>CAWUFW010000177.1:0-5513683 GCA_963921515.1 Calotriton arnoldi | reverse complement strand
TCCTCAAACGGTCCCTCACCCCTCCTGCCTCTGCTCCATCCACACTCCCCAGCACCTTACCCATCCCAGGCACACACACACTGGCACAGGCACACACCAGCACACACACATCCAGCACACTGACACACACGCCAATGACAAACGCACACGCACGCACATTCAGGGGACTGAAGCCAGACTCACAGGGGATGGGGCCCTGGAACACACACACGCATCCACATGCACTGCGCAGTCCTCAGTTCCCTCTCCCTCCAAAGCACCCTCCCTTGCCTCACCTGCAACCCCAAAGTCACAGCAGCTCTTCCTCTGTGACCTCGGCCTCTTCCCCACCGATGAAGCTGCTCCAGCATCCCGGGGGAAGAGGAAGCCCACCCACACGGAGCAGAGTGCCCCTCGCCCCCGGACACCCTCCCCCAGGCGCAGACGGACTGAGGCCCCCACCCGCAAGTCCCCCGGAGTGCTAAGAGCAAGACCCCGCCACCACCCTGCAGCTCAGGCACAAGGTCTCCGTCCTCCATCCCTCAGGCCCCCACTGCACAGGTGCCCCCACCACACCCTGCCCCAGGTTCCCCCACCCACAGATATACCATCCCCAAGATGCTCCGGCCTTCTCCCCTGCCACTTGCTCTCCCAGCACCACACCCCCCGCTGCGCTTGTCTGTGCCACTGATGTGGTGAGGGTGTCCCCCCTCTGTCCAACCCACCTTGCCTGTTCCCCATTCTCCTCCCCTGGAGGTAGGCACTGCAGTGGAGTCCACTACCGCCCTGTCTGACTTGGGCACTGCAGTGGCGGACCTGTCCACCCCATCTGCAGGGTCCACTGCAGTTGTGCCGGCACCCACGACATCTGTGTCATGCCCCCAGTTGTGCCGGCACACACCATGTCAGACACCTCCACTGCAGTTGTCAGTGGCTCTCCTGCACCCACCACCCCTTCCCTGACTCCCCTGGTGAGCCCTGATCCTGTCCCTGCGGTGCCTGGCCTGCCCCCCGGTTGCCCCTCCTAGTGGATTGTCCCTGGTATTGTGCAGGCATGCGTAGGGTGACATCTGCCAGTGTCACCCTGTTTGAACTTTGACAATGGACTGGCCATTGGCCTTTGCTCTTTTTCAGGACTTCGTTTGGCCTCAACACATATGCTGAATAAAGCAACTTTCTTTTCTCTAGTGCTCATGCTTCAGATGTACATGTTGTTGGTGCAGCTAACCATGCCCTTGCTGCAGTGATGGTGATATCTGGTCTCATGATTATGAAGTGTTACTGTGCAGGAACCCATGTGGTCCAGGGGAATGTGTCCTATCATGTGGTGTATCCATGTCATCAATAGCAGCATCTGAGGGTGTCATGTGTTCAGTATTTGGCAATGGGTTTCCTACTTACATTGGCAATTTCATATCTGTGGCTTCCACCCCTGCACATCTGTTGTGCCTGCCATCGTTGCATTTGTCTACTTCCCTGACCGTGTTGCCATCTCCAGTGGACATGCAGGTTTGGGCATCAATGGGGAGGGACTCATCCGTGTAGTCAGTGCAACATTGCTATACAAGTGTGTTGGATCTGTGCTGATGATTCCGTTGGCACATCCATGACCAGGCTGATGTGATGGGAGCCCTCATTTGGTGCTAATTGTTGATTGTGTGACCAAGTGCTCAGCTGACATGATGGGGCCCTACTGAGGCAACATATGGCACAGCTTTCCTCACACAGGAGTGGAGTCCCCTCATGGCAGTGTGTACACGTGTGACATTGCCTGCGCCCAAGGTGTGTGTTGTATGTGCATGTCTGTGTGTTCACTTCCATTCATCTGCGCATGCTGTGATCCCTAGTGTTGTACCTGTTTGTGATGCTTGCTGACTTGAGCTATGTTCCCCAAAGTCTTCTCCCTGTGTTCTCTGTGATGTGGGTGCATGGCACATTACTGGTCATCAGGGTGTCACCCATAGGTGTGTTTGCTGTCAGGGCTGAGTTTGTGTGCAGACGCAGATGGGTCACAGTCAGGTTTCCCCTTGGCACTTGTTGTTTGCCCCTGTCATGTGATTTCCAGTTTGTGTTATCTTTCAGTGATTGTGACACGTTGTGTGTGTGACTGCTGGCACTCCTCAGGGTCAGGGCTGCAATGTTGGTTGTTGTCTATGTGTGTTCTTTGTGGGTGACCTTGGCTTCTTCATTGGTGTGTGACTGTGGCTGGGATCCCATTGGTCGGTGTGGTATTGCCGTCATGTCCATGTACAGCGTAGTGTGCAGTGTGTCAGACATTCAGGAGTCTTGTTGAGTGTCCATGTGTGATGTGTTTCTACACCTTGGTTCCCACCCACCACCCTGGAATAGTCATGGGTGCATGTGCAATGTCACCAGTGCATGTGTACTTCACTGCTGCACATTGTTGGAGGTCGAGGGGTGTGGTGTTGAGTGTGTGCAGATGAGAGTTGTTGCCCGGCTAGGCCCCTGCCTCCATGTTGGCCTTGGCTTACTGGCCATGCTGATTGATTTGTGCTTGTGTAGGTGTGATGGTAGTTTGTTGCTCAGGACACCTGACTGTGGTTCATAGTGTGAACGACATTTAGCTTTGTCATCACAGTGGTATTTTTATTCAGCCCAGGGTCACCACATTGTGGGGGCCCTGGGGAGTGGTGCTGTGGTGTGTCTGTGACTTGCTGTGTCAGTTGTTGTTCCTACGTGCCTGTGTGACATGTGTGTTTTGTGCTCCCTCTCACCTGACAATGCCTGCTTGCCCACATAGGGGATTTGGATCCATGAGTTACCTTAGTGTGGCAGTGTATGCACATCTGTATGATTGGTATTCAGCTCTCCTCATGTGTTGTGTGGTTGCCTGGGGACACTGGCACCCCCACCCCTCACCTGCTGTGTATGATGACAGTGTTGGTCTGCCTGTTTGTGTTTGTGCATCTGCACCACTGCATTGGCATATCTTGGGTGTGCCATTGGCTGTATGTTGTTTGGTGTGTTTCCCCTGCTGTCCCTGGGACTCCTAGGTCATCGGTCAGCACAGTGATCATGGTTTGTGTGTCCCATTGCTGCCATGGTATGGTATCTGTTCACCTCACATCTGCTGTCTCCACAGGGTATCTGCATTTGTGTGCCCATTGGTGCAAATATGTGGTTCTGCATTCTGATGGTCACTTCTGTCATTGTGTCATTGATGACTGTTGACGGTCTCAGCCCCCATGGGTGTTGTTTGTCTGCACATGGCCAAAGGAATGTTTCATTTGCACTGCAGTATTTGGCTCCCCCAATTTATGTTGCAATGGGACACATACACTACTTTGCCACAGATGAGTTTTTGGTTCTGTGAGCAGGAATGATCCATGCAGTTTGGCAGTTGCAGCTCTTTCTTTGTCAACAATTACCTTTTGGTCACTGTGATGATGAGGGTGTAGACCCCATTGCCACAATGGTCAAAATGTGCTTCAGCTATGGACCCCACACTTGCCTTTTGGTCACTGTGATGATGGGGGTTTAGACCCCATTGCCACAATGGTCAAAATGTGCTTCAGCTATGGACCCCACACTTACCTTTTGGTCACTGTGATGATGGGGGTTTAGGCCCCATTGCCACAATGGTCATGGGCTGCTTGCATTGTGGGTGCCACACACATATATGTGTGGCACATGTGCTAGGGGGTCACATTGTATGTTGAAAGTCATGTTCGGTGTTGTAGGCATTTGACACAGCCTACACACGCTTGTCATGGTGGTGGGGGGATGTCTTAATCTTGCATTCCCTAGGTTGTGGTGTGCTTGTTGTGTCATGCATTGTCCATCCTATGAGTGGGGGTGGTAGTAGTGGTAGGCATCCAGCCCCCTGGGTGAGGGTGGTAGTAGTGGTAGGCATCCTGCCCCCCTGGGTGAGGGTGGTAGTAGTGGTGGGCATCCTGCCCCCGTGGGTGAGGGTGGTAGTAGTGGTGGGCATCCTGCCCCCTGGCTAAGGGTGGTAGTAGTGGTGGGCATCCTGCCCCCTGGCTAAGGGTGGTAGTAGTGGTAGGCATCCTGCCCCCGTGGGTGAGGGTGGTAGTAGTGGTGGGCATCCTGCCCCCTGGCTAAGGGTGGTAGTAGTGGTAGGCATCCAGCCCCCCTGGCTAAGGGTGGTAGTAGTGGTGGGCATCCTGCCCCCTGGCTAAGGGTGGTAGTAGTGGTAGGCATCCTGCCCCCTGGCTAAGGGTGGTAGTAGTGGTAGGCATCCTGCCACCCTGGCTAAGGGTGGTAGTAGTGGTAGGCATCCTGCCACCCCTGGGTGAGGGTGGTAGTAGTGGTAGGCATCCAGCCCCCTGGGTGAGGGTGGTAGTAGTGGTGGGCATCCTGCCCCCTGGCTAAGGGTGGTAGTAGTGGTAGGCATCCAGCCCCCTGGCTAAGGGTGGTAGTAGTGGTGGGCATCCTGCCCCCTGGCTAAGGGTGGTAGTAGTGGTAGGCATCCTGCCCCCTGGCTAAGGGTGGTAGTAGTGGTAGGCATCCTGCCACCCTGGCTAAGGGTGGTAGTAGTGGTAGGCATCCTGCCACCCCTGGGTGAGGTGGTAGTAGTGGTAGGCATCCAGCCCCCCTGGGTGAGGGTGGTAGTAGTGGTGGGCATCCTGCCCCCTGGCTAAGGGTGGTAGTAGTGGTAGGCATCCTGCCCCCTGGCTAAGGGTGGTAGTAGTGGTAGGCATCCTGCCACCCTGGCTAAGGGTGGTAGTAGTGGTAGGCATCCTGCCACCCTGGCTAAGGGTGGTAGTAGTGGTAGGCATCCTGCCACCCTGGCTAAGGGTGGTAGTAGTGGTAGGCATCCTGCCACCCCTGGGTGAGGGTGGTAGTAGTGGTAGGCATCTGGCACCCCCTGGCTAAGGGTGGTAGTAGTGGTAGGCATCCAGCCCCCTGGGTGAGGGTGGTAGTAGTGGTAGGCATCCAGCCCCCCTGGGTGAGGGTGGTAGTAGTGGTGGGCATCCTGCCCCCTGGCTAAGGGTGGTAGTAGTGGTAGGCATCCAGCCCCCTGGCTAAGGGTGGTAGTAGTGGTAGGCATCCTGCCCCCTGGCTAAGGGTGGTAGTAGTGGTAGGCATCCTGCCACCCTGGCTAAGGGTGGTAGTAGTGGTAGGCATCCTGCCACCCCTGGGTGAGGGTGGTAGTAGTGGTAGGCATCCAGCCCCCTGGGTGAGGGTGGTAGTAGTGGTGGGCATCCTGCCCCCTGGCTAAGGGTGGTAGTAGTGGTAGGCATCCAGCCCCCTGGCTAAGGGTGGTAGTAGTGGTGGGCATCCTGCCCCCTGGCTAAGGGTGGTAGTAGTGGTAGGCATCCTGCCCCCTGGCTAAGGGTGGTAGTAGTGGTAGGCATCCTGCCACCCTGGCTAAGGGTGGTAGTAGTGGTAGGCATCCTGCCACCCCTGGGTGAGGGTGGTAGTAGTGGTAGGCATCCAGCCCCCCTGGGTGAGGTGGTAGTAGTGGTGGGCATCCAGCCCCCTGGGTTGGGGTGGTGGCGCGCATTCAGGCCCCTGTGTGCATATGTGGCATTGGTGATGGGCATCCCGCCCCTATGGTGCTGCTGTTGCAAGTATATTCAGATTCCCAGTGTATGTGTGTGATGTGTCGTGTACGTGTTGTATGTGTTTTGTGGTTGGTGTCTGACTTACCTTCTGCGCCGTACGCGTCCGTGCCTGTTCCGGTAGTAGATGTAGAATATTGGTATGATCGGGACGAAGGGATTCATGGTTGGTTCGTGTCGTTCGTCCTTCTCGTTGCTTCGCGTCGTCCTCGTCGCTTGGCTTCGTCCTCGTCGCTTCGCTTCGTCCTCGTCGCTTCGCGTCGTCCTCGTCTGTGCTGTGTTCGTCTCGTAGCCGTGGATCGTGTTGTGGCGCGATTCGGAGCTTATGTGCGCCTCTCCCGGATGCTTTGACGTGCCGTGCGTAGCGACGGGTTCGGCGCGTACGGAAAGCGCATCGTACTTGTCCGGCCGGACGGGGCTGCATTTTCCCTTCCGTGCGACTCGATTCGGCGTTTCCGGATTCGCCTCGGTCGGAGAACTGGACCTGGTTTGGGTGAGTACGGCTCGGCCGGAATTTTTGCTGTTGTGCGCATCGTACTTGCTCGTTCGGTGTGCTGTACGGATCGGTCGGGAAACTGGCTTTCGCATGGCTTTTTTCCCGACCGAATGGTATTGGGTGCGCCTCCGACCGAGATCGGAATCGGCCCCATAGTGTCAGTCGAGAATATTGATGACCTCCTAATTGCATCTGAGACACAGGAGGCTTGCAGGAACGATAATATTGCCTCTCTGAATCACCTGGCTGAGAATGGGCATAAGGTGTCACCGATCAAACTTCAGTACTGTCTGACGGAAGGTCAGTACTTGGGTCATCATATTGAGAAAGGCAAGAGGGAGGTGTCACCAGAGTGAGTGGAGGCGATCATGAAAATGAATTCGCCTACTACAAAGAAAGAGGTCAGGATGTTTTTAGGAATGGTTGGCTACTGCCGATAATGGATCCCAAACTTATCCTTGATGGCGAAGCCTTTACAGATGTTGACCCACAAAGATGTGAATGATCTGGTACCCTGAGATAACGACTGCTTACTTGCCTTCTTGGAGCTGAGACAGTGCCTTTGTCGCACTCCAGCTTTAGGAATGCCTGATTACAAAAAAGCGTTTTTGCTGTTCTGTCATGAGAGGGAAGGTTGTGCTCTCTTTGTACTCACCCAGACTCATGGTAGTGCAGGTAGGCCAGTGGCCTATTACTCAGCTACATTAGATCTTGTAGCTTCAGCGTTGCCTGAATGTCTCAGATCTGTTGCTGCAACAGGTGTCAGCATTGAAATGTGTGAAAGCATTGTGATGGGTCATCCACTTAATGTGTATGTTCCACACTCAGTTGAACTCCTGATGACGAGGACCAAAACACATCATTTGACTAATAACAGGATGACAAGATATGAAGAAATTCTGTTTGCAGCAGAAAATGTGACTTTAAGGCGATGTTCTGTGTTATACCCAGCTACCTTGTTGCCTGTTCCAAACGCTAATGGGGAAGATTGTGAAGACAATGACTGTCTGAATGTTACTGAGCTTTGTAGCAAACCGAGACCTGACATTGTCGATGAATCACTGTCTGATCCTGATCAAGTAATTTTTGTTGATGGTTCATGTGTAAGGGACAATGAAGGTAATCTGAGAGCAGCATTTGCTGTCTGTACCGTCACTGGAGTTGTGTATACTCCGCACAAATGTTCGAGGTCATTGGCTTGACCCGTGCATGCCATGTTTCTGAGAAAATCTGAGTCACCATCTGTATCAAAATAGCCAGTACAGTTATGGGGTAGTTCATGACTTTGGACAGCTATGGTCACAGAGAGGGTTCCTAACGTCATCAGGTTCTCCCATTAGGAACGGGGAAAATGTTAGACAATTGTTGGAAGCCTTGCAATTACCAAAGGAAGTGGCAGTTGTGAAGTGCGCTGCTCATGGCAGGGGGACGACTTTGTCACTGTTGGAAAATAATACACTGATGAAGTTGCTCGTTTTTGTGCCACACACGCATGCATCTTTAATTGGGAATATGTTGGCAAGAGTACAGAGAATACCAAACTCAGCATGATGATAGCTATTGCAGATACATGGGATGAAGGTAGGCGGTTTCAATTGGAAGGAACAGATCAGGAACAAGCCAGTTGGATTAGAGCAGGTTGTGAAAAGGGAGAAGATGACATTTGGGTTGCAACTGATGGTAGAGCAGTGCTACCGGATTGTTTGCTGAGTCCAATGACAAGACAGAGTCATGAAGCAGCTCATATAGGAAGATACGCAATAGTGAGATTGTTCAGGCAGACTTGGTTCAATCCGAGATTCCGTGTGATTCCCTGATGCAGTGTGCCATCGGTGTGTCCCGTGTCAACAAATGAATGCTGGGAAGAAAACTGTGGTTACCTTGAGTCATATTGGGAGATCGGCGGGTCCTTTCAATCGGATTCTGCTGGACTTTGTTGAAATGCCTGTTTGTAATGGATTTAGATACATTCTGGTTGTCGTGTGCATCTTTTCACTGTGGGTGGAAGCTTATCCGACTAGAAGGTGTGATATTCTCACAGTAGTAAAGTTATTGTTGAGGGAGCTTATCACGCGCTTCAGATTTCCAACTACATTGGAGTTGGACAGAGGAACATGCTTTCACAGCGAGATCACAAAGCTGTTGTGTACTGCCTTAAATGTGGATCAGAGACTGAATTGTAGTTACAGGCCAGAGGCATCAGGCATTGTGGAGCAGATTAACAGGACGCTAAAGACGAGGCTGGCAAAAGTGTGCGCTTCGACATCTTTGAAATAGCCTGATGCATTGCCTTTGTTTCTAATGAGTTTGCACAGCATTCCTGATAGAAGAACTGGGTTATCCCCTCATGCAATCCTCATGGGGAGAGCGATGACCTTACCTGCATTTCCATCTACAGCATTATAAACATCACAGATGATTTGGTCCTTGATTACTGCAAAGGATTGGCTGTTGTGATTCATTCTGTGTCTTGTATACAAAGAAGGGACAGGGGGGCTTTTTCCTCTCTAATAAGAGTGGGAGGTCCAGCATAAATGCCCCAGAGTCAAAGTTGAAAACGAAAGTTATGCTGTTCCTAAATGATAGGGTGTCAGAGTCAGGGAAACAGTAACCAACTTGACCCAAAGGGTTTAGAGTTGGGGATCCATGTATTGGATTATAATGCCCTCACACACCCTTTCAGGTGTCATGCTTCATCATCTGGGCTGCTCCTCGTTGGGTCGGCGGTGCAATACCCAACGGGCTCCCTATGATAGGGGCACTTTGGCGGAGATCTTTTTCCAATAGCCGTATGGTGAAGTGGGGGTGAGGGGCCAGAGTTGTGTAGATGTATGAGTTTTAGAAAGTGATTTAAAATAGGGCTGGGAGTACCAGAAAAGCCAAACTTTATTTATTCTAGGGGTCTCCTACCCTAAGTAAAAACAAGCAATGAGGCGCTCCTAAGCTTGATGTCTTGGGTTTGAGCGTTCCTATTGTTAAGTGAAGGTCAACATATTTCTCGCTTAAAGTATATTCTACCTGCGATTCTTCAGGACCAAAACAGTGAAACTATCTACACTTTAAAATTGGTGACATGGACTCATACTCACATCAACCAAGTATCTACCTGTTTGACCTGGAACTACCTGTGCGGAGAGACAAAATGTGACATCATTCAGATTGGTATGGTACACATAAATATACAAATTATATTCCCTTGTGACTCTGACTTCTTATCTATAGTGGTGAACAATAAATGCAATTGCATTGAGCACTCTAAAAAGCAGTTAAAAACAGTGACATGTAGTGAGTGCCCACAGTGAGCTAGTGTGAACTATAGCCCTTATGGCACATAAGTACTGCAGCAGAGGTACATTCATGTGGTCTCACCCAATTCTGTAGACTAACCAGGCTTCAACAGTACCTGGTAGGTCATGCATAAGGCATTGCTCATATGTAAAGCTAGATCAAAAGGGAAACAACAATGGATGGCACCAATATCACTCAATGCGTAGGGATCCATGTTATCATAGTGAACAAAATCATACTCATACTCATGGTCTCACATGTACCACCAATAGCCACCAATCATACTGAATCCAATTGGAACAACCGGTCGGCTCGTGCAGGGTCGTGTACTGTCTATTCCATCGGTTTAAGGAGTCTAGTCATCGATTCAGTAACAAACTCCCAAGTCCAAAGGCTCGTATTTAGCTTAATGGCCTGACGAGTGTGTGTCACGTAGCATGCATTATTAACCTAAAAACCTCCATAGCCCACTATGGCTGTGGTCCTGATTTAAGCATTTGGCTTGTCGCGAGCATGCCCCTCATGCTGTCGGATGGCTGTCACCCATCTCCTCCTGTTATTTCATGATGTGCTGTTACTGGTGCTCGGGGCGGTCACAGGGGCCAGTGAGTGTGGAGGCTTAGCTTTTGAAAACGGTCATGATGTGCTGTCACTGGCGCTCGGGGCAGTCACAGGGGCCAGTGAGTGCTTAGCTTTTAAAATCAGTCCAGGAAGGGGGCCGTGCGGTATCAAACTGTATGGAACAGGCAGGTATTCCCAACCACCGGCAATTAACAAACTAACCCCAGCTACAGTGCAGGTGAAGCGGGGAACGCAATGTTGCTTAAAATACTCACGATTGTGCGAATTCCGCGTCTGCCCCGACCTACCCACTCCTACCGGGTCCGGGAGGTGAGGCGGGCAGCGGCTTCCCTGGTTATATAATGGTGTTCGTCTCATGTCATGGGGCGGGCCCTCGTGAGTCGGTGTGTTTTTTTCAATGGTAGAGAGACGTCGTACTAGGCGGCCATTTTGGAGTGGTGTGTAGTACCAGTGTTATGGGATTGTCTTGTCCCTATTGCAGTTTGAATGTAATGGGGTAAGTGGCCATGGGTGACCAGTATTCTTTTTAATCCTGATTGGGATTTGTTACCTTACAGAATTTAATAGTTTAAGGTCCAAATGCGAGTTGGATGCTTCGAATGTGCCGTTTCTGTCGGCCATTTTGAAGTGGTGTATGACGTGACGTGATTGGATCTAGGTCTGTAGTTTAATAAATTGTGTCGCTATTTGTACTGATTGCACTCAGTCATGTTGGAGTCTCATGGCACTCATGTGGGGATTGTACACACCAATATTTTCAGTAGGTTGGTGTTGTAACGTGGGCGGTACTCTCCCCCTCAAGTCTAAGTACTAATCCACATCTTCCAGAAGTTAAGTTGTTTATCATCTCGGTGGTAGAGATGCGCACAGTTAGTTTAGTGCGGAGCGGAGCCGCATATATGGGCTATGTCTATTCAGGGGATTGAGTTCAAGGCCCTGTTGTCAAGACCCTATAATCCTCTCCCTCCATGTTGCCCTGTTGTTATGTCATATTCAGACTCTAAGCGAACTCCACGGTATATCTTCATTCAGCCCTGTGTCATTTGTGGATAACCTGTGTATCCACCTCAGTTCTTTTGTGAAGAGAGCTTTCTTTGTTATTTTGGGGAATGCTTCCAAAATTACCCATCTCAATGACTCTGGTGTGTGGTTTTTTTCAAGGTAATGGGAGCACATTTTCGTGTTGTTCTTATGACAGCGAAAATTGCTGCGATGTTCTGATATGTGTAGTTTGATTGGGCGGGTAGTCATCCCTATATAGTATAAATTACAGGGGCACGTTATCAGGTATATGCATTGTTGAGAGTGATTGTCTTCTGTACTGCTGTATAAGCACACGCTATGCATGCGCCACAGGGGTAATGGCCTTTCACCGGTGGTAATTGCCATAATGTTCTCTGTTGGTTCCCTGCGGTCCCTTTGGGTCTTGTGTGGATCAGCATGTCTTTGATGTTTCTAGAACGTTTGAATGCGAAGCGTGGTGGCTCCAAATTCATTGAGCCTGTATTCAGTATGTTCCAATTTTTTTTATTACTTTCATTAGTTGATTGGAAGCTGGTGTGAAGGTGGTTACACAGGTGAGGATTTCAGTGGGGGTCCTCTCTCTGTGTTCTAACAACCCTTCGCGGTTATTGTTTCTTGCTCTCTTCCTGGAGAGTGTTATATTGCGTGGTGGGTAATCACGTGCGGCCAGATTTTTGGCAAGGATTTCTGACTCTGACCTGTATTTTTCCAATGTGCTACAATTTCTCCTCACCCTCAGAAATTGCCCAAAGGGAAGGTTTTCCTTTAAGGCTCTGGGATGATGGCTGCTAAATAGCAGAAGGCTATTCCGATCAGTGCTTTTCCTATGCATGGTAGTCATAAGGCACCCTCCTTCAAGTTTTATTGTCAGATCCAGGAATGCAATCTGATTCGGAGAGACAGTGCTGGTGAATTTTAAGTACGGGTTCAGGTCATTGATCCACCTGAAAAAATTAGAGTAGGATTCTGAGTCCCCTGTCCAAAAGATCAGGATATCATCTATAAATCTCTTCCACATCCGTATGTTGGCACGGTATGGGTTAGAGTCATGGAGGATATGTTGTCCCTCAAAGGCAGCCATATAGAGGCAGGCTACACTAGGGGCAAAGGTACTTCCCATGGAAGTACCCTTTGTTTGGTGATATAGCTGACCCTGAACTCAAAGAAGTTTTCCGTGAGAGCCAGTGTAGCGCATGCCATGATGAAACTGGGTGGTGTTAGTGATTCCCATGTGGCTGAACTTAGTTCCTCCTCTATCACATCTAGGGTGGCTCTCTGTGGCATTCTGTGTCTTACCAGGTTGAAGCTGCGACTGCACCGACATCGAAGTTCCTCTGTCACGACCTAACAACCAGAGACTGGGTGCTAGTCTGAAAGCACGTAAGAAAGAACTGTCTTGACTCATGGTGGCATGGACCGTATCAAGTGATATTGTTGACAAATACAGTGTGAAGTATGGAGGCCTGCCGAACTAGATATACCCTTCACACACCTGATGAGTCTCAGAGCCCTCGGAAGAAACAGATCCTCTCCCAGAAGTAACTCCTGCCGTGATTGCAAGATCACCGGAGAGGGCAAGCCAAGTTGTAGGGGTTCCTGAAGAGGCTGGATAACCTCCAGGTCGAGCTGAGGGGGGTCAAGCTACACAAGACCCAGGTATAGACTCTCAGGGAGACTGTAACATTGCGAATGGTATAAAGTCTGACTCAGCAGGAGGGACAGGTGTGGAGATTGGTTGTGTACAGTCAAGGAAGAAAGAGGTTGCAAATGAATTGTGGCCTGTGAGACAGAAAGGAAGACACTTGAGACTTGCTTCTGAGAAGGAACTTGCACCAATAAGTGAATCACCTGAATCTAATCAGAGTGAGTCTGAACAAGTTCAAGGGAGTGTGAGGAGGTTGAAAGAGCAAGAGTGCTGTGTCAGAGATGCTCCTCTCCCGAGTGGATATATCTAGCTACAAATACTGGGGAGAGCAAGGTTCGAGACTTCGATACTGATTGTTGAGATCCTACTGAGAGTTCCTGGAATAGAAGCTAATGCAATCATGTCATTGACTGTGCCTTATCCACCAAGGTTGAGTGATTTACGGACTCTGATCTGGGAAGACATCAAATTCCCGAACTTTGGAAATCAACCACCTCCTCAGGAGATTGCTGCATTCCGCGCTGAACTGTTACAGCGAGTCATTGATTAGATTGGCTCAGATCTCACAATAGATGTAAATTTAAATTTGGACTGTAAATAAAAAAAAGAATTCTTGACTGAAGGCCCGAGGGGAAGAAGAATTAAAATAGGGGTTTTTCCTTTAGAATAAGAAAGAGGGCTAGGGAAGTCTTCCAAGATGTGTAAATACTGTGCCAAAGAGACTGTTAAAGAACTTTCCAAGATTTCAAAAGAAAGCTGCTCAAAAGACTTTGTTGTACAGAATTAAGAGGTGAAGGAAAGAGACTTTGGGGCAGATTTACAAGTCCCTTGCGACACTTTTGCGCTGTCGTTGCGTCACTTTTTGTGAAGCAGCTGCTGCGTAAACAATGCGCCACAATGCGGCCAATTTACAATGTGACACATCGAAGGAGATGTGTCATGTTGTAAAGCCCAGCGTCACATTATACCTGCATCAGGTATAATGTATACAGGGTGGGCGTTCCCACGCAAGAAAGCCTCATAAAAGTGACGCAGTGAAATGTACAAGGTTTCACTGCGCCACTTCTAGGATGCCACTGTGTCAAAACTTTACACCTGCTTGAAGTAGGCGTAAGGAGTGACGCAGTACAATAAGTATAGGCTTTAACTGCATTGCTGGAGTTGTGTCGTGCTTGCGACACAACTCCAGCAATGCGTGACTTTTAGGCAAACAGATGCATCACAATTTCTGACACATATGTCAATCCTTGCGCCATGGTGCGCCATGTTGTAAATAGGGTGCATCCATGGTAGCGCAAGGGTATCGCAGGCTGGCGCAGGGAAACTGACGCATCTCTACAAATGCGTCCGTTTCTTGTAAATCTGCTCCTTTGTGTTGATCCTCTTGCAATCTACAATTCAAGCCACCTTTAAAATGGAGTCTGGAAATTCGAATCGTAGGCACAAATGTATAATAGGTACACTTATTGTAGGAGTAATCATAGTTATAGTCATTACTGAGTCCATTCTGAGTGCACACAAAGCTGAGGTACAGAGAATGGCGGTACATGGGACATCCACACCTACCACTACTGTCTCAAAAAAAGATACAATAGGATCTGATAAAGGCTTAATAGAGCAAACTAGTCACTTGCTGCATATAGACTTGCTGAATGCTGCTTATGCGAAATTGCTGTATGAATACGTGAATACTATGAATGTTAGAGACTGTTATGTGTGTAGGCAATTGCCTGCTTCTGTCAAGGAGGGTATTAGGTATCATCACCTGCCCTTGACGTATGGTATTAGTTGCAGTTTGCTTCTTAGTATGTTTTATGGAAAAAGTCACTACGAGTACTATTTCTCAAATTATGACTTGATGCTTTCTGAACAAATACGATTATTACAAGCAAGAAGAGAGAATGGGAAAGTATTTTGTACCCACAGTCACACTAGAAACTGCTTATGCGCATAGACACATTTTAACTTGCACATTAACAGACATAGAAAAGAAATTTGTAGATCAAGTAGAAGATAGATATAGGTACTTAACAGTTAAGCTTAATAGTAGGAAAGAGACCTTTGAGTGGACCAAGGAGAAATTAGCTCACAGGGCTAAGGGGAGTTATGGTCCTATAGCTCTCGATTGGGAACAACGAGGCAAGCTTTATATTCGACAAGTGCAGACACATTATGACACCATTTTTGTGGGACAGAGTACGTGCGATCATAACTTTTTGATTGATGCTTCTTTAAAAACATTCTTGCAAGAAGCTGTTCAAGTGGCGCCGAGCTTGTACTTTGTGTGTGGAAAGAATGCATATGTTTGGCTTCCGAATAAATGGTATGGTACTTGCTACGTAGCTGATGTGTTTCCAAAGCTATACCATGTGGAGGGCTTAGAGAGTTTGGAAGGAAAGTCAGCCCATCAAGAGAAACGTGGAGTGAGTGCTGGTGAAATTGTGGGAGATATATTTTGAGCAATGTTACCAAGTTTGGGAGTAGTATTGAATGACATCAAGATTAGAAGGTTGTCTACCATTGTGGATAAGTTGTTGGTTTATACAGCTCAGTTACTGTTGCTTGTAGATGGAGGGATGGTTTCGATTAGGGCTATGATGATGCAGAACCATCTTGCTTTAGAATTGTTACAAGCAAAAGAGGGCGGAGTCTGTAGGATGCTGAAGGTCAAACATTGTTTCACTTACATACCTGACAGCAGTACAGATCTGAGTAAATATATATATAACATCACTGAGATACATCATGAGATACATGTTTTGGCAACTGAAGGAATTTGGGATAAGATTGGAAAAGGATTTGGAAAAGCTGGAAGTTGGTTTGCAAATCTCGGAAAGGGATTTCTTAGATATATCTTGAAGCCGATAGTAATTGTTGTGGTCTGTGTTATCATCTTGTTGGGCATGGTAAGCACATACATGTGGCACAAGTCAAGGCAATTGGAGAATTTGATTAGGATGAGGGAAAGAAGAGTGGAAAGACTGCAGGACAGTCATTACCAGAATCTCAAGTGATTGGAGGAATTCAGACAGAGAAGGGTAGCTACGACATCAGTTTAGATCCGTCTACTCTACAGAGTATTGTGATGACACAGGTCATCAGAGGGGGGGCTGGTGTAGCGCAAAATTAATTTTCATTTGTAGGGTGCTGTTAGACTTGGCATCTTTTGGCGTGTTTCCCCTGACTTTTTGCTTTCTGACCTCCCGGTTTTGACTCTGTTTTTGCTGGTGTGATGATTCTGCGCACTTTCCTCACTGCGGTCCAGTGGGAAAGTGCAAGTGCTCCTGTATAAAATGTGTTATGGATTGGTGTTTCCATGATTGGCCTATTTGGTTTATCTGTCAGTCCCTTGTAAAGTGCACTGCGAGTGCCAGGGCCTATAGACCAAATGCTGTTGGTGGGCTGCAGCACTGGATTGTGCCACCCACGCAAACAGCCCGTAAAATGTAACTCGGGCCTGCCATCGCAGAGCCTGTGCGCAGCCTGGGGCTGCCATGTCGACTTGGCAAGTGCACACACTTGCAAGTCCCTAAACCTTCCCTTTGCTACATGTTAGTCACCCCTAAGGTAGGCCCAAGGTACCCCTGTGGGCAGGGTGCGGTGTATGCGAAAGGTAGGACATGCCCGGGTGTGTGCGGCATGTCCTGATAGTGAATTACAGCCTAGTACGTTTTTCACTATTGCAAGGCTACCTGTTCCCCTAGGCCAGAACGGGCAGTTTTGATTATTACAGTTTATAATCCTAACTGACCCCGGGAACATGGTAGAAATTCGAGTTTAGTATGCCTGGACTCAGAATGATAAAATGCATCTTTTAGTGAAGTTGGTTTTAACATTCTGCGTTTGAAAATACCACTTTTAGAAAGTGGGTATTTTCTTGCCTAACCATCCAAGCCTGCCTCTGCGAGGTTGTGTATTCCTTGTCTGGAATGTGAGTGACAGGGGCTGGGGGATGCCAGGAGACAGGGTGAGTCAGCGCAGGGCTGAATAGCCAGATCGACCTGTAGATGGGTGGGAGGGGTCGCACCTGGGCCCTGAATAGGACAGTGCCTTCCCTCCACAATGCTGGCTCCACCTCCTGTGGTGCGTCTGATGTCCCTGGCCTACTCACTGAAAGAAGGGACGGAGACTTGTCAACAAAGTGCTCCAGAACTGGTTTGGACTAGGCGAAGGCCTCTCTGCCTTCAGAGAACAAAGGAATTTGGGATATAAATATTGGGGCCCTGACCCCATGAATTTAGATCTCGCTGGAATCAAGGAACCTGCCAAGACGAAGAGCTGGAAGAGCTGCCAGGAGGAGTACTGCCCCTTTGCTGTGTTGTTGCTTTGTTGGGTTGGCCTGCAGCTGCTGCTTCTGCCTTGGGCAGTGAAAGGACTGGACTGAACTTTCTACAAACTTGTGCTGAGTATCTCCAAGGGCCAGGAACCGAGCTGGCCTCCTGTTAAGAAGTCTCAGGGACTACAAAGACTTCACAAGCCTCTGGGTACCGCTTCTGGAACGCTGTTTCAGTCGCCACAGAGGAAGGGAACTGCAACCGACTCCGTCAACCGAATCCATCCCTGGCCGGTGACCTGTTTGCACCGCAGACCGCATCGCCCCGCTTCGCATCGCAACCCTGGTCTCACCGTGGGCGACGTCCGACGCCGCCAACATCGAGCCGCTGCTTGCACCGTGACCTGTGGGCACCGCAGTTCGCATCGCATCGCTTCACTGGGCCAGCCGGACCAGACCGACACTGTCGCTGCAACTGGCTCAAGAGTCGAGACCGCACCGCATTTGGGGCACCGCTCGCACGTCTGCGACGCACCGCTCCGACTCGCACCGCTGTCCGACGCCAGCTCCCGCACTCCGGCTAGGTCGCCTGCATCGCAACCTGTCAGCACCGCATCGAGCATCGTCTCGCCCTGCATCGCACGCCTTGGACTCACCGACTCCGTCTGCCCGACGCTCATCGAGCCGCTGCCTGCACCGCATCGAGGGACACCGCACCTTGCATCGCTCCGTCTTGCACCGCAACCGCGACGAACGCCGACCGGCTCGTACACTCCGTACCAGCCACAACGAGAAAAGGTACTGTGACCGAGTCTGTTCACGACTCTGCTGGCCCGTATCGACGCGGTCGGCTGGAACTGTTAGACTCTGTGGTTTTCAGCATCACGGTAGGCTCGGACGGAGCTACCGACTCGTACAAACTTTGCTTTTGTGCTATTCCTGCAAAGAAGAAGTTAACGTATCAAGTATTCAGTTCGTAAAGTATAGTATTGTGGATTTTTGTCGTAATTGGTCTTGTCTTGAGTATATAAAATATTGGTTATTTTTCTAAACTGGTGTGGTGTCCGTTTGTAGTGCTTACACTGTATTACTGCTGGTTATGTGCAAATGCTTTACACACTGCCTCTGAATTAAGCCTGACTGCTCGTGCCAAGCTACCACGAGGGTGAGCAGGGGTTACTTCACGAGTGTAACAACCCTTACCCTGACTAGGAAGAAGGGTCCCTACTTGGACAAAGGTGCAAGCCCTTGCCAACTAGAGATCCCATTTCTAACATTGGTGGTCAGCGGTGGGATAGGACTTGCGTTTGCACTTGACTTACAGTGATTGGTGTGCACTACTACCATATCGCAGACCATTACGTACCACATACTGGTTCTTTTTCTTTTGGCCTATTTTTGATCTTGCCAGTTTTCAACTCACGACTTTTGTCATGCCTGAATCAATTGCATCATCCGTTGCATCTCTGGAAATTATCTTTGAGGAGGACAGGTTGGAGTCCTACGCCGTAAAGGAGTTACGAGCGATTTGTAAAAACCTGAAAGTCCAAATTAAAGGCCTCACAAGGAAGGAGGAGCTACAGAAGGCGCTGAGGGCCTGGGTAGCAGCCAGACATGCCAATGGGCAGCCTGGTGATCTCAGTGAGGAGGTGGAGGAGCCTATTTCCAGGGTAGATGTGCTTTTGGGTAGGGGGAACCCGCCAGGTCAGGCAGCAGCAGTCTGTCCCCAGAGGAGCTGGAGGACAGGCGGGAGGCAAGGCAGTTCGAGCTGCAGAAGCTCAGGCTGGAGAGTGAGAGGGAGGAGAAGAGATTGGCCATAGAGGAGAGGAAGATGCTCTTAGAGCATGAGAGAGAACTAAAGGAGCTAGAACTTAGGAGTAAGTCAGGCTCAGATGGTGGCAGCAATTCGTCCAGAAAGGCAGACAGGATTGTGCACATTCCCAAGAACGTAGGCAAGGAGTTCAAGAAGGGGGATGACATACAAAGGTGGTTTCAGGGTTATGAGGCAGCCATACACATGAATGGGGTCCCTGAGGAGAATTGGGGAGCAGGATTGTGGCCACTTTTCCCGGAAGAAGCAAGGGATGCTCTGATAGCTTTGGGTAAGGGGTATCACCTCACCTATGCTGACATGAAGGATGCCCTTCTCACGAAGTATGGTCTTACTCCTGAAAAGTACAGGGATCAGTTCAGGTCCAGTAAGAAGTCTGATGCCAACACTTGGTTGGAATGTGTGGATGTGTTCTGCAGGTCTCTGGATGGTTGGGTGAAGGGCAGTAGTGTAACAGATTTTCAGGGGCTCTACAACTTGATTGCATGGGAGCACTTGTCTAGTCTATGTTTTGCAGATCTGCGCCAGCACCTAGTAGATAGTAAGCTAACTGACCCCAGGAAGCTTGCTATGGAAGCGGACCGCTGGGTGAGTACCAGGGTCCACAAGAAAGCGTTTGGGGGAGACTCAGCCAAAGGTGGGCAGGGTCCCCAGCAGAAAGGTGGGGGGACAAGGGTAAAGCACAGGAGTTCTCTAAAGGGCCCCAAACTAGTACCCAGGGTAAAGGTTCCCAGCCCCCCGGTGATAAGAAGAAAGGGGTCTCTACAGGGAAGCCTGTTGAGACCGGCCCCCGCAAGTGTTATGCATGTGACCAGGTAGGTCACTTTAAGGGGGACCCCAAGTGCCCGAAGGGGACACAGCCACCCACCGGTGGACAGTCCAAAGTGTTGGCTAGTGTAGCGCTTGGGGAGGAGGGGTGCCCACAGGAGGGTGGGGATCCCGCAGAAATGACCCTTGTCTCACTCGGGGACAGTGAGATGGTCCCAGGAAACCAGGTGCCCCCTAACACAAAGAAATATAGCACCTGGGTGACCATTAATGGGAACAGGGTAGAGGCTCTCAGAGATACTGGAGCCAGTGTGACCTCAGTCCGGTGTCACCTGGTGTCTGAGAAGCAAGTAGTCCCAGGAGCATTCCACCAAGTAGTTGCGGTCGACAACTCAGAGCGCCAGTGTATGGTGGCGCAGGTTCCCTTTGAATGGGGGGGGTCTCAGGTCCCTTGAGGGTGGTTGTGAGCCCTACCATGCCTGTAGATTGTCTGCTAGGAAACGACCTGGAGCAGTCCTCGTGGAAGGAGGTTGAGCTCAGGTCGCACTTGGAGATGCTTGGGTTGCCAGAGTGGGCATGCGTGTCTACTCGGTCAATGGCAGCCAGAAAGGGTGATCAAAAGGACTTGGAGCCTGAAACAGTGGCCCAAGTCCCTGCCAAGAGAAAGGGCAGGGGCGCGGGAAACCGGCCCCCGAAGTTCCCACGGACCGGGAGGAGGCGGACCTCGAGGGGACGCCCCGGTGCCTACAGGGGAGCAGGTAGCCGAACTGGGAGACATCTCTGAGCTGACCCATTGGCAGCAAGAAGGGGGTCCCACCAGGGAGGAGTTCTGCAGGGAGCAGAACGAGTGCCCTACTCTGGAGGGTCTGCGGCGGCAGGCTGCAGACCAGGCAGCTGGTAATCAGTCCGGGTCACATCTGATCTACTGGGAGAGCGGTCTCCTATACAGTGAGCCTAAGGTTGCTGAGCCTGGGTCAGCCCGTGTGCTGGTGGTACCCCAGCGCTTCAGGACCTTCCTACTGGGTCTGGCTCATGACGTGCCTTTGGCAGGACATTTGGGGCAGGACAAGACCTTTGACAGGCTTGTCACCCACTTCTTTTGGCCCCAAATGCGAAGGCAGTCAGATGCACACTGTAGGTCTTGCCAAACTTGCCAGGCAAGTGGTAAGAGTGGGAGGAAGGTCAAAGCTCCTCTCCAACCTTTTCCGGTTGTTGGAACACCCTTTGAAAGGGTAGGGATGGATATTGTGGGGCCACTGGATCCCAAGACAGCCATGGGCAACAGGTACATCCTGGTCTTGGTGGACCATGCCACCCGGTACCCGGAGGCAATCCCTCTCAGGACAACGACGGCGCCAGTGGTGGGCCGGGCGTTAATGGGGATCTTTTCCCGTGTGGGATTCCCCAGAGAGGTGGTTTCTGATAGGGGGACCAATTTCATATCGAAGTATATGACATCCCTGTGGAAGGAGTGTGGGGTAACCTACAAGTTCACCACTCCTTACCACCCACAAGGAAACGGTCTGGTGGAGAGATTCAACCAGACCTTGAAAGGCATGATCAAGGGTCTAACAGAACCCATGAGGCGTAAGTGGGACGTCCTCTTGCCATGCCTACTCTTTGCATACAGGGAGGTGCCTCAGAAGTCTCTTGGGTACAGCCCCTTTGAGCTCCTGTATGGCCACCCTGTCAGAGGACCTCTGAGTTTGGTAAAGGAAGGCTGGGAGGCAGCTCCCAGGAAAACTCCCCAGGATGTATTTAGCTACATGCTGGCCTTTAGAAACCAAACTGCCCGCTTCAGGAAACTCGCTCAGGCGAACCTAGAAGCCAGCCAGGAAGAAATGAAGAGATGGTATGACCAGAACGCCACTCTGGTCGAATTTCAACCTGGGCAGAAAGTGTGGGTAATGGCCCCAGTGGCACCTTGTGCCTTGCAGGACAAGTGGACTGGGCCATATGAGGTAAAGGAGCGCAAAAGTGACGTCACCTACCTGGTGGATTTGCAGGCTCCAAGGAACCCGTTGAGGGTCCTTCACGTGAACCGCCTCAAGCCCCACTTCGAGAGGTCCGAAGTGAGTATGCTCTTGGCGACAGATGATGGGGTGGAAGAGGAGAGCGAGCCTCTCCCTGACCTCCTGTCTACCAAGGAGCATGATGGGTCAGTAGAGGGTGTGATCCTCTCCCCTACTCTGACTCAGGAGCAGCAGGGGGACTGTCGCCAGTTGTTGGGACAGTTCGCCCCACTGTTCTCTCTGACTCCCGGTGTTACTCACTGGTGTACCCATGACGTGGACACTGGTGACAGCCATCCTGTGAAGCACAAGATTTACAGGTTGACTGACCGGGTCAGAGCCAGCATCAAGGAGGAGGTCTCTAAGATGTTGGCGTTAGGGGTGATTGAGCCCTCCCACAGTCCTTGGGCCAGCCCAGTGGTCTTGGTCCCAAAGGCTGCGGCGCCCGGTGCCACTCCAGAACTCCGGTTTTGTGTGGACTACCGTGGGCTCAATGCCGTCACCAGGACTGACGCGCACCCCATCCCCAGAGCTGATGAGCTCATTGATCGGTTGGGAGCTGCCCGGTTCCTCAGCACGTTTGATTTAACGTCTGGGTACTGGCAGATTGCCTTAACCGATGGGGCCAAGGAGAGATCAGCATTCTCAACCCCAGAAGGTCATTACCAATTCCGGGTGATGCCCTTTGGGTTGAAGAATGCCCCTGCCACCTTTCAGAGGTTGGTCAATCAGGTGTTGGCTGGGCTGGAGGATTTCAGTGCCGCCTACCTGGATGACATTGCTGTGTTCAGTTCCAGCTGGGAAGAACATTTACAGCACCTTGAGAAAGTGTTGAGGGCTCTGCAAGGTGCAGGCCTCACGATCAAGGCCAGTAAGTGCCAGATCGGGCAGGGTTCGGTGGTGTACTTGGGACACCAGGTAGGAAGCGGCCAGGTGGCGCCCCTACAACCCAAGATTGACACCATTCTGGCTTGGGAGCCCCCAAGACCCAGACAGAGGTGAGAGCCTTCTTAGGTCTCACCGGCTATTATAGGAGATTTGTTAAGGGCTATGGCACCATCGTTGCCCCCTTGACAGAGCTGACCTCTAAGAGGCAGCCCAGGAAAGTGATCTGGACTGAGTCCTGCCAGAAAGCTTTTGATGCCCTGAAGGCAGCCATGTGCACGGCGCCCGTGCTCAAGGCACCTGACTTCTCCAAGGAATTTGTCGTGCAGACTGACGCTTCAGAGCATGGTGTGGGAGCGGTGCTCTCACAACTGAACGAAGAGGGCCTGGATCAGCCTGTAGTCTTCCTTAGCAGGAGACTACTTCCCAGGGAACAGAGGTGGAGTGCCATAGAAAGGGAAGCTTTTGCTGTGGTCTGGGCACTGAAGAAGTTGAGACCATACCTGTTTGGGACTCACTTCCGGGTTCAGACAGACCACAGGCCCCTCAGATGGTTGATGCAAATGAGGGGTGAGAATCCAAAACTGCTGAGGTGGTCCATCTCCCTACAGGGAATGGACTTTACGGTGGAACACCGTCCTGGTACAGAACACGCCAACGCAGATGGTCTGTCCAGGTTCTTCCGCCTTAGTGAAGAGAACTCCAATGGGGTTGGGTAGTTCTCCCTACTTTCAGCTGGAGGGGACATGTGTTAGACTTGGCATCTTTTGGCGTGTTTCCCCTGACTTTTTGCTTTCTGACCTCCCGGTTTTGACTCTGTTTTTGCTGGTGTGATGATTCTGCGCACTTTCCTCACTGCGGTCCAGTGGGAAAGTGCAAGTGCTCCTGTATAAAATGTGTTATGGATTGGTGTTTCCATGATTGGCCTATTTGGTTTATCTGTCAGTCCCTTGTAAAGTGCACTGCGAGTGCCAGGGCCTATAGACCAAATGCTGTTGGTGGGCTGCAGCACTGGATTGTGCCACCCACGCAAACAGCCCGTAAAATGTAACTCGGGCCTGCCATCGCAGAGCCTGTGCGCAGCCTGGGGCTGCCATGTCGACTTGGCAAGTGCACACACTTGCAAGTCCCTAAACCTTCCCTTTGCTACATGTTAGTCACCCCTAAGGTAGGCCCAAGGTACCCCTGTGGGCAGGGTGCGGTGTATGCGAAAGGTAGGACATGCCCGGGTGTGTGCGGCATGTCCTGATAGTGAATTACAGCCTAGTACGTTTTTCACTATTGCAAGGCTACCTGTTCCCCCTAGGCCAGAACGGGCAGTTTTGATTATTACAGTTTATAATCCTAACTGACCCCGGGAACATGGTAGAAATTCGAGTTTAGTATGCCTGGACTCAGAATGATAAAATGCATCTTTTAGTGAAGTTGGTTTTAACATTCTGCGTTTGAAAATACCACTTTTAGAAAGTGGGTATTTTCTTGCCTAACCATCCAAGCCTGCCTCTGCGAGGTTGTGTATTCCTTGTCTGGAATGTGAGTGACAGGGGCTGGGGGATGCCAGGAGACAGGGTGAGTCAGCGCAGGGCTGAATAGCCAGATCGACCTGTAGATGGGTGGGAGGGGTCGCACCTGGGCCCTGAATAGGACAGTGCCTTCCCTCCACAATGCTGGCTCCACCTCCTGTGGTGCGTCTGATGTCCCTGGCCTACTCACTGAAAGAAGGGACGGAGACTTGTCAACAAAGTGCTCCAGAACTGGTTTGGACTAGGCGAAGGCCTCTCTGCCTTCAGAGAACAAAGGAATTTGGGATATAAATATTGGGGCCCTGACCCCATGAATTTAGATCTCGCTGGAATCAAGGAACCTGCCAAGACGAAGAGCTGGAAGAGCTGCCAGGAGGAGTACTGCCCCTTTGCTGTGTTGTTGCTTTGTTGGGTTGGCCTGCAGCTGCTGCTTCTGCCTTGGGCAGTGAAAGGACTGGACTGAACTTTCTACAAACTTGTGCTGAGTATCTCCAAGGGCCAGGAACCGAGCTGGCCTCCTGTTAAGAAGTCTCAGGGACTACAAAGACTTCACAAGCCTCTGGGTACCGCTTCTGGAACGCTGTTTCAGTCGCCACAGAGGAAGGGAACTGCAACCGACTCCGTCAACCGAATCCATCCCTGGCCGGTGACCTGTTTGCACCGCAGACCGCATCGCCCCGCTTCGCATCGCAACCCTGGTCTCACCGTGGGCGACGTCCAACGCCGCCAACATCGAGCCGCTGCTTGCACCGTGACCTGTGGGCACCGCAGTTCGCATCGCATCGCTTCACTGGGCCAGCCGGACCAGACCGACACTGTCGCTGCAACTGGCTCAAGAGTCGAGACCGCACCGCATTTGGGGCACCGCTCGCACGTCTGCGACGCACCGCTCCGACTCGCACCGCTGTCCGACGCCAGCTCCCGCACTCCGGCTAGGTCGCCTGCATCGCAACCTGTCAGCACCGCATCGAGCATCGTCTCGCCCTGCATCGCACGCCTTGGACTCACCGACTCCGTCTGCCCGACGCTCATCGAGCCGCTGCCTGCACCGCATCGAGGGACACCGCACCTTGCATCGCTCCGTCTTGCACCGCAACCGCGACGAACGCCGACCGGCTCGTACACTCCGTACCAGCCACAACGAGAAAAGGTACTGTGACCGAGTCTGTTCACGACTCTGCTGGCCCGTATCGACGCGGTCGGCTGGAACTGTTAGACTCTGTGGTTTTCAGCATCACGGTAGGCTCGGACGGAGCTACCGACTCGTACGAACTTTGCTTTTGTGCTATTCCTGCAAAGAAGAAGTTAACTGTATCAAGTATTCAGTTCGTAAAGTATAGTATTGTGGATTTTTGTCGTAATTGGTCTTGTCTTGAGTATATAAAATATTGGTTATTTTTCTAAACTGGTGTGGTGTCCGTTTGTAGTGCTTACACTGTATTACTGCTGGTTATGTGCAAATGCTTTACACACTGCCTCTGAATTAAGCCTGACTGCTCGTGCCAAGCTACCACGAGGGTGAGCAGGGGTTACTTCACGAGTGTAACAACCCTTACCCTGACTAGGAAGAAGGGTCCCTACTTGGACAAAGGTGCAAGCCCTTGCCAACTAGAGATCCCATTTCTAACAGGTGCATTATAATCACACGTGTAGAATGCATCCACATATAATCTTTTGTTGTGTTAACCTAAGTGTTCGGACTTTGAAATGTAATAACATAAAACGTGATGTATTTAGGCCATTATATAGAATACATGAAGAATTAATGTGTAATCAAATGTAGCTAGCGGAACAAACGTGAAGAATTTGTGTTGTGCAACTGAAAAGCATTCATTATTAATTGTGTTCACTGATCGGGTCATTTTATATGTAGGTAGGAATATTAACCAAATGTGCCTTATTTTCTATGCAATTTTGTAAAGTTCATGCTCCATTTCTCATATGTTAGCTGATTAATTGTAGGTCTGAAATGCATTTCCCTGGAAGCTCTCGCATTAGAATTAACAGTTTGAATTTCGTGTGCATGGTGGATTTTGTTCTTTCTCATGTTCTCATGTGTTGCAGGTGGAAGAAGCGCCTTTGTTAGCTAGAATAATGTCTTTGTTTTAAGAGTTAAGCAAGGAGAGAAGAGGATACATTGGGAGTTAATGCTGAAAAGGAGAACCGGAGAGGGCCTGGGAATCAAGGTCATCTTGTTGCTGTTCAGGAACATTGCCATCCTGTGGAAAACTATCTATGAGAACATGGTCCGAGTGGATGACGTGACCCTAAAAGAGTCCTGGGAAGATACCTGTTATATTGGAACCTTGCAAATAGGGAAAGAACCCCACTTCTTCTCTGCCTTTTTAGAGAGAGCATTTCAGAACAAGCTCTGTCTCTGTAGCTTCATGCTACCTGGTCCATTGGAGTGGAGAGCTTCTAAGGAAGACTCCACATTATTTTATTTATTTATTTATTTTATTTATTTTGTTTTATAGAGCGCGAACTTGACCCGTTAAGGTATCAGAGCGCTTTACATGGATCATAGCAGTGTACAATAGGCATGGAAACACAAAGTACAAAAGATAAAGAGGGGGCGGGGTGCAGGATACATAAGGGATAGAGGACATGTATGTATAGATTACATTTATGGTTACTCAAGATAAGGCCCCAGGATTCTTGGTGAGGTAGCTCGATACTCAGATGGGCGGCGCTGGTCGGTAGTTGGTCAGGGTCTCTGTGTTGGTAGGAGGCAACATTTAGGAGAGGAATTTACCCATAAGGAAAGTTTTGGCCTCCTTTTTGAAACGTGCAAGAGAAGGGATTCTTCTGATGGCGGGCGGGAGAGAGTTCCATATTCTTGGAGCAGCCCCAGAGAAAGCCCGATTGAAAGTTGTTTTTTTTCGGAAACGTGCAGGTTGGAGTAAGAGGTCTTTGGCAGACCGGGAGTTTCTGATTCTGCCGGATACCACAAGTTTCTGTGCAAGATAAGCCGGGAATTTGAGTATAAAGCCTTATGTGTGATGCAGGCCAGTTTAAGTTGTATTCTAGCCTCCAGGGAAGCCAGTTCAAAGCTTTCAAGTGTGGAGAGATATGGTCGAATTTTCTTGAACTTGTAAGAAGTCTGGCGGCAGCGTTGAGGCAAGCTTTTAAAGGTGCCAGGGAGATCTTGGGTAGACCCGAGAGGGTGGAACAGCCATACTCCAGTCTGGAGATTACTAGCGCTTGGACTGCACTCTTTAGGTCGGCAGCGTCGAGGAAGGGTTTCAGTTTCCTAAGGTAGCTCAAGTGGAATCTGGCTGATTTGGCCAGCGATTTGATGTGGTCCCGCATGTTCAAATTGCTGTCCAGGGTTATTCCCAGCGATTTTGCTGAGTCCACGATGGTCGGTGGGCAATTTAAGGCTGTGATAGCCTTGATCCATATCTGCATCTCAGGATTGGTTTTTGGAGGGGAGAGTAGGAGAAATTCTGTTTTCTTTGCGTTGAGTTTGAGTTGATTGGATGTGAGCCAGTGGACGGTTGATTTCAGGGCCTCATTCAGGGAGAGAATCTCCTCGAGAGATGAGGTTTTGATGTAGAGCTGGGTGTCGTCAGCATACATATGGTAGGAGATATTCGCTGAGCGAAGTACTTCGGCAAGTGGTTCAAGGTAAAGGTTGAAGAGGGTAGGGGACAGGGTTGATCCTTGAGGGACTCCGATCGTGACCAGAGAGGGAGCAGATAGGTTGCCGTTGATTAGGAATCGCTGCGATCGGTTTTGGAGGAAGGATCTAAACCAGTCTAGAACAGAGCCATCCAAACCCATCCTGAGTTTGAGGCGTTTGAGAAGTTTTTCGTGGTTGACCGTGTCGAAGGCCGAGGAAAGATCTAGGAGGATTAGAAGGCAAGTTTTCCCTTGGTCAAGGGCTTGGAGGGCATCGTCAACGATGTGGAGCATTGTCGTTTCAGTACTGTGCCCAGGTCTGAATCCAGATTGGAAGTCATCGAGAAGGTGGAAGTTGTTGATGTGTTGGCTTAGCTGCTGTTGCACACACTTCTCCAACACTTTTGCTAAGAGGGGGATGTTGGAAATAGGTCTGAAGTTGTCGGGGGAGGCTTGATCCAGCAACGGCTTTTTCAACATGGGGAGGACTTGGCCGGCTTTCAGAGAGTCAGGAATGGATCCCTGCTGGAGAGAGGTGTTGATTATTGCAGTCCAGCTAGGAATAATGGACTGGGCGACGGCCGCTAGGCAGTTGGAGGGGAGCGGGTCGTTGTAATGGTTATTCGGGTTTATAGACGATAGGATTTTATTTGAAGTCGGTCCAGAGTGCTTGATTTTTAGGTGAGATCTGTGGGGGCATCGCAGGAGGAGGAAGCAGGTCAGGGAGGGATAGAGAGAATGTGGCGGCACTAAGTTCATTTCCTAAGGTTGCGACTTTGTCGGTGAAATAGGAGGAGAATTCCTCCGATGATATTAAGGACTTGGGGGTTTCTATCGAAGTTTTGGCCAGTTTATTGGATTGGTGTTTGACCAGTTCGAAGAGCTTGCGGGGTCTATTCTTGGCGTTCTCAAGTTCAGATCTGAAAAATTCTTTTTTAGAGTTGAGGATGTTCCTATTGTAGGCATTTCTGGCCTGACGGAGAAGTTTTAGATGTGCGGCAGAGGGGTGCTGTCTCCAGATTCTTTCGGATTGCCGGAGGGATCTCCTCTCGTTATTGAGAGATCCAGTGAACCAGGGGTTCCTGTCTTTGATTTGAGTTCTTTTTAGCTTTAGTGGGGCTAGGTCATCCATAATGTTCGAAATAGTTGCAGAGTAGTGATTATTGAGGTCACTGACCGTTGTGATATGTGAGGGGGGGGGAGGTCAGATTTGCAGCGAGCCTCCAGTTCATTGTGGTCCAGGTTCTTAGTGTCTCTAACCCAGCGTTTAGGCAACACTGGTTGCGATGCCCTTGTCTTGTGGGTGCCCGGTAGTAGGAATGCGATGGCATGGTGGTCAGACCAGTCACAAGGGTCTATAGAGATAAGCTTGACTGTTTGTTTCTTAGAGATGATCCAGTCAAGGGTGGCCCCTTTTGAGTGTGTTGGGAGTGAGCAGGCTTGGATCAGGGCTTGATTGGTCAGGAGGTCTTTGATGGCGTTGACATGGGGGTCCTTGGGGTCATTCCAGTGCAGGTTGAAATCACCCAGGAAAATATCTTTATCGATGGAGGAAATCTTAGTTGTGATGAGTTCCATGAGGTGGTCCGTGAAGGAGTCGTTCCTGCCTGGGGGGTGATAGATGATGTGTAGGTTGCACAGTAGGGTGGAGTTGCTGCAAATGGAGAGTGCGAGGTATTCGCAAAAATCGGAGGAATCCGCCAGGAGTTCCGTGACACTGAGGTTAGAACAGTAGATGCAGGCGATGCCTCCTCCTTTCCTGGTAGATTGCCTGTCCAGCCTGGCAATGTTGTAGTTAGGGGGGACTAAGAGGTCCAGGCATGGAGATGAAGAGTCGTTAAGCCATGATTCTGTTAGGATTGCTAAGTCGAAATTTTTGTTCAGGATGCGTTCAGCAATATCGGCGGCAATATCACATGCTCACACCTTTCTTTATCCTGCCCCAAAGAATGCTTAAGTAGGGATGTCACATTAGTGTAGGGATTTTCTTATTGCTTTATTTTCATCAACCCTTGATGCAGGGAATTTTGGACCCATGCTTTTTGATCCTGTGCATCCTATTTCTTGAATTAATTGTTTTGTGCATGATGCGCTGCCTCAAATTTATTCGCAGATTTGGCTTTATGTTGATTCCAATGTACTTCTACATTCTCGTCTTGAGGTGTCTTTATGTCCAGTTATTTTTGGCTTTGTAATAAATTAACTAACCTTACTTGGTGGTCTGTGGTTACTATGGGTCTAGAGAAACTGCAATTGAATTGATTGCCATTGTTAATGACTTCTCTCTCCTCCACGCTTTCATGCTGAGAAAAAGTACCATCAACTTGCGGTTGTAGAACAAATCTAGAACTTACGGGCCCGGCCCTTTAATTCTCAACAAATACCTGAACCCTACCACCTAAAATAACCAATGTCCTTGGAAATACATCCTACTCAACCTTCAAAGAGCCTAAACATCTCTAAATCTGAAATAACTGTGCATTTACTCATCCTACCTCTGTAAAAACCTACCATTGCTGCCTCCGAACTATTTCGTCCTTCTACTACACCATCTTTTGTGTATTTTTACTCTGCATTTTTCTTTTATTTATTCCTGTAAATGTTTCTGTGCGACTCTGTAAAGTGCTTTGATACCTTCGGGTCTGGTTTGCACTATTTAAAACTCGAACATAAATAAATTGCTGTGCATTGAAAGGCGCTTTGCAATGATTGACTGGTCACCTTTCTGTTGCTTATTGCTTATTGCTATATTTGGGTATTACACTGGTACTAATGAGTTGCAGTCTATGCCCAGACAGTGTTAACAAGTCTAAAAATGAGAACATAATGATGTAACACTATCACAAAATGCGCTGCTTTATGCTGCATAATTTGGCTTTTCTTGCAGCATAATTTAGTCAACCCTGCCGCATAATCTGTCCACCCCTTGCTGCATAATTCCAGTGGCCATGCCATCATCCTATCAAAATCAACTGAATACAGTGATATGAATATATTCATTCACGTATCCGTACTTTTGTAAAGCATCTTTACTGATCCTTGCCTTTGAAGTATTTGGATCTGTTCCTCTGGATACAGTGTTCTATTAAAATATTGTTTGCAAATATAGATTATTGAAGGACTGACGAAATAGATAGGTTGATTAAAAAAAAAAGAAAACTTTAGAACTCTCAATTGTGCACCTTCAAGAGACAGTACCAGAATTTAGTGACTCTGGAAGTGGTTCACCCTGCATAAATACCTAGGAACAGAGTGATGTGTGAGCTTGAGCAAGGGAACAGCGTGGTATGCTGAGCTCCCCCATTAACGTGGGAATCTAGCCATGGTCCTGAGCACCGGTAGGGAGATAAAAGGAAAGCACCTTGTTGGCTCCCCTCTCTACCCATGAGGAAAGTGCTATAATATTCTGCTCTGAAGCCAGCCTCGAATTGGCAAGGCAGGCAATTGTCCACTGGCTAATACGCCTGTGGCTGAGGCTCATTGGTAGGCTGTAGTTGAAGCCTTTGCATACAAATAACAAGTCTGACCTGATACACATTAAGGTCAGGCTGCAGCATTGTCAGAGGCAGAATGACAATGGGCTGCTCTGGCTGTTATAGCCCTTTGGCTCCCTCCAGGTGTGACTAAGGCCTCAAGGAGCTGCTGATGGGAAGCCATTAGCACTTGATTTGCAGGGGACTAAGGCAGGGGAGAGGACTGGAGTGGGTCATGCAGGATAGTGAGGGTCAGCAAGAGGGCTCTTCTGATATTTTTATCTCCCTCTCCTGTATGGAACAGGCAGGGCTAAAGTAGTCTCTGCTATTCTCCTTTCCCTGCCATAAATCAACTATTGCAGTCAACAGGGAGAGATTGTGGCCTTAGCCGACTTTGTAACTGGGAAACCAGGTTTGAGTCCCAGCGTCGGCTCAACATTCTGTGATTCTGGGCAAGTCACTTAATCTACACGAAACCCAAAAAATTAATCTGACCATCTGTAAAGTTATCTGGTGCTCTTGTAAAGCCTCCAATGCCTCTGCTCCAATCTGGTGCTATATAAAACTGCATGTATTTGAGGAAAGTGACATTATTTTTCTAATGTATTTTTGCATTCACACAGTAGCATCGTTCCTTTTATTGGAACTTACATGTGATGTTAACAGTAAAACAAATTAAAGATACACCTTTCACCAGTCTCTAAGCATTGGAGGGCCTCTCTTAAGTAGTGTGAAAAATAAATATCTAAAAGCCCAGGGCGAGTGTAGATGGTGTTGCTCAATTATGAATTTAACTTTAAAAAATAAAAGACAAGAGGAGTTTGGCAAAACAGGAACAGTTGTTTAATTAAACGCAGTGGCCGGGAAATCAGGCAACAGAGTCGGAATCTGATGACTGTCTCAAAGAACATTGGTTTTGGCAGTCCTTTTATACTTTACATGAAGTATCATAAAACAATTTATGCATTCCTTTGGCAAGAGAAGTTTGGGCCTAGTCACGGGGCCATAACTCGGAGGTTTGATAAGAAGCACACGTGGGCCTCGCCCTTGTATGAACATACTGCAGGGCCAGTGGGTACATGTCCAGATTTCCTGCATGAAGAGCGCATGATCACTGCGTTTAATGTGCATGCTGTGTTCTGATTGGCTGTGTGTTCCTAACTTAGGGGGTCATTAGGATGGAGGACGGACTGTAGTCTGTCCACCATCCTGGAATAAACTGGGACCGTCCACCATGTATGCGGCGGTCCCGCACACCAGATTAGGATGTGTCCGCCACCATGGCGGACGGATCCTGCAGTTCAACATTGCGGCGGGTGCTGATGACAGCAGCACCCGCTGTGATGCAAAAATGCCGGGTGTTGCATTTCACAGCACTACGTGGCAGGCACCACACAGTGCCTGCCACGTGGTGCTGTGAAATGTAGGGGGGTACCACGAGTACCCTCCAGTTCACCCACACCTCCCCCCAACAAAAGGGGGGCCCGCAACGGGCCCCCGTTACAAGTCTCCGCCAGCCTTTCCATGGCAGCATCGCCGCCATGGAAATGCTGTCTGCAACCAGCATCCTAATTTGGTGGACGGTGCCTGCTAGGCACCGCCACCATTTAGGACTCATTGGGTCGTCCGCCGGGTAATCATACCGATTGCCTGCGGCGGTTCAGTGGCGGACGGTCTTTGCGTCCGCCACTGTTCCTGTCTGGATTCCCCCGCCATCGTAATGTGGCGGGGGCGAAATCCACTTTGGATGGCGGACGGATCGCCACCGCACGGCTGGCGGTGGCGGTCCTTCCGCCATCCTAATAACCCCCTTAGTGTGGCATCTGGATTTATGAGGCTTTTGAGAATGCGCACCCACTCCGGCCAAACGTGTTTTATTGGGGGCCAATCTCCTGAGACCATTGTGGTGTTGCTGCCTATTATGATTACGTGTCCCTCCACCTGTGATCTGTCAATCAGTTGCTTCAGGCCTAGGTTGCAGGGCCTCATTTTTAACATGCATATATCATGGAGTACATCAACATCATATTGTCAAATATTAATAAAAGGCAGTCTATGTCTGTGCCGTGTCATAGCTGCAAATGTTTTCCCAGCACTAAGGGGGACATTATGATGGCGGTGAACCCGCCACCGGCAGCCTGTCGGTGGCTGATTCACCGCCATCGCAAAGCACTTTTCCGCCCGCCAGATTACGATGGCGGGCGGTGTGCTGGTGGATGGACAGTCCGTCCACCACAGGTCCACCACAGGCAATCGTTATGATTGCCTGGCGGACCCACAAAGCATCTCTAAAATGGTGGCGGTGCCTAGCAGGCCCCGTCCGCCAGATTAGGATGCTGCATCCCCGCCAGCCTGTGTATTGCGGTTCAATCACAATTAACAGCCTGGCGGGGATTGCATTTGGGGGCCCGTTGCGGGCCCCCCTTGTGTCGGGGGAGGTGGGTGTGCACTGGGCATTTCCCTGCACCAGGTGGCAGGCACCACGTGGTGCCTGCCACGTAGTGCAGGGAAATGTCAACGGTGCATCTTTAACATTGCGGCGGGTGCTGCAGCTAGCAGCACTCGGCGCAATGTTAAAGATGGTAGATGCCACCGCCACGGTGGTGGTGGCATCGTAATACCCCAGGTAGGACCGCCGCATTGTAGGTGGGCGGTCACACTCCCCGACACGATGGCGGATGCACTGAAGTCCGTCCGCCATCGTAATCGGCCCCTTAGTTCTGTGATCGTAACCAAGGAAGTGTATTGTGAAAGGTTGTGATCTGCAAATGTGGGCCATACTTTTTTGGCTGCCCAGGCCTAATTGTGTCCACAATCCAACCCTGTATGAATCCCCAGCTACTTAAGTAATCTGCGCCAAGAGGGGGAGGGCTGAACTAATTCATTTTTTGTAGTTTTATATAGTGCGAACTCCACCCGAAGGTATTAGAGTGCGTTACATGAGCACTAGTTACATTACACAATGACACATTCATTTTTTGTAGGCACTTGGGGCCAGATGTAGGACCATTTTATTTTGCACCTCGCAATTTGCGACTAATTGCGAGTCGCAAATTGCGAGGCGCAAAATCAAATGTACAACAGTGCTTTCAACACTGTTTGCGATTTCCAATGGGGTTGCAAATTGCGAGACTCATTTATATTAATGAGCCTCTCGCAATTTGCGATCCCATTGGGAATGACAGGCCCTCCCAGGGATGGTGGCCTGCTGGCCTCAGCAGACCACCATGTCTGGGACTGCTTTTAAATAAAGCAGCTTTATTTTTTTAAATGCAGCCCGTTTTCCTTAAAGGAAAACGGGATGCATTTAAAAACAAAAAAAATTAAACGTTTTTGTTTCATTTTTTAAGGGCAGGCAGTGGTCCCTGGGACCACTGCCAGCCCTTAAAAAATATTTTCGCATGCATTTGCAAAGGGGAAGGGGTCCCCTGGGGACCCCTTCCCATTTGCGAATGCAGTACCACCTACTTGAAGTAGGTGGTAATTGCGAGTGTTTTGCGACCGCAATTGCGGTTGCAAAACATTAATACATGGTTTTGAGACTCGCTATTTGGAAGGGGACGCCCCTTCCAAATAGCGAGTCGCAAAACCTATTCAGCGAGTCGCAAATAAATTGCGACTCGCTAAATAAGCTTTGTACATGGCCCATGATGTTTTTGCATGCGCAAATGGGTTCGCAAACCCGTTTGCGCATGCAAAAATGGGTCGTACATCTGGCCCCGGGAGAATAAGTGTTTTGCCCAGAATCACAGGATGTTGAGCCGGCACCGAAACTCAAATCTGGTTCCTCAGTTGCAAAGTCAGCAGCTCTGGCTGTTACAGAATTCACTAGCTGGCCTACACCTCTGCACTCTAGCACACACCAGACACCCTTCAACCGCAGTCCAGTGCTGCTGGCTCCAAGCAAAAGCTCCCTTCACACCTAGAACGAGACTGGGAGTAGGAACTCCTCATGCTGTGCATGATTGGGCGGCACATGGCCATTCTGTTTATGACAAGGGGTCTGCCCGACTTTATGTGGTTTTTGTGGCTGATCATCAGGCTATAACACGTACACTAAGGATGCAGTGGCCTGTCTGGTAGTGCTCCAGCAGTGGAGCCGGGCCAAGCATTTGGGGCAGCTTGAGCCATTTAAAAAAAAAAAACAGCCTTCAAGCTTGCGTTGACCACAGGATGAAACTGCAACTCATGGAAACACACCAGTTCCTGCACAGCATGCACTTTTAAGTCCATGCTGTGCAGAAACTGTTTTTGGCATTCCCATTGTGGTGCCTGTTTTTAGAGGCACCGCCTTGGGAACACCAAAAAAAGCCAGCCAGACAGGAGGAAACTGCTAATCTGGCAGGCGTCACGACCACAGCTTTGGTGATGCGGTGGTGGTGGGGATCCGGCGCCTCATCACCAAAGTTGTAATTGGGTCCATAAAGTAATACACTTACAGACACCAGCCGACACAGACCTACATGCACTCATGACAGACCACCAAGCATACACTCATTTTGCAACAAACTCTCTAGACACATGCGTTAAGTCCCACAGTTACTTATGCAGTTGAACACAACACCAGATCTGCTTACATCAATGCTCATAGAAGAACACATAGGAATGCCTGCAAACTCAAACAACACACACAGAATCACACACAACACATATAGGGGCCGATTCACAGAACTAATCGGAGATAAAATCCTAAACTTACTATTTTTGGTATTCACAGAAGGCATTTAGTAGTAGTAAAGTTAGGACTCCTAACTTTACTACTACTAAATGCCTTTTGTGAATACCGAAAGTCGTAAAGTTAGGATTTTGTCTCAGTTTAGTAGTAGTAAAGTTAGGAGTCCTAACTTTACTACTACTAAATGCCTTCTGTGAATACCAAAAATAGTACGTTTAGGATTTTATCTCAGATTAGTTCTGTGAATCGGCCCCATAGTCAGATCACACACTAACAGTTACACAAAGACAAGTCAGGATTGGTAGGCAGGCTGGGGGCAGAGAGACATATGGATACAGTAAGGATGCTTAACTGGTGCTGGGGAGGTTCATGTCCCCCCTCAGGCATGGCACCAAAATAAAAGTGGCCCCCTTTAGAGAATTAGATAGCTAAAGACGTGGCCCATGTTTGCAAATAAGGGCAGTTATGAACTTGTAAAGACACACTATACAAGTGTTTTGCAAGGTATGGAAGACTGTATGGACGAACAGCCAAAAACCCAGTGACCTGTCACACCAGCTCATCGGTCACTTACTGATTGCCCTATAGACCAGTCCGACCCTGGTGCCAACAACTTGTTACATCCTTTTCTTTGGAGGATTCATTTCTGCTGAGTGATGAAAGTGTTCAATCTTTGTCTCTATGCAGTCACTGCCCTCTTTGGAATAACAACCTGCAACCAACAACAGAGCACATTTTGAATTAGTCATTGCATCTTTCACCAATTTAGTATAATCATAATCATAATCATAATCATACTGTAATTCAGTACCTGCCTCTCTTAAGGACCAACATTCATACCATTTAAGGTTTGCAGATCACTCCATGCACACTGAACAAGAGGTATACAGTACTGGGCTTTCCTTTTACAAGCCACCATTATCAAGTGTGTTAGACCAATTGGGTCATATGAAGCAAACAAAAACTACTACCACCAGATTGCACTGATTTCTTAAATGAAAAGCAGAGATGAGGAAAATGGTATTTATTAGCATATACGGAGAGATCTGACACACCTACTGGCACATTGCAGGTCCCATGCATTAATGGTACCAAGTTTGTTTTTCCACTAGGCGTACATTGGTTATTTGGACTGTATCAAGAAAATAGACAGTTGGAGCTCTCGATTTATACATTTTATCTGAAGCAGGTTATTATGTGTGAGCCCCAAAGTGACACAGCCGGCGGCGGCTCATCCGCTAAGGCGGAGCGTCGCTCCACTGCTCTGTGAGCAGTTCAAAAAGGAAAAATAAAATTATAATAACGCAATGTTATTATTATTTTATTTTTCCATCCTGACTCAGCTGGTTTACATTTTATGTACGGATTGAGGCGGGCTGGGCTATCACAGGAGCAGGGGGGGGGAGGTGGGTATTCTCATAAGTTTGCATGATGGTTCGTCCGGTCGTCTTGGGCGGGCCAAACAGTCATGCCCACTTAGCATGTTCTCCAACCAGCTGTACTGCAGAGCCTGGGTGGAGAATATGCTCAGGCACTCAGTCCCTGCCTGAGCGCTGAACCACGGTGCTCAGACCAATCACAACGCTGCTGTCATGTTGGTGACAGCAGCCTCATGATTGGCATGGGGAGTATGGGAGCCTGTGTGCTTCCTGCTTCTCGAGTGGACCGAAGAGGCCTGAGAGGCCTGCAGGTAAGTGATTTCTTTTATACCCCCCACCACCCCTGTTAAGTAGCAGCCACCACTGGGAACAGAAAAGCTTTACCTTTATATTGCATGTCAGGTCTGTGGCACCACACAATCTACAGTGGTGAAGGCCGTAGGATAGGAGGAGTTGTAATTTGTATTGAAGAGCCGTGACAGAACAATCTGAGAAGAAATGGTCTTTTGTATGCTCTTTCAAAACTCAGGGAAAGTGCAGGTTATTAAAATATGAAACATTACTATTCCAACTCCAAAACAACTAAACTCAGGGAAAGTGCTGGATAATAAACCATAAAAAATTACTTTTCCAACTCCAAACCAACTAAAATCAGGGAAAGTGCTGGATAATAAAATATAAAAAGTTACTATTCCAACTCCAAAACAACTAAAATCAGGGAAAGTGCTGGATAATAAACCATAAAAAACCACTATTCCAACTCCAAAACAACTAAACACAGGGAAAGCGCTGGACAATAAACCATTAAGAATTACTATTCCAAGTCCAAACCAACTAAACTCATGGAAAGTGCTGGATAAAAAACATTTAAAAAAATACTATTCCAACTCCAAACCAACTAAAATCAGGGAAAGTGCTGGATAATAAACCATTAAAAATTACTATTCCAACTCCAAACCAACTAAACTCAGAGTAAGTGCTAAGGGGCTCATTACGATGGCGGGCGGAAGCACAACCGCCGTGCTGGCGGATGCAAAAACCACCAGTTACCGCCGGCACGCAGCAGTCCACACGCCCGCCCAATTACGATGCGAAAAGTAGGCCAAACACCGCCGGCAAGCCAGCAACACCGTCCGCCATCAAAGTGCGCCCGTACACGTAGCGGCGCAGCCCAACTGACACACACCGTCCGACGAAACACGTCCCGCCCGGCGCATAAATTACGATGCCGCAAACAAACGGCTCCCACGGCCAAGAGATACCGTACGACAAACCGAAGCGGTAACACGGACGCCGAGCACGGACAACGAAGAAGCGGCTCCCCCGAGCATGAATCCAGCACTGCAGGCCCTCCCCATGCTCCTGCTGATGCACCACCAAGGACGCAACGTACCGCGGAGACGCAGGTAGGCACACACACAACAAGTGCACGCAAACAGCGCACACAGTGCAAGGGCGGAAAAGCGGACAACCCCCACCAGCGCGTGTACACTACACATCCACCATTGCATCCACATATGACACACAGGCCAAATCGTAACATCGCGTAACACATGTGTACACACCACCTGGGACTAGGAACCAACAACCCCGTCACGGCCCCAAAGCGGCGATGACGCCGCCACACATGCGCACAACGCAGAGGCCAACCGCAGCGCCATGCATGCGTCGCACACAGACACAGGGACACAACCAAGCAGCACACACATCAGCCCCACCCCGAACGCACATGACACGTGACAGGCCTGCCACAGACATGTCCCCAACGCCCAATTCACGGACAACACCCAACGCCACACAACCGACGCACACATGTCAGTGAAGACACGCAACAGCAGGACACACCCCAGTGTAACAAACATGGCGTAGCACACAGCGGTGGCAACACCAACTAGGAGAAGCAGGGTCCCTTCGGGAAGAGGAACGCCAGTACCACACTGAAACACCCATACCACCCTGCACATATGAACAAGACATATAAACGGAACACCAAAGAGCCCGGGGACCGACAACAGGTGGCCCAAGAATAACATTCACACACAAGGCCCAACGCAGAGCGGAAAGGCAGCCTGCCGCCCACACAAGGGAGAGCAGACAGCACTGAATGACCTTCCATTCCAACTCCGAAACCACAGCCCTACGACAGAAGCCGGTGAATACAGCCATTGTCCAAGAATAGACCAACACAGGCTTGCCGAGGAGACCGACCACAGGGCAGATAGCGCATATCACAGAAGCACACAACGGACGGGGAAGAAAGAAGAAAACACTCCCCCATGTCGGCCACATGCAAGTTAATTGGAAGGAGTCACACATCACTGACCTTGAACTGTCTGAGAAGCATGTGGGAAGAGGGCCCGTGTCCTCCAAACAAGCCAACAGAACACAAGTCCTGTCTCCCTACGACTACACAGAGCTCACAGCAACCTCGGAGCGTGCACATTGCAGACTGCACACACAGCCGGAGCACGCCACCACAACGCACCGCTGCGAAATGGCAACCGCAACACACCTACCCAACTACGCCGAACAGCTCAAGCTGTACAAAACCAACCTGTTTCATACATTGGGATGCGATCTCCTGTCCCTGCTGAACGTAAGTTACCGACTGACTTACCGCATCACATTGTTCAGCTGCGTCATGCCCGTCTTCTACTGTCGGAGGTGTCCCTACCAGCATCCCGTGGAGATATGCCTCTCCAACCCGGCATGTCTGAAGGCGGACCTGCTACCACTACTCCTCCCTCTGGACGCACACGACAGGGCCTGCTCTGCCTATGGGGGCATGGCGTATGTGGCCAACATCGCACCCGCACTGAAATGGGACCACTGTGCCTCCACACGACGGATCATCGAGAACAGCTACATCGAATGTCACCCAGCATGCCCCATCATGGTCCTCCAAGGGACAACTTACGAACAACACCTTGACAGCCACCATCCGCTACATTGGCTGGCAAACATGTACACCACCAATGACATGGAAGCCCTGCTGGACGGCATCGCATACCTGACAACCTGTAAATTCGTCGGACCACAACGCAGGTTCCCCGATTGACCTATGATGTCCAACCCCGCACCCATGCTTAGCTTCCGCACGGACTGGCCAGTCACCACCACAACAGCCATACCAAACGACCGGCAACTGTAACCACACCATCAACGACATCGCCATGACATCGGATATGACCGGGACATGCACACTGTTCCCCATCACATCCAGGAACACCGCATGCATCGTGGGAGGCAGTGGCATGGGCTCTGTGTATCGCACCCACATGGACGGAACTGCACGAACAACCAGGACACGACATGGATCCAGCGCCCATGGACACACACACCGCTCAGTGGACATGAATAGGTCGCCTGGAGTCTGTGGGTGCTGCACCCCTCCCACCCCCGCCCCGGGAATCCCATACCAGGACCTTTGCATGGACGACAAGTGCATACAACAACAACACGACCCCAGTGACTGTGACATGTCCAGTAACCACCACAGTGCAACAACAAGTGGCACGCCGCTGCATGCACGCAAGCACATGCCCTGATGTCATCTCACATGCACGCGTGCATGAGGAACAACCGCAGCAAACCTGTCACATGGAACTGAGATGGACTGTGCCCATGATGCCAAGCGGTCTGGTAGGCTACATGTATACCGTCTGTGTCAAAGTCCGCAGCTCCGCAGCTATACGTAAATGTACATTAGCACAGCCTTGGCCAAGCAGATGTCACTCTGAAGCCCACATCCCACATGCAACAGCCAATCACATGTAACCCCACACCCTATCCCATTTGCAATCATGCTCAGTATATCCTCAACATGTATTCCGCTGCCAGTAGTGTCCACTATACTGCATCACAGAGGACAGAAGACTCAATATAATGTTTGAAACCAAAACTGTCTCCGCTGACTCATTTCACAAGTACGAATGAGAGAGGATGAGAGTATGTGAAGTACACGGCAGTCGTGACATGACCATTTAGTCCACTGGTATTGGATGTCAACGCAAATGAGTAGCACAACTGTGGAAGACACACATGTGTCGTGTGAAGTCGTATGGACGCAGTGCTCAGGTGGGTGGGTGTGACGGGTAGATGCGCACATGCCAAGTTGGAGCACGCCGTGTTGGGAGGGGTCATGAACAGTACACCACCGCTTCCCTGGGCATTGTGAGAGGACACCTGTCGGGGGGAGTGAACACGTGTGTGCACAGCAGCCGGGCACACGTACAAAGCGGTACCAGGCGCACCTCAGCCCACCCTCTGTGGACAAGCTGGATCCTGTTGTGCGCCCGCCATGCCCCTTGACAAGGCACACACAGCCCCAGTCGACCAGGTGTAACCCCAACATAGTCAATCCGCACAGGCGATACAGGGCATGGGATGGCAGTGGAGCATGGTGTGTGAGAGGTCTCCTCGCGCTCCTCCTGGTCATATCACGCAGGCAATAGAACCTCAACGTCTAGCATGGCACAAGTCAAATGGAAGTGTAGGGGGACGCACCACAGCACGAGCAGCACTGACGTCACGGGAGGTGGCTCGCACCATCCCATCCATTGCCCATCATACCAACCATGCCACATGCCATTGCGACTAAGTGCAAGCGCGTGCGCCACCACCCCCGAGCCCTCCCCAGAGAGGCCAAAGAGTGAATGTGTGGGCCATCAGCCACAGACGGACGCGGCCTGGCCGCAAGGGCAGCCACAGCCACTGGGTGTCGCAGGTGGCGGATCCGGAAGGCGAAGACTGTGATGCATAGTCCATGCAGGCCGGGTCTCCATTTGGGGCACCACGCAGGTGGACGGCGTCCCGCCACACATCATACCCTGAGACAGCCCACTCGTGCAACTGGACCCACACATACACTCCTTGCCCTCTCTGGTGCGAGCTTGGGGCTGCCTGTGCAAGCGCTAGCCTCGCAGGTGAGCATGCATATTGGGGGAGCGAGGGGAGGACATGAGGGCTGGGGCGAAGATGACTGTATCACTGTCAGTTAGTACAAGGGATGACCCAGATGTGGAAAGGAAGAGACGTGTCCCGTGTGTACTGCAACTAGTCGCCAATCCAACTACCCCCCATGTCCGGAATGTAAGCCCGCACCTAGGCCCGCCCATCCGCCACATCGAACATACCACCAGCACGACAACCTTCCCATTCGAAACACTGACTGGGGGTGGCGACCAGTGAACAATCATGTGTAGCCTACCCACGCGTACATGTGGGCCCTCCATGATCCATGTCACCTGCGGCAAAGTCATGACATGCGCAATGAGGGAAGTGAGGAGAGCTGTCCGCCCCACGCGCAGAAGGTGCATCAGCTCCACAGACCCAGCAGCGAGTCCAGCAGGGGTCACATGTGCAGGGGCAGCTGTGCCTGGTGTGAAGGCACATGCATATAGACAGCACATCGACCAATGTGTAGTCTGCCCACATCTACAGTCCATCATCATGCGGACATAGGAATTGAACACAGGGCAACACATCTGAGTGGGTGCACCCACCGTGACCAACAATGCGCAATCATCGACGTACCCGCCCTGTGCATGGCCCCCACCCAACGGAGGCACATCCAGTGCCACCATCCCACACACACAAGCCTTCCACGGAACATGCTGTGTCCAATGGTCAGTACAGAGTCAGCGCCCATCTGGTGGATCCTGAACAGGAGACACATGCACACACATGCCAGCTCCCACTATGTACGTCTGCCACCTGGCACGTGCAATGTAACCTCTCACCTGTGACGTGTGACTGCAAGCACACAGCCGTCTTGGCATGGGGCTGTCAATGTGGACACCTGTCAATGTTTCGGGAGGTGTGATCCGTACAGTGCTGTACATAGGGTGCAGTGCTGACACCTACTACTGTCTCATATCCCCTCGTGCCACAGGTCCCACTTGTTATGGCCGCTCAGCCTGTGCCCACATCGTCGTACGTCGTGTGCCATACTCATCCAGCCGCGGAAGCAGTTCCATGCTCAGCAGACATTCATGTTGCCGTGGCGTTGCCGCTTGACGGATATGCAGTCAGTCCCCATCAGCACGCCCCGCAAGTCATTGGGGCCTAGATCCCCATGTGCATGCACATGGCAGTGGTTTGTATCACTAGCCATTGCCATTGTTGGGAGACCTGTGTAAGTGTATTGTGGCCGTGCCGTCCCAGCTTGACAGCTGGGCTGTGGCTCATGTGCTTGCTCAGTCATGTCAGTGATGTGTATGCGAAATTGCTATATGTCGTGTTGCTTTGACATGTGTCCTCTGCCATTGTCCCTAGGCGGAGACCGAACATTGACTGCCCATACCAATTGCTGGCGGAAATGGACGATACAGAGGTTATTAGGAAGTTTCGGCTGGACAGGCCAACCCTGCATCGACTGTGTGCCATGTTAGAACCCCATCTCCGTCCCCGCAGGGTGTATCCGACTGCTGTCACCCCCACGGCTAAGGTGATGGCCGCCATGCATTTCTTCGCCACTGGGTCATTCCAGCACACAGTGGGCATTGGAGGAGGGATGTCCCAGCCCATGTTCAGCAAGGTGCTGAGGGATGTACTGGCAGCCATGATGCTGTGCCGAAACAGGTACATCCGCTTCCCCAGGGCTCGTGAATTGGCGGCAGTGAAGGGTGCATTCTATGCCCTTGGCAGAATCCCACACGTCGTTGGAGCCATTGACTGCACACATGTCAGCCTTGTTCCACCACAGGCCACTGAGCACCTGTACCGCAACAGGAAGCACACGCACTCCCTGAATGTGCAAGTGGTGTGCCTTGCGGACATGGTGATCACCCACGTGTGTGCAAAGTTCCCAGGCTCGGCCCATGACGCACACATAATGCGCAGCAGCATCTTGCCACGACTGATGTCCAATATGCAACAGGATCGTGGCTGTATTGTCGGTGAGTATGTGGAGTGGTGTAGCGTGCTGGTTGTGCGATGCTGTCCCCTGTCCAGTTGGAATAGCAACGGTTCTCTGTGTCCCTCACACCCAGGTGACTCTGCGTACCCGAATGGGGCATGGCTGCTCAGTCCATTGAGGAATCCTCGCACCCCAGCAGACGATCGCTACAATGAGGCACATGGGAGGACCAGACGTGTGGTCGAGCGTACCTTTGGCCTCCTCAAGTCCAGGTTCAGGTGCCTGGACCGCACCGGGGGTGCGTTGGCGTACTCCCCACAGAAGGTGTGCCGGATAGTGGTGGCGTGCTGCATGCTGCACAATCTGGCCATTCGGAAGCAGATCCCCCTCATCGTGGATGACGGAGATCAACCAGGGCCCCAGCCCGCAGACCAGGACAGTTTGAGTGAGGAGGACAGCGGAGAGGAGGAAGCTGGTAATGTGCGGCAGCAGCTCATCGCCCGCTACTTCACTTGACGGTGAGTGTCCATGTACGACGGCTGATGTGGCTGTATCTGTGCAGGTGTGTGTGTGCTGTGTCAGGGTGGCCGTTTGTTCACTGCGTGCTGTGTGTCAACGCTCCATGGCCAGGGTAGTATGCCACTGTTGGTGGCTGTGGCATTGTGCCCTATTGCTCTGTGCGATGTGTGTACATTGCTTGTAGTTGTTGACATGTACTGTGTGATGGGTGTGTGACACACTCATTGAATGTGCTCCTGTTCTGTCTCCCACCCCTAGGTCCCTACAGGCCCTCCGGATTCCATTGCCATGCCACGCATCAGGTGCCTTTCCGCCCAAGGTGGCCGTTGTATTCCGTACAAATAAAACACAGGGCACAAACAGCAGTTAGTGTAAAGGTGCATTTATTTCAAACTGTGACATGTGATTGTGTGTAAGGTGATGACAAAAGTGGTGCGTGCAGTGACAATGAGCTGTCGGTCATGGCTGCGTGATGCTCAGGGTGTACCCACTGGTTCTATGTCCATAGTCCAACACACACATGCCATCCAGATGGCTGTGTGGAGTGGGATCGTAGTCCAAGTCAATGCAGTGGCTGGTCAAGGAAGGCTGGCGGAAGGCTGGCTGGCTGCCTCACTTGCGTTTGGAGCGTGCGAAGTCCTCCCGGGAGATCTGTTTCCACTTCGGACGGCCCCTTCCCACGTTTGCGAGGGGGGTGCCTGCTTGCGACATGCTGGTGGTTGAGGTGTGCTCACTGGCTGTGGACGCAGGGGAACTGGACACTGCTGCTCGACCCTGCGCCCCGGCAGGTGGTGGCGGAGGGGGAGCTGCTGTCCCTGGCTGTGACCTCACCGCCACCACCAGCTGGCCCATGAGGTCCACGAGTTGGCCCATACGGGCGTCCATGGACCTCAGCACCCCCAGCACCTCACGCGTGTCTGAAGCAGACCGGACCCATTGTCCTTGGGCCTCTTCATAGGCCCCAAGGACTCTGGCCATTTGAGGCAGGGCATGGCTCCCAGGGGAGGCTGGCGTTTCCCTGACCCTGCTCCTCCTACCAGTCCTGCTGCCACCGGCCTGCCCACTAACCACATTGCTCACCACGGTCCTCGCTGTGGCTCCCAGGGTGGATCCAGTCGGCCGGGCCACCACCTGCGCTGGGGCTGGTGCCAGCGAAGACGTGGTGGTGGTGGCGCCGGTGGTGGTCGGTGCGGCGATGGTGGCGGTTGCGGCAGTGGTAGTGGCCACAATGACCGTGGGTGTGGCCGCAACGACAGTGGCAGCAGGGGCTGGGAATGTTCAGCAGCCCTGGATGATGGGTTGGTGGGTAGGAGGGGTCCTGGGGAGCGGCTGGGCCCTGCCACACCAGATGGGCCTGCTTGGTGGTCCGTGTCCGAAGAGGAGGACAGATCCTCCAGATCCGTGTGTCCTCGTTGGGGGCTTGTAGGCTGGCTGTGCTGGCTGCTGGCTCCATCCCCAGCATCCAGCAGTTCGTCACCTGTGGAAGAGAATGAGATTTGTTATTGTGTTGCACCTGGCGAAGTATGTATTTGTCGTCTGACATTAACAGTTTGTGCAATCTCGTACATGGGTTTCCCGGAGGCGTGTGTGTGGCTGTAGCATCTGTAGTTGTGTGTGCTTGGCAATGGGACTGTGTGCTGTGCACATGTGGCATGGGACGGATTGGCCATGCCGATGGGTGTGTTGCTGTGCCCCTACTTATTGTGACTCTGGTGTATGCGGGCTCCTGGCCCATCCTGGGTCTGGTTTGTACTTTGCTTTTGGTGTTCAGATGGGACGCTTAGGAACGCATATGGCAACATGGGGGCCATGCCCCAGATTCGCATTTGGGAGGGAATATGCTTTTGGGGTTCAAATGGAGCGCTTAGGAACGCATATGGCAACATGGGGGCCATGCCCCAGATTCGCATTTGGGAGGGAATATGCTTTTGGGGTTCAAATGGAACGCTTAGGAACGCATATGGCAACATGGGGGCCATGCCCCAGATTCGCATTTGGGAGGGAATATGCTTTTGGGGTTCAAATGGAACGCTTAGGAACGCATATGGCAACATGGGGGCCATGCCCCAGATTCGCATTTGGGAGGGAATATGCTTTTGGGGTTCAAATGGAGCGCTTAGGAACGCATATGGCAACATGGGGGCCATGCCCCAGATTCGCATTTGGGAGGGAATATGCTTTTGGGGTTCAAATGGAACGCTTAGGAACGCATATGGCAACATGGGGGCCATGCCCCAGATTCGCATTTGGGAGGGAATATGCTTTTGGGGTTCAAATGGAACGGCTAGGACGCATATGGCAACATGGGGGCCATGCCCCAGATTCGCATTTGGGAGGGAATATGCTTTTGGGGTTCAAATGGAACGCTTAGGAACGCATATGGCAACATGGGGGCCATGCCCCAGATTCGCATTTGGGAGGGAATATGCTTTTGGGGTACATGCTGTGAGCCATGGGTGCCGAACGTGACATGTGTTGTGGCAGCATGACAGTGCATGGTTTGAGGTGTGTGCATGCTTGACATGGCCTGCATATTTGCTGTCTGTTGTGATTACTGGACATGGCATTGGACGCATCGTTATGAGTGAGTGATGGTTGTGTGCCAGCCAACGTATTGCAGTTGTCCCATCTCCTTGGTGTGCGTGCTGCCCTGTGCCATGTGCATCACTGCAGTGCTCGGGGGTGTGGCCCATGTTGTGTGTTGTTGCTCACAGTGTGTCGTGCGCTTCATTGACTTCTGGCACATGGTTGGTCATGGGCATGTATCTTAGCGTGACTGCTGTATGTGTGGCAGCTGTGCGGATGACATGCCTTTCATGAGACTGGGGCTGACGGATGGGATGGATGGTATGTTGTATGTGCATGGTGTGTCTGTGTGTTTGATGGGTTCAGTGGTGTTCGTGTGCATTTATGTTGTTCCGCTCTGTTGCGTCTAGTGTTGTTTGTCTTACATAGGCGTAGTTGTGGGGTGTGTGGTTGACAGGCAGTAGGGGCTACATGGACAGGACTTCAATGGTGTTTCGGTTGTGTGTGATGAGTTGCACAGTGGCTGCCGTGTGGTACTATATTCAGTGTGGCTTGTGCATGCAGACGTGGCTCCTTGGGTGTTGCTATGTCTGTGATGGGTCATGTGGGGTGTGAGTCTGTTGTTCATGTCCATGTGCACATTGTTCACTTGTTCGTGACGGTGGGCGGTGCTGCGTGTTCGTCTGCTACGTGACATGTCCCATGTGTTGGTCGTGTTCCGGTCCTCATGCCTCCAGTAATCCAGCCCTGTCCAGTTTCCCACCTGCAAGTTGTTCGTGCGTGCACTGTACTGGATGCCACATGGCTCTAAGCGGGGGTGCTCCATGTTGCAGGTCTGTGGGGGTGGGGGGTGTTGTGGGTCGTGGGGGTGGCTGGACACCCACTGACACCGATTGCTGTGGACCGTGATGTCTGCCTTTCGGCTGTCGTTGTGCACTGCGGTGGCTGACACGTGGCTGTGGGGTGTGGGGGATGCTCCTCCTTGCTGTGCTGTGGGACTAGGGGCCTGGTGTGTGTTGTACTTAGGCTGTCCACCGTCCCACCCACTGCACTTTGTGTTCCTGCCACTTACCTGTTACTTGTCGGTTAGTGCAGCTGTGGCGGACACATGGGTGTGGTGGGTGCTCGTTGTGGCGCTTCTGGCATATTTGGGGACCTGTTGGTGGTTACGTGGCTGGCTGAGTGTACACATGTCCCCACGTATCTTACAGTTGTTCGGTTTGGGCTGTGTGTGGTGGTGTCTGTTGCATGTGTGTGTGATGTGTTGTGTATTGTGTGCTGGACATGGGGGTGTTTGTCCCTGGGAGCTGTGGCATGGTGGTAGTGCATGTGAGTACATAGCGGTGTGCTGGTATACATTAGTTTGTACTTACCAGCCTCCACTCCCCCTGCTAATCCGGCGAGGATCTCCGGATGTATTATGACTCGCACCTTCTCCTCCCACGCTTTGAAGGTCTTGAAGAGCGCGGGATTCCCTCCGCCAGTGACGGCAGCCAGCTCTCTGTTTTTGCCCTCCTTCTTCTTGACCAGGCTCTTGACGTCATTCCAACGTTTGTTTATTTCTCCTCTGTTCCTGGGCAGGGTCCCGACTGCATTGACCTGGTCTACGATCCGGTTCCACATTCTGTTTCTGGTGGCTAGTGGTGTGTGCTGGACCATGTTCCCATAGATTTGTGGGTACACCTTGATGATCTCGTCGACCATGACCGTCAGCTCAATGGGCGTGAACTTGGGCATTCTTTGTGGTGCCATGGTGTTTGTGGTGCTGGTGCGGTGTGTGTTGTGTAATGTGCAGGGGTTTGTGGTGCAGGTGTTTGGTGGTGGTGGTGGTGGTGGTGGTGGTTGTGATGTGTGCGTTTCTGTGGTGTGCTGCTGTCCTTGCTGTGTCACTGTGTCCTCTCCTCTCCTCTCTGGTTTGCAATGTTGCAAGGGGTTGTGGTCTGTGGGAGTGCTGCTTTTGTACTTACCTATGTGGGTGTGTCCTCATGGTCTGTTGTTTTCAGGTGTGTTGTGTCTGGGGTTCTGGCCTTTGTAGTTTTTGTTTGTCCGGGGGGTGTTTTCGGGTTGTGTACTGTGCTTGTGTATTTGTGCGTGCCTTGCTGTGTGGACTTGTTGGCCATGTTGTGTGCTATTGGTTTTGTGAGCGGATGGTTTCTGTGCAGGTACGTGGGCGCCATGGCTTCTGCCGTGTCGATTCTCATCGGCGTTGTTTGCGCTGGCGGGCGGTATATTTGTAGTTTTCCGCGCTCATGGCGGTGCGATCGTAATTTCACGTGCGGTGTGTCGGCCGTGAGGGCGGGCGGTTTTGTGTTGTCGTAGCGTGTTTCCGTCCGTGGCGGGCGGTTTGACTCCGACTCGGACGTTGGCGGGCGGTATTTTGTGTGATTTTTCCGCCGATGGCGGTTTTCGGTTTGTGTAATCGTAATGGCGTGGTCGGTGTTCAGACGGTGTGTGCGGGCGGATTTTTGCCGCTTTCATGCCTGGCGGATTTTTTTACGCCGGGTATCGTAATGGGCCCCTTAGTAATGTAAAATAATTATTTTAAAAAAAATATATATATACAAAAATGTATAACATTTTGAAATTTAACACAAACAAATGTACAATATATTTTTAAAAACATTTTAAAATATCCAAAAAGTTACCAAAAATCAATATATTATAATTTACAATCTTAAAAAAAAACAATTGAAAAATTATTTGTTGTTGTTTTTGTTTACCAATAAATATTACATTTTAATTTTTAACTCTAAATTTCCCAAGTTTTTTTAAATACATTTAAATAAAAAATTTTATTACAATTAAAAACAGAAAAAAAACTTTAACATTTTTTATGATTAATTATATTTTTACATTTGCAAAACAAACACAACAGGAAATAATATTATATACATACAAATAAATGAATAATTTGAATGTAATTGTTTTTGTAATATTTTTAAAATTTTTAAAAACATTTTAAGAATTATTTTACTGTTTTACATAATATTTGCCCCTATAAAAAAAAAAAGTTCAAATTATTTGTAAGTTTTTTTTTAATTTAAATTTATCATTTTTTTTTTTTTTTAAAGATTTTCATTTATATTTAAAAAAAAAATACTTTTAATGAATGTTTTTAATTTACTCCCCACCCTTAGCCCCTATAAACCCAACATCCCGCACCTAAAATTTATACATAAAATAAAAAAAAATATACTACTTTAAACAAATATTTTTTAATTACTCCCCACCTTTATCGCCTATAAACGCAACATCCCGCTCCTAATTAACAAACTATCAATTAAATATATATATTACTTTCAACAAATACATTTTAAATTACTCCCCACCCTTATCCCCTATTAACCCAACATCCCACTCCTAAAAATAAGTGAAAATACATTAAAATCATACATTTTAACATTAAAAAATATATATATACATATCAAATAAATACTACTAAAATATTTTAAAAGATTTTAAACATTAAACAAAAAAACAAATAGTCAATATTATTTACAACAATATTTTTAACATCAATATTTTCAAATCGATATTTCTAACTTACACAAAAAACAATATTTTTAACAACGATAAAACTTACCTCGATATTTTACACTCTCGATATTCTTGACTCGATAGTCATGACAGTCGATGTTTCTTCAATCATCCAGCAATTCAATCATAATTTCTCACATTCAGCTTCCCATCCTTCAATAAGATGATGTGTTCATCTATTGGCACTCATTAGCTCATCAATCCATACATTTATCAGTCCATACATCCACCCCACGAATATATCTTTACCTTACACTCCCTAATTCGTCCATTCAAATCACTTTTGTACCTGTCATACACCCCTTCACACTCTTATTTATTTATTGATCCTCTTACTCACATACAGCCAGACACACTCACGCACATTTAAATAGAACATTTTCATTTAATGCCAGGTTCATAGACCCATTTGAGGTTAATTATAAGATCACAGAAATTGCTGATATACAGGTGAATATAAAATACACTTTGAATTCTACTTACTAACTTCTCAGACATTTACATGAACTTCAAAGGAGACGTAATTAAACCAGATGTCTGTTCCTCAGTGAGACCTGCACCTCTCTGGACATCCCTCCCTATCCCCCAAACATCTCTTTCTCTAGCCAGGCACAGAATTCTATCTCCTTCAAATCTATATTTTTTGCCCAACAGCCAAGTGATTCCCACACCAACTGCACTCTTCTCCTAGCAGTTACTACTAGGGTACTCGTTCTCCACAGTACCAGTTTGCTCCTGAGAAGTGTCGGTACTGTCCCTTTAAATGTATTGCAGCAGTGCTGAGAAGTGCAGGTACTCTCCCGTTCAAATTAAAGAAGTTCTGGTACTGAATACCAGAAAGTACCTGCTGATTTAAAGCACTGGGTAGAGCAGATTTGGAGCATCTCTACTGACCTTTGCATCCAGCCGTAGTCTGTCTTCCGTCCATTCTTATGCTTCTTTGTAGTTATAAATCTTTCAGGCCATCTGATGTTTTGGTGAAGGTGGGTGATGCAACGTAGAGAGAGGGAAGCATTTTCAGGAAAACCAGGAGAACTGTAGGACAACAGTTGAAGAAATGTGACCAAGTATCATCTTCTGGAAGCTCTTCAAATTAAGTGTCTTCACCCTCAGAAGACACCAGACAGGGATCCCCATTAAGTAGATGGACATCTGGTGAGTTCCTGTGTGTCCATGCCTCCAAGTGGTAAGCATCAATACACATATGTCTATTATGAATGATGTATCAACTCATGTCCAAGGGCAAATCAGATTTCTACGAGGTTTTTATTTTACTGAAGACCTGATCTTCCTGGCAGAGGTATGAAGTTTCCACTCCCCTCCTCCGGACTACCTAAGATTTCATCTCCTCTTTCTTCAGACAATCTGCTGTCCAAAATTGTGTGCAACAGGCAAGGGCTCCTCAGTTTGAGGAAGCTGTTTTTTCTATTTTTCTTCTGCGCAGCAGTTCGATTGGTGACTTTCCAGAGGAGCTCTGTGGACTATCTCTGTAACTGTGTAGAGTTTCAAAGAGGTCCAGAAATATGGCCTTTTTCACGAGCCTGGGCACATGCATACATTTTTTCAATGCTGCCTTGAAGTTTTCTGAAATGCCACTTGCTTGAGGCCACAAATAAGTGTTTTTTCTGTGATGGCAGCCCATCTCACAACATCTTTAATGCTCTTCCATTAAATTGTAGGCAATGTTCAGATTTGACATCCTTATGTATGGCGAATGGAGCAATTGTTTTTAATTGCGCTGAATTACTCTATTGGCATAAGTATTGCAGTCAGTAATGACGTCAGGAACTGTGGAGTATTCACAAGAGAAGGGCTTCCTGAAGCTTTGGAACAAATGACAGTCACCTAACATCATTAATACTCTTTCTTGGCACAGACTCGGTGCAGCCCTAGAAGAGGACGCTGCATGTCAGGGCACACATCTGTTCCTGTTCACTGCCCAGCTCTAGCTGCTCCCTGCACCCTCCCTTCCTTAAATGCACAGCTGCTACTCACACCTTCTCCTCTCCCTCTCCCCCTCCCTCCACCACACCCCACTGCTATCCACTTAGCGAACAGAGCAAACACATCATGGATGCATGCACCAAGGCATCACTTCCCACTGCTTTCAGACCAACATTGCCAATTCTGACATCAGGTTTAGAATACTCTCCCTAGCCTGTAAAGGTACAGAGCGATGCTCGAGTGGCTAAAGCTGTTACGGACAAAGATGCATGTACATCCGTAGGAGGCAGCTTATTTATATCTGTACTCTTCAGTGTATTTACCTCTACTGAAAGACATTCTGTGCACCTGTCTGGGGGAAAAGGCATGCAGTGCTTTATATGCGTAGGGATAATGTATGAACTATTCCAATCATGACTTTACTGACTAAACATGACTCGTGCCACTCCGATCAAAGGTAAGTCCCAGTAAAAGTGGAAGGCATCTAAATTTATCAAGCTCTAAGAGACCATAAAAATAGAAGACTTGCGCTGTATGGATGCTGCTAAGTAAGCATGAAATAATGTATGTATCTCTTTAGTTTCAGCGAATATGCCTACTAGGGCCGGGTGTGATATTCCCCTCTGCTCGCAGAGCAGATTTTTTACCTTCCTTACCAATGTTAAGTTGGTGAGCGCAAGCGAAGAAAATCTTACTCCAGACCACCTCCCGGCGAGATTTCTCCACATGGGCAGTCGCGGATGGCCTCCTCCGATGGCATTGAGAAACCATCTGTTCGTGTTGAGGAAGCTGCCGCTCAAGTAGAACATCTACTCAAGTGGCAAAAAGAAGCAGCGCCCTCTTGCGCTCCGCACGGTGCAGTTCGTGCTGATTTTCCAGCACGGGAAAAACACTTGGCACTCAAAATTTGCTCAAACGGTGTGACCTAATGCACTCCGTCGCTTGCGGAACTCCGCGAGCGTGGTGGAGTTTTTTGGTCACTTACTCCGCAAACTCGGCCCAGGCCTAATGCCTAAAGGGAAAAACATGATAGCCCTTCTTGTATTGTATTTGCATTTATATAGCTCTTTTATAAAGCTCTTACTATCTCTGACCAGGCATCGAAGCACTTTACGTTGGGCAGCGCACTGCTCCGGAACACAAGGTTAGTGGATAATGCAGTGGTCATTGGGAGTAGCCTTGAGCACCTTATGTCTCTGTTGGGCTTGAAAGGGACATGGCGTGGCCCAATATGGTACTCTGTTGCATCTACCCAGAGTTGCTGGGCTCAGAGCTGTCATGAAACAGAGCTCTGATTTACAAGTCTCCTGGCTCATGATGTAAATGCTAAGCTCATGGCTGAAACATAGCAGCCTGGGTTAGTGTACGTGTGCAGACAGGCCATTCTCCCTGCCAGGTTAATGTCATACGTAGCTGCCTTGAAGACTTTTAGGACGGTCCTTGTTTTATTGTTACTTCACTTTAGATGATCTGACTCCATTATCAGCATCAGTTGTGCACAGTGTCGTTGGCTGCTCTAGGGACCTCTCATCCAGCTCACGTGAGAGGGTGGGTAGCAACAGTCCCCTCTCTTGATAGCAGATACACAAAGTGCACATTGAAGTGAGCCTGTACTTTCAAGAGAACAAACTGTCAGGATAGATGCAGTCCTATTCCAAACTGGGACTTTGGGACAGATTCTGATTCGGGCCGGAAATCTCTCCGACCGAGCCGGACCCGGAGAGAATTCCGACCGAATCGGACTCCTAGCAGTCCGACCAACGAGTACGATGCGCACGCATGCCATCGGACTCGAGTCGGTCGGACTCCCATTGAAGTCAATGGGAGCCTGTCGTACAACGCGTACGCGGGCTCCCATTGACTCAATGGGTGCGAGGCGGACAAGGGCGCCCCCTACAGCGTGTACGCATCCAAGCGCATCGCAGCGTACATGCACAGGTAGGGGGGACCCATGGGTCCCCCCTGTGTGCGACTCGCGCGCCTAAGCGTACAGGGGGGTCCGACGCGGACCCCCAAAGTCCGGCTCCGACAGCTCTTTCGAGCCGGATGGCGCGAGTCGGTCGGACTGCTCGCGGCGCGCATCGTACTTACCCGGCCGGGAAACGTCTCCATAGCGCGGTGCGAGTCGTGTCCATGCGAGTCGGTCGGAGCGTGTTGAAGCTGCGTTCGAGTCGGTCGGCGATTTCGCGGGTGCTTGCATCGTACTCGCTCGGCCGGACCCGTGTACGATTCGGTCGGGAAACAGGGCTCCGAATCGGATCCGGTGAATCCGAATCCGATTCGGAGCCCTACCGGCCGAGATCGGAATCGGCCCCTTTATGGGAAATTGAACCTGCCCAGTGAGGAAAGAAATGAACTCGAAAGTGTTTGTGTGCTTGTCTATTTTATCACTGCTTTTCGACTTGCAGAATAGTTTTGGCTTTTTGATACGTAAAGTTTCGCGGGAAAATGTTAGAACAACTTAGAATGAGGGTTTGAGCTCATATTTTGATAAGCATCATAGGCCATCACACCATAGAGAAGAATACAGTTCTATAAATAATTTTATATTACCATGTTGCCTTGTTATCATGGTATATCGTAGTTCGTAGAAAAATGACCTCATCTTTCTAAAGTGTATGCCCCGTACGTAGAACCAGAGTTGTCAGTTCTCTGGGAATAAAAGGTAAAATACTTTGAAGCACACGCCCTAAGAAGGGAATCTGGAAAATCTAAGAACTTATACAATGATGGAGACACATATGTCATGGTAGGAAAATCTCTAGAGCTTAGGCTATGAGTCTAAAGGGGAGAGACTCATGAGTAACATTAAAAAATATATTGCTTTAAAAGTGTGGCAGATGAAGAAAAGCCTCCCAAGAGAAATGGTCAATGAAAGGCGCAGGATATTGAATGCAATTGGTGTTTCTGTGTCTGTAGTGGGTATGGAAATGTTATCTGTTGTATGACTGGGTATCCTGGTGCACTGTAAGGTCATAATTTCTACGCTTCAAAAGTTAGTAGATTTGAATATATAGTGAAAAATGTGTTGTAGAATGCACCTTGTTTGCCATTTACTTTCCAATTTTCTTGGGGAGAATCCTGTAAATCCCTTTAGTAGGGGTAAGGCTCGCTCATTGCAGTCACTCTCTACATGCCCAGCATGGGGTCTGGTCTAACAAAATTTGCCAGGGCTGCTTTGCGTTCCCAGTACAGCCCTGATTGCCAGTGTAACAAGCATTGGCATAGCCAATAGGTCTCGCCTTTGGGACCTTATAAGTGTTTAGCCATGTAACAGTTAATGTTGTTGCACCAAGGATATTGGGCTGGATAACTAAACACTTTTAAGGTCCCAAAGGCGAGACCTATTGGCTATGCCAATTCTTGTTTGTTTTTAGCAAAGGGAGCACTCCCCATTTAGAAATTGGGTCACCTATGAGAAGCTGTGAGCCAGGGGGTTGATGAGGCCACTTCTCAATGAGTTTTGTACTCGGCAGTGGGCAGATGGCATCGGATTGCGGGAGCGGGCGGCGCCTCTGTTCTGTGAATACATGTACTTTAATAAAGTTTGTTTGTCCCCGCAATCTGGGCAAATTCCGTTCATGGGGGGCGTGCCCGTGAAACCGAAGCCGCGCGTGCTGATCCAACAAAAGCCTCATGGGAAACCAATAATTTGTAACAAGCAGAATACACTAACGAAAGGAAACAGAAAAAGAAGTGCAATTACACCTAATGAAATAGACAGACGAACAATAACACACTTAAACATTAAAGTTGCACATCATAATCGACTAAACAGATTGTTTTTTTAAATGGTTGTGGGGGAAAAAAATGTAAAGAAGTTTGCACATAAGCTATTTGAAAAGCGAAGAACGGGGCAGCACAGGGTTTCCATCCTTCTCCTGCAGCACATCTCATCTTAAAGACATCATGCCATTAATAATGTCAAGAGGTTAAACAAGGATATATAAATTGGGAAATAAAATAAATACCAATTTCAAAAGATGCTAATAGTTCTGTATTAGAAAACATCGCTCAATCAAAACATTACATGATAGACAGGACCACTGAAATTATGCGGCTGGAGAGTGCCAAATTATGCGGCAGAGTTCAGTAAACCATGCAGCAAGAAAAGGCAAAGTATGCTGCGTAACTATTCTTGATAGTATTACTTCATTATTTTGTACTTTTTACACTTAACACTGTCTGGGCATTGGACACACCTCATTAGTACCAGTTTAATAACCAAACATGGTGATAAGCAATAGAAAGGTGACCAGTCAGCCTTTGCAAAAGGCTTTCCTTTGAACTGCAACACGTGCCAATGCGTTTTTTGTACCTTTTGAACCGTTTCATATAGTAAAATGATTTTCTTTGTTAAAATCTGCAGATTATGCAGCAGATGATGGATTATGTAGCAAATCTATTAGTATACGAAAATCGGTGCAGCATCACAATCGCAGAATTCCAGTGGCCCTGATAATAGCTATAGCTAAAATACGTATACCACAATATAAACATTGCTGCTTCCTTTTATGTCCGGTAAGAACCAGCCCGAAGGACTTCCTAAAACATCCCCTCGTCCCCTTAAATGAATCCTGGCATAGGCGAAGGAAAGCAGACAGATATGCGACAGTAGCTGATGGGACGACAACAGCAATCTCATTCAACAAGCCCCTAGAGACCGCTGTCTATTAGGTTTTTTTAAATGTAAACAGTGCTCTAAAGAAAGAAAGGCAACAAGCATTGGCAAGTCAACAGGTATCGGCTTAAGGACCTATTGACCTTTGTAGAAAGAGGGCCAGGGGAGGGGCTGAAGCAACGAGGAGGGCAGACAGAAGCCCATGGATGAGATGAGGGACAGGTGCTAAGAATCGGGCAGCAGATTGGGCTTAGGGCCACAGCTGCGACTTTGGAACTGGGGAATCAGGGTTAGCTCGACATTCTGGGCACATCACTCATTTTCCCTGTTCCCACAAAATGAATGTGACTGTGTTCCTGCTCCATTTATAAAACCAGGAAAAAAGCACCTCCATGTGACTACCCTCTCCCGTGCACCAAAAATGCAGCTAGTATCTATTGCCATTATGAGAAGAAAAAAAGCTGTCATGGCTGCCTAGTAAACACTGCATATTTGTGGGATGTAATTACACTGTGAGAAGAGCAGTAGGATGATGCACACGCAAATTGTAGCAGCAGGAGCTCGATGGCATCAAAACAGCCCTCCCCACAGCCACACAAACTCATAATTTTAAGCACCCACCTTGCCACCGCTGGAATACACATCCAGTTTGGGCCAGGGATCCTCCAGCCCAGCAATTACCATTCCAGGGCTGGCCAAGTACTGCCACTGCTTCTCCCTGCTACTGCCGCCTCCTCCAGTCCGTGAAGCAGCAGCCGTGCAGCACAAACAATCAACCACAGCTGCAGTGGCCTGGGAGAGCCGCCTCCTTCAGCCAGGGTCACAGGGCTCTCTGGCCGCTTCCCCGCTGAATATGGGCGCAGCACTCCTACCTGTACAGCTGCCCGTGACTATTAAAGTTATTTGCATGGCGGCCTGTGAAGGGCGCCATGCTGATTTAAAAATATATATAAATAATGGGGGGAAAGCGTTATCCTGGACACAGGAGGACAAAATAACACAACATAGAAAAAACGGGCGCCGTGCTAACACATATAGCGTGGTGCCTGTGCCTATTAAAGTTATGCGTATGGCGGCCCATGAAGGGCGCCATGCTGATAAAAAAGCCCATTAAACGGAGAAAATAAAAAACAGCAAAACACAAAAGCGGGCGCCGTGCTAACACATATAGCGTGGCGCCTGTGCCTATTAAAGTTATCAGCGTTTCCCTTGAAAAGCGCTTACAACTTCTGTTGACAGGGACCCGACACACTCAGCGTTTCCCTTGCGGGAGCGAGCAGGGGCACCATCTGTTTTCAAGATAATTACAAACAGATGGCGCCGATGCTCGCTCCAGTGAAACATCAAACATGCACGCGTTGCAATAGAAAGCAATGCAAAACGTGCACGCCTTAGCCAAAATGCTGATCGATTCCAAAGGTCCCCTCCTGAATGCGCTGCGTAGGCGAGACCTAAAAATGGATCGGATTACACATATTTCACAGTACGCCATCTGTGCTTCAGCCCCGAATTCAATCTTCTTTAACATTTGTTATTAACAAACTGAATCATGTACCCTGGCACTGCAATTCATTTTGTGAAACATTTTGAGGAATTATCCGAACTTATTTTTCTCTCAGCCATAGCTCATGTTGTAATTGACTACAGAAGGCAATTTATTCCAGGTAGCATTGTAGGCTTTGGTCTCCTTATCAACTAAAACAAAATGGTGCATTTTTGATCTAAAGTCACCAGTATTGATGACAACATCTTCTGGATAATTGTCATTAAATCAATGGGCATTTGTTTAATTTCGCTAACAAAATGTTCAATTTGTTCCTATCGTGTGATACAGCGACATTAATTATGATAATGTTCCTTGCTTTAATGGCCATCATACATATGGACTATATAAATGCTGCAATAAAATACAATACAATTTAAGCGTTATGGCCTGCACATGCGAGCACAAACAGCTGTTAATTACACTCCCCACAGTTGTGGCCCAAGCTGCAGGCAAGAGTGCATAATCAATCAATCAATCAGGGTTTGTTAAAGCGCGACTACTCACCTGTAAGGGTCTCAAGGCGCTAGGGGTGGGGGGTGCAGGTTCCATCCATCAAGGAGGGGGTCTGTCGAAGAGCCAGGTTTTGAGGTTTCTTACGAAGATGGGGAGCGATGTTGTCTGTCTGAGGTGGAGCGGAAGGGTGTTCCATGCTTTGGCCACGAGGAAGGAGAAGGAGCGGCCTCCCGATCTGGTCTTTCTGGTGCGGGGACCACGGCGTAGGAGAGCTGGGCTGATCGTAGGGTCCTTTGGGGTGCGTGGAATTTGAGTCGGCTGTTCAGGTATGCTGGTCCGGTGCTGTGGAGGGCCTTGTGTGCGTGGGTGAGCATCTTGAAGGTGATTCTCGCCTCGACAGGGAGCCAGTGGAGTGTGCGCAGGTGCTGGGAGATGTGGCAGTGTTTTGGCAGGTTGCGGACCAGTCTTGCGGCAGCGTTCTGGATGTTCTGTAGCTTGCGGGTGAGGTTTTTATTTATTCCGGCGTAGAGTGCGTTGCCGTAGTCGAGTCTGCTGGTGACCAGGGCGTGAGTGACGGTCTTTCGGTGTTCGAGGGGATCCAGTTGAAGGTCTTACGAAGGAGGCGGAGGGTGTGGAAGCAGGAAGACGAGACAGAGTTGATCTGGCGGTCCATTTTGAGCTCGGAGTCCAGGATGATTCCCAGGTTGTGTGCGTGGTCCGTGGGGGTTGGTGGGTTTCCGAGGGCGGGGGGCCACCAGGTGTCGCTCCAGGCATCGGGGTTTGGGCCCATGATGAGTACTTCAGTTTTGTTGGTGTTTAGTTGTAGGCAGCTGTTTTTCATCCATTTGGCGACGGCTTCCATGCCTTCTCGGAAGTTGCGTCTGGCGGTGTTGGGCTCGTTGGAAAGGGAGAGGATGAGCTGGGTGTCGTCTGCGTATGACACGATGTTGAGTCCGTAGGTTCTGACGATGGGGGCGAGAGGAGCCATGTAGACGTTGAAGAGCGCCGGGCTGAGGGAGGAGCCCTGGGGGACTCCGCAGGTGGTAGGTGTGGGGTCCGAGAGGAAAGGGGGGAGTTTGACCCACTGCGTCCTGCCGGAGAGGAAGGAGCGGATCCAGTCGAGGGCCTTGTCCTGGATTCCTGCGTCGTAGAGTCTGCGTATTAGGGTGCGGTGGGAGACTGTGTCGAATGCCGCTGATAGGTCGAGGAGGATGAGGGCTACTGTTTCTCCTTTGTCCAGTAGGGTGCAGATGTCGTCTGTTGCGGCGAGGAGGGCGGTTTCCGTACCGTGGTTTTGTCTGAAGCCGGATTGGGAGGAGTCGAGGATGTTGTGTTCTTCAATTAATGTGGCGAGTTGGCTGTTGATGGCTTTCTCGATGACTTTCGCTGGGAACGGGAGCTGGGAGATGGGTCTGTAGTTTTTGAGGTCGGTGGGGTCCGCTGAGGGTTTCTTTAGGAGGGGGATGACCTCGGCGTGTTTCCAGTCGCCGGGGAACGAGGCGGTCGCCAGGGAGCGGTTGATGGTGTGGCGGAGCATGGGTGCGATGGTGTCGGCGACTCTGTTGAAGATGTGGTGGGGGCAGGGGTCCGTGGGGGCCCCTGAGTGGATTGACTTCATTGTCTTCAGTGTGTCTTCGGTGGTGAGGGCTGTCCAGTCGTCAATCGCTGGTTTCCGGGTGTCGGGGGTGGTTGGTGAGGGTTCAGTGTGTTGGTTGTCTTCGTCGAAGTTGTCATAGATGCTCTTGATTTTGTGGTGGAAAAAGGTGCTGAGTTTGTCGCAGAGGTCTTGGGGGAGAGGGATGTCGGTAGACTCGCTAGTGGGTTGGGCGAACTCCTTGATGATGCTGAAGAGTTCCTTGCTGTTGTGCGCGTGGGTGGAGATTCTGTCTTCAATCGCTTTTTTCCTCGTTTCTCTGATGAGTTGATGGTGGACGTTGGTGGCGGCTCTGAAGTTGTCGTGGGCTTCTGTGGATTTGGTGTTCCTCCAGGCCTTTTCGAGGCGGCGGCATGTGCTTCTGGACTCTCGAAGTTCAGTGGTAAACCATCTGGCTTTCTTGGCGCGGGTATTGTTGTTTTTCTTGAGGGGGCCTATGGTGTTGGTGCTGTCCGAGATCCATCTATGCAGGGTTCGGGCTGCAGTGTTGGGGTCGTCGTTTTCCGCGATGGTTGGGGTGGAGTTGTTGAGTGAGGAGGTGAGCTGGTCGTCGGTGATTTTGGTCCAGTTTCTTCGTGGAAGCAGGTGCTGGTGTCTGTGGATGGTGGGTGTTCTGACGGTGAATTGGACGCAACGATGGTCGGTCCATGGGAGTTCGTTGGTGTGGCTGAAGGTGATGGGCTCAGTCACGATCTGGCGCAGTCCAATGTTGTGGAGGTTGTCCAGGAGGGATGTGGTGTTGGGGTCCAGTTGGTTGTCGAGGTGGAAGTTGAGGTCTCCCAGCAGGGTGTAGTTGGTGGATGCGATGGCCTGCGGGGAGATAATGTCCGTGATGGAGTTGGCGAAGGGTCCGCGGGGTCCAGGGGGTCGTTAGATGAGGGTTCCTCGGAGGGCGGCGGTGGGGCTGGCCAGTATCTTGAAGTGAAGGTGTTCCATCAGTTCTGTGGGCTCGTCAGGGAGTGTGCTCAGGCGGAGGCTGGATTTGTGGACAATGGCGATTCCTCCTCCTGGGCGGGTGGGGCGGTCCTTCCTGGAGATCTTGTATCCTTGGGGGATGGCGATGGCGATGTCCGGTCCCGAGGTGGTGTTGGTCCAGGTTTCGGTGAAGAACGCTACGTCCGGGGTGGTGCTGTCGAGGAGGTCCCAGATTTCTGTGGCGTGATGTGGAGGGATCGGATGTTGAGGAGGATGCATTGCAGGGTCTTCGGTTCGGTTGTGTTCTTGTGGGCGGGTTGTGCTGGATCCGTGTTCTTGGCGGTGCTGCCGGGGTAGGGGGCAATTAATAACAGTTATTGCCCTGCAGGTAATGACAATAAAACCCCCCAACAAAATAGCACCCACACTCCCTCAGCCTCCCGCTCTGAAGTGTCTGTGTCAGACAAAACAGTCTGGGATCTTCACCCTCCTCCTCCCCCTGTGAGAGGAAACTCCTGCTCCTGCTGTGCTCGTCTGTTTTGCTTAGCACTTGCAATTAGCTTTGGTGGGCCACACGGCACACCAGAGAACAGGGAGCTAGCAGCCCAGAATTCTCCTGTTGCAGACCTGTAAGGGCAAATATAGTCAGTGGCGGCTCGCATAGGGCGTGCGGTGGGGCAGGGGAGAGGCAGGGTGGGGGTAGTAAGCTCGGACATACGACGGAACGGAGGATAGTAATTTTTACTTTCCTCCGGTCCGTCGTATGTCCGAGTTTACTACCCCCCCACCCAGCCCCTCCCCTGCCCCACCCCACAGCACACCCTATGCGAGCCGCCACTGGATATAGTTCACAAAGGGATCATTGTGAGTAGCTGGCCAATATTCCTTCCAGGGTGTTAATACAATATTATATTCACCAACCAAGGGCTATACAAGTTGTTAAAGGCTTCTACTCTAACCATAAACAAGAAACACAGGCAAAGGCATATGTGAAGACAGTGTCTTCTAGTACTGTTAGCACATCCATCATCCAGGGTTACTTTCCAGAAGTTTCCATAGTTTTCATCGCAGAATGGAGTCTGAGTTGGCTTGTGAAGATGTGTAATTAGTAGTGTGGATGGGTAATGTCCTATGTTAGATGGATGTGTCTACTTCATGAATGTACTTGGAAATCTCAAAAATAATTCTAAGGCCAAGAATTGGAATAGCTGCAATGTTTAGCTCAGTGAGTTGGAACTCAGTATTGTAATAGCTAGGGTGGTGGCTGTGGGTAAGGACTGATGTGAACCGACAGAGCAGTGGGGGGGGGTCAAGTAATGGCATATGCTGGGGAGGTGGCTGCAGATCAGGAGTGATGTGCACTGATATAAAACTGTGGATGGGTCTAGAACTGAAACAGGCAAATCTCTGACTATAGGTCAGTAATGATGTACACCGACAGAGCTGTGGGGGGATCCAATACTGGAATAACTCAGGGGATGGCTGTAGGTTGGGATTGATGTGCATCAACAGAGCTATGGGTGGTTCTAGTAATGGAATAGCTGGAGAGGTGGTTGCAGATCTATACTAGCAGAGCTGACTGTCAATATAGTGGTCGAACATGACTCTTGAGACCTCTACGGCAATAAAATCTGGGACCCAAAAATAGTTGTTAGCTGGAATATGACGGCCAAGGGTAAGGCAGAATCCATACACACTGTCTATCAGCAAAGCGGCACAGGCAGTGATGTAAGGCATATGCAAAAATTGAAAATGCAGACAATGAAATCTAAACTTCACAGAAAGTGGTCAATCGTTAAAAAGAAATAGATTGGGTTAATAAGTTAGTCATCTTAATGGAGGGATTCAAGCAAGCATTAGTAGGTTCTCACAAACTGTGTGAATTTCTTGCTGTCAGAGTGGTTTAAGTGAGAATGACATCTATGACCTTGGAGGGGGAACCGAAGCTGTTAACTGGCTCATTGTTGATAACGTCTTTAAATCAATGGCAAAACCAATGTGTGGGGTAGACTATTTGCTTTGCTGCTGCTTGTTTATAAAGAATAGTTAACAATATTTAAAAATATTTTGAACAAATTCAAATTGGCTGTAAATTCAAATATCGCATGCATCAGCGGCCATCTTGGTATATTTAGTTTGATGAAAAACAAATTTCCATGATGTCCACCAGTTTGTCATGAAGCATTTATGGGCGGCCATTTTGAAAAGTTATTTTTTAAAAGAAAAAGTATTCCAAGATGACCACCTATATGAGCATTTCAGTTGTAACGTCCGATCACATGCAAATGGCCATTTTGGCTTTTTTTTATAAGATTAATTTACAAGATTGGCAACAGCAATTTTGAAATGGTAAAATAAATTATAATATATTAAGTGCAATAAAGAAGTGAGCAGGCAAGGGGCTGTATGCAGCTGTTGGGACCTCGCAAAAACCAATTTGTGAAGTAAAAAGCAGGTAAGGAGGAGTGAGGGTGCGATGGCAAGAAGCTGGGTGGTAGTGTGGGGACAAAAAGCACTAGAGGTGCCAGAAGGAGTGGGGAGTAGCAGACCAATGGAGAAACCAGTGGAGGGAAGAACATGATTGAAAGTGTGGGGAGAGGTGGAAGGGCACTGAAGGGACTTGTGTAGGGGTACAAAAAGTAATGGAAAAGACGGGAAGTATGGAAGAGCAATGGAGAAAATGTGGCAGAATGGAAAACACACAGAGCGAGCAATGGGGAGGAGCTGGGTGGGTTGGGTGAATGAACGCAATGGAGTAGTGTGGATCGCTGGCAGTGCAATGGAGAGACTGGTGGGTGAGTGATGAAAAGCAACAGAGGAGCAAGGATGGATGATAGAGCAATGGAGGAACTGGAGGGGGATGAAAAGCAACAGAAGAGCACACATGTGGGAGAGCATGGAGTGCTGAAAGTAAGAGAGAAAAAAAGTGTCCTGAGTGTAAGCAATGGAAGAATACAACTCATCCAATCAGAAACACTGTTACGTAGTAATGCTTGGGGCGAGGGGCAAACACAAAAAGAAGTAAGCCATTAAATAAGAAGAAAGCAAATGAGAGTGACAAGAAAGGCAACCAATGATAAGCAATGGGCTGGCGTGAGGGCCACTCTAAGTATTGATATTGTACTCAATAGGTCTATTGACAACAAAAAGGTGAGACTTAAAAATTGGAAAATAAATTCCACAAGCCAAGATAGGCTGAAGATAACACCCTAGGAATGTAGATAGTAGGCAGCTAGGTGGCACCGACTGTGCATGCGGTGTCTTCCTTAGCTGACAATGTCAACTAGTTTGTTTGGTTCTGGGTAAGGGAAATATATCAGTGGTGTTTTAGTGGAATAGCGCATGGCAGAGGGTGAGGCAAGTATTGGCAGTAGAGAGCATAGAGTTAAAAGTGGGAGGACAAGGTGGAGGGAATAGAGGAAAGGCACATAGAAGAGAGAAAGGGGAAAGGAAACAGCGAAGTGAATGGGAGTTATGCTATTAAAGGGAGCAAAGTGCAAGGAAGTGAGAGGGGTGCAGATCAGATGTGAAAGTATGGGGAGAGGGAAATAGTATCTGGGATTGCCCGAGGTGCATGGGGGAACATGTTCTGATAGGGAGGATAGGAGTATAAAACACAGGAAGGTTTCACACTCAGGGTGCTGCGGAAAATGGTTAAAGGGGGGATGGAAATAAGAATCATCATCATCTTTATTTCGGTTCCAAAACCATAAAAGCAAACAAGATTCATTACATTGGGCCCAAAGAACAGTGACAACCCTGGAGGATAAGTAGGATTTGCATGCGCCGCAATTAGTAGAAATATCAGCAAACAGTGGGTTTAGGGTGCATTTTCTATAATAAATTTCAGCCTGTTTGTCATGTAAATTGCATGGCTTAACTGTGCAAAACCAAATTTCTACGTTATTTTGAAATAGAATATGGTTATCACAGTCTAAGTGACATTATTAAAGTGTCTCTGTAATAAAAGAAAATCTGTGGAATATGAATCATTGTGTTAAACCACTAGTGTATGATCTCCAGGAGGCATTTCTTGCCTTTGTATGGCCCTGTAGATCTGATACCTCTGTTTATAAATCCCCTTCTTAAGACCCTGGGGCTGGAATTTTGGAAAGCAAGACTTCTTGTAGGTTGGGTCACAGGCACCCGATCTGAACTTGAACCTGCGCCCGCACATTGCATCTGAGACATGGCAATAACAGGAACATTTCAATTGGGGAAATGGACTCACGACTTCAAGAACCTCTGGGCCTGAGTCATACTTTGTCGGATGGATTAAGTACCGTTGCCATGGTGGAGTACTTAACTCCTGCCTTGGCGAGGGTCTGCACGCCAAATTAGAGATGTGCGTTTATAAAAACCTCCATCACGGCGGTTGCTGTAAATGCATTGAATGTTTGACGGATGGCTCCGTCCACCAAACTTTCGATATTTGTTTTATTTTTATAAAGAAGATCCCAATGCGAGACTTTTGTTTTTGAATAGAAAAAAACAATGACCCCCTCACCAAGGAAGATGTCTCCCATGGCGTAGGGGTACTTTTGAAGGTTTCAATGCCCTTTACCATCAGGTTTTACCTTGTGGTGACAGACAATGAAAACTGGCCATGCATATCCCCTCTCTATTTGGACAGGCAAACACATGGCCAAACCTCCGACGTCCGTACTCTGTGGAGCTGTTGGAGGTGCATGAAGGCGGCTGAGATGGAATAGTCTCCACCGTCTACATGCTGAAGTTGCACCTGAATCTAAAGGCGGGCAGAAATTCGCTGTGGCGTAGAGGGTACTCCGAAGCCATTGCAACGGAATACCCTCCTTGACAAACTCTAAATCAGGATCTTAGTTACAAATTATATGCCACATTTAAAGTAAATTAAGAAGCAGGGGAAAATGTCTCTATTCATAATTTGACTTTTTCAGGTACACTACTTCTAGTGATTAAATAAGACATGTGACTTTAGGCTCTTCACGAAGCATGTCATTTTAAATTACACGACTCAAATATTTAGGAATATTATTTTGACAGTAACTTCTTGTTTAGAGAGAAGAAAGGAAATGTTTTCAGACCGTTGCATTCTCTTTCCGCTGAGTGGTCTGAAGTGGGGACACTCAGTACATACATCTGAAGCTTGCTGAACCTCAAACTCAGTCCTCCCGAGACATGGCCCAGTGTTTGCCCGTTGGTATGATGAGCTGTTTAAGGAGCTAGTGTCAGAGGGTTTAGTGGCTACTCTCAAGCTCGGACTGGTGATGACCCACGGTTTTAAAAATCATAATTCATGACACATTTACTGATTAAAGATACGAAAGGCTGAAAGTGCACTTTGCACACATTAGACACAGTGACACACAAAACTGAGACAATTGTAGTAGAAGCATCTTACAAGTGTGCTTTAAAATGCAAGATGAAGAAAACATACATACAAGGCAATACTAATACATATAAACGAGTTGCACCATTGAGAGTTTCTTATGAATTTGTTGTTTATTAACAATTAGGATGAAATCATGTTGTTAATAAAGAGGCCTAGTTTTTCTGATGCTTTTTGTTATAATGCACCATTTAGAAAAGTTGGTGCAAAAATGTGTAGAAACTAAGGGGCATATTATCAAGGGCTTTATCGCCGCTTTAGCGGCACTTTTTTGCCGCTAAAGCGGCGATATTTTTAACGCCCTATTAGCAAGCTGTCGCTAACAGGCGTTAGCGACAGCTTTCAGGCGTTAGAGGACGGGAATTACATCGCCTTGCATGTCAGCGATATTTATCGCTAATGACATGCAAGGTAGGCGTTCCCAACTAAAAGCGACGGTAAACAGTCGCTTACATACCTATCGCCTATTAGCAATACCCGCAAAGCGATAAAAACGCGCGCTAACCCCGATTATCGCTTGTTTTTAAGAACTGATAAAAACATGACTTAGCAATGAAAGTCAATGGGAGGTGGATTGTAAGGTTAAGTCCCCAGAATTAGCGATAGGATTTTATCGCTGGATTTCTCGCGTTAAAGCTGGGTTTCGCCGCTATCGCTGGATATTTTATCGCAATGGAGATAAACCTTGCTAATAGCATGTTATTTCCGCGGTAATATCCAGCGATAGCCGGCGATAAAAAAAGGCGCGCTAAGCAAGGTTTGCGATATTTATCGCATGTTCTTGCTAATATGCCCCTAGGTATGATCTTGACATTTTACATATTAATACTAGAGATTCTATAGTTTATGAAAAATAGAAAATTAATTTTGTAGTATGAACTTAGAAAATGATACACCTATATGAATGTTGAGAAAAATTGTGGTAGTGGGGTATTTCTAACGTTAGATATTGCCATGTAATAATTTTAGGTGAAAGTTCTACATATTTCCGATTTTGGAATTGATTTCATTACAACTATATTTGATATGATTTAGAATTTTTTTAATTTAAAACGTGTGATGCTAACTTGAAGGCTTTTTCAAAAATGCTTTTTCTCTAGTTCTGACCTTACCCCTGACCTAATATAATAGACCATTTACAACTAGTGAAATGTTGCTTTATTTGATCTGTACATGTATAAACCCCGACATTCCTAAATGTTTCTTCATTGTTCACAGATAAATATTCCTGTGGGAACAGGATTTCAGATGTAGCTATAGATGGATACTTTGTATTTCTTTTTTACCAATATTAGGCCTATGTGGACTCTCAAATCTTTCGTTTCTCATGACCAGCATGGGAAAGCATCTCACTGTTGCAAGTGTGCTAGGTGACATTATGTAAATTCGACCAAATAACAGTCTTCTGATGGTGGTGTGATGCCACATTACTGGAATTTGCTAGAGACTTTATAAAAGAAGAAACCCCAAAGAAGGGGCATCGAAGGCTCCATTGATTTTTGCTCTTTGACGCAACACCATACTTTTCTTTTCCCCTTGCGAGAGGATGCTATGCTGATCAATTTTTGATGATTACTAAGAACTTTTTCCTTACTTGACTGCCTTGCTGATGCTACAGTTGGTAGCTGATGGGCGGAGCCCTTCTTTGCTTTACCATTTTCATATTTCAATGCCTTTATTTCCTTGCTTATGCTAATGGACTCGCCCTTAATGGACTTTAAATCTGAACCCTTTCCCCTTCCATATAGGATTTGAGCTGTTAGACGACGATCTATCCTCCTGCCTTAATTGTCAGTGGGAATCTGTAACTCTGTAAACTGATTCCGATAATAACCATCTGATAAAACCTTCCCTAAATGTTTCATGCTTTAATGCAAGTTGTGACATTCTTAAAAGACTGCAAATGGCTATACATTCTTGGATCTTTAATATAATAACCAAATTAAGCTAATACCTGTCTGAGTCTATTATTGAGTCTTGTTGGTTCTTCCATTTAAACTGTGCTATTTATTTTACAAATGTTTTAAATGCATTGTAGGAAGAATCAGCGAGATCTGTCAGAACATCAAGTATTATTTCTTTCGTTCTGTATTGCTGTTGCAGAATTTTTAGCCTGCATAATTCTAGCCCGCCTTAGCTTTTTCAGGAGGTTGGGTCTTCCCATTGCTATTCTTTATTTCTACAGCATGGTTTTAAGAGTGGTGTACCTAAATCTCATCTCTAATTTGTGAATTATGGTCCTCATTGGACAGCTGGTGATTTGACTACCCTAATTTCCACCCATCCGCTCGGCAGCGAAAGATTCATCAAATGATCATTGCCTCTGTGGTAAATGGAAATGCTGCAGATTGTCTAATCGTAAAGGACCCAGTATGGTTAGAGTAGTAAGGAGAGTAAGCGTATAAAAACAATTTTACCATGCGCGCGCTGCAACACTGCCTTATAGGGCAGTCTGGCAGTGGTGATGGGTTGATCTGACAAGTCAGTGTGTGGGCTGTTTTGTTGTCTGTTTGTGGCCTGTTTTATGGTCTGGTGGGACGGTTTTTAGGTCTCGCCTATAGGAGAGACCTTTAGAAATCGGCACAGCTTTCCCTGCAAAAACGTGCACGCGTTGCATTGCTTCCAATGGCAACGCGTGCACGTCTGGCGATTCACTTGCGGGAGCGAGCAGCTGGCACCATATGTTAATTATCGCGCCTTGCCGCTCGCTCCCGCAAGGGAATCGCGCTGGCCCCCTCCTTTCGCCCCTCCTTCTGCTGACACGCGAGGCGAGCGCTTGTGCTTGTATTCTAAGGTTACGATTGCCCTATTTAATGGGCGGCAAATTTGGTTTTATTTTCATATCACGCCACGTTACCAAATAAAGTGTACCAGCATGACATTGGCTTCGCCAGTGCTTGTTTTTCGTTTCTTTGTCACTGAATGCCCTAGACATAAATTAAATTATCGCCCCCGGCTAATTAAACTCATTGCAGATAAGACGCTTTCATACGATCCCACGCTCCAGCTGATTTATTAACCTGGACGATGCTAATTTTGGATATGCGTGCTTGTGCCTTTCGTCTCCCAAAGTAAAAATACAGGCATGCTGCACGTGGGACTTGTAGCAGGTTCTTGCAGCATGGCCGGGTTATGGTCACAAAGGAGTTACTCGTGCGTTTAGTAAGTGGTGTGTCCAATTGTTTGACACTGTGATATATTACACCGTGTAGACCGCGAAACAGGCTCCAAAGAGCCACGAGACCTCCTCGCCAGTCTTCCCAGAAGCCCCCGGGTCTTCCGTCTCATAAAGCGGGAACAGGAACGCTTTGGTCGACTACTTGCCTGGGGCGAGCCACCCACCAACACCCTCTCTTCACCAGGGGAATGCAGCCCATTAAATGGTTCACGTATTTTGCATGCTGAAAAGTCATGTCTTGTCTTGGTCTTCACTTCTGTTCTGAATTAGAATGCAATCGTTTTCAGCTCACGGGTTTGAACTCTTTCTTCATGCTGGTGTGTTTTACTGTCACGCGCAGGCACTGTGCATGAACAAGGACACCAGGGAGTCACAAAGGAAACTCTTATGATAAGGGGAATATAATTTTCCTCTTTGAATTTTTGATTTACAAAATGTGCCATCTGGAAAGCGCGGCCCCGCCTTTCCTACTCTCAGTGGGAAAAGAGAACACTGGGAGAGGGCATGTTCGCCCATATGGGACGGAAATGAATTCAGCTATACATACTGTACAGCGAAATATGAGATGCGATGTCATTGTCTTCTATCAGGGAATTTTTATAACGTGAATGCTTGCTAGGGCATGCCAGAAGCACAATTCTTCCCAGCTCTACAACATGCAAATTGGAATGACACATTAAAGCACACAAGTGTGTCAATGCCACGTTGGGACGCTTGCATGACTTTGTTTCCCAGCCGCAGCACAAGGCTTGAGTTGACTGGGTTTGTAGCAGCCACCCTAAACAATCTGACAGCCCCAGTATCTTGTCCGCATATGGCTTTTGGCAAACATTTCCAAGTGTGTTTAGGATCCATCATTTCTAACGAGAAAGCATGGGGTGGGCAAATTCATTCCAGAAAGAGTACAGCCCTCATGGGCACATATTTATTTCAGGAGGTAATCAAGCATAAAACCATGCACAGGCACGCACACACACGACATGCATAACACACACACACACACACATTAACAAGGAACAGTTTGGTGTGCACTGTAAATATGTTTTAAATCTATTTCACGCCCTACCCCTGTATCCCTTTTGGCAGTGAAGAGGCAGTGCATCTTTCACAGTGGTCCTCCACTCTTTTTCTTGTGTGTATGTATATATGTGGGACTGCCACAATGAAATGAAGCCCAGTAATACACGTTATGTCAAACAAGCATACTAATTAAGTTACATTTACACATTTATTAAAGCACTGCCTATATTAAAATCCATATTCCCATAGTGCCGTTTTAATGACTTGGGAAAAGTAGACACAATCGCTGTTTTCTGACTCACAAAGTCCATGTTAGAATAAAAATATATATTAAACTGGGGTCAAACTTACAAAGCCTACAGAATGCATTTGTATGTGTTATTTCTACTTACTTGCTATTGTTCTGGGCGCAAGGGAAACAAGCATTGGCATAGCCAATAGGTCTCGCCTTTGGGACCTTATAAGTATTTAGTTATGCAGCACAATATCCTTGGTGCAACAACATCAACTGTTGGATGGCTAAACACTTATAAGGTCCCAAAGGCGAGACCTATTGGCTATGCCAATGCTTGTTATTGTTGATTTCCCTGTTGTTACCACAAATATTTCCTGCCTCAAACACAAATGCATGCAGGCTATCCGACACTGCAAAACACCTAAACTGTGTCTCTTCTCAAGTAGAAAACTGTCCTGATATGCAAATGGGGGCCACTTTTTTAGCTATCTGATTCGCTAAAGGGGACCACTTTTATTTTGGTACCCGGGCATATTTTATGTCCCAGTCCGACCCTGGCTACTGTGAAGGTGGTGGGTGGTACTAAACTAGGTGTCTGCAATAAACCTGGTTACTGGAGGGTATTGACATTTCACATGGCTCCACCAAAATGCCTGTCACCAGTGCCACCAGTGACATAATACGCATGGCACTTGTCCTATCTTGACTTTCACTGCCATGGTTTCTATGCATTCATATGCATATGTATTTATGCATCTTATGAGGAGGGAAAGCGTTAAATCCTTGCATATTCCTATTTGCTGCTGGGCAGCTAAGTGAAGGACAATGTGTGAGTGCTGCAGAAGGTAAACAGGGCTCCCAGAGCACGGTTTCATCAGTATTCCCCTAAACTCCTGGCTTCTAATTGGCATCCGTGGTATTGTAAGTAAACCACTGATCATGCCCTGGTGAGCAGCAAATGACTTGTCAATCAAACCTACACACAACTCGGCCAGTGCCAAGTGGCCACAACACAGGTCTAGCACCTGACATGAGGAAGCCCGAGGCTTATCTAATGAAGAGAAACGTAGAGTCCCGGGCAGAGGACAATACATGCTTTATTAATGACTCATTATAAAGAGGCCTATGGCCTGAAGAGCCTAAGTACCCATCTAGTGACTGACATCACAATGGGCATCAAAACCCAAGCAGACATCATCAAGATAAGGAACATTCTGGAATAACTATTGTTGGTGATAGTTAATGGCGCAGAACAGGGTAAAGAGAAGTGTGTTTTTTAATCTTCACTGGAGGACCACGTTAATGAAGAAAAAGTGCCAGGTTAATAAAAACTAAAAACACTCACCAGCCCAGCAAAATTCAGATAAAATTCATTTGCAGCAAATGTAATGAAAGCTGAGGTTACTGCTCAATTGCAAAATTATTGTGAAAGTAAATCCATTGGCAACTGGCAACATTAATTAAAGGTGGGGTACTCACCATAAATGCTGCCGGTCACCAGACACTCCAAACAGATGCTCCTCTCCCCGCCCCAATCCTGGGGGTGATGAGGAGTAGGAAGGAAAGGGAGGGACATTTTGCAACACGAATCCAACCAATCCTGGAGCCGTTGGTTGCAGCATGCTAGCCCAGTGTTCATTTTGAGGCTGGGGGCCTGTGCCTGCAATCCCTCGGCTGTTTTACAGTGCTGGGATTGCTGGCTTTGAAGTGGGCATGTCAGATTGGCTGGCTGTAGGCAGCCAGCCAATCTGACATGCATACTTGAACACCTAAAATGTCATATTGCAATCTGAAGGACTCTGCCTCGCCTCCACCAAGCACTTCCTTCGTCCGGCGGCCCAGAGAATAATAAAATGATAATGACCATTTTATTATTCTGTGTTTACCGCTGCACTCACAGCAAGTGGGGCGACGCTCTTCTGCCCACGGAGAAAAACCGCCCCTGAGTAATTCTGCGGTCTGTTCACTGATTTGCAAGCTTTTACCCATTTAACGTTTCAGGGACAGCTTTAATGGATATTTGTGAGACCCTACTCGTCTTGAGTCTAGAGAGACTAGGGGAGACGTACAGCTCTAATACTACCAGAAAATGTCGACTTGTTTGACATATAGACTCCTCATTCACCTGAACCAATGATTGGAAGTTCAGGAGAAGGCCCTGAAGTGGACTTGTTTCTTCTTTACCAGAAGAGGGCACCAAGTTCATATGGCCAATGTATGTGCCTCCTGGTAATGCTGACGTGAGGAGACCCCATGGCTCAGGCTGGCCTTCCTTCCTTCAATGGTCTTGTCCATCCCAAGCATCAGATGATAAAGAGGCATGATTTCCGGTGTCAGAGGTAAGCCGATCATACTCATCCTCTTGAGAATCTTCAAGATGACTGGGATAAGAGTATTTGTTAAAATTGTGTTGACTCAATAAGTCAGTTCCAAAGCATGAGCATTGAAGTCATGGATTAGTTCCTCAAAGTTCCTTTATTCTTTTCATTAAATGGATAAAACAGCCAACACATTTTTTTTCTTTACGTTAGAGGAACATCTTCAGCATTAATGTCAAATCCAATAAAGCACTAATCAAAGTGTGTGATTTCTCATATAAAAAGTACCTATTGTATATTATTTCTTCAGTGTATAGTCTAGTTTATTGGGTGTGTGCATGTCCTATTACACATGAATATTGCTCCATGTAGTATTCACATCAATAGGTGAAGTCCAGCATCCCAATATTCTTTACCGCATCACGTGTAGGATGACATTTTGGAGCCTAATTGTCCAACACTATGGGCCTCATTATGATGGTGGTCGGTCAGACTGCTGACCACCATCATTTTGGGCTGGAACTGTCCGACAAGGAGTCGGTAGTCCTGCCGTCCCTATTCGTATACGACCGCCATCCCGATGGTTTCTTTGATCCTGTCGGAGGTGGTGGTCTTTCTCCCCATTATCGCTCCGACCGCCTGCATCGTAATGCGGCTGTCGAACCGATGTCCTGGATTTCGGGCGGACAGCCACCGACGGCCTGCTGGTGGCTTTCTGCCTGACATCATAATGAGGGCCTATGTGTCTGTAAATAGTTACTTATACAGTGGGAAGCTAGCTCGAGAACAGCAGAGTACTGGGCAGAAGGTGACAGTCCAGGGAGATGAATCAGGACTGCTTGCTGTTAAGGTGGTAGTAGAGGGTTGCTATCGGGTAGGATGGTAGAAGTCACTGAAGACATGTGCCTTCAGTTTCTTTCAATAACAGAGAAAGAGAAGTTGTGATGTCCTCTCTTGTGAACAGCAGGCATGTATATATGTATATGTATCCATCCTTGGCTGTGTCTACTACCATACTGAATATGTCCATGATCTCAGACAGATTGTTGATGCTGAAACATCTTTGAAGCTCGCGTTCAAGCCAAGAGCATGGCATCTCATCACCATCTTAATGCACTTTCAAAGACTGTTTCTGTCCTGGATGTGGTACCATAAAAACGTTTAATTCAAGCTGTGGTTATGTGGGTTGCAGTCACCTACTGCACTATTGATATTTGTGCTGCTGTAGTGCAGATCTTCACAAATCAAAGGCCTGCTAAGACTCACTTTCACCTTTCAGAGAAATCCATGGTGGTCATCTGGGTTCGAAATAGTAATTTCCTACTTTTTGGGCTTTTATTTCCTATATGGCATCCAATCTTAGATGTTCCTTTCATTATTAGAATGTGCAATCGTTCAGAAAATTATGTTGGAGGGTGATCGCTATATTTCTGCTGGCTCTATTTAACCTGGGGAGCACACTCTCAAATAATTGAATATTTCAAGAGCACTAATTAAGAAATACGTTTTAAACTAATGCCCTTTTATCTAATTTATTTGCAAAATGTGCTGTAAATTGTGCCACTTTTTCCACCTATTTTGCACATTTTTCCTGGGATAGACCCCAAAACCGTGGAAGATTTGGAATCTCCCTATTCAGCTTCTTGCCTTATATTGTTCTAAATAGGGATTAAAAACAATGACTGTTAAAATTCATTAGCCACTAAAGTTTGTATAGGTTTTGTATTCAAGGGTCAAGGGAGTGCTACCCTGTTTTCCTCCTCCGACTTCAGTCTGACATCTGTCATCTGTTTCCAGCCAGCCATACTCTCTAAAGCAACTTACTTTGTCATTTAGTAAATCATTTATTAGAATTTTAAGACATTATAAACACACACTTCAAAATTGCAGGTTTAGAACACCAAAGTCAAAATATATGTGAAGAGTAAGGGCCTGATTTAGTGTTTGAAGAAGGTACTACGCCTGTCTGGTGGGCAGAGGATATCACCTCTGTCATCCTGATAGACTTCCTTCTGTCAAATTTAGAGATGACTGCTGACTCAGTGGGCATTTCTGTGAATTAGAGGGAACGTCAGTGACAGCGGCTCCTATTAATGCACAAAAGGTTTGCTGGATGGCCACTTTTGGTTTTGATGGCCGTTCTCCAAACTTTAAACACGTTTTTGTTTTTCAGAAACAAACTTCTAAAGAGAGAGCTTGTTTCAGAAAAAAACAAATGACCCCCACATCCTGGCAATTTTCTCCGAATTTGAGAGGAGGACCCCATTCGCAAATCCCTAAATCGGGGCTGTTAGAAATGAGGGTCTCTAGTTGGCAGAGGTAGGTACCTTTGTCCAAGTAGGGACCCTTCTTCCTAATCAGGGTAAGGGGGAACCACTTCTAAAATAATCCCTGCTCACCCCATTGGTAGCTTGGCACAAGCAGACAGGCTTATCTCAGAGGCAGTGTGTAAAGCATTTGTGGAACATACAGAAACACAGTGAAAACACTGAAATGGACACCACACCAGTTTAGAAAAATACGCAAACTTTATCTAAACATAACAAGACCAAAATGACAAAAATCCAACATACAATTATGAAAATAAGACTTTTTAAAAGGTAAAAACAGTACTGTTCATAGTAAACTATGGATGCAACACTTTCAACACAAAGTACCTGGTATGCGTCAAAATCGTAAGCAAAACAGCCTCGAGGAAGGTGATGCATCGGTTCCTTATGCACAGGGAAGGTGATGCGTCGGTTCCTTGCTCCGGGGGAGGTGATGCGTCAGTTCCTCACTGCTGGTATGCATCGGTTCCTTACCGGAGAGGAGGTGATGCGTCGGTTTCTTACTGAGTGGGGAGGTGATGCATTGGTTTCTTACTGCTATCTTGGCGTTGCTGCAGACTTGGTGCTCGTGGCTGATGCGTGGAGATTCAGGATGCGACAGACTTCCATGCGGCGGCGGCACACGACGCTGAGTCGATTTCTCCTGCCACGGTCCCACGATGCATCGGCTCTTGCAACCGCACAGCAGGAGTCAGTGCGGTGATCTCAGACTTTGGAGAGCGGTGCACGAGACTCGGCGTGCGGCGATCTCTCAAGCAACGGGCAGGCGCTGCATCGGTTTCTTCAGCGGCACAGCAGCGATGTGTGTAAATTCTTCCCGCACAGCGATGTTGCGTCGGAAACATGTGCGGATGCATCACGCTTCTTCAGTTGCTTCAGGTTTTCTCAGCTCCCAGCAGCAGGACAGCCTCCAGAGGCCCTGCACAGGCACCTCTTGGCAGGTCAGAACTCTCAGGAATGGAGTTCAGGGGAGCTGGTGGTGAAGTCTTTGTGTCCCTGAGACTTCAGAACAGGAGACAAGTTCTACTTCAAGCCCTTGGAGATCTTCTTCAAGCAGGATACTTAGCACACAGCAAAGTCTTTGTCCTCTCCTTGGCAGAAACTGCCACTGCAGGCCAACCCCACATAGCACGCAGCAAAGTGGCAGCACTTCTCCTTCAGTTTCTCCAGCTCTTCTCCTTGGCAGAGGTTCCTCTTGAGTCCAGAAGTTATCTAAAGTTCTAGGGTCTGGGCCCCAATATTTATACTGCATTTCTCTTTGTTCTCTTGTGGCAGAGGGGCTCTGTGCTCAGTCAATCAATCAATCAATCAGGTCACTTATAAAGCGCACTACATACCCGCGAGGGTCTCAAGGCGCTGGGGGAAGAGGGGGGGTGCTGCTACTGATCGAAGAGCCAGGTCTTGAGGAGTCTTCAGAAGGCCAGGAGGTCTTGGGTCTGCCGAAGGTTGGTGGGGAGGGTGTTCCAGGTCTTGGCGACGAGGTGGGAGAAGGATCTGCCGCCGGCGGTCGTTTTCCGGATGCGGGGGACTGTGGCGAGGGCGAGGCTGGTGGAGCGGAGCTGGCGGGTGGGGGTGTAGAAGCTGAGTCATCTGTTGAGGTAGGCTGGTCCGGAGTTGTGGAGTGCTTTGTGTGCGTGGGTGAGGAGCTTGAAGGTTATCCTCTTGTTGATAGGGAGCCAGTGCAGGTCTCTCAGGTGGGGTGTGATGTGGCTGCGGCGGGGGATGTCGAGGATAAGACGTGCAGAGGCGTTCTGGATGCGTTGCAGCCGTCTCAGGAGCTTAGCCGTCATTCCTGCGTAGAGGGCGTTTCCGTAGTCCAGCCTGCTGGTGACGAGGGCCTGGGTGACTGTTTTTCTTGTTTCGGTGGGGATCCACTTGAAGATCCTGCGGAGCATTCGGAGGGTGTTGAAGCAGGATGAGGAAACAGCGTTGACCTGCTTAGTCATGGAGAGGGTGGGGTCGAGGATGACCCCTAGGTTGCGTGCGTGGTCGGTGGGTGTCGGGGCTGTTCCCAGTGATGTCGGCCACCAGGATTCATCCCAGGCTGAAGGGTTGGAACAAAGGATGAGGACCTCCGTCTTGTCCGAGTTCAGCTTCAGGCGGCTGGTCCTCATCCATTCGGCGACGGCCTTCATTCCTTCGTGGAGGTGGGCTTTGGTGGTGTGAGGGTCTTTGGTGAGGGAGAGGATCAGCTGGGTGTCGTCGGCGTAGGAGATGATGTTGAGGTTGTGCCGTCGGGCAACGTGGGCGAGGGGTGCCATGTAGATGTTGAACAGCGTCGGGCTGAGGGAGGAGCCTTGGGGTACGCCGCAGATGATCTTGGTGGCCTTGGATCGGAAGGGGGCGAGGTGGACGCTTTGAGTTCTGCCGGAAAGGAAGGATGTGGTCCAGTCCAGGGCCTTCTCTTGGATCCCGGCGTCGTGAAGGCGTGTTCGTAGTGTGTGGTGGCAGACCGTGTCGAAGGTGGCTGATAGGTCCAGGAGGATGAGGGCTGCTGTTTCTCCGTTGTCTAGCAGGGTCCTGATGTCATCGGTGGCGGCGATGAGGGCGGTTTCGGTGCTGTGGTTTCTGCGGAAGCCGGACTGGGAAGGGTCCAGGATGTTGTTCTCCTCGAGGTAGCGGGTCAGTTGTTTGTTGACGATTTTCTCGGTGACCTTCACGGGGAACGGGAGCAGAGAGATGGGTCGGAAGTTCTTGAGGTCCTTGGGGTCTGCCTTGGGTTTCTTGAGTAAGGCGGTGATCTCGGCGTGCTTCCAGCTTTCCGGGAAGGTTGCTGTCTCGAAGGAGATGTTGATTATTTTCCGGAGATGGGGCGCGATGGCTGTACTGGCTTTGTTGAAGACGTGGTGAGGGCACGGGTCTAGCGGTGAACCGGAGTGGATGGTGTTCATGATCTCACTGGTGTCCTCGTCGTTGATGTTGGTCCAGGAGAACAGGCGGTTGGTGGTCGTGGGGGCAGTGGTCTCGGTGGTTGCCGGGGCGGTCGTGGTGTTGAAGCTGTCGTGGATGTCGGCGATTTTGCAGTGGAAGAAGGTGGCCAGTGAGTCGCACAGGTCTCACGACGGCGGGATGTCGTTGGTGTTGGAGCTGGGGTTGGAGAGTTCCTTCACGATGTTGAAGAGCTCTTTGGTGTTGTGTGCGTTGTTGTCTAGGCGGTCTTTGAGTGAGGCCCTTTTGGCGGATCTGATGAGGTGATGGTGACTGCGGGTGGCGTTCTTGTGGGCGGCGTAGCTGTCCGCTGGTGGAGCCAGATCTTCTCCAGTTTTCGGCATGTTCGTTTGGAGGCCTGGAGGTCTTCGGTGAACCAGGTGGCTTTCTTGCTGGTGTGGCTGTTGGGCGGATTCTTGAGCGGGGCGAGGGTGTTGGCGCAGTCGTCGATCCACTGTCTGAGGTTGCGGGCGGCGGTGTCGGGGTCGGAGGGTTCGGCGGGTGGGCTCAGGGCGAGGGTGGTGGTTAGCTGGTCTTCGGTGACTCTGCTCCAGCAGCGGCAAGGCATTTGTTGGGTGTGGTGGTGCGTGGTGGGCTTCCTGTAGGTGAAGTGGATGCAGTGGTGGTCGGTCCAGTGAGGTTCGGAGGTGTGGTTGAAGGAGACGTGTGGGCTTGCGGAAAAGATGAAGTCTAGCGTGTGGCCGGCGGCGTGGGTGGGTGTTGTCACGAGCTGTCTGAGTCCGAGGGTGGCGAGGTTGTCGATCAGGGTGGTGGAGTTGGTGTCCTTGTTGTTCTCGAGGTGGAAGTTCAGGTCTCCGAGGAGGATGTAGTCCGTGGAGGCGATGGCGTGTGTGCTGACGAATCGCTGAACTGTGGTCGGGGTCCGGGGGGTCTGTAGATGAGGGTTCCTCTGAGGGTGGTGTTGGGATCGGTGTGGATCTGGAAGTGCATGTGTTCGGCAGTGCTGAGGGTGTCGTCGGTGTTGGTTGAGACTCTGAGGGTGTTCCTGTGGACGATGGCGATGCCTCCTCCGACTCCGTTGGTGCGGTCCCTGCGGGTGATCTTGTAGCCGTCCGGGATGGCAATGGCGATGTCGGGGGCTGAAGCGGGGTTCAGCCAGGTCTCCGTCAGGAAGGCGACGTCTGGGGAGGTTGAGTCGAGAAGGTCCCAGAGTTCGATGGCGTGTTTGCGGGCGGAGCGGGTGTTGAGGAGGATGCATCTGAGGTAGTTGGGTTCTTTCCTGGGCGGTGGTTTGGCGGGGCGGGTGCTGGCGAAGCTGCAGTTCCGGCAGGTGAAGGGCCCTTGGGTGCGCTTCGGGGTGGCCCGGTAGCAGGCGTGATCTTTTCCGGGGTTGAGTGCGTGGAGGGTGCTGGCGTCGTATCGGCGTCTGTTGATGTGGCGGGCGCGGGGGATGCACGGACCAGGGGTTCTGGTGCTGGGCGCGGTCCAGGCGCGTACGGGCGCAGACGGGCTTGCCTTTGGCGCGCCTTTGGCGCGCCAGCGGCGCGGCCGCGCAGCGGCCGCCATAAATGGGGAGGCGGGAGGGAGGAGCAGGGAATGGGGCAGCGAATGGGCAGTGAGGGGGCGGGGCCACAGGGGCACAGCGGCGGGAAACAGGCACAGAGGAAAAAACAAGCACAATTAGGGCAGCAAGGGGGCACAAAGGAAAAACGAGCACAATCAGGGGCAGCAAGGGGGCACAGAGGAAAAACGAGCACAATCAGGGGCAGCAAGGGGGCACAGAGGAAAAACGAGCACAATCAGGGGCAGCAAGGGGACACAGAGGAAAAATGAGCACAATCAGGGCAGCAAGGGGACACAGAGGAAAACGAGCACAATCAGCTGGCAGCAGCAGGGCACACAGACGGAGCTGTGTGGTGGGGGAGCGACCTACCAGTCAAAGTCAAAACCAGTTCTGTCCTCTCTGGCCCAGCTTCCCGGCAGGAGGTGGAGACATCATTGTCCAAGGCAGACCAGGTGCAGGGAAATCTCCTCCCACTACTCAAAATGCAGCCCAGGTCTATTCAGCCCAGCCCTGACTCATCCAGGAAAGGCAGGACACACCTCAACCCCCCCCCCCAGTGGCTGTCTGAAGAGAATGAACATCCCCAGTCTCTGTCACTCCAAAACCAGACAGTCAATCCACAAACCAGCTGAGGCACAAAGGATGGCTAAGCAAGAAAATACTCACTTTCTAAAAGTGGTATTTTCAAACACACAATATAAAAATCATCTTTACCAAAAGAAGCATTTTTATATTCTGAGTTCAGATATACCAAACTTCACTTTCTTTCTTGTCCCAATGAAAAGTTATACTAATAAGATGTTATAAATAAACTCCCATTCTATCCTATGGGACAGATAGCCTTTCAAAAGTGAAAAATGAAATTCACTGTATTTCACTATCAAGACATGTCACACATATTAGTGCATGTCCTACCTTTCACATACACTACACCCTGCCCATAGGGGTAACTTGGGCCTACCTTGGGGGTGACTCACATGTACTAAAAGGGAAGGTTAGGGCCTGGCAAGTCTTGCCAAGTCAACATGGCAGTAGAGACTGCGCGCAGACACTGCAGTGGCAGATCTGAGACCCCTTTTTAAAGAATTCTTGTGTGGGTGGCACAATCAGTGCTGCAGGCCCACTAGCAGCATTTGACTTACAGGCCCTGGGCACACACAGTGCACTGTATTAGGGACTTAGCAGTAAATCAAATAAGCCCATCATGGAAACGCCAATCCATAAACACAATTTACATGGAGACCAAATGCACTTTAGCACTGAATAGCAGTGGTAAAGTGCTCTGAGTCCTAAAACCAACAGAAACAAGGTCAAAAATAGGAGGCCAAAAAGCAAAAAGTCTGGAGATAAACCGACTGAAAAAGCCAGGTCTAACAAGGGTCATAGGCTCCTATGAGTGGGTTAGTGGTTAGTGTTTTCTGACCACTGTGGAAAACCCTTTTTGCACAAGGGTCAGAATTTAGAGTTGTGAAGCGTTTACCGGACCCAGAAATGATCAGTTGTCTTGAATATCTCACCATTCATTAATTTTTTGGCAGGTCAAACCTGCCAGAAATAAACAGGGGTAAACAGTACTAAAATCACAGTAAAATGAAGATTTGGGGGTATATTCACAAGAACGTGTGATAACTACCGCAAGAGTAGCGTAACGCAACTTTCAATATCGCAGCCTAGCGCGGGAAAATAACCCCATGTCAACGTGGAATTCACAACAAGGCGGTAGCATGCGATAGTCACCAGATAACGCGTCAAATGTCATCGTGAAAATCAACGCCACGCCGAAAAAATGCGAAACGCGAACGCATAAAAACATGCGATGAGGCCAATCGTGGTACAGAAATCAGCGAACACCAGCTACAGGCCTGCAAATCCCACGCGTCCGGCGGGAAAAAGCACCATAAAAGAAAGAAAAAAAAATGCCCAAAAACAATTCAAACTGCGTAGCAACACGGATGCACCCAGACCGAGTGCAGAGGACAAGCCGAACACCACAAGCCCCACGGAGGACCAGCCAGGAACCCCGCGTTCGGGGAAGGGCAAGGACAAGAGGAAGAGGAAGACGAGGTTCAGTCCGCAGGAAGACCGGATCATCGGCACGGAGGTGACCGAACACCATCAACAACAGTTCGGCACCTCCACTGCGGCACTGGCAACCCAAACCGAAAAATGGCAGGCCATCGTTACCAACGTCAATGCAGTCGGAGTGTCGAGGAGGTCACTGGGGGAGGTCAAGAGGCGCTGGCATGATCTGAAAAGGCAGACCAAACATAAACTCGCCGCCAACAGGGAGGCAGCAACGGCGACTGGAGGTGGGAGTCCTGCGACACAGGAGGAGCTGGATGAGCTGGAGCAAATGGTGGCCACAGTCAGCAGTGAGGAGACGGTGGCAGGATTGGGGGCCTGGACACAGCACGATACGACCTGACCCAACAGCAACAGGGTGAGTAACGACTAGGGACGGGGGAGATGGGCACAATGGCACACATGCACAATTACGTGTAGCACACAGCACACCCCCAATGACCGTGGAACATGTCCCTGATTGCCTTGGCACACTGCAGCACACATAGAAACGCCAAGTAGGCCCCCATCCACAATGTGCACAGAGGGGCCGCCCCTATCACCAATATCACAACCGACCCATGCACATGTGCTGAATCCAGCAAAGCAGCGGCTCTGTGACCCACACTGACTATGCAAGTAACACTGCATGTCCGATAGCATGGCAGCAGCCAAACAAAAATGACATGGCCCACGAATCGACATGGAGGTAGCCCAGTGCGGATCACATCCGTAAAGGAGCAGGTCACACTCCGACATGTCCACGTGCACCCACAACCCATGCCGTACAATACACGCAGCAGACGAACAATGCACCAGGCCACAAAATCTGTCCAAGAGCACATATGACCCAAGTCAAAAGCAAATCCGGCCCCGAAAAGCACACAATTCAAAGGCACCCCGACTCAAAGGGAGAAGGCTACATGAAATCAGAGCTGCAGGGGCAACTCCCCCACAATGCAGCACACACACATAGCAATCACAGGACATCCGCAATGACGGCAATGTGGTACAATGTGCAACACCAGCACCACAGGACAGAGCTCACAACAGGTTCCGCTCGTACGTAGTAACTGTCCACTCACATCTGGCATTGCCTGACACTGTGTGATGATAATGAACGGGTACTACCACACATCTGTCATGTATCCGGAAAACACACTGATTGCCATCAAATAGCCAGCTCCCCAAAACAGTCACAATGTACATTGGCATGCAGTCTGAATGTAAACATCTGCAAATCAACAACATACATGTGAAACTCTGTTAACCTGCATCTCCCCTTAACATTTCAGAAGGACAATCAACACTTACTGCAGAGCAGACCACAAACCCCATCATTGATGATGTAGAGGACAACCTGCACATATGTCAAGATACCCTCCAACGGATACTGGACAGCCTCTGCACCCCACCCCCAGGAGCAGGGCAGGCCAGCTGCCTCGAGGTGACCCCACCACCTGCACAGACCACACAGCAGGAAACACACACCACCACGGCTGTCTCCCAGGACCCCCCCCGACCAAATCATGGAGTACATACAACGTGTGTGGTCTTCCCAGGTGGAGTTGGCTGAACAGCTGCGGGTGGGTTTCGAGCTCATGGCAGCCAAACTCGATGCCATACGTGGGTGTCTGAGTCCCATCAGGGACCATGTACAGTCCCTATCGGACACCCCCGGTACGCACCATGCTCCGCCACAGACCTTGGCTGACCTCGCTGGTGCCATGAATCGTACACAAGAACTGTGTGGGCAGACAGGCACCAGCCATGACAGCATAGAGTTGGCACAGATGCGGAGGTCAATGGAGACCATGGAGCAGATGCAGGCTGGAAGGATGTCTGCCACGGATGGACACCAGCGAGTAGTAGCTGGGAACTTCAATGCCCTGCAGTACTTCATATTGCCATTGCTGCCACTGAGCCGTCCCCAGATGACTGCAGCGGGAACATCGACACACACAGCTCCGACCCCTGATGTGTCCGTGGCACACAGTGATGCAGCCATCACCCCGCCACACACACCGGACACACCGGACACAGAACCCGTATCAGGGGAGTAAGAAGGGGATGGGAACTACTGTGTGAGGAAAGAGGCAGTAGCATCCATCACCGCCGTATGGCCTGTCCCTGCCTGGTTATGACCTATGCATCATGGCCTGGGAAACACCTCCTACTGACCCCCGGAACACTCTGCGACATTCACCCGGACCCCGACACGGACTGCCATTTCTTCACCGCTGGCCAATTACACAGCTATCCTGCTGCGGACCGCACTCTCCCTCTTCCCAATCACTGTACAATCCCCAAAGGACTCTGGTTGGCCCACCACTGGGCTTCCATGTGATGTGGGCTTGGATGGCCATGTACAGCTCCAGCTCCGTCAATCACCTGAATGTGAATAAAACATTCTAAATCACACAGATGTGTCATCACTATGTTCACTCACGTATGGAAGTATGGCTGGATGTGGGGACGATGATTGCACATGAAGGTATACCCTGGTAACTGACATCTATGCGCATGTGTATCCCTGAGACACATGGCCAATTGGATGACTGTGAAGGTGAGTACTAGCTGTGTCCCCATTGCACATCAACAACAATCACACAACCCCCCCAACGTAGGCACACGTCCATGTGTTGAATAGGGCTGTGTGTAGGACTGACCCAAATGAAAGCAGGCCAGGAGTGGTGTCCTACACCACATGTGACAACAGAACTTCACGTCGCATACCTACTCACACACATCTGTGTGGACACATTCTGTAGTGAGATATGACATTGCTCCACATGATCAGTGGTTGGACACCATACTCACATTGCTGACGTCACGTAAGTGCACATGTCGTTCAGCACATATCCAAAAACAATGTCTGGCTCACAGAGGTGGAGCTTGCCAAAGGGACACACCCACATTGTACATGTGTCAGTCAGTTCCTCCCTGTGTAGGGACGATGCTCATTGTGGCACATGAGTGGACAATCTAAACAACACACCTCACAGTTAGACACCAGTGGAGTGGCATGGACTTTATTGGCATGTGCGTGTCAGTACGGACGAGGCAACGGCCACAGCAGGCAGGGACATGCTTAAGACACTTACACACAGCATGGGTACATGTCGAGGTTCAGAAAATGTCGGGGCTAAAATGGACAACATTCATCACGGATGGCAACGCTCACAGCCCACCTTGCCTTGCTGGATGAGTCATGTGTTGTTTGGCATCTGCCCATTGCCCCGTGTGAGGGGGCACGACTCACTGAACATGGGATCTGCATAGTGCTCTGCCTCCGGAGTGCGCCGATTGTCTGCTCTGCTGACAGTGATCAGGTGTGAGGGTCCGACAGGTTCACATGTCGTGCTACGTTGCCATGTGTGTGCTCTCCCCCAGCAGTGTGTCCGAATTGGCAACGTTGCCAAACGACGCTGTGTTGCTCCGACCATGGACCTGCGTCACCTTGCACAGGTGTGTGTACACACGCGTTGTTCCATGCACATGCATCCAGAGCCCGAACGAAGGCAGACGTGTCCTCTGTTGTGGTGGGATATGTGAACAATCCCCACGATGCAACAAGTTGTTGGGCCATGTGCTGTGGGTGGCAATCGGATGTGGCTGCAGGAACGTAGTTACTCGTCCATGAATGCCTGTGCAGCTTCATGTGCAATGTGTTCCAATAGTACGTCGTTGTCGTGTTCAAGGAACACCAGGGTGAGCCAATCCATTAGGTGGTCCGGGCAGGTGTGCTCAGCCCACGCCGTCTCACCGATCCGCAACACAGCCCAATAGGGGAGCGCCTCGATGTGGTCACTGCACACGAGAAATTGTGCAATCTCCCATGCACAACTACCAATACATACGCAGTATGTCAAGGCATCCCATGCACGGCTGTCTCGGTTACACTCCTGTTCATGATCCAACAGGGGCGCAGACACAAGTCATAGTCCAATTCATCAACAGTTGTGTTGGATAGGCAGACATCCATGGGACACTCGAATGTGCATGTTCGGCAGTGGAACCAGGGCTGGGCGCAGGTGACGTGGGCAATGCGGAAGCTGAGCCTGTAACTGATCCGCAGCACTGCCAGTGGCAGTGCGCCCAGTAAATGCAGCATACGTGCACGGTACTGTTCCACGTGACGGGGGTTGTGCATGTGCCCGGTATGGCCTGCCATTGCGTTGGTGCGTCTCGTGAACCGGCACTCTTCTGAACTGCGGCAGTTGTGTGGAGGATATGTCACAGCTCTGAGCACTGATTCGAATGTGTGTGCAACGTTGTGGGTAATGGGTTGCTGTTTCCGTGAGTGTCAAGGGCATCCCATGCGGGGGTACCACAGGCAGGGGCTTCTGTGTGTGGCCTGTGGATAAGTCGGATGGTTCATTTGCGGAATGCGTGGTGTGGGAGTCGTCCCCATCTGCCATTGCATCTCTATCAGGGTGTTCCAGGCGCGTTCTGGACCAAGGTCAGAGGTGCAGGTGTCCTCCCGCCTTCTGCATTGGGACAATGGTGCTTTCATCCCTGATGTTTGTCTGACTACTACTTGCGTTTTTGGAATGTGATGTGGCTTTGGCGCTGAGATTGGGACACGGCCTTGGGCTCATGGTGTACGGATGGCGATGCACACACACATGTTGGCATGTGGAGCCAGGTGCCCGAGCGGCCTTGCGCTGCTTGTGCTATCTCACTCCGTCTCTCTCCCTCGCTCTCTCCCTCTCTTTCCTTTGTTGGGCGCATGGCACACCTTCTTCTCTTGGATTTGGTCTTCCAGGCTGTGTGCTACGGATTGTCCAGTGAGGAGCCGCAAGGACTCATCCTAAGGGTTGTTTCTGCTTTTGTTTGTATGGTGTTTTGTGTTGGTGATTGCATTGCTGTATGACTGATTCTCCATTTTCTGGCCACGCATGTATGTTTATTTTCCTGCTTGTGCGACATCAGGCAAAATGTTTGTTTTGGGATTCGTGGTGTTGGTGTGCAGTTTCTTAGTCCGGGGTTGGGGGTGATCCCGGGGGGGGGGGCGTGTTGCGGGCCTGGGTGTGGTGTCGGTGGTTGTTGTGACCCTCTTGGGTGTCTGTGCTGCATGTTCAGTTGCTCGTGGGCATCTGTTGTCCTTCATGTGTGGCTCTGGGCTGTGCTCCCTTTTGTGGTGCAGGCTGTGGTCGGACTTTACACCAGGTCAGGGCAGGTGTAGATTTCCTGGTGCTAACGAGGCTTATCGCCGGTTTTGTGTTTTTATCGCCGATGTGGCTGGTCGTTGTGAATGTTGAGGTGTGATGTTGTCGCGCCTTTTGGCACGGGAACGCCCACTCTGCATCTCATTAGCGATAGTTGCGCGGGTCATCTGTGGCGATGTTTTTTGCGGCTGCTATCGCGGGTAAACTGGTGCTGTGGGCTGTTTACACCAGCTTGTGAATGGGGAGGTATATTTATCACGACTTTGGCTGCGATAAAGTGCCGTTAATTCGGTGATAGCTCCTTGTGAATATGCCCCTTGGTGTGTTATTTTATTTTCCAAAAACTCAGAATATGTGTTATTTATTACATCTAAAAATTCCAAACCTCGGGGAGTCAGATGTTATTGAGGGCGATAAATTGGACTCTGGCCCACCCATAATCAATGTCAAGTAAAGTCTAGAAGGTTACAGCAGGCAGGGTAATTGGGACTCTAGTTGGCTCGCTGGCCTTATCTGACCTTGAATATCTATTTAGCCTTGCCTCTATTTGTAATCTAATCACAGTACTAATTGCTGTGTGCAATGGTTCATTTATGTGCCTAAGATAATCAAGGTGATTTACATTTCACAAAGTGATCGTCTAATGTGTTCCAAGTTTGTCTTTTCTGAGATTTCCATGGTGAGTGCTAGTGAGAAATGTTGTCTGCACCTCTGAAATGCCTATTCTAGGCATTAATTCAATGAGATATCTGTCATTCTCATTTTAAGGTTGGGGTCATAAGGCCCTGGGATGAGGTAGTTGAATTTGCTTTTTGGATGAACACCAAATAGAGTATGTTTGACCAGAATGGTTTGGCTCTGGAACAGTAGAAGAGTAGGTGTGATAAGTTTCCTATTTCAGTCTTTCAATTCCATCAAATTGGGCTGTCAGATTATGGGGTCTTTCTAAAGTCCAGAATGAACTCTGTAACAGCAATAATAGTGTGTGCAGAGAAAGAGCAAAATGATTATAGAATATGGAGCTCAGTATATGTACATGTATATGTACATACAACAAGTCTTACTACCTCCAAAACCAAAATGTATAAAAACATTGAAGCCTCTTTTAAAGTTTAGAGGGAGTTGAAAATCCTCCGTTTTCTGGAAGAGACTCCGCGGCCCTCTTTACGAGTCAGAGGAGCACAATTACCTTATGGAATACCCCTCTTCCGGATTCCAGATGGGTACGTTTTCCTCACCCGGTTTTTCCAGTGTGGTAGAACCAGACCCAACTTTAACTTGCAATTGCTCAGTACTGGGGTGGATTTACCACACGGTAATGGTAAAATCGCATGTAAGTTTACAATGCAACTCAGAATGGAGGCCTAAATACATCAGCGGCCGACGGAATTGGAGCTATTTCTTTCTTTATTTAATTTGCCCTATTCCGTTGTCTGTCAACATTCCCCCTGCAGCACCCTGCCCCGCCCTACCGCCCCACCACGCTTACCTGCACCACCCACTGCTACCTAAGTATAGAATAGAATGCACCAGCTGAATTTCCTCTGCCATAGTGATAATATTGTGGAAGAATTTCAGCAAGTGGAATCCTCTCCATATTTGGGGGCATATTCACAAGGACTTATCTCCGATTTATCTCCACCTTAACTCATCAAAAGTGGAGATAGATTTAACACCCCATTCACAAGCGGGTGCAAACTGCAGACATCGCCAGTATTCCCGCGATAACTGCCCCAAAATTTAACACCACGGTGGACACCACCAACTAACCCTAATGAGATGCAGAGTAGGCGTTCCCGTGCAAATACACACGAAAAAACCACAATACCACTTTCACAACAAACTGCCAGATCTGCGATGCGAACCAAAAACAGGCGATACGCCGCGGTAGCACCAGGGAATTAACACCTGCCTTTTGCTGGTGTTAAGTAGGACGACTACCTGCAGCATGAAAGGGAGCCCAGCCAAGAGCCATACCGAAAGACCCACAGATGCCATGGAGACAATCATCATGCAGCTCTGAGACCCATGAGGGACACAACACCCACCCCCACCCACCCCAGGCCCGCCACCACCCCCAGGACCCGTCCCGCCCCCCCCGGGAACACCACAGAGGCAGCGCACACAAAGACAGCGGACCCACCTGAAACGCACCTGCCACCCAGACCCAACACCAGAGGAGGACATTGCCCACTACAGGCCCAAAAGGACAACCATCCCCTGCATCCTGACCCACATCCCCACCTGCTGACTGTACCAACCCAGCGGACTACCAACATCCCTCCGCAGACAAAGCTGCCGACTGCGCAGCACATGTCGGCCTCTGGTACCATCCAACCTACAACTGCCAGAGTCGGAGGAGTCACACAGCCAGCCCCATACAAGGTCATCACACCTGTCCTGGATGCCAACAACAGCCTGGTACCCCAGCACCTCCACTTCACCCACACTGCGCAGGAGCTGCTGGAGACCAAGCAAGGCCCCTACGCCATAGCTGGATTCCCTCACGTGCCAGGGCCAAACAACTGCACACATGTACCCCTCGTGCCCCCTGCCGATACTGCACACAACTACCACAACAGAAAGCACACGCATATCATGAATGTGCAGGCAACAGTGGACCGCCCGGGACTCCTCAACAATGTTGTGGCCAACTCCCCAGGCAGAGTGCATGATTCTCACATCTCCGGACAGTCCAGCATCACCCAGCGCTCCCAGGATGGGACCCATGGAAATGCAGTGCCCGTTGGTAAGTCCAAAAAGAACACACCACACACCTCCAGCCCACAGTCATGCAACTCACGACACCGGCTTTGGGCACGCAGCACAACTACATTCAACATGACACACAACATGCCAACCGACCAGACACCACAACACAACTCCATTGTGAAGCTGGCCTTGCCATGCACACAACCCAGCCACGGCATGGCACCACAGACACACAATAGCAGGATGCGAGAAGAGGCATGGAGCAGGCATGTGCGAGAGCGGCAAGTGATCAAGGAATGTGAACCCACCCAATGCCAGGTGTGGCTTGGAGGTGCCGGACAGACCACAGAGTGCAAACCACGGAAATGGCCATGTGGAGATCAACTGCTGGTGCATGGAGTGCAGTGGCCAGTGGACGCTACTATGTCCCCACAGGCAGTGGTGCAGAATGCGGAAATGTCGCACGTTACGTCCCCCCCTGCATGCGAGTGCGTAGTGGGTTGGACCAGCATACGCCAGGCCTGCGTCGGGGTGTGAACAAAAACCCCGTCGCACTGGGCCTGGTTCTCATTCGGAATGGACAACGCGTCTGCCAGTGCGGCGGCTCTCGGCCCGCCACGAGTCCTGCGCCGACCCGTCATGCCTGCCACAGTGCACCAATGAGGCTCCGCTCACCTGCCTACACTGGCGTGTGTCGATGAGGGCCCACCACGTGCCGGTGCAAGCTCCAAGCATCAGTCCCGTGACCTCTGCAGCCTCCGCAGACCATCGCTGGCCCCCCCCGACGCTGGACCACATTAATCCTTTACCATTTACATACTCCTTCGTCCTCCTGGGCCCAGTAGGTCCAACATGTGGAACTGTGTCCTGAGTCCTGAATGGCAGTGACCCCAAGTCCGTGGCAGCGGCCACAGCACCAGACTCCCTTCGATCAGTGAGGCATAATTCCATATCGCAAGCCGGCGACACGTGGTGCCACTAGCCCTGTTCAACGCCAGCCGGCGACACGTGGTGCCACTAACCCTGTTCAACGCAAGCCGGCGACACATGGTGCCACTAGCCCTGTTCACCGCAAGTCCGCGTCCCGTGGTGCCACTGAACCTGAACTACGCAGGCCAGTGGGACCATCCAACCTAAGCCGGCGACACTTGGTGAATGGCCCGTGCTGACCACTGCCTCAGGCCAACACAGCGTCCCAGTAGGTCACACATGTGGAACTGTGTCTTGGGTAAGATGTGGAGGAGTCCACACCATTGGACACGTCTCATCGCAGGTGGCATCCCCTGACAGCACTGGTGCCACTAACTCTGTGCAGCACAAGTCATGGGGCCTTTATGGTTGAATGGTTGTGTCCTTTACGATGTACACTGTTGTCGATTTCTGACTGCACCAGGCAGCCCTTGCCAGCTGGTGTGCACACACCCCACACACATCCAACACAGGTGTCACTCGATATGTCTGCCTGCTAATAAATGTGGCCGGGCGCACGTGCCTGTAGCCATTCACACCATCTGAGCAAGTGTGTCCGTGTGGTCATTGTGTCAGCATGATGGGCACGGCACTGCAACATCACAGTGTGCTATCCTCAGCAGACGATACCATGTCACCTCAGTATTGGCAGTGACCTTGGACATGTAGCTTCGCCCGGCCCCCCCTGCATGCACAAGCAGCGTGTGCTGGTCCGGCGTACGTCAGTTCAGCGCAGGGGTGTGCTGAATCGGCAGGGGGAGCAGGGCGTGGCTCGGACCTGGCCTTGGGCAGGATGTGCGGTAAGTGTGTCTCTGTGTTGGGGTGTTGTCGCCACCAGGGCCACAGTAGACGATGTTGCAATGTAGCATGCACCAGGAGGGCGGGCCCGCACGGACGGGGAAATGTAGGAGCGCAAGACCGCTCGGGGTCTTGGCACATGCATGTCAAGTGTTATGTGTATCAGTCCTGCGGCTGCATGAGTCAGTTGCCTAGCCTCATTCGCAGCGCGATCACAGCCAGCCATGGACTGTACACCTGTGTCCGCCCTGTCCAGACCATTGGCCTACACTAACTTGGCCAAACACCTTCAAAGGCCAGCGTCACGGTGTTGGTGGCATGCCGCTGGACATGCGCGGACAGGCATTACAATGGTGTGCCGTAGGAGTGCACGTGATACAACCACGCAGGGCACACAAGTGTGGGGGCTCGTGGGAGGGTGGAGCAGCTGTGAGGCAACGTAACACACAGTGAGGCCGCACATGTGCCACGTGCTGGGTATATCGTCCATGATTCCCAGGGTCGCAGACATCCCACCCCACCCATGGCAGGCCTCTGTACGTCTCCTGAATGCATGCAGATGGTGAAGTTACTGTAGGGATGAATGGTCCTTTGTCTGCACTATCGGGCGGTAGCATATCTGCAGCTCCTAGATGTGACTTGCTTGTGCCCAGCACCCCCTGACAAATAGGATAGCATTTCCAGGCGACTCCCACACTACGCACTGCCAGACGTGAGGCCAACCTGTACACATCCCACACGCAGGAGTCCTTGGTCGTAGTTTGCGTGCGTGAAATGGCCTTCACTCGTACTCCCATCACACCCCAGGCCTTCACCCGTTGCACACAGACACTGCTCATTGCTCCGAGCTGTGGTGTTTCATCCACAGGACTGCCGCAGGTCCTCACAGTGCCGCTTCAAGCAGAGCCACTGACACAATGGCAGACCATCCCGGACACATGCTCTACTCCAGTCACGTGGACCTGTACCGTGCTCGTCTGCTGCATGTACTGGGGGCACTGCCATTGGCAGTGCTGCGGATCAGTTACAGGCTGTGCTTCCGCATTGCCAACGTCACCTGCGTTCAGCCTGTGTTGCACTGTCGCTCATGCATATTCGAGTGGTCCATGGATGTCTGCCTCTCCAACGTAACGGTAGCTGACCTGGATTTTGACGTGTGTGTGCGCCCCCTGTTGGACCATGACCAGGAGTGTCACCGTGATGCCCGTTTATGGCATGCCTGGATGTTTGGCATGCATGCTGGGAACTGGACCTGGGAGATTGCAGGAGTCGTCGTGTGCAGTGACCACATTGAGCCGCTCCCTGATTGGGCTTTTGTGCATATTGGGGCCAGGGGTTGGAGTGAGCACATCTGTCCGGGACAACTGATGGCTTACGTCGCCGACATGTCAGATGTGGTGGATAACGATCTCGCATTGGAAATGTTGGCCTACGCTGCTGCACTCGCGTTCATGGACGAGTGACAAGGTACCTGCAGCCAGGACTGCATGTGACCCATTGCACGTGTCCCGACGCCTGGTTGCATGTTGGGGATCTGGTCACATGTCCCTAGGAGACAGTGGACATGGCTGCATTGGCCTGGACTCCTGATCCATGCGCAGACAACATACGCGGGTTGGCAATGACTTGTGTTGGTGATGGACTCCCCGGAGTGGACATGGGCGCTTTCCAACGTTTCTCATTCAGACATGCTGCTGCATTGGTCTGTATGCCGTGGCACTTCCCTTGGCTGTACTGACACACAATTGTTGATAAAGTTTCCGCACGTTCACTTGTCTCAAACTGTGTTGAGTGTTTATTTGTATGCCAATGTGTGTGTCATGGCCTATCTGGGTCCCTGCCTTACATGCATTGCTGCCCCATCAGGGCTGTGGGTTGGTACTTGTGCATTATCATGTCCCTGTTTCGTGCTTTGCCAGATGCGTATGGCCATTTACCGACCACAAGTGGGTGCACTTGTCTCCTGTGTTAGGTTGTGCAGATGTTGGTGTTTGTTCCACATTGTGTTGGATGTTGGGGTGCTCTGCTTCCTATGTGTGTGTGCTGCATTGTGTGTGAGATGTCCCTTCAGCTCAGATTTGGCTCACCCTTCTCCCTTTCAGGCAGTGTGGTTTTCACTTCTGTGCTTGTTCAGTGGTGTGATATTGCTGACTTGTGTGACTTGTGCTCTTGGTTGGTGTTGTTCCTCTTGGGCATGGTTTGTCTGCAGTTGTGCTGTGCTTAATTGTGCATGTGTGCCATTGTGCCCATCTCCCCCAGTGCCCCCAGTCCCTGGTGGTTCCTCTCCCTGTTGCTGTTGTGTCTGTTGATTTTGAGCAGTTTCCGGGCCCCGAGTCCTGCCACCATCTCCAGACTGATGTGGTGGACACCATTTCCTCCATGTCATCCAGCTCCTGGTGTGGCGCTGGACTCCCACCTCCGGTGTGCATTGCTGCCTTGTGGTTGTTGGCGTGTTTGTGCTTGTTTGTGCGTTTCGCATCATTCCAGCTGTTCTGGTTTTCTGCCATTTTCCTCCTCCGCTCTCGGGCTGCATTCACCTTGTCCACGATGGCCTGCCATGTCTAATGTTTTGTTGCCAATGGTGCTTGTGGCGTTGTGTGCTAGCTCCGACTGCCTCCATTGTGCTTCGCTGTTTTCTGTTTGGTTTGTCTTTCTTTTTCCTGCTTTTGTTGTGCTTATTCCCGCATGCCGTATATGTGTCGCGGGCCTTGCGCTGATTATCGCTGCTTTCCTCCTCGCGAATGGGCTCACCGCATGTTTTTTGGTGTTGGGGTTTGTGTTATTATCTCCGTCGAGGTGGTTGTATCGCGGACATTGTCCGCGGTTTCGGGAGACTATCGCATGCTACCGCCGTGTTGTGAATTCCAGGTTAACACGGGGTTATTTTCCCGCGATGTGTAAAGTTGCGTTAACATTTTTTGGTGATATTTAGCACACGTTCTTGTGAATATCCCCCTCGGAGTTTCCGATGCAAAAGGTCAGTGCTGTGGTGCTTACATTAAATAGACAGAGATGCAAGTACATGCAGACACTCTTCACTATTGTCCATTATGGGTGGCTGACCAGTTTAATCTGAGGCCCCTAGCTCGCCACCCCTAAAAATAATTCTAGTGACGCCATATTACTGCTTATATAGCTTCTTGCAGTTAAACATGTGTTATATGTATCATTTTTGAATTACAGAGTATGATCATGCTTGAAGCAGAGCTTGGTGAACCGCTAATGTCTTATGTCTGGCTTCGGCTCAGCCCAGGGTCCTCTGATATTCTAGGGCCTGAAACGAGCCGGGTTTTCCTGCAGCTTCAACCTCCCCTGTCACTCTCAGGCTCACACAGTATTCTCCAGCCTGAGCCTCCCTGGATGCAGCAGAGATGTAGCTGGTCAGCACTATTTACCAGAATACAAAAAGCCTGCAGTGCAGGCCAGTCCTTCCGCTGCTGCACCCAGGGTGGTCCTTCAGCATTACAGATTCTTTGTATTTTCATTATGATATAGAAAAAGATTACTGCACTGACCAGCCTCTACTCTGCTGCCCACAAGAAGGCACCACACACCCCTGGCTACTTGCAACTGGTAAAAGGGTGTGCCCAGTGCTTAATTTTTAAAATGTAAGTGCCAGTCCCTAAACGGAGGCCGCCACTCAGTTCCACCACTGGTGTGCTACTTCTATCCTGGGTGGAGCCCACTTCCACCATGGGCACATCTACATCTCCATCCTCGACTGCTCCTCTGCTCTCTGCCCCCTCAAGCCTTTCTCCACTGTCTTTCTCTCTCTCTCCACCCATTTTCTCTCTTTCTTTTGTCTCCCTGGTTTGTCACCTCTAAGTCTCAAGCACTCATCTTCCTTCCATTTTACCTCTGCTCTCTTTCCTTTCCCTATCTATCAAAAGGTGTAGGGGTTACACCACGGCCCATGGGTGTAGGGATCCATTACCTACCTTTACCTCCCAAACAGGGGATGAGGGCCTATTTTCTTTGCTTGCATAAGGCCCTGTGGCACCCACCCCTGCTGTGCCACTGCTTTCATCCACGCTTTGCTTTTATTCCCTCTATCGCAGCAGTTATCTGTCTGCCCTCTAGCCCTCTTCAGCTTTCTCCATTGTATTCCTGATTTGCCTCTTGTAAACCTCCCGCAATCTGCTCTTTCTTCTCTGTCTTCTCCTTTACATACCTGTTTTTTATCTACTCTCTCTCTCTCTCTCCACTTTATATCTGGTCTGCCTTCTTTCTTGCTCCACATTTGATTTGCTCTGCTCCTGCTCCCTGCTTTAGCCCTGTTGCCTTTTATCTCTCTATGGCCCATTAATTCAACTTGCCATGGCATTGACTGGACCACTTTTTCAGCTCCACATTCAATACCACACTTCGCTGAAATAAGTTTGAGGTTTTACAAAAATCCACTTTGGTCAATAAAATCTCCAGTGAGAAACTACCTTAGATATATGTTTGGTTTTGTTCAGTAAATCACGTTATTACCAGAAACGAAGCACAGTAAAGGAAATAAGAAAACCATTTTATTTTTAGCAGCCATTCCCAAAGAACATTGCCACTGGATGGAAATGATGTTTTGTTTTCATGTAGACCTATTTATATAGACAGATCTCTGCAGCAGGCATTTACCCTTCTGAGCTGTCCAACTGAGATTAATTCCTGTACATTGGAGACAGTGTTTCCAAAGGTAAATAACATTCTTGGACCTCTCCAACACATAAACTGTAGGTAATCTTTTCTGTGACATGAGCTTGACTCACAAAGTTCTTTGGTAACTATACACCTAGGGGCAGATTTACAAGCCCCCTGCGCCACCAGTACGTCACTTTTCGTGACGTACTGGTGGCGCAGGGGCTCCTCGATATTTACAAGGAGAGGAAAAGCCACCATGCGTGACTTTTCCTCTCCTTGTAAATACGGCCCGTTCACGCGCAGCACTTTGCGGTGAAGGGGCGTTCCATGGGTGTTGCTGTGGGTGTTCCCACGCAACACCCATGGAGCAAGACACATCTCCAGATTTACGAGAAATCGTAAATCTGGAGATGCGTCTGAAAGCTACGCCACCCTAGAGGTGGCGTAGCGAGGCGCACCGAGGAGAAATGTTTTCATTTCTCCTCGTTTTTTCCTCTTTCAATGCGTGCTGCATTCTACAGCACGCATTGAAAGAGGCAAAAGCCTGTACTGATTGTTTTTGTGCAGAAAGGTGCCCCTTCCTGCACAAAAACATCTCCCCATGGCGCAGGCATCCTTGCACCATGGTGCAAGGGTGCCTGCGCCGGCGCTTGGCAGCTGTTTGTGCGCCAGCGCAGGAGAGCACAGGAATGCGACATATTCTTGTAAATATGTCGCATTCCTGTGCTCTGAAAGTGCCGCAGCGTGGCGCAGCCAAAGGGCTTGCAGCGCCACGCTGCGGCACTTTGTTGTAGATCTGCCCCCTAATGCTTATACAGTTTTGAAGAGCTTCAAGAATGTTATTTACTTTTCTAAATTCTCTGCTCCTTCTAAAGTATTCCAACGACAATCCTGTCAGAGGAGAGTGTCCATTCAGGATTCTTCCTCCTGAGGGCCAATATCTCCTCTCTGACAGATTATGAGGTCAGAGGAGTCCCGCCCAGGGCTTAATTTGTAAAATAATGAGTGCCGGTGCCCATAGTTCTGCTCAGAAGCCTGCAGCTGGTACCATTAATAATGGGGTTGTGTAGTCCTAATTCCACCTCCGGCCTCTTTAACCCACCACCAGACACTCCCTGCCCCTTTAGCTCGCTCCTGCAGGTTACTGCTTTCTCCGTTTGTGATGGTTTTTCCTTCTTTCTCTCCCTTCTTCTTTCTCCCTCGTGTATTTTACCCCCTCTTGCGTTCGGTAAATGTCAGATGAGGAAAAATGGGTGCCAGTCCCCTAAAATGAGTGCCAGAGGTCCCCACCAGCAACCACCAGCTCAAATTATGCCCTGTCCCGTCAACTGCGTTGCCCTGCCAGCAATTCCCTTGCCTGCTGCAGTAAGCCTTCCTAGCACTGAACGAGGGTTTGAGTACGCACAGTGACCAAGGTGTGAGACTTTGAACAGGAAAATTTAAATTGGAAGACAAGCTTTCCTGCAAGCCGTGCACCCAACTTGCTGATTATCTTGTATTTTTTTTATTTTGTATTTATTTATTGGGCTCAAGTTATACCAGTTATGATTAGTTTCAGCAGCGGCTCCTCCGCTATGTTGGAGGAGCGTCGCCCCCCCCCTGCCAGCATCCTTAAAACGTGAAAGATAAAACGATAATAAAACGGGTTTAGAACCTGTTTTAGATCGTTTTGTTTTTCTTGTGCTGAGTCTTGGGGTCGAGGCCAGGGTAATGACAGGCTGGAGGGGGAGTGTTGAGCACTGCCTTCACTGCGCATGTGGGTTTGGCCGACCGTCTCAGCCCGGCCAATCCCACATGTGAGAGAAGCCCTCTCCAACCCCAACTGCATTGCTGGGGTTGGAGAGAGCAGGCACAGGCTCCCACTCTGTCCTGGAGCGCAAATCATCGGCGCTCAGGCCAATCCTGAAGCTGCTCTCATGCATGAGAGCAGCTTCAGGATTGGCCAAGGGTAGTCTGAGAGCCTGTGCCTGCCTGCAGTGAAGAGGAAAGGAGCAGAAGAGCGTAACACTATGCTGGAGGCCAGCAGATAGGTTCTTTTTTATTTTTTTGTGTTTGTCTCCTTCATCCCCCATCCACTGCACCCCGACCCCCCACCGGCCTATTTTCCCTCACACCAGCTGCTCCTGATTAGTTTCTACGTGCATTGACTTTGAAAAGATAAAAGGTGGAATTAAACTCAGCACGACTGGAATGTACCACTGGAAAGTGGCACACACGACTCTGCAGCAGGCGCATAAAACCTGAGCTGTCTCATTTGTTTTGTCAATCAGTACAAGTGATCTTGAAGTTTTGCAAGACACTGTACTTTAACATTTATTTCACTGATCTAAGTGGATGCATCAGTGAAAGAAACCTGGTCAGACAAATTACAAATGCTTCCTACTTGATAGGGTTGCAGGAAGTTGGATTTCCACATTTTAGCACAAGTGGTTGATGGCTATTAAATTATACAGACAGCATTAGACACTAAAAGTTCCAACTAGAATCAAATGGAATTTCTCCTTGATAGCTCAGTAGTTCTAGTCAGGCCCCTAATGCCAGAGAATGGATTCTAATCTACAGTTAACACTGCTATCCCAGTCCTCACCTGCACCACACACTGATATCACATCCCTGAGACATCTACCAAGCTCTCACAATGCATCTTTATCCTGACCTGCATGCAATATTACTATGAGACTGCTGGGACTGCCTCAGGGCTCTCACAATTCACCTCTGTGCTGATCTCCACCCTGCACCACTAGACCAGTGCTGATACATCAACCCTACTCTAAAAATCCATCTATATCTTGAAACGCATCATGCACTACTATTCAAGCACTGACATCCCGAAAGCTCTCACAAAATATCTGTATCCTGTCCCGCTATTCCAGAACTCAGAGATCCACCAAGCTCCCACAAGGCTTCCCTTTTGTAACTTGCACTGTGCATTGTTTTCACAGTCCTCACACACTCACAGAGCTCTCATAATACCTCTGTGATTTGGCTTGGGTGTTTCATGGATATCTCGGTGAAAATACATATCAGACATCCCTCACACTGTAGCTCAGTTCAGAGCTGCACCGTGTATACCTACTCCACTGGAATGGTGCTCTCACAATGCACCGCTATTTTGAGCTTCATATTGAATACCTTTAGTGGCAAGTCTACAGACATTTGGTGAAGCCTCACTCTCCTCACTTACAGAATGTTATTTAATATTATGTATGGGTACTTATATAGTGCATACCTAACTGGGAAGCAATGTTGTTACATTATGTTATGTATGAGTTCTTTTATAGTGCAAATCTAACTGGGAAACAACAGAGCACTGATCAAAAAAGCAAGCACCCAATGATTCCGTTCAGGGATGTTCAATGAGATTGGGAGTGGAGGTACCTACTGGGTGGGGTGGAGGTGAGGTGGTAAAATCCCTTGAAGAGGTGAGTCTTTAAATTCTTTCTGAATTTCAGGGCAGTTCAAGCACTTCTGATGTCAGCGGGGATGTTGTTTGATAACTAGAGGTATTGAGAGGGCCTGCATTTAGTACTTTTTATACTTTTTTACCTTCTAGCACATTTTCAGCCCAAGTGTGCCATGTCATGGCTTCTGACTAGGTGCTCTTCTCTTATTGTGCTTAGTTTCCTAAAGTCAGGGTGGAGTTTCCAATGTCCTTTTAAGAGATGCAGCTGATTGTGAAGATGATACTGGCCTGGAGTGGGAGCCAATGAAGTACCTTCAAAGTAGGCATAATGCAGTCAAACTTCCAAAGGCCCTTGATGAGATGCAGCGCAGTGTGTGGCATGTTTTTAAGGGATGCCAGAGTGGTATGGTGCAGGGCAGTGGTTCGTAACCATTTGACTTCTGTGGACCCCACTCAATCATTACTGGAACCTGGGGACCCCCACTGAAGCATCATTGAAATCCAGTGACCCCTACTGAGTAATTACTGAAAGTCAGGAACTCGACCTAAGCATTTTTGATGATTTGAACCACAGAAACAATACAAGCATACATCAGACAAATTAAATATTCACAAACAAATCTGAAAAAAACTATTACATTTTAATATTAATAGGATGGTTGGAACTTTTCTAAATTATTTTACGCCACTCATTGTCCATATTATATTCTCTTTAATGCACTTGCACAGCTCTCTTGAATCAACCTAAGTATACTAACTTAAATTTTAGCCTCCAATTTCAAATTCCTTCCCATTTACAATACGTCTTACATTTTTCATTTCTTAAATTTTGCTTCCTCATTTATGTACACTTTATTAATCAGTTAATTTTATTTAATTTTCTAAGCAGTCACAGACCCCCTGAGTAGATTTTGCTGACCCCCAGGAGTCCCTGGACCACAGGTTAAGAACCACTGTTGTAAGGTATGAAGCAGGGAATTGCCTTGGTCCAAGTTTAAGGACTAGTGATTTCACTGTTGTTCTGTAGTCTGTTTTAGAAAGGAAGTGTGTTATTTATTTCAGGAGAAAGGGTTCATAGCAAGCTATTTTGTTTTCTTAGCAATATGTTTTTTTAAAGATGAGTGCTGTGTCAAGGATGATTAAGTGATTTTGCAATGGTAGTTAGCCGGCGGTGATTCAGATTAGGTCTATGGAAACAAACCAAGGTTTCTTATATGTATGTATGGAGCTATAGAGGAATAGGAGGAACTCTATATCTGTTGAGATGAGCTTTAGGTAGGTGCCTGCCATCAAGTTGTTTATTAGTGGCAGATTCTGAGATCCTGAATGTCATCAGCTGAGGATATATAAATGTAGAGTTGAATGTTATCAGTGTATTGATGGATTTTGATGTTGCTGTCAGTGACTAGGGATCCAATTAGTTCCATGGAGGGGTTGAAGTTGATTAGAGCGAGAATGGATTTTTGACGTAGTCCACATAATATGAATCATGTTGATCATGGATGTATGACAGCTGGCGGGGTAAGAGGTGAATCACTGCAGGACTACATTGGAGAAGTCTATGCAAGTTTCTAGAGTTTGACTTAGTTTAAGATAGTGGACACTTTTTAAGACTGTGGGGAGGTCAAGCAGGATCAGGAGGCAGGGGTAATTTTTATTGATGGTGATGAGGGCATGATTTACTACTTGAAGCGTAGCTGCTGCCATGCTACACTGTGCTCTGAAGTCAGAGAGGTAGTCCTCTAGAAAACGTCTTGTTGATCTGTTGCAGGAGTAGGATGGAGTCATTTTTCGTGATGATCTTATGTAAGAAAAGAAGTTGGGTAATGTTGCAGAAGTAGACCAGATCGTCTCGGTCCAAAGTTAGCTTCTTTAGTAATAGGAGGATATGTCCTGTCTTGAGGGCATTTGGGAAGGTACCTTAGGGAGGCATTGATAAGGTTGAAGATGTGAGCAAAGGCATATTCATGAAGGGAATTGATGTAGGACTGTAGGATATAATCTGTCATGTGAGGTAGCCTTCAGTGAAATCAGGATGTTAGTGAGGTATGTATGAGACAGGAGTTTGAAGGTTGTCCACTTGGTGATGGAGGATAGGAAGTAGATTAGGGATTTTTCTTGCATTGTTGATATGGGATGTTGTTGGTGAAGAAACTATTGATAGCATTACACTTGTCAGCTGACTGAGGGATAGGAGGCAATGGAAGATGACTGATGCAATCTTTAACGGCTTTAAGGAGAGATTTACTTCTGTTAGTTTATAGATATCCAGCTTGTCAAAGGTGTCTTTTAATGAGGTGTTAGTGGCTCTGCATTCGGAGCTGAGCACTTTAAACTGGGTGAAGTATTCTGAGACCTTGATCATTTGCATTTCTCTTTCTGTCTGTAAATGGCGTGGTTGTTGATGGAGAGTTCTTGGGTGTACCATGGTGCCAACGTTTTCAGTATCAAGGATCGTGTTTGTGAGGATGTGCTGTATGTGTTTTTTCAGTGTATTGTTGGGTGATGACATCTAATGTAGTCTGGATGAATTTCAACAGGTTGATGAGGTCTTCTTAGAGGGCATGCATGGGAGAACTTTGACAGTGCAGAAAGTTTGATATTATTTCTTTGGTTGCCCTTGGGCTATTGATTGGCGTGGAAGATGGAAAAGTGAATGGTGAAGTGATCCATCTAGTTCAGTAGTATTAGGTTCATGTAATGTATTGTGGGGGATGCTGTATAATATGTGGCTTTTGGAATGAGATTTCTACATTACCTTGGTGCTAGTTTTCCTGGGTTGGGTGAAGTCTCCAAGAAAGTTACGGTTAGAGTGCTGCATGGAGGATCGGAAGTTGAGCTTTGGGAATTCTTAAATGAGATTTCTTCAAGTTCTTGTTTTCTCCAGGGTGTTTGTGGAACAGGTTGAAAAAAACTGTGTGGGATCCTGAGAGTGGGAAGGGGCAGGTGAGGTACCTATAAGATCTGGGTGTTGGTTGAACATTGATGGTGCTGGGCCAGGAGGGCTTGTGAATGATGGCTTGCCCATATAATGCCTTTTTTCTGCCCTTTGCTGAGGAGGTCCAGACCACAGGATGTGCCTGGAGTAAATAGGGCTACTGATTGGCTGGGGTAGGTTGCCTGCTGACTCAAGGCTTCTGCAGTGCTGTATAGGGAACTTCTTCAGTGGTGCTGTGCCCATTGAGCTATTATTGGCCAAGATGTGGAGGGGCAGGCAGTGGGAAAACTTGAAGATGGTTGCTGATTCGCTTTTCGGACGGTCACCTAGTAAAGGGAGGATGCAGTGCTGCAAGGGAACTCTTCTTTTGGTGCGGAGACCTAAGTGCGATGATTGGTCACAATTTGACAGTGGCTGCTGACTAGCTGATGGGGATGGTTGCCTGGTGGTTGGAGGTTGCGGTGCTACTTGGGGTGCTTCTTTGGGGTATTGTGCTGGCATTTAAAAAACCATGCCGAAATATCATACATGCATTTCTAGCTCAGAATTGAGTCATCCACAAAGCTCTTGTAATGCCGTTTAACCCTGATTTCCGGCCATCTCCTCCCTTGGGATCCAGTCTTCAGAGATAGATAAAGCTCCTGCAAATCACCTCCATCACAATTTCCATCATGCACCAGTACACGAGAACTGAAACATACACAGAACTCTCACAATGCCTGCAACCTGTCTTGCAGTAGGTACTGGTCTCCTGGCAGTGACACACCCAATGTGCTCTCACAAAACATCTCTGTTCTGACCTATAATGTATACTGGCATTTCTGTGTATTGAAGATCTGCCTCAAAGCCCTTCAGTACAATGTGGAAGCAAATCTTCATTTCTGTAAGAGAGTTCAGGGGTTCAGCACATCTGCGGCAGAGATCTATGTACCCTTCAGATCAAATTCGGGATGCAGGTGAATATTACTAAACCGAGTAATAACAATACTTGACATTTTCTGCCCTAACATATCTCATTTAAAAGTGATATTTAAGTTTTTTTCTATTTTCTTCTATTCCACAGAATGTATAATAAATCACTGAATAAAACAGTGCTTATAGAATTCCTGCACCCCAAGTAAAGCATGGAGCACTGTTTGTGCTTTGTGAGAGAGCGTAAGGTAAGCTATTAACACATCTCATCTAGTTGGGCTCGTGCTGCAGACATCTATGTGTACCTTGTGGTAATAGGCTCAAGCCCAAATAAGACACATGGAGGGGGTGAGCTCCTATTGCAGAGATCTGTTTGAAACCTGCTGGTAAGAGATTCTCAACCCTGTAGGGTAGTGTGACACAGTACTAAACCTGATCCTTGGATCTGTGTGTGATTTCCTCTTCAGGTCATGATGATTTCTAATCCCAATAGTATAAGGTAAGGGGGTATACATCTGTATATAAACTCCTGATCAGAAATGTGAAATCCAGATGGGCAATCTCAACCTTCACCCTTTCAAGGTCGAATAAGTTGTATATTTGCACTATAGTTGCATTCTTGCATGAATATTACATGATGTCAGCACATTATACAAAATCAAATTATAATTTCTTATCTAAAATAGCCTCTTTTTTAACTTTCTGTAACTGAAAGGTAGATACTGGGAGATATTTAACGTATTTCCCATATAGCACTCCTGCTCCTCTTTCAGTATCCGACAACCAATGTGTCTGGTATGACAAAAGTATTAGAACTAAAGAGAGGGATATTTGTCCAAATGAGGAGGAATGCCTTCTGAGAATCTTGGCGTTGGGCCTGAGCATGCTTTAAGAAGGCCAAAAATACATTCTCGGACACAACCCTAAAGATTCTGGTAATTCATCTGGTTTGCAGACACTTAACCGCAGGGTAAACACTGACACACTCTCGATGCCGGTGTTTGCCCCGCGGTGATTCCTGTTTCTTTTTTTTGTGGGGGTGAACCCCCCCCACCGTGCCCCTGCTGACCTCTCTACACTTCCCATGGACAGTTTGCTACCACCAACTGCAGTGCTGTTTAATTAGTTTCTGTAGTGCAGGCGCTGAAATGTCCATCTGCAAAAATATTTGTGGCACAAAGACCACACACCATACTCATCCAGAAAATTTCTACTGGTACAGGGACATTCAAAACAACATACCTCATTATAATAATTTAATTTTATATAAGGGAAAACAGCACATCCTTTTTCCATCATGTTGAGGACCCTCAGGTGACTGAGGATGCAGACACTAAGGGCCTGATGTGGAGTTTAGTGGACGGGTTCCTACTTCACAAATTTAACTGATTGCCCATCCACCATATTAAAAGTGCCATAGGATATAATGGACTCGTAATACGGCTGATGGGATACGTGCTATGCAGTGGCGGCCAGTAACTCTTGAAAATGGTGGCGCATAGGGTACTTGCTGCTGCTGCCTTGTCCTTAACGTTGTTTTTGCAGTTTTTAAGCGCAAACTCTACCAACAGTATTGGAGCGCTTTGCCATTACATGACACAAGACAAGACGTATTATAAAAAATAAACATGACACATAAACAATCATCTTACCTCAGCAGATCTTCTTTACACCCGCGCCCCAACTCTTTGAAATCCACACCTCGCGAAGAGCTGAGCAATGCATGCTGGGTGGGCAAAGTGAAACACCATGCATCTCAGCCAATGAAAGCACTGCTTTCATGCTGTTTATAATAGTAAACAGCATAAGAGCCCTTGCAAGGATTGGCCGGAACAGGTGACCACAGTGCTCCATCTGAGACCGATGGGGTTGTGTCGTTGCTTCCCCAGCTCCCTGACAGCTATGTCTAGTGAAGCATAAACTGTGAATGTCGGGTTGGCCATAAGCAAAATACCGGCCAACCTGACATGCGCAGTTCAGTCAAACAGCCCTAGCTTCCAGTCGGCAATAAAGCCACGCCTACTGTCTGCCGGGAGAGGCAGCTCCCTGTGGTGGTATTCATACAGTTTGTAAGTATGATGTGATGCATCGCTGCATGTAAGTAAAGGCTGAAGTCAGGGGGTCAACGCCCCTACGACCTTATGTAGTAACCACCGCTGGTGCTACTTTTGTGGAGGAGTAACCCATCTGCCGAACTCTAAATCAGACACTAAGACTTCCATCTGATTCACACCTGTTATAGGAAAGGATGGGCAAATGGCAAGGGGCCTCCTTTGCATGCCATGCGGGGGGAGGTGCTCAGCTTTTGTTACCCCTCTGCTTCTAATTTGAAGCTTATGTACAGCATTTGTGACTTAAAATCACTGATCAGATCGGAATGAAAGTGTTATGATCAACATGTCAAATCCTATATAAAGTGCCCCTCTACGGCTTTCTGATTTGTTGCATTGGCAGCCAATGAGGTTGTGTTGTTACCCTCTCCGGCAGACCCTTAACTTGTATTTTCTCGATTGAACCCCTTCCTTACCATATGACTAGCCCTTTTCTGTGCTATTTTTTTCAATCTGGGGCATCCTGTGGCTGTTTACAATGGCACCGTGAGACAGCCACTTGCAGTAGCCTTAATGTAGCACTGCCACTGTGAAAAGACAGTAAAGTTGACTGAAATAGAACTGTTAAAAGTATTTTTTCATGTGTGATTGCGTCATAAGCTATTTAAGAATATGGAACTCAAAAACACTTTAAAACAACAATTATGTGATTTCATGAAATGGTGCTTTGGGTAGCTTGGAACTCTGGGAATGTAGCATCTGAGCCCGACCACAGCACTGCTTTCCACTATTCAATTATGTATTTACTAACAGGCGACATGCCAATGCTATCCGAAATGCCTTACAATAAGGCAAAGACATAGCTAAGTGGATGTGATGGAATATATGGAGCTCTGATAAAGAGGTGTGGAAAGAAGCTGTTTTTTTTGTGATTTGACAACAAAACACAAGCAAAGTGAAAACAACACCCACCAAGTTTTACATGGTAGAATGACTCGGTGTACCCAATTATGGTTTGGGACAGTGGGCATTGTTAATTGTTCTTTTATCCCAGTCTCAAGAGAAGCATTTAAAGGCAGTTTGGAAGTCACTGACTGTGTAACAAGCTGGGATATCGGGACAGTGAGTTTCAATGGTTGGGGTCTAAAAGGCAGAGAGGTCAGAATCTGGATTCTTCTGGTATAGTGTCTGCCCATGCGTGGACACAGATACGTGGTACCTGTCCGTGCTGTTCAGTTTCAAGGGCAGCTTTGCTTTGGTCCACGTCGGACGCCTGAAAAAGTAATAAAAAGGCTGGAGCAGGCCCCGCCCATGTCAATATGTGCAAGTAATACAGTAATGAAAAGGCCATACTACCAGTGTCTGTGTCAATACTGTGTACCACAACACCACAAAATGGTGACGAAGATGGGCCTGTGAACCCCACACCTTGGGCACTGATGGACCACTGGTGCACTGAAGGAGGCTGGAGCGTGCAAGCCCCTGCTGTCCTGTCCCATTTGCATCTTGGACGCCAGGCTGACGTTGCAGCAATGAGTTGCTTCCTGGGAGCACACCGCAGGTACAGGGTCACAGTGCATAGCGACTGCACTGCCCATCTGCAAAATGAGGTGGCTTCTGACAAAGCACTAAGTGAAGGCTCCCTGAGCAGAAGGAAACCTTAGCAGTAAGGCAGAGATGCTGCAAGAGCCTTCTTCGTACATTACAGGAAAACCAGAGGCCCAGCAACTTGATTAGCACCACAAACCACCAGTGTCAAAGATTCATTGCCTTAACCCAGAGGAGACACTGGCTAAGCCTTACACATTGCTCACATGACTTATTGCAGGCCTCTCAGTTAGTATGTGACAGAAAGCACCCGCTGCTGCTACACCTTACAAGAGAAGGGATCTATAAACTTTCTCTGAACCTCTGGAAGAAGGGCTACCACACATTTATACCAGTCTGGAGAGAGTGTTGAATAGAAATTTCTAACTCCTAGCCAACTCTGGTTATGCGAGGTTCCTCCTGAGGCAAGCACACCAGAACCTCGAGGAGTCAGTTGACACCTTCTACGACAGGCTGAAAGAGTTAGCCTTGTGACGAAATGGAAGAAATTCCCAACCTTTTCATTCAGGGCTGTGTGTCAGCAAAATTATGGGATCAAATCCTATACGAACCTGGCAAATCAATGCAGGATATTTTGACTGTGTGCCATATATTCAATCTGGTGCATCCTGTAGCCAGAGCACGAGCCTCACACATGGAGCCGGCATTAAATAATATGATCAAGACAGAACCAGTCAACCAGATCACCAAGGCAGCCCACATCGCAAAAGAGGAGAAAAGCCAAAGACAGTGGACGCCCTGTGGAAGCTGTGGAGGAGTGTTCCCTCATCCCGGGAAGTGTTTTGCAATGAGCAAGCAGTGCTCTGCATGTGGAAAACTCAATCACCTTGCTAAAGCATGTAGATTTCCTGCGACCAAGAAAGGGACCGGTGTGGTGGATTCCACAAACATGCAAGAAATTGATTAACTCCATGCCCGGGCCTGATCCGCACCAAAGTGCAGTGACTGCAGCCGCCAAAACAATTCTAGCCATCATCGACACAGTGGCATCTCTCAACGTTAAGGATCAGGAAACCTGCAATTCGTTAGCCTTTCGCTTACCTCTGAAATGGGCCAAAGTGGGGGTTTATGCATATAGCCACTCTACACCCTCCCACTGGCTGGCATAATTATCACAGACATCGCATATGACAAAGAAGTAGTATGAGCAAAATTGTATGTCACAGAAGGAGGAAATGGTATTCTATTAAGTTGTCAGATGGCAGAGTATCTGGGGCTGATACACTTTGTGTTAAGTGTCCATGCCTTCAGCATTGATGGACTGTTAAGTGAATTCCATGAGCTGTTTAGAGGAATGGGATGTCTCAAAGGAAAAACAATTAAGCAACATATAGACAAATGGTGCAACCAACTGCCCTGCACCACCGTAGAATCACTGAGGAATCGCCTTCCAAAGGTTGAGGAAAAACTCCAAAAACTAGAAGATGCTTAGATAATTGAGAGGGTAGAAGGTCCAATGCCCTAGGTATCACCCATTGTAGTAACAAAGAAGCCCAAACAACCAGGAACTATGCGAATTTGTGTAGATATGAGCCTATCAAATATGGCCATATAACAGGAAAGACTCATCACCCCCACTGTAGATGACATCATCAGTGAAATCTCAAGAGCCAGGTGGATCTTCAAGATGGACCTACAGTCGGAGTACCTCCAACTAGTATTAGATCCAGTGTCCAGGTCTTTAACCATGATCTCAATGCACCTGGGTCTCTGGTGCTACAAAAGACTGACTTTTAGGATCTACAGGCTGCCCAAGTCTTTCAGAACACCATTAGAGAAGTACTGTCTGGCCACATCGGATTTTTGAAAGTGAGCAATCACATTGTGGTATTTGCCTACAAATTAAAAAGGTGTTCCAATAGTGGCCTGGCGCTACACAGAGAAAAGTGTATGTTTCTCAGGAGGGACAAAAGCTTTCGGGGTACTATTTCTTGGATGAGGGGATAGTTCCTGAATACATAAAACTGAAAGGCATCATGCTTACGCTTGCTCCCTCATTGGTCACCTCGGTGAGTAGCATTATGGAAATGGGGAATTATTGTGGATTATTCATAAAGAATCTGACAGACCTCACAGCACCTCTCAAGGAATTGCCCAACGCCTTGGAAAGCTTGGTCTATGATGAAAAACACAAAGCAGCGTCTCAGAACCAAGAATCAAAGCAGCCCTTTAGTCAGAGACCACCCTGGTCTACTTTGACCCGGAAGAAGACTCTGATCTATGGGTAGATGCCAGCCCCACAGGGTTAGGGACTGTTCTACCCCAGAAGCAAAAGTGCAGACAGTGATCCCCTGTAGCATACGCCAGCACATCTCTCATCCCCACCGAACAACAGTATCCCAAAATTGAGAGGGAGGCACTTGCTATCTACTGGGAGTGCAAATATTTCTGCTTATACCTATGTGCAAACCCATTTGTGGTAAACACAGACCACAAACCATTGGTTCTATTATTCCAAAGATCTACCACAGCCCTTCCATCGAGGATAGAGAAATGGATATTGCAGCTGCAAGAATACTCATTCACAATGGTGTTCAAACATGGAACTCAGCCCCCCTCCAATTACCTATCAAGACATTCCAGAGCTGTGACAGCGCAAGAAGACACTGAGGTCCAGGAGACAGAAGAATATGTAAGGCTGGTAGTAGAAAGATTCAGAAACCTGCCCATCTCATTGGAGACAATAGTGCAAGCCATAGAAGAGGACAACTGCCTGCAACCAGCAGTGGATGCCATCCGAACAGGAGACTGGCGCTGTTAAAGGTCCATATCGTCCCACCAGACGAGCAAAGCCCAACAGATCTTAGGGTCCTTGTACGACATTCAACTAGAAGTAGCTATCTCTGAAGAAGGCCAGGCCAGTATGTGCAAGGAACACAGTACCAGTGTCCATATCATTATTGGAGCACTACAACACCATGGCTGGAAGGAGGTCAGGGGAGGAAATAATGACCACTCTGCACTATAGCCGCCTGCAAAGGTTTTTAGGAGAGAGCTGATCATCTTTGTGATGAAAGAGATCGGTGGGCTTGTATCTTGTAGAGTTAAATAAGTTTCTGGTGGCTGTTTTGAGAAACTTATTCAATGGGCTAAATGAATCTCGAGGTAGCATGAAAGCATCCTCTTACAGTGACCTATTTAACTAAGAATGGGAGACACGGGCCTATCTTTATATTAATGACTTGCTAGCAGGCTGGCTTGGCTATGGCAGAGATAAATGATTCCATAGACATAGAAAGTTTGAAGAGAAGTCCAAGGTGCCTAGCAGTGGTGAAGAAAGTAAAGCTATCTTGAGTAAAATGGATAGTAGAGGAGGGGGAACATAGAGGAGGGTAAGTAAAATAAAAAAGATTAATGTTATTGGAGCCCTTGGTATAGTTTTACTGTGAACTTTTCTATAGGTGTTTGGGATCATGCGAATTTTTAATGTAAAGGGGGTTAATTACTATGTTATTTTACATTCACCTTGAAGCCTGACTTGCCCGCCATTTGTATACTCAATGAATAAAAAAGACAAGTGGCTGTCAATGCAGCTTCAACCGCCCCGTTGCACATAAAATATAATAGAAGACTTTCTAAGCACCCCTGTTGATGAGTACACATATTGCAGACCTCTTTGTGACTTTTGGCATGTTTGTCACAGATTTCTGCTGGACCTGTAAGCAAATGCATTATTATTCAGATCGATTGTCTGCCCATTGAACGTCCTTTTTGAAAAACAGGATACACCAAAGAACACTGTGCGCATTCCTTTCCAAAATTACCAGCACCATATGTGGATTTCCCCAGGTATCAGCCCTCTCAGATGCCCTGCTTACAACCACGTAAACCCATTGCCCTGCATTTTAGATGACCACAAGTCAGTTTATCAAAGGATAGAGTTGACACCAGGTGTGACCTTGGCTTTTCAACTTCCTTGGATCATCAGCAACTTGAGTGGGATCTGTCGCACATACCTACCCAAACTGTCTCTCCGTCAGTGACTTCTGGCTGAGGCTGGCTACCCTAATATTCTCTTCATAAACACAACCAAATACGCCACTTTTGGGGGTCCAACCCGAACATGCTTGGCAGGCACTAAAGACTAGACTATTCCAGCAGTTTGCATAGCAGCAGAATCATAAATTGACAAGTGCACCAAGGAATCACATTGCTTCTTTCCGCCTCCACCGACCAACACTAAAGTTTTTTGTGTCTCTATCTTTGTGGGTTAATAGATGGAGTTTTTTAAAAACCAGACAGTAGTACTAACCCGTTGGCACGGCTGAAATCCATGGTCAATTCTGTCACCCGCTGTGCTTTTTTGTGCCTCCATCTTTCATGGCTTGCACTTCCATAAAACTAAACTGAGAAACGCACCCCCTAATGGCGGCACCAATGAATGCATACAGCCTAGAAAACGGCTTTTTAAGTGTAAGGGAAATTTATATTCTGCTTGGAATTTTAAAAGTCCTCATATAGTTTATTGAATGTATGAATGTTTCGGAAGTGCGTAGGAGTGTTTGCAAAGGGCTGTTCGGCACTTTGAACAAAACAAACATACATAAATACATAAAATTAATACTGAGAATTATTGGTTGTTATGTTTCACAGTCTCTCTTGAATATTTAGAAGCATGAAACAGTTTATGGCAGAAAAAAATATTTTGCTACGTCTCATCAAGAAATTAAAGGGGCCACAATAAAAGAGATGTCACAATAGATTTCAAAACCCCGCCAGAGTTGTCAAACAAAGGAACATTCTAGAATGCCTATTATTGGTGATTGTTAGCGATGCGGGACTTGGTAAAGAGAACAGTTTTTTGTCTACAATGAATGGCTCCTTAAACAATAACGTGTGAAGTGCATTGATCATGGGACCTCACACATTACCCTTCCCCACAGCACTGCTACTTTGGAAACTTCAATTGTGTCAAGTCAGGAAGCAAAGCGAACAAGGACTTAATTACTTGAAACATCGTCAATCAATTAGAGGGTGTTTAAGGACGCCATCCTTTGGTTAATGAGACCTTGTTTTTTATGCCTTGTTCTCCAGTCCCAGCAGAAACGTGAATATTTATGTTGTAAAATCAATTAGCCCAGAACTTTGTCTTCCTCAGCAGAATATAGAGATCAGTAGACAATGTTGTAATTACAGTGGCTGCGAGGGAAGCAGCAGAGCTTGGAAATAAACTGTGCACTCAGTAAAACTGAGAGAGCAAGGCTCATAGGCTATCAGGCCTATTACCCAATCATGTTCTAATAGACAACGGAATAAATGCATTGTTCATCTAGTCTGTCTTTCCTACTTTGCGGTATAAACAGAAAAACATTGTAAAGCCTGATTTTGCTCTGAATGGTAACAGATCATCCTCTGGCTTCTGAAGGAAGTGCTGCATTCATAGAAGAATCCACTGGGTAGATTCTGTGGGATCTGATATGTGAATGAAACACATTGATATGGGCCTCATTAAATGTGGCCCATTTTTAGGTGCTATATATATTTCATCAATAAAATGTGACACCAAGGAATTCAGAGCTCATCCTAGTGCAATGATTATCACCTACTAGGAGTTTTGCTCCTGTAATGGGAAATAACATCCAGATTTCAGGGCTTACTTCACCAAAATCTACATGTCACTAATTTTGGTAACAAATTGAGGTAGTGCGCACTCTAGTCTCACATGTATAAGAGCAGATTCCGCTGCGCGGTCGCAGTTGGTCTCTCGCTAATGTATGACCTGCACACCCTGCTCCTGGGGTTCCCAGCTTTTAGTCAAAACAATTTTAAATATTGTGTTCCTTGTTTTGTATTACTGTGTTTCGACTTTGTTCTCTTTTTTAAATCGTTGCCACACTGTATTTGAATCTGTGCAATTTGCGGGAGGAGGGGTTGGGCTTTGCCGAGTGGGCTTGTTCTGTCCACTCGGCTGAGACACGGAGCACCGTCATTTTGAGGTAGTGCACGCTCTAGTCTTGCATGTATAAGAGCAGAGACGGTGCGCTCTTGCGCAGCGGGCGCACCGCTGGAGCGCCAAAGGCTTGCCCGTCTGCACCCGTCAGCGTCCCGGAGAATTCAGTACGGGAGAGAACTGCTGCTCAGACTCGGTACGCACTATCACTGTCTTGGCAAAGCTGCTAGTTGTGATAATTGGGCTGAATTCCATTGCGTAATATGCAACTGGGCTTTTCCCCGGGGTGTGGGGGGCTCTCCTGAAGTGTTAGCTCTTAGCAATGCGAGTTGTAGCATAAAAGGCAGGGTAGGTCCTTTAAGGCCTTGTTGCTTAATACACATTCGCTTCAGAAACATGAAGTTCAGGTCTTTGACCTTCTTCAAGACTCCCTCCCAGATTTCCTATTTCTAATGGAAATATGGCTGACCAACTCTTCCAACCCCACTATTGCCTCAGCTTAGGAAAGACCGTCTGGTGGGGGGTTGGGGCGGGGGAGTGGCCATTATGTTTAAACAGGTGTTTGACTGTACCTCCATCACGATGGACAATGTAGAGGAGGCAGAATGTCTTGGTTTCCGTTGTACTCCATCGCCTCACCAATGCCTGGCCGGGGTCCTAATCTATAGGCCTCCTGGTCCCCTTTCTGAGATCACTTAATGAGGCTATTGCTCCCAAGGCCCTTAGATATAACCTCTTTATGGCTCTAGGGGATCTTAACTTACATATGGATAAATCTATGGAGCCTAATGTCGTCATCCTGACTGAAACGCTGACAGCGCTTAACCTTGCCCCCTTTGTATCTCTTCCCACGCACAGCTTAGGTCATACCCTTGACCAGATCTTCTCTAATGCTGAGCTGGAGGTTAATCAACTGCTACCTCTGGCCTGGTCGGACCACTGCCTCATTAGTTTTAGGGCTCCTAGCACTGGGACCGACGCCCAGACTTCTCCGAGTGGGGCTGATAATAAGTATAGAGCCCTGCACAGGATTCCTCCTTCAGCTTTGCAGGACGCCCTCGAATCGTCTGTCCCCTCGCTATCAGGTAACCCTGAAGAAGGCGCACTTATACTGGAATCCTGGTTAAAACTCAATGTCCATGAATTAGCCCCTCTGACAATGCGCACTTCCAAGAAGGCTAGACACTTAGCCCCCTGGTTTAATGAGTCTCTGAGAACTAGTAAAAGAGTATGTTAACGCTTGGAGAGGAAGTGGCGGAAGAGCTATAAACCTGAGGATAAATTGGTTTATAAGGTGGCTTGAAATCCCACTATACTTATGTCAAGGGTGCCAAGAAGAGCTATCTGGAAAATAAGATCGAGACCTCCAACAGTAAGGGAAACCCTCAGCTGGCCCGAACGTGCTAGCTAATTAACGTCATGAAATTGTTCACAGCCCCTAAGACGGCCAGCAAGGCGCTCCTGCACTCTGCAGAATGGACTAGCCATCTGGCATCGATCTTCTATGAAAAGATTGTGACTATTCAGAAATCCTTTTCTGAGGGGCCTACGGATGACCTAGCATTTTGGCATGTCCCTGCTAGGGAGCCCTCCATCGGGGAATCATTGCGTTATTACAGATACCTTTTCTGCAGCCTGACACATCTCTTGATATCCTGAAGGGTTCAAAGTCTGACTCGCTCGCAGACTCCTGTCCAGCAAAACTGTTGGCCTCTGTGGCCGCGGTCATAAACCCTGTGGTCAATAAGGTGATAAATTAATCTCTCTCAACGGGGCTCATGCCTTCCATTTTGAAGCATGCTAAAATTCTTTTGCTCTTGAAGAAACCCTCAGCTGGCCCGAACGTACTAGCTAATTACAGGCCCATCTCTCTTCTACCGTCTCTCTCTAAGGCGTTGGAGAAGTATGTGAACAGAGTAATTTCAGACTATGCAGAGAATAATAATCTTCTACACATTACCCAATCTGGTTTCAGGGCTAATTTCAGCACGGAAACAGCTCTGTTGGAGGTTGCTGAACACTTCAAGGAAAAGCTTGACCATGGTGGCAGAGCTATCCTTATTTTACTTGACTTGTCGGCGGCCTTCGAAACGGTCCCACATGACAGGCTCCTGGAGAGGCTGTGACCTTGGCGTAGGGGAATCTGCGCTGACATTGCTGGCTTCCTTTCTGGAAGACAGAAGCCTGGATATTTGGGCCCTATTCCCAGCTTGAAAGTGGGGGTCACCCAGGGTTTGGTTCTGAGCCCCACACTTTTTAATCTATATATGTCACCCCTTGCATCTCTGGTGGAAGTTTGTGGGGCCAAAATAATATCATATGCTGACGATACCCAGCTCATTTTCACCTGTGAGAAGGAAGATGATTTCGATGGTGACAGGATTAGATCATGCATCACTATGGTGTTTAATTGGCTCAATAGGAACCAACTGAAATGTAATTCAGAGAAATCGGAAATCGCCTTGTTTGGCACTCTGTCCGTGGAGGACTGGAGACGATGGTGGCCTGAGGAGATGTCTCCGCCTCTCTCAGCTCAAACTGCGGTAAAAAATCTGGACATCTATATTGACAGCACGCTCTCTATGAGACCTCAAGTCCAGTCCGAGGTAAGCATCTGCTATGGCATGCTACGTATGTTGAGGAAGTTTCTTCCTCTTCTTTCACTGGACATCAGGAAAACCGTGGTCCAGGCTCTGGTTGCTTCCAGACTGGACTATGCCAACATTCTGTACTTGGGCCTTCCTGGCTATCTCTTCCAGCGCCTCCAAGTGGTTCAAAATGCTGCGGCCAGACTGGTCCTTAGGCTAAAGCCCAGGACTCACATGCCCCCCCACCTAAAGGCATTACACTGGCTCCCTATGAGTAAAAGGATCAAGTTTAAGGCCCTGGTACTGTACTGTACTTGAAAGCCCTTCATAGAAGGGGCGCCAGGTACCTCAGGACAAGAGTTAGCTACTACTTGCCAGCCAGAACTCTGAGGTCATCCTCCATGGGCCTGGCCTGTGTCCCCAGAATACGCCTATCCCGGTCTGGGGGAAGATTTTTCAGGCTGTTGGGAGTTCAAGCTTGGAACCGTCTCCCGGCCCCTCTCAGATCTATGGCTGACCTGGTGTCTTTTAAGAAACGTCCTAAAACTTGGCTTTTTCAGGGCTAGAGGTAGCTGTCTGGTCTGTTAGTTCGTGACTATTAGTGCCGGGACACTCTTGCTGAGTAGCCGTGCGCTCTACAAATACGCATCATTCATTCATAATATCAATCAATCAATCAGGGTTTTTTTAAGCGCAGCTACGCACCCGGAAGGGTCTGAAGGCACTAGGGGTGGGGGGGGAGGCGTGCGGCTACTAAGCACTTGCGGAGTATCGTCGAAGGCCAAGTGGGTTCAGTGGTCTTCCATGGCCCATCAGGGTACGTGCGGTGCCGGACGCTTATGGTGATTCGTCGAAGAGCCAGGTCTTGAGGTCCTTCAGGAACTTGGAGAGAGTTGGTGTCTGGCGGAGGTGGAGAGGGAGGGTGTTCCATGCCTTGGCTGCGAGGAAGGAGAAGAAACGACCTCCCGTTCTGGTCTTCTTGATGCGTGGTACCGTGGCGAGGGAAAGCTGGGCTGAGTGGAGGGATCTTTGGGGTGCGTGGAACGAGAGGCGGTGGTTCATGTAGGCGAGGCCAGTGTTGTGGAGGGCTTTGTGGGCGTGGGTGAGAAGCTTGAAGGTGATTCTCTTCTCGACGGGGAGCCAGTGTAGTGCCCGCAGGTGTTGGGTGATGTGGCTGTGGCACGGTAGGTTAAGGACTAGTCTGGCAGCGGCGTTCTGGATGTTCTGGACTCTGCGGTGAGGTTCTTGTTGATCCCAGCGTAGAGTACATTGCCGTAGTCCAGTCTGCTGCTGAGGAGGGCATGGTTGACGGTTTTCCTGTGTTCAACGGGGATCCAGTTGAAAGTCTTACATAGGAGACGGAGGGTGTGAAAACAGGAAGAGGTGACGGCGTTGATCTGGCAGTCCATTTTGAGTTCGGAGTCTAGGATGATTCCAAGGTTGGGTGCATGGTCTCTGGGTGGGGGTGGGCCACCAGGTGTCGTTCCAGGCATTTGGATGAGGGCCTATGATGAGTAATTCGGTTTTGTCTGTGTTCAGTTGTAGGCAGCTGTTCTTCATCCACCTTGCGACTGCTTCCATTCCTTCTTGAAGGTTGTGTTTCGAGATGTTGGGTTCGTTGGATAGTGAGAGGATGAGTTGTGTGTCATCTGCGTACGATACGATGTTGAGTAAGGTGATGTATGGAATGTTTGAATTTATGTCAGTCACTGACGATCATTCAGAATCGCATTCCGGTCCATACATTTTCACCCACCATGCCACTCTAGACAAAGGCCCACCATATGAAAATCAGTACAGAGACTGCTCCTCATGGGAACAGTCCATTACGAACTCCCAGACAAGCCCGCTCCAGAAGGGATCACAAGCCCCCTCCAGAAGGGATCACAAGCCCCCAACAGAAGGGATCACAAGCAACCCCGCGCCGGTCCCTAATTGCGGGGCATTTTTCCTCTTTAAATCCTGGCAGGTTTCGCCTGACAAAATTTAATAGGTGGTGTGCCTTTTATTGCACCTGGTATATACCCATGCAATAATAACTGCTGCAAAACTCATAATTCTGATACTTGTGTTAACAGGAGTTACTATACATTTTAGAAATTATCTTCCCACTAGTAATGAGATGGTTCAGCATAGATATGGACCTAGCTCTCTGGCCCATTAAGTTTCTACAAACATGAGCGTCTTTAATCCTTTCGCAGCTCAGCATCACATTAGCAGAAGCAAAGGTAGCTGACCTCTACCACTGGACGTAGCCAAATCCTGCTGTCTTTTCATCAATATTAACAAGTGCCTTCATATTGACGGTGCAAAGACTCAAATTGGACATTGTGCATATGTCTATTGTGACAGTCAGTTCAAGAGTTTACTACACAAAGCAACAGCCTTCACTGTAAACAAATGGTATTCTAGGAGATGACCCAGACCAGAGTGTCCAGTGTTGATCCACGATCTCCACATGGATGTCATATTTTGAGGATATCAACATGAGATGGGATTATTTACAATGAACCTAAATAGAAACGATTCACTTAGCTAAGTGGTCGTCATAAAATGTATCCTGTCTCTGACCCTCTGCGAGCAATGCTAGAAAGCACAGAACTAGATTTTAGACAGCATGTTCACTGCAAATAAAAAGAACAACTTTCTGTTATGGAGCGCTCGGTGAGCCCACCCTTCCTCCATAAACATATTTATTTAAATATCTTGAAACGGTGTCCACGGGTCTGGTGTCCACGGGGCTGGTATTAATTCCAGCGTTCTGCCCATCACTTTTTTGTTTTCCTCAGTGTGACGCCCTAAGTGCCATGTTCACAGTACCACCAGAACCACTAAGCGGAATCCAGTCTGTTGTTGTTTACGTTCTGCTTCAGCGGGGACTTGGTCTGGCAGTTTGCCCTGGACTGTTCCTGATGGAGAACTGCAAAGGTTGATGTGCATAGGGCTGATTCCTGTCTGAGGTGACATTGTGGACAAAGAATGATGAACTGGAGTATGGCTTTGAATAATTGCAGGGCCTGAGATTAATTCAAGCATCCCTCCCTTCACTTGTTTGTTTTCCTCTGAAACTGTTTTCAGCATCGCTTGAGTTTGTCATTATGTACTCTCTGTCACACAAACACTTTTGTGTTTTCTACCCTTTTAATCAATCATCTGCTAATTGTCTTTAATTTAATATGAAAGAAAACGTGTTTTATTCTTCCTCCGTTCTGCTTTCTGACAGCAGGTGGCACCATACCAATTTGCCTCTGCAAATGTCACAGCTTTATATCATGCTTTTTTTAAGCCCATTGGCATTAAGTCACCAAAAATGCTAGGGGTAATAGAAGTGACATTAAGCAACCTTTAGCACATGCTGATATTACAGGGCTTTGGAACAAAAAGTTGTTTGGGCGTGCGTTATGAATTACTGCGTTCAAAAACCACTTTAACAACTAGAGTGGTTTAGTGTCTTTATTCCACCTTTCATTTTTTCATTTGTTTATAGTACATTAAACATTTAAGTCATGTCATGGAGAAGAACAATGATTTTTAAAAATATTCAACACAACATCAAAAGATAACAGCACAATTGACGTTCGACGAGTAAATAACCAATAAAAAAAGGAGTAAATAACCAATAAAAAAAAGATAACAGCACAATTGACGTTCGACGAGTAAATAACCAATAAAATGACAAAACATGACAAAAACTGACAAAAGAAACGATTGACCAGTCCTAAATTTGACAAAGAAACAATGGCGGCACAGATTGTTTACATTTTCACACTCCTGCAACCTGCCATACACAGCTAGACAATGCAACAATTACACCAGGCTAATTGCCTTGTTTGTACACCGTATTATTCAGTAAAATGATAGTGGTTACAGCTAGCTGGGATGGGTCGACACGTCTCAGAACCCTAATTATCTTTTTGGGTTCTCCTCAGGACCAGGACAGGTCGAACACATTCAGAGGTGGTGATCACGGGTGCTGTTTAGCAATTAATATATGTAAGTCCGTTTTTATATAGCGCAGCTACTCACCCTTACGGGTCTCAAGGCGCTGGGGGCCGTCGTGGAAATTAAGTGAGCTATTGCCCAGAGTCACATGGTGCTGAGCTGAGCTGCCGCCGGGGATCGAACCGTGAACCCTGTGCTCCGAAGTCAGCTGCCCTGGCCGATGCACCACACCTCTCCACTTAATGGCGCGGAAAGCGGCATAGCGTAGTGAAAAATCTCTTGTCAGTGGCGGGAAGTGTCAATAGATGATTCCGTTGATAAATTTTAGCAAAACGTTGCGTGGAATAGGGCCTTGGGGACAGCCTCACTTTGTTGAATTTATCCGTGGGAGATGCCCTCATATGTTTCTTAAAGTTTTTGCGATCTAATTAATTTCCCAATTCAAAAAAGGGGGTGCGGCACTGTACACGTTCTGTCAGTGGCACTGAATTCTTGATGTTCGATAACGTGATACCCAGCTGGGGATGTGTTCGTGTGGTATTTCTGATTTCAAAATGCGGCTCTCTAACAGCGTCCCTCACCGGCCTCCCATCGGCGGCATCTCCACAATCGAGATGAGTTCCCTTAGTGGCTCAGGGAGAGGGACCGCAGGCCCACTCCCCTTAATAAAAAACAAAGGTCCTGGGAAATGGGGTCCCCGGCACAACTACTGGCTCAGGTAGGGGGGTTGTGCTCCCTGCTAACATTAATGTAAGAAAGGCCCGTGGGGTTGGGGTCCTGGGACCCAAAGTGGCTTGGGGAGGGGGCCGCACACCCCTTCCCTTTTAAAAAGAGCCCCCGGGGATGGGGTCCCTGGGGCATGAAGAGGCTTGGGGAGAGGGGTTGCACCAGTGGATGGGGTTGGATGACTACGGTCAACGCCTCAACATGCTTGGCCGAAGGCCATGTAAGGCATAGGGTTGGCTGCCTGCAAGGGGTTGGATGCAGGGCAGTGCTGCAGGCCAGGACCTGCAGCCAATACCACACGGCACATGGCACATGGGGATGGCTGCCTGTAGGGGTTGGAATACGGTGTTTATCCCACCATGTGGGTATTGTTGCATTAAACATCAAAATCTGCATGTTATTCTCCAGAGAATCTCGTAATAGGTGCTATTTATTGCACCTGGTAGATAATGAACCCCGGCGGTGTCGTTATTTACCAGGTAGGATAAATAGCACATATACTTGTAATGAGGCCCTGAGACTTCGTTTTTTCCATGACAAAATATATATATATATGGGGTTGCTTTTACTCATTTCAGGTTGGCTTGGTTGGTATTTTACTAATTTAAAGCTGTAATACTGTGCCTGGAGTGGTAAATGGCTTCTGTCATTTTCCAGCTCGGCATTGACAGCACTGTGCTAGTCCTATGCTTAAAGACTTTGCTGTAGAAATGGCAAAAGAGTTTGTCCCTTTCTATCTCAGCATGGATGGCACTGTGCTAATCCTATGCTTAAAAACTTAGATAGAAAAGTAGACATTTGAGGTGAGCAGATCTAAAGTGTCGCTGGTGTTGAGAGTGCTCTATACAGGAGCTGCTTTCCACCTAAACTTGAGAACTACCCAGAATGCTCTGCTTCGTTTCTTGTGTATATATATATATATATATATATATATATATATATATCCAGAAACCACTGTTGCAAGTGAAAGAACAGCTGCTATGGACACAGTTTCCTTATTCAAGCGGTATTTTATTGCAAATCAGCAACCAGCTCAACGCATTTCGGGAAAACAATCCCTTGCTCACGAGTACTGTGTGGATTATCTACTTGCTATTTAAATAAACATGTGATCGTTTCTTTCATAACAAGTGAAAAAAGACTTCAATATGAGTTAATTCACTCTCTCAAAGATCCTTGTGACGTTCTAAAAATTCGTGACAAAGTAAATGTGACGAACATACCATAACTTTGAGCGCAGTTACACTGTAATACATAATTACGGTGCAGACAGTTTCAAAAAGTAAAATACAAGTGATTGGTAATGTGAAACATTAAATTGTATAAACAATGGATCGCAATTCTTAATCCATACTTTTTCAAATAAATTTGTTCAAACCGGCCCATAATATGCACTCTACATAAATAAAGCTGTTAAAATACACAGCGCTGCATCAAATAGCCCCAGTGGGCATACAAAGTACATAGCATGAAAAATCTATTAAGAGGGACCATTAAAGTATCAGCACTATGTGCTCATTGTTGCTGCGCCATGGATTCAATAAAGTTCTTGTCCAAACATAGTGCAACATTAAGCCCTTGTGGGCACATATCATACACAGTGGACTCTTTTCCACATTTAAACCGCTTAAAGTACACAGCAGCTGTCATAACCTCTCGGCACTGCGTCAATTTAGCCCAAGTGGGCAAATGAACAAAAATCACAAACAAACCACTAATTGTTCAGTCACATTAATACCTCGCCCGGTTGAATAGATATCTTAGCTTTTTTGCCTTCTTCAGTAAAACCTGCACTCAAACGTTCCAAAACTGTAACAAAAAAAACACAAACATAAAATTAATCCCTTCATTAAAAACACACAGTGTAGAATAAAAATAGTCATTGCAGTGGCTTTACATCTAAGAAGAACAAACTCTTCTTTAACCTATTTACAATTCATAGTATAGAGACATATCTAGTACCAAATTTGCCTAACCCAAATGAACTGCTAACTCCTCATCGCAGTTATGGCCCAATGGGACCAAGGTTCTATATTGGATAATGAGCCTTGATTCTAAACGACGCAATTCCAAAACTCTATTGCCACCTCGTTCATTTGTTCTAACTGTGTCCAATACACAGAAACTTAATAGGTTAACATTTTTATCATGGTGGGTGTCAAAATGGCGAGCAACAGGATATTGCTTATCACCATTTTTGATTGCCCGTAGATGTTCTAGGACTCTTTTTTTTGCCTTATGGATGGTACTGCCAATATATACTTTCTGGCATGGACAGATCAAAGCATAGATTGCATGGTCGGTGTTGCAAGAAGTGTGTTTAGCAATCACATATGGTTTGCACTCTTGGGATAGTCTACATTCCTTCCTGTTCTTACTATTTTTGCAGGCTTTACAGTTTCTGCAAGTAAATAATCCCTGAATGCCTGAAATTCTTGTTGGAGGTTGCTCAACTGCTCTGCACAAAGTGTCTTTAAGTGACTTTGACTTTCTGAACGTGATCTGTGGAAAAGATCCCACACTGTCCGCCAAATCTTTGTCAGTCTGTAACACTGGCCAGTACTTATTAAGACCTTTGCGTACTTCTTGCGCCTGCCTGTGATATGTGGTGATAAATCTTATCTTTTGCTCAGAGCTGTCATCATTTCTTTCTTTTTCCAACAGGAGTGACTCTCTCGAACGATTATCAACCTCTAGACTTGCTTTGTTTATGGCTGATGAAGAATAGCCTCTCTCAAGAAATCTGTGCCACATTATTTGTTTTTCATTTGCATATCCTTCAAGTGTACTACAGTTACGCTTGGCTCGTAACAACTCGCCTAACGGTATGCTGTTAATGAGTGTGTTAGGGTGGCAACTGCGCGCATGTAACAGGCTGTTGCCTGCTGTCATTTTTCTAAATAGGGAGCTTTGTAATTTGTCACCTTGGATCGACAATTTCAGATCCAGGAACTCTAAAGTTTCTCTTGACCAGTTGCTTGTGAGATGTAAGTTGAAATTATTAACATTAAGATTTTCTACAAACTCATTAGCCTCTTTCTCATCACCCCTCCTTACACAGAAAATATCATCTATGTAGCGCGCCCAAAACACCACTTTGTCTTTAAAGGCATTGAGATTTTTTACCACCTGTGCTTCCCAGAATCCTAGAAAGAGACCCGCAAACGATGGGGCAAAACAAGTCCCCATCGATACCCCTAGGGTATGTTTGAATATTTTGTTGTCAAAAATGAAATAATTTTCCTTAAGACAGATCGACATCATTTCAATCAGCATTTCCGTATGAAAAAAGTATGATATCGATCTTTCATTAAGGAAATGTCTGCAAGCTTTCAATCCTAGCTCATGGGGGATACAGGTATAAAGGCTTGTTATGTCTAGTGTCAATAGTGAGTATTCACAGTTCCATTTAATATTCTCAAGGCATCTTAAAAAGTCGCCAGTATCTTTAACATAGGATGGTAATTGTGTCACTAATGTCTGCAAGAAAAAATCTACATAACGTGATGTATTTTCCAAACAACTCCCCCTGGAAGAAACAATCGGTCTACCAGGGGGGTTCTTTGGATCCTTGTGAATTTTAGGCAAGAGGTATAGGGCCGGTAAAATAGGAAACTTGCGATACAGAAAATTATACTCATCTTGCTCCAACAAACCTTTTTCTTTCCATTCAATAAGCTGTGCATGGTACATTTTGATTGAATGTTCATATTCCATTCTGTTACTTCTGCTGTATTTCTCATTGTCAGCTAGTTGTTTCAAACCTTCCTCAGTGTATTTGTGTCTAGATTGTACCACCACATTCCCCCCTTTGTCTGATTTTTTGATAACAATTGTGGTATCCTTCTTCAAACTCTCAATAGCATTACATTGTGCTTGCGTAATATTATTCCAACAATTCCATCTTTTCTTAGATAGTTTATCCAACTCTTGAACAACACCCTTTTCAAAGACATCTATAGCCTCATTTTTAATTTGGGGTAAAAAAATAGACTTAGGCCTGAACTTAGTTTGTGCACTGAAGTCAAGAGAGATATTCTCATTCATTAGATTACTCACGGGATCATTTGCAACATCACCTTCATCTGCTAGCAGATTCATTGTATGCAAGAGATCAACATCTTTAATTCTAATCACACTAGGACTTTCTTTAACTTCATTCATCCTGCTTGTCACCTTTGTAGCATACCATTTCTTAATACGTAATTTACGTGTAAAATGAAATAAGTCTATGCGACTTTGGGTGTAATTAAAATTATTGGAGGGACAGAATGTTAACCCCAATGATAAAAGTTCTACCTCATAATCGCTCAAAGTCCGTTCCGACAAGTTGATCACTGTCTTGTTGTCCATTATTTCGTTTTGGTTTGAAAGAAACGATCACATGTTTATTTAAATAGCAAGTAGGTAATCCACACAGTACTCGTGAGCAAGGGATTGTTTTCCTGAAATGCGTTGAGCTGGTTGCTGATTTGCAATAAAATACCGCTTGAATAAGGAAACTGTGTCCATAGCAGCTGTTCTTTCACTTGCAACAGTGGTTTCTGGATATTTAGAGGCTCGCCCCCTCGCTGTGGACCGCCGCCGAGTAGAGGAAGGGGTAAGGCGAATACGGTGTGCGAGCACCGTTTGGCGGCTTTATATATATATATATTTATTTAATCCACTTCAGCAAATCTCTGCTTTCATTTTATATTTTTTGTTATTTTTGCAATGAGTAATTATTAGTATTTTTCTCAGACTTAAGCATGGCATTTTTTTGTATGACTCTTAATGCTTATTCTAATTGTTAGCAAAAAATTGATTTAAAAAGATGCAGGCTTGCTATGGCCAGAGGTATTGGCTTGCTAATATTTATTCTCATTTTCACTGCATTTCTCGATATTTAATTTATCTTCTGTTGCAAAATGAAGTTGCATCAACTGTATTTCTATATTTACTTAACTTTTACGTATTTAGGATTTTACTGGGCTATGTAATCATGTACAATAAAACAATATACTCATCTGAAATAATTATATCGTAGTAAAAGCCCATCTGCATCTATTTAAATTTCAGTAGAAAAGATTGGGCCTGATGTACAAAGTGTATGCGTACAAGTGCTTTGCTAGCACAAAAACAAGTCAAAATGTACTAAAGCTACTTTGCAAGTCAGAAAAGTCTTTCCAGCTCATGACGTAAGTTTTGTGCCTCACTCCTAATCTCAAAGAGATAGGGGCAAAAATGCGTCTGGAATGATATAACCAAGCCTGGATAAGGGAATGGAGTTACAAACCCTTGAAAGGTTACCGACACCATACATGCAGTGATAACACATTTTCAAAGTCAAAACTGTCCGTGTGGGTTACCCTCTGATGGGTCCTTGATAGACTGTGGTCAAGGGGATCACTGTATGATTCCTGTGAGGTAATTCACTGCATGTCAACTTATTTTTCCCCCTCTCCTTTTTAGGTCGAGCCTAGGCAGTGTGCATGCACTGTCTGCAAGACCTGCTGTACTCGATAAAGGACTTAGCACCCCCCTGCTGCCTTCCCATCGGTTCAATGCAGTGTCGCTCTGCTTTGCTGCTTCCTAAATGGTTCATGCCGCGATATGTCCTTCCGCTTCCATTGTACTTGTGTTGTTTCGGAGAACTCTTTTTTATAATTGTTGCAGCGCGGCATGCCGAGCTTTATCCTCAAGAATGGTGGCCGTGCCTTTCTTTTGTTCTGCGTGGTATGGCTTGCCCACCTCCATGTTTTTTAATACATACTTTAACTTTCAGCTTGACACCCGTTTTACAAGTGCAGCGCTTTATCTTTTACTTGCAGCTTCAGCGCTGCATCCCCTTAGTCGGAGGATTACCAATGCGTTGGAGCTCGAAAGAACAGGTATGAACACTCCCAATTTCAAAGAGAAGTTGTTGCGTCAGCTCTCCGTTTTCAGAGTGTCTTTTTCTGGCAAGGGCAGCACGTGGCAAAGCGCATGCCGCCGTCAGAGAACCAGTGCAGTCTGGGTGTCCTCAATCCATGGCAGAACCGAAATATTTTTTTGTGCAGATTTATCTAACGCGAAGTCGACCCAAAGGTATTGGAGCACTTTACATGAGCACCAGTCACATTACACAATGTTACAATGTTACTTTTCTAGGCATGAGTGCAGTGTCTAGGCACCCACTGCCTTTCACACACCACTGCAGTGCCTCCCAGCATGGCCCGATTGCCATGCAATCAGGTGCAGGCCAAGTCTGCGAGGCTCAAGCCATCCTCCATGCCCCTGGATCTGGTGCAGGTGACCCGCCAGTTGCCCAGTGCTGCATCTGAGTATGCCAGCCTCCTTTCATGCCCTGGGGGAGCTTGATGTTTGTCCTGCCCTTCCCCGGCGGGTGGCACAAGCCACTCGGCCCAGCAAAACTGCCCTGATGCCATCACAGCCGTGACTCCATCCTGTGCTCCCCTGTTTTCATGCAGGAAGGGCGCCCTACATAATCCATCTCTGGGGGCATCAACGATGACCCATGAAGCCGCGAGAAGGCCCGAACTTGCCAGTCTTTGGGGCACTGCCCCACCGCCACATTACGGGGTAGACTTCTAAGGCAGATCCTGAAAGGAGCAGGAGACTGCCTCGAGTCAGGCATTACTGCATATTGTTACAAAAGGTGCCGTAAGGAATCTAAAGGAAGCTAAATCGCTCCTGGATTTGATGTTTACTTTATACATTTAAAGAAATGATTTAAACCTGTATATTTCAATAAGTACTTACCCCATGAATGAAAAATCACTGAAAGTACCTTAACTCGCATAATAGGCACACAGGTGCCTCTGGGCCCTATGCTTGGTGGCTATTTACCAGATAAAGCTTAATAGGCATGCAAGTACTGTTTGCTAAGAGGCTACAGGAAATGCTCACGTGCCAGCTCCAATAATGTGCGTAGCACTGTGGCAAATCTGTGCTTTCTAGACGTGTGCTGTTTTCGGGGGCACCTTCCACGCCTCAGCTGCGCAGAGACATTAAAGCATTGCGCCTTGACATTTAAACCACATTGTTCTTATCATAACCAGGGAGGTAATATGTATGGCTCCAATAATGTGTGTGCAATTGCTTTTTAACTGAAACATTAAAGTATTGCACCTCTGATACTGCATTCAACAGAAAACAGTGCGGAAACAATATATATTAGTAGGCTGCATAAAGGGTGCAGTACCGTATGTGGCTAATAGACGTCCCTTTAGAACTCCAGAGGGATACCTAGTAACAGCCTGTTATACTGCACATGCTCCTGCTCAGGTATTATTTTACAAAAAAATATAACTAAGCGACATTGTCATTTGCAACGCCAATAGCTCTAACTTTCACTAATGCGAGACCGATTGCATTGCAAATGCTTGTTAAGGACATGTAGGGAATGCAAATGCAAGGATGGAGATCTTCTGTGTGTCACATGGCTTCATGACTGCATTTGAAGGCTTTTGCAGAGTGGCCAAAATGCCTTCTGCCTCATACATATTAATGGGGCAGGGGTATTTGCATTTTTCTCAGAATGTGTACTTTGTGATATGACTGTTAGTACAACAGTAACATCGCAAAATGAAAAAGAAGGTCACAAAGGCCTCAATGTGCAAATACACTGACTGGTTGTGACTTGCCCTTTGTTCAACAGACCCTTAATTCCTTTTAATGACTCACTTACCAGACAGTTTTAGCTATCTGTTTACGAAAGACCTCTTGTGGACCTCCCCAAAGAAAATACAGTGGGCTTACAGCCTGCACATTGCTTGCCCTGATTGGCTCTATTGCCAATCTTATTTCCTTGTTTCTTTTTAGATGGATTTCTTTCTTCTTCTTCTTCCTTTGTCTCAACAACCCCATCCCCCACCACAGGGCATAGCTCCTTTGCTATGCTTTGACTGGCTGGCCTTTATTCACTGCTCACTGTTAGGGAATTATTCTTTTTTATTCCATTAAGAATGTCATGAGAGTGAATGTGCTTTCCAACTCTCTCCCTCATGTGCTTCTCCCCCTCCATGCTCTGTTGCTCTCTCCCTCATGTGCTTCTTCCCCTCCATGCTCTGTTGCTCTCTCCCTCATGTGCTTCTCTCCCTCTGTGCTTTGTGCTCTCTCCCTCATGTGCTTCTCCCGCTCCATGCTCTGTTGCTCTCTCCCTCACGTGCAGTGTTTTCTCTCTTCCATCACCCCAAATCTCCCCCTGCTAGGTGTTGCTCTCTCCCTCATGTGCTCCTTCCCCTCCATGCTCTGTTGCTCTCGCCCTCCTGTGCTTCTGCCCGTCTATGCTCTGTTGCTCTCTCCCTCATGTGCTTCTCCCGCTCCATGTTCTGTTGCTCTCTCCCTCATGTGCAGTATTCTCTCTCGTACATCATCCCAAATCTCACCCTGCTAGGTGTTGCTCTCTCCCTCATGTGCTTCTCCCGCTCCATGTTCTGTTGCTCTCTCCCTCATGTGCAGTATTCTCTCTCGTACATCATCCCAAATCTCACCCTGCTAGGTGTTGCTCTCTCCCTCATGTGCTTTTCCCTCTCCATGCTCTGTTGCTCCCTCCCTCATGCGCTTCTCCCTCTCCATGCTCTGTTGCTGTCTCCCTCATGTGCAGCGTTCTCTCTCGTACATCACCCCAAATCTCCCCCTGCTAGGTGTTGCTCTCTCCCTCATGTGCTTTTCCCTCTCCATGCTCTGTTGCTCCCTCCCTCATGTGCTTCTCCCTCTCCATGTTCTGTTGCTGTCTCCCTCATGTGCAGTGTTCTCTCTCGTACATCACCCCAAATCTCACCTTGCTATGTGTTGCTCTCTCCCTCATGTGCTTCTCCCGCTCCATGTTCTGTTGCTCTCTCCCTCATGTGCAGTATTCTCTCTCGTACATCATCCCAAATCTCACCCTGCTAGGTGTTGCTCTCTCCCTCATGTGCTTTTCCCTCTCCATGCTCTGTTGCTCCCTCCCTCATGCGCTTCTCCCTCTCCATGCTCTGTTGCTGTCTCCCTCATGTGCAGCGTTCTCTCTCGTACATCACCACAAATCTCCCCCTGCTAGGTGTTGCTCTCTCCCTCATGTGCTTTTCCCTCTCCATGCTCTGTTGCTCCCTCCCTCATGTGCTTCTCCCTCTCCATGTTCTGTTGCTGTCTCCCTCATGTGCAGTGTTCTCTCTCGTACATCACCCCAAATCTCACCTTGCTATGTGTTGCTCTCTCCCTTATGTGCTTCTCCCTCTCCATACTCTGTTGCTGTCTCCCTCATGTGCAGCGTTCTCTCTCGTACATCACCACAAATCTCCCCCTGATGGGTGTTGCTCTCTCCCTCATGTGCTTTTCCCTCTCCATGCTCTGTTGCTCCCTCCCTCATGCGCTTCTCCCTCTCCATGCTCTGTTGCTGTCTCCCTCATGTGCAGCGTTCTCTCTCGTACATCACCACAAATCTCCCCCTGCTAGGTGTTGCTCTCTCCCTCATGTGCTTTTCCCTCTCCATGCTCTGTTGCTCCCTCCCTCATGCGCTTCTCCCTCTCCATGCTCTGTTGCTGTCTCTCTCATGTGCAGTGTTCTCTCTCGTACATCACCACAAATCTCCACCTGCTAGGTGTTTCTCTCTCCCTCATGCCCTGCTTTTCCCCTATTGTCTCTTCTCCTCCGACCTGGCTTCATCTCATCCCATCCCCTGCCCCCTGTCAGTGCGCATAGTTATTGAACTTTCACTCATGATTGACAGCTCTTGGTTACACCGATGGTCAAATTTTTGTACTTATCCTTTTTTTAAATAAATTCAGACTTGAAAAGCTATTTTCTGCCTGTAAAAAGGAAAAATAAATCTAGAAGCCTTCATTATACTGACAAAGGGAAGGGCATACAAGGCACACATAAACAGAAGTATGTTTTGAACAGCGAGCAGGTAACAGAGAGTGGTATTACCTTAGTCATTAAAAAGAAAAGATTCACCAAAAAGAAATGGTTGTGAAATCTTTTATGAAAGCCAGCCAGAGGAAAATATGTGTTACAGCAGGGAAAGAACACTGCAAATAGTTCTCTTTTGGTTGTTGACACTGCCTGTTTTTTAAACGTATTTTATTGAATTTTCACATTGCAGGTAAATGGGAAAAAATAGCAGTTACTTCACATTTACCCGCCCCAGACATGATAGTACCAGAGCCACGTTCAAGTACACGAGCTGTAATCAGATGTTGACACGGTCACACTACCCAAGCCTACATCCTTCCCACTGAAAGCCAATTAATGGGTGGGTGGGAGCATGAAGTAGTGTTTCTTCGAATTGCTCTGTTTTTCCCGCCTGTGCTACAAATTTATTCAGCGACTGAAGAAAGCTACAGATGGTGAGGTTACGGAGCAGTTAACACTTTCATTTCAGCAGGCGTGTGTTTCATGACTTTATATCCATTAGCAAATCAAATTCTGGGGCGTAAAACCTCCTTAAACATTCTGCCAATTCTGGGGTTACAAAGGATTTCTGAAGAAGAACATCTGTTCTACTGTTTCTAAAAACTGATTTGAAAAGCTATGAATATTTAGTGATGCCCGAATCACACAACTTAACAAACTATCTAGGATTAGCAAAATATCCTTCAAAAAAATATATATAATTTATATCTTAGCAATCATAACATATTCCTTTAAAGTGCCATTGAGATATCTTTTTTCAGATGTCTCTGCAGACGCAGATCTTCAGACGACCCATGCACTGTGACAAAGTTTGTCATTTTCTATAGTTTCTGTAAAATTATGAAGACATTTTTGGCTCAATTTCTACCTCTTTATCAATGAGACAATGATTTAAATTATTATTCAGAATAATTAATTGTTTAGCTGTTTCAAAAGGCCTAAGTAAAATGTGAATATATTTATATTTGTGGATTTTAGGTTTTAGAGACTAGAGTACAGTAAACTGATTGCAAATGTTAGAGTTTCAAAGAGCTGACATGATGTGAAGTTACACTGAATTATGTCTATTTTATAAAGAAAGGCTAGCCTTGTTTGACTGCATCACTGGGGATAGATTCATGGAGATGTTTGGCAGTCACATATACTGCAGTGGAGTGTTGTTTCTCACCACCCCCATCTCCTACAGTGGTGAAGCTGAGCAGGTTTGAGACAATGCACCTCTCACCTCTGGACTCTGCCCATCTCCACAAATTCTCTGCAGCTGTGATTAGGGGCTGCCCTTTACCGCCTGGCACTAATGCACCTAATGAAGATGGGGACCGCTATGCAAACTAGGAGAGCTAGAGCAGCTCCACAGTGCGGTGCCTTAAAAGGGAGACCATATTGGTGATAGTGAGGCAAGGTGTCCTCCTTCTCCATAAATCACACAAAAGGTGATGGAAGGAATGCTTGCAAAAAATCTGACCAATGGCAATCACTCAGGGTAGCAGTGCAACCCACTGTTTTTTGCCCACTGTGCCCCTGTGGACGAAAGCCCTCCATATGCAAATCATTACTGACCCTGACCTCTTGTGACTAGTCCATCTTGAATGCCAGGTGAGGTCCCCTCTAGAAGGGAACACAAGCATCCACAGACTAGTTTTGGCCGTTTTAAGCTTTGTCAGTGAGCTATAACTCGATCCTATGGAGCAGTGTATAGGCATGCCTTGGGCACTTAGGCCATAAAAATCAATCACACAAAAGTAACCAGGATACAGCTGACGGAGAATGCTCAATCAGGCCAAAACCAGGCTTGGGTAGCTTGTGTTCTAGTTCAGAGAAAACCTGGCTTGGCTGTTCGGCTGGACTGTTCCGATTGGAGAAGGACCAAGTCTGATTTGCATATGCCTGGGTCTAATCTGAGGTGGCATGGTGGGCAAAAGAATGATAGGTTTGAATGCTAGCCAACCAGTAGTTAGACTTATTGCAAGCAGTCCTCTACATGACAGGAACGGATGAAAATGTGACCATATGAAGTCGAAGGGGCCCTCGCATGGTACCTGGTTTGATCTATTCCAACTCGGAATAAAAGGCTCAGCCATACAAGTGGGGTAATGTCTTTATCATGAGAAGCGTGGAAATACTGGGAGGTAGGAATTTTTGGGACTTCCCCCCTCACAGAAATATGAGAAAGATGTAATCATTTGGATAAGGTTTGATTTTTGCATCATGCCCAGGGTTCATGGGTTTCCTGATTGCCGCATGACCCAGATCCCAAATAGTGTGGCTATTAACCATTGTAAGTGAGATGAAATTAGGATTTACCCCCACTCTTCTTGCCAGTACATCAAAGCTACACCTGAAACTAGCCAAATTTCCTCTTGCTTGCCAGGGGGATGGGGATCGCCCAGGCTACTTGGAGGAGAAAGCCTGTTTGGGCTTTAGGGGAGGCAGAGCCACCTGATGTCAGAATGGACCATCTTGTCCTATTCCTTTAAATATCCCTGGCACCTAGGGGGCTGTCTGCACCTCTGTGGGCAGATTAGGAGTAAACCCCTCATTCTGCCCCTGGGTTTGCAGAAACTCCTGCGAGATCATTTAGGGGTGAGTGTCTGACCTGAATGCCAGGGCTGGCCACCCCAACATTTTCTTTATTTTATATTATCCCTGATGTCTAGTGGGCTTTCTGCCTCCTCAGATGGTATATTGGGAGTAAAGTCCCCAATCTGCCATGGGAACATAAAGACTACAGGTTTGATTACAGGGTGGGGGTACAGCTCTATGCCTGTGTGACCTACCCCTTCTTTTTTATAATTACATTGTCCATGATGTATAGTGGAATTTCTGCCCCTCAGGAGGGCAGATTGGGTTAAACACCCCACTTTGCCTCACCCCGGCATAGTGCAGAAATACTGTAGTGCCTGTAATGGGGTGGGGGCATGGCCCAATGCTAAGTCAGGCCATCTTTATTTTGTTTGTCTTTCCTTGGTGTCTACTGGATTTTCTGCCCCTGGGCAACAGAAAGAATGGTTGGGCCCTTTAGGGGTGGGGGCATGCCATGATGTCAGAGTGGGCAGTCCCAACCCCTTCTTTTTTTCTTGTTGTCTAGTCCTCTTTCTGTCGCCCCCAACACTCACCCCGCAATGTGGGAGGGGCACACAGGGGTAAATCTAGTTGTGATACAAACTCCGTTGATGGATTCCATTTTGACACCTACAAATTAATGTTGTGAAATCATAAATTGTTATGAATTTCCTAAACATCTGAAAATGTGCTAGTTGCTTGTGACGTTTAATCTGCCATGAAGAAATGCTTTATTAAATCTACTTGGTCAAGACCAAAAGGCATATTAAGGGCCCTGTCTTATCTAGGCAGGAGTTTGATTTGTCAACCATGAGTTGTTATTCATTTAAAAATAATTCCAGTATTCAGTATGAAATCACCACCTAGTCATGGGGTGGGGTTATATTTGCAATTTTCCACTCAACACCAGGAGCAGATTTCCCTGCTTAATTATGTGTATTCTCAATATAAATGTATAGCTCTGGTAGAGAGGAGATTCAAACCTCTCTGTACAGTGTTTTAACATCAACTGAATATAGAAAATGTCAACAGAATAGGCAGAGTTAGAGATTTTCGTCTTTAGACTTGCACAGAATCAACATTTCTTTTTTGCCATTTCTACACGACAAACCATTTTTATGGATCTTTGCAACGTTTTTCATATGATGCCCATGCCAGCTGAAAACTATCACTTGGAATTTCTATGATTATAAGCGAAAGGGACCATTCAAGAGAGCCGGAGAATCCCAGCAGAGAGGACAAATGCTGCTGTTACTCTTTCTTAAGCTCATGTACATGACAAACATGAAGTTGTGTGTAAGCACGAAAACTAAACATAGTAGATTGATTTGCTTACTATGTTATTCACTGTACCCATTGTGAATTGAATGAATAAATGTATTTGTTTCAATTAATAAAAATTGTTACAAAAAACGTACATAATATATCTTTTCGGGAACCTTATTAGTTCTTTAGTAAAAGCATCAACGTGTTATTTCAATTAATTGATTTCAAAATAGTACAATTAAACACGAAAAACTAAAAACCGTTAAGATTTGATATGTGACCACAACATTTAACTTTTGGTCTGCCTTTAGACCGGGGATGGGTCTTTGCTTATGAATCCTTGAATTTGTCGTACACATTTCGCAGATGCAGAGTAGGTGAGCCAAGGATTTCTCGTACCGGTGACACAGTCAACAAGAGGTGACCGTCTCGTGGGATTTCCAGTGAGCGTTTATGTCTTTTATTGGCAGAACCATACGTCTGACTGACAGAATTTGTTTTAAAATTGATTTATTCAGTGCAGAGTTTAAATACGGTCGGCTTAATTTGTCCTTGTAGGAGTTGACTAGGATCTGAATATTACTTTTAGAGATCTCTATTAGCCCCAGGTAGTCTTGCTTGGATAAAAGTCTTACTTGTTTCCTTAATACCGTTTTTAAAATTCCCTGTTGATGGGTAAAATTGCTCCAGTTGGTCATGTCAAGATTTAATTTAGTACAGGCATTGTGATTTGATCGCGCAATAAAATTAAGCAGAGTGTAGATAGATGTTGCAAATTGATTCAAAACATAACCCTAGAATAGACTCTGGTAGAATATTTTGATATTTTGAATCCCAATTTGTTAAATAAATAATTTGTTTTTGATTGTAAACTTCTTTAGGACTTTCTCAGTATGCGTTTCTTTGTAAATGTCCGAGGGCTTTGAAAATCCTTTATTCTGTATGTGAAAACCCGACCTGGAAAGCAAATGGCCAGCTACAATTAACTTTCGTTATGTAGAAGGTTCAGTATTTGGCTAACTGATTTAACAAATATGTTTATGTTTGCAACTATGATTGGCGCAGCTTGATTATGAGCTAAGATGTCAAAAGATTACTTAAACTGTTTTCCTTGAAGGAAAACTGATGGAGCAGCAGTATTACAGCCTAATGTGTTAACATGACAGGGCTACTGGAATTATGCGATTGTGTGGCTGTGGTGTTTTTACCATAACTATGGATTTGCCACATGTGCAACATAGTTCATCGTCTGCTGCATAATCTGCAGATTTAACAAACCAAATTTAGTTGCTAGCTCAAACGGTTCAAAAGTTACTAAAAACGCAGCAGCGCATGTTGCCACACAGTGGACGTCCCTATGCAAAGGTTAACTGGTAACCTTTCTGTTTCTTACTGCTATATTCAGGCGTAAAATCAGTACGAATGATGTGCAATCTATGCCCTGACATTGTTAACAATTGCAAAAATAAAAAAAGTATTTAAGTAATAGTATCACTGAATTACACCTCATAATTTGCCTTTTCTTGCTGCATAACTTAGTCAACCCTTCCACGTAATGTATCCCTCTACTGCCGCATAATTCCAGTGGCCCTGTTTCCCAAACTATAACAAGGTGTTGATAATCCTTATAATAGGAAGGCCCACATTGTGTGCAACACAACTCTTTTGGCGGGCAGGGCTTAATGCTGCATGCCCTTGTGATGCACGCACCCCTGCCGACACAACCTTTTCAGTGGAGTTGGCAGTGTAGCAAGGTTTGGGGTAGGCCAATACCTGCTGGTGAACTCACTTCCAGGGTAGTGTCGGAAGGAGTGAGTGCATAAATACAGCCACAGCAAGGCCCCCTCGTTTTTTGTGCCTTTCTTTTCTTTTCGAGGAGTACATCAGATTTTTGCCTTGTGTTTTGGAGTTGCTTGCATTCTCCTGGCCATGCCTCATTTCTGCTCCTCCCAACAAGTGGTTTATTTGTAAAAAACATAAGTGCCGGGGCTCTCGTCAGGAGGCAGCTTGCACCAGCCCATTTCTCCTGCAAGCGCTGCCTAAAACAGAACCAAGTACTAACTGTGAAAGTGGTGGTGGGGGGTGGGGGGGGTATGTGGCGTAATGGCCAGAGCTGCTGACTGTAATGGCCAGAGATGGGGAACCAGGTTCAAGTCCCTGCTTCGGCTCAACGTCATGGGCAAATCCCTTAATCTCTCCGTGCTTACCATAAATGAATGTGTCCTTAGCAGGTGCTCATGAAAAGCCCCGGTGTTGATGATAAAGTGCCGGTTCTGAGCACCGGAAGCCACTGGCTCAAAGTGAGCACTGCTCCCAAGTGACTTGGTGGTGTCACGGCACAGTGAATCTGTCTTCACAATACTCCAAACCTACAGACCACCAGTTTTGGGGTTTTTTGGCAAGTGACCAGCCAGTTTCTACTTCTGCAAACAGCGTGACCTAAAAATGAAAGCAACGGCGCCCCTTTAGCCCCAAAGGCAATCGCACCCCTGCGCAACTGGGGGCTTCCTTGATAGCCCTCCACCCGGCTCGTGAGTTTTGATTCCTGGACTATGTGGTCTAGAGGTGAGATGAACCCTAAAAGAATAGCACCTGATGGATTGTACTCCTTGTGCTCTTTGCCATATCAAGCAGGAGGTCAGCATAGCTCCGGTTAGCGCTGGTCACCATTGGATCACCTGCAAGTTAACCCATTCATTTGACTACTTATAATAAACCTTCTGCAAAGTTTCTAAGAGATGGATTGGTGTGATTTAATTTTTTACCTTATCTTTACTTCTTCTGCATGCATCTATTCAACTTTAGCTGTGTGTGTTTGTGTCTGCCTATGGGATATCAGCGCTATGTGGAGGAATTAACCAAAGCCTCACTGATGAGCTGCATGACAAAGGAAAGCCAAACTAGTGAAGTGTTAATTTTTTTCCATAAGGAATCTAGGGGCATATTATCAAGGGCTGGCGATATAATTATCGCCGCTTTAGCGTCCGTTTTCGGGCGAAAAGCGGCGATAATTATATTGCAATATCATCAAGGACACGCTAGCGCGTGTTTCCTTGATGTAGAGCCCGTTTTTTCACAGCCTCGCCTTGCATCGCTAATGAGATGCAAAGAAGGCGTGGCTGTGAAAACAACACATGTTAATATCGCGAAGGCAGCTTCGCGATATTAACAGGGAGGTGCAGCGATAAAAATAATCGCGCTACCTCAGCTTAACTCAGGAATTTAACGTCTGTTAAATTCCTGACTTAAGCATACTTTTCATGGGAGATGGATTCTGCTGATACGACCACAGGGTCGTATCAGCAAGAGTTATCCCGTTTTGCAGGGAACATCGCTGGAAAACTAGCGATGTTCCCTGCAAAACGGCGATAACCTCGCTATCTCTGGAATTCTTATCGCCCTGGAGTAACGCATTGTTAATAACGCGCTACCAGGGCGATAAATTCCAGAGATAGACGGCGATAATTATCCTAGCGCTAAGCGCGCTTTGCGATAATTATCGCCGTCCCTTGCTGATATGCCCCCTAGTGTGTTTTAGCTGAGAACCTTCACTGAAGGAATGTGTGAATTTCATCAAAGTTAACTTTTGAAATCTATAGTTTTCCAATATTCCTATTTGCATAAGGTACACTTTTCTATGAAATGAGTTGTTTATTGGGGTTATAGACCAGTTTTTATCGCAGTAAAAAACGTATATTTTAATTTTGTATTTTTTAGTTTTGACTGTGCTGATTTTTGTAAGAGAATTCTTCCAGAAGCCCTATTTTTGTGGGATTATACGTCGCCTGTTTTTTAAACTTAGCCAACGTCGTGAAGATAGTAACACATTTTAAAAGTTGTCAAGGGAAAGCTTTGCAAACTTCTTGGAACCTTTTAGGGGAATTTTTTCACTTTCAGAGCAGTTTTTACAATTGCAATGAGGGGTACAATTTAACGGTAAGTTGAAATATTAAAAACATCACTTGGAGTAGTAACATCACAATACTGGGAGATAATGTACTGTAACCTGAGCCCCATGTGAAACATCAAATGCATAGTGCACTATTGTAAAAGTTATAAAAAGTAGCGATAAAAGCAGTACACGGTTTGAATCAAAGCAGATTATTATTGTATAAATTAATTTAGGAGCACACTGATGGAAACCTCTGTTTTGGCTTTGAAAAAGTACCTTATTTTTAACATTGTGTGGTGAAGTAGGACAACTTAAGGATCCACATAACACAATTCGTTTTCATGCTAAACCAATTCAGAAATGTTCGCATTTACTTTCACATTATTGGTAGCAATTATATGCTGTATTTGTAGGTTAAAGAAAAGCCAGATGTTTGTGAAGACAAGATTATCTCTGTTGAAAGTATGAGGAGGAATTGATAGTGAGACAATCTTAGACACTTTAAGCAACATCCCATAACCTAATGTCTCCAAGATGGAACAGCAAGCCAACCCTACACACCTAAGATGTGTTTGTGACGCACCTCCACACAAAACAATCCCCCAAAAAGAAGTCCAAAATTTTGAGCCAAATAACTCAGATAGTGTGCACTTCCACTGCCCCTGCTGCTCCCAAGGGGCAGTCTCCAAGACCAATGTTAAATTTTATATCCAATGTGGAGTGCACCACAATCAATCAAGCACAGAGTCTCAGTCCATCCATTATGGTTGTCAAGTGAAAACTTTATTCTTCTCTTTTCTTTAGAAAACAACAGCCAGACAGCCGACGCGTTTCGTCCAGTTGTATGGACTTCATCAGGGCTTGAACATATGTCGTTTATCAGTAAAGAATATAATCTGTCGAATATGCAACTTGTAAAGTAATAAGGCAAACTATATATCAGTTTGTTTAGCAACTGCACCCTATCGAATCCAGGGTCAGTTCCAAAATATCAATGGCTCCTGTGCCGCGAACCGCTCTGTCAGCGGCCTGTTTGAAAAAACCCCCGATCGTGTTTGAATGGAAAAGACACGATCGGGGGGTTTTTCAAACAGGCCGCTGACAGAGCGGTTCGCGGCACAGGAGCCATTGATATTTTGGAACTGACCCTGGATTCGATATGGTGCAGTTGCTAAACAAACTGATATATAGTTTGCCTTATTACTTTACAAGTTGCATATTCGACAGATTATATTCTTTACTGATAAACAACATATGTTCAAGCCCTGATGAAGTCCATACATCTAGACGAAACGCGTCGGCTGTCTGGCTGTTGTTTTCTAAAGAAAAGAGAAGAATAAAGTTTTCACTTGACAACCATAATGGACGGACTGAGACTCTGTGCTTGATTGATTGTGGTGCACTCCACATTGGATATAAAACATCCCATAACCTACCTGCACTCACAAAAACTACATACAACTTCAGGTGCTAGAGCAAATACAAACAAGCATTGACAAATCCAATAAGTCACACCTATATGAGATCTATTGGCCTTTTTCATGTTTTTTAGCCATGTTGCACAGCAGCGAGACTGCTGTGCAACATAGCTGAAAATAAAAGCGCTATGACATGGTTAACACTGTCCACGTCATAACACTTTTTTTTTCTTTACTGTCAGCCCTGGCTAAAAAAACATTGATAAGGTCATTAGATCACATACAGGCTAAATCTATTGGCTTTGCCAATGCTTCTTTTTTGTCAATAGGAAGCAGTTGGAGGGAGAGACGGGGGCAAGTAACAATGGGTGTGAGGGGGCCAGGGATGGGGCATGGAATGACGGAGGGAGCAACAAAAAAAGGGCTACGATGTGGCCAGCGCTGGCCGTGTCGTATCAGTTTGGTTTCTGGCAGTCAGTATGAGGAAAGCAACAGTGGAGGGAAGGTGGCAGAGTTTTGCTGATTATCTAGGAGTAGCCACTCAAGGAATTCCAGCACAGAGGGACAGGTTGAGGAAGATACAATATGGCCGGAAGGGAGGGTGGGAGGGAGGGAGCACACAACTACATGGAGGGACAGGAGGGTAGGAGGGAGCAAACACCAACATGGAGGGACGGGAGGGAGCTCAACAACATGGGGTATGGGCAAGCAACACAAGGGACAGAGTGTGGGAAGAAGCAATACCACAGATGGTGAGAGGTGGGAGGAAGGGGGATGGGAGGAGGGCAGGACGGAGCAAGCAACATCAGGACAGCCAGTGGAGGGTCGGTGGGGGACTACAAACACATGCACTCCTATGGAGTACAACAACTCAGATAAAAAAAAGTATCTCAAGAAGTGCATAGCCAATGGAAGGAGACCGATTGGCTATGGACAGGAAGCTATACTTGGTCCAGGCCCATGGAAAAGACCAACAGACGAAGAGAAAATGAAACTGGGAGGGGTTGACCAATGAGAAGCAAGGGCATGTGAGTGACGTTGACACCAACAAATGGTAAGTAACGGCGGGCTCTAAGCCCTTTTTAAGTTAAGTCACAGTGTGTGTGCTGTCTTAGGCAAGACCTAAAAAGTGTACAAATATAAAGTTGATGGTTGAAGAATACCATTTGGGACCATGAGAAAAGACTATGGCCACAAGCAGGACTGTGGGTGCAGAGACGGCAGCAGTTGCCGTGCAGAGACTGCAGCAGTGGGTGATTGGACGCTGCTACATTGCAGCAGCAGGTGAGTGACAGACATCGGATGGCTAAATATAGTCAGAACAGCATCCAAAGTAAAGAATGATGGGATAGAATTCTTAAAGGCATCCCACACATCTAAGCTGCAAAAAAATATGTCTGCTAAAATAACGAATCCTTTGAACCATTTGGGTATGTAAAATGGCTGTGCCACTGCCAACACCTAATGAAAGCTGGTGGAGCAGATAAGGTCATAGCTTGCACGAATGGAGTGCCTATCGCTCTAATGGAGCCATTCTGTCAGTCCACTAATCAGAAATTAAGAAAGAAGAAAATAGAAAAATCTCAGATACTGCTGCACCATCTCCCCAATGTATTCAACCCCAGCGTCAGGACGTCTTTTTCAGTTTGAGCCTGCTTGATTCCAACCCAAGCTCTGTGCCTTCGAACTTCATGATCCAAGAGAATGAAAGAAAGAATCCTTTATACTTCAAGTCCATCCCCACACTCTATGATGTGGCAACTATTCACATCGGGCACTGGTCAATTATTCAAGACTGATGTTGTCTGTTGGACTAATGCATTCCCTTGTGCAATCTGTGTTTGATCTACTGGTCACAGGCGAGTCTTTTCAGCTTTTCTCCTTCTGAGGTCAATAAAATGAGTTCCTTTGATCTCAGGAACAATACTCATATGTTCTTCTCTGCCAAGTTGCCTCAAGAAGAGATAATGGGGCACATGCATCAAGGTAAGCTTTTGCGATTCCTTAATTGCGATTAATAAGGAATCGCAATTAAGGAATCGCAAAAGCCTGTGCATGTAGGAATCGCTAAAAAAATAGAGATTCCTAAACATTCCTTAATTGCGACTCGCAAATTGCGAGTCGCAATTAAGGAATGGCTTCCCATTCACATACATTCCTATGGGCCTACAGGCCCATAGGAATGAATGGGAATTGCATGCGCAATTTGCGAGTACCCAATAGGTTCTTGCAAATTGCACATGCAATTTCAAGGGTGCAAGGGTGCCAAAAGGACACCCTGTTGCACCCCTGAAATTGATATGTAAACACATGTTGCGCACACACATGCCCCAACTACCAGGAACTTTGAAAAATGCACTTCAGTGCATTTTTCAAAGTTTTTGCAAATTACCATCAAGTTCAAATTGATGGTAATGGGAATTTTTGCAAATTACCATCAAGTTCAAATTGATGATGCATCCCAAATGCAAAAATACCGGTCGCAAAGGGGCAGATTCTGCGAATCTGCCCGTTTGCGACCGGTTTTTCGCTTGATGCATGGGGCCCCATGTTCTTTACAATTATACATGTTAGTTTGAAACTGCCAAAACTTTTTTATTTAAATCTGATGTGCACATTAACAAGATTTAATGACAATTAAAACAATAATGCTGGGATGTACAGAACAATGGGCCACATGTTCAAAAGGTTTTAGCTGTTGCAAATGGAGTATCGGGACGTTTGCGACTGCTAAATAGTCTTTTGACATGTATTAACCCTATTTTGTGAGTCAGTATCCTACTACCGACTTGCAAAATCGGGTTTGCAAGTTGGTATTAGGAAGGGGCGTGTCAAGAGCGTCCCTTCCTAATATCGAGTCGCAGGGGGGTGTATGTTTGTTTTGCGACCGGAATTCGGTCGCAAAACATTCGCATTTTACCGCCTACTTCAAGTAGGTGGTAAGCCAATCGCAAACAGGAAGGAGTCCCCAGGGGACCCCTTCCCCTTTGTGAACGGTTGTGAAAATGTTTTTTAAGAGCAGGCAGGGGTCCCAAGGACCCCTGCCTGCTCTTAAAAAATGAAACTGAAACTTTCATTTTTCTTTTTAAAACCCATCTCATTTATCTTTAACGAAAACGGGCTGCATTAAAAAAAAAAAAATCTCTGCTTTATTTAAAAGCAAACACAGACATGGTGGTCTGCTGGCCCCAGCAGGCCACCATCCCTGTGTTTTTAGCGATTCCCAATGGGTCGCAAATTGCGACCTACCACATGAAAATTGATGAGGTAGGTCAATTGCGACCCCATTGGGAATCTCTAAATGTGTCTGAGACACATTTGTACATCGCATTTTGAGTCTTCCCAATTGCGAGTCACAAAAAGCAACAATTAGGAACTTGCAAAAAGAAGCGGTCGTACATGTGGCCCTATGTTTTAACGACTTATGCTAAACTAGGCCTCAACTCTATTTTCCAATAATATGGCTGCTGCTTCACAATATTCATTTAGTATTTATATTTCTCATTGACACCACATGCAGCAAAACTGTGCACTGTTTGTATTGAAATTGCATGTTGTCTTCGAAGAACACTGGAGGAAGCCTTTAGATTCTTTTCAAGGCTCTTCCTTCTCAGACACTGTATTCCATTCACTTATGAGTCTGTCACCCCAATGACATTAGATCAGAGGGTGCATAATTATTAATCATTTAGGGGGATAGTGCTAGTATGGTGACATTATGTGATGTTTTAAAATGCTGAATTTTGATTGCTGTTCTATTGCTACATTTTCTCACCCCATGCTGACTGTGCAATTTCCATTGCTTTCTATGGTGAACATGTCTATAAAAGACCCAATGTTTGGGGATGAGCCTGATCTTTTTGAGTCTCTACTAGAAGTGCTTTCTGATTCTCTATCGATTTGCTGCACATTTTGGACTTTGTCTATTTGTCAGAATTTGCTCAATGCTGCATCTATTTAGAAATGATAAGCCTTCATTTCAATTGATTCTGAGCTTAATGACTCATTTATTGAGTCTGCTATATTTTTGTTTTTCTGTATTGCACTTTCATATTTTAATAAAGATTCATGGTCTTCCTAAATTATTGATCTTGGACCTCTTTTTGAGCCAGGCATTATTATTGACTGTATTTTTAAATGCTATTTTGAAATCTTGTCTTTAGGGACACATTGTATCATCTATTTATGTGGACAACACTGTCTCTAACCCTGCAATGGATGCTTCAATCATACAGATTATTTAAGAGATTACACCCACGTAGTTTTACGGGATATATATGCAAGCTTTAATGCCTGTTTACTGGCATGCACCCTATTTTTGGGCCTTAAATGAAGATCAGGATAATCGGAGAGCAAGAGACAATAATGACTGTTATTCTGTACCTTGACATCCCCCAAAGCCATTAGTATCCAGCAAGGTAAGCACACCTGAACCACCTCCCAGTCTCCTGCATATACTTCACAACCCGCTCCACACTTCACCCTGATCCACTCCGCTTTTCCTACCCAACCCAACCCATTCCATATTCTCACTCTCTTACCACTGCCATTTTTAGGTCTCGCCTAGGCAGCGCGCATGCGCTGCACTAGGATGGCCTTTAGCCATCGGTCGTCACTTTTTAAGCACTGCACTCGTGCTTGTGGCGGCATCCACCTTATGGGAGCGAGCAGCGGCGTGCCACAAGCACGAGTGCAGTGCTTGAAAAGTGAAGACTGCTCTCCCAAGCGCGCGCGCGCACCACTCGCGGACTCACCTCCTGCTCCCCCTCTCTGTCACAACCTCTTCCTCGTCCTAAATCACTCCCTCCTCCGGACAGGAGTTGTGCGCGGACAGGAGATGTGCACGCGTACGGCCGGCTGGCTTTGCGTGCTTTCAGTTTCATTTTTTTTATTTCAGCATGCCATGCGAACTTTAAGTTTCACAATGGCGGCCGCCGCCGCACATACCACTTGCGGGACGCTGCCCTTATTTTTATTTATTTACACAAGGACACATTCATTTGCTCCGAAACTAGGACTGCAGGGGGCAGGGTCATCAGACATAAGGGGGTCAAGGGCGCCTTATCATACCATACGGAGGATTTCCGCTGCTCCTGCACCCGCTCACACCCTATGCACTTTAACACCATGCTCAGCACCAAGCACGAGAGGAGCGAGAAAACGTTAGGAGCTTGCTGGTTTGATTCCGCCGATGCCTCAGATCTAGGCGGCCCTCTGGGTAAAAGACGCTCATTCAATTTGTGGAGCTCAGATAACACAACATGTCACACTATACAGAACACTGCCCTCCTGACACATTCTTGACGCTTTCCTGACGCAATCTAATACGCTTTGCTTGCTTGGCTGGTCTGGACGCAATCCACTCGCCAGACCTGCTACTTGCTTTATACTTGCCTGCAAACTGGCATTCCTGCCTCAATTCCCTGCAGCTCCAGCAGTCAAGGAGCAGGACCAGTAGGATCAGCAAGGCGGACTCAACAGTGTGAGTGAGTGTGAACAAACGTAGCCGGAAGAAGAGGTGGCGGAGGCAACAACAGGCAGCAAACGGGACGTAAAACGCAGACCTCAGGTGCGTCACTTGGGTGCATCAAAGAGAGTTAGTCTCCCGTGGCACAGGGTTGAGTCCCCTTGAGTGCGGAAGCGGCCAAAATAGTGTCCACTGCAGCTTGTTTTTTCTTCCACTTTGCTCATCTCAGACACCAGCGCTGGGGATTCCAGTTTATAACAACAAACAAGGTGAGAGCTTTAATTGTGTCACTAATACTAATGGATGGATGCTGCTTCAAAATGAGACTAAGAAAATGTGTCTACAACTGAAGCGTGCCTGCAAAAGTGTGTCAGCTTGATTTTATGTTATTCTCTCACAAAGAAGGAAGTAGGCATCTGTGTTTTTTGTGTTATCTTAGGGTATCTCGCGGGCATGCTGTGAATGGCTGCTTCTTCTCTCAGTACATGCTGTCTTGCCCTGTTAATGTCTTCCTGTCCCTGCTCGTGTTGTTATCAGTGTTTACGCACCGGTCCACCAACAGTGTGCCCTTGTGGTGCTCTCAGCTCTCTCGAACGCTGTTCCGGTTCTCCAGTGCGTCTGAACTAGGCCTTGTGATGGTAGTTCATGGTGTCCGGTCCAGGCCAAGGACTAGTGGGGGTGATTTGTCTGCTGTGAGTGCTGGGGCCGTCGTTGGTCGGATGTGCAAAGAACGAGCATTAGTTTGGGGGTGATTTGAAATGCTGGATGGACTCTGGGTGTTGTGCAAATCAAAGGCTGTAAACAAAGCTCCCAGCTGTGCGATAAATGTCATTTTATTTCTAACTAATTATTACCACAACAGAGAAGATAAACTAAAACCGTACACACGCTAAAGCGCCACATTACCTTGAATACCTGCTTGTCTCACATTCTGAGCAGGAGCCTACGAGGATCTCTAAGGTGAGAGAGAAGGGTGGGAGGAAAGCTTCTCAGCGTTAGCAATGTTCCGAAATGGAGTTAACTGTATTGATCTTGTAAATGCTTCCTTCACCTGCCCCACCTTCAGAGCACTGAGTCCGGGACGTGCCCTGCCACACCTGCCCCATAGGTGTGTGGTGTACAAGCTAACAGCAGCGTCTTCGTACCAAATTCTGGAATTTTGCAGGGGTATGTGGATGGGTGTGCAAAATTACAAAAACTTACAGGTTCAATTCTTGAAAAAACTTCACAGTTTCATTAATTTTTCAATCTTTATCAGCAGTAAGGGTAAAAACGAAAATAGCTTTGTAAAACTATCACAGGCGTAATTGTTTAAAACAAATGCTAATAATGTATTTCGCATAAAAGCTAAAGTTTCACGCAATCCTAGATTTAGATATTCCTTTTTATGACGGGCAGATGCTGATGAGCTTGGCAGGGGTCAGCAGGGGGTAAAAGACATTATCATTTACAACGCCATTTACTCTAAATTAAGTTAATGCGAGACCTATTGCATTTCCAATGCTTGTTAACCCATGGCCTCGCATCACACTGCTGTCTGTATTGCTGCCTCTCTCGTTGATACATGCATTCATCTTTTTTTTTGTTTTGTTGGAGTTTTACATAGCGCAAACTTGACCCGAAGGTATCAGGTATCATAGCGCTTCACATGAGCACCAGTTGCGTTACAGATGGACACATTTAATTTTGTTAGGCAAGGGAAGATTAAGGGTCAGATTTACGTTGAACTAACGCAGCGGGATACAGCAAGTCATTTTGCTGCACCGCGCTGCGTTAGTTTTGAAGCACAGGGATGCGACATATTTACAATAATATGTTGCATCCTTGTGCTTCCCCCAGCGCTGGCGCACAAACTGCAGCCATGCGCTGGCGCAGGCACCCTTGCACCATGGTGCAAGGATGCCTGCGTCGTGGGGAGATTGTTTTTGTGCAGGAAGGGGAACCTTCCTGCACAAAAACAATCACTACAACCATTTTCCTCTTTCAATGCGTGCTGCAGAATGCAGCACACATTGAAAGAGGAAAAAACGAGGAGAAATGAAAACATTTCTCCTCGGTGCGCCTCGCTACGCCACCTCTAGGGTGGCGTAGCTTTCAGACGCATCTCCAGAGTTACGATTTCTCGTAATTCTGGAGATGTGTCTTGTTTCATGAGTGTTGCGTGAGGAACACCCACAGCAACACCCATGGAACCGCCCCTTCACCGCAAAGTGCTGCGTGTGAAGGGGCCGTATTTACAAGGAGAGGAAAAGTCACGAAAAGTGACGTACTGGTGGCGCAGGGGGCTCGTAAATCTGCCCCTAAGTGATTTGCCCAGAATCACAGGATGTTGAGCATTAGTGCCGAGACTCGAATCGGTTCCCTCAGATTCGAGATTGACTGCTCTAGCCATTAGGCCACATCCTCTCCATCTTGCAGTCCCTCGTGCATACTCCACTTAAGCAAAGAAGAGCATTAGTGCAGCATCACGCCCGCCTTGGTCTTCATTCTGGGCCAACCCCTCCATTTCCCTGAAGACCTGCAGAAAGGATGCGTGGTGAATGAATGACATTGAGGAGTTTCTTTACTCTGTGCAGATAAAAAGACAACGTTGTAAGTAACAAAAATATGTGCAGGATCCTTCCAGTTACTGTAGAATTGTGTTCAATCAATGAATTTACTGCAGAAAAAATGCAGACATTTAAATAGTCCCGGACTATATTAGATCATAATTTTGCAGATGTGTTGTTGTATCAAACATTGGACTCTAAAAAAGACCTAACACAGCATGGTGCAGTCCGCACTGCACCTGCACAAAGACCTATCCATGGTACCCATTGAAACCTGGACATACTGTCAAATTAAGAAACCACGGTTGGAATCGTTTTACTCCTCAATTATGGGAATATAGGGCCATATGTAGGTAATTTCTATTTACCGATTCCTAAATACCGAATTTTACCGATTCGGTATTTAAGAATCGGTAAATAGAATGTAGGTAAACATTCGGTAAATTTTACCAATTCGGTAATATTCGTTATTACCTATTCGGTATTTACCGAATCGGTAATAAGGAATACCTTCTGGAGGCCCATAGGAATGAATGGGAAGACATTCACTATTACCGATTCGGTAAATACTGAATCGGTAATAAGGGGAGCATATTCAAGGGTGGCAGGGTGTCAAATTGACACCCTGTTGCACCCCTGAATCGTGCATGTGTGCACATGTGGCGCACATACATGCCCTGTATGTCTGCCACATGGCACTTTTAAAAAAGCACAAAATTGCTTTTTAAAAGGTATTTGGTATTTACCACCAACTTGTAGTTGGTGGTAAATAACGAATCCTTAAACCAAAAATGCACTCACTTGAGTGCTCCCTACATAGGATTTAAGGAATCGGTAATTTACCGATTCCTTAAAATAACGAATCGGTAAATTACCGACTCCTTAAATCCGGCCTCCTACATCGCAAAGGGCTAAATACCGGTCGGTAACAGGAAATTTACCGATTTTCGGCCGTTACCGACCGGTATTAGCCCACCTACATATGGCCCATAACTCCTAGAAGAGGAAAGAGATGACACCTGGCGGTGTGATGCTCTGATTGTATTACAAGCAGTCCACTGACGTCTTTGTAATATCTCTGCCTGCTGTGCACACCTGAGCTCAATCACCATCTCAGCAGCAACCCCCTCATCTGCTGCAGCTGAAAGCGAACTAATGATGGGCTTAGAGATGCATGTATGAGCAGATTGAAGTCTACCCAGTAACAAGCACTTCACATCCCTGCCCAAACATCCTTCCCTCAACATACACTTAATAAATGTCTAGCCACTGAGGATCCGTGCCACACCACAGCCAAGCCCTAAGAGCCAAAACACAAGCCAACCATCTAAAGATTTACCATGTCGATCACTCAACAAATGTTATGTGAATAAAATTTCAACATATTTATTTCTTTAACATTTATAAGCATTTATTTTTAGTACATATCACTAGATCCCTGCATTGAGTGATTTTTTTAATTGTAATAGTTGCTCATCAGGAACTTACAAACATTTAAAGGGACCACCCGGTTAATGATGTAATTGTATTTGTAATTGCATTTATATAGCGCTTACTACTGCTGACGAGGCATTGAATCGCTTTACCCCGGGCAGCACGCTGCTCCGGGACCCAAGGTTGATGGTTAGTTCAGTGTTATTGGTTACTGTTATTTATTGGGTTTAGTCTTGTGCGCTCAAAGCAAACCATTCCATTCAGTCATTTCACGGTAGGCCTGGGTCTTCCCTCACCGTGACATTGTGGCTATGACTGACCCAATCAGTTATACTCTATGATTGACCAATATTGTTAATATATTTGAAACAACTTTATTGTCTATTAAACATGTACGAGTGAGGTTGTTTATAAAGTCCACATCCTCACTTCAAGATTCCGTCAAATGTTATATTTAAGAAAATTGATGCACAATGAAGTAACATGATTAACCTACCATCACTCTGGTTTAGCACAACAGATAGGTCCAGGGTTCCTGATCACACATTCTGCAGTTCAGACAAGCATAGGTACTACCACATAAATAAGGTAAAACAATCACATATTTATGACAAGGTATTTGTGGCAGGAGGGAGGTGCCAAATTATTACATGAAAAGAGTTTGAATGATCTGTAATTTAAGGAGCTTGGTGAGGAAAAGTATGACTCGGTGTAAAGAGGACTGATGCAAAGAAATTAGAGCATCTCAGTGGAGACCCTCAACATTTACAACTGGTTCACAACTGAGGAAAGAAATTCAAGACTGGCAATAACAGTGCATTCAAAACGTTTTCAAAGCAGTTGTACCGCTTCGAAAACGTTTTGAATGCACCAGTGTTGAGCGGAGAGACTGGGCTGAAAGAGAATGTGGCTGGGCTGCTTCATGTAATACTGACCTAAATGTTATAGCTACACCTCAATATGTCCAGGCTCATGAGAAGCGAAATCATATTGAGTTTGTGTGTCATATGTCAGGAACATCTCATGGCTAATGTGCTACCGATAATATTTCTCCAACAACTGAGTAACATGCTAAAATGACCTAGTTATATATTTTTTATTTTTTTACTTAAAGTTTTATATTGCGCTGGCGAGACCTGAGGTTATCATAGCACTTTACAACATTGTCAAAGGCAGTATCAGACAACAATTAGTTAAAGTAAATAACTGAGTCGAGAGTCGCATCCAGGATTGATGTTGAGAGAAAAACTAAATAATATATACATAGATTGGAGTTGAGATTCCCATTATGTGTTAGGCTTTACTGCCCAGAGGGCTAAGGTGCAGATTGAGGAGGAGATCCTTTAATTATCTCTTAATGTTCATGAAGAAGGGGTAAGTCCTGAGGTCTACTGGTATGGAGTTCCATATTTTGGGGGCATTGCATGAGAAGGAGCGAGCCAGGACTTTTTCTTCATGTTTTTTGGAGGGGATGAGAAGCAGAGTGTTGGTGCTTCTTAGGTTTCTCATCTGGAATGCATTGTGAGTTTGGCCCCGAGGTAGGCTGGTTTACCAGAAGGACTTTGTGGGTGAGACAAGCAGTTTCAAAGTAGCAGCCAGCTTCAATCGGGAGCCACTTTAGATATTTCAGTGAGGGGGAGATGTGATCGTGTCTTTTGACTCCGGTGACCATCCTTACTGCTGCATTTAGAGTGGTTCTCGGAGGGAGGGGGGCAATGTGGGATTTCGCAGTGCCTGTGAGGGTAGAGTTGCCACAGTCTAGTCTGGACAGAACCACAGCTTGCGTTGCAATTTTGAGATCATTCAGAGGTAGGAAGGGCTTAATTCTATTTAGGAGTTTTAGGTTGTAGAAGGCACTCTTCGCTGTATTCTTTTATGAGTGAATTCACATTCAGGCTTGGGCCCAGTGTGGTCCCCAACGATTTGGCGTAACCAGGAAAGAACCAATTGCAGCACCCTGTAGATATTGAAGAGTTTTGGTGAGCTGATTGAGCCTTGGGGAAAACCTCTGCTTATAGCAGAGGTGTCTGAAGTCGAGTTGTTTATTTTTATTTGTTGAGAGCGGTTATGTAGAAATGATGTGAACCATTGCAGAAACAAGCTGTTAGACCTGGCCTTTGTTGGCGTGGTCTCCCCTAACCTTTTGGTCTGCGGACCTCTTATTTTGACCTTGTTTTGCTAGCCTTAGGACTTAGGCACGTTTAGCACTGCCGTGCAGTGTCAAAGTGCTGTGCTCATCATGCACATACTGCGAAGCGGTGTATAGATGAATGACTGATTCGAGTTAGCTGTAAGTCCCTTGTTGTGGGGTTAGACCTATACCATGGGCATGTATTGTGAAGCGCCTCTGTGGGCCTGCTGTACTGGTTGTGCCATCCACGGAGGTAGCTCATCGATTGTGCCCCAGGTTTGCCCTGGTGGGGGCCTGTGTGCACGGGTTACTGTTACTCAACTTAGCGTTTACAAGGCTGTGTGCCAAGGTTATGCATGTATCCTGCTATATCAGAGTTCTCCCTGGTGACGGGGTGCAGTGTTGGGAAGAGGTTGGGCAGGTGTGTGTATGTGTTACCTGCAAGAGTCGTGAATGACACTGGGTGGTGTGTTCAGTACGATGGGGCCTGCTTCTCGCATTGGATTAGCATGAGGGGATGTAGGGAAAGGCTGTCTAGCATTATTTCCTATGGGCAGAATAGCAACACTATGCTGTTTGGTATCAATGAGTTCGTTATGGTAGTGGGAGTGGGTTCGACATTACAGGGATGGAAATGTCATTTTGGGAAAGTGTGCATTTTGATGAGCGTGGCTCTGTGTGCCTGACGGCCTGTCTCCAAATTCACAACTGGATGTTAGGGGGATAGCCACATCTGTGCATACCTGATAGAGGGCCATAAACTAGGGGTTCATGGAAACTGCGGACCTCTGACTCTGAAGGGCCTTTCTGGGATGGTTACGTCGGGGAGGAATTGGGACCTGCATTCCAAGGGATGGTGGGGTCTTTGCCCCACTAAAGATTGTGATCAAACCTCCTGGGCTAGGATGGCAGACAGGAGAAAATTTAGAGAGGGCCTGTGCATTTCAAAGGTGGCCTTTTGAACTGATCGCATCTTCAAAGGCCATGGAGGATATAACTACTGACACGAGAAATCATTAGGGCAGGAGGGACTGCACCTGGACTATCTGTAGACTTGTGATGGCTTGGAGCTTGTCGTGCTCCAAGAAGGGGACTATCACTTGGTGGAGTTTGCCTAGACGTTGCTGGCCTGCAGCTGGTGCCAACTGTTGAGGCCTGGGTCTCAAAGTACTCTCCGAGGGCCGGTGAGCTGGCCTCCTGTCCAGGAGATCCCAGGGACACAAAGGCTCTTACTGTCTCCATGAGATCGTAAGGACCGCACTGGGTGTGGCGGAGACAGGTGGGAGTGATCACGGTTGGGACAAGGACCATCCTGATATACAGCATCATCTTGCTGTGCAAGAGGAGTGTGTGTGCAAAGATCAGCAGCCATCGGAGGTGCCAGGAGGTGAGGAGTTTGAGGAGTGTGGGGGAAGCTTGCAGGGTCCGAGGGACCCATGCTTGCTACCAAGGGGACCTGTGCTCGCTTGTACTCCAGAGCTTGTCATGTACGAGGGGTGTTGGAGGAACCTGAGCCAGGAGCTGGGACTGTCATTGGCCTCCAGATTGGGAGAACACCAGTGACTGACATCGCAACCTCTGTCTGAGTTTGTTGCCTCCCTCTCCCTGGACCCACACCACAGGGTGCTTTATTTTGGAAAACATTGTGATGAGACCCGAGGGGTTTCATGTGCCTTGTGTGCACCTGCAGCTGACTGCCGAGTGTCTATGATAGGTCTCAACTTAGCTTAAGGGGAAAACATTTCTCAAGACAGGGAGCATGCCAGCTTCCTGGGTCACAACCCTTTGTCTATGGGATGATATTGATCCCGCCACTCTGCAGGTGCCGTCGGGCACCTGGAGGTCCAATCTGGGTGGATGAAACTAAGTAACAGTTTCTTTCCATGTTAGGTTGTTCCAACTGTCTAGTCAACAGGGCACCAGCAGTGGCAATGTGTATAATTGGCTGGTAGAGTTGAAAGACTGTGGGGCTGGGTCACGAGGCATAGTCGGAGACTAGTGACTGCTGACCTTCCTGTAATGGGAAAGTCCGACAATTGCATATAACTGTAAAGTGTATATACAATGTGTGTTTTGTTGTGATTTCAATAGAGAAGTATGACAATTGAGTATAACTGTAAAGTGTATATACAATGTGTATTTCGTTTTGATTTTAGTGCATGTGTGTAATACAGAGACAATTGTTTTTATGCATTTGATGTGGAGTCTTTTTGTATTGAACGCAGTGTGTTCGTGGGGGGGGGTGATGTGCCAGGAATATGTGATGTTACAACGTGATCAAAATGATTGCGGTATGTAACATCGCAGTTTTTACACAGCAAGTCGTTACAACGCCTTGCGCTGGAGGGTGCAGGACTTAGGAGTAGTAAAATTTACTATTTCAACACCAGTCTACGTACAGTAGGGAAGGTGTTGGAATAGTAAATCTTACTATTCCTTAGGTTTTAGCCCGCTCCAGTGCAAGTCGATGTAACGCTTGCGTTGTTATGGCAGCGTTCTAAATGCATTGCGGTGTAATCACCGCGATGTAAAGGATGTTTCCCTGTGCCAGTGCTTTAAACTCGAGCCTTGCGGATAAGCCTGACTGCTCGGTGCCAAGCTACCAGAGGGTGAGCACAGGTTATCGGACAAGTGTACCGTACTCATCCTATTTGGAATGGTGGGTTCTGACTGGCTTCGATGTGTCTTAGCCAGCCTGAAAGTGCTGGGTCTAAACAAGCCTTCAGCTCCAATCTATTGTTTGAGGCTGTTTAGAAGAAGTTGTGGTCGACAGGTTCGAAGGCCGCAGATAGGTTTAGGAGGATGAGCAGGCAGCATTGGTCTGCATCCAGAGAATTTTGTATATCATCTGCTATATTCAGTATAGCTGTTTCTGTGCTGTATCCCTTCCTAAAGCCCGATTGGTGTGAGCCAAGGACATAGTTAGTGTCAATGTGTTGGTTGAGTTGGAAGAGGACACAGTTCTCATGAATGTTTGCCGGAAAGGGAAGATTGGTGATTGGCCTGACGTTTCTGATGTCGTCCAGGTCTGAGCCTAGTTTTGTTAGCAGTGGAGTGACTTGGCCTAGTTTGAGGCAGTCGGTTATAACCCCCATACTTAGGGAGCTGTATATTATCTAAGTCCAGAGAGGCGTTATGGTGTAATTGAGATTTTTTACCAGGGAGGCCAGAAGGGGTTCTGTGTGGTGGGTGGAGGCCCTTGATTTTGCAGCCAACTTAGAGATGTCCATCTCCGTGAGTGGGTTGAACACCTTCCAGCTCCTGGGAGTTGTGCGGGACCCTGGGATTTGGTTGCACCGGTGATCTCAGAAAGAATGGTCACTGCTTGGTAGTCCAAAGAGTGCGTGGGTGAGTTTCTTCCCTCTATTGAGGGGGGTATGTTTCCAATGGATGTTTGAACGTGGCAGTCCAGAGAGGCCTCTATCTTTGTAATTTAATCATTGAAGAATTTTGCAAATTATTCACAGAATTCTTTGGAGACCCGAGGAGCGTTTTTGGGTGGCTTGGTGGTCTATTGTTTGATGATTTTGAAAAGCTCTTTTGGGCATTTTTTTTGCATTATCTAGTGCACTGCGGAAGACCGAGTGGGCCAGACCAATATTTCTGTGTAGGAGCAGCAGAACATATCTAAAGAGAGGGGAAAAAACCTAATGTGCAGGTGCTTCCCCCTTACCGAGGCTCTTGTGCTGTGCCTGCAGCACCTATGAGAAGCACATTGCTTGAACAGATGCTACACGTGTTGCAGGTGTCCCCACACTGAGAGCCACAAATGGTGTTTCTCTTTCTCTCAGTGGTTCAACACCAAAGAATAACAATGAAGGTTCATTGTCTTTAATGAGCCAATTTAGGATAAATTCAATAAAGTCATATTGCAAAATACAGGTATCATTTGTTAAATGGATCTGACTCTATATAAGACATCTTGCTAGAAAAAAGCCACTATGATTTAGAAACAAAGCAGACAGAAACATGAAAGGAATTACCAGTTGGGAAATTTAAAGAATTTTAGCAAACTATAGCCCTGATAATGAGTTAGGCATAGTGGTAATTACCGCATGCAGGGGTAAATTGCCCATGATTTTAGTGAATCATCTGACCACAATGTAAAAAACGCATGTGTTATTTAGCACATGTGCTAAATACTGCATGTCTGTAGTCCATTTGCACTATTAAATGCACACGCTATCTACCGCATAAGATATTTACAACATGCAAAAAATAACGCATGTGGTAAATAACACCCAATTACAAGTATGAGAGCTCATCAAAAACTAGTGGAAAATACCAATTTAAAATACCTCCAGTCAAAAGCAGGAGGTAAAAATTCCTGAAGTGTGGGGAATGAAAGAAAAGCTGTAAAACATTACAAAAAGCCAAGACCAACTAAATATTGCTAAAAAAGAACATAGTATGGGGGATATTCTCAAGAACGTGCGATAAACATTGCCAAAATAGGTTAATGCAAGTTTTCATATCGCCGTCTATCGCGGGAAAATAACTCCGGGTTAACGTCGTATTCTCAACACGGCGGTAACATGCGATAGTCTCCCGATAACGCGTGAAATGTCTGTGATAAAATTACCGGGACGGCGATGAAAATCCAAACCCGAACGCAAAAAAAGTTGCGATGGGCCCAACCGCGATAAGACAATCAGCGAAAAGCAGCGCCAGGCCTGCAAATCACACACGTCAGGCGGGAAAAATCACTACAAAAGCAGGAAAAGAAAACCACGAACAAAAACCAAACTACAGCGAAGCACAATGGAGGCAGCCGGAGCAGGTACAGAGGACGGCCAGAACCCCACAAGCCCCCAGGAGGAGCAGCCTGGGACCTCGGGGACAGGGAAGGGCAAGGACAAGAAGAAGAGGAAGACGCGGTTCAGTCTGCAGGAAAACAGGATCCTGATCACGGAGGTGATAGAACACCATCAACAACTGTTCGTCACCTCCACTGTGTCATTGGCAACAAAAAATGCAACATGGCAGTCCATCCTGGACAAGGTGAATGCAGTCGAAGTGCTGAGGAGGACAATGGAAGAGCTCAAGAGGCGCTGGAATGATGTGAAGCACAAGACCAAGCAGAAACTCGGCAACAACCAGAAGGCAGCAATGCAGACTGGAGGTGGGAGTCCAGCGCCACAGGAGGAGCTGGATGAGATGGAGGAAATGGTGGCCACAGTCATCAGTGTGGAGACGGTGGCAGGAGTTGGGGCACCGGACCCTGCTCAACATGACCTGACACAACAGCAACAGGGTGAGTAACGACCAGGGACTGGGGGGACGGGGGGAGATGGGCACAATGGCACACATCCACAATTAAGTATAGCACAGTGCGCACCCACAATGACTCTGGATCATGTCCCTGATCCCCTTGGCACACTGCAGCACACCTAGAAATAGCAAGTAGGCCCCCGTCGACTATGTGCCCAGAGGGGACCCTTCCCACACATCACCAATCTCACAACCAACCCATGCACATGTGCCAAACCCAGCAAAGCGGCGTGTCTGTGAGCCACACTGACAATGCAAGTGACACTGCATGACGAATAGCATGGCTGCAGTCAATATATCATGACATGTTGCACGCCACGACACTGAGGTGGCTGAGTGTGGACCACATCCGTAAAGGAGCAGGTCACACTCTGACACATCCACATGCACAAACAACCCCTGACGTCAACAACACATCTTCGGACAAACCATGTCCCAGAGTCCCAACTCCCACCAAGAGCCCAATTTACCTAAGAATGCAACATCTCAGCACTGTTTAAGCACAGAAGTCAAAGGCACACTGCCTGAAAGGGATTAGGGCTAGCCAAATCAGAGCTGCAGGGGCGACTCTCCCAAAATGCAGCACACACACATAACATTCAGAGCACATCAACATTGACAACAATGTGGTATAAACTGCAACACGTTTACAACAGAACAGAGGACACAACTGGTGCTGCTTGTGTGTAGAAACTGGTCAATCACATTTGGCATAGCAGGGAAATGTGAGATGATAATGTACAAGTACAAACACACATCCGTGATGTTGTCGAAATGTCCACTGTCCCGCAACAAATAGGCAGCTCCTCCCAAACAGTCACAATGTACATTGTCATGCAGTTTGTATGTAAACTTGTACAATGCGTCAACATACATGTGAACACAATGTTAAACTGCATCTCCCTTCACATTGCAGAGGGAGAACCAACACCTCCTGCAGAGCAGACCCAACAGCTCTTCACTGATGACGAAGAGGACCTCCACACCTTCGACACCGACGCCCTCCAAGAGTTCATGGACAGCTATGGCACCTCACCTCCAGGAGCAGGGCAGCCCAGCTGCATTGAGGAGACCCCACCCCCTGCACAGACCACACAGCAGGAAGCACCCACCACCACAACTGACTCCCAGGACCCCCACGAACAACACATGGCCTTCCAATGCCGTGTGTTAGAGGTCCAGGAGAAGATGGCTGATCAGGTGCGGGTGGGGTTCGACCTCATGGCAGCCAAACTTGATGCCATACATGGGTGTCTGAGTACCATCAGGGACCACTTACAGTCCCTAACGGACACCCAGAGTCCGCTCCATGCTCTCCAATGATCCATGGCTGACATCGCTGGAGTCATGATACTGAGACAAGAACAACTGTCCAGTCAGAGTGTCAGAGTGGCTCCAGCGATGTCAGTCGGGAGTTGGGACACATGCGGGGGCTCATGGAGAACATGGAGCGGATGACGGCGTAAAGAATGGCTGCCACGGCTGCACACCAGCGAGATGTGGCTGGGACCTTCCATGCCCTGCAGCACATCGTCATGGCATTGCTGCCTCAAGGCCTTGCGCAGATGAATGCTGCTGCTGCTTCTACATCCACATCTCCGCCCCCTGATGTGTCAATGCCTCACAGTGCGGCAGGCAATCCACCACCACCCACGTGTGAGGCACATGTGACATCAGAGGACGAAGATGCGGGTGAATCAACCTTACTGGTAAGGAGGAGGCAGTAGCATTCATCTCCGCCATATGGCCTGTTTCTGCTTGGTTCTGCCCTTTGCATCATCACATTCCACTGTCCCCCGATACACTCTACGACACTCACCTTGGACCTCGACATGGACTGCCATTTTCTGTTTGGTTACCAATGACACAGCGATCAGACTGCGGACTGAACTCTTCCTCTTCCGATGTACTTGTCATTCCCTGAAGGACTCTGGCTGGCCCTCCACGGGCCAATAATGTGAAGTGGGGTTTGCATGGCCCTGTACTGCTCCAGCTGCAACACTCCACTGGATGTGAATTAAACATTCAGAATCGCACAGATGTGTCATACCTTTGATCATTCAAGTATGAGAGTATGGATGAATGTAGGGTCAGTGATTCCCCCTTACGTCCATGTTGCTCATGTCGTGGGACTTGAGTCACAGGGTGCAACATTGCCGATTGCGGTCCGGGTGGACACTACAACAGAGACACAAGCATCAGTTACTTCCATGTCCAGCCCAGAACTGAAGCTCGCCCAGAGCCCCGGGCTCATTGTTCCCACCCCTACGCTGGCCTGCCATTCACCAGGCCAGGCCAGTCCACTCCGCTTATGCTCAGAGGGGGGGACGACAAAGCTACATGTCCCAGGTCTTCCCTTTAGTGATCTGCTGATCACTGGTCTAGTTGTCAGCATGCCACAGCCACTCCCTGAGGGCTGGTTCACACCCACACCACACCCATCCAGCACAGGCGTCACAGGACATGTGACCCTGCCAATAAAAGGGGCCTAGCACGTCACATTCCCCACTGCCGGAGATGACATGATGGCGTCCGCACCACGTGACCCAATCATGAAGGGTCCATGACTTGTGGTGCACTGAGTTGGTGGCACCCGCTGCACTGTGGCCGGCATGGGCCTACCGCCACGGGACGATGACTTGCGGTGCACTGAGTTGGTGGCACCCGCTGCACTGCGGCCGGCACGGGCCTACCGCCACGGGACAATGACTTGCGGGCACTGAGTTGGTGGCACCCGCTGCACTGCGGCCCGCATGGGCCTACAGCCACGTGACGATGACTTGCGTTGCACAGGGTCAGTGAAACCCGCTGCACTGCGGCTGGCAGGGCCTACCGCCACGTGACGATGACTTGCATTGCACAGGGTTAGTGGCACCTGAAGACCTGAGCGGGTGTGCAGCCTGCGATGATGCGTTGGCCTCGATACGGCATCCAGCAAATCAAGACTCAAATTGAACAGTGTGCCCTGCTGGACTGCAGTGAACGCGCAGGCAGCAGTCAGCACACACATGACTCCATTGTGCCGCAGGGTGCGCTGGGGGCCTGTGGCGCGGAATCCAGCGATCGGCTGAGGAGGATGCACCGGCACGTGGTGGGCCCTCTTGGAGACATGTCGGTGGCGGCAGGTGAGCATTGAGGCCTGGGTGCGCAGGGGCAGCCAGTCATCGCTGGGCGGAGGACCGGTCTGGGGACCAGGGCTGGGGTGCATCAGGCACACAGGATCGCGCAGGCACCACCGGTCACGCGGCGGACTCGTGGCTGGGTGGGGGGCGCCGCTCTTGCTGACACGACCCTGCATGCGATGGCGTGATGTGCGCGGGTTGGTTTGGGACGTAGCCACCTCGTCTCCAGTGTGAATGTGCATGTTGAAGGTGGTCGGCCACGTGTGTGTAGGCCTATGGGCAGGTTGTGGCGGAGACTGAGACACATCCAGTAGTCACTTTGGTGGTGGATTGGTGACGTGTGCATTCCCACAGTTGTGATTTGGGGGATTGTGGAGTTGAGGTGTGTGGTGTGTTCAGTTGGTACTTGCCGATGGGCAGTGCATTTCCATGGGGCCATCCTCAGAGCGCTGGTTGGTGGTGGACTTGCGGACATGTGGGGTTCATGCACACTGCCTGGGGAGTTTGCGATGACATTGGTGGACAGGCCACAGTGGTCCACTTCTGTATGCACAGTGATGGCATGCGTGTGGTTGCTGCTGCGGTGATTGTGTGCAGTGTCGGCAGGGGGCACTAGTCATACACGTGTGCTGTGAATTGCCCCCAACACGTGCGTGACGCCAGCTATGGCGTAGTTCCCTTGCGTGGGCTCAAGATGTTCCTGCGCAGTGTGGGGGGGGAGTGAGGGGCAGGGGTATCGAGCTGACACACACCGTGATGCTTTCAGGTATGATGAGTCCTGCATGATGTGACCATAACAGCAGTTCGTGTGGTCGTTACCTTCCTCTTCATTCCTACGACGGTTACGGCCACACGTAGTTCTGTTACGGTCTTCTCAATCATGGTTTATCATGCCTGTGAGCATTCCGGTTTGTCCAAGTGCAGTACACTGTACCAGATTAGGCATGTGACTATACGGAAGTTTGAACATTGTCACCATTTCTCCCACAGGTTTCTGAAGACACGTTGCCCTGTTGAAGTTCCCCGTTGGGAATGGAACGCGTTGGCTGAGCTTTTCGTTTGTTTGTGTATTTGTAATAAAGTTCTGTTTTTACACTACTGTTGACTACTGGACTTCATGACCTGGCGCACCCACATTTCGGTTACTACGATCTTGGGCATGGGGCACGGAGGCATCTAGCACGGCTGGCGTTGGGGTTGGTTGCGCAGGTGCAGTACGAATTGGAACTATCGTGTGGTGCGGATACAGGGGCCCGCCGTTGCTTTTGTGGACATGAATCCATGACATATGTGAGGGAGTTTGATGGGGCTGGCTGTGAGACTCCTCCGACTCCGGCAGTTGTTGGTTGGAAGGTACCAGGGGCCAACAGGTGCAGCACAGCCAGCAGCTTTGTCTGCGGGGGATGTGGGTTGTCTGCTGTGTTGGTACCGTCAGCCTGTGGGCAATGTGGGTCAGGATGCGGTGGATGGTTGTCCTTTTGAGCCTGTGTTGGCCAATGGCTTCCTCTGGCGTTGAGTCCCTGGGGCTGGTGCGTTTTAGGGTCGTCTGCTGTCCTGCACTGCCTAGGTGGCAATCCGGGGGGAGTGGTCGGGGGGGAGGGGGGCCTGGGAGTGGTGGCGGTGGGTGTTGTGGCCCTCTTGGTTCTCCGAGCTGCATGATCATTGGCTCCATGGCATCTGTTGGTCTACAGATGTGGCTCTGGGCTGGGCTCCCTTTCATACTGCAGGTAGTCGTCCTGCTTAACACCAGCAAAAGGCAGGTGTTAAATCCCTGCTGCTAACGCGCCTTATCGCCTGTTCTTGGTTCACATCGCAGATCTGACTGGTCGTTGAGAATCTCGCGAAGTGGTGTTTTCGTGTGTTTTTGCACGGGAACGCCTATTTTGCATATCATTAGCGTTAGTTGTCGCACTCATCCGTGGCGATGTTTTTTGCGGCAGCTATCGCTGGTAAACTGGCGATATCAGCAGTTTGCACCAGCTTGAGAATAGGGCGATAAGTCTATCGCCACTTTTGCGGCGCTAAAGTGCCGATAAATCGGCGATAAGTCCTTGAGAATATGCCCCAATATGTACTGTTTGAGCTGAAAAAAAATAAAATCTCACACACACCTGCACACAGGACCAGACCTACTTAAACAGCCGTAGACAGGTGAATCTCTCATAGGTTGACTGCAACAGCTCACATTTCCATTCTGCACACTAGTACACCACCATGGCTGCAGCACTGCTAGGCCACCATATCATGCTATGCCAGATTCATGTTTTCCTACAACAAACCATGCAGAATGAGGATGGGAACCAGGCCTCTAATTAATGACCTCAAATGATGCAGCAATGCAGAAAAAGAGCCAGGATTAACAGAGTAAGGCTGGAAGACATAAAAATGAGTCAGCATGTGAACCAGAATATGCACAGTCAACCGCACAAAACATATTTTCATCACTACGGATAATGTGGAGCCCAACATAGGGATCCACCCCCTTCCTGAAAATGTTAGCAGCACTAGCATTCTTTGCAAAAGGCACCACACAGCAGAAAGTACGATTGGTGTGTGGCATTTCTCAGTCAACCTCAAGCAAAATACTCGGCTAAGTGATGAAGCTTTGTAGAGAGTGAGTGAGCAGCATATACTGTTCCCATTGGACAACCACTCAGCTAATGCTAGCAATGCAAACATCTTTGCTGCAGCAGGCTTCCTGACATCCTAGGGCCAATGGACTGCACTCATGAAAATGTGGTGACTTCATGCAGACAGGAACAAGTGTGCAGAAACCGAAAAATGAAGCTCACAATTTATTTGCAAATGATGTGTGAACGGCCATGTTAGGTGCTCTGGATGAAAACACAGGGGGATATGTACAAGGAAGTGTTGGAGCGTGTCGTTATCCTCCTTGGCTTAACGACATGCTCTGCCACCTCTGAAACGCAAGGCTGCACCATATTTACAAGAATGTGGTGCAGCCTTGAGTTTCCTCCTGTGATGGTGCTAAGTTTAGAAACTTAGGGGCTGATTACGATGGCGGGCGGAGGCACAACCGCGGTGCTGGCGGAAAATGACCTTTTCCGCACTCCATCGGCGGTCCTTGCGTCCGCCGTATTACGATGGGCAAAGATAGCCCATTTCCCGTCTGCTGCGGTGTTTCGGGAACTGCCAGAAATCAGCGGTGGCGGACAGAGCCAATAGAGAGGGACCGCCGTGCGGAATGCGGTTACAACCGACGGTCGAATTACGATGCCATAAACAGCCCATCACACCGCAGCGGAGAATCCGGCTATGCGAGGACGGCGGAAGCACTATTGCGGATAGCGAAGATCCACTCCCAGACACTCCTGACCGCAGTACTGACGGCGGTTCGGGGTGTCACCGCAGCAATTCCGACCGCCGCGGACGGATTTACAGCTTTTCCGCATGTTCCCAGCGGTGTATCCTGGAATCCAACCGCTGCGGTAGGGAGTTCCAGGCAGTGCATCCTAATCTGCACGCCGGTTTTGCCGCGGTACCTGCGGGCGGAAATTTCCCGCTACCACGGCGGTCGGATTGCTTTTCCGCCCGCCATCGTAATTAGCCCCCAAGCGCCAAAGCAGGGTTTCTGCATGCAGGGGAGGATTGTTTATGTGTAGGAAGGTGTTCCTTCCTGCACATAAACAATCCTAAAATGCCATTCTGTCACTTTCATGTGTGCTGCGTGGAATGCCCTCCACAACACCCACTGCACGCCCCTTTCACGCTAACCATAGCGTGAAAGGGGGCCTTATGTACAAGGCAGCATTAAGCCACGTTAAGTGGCTTAACGCTGCCTTGTACATAAGGCGCAGCCCCTATCGCCACCACAACCTCGGTAAAAGTGACGCTGTGGTGGCGATAGGGGCTTGTACATATGCCCCACAATGTCATGATCCTGACAAGAAGCAACTGTGGTGTCACATCACCCTTAAGCTACTGAGCAGACAAATAAACCCTTCTTCATCAAGATTTCAATGCATTATGGGGCCCATTATGAAATCGGGCGGATCGCTACCGCCGGCCCGGCGGTGGCGATCCGCCCGCCAGATGCTCCTGTTTCACACCCTGCCATATTAGCATGGCATGGGGCACCGCGGCGGACGGTAAGACTGTCCGCCGCTTTTCCGCCGGTCGCATCCCCGGCCAGGCGGAAAAGGACCTCAATATGGTGGCGGTGCCTTGCAGGCACTGCCATCCATATTAGGATGTGCAATTACAAAGGCCTTTCCATGGCGGCGATGCCGCAATTGAAAGGCATGCAGGAATTGCTTTGGGGGCCCGTTACGGGTCCCCGGGGAAGTGGGGGGCTGCCCTTGGGGGGTACCTATGGTACCCCCTCCCTTCATTGGCATACACAAAGTGGCAGGCACCGCACGGTGCGTGTCACGTTGTGCATGCCAATGCACAACATGCCTTTTTAACATTGTGGCGGGTGCTGCTTACAGCACCTCCCGCGACAATGTTAAATATGCGGGATGCGACCGCCAGGGTGGCGGTCGCATCCTAATAGGCACAGCGGGACCGCCGCACCTCTGGCGGTCGGTCCCGTGTACCGTTACGGTGGCGGGCGGACTTTCGTAATAGACCCCTATGATTGTTGTAGTCCAAATAAATGTCAGCAGTACCATTAGAGAGTTGTTAACCCATATAATTTCACAAATATGGATGAATGTAAATATGTGTAACAAATTACAAGTCAGACTTTACAATGATGATGTTTCTCAAGCAAAGCCAACTTTTTAACAACCATGCCACTCTCATGTCTCTTACTTTAGATTCCCTTGACCTCAAGACCTTTTTTCATTTCTTCCACACCAGATATGTTGAGGATAGTCATAACTTTTTTCCCACAGCTTTGAGGTAGCGATTAGGCAGGGAACTACCTCCAGTCAGCATGTTTTAGGGCTTGTGCGTCCCAATTCACCAAAGTACCTAGAATTTCAAGGTTTGGAACCTATTTGTAAAGTGCTCAACATCATATGGATATGTTGATTCAGTATTGATTCTGTCTATTATCTCCTCCCACAGGCATGCTTTTGTTTGTTTTGGGTGGAATCTTCAGCTTGCGATGGCACATTAGACAGTCATAGTGTTTTGTCACCTCCTTGGCTGGGACCTCCAGCTCAAGATCTGTAAACTTGTACTTCCTTTCCCTGCCTGCGTTCATGATGTAAGTAAGAGTCTGTCAGGCTTCTGCTTGTGATGACTGAGTGACATCAGAGTATGGCATTGGATTCTGTTTGTCTTCTATCAAGGAGCTTTGTCCACACAAAGCTTGCACATTCCCACACAGGAAGGAGTTGTTTGTGCACTTTTGGGGTGTCCTAAGGTCCGTTTGAGTGTTGATCTGACTAAGGAATTCATTTCCTCATTCCAGGAACTTTCAATGCCTGAGATCGCACTTTCTGATGTTTTGTGCATATGCTATTTTTTTAGGTCAGTCTTTACCACATACACTAAATAACACAGATTTTGTATTAAACATATGCGCCAAATAACGATTCTGCTGCACACGGTAAAAACTCATACTCGGGGCCCGATTCCGATCTCGCTCAGAAGGCCTCTGAATCGGATTTGCCTTTGCCGGATCCGATTCGTAGTCCTTGTTTACGACCGAATCGTACACAGGTCCGAACGACCAAGTACGATGCGAAGAGTGCGTAAGCGCTGACTGAATCGTTTTCAGACCCGTACAGCGCAACGGAGCCGAATGCCGACCGAGCGAGTACGATGCACGATTCCGACAGCTGCTTCGCCTCGGTCTCAGCGAGACGAAACGGCTGTCGGAAGCATACTTCGGGGGGGGCGCGTAGCAGGCCCCCTGGACCAGGGGCCCTCCAAATCTGTCACAGAGTGTGCTCATGGGTCCCCCTGATCAAGGCATGCACAGTGTGATGGGCAACATGGGGTGCCCACCACAGGGTGTACGCTTTTCCCCACCCACCCCTTTTCTGCCATGGGAGACTGAGTATGCGTCTGTACACAGGCTCCCATAGAGTCCAATGGGAGTCCGAGCAAACCGAGTCCGTCAGCATACGGCTGCATCGTACTCGTTCGGTCGGACTCTAGGAGCACGTCTTGCTCGGAAAACCCTCCGGATCTGAGTCGTACAGAGGGCTTTCCTAGCAAGATCGGAATCGGGCCGTCAGTGTTAGAAATGGGATTTCTAGTTGGATAGGGCAAGCACCTAAGCCTGGCAGAAACTACCACTGTAGTCAGGGCAAGGGAGTTACATGCTGAAGATAACCCTTACTCACCCCCTTGGTAGCTTGGCAAAGCAGTCAGGCTTATCCCAGAGGCAATGTGTAAAGCGTTTGCGCAACACACTCACACAGCAGCGACACCCTAGGCACACCACAAAAGAAACTCCACACAAGGTTGGTAAGTAGACAAAATATTGAGGGGCATATTCACAAGGAGCTATCGCCGAATTAACGGCACTTTATCGCAGCCAAAGTCGTGATAAATTTACCTCCCCATTCACAAGCCGGTGTTAACAGCCCACAGCACCAGTTTACCCGCGATAGCAGCCGCAAAAAACATCGCCACAGAGGACCCCCGCAAATATCGCTAATGAGATGCAGAGTAGGTGTTCCCGTGCCAAAAGTCGAGACAACATCACACCTCAACATTCACAACGACCAGCCACATCGGCGATAAGAACACAAAACAGGCGATAAGGCGCGTTAGCACCAGGAAATTTACACCTGCTCTGACCTGGTGTAAAGTCGGACGGCAGCCAGCACCACAAAAGGGAGCACAGCCCAGGGCCACAACCAAAGGGCAACAGATGCCATGGAGCCACTCATCATGCGGCCCGGACACCCAAGAGGGCCGCAACACCCACCGCCACCACCCCTAGGACCACCCCTCCCTGGCACCCCCCCGACCAAAGACATGCGACATCAGCCACACCTAAACATGTACAAAATATTCTGCTTGATGTCGCACAATCACAACTGGTGACATGCATGTGTCGTCACAGAAATGAGCAGCACACATTCACTTACGAAGCAACAAATGAAACTTTATTAAAATGAACACCGAAATGAAATGAAGACACATGGCCGCTCCCCTCGGGACAATACGTAGGTCACAGCCTGCAAGACAAAAAACATGATGAGAAGGTGTGTCCTGCGCACATCAGAGGACAGAGAGAGAGCGAAGGAGAGAGAGAGGGAGAGAGAGAGAGAGGAAGAGAGAGAGAGAAGAGGAGAGAGAGAGGAAGAGAGAGAGAGAGAGAGAGAGAGTGCCACCTCTGTGCACCCAGGCCACACTGCTCACCTGCTGCCACCGGTGTGTCTCCAACCACGTGCCGGTATGTATAGCAGGACACCAGGTCACACATCTGAGTCAGAGCCATCAGCTGAAACAGAGTCCAGATACATGACTGGCACAGTACACACACTTGCACAAGACAACATCGCCTGCCTGCCCATCCACACCCAGGCAGAGGCACCCCAACCCCTCCCGCCGCCCATCGGAGCATGCCCGCCCATGCACACCCAGGCCTCAATGCTCACCTTCCACCTGCGGCGCGTAGACAGGGGGTCCCACCACGTGCCGCTGCAAGCCACAAGCCCGGGGCCCGCGGACATGGTACCCTCCACATCATGCAGCCCCGCTCCGCAGGCCACCAGGTCTCACGTTTGGTGCTGGGTCTTGATTACTCCATGGCATAGGACATACCAGTGCACCCGGCCCCATCGCAGGCTGCACACCCGCTCAGCCCAGTGGGTGCCACCAACTCTGGGATCCCGGAAACGACGCCACGTGGCAGTAGGTCCGTGCTGCCCGCTGGCTCTGGCCTACACTGCGGTCCAGCAGGGCACACAAAACCTGAGCTGTCCGGACCGCCGGGATGGGGCATCATCGCAGGCTGCACACCCGCTCAGCAGCTTAAGGTGCCACTGACTCAGTGCACCCAAAGTCACCGTCCCGTGGCGGGGTGCCTGTGCCGTCCGCAAGGCCCCGTGTGCCACTAACCCTGTGCAACCCCAGTCTGCGTCCCGTGGCGGGGTGCCTGTGCCGTCCGCAAGGCCCCGTGTGCCACTAACCCTGTGCAACCCCAGTCTGCGCCAAGTGGTGGTAGGCCCGTGCCGTCCACAAGGCCTCGTGTGCCACTAACCGTGTGCGCAAAAATTCATGGGCCCTTAATGATTGAGAACCGTGGAGCGTCCGTCATCCAGTCACCACCGGCAGAGGGGAATGTGACGTCGTCGGCCCCTTATGTTGGCGGAGTCACATGGTCTGTGACGCCTGTGCTGGATGGGTGTGGTGTGCGTGCAAACCTGCCCTCAGGGAGTGGCTGTGACATGCTGACAACTAGACCAGTGACCTGCACACCACCAGCGAGTACGCCCGCGACGGGTAGCAATGAGGGCCCCCCCTCGGAGCGTTAGCGGAGTGGTCTGGCCTGCCGTACGCCGGACCAGCGCAGGGCTTGCAACAATGACTCGTGGGCTCTGGGCGTGGTTCAGTCCATGTCCGGACAAGGAAGTGACTGATGCGTGTGTCCCTGTTGTAGTGTACACGGGACCTGGTACACAAAATGCAATGTAGCACCCTCTGACTGGCATCCCACAGGATGAACATCATTGACGCAAGGGAAGTCACTGTCCCTACATTCATCCACACATTCACACATGAATGATGAAAGACATGACACAGCAGTGCGTCACTGGATGTTTATTGCACATCCAGTGCAGTTATGCAGCTGGAGCAGTACAGGGCAATGCCGAGCACACTACACAATATGGGCACTTGGAGGGCCAGCCGGTGGATGACATGTACTGCGGAAGAGGAAGGGTACAGTCCGCAGTCTGGTCGCCGTGTCATTGGTCGTCAAACAGGATGTGGCAGTCCATGTCGCTGTCCAAGGTGAGTGCATCGGAGTGTATCGGGGGTCAGTGGAAGGTCATGAGGCCATGTGCGGGACCAAGCAGAAACTGGCCAGGTGGCGGAAATGTATGCTAGTGGCTCCTTCTGAGAGCCAACCCATCCACGGCCTCGGATGTGTGCTCTGCCCCACCTGTGGGTGTTGCAGTACCGGTTGTGGCACTGTGTGCCACTGACACATCAGGGGCAGGAGGAGGATTGTCGGCCGCACTGTGTGGCAGTGACACATCAGGGGCCTGAGTGGATACGCCTGCCATACTGGGAGGCACTGACACACCAGGGGGCGGAGATGTGGATGGTGTGGGGGCAGCCGCATTCATCAGCGACACGCCTTGTGGCAGCAATGCCATGATGAAGTGCTGCAGGGCCTGGTAGATCACTGCTACATTTCAATGGTGTGCAGCAGTGGCTGCCATCCTTTCCGCCTCCATCCGCACCATGTCCTCCATGAGCCTCCGCATGTGTGCCAGCTCACGGCTGGCATCGCTGGAGCCACTGTGAGCGGACAGGTGTTCTTCTCTCCGCGTCATGACTCCAGCGATGTCAGTCAAGGCTGGTTGGAGACCATGGGGCGGACGTAGACACCCATGGATGGCGTCCAGTTTAGTAGCCATGAGCTCGAACCCCACCCGCACCTGCTCAGCCGTCTCCCTCTGGCCCGCCAGCACACGGCGTTGGAAGGCCATTTGTTGTTCCGAGGCTGTGGGTGCCTCCTGCTGGGTGGTTTGGGTGGTGGGTGGGGTCTCATCGATGTGGCTGGGCTGCCCTGATCCTGGAGGTGAGTGGCGGATGAGGTCAATGATGTCTTGGATGGTTTGGGTGTCGATGCTGGTGTTGTCCTCGGGCTGCCTCCATGGTGCTTGGGTGTTGGTCAGTTTGTGTGTGGGTGTTTTTTCTACTTTTATGGTGATTTTTGACGCCTGCCAGGTGTGTGTTGCAGGCCTGGCGCTGCTTGTCGCTGATTTCCTCATCGCGCTTTGCCCCATCGCATGTTTTTTGGTGTTGTGGTTTGTGTTTTTATCGCCATCGTGGTGGTTGTATCGCGGACATTGTCCGCGGTTTCGGCAGACTATCGCTTGCTACCGCCTTGTTGTGAATTCCACGTTGACACAGGGTTATTTTCCCGTGATAGGCTGCGATATAGAAAGTTGCGTTACGCTACTCTTGCGGTAGTTATCACACGTTCTTGTGAATATACCCCTGAGTTTTAAATATCGTTGTGCAATAATATTGAGTTTTAAATGTCGAAAGTCAAAAATATCGTTATATATAATATCGATGTCAAGAATATCGATTTGTTGTATAAAATATCGTTGTTAAAAATATCGATTTTTAAAATATCATTATTTAAAAAAGCGATTTTGTAAATGTGAATTTTTTAATATAGTATATAATTTTAAATGTATTAATAATTTTTAATAAATTGTATATGTTTAATATAAAAAATGTTTTAGAAGCGGGATGTTGAATTTATAAGGGATAAGGGTGGGGAGTGTTTTAAAAATATTTTTTTAAATTGTAACAATTTTTAAAAATATTAATGTATTTTTAGATTGTGTTTTAGGAGCGGGATGTTGGGTTTATATGGGATAAGGGTGGGGAGAGTTTAAAAAAAATATATATATATTTTAAACAATTTTACAATATAAATGAAATTTTAAAATATGTTTTAGGAGCGGGATGTTGGGTTTATAGGGGATAAAGGTGGGGAGTATTTAAAAAATCTTTTACATTTTGTTAAAAAAATTAATAAAAGATTAATGAAATTTAAAATTGTGTTTTAGGAGCGGGATGTTGACTTTATAGGGGATAAGGGTGGGGAGTGTTTTAAAAACATTTTAAAAAATATCTAATTTAAAAAAAAAATATTAACGAATTTTTAAAATTGTGTTTTAGGAGTGGAATGTTGGGTTTATAGGGGATAAGGGTGGGGAGTGTTTTCATAATTTTTTTTAAAATATTTAAATAATTAAAAAAATATTTATGAAATTTAAAATTGTGTTTTCTGAACATCTTCCTTGCGGAAACAGCAGCATAGCTGAATCAGTTATGTTGAGTTATCTGAAATAAGAAAGAGTATAAGTGCTCTGTTGTCATGTAACTGAGAAAGGTGAAATATCAAAGCGGGCAAGTTATATGACATTTTTAACAATCCATTGAAAAAAGGTTGTATGAAACTTTCAACAATACATTGAATAAAGGTTGCATGAAATTTTCAACAATACACTGAATAAAGGTTGTATCATAAATTATGCATCTATTGTTCAGTAATTCATGTATCCACCCATGGGAGGGGAAGGGTGGGATAAAGTTAGCCTCCGTGTCTTTAATGAAATCCAGATTCTCTTGTCATGTTATTAGGAGAATCGCAATTTCATTACAAGACCGGAGGCTACCATTATGCATGTTGGTAGTTTAGTAACACTACATCTGACATATTTTTAATAGGTTTACAATAGTATTTAGCAAAAGTGTTAGAATTTGACCAATCAGCTGCTTTAAGAATGTCATCTAGTTTACCCCCTTTCCAAAGTGATTCGCTAGCCATAGCGCCCCTTATTGAGTGTGCCTGGAACCTTTTTAGGTCAATATCAGCTGACTGCATTGCACATTTAACCCATCTTGCAATAGAAGCTGATGTAATGGGTTTGAAGGGTTTCACAAAAGAGATAAGTAATTGGTTAACACCATTCGCATGATGTTCGCTCATTCTTGCATCATATTCTTTCATACAATCTACCACACAACATTTTTTGCAATGCCAGCCTCAACTCCGAGCGGAGAAGAGTGGTTCTCACCAAAATCAGACCTAAATTAAGTGATTTGGCCGACAAAGAGCCCTCCCTCAACCCCAAGGGATTACTTTTTGGGGAAGACCTTATTAAGACTCTAGGTAAATACGTGTTTACCTTTACGGCCTTAGACAAGGCCCACCAAAACATGAAGAGAGTTTTTAACACCACTAACCTTTTTGGCAGGGCCAGAAGAAGGGGCCTCTCTTCCGGCCGCTTCAACCGCAGGCCCTACCCTAGATCTAGAGGATACGGCGGAAGGGGTTACCAACCCTCAAATACCCCTCAATTTTATCCACAAAGAGGAAGAGGCTTTCGCTCCAGAAGCTTCAGATCACGAGGAGCCTCCAGCGACAACAACCCTCAAAGTGAGTACAACAACTCTTTTCCCATCCCCTTCTTTTTCCCCAAAGGTGGGAGGGAGACTCAGATTCTTCTATCAGAATTGGAAATTAATTACTCAAGACCCATGGGTTCTGAATACGGTGAAAGGGTTTATGATAGACTTTATAGAAATGCCTACTCAAACTTCTTTCCCCAGAGATATCCCTCTCACTCTAGATCAGGAAAAAATAATAGAGGAGGAGATATCCTCCATGCTTCAGAAAGGTGCAATTATCGAAGTCCCTCTGGAGATGATAAGGTTTATAAGTACACTCTTCCTCGTCAAGAAAAAGGACAAGGGTTGGAGACCCGTCATAAACTTAAGGGAACTCAACAAATATCTTGTTTACAGGCACTTCAAGATGGAGGGCATCCATCTTCTGAGAGACTTAGGGGTCTATTCCAATCTCGGCCGGAGGCGCACCTAACACTATTCGTCCGGAAAAAAACCAAGCCGAACGCGTGTTTCCCGACCGATCTGAACATTTGTTCGAACGAGCAAGTACGATGCGCATAACTGCCCAGATCCCGACCCAGCCGTACGTACCCATTTCAGCTCCTGTTCCCCGCCCGAGCCGGATCCGTAAACGCAGAATCGAGTCGCACGGAAGCAAAAATACAGCACCTTCCGGCCAGACCAGTACGATGCGCCTTCCGTACGCGCCGAACCCGTCGCTACGTAAGGCACGTCAGAGCATTCGGGAGAGCCGCACATAAGCTCCGATTCGCGCCACAAGACGATCCACGGCTACGAGACGAACAAGCCAGCGACGAGTACGAGTTGAAGCAACGAGAAACCCGAACGAGACGAACCAACCATGAATCCCATCGCGCAGGTCCTACCAATACTCTACATCTATTATCGGAACAGGTACGGACACGTACGGCGCAGACGGTAAGTCAAACATCCACTACACAAACAAACGACACGTACCCGACATTTGTCACACACACATAGGGATGCAGAAATGACATACACTAGCAACAGCAGAACCATAGGGGCGGGATGGCTATCACCAATGCCATACACACCCATAGGGGCCTGGATGCCTACCACTACCACCACCCCTACTCATGGGGGGCTGGATGCCTATCACTACCACCACCCCTACTCAGGGGGGGCTGGATGCCTGTCACTACCACCACCCCTACTCAGGGGGAGCTGGATTCCTGTCACTACTACCATCCCCACTCATAGGGGGATGGATGCCTACCACTACCACCACCCCTACTCATGGGGGGCTGGATGCCTGTCACTACCACCACCCCTACTCATGGGGGGATGGATGCCTACCACTACCACCACCCCTACTCAGGGGGGGCTGGATTCCTGTCACTACTGCCATCCCCACTCATAGGGGGATGGATGCCTACCACTACCACCACCCCTACTCAGGGGGGGCTGGATGCCTACCACTACCACCACCCCTACTCATGGGGGGCTGGATGCCTACCACTACCACCACCCCTTCTCAGGGGGGGATGGATGCCTACCACTACCACCACCCCTACTCATAGGACGGGTAATGCATGACACAACCAGCATACTCCAACATAAGGAATGTCAGAAAAACACATCCCCCCAACACCATGACAAGCGTGTGTAGTCTGTGTCAAATGCCTACAACACTGAACATGACATTGAACATACAATGTGACCCCCTATCACATGTGTCACACATAAATGTGTGTGGCCTCCACAATGCAAGCAGACCATGAGCACTGTGGCAATGGGGTCTAACCCCCCATCATCACAGTGACCTAAAGGTAAATGTGGGGTCCATAGCTGAAGCACATTTTGAACATTGTGGCAATGGGGTCTAAACCCCCATCATCACAGTGACCAAAAGGTAAGTGTGGGGTCCATAGCTGAAGCACATTTTGAACATTGTGGCAATGGGGTCTAAACCCCCATCATCACAGTGACCAAAAGGTAAGTGTGGGGTCCATAGCTGAAGCACATTTTGAACATTGTGGCAATGGGGTCTAACCCCCCATCATCACAGTGACCAAAATGTAAGTGTTGTCATGGAAAAAGCTGCAAATGCCAAACAGCATGGATGATTCCTGGTCACAGAACAACAAACACATCAGTGGCATAGTAGTGCCTGTGTCCCATAGCAACATGGATTGGGTGAGGCAAACAGTGCAGTGCAAATAAGACATACCTTTGGCCATGTGCAGACAAACATCACCCATGGGGGCTGACATTGTCAACATTCATCAATAACACAATGACAGAAGTGACCATCATAATGCAGACCCACATATCTGCACCAATGGACACACAAATGTAGATATCCTGTGGAGACTGTAGATGTGAGGTGAACAAATACCACTCCATGGCAGCAATGGGACATACAAACCATGATCATTGTGCTGACTGATGACCTAGGAGTCCCAGGGACAGCAGGGGAAACCCACCAAACAACATACAGCCAATGGCACACTAAAGATATGCCAATGCAGTGGTGCAGATGCACAAACACAAACAGGCAGCCCCACACTGCATATCAAACACAACAGGTGATGGGGGTGTGCCAGTGTCCCCAGGCAACCACACAACACATGAGGAGGCCTGAATCCCAATTACACAGATGTGCATACAGTGCCACACAAAAGTAACTCATGGATCGGATTCCCCTATGTGGGCAATCAGGCATTGTTAGATGAGAGGGAGCCCAAATTACACATGTCACACAAGCTTGTAGGAACAGCAACTAACACAGCAAGAGACAGACCCACCACAGCACTACCCCCAGGGACCCCACATTGTGGTGACACTGGCCTGCATGATAATCCCACTGTGATGACAAAGCTAGATGTCGTTCACACAGTGAACCACAGTCATGTGTCCTGAGCAACAAACTACCATCACACCTACACAAGCACAAATCAATCAGCACGGCCTGTCAGCCAAGGCCAACATGGAGGTAGGGATCTAGCCGTGCAACAACTCTCATTTGCACACACTCAACACCACACACCTTGATCTCCAACAATGTGCAGCAGTGAAGCTCACATGGACTGGTGACATTGCACATGCACCCATGACAATCCCAGGGGTGGTGGTGGGAACTAAGGTGCAGAAACCCATCACACATGGCCAGTCAACAAGACTCGTGAATGTCTGACACACTGCACAGTACGCCGTACATGGGCATGACGTCAAATCCACACCAACCAATGGGATCCCGGCCACAGTCACACACCAATGAAGAAGCCAAGGTCACCCACAAAGAACATACATAGACAACTTCCAACATTGCAGCTCTGACCCTGAGGAGTGGCAGCAGTCACACACACAACGTGTCACAATCACTGAAAGCTACCACAAACTGTAAATTACATGACTTGTGTAACCAACAAGTGCCAAGGGGAATCCTGACTGTGTCTCAACTGCGTTTGTCCACAAACTCAGCCATGACAGCAAACACACCTATGGATGACACCCTGATGACCAGTAATGTGCCATGCACCCACATCCCAGAGAACCCAGGGCGAAGAGTTTGGGGGAACATAGGTCAACTCAGCAAGCATCACTAACAGGAACATCACTAGGGAACCCAGCCTGCGTAGCAAAATGGAAGTGAACATGCACAGACATGCTCACACAACACACACCTTGGGCTCAGGCAATGTCACGGAATTACACACTGCCATGAGGGGACTCCACTCCTGTGTAAGGAAAGCTGTGCCATACGTTGTCTCTGCAGGGCTCTATCATGTCAGCAGAACACTTGGTCACTCAGTCAACAATTAGCACAAAATGAAGGCTCTCATCACATCAGCCTGGTCATGGGAGTGTCACCGAAATCATCTGCACAGATCCAACACACATGTATAGCAAGTTGCACTGATAACACAGATGAATCCTTCCCCATTGATGCCCAAACTTGCATGTCCAGTGGAGATGGTCACACGGTCAGGGAAATAGACAAATTGAACAATGGCAAGCACAACAGATGTGCAGGGGTGTAAGCCACAGATGTGATATTGCATTTAAAAGTAGGAAATCCCATTGCCAAATATTGAAAACATGACACCCTCATATTGCTGCAAAGGATGACATGGATACAAACCAGGATAGGACACATTCCCCCTGGACCACATGGGGTCCTGCACAGTAACACTTCATTTTCCTGATATCAAAAATCACCATCACTGCAGCAAGGGCATGGTTAGCATCATCAACATCATGTACATCTCAAGCAAAACCACTAGAGAACAGAAAGTAGCTTTATTCAGCATATGTTGGTGTAAAATTGAAAGTCCAGAAAAAACACAAAGGCCAATGGCCAGTCCATTAGTAAAGTCCGAACAGGGTGACAGTGGCAGATGTCACCCTTTGCTTGCCTGCACTGCTACGGACCAGGGACATTCCCCTCAGAGGGGCATACGGGGGGCAGGCCAGGCACCGCAGGGACAGGATCAGGGCTCACCTGAAGGAGGCAGGGAAGGGGTGGTGAGTGCTGGATTTTCACTGACAACTGCAGTGGAGGTGTCTGACATGGTGTGTGCCGGCACAACTGGGGGGCATGAGTCAGATGGTGTGGGTGCCGGCACGACTGCAGTGGGCTGGGCAGATGGAGTGGACAGGTTCCCCACTGCAGTGCCCAAGTCAGACGGGGTGGTAGTGGACTCCACTGCAGTGCCTATCTCCAGGGGAGTAGAATGGGGTTCAGGTAAGGTGGGCAGGACAGAGGGGGAGGACACGGTCTCCACACCAGTGGCACAAACATGCGCAGCAGGGGGTGTGTGGCTGGAAGAGCAAGTGGTAGGGGGAGAAGGCCGGATCATTTTGGGGATGGTGTATCTGTGGGTGGGGGAACCTGGGGCAGGGTGTGGTGGGGGAACCTGTGGAGTGGGGGCTGAGGGATGGAGGAAGGAGACTTGGTGGTTGAGCTGCAGGGCGGTGGCGGGCTCTTGCTCTTCCGGGTCCGGGGGACTTGCGGGTGGGGGCCTCAGCCTGCCTGTGCCTGGGGGAGGGTGTCCGGGGATGAGGGGCACTCCCTCTGTGTGGGTGGACTTCCTCTTCCCCCTGAATGCTGGATCAGCTGGATCGGAGGGGAAGAGGCCGAGGTCACAGAGGAAGAGCTGCTTTGTAGGTGGGGTTGCAGGTGAGGCAAGGGAAGGGGTCTTGGAGGGAGAGGGATCGGAGGACTGCGGAGTGACTGGGGATGCCTGTGTGTGTGTCTGTTCCCCATCCCCTGTGGGTGTGCTATCAGTCCCGGAGGATGCTGGCGTGCACGTCTTGGCTTTGTTTTGGGTGTTTCTGTGCTGCTCGTGTCTGTGTGTTTGCGTGATTGTGCAGGTGTGCATGTGCTTGGGACAGGTAGGGTGCTAGGAAGTGTGGATGGGGCAGAGGTAGGAGGGGTGAGAGACTGTTGGAGGAGGGACACTGCTGCCGTCAGGGAGGAGGCCATGGACTGATTGCCCCTCTGTAGGGCAGACATGCCCGATGAGATGCCCTCCATGAACGACACCAGCTGTGTCAACAGACTGGTGTGTGCATGGAGGACACTCAGCATCGCTGTCTGCCCTACATGGAGCTGGCGAAGTAAGTACACAGACTCCTCACTCAGGGCAGCAGGGGACACACGGGCAGGGGGTGCGGTGCCTGGCACAAAGGAGACACGCTCCTGAACACGGGAGCCTCCACGGACCTCTGGAATGGGAGCCGATGGGAGGGCGGTGGTGGTGGTGGTGGCGGGGCCAGCCATACTAGCTGGGGTGTGGTGGCTGCTGACACCCGCCTCCACAAGGGAGTCATCCTCCGAGCTGCTGTGGTCCTCAGCTGAGGTAGATGGTGCTGAGGACTCCTCGTTGTGGCTCCCCTCGGCCTCCGTGCCACCGGGTCCCTCCGACCACTCATCAGCTGCTGACCCAGTCTGGCTCTGCAGCTCCTCCTGGTCCGTGGAGCTGTCCCCTCCTGTGGCCGTGGATGTATCTGCAAACAATTAGGGAAACAGACAAACATCAGTCACCTGCACTGACCGCACACACCACAGTAAGTACAGCACATTACAGAGCAAGCCCTGGCATCCTTAGTTGAACATTGCCAAAGGTGCTCACACAGATTAGGAGAAGCTAATTGTCAGTCTGATGGTCAACCATGGCACTCACATCCCTCCTGGCCTTGCACCCATCTGTCTGGTGCCTGTCGGATGGTAATACCCCAGTGTGGACACATGCACTACCTACACAGTTGTTGGACATTGCAGAGAACACTGTGAAGTATGTGAACATGCACACATCACATCTCTTGCCACTGAGTCAGTACAGGTGTCCGGATAAAGGGATGGCCAGAGTCTAATTTGAAATGCATGTGATGCATACCAGCACCAGACACCATGATGCACCCATGTCCTGATAGTCAATGCCACAATGGGGTGCATGTAGCACATGTCACTCCCCTGCAGGATCACTCTTAGGAAGTTTAATGCCATGGCACAGGCATGCCTGCAAAGTCATACATCACTGTCTCCAGTCACATGGGCAGGGCAGCCAGCTAACAACAGTCTGCACTGTGTCACAATCCTAGGTCATGGGGAATGCAAGTTCTGTAGCTGACAAGTGCACATGTCCATCCCCCACAAACCACATCATCTGAACTCTTATTTGTCCACGTCATACCAATTGGACATATGGGAGACATGAAACACAACTCTCTGAACCTGAGCACCTCACAGTCTGCTGTGAATGAAAAACAGCTGCCTGAACTTCACAGTCGCATACACCAGTCTGCACAGTCAAGTGATCAAACACCTATATGTCACACAAGTATCGTCTCCTATGGTCACATCTCAGATGGCATGCTGAGCCCTAACCGATTAACACCCCAGTAGTCCTGACAACGAAGCCACAGCACAATGACACAGAGGCAGACACCTGAGGGAACATTTCACTGAGCACAACGTGTCAGCTGATACACAGGAGTGGGAGTACAGAGTGTATTGTATGCCCTGGAGTAGGCATGACTGTCCTGCTCCACGTGAAAGAGGGATGAGCCCTGGACAGTAGGCAGGTGGCTAAGCATGTGTGACACACTTGATATACATACTCCTGAGGCCCAAACATTGTTCCCACCCGCAGCATGGGTGTGTGCCAAATACCCCAGGCACATGTGGTGAGTCAGATCAGCAATTGGACCACATATCAAAGTTACACGCAGATTACATGTCAGAACTCAGGCATTGTGTAAGCAATTGACCCACCCATGAAGCCCACCACAAAGTTACGGGAACAAATGCTGTCCCCCACCGTGAGCTAAGCAAAATGCAAGGACACAGTACCCAAGTGACACACTTTCCTGACTGTAAGGGCCACACCTGGGTATCAGATGAGGAGTGGGCATGTCACAATTGAGGGACATGGGTCCTGGACCACAAGACTGATGTACTGTGGAAGTTTAACCAGGCCAGAGGAGGGCACATAGCATGTCAGACAAAGTTCACAGTGCAGTCATGGACTCACCCCCTCCTTGCTGCTGTCTGGCCTTCAGCTGCCCATCCAGGTCCGGGAAGACCACCGCCAGAATCCTGAGCATGTGGGGGGTCAGGGTCCGGTGTCCGCCCCTCCTGCGAGGATGCGACAGCTTCAGCTGGACCCGTGCGATCCTCCGGGTCCAGCCCCGAAGGTCCTCCCACCTCTTCTGGCAGTTGCGGATCGGAGCTTGTAGACCCCCACGGATCTTACTGCCCGGGCGATGGTCAGCCAGATTTCCTGCTTCTGGTGGGCATCAACCTGTGAGGATGACAAAGTGAAAAGGCCATTACTACACATGCAACATTTCCGTGCATCACACAGTTGGATATACATGTCTCAATCACAGGGGCATGTGATGTACACAGGCAGTGCAAATATGGCTATGAACAGTTTGCCAGCAGTTACCAAATGGAATCATTGCCTGGGAAGTAAAACCTTGTTGGAATGCACTGTTACTGCACTATACCTGTTCAGTGCATGTAACTACACACTTTGGGGGGTGACAACTACTCAGTGAGCATGCTAGCCAGTGGTGTGCACACTGTAAGTCTTGCTAGTCAGACAACATGCACATTTAGTAAGGCAGTGGACAGCACACTCACCTGCTCCCCTGGTTTCCCATACAGCTTGCTGATTGTGTAAGGAGGCTGTCCAGCAGGGCCTGGTTCTCCTCATTGCTGAAGGCAGGGGCTCTCTCTCCACAGTACGTGCCATTGCAGTAGCCAGAGGATGCAGATACAGCAGCAGTGGTGGTGGCAGATGTCGTCCTGGAGCATGTAGTGCAGGCAAGTGAGCTCTCAGGGGAACAGCCAGCATTATATGTGTGCTGCAGAGGCAGATACTGTCCCATGTGTCCAAAGTGATAGGTCCAAGTCGTTTGCATCTTCTGAAACTGGCCAATCCATGGAATTGTACCACTTATACACGCCCACTGCATCCTTCAAAATTTCAACTTCATGACACCCATGAATTTGCAACATTGTTGTGGGTGGCCAACTGAATTCACTGCATCAGACTCGTTAAAGCTTCGAAAACGCGTCCGTTGCCATGCCAGGCCATAGCCAATGCGTGCACACCGATCGGTCCATTGCTGTACAATGCGTACATCGGATGACAACACGCATCCGTCCACATCATATGCAATGGCCAATGCGTGCACACCGATCGGTCCATTGCTGTACAACGCGTATTTCCGTCCACATCATATGCAATGGCCAATGCGTGCACACCGATCGGTCCATTGCTGTACAACGCGTACATCGGATGACAACACGCATCCGTCCACATCATATGCAATGGCCAATGCGTGCACACCGATCGGTCCATTGCTGTACAACGCGTATTTCCGTCCACATCATATGCAATGGCCAATGCGTGCACACCGATCGGTCCATTGCTGTACAACGCGTATTTCCGTCCACATCATATGCAATGGCCAATGCGTGCACACCGATCGGTCCATTGCTGTACAACACGTACATCGGATGACAACACGCATCTGTCCACATCATATGCAATGGCCAATGCGTGCACACCGATCGGTCCATTGCTGTACAACGCGTATTTCCGTCCACATCATATGCAATGGCCAATGCGTGCACACCGATCGGTCCATTGCTGTACAACGCGTACATCGGATGACAACACGCACCTGTCCACATCATATGCAATGGCCAATGCGTGCACACCGATCGGTCCATTGCTGTACAACGCGTATTTCCGTCCTCATCATATGCAATGGCCAATGCGTGCACACCGATCGGTCCATTGCTGTACAACGCGTACATCGGATGACAACACGCATCCGTCCACATCATATGCAATGGCCAATGCGTGCACACCGATCGGTCCATTGCTGTACAACGCGTATTTCCGTCCACATCATATGCAATGGCCAATGCGGGCACACCGATCGGTCCATTGCTGTACAACGCGTACATCGGATGACAACACGCATCCGTCCACATCATATGAAATGGCCAATGCGTGCACACCGATCGGTCCATTGCTGTACAACGCGTATATCGGATGACAACACGCATCCGCCCACATCATATGCAATGGCCAATGCGTGCACACCGATCGGTCCATTGCTGTACAACGCGTATTTCCGTCCACATCATATGCAATGGCCAATGCGTGCACACCGATCGGTCCATTGCTGTACAACGCGTACATCGGATGACAACACGCATCCGTCCACATCATATGCAATGGCCAATGCGTGCACACCGATCGGTCCATTGCTGTACAACGCGTATTTCCGTCCACATCATATGCAATGGCCAATGCGTGCACACCGATCGGTCCATTGCTGTACAACGCGTACATCGGATGACAACACGCATCCGTCCACATCATATGCAATGGCCAATGCGTGCGCACCGATCGGTCCATTGCTGTACAATGCGTCCCTGTACAAATCACTCGCATATGTCACCATGGTTGTCACTGGTGAACGTATGCCAGCCACAATTTCTTGCCAGGGACTCAGGGGCACACCTACAACACCACAGCCTGTCCACACTGTATCCTAAGGCATGTAAGGCTGCATTACCTGTGTGTGTATGGGGGTCAACATGTGTTTTTTTTGGTGGCACTTGGGGGCAGCCACTCCCAGGCTGTGCACGTGTTCATGGGGACAGAATCCTTTGTGTGTTGTGCACATGACCACTGTGTAGTGCAACTGTTCAGTGCAGGGCATGTGGCATGGTCACATTTCCAGGTTGTGTATGTGTATGTCATGTCACATACACCCTGAGTCCCATGTGGGAAGGTATGTACGTCACAGGGTGACCCATTGCCACAATAGTGATGTCCCTCCACAGTCTGTGTGCATGTTGTGTTTCAGATGTCTCTGATTCAATGTGCACAATGGGAGACAGTCTCCACATCCACGTTGTTTGTGCATCTACTTTGATGTTGTGCATTTGTGTGTCACAGACGTCCATGTCTGTCCTGCAGAGGCAACAGGGGCCACTACCTGTGGGAGTCATGGTTGTTTTGCTGACGTGTACATGATACGCCATGTCATGCCAATGTCCATGTGGCAATACAGGGTCCCTGGGAATCTACCTGTCAATGAGCTGTGATGCCTGTGGCACATCTGTCCTCACTTGTCACTGTGGTGTGTGTGTTTGGAACGTGACAGCAGTACATAGGTACTGTGACACAGCCTAATGATTTCCCATAGCACGACCTGGAACTTGTTGTCAACACATGTTGAACTGTGATGTTAGATGTTGGCCATGTAGGTGCCATATATGTCCATACAGAACGGCACACACATCAAGTACTTGTGTCTTGTAATGATGTATCATGTGATATTGAGTATGGTCAATGCCACATATGTGGGGTGACTGACAATCTTTCTTTGTTCACCTATGCACTGCAGGGCACCAGCTGTCCATAGATCATTCCCTGACCTTGCAACCATGGTTGAACGTGACTGCATCCGACGGTACCGCTTCAACAGGCCGCTGATTGAGGAATTGACGGTGCGGTTGGCCCCACATTTGCAACCTGGCCGGACATACCCTACAGCGCTGACCCCCAAGGTGAAGGTGATGGCAGCCCTACACTTCTTTGCCACTGGTACCTTTCAACACACTGTGGCGTCTGCTGGTGGGATGTCACAGACCATGTTCAGCCGTGTGCTACGCGATGTTTTGGAGGCAATGTTGAGATACCTGAACGAGTACATCTATTTCCCTAAACGTCAACAACTCACTGACGTCAAGAGTGACTTCTATGCCCTGGGGAGGATGCCACATGTCATTGGCTCCATTGATGGGACACATGTGGCTTTGGTACCACCACAGGCACATGAGCAGGCATACAGGAACAGGAAACATTACCATTCTATCAATGCTCTGATGGTATGTCTTGCAGATATGACCATCTCACATGTGTGTGCACGTTTCCCCGGTTCTTCACACGATGCCTACGTGATGAGGAGTAGTCGCATCCCGAGGATGATGTCACAGATGCTGAACCAGCGTGCCTGGCTTGTCGGTGTGTACTGACTTTTTACCATTGTGTGTGTTCTGCAATGTTGTATTCCACCCTCTTCACCCAACTCAGCTAATGTGCAACTGTCTGTATGTAGGTGACTCCGGATACCCCAACATTCCGTGGTTGCTGACACCCCTCAGGAACCCTGTGACACCAGCCCAGATGCGCTACAATGAGGCACATGGTCGGACCAGGAGAGTGATCGAGCGGACATTTGGTCTCCTGAAGAGCCGCTTTCGCTGCCTGGACAAGACAGGAGGGGCCCTCCCATATGCCCCAGCAAAGGTGTGCAAGATTGTCATCGTCTGCTGCATGCTACACTACCTGGCAGTGCGGAAGGAGTTGCCTCTCATCCTGGATGACGATGACCAACATCCGCCACCTGTGGAGGATCCTGGCCTGGGCCACGATGCCAGTGATGATGATGATGATGATGATGATGGTGATGTCCGCACACAGCTCATCATCAACTTCTTCAGCTGAATGTGAGTATCCAGAGATGTCATGTCAATGATTTGAGTTTGCATGATATGTGTTGGTGGTGCTCTGTTGCTGTTTGAGTGTGGCCATGTGCTACTTGACTGTATGCGTGCAGCGATGTGTCCTTACAGTTAGTCTGTACTCCCCAACAGTGTTGACATGCTAACTTGGTTTTGTGTAGGTATCTTGTGACATGTATTGGGCATGAGTATTGCAGTTCTGTCCTGTTCTTCAGTGCTTTTGACTGTGTGTCATGTCTGTCCTTCACAGGGTGCTTTCAGAGTTGTTTGGTCCACTCGGATCCCCCAACACCATGGTTCAACTTCCAGGGTGGAAGCAGTCGTTTCCCTATAGGTGATGTGCCCCACACCCCTGGACTTTATTTCTTCTACAATTGTTGACTGTGTGGCCACTGCCACGTGGGATTACCTTGCATCTGTAGTGGAAACAACATGTTGCAAATGTGTAATAAACCTGTGCCTCACTTTGGGATGTGCGTTGTCTGTGGTCACACATCTGACTGACATTTGCTTACTGCACCTGTGGGCTAGTTAACACAGACTGTGAATAGGTGTGGTGTCTGTGCATTCCACTGTATTTCCTGGCAACATCAGTGTAGGCGATGAGTCAGATGGCCCTGGTGTGTATGTGTTGTGTTGCCCTAATGGTGTGTCTCCCTCATATGTGTCACGTCTCCATGACTCACATGACGGTGTTGAACTTGCTGTAGCAGTTAGCAGGCACAGTGTCATTTAACAGATCATCATCTCCATGTCAAAAACAACGTTGTAATCACAACAGAGGCAAGTATGGTGTATTAGTGAGTTTATTTACATACATGTGTGAGGATAGTGCACAGGATGGTGGGTGCTGTACATTGGGATTGGAATCCGAAGTTCCCAGATGAGTTGGAAGTGTTGGTAGCAGAAATGTCCTGAGTAAAGTCCACAGTCATCTGATGCATTAGTCCAACTTAAACTCCCCATGTCATGTGGGAGAGTTGTGTTGCATTTGACAGGGTGTACAGTTTGCAAACAAAGGAGAATTTCCAGAACAGGTGTTGGGTTCCTGGGGGATGTACATGGCCATCGGCCTCTCAGTCGTCCTTCCTCGGACGACCCCTCTTCTTTGGGGGGGGGACCCTCACGTGCAGGCTGCTGCGGTGCAGAGGACTCTCCGCCAGAGTAGTCCTCCCTCCCTGTGGCAGTTGCAGTTGTTGCGGCTCCAGATGTTGTGGGCACACAGGGAGGTGTGGCCATGTTGGTGCTAATCTGGCGGAGGCATGTCAATATGTCCCTATGCACCGCTGTCAGTTCTTGCAATGTGTCCCACTTGGACTCCATGCCAGACATGTGTGTCTCCACACAGGACATGTGTGTCTCCACACAGGACATGTGTGAGTCCAAGCGGGCATGATGGGCAGCCTGCTGCTGTTGAATGTCCTTGAGGATCCCCACTACCTGGCTGACCTCTCCGGTGCTATTCTGGTGCGCATCAGCAATGCGTACCAGTTGTGGGTCATCATGCAGTCCAGACCCCTCTGCAAACAGCGACCTCTGCCTACCACCCCCTCCCACCACCCCTGGCCACACGTGCAGGACCTGCGGTGGCATGCACAGGTGACCCTAGGCCCCCTTGGGGGTTGGTACTGGGGTTGTTGTCCATTGCTTCACGGTGGGCCGGGGTCCCTGTGCTGTTGTCATTGGTGGTCCTTGTTCTGTCCGTCTCGGCGGGGGTGGTCTGTGTGTTGGCAGATGTTGGAGGAGTGGGTGTGGGGGGTGCAGATGGTGGTCCTGCTGGTGCTGCATGATGACTCACACTGGTGGGGCCAGGTAGGTCTTCGCCATCCGAGGAGGGCAGAGGCTGTTCCACACTAGAGAGCTCAGGGTCCCCCGGAGCCTGGGACAGGGACTCCTCATCGTCTGCTGCTGTGTCCCCATCATCACCTGTTTTTGGAAGAGACACACAATATATGTTATGTTTCTACAGGCAATAATGGTTCAAACACCTGGCAGTTGTGACTGTACCTCTGGATGCGGGCCTGTACATTGCATTGTCCTAAGTTGTCACAGTCAGAGGTTGATATTGGTGTAGCACATTGTCCTGCCAACCTGAAGCATTTCAATGTGAATGTTGAGGTGTGTGCATGGCCAGCATTGGTGGTATTTGGTTGATATCCGGCCCTCCTTCTCCCCCAGCCCAGTTATCCCACCATGAAGCATGCCACCCTTGCAGTGGGTGCAGGTTGACTCTCAGGATGTCAGTCAGTGGTGTCCTGCTGTTGGTTGGTGCCCAGTTCCCAGCAGGGCCTTGTGCTCCCCACAACAGAGCACCATTGTCAGACATCTTTGAAGTGGCTTTTCACTCCATGTGAGGTGTGCATGCTTCAGTGTGAGCTTGACGGGCCATGCGGGTGGGGGATGTTGAGCTGTGACTACCACTCCCATCATGCTATTGCCTACACCCCCCTTCCCAGCATGCCCATACTTCCTTCCTTTTGAGTGGACTTCACTGTGTGTGTGAGTGTGACAGCAATGGCAAGATGGCTGACAGTGGTGTCCTGTTGTTTGTTGGTTCCCAGTTCCCAGCAGGGCCTTGTGCTCCCACAACAGAGCACCAGTGTCAGACATCTTTGAAGTGGCTTTTCACTCCCTGTGAGGTGTGCATGCTTCAGTGTGAGCTTGCCGGGCCATGTGGGTGGGGGATGTTGAGCTGTGACTTCCACTCCCATCATGCTATTGCCTACACCCCCCTTCCCAGCATGCCCATACTTCCTTCCTTTTGAGTGGACTTCACTGTGTGTGTGAGTGTGACAGCAATGGCAAAATGGCTGACAGTGGTGTCCTGTTGTTTGTTGGTGCCCAGTTCCCAGCAGGGCCTTGTTCTCCCCACAACAGAGCACCAGTGTCAGACATCTTTGAAGTGGCTTTTCACTCCCTGTGAGGTGTGCATGCTTCAGTGTGATCTTGCTGGGCCATGCGGGTGGGGATGTTGAGCTGTGACTACCACTCCCATCATGCTATTGCCTACACCCCCTTCCCAGCATGCCCATACTTCCTTCCTTTTGAGTGGACTTCACTGTGTGTGAGTGTGACAGCAATGGCAAGATGGCTGACAGTGGTGTCCTGTTGTTTGTTGGTTCCCAGTTCCCAGCAGGGCCTTGTGCTCCCCACAACAGAGCACCAGTGTCAGACATCTTTGAAGTGGCTTTTCACTCCCTGTGAGGTGTGCATCCTTCAGTGTGAGCTTGCCGGGCCATGCGGGTGGGGGATGTTGAGCTGTGACTACCACTCCCATCATGCTATTGCCTACACCCCCCTTCCCAGCATGCCCATACTTCCTTCCTTTTGACTCTGCTTCCCTGTGGGGTAGTGTGCCTGTGCTGACAAGATGGCTGACAGTGTTGTCCTGGCGTTAGTTTGGCTACAAGTCCCAAAAGTGTCCCTGTGCTTCACACAGCATAACCCAGGGTGGTGGTTCTTTGTGGGATATTTAATTAGAGTGTGAGGCAATGCATTCTCCCAGGTGAGTTGTGTGGAGTTTGTGTTAAGGGTGTGTGTGAGAAAAGCTGCTGGTGACTATGGTCAGTGCTGTCAGTCCTCCTTCCCACCCAGCCAGATATCCCACCATGGAACGTGCTTCCATTGCAGGGCGTGCAAGTTGGCTTTCAGGATGTCAGTCAGTGGTGTCCTGCTGTTGGTTGGTGCACAGTTCCCAGCAGGGCCTTGTGCTCCCCACAGCAGTACCCAGTGTCAGCCATCTTGTCAGTTCTTTTCCACTCCCTGTGATGTGAGCATGGTTCAGAGTGGTGTTGATGGTCCAATTGTGAGGGTGACCAATATCTGTGACTACAACTCCCATCATGCTATTGGCTACACTGACTTCACCAGCATACACAGAATTCCTTCCTTTCAGTGAGCTTCCCTGTGAGGTGGTGTTCTAGTGGTGGCAAAATGTCTGACAGTGTTTGTTGGTTAGATTTGTGCCACTGCCTTGCTCTATTTGTTGTTGGGTTTGTACATGTCATGACACAGTTACATATCACTATGGGATGGCAGGTATTGTGTTTGTCTAACTAACATACACATCTTGGGATGATTATATTTTGGTTACTGTGGCTTTGCTAACGGTGCATGGTTTGACTATCCCCTTGACAGTGATGTGTGTGTATTGTCACACGATATTGGGTATATTGGTTGTGTACTCACCAGGCTCTGGGATGTTTGATAGTCCATGTACGCTCTCTGGTGGTAGGATGGCCCGCACCTTCTCCTCCCAGGGCCTGAGGTATACTGGTTTGGCAGGAGGGCCACTGCCGGTGCGATGGCTCAAGGTGTAATCCTTCTTGAGTAGGGCCTTGACCCTCCTGCGCACGTCATACCACCTGTTCTGGATGTCTTCCTTTGTGCGCAAACATGGTGATTGTGCGTTCACCCTGTCGATGATCCTCTCCCACATCTTGGTTTTCTGCGACATGGGGGGTCTGTTGGACCAGTGTACCAAACAAGTATGGCTCTACCCTGAGGATTTCATCTACCAGCACTGCCAATTCTCTGTCTAGGAACTTTGGATTCTTCTTTGGGGGCATGGTGATGGGTGGTGGTGGCGATTGATGTGTGTGTGAGTGTGCAAGTGAGGGTAGGTGAGTGTCAGTTTTGCTGGGTGTATGTGAGGGTGCTATTAGGGATGTGCTAATGGTGTGTGGCTTGTGTGATGGATGAGTTGTGGGTTTGTCTGTGGTTGCTGTCTGATGGTGTTCTGTGCTGGCAGGTCAGTTGAATTTGCAAAGGATCATGGTTGGGATTTGTGGCCTTTATATGGGTGGAGTTGTGGGTGTGTCTTTGTTCCATTTCCCCCCCCCCAGTATTTATTGACATTGTCATTGCTTGTTTGGTCCTTTTTTTTGTATTTTTTCCTTTGTAGTTTTGGGGCATGTAGGAGACGTTCTTCTGACCGAGTAGGACACTGCAGTTGGCTCGTGCGAGCTTCTCCGAGTCTTTCAAGCTGTGTTTCTGCTGTGTTTCATGTGCGGCGTACGCGTCGGTCGCGGAGTATTGGGTTGCTTCGGCTCGGTTTTGTATGCGTGTCGGTCGTACGGCTTGAGCTCCGTGCGACTCGGTCTAGTTTTACACGCATTGCATCGTACTGTGCGGGTCGGAGTTCACGGGTACGTTTCTGTCGGCTTCATTCCTGGTGCGTGTCGGTCGGTTCGATTCACGTGTTTTTCCGGCCGGATAGCTGGTTTCCGTGCGGTTTGGTCGTTCGGCTTGTGTTTTGTACGAGTCGGTCGTGATTCACATGCATGGCATCGTACTACGCGGATCGGGCAGCGCCGGTACATGTCGGTCGGACTTAATTCCCATACTGAGTCGGTCGGTACGTTTTCCGGCCAGAATCGGAATCGGCCCCTTATTATTAGAAGGAGACTGGCTAGTCAAACTGGACCTAAAAGACGCTTACTTTACCATCCCTATGGCCAAGGCTCATCAACCCTTCCTTCAATTTATGTGGAAAAACCATCTCTTCCAATTCCAAGCACTCCCTTTCGGCCTCTCCTCGGCCCCATGGTGTTTCACCAAAGTGATGAGATCAATGGCCTCTTCCTTAAGAGAAAAGGGTATTCATCTAATCATATACCTAGACGACATCCTCATTTTGTCCCAGGACCATTCTCAAATCATTCAAGACCTGAAGACCGTAATAGATCTTTTAGAAAGCCTGGGTTTCATCATAAACAGAGAGAAGTCGATATAATCTCCCTCCAGAACCCTAGAATTCTTGGGTTTCACCGTAGATACCATGAAATGCCTTCTTCTACTCCCATCAAAGAAAATATCCAAAATCAGGAAAGAGATAAAACACGTTCTGAAACAACAGAACTTATCCTTGAGGGAACTAACCAGGCTACTGGGTCACCTTTCCTCCTCTATCCAAGCTATCTTTCCGGGCCCCCTAAATTATCGAGCTCTTCAAAGGGTGAAAGCGAGGGCTCTTAGATCGGGCCTCTGGTACGGGGATCGCATTTCCCTGGATCAGGAAGCAAGATTAGAACTGACCTGGTGGCTAGAGAACCTGGATGCTTGGAATGGCAAAGCAATTTTTGGTTCATACGTTATCCTTGAGGGAACTAGCCAGGCTACTGGGTCTCCTTTCCTCCTCTATCCAAGCTATCTTTCCGGGCCCCCTAAATTATCGAGCTCTTCAAAGGGTGAAAGCGAGGGCTCTAAGATCGGGCCTCTGGTACGGGGATCGCATTTCCCTGGACCAGGAAGCAAGATTAGAACTGACCTGGTGGCTAGAGAACCTGGATGCTTGGAATGGCAAAGCAATTTTTGGTTCAGCACCAGAGTTTGTCTTAGAATCAGATGCGAGCCTTCATGGCTGGGGAGCCTGTCTCCTAGATCAGAACACAGGCGGTGTTTGGTCTCAAGAAGAATCTTCTCACCATATAAACTACCTAGAACTGACTGCCGGTCTCTATGCGCTAATGAGTTTCAGACATTCTCTTCAGGGCAGATCAGTCATTCTAAAGATGGACAATATGTCCGCGGTTGCCTATATAAATCGTCTGGGAGGTACCAAGACCGCAGACCTCTCGAATTTAGCCAAGAGACTTTGGATGTTCTGCCTGGAACACAAGATCTCCCTAAGGGCTGAATATCTTCCAGGGAAAACAAACATATATGCGGATTGGAACTCGAGGTTCCTTTTAGACCACAGCGATTGGAAGCTCAACATCTCTGTTTTCAATTCTCTCAACAAAATATGGGGTCCTCTGGAAATAGATCTCTTTGCGAGCAGATTGACATTCCAGCTGGAGAATTACTACAGCTGGATGCCCGACCCGGGTGCTCTAGCAGTGAACGCCTTTCTTAAATAAAAGGCATGAGCCCATAACAATCTGCCTCTTTTAAATGCGGCTCCAAGCAGATAAGTTCATTACATTTACTTTTCTATGGCTTCATAATTCTGTTTAGATACTGTTTTAACTGTTTAAGCTTAATTTTGTCTCATTTGGGGATTTTACCCCCCTCCCCTCACCCTCCTTTCTTTACTCCGGTCAAACCGATCTCCAATTTGGGAGTAGAAGAAGGCATTTCGTGGTATCTACGGTAAACCCCAAGAATTCCAGGGTTCTGGAGGGGGATAATATCGACTTCTCTCTGTTGATGATGAATCCTACGTTTTCTAAAAGGTCTATTACTGTCTTCAGGTCTTGAATGATTTGAGAATGGTCCTGGGATAGAATGAGGATGTCGTCTAGGTATATGATCATACGAAGAAACTACCAACATGATCTTCCTGACGAATATGTCTTGGATTTAGATGAGGATGACCAGGACTTTTTCTCTCAACCATTTGAGGACGATCTCCCTTCCTCTACTAAAGACAGTATTGTAGACCCTTTAGGTGAGGAAATGTTTTCTCCCCTTAATATAAAACATCCTAGAAGCTCAGAATGGTTCCCCCAAGAACACGTGGGAAAATTCATAAAAAAATGGCTGAGGAACCCTTTAGAGAGAGATACCCGTAATCTACTAAGAGCTGAATGCTCCAGGCCTTCTATAGAGGACAAAGCCTGCCAGACCCCAAACCTTCACCGTATAAACTACCTAGAACTGACTGCCGGTCTCTATGCGCTAATGAGTTTCAGACATTCTCTTCAGGGCAGATCAGTCATTCTAAAGATGGACAATATGTCCGCGGTTGCCTATATAAATCGTCTGGGAGGTACCAAGTCCGCAGACCTCTCGAATTTAGCCAAGAGACTTTGGATGTTCTGCATGAAACACAAGATCTCCCTAAGGGCCGAATATCTTCCAGGGAAAACAAACATATATGCGGATTGGAACTCGAGGTTCCTTCAAAAAAATGAATAAAATATTAATGAAATTGCGATTCTCCTATTACCATGACTAGAGAATCTGGATTTCATTAAAGACACGGAGGCTAACATTATGCATATTTCTTTTAATGCAGTCCAAGCAGCCGTATACATCATAAAGCAAAAGGTTCCAGAATAGAACATTAAGAGCAAATAAAAGGCATGAGCCCATAGCAATCAGCCTCTTTTAAATGTGGTATAGAACAGGATAAGTCCCGAAAAAACTTAAAGAGTCCAAACAATTTCTTTAAACCATCACAGAACGAAGGAAAGGAAGAACGATGAATGAACCGAAGGTCAAAATCCTGAAGTTATGAGAGATTATCTGAAAAAAGAGAGAAAGGTACAAGTAATTCAAGAAGAAAAAACGCTAAAATAAGGTGGTAAACGATGTAATTAAACAAGGTATAATAAAAAACATTTATCAATAAATAGTTTCATTTACAACAAGGGTACAATAACAATAAGTACAACAGTAATAAGAATAAATATACTGTAAACTCTAAAAAATCCAAGGGAAAGGGAGGGTGGGATAATGCTAGCCTCCGTGTCTTTAATGAAATCCAGATTCTCTAGTCATGGTAATAGGAGAATCGCAATTTCATTACAAGACCGGAGGCTACCATTATGCATGTTGGTAGCTTTGTAAGACTACATCAGACATATGAGCAATTGGTTTACAACAATGCTGTGCGAAAGTCCTAGCATTAGACCAGTCAGCAGCTTTAAGAATATCATCCAACTTACCACCGGACCAGAAGGATTTACTGGCCATAGCACCTCTGATCGAATGGGCTTTGAACATCTTTAAATCAATACCTGCTAAATTCATAACGATTTTAACCCATCTAGCAATAGAAGCAGAAGTAACAGCTTTGTGCGGTTTAACAAAGGAGATAAGTAACTGATTCACACCTAAAGGACGTAGCGCATTCATTCTGCAGTCGTACTCTTTCATACAGTCTACCACACAAAGTTTTTTGCATAGATCAAAACGTGGATAGAAGATTGAATCAGACATAATCTTGGTTCTTCTAAACAATTCAAAATTGACTCCGAACATGTTGTAGGATCTATTTGAAATTTCAAGAGCTTTAACATCAGAAACCCTATGACAAGATACTAAGCATAGTAGTGTAGCAAGCTTGATAGAGAGATTTTTCCTATCCAAATGAATATTATCAGGCCAGCTAGAGAAAAGATCAAGAATTAACTTAACATCCCAGAGACATTGATATCTAGGTTTAGGAGGTCTCCTGAGTCTAATACTTTTGAGGACTGTACAAATAATGGCATTTTTACCTACCGTCTTACCATTGACGAGAGCATGTCCTGCCGAAATAGCAGACCTATAACAATTGATAGATCTATAGCTAAGACCCCTTTCGAATTGTTCCACAAGGAAGTTAACTATGACAACGATAGGTGCTTCCACGGAATCCAGATTATTTTCCAAGCACCAACGTAACCAAAATTTCCATATGTTGTTATATCGGTAGTGTGTACCTGGGGCCCAAGACTCTCCGAGGAGAGTTGAAGCTGTTGACAAAAGTCCTGAGAGATCATTGGATCTCCTGACACTCTCCAGGCAAGAAGGTTCAAATTCCCTGTTTGAACTAGGGGGTGAGTTCGTCCGTCTACGTCTGTAAGAAGATCCACTAGGGAAGGAATTAGGAAGGAAAGGTCGTAAGCTAGCTCCAGGGTAGTGGGAAACCAAGCCTGGGATGGCCAGAAGGGAGTCACTAGGACAATGGAACAACGTTGATGTCTCACCTTCTGGAGGACCCTCTGGATCATGGCAAAAGGGGGAAAGGCGTACGCCTTGGTCCCCTTCCAGCATTGAAGAAAGGCGTTCACTGCTAGAGCACCCGGGTCGGGCATCCAGCTGTAGTAATTCTCCAGCTGGAATGTCAATCTGCTCGCAAAGAGATCTATTTCCAGAGGACCCCATATTTTGTTGAGAGAATTGAAAACAGAGATGTTGAGCTTCCAATCGCTGTGGTCTAAAAGGAACCTCGAGTTCCAATCCGCATATATGTTTGTTTTCCCTGGAAGATATTCGGCCCTTAGGGAGATCTTGTGTTCCAGGCAGAACATCCAAAGTCTCTTGGCTAAATTCGAGAGGTCTGCGGACTTGGTACCTCCCAGACGATTTATATAGGCAACCGCGGACATATTGTCCATCTTTAGAATGACTGATCTGCCCTGAAGAGAATGTCTGAAACTCATTAGCGCATAGAGACCGGCAGTCAGTTCTAGGTAGTTTATATGGTGAGAAGATTCTTCTTGAGACCAAACACCGCCTGTGTTCTGATCTAGGAGACAGGCTCCCCAGCCATGAAGGCTCGCATCTGATTCTAAGACAAACTCTGGTGCTGAACCAAAAATTGCTTTGCCATTCCAAGCATCCAGGTTCTCTAGCCACCAGGTCAGTTCTAATCTTGCTTCCTGGTCCAGGGAAATGCGATCCCCGTACCAGAGGCCCGATCTTAGAGCCCTCGCTTTCACCCTTTGAAGAGCTCGATAATTTAGGGGGCCCGGAAAGATAGCTTGGATAGAGGAGGAAAGGAGACCCAGTAGCCTGGCTAGTTCCCTCAAGGATAAGTTCTGTTGTTTCAGAACGTGTTTTATCTCTTTCCTGATTTTGGATATTTTCTTTGATGGGAGTAGAAGAAGGCATTTCATGGTATCTACGGTGAAACCCAAGAATTCTAGGGTTCTGGAGGGAGATAATATCGACTTCTCTCTGTTTATGATGAAACCCAGGCTTTCTAAAAGATCTATTACGGTCTTCAGGTCTTGAATGATTTGAGAATGGTCCTGGGACAAAATGAGGATGTCGTCTAGGTATATGATTAGACGAATACCCTTTTCTCTTAAGGAAAAGGCGATTGATCTCATCACTTTGGTGAAACACCATGGGGCCGAGGAGAGGCCGAAAGGGAGTGCTTGGAATTGGAAGAGATGGTTTTTCCACATAAATTGAAGGAAGGGTTGATGAGCCTTGGCCATAGGGATGGTAAAGTAAGCGTCTTTTAGGTCCAGTTTAACTAGCCAGTCTCCTGCTAATAATAAGTCTCTCAGAAGATGGATCCCCTCCATCTTGAAGTGCCATGTAAACGAGATATTTGTTGAGTTCCCTAAAGTTTATGACGGGTCTCCAACCCTTGTCCTTTTTCTTGACGAGGAAGAGTGTACTTATAAACCTTATCATCTCCAGAGGGACTTCGATAATTGCACCTTTCTGAAGCATGGAGGATATCTCCTCCTCTATTATTTTTTCCTGATCTAGAGTGAGAGGGATATCTCTGGGGAAAGAAGTTTGAGTAGGCATTTCTATAAAGTCTATCATAAACCCTTTCACCGTATTCAGAACCCATGGGTCTTGAGTAATTAATTTCCAATTCTGATAGAAGAATCTGAGTCTGCCTCCCACCTTTGGGGGGAAAGAAGGGGAAGGGAAAAGAGTTGTTGTACTCACTTTGAGGGTTGTTGTCGCTGGAGGCTCCTCGTGATCTGAAGCTTCTGGAGCGAAAGCCTCTTCCTCTTTGTGGATAGAATTGAGGGGTATTTGAGGGTTGGTAACCCCTTCCGCCGTATCCTCTAGATCTAGGGTAGGGCCTGCGGTTGAAGCGGCCGGAAGAGAGGCCCCTTCTTCCGGCCCTGCCAAAAAGGTTAGTGGTGTTAAAAACTCTCTTCATGTTTTGGTGGGCCTTGTCTAAGGCCGTAAAGGTAGACACGTATTTACGCAGGGCCTGATTCACAGAACTAACTTACGTCAAAATCCTAAACTTACAACATTTTTGGTATTCACAGAATGAACTTACACATTTGGGTATTCACAGAATGAACTTACACATTTGGGTATTCACAGATTGAACTTACACATATGGGTATTCACAGAATGAACTTACACATATGGGTATTCACAGAATGAACTTACACATATGGGTATTCACAGAATGAACTTACACATCCTAACTTTATGTCCGCACTCGGGCCGGAATTTCCGGCCCTCTGGCGGAGATTCCGGCACAAGAGCGGAACCTCCGTCTCCGGCCCGGAATCTCCGCCTCCGGCCCGGAATCTCCGCTCCCGGGCCGGAATCTCCGGCCCCAGGCCGGAATCTCCGCATATTGGCCGTTTGAGCATTACCTCAATGCCATACACCTGTCCAACTACCTACCATCCCACATGATGAATCATCTGACACACTGCAGCCAATCCCAGCCCTGCTGCACATATGAAACCAGAGCAGACACACAGAAACACTTTCAACATGTCGCTGAATGTATTTGTTGCTTTGCCCCTTGCCATGCAGCAAGAAGACTTGAGGAGGAGGATGAGGAGAGAGAGGATCTTCAGACAGAGGATCAACATATTTGCGATGTCCACTCAAGAAGTAAGGGCCAGATACCGCTTCCCTCCAGAAGTCATCTTGGAGATGGTATGTGATTGGGAGGAGGAACTTAACTCACATACATGCTGCTCCCATGCAATCCCAGCCTATCTGAAGGTCCTTTCTGCCCTCCATTTTTTCGCTACGGGGTCATTCCAAAGGGTCACCAGTGATGTTGTGGGCATCTCCCAGGCTAGCCAGTCCCGGTGCCTGCATCAGATACTGCGCTGCATCAATTCTAGAGCCCACCTTCACATACGAATGCCCCATACACTGGCCAGCAGACAAAGGGCAGCTAGGGAATTTTTTGGCATCTCCGGCTTCCCACGTGTGCTGGGTGCAATTGACTGTACCAATGTGGCCCTTCAGCCACCCCGCCACATTTGCACACATATACTGCAACAGACACCGATGGTATTCCATCAATGTGCAGGCTGTCTGTGATGCCAGTGGGAGATTCTCAGATGTGCATGCAGCGTTTCCAGGCAGTACCCATGACAGCTTCAGTATTCCGTATGTCACCTCTTGCCCGGCGGTTGGCTGCGGGAGAATATGGCAACATGTGGTTACTGGGTAAGTACCAAGTACTAAAAAAGAGTGATGTATGCGTATGAAAGGGCTCAGTTACAATACCCTTGCACTGCCAGTACGTCACTGTATCACATATGAAAAGTGACGCACTTGTCGCACAAGGGGCCTGTCAAGAAGCCCAGTAATGAATGAATGCCACCTCATATCAACAACCATTCTACAATAAGAATCACCAAGCCACATACACGGTCACAACAGACACTGCATGTACTAAGTAAAGATCATGTTCTGTTCAAATTTCATTTGGCAATGTAACCTATTGCCCTATCTTCCCTCCTTAGGTGATGCTGGCTATGCACTCTCCCTCAACTCCTCACACCGTACAGACATCCAACCACTGTACCTCAGCGTAGGTACAATCGGGCACACATACGAACCCGAGCCATCATAGAGCGCACTTTTGGTCTGTTGAAGTCGCGTTTCAGATGTCTCAGCCGTACAGGGGTGTGCTGACGTACTCCCTGAAGTTGTGTGCAAGATCATTATGGCCTGTTGTGTCTTGCACAATATTGCTTTAACACATGGCTTACAGATACCTCTTGAACCTCGGCTAGCTCTGAATCCGGGCAACCGGGCCATTGCACATAACCGAGGTCAGGGTATGCAAGTCTGTGATCAGCTGGTTGCCACGTTTTTCACGTGAGCAACCTGATGTGTCATGGACAAAATGTGGTTTGCTGTCTGTTGTCAATGATGAAAAATGGATATTTACCACTCTGTCCAAAAAATCCATCCTGAGACAACTTTGCAAACCACACTAACTGTATGTCAGCCACAACTGTTGACATGATTCAAAAGATTGACCGTGCTTCAGGTCATGTGCCAATGTCAGCAATCAGTGTAGTGGATTTCCCAAGGAGTCTATTGACTCTGAGGATGAGATGTACATGTTCGGAGAGACCCTCCTGTACCTTTTGACAATGGGAGTCTGTATGTAAAAAGTGCATGACTATAGGATTTTTGCTAGTTGGCCCCCAAATGATTAGCATACACCAATTATGTTGGTCCCACAACGTGAGTGATGATGTTGTGGCAGAATATGCCACCTTGTGTCTGGGAAGTACAGCACTGCTACCCCCTAATACACTGCAACACAACAGACAACTCTTGTGTTGATCACTAAATATGGACTACATGTACCATAATGCAAAGCATTTGAGAAGTAAACTGGGGTGTGATGTTGTGCCAGCCCCCTCCCCCCTTGTCCCAGCCCAAATCTCATTACATGGTCTGTTCTCCTTTTGTTACATGTGTAAGAATTAATCTTACACAGTCATTACATTGTTATCTGCTACAGAATAATAGGATGGCAGTGGATTTGTTCTGTGGTTGTGGATGACTCAGAATGAACACAAAATGGCTGACAACTACTTCCTGTGATGTATTTCCTGTCTCCTACTTCCTGTCTGTAATTTCCTAAATGAAAATTTGGGTTCTGGGTAGTTTTCGGAGTTTACGGCCCGAAAACGCAATTTCCGCATGCGCAGCGTACTCTGCGCATGCGCAGCGTAATCTGCGATAGCGTAGCGTACTCTGCGCATGCGCAGAGTACTTTGCGATAGCGTAGCGTACTCTGCGCATGCGGAAAGTCCGTTTTCTGGCCGTAAACTCCGAAACTTTACCAGAAGCCTAATTTTCATATAGGAAATCACAGACAGGAAGTGGGGGACAGGAAATACATCACAAGAAGTTGATGACAGACATTTAGTGTTCATTCTGAGTCATCCTCTCTCACCGATAAGATCCTGTGACATCCTGCTGCTCTCATCAACCTCATTTCCCCCAAAATGGCTGAGGGTTATGAAGAGAAAGCACCCCCTTTCAGTGAAAGGGAATTGGACATGCTATCTGAGGGGGTTATAGAGAAATATCCTCAGCTATATGGGGGGCCAGAGGAACAGCTGAGCAATGCAGCGCGGACCAGATTGTGGGCCAGAATTGGTGAGCGCTGCAGTACAGTGGGCGTGCACACCAGGAACGCGAGGGCATGCCGCAAGCGCTGGGAGGACCTGAAACGCTGGGCCCGGATCAAGGCTGAAGAGCTACTGGGCCAGTCTTCCCAGCACCATGTGCATCGTCCTCGCCTCTCGCCACTGTACAGGAGGGTCCTGCGTGCAGCTCTTCCGACCCTCCATGCTCAGCTGGAGGAGCAAGAGCAGCAGAGACATGGTAAGTGCATTATAGGCTAAATGTGTCTGGAAGTATGATGCAAGTGCAGACAGAGCTGTACCATTCTGAGTCCCATGCCTCCAGTCTCCTAATCTGTGTGTATGCAGCACTCATCATGCAGCGAAAAGCTCAATGTAGCCCATTTTCTGGACTTGGCTGAGTGCATCCTGGGACTTGTGGTGTCATCATGACAATTGGGGATTTGAGACACACATTTGCATCACTGATGAAAGTTCCACTGCCAGCACCACTAACTGTGAAACAAGGGAATCATGACTGATGTGTGCATTGGATGATGTATGGTACAGACACTGTCCAGTGTGTGTTTGTGAGGCCAATGGGGATTGTATGCTGTGACTTACATTGCTGTTGCTGAGTTTGGGTTCTGATAGAGACAGATCATCATGTGCCATTGAGTCAAGACAGACTTTGAGAGCCTTGCCACACTCATAAGTGTTGCAAATCTAGACAAGTGTGTCCACAGACACACGTCGTACCCCCAGGAGCTTGAATGCCATTTCCCATGTACAGGTCGCTGTAACAACGAGCCACTACTGTTCATCAGTGCACAGCACTACCTGCTCAACCTCCAAAGGCAATATGTGGCAGTGAATTGTCAGCTTGTGAGAGAGGATATCAAAGGCTCAGACTCACAACTTAACAAACCTATTTGCCCCGACCCTAAATGGATGTGTTACCCCCAATCGGCCTTACTGTTGTCCCATCCAATACTACACAGCAGATAACATATGTCCAGACGTGAAAGTGCAGACACTCCATATCACAGGCTTTTTCCAATTTCATCTGGACTCTCTCTGAGCTCCTTTAGTGGACAGTGTTGTAGAACCTGCACATGTCGCAGTGACAGGACACACAGGTCACAACAATGCCATAACTGAGGGTTGGCAGTACAGACGTGCTAACCACCAATGATCTTGTGAGGTGTCCATGTCAGACTCAAATCAGGAGATGTCAGTGAACATGCACGTAATTTAAGTTTGTAAACACACACAACTCGATAGTGTGATCAGAGGAGAACAAAGTCTGACCTTGGCTCATCTTGATATGTGTTTGAAGTTGATTTTATTGTACAGTTAATTAACACCTTTACAATCATGCATCACATCATTTGGCATTTTCTATGACTTAAAACAGATTAGTATTAAAACAACATAAAATGTCAATAATATGTGGCCCACAAGTGATGTAAAACAGCTGAAAAAGAAAAATATAAAGTGAAGTGCAGAGTGCAAGGCAGCAGTTGTTGCCTCTGCTTGATTCTTGTTAAAGTCAATAGTGTTCTACTTGTCTAACGGCAAACAAGGAATTCTGGTCACTTGCTTGCTGAGGTTTTACTGTGTAGTAAAGCGATGTACGCGTAGGGCCATGGGGTGCTTGGGGGAGCTGAGAGCTGGGCGGCTATGGCTGTGAACTTGCTATGGAGAGAGACAAGGGAGCAGTGCATGCTTTAAAAGGCAGCGTAGGTTGCCTGGCTACGTTGGTCTAGTGCCAGGCAGCGAGTTAGAGTGGAGGGGTGGAGATGGATAAGTTGCTTCGTGCAGATAGAAAGTGGAAAGTGCTAGGCATCTGCAATGTGTTGTTGAGGGACGTCAGTTTTCAGCTTAACTAGCAGCAGAGTAAAGTGCTGAGTGCTGTATGAGTGCTGAGAATACTGTTTTCCAGATATCTCACAGTAGGGTAGGAAACAGTGCGTTAATTGGAGATTGTTGGATAATAAATGCTATGATATATACAAGGACTTACAGTAGGATAATGGGACTTTGGGTGTTGGAGGAGGGTGATTTGAGCATCATAAAAGGGAGTTGAAGAGGGCTTTCTGCCTGGTGCAAAACCCTGAAAGTGCATGGTGTGCCAGTCTTTGACATTAATCAAGGTTCCCATTCTGCTGCGCCTGCTCAGTTCTTTAAGATGCGTGAAGTACCAATCTTGACATGCTAAAATTCCCCTATAGGGCAGCAGCACAGGCAGTGACTAATAACAATTCCTTCAAAGAACCATAGTCCGTTCAGCTGTAGTGCAGTCTGCTAACTGGATGGCCTGCCTTTTATGGTAGTTACTGCATCGGATAGGTATTTTACCAGCCGGCAGGTTAGTTGAACATCCTCGCCAGGAAAGGATGCTAACACTGCTTGTCTGCAAGTTCTAATGGATGTCGTATTGAAGAGGGGTCTTAGCAAGATCCGTCATTCCCCTTTAGGGCCTTGCAAATAGTCAGCAGGTGCACTATATCCTCCTTCCACTCCCCGCAGAGTCTGCAGATTGCTGGCATCTGTGGGCGTAGCCAGGGCGGCATGTGATATGCAGATGGTAGTATGACTAGGCGGAATCTCAGGAATTTCTCTTATGTTGCACTGGAAAAGCTGGTAAGAAGATAGGCTTGCGGTGCTGCCTTGCTGTAAGTCTGCAAGGTGACCCAGCCATGAGCGCGCTCTGTCAGGGCAGCTTTGTCCTGTATGAGTGATTCTTATGTGATCACATCATTTACTATTTTTTGTTAAGCTGAGGATGGTCGCTGGTAGCTACCAAAGTTCCTGCAGTCCAAGTTGGTTAAGTGAGTTGTCCAAGTAGCGTTGGGCTGGACATGCCACCTTACTGTTCAGTTCTTCACACAGATGCATGTTTAGTGTCAGGTGGACCCCTATCGAATCTGATCCAACTTTTGATGAACGGCCCTTTGCTGGCAAGCTCTTGCCTTTGTATCCCGAGCTCCATACTTCATTGTGTGGGGGATGTGTATCCTGGTAGGCCAAAATTGCATTTGAATTGCTCTTGTTATTGTACGATCCAGATGTTCAGTTTCTCTCCATCGCATAGCTTCGCTTACATAACTGATTGATGGTAAAAGTTTTGCCTGATTCACTTTGCTTAAGGGGAGAAGATTTGGACCAGAGATATTAATCTTGAGGTTTCTTAGTGCCACAGCGGTCATTACGCTTGATATGTGTCTTAACCTGATGTGTACACCAACTACATAATGATTTGTCTCACATTTCAGTGGACTCAGCTGGCCAAGAGGACCGGGTTCGGAGCAGGACATCTGTGGTGCGCCGGCGGCTACGACCTCTTTCCAGTACTGAGGAAGAGGACGATGAGGCGGGACCCTCAACATCAGCAGGCATGGGGATTGCGCCCACCCGGACTGACCATGAGGACAACTCTGGTGCCACAGACCGGGTGGAGGCTGAGGACAGTGAAGGGGGGAGATGAACTGGACACCTCTGGCCAGGCTGGGGTGGAGAGCCACTCACCCATGGACCATGCCGAACATATTTATTTCGAGGTGTCCACAGGGCAGGCCACTATGCAACCTGGTCCTGCCTTCAGCCCCTCCCTAACTCCTGAGGCCCCCATTCGATGGGGGCTTCCAGCTGCATCCTCTGCAATCTGTCCCCCTCATCATAGCTGCCAGGTCGACACCCACATTGACTCTGAACCTGAGGCACCACACCCCCACGTGCGACCCAAAACCCTCCCTCTGTTGTTCCGTCTGCGGCTGTACCAGAGGACTTGATATGGGCATGTGAGGGTCAGCCAGACATGTCCTCTCGCATCTTGCTGCAACTGTGTCTAGAGGTGCGCATGATGCGAGAGGAAATATTACGCGCTCTGGCCACCCTCACTGCCGGTTTCACTTCCTGAGTGCAGTCATGTCTTCTGTTGTGTCCCAACTCTCCTCCCACACCACCGTCAATGTCTCCCCCTGTCCGTTGCCCCACACTCTTTCCCCCCTACTCCTCATGTATCCCGACCCCGTGTGGTGCCTGTCCATGCACCGGCCAGCCCGGAGCAGGCATGTGATTCACAGGATCTGGACATTGTGGTCCTAGAGGATGACCAGAAGGACAATTGAACAGTTTGACAGACACTCTGTTTTTGGACAATGATTTACTTTTCCCCTTGTAAATAGACTGGTTTCCCTGACGCTCCCTGACGTGTTATATTTATGTTGCTCCATCCTAATCCAAGTTCCCTTCTCCTTCTGCAGTAAGGACATCATTTGTTTTCCTTTCTCCCTTCCAGACGGACTGTTGTTTTATTTCTATCCTTACATATTTGTTCTTTAAACCCTTATTTTTATTCATACATTGTCTATCTTGTTTTGCTTCATTGTGAATGTCTTGTACAAACAATGCCAAGGTATTTGGGTACTCATCTGCTCTGCACATGAGGGCTTGCTGCAATGATGGGGTTCAACTTGCAGATGTGTCACACACACACACATACATCCTCTCATCTCTACGCCAACTCACTTGGTGAACATTAGTCTATCAGGACATGATACACAACAGAGATTTTACTTGGGATCTGATATTATTTTATTTAAACATATTCACACTGGACAACAAGTTCCTGGGATGTGGTCACTGGGGATTGTGCTTTTGACTTCGCAATTTCCGGGGTGATGATCGCTGTGAGGGATTAAGTCTGGGTTGACGCCGAGGTGCAGGTTGGTCTCTGGCATGTGCCTGTACAGGGTGAAGTCCATGTGCAGGGGCGGATTGTGTCTGTACACTTGGTGTATGTGCCTGGACAGGGTGTTGTTGTGCAGGTGGTGGTAGTGCCTGTTCAGGGGTGGTGGTGGATGTGCATGTGCATGTGGGGGGCTGGATGGGGGCGGTGGTGGATGTGTACCCATGCTTTGGTCCTGTGCAGTTTGTGGTACAGGTGTGTGGGTGTGATGTGATGTAGGCATATGTGATGGCTCCCCTCCCTGCGTTGCCCGTGATGGTAGACTTTGGAACACTTTCATCATGCCGTCCATCATCTTCATGGCCAAGGCATGGTGTCTTAAACTCTCTTCCCTTTGGAAAGATATCATGTCTCTGATATTCTTGGACATGCGTGCCAAGTTCTATCCAACCTATCCAAAACATGGGTCTGTCGGTCCACCACCTGAGGGAATTGGCGCAGGGCCTCAGACATGTCTGACAGGGTGGCCCCTATGGCACGTATGTCCTGCCTCACATCTGCCTGCTGTTGGAAGAAGTCCTGCTGCCACTGGCCACCACGGACATGTGCAGGCCCTCCATGCAGGGCCCGGCCATGGATGAGTCCACCAGGTCCAAGAGCAGGGGGGATGTTGGCATGTGGAAGCCTGTGGACAGGTGAATGGTGCCCAGGGGATGCCTGCACCACAGCAGGGTTGGTACTTCCCGCATAATCAATCAATCAATCAATCAATCAATCATGTCACTTATAAAGCGCACTACATACCCGCGAGGGTCTCAAGGCGCTGGGGGAAGAGGGGGGTGGTGCTGCTACTGATAGAAGAGCCAGGTCTTGAGGAGTCTTCTGAAGGCCAGTAGGTCTTGGGTCTGTCGGAGGTTGGTGGGGAGGGTGTTCCAGGTCTTGGCGGCGAGGTGGGAGAAGGATCTGCCGCTGGCGGTCATTTTCCGGATGCGGGGGACTGTGGCGAGGGCGAGGCTGGTCGAGCGGAGCTGGCGGGTGGGGGTGTAGAAGCTGAGTCATCTGTTGAGGTAGGCTGGTCCGGAGTTGTGGAGTGCTTTGTGTGCGTGGGTGAGGAGCTTGAAGGTTATCCTCTTGTTGACAGGGAGCCAGTGCAGGTCTCTCAGGTGGGGTGTGATGTGGCTGCGTCGGGGGATGTCGAGGATAAGACGTGCAGAGGCGTTCTGGATGCGTTGCAGCCGTCTCAGGAGCTTAGCCGTCGTTCCTGCGTAGAGGGCGTTTCCGTAGTCCAGCCTGCTGGTGACGAGGGCCTTGGTGACTGTTTTTCTTGTTTCGGTGGGGATCCACTTGAAGATCCTGCGGAGCATTCGGAGGATGTTGAAGCAGGATGAGGAAACGGCGTTGACCTGCTTAGTCATGGAGAGGGTGGGGTCGAGGATGACCCCTAGGTTGCGTACGTGGTCGGTGGGTGGCGGGGCTGTTCCCAGTGATGTTGGCCACCAGGAGTCGTCCCAGGCTGAAGGGATGGAACCAAGGATGAGGACCTCCGTCTTGTCCGAGTTCAGCTTCAGGCGGCTGGTCCTCATCCATTCGGCGACGGCCTTCATTCCTTCGTGGAGGTGGGCTTTGGCGGTGTGAGGGTCTTTGGTGAGGGAGAGGATCAGCTGGGTGTCGTCGGCGTAGGAGATGATGTTGAGGTTGAGATGCATATGGCGAAGATAATGCCTGGGATACACTGTCTGGGGAGGAGTGTGTAGGGTAACCACCATGTCTGTCCCGGATGTGAGGGCTGTGAGGGAGTGAGGTCTGTGTTGGGGCGGGGCTGAACTGTGGCTGGTTATCTCTATGCTGGGGACAGGCAACCTTTTTCATTGCACGAGGCTGACACACTTTGCTGGGGGAGGGTGTGAGACCTTGCTAAATGTGGGCGATCGGTGCAAATTACTGTCCATGGCATCAGATTCTCCATCCCCTGAGTGGATGCGCAGACACTCGCTATCGTCCGATACTTCATCCTCCTCAGGTAGTTCCTCCTCCTCCTCCTCCTCCTCCTCTTGCACATGACTTGCAGCTGACATCACTGCCTGGAGGAGCAGTGGATTCTCACCTCTAATTGCCCGTCGCCCAACACTGGTGGAAGGTCCTTCCTCCTCATCGTCATCATCACCTGGAACACAGAGGTAGCAACAGGATAAGTAATTGACCGAGTATGAGATATCGTGAAACACAAGGGTTGGTTCTACTGTACTTTGCATCGACAGATGATGCACATGTGACCTGGTTTTGGTACCCCTACAAGTGACAGCTCACACAATGGCATTGAGGTGTGAAACGTAGATGTACACTCAAAAAGCACACTTACCAGCTCCATCCACAACTTTGTGTCCTTTTCTGCTCCCCCTGTTGTAGGTTTTGTTGACAAAGTGGTCCCCGATCCAGCAGCTGTAGTGGGAAGTGACACCAATGTCAATCATCTGCATTACCAATTTACAAAGAGGCACATGTGACACTTATGATATGGATGGAACTTTGTTAACTACAACTGCAGGTTATCTGCCGAAGGGGATTTTCAGCTTTGTCATGGTTTACATAGGGTAACACTTCACACCACATTTACCTGATGTACATGTGCGAGCGGGTTTCACTGCTGCAGCCAGGATGTCATGCATTCCCGGGATGATGTTGTACGCTGCACTGGCGTCATTCTCTCCAAAGCTGTGTTGAGACATACATATCCATATTTCAGTACACCAGATAATAGCTATGAGCTAACATGTATATGTCATTGTCAATGACCACTGATAGGATATTCCTGGACAATGTGCAGCATGTTTACCTCATGGACTTTACATGTGTGCCCCTGCTGACATGCAGCAGTTGCCAGCTGTTACATGCACACAGCACTGACATCAATGAGATGACACAACAACAGACAAACGTATATGAGAAGGTTACTGATATAGGAAGGGAGGGGAAAAATGATCTGGACGCCAGCATATTGCAATGCTTACACCTTCACCGTTAAGACTAATATGTCTCATGAGTATGATGTGTGTTGACAAATTGAAAGGAGTGTACATCCACAGGCTGAGCAGTTTCATATTTGCACATCAGTTCAAACATTGCATAGCAGAGTTCATATGTGAGATGTGCAATGATCACGTACATTTTGTGTGTCATTTGTGCTTCCCTACCAATGGATTCACAAAGCTCATTTTGGCTTGAGAGATCACACATTTGTTATGTCCAGCATTTGAGTGTCATCTGTTCCCATTATCCATTTCCTACATCATGGTTGAACTAAGCTGACAACGGATGATGTTTTGTACAGCAGACATCCTTACCTCACATACCATACACTCAATTATATAGGTGGACACAGTAGAAGAGGAGGCAAGCAGAGTGCAACAATTGATTAGGATAACACATTGTGGTTAAGTTGTGAATCTTTCATGGTTGACGCCTACACTGGATTTGGTTTTGGCCTTTCAGCCACGAGATCTTGGACTGTGACTTCCTGATGATTCACCTTGGCAGCCCATACATCCATCACAAATGTACAGAACTGGCATCATTGCGAGCATCATCCACACCAATTTCAAAATGTTTTTGTCCTTTGGAATTCTGCTACGGAGTTATCATATCATTGATTTACAATCCAGTTGTGTCTAGTACACTTCATGTGACACTATATACTATTTTTATGTCCATTCTACACTCACTTGTCATATGTTTTGTGACATCCTTTCACTAGCCACCATGGTGTGACCTGGTATATGTTTCAATGCCATATGGAGGCATTTCAGGCCTGATTCACAGAACTAACTTACGTGACATACGTAAAGTTAGTATTTTCGGTATTCACAGAATACACTTACCAATACTAACTTTATGTCCGCTCCCGGGCCGGAGATTCCGGCCCTGTGGCGAATTTCCACCTCTGGGCCGGAATCTCCGCCTCCGGGCCGGAATCTCCGCCTCCGGGCCGGAATACCCTCATTTAGGCCGTTTGAGCATTGAAACGGCCTAAATGAGGGTATTCCAGTCCGGAGGCGGAGAATCCGGCCCAGAGGCGGAAATTGCGCCACAGGGCCGGAATCTCCGGCCCGGGAGCGGACATAAAGTTAGTATTGGTAAGTGTATTCTGTGAATACCGAACATTACTAACTTTACGTATTTCACGTAAGTTAGTTCTGTGAATCAGGCCCATTGTGATGCAGGAAAACAGTTATGTGATACACATACAACATACAGCAGATATTAGAGGCACATTCATGGGCAAGGGCATTCAGGTTCATTGTTCCTGAGTTTCCTTACCATGGCCCCGCACCTGCCTAGTGTGTGGTCCCCGACCAGATGTCACAGGCAACCTTGTAGCAGAAATCAATGTGTGTCTTGGACTCTGGGAGGACATCATTGGACCTACAATGCTAAGTGTGTTTGCAACTTTACATACCGGCTGCCACATGTGAAGCACTCAATTTGAGGCACAAAGGATGAGCACAAGCAGTGTGGGCACTACCGTTGCAGACGTGTCTACCACAAATTATAATGAGTGATCCCATATTCAACTTATTATGGCCCCACTGCCTAGTAGCAACGTCTATCAAATTGACACAACAACAGTTCCAGGCGTAAGGTCCACAATCATGTTTTGTTAATGGACCAGAAGACATACCCTACAATTATGACATCTATGACCAGCTGGTTGGACTTGACAGATTCATGTATGGAAAAGGAACTTTGTAAGTTGGACAGAGGACGCATACTCTATTACTGGTTTATGAATCTCACTTCTTGTTCATCATTGTCATATTTGTTCTCATTGGATTATTTAAATTTAGTCTACTGATATTTTGGCAATTTAGAGGTGGATACATTCAGAGTTGATCTGGCACTCAATTCCACAATCGAGTTCCCAGTCCTGGAGCAGTTGGTGGAATACATGTGATGTTCATAACACACAATGACATGAAGAGCCTAGATATGTTAGAATTTTTATTTTGCTATTCCCAGATCTATTTTGCTGAAGGTAAATGTCCTTTGAGGATTCCTATAGTTGTAAGGCTAGTTTTACCTCTCCAGTTGTCTTTGAGATGCAGACCACCATGGTCACTCCTAGGAGACTCATCCCTCCTGGCTGGCCCCTGACCCACTGGTTCTTCCACTGGGGACTCTCTCCCCCTCTCACCCCTCAATCTGGACTTCTGCACCCTCCACTTAGGAGTGGCACTGCCAGACACCAGAACTGATGGAGGCCTGCTTACAGACACTCCACGTTCTCCTGACACTAGGAGATCCCCCTCACATGGACTACTAGTACAGCTTAGGCTCCCATACCTGGTGTTCCCTTAAGGAACCATCCAGGCCCTGAGACTGAGGTTGGGCACTATCGGGACGCATCCCAGTCTCACTCCCTCTCCTCGAAGACAGGACGTGAGGCCCTACAACCCTCCCACTACAACAGGACCTAGCTGGGCTACTCTGACCCTCTTCCACCACTCTGGGCTGGAAGATACCTGAGCCACTCCTCTTAGGGTCACTCCCCAATGCCTCTTCAGAACCTCTAGTTACCACCCAGAGGTCTGCCTCCTGTGCAAGCTCCCTGGGATCAGAGAACTCACACTCCAACAGGTGTTGGCTCAACCCCAGAAAACAATTACTGAACATGTGCTCTCTGACAACCAGATTGAACAGCCCTTCACAATCATTTGCCGTGCTACCCATCACCCAATCCTCCAGTGCATCACAACACACATCCACAAACTCCCCCAAGACTGGTGAGACAGTTTTCTACTGCCCCTGAACCTCAACCTGTACCCCTCTTCCTGGGAACTAGGCACCATACTCTGGGATCTGGGAGTGGGACTTCCTGCACTGGACTCCATATTGCTGCCACCACTGGACCCCACCCTCACTGGTGAATCCAGACAACTAAAACTGTACTCAGGGGATAATCTACCCTCCAGAGCTAGTTTCTCCCTGACGAAGGCCCTCTCTGCCTCCGCCATCCTCTCCTGCGCTAAGACCCTCTCAGTCACTAGCTTTTTCTCTTCAAGGCCCAACGCCTTGAGACTCAACTCCTGGCCCAACAAGGCCTTTTCCTCCTCTAAGGCTAACTTCCTATTCTCCAACTCCAATTTCTGAGCCTCCATATTCTCATGGCTCTCCTTCTGGAGCTTCTCTAAAGCCAGCTGATGCTCCCCTTCTTCCCTCCTATCCACCCACTCCTCTGGGGACAGAGAAAGGGATGTGGCACTCCCCTGGCACCGGACCCAGCAAGGGACTCCCTATCTATGGGGTCCTCACTCTCTACTGGCGTCCCTGCCCTGTCATTTTCTTCCTCCTCTTCAGACTCTTCTGGCCCTATCTCCAAACCACCACTTTGGTATGCAGAGGGATAATCAGACAGGTCCCCGCCACACGCTAAGGGTTCTCCCCTAAGGAGTGCTTCATAAAGGAAAAGCTTTCTGAGGATGTTACCCACTATTGGTATCCCCCTCTCTCTACAGAAGTCCTCTAACTCCTCCCGGGTGTACTCCCAAAGGTCATCCTCATTATAGATTACTCCCATCTTGGCAGAATACACAACCACAGTGCAACACAAGAGACCTAGGCGTCTGAGCTGAAGCAGGAATACACAATTCAAAAATGACACTTTTAAGAAGAAATAAAACTCAGGAAAAATAATCCCTAAACATGTGATTTCTCTAAATGCAGAGTTTGTAGTGCAACCAGTTGTCGCTGTGGTACTGCGTAAACGCAAGTCCTATCCTCACCGCTCACAACTAATGTTAGAAATGGGATTTCTGGTTGGCTAGAGCTTGCGCCTAAGCCAGGCAGAAACCACCACTCTAGTCTGGGCAAGGGAGTTACACACTGAAGATAACCCCTGCTGACCCCCTTGGTAGCTTGGCACGAGCAGTCAGGCTTATCCCAGAGGCAATGTGTAAATCGTTTGCGCAACACACACATACAGCAGCAACACACTAGGCACACCACAAAAGAAACTCCACACAAGGTTATATGAAAATAGCCTTTGTATTATCCAAAACACATTAGAATCATAATCACACATTTACACTGTGCCAACTGGCACTAGCCAATATTTACAGGGGATTATATACAGGACAGGGCCAATCGGGCCACTGTCAGAACCTTTAGAACGCACTAGTAGCACACATAAAACACAACCAGTGACTACTGGTAAAATATTGTACTTGGCAATATCTCTAGCAACATAAACGCATTATGACTGCATCACATTAGGCATCAAACTCATATGCATAATCACATTACGCAACCTCTGTAGGCATAAACACACTATGCAATAGGCATCATAAGCATAAACATTATGCAATAACTCACAATTAGGAGGGCACCTTAGTGACACTCCCCAGGTGCATACATCTCCTTAGGGCCTTGCGCCCTATCACCACCATAAAGCTGAACCCAGGCCAACTGCCCTTTCTAGGGGGCCCAATGCCCTTTGTCCATAATGTCAGGGCTTGTACTGGGGCCTTCCACTGGCCCTTTTGCTGCCAATGCAGCCAAAACCACGGTGGCCAATGCACTGGGGCAGGGGGTATGTATCTCACTCCCTCCTTGTTCCTCCAGAAAGGCTAGTTTTTCCTCTCCAGTTGCCTTTGAGATGCAGACACTATGTTTCGCCCTCTGTTCTCTGCTGCCTATGTATGCATTTTGACCATCTCCTGCCACGTTTGACTTACCAGTTAGTGAGGGTGGTCTGCGTTGCTCTGGATGATGTCTCCTCCCAGAAGATGCTGGGACCTCTGCTACTGTGGCTGTCTGTACTGTAGCTGAATGTGTGAATGGGTGAGAAGAGATACACATCAACACATGGAAAATGTACATGTTGCACTTGTCAGACATTTCCTCGTGTCTTCTGCATGCTAACAGTATTGTGAAGTACTGCCACGGCCGGTGCAGGTAGGAGCGGTGGGGTGTTGGTGATGTAATGGCATGGCAGGGTGGGAATTAAACAATGGATTCTGGGACTGACATTTTTAAATAAGGATTCTCTCACCTTCTGTTTTGGGATTTTGGAAGGGCCAGGGTGAGTTGTTTTTATGTTTATTTGGACTTATTTTCTCCATTCCGTTGTGTGTTGATTTGCCTCTGCACTGCACCCCCACCCCTTACATTCTTGACTGACCCAGCCGTGTCTGGATTAGTGGAAGGGGCACTTTGACAATTGCTACTTAGCACTGTTCGGTATATACGGCTTCAGGCCTGGGCCTTTGTATTTCATAGTGTGTAAGATATTTGCCATTTCTAATACAAGGGATTCTGGGACTTGTGGTGCAACATACAGAGAGAAACACATGAGCCTCTGACTGACTATATTTGTATATGGAATTTGGACAACTTCCTTACTCACAATGGCATGCATACATACATTTTGTATACTTGTTCTTGTCATCCCACTTACCTGGTGCCACATTGCGGACATCACTCACAGGCAGCCCATGGAGCATGTGGGGGTGGATTGTAGTGAGGATATCCTCCTCTTGTGGGGTGAGACGGAGGCGGGATCGTGAGTGTGAGGCAGGGAGAACTCTGTTCAGCTGGATCCTGGAGTACTTCTCCTTTGCACTTAGCTTTTCATCCTGCCACTTCCTCTTTATTTCACGGACTGTGCGCACATCCTCCCCCAATGCTGTGACAGCAGTGGCTAACTGCTGCCAGAGAGCTGCTTTCTGTGTGCCACTGGTGCAGTAAGGTGGGAGACCATATAGGCGTTTGTGGTGCCTCACAACAAACTCCACAATCATGGTGGTCTCCTCAGTTGTGAAGTTCTTCTTCCTCCTCACAAAGTACATTTTGCAGTGGCGATGAACAGCAAAGCAAACAGGAACTCTCTGTGGCCAAAGCTGGGCCCTGAATGTGTGCTGCTTTAATGTGGTACTGGTTTTGCAGTTGGTCTTAATTGACTTCAGCTGGATGGTGGGGGATGGTAGGCACTTGAAATGCTGAGAAGGGAGAAAGTGCTTGCTTGCCCGGCCGGAGGCAGAGATTCCGGCCCGGGAGCGGAGATTCCGGCCCGGGAGCGGAGATTCCGGGCCGGAGGCGGGGATTCCGCCCTTGTGCCGGAATGCGGACATAAAGTTAGGATGTGTAAATTCATTCTGTGAATACCCATATGTGTAAGTTCATTCTGTGAATACCCAAATGTGTAAGTTCATTCTGTGAATACCCAAATGTGTAAGTTCATTCTGTGAATACCCAAATGTGTAAGTTCATTCTGTGAATACCAAAATTGTTGTAAGTTTAGGATTGTGACGTAAGTTAGTTCTGTGAATCAGGCCCCTAGAGTCTTAATAAGGTCTTCCCCAAAAAGTAATCCCTTGGGGTTGAGGGAGGGCTCTTTGTCGGCCAAATCACTTAATTTAGGACTGATTTTGGTGAGAACCACTCTTCTCCGCTCGGAGTTGAGGCTGGCGTTGGGTTTGCCCAGTAGAATTAAGGCTCTCTGGCTCAAACCTCTAATTACTTCAGTGTCCAGGGGCGTGCCGTTGATGTGGCTATCCTCAGCTGTATCGATGATTCTGGCGAGAGGACCCAAGATATCAAGGACCCTATCTTGGCAACCCTTAAGGGATCTCTCCATCCCTTTTCTCGGATCCCTCCAGAGTTTAAAAAGATATTTAATTAGTTCGGGGTCAAGGTTTGGGGTCTGGCAGGCTTTGTCCTCTATAGAAGGCTTGGAGCATTCAGCTTTTAGTAGATTATGGGTATCTCTCTCTAAAGGGTTCCTCAGCCATTTTTTAAAGAATTTTCCCACGTGTTCTTGGGGGAACCATTCTGAGCTTCTACGATGTTTTATATTAAGGGGAGAAAACATTTCCTCGCCTAAAGGGTCTACAATACTGTCTTTAGAAGAGGAAGGGAGATCGTCCTCAAATGGTTGAGAGTAAAAGTCCTGGTCATCCTCATCTAAATCCAAGACATATTCGTCAGGATGATCAGATGCATCATCGTCTTGAAAATCATCGTCTCCCAACTGGAGATCATTATGCTAAGCACTTCGATATTTTGTGCCGCTAGGGACACCCAGATATTTTGTGCCGCTGAGGACACCATTATGAGTTGTGCCGCCAAGGACACCCAATGCATTTGAGGTGCGGTGACCTGCAATAATAGCTGAGGTGCTGGGACCTCCCATAGTGCTCTTGGGGGTTGGGTGATCAATATTCTTATTCTTTTTAAGCCTTTTCCCCCTTACTTCGATGAGATAGTCAGTGGGTAGGGTATGTTGGTTCTCATTAATATCATCCTCCTCGGTAGGGAGTGATCTCTTAGATACCATGACTTTAGATAGGGTTTCCAACATACAAGATCTCATTTCATTATGAATCATGCTTTTGAAGGCTTCATTATCCATACTAGGGATGGGGGTGCTAGCCTCATCGGAGTCTATATCAGACATAGTATAGATGTCAAAGGATTAGTAAGTAGACAAAAACAGGCTTATCCCCCCCTTTTTTTTTTATGCTTTGGATTAACAGAATAAGATAAATTGCGCCCTTTTTTTTATATATATATATATTATTAATAAATTTAAAACAGGTAGTTGCCAAAAAGGAAGGGGGGGGGAATAAACTGCACCCAACCGGGAGACAGTCGGTGTAAGATAGCCACAAATAATGCCACAGAAAGCACAATAAAAAGTACTAAAAAGCGCTCAAATGGTGAGAAAGGATAAATTGCAGGGAGAAACGAGCGTCCGATTCTCTGTCAGCTGATCGGGGGGACGAGCAACTGTCGGTAAGCTCGAGCGCCCGATCGGCTTGAGCTCGTTGCTAAGGAAACAAGCTTGAGACTGGTGAATATGAGGAAAGCACCTTGGCAACGCAACGACGCTACGAGCGCGCCGACAAGGGACGTTCCTCAAAAACGGCACTCTCCAAAATACGGAGAAATCATAGGAGGACATGAGAGTTTGTGGGGAAGTTTGGAATAAGGTCAAGTGGTGGAGACTTGAGAAGGTGAAAGCACCGATATAGGGGCCGATTCCGATCTCGGCCGGTAGGGCTCCGAATCGGATTCGTCTTTACCGGATCCGATTCGGAGCCCTATTTCCCGACCGAATCGTACGTGCGTCCGGGCGAGCGAGTACGATGCGTGCGCTCGCGAAATCTCCGACCGACTCATTCTCAGGACCCGACCGCTCCGACCGACTCGCACGGGGACGACTCGCACCGCGCAATGGAGACGTTCCCCGGCAGGGTAAGTACGATGCGCACCTCGACCGCTCCGACCGACTTGCGCAGTCCGGCTCCAAGGAGCTGTCGGAGCCGCACTTTGGGGGTCCGTGTCGGACCCCCCTGGAAGCGTAGGCATGCGAGTCGCACACAGGGGGGACCCATGGGTCCCCCCTACACGTGCATGTACGGCGCGACCCGCATCGACGTGAACACGCTGTAGGGGGCGCCCTTGTTCGCGTCGTACCCATTGAGTCAATGGGAGCCCGTGTACGCGTCGTACGACTGGCTCCCATTGACTTCAATGGGGGTCCGACCGAATCGAGTCCGATGGCATACGTGCGCATCGTACTCGTTCGGTCGGGCTGCTAGGGTCCGATTCGGTCGGAAATCTCTCCGGGTCCGGCTCGGTCGGGGAGATTTCCGGCCTGAATCGGAATCGGCCCCTTATGGTGTGCCAGCGTTTCAGACGCACGAGAGCGTGAGGCGAAAAAGCAAGCGGATGCAGCATGGGGGAGAGGTGCCAATGGGAGGCAGACCCCTCCCCCGAAGGAAAGAGCGGTAAGAGCCGATAAGGCAGAGTTGAAGAAGGGCAGAAAAACCGGGAGAAGGAAAGGGGGTCAGGGGCCAATCTCCGTAAATTGGAGATCGGGTTGACCGGATAGGAAAAGGAGGGTGGGGGAGGGGGGTGAAGGTCCCCAAGGAGTTAGGGAGAGTAAGCCATACTTAGGATATTAAGAGTAAAAATATTAAACATTATTGGAAAGGCAGTAATCATAGTAAATATAATGAACTTATCTGCTTGGAGCCGCATTTAAAAGAGGCTGATTGCTATGGGCTCATGCCTTTTATTTGCTCTTAATGTTCTATTCTGGAACCTTTTGCTTTATGATGTATGCGGCTGCTTGGACTGCATTAAAAGAAATATGCATAATGGTAGCCTCCGGTCTTGTAATGAAATTTAAAATTGTGTTTTAGGAGCGGGATGTTGACTTTATAGGGGATAAGGGTGGGGAGTGTTTTAAAAACATTTTAAAAAATATCTAATTTAAAAAAAAAATATTAATGAATTTTAAAAATTGTGTTTTAGGAGTGGAATGTTGGGTTTATAGGGGATAAGGGTGGGGAGTGTTTTGATAAATTTTTTTAAACTATTGAAATAATTAAAAAAATATTTATGAAATTTAAATTGTGTTTTAGGAGCGGGATGTTGGGTTTATAGGGGATAAGGGTGGGGAGTGTTTTAAAAATAAAATGTATATATATTTTTAAATTTAAAAAAAAAATTACATTTTTTTTTTATTAGGAGTGGGATGTTGTGGTTATAGGTGATAAGGGTGGGGAGTGTTTTAATCTAAAAAAATTCAAAATTAAATTGAATTTTAGGAGTGTGATGTTGGGGTTATAGGTGATAATGGTGTTTTTTGTAAATAATTTAAAATTATTATAAAAAAATACAATATATTTTAAATATTTAAAAATAAATTAAAAAAAGGTAAATGTTATGTTTAAATAAAAAAATTAAAGTAGAAAATTTTTGAGAATAATTTTGAAAAATTCAAATGATCGTTTATTATGAGCATTTTGTTTTTACAAATAACATGTTTTTTGGTAAAATTTATTATAAATGGGAGTAGGTAAATATAGGTATAATGTGTATTAATTTATGTTTTCTGTGCATTTTTTATGGCAATATTATTTAAAAAAATTATATTTTTGAATACTTTTATTGAGTTAATATAGTTTTGTGTGGGAATATAAATTTATATATGTTTAGTGTCCAGCACCTTTCCTGAGTTAATGTAGTTTGGAGTGGGAATAGTAAATTATATATGTTTATTGTCCAGCGCCTTCCCTGACTTAATATAGTTTGGAGTGGGAATAGTAATTTATATATGTTTAGTGTTCAGCACCTTCCCTGACTTAATGTAGTTTTGGAGTGGTAATAGTAATTTATATATGTTTAGTGTCCAACACCTTCCTGACTTAGGGGCTCATTATGATGGCGGGCGGACATCAGTCCGCCCGCCATCATAACGGTGATGGGACCGACCGCCAGACGTGCGGCGGTCCCACCAGTGCAATTAGGATGCGCCCGCCATACTGGCGGGCGCATCCTGGCGGGCGCATCCTGGCCTTTTACCTTTGCGGACGGTGCTGCTGGCTGCAGCACCGTTTGCAATGGTAAAAGAGCATGCACAGCATTTCCCTGCACCACGTGGCAGGCACCACGCGGTGCCTGCCACGTGGTGCATGGAACTCCATGGTACCCCCCCAGTGCCCCCCTTCCCCACAGAAGGGGCCCGCAACGGGCCCCCAAAGCCAATCCCCGCCAGCCTTTCCAACACCCACATCCTAATATGGCGGACGGTGCCTGCTAGGCACCGCCACCATATTAGTGGCCCAGCTCCGCCCGGCAGGCAATCGTGACGATTGCCACCGGCGATAAAGCGGCGGACGGACTTTGCATCCGCCGCGATACCCACCGCCATCCTAATTCGGAGGTGGGTAAATCTCCTTACGATGGTGGAACGATCGCCACCGCCGGCCAGGCGGTGGCGATCGTTCCGCCATCGTAATGAGCCCCTTAATGTAGTTTGGAGTGGGAATAGTAATTTATATATGTTTGGGGGTCGATTCCGATCTCGGCCGGAAGCTCACCTAACACCATTCGCCCGGGAAAAAACCAAGCCGAACGCGTGTTCCCTGACCGATTCGAACATCCGTCCGAACGAGCAAGTTAGATGCGCATAACTGCCCAGATCCCGACCCAGCCGTACTGACCCAATCCAGCTCCTGTTCCCCGCCCGAGCCGGATCCGTAAACGCAGAATCGAGTCGCACGGAAGCTAAAATACAGCACCTTCTGGCCGGACTAGTACGATGCGCCTTCCGTACGCGCCGAATCCGTCGCTACGCACGGCACGTCAGAGCATCCGGGAGAAGCGCACATAAGCTCCGATTCGCGCCACAAGACTATCCAAGGCTACGAGACGAACACACCAGCCACGAGTACGAGTCGAAGCAACGAGAAAGACGAACGAGACGAACCAACCATGAATCCCATCGCGCAGGTCCTACCAATACTCTACATCTATTACCGGGACCGGTACGGATGCGTACGGCGCAGAAGGTAAGTCAAACACCCACCACACAAACAAACGACACGTACCCGACACATAACACATACACATAGGGATGCAGAAATGACTTACACTAGCAACAGCAGAACCATAGGGGCGGGATGGCTATCACCAATGCCATATACACCCATAGGGGCCTGGATGCCTACCACCAACACCACCCCTACTCAGGGGGGGCTGGATGCCTACCACTACCACCACCCCTACTCAGGGGGGGCTGGAGGCTTACCACTACTACCATCCCCACTCATAGGGGGATGGATGCCCACCACTAACACCACCCCTACTCAGGGGGGCCTGGATGCCTGTCACTACTACCACCCCCACTCATAGGGGGATGGATGCCCACCACTTACACCACCCCTACTCAGGGGGGCCTGGATGCCTGTCACTACTACCATCCCCACTCATAGGGGGATGGATGCCTACCACTACCACCACCCCTACTCAGGGGGGGCTGGATGCCTACCACTACCACCACCCCTACTCAGGGGGGGCTGGAGGCTTACCACTACTACCATCCCCACTCATAGGGGGATGGATGCCTACCACTAACACCACCCCTACTCAGGGGGGCCTGGATGCCTGTCACTACTACCATCCCCACTCATAAGGGGATGGATGCCTACCACTACCACCACCCCTACTCAGGGGGGGCTGGATGCCTACCACTACCACCACCCCTACTCAGGGGGGCCTGGATGCCTACCACTAACACCACCCCTACTCAGGGGGGCCTGGATGCCTACCACTACCACCACCCCTACTCAGGGGGGCTGGAGGCTTACCACTACTACCATCCCCACTCATAGGGGGCTGGATGCCTACCACTACCACCACCCCTACTCAGGGGGGGCTGGATGCCTACCACCAACACCACCCCTACTCAGGGGGGGATGGATGCCTGTCACTACTACCATCCCCACACATAGGGGGATGGATGCCTACCACTAACACTACCCCTACTCAGGGGGGCCTGGATGCCTACCACTACCACCACCCCTACTCAGGGGGGGCTGGAGGCTTACCACTACTACCATCCCCACTCATAGGGGGATGGATGCCTACCACTAACACCACCCCTACTCAGGGGGGGCTGGAGGCTTACCACTACCACCATCCCCACTCATAGGGGGCTGGATGCCTACCACTACCACCACCCCTACTCAGGGGGGGCTGGAGGCTTACCACTACTACCATCCCCACTCATAGGGGGATGGATGCCTACCACTACCACCACCCCTACTCAGGGGGGGCTGGAGGCTTACCACTACTGCCATCCCCACTCATAGGGGGCTGGATGCCTACCACTACCACCACCCCTACTCAGGGGGGGCTGGATGCCTACCACCAACACCACCCCTACTCAGGGGGGGATGGATGCCTGTCACTACTACCATCCCCACTCATAGGGGGATGGATGCCACTACTACCACCACCCCTACTCAGGGGGGATGGATGCCTACCACTAACACCACCCCTACTCAGGGGGGCCTGGATGCCTACCACTACCACCACCCCTACTCAGGGGGGGCTGGAGGCTTACCACTACTACCATCCCCACTCATAGGGGGATGGATGCCTACAACTAACACCACCCCTACTCAGGGGGGCCGGGATGCCTACCACTACCACCACCCCTACTCAGGGGGGGCTGGAGGCTTACCACTACTACCATCCCCACTCATAGGGGGACGGATGCCTACCACTAACACCACCCCTACTCAGGGGGGCCTGGATGCCTGTCACTACTACCATCCCCACTCATAAGGGGATGGATGCCTACCACTACCACCACCCCTACTCGGGGGGGCTGGATGCCTACCACTACCACCACCCCTACTCAGGGGGGCTGGAGGCTTACCACTACTACCATCCCCACTCATAGGGGGCTGGATACCTACCACTACCACCACCCCTACTCAGGGGGGGCTGGATGCCTACCACCAACACCACCCCTACTCAGGGGGGGATGGATGCCTGTCACTACTACCATCCCCACTCATAGGGGGATGGATGCCTACCACTACCACCACCCCTACTCAGGGGGGCTGGATGCCTACCACCAACACCACCCCTACTCATGGGGGGCTGGATGCCTACCACCAACACCACCCCTACTCAGGGGGGGATGGATGCCTGTCACTACTACCATCCCCACACATAGGGGGATGGATGCCTACCACTAACACCACCCCTACTCAGGGGGGCCTGGATGCCTACCACTACCACCACCCCTACTCAGGGGGGGCTGGAGGCTTACCACTACTACCATCCCCACTCATAGGGGGATGGATGCCTCACAACTAACACCACCCCTACTCAGGGGGCCTGGATGCCTACCACTACCACCACCCTACTCAGGGGGCTGGAGGCTTACCACTACTACCATCCCCACTCATAGGGGGACGGATGCCTACCACTAACACCACCCCTACTCAGGGGGCCTGGATGCCTACCACCAACTACCATCCCCTACTCATGAGGGGCTGGATGCCTACCACTACCACCACCCCTACTCATGGGGGGCTGGATGCCTACCACTACCACCACCCCTACTCAGGGGTGCTGGATGCCTGTCACTACTACCATCCCCACTCATAGGGGGCTGGATGCCTACCACCAACACCACCCCTACTCATGGGAGCCTGGATGCCTACCACCACCACCACCCCTACTCAGGGGGGCTGGATGCCTGCCACTACCACCATCCCTACTCAGGGGGGCTGGATGCCTACCACTACCACCATCCCGACTCATGGGGGCTGGATGCCTACCACTAACACCACCCCTAATCAGGGGGCCTGGATGACTGTCACTACTACCATCCCCACTCATAGGGGGCTGGATGCCTACCACCAACACCACCCCTACTCAGGTGGGCCTGGATGCCTACCACTACCACCACCCCTACTCATGGGAGGCTGGATGCCTACCACTACTACCATCCCCACTCATAGGGGGATGGATGCCTACCACCAACACCACCCCTACTCAGGGGGGCTGGATGTCTACCACTACCACCATCCCCTACTCATAGGGGCCTGGATGCCTACCACTAACACCACCCCTACTCATGGGGGCCTGGATGCCTATCACTACTACCATCCCCACTCATAGGGGGATGGATGCCTACCACTAACACCACCCCTACTCAGGGGGCCTGGATGCCTACCACTACCACCACCCCTACTCATGGGGGCCTGGATGCCTACCACTACCACCACCCCTACTCAGGGGGGGCTGGATGTCTACCACTACCACCACCCCTACTCAGGGGGGGCTGGATGCCTACCACTACCACCACCCCTACTCAGGGGGGGCTGGATGCCTACCACTACTACCATCCCCACTCATAGGGGGATGGATGCCTACCACTAACACCACCCCTACTCAGGGGGGCCTGGATGCCTACCACTACCACCACCCCTACTCAGGGGGGGATGGAGGCTTACCACTACTACCATCCACCCTCATAGGTGGCTGGATGCCTACCACTACCACCACCCCTACTCAGGGGGGCTGGATGCCTACCACCACCACCACCCCTACTCATGGGGGCTGGATGCCTACCACTACCACCACCCCTACTCATGGGGGGCTGGATGCCTACCACTACCACCACCCCTACTCAGGGGGGCTGGATGCCTACCACTACCACCACCCCTACTCAGGGGGGCTGGATGCCTACCACTACCACCACCCCTACTCAGGGGGCCTGGATGCCTGTCACTACTACCATCCCCACTCATAGGGGGCTGGATGCCTACCACCAACACCACCCCTACTCAGGGGGCCTGGATGCCTACCACTAACACCACCCCTACTCATGGGGGCCTGGATGCCTACCACTACCACCACCCCTACTCAGGGGGGCTGGATGCCTACCACTACTACCATCCCCACTCATAGGGGGATGGATGCCTACCACTAACACCACCCCTACTCAGGGGGGCCTGGATGACTGTCACTACTACCATCCCCACTCATAGGGGGATGGATGCCTACCACTAACACCACCCCTACTCAGGGGGCTGGATGCCTACCACCAACACCACCCCTACTCAGGGGGGCTGGATGCCTACCACTACTACCATCCCCACTCATAGGGGGATGGATGCCTACCACTAACACCACCCCTACTCAGGGGGCCTGGATGCCTGTCACTACTACCATCCCCACTCATGGGGGGCTGGATGCCTACCACCAACACCACCCCTACTCATAGGATGGGTAATGCATGACACAACCAGCATACTCCATCATAAGGAATGTAAGAAAAACACATCCCCCAACACCATGACAAGCGTGTGTAGACTGTGTCATATGCCTACAACACTGAACATGAAATTGAACATACAATGTGACCCCTATCACATGTGTCACACATAAATGTGTGTGGCATCCACAATGCAAGCAGACCATGACCACTGTGGCAATGGGGTCTAACACCCCATCATCACAGTGACCAAAAGGTAAGTGTGGGGTCCATAGCTGAAGCACATTTTGAACATTGTGGCAATGGGGTCTAACCCCCATCATCACAGTGACCAAAAGGTAAGTGTGGGGTCCATAGCTGAAGCACATTTTGAACATTGTGGCAATGGGGTCCAACCCCCATCATCACAGTGACCAAAAGGCAAGTGTGGGGTCCATAGCTGAAGCACATTCTGAACATTGTGACAATGGGGCCTAACCCCCATCATCACAGTGACCAAAAGGCAAGTGTGGGGCCCATAGCTGAAGCACATTTTGAACATTGTGGCAATGGGGCCTAACCCCCCATCATCACAGTGACCAAATTGTAAGTGTTGTCATGGCAAAAGCTGGAAATGCCAAACAGCATGGATTATCCCAGGTCACAGAACAACAAACACATCAGTGACATAGTAGTGCTTGTGTCCCATAGCAACATAGATTGGGTGAGGCAAACAGTGCAGTGCAAATAAGACATACCTTTGGCCATGTGCAGACAAACATCACCCATGGGGGCTGACACTGTCAACATTCATCAATAACACAATGACAGAAGTGACCATCATAATGCAGAACCACATATCTGCACCAATGGGCACACAAATGTAGATATCCTGTGGAGACTGTAGATGTGAGGTGAACAAATACCATACCATGGCAGCAATGGGACATACAAACCATGATCACTGTGCTGACTGATGACCTAGGAGTCCCAGGGACAGCAGGGGAAACCCACCAAACAACATACAGCCAATGCCACACTAAAGATATGCCAATGCAGTGGTGCAGATGCACAAACACAAACAGGCAGCCCCACACTGCATATCAAACACAACAGGTGAGGGGGGTGTGTGCCAGTGTCCCCAGGCAACCACACAACACATGAGGAGGCCTGAATCCCAATTACACAGATGTGCATACAGTGCCACACAAAAGTAACTCATGGATCCGAATCCCCTATGTGGGCAATCAGGCATTGTTAGATGAGAGGGAGCCCAAATTACACATGTCACACAAGCTTGTAGGAACAGCAATTAACACAGCAAGACACAGACCCACCACAGCACTACCCCAGGGTCCCCACATTGTGGTGACACTGGCCTGCATGATAATCCCACTGTGATGACAAAGCTAGATGTCGTTCACACTGTGAACCACAGTCATGTGTCCTGAGCAACAAACTACCATCACACCTACACAAGCACAAATCAATCAGCACGGCCTGTCAGCCAAGGCCAATATGGAGGCAGGGGTCTAGCCGTGAAACAACTCTCATCTGCACACACTCAACACCACACACCTTGATCTCCACCAATGTGCAGCAGTGAAGCTCACATGCACTGGTGACATTGCACATGCACCCATGACAATCCCAGGGGTGGTGGTGGGAACTAAGGTGCAGAAACCCATCACACATGGCCAGTCAACAAGACTCGTGAATGTCTGACACACTGCACAGTACGCCGTGCATGGGCATGACGTCAATACCACACCAACCAATGGGATCCCGGCCACAGTCACACACCAATGAAGAAGCCAAGGTCACCCACAAAGAACACACATAGACAACAACCAACATTGCAGCCCGGACCCTGAGGAGTGGCAGCAGTCACACACACAACGTGTTACAATCACTGAAAGCTAACACAAACTGTAAATTACATGACAGGTGTAACCAACAAGTGCCAAGGGGAATCCTGACTGTGTCTCATCTGCGTTTGCCCACAAACTCAGCCCTGACAGCAAACACACCTATGGGTGACACCCTGATGACCAGTAATGTGCCATGCACCCACATCCCAGAGAAGCCAGGGAGAAGACTTTGGGGGAACATAGGTCAACTCAGCAAGCATCACAAACAGGAACATCACTAGGGATCCCAGCCTGCCTAGCAAAATGGAAGTGAACACACACAGACATGCTCACACAACACACACCTTGTGCTCAGGCAATGTCACAGAATTACACACTGCCATGAGGGGACTCCACTCCTGTGTAAGGAAAGCTGTGCCATACGTTGTCTCAGTAGGGCTCTATCATGTCAGCAGAACACTTGGTCACTCAGTCAACAATTAGCACAAAATGAAGGCTCCCGTCATATCAGCCTGGTCATGGGAGTGTCACCGAAATCATCAGCACAGATCCAACACACATGTATAGCAAGTTGCACTGATAACACAGATGAGTCCTTCCCCATTGATGCCCACACTTGCATGTCCAGTGGAGATGGTCACACGGTCAGGGAAATAGACAAATTGAACAATGGCAAGCACAACAGATGTGCAGGGGTGTAAGCCACAGATGTGATATTGCAAATAAAAGTAGGAAATCCCATTGCCAAATCCTGAAAACATGACACCCTCATATTGCTGCAAAGGATGACATGGATACACAACAGGATAGGACACATTCCCCCTGGACCACATGGGGTCCTGCACAGTAACACTTCATTTTCCTGACATCAAAAATCACCATCACTGCAGCAAGGGCATGGTTAGCATCATCAACATCATGTACATCAGAAGCAAAACCACTAGTGAACAGAAAGTAGCTTTATTCAGCATATGTGTTTGAAAATGTGAAAGTCCAGAAAAATAACAAAGGCCAATGGCCAGTCCATTATCAAAGTCCAAACAGGGTGACAGTGGCAGATGTCACCCTTTGCATGCCTGCACTGCTACACACCAGGGACATTCCCCTCGGAGGGGCATACGGGGGGCAGGCCAGGCACCACAGGGACAGGATCAGGGCTCACCAGAAGGAGGCAGGGAAGGGGTGGTGGGTGCTGGAGAGTCACTGACAACTGCAGTGGAGGTGTCTGACATGGTGTGTGCCGGCACAACTGGGGGGCATGAGTCAGATGGTGTGGGTGCCGGCACGACTGCAGTGGGCCGTGCAGATGGAGTGGACAGGTTCCCCACTGCAGTGCCCAAGTCAGACAGGGTGGTAGTGGACTCCACTGCAGTGCCTATCTCCAGGGGAGTAGAATGGGGTTCAGGTAAGGTGGGCAGGACAGAGGGGGAGGACACGGTCTCCACACCAGTGGCACAAACATGCGCAGCGGGGGTGTGGTGCTGGAAGAGCAAGTGGTAAGGGGAGAAGGCCGGATCATTTTGGGGATGGTGTATCTGTGGGTGGGGGAACCTGGGGCAGGGTGTGGTGGGGGAACCTGTGGAGTGGGGGCCTGAGGGATGGAGGAAGGAGACTTGGTGGTTGAGCTGCAGGGCGGTGGCGGGGTCTTGCTCTTCCGGGTCCGGGGGACTTGCGGATGGGGGCCTCAGTCTGCCTGCGCCTGGGGGAGGGTGTCCGGGGGTGAGGGGCACTCCCCTCTGTGTGGGTGGACTTCCTCTTCCCCCTGTATGCTGGATCATCTGGATCGGAGGAGAAGAGGCCGAGGTCACAGAGGAAGAGCTGCTTTGTAGGTGGGGTTGCAGGTGAGGCAAGGGAAGGGGTCTTGGAGGGAGATGGATCGGAGGACTGCGGAGTGACTGTAGATGCCTGTGTGTGTTTGTTCCCCATCCCCTGTGGGTGTGGTATCAGTCCCCTGAGGATGCCTGCGTGCACGTTTTGTCTTTGTAGTGGGTGTGTCTGTGCTGCTCATGTCTGTGTGTTTGGGTGATTGTGCAGGTGTGCATGTGCTTGGGACAGGTAGGGTGCCAGGAAGTGTGGATGGGGCAGAGGTAGGAGGGGTGAGGGACTGTTGGAGGAGGGACACTGCTGCCGTCAGTGAGGAGTCCATGGACCTATTGCTCCTCTGTAGGGCAGACATGCCCGATGAGATGCCCTCCATGAACGACACCAGCTGAGTCAACAGAGTGGTGTGGGCATGGAGGACACTCAGCATTGCTGTCTGCCCTACATGGAGCTAGCGAAGTAGGTACACAGACTCCTCACTCAGGGCAGCAGGGGACACAGGGGCAGGGGTGCGGTGCCTGGCACGAAGGAGACACGCTCCCGAACACGGGAGCCTCCACGGACCTCTGGAATGGGAGCCGATGGGAGGGCGGTGGTGGTGGTGGTGGTGGTGGCGGGGACAGCAATACTAGCTGGGGTGTGGTGGCTGCTGACACCCGCCTCCACAAGGGAGTCATCCTCCGAGCTGCTGTGGTCCTCAGCTGAGGTGGATGCTGCTGAGGACTCCTCGGTGTGGCTCCCCTCGCCCTCCGTGCCACTGGGTCCCTCCGACCACTCATCGGCTGCTGACCCAGTCTGGCTCTGCGGCTCCTCCTGGTCCGTGGAGCTGTCCCCTCCTGTGGCCGTGGATGTATCTGCAAACAAGTAGGGAAACAGACAAACATCAGTCACCTGCACTGACCGCACACACCACAGTAAGTACAGCACATTACAGAGCAAGCCCTGGCATCCTTAGTTGAACATTGCCAAAAGTGCCCAAACAGACTAGGAGAAGCCAATTGTCAGTCTGATGGTCAACCATGGCACTCACATCCCTCCTGGCCTTGCACCCATCTGTCTGGTGTCTGTCGGATGGCAATACCCCAGTGTGGACACATGCACCACCTACACAGTAGTTGGACAGTGCAGAGAACACGGTGAAGTATGTGAACATGCACACATCACAACTCTTGCCACTGAGTCAGTACAGGTGTCCGGATAAAGGGATGGCCAGAGTCTAATTTGAAATGCATGTGATGCATACCAGCACCAGACACCATGATGCACCCATGTCCTGATAGTCAATGCCACAATGGGGTGCATGTAGCACATGTCACTCCCCTGCAGGATCACTCTTAGGAAGTTTAATGCCATGGCACAGGCATGCCTGAAAGTCATACATCACTGTCACCAGTCACATGGGCAGGGCAGCCAGCCAACAACAGTCTGCACTGTGTCACAATCCTAGGCCATGGGGAATGCAAGTCCTGGAGCTGACAAGTGCACATGTCCATCCCCCACAAACCACATCATCTGAACTCTTATTTGTCCATGTCATACCAATTGGACATATGGGAGACATGAAACACAACCCTCGGAACCTGAGCACCTCACAATCTGCTGTGAATGGGAAACAGGTGCCTGGACTTCACATTCGCATACCCCAGTCTGCACAGTCAAGTGATCAAACACCTATATGTCACCCAAGTATCGTCTCCTATGGTCACATCTCCGGTGGCATGCTGAGCCCTAACCGATAAACACCCCAGTAGTCCTGACAACGAAGCCACTGCACAATGACACAGAGGCAGACACCTGAGGGACCATTTCACTGAGCACAACGTGTCAGCTGATACACGGGAGTGGGAGTACAGAGTGTATTGTATGGCCTGGAGTAGGCATGACTGTCCTGCTCCACGTGAAAGAGCGATGAGCCCTGGACAGTAGGCAGGTGGCTAAGTATGTGTGACACACTTGATATACATACTCCTGAGGCCCAAACATTGTTCCCACCCGCAGCATGGGTGTGTGCCAAATACCCCAGGCACATGTGGTGAATCAGATCAGCAATTGGACCACATATCAAAGTTACACGCAGATTACATGTCAGAACTCAGGCATTGTGTAAGCAATGGACCCACCCATGAAGCCCACAACAAAGTTACGGGAACAAATGCTGTCCCCCACCTTGAGCTAAGCAAAATGCAAGGACACAGTACCCAAGTGACACAACTTCCTGACTGTAAGGGCCACACCTGGGTATCAGATGAGGAGTGGGCATGTCACAATTGAGGGACATGGGTCCTGGACCACAAGACTGATGTACTGTGGAAGGTTAACCAGGCCAGAGGAGGGCACATAGCAAGTCAGACAACATGTACATCCAGTAGGCAGTGCATGGCACTCACCTGCTCCCCTGCTTTCCCATACAGCTTGCTGTACTGTGGAAGGCGCTGTCCAGCTGGCCTGGTTCATCCTCAGATGCTGAAGGCTGAGGCCATCCACAGTACGTCCATTGGATCCAGAGCATGCAGAGGCAGTAGCAGTGGTGGCGGCAGATGTCCGCCCCTGCGCATGCGAGTGCAGGCGAGTGAGCTCTCAGCTGGTACAGCCAGCATTATGTGATCCTCCAGGCAGTTACGTCCATGCGTCCAAGTGATAGGTCCAGTCGTTCGCACCTCTAATCTGGCAGTCCATGCGGATCCGGCACTTGTAGACCCCCACGGCATCCTTCAACTGCCCGGGCGATGTCCAGACCCATGATTTCGCTGCATTCTGGTGGGCAGTCAACCTGTGAGGATGACAGCATCAGACTCGTAAAGGTTCAACATCATCTACACATGCAGACCATATCCGTGCATCACACATTTGGATATACATTGTCTCAATCACAGGGCACATGATGTACACAGGCAGTGCACACGATGGCATATGAACAGTTTGCCAGCAGTTACTACATCGGTATCATTGCCTGGGAAGTAAAACCTCTGTTGCACATATGCACTGGTTAGCTGCACTATACCTGTTCAGTGCATGTAACTACACACGTATTGGGGGTGACAACTACTCAGTGAGCATGCAATGGCCAGTGGCGTGCACACTGTAAGTCCATTGCTAGTCAGCACAACATGCACATTCAGTAAGGCAGTGGACAGCACACTCACCGTGCTCCCCTGCTTTCCCATACAGCTTGCTCGTACATGTGGAATGGCCAGGCCGTGCGCAGCAGGGCCTGGTTCTCCTCAGTGCTGTAAGGCTGGGGCTCTCTCCACAGTACGTGCCATTGCAGGATCCAGAGCGATGCAGAGACAGCAGCAGTCGGTCCGGTGCTGCAGATGTCGTCCTGGCAGCATGTAGTGCAGGCAAGTGAGCTCTCAGGGGTACAGCCAGCATTATATGTGTGCTGCTGAGGCAGTTACTGTCCCATGTGTCCAAAGTGATAGGTCCAAGTCGTTTGCATCTTCTGAATCTGGCCAATCCATGGAATTGCACCACTTACACTCGCCCACAGCATCCTTCATAAGTTCAACTTCATGAGACCCATGATTTTGCAACATTGTTGTGGGTGGTCACATCTGCAATTGCCCAGCATCGAGACTCGTTAAAGGTTCGTAAACGCGTCCGTTGCCATGCCAGGCCATAGCCAATGCGTGCGCACCGATCGGTCCATTGCTGTACAACGCGTCCCTGTACAAGTCACTCGCATATGTCACCATGCCTGTCACAGGTGAACGTATGCCAGCCATATTTACTTTCCAGGGACTCAGGGGCACACCTACAACACCACAGCCTGTCCACACTGTATCCTAAGGCATGTAAGGCTGCATTACCTTTTCTGTGTATGGGGTTCAACATGTGATTTTTTGGGTGGCACTTGGGGGCAGCCACTCCCAGGCTGTGCACGTGTTCATGGGGACAGAATCCTTGGTGTGTTGTGCACATGACCACTGTGATGTGCAACTGTTCATTTCAGAGCATGTGGGATGGTCACATTTCCAGGTTGTGTATGTGTATGTCATGTCACATACCCCCTGAGTCCCATGTGTGACGGTATGTACGTCACAGGGTGACCCATTGCCACAATAGTGATGGCCCTCCACAGTCTGTGTGCATGTTGTGTTTACAATGTCTCTGATTTCATGTGCACAATGGGAGACAGTCTCCACATCCACGTTGTTTGTGCATGGACTTTGATGTTGTGCGTGTGTGTGTCACAGACGTCCATGTCTGTCCTGCAGAGGCAACAGGGACCACTACCTGTGGGGGTCATGGTTGTTTTGCTGTGGTGTATTCATGATACGCCATGTCATGCCAATGTCCATGTGGCAATACAGGGTCCCTGGGAATCTACCTGTCAATGAGCTGTGATGCCTGGGGCACATCTGTCCTCACATGTCACTGTGGTGTGTGTTTGGAACGTGACAGCAGTACATGGGTACTGTGACACAGCCTAATGATATCCCATAGCACAACCTGGGACTTGTTGACAACACATGTGGAACTGTGATGTTAGATGTCGGCCATGTAGGGGCCATACATGTCCTTACAGAACGGCACACACATCATGTACTTGTGTCTCGTAATGATGTATCATGTGATGTTGAGTATGGTCTATGCCACATATGTGGGGTGACTGACAATCTTTCTTTCTTCACCTATGCACTGCAGGGCACCAGCTGTCCATAGACCATTCCCTGACCTTGCAACCATGGTTGAACGGGACTGCATCCGACGGTACCGCTTCACTAGGCCGCTGATTGAGGAATTGACGGTGCGGTTGGCCCCACATTTGCAACCTGGCCGGACATACCCTACAGCGCTGACCCCCCAAGGTTAAGGTGATGGCAGCCCTACACTTCTTTGCCACCGGTACCTTTCAACACACTGTGGCGTCTGCTGGTGGGATGTCACAGACAATGTTCAGCCGTGTGCTACGCGATGTTTTGGAGGCAATGTTGAGATACCTGAACCAGTACATCTATTTCCCTAAACGTCACCTACTCACTGACGTCAAGAGTGACTTCTATGCCCTGGGGAGGATGCCGCATGTCATTGGCTCCATTGATGGGACACATGTGGCTTTGGTACCACCACAGGCACATGAGCAGGCATACAGGAACCGAAAACATTACCATTCGGTCAATGCTCTGGTGGTATGTCTTGCAGATATGAGCATCTCACACGTGTGTGCCCGTTTCCCCGGTTCTGCACACGATGCCTACGTGATGAGGAGTAGTCGCATCCCAAGGATGATGTCACAGATGCGGAACCAGCGTGCCTGGCTTGTCGGTGTGTACTGACTTTGTACCATTGTGTGTGTTCTGCAATGTAGTATTCCACCCTCTTTTCCAACTCAGCTAATGTGCAATTGTCTGTCTGTAGGTGACTCCGGATATCCCAACATGCCATGGTTGCTGACGCCCCTCAGGAACCCTGTGACACCAGCCCAGATGCGCTACAATGAGGCACATGGTCAGACCAGGAGAGTGATCGAGCGGACATTTGGTCTCCTGAAGAGCCGCTTTCGCTGCCTGGACAAGACAGGAGGGGCCCTCCCATATGCCCCAGCAAAGGTGTGCAAGATTGTCATTGTCTGCTGCATGCTACACAACCTGGCAGTGCGGAAGGAGTTGCCTCTCATCCTGGATGACGATGACCAACATCCGCCACCTGTGGAGGATCCTGGCCTGGGCCACGATGCCAGTGATGGTGATGATGATGAGGGTGATGTCCGCACACAGCTCATCACCAACTTCTTCAGCTGAATGTGAGTATCCAGAGATGTCATGTCAATGATGTGAGTTTGCGTGATATGTGTTGGTGGTGCTCTGGTGCTGTTTGAGTGTGGCAATGTGCTACTTGACTGGATGCGTGCAGCGATGTGTCCTTACAGGTAGTCTGTACTCCCCAACAGTGTTGACATGCTAACTTGGTTTTGTGTAGGTATCTTGTGACATGTATTGTGCATGAGTATTGCAGTTCTGTCCTGTTCTTCAGTGCTTTTGACTGTGTGTCATTTCTGTCCTTCACAGGGTACTTTCAGAGTTGTTTGGTCAACTGTGATCCCCCGACACCGTGATTCAACTTCCAGGGTGGAAGCTGTCGTTTCCCTACAGGTGATGTGCCACACACCCCTGGACTTTCATTCTTCTACACTTGTTGACTGTGTGGCCACTGCCACGTGGGATTACCTTGCATCTGTGGTGGAAACAACATGTTGCAAATGTGTAATAAACCTGTGCTTCACTTTGGGTTGTGCGTTGTCTGTGGTCACACATCTGACTGACATTTGCTTACTGCACCTGTGGGCTAGTTAACACAGACTGTGAATAGGTGTGGTGTCTGTGCATTGCACTGTATTTCCTGGGAACATCAGTGTAGGCGATGAGTCAGATGGCCCTGGTGAGTATGTGTTGTGTAGCCCTAGTGGTGTGTCTCCCTCATATGTGTCACGTCGCCATGACTCACATGACGGCGTTGTACTTGCTGTAGCAGTTAGCATGCACAGTGTCATTTAGCAGATCAGCATCTCCATGACAGAAACCACGTTGGAATCACAACAGAGGCAAGTATGGCGTATTAGTGAGTTTATTTACATACATGTGTGGGTATAGTGCACAGGATGGTGGGTGCTGTACATTGGGATTGTAAGCCAAAGTTCCAAGATGAGTTGGAAGTCTTGGTAGCAGAAATGTCCTGAGTAAAGTCAACAGTCATCTGGTACATTGGGCCAACTTAAACTCCCCATGTCATGTGGGAGAGTTGGGTTGCATTCGACAGGGTGAACAGTTTGCACACAAAGGTGAATTTCCAGAACAGGTGTTGGGTTCCTGGGGGATGTACATGGCCATCGGCCTCTCAGTTGTCCTTCCTCGGACGACCTCTCTTCTTTGGGGGGACCCTCACGTGCAGGCTGCTGCGGTGCAGGGGACTCTCCGCCAGAGTCATCCTCCCTCCCTGTGGCAGTTGCAGTTGTTTCAGCACCAGATGTTGTGGGCACACAGGGAGGTGTGGCCATGTTGGTGCTATTCTGGCGGAGGTATGTCAATATGTCCCTATGCACCGCTGTCAGTTCTTGCAATGTGTCCCACTTGGACTCCATGCCAGACATGTGTGTCTCCACACGGGACATGTGTGTCTCCACACGGGACATGTGTGAGTCCAAGCGGGCATGATGGGCAGCCTGCTGCTGTTGAATATCCTTGAGGATCCCCACTACCTGGCTGACCTCTCCGTTGCTATTCTGGTACGCATCAGCAATGCGTGCCAGTTGTGGGTCATCATGCAGTCCAGACCCCTCTGCAAATAGCGACCTATGTCTACCACCCCTCCCACCACCCCTGGCGACACGTGCAGGACCTGCGGTGGCACGCACAGGTGACCCTAGGCCCCCTTGGGGGTTGTTACTGGGGTTGTTGTCCGTTGCTCCACGTTGGGCCGGGGTCCGTGTGCTGTTGTCATTGGTGGTCCTTGGTCTGTCCGTGTCAGTGGGGGTGGTCTGTGTGTTGGCAGTTGTTGGAGGGGTGGGTGCAGGGGGTGCAGATGGTGGTCCTGCTGGTGCTGCATGATGACTCACCCCGGAGGGGCCAGGTGGGTCTTCGCCATCCGAGGAGGGCAGAGGCTGTTCCACACCAGTGAGCTCAGTGTCCCCCGGAGCCTGGGACAGGGACTCCTCATCGTCTGCTGCTGTGTCCCCATCATCACCTGTTTTTGGGAGAGACACACAATGTATGTTATGTTCCTGCAGGCATCAATGGTTCACACACCTGACAGTTGTGAGTGTACCTCTGGATGCGGGCCTGTACATTGCATTGTCCTAAGTTGTTACAGTCAGAGGTTGATATTGGTGTAGCACATTGTCCTGCAAACTTGAAGCATTTCAATGTGAATGTTGAGGTGTGTACATGGACAGCATTGGTTGTATTTGGTGGACATCCGGCCCTCCTTCTCCCCCCAGCCCAGTTATCCCACCATGAAGCATGCCACCCTTGCAGTGGGTTCAGGTTGACTCTCAGGATGTCAGTCAGTGGTGTCCTGTTGTTTGTTGGTGCCCAGTTCCCAGCATGGCCTTGTGCTCCCCACAACAGAGCACCAGTGTTAGACATCTTTGAAGTGGCTTTTCACTCCCTGTGAGGTGTGCATGCTTCAGTGTGAGCTTGCTGGGCCATGTGGGTGGGGGATGTTGAGCTGTGACTACCACTCCCATCATGCTATTGCCTACACCCCCCTTCCCAGCATGCCCATACTTCCTTCCTTTTGACTCTGCTTCCCTGTGGGGTAGTGTGCCTGTGCTGAAAGGATGGCTGACAGTGTTGTCCTGGCGTTTGTTTGGCTGCAAGTCCCATGAGTGTCCCTGTGCTTCACACAGCATAACCCAGGGTTGTGGTTCTTGTTGGGATATTTGATTAGAGTGTGAGGCATTGCATTCTCCCAGGTGAGTTGTGTGGTGTTTGTGTTGAGGGTGTGTGTGAGAAAAGCTGCTGGTGACTATGGTCAGAGCTATCAGTCCTCCTTCCCACCCAGCCAGATATCCCACCATGGAACGTGCTTCCATTGCAGGGAGTGCAAGTTGTCTTTCAGGATGTCAGTCAGTGGTGTTCTGCTGTTGGTTGGTGCACAGTTCCCGGCAGGGCCTTGTGCTCCCCACAGCAGTACCCAGTGTCAGCCATCTTGTCAGTTGTTTTCCACTCCCTGTGATGTGAGCATGGTTCAGAGTGGTGTTGGTGGGCCAATTGTGAGGGTGAGCAATATCTGTGACTACCACTCCCATCATGCTATTGGCTACACTGACTTGACCAGCATACACAGAATTCCTTCCTTTCAGTGAGCTTCCCTGTGAGGTGGTGTTCTAGTGGTGGCAAAATATCTGACTGTGTTTGTTGGTTAGATTTGTGCCACTGCCTAGCTCTATTTGTTGTTGGGTTTGTACATGTCATGACACAGTTACATATCACTGTGATATGGCATGTATTGTGTTAATCTGACTGACATACACATCTTGGGACGATTATCTTTTGTTTGGTGTGGATTTGCTAAGGGTGCATGGTTTGACTATCCCCTTGACAGTGATGTGTGTGTATTGTCACAAGATATTGGGTATATTGGTTTGTGTACTCACCAGGCTCTGGGATGTTTGATAGTCTATATATGCTCACTGGTGGTAGGATGGCCCGCACCTTCTCCTCCCAGGGCCTGAGGTATACTGGTTTGGCAGGAGGGCCACTGCCGGTGTATTGGCTCAAGGCATAGTCCTTCTTCAGTAGGTCCTTGACCCTCCTGCGCACATCATACCACCTGTTCTGGATGTCTTCCTTTGTGCGCAGACATGGTGATTGTGCGTTCACCCTGTCGACGATCCTCTCCCACATCTTGGTTTTCTGTGACATGGGGGTCTGTAGTACCAATGTACCGAACAACTGTGGCTCTACCCTGAGGATCTCATCTACCAGGACTTCCAATTCACTGTCTAGGAACTTTGGATTCTTCTTTGGGGGCATGGTGATGGGTGGTGGTGGTGATTTATGTATGTGTGGGTGTGCAAGTGAGGGTGTGTGAGTGTAGGTTTTGCTGGGTGTATGTGAGGGTGCTATTTGTTGAGGTGCTGATGTGTGTGGCTTGTGTGATGGATGAGCTGTGAGTGTGTCTGTGGTTGCTGTCTGATGGTGTTCTGTGCTGGCAGGTCAGTTGAATTTGCAAAGGATCATGGTAGGGATTTGTGGCCTTTATATGGGTGGAGTTGTGGGTGTGTCTTTGTTCCATGTTTCCCCCCCAGTATTTATTGGCTTTGTCTTTGCTTGTTTGGCCCTTTTTTTTGTATTTTTTCCTTTGTACTTTTTGTGCATGTAGGAGACGTTCTTCTGACCGAGTTGGACGCTGCAGTTGTCTCGTGCGAGCTTCTCCGAGTCATTCAGGCTGTGTTTCTGCTGTATTTCATGTGCGGCGTACGCGTCGGTCGCGGGGTATTGGGTTGCTTGGGCTTGGTTTTTTATGCGTGTCGGTCGTACGGCTTCGGCTCCGTGCGACTCGGTCTAGTTTTCCATGCATTGCATCGTACTGCGCGGTTCGAAGTTTGCGGGTACGTTTCGTTCGGGTTCATTCCTGGTGTGTGTCGGTTGGTTCAATTTGCGTTGTTTCCCGGCCGGATAGCTGGTTTCCGTGCTGTTGGGTCGTCCGGCTTGTGTTCCGTACGAGTCGGTCGTGGTTCACATACATTTTATCGTACTACGCAGGTCGGGCAGCGCCGGTACGTGTCGGTCGGACTAAAGTCCCGTACCGAGTCGGTCGGTACATTTTCTGGCCCGAATCGGAATCGGCCCCTTGGTGTCCAGCACCCTCCCTGAGTTCATGTATTTTAGAGTTGGAATAGTTGATTATATATATATTTAGTGTCCAGCACCTTCCCTGATTTAATGTAGTTTGGAGTAAATTATATATGTTTAGTGTTCAGCACCTTCCTTGACTTCATGTAGTTTGGAGTGGGAATAGTAAATTATATGTGTTTAGTGTCCAGCACCTTCCCTGACTTAGGGGCTCATTACGAAGGCAGAAGAACTGCCACCGCCAGCATTGAGGTGGTGATCCCTCCGCCATCGAACAACGATTTTCCCCCACCACATTACTATGGCGGGGGGAATCGGACCGTGTCTGTGGTGGCCGCCACGGATCCGCCACAAGCAATTGTTCCGATTGCCTGGCGGACGGTCCAGATAGGGTAAAATGGTGGCGGTGCCTAGCAGGCACCTTTCGCCAAATCACGATGCGGGCTGAAGCCAGCCTTTCCATGGCGGCGAAACCGCCATGGAAAGGCTGGCGGGGAATGGTTTTGGGGGCCCATTGCGGGCCCCCCTTGTGTTGGGGGGAGGTGTGGGTGCACTGGGGGGTACCCATGGTACCCCCCTACATTTCACAGCACTAAGTGGCAGGCACAGTGTGGTGCCTGCCACGTAGTGCAGTGAAATGCACAACCTGCATTTTTGACATTGCGGCGGGTGCTGCAGTCAGCAGCACCCACCGCAATGTTAAATTGCAAGATGCGACCGCCATGGTGGCGGTCGCATCCTAATTTGGTGTGCGGGACCGCCGTATGCATGGCGGGCGGTCCCACTCCCCGACACTATGGCGGACGGACTGAAGTCCGTCCGCCATCGGAATCGGCCCCTTAATGTACTTTGGAGTGGGAATAGAATTTTATATATGTTTATTGTCCATCACCCACCTTGAGTTGAAACAGTTTGTAGTGGGAATAGTAAATTATATATGTTTAGTGTCCAGCACCTTCCCTGAGTTTAATGTAGTTTGGAGTGGGAATAGTAAATTATATATGTTTAGTGTCCAGCACCTTCCCTTAGTTAATGTTGTTTGGAGTGGGAATAGTAAATTATATAGGTTTAGTGTCCAGCACCTTCCCTGACTTTTTCTAGTTTGGAGTATTAATAGTAAATTATATATGTTTACTATCCAATGCCTTCCTGACTTTTTTAAGTTTGGAGTAGGAATAGTAAATTATATATGTTTAGTGTCCAGCGCCTTCCCTGACCTAATACAGTTTGGAGTGGGAATAGTAAATTATATATGTTTAGTGTACAGCCTCTTCCCTGACATAATGTAGTTTGGAGTGGGAGTAGTAAATTATATATGTTTAGTGTCCAGCACCCACCCTTAGTTGGTACAGTTTGGAGCGGGAAAAGTAAATTACAGATGTTTAGTGTCCTGCTGTTTCCCTGAGTTGATATAGTGTAGAGTGGGAATAGTAAAATGCGGGGCATATTAGCAAGCCCGGCGATAAAATTATCGCCGTTTTAGCGACTAGGAAACTGCCGCTAAAGCGGCGATAATGGGCTTGCTAATATGCGTTATAAATTCCAATAGAAGCCCAGGTTAGATGTCCTGCACATCTAGCCTGGGCTTCTATTAGATTCTATACACCTGTAGCTAAGCCCATTATCGCCCGTTTTAGCGGCAGTTTCCTGCCGCTAAGACGGCGATAATTTTATCGCCGGTCTTGCTAATATGCCCCACTAGTTCTTTAATTTGTAGTAATGTTAATGCTACAAATCTATGTTTAAGTGGTAATAGTATTTTATCTATGAGCTTAAAAAAATAAATATTTGTGTTATATATAAATTAAGATAATTATTTGATTGTAAATACAGAAAACAACAATTAATATAGAAGTTAAATGCAACACAATATTTATATTTTATTAAAGTTTTGTTTTTCATTCAAAGAGTTAAGCAAATAAATAATATCCATTTTGTTTTATTAAACTTTTTTTAATATATAAATTGTCATAAAGAGAAATAATACATTTGTTATTTTTGGATACATTACATATTTAGTACATATTTCAACATAAACATGTAATTTTCAAGTTTAGTCAGCATGAAACAATTTAAATTTTATTATAATGTAGAACTTGGTAAATATGCACATTTTTTACAAATAAAGATGTAGTTGTTCACTGGTTTTTATACATTATTTTATAACATAGGGGCCCATTAGGATGACGGGTGGACTTTCGTCCACCCGCCACCCTAGCGGTGCTGGGACCGGCCGCCAGTGGTGCGGCGGTCCCGCACAGGCGATTAGGATGCCACCGCCACCGTGGCGGTAGCATCCTCCATTCCCAGTATTGTGGCGGGCGGTGCTCACCGCCCCGCCCGCCACAATGCTGTGAATGCACTGTGTGCATCATCATGCACAAGGTGACAGGCACCATAGAGGTACCTGCCACCATGTCCATGTCAATGCAGGGGGTACCATAGGTACCCCCATGTGCACCTACCCCCAATACACTGGGGGCCCATGACGGGCCCCGAAAGCAAACTCTGCATGGTTTTCCATGGCGGGGTCTCCGCCATGGAAAGCCCTGCACCGCTGCCCATGGTAATATGGATGGCGGTGTCTGGCAGACACCGCCACCATATCCAGCCCCTTTCCGCCCGGTCGACTGGTCGGCCGGCGTGAACACCGACGGACGGTCTTTCCGTCCGCCGGGGTCCCCCGCCATCGTAATATGGCGGGGGGAAACGGAGTGCGGGCGGTGGCAAATAGCGGGCGGATCGCCACCGCCATACGGGCGGTGGCGATCCGCCCGCTATCCAAATGACCACCATAGTTTTTTGGTAACAGTTATAGAATATTTATTTACATTGTAAATATGCATTATATAATTAGATACAGTGTACATTTTTAATAACATACATTTTTTAACAATTTTCTCATTGTATGACTTTTTTATATTTTTTGCATATTTTTCAATAAATAATATTACATTTTGTATAATATTATTTAAGTTGTAAATATATATAAAATTATTAAGGTAAGAAAACATTTTGAAAAAGAGAAATATGTTTTCACACTTACACATTTTTTCATATTTTTAGCAAACATTATAATTTTTTAAATCACATTGGTAAGTTTACATATTTTATTTTAATGTTTAATATTAAATATTATTTATTTTCTAATATTTATTATTATAGTTTGACATTTTTTAACAGTAAAGAAAAAACATATACTACATTAGTAATATTAAAAAAAAAATTATTATTGCATTTGTAATGTACATTGATTTAATGTAAAAAAGTATTTTTGTTATTTTATTTAGGTAGCCATTTTCTAAACTAAGTTGTATTTTGTAGTCTATCTGTGTTGTTTTAGGTCATTTCTGAGGGGAGAAGCTCGTGGTTGGAAGCTGCGTTGCATCGGTCAAGGTAAGTTTAATTTTATAACTTTTAGGCTTAATTTAGGTGTAGTTTGAAGGTAGTTAAGTACTGTATAGTGTATGTGTAGTTTGGATTTTGTGTTTTTGATGCGGTTTAGTTAGTTGTCTTGCGTTTGCAAAATGTGGTTAGTTCGTTGATAGGTAGGTGTTAGGATATGTATTACATGTTTAAATATGTTTAGAATATGGTGTTATTAGTGTGTTTATGTGTGTTTTTAATTATTTTATTGTGTATTTGTGCGGGAGGGATTGTATTGGTTTTTTTCAGGTTTTTGTTGTTTTGAAGTTGCCGTTGGGAGAAGCATGCTTTTTTTTTTTAAAAGGAACTGTGTATTAGTTTCTAGTAAACTAATAATTATTTTACAGTTCTTTTATTTTTCGGGTTTCCTGGAGCGTTTCTTTTTTTAATTCCATTTTTCGGGTTTTTAATGGATTGGAGTCTATGGATACTTTGTCGCCGGATTATATTTTTTACAGTTGTATTTTCCATTTTTTTGGGGAGTTGTAAGTAAGTTTTGGGATCTTTACACGTTTGGATTTATTAATGGCAGTTTGGATTCAATTCTTCAGCGACAAAAAAGTAAGTAATTTAAATTATTTATAATGGGAGAGGAAATGTAAGTTTTGTACTTTTTATTGAGGTTTGTAAATATATAAAATATATTTATTATGTCAAATAATTTTTCAAAGTAAGTTAAAGTTAATTGACATAATTTTTATATTTTATATGTTTGTAGAGAAATGTTTATTTAGGAATTTAATGCACAATCACGATATTGCTATGTTTTTGTAGTACTGTTCTAAAGTAGGGATTTAGCTAATATTTCTAGGAATTCGAGCCGTTTAGTGTTTGGGTAGAGTCTTACTTTGTATTGTAGGTGCTCGAACATTGTTTAAGTCTGTTTAGTTAGTTTTGGATCTAGCTGTGTTACAGACTGTTCAAGTCTTAGGGGCTCATTACGATGGCGGGCGGACTTGCTCCGCCCGCTACCGTAGCGGTGTTTGCGACCGCCCGCCAGAGATGCGGCGGTCCCACCACTGCAATTAGGATGTGCCCGCCATACTGGCGGGCGCATCCTGGGCCTTTAACATTGCGGGCGGTGCTGCTGGCTGCAGCACCGTCCGCAATGTTAAAGGTGCTTGCACCGCATTTCCCTGCACCACATGGCACACAAGGGGGGCCCGCAACGGGTCCCCAAACCCAATCCCCGCCAGCCTTTCCATGGCAGCATTGCCGCCATGGAAAGGCCTCTTCAAACCCACATCCTAATATGGCGGACGGTGCCTGCTAGGCACCGCCACCATATTAGTGGCCCTGCTCTGTCCGCCAGGCAATCGCTGCCATTGCCTCCAGCGGAAAAGCGGCGGATGGACTTTTCATCCGCAGCGGTACCCACCACCATCCTAATTTGGCGGTGGGTAAATCACTATGTGATGGCGGATGGACCACCACCGCTAGCCCGGCGGTGGCGGTCCTTCCGCCATCATAATGAGCCCCTTAGGGCCCGATTCTGATGCGGTTAGGAAATCTTCCCGATCTAATCGGTTTGGAAATGGTTTCCGACCGACTCGGATCGGGAGAGTCCGACCGACCGAGTTTCATGCATCCGGATGCTTCCAGATACGATTTGGTTGGACTCCCATTGACTTCTATGGGAGCCTATGTTCCTAACCGCATCATAATCTGGCCCTCGGTCGGGAAGACATGTTCCCGATCCGATTCGGAAGGAGCAAATGCCGTTAGGAGGCCTTCTTAACCGCATCATAATCGGGCCCTAGGTGGGAATGCTTTCCCAACCCCATCGGAATTGGGCCCTTAGTTGGTAGCTTTGTTCCTTTTGGAAGGATTGTATTAATTTATGTAGGGTTGGTTGGGTTCTGCCTGTTGTGGCTTGGAAAGCCTTATGCCATCCTTCCACAGCGTTATTAGTTTTTGCTTCTTTGTTTAGGGTACAGTTATATACATTCCACTATGATATGTGGTATTTGGGCTGTCTCCTATGTCCAGATCTGTGTAGCCTTCCCACCCAGGTGTCCTCAAAATAGTCGAGTAGGGGACTTAGTTTTTGTTCATTGTTTGGTAGTAGGGGCTTTCTATTAAGAGATTGTAGTGTTCTGCTACATCAGTTATTGGGACGTATGCTAGTGCAATTAGTTTTTTTATTTCATATGCAAAATTGCTATTAGTTGCATATTCTACACTGAGCGGCCGATTCCGATTCGGGCCGGAAAACGTACCGACCGACTCGGTACGGGAATAAAGTCCGACCGACACGTACCTGCGCCGCCCGACCTGGGTAGTACGATGAAATGCATGTGAATCACGACCGACTCGCACGGCACACAAGCTGAACGAACGAACCGGACGGAAAAAAGCTATCCGGCCGGAAAACCACGCGATCCGAACCGACCGACACGCACCCGGAAGGAACCCGAACGAATCCTACACGCGAAGTCCGAGCCGCGCAGTACGATGCAATGCGTGGAAAACCAGACCGAGTCGCACGGAGACCAAGCCGCACGACCGACACGCATACAAAACCCAGCCGAAGCAACCCAATACACCGCAACCGACGCGTACGCCGCACAATGAACCTAGCAGAAACACAGCGTGAACGAATCGGAGAAGCTCGCACGAGACAACTGCAGCGTCCTACTCGGTCAGAAGAACGTCTCCTACATGCACAAAAAATACAAAGGGAAAAATACAAAAAAAAGGGCCAAACAAGCAATGACAAAGTCAATAAATACTGGGGAAAAAAAACATGGAACAAAGACACACCCACAACTCCACCCATATAAAGCCCACAAATCCCTACCATGATCCCTTGCAAATTCTACTGACCTGCCAGCACAGAACACCAACACACAGCAACAACAGACACACTCACAGCTCATCCATCACACAAGCCACACACCATTAGCACCTCAACAAATAGCACCCTCACATACACCCAGCAAAACCTACACACACACACACCCCCACTTGCACACACACACACATCAATCACCACCACCACCCATCACCATGCCCCCAAAGAAGAATCATAAGTTCCTAGACAGTGAATTGGAAGTCCTGGTAGATGAGATCCTCAGGGTAGAGCCACAGCTTTTTGGTACATTGGTCCAACAGACCCCCATGTCGCAGAAAACCAAGATGTGGGAGAGGATCGTCGACAGGGTCAACGCACAATCACCATGTTTGCGCACAAAGGAAGACATCCAGAACAGGTGGTATGATGTGCGCAGGAGGGTCAGGGACCTACTAAAGAAGGATTACATCGTGAGCCAGCGCACCGGCAGTGGCCCTCCTGCCAAACCACTATACCTCAGGCCCTGGGAGGAGAAGGTGCGGGCCATCCTACCACCAGTGAGCATATATGGACTAACAAACATCCCAGAGCCTGGTGAGTACACAACTAATATACCCAATATTGTGGGGCAATACACACACATCACTGTCAAGGGGATAGTCAAACCATGCACCCTTAGCAAATCCACACCAACCAAAAGATAATCATACCAAGATGACTATGTTAGACAGAGAAACACAATACCTGCCATCTCATAGTGATATGTAACAGTGTCATGACAGGTACAAACCTAACAATAAATAGAGCAAGCCAGTGGCACAAATACAACAAACAAACAGTCACATATGTTGCCACCACCAGAACACCACCTCACAGGAAGCTCACTGAAAGGGAAGGAATTCTGGGTATGCTGGTGAAGTCAGTGTAGGCTATAGCATGATGGGAGTTGTAGTCACAGATATTGGCCAGCCTCACAATTGGCCCATCAACACCACTCTCAACCATGCACACATCACAGGGAGTTGAAAAGGACTGACAAGATGGCTGACACTGGGTACTGCTGTGGGAGCACAAGGCCCTGCTGGGAACTGGGCATCAACAAACAACAGGAACACACTGTCAGCCATCTTGCCATTGCTGTCACACTCACACACAGTGAAGTCCACTCAAAAGGAAGGAAGTATGGGCATGCTGGGAAGGGGGATGTAGGCAATAGCATGATGGGAGTGGTAGTCACAGCTCAACATCCACACCCACATGGCCCAGCAAGCTAGCACTGAAACATGCACACCTCACAGGGAGTGAAAAGCCACTTCAAAGATGTCTGACACTGGCCTCAGCTGTGGGAGCACAAGGCCATGCTGGGAACTGGGCACCAACAAACAACAGGACCACACTGTCAGCCATCTTGCCATTGCTGTCACACTCACACACAGTGAAGTCCACTCAAAAGGAAGGAAGTATGGGCATGCTGGGAAGGGGATGTAGGCAATAGCATGATGGGAGTGGTAGTCACAGCTCAACATCCCCCACCCACATGGCCCAGCAAGCTAGCACTGAAGCATGCACACCTCACAGGGAGTGAAAAGCCACTTCAAAGATGTCTGACACTGCCCGCAGCTGTGGGGAGCACAAGGCCATGCTGGGAACTGGGCACCAACAAACAACAGGACCACACTGTCAGCCATCTTGCCATTGCTGTCACACTCACACACAGTGAAGTACACTCAAAAGGAAGGAAGTATGGGCATGCTGGGAAGGGGGTGTATCCAATAGCATGATGGGAGTTGTAGTCACAGACATTGGTCACCCTCACAATTGGCCCATCAACACCACTCTGAACCATGCTCACATCACAGGGAGTGGAAAACAACTGACAAGATGGCGGACACTGGGGACTGCTGTGGGGAGCACAAGGCCCTGCTGGGAACTGTGCACCAACAAACAGCAGGACACCACTGACTGACATCCTGAAAGCCAAATTGCACTCCCTGCAATGGAAGCACGTTCCATGGTGGGATATCTGGCTGGGTGGGAAGGAGGACTGACAGCTCTGACCATAGTTACAAGCAGCTTTTCCCACACACCCCCTCAACACAAACTCCACACAACTCACATAGGAGAATGCAATGCCTCACACTTTAATTTAATATCCCACAAAGAACCACCACACTGGGTTATGCTGTGTGAACCACAGGGACACCTTTGGGACTTGTAGCCAAACAAACGCCAGGACAACACCCTCAGCCATCCTGGCAGCACAGGCACACTACCCCACAGGGAAGCAGAGTCAAAAGGAAGGAAGTATGGGCATGCCGGGAAGGGGGTGTAGGCAATAGCATGATGAGAGTTGTAGTCACAGATATTGCTCACCCTCACAATTGGCCCATCAACACCACTCTGAACAATGCTCACATCACAGAGAGTGGATAACAACTGATGAGATGGCTGACAATGGTGCTCTGTTGTGGGGAGTACCAGGCCCTGCTGGGACCTGGGCACCAACCAACAGCAGGACACCACTGACTGACATCCTGAGAGTCAACCTGAACCCACTGCAAGGGTGGCATGCATCATGGTGGGATTACTTGGCTTGGTGGAGAAGGAGGGCCGGATGTCCACCAAATACAACCAATGCTGGCCATGCACACACATCAACATTCACATCTAAATGCCTCAGGTGTGCAGGACAATGTGCCACACCAATATCAACCTCTTACATTGACAACTTAGGTCAATGCAATGTACAGGGCCGCATCCAGAGGTACAGTCACAACTGTCAGGTGTGTGAACCATTGATGCCTGTAGAAACATAACATACATTGTGTGTCTCTTCCAAAAACAGGTGATGATGGGGACACAGCAGCAGACGACGAGGAGTCCCAGTCCCAGGCTCAGGGGGACACTGAGCTCACTGGTGTGGAACAGCCTCTGCCCTCCTTGGATGGCGAAGACCTACCTGGCACCTCCGGTGTGAGTCATCATGCAGCACCAGCAGGACCACCAGCTGCACCCCCTGCACCCACTCCTCCAACAACTGCCAACACACAGACCACCCCCGCCGACACGGACAGACCAAGGACCACCAATGACAACAGCACAGAGACCCTGGGCCAACATCGAGCTACGGACAACGACCCCAGTAACAACCCCCAAGGGGGCCTAGGGACACCTGTGCGTGCCACCGCAGGTCCCACACGTGTCACCAGGGGTGGTGGGAGGGGTGGTAGACATAGGTCACTGTTTGCAGAGGGGTCTGGACTGCATGATGACCCACAACTGGTACGCATTGCTGATGCGTACCAGAATAGCACCGGAGAGGTCACCCAGGTAGTGGGGATCCTCAAGGACATTCAACAGCAGCAGGCTGCCCATCATGCCCGCTTGGACTCACACATGTCCCGTGTGGAGACACACATGTCCCGTGTGGAGACACACATGTCCTGTGTGGAGAAACACATGGCTGGCATGGAGTCCAAGTGGGACACATTGCAAGAACTGACAGCGGTGCATAGGGACATATTGACATTCCTCCGCCAGATTAGCACCAACATGGCCACACCTCCCTGTGTGCCCACAACATCTGGTGCTGTAACACCTGCAACTGCCACAGGGAGGGAGGAGGACTCTGGCGGAGAGTCCCCTGCACCGCAGCAGCCTGCACGTGAGGGTCCCCCCCCAAAGAAGAGGGGTCGTCCGAGGAAGGAAATCTGAGAGGTCGATGGCCATGTACATCCCCCAGGAAGCCAACACCTGTTCTGGAAAATCTCCTTTGTGTGCAAACTGTTCACCCTGTCGAATGCAACACAACTCACCCACATGACATGGGGAGTTCAAGTTGGACTAATGTATCAGATCACTTTTGACTTTACCCTGGACATTTCTGCTACCAAGACTTCCAACTCATCTGGGAACTTTGGATTCCAATCCCAATGTACAGCACCCACCATCCTATGCACTAACCTCACACATCTATGTAATAAACTCACCAATACGCCATACTTGCCTCTGTTGTTATTCCAACGTTGTTATTGTCACAGAGATGATGAACTGCCAAATGACACCGTGCAAGCTAACTGCCACAGCAAGTACAACACCGTCATGTGAGTCATGGCGACGTGACACATATGAGGGAGACACACCACTAGGGCCACACAACACATACACACCAAGGCCATCGGACTCATCGCCTACACTGATGTTGCCAGGAAATATTGTGGAATGCACAGACACCACACCTATTCACAGTCTGTGTTAACTAGCCCACAGGTGCAGTAAGCAAATGTCAGTCAGAGGTGTGACCACAGACAACGCACATCCCAAAGTGAAGCACAGGTTTATTACACATTTGCAACATGTTGTTTCCACTACAGATGAAAGGTAATCCCACATGGCAGTGGCCACACAGTCAACAAGTGTAGAAGAAAGGAAGTCCAGGGGTGTGGGGCACATCACCTGTAGGGAAACGACTGCCTCCACCCTGGAAGTTGAATCATGGTGTCGGGGATCCAAGTTGACCAAACAACTCTGAAAGCACCCTGTGAAGGACAGACATGACACACAGTTAAAAGCACTGAAGAACAGGACAGAACTGCAATACTCATGCCCAATACATGTCACAAGATACCTACACAAAACCAAGTTAGCATGTCAACACTGTTGGGGAGAACAGACAACCTGTGTGCCGAACCAGGGAAACGTGCACACACATGTGAGATGCTCATATCTGCAAGACATACCACCAGAGCATTGACCGAGTGATAATGTTTACGGTTCCTGTATGCCTGCTCATGTGCCTGTGGTGGTACCAAAGCCACATGTGTACCATCAATGGAGCCAATGACATGTGGCATCCTCCCCAGGGCATAGAAGTCACTCTTGACGTCAGTGAGTTATTGACGTTTAGGGAAATAGATGTACTGGTTCAGGCATCTCAACATTGCCTCCAAAATATCGCGTAGCACACGGCTGAACATAGTCTGTGACATCCCACCAGCAGACGCCACAGTGTGTTGAAAGGTACCGGTGTCAAAGAAGTGTAGGGCTGCCATCACCTTCACCTTGGGGGTCAGCGCTGTAGGGTACGGCCCGCCAGGCTGCAAATGTGGGGCCAAGCGCACTGCCAAATCCTCAATCAGCTGCCTGGTGAAGCGGTACCGTCGGATGCAGTCACGTTCTACCATCGTTGCAAGGTCAGGGAATGGTCTATGGACAGCTGGTGCCCTGCAGTGCATAGGTGAGGAAAGAAAGATTGTCAGTCACCCCACATATGTGGCATAGACCAGACTCAATATCACATGATACATCATTACGAGACACAAGTACATGATGTGTGTGCCGTTCCGTAAGGACATGTATGGCACCAAAATGGACAACATCGAACATCACAGTTCAACATGTGTCCTCAGCAAGTCCCAGGTTGTGCTATGGGATATCATTAGGCTGTTTCACAGTACCCATGTACTGCTGTCACGTTCCAAACACACACCACAGTGACATGTGAGGACAGATGTGCCCCAGGCATCACAGCTCATTGACAGGTAGATTCCCAGGGACTCTGTATTGCCACATGGACACTGGCATGAAATGGTGCATCATGAATACACCACAGCAAAACAACCATGACCCCCACAGGTAGTGCTCCCTGTTGCCTCGGCAGGACAGACATGGACGTCTGTGACACACACACGCACAACATCAAAGTCCATGCACAAACAACGTGGATGTGGAGACCGTCTCCCATTGTGCACATGGAATCAGAGACATTGTAAACACAACATGCACACAGACTGTGGAGGGCCATCACTATTGTGGCAATGGGTCACCCTGTGACGTACATACCGTCCCACATGGGACTCAGGGGGTATGTGACATGACATACACATACACAACCTGGAAATGTGACCATGCCACATGCTCTGAAATGAACAGTTGCACATCACAGTGCTCATGTGCACAACACACAAAGGAACCTGTCCCCATGAACACGTGCACAGCCTGGGAGTCGCTGCCCCCAAGTGCCACCCCAAAAACCACATGTTGACCCCCATACACAGAAAAGGTAATGCAGCCTTACATGCCTTAGGATACAGTGTGGACAGGCTGAGGTGATGTAGGTGTGCCCCTGAGTACCTGGCAAGTATATGTTACTGGCATACGTTCACCAGTGACAAGCATGGTGACATATGCGAGAGACCTGTACAGGGAAGCGTCGTACAGCAATGGACCGATCGGTGTGCACGCACTGGCCATTGAATCTGTTGTGAGCGGGTACGCGTTGTACCCGGAATACGCGTTGTACAGCAATGGACCGATCAGTGTGCACGCACTGGCCATTGAATCTGTTGTGTGCGGGTACACGTTGTACAGAAATGGACCGATCGGTGTGCACGCACTGGCCATTGAATCTGTTGTGAGCGGGTACGCGTTGTACAGCAATGGACCGATCGGTGTGCACGCACTGGCCATTGCATATGATGTGAGCGGGTACGCGTTGTACCCGGAACACGCGTTGTACAGCAATGGACCGATCGGTGCGCACGCATTGGCTATGGCCTGGCATGGCAACGGACGCGTTTGCGAATGTTTAACGAGTCTGATGCTGTGAATTCAGTTGACCACCCACAACAATGTTGCAAATGCATGGGTGTCATGAAGTTGAACTTTTGAAGGATGCTGTGGGCGTGTGTAAGTGGTGCAATTCCATGGATTGGCCAGATTCAGAAGATGCAAGCGACTTGGACCTATCACTTTGGACACATGGGACAGTATCTGCCTCAGCAGCACACATATAATGCTGGCTGTTCCCCTGAGGGCTCACTTGCCTGCACTACATGCTCCAGGACGACATCTGCCACCACCACTGCTGCTGTCACTACATTCTCTGGATCCTGCAATGGCACGTACTGTGGCGAGAGCCCCAGCCTTCAGCGCTGAGGAGAACCAGGCCCTGCTGGACAGCCTCCTTCCACAGTACAGCAAGCTGTATGGGAAACCAGGGGAGCAGGTGAGTGTGCTGTCCACTGCCTTACAAATGTGCATGTCCTCTGACTAGCCAGACTTACAGTCTGCAGGCCACTGGCTAGCAGGCTCACTGAGTAGTTGTCACACCCCATAGTGTGTAGTTACATGCACTGAACTGGTATAGTGCAGTAACAGTGCATTCAAACAAGGTTTGACTTCCCAGGCAATGATACCATGTAGTAACTGCTGGCAAAATGTTCATAGCCATCCTTGCACTGCCCGTGTACATCATGTGCCCCTGTGATTGAGACATGTATATCCAAATGTGTGAAACACGGATTTGTTGCATGTGTAGTGATGGCCTTTACACTTTGTCATCCTCACAGGTTGATGCCCACCAGAAGCAGGAAATATGGCTGGACATCGCCCGGGCAGTGAGATCCGTGGGTGTCTACAGGCGCAGGATCCGCAACTGTCAGAAGAGGTGGCAGGACCTTCGGGGCTGGACCCGGAGGATCGCAAGGGTCCAGCTGAAGCTGTCGCCTCCTCGCAGGAGGGGCGGACACCGGTCCCTGACCCCCCACATGCTCAGGATCCTGGCGGTGGTCTTCCCTGATCTGGATGGGCAGCTGAAGGGCAGACAGCAGCAAGGTGGGGGTGAGTCCATGACTGCACTGTGAGCTTTGTCTGACATGCTATGTGCCCTCCTCTGGCCTGGTTAAACTTCCACAGTACATCAGTTATGTGGTCCAGGACCCATGTCCCTCAATTGTGCACTGCCCACTCCTCATCTGATACCCAGGTGTGGCCCTTACAGTCAGGAAATTGTGTCACTTGGGTACTGTGTCCTTGCATTTTGCTTAGCTCAAGGTGGGGGACAGCATTTGTTCCCGTTACTTTGTTGTGGGCTTCATGGGTGGATCCATTGCTTACACAATGCCTGTGTTCTGACATTTAATCTGCGTGCAACTTTGATATGTGGTCCAATTGCTGATCTGATTCACCACATGTGCCTGGGGTATTTGGCACACACCCATGCTGCGGGTTGGAACAATGTTTGGGCCTCAGGAGTATGTATATCAAGTGTGTCACACATGCTTAGCCACCTGCCTACTGTCCAGGGCTCATCCCTCTTTCACGTGGAGCAGGACAGTCATGCCCACTCCAGGCCATACAATACACTCTGTACTCCCACTCCCGTGTATCAGCTGACACGTTGTGCTCAGTGAAATGTTCCCTCAGGTGTCTGCCTCTGTGTCATTGTGCTGTGGCTTCGTTGTCTGGACCACTGGGGTGTTTCTCGGTTAGGGCTCAGCATGCCACCGGGGATGTGACCATATGAGACGATACTTGTGTGACATATAGGTGTTTGATCACTAGTCTGTGCAGACTGGGGTATACAAATGTGAAGTCCAGGCAGCTGTTTCCCATTCACAGCAGATTGTGAGGTGCTCAGGTTCCGAGGGTTGTGTTTCAGGTCTCCCATATGTCCAATTGGTATGACGTGGACAAATAAGAGTTCAGATGATGTGGTTTGTGGGGGATGGACATGTGCACTTGTCAGCTACAGGACTTGCATTCCCCATGACCTAGAATTGTGACACAGTGCAGACTGTTATTGGCTGGCTGCCCTGCCCATGTGACTGGAGACAGTGATGTATGACTTTGCAGGCATGCCTGTGCCATGGCATTAAACTTCCTAAGAGGAGTGACATGTGCTACATGCACCCCATTGTGGCATTGACTATCAGGACATGGGTGCATCATGGTGTCTGGTGCTGGTATGCATCACATGCATTTCAAATATAGACTCTGGCCATCCCTTTATCCGGACACCTGTACTGACTCAGTGGCAAGAGTTGTGATGTGTGCATGTTCACATACTTCACTGTGTTCTCTGCACTGTCCAACTACTGTGTAGGTGGTGCATGTGTCCACACTGGGGTATTGCCATCCGACAGACACCAGACCGATGGGTGCAAGGCCAGGAGGGATGTGAGTGCCATGGTTGACCATCAGACTGACAATTGGCTTCTCCTACTCTGTTTGGGCACTTTTGGCAATGTTCAACTAAGGATGCCAGGGCTTGCTCTGTAATGTGCTGTACTTACTGTGGTTTTGTGCGGTTAGTGCAGGTGACTGATGTCTGTCTGTTTCCCTAATTGTTTGCAGATACATCCACGGCCACAGGAGGGGACAGCTCCACGGACCAGGAGGAGCCGCAGAGCCAGACTGGGTCAGCAGCCGAGGAGTGGTCGGAGGGACCCAGTGGCACGGAGGGCGAAGGGAGCCACACCGAGGAGTCCTCAGCACCATCCACCTCAGCTGAGGACCACAGCAGCTCGGAGGATGACTCCCTTGTGGAGGCGGGTGTCAGCAGCCACCACACCCCAGCTACTATTGCTGTCCCCGCCACTACCACCACCACCACCACCGCCCTCCCATCAGCTCCCATTCCAGAGGTCCGTGGAGGCTCCCGTGTTCGGGAGCATGTCTCCTTCGTGCCAGGCACCGCAGCCCCTGCCCCTGTGTCCCCTGCTGCCCTGAGTGAGGAGTCTGTGTACCTACTTCGCCAGCTCCATGTAGGGCAGACAGCAATGCTGAGTGTCCTCCATGCACAGACCACTCTGTTGACTCAGCTGGCGTCGTTCATGGAGGGCATCTCATCGGGCATGTCTGCCCTACAGAGGAGCAATAGGTCCATGGACTCCTCCCTGACGGCAGCAGTGTCCCTCCTCCAACAGTCCCTCACCCCTCCTACCTCTGCCCCATCCACACTTCCTGGCACCCTACCTGTCCCAAGCACATGCACACCTGCACATTCACCCAAACACACAGACACGAGCAGCACAGACACACCCACTGCAAAAACAAGACGTGCACGCAGGCATCCTCAGGGGACTGATACCACACCCACATGGGAAGGGGTACATACACACACACAGGCATCCACAGTCACTCCGCAGTCCTCTGATACCTCTCCCTCCAAGGCCCCTTCCCTTGCCTCACCTGCAACCCCACCTACACAGCAGCTCTTCCTCTGTGACCTCGGCCTCTTCCCCTCCAATCCAGCTGATCCAGCATACAGGGGGAAGAGGAAGTCCACCCACACAGAGGGGAGTGCCCCTCACCCCCGGACACCCTCCCCCAGGTGCAGACAGACTGAGGCCCCCATCTACAAGTCCCCCCGGACCCGGAAGAGCAAGACCCCGCCACCACCCGGCAGCTCAAACACCAAGTCTCCTTCCTCCATCCCTCAGGCCCCCACTCCACAGGTTCCCCCACCACACCCAGCCCCAGGTTCCCCCACCCACAGATACACCATCCCCAGAAAGATCCGGCCTTCTCCCCCTACCACTTGCTCTTCCAGCACCACACCCCCCGCTGCGCTTGTTTGTGCCACTGGTGTGGAGAGCGTGTCCTCCCCCTCTGTCCTGCTAACCTTACCTGTACCCCATTCTACTCCCCTGGAGATAGGCACTGCAGTGGAGTCGACTACCACCCTGTATGACTTGGGCACTGCAGTGGGGAATCTGTCCACTCCATCTGCACAGCCCACTGCAGTTGTGCCGGCACCCACACCATCTGACTCATGCCCCACAGTTGTGCCAGCACACACCATGTCAGACGCCTCCACTGCAGTTGTCAGTGAGTCTCCAGCACCCACCACCCCTTCCCTGCCTCCTTCTGGTGAGCCCTGATCCTGTCCCTGCGGTGCCTGGCCTGCCCCCCCGTATGCCCCTCCGAGGGGAATGTCCCTGCTCCATATCAGTGCAGGCATGCAAAGGGTGACATCTGGCACTGTCACCCTGTTTGGACTATTGTTATGGACTGGCCATTGGCCTTTGTTATATTTCTGGACTTTCACTTCTTCACACATAAATGCTGAATAAAGCTACTTTCTGTTCTCTGGTTGTTTTGCTTCTGATGTACATGATGTTGATGATGCTAACTGTGCCCTTGCTGCACTGATGGTGATTTTTGATATCAGGGAAATGAAGTGTTACTGTGCAGGACCCCATGTGGTCCAGGGGGAATGTGTCCTATCCTGGTGTGTATCCATGTCATCCTTTGCAGCAATGAGAGGGTGTCATGTTTTCAAAATTTGGCAATGGGATTTCCTACATTTATTTGCAATATCACATCTGTGGCTTACAACCCTGCACATCTGTTGTGCTTGCCATTGTTCAATTTGTCTATTTCCCTGACCGTGTGACCATCTCCACTGGACATGCAAGTTTGGGCAGCAATGGGGAAGAACTCATCTGTGTGATCAGTGCAACTTGCTATACATGTGTGTTGGATCTGTGCAGATGGTGTCGGTGACACTGCCATGACCAGGCTGATGTGACGAGAGCCTTCATTTTGTGCTAATTGTTGACTGAGTGACCAAGTGTACTGCTGATATGATAGAGCCCTGCAGAGACAACGTATGGCACAGCTTTCCTTACACAGGAGTGGAGTGCCCTCATGGCAGTGTGTAATTCTGTGACATTGCCTGAGCCCAAGGTGTGTGTTGTGTGAGCATGTCTGTGTGTGTTAACTTCCGTTTTGCAACACAGGCTGGGATCCCTAGTGATGTTCCTGTTTGTGATGCTTGCTGAGTTGACCTATGTTCCACCCAACTCTTCGCCCTGGGTTCTCTGGGATGTGGGTGCATGGCACATTACTGGTCATCAGGGTGTCATCCATAGGTGTGTTTGCTGTCAGGGCTGAGTTTGTGGGCTAACGCAGATGAGACACAGTCAGGATTCCCCTTGGTACTAGTTGGTTACACAAGTCATGTAATTTCCAGTTTGTGTTAGCTTTCAGTGATTGTGACACGTTGTGTATGTGACTGCTGCCACTCCTCTGGGTCAGAGCTGCAATGTTGGAAGTTGTCTATGTGTGTTCTTTGTGGGTGACTTTGACTTCTTCATTGGTGTGTGACTGTGTCCGGGATCACATTGTTTGTGGTGGATTTCACATCATGCCCATGTACAGCGTACTGTGCAGTGTGTCAGACACTCACGAGTCTTGTTGACTGGCCATGTGTGATGGGTTTCTGCACCTTAGTTCCCACCACCACCCCTGGGATTGTCATGGGTGCATGTGCAATGTCACCAGTCCATGTGAGCTTCACTGCTGCACATTGTTGGAGATCAAGGTGTGTGGTGTTGAGTGTGTGCAAATGAGAGTTGTTGCACGGCTAGACCCCTACCTCCATGTTGGCCTTGGCTGACAGGCCGTGCTGATTGATTTGTGCTTGTGTAGGTGTGATGGTAGTTTGTTGCTCAGGACACATGACTGTGGTTCACAGTGTGAACGACATCTAGCTTTGTCATCACAGTGGGATCATCATGCAGGCCACGGTCACCACGATGTGGGGTCCCTGGGGGTAGTGCTGTGGTGGGTCTGTCTCTTGCTGTGTTATTTGCTGTTCCTACGAGCTTGTGTGACATGTGTAATTTGGGCTCCCTCTCATCTAACACTGCCTGTTTGCCCACATAGGGGAATCCGATCCATGAGTTACTTTTGTGTGGCACTGTATACACATCTGTGTAATTGTGATTCAGGCCTCCTCATGTGTTGTGTGGTTGCCTGGGGACACTGGCACACCCCCATCACCTGTTGTGTTTGATCTGCAGTGTGAGGCTGCCTGTTTGTGTTTGTGCATCTGCACCACTGCATTGGCATATCTTTAGTGTGCCATTGGCTGTATGTTGTTTGTTGGCTTTCCCCTGCTGTCCCTGGGACTCCTAGGTCATCCGTCAGCACAATGATCATGGTTTGTATGTCCCATTGCTGCCATGGTATGGTATTTGTTCACCTGACATCTACAGTCTCCAAAGGATATCTACATTTGTGTGTCCATTGGTGCAGATATGTGGGGCTGCATTATATGCTCACTTCTGTCATTGTGTTATTGAGGGATGTTGACAATGTCAGCCCCCATGGGTGATGTTTGTCTGCACATGGCCAAAGGTATATCTTATTTGCACTGCACTGTTTGCCTCACCCAATGTATGTTGCTATGGGACACAAGCACTACTATGCCACTGATGTGTTTGTTGTTCTGTGACCAGGAATCATCCATGCTGTTTGGCATTTGCAGCTTTTACCATTACTACACTTACCTTTTGGGCACTGTGGTGATGGGTGTTTAGAGCCCATTGACACAATGTTCAAAATGTGCTTCAGCTATGGGCCCCACACTTGCCTTTTGGTCACTGTGATGATGGGGGGTTAGGCCCCATTGTCACAATGTTCAATATGGGCTTCAGCTATGGGCCCCACACTTGCCTTTTGGTCACTGTGATGATGGGGGTTAGGCCCCATTGTCACTATGTCCAAAATGTGCTTCAGCTATGGGCCCCACACTTGCCTTTTGGTCACTGTGATGATGGGGGGTTAGGCCCCATTGTCACAATGTTCAATATGTGCTTCAGCTATGGGCCCCACACTTGCCTTTTGGTCACTGTGATGATGGGGAGTTAGGCCCCATTGTCACAATGTTCAATATGTGCTTCAGCTATGGGCCCCACACTTGCCTTTTGGTCACTGTGATGAGGGGGGTTAGGCCCCATTGTCACAATGTTCAATATGGGCTTCAGCTATGGGCCCCACACTTACCTTTTGGTCACTGTGGTGATGGGTGTTATGCCCCATTGCCACAGTGGTCATGGTCTGCTTGCATTGTGGAGGCCACACACATTTATGTGTGACACATGTGATAGGGGGTCACATTGTATGCTCAATGACATGTTCAGTGTTGTGGGCATTTGACACAGACTACACACGCTTCTCATGGTGTTGGGGTGTTGTATTTTCAGACATTCCTTATGTTGGAGTATGCTGGTTGTGTCATGCATTTCCCGTCCTATGTTTAGGGGTGGTGGTGGTGGTAGGCATCCAGCCCCCTGAGTAGGGGTGGTGGTAGTGGTAGGCATCCAGCCCCCATGAGTAGGTGGTGGTGGTAGTGGTAGGCATCCAGCCCCCAGCTGGTGAGTAGAGATCGGCCCTGGTGGGGTAGTGGTGGTAGGCATCCATCCCCCTATGAGTGGGGATGGTAGTAGTGACATGCATCCAGCCCCCATGAGTAGGGGTGGTGGTAGTGGTAGGCATCCAGCCCCCTGAGTAGGGGTGGTGGTAGTGGTAGGCATCCATCCCCCTATGAGTAGGGGATGGTAGAAGTGGTAGGCATCCAGCCCCCATGAGTAGGGGTGGTGGTAGTGGTAGGCATCCAGCCCCCCTGAGTAGGGGTGGTAGTAGTGGTAGGCATCCATCCCCCTATGAGTGGGGATGGTAGTAGTGACAGGCATCTGGCACCCCTGAGTAGGGGTGGTGTTAGTGGTAGGCATCCATCCCCCTATGAGTGGGGATGGTAGTAGTGACAGGCATCCAGCCCTCCATGAGTAGGGGTGGTGGTAGTGGTAGGCATCCAGCCCCCCATGAGTAGGGGTGGTGGTGGTGGTAGGCATCCAGCCCCCCCTGAGTAGGGGTGGTGGTAGTGGTAGGCATCCATCCCCCTATGAGTGGGGATGGTAGTAGTGACAGGCATCCAGCCCCCCATGAGTAGGGGTGGTGGTAGTGGTAGGCATCCAGACCCCCCTGAGTAGGGGTGGTGGTAGTGGTGGGTATCCAGGCCCCCATGAGTAGGGGTGGTGGTAGTGGTAGGCATCCAGCCCCCTATGAGTAGGGGATGGTAGTAGTGATAGGCATCCAGCCCCCATGAGTAGGGGTGGTGGTAGTGGTAGGCATCCAGCCCCCCTGAGTAGGGGTGGTGGTAGTGGTGAGGCATCCAGGCCCCCATGAGTGGGGATGGTAGTAGTGGTAGGCATCCAGCCCCCATGAGTAGGGGTGGTGGTAGTGGTAGGCATCCAGCCCCCCATGAGTAGGGGTGGTGGTAGTGGTAGGCATCCAGCCCCCCTGAGTAGGGGTGGTGGTAGTGGTAGGCATCCATCCCCTATGAGTGGGGATGGTAGTAGTGACAGGCATCCAGCCCCCCATGAGTAGGGGTGGTGGTAGTGGTAGGCATCCAGCCCCCTATGAGTGGGGATGGTAGTAGTGACAGGCATCTGGCACCCCTGAGTAGGGGTGGTGTTAGTGGTAGGCATCCATCCCCCTATGAGTGGGGATGGTAGTAGTGACAGGCATCCAGCCCCCCATGAGTAGGGGTGGTGGTGGTGGTAGGCATCCAGCCCCCCTGAGTAGGGGTGGTGGTAGTGGTAGGCATCCAGCCCCCATGAGTAGGGGTGATGGTAGTTGTAGGCATCCAGCCCCCTGAGTAGGGGTGGTGGTAGTGGTAGGCATCCAGGCACCCTGAGTAGGGGTGGTGGTAGTGGTAGGCATCCAGCCCCCCATGAGTAGGGGTGGTGGTAGTGGTGGGCATCCAGGCCCCCTGAGTAGGGGTGGTGGTAGTGGTAGGCATCTGGCCCCCTATGAGTAGGGGTGGTGGTAGTGGTAGGCATCCATCCCCCTATGGGTGTGTATGGCATTGGTGGTAGCTATCCTGCCCCTATGGTGCTGCTGTTGCTGGTGTACGTCATTTCTGCATCCCTATGTGTGTGTGACATATGTTGGGTACGTGTGGTTTGTTTGTGTAGTGGTAGGCATCCAGCCCCCCCTGAGTAGGGGTGGTGGTAGTGGTAGGCATCCAGGCACCCCTGAGTAGGGGTGGTGGTAGTGGTAGGCATCCAGCCCCCCATGAGTAGGGGTGGGGGTAGTGGTAGGCATCCAGCCCCCTATGAGTGGTGATGGTAGAAGTGACAGGCATCTGGCACCCCCTGAGTAGGGGTGGTGTTAGTGGTAGGCATCCATCCCCCTATGAGTGGGGATGGTAGTAGTGACAGGCATCCAGCCCCCCATGAGTAGGGGTGGTGGTAGTGGTAGGCATCCAGCCCCCCCTGAGTAGGGGTGGTGGTAGTGGTAGGCATCCAGCCCCCCATGAGTAGGGGTGGTGGTAGTGGTAGGCATCCAGCCCCCTATGAGTTTGGATGGTAGTAGTGACATGCATCTGGCACCCCCTGAGTAGGGGTGGTGTTAGTGGTAGGCATCCATCCCCCATGAGTGGGGATGGTAGTAGTGACAGGCATCCAGCCCCCCATGAGTAGGGGTGGTGGTGGTGGTAGGCATCCAGCCCCCCTGAGTAGGGGTGGTGGTAGTGGTAGGCATCCAGCCCCCATGAGTAGGGGTGGTGGTAGTGGTAGGCATCCAGCCCCCTGAGTAGGGGTGGTGGTAGTGGTAGGCATCCAGCCCCCATGAGTACGGGTGGTGGTAGTGGTAGGCATCCAGCCCCCTATGAGTGGGGATGGTAGTAGTGACAGGCATCTGGCACCCCCTGAGTAGGGGTGGTGTTAGTGGTAGGCATCCATCCCCCTATGAGTGGGGATGGTAGTAGTGACAGGCATCCATCCCCCCATGAGTAGGGGTGGTGGTAGTGGTAGGCATCCAGCCCCCTATGAGTGGGGATGGTAGTAGTGACAGGCATCTGGCACCATCTGAGTAGGGGTGGTGTTAGTGGTAGGCATCCATCCCCCTATGAGTGAGGATGGTAGTAGTGACAGGCATCCAGCCCCCCATGAATAGGGGTGGTGGTAGGCATCCAGCCCCCCCTGAGTAGGGGTGGTGGTAGTGGTAGGCATCCAGCCCCCCATGAGTAGGGGTGGTGGTAGTGGTAGGCATCCAGCCCCCCCTGAGTAGGGGTGGTGGTAGTGGTAGGCATCCAGCCCCCCATGAGTAGGGGTGGTGGTAGTGGTAGGCATCCAGCCCCCCCTGAGTAGGGGTGGTGGTAGTGGTAGGCATCCAGGCACCCCTGAGTAGGGGTGGTGGTAGTGGTAGGCATCCAGCCCCCATGAGTAGGGGTGGTGGTAGTGGTAGGCATCCAGCCCCTATGAGTGGTGATGGTAGAAGTGACAGGCATCTGGCACCCCTGAGTAGGGGTGGTGTTAGTGGTAGGCATCCATCCCCCTATGAGTGGGGATGGTAGTAGTGACAGGCATCCAGCCCCCCATGAGTAGGGGTGGTGGTAGTGGTAGGCATCCAGCCCCCTATGAGTGGGGATGGTAGTAGTGACAGGCATCTGGCACCCCCTGAGTAGGGGTGGTGTTAGTGGTAGGCATCCATCCCCCTATGAGTGGGGATGGTAGTAGTGACAGGCATCCAGCCCCCCCTGAGTAGGGGTGGTGGTGGTGGTAGGCATCCAGCCCCCCCTGAGTAGGGGTGGTGGTAGTGGTAGGCATCCAGCCCCCCATGAGTAGGGGTGGTGGTAGTGGTAGGCATCCAGCCCCCCCTGAGTAGGGGTGGTGGTAGTGGTAGGCATCCAGGCACTCCTGAGTAGGGGTGGTGGTAGTGGTAGGCATCCAGCCCCCCATGAGTAGGGGTGGTGGTAGTGGTGGGCATCCAGGCCCCCCTGAGTAGGGGTGGTGGTAGTGGTAGGCATCTGGCCCCCTATGAGTAGGGGTGGTGGTAGTGGTAGGCATCCATCCCCCTATGGGTGTGTATGGCATTGGTGGTAGCTATCCTGCCCCTATGGTGCTGCTGTTGCTGGTGTACGTCATTTCTGCATCCCTATGTGTGTGTGACATATGTTGGGTACGTGTGGTTTGTTTGTGTGGTGGGTGTTTGACTTACCGTCTTCGCCGTACGCGTCCGTACCGGTCCCGGTAATAGATGTAGAGTATTGGTAGGACCTGCGCGATGGGATTCATGGTTTGTTCGTCTCGTTCGTGTTTCTCGTGGCTTAGACTCGTACTCGTCGCTGGCTTGTTCGTCTCGTAGCCGTGGATCGTCTTGTGGCGCGAATCGGAGCTTATGTGCAGCTCTCCCGGATGCTCTGACGTACCGGACGTAGCGACGGGTTCGGCGCGTACGGAAGGCGCATCGTACTAGTCCGGCCGGAAGGTGCTGTGCATTTGGTTCCGTGCGACTCGATTGGACATTTACGGATCCGGCTCGGGCGGTGAACAGGAGCAGAAATGGGTGAGTACGGCTCGCTCGGAATCTGGGCTGTTATGCGCATCGTACTTGTTCGTTCGGACGACTGTTCGAATCGGTCGGGAAACACGCGTTCGGCTTGTTTTTTTTCCAGCCGAATACTATTGGGTGCCCTACCGGCCGGGATCGGAATCGGCCCCTGAGCATAGATTTTTGAAGGTGTCTCCAAATGCATTGGTTAAAGTGGTAATAGCAAACTTGGATTGCTGTGTGAGGGTAGTTTTTCAGGATGGCTTGTATCATTGACTGTTCAAAGTCTATGATAATTTTTTGAGGGTAGTAATCATTAATTTGTTGCTTTACTTTTGTTAAGAGTTCAACATAGGTAGTGGTTTGTTTGTTTGGTAAAAGGGGATGTTGGTATTGTGATACAGTCCATGGATTGTATATAATTGGTAAAATGGTTTGGGACATGTTTTAAATGTTCCGTCCATCATTTATGTCTCACAATCATGTAGTTTAAGTACGTTTGTGGGAGTTGCATATATAATAATTATTTTGTCATTAGATTTATTGTCATAAAGTAGACATTTCTCTTCATTATGACTTACAGTGAGTTCAGGTGGTATTTGTATTTCACTGAAAGTTTTGGGGGTCGGTGGGGTGGTAGCAGTTGCTTTTTTTGTTCTAGCTATTAGCCTTTTCAACGTTGAGACAGAGGGTAATTGGCCAGTTACATGTTCTGGAACTCTGGGGAGTACATCTTTTAAAATTTCAGTAGTAGGTCTTTGCGAGCTAGTGCTAGCTTCTTTCAGAGTGTTAAAAGCGTCTTTCACTTCTATTTCAGCTATGTTAGGGGGGTGGTTATGTTCCTTAACATGTAACACAGTAGTTTCTTTAGTTGTAGCCCTCACATAACATGCATTTGAATAAAATATGCTGCATTTCCAATTAACTTTGTCCCCTGTCTGTTTCTCCTGGGTGTAGACATATCCCATATAACATAATAAAAAATGTCCTGTCTGGGAAGTTATGAATTTGGCACATTCAGTCATTCTGATATTTCAAATTCTATGGGAAATGTATATAAAAAATATTAAATGTATTGTAATTGTTTTAATTTTAATACAGGTTTTTATATACAACATTATATTTACATGTTTGAATATGTTGACCTTTTTTTGACGCTGAGGTGTTTCTGTTGGTGCTTGCCTTTAGTGTTTATTTTGATTTCCTGCAGAAGAAAAATGTAAATGTTAATAAATGAGTTTAACAGCATTTATTTCATTTTGGGGTTTGTGTGGTTAATGGGCGTTTTGGGTTGGGAGTTTTACTTGTTTTAATACTTTAATTGAGATTTATACTTACTTTATTGGCAAGGTGGTTTTTGGATGATGTTTGGAGGTAGTTTAGTATATGTTGGAGTTTCTGTAGAGGAGATATAATTAAGAAAAAATATACATTAATTATTCAGTTATTATAAAAAGTACTTTACGATTATTTTATGCAGTTGTAACATTACTTACTTTTTGAAGTTGTATTCAGAGCTTTCAATGATGAAGTCCAGTGTTGCAGCAGCAATCCGGCGGATTCCCCTTATTCTTGGTTTTGTTGTTGGAGTATAAAATAATGTTACATTTTCTTTTGTTTATATAGTGTTTGTTTAATTGTGCTTTCAGTCTTATTGGGTTATTTTAGTTGTAGGTATTTTTCATTGGTTGTTACTAATGTTTTCAATTAATTTGGCAGTTTTTTCCTTATATGGGAAACACTAATTAATGTTCAGTTGAACTTTTTTTTATTCTTAGTTTATTTAAAAGTGAATTTAAATGTATTTAGTGTTAAATTTATTTATTTCATGAGTTGTGTGTGTTTGTAATATTGTTTATATTATTTTTGTTATATTTGATGTTATAAAAAATATTTTTAAGGTGTTGATATTTTTTATTGGGCGATATTAGTGTGATCTATTTTTTTGTTTTCGATATTTGTGTCATTTTGTATGTTTAATTAATGATTTCGATATTAGTTATTACGATTTTTTTTGATCGATATTAGTTATATCGATGTTAATGTTTGTCGATAATTTTGTGTCGGTATTTGTGTACTTTTTAAAATAAGTATAGAATATCGATATTTATGTTATCAATATTTATGTTGCGATAATTTAGTAGATCGATATTTTTGAGTTTCGATGTTATGTCAGTGATACGACAAGGTTATATCAAAAATAGCGTTTGTATTACTCATAAAACATATTAGAACATAATCACATGTACACACTGTGCCACCTGGCCCTTAGGGGGTCATTATGATGTCGGGCGGACCGCCACCGCCCGACCGGCGGTGGCGATCCGCCCGACATCTTTCCCCGCCCGCCCTCCATTTACCCCCCCGCCATATTACAATGGCGGGGGGACAGCGGCGGACGGAAAGACCGTCCGCCGCATTTCCGAGGGCAGGCAATCGTTCTGATTGCCTGCCGGGCGGAACACGGGCCTAATATGGTGGCGGTGTCTGGAAGACACCGCCATCCATACTAGGATGCCTGGCGGTGAAGGCTTTTCCATGGCGGCATCGCCGCCATGGAAAGGCATGCAGGAATTGCTTTGGGGGCCCGTTGCGGGCCCCCGGGGGGTGGGGGGCTGCACTTGGGGGGTACCTATGGTGCCCCCCTACATTGGCATGCACAAGGTGGCAGGCACCGCACGGTGCCTGTCATGTTGTGCATGCCAATGCACTGCATGCATTTTTAACATTGCGGCGGGTGCTGCTAACTGCACTGCCCGCCGCAATGTAAACAATGCGGGATGCGACGGCCACGGTGGCGGTCGCATCCTAATGGGTACAGCAAGACCGCCGCACCTCTGGCGGTCGGTCCCGTTTACTGTTACGGTGGCGGGCGGACTTTGTCCGCCTGCCATCGTAATGGGCCCCTTAGTATCACTTTACAGGGATTATATACATTACAGGGTCAAACGGGCCACTGTCAGAACATCACAGCTCAAAGTTAGTGAAAACATCCAGTAACTACTGGTGAGGGTAGACTTAGCACAAATGCATTAGACATGAACTTCATAATCATCAGTGTAAACTGGTAAGGAGCATTATGCATACATCATCATTAGTAGCACCGCGCCACAGTAATCAGGGCGCACATGGGTGCTCAGCATAGCACCTTATGCCTTAGCAGAAAAAGCAGTGCACCACAGTAAACACCTGCAAAGTGCACACCTTTATAAAACCCCCATCATGGTGCAAGCTGCTTCACAGGGGTGCCCAGGGCCCCATCCTGGTCTCACCCCCAAAATGCTCCTTTTTACATGAGGCCCCCAAACTGGCCCCCCTAGCTGCAGATGCAGCAAAAACAACTTGCGCAATGCAAAGGGGGCGTGGGGTGCAACTCACCCTTGTCTCCTTCACTGGAGAATGCATCCGGTGCTGCGCTAAGTATGCAGCTGCCTGTGATCATGCAGCGCAACTGCGACCATGCCGGAAATGTGGGGCAATCCTGCGCAGGGGCCTCCGTCGAGGTTTCACTCCGAGATGCCCACAACACTGCAATGGCGAGCGAGTGAGGGAGGCATCCACACTGCTCCTGCATGGCGGGAGCCCTCCTCTCCTCGAAGGCTGGTCACCTTCTCTCTGCAAGGGTTTTTCCCTGGCAGACCATGGGAAGGCTCCGGTCTGGTCTCGCCTGCCAAAACAGCGACGTCGCTCCTTTTCCGGCCGCTCACCTCCTGGGACGCGGTCCCCTTCAGCCCCGCCCACAACCAGGCACAGGCTTGCCTGACTTCCGGCCTCAATGAACTCGGAGCGAAGTCTCTGTTGATTCTGCAGCCCCCTCTCCTCGGGCTCAGGTAATGAAAATAAAAAGTGCTCAGGTGGCGCTGGAAAGCCGGGGCCCCCCCTCTAAGGCTTAAAGAGGCAATGAAGATGCAGCACTCATGAGGTGCTAAGTCCAAAGTCCCATGGGGCAGAGCTGGGCACAGGCAGGCCAGCACGTAGGGACCCCCAGGAGAGCGCAGTTGGGTCCCACGGCAGTTCCTCCTGGCCGTCCAGCAGTCCTCTCTCCCAGTAAGCACAAAGTTCAACATTTCATGGGGTCACAGCCCTAATATTTATATGACAAATGTCTTTGTTCTTCCCCCTGGCACAGGGCTCTGTGCCCGATTCAAACCAGTTCTGGGGGGTACTTGCATTCACCTTTTCATGTGCACAAACACCCTCCTTTGTTAGCATAGGCTCTGGCCCAAGACACACCACAAGGGGGCGGAGCCAGCATTGTGTAAGGCAGGCACAGTCCTATTCAGGTCCAGGTGCTACTCCTCCCACTACTCCAAATGCAGCTCGGCCTATTCAGCCTAGCGCTGACTCACCCAGCCCCTATGGAGCCCCTGCACCTCCCCAGCCCCTGTCATCCAGAGCCAGACATGCAATACATAACAGGCAGGCACAAAGGCACATAGCACACAGAAATGCCCACTTCTAAAAGTGGCATTTCTAAAATAGTGATAATAAATCTGCGAACACCATTATGCAGCATTTATTACCACTATTCCAAACATACCAAACTTGATCATGCTACCCCTCTCAGATCAGGAATTACCACTGAAACATATATCAGGAAATCCCCAATGCATTCCTATGAGAGGGCAGCCTCACAGTAGTTAGAAACCAAAATGGCTGTTTGTCACTACCAGGACATGCCACACAGTGAAGGCACATGTCCTACCTTTTACCTACATTGCACCCTGCCCATAGGGCTAGCTAGAGCCTACCTTAGGGGTGACCGATATTCAGTAAAAGCGGAGTCACAGACGTGGCAACCACTTTATGTGCCACGTCACCGCGGCAGTACTGCGTGCGCAGGCCCTGCAATGGCAGAGGCCTGACACAGGTTGGAAAGGTTACTTTGGTGGGTGGCGCAAGCAGCACTCTAAGCCCACCAGTAGCATTTAATTTACTGGCCCGGGTATATGAGATACCACTTTACAAGGGACTGATAGGTAAATTAAATACACCAAACAGGTGTAGACAAATCTTACCAAGTTTACCATAGAGAGCACATGCACTTTAACACTGGACAGCAGTGATAAAGTGCCCAGAGTCCTAAAACCACCAACACCAGGTCAAAAAAATACCAGGAGAAAGGCAAATACTTCAAGGATGACCCTGCAAAAAGGGCCAAGTCCAACACAACCCCCTTCCAGCCTAAAGCCAGGGTAGACCAATCAATACCCTGATGGGCTTCCCTGCTTGGGCGATAGAACATGGACGTGGGCCCGCATCCCAGGACCAACTAAGCTACCCCACTGGGACTCCTTAGCTGTCCGCGGCCAGGACCAGATCCTAGGCCATCCAGATATCTCTGGTCCTTGCCATCTCACACAGAGTGGGGGACAGTAGCCCCAGGTACATAATATCCATTCTCCACTCTACCTCTCATCAGTGCAGTCCTAAACTTCCACTGACCCCTCAACCCAGGGTCTGCACCCTCAGGCTGATCAGGAGTCACGGGTGAGGCGCTCCTCCCCCTACCCCTCCTTCTGGGGTTCCGCACTCTCCTCCTAGGAGAGGCACCCTCAGAACACAATTCTACCACCAGTTCAGGACCTCTTTCCTGTAACTGGTCTCCCAACCTAGGGACTAAACCCTCAGGTTGAACCGGGGTCAGAGGCGAGGACTCCCTCTGCACCCCCTTCCAGAGTTCTGCACCCTCCCACCTGGAGTGGTATGCCTAGAAGACAAAACGGTAGGGATACTGTTTACAGATGTCCTTCCCTCCAGGTCAGGCATAACCTCCTGAACCTGGCCTCCCAACCCAGGGACTACACCCTGTGCCTGAACACTTGTCTGGCACGCCGGGACTTCCGGGGAGCACACAGGCCCCCCCCAAGGGTAACACATACCTCATGTGTTGCGTGACAGTCTGCCTGGAGCTGATCTCCTGACCCTTGTCCATCTGACAGTACGCGAAGACCCCCCAGGACAGAAGTGGTGTCACCATGGTCACTCCTAGAAGGCTCAGCCATTAAGGCTGGCCCCTGACCCCCTGGTTCTCCCACTGGGGACTCTCTCCCCCTCTCACCCCTCCATCTGGACTTCTGCACCCTCCACGTAGGAGTGGCACCGCCAGACACCAGAACTAGTGGAGCTCTACTTACAGACACTCCAAGTTCTCCTCACACTAGGAGATCCCCCTCAATGGATGACCTATCAGTACAGCCTAGGCTCCCCACCTGGTGTTCCCCGAAAGAACCCTGCAGGCCCTGAGACTGGATTTTGGGCACCTTGGGACGCATCCCATTCTCACTCCTTCTCCAGGACGTGAGTCCCTACACCCCTCCCACTACACCGGGACCTATCTGGGCTACTATGAACCTTTCCCACCACTCTTAGTTGGGAAATACCTGAGCCACTCCCCTTAGGGTCACTACCAAATGCCTTCTCAGACCCTCTGGCACTCACCCCGAGGTCTGCCTCCCGTGCAAGCTCCCTGGGATCAGAGAACTCACACTCCAACGGGTGTTGGGGTAATCCTGGAAAACAACAAGGGAACATGTGCTCTCTGACAATCAGGTTGAACAGCCCTTTAAAATTGTTTGCCGTGTTACCCATCACCCAACCTTCCAGTGCATCACAACACTCATCAACAAACTCCCCCCAAGACTGGTGGGACAGTTTCCTACTGCCCCTGAACCTCAACCTATACCCCTCAGATGTGACACCCTCTTCCTGGGAACTAGGTACCATGCTCTGGGATCTGAGAGTGGGACTTCCTACACTGGACTCTCTATTGCTGCCACCACTGGACCCCACCCTCACTGGTGAATCCAGACCACTAAAACTACACTCTAGGGACATATCCTCCAGAGTTAGCTTTTCTCTGGCAAAGGCCCTCTATGCCTTCACCATCCTCTCCTGAACTAAGGCTATCTCAACCTCAGCCTTTTTCTCTTCCAGGACCAGGTCCTTGAGACTCAACCTCTGAGCCAACAAGTCCTTTTTCTCCTCCACACCCAGCTGCGCTATCTCCTTGCATGCTCCAATCTGAGCCTCTTCAAAGCCAGCTGATGCTCCCTTTCTTCCCTCCTGTCCATCAACTCCTCTGGGGACAGAGAAAGGGATGGGGCACTTCCCCCGGCACTAGACCCAGCAAGGGACTCCTCTCTACGGGGTCCTCACTATCTACTTGTGTCCCTGCCCTGTCTTTTCCTTCCTCCTGTGCAGACTCTTCAGGACCACCCTCAGACCCACCACCCTCTTGGTGTGCGGACTGGGCGCCCTTCCCCTCATAGTACTTAAGTCTCCATTCATCCCCCTTGCCATTGGAGCAGGATTTTCTGAAGGCTTAGCTGAGTGTCTGACCCATTCCCTGCTATGTCTCTCTCCTCACAGAACTCCTTCTACTCCCCCCTACTGTATTTGAACAGATCACGATACAGAAAGGCAGATTCCATTTTGGCAAGGCACTAAGACACAAGTGCAACACGGGAGACCTAGGTGTAAGAGCTGCAACAGGAGTACACAATTCAAAAATGACACTTTTGAGGAGAAATTAAAAAAATCAGGAGAAATCCCCAAACACGTGATTTTGTCTAAATGTAGAGTTTGTAGTATAACCATGCGTCACTGTGGTACTGCGCAAGCGCAAGTCCTATCCTCACCGCTGACAACTTATGTTAGAAATGGGATTTCTGGTTGGCTAGGGCTAGCGCCTAAGCCAAGCAGAAACCACCACTCTTGTCAGGGCAAATGAGTTACACACTGAAGATAATCCCTACTCACCCCCTTGGTAGCTTGGCAGAGCAGTCAGGCTTATCCCAGAGGCAATGTGTAAAGGGTTTGCGCAACACACTCACACAGCAACAACACACTAGGCACACCACAAAAGAAACTCCACACAGGGTTAGATCAAAAATAGCCTTTGTATTACTCATAAAACACATTTGAACATAATCACATATATACACTGTGCCACCTGGCATTTAGTATCACTTTACAGGGATTATATACATTACAGGGCCAATCGGGCCACTGTCAGAACATCACAGCTCACAGTTAGTGAAAACACCAAGTAACTACTGGTGAGGGTGCACTTAACAGGAATGCATTAGACATGAACTTCATAATCATCAGTGTAACCTGGTAAGGAGCATTATGCATACATCATCATTAGTAGCAGTGCACCACAGTAATCAGGGCGCACATGGGTGCTCAGCATAGCACCTTATGCCTTAGCAGCAAAAGCAGTGCACCAAAGTAAACACCTGCAAAGTGTACACCTTTACAAAACCCCCATCATGGTGCAAGCTGCTACACAGGGGTGCCCAGGGCCCCGTCCTGGGCTCGCCCCCAAAATGCTCCTTTCTGCACGAGGCTTTCAAACTGGCCCCCCTAGCTTCCGATGCAGCAAAAACAATGTGCGCAATGCAAAGGGGGCGGGGGGTGCAACTCACCCTTGTCTCCTTCACTGGAGAATGCCCCCGGTGCTGCGCTAAGCATGCAGCTGCCCGCGATCATGCGGCGCAACTGCAACCATGCCGGAAATTTGGGGCAATCCTGCACAAGGGCCTCCGTCGAGGTTTCACCCCGAGATGCCCACAACACCGCAATGGCGAGCGAATGATGGAGGCATCCGCACTGCTCCTGCACGCCGGAAGCCCTCCTCTCCTTGAAGGCTGGTCACCTTCTCTCTGCAAGGGTTGTTTCCCTGGCAGACCACAGGAAGGCTCCGGTCAGGTCTCGCCGGAAAAAACAGCGACGTCTCTCCTTTTCCGGCCGCTCACCTCCTGGGACGCGGTCCCCTTCAGCCCCGCCCATAACCAGGCACAGCTTGCCTGACTTCCGGCCTAAATGATCTTGGAGCGAAGTCTCAGTTGATTCTGCAGCCCCCTCTCCTCGGGCTCAGGTAATGAAAATAAAAAGCGCTCACGAGGCGCTGGAAAGCCGGGCCCCCCCCTCTATGGCTCAAAGAGGCAAAGAAGATGCAGTGCTCACAAGGCGCTTAGTCCAAAGTCCCATAGGGCAGAGCTGGGCACAGGCAGGTCAGCAAGTAGGGACCTCCAGGAGACAGCAGTTGGGTCCCACGGCAGTTCCTCCTGGCTGCCCAGCAGTCCTTTCTCCCAGTAAGCACAAAGTTCAACATTTCATGGGGTCACAGCCCCAATATTTATATGACAAATGTCTTTTTTCTTCCCCCTGGCACAGGGCTCTGTGCCCGGTCCAAACCAGTTCTGGAGGGTACTTGCATTCACCTTTTCATGTGCTCAAACACCCTCCTTTGTCAGTGTAGGCTCTGGCCCCAGACACACCACAGGGAGGCGGAGCCAGCATTGTGTAAGGCAGGCACAGTCCTATTGAGGTCCAGGTGCTACTCCTCCCACTACTCCAAATGCAGATGGGCCTATTCAGCCTAGCGCTGACTCACTCAGCCCCTCAGGAGCCACTGCACCTCCCCAGCCCCTGTCATCCAAAGCCAGACATGCAATACACAATGGGCAGGCACAAAGACACATAGCACACAGAAATGCCCACTTCTAAAACTGGCATTTCAAAAATAGTGATAATAAATCTGCGAACACCATTACGCAGCATTTATTACCACTATTCCAAACATACCAAACTTGATCATGCTACCCCTCTCAGATCAGGAATTACCACTGAAACATATATCAAGGAATCCCCAATGCATTCCTATGAGAGAGCAGCCTTACAGTAGCGAGAAACCAAAATGGCTGTTTGTCACTACCAGGACATGCCACACAGTGAAGGCACATGTCCTACCTTTTACCTACATTGCACCCTGCCCATAGGGCTAGCTAGGGCCCACCTTAAGGGTGACCGATATGTAGTAAAAGGGGAGTCACACACGTGGCAACCACTTTATGTGCCACGTCACAGCGGCAGTAGTGCGCGCGCAGGCCCTGCAATGGCAGAGGCCTGAGACAGGTTGGAAAGGCTACTTTGGTGGGTGGCACAAGCAGCGCTGCAAGCCCACCAGTAGAATTTAATTTACTGACCTGAGATACCACTTTACAAGGGACTGATAGGTAAATTAAATACACCAAACAAGTGTAGACCAATCTTACAAAGTTTCCATAGAGAGCACATGCACTTTAACACTGGACAGCAGTGATAAAGTGCCCAGAGTCCTAAAACCACCAACACCAGGTCAGAAAAAATACCAGGAGGAAGGCAAAAAGTTCAGGGATGCAAAAAGGGCCAAGTCCAACACTCAGTGTTATTTAACACGTTATTTAGTGAACCCCGTGGACTCGGTATTTACTCTACCTGCAAGTTTTTTGGTATTTTCCTCCAAACTCGTAATTGAGGCCTAAGGGGTTAAAAATGTATCCTAGCGGTTCTCGATAGAACAAGATTAAGTGGAAGTGACCACTGATCATTTTATTTTCATAATATCCTTGCCTGCCCCCTAACTTAGCAAAGTATTTCAGGGGAGGCCCAGCACATCAAAGAAGGCATTTGCATAAATCAGCAAATCAAGGTGTTCTGGAGACAGTGTTTCTTTGCTCTCTGTAACAACCAATGGAAACATGTGAAGTGCAGCTCGGCTGCAGGCAGTAGACAAATTTCCACTTATACAGTCGCAGCCAGTGCAGGTAAGCGCGGTGGGGCCGGGTGGGGGGAGAAGTTGACAGACGACGGAATAGGATTTATTTATTTATTTTATTTTCCCTAGTCTGTCGTCTGTTGACTCCCGTGCTTCTCTAATTTAGCTTCTAATATTGATATTGGAGTTCAAAAACAAGACATGTAAGTGCAGCGGCGGCCGGTGCAGGTAAGCGCAGTGAGGCAGGGCAGGGGGTGCCCTGCCTCACTGCGCTTACCTGCACCGGCCGCCGCTGCACTTACATGTCTTGTTTTTGAACTCCAATATCAATATTAGAAGCTAAATTAGAGAAGCACGGTTTCACTTTTTTGGTTGATGTAAACTTTAATTGCGAGCGGTCAGTCATTAAACAGGAAGCTGTTTTTGTCTATAAAAAGCTGCATCCCAGTGTCATAATGCAAAATGATGGGTACGCCCTGCAGAATGTGTTGATGGCCCCCCGAGTCCCCCCTATCTCACAGACATTCAACGAACTTGGACTGAATGGGGCCCCCTTGAAGAGTTGGGGAGCCCCTGGAGGGTGTGGGGACACTCTGCTGCATTCTTGTACCCCTAAATTGTGACCTGATCACAGGATTGTACAGCGTTGATGCAGTGAAACTTTTCACATAAGACACTGGCTCTCCCCCTTTCTGCGATGCTAGCAGAACTTTGCACCTCATTGGTTGGTCACAGACACTAAATGCTAAGATATATTTTCTGTGATGTGGATACTCAATGCTATGTTAACTTTTATGTATCATGATATTTTAAAGCCCGTTTCAAATTTTTATCTGTGTTACGTAGCAAGTAAATTATATTTATTATTCTAGCTATTATGTCCTCTGGTTTAATAGACTATGGTCTAAATAAACTTTGATTTTACTGCTACCACTGTGTGCGTAACAGGGAGATGCCTCATTTTGTCTGCCCTATAAGAAGAAATGGGGAATATGTTCTCTATGTACTGATTGCTAGCTGTTTCTGTCACAAGACAATCCTGACTTCCAGAACTATATTTAGCAACTCTGCAGACAATCCACTTGTTTTTTCTTCTAAAAAAAATAGGCTGTCGAATGGGGAAGGCACTATTTTTGTTGCTAAGAGTGCAGGGATAGTTGGGGTTGCATAATAACTGTCCATAAGCTCCTGCATCCTTCTGAGATACACATTGCATCACCACCTCATTAAAATGCACTCATTTTGACCTTTACACAAGGTCTGGGAGAAATCCCAATTACGCCTTTAAAAGTCGCAGACTTTCCGAATTTTGGGGCTGATTACGATGGCAGGTGGACTTGGTCCGCCCGCCATCGCAGCGGTGTTTGGGACCGTCCGCCATGCGTGAGGCGGTCCCGCCTACCCGATTAGGATGGAACCGCCACCGCAGCGGTCTGATTCCGCACTGTTAACATTGCGGCGGTGGCTGCCAACAGCAGCACCGCCGCGATGTCGAAAAGAGCATGTTGTGCATTGCACTGCACTACGTGGCAGGCACTGCACTGTGCCTGCCACATGGTGCAGTGCAATGCAGGGGGTACCCCCCCAGTGCACCCACACCTCCCCCAACACAGGGTGGGCCCGCAACGGGCCCCCAAAACCAATCCCGCCAGCCTTTCAATGGCGGTTCACCCGCCACGGAAAGGCTGGCTTCCGCATGCATCGTCATTTGGCGGACGGAGCCTGCTTGGCTCCGCCACCATTGTGAGCATGCTGACCGCTCTGCCAGGCAAGCGTAACGATTGCCTGTGGCGGTTCCGTGGCGGATGGGCATTGCCTCCGTCGCGGTCTCGGTCTAGATCCCACCGCCATCGTAATATGGCGGTCGGAGAATCGCGGTCCGCAGGGTCGGCGGACCTCACCGCCGGCCAGGCGGTGGCGATCGTTCTGCCATCGTAACCAGCCCCTTTGTGTTACATGTAAATTCCCGAAATTGCTTTAAATTTCGCGTAATTCAATTTTGCATCATTTGCATAGAAAATACCACTCCAAGACACTTTTTTCCTGTAACCAGTCTCATGTATGTATCATGCAAGGCTCTTTTTTACCTGAAGTGCTCATTTGAGTAAAAAAATCAAGCAAGATACCTGCAAGCCACGTTTTGCCTTAGAAATATACTTTTGTGAAACTGTTATGGTGTTTCGCAGAATTTCCCAGTAAAAAAGAGCCGAATGTTGCTTATTCCTTACTTGACACATGCAGAACTGGGTTCTAAACCTCGTTTTGGTATGTGACCAAAAAGTGAGCAGAAGCAGGCAAACATTTTAATTTCTTTTTGCTGCATAGTGTACATTTGTGCAATCTAAAAAAACGTGTGTACTGTAAAACTGCATAGTGTTCATTCCAATGACTCTGCAATCTCTTAATCACATTCTAGCTTTTGGAATGTGGTTGCAACCCAAACTCACACACAATATAATAATATATTTGTACAGAAACAGAAGTTCAAGTTAAAGATTCTCCTGCTGACATAAAAATACCTTCTGGAAAGCAGAGGGTTAATGCTAATTGACGGCCCTAAACTAAATCAAAAATTACTTTATGGTTCTGTTCACAAACTTACTTCTGCAGCATGAACATTGACGCAACATTTCATCTTAGTGGCAGCGGATGCACTGCAGGTGCTTCTCTCATTAGACATTCAAGAATGCAGTTAACTTTTCATAATATCCCCCTCCTTCACAAGGGCCCTTCCACCCCTCCAAGTCCCCCTCACATCTTGCCTTCCATCAATTCCTTTCCTGCTCGCTCGCTACACCATCTTTACACCACAGTGATTGCTGGGAAATCTGAGACTCACTGGTTCCAGAATCTGGCTGAGTAAGATATGCCCTGGATACTGCACTCTGCTAGTGGCTTGGTCATTAACCAATCACCTTTCTTGCTTGAAGCTTCTCTAGGGGTTTACCACCACCACTGCTGAATACTGTCTCATGCATTATCTAACTCTTCGGGGCTAGAGGTGCTCACCACCACCTGTGCTATGTGCTGTACCATGGATTCAACAATCTGCAATCGGTTTAGTCTATCTGGCTGTATGGTTCCACCACTAATTCAGGCACCATTTCCTGAATCCACCATCTTTACTTGGGGCTCTACCATGGTCCATCATGATAGGTGAGTATGTTTGATATATTCACCATTTCTACAGAAGATGGCTCAACGGTCCCATCGCCTCTCCTAAAGGGTGCTCCAGACATTCACTTCCTATGTGGTGGCCTGTTCCATCCATCCATTCATCCTACATCTCTATTGGGGCAGTTCAATGGTTACACCACCACTGGTGGAGAAGTTTCATCCATCCATCATTTCTATATAAGGAAGCTCCATGAATCCTCTGCTGTGGCCTAATCCATCCATCCATCCTCTCTATTTAGGGTAGCTTCATGGGTCCACCACCACTGTAGGAGCAGCTTCATGTGTCCATAATTGCAGGTGGGACTTTTTAATGCATGCTTCTCTCCTGCTAGGATGGTGCCATGCATCCAATCACCTTTGCTGTGACTGTTCCACACATCTTTTACCACTGCTGGGTATGTGTCATGCATTAATGGAGGCACATTTTTAGACTCAGCTTTAATGCTGTGGGCTGTTTGATGCCCCCACTGCCTCTTCTGAGGATGCCTCCTTGGCTCCTCAATTTCTACTAGGGCCATCTCCAAGGTTTCACCACCATAGTTGGGGCATGTTCCATGGAGCCACCAACCCTGCTGGGACTGTTCCATACCTGCACCTAGCTAGGGGGTGTTTAAGGAATACACCACCCTTTATTTTATTTAGTATTTCATTCCATCCATGTCGAATCTCTCTCAACTCGGCCTCAATCCTCCTACACGCTGTCACACCTGTTCTAAGAATACTTATCTCTCATACCATGCTGAGAGGTGGAGAACAGCCACTATTTTTACACGCTGGTGTTAATTGTAACCAATTTGCGACTGAAGTATTTATGTACACAAATGAGCACGCAAATATCTGATTAAAGACAAGGCGTATGGTGGGAAACGCGAGACTATTATGTTTGAAGTACATGTCTTAAACAACACGTTTTTTTCACAATGGTGTGAAGCGTTTTGTTGCCTTCATAGGGCAATCAGTGCCTCCCTTTGTTTCAATTCTCCTTTTGCAGAGTTCTGGTGGGAAAACGTTATCTCGTCAACAAATGAGTCATTTGTTTAAATTGCCCTGCGTTCTGCAGCTGCTACTTAAATATCATAATCAGAAGCCGCATTTATATCAATGGCAGTAGCGGCTGCTACGGGGCAGTAGTGGTGAGGCAAGGGGGGGAAGGGGAGGCACGGGGGTTTAAGAAAAAAGTAAAAATTCACTTACCTGCACTACCGGCCATCGCTTCTCGTCTGTCATCTTTGATCCAGCCGGAAGTAGACTCCCCTAGCCAATCACGGTGCTGCTGTCACCATGACAGCAGCATCGTGATTGGTCTGAGCGCCCTGATCTGGCGCTCAGACAGACAGCGGAAGCCAGTGCATGTTCTGGAGAACTTGATAAGTGCGCATAACTGTTTGGCCGGCCCAAGACGGCCGGCCAAACCGTCATGCACACTTAGAAAGTGCTCACCACCAAACCCCCCCCGCCCCCCGCGGGCAGCCCTGCCCCGCACCTTCAGAGCCTTCTGAAAAAAGAAAATGATGATAACGTGAGTCATTATCATTTTATTTTTTCTGTGGGGTGACGCTCCTCCACCTTAGCGGAGGAGTCGCCGCTGATCAGTGGCAGTGGTGTGTTTTTATCAACAATTTAGAACACATGATATGGGTCCTATTCACAGAGGCTTTTTGGGTTACGTAAAGTAATACTCCAGTGGTACTCTTACATTCAAACGCGAATTGGCCACCAAACCATCTAAAATAGCACACATACACAATTAGTACAAAGATAAAGGACTCTTTCCTCTTTGCATTTGATGAGCCACAAAGGTGTGAGAGTACACAAAAGAGTACACTCTGTAGTACTTCTTCCTGTAGTCATTCATGTTTTTGTGAATCAGTCCCTTGGAGTCTGTATTCTTTCATAACTGATCTCTAAGGAAACATTGCAGTTCTTAGGTAAAAGTGCAGAAAAAGAACAATTTCTCCTTCATTATTTAAATAAAATTAAACATCAAAGCCTCCCCTGGTGTTAACATGGAGGCAATAAAACCCCCTCAGGTGTTACAAAGCGGCATCAAAGTCTTCCAGGTTATTTACGGTATTAGAGCCCCCTCAGATGTTTACATAGAGGCATCAAAGGCTTTGAGGTTATTTACTTTATTAGATTCCCCTCAGATGTTTACATAGACTCATCAAAGTCCTCCAGGTTATTTACGGTATTAGAGCCCCCTCAGATGTTTACATAGACTCATCAAAGTCTTCCAGGTTATTTACGGTATAAGAGCCCCCTCAGATGTTTACATAGAGGCATCAAAGGCTTTGAGGTTATTTACTTTATTAGATTCCCCTCAGATGTTTACATAGACTCATCAAAGTCCTCCAGGTTATTTACGGTATCAGAGCCCCCTCAGATGTTTACATTGAGGCATCAAAGGCTTTGAGGTTATTTACTTTATTAGAGCCCCCTCAGACATTGACATAGAGGCATCAAAGGCTTCCATGTTATTTACTTTATTAGATTCCTCTCAGATGTTTACATAGACTCATCAAAGCCTTCCAAGTTATTTGCGGTATTAGAGCCTCCTCAGATGTTTACATAGACTCATCAAAGCCTTCCAAGTTATTTGCAGTATTAGAGCCTCCTCAGATGTTTACATAGACTCATCAAAGCCTTCCAGGTATTTAGGTATAAGAGCTCCCTCAGATGTTTACATAGACTCATCAAAGCCTTCCAGGTTATGTATGGTATTAGAGCCCCCTCAGATGTTTACATAGAGGCATCAAAGCCTTCCAGGTGATTTACGGTATTAAAGCCCCCTCAGAGGTTTACTTAGAGGCATTAATGCTTTCCAGGTTATTTGCGGTATCAGAGGCCCCTCAGATGTTTACAAAGACACATCAGAGCCTTCCAGGTGAAATACGTATTAAAGCCCCCTCAGATATTGACATAGAGGCATCAAAGCCTTCCAGGTTATTTACTTTGTTAAAGCCCCCTCAGATATTTACAAAGAGGCATCAAAGTCTCATCAGGTATTTCCATCAAGGTATCAGAGCCTTCTGAGGTGTTTCCGGCATTGCAGCCACTTTGGATATTTACATAGGAGCTTTAAAGCCTTCCAGGGTACTTGTGGCATTAGAGCTCCCTCAGAGTTTTACAAAAACATATCAAAGCCTTCGGGTTATGTATAGCATTAAAGTACATTCCGGTATTTACACAGAGGCATCAAAGCATTCAGGTGTTTTGATGGCATTAGAGCCCCCGTAGATAATTAGAGGCATCAAAATCTTTCAGGGCATTTATGACATTGCCACATCAGGTATTAACATTTCAGTGCTTCATTTGTAAAAAAAAATAAGTGCCAGGGCTCTCATCAGGAGGCCACTGCAGCGTGCAGCACACATTGCCCCTGCCATGCTGCCAGTGACAGTACCAACACAGCTACTAACCATCACACTCCTACAAGTGTGGCAACTCTGACTATTTCAGTCCCCAAAGCTATAAGAATGGCTTGGGCTGCAGGTAATAGTCATTTTTAATGTATATTGATTTATCAATTAACTGTTGTTGTGGTCATTTCTAAATTAGCCAGACAGCGCCATCTTATGGCAGACTGTCACAAGCGCCGGTGTTGACAATTAAGTGCGGGTGCCGAGCACCGAAAGACACCAGCTAAAATGAAGCACTGTTTACATAGGAGCATTAAAGCCTTTCAATGCATTTATGGCATCGCTGCTTCAGCTATTTACATAGGTGCATTAAAGCCTTTCAGGGTATTTACGGCAATGCCGAATCAGGTATTTGCATAGGAGCATTAAAGCCTGTAAGGGTATTTATGGCATTACCACTTCAGGTATTTACATTGGATCTTTAAAGCCTTTCATGATATTTATGGCATCTCTGCATCAGGTATTTACATAGGAGCATTAAAGCCTTTAAGGGTATTTATGGTATCGCCGCCTTAGGTATTTACATAGGAGCATTAAAGCCTGTAAGGGTATTTATGGCATTACCACTTCAGGTATTTACATAGGATCTTTTTTTTTTGTATATTTCTTTATTGACATTTTAAATAAAATAACAAGCACAACAAACAACTAAGCCAGTTGCTTACAGTCTAGACATGCACCATCCACGTGTGTATAATAATCCTTTACATTTAGGAAATCAAAAGTACATTTCCACCCGTATAAAATGAATGCAAGAGTGGCAAACAGTAAATCACAGTACAGCTCGAGACATTATAATTGCAATTTGAACTCCATTATATCAATTACACCTTACAGGGCATGGTCTTCTGATGCCTACCTATATCCATGTGTAGCTTGTGTATGACGTTCCTCCTGGTCCAGTACACCCCCGCCTTGCGATCTTCGAAAACATGTCTACGACTCACCAGGTACCCCCGGAGAGCCCACCTCTACATCTTGACATGTGCGTGCCCACTCCAGAAACGGTCCCCATATGTCCCTAGGCCTGGATGCCGATGGCATCAGCTCCCAGAAGGTAGTTAATTGCGTGTGTCCGAACGTCACATCCTGGATCCACTCTTTCATGGAAGGAACTCCCCTCCTCCCCCAATGCATGGCCACCCGGCGCTTAGCAAAAAGTAAAAGCATAGCATGTAGTTTGCGAGTTGCAACTGGTGTGTCCTTCACATATCCCAGTAATCCCAGCAAGGGGTTCGGGTCGTCTACCGCACCTATTATGTCATGTATTGTGGTGAAAATGGTAGACCAAAATGAGGTCAACCTTGGACAACTCCACGCCATGTGCAGGAACGTAGCCGGGGCTAAGCCACATCTCCAGCAACTATCATCTTCCTTGATCCCCATGCGGTGGAGCTGGGAGGGGGTCCTATAGAATCTGTGGAGATACTTAAAGTGAATCAAGTGTAGCTTGTAGTTGGGGGACAGAGCCGTGAGTTGATTGCAACAATAGGCCCACTGATCCTCCGTAATTGGGGTCTGCAATTCAGCATTCCATGCCTGGAGAGCCCTGGGCTGCAGCAGGGGTGCAGAATTTTGCATATTATTATAAATGCGAGGAGAGTCCGACTTGAGCACATTTTCTAGGGCGAGCAGTGTGGGTGGGGGGTTGGGGAATGTGTCATGCAGAGTTCTGCATGTGGCCCTAAGTTTATAATATAAAAATAATTCGGAAAAGGGTACTTCACGCTCCTCTGTAGATTCAAGGGGGGGCCTAAATGACTCCCTAGGATATAAATCTGCAAACATATGTAAGCCCATCTTCTGAGCTAATGCTCTACTTGCGCCCTCCCCCATGGTGGGTAGCATGGGATTGTGTGCCAGAGGAATTGACAGGGCATATAGGATTTTGAGTTGAGCTCTCTCCCGGAGTTTATCCCACGCCCACCGCAGAGTCTCGACCGTATCAATGCAGTCGCGGGGCCGCTTATATGCCTGATATAAGGCCACCTGAAGGGGAACCGGCGCCGCAACGTCCATCTCCACGGCAGTGTGTGGCTGAAAAGGGGTTGGGTGTACCCAAAAATGCAAAAACTGAGCCTGTGCACTCAATGCATACAGACCACCCTGGTGCAAAGGAAGGGTCAAAAGTTCCCACGAGTTCCGTGCCTGTCGACCCGCCCAGATCATGGAGATTAGTAACGAGCGAATAGATTTAAAGAAGGCCTGCGTGAGGGGGATCGGAATATTTATGAAAAAATACGACAGTTTCGGCAGAACCACCATCTCCCAGCCAGGGACAAGGGGAGCCCAGCCCACGCAGTAACTCTCTCCTCCAACCATGATACAGTACGCCCATAATTCATATCCCAGATATCATGCATATTTCTACTGAGCCACACGCCGAGGTATGTCACCGGCCCGTTGGCTCATGTAAGAGGAAAGTCAGATTGAAAAGGAGTAGTGGCGTCTGTCAAGGGGAATATAGTCGATTTAGTCCAATTTATGGAAATGCCAGATACACCACCAAATTTTATGAATTCACGAAGGATCGGTGCCATATTTGTTGCCGGGTCGTTAATGTACAATGTCACATCATCTGCGTATAACAAAATTAGTAGGCCCCTCGTGCTAAACCCCAGTCCCCTAGCATTATGATGTTGCCTAATCCGTGCCGCCAATGGCTCCATCGCTATCGCGAAGAGCAGGGGGACAAAGGGCACCCCTGCCTTGTACCACACGATATGTTGAACGGATCCGACAGCATGCCATTCACACGGATCCTCGCAGAGGGCCTCGTGTATAGCAATCGCACCAGGTAAGAAATAGAGGACTGAAACCCGTTCTTTCAAGAACTGCAAAAAGTTATGACCACTCTAGCGTATCAAATGCTTTTGCAGCGTCAAGAAACACAGCAATTGCTTGCGAGTCAGGGTGTAAATAATGGACTACAGTAAAAAAGGTCCGCAAGTTATGTGATGTGGAACGCCCTGGAATAAAACCTGATTGATCTGGGCGAGCGATCAATGGAAGTAAGGGTTGCAGACGATTTGCGACCAATTTTGCCCACATCTTAACATCTACATTTATTAATGAAAGAGGTCTATAGGAGTCGAGTTCGTCCTCAGGTTTCCCCGGCTTCAGCAAGGTGATAATGATTGCCTCGCGCATTGACGGTGGTAAAATTCCCGAAGTTTGAGCCTCCTCGTATAATGCAATTAAGTGAGGAGCCAATTCTTCCGCATAAGTTTTATAAAAAGCCATGGTCAACCCATCAGAACCTGGGGCCTTCTCCAGCGGTAAACTCTTAATTACCTGGGTGACGTCTTCCACCGTAAATGGAACATCCAAATATTCCCTATGTCCCCGTCCCAGCCACAGCAGCTCCAATGAATCAAGAAAGGGCGGAGGCCCTCCTGGACAGCGCCATGTGTTGTCGTATAAAGTTCAGCATAAAAGTGTGAGAACGTGTCCAAAATTTCTCTCGGGCCTCTGATCACATGTAGGTTATCACCTCTAAGTCCGTAACATAAGCAGTGGACCTTGGGGCACAAAGCAGCGACACCAGGGTTCTCCCAGGCCTATCCCCCTCTCTGTACCTCCTAGCCTGCGCATGCTTGCCTAAGAACTTCACCTCGCGCTGAGCTTCCTCCTCAAACTCCAGCAGTTTCTCTTTCAGTGGGGCTACTACCGTATGATCATCAGTAGTGTAGAACTGCGTTTCCAGCTCCTTAATCTGTTTCTCCAGGGAAGCTAGCGTACCACGTATAGCCTTCAATACTCCAGCTTGACACGCTATGAAGTTGCCCCTTATTACCGTCTTAAACGCCTCCCATAAGGAGGGCTGGGTTGATACCGAGCCAGCATTAAGAGCAAAGTAATCGGTTATGTCCCCTCTAATCTCTTCTTTAAAAGCCTCATCTAGGAGGGTATTAGGCAGGAGCCGCCAGCTGAACATTTTGGGGAGTGAGTGCGGTAACATTAGGCGTAAAAGACTAGGGGCATGATCAGACAGGGACCTCGGGAGATGAGAGACCCCGCAGGTCCACATCGCAACATCCCGAGACACCAACCAGTAGTCCAATCTGGACCAGGCCTTGTGGAACTCAGAGATGCATGTGCCTTCCCTAACCTGTGGATGATTGTGTCGCCATATATCAAACAGATCGCCATCCGACATAATAGCGTTGAGTGCGGCACTGGCGGAAGGATGTAGTGAGCGGGATTGTCCCCTCCTATCCAATGTGTCGTCTAGTATTGCATTAAAATCTCCCCCCCAAATGATAGTGTTGCAACCTGTTGTTCTCACCTTGGCCCATATGTTCTGGAAAAAGCCCGGGGAATCTACATTGGGGCCATAGACTGCCACTATGACCAGCCGGACCCCGCCAAGGGCACCAACTAATAAGATGAATCTGCCCTCTGGATCGACGTGAGACTCACATTCCTTTCATTCGAGCCCATGTCTAACAAGCACAGCCACCCCTCAGGAGTAATTTGAATAGATGGATGAGTAGACCTGTCCCCATCTTCTATGCTTCAGTCTGGTGGAAGGTGTAGTGTTCAGGTGTGTCTCCTGTAACAAGCACACATCGATGTGGTGACGTACTAAATAGGAGTGGACCAATCTTGTCTTTCTATGGTCATTTAGACCGCAAATGTTCCAAGTTAAAAAATTTAAGCTGGACATATCTGACCTAACGGGTTCCCAATCAATGTCGCTGTGAGGTCCCCACCTTCGGCAATGCCGACCATGGCCCAACTACCCGGCAATAAAGGATAGGAATGGACTGGAGGCCCACTCCCTATACATTCTAGAGGCTGTATGGATATAAACAATAATGTACAATTGTGATTTCCCATACTGTGTAGCAAAAGACTGGCTAAGAACAAAACATCACACCCCCCCCTCCACCCACCACCCACTCCAACCCCCCAAACAGGTTGTAAAATACCCCCCCCTGTCAACATACATAGGAATAAGATATGCCCTAATTGAGACAGGACAACAATCGGGAGGCCCCCGTTAGAACAACAGAACAACTGTCGGGAGCTCACCCTGGGGGGCGCAGTAACGCCGTCATTCTCCCCTACCAGAAGCAGGGTGGCCAAGAGGACTGCTGAGGACCAAGCCTATACAATAAGGATTGTGCGAGATACCAATACGCCGCGGCTACTATACTAGGAGAAGAAAAGAGGGAGAGCCACCCCCAACAGTAGAAACCCCTATGAGCCCCGACCTAGTTCAAAGCAACCATAAACACATATACAAGCACAAAATTACTGAATACCAGTTAGTCGTTATCGCTCAGTCTGTCTGCAGGTGAGTCCTCGGCGTGAGGGCCCTGTTTATTCTTCTTCCCCCCAACATGTTTCGCAAATTTCAATGTGGATTTGGCATCCGTGAAAAAATGTGCTGTGCCCTCGTGCGTAACCTTGAGCTTAGCTGGATACAACAGAGAGTATGGAATCTGGGCTTGGAGCAGAATACGTTTAGCAAACAGGAACTCCCGGCGTGCAGCCTGCACCGCCGGCGTGAAGTCTGGGTAGAAGGAGATGGTATTTCCTTTGTGTGTTATAGTCCCTCGTTCACGGGCAAGTCGAAGGATTAGGTCGCAGTCCTAGTAGTTCAAGATTCTAGCCAGGATGGGCCGAGGTGTAGCCCCAACTGGGGGTCTAGGACCCAAAGCACGGTGAGCCCGCTCCACCGCGAACACAGCAGAGAGACTAGGGTCAAAGAGTTCATGCAGCAAATCGGTGATGTAGACTTCCATCTTGGAGATGGCTGTTGTCTCCGGAATCCCCGTGATCCTCAGATTGTTGCGGCGGGACCTGGCTTCCAAGTCCTCATTCTTTGCCCTGATCAGGCACTGTACTCTGTCCATGTGCAGGAGCTGCTCCTTAGTTTCCACCTGAAACTCGTGAAAATCAGAATTGCGATTCTCAAGCACATCCAGCTGAGTCTCGTGCGTTCCCACCTGCGTTTTGACTGTGTCAAGCTGAGTAGTGAGCACATCCAATTTAGTATCTATGGTACGAAGGCTAGACCTCATCTCCAACATTAAGGTACGTAGGTCCTCACCACGATCCTCCATCTGGGACTCGGGCGGACGTTCAGAGCTAGCCTCCGGGTCAGATTCCGTGAGTCTGGTGGTTCTCCTGCCGTCAAAGCTCAACTTCGGCTGCTTGGCATTGTGTTTGCCCATTGCGGCTGGCCTGCACAAACCCCAATAAGCCACCTAGGAGCCTGTACTGAGCCACAGCACAAACCCTCCACTCCGGCGCTCACTCGGCCTTAAGTATGCTGTCCTGGTGCAAATGCCCCTCGTTTGTTGTAAGTGAGGGGGGTGGGGGGATGAACGCCTTGCAAACGTGGGTCTTTCAATACCTGCTGCGGAGCATGAAATTGTGCTGCCGAGTAACTATCCCAGCCTTAACAACCCTAGTCCGAGTGCCCCTTGTGCTCACGCTACACCAGGTTGGCTACCAGAAATTGAGTCAGACCCCTCCCCCCAACAGGGGGAACTGCACCTGAATTCACCGCCACCCGGACCGGGTCACCGCTTCGCTTCCTGCCGGGGCGCCCCTCCGACCCACACAAGTGACTCCAACAGTGTGCAGCACAAGGTGGTGGAACAACGCAGATATTCAGTCCCCACGGGACCAAGCAGCACCGCCAGATCAGTACACAGGCCCTCCGCTCACCGGGACCCGAAGTGCCTGACTCCAAAATGGCGGCTAGGCCTCTGCACCACGGGCCCTTCCCTGCACCGCTCCCAGCCTCCAGCATCCAGTAAGGCTTAGCAGGATGCCCGCAATTCACTCGTAGTGCCGCCTCAGCCACACAGTGCCGCAGGATCGTAGGCCGATTCACCCTGACACCAAAGGTAAGCACAGAGGCGCGGCAGGGGCGGGTAGCGTAATTGGCTGCCACGGGACTTCCACTGTTATTTTGTACTGCCCAGCATGGACCACACCACGTACATACCCCACCAGGGTACCTCACCCGACGCACTCAGGAGGGTCGGAGCAGCCCCGCCAGCCCCACAATACTTCTGCAGCCTCCGGGTCGGGCAACCACAGCAGCTCCGAGCAGCGCCGCAGCTGCACCCAAGGTCGGGGTCTCAACGCAGCCAACTAGGCCGCAGTCCATCGGGGCCCGCCACTCGCCACATAAACGGAATTCAGCCACAGCGATCGCCCTCACGATGCGGTGCCCTTCAGGCATTGCCCAGGGGCTCTACATGCGCTGCGATGGCCCTCTAGACGTCCGGATAAGTTAGGATTAGTACAGGATTAGATCTCGGTCGGCAAAGCGCGCTGAGCAAGTGGCCATCTTGCAGCGCGGCAGACCACGCCCCCTACATAGGATCTTTAAAGCCTTTCATGGTATTTATGGCATCTCTGCATCAGGTATTTACATAGGAGCATTAAAGCCTTTCATGTTATCTATGGCATACCCGCATCAGGTATTTATATAGGAGCATTAAAGGCTTTAATGGTATTTATGGCATTGCCGCATCAGGAATTTACATAGGAGCATTAAAGCCTTTCAGGGTATTTATAGCATCGCCGCGTCAGGCATTTACATAGAATCTTTAAAGCCTTTCAGGGTATTTATGGCATTGCTGCATCAGGTATTTACATAAATGCATTAAAGGCTTTCAGGGTATTATAGCATCGCCGCTTCAGGCATTTACATAGAATCTTTAAAGCCTTTAATGGTATTTAAGGCATTGCTGCATCAGGTATTTACATAGGAGCATTAAAGCCTTTCAGGGTATTTATGGCATCGCTCCATCAGGTATTTACATTAGGAACATTAAAGCCTTTCAGGGTATTTATGGCATCGCAGCTTCAGGTATTTAACCAGGATCATTAAAGCCTTTCATGGTATTTATGGCATTTCCACTTCAGCTACTTACATAGGAGCGTTAAAGCCTTTCAGGGTATTTATGGCATCGCCGCTTCATGTATTTAACCAGGATCATTAAAGCCTTTCATGGTATTTATGGCATCGCAGCTTCAGGAATTTACATAGGAGCATTAAAGCCTTTCAGGGTATTTATGGCATCGCAGCTTCAGGTATTTACATAGGAGCATTAAAGTCTTTCAAAGTATTTATGGCATCGCAGTTTCAGGTATTTACATAGGAGCATTAAAGCGTTTCAGGGTATTTATGGCATCGCCGCTTCATGTATTTAAGCAGGAGCATTAAAGCCTTTCAGGGTATTTATGGCATCGCCGCTTCAGGTTTTTACATAGGAGCATTAAAGACTTTCAGGGTATTTATGGCATCGCAGCTTCAGGTGTTTACATAGGAGCATTAAAGCCTTTCAGAGTATTTATGGCATCGCAGTTTCAGGTATTTACATAGGAGCATTAAAGCCTTTCATGGTATTTATGTCATCGCCACATCAGATATTTACATAGAAACATTAAATTCTTTCACTGTATTTATGGCATCGCGGCTTCAAGTATTCACATAGGAGCATTAAAGCCTGTCAGGGTATTTTTTTCATCGCCACTTCAGGTATTTACATAGGAGCATTAAAGCCTTTCAGGGTATTTATGGCATCGCAGCTTCAGGTATTTACATAGGAGCATTAAAGCCTTTCAGGGTATCTATGGCCTTGCCACTTCAGGTATTTACATAGGAGCATTAAAGCCTTTCAGGGTATTTATGGCATCGCCGCTTCAGGTTTTTACATAGGAGCATTAAAGACTTTCAGGGTATTTATGGCATCGCAGCTTCAGGTGTTTACATAGGAGCATTAAAGCCTTTCAGAGTATTTATGACATTACCACTTCAGCTATTTACATAGGAGCATTAAAGCCTTTCAGGGTATTTATGGCATCGCCACATCAGATATTTACATGGGAGCATTAAAGCCTTTCAGAGTATTTATGGCATCACCGCTTCATGTATTTAACCAGGAGCATTAAAGCCATTTCATGGAATTTATGGCATCGCGGCTTCAAGTATTCACATAGCAGTATTAAAGCCTTTCATGGTATTTAGGGCCTTGCCACTTCAGGTATTTACATAGGAGCTTTAAAGTCTTTCAGGGTATTTATGGCATCACCGCACCAGGTATTTACATAGGAGCATTAAAGCCTTTCAGGGTATTTATGGCATCGCAGCTTCAGGTATTTACATAGGAGCATTAAAGCCTTTCAGGGTATCTATGGCATCGCCGCATCAGGTATTTACATAGGAGCATTAAAGGCTTTAATGGTATTTATGGCATCGCCGCTTCATGTATTTACCCAGGAGCATTAAAGCCTGTCAGGGTATTTATGGCATCGCCGCTTCAGGTTTTTACATAGGAGCATTAAAGCATTTCAGGGTATCTATGGCATCCCCGCATCAGGTATTTACATAGGAGCATTAAAGGCTTTAATGGTATTTATGGCATTGCCGCATCAGGAATTTACATAGGAGCATTAAAGGCTTTAATGGTATTTATGGCATTGCTGCATCAGATATTTACATAGGAGCCTTAAAGCCTGTCAGGGTATTTATGGCATTGCTGCATAAGGTATTTAAATAGGAGCATAAAAAGCCTTTCAGGGTATTTATGGCATTGCCGCTTCAGGTATTTACATAGAATCTTTAAAGCCTTTCAGGGTATTTATGGCATCGCCACATCAGATATTTACATAGGAGCATTAAAGCCTTACATGGTATTTATGGCATTGCGGCTTCAAGTATTCACATAGCAGTATTAGAGGCTTTCATAGTATTTCTGGCCTTGCCACTTCAGGTATTTACATAGGACCTTTAAAGCCTTTCATGGTATTTATGGCATCGCTGCATCAGATATTTACATAGGAGCATTCAAGCCTTTCAATTTATTTATGGCATCGCCACTTGAGGTATTTACATAGGAGCTTTAAAGTCTTTCAGGGTATATATGGCGTCGCCGCTTCATGTATTTAACCAGGATCATTAAAGCCTTTCATGGTATTTCTGGCCTTGCCACTTCAGGAATTTACATAGGAGCATTAAAGCTTTTCAGTTTATTTATGGAATCGCCGCTTCAGGTTTTTACATAGGAGTATTAAAGCCTTTCAGAGTATTTATGGCATCGCAGTTTCAGGTATTTACATAGGAGCATTAAAGTCTTTCATGGTATTTATGGCATCGCAGTTTCAGGTATTTACATAGGAGCATTAAAGCCTTTCATGGTATTTATGGCATCGCAGCTTCAGGTATTTACATAGGAGCATTAAAGCCTTTCAGGGTATTTATGGCATCGCAGCTTCAGGTATTTACATAGGAGCATTAAAGCCTTTCAGGGTATTTATGGCATCGCCACTTCGGGTTTTTACATAGGAGCATTAAAGCCTTTCATGGTATTTATGGCATAGCCACTTCGGGTTTTTACATAGGAGCATTAAAGCCTTTCATGGTATTTATGGCATCGCAGTTTCAGGTATTTACATAGGAGCATTAAAACCTTTCATGGTATTTATGGCATCGCTGCATCAGGTATTTACAAAGGAGCATTAAAGCCTTTCAGGGTATTTATGGCATCGCAGCTTCAGGTATTTACATAGGAGCATTAAAACCTTTCATGGTATTTATGGCATCGCTGCATCAGGTATTTACAAAGGAGCATTAAAGCCTTTCAGGGTATTTATAGCATCGTCGCGTCAGGCATTTACATAGAATCTTTAAAGCCTTTCAGGGTATTTATGGCATTGCTGCATCAGGTATTTACATAAATGCATTAAAGCCTTTCAGGGTATTTATAGCATCGCCGCTTCAGGCATTTACATAGAATCTTTAAAGCCTTTAATGGTATTTAAGGCATTGCTGCATCAGGTATTTACATTGGAGCATTAAAGCCTTTCAGGGTATTTATGGCATCGCCGCATCAGGTATTTACATAGGAACATTAAAGCCTTTCAGGGTATTTATGGCATCGCAGCTTCAGGTATTTAACCAGGATCATTAAAGCCTTTCATGGTATTTATGGCATAGCAGTTTCAGGTATTTACATAGGAGCATTAAAACCTTTCATGGTATTTATGGCATCGCAGTTTCAGGTATTTACATAGGAGCATTAAAACCTTTCATGGTATTTATGGCATCGCTGCATCAGGTATTTACAAAGGAGCATTAAAGCCTTTCAGGGTATTTATAGCATCGCCGCGTCAGGCATTTACATAGAATCTTTAAAGCCTTTCAGGGTATTTATGGCATTGCTGCATCAGGTATTTACATAAATGCATTAAAGGCTTTCAGGGTATTTATAGCATCGCCGCTTCAGGCATTTACATAGAATCTTTAAAGCCTTTAATGGTATTTAAGGCATTGCTGCATCAGGTATTTACATAGGAGCATTAAAGCCTTTCAGGGTATTTATGGCATCGCCGCATCAGGTATTTACATAGGAACATTAAAGCCTTTCAGGGTATTTATGGCATCGCAGCTTCAGGTATTTAACCAGGATCATTAAAGCCTTTCATGGTATTTATGGCATTTCCACTTCAGCTACTTACATAGGAGGCGTTAAAGCCTTTCAGGGTATTTATGGCATCGCCGCTTCATGTATTTAACCAGGATCATTAAAGCCTTTCATGGTATTTATGGCATCGCAGCTTCAGGAATTTACATAGGAGCATTAAAGCCTTTCAGGGTATTTATGGCATCGCAGCTTCAGGTATTTACATAGGAGCATTAAAGTCTTTCAAAGTATTTATGGCATCGCAGTTTCAGGTATTTACATAGGAGCATTAAAGCGTTTCAGGGTATTTATGGCATCGCCGCTTCATGTATTTAACCAGGAGCATTAAAGCCTTTCAGGGTATTTATGGCATCGCCGCTTCAGGTTTTTACATAGGAGCATTAAAGACTTTCAGGGTATTTATGGCATCGCAGCTTCAGGTGTTTACATAGGAGCATTAAAGCCTTTCAGAGTATTTATGGCATCGCAGTTTCAGGTATTTACATAGGAGCATTAAAGCCTTTCATGGTATTTATGTCATCGCCACATCAGATATTTACATAGAAACATTAAATTCTTTCACTGTATTTATGGCATCGCGGCTTCAAGTATTCACATAGGAGCATTAAAGCCTTTCAGGGTATTTATGGCATCGCCACTTCAGGTATTTACATAGGAGCATTAAAGCCTTTCAGGGTATTTATGGCATCGCAGTTTCAGGTATTTACATAGGAGCATTAAAGCCTTTCAGGGTATCTATGGCCTTGCCACTTCAGGTATTTACATAGGAGCATTAAAGCCTTTCATGGTATTTATGGCATCGCCGCTTCAGGTTTTTACATAGGAGCATTAAAGACTTTCAGGGTATTTATGGCATCGCAGCTTCAGGTGTTTACATAGGAGCATTAAAGCCTTTCAGAGTATTTATGACATTACCACTTCAGCTATTTACATAGGAGCATTAAAGCCTTTCAGGGTATTTATGGCATCGCCACATCAGATATTTACATGGGAGCATTAAAGCCTTTCAGAGTATTTATGGCATCACCGCTTCATGTATTTAACCAGGAGCATTAATGCCATTTCATGGTATTTATGGCATCGCGGCTTCAAGTATTCACATAGCAGTATTAAAGCCTTTCATGGTATTTATGGCCTTGCCACTTCAGGTATTTACATAGGACCTTTAAAGCCTTTCATGGTATTTATGGCATCGCAGCTTCAAGTATTCACATAGCAGTATTAAAGCCTTTCATGGTATTTATGGCCTTGCCACTTCAGGTATTTACATAGGAGCATTAAAGCCTTTCAGGGTATTTATGGCATCGCAGCTTCAGGTATTTACATAGGAGCATTAAAGCCTTTCAGGGTATCTATGGCATCGCCGCATCAGGTATTTACATAGGAGCATTAAAGGCTTTAATGGTATTTATGGCATCGCCGCTTCATGTATTTACCCAGGAGCATTAAAGCCTGTCAGGGTATTTATGGCATCGCCGCTTCAGGTTTTTACATAGGAGCATTAAAGCCTTTCAGGGTATCTATGGCATCCCCGCATCAGGTATTTACATAGGAGCATTAAAGGCTTTAATGGTATTTATGGCATTGCCGCATCAGATATTTACATAGGAGCATTAAAGCCTGTCAGGGTATTTATGGCATTGCCGCTTCAGGTATTTACATAGAATCTTTAAAGCCTTTCAGGGTATTTATGGCATCGCCACATCAGATATTTACATAGGAGCATTAAAGCCTTACATGGTATTTATGGCATTGCGGCTTCAAGTATTCACATAGCAGTATTAGAGGCTTTCATAGTATTTCTGGCCTTGCCACTTCAGGTATTTACATAGGACCTTTAAAGCCTTTCATGGTATTTATGGCATCGCTGCATCAGATATTTACATAGGAGCATTCAAGCCTTTCAATTTATTTATGGCATCGCCACTTCAGGTATTTACATAGGAGCTTTAAAGTCTTTCAGGGTATATATGGCGTCGCCGCTTCATGTATTTAACCAGGATCATTAAAGCCTTTCATGGTATTTCTGGCCTTGCCACTTCAGGAATTTACATAGGAGCATTAAAGCTTTTCAGTTTATTTATGGAATCGCCGCTTCAGGTTTTTACATAGGAGTATTAAAGCCTTTCAGAGTATTTATGGCATCGCAGTTTCAGGTATTTACATAGGAGCATTAAAGCCTTTCATGGTATTTATGGCATCGCAGTTTCAGGTATTTACATAGGAGCATTAAAGCCTTTCATGGTATTTATGGCGTCGCAGCTTCAGGTATTTACATAGGAGCATTAAAGCCTTTCAGGGTATTTATGGCATCGCAGCTTCAGGTATTTACATAGGAGCATTAAAGCCTTTCAGGGTATTTATGGCATCGCCACTTCGGGTTTTTACATAGGAGCATTAAAGCCTTTCATGGTATTTATGGCATAGCCACTTCGGGTTTTTACATAGGAGCATTAAAGCCTTTCATGGTATTTATGGCATCGCAGTTTCCGGTATTTACATAGGAGCATTAAAGCCTTTCAGGGTATTTATGGCATCGCAGCTTCAGGTATTTACATAGGAGCATTAAAGCCTTTCAGGGTATTTATGGCATTTCCACTTCAGCTACTTACATAGGAGCATTAAAGCCCTTTCATGGTATTTATGGCATCGCCACTTCAGGTTTTTACATAGGAGCGTTAAAGCCTTTCAGAGTATTTATGGCATCGCCGCTTCATGTATTTACCCAGGAGCATTAAAGCCTGTCAGGGTATTTATGGCATCGCCGCTTCAGGTTTTTACATAGGAGCATTAAAGCCTTTCAGGGTATTTATGGCATCACAGCTTCCGGTATTTACATAGGAGCATTAAAGCCTTTCAGGGTATCTATGGCATCCCCGCATCAGGTATTTACATAGGAGCATTAAAGGCTTTAATGATATTTATGGCATTGCCGCATCAGGAATTTACATAGGAGCATTAAAGCCTATAATGGTATTTATCGCATTGCTGCATCAGATATTTACATAGGAGCATTAAAGCCTGTCAGGGTATTTATGGCATTGCTGCATAAGGTATTTAAATAGGAGCATAAAAAGCCTTTCAGGGTATTTATGGCATTGCCGCTTCAGGTATTTACATAGGAGCATTAAAGCCTTTCAGGGTATCTATGGCATCCCCGCATCAGGTATTTACATAGGAGCATTAAAGGCTTTAATGGTATTTATGGCATTGCCGCATCAGGAATTTACATAGGAGCATTAAAGCCTTTAATGGTATTTATCGCATTGCTGCATCAGATATTTACATAGGAGCATTAAAGCCTGTCAGAGTATTTATGGCATTGCTGCATAAGGTATTTAAATAGGAGCATAAAAAGCCTTTCAGGGTATTTATGGCATTGCCGCTTCAGGTATTTACATAGGAGCATTAAAGCCTTTCAGGGTATTTATGTCATCGCCACATCAGATATTTACAAAGGAGCATTAAATCCTTTCAGGGTATTTATGGCATCGCGGCTTCAAGTATTCACATAGCAGTATTAGAGCCTTTCATAGTATTTCTGGCCTTGCCACTTCAGGTATTTACATAGGACCTTTAAAGCCTTTCATGGTGATTATGGCATCGCTGCATCAGATATTTACATAGGAGCATTCAAGCCTTTCAATTTATTTATGGCATCGCCACTTCAGGTATTTACATAGGAGCTTTAAAGTCTTTCAGGGTATATATGGCATTACCACTTCAGCTATTTACATAGGAGCATTAAAGCCTTTCAGGGTATTTATGGCATTACCACTTCAGCTATTCACATAGCAGTATTAAATCCTTTCATGGTATTTATGGCATCGTGACTTCAGGTATTTATATAGGACCTTCAAAGCCTTTCATGGTATTTATGGCATCGCTGCATCAGATATTTACATAGGAGCATTAAAGCCTTTCAGTTTATTTATGGAGTCGCCGCATCAGGTATTTACATAGGAGCATTAAAGCTTTTCAGTTTATTTATGGAATCGCCGCATCAGGTATTTACATAGGAGCATTAAAGCCTGTCATGGTATTTATGGCATCCCCGCTTCAGGTATTTACATAAGAGCATTAAAGCCTGTCAGGGTATTTATGGCATCGCCGCTTCAGGTATTTACATAGGAGCATTAAAGCCTTTCATGGTATTTATGGCATCCCCGCTTCAGGTATTTACATAGGAGCATTAAAGCCTTTCAGTTTATTAATGGACTCGCCGCATCAGGTATTTACATAGGAGCATTAAAGCCTGTCAGGGTATTTATGGCATCGCCGCTTCAAGTATTTACATAGGAGCATTAAAGCCTTTCATGGTATTTATGGCATCGCCGCTTCAGGTATTTACATAGGAGCATTAAAGCCTTTCATGGTATTTATGGCATCCCCGCTTCAGGTATTTACATAGGAGCATTAAAGCCTTTCAGTTTATTAATGGACTCGCCGCATCAGGTATTTACATAGGAGCATTAAAGCATGTCAGGGTATTTATGGCATCGCCGCTTCAAGTATTTACATAGGAGCATTAAAGCCTTTCATGGTATTTATGGCATCGCCGCTTCAGGTATTTACATAGGAGCATTAAAGCCTGTCAGGATATTTATGGCATTGCCGCATCAGGTATTTACATAGGAGCATTAAAGCCTTTCATGGTTTTTATAGCCTTACCGCCTCAGGTATTTACATAGGAGCATTAAAGCCTTTCACGTAATTTATGGCATTACCGCTTCAGGTATTTACATAGGAGATTTAAAGCCTTTCATTGTGTTTATTGCATTGTCGCTTCAGGTATTTACGTAGGAGCTTTGAAGCCTTTCAGGCTGTTTATGGCATTAGAGTCTCCCCAGTATTTACTTAAAGGCATCAAAGCCTTCAAGGTTAATTATGGAATTAAAGTCTCCTCAAGTCAAGTATTTATTAGGGGTGTGCGAATTTGCATGATTTGCTTTTGTGTAATTATGCCACATTTAGAGAAATTATGTGACAAAAAAGACATTTGGCGCTACGTTTTAGTGCGCTAGGTGGCCTTGACTTGAAGATGTATTTAACTCTGAAAACTGGGCAAAAAACAAAAGTGCCGCAAACAGCAGCTGTGCATGTTCTGGTTGTTTGTGTTATCCTGTGTGCTCACACTAAATGCTTGCTGTAATGACACGATTATGCGATGCGGCATAAGTATAATCTTGAAAAACAAGAGTAAAGTGAAATTTGCAAAGTTACGAGAAATTATGCCTGCATAACAAAAGTTTCACTCTGGCCCAATTTTCCCTCTAATTATTCTTCCTCGTGTGCGGTAACAGAATGTTGGCGTGCACACGTTTCTAGCTTGTGTGCGCAACCGAGTGATGAGATGTGCAACTAGGAAAATCGACTAGCTACCACTGGAAAGTTGATAAGCACTGGCAATGTCAATAGGTCTGGCTTATATATAAAAGTGCCTCCTTAGTCATTTATGAGTTTAGGTACAAAATAAGTTATCATACATGCATTCTGTTAGGGGCATGGCTTACGCGCAGGGCAAGATGGCGGCGGTTTGCTGAGCTCCGTCTCCTCACGGAGCTCGCGAGGGAAATTCCGGCCGCTCAGAGACATCGCCCTGCACTCCCCAGGCTGATTACACTCTTTATTATGCGGCGGCTATCATATCTGACAACCGGTGAGTTTGTAACTCACCATTTGACTGAGTTTACCGCAATGTCGCATCTCAGATGAAAACGGCCGCCATTTTGTTTGCACGGCACCCGCCTCGCCCCTAATATTTATCTCTGAGGCTGAGTTATAAGCTTGGGTGAGTGTGTTCTTGCTTTTACTTCTCCAGAACTCCATGTGAGCGAACTACTTCTGAGCTATAAAAGGAATTTATATTTACAATTGGAAGTCCTCACATGGATATGTAGATATGCTGTCCTCTTCTGAGAACTGTCTCAATATACATCAAATGTCTTCAGCATGCAGACAATGAAGCCTAAATACGCATATCAGCAAAGGCTCTAGAACTTGTCCCCATTGGATGAAAGAAGTGACTGATGACGACACTTTCATGTTAGATCATCTATTATATTGTTACTCTCCTGGTATCTACTGAGGTAAACAACAGCTGGATCCCACACAAATGAAGCATCGTTCCAAGTTCTTTTCAACTTTTATATCTAAGGACCTCAGTGTATATACCAATATATATAATTGGAGTGTATTTGTGTCACAATGTCAATACTGAACGGGCCCCACCCTTATTCTCTCATGAATCTGAGGGGATGTGAATAAGTGTACACATGTCGTGAGGTATTACCTCAGTTGTCATTTTACATCCTACCTCCTGCATATTTACAAGTCTGTGGGCACCTCTAATATACTCTACTCTATAGCTTGCTATATTGTTTTAATCCTATCACCTGGGAATTGTTCGTGGCATTCATCAATACAGTAACTGCAACACTTCATATCCTCGATATACTATCTCTCCTTGATCACCTATTTTATGGGCAGGATCTCCACTATTAAAAAACGTCCTCACCGACAGGTACACATCGTCAAGATGGCTAGTGACTCACTGTCTCTCACGAAAACATCTTCATCTGGTGCTAAACCAAAAGAGCTAAAAATGATCCTCCATCTCCGGTGCAGTCTTCCTCAAATCCGGTCTTGGACTCAATTTTAGACGAATTGGGTGCACTAAAACCGTTCATGAATACTACCAATGAAAAATTACAACTGATTGAGGACAGATGGATCAACATGGAAGGTAAAATGTCCAAAATGGAAGAACGTATAAGTGATCTTCAGGACGTTGCTACTAAAGTACCCTTACTGGAGCAAGAAATTCATAAGCTTAAGTTTCATACAGAGGATCTCGAAAATCGCAACAGAAGAAACAATCTTCGATTGTATGTTCTGCCTGAAAATGTTGAAGGGCCGGATCTTCTTTCCTTTTTAAAGAAATTTTTATCTGACCTTCTCAACCTTCAATCCTCTACTCCTCTTAATATCCAGGGGGCACATCGTCTTGGTCGACTTCAACCTCAATCTAACAGACCACGTGGTATCATAATGCTCTTTTTAGAATTCACTGACCTGATGCATGTATTAAAAGTTGCCCGAGAAAAACGTCGTCTTGTCTGGTCATAACATCTTCATCTCACAGGATCTTTCCAACGCAACCAATGCCCCGATGCAAGGAATTCCTAGCACTTCGTCCGCAATTAAGATCCATGAACATCCGCTATGGTATATTGCACCCTTGTCTTTGCAAAATTACCCATGAAGGTGTCTCTCGCTCATTCGAGGATCCATCTCAACTAAGACAGTTTTTACAATCCATCACTAGAACACCTATGGACACGATTGCTCAATGTTCTTAAATTGTTCTTGCTTTTAGACTCCTTATCACTTGTTGTGGTTTTTTAGTCTCTGTATTTCAAATATGGGTTGTATAACCTGAATATCTTATTATCTCTATTCTCTTACCTATTTTAGTTTCCTCCCTCCGTTGTTGTTCTTGTTTCCGAGCACGAACATGCCCGATTCATGTTGCTTTCTCTCCTTACTTCAGATCTGGCTTTATGTCCTTGATCTGTTCTTGTTTCTTTCTATTTCTTCTATTCTCTTTTTTCCCCTTTCACTCGTTCTATCCTTATACCCTCCCTTTCACTCTCCTCTTTCTTCTCTACCTCCTGTTTCTTGTTTTTATATTCACAAGTATGCATATTTATTATACTTCCTTATGTGCTTATTAATTTCATCATGTTACTCATCTTTTGATTATTGGTGTCTTTTTGTTTCCACTGTTATCCCTACAGTTTGTCATCATTGTGCCTGTACCCCTGTTCCTTAAACATCAGCATGTTTAATGTCGTATTGTGGAACGTTCGTGGTCTGGGTCACCCTGTCAAGCATCAAAAGGTACTTTCTCATTTGGCGAAACTTAATTGCCAGATTGCTTTTTTGCAAGAAACCCACTGTAAAGATGTCGAATCACTCTACCTCAAACGTCAATGGGTGAGTCAGGTTGTCTTCTCTCCAGCTGTCAACCGTAAGGGTGGTGTTGCCATCCTCGGTGACTTCAACCTTCACTGGAATGACTCTAATGATCCGTTAGTTTGCTCTTTTAAGACTTTCCTCTCCGACCTCAACTATATACAGGCTTGCAACGGACCCACCCACTGCAAGGGCGCTACCCTTGACCTCATCATAGCTAGAGATCACATCATTCAGCTGGATGACATAGTACCATGTGATTGGTCGGATCATCATCAAATCTCCTTTCACATTCAGGAAAAGGTATTGCTTAGACAAGGTCAACCGCTCAAAAACAAGCAACTGACTCGTAATCTGAGAGATATCAACATCTCTAACCTATCCAACTTGAGCAAGAATCTTCTGGAACCTCCCACTAACATGAATAATTTGGAAGAGTTGACGGATCATTACTTCAACGCCATGTCAAATATTCTCGACTCTGCAACCCGACGCTACTCAAAAGGATTCCTTGCAAACAATCCAAACCTTGGTTCAGTGGTGCCCTTAATGACGAACGTCGCAAACTGAGGCTCTCTGAGAGACGTTGGAGAAATGCCCCCTCCACCTCTAGTCTCAAACAGTTAAGGAAGATGAGAAGCTCTTATAACAAACTCATTCGCATTGCTAAATCAGATAATTTCAGAGATCAGCTTGACAGCGCTAAAAACCGTCCCAAGAAACTGTTTGATATCATCAAACAACAGGCTAATCCTATTCCAGCAATCAAAATCGCTGGACCCAGTGAGGAGGACTTCTCAGCGCACTTTGCTGAAAAGTCTAGGGGGCATATTCTCAAGGACTCATCGCCGAGTTAACGGCACTTTAGCGCAGCAAAAGTGGCAAAAGAATTATCGCCCCATTCACAAGCTGGTGCAAACTCCCCACATCACCAGTATACCAGCGATAGCTGCCGCAAAAAACATCGCCACGGATGAGAGAGACAACTAACGCTAATGATATGCAGAGTTGTCGTTCCCGTGCAAAAACACACGAAAACTCCACTTCGCGATATTCACAACGACCAGCCAGATCTGCGATGTGATCCAAAAACAGGCGATAAGGCGCGTTAGCAGCAGGGATTTAACACCTGCCTCCTACTGGTGTTAAGCAGGACGACAAACTGCAGTATGAAAGGGAGCCCAGTCCAGAGCCACATCTGAAGACCAACACATGTCATGGAGCTACTGATCATGCAGCTCGGAACCCCCAGAGGCCCACAACACCCACCACCCCCAGGCCCCCCAAACCCCCAGGACCATCCCCCCCCAGACTACCACCGAGGCAGCGCAGAATGAGACAGCGGTCCTTCCGAAAACGCACCAGCCTCGGAGACTTAACGCCAGAGGAAGTCATTGCCCACTACAGGCTCAAAAGGACGACCATCCTCCGCATCCTGACCCACATTGCCCACAGGCTGACGGTACCAACACAGCAGACAACCAACATCCCTCCGCAGACAAAGCTGCTGGCTGTGCTGCACTTGTTGGCCTCTGGTACCTTCAAACCAACAACTGCCAGAGTCGGAGGAGTCTCACAGCCAGCCCTATCAAAGTTCCTCACACCTGTCTTGGATGCCATCATCAGCTTGGTACCCCAGTACCTTCACTTCCCCCACACTGTGCAGGAACAGCTGGAGACCAAGCAAGGCTTCTACGCCATAGCTGGCTTCCCGCACGTGTTGGGGGCAATTGACTGCACACATGTCCTACGTGTGCCCCCTGCCAACACTGCACACAATTACCGCAACAGGAAGCAACGCATTCCATCAATGTGCAGGCAATAGTGGCCCACCGGGGACTCTTCACCAACGTCGTCGCCAACTACCCAGGCAGTGTGCATGATTCCTACATCTTCCGACAGTCCATCATCAACCAGTGCTTCGAGGATGGCACCTACGGAAATGCACTGCTCGTTGGTAAGTACCAACGGAACACACCACACACCTCTAATCCACAATCATGCAACTCGCAACTGTGGGGTTGCACACGTTACAACATCACATACGACATGCAAACCAACATGCCCACCTACCAGACACGACAACACATGGAACTGTGGTAACAGGGGCCAGACATGTAGACAAGCCATCCACGTCATGGCACCTCTGCCACACAATAGCAGGATGTGGTGAGAGGCGGGAACCAAGTATGTGCGAGGGAGGCAAGTGACCCATGAATCAGAATATACACAATGCCAAGTGTGGGGGGGATGTGCTGGACAGACTTAAGTATGCGGAGCACAGACATGTCCATGTGGACATATACTGCTGGTGTTTGTAGCGTCGTAGACAGTGGGCGCAACAATGTTACCTCAGGCAGTGGGGTAGACCCTGGACATGTAGCTATGTCATCGTCCCCTGTGAGCAGAGTGGGCTGGGCCAGCGTAGGAGTGGGAATCAATAGCCCGGGGCTCAGGGTGTGGGTCACCTCCGGGATGGCCACCAAGGCAACTACTGTGTGTGTCTCTGTTTCCGCCACATCCTGACCATAGGCCTACACACACGTGGCCGACCATCTTCAACGGCCAATATCACAGTGTCGTTGTCAGGCTTGTAGACATAAATGAATGAATGAAGGAACATTTATAAAGCGCGTGGTTACCCAGGGGCATCCCATGCGCAGACAGTCATGACAATGGTGTGTCCTAGGAGTGCAAGTGATGCAACCACGCAGCGCACACAAGTAAATAGGCTTGGGGGGAGGGAGGAGCAGCTGTGAGGCAACGTACTACACATGGATGCCGCTCATTTGCCACATGCAGGACATGACAAACATGAATCCCAAAGTCCCACACATCACACACCAATATACTAATAAGCCTGCCAACACAGAATGCCGAACCACCGATTGACACATCTCTCTCACCTGTCACAGGTGATCAAGGATATTCACTATGCCCGTGGATGATGACACCCCTCCGAGCCCCGAACACCCAGGCCCAGAGGCAGTACAATGCGGCCCACATACGCACCAGGGGCATTGTGGAGCACTCATTTGGCGTGTTGAAGTCACGTTTCAGGTGCCTGGACATCACAGGTGGAAGACTCCTGAACAGCCCGCAAATAGTGTGCAAGATGATCATTGCATGTTGTGTGTTGCACAACATATGTGTACGCACCAATGCCCCATGGATCCATGTGCCAGATGCACCGGACGATGATGATGATGATGAGGCAGGTGGACCACACCCCAGTGCAGCAGCAGCTGGAATAGCCCGTAGGGACACTATCATTCACAATTTCTTCACATAAGCACATCACATAGGGACTGTCCTTAGCAATCATGGGACAGGTCAAAATGACCACAGGCACAGCATGTGCAATTAAATTCATTCCAAGACACATTCCTTATGACCTTCTACCACCCAACAAGATGTCTCCGGTCAGCTAACCAGTTTTTGGTAGCAATACCAAAAATCAAGAGAGCACGATCAGGGGGTCGTATGTTTTCTTATAACGCGGCTAAATTATGGAATACTCTTCCTGCTCAGCTGCGTGCAACTACTCACCATCTATCCTTCCGGAAACAGTTGAAGACGTGGCTCTTCCAGAGACTGCCTTAATGAGGCCACCTCTTGTGCGTGTGCTTTGCTTATCTCGGACAGCGCGGGGATGCCTAAAGGTAGCCAGGCGCTCTATAAATATTAATTAATAATAATAATAATTCCCTGTGTGCATGTCACTCCTCTGCATTGGCACATCGCTCTGACAAGTGTATGTGTGACATTTAGTGCTGACAATTTCACCAATGGCAATTGGATGGTGGGATTGTCACCTCCGTTCTCGGGATCCTGTTTTCCTGCGGACTGAACCGCGTCTTCCTCTTCTTCTTCTCCTTGCCCTTCCCTGGCCCCGACGTCCCAGGCTGGTCCTCCGTGGGGCTTGTGGGGTTCGGGTTGTCCTCTGTACTTGCTCCAGCTCCCTCCATTGTGCTTCGCAGTTGTTATGTCTTTTTTATTTATTTCTGGGGTTTTTTGCTGCTTTTATGGTGCTTCTTCCCGCCTGACGTGGGAATTGCAAGCCTGGCGCTGCTTGTCGCCGATTTTTCTATCGCGGTTGGGCCCATCGCAACTTTTTTTACGTTCGGGTTTCCTTTTTTATCGCCGTCGCGGTAGTTGTATCGCGGACACTTGACGCGTTCTCGGGGGACTATCGCATGTTACTGCCGTGTTGAGAATACGACGTTGACACAGAGTTATTTTCCCGCGATAGACGACGATATGGAAACGTGCGTTAGCCTTTTTTGGCAATGATTATCGCACGTTCTTGAGAATATCCCCCTAGAAGTATTGATCAGGAACTGCAACGTGCCGCTGCTAACCTGTTGTCTATGAGCTCCTCGGGTTTGACTGTACCCACGGCAGTGTGTGCTCCGCTTTACCCCACAGAGTACACATCCAAAAACAATGCCTACTGGAATACCTTCCGGCTACCGGATTTGGAGGAGCTGTCACATTCCTTGGCTTCTCTTAAACCATCCAACCATTTCAAGGACCCAGTCCCCGCCAAGTTGCTCAAAGACCTCAACGTGGCCGTTCTGCCTCTCTGGTCCAGGATCATCCAACAATCTCTCTTACAGGGGAGGATTCCCGACTGTCTTAAAATGGGGCAAGTCACACGCATCCCCAAGAAGCCCAATGCAGACCTAACAGATCCCAATAACTTCCGGCCGATCACCAACATCATGTCTTTAGCAAAACTGCTCGAGAATGCATTCACACACAGCTCTGTGACCAAATCGATCCAAACAGCAAAAACCGCTATGATAGGCGGAAGGAAAACCATATGGTAAGGCTCCTATGCACACTGTACCCGCAACGTAGACCGATAATAATCGTGCTACGTCCTGCTCGTTTCCGATTCAGACAAGTATGAATCCCGCCATAGAGAGTGGATCGATTTGGTTCCCGCTTTTAAACTGCCAAAACTTTGAATTACAAGACTCGCGGATACTGCTTATTTGTTCTTAATACTTACAAGACGAAAGACGCTTTTTGACTGCATTTTCCTACTTATACGAGATTTGGCCTTGAGGAAGTCGCATAGCGACGAAACACGTGTCGGCTGTTTTCTGCTTACTACATCTACGTGTCAACGCTATCACGATTCAGAATTGATTGTACATTTTGTATGACATTTGACTATTTTGTTTAGGATTAAAAAAACTTTTTCCTGACGGATGTCAGGAATTTAATCTATTGTGCTGTGCTCTGTCTTGAATAAAATGACTATTGTACATGGAGGACTTGTTCTCCATGCACTTACATAATGCTGTGGGTGGCACGGTATTGATATTGAGCACGCCGGAGGACTATTTGCCCTATACAATCATTAACTAGGTCAGAGGTGCTGGCTGCGTTGTTAAATCACTGCCATCAGCCTGTTTTGTTGCACCCCGTATATGATGGACTCCGCTTGCTCTTTAGGTGTCACCCTAGACAAATTTCTAAACATGCAAGGTCACATCAGTGCCACCATTAAGAGTGCCAATCATCAGCTCAACACTCTTAGCAAAATTAAACCGTTCCTACCTCCCGAGGACATCCAGTCAGCAGTCCAATCCTTAGTTATCTCACGGGTAGAATACGGATTGGTGACCCTAGCTGGGCTTCCTAAATCTAGGCTAGCTCCGCTAAGAGCTACTCTGAACGCCACTGCCAGACTAATCACAGGCGCCAGAAAGCATGATCATATTACACCTGACTTAATCCATCTTAACTGGCTTCCCATTGAAGCAAGGATCCGCTTCAAGATAGCCTGTCTGACACATAAAGCTATACATTTCAATAGCCCCGTTTACCTGGCAAAAAAACTCGAGCTCTCCGGATCCAGGCGAAACTTAAGAAGCACCAATACCCTACTACTGAAACCACCGAAATTCAACAAAAAAAGAACTTACAATCGCACCTTCTCAGGGCTGGCTCCAAGAATTTGGAATGCCCTTCCAACGGAGATCAGAGCCAACCCCTCGACTGCTTCATTCAAAAAACAGGTCAAATGGCTACTGTTGGAAGAACTTCTTCAGCAATAGCCTCTATGTCATTTGCTAGACACTTACCTTTCGTGCTTGACAATCATTTTTACTTTGTGTGTTGAAATGTATGCTTGACAATTATTTTCACTTTGTGTTTGAAATATGTGCTTGACAATCATTTTTACTTGGGGTTTAAAATGTATTTCATCGTTCTTTGGAAGCAATTCGATGCTGAAACTGCTCGGCCCCATCTAGGTGGGCTTTTACCTGTTTGTTCACTTACTACCTCTTCTTCCCCTAGCACCCTCATTTACTTTATGCTTCAGGTTCCTCTCATGTCGCTTTATTGTATTGTACTTATACTGTCTCTGCACGTCAATGTCAGTTTTCCTCTTTGTACAGCGCTCGGATACCGGTCTGGGTCTTGTTCGCGCTTTATAAAACTTTTCAAATAAATACATTTTTAAACTTGCAAATTGTATCTACTGAAAATGATGCAAGTGGACGATGGGTAATACTTAATGCTACGGTTCATAATAAACAGGTCACCTTCTTCAATATTTATGGACTAGTTAAGTTTGATCCGGATTTTTGGCACAGTATTAAATTGAAATTATCCTCAATCGCTAACCCCAATATTATCGTTGCTGGTGACTTCAATAATTGGTTGGACCCCTTTTCCGATAGGAAATCAAATTGTAAATTCAAACCAGATAAAACACACAAAGCATTTCAAGCCCCTATTGCCACTCGTCCACTCTATGATGCTTGGAAAACTAGTAACCCTGATAAACTGGAGTTTACATACTTTTCAAATGTTCATCACACCATGTCTCGCATTGATTACATTTAGATCTCAAAACCTTTACTCCCTACACTCCAAACGTCTGAGATTGGCTCCATATTCATTTCTGATCATGCCCCTGTTTCAGTCTCTTTTGATTTATCCCTTGTTACATCCAAACATGCTAGAAGGAGATTCAATAACTCCCTATTATCTGACCAAACATATATTTCAGATGTTACCTCCTTTATAAAAGAATGTTTTCAACTTAATAAACCAAGTGGTACCTCTGTTCACAATAACTGAGATGCCTTTAAAGCCTCTTTCAGAGCCTTTACTATTGCCTATACTGCCAGAAAGAAAAATATATTAAATTCCCAATACTTTTCCACTCTAACACATATTCAAACCCTTGAACATGCTTACTATACCTCTAAATCCCCTGATCACCTTTGGAACCTCATCAAGGCTAAGTCTGATTTAAATAATTTAGCTACAACTGATGCTTGTAAAATTCTACTCAAAATAAAATCTAAATATCATGGGGGTCAAAACAAAGAGGGTAGAATGTTAGCCAATTATCTAAAAGTTAAATCAGAATGGAAAACCATTGGACCTATTCGTAATGCTCTCAATAACACTTTATTACATACTGATCAGATATTGTCAATGCATTCCAGACCTACTATCACTCACTATACATGGAAGACACCCATCCCCCCGAAAACAATACTCAAATGTTCTTTGATGGTCTCCCTCCCCCTCATTCTATACCGGATGCTATGGCCCTCTTGGAGAAAGATATAACACTTCAGGAGATTTTAGATGCAATTAAATCTCTTAAGAGAGCTAAGGCCCCTGGACCTGTTGGTTTTTCTATTGAACATATCTCTTCTTTTTCATCCATTTTTGCTCCACACTTACATGAGCTATTCACCTCTTTAGTATTACGCTCCAAACCTGAAGGTCCCTTCCTTGATGCCCTCATTGTAATTATCCCTAAACCGGCTAAAAATTACTCCCTTTGTCAAAATTATCGCCCAATTTCATTAATTAATTATGACTGCAAAATTTTTGCTAAAATCCTCGTCACTAGATTAGAAGATGTTATACCCTTATTGGTAAAATCTGATCAATCTGGCTTTGTTAAGGGTAGGCTTACCTCAGATAATGCTAGAATGTTCTCTAATATCCTCTCTATGGCGAAACGATCTCCTGATCCTTTAGCTTCATTATCCCTTGACGCTGAAAAAGCTTTTGACCCTATAAATTGGCAAGTTATGTTCCAAACTTTTCACTGGTTTGGCTTCGGCCCCAAATTTATCTCATTCATCAAGTTATTGTATTCAGAGCCCCGTGCATGTGTTTCTGTTAATGGTCTTTTATCCCCGTATTTTAACTTGCATAGGGGTACAAGGCAGGCTGTCCCCTTTCTCCCCTTTTTTTTCTTTTATGTCTTGAACCTTTTCTTGAACGCATTCGCTGTAATTCTTTGATAACTGGCTTCCAATACAACTCTCATGAAATTAAATGATCCGCTTATGTGGATGATATTTTGATATACCTTTCAAAACTCTTAACCTCCTTGCCTTCTTTTTTACAGGAAATTGACCTATATTCTAAAGTATCTGGCTATAAATTGAATTTCTTTAAAACTGAGATTTTACCCTTAAATTCCCCATGCTATCAATTCATGTTTTCGGATACCAACTTTAAATGGTGTCCTTCTAAAATTAAATACCTAGGTGTCTGGTTTTCCTCTACCATTCCTCAAACTCTCTCCCACAATTTTAATACTTTAAAAACTAAGGGCCCAATTACGATGGCGTACAGAAAAGCCCTCCGACCGCCATGGCATCGGGAAAAATACCCCCGCATGAACCGCGGCATTTCCGTCGGTCAAATTCTGATGCAATGTACGCAAAATCAGACCGCGGGGGACGGATGTCACAAAAGACCGTCCACCACAATCTGAAAAGCTGCAAATCCGACCACGGCAGACGGGGAAAGCTGTGCAACGGCTTGAAAAGGCTGCTCCTGCCGCGGCATGACCGCAAGGCCAAGTACGATGAGAATGCGGAGCTGGCAGACCGAGCACTGCGTCCGACCGCCGCGCATGCACATAGGCCAAATGAATGGCGGATGGAACCAACTTCACAACAACGCCCGAAGTGTGCCTGTACTCCCTGCCACCCTCAATCACAACACACACGCCACAATGATACACCCCAACTTGCTCCTGGTAAGGAAAGCCATGCGCAGCATGGAAAAGACATCGGGAGGCCATCACTCATGTGGACACACCCACATACCACAGTATAAAACCAACCCCTTCCCGGACCAGCATCCTTTGCACACCACAAGCTGAGACAGAGAGACAGGACACCATTGTCTCACACTGCACAACATCACACCCACCTATCTCCACACAACACCACTCTCACCCACACACTACACATATCTCCACCACTACCTTGCACCCTGCACCCCTCATCCATTTGCACCATGCCCCCCAAGAAAATGCCCAAATTCACCGACTCAGAGTTGAAAGTGATGGCAGACGAGATAATCAGGGGAGAACCACATTTGTTTGGGCACCTGGTCCAACACACCCCACTTGCGTGCAAGAATCAGATGTGGGCAAGGATCCACAGCAAACACAATGCCATAGGGACCACCCTACGCACTGTGCGCGACATCAGGAAGCGGTGGGTCGACCTCAAGGGCCGGGTCAAGCATCGGGCGCAGAGGAACCACGCGGCGGCCCAGAGAACTGGTGGCGGCCCTCCCATCCCACCATACTGCATCCAGAGAGTCTCACATGAATCGAGGGGTGACTGGCGGCTGGTAAGTACCAACAAAATGATCACATCACACCACAATGCACCGTTGTGCACAACAAGTGGGCTCCAATCGCCTGCCCACATCAAACTCCTGTGGAATGCATGCTTGCAATTAAGGGCGTAGCCTAAAAACCTCTGACATAAATCTGGAATAGCATATTGGGCTACCCACTAGCATTTTTCTGTCACTGCCATTGCACCCAGATATATGATACAACAAGTAACATGATACCTACTACAACTTCGGACTACTGGCCTTGTCAATGTTTGTCAGTTGCATAAGAGAAAGAAGCAGCAACTATGGCTTGCATCTAACATTGGAAAATCTTACACTCAAAGCCCTGATGACACCACAACGATGTTGCTGCACATGAGTCACCAAAGCAGTGAATTCCAGAGACAAAATGAATCCTTAAAGGATTTCACCTCCCCACAACGCTCACCTGGCATGACGTCATGCCGTAACTACTCCACCAGTGAGAAGTGAGGAGTGTGACCATGCGCACATCGATGTGCCTGCTGTCAATGCATTCCAGCTAAAAGAACGGACCGCCTGTGGCAGGGCACAAAACAGAGCACGAAAGAGACCCATACCGAGGCCCCCTTAAATAAATGACGGTGCCCTGCACCGGTGAGACCCGGCCCCCTTAAAGCCCTGTATGTACCTCAACATCATGTGCGACTGATGACATACTAACATGAATGCCTAGTAATGCCAAGGTAAAAGTCATGTCATCTCAAATTAAATGTGCCAAACATGAACATCAAAGTTGTGCTGTGTGCCGAACATGCTGACAATATAACCGCACTCAAACAGGTGACTCGCTAGCAACAGCGGGCGACCGTGCCATGGACGAGCCCAGCCAGCCCCCCCTCGGAAGTTGAACCCTCGGATGCAGAGTCCCTGGTCTGTTTAGATGACGAGGACCTACATGGCCCCTCCAGCGTGCCCAGGGCATGCCATGCTCTGGCCCTCACTGACACCCCCACCACCACCACCACGACTACCACAACAGCTGCACCGCCAACGCAGACCCTTGCAGCAACGACCTGTGTGTCAGCCACCTCCACCATCACCACCGCTGCCTCCAACACTGTCCCCTTGCCAGCAGTTGCGAATAACACCAGGCACACCGGGGATGCTGGGGGCAATGCCACATGTCCGTGGTTTCAGGGCCGGTGGGAGGACAACTGGGGGACAGTGACAGGAGGACAATGAGACAGAGGCCCTAGACACCGTGCTAACTGTCCTTGGTGCATACCGGCAGAACCAGGCAGAACCAGGGACAGATGGGCCAGGGCCTTGAAGTACTGCGGGAACAGCGCCTGCTGCAGAGGTCCATGGACACTCGCTTGGGGCAAATTGCCGAGTACATGGGCCAGCTTGTGGGTGTCCTGAGGGACATGCATTCAGCACAAATAGCTGGTCACCCCTCCCCTGGCCAGCCGGATGCTTGTCACACCACCGCAGCAGCGGCCTCAGGGAGGGGTGAGTTGCACCACAGCAAATTCTCAGACACCTCTGAGCATGCAGCAGGTTCCCCCCCCTGGCAAATGGCTGAGGGTGCATGCCAAAAAGACCCCGGGACGATCACGTGGCACAGCACTGTGCCGTACCAGTTCTTGGAGCAACCGCTGATGTCACCACTGTAACACCGAACATTGACCTTGTTGTAAATCAGAACCCACATTGCCACAAAGATGGGAGTGTTCTGTTTTACTTTTGGACTCTACCATTGTGTGTCCTACACTAATGATCCGTGTACCATCACTTTCAAATTCACCTCTCACCTGTCACACATTGGCCAAGGAACACAACTCACAACAGTATGCCTTGGTGTCAGGAGCATTTTCATTACAGTAAGTTTCATGTTAACTCACATTGCAATGTATCCGAATATGTAAAAGCGAAAATCCAATGAGAGAGTGGAGGAAGCTTGAAAGACAAAAAGAAATAACAGTGCGTTGACATATTATGGAATAACCGCAAAAGCACACCACTAGGCAACACTGTACAATATGCCTTCTAGAGAACACCGGCCAACACCATCAACATGGACAGTAGGGGGACTGGAGCACACGACTACACCTCCCAACACAGTTCACCCCTTAGCACCCTGGTTAATGCAGTTCAGCTGAAATGCTTCACCAAGGTTGGTGCAGGTCAGTGCTGTGATTCCCTAGACACATGTGTGTCGCGTTATCATCCTACATCAGTAGAGGTAAGACACATTGTGATCGGTGTCTGCTGAGGAAGCTGCCACAATCTACTCGGGTCTCTGTTCCTCTCCCTGCACAACTCAGGTGAAACACCTCAGTCCCATGACAAGTAAGCATCATGACTGAACTGCATCTACCAGAATGCTAAGGGATGAACTGTGCTGGGAGGTGAAGCAGTGTGCTCCCATCCCCCGTAGTAACATCAACATGGACATGACGGAAGTTGTCACAGATCACATAGCGCAGACCAATGAAATCCTTAGCAGTGTGCCCACAGGAGCCAGCATCACACCACATCCTGTCATGTGGACGATGGTGACATTGTCGCATTCACACACTCAAGTACTGTTGTACAGGGATTTTTATAAGACATGTGCGATTTATGCATGTTTCACCGCATGAATACCAGTCCCTGACAACATACCCACGCCAAATCTATTTTCCAAACGTACTTAGCTGTTCCTGCATGAGCATAACAGCTGCGTGCACAGGCCAGGCATCACGTATATGGGAACAGTTGCACAACGTGTCCTTTTTGTGGCAATGTTCTGCTAACTCCCCCATAAGTGATTATGGATAGTCATTTGTGGCCTCTCATTCCCACAGCGAAAGCATACTTCAATGAGTGTGCAGGCACAATGGACCTCTGTTTAGACAAGTAGTCGCTCCCACACCAGCCCGGAGACCTTCGAATTCCAGGTGTCTTGACCATCCTGCGCGATTCAGTCACTGCTGAACACGGCTCCCCCACTTTTTTCGCGGTGAACTGACACACAAATTATTGATAGCGTCTGATACTGAAGGCCGTTGCACACTTTTTATCAGACTTGTGGGCTCTGGCCTTGTCCCTTCCTTCCATGCTTTTCCGGGAGTACCACCGGGTGTCATTCCTCCAATTTGCACACTGCATTTAGCGGTTTCAGATCATTACTTTGGCTGTACAGCTGAGCGCTGGTTCTGAGATTGCTCTCACGCCATGTCTGACCATCCTGTGGTCCAGGCCAAGCCCGGTCAGTTGCAACTGTACCGTGACCGCATGCAGCTTCTCTTTGGATGTGTCCCATTGGCTGTGCTGGGCATCAGTTATAGGCTAACGTTACGCTATGCCTATTTCACCTGCGTGCAACCTGTCTTTTCCTGCAGAAGATGTCTGTTTGAGTGGGCCATGGATGTCTGCCTTTCAAACACATACCTTGCTGACCTGGATCATGAGCTGTGGGTGACTCCTTTGTTGGTCCACGTGCAAGACTGCTTCGGTGAGACACGTTTATGGGATGCCTTTCTATGTGTCAGGCAGGCTGACAGCTGCGCCTGTGCGTTTGCGCAATGGCTCCTGTGCAATGCCTACATCAAACCTCTCCCAGGTTGCGATGGGATGCTCCTTTCAACCTCGTGATGCGAGGAGCACATCTGTTCCTTCATACTGCTGGATTGGATGGCGGTCCTCTTCGCTGAAGATGAATTGGATCGTCTTTTGGAACTGATTGCCTTCGAAGCTGCCTGTGCCTTCTTTTATTCGTAACTACTTTACAGCAACAGGAACGCCTCCTGACAAGAATTGTCATCCAGCTCTCTGACTTTGGCCCTGTCTGCATTGGCTTGGACTATGCTGAGCTCTGCGGTCTGTTTCGCTTGGTACAACAGAACTGAGCAAGTGGAGACTATCATCTGACCATCGTGGACATTGTCGTCTGGCATGAGCCCGGCTTCCATTATGCAGCTGTAGCGCACGAAGATTACATGGCGTTGTTGTTATGCAAGTACCCAGGGCTCAAGTCGGGGGTACACACAGGTACACGGCATCCCCCCCCTCTTTGCACGGGGTGGACGCCGTCCCCCCTGCCAGGACGTCCCCCCTGCCAGGACGTTGGTCCCCACAGGAATATGCTTAACTTATCCCGGTGTACTTTCCAGATCCCGGGAAACGTTCAGCAGCACCTGCAAGTTGACTGCTTTCCACTCCCAGCAGCAACGTGCAGGCAGCGAGTGAGCCTTTTTTCACCTCCAGCTGGGCCGAAGTAAAGGGGCCATCCGGCCTCCTTTTGTTTGTACATGCTGACTGTGGGCCGCCTTGAACCTTACATGTGAATGTAGATGCCACAGAGGGAAACATAGGCACACAGCTTGCCTTCTCTTCACAGGTACTTAAGGGAGGCATGCTTTTGCCTTTGTTCTGTCCCTGTATAACAATGCAGACACTGTAAGACTGTCAGATGGGTTAGTCTGTCCCAGTATTTGCACAAATCATGTTAGTCGCACTATTTTCATTCTTTCATAGCGCTACGTCATGACGTTGTGAGGTCATTTGCATTTTGTCTTACTTGGTCAGTCCCCCCACTTCTTTTTTTAGGACTTGTGCCCTGCAAGTACCTTAGTACATGTCTGTCACATGAGAGGTGTCCGCAGAGCTTGTTCTCTGCGCGGTCCTGGAGTACTGTCTGAACATTCTGTCCATGGTTGGAGAACATTGTCCCTTGTCATTCTGTTCTGTTCAGGCCATAGCACCCCGACTCAACAAAGTCTCACAGCTGCAAGAGGACATGGATCCCCTTTAGATAACATGGAAATGCGGGCTAGATGCCCGACACTTGGAGGGTGATCCATCCAGTGATGTGAGCAACACAGCAAATGTGGTGTAAATTTCACCATATATAGGCTGGGTAATGGGTTCTGCTGACCAGGGACATCCCATACGACTCCTTCCTGCGAGGGGTGGGGGATATGCTCGTGGTTCTACGTCCAGAGGGATTATTGATGCAACATCTTGCTTCATGTTAAATGGATATGTCACTGTGGCTACTGGCTAGGTACTCATGCATTTTCAACCTGTTGTGGCACGTATGTTGCATGCTTTGACACTGCAGTAAAAACTTCACATTTGGAAATGTTTCTTGTCTTCAACTTGTCTGCTTGTGTACAGGCGCTTGAATGCCTCAGAGTGAGTAGGAGAGCAAGTGAGGCAGTATGGCAATGGTGTCCTATGCGTAGTGGTGCTTCGGGGTGCTCAGTCCCTGCATGCACAAGTTCTCAAATCCTGTGTTGGATCACACTCAACGGAAGTAGTTGACGATGGGCTGTTGACGCTGGGGCATGTGTGGGTTGTGAGCGGGGGTGATGTTGCTGGTTTGCCAGATGTAGCAGTCATGTGCCGACCCCGGATATTCTGCACACACGTGTGAGATGTAATGTAATAAAAAAATTCTAAAGCGCACTATCACCCCACGGGTATCCTGGCGCTGACTGACAGCAGTTCCTCTACAAGCACATATTTACCCACCGGATGTACAGCCTGCACTACCTCCTAGGGAAGAGATACGTTTTACGTTTTTCCTAAACTGTAGGTATTCACCTATTTGTCTGATATCAGGCGGAAGATTGTTCCACAGACGGGCAACCGCCCAGCTGAAGGCTCTCCCCCCAAACTTAGAGGTTCTTATTCTGGCGGTACAGACCAAGTGGGCAGTGGAAGAACAAAGATTTCGTGATGGGGCATGCCAGGCAAACTTATTCTGCAATGGTAGGGGTCCAAGTCCATAAAGGGCCTTAAAAACAATACAGAGTGATTTAAACTGTATTCTCTGAACTAGAGGGAGCCAGTGAAGATCACTAAGAGCCGCAGATGCAGAATCGCCTCGGGTCCTCTTTAAAGCCAACTTAGCAGCAATTGTCTGTATTCTTTGTAATTTCAGAATAAGGAAGTTGGCTGAACCGAGGAGCAGGGCATTACAGTAGTCCAGCTGGCTTAAAATAACACTTCTAACTACTAGAGCCCTAGCAGCCAGAGGGAGCATGGGGAGAATTTTCCGCTGAGCCTTTATGAGTGAGAAACAAGTCCCAACTGTCTTATTCACATGCTTCTCCAGGCTCAGCTTGTCGTCAAAAACTACCCCCAAATTGCGCACTGCTACCGCTGGTATGGGAGGCGTATCTGCCTGAATGGGCCAAAAGTTGTCTGGAAGCGGACGAGGGATTTTCTTCACAGTGCAGAATAAAATTTCTGTTTTCCCACCATTAAACTGCAGAGAGTTGTCCGATAGCCATCTAGCAGTCTTCTGCATGCATTCATGGAAGCTACTGAGTGATGTGGACTCTCTGCCTTCTAGAGACAGGATAAGCTGCGTGTCGTCTGCATAATTCACCAGCTTGATGTAGTATGATTTAATAATGGTAATCAATGGTCTCAAATAGATATTAAAAAGGATCGGGCTGATAGACGAACCTTGAGGAACCCCATGCTGGACCGTTCTGAATTCAGAACGAAAAGGGGGGAGGGCCACAGCTTGTTGCCTGTTTTCCAGGTAAGACTGAAACCAGTTAAAGGCCAGACCCTCCAGCCCAAGGTCAGCAAGCCGTCTCAGTAATATTCTATGGTTGACCATGTCGAATGCGGCAGACATATCTAAGAGAATCAGGACGGTCGACTGGCCATTGTCTGCCCGCATTCTAAGTTCATCTAAGGCGACTACTAGAGCTGTCTCCGTCCCATGGCCAGGTCGAAAACCAAATTGCTCGTCTTCCAGTCCCTGGTTAGTTTCCAGAAATTGAGAAAGGCTTTTAGTGACCAGGCGTTCAAGAATTTTTACCGGGTATGGGAGGAGGGAAATAGGTTTTTTCAATAAAGGTGTCACCATCGCCTGTTTCCAGCAAGAAGGAACTATTCCGCTGTTCAAAGATTGACTACAAATCTGATGGAGTTGTGGTAATAGCTCCCTGCCATACTCCTTCCAGACCTTGTGGGGGAGGGGGTCCATCGGGGACCCAGATTTAGTACTCATGGCAAGCTTGAAAAACTCTTCTTCCGTGGGTGTACTAAACTGGCTAAAAATAGCAAGTCTATTCTCATGTGCCCCTTTTTCTGTTTGATAGGCTAATAGCTGTGTATATGTCTCCGATACAGGATCACATGAATTTTCCTTGCTTTCTGATAACCTGGTAATTATTTTTGAGATTTTCTCCTCAAAGAAAGTGGCTAGGCTTTCGCATAGTTCTTGGGTCGCGATAGTTCTATTTTTTTTAGCAATCTGGGTTGGTCAATTCATCTACTATCTTAAAGACACTCCAGGTTTTATTGAGATGATCTGCTCCGCCTGTCATGCCACTTGCACGTTGATGGAGTGGTAGTGTTTGTGGTTCCTATAGATGGGTTCACTTGCCTGTGGTGGTACGAGGCCAATGTGTGTACCATCAATGGCTCCCATCAACATTTGGGATGCCTCCCAGGCAGGGCCGGCTCCAGGAATATTTATTTGTGTGGTCCAACGAGGCATTCGGGTGGGCCACTGCGTGCCCGATTTGTCACTTATGTCTCTCGTCAGGCCTGCTTCAGGGCCCTCCTTTATCTCTCCTCAGTTTTACAAGGGCCAGGGAGACGCATTCTTTCCTTCAAAATTCTCTTTCTAGATGTTATCACTCTCAAGAGGTGTGTTTTTTCCATAAAAGGTCCTCCTGATGGGAGGAGGAGGTTTCCTGAGGTGTGAGTATCAGGCAAGTGACACTTCTCATGCTCTCACTCATGCCCTCCTCCTCGGATTCCCTCTCTGCCACCCTCGTCCAGCGCCCCTCATCTCTCCATAGCCACTCCCTCATGTGCATTTCATTTGTTGTATGGCACTACTGATATCAGTGTAGGGTGTCACAGTACTTTACATCACGCACACATTGTACAGAGACAATCAATCATGCAAGTATGTAAGCGTATCAGTCTACAGGGAATGTCACGAAAGCCAATGAGTATTACAAGGTGTGGTAATCACATGTCATCCATGCTGGTGGGCAGGGTTTTTGAGGGCGTTTGGTCTGGAGAAGCACTGACTCAGGACGTGTGTGGGAACATTTACAGTCAATTGCAGCTAGGCACACTGCACGCCACACCAGTACGTGTGTTGGGAGTGCTAGGGATTACACGTATGTCTGATTTGCATACAATGGACACCTCTTATTGTCTGCCTACGTCACTGACCCTTCACAAGACGACCCCTGGCCAAGAGACGCCAGTCAGATGTCAAGGGATATTCAAGCGGGGTTCACACGTTGGATGTTTCATTGCACAACATTGGTACAGTGAGAGAGATCTTTGTCCTTTTTGACTCCTTCCCTCATTTAAGTCCATCTGGCCACGAGGCATGACTATGTATGTAATTTCACTCTCCTTTCCTTGGACATTCCATGTGTGTGAAGACTTGGCTCACGAGTCACACTCTCTCATCCCTTCACAGTGTAGTGACCAGCTGGTCCCTGTTCTAGTTGTTCTGATGTACCAGCCACTCCCAGAGGGCTGGCTTACCCCCCACCCCAAAGCCACCCAGCACAGGCGTCACTGGACATGTGACCCTGCCAACAAACAGTCCGGACGCACGTGCCCTGGGCCAGTTCTCCTATACATGTACGTTGTCTGTGTGGTTACTTTATATGCATGGGGGCCTCGTGCCCCACAACATTACACATGGGGTGCACCAATCACTTCAGGCAAATGAGTTGTGATGTGTGATGTAATTTGCAGGTCGCCAATGCAAATGCAGTATGTGTTCGCTTGCACGTTAGCTGGCATCCACAGCGCTGACAGGCATTGGCCCCAATTGAATGACACAGGATTGCGGTCGCAGCTTCCGTGCCACCGCGGTGTGGCAATCACTATGCGAATGAGCCATCATCCAATGGGAGCCTTCGGCGGCGTACATTTTTTGATATTGCGATGTGTGCGCTCTGCAACTGCGGGCTCGGCATTGGCCCCAATTGCCTTCTGGGGCACCGAGGGTCACTCATGGGGCTTGGGTGGGCCACGCACTTTGCATTTGGCAGGTTGCCACATTCATCGTGGTGCCGCCACGCTTGCTGGGAGTTGTAGTTGTTCAGGGATTGCATGCTTGGAGATGTTTGGTACGTACCTCTGCTGTTGAGCGCGGCGGCGTCTTGTCTGCTGGATGTGCAGCAGGTAGTGCAGCGGGAAGGCCTGTGGCACAGGATCCATGGCGGCTCAGGTGGTTCAGATGGGTTCTGTATCGGCTCTTCCTCTCCGTTGTTGTGTTTCCGCCATCTGCAACGTGGTGGTTTTTACTCCGCGGTGGGAATGGCTGTTTGCAACATCGTAATCGGGTTGGCAGATGGAACGTGTTTCCGCACGCCGGTCATGTTCTATTGGCTCCGTCCGCCACCCTTGCGTGCGCAAAAAACATGCGGAGCCTGACAGACCGTGGTGGACGGTTAATGGCCTCTGTTGGACCATTGTAATTTGGTGGTCACAATGACCGCACCTGGAGTGGGTAAATTGACGTTTTACGCCACCTCCACCAGCACAGATGTGCTTCCGTCCGTCATCGTAATGAGCACCTAAGATTCAAAACTTATTCTCATCCTGGTCCCCCCTCTATTTATCCTGGTGGGGTAGACTGGATACCATCAAAATGATGATTGTACCGCTCATTCTATTCTTACTTTCTATACTACCATTTAAAATCCCCAATTACTATTTTAATCAAATCAATTCCCTTTGTACTAAATTTCTCTGGAACAACAAACCTGCTCGTATTGCTCTTTCTAAACTAATCAAACCAAAAACCGAATGGGGTGTACGATTTCCTAATTTTAAATTATATCACACTGCTTTTTTAAATAGACAAATTTACGCATTGAACAGACAATATCATGATGAATCGATACCTAGCTGGATCAATTTTTAACGCTCTTTATTACACAAATCTTCTTTTTATGACATTTGTTCTTTGTCCAATTGCACTTTTATTTCCAAACATCCTATTTTAAAATACTCCCAACACTTGTTGCATTCACTTTTCACAAACGGATCTACTTTTTACCAAGCTTTTCTTGCCTCCTCTATTTGGTATAATACATTTATTAAGTTTTGACATAAATCTTTCTACTTCAAACACTGGAAAGAAAAGAATATTATATATGTCCACCAACTTGTTTCTCATAATTCTGTTTTACTCTTTAATACATTACAAGAATGTTATGATTTACCCTCCCATTGCTTAGCCCAATACTCCCAATTATCACAGGAACTTCAATCATTTCTAACAACCAAAAACTTTCCTCCCATCATTTCTCCATTTATTCCCTTGACTCCTTTGTACAATATTCCTCCTGATTATAACCCGAAAGCCTCTCTTATATATAAATTGTTATCTAATCCTAATTCTGAAAGACCAAAGTCATCAATTGAATTAGCTTGGAAATTAGACCTCTCCATGTCCCTTTCAATTAAAAAATGGGATAAATTATTGCACAAAATTTTTACTACTTCTAGAGCTGCTAATATCACTCAATCCCTATTTTTCTTATATAATAGAGCAGTTCGGACACCCATATTTATACACAAAATCAACCCTTCTTCCTCTCCTCACTGTTGGTCATGTCTTTCCTCTAGTGGCACATTACTTCATCTATTATATCATTGCCCTAATGTTTTCAAATTCTGGAAATCCATGTGGACTAAATGTTCTCAGATATTTCTTTTTTGTATTCCACTATCAATTCAAAATGTTTTTCTTGGATCTATGTCTGCTGATTTCCATGACGCCTCGTTGAACTTAAAATTATTTGACCTTTTTATTGCTCTTGCATTTAAAGTTATTCCTACTTGTTGGAAAGACAACTCTAAAATATGTATGTTGACATGGTGGAATTTTATTTGTAATGAACATACAATTTCTACTGTTTCATTATCATCACTATCTCAAAAAATCAAATCTGATTTATTATGGTTACCTTTTACTACTTTCCTATCTGCACACTCATCTCTACACTAATAACTATTTAACTATCCCCTTTCCCTTTCTCTAACCTCTTCTATTTCTTTCCTTTCCTTTTTCCTTTTCTTCTCTTTCTTTCTCTTTCCTCTATTTTAAAATTATATAATAACTAATAATTAATAGGTACCTTAATCCTTCTTCTATGAATCATTTACATAAGGTTGTATTTTTCCTGTTGTATTTCTTACCCTGTTATTTCTCTTCCTTATGTAGCATGTATCCTTGGTACTCTCTCATTTTATTCAATAAAAATTATTTAAAACAAAAAATACATGCATTCTGTTACTCATGCATCTATTCATCACTGAGTAACTCTTATATTCATTCATTTACACAACCACAATAACGTGCATAGACAAACTCAGCAACAGTAAATTAAAAGACTAAAAACAGAAAAAAGAAAACGTAATATTGTCTAAAAATGACAGACGTATGCTCGCAGTCACAAAATTAAACAACGCAGCAGGTGGTCGTCTTGCAATGGTACTGTACATAGTGTATTGTTTTATAGTTGCATCTCATTGCCACGTTTAGAACCAACATGTTGACCATTTTGCAATGTTAAAAGCAATGAAACCCCATGGACTATGGGGCCGATTCATAGAACTAATTTGAGATAAAATCCTAAACTTACTACTTTTGGTATTCACAGAAGGCATTTAGTAGTAGTAAAGTTAGGACTCCTAACTTTACTACTACTAAACTGAGATAAAATCCTAAACTTACTACTTTTGGTATTCACAGAAGGCATTTAGTAGTAGGACTCCTAACTTTACTACTACTAAACTGAGATAAAAATCCTAAACTTACTACTTTTGGTATTCACAGAAGGCATTTAGTAGTAGGACTCCTAACTTTACTACTACTAAACTGAGATAAAAATCCTAAACTTACTACTTTTGGTATTCACAGAAGGCATTTAGTAGTAGTAAAGTTAGGACTCCTAACTTTACTACTACTAAATGCCTTTTGTGAATATCGAAAGTAGTAAGTTTAGGATTTTATCTCAGATTAGTTCTGTGAATCGGCCCCAATATTCTTCCATGGTGGTCAGGTGGTTTAGATGCAGTGGCTGCACATGCTGCAGTACACTGCACTGGGCAGCAAGCAAGCAGCGAGTTAGAACTGTCTCTGGAGGTGTAGCAGGCTTTAATCATGAAAATAAAGAGGAGGGAAAGAAATGAAAGGGCCATTTAACTAGAACATGAAAAACTAAAGGACTGCCCCACCAGCCTTGGCACTTAAATGCACTAATTTTCAGATGGCTGTGCACATGTGGTCAGACAAATGTCACTCACAGGGCAAGAGAGTCAATGACTGAAGTGGTTTATATACCATTGGTATATATAGCATTGGTATATATGTTTTTATTACAAGATCCTGGCAGACAATTAAGCCTGTCAAACCTTCTGAAGAGATTCTAGAAAGAATTATTGCAATGCAAATCGTGTACCTTTAAGGTTTGTCCAAAAGGTAATAAACATAAAGTCTTGCCCAAAAATGAATCTGTGAGGTTTCATGTGACAAATTACTTCTGTAGGCTTTAACAGGGTGCAATAAGAATTCACTCTTAAAGGCCTATTGGCTTTCACAGGTGTGTTTCATAATAAATAAATCAGGCCTATAACCTATGTCAGAACTTTTCATAAGAGATAGATCAGCCCTATGGCATATGAAATAACTTTTCCTATTGAACCATTCAGGTCCATAGCATTTGTCATTGGCTCATCACTGTAATAGAGGCAGGCTAACTGTACTGTGCATACGTTTACTACAAGCCAACCATCAGTAAAATTGCAAATATACAGAAAATTAAAGTTGTCTAGAAATTGTTTTAAATCCCCCCTAAGAAGGCCTAACAAGGATTATTTTAGAGCAAATCTTCTGTACCCGCAGTTTATTTGAGTAAGTCACGAATACCAAAACCCTTGCCTACTACAGTATTCTGTGAAATTCCATGTAAGTACTATAACAATCCCCAGTATAGGCCTATTAGCTTTAAAACATGCTTTTCACAATAATCAAGCTAGGCCTACTGCCTTTGTCATATCTTTTTATAATAAACAGATCAGACGTATGGCATCGGACATAACTTTTCCCAGTACATGAATTAGGTCTATAGTCATTTCCTTTGGCTTCACACCATAACCAATACAGTGCGCAAAAGCTCATAACCAGTGTACAGAAAGTTATAGAATTACAAATGTGATTAAAACGTCTGATTCTCTCTCACAGTAGTCAATTTAATTAGACATCAGAAAGACCACTGCAAAGGATTCTGGTACTTGGAGTTTTCCTAAGCATTTCCAGACTACAAGCAGTGCCACTGGAATTATGCGATTTTACAGTTGTAGCATTTTCTGAATATTTATGGATTTTCTGCCTTTGCCACACAATCCATCATCTGTTGCCTAATCTGCAGAGTTTAGCAAAAAAAATTGTTTCTAGCGCAAACAGATAATAAGTTACTAAAAATGCGACGACGCACGTTGTCACACAGCAGAGGGACCTTTGCAAAGGTTGATTGGTCCTCTTCTGTTTATTGCTGTATTTGGGTGTTGAACTGGTACTGATAAGGTGATCCTTTTTTCAAGACAGTGTTAACCTATGCAAAAATGCCAAAATAAGGAAGCAATACTATCACAAAATGTGCTGCATTGCGCAGCATAATTTGCCTTTTATTGCTGCATAATTTAGTCAACCCTGACACTAAATTTGGTTTTCCTTGGCCACAATTCCAGTGGCCCTAACTATAAGAAAAGTGTAATGTGGTACCTAACCTATCTGTTAGTTTGGATAGAAGGCCATGAAAACAGAATTACATAAGCAATAGGATTGTGAGGATTAATTTTAATGATATTTTTTTAAACTATGAAAATCTGCCGCAGTTAAAAATAGGGGAGCTTTAAATCACACACTTACTTAGGAGCTATCAGATGGTACTTTGCAGACTTGGTACCTGGCGCCACTACACCTGCTGCACAATTTCTATCCATGTCGCTCTTTAAAACAAGAGAAGTTTCAGCAATGAAAATACACAGTCCTATCAGCTAGTGAGGTTTAAAACTATAAGCGTCCAAAACTGATGGCTCTCAATAAGTTATGAAGTTTCAGCCTCTGGAATGTTACTGGTGGATGACACCTGAAAGGTGAATGTGTGCCCCAACTTCCAGAGTGTGTTAATAACTGAGAACTGCTACAATTCCGAATGTATGCTTCAGATTGAACTCTTGGGCTGCAGTGAAGGCTCTGTGACTCCTCTTCTGCTGCTTCTCGACTGCCCGTCATTGCAGGTGCTGAAACTTCTCTATTAGCATTTTTAAAGACAAAAACACGTCTTTAAAAATGCATTTAGCAGCGCAGCTGAATCACTACGGCCGCATTTCAAAGGCTTGAATTAAGCACTTTACAAGTGCAGAGTAATCCTTTGTGGTGCGCGGTGTTTGAAGGTCTCTGCGCAGAGAGAAATGTAAGTGTACGTGCGTGCTCAGGCGCGCAGCTTCGAGGGAACTATGCTCTGGCCTAGTAGTTAGAAAGAAGCGATACAAAAGGGGATGATGGACGGAACGTTTGAGCCAATCAAACACTCAGAGGCATCAAAGATTACAGGATTTTTGTGTCATTAAAGCCTGTCCGCGTATTTACAAAGAGGGATCAAACCTGGGGTATTTGTGGTATTATATCCCCCTCAAGAATTTACATAGAGGCGTCAAAGCCATTGGGGTATTCTTGGCATTAGAGCCCCCTCAGGTATTTTCACTAGGCCTGGGTGGAAAGTAAACCACAACAGAGTAATCAGAGTATTTTCAGTAATTCCGCGTTACTCTTTGATGCAGAATTGCTGATAAAAGCACAATCAATTACTCCCACTCGCGCTGCTGTTTATGTTATATTGTATTTAGTGCTATTTTCTTAGCGCCAAATGGAATCGTCATGTCCATTTTGGACACAAGGATTCCTTTTGAGCTACGAAACTAGTGCTAAATGCTGGCAGTAAGTGGGGAGAAAATCTTATATCAAATGCCAATTTAGTGAGCACAAATGACAACTTACACTCGCGATTCATGTTGTATTGCATTTAGTGCAAAATGCATCCTTGCACCCATTGTGGATGCGAGAGGTCATTTTGTACTAAGAAAATAGGGCTAAATGCAGAATTACTCTTCTTGTGTAATTCTGCATAATCTCGCAGAATTATTCCACATGATTATGCTATTACACGAGTTACGCCCACCCCTGATATACATAAGGGCTTCAAAGCCCTCTAAGTTATTTATGGCATTACTTCCTCAGGTATTTACTAAGGGCCATCAAAGCCTTCTTTGAGATTGATGGCATTGGAGCTGCCTCAGGTTTTACAAAGGGACTGTAGAGCATTCTGAAGTATTTAAAAAATTGCCTCATCATGCCATTACATAGAGGCATCAGAGCCTTGCTAGCATTTATAAAAAAGCATCAGGAGCACTCAGAGTATTTACAAAGAGTCATCAGAGGCTATCAAACATCTACATAAAGGAATTAGAGCTTAATGGACATTGATAGAGAAACATCAGAGCATTCCCAGGTGTATAAAGAGGTGCATCAGAGACGCCTCAATATTCACATATGTGCATTCATGGTTCATCAGGTACTACCACAGAGGAATCAGAGACTTGACAAATTCTGGTTCTAGCACAAAGGCATCATATCCACCACTAAACTGCACTCTCTTATTAACACATAGCCACCAGAGCCTCTCCAGATATTTATACGAGGCAGTAGAGCAATGGCTTTGCAAGGGTGTTATCATAAATGTGGTAGTTATTTGGAAAGGGGAAGTAGCTCTACTAACTATATAAATCCACTCTGTATAGGTTGAAAAACATTCAGAGAAAATCTCTGCTTAGCACAAGTAGCAGGCAATCCCTAGAGAAATGTGTGTTAAGCAATTTTAAAGTCAAGAAAACATCACAATAAAATCCCCAAACCAAAATAGAAACATGAACAAAAATGCAGTGAGCTAAAAGATACCAAGATGATCAAAATATGTTTAGGGGAACCAGAAATATCCATTTTGACCTTTTAAGGCAAAAAGTGGCTAGAAAAAGTAAAGCGCCAAGCAAAAGTCACTGTTTATGATTTTTTAGGATCTAGGTGCAATTTCAGGCTTACCATGATGGAGTGGAGGTCAGAAATACGAAGCGGGTCTTTCTGATCAAAGATGTTACCTTCATACTTAGGGCCCACAAAAGAGATATTCTATCCTCCTTAGTACTGTAGGATATTATTCACTTGTAATAAGGCAGTGGCATATCCGTCACATTTGTGAGAGTTTACCCATCCGACAATCTTTAAAATAGACCCTTAGTCTCCAACTGCTGAGAAAGATTCTTCTGGTCAGTCCAGCAACTTCCATCTCCTCAAAGGCAGGTTTCTGGACACCAGTTCTCGCTCCTCCAACTACGTCTCCCACAGAGTCTAGTCCTCTTTAGTCAGCCAGGCATTCTCAGAGTCAGGAATCCTTCTGCTTCTTTTCTCCATGAAGGAGGCAAACATGCAACCACTTGATCCCTGGGAACATTTCCAATCCTTGCGTGCAGGAGGATACATGACTCTTTGAGTCCTTGTGTGAGTCCTCTTCTTCCAGCAGGAGTAAGAAGTCTTGTTCCGGCACGTCCTTCTTCTTCGATGAAGTCTTCCTAGGTCAGGTAACATTCCCAGGAGGACGTGGTGGAAGAGCCACGTTTTTCCTGTGCACTAGCCAGCGATTCAAGAAATTCTACCACCCAATCCTATTTTATCACAATCCCCCCACTTACTTTTGCAGCCCTTCTTCTTTTTTTTCTGTATAGTTACCCCGGAGCCCCTGTTCTAAAATGACAAAACCCAGTTCCCATAAGGTAGGCCTGTGTTTGATTCCTACCCCTATATTTAGATGAGCTCTCCTCCACTTGGTGGGGCAAAACTGGTTTTCCTTCCAACTGTGAGTGGAACCTGGCTGTCTGAGATGATCCTGGGAATCAATTGCAGAATACTACCTTGGTATCTCCAAGTCAAAAGAAGTAGTGCTAAAACTGGCCTTTGCTTTGTCACTTGTTCCTGTCCACTCCCAGATAGCTAATCCCTGCTATGTAGTCAGTAGTAGACACGCAATGGCCGATCCTGTGATCAAAGGCAGGCCATTGTTCTCTCAGTTGTTGATACTCCCATCCACGGATGTATATTCCAGCTATAGAAGTGCAATGAGTGGCAGAACAGGTTTTATGTCAGCTCTGGTTCAGCCAGACTAAAGCACATTTTTATAAAGGTATTTTTGGACCTGACCCTTTCTGCAGGGTTTTCCCCAAACTTTTTGCCTTGCTCCGCCTATTTTTCTGACCTTCTTTTTGTTGGCTTTGGAACTCTGGGCACTTTACCGCTGCTAATCAGTGCTAAAGTGCATGTGCTCTCTCCTCTTAACATGATATGATTGGTTTACACCTGTTTGGTGTATTTGATTTACTTGTAAGTCCCTTGTAATGTGGTATCCCATATACCTAGGGCCTGTAAATTGAATACTACTAGTGGGCCTGCGGCACTGCTTGTGCCACCCACAGACGCAGCCTTTCAAACCTGTCTCAGGCCTGCCACTGCATGGGTTGTGTGAGCAGTTTACTACCACTTTGATTTGGCATTTAAAACTACTTGCGAAGCCCTTTCATTTCACATAGGCCACCCCTAAGGTAGGCCCTGGGTAGCCCTATGGGAAGGATGCTTTGTAAATAAAAGGTAGGACATGTGCCTTTATGTGTGGAATGTCCTGGTAGTGACAAACAGCCTATTTTGTTTCTCACTGCTGTGAGGCCTACTCCTCTCATAGGCTAGCATTGGGAATTCCCCTAAGTATGCTTAAGTGGTAATTCCTGATCTACGACAAAGGTTAGGGGATTTTCCTAAAATGAATTAGGATGGACAGTGGGAAAACAACTATAAACCTTAATCCCACTTATGATTACAATTGAAATTAACCCCTTAGCTCATTCCAAGAGGGGCACGTCACCTCCATCCTTTCTGATAATCATCTCTGCTTTTTTAATCCTTTTAACTGGTTTTGTTCATGTTGGTCCAATTGACCCTTACATTATTGTTTATGTATTGGAAAAATCTATGTGTTTATGTTCATATCAATTTATATTTGTTTTAATTTCTGTTGAATACACTTGATCGTTTGAAATGTCTTTTTGACCATTGTGAAAGTAGAGAATTGTGTGTTTTTATGACATGTTGAAAGTCACTACCAAGTTATTGTGTAAACATTACTGCATCAAATGTGAAATAAATACACAGACCAAGGTAATACAATCATTAGACTTGGTTTTGAGAGAATAAGTGTTTCTTAAATATTCACAGCCATTTATTCCTATTTTGTGTACTTTTAGAAGTGGGCATTTCTCTGTGCTTATGACTCTTGTGTTTTGCAGCCTGACTACAATGCATATCTAGGGCCGAGTGACATTTACACTTGGTGCATATTTCCAGACAACCACAACACAGTAAGCGCTGGGTGTGACATGGATTACATCTGCATCATCTGCATACTGATGGTCTTCTTGGGCCGGGAGAGGTTATTCATACTTTACATTTGTATAGGTTGTGTCTGCCCTCACACAAAGGGCTGACTTACCCCCTACTGACGTCTGGAGCCAGCGCTGGGTGGAAAGGGGGTGCTGTGCACTTGAAAGGGTTCCTTTAAAGTCATCCCTTGATCAAAGACAATTCTGAGTATAAGTACAGGGGCTCTGACCCCATGTTTTTGAAGCACTTGTGGATCTGGGACTGAACCTCTGTAAGAAGAACTTCTGCACTGCTTCGAGGACTCATATGGACTGCTTTTCTGCTTGTTGCCCTGTTGCCCTCTGACTCTGGTCTAACCAGCTCATATGCCCTCTCTGAGTGTACAGTAGTTAATCCCAGAGAAACCAATACAGTTTTAACACTGTGGCTATGGGTTTTAGGCGTTCAGCGTGCTAACTTACAAGAGAATAGCTTTAGCACTATGGTATTGTTTTCCGATATTTAACATGAGATGTCAGAAATCTACAGCTTGGTGCCTAATTAACATATAAAATCTAATATGCGCACAGGTGCTCCGTGCCCTATGCGTTCATGATGATTCATGTGTTTTGTCTCTAAGTAATGTTACAGTACTTACATTCATGTGATAATTCATGTGTTTTTATTTCATATTCGGCTGCATTTCAAGCCCTAAGTATTCACTGAGGTTAGGATGTATGCTGTATTGATTCTTGCATTGTCCAGGATAACAAGTACTATCTCAGTATTTGTATAATATGCACAGTATTTGTGATTCATGTAATTTTGGTCTAAGTATATGTATAATATACTATAGATATTTTTATATAATTCTATGTGGAGTCTCTTTTATGGTGTATTCATTGTGTTTCTGTGTGAGTGTGTTATGCAAAAGCTTTACACATTGCTTCTGATGATAAGCCTGCCTGCTCTGTGCCAAGCTACCAGAGGGTGAGCATAGGTTAACTTTGGTGTGTAACTGACTTGCCCTGACTAAAATGTTGGGTTTGGCCTGGCTTAAGTGCATACCCTAGCCAACCAGAAACACCATTTCTAACAGGTATTTTACTGCTTAAGTTAATAAAAATATATTTTCTCCATTAAATCAGTCATAATAAGCAGGAAACAAGTTTAAAGCATTGTTGTACCTGCCTTTTCCTAAATGGAGATAGGAGATAGGGGCATGTGCTTCACTTGGTTGTTTTAATTAACAAATGGTTTACATGCTGTGATGTGATATACACATGTTTTCTTTGTAACTCATAGAACCATTGAACTTTTCAGTTTTTTTGTGACTTGTGTATATATTGTTTTTGTTCTTTACACTGGAGCACTGCGTCACCTGCACTTATGATATTAACTATACTATTATCTGCATAAAAAATTGTTTTGAAGAAATAATACAAAAAGAACCACAGAATCCATTGACAGCAATTAATGGTCAATTTATTACACTTGCCTATGTATGAAAGACTACCAAAGTGTGTAGATACCACTTGGTGTTTATGAGTGAATACATTAATTGGAAGCTTCCCCAAACAGAGGGTTGCTCATTATTCTGAAAAGAGTCCCACGGGGGACGTTGTTTGCATATAAATACTAGTGGGCCAGCAGTACTGCTTGTGCCACCCACAGATGTAGCCTTTCAAACCTATCTCAGGCCTGCCACTGCATGGCCTGTGTGTGCAGTTACTGCCACTTTGACTTGGCATTTAAAACTACTTGCCAAGCCTTAAACTCCCCTTTTATTACACATAGGTCACCCCTAAGGTAGGCCCTAGGGAGCCCTATGGTCAAGGAGCTGTGTAAATCAAAGGTAGGACATGTGTCTTTATGTGTGGCATGTCCTGGTGGTGACAACAGCCTATTTTGTTTCTCACTGCTGTGAGGCCAACTCCTCTCATAGGATAGCATTGGGAAATCCCTGATATACGCTTAAGTGGTAATTCCTGATCTGAAAGGAGAGGCATTGCCATGTTTGGTATGTTTAGAATAGTGGTGATAAATCCTGCATACTGGTGTAGTTGGACTTTGCATTACTATTTCAGAAATGCCACTTTTAGAAAGTAAGCATTTCTCTGTGCTTATGACTCTTGTATTTTGCAGCCGGACTCTAATACACGTCTAGGGCTGGGTGAAAGCTACACTTAGTGCATACTTTCCAGCCAGCCACAACACAGCAAGGGCTGGGTGTGGCAAGGGTTACATCTGCATTCATCTGCATACTGATGATCTTCCTGGGCTGGGACAGGGAGAGGTCGTTCACACTTTACATTTGTATAGGTTGGGATTCACGCCCCTACTGACATCTGGAGCCATGGCTGGGTTGAAAGGGGATTGTTGTGCACTCTAAATTGTTCCTTTGAAGTCACCCCTTGATCAAAGACAATTCTGAGTATAAATACAGGGGATCTGACCCCATGTTTTTGAAGCACTTGTGGATCTGGGACTGAACCTCTGTGAGGAGGTCTGCTGCGCTGCTTAGAGGACTGCTTTTCTGCTTGTTGTCCTGCTGCCTGCTAACTTCTGGGCTGCTTAAAGGACTCAACTGGACTGCTTTTCTGCTTGTTGCCCTGTTGCCTACTGCCTGCTGCTCCCTAACTCTGATCTGACCAGATATTGCATGGGACATGTAACCAGACGCTTCTGGCTCTACATGCTGCACATTGCCAGAGGACTGTTGTGCTGCCAGAATGATCCGCTATTGGGACTACTTGTTTTGCTGTGTTGGCCTGCTGCCTGCTGGGCTACCGGAGGGACTGCCACTTTGCAACCTGCTCCTATGTGCCGGCTTGCTGCCTGCTTCCTGCTTTTGTGCCCCCCAAGTGTTTTTTAAGGAGTCCAGCATGTGGTGAGTGCTGTTTACTGCTCCTTGCCTCTTCAAAGGTCAGCATGTGGTGAGCGCTGTTTACGGCTGCCACATGATTGTTTTTACTCCTTGCTCCAGTGCTGTGTGCATTGCCAACGAATCATTGTACCTGCCCAGCACGTCTTGAAGCGCTCCCTCATCTCAGAATGTTCAGCACGTGCAAACCACTTCGTGGTCCCCCAAATCAGCTTGTGTGCCTGTGCCACACTCACTGAGGAGAACAGCACCGCTGACTGGAGGGAAGCCCTCCCCGAAATCTCACCCACATTGTCATGGCAACCAGGCCTTTCTTTTACGCTGCAGTTACCAAACCCGTGCTGCCACCGCATAGAGGAGATTAGCGGAGCTGCAGCTCATCCTCACTGGCCAGGTACAACCCTACTCAGCTCAGTGTTGTCCTGCGTGGGACAGAGGGGTTCTCCAGTGTCGCAGGGACCGCCCTCGGCACACAAGGTACTGTGCTTCTATGTTAGGACCCGCGGGGCCACTGTAAACACTCGCCCCGCGCAGCGGCCCCACTGCCATTTGTGCCTTGTCCAGCCATGTAGGATTTTGCACAGTGAGGCCGGTGGTATTTTACAAGTTGTGTATATTTACTTATCGGTCAAAGGACCACACCGGAGTCAAAACCTTGAGAGCTCTCCCATCACTCATCCGAGAAGCTTTACTGTAATCTCCCTAAAGGGATCACCCGCATTTCTAAGCCCGGGGTAATTGTGACACCGTCCAGCTGTTCTACATGGGTGGCTCTGTCTTTTGTTAACAAATTTGGTGGCATTGTCTTTTTCAGCCATCCGGGGTGAAACATCTGGGGAGGTTCCTGAGAGGAGCATAAGGCTGCCTCCCGAGAATGAAAACCTTCTATGCAATTGGATTCTCACGTTAAATAGCTCATATGCCTTCTCTGAGTGTACCGTAGTGAATTCCAGAAAGGCCAATACAGTTTTAACACTGTGGCTATGGGTTTTAGGCATTCAGCGTGCTAATTTACAAGAGTATAGCTTTAGCTCTGTGGTATTGTTTTCCTATATTTAACATGAGATGTCGCAAATCTACAGCTTGGTGCCTAATTACCATATAAAGTCTAATAGGAGCACAGGTGCTCCGTGCCCTATGGGTTCATGATGATTCATGTGTTTTGTCTCTAAGTAACGTTACAGTACTTGCACTCATGTGATGATTCATGTGTTTTTATTTCATAATCTGCTGCATTTCATGCCCCAATTATTCACTGAGGTTAGGATGTATGTCGTGTTGGTTCTTGAGTTGTCCAGCATAATGAGTACTATCTCAGTATTTGCATAATATGCACAGTATTTGTGATTCATGTAGTTTTGGTTTTCGTTTAGGTATAATATACTATACATTTCCTTATATAATCCTGTGTGGAGTCTCTTTTGTGGCATATTCATTGTGTTTCTGTGTGAGTGTGTTGCACAAAAGCTTTACACATTGCCTCTGATGATAAGCCTGTCTGCTCTGCGTCAATCTTCCCAAGGGGTGAGCACAGGTTACCTTTGGTGTGTAACTGATTTGCACTAATTAGAATGGTGGGTTCTGCCTGGCTTAGGTGCATACCCTAGCCAACGAGAAACACCATTTCTAACAGGTATTTTACTGCTTAAGTTATTAAAAATATATTTTCTCCATTAAATCAGTTGTAATAAGCAGGAAATAAGTTTGAAGCATTGTTGTAACTGCCTTCTCCTAAATGGAGATAGGGAATTAAGATGTTAATCTCCCTTAAATGTAAACAGAAAATATTCTATCAAGGCCTACTAGCTTTTGGGTTTTATTTCACTGAGGGCACATTATGCCCAATACATAGTGGGGCATATTCTCAAGAACGTGTGATAACCACCGCAAGTTTAACGCAACTTTGCACATCGCAGTCTATCGCGGGAAAACAACGCCGTGTTAACCTGGAATTCCCAACCTGGCGGCACCATGCGATAGGCCCACGATAACGCGTCAAATGACTGCGTTAAAATCAACGCGACGCCGCAAAAAGGCAAAACTCGAACGCGAATAAAGTTGCGATGAGGCCAACCGCGATACAAAATCAGCGAAAACCAGCGACAGGCCTGCAATCCCCACGCGTCATGCGGGAAAATGCACTATAAAACCTGAACAAAAAAAACACACCATAAACAAAATAAACTGCGTAGAAACATGGAGGCACCCGGAATTTCCTGACGGTCCGCTGTCTTTGCCTGCGCTGCCTCTGTGGTGGTCCGGGGGGGGCGGGTGGCAGTCCTGGGGGTGGTGGCGGTGGGTGTTGTTGCCCTCTCTGGGCTCCGGGATGCATGGTGAGTGGCTCCATGGCATCTGTTGTTCTTCATGTGTGGCTCTGGGCTGGGCTCCCTTTGATGGTGCAGGTTGTCGTCCGACTTTACACCAGGTCGGAGCAGGTGTTAATTTCCTGCTGCTAACGCGCCTTATCGCCTGTTTTGTGGTCTTACCGCCGATGTGGCTGGTCATTGAGAATGTTGAGGTGTGGTGTTGTCGCGGCTTTTTGCTCGGGAACGCCTACTCTGCATCTCATTAGCGATAGTTGCCGGGGTCATCTGTGGCGATGTTTTTTGTGGATGCTTTCGCAAGTAAACTGGTGGTATCGGCTGTTAGCACCAGCTTGTGAATGGGGCGATAATTTTATCGCGACTTTGGCTGCGATAAAGTGCAGTTAACTCGGTGATAGTTCCTTGAGAATATGCCCCAGTGTGCCCTAGTTTTTATGTGTTTGCACCCTGTCTTGTGGGCTTACAAGGCACACTTTTAGGGGTGATGTATGATTTCTTTTAAAATGGGCTCGTCTTACATGTAAAGATCATTTTTCCTTGCCAGGTGTTACTGTAGTGCACTGCAGCCCACATATGACATTTATTTTCCCATGCAATAGGAGCACCCAAGCCACCATTTCCAATAAATTTAAAGGGAAGTTAAATGGGCCATATGTGGTGTTCCCATGTACAGCATATGTCATACAGGGAGGGTAAGCACAAGAGATTTACTGCTATTTTTCAATGATGAAGTGAGAAGAGTTCAAAAGCCAACCAATCCAGAGAGGCACAAAATTAGAGACCATGACAAAAATAGGGTCATTTCTTACAGGTGCCATGTGGCCAATGAAATAAAGGAAAAGCGAGGTCTTTCTACTAGTTAAAATGCAACCATGATTGGAGAGCAGAGGGCCCCTCAAAACCCTCAACCCTTGTGTCACTGCACCGGCTGCACTAGTGATCCCTACCGTCTTATTGTTATTCATACCTAGGCATCAGTGCATCTTTGGGAATTTATGCAGAGGCATCAAAGCCCCAAGATGCTGCTTGGAGTGACAGTGCACTCTCTTAATAATAAATAAATGACCTAAATACATAAGTAAAGATCTTGTAGAATTTTATACATAAGCGTCTGACCTGTGAATATTTAAAGAAAGTCATCCGATTCTCTGTCTGTAGTTATGCAAAGTAATACCAGCCATTCCAGGTATGAAAACATACATCCGTTTATAAAGAGCCTTTGGATTGCCCAGCAGCCTTTACGAGAGTAACTAACAGAACCTGCTCCCCCATAGACTTCACCCTGGCAGACCCAGACTTTTTTACATATATTTCCAACTTTAACATAAAAGAAAGATCGGACAGCGACCACTTTGCCCAAATATTTACCCTGGATCTTATACCCGCCAGGAGCCAGAAATAGTATGTCCTCATTTCGGCAGCCCAGCTCTACAACTTAAGCATCTTAAATGGAACGAAGTCTCGATAGACACCATCATGGAGGCCAGCACAACCCTTATGTCATATGTCAATGACAAGTCAACTCTGATAGAGGTTTGGGAGGACTTAGTCAAAATGTTAGTCTCAAAATTCCTGACCAAACCTTTTAGTCATAAAGCAGAAGGGAACACCGGTGCAGGTTGGTTCACTCAAAATCTAAAGACCATTAAAAAACAATTCAACAAAGTACTCAGAACTATGTGTTCTAGTGGTCTCCAACCAAGTCAGGACTCATTCTCCATAATGACAAAAATGAAATGTTCATATAAAATAATGATTAGGGTGGCGAAGCACACACATAACGAAGCCATCTGGATGAAAGTACTCGCCAGCCAGCAAAGAAATCCAAAGCTCTTTTGGGCCAATGTAAATAGCCTAATAAATGGGCACAATCAGCACATTACGGAAATTATCTGGACACATCATATAGCCACAGTGTATATCGAAGTGGCACAGCACTGCACACCGCGAAGGGCCCAGCCAGTTCCAAGTTTAAAAGAGGCCACCAATGCCTGATCTCCCCAACAGCATCAAATGTCACTCCCTCTTCATCAAACGTTGACAATGTTTCAACTTTCCGAGCAAGCTCCACAGAAAGAGAAGAACATCTAAGTAGGCACTCAGTAACGTGGGCAAACCCTAATGATTACAGCCCTCAGTTCACTCAAAAACAGGTCATTCACATCATAAAAAGACAAATCCCCTTGTTCACCTACGCGCTGGAGACAGGCACCATTCCAGACTCATGGCGAGTCAGCATATTCCAACCAATACACAAAACAGGGGAGCGATCCAATCCTAACTACTCCAGACTAATTGCACTAATTGACGTGGAGGCCAAGATATATGCCTCATACCTGTTATCTGATCTCGAGGACTGGGTGACCAGCATAAACCTAGTTCCCAAAACACAAACTGGATTCCGTGGAGGAATGAGCACCTTAACCTATTTATCAGCAGTCACTCTCTTGGACGAGCAAGCCATCTCTAAATCAGGCACACTTCATGCATGCTTTCTAAACCTCAAAGCTGCCTTCCATAAGATCCCCAGGGCAAAGCTATGTGAAAAAATGGAACGTTGGGGAGTTCCAGCAAAACTGCTTGAGGCAATTATAAACCTTTACTCAAAAACATGGGTTCAAATCAAACTAGGAGATGGTCCAAGCGTAACTAACAAAATCTTCACCACCAATGGCTTAAAACAGGGTGCGTCTTGGCTCTCTGCTTGTTCAACATATATACAGCAGATCTAGAGAACCATCTACACCAAGCACAGGGAGACCGCCCTAAATTGGGCAACAAACAAATAGGAAGTCTGCAATATGCAGACGACATGGTCTTGCTCAGCAAAACTCCTCGAGGCCTACAGCGGCTGATTTCTCAATTAGTGGATTACAAAAGAATCACGCAACTTGTCCTCAATTATAACAAAACGAACATCCTGTGCTTCTCGAGCACCCACAAAAGACAACCTAGATTTACCTGGAAGGCAAACGGTAACATCTTGGAACAGGCTGTAACTTTCAAATACCTGGGGGTACACCTCAATCTCCACCTCAACTACAAACAACATGTGTCATCTAGGCAAGCAAAAGCAAACAACCTGTTATTTGCATTCAAAACCCTGCAAAACAATTAAGAGACTGCTCAACAAACCATCTTCTGAAGGTTATAGCAGCAAACTTCATGCCTTTGAAATTGTATGGATTAGAATTGCTCCAAAGCAAAAATGCATCAAGATTGAACACCTTACAATCTACTGTTTAAAAAAAAAAACGGATCCCACGAAATATATCACAAGCACACATCGGCTGGAGTTTGGATTAAACAAGCAGACCCCAGCCAGACAAGGCGCCCTACAAAATACAACTGGAGAATGAGGGCAGCAGTCAAAAATTCCTTGGCCCACCAATGTTGGCTTGAAATAGAAAAACAAGCCAGTGTAAAGAGCTCAGTCTACTCCTTGCTACATCAGTCACTTGTAGCTTTAAAATTAGAAGAGGCCTGGCACATAATATCTGCATACCCAGAGTTTAAACGAGTAACCAACAAAGCAATCAGACTGCAATCATTCTCATTAGACAAAGCATCTTTGGCGAACAAAAGGCATGCGTGGGTGGTGTGACAAAATACAAAGGGGCAGATTTACAACTTCTGGCGCATCCCTGCAAATCAGCAGGGATGCGCCAAGAAAGAGGCGTCACGCACAACTACCCGTGCACCACCATGGATGCGCCGCATTTACAATGCGGCGCGCCCTGGCGCACGGATAGGCAGATGCGTGACGTATCTGCCGTCGTAAGGTTGGCGCAGTGCGAGAGTCGTGTCGCCGGCGCGACGCAACTCCAGCACTGTTCCAACCCGACCTATCTCCAACATGCTGCGTCACGCCTTACACCTGCTTCAAGCAGGCGCAAGGTATTGACGTAGCGGCGTCGGAAAAGTGACTGAGTGAAATCTTGTAGATTTCACTGCGTCACTTTTCCGAGGCTTTCCTCCGACGGAACGCCCACACTGCGACGGAACGCCCACATGAAACCTGACGCAGGTTTCATGTGGCGCAGTGCTTTACGACGTGACGCATCTGCATAGATGCGTCACGTTGTAAATAAGTCGCAACGTGGCGCATGGTTTACGCCGCCGCTGCGTCACAAAAGTGATGCAACGGCGGCGTAAAAGTGTCGCAAGGGGCTTGTAAATCTGCCACAAAGTCTTAAAACGCCAACCATATCTGTTGGAATACTTTTCAGAATTAAAAAAGCACAACCTGATGTTACTGAGGTTGGGAGTCTTTCCATCCAAAGACTTAACACCGAAATGGAAACAAACCTGGACAACCCTGGAGTGCTGTCTCTGCGGACACAGCAATGAATCATTACTTCATCTACTATGCATCTGTCCGGCCCTTCTACCCCTCCGGAAGAATCTACTACGGCCAACACTAAAACAGCTGCAAATAAGAACCTGCAGATCTGCCGTAATAAAACTATTAGGAGGCTCCACGGTCCAGCTAGCATGCAAGGCAGTGAAGTTCCTGGACCTAGCAGCAAAGGAGTTAGAAAAAGAAAACAAATGAAAACTAGTGCTCCCCTGCTCTCTCTTCCCACTTAGAAGTGCAAAGCCCTCGGCTTAGTAGACAAGGCCACGGAATACCAACAAGAAATGTAGAAGAGGTGTATCCACCAAACAGACTGGTTTAAGCCTCAAAAACAGTCCGGCCCAAATGCGCTTTGACTGTTTATATGCTCCTTGCACTAGCACTTGGAGCTTTTACCACATTTGTCATGGTACCAAAATGATCATATTAGCTATTACCATGAAGTTTCAACCCATGCAGAGTTCGCTCAACTTGTACGAATTTAGACTGATCGATTACAGAAACTAGGAGAGGCCACCCTAGGACTCTTAACAACCGGTTTTAGTTTGCAAATCGACAAGTCTTTGTATTTTTTGGTTTTATATCGCAAATCAATGAGTCTCTAATGAATTTTAAGATACGTTGATCTTTCCTCTTTATTATTTTAATTGAATGATTTTAATTAATCAAACAATAAAACATATCATAGTGGAGTCATCAGAGTTTCCTTGGATATTTATGACAGAAGTATCAGAGTATTCCCTGGTATTTACATTCAGGCATCAAAGCCTCTCTTTGTGTCTATACACAGGCATCAGTGACTCCCTGGGTAGTTATAGAAGAGGTACCAGTCTTCTCTGGGATTCATTATGATCATCAAAGCATCTTTGGGTGTTTATACCTGTGCATCTGTGCCTACTCAGTTTATAGACAGTCTTAAGCACCTACCTAGATATCTTTATAGAAGCATCAGAGCTTCTCTCGTATCTTAAATGCAAACATCAACATCTTTCCGGGTAATTACACACTTATCAGAGCCTAGCCTTCCAATTCTAGCACATCTCTGGGTGTTAATGGCGAGGCATCAAAGCCTTGTCATGTATTTAGGTTCAGGTGTATTTAGGTCAGTGCCTCCTCTTGTTTTCATACACAATCATTAGGGTCTTACTTGGTGTTTGGAGGCACCAGGGCCTCCTCTAGAGTCTCTCTGGGTACTTATACGGAGGTATTAAAGCATTCTCTGATGTTCATAAACAGTGAGTCTCTCTGAGCATTTAAACAGAAGTACCAGGGAATCCTCAGGAGTCTGTCTGGGTGTTTACACAGAGGCACCAGGGCCTCCTCTGGTATTATTCGCATACAGCCTTAAGGGTCTCTGGGTGTTTACACAGAGGCTCCAGGGCCTCCTCTGGTATTATTCGCACACAGCCTTAAGGGTCTCTCTGGGTGTTTACACAGAGGCTCCAGGGCCTCCTCTGGTATTATTCGCACAGAGCCTTAAGGGTCTCTCTGGGTGTTTACACAGAGGCTCCAGGGCCTCCTCTGGTATTATTCGCACAGAGCCTTAAGGGTCTCTCTGGGTGTTTACACAGAGGCACCAGGGACTCCTCTGGTCTTATTCACACACAGCCTTAAGGGTCTCTCTGGGTGTTTACACAGAGGCACCATGGCCTCCTCTGGTCTTATTCACACACAGCCTTAAGGGTCTCTCTGGGTGTTTACACAGAGGCACCGGTGCCTCCTCTGGTATTATTCACTCAAAGCCTTAAGGGTCTCTCTGGGTGTTTACACAGAGGTTTCAAGGCCTCCTCTGGTATTATTCACACACAGCCTTTAGGTTCTCTATGGGTATTTACACAGAGGCACCAGGGCCTCATGTGGTATTATTCGCACACTGCCCTTAGGGTCTCTCTGGGTATTTACACAGAGGCACCGGGGCCTCCTCTGGTATTATTCACACACAGTCTTTAGTGTCTCTCTGGGTATTTACACAGAGGCTCCAGGGCCTCCTCTGGTATTATTCACACACTGCCCTTAGGGTCTCTCTGGGTATTTACACAGAGGCACCGGGGCCTCCTCTGGTATTATTCGCACACAGCCTTAAGGGTCTCTCTGGGTGTTTACACAGAGGCTCCAGGGCCTCCTCTGGTATTATTTGCACACAGCCTTAAGGTTCTCTCTGGGTGTTTACACAGAGGCACCGGGGCCTCCTCTGAGATTATTCAGACACAGCCTTTAGTGTCTCTCTAGGTATTTACAGAGGCACCGGGCCTCCTCTGAGATTATTCAGACACAGCCATTAGGGTCTCTCTGGGTGTTTACACAGAGGCTCCAGGGCCTCCTCTGGTATTATTCACACACTGCCCTTAGGGTCTCTCTGGGTATTTACACAGAGGCACCGGGGCCTCCTCTGGTATTATTCACACAGAGCCTTAAGGGTCTCTCTGGGTGTTTTCACAGAGGCCCCAGGGCCTCCTCTGGTATTATTCGCACAGAGCCTTAAGGGTCTCTCTGGGTGTTTACACAGAGGCTCCAGGGCCTCCTCTGGTATTATTCGCACAGAGTCTTAAGGGTCTCTCTGGGTGTTTACACAGAGGCTCCAGGGCCTCCTCTGGTATTATTCGCACACAGCCTTAAGGGTATCTCTGGGTGTTTACACAGAGGCTCCAGGGCCTCCTCTGGTATTATTCGCACAGAGCCTTAAGGGTCTCTCTGGGTGTTTACACAGAGGCTCCAGGGCCTCCTCTGGTATTATTCGCACAGAGCCTTAAGGGTCTCTCTGGGTGTTTACACAGAGGCTCCAGGGCCTCCTCTGGTATTATTTGCACACAGCTGTAAGGGTCTCTCTGGGTGTTTACACAGAGGCACCGGGGCCTCCTCTGGTATTATTCACACACAGCCTTTAGGTTCTCTCTGGGTATTTACACAGAGGCACCAGGGCCTCATGTGGTATTATTCGCACACTGCCCTTAGGGTCTCTCTGGGTATTTACACAGAGGCACCGGGGCCTCCTCTGGTATTATTCACACAATAACTTTAGGGTCTCTCTATGGGTATTTACACAGAGGCACCGGGGCCTCCTCTGGTATTATTCGCACACAGCCTTTAGGGTCTCTCTGGGTGTTTTCACAGAGGCTCCAGGGCCTCCTCTGGTATTATTCACACACTGCCCTTAGGGTCTCTCTGGGTATTTACACAGAGGCACCGGGGCCTCCTCTGGTATTATTCACACAGAGCCTTAAGGGTCTCTCTGGGTGTTTACACAGAGGCTCCAGGGCCTCCTCTGGTATTATTCACACACTGCCCTTAGGGTCTCTCTGGGTATTTACACAGAGGCACCGGGGCCTCCTCTGGTATTATTCACACAGAGCCTTAAGGGTCTCTCTGGGTGTTTACACAGAGGCTCCAGGGCCTCCTCTGGTATTATTCGCACACAGCCTTAAGGGTCTCTCTGGGTGTTTGTACACAGAGGCTCCATGGCCTCCTCTGGTATTATTTGCACACAGCCTTAAGGGTCTCTCTGGGTGTTTACACAGAGGCTCCAGGGCCTCCTCTGGTATTATCGCACAGAGCCTTAAGGGTCTCTCTGGGTGTTTACACAGAGGCTCCAGGGCCTCCTCTGGTATTATTCGCACAGAGCCTTAAGGGTCTCTTTGGGTGTTTACACAGAGGCTCCAGGGCCTCCTCTGGTATTATTTGCACACAGCCTTAAGGGTCTCTCTGGGTGTTTACACAGAGGCACCAGGGCCTCCTCTGGTATTATTCGCACACAGCCTTTAGGGTCTCTCTGGGTGTTTACACAGAGGCTCCAGGGCCTCCTCTGGTATTATTCACACACTGCCCTTAGGGTCTCTCTGGGTATTTACACAGAAGCACCGGGGTCTCCTCTGGTATTATTCACACAGAGCCTTAAGGGTCTCTCTGGGTGTTTACACAGAGGCTCCAGGGCCTCCTCTGGTATTATTCACACACTGCCCTTAGGGTCTCTCTGGGTATTTACACAGAGGCACCGGAGCCTCCTCTGGTATTATTCACACAGAGCCTTAAGGGTCTCTCTGGGTGTTTACACAGAGGCTCCAGGGCCTCCTCTGGTATTATTCGCACACAGCCTTAAGGGTCTCTCTGGGTGTTTACACAGAGGCTCCAGGGCCTCCTCTGGTATTATTCGCACACAGCCTTAAGGGTCTCTCTGGGTGTTTACACAGAGGCTCCAGGGCCTCCTCTGGTATTATTCACACAGAGCCTTAAGGGTCTCTCTGGGTGTTTACACAGAGGCTCCAGGGCCTCCTCTGGTATTATTCGCACACAGCCTTAAGGGTCTCTCTGGGTGTTTACACAGAGGCACCAGGGCCTCCTCTGGTATTATTCGCACACAGCCTTAAGGGTCTCTCTGGGTGTTTACACAGAGGCTCCAGGGCCTCCTCTGGTATTATTCACACAGAGCCTTAAGGGTCTCTCTGGGTGTTTACACAGATGCTCCAGGGCCTCCTCTGGTATTATTTGCACACAGCCTTAACCCCTTAACTGCTGGGCCTTTTCCCCCCCAGTGCTGAGCCCTTTTTTGGCTATTTGGGGTAGTTCGCGATTAGGCCTCTGTAACTTTTTGACCACATAAGGTATCCACGCCAAATTTGCGTCCTTTTCTTCCAACATCATGGTGATTCTAAAGCTACCCAGGGTTTCTGGATTCCCCTGGATGGGTCCAGAAATTAGCCAAAATACAGGTAAATTTTGGGGGTTTTGGGAAAAATGGGAAAAAAGGGCTACAAATGAAAGCGTCTGGTTTTTTCCCTGCAAATTGTATCAAAAAAGGAGTTGTGGTCCTGAAATTACCATTTTCCCAGCTTTCAGGGACAAGCAGACTTTTGTCAGAAAACCAAAATGTTTTATACAGTTTTGGCATTTTTCTGGGACGTAGCCCATTTTTGCTATTTTTTGTGCTTTCAAACTCTTTCCAGTTAATGGTAGAAATGGGTATGAAAGCAATAATGGATCCTGGAAAGCTATACATTTTAGAAAAGTAGACAAAATTCTGAATTCAGCAAGGGGTCATTTGTGTAGATCCTTCAAGGTTTCTTTATAGAAACTAACCATTGAATATAGGAAAAATTGAAAATTAGTTGAAAAACCAGACATTTGTGTCAACGTTTTCACCTGTAACTTCTTCAAATTATGACAGCTGTTTGAAAGCAATATACCGTTACATCCGCTGGACCTTTCTGGTTGTGGGGATATATAGGACTTGTAGGTTCACCAAGAACCCGACGAACCCAGAGCCAACAACTGAGAAGCGGCTTGCAATGGTTTTTAATTATGTACCGGGTATATAGCATTTATTTTGGGTAAATATACACATGGAAAAATCTGTATGAAAAACACCTATGTATTTCTGAAATTGGAACAAAATATAGAGTTTAGAAACAGTAGATATTTGCACATTTTCGAAATTGTGAGTACCCATACTAGCATGAGAATTATAGGTCATTTTTCAAAATGACTTCTTTTTATACATTGTCTTTCATTTGGAAGGCAGAAATGCATTGAAAGTCAATAGGTAATAACAGTTGCTCTACAATTCTGTGTTACCCTAAGTCTCCCGATAAAAATGGTACATCACTTGTGTGGGTAGGCCTAGTGCCTGCGACAGGAAACGGCTCAAAACGCAACGTGGACACACTTTATTTTTACAGTGAAAACTGACCCATTTTTGGTAAAGTGCCTAGCTGTAGATTTTGAACTCTTGCTCTGCCGGCACCTAGGGAAACCTAGCAAACCTATACATTTTTGAAAACTAGACACACAGGGGAGTCAAGGATGGGGTGACTGGGCTGGCTCTCACCAAGTTCTGTTACCCAGAATCCCTTGCAAACCTAAACAATTGTCAAAAAAAACACATTTTCCTTACATTTCTGTGGTGGAAAGTTCTGGAATCTGCGTGGATCCACAAAATTCCACCCACCCCACGTTCCCCAAAGTCTTCCGAGAAAAATGGTACCTCACTTGTGTGGGAGGCCCAAGTACCCGCGACAGGAAACGGCCCAAAACACAACGTGGACACACCACATTTTCACAGTGAAAACGGACCCTTGTTTTACAAAGTGCCTAGCTGTAGATTTTGAACCCTAGCTCTGCTGGCACCTAGGGAAACCTAGCAAACCTATACATTTTTGAAAACTAGACATCCAGGGGAATCCAGGATGGGGTGACTTGGCTGGCTCTCACCAGGTTCCGTTACCCAGAATCCCTTGCAAACCTAAACAATTGTCAAAAAAACCACATTTTCCTCATATTTCTGTGGTGGAAAGTTCTGGAATCTGCGTTGATCCACAAAATTCCACCCACCCCGCGTTCCCCAAAGTCTTCCGAGAAAAATGGTACCTCACTTGTGTGGGAGGCCCAAGTACCCGTGACAGGAAACGGCCCAAAACGCAACGTGGACACACCACATTTTCGCAGTGAAAACGGACCCTTTTTTTGCAAAGTGCCTAGCTGTAGATTTTGAACCCTAGCTCTTCTGGAACCTAGGGAAACCTAGCAAACCTATACATTTTTGAAAACTAGACACCCTGGGGAATCCAGGATGGGGTGACTTGGCTGGCTCTCACCAGGTTCTGTTACCCAGAATCCCTTGCAAACCTAAAAAATTGTCAAAAAAAACACATTTTCCTCACATTTCTGTGGTGGAAAGTTCTGGAATCTGCGTGGATCCACAAAATTCCACCCACCCACCGTTCCCCCAAGTCTTCCGAGAAAAATGGTACCTCACTTGTGTGGGAGGCCCAAGTACCCGCGACAGGAAACGGCCCAAAACGCAACGTGGACACACCACATTTTCGCAGTGAAAACTGACCCTTTTTTTGCAAAGTGCCTAGCTGTAGATTTTGAACCCTAGCTCTTCTGGCACCTAGGGAAACCTAGCAAACCTATACATTTTTAAAACCTAGACACCCAGGGGAATCCAGGATGAGGTGACTTGGCTGGCTCTGACCAGGTTCTGTTACCCAGAATCCCTTGCAAACCTAAAAAATTGTCAAAAAAACACATTTTCCTCACATTTCTGTGGTGGAAAGTTCTGGAATCTGCGTGGATCCACAAAATTCCACCCACCCCGCGTTCCCCAAAGTCTTCCGAGAAAAATGGTACCTCACTTGTGTGGGAGGCCCAAGTACCCGCAACAGGAAACGGCCCAAAACGCAACGTCGACCCATCACATTTTCGCTGTGAAAACTGACCCTTTTTTTGCAAAGTGCCTAGCTGTAGATTTTGAACCCTAGCTCTTCTGGCACCTAGGGAAACCTAGCCAACCTATACATTTTTGAAAACTAGAGACCCAGGGGAATCCAGGATGGGGTGACTTGGCTGGCTCTCACCAGGTTCTGTTACCCAGAATCCCTTGCAAACCTAAAAAATTGTCAAACAAAACACATTTTCCTCACATTTCTGTGGTGGAAAGTTCTGCAATTTGCGTTGATCCACAAAATTCCACCCACCCCGCGTTCCCCAAGGTCTCGCGATAAAAATGGTGCCTCACTCGTGTGGGAGGCCCAAGTACCCGCGACAGGCTAGGGCCCAAAACATATTGAGGGGACATCAAAATTGCCTATCACAAAACAACCTGGTTTTGCAAGGGGGGTCACCTGGGTTTTTGGCCCCGTGCTCGGTGGCCAGCTAGGGAAACCTATCAAACCCACACATTTTTGAAAACTAGACACCCAGGGGGTTCCAGGGAGGTATGGCTTGCGTGGATCCCCCAACGTTTTCTTACCCAGAATCCCCTGCAAACCTCAAATTTAGCAGAAGAAATCACTTTTTCCACACATTTTTGTGTGGGAAAGTTGTGGCATCACCAGGCAGACACGAATTTCCTACCACCCAGCGTTCCCCAAGGTCTCCCGATAAAAATGGTGCCTCACTTGTGTGGGAGGCCCAAGTACCCACGACAGGCTAGGGCCCAAAACGTATTGAGGGGACATCAGAATTGCCTATCACAAAACAACCTGGTTTTGCAAGGGGGGTCACCTGGGTTTTTGGCCCCGTGCTCGGCGGCCAGCTAGGGAAACCTATCAAACCCACACATTTCTGAAAACTAGACACCCGGGGGGTTCCAGGGAGGTATGGCTTGCGTAGATCCCCCAACGTTTTCTTACCCAGATTCCCCTGCAAACCTCAAATTTAGCTGAAAAAATCACTTTTTCCACCCATTTTTGTGTGGGAAAGTTGTGGCATCACCGGGCTGACACGAATTTCCTACCACCCAGATTTCCCCAAGGTCTCCCGATAAAAATGGTGCCTCACTCGTGTGGGAGGCCCAAGAACCCGTGACAGGCTAGGGCCCAAAACGTATTGAGGGGACATCAAAATTGCCTATCACAAAACAACCTGGTTTTGCAAGGGGGGTCACCTGGGTTTTTGGCCCCGTGCTCGGCGGCCAGCTAGGGAAACCTATCAAACCCACACATTTCTGAAAACTAGACACCCGGGGGGTTCCAGGGAGGTATGGCTTGCATGGATCCCCCAACGTCTTCTTACCCAGAATCCCCTGCAAACCTCAAATTTAGCTGAAAAAAATCACTTTTTCCACACATTTTTGTGTGGGAAAGTTGTGGCATCACCGGGCTGACACGAATTTCCTACCAACCAGCGTTCCCCAAGGTCTCCCGATAAAAATGGTGCCTCACTCGTGTGGGAGGCCCAAGTACCCGCGACAGGCTAGGGCCCAAAACGTATTGAGGGGACATCAAAATTGCCTATCACAAAACAACCTGGTTTTGCAAGGGGGGTCACCTGGGTTTTTGGCCCCGTGCTCGGCGGCCAGCTAGGGAAACCTATCAAACCCACACATTTCTGAAAACTAGACACACGGGGGGTTCCAGGGAGGTATGGCTTGCGTGGATCCCCCAACGTTTTCTTACCCAGAATCCCCTGTAAACCTCATATTTAGCTGAAAAAATCACTTTTTCCACACATTTTTGTGTGGGAAAGTTGTGGCATCACCGGGCTGACACGAATTTCCTACCACCCAGCGTTCCCCAAGGTCTCCCGATAAAAATGGTGCCTCACTCGTGTGGGAGGCCCAAGTACCCGCGACAGGCAAGGGCCCAAAACGTATTGAGGCAACATCAAAATTGCCTATCACAAAACAACCTGGTTTTGCAAGGGGGGTCACCTGGGTTTTTGGCCCCGTGCTCGGCGATTAGCAATTAGGACAGCTAAACTCAATGCACCACTAGTGAAACATTTCATTGAAAAGAACCATAAACCGGAGGACATTAAATGGAGGATTTTAGAAAAAATTAATACCCCGGATAATAAGGGTGGTTCACAAATACGGAAAAAACGTGAAGTCTTTTGGATTTTTTCTTTGAATACTTTCAAAAAGGGATTAAATAGTGAAATACCTTGGGAGAATGCCATATTTTAATAGAATATAGGATTGGTTTGGCTGCCTGGACCGTTAGACCTAGTTAGGTTTTTTTATTTTTGAATTATGAAATCGAGTAGTTATTGTAATCTCCATATGTGTTAGATAGGTTATATCTTGAGTAATTGATTTAGAAATAGTAATTATATAATTGACGAATATTTATACCCTATTCATATTAGTTTTGAAATATAGCTTAGTGTGTAGTATCATAATTAGATGGAGGGAATGGATCAATAAAGTTTTGTTGATGGTTCCCACATCACGTTTTTGAAAGTACGGACTTTGTGGGATTAGTCCTCTTTCTATTTCGCTTAATTTCGTTCTGGTGCCGATTTGAGAGTATAAGGATTTTAATAAATTAAGGATTTTTTTGGAATATAATTCCTCAATATAATTCCCCAAAGTTTTGAAATATAGCTTAGTGTGTAGTATCAAGATTAGATATGGAGGGAATGGATCAATAAAGTTTTGTTGATGGTTCCCACATTACGTTTTTGATAGTATGGACATTGTGGGATTAGTCCTCTCTCTATTTCACTTAACTTTGTTCTGGTGCCGATTCGAGAGTATGAAGATCTAAATAAATTAGAGATTTTTTTGGAATATAATTCCCCAATAATCGGGAGTTCATTGAGCGAGTGAGTCACAAAGTGTTTAAGATTTATAAACACGTTGGCTCACCACATACATAATTATATGTTTACATCACGTGATTATACACGTAAGATCATAGAGTATTTAACGTAGTGGAATCACGAAGAGGGTTGACACTCTATCCTACAACGCAGGACGCCGGTAGCCATCTTCAGCCCGGTTTTTTGGACCTGGCACTATTTACATCAGGTCATTTTTGATGCTGCACATTAATATAATTTAGAAGGTTTAAAGCTGGTATCGTTAGTAAGTTCGGTTTTATTGATTCTTCTGTTTTTTAGAGAAGCTACTCCTCTGAATACACATACCAGTTTACAGCATTGATCTCTAATACTTTTGCCGGGATACACAGGTTCCATTCAGGTAAAATAGAATTTTTGAGCACTTGGAGGTTAGGATGCACCATTTCCGCGGTTTTTGTCGGTTGCGGCATGTTTCATTGGAATATCTTTTTTGCCAGATTAACACAATACGAACGCGGTTTATGTGCGAGCAAAAGAAGTGTTTTTACATGCTTGTCCGGTCTGATGGTTACCGTAATAAACGTCACACTATCATATTAATATCAGGTATTTAATATAATGGTTTTGAAATGAGTGAGATCCATCTCTCTATAAATCGCAGGAAGCGTACTCGTTGTCACAGTTATATTCAATAATATGTTACACTGAATTACATATTTAACATAGAGTATGGTTTTTATTTCAGATATATTATCAGTTTTCATTATAAATTACGTTTATGTTTCTAGTTTAAAGAACTAATTTACTTTTAAAGTAAGTTGGCTGTAGTAATAAATTGAATAGTCCATATTTTAAACAGATCAATCTTAGGCTGGGTTAATCAGATTTAATACTTTATTATAAATGAATTTAACACCTAATTGAGAATATGGATTTTTGTTGCAGATTTTTTTATCAGGACTTAAAGATTATATTCAATCCTTCAACATTGTGAACTGTTCCCTGTCAAAAAGTTTTTAAGTAAGTTTAAGTTAGTTAGATATTCTATGGTCATATATCACAAAAGCATCATTCTTTCTTTTTTCTTTTATAAATGTGTCTTTGCTTTCAATGTATGTATCTTTTTGAACTATAAATGTTTTGGTTACTATATGTATGTGTGATGTTAGGGTCTTTGATGAGCACTTGGATGATATTGCATATCAATGTATACAATTGTGTTTCTCATGTATATAGATAAGGAGCCTATATGAAAACAAATTACGATTATCATAGAAAGAAGAAGTGTATGAATTAATTGTTTTTAATGTATTTTAATTTTATTGTTAGAATTGATGGCTTATTGTGAAATGGATACTGAGTATGCATCTTTTATCATTTACAGATAATTGTGTGGCTACTCCTGAAGAAGGCGTTTAATATGCCGAAACGCGCGTCGAAAGTTTAAAGATATTGCCATTTTTTAATTTTGTTTATATATATGTGATTATCATATGAATTGATGTACTGTATATTGTGTAATAGACACAATTTTTATAAATTTTAAGAATTTTTTAACAAAGAAATATTAAAGTGATATCATATTTCATATATTTTCTTCTTTCTGGTTTCTTTTTACTTTTTGATGTTTATTTAGTTTGATTCTGATTGCCTAGGAGTTATTTTTCTCACATTGGGGGATCCACACAAGCCATACCTCCTTGGAACCCCCGGGTGTCTAGTTTTCAGAAATATGTGGGTTTGGTAGGTTTCCCTAGCTGGCCGCCGAGCACGGGGCCAAAAACCGAGGTGACCCCCCTTACAAAACCAGGTTGTTTTGTGATAGGCAATTTTGATGTCGCCTCAATACGTTTTGGGCCCTAGCCTGTCGCGGGTACTTGAGGCTCCCACACGAGTGAGGCACCATTTTTATCGGGAGACCTAGGGGAACGCTGGGTGGTAGGAAATTCGGGTCAGCCCGGTGATGCCACAACTTTCCCACACAAAAATGTGTGGAAAAAGTGATTTTTTCAGCTAAATTTGAGGTTTGCAGGGGATTCTGGGTAAGAAAACGTTGGGGGATCCACGCAAGCCATACCTCCTTAGAACCCCCCGGGTGTCTAGTTTTCAGAAATCTGTGGGTTCGGTAGGTTTCCCTAGCTGGCCGCCGAGCACGGGGCCAAAAACCGAGGTGACCCCCCTTACAAAACCAGGTTGTTTTGTGATAGGCAATTTTGATGTCGCCTCAATACGTTTTGGGCCCTATCCTGTCGCGGGTACTTGAGCCTCCCACACGAGTGAGGCACCATTTTTATCGGGAGACCTGGGGGAACGCTAGTTGGTAGGAAATTCGTGTCAGCCCAGTGATCCCACAACTTTCCCACACAAAAATGTGTGGAAAAAGAGGTTTTTTTCAACTAAATATGAGGCTAGCAGGGTATGTTGGGTAAAAAAAAAGCAGTGAGAGCCACGCAAGTCATTCACCCTTGTACTTCCCCCTTTGTCTACTACTCAAAAATGTGAAGGTTTGCCTAAGTGACGACTGAGCTAGGGCAGAAAGTCCCCTGCTACCCATTTTGACAAAACAAAATCTTAAAAAAGGCCATTAAACCGCCACAAATATAAATCTAACACTAATTTGATAAAGCTAATCCACCACTTATACTGGTTGGTTTTAGCACCTCCAGACACGCTGGCTTAAAAACACAAATACTTATCAAAGTATAAAAATATTGAAGCCAAGCCTTCTGAAGGTGAGCCAGAAAGCCACGTCACGGCACCAACCGCTTTATGGACCATTCACACGCCATTCACACACCACACACAAGACTTCCATACCACCAGCCACGGGCCCAAACAACCAAATCACTTCCACTCACACAAACATACCGCCGCCATGCAAGGGCCCATCACATTCATATGCCACAAGACATAATGAGTTTGACTACATTTTACCATCTGTCAAGTCTCCCCTCCTTCTTCCTGAACGTTACTGAACGCATGCCGAGTGAGCCTTTACTACTGGCTTCCAAGACAGCCACATGAGGCTCAGGAAGACATGTCTTTCATGCGCCTTTGGCGCACTCACTATGATAAATCCAACTCCTTCCAATTTGTGGATGCAAGTTGGGAGGTGCCCGAGTATGCCGCAAAAACATTTCTTGAGCTGAGCAAGCATATCTACCTGTGAAACTAAGGCAAACATGCTGGAAATTTTCAAAAGCTTCCTAAAGATAACATCATAAACTATGAAGAACGGATGAATGTGAAACACGGGTAGTCCGTGACAACGTAGCATATGTCCAATACACCGTTATGTGCAGTGACTGTAATGCACTTATCATACAGCAAACTGACCATCTACTAAGTTCTAACGGAGGATGAACATGGCAAGCAGCATTGACCCATAAGTACTACAGTAAATTCAGTGTGAGTGTGGCAGCAATGGATTTGAATCTATGGGTGAAGATGAAGTCAGGACGTGTATCTATACTACCTTTACTATCTGCCTTCTACCTTTGCAATATTCCTCGGAAAGCGCACCTACCGTAAGCTGTTCTAAACCCGTTCGTGTGTCTGTCCTCAGAGTCCTGACTAATCCTGTCCAATTGTTAAGAGACCCTATACTAATGCCTTCCATCTCTAGCTACTTGAAGCTTGAGTGAACATTTCTGTCACGTGCTATCAATGCTCTCACAATGCTCTATGCAACTCCTTCCAGTTTGTGGATGCAAGTTGGGGGGTGCCCGAGTATGCCGCAAAAACATTTCTCGAGCTGAACAAGCAGATCTAACTTTGAAACTAAGGCAAACATGCTGGAAATTTTCAAAAGCTTCCTAAAGAGAACATCATAAACTACGAAGAACGGTTGAATGTGAAACACGGGTACTCCATGACAACGTGGCATATGTTCTGTCCACCAGTATGTGCAGCGTGGAGACTATAATGCACTTGTCAATTGGCGAACAGAACAACTACCACGTTCTGAAAGCAGATAAAGGTGTTGAGAAGTCCATGATTTCCAGAAGTACAGGAAGAAATATTCTGCAGCTGCTTGCGTAGTGAAGGAGTGGCCCACAGACAGTAGGTATCCATTCACACCAATTGAAAGGTTTACCTATTGGCAGCTCCACCTCAGTCAATTTCCCAGTATTTTGCTTTAGTGTGATACAACATAAAGCAAGTAGGAAAACAGAAGGCAGGCTTACTTGGGCACTGGGGACAGTAAACACGAGTCTCCTGCCTCTTTCCCTGCATCGAGCACACTTTACAACGACAACATGGTCGCTCCTTTTTGGGTGTTGCAGGAATTTTATCAGCGAAGTGTCGCTCCTGCAGCCTTGCCACGTCCTCCAGAACACATGAAGTGGAGGCTGCTGCTTCTGTAGCAGTGAGACTTTCAATCACAGACAACTGAAAGTCAAGGAAAGACATGAGTCTTCCTGTGGTGGTCTCACGATAAACAACATACGCATTGTATGTTGCCATCTGGATCAGGTGCGTAAACAGTTTCTTATACCAAGTGCGAGTTTTACGACTCGCATTGTATGGCTGAAGAACCTGGTCGTTCTTGTCCACTCCGCCCATGTACTTGTTGTAATCAAGTATACAGGTGGGCTTGTGGACTTCGGCCATCTGACCCCAAACCGTGACAGGGGAAGTGCTCTCAGCATGAATTGTAGTGAGCACGTACACGTCACGCCTATCTGAGAACTTGACTGCGAGCAGTTCGTTGGAACGCAACGCAGAGCTCTGGGATTTCTGGAGCTTCTTGCAAACAAGCTCCTGCGGGAATCCTTTGCAGCGACAACGAATTGTACCGCAAGCCACGGTGCCAGCTTTGTAGAGCTCACTGAACAGCTCTACTCCTGTATAGAAATTGTCCACATAAAGGTTATAACCTTTGTGAAGAAGTGGCTGGACAAGCTCCCATACGATCTTTCCTGTGACCCCTAGGGTGAGAGGGCAACCTACAGGGTTAAGAGTTGTGTCCTTCCCTGTATACACTCTCAAGCTGTACACATAGCCAGTCGAGCTCTCACACAGCATGAACAGCTTGATGCCATAGCGAGCGCGTTTGCTCGGAATGTACTGCCTAAACAGCAGCCGCCCTTTATACAAGATCAAGGACTCATCAATGGCTATATTCTTTCCAGGAGTATAAACCTCTGGAAACCTGGCAGACAAATGTTCCACGACAGGCCGAATTTTGAACAACCTGTCATGGTCTGCATGGTCCCGGGGCAATGCAGCAGAATTGTCATTGAAATGCAGCATGCGCTGCAATAGCAAAAAACGATCTCTGCTCATGTATGGTGCGAAGATGGGGGTTAACCAAACCGTGCGAGTAGACCAGTAGGATAGCAAGGTTGGTTTATGCACTACCCCCATTTTAAGCGTGACGCCCAAAAAATCTTCAACTCCCCTAAAGTAGTGGGAGTCCACTTGCGCGCCCTAGAATGAGGCCCAAGAGTGCCTCCTTGCTCCCTCAGAAATTGTTCGGCACGCAAATTTGTTTGCTGCACAATTTCGTCAAAGAAGTCAACATCCAAAAAGAGATGGACATAGTCAATTGTCAAAAAATTCGCCGTATCGACTTTACATCCAGCGTCACCAGTGAAAGGCGGAATTTGGGGCTGAACTAAATTGGGAGGCTGCCAAGACAGCACTCCGTCTGTGCTTGCGGCCGCACGTGCCTGCACTCTGGGTTGCTCTAACCTGTTACTGGTGTCCTGCTGCACAGACTGTGATGGCAAAGGGACAGCACGACTGACATCGTCTCCTTCAGAATCGCTGGACGATGAGTCGTCGGATGGAACTGCGCCGACTGAAAAATCACTCCCAGATTCGGCTCCATTGTCCTCTCCCTTAGATGCTGTCTCAGTATCTGCTGTCTCAGTCTCTGATCCTGCCTCAGAGCTGGACTCCAGAACCAGACTTAGGGCCTGGGCAGAATTCATCCAACGATATGCCATCTCTGCTAGTGCCTAAAACTATCCTTTTAAAACACTATCCTACGTAGAAGGCAGATAGGTTGTTGGTTTTAAAGTGTAGAAGGGTGTGTGCGTGAGTGAAGTGTTTAACAGTCAATAATGACGAAGTCACCTTACCTTTGCAAAATCCGTATGCTCTCCAAAAAGACTAAGAAAGAGAGAAAAAAGACACAGTATTACTTTACCTTGCCACATACCCATCATCGCAGCCTTTTAGCGCTGGTGGGAGCCAGTGCGACCATCATTTTGGCGCCAAGATGCCTACGGGTGAACGTGTGCTTTACAATTGCACACTATAACCTCCTTTGACTAACTCACTACCATCCTTGCAAACGTGCCCCTCATCTCTCCATAGCCCCTCTCTCACATACATTTCATCTGTTTCAAAGTGTTTCTACTGCGTGGCTTTACTAATCCACTTAGCTATCCACATAATACAGAACTGTTCTTTCCAGCATGCCCTTTATGGCGTCAAAACTGCCACTAGACAAAAGTCAGATATCTCTATCTAGCAGGAATTTTTTGTGTACTCTGCAGCAGTACCACACTTTACTGCCTTTCATGCAACTTCAAAGAGACTCAATATAGTTCTTTCACAGTCTCATATTTTCAGCACTGGGAAATCTCTCTGTAAATATATATATATATCAAACAATTAATTCCCAATGTCAGCGCGCTCAATACCTGGTACAGGCAGCAACTGGTAGAATCCTTACCCGATATTTAAATTCAGAAACACAAAGGATGCCGCACTCCAAGACCGGTTTCAGAGTTGCTTTATTTCACCACCACTACCACCAGTAGTGGTGAAAATAAAGCAACTCTGAAACCAATCTCTGGAGTGCGGCATCCTTTGTGTTTCTGAATATATATATATATATATATATCTCTGCACTGGAGGGTTTGTTTTTGGATATATATATATATATATAGATAGATAGATATATATCCTGCTTCGCCGCTCATACTCCTTTCAAACAGGAACATACGAATGCGGACACAAGTTCTGGTGCAATAAGTTTTATTTTGTGCCCCGCACTCGCTATATATATATATATATATATATATATATATATATATATATATATATATATATATATATATATATCCATATATATCCAAGCTCCGTTTCCTTGTTTCCCAAAAAGAAAAACAGCACTCGCGGGGACAGTTGCTAGAGTTTATTGGCAATAAACTCTAGCAACTGCCCCAGCGAGTGCTGTTTTTCTTTTTGGGAAACAAAGAAACAGAGCCTGGATAAATATCGCGGGCGCACCCCAGCGTTTGTAAAGCACCCGTCCGCGAGTGCGCCGTTCACTGTGCATCAAGGAGCATATATATATATATATATATATATATATATATATATATATATCACACACGGACACATATATATATATATACATAGATTTTATCTCTACATATATTTATATATATGTATCTATATACATATATCTATACATATATATGTATATAGATACATATATATATATCATTCACTCTTTAGACTTATGTATATATATGTATCTATATACACATACATATGTATATAGATACATATATATACACATATATCATCTACAGAGAGAGACTCTCTCTCTCTCTATATATATATATATATATATATATATATATATATATATATATATAGAAAGATCTCTCTCTTTCTCAATTTTTTTTATAGCTATGGCTTCCCTGGGGGCCGATTGTGGCCCCACGGAAAGCACATAGCTATAAAAATTGCCCCACAGGGGGTCGGCCACTGAGCAGGAGGACCGACCCCCTGCCAATATTGCCACCATTGCACATTTTTATACATTTTTAGCATTTTTGGGGGCGATCGTGCCCCCAAGGAAAGCCAACATGTTTAAAAAAAAAAATATGCCCCCACAGGGGGTCGGCCACTGAGCAGGAGGACCAACCCCCTGCCAATATCGCCGCCATTTTTTTTTTTTCTTTTCATTTTTGGGGGGCGATTGCGCCCCCCAAGGAAAGCCAACATTCAGCAAAAACAAAATATGCCCCCGGGGGGGGGGGGGGGCGACCCATTACCACGAGGGCCGACCCCCCCAAAGACATCCCTGGTGTCTAGTGGGGTTTCCTGGCTGTGGATCACAGCGCTGCCGCGATCCACGGCCAGGAAACCCTTTCAGGAAGGCTTCGTTTGAAAGGGGAGACTCTCCCCTTTCAAACGAGGCCTCCCTGAAAGCTGGGGAGGCCGTTTTCGGAAGGATTTCCCCTTCGGAGTCGAGCGCGGCCTTACCTGCTGCTGTCCTCGGCTCCGGTGGGGAAATCAGTGATGTCAGAGCGCCTCGCGGCGCGCTGATGTCACAGATGGGCGGGAGAGGGGGCGGGTGGAGACGCGGAAAGCCTTCCACGTCTCCCCCAGGGGGAATTTAAAAAAAAACAATCTCCGGTGCGATGCACCGGAGGTTTAAAGGGGGCCCTCCCTGGTGATGGCCAATGGACGTGCGCCGCACCAGGGAGGTAGTGCTTGCGTCGGCCATTGGCCGACGCAAGCACCAAAGGGGTTAAGGGTCTCTCTGGGTGTTTACACAGAAGCACCGGGGCCTCCTCTGGTATTATTCACACACAGCCTTTAGGTTCTCTATGGGTATTTACACAGAGGCACCAGGGCCTCATGTGGTATTATTCGCACACTTCCCTTAGGGTCTCTCTGGGTATTTACACAGAGGCACCGGGGCCTCCTCTGGTATTATTCACACACAGTCTTTAGTGTCTCTCTGGGTCTTTACACAGAAGCTCCAGGGCCTCCTCTGGTATTATTCGCACACTGCCATTAGGGTCTCTCTGGGTGTTTACACAGAGGCACCGGGGCCTCCTCTGAGATTATTGAGACACAGCCTTTAGTGTCTCTCTGGGTATTTACAGAGAGGCACCGGGCCTCCTCTGAGATTATTCAGACACAGCCATTAGGGTCTCTCTGGATGTTTACACAGAGGCACCAAGGCCTCCTCTGGTATTATTCACACATAGCCTTTAGGGTGTCTCTATGGGTATTTACACAGAGGCAACGGGGCCTCCTCTGGAATTATTCACACACAGCCTTTAGGGTCTCTCTGGGTGTTTACACAGAGGCACCGGGCCTCCTCTGGTATTATTCACACAGAGCCTTAAGGGTCTCTCTGGGTGTTTACACAGAGGCTCCAGGGCCTCCTCTGGTATTATTCGCACAGAGCCTTAAGGGTCTCTCTGGGTGTTTACACAGAGGCTCCAGGGCCTCCTCTGGTATTATTCACACAGAGCCTTAAGGGTCTCTCTGGGTGTTTACACAGAGGCTCCAGGGCCTCCTCTGGTATTATTCGCACACAGCCTTAAGGGTCTCTCTGGGTGTTTACACAGAGGCTCCAGGGCCTCCTCTGGTATTATTCGCACAGAGCCTTAAGGGTCTCTCTGGGTGTTTACACAGAGGCTCCAGGGCCTCCTCTGGTATTATTCGCACACAGCTATTAGGGTTTCTCTGGGCATTTACAAGAGACACCAGAGCCTCCTCTGGTATTATTCACACACTGCCCTTGCCCTTAGGGTCTCTATGGGTATTTACACAGAGGCACCAGGGCCTCCCCTGACATTCATACACAGTAATTATAGTTTCTCTGGGAATTAGACAGTCATTAAAGACTCTCTGGGTATTTACACAGAGGCACCAGAGACCCCTCTGCATTTATTTTCAGCCAGCACAGACTCCCCTGTTATTTATACTGCGGTACCCAAGCCACCGGTAGTATACATTCTGAGGCATCAGAGGCTCAACAAGTAATTCTTGAGAGGCATTACAATCTTCTAGAGTATTTGTAAAGAATCAGTTCAGAATCATCGGTTGTTTGTGAAAAAGCATTCAGGCCTACATTGTTATTGATGAAGAGGCGTCACCCCATCATCGGTGTTTATATGAAGCTTAACACCCTGTCTAGGTATTTCTACAGAGGCATTACAGTGGTATTGTTTATATTTAACTGCAGTGCTTAATTTGTGAAAGAAAGAGTGCCGATGCCCAAAGCCCTGCTCAGACACCGGTGCGATTAAACGTCGGAGCGCCGAATATTAAGGCTGGTAGTCTTAACAGTCGCAGCTCCTGGAGGGAGTACTGCGGGGCGGTGGGGCGGGGCGGGGGAGGGGCAGGGTGGGGGTAGTAAACTCCGGCATACGGACGAACTGAGTTAAGTACATAAATAAATAAATAAAACGAATTACATTGCGCGCGCTGCAACGCCAAATGGCGATGTGGCGCGCGCAATGTAATTCGTTTTATTTATTTATTTATTTATGTACTTAACTCCGTTCGGCCATATGCCGGAGTTTACTACCACCCACCCTGCCCCTCCCCCGCCCAGCCCCACTGGCCCGCAGCACTCCCTGACTGAGTCTTAATCCACTACCAGTCACTCCCTGCCCCCTTTTCTCGCAATTGCAGGTTCCTGCTTTCTGTTTGTGATGGTTTTGCCTTCTTTTTCTTCCTCCGTCTTTCCGATGTATGTAGTTTCTCTCTATCTTGTAATCGTTATATTCCGATACGTAAAATATAAGTGTCAGTCCACCCCAAAAAGTGCTGATGCCCCCACCCGCAACCACCCACTCAAATTAAGCACTGAAACAGAGGTCTTAACATGTCCGTGCCAATTAATCAACACTTCACTGGGTGTTGGGTTGATATTTTCTGCCATGTTATGGCGTAAATCATTTTTTATGTTTTTCATATCATTGTAAGAGCAGAGTCACAAAATAGTCCAAAAAACACTAGAAGCGTCTCTTGTAAATGCAACGTGCACCTGGGTGGTTTAGTGCCTGTAATGCTAAATTCGGCACTATGTGTATTTTGGGCTTAGCATTTTTTTTGTTTTTAAATCAAACTTCACCTGTAAAGAAGGAATACAAACAATGTTTCAGTAGCCACATCTGTTCCATTCCCTGAGAAGTAATCATTAGCTTAAAAATCAGGTTGACCCACCCTGCTTGGTGTGGTGTCTTTTGAAAGGGGATGTTGATCATTAAAGCTGTTCTGTGGTTCATTACCTGGCCCTTCAGAACACTTACAGAGTAGCTAGCATCGGCAAGCGAATATAGGCTTAATTAGACTCCAATGACAACCATGGCATCGCATATCCGACAACCGTAAACACTCACCCCCTCTTCAGCCTCTCACCTGCTCCACCTCCGCCATCTTCTCTAATTGCCGCATCCATTTTGTGTGCTTCTGGATTTCAACGTCGTGTGGGGGATGTAGCGGATGGAGAAGGTCATAGCATTCACTGGACCCTATGACAGGCTTCACCTTCTGAGAGCAGATCCAGCAATAAGGTAATCCGCAGATAATGATTCTTGCAATTAAGATCTGTGGATATTTACACCTGCATACAGAACTTGGTATCAAACAAAATTTGCATAGTAGGGGCAGGAACATGGGTGTTCCCATGGTGGGGAGGGAATAACCAAAGGCACGGCTGTGGTTATTTATCAAGTCTTAAATTTGGGGGTAGTCATGTTTCCAAGATTGTTTCCATCACATTTGTGCACAAAGATTCACTCCAGATAAAGAGTGCAATAAATTATGCAAATGAGGTGAAAAGGTTCACCTATCACCTTCAGATTTGCATGGGGCTTTAGTGGAAGGGTTTTCCCACCAGGAAATGTATTTTTGTGGTGGACAATAAAATGGAAATTCGATGTTTGCTAAACTGGGCAAATCTTTTCCTTAACAATAATCTTATACAAGCTGCTTCCACGTAGATACAGGCAAGAACTCATAAAGTTAAAAAAATTAACCATGCTACCTAAACCTATGGTGAAAGGTAGGCATTAGCAGTAAATAATTCATGACAATGGCCAGTATGGCTTCTGGCTCCACATTTATTTATTTTGGTGTTTTATATAGTACACTCTGTCATCAAACAATATCTTCAAAGTACTTACACTTGCAAACAAATGAATACAAAAATAAACAGAAAGGGCTGCTATTGGAGTCCCTCGGGCAAGGCTACCATGCTTCCAACATTCTTTGAAATAAGTTCAGAGAAGATTTAGGCCGTGGCTACTGTTAAAAGTTCTGTTTTCAGAAGTTTTCTAAATTAGAACTACCTATGTCTAGTTTACAATTTGGGGTCCAGGGTAGCCACAGTGTTTAACCCTTCATACTCTGGTATCTCACTCCAAAACTCTGGTTACTGAAGAGGTGAACATCAATCAGATTTGAGGATGATGAAACAGAGGGGCATATCATATGTACAATAAAGTGGCGAAGCGTGTTGTTAAGCCAAAAAGCCTGACAACACGCTTCGTCACTTTAGAAATGCAGGGCTGCACCATATTTACTAGAATATGGTGCAGCCCTGCGTTTCCCCCTACCCTGGTGCTAAATTTAGCTGCCTAGCGCCAACGCAGGCACCCTTGCACCATAGTTCAAGGGTGCCTGTATTGAGGGGAAGATTGTTTATGTGCAGGAAGGTCCCTCTTCCTGCACAAAAACAATCTTTAAATGCCGTTTTGTAACTTCTATGTGTGCTGCTTAATGCAGCACACATAGAAGTTGCAAAACTGCATTTTTTTTAAATGATTGTTTATGTGCAGGAAGGGAGACCTTCCTGCACATAAACAATCATTGCCGTTTTGCTGTTGCTATGTGTGCTGCACAATGCCGCACACATGGAAACAGCAAAAACGAGGAGAAATAAAGCATTTCTCCTCATTTCCCCTGTTTAAGACCAGGTTTTCCCTGGTCTTAATTTTCGCGCTGCCTCCTATTTACGCTGTTCTTGTAAATAGGGGGCAGCATCAAAATCAATGGGTGTAACGGTGGAACGCCCACCACAACACCCATTGCCCGCCCCTTTCACGCTAAGTGTAGCATGAAAGGGGGCCTTATTTGCAAGACAGCATTAAGATACGTTAAGTGGCTTTACGCTGCCTTGTAAATAAGGTGAAGCTCCTATCGTCACCACAACATCACTTTTAGTAGATGGAATGTAGCATGGAACCAATTTTTGCAAGTATGATGGTTTTTTGTTCCAGAGGGCCCTACAGATGGTCTCAAGTGCCTTGAAATCACCTCTGCTATCAACTGGGAGAGAGTCAGTGGAGTACCCTCAAGGCTGGTTTCCATGGTCACATCTCCATAAGTTGAGGCACATTTTGGTAGCTTGATGTTGGAGTCTTTGGTCTCTGTAAATCAAGTTGTTTGCAGGCCAGTACAATTTACAGTGCAATAGTCTATCAGTCCCCAGTCAAGGTATCTTGTCAGTTTAATTCAATGAAAGGTTTGCAGGTGAGGGAAGATTTTGGGGACACGGGAGAGTTGTACGTTGGCCCCATTGATTGGAAGTGAAAAAAGACGTTTGAGTCAAAGATGATCCCCATGTATCTTGCTTCGCAAACTGTGGGGCATATATAGAAAAAAATCATGCAGTGCAGCGCAGCAGGTAAAATTTCTGTTCTCCGTTGTGTAAAAGGGAGAGAGCGGAACTGCATTATACCCTAAAAGAAATGGTGCAGTTCTGCTCTCTCCTTGAGCTGGGGCACTTTGTGTTGCCTAGCACCGATGCAGGCACCCTTGTGCCATACTGCAAGGGTGCCTGTGCTATGGTCAGGATAGTTTTTCTGCATGTGTGTTTCAGAGTGCAATATACAAACAAGCAGGAAATAACAAGATATAAGCATATTTCTCCTCACTACGCCAGCCTCAGACAGGCAAACCATTATGGTGCAAACCCATGTCTACATGCAGTGGCGGCTGGCATGTAAGGAGGGCAGGAGGGCCGGGGGAACAAAAATAAAAGTAAACAAATCCCACTTACCTTCCTGACGCAGCGCCCTCCTCTTCGCTTGGGTCTTCTAAATGCAGGTAGGCTCCAGGAAATTGCAGTAGCCAATCCTGGTGCTACTCTCATGCTGCATGAGAGCAGCACCAGGATTGGAGGGAGTGGCCTCTCTTGGCGCTCCCGAGTACACTTGAGCCCTATGCTGTCTCCAACCCAGCTGTCTAAGAGAGCTGGGTTAGAGAAGTTTAAAATGTGCATGTCTGGCTGGCCGGCCCAAGACAGCCGACCAAAAAGACATGTATTTTAAACATAAGTACCCTGTCTATCACTGCTTTCTGCTGCTGCCTGACTGGCAGTAAGAACAACAATTGGTCCAGACGCAACTCTTTTGGAGACCAAAGGAGGCAAAAAGTCTCTTCAAATTAATTTACTGAGTCACCGAAAAGATTTTTTCTTTATGATTACTTCAAACAAGAGAGTAAAATACTCTTCCAACGTACACTGGAGAGAAAGACAAAACAACTGAATTCAAGAAACAAAATCTTCTTTATATATTAGTTATAAATATTGCATAATCAATAGAACAGAAAAACTGTTGTCGAAAATGAGAAGTGCAAGGAAGGTGCTCATGTGTGAGGTGACTGAAAAAAGGGAAAATCAGAAAAGCAGTAGTTGGAGAACATGGTGTCTTAATTTCACATAGACAGCACTGGTTCCAATGATGCTAAGAAAGAGTAAACCAGTGTTCCTTGGCCTGTTTACAACACAATTTAGTTATAGTCTCCCATGTCCATTTTGCAAGATGATGCTACTGTTTTTTAAAAATGCACCATCCACTTGCGGGAAGGACAAGTATATTCCAGGCCATAGAATGAGGGGTGTTGAGGTTTCAACCCGACTTAGGCCATGAGGGTGAATCTAAACATCCGCATGCGGGTCTTCATCAGGACAATGAAAAATGAAAGAGACAACCATGGTGGGTGCCTGAAAAGGCAGCAGCAGAAATCAGAAAGCCCCGCCCCCCCACCACCCGTCCTGATGCTCGGCTCAGGACAGGGTTTTGAAAAATAAAATGTTAATAAATGAACTTTTATTACTATTTTATTTTTCCATCTGGGGGCAATTTTTTTGTTTGGCGACGCTCCTCTGCCTTAATGGAGGAGCCACCTCTGTCTACATGTCTTTGTAAATATGGGTTTGTGTCAAAATTCATAGGTGGATGCACAGGAAGGCCCATGCACCACCCATGGAACGTCTCTCTGATGCAATGTAATGCAAGGCAGAACAATGTGCTGTGTTGTGTTACTTTTTTTTCCAAAGCTATGTGAAATGACAAAAGTGATGCAAACCTGACACATAATCTTTGTAAATCTAGGGCTGTATCTTCTGACCTTGTCGGTGTCAGAGTGCCTGGTGAAGATGCTTCTGTGCAAGGCAGTCTTCGAACAGCTGCAGCCCGTACAGGTAAGAGCGGTGGGGCGCTGGAGCCGGGTGAGGGGGGATTTCGATGGACGATGACCAGGGAAAATTAAATAAATTATTAATTTGGCCTGGTCATCGTCCGTCGAAATACCCCTCACGTGGTCCTACCGCCCTACTGCTCTTACCTGTATGGGCCGCGGCTGTCTTCGAATATTTAAACCCAGAGAGGCTGCTTGGTGTCAGAGCGTATCTTGTTGCTGTTAATTCATTCCTGTACCTCCCTCATTATGCCTTCCTCTAATACAAGATTGGTGCACTGCAGCGAGATTGTAGGCTTGGCAGGTTGTGTCTCATTCCCCATAAATTGGTATTTCTAAATTGTCAACACAATATTTTATTCCAAACACAGGCCTGTGAAAAAATAATTGTGGATTGCTATCACTGAAAGAGTAATTTCAAGCGGGCCTTGTAACAGAATTGGCCTGGTACACACAGCAGAGAGAGCAAATGAAACCGTGGGGGAGGCGAGTAAATAAAATAAAGTGACAAAGTACATGAAAAGGAAAATATATGGCCTGACATATGGGAAACCGCTGATAGAGAAAAGGACAAAACATACTGGGAAAGTGAAAACAGTGGGTGGGGTACAGTGAGGGACATGTTAGGGGTTAAGGATAGGGGATATGTAAGAAAATGAGAAGGAAAGAAAAAAAACGAGGAGAGAAGTATGGAAAAAGGAGGGAAGAAGGCAAAAAAAGAAGCAAGGAAGGGAGAAACTGTATGGAAAGGATAGAAAGAAGGAGGCAATAACAGAAGAAATTAAGTTTAAATGGGAGTGAGGTGGAGAATAGAGGGAAAGAGAAAGGAAGGAAGACAGAAAGGAAGAAGGTACAAGGGAGAGATGAAAAGAGAGGAGATTGAGTAAGAGAAGAAGGGAACATGAAGGAGTGATGAAGGGGTTGTTCAGGAGGATGGACAGAAGAAAGGAAGTAAAGACGGAGGCAAAAGAGGATAGGGAAAGATGGAAGGAACAAAAGAAATGAGGGAAGGAGAGAACACTGGAGCGAAGAAGAGAGTGTAAGAGAGTAGACAAAGAAACAAGAATTTACTCGGAAGAACGGAGATGAAGAAGGATGATGAAGGAAAGGGAACAAAAATGGATTGAGGGAATGAAGAAAAGACAAGTGAGTGTGGGAAGGAGAGAAAGGGAATCAACGGAGGAAGGGAAAAGGGAGAAATTAATCATGGAAAGAAATAATGAAGTGTATAAGGGAAAGAAACAGAGTCAAGGACGATGCTTGAAGGAGGAGCTAAGTTAAGGACATTTATACCCAACATAAGAGTTGAATACATAGCATGTGGATAGAAATGACAATTTTCTAGCCTTTAATGGAGGAGTTTGTAGCGCATCAGTACATCCATCTGTAGGACCATGAGCTAACAAGACAGTTTTTAAGGAAAAATATTTTAATTGCTTTTAATGGTTCAGTTATTTGATTTTCGATATACGCATAATTTACTTTTGTGCGTTATGCACATCCAGATCATACATATGCATGTAAATTGCACATTATCCCAAATGTAATTACACCCACTATGAATGCATAATTCATGTCCATGTAAAATGCACTTATTGGTAAAAAAAGAGAGAACGTCAAATGCATTAGTCTGTGAGCTGGGAGTGCGTAACGTGTGCAGCAATGCATGAGTAATTTACACGTACATAAGTAATGATAAATTGGGCATTGTTTGGTGAGTATCCAAGAAATGGCTATGTGCCGTCACTGGAAATGATTTTTTACACCCACAAGGGAGCAAATTCCAAAGAAGTTTTGAAGAACCACGAAACAGAAACACAAAATATTTTGCTGTATTTGGGTCTTGCTAGAGACAGCTTTGAATATATGCCGGAGCATATGTCAGAACACAAAAGGATCTCTAGGCAGGGCCGTGGTCCCCAGCACCCTGGACCTTCAGTGAGATGATGATGCTGGGGGCACTAAGTCATCACTCTGGCTAGACACAGAGCCAGCGGTATGCCTTCTCCCATCATAAATTTGCATATAATAGAGAGTAAGTTACCCCCGCCACTAGTTCAGTGCAATACTGTCAGCAGTAGTATCCGTGAAGGCGATTGGCTGCCGCTGCTCAACATTGAACACTCGCTGTCACACAAAGGTCTGGGGCCCGCTGACAACAGGCATTGTGTCCATGGACATCCATGTGCAGAGTAACAGGCGGACGGGCAGCACCTGAGATGCTGCTTCCAGTTGATCATCAGCTGAGGACACCTTATACCACTGTGTGCTCTGACAGTGGCAACATTGCCTACAGTTGACCTACATTTTCACAATTTATAACAGTAACTAAGAATGTTTAAATTTTAAAACTTTTTTTTAAATTAAAATCAACAACAGCCTGGATTTCCAAGTATGCATCCCTTCAATGCAACACACCACTTTGCCAACGTGGCTGCCCAAAAATTTCAAAAAGCACACCTCTTTTATTTAATTCTTACAGCTTAACCTCTGAGTATGACAAGGAATCGAAGCATTTTGTTGGAACGCCTTAGGTGAGCTTCACTTTGTATGTAATGGAAGTGGAGGTGTGCAATGTTCAGCAATGGCATCAGAGTTAGCAAGCGGTAACAGACTGGAAAAAATGGAAATGCCATTTGGATGTTCTCCCCTTCACATAGACTTTAGGGTGCTGGCAGAAACATGATGCGGGCTATGGCTGCTAGCTGCACAAGACATAAGGGCAGCACCCAGAGATGCTAAGCTCCTTTGTGGGTAGCAGGCATCCTAATCCAGCAAGTAAAGAGAGTAGCTGTGTGCTACCAAGCAGCCAATCTCATTCTGAGAGGGCAACTACTTCATTCCACCATCCCAGTCAATCCACAGTGTAGCAGGTGATCCCATGCCTGACTCTAATGTGATCACTGATGAGATACCGCCTCCCAGCCCCTACATGCTGTGATTCATAGTGAGCACTGCAAGGAGTCGTGAGTGCCGGGAGCACCTTGGAGTGAAGCTAGGTTGTGACCTCCATCCTCAGGCCTTCTCCTACCTAAACACTGATTAAAGTTCCTATTTATCACCCTGTATTCCCCTAAATGGGTTCCTTCACATCTCACAGGCTTCCTCTGACCATTCACATTTCCTTTCATAAACCTTGCCTCCACTATCTACATGAGCAGGAGACTCCTATGCTCATTGGTGCTCCTTACATTGTGACTGTCCTACTCAACTGTGCCCTCCCCTAAAGTGCCTGGTAACTTTTATTGTCAGCCCCAGATCTCTCCACACCTCCACACACCTTCCTACCCAGCCATGGATGTATAATAACCAGCACCTACCTTCCTCCTCTAAATGTCATGTGACTGTTCTCCTCGACCACTGATGCCCTTTAAATACCCATTGTCTTTCTCTCTCAGCTTGTGAACTCTGCTAAACAACCCGTGACCTTCTTCCCCATCAATTGCCTTCCCCTAACAGGGTGTCTGGCCTTAATACCACTTAATCTACCCCAAACAACCAATAGTCCTCCTTTCCTACTGAGCCAAGTTCTCTCCAAACATCTGTGTCCTCCCCCTTCCCTAATCTCCCTGCTCAATTAAATAAATGGAACTTTTTTTACCTAGTCCCTAACTTCTGGTTACAAATACCAAGTTAGGCACATTTTGTGAAGCAGGTCTCAGTGCCCTTCCTGCTTTCATTAAGGATTCTGTGCAGTAGCCGAGTAAGGAGCAGGATGCATGCATTGGTGTTCAGAGGCAGGAGATAAAGAGGTTTGTAAATCAAGGCATTGAGGATTTATTATTGGCCACCATTAATATCTTCTATCTTCTCCAGAATATTGACTATTGGCTTATCATCGTGGTAAGTATCTAGAAGGAAGTATAGATATAATAGTGATTACTCTATAAATACCTTGATGTGATGTATATGACATATTAAAAACATATATGACATATTGAATAATATTAATGTATATGACAATTTATTGAAGACTCACAGTAAAAACACAATAGAGTGATGGTAGATCATGAAGGATGTGCTCAGGAAAAAGCAAAAGCACTTTGGTTCTGATCTTGCAAGTGATCTGGTCTTCCATTGAAAGGATTCTATAACTTCCACATGTGGTAGCCAAATGTGTTTCCCATTTTTTCAGGACCTCTCTGAAAACTTTCTTTTTCCTTATTGCACCTTATTCATTTTGGTGCAGGGGCCTTTGGAGAAATTCTGTATTGATCCTGACCTGTGCTCCTGAAGAAATTCTCTCAATTTTAGCAAGGCTTTTGTTCCTCTCATGTCAGAATTGTCACTTGGTGGTTTTCACTTGCAGAGAATTCCAAGGTTTGAAGGTGAAGGGATGATTATCACTAGATGGAAAATCGCCTGTCTCCTCTGTACACGCGTTAAAGGTTGGGACAGGAGACATTTTTGATTCATTTGATGAATGCAAACACTTTGGAAAGAAAGGAGTGACAGGTGTTACTTGCATCAAATAGTGTACTGATGTTATTGGCATGCGTTGTTGTCTTTCATCCAGGTACACAATCATGGTGATGAGCCGGCATAATGCTTTCCTCAAACTTAGCAAGACGTATGGGTCAGAACTTGGGGTAAATCCTGGCATCAGCGTTAAATTGCTTGATGTGATCCTCACTCAATCATTGACCTCTCTTTCTTAGAGAATACAACCATGTTGCTATAATCCTAGGCTGGTGGGATTCCACACCTCATACCTATACGCTTCATAACTTCCAATAATTTTAGAACTAGGATCACTACACTTCTTTTATGAAACACTAAAGGGATTAAGTCTTGCCCAGTCACCTTCCAGCTTGGAACAGCATATGAAACTTTGTCCATGGTAATGGGCTAATCTAGTTCCATAGTTGTCTCCAGAGGCAAGGGGTCTCTTTAGGTCTACTTCACATAGAGCTGTCACTTTAAAAGTTCAAACAAGATATCCCCAGTGTACAATGAAAGAAAAAATTGAGTCACTATATCCACTAATAGTGAAACTCAAGCCCTGGATTGTTCTAAATAGAGTTAAAATTTCCAGAATTTTCACAATTCCTGAATTTTATAGGCCAGTGTCCAGGAAATGGTTTCACCATATTCATACACCTTTTTCTTTTATTGTAGACATGCGGCAGCCTCCCGTTTGATAAAAAATCTCACTGATTGTGCCCTACAAGTTAAGAGAACCAGAGATAAATGACATTGTCTCCAAACATAATTGAATGAATAGCATTTGCACATTCAGTCTCTTGAAGCATAAAATGCATTTACTCATGACTTCTTCCTTCAACCCATTCACATTTTTAAATGAGCCATATTTAATGGCATTCTGTTATAAATGCTTTTAAAGAGCTCCAAACCATAATTAAAGGTGTTATCCTCACATTACATATAAGAAATTCCATAATCTCCCTCACAATGTACTCCTCATACCCTTTCTCTGTGACGCCCACTCAAATGTCAACACAGATGTATAATCCTGTTGCCTTAAACAGACTGGATAGTAATTGAAAGGGGCTTATGATCAGAAGAAATTCAGGGGAACATCTCTAATTGCAAATCCTGAGAAATCTTCTGTGAAATAAAAAGCATATCAGTACCTGAGAACTGTTTGTCTGGGGGGATACAATATGTATCCAGACTCACCACACACAAAAGACAAAAGTCGCACAAAATTTGGACTATGCATGCATATTCTTTGTGGAACTCCTTGCAGGTTTTACGTCTAGTTTGTAGAGTTAGAGCGCTTATGCAGTTGCTTACGTTTTTGTGCCACTGGTTTGTCTGGCCAATTCTGGCGTACATATATTTATTGCGGAGTAGAGGTGCGATTCGTGTTTCATATTTGCAACATTGTTTTCTGCCAAGTTTTCAATTTTGATGGTCAATTGAGTCCTTTTTTTGACGCAAACAGACAGTCAAACATAAACCATTGCAACCAAAAATGTTGCAAACTTCAGATTTTTGATTGAATACAGCATTTAAACGAAATACACATAGTATACTGTTCTCACATAAATAAATTCCCCATAATTAAAACTACGCATCTTCATGCAAGACTACAAAAGACCTCCAAGTATCCAGCAACTCATAAACTGCAACGAGTCTTAAGAAGCCACTAGGTACATTCTTTATATAAATGTAGGCCTGGGTGGAACTTGCGGAGTATTATTCTGCGGAATTCCGCGGAGTTACGAAAAAGCTCCACAGGAATCAGCAGAATTCAGCAAACAGGTGGAAAGAGGAACGTCGCACTTAGCACCGGTAGCTTGTTCTGCGCTGAAAAATCAGCGCAAACAACAGCACGCTGCGTGCCAGAAGGCGTAACTTCTATAGTTGATTTTTCTGCCGCTTAGGTACATTTTCTACTCGAGCTACAGCTTTCTGACTGCACATGATCACGATCGCCCACGTTGGAGAAATCTCGCCGGGTGCCCTTCTAGGTACCAAATCTTGCGCATACTCGACAACTTACAGTTTTTGAGTCGCGCACAAGAGAAAACTCTGCCACGCAGCGGCTTGCAGAATTTGGCCAGAACTCTGCGTTACAAGTGTAACGCGGAGTAGCCAAAATTCCACCAATTTCAATGGCAGAGCGAAATATATCGCCCACCCCTAATAAAGATCCCTAGGGTTAGTGGTATCCATGGTCTGATCCAGAATATAATTGAAATCCCACCAGAAAACTATTGGACTTTCCCACTCTCTCAACTCAGGAGCAAAAGAATCAAACATCTTTGGATCCTCTGTGTTGGCATCATAAATAAAACAGACCACACACAAATTAAGATCATAAACAATATTTGATTCACCCAACATGCACACGTCAGCTGCTGTCTTAACTACTTCTACATTCCCCCTCTCCTAAACAGCCACACTTAGGGGTATATTCACAAGAACGTGTGCTAAATATCACCAAAAAATGTTAACGCAACTTTACACATCGCAGTCCATCGCAGGAAAATAACCCCTTGTTAACGTAGAATTCACAACACGGCGGTACCATGCGATAGTCTCCTGAAACCGCGGACAATGTCCGCGATACAAACACCGCGACGGAGATAAAAACACAAACCCCAACACCAAAAAACGTGCGATGAGCCCATTCGCGATGAGGAAAGCAGCGATAAGCAGCGCCAGGCCTGCCATACACACCCGGCAGGCGGGAAAATCACTACAAAAGGAGAAAAAACACACAAACACAAAATGATCAACACCCAAGCACCATGGAGGCAGCCGGAGCAGGCGCAGGGGACGAGCGCAACCCCACAAGTACCCCGGACGACCAGCCCGGGACCACGGTGACAGGGAAGGGCAAGGACAAGAAGAAGAGGAAGACGAAGTACAGTCCGCAGGAGAATCGGATCCTGGTCACGGAGGTGATAGAACACCATCAACAACTGTTCATCGCCTCCAATGTGTCATTGGGCACCAGAAATGGATTATGGCGGGCCATCGTGGACAAGGTGAACGCCGTCGGAGAGTACAGGAGGTCAAGAGGCGATGGAATGACATCAAGCGCAAGACCAAGGATAAACTCGCAGCCAACCAGAAGGCAGCAATGCAGACTGGAGGTGGGAGGCCTGCGCCACAGCAGGAGCTTGTTGACATGGAGGAGCTGGTGTCGACAGTCATCAGTGTGGAGACCGTGGCAGGAGTCGGGGGACCGGACACTGCTCGACAGGACACAACACAACCGCAACAGGGTGAGTGACCACCAGGTACTGGGGGGACGGGGGAGATGGCCACAATGGCACACATGCACAATCAAGCAGGGCACAGTGCACACCCACAATGATTCTGGATCATGGCCCTGAGCCACAGACTGTCACAATGTACAATGCCATGCTGCCTGAATGTGAACCTGTACCATGCGGCTACATACATGCGGACACATTGTAATACACCATCTCCCCTTCACATTGCAGGGGCACCGTCAACACCTCCTGCAGAGCAGTCCCAGCCACTCTTCACTGATGACGAGGAGGACACCACCAGCATCGACACCCAAGCCCTCCAAGACATCATTGAGCTCATTCGCCAAGCACCTCCAGGACTAGGGCAGCCCAGCTGCATTGAGGAGACCCCACCCATTCCACAAACCACCCAGCAGGAGGCACCCACAACCCCGGCTGTCTCCCAAGACCCCCCCGAGCAATACATGGCCTTCCAACGCCGTGTGTTGGAGGTCCAGAGGGAGGTGGCTGAGCAGGTGCGGGTGGGGTTCGACCTCATGGCTACCAAACTGGACGTCATCCATGGGTGTCTAGGTCCCATCAGGGACCAGCTCCAGTCCCTAACGGACACCCACGGCCCGCTCCATGGTCTCCAATGAGTCATGACTGACATCGCTGGAGTCCTGACTCAGAGACTAGAACACCTGTCCGCTCAGAGTGGCTCCAGCGATTCCAGCCGTGAGCTGGCACACATGCGGAGGCTCATGGAGGACATGGTGCGGATGGAGGCGGAAAGGATGGCAGCCACCCCTGCACATCAGCAAAATGTAGCGGGCATCTACCAGGCCCTGCATGTCCTCATCATGGCATTGCTGCCACAAGGCGTAGCGATGGTGAATGCTGCTGCCCCCTCACCATCCACAACTCCGCCCCCTGGTGTGTTCATGCCTCACAGTGCCGCAGCCGGTACTGCAACACCCACAGGTGGGCCAGAGCACACATCCGAGGACGTGGATGGGATTGAGTTCAGTAGGAGGCACTAGCATTCATGTCCGCCACCTTGCCTGTTTCTGCTTGGTGCCGCACATGGCCCCATGACCTGCCACTGACCCCTGATACACTCCGCTGCACTCACCTTGGCCCGCGACATGGACTGCCATATCCTGTTCGATGACCAATGACACGGCGAACAGACTGCGGACTGTACCCTTCCTCTTCCGCAGTACTTGTCATCCCCGGATGGGCTCTGGCTGGCCCTCCACGGGCCCATATTGTGTATTGTGCTTGGCATGGACCTGTACTGCTCCAGCTGCAATACTCCACCGGATGTGCAATAAACATCCATAAACGCACTGCTGTGTCATGTTCTTCATCATTCATGTATGAATGTGTGGATGAATGTAGGGACAGTGATTTCCCTCACGTCAATGATGCTCATCTAGTGGGATGCCAGTCACAGTGTGCCACATTGCCTATTGTGTTCCACTTGCCGTGGACACTACAACAGGGAGACACGCATTTGTCACTTCCTTTTCCGGACATAGACTGAACCACGCCTTGAGCCCCCGAGTCATTGTTGCAAGCCCTGCGCTGGTCCGGCGTATGCCAGGCCAGACCACTCCGCTTACGCTCCGAGGGGGGGCCCACATAGCTACATGTCGAAGGTGTACACGCTGGTGGTATGCAGGTTACTGGTCTAGTTGTCAGCATGCCACGGCCACTCCCTAAGGGCAGCTTTGCACACACACCACACCCATCAGGCACAGGCGTCACAGGCCATATGACCCCGCCAATATAAGGGGCCGGCATCGTCACATTCCCCACTGCCGGTGGTGACTGGATGACGGACGCTCCACGGTTCTCAATCATAAAGGGCCCATGAGTTGTGGCGCCCAGGGTTGGTCGCACCCGAAGCCTTGCGGCCGGCACTGGCCTACCACCACGTGGCGCTGACTGCGGTTGCACAGGGTTAGTGGCACCCGAAGCCTTGCGGCCGTCACGGGCCTACCACCATGTGGCGCTGACTGGGGTTGCACAGGGTTAGTGGCACCGAAATAGCTGAGCGGGTGTGCAGCCTGCGATGATGACGTGTGCACTGATGTGGTCTCTGCCATTGATGCCTCAGGACTCAGCGTCATGTGTGGGACCTGGTGGGCCGCGGTGCGGCTCCACATGATGGGGACCATGCCATGGTGGCGGGACCGGGCCTGGAACTTGCACGGGCACGTGGTGTGCCCACTGGTGGACACATCGTTGGCGGCAGGTGAGCAGTGGGCCCGGGGTGCGCAAGTGCGGACAGCCAGCGCTGGCCGGTGGGAGGGGGTGGGGGGCGGCTGCATGCGTGTGCAGGGACGGACAGGCATTGTTGCCGTGTGCTGTGTGATGGACTCTGCCATGATTGACTCTGGCCTCGATTGCAGGTTGCAGACCTGGTGGCTTGCAGTGCACGTGGTTGGAGACACACCGGTGGCAGGAGATGAACAGTGGGGCCTGGGTGCGCAGGGGCGGTGGTGTCTCTCTCTCTCTCCCTTCCTTCCCTCTATCACTCTCTCTCTCTCCCTTCCTTTCCTTCTCTCTCTTTCTCTCTCTGCCTTTCTTTCATTCTCTATTTCTCTGTGTCTCGCTCCTTTGATGTGCGCATGACACACGTTCTGATTTTGTGCTTTATTTTCCAGGCTGTGACATCGAGATTGTCCCGGACAGAGCCGACAGGAGTCTTCCGCATTGGTGTTTTGTGTTGTATTTCAATAAAGTTTTTGGTTGTTACTTCAGTGCTGTGTGACTGTTTCTCGTTCTTCTGGCCACACATGTGTGTTATTTTTTATCAATGTGCGTCATCTGGTGCTTTTTGTTGCTCTTGTGTCGTGCACGGTATGTGTATGTCGGGGGGGGCTGGGGGAGGGGGTGGTGGTGGGTGTTGTGGCCCTCATGGGTATCGGACCTGCATGATCATTGTCTCCATGGCATCTGTGGGTCTTCAGATGTGGCTCTTGGCTGGGCTCCCTTTCATGCTGCAGGTAGTCGTCCTGCTTTACACCAGCAAAAGGCAGGTGTTAAATCCCTGCTGCTACCGCGGCTTATCGCCTGTTTTTGGTTCGCATCGCAGATCTGGCAGTTCGTTGTGAAAGTGGTGTTGTGGTTTTTTTGTGTGTTTTTGCACGGGAACGCCTACTCTGCATCTCATTAGGGTTAGTTGGTGGTGTCCACCGTGGCGTTAAGTTTTGGGGCAGTTATCGCAGGAATACTGGCGATGTCGGCAGTTTGCACCCGCTTGTGAATGGGGTGTTAAATCTATCTCCACTTTTGATGAGTTAAGGTGGAGATAAATCGGAGATAAGTCCTTGTGAATATCCCCCACAGTATTGAGAACTTTTTTCTGCCACATATGCATAGGATCCTCCCTAACCTGACTTACAGAAAAGATAGACCCAACCAGCCCTCTGCTCTCTTGACTTTTCCAACTTTCTCAATTTCATTCATCAACAAGGCATCAGATATTCTAGCTCCTAATGTTTGAGGAGGTAGTCTAATCACTTGTTGTGTTACACTTTGCAGCTTGTGCCTTTCTCCAGTTATCAAACAAATCCTGTGCTCTGATATCAGAGGTACAAAAAGCATATCTTTGGTTTGGCTGGTCTGCCTGAGCTCAGGGCCGGACTGGGAACCGAAACCGGCCCTGGCAAAGTGCTCAGCCGGTCCCCGGGGGGGTTGCTGCTGAGCTGTTTGCAAGGGCCGGTTTCGGCGATTTTGTTACAGGGGGCCGATATTGCCGGCCTCTGTAACAAAAACGGCCTGCCAGGGGCCCAAAACCAGCCCCCACCCTGGCGGCCCACCGGGGAAATGCCCGGTGCCCGCTATGGCCAGTCTGGCCCTGCCTGAGCTCCCATCTTCTAGAAGGAATAGTTATTTTCTTGAGCTGATATCTCCTTACTTTGGTCCCAAGCACCCACAATTTATTTCTGCACTTTCAGTAGTCAGTGTTCATAAGCATCCATAGGTTATTCATGACACTGCATTCTTGTTCCTCAAGTTTTTCCATCATCCTTAAGGTTGCTCTCTCAGTCTTAGCAGTTTGTTACTCGACCTATGTCAGCCAAAGAGACATTGCACCAATTGCTTCTGCAATTTTCTGAATGGAAGACTTTGTTTTTGAGGCTTGAGTTTTAACCTCCTGATAATGACAATGCATTTCTTCTCAGTGAGCTAGTATGAAGCAACAAATGGCTATGGGAGAAAGTTCAACACACTCTCCAATGTCAACAGGATTAGTTGCCATGCTTCCCAGATATAGTAAATCAGAAGAGAAAGGTAATGGTGAAGGAGCAAACTGAACTGCCTCGGATATTCAAGGCTTAATGTTTGTGGGCTCTTGGCCAGGGTCTCTTGCATCAGTCTCCAAGTACAACTTTCAGTGATAATTTAACCCACCGCCCCCTCTTCTTTCTTCTCCTCCTTGCCTTCATCCCCTCTAGAATAGGCTCAGAGAAACAGTCCAAACAGCATGGATCTTTAACTGCTCCCAACCAAGGGTATTCAATGCAGAACCAAGATGACTTACAATACAAAGCAGATCATTTTTATCCCTTTACTAGGTGACTTAACATACCAGCACCTGTGGTCCCAGCTTTTACAGTTTTTAGTGTAGACACCCACTTTCTCAAATTTGCCCTCAGTCACAGCATGAACACATTTTTTGTCCAAAGCACGCCCTGAACCAGAGCCCGACTGCATAACCAAACTTTTGTCTGCCTTTTCCCTTCTAATGGAGATGGACTTGTGGATTAGATTGCTATAGATTTCATTACAAGACCGGAGGCTACCATTATGCATTATTCTTTTATTTGCCACTCCTGAGCAGCTCCTTTAAAGAATACACCATCCACAACAATCCAGAACTGGAACAACAATAACACCAATATAATCCTCCAGCACGGAATCCTCATCCTCTTTTAAATGCTGCTCCTGATCAGATAAGTACAATCTTTATTCTCTTACTGCTTGGTTTTTATGTAAGGTAATAGTGTTTTATTGAGAAGTATGATTGTTGATCAGCTTCTAATTTTCAGAAGCAGTGTGAGTATGGTGTTTGAGAATTTTATTTTTCATTTTGTAGGGTTTTAGTGTGAGAAGATCGTAATTTTTTATGGGAAGCGCTTTTTATTTCAAACTTATGTGATCCAGGTTGTATTATTTTGGATCGCTTAGGTTTTTGTTTGAGGATTTGTAGACGAGATCGCGTATTTAAGAAAATACGAGCGCGTGAAAACAGTTTGGTTTGTTTAGTGCGCGCAAGATTGAACATCGCGGCATGTGTGCGCGAGGGGGAGGAAGCGCGTGAAGTTTTAGTTAGATGAAGACGTGCTTACCTCCTCGCATGATGCCCGGTGAAGCAGGAAGCATTCGGTTGTTCACGTGCATGTGCGCGAGAGTCATCTCAGGGTTCATTGTGATTGGCCGCCGAAGTCTCGCCAGAGATCGGCGGCCATTTTGAATTGGGAATTATATCATTGGATCGGATGGGTTTCAAGCTAGTGTGTTCATGGATGGTTTAATAAAAATTTTAAAAAAAGGTATTGTTTTGAAATTGAGAGCAGAGGGAGCGATTGAGGTCAGCTGTTGTCAGGGTTTGTTTTATTGATATTTTGAGGAGAAATATTTAAGTGTTGAAATGAGTTCTGAGGAGGCTAGTGTCTCACAGCAAGTGGTGGAAGGAAGGATTGGTGAAGAGAGTTTGAGGAAGCTTATTCAAAATGAAGTGAAAAGTTCTATGAGAGAGGTGATTGAGATTGTTTTGGATAAGAAGAGGAAAGATTATAGGTCTGAAGAGGATTTTTGGTCTTTTTCAGACGAGGATGAGGAATCAGGTGTAAGAAAGGAATTGAAAAGAGCAAAAAAATCTAAGCATATGAGTAAGAAAAATAAAGATGGATTTAACTCCATGAAAAGAGTGGTACCCGTTGCGGTATAAAAGAGAAAGGTGTCCATAGCGGCACAAAGGATGACTCCGATGAGGAGTATGATATGGAGGTGGATATGAGGAAAGATGAGAGGAGAGAAAAGTATTTGGATGAGTTTGTGTTTGATGTTGATCATGATGATGATCTAAATGATGATCTGTTAAATGATCTGCCTACAACTTCAAAAACTATTTTGAAAGATCCTCTAGGAGGGGAAATGTTTAGCCCTTATGAACTAAGGCACCCTAGGAGTGCGGATTGGTGGCCGCAAGAACATGTTGCAAGGTTTATAAAGCATTGGTTGAGGAAACCTCTAGAAAAAGAGGTGAGAGGTGTTCTGAGGGCTGAATGTTCGAGGCCACAAATTGAGAACAAGGTGTGTCAGACTCCACATTTGGATCCTGAGTTGATTTCGTATCTCTTCAGATTGGGGAAGGATCCTAGGAAAAGTTTGGAACGATCTTTGAAGTTGTGTCAGGATCGTTTGTTGGACATATTGGGTCCACTTGGAAAAATTTTAGATATGTCAGAGGAGGCTTACATTAATGGTGAGCAAGTAGATGTGCAACTTTTGCGTGGCTGGAGTCAGAGGGCCATGGTGTTCCTAGGAAATGCGAATTCTGGTCTGTTGGCTGAAAGGCGCAAGACTGCTCTGTTGAAGATCAGCCCGAAGTTGGGAGATCTTGCAGTTAAAGAACCTTGTGAGGACGCACAAGGTTTATTGTTTGGGGAAGGTTTTATTAAAACCATAGGAAAACATGTGTCCACCTTTACTGCGCTAGACAGAGCGCAGACCAACATGAGGAAAGTTTTTGGTGTTTTTGGCAGGGCCGGTAGACGGGGACAGTATGCCGGCCGAGGATTTCAAAGGTCCCAATTTAACACGCAGTACAACTTTGCAAATAGAGGATTTGGAAGAGGATTTCAAGGATCCTCCAGTTTTTTCCCTCAAAGAGGAAGATTCCAGAGGTCTAGAGGGGGAAGAGGAAGAAGTCAATCAATTCAAGGATCAAAGGGTGAGTATGCTGACTATTTCTGGTTCTTCCCTCAAAAGAGTAGGAGGCCGTTTAAGGTTATATGTAGATGCTTGGAGGAAGATAACGAGAGATCCTTGGGTTTTAAATACAGTACAAGGGTTCCAGATAGAGTTTGTGGAAAGGCCATTCCAGGATGTGGAGCCAAAAGAGTTAGTGTTCGCAGAAGAACAAATGGGAATTGTAGATTTAGAGGTGAAAGAGATGTTGGAGAAGGGAGCTATTTGTATGATAAATGAGAGTTTAAGAGTTTATGTGAGCACTTTATTTTTGGTGGAAAAGAAAGAAAAGGGTTGGAGACCCGTTATAAATTTGAGGAGTCTGAACCGATTTTTGGTATACAGGCATTTCAAAATGGAAGGGATTCACCTCCTGAGGGACATATTGCAATCAAAAGATTGGTTGGTGAAGTTGGATTTAAAGGATGCTTACTTCACTGTTCCAATGGAGGTGTACAGCCAGAGTTATCTTCAGTTCAGATGGAGAGGTCAGTTGTACCAATTCCTCTGTCTTCCTTTTGGCCTTTCTTCGGCACCTTGGTGCTTTACGAAGTTAATGAGGGTAGTTGTGGCCTTCTTCAGGGAGAGAGGTTTCCGTTTAATTGTTTATTTGGACGACATTCTGTTGATGTCTCAGGACGCAGAGGAGTTGAGGAGACAACTCAAGGTTGTTGTAGATACTTTGGAAGGTTTAGGTTTCTTAATAAATCAGAAGAAGTCTGTGTTTCTTCCACTCAGAGTTTAGATTTTCTGGGTTTTACAATAGATACAGTGAAAGAGGTTTTGAAATTGCCTTTGAAAAAGGTGAAGATGATAAGAAAAGAGGTTTTGAAAGTTCAAAAGAAAGAGAGTATTTGTTTAAGAGACTTGGCGAGGATTCTAGGTTTGTTTTCTTCTTCAATTCAGGCAATTTTCCCAGGTCCTCTATTTTATCGAGCGTTGCAGAGAGTGAAAGGGAATGCTTTGAGGGCAGGATTATGGTATGGGGACCAAATAGAATTGGATATGGAAGCGAAGGAAGAGCTGGATTGGTGGTTACACAACTTGGAGGTTTGGAATGGGAGAGCAATTTTTGGATGTCTTCCGGATGTTATTTTAGAGACGGATGCGAGCCTGTTAGGTTGGGGGGCTCGTCTGGATCAGTTGGAAACAGGAGGTGCTTGGTCAAAGGAGGAGAAAGTTCTTCATATAAATTGCTTGGAATTGACAGCAGCGTTGTATGCGCTAAAGAGTTTCAAAGGGAGATTGCAGGGACAGACAGTACTTTTGAAGATGGACAATATCTCAGCTGTAGCGTACATAAATCGTTTGGGTGGTTGCAGATCGAGGGATCTGTCGATTGTGGCAAAGGAGCTGTGGATGTTTTGTCTAGAGAACAAGATCGCATTGAGAGCGGAGTATCTTCCGGGTGTAAAAAATGTGATTGCAGATTGGAATTCAAGACATGTGAGGGATTTCAGCAACTGGATGTTGGGGAAGTATTATTTCAGGAAGATTCAGATGGTTTTGGGTCCTCTGGAGGTGGATCTGTTTGCGACAAGGTTGACTCGTCAGTTGGAGAAGTATTTCAGCTGGATGCCGGATCCAGAAGCTCTGGCTATAGATGCATTTCAGCAGTCATGGAGGAACATGAGGGGTTATGCGTTTCCTCCGTTTGCTATGATTCAGAGGGTACTGTTGAAGGTGAGAAGAGAAGGGTGTCAGATTGTTCTGGTCACTCCTTTCTGGATAGCTCAGGCTTGGTTTCTGGTGGTTCTGGAGTTGGCTTGCGATGTTCCTTTATTGATGAGGGCAGAAGAAGGTTTGCTGTTAAAAGAAATGGGAGAAGTTTATCCGTTGATTTTGAGTGGGGTGCTGGACCTTCTTGTTTGGAAAGTATCAGGGGATCCAGTTGTGTCGAGGGGCTTTCGCATGAGGCTGCAGAGTTGCTCGAAGAGTCTTGGGCCCCAGGGACTAGGAGGAGATACAGAGGAGTGTGGAGAATTTGGATGGGTTGGTGCGTGGAACAAAGTTTGGATCCCGTGGAGGCTCCTGTAGTTGAGTTTGTAAATTTTTGGGTGGAGCAGTTTAATAAGGGTTTGAGTTATCGTACCGTTAATTGTTATAGGTCTGGAGTTTCTGCGGGTCATGTTTTGGTAGGAGGTAGATCTATTAGAAGTAATGTTCTGGTTTGTAGAGTTTTGAAGAGTATGAGGTTGAAAAGACCTCCCAAGGCTCGTTATGATGTTATGTGGGATGTGAATTTGGTTCTCAAATTGTTTTGCGATTGGCCTTCAAATAGATATTTGAATAAGAATATTTCTATTAAGTTAGCGACTTTGTTATGTTTGATTTCTTGTAAAAGAGTTTTAGATGTGAAATGTTTAGAGGTGAGTAACAGACATTTTATTCCAGATGGTGTATTCTTTGAAATTCATAAGAGGACTAAGACTATGTCGTCTTCTGTGTTTTATCCGAAGTATGAAGAGTGCTGGAAGTTGTGTGTGGTGGACTGTTTGAAAGAGTATGAGTGTAGAATGGCTGAGAACAGAAGGGATGGTGTACATCAATTGTTAATTTCTTTTGTTAAACCTTATGGAGCGGTAAGTACGGCAACAATTTCTAGATGGGTGCGATGTGTGATGAGTCAGGCTGGTGTGAATATGGAAAAATTCAAAGCTCATTCTATTAGAGGCGCAATGGCAAGTAAGGCTTGTTTTTGTGGTGGACGTTTGGAGAATATTTTGAAAGCTGCGGATTGGTCTAATGTGGATACCTTTGCAAGGCATTATTTTAGACCGGTAGAGCATATGTAGGAGTGTGGTAGGATCTCCCTTTCACCCGCATGCCCATGCTTTTTTTACAGGTTTGCCCCACCTCCATTTCATCCGAACAGGAATCATCCCAGCGAGTACTGTCAGGCTCACACAGGCCAGGATCTGCAGATTTGGAGTGTCCAATAGTTGTCTCCCCTGAGATGGCAGTACCAGAAGCAATGGTGGTGGTACCTCATTCCTTCCCCAAGAGGTGCATCCATCAGCATCTCCTCCTTTGTCAGCGCTTCACTAATGCTTGTGCTGACACCGATGCATTAATCTCTGGTGACAGAATGTCAACATTCTTCCTCTGTGCCAGCCCACACCTTGGGCAACCAAACCCTGTGCCTCTCTACTTGGCACGCATTCCATCTCTTTCCCTCCATTCTTGCTGATAAACACGATGAGCCCATTGCTTATCCCTGCTGCAATTATGGCTGTGGGGAACCATCCAGGTGCATGCTAAAGTAGGTGCAAAGTAGACTTCAGCATCTCATTCAAGGGTAGCTTCTTTGTGATACTGCTGTCCCCATCTTCAGCTTCTGCCATGACTCTGACACCTCCACCATCTCAGACCACTGCTCCTAATGCACAAGTTCCTCCTACCGCCACCATTAAACGGATGCAGCAGAGGCAAACCTGGTGCACCTGCGCAGCCAAGGCCACATCAAAGCAAGTATAGGCAAGAGAGTCGCTCATCTTGTAAACTAATCTGGTAGACTGGTCGTTGGCCCTGCAGAGGGGACTGTTGTGTGGCACACTCGGCCACTGCCGCTCAGGTGACCACCATCTTTCATAGAGTCCCAACTAAAGCTGTTTGAACCTTGTGTAGTCTGGAATTTTGTCTGGGCAAATGTGAAGAAAGAGTTGTAAATTTTCATTATCCAGATTTTACAAAAAGATGAATTCTTACCCATTAAAAAACAGAATTATCTGGTATATAAATGAAAAAATATATAAAAAAGTTCCCTCTTCAGGACTTGTGGTTGGGCCTTTTGCCAACGTGATCTTTCCTTCTGTGTGGAATGTAAAATTTAGCCTTTGTTACTGCATGGATGTTTTATGTCCATAATTCAAGGAAGTTTCTGTTAATGAGCTCGGGTTGTTTGACATCGTGGAAACTGGTCAATATATACATGGGTCATTATTGCTAATAACTTACTCATAGGGCCATTATTGTTTTTCTGAATAATAGTAGAGATTTAAATGTGTATAAGTGTTTGCAAGGGCAATGCAGAAACTGGAAAGCAAAATGTGTTTGACTTGGCAATGCATGATTTTTGGAATTGAGTTTACCATGGCACTCTAACAGCGTATGTACTCGAGTGACAACTCTGCCTGTGACATAGATAATCTGCAATCTTCACCAGCTATTGAGGTCTGACTGCTGGCATGTTAAGCATCATGCTATCAGCAGCATCTCGGAATATAAGAGCTGCACCACATGCCTAATGAAAACATGCAGGCTTATGATAGCAACAGCTTAATTTTGAACAGTATCAGCTATGGTACTATTTTTTTCTGAGACTGACTTTTTCATGAACTTTTTACTGCCACGTGTGTACTCTGCACATGAACTTGAGGAGCTATGAACCGTAGCACATAGTATTTTATTTTCAGGTACACACATTGAGATTATTTTTTAACTAGCTTATTTGGTTAATGGTATTTTATTTTCTGACACAAGGGTGATAATCGACTTATAATGACACAAATGGTGTAATATTAACAGGCACTCACATTTTGACCTCTTACTAAAAGTCAGGACTTGCTACAGTCAGGACTTGCTACTGAATGATAACGGCTGTAACATTTGGCAGTCCCGGCACCCTAGGCAACCTCACACACTCAGCATTTGGGCAACACTCATATTTTTGTTGGAAGTGCCCTGGTATTTGAAGCCATCATCCTCCAGAATAAAGGGACATTTTTCTGGTAAAATTTAAAGTTCCGGTTCTTACATTTTGTTGGCTATAAGTGTCAAATGAACAAGGATTGTTCTTATATCTCCAGTATTAAAAAACGTGTCTCGTTTCTTTTGGCATAACTGCTTTGATAAGTATTAGATTTTTGCAGTGGCACTCGCTGTCTGGCAGAACTTTGGTGTTGTGCCACAATTTGCTGGGCATCCGATGTTTCTATGGCACACATACTCGTTTCTAATGGTGACTGGCTGTTTTACTTCTGAGAAATATTGATCCTGGGTACTGGTGCAGTCCCTGACGGTTGGCAATATTGGAGTATTTCAAGAACTTTTCTTCACAAGTTGCTCAGAAACATGGGACCAAATTTATCAAGACATACTTGCTGCGTTGCGCTGCGTCAAATGGAGAAGGCAGGAATGTGCCATGTTTACTAATATATTCCTGCTCTCTAACTGCAATGGCCCACCACGTTGTGCCTAGCACCAATGCAGGGACCCTTGTGCCAGGGTGCCGGCGTTGCAGGCAGGATTGTTTTTAAGCAATTCTTAGAGGTGTTTTCCAGAAGAGGAAAACACGAAGAGAAATAAAGATATTTCTTCTTGTTGCACCTCTATCGAGAAGGCGTACAATTTTGGCTCATTCCAAGGTTTATTCATCTTGCTAAATTAGGAATGCGCTGAAATACATGGGTGGATTGCTGGGACTACCCCCTCTCCACCCATGTAATGCATTCCCGGCACAGAGTGATAAAAGGCAGTGACTACCGCTACCTTGTGTTACTCCGGATTTACCAAGTCACGCAGGGCCACGCAAGGTGGCCTTGTGCTTCTTGGTAAATCTGACTTAAGAATTATGTAGCCCTTGTGTCACACTGCGTGCTGCAAGGGCAACCCAATCCTTTGATAAATCTGGGCCATGATGTTTGCCCATTCATTATGGTGTTAGAGGCACCATTTGCCCTACTGAGAGTGAGATCTTGCTCACATCGAAGGAAAGATGGAATAAAAAAGTCTTAGTGGTGTGAAAAACTTTAAAAACTGGTGACACATTTGTGACATCTATGCCACAATATGTTTTGACTTTGTCAATTGGTGTGGCTAAAGGTCATGCACAAAGAGAAGGAGGGATAGGGAGTAGAAATCTCCAATTTGACAGTATTTGAACTGATTTAGTGACAGCTGGCTGTCAATCATTTTAATACAAAGTATGTTCATACAGTATCTGAAGTTTAGGGGCTCTGCCTACCACCTTGCCATTTTTTAAAGATTTGGGTACAGTCTCGTATTTGCATCATGTATACCCGTCTTTGACCAGATGCTGATGTGAAAAGGGATTAATAGAAGGGTTAATTCAAGTACCCAAAACTGTGATAACTGGAAATATAAGGAACAAAGTGGAATGGTCCACTTGCTAAACCAACCCTGACTGGAAGCACTGAATCCGTTTCAACAAGAAGTCTTGGATCCCAACAGACTCCAAACTTTCCAACAGAACCCCATAACACACTGTGTTTAAGGCAGTGGACAGGTTCCCCAGAACCACTATCCGGACAGCACTCTTCTTTGGACGGCCTCTTAACGACATCAAGCAAAAATACAATAACTGATTTGAAGACTCTGTTGATCAGACGTCTCCAATAGCCTTAATTCATTCATTGGCAATGTGCTATAGAAAGATGGGGCTGATGAGACAAAGATGAGATTGACCAGAAGCAAATTGACAGGCGAGGATTTATAAAAGGATTCTTGAACTATCAGGATGAAGGCACCACTTTACATTATTGTTGGGTTAATGTCAGATTGGAGAAAGATCTGAAGATGGAGAATACTGTAGGAAAAGCCTTTATGCAGAACTTGGAGTGCTTGTGATGAGCATGGTTCATGTAGTGGTCCTCACCATTTTCTCCAATCTCTTCTGAAATTGCTCCAGTAAAAGAGAGGAAACAATTTAAGAAAGAGAATAGCTGTTACAACCTATTTTTATTTTTTCCTTGCAATTAATGCTGATCTGAAGGGACTATTGGAGAATAAATTGTGGCCTTTTAATTTGTGATGAGGAATACAATTTTGTATTTCAAATATCACTACTCTTCTGTTTGTCAATATCTGACAGAATCCAGATTTCCTGGATGATTTGGATATGCTTTTGGTGCATCGGATCTTCTGTTATACCCTGAGTGTATCAATTCCTTATAGCATAGTTTATTTTGTAATGTTTTATAGGATTATAAAAAAGAGAGAACTGTGTGATACACAGTATTAACTACCACAGAAGTTAAAAAGTTATCAACGTTTTCTGTTGACTTAGTTACAATCAGGTCCAAACTTTCACCAATGCATACAAGTCAGTTATAACATCTAAAAAAGTTACCAGTGTTTGGTAAATGTTACAAACCAAGGCATATATTTACAAGGGGATATCGCCACCAGAACGTCGCTTTTAGTGACGTTCTTGGTGCGATATCCCCTTCTCCTAATTTACAAAGCAGCGTTAAGCCACTTAACGTGGCTTAACGCCGCCTTGTAAACAAGGCCCCTTTTCATGCTTCACTTAGCGTGAAAGGGGCGTCCAATGGGTGCTGCAGTATAATAATTAATAATTAATTTCTCCTCCTATTTTGCTCTTTCCATGTGTGCTGCATTCTGCATCACACATAGAAACAGCAAATCGCCTTTACAGATTGTTTATGTGCAGGAAGGTGCGCTAGGGGAACCACAGGGGTGCACCATATTTTTGTAAATACAGCGCATCCCTGCATTTAAAAAAATTTGGAGCGAGGCATTACCAATTTTGGAGTAACACCGCACTCCGCCATTTTATTGTAAATATCCCCCCAAGTCTTTTCAAAAAGTTTGGTACTGTTGCTCCAATATTATAAACAACAGTTTAATGATTAAACAGGTCTCAGTGCTGTTGCTACTTTTTAATAAAGAAATCCAAACTTTCTAGAAGTTATTTAGGAATATTTAACAAACAATGTCAATGTTTTAAAACTCCTAATTTGCAGCAAGACTTTCACAGGAGTAATGTTTGCCTTCTTATGAGAACTATTCAGTGGCGGCTCCTCCGCTAAGGCAGAGAAGCGTTGGCCCTTTGCCAGAAAGCAGCAAAAGAAAGGAAAAAATAAAATGATAATAACGGAATGTTATTATCATTTTATTTTGTCCTCCTGCTGCGGCAATGCCTGAAGGGGGCAGGGCGGAGCTGCAGGGGAGGAGTTGTAGAACACTCCTGTGCGCAATGACTGTATGGGCGGCCCTCTCGGGCCACTCAAAACAGTCATGCACATTTTCCCCCTTCTCCATGCAAGCTGCATTACAGCCTGCATGGAGAACATGCCCACCCCTACACCCCCTGGCTGAGCGCCGTGTCATGCATTGCAGCGTTGTGATTGGCCTAGGGGTGGGAGCCTGGCTACCTGCTTCCTGTTCCGACCTGGAGTAGGACACAGACGAGCAGTAGAGAAGACGCGGGACCTGGGGGCGGCAACTGATTGTTAGAGAGAGAACTGAACCGTAGGGTTCTGACTTCAATCTTGAATGCACTATATACACGTGGAAGCATTACCTCCTCGTCCGTCTTTCCATTCCATTCTTTATGCATGAGCAGTTTTCCTACTCCACTGACACTATTACCTAGCTGAGGTCCAAATACTTCCCAATATGGCACTGCCTACCCAGCATGCATAAATGGGGAAGCATGTCACTAGGACATCCTGAGAATACCAAAGAAACTCATAAGAAAGAAAAACAAGAAAACAATCACCATAAACAGAAACCAGGGAGGGAGGAACGTGCTCAGGAATGGAACGGGAAGACCAGGACTCGAAGTAATGAAGATTACCAGTGAGTAACAGGGCATTACATGGCTTAGAACACTGGCATAGTAGGATGTTAACATATTATTCAAAACCTACCAGCAAGGATGGTCGCAACCAACTTAGGTAAAAAATAAGAAGCTAGGCATGGGTGATGAAACATAATTGGAGCATACTTGAAATTCACCCTAATATCCATAATTGTTGCTGAGCTGTCCCTAATACTTACAATCATACTAATGCATGTGATTTGTAGACAAATAATGTATAATGAATAACCATTTCGTAAATACTGAATATTGCGTGCATGTATTTGTGTATATTGATTTCAGGAGTGTGGGCAGACTTCCTTATATATTACCAGTTGAAGAGATGTTCTCTGGCAGGTTTGTCCAACTCATAACACTCCCTCCCACTCCAGCCTAACTCAGTGGAGGTAGGGTGGAAGACACCTGCCAGTTCTCCTTTTCTCTGAGAAGGCTTTATTAACCTTTTGGAGGTTAGGGTATCAACTGAATATACTTCAATAACACGACAGTACTAAAAGGTTGTTCCACGGAAAAAGCAATCCAGTTCGACTCGTGATAAAACGTTACTACCAGCACAATATAGAATGAAGTTGCCGCGGGGGGGGGGTGCTGGCGAGATCTCCTGTCTGTTCTTTTGCCGCCCCGCGGCAGCAGATTGAAGGACCACCCCCTGCCCCCTTGCTACACCACTGATGAAGTTCAAAGTCCTATGTCTATGGTCAGATGCCTTTCACATATGGCCCAATTACTCCCACTTTATTTTCGTAGTAGATATTTTTGTACTTTACATAAAAAGTATGTAAAGTCAATATATTTTTGCGATATTTAGTATAGTGATATTTTTATTGCTGATACTATGTCTTGTTATGACATAGAAACTTCAACAGCATCACTGCGGGCTGCCTAGGAAAACTTTAATCACCTGTTCCTATTTTTTAAATATTTTTTGTCACAAATCGAGAAGTGGTAATTTAGTTGTTATGGGTTCCCATTTTGTACTCGTTCATATATTTTAATGTGGTCAGCCCTGAGCTCAGATTGGCAATTTATATCAATACAAAGCACTTTTTGCGAGCTGGAGAGTTGCAAAGAAAGCTAGATTACTGTTCAGCCAGCAGCAAACACATTTAAAGTTGCTCATGTCTTAGAAAATCCAAGAAAGCAATTTCCCAATTTTCATATTTTTCATACTCGGTTAACCTTTGCTGAAGTCATTTATTATTGTCAAATTCCCTAGAAATCTGACATCTTGTCAAATGTTTTACCGGAGGTTGTTAGCATTTAAAAAAGTAATCATGCCCTTCACTGGTCAAACTCTGCGAGGCCTGCCAGTCTCATGCGTTTCTATGCATTCACAATGTGATGCATTTCAACTAAATGTGATGGCCTATGGTTTGCACATTTGTTTAGAATAACTCAAAATCAACAAAAACAAAATCAGCTCTTCGTATATTGGCAATTGTAGGACTTGGCCTTTTTGGTTAAAGTTCCCTAAACTTTTTGCTTCCCCCCCAGACCGTTTTCCTGACCTAGAGATGCCAATTTAGATGCTTTGGGTACTTTGCCACTGCTGATCAGTGTTAAAGTACAGGAGTTCCCTGTGTAAAATGTATGGTGATTGGTTGGCCATGATTGGTATGTTTGCCTTACTAGTAAAAGTCCCTAGTGATGTGCACTGTGTGTGCAAGGGCTAGTAATGTAAGGGCGCGCAGAGAAGGGAACTCAGGCCTTCAGTGTAGGGCCTGCGCGCAGAATGCTAAGTTAGCATGTTGTCCTGACAAGTGCAACCACTTGTCAGGCCTGACTTTCCCTTTTACATACACATGGGGCACCCCTGTGATAGGTCTCAGGTAACCCCTGGGCAGGGTGCAGTGTAGGTAAAAAGCAGAACAAAAACTGAGGTGTGTGTTGTGTTCTGGCAGTGAAAAACTCTCCATTTCGTTTTTCACTGCTGAAAGGCCATTCTGCCCATAGGACAGAATGGGGGAGGCTAGGTGTTGTATTTGTTAGCCTAGTTTCCTGTCAGTTTATAATGGAGAGGTGAAGTTTGGTATGTGTGAACTCACAGTGTCATAATGCATCTTTCTGTAAAGGTGGTTTTGTCACTGTGTGTTTATAAACCACTCTTTTAGAAGTGGCTGAGTTTTGTGCTCTGAGCATTTCTGTGTGTCTCTGAAATGTGGATTGTCTGTCTGGAATTGAAAGGTGAGAGGAGCTGGGAGAGGTCTTGACCCAGGGAGGGGTTGAGATGGCACCAGGCTGCCCTGCATCTGGAGAGTAGGGGGAGGAGAAGCCGGGGAGGTGAAAAGGCCTGGGCTGGTGCTATAAACCAATTGACCCATCTCCTGCTGAGTGATTAAGGATCCAGACCCCCAGTATCAAAGGGAGAGAGGAGACACCCAGAACTGATTTAGGGAGGGGTCAGGGACCCCTGAGCACATACAAACTTCAAAGACAGTAAGGGGTATAACTATGAGAGCTGAAACCCCTGAACGTTGGAATGAAACAGATATGGATTGAGACTGAAAAGGCTTGGACCCATTCTGTGGTCAAGAGGAACCTCTGCTAAAGAAGGAACAACTGAAGAGACTGTGGTGGATAGACCAATCCTTGCTTCGTGATCTGGGGCTGGTCTGCAGTTTGCTGTTCTAACTACGGAAGAGGCTGTTGGGACTGTGCTTGGAGGCGCTGGGTCCCCCTGCTTGAAGAAGACTGTGCTTTGTGCTGTGTCTTGTAACCCCAAGGGCCCGAGGTGAGCTGGCCCCCTGTTTGGAAATACAGGATCATAAAAGTTTCCGGAGAAGTCCCAAGCAACGCGGTGTGCGCATGCTTTGTGCCGCTTGAGACCCTCAGAAGTTGAGCCGTGTGATCGTGGGCATGCAGGAGTAAGCTAAGTCTAAGACGCGCAGAGTGCGTGTCGTGGTGCAGGCCAAGGCGTTGGTGAGGAGCGTCTGGTCATGGAGGGCACAGGGAGACGAGGCGAGGCTCGGACGTGCAAGTGTGTGTGTCGTGGTGCAGCCCGGGTGCTAGTGAAGAGCGCCTGGGCCTCGTGTGCACCAAAGGAAACAGCGAGACTCGGACGCGCAGTGTGCGTGTCGTGGTGCAGTCAGGGCATTGGTGAGGAGCGCCTGGACATCGTGTGCACCAGCGGAAGAAGTGAGTCTCGGACGTGCTGGGTGCGCGTCGTGGTGCAGCCTGGGTGCAGCCCGGGTGTTGGTGAGGAGCGCCTGGGACTCGTAGGCACCAAAAGAAGAAGTGAGTCTCCGACTTGCAAGGGTGCGTGTCGTGGTGCAGCCAGGGCGTGAGGAAGAGCGCCTGGACATCGTGTGCACCGGGAGAAGAGGTGAGACTCAGACGCGCAGGAGTGCGTGTCGTGGTGCAGCCAGGGCGTGAGGAAGAGCGCCTGGACATCGTGTGCACCGGGAGAAGAGGCGAGGCTCGAACGCGCAGGGTGCGTGTTGAGGTGCAAGCGGAGCGTTGGTGAAGAGCACCGGATCGTCGTGAGCACCAGAGAAGAGGCAAGTCTCGGACGTGCGGTGTGCGTGTCGAAGTACAACCTGAGGTGCTGGTGAGGAGTGCCGGGTTAGGTTGTGCACCAAACTGAAGTAAAGTCTCCACAGTGCTGAGGGCGGGTCTCGGTGTGGACCGAGTCCGCTGGAGTGAGGGCCAAGTCATCGGGGCCCTCGTAGTCCATCAGTAGCGGCCCGGACCGGCAGCCACGGAAGAGCTGAGCCGCCAGCCCGAGTCCACCAAAACCCGTGATCGCGCCCCCCCAGGTAACGTAGATCAACACCTGGGGTGGGGTGCGGGCCCGGAGGGACACTCTCTCGGCCTCCCACTCAGTCAGCTGCGCGAGCCGTTGCTTCGGCTCGGATCCCGGCCCGTGCTGACCCAGGACGGGGCAGTACTGGGGCCGGAGTGGGAAGCAGTACTTTGTGTGTCATCATTTGATCCATAACGGGGGCACTGTTACTGGAGCACGTAAAACTGTCATATTACACAATTGAATTATTGCTGCTGACGAACTATCGAACTGTCGTATAACGCCTGACCTCATTTGTGCCTAACGAACTTTATGCTTGGTGCGCTACGCACTGCGTTATTTCTCCCATGCATATTATTTGATTGTAACGTAGCGCATTGTATGATTTCGTCAGTGCACAGTATCTGAGTATAACGTGGCGCAGTGTATTGTTTCTTTATTGCACCGCACAGGATTGTAGCGTGACGCATTGCTTTGTTTTTTCCTGGTACAGGGCATGCTGGTGGTGATACGCATTGCATTATTCCTTCAATTGCAAAGTACATGACTGTGGCGCTTCGTATGGCATTATTTCTCTGTTGCACAGTATAAGAGAATATTGTTACGCATTGCAGTATTGTTTCCTTATGCAACGTGTGTGTTTCTAGCAATACGACTGGTCTAACCTATTGGGGAACAGTTAGAGAAGAGCTTAACTGTTGGTTAGACGTGGTGGTTGGGATTAGAACCTACCAACCCACAAGAAAGAATACTACCCGTTCTTATATGTTCATTTTGTATCGTGTGGTCGTATCGTATAATTTCTTATATAAAGATTATACTCTTTTTATCAATACTCATGTGGAGTCTATTTGTGATGACATCATGGGGTTATTGTGACCGTGGTTGCACATACTGAACACTCGTGCCTTGGAGATAAGCCTGGCTGCTCGTGCCAAGCTACTAAGGGTGTGAGCAGGGCTATCTCAGACGGTGTCCTTACTTAGCCTAACGTTGAAGCGAGGGGTCGAGGGCGCACGCCTCCAGCATTTGGTGGTGGCGGTAAGCGACAGGGACCTCCACTTCCAACAGCAATACATCCTGAGAATGACATTTGTGTCCCAAACAATGACTGAAACATATTGAATACTGTGCACTATAGTGGCATTGAAAGCCCACTGCGAATTGAAGCCTGAATGCTGGCATCTCTGGTTCACAGTACAATGCTGACTCCCTAAAGGGATCTGTGAGTGATGTCTACTCACCTCACTTGCCTCACTAGTGCATCGATAATGTCTCTTGCATGGAGACAGCACCTCTGCAAGGAACGTGGTCGATGGATGAGACTGGCTCGAGTTTCAATCAAGGGGTCAAAAAGGCTGATTGTGCTACCAAACAACCAGGTGGGATCCTCTGCATGGTCTTGCCACAGGGATGTGCTGGGATCAGTGTGTAATAACACTATGAGCAGTGCTTAATTTGTAAAAAAATAAGTGTCAGGGCCCACGTCAAGGGGCCACTTCAGCTTGCCCCGCCCATTGGCCCTGCCAGTGCTGCCAATGACATTACAAACACACCTATTAACCATCACACTTCTACACGTGTGAGAATTCAGACTATTCCAGGTCACCAAAGCTATTAGAATGGCTTGGGTGGTGGGTATTAGTCATTTTCAATATATATTGAATTTATAAACAACTTCTGTTATGCTACATCCTAAATAAGATAGACAGTGCCACACAGACTGCCATAAGTGCTTGTGCTGACAATTAAGTGCCAGTGCCAAGCACCGGAAACCACTGGCTCAAATTAAGCACTGGCTATGAGCATATTGTTATATATGATTTCCCTGGTTATGTGTTAGGCCCCATATTGTCTTTCCCCTTCCTCTGTCCTCTCCCTTGTGTATCTGTGCACCCAGTACCCAGCGCGCTCTCTTTAGAATGTTGGCGCACGCTGGGCGGGTCAGAACTTACAGTTGACATTCTATGTGTAAGATGCGTCACAGTTAAGTCGATTAAATGCTGTGCTCCTTATCTGAGGCCTCTGTCCCTATTACAGGCCCCCAATTGGCGATGAGCACTGGATCATATTGTCCCTCTTTGCTGTTGGCTATGCGGGGCAGAGTCCCGCTGGTAGGTCTTCCGCTTCCATTGACCTGCGTTGTGGCTGATTTCGCGCTGGTTTACTTGTTCAACTTCTCTTTCTTCCAGTGTTCTGTTTGGGCTCCGTGTCAGCTCCACAACTCTTCCTGACACGCTCTCAATGAGTCTTGTGGCCACACCCTGAGACGGAGTCTCGCTTCTCTCTACACCGGGCACCACCTCCTTAATTTGACTGTGCTGTGCCCTGCTTGGGGGTGGTGTAGTGTCCTGCAAGACATGTCATGCAACGCCCCCCCCCCAGGGGCCATGCTAACACTCACCCCTCACCCCTCACCCATCCAACACAGGCGTCGCCAGTCAGGTGACCCGGCTAATAAAAGGGCCCGGGCGCATGTACCATGGGCCAGTTACCTACCCCAACACTTGTGTCAATGTCATCCTTGTACTCAGCATGTGAACCTAGGGCCAGGACACCACAGGTGGGTCTGTGTAGAGTGGATCCCCGGACAGCACCAGAGCCTGTTCGCCTACTTTTTACCATAAACAGTGGAAATCCAGCATTCTGCTGGGTATAACGGATTTCTACGTACATTGTAGTCATGTTGGCCTGTTGCCTAACCCTAGGGGGTTGAGTCAAACGTTGCATCTCCACTCTGCTTCTTCATGCATGTGTTCCACCATTTTACGTAGTCTTTCTCATTATTTCCTGTGCTCAACACTTCAAATAAGACTGGTGTGCTCCTACCTTTACCAGATCCTCTCCTTCTTGTCTGGCATGGATGGAGTGATGAATGCCGTGGCAATGCCAATGACTTTCTTGGAGTTACTTGGACCACCCAGAGAGTGGTGGGGTCAGTGGATTAAGAGCTTTGAAATGCATTTGGTAGATATTGATGGGACAGAATACATTGCTTAACAGAAACAAGCTCTTCTATACAATTGCCTTGGAGTCGAAGGAAGGTGGCTATTTGATAAAGTAGCGCCTGTAGAGAAACCTGGAGTAGAGACGGTCTGGGACCAGTGTAAAGAAACCAAAAAGAGAAAGGAAGAGCACATTAGTCTCAGCATTATTATGCAACACCACAATTTTACTAAATTTAGAAAAACAGAAAACAGATGACAGACCAAGGTCCAGCTCAACTAATCCACATGTACAGTCAATTGAAAGATGGTGCATAAACACTTCCTACACCCGTCATCCAAAGGTGCAAATCACAGCCAAAGTTTTTCAAAAAGAAGAACGGAAGGTGCACTCGCAGAAGTCAAACACGTAAGCAATAATTCAAAAATATTTCCTTTATTCGTTTAATCTTTAAAACTGGCACATAGTCAACGCGTTTCGTTCCAAAAGTGCCAAAGGGAACTTCATCAGGGCTCTTCAATATCCAATTAATCCTTAATGAGTTACCAGAAATATTTTGAAAAATAGTAATACCTCAAAGACACGATCAGCCCAGGGCAAAATGTATAAACTCCAGCACAAATCGATAATTTATGTACAAGAATCGGAATAACTCAAAGCCTTAGTGATAAAGAACATAATTCACAAAAGCTGCTCATTTGCAGTAAAAATCTTGGCATATCTCCTCTGAAACATATAAAGCGAGCGGCATGATAACCTATCATGCCGCTCGCTTTATATGTTTCAGAGGAGATATGCCAAGATTTTACTGCAAATGAGCAGCTTTGTGAATTATGTTCTTTATCACTAAGGCTTTGAGTTATTCGATTCTTGTACATAAATTATCGATTTGTGCTGGAGTTTTATACATTTTGCCCTGAGCGGATCGTGCCTTTGAGGTATTACTATTTTTCAAAATATTTCTGGTAACTCATTAAGGATTAATTGGATATTGAAGAGCCCTGATGAAGTTCCCTTTGGCACTTTTGGGAACGAAACGCGTTAGCTGTGTGCCAGTTTTAAAGATTAAACGAATAAAGGAAATATTTTTGGAATTATTGCTACGTGTTTGACTTCCCTGCGAGTGCACCTTCCGTTCTTCTTTTTTTGAAAAACCACAATTTTACTATAGTATCAAGCACCTGGAGAGTCAATTGAGATATACGCTGCAACCTTGTGGATGTTAGCATCGACATGCGCATTCAGATATACCGAATAAAGGATTTGCGACCAAAAGGTTATTCGTCCCACATTTATCAAGGCACAGAAACGATTATTGTGCCACAAGAACCCAAGCCTCTCCAAGGTGATCAGTACAATTAAGAGTACTGACAGCTTTCCAAAAGGCATATAGATGCTTAAAAAACAGAGGGGTGGTCTAACCATATAAATCTTGTACGAACTAATGCACAATTCAAACATGATAATTCAAAGCCTAAGGGTGTGGTGAACATCCCCATACACAAGCAGGATGAATCCAACAGAAGCGTATGTTACAGTTGCAGATCTAACAACCATGTAGTGCCTTACAAAAATTGCACTGCACTTGGCAAGGAATGTCACAAGTGTGGAAGAAGGGACCATTCCACCAAGGTGTGCTGGGTTAACAGTTGCCGGAAAAAGGTGTTTGCAATTGAAGATTATGATAACACAGGCATTGATGAACACATGGGAGATTGTGTCCTGTTAGTAGCTATTCTGCAATTACTATCACCTCTAAAGAGGAATATGACAATTTTCTAAGTTAGGACATAGTTGCATTACACATGGTGCCTATGGAGGGCAGCCAATTTACCTAGAAGGTATCTTTGAAGCCGACTGAAGTTTGAGGGTTGATCAGCTGTGGCCATGATATACGTCATCACCAGGAAGCCGACATCTTGGAATGGTCTGAGCAGCAGAATATCCAAATTCTAATTAGCCCAGGCAAGGCACAGTGGTGCAACAAAAGCTTAGCCCCCTCCTTCAATGAATGCTGAGGGCCCCCCCCACTCGGTTAACTTGCTCCCATTGTGTGACAGAACCTTAATGCCTTATCCTCAACAAGGATTTTCAGTAGCAGTTAGTATCCAAGAACAAACCAGATACAGCACGGAAAATAGCAATGCAGGTCTCCCTTAAAAAACACAGGTACAGCATTGAAAGCTGCTGTGCAGGCCTCCCAACGAAAGCAGAATTGCATGTTTCTCTAACATAAAAGAGCACACCAGTAAGGGTGCATGGTGCAGCACAAAAAAACAGTACTGTAAGGAAAGTAGCAGTATAGACTTCTATCACGATTAAGTACATGAAGGCTTTGTATGCCTTCCTAGTCGAAGACAGGAAGCAGCATCACAAGCCTTTCTCAAAAAAACACTATGGCACAGAAAGCAGAACAGAGCCATACCTACTAAGTTATGGTGCTGTTTCTATCGTCCCCTGTACTGGTGCACTTTTCAATATCTTGCACCAACGCAAGCTGCCTTGCACCATAGTGAAAGTATGTGCGTATGTCAAGTGTAGGTTTTGCGCTGGAAAGGTCTGCTAAGACTTAGTTTAACATTGTTCCCACTTGTATATATGCTGTACAGTGCAACACACATGCAAGTTGGGACATTTTTCTGAAAACAAAAAAAACTTTTCCCGAAGTTTACACCTTCCTAAAGGAGATATTCGTTTTTGGTGCAAAGTCCTATCTCCTTTTTTCATTGCATGTAGGGCATTGCATCTAAATCCATGGGTGGTTAAATGGGAATGCTCAAGCACCAAACATTTGAATGCCCCCTTAACACAAAGTGGCACAAAGTGCTACTTTGCATTCATTCAGGGCTATTTTCCAATGCAAATCAAGATTTGTGCTGGAAAGTTAATATCAATACAACACGTTAGAATCTTGCACCATTGGTGAACCCACATACATGAATTGTGTCCCAAATTGGTAGACATAAAATGCACGGGCGTTCCTTCAGGAGCATCACCAATTAAAAACGAATTTTCCACTTTACCTCCCAACAATTTCTTTAAACCTTCAAACAATTTCATTTCTGCACTATTTTAATGCAATTTATTTTCTCCAACCCTGTCACAGTTGACAATTTCAGTCAGTTTAACAAGGGAGGGTCAGTTTTACTTATAAAATTCACGGCAAATTTCTAAGTCCTTTTTCTTTACAATAACTTGTTAGTTACAACATAAAACAATGCTACCTTGTCTGCTCCACTAAATAAAGAGATAGTTTTCACCCTTCAAAGGATTTTTCTTTCCCTGCAAGCAAGAATAACGACCAGCGCTATCTCACTCTTCAAACAAGCTCCGGGAGGACCTGATACTCCTCCAGGGATAAGGCCAGAGTTTCGCAAGAGGCTTTTGGCGTTAAAGGGAGTCTCGGTACTCCTCTGGGGATAAGGCCAAAGTTTCACAGGTGGACCCTTCGCTATTTCAATCACTCTACTCACATACAAAATAGTCCCTAATGTAACACCTACAGCCTCCCATAGCCTTTGGTATTACTTCCAACAGACAAAGTACTTCTGCAGTGTGATTTCACTTACCACACTCTTCTTCTGCCCTATTTCAGGCTAAATTCCATTCCTGGGATTCCCAGGTAACCACTGTACCTGTACTTCCAAGACTACATAAAAACGTGACACGGACTCACTTTACATGAAGAGTTAAAAACATGAAATCAATAATTCTGTCCTATGAAATTACCAATTTAATCAATAAAACCATCAAGTCAAAATGAGCAAAATTTCATCAACAGTCAAACTCCTTACTATTTTTCAACACTACAAAAATACCTCCTAGCACATTAACAACATTTCACAACCCTATTGATACTCACACCACTCCAGCAATCGCCTTCTTGCATCACCTTCCAGTACTGCTTTGCCAGTCTTCTAGTCTTGAGCATTGGAATCAGGAATCAGGACTTTTTGAGAATCTGGACATTTATCTAACTTGGGCAATTATTTTCTAGCGCTATTTAGGCTTTAAACTAAACTGTGCTCCTTTTGGTGATGGTGTTAACCATCCTCTGCTACCAGAAACGGATCCAGCGGTAATTTTAGGTAATTTCTCAATGCAAAACCTCATTACCTCTAGTTTACCGCTTAAAGGCGATGGACCTTGGCCACCATTTATCATCATCAGGAGACTTTACATAAACATGAAAAATCAATTGCAAATAATATTTAAGGCAATAATGAGAGTTGTGAGTAGTTTTAAAGGGTTTTATTTTCTAGTCAAAAGTTAAGTTTCTCTGATTCTTTATTCATTAATCAATTTTCAATCAGGTTACAGAATTGAAAAATAGGAAAAATAGAATTAATACAGAACATATTATAGATTGTATACATAGCACTTCATAAAGGAAAGGGAATGAGGCATAAAATGTCAGTCAGAACTCTTTAAAGAGTTTCAGGAAAATATAATTCAAGAGTGAGTTTTGCAAGGCTAATCAATAATTAATAATTGGCAAATATCTCCCATAAAGAGAAATAAATGCTTAAGACAAATAAATCTTTTCAAAGCCAGTTAGTCAAAGCATGGAAATTTAAAGTTTGAGAATCTAAAACCTGTCCTGATATATAAGCTGGTCTCTCTTTCTCTGTCTGCTCGCTGTACATTTCTGCTTCTCTGTGTCTGACAGGGCTGCTCCTTGAAAGGGCCCTCCCTTCACAAGACCACAGAAGAATGTGATCTGCATTGCCAAAAATATGATGTGCAAGGCTAGCCTACGCCTCTCTGAAAAAATATGAGCAAGGCCCCCCCCCCCTCTCTGTCTCTCCTCGGACGCAATCTCCACCCAGTCTGCACCCGCGACGTTCACGTACCTAACCCAAATGATGTCTGGTCAGATCTGAATCTGACACGCCCCTAAGGGGTCATTATTTATACCCTAATTCTTGGCTGACTACACTAACAATGTTGTAATTCAGTAGAAACTCGCACTGTGATTGGTTGGCACAGGTGATATAGGGGTCTCATCATCCTGTTCTCATCGCAAGTCCACCCCATACCGGTTCTAACAATAAGGGCTAATGCTAAGAACAATATACATAACATGTATCAATAAGAACATCTCTTGCAACATCTTAAGCGACAAAATGTATCAATCCTTTCCTGTCTCTCTTTCACATTGCACACAGGGATGACACTTTCCCACAAACACTGGTACGTTGGCACGGTGACATGAGTGTGCAGATCATTGTAGCCTTGACCTATGTGTCTTCACTTGAGGCACTTGGCAGTTCATGCAGCTGGCATATTCCTTTGCACATGCGTCTCCCATTCAGCACACTGCTAACAATTCTCAGCCATGCTGGATTCCTAGGCAGCCATTATTGTGGGCCCAAATGTATACTAAAGCAAAACAAACACAATAGAATATTAATTTATGAAGTAAAGCCCATTATGTTCACCTCCCACCATTCTAATACCCTGTATTAATTATTACCTAGCGAAAGCTATTAATTTAAAGCAGCTTTTCTATTATTCATGCACAACATGCAAAATGTGCAATGTACATCATAGCATAAACATGTACCAGTGCAAATTTTCAAAGCGCAAACAGTTAATACATGTTCATAGCAACATGCTCTAATGTTTTAGATAGCTTTTCATGCAAAATGCGTTTGCCCCACGTGTAGTGTTGGTGCATGGTTGATTAATTAATACATATTATAAGAAAGATGTGTTATGAACTGAATATGCATTGTCTAAATATGCAACAAAGCCAAGGTCTCTTGAGACAGGAACAGAGGCATAAATTTGAACAATGTCTTTCATTGAAGACGTGTCTTCTCATGGGAGACGGGAGGAAACAGAGCAGGGAGGAAAACATTCCTTTGTTATCTCCAAGGCTAAAGGCCGCAGTGGGCCTGTCACTGAGCTGTGTATTTCAGCCTTTTCTACACCGTTAAATGCGTGTTAATTCAGCACAATTATATGCTCTTTGAAAGTTCAAAACACATTTTTTTTTTAATTAAAGGTACATTCTATAGTGAGGTTAAATAAAAAATAAACGCAATTAAACATGGCTGTTTAATTAATTGAGCATGTTTTTACATGAAAGCACTTTAGACTGAAAGCATCTTGACCAGGCCTCATTCATGTGTCATGTGTTTTTCACTTGCACCAAAATTCTGTGTGCCATTTTACAATGCAGTTTGTCTGAAACTTAAAACAGAGCAATGCCTAATCTAGGTGAAATCTAGACTCCATCATGTGCAACACTTTTGTGGTGCAAACTCAGAGAAAAGTACTAATAAATCTGCCCCGTCATATAGATATATATATTTTTAAACTTTGCAAAGCCCATCATTATTGGAGCTCCAATACTGTGAATCTAGAAAGTTTTATGGTTTGCCCTTGCATAGTAATGGCCGTAGTGGGCACCGGGCGTTTCCCCAGTGGGCCGCTAGGGTGGGGGCTGGTTTTGGGCCCCTGGTGTGCCATTTTTGTTACCGGGGGTCTGCAATATTGGCCCCCTGTAACAAAATCGGCCAAAACCAGCGCTCGCAAACTGCTCGGCTGCACCCCCCCTCACCCCAGGGGGGGGCCGGCCGAGCAGTTTGCCAGGGCCGGTTTCGGTTGCCAGTCCGGCCCTGCCTACGGTTAGCAGGAGGCACTTTGGAAAGAAGGCAGCCAGGGACCTCGTAACCTAATGATGCTAAATCAGGGTGTCAGTTCATTCTGGCCACACCATAGTCACAATGATTAATGTGTCAATAAATAAATAAATGAATTGCAGCAAGCAAGAAAAGGTAGAAAGTCTGTTTTTTTGAAAGAGGGTTTGCAGATGGGGAGATATATAGATATGTAGAACAAGCATTGGTAAATGCAATAGGTTTTGCCTATGTGATTAATAATTGTGTTGTTGTAAGTTCACACATGTCAAAGTGCCCCAAGATGTGCAGTTACAGTCCATCCTGGACTGCCTAGCACTCACACAAGTTGCATGTGTACACAATAAAAGTATCAGTATACTTTCAATCCGATAACAACATAGCAAAACATAACCTGATAATAATATGAAGTTGTGTTCAAGCTAAAATTGTAATACAGCAAGTAAAAAGATTACTGCTAAGATCTGAGTGGGGTCATTGTGTAACAAATGTAAAATCACTGCATAACAAGAGCACCTGCCATTTACAGAGCTGCTAGTAATGGCAAATTGGTGGCATCAAGTCAGTTTAAAAAAAGACTTTATATTGGCCCCGTATCTGGGACCAGTATATGTAGGATTTGGGGTGATATACTTGAGGATCTTAGTACCTGCTACAGTGAGATATTGCCATTATTTCAGTAAATCTACCTAGAATCTTTTTTTGCTTATCTTCCTACTTAGATATCAGTTGCTCTGTGGTCACTTCCTCTGGAATCATTGAGATGAAGGCCACCTGATTTCACTGCAACACCCCCAATGAATGCTACACCCCCAATAAATTTGACCAATCAAGGATCATGGCTGATAGCTCACTTGCAGCACTGTAATTTTTACAGTCTTGTCTTTTGCTTGTTAACTGAATTATTTAATATGGCATAAATGTAATTGATTACAGTGGCAATCCACTAGCAGATAATACAAAAACTAAAGTGATGATTCATTTGAATTGACCAAGTGGAAACAAAGACGAGAGAAAATTTGACTTTTTGGTCTTAGATTGTTCGGCCATAAAACATCTCATTAGCAAAGTATTAAACGTAAATATAATTAAAGAAGCATAATTAAAGCATGCAAGTTGCCCGATAAACGTAAATGCACTCCATTAGATGTGATTCAGTAATCTAATAATTCTAATTCAAGCAATAATGAGAAACCGGTGAGTGCCTAATCAACTGGCTGTGACTAAGGACTATCCAATTTTCCTTTTTGATTGACTAAATATGTTTCCAAATGAAACAACGTAGTGCAACGTCTAGAGGATGTGGCATAATGGTCAGAACTACCGACTTTGGAGCTGGGGAGCCAGTTTCTAGTCTCGCGTCGCTCACAAGCATGCTTGAAATGCGTGCTAAAGAATTATCCAATTTTCCCTTTTGATTGAATGAATATGTTACTAAATGAAACAAGATAGTGCAACATATGGATGATAATAGCTTCCCAAACTCTTGTGGCACTTTACAGCAAAAAAGTTTTGGATAAAATGCAGATTCTGGCAGAGAATGTCCTTGCAGCGGGGTATGCCCTTTTGCGAGAGCATAACTGTTTGTCAGCTTTTCTAAACATTGTCGGCTTGAATGTTTTTTTTTCTTTCGGCTTCATAGAAGAGAAGGGGCATGACAGAGGATGTGGTGTGATGTCCAGAACTGCAGACCTTGGTGCTGGGGAGCCGGGTTCGATTCTCGGCGTCAGCTCACAAGCACGTTTGAAATTCATGCTAAAACAAAAAGTTGAAATCAAAGACATTGGAGAAAGCAGAAAAACTGTCAGAAAGCAGCTTTAAATGCGTGTAGTCGTCAGACAAAGCAAATAAATGCTGTGCCGCCTTAAGCAAATAAAAGAAGTTCCCATCAAAGCGGCGGATGAAAACAAGTCCTTTGGCCATGTGAGACTGATAAGAGAAGCACACACGGAACAACAGGAAATAGAATGCCTACAACCAATAGAAATGAGGAAAAGTAAAGTGACAAGCTCACTGACCAAATAAGAAGTGAAGGCGGGATGTATGCCCCTTTTAAGATATATTAAATACAATAGATTTCACAAGCACAGCGCAAGCACTGTGCAGGCGAAACCTAAAAAATGGGGTTAAGTAATGTATATCACAGCACCATTTTCAGTAACATTTTCTAAAATGCCATTTGTTTTGAAATGGTGCCCATGCTTTATATCAGTGCATTCATGGTGTGAAAGGCAAGTCAGACCCTCTCGTGGAATTTTTCAGGCTTCCTCATTCTAATGTAATTTTGATGAAATGGTGGCAAATCAGTGCATTGTTCACCACAATTTTCCTTAAAAAAAATCTAAAACAACATAGGTGATAAAAATGTTTGCCATTTTGCTATCAAATACATGGCTCTCAGTATGGAAAATGAAACTATATTCCACCAAACAAAATCCTATCATTTTGGCCTATCATTAAGATGAAAAAACACATTTTTGCCCTGAAAGACCGCATTTTCATTTTTAGTAAATGCATTATTGGTGCTCAAGCATCGATTATCATTTTCATCAGGTGCTTGCAAGTACTGTTGCCGCACATGAAAAGATTCCGCCTTGTATGTTGGTGTGCTACCGTCTCATACCATGGATGAGCATAACATGCCTTGAATGACCAATATTTTGCTAAGGTATTCCAAAGGTGGACATTATCTTTCCAAGGATCTCCACAACTAGAAGGAATCCACCACATCAGGACCAAAAGTGGTCAGTGAGCATTGATGCTCACTTTATGACAAGAATTACTATCATATGGCCAGGATCAGCATTCCCAAGGATGGACAACATCAAGTCAGTAATGGTCACGATATGCCAAGAATTGCCACAGACATGCCAGAGGCTGCACAATATGATGCACACAAAGTGAATACATTTTAGATAAACAAATGTGAAAAGGAGGAGATTATCTGTTTAACTATTCTGCTGAAGTTACACAGACAGGTGTCTCGAGGGCTATGACAATGCATCTCTCAATGGGTAGTCAAGGTCTTAGCTCTTGAAGCATACACAACAGTCTCACGTGGAGAGTCATTGGGACCCTGACTAAAGTATAAGGTAGTGTAGGATATTTTGGCCTGTGCAGTAGATTGACATGGGGTGCTGCTGTTTTCTCTTTATGTGGCGAAGTGAGCTAAAGAACGATGATGGATTCAACCCAGATCTGAGATTAGGGGTGAGTGTCTGAAAAGTTTCAGCGATCCGTCCATCATCTCCTTGTGTTTGCTTTGTTTTCTCTTTCTGGACATCTTTGCGATTGCTGCTGGGTGGCAGCCTGACCAAGGACAGTGCCGGCTGAGGGGAGTTGCCATGAGCAGGCAGTAGGCTCCAGCTTCATTTATTGCTGATCTCCAGTTCCTCTCGGTCCGCTGCAAAGGTTTCTTGGTAACAGCTGGAAGAGGCAAGCTTTGGTAACCTGATTCCAGGTGGAGCTTAGGCCAGCTTCTACAGGGGACGATGCTGTGCCCTCCCTCTTCAACTACCCTCTTTAATCTCACTTTGCATCGTTGGTCGCCAGCTTCTCCTTTCTTTCCTTCCCTTTTTCAACTTTCCTCCTTATCCATTATGTATCCCTTTCAATCCCATCTCTTCACTTTTCACCTCACTCTTCTCCTCTAGTCTCTAGGGCACTCAATTTCCATCCTTTTCTCTTCACTTGTTCACATTGTTTTTCATCTATAACTTTCTCTCTCTCTTTCCCCATCTTTCCTTCTCTCTTTCTTTACTTGAAAAGTCCTTCCCTCATATTCCAAATTCTCTCCATCTATCTTGTAGCCCAAGGTCCATGTTTCAACAGGGGCAGCTCCGCCGCAATGGCGGAGGAGTTTCGCCCCACAGGCTCAGAGCCAGCAGCAAAAAAATAAAATGATATTTCAGTAATGTTTTATTTTTAAGCCAGCTGGCTCAGCCAGCTTGTACAGGGAGGGGCGGGGCTGAGGCATGGGAGGGGGGAGGAAGAGTGCTCAAAATTACCTTAGAATGCACTCAATAAGTCTTCATGTGTGATTGGCCAGCCGTCTCAGGCTGACCAAAGCTCACATGCACACTTAGGTTTCTCTTACCCGGCTGTATTGAACAGCCGAGTTAGAGAAACCCCACAGACTCCCTGTTCTGAGCAGGGCGTCTTTCTAGCCTGCTCAGGCCAATCCCCGCACTCTGCAGTGCGGGGATTGGGCTGGGAGTCTGTGAATAGCCTGCAGTGTCTGCTGGGACAAGGAAGTCCCAGCACCAAGGCGCGACGTGGGAGGCGGCCGGCAGCAGGTATGCTTAACTTTTTAAAATGTTTTAATATTTGTATTCATATTATGTCCACCCCACCCTCCCCCGTACCCCCTCCCATGCTCCCTCCCATGCTTCGTCCTGTGCTCCCCGCGCCCCTCCACTTTGTGTATGTGGTGGACGCCACTGTGTTTCTTTTCACTATAATTTCTTTTCCCCACCTCTTTGTGTCAGTAGTTCTTTCCACCCGCTCCCCGTGCTCCCTCTCTCGAAGCACATCCTACCTCCCACTGCGGGGGGGGCTGCATTCCCTCCAGACCTTACTAGGCACTCCCATACAAGACACCCACAGAGATAGTGATAGAAAATGTGTGTGTGTGCTAACAAGAGAAAGTGTATTTGTGTGTGTGGTGTGTAAGAAGGCGCATGAGTGACAGAGAAGTTCAGTGGTAGAGACAGGCAGATTGGAGACGTGGCTGTTATGAGAGACAGACAGCGGCATAGCTTGTGTCTGTGTGTGGTGTGAAAGGCAGAGAGGCAGTGTGTGCCCAAGAGTGGGAGTGCAAGGCAGGTAGAAAGTTAGCAGTGACCAATGGAGCTAGAGAGAAAAAAAAATTGCAGGCAAGAAAACAATGACTTTGTCTGACAGTTACAGGTAGAGACAGAGATAAGCAACTAGGTTCAAGCAGACAAAGATAAAATAACAATGCAGACGGGAAATACTTGGAGTGTACCACGTGACCCAATCATCTTGGGGGCCAGCTCTGGTGTGGTGGCAAGGCTTCCCAGACCTTCCTCTTGTTGCTGGAATTGCTGACTGTGTTTGACCATATGGTGCTTAAAAAGGGTCGAAACGATGTGCGTGTTGTTAAAGGAGCCTCTATCCTTTAAAAGAGCCATGATGCATGATAAAGGAAAAATGGTAATACCCTTGGTACCTAAAAACATAAATATCATATTGTCATATGGCTAACAGGAACTCTGCACCTACTCATTCAACATCTATCCGTCCATCCATCCATTACTGTACTCATCCATATCTATAGCCGGGACCACTGGAATTATGTGATTGTGTGGCCTTGGCGATTTTTGCATAGTTGTAGATTTGCCACATAATCCATCTGCTACTGCATAATCTGCGGATTTTATTTTAAAAAATTGGTTTCTAGCTCAAACGGTTCAAAAGTTAGTAAAAACACAGTGATGTGTGTTGCCGCGCAGTGTAAGGCCCTTTGCAAAGGATGACTGGTCACCTTTATGTAGCTTATTGCTATATTTAGATGTTAAACCCATACTGAGGCACAACTAATGCCCAGACACTGTTAACAAGCTTAAAAATGACAAAATAATGAAGTAGTACCATCACAAAATGTGCCCCACAATGCTGCATCATTCGGCTTTTCTTGCCACATAATTTACTCAACCCTGCCGCATAATTTGACCCTCCCCTGCTGCTTAAATCCAGTGGCCCTGTCTATAACCAACACCTCATCCAAACTGCCTACCTACTCATATATTATACACCTTCCACCCACCCAAGTCTTTAGCGCGTTCTTATCTATACATTCAACGGCCCACTCATATGCATGTCTCTATCCATCCACTGATTCATGTCCATCCACCTATGAATCCATCTAAGCATGATCTTCATTCCTCTTTTGCACCTTTCATACCAACCCATGGCGGCTGGCATGCTGCAGTCCACTTCACATGCTCTCTTCCACTGCCTTCTATGACCATCAGCATTCCTCACCATGGCCAGGGGCTCTCCCTTTCACTGTTTCAGGCCTCCTGTCCCCTCCACCGACACCTTTCCTCCATCATGACCCATAGCGCCACCATTTACTGTCAGGAGCTCTCCGCTCCATCATCTCGCTCTTCCAAAATTAAATAAAATGTGAAATATAATCAGGAACTAAATCGCTGATGTGGATTACCTAAACGTATTTTTACATTAATTGATTAAAAATGGATCAGTCTTATATGCCAATACAATTAAGGACATGAATATAGGGCCTGGTAGGCGCAGTTTCAGTGTTGTTTTGACTTACTAACGGGTGTGAGACCCGGAGGGATCCGGCCCAGTTAAAGCCCTGGCTCTTCCCCCGGCCTGTGAAGCTCGCGGAAATGCAATAACTGAGAAAATGAAACTGACTCTGCTGGCCTGGCACTTTGGAGTTCAGTGTTTCCGATGTTAATGTTGACTGTGTCCTACAGGAGTAAAATGCTACCTTTCCTGGAAGTTTGGGAGAATTGAAGGATTCCAACATTTCATGGGCCTGAAAGGGAAGGCAGTGCCTATTAAATATAAGGTAAGCAATGTTCCCCTCTCTGCAGGTAAGGAAGCCGGGGAGATACTCAACATTTGGCTGAAGGAGGGAATAAAGGAGTGTATCTCAGCATCTTCTTTGTTGTCAGCCCTTTGGTCTCAATTAAGCCTCTGCTGTATACCAAAAAATATAGAACAATCTTTTCCAAGTGATAAAGGGCCTTCCAGGACGATGTGCTCATATTCTCCAAGACCATGAAATGCACCTGAAAATTTTATGAGAAGTGTTCAAAAGAATTCAGGCAAGCTGTCTGAGCCTGAAGAGGCAGCAGTGCACATTGTTCGAGATAAAGGAGCATACTTAGGTCATGTGGTCAGCTCAGAAGGGGTGGCACCTAAACCAAACTTGATTTCTGCCATTTTTCAATCTCCACAAACATCAGACGGGGATGAACTTATGTCTTTTTTAGATTCATGCAAATTCTACTATAAATTCATTAGGAATTATGCAGAGAAAGTGGAAACTATGCGTCAGCTAATTAGGAATGATCTGGACTTCGTATGGAACAACAAATCAAGAACAGCATGCAAGAATTAAAAAAATAAATAAAAAATAACAGTATACCCTGCCATTGAATAAGCCTGGGCATAAAACTCCACTCCGCTCGCGGAGTTTTGACAACTCTGCGCTCCGCGTAGAACGCGGATTTGCAGATATACTCCGCAACTTAGCAGAGTTTTTTTGTGTTGGCACGCCCAAAATGCGTTTTAGCGCGCGTGGGAGTGACTTATCGGGTTCTTGCGATTGCCGACGAGATTTTTGAGCCGTTCGCGAGCGCAGCAAGATTTGTTAGGCGGCCGCATGGTCCCGTGAGAGTTTGCGGTCGCCAACACGTCATTTGCACGCCAGCGGAGTCCCGGTGGGGGTTTTGTGATGAACGTGATCCCGAACACGCAGGATCTACCGCAATTGCAATCTGGAGAAGGTTCTCTCCCCGAGCAGCATCAAAACCTTCTCGAAAAACTCCCCAAATTGACATTTGGCTATAGTTTTTTGTGCAAGGAGTCCTTTTTCTTTTTTTACTTTTTTTTCAAGGAAGTGCCCCAGAGGAAGTGCCCCAGAGTCTCCAACTTCCTGTTCCTGTCCAGCAGGGTCCTCCCAGTGCTTTGTCCATCTCCTGGTCACTTTTCATTTGGATTTGGAGCTGGAAGGATCACTCTTTGTGTCTGCTACATAATATATCATTGGATTTGAGGACTTTGAATTTGAGATTTCATAAGTAAGTTGGAAAACTGGTGTTGTTAGTTTGATTGGGGCCATGCACCTAGATTTTTTTGTACTTTTCATCGATTTTTTAAATTTCTTGTGGTGGGTGGCCTGTAGTTTCAGTAGGGGCCTAGTTGTTTCTTTGTAAGTAATTTTTCTTCTTTTATAAAGGAAACATGTTACACAGTTCACTACATTTTCTCCATGTTTTGAAATTAATCTTCAATATTGATTTAATTCACTATGTAGCCCAGTAGTCCGCCAATAGGCTTTTCAGACAGTAGGCCCAGAGCTACTCATGGGTGCATTCAATAACTGTTTCTGTGGTTTCTGTTGAATTTAAAGATCATTTAGGCCATGGATGGCATTGGATTGAAATACAAAATGTGTTTTTTTTGTGGTATTTCACTTTTTTCATGTGTGTTAATGCCTTTGTTGGATGTGTGTGCTTGTAACTTGCAAACCTTTGTAGCCCTGTGGAGTTTTGTTTTTGGCATTGTTATTAAGATGTGTTGTTGTTTAGCATGCCTCCTTTGTCTGGCCAGTGTGTGAGTGTGTTTGCATTGCAATAGTAGGCCAGCATTTGCCTTGGTTCCACATGTGGCCAGGGCCCTCTTTGTAAGGTCGGTGTCCATAGGCCTGCTTGTGTTCATTGTTTTCCAGGCCACCTGCTTGTTGTTGTTGTTGTTGTGACCATGTGGCTGGCAGCTATTTTGTGAAGGCAGTCAGTGTGCCTTTGCCATAGGCCTGCTTGTCTTCCCTTTGTTCCCCTTGGCTTATTGCTTCTTGTTGTGTGGCCTGGCCATGTGGCTGGCGGCCACTTTGTGAAGGCAGTCAGTGTGCTTTTGCCATAGGCTTTCATGTCTTCTCTTTGTTCCTCTTGGCTTATTGCTTCTTGTTGTGGCCTGGCCATGTGGCTGGTGGCCATTTTGTAAAAGCAGCCAGCCAGGGTGCTTTTGCCATAGGCCTGCATGCCTTCTTTGTTGTGGCCATATCTTCTTGCTGGTCTTGTTTTGCATGCAATTTTTTCTTCTTTTATTCAGCAAAAATGCAGTACATTTCACTACATTTTCTCCATGTTTTTTAATAAATTTGCTATATTGATTTGAATTGATTCACTATGTGGCCTAGTCTGCCAATGGGTTTTCCAGCCAATAGGCCCAGAGCTACTCATGGGTGCATGAAGCAACTGTTTCTGTGGTGTTTGTTGAATTTAACATCATTTAGGCCATGGATGGCATTGGATTCAAATACAAAATGTGCTTTTTTTGTAGTATTTCGCTAAAGTTTTTTTGCATGTGTGTTAATGCCTTTGTTGGATGTGTGTGGTTGTAACTTGCAAACCTTTTTAGCCCTGTGGATTTTGTTTTTTGGCATTGTTACATTAAAGATGTGCTGTTTAGCATGCCTCTTTTGTCTGTCCAGTGTGTTAGTGTGTTTGCAATGCATTGCAATAGTAGGCCAGCAATGCATTTGCCTTAGTTCCCCTTGTGGCGGGGCCATTTTGTAAAGTCTGTGTCATTAGGCCTGCTTGTGTTCATTGTTTTACAGGCATTCTGCTTGTTGTTGTTGTGACCATGTGGCTGGCGGCCATTTTGTGAAGGCAGTCAGTGTGCTTTTGCCATAGGCCTGCATGTTTTCCCTTTGTTCCCCTTGGCTTATTGCTTCTTGTTGTGGCCTGGCCATGTGGCTGGTGGCCATTTTGTGAAGGCAGCCAGCCAGTGTGCTTTTGCCATAGGTCTGCATGTCTTCTCTTTGTTCTCAAAAGCATTCTTCTTGCTTGTTGTTGATGATGATGTACCATGTGGCACTGGCTGGCAGCCATTTTGTGCGTTCAGCCAGTGTGCCCCTTTGCCATATGCTTGCATGGATGGTTGATCCATGAGATAATAGCAGCTTACACTTGAGGGTAATTATGATTTTTTACTTATTTATAATTATTTATATATTTAAAAAAAATATATTTTAATTTATTGTTTTCAGTTTATTTTATTATTTTTCCAATTTGTTAAATATTTCCTTTTTCTTATAAATTCAATTTTTTTATATTTTTTTCTTCAACTTTTTCAAAGTTTTTTTTTAAAAAAATTGAATTATTTTTTTCTCACTTTCATAAGTAACATGATGGTTTGGCATCAATGAGCCATTAACCCCATGTCTGCTATATGACTTGTACTAGTAGTTGAACTACAACAATGCCACGTTTCACTGATGGTCGTCTTGCTTTTTTGCTTTTAGGTGTTCAAGAGGAGGAGGAGACAACATCACCCTTAGTACTGCCAGACAGAAGGCCTGCCCACGACGTGATGTGTGACCACAGACATCTCTTCAACTTGTGTGAAGCTAAATACTGCTGGTAACTGACAGCTTCAAGATGGCCCCAAAGAATAGAGGTACCAGTACCAAGAAAGTTGCCAGTGAGAAGAAGGCACTTACCACCACCGGTATGTCACCCAAGACCTTTTTGGGAAACCAAAAATTGCGCATGAAGCAGCGGTATCCGGGGAGCAAGCTGGGAGCAGCATCCCCGCATCAGTGGACCCACCCCACCAACCTATGCCCAAGTACATGTCTGTCTCAGAGGCAGCCAGTTCAATCACGGCAACGCCGAGAAGCAGTGAAGTTGAAATTGACTTATCATTATCGCACAGTAGTGCCCAATCAATGCAGGAAACTCAGATAAGTGGACAACAACAGCCACAACCACCAATAGTAGTTCCTCCTGAAGTAGGGGTAGTTCAGGAGTTCGAGCTTCCTGCTGAGGAAGAAGAGCAAGCCAATCTTTCATATGCATTGTAAAACTGAAAAATGTATTTCCCTAACTAATATAAAACTAGAAGAAAAGCCCACAACACCTGACCCACCCCCTCCCTAACCCCAACAAATGTCCAACGAAAGTCCAAAAGCCAAATTGTCCAAATAAATGTCTGCAAAAAAGATTCCAAAAACCCCAATCCAATTTCCCCAACTCCCACATTCCCACCCTCTCCCCAATAGGTCCCATCCACCAAAGAAAAGATTAAACAAGCATTTGCAATGCAATAGGTCTCGCATTACTGATAGTTTGAGGTATTGGCGTTGCAAATAATAATGCAACGCCAATAGCGCATACTTTCAGTAATGCGAGACCTAGTGCATTGCAAATGGTTGCGTAGTGAGCCAGTAAACAGCATTGTATGTCTCAGTGCAGTACCGCAAGCTGCTCCTAGAGCTCCCTAGTGAGCAAGGCACCAGCACTGCATGTCTAGGTGCAGTACCGCAAGCTGCCCCCAGAGGTCCCTAGTGAGCAAGGCACCAGCACTGCTTGTCTAGGTGCAGCACCGCAAGCTGCTCCTAGAGGTCCCTAGTGAGCATCATAAACTTTGAAGATATGGTAAAATCGCCCTACCCATAATGCATTGCATGCAAGACAGTACCCTGAGTACATTCAAATAGCTATGTCCATATATACAATTAGTAGCTTTGAAATACGACAAAACAATTATTATATTAATTCCGGATTAGGTTGTACTCAAGGTGGAGCTGATGAAGGGAAATTTATGGAAGGTCTGATATAAATGTGAGATGTGGTAGGTGCAGAACCGCAAGCCGCTCCTAGAGGTCCCTAGTGAGCATCATACACTTTTGGTCATCTATGCAAAATCCACCCTACCCATAATGCATTGCATGCAAGACTGTACCCTGAGTACATTCAAATAGCTATGTCCATATATACAATTAGTAGCTTTGAAATGTGACAAAAGAATTATTATATTAATTCCGGATTAGGTTGTACGCTATGTGGAGCTGATAAAGGGAAATGTATAGAAGGTCTAATATAAATGTGAGATGTGGTAGGTGCAGTACCACAAGCTGATCCTAGAGGTCCCTAGTGAGCATCATAAACTTTGAAGATATGGTAAATCCACCCTACCCATAATGCATTGCATGCAAGACAGTACCATGAGTACATTCACATAGCTATGTCCATTTATACAATTAGTAGCTTTGAAATGTGACAAAACAATTATTATATTAATTCCGGATTAGGTTGTACTCTATGTGGAGCTGATGAAGGGAAATTTATAGAAGGTCTAATATAAATGTGAGATGTGGTAGGTGCAGAACGGCAAGCTGCTCCTAGAGGTCCCTAGTGAGCATCATAAACTTTTGGTCACATATGCAAAATCCACCCTACCCATAATGCATTGCAATTGCATGCAAGACAGTACCCTGAGTACATACAAATAGCTATGTCCATATATACAATTAGTAGCTTTGAAATGTGACAAAACAATTAATATATTAATTCCGGGTTAGGTTGTACTCTATGTGGAGCTGATGAAGGGAAATTTATAGAAGGTCTACTATAAATGTGAGATGTGCTAGCGAGTAAAGTAACCACTGCCAACCTAGTTTAGGACCAAGTGAGAGTCCTGTCTGAAGGCCTTTAAGAAAATAGTGCCTTGAGGCTGTAATTAAAACCTAGGGCGTAACGAGGGGTCTTCTCATGGGAGGTTACAAGAAGAGACAAGGCAGTACTAAGGAGGGACTACAAAGCCTAATGACCAATGAAAAGCCACCATTTACAAAGGACAGGGACAGGAGCCAATTAAAAAGATGGGCAGGAAGTAGGCGGAGCTTTATACACATATCCTGAATACAGCATGTCTCGAAGAGACAGCACAAGCGCTGCCTAGGCGAGACCTAAAAAGGTGCAAGAGAGAGGCCTAGCGGCAGGCTAGGAGTCGGATCTTCCTCTCGAGCTTGTTGAAACGCTCCTCTATCCAGCTTTCAAGGCACGCCATTCTAAGGAGCATGCAGCGCTGAAATGATCAAAGTATCAAGGAGGAAGCAGCAGTCTTTGAAGATGAAGAGTGGCGGTGGGCGACTCCCGGACCACGGCCCCATACCACCGGAGGCACTACTTGGGCCTGGATGGGGCCCGGGGCATTGGAGACTGCAGCTGCTGCCTCCTCCTCCTCCTCCTCCTCCAGAACCACCAGCTGCCGATATTCGGCCCTTATGGCCTCCAGCTTCCTTTGCTGGGTCCTGGCTGCTCTCAGATGGTGGATTGGCAGGAGTAGCTATATCAAGAAAGAAAAAAGACAAATTGTAACCAATACTCTTAGCAAAACAGTAACTCATAAAATTATATAGTGGCTCAGTAGCACTAGCAGTACATAACATTTGTGGTATCCTCGATTCCTCGGCCCCTAAGATTTGGATGGGATTAGAGTTTCAAGCATTAGGCACTATGGAGTAGGCAAGTATTCGTCTTCTCTCTCTCTTGTTTAGCTAAATGAATCTTGTAGGCATGCCAGCTCAGCTTGCGCCCTAGACAAACATACTTGTGTCACAGACTTGCATTATTTTACTACTGTCTGCAGGTGGGGCAGCTGTACTACACAATTATCTCTTTTTGTATCATGACCATGCTCAGTTAAATGGCAAATGCTCAATTTCACTTTCACCCTGACTAGCTTACAACAAGGCAGACGAATAGTTACTAATATGAATGATGATAAATGTCACAACGTCATGTGAGGTACTACTATTGTAATTGTTGTAACTATGCAGCCGATAGGCCACCCATGGCTGACACTGTCGTGTGGGCCTCGGAGCGAGGCGATCGATGATGGGTGGGTACATAATATATATGTTGTGCTTGGAAACTACTGTGAGTCAAGGGAGTAGTCCTAAATACAGCCTCAAACCTTTGAATGAAAAACCTTGATAAAAAACATTCCTTGTTTATTCTTCTTCCCAGCGATTTTTCCATTTATCATTGCATTGTTCTTCTAGCATTATTCTATCACCCTTGGCTTTACTACTCGGGCACGGTTTAAGTTTTACATTCTCTTCATCCAGTCTTCACCTATGATTGAATACCATCCATCCATCCAAACATGGCTATCATTCTCAACAAACCTTTCACCAACATACATTTGTCATTTGACCACCCATGCGTCCTTGCTTTAGGTTGACCCATAAAACCCCCCGGAGGATTCCTTTCACCCATACACTTTCACTCACCCAGGCAGGCATTCTTTCTTTCACCTTTCACCCATCCTTAAACCACCCATGCATCTTATCAGCCACCTATATCATCCCTTCACCCACGCATCCTTCTCTGCCATTCATATTACATTTCACCCATCCATCCTTCTTTCCCTTTTCCATCAACCCATCAAGGTTTGAATCTTCTTCATAAAACATTCTCTGCTGAGTTGAAGATAGAAGAGGCCATTAGTTACTCAACTCCCGCTGTATATGATAATGCTAAGTAAAGGGTGTCTTCAACTGTTCACAACTTTGGGGACGATTAAGATGCGGTAGGATACGGCTCTGACTGTCGGTCGGAGCCTTTCCTACTACATTGTAATCTGCTGGTCGGATTCCTTTCCGACTGACACATTTGGATGGTGTCAGTCGCAAAGGAATCCGACCGGTCATTCCGACTGCCATCCAACGGGCTTGGAGAGCCCGTCTGGAGTCGGAATGACCAGTAATCCAAGGGGCGGCTGTTTCCGCCTGAGAGATTATAATGTCGGATTCCGACAGCCTTCCTGTGCCGGCCTTTCCGACACAGAAAGGCTGTCGGAAGTCGACTTTGGGGAACCCGAGCAGGGCCCCCATGGGTGCATGGCCTCCATTATGGTGGCCGAGGGGGCACCTATGGTGCCCCCCCGTTGATCCCTGCACCCCGTGGCAGGCACCTTGAGGTGACTGCCACCAGGTGCAGGGATAAACTGCATCTCTTCATTTTACAATGAGAGCATTCATTCCAGTCGGAATGCATGCTTCCGTTGTAAAGAATAGGAGTGTCCTAATTGGTCGGTCGGGACCGCTGACAGGAGGTCCGGTGGTCCCAAGACCGAAACGATATCGGCGGACTTAAGTCTGACTCTTGGCCCTGGATGCTGATGATCGTGTAAGACATAATGAAAGAGACAAAAAATAATTGGTGTTAAATAAATATTAAATAATAGCTCCAAAAAGATTTTTTGGCAGGAAACGGCAATTGCAATAACATTGACCTTTCCAAAATCTGATCGACTAGTAGTAGACTAGTATCGCGTTCGCGGGGACACCCTTTACTTTATGGTGTCCCCGTTCGCGGACCGTCCTATCTTTCTTTTTATTCCACAGTTACAAACAATCCGATTCCTGAATCCTAAACCTACCTAGCCCACGTATTCTAAAGACTTTGGAATGAATTGTAAAAAAATTATACTTGCTTCTAAGTTCCAATCTCATTCGCAATCATCTCAACCGCCTTTGACGGGTCAATTCACTAACCTGCATTTAGTCTTATGCATAGATGGATGCATGCATATTGCATACACCAAATTGGTTGGTTGCTAGTCACTATACAAACTACAAAAAAGGTTCTACTAAGGACTGAAGTGAGAGTGCGCGGGCCGCTAAATTACTAATACTACTAAGTAACTAACTAACTACCACTATAGTGACAGGACAAAGGAAAGGAGTCTCTCTAGTCTGCATTACCTAACTTAAGTTCTTATATAATCTGCCCAAGCGAGTGCAAAGTTGCAAATTAAAGTACAATTAGGTAAGCGCCGAGCACGAGCACCTGTCTAGAATAATGATCACAGCATAATATAAGATTTGTAAACGTAACTTACCTGCATGTGAGCAGCACGCTTGCTGTTTGGGAAAAAAATATTAGCAATAACATAGAACACACAAGTAATAATAATAATAATAATAATATTAATAATTAGCTACTCACCAAGCCACGTGACCTTAACCCCTAGCAGGTCCATCAGGTCCTGCTCTCGGTCCAGGATGCCAGACCACCGGTGCGTCAATTGGTTGTGGGTGCCCTGGACCCCAGAGCAGCGATACACTGCCCGGCGCACCCTGGCCCACCGCTGCTGGTGCTCCCGGAGCCCCTACCCGGACCCAGGCCTGCCGCCTGCTTCCAGGGTGGAGGGGAGGTGGCGCTGCACAAAAAAAGCAAGTGCTGCCACCTCCACCTTGGAAAAAAAGGCGCGGGCCTGCACCCCTTCCGGGCGCCGCCTTCCGCAAGGAAGGCGGCTCTTCTTTGCCACCTTGGCCTGGCTATTTTTCTCTGCCATGATGCTGGGGGGGTGGTGGGGCAGAAAGTATAAAAAATAACAGGGAGAAGAAGGAAGCAAGTAAAATAATTAGGAAGGAAGTAGTAGTATAGAGAAAAATAGTATAAAGAGCAAAAGGCACTAAAAAGCACACAAAAAGTAGAAAAAAACGCAAAATATACACTTAAGAAGAGAGAGGGATAGATAATTAATAAAAAAAAATCTGAAAAAAAGTTTTGAGAACAAAGGATTGAAAAGATTTAGGCAGGATTGAAAATAGGCCTCAGCACCATAACAGAGAAGAAAAACAAGATGGCGGCGCCCGTGCGCGAGCGCATGGTGAAGTTCTTGCGATATTTCCCCCTGAACACGCAATCTGTGTTGACGTACGGCGGGAAACGTCACACAAATGGGCGGGAGAAGCAACTCCACCCGCTCGTGGTACTCCGCGTAGCACAGCGGAATTTTATTGCAGCTTCGCGGAGTTCCGCGTAGCGCCGCTACGCGAACTCCGCCCAGGCTTACCATTGAAGTCTTTCAATGGATCTCTGCACTCTGTTGTGACCATCAATGCCAGCCAAGAGTGACTGGGAGCTGTGTTAAGGGAAATTGCATATGATGATGATCTTCTCATAAAAGTGTCGCACACAAGTTAAGGGGGTCCAAAACCAAGTATTCTGCTATAGAACGTGAACATTTGGCATGTGAGTGCACAGTATCCAGAAGCTTCTTGTGAGGGTGACCATTTTTCATTAGGACTGTCCATATGCTGCTGGTGAGTATTTTGAGTAAGGGTGGTTCAGACAAGGTATTGCCTCCTGTTACCAAGCTAGCCTTTAAATTGCTTCAGTATGTGATCGATGTAAAGTACATTCTGTGCAAATCAATTGTTGCAGTTGACGTTATTTATACGCGCTGTGACGAAGAATCTTATGAGGATGATGTACGCAAGCGTGAAGACGATGCAGTTGCTGCATGTTTGTTGGATGACCCTGGTAATGAGAAATCTTTAAGTAAGATGGATTGGATGACTGTCATGGCCAATGATCCTAAATGCTCTGATGTCACCTCATTTATCATTTATGGTTGGCCTAGGGAGAAAGGGCTAGACATCAATCTTAGACCTTACATGAAAGTGAAGGATCAATTGACGAATGGAGCTAATGTCATTATAAGGAATGATATGCTTGTGGCTCCATCTTGTTGAGACCATGACTTATTGCCCAGGCACATGAAGGGCATGCAGGTAAAGGAGCCAAACAGAAATTAAAAATGGAGTAAGGTGGCCCAGCCATGGACCGCGTTGTAGATGTGTAGGTGCAAGAATGCCAGTTGTGTAAGGATGCAGACAAGACATTGACAGTAAGTGCTAGTTCTCTTCTGCCTGTAACAGTACCTGAGGGGCCTTGGCAGAAACTGGGTGTTGATCTAATTGGACATATGGACAAGTTCTCTCCCAATATGTGCCATGCTGTTGTCATAATAGACTATTATAGCAAATAGCTAGATTTAGAATTCCACCTGGTATTCCATGAGACATCCGGGATGATTGGTTGGTCGCCATCTATGTGATGTTGGTATGCTTGTAAGGTTCAAAGAATATTTATTGGAGTGACTTTTTTTAAGAAAGAATAATGATGTAATAGCATTAAGAGCATGTTGTTAAATATCATTGCCCCTGTAACGTGTTAGGTCATTGTTTTCTTTTCCCTTCCTCTGCCTCTGTGCACGCGGTACCCCGAGTGCTGTCTTTAGAATGTTGGGGACTGATGGGCAGTTGGGAACTTACAGCTGGCATTCTATGTAGAAGATGCGTCACATTTAAGTTGATTAAACGTCATGCTCCTTACCTGAGGCCACTGCTGTTATTACACAGTGCTTAATTTGAGCCAATGGTTGCAGGTGGGTCCCACCTGCAATCATTTTTGGGGACTGACACTTATTTTTCCTCACCCGTATTTGAGAGAAAAACACAAAAAGTTGAAAGAAGAAGAAAGGGAAAAACTGAAACACAGTGACAAATGGAGAAAGCAGGGATTAACAGGCACTGGCTGGGGTCCAGAACCTCTCGAAAGCACTCCATAACACAAAACACACAATTAACTGTGTGGTCTTGGGCTATGGCCAAGAAATAAAGAATACTTACACATGTACAAGGATTTGCCATAAATTGTTCATTTTTTGACTGACTGATCCTGTGAAGAGGCAGCCACCAGTCCACAAGGCACTTGAACTATTCTTAAATTGAAAAAAATATCTTAAACCTTTCATCAGAAGTCCTCGAATCTTAATAGATTTTTTTCAATGCAAGAAAAAAATGCAGCAGTTTTTAAGTCCAATAGCCCTTGCTACCTCCAGAAGTGAGATCCGTTAAGTAGAAAGACAATGCCATGTTACCAGGCAATGTGTACTAAGCATGCTCTGCTTTATATGGGACCAAGATAGGAAATGTGTCATTGAGCAGAATCTTTTCTTTGTTCATATCCTTAGTCCATCTTTGCTTCTGCACATATTCCTAGCGAGCCAGATACTCTCTTGCACATACTTAGTTGCAAAGTAAATAAATGGCGGCCATTTTGCAGCATCATGACTCAGATTGCTCAATACGGTGCATGGGTCTCTGGTGTGATGCTTTCTCTCCTCAATGGCACCTCTAGGCTTGCAGACTTTCAGGCTGATGATAACCTTACTCTTAGAGCCTAAACCATTGGCAGTGCACCAGCCCCACACACCAAAGTCAAAAGGGGTAGTGCTCTTGTCCTGGATGAGCGCAGGGAACTCTGTAACCCTTTCCTGGTGTATCACCAGAATTGGGGCGGCAAGATGCATTATAATAGGGGGTGTTTGCTTGTGACCTCCTCCCAATTTCATGCAAATGAGGTAGTTCCAGATGTTTGGGATTGCATTGAGAGAAGGTTAGAAACAGTAATAATAATTCCTATTTATAAAGTGCAAACATATCACCCTTTATGGTTTCAAGGTGCTGGGGAGATTAAGTGAGCTATTGCCCAGAGTCATATGATGCTGAGCTAAGCTGCCTCCGGGTATCGAACCGTAAACCCTGCGCTCTGAAGTCAGCCACTCTGGCTGCTGCGCCACACTTCTCCGACATAAGATCAGGTGTTTCAGGGAGAAGGTGGACATGGTCAAAGAGGTGCTTCTTCTTTGATCCCTCAAATATATCTTAACATCCAGCACCTTCTGCCTGGATTGTTCCAACAATTAAGTAATTCAGACACCCTACCTATTTTTGTATAATCCTTTGTGGAATGAGGTTGACCTGAGGTGAATTTGTTTCCCTAATGTGTGTGTGTGTATTAGTTGTGTTACTTGGTGGGAAGCCACAATATCAAACTTATAATATTGACCAGCATAAATGTCAACTTCACAATATTGACTTGCACCATCCATATCATCAATGTAAGTGTATGTGAAATTAGACAAGTAAATCTATACTTCCCCACCTACTTAACTTAACAATGATGCAGCAGTCGATATTGTGAAATCAATAGCTGTGCAAGTCGATATTTATGTCCTCAATAATGTGACATATACTTGGTAATTCCGGCACCCTCATTGGTTGTTGGAGTGTGAAGCACTTGGTACTCCTTCAGTTCCATTTTAGATCTGACCTATAGACAGCTTTATATTTCTTGCCAGCCTCATCTCGTGCAAAAATAATATATAACAAATACCCCATATATACAAACATAAAGGGATGGTCGGTCTGCCCTCCATATCATACAACATGGAAAGTGAGTCAGCCCACTTCAGCCAATGCCCCTATTGCACTTTAAGTGCCAGCAATTTGGTTTATCACAAGTGCACATCTGCCTAAAGAGAAGCGCACTTCAGTTCCAGAGCTAGTAGGCCTATACTTTATTATGCCAACGATTTTTCTTTGTTTAGCTATGTCTTCAGGTTAGAGTTATGCAAAGTGAATAGAACATTTTGTTTGTGCCAACATGACTCATATTTTCCTGTGATGTGCAATAAAACTCAAAAAAACGTTTCTACATCTGTACTAAGTACACCATTCTACAAAAAGCACCAATACTGTGCTAGTTAAATATATGCCACAGTTTATTTATTTAAATTTGTTATATCACCCATGTATCCACCAGTTTAGGCGATGGCATGTTTTCTGTTATTTCCCCTTTCTTTTTAGTTTTGTGGCATATTCTTTCAATAAAAAATTCTTTACAAATTAACTGTTTCACCAGCTTACCGAGGCCCGACCTATTGCCTTTATCATTGCTTGGTAGTAACTTTTTGGGGACCTGGCAACTCACAATTGGCAAAACAAGGCCTTGTTTGAAATAATTTTGGCCACAGCTAGGATCAAGGGATATAGTGGATATTGTTTGGGACACAGAATGGGAGGCACGTGCTCCTGACCCCTGTGCCCAACCTCCATGGTCTGAAGTACATTATCAATACTCTGCCTTTCTGTCCGACCATAAATAGGTGTAATCATACACAGCTTCCTCTCTAACCTTAACTTTTAACTGCCTTTGGCTTTCTGCCACAGGGCAAAGGGCCTTTTATTGCATTCTTGCCTCCTTTTACTCACTATCTTCCAACGTCAAAATTACTCGGATGTAAATAAATAGAAATTAAACACACCACTCACTCCCCAGACCCTCAGTGCTGAGCCCTTTTTAGTTATTTGAGGCACTTCACACTTAGACCTTCTTATCTTAACAACTCTCTTGCCTATTTACTTTCTGAGTTTAAACTCTGCATCTGAGATATGCTTTAGTCTTCTCCGTTGCAGGAACAAGGTCTGCAAAGTATCAATCATGCACCTTTACAGCGTACTCTAAAACAAATTAAGTAGAGGCTACTGCTTCTACGGCAATGTGACTAATGATGATGGCCAACTCAAAGTCAAGGAATGACGTCAGTCTCCCCCATGGTAGTCTGACTATAGATAACATTTGCATTGTACATTGCCAAATAGATCAGGTGGATAGCCAACTTCTTGTACCGTGTGCAAGTTTTATGAGTCACATCATATGGTAGTTGGCATAGTTTTATTAACTACACCCATGTATTTGTTATAATCAAGTATACAGTTGGGCTTGTACACTTCTGGCAACTGACCACAAACCATGACTAGAGAAGTGACCGCAGTGCTTTCATGTAATGTAGTGAGCACATGTTCTTCCCTACTGTTTGAGAATTTTACAGCTAGCAGTTTGATGCATCGCAAAACACTGTTCTTACCTTTTCAGAGCTCTTTACAAACAAGCTCCTGGGGGAATCATTTGTGGGACTTTGAATTGCACCACAAGCCACAGTGCTTGGGGAACAACTGTAATCCTGTATAGAAATTGCCCACATAGAGATTATAACCTATATGAAAGAGTGATTGAACAAGATCCCACACAATCTTTTTACCAATTCTAAATATTGAAGTTCAACCTGTGGATTTATACGAGTCATCCCATTATACACTCAGAGGATGTATGCATAAAGAGTGGAACGCTCGCACACTATGTAAAGCTTGATTCAATTACGAGTTCTCTTTCTTGGCATATGCTGCCTGAACTGCAGCAACGCTTTGTAAAGGATCAAAGACTAGCTGACTGCTATATTCTTCCCTGGGTATAAATCTCTGGAAACTTGGCAGAGAAATGCTTCACAACAGGCCGAATTTTGACCAATCTGTCAGGGTAAAAATTGGCCCAATGACAGTGCTGAAGAGTTATTACTGAAATGCAACATATACTAAAGAATCAAAAAACAATCTCTGCCCAATTACGAATGGGAAGCTGGATGTTGCCCAAACTGTAAGAGAAGACTAGTAAAACTGTAATGATGGCTTGCACAATATTCCCGTGAGCAGTGTAAGGCCCCAATGTTTTTTCAACTCTACAATTGAAGTAAGCATCCACAGTGGTGCTCAAAAAGAGGCACCAGAGTATCTGCCATGTCTGTTCTTATCTAAAATGTTTTACTTTGAATGATGCTAAGCAGAATGCAGAGATACTTGTAGAAATGTTAATGCACTGACCATGTGGTGACTGGTATGAGTAGTAATTGAGAATGCAGTGCAAGTGAAAGTTGGTATAAAAGTATTAGAGACAGGGAAACACTGGAAACAGTCAAAACATTTAAATCTTAATTTGAACTGCTCCACAAGACAGGCTTTGTAAACAGGTAATAAATAACCTTTAGGATAAAGAAAAGAAATTACTTCAACTTGCAACATACACATCTAGACAAACTGAAATGCAATTACAATAACAACATTAAAAAAAAAAAAAAGTTTGGGCCAGATGTACGACCATTTGCTTTTGCGACTCGCAAATTGAGAAAAAATTGTGAGTCGCAATTTGCGAGTCGCAAAAACAAATGTACAACAGTGTCAGAGACACTGTTAACGATTCCCAATGGGGTCGCAAGATGCGAGGCTCATGAATATTAATGAGCCACTCGCAATTTGCAAACCCATTGGGAATGGCTGGCCCTCCCAGGGATGGTGGCCTGCTGGGCTCAGCAGACCTCCATGTCTGGGACTGCTTTTCAATAAAGCAGTTTTTTGTTTTTTTTAAATGCAGCCCGTTTTCCTTAAAGGAAAACGGGATGCATTTTTTTAAAAAAATGAAACGTTTTCATTTCATTTTTTAAGGGCAGGCAGTGGTCCCTGGGACCACTGCCTGCCCTTAAAAAATGTTTTTGGAGCCAGTCACAAAGGGGAAGGGGTGCCCTGGGGACACCTTCCCATTTGCGACTCCATTACCACCCTCTTGAATAGGGCGGTAATTTGCGAGTGTTTTGCGACTGCAATTGCGGTTGCAAAACATTCTTACATAGGGTAGAGACTTGCTATTAGGAAGGGACGCCCTTGGCACACCCCTTACTAATAGCGACTCGCTAATTAGGAATTGTTCATGGCCCTGTAACATTTTGCATGCGCAAACAGGTCACAAACCGGTTTGTGCATGCAATTTAGGGTCGTACATCTGGCCCTAAAACTGTACAGTTGATTAAGGTTGGACAACACAACAAATAAATTAGGCCAAAAACTCCCAAGTGCTTTCAAAATAGGACTACATTTGATAAGCAGAATGGAAGAGTTGGTGAACACTTTATATTCTCCGGTGGCAGGAGGGTGCAAGGCACCAGGTGCAGGAAATCAAATTTCAAAATGGTGGCTGCTATTTTACCTTCCATGAGGGGCCGAACAGGGAGGGGAGAATGGTCAAGTTGTTATTGTCCCCAGAGGGGTGTTCGGCTCCTATACCAGGGGGGCACCCAGTGAATAAAGAAACCTCTGGTGTCTAGTGGTGGATTTCTGCTTGGGGATTGCAGCCCAGCTCCAATCCTGGAGCAGGAATCCATTCTAAGGAGCATCATTGGAAAGTGAAGACAGTCCAGTTTACAATGGTGCCCCTCATGTGCTTATGGTCAACAGACAGGAATGATATGAAGTCCCCAGGTGCAAACACCAAAAAAAGATGGCCAACACAATTGTCCTTTCTTAGGGTGGCAGAACAGGGTATGGGACCAGATCACCCATTCCCCCAAGGAAAGGAAAATGCACAAGATAAATTAGCCCTGTGTTGGTCAGCCACCCATTGTATGTGGGCCAACCCACTTGGGGACAAATTTATTTGGATCAAAAAAAGACATCCTTTGTGTCTATTGTTGTATTCCTGCACAGGGATTGTGATCCTGTCATGAACCCCAAGGAGGCATCCTTTCTAGAGGGACATCATTGGAAAAAGGAGCCTGTTGCCTTTATTGTGGGAACCCCCATGTACAATAAGGTCCTCAGGAGATGACACAAAGTCACATGGCACAAACTAAACAAAAAAATCAAAATGGCCATCAACTTTTTCCCTTCCCAGAGGAATAATTGACGGCAGAGGGATCTGATTGGCCACCGCAGGGAAGGGAAAAAGCTTCCTATTAAACTGCCCACCAAGCGCAGCTCCTATGTGAGGAGGAGACTGCCCATCCTACATAAAGATATCCCTGGTACATGGTGGTGGATTTCTGTTTGCGATTTCGGTCCTTTTTAAATGGTGCCCCTCATCTGCATAAATGCTCCCCTGGAGGCACAAGGCCCCTGGGTGCAAACTAAAATAAATCAAACTGGCCTCCAACATTTTTGCTTCAAAGTAAATTACTCCAAGGGCTGTTGGTCGCTATGCCAGTGGACCCCAGACCAGCTCAAAAAATAACACCCTTGATGTCTAGGAATCCATCAGGGAGAGGCACTGTTGGGAAATGGAGACTCTCCTCTCTAAAAGGGTTCTAAAATGGTTTGTGGGTGTGAGAGGTGAGGGATAACATGGACTGCATCACTCACTTTTTTTGAGGCAACCTTATCATTCAGTGGACCAATGATATCAGCATCCCCTACAGAGAGCAGATGCAAAGAATTTCCACGGCAGCCCCCAGTGAGAGCATCAAGGGGGAACTCTGTTGAAGCACTGGTGGTACACCCTGAAGGATATAAATACATTCATGTTCTCCATGTTGGGGTGGTAGTACGGAGGAGGAGAACATTGCGTCCTCTGTATTAGAGGAGTTAAACTATCGGCCATCAATCAAGAAATACACAATACATTTACAAATGTAAAGCTAAAATGAAAATAGACATCTTAGGGTATAAGATCTATTTTTATTCAATCTTCTTTAGTTAAACTAGACTTCTTTATTCCTTATGGCACATCTTATGAACAAAGACAACAGCCAATATGTGTTTCATAATGTGCAGTGGTGGCTGCTACCAGACAGGGGTAGTGGGGCGGGAAGGGATGAAAAAAGATTTAAAAAAAACAAAAACCACTTACCTAGCTATGGCAGGCCGCCGCCTCACCTCTCACGTCCATCCTCTTAATCTTCTTATCTTCTTCCTGTCTGGAGTCCCAGCAGGGCAGCAGGAAGCACCCGGGCTCCCAGGCTCCCCATAGCCAATCGCAACTTTGCAATGCAGCATTGTGATTCGTCTGAGCGCCGTGGTTCGGTGCGCAGACAGGCAGTGGGAGCCAGGGCATGTTCTCTACCCAGTCTGTAATGCAGCCTGGGTAGAGAGCATGCCAAGTGAGCATGACGGTTTGGCCGGCCCGAGCCGGCTGGCCAAACCTTCATGCACACTTACAAAGTGCCCACCACTCCTCCCCCTGCAGTGCTCTGGCGTCACGGAGGCCAGCCCAGCCCGCACAAAACAAACTGGGCCACTGCAGTAGGAAAAATAAAACGATAATAATGCTGCTTATTATTATTTTGTTTTTCCTTTTTGGGAACTGCTCGGAGATCAGTGGGGCGACGCTCCTCCGCCTTAGGATCAGTGATCTTTAAAGGAAATTGCAGGACCAGACTATGATGGCCCTGGTGACATGGAGGAACTGATAAATGTTCCCAGCCTTAGGGTGCATTTAACCAAAAAGTGCAAAGTGGGAGTTGTCTTTATTTCTTACTTTCCACTCAACCAATAGGGACCAATTCATCTGGCAAAGATGATGCACTGAAAAAAAGGCTGAGACTGGAAAACGGTAGCCTTTAATCATGAATAGTATTATATCATTCCATGATTATTTTGATGCATTTGTTTTAAACTTTAGCTGCTACATATTCGAGTTGTATCTTCAGTTAACTGTTTATACTCATATCTGCAAGAGGCACAATATCATCTATAGCACCTTCAGTCAACCTCGACTTTTTATCCAGCAGCACCTTCAATGGTTTAAAAGTCCCAGCATCAGGGGCGTAGCTAGGCCTTAGGCTGCCCGTGGCGGCCCCTGCATTTGCCGCCCTCGGCAAAATGATAGAGGGGGGGGGGGTAGCGGCCGCGGCCGAAACGGCCGCAGGTAAGAGCGGGGGAAGGGGGGCCGGCTGCCGCCCCAAAACTCGTGCCGCCTGGGGCGGTCCGCCCCCATCGCCCCCCCCTAGCTACGCCACTGCCCAGCATGCAATGTGCGGTTTGCTAAAAGCCCAAGTTGGGGGAGAGAATATGTGAGGAGACTACTGACCTGAACGATGGATTCCCTTATATTGTTTATCCTTACTTGAATGATTGAGGGCAGAGCTGAATAAAGTGGACAAAGTGGATAGAGAAGGCAAAAGAGCTACTTAAAAACTGAGCCAATGGGCTCAAGTTTACCACATCACTAAGAGAGTACATGGGAGGGGCCTGCGTAACATGGCATAGGAAGCATTCCATCCGGCTTCTCATCAGCCGACGGATAGCTAAAGCATTCTGATGCACACAGCCAGCCTACTCACTGGGAAAACAGATGCTGCCAACTGTGAGCAGCTGAGCTATATATCGGTCAGGCGCGCAAGGTCCATTAGGCTTCAGCCCCCTCCCCGTCATGTACCGTAGACCAGGCTGAAGCTGTGTGGGTGTCTGTACCAGGGAAAGCCTGGGCAAAGCATGGCTGGAGAGGAGTGCATCGAATCAGTAGCGGCTCATGTCCCGGCAGTCTGGTGAGACGGGGGGGTAGACAACAAACAAAGGAGACACCAAATAAATAAATAAACAAATAACTTACCTGCCTCATTGCTGCATCTCCACTCTTCTACTCCGTCCTCACCAGCACAGGTGCCCAGAGTCCCCTGCGGCCAATCCTGAGGCTGCTTTCATTATGCTGAAAGCAGCATCAGGATTGGCCTAAGCGCCAAGGATTTGAACTCCCAGAGAAACTGGGAGCCTGTTCTTGCTCTCTCCAACCCGGCAATGTAGCTGGGGTTGGAGAGAGCTTCAATGCGCATGACGGCTTGGCAGGCCTGAGACAGCACCGCCCCGACTCGCACTGCAGCCCCGACCTCACCGACGCCGGTGCTTCATCATCACAGAGCTGATGCCTGACATGGGTGACCTCCTGAATCCATCGACCCCGCATTGTCGTAAGGAACTGACACCTCGAGGCCACCGCAATGACACCTCCCTGGGAACAGTAACAAACTGATGCCTCACCTCCCCTGTATCACAGTAAGGAACCAACGCCTCGCCTCCCCTGTGGTCGTCAGGAACCGACAACGCCCGGCGCCAACGAAGCATCACCTCCCCGACGCCGTGCACCGTCTTTGTTTTCATTGTTTGCCAAGGTACTGTTCTTTGGGGTCTGTGTGACTCCGGGCCTGGCGCTGCACACCTCGCGGTCAGCACCGTACTTTGGGATTTTCATCTGTCACGACGTCGTAAATAGCCCCAGGTGGAGCTATTTGTTCCTACAAGCTTTATTTGTGTGAATAACCTATTTTTGGTGATATTTGGATAAATGTATGGTGGTTTTTTGTCATTTTGGTCTTGTTTTGTTTAGATAAAGATTTCCTATTTTTTTAAACTGGTGTGGTGTCCACACCATTTGTAGTGTTTTCAGTGTATTACTGTATGTGTGCCCAAATGCTTCACACACTGCCTCTGAGATAAGCTTGTCTGCTCGTGCCAAGCTATCAAGGGGATGAGCAGGGATTGTCTAAGGGCATAACTCCCTTACCCTGACTAGAAACAAGGGTCCCTATTTGGACAAAGGTGCAAACCATTGCCAACTAGAGACCCCCATTTCTAACAGCAGGAAGAGCCAAAAGCTGTGGAACAAAGGGAGACACAAACTGGACAGCAAAAAAGAGATAGCGAGGAGGCCGTCATCACGGCAAATGCAATCTTAGCTCATAGATCATCGAGTAATCTAAGAGACACAGACTCGGCGGACACAGAGTCAGAGATGGACAGTACCAATGGCTCAGAGGGTGAAATGCCAATAGTCACACCATGCATGGCATATTACCGGATATAGAACTGTGATACAGATGTTAATACTACTGAAAAAACTGCTAAAATGGACGAGATGATATGTATTCGTTGCCATATGTCTGGTAAATAATGATTATCGTATGGGAGGCTGGTGCAGCGGAACAGTTCCTAGTGCCCTCACAGAACCGGAGACAATGTTAAATTTTAAGACAGAAGACACCATACTGCTGTCCATGGAGAGGGTGTTTGCAAGAGAATGTTTTGTGTTTTTCTATTGTTTGAACTAGTGAAGTTACTGCTAAATAAGTGGATGTAAAAGGGCCAGGTATTGCCAAACTGCTGTTTCCTGCTTTAGCGCCAAATAAGCTAGAAAGAGTGGGATGAAAGGGAAGCTGTCACCATCAAGCAACCAATCAATACAAGTAATCGCATTGAACAGATACAATCATACCTTGGAAGATAAGGGGCATGAACAATGCAATAATGAGGCACAAGATTCATACCTACTTACAGTAAAGAGTAGTACAAATAGCCATGCTGCAAGAAACACACTTAACAGAGAAGAAAGGGACACAACTGAAAAGCGACAATGAAGTTGGTCTTTAATGGCATTTTACATAGGGGAACATTAACTTGAATAAAACTGGTGTACACTTCAAGCTGGGTTCAAGTGGACAAATACTCGGGATACATACTGTTGATATGACAGAAGACTTAAGGCCTGATTACGTTCTTGGCGAATGAGGATACTCCATCACAAAAATGACGGATATCCCGTCCACTGTATTACAGATTCCATAGGATCTAATGGAACTAGTAATACAGTGGACGGGATATCCGTCAGGTTTGTGATGGAGTATCCACATCCACCATGATCGTAATCAGGCCCATAGACATACTATTGGAAAGTGGTTATGTACCAAATGTCGATCAGTCAGGCTTCCTTGAATCGTTATCGGGTGCACTAGCCAACTATGTACAGCTACCAATTATAATTATTAGAGATTTTAAGGGTGTGGAAGATATGGACAAGGACAGATCTCACCACCCGCTGCCAACATTAAATAAAGTGAGAGTGACAAAGGCAATCTTGAATTGGTGAACAAACTGGGATCTGGTAGATGTCTGCGGGGCTTGTATCCAGAGGATAGAGAGAATTTATTCTTCTCAAATCCACCGGATCTACCCATCAGGCTACATAGAGATTATAGCTCCAAAGATTTGTACGCATTCATTGTGCACATTGTTGCTCATGCAGAATACTTATGCAAAACACTTTCAGATGAAAATCCACCCAAAGTGTAATTGAGATGAGGCCGGGAGGACAACAATACTATGATCAAAAGTCCAGCCAGATTTAGATTCACCATAGAGGACAAAATAGATACCTTGAATAAAAATATGGCTTCCAATGCATTAATATAGTGGGAGAATTTGAGATCAGAATATGTGGGCACAGCATCCATACTTCTTACAGAGTATGCAAATCCCAAGAAGAAAATATTAAGAAACGAGAGCCTCAGCTCCAAACACTGGAACAGGGGATCCCAGCTACACCAACAACCATAGAAAGGCTATTGGCACAAAGGGAGAGGGGTCTCTAGAAGCTGATGGAGCAATTGCACCATCTTCACCATACAATACATATGGTCACAATTCATGGAGAGGGAGAAAAAGTGGGTAGGCTGCTTGTATAGTTAGTAAGACTAGAGCTTAGAGGGGTGCCCCTGACAAGTATTAAAGATGAACAGGGATTCAGGAAATACACAATGTCATGCATACACCAGGCTTTCCCACATTACTATACCCAACTATACAAAGATAGGAGCTTCACAGATGCCCAACATATAAATAAGGCAAGCCTGGCTGGAATGGAAGTCTCATTAAGAGAAATGGAAGTTAAGAATTCCATAGGGAAAATGTATTTTGGTAAGACACCAGGAGCATATAGCCTATTGACCGAATTCTACAAAACATGTGCAACTACACTAGACCCAAAATTGCTACCCATCTATACTGCTTCTCTACAAACTGGAACACTCCATTTTACCACCAAAGAGGCTTTAAAGGTATCACTTCCAAAACCGGGCCACAAAGTGCAAAATGTAATAACATTCAAGCCACTGTTCAAGTTAAACATGGATTACAAAATCCTCATTAAAGTTTTATGAAATCGCTGTATTAAGGTGATCCCAACATTGGCACACCCTACACAGAGTGGTTTGGTAGCAGTACGGAACATATCACCCAATAGTAGGCAATTATTTGATGACCTATACAAAGCAACAAGCACAGCCCCAAGTGAGATAGTGCTGGCAATAGGCTTGGAAAATGCCTTTGACACAGTCAAATGGGAATATGCTTTCGAAGTGCCACATATATTACGGATAGGAGAGAATATGATGGGGTGGATCAAGTTGTTATAAGCTTCACCAATGACTAGAATCTGAGCGGGTCAAATAATATCTGACCCCCATAATATTCTGAGAGTCACAAGACAGGGATGCCCACTGTCAGCCATGCTGTTTGCAGTTGCCATATGAGCCAATGTACTAATAACAATGGGTGGAAGCAGTGGAGTAACAGTTTGGCAGGCTTCAGGACTGCAAATCAATTGAGAAAAGTTGTGCCTATTCCCTTTTCGACCCAGGCAAGCCCAAACACCCGTCTCAGATACAATCTCCTCTTTATGGTGGGAAATGAGAACCTTCAGATACCTAGGAGTCCATATATATAACTCTCGCAGGGATGGGGTGGAAAGAAATGTGGATAAAGTAGTAAATCCATTAGATATAACATAACTTTTGGAAAACACGCCTGATTGTGCTAACGGGCCGGGTGCCACTATTGAAAATCTTGGTCGTGCTTTGTCTTCTATATCACTTCACCAACTTTCCTTTTGAAACACCTGAGAAAGCGTTTGAAGAACTGGAGACTATGCTGACGACCTTGTTGTGTAATAATGCCAGACACAGGGTGGCGTTTAAGGCTCTCCACCACCTGTACCAGGAGGGAGGGCTGGGCACCCTAGATTATGAGCTGTATTGCATAGCAGAGCAGCTGCAATGGATAGCTAGATGGATGGCTGGGCTCCCAATGACTGAAATACAATAGGCAATGGCCAAAATTCCACTTGCTAATATAAAAGTCTTCAGACCTGCCAACCTTAAGAAAAAATTCAATGTGTGAGGAAGGGGCGTGTCCATGGAAGGGCTGGGGCCCTGTGCCAAGAACTACATAGGAGGCGCTTCTGCATTCTCCCCCTACCAAACCCCATCCTCCTATAAACAAGCCTGATGAGGCTGGTGCCGAGGTCCAGGGGTGTTTTCATACCCCATTATGGACGTCAGATTATAAAAGCCTCCAAAAACAAAAACACGAGCTGGTAATCCACTCCTTGCAGTGGTTTCCAGCTTATTTTTCCTGCCACTATGTGTTATGTCACCTCATCTGGTGACTGTGTGAAGGGAGCGGATATCGTGTGACACACCATGTGAGTTGGAAGGTCTGAATCTTACTGATAATCTCAAACGAACATGTAATCAGCTATTCCAACTGCTTACGGTGGAAAGATAGTGTTGGATGTGACTCCTCACTGAAAGAAAAAGTGCAACTGCATACTCACCAGAACTTACAACAGAGGCTCTGATTGCAGAGAGCGGTGATACTTTCCAATATGGATGGAAAATGGGATTCAAACGTTAGGAAACTGCTACTGTGATGGCGGCTTATTGAGTGGAGCCACCCAACCTTGGCTGCAATTATCATATACATTAGGAATGGAGAGGAAACCAATTACCGTAGTATATAAAGCACTACTTGCAGAATATAAAACAGACCAGAGAGGACTGCCAGACAGATAGACACTGGCTATGGACAGAGAAAGATGAAGGATGACTTGAACACTATTTTACAGCACACATAAGGGATACCCAGCTATAAACTATAAAAGTTTTACGTTTACTTAATACATACCTGACACCCAAGAAATTATCCGAAATGTATCCTACAATGACCTCACACTGTAGAAGATGCGGTGAGTCAGGAGCTATCTTCCGTCACATGGTGTGGAAGCATCTTTGGATTGTGCATTACCGGTAGAAAGTAATGTGAGTGTTGGAACTGACATTGGGCAAGAGCACACTTCTGAATCCCAAAATATGCCTACTATTCCTCTGGATGTTCACACATAAATTTAAAGCTAAGGAACAGTTTTTTAAACTGGCCCTGCTCGCTGCCAAATGATATCTAGTCAAAATGTTGGAGGCCCATCAGAGAGTTGGAGCACGAGCAATGGCGCAAAAAAACAGATTATTGGGCAGTGATAGAGAGAGAGGTTCTGCACATGGGAAACGGTAAGGGCACGGGCAATGCAGATGCTATAGTGGCATGGCAATAGATAAAGTGCAAATGATAAATGGCCACCCTAAACTGTAGTATTTAGGAAGCGCTACACTAAGCCTTCAAGTGCAAGGCATCCCTTAACCCTACAGCACGACATCATCAACCTGATCTCCAACAGAACAGTATCACACATACACCACATCAGCACAGCAGGCAGTGAACAGGAACCACAGCATACATCCACTTAAACACATAGGTGCTGGTAGTAGGGGTGCTGGGTGCTGCAGCGCCCCTAAAATAACCAGGCTGAAGTTCAGTGGGTGAATGAGCAAAGATGCCTTTCAATTTTGATTTTATCTTAACACATTTGTGGAGTGTTCAAAGACAGAGGTCAAATGTCAGGCTATGTCTTCTGCCACATTGCTGCTTATTCTTCTAACATGGGGATTGAGGTTTACTTTTCTTTCTCTGACTGCAAACTTTTACCATTTTGTAAAGTGAACTATTTCACAATCTTGCTGCTGTACATGAAGTGTGAAAGGTAAGGCTGTGGGATATCAGGTTTTTTTCCTAACCAACAACAAAATGTAAATACCTGCAAATGAACTGTACAAATATTCCAAAATATATGAGCAGTTAGAAAAGCTCAAATGCACATTTTTTGTAATTCTGAAGTATGATGGAAACAAAGGCTTTAATAAGATCAAAACAAGTCAAGCCAATTTTCTTGGTGATATGCAAATGATAAATATTTGCTGAAACCAAATTTTAACACATTATCATCTGTAGACTTTTATGAGTAAGTTAGTGCTAATTTTGTGGCTGCTTCAAAGGATAATGTGCTGTCTGTTAATGTCAGTCAGCTCTTTTCATTTTATCACGTTTGGTTCTGAAGTCCCTCTGCGAGAAGATGAGCCAGACAAGGTCGTTTTCTTTGCATCCTTGTACTTGAGGCGCTCAAAACTGGGCCTGTAAGGTCTATATTTCAAATGCACTTGAGCTCCCGGGCATTTAAAGCGCATTGGAACAGGCGCCACATTTTGCATTGCCTTGTGCCATGCGAGCCCCCTTGTAAAATGTCAGTAAATGTACACTAAAGCATGGGTCGATGATAAAAGCAAAAATTTTAAAAAGTGATGGTCTTAGAAAACGTGACAGATGGGTACGAGAACGAAACAAGGAGGGAAGTACAGGCGAATGCGTGATCTAAAGACAGAGAGGGAAAGAAATCAGGTCCGCGTCGAGAGAGGTTTGCCTCTAATTGCACCCTCCACATCCTGCTAATTAGGGCGGTAATGACTCGCTCGCCTCCTCAAACTCCTCCGCCTGGTCTTAGCATCGCGCGCTGCCTGCACCGACCGAACCTCTCGCGCGTCCTCAAGTGCCGCACGCGCCTTATTGATCGCTCAGCGCGCGCAAGGCCTGAGAGCTCTCTGTCCCTACGCCGGAGGGAATTGATGGATGTTGTTGTGCTATCGTAACGTGTTTCTGCCTCATTATCCCGTCCATTTTAGAGCACTGCTCACAGAGCAGGGCCGTGTTATCATCTCTTAGCCCACGCAGGGCTGGATGAGTCGCCTCGCCGCCTAGGTGAGTCCGTACGTTTGTGCACGATCCTCTGTCTCCATGCGTTTCTGCTAAGGAAGGATTTGACTCCTTGAAGAGGAGTCTCTTAATGAAGGGGTCTCACTTTTTGCAGGTGGAGCTGTGCTCTATGCAGTAGTCTGCTTTATGCAGGAGTCTCACTCTAACCCTATGAAGCTTCTGTGTGCCGGAGTGTGACTCTATACAGAAGTATAACGGTAGGAAGGATTCTCACTTTATGCATGAGACAGTGTGCTTTATGCTGGTGGAGCTGAGCTGTAGCCAGGAGTCTCTCTGTGCAGGAGTTTGTCTATGCATGAGTCGCTCTCACACTACGAAGAAGTTTCTGTATGCAGGAGTGTGACGCTATACAGAAGTATAACTACAGGGAGGAGTCCCACTTTATGGATGAGGCAGAATGCTGGTGGAGCTGTGCTGTAGCCAGGAATCTCTTTGTGCAGGAGTCTTTCTATGCAGGAGTCTGCTTTATGTAGGAGTCTCACCCTATGAAGAAGCTTCTGTATGCAGGAGTGTGACCTTATACAGAACTATAACTGTGGGAAGGATTCCCACTTTATTCATGAGGCAAAGTGCTTTATGCTGGTGGAGTTGTGCTGCAGTCAGGAGTCTCTCTGTGCGGGAGTCTTTCTATGCAGGAGTCTGGTTTATGCAGGGACCTCATTCTTTGAAGAAGCTTCTGTATGCAGGAGTGTGACTCTATGCAGAAGTATAACTGTAGGAAGGGTTCTTCCTTTATGCATTAGGCAGAGTGCTTTATGTTGGTGGAGCTGTGCTGCAGTCAGGAGTCTCTCTGTGCAGGAGTCTCTCTATGCAGGAATCTACTTTATGCAGGAGTCTCATCCTATGAAGGCGGCTTCTGTATGCAGGGGTGTGACTTTATACAGAACTATAACTGTGGGAAGGATTACCACTTTATGCATGAGGCAAAGTGATTCATGCTGGTGGAGCTGTGCTGTAATCAGGAGTCTCTCTGTGCAGGAGTCTCTCTATGCAGGAGTCTGCTTTATGCAGGAGTCTCACCCTATGAAGAAGCTTCTGTATGCAGTAGTGAGACTATTCAGGAGTCTAACTCTAGGAAGGGTTCTCACTTTATGCACAAGGCAGAGTGCTTTATGCTAGAGTGGTTGTACTTTATGCAGGAGTGTCTACCCAGGAGTCTCACAAAGCAGCACTCTCACGTTATAAATAAGTTTCTCCAGGCAGGAGTCTCACCTTGTGCAGAAGAAGTCTCACTGTACATAAGGTGTAAGGGGTAAACTTTGATCTGGAGGACTTATGACTTATGAAGGAGTTTGAGTGTCTCTGCAGGAGGCACCACTATTTTTGCTGGATATTGACACATATCCACTAGCACCCCCACCTTATATCAGATATACAAATGGCATTCTACCAAATTACAACAGATCACAGGGCAAGATGACTACTATGTTGTCACACTCAATGTGGAAGGTCCATAGCATGCCTATTGCATGCCAATTACATGCAAAGATGGGCCCGTGGCTCTGGATTACGTACTTTCAGCACATTTTTAGCCACCAATGGAATGGGTATCCAAATGATCCACATCTGTCTTGAGAACACCTTTTTCATTTAGTTGCACGCTATATAAACAGCTTTGTTGTACCACAATGGGTGATAAATTTGCAAAGGCAATGCAAGTAGAATAAATAGACCTCAAGAACATGGCCTATTGCCAGGATCCTTGTGTTGACACTCGTTTTTTTTTTGTTTTTTTTAGGGGCATTTATACAGCGCACACATCACTCGAAAGTCTCATGGCGCTCGCAAACAGCTCCGAAAGGAAGTGAAGTGGCTTAGATGTCAAAAAGCCATGTCTTCAGCCTCTTGCGAAAAGAGTTATGGTCAGGGACATTTCGCAGATGGATGGGAATTTTATTCCAGGATGATGGGGCAAGAAAGGAGAAAGATCGACCTCCTTTTCTGGCAGTATGTATCTTAAGAGGAGTGAGCAAAAACTGATTGCTAGACCTAAGCACCCTGCGAGGTTGGTACCAGCATAATTTCCTGGTCCAGTATCTCGGACCTTTTCCATACAATTGTTTGTGAACTAGACAGAGAACTTTGAAAAGAATTTGTTTCCTGACCGGTAGCCAGTGAAGGGATCTTAGGCAGGGTGCGGAGGGCGATCTGGGTGGAAGATCCAAGACCAGCCTAGCCGCAGCATTCTGCAAGATCTGTAGTCTGTCCAGAAGGTTATTGTTAATTGAAAACAGTAGGGAATTTCCATAGTCCATTCTGTTTATTATCAGCCCTTGAACTAATGGTTTCCTGGCCTCCACTGGTAGCCACTTAAAAACCTTCCGAAGGCTACTCATTACTCCAAAACACGTGCCAATGATATGGTTGACCTGGTTCTTCATGGACAGTTGGTTGTCCATGTGGAAACCTAGGTTCCGCACCGTCGATGTGGGGGTGGGACAGAGGCCAAGATGGGATGGCCACCAGTCGGCGGACCAATGCTCCTTTGCATTGCCAAAGAGCATGACCTCAGACTTGGCTCCATTTAATTGTAGGTGATTGGAGCTCATCCACCTGTCGATGTGGGATAGGCATTTATTAAAGCGTAGCTGTGTTTCAGTAGGATCTGGGCCAATAGTGACCAGAATTTGAGTGTCATCTGCGTAAGATATGACATCAAATCCATAGGATCTGATCACCTTGGCCAGTGGGGTCATATACAGATTGAATAGGGTCGGGCTCAAAATAGAGCCCTGTGGTACTCCCATCTTGACTGGTCTCTCACATGAGAGGTTGTTTCCGATCTGTACTATTGTCACGCGGTCGGCAAGGTAGCTCTTAAACCACTCGAGGGCCGTGCCTCTGACACCTATCTCCCAGAGCCGGTGCTCTAAAATGCCGTGGGAGATGGTGTCAAAGGCTGCGGAAAAATCGAGCAGGACGAGGATGGCTGACTGATGTTTATCCAAGGCCAGCCTGATGTTGTCTGTTACCTCGACCAAAGCAGTCTCAGTGCTATGTGCCGCCCTAAAGCCCGATTGGGAGGGATCGAGCAATCCCTGACTCTCCAGATGGTTAACGAGCTGCTTGTTAATCAGAGATTCTAGTATTTTCCCGAAGTAGGGAAGCAGAGATATTGGGCGGTAGTTGGCGAGCAGCATTGGGTCGGCAGTGGGCTTTTTAAGATCGGTCTTACCCTGGCCACCTTCCAACTTCTTGGAAAGTCCGCTTCTAAAAGTGACTTATTAAATAGCTCAGTGAGTCTTTCCAATAATACCGGGCGACAGTGGGAAGGATTTTGGATGGTACCATATCAGTGGGGGAACCTGATTTTATCCTCAACATGGCAGTGGCAACTGCTTTGGTGTCAAATTTGATGAATTCGTCCAGGATATGGGAGGGGTCAGTGAACATGCTGTGTACGTCTTCCAAATTCAAATTGTGTGGTGAAGGAAAGGACCGATGGATTACCATGATTTTTTCTTCAAAATATTCGGAAAGAGAGTCAGTCCAAGTTTGGGAGTCAGGTATTAGTGGCTGATTAATAGGAGCTGTGAATTCTTTCAAAATTTGATAAAGTTCTTTGCTTGAGTTTTCTGCCAGATTTATTCTATTTAAGAGAAAGAGTTTTTTGCTTGTTTGATATCGGTCATATAACCATGGTGAATTTTTTATAAATTTCACGGTCAGCCATACTTTTACTTTTTCGCCATTTGCGCTCCATGATCCTACACAGAAATTTTGTAGTTTTTAGTAGGTCTGTGAACCAGGGAGCAGACCTGGGCTTGATTTTGACCTGGGTGAGAGGAGCAATTTTGTCTAATGCAGCCAGAATAGCTTTATCAAGATCTAGTGCTGCCTGATAACACTCGTTGAAAGCCGCAGCTGTCCCCAAATCATTGCTCGAAGTTATTTGTGAAACTATATGCCTGCCGGAGTAATCATGGGGAAAAGTAAGACAAAGGGTAAATTTGTCCTCTGGGTGTATTCATTTTATTCAGTGGAGGCTTCTAAGGGTTTCTGCCAGGGGATACCAAGGACCTCAAGGGATTCAGGACCATGTATAAGGTAAGTAACAAACCACAGTTCAGAATACCATACAATAGTGAGGAAGTACGCATATGCCAAATGATAGACTGGTGCTTACCTATTGTAATGGTGGCTGGTCCAGAATAGAGCTCCAGTCAGACCAGGACACCAGGTTGGAACCCCAGGATGCCAGAACACCAACAAGTTACAAGCTGTGGAATCAAAAGGGGTAAACAGGGAGCCAAGAGGGATCAACAACAATTTATTTTACCAATGCTGATGGAACTGAGATCCCCGCCTTCTTAGAAGGGATATTTAAATAGGGATGGTGTGTTTCTATCAGTGGAATGGAGGCTGTAGCCTATGCTGACCTGGGGGGCGATGGGCTACATGCATTTCTTTAAATTAGACAAAATTGTACACAGTTTACAGTCATTTTACAGCATTTATCACAGTGTTGTTAATGTTGACCTTTTGCTTGTTTTAACCAGTGGACCACCCACCTTAGTCTAAATGAGCTCAAAATTTACCATGCATTTTCCAACATTTTTCTGAATTTTATTACCACTAACCCTGGGCAAAGCACTACGCTACGCTCGCGTAGTTTGCGAAGTTTGCGCTACTTCGCACAACGCGAATTGCACGTAGCACAGTGCAAACACGCGTAGCGTAGCGTAGCGTAGTGCAGCGGTCATTTTTTGCTTGCTCGCGGTCCTCAACGTCAAGTTGGCGACCGCGAGCAAGCAAAATTACATCCCGGCGAGACTTTTTCCTCGTTCGCGATCAGCAACATCAAGTTGCCGATAGCGAGCGTGGAAAATAAACCTCCCGGCGAGATTCTCAACGCGGGGAGGTCAGGTTTCTCATTGTGAGTGGTCGCGTATGCTCGCGACCGCTCGCGATGAGAAACTACCAGTCCGCGTTGAGAAAGCTGCCGCTCGAGTAAAAATCTACTCGAGCGGCAGTAAAAGACAGCTCGCACTGTGCAAGATGCCGTTTTCAATGATTGCACAGTGCGGACAAGCATCCGGCACTGTGCAATCATTGCGAACAGTGCACTACGCAGTTCGCGTAGTGCTACGCGTAGCTCGCGTAGTGCGAACTGCACTTTGCGTAGCTTCGCGTAGCGCTACTTCGCGAACTACGCCCAGGCTTAATTACCACCAACCTTTTGCTGGTTGTAGCCCGGAATGGTATTTTCATGATCATATACTGCCTGACTGCATTTTTCTGCCTCCTTCCTCTCACATCTCTCTGCTATTTGTAAAGCTGATTAAATTTAAGCAAAAAAGCAAAACAAGTGCACTGTGCTGTGTTTGACTGGGAGCAGCCCCATCATTATTCAATTGTCCTGGATCCAGAAGTCCCAGGATTTGACTTCTGGGATTGGGGAACAGAAGTGATATGACCAAGTGGCTTTCGTGTTTTCCAGTGGTGAGTGATGTCACGTCCTTCCCAGCTCTGGAGCATGCAAATGACCATGCCACACACAGAGCACTGTAACACATGTCGTTATTCTTCAGCATTCAACCCTTACCTGAACGCACTACATCATAAACTTTACTGACCACACCCAGACACACCCAGATACCTCCCAACTGATCACGTAACTTTGTAAGGAGTCCGCCGGGGACTACAAGGGTCCTACCACACATGTTCACACAACACAACATCTCCCCCTTAGTCAAATAAAACGTACAGACAAAATATACACATTAGAGTTCCTCAATGAGTCATCGAGGTGCTCACACCACGCTTCCAGATCAAGTCGTACAAGGTGAAGGAGTTGCACTGTCATCTGGAAACGTAGATGTAGACTCACATGCTTGACCTGGGCACTCAGGTGGACTTGTCTCACTTGTGATGTCTGGAGCCGACGAACATTGAGGCAAATGCTTGACATGTGACGTGTCTCTCGTAATGGACTTTCTGGGACATTGAGATGTCACCATATGTCCTTTACTTGTCTCAGCTCTCAATGGGTCAGCATCAAATGGAGTGTCAGCCTTGCGCTTCCATTTTTGTTTGACCAGGACCCTGTCTCCCTTTTCGAAAAACATGTCCCAAGCGCTTCTGTGTTTATTTGCATAAGTCTTCATTTTGCTTTTGCAAGAAGTGTTTGTGACACAAATCTCATCAGTGTCTATCACCCGGCTCATGGTCCATTGTGGTAGGTTGTACCAATGGCTCTCCCAAAAAACACAGTGGCAGGGCTTTCACCTGTTGTAGAATGGGGAGTTGACTGATAGGCTTAAAGGGCTGGACATAAGGCTGACTTGAGATCATTCCTTCTAGCTGAACCACTTTCTTCAGTGTGCCCATAAATCGTTCAACAATGCCATTTCCCTGTAGTTTGAGAGGTGTGCTTTTTGGATGTTTGACGTTCAAACGACTAAGAGAGTCCTTAAACTCTCTGCTACTGAAGGGTGGACCGTTGTCAGATTTAAGAACGGAGGGAACACCCAAAGCTACGAAAATATCATCCAGCCTCATGATGCATTTGTGGTGGTCGATGATAAATCTTCCAATAAGGGAAAACTTGAGTACTCATCAATAACTACCATAAGATGATGTCCATTGTTTAGGGGTCCAAAGAAATCAACTGCAATTTTCTTCCACCCGGAAGGTCAGACATATTTAGCAGTTGCTGTGTTGTCTTGGGAGATAAGCAGTTACACAGGTGACATGCTTTCAGTTCCTTCTCGACTTGTTCATCAAGGCAAGGAAACCACACTCTGGGGCATATTTACAAGGGGATATCCCCTTCTCCTTATTTACAAAGGGTCGTTAAGCTTTACGTGGCTTAATGCCGCCTTGTGAATAAGGCCCCTTTTACTGCTTCACTTAGCGTGAAAGGGGCGTGCAATGGGTGTTGCAGTGGACATTCCCCAGTAACTCTCATTGCTTTTTGACGCTGCCCCATATTTACAAGGATGGGGCAGAGTAAAAAACTAAAGCCAGGTAGAACCTGATCTTAGGATGGCGATACGAGGACAAATGGTTAATTTCTACTCGTATTTTACTCTTTCTACAGCACACATAGAAAGAGCAAATTGCCTTTCAAGATTATTTATGTGCAGGAAGGTGTCCCTTCGTGCACATAAACATTTGCCCCTGCCGCGTAGGCACCCTTGCAAAATGGTGCAAGGGTGCCTGCGCTGGCGCTAGACAGCTTTATTAGTGCCATTGCTAGGAGAAACACAGGGGTGTGCCGTATTTTTGTAAATGCAGCGCATCCCTCATTTTAAAAACACAGGGGTACGCCGTATTTTTGTAAATACAGTGCATCCCAGCATTTAAAAAATGTTGGAGCATGGTGTTACCAATTTTGGCATAACACCGCACTCTGACATTTTGTTGTAAATATCCCCCTCTATCTCTTAGGGCTCTCTTGGTGGCTACAATGCCTTGATGTCCTTCGTGTGCTAGTTCAATGACTTGTTGCCTCAAGCTCTCAGTTATGACAATTCTCGAACCTCTGAGTACAATACCTTCTTCAGGGATGCAAAGTTCTTCCTGCACATTTTTGTATATTTGATATTTAACGTTATCTGTGAGAGGTCTAGTATGTTTTCTCCATGATTGCGTTGCAGTGAAATCCTTGAGTGTGAGGGTGTCTTTATCTGTGTTAGTAGCAGCAACGATCTGCTCAATGGATAGAGCTGCAGGGGTGCAAGACTCTTCTATGAAATTGATATACTCTTCAGCAGCTTTGGACCTTGCACTGTGACGCTGTAACAGCACTTGTGAGAAGTAATCTGCAGTATTTTGATCCTTCCCCGGCTTATGCAAATAACTTAATCATACTCTTGCAATCGCAAACTCCCACCTCTCGATGCAAGGGAGCATCTTGGCTTTTGAATTTCTGAAAATGATGAGCAACGCCTGGTGGTCAGTGACAAGGGTGAAATGCTTTCCGTACAGAAACAAATAAAAATGTTTGCAAGCCCACGCAACAGCCAAGCTCTCTTTTTCTGGCTGATTTTCTTGAAATTGCGGTCACATTCAGATGACCACTGGAAGGGAATATTCTTCTTTGTCAAATCTCTTAATGGGGCACTCACTGTGGCAGAGTCACAAATGTATATGGAGCAATGCCTAAGAAGGATTGCAGCATGGTTACATCTTGTGGCGAACAAGTGGAGGACAATGCTTTTACTTTTTCAGGGTCAGGAGTCATTCCCCTTTCAGAGAAAAAATGCCCAAAGAATTTGAGTTTGGTTTTATGAAACCAGAGACCTGCATCAGCGAACAGACAGCATACTTGTGTAAGAGCTTTGCCGTGCTCCTTTTGTGTGGCCTCAAACACTAATACATCATCAGTGTAGTTAAAAGCATGTGTGACGGGTTGAATTCCTCAGCGAATGACATCCTGAAAGATTTCTGCAGAGGACGACACACCAAAGCTGAGTCTTTTATTTCTGAACAAGCCAACATGAGTTGAGAAAGTAGTAATGTACCTATACTTCTCTTCCAGCTCGAGTTGATGGTATCCTTTGTTCAAATCAAGATGGTAAAAGACTTTGGTGCCATTCAGGTGTGTAATCATGTCTGCTATGTGTGGACCTGGGTGTCTTTCGCTCTCAATTGTTTTGTTGGCCTGGCGCATAGTAACACAAATGCTCACTGCTCTTTCAATATCCTTTTTTGGCACCACCACTATGGGTGAAACTCATGGCGTCAGACCAGTAGAGCACTCAATGATGTCATACTTTAATAATGTTTCTAGTTCTTTCTCAGCACCCTCCTGTAAATGGAAAGCAATCTGACTGTGTCGCTGAGCAGTAGGACAAATGTCCTCATTAATGTGAAGTTGTATCTTCATTGTCTTGAGTTTCGCTAGTCTATGAAACTACATCGGGAAATGACTTACTATTTCTGAATGGGCATTGAGGTTGTAGTTGATGGATATCAGTCCCATGCCAGCAGCAATGCTGAAACTGAGTAGACATGCACTCAATGAAGTGCCTTGGAGGACATGAATTGGTGCTTCTACTGTTGTTTTCTAATGCCTCATGTTTGCTACGAATGACCCTTGACTTTGCAATGGCATAGAGGCATCCCATGTGTACACCTTTGTTTTCGATGGTGTTAAACGTGGTATCAGAGACAGTTTGTTGTATTTTTCTGCCGGCATGATATTGATGGATGCACCACTGTCTATAATAAAAGTTGTAGGACAGCCATTCCCTTTTAGCGTGATCTTGGGGCAACGTCCAAATGAGTTTGGTAGCTTCACGTGGCAATCTCTCTTTGACCTGTGTTCTTCTTTGCAAGCAGCCAATCCTACTTGTGAATGTTGTCTGTGGTCGACCTCACCATTGAACACCCATCTTCTTCACTGTCGCTCGATAGTGATGTTGAAGAGCCCTTGGAAGATGAATTTGATGACGATCGACTTTGTTTACTCTCTACTTGCCTCACTTGATATTGCCATTTGGCCTTGTGGGCGTGGCTAGAATGCTTCTGGAACTTTCTAGCACCATGTTTTTGTCTCCGCGTGACGCACCTAGTTTCTCATTCACTTTTCAGACCATTATTAAATGGTTTTCTTTCCCACAGCCTTTGCATGCCTGTCCAATGGTAGGACATTTACCTTTGTGTGGAAATGAGAATCCACATTGGACACACAATTTCTTTTTCTTCAGAGACATTGTCTTATGGGCCTCTATTTTCTGTTTCTGCTTACTTTTCATGATCAACACTGATTCATTCTGGGCTGTTCCATCTTCCATATCAGCAGCCTGTTATTCTGCACGTTCCTCAGCTCTCACAGCCATGATTAACTTTTCTAGTCTGAGTATCTCTCTCAGCATGCATCATCTGAACGAATCGGAGATGCATTCATCGATGACTCTGAGACTCATGGCTTCTTCGTCATTGAATTCACTGAACTCGCAGTGCTTTTTGAGGGCGCAAAGACTTTTGAGAAACTCATCCATCGTTTCACCAGCTTGCTGTCTTGCCTAGTTGAAAATGTATCTTTCATAGTGAACATTCGGCATTGGGTTGAACTTGGTGCCCAACGTTTCTTTGATTTGACAGTACGACACTTCATCAGCTTGTGGTATTGTCTTTAACTTCTCTCACTCCATCACCTGCAATTTTCTTTAAGTATTTGATGATTTTTTTTGACATCTGCTTCATCTAGAGCATCTATGAAGTTTTCAAACGTTTCGATCCATGCAGTCCATCTGGCGCCAATATTCTGCTTTTTGATGGTGTCGAAAGGAAGTGGTGGTTTCAGGAATGCGGCCGCATCGTATTTGGCACTCCTTTCTCCAGCCACTGAAAAAAAATCACTATTCCAACTGGCTTTCCATCAGATTGGATTCCAACTACTACTTTGGATCTACCGGCCTCTGACCAGGGCTCGATTCGAGGTTGGGTGACACTTTCTTCATTCGGTAAGTGCACTTGTACTCTCGGTACCTGGCTTTCACTGCCTTTAGCGTTTCTTTGTGCCTGGTCGTCAACATCATTAGTGCTTTTTTGCACCTGGCTGTTGCAGCCTTTAGCGCATTTTCGTACCTGGTTGTTATTGCCTTTAGCGTTTCTACTTTGTATGGACGATGGCTCTGTGTTAGGCTGCGGCGTGGTATCTCTTATTTCAACCTTACCAGTAGGCTTCTGGCGGTCTTTCTGACTGTGCTCCTCTGTAGGGCCTTCATCTTCTTTGAGGGGCTTGTAAGAGCGAGAGAGGCGCTTTGACTCCACATGCACCAAACATAGACTGCTTCTTGGGGTGCACATGGCGCACAGAAGCAGTTTGCTGGACCTCAGCAAACTCTCTTGTTTCTTCAGGGCATGTATTCCCTACTTGTCACCAGTTGTCGCATCCTCCCCATCTCTGGAGCATGCAAATGACCACGCCACACATGGAGCTCTGTAACACATGTCTTTATTCTTCGGCATGCAATAGTTAACTCAGTGCACTATGTCATAAACTTTATTGACCACACCCAGATTCCTCCCAACTGATGACATAACTTTGTAAGGAGTCTGCTGAAGACCACAACGTTTCTACTGCACATGATCACAGGACACTACAAGTGACATCAGCAAAAAGTAGTAACAGCTGTTCTTCCATGTGCTTTCCTTTCTGGATGATGGAAGTCCAGTTCTGGGGCTTTCAGGATTGGGAAAATGGGAGGCGTATGACACCAGCAACACAAATGCTGCATAGCCTTATATCCCGTACCTGTTGTATGCAACATTTGGCTGCAGGATCTGGATGTATTTTTAACTGTTCTACCCTGAGAAAGATCCAGGCAACATATGTCTAAGTGGTGTGTGCAAAATTTGTGTAATTTGCTTTTGCATAATTATGCAAATTCAAGTATAATTGCATGAAATGGAAATCTTTTATTTCATGCTGTATTTTAGCATGAAATACGTCCTTGTCTAAATTGTTTTGCACAAGGATGCATTTAAACAATGCACCACAAACAACAGGTGCTTGCTGTTGTTTGCATGCATAATTTTTAGAATTTCGCATAACACGCGTACCCAGGCCTACACAAAACTCCCCAAATTTACCAAACAACATGGGCATAATTAAACATGTTCCCGCTCTTAGCACTAATAGCGATCCCACATTGTTCCAATTACCACAGAGCTCCAAACCAGCATGTAAGATCAGAAAACTATCACAGACCCCTGTAAAAATCCATCCAAAAAATGGGCTTTACTACCAGGCAGTCCATTGTCCTCTTTGTCGCTGATTGAGACTAAAGGAAGGACCACAGGTTGCAAATTTTCAGTAACTGTGCGAAATAAGCTCTCGGTAATCAGGCAGCCCCTCAAGTCGAAAGAGACAGACTTGAAAAAAATGAATATCAGGGCAGCTTTCGACTGAAGATTAATCAACGTGAGATTTTATCAAGCTCATTATGCCTTTGTCAATAAGTTTGCATCGAGAAAAGTACTCTCTATAAGATCAGCTTTCCTGGAACAATCCATACTGTAAGCTGGTACCAAGACACTTCACTGTAGAGACCAAGGCACTGTCTTTCTGACAACATACAACACACATTCAACAGGCTTTCTACAGACTAGTAACCACTAACTAAAAGAAGATACATTTTCAGCATTGCTATTTTTGAGATTTTCACCTTCTAATTTGCATCATCTCTTAAGTGAGACAGGGAATCCTTAATAAACTAGAAATATAATTAACAAATGACAAACATTTAAAGATTATGCTGAGTCCACCGAGAGTGAGCCAATGGAAGTTTGACTTAGACTGGTGTTGTGCTGCAAAAAAAGTAGTGTATGAAGGCAGGGGTTGCCCTAAGAAATGGTAGAAAGTGTGGCACCAATGGGTCGTTTATAGAGGTCTGTAGGTAGTGGCAGAGAGGGCGGGCGGGGGGCGGGTCTGTCATTGGTTGTGCAAGATTCCCACAAGTAAACGGTTGCGATGTGAATCCTGTGATCGAATGAGCTAATTGTTTCTGAAACAGACCTGTGTTATACGATGTTTCCATCAGTCATTTTCTATGACCACTGTGCTGTATACTGCATAAGTTTTATATTTAATAAAAAGATCTGTTAAAAAAAAAAAGATTATGCTGATTAGGGCTGTTTTCTACACCAGTAAGGACTTCTTTCTACTCCCTCACTCTCCTTCATACTCCAACCACAGTCCCTCAACACACATCAACAGTTTAAGTGAAAGTCTTAGGACCTTCAATCCTTTTATGGTGCTTTAATGACGAGGTTGGAATAGACACACCTACATATATAATTGATACACATTTAAGCTAATATATGACCTTTTAACACCTTCATCCAGAAATGGAACCTGTAACAGTAAACAATGAAGTTCTGTCACTTCTGTATTGTGATCAATGTATCCAAAATAATTAATTTTTCCAGGCTTTTCGATCCCAACAAATATGGAATGTACTTGGCTTCAATTTTGGGAGTTCATAAATATGTTTTAGGGTAAGTAAGTAAATATTTTTTAAAGCCCTTGAATGCCGAGGCATCTTGGCGCTAAGGGAGTGTTAGATGAGCTGCTCAGGTCAGTCGTAACACTTATTTGGGGGGTACAGCCAGGTTTTAATCATTTTCCTGAAACGCAGCCTATTTGGCTGCAGCCTAATGGTGGCCGGCAGTTTATTCCACAATTTAGCAGCACAGTGGGATAGACTCCTGCCTCCCCATCTTGCCCTGCGGATTTTGGGAATCTGAACCAGACCAGTGTCAGATGATCTAAGATTCCGTGTGGGAGAGTACCAACGAAACAGTTTCTGCATATCCAGTGCACCCCCTCCATACAGTGCCTTGTGCACCACGCAGAGTGCCTTGAACTCCACCCGTTGTTGTGCTGGGAGTCAATGAAGTAGCCTAATGCTGGCGGAGGTGGAATGACCTTTAGGAATGTTAAGTAGAAGTCGCGCAGCGGCGTTTTGTAGAGATTGTAGTTTAGCCATCTGTGCCTTGTCAATGCCCAGGAATAGTGCATTGCAGTAATCTATCTTTGAGAGGATCAGTGCTTCTATGACTGTTTTCCTAAGTTCCTGTGGAATAAAAGGCATGATCTTACGTAGAGTCTTTAGTAAGAAAAAACAGGAGGACATCAGGCGATTAATCTGACCTGCGAAGTTTAATTGATTATCGAAAATTACTCCCAGGCTCCTCGCCTTGGTTGTCAGAGGCGTACAATCGCCTGCCTCGGTTGGCCACCATGTTTGGTTCCAAAGGGTTAGGCCCTTACCAAACTCCATAACCTCCGTTTTATCAGTATGGAGCTTGAGAAACTTTTGGTTCATCCAGCTCATGATGTTAGTCAAGCAGTTATGAGAACTGACAGCTGTGACCTCCGATTTTTGTGATACAGATATGATTAGCTGAGTGTCATCCGCATATGAGACCAGAGTGAAGCCATGCTCTCTGATTAGTCTGGCCAGCGGGGTGACGTAGATGTTAAATAGGGTTGGTGATAAAGCCGAGCACTGTGGAACCCCACAAGGAAGATGGAAGCTGTCCGATTTGAGCTTATCCCAGTGTATCCTCTGCTCTCTAGATGCTAGAAAGGATGAGAGAAGGGTCAGAGCCGTCTCTTTAATCCCTATTGCCTCCAGCCGCCACACTAACACGCATGATTCACGGTGTCAAATACTGCTGATAGGTCAAGTAGGATAAGGACGGCTCAGCCCCCCCCCCCATCCAGCTGCCTGCGAATCTCCTCTGTAGCCATAACCAGGGCAGATTCGGTGGAATGACGTGGTCTGAAGCCATGTTGGCTGGGATCTAAGAGATTATTGGAGTCAAGATATTGGATTAGCTCACTGTTTAGCGGTTTTTCTAGGATTTTGGCCGCTATTGGCAGGCGCGATATCGGCCAGTAGTTTTTTACCTCAGTGGGGTCCAAAGCATGTTTTTTCAGAATAGGCCTGATGCATGCCTTCTTCCAAGACAGAGGAAAGATCCCTGGCTTGATTACTTCATTCAGGAGTGGAGCTAAATGGACGCTAATCCTTTCTGAGACCAGATGTAGAGTGGCAGGGGGACACGGGTCATTAGGAGATCCCGACTTAGTCAGTAGAAGGAGATTATTCACTTTCTCCGAGGTTAGGGCCGAGAAATTAGTTAATTTACTGTGAGTGAAATTCTCCTCGACGGTCATATTATTAGATTTAGCAGCGTCGGGAGCTGTTTTAAGGAGGTCATCATAAATTGATTGAACCTTAGTTTGGAAGAAGTTGGCAATCTTGTTACAAAAGGTTTGATCCGGTGTAAACTGATTAGCCTACTGATGTTTAGATAGAGCCAGGACTGTCTTAAAAAGCTCCTTAGAGGAGTTCTTGGCGGTGCCTATTCTAGTAGTAAAGTAGTCCGTCTTAGCTTTTTTGATTGCCTCCTTGTATTCCTCTAGGACTAGGTTATAGGCCTTTTTATGTTCCCTGCTATAGTCGGCCCTCCATAGTCGTTCGACTCTTCTACATTTAGACTTAATGTTTTTAAGGTCTGGGCCGTACCATGGAGCCGAGGCCTGACTTTTTCTTGTTTTCATAGTTTTCTCCGGGGCCAATAGATTTTCTGCTGATCTGATCCATTCATCAAATTGATATGCTGCCAGATTGTTATCAGCGGCCTGTGAGGGAGGGCATCTGTCAAGGGACTCTTCTAACTCTTTCTTCTGTATTTTGTGCCAGGGCCGGGTATTGACAAGAAGCAGTCTATTTTCGTGGAGCCGCTTAGGCTGCGTTATTTTAATTTTAAAATGTACAGCTTTGTGATCAGTCCAGGGCAGTGGTAGGATTTTGTCCTGTGTGATGTCGGAATTGTTGGTAAAAATGCTGTCCAGAGTATGACCCGCCATGTGCATAGCTTCCTCGACAATTTGGGATAGACCATGTGCTGCCAGATTGTCTAGTAGCCTCGCAGTGTCTGGATTAATATTAGATTCTAGGTGAAAATTAAAATCGCCCAAAATTGTGAACGAGGGGGATTCTAAACAGGATTCAAGAAGGGACTGGAGTGCTAGGGTAAAGACCGCACTTGGTCCAGGTGGTCGATATAGGAGTATGCCATGGAAGGTCAGGGTGTTATTTGCTTTGATAGTAAAAAGCATAGCCTCTGCAGGAAGTTGTAGGGTAGGCTCTATTGGAACATTAAGGTAGGAGCGATATAATATGGCAATGCCTCCTCCTATTTTCCCTATCCTGTCTAAGCCAGCCACTAAGTAGCCTGCAGGGAGAGCTATGTTCCAGTCTGGGTCGGATGTCTGGTTTGCCCAGGTCTCAGTCAAGAATACCAGGTCCGGGTTAGAGAGCTGCATCATGCATTCGAACTCATATTTATGTTTTATCAGTGACCTGGTGTTAAGCAGGATACACTGAAGGGAATCTTCAGATATACCCCTGGAGGCATTCCCTCCTTTAGGGGGGTCCGCTGTTGTAAACTCTGAGCAATTGGGGGAAGCCAGCGTGACTCCTAGGTCTCTCTCCAGCAGGCTGAGCCCCCTTTTCTGTGGCAGCTGGAGCGGAGTACTTGTTGTTTGGTGACTTGTTAAGAGTGAAATCACACAGGTTACATTTAAAATCCACTATATCCCCCATCCGGCGGCAAACATCAGGGTTAGGGCACTCACCCATCCTGAGCTCCAGCAGCTGTTTTCTTTTTGTAATAGACTATGGCTAACAACTAGAGCGCTGACCACTGCGCAAGGCGGGCCCGCTCTTACTTACAGGCACCGCAGGTCGAGCGCGTGTAGAGCTAAGATGGTGGTAACTAAAAATCAAGTTATACTATAATACAGTTCAAAGCAAGTACAATTTAAGTGGAAAGTGCAATTTACATTCGGGGGATAAAAACAGACACGCACAGAGTATCGGACTAAGCTGAGCAGGACACGTCACACGCTGCGCGGTCGCGCCAGTGTGTCTTTTTGTAACAGACTATGGCTAACAACTAGAGCGCTGACCACTGAGCAAGGCGGGCCCGCTCTTACTTACGGCCACTGCAGGTCGAGCGCGTGTGGAGCTAAGATGGTGGTAACTAAAAATCAAGTTATACTATAAAACAGTTAAAAGCAAGTACAATATAAGTGCAAAGTGCAATTTACATTCGGGGGATAAAAACAGACGCGCACAGAGTATCGGACTAAGCTGAGCAGGACACGTCACACACCGGGTCCCAGTTGGTAACACCATGATGGTCTTAAAGAGAAAAAGCCCTGGAATAAAAATCTTGGAGTCCAATAGAAATCCAAGTTTCCTTATTCTAGGTACAGAGGTAAGTTGAAAAAAGTAATTATTTAGGCCCCGTAATGGAGGTGGGTGAAGTAACCTCTATGTCGACAAAGTCAGGCAAAATCAGTAAGCTTCCCTGCTTTGCAAAAAAAAAAGTGTGAAGTTCTCTAGCTGCGGAAGAGGTAAAGCTTCACTTTTGACTCCATTTCCCTGCAGTTAAATGTTCCACCCAGGATGGATGGGATCTCAGGCTGCAGAGTAGCGTACAGCTCAGCCCTGAATGTCAATAGGGAAACACCATAGCTGCCACCTGGCTGCTTTATCATCTCTCTGACAGATGCCCTACTCTGGGGCTTCTGGCAGTGGGGAGATGAGAGGTGAGCGCCAGCACGGCTCAAACCTCTGCAGTTATTACCAGCAGAAGGAATAGTCCAGTTTCAGCGAAAGGAGCCATTTTTGTTGCATTTTTAATAACTTCACCAGATTTGTGATTCTAAAAGCTGGTAAAGTTTCCCAAAAAATTTTATGAAGGAAGTTGCAAGGTCAAGGGCTGTGTCACTTGGCTCACTTCTTCTCTGCACCTTTCATCACCAGAATACAGCTCTTGAGTCAATTCATGCAAAGTACACACTCTTTGATCTAGTGGAACACATGTTTCAGGAAGAGGTGCCATTGGCCTTATCCCCTGGCCTGTTTTCAACCAGGAGTGAATTTGCCATGCATTTGACAGCTCACCCGAGTCTTCTCTAGAACATATGTAGACTGATGAGAGATGACCTTTGTGGCCCAATGATAGAATGTGTAAGTATGGCTGTGCTGACCCAATAAATATTTGTGTGCAACTGTTATAAAGTAAGGATTGGAACAAATCCAAAGCAGATTTGTGGTCCTTTGTGTTGTGGGTGCCAGAAAGGATGAAGAGTGCTATGGCAGTTTTCTTGCTTTCTTCCTGGAGCTTTTAAATGGCCTGAAGCCAGACTGTTGACCATGAAGGTTTTAAGCTGAAGTTTATTTATATTGCAGTCAGATATATAATCAGAGCTTAATTTGTAAAAACAATAAGTGCACATGGAGAAAACATTTCTTGGGAGCCTGCCACCAGTGCTGGCAAATGCAAGGGTTACAGAAGAACAAGGCTGTATCTCATGCCTCTTTCTTCCTCCACCCTAAGCTCCTTTTCTCCTTATCTCACTGTTGCAAGTTCTTTTTAATCCCTTCTTTCTCCCCCTTTCACTGTTTTTATATCTTTCTTTTTCTAGCTGTTCTGGATCAAAGTCTGATTATTAAAAATAAGCATGTGCCATAAACAATGAGTGATGGTACCTACCTGAAACCATCTGCAAAAGTGAAGCACTGTATTTACACAGAAAAGAGCAATGGAGCTAATTTGCATTCATTGAATAATCCAATCATGTCTCAATTTGTTTAATTGCTAAAGACAGTAACCCGTTGCGTACTCCCACTTACCCTTTTCCATCAATGTAGTGGGTTGGGGAGTCAACAAAGGGCAAATCCCATAGTTGTCCTCTTCGAAACCATACTTGTGGGCAACCAAATCCAGTAAAATCACTTTACCCCTCCCATGTTTTTTTTTAATAAATCTGTTTTTCTGAATTTCTAACTCTTTGTATTCATCTGCCCAATTTTGAAAATATGATAAGAAGATCTTACAAAAGTCCAGAGCTCACAGATTTTTGGGTCTGGTTATAGACTAAAATTTTCAATACTGAGTTCAATACCTCAAACACAGGACCTGAATTCTGAAGAGATTTTCATTGCAAAGCTAATATTGAGACCATTTTATTTTACATTGAAATTAGGATATGATTTTCTTTTTGGAGCCCTGTCTCCTTCGGATATCAGAAATCAAAGGAACAATTTGTTTTTTTGCAGTCCAGGCTCCTTGCTTATTCAGTATAACTAAATTGCTCTAACACTGTTTGTAACAAAGTGTACTAACATATTCAACAGTATAACAGTACTAGTGCAGCGCTCCCATTTTTGTCGACCGTGTATCCATTTCTTTAGAGGCTGCAATCGGAGCTAGATCAGTATTGTGCTCGCACCTGAAGCCATACTGGGTAGGGTCCAAAAGATGGTTCTTTTTATGAAGAAGGTAAGTTCTTGATTCATCGCCTTTTCTATTAATATTGCCAGGAAGGGAAGGCGAGATATGGGGTAATAGTTTCTTGGATTAGAAGTGTCAAAATTGGACTTTTTCATAAGGATGAGGGGGAATATAGAGGCCTTTTTCAATTGTGTAGGAATTAAGCAGTCCTAAAAATAAGATTGAAAATATCGGTGAGGTGGAGGGCTATGGTCTCTCGGACCGGATGGATTTTTCTAGGTTGACAAGGGTCTCATGGTGTGGAGAAGTCTCAATACCTGTTCCAGTGAGAGTTGAGGGAAGGATGACAATATCACTGAACTGCCCTCGGACTTACTTGCAAAAGGGTACTGGATGGGGTCAATAAGATCGTCGAAGTTGGAAGACTTAAGTGTAGTTGGGGACAGGGAAGGCATGTTTTTGTTTGGCCGAGAATGGGTTATATACCTCACAGACTTTGTCTTGAAAGGAAGAGGCTAATAGATTACAAAACAGTTGATTGGCAAAAAGATTCTTTTTGTCTAGCAGTTTAGCTAAATTTTTGCCTGTGACAAATAGTCCTGTAGGGATATTTTGTACTGACTCTATCTTGTCTGTCAAATAACAGTTTTTTTTCTTTTAAAATAATGGCTTTGATGTAGCTAATGTTTATTTGAATATCTCCTCTTCTGGGATTTCCTAGTTCCGCCTCCACTTGCCTTCTTGCCTGCGGCAGAGTTGTTTTTGGAGTCTGAGTTTTTCTGAGAACCAAGGCTCAGAGAGAGTGGCTCTACGATTATTGCAGGTTTTTTCAGGCACCAGCGTGTTTACTGAGGAATCAATTCAAGCATGATAATTGGGGTTGGCCACCTCTAGGTCGTTAGGAACTATAGACATACTGCACGCTAGGGAAGCATTGAGTTCAAGGGCATCTATGGTATGCCATATGTGTTGTGTACTGCTTCCAAAAGATGGGTTAGGCATTAAGGATTTGGTTGGTAATATTAGGTTGAACATTACTGCCAAATGATCGGACCAGGTGAGTGGAAGGGAACTAGTGGGTTTCAATAGCAGGTTGTCTGTAAAAATACCATCAAGCAGGTGTCCTACCGTGTGGGTAGGACCCTTAACCAACTGTTGAAGGCCTAAACTGGTCATTAAATCTATGAGGCCAGTTGAGTCCTTGTCTGACGTGTTATCCAAATGAAAGTTAAAATCTCCAAGTACAGTATAATCTGGAAAATTAACCTTTGTTTCCATAAGCTGACTGAAGGCATGGATAAAACTTGCTCTCGGGCCCGTGGGGGGTGGTAGATAAGGAGACCGTTATAGGAGAATTTTTACTGAGCTTGATTTTGAAGGAGAAAGCCTCGCATTCAGATGTGGTAGGAATTGTAGAAAGGGTGGTCCTGAGGTTGTCGCGGAAAACTACAGCTAGACCCTCACCCCTTTTTTCCTCACGGTCCTGCCTAGAAATGGTGTAGTCAGTTGTAACCGCGGAAATCAGATCTGGGCCTGAGGTGGCATCTGCCCATGTCTCTGTAATAAAGGCTAGGTTGAGGGAGTTAGATTCCAGAAACTCTACAAAATCAAGTTTATTTTTTATTAGTGATTGAGTATTGATTAACGTACAATGCCAGATACGTGACCTGTCGTGCGGTTCAGAAATGGAAGGCATGGGAGGTGATGTTGGCCTTTAAAATTTGCTAGGGAAAGATTGCACTTGGAACAAATTTGTGGTGCCTTATCGCTGGTAGGAATCAGAGTTGGGCCAAAACAGCTCTTACCTAAGGAACTGAGGCCAAGGAGTTCATCCCTCGAATAGCTAATTGTTTTCCGTGATGGGAGGCAGATCCAGCAGGGATGATGGTGCTGAGCGCGGTTCAAGTGAGGACGGGCTCAGACGGGATTGCTTTCGGCGCGCCAGCGCCGCGCCCTTCCGTGTGGATGCACTGAAGAGCACTTCTTGTAGTCCGGCATCAGGGGCATGCCGGGGGGCGTAGCACTCAGCGCTATAAGGCGCTTGTGCAGGGTAAAACAGTGGGGGACAAAATATTCAATTAACAAGGGTCCAGGAACCCCTATTACACTTCCCAAACTCCCTTGGGAGGTACAACTATTGGTAACCAAAGGCTAACTAAATAAAATGTGTGAAATGCTAAAAAACACATAAAACAAACACAATAAAATGGGCAGAAGCCCTTCAAGATGTCCACCAAGTGGGGTTTAGGAGCCAGGAACCTCCTGTTAAGTGCACGCTAGTGCTACAAGGAAATCAAAGAGACAGAATGATATTAACCATTGCTGCCTCCAATCAGGCTGTGCCACCATGCTGGAGAGCAGTTTTGTAGCCCGGTATCAGGGGATGTGCCGGGGGGCTTGGCAGTCAGCACTATACTGCGCACGTGCAAGGGAAAACAGTGCAGGGCAAAATAATCAATTAACAAGGGTCCAGCAACCCCTATTACACTTCCCAAACTCACTTGGGAAGTGCAACTAGTGGTAACCAAATAAAAGGTGCGAGATGCTTAAAAACATATAAAACAAACTACAATAAAATGCCTGCAGCCCTTCGAGATGTCCGCCAAGGGCAGGAGCCAGGCACCTCCTGTTAAGTGCACGCTCATGCTACAAGGAAATCAAAGCTACAGAATGATATTGACCAAAGCTACTTCGAATCAGGCTGCCTGGGCACGCTGGAGAGCAGTTTTTGTAGCCCAGCATCAGGGGGCAATGCCGGGGGGCATGGCAGATGCACATGCAAAGGATATCTGCCATAATCACAATGAATAAGTAGAACTCTTTCAACAAGGTGTCATTGTTCTTCAAGATTGTCATACAAAAAGAAAATGTATTTTAACCATGATCAGGGAGCCCCAATGCAAAGGTTGGGCAAAATGTTAACCATGCGTGTAGTTGAGTAAATTTAGGGAACATCGCACTGTGCAAGAAAGTACGAAGTCGCCCAATTTTTTCCAAGCTGGCATAGGTTTCTTCACCTATAACTGACCCACATATCATGGCCAACATAGACAGGACATCATGCTACAGGGATGTGTGTTTCCCGCTACCTCTGAGGGTCAGCGTAGAAAGCAAATGGCTGTGGCTCTGGGCTATTATCTCATTTCACTGCTGCCTAAAGTCACACCTTCTGCTATCTGGCAGCAGGAAAAAGAGATGTCATAGCCAACAAAATAGGTAAGTGGCTGCTGCTCCCAGATCTGCACTTACAGCAGCTAGAAAACTGGAAAAAAAAAAAAGAGCAAAGTAGATGCTGTCAAGCATAGCAAGGTTCACAGCAACTGAAGGACAGCACGTGGGTGACTGGTAAAATGTTTATTTAATTCACCATGTATAAATGAGTTTAGCTGGGGTATCCCTAATTACCAATCCAATACACCTTGCATTGTAACCCCTGCAAACTGTACTAAGGAAGTCTAAACCTAACTGTTGCATCACAATAGTGGAAGATATCTATATATAAGGTGGAATCTTTCTAGACAATACACTCCAATTCCTTACAAGCCCCAACGTGTCAGTCCTGATATTATTCACAAACAAAGAAATGTAAACTATGGTGCATTCTATGAGATGTGATCAGTACAACATGAAGGGACATTCAGGATGAGAACACCACATGGTAGAAAGGACCTTGATTTGTCGAGGTGAGAGAAATTAACGTGAATTCAATGATAGCAAAAACTGCAGAATTAATTCAAATCTCAAGGCCAATGACAAGAGCAATCGATGGGTTTATACAGAACTGTTCCTTAATGAAAGAGTATGCCTTCTGTGCTTTGCCTTGATTTGTAGTATTCAGAACTCCCTCAAGATATTGAATCTTTCCATAAGTGGTCCCCAGCCTTTCTGGAGATAGTGGTTACATTCCTGCTGATCTCTCTATCTGCCCCTCGTTCCAGAGAGTGGGGAAGGTGAATTCTACAATTTAGTTCTTGTGTGCCACCACCTCCTTCTGGCATGGAGAATTGCCAAAGAACTTGGCATGCACAGAGCACTCTTAATTTCCCTAGGGAGTTTGGCCATGATTCACTGGCCTCTGGATCAAGAGATGCTATAGTTTCTCTTGGGCAGTCAGGGGTTTCATTCATGCTTTCGAAGGCACTTGGCCCCATTGATGCCCCTATGTAAGACAGCAATACCTTCTACTGAGATTTTTTCAAAAAGGTTCTTCTTAATTTTCCAGCTGGCACAAGTGTGTGGTTGTGGAAGGTCACTTCCAAATGTGTGTGTTAGTAAAGGTCCTCAATTTTGGTAGCTAGTGTAAAGCATCCATTGAAAGAGACCATCCCTGCCCAGGAAGAATAGGACACGTTACAACGCACGCGTTACAACGCGTGTCATTACAACAAATTTTTTACAACGCGAAATCCATTACAACACATGTTGTTACAACGCATGTCATTACAACGCATAATCCATTACAACGCAATTACTATTCTAACTCCGCTGGGGCGTTCCTTTGGGGAATGCGTTGTAATTGATTCTGTGATGTAATGACATGCAGTGTAATGCATTTCGCGTTGTAAACAATTTGTTGTAATGACACGCGTTGTAACGCATGTGTTGTAAACCATGTTTCCCCCCAGGAATTGCAATATCTGAAACATCAGTTTGATTCCTAAGAATTCTAAGTTCTATTCCTTCAACCTGGCCTCCTACTAAAGCAAATTTTATGTGAAAGTGGCTGTAGTTTTCTGCTTTGTTGTCTTTTGCAAGGTCTCTAATCTGAAAGTTTTTCTCATCACTAACAGGTCACTTTCCCAAGAGTGCATCATCCTGTTTAGTTGAATTGACCCATGTCTGTTACAAGGTCTCCCTAAGAAGGCCGAAACAGTGCCTGATCAAATGTTTGCGGAAGAGTGATGAAGTGCTCTCTGGTTTTAGCTTTCTATATACTCATTATCGAATCTCCATCAATAAGTCACATTATCCATTCTCCGCTCACACACTGTCTAGATTTGCTCAGGAGGTACTGCAGAATGATGCTCAAGACATTCCCCTTTTCAGAGTGCATTCCACTAGAGGGACAGTGGCCTCAAAGCCTTTCATGTCAGGTACACCTAAAGGAGAAGATAAAAGCTGAAGACAAGCCCAGGGGGTTTATGGCCCCTTTCTTCACTAAACATATAACATTACATGTATTTTAAAACCTTTACACGTGCATTCAAGGATGGCTTATTTTTATAAAATTGAGCTTTTCTTAGCTTCAAGCAAAGAAAATAAATAGCACAATAAAGACTTAGGGCCTGAGTACGATAGAGGCGGTCGGACCACCGACAGGCCGTCGGTGGCGGTCCGACCGCCAACAGCACTTCAGTCCAATGGCCTCATTATGATGTTGGCAATCGGACCCACAGTTGCTGGACGCAAGGATGCCATCTCCGCCAGGATCAGAGATCCCGACGGGGCAGCAATCAGAGCTGCGTCCTTGAATGGTGGCAGCGCCGAGGCAGGCACCGCCATCGGGATTAGAATATCCCTTTCTGACAGCCTTTTCATGTTGGGAATACCGCAATGAAAAGGTTGTCAGAAACGAACTGGGGGCCCAAACAGGGCCCCTGGCCCTGGTAGGCCTAGGGAAAGTGTCCCTGGGGGCACATGTAGTGCCCCTACTGACCTCTGTGCACTGTGTGCCATGCATGACATGGTGCATGGCACACGGTGCACTGACGTGCAAGAGGTACTGAACGGTGCAGGCATGTGCTGCGGCTCTTTTCCATGGCTGCAGCATGCCTTCGTACTGCCGACCTTCCGACCACCAACCTGGCTGTCGCATCACAATACGGCAGTCAAACCACATGCATGCTTGTCGGCGGTCTCCTGACCGCCACAATAGTGGTGGGCAGTCCAACCGACCGGCATCATAATGATGCCCTTAAAGGAAGGTATTACATCCAGCAAATGCCCACCTCAAAAAGGATGTGTGTCAGTAAGGTGCATTAGGTAACCTCTCTGACTCATTCAATATATTCATTGATTGAGTCTGATAAGTCATGCTTGATGTATAGAGAGCAATAATTGACGTATTTGGGTTCTTCATTCCACTGTCAGTAGCAGCAGTTTGCTTAGCAACTAGGTCCATCATTAATGAGCTGAATGTTTATTCTTAGGCCGCTTCATTGCACTCATAATTAAGAATGTCAGGCGTAATTGGAAGCATCTTATTAAACGTTGCCCACACACATGGTGGGCATGGGTCTATTGTGCTAGGAAAGTTCAATAGCATCATATTTCTCCAACCCAGTATTTTAAGTCATCAGTTGGAGAATTTTAAGCTAAAGAGTTTCTGTGATACTTTTATTGCAACCTTGGTGGAAAACTTTGCAACTTTGTGACGTGGAATAAAAACTGTGACTGTCCTGATTATTTATGCTGCATTCATCAGGAGGCGTTTTCGCCCTGCAGAAGGCCCACCTGGAGCGCGCATGAACAAGGGTCATTCTGCTGGGCTAAGTGGAGCTACAAATCAAGGCATCCGACATCTGCAGCATCTAAAGAAAGCTTTTGTTTCTCTTAAAATGCTCATTTGTGAGGCTGTGCTTGCACTCTGCAGTCACATTGCTTTGCAGCCCCAGGCTCTATCAGTCTGCCCCCACAGTATGGGTGCTTTGCAGATTTATCTTGTTTTGGTAATTTAAATTAATAGAAAAGATGTAGCTCTATCTTCAGCCCTGAGACAAATTTATCTCTCAAGAGGCTTTACAAGAAAGCAGACTCCGTGGAATCGCTTTACACGTCACTGTTTTGCTAATGTGTGTCACTGAGGTGCCAGGAACAATAATTTAGATTTTTTTCTATTGTTGGGGGGTTACAGTGTAGCACATTTTCCCTGATCGGGAATTTCCATCTGGAGTCCTCGAGGAACAGAACTCCCCAGCTCTTGCAGGAGAACCTACGATGAAGCAAAAGTCTCACCTTATAAATTCACTATGCATTAATACATCACAATTTGCGTTTGTTGAAGAGCTGGTGACGGCTTGCACCCAATGGCCAGAACTACACAAGCCATCCCTAGATTTTTTTCAAATTATTTACTCAGGTGCACTTAAAAAGCACCCCGTTTTAAAAAACATGAGAGATTGTCAAAATCAACGAGCTGCCATCTTAACGTATGTTGTAAAATATTGCCTCCTTTTTTAATAACTTTCAGCGGTGGCCAGTGCAGGTAAGCTGGTGGGGCGGGGATAGGGCGAGGGGGGAGGGGGGGGGGAGTCGACAGATGATGTCAGAGTAGGGAAAATAAAATAAATAAATAAATCCTATTCCGTCGTCTGTCAACTAACCCTAACCATCCCACCGCACTTACCAGCACTGGCCGCGACTGATAACTTTCTTTAAAATTGCCTGATAATATGTTCGCCAGCCGAATAAGGAATAGCAAATGCTGGCAGACTGACAGGTCACGGTGCTGCTCGGAACTACCACAGTTGCAGATGAAAAAGCTATTCAGCTTGTTTCTGGGAGGAGGCTTTGTTAGGGCAGATCCCTGGGATTAGGGAGCTCAGTGCCATGTGGCGATGCCTGCTAAGAGAGCTAATATCGGCTCATTTGTTTCCTCTGGGGTAGAAAGTGTTCCTGCTCAGCCATATAGCTATTTTAATCTCCGTGACCTGAGTTAACATATCTCCACCATCATCCGTATGGAGCAGCTTTTGCTTTCAACATCAAGATGGAGTGAGGATTTGAACCATGGAACACGGGGTAGAAGCGCAACAGGGAGAACACAACAGGGAGTACAGGGGAAGGGGAGAAGCCCATGGGCACGAGAATAGAAGCGCATGAGAGGGACAGCTAGAAAACACATGCACTCTCATAGAGCGCTCAAAAAAAGAAAATAGTAGTTCCCTTAAAACAAGCATAGAAACTAGCCAGTCAAAGAAGTGGTAGAGAGTCTATGGTCCATGGGCGGAACAAACACAACATGGATAGCCTGATAAAAAGATAAGCCATTCGCTAGAAAACAAGCAAATAAGAGTGACAGGAAAGCCAACCAATAGTAAATGGGAGGGCAGTAAGCCACAGTATATTCTTGGTAAGCTCACAATATGTCTTTTGCAACCAGGCAGCTTGCTCTCTCTGGCAGGCTTCACATAAAAATAGATTTGTTATTCACAAATCTGTTCTTGAGTAGGCATGGCACTTATGAGGAAGTCGTATCTAAGAAAAGAGTAAAACAGAACTGCTCATACAAAAGACATTGTGAATAGGACCCATTGTATTTTAGCAAATTAGCTTTTAAAGGGTGTTTGATGCAATGGCCTGTTTTAACTGAAGATGCAAACATAAAAGAAACTTGAAACTGGCCAAAGTTGTGCAAAAGCTGTGCCAAAAGTCCAGTATGTGACAACTGGAAGATATCTGAAACTTTCACTGAATCCATAGGAAAATACCTCTGCTGTACCACCATTTGCACCAATAAGCGGAACAAATTTTGCTGAAACAAAAGCTAAAAATACCTCAGAGATATATGTCAAAAAACGAAACAATGACATTCTCATTTGAGAAATGTGTAGCTGAGCACATGACATATATGGAGGAAGGATGTGAACTTGGTATATGCTTGTGTTGAGTAAAATTTGATTGCGCCAAACAGTACATGCAACTTCCTCCGTTAATGCCAACAGGGAAACTGGTGCCCTTAGAGGTGAGCCTGCTTCAAAATTCCTCTGCACATAACAACAAGCATTTACAAAGCCAATCAGTCTGGCAATGTCCGCCAGCTTTTTGGAAATTCTTGGTTTGTTTTGTCATGGTTTTTGCAAAACGTTATTGTTTGGGAAGCTGCCAGGCATTGGTCAAATTTTTTTACTAAAGGCACAAAAATGTTTTTTAAGTAAAAGATTAAGAACAGAGATGGAAAATACTCATTACCCTTGGCCATGGGGCGATGACAAGAATGGTTCACCAGGAAAGAAAGATGAACCGCAGATCACAGGATGGGACTCCCAAACTGACTGTCCCGCTAACCTCCTCGGAAGCAATCTCCTCCCGGGCAACTCCCACAACAGTCTCGTTCCTTCCCCAGTCAAAGTCTCTCGCAGCATCAGGATAGAAGAAGCGTTTTTTTCACAACGTAAGAGCAGACTCTCTTATACCCTATTCTCTGACTCGCTAGACTTAAAGTTGCAATCTTTAGGGGCAGAAATCACGCTAATTGGTCCATGGGAGGGGTGGTGATGGTCACCTCATCGCCCTCCTTGTTCGAACCGGTTTGGGGACAATAATGCATACAGTAGTTCTCGTGATCAGCACTGTCCAAAGGTAGTTCAATTTGTTAATGTATTTTGTAACAAACTCCGATGGTCACACATTAGTTCATCCTTTGTTGCTCGATTCTCGCATCCGTTCCCATGCATATATGCTGAACTCTTGGCACGATCCTCGTTGCATGTCAAACTGGCCTTGACATCTCTCATTCTGGGCAAAGGCCGCATACACGTGACTGGAGCATTCATTCTGCCCATGCGCGGGAGCCATTTTATTCAGCACACGCCATCTCGTCCTTTCCAGCGGCCATTTTCGAAGCATGGCCTAGCAGGCCCGAACGAAACTAATATAAGAACAAACACAACAGAAATTAAACATGGAAAATAAGCCTTTCTGTTTACCACCCGCCATTCTAAAGACCCGTGTTAGGTATTACCTAGCAGAAGCGACATTTAAAGCCATTTTACTTACCATCTGCATTCTTTGCCACAGTGCAATTTTACTACGCAACAAAATCATGCAATTTTACTCTATTTACTACGCAAATCACAATACTAATGTTATTTTGCTTCACATTTGTAAATAAATTAGATATTGCAATGCCAGCAAGTTGCCCACGTGTAATGTTTAATAAAAAGGTGCATTTGTTGATTAGTTCATGCGTTTCAAACGGTTAGTATCATTAATCGTTATGGGGTCATTAACTTCCAAGGGGTACACAAAAAATATTTTGTTTCCCCTGCTCCATCAATTCCCCCCTTTGGTGATTTTTAACATCACCACTAAAACCTATCCCTACAAAATTTATCAGAAATATGTTTCTTGTCCACTTGCATTTGTTATTTTAGACAATTGTGTTCTTTTCATCTTGTCTTTTAGACCTTTTGTACATGTTCTCTTTAAACTCTTCCAATTCGATCTCTCCCATCTCCCGTTCTCTTGTTTCTCTTTCCTTATTTTTCTCATTTTCTCTTTTTGCTTTATTTTGTCTTTTTCTCTTTTTAACACACACATATGCTAATCTCAATATTAATATTATTACTACTACCAAGGTCACAGGAATTAGTATTTTCCCAACTAGAGAACTGCCTATTTCGGTGAACCATTTCTTTATTGAGGAAAAACCCTTACCAAGTTTCTCCCAAGCACCTTCAACCTCCAGTGGGGCAATTTCTTTATGCAAATCAGTAATGTTCTTTATATACTTCTGTATATTCTGACTTTTATCTGGAATGTAAGTGCAACAATGTTGTACCTTCAGCATTCCACAGACTCCTCCCTCTTTCGCCAAAAGAATGTCAAGGGCAAGTCGATTTTGCATTACCATAGCTCTCATGGCAACCATTTCGGTATTTACCATCAAGAACCCTCCATCAGTATTCGTTGATAAACGATCTACTACCGTAGACAATTTCCGAATCTTGTATGCATTCAAAGATACACCTACTGCTGGTATCAATGCTCCAAAAATGTCACCTATTATCTCTGAGAAGCTTTCCCTTCTCCTACGGGTTAATGGTTTACCTATCTCGTGAATTCCTTTCGTTCCTCTTTCCACATGAAAAATCTTTGGAAAGACCAGGCCTAGATAGCATGTTCCATACCAATGGTCCGGCAACCTATAATAGGCTCGGTTTCCGCAAATATAATAGATTCCTGGGAATACTGGATCTTTTCCACCTTTGAATCCCCATCCCCCTAAAATTTTGTATGTATCTCGGCACTCACTAGAACCCATGAAATAGTTATCATGCATAGTGTTATCTCTACTAATACACAATTTTCCCTGTTGAGGCCAATCTAAAACCATAGCTGCATTCGTTTCGCCTTTGTCATAACTTCCCTCTTCAAACGCCCAAGGTGGGGTTTTTGTCTTTTCTCCTGTTGCCTTTCTTTGAAACTTAACCCTTCTGTCTTCTACCATGTCTAAGAAAACCTTTTCTTCCTTTCTTAACCTACAAGTAAGGTTATGTCTAAATGCATAATCTAATGTTAATTCTTTCGTTTCTAAGAAAAATTCTCCAAAAATCCTTGCAAGTTTCACCTTATTTAGTTCAGGGACTACGGGAACTTTAGCAAAAATAGCATCTGTGTCAGTGTAGTAATATTCTAATTCACCTGTTTTGTAAAATAAACTAGCTAAAACACTACAGGTTATTCCATACGTCAAAGGAAGGTGATGATACGTCACACCTTCTGTTACAGACGCAGGTAACTGCATACATACATAACAATCTCTAACATTCATTGTTTCTACATATTCATACACAAGTTTTGTGAAGACATTCTTGGAGAAATCAGTTATTGACTTATCCCTATGAAATTCAGTACTATCTATCAGTGTTGCAGTGTTCTTTATGTTAGATTTCTTGTCACTATTCGTGTCATTCATGATTGCAGATGCATTTTCTCCAACTAATCTAAGTGGAATTATTATTGCTAAAAATTAACCAAATAAGCATTAGTAAACCTGTACAATAGAAACACATTTTACACCATCTACGGAAAAACTCACATCTAGATCTTCTATTCTCAGTGTCTACCATGTTGAAATATAATCTAAATTTATGTACAGAAAATGTGTTTCCACACCTCAAATGGCTTTTTTCCGTTTTACCCTTTCTTTAAGTGTTGACTGGAGCCAACTGCTTTTTGGCGCACCTTTCGGTCTTTCAGAAATTTTCTTGACTTTATCAGTTCATGTGTCTAGTCCGGGTTTCTTTTCTCCACTTCAGGAAGGGCGCAGTTCACTCTCACCCACCTGTTCACAGTCTTTGTCTGGGTTTTCGTAACTGCTATCCACTTCTTTAATGTCAGGTAGTGCTATATATACCCATTCAGGTGACTTGTATTTCAGGTTAGGTCTTTTCACTCTTTTTGGTCTCTGCAACTGTCTTTCATTCGTTTTTCTTTGTTTTTTCTGACTTATTTCATTTACTTGTTCTGCATTGTCTTTGTTCAAATTTATTAGCTTATATCTCAGTCTTTTTTTTTCGTTGGGACAATTGTCTCCTTTTCTCGGCCTTTTCAGTTCACTTTCCTTTTCTCCTCGTTCCGCTCTCCAAGTTCTCTTTCTTGGTCCTATTCTTTGCCTTATTTCTTCTTCACTTTCTTCAGATTCTGTCTCAGATCTCACTTCACTTTCTTTAACTTTGAACTTTATGATCTCTGTCTCTTTGTCTGAATCCGAATCTTCTTGAGTTATTTCTATAATTTCTGGAGGAATTTCCCCAAAGCTTGTACTTGGCTGTTCACCATCACTGTCTATTGGTTCAGTTTCTCCTGTTTCAGTATCAAATCTTTGTTTTTCGGATTCTTCTGTTTGTCTTTCACTGGATTCAGGTTGGTCTGCTTCAGATGCCGAACTGGAATCTGTTATTTCCAGATGTCGACTTACAGGTCGATCTTCAGGATCTGGAACTCTGATTGTTTCAGTTTCTTCTTCAGATGCCGAACTGGTACCTGATATTTCCAGATGTCGACTTACAGGTCGAGCTTCAGGATCTGGAACTCTGATTGTTTCAATTTCTGCTTCAGATGCCGAGCTGGTATCTGATATTTCCAGATGTCGACTTACAGGTCGAGCTTCAGGATCTGGAACTCTGATAGTATGGCTGGCATGAATCCAATTTTTCACACCTGCACACTTCACTGCAGTCGTTGTCACCAGAATCACTTGATGTGGCTTGTCCCAGTGTGGACTTTTATGCGGACCCAGTCTCCTGGACTCAGATCATGTGCTGGTTTCCTCTCAAGAGTGGTCGCATCCGGCCCAACCTGATGAAACACAGAATGCACCACATCAGCCAATCCTTTGCAATAGTCCAGTATGAGATCATCAGTTATAGTCAGCAGTTTGTTGACAGGTACGTATGCTTGTCTCATTGCTCGTCGCGGACCCAGTCTCCTGGACTCAGATCATGTGCTGGTTTCCTCTCAAGAGTGGTCGCATCCGGCCCAACCTGATGAAACACAGAATGCACCACATCAGCCAATCCTTTGCAATAGTCCAGTATGAGATCATCAGTTATAGTCAGCAGTTTGTTGACAGGTACGTATGCTTGTCTCATTGCTCGTCCCATTATAATTTCATGAGGACTCAGACCTGTTTTCCTGTCAGGTATGCTTCTTATGCTCATTAGCACCAGCGGTAAGGCATCGGGCCATTTGAGTCCTCTGGCTTGACACATTTTCCCTAACCTATTCTTTATTGTGCCATTTACTTGCTCTACCACTCCAGAAGCCTCTGGTCTGTAGGCACAATGCAGCTTTTGTTGAATGTCTAGTGCCTCACATATTAGTTGGATAATTTCATTCTGAAAATGCGTTCCTCTATCTGTTTCTATCGTTACTGGAAAGCCATATCTAGGAATGAATTCTCTCAGTAGGAGCTTAGCTACAGTAACTCCACCCAACGAGAAAACAAACAGACCTCAATCTGTTACTCGGGGGCATTTCAATAAAATCCAATTGCATTCTGGTAAAAGGACCTCCTTCACGTCCTATTGTTCCCAAACTCACTACTGTCTTCCTTCCAGGATTTATCTGTTGGCATATAAGGCATCTTTGGCAAAGGCTTTCAGCTATAGCCCTAAACTTTGGGTTGTACCAGGTCTGTTTGAAAAGTCTGATCATGGCATCCCTACCTATGTGTGCCTGCCCATGGTACATCCGTGCCATGTTAGAGATCATGCTATCAGGCATAACTGGTCTTTCATCCCTGTAAACCCAAACTTCATCTTCCTCCCTCCGTCTGCAACCTGATTTTATCCAAACGTCTTTTTTCTCATCACTTGCCTCTTCCTGCAATTATTTTACCTCTTCCCATGTTTCAACTGGGTTAGTAAACAGCAAGGGACATGGAACATTTTCTTTTTCGCTTCTCCGATTCATTGAGGTCATATTTCTGGCACAATATTGAGCTAATTCATCAGCAAAATTGTTACCTACTGCAATGTAATCAGTTCCATTTTTGTGAGCAGTGCATTTTACCACCGCAATCTGTTTAGGCAGCTGTATCGCCTCAAGCAACTTCTTCACAAACTCACCATTCCTAATAGGAGACCCTGAGGAAGTCAGGAATCCCCTCTGGGACCAGATCTGTCCGAAATCATGGACCACTCCGAAGCCATACTGGCTATCCGTGATCACAGTAATTCGGAAATTCCTTCCCAGTTTGCACGCTCGAATCAGAGCAATCAGCTCAGCAACTTGGGCTGAACGTATTCCTCTCAAACAGGATGCTTCCATTATGGTTGCCACCGTACATACAGCATACGCAGCATTTAAAACTTCTTCATTTGTCCTCAGGCATGATCCGTCCACAAACATCACATAATCTGACTCTTTTAAAGGTTCATCTCTGATATCAGGCCTTGGCTTTGTGCAAAATTCAAGCACATCCAAACAATTATTATCAACCTCATCTTTGACTTCTGCATTTACTGCATCTGGCAGTAAGGTGGAAGGATTCACACTCGTGTATCTTACAATGGTTACATTGTCTGCACCCAAGATCACTTTTTCATACCTAGTCAGCCGACTATGTGTCATGAATTGTGTTTTTGTTCTGGTTAGAAGCATTTCAACTGAATGTGGGACATATACTCTCAAAGGATATCCCATCACAATGCCTTCACTCTGTTCCAGACTCACACAAGTAGCAGCTACTGCTTTCAGACATCCAGGCAACGCTTTTGCTACCGGATCTAAAACAGCTGAAAAATAAGTTATTGGTCGTTTCATTCTTCCATTCCTCTGCACTAATACTGAAAGTGCACATCCATCTCTCTCACTACAATACGTCTCAAATTCTTTCTCATAATCAGGCATTCCCAATGCTGGTGCCTCACACAAACTTGTTCTCAATTCCTCGAAAGCCTTCATTTCTTCCTCATCCAATGCAATCAGATCTTTGACATCCCTCTTTGTCAATCGCTGTAAAGGTTTTGCAATAAATGAAAATCCACGTATCCACTGTCGGCAATAACCAACCATTCAAAGGAACATTCTCACTTCTCTTTGTGTCATTGGGGCTCTCATTCCTTTAATAATCCTTATTCTTTCTGTTGTCACTTTTCTTATCCCTTTCTCAATCTTATGACCTAAGTACTGTACTTCCTGTTGACAGAACTGCAGTTTTGATGGGGACACCTTGTGTCCTCCTTCTGCCAAATGATTCAGTAAAGCAATTGTGTCCGTAACACATGCTTCTCTGGTCTTTGATGCCACCAATAGGTCATCGATATATTTGACCATCACAGATTTTTCAGGCATTTTCAAATTTTCTAAGGATTTCTTCAGAATCTGATTAAAAATAGAAGGACTTTCAGTATACCCTTGAGGAATTCGACACCATGCCAAAATACGCTCTCCAAACCGAAATGCAAATAATGGCTGGCTGTCAGGGTGCAATGGAATAGAGAAAAATGCATGGCACAAATCAATAACTGTGTACCATTCTGCATCGTGAGGGATTTGATACAGTATTACAGCAGGGTTTGGCACAATTGGGCAGCAAGGAATAACAATTTTGTTCACTTTTCTCAAATCCTGTACTATTCTATATGTTCCATTTGGCTTTTCAATCCCATTATACGAGAATTACACGGGCTGCTCATTATTTCTCTCAAAATTCCTTGTTCAATCATCTTATTAATTACAGGTGTTATTCCTTCAATAATTTCTGGCGTCAGTTTGTACTGTGGGGTGTTTGGGTAATTCGTTCCTTCTTTTACAGTAATTTTTATGGGATCAACTTCTCTCATTAGTCCAATATCTTCACCTGTGAAAGCCACTACATCAGACCTGACTGTTCCTTTCAATTCAGTAGGGATTTTCTCTGCATCGAACACAGGAAACATATACATTCCTGGTTCTAGTTCTGCCATTGTCATTTTATACAGAACATCATCATCTGGTGTCTGGAAAGCAATGCCATCTGGAGTACAGTAGATGGTACAATTCATTTTGCAAAGCAGATCGCGTCCTAATAAATTTACAGGACTAAAACACACCACAAAGCGGTGCGTGGCTTTGAATGGACCAATTACCACCTCTACTGGTTTTGTAAGAGGGGTTTTAATTTGCCTATTTGAAACACCTACAACTTGGATGTATTCTCCTGAGAGAGGAAGATTGGTAATTTCCACTGACCTAACAGTAGAACAGGTAGCGCCAGTGTCCACAAGGAAAGTAACATTTACACCATTCACTTTTCCATCCACAAATGGACCTGACTGATCTACCTCTAGAGTTGCGCCAAGCACGCACTCCTCTTCCTCTCCTAGGCACCGTCATAAGCTTTCATCCGATTCATCTCCATCTTGCCGTAACCAATATTGTGAAACAGCAGCTGCGCACGGCAATTTTGTTACCTGCTCTCCTCCGTAGAATCCTGCCTCTGTACTGTATCTGAGGATTTACACTCTTTGGAAGAGGTGGTTGTGGCACCTGACACTGTTGAGTAACTACCTGCGGCTGTTGCGGCTGTTGGTAACTCACCTCATTCTGCACCTGTGGATTTAATGGTTGATTCTCGGTATTAACTCTCGGAGGTAATTTACACTCGTTTCTCCAGTGCCCTAATTTTCCGCAATTATGACATGGCCATTTCTTTTTAGCTTCTTCTATACTCATCTGACCTTTTCCCTTACCAATATTCGGTTTGGACTTGGTCTGTCCTGCGTCACTAGACTGATTATTCATCTGAGCTTCTTGCTTTCCTGCAACCTTTAATTGTGCCCACATTGCCTTTTCCTTGAGTTTACGCTGTCGGCACTCAATATCATCACTGCAATATTTTGCATACCGTAGTACCTCATCTACTGTGCTAGTCTGCCAACAAAACATATGCTGCTTAATCATTTCATTTATCTCAGGTCTCAAACCATACACAAATCGATACACAGAATGACTCATGTCTTTTTCACTCAAATTCTCGTATCCACTATACTGTTTAAAAGCCAAAAGCAACCTTTCATAATAAGCATGTACAGATTCCTTATTCTCCTGAGTTGTTCTATCAATCTTTACCCAGTCCGTTTCTTTTGATGGAATCTTATTTTTCACGAATGTAATTGCCTGTTCATATTTTCTCATTACTTCTGAACTTGGGGCTCCTGTTTTTGCATCTCTAGGCTATTCTTCCTTCGGCCAGTCAATTGTAATTTTACACTCTGTCCATAAGTCCGCAGGAACAACAATCTCAAACAATCCATCCAGATCTTCCCACAATACTTTTGAAACCTTTACAAACCTTTCTACCTGTCTATACCATTCTACAGGCTTTTCTCTCAATCTTGGAAAATCATTTGTAAATGACAATATATCTTGTCTGGACCATGGGACGTGTACCTAACCTCCTCCTGGAATTTCTCTCATTGGACATTCTACTACCGTTGGTTCTTTTTCTTTTACTGGAAAAGCCAATGATGCTTTATCAGTTATTCCCTCTTTTCTCCTTATCCACCTACTTCTCCACTTGTCTACATCTCCCCATTTTCTCAGTAAAACAATTAGTTCTTTTATCTGGGTTAGTCATCCTGAAGTGTTCAGATTTTCTATGTCCTTTTCACTAAAATCTACCCTGTACGGTTTCTGCAATCCTCTAATTTTTCCAAAATCTACTCCTAGATCGTTCGCTGTTTCTTCCAATTTTTCATGCAAGTTCCTAGCTCTCCAAGTGATGCTTTTACACATAAACATTAATTCATCATCTTGTTAGGACTTCAATCGATCTGTACCAATAGTCCCTAGAATCAATTCCTCCATATCTATCTTTAATCTGACTACATCCAAAGGTTGTGGTTCGGCATCCTTTTTCTGCAAGCTCCTCACCCAATCATTTAATTCCTCTGCAGTCGGACCCACAGGGGTTTTTGTTAATTCTACCCTGTTTACACTTCTCTCCGGGGTTTCAGTTGCTGACTCGGCTCCTATAGGAATCTTATTTATCGAACTTTCATTAATTGTCAAATTTACAGGTGGACTTGACCTAAATGGACCAACAGAATCTTTTGTCTCTCTATTTTCTGGAATTGTCCCTTCTCTTACTTTTTGCATACTAGAATTTAATGGAATTATTAGGGAATGTTCGTCTATCTTTTGATTTTCAAATACTGGGATTACTGGCCCTATAGTTACTGGCACAGTCACAGCTTCCATATTCTTTGTCAGTTCTCTTATCTTTTCAGTCAACTCTCTTGTGGTTCTGGCTAGTTCGGCTGCATTACCATTATCCTGTCTTACAGTCAGCGGTGTTTCTGGTCTATCAAATGGACTATTTATTTCAGAAATTTGTTCAGGGCTTTGATTTATTACAGTTCTCATTGGCGGTGCATTTGGTGTCACCACCACAGAATCCTGTTGATATGGAGGGAGTCTTTCGTTTAAAATGTCCTCCAGCAACTCATCCTCTGTGCCGCTAACTCCATACCCATATTTCTCTGGTACTGCATACTACTTTTTCTCCGTACACTTTTTCCCTGTAAATTCTTCAACTGTTCTGGTAGGAAACATACCATCCGTCATATTAGCATACCGCCATCGTCTCATCCTGTCTTCATGATTCAAACCCCATACTCTTCTATGAACAAAACTATAATTCTTTGCACCTCTGTATCTTTCCCTTTCATACATCTCATCTTCCCATTCACCTAAGGCTTCAAACTGTGTCGGTCTAGGTCTCGGTTCAAGTCTCATCATTTTTTCTCTCAAATTTCAAAGTACAGCTGTGCTAAACGAACCATTTTCCGGAAACGCCAATACTCCATCGTCTTTGGTATATTTCGCCCAATTTTCCAACCAAATACAAGTATGATATCCATATTTCACCATCATATAAGATGCTGGTGTTTTCGGCGGAGGAAATACTTCTCCTTCCCTAGTCACAACCTTTTTATCTTTCTTAAAAAGATTTTTAAGCTTCGCAAACCATGACGGTTTCTCTCTATCACGTTCATTGTAATAAGCCATATTTCACTGTTGTTTTGCCGAAGCTAATTCACACAATTCTTCACCGATCGGTTCTTTCTACCGCTCGGCTATTCTGACCTATCCCAGCGCGTCTCACACTAACGCACCAATCAGAAAGCTCTACTTCACTCTCACACTAACCTATTCCAGCGCGTCTCACACTAACGCACCAATCAGAAAACCCTTAGTTCTTTCACAACTGGCCAATACCAGCGGGGTTCTTGTTGACGTCAGTTCTACTCCTGCTTCTACTGACCCCTCCTTTACAAAAATTATCGGCACTTTTCTTTAACTTTTCTTTTCAACTAAATCGATTAGTTACAACGTAAAACACATTACCATTGTCTGTTTCTCTAAATAAAAGAGATAGTTTATTCCAATCTTACAAGAATACTGTTTCGTTCGATAAGTGTAGCACCTCTCTCTACCTTACCCTTCTCTCAAGCAAGAGGTAAACCCGTTTCTCTGGGGATAAAACACATGTGGAGACTACACTGCTCCTGAGAATTAAGGCCAAAGTTTCACAAGAAAACCTGTTGCTATTTCACTCAAATGTAATTCATACTTGAAATTTCCCTAACATAACACAGTCTTGTGTTATCACCAAATTTGAAATCAGACAATGCACAATTCCATGTGACTTCTTTTGCCACATGTGTCCACTTCCTACTTCCCGGAAGCTTCAAAATTCTGACTACACATAACGTAATACAAACTCAACATAGAGTGTTAGACATGAAAAAATCGATAATCAATAATCACCAAACTAATCTATAGTAACATAACTCTGCTACCAAGAAATCTGATCCAGCGCGGCTAATATAAATTTTTCCTTATGACACTAATCCAGAAAAACACCTACTCAACCTGAATCATATAAAACCTATGTCGGTGGGGCCCATAACACCGCATTCATTCAGTCACTCAGTTCTCTGGATCAAACGCTGAGGAAAATGAGCTGCTGGACAAACGGGATACCTTATTAAAACGACAGAATTATAACCTACACATTATATACATTAACTTCGGATCCTGTTGGTTCTAAACATCAAGGTATTCCGCTATTCGGTCGATGGACCAACTAGTAGAATCAGTTGATGGCGATTAAGTCCAGCTCAATCACAATTAAAACCTTTAACATTTTATTAATCACAATTTTATTTAAAGAATCACAGACTCATTTAGAGTTAGCATATAATTTTATCTAAATTCTTTGAGCAAATAAGTAAAGTTCATAATTAGGCAAATACATTTATTATATCAGTAAGCATTTAAGTAAAAGATTAAGAACAGAGATGGAAAATACTCATTACCCTTGGCCATAGGGCGATGACAAGAATGGTTCACCAGGAAAGAAAGATGAACCGCAGATCACAGGATGGGACTCCCAAACTGACTGACTGTCCCGCTAACCTCCTCGGACGCAATCTCCTCCCGGGCAACTCCCGCAACGGTCTCGTTCCTTCCCCAGTCAAAGTCCGAAGTCCAAAATGACAGAGTCTCTCGCAGCATCAGGATAGAAGAAGCGAAAAAGTTTTTTTTTTTTTTCACAACGTAAGAGCAGACTCTCTTATACCCTATTCTCTGATTCGCTACACTTAAAGTTGCAATCTTTAGGGGCAGAAAGCACGCTAATTGGTCCATGGGAGGGGTGGTGATGGTCACCTCATCGCCCTCCTTGTTCGAACCGGTTTGGGGACAGTAATGCATACAGTAGTTCTCGTGATCAGCACTGTCCAAAGGTAGTTCAATTTGTTAATGTATTTTGTAACAAACTCCGATGGTCACACATTAGTTCATCCTTTGTCGCTCGATTCTCGCATCCGTTCCCATGCATATATGCTGAACTCTTGGCACGATCCTCGTTGCAGGTCAAACTGGCCTTGACATCTCACTCCGGGCAAAAGCCGCATACACGTGACTGGAGCATTCATTCTGCCCATGCGCGGGGCCCATTTTATTCAGCACACGCCATCTCGTCCTTTCCAGCGGCCATTTTCGAAGCATGGCCTAGCAGGCCCGAACGAAACTAATATAAGAACAAACACAACAGAAATTAAACATGGAAAATAAGCCTTTCTGTTTACCACCCGCCATTCTAAAGACCCGTGTTAGGTATTACCTAGCAGAAGCGACATTTAAAGCCATTTTACTTACCATCTGCATTCTTTGCCACAGTGCAATTTTACTACGCAACAAAATCATGCAATTTTACTCTATTTACTACGCAAATCACAATACTGTTATTTTGCTTCACATTTGTAAATAAATTAGATTTTACAATGCCAGCAAGTTGCCCACGTGTAATGTTTAATAAAAAGGTGCATTTGTTGATTAGTTCATGCGTTTCAAACGGTTAGTATCATTAATCGTTATGGGGTCATTAACTTCCAAGGGGTACACAAAAAATATTTTGTTTCCCCTACTCCATCAGCAGTCAATAATGCAGAATTTTTTTTTTAACTGCAAAATTTTTTACAGTTGCAAGGCTTGTAATTCACAAAATCACAGGTTTAAGTCCACAAAACTCATCATAATGTACTAAAGTCATAAAATATTGTTAACAAAAATATTGCCTTCCTATACTCAACTAATAAAAACACAAATATCGAGAACACAAATATGGTTGTTAAAAATATCGAATTTTACTTATATCGAAAACACAAATATCGGAAACAAAAATATTACCTTGAAATAAACTATGATATGTTAAAAATATCACCTCACACAATATCGACTTCAAAATATCGGCCAAAAAATTAGATTTCATTAATAAACATAAAAAACCTACTTTCTACATTGAACAAACAATTCCAATAAACATTAAACAATATATACACTTTTGAAGAAAATAAATTATATTACATCACCAAACTCATTATAATTCACCACACTATATATATATATATATATATATATATATATATATATATATATATATATATATATATATATATATATATATATATATCTACTGGCGGTCGCCAGTAGATAGTTATAGTTAGGACCTATTTTCCATAGGAAATCCGCGACATTCTATTTGAAATAACTCTTGCGTCGGTTGACGAATCTTCGCGAAATTTTCAAACTTTATGGCCCGCTCCGGTCCGCTCCTACCCTGAAAGTCTCAGGGTGATTCGTCAAGCGGGGGCCGAGAAAAAGGGGGTCCCAAAACGTGTTTTCCCCATTCATTTTCCCATAGGAAACTTTAGACACGGCTACAGCCCGAACTGCTGAACGGAATTACACCAAATTTGGCAAAGAGGTAGTTCTTGGTTCAGAAAGAACCCTTTTGTTAAATGGTGTAAATCCGTTCAGTAGTTGCGGAGAAATTAAAAAATAAGAGTCAAAAAATCAATTTCCCATAGGAAACTTTAGACACGGCTACAGCCCGAACTGCTGAAAGGAATTACACCAAATTTGGCAAAGAGGTAGTTCTTGGTTCAGAAAGAACCCTTTTTGTTAAATGGTGTAAATCCGTTCAGTAGTTGCTGAGAAAATCAAAAGTAAAAGTACATATATATCTATGGGCGCGGAGGATCCGCGCACCCTCCCGATCACGAGCTGCATCCTAATTGGCTGTCAACACTCCAAATCAGGAAGTGTTGGCAGCCATTTTATCCCTCGGTAGAACCGAGGGACAGAAACAAGTGCGCAAAGCGCAAAAAGGGGGAAGGGTAGCAACACCCTGACCCCTAGGTCTGCTCAGGGGTCCCACAAGGACCCCCTGGGCAAAAAATTATTATTATTTTTTTAAATAGCAGGATGCGCTCAGGGTGCACGGATCCTGCCGGAAAAAAATCGAGCGCGGTCTCCCGCGCTCGATTGTAGTTTGCCCCCGGGTGGCCCAAGTCCCGGGGGCATGGTGGGGGTTAAATTTATGTATGGGGAGCCTCAAAGGGCCCCCAAGCCCCGGGGACCGCCACCCCCGGGGCTTTCTTTTAAATGGTGCGGGAGGGCTCTGAGCCCTCCCGCAGCCTCGGGACCGCCACCTCCCGGGGCTTTTTATTTTTATTTTTAAACCTGTGTGGGGGGCTCCAGCCCCCACACGCCCCGGGACCACCACCTCCCCGGGGCACTAAGAAAATTGAAAATGGGGTCCGTTTTGGACCCCCAAGCCCCGGGGACCACCACCTCCCGGGGCTTTCAAAATGTAGGGAGGGGGCCGCGTGGCCCCCCTCCTGGAGCCCTTGATGGCCCTGGGGACCGCCACCCCCCAGGGCCGGCTCCTGCAGTGTCCCGGGGTGCCTACCCCCGGGACACTGCTGTTTGCTATGACAGGACGGGAGCCTCGCGGCTCCCGTCCTGTCATAGCAAACTTGGTTTGCATTTTGAAAGAGAGAGCAGGAAACCTGCTCTCTCTTTCAAAATGCAAACCAATTGCTTTTCCACACGGGGAGCAGCATGTTAGCTGCTCCCCATGTGGAAAGCAATGCCGGCTCCCATAGGACACGGGGAGCCGGCGGGACTGTGGGGGTTTGGGGACCCCCACAGTCCCCAACCAGAGGCCAGGCCCCGGGGATGGGGTCCCCGGGGCCATAGTGCCCGGGAGGGGGCCACGCAGCCCCCTCCCCAAATAAAAAAAATAAAAAAATAAATAAATAAGGGCAAGGCCGGCCCCGGGGGATGGGGTCCCCGGGGCCTTAAATGGCCTGAGGAGGGGGCCACGCAGCCCCCTCCATATTTTTTAGTTAAAAAGAGGGCATGCCCCGGGGGATGGGGTCCCCGGGGCCAATAGAGGCCCAGGGAAGGGGGCCACGCGGCCCCCTTCCCGTTTAAAAAAAAAAAAATGCTCAGGCCCAGGGGATGGGGTCCCCGGGGCCAAAAGTGGCCGAGGGAAGGGGGCCCATGCAGCCCCCCTCCCATAATTTTTTTTTTTTTTTTTAAACGGCATCGTGCCGGAGGCCCCGCCCCCCTCCCTGCAGTACTCTGCAAACGCGCCCCCTGGCGCGTTTTAAGAAGGGGAAGTAATTCCCCTTGAATACTGGGGGTCCCTGGGGCCAACTAGCCCACCAGGAACCTCCAGTATGCGCCAGGGGGCTGCCTTGCAGAGAGGTGTACAGAGGCCACGCCCCTTTTTACGCCTCTCTGCAACGCAGCTCTGTGGCGCTTAATGGAGGTAGCTGGTGGGCTAGTTGCACCCCAGGGACCCTCAGGATTCAAGGGGAGTTAATCCCCCGACTTAAAACGCACCACGGGGCGCGTTTGCACAGTGGTGAAGGGAGGGGGCGGGGCCTGAGGTGACATGTGTGCAAACAGGCCCCGTGGCGTGTTTTAAGATGGGGAATTAAATCCCCTTCAATCCTGAGGGTCCCTGGGGGCCAACTAGCCCAACAGGTACATCCAGAAAGCGCCACAGAGCTGCGTTGCAGAGAGGTGTAAAAAGGGGTGTGGCCTCTCTACACGTCTCTGCAACGCAGCCCCCTGGCGCATACTGGAGGTTCTAGGGACAGTTATAGTTACTTGGACATTGCACTCGTACAAAACCCATGAAATTCCCCCGTTATAGTTAGTTCAGCTAACTATAACTCGCGCCCCGCAATGCACTGCTGATGACGTCACATATTACATCACTCATGACATGGTCAGTGACATCACTGATGACATCACTGATGACATCTCAAATGACATCACTGATGACATCATCCATGTGATAATTTCATGCATCTTCTCACACCCTAATATAACTTTTGATACACCCACTCTAAATTACAGACTGCCATTCTCAAAACCATAGACACTCCAATACCAATAACTACATACCAACTCACTGATTCTTAGGTCTACACACACATCCACTCACTCACCCGTACAGTCACTTATACTTACAGTCACTCAGTACAGGACTGTCATATGCACTCATACACCTATATAAACACTGACACACCGCCACTCATCCATAGAGGTACTCACACACCTAGTCAGTCATGCAAAAATTAATCACACACCCATTTACTCACCTATAGAGTTATACACACACCAGCTCAATAACTCATACAAATACTAGCACATTCATACGCTCTTATACAATAACTGATACAAGCACACACGCATCCATACAGCCACTCTCACAATCACACACTCTCACGTATAGCCTTTTAAATACTCTAACACACATATATACTTCCTTTTACATATGTAGTTACTCGTACATGTACCACTGAGATATACATTCATTCATTAACACACCCATACACACACTCACCCACCCCAGCAGTCCATCACAGACGCACTCTTCAAATCATGCACCCAGTGAATCACCCACTCACACATCTATATACAGAGTCGCACACACCCCACCCACACAAACACTCAGGCACCCATACAGATACTCAGACAACCAATCAATAACTCATATAGACACTCATGTAGCTATTCACAAACCCATGCAGCCACTTACACAGCAACAGACAGACGGATAGAGACATTCACCCAGTTTAGTCACTAACCCATGCATTCAGTAAGATACGTTTAATCACTCACTTATACAGTTAGTCACGCACCTACTAAATCATCCATTCAGACACTTATACACCCACTCACTCTTCAATACGCCTTTCCCTATATATATTAAACATATTTAAACTTTACAGAAACACACAGTCACTGGGGTCTCTCCTGATAACAGGTGAGTAAATCAGAATTCGTAGTTCAGCAGATTTTAGAGGAATATTTGCACAGTAGTGAAGGGCGGGGGCGGGGCCTGAGGTGACATCTGTGCAAACGCGCCCCGTGGCGCGTTTTAAGTTGGGGGATTAAGTCCCCTTGAATCATGAGGGTCCCTAGGGGCCAACTAGCCCACCAGGAACCTCCAGTATGCGCCAGGGGCTGCGTTGCAGATTCGTGTAGAGAGGCCACACCCCTTTTTACACCTGTCTGCAACGCAGCTCTGTGGCGCTTTCTGGATGTACCTGTTGGGCTAGTTGGCCCCCAGGGACCCTCAGGATTGAAGGGGATTTAATTCCCCATCTTAAAACACGCCACGGGGCCTGTTTGCACACATGTCACTCAGGCCCCGCCCCTCCCTTCACCACTGTGCAAACGCGCCCCGTGGTGCGTTTTAAGTCGGGGGATTAACTCCCTTGAATCCTGAGGGTCCCTGGGGTGCAACTAGCCCACCAGCTACCTCCATTAAGCGCCACAGAGCTGCGTTGCAGAGAGGGGTAAAAGGGGCGTGGCCTCTGTACACCTCTCTGCAAGGCAGCCCCTGGCGCATACTGGAGGTTCCTGGTGGGCTAGTTGGCCCCAGGGACCCCCAGTATTCAAGGGGAATTACTTCCCCTTCTTAAAACGCGCCAGGGGGCGCGTTTGCAGAGTACTGCAGGGAGGGGGGCGGGGCCTCCGGCACGATGCCGTTTTTAAAAAAAAAAAATTTATGGGAGGGGGGCTGCATGGCCCCCCTTCCCTCTGCCACTTTTGGCCCCGGGGACCCCATCCCCCGGGGCATGCCCTCTTTTTTAACTAAAAAATATGGAGGGGGGCTGCGTGGCCCCCCTCCTCAGGCCATTTAAGGCCCCGGGAACCCCATCCCCCGGTGCCGGCCTTGCCCTTATTTTTATTTTTTTTATTTTTATTTTTTATTTGGGGAGGGGGCTGCGTGGCCCCCTCCCGGGCCACCTATGGCCCCGGGGACCCCATCCCCCGGGGCCTGGCCTCTGGTTGGGGACTGTGGGGGTCCCCAAACCCCCACAGTCCCGCCGGCTCCCCGTGTCCTATGGGAGCCGGCATTGCTTTCCACATGGGGAGCAGCTAACATGCTGCTCCCCGTGTAGAAAAGCAGTGGTTTGCATTTTGAAAGAGAGAGCAGGTTTCCCTGCTCTCTCTTTCAAAATGCAAACCAAGTTTACTATGACAGGACGGGAGCCGCGAGGCTCCGTCCTGTCATAGCAAACAGCAGTGTCCCGGGGTAGGCACCCGGGACACTGCAGGAGCCGGCCCTGGGGGTGGCGGTCCCCAGGGCCATCAAGGGCTCCAGGAGGGGGCCACGCGGCCCCCTCCCTACATTTTGAAAGCCCCGGGGAGGTGGTGGTCCCCGGGGCTTGGGGGTCCAAAACGGACCCCCATTTTCAATTTTCTTAGTGCCCCGGGGAGGTGGTGGTCCCGGGCGTGTGGGGGCTGGAGCCCCCACACAGGTTTAAAAAATAAAAATAAAAAGCCCCGGGGAGGTGGCGGTCCCGGGGCTGCGGGAGGGCTCAGAGCCCTCCCGCACCATTTTAAAAGAAAGCCCCGGGGGTGGCGGTCCCCGGGGCTTGGGGGCCCTTTGAGGCTCCCCATACATAAATTTAACCCCCACCATGCCCCCGGGACTTGGGCCACCCGGGGGCAAAATACAATCGAAGCGCGGGAGACCGCGCTCGATTTTTTTCCGGCAGGATCCGCGCACCCTGAGCGCATCCTGCTATTTTTAAAAAAAATAATAATTTTTTTGCCCAGGGGGTCCTTGTGGGACCCCTGAGCAGACCTAGGGGTCAGGGTGTTGCTACCCTTCCCCCTTTTGTGCTTTGCGCACTTGTTTCTGTCCCTCGGTTCTACCGAGGACAAAATAGCTGCCAACACTTCCTGATTTGAAGTGTTGACAGCCAATTAGGATGCAGCTCGTGATCGGGAGGGTGCGCGGATCCTCCGCGCCCATAGATATATATGTACTTTTACTTTTGATTTTCTCAGCAACTACTGAACGGATTTACACCATTTAACAAAAGGGTTCTTTCTGAACCAAGAACTACCTCTTTGCCAAATTTGGTGTAATTCCGTTCAGCAGTTCGAGCTGTAGCCGTGTCTAAAGTTTCCTATGGGAAATTGATTTTTTGACTCTTATTTTTTTAATTTCTCCGCAACTACTGAACGGATTTACACCATTTAACAAAAAGGGTTCTTTCTGAACCAAGAACTACCTCTTTGCCAAATTTGGTGTAATTCCGTTCAGCAGTTCGGGCTGTAGCCGTGTCTAAAGTTTCCTATGGGAAAATGAATGGGGAAAACACGTTTTGGGACCCCCCTTTTTTCTCGGCCCCCGCTTGACGAATCACCCTGAGACTTTCAGGGTAGGAGCGGACCGGAGCGGGCCATAAAGTTTGAAAATTTCGCGAAGATTCGTCAACCGACGCAAGAGTTATTTCAAATAGAATGTCGCGGATTTCCTATGGAAAATAGGTCCTAACTATAACTATCTACTGGCGACCGCCAGTAGATAATATATATATATATATATATCGTCCAAGTTCGCCCTCTTTTGGGCATTTTAACAACGCACTTTAAGAATATATAGATATATATGGATATATAATATTCGAAACTGTTGCACTACATATTAAACATTATAAATGAAACCTAAAATAGCGGTTACCATAGAAGCAAATAACAGATAAAAAAATTCAAACTAAAACTAAACTAACCAAGAAAATCAAACTATAATCAAACTTAAGTAATACAATCACTCAAATAATTAAATCAACAATATAAAAGGCACACAATTTTTATCAACTTAACACTGCAAAAACGACAAAAGCTGCAAGACTAGGAAACTCTGCCGGATTCTCTGACCAGACCTTTAACAAACAAATACATACATCTCAGCAACTACCTTGCAAAGTAGGTAAAACTCACATTTAAACTAAAAACTAGCTTGTAATTAAAATTAAAATTGTAAAATACCAAATAACTAACAAAACACTCTCTAATTTCTTTCTTTTTACTTGTGCTTACTAAAAGAAAATACTACAACTTTGAAAAGTGCTAAACTGCCAAAAAACAACACCAATCACAAAGCAGAAAAAATATATTAAAAGGCAAGTACATATAAATTACTATAAAATAGAAGCTCACCCCAAACCAATTAAAATAAAAACTAACAGCCTCAAACTCTACAAACTGCCAATAAATAAACATTTCAAATGAAACTGACGTTCTTTTTTTTTCTTCCAACAAAAAAGAAACACCTGCTGCACATTACAACACCCCAATGGAAAAGCTGCAAGTGTAAGACATCCACGAAGAAGATACATGTAAGTATAAATTATAAAAGTAGTTGCATAATTTCATATGTAAATAAAAACTTATAAAAACTGTAATTATTTATATTATTGCACTACTTTTAGACACAATGACAGAAAAAGCAAGATACATAACATCCAGGAAAGGAAAAGAATTACCAAGTCACATAGGCTACACCTACAACCAAGAGACTACATCAATCGAAAATGTGAATTGGAAATGTACCAAATATTATTCTAATGCATGCTATTGGGGGGCCACTACAAAAGATGATGTTGTAATTAATGAACACGACCACCCCGCAAATGTGACAGAAATAGAAGGAACAGAGGTATTGCATTATTTAAGAGTGGCAAGCACTAGCTCCCACTAGCCCACAACCAAAATCCTAAAGGATATACTCCCTAAAGTCCTTGAACACATCACAGGCCAACTACCAACTAAACCTCCTTTAAAATGTTTAATTGCACGAACTAAAACAGCCACCTGTGACATTACTCCCACCCCTAGAAGATACTAAGGTATACAAATACCTAATCATTTAAAAATTACACATAGGGGCGATTACGGCTTTGGGGGTCCGACTGCCAGATCGCCATTGCGGCGGTTGAAAGAACGCCACAAAGCTGGCGGCACCCCGACCACTGCATTACAAGTTTAACACCGGGCTGGCGGTTTTGCTGCAGCAGTGCCACGGCAGCAGCATGCTTCAGCTTATAAAGAGCCTGCAACACATGCCGCCGCCATGGCACGAGTGCACGCACAACAGTGCAAACAGAGGGGGGAACAACATGTTCCCCCATAGAGACAGCTAGTTCACCGAGGAGCTGAAATCCACCAGACGAAACTGCCGGCAATGGGAAAGGAAGTGGCGCACCAGCAAAGAGATAGGAGACAATACGACCTTCAAGACAGCACTCAACCAGTACCACCGCCTTCTGAGAGAATGAAAGAATAGCGCCATAGCAGACAGCATAGAAGCCAGCACAAACCACAGCAAGGAGCTCTTCACTATTGTCAAGGAGTTCTCCAACCCCGCAGCTGTCAGGAACGGCATCACCCCCTCTCAAGAACTGTGTAACACCCTGGCGGACTTCTTCCATGACAAGCTTTCAGTCATCTCCAAAAACTTCAAACCCCGACCCCTCGCCATCGACAGCATCAGCCTGCTCACATCCATGAACACAAACCCTGAACACCTGGTCACCCAGTGAGTCCCTCTCACTACTCAAGCCACAATCTCCATAAAAAGGTCTGTGCACTCAGTAGCACCCACAGACCAATGTCCCCACCACATCTTCAAACTCGGGAGCAAGACAATTGGCGACAAGAAAGTCCTGAACACCTCCATCACCTTCGACTCCTTCCTTGAGGACTGGAAACACACTGAAGTGAGGGCCCTGTTGAAGAAACCATCCATCGACCCAGCAGAACCGACGAACTACTGGCCCATCTCCCTGCTCCCTTTTCCAGTGAAGGTTCTTGAGAAGATAATCAACCAGCAACTCACCGAATACCTGGAACACAGCAACGTCCTGGACCCCTCTCAATCCGGATTCACAACAAACCACAGCACTGAGACAGCCCTGATCGCAGCCACCGATGACATCAGGGCCCTACTGGACAGCGGCAAAATGGCAGTCCTCATCCTTCTGGACCTGTCATCCACCTTCAACACCATCTCGCATCACACCTTGATGCTTGTGCCGGTTGAGTGGAGGGCGTTCTCCGACCACTTGCTCGGCCCCTTCCGGGTGACTCACTTCCGGGTGGTGGCGGAGGCGGGCCCATTTCCTGCGAACCTCTAGTTAGTATGCCTGCTCAGACGCGCAGCGGACGCGCCAGCTTTGTGAGGTGCTAGCTACGCGTTGACAGTGTAATCTGTTTTTAAAACATTATTGTTCTGATTTTAAAGTGCCTTTTATTAGAAATCTGATTTTACCAATATTTCTCGCTGCACTTGAGATTCGCTCTGCTCTCCCGCACTTGCACTTTGGTCGTAGCCCTGGTCCACCACGGCTTGTGCCGGTTGAGTGGAGGGCGTTCTCCGACCACTTGCTCGGCCCCCTGCGGGCGACTCACTTCTGGGTGGCGGCGGAGGCGGGCCCATTTCCCGCGAACCTCTATTTAGTTAGTATGCCTGCTCAGACGCGCAGCGGACGCGCCGAAGGCGCGCCTAAGGCAAGCCCGTCTGCGCCCGTCCGCGCCTGTACGTCGCCAGGTGCCAGGACCCCTGGCCCTGGGTTCTCTCAGAGATATATTTACCCTCGGGAGCGCTTGCTTGCCTTGCAAGCCAAAGTGCCTTGCGCTGATCACAACTGGCACCTAGACACCCCCCAAATGCAGTGCAACAAGTGTGGGTTTAGAGCCAAGGCGGACTCTGAGGCTTCTCTTGAGGCCTCCAGTTCTACACACATTACTATTTATAGCCTCAACTGTAGGTCTCTTGTAAAACATCATGAAGAAATATTTGATCTTTTTTGGATTCCGCTCCAAATATACTTTTTTTAACAGAAACTTGGTTAACCAATGACTCCGTGGCAATTCCTGCCCTGGCCCTCCCTATAGGCTACTTGATGCTCGCACAAAATAGACCTTGCGGCAGGGGAGGTGGTTTAGCAGTGATATTTAAATCTGCTTTTTCCTGCACTCTCTCCCCTCAGGCAATCCCTGACTGCGAATGTGCCCTGTTTAAAATTATGATATCACACAATTTCACTCTTACTGGGCCTCTCATTTACCGCCCTCCAGGGCTGGCCAGGGCCTTTCAGGAAGCCCTAGCTCACACCACATCTACTCTTGCCCTAGAGACAGCTAACTTTAGTATTATAGGCGATCTTAATTTACATCTGGAATGCCTTGACTCCCAGGAGATTACCAACTTTCTGGGAGACATGGATGCCTGTCAACTAACTCAACTAGTGGAGGGCCCATCACATCTCGCAGGCCACCTATTGGATCCAGTATTCTCCAATATCCGTTCTCTCAAAGTCCACGTCCCCCTTCCACTAACGTGGACGGATAATTTTCTTATCCATATGTGCCTCGGTCTAGCTGGTGCTCCTCTGCAGACCCCTCACCTGCCTTCTATGAAACGTCCCTGGCACTAACTGGACGCACCTAGCTTTGTGTCCAGTCTAAAATCATCCCGCCCCGACTGGCCCACTGACTTGGAAGAAGCTGATAGAGCCTTTAGGGGTTGGATTAACAACTCACTCGACCACTGTATCCCTAAGAAACTGACCTGCACCAAGCGCACGCAATCGCACGCCTGGTACAACGAGACTTTAGTGATGGAAAAAAAACAATGTAAAAGTCTGGAGCATACCTGGAGGCGTACCTACGACCCCATTGCTAAAAAGATCTACAGGCAGGCTATTAAAGCCTACCATAAACTTGTACAAAAGTCTAAAGCCACATTCTACACTAATTTGATCACATCGAGTCCTAACCCCGCCAAGACCATTTTCTCTCTTATAAAGGACATGATAAAACCCCCGGTAGGAACCAATAATATCATATCTACCAACCTGCACTGCGAATCTCTGGCACGCTACTTCATCAATAAAGTAGAGCGCATTTATAATACACTTGACTCCAGAAGGGCCGCCTCTAAATCGTGGCCTTCTAACTGCTCACTTGATCTCCCCTACTCTCTACAAGACTTACCATCTATGTCCTTTAAAGACCTGGAAACTCTGGCAGCAAAGGTGAAATCAGGCTCTCCTGATGACCCAGTAAAACCGGACACCTTTAGGAAATTCCAGGACTGTAATATGACTGAGGGTAGGGAATTGATCAATAGATCGCTCCAGTCGTCAGTAATTCCCAAATCTTGGAAACATGCCAAGGTCATTCCCTTACTGAAAAAGCCAGCACTGGATGCTTCTCGGCCGGAGAATTTCCGGCCAATTTCTCTGCTTCCTTACTTGGCCAAGGTTATGGAATCCCATGTTAATATCATCCTGACCAAGTATTTGGAAGTCAATGAGATTTTGGACAGGTCACAAAACGGGTTCCGGCCTAAGCATAGTACGGAATCCGCCCTGCTGGCAGTCACAGACCAGCTGAGGGCATCGCTGGACGTGGGCAACACCTCGGCACTGATCCTACTCGATCTGAGTGCGGCCTTCGACATGGTCTCCCATGAGATTTTGCTCCATCGACTCGGGGAGATCGGGGTCAGTGGCAAGGCCTGGGCCTGGTTTGCGTCTTTTCTATCCGATCGCTCCTTTCAGATCCACGCCCCTCCCTACCTGTCCAGTACTTATCCCCTCAGCAGTGGTGTCCCCCAAGGCTCTGCTCTGAGCCCCACGTTGTTTAACGTGTACGTCCGCCCTCTAGCCCTCTTGGCCAAAGCCCGGAATATTAATATGATATCATACGCAGACGACACGCAATTGATATTCACTTTCACCAATAACCCAGCCCAAGACCAACTGAAATTCCGAGAAGATGTCCTGGCCATCTCAGACTGGATGGCGGATAATTATCTTCAACTTAACTCCTCAAAAACGGAGGTGCTTCTGGTAGGCCGGGATACCCATAAATGGGACTACCAGTGGTGGCCTGCTGCACTGGGTACTCCTCCCCAACCGAAAAGCGCAGTTATGAATCTGGGGGTCCTGATGGACAACTCCCCCTCTTTCGAGCTTCACACCAAAAAAGTGGCAGGTACATGCTTTGGCCACCTACATGGTCTGAAACCCATCCTGGGGTTTTTTTACGCTTCCACCCGACAAGTGATTATTCAATCGGTGGTTCTGTCACGTCTCGACTACTGCAACGGACTGCGTAAATAAAACTGTCACGAAGAGACTTCAAAGGGCACAGAATGCGGCTGCCCGCATTCTTTTTGCCCTCCCTAAGCACTGTCATACCTCCCATCTCCTGTACCGTTTACACTGGCTGCCTATCGAACAGAGAATTTCAATTCAAAACTCTCTGCACCATCCATAAGATCTTACACAGCCAGGGCCCCCAGATACTGCAGGGGCTCTGCACACTATATGTCCCAGCGCGAGCACGGCACTCCGCAGACCTGCATCTGGCCTGCACTCCCAGGGTACGCAGGAGCAGAGCTGGGGGGTGCTCTTTTAGGTCCTTGGCCCCGGCCCTATGGAACTCTAGTCCACTCACGGCGCGCAGCACACAAGATCACTGGGCATTTAGAAAACAGATCAAAACCTGGCTGTTCTCATCCATCTTGCGCACGTGGTGTTTGCATGCTGCGCTCATGATCCCTGGGCTTTTAGAAACAGTCTATACCTGGCTGTCTTTCCATCTGGCTAGCATCACTTTCCCTGGTCACCCGTCCGCTAGCGCTGGGACGCCCCTAAGTTGGGGCAGCCATGCGCTATACAAGTACACTTAACAACATAACCTTGATCAACAGACTTCACCACATCGGAATCCAGGGAGACACCTTCAAATGGATCGCCTCATACTTCACCAGACGAACCCAGATAATCTGTCTCCCACCGTTCACCTCAGTACCCAAGAAGATCATCTGCTGTGTCCCCAAGGATCGTCCCTCAACCCCACCTTCTTCAAAACTGACATGACCCCCCCTGGCCAACACCTTCAGATTACACGGACTCAACATCACCTCCTACACCAACAACATCTAGCTCATCCTTTCACTGACAGAAGACCCCACCACCACCAAAGCCAACTTCCACAGATGTATGATGAACGTCGTTGACTGGATGAAGGACAACTGTCTCAAGCTCAACACAGACAAGACGGAAGTCCTCATCATTGTGACCAATACCTCACCATGGAACAATGCATGGTGGCCTGCTAAACTCGTACCATCTCACGCCCCAACAGCCCAAACACGCAACCTCAGCATCTTCTTGGACAGCAAACTAAATGTGAAGAAACAGGTAAAAGCAGTCTAATCCGCCTGCTTCCACACCCTATGCATGCTCCGCAAGATCTTCAGATGGCTCCCAGTCAACACCAGAAGGACTGCCACGCAGGCCCTCGTCACCAGCATGCTGGACTACGGGAACACACTCTACGTAGGAATCACCGCATGCCTCCTGAAGATACTACAGACAATGAAAAACTCAGCGGTGAGACTCATCCTCGACCTCCCCAGATGGACCCACATCACACCACACCTCAAGAAGTTGTACTGGCTCCCGTTCCAGAAGTGATGCCAGTTCATGATGTTGACCCACGCATACAAAGCCCTGCACAGCGAAGGACCAGCATACATCAACAAACGCATGACCTTCCACCAACCGACCAAACAACTACAATCTGCCTCCCTCTTCCTCGCAGACACCCCCCGGATCCACCTAAGCAACAGCAGAGGACGCTCCTTCTCACACTTATCAGCCAAACCTTGGTATGACCTTCCCCTGCACCTCAGGACTGCCCTATCTCTCTGGGAATTCAGGTAATAACTCAAGACCTGGCTGTTCGAATGAACAAATCACCATAAAGCAGTTAGCTACTCCAGCACCTTTGAGACCCTCACAGGTGATTTGCCATGCTTTATATATTACCTAGTGGCAGTCCACACTAGGTAGTTATAGTTAGATCCACTTTTCCATAGGATGGCAGTCACCAGTAGGTAGTTATAGTTAGGACCTAGTTTCCATAGGAAAAGCATTTTTTGACTTGCCTATATCTTTGATGCTGGTTGTCGAATCTTCACGAAATTTTGAAAAAACTGTGTCAAAGTATATCTTGTTGTGCATGGGAAGTTTCGGGGGGATCCATTAAGTGGGGGGGTGCAAGAAAAAGTAGTCTAAAAAAAGTGTGTTTCCCATTTTAATTCCCATATGACGCGTAGTCGAACCTACAGCCTGAACCGCTGGATGGAATTACACCAAATTTGGCAGAAAGAGAGATGTTGTAATGCAGACTGATCTTTTTGTTAGTTGGTTCAAATCTGCTCAGTAGTTCTTAAGATAAATAAATTGAAAATGATATTGATATCTGTGGCCACGAAGCCTTTGCGAAAAAAGACGAGCTCATGCAAGGAAATGCACAGCTCTGATTGGCTGCCAACACTTCAACCAGGAAGTGCTGGCAGCCATATTGGGACTCGGCTTCACTGAGTCCCTCCCCAAAAAAGTGAAAATAAAGAAAAGGGGGCAGGGTAGGAATACCCTGACCCCCAAGTCATGGTCTTGGAGTCCCTCTGGGACCCACCACTCAAAAACAGCATTTTGTTTTTTAATTTTTACCGTGAGGCTTGCAGTAGAAATAGAAATAAAACCCACAAGCGTGGGCTCCCGGGTGGGCTAAATCCTGGGGGCATATGTGATAGTATGTGGGGGGCACAATGTCCTCTGCAGCCCTGGGGACCGTCACCTTCCGGGGGCAATGAATTATTGAAATGCGGGGGCCGCATAGCCCCTGCAGCCTCAAGGACCGCCACCTCCCAGGCCAATGTTTTATAGAAGTACAGCGGGCCCGTGCAGCACCCTTGCAGCCCCGGGGAGCGCCACCTCCCAGGGGCAATTCACATACAAATGTGGGGGGCCCGCACGGCCCCCCGGAGGCCTGGGGACCACCACCTCCCCGGGGCTTAAGAAAAATTAAATGTGGGGGGACACGTGGCCCCCTGCAGCTCAAGGGACCCCCACCTCCCTGGGGCAAATTATAAGAAAGGAGGGGGGCCACGCGGCCACCGTCGTGGAGCCATATATGGCACTGGGGAGTGGCTCCTGCTATATTCCGAGGTGCAGCATTAAGTTTTAACGAGCTCTCTTTCATTCAGATGTTTATGTCAGACATATGCCAGACATACAGCATTTGAACCTTTCTGCAACCAGCAGCATGTCATCCGCTATGGAAATGATGATTTGGGTGTCGTCCGCACATTTATTACCTCCCGCGGACACAATTCCACGCTGGAGCGTGCGTCTTTTTCAAACCCTAATTATAAAAGGGAATCTTGGAGGACGACACATTAATACATTGGTTTTTGGGGAACAAGCCAACCAGGCCCCGTGTGACATGAATTTACAGTTTTAATATACACCGCCGTACAGAGGAAGCAGAGTCCGCTTAAGTTCTGGTGTGGAATGTTATACGCCCACCTGCCAGACCTAACAACACGAATATATTTGTACTGGCTGAATTAGGGAACATTAAGTGCTCTCTGGATATAGCAGAGGACACTTCGTCCCAACAGGTTCTTGGAAGTATCTTGCCCAGTATATCTGGAGCGGCTTTCTTCGCCCATATGAGGTGCTTTTAATTCATCACATTCAAGTTTTTTGTAAAAGAGAGTCAGAACTTTTGTCTTGATAAAGATGGTGGTATAATACATCCATCGAAATGCGTCGACGCCTAGTAAAGCACACAATCTGTGAATGGGGCTGTGACCAACGAGTACTTGATAAATCGAACAATACCAGGTTCCATGCCCTTACCATTGTTGTTATCCGGATGTGTACCACGTAAATGACATATTGTGCTAGTCTGTGTTATGTACTTTCTCTCTCTTTTTTATTTGCTTACAGCTATTTTGTTTAGAGTTTGTGATAATATTTTGTGATTATATTTAGGGCTAATGTGACTGATCATGCTATAAATTGTGTTCAACATTTATTCACACATTTTTTTTAAATTATACTGTGTGTTTTTTTAAAGGTTTTTAATGAATAAATCGATTTATACTTTTGTATAATCCTTTGTGTTCTGATTATCCTTTGGTGATATATGGCTTAATCTTTTCTAGTGTGGACAAGTTTGAATTGGAGGTTAAATATTAGGTTGAATGAAATGCATAGAATGATTGATGTTTGGATGATATAATCTGGTCCAAAGGACACTGCTTTTTTATCACCGTCCGCACAGGACAACACCCAAATCACTAAAGCATGATCACTCTATTGAGCCTCCAGGAGGGTAGCAGTTTTGTTTGTTGAGAGAGTGCATGAATGCATTCTTTCAGAAGGGTTGGCTATGGAAGGGTGCATCCTACAAGAGTTATTTTCGATGGGAGCAGTGCATAAATGTATTCCTTCACATGGTTGGCTATACAAGGAGTACTGAGCCATCACGATAGCTGTTTTTGTTGAGGGCAGTGCATGCAAGCCTTCTTTACCGGTGCTGGCTGTGCAGGGTGTACCGAGGATCAAACAACAGCCTGTTTTTGTTGGAGACGATGCTAAACGCTCTAGAGCCCTTTCTGGCTTGTACTGCTTCTGCAAATGTTTTAATAAGTGGGTTTCGTATTCCGATCAGGGTTGGGGATAGTGGTGCTAGGGGTGTTATGGGCAAGCCTTTGGTTTTCAGTCATCTAGAATTTTGAACGAATCTGATTAATTTAAAACTGACGGCACTGACCTAATTCTATAGTCCGTTTTTGGGACGTTGCTCAGATGCATATTTGCTGTCTTACAGCTTGTGAATTTGCTATGCTAATTTCAAAGAATCTGATGTACCATTTTTATTTGACCTTTCTTACTTCTGTTTCTTTTTCTTCCAGCTTATTTCTTCTGTCTATTTTTACTTTCTCACTTTCTCGTTTTTTCTTTCTTACTCTAATCTCCTTCTACTTTCGTTCTTCCTTTCCCACTGTTTTCCTTTCCTCCTTTTCTATAGTTTATCACTGCCCACTATGTAAAAATAGTATGTTATTATAGACATATGACGTTGGATGCATGTAACAAGCATCCGAGTTCTCCGTTCTTTTATGGCCTGGTACTACCTAAGTCCCCTTTTCTTTAAAACCCAAGACCACCCTTGGATGAGGACTCCCTCCCTCCTCCAAGGCAAGTATTTCAGACCACACTCTTTAGGATTACGGGGAGTAACCCCCCGGCCGTATTTATTACATAATTAATACATTGATATTAATTTACATTATGTACAATTACGCAGAAAGTCCGGATACCTTGATCGATACACGAGGTTACTTGTCTAACCTTAACATGTTACTAATACATAAAATTCCTATCGTAATCTAAACATGTATATACATTACTTTCTGCGTGTCCCCGCTAGAGCCGACGGCAAGGTCAATGACTGGCGGCCCCAGATCCCGTTAAAACGACAGAGACTCCACGGGAGTAGGCCTGCGTAGGGGGTACAGCTTATCGGACGGATATTTTCCCCCGGGCCCCCCCTACGCCCTGAGCCTTAACTCCCTAACGGGGGCTGCAATACTGCATACTTGCGCCCTGATGCGCATGCGCGTGCGAGGGTGGCCACAGGCCTACTGGGAAGAGTGACTCCCCTGGCCCCGCACCCCGACAGCCTACCGACTGGCTGTCACCGCCCCTGGAGTTGTAAACGTTGCGTAGGGGGTCCAGCTTGCCAGACGGATGTCTCCCCCGGGCCCCCCCTACACCCTGAGCCTTAACGCCATAAAGGGGCGCTGCAAATCTGCATCCTTGCGCCCTTGTGCGCATGCGCGTGCGGCAGCCTACTGTAAGAGTGACTCCCTGGCCCCCGCACCCTTTCAGCCTATTGACCGGCTGTAACTGCCCCTGGAATTCCATGTGAGACCGTCTGTCTCCCCCTCGGGCGTCCCCATTTGATAACTGGTGATGCCCGCTACGAAACAAAACTATGCTCACCAATCATGACCTTACCGCCTGACCAAGGACACAAACTAAAATACGACAATCTTACCTGTAACATACAATATACTGACACTTTTACTACACATTACCATGGCATCAACACATAACTTTACATTACACATTCCCTGTAACTCAAAAACGACATATACTGACACTTTTATTACACATTACCATAGCATCAACACATAAGTTTACATTACACATTCCCTGTAACTCAAAAACGACATATACTGACACTTTTATTACACCTTACCATAGCATCAACACATAACTTTACATTACACATAACCTGTAACTGAAAACGACATATACTGACATTTTTATTACAAAATACCCAAATCATCAATAATCACCATTTTTATTAACCATGTCCCTCGAGCTACCTGCTACGAAATTTAAGAAAACAAAGCCAGACACATATGACTGCAACACTCCTATGAACTGCCTGCCTTAGGGGATGGTGGGTGGGGAAAAACAAGTTATGGGCCCCTCGAGGGCCCGGACCCGTATGCTGGCTGGGGGGAGCGAGAGAACAAGGGACTGTTCCCGCTCCCCTCGCCCCCTTTAAAGGGGGCCCAGGGCAGACCGGTCTAAACCGGCCTGCTCCAACGTCTCCAGAACGCGCTGAACCGGAAGCACTAAAGTGCTTCCGATTCGCGCCCCCATGGGGCAACCCCATTGATTGCTCAGGGGAGGTGGGGCATCGCGTCATCAGAGGGCGCGGCGACCCCCCTACCTCCTCCGAGCCCCGGGGACCGGCGCGACCACCATAATGGCGGCCCGCGCTAGGCAGCGCCTGGCCTTGCCCAGATGATGCTATTAGTACATACAAATTTGGAATCACATGAAAATACAGTGTGAGGTTCACGGCCAGCCTTGGTGGTAGAATTGGGCTGCACAACTTTTCTGAAGCTCTTAGTCACTTGTGAGCTCTGTTGGCAGATGGATGGGCACAACAATGACAGACGTGCATGATTAGCACAGCACAGACCAGCAGAGAAATCATAGACTTTAGGATGGGGTCCCTCACGACAGGCATAGGTCTGCTGGGTGGGCACATCATGGACAGGTACAGGAAGGATAACTCAGCTGACTGGACACAGCAAGGACTGGCACAGAAGGATAGCTCTGCTATTCTATTCTATTCTGAGGAATTTAGAAAGTAGCGCACAGCTGCCCTAATCAGGCCTCCCAGAGCTGGTATATTTCAGACACAGAACTCACCAAGTTATACAGATAGCCGGGTCTTGAGATGTTTCCTGCAGCTGAGCTCATCTCCGTACCCCGATGGGCAGGGAGTTCCATAAACTGGAAGCCAAAGAAGAAAATGGACGCACGCCACTTCCGGTTTTCTACGCTATAACGATTGAAAAGCGCTTCGACGCCTCGTCAGGGGAAGTGTGCGCTATATAAATGCAATTACAATTATTGCTAAATGAGAGGTGGATGATTCAATGTTTTTGTTGGGTTGTAGGCTCGTACAAGGCTGTAAAAGGACAGGGCCCTTTTTATAATAAGCTCGATTGGCAATGCTGAGTGCTTTCAATTGAGTCCTCTGTTTTTTTGTTTAAATCTCTTTTATTGAATTTATACACAACAAAGAGAACGAACATCAACAATCACCAGGCAGTAAGCAATAAGGCAGCACATAGCAGGCAAATTACAATGTATACATCAGTGGTTTAGAGTAATGGGGCTATGAGGGACGGTGCACAGTACATACCGTAGGGTACAGGGCCAAAGGCCGGGTGCAGATGACATTACAAAAGTTAGGCTAGTGATCCCCACCCAGCTCTGTAGCAACAGCACGGATCAAGCAGACGGGGTCACATGAATACATGTGGCTAAACTAACTGGACTAGCACAGTCGCATCTCCAGGAGGGCCACATGGGGTTGAGAATGCAGAGTATTAACAATCACTAAACAGTGGGAGCCCCAAGGGAGCGAGCAAACTAAGCTCGTAAAAGTCCCCAAAGAACACCAATCGGTACCTCAGTAAGGATAGTGCAGTCTGCGGCTAACACTGTAAGCCCTAATATAATGTAGCCCCTCGTTAAGGTTTGCCCAGGTGCGGCACAGACCGGCTGTGTACGTCGTACCAAGGGTCACCAGCGTATACAGATATAAAATAGTGCCCGTAACTAATGGTCGGGGGAGACCCCCAGATCTGCTGGCCTGCAAAACAAAAGGGGGGAGGAGAATAGAGGCAGAGCCCCACCAGTCAAAGACGTAGAGGGGGAGGAATGAAAAAGGAGAAGAGAGAAAAAAGAGGAGGGGAGAGAGAATGATGCGGCGTCTCCTTGGTGCAGGGAAGCTCCGGGGAAGGGTGGGCAAACGCCCTGGGCCTAGGACCATGTCCGGGCATATCGCAGGAGGGGTTCGGGTCTCCTTCCCCAATTACCCCGTCTCGTCCTCACAGGGTTCTCCCCTTGGAAGTAAGGGGTCAGCGAAGAGTTGGAGGGCTCTCAAGCGAGGGGGAACAGATCGGGCATGTTCCAGTTTAGAGAGGTGTGAGACTAGAGGCCGCCAAGTGCGCTCAAATTTAGCATCAGTGTGGGTAAGTCTATGAGAGAGGAGCTCCATCGCTATGCCATGCCATAGTCGAGTGAGCCACACTGAGGACGGGGGGTAAAGGCCTTCTTCCAGTGGAGCGCTATAACCTGTTTTGCAGCAGTAAGCATGTGGAAGATCAAGCGCCAGTACGAGTGTGTCATGGCTTTGAGGGATCTCGGACGGAGCCCTAACATTGCTATCCCCGGGTCACTCGGTATAGGAAACCCCACCGCCTCCCTAATGTGACTCAGAACCTCTTTCCAAAAGATTTTGATGAGTGGGCAGGACCACCATATGTGCATGAAGGAGCCCTGGGCAGCCTGACAGCGCCAGCAGAGAGGAGCAAAGCCGGGGAACATCTTTTGGAGTCTAAGGGGGGTGTAGTACCAACGAGTCATGATTTTATACGCCATCTCCCGCTGTACAATACTTTTAAAAATGCGCGGAATATCCCTCCATAACTGCTCCCACTGGTCAGGGAGAATATCGTCCTCGAGGTACAACTGCCAGTGGTGTTGGTAGGTGTGTGGCGGCACTGCGTGTGAATGTTGAAGTACCTTGTATGTCTTGGAAATCAGCCCTCGGGTTCCATCAAAAGATTGGACTAAGGTCTCAAAAGGAGTGAGCTGGCGTGTGGCGCCCTCTGTGTAGGAAGGGGTGTGGAGCCAGTGGCGAATTTGAAAGTATTCTAAGCGCGCTGTTTGAGAGAGATTAAAATCCTTCCTGCATTGCTCAAAGGGTTTAAAAATTCCCCCTTCGAATAGTTGTGCTATGATATGGCACTCACCAGCTGCCCACGCAGGAAAGGAGGCGGGATGCAGAGCCGGCATAAACTCCGGATTAAGCGCCAGGGGTGTATTAGGGGAGGGGAAGGAGGTAAGGCCTCAGGTCACCGCTATTCTGTCCCAGATCTCCAAAACAGTCCTTGTCGGGGTGGCAATGTAAGCGCTACGATGTCTGGCACCTCTCGGCAGCCAGGCTAAATCCCACAGCGGGCGACAGGCCACGGCCCTGTCCATGTGGAACCAGTGCTTTTCGCTTTCGCGAACTACCCATTCCGAAATATAGCGCAAGTGCGATGCCCAGTAGTAGACAAGAAAGACGGGACAAGCCAACCTTCCCCGGTCTCGCGGCAGCATTAGGACCTTTGTAGAAAAACGCGGTTCCTCCCCCTCTCCCCCCCAGATGAAGGCAGTAACCTCCCGCTGAAGGCTCAGGATGTCCCTTTGGGGGATGGATGTTGGGAGCGCCTGAAAAAGGTAGAGCACCTTAGGAAGGATTGGCATCTGCCTTAATGGCATCTTAACCGCATTAAGGCGGCCCAATCAGGAAATGGGGAGCGATTTCCAACGGCGGAGTTCATCCCATATAGAGTTTCTACAAGCCGGCCAATTCGCCTGTGTCCACGAGTCTAGAGTAGCCGTAATATTGATACCTAGATAGCGGATGGAGAGTGGGGACCATTGTAAGGGGATAGCATCCCCCAGGTCCTCCAGCTGCCGGGGGGGAAGGGTAAGGTTAAGCGCCTGTGACTTGTCAAGATTAATTTTGAGTCCCGAGATCAACTCAAAGCGGGAGAGCACATCAAGTAGCGCGGGGAGAGAGCTCGCAGGGTCTGTAAGTGTCAAGAGGAGATCATCGGCGAAGAGGGCGATCTTATGTTCAACCCCCCGAGCCGTAGGCCCTGAATTTCTGCCGATTGGCGGATGGCTATCGCCAGGGGCTCCAAAGCAAGAACAAAAAGTAGAGGTGATAATGGACACCACTGGCGCGTGCCCCGATGAATGGAGAGGGGTGGGGTGAGGAGACCGTTGACTCGAATTCGCGCCGATGGTGCCTCATATGGAGCCATAATTCGCGCAGTCATGACCGGGCCCAGACCTATTCGCTGCAGAACCGCCCGGAGGAAGGACCAGTCGACCTGGTCGAAAGCCTTCTCAGCGTCAAGAGAGAGAAGGAAAGCCGGTATATTACGGCGTCGGACTTTTTCCACTAAGTGGGCCACACGACGAAGATTGTCCGCTCCTTGTCACTCCTGGATGAAGCCCATCTGGTCTGGCTCAATTAGGCCAGGGAGATGGGGGGCTAGACGTTGGGCCATGATTGTGGTATATAATTTAACTGCTTGCGGGCGATGGAGATGGAAGTAATAGTGCCTCAGATTGTGACCTTGAAGGTGTCCCATAGGACATGCCCGTGAGTGTCCGGGAGGTCATTAGTGGCAAAATACGTTTGAATTGCCTGACGTATTTCGGCCACGTCTACCTGGTCCTGAAGGACATGAAGAGGAAGGCGCCACCTAGGAGTGGAGCAGGGGTGCCTGCCCACACCCGCCAGAGTAATTTCTAAATGGGCGTGGTCAGAGATGGATATATCCGAGATCGTTGCGGAGTCCAAAGAACGAATGAGAGATTGGGATAAAAAAAAAAAATCAATGCGAGAGTAAGAGCAGTGTACATGGGAATAAAAAGTATAATCCTGCACCTCCGGCTCCCTGTAGCGCCACGCGTCCATGAGGCCCAAAGCTGCAAAATCTTGTTTGAGTGCTGCAGACATGGCACCTGTTCCCTGGAAAGATGAGGAAGTACGGTCCAGGCTAGGGTCCCATACTAAATTAAAGTCACCCGCGAGGATGATAGGGTCAGGCTCCCGGGAGAGTGAGGTCCAAAGCAAGTACCGAAGGTATGCATCTTGTGCGTGATTGGGAGCATAAACATTAAGCATCGTGAGAGGCTTACCCTGCATAAGAAGTGTAAGTCTTAGGAAACGTCCCTCCTTATCGCGCATGGTTCGAGTAACCTGCATGGGAGTGCCTGCTTTAAAAAGAATAGCTACCCCTGCTGTTTTGGTCTGTGCGGAGGCCCAGAACTGTGTGGGGAATCCGGGGTGGGACATGCGCGTGGTGTCAGCGTGTAAGAGATGAGTTTCTTGGAGGAAAATAACGTCTGGGTCCTGCAGTAGAAGGTAGCGCCATATTTGCCTCATCTTATTAGGAGCATTAAGGCCTTTTACATTAAGGGAAAGACATTTAAGATGTGCCATGTGCCATGGACCATTACAGGTGAGGTGAAGCACTGGCAGGTATGCAGGTCATCAGACCTCTCTCTCCCTGAGCCCAGTTCCCACAGAGCAAGCGGTGGTCGTGGTGAGATAGGGGGGGTGGTATATTGCGCCCCAGCGGGAGACAGGGTAGGCCCCCTCCCATGTCCCCAGAAGCCCCAGCCAAAGAGATAGAGTGCCCTGACGTGTGTACATTCGCTCCCCAAGAGTCCAGATAAGGAAGGAACAGAAAGAGGAAAAAGTGAGAGAGATAGGGGCAGGAAGAAGACAGCATGTCAAACAGTGGAGAGGCCAACTGGGCCAAAGAAGACCATTCCAGTCCAGGAGCGGCCCAGTGGTGTGAACCAGGGCGGCTCTGAGGAAGTCACTCCCCATAGGGACTAAGGAAATGGCGGGGTGGGCCATTAGATTTGAGAGAGCAGCCGCTGTCCGCCCCCCATTGGCCGGCCCGCTACACTAACATCGGAGAGGCACGGGGTCTTCCCCAGGAGTGGACTCAAAGCCCCTTAGCGTAGCACGGGACCATGTCTGTGCAGCACAACAGAGGTCGAAAGAGCAGAAGCCCGCATGCCTCAGAAAGAGTCTCAATAGTTACGGACGCTAAAGAGGGTGGCAGCCGGCTGTGGATCATGTCGCAGGGGTCGGTCCGTGGAGAGCCCGCAGGCGACAAGACATCGTAGATGGCCAGAGTGCCAGGGCATCCCCAGCAAAGTCAAACATTCACGTAGGAGGCAGGAGGCTGGGTCGGCAGGAGGAAGAGGTAGTTCCCTCCGACTTCAAAGAAAGCACATCCCATCAAGGGACCACCACCCCAGCGCCTGAGCCAGAGGGGGAGGGAGGCCCCGACTTTGAGCCCCCTCCCTCCGAAGATTGCGAGGCCTCTATTGTTTTCAGATGGTGGATAATGTCTTGTTTGGCTTGGAGTGTCATCGCGCTGGCTTTAGAGGCTCTAGTGTGAGGAGGCTGTACCGTTGACCACTCTGGACGTAGAGGAGTCCGGGACTCAGAGTCAGCAGAGGTAGGGGTGGAGGGACGAGGATCAGGCGAGATGCGGAGCAGTTGGGAGGCCTCCTTAAGGGATATCAGAGACCTGCGCTTTCCCTCCCATTGGAAGATCAGAGCAAAGGGGTGGCCCCATTGGTATTTAATGTTGGACTTCTTCAGTTTGTCGGTCACAGGTTTGAAGTACCTGCAGCGGCGCAGGGTGAGCGGGGAGAGGTCTTGAAAACTTTGGATGCGGTGACCCTCATACCTCAACTCTTCAACAGTCCGAGATGCCCGGAGGATCGCCTCTTTCTCCGTGAAGAAGTGGACCCAGGTCAGTATGTCAGGAACCAGGTTGGCTTTCCCACGTGGGGGTGCAACTCGGTGCGCCCGGTCCAGCGCTGGAGGAAAGGCGTCGTCGTCCCCACGGACCACCTGGAGGAGGTCTGCAACATAGGTCATGATGTCCTGACCCTCCGCTCCGCGTGGAACTCCCCGTATGCGGAGGTTATTCCGGCGGCTTCTGTTTCTAAGTCCTCCTGCTTAATTTGGAGTTCGATATGTTGCTCCTCAAGTGCCGTCACGCGGCGCCAGAGCTCCTCCTGGTCCTCCGTTCGTGAGTCAAGGGTGCGTTCGAGGTCGTCCACTCTTGTGCCGATTTCGGTAACATCACGCCGAATGTCCGTAAGGCAGGTTTTGACCTCCAGTTTGAGAGAGCTGATTTCGGATTTTATCTCCTGGAGGAAATTGGACATGAAGGCCTGGGTGATGGGGCTGGTTTCAGCGGTCTCTGGCTTGGCGGCCATCATGGAATCCTCCTGTGTAGTCGCCGGAGTAGTTTTGGCCCACAGATCTGCCACTGACTGCTGGCTGTACTGCGGCTTTCCCTGATTTGTTTCGGGGCATGTCGTGGGCAGGGGGAGCGCCCAGCCCGCAGGAGTTCTCGCTAGCATCCAGCACAGGACTCCACTGCCACCGACGGGGTACTCTGCTGTCAGGGGGCCCTCGGGAGGAAGATCAAGAGGAGCGGCCCAGAACGTTGGGGGGGCGCCCCCCGCCGCAAGATCCAAAGCGATTCCCAAAGGGTAGCCCGCGGTCAGGCCCGAGCCCCTCGACACTCCGGGCTCAGGCAGGTGTGCAGACCGGGAAGCTGCTGGCGTGAAGGCCCAAGCCCTTCAATACTCCGGGCTCAGGCGGGGGTGCTTGGAGGGCCCCAGTATCAGCACAACTCTGATCGTGCAAGCTGGCCGATCACGTCTTCTCCCAGGCGGTCCGGCAAAGCCCTTAGGAGGGAGCAGATCAGGAGGGAGCCGTGGCGTCAAGGCAGGCGACGGCTCGCTTGATGATGTTCAGCGGGGCTGCGAGGGGTCAGCCAGTACAGGGGCCCAGGCTCTTTGTCACTCCAGGCCCAGGCAGAAGCACCGAGAGCAATCAAAACCCCCCAACTGCAGCGGGTTTTCCTGCGTGCAGACACCTCATCTGCCCCCCGACCAGCACACTCAATCCAGGGGGGAGAAGGAGAGAGGCAGTTTCAAGCGCCCAGCCACGATAATGCCCAGGGCCCAGTAGAGCACTGTTAGTCTGCGAGGTGAAGCTTCTGAAGCTGGGCCTCCCGGTTGCTGCGTGGTTCAGGCCCCAGGGGCGCGCTGTAGCCAGTGTGGTTGCCTGGAAGCTGCGTGTGTGGAGGCCTAAGCCCTTCAATACTCCGGGCTCAGGCGGGATTGTTTGGAGGCCCCCAGGTGTAGCACAGCTCTGGTCGTGCAAGATGTCTGATCGCGCCCCCTCCCGGGTGGTCAGCCAAAGCCCTTAGGAAGGGGCCGAGAAGGAGGGAGCTGCGGTATCAAGGCAAGTGACGGCGCGCTTGGCGATGCTCAGCGTGGATGCAGGGGGTCAGTCAGTACATGGGCCCGGGCCCTTCGTCACTCCAGGCCCAGGCAGAAGCGCCGAGATCAATCAAAACCCTTCAGCTGAGGTGGGGTTCCTTGTGCGCAGTCATCTCATCTGCCCCCCGGTCAGCACACTTAAACCAGGGGGGAGAATGAAAGAGGCAGTTTCTAGCGCCCAGCGACGATACTGCTCAGGGCCCCGCAGAGCATTGCTAGTCTGTGAGGTGGAGTTTCTAAAGTTGGGCCTCCTGGTTGCTGCGTGGTGCAGGCCCCAGGGGCGCGCTGGAGGGCCGTGGAACAAAGTGGGCAAAGTACTTGTTCCCCAGAATCTGTGCTTCGAGTCAGGATGGTAAAGGGGGTGTCCCTCACCGTCGGCCCAAAGGAGAGCAGTGCAAAGCAGCCCCTGCGCAGACCCGAGCCCCTCGTCACTCCGGGCTCAGGCAGGGGGCACAGGCCGTGCAGGGCCCCGGCGTCGATATGGCCGCTGTGGCTCAGGTATCCAATCTCCCCCCACTCAATCCGCACAGTCCGGGGGGGAGAGAAACGACGTAGTATTCCCGGTGTCTGTGTGTTTCCGGGCCCCGGGGTGCGCTGGCGTAGGATGCGGCGATAGGTCCGTGTCGCTCTACCCCCCGGGGGCTGTGCCTCCACCCCTGGGTCCCGCAGTCGCTCCTCGCCGCCGGCTCCCTCATGCAGTCCACCTCACCTCTGGGCCCCCCACGTGGGCCGACAAGCGGTCAGGGAGCTCTGCGTCTCGCCGGCAGGTTCTCGGCGCAGGGCGCCACGCGGCCCTCCACACAGGGCCGTCTTCAAGCTGGCACTGGTCGTCTAGGGCTCCCAATAAGGTGCGCAGTCAGGCGCAGGGGTGTCAGGGCATAAGGAGCACCCCAGCAGCACCCCGCACCTAGGCCACCAGAGCTGTCGCAAATCCCGGGCCCACAGCAGGACGCAGGCCTCTCCTGCGGCCCCCGACAACATGGCGGGCGGGAGCGTTGCGGCGGGCCTTCCCCTTCTCTCTGGGGTTATCGTCGCCGGCAGGACCCCGGTGCACCAACCAGGATATGCAGGGGGCTAAAGCACGCTGGAGGGGGGGCACCGACTGCACCCCCGCGCCTCTGAAAGCTCAAAATAGCCCCCGGCCGGCCTCTGGAGGACGGAGCTCTTGCAGCGCACGTCCTACTCCATCGAGGTCTTGGCCACGCCCCCCGAGTCCTCTGTTTTATGGGTAGCCAGTGCAAGGTCTTTGTGTAATTTATAATATTTGATCATTTCTTCAAATGAGTCTAAAGTTAATATTTTCGATTCTTTTTCACTTAATTGATGACTATATAATATCATCTTATGTAAGCTTGCAAGCAACCCCATCTGTTTAATTAGCTGTACGTTTTTATTTCCAACACAGCAGGATATGCATTCCTCTGGGTACCTTTGTTTATCCATGCAACATATTAACACCACTCCACTTTAGAGCAGTGGGTGGAGCTCCGGCTGCGTTCATTTTATTCTGCTTCAGAACCTTAAAATAAACGTGTCAGTTTCTCGAGTGTGCCACACAGATGGTAGGTATTTATTTTGCTAACATAGTATGAATATATTTATGCTAATTTGGCGCATTTACTCATGAATATCAAAAAAATCTTTTGGCTTTTCGGAGCATTCATGGAATTTGGCGCTCTTTTCTGCCACCCACACAGTCTCTTGGAGATGCGCCCTGCAGATGCCATTGTACTTTCTGCTGCAGTCCCTACATGCCTGCCACTTTTAATGCCAGCTTCCATTATTCCCACACCAGTAATATTAAGAATAGCGACCTGCCACGAAAGAATTACTTATGCAGTCTTAGGCCACATGAGTGCGTCTCTCTAGAACCACAGATATCATATCCAAGGATCGGGCTGACAGTTTCCTTTGCCAGGCTTCTGTGGGTATAGGTTGGCATTGGCAGAGTCAAGCAGGGTCCAGGGACTTATGCAAGGGCACCACTCTTGAGTCTGGTGCAGTTGCCACCTGGATGAAGGACAACTGCCTCAAGCTCAACTCAACTTAGAAAAGCTCAACTTAGAAAAGACCGAAGTCCGAAGTCCTCATCCTGGGCTCTATCCCCTCCGACTGGGATAACTCCAGGTGGCCTACAGCGCTCGGAACCCCCCATACCCACGGACCACGCAGGAAACCTTGGCATCATCCTGGACTCCTCGCTCTCACTGCAAAATCAATGCTGTCTCGTCCTCCTCCTTTCACACCCTCCACCTGCTTCAGAAGATCTTCAAGTGGATCACCACCGCGTCCAGGAAAAGGGTCACCCGTGCGCTCGTCAGCCACAGACTCGACTACGGCAAGGCACTCTATGCCGGCACCACCCAAAAACTCAAGAAACTGCAGAACATCCAGAATGCCTCCGCCAGACTCATCCTGAACATCCCCTGCCACATCACTGGTCACCTGAGAGACCTTCACTTGCTACCTATCAACAAAATAATTACCTTCAAGCACCTCATGCATGCCTACAAAGCCCTCCACAACGCCGGAACTGCATACCTCAACCACCGCCTCTATTTCTACACAGCAGCCGTAGGCATGGCTCGCGGGTGGGGGGGGGGCGGGAGGTCATGATAAAAAATATATAAAAACTTACCTTGAGGCCAGGTCCTGCGTCTTCTCTGCTCCTGCTCTCCTGCCTCCGACTCGGACAGGACAGGAAGCAGGAGGCAGCCAGGTTCCCTCCACTAAGCCAATCACAACGCTGCAATGCAGCGTTGTGATTGGTCTGAAGGCCGTGACACGGTGCTCAGCCAGGGGCTGGAGGGGTGGGCATGTTCTCCATGCAGGCTGCATGGATAAGGGGAAACTGTGCATGACTGGTTTGGGCAGCCCGAGAGGGTCATTGCATACTCAGGAGTGGGCAAACCACTCCTTCCCTGCCATGCTCTGTAAGCAGGGCAGCCCCGCCCGCAAAGGAAACATAAAATGGTAATAACTAAAAGTTATTATCATTTTATGTTTTTGCTTCTCGCACAGCGAGAAAAAAGCAGAGGGGCAACACTCCTCCGCCATAGTGGAGGAGCCGCTATTGCTTCTACACTCCCACCAGACATCTCCGCTCTGCCCAACTGGCCATGGCCACTATCCTAAGGATCTGCAAGATCACTGCTGGAGGAAGATCCTTCTCCGACCTCGCTGTGAAGACCTGGAACTCTACATCTCAGGCAATCACCGTCGCTGCCTCAATTCAGGAAGGAGCTCAAGACCTAGCTCTTCAACTGAACCGCAGAACCACCCCAGCGCCTTGAGACCCTCATGGGTGAGTAGTCGTGCTTAACAAGAAACCTGATTGATTGATTGATTTTACTCTATGCTGCTTGGAAAAGAGAGGTGTTTTATGAGGGAATAAAGCAGGGAGAGGAGGATGACCATTTTGAGCATTGACTGTCAATGCAGAATTTAATACCTAATTTTGTCACACTGACTGCCTTTTCAGAATTTCGAAAATAGCTCTTTTTTGTCACAGTGACTGCCATTTCAGAACTTTGCAAATATTTGATTTTGTCAGCTTTTCACAGAGGATTGCAGGCACAAAATGAAAAAACTGCTGAAAACATAATGAAAAAACATTTGTGTGACTTTTTTTCAGTTAATGCAATGAATTTAACACTCTGTTTTCATTAAAACAAATGTTCATATGATTTAGTGATTATTCGGGCTCTTGTCAATGGCGTTCTTAAGTCGACAGATTACAAGAAAACTCGATAGAAAAAGGGAAAAAGTTATTATTCACTATGGGGGATATTCACAAGAACGTGCGCGAAACATCCCCAGAAAATGTTAACGCAACATCACACATCGCAGTCTATCGCGGGAAAATAACCCCGTGTTAACGTGGAATTCACAACACGGCGGTACCATGCGATAGTCTCCCGAAAACGCGGACAATGTTCGTGATACAACACCCGCGACGGTGATAAAAACCCAAACCCCACCGCAAAAAAACATGCGATGGGCCAAACCGCGTTGAGGAAATCAGCGATAAGCAGCACCAGGCCTGCAATACACACACGTCAGGCGGGAAAATCACTACAAAAGGAGAAAAAACACACAAAATAACCAACACCGAAGCACCATGGAGGCATCCGGAGCAGGCGCAGAGAACGAGCGGAACCCCACAAGCACCCCGGACGACCAGCCTGGGACCTCGGGGACAGGGAAGGGCAAGGACAAGAAGAAGAGGAAGAGGCGGTTCGGTCCGCAGGAGAACAGGATCCTGGTCACGGAGGTGATGGAACACCATCAAGAACTGTTCGTCATCTCCAACGTGTCATTGGGCACCAAAAATGGAATATGGCTGTCCATCGTGGACAAGGTGAATGCCGTCGGAGAGCACAAGAGGTCAATGGACGAGGTCAAGAGGCGATGGATTGACATCAAGCGGAAAACCAAGGAGAAACTCGCAGGCAACCAGAAGGCAGCAATGCAGACTGGAGGTGGGAGCCCAGCGCCACAGCTGGAGCTGGATGACATGGAGAAGCTGGTGTCGACAGTCATCAGTGTGGAGACCGTGGCAGGAGTTGGGGGAGCGGACACTGCTCGACATGACACAACACAACAGCAACAGGGTGAGTAACGACCAGGGACTGGGGGGACGGGGGGAGATGGCCACAATGGCACACATGCACATTCAAGCAGAGCACAGTGCACACCCACCATGACTCTGGATCATGGCCCTGATCTACAGACTGTCACAATGTACATTGCCATGCTGTCTGAATGTGAACATGTACCATGCAGCTACATACATGTGGACACAATGTAACACAGCATCTCCCTTCACATTACAGAGACACCGTCAACACCTCCTGCAGAGCAGACCCAGCCACTCTTCACTGATGACGAGGAGGACACCCCCAGCATCGACACCGAAGCCCTCCAAGACATCTTGGAACTCATCCGCCAATCACCTCCAGGATCAGGGCAGCCCAGCTGCTTCGAGGAGACCCCACCCACTCCACAAACCACCCAGCAGGAGGCACCCACAACCCCGGCTGTCTCCCAGGACCCCCATGAACAGCACATGGCCTTCCAACGCCGTGTGTTGGAGGGCCAGAGGGAGATGGCTGAGCAGGTGCGGGTGGGGTTCGACCTCATGGCTACCAAACTTGACACCATCCATGGGTGTCTGAGTCCCATCAGGGACCACCTCCAGTCCCTAACGGACACCCACAGGCTGCTCCATGGTCTCCAACGAGCCCTGGCTGACATCGCTGGAGTCATGACTCGGAGACATGAACACCTGTCCGCTCAGAGTGGCTCCAGCAATCTCAGCCGTGAGCTGGCACACATGCGGAGGCTGATGGAGGACATGGTGCGGATGGAGGTGGAAAGGATGGCAGCCACCGCTGCACATCAGCAAAATGTAGCTGGGAACTACCATGCCCTGCAGATCCTCATCATGCCATTACTGCCACAAGGCGTGGCGAAGATGAATGCTGCTGCTCCTACACCATACACAACTCCGCCCCCTGGTGTGTCAGTGCCTCACAGTGCAGCAGACATTTTCACTCCGGCACCTGATGTGTCACTGCCACACAGTGCGGCCGAGAATCCACCTCCGGCCCCTGATGTGTCAGTGGCACACAGTGCTGCAGCCGGAACTGCAACACCCACTGGTGAGGCAGAGCACACATCCGAGGACGAGGACGTGGATGGGATTGAGTTCAGAAGGAGGCACTAGCATTCATTTCCACCACCTGGCCTGTTGCTGCTTGGTGCCGCACATGGCCCCTTGACCTTCCACTGACCCCGATACACTCTGATGCACTAACCTTGGACCGCGACATGGACTGACATATCCTGTTTGTTGACCAATGGCACGGCGACCAGACTGCGGACTGTACTCTTCCTCTTCCGCTGTACTTGTCATTCCCTGATGGACTCTGGCTGGCCCTCCACGGGCCCATATTGTGAAGTGGGGTTGGCATGGCCCTGTACTGCTCCAGCTGCAAAACTCCACTGGATGTGCATTAAACATTCAGAAACGCACTGCTGTGTCATGTCTTTCATCATTCAAGTATGAATGTGTGGATGAATGTAGGGTCAGTGATTCGCCCTAACGTCAATGATGCTCATCTAGTGGGATTCCAGTCACAGTGCGCTACATTGCCGATTGCGTTCCGGGTGCCATAGACACTACAACAGGGACACACACATTAGTCACTTCCTTGTCCGGACATGGATTGAACCACGCCCAGAGCCCCCGAGTCATTGTTGCAAGCCCTGCGCTGGTCCGGCGTACGCCAGGCCAGACCACTCCGCTTACGCTCCGAGGGGGGGGCCACATAGCTACATGTCGCAGGTTTACACGCTAGTGCTCTGCAGGTCACTGGTCTAGTTGTCAGCATGTCACGGCCACTCCCTGAGGGCAGGTTTGCACACACACCACACCCATCCGGCACAGGCGTCACAGGCCATGTGACCCCGCCAATTTAAGGGGCCGGCAATGTCACATTCCCTACTGCCGGAGGTGACTGGGTGACGGACGTTCCACGGGGCTCAATCATGAAGGGCCCATGAGTTGTTGCGCACAGGGTTAGTGGCACCCGAGGCCTTGCGGCCATCACGGGCCTACCACCACGTGACGCTGACTGGGGTTGCACAGGGTTAGTGGCACCCGAGGCTTTGCGGCCATCACAGGCCTACCACCACATGGCGCTGTCTGGGGTTGCACAGGGTTAGTGGCACCGAAATTGCTGAGCGGGTGTGCAGCCTGCGATGATGACGTGTGCAGTGATGTGGTCTCTGCCATTGATGCCTCAGGACTCAGCGCCATGTGTGGGACCTGCTGGGCCACGGTGCGGGTCCGCATGATGTGGAGCATGCCATGGTGGCGGGACAGGGGCCTGGAGCTTGCATGGGCACGTGGTGTGCCCACTGGTGGACACACCGTTGGCGGCAGGTGAGCAGTGGGGCCTGGGAGCGCAAGCGCGGATGGCCAGCGCTGGCCGGCGGGAGGGGTTAGGGTGCGGCTGCATGTGTGCGCAGGGGCGGACAAGCATTGTTGCTGTGTGCAGTGAGATGGACTCTGCCATGATTGACTCTGGCTTCGATTACAGATTGCAGACCTGGTGGCTTGCAGTGTATACCGGCACGTGGTTGGAGACACACCGGTGGCAGCAGGTGAGCAGTGGTGCCTGGGTGCGCAGGGGCGGCAGTGTCCCTCCCTCTCTCTCTCTCTCTCTCTCTCTCCCTTCCTTTCCTTCTCTCTCTCCCTCTCTCTCTCTCTCTCTCTCTCCCTTCCTTTCCTTCTCTCTCTCTCTCTCTCCCTTCCTTTCCTTCTCTCTCTCTCTCTCTCTCCCCTCTCTTCCTTTCTCTCTCTCCTTCTCCCTCTCCCTTTCTTTCTCTCTCTCTTTCTCTCTCTGCCTTTCTTTCATTCTCTGTTTCTCTGTGTCTCGCTCCTTTGATGTGCGCATGACACACGTTCTGAGTTTGTGCTTTATTTTCCAGGCTGTGACATCAAGATTGTCCCGGACGGACCCGACAGGAGTCTTCCCCATTGGTGTTTTGTGTTGTATTTCAATAAAGTTTTTGGTTGTTACTTCAATGATGAGTGACTGTTTCTGGTTCCTCTGACCACACATGTGTGTTTGTTTTTATCATTGTGCGACATCAAGCGCTTTTAGTGGCTCTTGTGTCGTGCACGGTATGTGTTTGTCTGGGGCGGGGGCCAGGGGGGGCCTGGGAGTGGGGGCTGTGGGTGTTGTGGCCCTCTTGGGTCTCCGAGCTGCATGATCATTGGCTCCATGGCATCTGTGGGTCTTCAGATGTGGCTCTGTGCTGGGCTCCCTTTCGTACTGCAGGTAGTCGTCCTGCTTAACACCAGCAGAAGGCAGGTGTTAAATCCCTGCTGCTACCGCGGATTATCGCCTGTTTTTGGTTCGCATCGCAGATCTGGCAGTTCGTTGTGAAAGTGGTGTAGTGGTGTTTTCGTGTGTTTTTGCACGGGAACGCCTACTCTGCATCTCATTAGGGTTAGTTGGTGGTGTCACCCGTGGAGATAAATTTTGAGGCAGTTATCGCGGAAATACTGGCGATGTCTGCAGTTTGCACCCGCTTGTGAATGGGGCGTTAAATCTATCTCCACTTTTGATGCGTTAAGGTGGCGATAACTCAGCGATAAGTCCTTGTGAATTTGCCCCTATGTATCTTATCGACTACAAATAAAGGAGAATGATTCTTTCTGTCCCAGAGACGTTCATACTATAAGTATGGATTCTAAAAAATACTGGAAGTAGTGGAAGCACCTTTTACCTGCAGTTACCTCAGAGGCTTGACCCTTAAGTGTTTCATAGCACCTAAACAACCTTCGTTTCATTGTCATCATCATAAATAATTTCGATTATAACTCAGATAATCATAAAAGTGCATACATTAACAAGAAAATCACTTTCATCAAAAGTTTTTAACAATTAACCATACCTGGAATTCCGACAGTGAACAATACTTTTTCAACTGGTGGCTAAGGCCAGACATACTTCATCACTTGTTAATAATTGTAAAAAGTGCAAGGCAGATAAACTACTTTCAAAATTTAGTGACTTTAAGAGCAGAATTAAGAACCTTTTAGTGTACAAAACATACATTTAGAGAAAAAGGTGAAAGGTAGCAGCGTCTGCGAGGAAGTCTCATCACATGGACAGAGTGCGATACTGTTGGTAACATGATGGCTCAGGAGAAAAAATACTCCTATACCCTGTTGGGGGGCTAGACAAGTGGTTCTTAATCTGTGGTGTGGGGATCCCTGGGGGTCCACGAAACCTAGTCAGGTAGTCTGTGACTGCTTAGAAAATTAAATAATATTAACAGATTACTAAAGTGTATATAAATAAAGAAGCTAAATGTCCAACTGAAAATGTTAAAACATTCTGTAAATGTGAAGGAATTTGAAATTGGAAGCTAAAAATTAAGATACTATTGTGAGATTGATTCATGGGAGCAGTGCAAGTGCATCAGAATATAGTATGGATGTTATGCTGTTGGTATGTTGATTTGTATCGCTCACAAATCACCTGAGAGGGTATTCAGGCACTTGAGCAAGGTGTATAGGTGTGTGGTCCCAAAGTGCTTATATGAAGAGCCAGCTCTTCAGCTTCATGCCGAACTCAAGAAGTGAGGAGGAGGCTCTGATGTACTGCAGGAGGTCGGTCCATGCCTTTGCTTTGATGTAGGAGAATGAGCGTCCTCCAGTTTTGCTTTTGCGGATGCAGAGTATGTGTGCAAGTGAGCGTGAGGCAGGGTTAGGTGTTGGTGAAAGTGCATGCAGCTGTTCAGGTATTCTGGTCCTGTGTTGTGTAGGGCTTTGTATGTGTGCATGAGAAGTTTGAATTGACTGTGCTTGTTAATGGGGAGCCAGTGAAGCTTCCTGATGTGGATATGGCATGGGAGATTGAGTATGAGTTTTGCAGCTGCGTTCTGGGTGGTCTGGAGTCTGTGCAGGAGTTATTGGTGATTCCGGCATAGAGAGTGTTGCCGTAGTCCAGCTTACTGGTGATGATTGCTTGCATGATGATCCATCTGGTGTTCCGAGGCAACCATTTGAAGATCTTTTTCAGCATTCATAGGATGTGGAAGCAGGAAGTGCGCACTGCGTTGACTTAAGATGTCTTGTTGAGCTTGTCATCTAGGACGATCCCTAGATTTCTTCCGTGGTCTGTGGGTGTTGGTCCTAGCTCTGTTGGCCACCAAAGCAGAATCTCCCCGGGTGGTCTTGTTGCCGAAGACCAGTACTTCCGTCTTGTTGGAGTTGAGCTTCAGGCAGTTGGTTTGCTTCCAGTGTGCTACCACGGTCATGCAGTTAGTGAAGCTGGTTCTGGTTGTGTTTGTATTGTATGTCAGAGAGAGGATGAGTTTGGTGTCATCGTCGTAGGAGATGACAGTGATGTCTTTGTGATGGGATAATGTTGGCGAGCGGTGTCATGTATATGTTGAAAAGAGTGGGGCTGAGGGACGATCCCTGTGGGACACCACATATCAGTTTCTTGGTCTCTGATGTGAAGGGTGGCAGCCTGACCCTTTAGGTTCTTCCTGTGAGGAAGGAACGGTTGCATTTGAGAGTGGATCCTTGCATGCCATTCTCGTGGAGTCTTCCGATTAAGGTGTTGTGAGAGACCATGCCGAAGGCTGCAGAGAGGTTGAGCAGGAAAAGGGGTGCTGTTTCTCCTTGGTCTAGGATGTTTTGAATGTTGTCGGTGGCTGCGATGAGTGCTGTTTCAGTGCTGTGGTTCTTTCTGAATCCTGATTGTGTGTTATCTAGAAGATGGTGAAGTTCGAGGTGGATTGCGAGTTGCTTGATAGTGGCCTTCTCAATCACTTTGGCTGGATAGGAGAGCAGGGAGATAGGTCAGAAGTTGCTCGAGTGATGCGGGTCAGCTGTGGGCTTCTTAAGAAGGACATTGAATTCTGCAATTTCCATTCATACGGGAAAGTGGCAGATGTGATGGAGGTGTTGATGATGTGGGTCAGGTTGGGGCTTATTGGTGATGTTCCCAAGTTGTAGATGTAGTAGATACATGGGTCCATTGGGGCCCCTGAGTGCATGGTCCGCATGATTGCTGCTGTGTCATTTCTGGTGAGCGTTGTCCATTCGATCAAGTAATCGTCTTGGCTGGTGATGGGTAGGTTAGCAATGAGTTCTCTGGGGTTGGATTGGTGTGCGAAGTTGCTGTAGATGTGATTTTGTTCTGGAAGAAGTTGGATAGACTGTCACAGAGTTATTGGGAGGCAGCAATGTTGTTGACAGTGGTTGGGGGCGAGGTGAAATCCTTGAAGATCGAGAAGATCTCCATGCAGCTGTTGGAGCTTCCTTCGAAGCAGTCCACTAGTGCTTTTTACTTTGTGTCTCTAATTTCCTGGTGATAGCGACTGAGTGCAGCCTTGTAGGTAGTTCTGTCAGTGGTATCGTGGCTGGCTCTCCATTACCTTCATAGCTGTTTACAGTGTCATTTGGTGTCTCAGAGGTCTTCTGTGCACCAGCTAGCACGCTTGTTTGGCTTACTATGCTTGTTGGATTTGATGGGTGCAAGGGAGTTTGCGTAGTTCTTGATGCTGTTGTTGAAGGTGTTGATGTCCTTGTCGAGGTTGTCTGTGGGGCTAGACTGATCAGTACTGAGGGGCTGAGCCGGTCTCCTTCTGTGATTTTGCCCCAGCTGCGTCTTGGAGTGCTGAACCTGGTAAGGGTGTTGACTTGAGGTGTGTTGATTTGGAAGTGGATGATGTAATGGTCTGTCCCTGTGAGCTGTGTGGTGGAGACATATTTGACGCTGTCTCTTGTGGTGAAGCTGAGCTCCAGTGTGTGTCCTGCAGTGTGTGTCTTGCTTCTGTGACTAGGTGGGTGAGTCCTATGTTGCTCAAGCTTTCAAGGAGCCATTGTAATGACTATTACCATCATAACCCATCAATGTCATATTTTTTGAACCCTTAGTAAAGAAGCAAACTCTTTACACTAGCAAAAGTGAATATGGCAATTTACATGTTGAAGCCAGCCGCTCTCTCTCTGTTATATGCCGTGCTCACAACAAAAGCTCAGTCACATTTATTGCCATTGTTCCCTTTCACTTCCAAGAAAAGGAGGCATACAAGGGAGTCTGCTCTGTTCTTAAGCCGCTGGTATTTTGAGATTAAGGGGGCAATTGTGGATGCCTCTGGGGCCTATGGCAACAACCTTAGGTACTGAAGTCTGGTATAGTAAGGACTTTTTTCAGATTCAAGTGGGACATCTAGCAAAAGCTTCTGATACTGCACCTTTGTGATAGACTCTTCAAGTGCTTGTGCCTGACTGATGAGGGGTGTCTGTAACGGCTTGCAGTACTGCATCTTTGTGACAAACTCTTGTTTCATTCAGTGCAGTTGTTTGACTTGATTTTTTAAAAGATATTTTCCACATGTCGGTGATCGATGTAAAACAATCTGATGCTGTCAGATCTTGTGTACATGCTATTTAAAATTGTAAAATATATACATAAATAAATAAATTGGAGTAGGTAAATGCCACCTACCCCTAAAACACCTATAATTTTTATATGTTCAACTTCTTCAATACACCTGTACTATCTTTAGATTTATTCCTTCTAGACCTCTTCTTATATGCAATTCTATTTGCACTACACTAATCCTCAGTACATACCTCCAAGATAATTTGTCTCCTTCTCAATTCACAATAGATGAACAGCAATTGACCAAACATGTATGATCTGATATCATACTCAAAGCCGGACTTATTGTTCATCACCAAAACCTGGTTAGGAGATGGCACATCCCTAGCCCTCTGGGCCAATCCCATTTTGTTATAGAATCCACTAGCTGTCACCGCCAAGAACGTCATAAAGACCTCACGTTTTCAAGACTTTACAACCAAATGCAAATCACTCCTAAGGTCACCCTTACCTAACGGACCTATCTTCTCTTGCTCATTCCTGTTGACTTACAGATCGCCACTAAACAATGGAGCATTTGCATATGCCTTCCTAATATCATTGTGGACACTACCTTAAACCACAGCAACCTCTTTATCCTAAATGACCGTGGCCTCTAGTTTGACTGACCTAATCTCCACCAACCAGGATCCCTCATGACTTAGCTAGAGCATCTCAACTACTCTGAACTCATCTAAGATTCCTCCAAACAAATCGCAGGAATAGAAATCTTTTCTTCGCATGATCTGGAATGGTAGCCACCTAATCCCCTTTGTTGTCAATCATTCTAACAGAACATCCACTATAGCAACAGTAGCAAACAAGGTCAACTATAGACTGCGCAGAAAACTCAACCTCTCAGCATTTGACTCACAACTATTGGCAATTTGTCCTTCAGGTGACGTAACAGAACTGAAGCAGCTCTAAACCTACAGCTTTCAAAAGGCTCATTCTCATCTGTACATTCACGCAACCTTACCATCAACCTAATGCCCCTTGGCTCAACAACTACAAAAAGAAGAAAAAACTAAAAATCACTGTACTGCAACGCTAATGGAGGAAATCAAATCAAATCTGTCAAAACTCATCTACAATGACTCAAGATGATCTTTAAATCATCTACCATGAAGGCAAAAATATACCACTATTCAAATAGAAAATGAAGATAGTGTTTCTGATAGATCATAAGAGGAAAGGAAGGACCTTCCTTTTGGTGAAATATATGGAGAAAAGAGCAAGAAAGGTGCATAGTGTTGCTCAGTTTCTCAGAAAGAGAGAAACAGAGAGTCAAACATAGAAAGCAAGGGAGACAGACAAAGAATGATGTCCCCAAAGAGAGACTGAGTGAGACAAACCCTGTAGTTCTTTAATTAACAACAACTATTGTCCTAAAATGTTATGGGTTTATTCATATAGCTGTATCAGTGTGGGGTTTTTAGTATTGACAGGAATAATGGCGCTCAAGCTAATTCGCGCTGAGTTTATGTTATACTAGGAGTGTGAACGGTGCAAACCAGGTCAGGGGATATGCCCTAAAACCCCGTGATGGTATGGATAGAAATCCACACAAATGAAGTAGGTACAGTCCCGGGCACACGTAACGAGGATATAATATCAGGAGAAATGTCTCATACTGCAGAAATGTAGAGGGTCTACACCAGAATGATAATCATAGGTGTTTAATATAGTAACAGAGCATAAGCAACCAGCCAAAACAAAAGCAACCAGCCGACACGTGTTTCGTCACAAAGGGTAGTAACCCGTGACTCTTCAGGGCTGAAAGGCGGTGCCAACAAGGTGGATTCAAGTGACCGTTCAAGAATCCAAAACGGCAATGAGGAGCAGTGCGAACCACGGTAGGTGGACTACTGCCAAATGTAAGGAAAGGAAGACGGATATCGCCGGGCGGCGGATAAGCCAAAGAGGACTATTGACCTTCAGAAAAGTCGATGCAGTCTGTGGCGACGAGATTAACCAAGTGCTAAGTAGCACAGGGGGAATATAGAATTAGGCGTGCCAGGTCACCTTCCGGAACCATTTTCCTTCCTGAACAACACTTCTCCCAGTTTCCTGTACTCCGGCGCATCCGCCGTTGTCGTCCTGGACTACTGACCTGGCACGCCTAATTCTATATTCCCCCTGTGCTACTTAGCACTTGGTTAATCTCGTCGCCACAGACTGCATCGACTTTTCTGAAGGTCAATAGTCCTCTTTGGCTTATCCGCCGCCCGGCGATATCCGTCTTCCTTTCCTTACATTTGGCAGTAGTCCACCTACCGTGGTTCGCACTGCTCCTCATTGCCGTTTTGGATTCTTGAACGGTCACTTGAATCCACCTTGTTGGCACCGCCTTTCAGCCCTGAAGAGTCACGGGTTACTACCCTTTGTGACGAAACACGTGTCGGCTGGTTGCTTTTGTTTTGGCTGGTTGCTTATGCTCTGTTACTATATTAAACACCTATGATTATCATTCTGGTGTAGACCCTCTACATTTCTGCAGTATGAGACATTTCTCCTGATATTATATCCTCGTTACGTGTGCCCGGGACTGTACCTTATTCATATAGCTCTTCAAGTCCTGAGGGTGTGAGAAGACAAAATAGAAAAATGAGGAAGGAACATTTTCAGTGGCGTGGTCTTCCCCAAGAAACTGTTGTCTCACTGACCAAAACAAAAAAAAATTCAATATGTGTAGGAGTCATTAGGCATTCCACTAACAGGTAAAAGGAAAAAGAGAAGTAATAGGAAGCTAAAGAGGGCAGATGAGATCAGGAAAAGGAAGGAGATAGTTGACAGGGAGGAAAGTTGGTTGTGAGAGGAATCAAAATACAACAGATATAGAAAAAGTGTGCACTATTATATAAACAGTACGACAGGCTAGACAGAGTACCTGCAAGGTAGGAGACGCCCTACCATCTCCACAGAGTCTACTATCAGACCTTGCATGGGTCTCTCCTATATATACAAATTTAGCTGCGTGCTAGCAGCTGAAAAAGGAGAGGGAGATTGAGTGAGGGACTGAGAATTTTTAGGAAGACACAGACCATGGACGTTAAAGATGTAATGTCTTCTGACATGAATTAAATGGGTGCGAAGGAAAGGGTATAGTTAGCATAAAGGGCAGACCTTAAAATGGCAAATATTAAGTGCAAATATTTACTGCCTTGGAATACCTTCTTCCAGTGGTCGCTGACAATATTAATTAATGGTGGGGCACTGAACCACCACGTCACTCACTGTTGTGATCTTGTAAGTAATTATTTTTTGTTTTCACCCGTGGTTTACTTCTGGGTGTGGATAGTGCATAAAGTGGCAGCACTGTTACCTGTCATTGGCAGTACTTAGCCTGGCTTTCACTTGTGGCAAAGACATCTGCCAAGGGTGCCTTCTATGGTCTAGAAACAACATATACTTTTTTTTTAACACTGTACATAGGCTGGGAGTAAAACAAATGTATTTTTCCTCATATACAAACTCCAAAAGATTCAAGAATGATATTCATTTTTTGTGCGTGATGATTTTCCAACAATTTCAGGGTATTCCAGCAGGAGTGGAATTGATATAAACTATTGTATTGTTCTAGTGCTGTCTGAAAAAAGAGAGAGGGAAAACTGCATTGTGTAGCGCACCCCAAAATGAAGGGGTTGCAAGTCAACCAGTTCCAGTTCAAAGGCACTCGAGGTTCAGGACTGTTTCCTAGAGGCTTACAGGTGCTGTTCTTTCTGAGTTATGGAACATGATTGTGTCATATGTCTGCTGGAATAGCATACAAGAAGGGGAGCAGAAACTTCTTGCATGCTCATTCAGACAGACGCCTGCGCCACCCTTAATGCTGAGTGTTCCACAGTGAAAGCAGAACTTAGTTTCCACCAAGGAGCATGCGCTGTTTACTTCAGCAACTTGATGCACACATGTCCACACGGGCTTGGCTCCCGCAGCCGCCCTAATTAGTTTACATTTATTTATGTGCAAGAAAGAACGCGGTAAATTATTTAGCATTGAAGGCGTCATGTTCTGCTGTTATTGATTACATAAACTGAGGGGTCATTTGTATGAATGGAAGCAGAGGCATCGACAAATTGTGTGTATGTTGAGGAGGTGAAGTGTCAGCTGTTACCGTTGGGGTTAGTTGAGGAGGTGAAGTCACGTGTCAGCCGTCACAGGCACTCACCATAAAGGCTGCTGGCCGCCGGGCATTCTAAACCAATGCCCCTCCCCCCAGGCTGATCCTGGAGGTGACGAGGAGCAGGACAGAAAGGGAAGGACTTCCCTCCTTCTGCAACGCGAATCCAACCAATTCTGGAGCTGCAGTGCAGCTCCAGGATTGCTTGGAGCAGGCTAACCCAGCTCTCATATTGAGGCTGGTGGCCTGTACCTGCAATCCCTTGACTGTTTTACAGTGCTGGGATTGCTGGCTTTAAAGTGCGCATGTCAGATTGGCTGGCTGTAGGCAGCCGGCCAATCTGACATGAGTACTGAGCACCTATAACGTCATCCTGCAATCTGCATGAATCTGCCCCGCTCCCACCATCCACTTGCTACAGCCAGCGGCACACAGAATAATAAAATGGTAATGACCATTTTATTATTCTGTGTTTACCGCTGCACTCGCAGCAAGTGAGGTGGCGCTCTTCCACCCACGAAAAGAAACTGCCCCTGCCTTCTTCCTGCCCAGAAGAGCCAGAACTCTACTTTGTAAATTGCATGACTTTAGAATTAGGTTTGCTAAATATGTCTTTGTGCCATAGTCCATGCTTGCTGCAACAGAGTAGACTTTAGAATTCCCCCAACTTTTCCTCACATTATGATGAGTCTTATTCGACCAAAACCTTTTCTGGTTTTGTTCCTGACAACCCAACCACTTTTGATAGTATAAAGTTTCTTGCATTTAACATTATTTCTGCATGACCTTCTGTTATCCTACTGTCAAGCATTCTCCCAATTAGTCTTTTCCACAATCCCTTCACAACACACTTTAATTGCACTGAGATACACTTATAATGCCATCTGTAAAAATGTCACATTCTTAAACTGTAGCTGATGCATTCTTCATGTATTTTTTTTCAAATATTTACACAAGTAGGAATCACCATTTAATACTCTCCTGCTACCAGTGCTCACAGGCATGCAGTAAGTTTAGATACTGATTCTGTGTTGTGGGGTTACATTGGATAATCACAAGTTGTGCTCACTTTTGGCTCCTTATAGGTCTCTTTATAGACAACATCTTTCCAAATGTGGGCTGCATGCAGCAGTGGCTCCTCCATTATGGCAGAGGAGCATCGCCACGCCTGCTGCGAGTGCAGCAGGCACACAGTAATAAAATGGTAATAGATACCATTTTATTATATTGTGTCACAGGCTCACGTGGTTACAGCGCGAGGGAAGGGGGCGGGGCTGTTTAGTGCAATTGCACTACTACTTCACCTCCTGCCAGGGCACATGTCAGATTGGCCGGCTGTCTAGAGCCAGCCAATCTGACATGCGCACTTCAGAGCTAGCAATCCCAGGGCTGAGAAACAGCTGAGGGATTGCAGCCACAGCACCCAGCCTCAAACTGAGCGCTGGGTTAGCCTGCTCCAACAAATCCTGGATCTGCGCTGTAGCTCCAGGATTGGTTGGTTTCGTGTTGCACTAGGGAGGAAGTAGTTGTGTTGGACTTGGCCCTTTTTGCAGGGTTATTCCCAAACCTTTTGCTTCTTCCTCCTACTTTTTCCTGACCTGTTGTTGTTGGTTTTGGGACTCTGAGCACTTTACCACTGCTAATCAGTGCTAAAGTGCATATGCTCCCTGTGTAAATTGTTATTACGGCTGGTTCTCCCTGATTGGCATATTTTGATTTACTGGTCAGTCCATAGTAAAGTGCACTGGGTGTGCCGGGCTGGTAAATCAAATACTACTAGTGGGCCTGCAGCACTGATTGTGCCACCCACATGAGTAGCCTGAAAAGATGTCTCAGGCCTGCCACTGCAGTGCCTGTGCGCCGGTTGCTAACTGCCATGTCGCCTTGGCAAGTGCACCCACTTGCCAGGCCCTAACCTTCCCTTTTCTTACATATAGGACACCCCTATGGTAGGCCCAAGGTACCCCCTGGGCAGGGTGCGGTGTATGTGAAAGGTAGGACATGCCCTGATGTGTGTGGCATGTCCTAATAGTGAAATACTGCCAATTTCGTTTTTCACTATTGTAAGGCTATCTGTCCCCATAGGAAAGCATGGGAGTTAATTTATAACATCTTATAAATAAAACTTACCATTGGGACAGATAGGAAAATAAAGTTTAGTATGCCTGAACTCAGAATCTAAAGATGCATCTTTTAGGAAAGGTGATTTTTACATTCTGAGTTTGAAAATACCACTTTTAGAAAGTGGCAATTGTCTTGTTCAACCATCCTGTGTGCCTCTGCCTGTTTGTGGATTGACTGTCTGGCTTTGGAGTGACAGGAGCTGGGGAGGTGCAGTGGCTCCATGAGTCTGGATGAGTCAGCACTAGGCTGAAGAGGCCTGATCTGCATTTGGAGTGGTGGGAGGAGTAACACCTGTACCTGAATAGGGCTGTGCCTGCCTTCCACAATGCTGGCTCCGCCTCCCTGTGGTGTGTCTGGAGCCAAGGCTCACACTGACAATGGATGTTGTTGTGCACTTGCAGAGTGCCCCCCAGAACTGGTTTGAACTGGGCTCAGAGCCCCTTGCACAAAGAGAACAAAGGCATTTTGGGGTATAAGTATCAGACCCAAAACCCCAGACTTTAGACTACTTCTAAAATCAAGAGGAACCTTTGCCTGGAGAAGAGCTGGAGAAACTGAGGAGAAGTACTGCCCTTGCTGTGTGTCTGGGTTTGGCCTGCAGTTGCTGTTTCTGCCAAGGAAAGGAGAAGGACTTTGCTGTGTGCTGTGTCCCCTGCTTGAGGAAAGTCTCCAAGGGCTTGAGTAGAGCTTGCCTCCTGTTTTGAAGTCTCAGGAACAGAAAGACTTCACCCCCAGCTCCCCTGAACTTCCTTGCTGGGAGTTCTGACCTGCCAGGAGTGCCTGTGACTGTGTGTGGCCTCTGGAGGTTGTTTCAGCTACTGGGAGCTGGAAAGCAATGCAACAACAAGAAAATTGATGCATCGCTCTTCTTGCAACAGTTTTTCCGATGCAACGCCGTGGCGCGAGAAGAATCTCCCCACACCGCTGCTGAAACTGACGCAGCGCCTGTCGCCGCCGCAAGAATCGATGCATCAAGGGATCGCGGCTGAAAAGGTCGACGCAGCGCCACTCACCGCCACCGCATCGTACGTTGACGCATCCCGGATTTCCACACATCGTCCCTGTGCGGCAAGTTTTCCCCGACGCATCACCCGCGGATCGGAGTCGTCTCAGAATCGATGCATCGCTTCCCCCTACAGACCAGACCCGACACATCGCTCCCCTGTGTACAGCAGAACTGTCGCATCGCATCCACGAAGGTTTCAGGAACAACGCATCTCTTTGTTTTTCGACGCTTCTCATCGCTGCTGCTGTTTGGCTTGGTGAATTTTGTTGTAACGACAGGTACTTTACAAGAAATCACACATCCATAGTTTTCTATGGACTCAGTTGCTAAAACCTTTGAAAGCCAGTTTTCTTAATACTTGTATGTTGGATTTTTTGTCGTTTGGTCTAGTTAAGTTTAGATAAAGATACTTTATTTTTCTAAACCGGTGTGGTGTCCATTTCTGGTGTTATCACGGTATTACTGTGTGTTTTGAGTACAAATACTTTACACATTGCCTTTGGGATAAGCCTGTCTGCTCGTGCCAAGCTATCAAGGGGGTGAGCAGGGGTTATCTAGAGTGTGTATCCCCCTTACCCTGACTAGAAGCAAGGGTTCCTACTTGGACAAAGGTACCTACCTTTGCCAACTAGAGACCCTCATTTCTAACATTGGTGGTCAGCGGTGAGGATTTGAACTTGTATTTGTACTTGACCCACAGTGATTGGTGTACATCACTAGTTTAGCGCAGACCACTACAACCACATACTGTTTTATTTTTGTTCTATTTTTGATCTGACCCATGAGTATCCAAGCACCATGTCTCTGAGTAGTAAACGAGCAAGTGAGGCTGCAGAATTGGAGTTTGACATTGAAATGTTAAGTAGTTACAAAGTAGAGCAACTCAAGCAGTTCTGCAGGAGCTTTGGATGTCCCATGAGGAGCAACTCTAGGAAAGAGGAGCTACAGAAGGCCTTAGGGGCCTGGTGGGAGGCCAGAGAAGCTGGGGAGACAGATGATGCAGATGTGGATGGGGGTATGCCAGAAGGCCATTTCAGTTCCCAGGATTCGCCTGTTGGGAGAGCAGCCTCTAGGGATGACAGCAATCCTTCTTCCAGGAATTTTTCTCCAGAGGATTTGGAGGAAAGGTAAAGGGCCAGGGATCATGAATTGGAGGTCATGAGACTAAAGGCAGAGGAGAGCAAGAACGCTTGTGCCTTGGAAGAAAGGAAGGTGCTTTTGGCACATGAATTGAGAATGAGAGAGCTTGATATGGAGCTCGAGAGGCTTGAGGCCACGAGTGTCTTAGCCAAGAAAAAGGAAAAGTGTTTAACTCATGAAGTGAGCTTGGCTGGGTTGGAGGTGGAGTCCAGCTCAGATGGTGGCAGCAAAAATGTAGTGTCTAGTGCTGAGGGAGTAGTACACACACCCAGAGATGTGGCACCTGACTTAAAGGAGGGGGTTGACACAAATCATGGGGTTCAAGGATATGAGGTAGCTCCAGTGGTGTGCAGTGTCCCTGATGAGGATTGGGGAACTGGCACGGGGGTTCATAGTCCTAGTGGTGGGCAGGACACTCTACTGACTCTAGATGAGAGGTGCAGGGAGAGGGGTTCCCCCATGGTAGAAGTCCTGGTGTGTGAGTGTGGAGACCGCCCAGAAGAGTGTGGGTTGAGTGACAGAGACAGTCAGACACTGTCTTGCCAGTCTCAGGAGAGTGATGTGAGGTACTTGTGTGAGGCACTGGATGGTGAGGCAAAGAGTAGCTTGGTCAACGCTTGTGTGGGGCTGTGTGATTCAATTGTTGGAGAGCATATTTTAAGTCCCTGTTTTCCAGAGCTATGCCAACACCTGGTGGAGTGTGAGTTCTCTGACCCCAGGGAGCTCGCACTGGAGACAGACCCTTTGGTGGATTCCAGAGGGTCTGAAGAAGCATCTGGGGGTCACCCTGAAGGAGGTGGCTCGGGTTTTCCCCAACCAAGTGAGGTGGGGAGGGTTGTGATAACCCATATAGGTCCCAGAGTAGTGGGAGGGGTCTAGGGTCCCATGTCCTGTCTCAGAGGAGAAGGACTGTGTCCCAAGGTGCCCGAAACCCAGTCTCAAGGCCTGGTTGGTTCCATGAGGGAACACCAGGAGGGGTGCCTAGTGTGTACCGAGAGGCTATTCCCTGAGGGGGATCCCAAAGTGTCAGGTGAACTGGGGGGGACTGCTGTAACAAGCATCCCACCAGTTCTGGTGTCTGGCAGCACTGCTCCAGTGGGGAGGGTGCATGAGTCCAAAGAAAAGGGTGAGGGGGGATGAAGTCCCCAGTGGCAAGACCAGTGGGTCAGGGGTTGCCAGCTCTGAGGTCAGAGCACCCCAGGACTGACCCTGGTGAGGCCACTTCTGGCCTGGGGGATCTTCATGGTCTGTCTGATGGACAGGAGGCTGGAGACCTGCGCCAGGCGGACTCTCGCACAACTCACGAGGAGTGTGTTTCCCTTGGGGGGGGTCGGTGTACTCTCCCGGAAGTCCTGGGTTACCAGGCACATGTCCAGCCTAAGGGTACAGACCCTGGGTTGGAGGACCAGGTTCAGGGTGTCCCCCCTGACCTGGAGGAAGGGGCGACTGCTAACAGTGCTCCTACCAGTTTGTCTTCTGGGGATACCGCTCCAGGTGGGAGGGTGCAGAGCCCCAGGGAGGAGGACCGGGTGTGGGAGAACCCACCCCAGTCCTGTGTCCAGCCTCAGGGTAAATACCCTGGGCTGGTGTACCAGTTGCAGGATAGCACCCCTGAACTGGTGGGCAAGTTGTGCAGGACACCTGCCTCAGGTGCCCCGACAATTCTGGAAGGGGGTACCGCTCCAGGTGGGAGGGTGCAGAACCCCAGGGAGGACGACCGGGTGTGGGAGACCACCCCACAGTCCCATGTCCAACCTCAGGGTAAAGACCCTGGGCTGGTGCGTCAGTGTCAGGATGTCATCCCTGACCTGACAGGAGTGGGCAAAGGGTGCCCGGCACCTGTGGCTACTGCTCCCTACTCTCTGACGCCACAGAGGCTGGAGAACCATGAAAGGCCTGGGGCCTGGCTCTCATCACTGACAGCTGTCAGTGGCCACTGTGGCTTGCTGTCCTGGTGGACAGAGTTGCCCCTGGGTGGGGGACAGGAGTCACACCTCAGGGGTGGACTGGGCCACACCGCTGTGTTGGCTATGTGGGTACTGTCTGCCTGTTGGGACACATCTGTGAGCAAAGTAAGTTTAGGCGCTGCACAGATGGAGTCCACAGGTGAAGAGGAGGGTTCCCCATGGGTCAGCTTAGTGGGCCCTGAGAGTATGGATAGAGGGATCCAACTGGGTTCAGGAAGGCATAGAGCGGGAATAGACCCCTGCTGTTGCGGGCCAGGCTCCATGTTCTATCGCCCCAAGCAGGGAAGCCCATTGAGTTATGAATTGGTCTACCCTGGCTTTAGGCTGGAAGGGGGTTGTGTTAGACTTGGCCCTTTTTGCAGGGTTACTCCCAAACTTTTTGCTTCTTCCTCCTACTTTTTCCTGACCTGCTGTTGTTGGTTTTAGGACTCTGAGCACTTTACCACTGCTAATCAGTGCTAAAGTGCATATGCTCCCTGTGTAATTTGTTATTATGGTTCGTACTCCCTTATTTGATTTACTGGTCAGTCCCTAGTAAAGTGCACTGGGTGTGCCGGGGCTGGTAAATCAAATACTAGTGGGCCTGCAGCACTGATTGTGCCACCCACATAAGTACCCTGAAAAGATGTCTCAGGCCTGCCACTGCCGTGCCTGTGCGCAGTTTGCTAACTGCCATGTCACCTTGGCAAGTGCACCCACTTGCCAGGCCCTAACCTTCCCTTTTCTTACATATAGGACACCTCTATGGTAGGCCCAAGGTACCCCCCTGGACAGAGTGCGGTGTATGTGAAACGTAGGACATGCCCTGATGTGTGTGGCATGTCCTGATAGTGAAATACTGCCAATTTTGTTTTTCACTATTGTAAGGCTATCTGTCCCCATAGGAAAGCATGGGAGTTAATTTATAACATCTTATAAATATAACTTACCATTGGGACCAGATAGGAAAATAAAGTTTAGTATGCCTAAAATTCAGAATCTAAAGATGCATCTTTTAGAAAAGGTGATTTTTACATTCTGAGTTTGAAAATACCACTTTTAGAAAGTGGCTATTTTCTTGTTCAACTATCCTGTGTGCCTCTGCCTGTTTGCGGATTGACTGTCTGGCTTTGGAGTGACAGGGGCTGGGGAGGTGCAGTGGCTCCAGCAGTCTGGATGAGCCAGCACTAGGCTGAATAGGCCTGACCTGCATTTGGAGTGGTGGGAGGAGTAGCACCTGTACCTGAATAGGGCTGTGGCGGCATTCCACAATGCTGGCTCCGCCCCCCTGTGGTGTGTCTGGAGCCAAGGCTCACACTGACAATGGATGTTGATGTGCACTTGCACAGTGCCCCCCAGAACTGGTTTGAACTGGGCTCAGAGCCCCTTGCACAAAGAGAACAAAGGCCAAGCTACCAAGGGGGTGAGCAGGGGTTATCTAGAGTGTGTATCCCCCTCACCCTGACTAGAAGCAAGGGTCCCTATTTGGACAAAGGTACCTACCTCTGCCAACTAGAGACCCCCATTTCTAACACCTTCCCTTTCCACACCAAGTCAGCACTGAGGAGAGCGCCAGGACGAAGAGAGACTGCAACCAAAGCCTGTGTGCCAGCAAATGCAACATATATGGTGAGTTTTTTGGGCATCGCGCCCCACCATATTTTAATGTTGCCAGCCTCCACTGACTGCATGTCAGGCTTTGGGGAGTGTCCAATCAGACCACTGCCGATATTATTCGATGGAAGCTTCAACTTAGGGTTACCATGTACAATCCTGCTACACAGATTCAACACCCTGTGCATTAAAAAACCAAGCAAAAGAGGTATTCTTCTGTCTGGCTGCAAGAGAGTTAACATGTCTCAACAATCTATCTCGAAAATATCATAAAAGCAGTGCTTAGTGTGTACCAATGGTATAAGGTAGTCGCCTCAGGTACTCATTTTTTGGGATCTGGAAGGTATTTTTAATGCTGAAACTTTGAACAAGAACCTGAAAGGGAAAGACAGAACCGATAATAAGAAGGAGGAAGAGACAAATAGGAAAACAGTAACAAATGGAGAAAGTAGTGAAGAAAAAGAATCAGGAAGAGTGAAAGAACGAAGGAGGACGCGTAAAAGTACTCTGTGCTGGTAAATGCAGCATGAGTTGAAAACTATCCAAAGAAATGGGCTCACCCTTACCTTTTGATTTCAGTTTTAGAAAATTTTGTTCAGGGGGAAGGTGCACATGTCTCTTGGTCACCTCTTATTTTGGTGAGACCAAAGCAATGATCCCAGTGAGTTTTAGAATTCATCATTTGCCCCTGCTAGGGCAGAAACTAGAACCTGGAATTCCACTTTCTACCAGGTTTCCTGGCCCAAAGTATATCAAGCAACATTTGTAATTCATTCTGCTAAAATTCTCTGAGGGACACTCGAAAGTCCATTGTAAATGCTGTTAAGTCTTATGCTTATGCCAATCTTCTTACTCTCTGAGATTTACAAACTTCACACTGTTCAGCACCTATTTACAAGAAAAACCATACCTTTGTATAACACATTTTACAAGAACACTGAAGGGAGCTCCCACAAGCAATTTTGACTCGTGGGCTAAAGTTGGATTTGGTCCCACTGTTCAAAGTGTTAGGCAAATCACTCACACCACACCACACCGTCAAAGACTGTGTCCAGCTGTGACCCTGTCATATAGAATGATGTGCTTTTGAATGATCAGTCCAGATGAATTGGGGGGGGGAGGCTGCCTTCATACTGTAATTTAATATTATGACATGAGTAGTCCCATGGCATCACATACTTCAGAATTAAATTGCTTGTTTTTGCAACAGTGCTGAAACTCAGGCCAACTTGTATTTTAAGCCACCCAAGCGGAATAAGGGAGGTCTGACTGCGCTTCAGCCGCGTCTCCGTGATGCCGCTGCCAACATGAGGGAGCGCTCAAGGGACCGAGCTGAACGGAAGGAGGATTTCTGTCTCGCAAGCAATATGTTAGACATGATTTTAATGAGGCTCAGTTCCACATGATGGAAATTTGAGTTTTGACTGGTGAAACTCAGCCGACCCCATCATCTTATACGGCAGCTTAGAGAAAAGAGTCTGGCTGATGTTTGGCGTCGGTAGACAGCAACAGCAGTATAGTCTACCTCTGGAAAGATTGCAAATCTGAAAAATGGAATTACAATATGCTTCCTTCTGCAAGGCTTTAAAATACTGTCAAACAAGTAATACACAACATGATTCCTCACCACTGCGCTGGTGGGCAGAAAATCACAGTTGACCAATTTCCTGTGACTTAGTCAGACGCCATTGCCCAGCAAATGACAACCTCTGCTGGGGGGATCTCAAGATTCCAGGGTTATGCAAAACTTGGCGGAGGGCACTCAGCTGATAATGACATTGAGCCACTTGGGTCCTCCAAAATGTGGATGTTCACTTCGAGACAAGAGGTGGTGCCCTGGGTACGGCCCCAGCACAGTCACTGAACTCACAATGCCAGCATCCGCTTTAGAGGAAGACTTATGCAGCTAGCAATAAGACTTTGGGGGAGGGGTCACAAGAAAAATGGAGGATCATACATCTCTCATCACCTCTACCAAGTTTGGCAAGTAACATGGGACCTGTTGGGAGTGCATCTCAGCTGCTCCTCCCCAAGGTACCTGCCAAGATACCGCATTCAGGCTTGACTTCCCAAATGATCAATGCAAAGGTGTGCCCAAGTGGGCTCTAGGCAAGCGCCTAGTATTAACTTCTGCCAGTGCTAGTCTAGATACCTCCATCATGGGTCACCCAGGTCAGGGAAGAGTATCTGAAATAACCTGGTCAAAAGTGGGCTTGACCTTTTGTCATTCATTTTTTTGAGTAATGTGGGATGCCGCAGACCTTTGCACCACTGGTGGCTGTCTGCTGAAGTGTGTTCCACTCTTCTTTCTGTGCTCCATCCATACATGGGGTGCTACTGATTTCTCAGAAGACCAGGAGGACATTGCAAGACCCTGCACTACTCTGGCAGGAGGGAGTGTGCAAGACCTTGACGGACTTCGGTGAGTAGGACCACACAAGAACTTGCAGGACTTTGGCAAGAGGGGGCATGTAAGACTTTGCAGGACTCCTTCATTCATGAGTATCAACAACTTTCAGGGCTCCAGGGTGAACGCATGCAAGACCTTGAATGACTCTGGAGGGTGTTAGTATGTAAGATCTTGGCAGACTTCTGTGAACGGAACCATGCAAGACTTTGGTGGGTTGCACCAAGTGAGAACTTGCAAGACCTTACAAGACTTGGGTTTGAGGTCGTATAGAAGTCTTGCTTATTTCCTGCTAGGGAGATATTTCAAGACGCTACAGGACTCCAGTGGGTGAGAATTTGCAGTTCTTGGAGGACTCCCAAAGTCAGAGTAGGCAAGGCCCTGCACATCTCCTGTGTGTGGGAGAATACAAGACCCTATTGGGCCCAGCAGGTGGAAGCATGCGAAATCTTACAGGGCTCTGTTGTAATGGCGTGTGCAAATCTTGCTGAACCTCAGAGAGCAAGAGTTTTCAAGACCCAGGATTTGAGCTTGTGAGAGTATGCAAGGCCTCCCATAGCGCCGACCGCTGAAAGCTTGCAAACCCTTGGCCTCGCAGCTTGTAGGCACTGAGTTTTGAATCGTCTTACTTCCCAGCCTCAATTTTAGTGTGTGGCAGCACTGTAAAGGGAATTAACTCATTTGCAGAGACAGCAGTCAGTGGCTGCAGATGACAACGTGCTTTAAATATTCTCCACACAACAAAAAAAACTAGAAGAGTGATTTTGACATCAGTATTACCCAATTTCAGTTTTACTATTGCATTTAGTAGAGATCAGAGCTTGAAAATGGATGAGGATATATGGACTAGCAGCATCCCTTTACAAGAGTGATGTAGAATGTACAAGGATCACTTATGGCAGAATCATTACCACCACGTCCCTCTCGCTTATCTCCATTACGCAATGAGGCCCCTGTGCCTCGTAGACACCCGCCCTACCAATATAAAAAGACACCGCCCCTCCACAACACTTGTTCTTTTGTGTCTGTAGACATGGTGGGGTGGGTGCAGAGTGCTCGCTCTAGCGTGCGTTTGTTGTTTTGTTTGGCGGTGTTGGATGCTGCCTTTTCGCCGTGCGGTGCGGCGTGTTGGTTCTGGCTGCGGTGTGTGTTCTGGGTCTGGACGCCCACTGTACGAGTGCTCTGGTGTTCGTGGCGGCTCTGTTTCTGGCAACGCGGTGCCGGCGGTCGCAGGGACCAGCTTAAGTGTTCTCCTCTGGCTTGCTGGTGACCATGTCATTTCAGGTAAGGGGGGGGAGTGGGCTCCTCCCTCGTTGCATTTCTTGCTGGGCCGGAGGTCTGTGCTGCTTGCCTCCAGCCGGCTTGTGGGCGTGTTCTAGTTGCTGGAGAGTCTGTCTCCTGCTCTCTGCTGGGAGTCATTTACAGTGATATTGGCGCATTTTCCCTTGTATTGGTTGCCCGCATGTTTTCACCTTGACGGAGGTAGGCTGTGCCTTTCTCCTGTCAGGGTGAACGTGGCCAGTTATCTGGGCTGATTTCCGCCGGCCGGAGGTTTGCTGTGCCTTGCTCCGGCCGGGGTGTGTGTCTGCCTGTGTGGTGGCCGCACAGTGGGCAGTGGGGACTCTGCCTCTGCATGTGCCTCGGCAGCCACTTTGCGGGGCCTGCAGCCCAGGTGCAGTTTTCTTGTGCACCGGGTGTGCGATTGTTGCTCTACGGCACTTCTCTGTTCCTGCTGGCGCTGCTGTGGGGGTCAGATGCACGGTTATGGCATCTCCCGGCCGGGCGCACAGGGAGGGGGCCTGACCCCATTTTCTTCTATGGCCCGGGGCGCTGTCTTGTGTCTCCTGTGGCCCATGTGGGATGGGGCAGGGCTGCGTCTGCGTCTGCTCACGGTGCAACAGAATTTTCCCTGCCTTTATTCTGGTTTTGTTCTCCCAGCTGGAGGTCTGTGGGGCCTTTCTCCGGTAGGGCAATGTTGCCGGCTTTCGGTTTCTCTGTCAGTGGTGTTCTGGGGAGTGCTTCTGGCAGGCGCCATCCAGTTTCTGTTTGGTGCGCCAGGGAGGGGTGCGTTCGTTTGGCTGCTAGCGATGCCGCAGCCTGGTGCGTTGCTTTTTCACTCTGGTTTTCGTCCGGCCGGTGGGCTGCAGTGCCTTCTCCGGCCTGAGTGGGCGTTTGGGACCTTGGCCCTCTGGGTGTCAGCACTTTTTCCTGTGGTTCTTCTCTGTCTGTTATGTGTGGGCCCACCTGCGGCCCTCTGCTGTGGCTCCCTGAGTCTGGCTCCTGTCTCTTGCTTGGGCTTGGCTTTCATGCCAGGCATCCCAGTTCTGCCACAGGGGTTCATGGGGGCTTGCTCCTACTGTGGGTTGTCAGCCTCTGGTCTTTGGTGACTGTGGCCTCTATGGGTGGGTGCCCGGTGCTCGCTCTGGCGGGGGTTGCTTTGCTGCATTTGGCCTTGGGTCTTGCCGGATCGTCTATGTAGCATTTCCCTGGCCGCCTTGCCCATTCTTCTGGGTTTTAGCACGTTCCTTCCTTGTTGGTGATTGTCTCCTGGCCGGTGCTGCAGAGGCTTCCCTGTGTCTTTGGGGTCCTGTCTGCCCGTGTCGGGCGGTTCTCTGTTCGAGGTGCAGTTTCGGCTTTTCAGTGGTTCCTGACTTTTGCGGACTCCGTAGCCTATGGCTGTCCCTGGGCTTGTTGCGCATCTTCGGAGCAGTGCTCTGGCTGTCGCTGTGTCTGGATGGGCATCTCTGTGCAGGTGCTGCTGGCTTTTTGGCCCTTCTCTTTCACTTGTTGTGGGGGTGCTGGGCCTCTTGGCATATGTGGGGGGGGTCTGCCGGAGAGGAATGCAGTGCTCCTTGCCATTGGCAGCTCTCTCCCTATGGGATGGATGTCCTTTTTTGTTTTGTGTGTAGCTGTGCTATGTTTTTTGTTAGGTTGTTTCCAGGCCTATGGCCTGTCCTTTGCCCCTTGCCTGTAGGTTTTCCTCTGGGTTCTGCCTCGACGTCGGCATTGCAGTGCTTGCAGGCCTGGTACTGCTTTTTCTGGGGGCATCCCCTGGGCGACTGGGTGCCTGTGATGGATGCCAGGTGGTGTGACTGCCCTACTCCTGCGTTTCGGCCCTTCCGCTGTTCTCGGCTTCCGAGGGGCTGTGGCGGTGAGTGCCTTCGGGGGCGGTTGCTCTCCTGCCGGAGTCCCTGTTCGGTGCTTTGGTGTCTGTTTGGGCTGTTGCACGTCGCTCTGGGGCTTCTCTGTTGTGAAGTTTCTCCCCCTTTGGTATGGCAATGGTCTGTGTCTTCGGCTTCCCCTGCGCGCTGGTTGGTGGGGGGCCGTTGTTACTTCTTTCTGCCTGGTTATGCCGTCATGACCCAACTGTTGGCTGCTTCTTGTTTGGTCCTGGGGCTCTTTGTCTTCTGTTCCGATGGTTCGACGGTGTGTGGTGGCCTGTTGGCCCTTTTCCTGGCCTCTGATTTGGGCCTGGTCTGCCTTGCTGTGCCGGTTGGGCGTGTTTGCCGGTTTACAGTGTGCGGTTGTCTCGCCATGGGGTCTTCCTGGCTGTTTGGTGTCCGGTTGTTTGGTTTCCCGGGATGTCTGGCTTGGTTGCACGTCTGGTCCTGTTGGTTGTCCCCCGGTGCCTTTTCTTGCCTGCCTGGGTCCCCTGGGTTTTCCCTGTGTGCAGTTCCCCATTCCTCTTCCTTCTGTGGGGTGGTTTCTCCCTGGATTGGGTTGACGGCTGCTTTTCCGACATGCTATGAGTCCCCCAGGCTGTGCTCCTGGCTTGGGTTGTCCAGTGGGTGCCTGTCCTGTGACTGGTTGGTTGTGGTGGTTCGTCCTGCTGGGGGCTTGTCTTTCCCTTTAGTGTGTGTGATAGTTCATTCGGAGCTCCTGGCTCTTCCTTCCTCACTTCCCTGGATGTGGCATTACTGTCAGAGCTGCTGTCTGTGAAACTGGTGGATCCACGTTCAACTTTGGTGTTGGCTCCACATCTAATCACCTGTTTTCGGGTGCCTCCCTGCTCTTGTTCCTCAGCGGGCCGCCCCGGTTCTGCTGGGTTGGGGTCAGGGGGGGATGTTTGCAGTATGCTCTGGGGTCTTCGTGCGTACATGATTGCGTTCCTGTGTGTCCCCATTTGTACGTGTCTTCTGCAGTTGTTGGGGTTCTCTGTGCTGTCTGGGCCTTTCTGGCTCCTGACATTTGGGCTGTTTACTGTGGTGGCCTGGGTGTAGTTTGCCCTGGTGGCTGTTCTGGTGCCTCCTTTCCACTGTTGCCTGATTTTGTTTGTGGATGTTGGGGGGGTGTCAGTTTGGGGATGGTTGCCCTGCGGTTTCCTTGGCCTGCGGGCCTCTTGGTGGCTTCCATCTGTTGGCCTTGTTCCAGGGTTCTGGTTCAATGGGATGGGAGTCCAGTTGTTCTGGTGCCTCCGGCCTTTCCTGTTCCTTTCGTTACTCTGTTGTTGGAGTTTATGGTGGGTCTGGTGTCTCCGGTTCCGTTGGTGGCTGTGGCCCTGTGGTTTTGTTTTCTCCTGGTGCCCTCTCGGGCGCTTACCAGTTGGTTGTCTTGCTGGTGGGGCATGGTGGCTGCCGGTGCCTTTGGCTCTCGGCTTCGGTCACCTCTTCTGTGCGGGCGCCCTTTGAGGGTCTGCCTGGTCTTCATGTGCTCTACATTAGCTGTTGGCTGGGGCTTGGTATGCTCGTGCTCACGTGGTTCCCTTTTCTGTTCCTCTGCCTCTGGTGCTCCTGGCAGGCCTATAGGGGCTTTACGGCTCCTTTCCTGGGGTCGGTTGGTCAGTTGGTCGGTTGGTCTCCCGATTCTTTGTGGGGTGGCCCTTCCCTCGGAGGATGTGTCCCTCTTGAGGCTTTCCCTCTGGTTTTGCAGGCTCTCCAGTGTTCCCTGTTGATTCTCTTTAGTCTGTGGGGGTTGCACCTTCTGGCTCTGCTGGTTTTCTTCCTTTGTTTTCGAGTTGCAAGCTGAGGGGGTCCTCGGCTCATTGTCTTGTGGGTCTTCTCCCTTTCCCATGTTTGGGGCCAGGCTTGCCTCTGGGATTCGGTCCGCTGTGTGGGACTGGCCTGTTTTTCCTGTTTGTTTGCCCTTTCTTTGTGCACCTTGTTAGCATGTTCTGGGCTGATGCTTGGACAGTTGGCCTGTTTTGTCTTTGGCTTGGTATGTCTCATTGCATAATGGAGATAAGCGAGAGGGACGTGTAGGTAATGTTTCCATTACTTACTGGTAATCACATTACTCCTAGTCCTACTCTCGCTTATCTCCATTACGGACCTCCCTCCCTCCCTCCCGGTGGCCCAGCCAACTGTGTCTATGGTGGCTTGGTACGTACAGGTGTTGTGGAGGGGGCGACGCCTTTTTATATTGGTAGGGGGTTTGTCTATGAGGCACAGGGGCCTCATTGCGTAATGGAGATAAGCGAGAGTAGGACTAGGAGTAATGTGATTACCGGTAAGTAATAGAAACATTTGTCCACCTCACTCCCTGTTATGCACGACCTCCAGTTCATCCACTGAATAGGGAGGAGGGCTTCCAACTAGTTGTTGGAAAAGAGTTTTTGCAGTGTACCGCAGGCAGTAGAAGAGAACAATTACAGCTACTCGGTTTAGATTATGTTCTATGCAGTGCTAGGTTAGGGCGTGATAATGTGTTAATGTAGCTGTTAGAAATAAGCACAACGTGCAAACTGAATTAATTTTAGGCGTCCCCATCAGGACGAGAGAGAGAGAGAGAAAGAGAGCGAGAGAGAGAGAGACAACACTTGGAGAGGAAGAAAAGGAGGTTCATGGGTGATGGGAAAATGTTATGGAGGGTAAATTACACTTTGGAAAAGTAGAAGTGAGAAAAGAGCTGTGAAACAAAACCATTTCCAACGAAAGGAAAGAAAGACTCATTTGAAGAAGTGTTAAGTTGTTAATCATGTGAAGGGAAACAGGGTGACATTGTGTACCGGCTCTCAAGGCCTGTATTGTTCCCTCTCTGTCATGCCTTCGTATAGACCATGGATACTGAAAGAATGGCCTTGGGGCCGCATTCGCCCCCCCCACGACCTTTACATGTGGCTCCCTGGTGAACAGGTGCACTGTACTGCTGTTTACTCCACTCAGCACTAACAATAAAAAATATTAAATAGACAGGCAAGCATTTATTTAAAGGTTATTTGGTGTTAAAGAAAGGAAACAAATAGGGAGTCATGGGCTTAACTTTAGAAACCCATTCATTTTTAAAAATATTTTGCAGAAAAAGTGCAAAATAATGACAGTCTCTTAAAAATTCAAAAAGTGTATTTAATTAACATGCAGACCTTTTCACCTTAGTACAAGTGATCATACCAGTGCATTGAGAAGTATTAATTTAAGGTGATAGTTTTCAAACATGAATTTAGAACCATTCATGCTTCCCCCCTCCCTGACCACAACACCAACAGTGAACTAAAGAGGCAAATCAGTTGTTACGTGCACTTTTTGGGTAGGCTGGGTTCCTATTATTCATGAACAACATTATTGTTTATTAAATCGAACACAGGAGCAGGATTTTATGTAGCACACACCCTGAAATCATGTATTTTCGAGGTCCTCTTACATGTGATAATGAAGAAAATGGAGGGAACGTGAAGTTAAACAATTGCCTAGAATCAAATAATTTGGAAAAGTAGTTAATCCCAGGTTTTCTGTTTTTACATTGTTCAATTCAGCCACTAGATGTATAGCCTTCGCTTTGCCTACACCTACCTTACCACCAATCTCCTTAATCCTCTCACCCGACCCCCACTCCACTGCCATCAATACGGTCCTTCGGGCATATCACAGACCAAACGTTTTGTCCCCATGGAAAATGTTTGCGAAACCCATGGTATAGACATCCTAGCCAGAGAAGGCAGAAAGGGCTGTCTGGGAATGCCTCTAATTTCTCATGGAGCTATGAGATTTTTGGGTTGAGGATTCGTGCTCCCCAGGGCACTAAAGAACAGCCCCAGCGCTCTCTTATCTGTTGATGTTATCTTACCTGAGGCTAATCGCCAAAGACCTCAGATCTAGCAAAAGCCCAAATTCAACACTGAATTTAGAATTAGTCTAAAAAATAATATCAAAAAGCCTCTTACCGCCTTCATCAACCTTGGCAAATATTCCCCGCGACAGCCTAAGATTCTGATTGGGAGACCTTGACACTTCACAGCAGATCAGCTGATCTAAGTACCTTGAGAAGACATAAGCCCTCAAACTATATAATATATAATTGATTCACATTCCCATAAAACCTAGGAATATCTATCTTCCGCTTTGGTGCACACCTCTAAATATAAGTATTTGCGATTTCGCTCAATTTAAAGGATCTTGGAACATCAGTTGCCTAGCTACAAAAGCCGGAAATTTACCGAACATGTTTTATGCATAGGCCGGCTCTTCTGGAACTGAGGAAAAACTACCTGAAGCCTATATTCAATGCAGCAAATCGGCGCACGATCAAGGAGGCAGGAGGATACAGTTTTACAACACAAGACTGCCAAGTTATAGGGAGGCCAACTAAGGAGATGCAGTTGGGCTGGGCTCAGTGCTCCAGCATCCAAGGCCGGCACGGAGCCACCAGAAGGGGAACTATCAACAAGCAAACACAAGGAGATGATGGACGGGGTCAAGACTGATTTGCATATAGCTGCGTCTGAACTGGGGTGGCGAAGTGAGCTAAAGAATGATGATGGATTCAACCCAGATCTGTGACTGGGGGTGAGTGTCTGAAAAGTTTCAGCGCTCCATCCATCATCTCCTTGTGTTTGCTTTGTTCGCCCTAAGTTGGCAGGGTATGCCCAGACGTGGGTCCCTTGCTCACTTTGCCACTGGATTCAAGCTAGCCTGGCTGATGAGGGCTGTTAGCCCCAAACCGGTCCCAGGATGCTTGTTTCCGGTCCAGGGAAGACATGGCTTGGCAGTTCAGGCTGGACTGTTCCCATGAGGCACAGGGTCAAGACTGATTTGCATATAGCTGTGTCTGAACTGGGGTGGCGAAGTGAGCTAAAGAACGATGATGGATTCTACCCAGATCTGTGACTGGGAGTGAGTGTCTGAAAAGTTTCAGCGCTCCGTCCTTCATCTCGTTGTGTTTGCTTTACCGTTCATGAAGCCAGATGGAATTTCCAATTTTGTGGGTTTTAAAGCATACGTTTATCACCTGCATTGAGCAGGTGATAAATGTTTTCTTCTGCCTCAGTGTGGGGTGGGGAAGGGTTGTAATTGTGGGTAGTAGGGGGGGAAAGGGAAAGTTAAGTTCTGGCTGAGAGGAGCAATGCTCCTGCTCCCGCTCATTTGCCTTGAGCAGTATTTGCTCCTCCCTGGCAGAAAAAATAAATCAGATAATGAGACTTGGCTGTTGCTGCAGCCAAAACCTCATGCAATTTTAAAGGGCAGATTCCCTGCCCAGTAAAATCAGCAGAGAGCAATTCCCCACTGTAGTTCTGCTCTACCTGACTAACAATCAGGACCATAAAATATATGTATCTCACATGGCAATCCCCTTCACACTTGAAATGGATGAGGTGACCCTTCTTCAAGTTTCCTTGTAGAGCACTGATGAGATGCAGACATGCAGGGGCGCTTTAGGATGGGGCTATAAACATTCCTCTTCAGATACTGAGGTAAGCATCTTCTCAACAGAAATGAAGGGCATTAATAACTTGAGCCCACACACTTTCTTAGAAAACAGATGATGCTTTTCGCTTAGTATTTTTTGCAGGGCGAGAGATTTCTTTACAAAAGAAAACATGCGACTTAGAACTGGACCTAAAGATATGCTTTATTTGATTATATACGGATTCGGAGCATTATCCCTTAATATCATTGTTTAACCTGGAGTTGATATCTTGAGTACTAAATGGAGTTATCAGTCAGCAGTAGCTCAGTAAAAATGTGTCACCCTTGAATGTCAGTAAGTTTGTGAATGTATATAAAGGGAGACCACCTAACGAAGGATATTTGGTACCCGAAATGCACTGAGCCATTTGTCCTCATGCAAGAAAAACTGTTGTAGAATTATATGAACAATTAATTGAAATAAGTCATTAATAAGAACAGGCTGGAGCAGTGTAAATAAGTAAGAACAAAGCATAAAAACTGAAAACAAGGAGCCTGATTCACAAACTTCACGTTGTAGCACTTCTGTAGTACTGCACAACTTATAATAAAGTGCTATTCATAAACTGCACTTTTGTAGTAACTTACACGTTTGAGTAAGTTTACTATATTTCAGTATTCACAAACTGCACTTTTGTGGTATCATACAATTTTGTAGTAACTAACACTTTTCTAGTAAGTCCCAACCTCCAATATTTTCTATGGGAGGGTGTTTCAGTACCAGTGGTTGGCCTAGAGTAGTGCTGGACTTACCACAAATGTGTAACTTATTACTGAAGTGCAAGCTACTACAAAGGTGTAGTTTGTGAATAAGTTGTAAACTGACACAAAAATATGTTACTTTTGTGAATCAAGCTCTATGTGTACAATTAAATTCGTCATATTTATCAATAAGACAAACATTGGGAAAAATTTCAAGAAGTAAGTACAGTAGCGTTCTTTGCTGTGCCCAGAGTAACTGAGCGCGAATGTTGAAGATTGCTTTTACAAACTTGGAGTTAGTAAGTTTAGCCCTGGAGCTCGCTCAATCTTATTCTAGCAGCAGCACCAAAGCAACCTAATCAAACCTGTACATCCTACTTAGAGGGTAAATCAAAGAGCTCAATGTTGACTATTTACTCTGAGTCAAAATGCAAGCGAGAACAAATCTGAGAATTGAGGAGATTGTTAAAAAAGTTTATCTTTCTCACATTTTATTCACAATCAGTGGGATTTTATGGCCAGTGCACTTCCATGCATTGAGGCACCCAAGGAAGAGAATCGAAGTGGTAATGAGCGATCCCTGCAAGCAACATCTCTTTTGTAGTATTTTCCTCCTCGTTTCAGCACACAATTACTAGTTATCTCTCAACTAATACCACCTGTACAACTTAAACTTTGACATGGTGCATTGAAGTGGGAGTGGCTGTGCGTGGCACTCACAGACGCATCAGAAGAAAGTTTGGACTGCTCACGCTGTTTTCTTTTTTTTTACTACAAACCACGTATTAGGAATTTAGGGTTTGCCAGGTGAAGAAATTGAAGGAAAAGTAATAGCAAAAGATTTGCAAATGCTGTTAGTGGTGGAAGAGGTATGCACATCAGTGCTGGACCACTGAACAAAGGCAATCAATATTGTTGCCTGTTACTGATGTTGCTGAGTGAGAGCATCCAGACAGGAAATGCTGCACACAGCAATTAAGAAGGCAAGAGTACGTTTCAATGTAAGTGGATTAAGATACATTTAATTCACTTGGCACGGGGTAATGAAAATGGGTACAGAATTTCATTAACTAGGAACAGTGTCAACCATCCAACAAACTACTTTCTAATTAGTGCAGCTCTGTGTGTGACAACTGTCAGATACAGTAGTGTGGGAATTACACAGTGATTCTTCTTAACTTAGGACGTGATCCCCTGTGACTGTAGGCAGGTGTGGTATATTGATCTCACTCACTTCCAGGAGAGGACCCACCAGAGCACAAAATAAGCACAGCCAAGACCCTATGGGTCTGATTCACAAAGGTAACCTACACTTTTGAGTAAGTTTATGCTTCTGAGTAAGTTTACTACTTTTTCGTTATTCACAATTTGGACTTTTATAATAACTTACATTTTTGTAGTAACTTCAGTGGCAGCTCGCATAGGGCGTGCTGCGGGGCGGTGAGGAGGAACGGGGGAGGGGCAGGGTGGGGGGGTAGTAAACACGGACATACAACGGAACGGAGGAAAGTAATTATTACGTTCCTCCGTTCCGTCGTATGTCTGAGTTTTCCCTTTGTCTGGAGGCTACCATAGGGGATTAGGATAGACTGTGTTGACATTTCCAGCAAAGATGGCATCAAGGAAAGTAGACAGCGATGGAATGGGTAAGCTAAAGGGATCCCAGACCATGAACTGATTCAAAAATGAAGCAGGTGTGTTAGAAATGGGGTTTCTGGTTGGCTAGGGCGTACACATAAGCCAGGCAGAAACCACCACTCTAGTCAGGGTAAGGGAGTTACACACCCAAGATAACCCCTGCTCACCCCCTTGGTAGCTTGGCAGAGCAGTCAGGCTTATCCCAGAGGCAATGTGCAAAGCGTTTGCTCAACACTAACACACACACAAGTGACACACTAGGCACACCACAAAAGAGACTGCACACAAGGTTATATGAAAAATATCCTCTGTAATCATACAGAAAACACATTAGACCATAAATCATTGCGTAGAATGTAAACATATTTAGACCACATAACATGAATTGCTGCGCCACTGGTCACTTGTCATAAAGGTGCACATAATGTCATAAATCACTTGCTAGTAGGTCAAAAAACATCAGACCACAATTACACAAATCACCTGTGCCACTAGGCACTTGTCATAAGGATGCATCAATCCCATAGATCATAAATCACTCCTCCCACCAGGCACTTATCATGGTATCACAGGTAGGGCAATAACATAAAGGCGCACATGCTGCCTTTGCTATAAGTAGGTGTATAGGGCACTTAAGTGACCAGCTATGAGGGTCCTATGCAATGCACACATCACGAGCAACAACATCCTCATCGTGCTGCTCCTGCTATCCTCACATCCATTGTGACATCTGGTCCCCCACCCAACATTGAACCACCTCAGGGCGTTATCTAATCACAAATGCCTCCAATAGTGGTATGTAGCTGCCCAAAAACCTGTGGCGCAGCCGCTGGGACCAAATGCGGTGGGGGCTCGTGACCAAAGTCCAATTAATGGTGCCCCCGTTGGTGGAGAGACCTCCCTGTGTCCCCCGCGGATGAAAAGACAGAAGTGCGACAGCCCGGGACCTCGAGATGCTGCTGTGGAACCAGGCGGTCTTCTTTAAAGGAGGAAAATGGTTGGGGCAATGTGACAGCATGTCTGGAGCCCTCTGGGGTTCCGCGGACCACTGGGAACCAAAGGATTACAGCTCCCCAAGCTGCATCGCCTTCCTCTGTGAAGTTGAGCTGGTCGCATGGCAACGCGAGTCTTCGGACTCCTTCCGTGGCTTGGCCCCCCTCCCTCTGATACAGCAACGCGGGGTAGGCTCCTGCCCGGGACTTCCTCTTCCCTTGGCCGGTGGAGTCCTGTTGCGGCTCTCTGGTAGCCACGGCAACCGGCAGCGGGGACGCCCTCAGGCTTCTTTTCCTGGCGTCAGCCCGGCTCCTGAGTGGTTGGCAAGTCGGCGTTCCTTGGCAACGCGGGGGCTTCCTCGGTGGCTTGCGATCACCGGCAAACACACCAGCCGTGGAGGGGGGACCGCTTCCTCCCCTCTTTCAGCTCTAACTCACGAGGGGCAGGGCAGCGCTGCACACTTCCCAGTAGCCGTCGCCAGGCATGTTTCAACACAGGACTTAGCACGTGCTGACCACGGAGAACACCAGGAGCCTCCCAGACGTCATAAGAATGAAGCGCTCAACACTCCATATTTGGTCGGCAAGCATGGACTTGCCCAATGTAGCGCTTACCATGCGCTTCCCACCAGCAAAGAGCTCTCCACACGCTCTAGACTGGGAAGCACAGCGCTGTTGTTTTCAGAGGCTAGGGGCAAAGAAAAGCACTCCTCCTGCACTGAGCTGCCAAAGACTACATCGCTCCTTTCACGTTTTGCATCAAATAAAGGGGTGAAGAACAGTCCTGCTCCAGACAGGTTGGAGATAGCCGGTATCTTGAAGTCTTTTGTATCCATGAGACTTCCAACAGGAGGCCAGCACACACAAGCCCTTGGAGATTCTTCACAAGCAGGATACCACAGCAGGGCAAAAAGAGTCAGTACTTTTCCTCTGCCAGACAGAAGTAGCTACTGCAGGCCAACCCACCCCTCACTCAGAAAAGGCAGTGCTCCTTACACAGTCCTTCCGCTCTTCTTCTTGGCAGGGTCCTCTTGCTCCTTGAAGCAATCCAAAGTCCTGGGGTTTTAGGTATAATACTTATACCCCAAAATGTCTTTGTTCTCTTAGTGGCAAGGGTCTCTGAACCCAGTCCAAACCAGTTCTGCCCTCACTGGTGCAGCATGACCACAGGGGGCGGATACATCATTGTGCAAAAGGAGACAGGTGTAAGCACAACTCCTCCCACCCCTCTAAATACAGATCAGGTCTATTAAGCCCTGCAATGAGTCACCCAGGCAAGGCAGAGCACACCTCAACCCCCCAGTGACTGTCTAGAGTGAATGCAAGTCTCAGCTCCTGTCACTCACACACCAGACGCTGAATACACAAACAGCCGGAGGCACAAAGAATGGTGAAGTAAGAAAATGCTTACTTTCTAAAAGGGTCAAGACTGATTTGCGTATGGCTGGGTTCAAACTGGAATGGCATGGTGAGCAAAAAAACGATGGATTTAGGCCCAGATCTCTGTACTGGGGTGAATGTATGACAATGTTCTGCATTCTGTCCATCAATTGTTCTTTTTGCATTTGTCAACTCGAGTGGGACGGGTATGCCCAGATGTGGGCCCTGTGCTCTCCATGCCACTGGATTCAAGCTATTCTGGCTGATGAGGGGTGAAACCCCGAAGCCGGACCCAGGATGCTTGTTTCCAGTCCAGGGAGGAGCTGGCCTGGCAGTTCGGGATGGACTGTTCCCATTGGGCGCAGCGTCAAGACTGATTTGCATATGGCTGGGTTCAAACTGGAATGGCATGGTGAGCAAAAAAACTATGGATTTAGGCCCAGATCTATGTACTGGGGTGAATATATGACATTGTTCTGCATTCTGTCCATCAATTGTTCTTTTTGCATTTGTCACCCTGAGTGGGACGGGTATGCCCAGACGTGGGTGCCTAGCTCTACATGCCACTGGAGTCAAGCTATTCTGGCTGATGAGGGGTGAAATCCCGAAACCGGTCCTAGGATGCTTGTTTCCAGTCCAGGGAGGACCTGGCCTGGCAGTTCGGGCTGGACTGTTCCCATTGCGCGCAGGGTCAAGACTGATTTGCATATGGCTGGGTTCAAACTGGAATGGCTTGGTGAGCAAAAAAACGATGGATTTAGGCCCAGATCTCTGTACTGGGGTGAATGTATGACATTGTTCTGCATTCTGTCCATCAATTCTTCTTTTTGCATTTGTCACCCCGAGTGGGACGGGATGCCCAGACGTGGGTCCCGTGCTCTCCATGCCACTGGAGTCAAGCTATTCTGGCTGATGAGGGGTGAAACCCCGAAACTGGTCCTAGGATGCTTGTTTCCAGTCCAGGGAAGACCTGGCTTGGCAGTTCGGGCTGGACTGTTCCCATTGGGCGGAGGGTCAAGACTGATTTGCATATGGCTGGGTTCAAACTGGAATGGCATGGTGAGCAAAAAAACGATGGATTTAGGCCCAGATCTCTGTACTGGGGTAAATGTATGACATTGTTCTGCATTCTGTCCATCAATTGTTCTTTTTGCATTTGTCACCCTGAGCGGGACGGGTATGCCCAGACTTGGGTCCCGTGCTCTCCATGCCACTGGAGTCAAGCTATTCTGGCTGATGAGGGGTGAAACTCCGAAACCAGTCCTAGGATGCTTGTTTTCAGTCCAGGGGGGACCTGGCCTGACAGTGCAGGCTGGACTGTTCCCATTGGGCGCAGGGTCAAGACTGATTTGCATATGGCTGGGTTCAAACTGGAATGGCATGGTGAGCAAAAAACGATGGATTTAGGCCCAGATCTGAGTATTGGGGTGAATGTATGACATTGTTCTGCATTCTGTCCATCAATTGTGTGTCTTTTGCTTTCTCGCCCTAAGTGCGCCAGGTATGCCCAGACGTGGGTCCCGTGCTCTCCACGCCACTAGAGTCAAGCTATTCTGGCTGATGAGGGGTGATGCTTGTTTTCAGTCCAGGGGGGACCTGGCCTGGCAGTTCAGGCTGGACTGTTCCCATTGGGCGCAGGGTCAAGACTGATTTGCATATGGCTGGGTTCAAACTGGAATGGCATGGTGAGCAAAAAAACGATGGATTTAGGCCCAGATCTCTGTACTGGGGTAAATGTATGACATTGTTCTGCATTCTGTCCATCAATTGTTCTTTTTGCATTTGTCACCCTGAGCGGGACAGGTATGCCCAGACGTGGGTCCCGTGCTCTCCATGCCACTGGAGTCAAGCTATTCTGGCTGATGAGGGGTGAAACCCCGAAACAGGTCCTAGGATGCTTGTTTCCAGTCCAGGGAGGACCTGGCCTGGCAGTTCGGGCTGGATTGTTCCCATGAGGCACATGGTCAAGACTGATTTGCATATGGCCAGGTCTAAACTGGGGTGGCATGGTGAGCAAAAGAATGATGGATTTAACCAGATCTCTTGACTGCGGGTGAATGTTTTGATTTGTTCTGCATTCCGTCCATCAATTGTGTGTCTTTTGCTTTCTCGCCTAAGTGCGCCAGGTATGCCCAGACGTGGGTCCTGGGCTCACTGTGCCACTGGAATCAAGCTATCCTGGCTGATGAGGGGTGAAACCCCGAAACCGGTCCTAGGATGCTTGTTTCCGGTCCAGGGAGGACCTGGCTTGGCAGTTCGGGCTGGACTGTTCCCATGAGGCACAGGGTCAAGACTGATGTGCATATGGCCAGGTCTAAACTGGGGTGGCATGGTGAGCAAATTAACGATGGATTTTACCCAGATCTCTTGACTGGGGGTGAATGTTTTGATTTGTTCTGCATTCCGTCCATCAATTGTGTGTCTTTTGCTTTCTCGCCCTAAGTGCGCCAGGTATGCCCAGAAGTGGGTCCTGGGCTCACTGTGCCACTGGAATCAAGCTATCCTGGCTGATGAGGGGTGAAACCCTGAAACCGGTCCTAGGATGCTTGTTTCCGGTCCAGGGAGGACCTGGCTTGGCAGTTCGGGCTAGACTGTTCCCATGAGGCACAGGGCCAAGACTGATTTACATATGGCCAGGTCTAAACTGGGGTGGCATGGTGAGCAAAAGAATGATGGATTTAACCCAGATCTCTTGACTGGGGGTGAATGTTTTGATTTGTTCTGCATTCCGTCCATCAATTGTGTGTCTTTTGTCATAGAATGTTTGGCATGATTCTGCGTCTAATGAGGTGATGTATAGACAAGGTGCTATAAACTGGCAGTTGATCAAGCAGTTGTTACAGGGGTCTAGTGGTGGTGAGGTGCTCCTAATAAAGAACCCACAAAGCCCTATATTGGATGAAGATTCATTTTTACAATAATAGCACATGAAGTAGCTAAATTGCTTCTTTACCCACTGTGATTAATGCCTCAGGGTCTGTCTATGGTATATCTCCCGCATGGGGCTGGCTCTATGCAAAGTCACGAGACAGAATGGCGGCGTCTGCTATAAATAAGTCTACAAATTTGCGTTCTGTAAATACCAACTGAAATTTAATATAAGTAGATTGCAAATGTAATTTCATACACTAAAAATAGCCCAGTTTGTAATAAAAGCCCAAACTAGGTTACATGCTGCGACTGACAGCCTGTACACGAGAACTGTCAAATAGACTGAAAACATTTAGAATTCTTGCTGTTATACGAGGCATCTGTCTGCCTCTGCTGAGCAGTACCTGTGAGGAATCTGTTTGTAATTTGCTTTCTGGTTACCTTTTCAGTGTGTGGGGTGCAGTGGCGTAATACAAATTCATGCCCCTTGCTGCAGAATGTGAAGAAGGGCCCCTGAGTCTCCCATATCTCACATACATTCATTGGGTTGTAGAGAGTCCTGAAGGGTGGGGGCCACAGGGGCCTCGTTACACCTCTATATGGGTGATTGTGACTATTTTTGCTGATCACGAAAGTGTAACAGTTATGGCAACTGAAATGCATGAGTGACCTAAGCTGGCAGGTCTAGTAGGATGATAGGGTATCAGTGTGTATGTCTGTGTGTGTCTGCACGTGTGTGTGTGTGTATTTACATGTGTATGTGTTTTTTTCTACACATCAATGCGTGCATGTCTGTGTGTTGTGTGTGTGGCATGTGTGGTATGTATGAGATTAACACACAAAAGAGAGGGCCTGAGGAGGTTTAGAGACCTGCAGGGCCCGACTCCCCTGAACTAGAAGCAATAGAGCACAAGGCCCCTGGGTCTAAATAAAAGGGTAGAGAAGTAAAGTGCTTAAGTATCCCTTTTACAGGACGATTTTTCTCACCCACCCGTAGGTGGAATGCTTCATCATAGGTAAACCACCTTGCATTGTGAACCTGGTCGCAATGCTGGCTACAACCCCCTCTCTGAGAGGGAGGAGCTCATGGATGTTTTCAGTGTTTCAAAAGAGGTCTCCTAAAACCAAAAGATGAGCAGGATGTGGTGAGGGAGAAAAACAAAGATAGGCGTGTGTGAGATGAAAATAACTCTAAGGTAAGCCAAAAGGCTTTATTGGGGCGTTCGTAGGTTAGAGCTAAAAACAAAAACTATGATAGGAGGGAATTCAACCTATCATAGAGAAGTGGTGGTCAACATGTTTCTGCCTCATACCCTCCGTAGAGGTGTGGCAGCTTTCATCAGGACCAAAGTAAAATGTAGGTCGGTATGCATGCGTCACAACAGTTGATCAACCAAAAAAGTGATATACTAAACCAGTGGTTGGAGTGAATCGTCACTCTGGCAGGTGTCCACTGGTAGTGATGCTACCCGCAGTGCCAGGTAATCAATACCACCTCAACCTCGGCGCAAACTCAAGGGTGCATCTATGTCCTCTGGACCGGCGGTGCAACGGGCGCTAGGTTGAATTCTCTCCTATCATAGTTTTTGTTTTTAGCTCTAGCCTACGGACGCCCCAATAAAACGTTTTGGCTTACCTTAGAGTTGGTTTTATTACACACACACCTAGCTTCCTTTTTCTCCCTCACCACACCCTGCTCATCTATTGGTTTTCGGAGACCTCTTTTGAAACACTGAAAACATCCCTGAGCTCCTCCCTCTCAGAGAGGGGGTTGTAGCCCGCATTGCGACCAGGTTCGCAATGCGAGGGTTTCCCTATGATGAAGCATGCCATCTACGGGTGGGTGAGGGAAATCGTCCTGTAAAAGAGATACTCCAGCACTCTACTTCTCTACCCTTTTATTTAAATCCAGGGGCCTTGTTGTGCTTTGTTCTGTATGTATGTGGCCATGCACCTGTAGGTATCTATGTGTATATGTTTGCCTACAAATGCATGCAAAGTATGTATGGTTGTTTGTGTGTTTCGGTTGTGTGTGTCTGGGTCATGTGTCTGCACATGTGTCCATGTACTGTGGCACAAGCACAGAAACATCTTCTTACAAGTGGAATGATAGGTTAAATATCTATTGAGGTGAAGTCATCCCAGCACAATGCTTTTTTAAGGTGACACTTATCTTACTTGATGCAACCCTTTTCCATCTTACTGTGTACATGGACAGTAAGAACACATTCTAACTCAGATATAGACACTTTTAATGCAGGAGATTCCAAACTCCCAAAGGCAGATTGTTGCTTTTTCTCGCACTTGAAAATCCCTCCTTACCTGATAACTTTGATTACGTTCTGTTTTTTATTGCAAACCTGTAAAGAAAGCATGACTAATGTTCACACAATCCTAAGAAATGATATTTGACCATTATTGATGGAACGAGGTTCTTCCTGATTTAACTTAGGCTTCTTTGGGATGAATTCTGTATCATAAATATTCAACTTCATTATTAAACAATGTGCACATGTCTAAGCTTTATATTCTTGTTCCTTCTAATGTCAACAATTTAGTGTTACTAAAAAGGATGTGCATAAGCTTCTGGCATCACGGTGGCCAAAGCCAGACAGAATGGTAACCTCAGGTAGTGAAACACACCCTCAGGGGTAAAGAATATATTCAGGTGGCTGCAATCAAGGATCAGGTCAGCTTGGTGTATGCAGCTCTGAGGTCCAGGTCGAAATTTATTTTGCTTCCCCAGTCTTGTACAGAATCTTGTGGATTATGGAAAGAGGGTGGAAATTAACAATAAACTGTTAATGAAGAGACCTTAAATTGTTACAGACCCTCATTTCTCCAGTTTCCCTTTTTGCTGTGACAGCTGGAGTAACTAACTAAGAGTCAACAGGCTCTATGACACAATGACCACACATTTCTTAAGTATTTCTGCCAATGTTTTGTGCACTTAGAGGCACATTCCTCACTATGCACTTTCACAGTGCCCAACCTCTCTCAAATTTAAATGATAAAATTCACTGATAGGGTTTTGACGCAATCATATGATACTTAGGGGGATATTCTCAAGAACGTGTGTTAACTAACGCCAAAATCGCTTAACGCAACTTCTCACATCGCAGTCTATCGCGGGAAAATAACGCTGTGTCAACGCAGTATTCCCAACCCGGCGGCACCCTGCGATAGTCACACGAGAACGCGACAAATGCCCGCGTTAAAATTAACGCGACGGCGAAAAAATGCGAAACACGAACGCCAAAAAAGTTGCGATGTCCCAAATCGCGAAACAAAAAGCAGCGATAACCAGCGACAGGCCTGCGATTCCCACGCGACATGCGGGAAAATGCACTATAAAAGCAGAGAAATAAAAAAAAAAAAATGCAACTGCGTAACACCATGGACGCACCCGGACCGAGTGCTGAGGACAACGCAAACCCCACAAGCCCCACAGACGACCTGCCAGGAACCCCGGGGCCGGGGAAGGGCAAGGAGAAGAGGAAGACGGGGCAGTCCGCAGGAAAACCGGATCATCGTCACGGAGGTGACAGGACACTACCAACAACTGTTCGTCACCTCCACTGTGTCATCGGCCACACAAACGGAAATATGGCAGCACATCGTGAACAACGTGAGTGCAGTCGGAGTGTCGAGGAGGACAATGGAAAAGGTCAAGAGGCGCTGGAATGATGTGAAGGGCAAAACCAAGAAGAAACCCGATGCCAACATGAAAGCAGCAACGCAGATTGGAGGTGGGGGACCAGCGGCACACCAGCAGCTGGATGACATTGAGAAAATGGTGGCCACAGTCATCAGTCGGGATACGGTGCCAGGAGTCGGGGATCGGGACACTGCTCAACATGACCTCACACAACATCAACAGGGTGAGTACCGACCAGGGACTGGGGGGACGGGGGGAGATGGGCACAATGGCACACATGCACAATTAAGTAGAGCACACTGCACACCCACAATGACTCTGGACCATGTCCCTGATCCCCGTGCCACACTGCAGCACACATACAGAAACTCAGGGAATGTGTGTTGAAATTAATTTATTTGCACATGCCGTGCCTGTGGTCATTTTGTACTGTCTCATGATTGCTAAGGACTGACACAATGTGACGTCCTCATGTGAAGAAATTGTCAATGATGGTGTTTCTACGGGCTATTCCTGCTGCAGCTGCAGTGGGGTGTGGTCCACCTGCCTCATCTTCTTCATCATCGTCCGGTGCATCTGGCACTTGGATCCATGGGGCATTGGTGCGTACACATATGTTGTGCACACAACACGCACCGATCATCTTGCACACGATGTCTGGGCTGTACAGGAGCCTTCCACCTGTGATGCCCAGGCACCTGAAACGTGACTTCAACACGCCAAATGTGCGTTCCACGATGCCCCTGGTGCATTTGTGGGCCGCATTGTACTGCCCCTGGGCCTGTGTGTTCGTGGCTCGGAGGGGTGTCATCATCCAAGGGCAGAGTGCATATCCTTGATCACCTGTGACAGTGCAGAGAGACATGAGTCAATAATTGGTTCTGCATGATGTGTTGGCAGGCTCACTAGTTGATTAGCGTGTGATATGTGTGTTATAGTGATTCCTGTGTGACATGTACTGCTTGTAGCAAATGAGCAGCATCAATGTGTATTACATAGCCTCACTGCTGCTCCTCCCTCCCCCCAAGCCTAATCACTTGTGTGCGCTGCGCGGTTGCATCACTTGCACTCCTACGGCACACCATTGTCATGCCTGTCTGCGCATGTTCACAAGCCTGACAACGACACTGTGATGTTGGCCGTTGAAGGTGAGCGGCCACGTGTGTGTAGGCCTACGGTAAGGATAGGGCGGACACAGATGTGGAGTTCATGGCTGGCTGAACTCGCGATGCGGTCGAGGCAAGACCTTTGGCTTATGCTGCGGCAATAGCGATACACACACAACAGTTGGTATGTATGATCCCGGACCCCGAGCGGGCTTGCGCTCATACATTCATCCCTTCGGCCTAGCCCGCACACCGGGGGCATGTTACATTATAACTTTGTCCATTGCGGGACGGGTGGCGCCGACACTACAACAGAGACACACGCATCAGGTACTTCATTGGCAAGCCCAACGCTTAACCACGCCTTGAGCCCCGGGTGATCATCCACTCCCCTACGCTGGACTGTCGTACGCCAGCCCACTCCGGCAATGCCTACAGGGGGGTACGACACAGCTACATGTCCCAGGTCTCCCCCACTGCCTGAGGTGACATGGTTGCATCCGCTGTACACAGCACAATGCAATGTGGCAGTGCTCGGGGCCCTCATGCATACACAATGACCACATGGACACACTTAGATAGTTTGTGGAACTGGCTATGGGCACGTGCGCCCGGCCCCTTTTATTGCCAGGGTCACATGTCCAGTGATGCCTGTGCTGGATGGGTGTTGGGTGAGTGTGAGCCAGCCCTCAAGGAGTGGTTGGTGCTGGCAACAACTACAACAGTGATCAGACAATCAGAAGTTCACAGTTCAAACACCAAGGGTCCATGAATTGAGCTGCACGGAGTTAGTGGCCCCGGATGCACAGCGGCCGGCACATGGAACAGCTCCACGGGACGGTGACTACCGGTGCACGGAGGTAGGGCCACGAGAGCCGAGCGGGTCCTCGTCGATGTCCAAGGTGAAAGTCGCGGAGGGTTTTGGGGGACAGTGGAAGGTGCTCTTCCAGGGCATGATACAGAGGGCAGTACAAAGCAGACACAGGCAATATGGAGGAGATGAATGCTACAGACTCATTTTTGACACCAAGTCAGTATCAGCTACATGATGATGAAGACAACCCCCAGGCCATAGACTCAGACGCCACCAAAGTTCAACCAGAGAGTGTCCATGGATTTCGGGGCACAGAGTTAGTGGCACTAGACCTGAAAGGGGATGCAGTCTGCGATGAGGCCTGTACAATGGTATAAACTCTGCCATTAATAAATCAAGACTCAGTTCCAAATGTGTGACCTACTTGACCGTAGTGTAGGCCGGAGGCAGCGGTCAGCAGGGGCCCACAGCCACGTGTCCTTGGCTTGCGATGCACAGAGTTAGTGGCACCACATCGAAGGGAGTACGGTGAGCCATAAACGTATGTACTCTGCCATTGTATAATCAAGACTCAGTTCCAAATGTGTGACCTACTGGACCACAGTGTAGGCCGGAGGCAGCGGTGGAGTACGTAAATGAGAAAGGAGTAATGGGGGCCTGTGTCGCGGAGGCCGTGATGGTCTGAGGAGGCTGCCATGGTCGCGGGCCTCGGGCCTCGGGCTTCGGGCTTGGAGCTTGCACTGGCACGTGGTGGGCCCTCTTTGACACACGCCGGTGTTGGCAGGTGAGCAGTGCAGCCTTGGTGCGCTGGGGCGGTCATGACGGGTCTTGGGACCAGCGGCCTGGGGTGCAGCAGGCGCACAGGATCGCAGGCACCGCCGCTCACGGCGTCGGCCTCGTGGCGGGGTGAGAGGCGCCGCCCTGGCAGACACGTTGGCCATTCCGGAAGAGAACCACACCCAGAGTAACAGGCTTTTTATTCACACCCCTACGCTGGCCTGGCGTACGCCTGGCCAGCCCACTCTGCTCACGCTTACAGGGGGGGACGTAACAAGCTACATTTCCGCATTCTCCCCCACTGGCTGCGGTAACATGGTTGCGTCCACTGTCCAGTACACTGCAGACACCAGCAGTGTATGTTGACATGGAAATGTCTGTGGTCTGCATACTGAAGTCTGTCCAGCACATCCACGCCACACTTGGCATTGTGTACATTCACATTCATGGGTCACTTGCCTCCTTCGCACATGCCTGGTTCCCACCTCTTCCCACATTCTGCTAGTGTGTGGCTGAGGTGCCATGCCGTTGATGGCTTGTGTAGATGGCTAGCCCAGGTTGCCACAGTAAGTTGTGTTGTCATGTCTGGAATGTGGGACTGTTGGTTGTCATGTTGTATGTGATTTTGTGACGTGTGCATTCCCAGAGTTGTGAGTTGTATGTTGGTGGAGTTGAGGTGTGTGGTGTGTTCAGTTGTTACTTACCGACAAGCAGTGCATTTCCATAGGTGGCATCCTGAAAGCGCTGGTTGATGATGGACTGTCGGAAGATGAAGGAATCATGCACACTGCCTGGGTAGTTGGCGACGACATTGGTGAAGAGTCCCCGGTGGTCCACTATTGCCTGCACATTGATGGAATGCGTGTTTTTCCTTTTGCGGTTATTGTGTGCAGTGGCAGCAGGGGGCATGAGGAGTACATGTGTGCAGTCGATTGCCCCCAAGACGTGCGGGAAGCCAGCTATGGCGTAGAAGCCTTGCAGTGTGTGGGAAGTAAAGTTGCTGGGGTACCAAGCTGATGATGGCATCCAAGACAGGTGTGAGGAACTTTGACAGGGCTGGCTGTGAGACTCCTCCGACTCTGGCAGTTGTTGGTTGGAAGGTCCCAGAGGCCAACAGGTGCAGCACGGCCAGCAGCTTTGTCTGCGGAGGGATGTTGGTTCTCCGCTGTGTTGATACCGTCAGCCCGTGGGCAATGTGGGTCGGGATGCGGAGGATGGTTGTCCTTTTGAGCCTGTAGTGGGCAATGACTTCCTCTGGCGTTAAGTCTCCAAGGCTGGTGCGTTTCGGAAGGTCCTTTGTCTGCGCTGCCTCCGTGGTAGTCCGGGGGGGAGGGGGTGGTCCTGGGGGGGTGGGGGTCCTGGGTGTGGTGGCAGTGGGTGTTGTGGCCCTCTTGGGGCTCCGAGCTGCATGATCAGTAGCTCCATGGCATCTGTTGTTCTTCAGGTGTGGCTCTGGGCTGGGCTCCCTTTTATGGTGCAGGTTGTCGTGCGACTTAACACCAGGTAGGAGCAGGTGTTAAATCCCTGCTGCTAACGCCCCTTATCGCATGTTTTGTGATCTTATCGCCGATCTGGCTGGTCGTTGGGAATGTTGCGAAGTGGTGTTTTCGCGGCTTTTTGCACGGGAACGCCTACTCTGCATATCATTAGCGTTAGTTGCCGGTGTCATCCGTGGCGATGTTGTTTGCGACTGCTATCGCAGGAAAACAGGTGATATCAGCTGTTAGCACCAGCTTTTGAATGGTGCGATGAATTTATCGCCACTTTGGGTGCGATAAAGTGACGCTAACTCGGCGATAAGTCCTTGAGAATATGCCCCTTATTGTTTCATTCACTTTACTAAATTCGCTGCAAGGTTTCCTTGGTTCCTCAACCCTAGAATGAGTTGATGCTTACACACGGCACTCCTAAGATGATCCTTTCTTTAAATCTTATCCTATCCAAAATATATTGTATTTTGTGTATGGTGTTCCCTTCATATGCTCCTTGGTTTATATTGTTTTATTTTAACTATTTTCTTGCCATGTCTGAGAGAGAACATGTTTAGATCAGGGAAACGGATAGAGCAACGTGGGCAGAGGCACGCGTGTCTCAACAATGCAAGCGCTACCACGCATGCTTTAACCACGTATTATGTGTGTTTAAGGCAGTGCGCGGTCTAGCTGCCGGAATGGGCGGAAGCAGTAAGAAGGAAGGATCGGGAGAGAATGCAGTGAGGTAAGTGGGGCTAGGGGTAGTTTTAAAGGGTTAGGGTTGTTTTCAGGGGGAGTTGGGGAACTTTTCAGGGCTCGGGGTGTCGGGGTAGTTTTTAGGGCTCATGGGGAGTCAGGGTAGTTTTTAAGGCTTAAGGTGGGGTCGGGGAAGTATTTAGGGCTCAGAGTCAGGGTAGTTTTTAGGGCTTCGGGTGACAGGGAAGTTTTTAAGGCTCTGGAGTGAGGGGGTTGATTTTCAGGATTGAGGGGGTGGTTTTAGGTCTCGGGGTGGGGGTTTAGGGGGTCCCTTTAGGGCTCAGAGTAGGGGGCAGGGATTGGGGTACTTTTTAGGGCTTGGGGGGCAGGGGAGTTTTTAGTGCTCGGAGGGAAGGGTTTGGTTTTAGGTCTCAGGGCAGGGGCTTGGGGGGCCGTTTTAGGGCTCAGAGTGAGGGGCAGGGATCGGGGTACTTACACTTACCTGAAAAGTCTTAATCACGCATATGTCTTTGCCATACATGCCTTATCAATGCATATTGCGTTGTAAAGGCATGTGTGATAAAGGCATATGCATCGTTAAGACTTGCTTGGTTCAGACCGCGTGGAACCAACATGCATGGTAATCGCATGCATGGTTCCATCACCCCACCTTAAGATCATAATGAAGGTGGACCCTGAGTCCTCTAATACTTCAATTTCAACACATTCTATTGAAATGGTGCATGTAGGAGTTTGACATGTATCTTGACCAGTGTCATTTGTATTTCTTATATTTCTTGCTCCCTTATTCCAAAGAACGACTTTATTCATACCTCATTGATTTGTAATATCTGCTTTTGCATTAAGGGCCACATTTAGGGTTTGGCAGAGTGGGCGTCCTGTTGTAAATCAGCATGGTCCTTTCGCCTCCAAACTTGTTGATTGCCCGACTCATTCAGAAGAGGGCAAAGGACATGGTTTCCACCGTCAGAGATTCAACAGGCCCCGCTGGTGGACACCCTTGCTTTTTCAGCCAATGGCCCACTGGGCCACCAAGAAAGAGTGTCAGTTGCCCTGCCCTAGTTAGGGTGGACATCCATCAATAGATTTCCCTATTTGGGACTGTCATGACAGGCAGGGAGAAAATTCCCTCCATATCATAGTCATTCTTTTTTTTAAATAACAAACTCTTGCTTTGGGAGTTTATTCTTGAAAAATAAAATTACTTTTACAAAGCTTCCACAACAAGCATGGCGCTCAGCAAGCTTTTTAGCCTTCAGCGCAACCACTGAAGCAGATGTCCTGAAGGCTTAGAAATCCCTACCAGGCAGGTGTGGATTATTTAATAAAGCAGATGGTTCTCCACCAATCTAGCAGTCTGGCGGACTGCCCGCTAAGGTCTAAATGGTCTATTTGTCTACTGTTGAAACTTCCTGTATTCAAACACATTTTTGTAAAGTGTCTTTCCTTATTGCAGACAAAATATTGCTTTTTTAACACCCCACATGATTTCCCATTCTGGCCATGACTTCTTAACCCACATTGTCAGCATTTAGCTTTAATTAGGGGTGTGCAAATATTGCGTAATTTATTTTTGTGTAATTACGTGAAATTTCTGCAAAATGTGTGAAATTATGAGAAATTGAAATCCGTCATTTTGGCACAAAATGGGTCCTCAAGTCAATTGTTGACACAAGAATTCTTTTCTCGCTAAAAATAGTGCAAACAAAAGCACTGCGAACAACAGCTGCTCACATTCTGTTGTTCCCATGCGTTTGCGGTAAATTATTGGCTTGCATATAATGTTGTACGGTTTTCCTTAATTCAATTGACTCTTTCAAAGATGGATTTTACATCTCAAAAGATACTCCTAAACCTTTTTGTTGAAGAAAGTGGCTTATCACCTGGTCTTTGAAGCTGACATCAACAATATCACCCAAATTGCATGAGCATAAATGCAACTTGAGAGCGTTCACCCTTGTTCCCTCAGTTTTTTGCCTCGCTCGTAGAGAAATTCAAAGTCTCCACTGGAGACCCAAGCTATTGGAATATCACGGAGAAGGTGACTAAGAGCCTCATTTACAATATTTTGATGCACAGCAGCGCAGCAAGCCTTCCTGCTGCGCTGCGTCAAAATAAAAGGGCAGGAATGCGATGTATTTACAAGAGACATCGCATTCCTGTCCTTCTCCCTGCGGGTGCACAAACAGCAGCCATGCGCCAGTGCAGACACCCTTGAGTCATTTTGCAAGGGTGCCTGCGTTGAGGAGGATGATTGTTTTTGTGCAAGAAGGGACAACATCCTGTACAAAAACAATCATTAAAGGCATTTTCCTCTTTCTATGCGCATAAACCAGAGGAAAAAACAAAGCGAAATATTGCGCTTCCTTACGCCTGCCCTGGGGAGGCATAGAATTCTGACGCATTCCCAGGTTTACAAAATGTTGTAAATCTGAGAATGCGTCAAGTTCTATGGATGTGTTGTGGGAACACCCACAGCAACACCCATGGAATGCCCCTTTCACGCAGGGTTATGCATGAAAGAGAAACAAAATATTCCTTTTTTAACACCCCACATGATTTCCTATTCTGGCCATGACTTCTTAACCCACATTGTCAGCATTTAGCTTTAATTAGGGGTGTGCAACTATTGCGTAATTTGTTTTTGAGTAATTACGTGAAATTTCTGCAAAATGTGTGAAATTATGAGGAATTGAAATCCGTCATTTTAGCACAAAATGGGTCCTCAAGTCAATTGTTGACACAAGAACTCTTTTCTCGCTAAAAATAGTGCAAACAAAAGCACTGCGAACAACAACTGCTCACATTCTGTTGTTCCTGTGTGGTTGCAGTAAATTATTAGCTTGCATATAATGTTGTACGGTTTCCCTTAATTCAATTGACTCTTTCAAAGATGGATTTTACATCTCAAAAGATACTCCTAAACCTTTTGTTGAAGAAAGTAGCTTATCACCTGTCTTTGAAGCTGACATCAACAATATCACCCAAATTGCATGAGCATAAATGCAACTTGAGAGCATTCACCCTTGTTCCCTCAGTTTTTTGCCTGGCTCGTAGAGAAATTCAAAGTCTCCACTGGCGACCCAAGCTATTGGAATATCACGCAGAAGGTGACTAAGAGCCTCATTTACAATATTTTGATGCACAGCAGCGCAGCAAGCCTTCCTGCTGCGCTGCCGTGCGTCAAAATAAAAGGGCAGGAATGCGATGTATTTACAAGAAACATCGCATTCCTGTCCTTCTCCCCTGCGGGTGCACAAACAGCAGCCATGGGCCAGTGCAGACACCCTTGAGTCATTTTGCAAGGGTGCCTGCGTTGAGGAGGATGATTGTTTTTGTGCAAGAAGGGACAACATCCTGTACAATAACAATCATTAAAGGCATTTTCCTCTTTCTATGCGCATAAACCAGAGGAAAAAACAAAGTGAAATATTGCGCTTCCTTACGCCTGCCCTGGGGAGGCATAGAATTCTGACGCATTCCCAGGTTTACAAAATGTTGTAAATCTGAGAATGCGTCAAGTTCCATGGATGTGGTGTGGGAACACCCACAGCAACACCCATGGAATGCCCCTTTCACGCAGGGTTATGCATGAAAGGGAAACAAAATATTCCTTTTTAACACCCCACATGATTTCCCATTCTGGCCATGACTTCTTAACCCACATTGTCAGCATTTAGCTTTAATTAGGGGTGTGCAAATATTGCGTAATTTGTTTTTGAGTAATTACGTGAAATTTCTGCAAAATGTGTGAAATTATGAGGAATTGAAATCCGTCATTTTAGCACAAAATGGGTCCTCAAGTCAATTGTTGACACAAGAACTCTTTTCTCGCTAAAAATAGTGCAAACAAAAGCACTGCGAACAACAACTGCTCACATTCTGTTGTTCCTGTGTGGTTGCAGTAAATTATTAGCTTGCATATAATGTTGTACGGTTTCCCTTAATTCAATTGACTCTTTCAAAGATGGATTTTACATCTCAAAAGATACTCCTAAACCTTTTTGTTGAAGAAAGTAGCTTATCACCTGTCTTTGAAGCTGACATCAACAATATCACCCAAATTGCATGAGCATAAATGCAACTTGAGAGCATTCACCCTTGTTCCCTCAGTTTTTTGCCTGGCTCGTAGAGAAATTCAAAGTCTCCACTGGCGACCCAAGCTATTGGAATATCACGCAGAAGGTGACTAAGAGCCTCATTTACAATATTGTGACGCACAGCAGCGCAGCAAGCCTTCCTGCTGCGCTGCCGTGCGTCAAAATAAAAGGGCAGGAATGCGATGTAATTACAAGAAACATCGCATTCCTGTCCTTCTCCCCTGCGGGTGCACAACCAGCAGCCATGGGCCAGTGCAGACACCCTTGAGTCATTTTGCAAGGGTGCCTGCGTTGAGGAGGATGATTGTTTTTGTGCAAGAAGGACCAACATCCTGTACAAAAACAATCATTAAAGGCATTTTCCTCTTTCTATGCGCATAAACCAGAGGAAAAAACAAAGCGAAATATTGCGCTTCCCTACGCCTGCCCTGGGGAGGCATAGAATTCTGACGCATTCCCAGGTTTACAAAATGTTGTAAATCTGAGAATGCGTCAAGTTCCATGGATGTGGTGTGGGAACACCCACAGCAACACCCATGGAATGCCCCTTTCACGCAGGGTTATGCATGAAAGGGAAACAAAATATTCCTTTTTAACACCCCACATGATTTCCCATTCTGGCCATGACTTCTTAACCCACATTGTCAGCATTTAGCTTTAATTAGGGGTGTGCAAATATTGCGTAATTTGTTTTTGAGTAATTACGTGAAATTTCTGCAAAATGTGTGAAATTATGAGGAATTGAAATTCGTCATTTTAGCACAAAATGGGTCCTCAAGTCAATTGTTGACACAAGAACTCTTTTCTCGCTAAAAATAGTGCAAACAAAAGCACTGCGAACAACAACTGCTCACATTCTGTTGTTCCTGTGCGGTTGCAGTAAATTATTAGCTTGCATATAATGTTGTACGGTTTCCCTTAATTCAATTGACTCTTTCAAAGATGGATTTTACATCTCAAAAGATACTCCTAAACCTTTTTGTTGAAGAAAGTAGCTTATCACCTGTCTTTGAAGCTGACATCAACAATATCACCCAAATTGCATGAGCATAAATGCAACTTGAGAGCATTCACCCTTGTTCCCTCAGTTTTTTGCCTGGCTCGTAGAGAAATTCAAAGTCTCCACTGGCGACCCAAGCTATTGGAATATCACGCAGAAGGTGACTAAGAGCCTCATTTACAATATTTTGATGCACAGCAGCGCAGCAAGCCTTCCTGCTGCGCTGCCGTGCGTCAAAATAAAGGAGCAGGAATGCGATGTATTTACAAGAAACATCGCATTCCTGTCCTTCTCCCCTGCGGGTGCACAAACAGCAGCCATGGGCCAGTGCAGACACCCTTGAGTCATTTTGCAAGGGTGCCTGCGTTGAGGAGGATGATTGTTTTTGTGCAAGAAGGGACAACATCCTGTACAAAAACAATCATTAAAGGCATTTTCCTCTTTCTATGCGCATAAACCAGAGGAAAAAACAAAGCCTGCCCTGGGGAGGCATAGAATTCTGACGCATTCCCAGGTTTACAAAATGTTGTAAATCTGAGAATGCGTCAAGTTCCATGGATGTGGTGTGGGAACACCCACAGCAACACCCATGGAATGCCCCTTTCACGCAGGGTTATGCATGAAAGGGAAACAAAATATTCCTTTTTAACACCGCACATGATTTCCCATTCTGGCCATGACTTCTTAACCCACATTGTCAGCATTTAGCTTTAATTAGGGGTGTGCAAATATTGTGTAATTTGTTTTTGAGTAATTACGTGAAATTTCTGCAAAATGTGTGAAATTATGAGAAATTGAAATCCGTCATTTTAGCACAAAATGGGTCCTCAAGTCAATTGTTGACACAAGCACTCTTTTCTCGCTAAAAATAATGCAAACAAAAACACTGCGAACAACAGCTGCTCACATTCTGTTGTTCCTGTGCGGTTGCAGTAAATTATTAGCTTGCATATAATGTTGTACAGTTTCCCTTAATTCAATTGACTCTTTCAAAGATGGATTTTACATCTCAAAAGATACTCCTTAACCTTTTTGTTGAAGAAAGTAGCTTATCACCTGGTCTTTGAAGCTGACATCAACAATATCACCCAAATTGCATGAGCATAAATGCAACTTGAGAGCATTCACCCTTGTTCCCTCATTTTTTTGCCTGGCTCGTAGAGAAATTCAAAGTCTCCACTGGCGACCCAAGCTATTGGAATATCACGCAGAAGGTGACTAAGAGCCTCATTTACAATATTTTGATGCACAGCAGCGCAGCAAGCCTTCCTGCTGCGCTGCCGTGCGTCAAAATAAAAGGGCAGGAATGCGATGTATTTACAAGAAACATCGCATTCCTGTCCTTCTCCCTTGCGGGTGCACAAACAGCAGCCATGGGCCAGTGCAGACACCCTTGAGTCATTTTGCAAGGGTGCCTGCGTTGAGGAGGATGATTGTTTTTGTGCAAGAAGGGACAACATCCTGTACAAAAACAATCATTAAAGGCATTTTCCTCTTTCTATGCGCATAAACCAGAGGAAAAAACAAAGCCTGCCCTGGGGAGGCATAGAATTCTGACGCATTCCCAGGTTTACAAAATGTTGTAAATCTGAGAATGCGTCAAGTTCCATGGATGTGGTGTGGGAACACCCACAGCAACACCCATGGAATGCCCCTTTCACGCAGGGTTATGCATGAAAGGGAAACAAAATATTCCTTTTTAACACCGCACATGATTTCCCATTCTGGCCATGACTTCTTAACCCACATTGTCAGCATTTAGCTTTAATTAGGGGTGTGCAAATATTGTGTAATTTGTTTTTGAGTAATTACGTGAAATTTCTGCAAAATGTGTGAAATTATGAGAAATTGAAATCCGTCATTTTAGCACAAAATGGGTCCTCAAGTCAATTGTTGACACAAGCACTCTTTTCTCGCTAAAAATAATGCAAACAAAAACACTGCGAACAACAGCTGCTCACATTCTGTTGTTCCTGTGCGGTTGCAGTAAATTATTAGCTTGCATATAATGTTGTACAGTTTCCCTTAATTCAATTGACTCTTTCAAAGATGGATTTTACATCTCAAAAGATACTCCTTAACCTTTTTGTTGAAGAAAGTAGCTTATCACCTGGTCTTTGAAGCTGACATCAACAATATCACCCAAATTGCATGAGCATAAATGCAACTTGAGAGCATTCACCCTTGTTCCCTCAGTTTTTTGTCTGGCTCGTAGAGAAATTCAAAGTCTCCACTGGCGACCCAAGCTATTGGAATATCACGGAGAAGGTGACTAAGAGCCTCATTTACAATATTGTGATGCACAGCAGCGCAGCAAGCCTTCCTACTGCGCTGCCGTGCATCAAAATAAAAGGGCAGGAATATGCCGTATCTACAAGGTACAGTGCATTCCTGTCCTTCTCCCCCGCGCGTGCACAAACAGCAGCCGTGCGCCAGTGCAGACACCCTTGAGTCATTTTGCAAGGGTGCCTGCGCTAGGAGGATGTTTTTGTGCAAGAAGGGACACCTTCCTGTACAAAAACAATCATTAAAGGCATTTTCCTCTTTTTATGCGCATAAGCCAGAGGGAAAAACAAGGAGAAATATTGCGCCTCCTTACGCCTGCCCTGGGGAGGCGTAGAATTCTGACGCATTCCCACGTTTACAAAATGTTGTAAATCTGAGAATGCGTCAAGTTCCATAGATGTTGTGTGGGAACACCTACAGCAACACCCATGGAATGCCCCTTTCACGCAGTGTTATGCTTGAAAGGGAAACATATTTACAAGGTCAGGAACAGTCATGCAGGGTGACTTTACATGGCCTTGTAAATATGGGAAAGCCCATTGCGCTGCCGGTGCGTCAATAAAAGTGACGCACTGGCGTAGCAATGGGCTTGTAAATAAGCCCCTAAATGTGCACTTTCCTTCAATGCCCAATATATTTTTAAAAACAAGTTTCTTCGTCTGAAAATCTCTCACTGTCAATAACAAGCAAATTAATATTACATTATTTATATAAAGTATCCCATGTAATATATTAGGCTTGCCAGGGCTGAGAATGAACAAGGGTGGAGAATTACCATTTTGCATGTTTAAAAGTATATCATTTATTATGCAGCCGACCAAACCACAAAGTACCTTCCCTCTGTGTACTTGTAGCAGAGAAAAGGTTGATAGATAGTGTTGTTAATCCATTCATATTGGCACTGAGCCACTAGTCCACCAATGCTTTTCTTACCTCCCTAGGCTTTGACAAGGTCATATAACACACATGACATGTGGCTTAAATAATACAGTATAACCCTGTAGCTGCTACAAATTCAGCATCAAGTCAAGAAAATCTTTATTCGACCACATAGTGATTATAAAAGCATAAAAATAAATAAATAAAAAGATTCATAATCAATATAAAAAGCCAACAAAAGCAATCTTTAAAAAAAATCTAAAATCGCAGTAACAGACTTGCATCGCATAAATTCCCTAATTTTCATAGCAGCAATTATGTAACTGAGTGTAGCATAACAGATTTCTGGGGAAGCCAAGGATTGTAAAGATCTGAATCCCTCTTGATGTGAGGTAATGTGACTGTGCAGGAAAACTGGGCATAAGAACCGAGCTCTTATCGAGCCATACAATGTGCAAAACAGCATAAAGTGCACAAATTCAGCATAAAAAAGTGAAATCCCACACACGATTTTCGTGTTGAGGGTCCAAAGTAAGACTATAAATCTCACAATGCCTCCTAACAGCTAGACTGAGTCACAGATAATAATTCACATATGTACATATATATTTCTCATTTTAGGTACAAATAGCTCATCAATATGAAAACATCCATGGAGAAGGTAACCCAATATAAATTCAGTATAATATTAGCTCAGTGGGGCATATAATAACAAATAAACTATCTAACTAATATGAGAAAACACAATTCACAGGGAAACAATGTGGGCAGAAATCTCTTCCTATGCCTGGAGGTGACTGATGGCCCTCCTCTTCCTCAACAGCGTATTGCACTATGCACATCTGCACATATATGATTTATGCGTTTTCATCTTTTCATGTGTACGTTTTTTAACAAAAGTTATTTAACTAAAACCAGGATCCAAGGGATCAGATTTGTGCAGTAAGGTAAAATCACATTGAAGAGGTCTAGTGTGTATTAGGGCGGCTGTTTCCCTTTATCAATCATTGTAATGTGCAGTCTCTGAGGCAGTAGGCAGTGTTCTCATGATCTCAATTTCGTCTGTACTCTGGGAATAAATTGAATTTTCTTTGCGTTGTAATAACAAATGAGTGAATCTGTGTTTAATGGTACAAATGTCCTTAATAACATGGGTTATTGGGACACATTTACTCTCACTGCCATGGAATAATAAACATTTTTATGTAACACTTTTAGAGCAATAGCTATAAATCAACGTTAAATAATTTATTATTACAGTGCAAAAGACAAATTACATGATATTGCCATAGTGCAGTGTAACTAATATGAGGAAAAATGATTCGCAAACAAAATAGAAAAATTACTGGAAGAGACTGCCTTCTCTTGAAGCAATTTTCCATCGTTCTGGAATTTAAAATTCTCAGAAGTACACCTGGGAAGCTGCACCATATATAAATCAAACAGTGGTTCTGTCGGAAATACTTGTTGTATGTAACACACATGTACGTACAATACTAATCCTCCCACAAGATTATCAATCCTGACAAAATATAATTCAGTCACACACAAATTATAATTTCCTTAAATAGAAAATATATATCAAATCATATTCACTACGCGAGCAGTATAACCTAAAGGATGCTAAGTGTGCAGTGCAGAGATGCTCCTGCTCACAGTAAGTGTGTGCGTACGATTATGCATAGTGTTAAACAGATAACCACTAGGCGTGGGCGATGAACTCCGCTCCATTCGCGGAGTTTGAGGAGTTTTCCGCACTCTGCGGAGCATGCGGAATTCCCAAAAACTCTGCTCCGCAGAGCAGACCAGAGTTGTTTTCTCACTCGCGCTTGCCAACGTTAAGTTGGCGAGCACGAGCAAGGTTAGTCTTACTCCAGACCATCTCCTGGCGGGATTTCTCAACGTGGGAGGTCACGGATGGCTGCGACCGCTCACGTTGAGGAACCTTCGGTTCGCATTGAGGAAGCTGCCGCTCAAGTACAATATCTACTTGAGCAGCAGAAAGAAGCAGCACCCTCTTGTGCTGTGCATGGTTCCGTTTGCGCCGTTTTTCCAGCATGGTACAAACACCCAGTGCTAAAAATCACCATGAACAGCACAACCTATTGCACTCTTCCGCTTGCAGAACTCCACGTAGAGTGGCAGAATTTTTTGGTCACTTCAGAACTCTGCAAACAATTTGTGCATCAGTTCCAATTGAGAAGTTTTTGTTTTTTTAATGTAACTGGATGGTATAGACAAATATCCTGCAACTGATGTGCATAGTTGCATACCAATATGGAATCTTTCCTGTAGATGCTAAAATTCACTAATGGTAATACATTACCACAAACCTCAGCGAGGGTCATCCCATTGTGAATATAAACATTGAGAATTAAACTGGAGACTGGACTGAACCAGTCCTTGTTTCCACATGCGGGCACTCCACAAGAGTAACACATTACAGATGATGGCACCTGAACACAGCCCTCTCCGCATTTTTTTAAGTCAATATTCACAAGAAGACTTGGGTATCTCCACACATTGTCCTGAGAAAGACCCCCATTTGATGTTCCATTCCCACACTCCAATAAGGCATCAAAACATCAACATATTAGTCCCTCCAAGTGTGTTACATACCACAAGTACTTACGATGGAGCCACTGTTTGATTTATGCACTGTATTGAACCAGGTACTGAGGAGCGCAGGGCAACTCTCTACTGTTGCAACTTTTCAGGTGTACTTCTGGGAAGGTTGTATGACAGTCTCAGCCAGATTCCCACTCCCACTCTTTGTAGCAGAGAACCCCACACCGGGGGAATTGCATCCCCTGTGCAATCACTGTTTCCATTCTCTTCAAGGAAAATATATCTGCCTGTGCAGAAATCACTTCTACTAAACCCCCACCAAGTGTGGGGGTGATCCATTCCACTTCCCGCCCTGGGGAGGAATTAACACCAGCTCTCGGATGGAATAAGAATTCTCCTATTTCCAAGGTAGAAAAGGGAATAAAGGAAGTTTGTAAAATGGCCACAAATGTCTTCGTTTGTGGACATTCACAAACTTCCAGGTCTAACCATGAATTGATGCAATCATTTGTCCACCCCTTGAGTGGGATTTGTGGATGTAGAGAACTATGCCACTGTGGCATTGATCTCTGCGCCCATAAATAGATTTACACCTGCCAGGAATTGCTTTGTGAATTCCTGGCACATGTAAAACAGGTAAACTTGGTTATAAACTTATGTTTATGACAGAATGAACCTTTGTGAATAGGGCCCTGTATATTCTCTCATAAGATGCATTTTACCTTGATTTTACAGAGCAAAACAACTCTGCTAATAGTCACAAGGGATATTTAGTTCCAATCTGTCTAAACCCTTTGAATCCTGGTGCTTATGGCATCCCTTTGCTTTTACCAGGACCACTGGAATTGTGTGATTCTGCTGCTGCTGCTATGTTTTCTACCTAATTGCGGATTTGCCATATTTATCGAACAATCCATCATCTTCTACATAATTTGCAGATTTTAACAAAAAAAATAGTTTCTTCCTCAAACTGATCACAACCTACTAAAACACTGCCACAAAGTGGCAGGCCTTTTGTTGCACAGAGGACATCTTTGTGTGCTGATTTGCTCTATTTAGTTGTGAAGGTGATTTTATTGAGGTAAAACCTTTGCCCATAGAGAGTTAACATTTGCAAACATTGCAAAATAGTGAAATAATATTTTTTCCCAGGCCCAGCTCTCCTTGTGCTGCTGTATCGCTCTTGCTCCTGTCTCCTCCTTGCTTATTACCCATTTTTTGAGCGTTTTCTCCTTGCTTTTCCCAAATTTTTCACTGTTTTCTCCTTCCTTCCCCCCGTTTTCTGAGTGCTTATTTCTTGCTTTCCCTCGTTCTCACTACTTTCTCCTTGCTTTTCCTCTGTTTTCTGAGTGCTTTCTCCTTGTTTTTCCCTAATTTTTCACTGCTTTCTCCTTCTTTTCCCCTCTTTTTTGAGTTCTTTCCGCTTGCTTTTTCCTCATTCTCACTGTTTTCTCCTTTCTTATCCCCCATTTTTTGAGTGCCTTTGCTTTTCCCCCGTTTTCACTGTCTTCTCCTTGTTTTTCCCTCATTGCAGCTCCCGCCTACTGTCCGTTTTCCCACCTCCCACCTAGCCCCGCCCACTGACTTCCAGCGCCCCTCCCTCCTCCCAGGACCTACTTAGTGGAGGCCACAGCACAACCCATTGAGCAGGTTCCAGGCCCAGCTCTCGCCGTGCTGCTGCATCGCTCTTGCGCCTGTCTTCCCCTTGCTTCTTCCCCATTTTCAGAGTGCTTTCTTCTTGCTTTTCCCTCATTTTTTACTGCTTCCTCCTACCTTTCCCTCCGTTTTTTGAGTGCTTTCTCCTGGCTTTTCCATCAATATCACTGCTTTTGCCTTGCTTTTTCCTTGTTTTTGAGTGCCTTCTCTTTGCTTTTCTCTCGTTTTCACTGTTTTTCCTTGCTTTTTCCCCAGTTTTTTGAGTACCGTCTCCTTGCTTTCCCCACATTTTCATTGATTGAACAGATCACTATGAACCAGTTGGCAACTCCAGCACCTTTTGACCCTCACAGGTGATTTGCCACGCTTTATAAATCCTTGATTGATTGACTTCAAAATGTCCTGCAATGCACTGAATAATTTGTGTTTTCTTAGCAGCATAATTTAGTCAACTCTGCTGCATAATTTGGTCTTTCCTGGCCACATACTTCCAGTGACCCTACTTACTACTAATATAGGAAATAGAAGTATGTTATGACCTTTATATACAGCTCTGTATAGAGTAATATTCTATATAGTAGCATTACGTTGGAGGAGAGGAGCATCATGTCCCAATCAAGGCATCTCCGCCACTGATTTATGTCAGTAATGGTAATAAACAGCATATTAATCTCAATGTATACTATATATGTGTGAGTGTGTGTGTGAAGTGTGTCTAAGTAGGGGTATGTGATGGCCACTAGTTGAGCATTTGCTTTCATGTAGCAAAGCGTTTAGGGCCAACCCTGAATGACTGACATCTGCAGGTCAAGTAAGACTCGGACTGTATGTGGGAAAAGTGGGTCGGAAGAATGGGTGGAACTCAGACAGTTCACTCTGCAGATTGCACCCCAGACGGAAAACTGTAACACAAGCAGCAAGAGTACAGTTATTCTCAAAAGCGGCGGCTCCTCTGTAATGGCGGAGGAGCATCGCCCCACTCATCAGAGTCAGTCACAGAAAAATAAAATGATAATAAAACAATATCATTTTATTTTTCTGTGACTGGCTCTGGCTTAGGCATGCGTGTAGGGCAGGGCCGGGCCATGACAGGGAGGAGTGGTGGGCACTTAGAAATGTGCATGTCAGTTTGGCCGGCCGTCTTAGGTAGGACAAACAGTCATGCGCACTTCTATTTCTCCAGCCCAGCTGTGATGCACAACCAGGTGGGAAAAAAGCTGCAGGCTCCCAGGCACTGTCTGAGTGGCACTCAGAGCAATCCTGGTGGTGCTCTCATAGCATGAGAGCAGCGTCTATATTGAGTAGGGAGCCTATGCTTTCCCTGAGACTGCTGGAAGAGCACCGAGGTGGCCGCCGGTGTCGGAGGCAGCAGCGGCGAAAGGTACGTTTTTTAAATTATTATTTTTCCCTAAATTCCCAGTCCATCCCCTGCCCCTCACCACTTTCATTTTGTGGGGGCCTCCACTGATTCCCAGGTGAGCAGCAGGCCAGCCTGAGTCTGTAACTCACATCAATGATAACTGAAAGCCAGTTGTGAAAGTGACACCTTGCTTGGTGGTCAACTTGCTCGAACTCTGCAACGTCGGTGTTCCACTTGTTTACATTGCTATTATTTTCATGCCCAAAAACCTTGGATGATGTGAGTTTATTTCACACATGTGCAGTGGCATGGCTGTATACTCTCCAAGTCTGTGAGAAAACTGTAAGGCATCCAAAATTACACTTTATCCAAATATTCCAAAACTGGAGGTAGAACAGTAAATTATGTGGTCTTCGAATATATAGGCTCATTCCTATGCCTTTTTTTTATTTTCAGGGGAAGCATAGAAATATGGCTACCTATGGGAGACATCAACATACAGCGTTCCACACAAAGAACAACATCCCTGTGTTCAGCACCCCGGCACTTGGCTACGCCTACTGACAGCTGTGCATTTTAACCTTTAGTCTCAGATTCAGGGACCAAGGCTGCTCAAGTGAAGTTGGAGCACTTATGCAGCTGTAGCATGACGATTTGAGCTGATGGCCACAGTTGTAAAAATGCAGGGACATTGTAGGGAAACAAGCTGAGGCTCACAGTGATTACAATGCAGAAATCTTGTATTTTTGTCTTTCGTTCAACTTTTCTCGATGCAGTTTTTCATTTAAAGAATGTATTCTAGTAAGTCATTTTATTCTCTTTCAATGCGTTGCACGTGTCTTAGGGCCAGATGTACGACCCTTACATTTTGGAGCCATTTTACGACTCGCAATTTGCGACTCACAAAATGGAGTGTACAACAGTGTCTCAGACACTGTTTGCGATTCCCAATGGGATCACAAATGACCTGCCTCATTAATATTCATGAGGCAGGTCGCAATTTGCGACCCCATTGGGAATGGCCAGCAGTGACAGGGATGGTGGCCTGCTGGGGTCAGCAGACCAACATGTCTGTGACTGCTTTTTAAATAAAGCAATTGTTTTTAAAATGCAGGCCGTTTTCCTTAAAGGAAAACGGGGTGCATTTGAAAAAGAAAAATGAAACGTTTCTGTTTCATTTTTTAAGAGTAGGCAGTGGTCAGAGTAGCTTACCACCTCCTTGAAGTAGGTGGTAAACTGCACGTGTTTTGCGACCGCAATTGCGGTCGCAAAACAATCGTACATAGAAGTGCGACTCGCTATTTGGAAGGGACGTCCTTGGCATGCGCCTTCCTAATAGCGAGTTGCAAACCCTATTTTGTGAGTCGGTAATAGGTTACCGACTCGCAAAATAGGGTTTGTACATTTCACAGACCTATTTAGTGGTCGCAAACAGGCCAATTACCCGTTTACGACCACTAAAAATGGTTGTACATCTGGTCCTTGGTCACTTAGACCCATCCTCGCTCAGAACCCTCAATCAGCATATTTTGATCACTGATTTTGTCATTCGCCAATGACACACTCACATCATTTTAGTTAACTCTGTTTTTTCCCACATTTTAGCATCACTGACTTTCAGTCTGCCTGGGCCTGGCCATAGCATTTGGTGTGCAGTCCTGCAGCCCGTATCAATAATAGTGGTCTTGGAGACAGTGTGATAATGTACAATCACCATATCTCTTACTTAAAGACTGGGCCTGGCTTCAATTCTGCTCAATATAAACTTTCTTTAGCCATAGCTAGAAAAGAACTGAGGGATTGCAAGAGGCCATGCTAGGACTCCACAATGATGAATACAAAAAGTGATGGATTGAATGTTTGAATTAAACTCAGCCTGTAGTAATTACTTGGGGCCACATTCCAGTCCATCATCTTTTTGCCCACCATGCCACCTCAGACTACATCCAGCCATCTGGAAATCAGCCTTAGTCCTGCTCCTATAGGAACAGTCCAGCAAGCTGCAAAGGCAGGTCCTCTCCAAAACGAAGCACAAGCAACCCAAGACCAGTTTCATGGTATTTTGGCCTGTTCAGTCGGGTGCAGCTTGGCTCCAGTGGCACAATGAGCATGGGACTCATGTCCGGGCATACCTGTCACACATAGGGCATCACAATAATGAATGCAATTGAACATGTTTGACTAGAGAAAAGAAGCATAATGCAGAACTAGACCATGACGGACTTGAGAAGTTGTACTGCACCATACTACTAAACTCTGCATAGAACAAAGGGGTTAATATGTAGAAGGTAGGGTGGGAGTGTAATAATTTTGTGGATTTACATTTATGAAAGAATATTTTGTTTGAGGAGAATATATCATTAGTTAGTGTCTGTTTGTTTTCTTGATCCAGATTGAAATTGTTTAATCCTCGTGAGTTCCAATTTCCTGCAGTGAACAGGAAAGTAGACCATTTTTATTTTTCCCAATGCATTGGTGTTAAATTAGTTATAAATTTAAAAATTCATATCGTGTGTTCCCTAGAAGCTAAAACTGGAAAGACAACATCAGAAATACTAATGTTTTACACAGTGTCTATATTTAAAAGCATCCGGCATCAAACGTTGCATACTGACCAAGAAAATACTGGAGAATAAGTGCCCTACTTGACATGTTACAATTACAGCAACAGATACCTTTTTTTGAAGTGTATTTTGTGAATTGCAATCCTCTTAGGGCCAGATGTACGACCATTGGATTTAGCGCCTCGCAATTTGTCGCAAATTGCGACAAATTGCGAGTCGCAAATTGCGAGGCGCTAAATCCAATGTACAACAGTGTCAGAGACACTGTTAGCGATTCCCAATGGGGTCGCAAAATGCGAGGCTCATCAATAGTCATGAGCCACTCGCAATTTGCGACCCCATTGGGAATGGCCAGCCTCACAGGGATGGTGGCCTGCTGGGGTCAGCAGACCACCATGTCTGTGACTGCTTTTCAATAAAGCAGTTTTTTTTTTTTTATGTAGCCCGTTTTCCTAAAAGGAAAGCGGGATGCATTTAAAAAAGAAAAAAAGAAACCTTTTCGTTTCATTTTTTAAGGGCAGGTAGTGGTCCCTGGGACCACTGCCTGCCCTTAAAAAATATTTTCCCCTGCATTCACAAAGGGGAAGGGGTCCCCTGGGGTCCCCTTCCCGTTTGCGAGTGCTTTAGCACCCTTCTGAGAAGGGTGGTAAACTGCGACTGTTTTGCGACTGCAATTGCGGTCGCAAAAGAGTCATACATAGCTGGAGGACTCGCTATTAGGAAGGGACGCCCTCGGAACGCCCCTTCCTAATAGCGACTCGCTATTCCTATTTTGCGACTCGCAAATAATTTGCGACTTGCAAAATAGGAATAGTACATGGCCAGCTCGTTTTTTGCAGTCGCAAAGGGGTCTGAAACCCCTCTGCAACCGCAAAAAACGGTCGTACATCTGGCCCTTAGTCTTTTGTGGATGTGTGTTTTGTATTAGCAAGTCCCTCCCGAACCCGTCCTTGAATTTCCTTAAACCCTTCTGTGAGGAGGTAGATTTAGATGTTGGCACTGAGGAAGCAGGGTCATAATTAATAGAGGTGGGCGGAACTCATGGAGTTTCGCTCTGTGGAATTTGGCGGAGTTACATAAAACCTTGGCAAGATTCTGCAGAGTTCCACCAACGAGCGGACAACATGCACATCGCTCTGCTCGGGCTGCAATATAGCGCCAGAAGCACGAGCAGTGCTGAAAAAACATCACCATGTGGTGTGCAAAAGTGCGCCGCCATTCAAGTTGATTTTGCTGCAGCTCGAGTAGAAAATCTACTCGAGCTGCAGCATATCTACTCGATAAGCAGCCCTCTGACTGTGATCGTTCATGACCACCTTCGACTAGCCAGGTTAGAACATCGCCCTAGGAAATGCCAAATCTCGTTCGCATTTCTGGAGTCTCAAGGGAGACGGGATGGACACAGGTTTGCTGGATGGGACGTCTCCTTCCCTAGGACCCTCCTGTTTCAGGCAAGTGAATTGGGAAGTGATGGGAAGAGAGAGACGGACATGGCTGGAGGGTGAGATAGTTCCTTATCGAGAAACCCTCTTGATTCTGGTGAGAGGTCACTTCCCCTAAAGGCAGATGGAGGAATCCCATGACTGAAGCATGAAGAGTATTGAACAACCTTGGAGGGGAAAGAACTCGAAAAACAATACAATGGAATTATGCAAAGTTAAATTGAGAATTTATATTTTCAAATAAAACATATTTCAAACTAATCCAGACTCAGTGTCAATACTGAGTTACCCACATCCTCGCATTAAGTAGTAAATATTCCCAGTTTCACAATTCACACCCTTATCCTTGCATATTTCCTACAAAACATCTGAATTATAGGGGTGTGCAAAATTTGGGGACCCATTTCGAAACAGATGCAACTCACCATTTTCTTTATTTTTTTATTGAATTAAAAATTCTCTCTCTAGGTGGAAAAAAACTAAGCCCAACACAGTTTGTTTTAGGAGCACTCTAAAGAGTTGAGCAATGTAATTAGAGTCCTGATAATTGCATTAAGGTAAATACATTGCCCATGGCCTGACGGTACAATTGAAAGCAAAGTCCTCAGCAGGGAAATATGTGCCTGGCACCTGCCCGCAGGGTCTTCCTGGCATTTTATCAGGAAGGCGCCACAGACAGGCTCCTCTTCTGAGGAATTTACTTAGATACATAGTCGATGTCCAGCCAGACTAATTCACTTAATGCAATCACCATTAAGGTAATTACATTGCATAGCGCCAGACCATGCTGGACACCGCACAAATATTCTTTATTTCCATGCATTCCTCAGTGCACGTAGCGAGCCATTCTTGTGCTGCTGGACCTTCCGCCTTTTCTCAATGAGGGCAGACAGATGGGAATCCAGAGAAAACAGGTGGATTTGCACTAATTGTGCATTAGCCTACCACAAATTATAAAAATGGCCATCCTTACTGAATACTGCAGTCATTTTTATGCTTTCAATTATATAGTTAAACAATACTTTTAGCACTGCCAGTTACTGCTGGAATGGTTAGAAGAAGAAGGTTTTCGTGGGGCTTGTTTCTGGAAATTATAAAAATTACATTAACTAACCTTATATTTATGCTCCAAGGGTATACAGTTGCCACAATGTAAACATTCTGTATTTTAATTAAATATAACAGACCCATCCACAATGGTAAAGATACATATGTATCTTTACTCACATGGATATTTACTACTACACCTTGGTGTAACTCTCTCCTTTTTTGCTGTTCACCCTTTCAGAGTGAAGATTTACAAGTTGGTGTGGACAATGATGGAGTGGTGTCTCCTATGATTGTATTGATGACCGTAACACTACAACACAAGTACATTTATGTCTGTATTTTATGTTCCACCTATTCGGAAGAAATGTCCATCACTGAGAGGGAGACCTCCACCATGGAGATGGAAATCTCTCTATGGGATAGTGTTAGACCTGACATCCTTGACGTGGTTTCCCCTAACTTTTTGCGTTCAGACCTCCTGTTTTAGCTGACTTTGTTTTTGCTGGCCTTAGTATTCTGCACACTTCACCACTTCTAACCAGTGTTGTGTTGAAGTGCTTGTTCTCTTTCCTTTAAACGTGGCAACATTGGCTTATCCACTATTGGCATATTTAATTTGCTTATAAGTTCCAAGTAAAGTGCCCTACATGTGCCCAGGGTCTGTAAATTAAATGCTACTAGTGGGCCTGCAGTACTGATTGTGCCACCCACTTAAGTAGCCCTTTAAACATGTCTCCGGTCTGCCATTGCCGAGCCTGTGTGTGCCTGGCAAGTTAAACCTCTTGCTAGGCCCAAACCTTCCTTTTTAATACATATGGGTCACACCGAAGGTACTCCCTGGACATCCCCAAGAGCAGGGTGCAGTGTAATTAAAAGGTTGGACATGTACTTTTAAGTTTTACATGTCCTGGTAGTGAAAAACTCTTATTTTGTTTTCACTGCGGCCTTTCTCTCCCATAGGGTAACATTGGGATTACCTTGTTAAATTTTTTAAGTGTAATTACCTAATGTGAAGAGATGAACTTTTCAAGTTTGGTGACTCTGGAATCACAATTTATAATCCAAACTTATGGTGAAGTTGGATTTTAAATTGCAATTCTAAAAATGCCACTTTTGAAAAATTGGCATTTTTTTACTTTAGCCATTTGGTGCCTGCTGATTGTCTCTGATACACATCGGGGGGGGGGCTGACAGGAGCGCTTTGTGTATTCCCCCGAGACAGCCACACACAATGGGACCTTAGATGTGACTTGATGGGCTATCCTGGGAGGATGGGAGGGGGGAGCTACGCACAGCCTCACAGTTACACCTGAGTAGGATGTGTCCTGTCCCCACACAAAGGGCTGCATACCCGCTGTAGTGATTCTGGAGCCAGGACAGGAAGGGAGGGCATCTGTGAACGTCAAAAGACATCTCTTTGAAGTCTCCCCACTTCAAAGGCACCACTGGGTATAATAACTGGACCTCAGATTATTTTTTGACTGTATGTGCCTGTTGGTGACTAGGGTTAGGTTGTCTCCAGGAGCCTAGCCCTTGCAGCCACATATTTAGATATCTTCCATTGTTGTCGGCTACTTTCTTTCCCATGTGCTTGCCCATAATTTTGTGTGTGAGTTTGTGTATGTGTTAGATGGTTGATTATTGTTTTGTTTCTGCAACTTTTAAAAGTATTTCGCAAGGGTAATTGTTGGCTTTTGCTGTTTGTGTTTGGGGCATTGTTAAAGTTTATTTTCCTTACTGATGTTGCTACTTTACTGATGGTGTGGTGAGTAAAGAGCAGACCCGTGGGTGGGCACAGAGATATTTCGGTTTACAGTAGTGCAATCTTTCCCCTGCAATGCTGCATGTTTCTGCTGGGGAGGAAAGAGGTCCAGACAGGGTTGGGCACCCATGTTCTCTTTGTTCTTCATGCCTCCTTTGCTGACCAAGTGGTCGACCACAATTTAGTAGAGTGTATGTGTGCGTGTGTGTGTGTGTATGCGCGTGTGTGTGTGCGTGTGTGTGTGTGTTTGTGTAAGATAGGCAACCATTCTGCCATTCTGTCTTTTTCTCCATGCTTCCTTCTTTGCTGGTCATGTGAGATGACCACCATTTTGTGGGTTCTGTATAAGTTTCTCATTATTAGTTAGTTTATTTTAGTTTTATTACACTTTTGCTATGAGAATTGATTGTTATGGCTGTTTAGAAGCCAATGTTCTTTTTTGTTGAGGATTCTTCAAAGTCCTACATGTAGGACATTGCATCAACCTAATTGTGCATGACTTCTTCAAAAAAACATATTAGTCAACATAATTGTCTCTTGTCACTGTATTTGCACTAATTTCAGTCATTTCTTCAATGCCCGAAGCAGTTGAGGATCATTCAATGTTCTTATAGAGTCCCCATAAAAACCCTCATACTGGAGGTCCCAAAACATTGGTACTGCACCTTCTACATGCTGCAAAGTCTTTTTGAGCAGTACGGGTCTATCAATGAATATGTACTACAAAGTAGAAAGGATACAACAGCCAAAACCTTTATGAGGTTGACAAATGGGAACTAGTATAGTGACTGATCCAAATGCAGGTGCATTTTGAGATTTTTAACACCAGAATCAGCAAGGAGGACAGTGACATGAGCCAAGTAATCCCATTTTTGCACATGCTTCAGGATCATTTGCAAAAGGTGGAACAAACATTTACCAATGTTAATGAAGAAAAAGCTGCTTTAGTAAACAATTTAATCCTTCATATGAACACAAATCAAAGGCTGCAAAAGAGATTGTGTCCTCCAAAGAGTACACCTGTGCCACAATACTCGATCCACAGTAAAAAAAAAAGCACTGCTCACTTTCATTCCTTTTTCACCAGTGGATGTTTCAATTTACAAGAACTGGATTGTAAGGAAACCGGGTAAACGGGTAATTGAAAGATTGCCAATTCAAGGGCATAGCCGAACTGAAGTACTGCCTTCAATGTCAGGAGATTGTAGTGTAGGCTCATAATCTAGAAGCATGTTGCAACTGTAGCAGGAACAACCATCAGTGGTCACACTTTGCCTGCTACTAATTTCAGAGCACCAACAACTTCACTTCCAGAATCTACAGTGGTTTATTTTCTGACTATGGCAGGACATAAATCAAGTGTGCAGGTGCAGGCAACACAGACACAAGTGTCAACAAGAATGAAATTTGAGAAGCTCAACTTTTCTTTTCATCTGCAATCTCTGCTGCATCCACATCTTTCAATTTTTTTGGGGGAAAATCAAGTAAGTTCAATGCATTACTTTGTAAACTGTTTGTTGTTTGAGGGAGGGCAAGCACTATTATTTTTACAAGACCCAACAGAGGTCTACCTCAACCAAGACCCATTTACCTATTGGTATAGGAAGAAGGAACAGTGGTCAAAATGTAACATGCCTGCAATATAGTATCTAGCATCTCCTATAGCTAGTATTTCATTGTAGTGCATGCTCAGTACAGCAGGGGCATTAGTGATGGTCAGAGGACCAGTCTCCCTCTCATCAAAATGTGGAGAGTCTGATGATGATTAAAATGAATAAACATTTCATACCGAAAAATGTTAAGCCTCTAGAAGACACAATTGTGGATGAGGGACATTTCTCAGACATCACAAGTATGGTGAGTTATCATCCTCCCAACGATCTCCCCAAATACACAAAGGAAATGCTTGCTATCTAAAAGAAGTTTTATGTTTATATTTGGTGTGTGGCTATTGTAAAGAAACTTAAATGTATGCACAGCACTGATAGAAAATCAAAGACGATACAGTCATGGTGGCCTGGTGACTGAGTGTTGACAGTTAACAAAATAAAGAAAACTAAACCAATCTTCTGGTCAACTGTAGACTTTGAAATGAGCAATTATATCTAAGACTGCAATGGAAGCCTCCATTTAAAAAAAATAAAACAAAACAATATGCCTCCATGTCTAGCCTTTCATTTCAATGCTCAGCTGTCAGTAAAGATTCAAAGTACTGTACTGCTTTCATGGGATACAGATATGCATAGACAAATGGACATTGCACTTGGAACAGGTAACCTTTATCAATGAATATCAAATGGTGATTGCTAATTCAAGTGACGGATGGGAGATTTTTAGGTAAAGTTGGTATTTAATGTTTGGGTGATTATTCTGGGTCATATCTTCAATGTTTCACTGTTAATGTTACATGATTGTCCTTTTGTTAACATTATCTTTTGGTTTTTCTGAGACCACTCAGTTTACCTAGACTAGAATAAGACTCTAATTCATTTTATTTTCTTATTCAATGGGTATATCTTGTTTTGAAAGTACCATCAATAGCATCCAGAAGAAGGACTAATGCCTGTCTACTTCTATGGAAAAAAGAGGTCTTCAAAGATGTGAGTTGGTTAGAATATTGCAAACTATTGGCAAATCTCAATAAGTGGCTGTTGACCCGCTGGGCACAGATTAATTGTTTCGGTGATCAGGGCACTCTGATTTCCTGTGGGCCATGCTTACCTTGACTTTCCAGTATTGTTTCCTTTTTCATTCCACAGGCATTGTTTTCTGCAAAGAACCACCATGGCTGTCATGCTTTGTAATTTAGAAATTGACTTACAACTACTCATCTCAGCAGCTGCTACTTCTCCCATTTACCCTTCACAGTTTAGTCCCGCATCTCATCCTTCTCCATGGTGTTACTTTAGGAACACTGTTTGTGCAAGTTAAAAAAATACTGAACAAATGCAAAATTATTGCTAGCCAAAGCAGGGAAAATGCAAAAGAGGAAAAATACAGAAAGGCCATGCTGAATATTCAGTGAGATTAAATTGATAAATCTAAGAGAGTAAGGGGCTTATTTACAAGCCTCTTGCGCCACTTTTGCATAATTTTTAACATGGGAAAAGTGACATACGGGTGGCGCAAGGGGCGTGTAAATAAGCCCTTAAATAAATAAACATGACACCAGTACCAGAGAGAGTGTCTTCAGGGGTAATGGTGCTGTGTTGTCATCACCCTCAGCTTCGAAGGACTACTTGACTTTGTTCCTCCTCAACTTCTTTTGTTGTCCTCAAAGGAGGAAAGAAGAAGAAGACACTTATTAGTAGTGCTATCTGTAAAAATATGAAAACACATTTATTAATTTTTATTAATTTAAAGCTGTTCTACAAATTATTAACTAACAATGCTACTGCTTCCCACTAGCTATATACATTTTTGCTATTTCACCATAAAGCTATGTACAATTCACCAATCTTGCACTGCATCTCACAGAGATGGAGACTGTGTGGCTACAGAAGAGACAGATGAGCACCACCACCACCTCTGCAATCTGACAGTCCTTACTTTATGTCCTTCACCTAAGACTAAGCTTGCCTGGCTTATATTGGGACAGAAATAGAGATTCTCATTACCAGTCAATTACTAGTCAATATGACTCACTTGATGTCAATTCCCAGGCCTCCAGTCCTGACACCCTTCCTGTCACACTAAAATTTAGAAAAATGTTACCAATTTATGCATACATAGGACACATTTCCATAGTTATGCCTAGGAGTAATTTTTGTTATGCTGGTGTAATAATAAGTATCTCAAATAATCTTATGTACACAATAATATAGATATTACATAAGGTTTAGCACTCTAAACAATGAAAGTTATACTATCTGCAGTGCTATATCTTATTTTTAATATCTAAGTCACCTTGTATATCTGCAGATGAAGGTGTGCATATATGACGTATGCTTGAGTGTGTGTGTGTGTGTGTGTCTGTGTATACATATATATTGTCAAACAAATTGATTCTAGTTCTACAGCACGCTCAGCCATCCGGTGCTGACATCAAGGAATAGAATCCAGTCCCATAATATATAATTAGACAAAGGGATGTCGCACTCCAGTCTTGTTGCAATCAGAGGTATTTTATTTCTCACTTCCACCAACGCGTTTCACCATCAAGGCTTGTTCATGGTTAGGGAAGTCTGTTAACCCTTTCCATTATATACTACTGCTCCCATGTGCCCTCAATGAGGCATTCTGGGATATGTAGTTTTGTTATGTTTGTTCAAACAACTATATATACAATATATACAAATATTTACAATGTTCATATTCCAACATGTATACATAAATAATTCAGTGTCATCATTAGTTAGTATTAGTCCTGTTATAATTCTTTACACCTTTATACTTTCCATTATAATTATAAAGTAGTTATAAAGTAGGGTCCCAGGGAACTAGTCAGGTACAGGATATGTTGGAAATAGATACCTGTGGACATCAAAACACTAATTTAAGAAATAAATCAAAATTTTGCCCCAATCTGCCACCAGGTAATAGAATAGACACATACTACGACCTGGTAGTAAATGACCTATAAAATTGAAGAACACCACGGCGAACAAAAAAGAAAATCTAACAAAGGGTGAACGAAAAGCCCTAAAAGAGCTGATGGATTGTAACACCATAGAAATAAAACAAGCAGAGAAAGGGGAAAAACGCAAGACATCAAAGAGGCTAAAAGGCAGCTTAATGATCCAAGCAAATACACCAAGTTAACAGCAAATCCCATCAATGACCTAACTATAGACTTTCAACAAAAATCAAGAAATGGAGAGAAAAGTGCATCATTAATGATGAGGAAGCAGGTTTTCTAATGGTAGACAATCCAATAATACCTACCATTTACCTCCTACCTAAGGTGCACAAAACACTGACAAATTCACCTGGCAGGCCAATAATATCAAGCTGTGGATCACTATATCAGAATCCATCTATCTACATTGACAGTACTCTAGCACCCATGGTTACTACCCTCAACTCATACATTAAAGACACTGGTGATTTTCTGAAACGTCTGGCTAATATAAATTGGCACCATGGCCTATTACTGGTAACCATTGACATGGTCTCACTATACACCTCCATAAGCCATGAAGTAGGAATTAATGCTTTAAAATATTTCCTTGCACAACAGAATGTCCAATACCTTGAACAATCGAAAGCTTTTTTGGAAATGACTGAATTATGCCTACAAAATAACATATTCCTGTTCGACAAACAGTTATATCTACAAACGTGCGAAACCGCAATGGGAGTTTCCTTCTCTCCGAGCTATGCGTATCCCACCATGGGATGGTGGGAGAAGACAATAGCTTGGGGAGAGGGCAACTGGAAATACCTAGACAAAATCCATCTATGGTAACGTTTCATCGATGATTTGTTTATAATTTGGGATGTAACAAAGAGTGAATTTCAGGAATATTTCTTGATGCTCAACCAAAATGAAATTGGCTTATCATTTACCCACAACATTGATGAAAAATAGGTACAGTTTCTGGATCTCACTGTATATATCAAAGATGGTAAAATAAAAACAACGACCTACACAAAGCCAACAGCTACAAATAGCATTTTACATGGGTCAAGTTTCCACCCACGATCATTAAAGAAAAATATACCCTACGGTGAACTTCTTAGAATGCGTAGAAACTGTACAGATGATGATATCTTTAAAGAAAAATCAGAAGAAACTATCAAAAATGTTATCAACGAGGCTACATGAGATATGATATCGAGGAAGGGAGAAAAGGAACAGAAAATTTAACACAACAGGAAACACTTACTAACAAACAGACAAATAAGGAGAAAATTAATGCAGAGAAACAAATACGATTCATAATGACATATAATAAAGAACATAACTCAATCAGGAGAATTATGAATAAATATTGGAATGTCATGAAGAGAGATCCAGATATTGGATGCAACCTTAGTGAAAACATTGACATCTCCTTCAGGAGATCACCTTCACTAAAAGATAGACTAACTCGGAGCTACTTTGTGAGAGCACACAATGAATCGTGGCTAACCAACCGCCAAAAAGGGTTTATAAAATGCGACAAGTACAAAGCCTGTAAAATAGGTGAAAACATCAAAAGTCTGACAGATTTAAAAAAACAACAATTCACCATCAAACACAGAATCACATGTGAGACCAACTATGTAGTTTATATGATTATGTGCGACTGTGGCAAAAAAATACATAGGCAGCACCATTTGCCAAGTGAAGAAATAAATCCTGGAACATATACGAGCAATAACTAATGGAGATACTAACTATGCCGTAGCAAAACACTTTGAAACCCACCAAAACTACACCTGGAAGAACATCAAATACAGTGGGATTGCACATGTACCAGACCACGAAAGAGGAGGAGACAGGACACTGAAACTTAGACAACTTGAGTCCAAATTGATCATTAGATTCAGAACAAAACAACCTATGGGTTTGAATGCGGAAGAAGATCTATTTGTCCATTTATAACCAAAGGAATAATCTGAAAGTTGGTACCAATCACATATATTCGAATAAATTCTCATCATGAAGTTAGAATAAATTTAGTCACTTAGACAAAACCAGAGTAAAAAAGTTAAAGAGTAAAAATGGAAAATAATAGCGAAGAGGAGGAGCCCAGGCAAAACTACAAAGGGAAATAGATATATACAACTGATCAACACAAGACCGAGGACAGAGTATACAAATACACGACTTTGGTCATCCAGCATGTAATCAGTCACTCAGACGAGACATTCAAAAACAAACTGGGACCCTACTTTATAACTACTTTATAATTATAATGGAAAGTATAAAGGTGTAAAGAATTATAACAGGACTAATACTAACTAATGATGACACTGAATTATTTATGTATACATGTTGGAATATGAACATTGTAAATATTTGTATATATTGTATATATAGTTGTTTGAACAAACATAACAAAACTACATATCCCAGAATGCCTCATTGAGGGCACATGGGAGCAGTAGTATATAATAGAAAGGGTTAACAGACTTTCCTAACCGTGAACAAGCCTTGATGGTGAAACGCGTTGATGGCAGTGAGAAATAAAATACCTCTGATTGCAACAAGACTGGAGTGCGACATCCCTTTGTCTAATTATATATATATATATATATATATATATATGAATATCTGTTTAAACATGATATATTTATTTATTTCACTATTCCTTAGGGTACAAAGACGGTGGACACGGACACTCTGGTGTGAAAAGTAGATTTCTTTTTGTGGATGGCACAAATCCATTACTGCATTGAAAGGAGCCTTGAACCAGCAGCTATAATGTCTCCTTCAAAGTGATGAAAATACCATTAAGAAATTTCAAACATCAGTTACCTGGTGAGCCACTACGTCAGTCCCAAGCAGGTCCAGCAGATCCTCTTCGCGGTTGATGATATTGAGTTGGTGTAACACCGGTGAGGCAGTACTTTCTGCGCCCCCCCCTTCCCCCAGGACACCTGCCTTTGGGCAAGTTACCGCCCTTGCTGGCCCTGCCACCATCTATCAACATGAAGGAGAGGTGGTGCTGCACCAAAAACACAATTTCTGCCACCTCCTCTTCTGGAGAAATGTTGTGCAGGGTTAATTCCACGTACCAATAAAAAAATCCATATCCTCCTTGTGCCCTCCAGAAGTCCATATGTATGTGGATGAAACACGTTGGCTCATTTTTTTAAACACAATGATGAAGCAACAATAAAGAGAAGAACTTCAACTATTACCAGAATATTGTGGATATATTTGGAATCTGAATTGTATTTGTATGAGTGGTGCACTGCTGCTTGCTTTGTTTATCTGTTTTAACCTAACTTACGTTGGCACTCGTTGGGCAGTGGGTGCTTGTAGTGTGTACACACATTGTCATATTTAAATTGCTCAACTAAACAAAATTTGGTCTTGGGAGATATCAGTCGTGTGTGTGGCATCAGTCTGCTCAGCCTGTTGCTGTTGTTTCATTTAATTCTACGTACTGCTGGCAATGCTGGGAGGGGACTGGGGATGGGTGTCCCAGGGCTCACTACTTGCCTCTGTAATAATTAGGGGGGGTGTTGGGAGTTGAAAAAACAAAAACAAGCTAAGAAGACAGCAAAAAAAGTAAAAAGAAAGCCTAGTGGCAGTGAAAGGAAGACAAACATTTTTAAGAAAGTTAAAAAAAAGTGGGAGTGATGGACATGAATGAGAAGGGTGGAGTAGGCCTGGCAAAGGAAGTTAGGGAACACAAGGCAGGCAGGATCAAGAAACACCCTATTCAAGTTGATCTTGTGCGTGTGGTTCGACTTGCAATTTTGAGCGATTTTCTTAGCCTCATTTTTTGTGCGGGAGATGCAGTATGCATAATTTTATGGAATTTATGGGAAATATTGTGTAATTATACTATTGTAAAGAACATTTCACAAACCACTCATTAAAGCCTATGGTACTTGTGGGACTGTGGACATTTGCCACATTTTGACAGCATATCTCATCCTCCAAAATGTAAATAAGGCTCAAAAAATGGACAGTTAAATAAGTATTGGGCTGAGGTGAAAAACGCATGTCATATTGAGTAAAGACCCCAGAAGCCAGACTGTAAGTGATTATGTAAATTGTTGCTAAGGAAGTAGCTTGCCATTTCATCAAACATAAGCAGCCTGAGCCACAAACTGCATTTTGTAGTACATTAAGTATTACTACAGTAGTACTACTTACTTACGACAAAATGAAATTCACAAACCTACGGGTGGAAATCTTCACTTCTCCTATCTTTATATGGGGACATCTGCACCCATGTATGTTTACTATTTTGTAGTAAATGTAGGAGGGACCAGGGGGAGTGGCTGGAAAATGGGGAATTCTAAACTGCACTGTTTTAAGGAAGAGATAGGAGGAATTTAGAGAAGGCTGAGGAGGTCTTTTGGAGGTACAGCCAAACAGCCACAAAAGAGTAAGCCAATTTCTATTTATAGAGAAAACTGCACTTTTAAAGTGACTACAGGCAAAATGGATCCAAAACAGTATTAAATATACTCCAGCTCAGACCTGGAGTTACCCAGCACAACACACAGCAACCCACTGGCACTGCAACAGCCTCCAGTAGAAAATGACAACAATTATTTTTTGTTAAAATATTTCAATCACCCTTTTTCATTTAAAAATAAAATAAATGTAATTTTACCTTTTGGAAAATAATTAAATCGATTTACATTATTATATACATAATGTTTTGTAATTTTTATTCCTTAATAAATAAACATAAACATTTTACCCCAGGGAGGATTTTTTAAAATAAATCTTTAAAAAGAATATTCTTAATTTAATTTAATATATTTAAATTAATTATATATTTTCCTAACAATTATGTTAATAATTTTATAGCAGTTTATTATATAATTCTACTTAAAATAAATGTATAACATGAATTTATATTAATATTTAACATAAAAATAAATACTTTAAAAAAGTTTTTTAAACTTTTTTAGTTTTCCCTATACTTTACCATATGAGAGCTTTGCCCTGTTGGTGGAGAGCTCTGCCTACGCGTGAAAAGTTGCTAATAGTAACTTCACACTCATACATTTGGCTCCTACTCCTGTTTCAAGGGTAGTAGAAAAATTTGATTCTACACTTTATAGTCTATTTACACCTGGGAATGATGAACAGCCAAAAGTAATACATTTTCCTACAAAGTGTAAGCGTAAATTTGAATCACTAGATTTACTCAGGTGTAAATTTACATTGTGAATAGGCCCCAAGGAGATTAAGGACATTGAAGGTGAATGGTATCCAGGAGATAGGTCGTTAATAGGAAGGGGCAGAGGGTTTAGCCAAGGGATTTTTAAGTTATGGTGGTATTACCATTACTATAAGCATTCAGGCTAAATGGGATTCGGAAGAAGGATGTTGAACACATGATTGAGAGAAGGGTCACAACAGGAGATAATTATTAGATGCTGGAAAATGTAAGTAGGGGATGTGTCAGGAAAAGAGGTGAGGATTAATAAGTGTGCATTTGGTGGAAGGGGGTAAATGAGGGAGAAGGGAAAGCAGTGAGCAATGATGGGAGAGTGGTCTTGATACTGATAATGTTAGTGTGAAAGCTCTTAGCAGAATTGTTAGCTAAAAAGTTGGAGGATGTAATACCAGCACACGAGCGAAGAGTCCTGGATAGGCAATTATGATGATGCTTTCATCCTGACTAAATGAGTTTTTGATAGTATTCAAGAGTGGGGCGTAAATGTGGTTGCAGACTGTTGCTGAAGGTGAGTGAATTAGGTGAGTGTATGAGGTCAGTGTGAAGTTGATGAAGGTGTGTTACAAGGGCCCTCAGGCTTATGTTAGGGTAAGGTTAATAAGAGCACTATCAGAGGAGTCAGCTTTTAAAAGTAGGAGCGAATGGGAGATATTGATAAAATTATGAGGGTTATCATGTGGTGGCTGGAGAGAGCTGTATATTAGTGAAGGAATGGTCAAGAGGAATTTCCAATACAGGGCAGGTAGTTCAGGACAGGTAGCGTAGGGTGTGGATAGGTGTGGTGCAGCGGCCTGGGCAGCTGACTTCGGAGCACAGGGCTCGCGGTTTGATCCCTGGCTCCGGCGGCAGCTCAGTTTAGCACTATGTGACTCTGGGCAATAGCTCACTTAATTTCCACGATGGCCCCCAGCGCCTTGAGACCCGTAAGGGTGAGTAGTTCGCGCTTTACAAATACGGATTTATTATTATACGGATTTATTAGGAGTCTATAAACTTAGGTTTAAATCACCCAAAACAAATAAAGAGGGATTTGGCTCACAGCTCAGTCAAGAACAGCGAAGACGAAAATGCCTCAATGGGGCCAAATCTGTGATCAATCATTAATATTTGAGCCATTAAAGGAACCAATTCATTAGGGCGGATCCAGGTCTTTGTAATATACACAGAAAAAAGTTTGAGAATGTGCAGGGGCCCTCTTGGTAAGGCTATACTTTAAATCAATCTGTTTCTGGTTCTTGAAGGCTCGGCAACCTCAACGTGCAAGCCCATGCGGTCCACCAACTTAGGAAAAATTGTTGTACATATGCTTCTTCCACTCAGTCTATTAATTGAATGAAAAAGAAGTTATCAAATTCTTTCAGTTTTGCATGAATGTTGTGCAGTGCACCTTCAGACACTGCTAGGGTCTGAGTTTTCTTTCTTTCTTAGTCATGTTCTAGCTCACCTTCTATCTCTCTTTTTGTTTTCTTCTTCATTCCTTTCCTTCACTCCTTTTTCAATGTTTCTTCTCCCCTTCTTATTTTCCTGTCTTCTCATACTTTTCCCATTTCCTCCATCATTCTCTCCTCTCTTCCTCTTTTCTCAATTCTTCTCTCATTTTTAGGTCTCGCCTGAGCCAGCGCGCATGCGCTGCCCTGGCGAGACTTTTAGTAAGCGGGTTTTGGAAGTGCAAACAGTGGCTTTTGCTGCGGAGTAGCCTGCGTTCACGCGAGCGTGCACGCGCGATCAGGCGCCATATGGCTTCCTCGCCATCTGGACGCTCGCGTGAACGCAAGCTGGTCGCCAGCAAAAGCCACTGTTTGCACTTCGAAAACCCTCTTCCTCGCGATTACTTTCACGGCCGCGCGCGCGGCCGTGTCAGTTTCACGGCCGCGCGGCCAATGCTTGTTTCTGTTGTTGTCTCCCCCCCTTCCCCCTCCTTCCCGTGCATTCCAGCACAGCCGTAACTGCCTGGGGAAGAGGTGCGGCATCTGTTTTAATCGCTGCTATACAAGTCAGCTTTGCTTAATTGCAGCCACAGATTGTTTTGTTTGCTAGACTTGTTTTGTTTCCGTGTTGTCTCTGTTCCCCCTACCGTTGTCCGTGTTGTCTCTGTTCCCACCCTCCCTCCCGTTGTCCGTGTTGTCTTTGTTCCCACTTCCCTCCCGTTGTCCTTGTTGTCTCTCTTCCAGCCCCCTCCCGTTGTATTTTTAACAGTCGGTCTGTGTGACAGTCCACTATCACAACCCAGACCTAAAACGACTTTTCAGCAATTGCTGTGCAGCAAAAACATCACGTGACCCATGGCCTCCCAGCGCCATGCCTGCTGCTCTTGCCCTGGGGCAGTACCCTTGCCCGCTGCTGCTACACATATAGCAGCCTCCCGGGTATGGAGTCGGAAACTCCCAGGCTGCACTAAAGCCCCGCACCCCCCACCAACTCCACAGGGTCCGTGGACACACTCCCATGCATGCTGTTTTCTCTTCAGTTAAGCTGCTTGCTGCCGGATTTCTTCACCATAGGCTTCGGGGATTTAAAATCCCCTGCTAATAGTTTTCTTGCAGACTGGAGCTACATCAAGGGGTCAATTCTGCAAAAAAAATATTTTTATGTTTCTTTATCCTTGTTGTGATACAAACTCAGCTGAAATGAGCTGTGATGGACAGATTTTCTTAGTGGTGTATACTTCTGATCGGACTCTGCTCTGGCGAGACTTTTAGTAAGCGGGTTTTGGAAGTGCAAACAGTGGCTTTTGCTGCGGACTAGCCTGCGTTCACGCGAGCGTGCACGCGCGATCAGGCGCCATATGGCTTCCCTCGCCATCTGTACGCTCGCGTGAACGCAAGCTGGTCGCCAGCAAAAGCCACTGTTTGCACTTCGAAAACCCTCTTCCTCGCGATTACATTCACGGCCGCGCGGCCGTGTCAGTTTCACGGCCGCGCGGCCAATGCTTGTTTCTGTTGTTGTCTCCCCCCTTCCCCCTCCTTCCCGTGCATTCCAGCACAGCCGTAACTGCCTGGGGAAGAGGTGCGGCATCTGTTTTAATCGCTGCTATACAAGTCAGCTTTGCTTAATTGCAGCCACAGATTGTTTTGTTTGCTAGACTTGTTTTGTTTCCGTGTTGTCTCTGTTCCCCCTACCGTTGTCCGTGTTGTCTCTGTTCCCACCCTCCCTCCCGTTGTCCGTGTTGTCTTTGTTCCCACCCTCCCTCCCGTTGTCTGTGTTGTCTTTGTTCCCACCCTCCCTCCCGTTGTCCGTGTTGTCTTTGTTCCCACTTCCCTCCCGTTGTCCTTGTTGTCTCTCTTCCAGCCCCCTCCCGTTGTATTTTTAACAGTCGGTCTGTGTGACAGTCCACTGTCACAACCCAGACCTAAAACAACTGTTCAGCAATTGCTGTGCAGCAAAAACATCACGTGACCCACGGCCTCCCAGCGCCATGCCTGCTGCTCTTGCCCTGGGGCAGTACCCTTGCCCGCTGCTGCTACACATATAGCAGCCTCCCGGGTATGGAGTCGGAAACTCCCAGGCTGCACTAAAGCCCCGCACCCCCCACCAACTCCGCAGGGTCCGTGGACACACTCCCATGCATGCTGTTTTCTCTTCAGTTAAGCTGCTTGCTGCCGGATTTCTTCACCATAGGCTTCGGGGATTTAAAATCCCCTGCTAATAGTTTTCTTGCAGACTGGAGCTACATCAAGGGGTCAATTCTGCAAAAAAAATATTTTTATGTTTCTTTATCCTTGTTGTGATACAAACTCAGCTGAAATGAGCTGTGATGGACAGATTTTCTTAGTGGTGTATACTTCTGATCGGACTGTTCTTGTTCTACGTTTATCACGGTTTACAGCCCAGAGGTAATGTTTTTCTCCGCTTTCTCTACATCAGTGAAGATTTAAAACTAAAGGAGAGGCTTTTATTTCAATTTAAGTTGCTATAATCGATCTGTTCGTTTTTAGATTGTAGGGTTCGGAAGCGTGGGGTATTGGAGGTCCTAGGGATAGTCTATTTTTAAGTGTTTTGAAAGTTTGCTAAGCAGAGTTATAGGCTGGTGTCTGGTCTGTAGAAGGGAATGAAGAGCTCACTGTGCTGTGTGGATCTGCCAGCATCTGGTCAAAGGCATCCTCATTCGGAGTTTAAGATTGAGCAATTCTAGAGTTAATACACCGGTGGCTGCTGAGCATCTGATTGGGTGTGATAGGTCGTTAAAGCTTAGCTCATGCCCTCCATCATATATTTATTTCCTTTACTGGAGGTAGTGCCCTGGGCATCAAATTGTTTTCAAGTTTTCTTGCCCTGGGTTAGATTTCTCTTTGGGGCTTTATGTCCAAGTGTAAGGATTTAGAATCACAAGCCTCAGTGATATTAACTTCAGATACGTCTATTATAGCTACACATTTCTGGATATCTCTTAGGCGTTCTTGAGTAACCTCGGTAACACCGACTCTGGTGTCAATGTTAACAGCACTAGTCAATTACAACATCTGGAGGGCCGCTGCTATTACGTCCTCTGTGACGTCAGAGAAACGTAATTTATCTCTTTTGACAGGTCTTGTGTAACACTGAACACAACTCTGTAGTCCAGATTCGGGCCGCACTCTGGAACATGGGAGGAGATGGGTCATCAATTTGGGATGGGGCATGTAAAGCACATATAAAATCACAACTGAAACATAGTCACAGTAGTTACAGGAAGATCACAGCGCCCTCGTGGTTGGAGACTAATCAAACAGCTGCAATGAATAACTGGTTAGCTCGACATAACCAGGTTTCCTCACTCAGAGTGCTCATTTGGATTGTCTGTGCAGCAGTAAAACCCGTCATTCACTGAGACCTAAAATGCATATTAAAGTGACTCCTGCTTTATCCTTAGATTAAAAATTATCTAAACGTCTTGTTCGCTTAAAATAAAGCACCAAAAAAGTGGCGGAGAAAACCAAAATGCTCAATGAGTTCCTTAGACATTTAGGGGTCGATTCCGATTCGGGCCGGAAAAAGCACCGACCGACTCGGATCCGGAAAAAATACCGACCGACACGTACCAGTGGCGCCCGACACGCCAAGTACGATGCAAGCCGCGATAAATCCGACTGACACGTCAGGAAACCAAGCCGACCGACCGAGCCGCTCGGAAAATAGCAATCCGGCCGGAAAAACACGCGAATCCAACCGACCGACACGCACCCGGAACAAATCCGACCGAATCGTACCCGCCAACTCCAACCCGCAAAGTACGATGCAAGGCGCGAAAACACGACCGAGTCGGACGGAGGACAAGCCGTACGACCGACACGCATACAAAACCGAGCCGAAGCAACACAATACACCGCGACCGACGCGTACGCAGCATACAAAACTGCACAAACACAGCGTGAACGAAACGGAAAACACCGTACAAGACCAATGCAGGGTCCGACTCGGTCACAAGAACGTTTCCAACATACACAAACAGCACAAAGGAAAAATCACCCAAAAAAAGGCCAAACAAGCAATTACCAAGCCAATAAATACTGGGGGGGGTGGGGACAGAGAACAAAGACACACCCACAACTCCACCTATATAAAGGACACAAATCACTACCATGAGCCTTTGCAAATGCCATTTCACTGCCAGCACCCAAGAGAAAGCAACCACACACCCACAGCTCACCCCTCACACAAGCCACACACCATCAGCACACCAACAAATACCTACCTCACATACACCCAGCAAAACACACACTCACACACCCTCACCTGCACACCAACACACACATCACTCACCATCACCACCCATCACCATGCCCCCCAAGAAGAATCCCAAGTTCCTAGATTGTGAATTGGAAGTCCTGGTAGACGAGATCCTCAGGGTGGAGCCACAGCTGTTTGGCACTCTGGTCCAACAGACCCCCATGTCGCAGAAAACCAAGATGTGGGAGAGGATCATCAACAGGGTGAACGCCCAATCATCATGTCGGCGCACAAAGACGGACATCCAGAACAGGTGGTATGACGTGCGCAGGAGGGTACGGGACCTGCTGAAGATAGACTACATCAACAGCCAACATACCGGCAGTGGCCCTCCTGCCAAGCCAATATACCTCAGGCCCTGGGAGGAGAAGGTGCGGGCCATCCTTCCGCCAGTGAGCGTATATGGACTAGAGAACATCCCAGAGCCTGGTGAGTACACAACAAATGTACACAATAAACTGCCACAAAACACACACATCACTGTCAAGGGGAGAGTCAAACCATGCACACATAGCAATTACACAGCAACTAGAACAGAATCATCCCAAAATGTGTATGTCAGTCAGATAAACACAACACATGCCATCAAAAAAGTCACATCCAACTGTGCCAACACATGTACAAACACAACCACAACTACAGCTAGGCAGTGGCACAAATAGAACTAACACACACATCCACACATGTAGCCACCACAACAACACCAACACACAGTGAAGACCACTCAAAGGAAGGAATTCTGTGTATGCTGGCCAAGTCAGTGTAGCCAATAGCATCATGGGAGTCGCAGTCACACATATTGCCCCCCCACAACTGTCCCATCAACACCACCCTGAACCATGCTCACATCACAGGGAGTGGAGAAGGACTCACAAGATGGCTGACACTGGCTACTGCTGTGGGGAGCACAAGGCCCTGCTGGCAACTGTGCACCAACAAACAGCAGGACACCACTGACTGACATCCTGAGAGACAACTTCCACTCCCTGCAATGCAAGCACGTTCCATGGTGGGATATCTGGCTGGCTGGCTGGGTGGGAAGGGGGACTTGCAGCACTGACTATAGTCACCAGCACCTCCCCTCACCCCCCCCCCAACACAAACTCCACAGTACCCACCTGGTAGAATGCAATGCCCTCCATCCTAACACAAGATCCCACAAAGCACCACCACCCTGGGTTATGTTGTGTGAAGCACAGGGACACTCTTGGGACTCTTAGCCAAACAACTGCCAGGACAACACTCCCAGCCATCCTGTCAGCACAGCCAGCCCACCCCACAGGGAAGCAGAGTCAAAAGGAAGGAAGCATGGGCATGCTGGGAAGGGGGTGGAGGCAATAGCATGATGGGAGTCGTAGTCACAGACATAGCTCACCCCCACAACTGTCCCATCAACACCACCCTGAACCATGCTCACATCACAGGGAGTGGAGAAGGACTCACAAGATGGCTGACACTGGCTACTGCTGTGGGGAGCACAAGGCCCTGCTGGCAACTGTGCACCAACAAACAGCAGGACACCACTGACTGACATCCTGAGAGACAACTTCCACTCCCTGCAATGCAAGCACGTTCCATGGTGGGCTATCTGGCTGGCTGGCTGGGTGGGAAGGGGGACTTGCAGCACTGACTATAGTCACCAGCACCTCCCCTCACCCCCCCAACACAAACTCCACAGTACCCACCTGGTAGAATGCAATGCCCTCCATCCTAACACAAGATCCCACAAAGCACCACCACCCTGGGTTATGTTGTGTGAAGCACAGGGACACTCTTGGGACTCTTAGCCAAACAACTGCCAGGACAACACTCCCAGCCATCCTGTCAGCACAGCCAGCCCACCCCACAGGGAAGCAGAGTCAAAAGGAAGGAAGCATGGGCATGCTGGGAAGGGGGTGGAGGCAATAGCATGATGGGAGTCGTAGTCACAGACATAGCTCACCCCCACAACTGTCCCATCAACACCACCCTGAACCATGCTCACATCACAGGGAGTGGAGAAGGACTCACAAGATGGCTGACACTGGCTACTGCTGGGGGAGCACAAGGCCCTGCTGCCAACTGTGCACCAACAAACAGCAGGACACCACTGACTGACATCCTGAGAGACAACTTACACTCCCTGCAATGCAAGCACGTTCCATGGTGGGCTATCTGGCTGGCTGGGTGGGAAGGGGGACTTGCAGCACTGACTATAGTCACCAGCACCTCCCATCACACCCCCCAACACAAACTCCACAGTACCCACCTGGTAGAATGCAATGCCCTCCATCCTAACACAAGATCCCACAAAGCACCACCACCCTGGGTTATGTTGTGTGAAGCACAGGGACACTCTTGGGACTCTTAGCCAAACAACTGCCAGGACAACACTCCCAGCCATCCTGTCAGCACAGCCAGCCCACCCCACAGGGAAGCAGAGTCAAAAGGAAGGAAGCATGGGCATGCTGGGAAGGGGGTGGAGGCAATAGCATGATGGGAGTCGTAGTCACAGACATAGCTCACCCCCACAACTGTCCCATCAACACCACCCTGAACCATGCTCACATCACAGGGAGTGGAGAAGGACTCACAAGATGGCTGACACTGGCTACTGCTGGGGGAGCACAAGGCCCTGCTGCCAACTGTGCACCAACAAACAGCAGGACACCACTGACTGACATCCTGAGAGACAACTTACACTCCCTGCAATGCAAGCACGTTCCATGGTGGGCTATCTGGCTGGCTGGGTGGGAAGGGGGACTTGCAGCACTGACTATAGTCACCAGCACCTCCCCTCACACCCCCCCAACACAAACTCCACAGTACCCACCTGGTAGAATGCAATGCCCTCCATCCTAACACAAGATCCCACAAAGCACCACCACCCTGGGTTATGTTGTGTGAAGCACAGGGACACTCTTGGGACTCTTAGCCAAACAACTGCCAGGACAACACTCCCAGCCATCCTGTCAGCACAGCCAGCCCACCCCACAGGGAAGCAGAGTCAAAAGGAAGGAAGCATGGGCATGCTGGGAAGGGGGTGGAGGCAATAGCATGATGGGAGTCGTAGTCACAGACATAGCTCACCCCCACAACTGTCCCATCAACACCACCCTGAACCATGCTCACATCACAGGGAGTGGAGAAGGACTCACAAGATGGCTGACACTGGCTACTGCTGTGGGGAGCACAAGGCCCTGCTGCCAACTGTGCACCAACAAACAGCAGGACACCACTGACTGACATCCTGAGAGACAACTTACACTCCCTGCAATGCAAGCACGTTCCATGGTGGGATAACTGACTGGGTGGGTGGGTGGGTGGGAAGGAGGTCTGGCTGTCAACCAAACACAATCAATGCAGACCATGTTCACACCCCAGAGAATACATAGAAATGCCCAAATAATGCAGGACAATGTGCCACACCAATATCAACCCCTGACTGTGACGACTTAGGACAATACAATGTACAGGCCCGCACCCCGAGGCACAGTCACAACTGTCAGGTGTGTCAACCACTGATGCCTGCAGAAACATGACATACATTGTTTGTGTCTCCCAAAAACAGGTGATGATAGGGACACAGCAGCAGACGCTGAGGAGTCCCAGTCCCAGGCTCAAGAGGATGCCGAGCTCACTGGCGTCGTACAGCCTCTGTCCTCCTCGGACGATGAAGAACAACCTGGCACATCCGGTGCAAGTCAACATGCTGCACCAGCAGGACCACCAGCTGCAGCACCAGCAGGTCCACCAGCTGCACCCCCTGCACCCACCCCTCCAACGACTGTCACCACGAATACCATCCCTGCCGACATGGACAGAATAAGGAACAACACCAGCGCAGTGACCCTGGACCAACCTGGGGCCATGGACACCACCACCACCACCAACCCCCAAGGTGGACCAGGGTTATCTGTGCGTGCAACTGCACACACTGCACATGTCAGCAGGGGTGGTGGGAGGGGTGGGAGACAGAGGTCGCTGCTTGCAGACGTTGCTGGTGTGCATGAAGACCCACAACTGGTACGCATAGCTGATGCGTACCAGTCCAGCACCGGAGAGCTCAGCCAGGTAGTGGGGCTCCTCAGAGACATCAAACAGCAGCAGGCTGCCCATCATGCCCGCTTGGACTCCCACATGTCCCAAGTGGAGTCACACATGTCACGTGTGGACTCCCACATGTCACGTGTGGACTCCCACATGACCCGCGTGGAGTCCAAGTGGGATGTACTACATGAGATGACGGCGGTGCACAGGGACATTTTACAATGCCTCCGCCAGATGAACAGCAACCAGTCCACACCTCCCTGTGTGCCAACAACATCTGGTACCGAACAAACTGCAACTGCCACAGGGAGGGAGGAGGACTCTGGCGGAGAGTCCCCTGCACCGCAGCAGCCTGCACTTGAGGGCCCCCCCCAAGAAGAGGGGTCGTCCGAGGAGGGGAAAGTGAGAGGCTGATGGCCAAGCGCAACTCCCAGGAAGCCTGAACCTGTTCTGGATTTTCGCCTTTGTGCACAGACTGTTCACCCTGTTGATGGCAACACTACTCCCACACATTGCATGGGGAGTACAAGTTGGAACAATGTGTCAGACAACTGTGGCCCCGATACTGGGGATCCTGTCTACCTGGACTTTCTATTCATCTAGGAACTTGGGATTGCAAGATTCATGTACAGCACAATCCATCCTATGCACTATTATCACAATAAACACACTAATACACCATACTTGCCTCTGTCGTGATTCCAACGTGGGTGCTGTTATGGGGATGATGAACTGCAAAATTACACAGTGTATGCGAACTGCAACAGCAAGGACAACACAGGCATGTGAGTACAGGCAACGTGACACATATGAGGGAGACACACCACCAGGGCTACACAACACATACACACCTAGGCCATCTGACTCATTGCCTACACTGATGTTGCCAGGGAAGACGGTGCAATGCACAGACACCACACCCATTCCCAGTTGTAGTCAAGTAGCCCACAGGTGCAGTAAGCAAATGGCACTCAAATGTGTGACCACAGACAACGCACATCACTAAGTGAAGCACAGGTTTATTACACAGTAGCAACATGCCGTAACCACTACAGATGCAAGGTAACCCCACCTGGTAGCGGGCACACAGTCAACAACTGTAGACAGAAGGAAGTCCATGGGTGTGGCGCACATCACCTGTAGGGACACAACAGCTACCAGCCTGGATGTGCAATCACGTCGTCGGTGGACACAGTTGACCAAACGAATCTGAAAGTACCCTGTGAAGGACAGAAATGACACACAGTCAAAAGCAATGCAGTACAGGACAGAACAGCAAAACTCATGCACAATACATGTTACAAGATACCCACCCAGAACCAAGTTAGCATGTCAACACTGTTGGGGAGTACAGCCCACCTGTCACCACACATCGCAACACACATCCTGTCAAGTAGCCCATGGACACCCCATCCAACAGCACCAGAGCACCACCCACACATCATGCCAACTCACATCATTCACATGACACCTCAGGATACTCACATTCAGCTAAAGAAGTTGGTGATGAGCTGTGTGCGGACATCACCATCACCATCATCATCATCATCGTCACTGGCATCGTGGTCCAGGCCAGGATCCTCCACAGGTGGCGGATGTTGGTCATCGTCATCCTGGATGAGAGGCAACTCCTTCCGCACTGCCAGGTTGTGGAGCATGCAGCAGACGATGATAATCTTGCACACTTTCGCAGGGGCATATGGGAGGGACCCTCCGGTCTTGTCCAGGCAGCGGAAGCGGCTCTTCAGGAGACCAAAGGTCCGCTCAATCACTCTCCTGGTCCGACCATGTGCCTCATTGTAGCGCATCTGGGCAGGTGTCACAGGGTTCCTGAGGGGTGTCAGCAACCACGGCATGTTGGGGTATCCCGAGTCACCTACGGACAGACAAGTGCACATCAGCTGACTTGGAAAAGTGGGCGGAATACTACAGATCAGATCACACACAATGGCACAAAGTCAGTACACACCGACAAGCCAGGCACGCTGGTTCTGCATCTGTGCCATCAACCTGGGGATGCGACTACTCCTCATCACAAAGGCATCGTGTGCTGAACCAGGGAAACGGGCACACACGTGTGTGATGGTCATGTCTGCAAGACACACCACCAGTGCATTGACCGAGTGGTAGTGCTTGCGGTTCCTGTAGGCCTGCTCCTGGGCCTGTGGTGGTACCAAAGCCACATGTGTCCCATCAATGGAGCCAATTACATGCGGCATCCTCCCCAGGGCATAAAAGTCACTCTTCACGTCAGTGAGTCGTCGCAGTCTAGGGAAATAGATGTACCGGTTCAGGAAGAGCAACATTGCCGCCAAAACATCGCGGAGCACACGGCTGAACATGGTCTGTGACATCCCACCAGCAGACGCCACAGTATGTTGGAAGGTACCGGTGGCAAAGAAGTGTAGGGCTGCCATCACCTTCACCTTGGGGGTCAGCGCTGTAGGATACGGCCGGCCAGGCTGCAAATGTGGGGACAACTGCACTGCAAAATCCTCAATCAGCTGCCTGGTGAAGCGGTACCGTCGGATGCTGTCCCGTTCCACCATCGTTGCCAGGTCTGGGAATGGCCGATGGACAGCAGGAGCCCTGCAGTGCAGAGGAGAAGTAAGCAAGATCGTCAGTCACCCCACATATGCGGCATTGAACACACTCAAGATCCCAACATACATCATCATGAGGCACAACTACATGAAGTGTGCAGTACCGGAACGACATTTATGGTACATACATGGCCAACATCTGTCAACACGGTCCTACAGGTGGCATCAATTTGTCCCAGGTTGGCCCATTGGATATCATGATGCTGTGTCACAGTCACCCCCCAGTGACATGTGAGGACAGATGTGCCCCAGGCACCACAGCTCAACGACAGGCACATTCCCAGGGACCCTGTAATGCCACATGGACACTGGCATCACCTGGAGTATCATGTGTACACCACAACAAAACAAACATGACCCCCACAGGTAGTGGCCACACTTGCCATGGCAGGAGAGCCATGGACGTCTGTGACACACACGCACAACATCAGAGTCCATGCACACACAACGTGGATGTGGAGACTGTCTCCCATTGTGCACATGAAATCAGAGACATTGTAAACACTACATGCACAAAGACTGTGGAGGGCCATCACTATTGTGCCACTGGGACACCCTGGCTCAAACATACCGTCCCACATGGGACTCACGGGGTATGTGACATGACATACACAAACACCACTGTGAAATGTGACCATGGCACATGCACAGATATGAACAGTTGCACATCACAGTGGTCACGTACACATAACACCCATGATCCTGTCCCCATGAACACGTGCACAGCCTGGGGGTGGCTGCCCACAGGTGACACCCACAGGACAACATGTACACCAACATACACACAATAGGAAATGCAGCCTTACATGCCTTATGATAAGGTTTGGACAGGCTGTCGTGATGTAGGTGTGCCCCTCACTCCCTGGGAGCTATCTGTGGCTGGCATATGTCCATCTGAGACAGGCATGCTGACATATGCCAGTCACATGTACAGTGATGCGTTGTACTGCAATGGACCGATCGGTGCCTCCGGCCGGCCCATTGCATTCAATGTGTGCGGGTACGCGTTGTACCCCTGTGCGCGTTGTACTGCAATGGACCGATCGGTGCCTCCGGCCGGCCCATTGCATTCAATGTGTGCGGGTACGCGTTGTACCCCTGTGCGCGTTGTACTGCAATGGACCGATCGGTGCCTCCGGCCGGCCCATTGCATTCAATGTGTGCGGGTACGCGTTGTACCCCTGTGCGCGTTGTACTGCAATGGACCGATCGGTGCCTCCGGCCGGCCCATTGCTTTCAATGTGTGCGGGTACGCGTTGTACCCCTGTGCGCGTTGTACTGCAATGGACCGATCGGTGCCTCCGGCCGGCCCATTGCATTCAATGTGTGCGGGTACGCGTTGTACCCCTGTGCGCGTTGTACTGCAATGGACCGATCGGTGCCTCCGGCCGGCCCATTGCATTCAATGTGTGCGGGTACGCGTTGTACCCCTGTGCGCGTTGTACTGCAATGGACCGATCGGTGCCTCCGGCCGGCCCATTGCATTCAATGTGTGCGGGTACGCGTTGTACCCCTGTGCGCGTTGTACTGCAATGGACCGATCGGTGCCTCCGGCCGGCCCATTGCATTCAATGTGTGCGGGTACGCGTTGTACCCCTGTGCGCGTTGTACTGCAATGGACCGATCGGTGCCTCCGGCCGGCCCATTGCATTCAATGTGTGCGGGTACGCGTTGTACCCCTGTGCGCGTTGTACTGCAATGGACCGATCGGTGCCTCCGGCCGGCCCATTGCATTCAATGTGTGCGGGTACGCGTTGTACCCCTGTGCGCGTTGAACAGCAATGGACCGATCGGTGCCTCCGGCCGGCCCATTGCTTTCAATGTGTGCGGGTACGCGTTGTACCCCTGTGCGCGTTGTACTGCAATGGACCGATCGGTGCCTCCGGCCGGCCCATTGCATTCAATGTGTGCGGGTACGCGTTGTACCCCTGTGCGCGTTGTACCTCAATGGACCGATCGGTGCGCACCCATTGACAATGGGCTTGCCTGGCAACGGACGCGTTTTCGAATATTCGAACGAGTCGGTTGCTGGAAAATCAGTTGGTCACCCACAACAATGTTGCAAAATCATGTATGTCATGAAGTTGAAATTTTGAAGGATGCTGTGGGCGTGTTTTGGTGCTGCTATTCCATGGATTGGCCATATTCAGAAGATGCAAACGACTTGGACCTATCACTTTGGACACAAGGGACAGTATCTGCCTCTCCAGCACATATATATTGCTGCATGTTCCCCTGAGAGCCCACTTGCCTGCACTACATGCTCCAGGACGACATCTGCCACTGCACTGCTGCTGTCTCTGCCCCTCTGGACCCTGCAATGGCACGTACTGTGGAGAGAGCCCCAGCCTTCAGCCTTGAAGAGAACCAGGCCCTGCTGGACAGCCTACTTCCACAGTACAGCAAGCTGTATGGGACACCAGGGGAGCAGGTGAGTGTTCTGTGCACTGCCTTTCTGAATGTGCATTTTGTCTGACTAGCAAGGCTGAGAGTCAGCACACCACTGGCTAGCAGGCTCACTGAGTAGTTGTCACCCCCCATAGTGTGTAGTGACTTGCACTGGACAGGTATGGTGCAGTGACAGTGCTTCTGAACAGGGTTTTACTCCCCATGCTATGATACCATGTAGTGACTTCTGGAAAACTGTCCATGGGCAGCCGTGCACTGCCTGGGTACACCATGTGCCCCTGTGATTGCGACATGTATATGCAACTGTGTCATGCACGGATATGTTGCATGTGTAGTAATGTCCTTATCACTTTGTCATCCTGACAGGCTTCTGCCCATCGGAAGCATGAGATCTGGAAGGACATCGTCCGGGCTGTCCGGTCCGTGGGGGTCTACAAGCGCCGGATCCGCAACTGCCAAAAGAGGTGGCAGGACCTTCGGGGCTGGACCCGGAGGATTGCACGGGTCCAGCTGAAGCTGTCGCCTCCTCGCAGGAGGGGCGGAACACGGACCCTGACCCCCCACATGCTCAGGATCCTGGCGGTGGTCTTTCCAGACCTGGATGGGCAGCTGAAGGCCAGAGAGCAGCAAGGAGGGGGTGAGTCAAAGACTGCACTGTGTACTCTGTCTAACATGTTATGTGCCCTCCTCGGGCCAGGTTGAACTGCCACAGTACAGCAGTCATGTTGTCCAGGAGCCATGTCCCTCTATTGTGCACTGCCCACTCCTCATCTGATACCCAGGTGTGGCCCTTACATGCAGGGAATTCTGTCACTTAGGACTGTGTCCTTGCAGTTTGCTTGACTCAAGGTGGGAGACAGCATCTGTTTCCCTGACTCTGTGGTGGGCATCATGGGTGGGTCCATTGCTTACACAATGCCTGTATTCTGACATGTATTCAGCGTGTTACTTTGATCTGTGGTCCAATTGCTGAGCTGATCCACCACATGTGGCTGGGGTACCTGGCACACACCCATGCTGCGGGTGGGAACAATGTTTGGGCCCCAGGAGTATGTATATGACGTGTGTCACACATACTTAGCCAGTTGCCTACAGTCCAGGGCTCATCCCTCATTCATGTGGGGCTGGACAGTCATGCCTACTCCAGGCCATACAATACACTCTGTACTCCCACTCCCGTGTATCAGAGGACACATTGTGCACAGTGATTTGCCCCTCAGGTGTCTGCCTCTGTGTCAGTGTGCTGTGGATTAGTCGCCAGGACTGCTGTGGAGTTTCTTGGTAGGGGCTCAGCATGCCACTGGAGATGTGACCATAGGAGACGATACTTGTGTGACACATAGGTGTCTGATCAGCTGCCCATGCAGACTGGGGCATGTAAATGTGAAGTTCAGGCAGCTGTTCCCCATGCACAGCAGAGTGTGAGGGGCTCAGGTTCAGAGGGTAGTGTCACAGGTCTCCCATATGTCCAATAGGTATGACCTGGACAGATGAGGGTTAAGAGGATGTGTTGTGGGGGGGATGTACATGTGCACTTGTGCAGCTCCAGGACTTGCATTCCCCATGACCTACTATTGTGACACAGTGCAGAGTGTTGTTGTCTGGCTGCAAAGTCATACATCACTGAGACAGTGATGTATGACTTTGCAGTCATGCCTCCGCCATGGCATGTGTCTACTGATTGGTGATCCTGCAGGGGAGTGACATGTGCTACATGCACACCATAGTGGCGCTGGCTATCAGGACATGGGTGCATCATGGTGTCTGTCGCTGGTATGCATCACATGCATTTCCTATTTGACTCTGGGCATCCCTTACATCCGTAAACCTGTACTGACTCAGTGGCAAGAGCTGTGATGTGTCCACACCGTGTCCTCTGCACTGTCCAACTACTGTGTACTTGGTGCATGTGTCAACACTGGGGTGTTGCAATCCAACAGACACCAGACAGATGGGTGCAAGGCCATGTGGGATGTGAGTGCCATGCTTGGCATCAGACTGACAATTGACTTCTCCTGTTCAATTAGTGCACTTTTAGCAATGCACAACTAATGATGCCAGGGCTTGCTCTGTGATGTGCTGTGCTCACAGTGGTGTGTGCGTTATGTGCAGGTGACTGATGTCTGTCTGTTTCCCCATTGTTTGCAGATACATCCACGGCCACGGAAGGGGACAGCTCCACGGACCAGGAGGAGCCGGAGAGCCAGACTGGGTCAGCAGCCGAGGAGTGGTCGGAGGGACCCAGTGGCACGGAGGGCGAGGGGAGCCACACCGAGGAGTCCTCAGCAGCATCCACCTCAGCTGAGGACCAGAGCAACTCGGAGGATGACTCCCTTGTGGAGGCGGGTGTCAGCAGCCACCACACCCCAGCTAGTGTTGCTAGGCAACATATGGCACAGCTTTCCTCACACAGGAGTGGAGTCCCCTCATGGCAGTGTGTACACGTGTGACATTGCCTGCGCCCCAAGGTGTGTGTTGTATGTGCATGTCTGTGTGTTCACTTCCATTCATCTGCGCATGCTGTGATCCCTAGTGTTGTACCTGTTTGTGATGCTTGCTGACTTGAGCTATGTTCCCCAAAGTCTTCTCCCTGTGTTCTCTGTGATGTGGGTGCATGGCACATTACTGGTCATCAGGGTGTCACCCATAGGTGTGTTTGCTGTCAGGGCAGAGTTTGTGTGCTGACGCAGATGGGTCACAGTCAGGTTTCCCTTTGGCACTTGTTGTTTGCCCCTGTCATGTGATTTCCAGTTTGTGTTATCTTTCAGTGATTGTGACACGTTGTGTGTGTGACTGCTGGCACTCCTTAGGGTCCGGGCTGCAATGTTGGTTGTTGTCTATGTGTGTTCTTTGTGGGTGACCTTGGCTTCTTCATTGGTGTGTGACTGTGGCTGGGATCCCATTGGTCGGTGTGGTATTGCCGTCATGTCCATGTACAGCGTAGTGTGCAGTGTGTCAGACATTCAGGAGTCTTGTTGAGTGTCCATGTGTGATGTGTTTCTACACCTTGGTTCCCACCCACCACCCTGGAATAGTAATGGGTGCATGTGCAATGTCACCAGTGCATGTGTACTTCACTGCTGCACATTGTTGGAGGTCGAGGGGTGTGGTGTTGAGTGTGTGCAGATGAGAGTTGTTGCCCGGCTAGTCCCCTGCCTCCATGTTGGCCTTGGCTTACTGGCCATGCTGATTGATTTGTGCTTGTGTAGGTGTGATGGTAGTTAGTTGCTCAGGACACCTGACTGTGGTTCACAGTGTGAACGACATTTAGCTTTGTCATCACAGTGGTATTTTTCTTCAGCCCAGGGTCACCACATTGTGGGGGCCCTGGGGGTGGTGCTGTGGTGTGTCTGTGACTTGCTGTGTCAGTTGTTGTTCCTACGTGCCTGTGTGACATGTGTGTTTTGTGCTCCCTCTCACCTGTCAATGCCTGCTTGCCCACATAGGGATTTGGATCCATGAGTTACCTTAGTGTGGCAGTGTATGCACATCTGTATGATTGGTATTCAGCTCTCCTCATGTGTTGTGTTGTTGCCTGGGGACAATGGCACCCCCACCCCTCACCTGCTGTGTATGATGACAGTGTTGGTCTGCCTGTTTGTGTTTGTGCATCTGCACCACTGCATTGGCATATCTTGGGTGTGCCATTGGCTGTATGTTGTTTGGTGTGTTTCCCCTGCTGTCCCTGGGACTCCTAGGTCATCGGTCAGCACAGTGATCATGGTTTGTGTGTCCCATTGCTGCCATGGTATGGTATCTGTTCACCTCACATCTGCTGTCTCCACAGGGTATCTGCATTTGTGTGCCCATTGGTGCAAATATGTGGTTCTGCATTCTGATGGTCACTTCTGTCATTGTGTCATTGATGACTGTTGACGGTCTCAGCCACCATGGGTGTTGTTTGTCTGCACATGGCCAAAGGAATGTTTCATTTGCACTGCAGTATTTGGCTCCCCCAATTTATGTTGCAATGGGACACATACACTACTTTGCCACAGATGAGTTTTTGGTTCTGTGACCAGGAATGATCCATGCAGTTTGGCAGTTGCAGCTCTTTCTTTGTCAACAATTACCTTTTGGTCACTGTGATGATGAGGGTGTAGACCCCATTGCCACAATGGTCAAAATGTGCTTCAGCTATGGACCCCACACTTGCCTTTTGGTCACTGTGATGATGGGGGTTTAGACCCCATTGCCACAATGGTCAAACTGTGCTTCAGCTATGGACCCCACACTTACCTTTTGGTCACTGTGATGATGGGGGTTTAGACCCCATTGCCACAATGGTCAAAATGTGCTTCAGCTATGGACCCCACACTTACCTTTTGGTCACTGTGATGATGGGGGTTTAGGCCCCATTGCCACAATGGTCAAAATGTGCTTCAGCTATGGACCCCACACTTGCCTTTTGGTTACTGTGATGATGGGGGTTTAGACCCCATTGCCACAATGGTCAAAATGTGCTTCAGCTATGGACCCCACACTTACCTTTTGGTCACTGTGATGATGGGGGTTTAGGCCCCATTGCCACAATGGTCAAAATGTGCTTCAGCTATGGACCCCACACTTGCCTTTTGGTCACTGTGATGATGGGGGTTTAGGCCCCATTGCCACAATGGTCATGGGCTGCTTGCATTGTGGGTGCCACACACATATATGTGTGGCACATGTGCTAGGGGGTCACATTGTATGTTCAATGTCATGTTCGGTGTTGTAGGCATTTGACACAGCCTGCTCACACGCTTGTCATGGTGGTGGGGGGATGTCTTAATCTTGCATTCCCTAGGTTGTGGTGTGCTTGTTGTGTCATGCATTATCCATCCTATGAGTGGGGGTGGTAGTAGTGGTAGGCATCCAGCCCCCCCTGGGTGAGGGTGGTAGTAGTGGTAGGCATCCTGCCCCCCCTGGTTGAGGGTGGTAGTAGTGGTAGGCATCCAGCCCCCCTGGCTAAGGGTGGTAGTAGTGGTGGGCATCCTGCCCCCCTGGGTGAGGGTGGTAGTAGTGGTAGGCATCCTGCCCCCTGGGTGGGGGTGGTAGTAGTGGTAGGCATCCAGCCCCCTCTGGCTAAGGGTGGTAGTAGTGGTGGGCATCCTGCCCCCTGGCTAAGGGTGGTAGTGGTGGGCATCTGGCACCCCCTGGCTAAGGGTGGTAGTAGTGGTGGGCATCCTGCCCCCCTGGGTGAGGGTGGTAGTAGTGGTAGGCATCCTGCCCCCTGGTTGAGGGTGGTAGTAGTGGTAGGCATCCAGCCCCCCTGGCTAAGGGGTGGTGGTAGGCATCCAGCCCCCCTGGCTAAGGGTGGTAGTAGTGGTGGGCATCCTGCCCCCTGGGTGAGGGTGGTAGTAGTGGTAGGCATCCTGCCCCCTGGGTGGGGGTGGTAGTAGTGGTAGGCATCCAGCCCCCTGGCTAAGGGTGGTAGTAGTGGTGGGCATCCTGCCCCCTGGCTAAGGGTGGTAGTGGTGGGCATCTGGCACCCCCTGGCTAAGGGGTGGTAGTAGTGGTGGGCATCCTGCCCCCCTGGGTGAGGGGTGGTAGTAGTGGTAGGCATCCTGCCCCCTGGTTGAGGGTGGTAGTAGTGGTAGGCATCCAGCCCCCCTGGCTAAGGGTGGTGGTAGGGCATCCAGCCCCCTGGCTAAGGGTGGTAGTAGTGGTGGGCATCCTGCCCCCTGGGTGAGGGTGGTAGTAGTGGTAGGCATCCTGCCCCCCTGGGTGGGGGTGGTAGTAGTGGTTGGCATCCAGCCCCCCTGGCTGAGGGTGGTAGTAGTGGTGGGCATCCTGCCCCCTGGCTAAGGGTGGTAGTGGTGGGCATCTGGCACCCCCTGGCTAAGGGTGGTAGTAGTGGTGGGCATCCTGCCCCCTGGGTGAGGGTGGTAGTAGTGGTAGGCATCCTGCCCCCCTGGTTGAGGGTGGTAGTAGTGGTAGGCATCCAGCCCCCTGGCTAAGGGGGTGGTGGTAGGCATCCAGCCCCCTGGCTAAGGGTGGTAGTAGTGGTGGGCATCCTGCCCCCCTGGGTGAGGGTGGTAGTAGTGGTAGGCATCCTGCCCCCTGGTTGAGGGTGGTAGTAGTGGTAGGCATCCAGCCCCCCTGGCTAAGGGTGGTAGTAGTGGTGGGCATCCTGCCCCCCTGGGTGAGGGTGGTAGTAGTGGTAGGCATCCTGCCCCCCTGGGTGGGGGTGGTAGTAGTGGTAGGCATCCAGCCCCCCCTGGCTAAGGGTGGTGGTAGGCATCCAGCCCCCTGGCTAAGGGTGGTAGTAGTGGTGGGCATCCTGCCCCCCTGGCTAAGGGTGGTAGTAGTGGTAGGCATCCTGCCCCCCCTGGTTGAGGGTGGTAGTAGTGGTAGGCATCCAGCCCCCCTGGCTAAGGGTGGTAGTAGTGGTGGGCATCCTGCCCCCCCTGGGTGAGGGTGGTAGTAGTGGTAGGCATCCTGCCCCCCTGGCTAAGGGTGGTAGTAGTGGTGGGCATCCTGCCCCCCCTGGGTGAGGGTGGTAGTAGTGGTGGGCATCCTGCCCCCCCTGGGTGAGGGTGGTAGTAGTGGTAGGCATCCTGCCCCCCCTGGTTGCGGGTGGTAGTAGTGGTAGGCATCCAGCCCCCCCTGGCTAAGGGTGGTGGTAGGCATCCAGCCCCCCCTGGCTAAGGGTGGTAGTAGTGGTGGGCATCCTGCCCCCCTGGGTGAGGGTGGTAGTAGTGGTAGGCATCCTGCCCCCCTGGTTGAGGGTGGTAGTAGTGGTAGGCATCCAGCCCCCCTGGCTAAGGGTGGTGGTAGGCATCCAGCCCCCTGGCTGAGGGTGGTAGTAGTGGTGGGCATCCTGCCCCCCTGGGTGAGGGTGGTAGTAGTGGTAGGCATCCTGCCCCCCTGGCTAAGGGTGGTAGTAGTGGTGGGCATCCTGCCCCCCTGGCTAAGGGTGGTAGTAGTGGTAGGCATCCTGCCCCCCTGGTTGAGGGTGGTAGTAGTGGTGGGCATCCAGCCCCCCTGGCTAAGGGTGGTAGTAGTGGTGGGCATCCTGCCCCCCTGGGTGAGGGTGGTAGTAGTGGTAGGCATCCTGCCCCCTGGCTAAGGGTGGTAGTAGTGGTGGGCATCCTGCCCCCTGGGTGAGGGTGGTAGTAGTGGTGGGCATCCTGCCCCCCTGGGTGAGGGTGGTAGTAGTGGTAGGCATCCTGCCCCCTGGCTAAGGGTGGTAGTAGTGGTGGGCATCCTGCCCTCCTGGGTGAGGGTGGTAGTAGTGGTGGGCATCCTGCCCCCCTGGGTGAGGGTGGTAGTAGTGGTAGGCATCCTGCCCCCCTGGGTGGGGGTGGTAGTAGTGGTAGGCATCCAGCCCCCCTGGCTAAGGGTGGTGGTAGGCATCCAGCCCCCCTGGCTAAGGGTGGTAGTAGTGGTGGGCATCCTGCCCCCCTGGGTGAGGGTGGTAGTAGTGGTAGGCATCCTGCCCCCCTGGTTGAGGGTGGTTGTGGTGGTTGGCATCCAGCCCCCCTGGGTTGGGGTGGTGGCGCGCATTCAGGCCCCTGTGTGCATATGTGGCATTGGTGATGGGCATCCCGCCCCTATGGTGCTGCTGTTGCTGGTGTAAGTATATTCAGATTCCCAGTGTATGTGTGTGATGTGTCGTGTACGTGTTGTATGTGTTTTGTGGTTGGTGTCTGACTTACCTTCTGCGCCGTACGCGTCCGTGCCTGTTCCGGTAGTAGATGTAGAATATTGGTATGATCGGGACGAAGGGATTCATGGTTGGTTCGTGTCGTTCGTCCTTCTCGTTGCTTCGCGTCGTCCTCGTCGCTTGGCTTCGTCCTCGTCGCCGCGTCGTCCTCGTCGGTGCTGTGTTCGTCTCGTAGCCGTGGATCGTGTTGTGGCGCGATTCGGAGCTTATGTGCGCCTCTCCCGGATGCTTTGACGTGCCGTGCGTAGCGACGGGTTCGGCGCGTACGGAAAGCGCATCGTACTTGTCCGGCCGGACGGGGCTGCATTTTCCCTTCCGTGCGACTCGATTCGGCGTTTCCGGATTCGCCTCGGTCGGAGAACAGGACCTGGTTTGGGTGAGTACGGCTCGGCCGGGATTTTTGCTGTTGTGCGCATCGTACTTGCTCGTTCGGTGTACTGTACGGATCGGTCGGGAAACTGGCTTTCGCATGGCTTTTTTCCCGACCGAATAGTATTGGGTGCGCCTCCGACCGAGATCGGAATCGGCCCCTAAGTCTATCATATCACCATCCAGTGGAATCCTTGATAAACAATCATCTCTCGTGTTTTCCCCCAGGAATGTACTTCAGATCTAAATTATACTCCTGGAATCTGAAAATCAATCTAACCAGCCTGAATGATACTTTCCAGTAATTTTGTTGCTCATTAAAAATACCAGAGATTTATGGTCAGTAATAAATGTAACCCCATGACCCCATAAATAGGTTTTATACCTTTATACAGCCCAGACATAGGTGAGGGACTCTCTTTCTATGGTGCTACAATGTTTTTCTCGTCACTTGAGGGTGTGTGTGATAAAAGCTACAATATACGCCCTGTTGTCATGCGACTGTCCCAAAACTGCAGGCAGTCCTAATTGAACTAGCATTAACAGTCACAGAACATACTGCATTACAATCAAAGTGTCTCAGTGATGGTACTGTGGTAATCAACTTTTTTACAGGCTCAAATGGAACATCTTGTTCCTTGCCCCAGATACATTTTTCTTTTTTCCGCAGCAATATTCTCAAAGATACATGCTTTACAGCATACCTTTGTACAAAGTCACGCATAATGCTAGCTTAGCCAGAAACAGCCTTAGCAAATCCTTCTATGATGGAACCGGTGCTCTAGCTGCGCACAGATGCCCAAGGGGTGGGCATTCCGATTGGGCCCAACACACATCTCTTCTCTGCTTACGCAGACGACATTGTTCTGTACATTAAGGACCTTAAGTCGGATTTAGCCCCTCTGCCCGGGATATTTGCCGTATTTGAACGCATATCGGGCCTGGCCATTAATTCATTGAAATCGCATGCCTTCTTCTTTCGGGAGCAGGCCATGCCCACGAGTATCCTATTTGGGCCCACGACTTTACAGGTGGCACCGCAAACGTTTAAATATTTGGGTATTCAGGTATACCGGACACCCACCGATATGTTAGACGGTAAACTACACCGAGCACTTAGAGCTCTGCGCTCTAGTATTGCCTTTTGGACCACATTACCACTATCGGTAATGGGAAGAGTAGCCATTGCCAAAATGGTGGTCCTCCCACGCCTGCTTTATTATTTTACGAACCTACCGGTGTTGCTCCCACAGTCCACTTTTAAACTTCTAAACACTATGCTTATTGATCTTATATGGGGACCCGGCAGGAGGAGGATAAGCCTCAAAAAGCTACAGCTCGATACGGACAAAGGAGGGCTGGGAGTACCGGACCTCAGAGCATACTACTATGCTTGCCAATTGCAGTGGTTGTCCTTCTGGACGGCCGGGCGCAATTTGCAGGAAATAGGTTACACCGAGCGCGATATTGCAAGAGGAGCTTTGCATACACTACTGTTGCCATGCTGCAAACTCCCCCGGCATCTTCCTCCCCTGTTGCACACGGCGCTGCAGTGCTGGAGGGCGACACTCCAATATACAGGCCCACACCCTGCTTATGCTGGCAACATCCCGTTATTGGGAATACCACTAGCGACTGGATGCATAACGACACGCACTCTCGCTCCCTGGCTTGAGGCAGGGGTTAGCACGATATCGGACTTGTTCCATGACGGACAGCTACTGGACCATGGTAACTTTGTTAGAGAGACAGGGGTGCCGGATCATTTGTATATATTACATGCAGTGCTAATACAATATATAAAGGCACACTGGGCCCCACGCCGGCAGGAACCATCTACGCACGCACTGGTAAAAGCACTTTATTATATGGGACGGGGCAGACACTTAATTAAATGGTTATACGTGGGGATTCGTGCCCATACGGGGATAGCCCTCACTACTCTACGAACCGCATGGTCAGATGACATAGGGCGAGCCCTAGAAGAAAACGAATGGGAGAGAATTCTGGAACATCCTAGGAAAATACAGGGGAACGCAAAATTCAGATATATCCAAACCATGATATTACACAGGGCATATCTCACCCCTCACAGACTGGACAGAATGTTCCCGCAAACACAACACTGCTGCCCATGATGTCACTGGGAGGGGGCAGGGATAGTTCATATGGTGTGGGCTTGCCCACATATACGAGAGTTTTGGGACTTGGTCAGGCGCTATACACAGGCAGCCACACAAAGGGACATACCCGACACCCTGGTAGAATGTATCCTGGGCCTCCACAAGTCCTACACTAAACACAAAGTGCAATATAGGTTCATGAACCTATCGCTCATCTTAGCAATAAGGGCTATCACCATGCGGTGGAAACCAAGAAGTCACCTTCCGTACATACGTGGCATAGCGAATTGATTCGGTGGGGTAGTGCAGAAAGCGCGGCCATCAGACGAGAGGAGGCCAGGGGCTTACGCAAAACCCCGATAGCACTGGAGTGGGATGTTATGCTGGAAACCCTTAAAGCGCAAGAATTAGATGATGCAGATGCTCGAACTGGCTCACAATAAAAAGTGTGTAAAAATTCCAAACCCACCTCTTAGAGTTAATCACAATGGCAAGCACGCATACTGATGAACAAATGTCGTTGTCAACCTAACCCAAGAAGTACTTATGTTGATGTTGATAAATGATGTGATGTATCAAGCCTGAGGCACCACGGTGTCTTCGGGCGCTGTTATATGAGGTTAGAAGGACTGAAGGGAGGGGAGGGGGACAAGTTGGGGTTTTATTTTTGCTGTTATAGCAGACAAGGACGTGTTGGGCCATGCATCCGACTCAAAATATCTGAATATTTGTAAAAATGTTTAAGCAGCAACTATTTGTGATCGAGTGGACTATATATAGTGTGAGCAAAAGCAGGTATTGGCTTTGTCGGCCTTATTTTCTTTTCTTTTTATACAGCTGAGCTCACAAAAGTAAAGATACTGTGTGTGCCGATCCACATGTTAATTGTACTGCAGTAGCCATATTGTGAAAAATGAAAATCTGTTAATAAAATTTGTTTAAAAAAAAATGGAACCGGTGCTCTATCCAAGAAATCAGCCTTTGGGCTGATGTCATAGACAGATATTGTGTGGTCTAAATAACCATCTTTATTTTGTAAAAATGTGCATGTATCATGGGACACGGTCATGTCCCGCTTACACAACATCTGCAGACTCTATCTAGTATCAAATTGTGTTCTTGGGTGTTTTGTGCGAAAATCAAGATTTGATCTTGAAACGCATTGGCTCTTATGATGCCTTTAATAACACATCCATCAGTGTCTAAAAGACACTGGCTGCGGATGCCAGTCTTGAAGGCTTTCTGAAATATTTAAAGACATCAACAGGAGTCACAAATGGCGTCAAGTCCTTAGATGACTCAGACGTGGACACCTGATGATAAGCGGATTTGAGATCTAATAATGAAAAGTAAGCCACAACCTCAACCACTGCCAATATTTCGTGTATCACAGGCAATGTGTGACAGTCTGTGATGATATTTCTATTGTGGGAGCAAATTTCCCTGATTTTTGTTTTTGCATCCCCTACTGCTGAAACCCATTTTGATGAGTCAGTTGGTTCAAAGACAGCACCAGCACACACACATTGTCAAGTATTTTTAAGTCCTCACTGACACTAATGGGAACTTTTAGTTTCAGTGGAATGGCTCCTTTTTTAACTTAATTTCATCCTCAAAACCTTTCATACATACAATTTTGGGCTCAAAAGTTTGCTTATACTTGGCTATAATGTCATCAATATTATCATTGACAGTGACATAATTAGCACATCCCTAAAAATAATGACACTCAGAAAGAGGTTTTAAAATAATACCCAGCTGTCCCAAATCAGGCCGACTAACAATTCCACACACTTTTCCAGCCACATAAAATTTGCTTTCAGTATTATGCCCCATGAACTCCAGTTTATCAATAAAATACCCAAGCATGTGTATATCTTGTTCGCCAAATGTTTTCAGTTCACTTCAATCAAACACTTTTCATCGACTTACTCGCATGCATTACATCACAAAGACTCGTGCTAGGTGATCCAGAAAGTGCCATTACATTCAAAGTAATACCACCAATATGTACAATGCCTAATAGTTCCTTGTAATTCAAGCTGCCATGTAGGTCTTTCTTCTTTTCAGTGTTTTTTAATATTTTGTTTTATTATTGGTTCAGTAACATACATGAACACAGCTTTATAAACATTGTCCATCACATAGAGACTCAGAATGTCATCTATAAACAAGCCCTCCCGCTCTACTGCAGTAACATTGGTACCATGGTATCATTTGTATAATATTACTATCCACTTGACCAGAGCACATACATATAACATGTCAGTACAATTAATGCTCCCTACCAGCAGCTACAATTTAAGTCTTCCTCTCGTGTGAGTCTGTTCCCAAGGTCTACCACCCCTCTCTCTACTGCTCCCTCCCACTTCATGGGGGCTTTGCATCCCGGGACTCCAATACGTCATTGAGCATCGCTGCCCATGCCCTCATATCCTCTGCTACTTCATCATCCCTGCGAGTCCTGCGCATAAGCCTCTCTTCCGCTGCAGCCCACTTGGCTACATCTCACAGCCAATCTGAGATCAGTGGCGGAACCTGGAAGATCCATCTGATCATGATTCTACGCTCTGCCAGAACCAACCCAAGGAGTATAAACCACCGACTGAGTCGCCTCTTCTTGCGCTTGGGAACCAGTCCAAGTAGACACATCCTTACACTCAGGACAATCGACCATCCAGATGCACACTCCAGCACTGCCCCCACCTCTCGCCAGTATTCCTGTATCAGTGGACACCCCCACACCATATTTAAAAAGTCTGATGCGTCCTCACTACATCAGGGACATGAGGACGAATGGGTCCTGTAAATAATACCCAGTAACTTGTCAAATGAACTTGGTGTGCACAGTTATACTCAATCAGCTTGAAGCGGATATTTGTTGAGGACTTAGACACCCCCTCATGGGCCACTTGCCAGTCCGCCTCTGTGAGTTGCTCCCCCATGACACCATGCCATCTACCCTGAATTGTCAGCGCTGGTGAAGGGGCAACTTTACGCAATGCTCTGAGAAGCTGCAAGACCAACCGCCTCCTGCCCGCCAGACCCAATAGTTTTACAAGTACCCTAGACATCTCCGGGACATCAGGGAATGAGGGTCAAATTCCCCGCACTGTGGAAGCTGCCTTTGCATACTGCAGGAATTGACCAGACCCCAAGTCAAATGTTTCTCTCGCCTCCTCTGCTAATGTAATAAATTTATTGTTGGGATACAGATCCTGCAGGAACTCACAGCCCTGCGCTCCACTTTTTCACTTTCATCTGCCGAGCAACCTGTATAAAAGGCCGCAGAATCCATATGTTCAATTCGGGTGCATACTGGACTCTACCTAGCACCCTCCAGACCACGCGTTCCCATGCCCTGCATACCTGTTCGATCACAAAGGGCACAAAGCTGGGGACCTTATTTCCAGACATTAAAAGGTTGGGTAGTAAGGCAGACCTGTGCGTCCCTTCCAACAAACGTTTCTCCCAATTGCCTCCTTCGTCCAGCCAGTGGACCGCATGCTACAGTTGGGTAGCCAGATAATAAAGATCCATACGCGGAACCTCCACCCCCCCTGGTTCTAAGTCCTCTTGACAGTGGTCATCCCCACCCACTACATTCCTACTGCTCATAAAAGGTCCACTATAACTTTGTCCAGCTCCTTCAATGTCTGGTGAGGAATACTAAACAATGCACCCTGGAAAACATACAAGCAGCGTGGCAACATGATCATTTTAACCTGGACTATTTTGCCCATCAGTGAGAGACGAAGTGTATTCCAAAAGGTCACCAATACTCGGAGACCTACCAGTACCCTGCCCGTGTTATACTGCTGGAACAGTTCCGGACCTCTTGTCACCTGACTACCCAGGTACCTGGCGCTAGTGCTCTTCCACTTAAGGTCCAACCCCAAGAGGTCTTCCAGTGCTACATCCACTAAAGCTCCCAGAGGGAATAATTTGGACTTTGCACAATTCACCCTAAGACAAGAGAAGTCCCCGAACTCCGAGAGAGTAGCCAGCATTATCGGAACCGAGTATACCAGTTGACACAGATACACCAGTGCATCATATGCATATAAAGAAATCACATGTGTGGTGGCCCCCACTTTCACACCCCAGCTGTAACACCGATCTGAACTTACACACCAATGGCTCCACTGGCAAAGCAAATAGCAATGGTGAAAGTGGGGAGTCCTTCCTTGTCCCCCTATGCAATTTGAACCTTTCAGACACCGTGCCCCTAATGCGCATCCGGGCCAAGGGATCACGATACAACAGCTGCACCCACCGGTGGTACGAATCTCCAACCGCATGGCCCTCAACACCTGCCACAAAAATATTCCATGCCACTGTGTCGAACGCCTGTTCCATGTCTAACAATGCAAGGGCATATTCACACTCAAACAGAAATGCGGCATAAAAAAAACAGCGAAAGGCGACGAAGATTACACAATGTATTGTGGTGGGGAATAAACCCGCCCTGGTCCTCATGCACCAGCGAAGGCAGAAGATGTAACAGTCTAGCCACTAAAATTTTACTGAGGATCTTCACATCCACATTCAGCATTGAAAAGGGAGGTTACGACGACACCTCCATCACATCACTATCGGGCTTGGGGAGCATCACTATGAGCGCCTCTCTCATGGACTCCGGCAATAGCCTCCGAGCATAAGCCTCATCGTATACCACCAGAAGACGGTCTGCAAAGTCCTCCACCCTGGACTGATACAACTCTGCGGGAGACTTACCGGTGTTCAGACTTACCGGTGTTCAGGGCCTTAATTGCTGCCACAACCTCTGATCTATCTAAGGCGGCATTCAGCACTCTCTTATCCTCGTCCAAACGGCAGAACAGTGAGAGAGCCACCAGATAGTCTTCCGCCTCTCCTCGCGTGCACCATGAGTGCGGAATATAATTTAAGCAAGTGTTCTGTTAATACTTCACTGATGGCCTGCTGGGAGCACACCACCCCTATCCTTAATTCCTACAATAGGAACACTGGGTGTCTCATTTTGAGTAGGGTGGCCAGCAGTCAGCCCACCTTGCTCCCCTCCGCATGTAGTCTCTGTCGAAAGGCCACCCTAACAAACTTGCCAAGCCTATCCCAGGCCTCCAGCAACTCCTCTTTGCATTCCTTCTAATACCTCAGTGTCTCAGGCTCCCCCACTAGGGCACTCTCCAAACCACTCAACAGTTTCTACTGCAGCTCCATAGTTCGTAGAAGCTGCTGCCGGACCTCATAGGTCAACTTCATACACGCACCCCGCAAAACTACCTTAATGGCATCCCATTCTGTTGCTTTGTGACACATAAGTCTCTGACATCCAATGATCCAAACAGGACTACAAATTGTTCATCCATTTCTACATTCCCCCCTTCACGCTAAACGGCACTCCAGGTGCCACCCAGATCAGTGCCACTCTGGGAAAACTGGAATACAAAGTTGCATAAAGTTGGCCCTGCCATCTGCGTTTTAGATATCCAATACAGTCCACCTACACATGTGTTTCCTGCAGGAGTGCTACAGCGACTCCATACCGGCGGAGGTAGGTATACACCCTGTGGCGCTAGCCACCTGCCCCAGACCACACACATTCCACGTAAAGAATTTACATTTAGAATCCATCTATTCACCAGTGTCTCCACACCCCGCATTGTCAGTACCCAGGTATTTCCCCTCTGACAGAATACCACATCATGCACGCTGAAGCACAGTAGAACAAATTTGTTCCCCTTAACTGTTTCCAAAACAACATTAACTTCCCCTGAACCCCCCCCCCCACCACCCTCCCCTCCCCCCCTCAGGCAGCGAACCCAAACAAGCCTGGCCTGCAACTAGCAGGTCAGCAACCAGCATCCACTGGCCCATCCCTCCCAGAGAAGCTGAATCTTCAGCTTCCCCACATGCAACTTGCAGAGAGTAAACCATTCCCCAGGAGGGGCAAGACCAGAGGGCACTCAAACCTCCTTCAAGGGATCGCCTTCCTCCGCGGTCTCCGCTGGCCTGAAAAGTCAGCTGGGCACCTATCTGTCCTCAAGCCCCACCGATCCCACTGCATACCCACTATTTGGCTTGCTGTCATGGTTTGCCCCCACTCCTACCACAAATACTTATTAATGTCATGTAATGCGCACAGCAGCAGAGTCCATCCCTGCATCACAGCCCCCCAACCCACTGGTCACTCAACTCCTTTTTAGGGGGCCCTGCCCCCTTTGTCAGTAGTAGTACGCAATCCACTCCTTTCAGCTCCTGCAGAGGTCCCCCTGTTCTGTACTGTCAAGCAGAGAGTCTCGGTCCTCCCATGACACAAAAAGAATCCTCTGGTGTGGGGAATGCAGTTAGAGTCCACCAGAGTCCCATCCGGATGGACCACAATCCTACCCCCGGGGTGTTCCACGCGGCTCCGCAGGGCCAACAGAGTGCCTCCTCAGCTGTGCAGATTTCCTGCTGGGTTCCCCAGCAGGGCAGCTGTTCGCAGTAGACTGTCCGGGTGCCGGCACACCCAGCATGTCCGTCGAATCTCATGCCTCCTCAGATGTGCTGAGGAAGAAAGTCTTGTCTTTATGTTGTACCCTCAGCCTCACCGTAAACATCAGACTATAATGGATGTTTAAGTCCCGCAACCTCTGCTTTATCGACACATAGTCATTTCAGAGACCCTATACTTTCCGTGTACAGTCCGGGAACACCCTAATATCATGGCCTTTTAATTGCGGGTCCCGTGCGCCCTAACGTGCTGCATAATAACATCCCTGTCCCGATAATTGAAGAGACGGGCTATGTTTGGAGGCACCCCTGGCCTCAGGACAGGCACCAGAGCTTGATGTGCCCACTCAATGGTGAAAAAATTGGAGAGCTTCTGAGGTTTCAATGTGTTGAAAATCCAAAGCGCCAGGAAATGCTCAGCAGATTGCCCCTCTGCATGCTTCGGGAGTCCCACAAGGAGCAGGTTATTTCGGCGAGAGTGTCCTTCAGAATCTTCCATGCGATCTTCCAGTCTAGAGGACTGTGTCTGGAAAGACTCCACTGTCCGTTTCAAGGCATTCACCTCCTATTGGAGCACAGCGACATTTCCCTCCGCTGAGGTAACTCTGTCTGCCATTTTGTGAAAATCCATCCTTAAGAGGTTAACCTCAATGGTCACTCTGTCAATTTTGAGCACCATCGCCTCTTGGGACCCCCTAATTACGGCCATGAGGTCCGCCAGGGTAGGGCCCCCTGGGTCCATCTCACATGTCTGTTGGGGTTGTTCTTCTGACACCGTACTTGGCTGCCTTGGAAGGGTATAGTTGGCGATGGTGTTCATCTGTGCCTACTTCTGCTTGGGAGGCCTGTCCTTTCCCATTTGAACACCCTAGCAGGCCCCCATCTCTGCACACCTCTGTGTTCCACCACCAGGAGGGGGGGGGGCCAAAGCACCTATTCAGACCTTCGATGGCCTCGTCAGACCATTCACCCAGGGCAGCCCCCATCGCCGACTGCTAGTAAAGTCTGCAGCTAGGGGAACAGGGACCAGTTGGCATCACAATGCCCAAGCCAGTCGGTCAGTAGCTCAGTTCATGGAGGCCCCTCAGGAGCTCCCCTACTCCCTCATGCCAGTCCCACAACTGTGCCACACCGCAGGGGCTCAAGGCCGACACGGCCAAGTAGAGCCCCCCACAGTCCTTTAGACGAGGCACAAGCTCTCACGTGTACTTGTGGTCCCTCCCCCCAGCCTCTTCACTCTCCGACTGGTCCAACCAGGAGGGCACTGTCCAGTTCTCCTGGATACCCCCTGGTGACACGGGTATCAGGGGCTGCACTGTAACAATGTCCTACCTCCTTCCTGCAACCATATCCAGAGGGCCGCACTCGGTGCCCGGCCCAGCTCTGCTCTTGCCACCACACCATGGCTGGCCCCTGCCGCCCAGCTTCTCGCCGGTATCTCACTCAGGACCTGGGGTAGCATGTTATTCTGACTGCTGCTCCCCTACAGCGCTGTGCTCCAGTCCTCTGTTGCCAGGATAAAGGCCAGGATGTAGGCCCACTACAGCCCCAGGGTCAGCGGGAAACCTAACACCACCTCCAGACACCGATTGTGCCCCCCCGGGTCCAGGCTTCCTCCGGTCTAGTCCCCAACACTTTAGGGGCCGCAGACTGTCAGCCGCTCCGTGGGCAGGTCTCTGCTCTAGTCCCGGCCCCGATTCAGGCCAGACTCTGTCACTGTATGTGGGAGCCCTGCTGCCGAGCCACATTCACTGGTGTGGCGGCCTCTTCCAACCTCGCTGGGGGCCATGCTGCAGGCCTGCAACACAATCTGGTCAAGTATTTACTGTATTTACTGCAGCTCTAAACACAACGTTGGGGGCGCTGCACAGCAAACACACAGTGCACTCCGGGCCACTCCTGCGTTTCCCTCTGCAGCTCAGCCATGTCGCGGACCTTGCTGCAGCTGCAAACCCAGAGGGCCTCACAATCCGGCCAGTATCCCTGGCACAGCGAGCCCCAAATGTTCTGAGGGGTGCCCCAGAGTTGCTCCGATGCTCAAACAGGGCAAATCAGGAGCCCAAGACCAGGATTCAGAAGGATATTTGGTCGTGTAGGCAGAGCCACTGCAAAAACATGTCTAGGCAGCCATGTTACTTGGTCACGTCCAGGGTTGGACTGGGATGCACTCTAAAACAAGTGGCCCACATTTGCGGACTGTGCCTTTTCAGAAAACACTGCTAAAGTGTTTTAAGTATTATGAAAGGAGGATGGGGGATAATCTAAAAGAGGCATATTTTCTTAACTCCACTGAGATAAAAACAAAATGCATATGTTGCCAGGACTCTATGTGCACGGATTAGCTCACAATGGTGATCCACACCTGAATATGAATTCAAAAATACTGGGGTAGTAGTGGTCAGAACTATCGCACCTCGTATTTTAGTATAGCATCAAAAACAAAATGCATATGTTGCCAGGACTCTTTGTGCACGGATTAGCTCACAATGGGGAACCCCACCTAAATATAAATTCAAAAATACTGGGGTAGTAGTGGTCAGAATTATCGCACCTCGTATTTTAGTATAGCATCAAAAACAGTTTAGCTACAGCACACCTACAGACGGGACGGAAGGATGACACTCTCTCTCAGCGATCTACGACAGGAGCTTATCTTATTGGACTCCCTCCAATTTCACGCCTGACAAGGCTTTTCCTCACCCTAGTTACAAGATTCTGAATCTCATCCTCGTTATTGCAGATTTCTGATCGGGTTTCTGCTTGAGAGACTTCACTTGTGTTACTACTTTTCTTCAAAGTGGACATTGTTCCTGTTCTACCATAATATTTGAAGTTTCTCACGATTCTTACGACGGAATTTCTTGTAAAGTGGTCTATCATTATGCCGTGTTGCGAACAAGAACTAGGACTATACCAGCTGCGCCACCATTTATTAGCCTTGAAAAAGTCACAAGTTGACGAAACACGTGTTGGCTGTGTTACTTCTGGAAATCTCAACATGAATTAAGATTGAGTGCCATATTACCATTTGTGGATTACAAACTTTTTTATTGGACTGTTTTACTATATCATTACGACTGTGTTAAGAATTAAACAGAACCGTGTTTGTTTAATGAAAGTCCGAACTGTCTGGACATTACACTTATTGAAGAGTGCTTTCATTCTTCATATTAATCACACCTGAATATAAGTGAGGCCACTTCTACTAAGGACCCCTACCCCAGCTCAATCTGCATACTTTAATGGGCCGGCCCAGCGAGAGACTGGGAATGACACCTCTGCCTAGTTGATCAAAGGGAGGTAATAGAGGCCATATGCCTCCAGAAAGGCTGCTCAGGCCCCCACTGGGCCGCTGGCGGCATCTGTAACAGCACAGACACAGCCCAAATCGGCCTCAACGCTGCCCAAAACAGCGGACCACAGCTGCAACTCAAATACCCGCACACTGCACGAGTGCCCGCCTTAACAATCCGACCCTGGCCAAGCCCTTATCTTCTTTTCAGTAGGTACTACAAGATTTATAACCAGTTCCTGCTCAATCTATTTCATGTTGTTTCCCTTAATTGTCTCCATACCTTTACCACTCTTACACATACCTTGGAGGTGCTCCACTTTCCCAATTTGATGCAACTTTTACCCGAAGCAGGACAAATAGGGTTATTTCCTGTGTGGCTCCTTGACCCATACCTATAATAACTAACATTTCTCTTTGTATGTGTCCTGGAACTCTTTTCACGTTCTCCTAATGCGGCAGACGCCTCGAGAAACTCCTGCGGAACAAGAAAACCACGGAAGAACGGAACAACTACAGGAACGCCATGAATGAATACCACCAGCGCTTGAGAGCCACCAAGAGGACCTTTATCAAGAACAAAATCCACTCCAACGCAAGCAACGCAAAAGAACTCTTCAACGCCATACAGCAGTTCACCAAACCCCCCAGCGAAGCCACGGACGTCACTCCTTCCCAGGATCTCTGCAACAAGCTCAGCTCCTACTTCCACCTGAAGATCAAGGCCCTCTACGACAACTTCAGCGAACAGACTCCTGACACCACCCCCCTCTCCACTACCGACAACCGGCCGACCATCACCACCTGGAAACCGGCCACCACTGAAGACACCACCAAGACCATAGCTCCCGAACTAGGCCGGACCATCAACGCCTCCCTCGAATCCGGCATCTTCCCTGACGACTGGAAGCGTGCAGAAGTCAAGCCCCTCCTCAAGAAACCCTCAGCCGACCCGATGGACCTGAAAAACTACCGGCCCATCTCTCTCCTTCCCTTCGCAGCCAAAGTCACCGAGAGATTCATCAACGCCCACCTGACCACCTTCATCGAAGAGAACGCCATCCTCCAATCCTCCCAGTCCGGTTTTCGCAGCAACCACAGCACCGAGACCGCCCTCCTCGCCGCCACCGATGACATCCGCATGCTCCTCGACCAGGGCTACACTGCGGCCCTCATCCTCCTAGACCTCTCCGCGGCCTTCGACACCGTCTCACACTGCACACTCGCAGCCAGACTCCTTCACGCCGGCATACGAGGAACCGCCCTCGACTGGATCTGCTCCTTTCTCTCCGGCAGAACCCAAAAGACCAGACTCCCTCCCTTCCTCTCCGAACCTACAGAGATCAACTGTGGAGTACCCCAAGGATCCTCGCTCAGCCCCACGCTTTTCAACATCTACATGGCCCCCCTCGCCATCGTCAGACAACATGGGCTCAGCATAGTATATTACGCCGACGACACCCAGCTCATCCTCTCTCTCACGAAGAACCCCGAAGACACCAGAATCAGCTTTCAAGAAGGAATGAAAGACGTTGCAGCCTGGATGAACGACAGCTGCCTAGAACTGAACTCGGAGAAGACCGAGGTCCTCGTCCTTGGTCCCTCCCCCACGGCGTGGGACAGCTCCTGGTGGCCCCCTGCCCTCGGAAACCCACCCACCCTGACGGACCACGCCCGGAACCTCGGCATCATTCTAGACTCCTCCCTCACCATGACCCGTCAGATCAACGCCGTCGCCTCGACCTGCTTCAACTCCCTCCGCATCCTCCGCAAGACCTTCAAGACCGTCACCTACGCACGCGTAACTAGCAGACTGAACTACGGTAACGCCCTCTACGCTGGAATCAACAAAACCCTGCTGCACAAGCTCCAAACCATCCAGAACACCGCAGCCAGACTCGTCCTCGGAACCCCACAACATGAGCACATGACCCCGCACCTACGAGACCTTCACTGGCTCCCCATCGAGAAGAGAGTAACCTTCAAGCTACTCACCCATGCCTACAAATCCCTCCACAACATCGGACCCAAATACCCCAACGAAAGAGTCTCCTTCCACGTACCCAAAAGGAACCTACGCTCCGCCGACCTTGCCCTGCAGAGACCCCACGCATCCGCAGAACCAGAGCAGGCGGAAGAGCCTTCTCCTACGTCGCAGCAAAGACCTGGAACGAGCTCCCAGTCAACATCAGACGCTCCCCCTCTCTGCACACTTTCAGGAAGAACCTCAAGACCTGGCTCTTCGACTGATCCGGAGCTGCTCCCCCCCCCCCCTCCAGCGCCTTGAGACCCTCTCAGGTGAGGAGCGCGCTCTATAAACCCCTGATTGATTGATGCGTACACAGCAGTTAATCACACAGGACTTTCAGAGACCAAGGCTGTAGCAGAAATACTGGCGCATTCGATACCCTGGGCAATATCTAGCACCTCCACTAGAATGAGATTCCTACATGCAAGTACCCTTTTTTGAAACTTCTATGAAACTCAAATAAAAACCAATTGGAGATCAGGATATGTGTCTGTGTTATCTCCAAATTCACATTTGGATGTTAAAAATTGCAACATAGTAATGTACTTGACAGTTTAATCTAGAACTTGCTTTGTCATGAAAAATCTGTGTTGCTCCTGTATGACACTAGGTTCTTCAGTGAAAAGCCTCTTCTTATGCATCACTTCTTCTGTATAGTCATCCCATACCACAAACTGTCCTCTAAGCAGTTCTATTTATGGAAAATTATTAAATATTTCCTGGTCTGCACCACCCAACAAATGGAATAATGAAGATGTATTGTGTTCAGAGATAAATCTCTTTACATCAATGGCTATCAGATAATTCTCCAAAGGGTGATACCATTGTTTCCATTTAAAGTTGGATTTTCCAGTATTTTGTAACACTAAGTTAGGTTGGTTAAACATCTGACTATTAACCGTGACAAGAAATACAATGGTATGTACCACAAAAGTTTAAAAGTTAGAAACATTTAGCTCCAGAGGTGAACAAAATAAAATTTAAAAAAATAGTCTCCAAAGTTACACAGCTTTCAAAAACAAGTTAACTGATAGGATTGGAAATCATACAAAAGGAAACCGCAAAGATCACAGCTTTTGACAATCCAACACTTGCTTATGTGGAAAGGTTTTTCACATTTATATTTTTGTGCATTAATAGTAACCTGTACTGTGTATTTCTAAACATGATTTTACATATATAGACTGAATTAACATAATTGCAATTGAAACACATTTTTATGCAAGAATTTTATATAAGAACCCCTTGATTTGGGGGGTTAGGCAGACTTTGAGGACTCTCCTGTTCTGCTAGGGATGCTGTTTGTTTTCTTAATGATTTTGTTTCCAAGTAAAACTAAGAATATTTCCTGATTTTTTTTGCGTACTCTGTATAACTTTACATCTGAGAGCCTTCAAGGCATGCATTTATTCTGTATCGCTCATTTAAAATTTTGTAATAAAACCCTCTAACTTTTTATTGATGTAGGACTCAGTTATTGAGTGGTGTCCATTTACTCAATGAGCTATATTTCTCAGCCAGTTTGCTGTTCGGGTAGGTGCCCAAACGTGGAGACACATTGCCTCATAAAATTGAAGTTAACACCATCTCTGATCCAGTAAACTGTAAGAAGACAGAATGAGGTTGGGGTTCCTAAATTTTGGGGTACGGTTTTCCTTCCACACTTACCCAGAACATGCAATGCCATATGTGCCCCACAGCAACGTGAAGGGCATCTTCTCAAGAAAAATCACACTGGTAATAAAGGAATTCAAGAGCACAATAAGACAGGTGCTCCTACAGCATGCCAGATAGCCGACGCAAGTCAAAATCCAGTGACGTGGCGCCCTAATGCGTGGACACGCTCCGCCTGCACGTAAATCTTCAAAGGTATTGCTCATCAATATCCAGTAAACTGTGCGCTCCGGTGATAGACACATGCCTCAGCGCATGCGCATCAATATCCAATGACGAAATGCGCTCCTGTAATAAACACGTGCACTAGCGTGCTCCAGTGACATCGCAGCCTCCTGAGCTGTCTACACGCGGATGCGCGTTTGATGCCCTCGCACGAGAACGATCTGTTAAAACGGCTATGGAAAGCGCACTCCCAAAGAAGAACGGTAGGAAGTAACATTTAAATGCCTAAAAACTTGATTAGGGCAAGCAATATATATTCGTACAGTATGTCTCGTTTATCTTTTTGGTGGGGCTTGAAACAACTTGGCGAAGCTGACGAAAATGTGTAAAAGATCGCTCTTCGCCAAATTGTTGTGTAGTGGCTCCAAGAAGGAAGTGGCTCACACGCTGCTGGAGTTCCAATTAAGTATTTATTTAATCAGGATGACAAGACCAACAAGGAAATACAGAAAGAGCTGCCTTTTCCAGGGTGTTGTCCAAAGCACAGCCTGGAAGGAATACCAGGCAACGCCCTTGAACCACAGTAGAACTTGCAGACGTTATAAGGAATCAACATTCTAAATACTAGAATAATGCAGTACAAAAGTGAGTCAAAATACCCATGAACACAACAAGGTGCAAACCATGTTATATCCTTTTGACTTTGATGAGGAACCCAGAAGTAATTTATTAGCAAGCATTTGCAATGCAATAGGTCTCGCATTTATGAGAGTTTGAGCTATTGGCATTGTAAATGACAATGCCTTTTATTTATGTGTTGTTTTTTAAAACAGATAATTAAAAGGCATATGTCATTTACAATGCCAATAGCTTAATCTCTCGCAAATGCGAGACCTATTGCATTGCAAATGTGTGCTCTAAAAATAAAATAAAGTGTTAGGAGAGAGCGATAGCGCTCAGAGGCTGTAATTAAAGCCCACCGAGCAACAACACACGTAACAAGGGGTGTCAGCATGTGAGGTTACAAATGAGACAAGGCGGTAGGAGGTACGACTGAGCCTTTTGACCAAAGAACAGCCACAGTTTACAGTGGGCAATGACACAAGCCAATGCAAAATGTGGGCGGAGAGTAGGCGGAGCTTCAAGTCTCTACCTCAATACAGCATTACTTGCAGAGCAGCGCATGCGCTGCCCAGGCTCGACCTAAAAACATACTGGGTGCCAACGAGGTTGGTTCCTGGAGGGAGAAGGGACTTTTATAGCTGTAGTGTGTTGCGCTTTCTTTTATGAAGATGGATTGCTGAACATAAAAAAAATGTAATCCATTTAACTAAATGCAGCACGTTTGTCAGCAAATTACGTATAGCATCCATTTAATCATGGACATAATTTAAGGGTTGCCACAGTTTGCAGCTGCTACCACCCTGGCTTGTTCTTTGGTATCCCTGGCTCTATCTTTGACCATCCCTCGTCTCATGCATCAGGAAGGTAGTGGCTGGTACAAGAAGCAAACAGGAATTTCTTAGCACTTTTACTGTCCATAGTTTTTACTCTTTGCCCATACTCTAGCCTCTTAGTAGTAAATAGGCAGCAGTTTCGGTGACAAGGAGTCCCCCCTGTGATGTCATTGGAGGTCAAAAGGTGTATTAGGTAATTTCCACTACTGCTGGCATTGTGGTGCATCAAACCAGTGGCGTTACATAGGCCCTAAAATTCCAACAAGGGGGAACAGAGGGGCAAGTTTAAAGAGGTCCAACGTACATGCCCCAGTAGGTACTGTGTACAAGAAGGGTAAGGAGTTCCTCTAATAATAAAAAGAAAAGGCGAGGAGATACTCTGAAGGGGTTAGGTCAACTATGACCACCCTAAGAAAAGAAAGGAAGGGGAATCCCTAAACGGAACTAGGGCTCTACACACCTAGCAAGCTAGGTGTCATGCTTCATCATATGAGCCTGCCCCTCGTCTGAGTCGGCGCTGCAATACCTGACGGGCACCCAGTACGGGGCTCTTTGGCGGGGATCTTCTGTTCCTGCCGGTGGGTGCAGTGGGGTGAGAGGCCTAGTGTGTGTAGATGTGAAAGAAAGGGAAGGTGAGTTAAAACAGGTCAGTCAGTCCTAGCAGTCATTTATTCGGAAGGTAAACTGCCTGATTAAAAATCTAAAGAGAGTGACAATAAATATGAAGTAAAGTATCTAGCTATCTGTGTCTAACTCTGGACGGATCAACATGTTTCGTGCCAACTGTGTCAGAAGGATCTGGGCACTTCTTCAGGATCAAAACAAATGCTATCTACACAACGTGGTAAGTGAAACTTACATACCACGTACTCAGGTCAATAACCTAAACTGTTGTCTAGTAATTACTTGCAATAGCGTCGGCGATCAGCTAGGACACCAATGTGGGTCCAGCGTTCAAGCGCATTCTGCCTGCGACCTACCCTGCCGCCGAAAACCGGTTTTCGGCGGCAGGGTAGGTCGCAGGCGGAATGCGCTTGAACGCTGGACCCACATTGGTGTCCTAGTTGACCGCCGGACGCTGTTGCAAGTAATTACTAGACAACAGTTTAGGTTATTGACCTGAGTACGTGGTATGTAAGTTTCACTTTACCACGTTGTGTAGATAGCATTTGTTTTGATCCTGAAGAAGTGCCCAGATCCTTCTGACACAGTTGGCACGAAACATGTTGATCCGTCCAGAGTTAGACACAGATAGCTAGATACTTTACTTCATATTTATTGTCACTCTCTTTAGATTTTTGATCAGGCAGTTTACCTTCCGAATAAATGACTAGGACTGACTGACCTGTTTTAACTCACCTTCCCTTTCTTTCACATCTACACACACTAGGCCTCTCACCCCACTGCACCCACCGGCAGGAACAGAAGATCCCCGCCAAGACCCGTACTGGGTGCCCGTCAGGTATTGCAGCGCCGACCAGACGAGGGGCAGGCTCATATGATGAAGCATGACACCTGGCTTGCTAGGTGTGTGAGAGCCCTAGTTCCGTTTAGGATTCCCCTTCCTTTCTTTTCTTAGGGTGGTCATAGTTGACCTAACCCCTTCAGAGTATCTCCTCGCCTTTTCTTTTTATTATTAGAGGAACTCCTTACCCTTCTTGTACACAGTTACATAGGCCCTCACAGCCCCATGCGGTATGGGGGATTCCCGAGCTCCAGGGGGTCCCTTCAGCACAGTACGTTGGCCTGAGAGCTCCTGGTTGAGTCTGGAGGGGGGCCCTTCATGTACGTTGCAGGGGGGCCCGTCAAGTTTCGTTAAGCCACTGCTTGATCAAACTCAAATCATTGACTCTATTATGATTTTTATAATGCACACTATATACAAAGGGGCCTAATAAGTTTCCTTAGAATGTGTATGTATTTGGTGCCTTTTTGAAGGCAAAGAAACTACCAAAGTTGGCCACTGAGAGAATTCCAGAGTGTCATCCTTGGATAAGTCAAGGATGTAGAAAGTCAGGGGGTACACTGGAACTCTTGTTCCAAAAAGAATGTTTTTAGTCTTGACGTTATTGCGCTGTAGGATGATGGCAGACGCGCAGCACTCAATTGTTCTGAGTGTTCATTGCAGGTCAATAATAGGGTTCTCATCGTAAGAAAGTTTGATATGAACCTGGATGTCGTAGGTGTATAACAGCACCCCAACCTGTAGGTAGTAAAAGATGGTGAAAAGAGGGGCAAGATAGATATTAATCAATGGAGGGAACAGAGGACCACACAGGAAGGAAAGACTTCCTGGGGTATAAAATTACCCAGAGAAACCTGCTGAGACTGAAGGGATAGGAATGAGTTAAACTCTGGCTCTCGTGGGATTTTGGTCTGTTATTATAAAACCAGAGATTGAATTGCTATACAATTACTACACACTGGGTCATGCAGTGTGATTCGGGAATACATGCTTCCCTCTGCCGCGCGCTTCTTCTTACTGGGTGGCATTTGAGAATTAAAAGCAACGACAGGAAGGCGTGGGTGAATTGAAAGCAACTACGGAAGGGTGGGAGAGAACTGAAAGCAATGTTGGGAGGGTGAGGGGAATTGAAAGCAGCGACGTGATGGTTGGGAGGTTTGAAAACATGGTTCCAGCCTGCATCAGATGAGTCCCCGGGAAACAAATGGACCTCTAAATGTGAGGAAAATGTGAGGATTACCACACTGCAGCCATCTTGGCATTCACAGGCCCTAGCCAGCACTACCCATTTCACGTCAAGACACCCTTCAAAGTGGTAATACCCGTGCAGTACTAGAAGTAGGGTAATGGCACTGAGACCACGGCCTATGCGGACTGCAGTCAGTATGTGACAAAAGAATGACCCCGTCAACGAGTTCGAATTCTGGCCTTGAAGTGGTTGGTGAAGGTCGAAGTCAACCTTCTTACACATGTGAAGATTACACAAACTTCCACCAAATTTCCATATAAGACAGTTGGTCTTTCAATTTCCTGTACAGGCAGACCTAGACATCATTCATGATCTGTCCAGGGTAATGTATATACACTCCATGCTCTCCAGGCAAATGTAGACCAGATTCAAGAAGGGGTCTTTCTCAGCATACCACCTGTGGTAACCCCATGACATTGAGAATGCATATCTGATGGTTTGGAGTTATCTTTTTTTCTACTGTGATAATAGCGTTTGTTTACATTGATTTTGAATTACTTGCATATCTGGTATGTATTATGCTATTTACAAATAAATAGATTAAACATGATGGTACCTGAAGCTCCAGCGACAGTCAGCTTAACAGTATGCAGATTATCCGGTGTCCCCTAAACTAGTAGCTCACACTGTGCTTGTAATTAAGTGTATACCACATTTTTCAGAGTTTTTATTTGCTTTGATGTTATGTTACATTATGGTATTGGTATCTGATTAGTGCAGGTTGGCCTTTGAAATACGGTGCCAGGTGTATACAGGGGTGAGGGGGGCGGGGATAGTACATTCAGCTGATTCCCTGCTCTTGCATGTACTTCATAGAGTCGACAATGCCAGCTCTCTGTGGTAAGTTAAGTTCATTGGAAAAAGCTGAAGTTGGTTGTAGGAAAGTAGGATCTGCTTCTTATGGTTACCCCCACTTTTTGCTTGATGTTACACTGTTTTTGACTAGTCTGACTAGGATCCTGCTAATCAGGACCCCAGTCTATCTGCTTTCTCCCTAGAATATATTTACATGCACTTAGGTACACTCCAGATTGGCTACTGGGATACCCTTATAAGTCCCTAGTATATGGTACACATGTACCCAGGGCATAGGTACCCCAGAGGCCTCCCATGGGCTGAAGCACGTATTATGCCACCCATGAGAGGCCATGCAAAATGGAACTACAGGCCTGCCATTGCAGCCTGTGTAAGATGGTGCATACACCACTTACGATAGATGTAGGTTTACTATATCTATAGGTCACTACACTTAAAACCTATAAGTCACCCCTATAGCAGGCCTTGACCATCCTGAAGGCAGGGTCCTGGGTTTTACATGAGAGGGTGCCCCTGCATGAGCAGAGCCCCTCTGCAGCCTTCGGAGACCATTCTCCTGGGTTGTCGGTGACACAGCCAGACATATAGGTAGAGGTGCATTATAACCTCGCGGTAAATGCTATCTCGAAAACGGCTGAAACAAAACATGTCGTGTTTGGTATCAAACCCCTTGGAATCATACCTCCCGGTAACCGGTGTGGGAGGTATGATTGCACCCTTCTGCAGCAAGCTTCGTGGGGTTCCTGGTCTTCCCAGTACCAGCTTTCTCGACCCGGACAGCACAAAATGGATGCTGCCGACCAGAGACACATTTCTGCCCTCCTGCTGCTGAGCCAAGCTCGAGCAGAGGAAGGCAGCACAATAGCCATCCTGTCACAGGGAGGTGTGACCACCTCCCAGACAGGATTTAGTGTGTTGGAGCTGGGTGGGTGCACTTCCAAAGTGCCTGAAAGTCTGCACGAGGGGCACACTTGGTGTCCCTGTGCATAGTCCAGTTCAAACCAGTTCTGGGAGCCGTTGGCTCCTGCTCTGGCGTGAAACTGGACAAAGGACATGGGTGTAACCACCCCCCTGTCCTGACCCTCCCCTGGGAGGCTCCCCTGAATCTGTCCAACCCTCTCCCGTGGGTACAAAAGGGCTTACCTGGCTGTAGGACCCTAGATTCAACGTGGACAAGATTCTGAACAAGAAACCACTGACCTTCGACCGTCTGGACACTCTGGACTTCGCTGGACTTCGACTGAGCCCTACTTCATCTCCCTCTCCGTCCAAACCATCGTCTGTGCCTGTGCACCGTACAGGCTCCGTGCAGGACCTGTGGAGCATCAAGGACAACTGAAGTATCTCCCTTGGGGTGAAGGAGTCACTCCCCTGCGTTTGCAGGCACCGTAAAGCAACTGACCGGTCTGCTGATCCTGAGCTCCTACGGACTCCAAAGGCTCCAGCAACACAGGAGGTGGGTTCCTACATTCCTTGAGGTCGAGCTGCCCTCTCACCACGTTTGAGGCCAGTATCCCTTGTGGGGACCGCATAACCCGAACCCCTTTGCACCGTGTACTTTTGCAATTGCATATGCTTGTTGGTCTTCCCCAACTTCGTGCATTGGGCTGTCGATAGCCCCAACCTTTGCGCACATTTTGTACAAAGAACTCCGGCCTCCTCGCACACTGTGCCCTGGAAGCTGTAACTTTGTGAAAGTGCTAGAGGTCCCCTCGCGACTCTTGTGCCGTCGGCCTGTGGGTCCACTTAAGGGACAATCCTGATTTTCTTGGGCTCCCCCTGGTTGCTCCAGGCCTGCCTTGACTCCCTTTGCTGTGGCGAGTTCTCTAGTCCTTGCTGGGCCAGACCGTAACCTTCTTTGTCCTTCTTCGTGGGTTGCCGTTGCCAAGGCTTGTTGGTGCTCCCTCCGGACACCGACCCCTCAGCACTCGACATCCTTCGTGGGACAGCTTGTATCCGGCTCCTGGTCATCCTCGATGTCTCCTGGTCACTGCAGCTGTAGAGTCCAGCTCTCCATCTTCACACCTGAAGCACCTGACATCGGTGAGTATTCGTCTACCTAGCCCCTGGTCACTTCTGAGTGACCCAGACTCTGTTGCCTCTGCTTTCATGCTCCTTCCATCAAGAATCCACCTGCGGATTCCACTGGACACTTTTCTTCTTTCCAGCAGTGGCACTTGCTTAAGACTCCCATTGAGAACGACGGCGGTTTACGACGCCACTTCAGACCTATTCATTCGGGTTCCCTGGGATAGGTAACTCTGGTACTTCGGTATCCACGGGTTGGGTGGCTCTCCAACCTTCTATGTTCCAAAGGGTTTCCTCGTAATCCACTGGGAAGGGTCCTTTAACTTTAAAACTGCAACCGCGACTCTCCCATTGAATTGCACATAGCACGCAGTCGTGTTCTCACACTGCACCCGGCCTCCGTGGGGTCCCTACTTACTCACCTTGGGTGGTTCCTTGGGGTCCCAGCGATTCTACATCCTCTAGACACTTTCTCGACTCGAGTCGTGGTTCTTATACCACTATTTTAGTATATGGTTTGGTCTCCCCCTGGAGCCCACTGTGTATTAGTGCTACTTACGATTGTTTCTCTGCTATAGTATTGTGTGCTTTGTGTTTATCTGTGTGTAGCAGATACTGTGAGGTATTTAAGGTGTTATAATAATAAATATATATTCTTATAACTACTGTGTGGTTCTCCGTTCATTTAACCAATACAATAAGATTGCATTCTGGTAAAACAAGCTGCTTAACATTCCTTCAAGACTAAGCCTGAAGGCTGCTCTCCACAGCTACCATTTGGATAGCTTTCTAAGGTTATCTTTGACCTCTTAAATCACCATAAGGGTTGTTTGGACTGGTGCAAGGTGCCCACTTTAATTAGTGGACAGCATATAGCAGGCCAACTTCACACATTGGTGTGCAGCGGTTGGGATTCAAGCCTGCATTGTTTTACCAGATAAATATTTGTATTAATTAACTGAAAACCACTAAGTACTAGGTACATATAATACTAGCTTAGAATAAGTTAGTTCTACTGAACTTAGGGTTGGGTAAGTCACGGGTCTAGCACACCCTTTCTCCAAACTCAGAGAGTTTAGTTCCCACTAGGTTAGGTAGGTGCAACACCTCACCACACTTAGGGCCATATGTATCAAAGTTTGTGTTTGCGATTCTCAAATAGCGAATTTTGAGAATCGCTATTTGAGAATCGCAAACGAGATGTATGTAGGATTCGCAAGAAAATTTGCGATCCTACATATTCATTAATTGCGATTCGCAAATTGCGAATCGCAGTTAAGGAAACCCTCCCGTTCATTCCAATGGGCCTAGAGGCCCATAGGAATGAATGGGAGGACATTCTCAATTTGCGATTAGCAATTAGAGAATCGCAAATTGAGAATGCAATTTCAAGGTTGCAAGGGTGTCCAAAGGACACCCTGTTGCACCCATGAAATGAGCATGGAGTGCACATGTGGCGCACATACATGCCCTGAGGGCATGTATGTGCGCCACATGCCACTTCGAAAAATGCAAAAATGCATTTCTCAAAGAACATCGCAAGTTACCACCAACCTGTAGTTGGTGGTAATTTGCGATTCCTTAAGCCATAATCGCACAACTTAGGTGCTTCATACATTTCATTTAAGGAATCGCAATTTGCGATTCGTCAATGCATTCGGCAAAATAGAGAATCGCAATTTTTGCGATTCTCTATTTCGCGAATACCTTTGGATGATACATCCCAAGGAAGCTGTTCTCGTTCGCAAACGGGCGATTCTGAGAATCGGCCCGTTTGCGAACGGGAAATGGGCTTGATACATATGGCCCTTAGTATGTCTTCTAAAGGAGATGCCAGTGGCTCTCTGCCCTCCAGATACAGTGAGCTTTCATTCCAAGAATTGAAAGCCCCGTGTGCCTCTAGAAAGCTGAAGACAGGGAGAACTGAAAACACCCAACGCCTCATAGAGGCCTTACTGCTTGATGACCTTAGGAAGACCCCTGGGTCAGATGAACAGGAGAAAGTGGGTGGGGCAGGGAAGGAGGACAGGTCAGGAGGTAACACCTTTTATGACCTAGACTCAAACCCTGGACAGGAGGAACAAGATGATTCCCACCCGGACAGCTCATCTTCGGGGAGATGGTGAGGAAGGCCAAAATGGCCCTCTCTTCACCCCTCCTGCAAGAGTGCAGAGTTTACCAAGGAGATCTAGATCTCCCTCTGCAGAGTCACATCACTCAGGACAGTCTGTAGGGACCTCTATCTAGCAAGAGTGACCATTCCTTGGACAGGGAGTACCAACTGCTTGAACTTGAGAAAGCTAGGTTTAGGCTCAGGCAAGAGCTGTTGACCCTAGACAAGGAATCCGTAGAAGTCCAGAGAGCTAGAAAAAAGTTGGGACTAGAGTCCCATGGTGGCAGCAACATTGTCCCTAGAGTTAAAGAACATTCTTTTGACAATAGGAACCTGAGCAAGCTTGTCCCTCCCTACCATGTTGGGGATGACATCCATAAATGGATAACTGCTTTAGAGAGGGCCTGTAAAGTTCAGAGGGTCCCTCAAGAGCAGTGGGCAGCTATCTTGTGGCTCTCCTTAGCTGACAAAGGTAGAGATAAGCTCCTCACTGTTAGAGAAGAGGATGCTGACCACTATTCAGTCCTGAAGAGTGCTCTCATTGATGGGTTTGGCTTAACCACTGAACAGTACAGGATTAACTTCAGAGACACGCAGAAGGCACAGAATCAGGACTGGGTAGACTTTGTGGATAGTGCTATTAAGGCTCTGGAAGGCTGGTTACTTGGCAGTAAAGTGAATGATTTCAAGGATTGTACAATTTGATTATGAGGGAGCAGATCCTTAATAATTGCCAAAATCAGTTGTTGCATCAATACCTGGTTGACTCTGATCTGACTTCTCCCCAAGAATTGGGAAAGAAGGCAGGTAAGTGGGTCAGAACCAGGGTGAAGCAGAAAAACCAGAACTCAGATTGATCAGAAGAAGCAAGATTCTAAAACTCCAGATAACGGGGGGGACAAGGGTAAAGATCAAAAGTCTTCATCAGGGCCCCAAAAACCTGCATCTGGGGAGGTGGTGGGAGGGAGGGGGTCACAATCCAACAAAAGAAAAGGCAAGAGAAAACCTTGGTGTTACTTTTGTAAGGTAAAGACCCATTGGACAAAAGATGCTGATTGTCCAAAAGCCAAGGAAAATCCTCCTACCAGCACTGCCTCTAAGGCAACTGCGCCCCCTAGCACAGGTACAGGTGGTGGTACAGGGAACAAGGGATTAGTAGGGTTAACCTTGGGCTCTGAGATGGGTTCTGGCCTAGTCAGAACTCCAGCTAAGGCTGTACTTGTCCGTGATGGTGGCATGGATATTGCCCCCTTGTTTGTCAGTCCCAGTAACCTGGGCAAATACAGACAACAGCCTTTGATTAATGGCAAGGAGGCCATGGCATACAGGGACACAGGTGCAAGTGTCACTATGGTGACAAAAGATCTTGTGGACCCTGAACAGATCATACTTGGTGAAATGTACCAAGTGACCAATGCTAACAATGTCAGGACTGATCATTCCTTGGCAGTTGTTAGTTTCAGCTGGGGAGGGGTAACTGGCCCAAATAAAGTTGTGGTTACCTCAGACCTTCCAGTGGAATGCTTATTGGGCAATGATTTGGAAACTTCAGCGTGGGCTGAAGTGGAATTAAGGACTCATGCAGCAATGCTGGGCATCCCTGCAGATGTGTTTGCTGTGACCAGGTCACTGGCCAAACTGATGTCTACTGAACAGGCCCTGGATTCTGAAAAAATGGACCAGGTGCCTTCCAAGAGAAGGAGCAGGAGATGTAAGGCTGTGTCTTCCCCCCAGGCTCGGAGAGAGGATCCATCTCTTGAGGGAGATGATCCCAGTCCCGTGAAGGAACTGTCTCAGAGGAACTGGAACCTGATCAGGTTGAGTTATTGGGGACAGGGGGCCCTTCCAGGGCAGAACAGAGCCAAGAGCAGCAAACCTGCCCCTCTCTTGAACCCCTCAGACAGCAAGCTGCTGCTGAGGCTGCTGGGAGTGTCGGTGGATCCCACAGGATCTATTGGGATGAGGGCCTCCTTTACTCAGAGGGTAGAGACCCCAAGCCTGGTGCCACCAGGAGGTTGGTCATGCCTCTGAAGTTTAGGGGCTTCCTACTCACCTTGGCACATGACATTCCCTTAGCAGGACACCTAGGCCAAAGTAAGACTTGGGACAGGCTTGTCCCTCACTTTCACTGGCCTCACATGTCAGAGGACACCAAGGAGTTTTGTCGCTCCTGTACCACCTGTCAAGCCAGTGGTAAGTCAGGTGGTACTACAAAGGCCCCCCTCATACCACTACCTGTGGTGGGGGTTCCCTTTGAGAGGGTTGGGATTGACATAATTGGTCCCATGAACCCTCCAACTGCATCTGGGCACAGTTATATTCTAGTGGTGGTGGACCATTCCACCAGATATCCAGAGGCTATACCCCTTAGAACCACCACAGCTCCTGTGGTGGCCAGGGCCCTCCTGGGAATTTTTTCCAGAGTGGGTTTTCCTAAGAAGGTCTTAACTGACAGCGGTACAAACTTCATGTCTAGTTACATCACTGCAATGTGGAAGGAGTGTGGAGTGAATTACAAATTCACCACACCCTATCACCCACAATGCAATGGGTTGGTTGAAAGGTTCAATAAAACCCTAAAGGGCATAATCATGGGCCTCCCAGAAAAGCTTAGGCGAAAATGGGATGTCCTGTTGCCCTGCCTTCTCTTTGCCTACAGAGGTCCCACAAAAGGGGGGTTGGCTACAGCCCTTTTGAACTTTTGTTTGGGCATCCAGTTAGGGGTCCCTTGTGTTTGGTGAAGGAGGGATGGGAGTTACCTCTCAAACCTCCCAAACAAGACATAGTGGACTATGTACTTGGACTCCGCTCCAGGATGGCTGAGTACATGAAGAAGGCCAGCAAAAACCTTGAGGCAAGTCAAGAATTGCAAAAAGCTTGGCATGACCAAAAGTCTGTACTGACTGTTTATCAGCCAGGACAGAAAGTATGGGTGTTGGAGCCTGTGGCCCCAGCAGCTCTCCAAGACAAGTGGAGTGGACCCCATACTATTAGTGAGCAGAAGGGAGAGGTCACTTACTTAGTGGACCTTGGAACTCCCAGGAGCCCCCATAGGGTGCTCCATGTAAACAGGCTCAAACCCTGTGTGGACAGGGCAGACATGGGCTTGCTCATGGCTACTGATGAGGGACAGGAGGAAGAGAGTGACCCACTCCCTGATCTCCTCTCACAGAACCCTGATGATGGCTCAGTTGATGGTGTAGCCTTGGCAGGCAGCCTCACCGAGCAACAGCAGATTGATTGTAGGAAGGTCCTCAATCAATACAGGCACATGTTTTCTTTGACTCCTAGTCAGACCACTTGGTGTACCTCATGAAGTGGACACAGGTGAGAGTCTACCTGTTAAAAATAAGATTTACAAGCAGCCTGACCATGTCAGAGATTGCATCAGGACTGAGGTCCAAAAGATGCTGGAATTGGGAGTAATTGACCCTAAGATAGCCCTTGGGCTAGTCCAGTGGTCCTGGTACCCAAACCTCATACCCAGGGTGGTAAGAGAGAAATGAGGTTTTGTGTGGACTACAGGGGGCTCAATGCAGTCACTAGGACTGATGCTCACCCTAGTCCTAGGGCAGATGAGCTCATTGATACTTTGGCCTCAGCCAAGTTCTTGAGCACATTTGACCTTACTGCTGTGTATTGGCAAATCAGACTAGCTGAGGATGCCAAACCAAAAACAGCATTTTCAACCCCTAGTGGGCATTATCAATTTATTGTGATGCCCTTTGGATTGAAGAATGCACCTGCCACATTCCAAAGGTTGGTGAACAAAGTCCTTACAGGCCTGGAAGCCTATAGTGCAGCATATCTTGATGATATAGCTGTCTTTAGCTCCACCTGGGAGGATCACCTGGTCCACCTAAAGAATGTTTTGGAGGCTCTGCAGAAAGCAGGTCTCACTATCAAGGCCACCAAGTGCCAGATAGGGCAGAGTAAGGTTGTGTACCTGGGCCACCTTGTGGGTGGAGGCCAGGTTCAACTATTACAGAGCAAAATCCAGACCATCATGGACTGGGTTGCTCCCACTACCCAGACTCAGGTCAGAGCTTTCTTGGGCCTGACTGGGTACTACAGAAGATTTGTAAAAGGATATGTGTCTATAGTGACATCCTTGAATGATCTTACATCAAAAAGAATGCACAAAAAAGTTCAGTGGACAGTTAGCTGTCAGAAGGCATTTGATGATCTCAAGCAGGCCATGTGCGCTGCTCCCATTCTGCAAAGTCCTGACTATTCCAAACAATTCATTGTCCAAACAGATGCATCTGAGTTGGGGGTAGGGGCTGTGTTGTCACAACTTAATGCAGAGGGTCAGGATCAACCAGTAGCTTTTATTAGCAGAAGGTTGACCCTCAGAGAGAAACTTTGGTCAACTATTGAGAGGGAAGCCTTTGCTGTGGTTTGGGCTCTGAAGAAGCTGAGGCCATACCTGTTTGGCACTCACTTCATTGTTCAGACAGACCATAAGCCCCTCTTATGGCTAAAACAGATGAAGGGTGAAAACCCCAAACTTTTGAGGTGGTCCATTTCCCTACAGGGGATGGACTATACAGTGGAACATAGACCTGGGAGTAACCATGCCAATGCAGATGGACTCTCCAGATATCTCCACTTAGAAAATGAAGACTCAACTGGGCAAGGTTAGTCTCATCTCCTTACGTTTGTGGGGGGGTGTAGTAAAGTAGGATCTGCTTCTTAAGGTTACCCCCACTTTTTGCTTGATGTTACACTGTTTTTGACTAGTCTGACTGGGATCCTGCTAATCAGGACCCCAGTCTATCTGCTTTCTCCCTAGAATATATTTACATGTACTTAGGTACACTCCAGATTGGATACTGGGGTACCCTTATAAGTCCCTAGTATATGGTACACATGTATCCAGTGCAAAACTGAATGGGTCAGGCGAACCAGTCCCTTGGATGTGTGCACCTTCAATGAAACAATATGTTTCTCATCTCAATTCAACTTTGTAAAAACAAAATTATGATGCTTGTTGTTTCTTGATTACTTCATCAATGTATTAATTCATCTGGAATATCACCAAACATTTTTCATGATTCCATCATTCTGTGGTAACGCAATATTCTTATTAAACCCAATGCATTTCGGGTCTATCATGGACCCTTCTTCAGGGGTCTAAAGAAAAAATACAAGAACACCAGATCAGTCTCTGTTTTGTCATTATCCTCACCAGCATGATTGAATATGTCACATCAGCGTTCAAACTCATAATCAACATTATTATGTAAATAATATCAAATATCAACAGAACAAGTAAATAAACATAAATCCGAAACTATTCATTGCAAACGTGATAGGGTGGTGATTTAAAAATGGCAGGTTCATATCCACGCACAACACTGATGTTACCAATGGTCAATACTTTTTACCCCCTCCTCTCCCGCGAGAGACTCTAAACTAGGTGTATCTTAAATTAGTCTAATCCTGATATTCGACCCTTCTGACTAGTTATACCTTATGACTGTTGTTACGCGCAAGCATAATACCAATCGTGAGAAGCCAACGCCTTATTATCGTTGTTTTACCTACTTCATTCACCGTTATATCACTCAACCCCGAAAGGCCCCTCTATTGCTGCGCTGCCCTAATACTTCACGTAATCCAACTTACTTCAAAGCGTTACCATCACTGACTTCCCAGCTAAACTGCCGGACAATCTTCACGTATTGCCGTCTAAACGGCACTTCCGTGTTCTCTGGATTTAAAACCTGCTGCACGCCAATCATCATACGCTCACTCTTCACGTGATACGGGAGCGCTGTCTCCCCTACGTCACAGCGTCCGAACTCTACATGTGATGCTCTCAACCAATCAATGTCATGAGGCGGATATCCACAGTAACTCATGCGTATCCGGAGTAATACCTCGTTCGTGAACAAAATGGACCTACTGCTATTGTTCAGTCATCTATTCCTCTCCCTGACTGCACCCTATGTTTCAATGACCTTAATGCTATGTCCACTCGGTGTAAATATGCTTCTGTGATATGTGATTTAGAGTACACTCTCAAATACATAATACATATTCCATGTGGAATGAAATAAAATCATAGTACATGATTGCTGATTACATAGTATCAACTGCCTAAATCAGTCCTTTATAAAAAAAACACGCTAATTCAACACGGTCATTCATTCCATATGGCTGCATGGAATGTAATTTTCTGATCCAGTAAAATTCTGTTCTCAATAATTGTTTATGGGGGTCCATATCACAACGCTGCTGAATGGCTTCCAGAATCGTAAATTTGACTTGTGCTATTTGATGACCAGCTTCATGCCAGTGTGTAGCCACTGTTGATTTCATATTCTTCATTCGAATATTACTCTTATGTTCCGTCATTCTAATTTTGATCTTGCGTTCGGTTTGACCCACATAAATCTTGCCACACGGGCACTTAATTGCATATACCACGTTCTTAGTGTCGCATGTGCCGGAGTGCAATAGTGGTATCTTGGTGCCTTTCGTAGGATGAGAAATTTCATTCACTATGATTACATTATTGCAATGGATGCAGTTCTCACATCTACGCATGCCTTTAAAGGTGTGTTTCTCTTTCTTTTTGATGTTTTTTTTAGATAAATATTCTTTGATGTTTTTGACCTTTGAAAGGCAAACGTGATTTTATCGTCAAACAAGGATTTCAAATCTGGTTCCATCTGAATTAATGACCACTGTCTGTTAATGATATTTTTGATCTTATTGGCTTGAGTAGAGTATTTCAAAACACACACAGTCAGTGTCTTTCTAGTATCTTCCTTAACTGTAAGTAATGTTTCTCTGTTCACATTCCCCACTTTAGAGATAGATTCTTCAATTATGCTCCTAGGATATCCTCTTTTCCTGTATTTCATAGCCTGATTCTTGATTGTTTCTGACACCTCTTGTGGATTTGAAGTGATGCGCTTTAATCTAATGAACTGGGAAAAAGGCAGATTTTTTTTAGAGATTCCTGATGAAAGCTCTTAAAATGTAAACAATTGTTACGATCCGTCGCTTTAGTATGCACATTCGTTCTGATTATCTTGTTATCCACAGATACTAAGACGTCCAAGAATGCTATTTGCTGTTTCTCTATTTGGTAGGTAAACTTAATTTGTTCATGACTTGCATTCAAACGTGTAATGTTATCCTGTAATGCGTTCCTCTCACCTTTCCAAATGATAAATATGTCATCAATGTATCTCTTAAATAGTACCAATTCCTCGAACCATTCCGGATTCTGCAAGATATGATCAAATTCAAACTTTGACATGAAAATGTTAGCGTAGGACGGAGCCCCCGCAAATCCCATGGAAGTTCTGTTACATTGGGCAAAAAACATGCTCTGCCATTTAAAATAACTATGATATAGAGCGAAGTGCATAAGTTCTAGCAGGAATACTTTGTTCACACTCTCAACGTTGTTTCTTAGCAAGCACCATTCCATAGCTTCTAAACCTTCATTGTGAGGGATAGATGTATAGAGAGCGGTGACATCCACCGTACATAGCCACCAGTCTTCTATATTCTTGGTATCTACCATCTCCAACATTTTCAAAAAAGCTGTAGTGTCTTTAATATAAGTTTCCCATTTTTGCACCAATGGTTGTAAAAACCAATCAAGATATTTTCCAATAGGTTCTGATTTGGAACCGCACGCCGAGACAATTGGCCTAAATGGTGGTGTCTTTGCATTTTTATGCACCTTGGGGAGCATATAGAATTGAGGATGACGGGGAAATTTGATGTCTAAGTATTTATAGGTCTTCTCTGTGATCCATTTCATTTGTAATGCATGATCTAAGATTTGTCTGAGTATTATTTGGAAAGCATCCGTAGGGTCTTGCTCCAGTTCCATGTATATTTCTTCGTCATGCAAATGATTTCTAACACTAGTTTCATAGAACACCGTGTCCATTACGGCTAAGGCACCTCCTTTGTCTGCTTTTTAGAAAGTAAGGTCTTGGTTATCCATCAACCCTTGTAGAGTACTCCATTCTAACCCATGTTATGTAGAAACAACAAATTGTTCTTGGAAAAGTGGTATCAGCTCCTTAATAAATGTTCTCTGGATCTTATTTTATTGATCGTGGAAGAGTTATCGAACATTTTGAAAACTCTAGAGGAAGAATTGTCAGTGATCAAGAGAGAACTTGATAAACATGAAGATCTGAAAGAGACACTAGATGACATTAACCAGAAACTAGAAAGATATGCAAAAGAGATACATGAACGGAAAATTAAGAAATATCGTAGAGACACGATGGATTATAAGTTAGAGGAAGTGTACACATGGGCGGAGGTGTATAATCAGAGAAGATGGCAACAACCCAAAACCAATAACAGTTCCTCGCAAGAGAGCGTGGTTTCAGAGTCAGATGTGGCACATAACAGAGCACCCTTAGTAAGCGTGGCAAGCACCTCGAATCAACAAGTCACGAGTATGCCAGCGAATAAAATGCAAAAGGCGGCTTTTTTATCCATAAGTCCGGCAGCCAACAACGTTCCACAGGCAGAAAAACACGGAACGGGCAAGGAAACAGAAGAGGAAAGAGAAAAACGAATTACGAGGAGCAAGACCAAGACAACTTAGTCTTAAATATTTCAAGCACAAAACTTACCAGTGCACAACAGACATTACTTAACAAAGGAACATCGTTCGTTCCAGTATACAAAAGCAACTTACAAGAAACGGAAGTAGCCATTTTTAACTTTCTACGATCTCTGAGATTAAAATATTTTTTCAACATTGTACAACCCACAATTGATGTTGGAGAACTTCAAGAAGATAAAGAATTTAGAGCTAAGAGCACATTTTGTGCCCCAGTGTCACACAAAACAATCGATGCGTTTGAAAGGGTGATACAAACAGAGATAAACAAGATCAATTTCACAAGTGGCACTCACTGTAATTTTTCGAAATAAGAATTGAGTACTCTACAAGGGTTGATGGATAACCAAGACCTTACTTTCCAAAAAGCAGACAAAGGAGGTGCCTTAGTCGTGATGGACACGGTGTTCTATGAAACTAGTGTTAGAAATCATTTGCATGACGAAGAAATATACATGGAACTGGAGCAAGACCCTACGGATGCTTTCCAAATAATACTCAGACAAATCTTAGATCATGCATTACAAATGAAATGGATCACAGAGAAGACCTATAAGTACTTAGACATCAAATTTCCCCGTCGTCCTCAATTCTATATGCTCCCCAAGGTGCATAAAAATGCAAAGACACCACCATTTAGGCCAATTGTCTCGGCGTGCGGTTCCATATCGGTACCTATTCGAAAATATCTTGATTGGTTTTTACAACCATTGGTGCAAAAATGGGAAACTTATATTAAAGACACTACAGCTTTTTTGAAAATGTTGGAGATGGTAGATACCAAGAATATAGAAGACTGGTGGCTATGAACGGTGGATGTCACCGCTCTCTATACATCCATCACTCACAATGAAGGTTTAGAAGCTATGGAATGGTGCTTACTAAGAAACAACGTTGAGAGTGTGAACAAAGTATTCCTGCTAGAACTTATGCACTTCGCTCTATATCATAGTTATTTTCAATGGCAGAGCATGTTTTTTGCCCAATGTAACGGAACTTCCATGGGATTTGCGGGGGCTCCGTCCTACGCTAACATTTTCATGTCAAAGTTTGAATTTGATCATATCTTGCAGAATCCGGAATGGTTCGAGGAATTGGTACCATTTAAGAAATACATTGATGACATATTTATCATTTGGAAAGGTGAGAGGAACGCATTACAGGATAACATTACACGTTTGAATGCAAGTCATGAACGAATTAAGTTTACCTACCAAATAGAGAAACAGCAAATAGCATTCTTGGACGTCTTAGTATCTGTGGATAACAAGATAATCAAAACGAATGTGCATACTAAAGCGACGGATCGTAACAATTGTTTACATTTTAAGAGCTTTCATCAGGAATCTCTAAAAAAAAATCTGCCTTTTTCCCAGTTCATTAGATTAAAGCGCATCACTTCAAATCCACAAGAGGTGTCAGAAACAATCAAGAATCAGGCTATGAAATACAGGAAAAGAGGATATCCTAGGAGCATAATTGAAGAATCTATCTCTAAAGTGGGGAATGTGAACAGAGAAACATTACTTACAGTTAAGGAAGATACTAGAAAGACACCGACTGTGTGTGTTTTGAAATACTCTACTCAAGCCAATAAGATCAAAAATATCATTAACAGACAGTGGTCATTAATTCAGATGGAACCAGATTTGAAATCCTTGTTTGACGATAAAATCACGTTTGCCTTTCAAAGGTCAAAGAACATCAAAGAATATTTATCTAAAAAAAACATCAAAAAGAAAGAGAAACACACCTTTAAAGGCATGCGTAGATGTGAGAACTGCATCCATTGCAATAATGTAATCATAGTGAATGAAATTTCTCATCCTACGAAAGGCACCAAGATACCACTATTGCACTCCGGCACATGCGACACTAAGAACGTGGTATATGCAATTAAGTGCCCGTGTGGCAAGATTTATGTGGGTCAAACCGAACGTAAGATCAAAATTAGAATGACGGAACATAAGAGTAATATTCGAATGAAGAATATGAAATCAACAGTGGCTACACACTGGCATGAAGCTGGTCATCAAATAGCACAAGTCAAATTTACGATTCTGGAAGCCATTCAGCAGCGTTGTGATATGGACCCGCATAAACAATTATTGAGAACAGAATTTTACTGGATCAGAAAATTACATTCCATGCAGCCACATGGAATGAATGACCGTGTTGAATTAGCGTGTTTTTTTTATAAAGGACTGATTTAGGCAGTTGATACTATGTAATCAGCAATCATGTACTATGATTTTATTTCATTCAACATGGAATATGTATTATGTATTTGAGAGTGTACTCTAAATCACATATCACAGAAGCATATTTACACCGAGTGGACATAGCATTAAGGTCATTGAAACATAGGGTGCAGTCAGGGAGAGGAATAGATGACTGAACAATAGCAGTAGGTCCATTTTGTTCACGAACAAGAGTATTACTCCGGATACGCATGAGTTACTGTGGATATCCGCCTCATGACATTGATTGGTTGAGAGCATCACATGTAGAGTTCGGACGCTGTGACGTAGGGGAGACAGCGCTCCCGTATCACGTGAAGAGTGAGCGTATGATGATTGGCGTGCAGCAGGTTTTTAAATCCAGAGAACACGGAAGTGCCGTTTAGACGGCAATACGTGAAGATTGTCCGGCAGTTTAGCTGGGAAGTGAGTGATGGTAACGCTTTGAAGTAAGTTGGATTACGTGAAGTATTAGGGCAGCGCAGCAATAGAGGGGCCTTTCGGGGTTGAGTGATATAACGGTGAATGAAGTAGGTAAAAGAACGATAGTAAGGCGTTGGCTTCTCACGATTGGTATTATGCTTGCGCGTAACAACAGTCATAAGGTATAATTAGGCAGAAGGGTCGAATATCAGGATTAGACTAATTTAAGATACACCTAGTTTAGAGTCTCTCACGGGAGAGGAGGGGGTAAAAAGTATTGACCATTGGTAACATCAGTGTTGTGCGTGGATATGAACCTGCCATTTTTAAATCACCACCCTTTCACGTTTGCAATTAATAGTTTCGGATTTATGTTTATTTACTTGTTCTGTTGATATTTGATATTATTTACATAATAATGTTGATTATGAGTTTGAACGCTGATGTGACATATTCAATCATGCTGGTGAGGATAATGACAAAACAGAGACTGATCTGGTGTTCTTGTATTTTTTCTTTAGACCCCTGAAGAAGGGTCCATGATAGACCCGAAATGCATTGGGTTTAATAAGAATATTGCGTTACCACAGAATGATGGAATCATGAAAAATGTTTGGTGATATTCCAGATGAATTAATAAATTGATGAAGTAATCAAGAAACAACAAGCATCATAATTTTGTTTTTACAAAGTTGATCGAGATGAGAACCATATTGTTTCATTGAAGGTGCACACATCCAAGGGACTGGTTCGCCTGACCCATTCAGTTTTGCATTGTTCAGGGCACTGTCAGACACAGTGCATCGGATGTAGTAGCACACAACGAATGTTGAAGACTTTGGTATCATTGAGGTAAAAGAGTGCACTGAGAAACAAAACTGTGATTACACATGTACCCAGGGCATAGGTACCCCAGAGGCTTCCCATGGGCTGAAGCATGTATTATGCCACCCATGAGAGGCCATGCAAAATGGAACTACAGGCCTGCCATTGCAGCCTGTGTAAGATGGTGCATACACCAGTTACGATAGATATAGGTTTACTATATCTATAGGTCACTACACTTAAAACCTATACGTCATCCCTATAGCAGGATTTGACCATCCTGAAGGCAGGGTGCTGGGTTTTACGTGAGATGGTGCCCCTGCATGAGTAGAGCCCCTCTGCAGCCTTCGGAGACCATTCTCCCGGATTGTCGGTGACACAGCTAGACATATAGGTAGAGGTGCATTATAACCTCGCGGTAAATGCTATCTCGAAAACGGCTGAAACAAAACATGTTGTGTTTGGTATCAAACACCTTGGAATCATACCTCCACACCGGTAACTGGTGTGGGAGGTATGATTCCGCCCTTCTAAGGTAAGCTTCGTGGGGTCCCTGGTCTTCCCGGTACCAGCCTTCTCGACCCGGACAGCACAAAATGGATGCTGCCTACCAGAGACACATTTCTGCCCTCCTGCTGCTGAGCCAAGCTCGAGCAGAGGAAGGCAGCACAATAGGCATCCTGTCACAGGGAGGTGTGACCACCTCCCAGACAGGATTTAGTGTACTGGAGCTGGGTGGTTGCACTTCCAAAGTGCCTGAAAGTCTGCACGAGGGGCACACTTGGTGTCCCTGTGCATAGTCCAGTTCAAACCAGTTCTGGAAGCCGTTGGCTCCTGATCTGGCGTGAAACTGGACAAAGGACATGGGTGTAACCACCCCCCTGTCCTGACCCTCCCCTGGGAGGGTCCCCTGAATCTGTCCAACCCTCTCCCGGGGGTACAAAAGGGCTTACCTGGCTGTAGGACCCTAGATTCGACGTGGACAAGATTCTGAACAAGAAACTACTGACCTTCGACTGTCTGGACACTCTGGACTTCGCTGGACTTCGACTGGGCCCGACTTCATCTCCCTCTCCGTCCAAAGCATCGTCTGTGCCTGTGCACCATACAGGCTCTGTGCAGGACCTGTGGAGCATCAAGGACAACTGAAGTATCTCCCTTGGGGTGAAGGAGTCACTCCCCTGCGTTTGCAGGCACTGTAACGCAACTGACCGGTCAGCTGATCCTGAGCTCCTGTGGACTCCGAAGGCTCCAGCAACACAGGAGGTGGGTTTCTATGTTCCTTGAGGTCAAGCTGCCCTCTCACCACGTTTGAGGCCAGTATCCCTCGTGGGGACCGCATAACCCGAACCCCTGTGCACCGCGTACTTTTGCAATTCCATATGCTTGTTGGTCTTCCCCAACTTCGTGCATTGGGCTGTCGATAGCCCCAACCTCTGCGCACATTTCGTACAAAGGACTCCGGCCTCCTCATACTCTGTGCCCTGCAAGCTGTAACTTTGTGAAACTGCTAGAGGTCCCCTCGCGACTCCTGTGCCATCGGCCTGTGGGTCCACTTGAGGGACAATCCTGATTTTCTTGGGCTCCCCTGGTTGCTCCAGGCCTGCCCTGACTCCCCTTGCTATGGTGAGTCCTCTGGTCCTTGCTGGGCCAGACCGTAACCTTCTTTGACCTTCTTCGTGGGTTGCCGTTGCCAAGGCTTGTTGGTGCTCCCGCCGGACACCGACCCCTCAGCACTCGACATCCTTTGTGGGACAGCTCGTATCCGGCTACTGGTTGTCCTCGACGTCTCCTGGTCCCTGCAGCTGTAGAATCAAAGTCTCCATCTTCACACCTGAAGCACCCGACATCGGTGGGCATTCTTCTACCGAGCCCCTGGTCACTCCTGAGTGACCCAGACTCTGTACCCTCTGCTTTCAGGTTCCTTCCATCAAGAATCCACTTGCGGATTCCACCGGACACTTTTCTTCTTTCCAGCAGTGGCACTTTCTTGAAGACTCCCGTTGAGAACGATGGCGGTTTCCAACACCACTTCAGACCTATGCACCCGGCTTCCCTGGGATAGGTAACTCTGGTACTTCGGTATCCACGGGTGGGGAGGCTCTCCAACCTTCTATGTTCCAAAGGGTTTCCTCGTAATCCACTGGGAAGGTCCTTTAAATTTAAAACTGCAACCGCCACTCTCCCATTGAATTGCACGTAGCACGCGGTCGTGTTCTCACACTGCACCCGTCCTCCGTGGGGTCCCTACTTACTCACCTTGGGTGGTTCCTTGGGGTCCCAGCGATTCTACATTCTCTAGACACTGTCTCGACTCGAGTCTTTGTTCTTATATCGCTATTTTAGTATATGGTTTGGTTGCCCCTGGGAGCCCACTGTGTATTAGTGCTACTTACGATTGTTTCTGTGCTATAATATTGTGTGCTTTGTGTTTATCTGTGTGTAGCAGATACTGTGAGGTATTTAAGGTGTTATAATAATAAATATATATTCTTATAACTACTGTGTGGTTCTCCTTTCATTTAATCAATACAATAAGATTGCATTCTGGTAAAACAAGCTGCTTAACATTCATTCAAGACTAAGCCTGAAGGCTGCTCTCCACAGCTACCACTTGGATAGCTTTCTAAGGTTATCTTTGACCTCTTAAATCACCATACGGGTTGTTTGGACTGGTGCAAGGTGCCCACTTTAATTAGTGGACAGCATATACCAGGCCAACCTCTCACATTGGTGAACATGTACCAACACCAGAGTTTGTGTATAGGCGTTAAACATTTGAAATAGTCTCACACCCTGAAAGCTCTCAGAAATTCATTGCTGAGAATGGCAGAAACAAATGCTTTTTCAGTATGATAATTGGGAGGGAATCCCCACCTTCCTCAAAACTTATTGGCGATGTACCAATGCATCTGATTGCCCTACTCAGACATCTATAGCTATTACATTTCCATATGCAGAAATGGCTGCTCATGTGAGTATTCTTGGGAATCTGTGAGTATTGCAAATTCCCAGGAATACTCCGGGAAATCTTTGCAAATTCCTAAAAGCTGTGAATCTTATCCAAATGTGAGGTAAACTGTACACATGTTAATTTGTGACTTCTTTTGTGATTCAGGACCTAAGCAAAGCAGAGGCTCCGGACTGGTGGCTGTGCACATGCCTTTTCTACTGCCTTTTTAGGTCGAGCCTAGAGTCAGTGCAGTGCGCATGCTCTGCGAGGCATGCAGTAATCGATGTGTGCAGTTCTGTGGAGTTTGAACACACCTATCACTTTTTTATTTGTTGCTTGGTCAGCTTTTCCAAATTGCATTGCTGTCATTGGTGAACAGTGTGCATTTGTCCCTTCTTGTGGCTGGTTTGTTACCGCCCTGGTGACTGACCCTGCTACATGGATCATTTCACTAGTGGCCACATGTTTTGTTCCAATGCAATAATTTTTCTTACTGTCCTCTCCTCGCAGCTCGCTTTTGTGTGTGTTTTTTTTTTTAAGGCACTTGTTTCACTCAAGACGTGTGGATACTTTCACCATGTTTGTTTACTTTAGAAACAGATGGCATGTTTCGTATGCTTTCCGTCTCCAGCTCATAGTTTAGCACTTTATTTCATAAGTCGTTTTACACATAAACGTACCGCTGCAAAACCCCCTCCGGATTTGTTTCTTGTCCCATCCTCCCCCACCCTTTTGCTCCTTGTTTCAGTGGCTACATGCATTTATATTGTTATCTTTGTTTTCTCCCTCCGGCTCTGACTGGGGTCTGAGGAGGGGGCGGGGTACTGCCGGGGACGCTCTGCAGGCTTGTTTTTCACAGCAGAGCTCATCATATAACATGGACATAACTGCTGCCTCCCCCTTCACCTCAGCCCCCACCGGCCCCAGCTGACTAGAGGCATAACATTCCATGCAGCGTGAGAATGTATTTATTTCTGAAGGGGAAAGGCCGTGCAGCCATATTTGTCTTTTATATAAATAATTGAACCTTACAAACGTTGTTTCGGTGATGGCTTGTTAAAGGAGGCATCACTCTTTGGTGACAGACGCCGTGTTTATATTTTGCATTGCACCTTACAGACACATTTTGCATTGAGCCTTTTTTAAAATTATTTTAATTTCAATGTGCACGAATGTTTATTTTTTCTTCGTTGGGTGATGTTTTCTGTGGCAGACGCTGTGTTTATATTTTGCACTACGCTTCTCTGCATCTTATATTTTGAGTTGGTTTCTATAAAGAAACTGACAGAAGAATTTTTTCACACTTGAGTGAAATTGTGTTTATTTTGAGGTTACAATTATTTTGCCTTACCATTATCCCGAGTGGAAACAGCCACTAGATAAAACTCCAATCTCTCTCCAGCAGGAACATTAATTGCCAAAGTTACCTTTACATTTTTATTGTTGCCAAAAAAAACTCTGGACACACAAGGACATGTTCTTTGCAGCAGGCATCTTAATCCTCTGTGCTACTTTAGCACGAGTAGAAACAGCCACTGAATAAAACTCCGATCTCTTGCCAGCAAAAACATTAATCGCAAAGTTACCTTTACATTTTTATTGTTGCCTGACAACCTCTGAACACACAAGGACATGTTCTTTGCAGCAGGCATCTTAATGCTCTGCGCTACTTTAACATGAGTGGAACCAGCCACTAGATAGAACTTCCATCTCTCTCCAGCAGGAAGATTAATCGCCAAAGTTACCTTGACATTTTTATTGTTGCCTGAAAACCTCTGAACACACAAGGACATGTTCTTTGCAGCAGGCATCTTAATCCCCTGAGCTACTTTAGCATGAGTAGAAACAGCCACTAGATAAAAAAACTTGGATCTCTCTCCTGCAGGAAAATTAATCACCAAAGTTACCTTTACATTTTTATTGTTTCCTTAAAAACTACTGCAGGGTGACCTCTCCCCAACTCAGCTAACATGTTTAAACCCTGGATCGCAAATGATCCTACTGTACTGTAAGCTTCCTTCCCTCACCTTTGCCTACAGATTGTTGAAGGTGCACACCATAAGTGTCCTTAGTAATGCACAGGTCTAAGGCAAGGTGACCTCTCCCCAGCTCATCTAACATATCCAAAGTCTTAATATGCAGCAATCTGCAAAGGAGTTTAAGATTCCTCCCCTGGCCCTCTCCCCCGCTAGTTAGAGGCATACACAATAAGCGTTGTTACAGGGATACAGCGCTGCTGCAAGCTGACCTTTCCCCAGCCCATGTTACGTTTTTAATTTGATGTAAAGTTAAAAATTGTAAATACACTTTAAATTTCTCCCTTTTTTACAAGCAATGAACCTGGCCAGTTACAAGAGCTCATGTTCTTTTTTTTTTTAATCCAAGGACCTTTTAATTATAATGCGCACAACTGCTTTCGGCACTAACAGCTGTACAGTTGGTAGCAGATTTTAATTTATTGTTATTGTTATTAACAGAGGCATTGCTTTAATATCCCGGTCGCATCACTGACATTTTCCACAGTGGTATGTTTAGTTGTGCTTCTTTGGACGCTGCGTTTTTCCTGTTTACCAGCGCAGCATCACCTCAGTCAGAACCAACTCAGCATCACTTAGCACCACCTGAGCACCAGTGCAGCACCACCAACTAAACATCACTCAGCACCCCCACAGCATCACTATGTATCACCTGAGTATCACTCTGCATCACCTCCGCACCAGCACAGCACCACCTCAGCCTCACTAGGCACCACATAACTACCATTCAGCATCACCTCCGCACAAGCACCCCACCACCCCATCATCACTAAGCATCACCTCAGTATGCCCTCGGAATTTGGCATCTGTTGATTCACCCCTAATATCCGTCCGCTGATTATGTTGTAATTCAGGTACTATTTCCCAAAATCCACCCTCCCATTGTTTATGGCCCCCCTTAACAAAAAAATATATATAAAAAACAAGCATTAGAACAAGCAGAAAGAATTTGTCAGCATTTCAAGGACAAAAACTAGAAGACATATTTTATGTTAATTCATTTTTTTTAATACAGTCGTTCAGTTGTACATAATGTCTCCTTGTTTATCTATAAGTTAAGAAAAATGCTTAGAAAACTATTTTATTGTAACTTTTCCACATACTACACAGCAGAGACAGTGCTCTACAACATAGCTTAAAAACATTAGCAATTCCAATAGCTCTGGCTAAACACTTATAAGGTCACAAAGGCAAGACCTATTGGCTATGCCAATGCTTGTTTATGGTTTTGTTTTGTGTTTAGCTTATTCATGGCTACTGTTCCGGCCTCTAATGTATCTTGGTGTCAGGTTTCAGGTCAGCATAACTTTTCGGGTGCTCCTCTGGGGCATACGTTTGTATGTTTATGGATAAATGTTAACATGGCGAGGGTAAATGATGTGCAACCATAAGTAGCATTCCTTATGTTGTGAGCTTAATTCACAAATATAACTATCTTGCTGCGTAGACATAGTCCTGTGGAGACATGCACTGTTTTACCTGAACCACAAAATGCAGAATGCCCCTGATGGTAATTTATGATATTATTATAACTTTCCTTGCATCCACCTCTTTTTCCTAAACACGTGTGTATGTGTGTGTGCGCGCACGAGTGTGGGGTATCTGCACAGCATTATATTGTTTTGTAAATGTCCCCAATTTTTTTCTTCTTTCCTTTACATTTTGCCATGCGAAGGCAACTTTCTTGCTTCCTGTAAAAATGGGAATGTTCCATAAACTTTCTCATACATTCTGTACCTCTTATGCCTAACCCTGTTAAATATTTTCGGACCATTTCTGCACTTGTCAGGAGTGGTTCACCCACTGATCCGGCCCCCCCTAAAATGCTGCAATCAGTGGTGGATTCAGTCGGTCCTGTGATGGTGGACCTGATTAACTCCTCACTTTCTCTCGGGGTGGTGCCCTCTTTATGGAAGAATGCGATGGTGAAAACTCTATTGAAAAAGCCGAGTTTAGACCCCAGCTGCCTTGAGAACTTTCGACCCATCTCTCTTCTTCCATGGGCCAGTAAAGTGACAGATAAGTACGTGAATTCATTGTTATCTAGGCATTTGGAGGATGGCAACCTCCTCCACCCGTCTCAGACGGGTTTCCGCCCTCATCAAGGAACCGAGACAGCATTATTAGCTGTCGTCGAAGAATCCAGGAAAATCCTTGACGCAGGAGGATCGGTGGCCGTGATACTTTTAGATCTCAGTGCGGCCTTCGATACGGTGAATCACCGTATCTTGGTCCAGCGACTTTACAAAATGGGGGTATCCGGAGTGGCCTTGAAATGGCTGAGCTCGTTTTTAGAGGAAAGATCTTTCCAAATTTTTGAGGGAGAAGACATCTCAGACCCCCGTCCTTTGCACTGTGGAGTGCCCCAGGGCTCGTCCCTGAGCCCCTCCCTTTTCAACGTGTACATGGCCCCTTTAGCTGATAGTGTCCTTCCCTTTGGAGTGCAACTCGTCACTTACGCTGACGATACGCAATTAGTGATTTCACTGAACCACGCAGACGGAGCCTCCTCCTGTCTGCTGTCGTGCCTCGAAGAAGTGGCCAGATGGATGACGTCGTCTCATCTTAAATTGAATGGCGACAAAACAGAGCTTATGCTCCTTGGCAATAAATCCCCCAAGGAAATAGATTCCTTCTGGCCAGCCTGTATGGGTCCTAAGCCCATCCCAAAAAGGAAATAAAGAGCTTAGGCTTCTGGCTCGATGAGGAGCTAAGCTTCAAAATTCAAGCCAGAAAAGTGGTCTCCATCTGTTTTGGCATTTTGAGGCTGCTTCGCAAGGTGCTACCACTGCTCCCCTTTCGAGCAAGAAAACTGATGGTTCAGGCTCTAGTATTGTCCCGATTGGACTATGGAAATGCCCTTTACTTGGCTGCTCCTAGCTCGGTTCTGGCGAAGCTCCAAGTCGTACAGAATTGTGCTGCTAGAACTTTGGTAGGGCTCTCTGGCCGTCAATCAGCCAGATCGGCTTTAAAAGCCCTCCATTGGCTTCCGATTAAGGAAAGGGTCCACTTCAAAGCCCTGTGCATTTTTCACAGGCTGTTGAAAGGGAGGGGACCAGCCATTATCTCTTCTTTAGCTCATCCTTATCGAGCCAATAGGTGTCTTCGTTCTGATGATCTTTATTTAGCTTCAGTCCCCAGAATCCGTAGGACCAGAAGTGGTGGCCGACTGTTCTCATACAGTGCGGCCAAACTCTGGAATGCCCTTCCTTTGCGGCTTCGTGGGCAATCCAGTCACAATACCTTTAGGAAGGACCTGAAGACCTGGCTTTTTCCCATCTAACCTGCTGTAATCAATTTGGTGTCCGTCAGCGCTGGGATGCCTTCGGGTAGCTATGCGCTTTATAAATATTATTTCATTCATTCATTCATTCAAATGTAAATTTAAATTAAAAGTGTAGAGGACTGTGGGAAAGCCATTGCACATGCTTGTAAACACTCTAGATGTTATGACCCTTTGGTTGTTCACCTATTTTGCATGTACTGTTCTCCTGATACGGTTAGGTAAACACCTAGTATTACAACTGCAGAAAAATCAGCATAGTTAGCATAAATACACATGCATGAATTCTCTGCAAAATATGCTGGCCCTACCTTGGTCAATCAGGTGTCCCATTTTTTCTGCATTTAAGTCTACTTTACGCAGAGCCACAGTTTTGATAATTGGGCCGTCTATGTATAGGGTATGTGGTTCATTGACATTTGTGGTTAATTTCATGAATACATAAATAAATGCTTTCATGGTAAAGGGAACACCTAACAGATAAGGTAAGTAAGACCAGGGAAAGTTGAGATCTTGAGTCTTCTCCCTGTTTGCTTTGGGCAGATGATGTAGTGATTTTTGGCAATTGCTGTTTCAAGGGCCAGCCTTATGCAGTATTAATGTACGGGTGCAACCAATATAGGTTGCTCGTCTGCAAAGTGGTGTGGTATTACTTTGGTTGTAATGATGCATACTGTTTTATTTAGCTGCAAATGGGATGGGCCAGTCAGGTTGGAATTTTAGATTACAGAAACTTCCACCCTAGAAGCCACTGATGGCTTTTTGTTTCGAGTGCATACCTGGAAAGGCGAACATCAAGGAAGATACTCTATCCAGAAGCCCACATCTCAAGGAGCCAAAGCCGACTTGGATGGAATGGTCATCCACATGAACGAAGGACGGTGCTCTGCAGGGTAATGGCAAACCAGCTAATTCACATTGTACTCAACCAGCTGAGAGCTGTAGATGGCCCAGGTGCCAGTCCTGAAGCTCTTACATCACTTTAAGTCTCGAATTCGGATCTGATGGTTCAGTCCCACTCGTACCATGAAGCAAAAAAAAAAATGTTGGTGAAACAGGAAGTGACATTGCCAATATCCCTCACTGTGATCATCACTTCCGTTAAATGTGGATCAGACATAAAGGAGACGGACTACTATAGCGGCACGCGTATTCTAAAACTTTAAGAACGTCGGTGTGTGCGGGCGACTTGGAAATTATACAGTTTACTAAAAACGTATTTTACTCTTTCTCAGTCATTAAGAATAATGTGGTTCAAACCTTTACAGGGCTTATGTAGATGTGTGCTGACTCGCCAAAGGTATTTAAGTTCATTGCGGCTCTTGTCTGTCTGTGGCGCGTCAGCGCATATCTGCATAAGCCCTGTAAAGGTTTGACCCACATTAATCTTAATGACTGAGAAACAGTAAAGTACGTTCTTAATAAACTGTATAATTTCAGAGTCGCCCGCAGGTACCGACGTTCTTAAAGACTATCTTCATGAACGAAGCCGAAAAAAGTACAATGCGGGAGACATCTTTTTAAATGGATCAAAAGAACACTGAAAATAACAAGCAGCGACAGGCTGGAACCCATCAACAGAAAAGCGTAACAAGAGCAGTAATTGGGCGGAGCGCTATGTGAGTAAACAAAAGAGAAAAAGAAGGGACAAAGAGGGAGGATTAACCACTAGCAAGCAAGCATGTTTTAAAGGGCAATCAAAGCAACCAATTAAAAGCGATGGGCGGGCTGTGAGCCCACAGAGTAGATTCAGCATGTCTCGAAGAGACAGCACATGCACTGCCTAGGCTCAATGTAAACATGTAATTCATTAATATTACCATTGTGTGTCCCAGAAGAATACCTTGCAAGCAAATATCCAGAATCCTATATTTGAATTATCCTTACATGTTCTAGTTGAAAATTTTATCTGGTGAATAATTTGGCGCATAAACAGTTGATGACAACATGGTCATGTTGACACATGTATAAGGAAGGCAGCCGGTACGTGGTTCATAAAATGGTGACTGTATAAAGTGTACTCTGCATTACCCTCATTATTCAATCATCCCATCCCATTTGCAGAAGTTGCACATACTTTGCAACAACTACAGCTATATGGAAAACCCTTCTGGCGCGGGTGCTAGCCAAGCATTCTGTTAAGCTCTTTGGAAGTGACTTGAACACAGCATGACTCTAAAAGTGGGCTTTTCTGAAAGTGGTGTATGGAAAAGTCCATATGTTCAAGTCATATTCTAGGCTTCACAGATTTTAATGTTTTGCAGACATTTACGAATTTGGCCATGTTAGTGAAAGAATTTGTAAGTGAGCCTTGTTTGTGTCAACCTCTTTCTGATTGTTCTGTGGTTGTAATTATCCTATAGTTATATCATTTTTTTGTAAACTGTCTCGAGTATACAATAAGTTTTCTGTCTGAATCTAATTGAAACATGCTTACTTCTTCTAATTCTTTATATATACAGCAGCTTTTTTAAAGTCCTAAACACTTCCTTTTGTGGTATATTGTTTTGAAAGGATTGCAATGGCAAGATCGTGCATGTTTTTCTCTAGATTCTTTTCCTTTTACGGCACACATAGGAAAGTGAAAGGCAAAACGGACTTTTTCCTATGCACCCAGGATTCCAGGTATTAAGGTGCAGATTTGCTATGCATTTGTGGAGCAGCACGTGGCTCAAATTGTTGCGGCAATCAACGTGCACACTCAAAATACCTTTTGCGCTACAAAGTTGAAGCAAGCGCCAAGCCAAATGTGATATGGAGTCAAACAGCTGATAATAGTATATACAAAGGGTCGGGTGCATTATGCAGAGTGCAGGGGAGGCAGCTCTCGGATTTTACACAAAGCCCGAGTTCCTAAATTAGCACCATGTGACTTTGTGTACTATCAGGTTATTTTTCCATGCATAATGTATTGGCTTCTGTGAAATTACACGTTAGTAGGTTTTCTTTGCATGGAAATTTATGCTGGAGGGTATGCCGCAAGTATAATTCTCACTCAAGATACTGCTTGCTCGCCTTTTTGCTGTGATGCTTTCACATAAAGCTAACACAGATTTTTCAGCGCGAGAGGGCCAGCGACATCATAAATGCTCAACATATGGTACTTACAATGTTGTGCTGTTTTGTGCCATTTTTGCAACACTGCGGTGAACGATTCTTGGTAAATATTTGCATAGGTCTGCAATGGTGAAGTAAAACTGCAAAGTTTACTTGACTTTTCCATGGGGGCTATATTCGAGCAGTCAAGACATGAGCCCTGGAAGGCACTGGCACTGTTAAGGATGTTGCTGGATACACTATAACACAGGTTTTTACAAACAACACTGGTCCATTTACAGTCAGAGGTATTTTAAAAACAATACTTTTATTCATGTTTATTATACATACAGATGAACAGAACAGTTGACAAAACAGTCTTTTGTGAAAATCAGAGCGCTGCAGCCCCCTCCCCCCCAGTTACTGACAATTGAAACCAAACAGTTTTGGCATTGTGTACTAAAGATGGCGGCTGCAGTTTAACCCTTAGTATACTGGGCGGTTAGAAATATAACTCAGCTGGCACTGGCTGTGGGAATTTTACAGTGTGAACAGGAGTGGACACTCACTCATAACCAAGAAGCTCCCAATAGAGGTTAAAGTAAAATAAAATCGAAGGTAAACCAACTAGTTATTGTTTATGACATGTAAGAGGCCTGGAATGTAAATAAGTTATGTTATTCACCACGATGGACTGTTGATATTATATAAACCTTTGGAAAGGATGCTGTGTCTTGTTAAAGCAGTTACCTATACAAAGTAGTTACCTAGTTACACCAGATGTGTAATGTGTACTGTAAACCATGCTATACTGCCAGAGGGAGGAGATGGGAAGTAACAATACCTTGTCATAGTGACTTATTTTAATATTTGCAGACAGCTGAAGCTCACATGGCTTGGTGTGAAATGACCAAGAAGGTAATACACTTTACACCAACTTGGTGAGAAGTCAGTTATTGGGTTGGAGATACTCTAGGTAGGTCAGTGTTTCCCAAACTGTGGTCAGCGACCCACTGGTGGGTCACAAGCTGAGCTTTGGTGGGTCGGGAAAGTCCAAGCAATAAATAAAGATGCCCTTAAATTCTGTGTTTATCTTGTCACATTTGTGGTGCTGCAACGACAGAGGTCAAATCAGGCTATGTCTTCTGACAAGTTGCTGCTTATTCTTTTAACCTGGGATTGGTGTTTACTTACTTTTTTTTCTGACTGCAAAGTGAGAGGAGTTTTTAAGGCGAGTTATGTGAAAATCTTAGGATGTCGTTTTTTTGCAACACACAACAAAATGTAAATACATGTAAATTAACTGTATGTATTCAGCAGTTAGGAAAGCATAAAATGAAGTACATTTTTTGTAATTCTGAAGTGTGATGGAAGTAGAGATTTTAATATGATCCAAAAAAATAAAGTCACTTTAATTGGTGATGTGCAAATGATAAATATTCACAGAAATCCCATTTCCACTTATTATCATTTGAGTGCTCTATGCTACCCTGCTACTCTTGATCCCCCTGCTAACACCGAGGCAGAGCCCAACTTGGCACTGCCCCAGGGATATGCCATTAAAACTCTTAACAGAGAAGGTAGGGGTGGGGGCATTGCGATTGTCTTTAAAACTGGATTCACTTGTACCCTGACCAAAGAAAGTATTGTAGACTCTGAATGTGCACTGTTCAAAATTTGTTTTAATGCCAATTTTACCCTTTCGGGCCTCCTGATCTATCGGCCCCCAGGTGCTTCAAAAGGTTTTATGGAAGCCCTTGTCACTACTTCGGGGTTGTTGGCTACTAGCTCGGCCAACTTTAATATTGTTGGGGACCTTAATTTGCACTTGGAAGCCAATCAAGATAGGGAGATTAGTAATTTCTTAGCGGACCTTACAGCCTTCCAACTTCTACAATATGTCCCTAGCAGTACTCACTCTGCCAGTCATCTGTTAGACCCTTTTTTTTCAAATTTATCGGCTCTCGTAGCTAGCCATCCGCTCCCCATGAGCTGGTCCGACCACTATTTGGTGTCATTGACACTACAGGGAATAGGTCCTTTTCTAGAGGCTCCTCAGAAATCCATTCTAAAATGCCCCTGGCACAAGTTGGATGCCGTTCGCTTCCGCGACCTCCTCCTTACTCAAAGGCCTAACCTTCCTAACAACCCGGATAGGGCCAACAGTATCCTGTCAGACTGGCTCTCGCATATACTCGACACTCTGATCCCTGCTAAGATGTCCAACAGCCGTAGAACACAATCTGGCCCTTGGTTTAATGACAAACTAGCTCAGGCTAGGAGGGCGTGCAAAGCACTGGAAAAGGCCTGGAGAAGACAGTATGACCCTATCTTGAAATTACAATATCGAGCAGCCATTAAACAATACCACAAGTCTATCTTGAAGGTGAGAGCAGATTTTTTTTCAGAGAAAATTAAAAACAGCAGTAATCCCACCAAATGTATATTCTCCTTACTTAAGGATCTTAAAACCTCGGGGCAACCTATTTCATCCCCTCTTACTTCCAACGAGCAATGTGAGATCCTTGCGGCCTTTTTTATTAAAAAGGTCGACGATATCTACAAAACTTTTTCTCACACAGTGCCTCCACTAGTTCGACCTTTCCTGTGCTCTCCCAGGAAGCCATGTGGCTCATCTGTAACAAACTTAAATCTGGATCTCCGGCTGATCCCCTTAAACCCGACCAATTTAAGATTTTTTTACCGCAGTTATCGCCTGTGTTCTGTGATCTCATAAATTTGTCCCTATCCTCTGCTGTGGTCCCCACTGCCTGGAAACATGCTAAAGTGATCCCTCTCCTTAAGAAACACACACTGGATGACTCCAAGCCAGCAAACGTCCGTCCTATTTCCCTCCTCCCATTGACAGCCAAAATCACTGAAACCCACATTAATTCCATCCTTTCCAGCTACATTGACACTAACAACTTGCTGGACCCCTCTCAGAACGGCTTCCATCCGCGTCATAGTACGGAATCTGCCCTTCTGGTGGTCACGGAACATCTGCGTCATTCGCTGGATTCTGGAGGCACTTCTGCTCTGATTCTTTTGGACTTAAGTGCCGCGTTTGACACTGTGTCCCACCAGAATCTTTTGCAGCGCCTGGAGGACATTGGCATCTGTGGCCCGGCCTTGAGGTGGCTCTCTTCGTTTCTCTCGGAAAGATCCTTTCAAGTGATCGCCCTCCCCTTTCTGCTCTCAGACGCATAGTGTGCGCTAAGGGGTTCCGCAGGGCTCTGCCCTTAGTCCGACCCTTTTTAACATCTACATTCGACCTTTGGCAGCTGTGGCAAAAGATTGGGGTTTGACTGTGATCTCCTACGCGGACGACACACAGCTAGTGAGCGCCCTATCTGACAACCCCGCACGAGACGCCTCTAAGTTCAAAGAGGATTTAACAGCGGTCGCGGATTGGATGACATCGAATTGCCTCCAACTTAACGCCACCAAATCAGAAATCCTGCTGGTGGGAAAAAACACTCATTTGTGGAGTGAGCAATGGTGGCCTTCCGCCCTTGGTTCCCCACCTTTACCCAAGCAGACGGTTAAAAATCTGGGCGTCTGGCTGGCCTCGGCTCTCTCCTTCCAGCCCCAAACCAAGGCTGTGGCTGGAGTCTGCTTCGGGCTCCTTCGTGGTCTCAAACCTTTGTTGGGCTTCTTTGAGGCTAATACCCGGCAGGTTATCATCCAGGCCACCATACTATCTAGGTTGGATTATGCCAGTGCTCTGTACTTAGGGTTTAACAGAGCAGAGATACAGCGCCTCCAAAGAATACAGAATGCGGCAGTCCGACTTCTGTTTGGGCTCCCCAGGACCTGTCACACCTCGGAGTTCATTAATAGACTTCACTGGCTTCCAGTGGAGAAGCGTGTTCTTTTTAAAGCACTGTGCATTGCCCACCGTATTCTTAACGCCCAATCCCCTGAAATCCTTGCAGACCTTCTCACACCTTATACGCCCACTCGTCTCCTGCGCTCTTTCAACCAGCACCTGGCGGCTATTCCGCGGGTTAAGAGAGCCAGAGCTGAAGCACGCTCTTTCCAAGCTTTGGCTCCCAAACTCTGGAACTCCCTTCCGGTGAACATCAGAAACATTCACAATCAGGCTGCTTTCTGTAAGGTCATAAAAACTCATCTGTTTTCTAAATAATTGGTTGCGGCGTTTCCTTGCCCTGTCACCTATCTTCTGTCTGAGCTTAGCGCTGGGACGTCCCTTGGCTGGGGCAGCCATGCGCTCTATAAATTTTATAACATAACATAACATATAACAATCACTGTCTTATTTTGATTCTATCCCAAATGTATGATCTTACTCGCTATTTGTATTGAACATGCACTGATGTAAAGCACTCTGAAACCCTCGGGTCTTGCCAGCGCTATATAAAACTCCTTAAATAAATACATAGTTTTGTCAGAAAAACTGTATGTCTGTGCAAAGTTAGTGGCCATTTAAGTGGAAAATGTGCTGTCTGTAAGTTACTATGTGCTCCCACACAATGCTTTAGTTACATTACAAATTCACTCCTTCTCATGTCCATAAAAGGTAGGTGGGTTTTGAACGTTTGTTGCTCTAAAAAGTGGATTGTGGTTCTATAATGTTTGGGAACTAGTGTTCTAGGTACAATGAGTTGTTTTCGATCTAGAGTTCATGAAGTATGCCCTAAGCCTCAGGAAGGGCAGATGTGTCCCAAGGTGAGGCAGACGGGTGCAGTGCTACCTCCCAAAGTCAAAGTGGGGATTTGGGAACTATGGGGCTGATTACGATGGCTGGCGGACTTGGTCCGCCCGCCATCGTAGCGGTGTTTGGGACCGTCCGCCATGCATGCGGCGGTCCCGCATACCCGATTAGGATGGGACCGCCACCGCAGCGGTCAGATTCCGCACCATTAACATTGCGGTGGTGGCTGCTGACAGCAGCACCGCCGCGATGTCGAAAAGAGCATGTTGTGCATTTCACTGCACTATGTGGCAGGCACTACACTGTGCCTGCCACATGGTGCAGTGAAATGCAGAGGATACCATGGGTTCCCCCTCAGTGCACCCACACCTCCCCCCAACACAAGGGGGGCCCGCAACGGGCCCCCGAAAACATTCCCCGCCAGCCTTTCAATGGCGGTTCAACCGCTACGGAAAGGCTGGCTTCCGCCAGCATCATAATTCTGCTGACAGAGCCTGCTAGGCTCCGCCACCATTTTAAGCATGCTGACCGCTCCGCCAGGCAATCGTAATGATTGCCTGTGGCGGTTCCGTGGCGGACGAGCTTTGCCTCCGCCGCGGTTGCGGTCTGGATCCCACCGCCATCGTAATATGGCGGTCGGAGAATCACGGTCCGCAGGGCCGGCGGACCTCACCGCCAGCCCGGCGGTGGCGATCGTTCCGCCATCGTAATCAGCCCCTATGTGAGCCAAGCAGGTGCATAAGTACTTGTTCAATTTGCAAAACACATATTTGGGGGCTATGTGGAACCTAGCTTTATTGCTCCTGATGGAGGGAAGGATGACAGGTAGTATTTGCTTTTATATGATTGGCTGACGGAGTGTCTATTGGAGTGTATGAATGTGTGGAATTTTCCAGTAATTGTTTGTGAGGCAGAGCTCATCTGTAATAACAATGTTATGGCATTTGTGGCCATTGCATGTAGGGAAGATAAGTTGTCAAGGGGGGAGTCATAGCCTACAAATGTTGTCACAGGTCTTACAGTCTTTTCATAGGAATTACCAGTGGAACTGAGACAGATACAGAGGGGGTTGACTGCACACCTGCTTCCAGAGATATATATTTACTGATCTATTACTGAGGTAACACACAGAGTAAGCATTGGGCATTTCTTGCTGTACCTGGACCTATGGTATCAGGAAGAATGAGTTGCCCCTACCCATAATTGATTAATGAGAAGGGACGTATCTCATAAGTCTGTGTATGTACCTAGAGCAGAGAGATTAAGGAACATGGTGAGCATTTACGTGCACCCAGAATTAGTGTTTGTACATGGCTTTACAGAGGGCCGTTGTTGCTCGCAGTACATTCTGCCTTGCTGCAACAGGATTTATTAAAAAAACTGCATCCAGAGTACAGTACACCAGGGAAAAGTAAGTGACCCAAAAATTAAATAAATTTCCACTTGTTGAAAAGTGCAATGTACAATACGGAGAAAAATTATAAAAGCGTTGCATGGTCGCCATTTATTATTAAGCAACTTTTATATATATGCATATATATATATTCTCTGTATTGTACCTTACACTTTTCAACAAGTAGTAATCCATTACATTTTTGGGTAAATTCATATACATTTTTATATATATATATATCTATATCTCTCTCTCTCTCTATATATATATATATATATATATATATATATATTGCAATCTCCGTAGGCTCTCGCAATTCCTTCTCGCCACACACGGACACAGACCACGAAGTAAGTGCTATTTTTTATATATTTATTTTGATGCCGCCATAACGCGTTTCAACTCCTCAAGAGTCTTGATCACATGACATCATTGTGGTTGCATTTTTTCATTTTTAAAGTGACATGGTGCTTTTGTGATTCGTGCAGAGTGAACATATAGATGGACATAGAAGAAATACTTTTCAGTACGTTTTTATCTCAACTGCGTAGATGCTTTAGTTGATATGCCTTATTAGATTTTCTACATCAGTATGTAAATAATACATTATTAAAATGCACAACCTGCAATATCCGTATACAAATATACCTTTTCAACAGATTGCAATGTATGAAAAGCCTCCATCTAGAATATGCATATTACTTTGTTATGCAGTATCTTCCTATGGAGCACAATCCTTAATTATTTTCATGGTAATCTGCTTTTGTAAAAATATTCATAAATAATTGCGTAAAATGCACATTTAAAAATTGAATACAAGCAGACCGCATTTTAGTAATGTGCAAAATACAATTTTTGATAGGCAATCGATGTTTTTCTGCAGGCTAATCTTGCAAATGTATTTCATCATTAGTCCTAATGTGCAAAGAAGTGCAAATAAAGTGTCAGTGCTTAAGTGCTTTAAAATGATTTTCTCTCCTATTGTACAATTTTTGTTTTTCCATTGTACCTGCTGACATTATATTAATAATAATGTTTCAACAGTGGTTGACCCTATGTAAACCATATGATCTGCTCAATTGGTGGTTCCAATACCTTAAAATGGAATTCATATAGAGGTAAAGTACCTGCAGTTGAATCTGCTTAATTTATTCTTGTTCCTATTTCTTTCTCCTTTGTTCCTTTTATGATTTAATAGTAGCTGATTTTATGTAGATCTGGTCACATATGTTTAGATATTAAATATTAAATATATAAATATATAAATATCTTAAAAACATTCTGTGTAAAATACATAAAAAGCTGTAAAATAATCCTTATTGTATTGAGTATACCAGTGTATTTATCTTTTGATACATGGATTTTAGAGGCAGGTGTACATGTCCTCAGTATTGTTCAACCCTCCTGGAGATTTGGAATCCATTTCAAGGATGTATCTTGTCTCGAGTCTCCGCAGCTTGGCCTCCCTATTACCTCCTCTTCTGCTAGGGGGAACTGAGTCTACTAGATAGTATTTTAAATCTTGACTCCTTGAGTTATGGTATTCCTTGAAATGTCTTGCAACTGGGTATGTGTTGTCCTGGTTCGTGATTGCTCTAATGTGTTGAAGCACTCGCTTGTGGGCCTGTAGTTTTGTACTTCCTATGTATTGTAGCCCACAAGGACACACTAGAACATATACAACATACTCTGTTTTACACATGAGTAGTTTGGTGATTTTAATCTCCTCATGGCTGAACGGTGTTATGTATGAGGTCTTAATAATACCTAATTGGCATGCTTTGCATGTCTTGCACCTGTAAAATCCCTTGTGAGACTTCAGCCAGCCACAGCTTTCAATCAGTTCTGGACTTGTTTTCATTAGTTTGTCCCTCATTGAGGTTGCCCTTCTGTGTGTAATGGCTACCTTGTGTGATAAAGTATGCCCTATTACAGGATCACTCAATACCAGTGGCCAATTACGTGTGATGATGTTACGTAATTCTTTATGTTGTCTACTGTATTCCATGATTATTCTGAACTCCTCAGTTTTGGATTCAGTTTGAGGAGTCAGAATCACCTGTTGATCTCGCTGATTTACAGGTGTCACAGGTTTAGGTTTGATCAATTCTAGTCTATCTGGGATCATCGATTTAGTTATTGCCCCTTCAACGGTTTTGAGTGAATAACCCCGTACTAGGAATCTGGCTTTGGATTCTTCTTGTGCCTCTTTTAATGATTCCTGATTGCTGTTTACCCTCCTCAACCTCAGCATTTCCCATATAGATATATATATAGATATATATATGCACTGAAAAAACCAAAGGTTACAGGGACGTTATAGTTAGGCCCAGATTTCACTCATACAAAACCAGTGAAATAGTGAAATTCAGCAGTGATAGTTACCTGAGCTAACTATAACTTACGCCCCGCAATGCACTGTTTATGACTTCACATATTACTTCACTCATGACGTGGTCAGTGACATCACTGATGACATCTCAAATGACATCACTCATGACAGCATCAAGTGAGTGTAAGTGTTTTTAAGAGTTTATGGGTGTTAGAAATATATACTGACCTACTACAAAAGTTAGATTAGTATACTATGTGCACTCCTACTTAGTGACACTACTTCTAACATATATTATGTGAGTGGCTGTGTGACTGTATGTATCCTTGTGTGTATGGGTGTGTGTGAGTGGCTGTATGGGTGATTAAGTGGGTGTGTGAGTAGCTGTGTGGGTGAGTGAGATGCTATTTAAGTGGCTGTATTGGTGACTGAGTGGGTGTGTCATTGGCTGTATGGGAGAGGGAGTAGCGGTTTGAGTGGCTCTATGGGTGGGTAATTGGGTGTGTAGTGACTGTATCAGGGGTGGTTCCTCAATTAGGGCTGAGGGGCGCCGCCCCACCTCAATTCTAACCTCCTATTGTTTTTTTATTTCAAACTAGACAGTCACTATACATTTAGAATCTCTGACCTCGTTCTCAGGCACAATCAGGCACTTTGGAAAGGCACATGCGCTAATACGCATGGGCCTGCCGTCCCAGGTTTTACAGGGCTTACCTAGTATCAGCCCTGGCCCTCTGTGCCCTGCAACAATGTTAGGCCACTGCCCTCTATGACGCAGAGCAGCCTCTCTGATTGAAAACAGCGCTTTAAGCTTAAGCCCTGCATTTTCCGAGGCTGTTGTCAATCAGCGAGGGTGCACACTGTACGGCACTGCACCCCGGCCATTTCCAAAAACGTCACAGGGTTGGACGGGATGGTATGGGATCAACAAGCCTCCATGGCCCCATCCCATCCTGGGAGGAGTTCGGAAAGATTTGAGAACACAAGGCTGGCAGGCTGTCTACAGTGAGATCTGTGACTGTGACACGCATTCCTCGTGAAACAACAAGGTGAGCAAATGTAGAACTGCTGGCAGTTAGTGGCAAGTACGAATCAGGGCAGCCAACAGGAAGAGGGGGATTTAGAGGAGGATTTTCATGGTTCGATTTATTCCGGTGCAAGGTACCAGTAGTCACAAAAAAGAGAGAATACTTTTTTATTTACATATTTGTATTGCACAAACTCCTCCTATGGGCAATGGAGTGCTTTACAGGAGCACTAGATTTCATTACACATTTGTCTTTTGTTTTTTTGCCACAGATTGAATGGCGATCCTGGAATCAGACAGCTTGGCGCACCCACGCCAAGACTTGATCTTCGTTCTCTAGATACAAAGTTGGCATCTCTGGCCATTAGCCTAAATTTTCCCCCTTCTCTTTGCCAAACTAGCCCCTTCTATGACCTTAATGCCTTCACCTTCGCTCACATGTGATTGGCAAGGTTGATTTCCTGGCTAACCTCTGCCAATGCAGTCATAAAAAAGCATTTAAAGACAAATTGAAAATCTAAGGGAAAAGGTCTGCATGTTTTTTAATCTCATCCGTGCTAACCATTTTTTAGGTCTCGGCCTGCACCAGCACTTGCGCTGGTCTGGCCGAGAGTTTTAGTAAGCGGGTTTTGGAAGTGCAAACACTGGCTTTCGGCTGGCGACCAGCTTGAGTTCACGATGGCGTGCACGCGCAGCTGCCATCTGTTGTTTCCTATCTCTTCCTCATTTCCTCGTCATGGCTCATTAACTCTCTGGACTCTGATGTTTCAATCGCAGCAGCAGCTCACATTACCAACTGAGGGCCCTGGACTACAGTCACATGAAAAACAACAGCGATTAGCATTGAAATGCAAGCTTTTTTTTGTCTAGTTAGAAATATTGCTTCGGTGGGTTGATTTCACCTTATATCGCTATTTGTTTTATATTGGGAGTCACAGCTTAATTACCAATATTTTTGTCTCTCACTGTTTTTTTTTTTTATATTTATTCGCACAAAGCTATATTTAAGGTTACTTTTTCCACGTCACTTCTTCACTCTATTTAAACTCCACACCCCCCACTCTTATTGTCTCTCTCCTTCTCTCTCTCTCCCCTCTCTAATTCTCTCTCTACTTAATTAACTCTCCCCTCTCTATCTTTTTTAGCCTTTCATTCTCTCTCACCCCTTTATCTGTTTCTCTTTCAAACTCCTTCATTCACTCTCTCTCCCTTCTTTCTCTCTCTCTATCCCACTCCACTCTTTATTCTATGTACACCCTTTCTCTCTCTCTCTTTCTCTCTCACCACCCTCTCTAATTGGGCATTATATCTTCACTCTATCTCTCACTCCACCACAGCATCACTCAGCGCAACCACAGCATCAATCAGAGCCAGCACAGCATCACTCAGCACCAACACAACACCACCACAGCATCACTCAGCACCACCACTCAGCACCACCACAGCATCTCTCAGCACCACCACAGCACCACTCAGCACCACCACACCACCACTCAACACCACCACAGCATCACTCAGCATCACCACAGCATCACTCAGCACCACCACAGCATCACTCAGCACCACCTCAGCATCACTCAGCATCACTCAGCACCACCACAGCATCACTCAGCACCACTCAGCACCACCACAGCATCACTCAGCACCACCACAGCACCACAACAGCACCACTTAGCACCACCACAGCATCACTCAGTATCACCACAGCATCACTCAGCACCACCACAGCATCACTCAGCACCACCACACCACCACTCAGCACCACCACAGCATCACTCAGCACAGCACCACAACAGCATCACTCAGCACCACCTCAACATCACTCAGCACCACCACAGCATCACTAAGCACCACCTCAACATCACTCAACACCACCTCAGCATCACTAAGCACCACCTCAACATTAGAATAGGCAGGAAGAAGTTGCCAACATTGCAACAACAAAATAAACGACAAGACCTTTCTTATGTTTATTCTTTTAATTGGGTCATTCAGTTGTACATAATGTCGTCTTAGTTATATATAAAGTAACAAAAATGCTTATAAGTCTTTTTTATTATAACTTTTCAACATGCTGCACAGCAGCCACAATGCTCTTAAAAACATTGGCAAAACCAATAGCTCTGCCTAAACACTTATAAGGCCCCAAAGGCGAGACCTATTGGCTAATAGGTCTCGCCTTTGGGACCGTATATGTGTTTAACCAGGTGTCAGTTATGCAGCACAATTGTTGCATGGCTAAACACTTATAAGGTCCCAAAGGCGAGACCTATTGGCTATGCCAATGCTTGTTCTTTTTTTCTTTGCTGTAAACTTCCGCTTTAGTATTCAGGAAGGGCCTTCTATGGGGAATCAGCTACAGGACATTCGCTTCTCACAAAGCAGTAAAAACCTTTATTGAATTCAGAACCTGGGATCGCTCTCGCAAGTCTTTGATATTTGCTTGGCAGGTTTGATTCCTCGGCGTATTCACTGACCACAAAGTGTAATGGTTTAAAAATATTGCCTAGAAGTGATTACACAGGACAAATGTGCTGTGGCTTCAACAAATCTCACGCAGGCACTTGTCTGGTCTGATCGTTGTTCATTTCTGTGTGAAATTTTTTAAACAATTTAACTTTATGGTGCGTGAAATCGCATGGTGAGCAGTTGTACCTTTTGTGACACGCCCTTGCAGTCTCTAAATTGTTGGTAAACTGAAAGGGAAGGAAAAGGTTGATAGTGCACCCCCTGCCTTTCTCTGTGCTGAAGCTGTTATGGTGTATGTATGCACAATGCAGCCTTCCTGGCCTCTGCCCCACAACAGTATTAGTGGGGGTGCAGGGACATGTTGAAATCGTCTTCCTTATTGTCATGTAAGATTGCAACAGGGTTGGGAGGGGACAAGGGACATGACAATGAGCATGAAAAAAGGCGCTGCACTCCCAGGCAAGAGCAAGGCCTTACTTACACCCATATGGTGCTTCATGCAGTACAACATCCCTGATTACATCTACAAGCATCATGGCCATGAGTAAGTGACTGAAGGCAAAACTCACAAGTTTTTGACACATGCTCATCCATTTCAGGGTTCTTGGCTGCATTCTTGATATTGTAGTCCTATAATTTAGTCTGTTACAAAACTGGGACTGCAAGTCCCAGAATGCAAAGGAAAAATCTGATCTGTATGAGCTACTCATGCATGGATCTGGGATAGTTTAGAACTTCCATCTGTGAGCCGGGTTTGCTGATTACCACAAGACCAGTGCGTTATGTAAACAAAATACTCCCAGGTCTGATGAACATATCAGCATATCGAATATGACAAAAAACCAAACACCAATGCTGTCAGTGATCAGGTCAAGTGAATGCCCCACGTCATACAGCATGCACAGCTGTTAAAATGCAGTTGTCTCAAGCTTTTATTTAAATTTGGCCATGCCCAGCACAAACATGGGACAAATTAGATCCTTTTTGGCTTTGATTACAGCAATGCATGACTACACTGCTGCTCATGACATAACTGGATCTATGTGGAGATTTCTGAGCAGAGTGCAGTTTCTGAGCAGCCTATGGCTTCATGAGTCCAAAATGCACTGCAAGCAGAAACAGCGTGTATCATACTAGTCTGTACATCCAGAGGATACTGCCCCATTGCATTCTGATGCCTGAAATTATGCCAGTGACATAAGGGGTACATAATACAAAGCAAGAGTGCAGCATTTTGTGTTAATGCTTTTGTCCTCTGAAAGTCATACTTTCAGCCTCTGGCACTGTCATCTGTTTCACTTGCACTCATTGTGGGTAGGTCTCAGTGCTTAATTTGTAAAATATTAAGTGCAGGTTCTCAATATTATTTAGGAGACCACACCCACTTCCTGTACTGCCCCCACCCACTTCCTCTACTGGTCACATCCACTTCCTCTATTGGCTCCACCCACAGCCACAACTAGCACCCCTGAAAGACAGATTTAATACCCAATCTGAATTTCAGCGAGCGACTGACTGCAAGAAGAAAGATCTTTCCTCCCAACTGTGACTCACTTCGCCTGATGGAGAGCTATCCGAGAAAGCTGGGCAGTGATCAGTGTGCTGCAGAATTTTCAGGATGAGGCCCTGATCTCATCAGATAAAGGCCCACTTCCACCACTACCCTTCCCCAAGGTTAATACCCAACCATCTTTGCCAGCTCTCTATTGAAGCAGAAGACCTACTTTCTCACTAGGAGTAGAGATAGAAGAGACTTCCTGATACCCACTAGATGGAGTCAGAGCCCTCAGCACTACATGAACACAGTAGAAATCACCTATAACAACCACTAGGCAACGGTGACGTGTAATTCATTACTGCCAAGTGGCCTACATCCTGTTTGACCCTCAAACAATTCTGTGTTTTAGCTAACTGCTTTTTTGTTTTTTGGACCAGTTACAAACACCTGGAATGAAAATTATCATTTGAAGCTTCAAAGAACCCCTGGCACATTCCATCTATACATCCAAACACCCACACTGTGTGCAAACACCATCCTCAGTCCCTTACACACACCATATGCATTCATCTTCTGAAGTATGTGTGAGTGACTAGAAACAACTGTTCATGTTACATTTCATTTATAATTTATGACATTTTTGAATGTGTTTTGTAAGTACCAGGGGAGCAAAGACTATCGTCCCTGGCGTTAAGCACAGGTTAATTTAATGACTTTTTGTGGTTCACCCTATCAAAGATTGTGGCTGTTTCTTGAGTGGGCTTTCACACTCCTCAACCAACAACCCAATTTCTCACATATGCTATATTGTAGCCCAGGGACCCATCTCTGTGATTAAGTAGCAATTTCTGCTTCATTATATTAAAATTGGTCCACTGCTCTGCATTGTTTTAAATATGGAGTGCTCAGTACCAGTTGAAATCTTAATCATGAGTACTATCTCTACTTGTATAATACTGCACTGAAAAATACAAATAAACCAATGTGCGTTTACATTTGCCACAAATAGGGTTTTTGTTAAGTTTCTCTTTATTTCAGGGTCTGATGGCTATTACAATATGAGAAGAGAATCAAACTGCCATGATGTTTTGCTCCCCTACATTCCTTCCAACTTAACAACACACTCAGTAGGTTGAAGGGTGTCGATTTGTAGGGCCAACATTCCTACCGGCATAATGCAGTTTGTAGGTGGTACACAAGAAATACCACCTCTTTTAAAAAACAAAAAATATGAGGAAACTAAAAATATGAAATTTTGGCAAACACTTTTGAACAGTCGATCAGGAGCACAAGAACTACCACTTGTAAACAGAACTTTGTTGAAATACCCTTGCTCAAGCTCTTCACCTAATTTTCTGGCAACAATGGATTTCTGGAAAGAATCAGAATGTATGCATAGGAAAAAAAGAAAACCTTAGATACAAAATAGCGGAGCACTGTGGAAATTCTCATAAAACATGAAAAAGCAACATATATATTTCATTATGGTCATTGTAGTTATTGGTTTGCTAACACATGAATAAGCATTTGGCTGCAGCACACTCACAGTGTGCATTTTGGACATACATTATGGATTCATCTATTGGCTGGTGGGATTTAGGGGTGTGGAAAGGTTTTTAAGCATTGATCTTGATTTTAATACTTTGTGAAGTTTCCAAAGATTCTTTAACTTCACCTTCGCAGATTAGCAGATTTTTTTGTGCAGTGCAAGCTAATTTTGACTGTACTGAGAGATAATTGCCACATTAATCGAAATCAGCTAATATGGAAAATATATGGAGACTTTATCTCCGCAGGTTTAACTTTTTTCTGAGATTTTTTGCACAGTTACAAATGTATGCATGATTTCCATGCAAATGTAGAAAAAGGTAAAATGTTGCAATCATTGGAAAGTTCCAAATTGTTTTTCAAGAACCTCATGTAGACTGCAATTAAATAAATAAAAACGTTCACCCCTCTTGTATCACTGCATCGAGTAGAAGTTTCCTTCAGACTAGGCGTTACTAGAATGTGACTACAATGATCCTAATGCTTTGGGTACATAATTTGGGTTATCAAGTCTCCGACTGAAAGCACTTGAGATATAGCAGATGACATGCAGAATGTGACTTCACAGCCTACAGTGCAACAGTTGAGCAGAAACGGTCGCGCGACCATACTAGCCCAGAAACACACTTGACAGTCATTAATGCTGGGTTGGGGGGGGGGGGCAGTGATGCATTACCAAAGTAGGCTTTGTGCTTTTTTCAAAATTGCTTCTCTAGTTTCCCCATGCATTACTTCTTTGAGACATATAAAAAGTCTGTTGATGTTTTGTAATTGGATTTATATAGCGCTTACTACCCCTGACGAGGTGCCAAAGTGCTTTACAGCAAGTAGCGTGCTACTCTGGAACCCACGGTTAGTGGTTAGTCCATGGAAGTTGTAATTAATAATGTGCTCTCAAGAAAAGCCGCATCCATAGACCCCTGTTTTTTTTGTTATATGTTAATATCAAGTAGGTGTGATCATTCTTGGGGGGCTTTGTTTGGGTTTCATAGTGCTTTTTCCTTTCTCTCCCATGTTTGGTAGTCTTTCTACCCTCTGTATTTTAAGTGAAGAGGGTAGAACAAAAGGTGGGGGTCATTTGCTGTTGCCATCAGAAATGTAGAAAAATCTATAAACATAATGCTGTTCGATGAGCTTCGGTAGCTGCCAGCTCTCTCCTTTGTACAGACAAATCTCAAAAACTGAGGATCAGTTTAATACAAAAACAATGCATCTACCACTGCACTGCCAACTACTGCCTGTATAAAAACAATGGTCAATGCAGTTTTACATCTTATACACTTTCACGGTTCTGGAAGCAATCAGACAGGTACATTGACTAGACCATACGGCTTCTACTTCCTCTCTTCAACTAAGCTGTGAGAATGGCTGATTTGCGAGCAACTGACCCCGTCATTCACATCACTTCAGACAACTCTTTCCAAAGAGTGCTGCAGCCAGGTTGCAGCCAGGTTTGAGTGCTTTTGGAAATCGAAGGGTGTCTTTTCAAAACTCCGGCTGCCCTCACCTTTTCATTAAAGCGTATTTGAGATGAACAGCAGGAGGCGCCTGTTGCGAGCTCTTGGAAGAAGGGGCACTAGTGTTTTATTTGGCAGTTGATAACTTTTCTGGGAGTGCATGATGGCCTAAAAAGAACTAACCGCTGATTTTACAAAAGAAGGCTGCGATCAGCTGGGCAAAGATACCAGTATGCACGTTTTCTGGGAAAGTCAACGAAGCAGGGCTTGGGTACACAGGAAAACTGTGGCTGCCCGCCGCCCCCAACGGGGGCCCCCCTAAAAGGGCGGCCCTTTAGTGCCATTGCGGCACAAGCCTACCCCTCGTCCTAGCTGCAGAGGGCTTCCGCCTGGAGCCTGCGGTTCAGGGGGTGTGGGCGTCACTTCCGGTACGCCCAGGGGGGGAGGGAGGGTATGTATACCCCTCTGACCTTCCCAGCGGCCTCTTTGCCGCCAGCCTCGCCGTCTGCCTCGCCGTCTTGCTGGTCGAGCTGTTGGTTCGGGATGCGCTGAGGTCATGTGGTCTCGCGTCTGATTGAGATGAGTGCGGCCTAATCCCCTCCCAGGTGCCCCCCCAATAGGTCCCGCCACGTTTGGTTATACCCACGTGGGACTCCCGCCTCAGTAATGCTTCCCCTGGTCTGGTCACCGCAGGGTGCACGCCGTTAGCTAAGGGGAAATGTGGCGAGGTTTCGGGACGGTGCCAGGGTTGGGGAGGTAGATCGTATGGGCCGCACGCAGCAGATGGTGTCTATCAACCAGCTCCAGCATCGACCAGCTCCCTGGTCACCGCCTCTCCAGGGGCCCTGTCCCCGGAGGCCTGGTCGCGCAGCAACAAAGGGCGAGGCTGGGAGTAGCCTCATTTGGCCCGTGGGCGGGTAGCCCCTCCCTCCCAGTAAGCCTTTACCGCCCGAGTAGTTGAGCTGGGTTGGTGCCTTCCTTCACGCCGTGTCCGTCTGCCGGCGGGAGCTCGAGGTCGCTTTGCTGTGCGGGGCGGGGCGCGGGGGGGGGGTCGGAGCCTCGGGCAGAAACTTGCGGTGAGTCTGTGCCCTTTCCTCCAATACGACCCACCACGCCCCCCTAGCCACAAATGCGGCAGCCGCACAAGCTTTGCAGGGTCCGTGCGTGAATGGTGGGCAACGAGTCAGTCCAAACGGTTTCCCCGTCTGCCGGGGTAGGGGGCACTGGGGGTTGGCCCTCCACCCGGGGCTCGTAAGTCGTCCCGCCTCCGGCCTTGCCATCCCCTCAAGGCGAGAGGTGGCCTTCCACGGCCAGCGTCGCTCGCTGCTGGTGCCCCTGGTCGAACTGGAAGTGCCAGGCCCCCTGGTGACTAGGGAGGGGCACCGGCCTCGAAGCCATGAGGTGCTCGGGACGTCCGGTTCGAATAGAGGCCGTAGTGGTTCCCAGGAGTAGCGACAGAGAAGGGTGAGTGCTTTGGTGCTCAGCAGTCGAGCGAACAGCGCCGTAGTGCGCTACCGGGCACTCCATTCTAGGAGCTGTATTCTAGGAGCTGTGCGGGATATGGGGGTATAGGATCTTGGGCACATGTACAACAGAAACCCAAGTGGCCCTAGTAAAACAGAACCATACGGGGGGGGCGCAAGCACATTGGCCTCCGAATCTGACGCCCCCCCACTGACCCTCCCCTGAAATCCGAGATGGCATCCGGCAACAGCTGGCTTTGTGGCCATCCTGCTCGCCCTTTAGACGTGGGCAATCTGGCACGCGTTGCTGGTCTGGCGTCGGCGGGTGCGGGTTACATCCCCGGTCCCATGGTTGGCTTCTTATGTTGTGGTGAGTCGTGTCCCTTTCCTCCCGGGTGTGCGGTCCTCTGGAGGATTGGTGAAAGGGGTTGGAAATGGATCTGGCGTATGGGCCAAGTACGGCCGATGTTGGGGCACCGCATTCTCGAGTAGATGGGTTGTGCTAGTACTGTAGAGTAGCCAGAGGCAGCATCTGTCTCGCGATTGGTGTCTGAGGACAAGTCAACACCAGCCCCCCACCACCACCGGCACAAACTCCGGTGTGCCCTGCCCGTCTCGCGTCGCGGCTCTGGGTCGGGACTGAAGTATCAACTCCTTTCTACTATCGGGAGCCCCTGAGTCGAGGCACCATATGGCATGGTTGCAACCGCTCTCGGGGGCTTGCAGTTGTTTTGGTGCGGTCTTGGAGTTGTGTCGAGGTCACTGCACGTGGAGAGTGTGCGTTTCCTCATGGTACCGTGTTCCCGAGCGGAGGGGTCTCGCTGGTATGCGTGTTCGGGATTCCATGGGCGGTTTGCTTCCCCCTCGGCAGCAAAGTCAGGAAGGAGCTCTGCGGCGTATATGAGTCCGAACTTTAAAGGCAAAGGCACTAGGAATTTTGCTATTCAACAGAAAACTAAAGCCAAAACGAGGGTGCATTCCGGCCGTGATGCCGTCTTTGATTCGAGTCTCGGAGTCGGGTCACAATCCTGTGATTCGGGGTTAACCCTCTAATCTCCCGTGTCTACAAAAGTTTTCGTGTCTTTGTGTGAGGTAACTGGTCCACATGCAAAGCGCTCCTATACCTGCTGGGCGGGTGCGCGCTACATAACTGCAACAATCAGTGCACAAAGGATTGAGGGGGTGCCTCCCTGCTGCCCAGACTTGCAGTAAACCTTTAGTTCCACACAGCGAGAGACCATTTACCAGCCTCCCATGATTTGGTGAGAACGTTTTGAACAGTCTGTCAGGAGCATGTTACCAGACTAGCATAAATTTGTGAGAGCATTGCACACTAACTGTTAAATGATTAAATTTTATAGAAAGGGTGCCTTAGTCCAGCACACACTGCTACAGGCCCGCAGGCGTTGTTGTGGTTGTGCGGATCGGGTCCGGCGGGGGCGGGTCTCAAAAGCTGGGATCCGGACTGCACTTCGGCTGTTGTTCAGATTTGTGGCTCCGGATCGGGCACATGCCGGAATTCATAGTGTCAGCTGGGCCTCGAGGAAGCCGAGCGTTCGCAGCCCGCCTGGTGTGAGGATATCAGACCCGGTTTCGTGAACGGGCAATATCTGCACAACCGTACAACCGTACAACAGGCGCACGCCCTGCGCCAGCGTTTGTCGCGGACCCCCGGCAATTAGGCCAATAGTAATCATCCAGTCACTACCTCCCAGCCCGGATGAGGATCCTTAGCCCGCCCGCATTGAGTAATGTCTATAAATGTACTTGGGATATGGCAGGTAAGCCTGTCTAGTCCCATTGGCCAGTTACATCTAAGTTTTCATACTGCCGTTGCGTGGGCTCCACTGGTACGGCCAGTTTTATGAGAGGCTCTTGGGCGATTTGACTCATTGAGGAGGCAATTGTTTTCATTGAAGGGGGCGTTGTGCACCCTGGCTCGGCCCGGACTGCGTGCGTCGGTCCTGGCACTCCAACACGGTTTGAGTAGCTTGGCTGATGCGAGGCGGATGAGTTTTATTAAATTCAGCGCCTCCGCTGCCCCCCCCCCTCGTTGTTAAATAATGCCAGGGGGGAGGGCGGTCCAAGCAGGTTGGTCATTGCAGCATTTAATATTTTGGACCCCTGGGTGCAGCACGTTGTCTGTTGGTGCTGTATCTCTGGGGAAGGGTTTGATTCATTAAGCGAATGGTGTCACTCTCGCAGAGCGGTGTGGTGCCTGGACAATATTTTGTGTCCATTCTACCTACCCTTTCTGACATAAGCTGACTGCCGCAATCTTGGCCTGAAGTGTCAATTGTTGATTATATTATGGTTTCAAGTGCATACAATGACAAACGACACTGCGTTCCTTTCGACACTTTACCCTGGATGGTGCATCATGTGGTAAATTCAAGCTATTGGTATTCGTAGGTATTATAGCTGAGCCGAAGGGGGATAGGAGTGGCTTTAAGACACCCCCCTCACCCCCCTCTCCCCCCTGAACTCGACTATTTAGTTCGCCTTACATTTTCAGAGACGGGTTTCAGGCCATTGTAGATAGGGGGAACCTTTTACCACTTAATTTCAAACAAGCAAAGCGCAGTGCCTAGGTGCTAGTGTGCCATGGCCTGCATGGTGGTAGTTGCGGTTTGGACTGTGACTGTCAGGAGGACGGTACGAACCCCATAGGCCTCCTGCAGTGCCACAGGACAGGAGCTGGCCTGCACATGGCCCAAGCGGCACATGGCGATGCTATGTGGGCATACCAGGGTTGGGAATTGGAACACTGTGGGCACGGCACTGCGTCTGGCAGGGTGCAACCACGTTGCATGGGCTCTGCCTCCCTGTCCTCGTCAGGGGTGCGCGCGCCTAATTAGAGCCAAAATCATTCTGGGCCTTGGGCCCGTTGATGCATGCGTCGGTTTGTGCAGCACAGTTCTTGTGTCAGGGCATTCGGGCGCAGCAGATTGTCGGCTTCACCATGCATTGATTAAAAAGTGAACGTAAAGCAAGCAGTTTGAGCATCAATAGGTTTGGGGTGAGCCAGTCCGTTTCCGGCGTAGGGGCTGTGACTCCTGATTTGAATTTTTGAGTCCATAGTCGACATGATGCAAAACATTGCAATTAGGAGGGACGCTCCTGGATTGGTGAGCGTAGCACATTTCCACTGAAGGCCATGCTTTTCATTCGCTGTGAGCACAAGGATAGTTGTGCTGAATATGTAATGGAACTGGCGCTCATGTATAGCGTTTTATACCTTGGCGTAGCGTCATTGCCCAACAGTTTAAAGGAGTGTGGTGCCAAACCTGTGCAAGGATCTTGCGCTGGTTGATTGTCTACAGCCTCTTCTAAATAAGGGGGCCCCTACCCCCACTGTTTTGTTAAGTGTAAAGGATTTCAGGGGCCCGCCCATGATCAGCATCAGCGTGCTGCTCCTCAAACCGGGTTAGCAAGATGTTTGTCCCTGATGGAAGCGTTGTTAACTGTGCCCACTACACTATCCCTCTCCCAGCTTGAGAGCAGGGGCTTAATTTAAAAACCAGTATGTTGCACAAGAGTAATTCATACTCGGGTGTCTAGTCTGCTCTTCTATGTATGTACGGAGCAGGGAGTGCACTGCAGTTTGCTAGTTCCCCTGTGGTGAACCCCCCTCGATGATTGTCATTGCGGCCGTGTAGATTGTGTAATAATTGGCGGGGCCTACTGCCACGTACATCTAGCTGTGCCTGTAATGTGGCTAAGTCATGGTAGAACGTGACGGGTGCTCATGTAAGGCGCCTCGATACCTTCAGCCTGAGTATGTGCTAGATAGAACTGCGAAGAGACGACCAAAGTTGATTACAGGAGCCATTCCTTTTGCGGGATGGTGCACATGCGGCAGGGTTAGTGAAGCATGAGCTGTAAGCGCAGAGGCACATTGTAGATGCGCGTGCGGTGCACTTTGCCTTTTAAGTTGAGCACAGGAGCCATTCCTTTTGCGGGATGGTGCACATGCGGCAGGGTTAGTGAAGCATGAGCGGTAGCGCAGAGGCGCATTGAGCAAATACTTCGCTGGGTGGCCAACAAGGTTGCAATCAACAAGCATTTCATCCTTCTGAGGTCGATAAAACGAGTACCATGGAGCTGAGTAACAATAAACATGTTATGCAGCGCCAAGATACCATGGGATGAACGTGTTACCAAGTACAGGCAGAAGCGGAAATTGTTAATGAATCTGGTGAATACAGTGGGCTCACTCAGCAAAGTAGTAAGCGAGAGCCCAACACAATTTCCATGGGGCTGAAGGGTGGCACAGGCAGCAAAGTTGACAGCCAAATCGACAACGTTTCATTAGTGCCGCAAGTGCAGTGGCGGTAACAAGGGACACGTGATCCAGTGGTGGATCAACAAAGGTGTAGCACTGACCGGGCATACATCCCACAGTGCTGGCTCATCAGGCGGGCAGGGGCAGCATAGGTTGGACGGCTGCATGCCCATGGATCGCCCGTAAGATAACCCACCTTATTGCATACTCTTGTATGGAATAAACCTGCGACAGTTTTTCCCATAAACAAAGTGTCTTGTGGTTTATTTATGCACGTTCGCCTATGGGAAAGTGGGGGGATGTTGCCGGTATTGGGACTATGTATGAGTATAGAAATTCGTTTTGGCGCGTTCATATTCATAAATCTTCATGCTCCCAGCGCACCAGTTCTTGCATGTTCCGACTTCCATAATCATTTGGATTAAAACTTCAGACTTTGGGAACTGCAGTGGCAGGCACTACTACGCTTCAAAAACGGTGCTCTGAAGTACCCCATGAAAAAGGTAGCTGTGGAAAACGGGGCAAACTCACCTTTTGTGCCTGTAGCTGCTTGAATTCAATTCCTGGATAAGGAATTATTAATCCGCGCGGCCTCCGGAATTGTTGTTGTTGCTTTCGCTCGTAAAAGGCTCTAACTGCAGCAAAGCATTAAATTCCTCCTCAGTGCAGGCCTGCTAAGCGCTAACAGGTTACAAGCGCCCTCGAGAGTTTATCGCAAAACTGGAAACAATGGTGTGTTCCGTGTAGTCTCAGCTGGGCCTCTGGACAGCTGCGATGGCCAAAAGTAGTACCACATCTAACAGGCCTCAGCGGCTCGTCCTGAACTTTCCCAGTTTGCCTTGCCCCCACCTCACTATCAGCCTGCCCTCAGCCTCAATTATCCAAACGGAATGAGTATGACGACGCTCTTTGGTGAAAGGCATGCGTGCACTGCTGACATCACTAACGTGATGCAGTCATCATGCCTGGACCTGGGTGGGCCCTCCTCTGGTGACATACCAGGCAGGCATCCGAACCAAATTGGGAACAGGACAGGTATGTACATTTATTTTTAATAATTACTGGGCCCAGGGGAGAAAAATTCAATAGACCCGGCCCTGCGATATAAGTGCCGGTGCTAAGCACCGGAAACCACAGGCACAAATTTAAGCACTGGTGGGTCTTTATAAGAGTTCTTGGGGTGTCTCAGTCATAATTAACAGGGTGACTCAGAAACAGTCATGGATTTCTCAGGCACATTCATCTACTGAGGGTCTTACTCTTAGGAACTATAATCTGGGTAACTGTCATGCTTGCCTTTGTATTGACAAGAGAGAGAGCCTGGTGGATCTATAAAAGATGTCTGCAACATCTCTTGCAACCTCTTTCCTTCCTTCCAAAGCCCCTTGGCACAACTGTGCTCAGTCGTTAAGGCAAATGTAGAAGTTTCACTTCTGCCCCACCAACTTCAAAGTTCACCAGCCACCACTGGCTTTATGGGTGAGTGAGTGGGTGTCTGAATGGCTATATGAGTGAGTGACTGGGTGTGTAAGTGGCTGTAAGGGTGAGTAAATGGTTGTGTGAGTGGCTGGTGGCTTTTTGGTTACGTGAGTTGGTGTGTGAGTGGCTGTATAGGAGAGTAAGTGTGCGTGTGAATGGTTGTATGTGTGAGTGAGCGGATGTGTGAGTGTTTGTATGAATGTGAATGAGTATGTAAGTGGTTGTGTGGGTGTTTGAGTGCTTGTATAGGTGAGTGAGTGGCTGTGTTGAGAGGCTGTATGGGTGAGTGAGTGTTTGAGTGGGTGTATTGGTGACTGAGTGGGTGTGTCATTTGCTGTATGGGTGAGTGAGTGGCTCTATGGGTGGGTAAATGTTGTGTAGTGACTGTATGGGTGAGTGAGTGGGTGTCTGAATAGCCGTATGAGTGAGTGTAAGTGGCTGTATGGGTGAGTGAATGGTTGTGCGAGTGGCTGTTTGGTTAAGGGAGTTGATGTGTGAGTGGCTGTATTGGACAGTAAGTGTCTGTGAATGGCTGTATGGGTGAGTGAGCTTGTGTGAGTGCTTGTATGAATGTGTGTATGGGTATGTAAGTGGGTGTGTGAGTGTTTGTATGGGTAAATGAGTGGCTGTGTTGAGAGGCTGTATGGGTGAGTGTGTGGGTGTGTGAGTGACTATAGGTAAATACATGGGTGTGTGAGTAGCTGTATGGCTGTGTGTGTGGCTATGTGACTGGCTGTATGGGTGAGTGACTGTATGGGAGAGTGAATGGTGGTGTGAGTGGCTGTACAAGTGAGTGGGTGTGTGAGTGGCTCTATGGAGGAGTGAGTGGGTCTGTGAGTACTGGTATGGGTCTGAATGGTTTTGTGAGTGGCTGTGTGGGTGGGCATACGAGAGGGTGTATGGGGGTGTAAGTGGGTGTGTGATTGGTTCTGTGGAAGATATCATCAGTGATGTCATTTGAGATGCCATCAGTGATGTCACTGACCATGTCATGAGTGATGTAAGGTCATAAGCAGTGCATTGCGGGGGCGTGAGTTATAGTTAGCTCAGGTAATTATAACTGCTGAATTTCACTGGTTTTGTACAAGTGAAATCTGAGCCTAACTCTAACGTCCCTGTAGCCTTTGCTTTTTTTATTGAATTTCTAAGGTTTTTAAAATTCTATTTCCTAACTATAATGTCCCTGTAACTTTTGTTTTTTAAGACCACCCCAAGAGACAGGGTTTGGGTGTCCGCTTGCCGTAAAAATTATAAGTTAGCTGTCAAGGGACGCAAACGTCAATTGCAAAAACAAGCTTGGGAGGACTTGACAGAGGCAATAACACTTAAAGATTCTACCGCTTTCTGGAGAGTCATAAATAATTCTTGTTTTCAAGAATCGAACAAACCCGGGCTGAGCAATAACATCCTGCCGGAGCAATGGTACGAGCACTTTCATGGGCTGTACAATTACAATCCAAGTGCTGATCTACCCCAGGAACGTAATGGGGAACAGGGTACACCCCCGGTGGAATTCTCACTAAGTGAGGTCAAAAAGGGAATCGAGGGCCTAACTAGGAACAAGGCTCCTGGCCCTGACGGGATCCCACCTGATCTTTTCATAAGTAATGTGGATCTCTGGGCCCCAATCCTGACTAGGGTGATTAACGCAGCAGGGGCTACAGTAATGCCAGCATCTTGGTCTACAGCCACGATCGTCCCCATTTTTAAAAAGGGCAATAAGGACGTCCCACAATGTTATCGCCCACGATGTGTCAGCGAAGGTATTAGGGCGGGTGGTTTTAAGTAGGCTTATGGACTGGGCTGATGAGCATAAGATTATAACTGATGTGCAATTTGGCTTTAGGCCAGGAAAAACTACTACTGACCAATGCCTTAATCTGTACCTCATTGCAGCCAAATACACAGTGGTAAGTCCAGGGACGATGTATTTAGCATTTATGGACTTAACCGCCGCCTTCGACAGAGTCACTAGAGGGAAACTGTGGACATTAATGGACGGGCTTGGCGTGGACCCTGGGCTTATTAACATTTTAAAAACTTTGCATTTGAACACCACTGCCACGGTTAGATACTGCCAGGATGGAAGCAAAACAGAATCCTTTACGTGCTCCAGTGGTGTTAGACAGGGTTGCATACTAGCTCCCTTTCTGTTTACGTTATATATAAACGGTCTTGATCGCGCCCTAAGCACTCTTCAGGCTGATACTCCAAGGATAGGTACCCGTGGAATTCCAGTTCTGCTTTATGCAGACGACGCGGTGCTCCTTGCACGCACTCCCAAAGGTCTGCAGATCCTAATAGACGGGTTTGTTTCCTTTATGGAGAACTTGGACTTGTCTCCCAATTTGGCAAAAACTTATGTGGAAGTGGGCAAAAAGGTAGGCAAATCATACAAATACACAATTGGATCTCATTGTCTAGGCAAGGTGCAGTCCTTCTCGTATCTGGGGATTTTATTTGATGGGCGTTTAAATTTTAAACACTTACTAGAGGAGAAGTGCTGCACCATGGCCAAATGCAACGGTTCAATAATGAATTTTGCCCAAAGGTTAGGACGGTGGTCCCCAGAGCAGATTTTGAAACTGTACAGCTCCATGTGCTGTGCCAAAGTGCTGTATGGCAGTGAGGTTTGGGGATTTATTGAGGCGAACCAACTACAAATAGAGGAGAACAAGTATCTCAGGCGCCTGTTAAAAGTTCCTCAGAGCACGTCAGCCCACATTGTACATGAAGAACTGGGTGCCCGTTACATTATGGATAGGTGGGCTGTCAACCCCCTAGTTCGCTGGGTAAAGATCTGGTCAAATGAGGAGGCGGCACTAAGTAGGCAGGTTTTAGAAGACTGTCTCTCCCTGGACCATGGCCTCAAAATTCCCTGACTAAAATATGTGAAGGAGTCCCTTGTGAAAGTTGGTTGTGCAGATTTATTCGCTAACCCCTCGGAAATAAGTATACTAGATAGGGCACTGGTCAAGGACCGGTTCTTTAAGTATGTAACGTTGCACCGGGAAGACAGAGAGTTACTTAAACCGTCGGTGAGAGAACATTTAGTTGTTAGATCCACCGAGGGCATTGAACCATACCTGTCTTGTATAAGTAGTGCCCATGACAGATTTTTAATGTCTCGGTTCAGGCTAAACCTTTTGCATCACATTTTAGCAGAACCGGCAGGGTTCTCACTGCATCCAGAGTTGAAGGGGCCCTGTGGCTGCGACCACCGGTCTCCACAGGACACCCTTCACTTTGTTTTATTCTGCCCATTTTATTCTGATCCAAGAAGAGCTATTCTGAGGGGTATCTTAAAAAAAGCGAGATTTAAACAAGCACGGGTGGCACTTTTATTTTTGAAATTGGCCACAGATGCCTTTACACTCTTCTGTATTACGAACTTTTTAAGGACTGCTTTTAGATTAAGGGCCACAAGGGGTTGCGTGAACTAGCCCTGCAGATGGGGTTGTTTTATGAGAGACACGTTATATGCGTTGTTTATTTTTAGCTAGATATATTCAATCTGTACCATGTAGATTATAAATTGTTGTATTGTTCCTTTTAAAAATTGAAGTTTGTACTGTAACCTATGGATAAAGTGTTACTTTTATGATATTTTTATATGCCGAATAAAGGAATTGAATTTGAATTTGAAGTGAATTATTAAGGTTGTTCAAATTCTATTTCCTAACTATAACGTCCCTGTAACGTTTTATTTTTTAGTGAGTTTCTAAGGTTTTTTAAATTCTATTTCCTAACTGTAACATCCCTCTTACCTTTGGTTTTTTCTAGGCCTGGGCGTAAAATTCCGCTTTGCTTGCGGAGTTTGCAGGATTCCGCAATTCTGCAATCTGCAGAGAACACGGAGTTACTGATAAATTCTGCAATGGAAATTTTGTTTTCCGTTGGCACGCTCGTCACAACATTTCGCGCAAGCGGTGAGCACAACGAGACTTGATAGGTGCTCGCCTGCAGCCGGGCAACTGTCAGCAGCCAAGGGGCATTCCTCCTCCAGCCAGTAGTGCACCTGGAGGCCCCTTTGCAGAGTGGGTGAGAAAGGGGGCAGGACCTCCGAAGAGGTCTCAGCAGTCCCACTGTGGGGGACTTACTTGTCGCAACAATAGGGGCTCTTGGCCCCCAATGACCCTCAGCAGCCAAGGGGAGTTCATCCCCTGACCAGTAGTACACCAGGAGGCCCCTGTGCAGAGTGGTTGAGAAAGGGGTCGGGCCGCTAATGCCGTCTCAGCAAGATGGATATGGGGGACTTACTTAGTGCAAGAATAGTGGTTCTTGGTCCCCAACGACCCTCAGCAACCAAGGGAAATTCATCCCCCAGCCAGTAGTACACCAGGAGGCCCATGTGCAGAATGATTGAGAAAGGGGGCGGGGCCTCCGACAACGTCTCAGCAATCTGGCTGTGGGGGCATTAGTTATCGCAACAATAGAGGTTCTTGGCCCCCAACGACCCTCAGCAGCCAAGGGGAGTTCATCCCCCAACCAGTAGTAGGCCAGGAGGCCCCTGTGCAGAGTGGTTGAGAAAGGAGGCAGGCCTCCGACAACATAACAGCAATCCTGCTGTGGGGGACTTAGTTATCACAACAATAGAGGTTCTTGGCCCTCAGCGACCCTCAGCAGCCATGGGGAGTTCATCCCCAACCAGTAATACACCAGGACGCCCCTGTGCAAAGTGGTTTAGAAAGTGGGCGGGGCCTCTGAAGACGTCTCAGCAATCCGGCTGTTGGGGACTTAATTATTGCAACAATAGGGATTTTTGGCCTCCAACGACCCTCAGCAGCCAAGGGGAGGCCATCCCCCAAACAGTAGTACGCCAGGAGCCCCCTGTGCAGAGTGGTTGAGAAAGGGGATGGGGCCACCGATGATGTCTCAGCAATCCAGCTGTGGGGGACTTAGTTATCACAACAATAGGGGTTCTTGGTCCCCAGTGACCCTCAGCAGTCAAGTGGAGTTCATCCCCAGCATATTTGCATGCAGAGAAACAGATGAAAACTCCACTTTCTACACGCCAGAGCTATTTGACAGCTCAGCCTTGTAGAAAGCAGAGTTATGTTTGCTTTTGGTTGCTGGGAGCTGTCAGCCCCCCCCCCCCCTCCAAGCAAACAGCTACCTCCCGAGGCTGGGCACCTCGGGAGATAGCAGGAGCCGGCCCTGAGTGGTGGCGGTCCCCAGGGCCATAAATGACTCCACCAGGGGGGCCGCCTCCATCTTAAATCTTTATCCTGGTGAGGTGGCGGTCCCAGGCTGCAGGGGGCCACGCGGTCCCCCTTGCATTAAATTAACTGTAATGCCCCGGGGAGGTGGCCGTCCCCAGGGCTGTGGGGCGGGCACCCCCACATTAACGTAACAACCCTTGCCCTGGGGAGGTGGCAGTCCCCAGGTCTGCGGTGGGGCCGCGCGGGCCACCGCATTCAATTAACTATTGTGCCCCAGGGAGGTGGCAGTCCCCGGGGCTGCAAGGGGCTGCGCGGACCAACCCCAGGCATTAAATTTACAACACTTACCCCCGGTGAGGTGGCGGTCCCCGGGGCTGCAGGGGGGGACATGCGGGCCCCCTGCATTAAATTAACTACCCTTGCCCCGGGGAGTTGGCGGTCCCGGGGCTTATGATAAGCCATAGGAGGGGGGGCCCCATGTGCCCCCCTTTTTTACATCAGTGCTGATGCCCCAGGACCTGGCCTACCCAAGGGCCCATTAGAAAAGAAGCACGAAAGACCACGCTTCTTTTTTTTATTTTTCACTGGAGCCACTGATACTACGTGCTCCTGCTGAAAATTAAACAACAAAAAATGCTTTTTTTGGCCCTGCGGGTTGCCTGTGGGACCCCTTCAAGAGGCCTAGGATGGCAGGGTATTTCTACCCTGTCCCCTTTTCTTTTTTATTTTACGTTTTTTCTGGGACTCGGCTCAAACCAAGTCCAAAGATGGCTGACTACACTTCCTGGTTTAAAATGTTGGCAGCCAATCAGATCTCAGCACGAGATCGGGAGGGGTCGCGGATCATCCGCATCCTTATATATACAAATTTTGATTTTCCTTGATATTTAAAGAACTACTGAATGGATTTACAGCAAATCACAAAAAGGCACTTCCCTGGGCCAACATCTACCTTTCTGCAAAGTTTTATGTAATTCCGTTCAGCGGTTCTGGCTATGGCCGTGTCTAAAGGTTCTATGGGAATTAACATGGGAAACGCTGTTTTTTGTTCCCCCCATCCCCCTTTTTTTTCGGTTCCCGCTAGACGGATCACCCCGAAACTTTCCATGCACCACAAGAATCACCTGGCAAGTTTTGGGGGAAATTTCGTGAAGATTCGTCAAACGGTGTCAAAGATAAAGGCAAGTCAAAAAACGCTTTTCCTATGGATACTAGGTCCTAACTATAACTACCTACTGGGACCACCAGTAGGTAATATATATATGTATATATATGGAATTTTTCTTGTCTATAGCTAGGCTTTCCATTTTTCAGTTTCTACATGCTGTGAATTCTGGTGGGGGTTTCTCCAGTGTTTTCCAATGTTTTCAAAAACTGTTCAAATCAGTGGTTAGCAGTTTTTACTCATTGTTTGCTCCTTACAAAATCAGGGGACGGATTTTTCCAGTGCTTACAAAGAAATTTGTTTTTACTTTTGTCTTTCCCTCATACCTTCCTTTTGGCAATTATTCCACCCCTTTTCCTCGAATTAGCTTTTTAGGTAATTTTTTTTATTATTTCTTTCTTCTCCCTGCCTGTCTAATCTCTAGTACTCAAATCCTTCTTCCCAGCAGTCCAGTCCCACACAATGTTAAGGATATGCATGGATGGAGATAAGTTTTGCACCATATCAATATTAGATTATAGCAGAGAAAGAGATAATAGTCGACATTTAACGCACCTCCTTGCAGCTCTGTGCTTCAGGCAAAGATCTTCTGAATCAAGATTTTCTACCTAGGATATGAGATAAATATTCTGGGGGCCTTACTGCTCAGTTATTGCAAGCCAGTGCCACACTGTCCTGTCCTTTGACTAGAAACACCAAGAAAGAATTAGATAATAAATGTATTGGTACTTTGTGATCTGGTCTATTCCTGCTGTACATCGTCATAGGAGCAAAGCCTCCTAAGGAATTATTATGTATACTGTTAGACAGAAGTTCTCTGGTCACAGAAAACTGTGCCACTGCATGAAGCAGCTGAGGTAGTAAAGAAACTTAATGACCTACCGGATGCCTTGGGCCATTTGTTTGTGCAGTTTACTCCGTGAATGAAGTTTATTCAACATTGTTTGGCCATGTCTGTGGGATTTTGTGTTTACTTGAAAGCCAGCCAAGGACCTGCAGGCATAGATTTTTATGAGTCATGTGGGTGAGCTTTGTTTATATGAAGGCACTGCAATGACTGCCTTCCTTCAGAAAACGTGACACTTGCACAAGGGTTTTTAATAATGTGTATTCTAGTGCATCTTCTATCCTGGGGGAAAGCGATCACAGTTAAATATGTTTTCATTAAACATGGTCATAGTGGTTTGTACTGGTGATGTTGACAAGTGTCAAATCCTGTTTCTGCACGATAATTTCCAAGTTTCATGTTGACATGGAAGCATTAAGGAATGAATGTTGAACTTGGTGATGATGGGGTGAATCATGAACACATTCTTCATCCGTGCGCAGGCTCAGAATGGTGCCAAGTGCGTGTTTTAGCTCAAATTGCTTTGTGTGCAGCACATATTAGGAAACACAGAGCAATGGTTGTCTATTCAATTTTCTAAGATGTACTGTATACTACTCATACTCAGATGTTCTTAGATAATGTATGCACTAAAGGCAGCACGGTTTTAAGAAAACCAGTGCATAGACTGTTTCTCAGAGTATGCATGGGCACCGAAGATGTTCATGATGTGTTCCCTGATCCATTTGTATGAGTGGATCTAGCTCCTACAGGCATGCTTTTAAGACCATCACTATGTAAACCTAACACAGCAGTGTTTTGCGCAGTATTTCATGAAAGGACATTTTTAGGTCTCGCGCCTAGCGTTGCAGTGCGTAGCACTGCTCGCGCAGCGCGAGACCTTTAGAAAGGGCTTCTGAAAACGACCCACACGCTCGTGCGTGTGGTTTTGTTTTCAGAAGCCCACATTGGCTGTAGCGTGCGGTTTTTTTAAAAAAACGGCACGCGATTGGGCAAAGGCGGGCGCATGTCCCGCCTTTGCTCCTTCCATTCCCGACGGTGGCCAGAACGCGCAGCAGCGCGCGTTCGCTTCGCTGCCGCGCTCCCTGGCCCCCGCTCCTCTGTGGTGCGCGCGCACCACTGGTTTCACGTTCGGCTCCTCTGTGGTGCGCGCGCACCGTTTCTATTCCGTGCTTGTTGGCTTTACAATTCTGGTCATCCTAGCCCCGCACAGCTCTCACTCTCTCTGCCGCTCGCCCCCACAGTTTGTTTACCACATGCTCTCCCGAGGAGAGCCGTCTTTGTGAAAGGTATTCCTCGGCCAGCCTTCCAGCGGCCGAGGCTCCGGTTTTGAAAACGTCGAGCTGATAAAAAATACATCAGCCGAGGCCATGCGGGCGCGCATCGATCCAGGATGCCTTGTTCTGGACAAGTTAACCTCCACATTCACCCTTTTCACACGGGGCCCTCTGACAAGACTGCGAAAAAACGGGATCGAATGAACTTGTACGTTTGGCTCTCTCTGACGTCTGTCTGCTTGTAGGGGAGCCTGAGGGAGGCTGGGCAAGGAGAATGACTTAGCATTTCAGTTCAAGGTACACAGGCCCTCCATGTGTGACGGAAATGGGAGTGTCAGCTAGTACTAACGTTGCATTTACTGGTTTCAAGGCAGATTCTGTTTCAAGGCGCATTCTTTCATATGTATAACAGCAGGTTCGTTGTGATCGCATAGTAGCAGTTTGTTGTCCCGAGGTTTTGTATGTGTAGGAGGGGCACAGGCCTGTGTTGCTCCCTGGCCTTATCTGTTTTCCAGTGTTGTGTGTGCTCACGTGTGCACGCATACCTCCACAGTGCTGACAAGTGGTACGCGCTTCCCTGGCTCGCCTTTGAGATTGAAGGTGCATCTTCTATGAGAGCAGCTTGAGGAAGCTTATCCTGGGCAATAGAGGGAGTTGGAGAATCGTGGCTTAACCCAAAGTGAGGGCTCCTGAGGGTTCTACTACCCAAGGTACACGTGTGACTTTGTGTACCCACTAAAAACACTTTTAATAACCTAGTAGACCAGCTGCCAGTGTCTGAGTCCTATAGGACTGCGGAACAGCCCCCTCCCGCTCAAAAGATGGCGCCTCCTGGTTTGTTTTACACTCATGGAGGACCGTCGATGTTTTGAAGGAGCTGGACAAACATGGAAGTTCTGGTCATTTGGGGCTACTGGAAGGCTTGACTTCCACTCCATTGCTTCTCGGACACTGCATTCTCTTTTGTTGTCACGGGTATTATTGGCTAGTCAGCCTTGGCAAGCCTGAAAAGATCTCCATGCATTGCCTGTTTCCATCCAGTGACTAATCTGTGGGTAGATGAGAATCCCCTCTGCTGTAATTGTACCTTGTTGATGGAAGGATCCGCACATGGCGTTCGCACAAGTGGAAACACCAAGCTACAGAGGATGGAAAAATTGTCATTGTGGTTGCAAGGGATATTATTGGTGTATGATGAGGAGTGTTCAACAGCGAGTGTGCAGTAGAGTTGTCTGAATTGACAAGTGTAAAAATCCGGTGCGGGCTTGCTGGGCCTCAGTGACTGTGACCCAACAGGGTCAAGTTCTTTGACTATGTAGTATTTGACTACGAATCTGAAAGTAACTTGAAGGTGATTTACATATTTTGAATCAAGGCATATATGTAAATGGTCAAATGTACATCTTTAAGAGTTTCCAGTTGAAGAACTGGTGCAGCCTACATTTGTTTTTCCTCAATGCTGTGTGCAGAGTCGATGGGGAAATCACTTAAAGCAAAGCTCAGTTGTGTTATATAGCACTTAATATTGGTGTTTACCCTTTTCTCATTTTACTTTGGCTAAAGGGACTACTAGGGCACTGTGTGACCAATGTGATTTGTCACAGGATCATACAGCTTGGCCATTTAATTTCATGTTTACGTCGGAACAAAGGTGTGCAGCAAAGCTGTCAAGCCAGACCTAGAAACAGTGCGGTTCTGACAACCCACTGCCGGTGAAAGCACCGGTGGAGTCCACAAGGCGAAAAGCCACTGCCCACCCTGCCCCTCCATCCTCTGTCAAGGAACGCGCCGGTGGCGAACTGCAACGCATACGGCGGAGGGGCTTTCCGTCATATATTATCGCGATGGCTCACCTGTGAAACATTCGTAGCACAGAACCAAGACGCGTGTGATAATGGTGCGTTTAAAAATAAACAAGCTGTGCGCGGAGCACTTTGAAAGAAAACGTGTATAATGTGTTCTGGATGGTGCAGGACATTTTTGCACGATTAATGGCCCCATATCTCGCCTGGCGCTGCTGTGTTTTGCAGAGAAAATGTTCTGCTTCCGAGGGCTGAAAAGAAACATGCACCAGGCAGCATTTGCCCCTGGCTTCCCACTGCCCCCTCCCCGAGGACACAGGGAACCTGAGATAACGCCTCAACGTTGTGAACAAAGACTCAAGGTTACTGCTGCGACCCCGCCCCCTTTCTACAGGACAGTAAAGCCCCTGTAATACAGACTGGGGGACCCCCGAGGGAAACGCTGTAAAGAGCGGGAGGGGTAAGGATCGCAGTACAAAGGGGAGGGGGTGGACGAGGTCAGCGGAGGTCATCTTCATTTCAAGCACGTGAACAATCATGGGAATGCTTAATTTACCTCAAGCACGTTATCGGCCAGCCAATATTTTCAACATTTTTCTTAAAGCACTAATTATTTGACACAGGGCGTCTCTAGAATTACATTTACTCTTAAAATGAGAGTAATATCACCCCGAAATGTCCCCAAAGGGCAAAACGTGTCTATGATCGTTATACGTTTGTGAGGGATGTCTGCATAACAAAGTCAGGAAGGACTCTGCCTTTCGGTTACAACACTGTCCTAAGCTTTGTCGTAAAACACCTGAACAGCGGGAGCAATGCTTGAATTTGGGGATACATCAATTGGGACAGTGTGATAGTTGGGAGAGCTTTGGGTCGTTGAAAGGCTTGGATGGGATTTATTCTTGCCTAATGGAAAGTCAATAAAGTTTGACTAGAGGCACACGAAAGCACAGAATAAAACACTGGGGCAGTAAAAGGGACAGACTCCGTTCCGAAGGCCGTGTATTTGACAAATTTGACAAGTATTCCAAAATAATCAGAAGCCTCCATATTTTGCTAAAACAACAAGCACTTCAAAATCAATAGCTCTCCTCTGTGCGTTGCCAATGCATGTTTTTCTTGTTCTTTCAACCCTTGGCTCTCCGTCGCCTCCCTCCCCTCCCCTTTCTTCACTCTCCTCGCTTCGGCACTTCTTTCTTTCCCTTCTGGGTCCTCCCTTTCAGCCCTTCACTTACACACTCCCACAGCCCCCCACTCCCCCATCTCTCATCACCCCCACCCCTCAGTCTCAATATTTTCCCTTCAGCCACTGTTGACTACTTCTCGTTTCTGGGTCGTTCTGAAGCCGATAACTTTTAATCCCAGCAGGGTAGGCTCAGCCCCTCATTCTTCCGGTGTTGATACTGCGTGTCCTTCCGTTGGGTAGCTGTACCCTCCCCTCCTGTTTCCAATGCTTTCTAACGGTTACGCGTTGGTGGAAGTGCGTTCATCATCGAGTGACCCTCGTACACTGCGCTTCGCCCTCTGTTCGTCCTGCCCTCCCCAGACACTCCTTTATTCTTCTTTTCACCTCTCTTTACCTCCTCGCGTTCATCCCCGCTCCCTTATTTTCCGTTCCTTTCCTCCCTTCTCTGGTCTCTCCCTTCCTCTCAGTCCAACCGGACCCGTCCGGTCTCCCTACAACAGCCCTCGATGCTTCCCTCAGCGGGCCCAGTCCCGACAGCCGTGCAGCCCTTAGCGCTACTACTGGCCGGCGGTGCGTGTGTATGGAGGGGGACTTCCAGACAGAAGCTGCAGGAAAAGTTACATTTGTGGCAAATGCACCTGTCTAGAACCGTTTGGATTCATATTAAAAAAAAAAAAGCAACAAGAGTGATATTTCAAGAGGTAGACTGCTTCAGTTGCTGCCCCCTACCTCCTAAACTGTCAGACTTGGGGGTGGGGGGCATTGCCATGGACTCGGCTCGGTGGAGGGGACTCAAGGCGGCAGGGTGTGAGCAGAACACTGACCTACCCAGGCGTTGTGCATTAATAAAGGATTAAAGCCTGTTTTAGTATCAGCTATGACGGCTGCTAATGGCTGGGCAGCATTATTTCAAAATTATGGTCTTATTATTTTTATTGTTTTTAATTTTTATAAATCCTATTTTTTTTAAATCTTCCCTATTACAGCTTCATATTGTGGGGTATTTGCGAATGACAGAGTGTGTATGCATAAGTAAAGATCATTTAACCACGAACACCAAGGGGAACAAAAAATACTTTGATTATCGATTCTAAAGAAGTAATTGGAACTCTATAGAGAAATTAAACCTCTCTAAGCTAACTACTGCGCTTCCTCGAAAGAAAGAGATCTTGAAACCAAGAGGAGCACGTTTACAAGCTCAATTTATATGGCAAAGGATAATGAATGCAGTACCTATGTGTCGTGACGGGTAGTTTGAAGAGTAACGCAAGAAACGTGCTACATAGCGCTTTGAGCCGCTAGAGCTTTAGGAAGCCATGCAGCCCCAGCGCTGGTACATGTCGCATGCAGTGTGTTGAATATTATACTGAGCAACAGTGTCACGCAACAGACACCACTTATCCTTTCTGAAAACACTTGCATTGTGCTTGCCTTTAAAAACAAGCATTTGTAATGCAATAGGTCTCGCATTTGCGAGAGTTTAAGTAAACTATTGGCTTTGTAAATGGCAATGCCTTTTATTTATGTTTTAAAAATCAACACATAAATAAAAGGCATTGTCATTTACAATGCGAATAGCTCAAACTCTCATAAATGCGAGACCTATTGCATAGAAAGGGCTTCTGAAAGTTACCCACACGCTCGTGCGTGTGGTTTTGCTTTTGGAAGCCCACATTGGCTGGAGCGTGCGTTTTTTTACGGAGACGGCACGCGATTGGTCAAAGGCGGGCGCATGTCCCGCCTTTGCCGCGCCCATTCCCGACGGTGGCCAGAACGCGCAGCAGCGCGCGTTCGTCTTGCTGCCGCGCTCCCTCCCCCCGCTCCTCTGTGGTGTGCGCGCGATTCCACGTCCTTTTTGATGTCTATGGTGATAACAGTGAGCGCGCGTGCTGTTCTCGTGAGTCTTACCGCTCATGAACATCAAAGAGGTACGATGAATGCCCGGTGTGACGTAATTCCAGGCGTGACTTCTACGGAGCGTTTCGTTATTGCGTTACAGCTTGACTTGAATTGTGTGACGTCACAATGCTCGCTAGGGGCGCCCTAGCTCCGGACCGGAAGAAGCAGTGCTCCCCTAAGGTCTCACCATGAGCTGCCCTGGCGGGCTGCCCCTCGTGCTTCTGGTCCTCCTGTCTGCCCCTCCGTGCCATGGGGCCACCAAGTTCAGCTCTCCACGAGTGCTGCTGCGCTACTGCAAGGAAGTGCGGGTCAGCATTATCCTCCGTGCCGGGAGCGCCTGCTACAGCTGGTGAGTGCCAGAAAGGGGCGGACGCGCTGATACGTTATTAAGGGGGTCGGCAAGGCTAATTAATCGGAAGGAGTTTCAAAGCCTTAAAAGTGACAACGTCACTGTTGACAGGGGTGCGGTATAGGGGAAGCATATAGACTAGTAAAACATTACCTACCAAACACGAAAAGTGGATCATCTACAAAAACATGCTTTTGCGGCTATATAAACAGGGCATGAATAATGTACTTTTATTGGAGGTCAACTCGAAGGTGTTCGTTCATAAAAGGAAATTAGAGCACTGAATGGGAAGGTATACAGCATCACTCAGCACCACCACCACAGCATCACTCAGCACCACCACCACAGCATCACTCAGCACCACCACACCACCACTCAGCACCACCACACCACCACTCAGCACCACCACTCAGCACCACCACTCAGCACCACCACAGCACCACCACAGCACCACTCAGCACCATCACACCACCACTCAGCACCATCACACCACCACCACACCACCACTCAACACCACCACAGCACCACTCAGCACCACCACAGCACCACTCAGCACCACCACAGCATCACTCAGCACCACCACCACAGCATCACTCAGCACCACCACCACAGCATCACTCAGCACCACCACACCACCACTCAGCACCACCACACCACCACTCAGCACCACCACTCAGCACCACCACTCAGCACCACCACAGCACCACCACAGCACCACTCAGCACCATCACACCACCACTCAGCACCATCACACCACCACCACACCACCACTCAACACCACCACTCAACACCACCACAGCACCACTCAGCACCACCACAGCACCACTCAGCACCACCACAGCACCACTCAGCACCACCACAGCATCACTCAGCACCACCACACCACCACTCAGCACCACCACCACACCACCACTCAGCACGACCACACCACCACTGAGCACGACCACAGCACCACCACAGCACCACCACAGCATCACTCAGCACCACCACAGCATCACTCAGCACTACCACAGCATCACTAAGTACCACCACAGCATCACTCAGCACCACCACAGCATCACTCAGCACCACCACACCACCACTCAGCACCACCACAGCATCACTCAGCACCATCGCAGCATTACTCAGCACCACCACATGCAACACTGCTGGGTGTTGCATTATTTAGCAATGCCAATAGCTCAAACTTTAATAATGCGAGACCTATTGCATTGCAAATGCTTGTTTGTGGAGGCATCCCTATGCACTGTGATCTTATATGCCAGAATTCTGATACATGCGCTTCCAAAAAGCAAAGCTTTGTCCCACTCTCAATGAATAAGGATGACATGATGGAGGTGTTGCTTGCTCCGGAGTGACACACCGCTCAGAGTTCAGCTGTGAGCCTTGTGTCCACCATAAAGCAACATGTAGTAAACAGAGAACTGAAGCTATATAAGCAGGGCCGGACTGGGAACAGCAACCAGCCCAGGCAGATTGCTGCTCGACCGGCCCTGGGAGGGAGAGGGTGCTAGTAAAAAGCACCGCTCCCGCTTTTGTTACTGGAGGCCGATATTGCAGCACTGCTGCAAAACAGGCCCCCAGGGACAACACCAGCCACCACGGCCATAAAACCGACCCCCACCACTCCGGCATATAAGGTGAGGAGTGGAAGCAAGTCCCCTGGATCCTAACACACACGTTATAGGCGCATATTAAGTGGTTTAACATGGCCCAAATGCTTAAAGTTAGGAGCAGCATTTTTACTGTGTGACACCAGAAGGTGCAAAAGTGAGGCAAAATCTGGTATTTTCTGGTTTCTGGAGAAAAGCAGTAATCCATTTGGTGGTGTTTTATTCGTTATAATCAGTTTTCATTGAAAAGCAGAAACCCTATCTATAACATAACATAGTTCCCAATGTTGACTGCACGACCAAGTAGTGGCCCAATGTAACTGAAACAATCTTAAATGTGAGCTGATCTAAATATTATGGGGTACAGGATGGCACAGTGAAGTGCCAATGATTTCCAGATGCCCTGTTACTCTCCAACCTAATACTGTGAAATTGAAATCCCCACTACTGTTTAACAACCCATCACCCATGTTATAGTTTAAGTGAATTGGGTGACTATAGAGCTTAAACAGGAAAAGGGGAACCACTTCATAAATACTAAAAGACTAGCACTGAACACGCTTTAAAAAAAGCAAGCACCGAAAAATGCAGGGGCATATTATCAAGGGCTTTATCGCCGCGTTAGCGCCACTTTTAGGCGATAATGCGGCGATAATCCCAACGCCCTATCAACAATGCGTCGCTAACCCCTATTAGCGCTAGTTTCCCACGATAGTACCCAGAAAATTTATCGCCTTGCACGCCAGCGATATTCTCCGCTAATGAGATGCAAAGTAGGCGTGCCTGACTAAAATTCCCTGAAAAATGTCGCTAACACAGCTTCGCACTGTCAACAACGCTATCGCCAAACCGCGTAGCTACAAAAAAATTCGCGCTAACCCACGTTAGCTCCAGTTTTTAACACCTGATACAAACCTGACTTAAATTGCAGATAAGTGGACATATATAAGGGAGACTAGGCCAGAGCTCCCTCAGAACAGCCACAGAAGCATGGAGGTAGTCATCATGCAGATTGGAGTCCCACGAAGGCAACAACAACCACCGCCAATGCAACCCCCCCCAGGACCACCCCCACTGAGGCAGCGACAAAGAAGACAGCGGGCACTGCGCAGACGTGTCTGCCTTGCTGATTTAAAGCCAGAGGATGTTATAGCCCACTACAGGCTCAAAAGGACATCTATCCAGCATATCCTGACCCTCATTGCCCACAGGCTGACGCCACCAACACAGCGGAGAACAAACATCCCTCTGCAGACCAAACTGCTTGCTGTGCTGCACTTCTTGGCCTCTGGGACATTCCAACCAACAACAGCCAGAGTTGGTGGAGTATCACAGGCAGCCTTCTCAGTCTTCCTCCCCACTGTCTTGGATGGCATACTCAGCCTGATACCCCAGCACCTTCACTTCCCCAACACCATGCAGGAGCATATTGCTATCAAGCAAGGATTCTATGCCATCGCTGGCTTCCCGCAGGTGTTGGGTGCAATTGACTGCACACATGTATCATTTGTGCCGCCTGCGGACAGCGCACACATATACCGCAACAGAAAGCACACATATTCAATGAATGTGCAGGCAATAGTGGATCACCGTGGACTGTTCACAAATGTCATAGCCAAATTTCCTGGGAGTGTGCACGATGCATTCATCTACCGACACTGCCTCATAAACCAGCGCTTCCAGAATCGCATATATGGAAATTCATTGCTTGTCGGTAAGTACCAACTGGACACACCACGTGCACAAAATCCACAAGAATGTCGTCCCATCAAGAAGGAGGATTCAAATATGTTGCCTAGGTACCGATAGGGGGGGGGCTGCAAAAGGCATTGGCACACCACCTGGTGTCACATGTGTGAGAAGTTGGCCTGGCATATGCTGTCCACTAATTATAGTGGGCACCTTGCACAAGTCCAAACAACCCCTTATTGGAGATAGGTTAAAGACAACCTTATTGAAAGCTATCCTAGTGGTAGCTATGGAGAGCAGCCTTCAGGCTAAGTCTTGAAGGAATGTAAAGCAGCTTGTTTTACCAGTCTATAATCTCTTGAGTGACCAATGAAAGAGCACCACACCAGGTATATATTCAAAATATATGTATTTATTGCTAAACACACCCCTCTAGTCTCTTTATGAGGCTAGAGTTCGAAGTACATAAGTTAGAAGTTATTAAATCACAGTAATAGCACAAATACACGTTTGGGCCCTAGGGGCGTACCAAACCATATACCAATAAAGTGGTATGCGAACCACGACTGAACTAGACACTAGGCCTAGAGCCTCTAGAAGTGCTTGGACCACAAGGAACCACCCAAGGTAGTGACACAGGGGACCCACGGGAGACGCGTGCAGTGTAAACACACAACCGCGATACGCCGTTGACTTCTATGGAGAAAGTCGGGATCGGGAAATTAGAGAAAAGGGACACTTAAAAGAGGACTAGGACAAAACCCTTTGAGATCTAGGACTTTGAAGAGTCTCTACCCACGGGAGCACCGGAGTACTCGTGTTACCTCACCCAGGGAAGCCGGGTGCATAGGTGCCTTTCGGGGTCGGGTTTCGTCGTCGGTTCGAATGGCGATCTGCTGCAAAGTGCTGCTGGCGGCCAAGAGAAAAGTGTCCGGGTGGATCCAAGAGTGGATCGGAGTTCTGAAGAACCTGAAAGCAGAGGGGACAGAGTCTGGGTCACTAGCCAGTGACCAGGAAGGCGATGGACAGATGCCCACCGATGTCGAGTGCTTCAGGTGCGTTGACGGTCGTCTTGACTCTTCAGCCACGAGGTCCAGGAGGCGTTGTCGGCAACCAGGAGCAGGATTCGGGCTGGTACACGATGTCTGTCGAGTGCTGAGGTGTCGGCGACCGGATTGGACCCAACAAGCCTTGGCAACGGCAAGTCTCGGTGAAGATGTAGATCGTCGATGGTGCAGACCAGCAAGGTCTGTGGAACTCACCCAGCGAGGGTAAGTGAGGGCAGGCCTGGAGCAACCAGGATGCCAAGTTAGAAAAGGATTGGCCTTCGTTAAGGGCTACTAGCCAACGGGCTAGCGACCGCGAAGGAGCCTCGTGACGCCGCACGTGGAGCTGGCTTACAGGACACTCGTGGAGTGGGGGCCAGTGATCTTCGGTGCAGATGGTGCTGGAGGCTAGGGCTACTCGGAGCCCAAAGCATGACTTCTTGGGAGACCCAGAAGAGGATGCACTTGCAAATGTGCTCGGTGTCCAGGGGTCACGGTCTCAAGTCACCCACGATAGCCACGGGCCTCAGCTTTGCTGGGGACTCAGGGTAGCCTCGGGAAGTCTGAGAATCCACCTCTGGTGATGCAATGACTTCGGCGTCCGACGGGAGCTTCAGAAATGCGAACCGGACAGATGCTTCTTTGGTGCCTGCCAAGCAGGGGAGTCACTCCTTGACCCCAAGGGAGATTCTTCTGTCCTCTAATCGTGAGTAGAGCGTTGAAGGTCCAGGATTCTGCTTCAGAGTTTCGTCCAGGGATAATCTAAAGACTGGGTTCCTATACTTATACTAAAGATAGGGGTTGGACTACTCTGTGGCCCCACCTATGGGTGGGTCAGGGCAGAGGGGTGGCTACACCCCTTTCCCTTTGTCCAGTTCGCGCCAAAGCAGGGGCTGCAAGCCCCTGATCCGGTTTGAACTGGGGTATGCACAGGGACACCAAATGTGCCCCCAGTGCAGGACTTCAAAGCACACAGATGGTGCTCCCGCCCAGCCCCAATACACATTATCCTGTCTGGGGAGGTGGTCACACCTCCCTGGGACAGGAAACCTATTGTCCAGGCCTCCCCTGCCGGAGTTTCGTCCAGCAGCAGGAGGCCAGACTCGTGTCTGTGGCAGCAGCATCCATTTTGTGATGCCAGGGCTTTGGAAAGAAGTTACCGGGCTAGTTAGAGTTAACATGTCTTTCCCTCTAGAAGGGTGGAATGCTACCCCCGCCGCCAGAATTGGCGGGGGGGTAGTATTCCAAGATGTTTGACACCAAACACGACATGTTTAGGTGCAGCCATTCCAAAGTTAGCATTTTACCGCGAGGTTATAATGCGCTTAAGAGTATATGGTCAGGCTGCACTACAAACAGCATCAGAGATGGTCTCCGAACGCTGCAGAGGGGCCCTGCTCATGCAGGGGCACCCTCTCACATAGGAACCATGCACTCTGCCTTCAGGATTGATAAGGCCTGCCTTAGGAGTGACTTATAGGTTTATATGTGTATATGTATTTAGTGATATAGGTAACCTATATCACAGTAAGGGGTGCATGCACCACCTTACCCAGGCTGCAGTAGCAGACCTGTGGTGTCAGTTTGGATGGCCTTCCAGGGGTGGCATAATACATGCTGCAGCCCCTGGTAGGCCTCTGAGGTACCTATGCCCTTGGTACATAGTATACCATATACTAGGGACTTATAAGGGCACTCCAGATTCCAATCAGTGATGTGCCTAAGGCACATGGAAACCTTTTACAGAGAAAGCAGATAGACTGGGGCCTTGAATAGCAGGATCCCAGTCCAACTAAGTCATAAACCAGCAAAACACCATAAAAAAAGTGGGGGCAACCATATAGTCAGATTCCACCTTCCTACATAACCCCCCCCCAAACAAAAGGAGATAAGGCTAACCTTGGCCACTTGAGCCTTCATTGACTAAGTGGTCATATAAGGAAGCACCTGCACTAGCATGGTTGCCCCCTGTCTTATGGTCCACTAAGCAATCCCTCACCCTAAGGGTATGAGAGGGTCTCCACCATGGGGAATCACTACCTGTGGTGTGCTTAGGTAAAGTACAAGGCTGGTGAGGTGTCTGAGTAGGGAAGTGAGGCCCTAGGAATGTTGGCCTCAGCTCCCTCAGATCACTGGTCACCATGTATGCCTGTCTTTCCATGACTGAGTTGCACTTTGCTCTAAGGGTCAACCTTTGGCTGCCTACAGCTGGGGGTTGGGTCCCTTTGGATGGACTACTGGAGGGACAGGGCAGGTTTGGAACCTTCAGGTCCCAGGTTTGCCCTTGCCTACCAGAGTCCTTCTGGGGGAGGTCCCTACATAAAGGCATGGGGGATCCCTCAGTGTGTAGAGGAGTTTTCACCTGGCTAGAGCTACTAGACTGGGTGCCCCTAATCTGCTGATGGGGGGGTTCCTCTGGACAGGGGGCCCTGGGGGGTCCACTCACCTCCCTGACCTCTGCAGCCCTGGGCTGGCTGAGGCAGGGTAGAGAGGGGCAGGTTACCTGCTCCAGACTGGGTACCACCTTGGAAGGGTCCTCTGCCATCAGGGGTGTGGCCAGGCCAGGCCTGACTACCTCTGGGGCAGTTCCTTCACTAGGGGTAGGGTCAGTTCCCTGAGGAGGCTGATCCTTACCTACTGTCTGGAGGGAAGAAGACTTTTCTTCAACCCTTGTGCTCTCTTTTGGGGAGAGTGGGACATTCTTTCAGGCTCCATCTCTCCAAATTCTTGGGCTGGGGCTGTGGCCATTACAGCCCCACTAACCTTTACAGGGACGCCCAGCATCCTGAGATGGGTTTGGTGTTCAACTTCAGCCCAGGCTGAAATTTCCAGATCATTGCCCATCAGGCAATCTACAGGTAGGGTTGGGGACACTGCCACTCTTTTGGGCCTGTGACCCCCTCCCAGCTGAGATTGACTATGGCCATGGGGTGATCTGTTCTGACACCATCAATGTTGGTCACCTGGTATTTAAACTCAGGTAAAAGCTGGTGAGGGGGACTAGTTTCCCTGCCACCATGGTGACACTAGCCCCTGTGTCCCTAAATGCCACAGCTTTCTGACCATTAATTATTGTCTCCAATCTGTACCTGCCCAATGCTATGGGACCCATGGTAAAGGTGGCAAATCCTATACCACCATCAGAGTCAGAGGAGTCTGTTGAGGGGTCCCTGTCTAAACTAGGGCCCACCTCTGTTCCTCTTGCAAAAGCAGCTAACTTTTTGGGTGCACTACTCCCAACTGGAGGATTACTACTGGTAGTACCAGGAGGGGTGGTAGTAGTTGTGGGAGGAACATTTTCTTTATTGCCAATCCTGGGGCAACTGGGATCAGTTTTCCAGTGCCCAGGCTTTTTACAGACATGGCAATATGGTTTCTTTTCAGGAGAGGAAGGAGTTTGGGACCCACCCCCAGAAGAGGAATTTTGGGGCCCTGTAGGGGACTTATCCTTAGATTTATCCCCACCTTTCTCTTGGGACTTAGTAGAATCTTTCTTCTGGTCACCACCCTGATTTCTAGTTTTTACTCTGGTTCTGACCCATTTGTCTGCCTTCTTTCCCAATTCTTGGGGAGAGGTCAGATCAGAGTCCACCAGATACTGGTGCAAAAGCTGGTTTTGACAATTATTAAGGATCTGCTCCCTCATAATCAAATTGTACAATCCTAAAAAGTCATGCACTTTGTTGCCATGTATCCAACCTTCCAGAGCCTTTGTAGCACAATCTACAAAATCAACCCAGTCTTGAGTCTGAGCTTTTTGGGTGTCTCTGAACTTCAACCTATACTGTTCAGTGGTTAGGCCAAACCCATCTATCAGAGCACTCTTCAAGACTGTGTAATTGTCAGCATCCTCTTCTCTTACAGTGAGGAGCTTGTCTCTACCTTTGTCTGCAAAGGAGAGCCACAAGATTGCTGCCCACTGCCTCTGGGGGACCTTCTGAACTTTACAGGCCCTCTCCAGTGCAGTTATCCATTTGTGGATGTCATCCCCACTCTGGTAGGGAGGGACAATCTTGTTTAGGTTTCTATGGTCATAAGACCTGTCCCTATCTCTAGGGATATTGCTGCCACCATGGGACTCTAGTCCCAACTTTCTTTTCTCTCTAAAGAGATCTAGGGACTCCCTGTCTAAGGCTACTTGCTTCCTTCTGAGTTCAAGCTGAGCTTCCTCATACTGAATCAGCCTTGTTCTCCTCTCATGAGAGGATTCCCTCCTATGAGATGAGACAGAGCTCCCTATTGAGGTGCCAGAGTGGTTAGACTCCTGAGAAGGAGATCTAGACTTTCTGGGCACACTCATAATCCTTCCTGGGGGACAAAGAGGGCATCATCCTGATCATCCTCTTCATCTTCCACAGGAGGGATTGGGTTATCCAGGTCAGGGTCACTGTCACCCTCCTGGCCAGTTTCAGAGGGGGACTGGGGGTACTGCTACCCCTGGCCCCTCCCTCATCTTCTGCCCCACCCTCTGCTCCTACCCCTTCAGTCCCCAAGGGCTTACTAAGGTCATAAGCTACCAACAACTCCTTAAGGTGTTGGGTGGTGGGACTTTGGCCTGTCCTTATTTTCCTCAAGTTACATAATGCTCTCAATTCCAAGAATGGGAGTGTATCATACTTGGAGGGGAGAAGCCCAGTGGCTTCTGCAAGGATTCTCTAGATCCTACCTTTAAAGACATTACTAGTGTGGTGTGGTGTATGCACTACCTACTCTAGTGTGGCCTACTAAACTCTCTTGAGTTGTAGAAAGGGTGTGCTATCCCTTAACACACAACTCTAAGTTCAGTAGAACTTACTGTATTCTAAGCTTAAATTATATGTACCTTAGGTACCTTTAGTGGTTTTCAGTTGATCAATTCAATTGAGATTATCTGGTAAAACAATAGCAAGCTGGAATCCCACACGCTGCACACCAATGTGAGAAGTTGGCCTGGCATATGCTGTCCACTAATTATAGTGGGCACCTTGCACCAGTCCAAACAACCCCTTATTGGAGATAGGTTAAAGACAACCTTATTGAAAGCTATCCTAGTGGTAGCTATGGAGAGCAGCCTTCAGGCTAAGTCTTGAAGGAATGTAAAGCAGCTTGTTTTACCAGTCTATAATCTCTTGAGTGACCAAATGAAAGAGCACCACACCAGGTATATATTCAAAATATATGTATTTATTGCTAAACACACCCCTCTAGTCTCTTTATGAGGCTAGAGTTCAAGTACATAAGTTAGAAGTTATTAAATCACAGTAATAGCACAAATACACGTTTGGGCCCTAGGGGCGTACCAAACCATATACCAATAAAGTGGTATGCGAACCACGACTGAATTAGACACTAGTCCTAGAGCCTCTAGAAGTGCTTGGACCACAAGGAACCACCCAAGGTAGTGACACAGGGGACCCACGGGAGACGCGTGCAGTGTAAACACACAACCGCGATACGCCGTTGACTTCTATGGAGAAAGTCGGGATCGGGAAATTAGAGAAAAGGGACACTTAAAAGAGGACTAGGACAAAACCCTTTGAGATCTAGGACTTTGAAGAGTCTCTACCCACGGGAGCACCGGAGTACTCGTGTTACCTCACCCAGGAAGCCGGGTGCATAGGTGCCTTTCGGGGTCGGGTTTCGTCGTCGGTTCGAATGGCGATCTGCTGCAAAGTGCTGCTGGCGGCCAAGAGAAAAGTGTCCGGGTGGATCCAAGAGTGGATCGGAGTTCTGAAGAACCTGAAAGCAGAGGGGACAGAGTCTGGGTCACTAGCCAGTGACCAGGAAGGCGATGGACAGATGCCCACCGATGTCGAGTGCTTCAGGTGCGTTGACGGTCATCTTGACTCTTCAGCCACGAGGTCCAAGAGGCGTTGTCGGCGACCAGGAGCAGGATTCGGGCTGGTACACGATGTCTGTCGAGTGCTGAGGTGTCGGCGACCGGATTGGACCCAACAAGCCTTGGCAACGGCAAGTCTCGGTGAAGATGTAGATCGTCGATGGTGCAGACCAGCAAGGTCTGTGGAACTCACCCAGCGAGGGTAAGTGAGGGCAGGCCTGGAGCAACCAGGATGCCAAGTTAGAAAAGGATTGGCCTTCGTTAAGGGCTACTAGCCAACGGGCTAGCGACGGCGAAGGAGCCTCGTGACGCCGCACGTGGAGCTGGCTTACAGGACACTCGTGGATTGGGGGCCAGTGATCTTCGGTGCAGGTGGTGCTGGAGGCTAGGGCTACTCGGAGCCCAAAGCACGACTTCTTGGGAGACCCAGAAGAGGATGCACTTGCAAATGTGCTCGGTGTCCAGGGGTCACGGTCTCAAGTCACCCACGATAGCCACGGGCCTCAGCTTTGCTGGGGACTCAGGGTAGCCTCGGGAAGTCTGAGAATCCACCTCTGGTGATGCGATGACTTCGGCGTCCGACGGGAGCTTCAGAAATGCGAACCGGACAGATGCTTCTTTGGCGCCTGCCAAGCAGGGGAGTCACTCCTTGACCCCAAGGGAGATTCTTCTGTCCTCTAATCGTGAGTAGAGCGTCGAAGGTCCAGGATTCTGCTTCAGAGTTTCGTCCAGGGATAATCTAAAGTCCTAAGGACTGGGTTCCTATACTTTATACTAAAGATAGGGGTTGGACTACTCTGTGGCCCCACCTATGGGTGGGTCAGGGCAGAGGGGTGGCTACACCCTTTCCCTTTGTCCAGTTCGCGCCAAAGCAGGAGCTGCAAGCCCCTGATCCGGTTTGAACTGGGGTATGCACAGGGACACCAAATGTGCCCCCAGTGCAGGACTTCAAAGCACACAGATGGTGCTCCCGCCCAGCCCCAATACACATTATCCTGTCTGGGGAGGTGGTCACACCTCCCTGGGACAGGAAACCTATTGTCCAGGCCTCCCCTGCCGGAGTTTCGTCCAGCAGCAGGAGGCCAGACTCGTGTCTGTGGCAGCAGCATCCATTTTGTGATGCCAGGGCTTTGGAAAGAAGTTACCGGGCTAGTTAGAGTTAACATGTCTTTCCCTCTAGAAGAGTGGAATGCTACCCCCGCCGCCAGAATTGGCAGGGGGGGTAGTATTCCAAGATGTTTGACACCAAACACGACATGTTTAGGTGCAGCCATTCCAAAGTTAGCATTTTACCGCAAGGTTATAATGCGCTTAAGAGTATATGGTCAGGCTGCACTACAAACAGCATCAGAGATGGTCTCCGAACGCTGCAGAGGGGCCCTGCTCATGCAGGGGCACCCTCTCACATAGGAACCATGCACTCTGCCTTCAGGATTGATAAGGCCTGCCTTAGGAGTGACTTATAGGTTTATATGTGTGTATGTATTTAGTGATATAGGTAACCTATATCACAGTAAGGGGTGCATGCACCACCTTACCCAGGCTGCAGTAGCAGACCTGTGGTGTCAGTTTGGATGGCCTTCCAGGGGTGGCATAATACATGCTGCAGCCCCTGGTAGGCCTCTGAGGTACCTATGCCCTTGGTACATAGTATACCATATACTAGGGACTTACAAGGGCACTCCAGATTCCAATCAGTGATGTGCCTAAGGCACATGGAAACCTTTTACAGAGAAAGCAGATAGACTGGGGCCCTGAATAGCAGGATCCCAGTCCAACTAAGTCATAAACCAGCAAAACACCATAAAAAAGTGGGGGCTACCATATAGTCAGATTCCACCTTCCTACATAACCCCCCAAACGAAAGGAGATAAGGCTAACCTTGGCCAGTTGAGCCTTCATTGACTAAGTGGTCATATAAGGAAGCACCTGCACTAGCATGGTTGCCCCCTGTCTTATGGTCCACTAAGCAATCCCTCACCCTAAGGGTATGAGAGGGTCTCCACCATGGGGAATCACTACCTGTGGTGTGCTTACGTAAAGTACAAGGCTGGTGAGGTGTCTGAGTAGGGAAGTGAGGCCCTAGGAATGTTGGCCTCAGCTTCCTCAGATCACTGGTCACCATGTATGCCTGTCTTTCCATGACTGAGTTGCACTTTGCTCTAAGGGTCAACCTTTGGCTGCCTACAGCTGGGGGTTGGGTCCCTTTGGATGGACTACTGGAGGGACAGGGCAGGTTTGGAACCTTCAGGTCCCAGGTTTGCCCTTGCCTACCAGAGTCCTTCTGGGGAGGTCCCTACATAAAGGCATGGGGGATCCCTCAGTGTGTAGAGGAGTTTTCACCTGGCTAGAGCTACTAGACTGGGTGCCCCTAATCTGCTGATGGGGGGTTCCTCTGGACAGGGGGCCCTGGGGGTCCACTGACCTCCCTGACCTCTGCAGCCCTGGGCTGGCTGAGGCAGGGTAGAGAGGGGCAGGTTACCTGCTCCAGACTGGGTACCACCTTGGAAGGGTCCTCTGCCATCAGGGGTGTGGCCAGGCCAGGCCTGACTACCTCTGGGGCAGTTCCTTCACTAGGGGTAGGGTCAGTTCCCTGAGGAGGCTGATCCTTACCTACTGTCTGGAGGGAAGAAGACTTTTCTTCAACCCTTGTGCTCTCTTTTGGGGGAGAGTGGGCCATTCTTTCAGGCTCCATCTCTCCAAATTCTTGGGCTGGGGCTGTGGCCATTACAGCCCCACTAACCTTTACAGGGACGCCCAGCATCCTGAGATGGGTTTGGTGTTCAACTTCAGCCCAGGCTGAAATTTCCAGATCATTGCCCATCAGGCAATCTACAGGTAGGGTTGGGGACACTGCCACTCTTTTGGGCCTGTGACCCCCTCCCAGCTGAGATTGACTATGGCCATGGGGTGATCTGTTCTGACACCATCAATGTTGGTCACCTGGTATTTAAACTCAGGTAAAAGCTGGTGAGGGGGGACTAGTTTCCCTGCCACCATGGTGACACTAGCCCCTGTGTCCCTAAATGCCACAGCTTTCTGACCATTAATTATTGGCTCCAATCTGTACCTGCCCAATGCTATGGGACCCATGGTAAAGGTGGCAAATCCTATACCACCATCAGAGTCAGAGGAGTCTGTTGAGGGGTCCCTGTCTAAACTAGGGCCCACCTCTGTTCCTCTTGTAAAAGCACCTAACTTTTTGGGTGCACTACTCCCAACTGGAGGATTACTACTGGTAGTACCAGGAGGGGTGGTAGTAGTTGTGGGAGGAACATTTTCTTTATTGCCAATCCTGGGGCAACTGGGATCAGTTTTCCAGTGCCCAGGCTTTTTACAGACATGGCAATATGGTTTCTTTTCAGGAGAGGAAGGAGTTTGGGACCCACCCCAGAAGAGGAATTTTGGGGCCCTGTAGGGGACTTATCCTTAGATTTATCCCCACCTTTCTCTTGGGACTTAGTAGAATCTTTCTTCTGGTCACCACCCTGATTTCTAGTTTTTACTCTGGTTCTGACCCATTTGTCTGCCTTCTTTCCCAATTCTTGGGGAGAGGTCAGATCAGAGTCCACCAGATACTGGTGCAAAAGCTGGTTTTGACAATTATTAAGGATCTGCTCCCTCATAATCAAATTGTACAATCCTAAAAAGTCATGCACTTTGTTGCCATGTATCCAACCTTCCAGAGCCTTTGTAGCACAATCTACAAAATCAACCCAGTCTTGAGTCTGAGCTTTTTGGGTGTCTCTGAACTTCAACCTATACTGTTCAGTGGTTAGGCCAAACCCATCTATCAGAGCACTCTTCAAGACTGTGTAATTGTCAGCATCCTCTTCTCTTACAGTGAGGAGCTTGTCTCTACCTTTGTCTGCAAAGGAGAGCCACAAGATTGCTGCCCACTGCCTCTGGGGACCTTCTGAACTTTACAGGCCCTCTCCAGTGCAGTTATCCATTTGTGGATGTCATCCCCACTCTGGTAGGGAGGGACAATCTTGTTTAGGTTTCTATGGTCATAAGACCTGTCCCTATCTCTAGGGATATTGCTGCCACCATGGGACTCTAGTCCCAACTTTCTTTTCTCTCTAAAGAGATCTAGGGACTCCCTGTCTAAGGCTACTTGCTTCCTTCTGAGTTCAAGCTGAGCTTCCTCATACTGAATCAGCCTCTGTTCTCCTCTCATGAGAGGATTCCCTCCTATGAGATGAGACAGAGCTCCCTATTGAGGTGCCAGAGTGGTTAGACTCCTGAGAAGGAGATCTAGACTTTCTGGGCACACTCATAATCCTTCCTGGGGGACAAAGAGGGCATCATCCTGATCATCCTCTTCATCTTCCACAGGAGGGATTGGGTTATCCAGGTCAGGGTCACTGTCACCCTCCTGGCCAGTTTCAGAGGGGGACTGGGGGTATTGCTACCCCTGGCCCCTCCCTCATCTTCTGCCCCACCCTCTGCTCCTACCCCTTCAGTCCCCAAGGGCTTACTAAGGTCATAAGCCACCAACAACTCCTTAAGGTGTTGGGTGGTGGGACTTTGGCCTGTCCTTATTTTCCTCAAGTTGCATAATGCTCTCAATTCCAAGAATGGGAGTGTATCATACTTGGAGGGTGGAAGCTCAGTGGCTTCCTGCAAGGATTCTTTAGATCCTACCTTTAAAGACATTACTAGTGTGGTGTGGTGTATGCACTACCTACTCTAGTGTGGCCTACTAAACTCTCTTGAGTTGTAGAAAGGGTTGTGCTATCCCTTAACACACAACTCTAAGTTCAGTAGAATTTACTGTATTCTAAGCTTAAATTATATGTACCTTAGGTACCTTTAGTGGTTTTCAGTTGATCAATTCAATTGAGATTATCTGGTAAAACAATAGCAAGCTGGAATCCCACACGCTGCACACCAATGTGAGAAGTTGGCCTGGCATATGCTGTCCACTAATTATAGTGGGCACCTTGCACCAGTCCAAACAACCCCTTATTGGAGATAGGTTAAAGACAACCTTATTGAAAGCTATCCTAGTGGTAGCTATGGAGAGCAGCCTTCAGGCTAAGTCTTGAAGGAATGTAAAGCAGCTTGTTTTACCAGTCTATAATCTCTTGAGTGACCAAATGAAAGAGCACCACACCAGGTATATATTCAAAATATATGTATTTATTGCTAAACACACCCCTCTAGTCTCTTTATGAGGCTAGAGTTCGAAGTACATAAGTTAGAAGTTATTAAATCACAGTAATAGCACAAATACACGTTTGGGCCCTAGGGGCGTACCAAACCATATACCAATAAAGTGGTATGCGAACCACGACTGAACTAGACACTAGGCCTAGAGCCTCTAGAAGTGCTTGGACCACAAGGAACCACCCAAGGTAGTGACACAGGGGACCCACGGGAGACGCGTGCAGTGTAAACACACAACCGCGATACGCCGTTGACTTCTATGGAGAAAGTCGGGATCGGGAAATTAGAGAAAAGGGACACTTAAAAGAGGACTAGGACAAAACCCTTTGAGATCTAGGACTTTGAAGAGTCTCTACCCACGGGAGCACCGGAGTACTCGTGTTACCTCACCCAGGGAAGCCGGGTGCATAGGTGCCTTTCGGGGTCGGGTTTCGTCGTCGGTTCGAATGGCGATCTGCTGCAAAGTGCTGCTGGCGGCCAAGAGAAAAGTGTCCGGGTGGATCCAAGAGTGGATCGGAGTTCTGAAGAACCTGAAAGCAGAGGGGACAGAGTCTGGGTCACTAGCCAGTGACCAGGAAGGCGATGGACAGATGCCCACCGATGTCGAGTGCTTCAGGTGCGTTGACAGTCGTCTTGACTCTTCAGCCACGAGGTCCAGGAGGCGTTGTCGGCGACCAGGAGCAGGATTCGGGCTGGTACACAATGTCTGTCGAGTGCTGAGGTGTCGGCGACCGGATTGGACCCAACAAGCCTTGGCAACGGCAAGTCTCGGTGAAGATGTAGATCGTCGATGGTGCAGACCAGCAAGGTCTGTGGAACTCACCCAGCGAGGGTAAGTGAGGGCAGGCCTGGAGCAACCAGGATGCCAAGTTAGAAAAGGATTGGCCTTCGTTAAGGGCTACTAGCCAACGGGCTAGCGACGGCGAAGGAGCCTCGTGACGCCGCACGTGGAGCTGGCTTACAGGACACTCGTGGAGTGGGGGCCAGTGATCTTCGGTGCAGGTGGTGCTGGAGGCTAGGGCTACTCGGAGCCCAAAGCACGACTTCTTGGGAGACCCAGAAGATGATGCACTTGCAAATGTGCTCGGTGTCCAGGGGTCACGGTCTCAAGTCACCCACGATAGCCACGGGCCTCAGCTTTGCTGGGGACTCAGGGTAGCCTCGGGAAGTCTGAGAATCCACCTCTGGTGATGCGATGACTTCGGCGTCCGACGGGAGCTTCAGAAATGCGAACCGGACAGATGCTTCTTTGGTGCCTGCCAAGCAGGGGAGTCACTCCTTGACCCCAAGGGAGATTCTTCTGTCCTCTAATCGTGAGTAGAGCGTCGAAGGTCCAGGATTCTGCTTCAGAGTTTCGTCCAGGGATAATCTAAAGTCCTAAGGACTGGGTTCCTATACTTATACTAAAGATAGGGGTTGGACTACTCTGTGGCCCCACCTATGGGTGGGTCAGGGCAGAGGGGTGGCTACACCCCTTTCCCTTTGTCCAGTTCGCGCCAAAGCAGGGGCTGCAAGCCCCTGATCCGGTTTGAACTGGGGTATGCACAGGGACACCAAATGTGCCCCCAGTGCAGGACTTCAAAGCACACAGATGGTGCTCCCGCCCAGCCCCAATACACATTATCCTGTCTGGGGAGGTGGTCACACCTCCCTGGGACAGGAAACCTATTGTCCAGGCCTCCCCTGCCGGAGTTTCGTCCAGCAGCAGGAGGCCAGACTCGTGTCTGTGGCAGCAGCATCCATTTTGTGATGCCAGGGCTTTGGAAAGAAGTTACCGGGCTAGTTAGAGTTAACATGTCTTTCCCTCTAGAAGGGTGGAATGCTACCCCCGCCGCCAGAATTGGCGGGGGGGTAGTATTCCAAGATGTTTGACACCAAACAAGACATGTTTAGGTGCAGCCATTCCAAAGTTAGCATTTTACCGCGAGGTTATAATGCGCTTAAGAGTATATGGTCAGGCTGCACTACAAACAGCATCAGAGATGGTCTCCGAACGCTGCAGAGGGGCCCTGCTCATGCAGGGGCACCCTCTCACATAGGAACCATGCACTCTGCCTTCAGGATTGATAAGGCCTGCCTTAGGAGTGACTTATAGGTTTATATGTGTGTATGTATTTAGTGATATAGGTAACCTATATCACAGTAAGGAGTGCATGCACCACCTTACCCAGGCTGCAGTAGCAGACCTGTGGTGTCAGTTTGGATGGCCTTCCAGGGGTGGCATAATACATGCTGCAGCCCCTGGTAGGCCTCTGAGGTACCTATGCCCTTGGTACATAGTATACCATATACTAGGGACTTACAAGGGCACTCCAGATTCCAATCAGTGATGTGCCTAAGGCACATGGAAACCTTTTACAGAGAAAGCAGATAGACTGGGGCCCTGAATAGCAGGATCCCAGTCCAACTAAGTCATAAACCAGCAAAACACCATAAAAAAGTGGGGGCAACCATATAGTCAGATTCCACCTTCCTACATAACCCCCCAAACGAAAGGAGATAAGGCTAACCTTGGCCACTTGAGCCTTCATTGACTAAGTGGTCATATAAGGAAGCACCTGCACTAGCATGGTTGCCCCCTGTCTTATGGTCCACTAAGCAATCCCTCACCCTAAGGGTATGAGAGGGTCTCCACCATGGGGAATCACTACCTGTGGTGTGCTTAGGTAAAGTACAAGGCTGGTGAGGTGTCTGAGTAGGGAAGTGAGGCCCTAGGAATGTTGGCCTCAGCTCCCTCAGATCACTGGTCACCATGTATGCCTGTCTTTCCATGACTGAGTTGCACTTTGCTCTAAGGGTCAACCTTTGGCTGCCTACAGCTGGGGGTTGGGTCCTTTGGATGGACTACTGGAGGGACAGGGCAGGTTTGGAACCTTCAGGTCCCAGGTTTGCCCTTGCCTACCAGAGTCCTTCTGGGGAGGTCCCTACATAAAGGCATGGGGGATCCCTCAGTGTGTAGAGGAGTTTTCACCTGGCTAGAGCTACTAGACTGGGTGCCCCTAATCTGCTGATGGGGGTTCCTCTGGACAGGGGGCCCTGGGGGTCCACTGACCTCCCTGACCTCTGCAGCCCTGGGCTGGCTGAGGCAGGGTAGAGAGGGGCAGGTTACCTGCTCCAGACTGGGTACCACCTTGGAAGGGTCCTCTGCCATCAGGGGTGTGGCCAGGCCAGGCCTGACTACCTCTGGGGCAGTTCCTTCACTAGGGGTAGGGTCAGTTCCCTGAGGAGGCTGATCCTTACCTACTGTCTGGAGGGAAGAAGACTTTTCTTCAACCCGTGTGCTCTCTTTTGGGGGAGAGTGGGCCATTCTTTCAGGCTCCATCTCTCCAAATTCTTGGGCTGGGGCTGTGGCCATTACAGCCCCACTAACCTTTACAGGGACGCCCAGCATCCTGAGATGGGTTTGGTGTTCAACTTCAGCCCAGGCTGAAATTTCCAGATCATTGCCCATCAGGCAATCTACAGGTAGGGTTGGGGACACTGCCACTCTTTTGGGCCTGTGACCCCCTCCCAGCTGAGATTGACTATGGCCATGGGGTGATCTGTTCTGACACCATCAATGTTGGTCACCTGGTATTTAAACTCAGGTAAAAGCTGGTGAGGGGGACTAGTTTCCCTGCCACCATGGTGACACTAGCCCCTGTGTCCCTAAATGCCACAGCTTTCTGACCATTAATTATTGTCTCCAATCTGTACCTGCCCAATGCTATGGGACCCATGGTAAAGGTGGCAAATCCTATACCACCATCAGAGTCAGAGGAGTCTGTTGAGGGGTCCCTGTCTAAACTAGGGCCCACCTCTGTTCCTCTTGCAAAAGCACCTAACTTTTTGGGTGCACTACTCCCAACTGGAGGATTACTACTGGTAGTACCAGGAGGGGTGGTAGTAGTTGTGGTGTCATAAGGTTTCTGCACATACAGAGCTATGCACAGGATAATAGGACCTCGGAATATAGTGGTGAGCCAACCATAAACCTTAGCACCCAAAACCCCAACCCAACTAGCCTTAGCGTCCCATTAGCACTAATGTACCAATGATTAGACAACCCAGAACACGGTATCTCTCTCTCAGGACTCGCAGAGGCAAGAACACTCTTTCGTTACTTCTCGTACCTGTCCACAACATGCGTAAGAAGAGACACTTTATAGTTCAAAATATTTATTTCAACTTACGTGCCCTTAGATACAGTACACGTGTCAGTACTAATAGCATAATACATAAGAATAATATAATCAGCATAGTTACTACTCCATAGAATACGAACGGGGAAAGCATCTCATAAAGCAGTGGATATATGTCTAACTAACATTACCACCCTCCCCGTGCTAGAAGCCAGTTTATTATAATAATAGAAGACCTTTGGGCTTTGACTAGCGAACCCCCATACCTCAGTCTCTTGATGCAAAACTACATCAGCAAACAATCACAGCTCTTCTCTCTGGAAAGGTCGTCTCCAAGTGCTATCTTAGAGCAAGCGAGCGCATTATTAAAAGCACACTAATTTCTCAATGGCCGCTGTACAAGTGTTATGTCTAGGTGCGAGGGACGGGCCAAATCAGTAGAAACCAGGGATTTGTTATTCGACCTTGTAACTGTTGTTCAGACTGAGCCCACAAAGGGAATAGGAGAAAAGGTGAGAAGCAGATAATGCAGGCTATTGTAGAACAACTTGGCAATAACAGAGGGCGACAGAACAACATCCAATAGTAACGTGCGCAAGAGTCATCATGGCAGCCAGGCGTGGTAACGTAGCCAGACCTGCCAGGAGGCCATGAGCCACAAGACAGTGGGAGGAACATTTTCTTTATTGCCAATCCTGGGGCAACTGGGATCAGTTTTCCAGTGCCCAGGCTTTTTACAGACATGGCAATATGGTTTCTTTTCAGGAGAGGAAGGAGTTTGGGACCCACCCCCAGAAGAGGAATTTTGGGGCCCTGTAGGGGACTTATCCTTAGATTTATCCCCACCTTTCTCTTGGGACTTAGTAGAATCTTTCTTCTGGTCACCACCCTGATTTCTAGTTTTTACTCTGGTTCTGACCCATTTGTCTGCCTTCTTTCCCAATTCTTGGGGAGAGGTCAGATCAGAGTCCACCAGATACTGGTGCAAAAGCTGGTTTTGACAATTATTAAGGATCTGCTCCCTCATAATCAAATTGTACAATCCTAAAAAGTCATGCACTTTGTTGCCATGTATCCAACCTTCCAGAGCCTTTGTAGCACAATCTACAAAATCAACCCAGTCTTGAGTCTGAGCTTTTTGGGTGTCTCTGAACTTCAACCTATACTGTTCAGTGGTTAGGCCAAACCCATCTATCAGAGCACTCTTCAAGACTGTGTAATTGTCAGCATCCTCTTCTCTTACAGTGAGGAGCTTGTCTCTACCTTTGTCTGCAAAGGAGAGCCACAAGATTGCTGCCCACTGCCTCTGGGGGACCTTCTGAACTTTACAGGCCCTCTCCAGTGCAGTTATCCATTTGTGGATGTCATCCCCACTCTGGTAGGGAGGAACAATCTTGTTTAGGTTTCTATGGTCATAAGACCTGTCCCTATCTCTAGGGATATTGCTGCCACCATGGGACTCTAGTCCCAACTTTCTTTTCTCTCTAAAGAGATCTAGGGACTCCCTGTCTAAGGCTACTTGCTTCCTTCTGAGTTCAAGCTGAGCTTCCTCATACTGAATCAGCCTTGTTCTCCTCTCATGAGAGGATTCCCTCCTATGAGATGAGACAGAGCTCCCTATTGAGGTGCCAGAGTGGTTAGACTCCTGAGAAGGAGATCTAGACTTTCTGGGCACACTCATAATCCTTCCTGGGGGGACAAAGAGGGCATCATCCTGATCATCCTCTTCATCTTCCACAGGAGGGATTGGGTTATCCAGGTCAGGGTCACTGTCACCCTCCTGGCCAGTTTCAGAGGGGGGACTGGGGGTATTGCTACCCCTGGCCCCTCCCTCATCTTCTGCCCCACCCTCTGCTCCTACCCCTTCAGTCCCCAAGGGCTTACTAAGGTCATAAGCTACCAACAACTCCTTAAGGTGTTGGGTGGTGGGACTTTGGCCTGTCCTTAATTTCCTCAAGTTACATAATGCTCTCAATTCCAAGAATGGGAGTGTATCATACTTGGAGGGGAGAAGCCCAGTGGCTTCTGGTAAGGATTCTCTAGATCCTACCTTTAAAGACATTACTAGTGTGGTGTGGTGTATGCACTACCTACTCTAGTGTGGCCTACTAAACTCTCTTGAGTTGTAGAAAGGGTGTGCTATCCCTTAACACACAACTCTAAGTTCAGTAGAACTTACTGTATTCTAAGCTTAAATTATATGTACCTTAGGTACCTTTAGTGGTTTTCAGTTGATCAATTCAATTGAGATTATCTGGTAAAACAATAGCAAGCTGGAATCCCACACGCTGCACACCAATGTGAGAAGTTGGCCTGGCATATGCTGTCCACTAATTATAGTGGGCACCTTGCACCAGTCCAAACAACCCCTTATTGGAGATAGGTTAAAGACAACCTTATTGAAAGCTATCCTAGTGGTAGCTATGGAGAGCAGCCTTCAGGCTAAGTCTTGAAGGAATGTAAAGCAGCTTGTTTTACCAGTCTATAATCTCTTGAGTGACCAAATGAAAGAGCACCACACCAGGTATATATTCAAAATATATGTATTTATTGCTAAACACACCCCTCTAGTCTCTTTATGAGGCTAGAGTTCGAAGTACATAAGTTAGAAGTTATTAAATCACAGTAATAGCACAAATACACGTTTGGGCCCTAGGGGCGTACCAAACCATATACCAATAAAGTGGTATGCGAACCACGACTGAATTAGACACTAGTCCTAGAGCCTCTAGAAGTGCTTGGACCACAAGGAACCACCCAAGGTAGTGACACAGGGGACCCACGGGAGACGCGTGCAGTGTAAACACACAACCGCGATACGCCGTTGACTTCTATGGAGAAAGTCGGGATCGGGAAATTAGAGAAAAGGGACACTTAAAAGAGGACTAGGACAAAACCCTTTGAGATCTAGGACTTTGAAGAGTCTCTACCCACGGGAGCACCGGAGTACTCGTGTTACCTCACCCAGGGAAGCCGGGTGCATAGGTGCCTTTCGGGGTCGGGTTTCGTCGTCGGTTCGAATGGCGATCTGCTGCAAAGTGCTGCTGGCGGCCAAGAGAAAAGTGTCCGGGTGGATCCAAGAGTGGATCGGAGTTCTGAAGAACCTGAAAGCAGAGGGGACAGAGTCTGGGTCACTAGCCAGTGACCAGGAAGGCGATGGACAGATGCCCACCGATGTCGAGTGCTTCAGGTGCGTTGACGGTCATCTTGACTCTTCAGCCACGAGGTCCAAGAGGCGTTGTCGGCGACCAGGAGCAGGATTCGGGCTGGTACACGATGTCTGTCGAGTGCTGAGGTGTCGGCGACCGGATTGGACCCAACAAGCCTTGGCAACGGCAAGTCTCGGTGAAGATGTAGATCGTCGATGGTGCAGACCAGCAAGGTCTGTGGAACTCACCCAGCGAGGGTAAGTGAGGGCAGGCCTGGAGCAACCAGGATGCCAAGTTAGAAAAGGATTGGCCTTCGTTAAGGGCTACTAGCCAACGGGCTAGCGACGGCGAAGGAGCCTCGTGACGCCGCACGTGGAGCTGGCTTACAGGACACTCGTGGATTGGGGGCCAGTGATCTTCGGTGCAGGTGGTGCTGGAGGCTAGGGCTACTCGGAGCCCAAAGCACGACTTCTTGGGAGACCCAGAAGAGGATGCACTTGCAAATGTGCTCGGTGTCCAGGGGTCACGGTCTCAAGTCACCCACGATAGCCACGGGCCTCAGCTTTGCTGGGGACTCAGGGTAGCCTCGGGGAAGTCTGAGAATCCACCTCTGGTGATGCGATGACTTCGGCGTCCGACGGGAGCTTCAGAAATGCGAACCGGACAGATGCTTCTTTGGCGCCTGCCAAGCAGGGGAGTCACTCCTTGACCCCAAGGGAGATTCTTCTGTCCTCTAATCGTGAGTAGAGCGTCGAAGGTCCAGGATTCTGCTTCAGAGTTTCGTCCAGGGATAATCTAAAGTCCTAAGGACTGGGTTCCTATACTTATACTAAAGATAGGGGTTGGACTACTCTGTGGCCCCACCTATGGGTGGGTCAGGGCAGAGGGGTGGCTACACCCCTTTCCCTTTGTCCAGTTCGCGCCAAAGCAGGAGCTGCAAGCCCCTGATCCGGTTTGAACTGGGGTATGCACAGGGACACCAAATGTGCCCCCAGTGCAGGACTTCAAAGCACACAGATGGTGCTCCCGCCCAGCCCCAATACACATTATCCTGTCTGGGGAGGTGGTCACACCTCCCTGGGACAGGAAACCTATTGTCCAGGCCTCCCCTGCCGGAGTTTCGTCCAGCAGCAGGAGGCCAGACTCGTGTCTGTGGCAGCAGCATCCATTTTGTGATGCCAGGGCTTTGGAAAGAAGTTACCGGGCTAGTTAGAGTTAACATGTCTTTCCCTCTAGAAGAGTGGAATGCTACCCCCGCCGCCAGAATTGGCAGGGGGGTAGTATTCCAAGATGTTTGACACCAAACACGACATGTTTAGGTGCAGCCATTCCAAAGTTAGCATTTTACCGCGAGGTTATAATGCGCTTAAGAGTATATGGTCAGGCTGCACTACAAACAGCATCAGAGATGGTCTCCGAACGCTGCAGAGGGGCCCTGCTCATGCAGGGGCACCCTCTCACATAGGAACCATGCACTCTGCCTTCAGGATTGATAAGGCCTGCCTTAGGAGTGACTTATAGGTTTATATGTGTGTATGTATTTAGTGATATAGGTAACCTATATCACAGTAAGGGGTGCATGCACCACCTTACCCAGGCTGCAGTAGCAGACCTGTGGTGTCAGTTTGGATGGCCTTCCAGGGGTGGCATAATACATGCTGCAGCCCCTGGTAGGCCTCTGAGGTACCTATGCCCTTGGTACATAGTATACCATATACTAGGGACTTACAAGGGCACTCCAGATTCCAATCAGTGATGTGCCTAAGGCACATGGAAACCTTTTACAGAGAAAGCAGATAGACTGGGGCCCTGAATAGCAGGATCCCAGTCCAACTAAGTCATAAACCAGCAAAACACCATAAAAAAGTGGGGGTATCCATATAGTCAGATTCCACCTTCCTACATAACCCCCCCAAACGAAAGGAGATAAGGCTAACCTTGGCCACTTGAGCCTTCATTGACTAAGTGGTCATATAAGGAAGCACCTGCACTAGCATGGTTGCCCCCTGTCTTATGGTCCACTAAGCAATCCCTCACCCTAAGGGTATGAGAGGGTCTCCACCATGGGGAATCACTACCTGTGGTGTGCTTACGTAAAGTACAAGGCTGGTGAGGTGTCTGAGTAGGGAAGTGAGGCCCTAGGAATGTTGGCCTCAGCTCCCTCAGATCACTGGTCACCATGTATGCCTGTCTTTCCATGACTGAGTTGCACTTTGCTCTAAGGGTCAACCTTTGGCTGCCTACAGCTGGGGGTTGGGTCCCTTTGGATGGACTACTGGAGGGACAGGGCAGGTTTGGAACCTTCAGGTCCCAGGTTTGCCCTTGCCTACCAGAGTCCTTCTGGGGAGGTCCCTACATAAAGGCATGGGGGATCCCTCAGTGTGTAGAGGAGTTTTCACCTGGCTAGAGCTACTAGACTGGGTGCCCCTAATCTGCTGATGGGGGGTTCCTCTGGACAGGGGGCCCTGGGGGGTCCACTGACCTCCCTGACCTCTGCAGCCCTGGGCTGGCTGAGGCAGGGTAGAGAGGGGCAGGTTACCTGCTCCAGACTGGGTACCACCTTGGAAGGGTCCTCTGCCATCAGGGGTGTGGCCAGGCCAGGCCTGACTACCTCTGGGGCAGTTCCTTCACTAGGGGTAGGGTCAGTTCCCTGAGGAGGCTGATCCTTACCTACTGTCTGGAGGGAAGAAGACTTTTCTTCAACCCTTGTGCTCTCTTTTGGGGGAGAGTGGGCCATTCTTTCAGGCTCCATCTCTCCAAATTCTTGGGCTGGGGCTGTGGCCATTACAGCCCCACTAACCTTTACAGGGACGCCCAGCATCCTGAGATGGGTTTGGTGTTCAACTTCAGCCCAGGCTGAAATTTCCAGATCATTGCCCATCAGGCAATCTACAGGTAGGGTTGGGGACACTGCCACTCTTTTGGGCCTGTGACCCCCTCCCAGCTGAGATTGACTATGGCCATGGGGTGATCTGTTCTGACACCATCAATGTTGGTCACCTGGTATTTAAACTCAGGTAAAAGCTGGTGAGGGGGGACTAGTTTCCCTGCCACCATGGTGACACTAGCCCCTGTGTCCCTAAATGCCACAGCTTTCTGACCATTAATTATTGTCTCCAATCTGTACCTGCCCAATGCTATGGGACCCATGGTAAAGGTGGCAAATCCTATACCACCATCAGAGTCAGAGGAGTCTGTTGAGGGGTCCCTGTCTAAACTAGGGCCCACCTCTGTTCCTCTTGTAAAAGCACCTAACTTTTTGGGTGCACTACTCCCAACTGGAGGATTACTACTGGTAGTACCAGGAGGGGTGGTAGTAGTTGTGGGAGGAACATTTTCTTTATTGCCAATCCTGGGGCAACTGGGATCAGTTTTCCAGTGCCCAGGCTTTTTACAGACATGGCAATATGGTTTCTTTTCAGGAGAGGAAGGAGTTTGGGACCCACCCCCAGAAGAGGAATTTTGGGGCCCTGTAGGGGACTTATCCTTAGATTTATCCCCACCTTTCTCTTGGGACTTAGTAGAATCTTTCTTCTGGTCACCACCCTGATTTCTAGTTTTTACTCTGGTTCTGACCCATTTGTCTGCCTTCTTTCCCAATTCTTGGGGAGAGGTCAGATCAGAGTCCACCAGATACTGGTGCAAAAGCTGGTTTTGACAATTATTAAGGATCTGCTCCCTCATAATCAAATTGTACAATCCTAAAAAGTCATGCACTTTGTTGCCATGTATCCAACCTTCCAGAGCCTTTGTAGCACAATCTACAAAATCAACCCAGTCTTGAGTCTGAGCTTTTTGGGTGTCTCTGAACTTCAACCTATACTGTTCAGTGGTTAGGCCAAACCCATCTATCAGAGCACTCTTCAAGACTGTGTAATTGTCAGCATCCTCTTCTCTTACAGTGAGGAGCTTGTCTCTACCTTTGTCTGCAAAGGAGAGCCACAAGATTGCTGCCCACTGCCTCTGGGGGACCTTCTGAACTTTACAGGCCCTCTCCAGTGCAGTTATCCATTTGTGGATGTCATCCCCACTCTGGTAGGGAGGGACAATCTTGTTTAGGTTTCTATGGTCATAAGACCTGTCCCTATCTCTAGGGATATTGTTGCCACCATGGGACTCTAGTCCCAACTTTCTTTCTCTCTAAAGAGATCTAGGGACTCCCTGTCTAAGGCTACTTGCTTCCTTCTGAGTTCAAGCTGAGCTTCCTCATACTGAATCAGCCTTGTTCTCCTCTCATGAGAGGATTCCCTCCTATGAGATGAGACAGAGCTCCCTATTGAGGTGCCAGAGTGGTTAGACTCCTGAGAAGGAGATCTAGACTTTCTGGGCACACTCATAATCCTTCCTGGGGGGACAAAGAGGGCATCATCCTGATCATCCTCTTCATCTTCCACAGGAGGGATTGGGTTATCCAGGTCAGGGTCACTGTCACCCTCCTGGCCAGTTTCAGAGGGGGACTGGGGGTATTGCTACCCCTGGCCCCTCCCTCATCTTCTGCCCCACCCTCTGCTCCTACCCCTTCAGTCCCCAAGGGCTTACTAAGGTCATAAGCTACCAACAACTCCTTAAGGTGTTGGGTGGTGGACTTTGGCCTGTCCTTAATTTCCTCAAGTTACATAATGCTCTCAATTCCAAGAATGGGAGTGTATCATACTTGGAGGGGAGAAGCCCAGTGGCTTCTGGTAAGGATTCTCTAGATCCTACCTTTAAAGACATTACTAGTGTGGTGTGGTGTATGCACTACCTACTCTAGTGTGGCCTACTAAACTCTCTTGAGTTGTAGAAAGGGTGTGCTATCCCTTAACACACAACTCTAAGTTCAGTAGAATTTACTGTATTCTAAGCTTAAATTATATGTACCTTAGGTACCTTTAGTGGTTTTCAGTTGATCAATTCAATTGAGATTATCTGGTAAAACAATAGCAAGCTGGAATCCCACACGCTGCACACCAATGTGAGAAGTTGGCCTGGCATATGCTGTCCACTAATTATAGTGGGCACCTTGCACCAGTCCAAACAACCCCTTATTGGAGATAGGTTAAAGACAACCTTATTGAAAGCTATCCTAGTGGTAGCTATGGAGAGCAGCCTTCAGGCTAAGTCTTGAAGGAATGTAAAGCAGCTTGTTTTACCAGTCTATAATCTCTTGAGTGACCAAATGAAAGAGCACCACACCAGGTATATATTCAAAATATATGTATTTATTGCTAAACACACCCTCTAGTCTCTTTATGAGGCTAGAGTTCGAAGTACATAAGTTAGAAGTTATTAAATCACAGTAATAGCACAAATACACGTTTGGGCCCTAGGGGCGTACTCAAACCATATACCAATAAAGTGGTATGCGAACCACGACTGAACTAGACACTAGGCCTAGAGCCTCTAGAAGTGCTTGGACCACAAGGAACCACCCAAGGTAGTGACACAGGGGACCCACGGGAGACGCGTGCAGTGTAAACACACAACCGCGATACGCCGTTGACTTCTATGGAGAAAGTCGGGATCGGGAAATTAGAGAAAAGGGACACTTAAAAGAGGACTAGGACAAAACCCTTTGAGATCTAGGACTTTGAAGAGTCTCTACCCACGGGAGCACCGGAGTACTCGTGTTACCTCACCCAGGGAAGCCGGGTGCATAGGTGCCTTTCGGGGTCGGGTTTCGTCGTCGGTTCGAATGGCGATCTGCTGCAAAGTGCTGCTGGCGGCCAAGAGAAAAGTGTCCGGTGGATCCAAGAGTGGATCGGAGTTCTGAAGAACCTGAAAGCAGAGGGGACAGAGTCTGGGTCACTAGCCAGTGACCAGGAAGGCGATGGACAGATGCCCACCGATGTCGAGTGCTTCAGGTGCGTTGACAGTCGTCTTGACTCTTCAGCCACGAGGTCCAGGAGGCGTTGTCGGCGACCAGGAGCAGGATTCGGGCTGGTACACAATGTCTGTCGAGTGCTGAGGTGTCGGCGACCGGATTGGACCCAACAAGCCTTGGCAACGGCAAGTCTCGGTGAAGATGTAGATCGTCGATGGTGCAGACCAGCAAGGTCTGTGGAACTCACCCAGCGAGGGTAGGTGAGGGCAGGCCTGGAGCAACCAGGATGCCAAGTTAGAAAAGGATTGGCCTTCGTTAAGGGCTACTAGCCAACGGGCTAGCGACGGCGAAGGAGCCTCGTGACGCCGCACGTGGAGCTGGCTTACAGGACACTCGTGGAGTGGGGGCCAGTGATCTTCGGTGCAGGTGGTGCTGGAGGCTAGGGCTACTCGGAGCCCAAAGCACGACTTCTTGGGAGACCCAGAAGAGGATGCACTTGCAAATGTGCTCGGTGTCCAGGGGTCACGGTCTCAAGTCACCCACGATAGCCACGGGCCTCAGCTTTGCTGGGGACTCAGGGTAGCCTCGGGGAAGTCTGAGAATCCACCTCTGGTGATGCGATGACTTCGGCGTCCGACGGGAGCTTCAGAAATGCGAACCGGACAGATGCTTCTTTGGTGCCTGCCAAGCAGGGGAGTCACTCCTTGACCCCAAGGGAGATTCTTCTGTCCTCTAATCGTGAGTAGAGCGTCGAAGGTCCAGGATTCTGCTTCAGAGTTTCGTCCAGGGATAATCTAAAGTCCTAAGGACTGGGTTCCTATACTTATACTAAAGATAGGGGTTGGACTACTCTGTGGCCCCACCTATGGGTGGGTCAGGGCAGAGGGGTGGCTACACCCCTTTCCCTTTGTCCAGTTCGCGCCAAAGCAGGGGCTGCAAGCCCCTGATCCGGTTTGAACTGGGGTATGCACAGGGACACCAAATGTGCCCCCAGTGCAGGACTTCAAAGCACACAGATGGTGCTCCCGCCCAGCCCCAATACACATTATCCTGTCTGGGGAGGTGGTCACACCTCCCTGGGACAGGAAACCTATTGTCCAGGCCTCCCCTGCCGGAGTTTCGTCCAGCAGCAGGAGGCCAGACTCGTGTCTGTGGCAGCAGCATCCATTTTGTGATGCCAGGGCTTTGGAAAGAAGTTACCGGGCTAGTTAGAGTTAACATGTCTTTCCCTCTAGAAGGGTGGAATGCTACCCCCGCCGCCAGAATTGGCGGGGGGGTAGTATTCCAAGATGTTTGACACCAAACACGACATGTTTAGGTGCAGCCATTCCAAAGTTAGCATTTTACCGCGAGGTTATAATGCGCTTAAGAGTATATGGTCAGGCTGCACTACAAACAGCATCAGAGATGGTCTCCGAACGCTGCAGAGGGGCCCTGCTCATGCAGGGGCACCCTCTCACATAGGAACCATGCACTCTGCCTTCAGGATTGATAAGGCCTGCCTTAGGAGTGACTTATAGGTTTATATGTGTGTATGTATTTAGTGATATAGGTAACCTATATCACAGTAAGGGGTGCATGCACCACCTTACCCAGGCTGCAGTAGCAGACCTGTGGTGTCAGTTTGGATGGCCTTCCAGGGGTGGCATAATACATGCTGCAGCCCCTGGTAGGCCTCTGAGGTACCTATGCCCTTGGTACATAGTATACCATATACTAGGGACTTACAAGGGCACTCCAGATTCCAATCAGTGATGTGCCTAAGGCACATGGAAACCTTTTACAGAGAAAGCAGATAGACTGGGGCCCTGAATAGCAGGATCCCAGTCCAACTAAGTCATAAACCAGCAAAACACCATAAAAAAGTGGGGGCAACCATATAGTCAGATTCCACCTTCCTACATAACCCCCCCCAAACGAAAGGAGATAAGGCTAACCTTGGCCACTTGAGCCTTCATTGACTAAGTGGTCATATAAGGAAGCACCTGCACTAGCATGGTTGCCCCCTGTCTTATGGTCCACTAAGCAATCCCTCACCCTAAGGGTATGAGAGGGTCTCCACCATGGGGAATCACTACCTGTGGTGTGCTTAGGTAAAGTACAAGGCTGGTGAGGTGTCTGAGTAGGGAAGTGAGGCCCTAGGAATGTTGGCCTCAGCTCCCTCAGATCACTGGTCACCATGTATGCCTGTCTTTCCATGACTGAGTTGCACTTTGCTCCTAAGGGTCAACCTTTGGCTGCCTACAGCTGGGGGTTGGGTCCTTTGGATGGACTACTGGAGGGACAGGGCAGGTTTGGAACCTTCAGGTCCCAGGTTTGCCCTTGCCTACCAGAGTCCTTCTGGGGGAGGTCCCTACATAAAGGCATGGGGGATCCCTCAGTGTGTAGAGGAGTTTTCACCTGGCTAGAGCTACTAGACTGGGTGCCCCTAATCTGCTGATGGGGGGTTCCTCTGGACAGGGGGCCCTGGGGGTCCACTGACCTCCCTGACCTCTGCAGCCCTGGGCTGGCTGAGGCAGGGTAGAGAGGGGCAGGTTACCTGCTCCAGACTGGGTACCACCTTGGAAGGGTCCTCTGCCATCAGGGGTGTGGCCAGGCCAGGCCTGACTACCTCTGGGGCAGTTCCTTCACTAGGGGTAGGGTCAGTTCCCTGAGGAGGCTGATCCTTACCTACTGTCTGGAGGGAAGAAGACTTTTCTTCAACCCGTGTGCTCTCTTTTGGGGGAGAGTGGGCCATTCTTTCAGGCTCCATCTCTCCAAATTCTTGGGCTGGGGCTGTGGCCATTACAGCCCCACTAACCTTTACAGGGACGCCCAGCATCCTGAGATGGGTTTGGTGTTCAACTTCAGCCCAGGCTGAAATTTCCAGATCATTGCCCATCAGGCAATCTACAGGTAGGGTTGGGGACACTGCCACTCTTTTGGGCCTGTGACCCCTCCCAGCTGAGATTGACTATGGCCATGGGGTGATCTGTTCTGACACCATCAATGTTGGTCACCTGGTATTTAAACTCAGGTAAAAGCTGGTGAGGGGGGACTAGTTTCCCTGCCACCATGGTGACACTAGCCCCTGTGTCCCTAAATGCCACAGCTTTCTGACCATTAATTATTGTCTCCAATCTGTACCTGCCCAATGCTATGGGACCCATGGTAAAGGTGGCAAATCCTATACCACCATCAGAGTCAGAGGAGTCTGTTGAGGGGTCCCTGTCTAAACTAGGGCCCACCTCTGTTCCTCTTGCAAAAGCACCTAACTTTTTGGGTGCACTACTCCCAACTGGAGGATTACTACTGGTAGTACCAGGAGGGGTGGTAGTAGTTGTGGTGTCATAAGGTTTCTGCACATACAGAGCTATGCACAGGATAATAGGACCTCGGAATATAGTGGTGAGCCAACCATAAACCTTAGCACCCAAAACCCCAACCCAACTAGCCTTAGCGTCCCATTAGCACTAATGTACCAATGATTAGACAACCCAGAACACGGTATCTCTCTCTCAGGACTCGCAGAGGCAAGAACACTCTTTCGTTACTCTCGTACCTGTCCACAACATGCGTAAGAAGAGACACTTTATAGTTCAAAATATTTATTTCAACTTACGTGCCCTTAGATACAGTACACGTGTCAGTACTAATAGCATAATACATAAGAATAATATAATCAGCATAGTTACTACTCCATAGAATACGAACGGGGAAAGCATCTCATAAAGCAGTGGATATATGTCTAACTAACATTACCACCCTCCCCGTGCTAGAAGCCAGTTTATTATAATAATAGAAGACCTTTGGGCTTTGACTAGCGAACCCCCATACCTCAGTCTCTTGATGCAAAACTACATCAGCAAACAATCACAGCTCTTCTCTCTGGAAAGGTCGTCTCCAAGTGCTATCTTAGAGCAAGCGAGCGCATTATTAAAAGCACACTAATTTCTCAATGGCCGCTGTACAAGTGTTATGTCTAGGTGCGAGGGACGGGCCAAATCAGTAGAAACCAGGGATTTGTTATTCGACCTTGTAACTGTTGTTCAGACTGAGCCCACAAAGGGAATAGGAGAAAAGGTGAGAAGCAGATAATGCAGGCTATTGTAGAACAACTTGGCAATAACAGAGGGCGACAGAACAACATCCAATAGTAACGTGCGCAAGAGTCATCATGGCAGCCAGGCGTGGTAACGTAGCCAGACCTGCCAGGAGGCCATGAGCCACAAGACAGTGGGAGGAACATTTTCTTTATTGCCAATCCTGGGGCAACTGGGATCAGTTTTCCAGTGCCCAGGCTTTTTACAGACATGGCAATATGGTTTCTTTTCAGGAGAGGAAGGAGTTTGGGACCCACCCCCAGAAGAGGAATTTTGGGGCCCTGTAGGGGACTTATCCTTAGATTTATCCCCACCTTTCTCTTGGGACTTAGTAGAATCTTTCTTCTGGTCACCACCCTGATTTCTAGTTTTTACTCTGGTTCTGACCCATTTGTCTGCCTTCTTTCCTAATTCTTGGGGAGAGGTTAGATCAGAGTCCACCAGATACTGGTGCAAAAGCTGGTTTTGACAATTATTAAGGATCTGCTCCCTCATAATCAAATTGTACAATCCTAAAAAGTCATGCACTTTGTTGCCATGTATCCAACCTTCCAGAGCCTTTGTAGCACAATCTACAAAATCAACCCAGTCTTGAGTCTGAGCTTTTGGGTGTCTCTGAACTTCAACCTATACTGTTCAGTGGTTAGGCCAAACCCATCTATCAGAGCACTCTTCAAGACTGTGTAATTGTCAGCATCCTCTTCTCTTACAGTGAGGAGCTTGTCTCTACCTTTGTCTGCAAAGGAGAGCCACAAGATTGCTGCCCACTGCCTCTGGGGGACCTTCTGAACTTTACAGGCCCTCTCCAGTGCAGTTATCCATTTGTGGATGTCATCCCCACTCTGGTAGGGAGGAACAATCTTGTTTAGGTTTCTATGGTCATAAGACCTGTCCCTATCTCTAGGGATATTGCTGCCACCAAGGGACTCTAGTCCCAACTTTCTTTTCTCTCTAAAGAGATCTAGGGACTCCCTGTCTAAGGCTACTTGCTTCCTTCTGAGTTCAAGCTGAGCTTCCTCATACTGAATCAGCCTTGTTCTCCTCTCATGAGAGGATTCCCTCCTATGAGATGAGACAGAGCTCCTATTGAGGTGCCAGAGTGGTTAGACTCCTGAGAAGGAGATCTAGACTTTCTGGGCACACTCATAATCCTTCCTGGGGGACAAAGAGGGCATCATCCTGATCATCCTCTTCATCTTCCACAGGAGGGATTGGGTTATCCAGGTCAGGGTCACTGTCACCCTCCTGGCCAGTTTCAGAGGGGGACTGGGGGTATTGCTACCCCTGGCCCCTCCCTCATCTTCTGCCCCACCCTCTGCTCCTACCCCTTCAGTCCCCAAGGGCTTACTAAGGTCATAAGCTACCAACAACTCCTTAAGGTGTTGGGTGGTGGGACTTTGGCCTGTCCTTAATTTCCTCAAGTTACATAATGCTCTCAATTCCAAGAATGGGAGTGTATCATACTTGGAGGGGAGAAGCCCAGTGGCTTCTGGTAAGGATTCTCTAGATCCTACCTTTAAAGACATTACTAGTGTGGTGTGGTGTATGCACTACCTACTCTAGTGTGGCCTACTAAACTCTCTTGAGTTGTAGAAAGGGTGTGCTATCCCTTAACACACAACTCTAAGTTCAGTAGAACTTACTGTATTCTAAGCTTAAATTATATGTACCTTAGGTACCTTTAGTGGTTTTCAGTTGTCAATTCAATTGAGATTATCTGGTAAAACAATAGCAAGCTGGAATCCCACACGCTGCACACCAATGTGAGAAGTTGGCCTGGCATATGCTGTCCACTAATTATAGTGGGCACCTTGCACCAGTCCAAACAACCCCTTATTGGAGATAGGTTAAAGACAACCTTATTGAAAGCTATCTTAGTGGTAGCTATGGAGAGCAGCCTTCAGGCTAAGTCTTGAAGGAATGTAAAGCAGCTTGTTTTACCAGTCTATAATCTCTTGAGTGACCAAATGAAAGAGCACCACACCAGGTATATATTCAAAATATATGTATTTATTGCTAAACACACCCCTCTAGTCTCTTTATGAGGCTAGAGTTCGAAGTACATAAGTTAGAAGTTATTAAATCACAGTAATAGCACAAATACACGTTTGGGCCCTAGGGGCGTACCAAACCATATATCAATAAAGTGGTATGCGAACCACGACTGAACTAGACACTAGGCCTAGAGCCTCTAGAAGTGCTTGGACCACAAGGAACCACCCAAGGTAGTGACACAGGGGACCCACGGGAGACGCGTGCAGTGTAAACACACAACCGCGATACGCCGTTGACTTCTATGGAGAAAGTCGGGATCGGGAAATTAGAGAAAAGGGACACTTAAAGAGGACTAGGACAAAACCCTTTGAGATCTAGGACTTTGAAGAGTCTCTATCCACGGGAGCACCGGAGTACTCGTGTTACCTCACCCAGGAAGCCGGGTGCATAGGTGCCTTTCGGGGTCGGGTTTCGTCGTCGGTTCGAATGGCGATCTGCTGCAAAGTGCTGCTGGCGGCCAAGAGAAAAGTGTCCGGGTGGATCCAAGAGTGGATCGGAGTTCTGAAGAACCTGAAAGCAGAGGGGACAGAGTCTGGGTCACTAGCCAGTGACCAGGAAGGCGATGGACAGATGCCCACCGATGTCGAGTGCTTCAAGTGCGTTGACGGTCGTCTTGACTCTTCAGCCACGAGGTCCAGGAGGCGTTGTCGGCGACCAGGAGCAGGATTCGGGCTGGTACACGATGTCTGTCGAGTGCTGAGGTGTCGGCGACCGGATTGGACCCAACAAGCCTTGGCAACGGCAAGTCTCGGTGAAGATGTAGATCGTCGATGGTGCAGACCAGCAAGGTCTGTGGAACTCACCCAGCGAGGGTAAGTGAGGGCAGGCCTGGAGCAACCAGGATGCCAAGTTAGAAAAGGATTGGCCTTCGTTAAGGGCTACTAGCCAACGGGCTAGCGACGGCGAAGGAGCCTCGTGACGCCGCACGTGGAGCTGGCTTACAGGACACTCGTGGAGTGGGGGCCAGTGATCTTCGGTGCAGGTGGTGCTGGAGGCTAGGGCTACTCGGAGCCCAAAGCACGACTTCTTGGGAGACCCAGAAGAGGATGCACTTGCAAATGTGCTCGGTGTCCAGGGGTCACGGTCTCAAGTCACCCACGATAGCCACGGGCCTCAGCTTTGCTGGGGACTCAGGGTAGCCTCGGGGAAGTCTGAGAATCTACCTCTGGTGATGCGATGACTTCGGCGTCCGACGGGAGCTTCAGAAATGCGAACCGGACAGATGCTTCTTTGGTGCCTGCCAAGCAGGGGAGTCACTCCTTGACCCCAAGGGAGATTCTTCTGTCCTCTAATCGTGAGTAGAGCGTCGAAGGTCCAGGATTCTGCTTCAGAGTTTCGTCCAGGGATAATCTAAAGTCCTAAGGACTGGGTTCCTATACTTATACTAAAGATAGGGGTTGGACTACTCTGTGGCCCCACCTATGGGTGGGTCAGGGCAGAGGGGTGGCTACACCCCTTTCCCTTTGTCCAGTTCGCGCCAAAGCAGGGGCTGCAAGCCCCTGATCCGGTTTGAACTGGGGTATGCACTAGGGACACCAAATGTGCCCCCAGTGCAGGACTTCAAAGCACACAGATGGTGCTCCCGCCCAGCCCCAATACACATTATCCTGTCTGGGGAGGTGGTCACACCTCCCTGGGACAGGAAACCTATTGTCCAGGCCTCCCCTGCCGGAGTTTCGTCCAGCAGCAGGAGGCCAGACTCGTGTCTGTGGCAGCAGCATCCATTTTGTGATGCCAGGGCTTTGGAAAGAAGTTACCGGGCTAGTTAGAGTTAACATGTCTTTCCCTCTAGAAGGGTGGAATGCTACCCCCGCCGCCAGAATTGGCGGGGGTGTAGTATTCCAAGATGTTTGACACCAAACACGACATGTTTAGGTGCAGACATTCCAAAGTTAGCATTTTACCGCGAGGTTATAATGCGCTTAAGAGTATATGGTCAGGCTGCACTACAAACAGCATCAGAGATGGTCTCCGAACGCTGCAGAGGGGTCCTGCTCATGCAGGGGCACCCTCTCACATAGGAACCATGCACTCTGCCTTCAGGATTGATAAGGCCTGCCTTAGGAGTGACTTATAGGTTTATATGTGTGTATGTATTTAGTGATATAGGTAACCTATATCACAGTAAGGGGTGCATGCACCACCTTACCCAGGCTGCAGTAGCAGACCTGTGGTGTCAGTTTGGATGGCCTTCCAGGGGTGGCATAATACATGCTGCAGCCCCTGGTAGGCCTCTGAGGTACCTATGCCCTTGGTACATAGTATACCATATACTAGGGACTTACAAGGGCACTCCAGATTCCAATCAGTGATGTGCCTAAGGCACATGGAAACCTTTACATAGAAAGCAATTAGACTGGGGCCCTGAATAGCAGGATCCCAGTCCAACTAAGTCATAAACCAGCAAAACACCATAAAAAAAGTGGGGGCAACCATATAGTCAGATTCCACCTTCCTACAACATGCTGATGTATTGTGTATGAGCATGAGATCTCCAGGCTCCTCTGCGTACAGTACCCACCAGCTTCTGAACATCCATGTCGCAAATCAAAGTTAACCTCACTGGCATCCCAGTCTGGTGTGTTGGTGTATTGGTGAGGATGAACATAATGTTGGTGTCCTTGTTGCTGGTGACACATGATGGTTGACTAAATGTCGCACAAGTACTCCCCCATGTCTCATCAGTGTGTCAACTCAGAGCTGTGGAGTGACCAGGCTTGTATCAATGCATGTGGAATGTTGGAGTTGCACAGTGTGGCAAATGCGTATGCGCAGGTGGAGAAATGTGTCCTGAAATAACTATCTTGCGCCATCGGTGTTGACTGCAGTGTTGTTGGTGCTGCTGTTGATGGTGGTGTGTAGCATCTCATCTCTAACCCAGCTACACAAAAGTCTCATTGTCCCATCTGTGATATGGTGTGTCATGTGGCTGCACAATGAGTAAGTGGATGTGTCCGTGGCCACAACATGTGTGTAGAATTTGTATTGGCAACTGCAAAAACATAGCAAATTACAAGAAGTGTGCAAAGGTGTGCCCTGCCATGTGTATCAGTGTGGTGAAGTGTATGGACAATCAGATGTTGTAAAACAATTCACAGAGTGCAATTGACCTTGAGTATGTGTGGTATGTGAGTTTGAGGCTCTGCTTGCGACAGAGGATGTAGTCCATGAAGTTAACGTTGTGACATGTGATGCTGTAGATGGCGTGTGCAAACCGTCATTGCCCTCAGTGGACCCTGCAAGTGAGGGGTCTGCTGTCTGTTGCTATGTGTAAGCTCTGGATATTCAATTGCATGTGTTGTGTGGTGTCACAGGTCTGTCGACAGCACCAGACGCAGATCGGAATGTGAGCTGTGTCAGGTGTGGCCCATGTCATTAGAACATTCACATGGCGTTGACTGCGAGGAGTGCTGATTAGTGCCATTGCTAGATGGTAGGATGCTACCTTGCAGCACACACCAGCCAAATGGCCGTTTGTAGGATCAACACTGAGGCAATGTACTTAGCATTGATGCTGCTAAATAGCCAGAAGCAACACATGGCCAACCCAAATAAAAGAATTGCCAAAATAAGAAATGTACAATGCCCCTGTCAACATTGCCAACACAGTATGCATAATGAATAATGGACACATCTCCCTCTTACTTGTGACAGGTGATCAAGGATATGCTCTCTGCCCATGGATGATGACACCCATACAAAACCCCACCACCCAGGCACAGAGGAAGTACAATTCTGCATATAGACGCACCCGTGGCATCGTTGAGCGCACATTTGGCGTGCTGAAGTCAACGTTTCCGTTGCCTGGATATCACAGGTGGCAAACTTCTGTACAGCCCTGAAATGGTAAACAAAATCATACTAGCATGTTGTGTATTGCACAACATATGTGTGCGCACCAAGGCCCCCTGGATCCAAGTTCCTGCAGCACCGGACGATGACCAGGATGATGAGGAAGATCACCGAGGTGGACCACACCCCACAGCCACTGCAGCAGGAATTGCCCGAAGGGACAGGATAATAAACAATTACTTCACTTGAGCACATCACGTTGTGACTGACTACAACAGAGACATGTTTTGGGAACATTACCACAACAACTGTTTGTGACAATAAACAAACTTAACACATATACCCTGTCTGCAAATCACTCTCCTGCATAAGTATATCACAAATGAAACGTTAACATTGCTCAAAAATAGCTATTATGACCACAAAAGTCAAACAATGGCGTGTATGTCACCTCATTACAGAGATGCCATAGTGTGTCAATTGTGCACAACTTGACTTCACAAGGTGTACATTGTGGCACACAATTACTCAATTAGTGTGTCATACTGTATGTAAATCATGATTTACAGGGTGTACTCGGTCTTAAATCTTGAAATGTATGTGGGCGTCTGGGGAAACAATGATTATGAATGTTCAGTCTGTGTGAAAATATCATTACAATGTTGTGAAATGGGGCTCAAATATGGAAACTGGGCGTGAAAAGGGGGTCAAATATCAAAAATGGGTGTGAAATGGGGGTCAAATATGAAAATTGGGTGTGAAATGGGGGTCAAATATGAAAATTGGGCGTGAAAAGGGGGTCAAATATGAAAAATGGGTGTGAAATGGGGTCAAATATGAAAATTGGGTGTGAAATGGGGTCAAATATGAAAATTGGGCATGAAAAGGGGGTCAAATATGAAAAATGGGTGTGAAATGGGGGTCAAATATGAAAAATGGGTGTGAAATGGGGGTCAAATATGAATATTGGGCGTGAAATGGGGCTCAAATATGAATATTGGGCGTGAAATGGGGTCAAATATGATAAAATAAACTCACCTTGCCCCCAAGACCATGAATGAGCCATCAGCAGAACCCACATACGCACCATCCCTGAACACCTTCATGAAGCACATCAAGACCTATCTCATTGTCGAACAAATCTGCGTATCGGCGGAATCACCCGACAGACCTGAAGAACTATTGGACCATCTCCTTCCTACCCTTTGCGGACAAAGTCACCAAGAGACACATAAACCCGCAGATGAGTGCCTTCACTGACGAAAAATCCATCAGGGCCCCCTCTCAGTCTGGGTACGGCAGCAAGCACAGCACCAAGATCGCACACCTCACCACCAACAACGACATACGCATGCCACTTGACCAGGGTCAACTAGCGGAACACATCCTATAACACTTCTCTGCAGCCTTCAACCCCGTCTCACAATGCACCACACCCGCCAGAATCCACAACACCGGGATACGAGGAACCTCCCTCTCCTGGATCCACTCCTTCCTCTCCGTAATAAACCACAGGATCAGACTCCCCCCTTCATCCACGAACCCACAGAGATCAACTGCGGAGTACCCCAAGGATCGTCCCTAAGCCCCACAATTTACCACAACTACATGGACACGCTCACCTTCATCGTCAGACAGCATGGGCTCTGCATAGTCCCCTACGCAGACAACACACAGCTCATCCACTCCCTCACGAAGATCAGAAAATACTACAAACTCTGCTCCCAGGAATGAATGTTGGAAAGTGCAGATTGGATGAAATACATCTGCCTAAAGTTCAACTCAGAGAAGACTGACACCCTCATCCTCAGGCCATCCACATCCGCATGGGACAACACCTGGTGGCTCTCCGCCCACGTAAGCCTGCCATCACCAACAGACCACACACGCAACCACGGCATCATCCACGACTCTTCCGTCACCATGACCCTCCAGATCAACTCCATAGCCTTCAACAGCCAGAACTGCCTACGGATCCTACGCAATACATCCAAATGTATAACCCCCAAATGCATCAAAAACCAAAAGCACGCATTTATCACCAGCAGACTGGACTAAAGGCAACGCCCTCAACTCAGGAATCAACAAAACACTACTACACAAGCACAAAAACATCCTGAAGGGCGCAGACATACCCGTCATCACAACCCCACGTCACAAACACAAAAGACAGAACATACAAAACCTCCACTGGATCAACCTCAAGATAAGAGTTAACTAAAAACCACTCACACACACATACAAATCACCCCACCTCATCATCGGACACAAATACATCAACAAGAGTGTCACCTTCAACCTCCCCAAGAGGAAATGACGCTCAGCAAACCTTGGCCACGCAGACTCACCCCGGACCCGCAAATCCAGAGTGGGAGGAAGAGCATTCTCCCACGTTGCTGGCAAATCCTGGAACAAGATGACAGTCAACATCAAACGCTCTACCACCCTGCATGCTCTCAGGAGGGACAACAAAACATGGCAATTTGCCTGAGACGGAGCTGCACACTTACTCCCCCCAGCGCCTTGTGAGCTTCACGGGTGAGTTGTGCACTTAATTACCTCCCTCATGGACTGATTGATCTGTGCACACCCTCATTGCCATCCGACCACCACAGGTGAGTAGTGCACTTACAATTCACATCATCAATTCAATGATTGTATGTGCAAATCGCTAGTGATCTGGTGATGAGTCATGTTACGTGACATTAAGGGGCATATCATCAAGGCCCCGAGAAAAAATTATCGCCGCTCTAGTGTCCGTTTTCGGGCCAAAAGCGGCGAAAGTGCAATCGCACTATTAACAAGGTCACGCTATCGCGTGAATCCTTGCCGTACCGCCCCTTCCCTTAACGCCCAGCTTTGCATCTCTAATGAAAAGCAAAGTGGGCGTTCCTCGCCAAAACAACGTGAGAAATGTCGCTAACCGACATTTCTCCTATCAACAATGTGAACGCTAACCTGCAGAGCGATAAGAAAAGTAGCGCTAACAGTGGTTATCACTACCTTCCTTACGCCTGCTTTCAGGCTGACTTAGCCATCCTATCCAATGGAAGGTGGATATAATGGTTAAGTCTGCCCTGCCCTATCAACAACATATCGCCAATAGTTGTCCGATTATCGCTGGATTTCCAGCGATAATCGCACATTTGGCAGCTAACTCTGGAATTTGTATCGCCTCGGCGATGCGCGTTGTTGATAACACGCTAACCGGGCGATAAATTCCAGAGTTAGCCGGCGATAAATATGCAAGCGCTAAGCGCGCTTTGCGATATTGATCGCCGGGCCTTGATGATATGCCCCTTAGTCTGTCACCTGTCTTGAAATCCAAAATGTAGGCTGCCCTCATTGTGCGGAAGAATCTCCAGCTTGTATTCAATGGCTTTGAGAAGACATTTCCTCTGACTGTCCATCTATGTTTGGAATTGGTCTTGCCGTAAAATCTACGCGCAAACGCAATGTCTAACTTTACATGTGCCATGTAAAAACATCGCTAGACACACCCACTGTACAATACAGTACCAACCTAAGCCTATTTGCGGCCTAAGTGCGTGCAGATTTACATCGCATCTCCCAAAACGGCACGCATACACAATGTATTTCCGACATCAGCACATTTACGAGCCATTTGCGTGCAGATTAACATCGCATTCCCAGAAACTGCCCGCATACACAACATAGTCACAACTAGCCGATTAGCGAGCTGTTTGCATGCTGATCAACATCGCATTCCCAGAAACGGGACGCACACACTACATAGTTACAACGAGCAGATTAGCGAGCTGTTTGCGTGCAGATTAACATCGCATTCCCAAAACGGGCCGCATACACAATTCACTTACAACATGAGCACATTAGCGAGCTATTTGCGTGCAAATAATCATCGCATACTAAAAAACGGGCCGCAAACACACAGGAAGTGATGTATGCATGCTTCCTGTCTACCAGAGGAGTGTCTTTCACTTTCACTTTCTGTTCTAAGCACATTGCTGGTTATTGCTCAGATTGAAGGAGGTGTCTGGTGGTTTGTGCTGTTGGTGTGAGATTGTGAGAGTGTTGCTGTGTCCTGTGTCCTGTGAAAAGTGTCTGTTAACTCATTTTAAATTGTTTTAAATAGTTTTACTGTCTCCTGTCCTGAGTCTTGTTGTGTGTTTGTGTTGGGGTATCTCACTTCAGTGGTTTTAGTGGGTTTGCATTCTTTGGGTTGAGGGGTCACTGGTGTGCAGGGAGATGCCGGCTGTGGGCAGGTCGGGAAGGATGTCTGAGGGTGCATTGGGGGGCTTCCTGTGGCTGGTAAAATTTAACCTGCCATCGATGTTGGAGAGGGGCGGACGTATCCTGCAAGGGTACAGCGTGGCAGTGCGGAAGGTGCGTTGGGAGCGTGTGCGGGTGCAGATGCTCCGTTGCTTTGGAGTGGACAGGAACGTGCGCCAGTGGAAGCACCGCTGGCAGGACATGCTGGCACGTGAGGCCGACATCCTGGACTTCACAGGAGTAATGACTGGCATACAGGGTGGTAAGTACAAACACTATTTTAACCCTGAATACTGTTACGTACATTGACAATTGACGTGTGGGACATGAAGGTATGATGTCATAATGCTGTCTTAACACCGTGATACTGTTGCAACTTGGTTAATACAATGAAAGTCGTCAAAAGACATGCGCATGATGCACTGGACTCTTGAATTGCATGATTTAGTCTACCCACTACAGTGTTTGCAACAGAAGGGAAGGTGTCGGAATACTCAATCCTAATATCCCTAATTGTAGAGCGCAATCCAGCGCAAGTTGTAACATCAATTTCTGTTGTACTGACCGGGTAGAAAACATGTTGCGCTGTAAAGCCCACATTGTAATGGAGGTCACCTGTGGGACACATTCCATCAAGCACATGCTTATTGTGAGTGTCTACTCATTTGTAAGGGTCGCAAGGCACGTGGGGGTGTGTGCATGTTCAAGTCCATCAGGGTGTGTGTATGTGGTCAACCCATTTTCATAAGTCTATGTCTGAAGATGGGGAGCAATGTGGTCTGTCGAGGTGGAATTTGAGGACTCACAGTGTGTTGTAGTTGGGGGACGCAATGGCATGCGGGGAGATGATGTTGGTGACGGAGTTTGCGAGAGGTCCATGGGGGCAGCAGCGGTAGCAGAGAAAGGGGCGTGGAAGGATGAAAAGTCGGCAGAGAGGGAATACAGAGTACGCATCAGGAAGCCGGATAGTGACGAACAATATATTAGGTATGAGTGTGGAAATAAGTGAAGTAACAAGTTGATAAGAGTGAATGATGGAGCCGAATGCGTGAGTCAGAGCTCCAATTGACCACCAGGGTCGATGCACAGGTGAACCTGCGTGTGGAGGAGGGCTTCAAACGCACACTCCAGAGAGTGCATGTGCTTGGGGGAGACCTCATTCAATAGTGGAGCAGGGAGGCTGGCAGAGCTATTTCACTGACAGTTAGTCAGTGGCCTTGCTAGCCTGTCCCCGCAGCAGACGTCATGAAGGAGGGGTCCAATTCCATGACTTTTGATGAGTGAGGTGTGAGGTGCAATGTGTTTACACATGATGTGGTCACATCAAAGGCACAACGCTACACCATGCCGACAAGCATAGGGGGCTATTTTGGGTGACCCACTGCGCTGGATTAACACTTAACAATGTGGTGCCAAAGCTGGCACACTTGTGCCAAACCGGCGTGCTGATTAATGTATGTTTGTGTACAGTAAGGGTGACTGTACATGTACAAGCCAAGCCATTGTGCGCGTGAGCTGTGTGCTGGCCAGAATGTATTGTGGAAATAGCAGTCCTACATAACTTGTGGAACCGTAGCTACGCTGCCCCTGTACATGGTTTATGTGTGAGTATGAATTGGAGAGGTCAAAAAGACACAACGCAAATGGGACATCTCCAGAGTGTCATACCCCAAATATCTCTGGGTAACTGCCCGTTGAAATCTGCAGGGATGCAATTGTACACAGAGCAAGTTTAATCCCATGTCCGTGTAGTAATGGGGCCTTGACATTGTGTCACACGACTCATATGTGCATGTCTGCCAGCAGTAAAGTATTGTGTGGTCCGCCTCTGCATTCACAGGTCCTGCGTGAATGGCAGTCTAAGTAGTCACAGTCATGTGGCCAACATGAAAGGCAACACCACAGTTATGTTGCATCATCAGTTACTGTAATGAATTTCATCATGTATATGTGATGTTTGTTTACGTCTGGTAACAACACATGTTAACATTTGTTGTCTCACAGATGGTCGTCAGCCTATAACACATGGGGACATTGACAGATTCAGGGACCCACACGCCACTGGTGAGTATGTACATAATATAGTGTCATGTTGCAGTGCCATGGATGTCTGTTACAAATGCTACACTTTGTTGATAAGCAGTATGGGTGTGTATCGCATGTCCCTTACCCACAATGTGAAGATGCATTGTGTAAGTCAGATTAGTGTTCAAATTGGTAGGTGAAGGTGGGGCAATGCATCTGTTTCACAGTTGTGAGTTTGCCCATCATCAGTCAGTGATACCCATTCCAATTGAGGGGCATTATTTTAATACCCAAACGCCGCCACTGCGTCACTTCCACTGAAGTGGTGTTGTCAATCGGGTCATTGGCTTATTGCCGATGTAGAGTTACGCTGCCTTGTCAATAAGGCACACTTACATGCTGTGTTTATCGTAAAAGGTGCGTGCAGTGGGTGTTAAGTTGTGCACAAGGAGGCAGTGCTTTTCAGGGGTGCAAGCTCAGAGACATGTTTGAACAGTGCTTTCTTATGTATGCTGCATAGCAGCTTCACTGAAGTGGCAGTGTGTAGCTGAGAGTCAAACATATCAATGGCACATTACACAAACACATATCAAAGATGTGCATGTTAACTGCAATTGCATCTTTGTGCACTGCATTGGTGTTGGCAGGCTGTGTCCGTGGGGACATTCCATGCTTGACTATGGATCATGTGTACATACTCCTCTGTCACAATTGGTGACATTACTCCACACACATTTCCAAAACACGCTTGAGGTATGCATTATTTGAACTCCCATATATTTCACAATGCAGGGCTCAACGACACTATCTGTGTGTAAACATTAGCCATGACAATGACACGACGCACATGACCCCAGGGTGCAGTAATAATGTTGAGTGCATTGGAACAGTTTTCGTTGTAAAGGCATGCGTGCTCTTATTCACTACGGAGTGAGGTCAGCGGTCACAAGACATGCATGTGACAATTTGGGTGAAATGATGTCTCCCCCTCTCAGTGGCAGAACATCAGGAATTGTATAGTAATGGTGGAGTGAGGGATAGCGCATCCCGTCAATGTAAGCGGTCATACACCAAACATGTTCCCATGTGTGCTGCACGATTGGAAGTGTGAGTAGGGCTGTCCCAGTCTTGTTCCTGTGCATGTAGTGTGACATTACAATACTTTGACAAGCACACCTGCACACAGACACCCTTGCAATCTTGTGCAAGACTGGCTGTTTTGTTGCGGACTTGATGACCTGCACACGGTTGCTGGTGGACACACATGGGTGCACATGTGCATTGTGCATTAGATGCAGCAGTGTGTCACAGGACAGGATGAGGGTGGTTCTGTACACGGAGGGCTAATGCCTCCCTCCTCCAGGCATTTGTACATGTCAGCCGCAGTCAGGGTGTCCAATGGTGCCATGTTTTGACCGTGTCAGTCTCATTTTGTAGTGACAGTACATGTTCAATGACATGCACTGTCATGTCAGTCTCCACAGCATGTAGTGAATCATTAATGCTTAAATATTTGGTTGACCACGTCCGTCTCTGACTTCACATAGTTACACTGGTGTGTTGGCTCACATGTTGATTTAATCTTTGATTAACGATTTAATGGTGAACATTGACATGTTCTGAAGTACTGGAATTAACATTTATTATATGTTACAGACAACATGACACCTGCGGAGCAACATGCCTTCCAGGTGGCCAAGGACCGGTACCTTCATGTAAAGAAGGTGGCCAGACGTTTCCGACAGATGGCGAGGAGGTACCGGAACGACAGGAAGGCCGGAAAATGGAATCCGTTGCAGGATGTTGCACAACCCAGCAGCCAGGCCCTCCCCGTACCCTCTGGTCCCACTGTGGGGTCTCAGCCTGTCATTCCCCCTCCGACCACACCCGCACAGGTGCCAATACCACCTGCACCTGCAGCTCACGTGGAGCCTTTTAATGCCACGGACAGGAGGATGCTTGCTGCAAACAATTCTATGCTCATAGACATTCGGAGGGAATTGTTGTACCTCAACAGGAACTTGCATGATATCCGGACACACCTTGGACTGCAGTGATTCCTCCCCATTTTGTCCCCCATCCCCCTCTTCTCCATTGCCACGATGTTTATGTTTCAGTGTTGGCTAGTGTTTGTGATGTTTTGTTCGTTTTAGGTAGAGTGGTTTTAGGGTAGGCCTAGTTAGTGCTAGTTTTTACGTTTATATTTTTTTTCTTCAATTTATATGGTATTTGGGGATGAGTTTCATTTTCCTTTGGGTGGGGTATTGAGGTGGTAACTGTTTATGCGTGTTTAGGAATAGTTAGGGTATAGAGTTCAGTTAAGTACATTTTAATAGTTAGTTTAGATTTAGTGTTAGGATTAGTTCTTAGTGGTAGTGTAGGGAATTTAAATATTTTATATTTGTTCAAAAAATAATGTTATTTAATTTTGTCAGTTTGCACTTACATCAGGGATGATGTGGGGTAGTGGGGCTTATTCCATTGTATGCAACTCATGCCGTCAATGGCAAAATCAATGAATGTGTAACTATGGTCATGACCTGTTACTTAGCAGGATGGATTGTGTCAGGATACCATATATGTGAGCACAGTGAACTTGCATGGCTGACAGATTGTAAAGTATGGTTTACGGTTTAGTCTAGGGACATTTTTTTGTGACGTTCTACATCTTAAGTGTGACGCACAGGGTTGTACTGCACATTGTTGCAAAATTACAACACAATGTAGGGACATTGACTTGTGAGTACATAGAAGTTGCTACAGTTAGCCATCATGGATATGGATGTATGCACCGAGTAACACATATAGCGTATGACACATGCATATCAGATGCTCTGGGCTCTGAGTCCATATACATTGCACAGACCTTGGCACACTTGATGCGTGGTGCCAGGGTATCAGCTTGCTTTGCCTTACCTGTCCCTGTGCATGGCAGCTCAATCTCCATGACATGCAAGATGTAGGTCATTTGTGTGTCCATTGGTAACGTCACATGGCACAACAGTGTTTGTGAATCACATGAGTTACGTGACAATGAGTTATGACTTTACTATTTAGGTTATTCACAAATGTTATTTAGAAGTTGCACTGTAAGGTATACTGACTTAACTTCTACTATCTTCCTTTTCGGACTGCCATAATTAGTTGAGTTATGCTTTGGTCACAGTTGACGTTTGTTTGCATGCACACTGTTCTGCTGCACACAAGTGGTGACATGTTGCATAGCTCCCTGTACCGACAGTGTCATGGGCACTCGTCACAGCTGTCACTTTTGGCATTGGCTCATTGTGATGACAGCCTTGAAATGTAGCCACAGAATCAGACTATATGCTGAGTGCAGTTCGACAGACATCCGTAGACACATTGACCAATATGCTCACAGTGGGCACAGCATGAGAGGGCTCCAAGATTGTTGGGCATTGTTTGTGCACAGGTAGGGGCTGACTGACGCTTAGCACTTTGGCTATAGTCACCATTGTGGACTACACTTCAGTGAGGCAGACTTTGTTGTTCCATATATGTATGTTAGGCATGTGCCCTTAGGTCTCCTCATCAATGTGATTCTGGTGTGCAACATCTAGGGTTGTGATGTGCAATGCGCAACATCACAACAAGATTTGTACACCATGTTGAGTGTAAGTAGATATGCCAGGAGATTATGGTTTGCTATTGTTCAGGGTGACACTACTTGTGTCCTGAAACAGACTGGTACATTTGTTCACATATGCCTGTCTAATGAATGAACGTGGGTAAAAGTTGGTATATTGCTAGATTGTGGAATCTGATCAAAGTGGGCACAGCAATTTTACACATGCTCATCTCACTGCCTATCCGTGTCAGGTGACACATGTACCTAGCTTGTATTTCCCTTGGTGCTCCTTGTTGTGAATTCACAGGACATGAATTATTGACGAAGTTCAAAGCTTGATTGGTCATGTAAACACGCATCTGTGTGAATAGGAAATATTTATTTACAGTACAAAGGGGGAAGACAGGACCAGTACTTGCCCATTCAACCCAACATTGCATATATGCCCGTTAGAGGGGCAGACAGAGTCCTTTGGGAGTGACGGATCAGAGGGAAGAGGCGGAGTTTGCAGTGTCATTGTCACAAAAAAGAGATGATGTGGAAGTCCATGTCTAGGTCCAAGGTGAGTGTTGGGTGACATTGGAAGACAATGGAAGGGGTCGTTCTGTGGCATGATAGTAAGAAGAATACCAAGGAAAGCCCGGCCTTCTGACGTCAATATTTGCTCTGTGTTCTCCTTACCATAATGGCAGACTCATCCTCATCTTCGTCCTCTGATGTGTCATGTGGCTCACATGTGGGTGGTGGTATGGAGGGTGCAGCACTGTGAGGCACGGACACATCAGGGGGCGGAGCTGAGGATGTGGAGCCGCCAGCAGCAGCAACTATTGGCGCCAGAGCTTGGGGCAGCACTGAGGTGACGAGCAGATGCAGGGCCTGGTAGATCCCAGCTACATTGCGCTGGTGTTCAGCCGTGGCAGCCATCTGTTGTTCTTCACGCCGCTCCCTGCTCTCCATTATCCGGGCTATCCTGGACAAATCGGCGCTGACACTACTGTAGCCACCCTGCTGAGACAGTTGGTCCAGTCTCTGTGTCAGGACTACAGCAATGTCATCCAGGGAGCGTTGGAGAGCATTGAGCGGGCTGTGGATGTCTGTCATCCTCTGCATGTGGTCCCTGATGGGACTCAGACACCCACGTATGTCGTCCATTTTGGCTGCCAGGCTCTCAAACCCCAACCGCACCTGGTCACGCGTCTCCCGCTGGACCTCAAGCACATGGCGGTGAAAGGCCTGATATGTGTCGTCAAGGTCCTGGGAGGCAGCTGTGGTGGGAGGTGCCTGCTGCTGGATGGTTTGTGCAGGGGGTGGGGTTTGCGCAATGCTGCTGGGTTGCCCTGCTCCTGTAGATTGTGTGTCAAGGGTGTCCAGTCAACCGTGAGGGGTGGGTCATTCTGCTGTCCAGGAGGTGTTGTCTCTCCCTCTGCAATTGGAACGGGAGATACAGTTTAACAGTGTGTTACATGTAGGAGCATGCATTAGTTAACTTTGCAAACAGACTGCGGGAGACTGTACATTCTGACAGTTTTGGATGAGATGCTTATTATTAGCAGGATGTTGATTATTTCAAGGGCATCACGGATGTGAGCTTGTACTTGTACATTGTCATCATACATTTTACCAATATGAGATTTGTTTCAGGACAGTGTCTACACACAGGCGCTACCTGTTGTGTCCTCTGTTCAGTTGTGTGAGTGATGCAGTTCGTAACACCTAGTAGTCAATGTTAATGTACTCAGATTTGTATGTGTGTGCACTGCATTGTGTGATGGTGGCACCTGCTGCTTTTGTTTTAAAGCCCCTCATCCCTTTCAGACAATGACCCTTTGACTTCTGTGAATGTACAATGCAGAGATGTTGAAAGCTGTGGTGACTATGTGTGTTGGCCAGAGTTGTGACACTTGTGCATAGTAGGTCATGAGATGTCTGGGTCACATCAGGGGTTGTGTGTACAGAAGGATGTGTCAGAGTGTGACCTGCTCCTATGAGGAGGTGGTCCACACTCCGCCACATCAGTGAGATGTCCTGCACCATGTAAATATGTTTGTCCAGCAGGTATGCTATTCATCATGCCCTGTCACTTGCCTTGTCAGTGTGGCTCACAGACCTGCAGCTTTGCAGGGTACTGCACATGTGCATGTGTTTTGTGTGAGATTAGTTATGTGTGAGGAGGGCACCCTTTTGGCACATTGGCAATGAGAGCCTACTTTCTTTATTCGACATGGCTGCACTATGTAGGACACATGTGCGTGGAGTGGAGAGGTGTGGTGCAGTGGCCAGGGCAGCTGACTTCGGAGCACAGGGTTCACGGTTCGATCCCCGGCTTCGGGGGCAGCTCAGCTCAGCACCATGTGACTCTGGGCAATAGCTCACTTAATTTCCACTACGGCCCCCAGCGCCTTGAGACCCGTAAGGGTGAGTAGCTGCGCTATATAAAAACGGACTTACTTACATGTGCATCTATGTAGCTAGGGCTATTGTGAATTGTCTTGTGTGCATTCTGTCAGTCATGTTCAATCTTGCATGTATTGCTTACTGCACTTCTGTTGGATTACCCATTCTGAGTGTGGTGCAGCATGTATTGCAATAGATGTTACTGTCTGTTCAGACGGTGTCAACACCCATTACCCGCAACTTTGATCCCACATGTGGTGTGTGTGTGGCAGTAGTGTCACGTATGGGGCATGCTGCCGGGCAGGGACGTGGGGCGGTGGAGGGGCAGGGTGGGGGGTGGTAGACACCGGAAAATGGATGTATGCGTGTCAGTGGACATTTAAAAAGATAAGAGGGATGTAGTTGTGCGCCCTGCATCGCATTTGGCAATGCAGTGCGCGCAAATGGATCCGTTTGATGGATTTAACTGTATACTTACCTGCATTCATCCGTATTCCGGTGTTTACTACACCCCACCCTGCCCCTCCCCTGCCCTACATCACCGCCCGGCAACACGCCCTATACGGGACACTACTGGTGTGTGTTACAGGATTTTGCTTTAGTTGATTTACAGATGCGTGTTAATGTTGCTCAGGCCTTGTCAGTGCCACCCTCACAACAGATGCAATTGGCATGGTGATGTGTATTTGTGTATGTGCCACGCAGCTGATGACATGGATGATACATGCTGTCCTGGTTCAAGATTTTCAAGTCCTGGCTTTGCGTGTGTGTGATGATTTGACATTACTGGATGTTTGTTCACTGACACAGTTGACTTACCAAACAGATGTGTTTACATGCACATGATCGTGGGATGGGCAACTCACATGGTGACAGAGGAGGAATGCTGTTTTCACTATGACAGATGTGTACACTTGGGGGTGGGTGAGTGAAATGTGACCTTATCATTGAGTGTGCCATTTTGGCCTATTTATTAGTTATTTGCAAATTTGCTATCCTTGCTTGTGGTCATACTTTGTTTGGCATACTTCTTTACGGGGACATTGTTGTTGTGTGAGTTTGTCACAACAACGAGTGAAGGAGTACAGCTTTGTGAAACACATTGCTGATATGCATTGTTCATGTACCGTGGTGTGGCATGTATTTCCCCCCTGCTCATTGCATAACATTGCCCCATGAGTAAAGTCTGCAGCATGTGTGCATTTAGTACTTTTAGATTTTTGTTACATTAAAATTAACCCTGATGAAGTTTTAGGCAGCAGGGCATTGACATCTCCCAAATCACAGACCTAGTCCCCCTCCACTGATCTTAATATACAATTGTACAAACAGAGGATCTCAGCTCAACCTTAAGGCACGTTTCCGCAATGTCCTTGGAAAATATGATTCATGTAACAAAGGGAGCTATGTCCAATACTCTATGGGTCCCAGATTGAGGAACTTGACTATTCCTACTAAGTCTATCCATTCCCTAAATTCCAATACCCCCTCCCTCCAGGCATGTCACATCCCCCATTACTCTGCACTGATCGATTACCACTAGTAATGCGTGATTAGTAATCTCATTAGGTAAACTATTGAACCTTGTGCAGGCTGCCACTTTGGATTCACGTATCTTGCATATCGCTAATGGTGGCACGTGGCTACTTCTACGCGCTGGAGGGGGCCTCCCCTGTCATCAGCTCTCCCAGGTCAGCGTCATCATCACTTTCAGCGTCTGGTTCTTTTGATCGTCCCACCAGGTGTCCCCACGCTCTAGCTGCCTCGGGTGCTCCATCACTCCCCATCCTCTTTGCCAATTGTAGCCAAACCATTCCATCACAGTCCGCACATTAGATGAAATCTATCTTCCAGCGATCTGAGCTCGGGGGCCCACTCGCCTTCCAGTGCTTCGTGATTTCTCTCTTGGCAACCACCAGTCCCGTATCTATGAACTTGGTGGTGATTTTAGTTTTAGCTGTGTGGGGAAACCAATGCAGTATACATGTCCCCAATGCCATATCTAATTCCCTGTCCGTCACTACCTTCAATAGTGCAAGTACGTCATTCCAGTGAGTAGCCAGGAGTGGGCACTTCCTGTGCATTTGAGGGAGGTCTGCCCCTTCACCCCTACACCTCTGGCATTCATCTGAGTCAGTGTTGATATATGTTTTTATTTTTGCCGGTGTGAGGTAAGCACGATGTGTGACATGGAAATGGTGCATTTGGAAGCAGGCATTGCTGGTGCTCTTCCACGCCCGCTCCACTATCTCAGCCCAAGCCCTTTCCGGATTCTCGCTCCCTACATCAACCTCCCATTTGTACTTACGTATGTCCAAAGGGGGTAGCTTCTCAGGGGTCATGCGCTTGTATTAACACGTGACTGCCTTAGACCTCCCTGCTGCAGTCACTATGTATTCACAATGTGTGTGCATTTAGTCATTTGACTATTGTAGCCATCGGCCTACATGTTCATTTTTTTGTGAGATAGCATGTGTTGCCAGTATGCAGACTCACTGGATGCTTGCTCACTTGCAGTACACAGAACTGCATTGCATGGACGGTCAAGGGGGCATAATGCTTGGCGATGCGTGAGGTTGTCACATTGTCCCCCTTGCCTCATCACCACGCATATCCAATTCATCAGCACAAGGCAGCATCTCCCAGACGCCCAAATGAGCATGCCGTGTGAATGTGACAGATCACGTGCACCAGTGAGCATGCCAACAACAAGCTCAGCACACCTGCAACTTTGCGCATGTGTTTGGCTTGTGTGCAAGGTTGTGTATGGCCATCAAAGTCACCCTTGATGGCCATGCACGACCTTGCACACAAGTCAGACACATGCGCAATGTTGCAGGTGTGCTGTGCTTGTTGTTGGCATGCTCACTGGTGCACGTGATCTGTCACATTCACACGGCATGCTCATTTGGGCGTCTGGGAGAGGCTGCCTTGTGCTGCTGAATTGGATATGGGTTCTGATGATGCAAGGTGGGCATTTTGCAAGCCCTCTGCATCTCTAGGTGATGTGGCACTTTGCTAATTGATGTTGCCCTTATTTTGTAATCTGATGGTGTGCATGGACTGTGTTTGGCTGACTTTACGGTGCACATTTCAAAGTCTGGGTGCATGGGAATATGTGTTTTGCAAGGTTTTGGCTTGAGTCAGGTGATCTGTGTCCATGCCACCATGCACAGGGCTATCTGGGACCTGGTCCACAGTGATTGTGGGTCTGCAATGCAATTTTTTGTGCATGAGTGCCATTGTGCCCATCCACCACCATCCACCCACTCCATGGTTGGTACTCACCCTGTGGTTGTGTCTGCTCACATTCAGCAGTGTCCTGACCCGGCACTCCGACCACCGTTTCATCAGTGATGACTTGGGCCACCATTTCCTCCGTCTCATCCAGCTCCAGCTGGGGCGCTGGACTCCCACCTCCGGTGGCATTTGCTGCCTTCCGGTTGGCTGCTATTTTTTCCTTGGTATTCTTCTTGCTGTCATTCCAGCGCTTCCTGACCTTGTCCACTGTCCTCCTCTTCCTCTCTCCAACAGCATTCACCTTGTCCGTAATGTCTTCCCATATTTCTTTTTTTCTGGACAATGGCACTGAGCGTTTGATGAATAGCTCCTGTTGGTGTTCAGCCACCAGGCCACACAGGACCTGATTTTCCTGGTGACTGAACCTGGGGTTCCTCTTCCTCTTGGCCTTCTCCTGGGTCTCTGTCTGCTCCTCCTGGCTAGCTGGGGGGTTGTTGGTGGGCTCAGCACTTGTCCTGGCTTCCTCCGTGTCTCTCCTGGGATCTGGTGTATTCTCCATTTTGTTTTTTTTGTTTTTTCCCCTGCTTGTTGGCCTTTTCTGGGGAATTTTGGCGCTTGATTGGTGTGCCATGCAGGCCTGCTGCCAATTTCCCGGCCGATTTCGGCGCTATTTGGCCTATTGCTACTTTTCTGTGCTTAGCGTCCTTTTTTTTATCGCCGGCGCGCAGGATGTATCGCCGTCCATTAGCGCCGGGATTGATTGCTATCGCTGGGTAGCGGCGCGTTGTTAATACGTCGCTACCACGGCCATAAGATCCGGCTATCGACGGCGATAAAAAAAAGGACGCTTATCGCGCTTACCGATAATTATCGCGGTTTGTTGATAATATCCCCCTAAGTGATTATGCAGAAATCCCTAGCCAAATGCGGTAATGCATTACTAAAACAACCTTTTCCCCATGCACTCCTCCATTTAAGAGTTTAATATGGAAGATGAAGAGAGGCTAAGGTCTGTCTATGGTACCAGTCGTCTCGGTGGCAACATTACAGGATTAGGCAGTTATAGCATAGTTTTGGGCTTTTATCAGGTTTAGCAACAAGACGAAACCATTCTGCCAATGAGGTGCTAAAGAGACATTCGGTTAGAATTTAAACAGCGCTGAGCTGGAGAAGTGGAGGAAAACAGTTGAACCAACATTTTATTACTGACTGACATATAAGAAAACATTTTTGAGCGATTAATAAATGAGAGTTTATTTATTTATCATTGTGTTTTAATCCTTGTTATGAGCTGGCAGTCTCCTCTAAGTGCTGTGAACGGATCATAGATAACATGCACAGTAGTAGATCTTCGGGAGAAGTGGGAGGCTACCAAGGCTCAAGATGGCAGTGACTTCCAATTGATTAAGTGGATATGATGGAAAAACCTCAGGTAGGACCAAGACGTCCTGCACGAGAGTGGTGGGTCTGGTCTTAGTCATCATAACAAATGTTGGTGTGTGTGTAAAGTCTCTAAGAGACTGGGCAATGGTATGATCTCAGTTATCGGCCGCACAGAAGAGGAGCTCTCGGGTTCTTCAAGATATAGTTTTTGACCCTTTAGAGAGCCAGCTGATTATTCCATAGAGAAAATCTGGAATGTTGGACATTTAAGTGATTATAGCTGTTATACCAGTTATAAAGTTATGGGTGTCTGACTTACTTTAGGGGTGGTGTGGCATGGAAGATCCTGTAAAGATGTCATGGTGCATGACAATTCAGTGTGCTATGGATAGAGTACAATGGCCCACATTTACTCAAATTTTGAATGGGTGCTTGTGTAATGCATCGCACAAGCACGCTCATAAAGTGTAGTCAATGTGGAGCCGTGTTTTTTAAAGGGGATATTTTCTATATAGTGCTTTGAGGGCAGAGGTGATATTATCACAATGTTTATGTTTCATATTGCGAATTAACTGGGCTGCTTGCTTTTGGGCTTTTTGGACTTTAGCAAAATTGTTTTAGGCAACAATGTGCAGATGGTCCTGATGTAGTAACATTGTAGTTACAATTGCTTCTTTGTGAGGAAGGACCAACAGAGGAAAGATTCCATATAGTTGCTGTACATGGTGGACCTCATTCTTAATTACTTCATTCTTGATGAGGGGTGAAGGATAGGTTGCTGTTAAACAGCATTGCCAGACAGTATATTTTCTCTATTGGAGTACGGGGTGAGTTCATACTGTCGAGCCACAAAAGAAATAGGAGAGTGATCCACTGAGCCCTGGAGTAAGATTTCCATTTGTTGATCATCAAAGATAGTCCATCTGAGGTCCATACATTGCTGGACTCTCTGTAAGGGTCTCCGGCTCTTTTCTCTATTTTAAGGTATGTCAGAGTGTCATCAGTGGATATATGGTGGCCGATATAGTGAAATTCCAAAATTATAGGAATTAGAAGCATGTAGATGTCAGTGAAAGTGCTCATGCCTGCACGGTTCCAATATTAAAGGTAATTTTGTCAGAAAGTTTTAAACTTCCTTGATCTGCTGCGAGCGACTGCTCAAGAAGGATGTAAACCAGGACAGGGCTATTTCATTGACTCTTACATGCAAGTAAGGTGATTGAACAACGCCTTGCTGTCAATGTTGTCAAAGGCATCAGAGAGGTCCAAAAGGATCAGCCAAAATTCCAGGGGCTGTCCTCAGGCAACTAACAGTTCCTCTCTGCTGTTTAACAGAGTTACTTCTGTCCCACAACTCGGCTGGGATCTTGATTGTTGATTGCTTACCTCGTTGTTGGTCTCTGGATGCAATGATAATTGTGTGGTCACCATTGTTTTCACTATTGTTTACAAAACCTTTGTATTTGAAAGAGCTTCTGGATCAGAGTACAACTTTTTCCAAGCCTGGGGCAAAGAGGTACATGAAAAATCAACAATACTGTTGTGTGAGTGCTCATACAATACATGAGACAAATGATGCATCTATGTTATGTTATTCTATCTGCATCGTTCCCTGTCCATTTTCATAGATCCAAAATCACTGTGCCTTTTCAAGGTATCAAGTATATCCAGCCTATCCTCTGTGTTTGGTACTCCTGAAGCTGGCATCACAAACTACTCTCTCAGTTTTAAGCCTTCATTATCGAAGGACATGCTAACAATTCCCTCGTGCATTGCAACACATTTGTGAAATGGTCCTCTTTCAGCGGCCCTCCTGGTGAAGTGTGTGGATAAGAGAGTAATGTGTGCAATCATCCTAGGGTGCTTCAACATGACCCTAGATGGTTTCTATCTAACATCTGTATTCAGCCACCCCCCTTATCGCAATGTGTTAATGTGTTTCACTCCGTCCACATAATCACCACGCACACCATTCTTCGGACACTCATAACTTCATTTTGCTCCTGAGGTCAGCACTGCTCTCTTCAATACCTTTTGTCACATACACATATTTGACTGTTTGGAAACAAAACACAGAGGATCCTCTCGGATCCACTCAGTATCAATTTTCTCTCACCCTCATAAGATTTTCCACTAAACTCTTCTTTATCCATTGAACATTCCTCTTCAGCTAATTCATGGCATACCTTAATCACTGTATACAAACTCCACCATCCACCTCCCTCCAATCTCAAAGAGATTTTCCAGACTTTGTAAACCCTTAGCACACTAGAAAATTTCGAAAACCCTTTCTTTCTTAACAGTGGACACTTAACTTGGACCCAATATCCTTCCTATATCTCTTTTCTCTGAACAACACCAATTTTATCATTACACCAATCCTTGTCTCATCTTTGTGAAGAAGCAACATTTCCCTAACTTGTCCGTACATTCTAACTTATTACAACTTTTCTGAAACGTTTATACATCCAACCTGGACTGAGATGTTCAGTTTATGTGAAAGAGGTGTGGCGCAGCGGCCAGGGCAACTGATGCCGCAACCTGGGGGTTCACGGTTCGATCCCCGGTGCCGGCTGCAGATCAGCCCAGCACCATGTGACTCTGGGCAATAGCTCGCTTAATCTTCCCGAAGGCCCCCAGCGCCTTGACACCTTCGGGTAATTGTTCGCGCTTTACAAATACTGGACATTTACATGTCTTCTAAGACGTTTTGAAAGGAGAAAACCTGGATGATAAGACTAGACTTTCAATTCTGCACTTATAGCAATTTGAATGTCATCCACAATAACCCTGTTGAACCTTTCAGCTAAACCATTCATGTGATCTGCATAAAGCACAGTTTTCTTGTAAGCAATACCCTTTTTTCCCAAAAATTATTTCATCCTAGTGAAAGTACATTGCACACCATTGTCTGTGGTATTGGTAAGTGAAAAACTTTTCCTAAAAAAAGACTCTCCAAAAACATCAATAACACTCTCCATAGTGGGAATACTTGTATTCCGCCCGTTTGGAAAAATATTCAGTTAGCACCGATATATTGTTTTCCATCTCAAGGACCTCAAAGGAGTCTACAAAATCAAATGCAACTCTTTCCAAGGACCTTCAGAAAATTCACAAAACTATTGCATAATCATGCCTTTTGTGTGCATTATCTGAGTTTCTGCAATAATCACAAGGCGGTGGGAGAGCAGTGAGTAATGGAAAGGAGAGAAAATCAACAAGGATAGAATGAATGCCTGATATATATATATATCAACAATATTATTGAGACATTTACGGACAATCAAACTATAATGATGAATCTTGTATTTTTTGTTCTTCAATATTTCTTTTATTCTTTTCATTGAGTTAGTTCAACAGCACTACAGCCAACACGTGTTTCGCACTCACTGGCACTTCTTCGGGGCTGTTCAAACATAGAGATCACAATTCAGTGTTTATACATACAATCTATCGAAAAAATAATTTACATAAAGAAAAACATTCCCTCATAGTTATAGACATCATATCCTGTTACTATAACCTCTTATTGACACAAGTTTGTATATATGCATAAACAGCAAGCTCTATACAGAATACACATAACATGTAGAGGACTACTGTAGTGATCTACCCTCATAGGCACATGGTATTTTCTTTATACAATTGTACACTATTGCACAATAAACACAATACAAAATCCTAAATCATTGTATAACATTCTTCGTAACCTAGGGGACTCTATTGCCTACCCTCTTCTCCATCAGTCCAATAAAATCTAGCTCTATACGGTACCAGCACACCTCACTAATGGATAGGAAATCATATTTATTTAAAAGGAATTTACCTCTTAGATAACTTGTTGTCGTACTCAAATTAAATTTCTGATAGAATGCCAATGCCAATTCACACTTTCCTATGTGTTCTAAGTGGGTGATTCATATGCTTCCTTCACCAAAAACCCATTTCACCTAAATCTATAAGTTTTTTTACTAGTCTGACATTTTTGGGAGAAACGGAAAAAATATATAATCATATATTGTTTAGATATTATGTATTCAAAACTTCAAACTGTGCTCACAAGAATTATAGGGATTTGAACTATGGATGCTAGTCTCCGTCTCTTACCCATACCTACTGTTCTATCTGGCTGGTATGTGAATATCGCTGCTGACGGCTGCCTCTTATTTACTCCATTATTCTCTAAGCCTAATTGAGTATTTGAAAGAAAAAACCTTTTTAACCTATTCTGTGGGGAATCGAACTATGGATATCAATCGCCTTTTCAAACACATCAACGCTCCCTGTGTGCTACCTTTATATTATCTACATGCTTTTATGAACAAAGTCCTCTATATTTCCTTGTTGTTGGACAATCCTCATAAATAAAGAATATCACAAATTATCACCCTGTCTGTGGGGAATCGAACCCCTGAGGTATCCAACCTCACTTAAAAGTATGCACCTTTTTTGTCGCTTCGCCAAGCACAAGTAATTCTCTAGATACCATAAAAAGTATTCCCCTATAGATACTATAACGTTATGAAAAAGGACTTCTAAAACCTGCACTACCTGTAAATCCGCCTGGTAGCCCAAAAAGAGAATCTATGAGTCAAAAATAAAACACTTTTACTTGAATTTGCTATATCTAAATATAGTCATTTATTTAATGTAAAACTTCCTTAACAGTGGCGCTATTTCCAAGGAAAATGTACACACTATACGTTGCCGAACAGGGGTTTTGGAAGGGACCAAAAGCTATCACTGATTCTTCATCCCAACTTTGATTATTTGTAAGGGAAATTCTTAAATAACAGTATGTAATTCCCTGTCCACATTTAGTCCAAATTGTACTGTTTGCAGTGAATTGATCCAAAAAGTGTCCCTCATCCTTGTTTTCTTCTCCAAATCTCCACCTCTTCTATCCAATTGTACATGCTCTAGTCCTATGAAGCATATTCTACCTATTTCCGTCTCTTTGTGATAATCACGAAAGTGTACGGCCATGGGATATTTTGTATCAAAGTTTTTGATGGCTCTCAGATGTTCCATCCACTTAATTTTAAGTTTCCTCACTGTCGATCCAATGTACATTTTACCACAAATACAAGTCATTGCATATAGACAACTCTTAGTGTTACAGTTTATAAAGGAAGATATCTCATATCTCCTGCTATATTTACTGTCCCAGAATGTTTTCACTTTGTCTACCACTTGTTGCAAAGTAAATATAGCAGGAGATATGAGATCTCTTCATTCATAAACTGTAACACTAAGGGGTTGATTCCGATGTCACCAAAAGTGCTTTCCCAATGCTATTCGTAGGCTTACCTTACGTCCGACTCGTATCCGGAGCTTTCTTCTCCAAACGAGCAAGTACGATGTGTATTACAGGCAAATTTCCGACCCAATCGTCCGCTCCGATTCGTGCCCTATTTCACGACCGAACAGGCTCAGGAAAAACGGAAATCGAGTCGTACGGAGGCGTTTCCCAACCAGTTTCCGGACACGCAAGTACGATGCGTTTTATCAACGCGTCATACAGGGCGCCGCTTCCAGCACGTCAAAGCATTCGGACGAGGCGTATTGAAGCTCCATTCGCGCCAGAACACGATCAACGGGGACGAGACGGAGCAGGCATGTATCCAATTGTGCATGTCTTCCCTATACTGTATGCCTACCGTTACCGACGCGCACGACGCAGAAGGTAAGTCAGACACCTACCACACACCAAAATGACACGAAAGGAAACACCACCATAGGGGGTCCGGATGCCTATCACTCCCAGCATTGTCCACCCCATAGGGGGGTGGATGCCTATCACTCCCAGCATTGCCCACCCCATAGGAGGGTGGATGCCTATCCCAGCATTGTCCACCCCATAGGGGGGTGGATGCCTATCCCAGCAGAGTCCACCCCATAGGGGGGTGGATGCCTATCACACCCAGCATTGTCCACCCCATAGGGGGGTGAATGCCTATCACTCACAGCAGAGTCCACCCCATAGGGGGGTGGATGCCTATCCCAGCATTGTCCACCCCATAGGGGGGTGGATGCCTATCCCAGCATTGTCCACCCCATAGGGGGGTGGATGCCTATCACCACCAGCATTTTCCACCCCATAGGGGGTGGAAGCCTATCCCAGCATTGTCCACCCCATAGGGGGGTGGATGCCTATCCCAGCAGAGTCCACCCCATAGGGGGGTGGATGCCTATCACACCCAGCATTGTCCACCCCATAGGGGGGTGGATGCCTATCACTCACAGCAGAGTCCACCCCATAGGGGGTGGATGCCTATCACTCCCAGCAGAGTCCACCCCATAGGGGGTGGATGCCTATCCCAGCATTGTCCACCCCATAGGGGGTGGATGCCTATCACACCCAGCATTGTCCACCCCATAGGGGGTGGATGCCTATCCCAGCATTGTCCACCCCATAGGGGGTGGATGCCTATCACTCCCAGCATTGTCCACCCCATAGGGGGTGGATGCCTATCCCAGCAGAGTCCACCCCATAGGGGGTGGATGCCTATCACACCCAGCATTGTCCACCCCATAGGGGGTGGATGCCTATCACTCACAGCAGAGTCCACCCCATAGGGGGTGGATGCCTATCACTCCCAGCAGAGTCCACCCCATAGGGGGTGGATGCCTATCCCAGCATTGTCCACCCCATAGGGGGTGGATGCCTATCACACCCAGCATTGTCCACCCCATAGGGGGTGGATGCCTATCCCAGCATTGTCCACCCCATAGGGGGTGGATGCCTATCACTCCCAGCATTGTCCACCCCGTAGGGGGTGGATGCCTATCCCAGCATTGTCCACCCCATAGGGGGTGGATGCCTATCACTACCAGCAGAGTCCACCCCATAGGAGTCTGGATGCCCATCACTATTACCATCCCCACTCATAGGGGGTAGAATGTCCATCACCACCAGTACCCCTACTCATAGGGGGCTGTATGCCCATCACCACCAGTACCCCCACCCATAGAAGGCTGGATGCCCATCACTATTACCATCCCCACTCATAGGGGGCTGGATGCCTAGCACTACAAGGATTCACACACATAGGATAAGTAAGCAAACCCCCCCTACCATCTTTGCAAGATTCAATGTATGTGTGTGTAAAATGCTCACAACACAGATCCTGACAGTGAACATACAATGTGACTCCCAACACATGTGTGCCCAAAAGGTGATAGTGTGGATCAAAAATCCAGCATCTCTGGAGCAATGTGTTTATGTGGTCTACACCCCCCATCACCACAGTGACCAAAAGGTGTTAGTGGGGTTCAAAAATCCAGCATCTCAGGACCAATGTGGTAATGGGGTCTAAACCCCCCATCACTACAGTGACCAAAAGGTGATAGTGGGGTTCAAAAATCCAGCATCTCAGGACCAATGTGCTAATTGGGTCTAAACCCCCCATCACTACAGTGACCAAAAGGTGATAGTGGGGTTAAAAAATCCAGCATCTTAGGACCAATGTGGTAATGTGTCCTAAACCCCCATTACAATAGTGACCATAAGGTGAGTGTGGACATGAAAATAGCAGCATCTCCAAACCAAAATGCATGATTCCTGGTCCCCACACCACAAGCAATGTTGTGGCAATGTAGTGGTTGTGTCACATACAAACATAGATTTGGTGAGGCAAAGATTGCTGTGTATCACAAGAACACCCTCTGCCATGTGCAGACAAGCTATGGCCATGATCCCTGACAATTACTCCAGTGTACAATTAGACAATGCGACAAGTGAGCACCATGATGCATACACACAAATCTATACAAACAGACACACAAACTAAGGAATCCTGTGGGGACTGTAGATGTCAGGTGACCAAGTCCCATACCATGGCAGCAATGGAACACACCAAACATGATGAATCTGCAGACTGATGAGCCAGGAGATACAGGGACACTAGGGAAAAACCTCCAAACAACATAAGTCAATGGACCGCAAAAGCCATACCAATGCAGTGGAGCAGATGCACAAACACAGACAGGCAGCCCCACACTGCATATCATGCACAACATGTGTGTGTGTCTCAGTGTCCCCAGGCAAGTACACAACACATGACAGTGGGCAGAACTCCAATGACACAGATGTGTACACAGTGCCATACAAAAGTCACTCATGAACTGGGCATCCCTTGGTGGGCAAGCAGGCATTGTCAGGTGAGTGGGATCCCAAATCATTCATGTGACACAAGCTGGGTGGCACAGCAAACAACACAGCAAGAGACAGCCCAACACAGCACTACCCTCAGGGACCCTACATTGGGGTGACAGTAGCCTGTACAATCCCACTGTGATGACAAAGGTAGATGTTTCCCATACTGTGGCGTACAGTCACCTGCGCGCACTGGGGCATGCGTTCTGACCAACAAACTTCCATCACACCTACACTAACAAATCACTGGCCAGGGCCTGTCATCAATGAACACAAAGTAGGTAGGGGCCTAGCCATGAGACAACTCACATTTGGCCACCCTCAACACAACACACCTTGATCTGCAACAATGTGCATCAGCTAAGCACACATGGACTGGTGAAATTGCTCATGCACCCATGACAATCCCAGGGGTGGTGGGGAGATCTAAGGTTCCCAAAAATACACACACATGGCCAGTCAACAACCCTTGTGAATGTCCGCCACACTGCACAGTATGCGGTACATGGGCATGACGTGAAATCTACCAGACTCATTGGGATCACTGCCACACTCCCACAACAATGATGAACCAAAGCAGAGCCACAAAGAACACATGTCGACACCTTCCAACATTGCAACTATGACCCTGATGAGTGGGAGTAGTCACACACACATACAAGTGACCCACTCACTGACAGATACCACATAGGGAAAACTACATGTTGGCAACACAGAAGTGCCAAGGGGAATCCTGAATGTGTCCCACGTGCTTCTGACAACATCCCCAGGCTTTACAAATAAAACACCTAGGGATGACACCCTAATGATCAGTAGTGTGCCATGCACCTACATCCCAGGAAACCCAGGACAAAGATGTTGGATGAACACAGGACAACTCAGGAAGCGCCACGAACAGGAACATCTGAAGGGAACACAGGCTGTGTAGAAAAAGTGAATGGAACACACACAAATATGCTCACACTACACACACCATGGGCTCAGGCAATGTCACAGTATGACACACTGCCATGAGGGGACTCCACTCCTGGGGAAGGTTAGCTGTGCCAAACGTTGTCTGTGCAGGGCTCTGTCATGTCAGCATAACACTTGCTCAGTGAGCCAACAATTACAACACAATGAAAGCTCTGGTCACATCAGCCTGTGTATGGGAGTGTCCCTTAAGTCATCTGCACATACGCAATACACATGTATAGCAAGTTTCACTGATGACACAGATGACTTGTGTACCATTGATGCACAAACCTGCCTGTCCAGTGGAGATGGGCCCAGTCAGGGAATCTTACAATGTGCACAAATGTAAGCCCAACATATGTGCAACAGTGTATGCCAAAGATGTGAAGTAGCAAACAAAAGGAGAAAATCCTGGTCCCAAATTCTTGCTATCACTACACCCTGAAATTGCAGCAAAGGATGACATGGATACATACTAGAATAGTACACATATCCCATGGACCACCTGGAGTCCATCACATCAGCAAATCGATCTCTTATTCCTTCAAAACACCATTACAACAGCAAGTTCATGATACTCATCATCAACATCATGTACATTAGATGCAACACCACTGGATAACAACAATTGCCTTTATTCAGCCCATAAATCCTTGTAACTGTTAAGTCCATAATGTCAAAAGGCCAATGGTCAGTCCATATCAAGAGTCCTACCAGGGTGACATGTGACAAGTTGTCACCCATTGCTTGCCTGCACTGCTACGGCCAGGGGATATCTCCCCTTGGAGGGGCATACATAGGGGCAGGCCAGGCACCGCAGGGACAGGATCAGGGGATAGCAGAATGGGGCAGGGGAGGGGTGGTGGGTGCAGGAGTGTCACTGGCAACTGCAGTGGAGGTGTCTGACACAGTAGGCGCCGTCACCACTGCAGGGCTCAAGTCAGATGAGGTGGTTGCCGGCACCACTGCAGTGGTCAGGTCAGATGGTGTGGACGGGGTCTCCACTGCAGTGCCCAAGTCATACGGGGTGGATGTGCTCTCTACTGCAGTGCCAATCTCCAAAGGAGTGTAATGGGGTTCAGATGAGGTGGGCAGGACAGAGGGGGGACACGGTCTCCACACCAGTGGCAGGACCAGGCTGAGCGCGTGAGGTGGGGGTGGAAGTGCATGTGGTAGGGGGAGGGCCTAAGCATTTTGGGGATGCGGTATCGGTGTGTGGGGGAACCTGGGGCAGGGTGTGGCGGGGTGCCTGTGGAGTGGTGGCCTGGGGGCTGGAGGACGGAGACTGTGTGGTGGAAGTGCGGGATTGTGGTGGGGTCTTGCCCTTCCTGCTCCGGGGGATTTGCAGATGGGGGCCTCAGTGTTCCTGCGCCTGGGGGAGGGTGTCCGTGTGGCAGGGGAACTCCCCTCTGTGTGTGGTGACTTCCTCTACCCCTTGTAAGTTGGATCAGATGGATCGGTGGGGAAGAGGCCAAGGTCACAGAGGAAGAGCTGCTGGGAAGGGGGGGTTGCAGGTGAGGCAAGGGAAGGGGTTTTGGAGGGAGAGGCATCTGAAGACTGCGGAGTGCTCGTGGATGGCTGTTTGTGTGTCTGTAACCCATCCCCTGTGTGTGTGCCATCAGTCCCTGGAGTGTGCGTGCTTGTGCGTCTGGATTTTGTCTTGCGTGGCTGTGTGCTGCTTGTGTCTGTTGTGGTGCGTGCCTGTGCCTGTGTGTGTGTGCCTTGGACAGGTAGGGTAGTGGGGATTGTGGATGGGGCAGAGGTAGGAGGGGTGAGGGACTGTTGGAGGAGGGACACTGTTGCCGTCTGTGAGGAGGCCATGGACTGAATTGTCCGCTGTAGGGCAGACATGTTTGATGAAATGCCCTCCATGAAGGACACCAGTTGTGTCAACAGACTGGTGTGAGAATGGAGGACACTCAGCATCGCTGTCTGCCCTACATGGATCTGCTTAAGTAAGTCCACAGCCTCCACACTCAAGGCAGCAGGGGAGACAGAGGCAGGGGGTGCGGTGCCTGGCACGAAGGAGACATGCTCCCTTACATGGGAGCCTCCACGGACATGCTCCCTTACATGGGAGCCTCCACGGACATCTGGGATGGGAGCAGATGGGAGGGTGGAGATGGTGGTGGTGGCGGGGACAGACTCACTAGGTGTTGTCTGGGGGCTGCTGACACCCGCCTCCACAAGGGAGTCATCACTCGAGCTGCTGTGTTCCTCAGCCGAGGTGGTTGTAGCTGAGGTCTCCTCAGTGTGGCTCCCCTCACCCTCTGTGCCACTGGGTCCCTCCGACTCCCCTGCAGTGGACCCAGTCTGGCTCTGCGGCTCCTCTTGGTCCGTGGAGCTGTCTCCTCCAGTAGCCGTAGATGTATCTGCAAACAAACAGGATAAACAGATCCACATCAGCCACCTGTATTGACCTGACACATCACAGTCAGTACAGCACATTACAGAGCACGCCTTGGCATCATTTGCAAAATATTGGAAAAAGAGCTGACACATATTTGAACAAGACACTTGTCAGTCTGCCAGTCAACCATGCCCCTCATATCTTTCCCGTCCATGGACCCATCTGTCTGGTGCATGTAGTATGCCACTACTCATATGTGCACACATGCACCACATAGATAGTTGTCTGAACTGCAGGATTTGTGAGTGAAATGTGTCAGTACACACATATCCCATCTCCTGCCACTGACTCAGTACATGTGTCAGGATAAGGGATGGCCAAAGTCATTGTCAGCAATATGGATATGCTTCCTTCACCAGACACCATGATGTGCTCATGTATTGATGGTCAATGCCACAATTGAGTGCATGCAGGACAACTGACATTCTCCAGTATTGGGGTATCTTCCATAGATTCACATGCCTGAATCATTCCCCGTCATCGGAGTGGGAGTCCCACGGTACATAAAAAAAATTATGCACATAATAACCATAATGTATATATATATATATAGTACCTAGAACCAGGAAGTGAAGTAGATAAAACTACAGGGAAAAAAACTTCCACATTTATGACTTATCCAGGTCATTATAAATGGTCCAAACTGCAGCCAATCAGGCGACAGCACCCTCTAGAATGCTCTCCTCAGAGGCTGAGGCTCTCAGATTTTCTACCGCACGTCGTGTGAAGGGAGTCTCCCTGAGCTCTGCTCAGTATTTTTCCTATTCTTCACAATTTACTTCTTTCAGAATGTCTTCTAAAAGATCTCTCTTTCGACCTTGTGAATCTTGTGGGAAGCTACGACTGTTCTCGGAAGATCCCCACAAGAAATGCATTTATTGCCTGTATCCTGATCACCAGGTGAGAGACTGTAAGATCTGTAGGACCTTCCCTCAAAAGACTCTCAGAGACAGAGAGGGATGTCTACTTCTGTGGCTACAGAAGATTAAGGATCAAGATAACCCTTTATCTGATGTGGGGAGTATTGCCTCAGGCTCTACAGTGTCCTCTAGGAAGAGGGTTGCTGAGGAACTCTTATCTTCTTCTGGGGCTAAGGTGTCGAGAAAACAGCAGTCCTCTAAGGGTGCTGAAGTGCCTTCCTCCTCAAAAAGGCTCCTCCACCTTCAAAGAATAAGCCTCTTCATACTACCCCCCGAGACAAACTCCGAAGTCTCTGGCTTCAAAAGAATTTCTGAGAAGAGTTTACCTCAGAATAAGGCACCGTCGTCGACGGCATCGACGACGACTCCGTCGACGATATTTACCGTCGGCGCTACAACGACGACAACTACCACCTTCTCGTCGCCGAGACCTCAGATGATCATGTCGTCGGCGTCATCACCGTCGACGCTGGTCTCTGTCTCCGTGAAGCCAATTTCGTCGACGACGGAAATTAGATCTATCGTCGACGACGACGAAGATTAGAAAACTCCCGTCGACGACCACCTCGTCGACGACCGCCTCGTCGACGAAGACTGCCTCGTCGACGAAGACTGCCTCGTCGTCGAAGACTGCCTCGTCGTCGAGGACTGCCTCATCATCGAAAATTGCCTCGTCGTCGGCGACTGCCTCGTCGTCGACAACTGCTTCATTGTCGGTGGTTTCATTCACACCGGCTCCGTCAACGACGACTCCGTCGACGGCTCCCTCGTCGACGCTACAATTATCTGCTTGTACAGAATTACAGGTCTGGTCAGCTGCCGCGACAACGGCGCCATCTACACCGTCTACGACACAGGTGCAATTACCACCACTAACGTCAGCATCTTCTTTGTTGCATAGACGGGGTTCTTCGTTGGAGATCCTTTCTCCACTACATATTTCCCCTACTAAAGTACCTCTAGAATTACCTCAACAATTACTAGATTATGGGGAGAACGAGGACGAATCTGAGGACGATGACAGATTTCGCACTGCCAGGAGCCCATCAGAATTGTTAATCAAATATCAAAAAGATGATCAAGATGATGATGAACCTTCCCCAGAGACTGTGGCTCCAGCTCAAGAGGCGATTCCATCGGCACAAATGCCTTTGGCTCTATTGAATAATCTTCAATTCATGTTGGATGATTATTATCGCCGTTTTCCTCCATCTGAATCGGCTTCATCTATTCCACCAACACCTGTACCTCAAACTTCTGTTTCTGCATTGAGGTCACCCAGACCACCGTCTCCGGTACCTTCTCATCATTCCGATGATGATCACATCTCTGACAACGATAGGGAGGAAGGAGAGTTGGACGACAGATCGCTTCTTACGGAGTGGGATGATTACCAGTTACAAACTCCATCTCCTTCAACTCCAGCTCCCATCGATTCTCCTCCTGTTGACATCAGAGGATTTCATCTTCTGATGGAAAGGGCATCTCAAAGGTTTCTCCTACCTATGGAAACCAAAAAGGATGAGTGCTTCTTATACGATTTTAAAGATCAGACGAGGAGACAGGTACGGACCATCCCAATAATTGACTTCATCTGGCAAGAGGGATTGAAGGTCATGAAGGCTCCTGCCTCTATTCCTGCGGTCCTACCTCGCCTCGACAAAAAATACAAGGCGCCAGATAACACCCCGGCATGCCTCATAGGGCAACCGAAAGCCGATTCTGTTATTGCCCAGGCGGCACAACGGCGAGCTAGGAACCCATCTTCTCCGATCACAGCTCCTCCAGATAGGGATGGCAGACGGTTAGACACCATTGGAAAAAAGGTGTCCACCACGGCAGCAACAACAGTCCGTGCTGCTAATTCACTGGCCATTCTAGGCCGATACGACAGACAGATGTGGTCGGAAATCTCTCCTTACATCGACATGTTGCCAGAACCATCCAAATCGGAAGCTTTAAAGATACTGCAAGAAGGAGAACGTATCTCTGCAGAGATCATAGATTCGGCCGTGGATGTCGCATCCACAGGTTTTAGACAATTAGCAGGGGCCGCAGTACTACGACGACAAGGCTGGCTCAAATCAACATCTTTCCGCCAGGAGGTTCAGGCAAAGATAATTGACATGCCGTTTGATGGTGAGTCTCTCTTTGGCCAGCATGTGGACGAGGCCCTTCAAGCCATCAAAAAGGATACCGAAACTGCAAGATCTCTGGGTACCCTCCAATTTCGGAAGCCGCCCTTTCGTGGAGCTAGGGGCCGTGGCTCCTTTTCTAGTCGAGGAGGATATAACCAACAAAGGTCATATCAGTCCTTCCAAAATAATCAACGTTACCAACCTCAACGTCAACAATCTTATGGACAAAGAAATACCTCCTATTCACAGAATAAGAGAAGGCCTTCCTATCACGGACGCGACACTTTTAAGAAACAATGACAACCGCCACCTGCCACCTATTCTACCGCCTACCCCTTTAAAAGTTGGAGGGAGAATCTCCCAGTACTACTCGAACTGGTCCGATATAACATCAGACAAGTGGGTCCTGGACATTGTGGCCAGAGGCCATGTTCTAGAGTTCATAAAGATCCCTCCAAGTTCTCCTCCAAAAGGCCCACCGCCAGCTCATCTCAAAGAGCTTTTTTCCCAAATAAATTTGATGCTAAAAAAGGGAGCGATCGAGAGAGTTCCTCAATTGCAAAGAGGAACAGGGTTTTATTCAAGGTTCTTCCTGATCAAGAAAAAATCGGGAGAATGGCGCCCCATTCTGGATCTCCGTTCCCTCAACAAATATTTAAAAAAGTTGTCCTTCCGGATGTTAACGCTTCAAGAAATACTTCATCTCCTTTCTGCGGGGGATCACATGGCTACTCTCGACCTCCAGGACGCATATTTCCATGTACCGATTCTTCCCAGACACAGGAAATATTTGCGGTTCAGAGTGGCTGGCAGGGACTTCCAGTTCAAGGTCCTTCCTTTCGGACTACGCTCCGCACCCCGTGTATTTACCAAGGTTCTAGCACCGGTGAGCGCACACCTACGTCTGGAAGGGATTCAAATCTTTCCGTATTTAGACGGCTGCCTTATCAAGGCGAGTTCTTTTATGGTCGCAGACGCCCACATTCGCAGATGTTTGTCCCTCTTCCAATCTCTGGGACTTTCCATCAATCTCGACAAGTCTCATCTTGTTCCATCGCAAAGGCAAACGTTTTTGGGAGCCACGTTAGACACTCAACTGACACAAGCATTCATCTCAAAAGAAAGGCAACAAAAGATTTGCAGCCTTGCACACCTATTGTGCTCAAAAAAGTACGCTTCAGTCCGACAGTTAAAATCATTTCTGGGGATGATTTCTTCATGCATTCCTCTACTTCCCAAATGTCGTCTCAAGATGAGACCACTACAAGAGGAGCTCAGCCATCAATGGTTGCAGGTCTCAGGTTCCTTCAACGACCTCATTCGCATCACCTCCCGGATGAGAGAAGCCTTACTTTGGTGGACTCACAGAAAGAATGTAAAGAAAGGGTGCGCTTTCCTAGTAGAAGCTCCAAGTTTCACCATCACTATGGATGCATCTCTCAAAGGGTGGGGAGCACATCTTCAAGGGCTCACGGTCAGCGGCAAGTGGAACATCCAGCAACGAATGTGGCATATCAACCTTCTAGAATTGCTGGCCATCTTCCTAGCCCTAAAATCCTTTCGCACCATCATTCTGGGGGCATCAGTATTAATTCGGACAGACAACACAACAAGTATGCACTACTTGAACAAACAAGGGGGAACAAAGTCTGCCCGACTCTCACAACAAGCCCAACAAATTTGGGACTGAGCGATACGACACAGGATCAGCTTGTCAGCAATACATGTTCCCGGAGTTTCCAATGTCTTGGCAGATTCCCTCAGCAGATCAACAGTATCCAATCACGAGTGGGAGTTACATCAACCAACGTTGGATCGAGTATTTCAGTTGTGGGGTCGTCCCGATCTAGACCTGTTTGCGACCAGTCAGAACCGCAAATGCCCATTCTTTGCAAGTTGGCTTCCCCACAAAGGGTCACGCGGGAATGCCTTTTGATGAACTGGTCACAGATCTATGCCTACGCTTTTCCTCCGATACCGTTGGTTCCCAGGGTGCTCCGGAAGATGAAGAGGGAACCCTGTCGCCTAATCCTCATTGCTCCCAGGTGGCCTCGCCAGTTCTGGTTTACCGAACTCCTCCTTCTGTCGGAATGCGATCCCATTCAGTTTCAACCAATACCGAACCTTCTGTCCATCCAGAACGGACAGATCTGTCATCCGGACCCTCCATCTTTGAGATTAGCGGCCTGGCGCCTGAGCACTTTGAATTCGCTCATTTAGATATTCCTGCGGAATGCAAAGAAGTCTTAACCAATGCTCGAGCACCTTCCACTATTAAGACGTACAGGCTTAAATGGAGGAGGTTTTGCTTGTGGTGTCAAACTGCCGCCATTCATCCGATCCATGCAAAACCGGAGCAGATCCTACCATTCTTTTTACACTTGGCAAGATCAGGCCTGTCCCATTCGACTCTGAAGGTATTTCTAGCGGCTATTTCAAGATATCGGCAAGATGGTTCCAACTCTCTTTATTCAGCTAGGATCATTCAGCAATTCTTCAAAGGATTGTTTAGGATGTTTCCTCCTATCCGCCGCCCATCTCCATCCTGGCATCTGAACGTGGTGCTTGCACAACTTATGCGACACCCCTTTGAACCTATTCATAGGGTGGATTTAAAGTTTCTTTCCTGGAAGGTGTCTCTGCTGTTAGCATTAACATCGGCTAGGAGAGTCAGTGACATTCAAGCCTTCACTATTAATCCGCCTTTTCTTCAATTCACTTCAAACTCGGTAGTGCTACGTACTAATCCCAGTTTTATGCCTAAAGTACCTTCAGACTTCCATCTCAACGAACCAATAATTTTAAAGACTTTCTTCCCTAAACCTCAATCAACTGCAGAAAGAACTTTGCATACGCTTGACATCAGAAGATGTCTCAAATTCTATTTACAAAGGACTTCTTCCATCCGTAAATCTGACCAGTTATTTGTGGCCTATGGGAAAATACGCCAGGGTCAACCAATATCCAAACAGACCATAGCTCGTTGGATTTCTGCTGCAATTTGTCTCTGCCATCAACAAGCAGGAAGATCATTACAAGCAAGGCCAAGAGCACACTCTACTAGAGCAATGTCTTCGTCTACGGCCTTGTTTGCTGGTGTGCCTCTCCATCAAATCTGCAGAGCTGCAACATGGTCCAGCACGCACACCTTTACCAAGCACTACTGTTTGGAAGCTGCCAGTAATGCAGACACATCGGTGGGACAAGCGGTTCTCCGTAATCTTTTTAGATAAGGTGAGCCTCTGTTCTACCCTCCTCCTTTTTCTTTTACTGCTTTCTTAGACTGATGTTACCTATGTTTAACATTGCTAGACATATAGGTATATATAGTTGGCTATATATATATATTTATTTATTCACATTTATATATGTTCATATTTGCATACGTTGGAACTTATAGGTATGCCATTGCATGAGGTTTCTTGTACATAGAACAATGTTACAAGTGCAATTTAACAGGCATTTTATGGATGTACTGCTTTGTACTCTGATTCAGGCATGTGAATCTATGGAAGATACTCCAATACTGGAGAAGAACAATAGTTACTTACCTGTAATCTGTGGTTCTCCAGTATTGGTATCTTTCATAGATTCACATGCAACCCACCCACCTCCCCTCAGAGGCTCGTTATACTTTCTTGTCACTTGGTACACTCTTGTGCGAGAAAATCTGAGAGCCTCAGCCTCTGAGGAGAGCATTCTAGAGGGTGCTGTCGCCTGATTGGCTGCAGTTTGGACCATTTATAATGACCTGGATAAGTCATAAATGTGGAAGTTTTTTTCCCTGTAGTTTTATCTACTTCACTTCCTGGTTCTAGGTACTATATATATATATATACATTATGGTTATTATGTGCATAATTATTGCTTTTTTATGTACCATGGGACTCCCACTCCGACGACGGGGAATGATTCAGGCATGTGAATCTATGAAAGATACTAATACTGGAGAACCACAGATTACAGGTAAGTAACTATTGTTCTTAATGCAGGATACACATTTGCAAGTGGTATACCATGCTACAGGCCAGTCTGGCTAATCAGTCATTACTGGCTTCAGTCACAGGGGCAGTGCATCCAAAAACAAACAGTCTGCACTGTGTCACAATCATGTTTTTGTGGGGAATGTAAGCTCTGCAGCTGTCAAGTGCACATGTCCACCCACTGCTACCCACATCTTAAGGCATCTGATGATCCCACGTGATACAAATGCTACAGTTGAGTGACTGCAAGCACAAATCTGTAAACATGACCACATCACAGTCTGATGAGAACGAATTAAAGCTGCCTGCACTTTAATGTAGAATACACCATTAGGCACAGTCAAGTGATTACACACCTATGTTTCACCCCATTGTGCTGATCCAACAGCCACATCTCAGCTGGCTGCCCACCCCAAACTGTTTAACACCCCAGGAGGCTAAAAAGCTAGGCCACTCCACAATGACACAGAGGCAGACACCTGATTGCACATTTCACAATGCACAAAATGTAGGCTGGCACACAGGAGTAGGAGAACAGAGTGTACTTTCATGTCCGGAGTAGGCATACCTGTCCTGGTCCATGTGCAACATGGGATAACCCTGACGACTAGGCATGTGTCTATGCATGTGTGACACACATGATGTACATTCTTCTGAGGCCCCAACATTGTCTCACCTGCTGCATGGGTGTGTGGTAAATACCCCAGACACATATGGTGAGCCAGAGCAGCAATTAGTACACATATTAATGGCCCACACAGAGTACATGTCAGCTTTCTGCCAATGTGCAGACACATGTCAATCAATTGCCTCACTCATGAAGCCCAAAACAATGCACCGGTAGCAGATGCTGTTTCAAACCTTATCCTTGGACAACAGCCAGGGACACACAACCCAAGTGACACAAGTCACAGACTGAAAGGGCCACACCTGTGTATCAGATGAGGATGGGCCATCACCTAATTTAGGCACATGACTCTTGTTCAAGCAGACAGACGAACTGTGGGAGTGTAACCAGGCTGAAGGAGTGCAAATAGCATGTGAGACATAGTTCACAGAAAAGGCATACACTTACCCCCTCCTTGCTGCTGTCTGGCCTTTAACTGCCCATCCAGGTCAGGGAAGACCACCGTCAGAATCCGGAGCATGTGGGGGGTCAGGGTCCATCGTCCGCCCCTTCTGCGAGGAGGCGACAGCTTCAGCTGGACTCTTGCGATGCGACGGGTCCAGCCACGTAGGTCCTGCCACCTCTTCTGGCAGTTGAGGATGCGGCGCTTGTAGACCCCCACAGATCGAACTGCCCGGACGATGGTCTTCCAGATCTCCTGTTTCTGATGGGCATCAACCTGTGAGGATTACAAAGTTAAAAGACCATTACTACACATGCAACATGTTTGTGCATCACACAGTTGGATATACATGTCGTTATCACAAGGGCATATGATGTACACAGGTAGTGCAACTATGGTAATGGACAGTTGTCCTGCATTAAAAACATGGAAACATTGCCTGGGTCTTATGACCGTGTAAAGATTCACGTTTTCAGCACAGTACCTGTTCCCTACAGGTACCTACACACTTTGGGGGTTACAACTAGTCAGTGAGCATGCTAGCCACTGGTGTACACAATGCCATTAGTGCTAGACAGACAACATGCACAATGAGAAAGGACGTGGACTGCACACTCACCTGCTCCCCTGGTTTCCCATACAGCTTGCTGTACTCTGGAAGGAGGCTGTCCAGCAGGGCCTGGTTCTCCTCCTCTGTGAAGGCTGGGGCCCTCTCCACAGTACGTGCCATTCTTGAAGCCAGAGGATGCAGAGACAGCAGCAGTGGTAGCAGAGATGTCAATCTGGAGCATGTAGTGCAGGCAAGTGAGCTCTCAGGGGAACAGACAGCCTTATATCTGTGCTGCAGAGGCAGATTATGAACCATGCGTCCAAAGCGATAGGTCCGACACGTTTGCATCCTATGAATCTGGCCAATCCATCGCATTGCACGCCTCGTACACGCCTTCCGCATCGTTTAAAAAGTTCAACTTCATGACACCAATGAGTTTGATACATTGTTGTAGGGAGCCAACGGATTTTTCAGCACACGAATCGTACAAGTATCAAATCCGCGTCAGTCTCCATGGCAGTCAATAGCCAATGCGTGCGCACGCCTTGGTCCCTAGGTGTCCGACGCGTCTTTTGAAAACCCACCCGCGTATGTCACCATTACATTCAGGGTCCAAGGCGTGCGCACGCCTTGGTCCCTAGGTATCCGACGCGTCTTTTGAAGACCCACCCGCGTATGTCACCATTACATTCAGGGTCCAAGGCGTGCGCACGCCTTGGTCCCTAGGTGTCCGACGCGTCTTTTGAAGACCCACCCGCGTATGTCACCATTACATTCAGGGTCCAAGGCGTGCGCACGCCTTGGTCCCTAGGTGTCCGACGCGTCTTTTGAAAACCCACCCGCGTATGTCACCATTACATTCAGGGTCCAAGGCGTGCGCACGCCTTGGTCCCTAGGTGTCCGACGCGTCTTTTGAAAACCCACCCGCGTATGTCACCATTACATTCAGGGTCCAAGGCGTGCGCACGCCTTGGTCCCTAGGTGTCCGACGCGTCTTTTGAAGACCAACCCGCGTATGTCACCATTACATTCAGGGTCCAAGGCGTGCACACGCCTTGGTCCCTAGGTGTCCGACGCGTCTTTTGAGAACTCACCCGCGTCGAACAGCATTGTCTTAAGCATGCACTCTGTCAGTCCGGCTCGGCCAGGAGTTGGCTCATGCGTCCATGCAATGCTCACTCATCATGTCAGACAGTATATGTAAGATTCATGTCATGCTGTATGCCCTGTGTGGATGGAGTGAAGCACATGTCAAATGAGACACAGACATATACAAGACTACTCCCATGATGTTCCTAGCTTACAGTGCAAAAATTGCATTGTTTGTGAGGAACAGGACAAGTGTGAGTGACCACTTCACAGATCATCCTCCTGTGCTACACATCATCAATGTTTTGTGTATGTGATGGGACATGTAGGTCTGACATCACATCATGACAATGTCCACACCATGACAGTGGTGTGCATGGTGACAAGCTGTCTGTATCTAGTGTTGTTGCTAGGTTGCAATACATGATCCATGTCTGTGTACCTTTAGAACATGTGCTAGTTGACCTTGACATCTATGTTTGATACTTAATTAGGTGTGTGTCGTGTATGTTACGATTGATCACATGGAGAGTGACAGACAACAGTGAATAGTCACAGTACAACACTGTATCACTTGAATATCCATGACAAAATTGAGTGTATGTTCAGGATCACATAGCTGTCAGTTGTGTATTAGCTCAACCTCACACCTCTGACTTCACTGTGTCTTAATTGAAAGTGTAATGCAATATGTTGAATCTAGATTACGTGATTTTTATGAGTACTAGTAATATGTGTGCATACTTTGTCATATGTTACGCAGGTGACCAAATGTCCACAGACCCTTCCCTGACCTTGCGACCATGGTGGAACGTGAGTGCATGAGGAAATACAGGTTCACGAGGCAATTAATTTCTGAATTGACAGACCAGTTGTCACCACACTTGCAACCTGGACGCACATATCCCTTTGCCCTGACCCCCAAGGTGAAGGTGATGGCGGCACTACATTATTTTGCGACAGGATCGTTCCAGTTTACTGTGGCTGATGCTGGTGGGATGTCGCAGACGATGTTCAGTCGAGTGCTCTGGGATGTGTGTGAGGCCATGTTGAGGTTCCTCAACCTGTACATACAGTTTCCTACACCGCCACAGTTCCGTGCCATTAAAGATGACTTTTATGCCCTGGGACACATGCCACATGTGATTTGATCCATTGATGGGACACATGTGGGTTTGGTTGCACCACGAGCCCAAGAACAGGTTTACAGAAATCGTAAACACTTCCATTCGATCAATGCCCTTGTGGTATGTCTGGCGGACCAGATCATCTCCCATGTATGTGTGCGTTTCTCGGGATCTGCCCACGACGCATACATAATGAGGATGAGTCGGATACCCCAGCTGATGTCCCAGCTCAGGAATGAACGTGCCTGGCTTGTTGGTGAGTCATGGTGTCAGTATCAGTTGTGTGTTCATTGTCTGTCATGTTGTACCCTGTTGTTGCTCAACTGATCCTTCATATTTGATAATTTTAGGAGACTCTGGATACCCAAACATGCCCTGGTTGCTGACACCACTCAGGAACCCGGTCACACCTGCTGATGTCCGTTACAACGGGGCACATGGGCGGACCAGGCGTGTGATTGAGCGCACATTTGGGCTGCTGAAGACCAGATTCCGCTGCCTTGACCGGACAGGAGGTGCCCTTCAATATTCCCCAGAGAAGGTGTGCAAAATCATTATGGTGTGCTGCATGCTTCACAACAAGGCTGTGAGGAATAAGCTACCGCTCATTCAGGATGACAGGGACCAACGTCCTCCCTCATGGGAGGATCCAGGCCTGGGGAACGTTGCCAGTGAGGAGGAGGAGGAAGAGGAGGTGGATGTCAGGAGACAGCTCATTGACAACTTCTTTACTTGAGTGTAAGTATGCATATATGTCTGATGATGCCTTTCCTAAGCGTGATGTGTGTATGTAGGACAATATGTTGTGACGTGTGTGGGTCTGCTAATTTACAGGGTCATTGCCGTTGTACAGTGTATGTTGAGTTATGATGGTCTCCACTACATTGTTGGAATCACTCCTAGCAATTGGTCAGAATTTACAATGGACAATAGTGAGTCAATAATTGGATATGTCATCATGGCAAGTTGTATTTAAGACTGTACTATGTCTCTCCTTCACAGGCTCCTTTGGCTGTTGTGTGGGTACACACAACGCTGTTCCATAATGGATTTTCAATTTGGACCACTACTCTCTGACAGCCAATCTATTTGGTCAGATTTGTCATTTCTTTGGTTTATTTGGATACTTGGAAATGTAATCAGTTTGCTTTTGTGTTGAGCAGAGCTTCTGCCTGTGTAATAAACCTGTTACACACATTGATGTTTGCCTTCTCCGTTGCAAAAATATGCTACAACCGTTCATATCATGTTTTTCTGCCATGGTGTTCATTTCATTAGACAATGGTCTTTGTTTGTGCGGTTCAATGGTTTTAATTTGACAACAGTGTGTGCAATGTTTAATGTTGCATGTGCTATGTGTGTTGTGCTGACCTTGCGTGGCTATCTCTGGTATGTGGAATAACACAGAAAAGAGGAAAGAGGATAAGTCCCTGGTCACCCTCCAACAGACTATGAATCCACACAACACAGACCAGGGACTAACAGAATCATAAATCGTGATGGGTAATAGGTGAGGTGGTTGATTGGTATAAGGCGGGGCACAAACAGTGCGTGTAAAACTGCCCTCACACACAGCAAGCTGTGTCATGCTTCATCATAGGGCCTGCTAAACACACCCCCGCGCTAGCCAACGCTGGAGGTGGAGCAATAGGGAGGGGGAAACAAACACACAACATAAAAAGTGAACAAATCGTGTGGGATCTGGAAGGCGAAAAAATGTGGCAGAGAATAATTTAAAAGCTGGTAACAGTGTGTCCCTACTCTGTCTTTAATGGTGGGTACACTGTCCAGACACAAACCATGGTCCTCATCGGACCAGTGGGTGGTGGTAATGGCTACTAGAAAACAGAGCCCTACCCCCCACTCTGCTAAAATGTCGACATGTTTCAGCCGAATGAAACTACTACTCCGGCTTTCTTCAGGACTTTCACCTGAACAATCCCAACAAGGATAAAGTCCCTACCTCCTTATAATCCAGGGGTAAGGAAAAACAGGCACCTTGTTTTAGTGCACACTCTGGTACAGGGAGTGGTGGAGCCCCTTGCTCTCAATGAGGAACCTGTAGAGGATAAAATCAAGAAGAAGCACAAAAGAAGTGAGGTGCAGGGTGCAAAGGTGCTGAACCCTGTCTCATAACCCAACCAATCAATGTGAAGGGTGACCCCCCCACACAAAACACATACATACATAATCCATAAATAGTATAAAATACCCAAGGTCACGTTAGATATATCATGATCCTTAATGCGTCTAGCCAAATTGGCTAAAAACGTGTTGCACTACCCCTATAAAGTACTCGATGGTTGTGCCCTGGTGAATTGATCATAAAAACAAAACACTATGGTACATCATAATGTGCAAATATAGTCAAGCGTCTATGTGCAATGCAACATACTCCCCATGACTATATCCAAATCAAAAACAGAAATTTCCTTCAATAGGAGGCACCATCCATCCAGTTCCATTCCTGGAATCTTACCGAGTTTATTTTAAGGTCAAACTCGAACTGGCGGAGGGGTGCAAGTAGCTCCATGTTGTCACACTCTAGGTTTCGACAGGGAAAAATACAAGAGAGAGAGTCGAAAAAATGCACATTGAGTCACAAAAGGAGAAAGCAGGGAAATCTTATGCATAGTAGCGGAAATAAAAGATCAAACCACGGGCCCTCGGGAACAGCGTTACGAGTCCACGTGGTTTCAGAAGGCTCAATCGGGACCATTGCATAATGGGACTGCCGAGAAACACTCAAGATGGTTCAAGAGAGTAAAAATATATAATCTATCGTGCGTAGAGCACAGTAATGTTAGGGCGTTGACGCGCTCTCGTAATCTACCCAGTAAGTCAATTTCCCTTGTAAAATACAAAACGGGCGTTAAAGAGAATAACGCACGTCACAAGACCCGCCAGCAACCCAACTCATCCCCACTCACTTCGTCAAGGTGAGCCAGCATCTGCCACCTAACCGCACTCCCAGCACCGTGTAGAGTGTCTCGTAGGCGTTCCATCCATCATTACATAGGCAGTGAGGGAAGCGTCCACCCCGCATGCGCTTTTGCGTGGTGTGCGTGTAACAACTAGAACGTCACCCTCTCGGCCATATTGGAAGTAGCAAATGACGAGTATTTACAAACGAGGAAAAAATCATGGGAGTCAGGGTAGAGATCTGCTCTCAACACAAAGGAAAGGACAGAAAACTCAGGGAAAATAGGCAATTGATACTTAAGAGTTTAGGCTGTTCCAGGGAATATCATCATTCAGGCCGCTGATGTGACTGCGAAACCTGTAAACCCATCTTTGTTCCCTCATGAACAGCGCTCTCTCAGGTTTGCAATGTGTCATGTCAATATAGGGCTTGTCTATGACAGTCCAGAAAAAGTAATCAGCCAAATGATTTTTTTCTTTGAAATGCGTGGTAAGTCGACTAACAGATCTCTGGCATCTGAAGGTAGACCTGTGTTCCATTATTCTGACCTTTACCTTCCTCGTGGTCATGCCTATGTAAATGAGCTCACATGAACATTTGATTAAATAAATAACATACATGGAGTTACAATTTGTGTGTTTTCTTTGTTCCCACGGGTGGGGGAGGCCAATGTCTATGGTCTTGGTATTCGCAGTCAGATGGCATACATCACAAGACCCACATCTCGTGTGACCCGTGACAGGTGGTAAGAGAAACCCAGATCGACTAGCCCGGGCCGCAATATTAGTACCCTGAAACTGGGGCCTGGGTCTGGTATGAACTAGGAGATTCTTAATGTTATTGCTCCTTTTATAGGAAAATAATGGTTTATCCAAGTTCAGTCCGTTAGAATTAAGGATTCGCCAATGTCGTGTAATGATTTTCTGGATGTGATTGGAGGCTGTGTTAAAAGTAGTTACACAGATAGGCCTGACAGTAGATGGTTTAATAACTGTTTCTAACAGAGCCTCACGAGTACAGTTGGCAGCTCTCTTGTTTGCTCTCTTTACAATCCTACTGGGGTAGTTCCTCCGAATGAGTTTATTGTGTAAAGCCCGAAATTCTGACTTAAATTCATCTGTGTCAGAACAATTCCGACGAAGGCGCAGAAATTGTCCCACCGGGAGATTCTCCCTAAGGGATCTGGGGTGAAAGCTACTGAATGATAGTAGACTGTTTCTATCGGTGGTTTTGTGAAACATTTTAGTTTCAAGACCACCCCTATGTGGAAAGATGGTCAGGTCGAGGAAAGGTAGACTTTCTTTAGTAATGGTGGAGGTGAACAGCAATAGAGGATTCCGGCTATTAAGCCATATCAGAAAGTCATCGATAGATTGTCTGTCCCCCTCCCAAATCAGGAGGACGTCGTCAATATAACGACGCCAAATTTTCACATTGTTCGTCCAGATGTTGTTAGGAGCGTAAACATACTGGTCCTCAAAAGCTGACATATAGAGCCCTGCCAAACTGGGGGCGAAGACGCTCCCCATGGATGTACCATGTGACTGCAGGTAGTATGTACCCTGAAACTCAAAGACATTTTTGGTTAAGGCAATTTCTGCCAAATTCAAAATAAAGGGTCTGGGTGTAGTGTATACCCAATCTTCAGAGTAGATAATCTCTTCCACCACCCTCAGGGTTTCCAACTGAGGAATATTGGTGTACAGGGACTCCACATCTAGACCCACCAAAAATTCGCTCTCTGGGTCAAAGGGTAAGTCTTTGAGCAGGTTAAGGACTTCTGTAGTGTCCTTAAGATAAGCTCGCCTCGACTGCACAATGGGTTTGAGGAAAAAATCGCAAAACTGCGATAATGGTTCCAAAAGGGAACCCATACTCGACACTATAGGTCTTCCCGGTGGTGGACGTGTGGGTTTGTGCACTTTAGGGAGAGTATAAAAGTAAGGGGTCACTGGCTCATGTTGGCAAAGAAAAGCCCCTTCTTTTTCAGTGATCCATCCATTTTGTACAGCTTCTTCCACCACTGAAGAAATCTCTCTTCTTATTTTATCAGTAGGATCTTCTCTTAGGATGGTATCATTTCTTCTGTCAGCCAGGAGTCTCAGACATTCCGTCTCATAGGCGGTTTTGTCGAGTATCACGATTGCGCCCCCCTTGTCGGCTGGCTTGATAACCAACTCCTCGTTGTTTCTCAATTCCTCAAGGGCCTTGGTTTCAATATTCGAGAGGTTTTTGTAAGGGGAGCGATGTAGGGTAACCCACAATTCCACCTCCTTAACATCTGCTTGTTCAAAGCCTCCACCTCCACTGGGAGGCCGCCCAGTGCAGGGGTGAATTTAGATTTTGGTCGGAAGTCCGTATCCCCCTCTGAGGTAGGACGCTCCTCTTGGTGACCAAAGAAAACCCTGAGTCTGATGTTCCGGAAGAAAGATGCTAATTCCTGGCGAATTTTGAAAATATCAGGTGGGTGGGTAGGCACAAAACCCAGGCCTTTGTTCAAGAGTGATAATTGGGTGTCCGTGAGGATAGTGTCAGAGAGATTCATTACTAAGGAAGTCAGTCCCTGCTCGTGCTCGGGGATTGATCCTTCCCCATGCTCCTGGTTACCCTCTGTTCCAAATCTTCCCACTGGACTCCCCCTGTGGCTCCCTTCTGTTTGCCTCTGCCTCGTCCCCGGCCTCTCCCTAAAAAAGGACTTGGTGCTTGGGGAAAGAGTTGTGTGGGACCACCCTGCATCCCTTGGAATTGTTGTTGGTATAGTGGGGCCAACCAAAGTTGTTATTAGGGAAATTGGTATACATCGGGTTAAATTGGGGGCGGTTCTGGGGTCCCCCATAGAAACCCCTACCTCTTCCTCTCCTTCTAGGTTTTCTGACATAGTCACTATCCTCGCTCCCGGAACTAGAACCCGATCTATCGGGTGACCTATTATCCCTACCCGGACCCCTTTTCATATCTTCCATTTTCTTAGTGACATAGTCATCGGTGATATAGGGGTACACTTTCTCCCTCGAGAACTTTTTCAGATCTTTCTGTAACTTGTCCACTTTAGACCTTAAAAGGTAATCTTTGTACTCCCCAATTTCTGTATTAGTCTCCTCCAATTTCTTTTTGAAGGTGGCCAAGATGATACTTGTTTTGATTCCCTGCTCATTCGCCTGGATTTTAATGTACAGGGCATCGGCAGTCCTTTTAGCCGTGTTTATAATTAGGATTAGCCAATCCCTGGTGCATTTCCAGGCGATGAGTGACCTCCGAAAAATGGGATCGTCCAGGAAGATAAGAGGTTCGTTAGAAACAAGGAGGCCTCTAGGGGCCGCGTTGCCCCTAAGATATTCCGTTAGGATTGCCCCGTGCAGTATGGTTTTAACATGAGACTTCTTGAGTTCTAAAAGGGTGTCCCAGCCCTCCCCTTGAGTTAGGACCTGATTGATAGAGGTGTCTCCTAAAAGTGAAGGGCCTGCGAGGATGTCTGCCGCCGCATCTGTCTGGACAGTGTACCCACCATTAAAGACAGAGTAGGGACACACTGTTACCAGCTTTTAAATTATTCTCTGCCACATTTTTTCACCTTCCAGATCCCACACGATTTGTTCACTTTTTATGTTGTGTGTTTGTTTCCCCCTCCCTATTGCTCCACCTCCAGCGTTGGCTAGCGCGGGGGTGTTTAGCAGGCCCTATGATGAAGCATGACACAGCTTGCTGTGTGTGAGGGCAGTTTTACACACACTGTTTGTGCCCCGCCTTATACCAATCAACCACCTCACCTATTACCCATCACGATTTATGATTCTGTTAGTCCCTGGTCTGTGTTGTGTGGATATCTCTGGATTGTGTCATGTGACATTTCTTCATGAGGCGGTAGATGAATTGTGAGTTGGTCCCTAGGATCATGCTGTATTATGCTAAAGTTACCGGAGCCAAGCTGACATAATAGCTTTGTGTTTGACATTTTAGCACACATTCTTTCTGTGATTGTTGTGCAAGATGCCTTTGAGTCCACATGACATCATTTTGGTACTGTTGAAGCGCTGCGCCACAAGGTTGAAAAATAGGACTCTTTGTAATGGTAGATCTAGTCAGCACGGATAGTTTCGCCATGAAATGCTACACTTTGTTTCACATAAGTGGAATACTTGCATTACATTGACGCACATGGCAATAATCTACACAGATGGAAGATCTACATATACGCACCAGTGCTTTGCTGTGCATATGCTGTGACCAGTACTCCTACTGTCTGAGGTGAGCGGTTGACCCGTATTGCCACAGAGTTCTTCAATGGTTTGTAGAATATGTCACCATCACAGGGAGGGTGGTGCTTTCCACACTGAGGTTGTAAACACATTTCACCTGTAGTATTATGTTTGATTATGGAAATGTATATTGTTTGACAATCATGTTTACTGCTGCTGGGGCTAGCTCGTATACTGCATTGTAGGACAACAGTCAGAGATTGTCTTTTCTCAAACGTGAATTATAGAACATTACACACACTCTGATTCATGATTTGGTGGACAAGCATGGGTGAGTGAGCGTGAATGTGTGCATTGCTACCTTGCTTCGGAGATGTTGTTAGTGCTGGCTACTGGGTGGTAGAATCATTGGGTGTCTTCTGTATATTTTGTAGAGATGATGAGACACCAGAGGTAGTGGGTGATTGCACTGTGTGTTCTGTTGTGCAACTGATGTCCAACCATCCTTCAACAATGGCCTATTTTGCCGTGCATACTTCTGTATGAGAAGAATCACTACCACAGAACTCATGCACCTCATTGTGAGACAGTGCCAGGTGATACAGATCATGAGCTAATAAGTGGGTACAGTGTATAATTCACAGATGACACAGGGATTGTGTGAATATGAATTTATTAATGTGCATGTGAAAAAGATCTAACAGGTAAAGGTGATTGCATTCCCAAATTTATTATCCACAGTTCGTAGAGGATTTGGAAGTGTTGTCAGATGAAAATCCTTCTGAGCGAAATCCACAGTCCATTTGGCATTTAGTCCAACTTACATACTCCATCCCATGTGGGAGAGTCCAGGGACTGTCAACAAAGTGAATGATTTGCACACAATGGAGGATATCCAGAGCATTTCTTTGGTTCCTGGGGGGGATGCATGTCCATCAGTCTCTCACTTGCCATCCTTCCTTGGACGGCCCCTCCTCTTCTTTGTTGGGGGCTGACCCTCAGTATCAGGCTGCTGCGGCGGAGGGGACTCTACGCCAGACTCCTTATCGCTCCCTGTGGCAGTTGCCGATGTTGAGGCAACAGGTGTGGAGTGCACACGGGGAGGTGGGGTAATGTTGGTGGTTATCTGGCGTAGGCATGTAAGTATGTCCCTATGCACCGCAGTGCGATTGTCTATTTTCGACCAGTTGGACTCCATACGGTCCATGTGTTGGTCCATACGGTCCATGAGTTGGTCCATGTGTTGGTCCACACGGTCCATATGGTTGTCCATCCGGTCGAAATGTGCAGCCTGCTGATGTTTTATGTCCCTGAGGATCCCGACAACCTGGCCAAAGTCTCCGGTGCATTCGCGATATACATCGAAAATGCGTTGTAACTCGGGGTCACCTTGTTCTCCGACACCAGCTGTGGGACGTGTCCTCCCACCACGCACCCTCACACCACTCCTTTCCCTACCCGCACGGACATTGCCTGGCGTAGCACGCACTGACAGCTCCTGTCCTCCTTCATTGTTGACAGGGCTGGTATTTCCTGCCAAATCCAGATTGGGCTGTCTTGCTGTGCTCCCAGGGTTTTGTTGTCTGGGTGTGTCCGTGGGGATCCGGGGCGTCTGGATGTTAATGGACGTTGCAGGAGTGGTGGCACTGGGGCTGCTGATCGTACTGGTTCCGCATGCTGACCCACACCGGAGGTGCCAGGTTGGTTCCCATCGCCCGAGGAGGTGTGAGAGTCATCCACACTGGAGGTCTCAGTGTCCAACGTTGTGCTGGAGCTGCTGGTGGACTCTGAATCTTCTCCAGATGATGCCCTCTGTTCTGGAGTGCCTGTGGGTAGTAGAGAGACACAATGTTAGTTGTGTATTTTCAGATGTTATGTTGTCATGCACAGCCAAATGTGAAGATGTTGTGGATAATGTTGCATTTCCTTCTTATTTCTACTCATCAATCGTCACAGACACTGAGATATTTTGTAATCGGACATTGTTATTTTGGAGACGTGCTTTACTGAGCATGTCCAGCTCTGTGCATCAATGTGCATGTATTGTTATCCTTGACTGTTCGTATTAATTTTTTGGCAAGTGTCACACTGTGCATGAGCCAGGTGTGTTGTTATTTCACACATCAGTGTTTTCACTATGACATACATACTGTAACTAATCTTATGTTTGTCAGGAATTGTGCATCTGGGCTTGCCTTTGTGGAGTTTCTCACAGTCACATTGCTGGGGTGACATGCAAACTCACTCTCCAGAATATGTGTCATCATTAGATGATTTTGCTTGGATGTATGTGTTGATGTGAACAATCAATGACATCACATGTGTAACCTCGTATGCAATAGCAACGCGTTTCTACCGACAAATGCATTGTTACATGGCAGTCCTTGAAACACAGCTCATTACATTGGCATGCAGTAGGGGAGTAACTGACATGAGTAGTTGTATTATGCGATAATAGTATGATCTGACATTCCCTAATGTTGCCCACACTGGACTTGTAATGGTGAATAGTATAAGTTTGTACTCCTGCGCAGAGCCTACAGTAAGTTTGTGTGATGTTTCGCATTGTGCTGTTCTGCTATGTCCCAACATGGTTGTTGTTATGCGTGTGTAGTTTTTGCATTGTTTGTGAACGTATGCAATGTGAGTAGTCATGTTTATGTTGATATTTTTCATCACTTTGCACACGTGTATATATTGATGTAGTGCATCTTGTTGCTGCATACTTTTGCACATGATCACTTCATGTACATTCTACTTGTTCTCCATGGACAGAGATCTTTCCCATGGATGGTCTTTTGCCTTTTCATGGTCAGAGCTGTGAGATACAGTGGGGCATATTTACGTTCCCTGGCGCATCCCTGCATATCAGCAGGGATGCGCCAGGGAAAATGCGTCACGCAAGTTTACCCTTGCGCCACGTCCGATGCGCCGCATTTACAATGCGGCGCATCGTGGCGCAGAGGATAAGCAGATGTGTGACGCATCTGCCGGCGGAAGGTTGGCGCAGTGCTGAAGTTGTGTCGCAAGCGCGACGCAACTCCAGCACTGTTCCAACCTTCCTATCCCTAACATGGTGCGTCAATCCTTACGCCTGTTTGAAGCAGGCGTAAGGATTTGACGCACCAGCGTCGGAAAAGTGACTGCATGAAAACTTGTAGATTTCACTACGTCACTTTTCCGAGGCGTTCCTGCGCCGGAACGCCCCCCCCTGCGCCGGTACGCCCACATGAAACCTGACGCAGGTTTCATGTGGCACAGGGGTTTACTACGTGACGCATCTCCCTAGATGTGTCACGTTGTAAATATAGCGCAACGCGGCGCATGGTTTGCGTCGCCGCTGCGTCACATGCGTGACGCAACGGCGGCGCAAAAGTGGCGCAAGGGGCTTGTAAATATGCCCCAGTGTGTTTAGTGCTTGAGTTAGGCTGTGTTGACTTCTACCCCACTTTCCAATGGCAAACAGACCAGCTTACTCATCATTGTCAGAGGAGCAATGACAGTGAGGGTGGTAGTTTTCAAGGATGCTGAGACCGCTGACTGATGTTGAATTACAATGCTACACACGACAATGCCTTGTGCACATGACACAACGCAAGGGTGTCAGCCGTCTTGCATTACACCTCACATCTACTGTCCGTGGGCATTGTCCCTGATGTGTGTTTATCTGTGTGTGTTTTGTGTTATGTGACAGCTAATTAGAGTGTGCCCTGTCCTCCACACACATTTGTAGCATGCACATTGAGGGCACATGTGACTGATCTATACCTGTCAGTGTGTGTAATGTGCAGTTAAGGTTATGGTCTGTAGTTGTGTGAGTAGGCCAAGAACTGGCAGTAGATATTTCCAAATTTCGTACAGGATGGCCCTGTGTAGCCATCTTGACAGGGCATTTGCATTCACTCTCAGGGACAGCAAAGTGACAGGTGTGTTCTTGTGGGACTGGGGGGGGGGGGACTAGTGTGTGCTGGTGGCAGTAGTCATTGCTTCCACTCCTCCTCCCACCCAGGACAAATGGGCCAGCATGTTCCAGGGTTCCATGACAGTGTGTACAAAGTTACATTCCAGATGTCTGACAGTGGTGCCTGCAGTCATGCTGTACAGGGCTGCCAACAGGGCCTTGTGTTCCCCACACCGATGGCCAGTGTCAGCCATCTTGACAGGGCATTTGCATTCACTCTCAGGGACAGCATAGTGACAGGTGTGTTCTTGTGGGACTGGGGGGGGACTAGTGTGTGCTGGTGGCAGTAGTCATTGCTTCCACTCCTCCTCCCACCCAGGACAACTGGGCCAGCATGTTCCAGGGTTCCATGACAGTGTGTACAAAGTTACATTCAAGATGTGTTGCTGTGGTGTCTGTGGCTGTGTATTTGGGGTGAATGTAGACTATTTGTACATGTACTCACCAGGTTCTGGGATTCTAGCTAGTCCAGTTATGGCCTCCTGTGGGAGGAGGTCCCGCACCTTCACCTCCCAGGTGGTGAAATGCACCGGTTTATGACGTCCACCGCCAGTCTTGGTGCTCAGGGCATGTTCTCTGGCAATGAGCCTCTTTACCCTCCTGCGAACGTCATAATACCGGTTCCGGATATCCTCCTTTGTGCGCAAGGTAGGTGAATGGGCATTCACCTTGTTGACAATCCTCTCCCACATCTTGGTTCTCTGGGACTGGGAGGTCTGTTGGGCCAAGCTGCCAAATAACTGTGGCTCAACTCGGATGATTTCATCTATAATCACTTCCAACTCAGCAGCTAAGAACTGTGGATTCTTCTTTGGGGGCATGGTGATGGGTGTTGGTGGAGATGTGTGTGTGTGTGAAGGTGAGGGTGAGTGGGTGTGAGTGGAGGTGTGTTTCTTTGGTGCTAGTTGTGTGGAGGTTGTTTGGTGGATGAGATGTTTGTGTTTGTGGTAGGTAGATGAGTTGTCTGTCTAGTGGTGTGGTGTGCTTGCATGTCTGTTGAAGTAGCAAATGGTGTTGGGAAGTTTTGGCTCCCTTTATATAGGTTGTGTTGTGGGTGTGTCTTGTTAATTGGAAATGTGTTTTTTTGGGAGATGACAATGCGTTTTTTGGTAGTCTTCTTTCTGTTTCCATTGTTTTATTTTCTTCTCATTTTGTAAGTCGTTTTGACAGCACTTGATGCTTGTTCTTGTGTAAATTGTTTTGGACGAGTCTGTTCCATTCATACTGGGCTATGTGGCATCGTTCGCGTCCGAGTCTGTCGTGTCGTGTTGATGCTTGGCTACATGGAGTCGTTCGCGTACGTGTCTGTAGGTTGACGCTTGGCTATCTCAAATCTTGCGCGTACGAGTCTATCGCGTCAGGCTCCTTTCCTGCTGACTCGGACGTATAATATATTTTCCGGCCGAGTCGGTCGTAAATTTCGGACTTCGCATCGTACTCAGCTATTTGTAAGGCGTGTGTACGGTTCGGTCAAAATCGGAATCGACACCTAAGAGTAATTAGTAAATGTCTCAGTAATATTATTGATGTATTAGAAAATTACAATACTGGTGGGGACCAGTAACTGAGTCCCAAGCGCTGGGCAATATTCCTGTTACCCAAAGAAGGAATAAATATATATATATATATATATATATATATATATATTCACTGAAAAAACCATAGGTTTCATTGACGTTATAGTTAGTTGGACATTTCACTCGTACAAAACCAGAGAAATTCCGCCGTTATAGTTAGTTCAGCTAACTATAACTCGCGCCCCCGCAATGCACTGCTGATGACGTCACATATTACATCATTCATGACATGGTCAGTGACATCACTGATGACATCTCAAATGACATCACTGATGACATCATCCAGTGACTGTGTGTTTCTTTAAAGTTTAAATATGTTTTATATATATGCCAAGGTGTATTGAAGAATGAGTGGGTGTATAAGTGTCTGGATGGAGGATTTAGTAGGTGCGTGACTGACTGTATAAGTGAGTGATTAAATGTGTCTTACTGAATGCATGGGTTAGTGACTAAACTGTGTGAATGTCTGTATCAGTCTGTCTGTTGTTGTGTAAGCTGCTGCATGGGTTGGTCAGTAGCTACATGAGTGTCTATATGGGTTATTTATTGGTTGCCTGAGTATTTGTATGGGAGACTGAGTGTGTGTGTGGGAGGGTGGGTGGGAGGGGGGCCGCGTGGCCCCCCTCCAGAGGCCAATTATGGCCCGGGGACCCCATCCCCCGGGGCCTGGCCAACCTCTTTCTTTTTTTGTTTTTTTGTTTGGAGGGGGGCCGCGTGGCCCCCCTCCAGAGGCCAATTATGGCCCGGGGACCCCATCCCCCGGGGCCTAGCCTGTCCGTTGGGGACTGTGGGGGGAGCCCCAATACCCCCACGGTCCCGCCGGCTCCCCGCCTCCTGCGGGAGCCGGCATTGCTTTTCCACACGGGGAGCTGCTGACATGCAGCTCCCCTTGTGGAAAAGTAATCCTGCTTTGCTTCATTGAAGCAAAGCAGAGTTTGCTATGGCAGGGCGGGAGCCGCATGGCTCCCGCCCTGCCATAGCAAACAGCAGTGTCCCGGGGGTGGGCACCCCGGGACACTGCAGGAGCCGGCCCTGGGAGTTGGCGGTCCCCAGGGCCATCAAGGGCTCCAGGAGGGGGGCCGCGTGGCCCCCCTCCCTTCCAGTGCAAAGCCCCGGGGAGGTGATGGTCCCCGGGGTGTGTGGGGGGGCTTAAGCCCCCCACACATAAGTTTTTTTTTTTTAAACAGGAGAGCCCCGGGGAGGTGGTGGTCCCCCGCAAATAATGAAAAAAGCCCCGGGGAGGTGGCGGTCCCCGGGGCTGTGTGGGCCCCCATGGGCCCCCGCTATACATTTTGGCATTGCCCCCGGGACCTGGCCCACCCAGGGGCTTAAAAATAACGAAGCGCTGGAGCCCGCGCTTCGTTTTTAAAAAAAAATTTCGTCCTGATTCGCGCACCCAGCGCGAATTTGGCCAATTTAAAAAAAAAAAAAAATGCTTTCTTTGGCCCTGGGGGTCCCACAGGGACCCCCTCAGCAGGCCTAGGGGGTCAGGGTGTCTGTACCCTGCTCCCTTTTCTTGTTTTTTCACTGTGTTTCACTGTTTCCTTGTGACTCGGTTCTACCGAGTCACAAGATGGCTGCCAACACTTCCTGGTTTGGAGTGTTGGCAGCAAATCACAGTGAAGCTCGTGCTCGTTCGCGAACCCACCGCAGCCCCAGATATCGATATTTTATCTTTTTCTAATTTCTCAGCAACTACTGAACGTATTTACACCATTTAACAAAAAGGACTCTTTCTGAACCAAGACCTACCTTTTTGCCAAATTTGGTGTAATTCCGTTCAGCAGTTCAGGCTGTAGCTTTGTCTAAAGTTTCCTATGGAAAAATACATGGGGAAAACACGTTTTGGGACCACCCTTTTTTCTCGGCCCCCGCTTGACGAATCACCCCGAAACTTTCAAGACAGGAGCTGACCGGAACTGATCACTAGTTTTGAAAATTTCGCGAAGATTCGTCAACAGGCGCCAAAGTTATTCGGAAAACAAAAAACGCTTTTCCTATGGAAACTAGGTCCTAACTATAACTACCTACTGGCGACCGCCAGTAGGTAATATATATATATATATATATATATATATATATATATATATATATATATATATATATATATATATATATATATATACACATATGTACATATATATATATATATATATATATACATACACATATATGTTAATATATTTATTTATTTATTTCACTGAAAAAAAACAAAGGTTAAAGTAAAGTTATAGTTAGGGGAATTTCTCAGTGACAACATTAACGTTCTGAACTAAATACACTACAGAAATCCATCAGTTATTATTAGCAGCGCTAACTATAACTTGTGTCCCCACCATGCACTGCTAATGACCTTATATATGACATCACTCATGAAATGTTCTATGATATCATTTATGACATCACTGATGACATCTCAAATGACATCATTGATGATTTCACTAATGACATCACTGATTACATCATCCAGGCTACTTTTGTACACATTGACCTATAAACTGGTATAGCATTAGAACTCTGAAAGTAAGTGCAAAATAGCTCAGAAGAATATGACACATCATTAATGCCATCACACAAACAACTCTCTTAGGTGTAGAAAGCATGGGTTATGTGTCACATCGACCCTATACCATACACTTCACTGGTAGATTAGTTCACATTAACAATTAACCACAGATATTTCAGAAACCGTCATTGCATACGGTGTTCAATCTGTATACAGCTGTTCAGAGAAAGCCAAGTTCCTAAAAATACTGAATGTCTGTTCCAAAACAAATGCCCTACTACAAACAGCTTTTATCTGTATCAAACCCCTGACAATCACCGAACCTACAATGAGAAATGAAGATTCTATGAGTAGAGAAGTGGGTACTGTAAACAGGATTCCCTCTATTGAGAGAGTTTACTCTGGACCACACTGTTGTGGTCCAGAGAGGAGTGTGAACAAGCCGGTGCGAGGTTACGGACTTTGGAGACACTATAGAGCCATACATGACTCCATGAACCATTACAAATTATAAAGATGTTCTAAGGAGAACCGGTTCCCCTCGTGTTTTATATATAAATGGACTATTGATTATCCTGATGAAAGACTACCTAATATTAGAGGATAACGATATGCAAGATATGCTGACAAATCAATTTTAAATTATCAACGTTTTCTTCTTTTGACTTACTATTCATTGTCAAATTTTAGATTTGCTCGATTTACCTATGACAAATGGATTGAAAAACTTTCCCCTATTGAGGGTCCCATAAAAAGGCACATATGAAATGTGTACCATTTTTTAGAAGAGACAATATAAATAAATGTCTTGAAGAAGGTGGCCTGGAATTAACAATAACCCACCGAAGCGTGTTGACGCCTATCGTGTTGTTAAATTCGAGGAACAATTGAGACTAATCATAATAGTTGTGATAGACTCCTCAAAAATTGATTCAGTCAAATTAACTCCATTCTCGATGATTTTTAATATGTCACTTGTCCTTTGTCTCTTGCACACATCAATATAAGTTTTTATGCAGTTTTACATTTGTGTATTAATTTCTTTGTTAATTGTTTTGGTATTTGTTCTTATTTGTGGTTTTACTCATTGATTGTAATTTTATTAAAATAAATTGTGATAATTTCCAATAGGTTTTGTCTGTCTATGGTTTAAAATTGGTTTATGGGTCCTGAATTTACAATGGATTGGGCATACTAGAATGTTCGTGATTGTATGATTGGTATTTATTAGTGAGTATTGACTTCCCTGAGAGTCATCTCCCAAGAGAAACTTTTTATTTTACATTGAGTATATTTGGTCCCGCGTCTCTTGGTGAGTGGGGCCACTCCCTTTTATTTCATACATTCATTCATATCACACTGTTTGCAGACAGTGAAACTCTCATGTGAAATAAACTACAGAGTATTAAAAAGTAGCTACTAAGAACATTGTACACTATATGCAACACTTGGCACAGAAGAAACTATTCACTTAAAATAAGCAACTTCTGAAGGTGCTAAAGATTATACTACCTACAGCCATCATACTGTGGTGAAAACTTTACAGATAGCCCATCTCTGAAGCAAAACAGGCACATGGATATAGGTTAGTACCGGGTGCACACAGTCTTCTATGTTAAGTAGAAATTGTCATGCTGAGACGATTCTGTTTACTACCTCAAGGCTGCTTACAACACTCAGTATGTAGTACGTAGAATATTTGCCCTGCTGGAAACCTTTTCTGCATTACCAAAAAACTTGTGTGGAACATAATGAACACAAGTCAACTGTCACCTGCACACAGAGTTAGTCTTCAATTCAAAGATTTATAATGTGTTCCAGTACCTCTACACACCTATGGTGGATTAGGAGCACATGCGTTTTGGAAACACTTATACCAATTAGTTGGACACAGGCTGTACAAAATTAGGTTGAAAAGTAATATGGTAGTTACCGGCCACTATGTAAACTATAAAACTAACACACTCATTGGATGATGTCATCAATGCCATTTGAGATGTCATCAGTGATGTCATAAATGATGTCATAGGACATGTCATGAGTGGTGTCATATGTGAGGTCATAAGCAGTGCATGCGGGGGCGCAAGTTATAGTTAGTGCTGCTAACTATAACTGGTGAATTTCTGTGTTTTTTTTTTAGTTCAAAACATTTATGTTTTCACTGACAACAACGTTAACATTACTTTAACCTTTGTTTTTTTCAGTAAATTTCTAAGTTTTTTTTTTTTTAAAAACAAGCAGATCTTGTTTATCACACCTAACTATAACGTTACTTTAATCTTTATGTTTTTTCAGTGAATTTATAGTTTTTTTAATGTAAAGTAATATTTAATTAAGATACATAAATCCAACCCCTGTCGTGCACAGCCTTCGGCCATGTGCGGCGGGGGGTTCACTGCAGGGCCTGGCCTATGGCGAGCCCCCACATGCAGCCAATCCCACCCTGACCACAGGACCTGGCATTGGGGACCCCGATACCCTGGGTCTTTAGATTTTTTAAAGGGGGGCTGCGTAGCCCCCCTCCCTCAGCCTCATTGGACCCCAGGGACCCAATCCCAGAGGATCTTTTTTTTTTAAGGGGAGGGGGGCCTGTGGCCCCCCTTCCCGAGCCTCATTAGGGCCCGGAGACTCCATCCCCAGGGCCGTTGATTCATATTAAAGGGGAGAGGGGCCTCGTGACCCCCGTCCCCATGCCTTGTTAGGCCCTGGGGACCCCATCCCCTAAGGTCACTCTTTTAAATAAAGCGGAGGGGGGTGCACCTGGATCCCCTACCCAGGCCTTTTTCTGCCCGAGGACTCCATCCCCTGTGGCCCAGAGTGATTTTTGGGGGAACGGGGCACGTGGCCCCTGTCCCCCAGGTGATTTCATCCCCATGGCCCCCGGGGCCTGGCGTTATAATCGGGGGGAGAGAGGGTACACTGCCCCACCCACGGGCTGATTTCGGCCCCAGGGACCCCATCCTCTGGGGCCCAGTCCTATTATCAGGGTGAGGGGGCACAAGGTCCCTCTCCCTGGGCCAATTTCAGCCCTGGGGACCCAATGGACCGGCATGCTTGTTTGGTGGAGTGAGGCACACAGAACCCCTCCCCAGGCTGATTTCGGCCCCAGGAACCCCATCCCTAGGCCCAGCATGCTTGTTTGGGGGAGGGGGGCATGCAGCTCCCCTTTCAGGGCCTGTTTCGGCCCCAGGGACCCCATGTCCCAGAACCATGGCATGCTTCCTTGTGAGAGGGGGGCACACGGCCCCCTTTTGTGGGCTGATTTTGGGCCCGGGGAGCCTATCAGCTGGACCCGGGCGTTACAATCAGGGGAGGGGGTCCACGTTGCCCACCTCCCTGGGCTGATTTCAGCCCCGGGGACCCCATCCTCGGGCCTAGTGTTATAATGGGGGGAGGGGGGCATGCGGCCCCCCTCCCCGGGCCGATTTCAGCCCCAAGGACCCCATCCCCGGGGCCTAGTGTTATAATCAGGGGGAGGGGGGCACACGGCCCCCTCCACGGGCCAATTTCATCCCCGGGGACCCCTTCCCCAGGGCTTAGTGTTATAATCAGGGGAGGGGGGCACACGGCCCTCCTCCCCGGGCCGATTTCAGCCCCGGGGACCCCATCCCCAGGGCCTAGTGTTATAATCAGGTGGAGGGGGGCATGTAGCCCCATTCCCCAGGTCGATTTCAGCCCCGGGTACCACAACCCCGAGGTCCGGCGTAATTGGTAGGAAGAGGGGTGCATGTGGCCCCCTCCCCAAGCCTTGTTAGGCCCTGGGGACCCCATCCATCAGGGCCATCCTTTTGAATACAGGGGAGCGGGCGTGCGTGGCCCCCCTCCCCAGGCCAATTTCAGCTCTGGGGACCCCATACTGTGTGGCCCACCTTTTAAATAAAGGGTATGGGGGCAATTGGTGCCCCTCCCCAGACCGATTTCAGCTTTGGCACCTCATCCCCTGGGGCCTAGGGTGGTTATCAGGGGAGGGAGGCACACAGGCTGATTTCTGCCCTAGGGAATCCATCTCCCGGGGCCTGGTGTGGTTTTTAGGGGAGGGGGCAAGCAGACCCCCTCCCGGGCTGATTTGGGCCACAGGGACCCCATCCCCCTGGACCCGGCACTCTAAAGAGGGGAAGAGAACACGCAACCTTCCTTCCCCTGTTGTACGGCTTGTACCTCTCCGGTAAAACTGTGCTTTTGTTGGACAACATAAATGTCAGGATTGTGCCAGACTGATTCCGCGCAAACCCTCAGGAAATGTTGATCTGTATCCTTGCTAGCCCACAGTGCCCCATCTGGACCCCATACCTTATAGGGTAACAACTGTGTGTGCAACCGTAGAACATGACAACCCTGATCCCCCAAGGAAATCGTGTTAACAGATATAGAACCTTTTCGTTTGGACTCCGATGCATATCCAAAAAAATACACAAGAAGTCCTCAGCAAGGCGTTTCAATATTTATTGAAGCATTGTGATTCTTGTATAAAATATGTGAGCTGCGATAATCAATAGAATGAAACAGATTAGCGTGATTAGCATTACAAAAATAGTGAAAAAGATAACATTTCCACCATTGTGCTAAGACAGTGAATATATACGAGCATATAGGTACTCTGTATAGTGTTCTCTTCCCTAGCGCTCCCTAACCTAGTCTTCCCTAGGGTGGGTGATCTGCCAAATCCCTGCCAACGTGGTCTAACTCCCCATTACCTGTGGCTAAGTGTCATCAGGCTGTCTGTCTTGGTGTAGCGCTGGACATCCCTCGTGTTGGTAAGCAGCTGAGTGCTTCTCTCCCTAAACAAGGAAGTGGTTATGTATATATAATAAATAGCACCCATGTGGCCATGTTGCAACCCTTGTCAGGCTGCAATTGTTTATTCTAATTGGATAGCGTCGCCCCCTACGGCACAATAACATAAATGATATTTGCTCAATGAACTCCATCTCTTGTACTGAATATTCAAGGTGTTGTGATAGTGTGCTTACAAAGTGGAAATGTAATCAATGCAGATTCAGAGAATGTTATCCTGCATGGTCACGCACGCAAATGTATGTCAAAAGTCACCATGTTTAAAAGAGAAGGCAACTTAAGAAACATGACCATATAAATGGTGGTTTTCTAACTTGGCCTATCCTGACTATGTGACACCCACTCCTTGGACGTGAGTTGATGAAAGCTATCCCTAGACAAATGCTAAAATATAAGGGCCAATAAGTAAAAATCCCTACTAAAATCTAAAAAGCATCATGCTTCTTTGATAGCAATGAGCATAGAGAAAGCCATTTTAAAAATCATTAAAAAGTTTAAAAGCTGTATTTTAAACAAATTTAAAAAAGCAATTTTGCAGTTAAAAGAAAGCCAAATTAAAAAAGTCCCATGACTCGAAACTGTCAAATTGTTTGTGTTCTGAGAGGTAGATGAAACATTGCTGTTCCCAGCAACCGCAGACGATGCTCCCAGTGGCACCCATTGGATCAGATCCATAGAGCAAACATGTTCCCATCCATCCTCCCAGCAGCTGCCAAAGGAGGAGCAGCCAGTGTGGGGTCCTCAGAAGCCGAGCCAAGATCCAGATCACTAGGAGCTGAAGCATCCCTGGAGGGCTAGTAGAATGCATTTAGAAGCAACGGAAGTGCAAGGAACAACAGTGCAAGTGGGCCGATAATGGGCTCACCAGTAGACCAATGTCTGGAGACAGAACCAGTTACGTTCCTAGGCATATGTCCAGGGCACACTCAAAAGTGCACAAAAGACAGCGGAATACGGACTGCACACAGTTTAGCCACACAGACTGAAAGGACAAGAACCAATGTTCATTTAGTTCCTTAAACAAGGGTGCACCAAAACACTGTATCATGCGTTCATGACACAGGAGCACCGGTGGAAGTGCTAATTCCATTTGGCCTCGTGATGGGACATCCATTGCGGAGCAGAAAAAGTAAAAGCAAAGTCCTGACAATTCGGAACAGGACCAGTGGAAGACCTCCAAAAATGCTTCCCAGCACGGAGTGTATGAAGGATAGAATAACTCCGAAGACTGGAAGATACAAACCAAGCCAGAGCCTATTTTCTTAAAAAATTGTGCCACACCTGCTGTTCTAGACATGTTAAAAATGTGGTGCACAGGTTTCCCAAAATGTAGTGGGACATTAGTGCGAAGTAGCAACTGTATCTCAGAAGAAGGCCTGGCAACTTGAAGATCAAATGTCTTCTTTGCAGATGTTAAGGCCACATCCTTCTGGAACAATAAGGCTTTCAGTCTGCTCAAAGCATCAAAGTGCACATCCGAAAGCTTTATCGAAGGCCAAAGCGTCGCCTTCCTAACTGTGTGGGCAGGTGGTAAAAAAGTGTACTTGTGTGTCTAAATTTGCCCTGTCAATTTTGCGTAGTCTCTCAGCAGTCTCCTGCTGTGAAACCTTCCATACTTCATTGTATATTGCATACAAGAATCACTTTTGATGTTTTTGAGGATCTAATAAAAAGTCCTGTAGTCCCATGTCATCAGAAAGAGGGGACAAGTGTTGTTTCACCTGGGACAATGTTGAGATTTTTAGCACAACTTCCCAACACCTTAAGTTGTTACCACCCGAGTGTTGTGTCTGTGCGTATGGTGGGTGGGGCCTGTTGATCCTAAACCCTTCGCTGCAACCAAGAATGTGCATTACATCCGTTAGTATTTAATGGCAACACTAACCATCCCCCCTGATTGACTCCTGAAGAATTGTATAAACCGCTGCGAAGCATGGTATCTGATGTTTCCTCTGTGTAATTTGTGAACCCTTGCCAATTTGCAAGATGTGCAAATGCAGGAATGTTAGGTGTATTTACATTTTTTATCTTAGCCAAGACCTGACGTCTGCTGCACAGTTTTGTACTGGAAAGTCATTTAATGAGGATCTGGCATGCTCTAAATAATGCTTCGTTCACCAGAACCTGCCAATAGTTAGTTCACCAAATTGATTTTAAATCAAGAGTGTCTCTCCAAAAAGTCAAACCTTTGTGTAGACAACTGGAAAAGAAAAGATTCAGAATATAGCAGCTTTGTATTAGTGAGCATATTTTTCTTTGCTGGTGATGCTGTCAGCCTATAATAATAATAAGATACTGGGCCAGCTGTATTGTGACCAGAGAAATATGCAAACTTCTGTGCAAACATTTGTGAGCTACTCTGTGGTGGTGTAGGGCAGTGTTCCCATTGTATGTAATTAAATACTGCACATGGAGCACTTGTTTTATGTAAGAAGTGGTGACCATAATGTTGAAAACAAAGTTTCATCATAATTAGTTGTAACATCATACATTTCATCAGAGTTAAAAACAGTGGCATACTATAGATCTTTCAGCATTTCATGCACTGTATCAATGTCCCAATCATCGGAGACAGTACTAGGGGTGATAATATCATTTAAAGAAATGCGGAATACATATGGTATTTGCAAAAGTTTAGTAGGACCGAATATATCATACAATACCCTATCCAAAACAATTCCATCAGGAACCGGAACAGCAGAAATGTTCACCAGGGCAAGGTCTCCACGCTCTTTGTGCAATGAAGAATGGGGTGTTAAAACCAAGTTCACCAGTTGTACAACAGAGCATTCTGGGAAATAATGTCCATTCAGGAGCAGGAAAAACACTGTCACAAAACCAATCCAAAAGACGAGGAAAAGTAATGAAATTGTAATCCACAGGTATAGCCATGGAGGAAAAAAGTACGTCTTCTTCAGCCAAAAATAGAATACTTCAATCTACCTCAAAGAGGTGGAGGTGGTGGTGGCTCTGATGAATCTGAAGAGAAGTCATCAAAGTCAATAAAGTAGCCGGAAGCTGTCTGATCTATTCTTAGCAGCTCTGGAGGCCGTGTAGAACTTGAAGTTGACTCGAATTGAGGTACATTGACGTAGACACCATTCATGTCGAGGTTCCGAATAGAAATCTGTGTTTCTGTACACGTTGTTTGTATAGTAGTTATTGATGTAGAAGGTATAAGAGATACTTCATTATTTGTTATCCCCAGCCAGGGAGTAGAAGCCTCATCGCTGATTAAGGCTTCCAATGGGACCTCCTAAATAGTAGTGAGAGGAGACAGGTAACTACTACTCAGGATCCCATGTGGCCTATTGTGTAGAACTGGCAACTTGATGTGGTTTGATGAGATCGATTAACACAAATCTCTTGTTTTTGCAACCAGCAAGAGGCGGTAAAAGTACAGTTATGGTACCTTCAACAGCCAGGACAGGTACAGGCCCAAATTCTTTCTTGTCCACTATTTTCTCCTGGACTAGTTCACCAATCCTGGGGAGCCATTCAGGAGTTGCTGGTGCTTCCTTCAGTTCTCCAGTGGCGGTGTGTTTTACTTGGACATTGCTCTGTGTGTCCCGGAAACTATTCAGTTCCTGTTAAACAGCCAAATGTTCATTGATGTCAAAGGGTGTTTCAGCCGTCACTGTGCTGGGACTGTCGAGGTCATGTACCCACATCTTAACCCCAAACAGGATTTCAGAGGGACTCCGACCATCCAGGCATTTTCTAGGTAAATTGTTGGGTGCTTTCTGGACCCCATATAGATGATGGACCCAACTACGACCTGAGCCTAGTACCCTGGCTGTTAAAGACTGCTTTAAGTTCCGGTTCTTATTCTCCACTACCGTGTTTATCCACTACCGCATTTCCCTCGGGATGATAGGGGGAGGAGTACCGCACGGTAACACCCAGTTTTCCCATGGTGTCTTTGTAAGCCTTTAGAGGTGAATGCTGGCCCCTGGTCCGAATGGAATGTGCCAACTGCATATCTCCCAATAAAGACTTGCAGATCTTTAATAATAGTCCTGGTGTCAGCCTTTGCTGTGGCCATACCCATAGGAATTGAGAGCAGGAATCCACTGCAACCAAGATGTATTTGTAAGCCCATCTGATTGTAAGGGGCTGCAGTGGTCCAGATAAATACAAGCAAGTGGCTTGTTTGAGATCAACAGAGGTGTCTGTGGTTGACGTGCTATGGTGGAACCCTTCATCTGCTGGCAGATGTTGCATTTAAGAACAAAGACCCTAACCTGTTTGTATAGACCTGGCCACCAATAGCATTGCTTCAGTAATGAAATTGTAGCTGCCACCCCTGCATGTGCAGATGCTAGGCCCTCATGTGCTGCTAGTATTAAACCTAACCTGCGATCTGAATTTGGTTTTACTCTATCCCCCACTCCGGGAATATGAACAAATGGTATGTTTTGCACACTTAACTGATAGGAGTACTTAGCTGGAAAGATTTTCGGAAAGTGGGTTTCTATTCTTGTACTGGAACAAGTATTCGCAGGGGCAGCAGCTGTTTGCACTATTGCTTTTGTGGCTTTGTCAGCCATGAAATTCCCTGCAACGTGTATCCCTGCAACATGTATTCCTACAAGTTGATGACTCAAACTGCGAATCACATTCTTTCAGCTTAGCCACTTGCCCCCAAAGTGCTTTGTGCTTTATGGTGTATCCTTTGGAATCTCTGACTCCATTCTGGCTCCAGTAGTGTAGATACTCATTGTAAGACTTGACACAATAATATGAATCACACACTATGAGTGTGGGGAATCCGGTAGCTGTATTCTCAAGTGCCAGAATTAGAACTCTGAGTTCTGAGTTCTGCCAGCTGCGCTGTGCAATCACCTAGTGACTGCATGTAGGTCTTTTCGGGTTGGAATTCACCATCCTGTATCCTACCCTTAACAGCAGCACATGCTGCTGAGTATTACTGTTTTGTCCCTATGGCAGGCTGTGCAGAACCATCAGTATGGATGATGCAATCATACTGATCAAAAGGCATGACTTCATTAGGCAGAGGGTATTCATTTTCGTATTGCAGGTATTCTTGTGTTTGCAGTGTAGAATCAAATTGGTAGTCTACATCTGTTGCTGTGAGAGAGTTGGCCCACTGTATCCATCTTAGATGTAATGCTTTTGCGGTGGGAACTCTAACTTTCGTGACAGCCTCTAAGGCTGGCACCGGAGTCATGACAATTATTTGTTTCCTCTGAGCCAATGCTCTCTCTCTCTCCACAGCAGCCTGTACCGCTGTCAGAATCTTTTCTGTCAGTGCAAAACGCATCTCAGCATTGGTGTATAAATGCGATTTATATGCAGTTGGTACTGTGTCTCCTTCATTGAATGTAACGTAGGTATATCCTGATGCATCCACAATTATTTGGATCACCAGGTTTGTGGTGTTTACACATGAGTGTAAGTGTTTTAAAACTAGCATTACAGTTTGTACTGAGCGTAAATTCTGTGTGTGTTCAGTTGTCCAGTGTGTGCTCGAAAAATCTGGATGAAACAAGTCGTAGAATGGTTTAACCCGTTCATCGTAATCTGGAATGTAAATTCTGCCAAAACTTAGACTCCCACTATGGATTGAAGTTTCTTCACTGTGTTTGGTGGTTGTAGGAGCGCACACTTCTCTAAGAAATGTGTTGCAAAGCTTTTGCCTTCACTTGACAGCTTGTATTCCAGAAACAGGACATTGAGGTGGGCAATCTATGATTTGTTAAGATTGAATTTGTAGCCCATTTCAGGAAATCCCAGAACTATGCAATCTACTCTTGTCAAGTGTGTAGAAAGGTCATCATCCGTTAAATAGATGTCAACATAGGACAATACCTGGTCATCAAATTCTTGTAAAAGTTCTGTAACCTGGGCTGTTTTTATACCGCTGGGGCAAACGACAGAACTGGCTTTGAGACCAGAACGCGCTAAATGCGGTCAAATACCTCCTTCCAGGTGCTATATTTTGGCAGAAAAATCCATTCAAGATATCTAGTGTTGTTTTGTATTTTTTGTGCACTATATTGTTCATTAGTGCTGCATTGTGTGTGTTTTATAATGCAAATGTACATGTAGCTGTGTTTAGATGTCTGTAATCTTAAACTAGACGATATGAATGGTCTGGTTTCATAACTGCAAACAAGGGATTATTCATAGGAGATGTGCAACTTTCTATTACACCTTGATATTCAAATTGTGTGAGAATCTCTCTTGTTTTTTAGCCTCATTCTTAATGGGATATTGTCTTTGAGGTCGTGGGGCTGACTTCACTCGTATTACATGATTATTTAATCTTCTGGACGGCTGCCAATCAGGTTTCAGACCAGACCATAGTACGGAAGCTACAATACTTCATATAGTGGATGACGCCTTGCAAGCTCTAGACCAAGACAAAGCTTGTCTTTTAATTCTTCTGGACCTTTCATCTGCGTTCGACACCGTAAACCATGATAAACTGCTAGATCGACTCAGAAGCAGGATGGGCTTGTCTGGAACTGTCCTCGAATGGTTTAAATCTTTCTTGGAGAATAGATCACAAAGATTTTTAGTTAATCAAAAGCTATCTTCACCGTCCCTTATTACGATTGGTGTACCGCAAGGATCAACTCTTTCCCCGACTCTTTTTAACCTCTACATGGAACCGCTGGCTGAGAGACTACGACACGCCAACATCTTGTTTCATATGTATGCTGACGACACACAGATCTACATTAAAGTCTCGTCACTGGAGGAGATCAAGTCAATGAATGAAGCGCTAAAGATGACCATTCAATGGCTATAATCAGCTTAAACTAAACGAGCAAAAAACTGAATTCTTATTAATTTCCCCCCCCCAAATCTCTTCTGAAATAAAGGAATGGACCACACTGATCACCGCGCTTAACTGCACCCCGACCTTAGTGGACTCAGCCAAATCACTAGGAATCACGTTGGACATGCAAAGCCACATCAACTTGATGGCTAAAAACGCCCGGTACCACCTGAGTTGTCTTAGAAAACTGAAACCATTCTTAGAAACGTCAGACCTCAAATGGCGGTTCAGGCGTTGGTCATCGCGAGGATCGAATACGGATGTTCAACTTTATCTGGCCTGCCCAAGACCTCAACAGCGCCACTAAAAGCTTGTCTCAACGCAGCCGCAAGACTCATAACTGGATCTAGAAAATTTGATCACATCTCTCACACACTTAAAAGCTCTGAACTGGCTACCATACGAAGCCAGAGTACAACTCAAACTGGCCTGTATCACACATAAGGCGCTACACTCAAAAACACCGGCATACCTTGCCCAGAAAGTGATGATATTCGGAGGAGGCAGGTACTCCAGAGGCGCAAAAGATCTTGTGCTGAAACCGCCGCGCTTCCAGAAGAAGAAAATATACAACAGAGCTTTCTCAGGCGCCGCACCCATAATCTGGAACTCGCTACTGCCAAACATTAGAAGAATACCTTTCCATTCAAAATTCAAGAAGGAAGCTAAGATCTTCCTAATGGGGAAATTCCTACCATAACTCTTTACAAAGAATCAACTAATTCATCTGTCGATCGAATCACCTTTCCGTTCGCTACAGATTTATAAATCAGAGGGCCCCACAATGACTTCCTGAACCGATTCGTATTGGGATCTACACAGTCCTTTCCTGGGTCCCTTATCTCGTTAAGCTACTGAGACGAATCGCTCAGCTAAACTTTGAACTCCGAGTCTTTTGATGGTAAAAGATAATTTGTAATTTGACGTATTTCGTTCAGTCTCAGATATTATTGTAAGTCCTGAGAATTTTTACTGTCCACTGTTTTTATACTGTTTTATATTATCTGCATGCGTAAGTTTATGTTGCTTGCTATTGGTCGCATTCGGGACCGCTATATCTCTGTTAAGCGCTCTAACACCCTAATGGGTCACATTCAAGCTATATAAAACACAAATAAATAAATAAAAATAAAAAAAATGATAAGGTGAACCATCATCCCACCTCACATGGTTGCGGTATAATGCAGGAGCTAGTGCTAACGGCCACTCCTTGGTGTAGGAATGTTTTACTGAATCTAGAACGAGGTCAGAAAAAGCAGGCAAAATTAATGTTTCTCCCTCTGGGCAATTCATCACTAATTCAAGTGGCCAGTCCTTTTCAGCCAAGAGAATATCATAGCCGAATGACAAGTTCTCCCAAAAGAGAACATTAATGTATCTTGGTACATCCCCCTCCAATTGGAGTTGCATCTCACATAAATGATACGGGTGCTCACCCTCATATCCGGTGTTTCCACCTGGATATTGTCACTAAATGCTACTTCCACCAGACAATCCATCAGGTTTCGGCGAACTATCATGACTTCTGCCACACTGTCCAGCATGATCAGAGTGCATTCCCCGCTCAGAAGCAGTGTCCTCAATATTCGTGGCATGCTTGACTTTAAGTACTGCTACCTTCTTCTTCTTGAATTGAGGTTTTGACTGTTAAGGTTTGTCTTCCTTTTTTATTATATATTCAGAAGAGCGTTGTGAGTCCTTCTTCGGTTTCAAGTACTCCTCTGATCTGCGCTCTTACCGTCAACCTCTCTCCAATCGTTTCTCGGATGTATCCTGAAAGGAATGAAGTGAACCTGATGCAACGAGTAGTAGCCTGATACCAGTCAGGCATTTTATTATTATCATGGTTACTCAAGTATAGTTCTTCTCAGTGGCCTCCTGTTGAGGAGATCTGCCCCGTGACTTAGTCTTTTCTTTATGTTTCTTATTATCCCACTTCTTCTTAGAAGAGTTGAGTGCTTGCTTTGAGGTATCCTTTTCAAAATTACTCTTAATGTGAGGTTTTGTAGGCCTAGCTCCCAAATTATCTCTACCTATGGATGCATAGGTTTGATTTTATGTAACTCTTGTTCTTGTTCTCTCAGAGTTAAGTTTGTGAGTCATTGGTGTACCGCCAGTGCTGCTGCTTCCCCTTTAATTTTAATTAACATTATGGCAGATGCTGCGGCAAAATTGCCCATGCGTTCCATCCCCAAATCCAGGGCAGGGGATGCCCCGTACTCATTTTGAATCTCTTTAAGCACCTCTGGCAAAACAACTTATGAGGGTGTGCATGAGTCCTGGTATATACTGGAGTGAAGTCTGTGCCCCAATTGGCACAGTCCTCCACAGAAAGAGCCATCCCCATTGGCAAGCATATTGTAATTCTGTGTTTTTCCTGGGGTCCCGTATACGGAAACACTGCTTCAAGATGACTTTTGTGCAATCCAGAATGAAATTTCCTCCTGCCTGGTGGGAATTTTCTCCATAACAGCATTGATAGTCTGTGGGCTAATGCCTGATGTAGCCAGTTGTGGTTGTGCAGCTTAATCAGTCCTCGCGAAATTTACTGTCAATTTCCTCCTGCCTGGTGGGAATTTTCTCCATTACAGCATTGATAGTCTGTGGGCTAATGCCTGATGTAGCCAGTTGTGGTTGTGCAGCTTGAGCAGTCCTCGCAGGATTTACTGTCATTGTTCGCATGACAAGCTGTGTCAGACTTCTATATATTCTGACTAGACTGTTATATAGTCTTCACAATTGCGCTGCTGGCATTTTAGCTATGTTTGGGTGTGGTGTGTAACCGGCCTGAGACTGGCCATGTTGCTCACTCATTTCTAAGGGGACCTAGTCTAACTTCTTCAGTGGTGTGTGGTAGGGCGCCTTCAAACCAATTTTGGTATGTTAATGGTATTTCTAAAGCTTTGTAAGCTGTATACTTATTTGGAACGTCAGTTGCAGTGTAAGTGTGAAACAATCTTCATCAATCATTTGCTGCTTGGAATGTAACCCATTAATAAAATACCTCTGTCCTAAATGCTTTGTGTGCTTCAACCCCGAAGGTAACATCCCCACCCACAAGTGTCAAATCATGTTGTAGCAGCTGCTAAGTAACTGCATGTCTGCAGTTCTCAGGTATGTTTAATGCTTCCAGTTCAGCCATAAGAATGTGTTGTAAATGCAGAGAGGGTACTCCCATGGGGAGGTCCTTTGGAAGGTTCAAGCTTGAGCAACCTACTGCCAATACATAGGGTTTACCTACTCAGCTGAGGAGGATTTTTCCTTAACACCAAGGATGTCTCCTGTTAAGAGGTGAGTAGGGGTCTTTGGAGACACAAAAGAAAACTACTCAGGGGATCCATTAAATAATAGCCCAACCTAAAACGTTGGCGGCACCATGTCGTACGGCTTGTACCTCTACTGTAAAACTGTGCGTTTGTTGAACAACATAAACGTCAGGATTGTGCCTGACTGATTCCGCGCACACCCTCAGGAAATGTTGGCCTGTATCCCTGCTAGCCCACAATGCATCATCTGGACCCCTAACCTTATAGGATAACAAATGTGTGCAACCTTTGAAAAGGACAACCCTGATCCCCCAAGGAAATCGTGGTAACAGATTTAGAACCTTTTCGTTTGGACTCTCATGCATACCCAAAAGAACTACACAAGAAATGCTCAGCAAGGCATTTCAATATTTATTGAAGTATTGTGATTCTTGCATAAAATATGGCGCTGCGATAATCAATAGAATAAAACAGATGAGCGTGATTAGCATTACAAGAGTAGTGAAAAAGATGAACATTTTCATCATTGTGCTAAGACAGTGAATATATGCGAGCATATAGGTACTGTGTATAGTGTTCTACTACCCAGTGCTCCCTAACCTAGTCTTGCCTAGGGTGGGTGATCTGCCAAATCCTGGCCCGGTTGTCTAACTCCCTATTACCTGCGGGTAAGTGTCATCAGGCTGTCCGTCTTGGTGTAGAGTTGGACATCCCTCTTGTTGGTAAGCAGTAATCAGCTGAGCTGGAATTCTGACATGAAGTGGCCTTGCAGTGTAAGGAGTGCTCCTCTCTCCTAAACAAGGAAATGGTTCTCTATATATAATAAACAGTGCCCATTTGGCCATGCCGCAATTGTTTATTCTAGTTGGATAGTGTTGTCGCCTACCGGACAATAACAAATGATATTTGCGCAGTGAACTCTATCCCTTGTACTGAATGTTCACGGTGTCGTGACAGTGTGCCTACAAATTGGAAATGTAAGCAATGCAGATTCAGAGAATGTTATCCTGCATAGTCACACATGCAAATGTATGTCAAAAGTCACAGTGTTTAAAAGAGAAGGCAACTTAAGAATCGTGAGCATGTAAATGGTTGTGTTTCTAACAGGGCTTATCCTGACCACGTGACACCCTAGGCCAATTTTTGCTGCGGATTTGCACATCCTCTGCAAAATCGTGGCAAAATTTAAAAATATATATTTCTGGCCCCCGCGAGGTGGGACTCCACCACCAGGCCTAAGGGGTCAGGGTATTTCTACACTGCCCAATTTTCTTTTTTTTAAATTTTGTCTTGGGACTCGGCTGAGTCCAAGTCCAAAGATAGCTGCCAACACTTCCTGGTTGAAGTACTGGCAGCCAATCAGATCGCAGCATGAGATCCATCAGATCAGCGGAGGATTTGCGTCCCTAGATATACTAATTTATTTTTTCTTTAATAACTCAAAAACTATTGAATGGATTTACATCAAACCACAAAAAGGGCTCTTTCTGTACCAAGAGCTAGCTTTCTGCAAATTTGCACGAGATCAATTGGATTTGCGGAGCGTCCGCGTCCCTAGATTTACAATTTTTTTTTTTATATCTCGAAAACTATTGAACGGATTCGTACCAAATCACAAAAAGGGTTCTTTCTGAACCAAAGTCTGCCAAATTTGTTGTAATGCTGTTCAGTGGTTCGGGCTATAGTTGTGTCTAAAATCCCTATGGGAAATTGCATTGGGAAAACGTGGTTTGGGACCCCCCCTTTTTCTCGGCCTCCGCTTGACGAATCACCCTGAATCTTTCAAGACAGCAGCTGCACTCAGGTGCATACTAGCTTTGAATTTTTTTTAAAGATTCCTCAGGCGTCGCCAAAGTTATTGGCAAAACAAAAAACACTTTTCCTATGGAAACTCAGTCTTAACTATAACTACCTACTGGCGATGCCAATAGGTAAAATAGTGTGTGTATGTGCATATATATATATATATTTTAATGCAGGGTAGGTAGGTCCTGGCTTTCCACACTTGTAAAACTCCAAGGTGTTCTAACACACCCACTATTAATTTTTATTTTCTAGTAAATTATAGAAACAAATAAAGGCAGCCATATGATCCACCTTACGCCTACTTGGCAAGAGAAATAAGTGTTGCAGGTAATCAAAACTCCTTTGACTATTTGAGTGCAATTTTTATTCAGTTAGTGGTCAAACAAATATTTTTACATATGGCAAGGTGCATGATCTAAAAATTTATTTAAGTACCTCAAATGGCAGGAATTCATATTCTGTCAGTCAGGGGAACAGGTCGAGAACCACATTGTCAAACCCTCAAAGAATTAAACCCTAAGAATAGGTGTGATTCAGGAAAGAAAAAGGAAGTGTAATAATACGAAGTCCACTCTGGCAAGCAGTGAATTCAGATGTTTTTCCCTATGATACACTATTCAGCACAAGAACCACAGGGGGAGGGGGAAGGCCTCCGCACTTTCCACAAATAATTGAATCACACCTCCGTTCATACCTCCACACACTCCAAGACCCACACTTCTGGTTCCACTCCTCCCAGCCTTCTCTTTGCCCAAAACAAGACATAAATTCTAGAAAACTCAATAATAAATCTCAAGGAATATTACTTTATCTGGAGCTTACATTAGCATTATAGTGCGCTAGCGAGGGCTGTGCCAGTTTTTAAAGGCCCACTCCTGAGTAATAGGCCTGAGTCTCTGGTTGGTATAGTCCGCTACACATGGGCTATAAAGGTATTAGAACATTCCACCTACTGAGGGGAGAATGTTTTAAATTGAATAGGGAGGAACAGAAAGATAAGTATTTGATTTGGTTCTCTGGCACACCATTGTCTTCAAAAGGAACCCGGAAGCCTTAAATGGAGAAACAGGTGTATGCCTTTTTAGCAACAAGGAGAAGGCCTCAAAGTTTACAATAACTACTTTGAGGTATATCGTGGGAAGAGTGCCCAAACTGAAGGTGCAAAAAATCTGCGATTTAACATCCTTTTTATTTTATTTTTTAACATATCGTGTTAGTTCAAATAATACAGGGGAAATGTTCCTTACCTTTAATTTCTCAATATTTTTTTATGCTGGCCTACAGTTGAACCCTATTCCATAAAGATAAGCAAATCAGACTCAGCTAAACATATAGGGAAAAATCTGAATTGAGACAAAGTACTCTGAGCTGGATGATGTCACCACCAAAATAGTAAGCTTCGAATCTTCTGTGTTTGAAAGCTTGATGCTACAGAGGAGAAGTGAGGCACCTGCTCCTCAAAGAAAACATCTTGGGGCTTATTTACAAGGCCCTTGCGCCACTTTTGCATCATTTTTAACATGGGAAAAGTGACGCAAAAGTGGCGCAAGGGGCTTGTAAATCTTCCCCCTTGAGAGGAGCATGACAGTGACGCAACCTAATTCTTTGGATATATGTCATTTCCGGCGCCGGCATCACATACCTAGTATGTTATATTCACGTTGAACCCTAGTACCAATTTTGAAAGCGTTTTGTCTTCTAATAATTTGTATATTGAATAACTTCCCTAAACAGTGTTTGGCCCCAAAAAAATTGTCAAGAGAAGCCTAAAACATTTTTCATAATAATACAGCATACGAAATCATTATGCATGCACTCTTAAAAGACACAGGAACTTCAAGAATAAAAAATAAAACGCATTTCTAATTCACCCCCCTAGATGGCACCACAAGATAACCGAATGTTGACTCTAGGCCCTTGCAATGGGACACGTCAAGCCTTTGCTGACAAAACAAGTATTTGTAATGCAATAGGTCTCGCATTAACGAGAGTTAAAGCTATTATCATTTACAATGGTAATAGCTCAAACTCTTGTAAATGCGAGACCTATTTCACTTCAAAGAAGTGGCCGGCATTGTCCGGGGCTGCTTGAAAGTGAAAGCGTGCATGGCGCGCTGAATGTAAGGAAAGCACGTCGTGCCTGCAGTAGGAGAAACTCATTAAAGAAAATAGTGCTTACAGACTAAATAAGACATACCGTGTCGCAACAGAAGTAAAAGGGCCAGTTGCCATGGGAGGTTACAAATGAAGACAAGGCGGTACTAAGGAGGGACTAACAAGCCTATTAACGAATCAGAACCCAGCATTTACGAAGGACAGTGACACAAGCCAATGAAAATATGGGTGGAGAGTGGGCAGGACTTCAAGTTCATACTCCAATACAGCATGGCTCGCAGAAAAGCGCATGCGCTGCTCAGGCTCAACCTAAAAATGGGTAACTTTCCGAAAATTAGGAAAGGAGAAAGATATACACACTAATGGGAAAAACGTTATGTGATTCGCGAAAGTTTTTTTTCAAGTACGCATGTCTTATTCCTGGAAATGCATTGTAAATCATACAAGGAGTAATACATATCTACTTTTAAAAGCTGTGAATATTGGACTTGCTCTGTGGTGACTATTCCTGGCGCAGTTGCTATTTCACAGGTTCTCCGAGGCACACAATCAATCAATCAATCAATCATGTCACTTATAAAGCGCACTACATACCCGCGAGGGTCTCAAGGCGCTGGGGGAAGAGGGGGGTGGTGCTGCTACTGATCGAAGAGCCAGGTCTTGAGGAGTCTTCTGAAGGCCAGTAGGTCTTGGGTCTGTCGGAGGTTGGTGGGGAGGGTGTTCCAGGTCTTGGCGGCGAGGTGGGAGAAGCCTGGGTAAAGATGAAGTCCCTACCAGCGCGAGTTTTCTCTGGGGTTTCATCCTCCATGCTCTGGTGGACAATTGCTAAGTTAGTTCAGGAGGTTAAGCAAGTGCTCATTACGTTTGTGGCCTGCAGGTCCTTCAATAAATCGTCCATTGTTAAATGTACAAACTGCGCATTCATCCATCTGGGGAAACCAAAGCTCTATATTGCCCCATGGAGGACGTAGTTCATATTCTCTGACCAGCATGAGTTGACTCAGAAACGCCCTACACCTTCTCATGCACATCGCAATATATTGCTTCTGACAAGAAGCATTTTCTATTTGTGTGGCACACGAGTCAGATTATTTTAGTAAACAACGCTTCTGGTTTTCATTTCCAGCGGTTCCAGTTGTTGATGAACGTGTAAATTTGTGTTCCATGGGCCAGTCATGTCCAGTTGGAGCTGGTCTCTTTTTAGGTCTCGCCTACCTAAGCTGTCTGGTAGGCTAAAGCCTCTTCTGGACATACCAAAAACGTACAGTGGGCTCTTAGCCATAATATTGCTTACCATTGGTTGTCAGTCTCTTTTGCTTGCTTCTTACTCGATGGCTTGCATCCCTTGGCTTGTGTTTGTCGCTCCCCTGGAACATTATCCTTTTTGTGATCCTTTAGATAGGCAAAGTGTCATTCCACTGCTCACAAAATGTTTTTTGTTAGGCACTCCGGGCCTGATTCACAGAACTAACTTACGTCAAAAACGTAAAGTTAGTACTTTTTGGTATTCACAGAATACACTCACTCATTTTGGTATTCACAGAATGAACTTACTCATTTCGGTATTCACAGAAGTTAGTAGTCCTAACTTTAGGACTCCTAAATGCCTTCTGTGAATACCGAAAGTCTTAAAGTTAGGATTTTTCTCAGTTTAGGAGTAGTAAAGTCCTAACTTTACTACTCCTAAACTGAGAAAAATCCTAACTACTCCTTTTCTCAGTTTAGGAGTAGTAAAGTCCTAACTTTACTACTCCTAAACTGAGAAAAAGCCTAACTTTAAGACTTTTGGTATTCACAGAAGGCATTTAGGAGTCCTAAAGTTAGGGCTACTAACTTCTGTGAATACCGAAATGAGTAAGTTCATTCTGTGAATATCAAAATGAGTAAGTGTATTCTGTGAATACCAAAAAGTACTAACTTTACGTTTTTGACGTAAGTTAGTTCTGTGAATCAGGCCCTCCATGGGGGGTGCATGTGTTTTCTTATTCGCTCCTGAGTGCCTCTTGCCCTCTCAAATACCTGCCCACCATTTGATTCCCCTTCAATCACCATTCACCCGCTCCTCTGTTGCTCCGCTACCCCTCGTGGTCCTTGAAATACATTAATCTAATTGTACATGTTTTTGAGTGCTCGGCAGCTGCCATTTGCTGCTGGGCCCTAGCAAGTGCTTTCACATATTTCTGTTGCTCCCCTAATCACATGCCCACACCTCTTTGCTTTCCAAAGCCACCCACCCACCCACATCCCCATCCACTCTCCCTTACTCCCCCACTCTTAATGATCATTAATATTTTTGTTTTTTACTTTAATTTTTTTGGAAGGCTCCGCAGCTGCAATTTAATGCTGTGTGCTCTACTAGCTAGGAGAAAAGCACTTTCTCGCACATAAAATTCGATTTTTTTATTTACCAATCTAAGTGGGGTCTACCATCTTATATAGTTAAATAAAAAAATGACAATGGCCCCCATGTTCATTCCATAGGCCAGTGGTTCCCAAACTTTTCCAACCTGCGGCTCCCTTTACCTATTGACTGTTGGCCGCGGCTCCCCATTATGGTACCTTTTTGTGGCGGGTGGTGAATTTAAGCCCATTCTCAGGAGTACTTTCATGTTTTTCCCTACAAATAATTGGAATGAAGCTGATGAAGGTATTATATATCATAGATGTAATCCTATCCTTGCCACTGCAGAGCCCCATGCTGTGTCATCGACTATTTGGACTCATTGGAGGGACATAGTGTTCTCAGAGAAGTGAACTGTAAATGCATGTCCGTGTGCATGCCTGTAACACATTGGTGTGCGCACTGCAGCCTGTTTGACAGACTGTGAGCTTCATAAACGAAACCCAGATAAGGTTTATTCGCCTCAAATCAGAGCATGCAATGTTTCTAAGCCATTTACAAATTCTGAAAAAGACAGCAAATGAGGGCTTCACAAACTAATTACCAACACGTGTGAGAAACAAAATATGCCATAGCTTGCGGAACTAAATATTCACTTTTGCAAACAAATATACATTGGATGATACTATTGATAGTGACCACTGTTCTCTGGTTGTTTACTCCCATTTCCTTTTAAGCAAAATGTGTAAAACAAGGACAATGCAAAAAAAGAATTAAAAAGAACATGATCTAGACACAGTCAAGCACAATCAAGGTTTGGAGTAAGTCTGCAGCAATTTTTGGCAAACAGAAAAGGCAGACAAAAAAACATTAGATTGGGCACTGGCAATGCACGTGGTTTTCCTGCAAATTCAATATTATCTCATTTGATTTGATGGTCACAGGTGATTCTGTTTGCTAGGCTCCTGGGTTCTAGATTCAGGAAAGAGAATAAGAAAGGCACAATAGGGAGCTAAAGGGATGGCGTGATAAAGAATTGTTTACTTGTCAGACTGTAAAGGCGTATACCTGAAACTTATTTTCTAAAGTGTATAAGCAGATTTTTTCACCTAAAAATAAATAAATCCTAAAGCAGCCTTGGAATTTAGACACATGGACGTTAGCCCTGGTTTCGATCAGGTCAGAAATCATGCAATTGTGGACAAGCTTCTGTGTTTCTATGCTGCATAAATTGTAAATATTTGTAATAAAAAACGGCAGTGTAAAAACGAATATTATATTGTGCTGTTCACTACTGCCCCGTTAACCCAAAAGGCTACTACTGGCATTTGCACTTGTGACCTGCAGGTCTGTTCGACGCTTATGACTGTAGCAGACTCTCAACCCTCTGAATTATCTAACTGAGATCGGAGCATGCTTTTTGTAACCTGTAAGTCGCACTGTTTCATATCTCCTGCTCCCCACCCCTCACCCACACCTTTTTCCGAATAAGTGCATAAATAATACATGTCCCTCTTTGCAAAGAGATACTTTCTATTACCGCCTATCTCTGGCTAAGGCCTCAGCAGCAGCTTTAAAATTTTGAACGACCTCAGGAGAGTCTGGGTTGAGCTATGCTGCAATTCCGGGCAAGGACCCTCTAGAGTAGAACAGAAACAGGAGACAGACAGCTGCCATCATGTTAAAGGGAGAGACAGTCAGCTGCCTTTGCTGCCTGCTGCGAACTCAGCAGGAAACCAGTGCAGGACCGAATCTGTGGGCAGTCTGACTCGGTGGAACTTTTGTAATACTGACAAGCACTTTCGTTTTTACCACTACCATGTTGGTAAAGGGAGCGTGAACTGCTTGTTTAGCCTGTTGCCTGCAGCCTACAGCTCAATGAAGACAATCGACTCCCACTGTATGTAAATGCGTTACTGAGTGCAAAAAGACCCACGGTCTACTTGATGTGGTCTCTGCTGGTCAGGTCAGACAGCGGACTTCACCTCACCGGACAGCGCAAAAGTAAATGCATTGAAACATCCTTGTCTCCCTCCTGTTCTGATAGTAGACGCCTTGAAAGTGAGGTTACACTGCCCTCTTATGGCCCAGGGCAACCACTGCAGGCCTGACCACACGGAGCAGTGTTGAATTTAGATGCACATAACTGCAACATACTATTTATTAGTGATTCCCAAACTGTGTGCGCATCTGTTCGTGGCGCCCCTGGCTACTTTTCATGGCGCACCGGGGTGCCGCGGCGCACAGATTGGGAACCACTGCCATAGGCACATGCATGCCTGGTAACACATTAGTGCATCTACAGAATGACACGATGGGCAACAGCGGGAGTGTAATAACGGCTTTTTTTCGTTTTTTGCCGATGCTGCACAGTATTGGCAAAATGCATTGGCAGAGCTAATAGGTCAACAAGGCGAGACCTTTTGGCTTTGACAATGTTTATTACTTCTGGTGACTGTGTTCTCTGTTCCATTCAACAAAGGCTCTCCAGTGGAGAATCGGATGATTTTCACACCAGACGCTGAGTGGATCAGAATACTTCAATGGTTTGGGTAGCACTCTAGAGACTTTCCATCGATCAATCAATTAGTAGATTTGTAGAGCGCTACTTGTCACCCGTGAGGGTATCCAGGCACGGGCAGGGTCCAGATGATTAGCTGAATAGCCAGGTCTTCAGGGACTTTAGGAACTCTGGAAGAGATGGGAAGGTCCGTAGATGAAAGAATAGCTTGTTCCACGTCTTCGCTGCTCGGTAGGAGAAGAAGCGACCTCCACGTCTGCTACATCGGATGCGGGGGGAGGGTCAGAGAAAGGGACTCTGTGTCAGTGTATATGTTAACATATGTATTTGGAGGGCGTGTAACACACCTCATTAAACTTTCCTCTCATTACCCCATGTGTTAGATGTGCACAGTTACTCCAGAGCTGAACTTTTCCTTCACATTTCATTGTTTTTGAATTTGAAAGTCCAAAGTAAGCCTTAATCCCCAAAACTAGCAAATCTGGTAAAAGAAAACCAAGGACTGGCAATTAGATGTCCTCTAGACAGGAGTCAAATTGTAACCCTCTGGGTCTTTCAGGCCTAGCCAGGGCAGGAAAGAGACCCTTGGTAGTCTGGTGGTTTCATAGCTGCTACACGGCCCCACATCATGAGTGACACCTTCAATCAGTAGCAAATGGCATTCTGATACTTGTATGTTTGCTTTGAACATTGTAGATAGGGGCTGTAAAATTCAAGCATACAATAAAAGGCAAACCTAGAGAAAGGTGTCAGGCTTAACGTTTGGCCTCTTGAAAGTAAGCACTCTGCACCCAGGGTAATTGCGCTGTGTCTTGTAGCACCACCTGCATTTCCACAGGCTCGTACATAAATGTGGTTGGTATGACTTTGTTTTTGTTATTAAATTTCCTAATGATTTTTCTATCCTGTCAATTCACCTGTTTCACTGTCCACTGTTAAGGTCCCAGGTTTCAGGAAGCTTTCCCCCTCCATGGTTTACTGACACTTTCTGGAATTACTCCAGCACTTTCTATATTTACCACTCAACTACTAGTCATGTGATGTTGCACGTAGCACCTCCTAATCGTTCGACTTCTTGGCATCTCATATAGCATGTAGAGCCTTAGAGCACTAGCAGCCCTAGCCCTAGCAGCCAGGTAAAAGGGGCAGCGGTTAAGGGCAACCTAAGCAGCTACTTTAATGTTTGGGCCTGGAAAGGGCCGTGTACCAGAACCCGTGTCCTGTTCACCCGCATTCAAATATTATTTTCACTATGTCACTGCCCCTCCATCTCTTGCTGCTTAAACTAAATTCCTTTCTTCCGCAGAATCACTGTTGGAAGCTTTCTCTTGGTTCCCAAACATCCTGTCACCTCCCTTGGTCGCCCGTGCAGGCGTGGATGGTGTCTCTTGATTCCTTGAGCTGCTCCAACGCATCTCTCATTTGGGACTTGCCACTATAGCATAGTCGGTTATATAATGCCCATCCCTGTGGTTTGCTCCTCTGCTGCTCCTCTCTATGGCCTAGAATATTTATTATGGCTGACTGCCTAATGGCTACTAATTTGCCACAGCTGGGTGAACCTTCAGACCAAGTTCCTTGTCGTGTGGTTGGATAGGCCCTGTGCACAAACACTTCCATTTTACATGTTCACGTGTTAAATTGACATCTTTTTAAACAGTGACCCTTGTAACACATTCTGCTTGCACATCAGCATACCCTGAAAATAATTGCTTACATATACATTTCCTCGTAGGCACATTATCATCTTGCAGAACACTCTGTACAAGCTCCCCTGGGCTCTGCGCAAATCATGTTATGGATTGTTGCCTGTTAGGAGACAGCCCTGGGTGGGTAGTATGAACAAGATGCGGCTGATTCGGAGCTGAGGCACTGAAGGCATGGGTTTAGTTTCTGCAGGATTGTCGTGGTCACCCTATGCTGTCAGATGATACACGTACACAGGTAATTGGGGAGTTAGACCACTCTTAGAGGATCTGGCAGATTAGCACACCTATACTTATTAGGATAAGTAAAACTAGGTAGGAGTACAAATATATGTTTATATATAATATGATGCAATTGTACAATTGTTGAATTATTCTTCCTGTATACCATTCTCAAAATGCTGGTGACATTGGTTTGCTTCATTTTATTAATCATAGCAGCACATATATTTTACACAAGATTGCAGTTGCCTCAATAAATATTTGATACACCACTTGTGTATTTCTTGTGTACCTCTTTGGGCATGCCTAAGTTACAAATGAAAGAGTAAGATTTATTTCCACGATTTCCTTGGGGAATCAGAGTTGGCATGTTCTGAGGTTGCAGACACCATACCCTGTCAGTTTAGGGGCCTAGATGACGCACTGTGAGCTAACTAGGTATCAGGTCAACTTATTCTGATGGAATATGTGGAATCAGTCCCATATAGTTTGACGCTTATTTTGCTTAAAATGCACAGTCTTAATGAGGAAGTAGGAACTGTACGACACCGTTAGATGTTTGCATGAGGCCCATTCCTACAGGTTGCTCTAATGTCCCGCCTCTGGTGAGCCCTCAAAGCTGGTTGTATAATCTCATACCCTGGACTTTTGCTTAACACTCCTGGTGGAACCTCTGAGCATTTAGGACCAGTACTATACTCATTCTTGCTCCATGTTACTCAGAGGTGAACTTTCCAAGCAAGTATAATGGCTGGAGGAATAATGCCCAAACTTCTAGGTTTCTTCCTGGAACACCGAGGTTGATTCATCAGGCCTTTTGTCATCATGGCTGATCATTGAATGGTTGCTCCTCTGTCACTTCACAGTGATCCATGAGAGCATATATGATGGCTGACCGTATAATGGCTTCTATGGGTTACTTCCTGGAACACCTGGGTCAGCTTCTCAGAACATATACTATAGCTGCCAGTATAATGTTTCTTCTCTGTCGCTTGACAGTGACTCATCAAAGCATGAACTATCTCTTGCTGCAGAATGCTCATTCTTATGCATTGCTCTTATGCCATTCCTGGCTGCAGCCATCAGAATTCTGCTATGGATGTTTGTGTATCAGTTGCTACTGGATACATTTGTGAGAGCATACATAAAAACTGACGGTATAATGCCCATTTATCTGGGTTGCTCCCTGGTACACACTGTTGCCAGCTCCTCTGGTGCTCCGTGGTGACCCTTCAGAGCATGGCTGGCGATATAATGCCCCTTTCGATAGGTTGTTCCCTGCCCACCCTATGTAGTCACCTCAGGCATAGACCATGGCTACATGTATAATGATTGCTTGTCTGCCACTAATCGGTAGACTCACCAGAGCATATTCAGGGACTCGTTTTATTAGGCCTACTCCAATGAGTTGTAACCTGCTGCTCATTTGAAGGCAGAGAGAAGCAGCAACCTTTGCGGGTAAGACAACTGTGGGAGGAGGGCATTCAGCAACCATTAACATATAAAAAATGGGAAGTAATTTAACAGCATGCTAAGAAAATATAAAGCAAAGCTAGGTTCCATTTGACGTACTTCCATTTCCTACATCGTACATACTTGACCCTGTATAAGGTTAATATTATACACCCAGAGAGATCATCTGCATATCTGAGATGTGGGACGGTGAATCCTCCTTCACATGATATGGTCCTATAGCATGGTGCATGCTGGTGGAATATAGGGAAATGGTGGTGGCAAGGATAATATCCTGGAGGTCACTATGAAACAATACCTCTTGGGAATAATCCCAAACCCCAGAAAAGATAAGTTGCGATACAGGTGTGCGCTTTTGGGATCAGTCTTGGAAAAACACTGAATTGAAGTCCACTGGATGAATATTAAGAGTGCACTGGGTAGAAATCTGGGTGAAAGACATGACAGAGTAGGTCCTGGCAGAGGATTCCCACATGAGAAATACTAGAAAGCATTAAAAGGCGACTGAAGACCTAGAAGCCTGGGCTGACATGATCCATACTATTCAATGTGCCAGGTGACACTTCCTCATAGACCTCAGGGACATATATGGTTAACTTTGGAGAAGAGCCTTTACAGCAATAATAATAAAAAACAATGAGGACTTGCACATTAAGAGGGGATAATAAATCCTACAGATAAGTACCTAATGAAGACTGTGTAGTGAGGGAACAGATGCATTTGTAACAGCCAAGGTAAACAATACCAACATTGTTAATAAACCTTCCTTTCTAGAGGGAGCACTTGACCTGAAGTGATGATGTGTTGGAAAGTAATGTTTTCTCTGTCCATTTATGTTACGTAAAAAATGCCAAATAAAGATATTTTTTTTAAATAAACACACTTCAGAGTAATCCTGGATTTTTATAAATCAGTCGTCCTTCAAGTGAACAAAGTTATCAGAAGCATCTTCCCTAACCATGCCAAGCTTCTCCGCATTTTCCCACATTTAGGTTTCCCATAGAAGGACCACCTTCTACCTAGTTTGATAGCAACTGGAAACTGGAAAAGGCAAACACATTTTATCTGAATGCATCAGTCTACCTACTCTGAAGACTACAAAAAAGCAGCAGGAAAACAACTACTGCACGCACACGTAGGCCACCACACAACTCCAGCTCTCCAACCGCTTGGTCAGGCGCTTCTCCTTTAAAGGATATGTAGATCAAATAATTTTCATTCACAGAATAAAATGTGCATTTGTAAATGTGATTCACATTTACTTGAGGCAAATAAACATGTACTGAATGAATAAATCATAAAAGCCATGTTCATTCAGAACAAAAACAATATTGCATGCACATATTTCCCCCTGAACAAGCATGGGAAATGATACTATTCAGACTGCATAACTTTGTACTGTGCACTACATAACTCTACTTGGGCCTAGATTATAAATGCCCTGAAGGGCAGCGCAATATTTATAACAACTGATAAAATCCAACATCACTGGATCTGAATTTTTTGTGCTTGATAACTAGCACCAATTATGATTTTGCCCAAAAATGGGGCATAACAGGTGTCATTTGTTGCTTTCCACACCAAAGCCATATATCTTGGTATTTACCGGGTCTTTTTATCCCTGGCAAATTTTGACAGGTTTGACATGCTGACATTTACCTGCGGAAATTTGTGGAGATGCAGTTCTAGGTGCAAAACGTATAATTCCAATATGTTCTGTACAAGTAGTTACCACACATTTTGGAATTAACTAGGCCAATTGTAATTACTGCCACAGTCACTGAAACTCACTTAATATTTTCAACAGAAGTCAAGCGTACAATAGTGTAGACTACAACACTTAAACAATATATAGTACATATTTTGAAATGCACCTAATTCTGAATGACTACTTGTAGGAGGCTGGCTTAGTATATGGTGCACACTTATTTAAGTGGAACACTTTGCACTAATCCAGACAACCCTTATGGTTATTTTAGTGGTCTTAGACAACCTTAGAAAGCTCTCTAAGTGGTAGCTGTGGAGAGCAGCCTTCAGGCTTAGTTTAGAAGGAGTGTGAAGCAGCTTGTTTTACCAGTACTAATCATACAGTGTAGGTTAAGTGAAAAAGAACCACACAGTGTAGTTGTAAAAATATGTATTTATTATAAACACTCCCTAACACATTGCAATATCTCCTCCCCGGAGATATAATCACAATACACACAATACTTCAGTAATAGAACACGTAAGTAGCACAATTACACAGTAGTCTCCAGGGGGAGACCAAACCATATACTAATAAAGTGGAATGTGACCCACGACCTAAGTCGTTGACTGGACCCAGAAGACTTAGAAGAGCCGGGGACCCAAGGAACCACCCAAGGTAAGTACCCAGGAACCCCACGGAGGCTGTGTGTAGAGTGGAAACACAACTGCATGCTCAATACAAGTCAACGGAGAAGTTACGGTTGCAGTTTTCAAGCAGAAGGACCCTTTCCAGAAGACTCTGAAGAAATCTCATGGAAGATGGAAGGTTGGAGAGTGAGTGGGTGGGGACCCGTGGATACCCGGGGAACCAAAATACCAACACCAGGCTAGCCGGGTGCATAGGTGCGAAGTGACGTCGTAAACCCGCCGTAGACCACAATGGAGGACTTCAGTAAAGATGCCGCTGGCAAAAAAGGTGAAAGAGTCCGGTGCAATCCAAGGATGGATTCAGGAAGAGAGGTACCTGCAAGCGGAGGGGCAGAGTCTATGCCACTCAGAAGTGACCAGGAGGCACGGAAGACGAATGCCCACCGATGTCGGAAGATGCAGGAGAGTTGACAGTGACTGTGGCGCTGTAGCTGTGCAGACCAGGCAACGCTGTGGAAGACCAGAAGCTGTTCATGAGCTATCCCATGTCGGATGTGAAGAGACAGGGGGTCGGTGTGCGGCAGGAGCACCAACAAGCCTTGGCCACGGCAACAAATGTGGCAGACAAAAAAGGTGCAGTGTCGGGACCAGCAAGGTCCAAGGGACTTACCAAGTGCAGGTAAGTCAGAGTAGGCCCCGAGCAAACAGGGGAGCCCACTGGAGCCAAAGAAAACCCTAGAGAGGACCCACAGTCCGAAGGCACAGGAGTCGCAAGAGGACTTCGAGCAGCTCACCAATGATGTAGGCCCACGGTGCAGAGTATGTGGTGAGGACGAAGATCTTGGTAGCATGAGATGCTGGAGGCTGGAGCTTCTTGGAGCTTCTTGGAGGCCGAAGATCTCTGGAGAAGAGAGTCAACAAGCCTTAGCAACAGCAAGTCGAAGCAGTGCACAGGGGTACTGCTCAAGCGATTCCGACGAGGGATATTGGCTTTAAACTTGCTGTGAAGACAGTGCAGGCCTCAAGGGAGTTGCAGAACCACCACCTGTGTTTCTGAACCTTTCGGAGTCCGTGGGAGCTCAGGAACAGCAAACCGGTCAGCTTCGTTACGGTGCCTGCAGATGCAGGGGAGTGACTCCTTCACTCCAAGGGAGATTCCGTCGGCTGTCTTGGCTGTCCACAGGCCTGGAGAAGAACCTGTATGGAGCACAGGCACAGACATGCAGACTGCAGGATGACGAGACAAGGAGCAGCAGGAGTCTTCCAGGAGCAGTCCGGTTCCCAAAGCGAAGTCCAACGAAGCCCAAAGTGCCCAGACGATTGAAAATGAAGTGGTTTCAGATCTGAATCTTGTCCGATGATGAATCTGAAGAGCCACCCACAGGTAAGCACTTAAGTACCCTAAGGAAAAGGTTGGGACAATTCAGGGGTCCCTCCCAGAGGAGGGGCTAGACAGTGGGGAGGATGCTCCCATGTCCTTTGTCCAGTTTTGTGCCAGAGTGAGAGCCAACGGCTCCCTGAACTGGTTCCAACTGGAGTATGCAAGGAGGGCACCAAATGAGCCCTTCAAAGCAGTCTAGTGGTGCTGGCAAGCGCCCCCACCATAGACCAATACACTAAGTCCTGTCTGGGAGGTGGCAACACCTCCCTGTATCAGGAAACCTATTGTCCTACCTTACCCTGCTTGAGCTTGGTCCAGCAACAGGAGGGCAGAATTGTGTCTGTGGTCGGCAGCAGCCATAACTTGCTGTCAGCCTCTAGAAGACTGGTACCAGGAGCACGGAGGGCTTCCCAGAGGAGCCCTACAGTCCATGGATTCATACATTAAACACCGTTTACGGTGTTGGGGTATGATTCCTACATGTTTGATACCAAACATGCCAGGATTCGTTACTGCCAGTTTAGAGTTAGCCATTGCATAATAACGCATGGCCACTCTATGTATCGTAATGGCTGATGCACTTACAACGCCAGGAGAATGGACTCCGGGGATTGTAGGGGTGTCCTGCCCCTGCAGGGGCACCCTCACACTTATAACCAAGCACCCTGCCTTCAGCATTGAAAGGCTTGCCTTAGGGGTGACTTATAGGTTTTAAGTCTAGTGACTTCTGATATAAGAAAACGTATATCTGTCGTAAGTGGTGCTAGCACCAGCTTACACAGGCTGCAATGGCAGGCCTGTAGTCACAATTTGAGTGGTCTCCCAAGGGTGGCATAATACATGCTTCAGCCCATGGGGGACTCCTGGTGTATCTATGCCCTGGGTACCTTAGTACGATATACTAGGGACACAAGGGTACACCAGTAGCCAAACCTGGGGGACCTAAGTACTCACCATGGTTCAATTTAGGGAGGAAGCACAGAGACTGGAGTCCTGATTAGCAGGATCCCAGTCAGACTAGTCAGAAAACAGAATGACACTAGCAAAAAGTGGGGGTAACCATGAAAGCAGATCCTACTTTCCTACACTACTATTACACCAAATACACAACATAGTTATATGCATCTTTTCAAAAAGATTTACAGTACTTTGGGAGCGTGGCCGGATGCCGATGGAGCAGGGAGCCTGAACCGGAGCTCCTGTGGGTGATCCCCCATACAAGCTCATCCTGACCGCTATAGGGGAGCATTCAACATAAACCACCCACCTTCCGACTTGGGAAAGACAGGGGCACCGGCAGGGGCTGACGGTCGGGATGGAAAGGCACGTCTTCACAGCCAAATCGTGCCGGACGGAGGACCCGCGAGGTTAACCAAGATGGCGCCCGTGGTCTGAGCTTCGGCTCCCAAGAGACGGCTGGAGGCTGTCGGAGGTACACAGCGGAGCCAACTGAGGGCCCGGATCAGCGGGGCACTAGATCTGCGGGACCCCGTGACTGTAGGAGAAAATAGGCACGAACCGCCGGTGAACGGGCTGTGATGAGGAGGCGGCACGGATAGACAAAATGGCGGCCGGGGCCTGCGGACTACTCCCAGTGAGACGCCCGGGGACTGCCGGCTCCACAGCCACACAGTAGCGCGGATCGCAGTCACACGACGATAGAGAACTGGGCCCCCGCACAAAGAAAAGTAAGGAGGCGTAGCAGAGGGGGGCCCGGACGGCGACTACACAGCCGGGCGGTCGTAGGCCCGAGCACGGCTGCGGGCGACCCCGGGACAGCACTTTGCGGGTCCCCCCGGCTGAACGCGGGAGCCCGATTGCCAGATGCACTGCACCCTGCCTGCCCGGCGCGGCTGGTGGGACTAGTGATGCTGCTACGAGGCCCCTGTTAGAGCGAGCCCCACCGACTCCTGGGAGAGCCCACCTTCCGCTGCAGGAGCAGCGCAGCTGACCGGTGAGTGGGGGTTGCCCGGGACCACAGAGGCTGCTCCCGGAGACCGGGACGCGCCTGCCGCAGTATCGATCCGCTTCCTCCCTGAGGCCTACGCGAGTGGCAGCCGGCTGAGCACGTTGTGAGCCGATGCTCCGCCGGCGGCCCCCGCTATCGCAAGCGGTGATTGCACCTCATCCAGGGAGACAGACGGCTGAGCACCGGCCTCCTTTGTTCTTGCTCCTGACGCCTGCCTGCAGCCCGGATCTGCCTCGTAAACACTGACCCATGCAAAATCCTCGGTCCTCGCGCTGACCACTAGGCCCATCGTTGCAGGCACCACCGGGACAGAGCCACGCCTTCCTATTGCGGCCTGGGTTACAGTATCACCCGCAACGCCTCAATCCGGGTGCGACGTGTAGCACCAAGAGTAATGCAGAGCAGTGCTGCACACCCGACCCGCAGAGAAGTACTGCACAGCCATGCAGCCTCAGGCCGGCCTAGATGACTCCTGACTGCGAGGAGGGGCATACGTACACACCATCACCGCCACTACTTTGGTTCGCCTCCTCGCCTGCACCACCCGCTGCTTCATCACTGCGCTGCCTCTGCGACTCGCAGCGAGAACCCGCACACCAAGCGCTCGACCCCAGCAGACTTTACTCCCTGGAGGGCCCTCTGCATTACCGGCATTAGAGCCAATTGACACCCTTACTAACCAGACTGCTCCCATACTGAACCCAACATGGGGAGAGTCAGCAAAAGACGGGATGTGGAACAACAGGAGTCAGCAGGAGAAGGAACCGGAGAGTCGCGTACACGCACGGGGGCTCGAAGTGAAAAGAACGTGCCCCATGACGACCTATCATTATATGACATCCTGCAGGCCATAGAAACGTCACGGACAGCAGTAGAATCCAAAATAGACACGCTCCGAGGGGATCTGGGCTTCCTAAGGGCAGACCACAGGAAACTGGCGGACCGAGTCACGACAGTGGAAGGAGATGTCGGAGACCTGAAACCGCAAGTATCCACGTCCACCCGCAAAATCACGGACATCGAAAAAAGGGTCCAGGTGCTGGAGCAGCGAGCCAAGGACGCCGAAAATAGGGCAAGGCGCAATAACATCAGAGTCATTGGGCTGCCAGAAAAAGTCGAGGGGAACAACATGGTGGCCTACCTCGAGAACTGGATCCGCACAGAGGTGGCAGAGGAGGGCCTATCGCCATACTTTGCCCTCGAGCGGGCACACAAGGTTCCTGCCCGGGCACTCCCGCTTGGGAGACCGCCGAGACCAGTGGTGGCTCGCCTCCTCTTCTACAAAGACAGAGACCATGTGCTCAGCCAAGCGTGACTCAAAGGCCAACTCAAAATTGAAAACAGCACCGTCCGGATCTTCCCGGATTTTTCCCGGGACGTGCAGAGACAGCGAGCTTCCTTCGTCACGGCCAAACGGAAACTGCGCCAAATGGGGGTGTCATACTCAATGGTGTTCCCAGCTAAACTCCGGATACCGCACGCAGAGGAGACCAAGTTCTTAACCACACCTCAAGATGTGTGGGACTGGATTGAGGAGCAGGGACCGCGAGACCGGAGGCATGACAGCAGAGACCAGCCAGAGAAGGATCTCACGCGATCCCCTGGAAAAGGGGGGAAGCCCAAGTGCCACCCAACCCTGGAGGAAGCTCGCCGAGACAGGGAGAGTGCGGTTGCGGCAATAGCATCCCGGAGCGCAACAGGCCCACAGGGCACCTCCTCCCTCTCAGGAGAGGAACAGAGAGACTCGGACTCTGACACCAGCTCGAGCACCGTGGGGGATGCCAGCCAGACTATGCCAGAAGTGACTCCTAGAACGGCGGACGACTTGATCTAATCGATACATGACACGCAAGTACCTGCTGGACACTTGAGTTCGGGGGTGAGGCGACATGACTAGCGGCTGATTTGAGTACAGGAGGGGCCCAGGATGGGCGCTACGAGGTCCAACCACTGGAAGAGGGGGACCCGTGGGGCGGAGGGGAAGGCTTTCCTCCAGGCGAGCATTAGTCTAGCCACCACCCGAATGTCGGACACTTGTTTGTTTCTATGCTAGAGCGCAGTTTGGATGGGGGAGAGTTTCTCACTTGTCCTGGGGAGGGGGAGTTGGGGAAGTTCTATTGTTTTAAGTTGGGGGCACTGCTGTCTATACCTACACGGGGACGTGAGCTACAGCGAGAAGGTTCCCTTTACCCAATATATGTCGCCGGAAGCCATGCGGGAGCGAGGGGGCTAGACGGAGGTAGAGAGGCTAATCTGTAATGCCAAATCAGAAGGTATATAACCTCCTCTCTTGGAATGTCCGGGCGATGCACTCTATGCACAAACGCTACAAAATGTTCTCCCATCTGAACAGACGAGGGATCCATATAGCAATGTTGCAGGAAACGCACACATTGGCCTCCGAGGGGGCGGCACTACACCGTAGATGGAGAGGTCAGGCATACTATACTTCATTTTCGGCATTTGCCAGGGGGGTCCTGGTATGGATCAGGGCAGGCGTCCCCTTCCAGCACACCGGACACAAAGTAGATCCAGAGGGCCGTTATGTAGTGGTCACACGGCGACTGGACGGGCAAGATGTCACACTGATAAATATTTATGGCCCGAATGCGGACCAAGGAGCATTCTTGGAACAACTGTCTGGGACCTTGGCGCCATACATGACGGGGTCGATTATCATGGGGGGGGGATTTTAATTGTATTGCGGATCCGGCCCTTGACCAGTCCCACCCACCACTCCGGGATGCCCCAGTACACAGGACAGCTAGGACGTTCAGGGACTGGCAGTCTCACTGGGGGTTGGTGGACACGTGGAGACGCACGCACCCACTAGACAGGGAATATTCCCACCTCTCCCACGTACATGACTTACATGTCCGCCTAGACACCTTCTTATGCTCCCCGGACATGCACGCATGGCTACACGGCACGGAATACCTCACTCGAACAGTGTCGGACCACAACCCAATACTGACTCGACTGCATTGGGGGGCCCAGCAGCAGCCCATCCCCACATGGCGCCTTAAGCCCGAGGCACTAGAGGACCAAGTGTTCCTACATGAGATCAGGGGCCATATCATTACATATTTTGCTGACAATGCACAGTCCACAGACTCCAGGGTGACAGAGTGGGAGGCCTTTAAGGCTGTAATCAGGGGGAGATGCATGGCGCTATCAATAGGGGTACGACGAACACTACTTACAGACATGGAACGGGCTGACCGAGCACTGAGGGAGGTGGAACTCCGACACCCGAATCACCCCGAACTCCGCCAGGAGTTGCTAGAGGCAAAGGAAGAAGTGGCCGTGCAGGAAGAAAGATTACGGTGCTTTGACTTTCAAGCCTATATGGACAGGACGCATGCTGAGTGGGACAGGGCGGGCAGATTGCTTGCGTGGCTGGCTAACCCCACCCGCAGGGGGAACACAATCATAGAGCTGGCGGACTCAGAGGGGCAATCCCTATACCGACAAGATGACATCAACAATAGGTTTCCCCAGCTACTACGAGCAGCTCTACAAGAGCTCTGGGCCCCGGAGGGAAGGGGAAATAGAGGAATATTTGGTAGACCTTCCGCTACATACCCTGGCAGAAGAGGAAGCGGACCAATTAGGAGCCGAAATATCCGAACGCGAAATTCGGGTGGCCATTAAGGAGCTGGCGAGAAGGAAAACCCCGGGCACAGACGGGCTCCCCAAGGAATTCTACGCCGCATACGTAGAAGAACTAGCCCCCAAACTAGCGGAGTTGTATGCGGAGGCAGGGGAGAGGGGCCACTTGCCAGGCACCACTAGAGAGGCGGTGGTAATCCCACTGCTGAAGCCCGACAAGTCCCCCCTGGAGTGCACGGCGTATAGACCCCTGTCGATGCTAAATCTCGACTTTAAAATTCTAAGTAAATTACTGGCAACGCTGTTGCTCCCATACATGACGTCCCTGGTGCACCGGGACCAGGCAGGCTTCATTCCCCGCAGGAACACAAGTCTGAATATACGCCGCCTGTTGTCCATTATCGAGCTCGTGGCGACGGAAGACCGGGCAGGGGCGGTGTTCGCCATCGACATGGAAAAGGCATTTGATAGCCTTGAGTGGGGGTTCATGTATGCCGTCTTAACCAAAATAGGCCTTGGACCGGGGTTCCTGCGCTGGGTGCAGCTGCTAAATGCCGATCCGGTGGCGAGAGTCCGCACGGGGCGCATGTTAGAATTGGGGGTCTCTAGTTGGCACAGGTAGGTACTTGTGACAAATAGGGACCCTCGCCTCTAGTCAGGGTAAAGGGGTACACTCCTAAAATAACCCCTGCTCACCCCCTTGGTAGCTTGGCACGAGCAGACAGGCTTATCTCAGAGGCAGTGTGTAAAGCATTTGTGAACACATACAGTAATCTAGTGACACACTACAGATGGACACCACACAAGGTTTATATCAAAAATAAGTATTCTTTATATAGTTTTAACACAAGACCATAAACGACAAAAATCCACAATACTGTACTTAAAATGGTAGTTTTAGCTTAGTTCAGTTCAGTTCTTAAGATGCGACACTTTAAGTCAATGTACCTTACAATGCGGGACGCTTCCACAACAAGCAATGTTGCAGCGATGGAAATGCGACAAAGTTCTGGTGCAAAGAAATAAAGACGTCAAGTTCTTCCTGATGCGGCACGCTTCTCCGAGGTTGCGAGAAGTCTCGACTCGATGCGTCAACTGCAGCGGCGACACCCTTGTTCAGCGATGCGACGGCAACAGCTTCGGCTGCGACACTCTTCTCCAATGTTGCGAGACGCTTCCGCTCGATGCGACAACTGCAGCGGCGACACCCTTGTTTCGTGATGCGACGGCAGCAGCTCCGACGGCGGCACGCTTCTCCGTGGATGCGAGGCGCTTCTCTTGATGCGGTGCAATGCGACAGCTACATTGGCGACACCCTCCTTCGGAGTTGCGACGGCAGCGGCTGCGATGGCGACACGCTTCTTCCTCGATGCGAGACTCTTCTCTTGATGCGGTGCAATGCGACAGCTACAGCGGCGACACCCTCCTTCGGAGTTGCGACGGCAGCAGCAGCGACGGCGACACGCTTCTTCCTCTTGAGTCGCGCTTCCAGCTCCTTGCGACACGCAGTCCCTTCAGAAGGCCCAAAACAGCAGCAGGCACTTCCAAAGGATTCTTGGGGAGCTGGTGGTTGAAGTCTGTTGTCCCTGAGACTTCAGCAGGAGGCAAGCTCTTTTCTCAAGCCCTTGGAGATACTTTACAAGTTGAATAAAAGTGCACACAAAGTCCTTTCTCCTTCCTTTGGCAGTCAGGCAACCACTGCAGGCAGTTCCCTCTAGCTTAGGGATAGTCTTCTCCTCAGTTCCTTCTTGGTTCCGCTCCTCAGCAAAGGTTTCTTCTTGTTTCCCAAAGTGATCTAATTTCCTAGGGGTCTGGGTCCCCTTTTTATACACAGTTTTCCTTTGTTCTCTGAAGGCAGAGAGGCCTCTGCCCAGCCCAAAACCAGTTCTGGTCAGTCCTGGAGCACTTTGTTTTTCTGTCTCCTTCTTTCCTTTCAGAATGTGGGGCAGGGTGCTCAGCCGCCCGGCAGGAGGTGGAGCCAGCATTGTGGAAGGCAGGCACAGCCCTATTCAGACCCAGGTGCAACTCCTCCCTCCACTCTGGATGCAGATCTTTCTATTCAGCCCTGTGCTGACTCACCCTGTCTCCTGTAGCCACCCCCAGCCCCTGTCACTCAATCTCCAGACAAGGAATACACAACCTAGCAGAGGCAGGCTTGGAAGTTTAGGCAAGAAAATACCCACTTTCTAAAAGGGGTATTTTCAAACACAGAATGTTAAAACCAACTTCACTAAAAGATGTATTTTAGCATTCTGAGTTCAGGCATACTAAATTCGTTTTTCTACCATGTTCCCTGGGTCAGTTCTGACTATAAGGTGTAATAGTCAGTCTGCCCATTCTGGCCTATGGGGAGCAGGTAGCCTTGCAATAGTGAAAAACGAAAATGGCTGTAATTCACTATTAGGACATGCCACACACACCAGGGCATGTCCTACCTTGTACTTACAATGCACCCTGCCCTAGGGCCTACTTTAGGGGTGACCAACATGCAGTAAAGGGAAGGTTTAGGGACTGGTAAGTGGGTGTACTCACCAAGTCGACATGGCAGCTCTAGGCTGCACACAGGCTCTGCAATGGCAGGCCTGAGGCATATTTGACAAGCCGCTTCTGTGGGTGGCACAACCAGTGCTGCAAGCCCACCAGCGGCATTGGATTTACAAGCCCTGGGCACACTCTGTGCACTGTACTAGGGACTAACAAGTAAACCAATCATCCAATCATGGAGTCAGTAATCCATAACACAATTTACAATGGGGCGAGCATATGCACTTTAGCACTGATCAGCAGTGGTAAAGTGCCCAGAGTCAGAAAACAGCCAACAACAGGTCAGAAAAAATATAGGAGGAAGGCAAAAAGTTTAGGGATGACCCTGCAAAAAGGGCCAAGTCCAACACAACCCCCTTCCAGCCAAAACGCAGGGTAGACCAATCACTACCTTGATGGGCTTCCCTGCTTTGGAGCGATAGAACCTGGACCCTGGCCCACAACAGCAGGGGCATACTCCAGTTCTACGCCAATCTGAACCTATTTGGATCCCTCTGTCCATACTCTCAGGGCCCACCAAGCTAATCCATGGGGAACCCTTCTCCTCACCTGTGGACACCACCTGTGCAGCACCTAACCTTAACTTGCTCACAGGTGTGTCCCAACAGACAGCCAGCAAGCCACAGTGGCCACTGACAGTGGTCAGGGATGAGACCCAGGCCTTATGCCTCTCAGGGCTCTCAAACCTCTGTGGCGTCAGAGAGCGGGGGCAGTAGCCCCAGGTGCTTGGCACCCTTTGTCCACTCTCCCTCCTGTCAGGTCAGGTATGACATCCTGGCGCTGACCCACCAGCCCCGGGCCTATACCCGGCGGCTGGACTGGAGACTGGGGTGGGCTTTCCCACACCCGGTCCTCCTCCTTGGGGCTCTGTACCCTCCCACCTGGAGCGGTACCCCCTTCCAGAATTGTCAGGGCACCTGCGGCAGGTGTCCTGCACAATTCGCCCACCAGTTCAGGGGTTCTATCCTGCAACTGGGCGTCCAGGTCAGGGGGACACCCTGAACCTGGTCCTCCAATCTAGGGTCTAAACCCTCCAGTTGAACCGGGGTCAGAGGCGAGGACTCCCTCCCTCTGCACCCCCTTCCAGTGTACTGCCCCTCCCATCAGGAGCGGTACCCCCTACCAGAATTGTCAGGGCACCTGTGGCAGGTGTCCTGCACACTCGCCCACCAGTTCAGGGGTTCTATCCTGCAACTGGGATCCCAGCATAGGGTCTGTACCCTTATACTGGGCAGAGGCCAGGGGTGAGGCTGTCCTCTCCCCACCCCCTTATTGGGGTCCTGCACCCTCCCACCTGGAGCGCTGCCCCCAGAAGACAAACTGGTAGGGGCACTGTTAGCAGCTGCCCCTTCCTCCAGGTCAGGGGGACACCCTGAACCTGGCCCTCCAACCCAGGGTCTGTACCCTTAGGCTGGACCTGTGCCTGGCAACCCAGGACTTCCGGGAGGGTACACCAACCCCCCAAAGGAAACACACTCCTCTAGAGTTGTGTAAGAACCTGCCTGGCGCACCAGGACTTCCTGGGGCGCACGCATGCCCCCCAGAGGGTAACACATCTCTCAGGTGTTGTGTGACAGTCTGCCTGGTGCAGATCTCCCAACCCCTGTCCGTCTGACAGTGTGTGAAGATCCCCAGGACAGAAGTGGTGTCACCATGGTCATTCACTGGTGACTCAGCCCTTCTGGCTGGTCCCTGACCCACTGGTTCTTCCACTGGGGACTCTCTCCCCTCTCACCCCTCACTCTGGACATCTGCACCCTCCCAAGTGGAGCGGCACTGCCAGACACCAGAAACACGGGAGCTCCATTTACAGACGCTCCAGGTTCTCTAGACACTAGGAGATCCTCCTCAACAGGCGGCCCATCAGGGCAGCCTAGGCTCCCTACCTGGTGTTCCCTTAAAGAACCATCCAGGCTCTGAGACTGGGTTTCGGGCACCTCGGGACACGCAGCCCCACATTCACTCCTTCTCCACTGAGACAGGACGTGAGTCCCTACACCCCTCCCATTACCACGGGACCTAGCTGGGCTACACTGAACCTCTCCCACCACTATGGGTTGGAAGACACCTGAGCCACTCCTCTTAGGGTCACTCCCCAATGCCTCTTCAGACCCTCTGGAATCCACCAAAGGTCCGCCTCCAATGTGAGCTCCCTGAGGTCAGAGAACTCACACTCCAACAGGTGTTGGCATAGCTCGGGAAAACAGGGACTTACAATATGCTCTCCCACAATTGGATCACACAGTCCCCACAGGGGTTAACCAAACTATCCTTCACCTCACCATCCAGTGCCTCGCACACGTACCCCACACCACTCTTCTGAGATTGGCAAGACAGTATCTGACTGTCTCTGTCACTCAACCCACACTCTTCTGGGCGGTCTTCACACTCACATACCAGGACTTCAACCATGGGGGAACCCCTCTCCCTGCACCTCTCATCTAGAGTCAGTAGAGTGTCCCTCCCACCACTAGGACCATGAATCCCTGCGTCAGTTTCCCTATTCCTCTCAGGGACACTGCGCACTACTGGAGCTACCTCATGTCCTTGAACCTCCTGGTGTATGTTAACCCCCTCCTTCAAGTCAGGCGCCACATCTCTGGGTGTGAGCACTACTCTCTCAGCACTGAATAACTTAATTTTGCTGCCACCATCTGAGCTGGACTCCACCTCCAACTCAGCAAAGCTCACTTCCTGAGCTGCCCAAATTTCTTCTTCTTGGGCTAAGGCCCTCTGAGCCTCATCAATCTCTCTCAGCTCTTCATCAATCTCTTTCAGCTTCTGCTCATGAGCCAGAAGCCAGCTATCTTTTCTGTTTCTCCCTCACTTTTAGAGAATTCCTCCTCCTCAGACTCAACTGGTAGTGTTGCCTTCCAGCGGGGTAACTCATAGTGAAATAGGGATGCCTCTAGATCCTCCCTGGACCTTCTCTTCACAGGCAGCCCTCTTTCCTTGCAAAACACACGTAGCTCCTTCATTGTGTAGATAAACATGTGCCAGAAGTTGTGTTCCATTTTGCAACAACTAACCAGAGTCATGGCATCAAAAATACCTCCAGGAGGACACCATAAAACAGAAAAACAGTATGTGGTCGCGTTTGGTCTGCACTCACTAGTAGTGTTCACCAATCACTGTACATGAGTCACAAATGCAAGTCCAGAATCCTCACCGCTGACCACCAATGTTAGAATTGGGGGTCTCTAGTTGGCACAGGTAGGTACTTGTGACAAATAGGGACCCTCGCCTCTAGTCAGGGTAAAGGGGTACACTCCTAAAATAACCCCTGCTCACCCCTTGGTAGCTTGGCACGATCAGACAGGCTTATCTCAGAGGCAGTGTGTAAAGCATTTGTGAACACATACAGTAATCTAGTGACACACTACAGATGGACACCACACAAGGTTTATATCAAAAATAAGTATTCTTTATATAGTTTTAACACAAGACCATAAACGACAAAAATCCACAATACTGTACTTAAAATGGTAGTTTTAGCTTAGTTCAGTTCAGTTCTTAAGATGCGACACTTTAAGTCAATGTACCTTACAATGCGGGACGCTTCCACAACAAGCAATGTTGCAGCGATGGAAATGCGACAAAGTTCTGGTGCAAAGAAATAAAGACGTCAAGTTCTTCCTGATGCAGCACGCTTCTCCGAGGTTGCGAGAAGTCTCGACTCGATGCGTCAACTGCAGCGGCGACACCCTTGTTCAGCGATGCGACGGCAACAGCTTCGGCTGCGACACTCTTCTCCAATGTTGCGAGACGCTTCCGCTCGATGCGACAACTGCAGCGGCGACACCCTTGTTTCGTGATGCGACGGCAGCAGCTCCGACGGCGGCACGCTTCTCCGTGGATGCGAGGCGCTTCTCTTGATGCGGTGCAATGCGACAGCTACAGCGGCGACACCCTCCTTCGGAGTTGCGACGGCAGCGGCTGCGATGGCGACACGCTTCTTCCTCGATGCGAGACTCTTCTCTTGATGCGGTGCAATGCGACAGCTACAGCGGCGACACCCTCCTTCGGAGTTGCGACGGCAGCAGCAGCGACGGCGACACGCTTCTTCCTCTTGAGTCGCGCTTCCAGCTCCTTGCGACACGCAGTCCCTTCAGAAGGCCCAAAACAGCAGCAGGCACTTCCAAAGGATTCTTGGGGAGCTGGTGGTTGAAGTCTGTTGTCCCTGAGACTTCAGCAGGAGGCAAGCTCTTTTCTCAAGCCCTTGGAGATACTTTACAAGTTGAATAAAAGTGCACACAAAGTCCTTTCTCCTTCCTTTGGCAGTCAGGCAACCACTGCAGGCAGATCCCTCTAGCTTAGGGATAGTCTTCTCCTCAGTTCCTTCTTGGTTCCGCTCCTCAGCAAAGGTTTCTTCTTGTTTCCCAAAGTGATCTAATTTCCTAGGGGTCTGGGTCCCCTTTTTATACACAGTTTTCCTTTGTTCTCTGAAGGCAGAGAGGCCTCTGCCCAGCCCAAAACCAGTTCTGGTCAGTCCTGGAGCACTTTGTTTTTCTGTCTCCTTCTTTCCTTTCAGAATGTGGGGCAGGGTGCTCAGCCGCCCGGCAGGAGGTGGAGCCAGCATTGTGGAAGGCAGGCACAGCCCTATTCAGACCCAGGTGCAACTCCTCCCTCCACTCTGGATGCAGATCTTTCTATTCAGCCCTGTGCTGACTCACCCTGTCTCCTGTAGCCACCCCCAGCCCCTGTCACTCAATCTCCAGACAAGGAATACACAACCTAGCAGAGGCAGGCTTGGAAGTTTAGGCAAGAAAATACCCACTTTCTAAAAGGGGTATTTTCAAACACAGAATGTTAAAACCAACTTCACTAAAAGATGTATTTTAGCATTCTGAGTTCAGGCATACTAAATTCGTTTTTCTACCATGTTCCCTGGGTCAGTTCTGACTATAAGGTGTAATAGTCAGTCTGCCCATTCTGGCCTATGGGGAGCAGGTAGCCTTGCAATAGTGAAAAACGAAAATGGCTGTAATTCACTATTAGGACATGCCACACACACCAGGGCATGTCCTACCTTGTACTTACAATGCACCCTGCCCTAGGGCCTACTTTAGGGGTGACCAACATGCAGTAAAGGGAAGGTTTAGGGACTGGTAAGTGGGTGTACTCACCAAGTCGACATGGCAGCCCTAGGCTGCACACAGGCTCTGCAATGGCAGGCCTGAGGCATATTTGACAAGCCGCTTCTGTGGGTGGCACAACCAGTGCTGCAAGCCCACCAGCGGCATTGGATTTACAAGCCCTGGGCACACTCTGTGCACTGTACTAGGGACTAACAAGTAAACCAATCATCCAATCATGGAGTCACTAATCCATAACACAATTTACAATGGGGCGAGCATATGCACTTTAGCACTGATCAGCAGTGGTAAAGTGCCCAGAGTCATAAAACAGCCAACAACAGGTCAGAAAAAATATAGGAGGAAGGCAAAAAGTTTAGGGATGACCCTGCAAAAAGGGCCAAGTCCAACAGCGCACAATATCGGAACAGTACCGAGTGGAGAGGGGCACGCGCCAGGGGTGTCCCCTCTCCCCACTACTGTTTGCCCTGGCCGTGGAACCATTAGCATGTGTGGCGAGATCTGACGGGGCTTACCGCGGGCTCCAGTTGGGGGAGCAGAGGCACCACATAGCGTTATACGCGGACGACCTCTTACTATTCTTAAAACACGCGGGGGAAGACCTGCCAGGGGCAAAGACTATGATGGAAGAGTTTGGATCACTGTCGGGCCTTCGAGTAAACTGGCAGAAGTCCAGATTATTCCCCCTAGTGGAAGACATGCAGCCGCCTGCAAACTTAGGCGATCTGCGATGGGAGCCCCGATGCTTCCGCTATCTGGGAGTGCGCATCTTCCACACCATAGAGGATGTGAAAGAAGGAAACATAGGGAGGGCACTGCGCTCGCTCAAGGACAACATGACATTCTGGGGAAAGCTTCCCCTCTCAGTGATTGGCTGCATCTCCCTACTCAAAATGGTGGCTCTCCCTCGGCTGCTGTACTTCTCCGCCACGCTTCTGGTGTGGATATCAGCGGCTTGGTTCCGGGAGCTGGACTCCTGCCTGTCAGCGTTCATATAAGGGGCGGGCCGGAGGAGAGTGGCCCTTAACACCCTAAAAAGACCTCGGTCAGAGGGGGGCCTAGCCGTGCCTGATATGGAGGCATACTATCTGGCAGGGCAGCTGCAGAGGTTCATGCAGTGGGTGGCTGGAGCATAGAGCCGGACAGGGGGGTGCCACCCTTTGCCCCGGATAAACTGAATGTGCTCCGCACCCTACTCGGGACTGCCCAACCTCAGCAGGTCCGCAGTAACGAGTATAGAGTGATAAGACGGTGCTGGGGTCGATGCCTGCAGAAAACTAGGACAAAACGCCCATATTCGCCAGAAATGGCAATGACGCTGCTGGGGGCCCTTCCCCATGGGGGACAATGGCGGGGGATAGACGATTGGGTACAGGCAGGAGCCACGCAGGTGGGAGATCTCTACTGGGACGGGGAACTACTCTCCTTTGAGGAATTCAGCGCCGACTGGGATATACCACAAGGGCATTTCCTACTCCACGGGACAGTTACGGGGGCCATGAGGCGACACTGGGGAACGGGTACGACTGAACCGCCACGCCACGCCACCTGTGAATACATAAGTCTTGCTGGGGGGACTATCAAAGCCGTCGCATGCCTCTACAGGGCTATAGGACGGGACTCCATACAGCCGCTGGACCGGTTGAGAAACCAATGGGGGAAAGACATTGACAGACCACTGGAAGACAAGGACTGGGAGAACATACTAGTACGGACAACCAAAGTATCCCGAAACGCCCGCCTCAGCCTGATTAGCTTTTATATACTTCACCGAGCATACATAACCCCAGAACGTATCAATCGCTACTTTGCTAGGGAGGACGCCAGGTGCCCGAGATGTAATACACAAGGGGCGACTTTTATTCACATGATATGGAGCTGTACCTCCTTAACGCACTACTGGCAGGAAATAACACGGGAGACAGCAAGAATAACGGAGAGGGTAATCCCCTGTACACCGGACCATGTCTTGCTTAGCCTGTTTCCACACACTGCCAAAACTAGGACCACGGACGCGTTCCAAGATCTCGCCTTTATACTCGCGAAGCGAGAAATCACCAGTAGCTGGAAGAATCCGGACGGCCCCAATGTACACAGATGGAAGCGAGAGTTGGTGAAATGGGCTGGATGCGAGAGCAGGGTCCTGCTTAGAAATGCGAGACGGGGAGTGGGCAAGTTGGAAAGAGCTAGGGCGTGGGAGGTGCTGATGGAAGACCTAAAGAGAGATGGTCGGGCATCTGAAGCCTCCACCCCAGAGAGACCGCCACAGCAAGAGAACCCCCAGAGGCCAGGTCAGGATGGGGTATTACTGCAGATCCCGAGAGATAGGGATATATAACATATTTACACATGGGAGGGCAGGGATATGGAAATGAGGCGCCTGCGAAACACCAACACACACTGCAAGGTACAGGGGAGGCGACTTTCTGAGCTCAATAGATGCAGTTGGGAGACAGCAGTGCGGGGGGGGAGGGAGGGAGGTTAGTTATCTTGTTGGGGAGGGTGGGGGGGAAACTGAGGCCTGTTTAGAAGAATCCTTACCGGACAAAGGATATGACAGATGGAACTCGGACTCATAAATGTAGGAGTATGTTTAATATGTAATGTGATGCACTGAACATGACCATGCTTTGCATTTACTTGTATCGCAATCAGCGGAATAGCTGAATGACATATAAAAGGCAATAAAGTTTGTTTTAAAAAAAAAAAAAGATTTACAGTACTTTAATAGGTTTGTGTAATTTTGGGACTTTTTTATAGGTGTTGTTGTATACAATGCGATGCAACTTTAACTTTTCTTGATATCTGTTTTTTTGATCTAACAAATATACAATTTATAATCTACAAAGTTATGCCGGACTACAAACGTTTTGTAGTGCTACCTATTTATCAACACCAGAATGATGGAAGGCTAAGATAAGCCTGGTGGAAACCAAACTCAAGTCATGGGGACTTAAGAGCCCTGCGAAAGGCACATATACCTATCTATATACAGATGCATTTTTTCTGCATGTCTTTCAATAGTATTTAAATAGCGTTTCTTACTCCTTATGTCAGGATGCTAGATTACTTTTCCAGCTATGTAGTGGTGTTGCAAGTGGTTTCATACTACTAAGAAAATAAAACAAACTGCTTGCAATATTAATGTTTTCACATCCTAAGTGGTTGTACTTTTATTACAGCCAGAGCTGCTGACTTTGGAACTGGGGAACCATGTTCGAGTCTCAGTGTCGGCTCAACATCCTGTGATTCTGGTCAGATCACTTAGAGGCATATTTATGAGAGGTTTGCGTCATGCTTCTACCATGCAATGTGGTACATGTGTGACGCAAACCTCTAAGTCAGATTTATGAAGCCACGATGGCTTTAAATGGTTTCATAAATCTGGAGTAGTGCAACACAGCGCAAATCATTGTGTTGCATTACTCTGCGCAAGGGAGGTGTTCGAAGGGCATTGTGTGGGTGTTCCCACGCAAATCCCATGGTTTTGGACGCATTTCCAGATTTACCAAACCTGGTAATGTGCCAAAATGATACGCCTCTCCAGGAGAGGCGCAACAAGGAGAAATATCTTTATTTCTCCTTGTTACTTCCTCTTTCTGTGAAAGAGGAAATGCCTGTACGGATTGTTATTGTGCAGGCAGGTGTCCCTTCCTGCACAAAAACAATCCTGCATGCACCGCAGGCAGCAAGGGTTGCCCATTGTGCATCGGGGGAATGGACAGGAATGTGTTGCATGCCTTAAATATGGCGCATTCCTGCCCTTTCCCTGTCACTGAGGGCAGCTCAGCAAAATGACTTGCTGTGCTGCTCTGCACCACAATCTTCATAAATATGACCCTTAATCTCTCCATGCCTGAAAAAAGAATGTAACTGGTGATCATGTAAAGCGCTCCAATACCTTCGGGTCAAGTTTGAGCTACATAAAAAAAAATGAAAGCAAATAAGCATTTTCTTTACAGGGCAAAATCCTTAAGGCATGTCACTCTGTCTGAATAGCTCATTTATTGTGCCCGGCTTTTATTCCAGTGAGCATGCTGTAGAGTACCCCTGCTGTGTATTTGTAGCGAGGATGGGTTCTGATAGCAGCTTTTCATTTGCACTGCTATCTTGACATCTCCTCATTTGAAAGGGAAATGATTAGGCAGAGCGTAGAGCGCACCTGAATTGCGGGGAAAAATACACAAAAAAGCTAACGAAGGCTGTTCATATGTGCGTGGGACAGTGGCGTAACAAAACTTGAGGGAAGGGGCCTGCAAAGTAGATGTAGGGGAGCCCCCACGCTCGGGACCAAGTCCGAAGCTGTCAGACCAGGTACCTGCCAGTGCCGGAGAGAGGGCCCCCAGCGCTCAGCCCCCCCCCCCTTTTGCACCACTGGAGTGCTAGCCAAAAGGAGTACTTCACAATGTCCTAACTACATGCCAGGCTGGCAGCTCAGCAGCCCCAGCCCAGTGAACCCACACCGACGGGTGGGGTGGGGGGTGGCAGGGGAGGGGGGTGTTAAAGCCTGTTTAGCCCTATGGATGTATTGTATTGTAATTGCATTTATATAGCTCTTACTACCCCTGACGAGGCGTTGAATCGCTTTTTCGGCGAGTAGCACGCTACTCCGGCACCCATAAAGGATTAGTGGTGAATTAGTATAGTGAAATATGAAAGTAATTTGAGTGGTGGATATGTTAGTATGTTATTTGGATTGAGAAGGATTGTGTAGGGATAGAAGAGGGAAAGGTTTGCATTTATATAGTGCTTGCTACCCCTGATGAGGTGTTGAAGTGCTTTTTCAGACTGCCATCTTTTTTTTTCGTTGAAGGATTGTAAGAGCCTGGGGTTACATGTATCAGGTCCAATAAATGAACAATGGAAGGAGCTGGGCTTTAAAATAATGCCTACTTTTATTATAAAATACGCATGGAAGACCTGAGATCAGGTTATTTTACAATGGAATGAGAGTGGGTTTAGTCTTTGCCCAAAATATGAATTTCTTGAGGAGTTATTCTCCAGTCCTTGGGAATTTTATGTAGCAGCCATTGACACTTCTTAGGAAGTGGCAGCTGGTATAAGATTTTTCATCAGAACATGCAGGATCAAGTGATCCCGAAGTTTTTACTTAAAATACAAACAGCAACGACTGCAAAATTTCCCCTAAACAATGGTCAGAGATGTTGCTTTTGGGGTATAAACATCTTAGAGCTGCCAATTTTAAGAGAACATAATTCTTTGCCAGATGTACATTGTACTATGCCACAGTTTCTACATAAGTATTTTCCCAATGTCTCAAATCAATATTTTAGATGCAACAAATGTTGCGCTCCGGCATCCAGCCCTCCTCGAAGAACTACACAGACCGTCCGCAACACTGACAGTGGGTGCGGTGCACCAGCCCACGTGTGGCTAGTGTTCACTTCCGGAGCGCTGGGAGGCTTATTAGTGCAGCACCGGCAAGGGCTTTCGTTTCCGGGGCGTGTTAGTTGTTGAGCAAATAGCAGGATGTGTCAGAGAGCTATGAAGAGCCATCCGTACCATCGGCTCTTATGCTGTCACTGACTGTACCCTTACCTTCCGAATACCTAATTTCCTTCATTTATTGATGTTAGTTTCGAAGGCAAAGCAGAGGTAATCGGATTTTTAAGGTCTTCTGTATGAGAGGCGGAGATAACACCCGCGTTTTGTAACTCTCCTTCCGTTTAGAGAGAGTTGCCAGTATCAAAATGAAACAACGGTGTCACAGGAGCTCTCACACTTAGGGCGAGGTTGTTTTGGTGGCAGAAAGGCGAGGAGTCACGACGGCCGGAGTCGATGTCCATCAGCCCATGGTCGGTCATTTCCTATACATTATGTTTGCCCTCAATTAAATTTACACGGGGAATGTGTTGGTAAAGCTGGCTTGTTTTATTGATCACAAACATCCCACGCTTTAAGGTAGTTCAGGGTTTTACGCCTGCTGCAGAGCTTTATGTCTGTCCATCAGGTCTTGGGGCATTATACAGGTAAACTAGATAAGGTGGTTACTTGCAGTAGAAACGTGTGTGTTATGTGGTGGTCACAGTTTTGAATGGCCATATAAAACCTCTGAGTCTTATGTGCCTGCTGCAGATTACTGGGTGTACTCTGCAGCACACAAACTCGCTGGCAGGTCTCCCTTGGCAGCACACGCTCCCAGTTGCCTGCCTGCTCCCACTGAGCTGGTGTTCAGAGGGACACGGCAGTGCCAAGGGGCATTAAAAGTGTGTGCCATGCAGAGCTGCTGCCCATTGAATAGCGTTTAATGCTGTTATTTCTGAAACCAGGGCTTTGGATTGGAACAGATTAAAGCTAAACCATTATTCTTCTTGTCAGAGTTGTAGCCTGTCTAGGAGCAGGTAAGCATGCCAAATTGTTCCGTCTGGACGTAGCTCCACCACTGACTCCTGACCAAGTATCCCATGGAGGAAGTATCCAAGAAACGTCACTGCACAACGTAGCCAAGGAAGAAACTGAGAATGAAAGCATTTGACAGACACTGCTCCGAAAATTATAAAAGACTTTTAAAGAAAATGTGTGTGATAGTAGAGCAATGGTGGATGGCTGGAAACGTGCATTTCCTCAGTTTAAGCTAGTCAAGGAAAATAACATGACTACTGACCACACATTGCATCTATTGTACGTATGTAGGCCTGCATGTTTGCACATGTATGTGTAATTGTACTAATCACTTATAACCCACAGAATACAAATTGAATGGTTTGCAACTTATTAATTGGTGTTAATTACTAACCAAGCTGGTGATACTGATTTTCTAAACCGAAAAGTGACAGATTGAGTAAGTGCCCAGAAGGATTCCATATCATGCTTTGTAGGTTACTTGCAGGTGCTTCCAGCTGGCAACACTAAACCATTTTGCCAGTTTTGGAACATAGAAGAATGTCTGCAATAAAACATTAACCCGCTTAGACATCTAATTAAAAACAAACCTAGGACCTGGAGGTTACATACACTGCTTTGTAGCAGGTACAAAACCCTCTGTTTATTACGATGCAGACCTGCGACCAGCCTATTACACGGAGATCTCTGCAGTAAGTGCTTACCTCCAAACTATCGAAAAGGACTGCAATGGTATAGTAGTGACAGATTAAGAGCTACACAAGTGCTAATTAACTATAACCAGTAGTCATCTGAGACTGGCTTCCAATATTAAATCCTGAGCCATGCTGGACACTTTATATTACAATGTGCAATATTTGTAACAAATAAAGTAAGTCAGAATTGCAGTTTTCCTACACCACTATCAGCCTAAAGTGAGGATGCATCAGTGCCAACCACCACATAACCGTACCAAAATTGGACAAACACATTTCAGTGTGACCCCACGTCTTTGTAACGTTTGAGCGTGCAGATGTGCACAGTGCATGATGCTGGCCATGGTGCTACAGCTGTTCAAAATGTTTAGAGCTGCACCAGGACTAGTAGGTATTCCAGTAAGAAAGCGAATTGAGTTTTTTTTTTTGCAGAGATCTTTGAGTAACCTGCAGATCACAAGTTCCAGTCCTAGTAAAATAGCTTAGTGGTTTATGCACACAGCTGCATTGATCCTGCGAAGGCATAAGTGTGGATCCTTGTAGGTCTTAACTTATTTTTTCATTTTCCAAGGTTGTTAAAATGTGTAGCATTGAATTTAGTTGTAAGTAACACCAACTATTATGTGGAAAAACACAATTTATGTGCCCTGTAAAAAGGCTTTATTAGTATAATTAATCAGCATACCTTACATACAGAGCTTGAGAAATGAAAACACTTTCATATCTCCGTATATTTCTTGCCACCACAGAATATCAATCTTTCCACTAATAGGCTGCTGAGTCTGTTTATTGTGTATGGCAGCATCCAGCTTAATGGCCTTTGACTTCCAAACCCTGCTTCCAGAAAGGACACACTTGGCTAAGAGGAACAGGTGTCCTTAATTCTATTCTATTCACAGTAATTTGTAAAGTGTGTAGCTACCCGATAAGGCTTCCCAGCGCTATAACAACAAGATATCTTACAGCTGGAAGTGTAGACTAAAACGGAATTTTTTCAACAATTTCCTAAAACCTAATTCAGATTCGGTAAGTCTTAGGTTCAGAGGGAGAACATTCCACAGCCTAGGTGCCAAGAAGGAGAAGGACCTCCTGCCACTCTTGGCCCTCATTATCCTTGGAACTACGAGGAGGTGCTGATTGTTGAACCGCAGCATTCTTGCAGGGCTATTAGGGGTAAGAAGATTTTGAATCAGTTTCGGACCTCTTTTATGTATCGCTCTGTGGGCCATACACAGTACCATAAAGTGTATCCTTTTAAGTCCCGGCAGCCAGTGAAGGCTTGCTAGGGCAGTAGTGGCAGACTGGCACTTGGGAATCTTCAATAGTATCTGTGCTGTGGCGTTTTGGATAACTTGAAGTCTTTTTAAAACTGACTTCAGGCTGCCCAGGTACAGAGAGTTCCTGTAGTCAAGTCTGGAGATGATTAAACCCTGTATTACTAATCTGCGTGATGTCTCTGGTAGCCATCCAAGCAATTTTATAAGGACTCTTAATGTGCCAAAGCATGTTGATGCCAATTTTTTGCTTGAGTCACCATTGTCATTTTATCATCAATCCAAAAGCCAAGGCTTTTGACTTCTGATTTTGGGGTAGGATGGTCACCAAGGTGAGCAGGCCAGTTTAATTCTACCCATCTCGAAGGGTTCTTCCCCACCACCAGCACCTCCGTTTTTTCCCCTTTAAGTTTAAGGCTGCTTGCTGCCATCTACTCTACAGCATGTTTAAGGTAGGCGATAAGAGGGTTTGAGAAGTTTGTTATTTGGTGGGAGAGGAAAATGACAATTTGAGTATCGTCAGCATATGATACAGAAGTGAAACTATAAGTGTTTCTGATTTCTTCCAATTCGATAACCTACAGATTGAGCAGCGTTGGACTCAGTGAGGACCCTTGAGGGACCCCACAACTGAGTGAATAGATGTTGGAAGGAGTAGTTCCCTCACAGACTTGAAAACTTCTTGTAAACAGAAATGACGTTAGCCATATAAGAGCAATTCCAGAAATTCCGATCTCCTTTAGCCTTGTGATTAATACCTGTTGTGACACGGTATAAAATGCCACACTGAGATCCAGTATGATCAAAGCAGCGGTCCCACCCTATTCTAAGATGGCTTTTAGCCCTTCTGTGGCCGCAAGCAGGGCTGTTTCAGTGCTACTACCTGCCCGGAAACAGGCTTGTGATTGATGTAAGATATTGTTGATCATGTGCTGTTTTTTGTCCCTTCTGCTCAAAGTAGCATAAGCACTGGATCGTCCCCTTTCTACACTTGATAGGAGTGCACCAGTATAAGGTCACCCTGAGAATTTGCAGGGTTTACACCTCGTCCACCGTTGTGATTGCTAAGTTTCTAGAGAGCGTATAGCCGATCCGGCGCAAAGTTATCTCGCTCTCACCCATTATTGGCTGAGAATAACGAGAATATTTTTATATCTAACGTATGATTATTTTAATTATTATATTAGCCCATCATTTTCAGATTTTATGTCACTTGTCATGTCACTTAAGTGAGCCCACATTGTATTTTAAACGTTGTTTCATTATTAACTGTACTCTTAATTTGGACTTATGTACTGCACTTTTGACTTGTGACTTTTATGGTCTGTGACCCAAATAAAGTTTTAAATTGAAATCGAAGACATTGTTGATTTCTAAATATGAGGAAAGACTCTTATTAATATGTTTCTCCAGGACTTCGCTAGGTCCCAGCAAGAGAGATATTCGCCGGTAGTTCTCACATTTGTCAGGGTCGGCCGATTGTGTTTTTTTAATAAAGGCTTTACAAAGGCGTGTTTCCATTTTTTTGGCACTGTTCCTGAGCTGAGTGAACAATTAAACATATTCGTCAACTCTGATATCACTGCTTTCCCTCTTTTTAACAATATATCAGAGGGCGCCGTGTTCAGAGGAGATCCAGATTTTAAGGATTTCAGGATTTTTTCAGTGTCTTCAGAGGTGATTTCTGGAATCAAAGATAATTTTCCCTTTTGTGCGGCCGGAGGCCTATTGACGTTATTGGCTTTTCCTAACGTGAGGAGAATCTTATTTACTTTTTCTTCAAAAAATGTTGGCCAGCATATTGCATCTTATTTCTGATGGCGGGGGCCCGTTTTTTAAATTGCTGATTTCATCAGGTTGTTTACCACATTGAATAATTCCTTAGAGGAGCTGGCAGCATTATTTATCTTAGAAGCAAAGACGTCCACTCTTGTCTTCCTAATGGCCTGGTGGTACTTTTTATTGCTATTTTGTAATTCATCTTTTTCAGTAGCATCATAATTCTTCCTCCATGTTCTCTCTTATTTTTTAGCTAGTTTTTTGAGTTCTAGAAGTTCTAATAAGAACCATGGTGCTTTCACTCCCCTCCTTAGGACAGTATGGGCCATATTATCAAGAACGGCGATAACATTATCGCCGCTTTAGTGGCAGGAAACTGCTGCTAAAGCGACGATAAGGGGCTTGATAATATGCCCTATAGAATTCGAATAGAAGCCCAGGTTTGATGTCCTTCACACCAGAACCTGGGCTTCTATTGGAATTCTATAGGGCATATTATCAAGCCCCTTATCGTCGCTTTAGCAGCAGTTTCCTGCCGCTAAAGCGGCGATAATGTTATCGCCGTTCTTGATAATATGGCCCTATGTTGCTTATAAGGGGCTAGTTTATCTGAGGCGTTCTGGATCCATTCCTCAAACCTGTTATATCTATTGTCTAAGTCATTAGACATGTCAGGGGTATGGGGTCAAGTAAGTGACCAAGTTTATGAGTAGGGGCTGTAACACGTTGGGTAAGTTGGATTGCTGCTAGATCCATAAAAAAAGTATTGTTAACCTCACAATTGGTGTTTTCTCAATGGAAATTTGAGTTTTCAAGCACTGTGTAGTTAGCAGTAGCGGAGCTATTTACTGTCACAATAAGGGAAGTATTTGGAGAAAGGCATGCTGGTGGTAGGGAAGGAGCCTCCTTTTCTATCAGGGTCCTGTGACTTCACCTCAACAAGGCATGGCACATAAATATGTGTGGGTGATCCTGTAGCACTTGTCTTTATTTGTCACGATGGGTTAGACAGTCGGACTACTGAAGATTTTGTTGCAGAGTGCAGTCTAGCCAAAGAGAGTGTTGGAACTCTTGACGCATTACCAGAACCAGAAAGTAAAGGTACCTTGGGAGCCTTGACCGGTGACTGATTTGTGGAGATGATTGGCACTGGCACCTATTTTTGGGAACCAGGCCTAAGGAATCCTGCTTTTTTGCACCAGGCCTTATTTCTCATCATCAGATTCTTTGACCTAGATCAAGAGAGAACGAATTCGAAAAGGGGGCAGTACAAAGAAGAAAGCAAGAGGCAAAAGTAGCAGAAAGAGAAATGATAGATGAAAAAGAGCCTGCAAGAGTGAGACAAAGAGCAGAAATTATAGGCGGGTGGAAGAAAGAGCCATGAGGTGGAATCAAGACTAGGCAGCCTCGGTTTTCAGCAAGGCCAGCTAGGAATTCATTCTAAATCATATGCATTTGGGGTAGCAAAGACTTTGAGGTAAGGAGAATTGAATGCACCACTATCTGAACTCCATCAGTGTTCTGTCACTCATTATCTAGCATTATGAGTGCTTTCCAGCAGTATCTCTTAAACTGACATCTGTCAAATAATGGAATTCCTTGAACTAGCAAACTAGCAGAGCCCTCAAGTTACACTTTTTCAGGCATGCATTGCTCATCCAGTCCTCTTTTTAAAATTTGCATTCTGATACTTGAAGAAATGAAGTTCAACTATAAAATAAAAACCTCCAAAATATTGCAAAGTTAAAAACAAAAAAAGCAGAATTCCTTAGGCTTATTGTGCATGATGTGAGGCATCGTGAAAGCTCGCACTAGTAAAACCTTTCTGAACTAGAGCTGGCTAAACACACTTGACATCCTTGTCATTCTTATTTTTAGCCTGTCTCCACGTAAGGAGGTGTTGTCATTATAGTTCTTTTTGTCTCCATAGACTCTTCCAACTTGTGCTCTTTTATGAGTATGAACTGACCGGCCTTTTTATTTTGAAAATGTGGCCACCCTAGCCTCCACTCACTTTGTTTCTACTCTGCATTCTGTTGATTGTCTGTACCACGCAAATAATTGGCGAAGCGCCTGTAAAGCCATTTATACCCGATAAGATATACCCTTGCCTGCATTGACAGGGCAAAAGACCAGTTGTATGTGGAGTGTGGTATATTGTTTTTCTCTATTGTTGCTACAATGCAGCATTAGATGAGCTGGGGAAAAGGTAGCATCTCTGAAATTCAGGGGTGGAGGACTACCAAACTAATCTCTTTAGTGCTAAAAATGAAATAATTTCACATACCTCTCAAATTATAAATCTCTACAGATGGTAAGATTGAGTAGTTTTTGGGAGTTGGACCTATTAAAATCAGTGAGATGGGGGGAAAAACGATGGGAAGGTGAGGAAGGGTTTTTAGCTGTGTTATCCTTTTGAAATCTATAAGTGGTATTTTGCTGGTTTGGAGGGTGAAGACGAGTCTAAGAGGGTGATTTGAGAGATATGATTTAAGTGTCCTGAACATGATCTCAACGTCCTTGCTTTAAGACCATGACATCAACGATCATAGTCAAGAGGAGCCCAAATGAAATGTATCCCATGGGAGGTGGGTGAAGCCTATGTGGGAGAGGAGGCGGTGTGTGATGGGTCTCTCCAGAGGATGGCTAAATGTCTAACCTACTGGGGAAAGCGAGCAGGGGAGGCTCCATGGAAGAAACACAGAGATAGGAGCCATAGAGTGAGGAGTTCAGTCAATGCGCAGAGCCAAGGCCGAGTGGTTCAGTGGAGCGGATGGAATCCAGAGGAGGAGCCACAACAGGAAGGCCACATGGAGTCTATTGAGGGGAAACACAGAGCCAAAACAATGGAATGTCAGGGGAGTAACATAGTCTCTCCTAAACAAAGGATCCATCTTAAAAGCCACTGTGGAATGCTAGAGGAGAGGGAGGAGGAAGAGAGCAAAATACTGGTCTGAGTGGGTGCCTTTTATGTAGAAAGGGTGATGAAGGGGAGCAAAATAATGTCAAATTGATTTTATATAGTGCTTGCTATAATTGTTTTTGCTTTTCACAGCTCTACGGCTAACATATACTATTATACAACTTGATGGAACATAGTGTTTCAACATCAGAGTGATATAAGGTGGAAACAGCCTTGTAGCACGCAGACTTTGGGAACAAACAATTTACTGAGTAGTTTTATTGGTTGAGGGGTTTAAAAAAAGTTAGAAAAGTAGGGGCATAGACAAGATACCTAAGAGATTAGTGGTGAGGAGATGAGTGGGATAGTCCCACATGAAAGGTAAGGCATTTACGGGTGTAGCACTTTTGGAGCTCTAGAGTGTCAAAAGAGTGCCAGTAGATACCCAGTGTTCTCATTAAAGTTCAGAGTGCAGGAAGTGCTGAGCAAGATACTAAGTGCTGAGTGCGATAGCTGGCCTTCCCATTGCAATGGGTAAGACAGTTTGCTGTGATAGTGGTCTAAGTGACGCAGACGACCTTGGCAGTGCACCAAATGAGGTAGTCCAATATGAAAGTGAGCTGATCAAGGCAGTAGGCAATGAGACTGCACAGAGTTAAGTAGTTAGCCACAGTAGTGCTCTAAGCAAAGAAGCAAACTGTGAGCATGTTGTGAGGGAAGAAGTGGCGCACGACAGTGCACTGAGCTGGGTAGTTGCTGTAGATTGTGCGTGCTAAACAAGTGTGCTAATCGAGGAATGTTGCCATGGCGTTAAGCACGGCAGCCAGCCATACCTATGCGCTGAGTCAAATAGTCGGCCATGGCCATGACTGTGCACTGAGCAAAGCAGTCATCTACGACTGCACTGAGTGAGTCATTTAGCCATGACTGCATTCAGTGAAGCAATGAGCCATGATCTTTTTCTGATCAAAGCTGTTCCATCCATTATGATAGTGCGCCTACCAAAAGTGTTCTGCTTCGACGTTGTGATGATTAAGGCACTCGGTCATGACTGAGTATTAATTAGACTGTCAAGTTTGACATGGTACAGCTTGGTAGTTCGTCATGACAGAGCGCTGAGCATGGTGGCCTACCATGAGAAAGCACAGCAGGAAAGTCAGCCATGACTATATGCACCGATGCCCACTGATCGCTCTGATCTTTAGTTGAGAGACCATCCCTTGATCAGCTCCCAGGGTCTGTGAAATGGCTAGCAGCACTAGTTTGAATCTTGAGGAAGGGACCTGGAGGGTTATCAGGACAGGATCTAGCCAATACTGTGAACCGGTCTGGAGAGAAGGATTTTGAGAAGTAGATTCTCTACACACAGTAACTATGTCCATTTTGTTTTCTGCAGTGTACTGAAGAGGGAGACGTTCTTCCGAAGTAGTCTTCCAATATGGCCTGGCCGATGGTGGAGCATGAGCTTGAAATGCTTTTGGATGGGAAGGGCCTGGAAGAGCCAGCAAAGTACAATGTAGCCCCCGAAAAGTTGAAGCCTGTGAAGCTAAGAAAGAACGTCACTTACATTGTTGCGGCGGTCATCCTTAATGAACAGGTAAGTCACCAGCGGAGTCTGACAATGGTGGCATGACCAGACAAGGAAGGCTGTGGAATCAATCCAGGGAGGGGTCCATACACTTTCAGCCTTTATCTTTCGTTCCTCATTTGTAGGATCTCTGTGTCACTTGGTGGGGAAGGGCGGGACTAGGACCTTCTTTAACACTTAAAATGCCTGAAAGAAGGGGTGTCATTGCAACACCAGAGAGAGAGACCCTCTTGTTCTTTACTTGTGGCAAGCCTATGCTTTCTGGTGGTGAAAATAAAATCTTATATGGCACTACAAATCTTTGAAGCTGTGATGCCCTTAAACAATCAGTCAGTTGGCGGTATGGTTTCCTTACCATCATTAGTCCCAGATCAGCCAGGATATCATCAGACAAGCCTCACCTTCTCCAGATTTGCCTGTGACCTTGCACTAACTGCCCCACCACCTAGAGACCCTCGTTGGCGCGGTAGGAGCTATGCAAATTTGGTAAGTCAGTCAGAATGACTCTTCTGGATCCTAACTGGTCCTGACTTCTTGCAACAGAGGTTCACAAAGAGACACAATTACAGTCATGGTATTGCACTTAGCCTTAAAAAAGGTAAGATCATAGCCTGTCAGGGTTTTGTTAAGACTTAGTTAGGGTATCTCTGTGGAAAAGTTTAATTTGTTGACTTTAAATTAATAAGAATTCTTCACCAAGGATATATTTAGAGGGAAAGAGCAACCTTAAAGATGTGAAGCATCGCCTAACAGTAAGCTTGCCACCTATGAGGCATCGGCCTTCAGCACAGAAAACCCGGGTCAGAGTTTCTTCAGTACAAGGTCTGTTAAAAGGCAGAGAGATGCTGGTACAAGAGCTATAAGAAGGAAGATAAAGCCATATATTTGGCGGCCTTAAGGAAATAGGTTTCAGTTAAGTCTGCTAAGAAAGCCTATTATGAGGATAAGATTGAAGCAGTAGGTAACACATCTTGAGAAGTGTTTAAGGTGGTAAAAAAAATACATGGCACCCACTGCTTGTGCTAGAAAAAATGGCCTCTTTTTTCAGGCTAAGATCTTCAAAATTCAATCCAGTCTGGCTACATCCTCCTTGGGTGACTTTAGCTTAATCCTCCCTAAGAAAGTGACAGAGGCTGCTGGATGTTCTTTTTCTTCCTTTAACTCTTTTTTTTTTTGGCGGATACAATTTCAGCTATCTGGAGTCTTAAATCTGGCTCACCAATAGATCCCTGACCTATAGAGCTGTTAATCTTGGGGGCAGAAGTGATTAACCCATTGGTGAACAAACTGCTTAATGACTCCTTAGCCATGGCTGGGGGGTCCCCTCTGCTTGGAAACAGGCAAATATTCCCATACTGAATTAATAAGCCTATTTCTCTGCTCCCGGTGTTGTCAAAGCTATTGGAGAAATTCGTTAATCAACAGCTCTCTTGCTATTTGGAGTCTAATGATCTCCTACACTCCTGTCAATTGGGTTTGAGGCCAAACCTGAGTACTAAAACTGCACTCCTTGAGATTTGTGAGCATATTAAATGTACACTGGAAATAGGTGGAAAGGCTGTGCTGATTTTGTGGGATCTCTCAGCGGCCTTTGATACGCTTCCACACTCTATCCTTCTTCATCATCTTCAGATGATTGGAGTCAAGGGCTCTGCTCTGAGCTGGATGGAATCGTTTTTAGAGAACAGAGGTCAAGAGGCCTGGACCCCTCCTTTTTCACCAGGAACCAGGGCCATAACAGTAGGAGTCCCACTAGGTTCTTCCCTTAGTCCCACTTTGTTTAATATCTACCTTACCCTCTTGCCTATTTGGCTGAATCCTTTAGTGCCAAGACAGTCTCGTACACGGATGACACTCAGCTGCTCTTCTCCTTTAATAAAGGCGAAGACATCGCCCTGGAATAAATCAGACCATGCCTGACTGCAGTGTTCTCCTGGATACACCAGTACCAGCTGTTGTGCAATGCTGGTAAGACGGAAATACTCTTCTTTGGCTTGGATGCGCTCCCTAACTGGGTGGCTCGCTGGCCTGGGGGAGCCCCTCCTCTACTCCCTCAAACAGATGTGGTTAAGAACTTAAGGTTCAAGTTTGACAATCAGCTCTTGTTCCTGCCTCAAGTTAGGTCTGTGGTAGAGACCTGTTTAGGTCTCCTCCACATGCTGAAAAAGTTTTTGTTTCGTTTGTCTGCACGAGCCAGGAAAACTGTAACTCAGGCCCTTATCACATCTAGGCTGGATTAAGCTAATGTCCTGTACCTTGGACTGCTGGACTTTGTAATCCATAGCACCTGCACGGCTGCTTTTCAATCTTCCTCTGAGATCCTAGGTTTCCCCACATCTCTGCGCTTTTCATTGGCTCCCTGTGAGGAAATGCATTATGTTTAAGACGCTAGTTCTTACTTATAGAGCCTTACATCAGATAGGACCTAGATATCTGGCCACCAGAATTCACTTTTACTATCCTGCTAGGAAACTCCGGTCATCTAATATGCCCTTGGCGACGCTTACAAGGATCTATTGGTCTAGGAGAGGTGGTCGTTCCTTTCCCTTTCTGGATCCTTCTGCGGGAAATAAACTACCTGGACCTCCGTCTTGCAGGATCGGAACAGATCTTTAAGAACAGGCTAAAATCATGGCTCTTTGCTCAGCTGTGTTACCTGAAAAGTCTAGCGCTGGTACATTCCACGGAGCATCTGTGCACTCTACAAATGCTATTCATCATCATCATCATCATCATTTGGACATTAGTGCCAGGAAGATCGGTTCCAAGAATGGTATCCCCTTCTGAAAGAGGAAGAGAACCTTTCTTTCTTTGCTGTGTTTTGTGATGGGAGAAACCCATAAGGGAAGACTCCTTCTTAGGTGACCTCTGCGCTAGGCGGAATGGACTTGCATATCAAAATGAGCCCTGGCCATAAACGACATGGTCTCCATGAGAGCACATTTATTGCAGACTGACGCGTCATGAGTGTAGCCCAGTAACAAAATGTAGACCGTTTGTCTGAAACCGACTGCTGCTACGTGCAGCTATTAGAGGGATGAAAACCCCAAAAGTTCAAGAAGTGGCATTTTACCTAAAAATTCTGGTGAATTTGGTAAAATCGAAGTTGGAGGTAGTGCCACATATGCATTGGAAGGGGTTGAAGAAAAGGAACTGATGCCAGAACACATTGTGGCCCCGTATATAGGCTTGTGTAGTAATGTCCAGAGTTGGTGTAGAGCCGTTGCTAGATGTGCAGCTATGCTAATGCTTTCTGGAACCAGTCAGGTGCCTTAAGCAATTTAAAAGCTGAGAAATCTGCAGGAAAAAGTATCCATCAAAAATACTTGCTCTTGTGGTATTAGTGGTATGATAGTGCTGTAGGAAGTAGACTATCTTTAATGGCAAAAGTGAGGCTCTTATGCACTGATAATAAGTTATGTGGTGTGGTGCAGGGGCTATGTCGCCAATGGCATAAATCCTATCACTATGCATGACAGTTGTGCATTAATAGATGCAGGGACTGTGTCACTTAATATTGTAGACCTGTGATCTAGGGACCCCTGGGGGTCCGCGAAGCCTCCTTAGGGGGTCCGCGACTGCTTAGAAAATGAAATAATATTAACAGATTAATAAAGTGTATATAAATAAAGAAGCTAAATGTACAACTGAAAATTTCAAAACTTGCTGTAAATGTGAAGGAATATGAAATTGGAGGCTAAAAATTAAATTATATCCTCAGATTGATTTGTTAACAGTGCAGGTGCATCAAACAAAATATAGTATGGATGATGAGTGGCCTCAGTTGAATTTAGAAAAGCTCCAACCTTTCTAATACATATATTTTTTTATATGTGTTTGCAAATTAAATAAAATGTTTCATCATTTGTGTATTTGTTTGATGAATGCCGTTTTCTGCATTTGTTGTGTATTGTTTTGTGTTTCAAATCATCGACAGTGCTTAGGTTGGATTCCCTGGCTTCCAGTAATGACTCAGTGGGGAGGTCCACAGATTCCAATAATGATTCAGTAGGGGTCCCTAGAAGTCAAAAGGTTGAGAACTACTGTTGTTCTCTCCTGTGTCTTCCAGAAGGAGGTGCTGATGATACAGGAAGCCAAGGAGGAGTGTTACGGGAGATGGTACCTTCCTGCTGGGAGGATGGAGTTGAACGAGACCATCATTGAAGCCATGAAACGAGAAGTGCAGGAGGAGACAGGTCTTCAGTGTGAGGCCCGCACTCTGCTGGCAGTTCAGGAGCATGGACCCTCCTGGATCCGCTTCGTCTTCCTCTCTGAGATCACAGGTACCTTTGCTTTGGTGTGAAACACGAGCAACCAGTCCATGTTTCTAGCTTCAGACAGACCTCCAAGGCAGTCCTCAAGGAAAGGTTTGCATGCCAGAAACAGAGTTGGGAACTGGACAGAGGGGAAAAGGGCAATGAAGCCTGCTGCAGTTGTCCTTATAAGCATCTCCTTTTGATCTCACCTCTGATTAACACACCAACATTGTCTTTTGTATCTCTCTCCTGTTCGACACTGATGTTGTCTCTGGCATCTCTCATTTAATGCTCTGGCTTTGTTCCTTAGTCTCTTGCTTGATAGACTTACATTGTCTCTACTGCTTAATACTTTTGTGTGCCTCTGGTCTGTTTCTTTAACGCCCTGACATTTTTATAGTGTCTGTCTCCTGCTTAAAGAATCATTTTCGTATCTGGGTCTGATTCCTGTTTGGCTGAATGATAATTTTTTTTAGTCTCCAGATGGCAACTGTGAGATTGTCACCAGGTCTAGTTCTTTCTCTTGCTGGACTATCCAAGGTTTCTTGGTCTGTCTCTTGTTAGATGCTCTGATATGATCTCTGTAATGTGCTTCATTGCCTGATGTCTCTGGTGTCCCCTTCCTTCTTGACACTCTGATGTATTCTCGGGGAGTCTCACCTGCTTTCTAAGTCTCTCCTGCTTGACATTCTAATATTGGCTGTACTTAATTTTCTATTTAGCAAACTTACATGGCCTTTTGTCTCTCTTCTGCTGTCCTCACTTGGTGTTTGTGTGTGGTGCCTCTTTTGGTCTCCTCGTGGTTGACAAGCCTAGTTGCGATTTTATGGGAAGTGTTGCCGTCTTGCTGGAAGCACAAAGCTGAACGAGACCACTACTGAAGCTATAAAATGTGAGGTGCGAGATACAACTCTGAAGTGTGTTGTCCTCACTGTGCTGTCAGTTCAGGAGCATGGACCCTGCTGGACCCACTACATGTTCCTTGTTGAGATCATAGGTCCCCTTGCTCTGGTGTGAATCATGAGAGACCAGTCCCATGTTTTTGAATTCAGAAAATCCCCCAAGGCCATGCTCAAATAAGCAACCACTTGCTATAGATTAAGAGGTGGGAAGTGGGCAGTGATGGAAAAGGAAATGAATCCTGCTACAGTTATACTTAAAGACGGCCGAGTTACTGCCTAGGCCCTTGTCGTTCTTTAATTGTCATCTTCCTTTGACCTCACCACCCCTCTGCATAACATGCCAACGTGGTTTGGGATCACTGTTCTGTTTCACTCTAACATGTTCTTTTACTGTCATCTTCCTTTGACCTCACCTCTGTGTAACATGCCAGCGTGGTTTGGGTTCGCTCTTTTGTTTTACTCGTTCGTGTTTTTTGACTTCTCTCTCTTGCTTGACGCCATGACATGGTCTCTTAGACTCTCTTGCTTGACAGGCGTACATTGCCTCTATTGCTTAAAACTTTTGTAAGTTAGCAAGTTTATTTTTCCTTGGCATGCAGATATTGTTTCTGATGTCATTCTCCATCTTGTTGTACTTTAGCCTCTCACTTGTTTGTTTTTTTACATTCTTTAGTCTGTTCTTGAAAGGTATACGTTTTCTCTGCACAGTCCTCTGATGTGCTTTCCTCCCTGGTTCCAGCTTGAAACTTTGATGTCTCTGTTGTTCTCCTCCTTCTTGTTCCTCAGTTGTTATCTCTAGGTTTTCCCACTGTCTGATGCTTTACCTTTGTCTCTCCTGCTTAACATTCATTCATTGTAATGTACTTCCTTTCCTGCATGCCTCTCGTTTCTGTTCTGTTCTCTCTCCGCATGTGACACTTATGCATGGTGCCTCTCTTGCTTTCTCCCCTGCATGACAGGCCTTGGTAGTTTATAACACTTACATGGTATCTGCTGGCTCTCCTCTTTGACGCCCCAATGTTGTCTCTGGCTCTCTCTTGCTGGAATAGTGTTAAAGTTGGCTCAAATCCATCTATTACTCAGTGCTTTAACACATTCTGTCCTGTGCATAGTGCTTACTGCTCGTTTGATGTTGGTGAGTTTCTTCTGCTTGATACTCTAACGTTGTCTCTGGTCTCACTTAGGGATTCGGTGCTCCATGAGAAGGCTCATTGTGCTTTGGGTTCCCTTGCAGGTGGTACCCTAAAGACAACCAAGGAAGGGGATTCTGAATCTCTTCAGGCCGCCTGGTGGGACAGGACCTCCACACTCTCTATAAGAGCCCCCGACATCCACCCGCTCATTAAATTAGCACTTCAATACCACGAACACCCCAGCCATCCGCTGTTAATGCCACATGAGACTGCGTATGCTTTGGTCAGTCAGAGATTTGTGATCACCTTTACCAGTAGTGCAGAGGACATGTGGGTGATGATGTCTACTCAGAGCAGCTACCACCTGCCTGTGACTGCTTGTGGGTCCACCTTTGCTGAGTCTCGGAAGAGCACTATGTCTACCATGAAACAGCTCCTCCAGCGGCTACTTCCAGAGGTGAAGGTCAACATCAAGGGGGTCCTAGCACTGCAACACTTGGGTAAGTCTCAGGCTGGAGGTGCTGATGGAGTATGCCTCAATGTTCTAGTGTCAATCACTCACAGCCTGGCATCAAGTGACACAGCACCCCCTGGAATAATCGGAGAGGGCTTCGAGTGGTTCCTGGTGCCACAGGGTGCTGTTAAGAGTCGACTGCTCCAAAGACTTTCCGCCAATGCTGTGGTTCCACTTCATAGCTAAGCCAGAGTGTTGCACGCACAATAGTATGGCAGATGTGTTGCTCATACACTTGTGAAGCTAAGATCACCACACCGTGCCATGAGGAGGACAATTGCCTGTGACAAGACGGTTGGTCACAATAAGGAACACTTCGTACAGTTGGAGCAGCATAGAAACTGCAAGGAAAAGGAGAATTATCTTACCTGTGTGGTGGAGACGTGTTAATCATTAAAAAAAGTGCCTGACTTCCAGGAAGAAATGTTCTGGCAACCAGGAAAATGTGGACGATTCAAAACAACATATGCCCATAACATGCTTGGTAGCTCTGTGAAAAAATATTTGTATACTGGGCAAATCCTGGCATGAGCTATACTCTGTTCCAGACCTAGTTATCTTTCAACGGGCTAGTTCGATTGGAATTTTCCTCAATTTCCTCTTGAGTGAGTCCACTTCTGCTCATGAGCCTCAATCCAGAAGCACACTATGTAGAAACCTTCCATGTGGTGAAACAATTCACAAATAAAGATATTTATTTTAAAAACCAATTTATTTAGAATTAAATTTTTTATTAGTACTCAACTGTCACTGTACAATTGCACTGTGTGGCCAGTCACTACTTACTATCAGTTGCCTCTACATAGGCCTTCATCGGCCCTGCTGCCAAGCATAGTGGCCTCTCTTTGTTCTACCCGCTTTAGCTAAAGAGCGGTTAATGATCTATTTAGAGAAGAGAGATTTATCAAGCCAAGATTAATCAGTAAGACACCATTATTGGATCCTTCACACGCTCCAATTCAGCTGGGGCTCCACAATGAAATGTAATTGTGTAAGCTGTATGTGTGGGCTGCAGCTTTTTTTCAGTACATCGAGTATTGGTAAGCATCTGTTACAACTCTCTGAAGTAGGCATGCTGTGGATGGGGGAAGTGAGTGAAGAAACACCACCACAACTAACTTCTTTGAGAGGTTGTGAGGTCTGTCTTTTCGGTTGTGAGTCTGCCAGTGGGTACTGGGCTGTATGAATGGTGGTACCATCATTTACCACTAGTTTATCAGAGCCACCAGCACTTTTTCTATCGGGTTTCCAGGGAACGATTCCTTTGATATTAGAAAGTAGTTGTTTGGGTCAGCTAACTCCAGGTTATTTTTCTTAATGAGTGGTCATATGTAGGATACTTGAGCTCTGTTGGAAAAGTACCTGTGGTTAAGGAATTGTGGATTATGTTCACCACTCTTCTACAGCCAACCTTCTTTCCAACCAACACCACTTGCCCCCAAGTTATGACACAACCAAACTCTTCTCAAATTCCAAAACTTATCTTCTAACCTAAAGCAGTTTTTAAAACCTATCACTGCTCTGGGATCTGGCCATTGAGCAATATGGTTTCCCTAAATCACTTAGTTTCCTGAGCCTGCCCTACTGTTCACTTTTGATCTTAAACACTTTAGATTCCCCCTTACCTTTCCTCCTTACTACTCTTTTGTACACTCTGGGCTCTGCAGATAAATGTGTAATTAAAGGACAGGTAGCAGAAAGGAACTACAGTCCTGAGAATGACTCCACGGAACATCAGACAAGCTTGGTTTGCAGTGTAAACCACTCAGTTGGAAAAAGAACACATCAGTATAGCTGTGCGCACTGTCTTAGTGACCATACTCGTTCATTACAAGGTCACTATAATTGATGGCCTAGCTTTGGACACTGCCTATCCCATTTGGCAGGATGTGTGAAGAAGCTCACATAGCTGTCCATGTTTAACATCTGCAACTGGAGCGGCAATTCTGTGGAGACAGTGGGAGAGACCGCTTGTTGCTGAACATTCACATGCAAGCTCAACATCACGTAATATTAGAACACACCATCAAGATAGTGAAGACACTGACACCGCAAGCAAATGAAAAGCACATGGAACAACTTGTATCGCTCATCTCTGCATACTTAACAAATTGCCAAACAAAGTGCCAGTAAAACGCAAAAGCTGCCACCCCAACTGAGACTTTCAGAATGATAACCCAGAACTAGAAGTTAGCAGATGGAGAATGAAAGCAAGAACACACACTCAGATACGATCCTGAGACCATCAGAGCAAGAAATGCATACTGTACTTACAGGGACAGTTGCTCTGAGGGCAAGACAGCACAATTAAACTAAGTTTAGGAATACATAGATATGCAGGTTGATGCTAAGAGTTGTAAGACCTAGTACGTCATAATAGTGCTCTCCATTTTTGGTTAAAAACATCATCAGGTTTATGAACTTTCTAATGCGCCAAAGGGGAGTTGAAGTGGTTGATGCTGCACCAGACGAACAGAGGTAAACATTTTTGAGTGGAGCAAGAACTGAGACAAACATGCATTTTTTTCTTTTCTATGATAATTCTGGAGTAGGGACCTCTTCCTTACTCCTTTTCTGGCCCAAGTTCCATCAATCCAAATGGCACAGCGTGTTTAAGAGTGAGTGTGAGAGGACTACTGGCAAGAGGGTGAGGTGTTGTGGTTTAGAGGATATAAAGGAAGTTTATGTAGAAAGTCCTCACCCGCGTCTTATAAGATTCTTGGGTTGCACTTCTAATTCTAACAAGCCAATAGGTTTCGACTTTAAAAAAAAATCTTTTTTTTACACATGTTGCACATGTTGCCCATGGCTTAAAGTTAGGGGGGGGAAAGCGCTATAACATGGCCAACGTTAACCTCGTCATAGTGCTTATTTTTTAAACCATGTTACACAGTAGCCACTCGGCTGTGCAACATGTTGAAAAAAGCTCGAGTGGGGTACACAAGGGAGGTACGGGGGAGGGAGCAGCAACACACAGGACAGCTGGGAGGGGAGAAGTGACAGTGGGGAGGAAAAGCAACATGAGGGAGGGGTGAGTGACGGACCGCAGAAATGCACTCTTCGAGAGTGCATGTCCAAAAGTAAAACAAAAAAGTACCTGCAGGAGCATGCAGCCAGTGGAAGGACACTGGTCGCAGACAGGAAGCTTTACTAGGGCCATGCTCCTTGGTAGGGACACACTGGAAGCACCTGATAAAGCAGGAAGGTGCAGGAGATGCTGACCGATCAGATGCAAGCAAATAATTGTGTAGTCGAAGTCAACCAATGGTAAGGAAGGGGCAAGGGCTTTAAGCCCATTTTTAAGCTTTTTATTTTTTTTAACAGTAGATTTCACCGACAACTGTCTCAGGCAAATCCTAAAAATGATACACAGTTCTGCCACCCACTGGTGAGCCTTGTTTCTGGACTGCAAAGAAGCAGGCATGGAAGGGACAAATGAGGCTTTGTGGCCAGGCACCGATAAAGCCAACAAACGTACGTGCCTCTTGTACATGCAACACCAGCTTTCACTCTTTTCGTATTTGAAGATTCTGGGCGTGAGTTTAAAACATAAATGTATACAGATATATGTGCACTCACCGGAAACCAACATATTACCCTTGTATGGAGCACAAAAGATATGAATGATAGCCAATTCAAAAGCCATCCTCTGGGATGGTCGCAATTCTCCAATTAGAAAAGAGACATTTAATTAAAGCACTGAAAGGATCTCGCCTACTCTTCCCAAATGTTCCTGTTAGGACTCCTTCCCTTAAAGCACAGGTGACTGGCACCGGCTGTAAATAGTTTTTGCTGCCTAAGATGTGTGCGGCACCACGATTCCTAGTTTGTTCCACATGTGGCTGCAGTGAAGGAGTTCTCTGCAGTTTGGACCAGCTCCTTGCGGTGCAGTTTGTTCTCCTTGGCTCCACAGGGGACTTGTAGCATCCTTTCTAGCGCGTCTTGCAACGCTAAACTTCCCATGGGGGATCTGCCCTTAGTTAACCACTCCCCCTCCCACTTACACTCAGCCTCTGTTCCTCTTGGGAAGTCTTCTTGAATTGCTGCAAGGGGAGAATCACCATGGAATTCCTACCAGTCCTCTACCCCCATGGGGCATCCTTGGAGGCACAGGTGATCTGGCCCTGCCTGTAAACTATTTTACTGCCTTAAGTGTATGTGGCCTGAGCATTACCTCCTCGTCCATCTTCCCCGATCCAGTGCTTACCTGTGAGAAATACTCAAGATGTCGAATCATTGGTCGAAGTCTCTTCGCAGATCAGGAGAGAACTTCACTGGTGGTTGGTGCCAGGGAACTTTCCGGAGGAGTTCCAACTGAAACAGCCCATCCCACTAATCATTTAAACAGATGCCAGCGAAAAGGGATGGGGTGCAGTCTTTGGGGGAGGCCAAAGCACAGGGAAGGTGGTCTTTTCAAGAAGCCCAAAATGCATCCACTTGGAGGGAATTGGCTGCAGTGAGAGCCGCTCTTCTCTGGTTCCTACCTTTGATAAGGAATCAAGCGGTCTGCATTCAGACAACAGTCGGATTGTGAGAGCATATATCAACAGGCAGGGAGGGATGGTCCTTTCTATTTATCTGCTGGCCAAGGAGATATGCTCCTGGGCAGAGGTCAATTTTCTCTCTCTAGGCAGTTTATCTTCCGGGAAAGGAGAATGGGCCTGCAGTTCGATTTAACAGGACTTTCCCCTCATCAATCTCCCTGTGTCTCCCCTGCCCTTTCAGGAGATGGTTCAGAGGTTCTGTCATCCTTGATTGAATCTATTTGCCACACTAGAGAATTCTCTGCCACCTCACTTTTGTCCTCTAATCCCAACCAGGGGAGTATGGCCTAAAAATGCCTAGTCAGTGAGCTGGCCTCAGGGCGTTCTGTATTGCTTTCCACCTTTCCCTTAATACCTAGAGTATTGCTGATGATTCAGGAGTATCAGGCCACGGTCCCCCTGGTAGTCCCGGGTTGGGCAAGTAGACCTTGGTTTCCCCATTTTACGACAGATGGTTATCACTCCTCCATGGACCTTTCCCTTCCAGCCATCCCCATTGAGACAGCCGCTTCTGTCTCGAGGGTCACTCAGCTGGTCTAATCTGGGAGTTTGGCTGCTGAAAGGTTAAGGTTGTTTGCCCAGGGTTGGTCCTCAGAGGTGGTAGAATCTATTCAACAATCCCGTCGGCCTGACACTAGGAAATCATACAATAGGCATTGGGGGAACTTTGAGAAATGGTGTCAGTCTAAACAGTTGCAGCCCACTCTTTGCGACCCGGTCAGGATCCTGGATTTTCTAAGAGATGGGTTTGTTCTTGGGTTGGCAGGCTCCACCATTAGAGCTCAGTGAGCAGCAATTCAGGCTTTCAGGGGTGAAGGGATGTTGGCAATTACTTCTTTGTTTTCTAGGCCAGTGGTTCTCAACCCTTTGAATTCTGGGGACCCCACTTAATCATTACTGGAACCCGGGGACTCCCACTGAATCATTATTGAAATCGGGGACCCCCCACTGAGTTATTACTGCAAGCCGGGTACTCCACCCTAAGCACAATTGATGATTTGAGCCACAAAACAATACACAAAAATACAGAAAAAGGCATTCATCAAACAAATACACAAATGATGACATTTTATTTAATTCGCACACACATAATTAAAAATTTTAATAGGTTGGAGCTTTTCTAAATTTAATTGAGGCCACTCATCGTCCATACTATATTTTGTTTGATGCACCTGCACTGTTCACAAATCTGAGGTCACTAATGTAATTTTAGCTTCCAATTTCATATTCCTTGACATTTACAGCACGTTTTAAAATTTTCAATTGTGCATTTTGCATCTTTATTTATATACACTTTATTAATCTGTTGATATTATTTAATTTTCTAAGCAGTCGCGGACCCCCGGCGGTCCCTGACCACAGCTTGGGAACCACTGTTGTAGGCTATTGAGAAGTATTTTTCTTCAACGGCCTCTTGTCTGTTCCCTGGTTCCGCCTTGGGACTTGACCCTGGTTCTACAGGTTTTAACGGGTGCTTCATTTCAACCTCTTGACTCTGTGGGGCTCACGTATCTAACATAGAAGGTGGTCTTTTTGATGGCAATTTGTTCTGGGTGGAGGGTAGGTGAAATTGGTGCTTTGCCTTCAGTTTCCCCTTCATTCGTTTTATCTTGGACTAAGTGGTTTTACGCCCAAATTCAGCTTTTTTGCCCAAAATTCAAACAGCCTTTCACTGTTCACAAGATAGTGTCCTTCCTGTTTTTCACCCAGATCCTTCCTCGACTGAGAAATGCATTGTGTGCATATGTTACATGTGCACAGGGCACTTTTAATCTATTTGCAGAGAACATCATTGCTTTGTAAAGCAGATTCCCTGTTTGTTACTTTTTGGATTGGAAATAAAGGGTCAAGTCCTTCTACGTCTACTCTTTCCAGATGGATAAAATCTTCCATCTTGTTGGCTCACAACACATCTAAATCTTGGGTATTTCTCACAGGTAAGGACTGTATCAGGGAAGACTTGGAGTAATGAAGATTACCGGTAAGTAATCGGTGAATTCTTAATTAGCTACATGGGTGGCTGCCATGCCCAGAATCTGCTACGTTTTGTCCCCGATCCATGCCAAACACCAACCCTCCGTTAGCCCTCCTCCCACAGTGTCACGGTAAAAGGTGGGGAGGTCAAGGAATCTTTCCTGTGGTGCCTTCACTCTTTTGTCCTTTTTGGGTCTAGCAGGGGTTAGGGCCAGAACCACCCCTTTACATTCTTCCCTTGAACCACACCACCTGTTTCCTCCTCTTGTTTGGAAAATTTAAATGCATTCCTTCCAAAGAACCTGATAAACGCCCTTCTTGCTTCCGTTTCTGCGAGTTGTGCTATCTCCACCATGGGTAGACCAAGATAAATTTGTCTAATTTTTGTTCTTTTTTTCTTTGCTTGATTTCTTTGGGTTGCACTATCACCATGTCTAGGTGGATCACACAGTTCCATATACCTATAGTGTTTGATCATGCCTTGATTACTCCTCTGCCACTCTTGGGCATAGTGTTCAGAGCATATATTTTGGCTGGTTGCATAATGCCCCATCCAATGGGCTTTTATCCATAATAATGCCCATAGCTATGGGGTTTCTCCTCCAACATTCCTGTAATGACTCGTCAGAGCCTATGCTCTGGCTGGCTGCATTATGGCTAGTCCTTTAAAGCACCTGGACACTCAGCAGAGCATATAATGTGGCTCTTTTTATTTTGCCCATCCCTACACTTTGCTCTCTGACACACCTCATTGTATTCCTCAGACATATATCATGCCTGACCATATGGAATATGTTACCCTGTGAACATCTGCTTGTAGCGTGTGGTGCTGTAGATTCACATGCTGCGCTTACTCCTGCCATCTAGTGTTGGGCTATGGTTGCCTTTCTATTGTTCCACAGTGAACCCATCACATGTAATGTGGCTGCCAGTATAATGCCCATAAGGTCCACTCCACAGCTGCACCTCCATGTACTCTTCAAAACACAGTCCATAGTTAATCACATAATGCTCATTCCTAAGGCCATTATGCTGTTTCTGTGATAAACACTGGCATACGAAAAAAAGCTTGTAGGTATCTGCTTGTGCGACTGCATCTATTCTCACAATCTGCTACCCCTATGCAATTTACGTAGCTACATGCTTGCTGTGATACAGTCTGAGCAATATTTGCCATAAACACAAAACATTAAAACACTTCCCACATAGGCCACATTGCACTCACGCCTATCCATCCATATACTGGCACCTACTTAATGGTCAAGTGCTTCACTGTTTTAGCTTCAAATTCCTGCACAGGGGCAGCAAATACCAAAAAGCTAGGAAACATGATAGACAAACGTACTTCCATCCATAGCATTTCCAAAAAAAAGCACGCTACCCATCCACCTCGTTAGAAGGGCGAAGTGCATTTTAAACGCAACTTCAATATACTACATGCTCCGCTTAGGGAATTTGTTGAGAAGGAGGAAATGGTTTGTTTCAGTGGTTCTGAAATAAGTGATCAATCCTGTAGTCCCTTCCTGAAAACTAGTGATGAGGTGGGTGATTTATGTACCCTTCTAAACAAGACCACGATAGTAGCAGGACTGTTACATGCTTTTATAGCAGTCACAGAAAAAGACCCTACTGACATTGCCCCACAAGGCAATGTCCCTTCCACGTTAGGATGAAAGAGAACCTTCACATCAAAGGTATATTCAAATCCCTGTCCTGAGCTTCTTAGGTTAGGTTAGTTTTTTTTTTAATTATAAAGAGTCTTAAAAGTTCAAAATTTCTCCCATGTTTGAAACGTGGATCTTGCCATCCGGACCCGTGCATTCACTTGTGTAGTTTTAAATATTGCATTTCAGAAGATCTTCTGCCCATGACATCCAAAATGTGTCCATAGTCTAGGTGAATTGTGTATGTAGGTGAAAGGTCTGTCTCATTACCCAGAAGAGCTACTACACCCTGAATTTGCCAAAATATGAGATGTGAAGTCCTAAATTTGACGCCAAGAACTTTGGATACATTCGTAGTTACACTAGTTTTTTCCCCAATCCTCTGTAACTGCCAAGACAACCGTGCAACGCATCTGCATGCTGGTCCCACATTTGAGGCAGAATGGTGATATAGCTATGCCTGAAGCTGTAGTTTCAGTTTGAGGCATAAACGACCAGGTATTTGTTACAGAATGCAGTTTCCTGGTGGGAAATAGTACTTCTTTATCTGAAGTGGAAGTCCGTAACCTTGCCATGTGACTAGTTCCAGTGGTGCTGCGCATAGGGATTCATACTGGTAACAGCGGAACCAGTAGTACCAGTGCCTGCGTTGGGATGGGTAGCTCGTACAGAGATAACTGAGCAAATGGTGGCACTATAGGAACAAGAGGAGTTCCAGTCTGATCGAACGGGGTTTGCTCTGATGCTAAACGAGTTACCAGAGTATCCTGATACTCTTGAACATGGAGCATTAATGGGTATTTGAAGCTGCTGTAATGGAGGTGCCAGCAAACCTTCTGATACCAAAGTTAGTATTGGAGTGCCATGGAGATAATTATGAGCGAGCATGGTAGGATCACTTTTAGAACCGGTATCTAGTTTAAGGGTGCTTTCCATGATTAAGTAGAGTTTAGGCACCAGTTAAACACCCAACTGGTCACAATGATTTTTTTTATGGGATTGAAGGAAATAGTGGTCCGGCTCCCACTACTGAGTGCCAAAGGTGCCTTTTTCCTTGAGCCTGTATCTCAAAATCTACCAGTCGCTGTCAAGATTTTTGGGTGGCAGAGCATCTGCAGGCCTATGGGCACTAACTGCTACCATGGAAGATCTCAGACTCCCTCACAGGGAGCTAGTCAGTTTATTGGTTAGCTTACTTCAACCTAAAATTGGTGATATCTCTGGAACCACAAGAGATAGAAAAATGGTTTCGGAATCAGTGCATCCCCCTCAAGCACACCAGTGATGTGAAAGTGACTGCCCCCTATTCCTTTGAGGACTGGGGGAAATAATACAATCACTTGGCCAGGCTTATCCTTGCTGCATGGGCAGACACATTTGTAGCTCCTGTTCCAGATTGCGCTATTTCTTGAGTTCAATTGGTCCACTCCACTGCAATGACATTGTGACTCCAGGGAGCTCTATGTCCATCAAGACATCCTTGGGCAGATAGTCCAGTCAGCTAAGCCTTGTGCAGATCTTCCCATGGATCTGATGAGCTTTTCCTGGCAATAGCAGTTGAGCTCTGCTTGCAGCCAGGTAAACAATCCATCCCTCTGGAGATCACAGCTGCAAAGCAGTCACAGGCTGTTGTCCAGCCTGATGGGGCATGGCAGTCTGGAAGTTGCCTGGGCAGGGGGTGTTAAGCTGAAGGCAAATAGAGGGTTTGTAACTTTTTAAAAGTTCCCAGGTTCCTCCAGTCCTGGAGCAGCACTTTCTGGTGCTGCTGGTGAGGTGTCACAGGATTCTGAGCCACGAATCCACATTAAGACCAGCTCTAATGGGCCTTCATTTTTATGCATATGAGCGTATAGAATGCCCTTATCTGCTCCTATAGCCACAAGAGATGGGCACAACACAGGAAATAAGCGGGCTTCATTCAGCACAGATCAAATCTCCCTTGAACAAAGCAATAAGCTAGAGCTCTCTCCACCTACTAAGTACTATGTGTTTTAGGAAATAGAAATGGAAGTGCATATGTGCAGGCTGGTTATCTAAGATGTGCAATGCCACACAGTACAAAGCATCTGCCATTTTGGGCTGGGCATGCATGCGATTCAAATAAAGACCACCATTCACCAGGCTATCCTTGAATCACATATCCTTCATACCTGTTCCTGAAATGATGAGAGTAAGGGATCCCAGCTATTGGGACTGAATTTCCCCACATACACAGTCTTCTAAAATGGGTACATGTAAAAAGGCCTGCATCCTTGAGCTAAAAACATGCTACAACTACCACCAATCACAGCAGTTTGCGGCTTTCAGGGAGGGGCTAGTAGCCATCCTGTCTCAGAAAGCAGCACACTTTTGAGTGATCATCAAATAACAGTGATGACAAAATCAAAACCAAATACACTGCCACCAGTAGACTTGCATGACTGATGATTTCACTGGACGAAAACAGGGTAGTGCAGAAAATTGTTACAGAGCAGGCCGGCACCGCTCTACCAGCCCACACAGGATGGAGACAGGTTGGATCTTCATCCCAGCAGAACTGTTTTTTTAGCTTGTCGAAGGCTTTGAAATGCCTTGTTTCTATACAGTGCCGGGTAATGCCAGATTAGCATGCTCCTATATAATCCAGCTTGTGAATTCAGGACAAGATACACAAGTCGTTGCAGTCTTGCAGAGAGGAAGAGGTCCCATACTACTGCGCTGTGTTGATGGACTGGGCACCAAGAACCCTACGTCGCTCAACCAGATCTCCCACCTGTTCTGCATCTACCCAAGTGACCACAAGATGACAATGCTCTACAAAACACTTAAACAAATTAGACTGAAAAGTAAGACTTTGTATTCACTGATAAATGACTAACATACAATCAAGCATCATTAAATCTGTCACTTTATTGCGGCATTTACATTGAATATGCTCCACAGAAGGCACTCAGATTTTATTGCACAGCATCGGTCATGTAGCGATACAGAAAGTGCATAGTTCACATACCAGATAAATAATACCCTTTAAAGATGCATCCAGCCCAAGTCCCACATACGATTAATACATTAAAAACTTAGAGGTAGAGCAGAGATCGAATAAAGTAGGCAGCGCTTCAATTCCTTGCATGGGATCGTCTCAGCGTGATGACCTGCCCCAGGAGACTACAAACCATAAAGATGGCGGACACTATGAGAAAGGAGAGAGATGACACAAAGCAAGGTGTCTCCCAGTAACTTTGATAGGTTTGACAGAAGGTAATTGATACGAATATTATAGTTAAATTTATGCTGTGGGTCCAATGCGGAAGAGGGAAATAAAAATCATTGTTTATAGTGGAAAAGATGTTTTGACTGTAAATGGCAAAAAAAAGATTGAAAATAAATTAAAATAGGACCCTAGCCTCTCACCTTTTCCTCCGTTCTGAGCTAGCTCAACCCTTGTACCTCAAAGAAGCGGTAACAGCCTCAAGGTTGGTGTAACGCTTGCGGTGAAGAGACTGCCATGACCTCGCATACAGACGAGGTGTTTGGTGGGGGGAGGGGGGGGAGCAGTACTCTCCCAAGACTGAGATCCGTTCAAAGGCACCCTCCTGCTCCCTTAGGTTACCTCCTACGCTGGCCAGGAATTCCCTCCCAAGATCCACTTCCACTGTATATAGACATAGCATAAAATCTTAGTGGTTAGACTTTAATGTAGAACGAGGCAACAGTTTCAAAACACCTTGCTGAGTCCTTGGTATGTTATGTTAAAGGACATTTTTTAAGCACACGTACACCCCGATCGGTCTCTTGGCGCTAAGAGAAAAGAGATCAGTGAAGGTCCAGCGAGCACCAATGCCCTATATGTCTCAATTTAATTTATAATATGCCAATACTACAATATTATTATATGCTCTATTAATATGATAATGCTTCTGGATATGTGGACATTGTGAACCATAGGTAAAGGTAAAAGCAGAGTACCCTGATTTAGCGAGAAACCCTGTCCTTTGAAGAATTTCACAGGACTTGCGGGTGGATAGCGGCTGGATGCCGAGTGCCTGCTGCATGCAGGTCCTGCCTCATGAACCTTAAGAGATCAGCCAGTCCATATTGCCTGAACAGACTGGAGATGCATGAAGGGGTTAGTCTACACACTATTTTGTGCACAATGACTTAACATGCACTTTACTGCCCACAATCAGTGCACACTGCTAAGCAGGTGGAATACAGACCCTCGGGGGAAACCTTCAACAGGAAGGGTAGCAGCCGGTGTCTGGCTACATCTCCAATGTCCTCATAAGGGGGGGGGGGGCCTTCAAACAGGTTTCTCCGACAGTGAAAGTGAGACAATGCTGCACTCAGAATGGTAACCTGATTCAAGAGGTGTTGTAGTGCATCCACTGAGTTCACATGGGAGTGGTGCTGGCTATAAACGATAACTCCTGCTCTAGCTTAACCTGGGATTCTGCCAATGGGGCCAACGCTGGTCAACTTTGGATGCTAAAGCTGCACCGATCAGCGTTATTATTTATGGCCATGCTCCAACTTTGGTGGCCCCGCATCCATAGGATTATCACCAGATGGTAAAGTGCAAACGGAGATGTTGTCATCCGAGGTTCTCTGGCGCTATGAGGCTTCCAGCACATATACAGAATTCAAAATCAAATGCCATAAAACTACTGTTCTAAGGTCAAGGATTAAGGAGGGCGTAGCTCGGATGCAAATGTTTTGACTTTGAGATAAACTGCTGCAAGGTTAATTTTCCTGAAACTACTGCTGAGCAAGGAGCAGACTATGCAGAGTTCTATATAATGATACCTCAGCTTGCTGACCATCACATGGTTCTTTTTGATGTTCAATATCGTAGAAAAAGATCTCCTCATGGAGGCCTCTCTATAGGCAAAACACTGTGTGATATTTGGGCTATCTGGATTGTGCTACATCAGACACACCAGCTCAACTGCTTGGTGGGGTGAGAGCCAGCACACCCAAACTCGAAGCTTATTTCACATACAAAAGGTCTCAACAGATTTCTAAACCTAAGTCTTCTGCACGAGGCATGACAGAGTGCTTTATAGCACACCTCAAATACGCGTGAAGTCATAAGCATCCATTCAACCACCTAGATTAATAGCAGTGGAAGATTTTCTTCAAGCTGAATAAAACTTGTTGATGCTACGAGTTGCTTAAATAGCAGGAAATCCAAGTGTTAAACAACCAGCAGTGGGGAAATCCATAACTGTGATATTACTAACAGAACTATAGGCACATAAGATGGTCATGTTCTACAGATACTGAAAGGCTTAAAACAAAAGTACAAACTTAAAACAATAGCTAATTCAATAAGGCAATGTTGTTTATAATGGATGCTTGATCATCTAGCAGAGAATATTCTCATCTTAGAAATATCCCCAGGATTTAGACAATATCCAGACGATTTTTCAACAGTGCATCCATCTAGTAATGCAACTAGTCATAATGGGACTACCTGCTTGGATGACATCAGTTCAATCAAATATTCGCTCACAAAAGGGATCCAGCCAAAAAAGCATGTCTCTAACCATTAATTCAGAAGAAAAAACAATATGTAACATGTTACCAATCATCAGACGAAGAGAGGTTGGAGGGAAGTGAATATCACTTATTCATTAGAAAAGTTACCAAAGACAAGTAACTTATTTGTCTAAAGAATGTACCTTCTAGAGGAGTCCTCGTCTTAGTAGAAATACCACATCCGCAACAGTACAGGAGGACATCTCACTTAATTAAACCTGCTGAAGAATAGCTCTTCCAAACTGCACTTTGGTCCTCTCATCAATGTCCACATAGGAATGGTTTGGAAGGATATAGAGACAACCAAGTGACCACTTTGCAGATGTCTAGAAAAGGGGTTTCCTTTAAGGGCGCTGGTGTATCTGCTCCATCGCTTGCAGAGTGAAGCTTCAGGTGAATCTTTCTTCAATTTTTAACACAATTTAAGCAAAGCTTCAGAAATAAATTCTTAAAAACTATGACGATTTGGTCATCTATTCCATATTCTTTGATCTCTGCATAAAAGTGAATGGGTCTCCTGAGATTTGACATGTAAAATCTTTCATCTACTTAGGAGGCTGAGGTAGACGGAAGAACACCAATAGTGTAATTTACTGGCAACTGTGGAATCTGGAAACTACCTTCAGCAAGAAGGAGGCACATGCCCTCAAAATGCCTTTCTCTGGCAAAGACAGGATTCGGAAGACAATACATGAAGCTCCCTTTCTCTTCTGTCTATTGGAATTGGCTGTTGAAGGTGGAACATTTTAAAAACGTGACAAGGGGGTTGCAACAGCACCCCCGTTGAAATTTCAGTACCAAATACAGATCAGACATTAAGGGAATCAAAAATTTTGAAGGAAACACATTTTGAATCCTTTTCCAAATATAATTTGAAATTGAAATTTCAGCTGCTGTTCTTCAAGAAGACTTTTAAATAAGATATATAATTGGTGTCAGATTGAGGGAGACGAAAAGGTATTTCGTCATTTGTGGAACTGGTACCATGGCCCACATCTTAAAATGTAAGATATCAAAGCCGGACAGGGACACACCAGTGCTGAACAAGATAGGACTGATGGTGAAGGCCGGGTAGGGCTTAGACCTAGGACTGAAGCTAGTGGAATGGCCATGGCAGGAACAGGGCTACAGTGCGACATGACCTGGACTATAGCAGCTCCAGATAGAGTGCCATAATTTCCAGTAATATATGCAAATATTGTGAGCATAAAGAGGCAAAAAATTCCAGCTGCAGTTAGCTGGACGTCAAAGAAGGAAAGCTTAACTCTACTTTTTTGATTATCCTTTCCAAAAGCAAGAATGGTGTCTGTAGTGCAATTAGATTTTTACAACGGTGTGTTAAGAGTAATATAGTGAGTATCGTTGGTCAAGAATTGGTTTTATGATGTGAGAACGAAGAGCAGTGTTTATACCGCCTAGCATATTTGTGGTTACAGTGATGGCAGAAATGCTCTTCCTGGTGGGAAGAATGGGTCGATAATCGTGCCGTACATCTGTTGATGATGAAATGTGAATCAAAGACCATGTTCTGATGTTTTCATGACCTAAATAACTTAGCATCTATTGAAGGACTTGGGGATTTAACAAGACACAGAAATCTCAGTCTGCTACATTGTGGTCCATGCCCACAAACAAGTCGCCACAATGGGCCGTCCCAAACAAATGCCATTAAGAAGTGCTACAGGGTTTAAACATTGAGGGCTTTGGAGACACCATAATTTTGATTGACATCCAAGTTACTACTTTGTAAAAAAAAAAAAAAAAAAAGGGCAACAATTGCAGGACAAAACACCTTAAGGATCTCTAGACCCTCATCCTCTGCGGCGGGAAGAATAAAAAGTATTGAAGTTAAAAGTGCGGGTAGTGGCTTTGTTTGCTCACTTTTGGCAACTGCAGCACTGTCGCTGACTATGCAGCAACTAACTATCTTTCGAAGCATTGCTGAAAAATCTTTTGGATGCAGAGTGATGCCTGGGACATACCTCAGATATGTATTCTGCTAAAATGACATGCAAACATTAGAAAAACATTATAAAATAATCACAATTAAGTGATAACTGGTAAACATGGATCAATGAAACTAACTTTCCACTCAGTCTAAATGAAAACAAAAATACACTTAAAATGATGTCCAGTGAGCAAAATCTTGGCACAATGGACGAACATAAGTTATTATTTCTTGCGAATGTTTCCTGTAAGCAATGAAGATAACTACAACAATGCCTTTGGAATTCTAGCAAATAAGGTGAGATGCTCTTACCAAGGAGTGTTACCTATCAATCAATTAGCATTTGTAGAGTGCTGCACTGTCACCCCAGGGGGTATCTGGGTGCTGTGTCTCCGTTGAAAAGCCAGGTCTTGAGGAAATGGTTGGAAGAGGGAAAAAACAAGCAGAAAAAGGCAAAACAAAGGGCAGAAAAATGAGCGAGCAGAAAAGGAAAAACAGGGCAGCAAAACGAGCAAAGAAGGCAAAACAGAGGACAGCAAAACGAGCAAAGAAGGCAAAACAGAGGACAGCAAAACGAGCAGAGAAGGCAAAACAGCAGAAAAGGGCAAAACAGAGGGCAGAAAACGAGCAGAAATGACAACAGAGGGCAGAAGAACGAACAGGAAAGGCTAAACAGGAAGCAGAAAAAGGCAAAACCCAGGGCAGAAAAACGAGCAGAAAAGGCAAAGCAGAGCAAGAAACGAGCAGAGGAGGCACAAACAGAGGGCAGCAGGTAGGCAGGCAGTAGAGGACTCCGGCCAAGCTAGACAGGAGAACTGTCGCAGGGGGAGCTGGCACGAGGACCTGCTACCTATGACAACAAGAAGGAGATCTCCATTTTGACAACTAACTAAACAAAAGAAGCATCTCATGTCTGCATTTGCTGTGACCTAGGACAACAGGAACCAATTAAATATTATCCAGCTAGTGTTACAAATTGTTAGAGATCAAGACTTGACCTATTTCCTGGATAAGGCTGGATACACAAGAAACAGACAACTGTGCTCTCAGTTGGTGTTCTAAATCGCTTCGAAGTGATTGGCTCCAGGAAGAAAAAACACGCTTGCTGTTGGAACAGAGAACTCCCTTCACTGAAATCTCTGAAAACCAAAAAGAGGCACCTCCATCCCGCTCTAAGTGCTCTTGGTAACAGCGATAGATGCATGGTTCCATAAAAAGCACTTTCTGAGCCAGGTCATGTGTAAAATGATATAGGGTGCCGCCAAATGCTGTCAGAATGATGTATGTCACCTTCAGCTAGAATACTCATTGGCAAGAATGACGGAGATGCCAGAGTCCTGCAAGACTCCAAAGAAGTCTACAGTTCTGCACTGTAGTCAAATTCATGAGCTGTGGGTCACACAGAGTGTGCCGTTGTCTATTAGAGGAAAATAGGTCACACTAGGACAGAGAAGCATCCGCCAAGTCTTGTACGTGTCTGGCACCGAGTCCCGCATACTGCGGTTCAGCCAATAGCACGGAAAGAAGCCAAGATAGCACACAACATTTCTGAAAGGCGATGAGCCTCCCTCCTCCTGAGCACCAGCAGAGACATGACGGGATCACAATATCAAAATATATATTTTTTTAAGATGACGGGAGGGGTGAAACAAGGGCCATTAACCAGAACGCTATCAGTGACAGAGGTTTTCCCCACAACCAGTCAGAAAGGTGAACCTAGGACTACAACCAATGAGACGGTTACAGTCCCTTCTATTTCTGTCTCTGGATCATAGGAGGGGTGAGTCAGCACCAATCACCAGTACAGCCAAGGCCCCAAGGTATCTGATGCTGGAAGAGGAGAAACTAGAACCAGCCACTGCCACGGTGGACCAACCTGATATCAGATATGCCCCTTCCCCCCACAGGTCAGTGATAAAACCGTGAAAGGCATTGAAGAAAGTTACTAGTTACTAGGGCAACCAGAAGAAGAAGGGACTTGGCCAGAGTTTGCATTTATCAGAGGTCATTTGACAGGGTACTAGCTTCCATTTGTTCACCGCCACCCTTAGCAATTTTTGTCACTCTACCTTCCAGGAGATTTGACCGTAAATGGCCCCTGAGATAACTACATAAGTGAAAATAGGTAGGGTAGATTTGGAGCCACTGCAACAGGCATTCAGGGGTAGAATGTAATGCAGCAGGCCTCCCAGAGGATAGTGGAGTCTCCTTCCTGTGCTGGCATTACCCTGCAATTTGCTGATGAGGCTGATGTACATGTGGCACTGATGGCCCTGCAAATCTGTGAGAGGTATGATTGGTCACCTGCCTGAAATGCATCTGGCTGTTTCTGTTCCCTGTGCTTTTCCATCTTTAATTTTCATTGCCTTTGGTAAGTGAAAGGCCATTTTTTGACTGGCGTTATATGAGTGAAGGACTTCTTCTGAAGACCACACAGGGACCAGGTTGTGAGAGCGTCAGCTCCTGGATAGTCAGCCCGGTCACTATGGGATCCTCAGGAGGGCCCATTGTTATTTTTAGTCAATAAATTAGGTTTCCCATTGCAGTCTCCTAAAATAATCATCCTTCAAAAGTTGACGCATCATTTCAATTTCAGAGTAACTACAGTACAACATTTTGCGTTAGAGACAATGCAAAAAAAGATATGACAGTACAGAAGAACAAGTTATCAACCATTGGTAATGCTCTTTCTGGTAGATATTCTATCTAACCGCCTGTTCCTCAACTTTTGACATTTCCCAAGGTGTTGACTGGATCCGGAATATCTTCAGCAGTACTTCTGCGTGCGAGCAGGTGGCATCATAAAGCTATGCACCGACGTCGTTCTACTCCAGAAGTGACGTGCAGAGTTGCCTATAAGTACCATCCATGCACACTGGCATCAGTTGCTTTGTAGGCTCTCCTTCCCCACAGACTCAGAGCCCAATAGCAGATTGGTTTCAACCAGTCTGAAAGTTTCAAGACTTGGTACCTTTTTAGGTGGGAAAGAGCACAGTTCACAGAACAGGGAGGATTGGAGTGTCAGTAAGGAATCTGGTTAGACAGAGAATCTACCATAAAGAGCATTACAGAAGGTAAGTAACTTGTTCTCCTGATGGATACTTCTAACCTCAGATTCCTCACTTTTTGAATAGACCCCAAAGCAGTACCTCCCAGGTGGTGGTCTGTGAATTGGCTCAAACCAAAAAGTCCTACTGAACTGAGCGAGCAAAGTGCCCTTCTCGTTGGCTGTGCAGACAGTAGCGCTTCATTAACGTGTAGAGCGACACCCACGTAGCAGTCTGGCAAACATCCAAACAGGTAATCCACGTACCAATGCAGTGGTAGCAGCCTTGGCTCTGGTGGAACGAGGCTGCAAACCTTCCAGGTGCAGCTTCTTGGTCAGTGCATAGCAAAATTTAATGCAGAGCACAATAGACCGAGAGATGGTCCTCTTCTGCACTGCCCTGCCTTTCTTTGCCCCAGCAAAACCAACAAGTTGATCGTCCAAACAATTTTCCCTGGTACAGTCGATGTGAAAACTAAGAGCTCTTCTAGGATCCAACCCGTGAAGGGGTGAGGTGGAGAAGAACACTGACAGAGTTATGTTTTGCCTGATGTAAAACGTGGTCATCACTTTCGGGAGGAAGGAGGCCCGCATTCTCAGGATCAGTTTGTCTGGGTAAAACATGGTCAGTACAGGCTGACAGAGAGGGCTTATAGCTCGCTCACCCGCCTCAGGACCTTAGTCTTCACCTCCATGGTGGGCAACCATTGGTCAAGGTCCTCAGCAGCCCACTGCATAACCATTGCGAAAGAGGCTCCTATCTTCTGTAACTGGACCTGGTGGAGAAACTAATCGAGTGTCTGGTGAGGTGTTCAGGACACTGGAATCCTGCAGATCTCTTTATCAGTTAGCTTTGGTATATGGTTGGGCAACTTTGTCCCTTGGATCATAGGGACATGATCAGAATCCATCCTGAATGAAGCATGAAGTGTGTGGGCCCTTCCATGAATCAAGGGCAGTGTATTGGAGTCTAACGGGACATCCAAAGGCAGCGGCCCAGTTGGATCAGGGTGCGGCCTCAGTTGAGGTTAAAGCGGTGCTGACTCAGAGTCGGTGAGCATTTCATCATCTAGCGTCAATGCTTTGTGATCCAGCTGGGGATGTGGCACCAGGATCGGAGTTGGCATTGAAGCCGGAACGGAGCACATAGTTGGTCCAAAGCATTTACCTGGCACTGACGCAAGACCCTCTGGCGGAGTCCCAGATAGAGGCCGCTATGGTTCCTTGGGAACTAGAGGTGCGCGAGAGGGAGCTGGTAACTAGCCAAATAGGTGCAGCACGGTTTCACAAAAGTCTTGGATTTGCTGCAACGTCGCCGATGGACCTGATAATTCAGCTTGCCGGGGAACAAGGGTCAGAATACCTTCTAAAGTGGATTGCTTTCGGAAGCGAGACCACGAACGTTGACACCCTCCCACCTTCACTGGCGTTCAAGAGTGGTGGGAAGGGTCTGAAACCTGCTTGGACTTCTTATGTTTATTTTTCAACTTACCCGAATACTTCAATGTGTGACAAAGATTGGCCATGGAAATGACTTTGGAATAGGACTGGGTCCATGCCCTTCCCTTCAACATCGGCTAGTCATGGCATGGAGTTTTCCTGTGCTTGATGAAATAGAATTTGGCTTGCTTTTCTGGATGGCCCTGGGCTTCATCAAGGTGCAGTTGCTGCAGGTCTTTCAGTCGTAATCCGACCCAGGCACCACAGGCACACCTGATGGGGATCTCTCAAAGACATTTGCTTGTGACAGTCTCTACAAAGTTTAACCTCTTAGTTTTAGACGTGGCATTTTCCATACCGCTCTGTTTTTTTAGAAAAAATAATTGTAAAGCAAAAACCATCTCAAAGAAAATTTGGTAGCTCTAGATCCTCGTTTGGCGGCGCAGAAAGAAACTCATGTCAGTAAACATGGGTGGTTGGTGCTTAAACATGACTCCACACGCCACTTCTGGAGTGGAACTACATCGGTGCAGAGACGCCACCTACATGTGCACAGGTGTACTGCTGAAGAGTTTTCAGATCTTGTCTCACGCTTGGGTAATATTCAAAAGGTGAGGAATCTGTAGTCAGAAGTATCTATCAGAAAGGAGGGCCATCATCTTGCCTGCCAGAGGATGCGTTGTGTTCGACCAGACTGTATGTAATTTCGTGCAAAAATTATTTTACAGAATATCATTACTGAGAATACTTTACATCTAAACTGATTTATGGACATTTTAATGATGAAAGGTAGTTACCTTTTCACAGAAATCAAATAGAATGCCTCTTTGCGAAATTGCTTTTTGCAAGCTTATTTGTTAAGATGTAAATGCCATTAATCTTGAAAAATTGTTCTATCCGTTGAGTTTTCTGTGCGGTTTACACAGATCCTTTATACCTTTCCCCTTGTATACCTGAATATATATTATATATGCACATATGCAGAGTGTAATATGCTATTTATTACTATTGTTGAGTGGGGAGAGGCCGTAAATTACCAGAGACGAAGACTCAAATGGGTCATGACGCCCCTTCCCTCCTCCAACAAAGCTAATAAATAGCATATTATATACTCTGCACATTTGCATATTTGGTTTATGCCATGACATCTGTAACATGCAATCTGTGTGGCAGTAAACATTGTTTTTCTAATGTCAATGTTGTTGTAGGGTGGTAAACTCGAATCTGACGTTTGCACTGTAGTAATAAATTACATAATTATATAAATATAAGTGTGGGGACTCCCCTTTTTTATGGAATATATAGCAGAATATTTATATAATAACAGAGAGGGTTTTCATAAAAAATAGATTTCTTTTTCATTAGAAAACCATTACTAAGAAACCATGCATTTTTAGAAATTGTAGTAAAATCACATATACTTTGCATTTTTTTAAAACTTTCGTCCCTAACTGGGATTTGCTATGGGGTACATTACTGAATATTTGGTTGCAGGTTTATGGTACTTTCTAATTTCTAAGTACAACAAAATTATACTTTTTAATTAGTCCTGCTTTTTTCAATATCAATGTAATCATTGTGTTTTAAATTTCTTATCGGCTAGGGATAATAGAGCATTATTTTATAGAAAAGCGCGGTTGGCAGCGTCTGGTATCCTCCTCATGTAGATACAAATACCATCGCTCTAGATGTGCTGGTCAGGCTCGCGGGAGAAATGAGGGGATGAAACAGGCAAAGTTTTGGACCTTTCTTGCTCTATCAGCCACTAAAGCACCCGAAAACCATGCTGCCCTTGGACCGGAGACTGTGAAGACCTTTCTCTTATATCCCTGAGGAGGATCTAGATTATTTTGAAGTAAATAGCTGTCTTGACCTTAGGCAGCACTACTCTGGAATCCGGCTAGCCAAAGACTATCTTTCTGGAGACTCGAGTACACTGCGAGTCTTTCCCCCTAGTGCTTTTGGTGTCTGTTTTCTTTCAGAGATTCAATGCAGAAATCAGTTTCTGTGTTCCAAATGCATATTTTACTTGACAGAATAGTAACAGTTTATGGAAACTACTGGCAGATTCCATAGTAGTATGTAGAGGTACCATTTATGGGGAGTAGCCAGTCTGTCATAGATAGAGCCAAGAGTAGTGGTTTGCCTGAGGTCACACAGAGAGAGAGAGAGAGTGGGGTCAAACTGAGGTTCAAGGGGAGCGTCATTGGCCAAATGATATGCAAGGTCCACAAGAGATTCAGGATGAGTTGCAAGGAAACATTTGATGCCTAATGTCACACAGAGTCCATATCAGAGTCAGGCATGCACAGGGAGAACAGTGGATCACCCAGGGAGGCTGAAAAAGAGTCACATACAGAATAAAGAGCAAGGAGAACCCAAACAGACTTGTGGTTGCTAAGAGAATCCATAGCAGATTAATACAGGTAGGGGAGGTGTGAGTCACCTAAGGTCACACACACACACACACACACACACACACACACACACACACACACACACACAGAGCACAGCAGAGATGAACCAAAACTAAGGCAAAAGGAAGGCCTTCAATCTGCCTGAGATCCCAAAGCCTGTAGAAGCGTTAGCCGTCACATACTGAATGGGAGGTTAGCGCTTAATTTGGGTTCCACAAAATGAACATGGCAGTGACTTGTCAGAGACTGTAGAGACTGAACCTAGTGGGAGGTGCAAGAAGCTTTATACTTCAAACCTTCCCAGGTCTAACAAAGCAGTCACTGCACGAGAACCTGCCTCGCACCCTCCAATATCCATTACAAAGATCCAAATTGCCCATGTTGGCAAGGCCATCGCCTATCCAGAGTACGGCTCCGCGCATCCGTATACCCTCTGCCCACAGATGGATAGCTAATGCCCACTGTTTTAAACAAGTGAACACATATTATAGCCTGCGAGTCTGGAGTACCATGTTCCTGTCTTACTTTATGAATGAACCTGTTACATAATTCCTGACCAAATATCTTTCTCGAGAGCTGTATGCTCGTGTGGAGATTGGCACTCCCCTTCTCTCCCTCTTAACACTGCCAGTCTTTGGGACAAATAACCCCACCATCACCTCTACAGTACATTCCCCATTCCCATTAAAAATCAAAACATAAATTAAAACACATCAAAATTTCAAAGTCGAGCAATGACCCTCAAAACTTCAGCACAGTTCAAGAGTGGAGGGTTCACCCTGCAGGGGGATCAAAAGCTCTGGTCGTGGGATTGATACTTATTGTCAGAACCCTCTACTGCAAACAGTAGGCAGGCACCTTGCGTCAGATGCCCTCAGGATGTTGAAAGGCCAGTCCAAAACCCTTTACCAGCTTCCTATAGATGTTGAGAGGCTTGGGCAGAAACACCCTTTATCACAGACCTTATAGATGTTGGAAGGTTGTGGAAAATGCCTTCTGTTGCCACTGGCTCGCAGGCTTTTGGGGTACCCGGGGAACCAATGCCATTTGTCTATGGTCTTAAAAGGGTTCAGGTGCTGAAGGATGAGGGCGCTTTGTGTTTTATTGTCAAGAAATCACCTGAATCAAGCTGAGAACCTGTAGCAGCTGAACCCATTTTGGGAAGGTCCTAGGGTATCACTTTGCCACAAGTTGTGACAGCATCACCTATCTCTCCGTTCCAGGGGGAGTGCAATGATTTGGGCAATGGTGCATGCAGTCAGTTCAAGTGTTCTCCCTGTGCTCTGTGTCTGGGGTGTCCGTTCGAGCCTGTGCATTGGGATTATCTGTTGTCTTCTTTGTGTCCTTCCTAGCACGAGAGCTTTCAGACTCCTTGGCCCATGTCCTAGTACTACCCTTCTTGGGGCCTGTAAGGGACTTGTCATCTCTGCCACCTTCACAGTGTGCGTCTTCTCTTCTTCCTTTGCAAGTTGTACCGTCCCTGGCTTCTGCGTGGAGCATTCCTTTTCTGACTCCCATTTGCGATGTGTCTCCATCTGTGACGCTAGACTTGTCTTCTCTGGCTTCAGCCCTGCACGCTTCTGGATAGCCCATTTCCTCAGGAGGAAATTTCACAAAGGCCACTGCTGCCAGCTCCTTGCAGAATTCCTCGAGCACCACCACCCCCTTCAGCAGGATCATGTGGTCGGTCCTAGAAGAGAATAGTGGGAAGATAAAATCATCAACGCACTTTAAACAAAAAACAGATTCAGATTTTCTACAAGCATGTAAAGGCTTGCACTAGTATGAGTGTAGGCATCCCCAAAAACTAGGGTAGTTTCAATAACAGCAAGGAACACATCCCCAGATATAACTGCTGCCACCTACAGTCAAAGAATTGCCCAAAAGATTCCACTCTGGTGGTAAACCAATGGTAGATCTTATACTTAACATGAGCTACAGTTGGGGCATCATCAATTATCATGCCTGGTATAAATGTTCCCCACTTTCCTTAAACACAGGGGGGCATATTTACAAGAAAATGGTGGAGCGCAGCGCTGCAGCAAATTTCGCAGCGCCGCGCTCAGCCATTTCCAAAATGCAGGGATGCGCCATTTTACAACAATACGTCGCATCCCTGTGTTTTCCATAGCGCTGGTACTAAAAGTAGCTGCCTAGCGCCAACACAGACACCTTTGCGCACTCTGCAGCACACATAGAAGTAGCAAATCGTCATTATTTAACGATTGCTTATGTGCAGGAAGGGACACCTTCCTGCACATAAACAATCATTAATGGTGTTTTGCTCTTTCTATGTGTGCTGCAGAATGCAGCACACATAGAAAAAGCAAAAACGAGGAGAAATAAAAGTATTTCTCCTTGTTGCGCCATTCTAACGCCTGCTATTGCATGGCATTAGTTTTTGGCGCTGCCTCAGATTTACAGATCCTTGTAAATCTGTGGTAGCATCCAAAAGCAATGGATGTTGCGGTGGAATGCCAACAGCAACACCCATTGCACGCTCCTTTCACACAGATACCCAGTTAAAGGGTACCATATTTAGAAAGCGGCGTTAAGCCACAAAAAGTGGCTTACCGCCACTTTGTAAATATGGTGCAGGGCATTGCACCACCGGAACGTTGGTAAAAGTGACGTTCCAGTGACACAATCCCCTTGTAAATATGCCCCTAGGTGTGACACTCCAGCCAAAAGTTTCCAACCTCAATTACCCCAGACATGTACCTTTCCTTTTGACTTTATGCCAGCTATTAGCCAGCACTGGCAAAGCCAATAGGTCTGTCTGGTGTTGGCTGCCAGCCTTTTTGCCTTTGTCAATGCTTGTTTTGTTTTGTCATGGGTTTTTCAAAACTTTATTGTTGCAGAAGTCTAAAAAACACTGGCTAAAAGCAAACATATTTGAAGGGAACTGAAGAGAATTACTCTGTTTGCAGATATTCTTCTTGTGAAAGAGCAGAATCATTCACAGCAAAGTCGGTCAGTGGCTGAAGTGGGCTGAACCACTGTTATGCTGAACTGGGCAGAAGAAAAACGTGAATGATGCAATAACAGATCAATGGGTAAAGAAAGCTGGATAAAAGCCCTTGCAAGTAAGTATATTATACATATAGTTTTATTAAACTCAAAAGGTCTTGGCTAATGCCAGCCATTACATCGCCCATTTGTTTCATTTTATCCAGTCGTCCCCTAACTGGCATAAGAGATCCGGTGAAGAAGGGGAGTGAATGTTATGTTCCGTCCCCTGCCTACCTCCCAGCCGGGCCTTGGACTGGGGCACCTGTTACCAGCACATTCATTTGTTTATTTTGGTGTTGTACAGACATGTCTCCTTTCTACTTCTTTGGCACACTATGCACCTAAACGAATAAGGAAGGTGTTGGAGTACTCTATATCAAAAAGACTATTGCAATTGCTCTTTATTTTAATAAGGATAGCATTGGTACCTTAAAATATATGTGCCACTAATTGTTTATTATTTGTGCAGTCACCTTGTAAATGTCAGAGCTTTGGTAATCTAATTGCTTGTTGCCCTGTATGTTTCCTACTTTTTATGTTTCCGTTTTTTCCAACATTTATTAAATCCTTGTATTATTTCATTTTATTTTCGTTGCCATAGAAATTATTTGACTTCTATATGTATTGCTGTAAAATATTCTGTTGGTAGGGACCTCTTGTTCCTCTATAAACATGGATTGACATCAGCAAAAGAAGCATATTCTGATCCAGTGAGTGCATCCCCTACAGCGGGCGTGACATTCACCGTGAGGGAGGTGTCTTTTCCTCTCAAGTGGGCCGACCTTCCAGATCCAGACTCTGATGCTGGTACAGAGGAAGCTGTGGAAGATGGCCTCTTGAATAAGATACAGCCTCTTGGAGTCTCCTATAAGTAAAGCCTGACTCTCACACGGGATGACCCATCCTACATCATAAAGGGGAAGTGGGACTGGTTTCCATCAACAGTGTTGCTGACTGTTCTTTTTTGGCTGTAGTTAGGTCAGTCTGTAGATACTGTGAACTACAAGCTCTGTCAGCCTGATCTCCCTACATGGTCTTCCATAAGGACAGTGCAGTCCTCAGAAGAAATCCTCTTTTGATTAAAGTTTTGCCAGAATACTATATCAACCATGACATTTTTCATACAGAATTTTTCCCTTTTCCTGAGATCACTGCAGAAGGCTTGTCAACCACCTCAATGTTGCAAGAGCTCTTTATTTGCATCAAAAAACAAATAAAGATATTTACTGGATACTGTGAATTATGGTGCAGTTTTCCGTGAAAAGTAAGCTTCCAAAGCACTGATAGCCAACGGGTGGTTCCCTGCATCTTCAAATGCTACCCAGTCAAGGGTGCTACTCCTCTTAAGGGCAGACTTGAGCACAGAGTGAGAACCAAGGCGATATAATTTACTTTGCAGCACATGCCACTGTTTCGCATTATTAAAATACTTCACACGCGTCCTATACAATTGCATTTAAGGCATTAGCTTACAATCAGACACTCAATGCGGCTCTAGACCTGAATAAAGAACTTGGTCCACTGTCTGGCCTCTATGCTAAAGCCCCAGAATCATATGGAATTCTTTCTATTCTTCTCACAAGTCAATGTCTTGGTGCTTCTCAAGGTTACCTCGGCTGGGTCACAATCTTTCTGGCTGTATTGGGCAAACCGGAGTTCAGTGTGTATTCTCCTTTTAATGGACCAGTGACTCTTTGTAGTGTTATTTACTCTAACTGCATGAGTATTCACAGCCTTCTTCCAATGTAGCTTTCTGCCCTTACACTAATATCCAAACCTGCAGTATTCTATAGATAAGTTTGAATCCCAATTTTTCAACTTGCAATCTGTTTGAGCTATGTGCGGAGTATCCATTTGAGGGAATAAATACTTAGATATCTGCTGTGTGAGCAGGTGGTGTATATGATGCTCATAAAGCTTTAGGAGTCAGACTAGGTGTGCATTATGTAGGCTACAGAGATGCTTTTAGACCCATCACTTACTGCTCTTCGGAAGAGCTGCCCATTAGTTGTCTTCGGACCAACAGAAGCTTTGAAGGGAACTGTGAGACCCTCTGGATCCTCTGCATCAGATCTGCAATGACCTAGGAAACAAGAGAGGGTGTAAAGTGAACAGCAGAAAGAGAATGATCACTGGGGTAATGGGGTCAGCGGTTGGGTGGTGGGAAGGTTATGTAGACAGGGGACTTCATGGGAACACTGGTCAGTGATCAATGACCTTGGTGCAAATCAGTAGGTGGACTCCAAATGGAAGAGTAGTCGCTTACTACACGGCAGGGAGAGTAAGAGCTGGGCATCGAAGAAAGAGGCCAGTGAGCCTATGGAGGGGGCAGGGAGAGGGCAGAGAATGAAGGAGAGAGGACAGTGCAAGTAGTGTTGGAAAAGCAGATAGCAGGATCAGAGAGGAGTGCACGGGAGAGAGTACAAACACAGTAAATAATAGCTAAGGGGGGATTGGTAGGGTGACAACTGAGCATTCAGGAGAGCAGATAGTGACTGATGCAACAACAAATCTCCAGCATTGGTGTCTTTTCTTGATTCAAATATTTCCCATCTCCAGGCTGGCAAACCTCAGCACACTGATAACTAAGCAGCTATAAAATATCATCAATATAGATTTAAAACTCTAGCCCACCCACTTCATTTGTACTCTCTTCCTATCAGCCAACAATTGGTGGACCTTAAGCTCCAGCCCTGGATGTTAGAATGTCATAGCATGGACAGTTATCATTTATCGGAACCCTAGCATCTCTCTGGGGAGGAGGGCTGGTTATACGCGAGTCTGTGAAATATACTAATGCTGTAGGACCGTAGTGATAGGTAAGTAACTTTCTCCGTCGCATCTTTCATAGAGTCACATGAGTTGTAAATAAGAAAAAACACAGACTTCAAGGAAAGGTGGCTTGGTGAGGTTTCAACAAGAAGTGGTTTTCAATGCTATCTGTACCACTTATTTTCCACGCCTAACATCAAGCAATTTTACTTTTGAAATGTTTTTTTCCGGTTCATCAGGTTGTCTAAGTGGGCTCCCCAAGAGAGGAGCCTGTAACTATGGTCAGATCTGTCTCCAGCTACTGAAACACAGCGCCTTTCGACAGTCATCATTCTGGCACTCTTTCACCTGCTGACCACCTGTATCACCAGTGGTTTCAGAGATGGGAAGCATATACAAAGATTTCGGTCTAACTAACTGATCAACAATGCATTGCCCAACCAGGTCTGGGGAAAGTAGAATGCTCACAGGGGAGGAATCTGTGCTAGCCCCTCTCTGCGGCCCGGTGGTTCAACCAGGATGTATAATATCAGGGAACATTTGGCCGAGGAGACGCATTAATATTATGATTGAACACTGTGCACTGTTTTGCGACTTAATGGTAGAAATATACAACTGCTATGTCATAATGATTGTGTCTATCCCAGGTGTGGGGGAATCATATCGCCCGAACCATGTTGATTTTTATGACGGGCAAGAAGATTTAATGTCTGTTTTGTTGAAGGACAAGTAAACATTAAATCACATAAATAACAAACGATCTGTGGGCACTCTGGGGCTCACAGCCAATCAAAAATGTTGGCAGAAAGCCAGAGAACCTTTGGAGGCCTCTGACCGGCTATAAGCCCATGACTGGGCTCTAACCAGTGATTGGCTGTGGGAGTTAAATGGCAGAGTCTGTGTTACTGGCGGGCTTGGCAGGCCCGGCAGCTCAAATGCTGATTACCAGCACTTCGGAAGTGTTCTGCTCTGCAGTTCAAACGACGACCAGAAAGAGCCGCTCTCTACAATGCCGCTGAAGTCTTCACGTAAAACCCGGGAGCGGGTGGAGGGGGGTCTCTGCTGTCTGATGCTCCTCATGCGAGAGGAGAACATGAGGGCATCGGCCAGGGCCAGGCGAGACTGAAACCCGGCATAAGGAAAATGGAGATGCGGCATGATACTAAGAATCTGGGGAAACTTAGTAGCACTGATCTGACTGGCTTGAACCGAGGCTCTGGGCCGCAGCCTTCCACTGAGGATTTCTTTACTGTGACTGGTGGCCAGAACCAACAACTGACTACAGCTGGTGCTTGCGTTGAGAGCACGCCTCTCCCCAGCGACCCTTGCGACCGGCAAGCTGGTTAGTCTACGGGTCAGCCCGGAGCGGTGGTTACTTCCACAGGGAACATCTAGAGGATTCACACTGGAGCAGCAGCAAGCAGCACGCAAGGCGTCACTAAAGCGGGGACGCTGCAAAGTGAGCCACCCTGTCTTCCCTTCTCTACATGAAAGTCTCGTGTCAGTGTGCATAGTCCCTTCTCGCCACATTCATTTTTCCTTCTGCCGCTCACTTCCTGCTTAGCGCCTCAACTCCTGTTCTACAAACCTGCCCACCTCTCTTCCCAGCATCCTCTTTGCACACTTCCTTGCATTCTTGTACAACACTTCATCACTGTAGCCCCCCCATCTCCAGATCGGGTCCACACATATTTCCACTCTGTGAACTCACTGCAACCACCATCTGTCTCTTTTCTCCCACCTAGTAAGTCTGCCACCAGTGTCTTTTTTGCTACATGCTCACAAGCCACAGCACTACTCTCTCCCTAGGGGCATAGAACATGTAATGTGAGTTGGAGACAAAGGGGCCAAGCATGAAACCTGTATTCTGTGTAGTGGATGAATAGGGCGTGGAACCTGTGTCCTGTAGTGAGAGAGGAGAGGGAAAACACTATTCAGTCTGTATTTAGAGAAATGGGTAATGTGATAAAGCTTATAGTGTGAAGGAACAGAAGCAAAGGGTGATGGAGCCTATGATGAGTCAGTGGAAGGGTTATGGACTGTAATTGAGAGGAAAGGGGATGTGTTTAGCCTTCATGGTGAAAGGAATGTGTAAGCATATTGGTTGCTGTAAAGGAATTTGCGTGGTTGCTTACTACTGATGGGTAGAAGAAGAGGGTAATTTTACTTAGGAGGCTGTAACCGATTAGTAAAAGCCGCAGCTAAATGATTTAGGTACTAAAGGGGACAAGTCGATTTTATTACAGGACAAGAAGATTTCTGTAGCACTTTGCCCCTTGGACAAGTACATTTTTTCAAAAATTCCACCCCCCTGCTATCCAATTTCACTATATTATTCTCAAATCAAAAAACATATTAAAAAAAAAAAAAAAAAAATGCATTGCCCAATGATTGAGGATGCGGATACTTGGAGGTGAAGTTTTTGCAATTTTTTTGGTCCCCTTTGCCCCATAGGGTATTGCAACACTTTTGTTATACAGCACATGCTGATACTTCCACCAGATGAAGAAGTACTAGTAGGGTACATTTCCTACCCTAAACATTAGGTTCTATCTGGAATTACTCCCATATCTTTTCTTCTCCATTACCTTTCTGCTGTTACTCCTCATATTTAGAAGAACAAGGGCTCACTGTCACTTTAGCAGTATTTGGTGGTGAGTGAACTGGGTCTGAAGGATGACCCTGTACAGTCTGCATTTCCTCATTGGGCTCTGAACAAGGAGCTTTGGAATGATGTATGAATTAAGGGTTGCAATAAATGTTTTTTCTTGGGAGTTAGGCTTTGTGGTTATATGCTGGTAGACTCTGAAAGTATTTTGTTGTTGTAAACCTACTTTCTTTTAATGTTTTTTGTGAAGTTTTAATTTTGCTATCCCAGTCAAAACAAATGTAGCCAGATTGTAGAAAATAGAATGTAAATATGGTGATGAAGTTGAAGTGCTAAGTGAGCTTACTGTTAACAAACCACTGGTTATACAGACTGAATGTGGGCAACACCCAAAAGAATAAGTTACTTACCTTTGGTAATGCTCTTTCTGGTAGAGACTCTAACTGCAGAGTCCTCACCTTTTGACTATTCCCCTGGCATCAGACTGGATCCGGAAACCTTTTTGAGCGGTACCCCTGCGCAATAGTAGATGGTGCCATGCACCTCCATACGGACACTGTTCCGCTCTGGAAAAGGCGTGCGGAGCCTATATGGACGCTACTTCTGCACGATCACGTCAGTTGCTTTTGAGACTCTCCAAGCCAAGGACACAGAGCACAAACAGCAAACTGGCTTTGACCAGAGAGCCAATTCCTCGACTTGGGATATCATTTTTGGAGAGAGTCCCATTCACAGAACGAATAGCATGGGATGGGCGGGGAGGAATATGAGGTTAGAGTCTCTACTAGAAAGAGCTTTACCAAAGGTAAGTAACGTGTTCTTCTGATACAAACTTCTAACCGCAGATTCCTCACCTTTTAATTAGGTATCAGAGCAGTAGCAATTAGGAGGTAGGTCAGTGAATGTGGCTCATACCAAAAAGTCCTGTAGGGCCGAGCGGGCAAAATGCCCCTCTTGGCAAATCTGGCTGTCCAGTCACTAGTGCTTCGTGAACATAGAGTGGTGCCTATTTAGCTACCTGGCAGATATCCAGGACAGGAACACATGCCAATGAAGTGGTAGTAGCCTTGGCCCTGGTGGAATGACCTTGCAGTCCTTCTGGAGACTGCTTTTTGGCCAATGCATAGCAAAGCACGACTCAGCGGGAGATGGTCCGTTTCTTACAGCCGTGTCTTTTTTAGTGACAGCAAACCCCACAAAAAGCTGATTGTACATTCTGTGTTGTTTGGTACGATTCAAGTAAAAACTCAGCACTCTTCCTCCTTAGAAGGGCGAGACAGAGCACAGAACACCGGCAGGGTGACAGTTTCGTAGACATGGAACAGAGTCACTACTTTAGGCATGAAGGATGCTCCCGTCTTCAGAACCATCTTGTCTGGGAAGAAGGTGGTGTACGTCATTTAACAAAAAAGAGCTTAAAGCCCACTCACTGCGCTGAAGTGATGGAGACGAGGAGCACTGTCTTGATGGTGAGGAGCTGCAAAAGACAGCTGTGAAGCGGATCAAATATATGAGCACCAAGTTAAGGTCCCACTGTGGCAAGAGGAACAGAGAGGGAGGAAACACGTGTTGCAAGCCTTCCAAAAGACACATCACAACTGGTGATATGAACAACGAGGGATGGTCCGGCAACTGTAAAACGACCAAAGAGCCAAAAGGTACCCTTAACTGTGCCAAAGCAAAACCATGCTGGGTGAGAGGCAAAAACAAACAACAGAATGTTGGACTACTTCACCTTAAACGGGTTAATCTGGCATGTGCAAACCACAAATTTGTCCCAACAACAGGCGTATAAATTTTTTGTCGAGGGAAGCCTCTCTGACCGCATAACATCAACCCCCTCCGGAGGAAAGTCAAAGGTTTGCAGCTGTGGCCACTCAATCTCCATGCATGAAGGTGGAGAGTGCCAAGGCCAGGGTGCAAAACCCTGTCTTGTTACTGCGACAGCACGTCCTTCCAGAGCGGTAGGACAAATGCTCAAGCCCAGAATACCATACTCTACATGCCCAATCTGGAGCCACTAGCATGACATGCGCCCAGTTAGTCCTGATCTTCTTCAAAGCTCATGGCAGAAGAGCTATCGGCGGGAAGGCATACAGGATTCCCCGAGAACCACTCTACGCAGAACGTGTCCCCTGGTGACGGACGCCTTGGAAACTCGAAAGCGAAGAACTGTTGACAATGTGCGTTCTTGGCAGTGGCAAATAGATTGAGCCAAGTGTATCCCCATTTGTGGAAGAGAACCTGCACCACCTCCAGGTGTAACTGCCACTTGTGATCTGCTAGACGTCACCGGCTGAGTTTGTCCATTGTGTTATTCAAAGATCCTGCCAGGTGGTTCACCACCAGGAAAATCCCTTGATGGTCCAGCAATTTCCAAGGCCCAGGACCCCACTCTACCCTGTTTGTTACAATACCACATGGCGGTGGTGTTGTTCGCAAGCATCTGTACTAGCCTTCCCTTGATAGACTGAAGAAGGCTTACAACACTGAGGATGGCACAGAGCTCCAGGAGGTTGATATGGAGCCAGAGCTACGCCAGAGACGAGTGACCTGCGATCTCCACCCCTCCCTGGAGGCCCCACAACCCAGAAGTGACCAATCTGTCACCACTGTCAACTCTCGATGGGGCAGGGAGAGGGGTCTGCCGTTGACCCAATCGTGGTCCAATAACAACCATTGCAGATCTTTTGCAGTCTCCTCCAAAATCTGGACATGGTCGGAGATGTCCCCTTGATGTCTGGCCCACTGAGACTTCGGATCCCACTGCAGACCCGCACATACCACCTGGTGTGCTTGATCAGCAGGATGTAGGAGGCCATCAGTCTTAGCAGCCTCAGAGTCGACCTCACTGAGACTGACAACAGAGGCTGAAAGATCCAAACCAAAGAAAAAATGTCCTGAAGGCACAAAACTGAACCATGTCCAGAATGGCTCGGATGAAGGGGAGCGTCTGCAAAGGTGTGACTTCGAGGCTTTGACAGTGAACCCCAAAGATGACAGGAGGTTCGCCGTGGTCTGGAGGTGGCTGACGACTGCTTGGGGCGAGTTCGCCGTCAAAAGCCAGGTCATTGAGGTAGGGAAAGACTGGGATCCCTGACCATAGAAAGTGTGTTGCAAACATGCCAGCACTTTTGTGAACACACGAGGTGCGCTGGTGAGACCAAAGGGAGGGACAGCGAACTGAAAATGCCCCTGTCCCACCACGACCACAGGAAGTGCAGAAGGGCCTGTAAGATGGGTATATGGAAATAGGCATCCTGCAAGTCGAACGCCACCATCCAGTCTCCAGTGTCGAGGGTAAACAAGACCTGGGCCAGTGTGAGCATCTTGAAGTTTTCCTTCTAGAGGAAGGCATTGAGAGATCACAGGTCTAAAATAGGACAAAGGCTTCCATCCTTCTTTGGCACCAGAAAGTAGCAGGAATAACAACCAAACCATACCTCTGGCGCAGGCATCATCTCAGTACCTCTTTTGGCCAAAAGGGCTTGCACTTCTTGCCGTAAAACGGACAGATGGTTTTCTGTCAATCGGTCTGAGAACTACTGGCAGCGCGGCAGAGAGGTAATGAGGAGCAAGGTGTAACCCTTTTAGACTATCTGCGGGCCCTCTGAAGCTATTGTCTGCCAACCCGGCAAGATTTGTTGCATCCAGCCTCCAACCAGGTTGCTATGCTCCACAAAGGGCATGCTGAAGGTGTTTGGAAGGTGCACTGAGGGGGGCAGTGGGCTGAGTGGCTCGTTGGACTTGACAGCGGGGGCGGTAGGGGCTGTGGCCTCAACCTCAAAACTGCTGGGCACCCTCATGAGGCTGAATTTCCTTCATGTGCGGGGAACCTTTGTCAGAGCTGTGAAAAGCATAGTAGAGCTGATGCAGCTGGCGAGTCGGGGATACAAACCCTGAAAGCATGCTGTGGCTTTGCTCTATTTAAACCTCTTCCAATCTGCCTTGTCCGCAAACATGCCAGACAAAGGACATGTCCATGATGAATGAATGGAAATGGCCTGAAAATCAAGTTGACCACAGACCGGTCTGACAGGGAATCATGACGCTGGTACCAATGAGTCGCCCGATGGAAATGGTGGTGTCTAATCCAAAACGAATGCTAAACGTGGCCGCATCATGATCTTCCTCTATGGCTTGGGTTAGGACAGGTCAGAGACCCTCTAGGACACCAGGGAGGATTTGAGTCACTGAATCACAAAAAGTGTGGCAATAGCGGCCCAGCAGGCAAATGGCATTCATGGACCGGAGGGTCAAGTGGGTAGAAGAAAATATCTTCTTCCCAAAGGTCTCCACTCCTTTGGACTCCCAACCTGAGGGAGTAGTCGGAAGGGCATTTGAGTTTGTCCAACAGGTAGACTTTTGCACCACCAAGCTTTCAGGGAGGGGTGATAAGACAAAAATGCAGGGTCGTCCAGGGCAGGGCGTTTGCATATGGCAATTTGGCGCATGACTGAGGAGGCCAGAACATGGTTTGGCCCATGCCCCTAAGAGAGTATCTTTAAGTGCCTCATTGAAGGGGTAGAGGGCTCAGTAGATGTTTGCCCTGGCCGGAGCACTTACATCAAAACATTGGTTTTGACCTCCTAGTTCGGAAGCTAGAGGTCAAACTTTAAGGCTCCAGGATCCTGCATGGAGCGTGGCACCAGAGGAGGAGTCAGTGCTGGGGACCCAGTGGTGGATTCAGAGAGTCCAAGTGGCGCTGTGGGCAAACCCGCCAGCGGTATCCTAGAAGCAGGGCTTTTCAGCTGCTTGGAGCTTATAGGTGCACCAGAGGAAGTTAGTAAGGATCCGAAGAGTATAGGCTCGCCTGCTTCAGTGTCGCAGATGGCCATGGAAGCTCGGGTTGTGCCAGCACATGTTGTGGAATGGGCTGTGAGGTTGACCGACTTTGGGAGTGAGATCAAGAGGCATGGCGATACCCTCGCACCGTCTCAGGAGAATGTGTGTGGCGGCAAGAGGCCAAGTCTTGCTTGGATTTTTTTACGCTTTTTCTTAGACCTACCTGAAGACTTGGAGTGCAATGACGACTGACCTCGCAACAAATCTTGCGACTTGGGGTTGGTAATAGGACCGGGATTGACTCTTCAACTTGGACTGATATCATTGCAGAGTCTTCCAGTGCTTGGCAACATAGAGTTTCACCTCGCGGTCTTGTATGGCCTTCAGGTTCAACGAGGCGCAGTCACTGCGGGCTGTAGAGTCGTAGCTCGATCCCAGACACCACAAGCAAACCTGATGAAGATCTGCCACAGACATTTGTTTGCAACAGTCCTTATAGGGCTCAAAACCTGTTGTTTTAGGAGGTGACATTTCCCATGCACACAGAAAATCTTTGCGGTACAATGCCTAAAAGAGATAAGAGGGAGCTCCAGATCTGCCTCTGGTGGCACAGAAAGAAAGAACTGATGTCAACATACAGGATTGGCACCTCTATAAGCCCTGCATGTCATGATGGTGATGTCAAGGCAAGAACTGGCAAAGCAAGGGCTGCCTTTATTCAGCTAAGGAAGATCTGGAGCACCAAGGGCCTAGCGCTGCAAACCAACATCAGGCTTTTTAACAGCTTCATCAACACCTTTCTAAAATAAATCCTCCAAATCCGTACCCCAAACACCATCAGCAACATAGACCTATGGTAGCTGCTCTTTCCAACTCCATGCTCATGAAGAATTCATGAAAAGACGCTTGGGCTAGGTAAGTCACAATCTCCGCAAGCCAGTATCAAACACCACCAGGCAAGCCCTGACCCGGAACCCTCAAGGGAAAAGAGGAAGGCTAACAAACACATGGCACTAAGACCTCCTGGCTGACTGCAAGGAGATGGGTTACACCTAGAGTCAGACTGAAAGAAAAGCCCAGAACAGAGATGGCTGGAGAGTCCTGGTTGATGGCCTATACCTCAGGAGGGATAGTCGGTATAAGTATGTCATTTCTTGAGCAGACCAGTGTCAATGCAGAGACGTACGGCACCACCTACCAGTTTGCAAAGGTAATGAAGAAAAAAAGTTTCCAGATCTAGTCTGATAACTGATGAATATTTAAAATTTGAGGAATCTGAGGTTAGAAATCTCCATCAGAAAATCACTTACTTGGATGCTTTTCCCGAGCCCAACAGCTAGATGGCAGAATAGCCAATAGAATGTTAACCTAGAATAGACTGTGTAGGAAAGCGCCCCTTTTTAGGTCGAGCCTAGCGCAGCGCGCATGCGCTGCTCTAGGAGATGACCTCTTGGAATCACTCTGGACTTCGAGCAAGCTCGTGCGTGTTGTAGTGACATTTCATTGGCCTTTGCGTGTGGCTTTCAAAAATGAAAGCACGCAATTGGCTAAAGGCGGCTTTTTGTCCCACCTTTTCTTAAAATGTTGACGCCTACGGCATCCACCTTGCGGTTACGAGCAGCGGCGCGCAGTGTGCCATCTGTTGAGTGTTATATTTCAAAGGTTGTTTTTGGTCTGCTTCGCGCGGCCGCGCTTGTGAAAGCCTCCTCCCCTACCCCTTCCTTCCCTCCCCCGACTCCTTTGTGCCTCTTCCAGGAGCCGGCTGAGACGGGAGGAGACGCGCTTGTTTTCGTGTTGCAGGCTCTCCACACTTTCACTCGCTCTCCCTGCGCGAGTTTGATGCAGGTTCCGGCTATTGTGAGATGTTTAGTTTTAAAACCTTAGAAACCATTCAGAAAGGACACATTTCTGCAAGTGTGTTACTCCTTTCTAACAAACATCGTGATATTGTGCAAACTGCTTCTCCCTGTTGCATCTTCCCTTTCAACAACTTCTCCTCTCGGAGCCCGCTCCTTCTCTCGGCCCCATGCCCCCTTCACACTCTGTCCTCCCATCTCTCCCTTTCTTTCAGTCTACGCTGCCTCTTACTGCCCCGTTCTCGCCTTTCCAACCCGCTTTCTCCTTTAATTTTAACCAACGCCCCCAGGGTGGATGATGTCGAAGGAAGGAACGCTGCGCACCAAAAAATAAACACATTATGTAAAACGGTACCATTTAAAGGTCTGCTAAAAATGTAGCAAACAAAAGGCTTGTGATAGCAAAAAACATTGTGGCAAAGCTGAATGTCATACACGTACGTACTTAGAAACCATTCAGAACGGACACATTTCTGCAAGTGTGTTACTCCTTTCTACACCCATGGTGGCTCCAGGGTACACTCTCCAAGCCGGCATACACTTAACTTTCACCAGCTTAACACAGGGGCGTATTGTAGGCTCATGCAGTGGGCTTAATTTAAGTCAGTATCTGCCGGTACGCACATGGGTAAATGAAAAAAAAACCTCATACTTTGTGGGAAATATATAAAAGCGCATTCTTAAAAAAACACTGAACATCCTGGCTGTCATTTCTAACAAGGCACAACTTTAAGAAGGATGTAATCACGTCCTCGGGTGCTTCCCCGCGCTTAAATTAAAATGTTGGTGTGACAACTCTTAACAGGAAGCAGACCAGCGCCGCCACGGTAACAGCCGGCAGATGCAGCACTCCTCCCCCACTCCCAAAACACATTTCTGCAGTAAACGTTATCTCCCTTCATTTGCTCTTCACCCGCTTCCTTTTAATGTTCCCCCATCTCCCTCCCACTCACTCCTCTACAAAATATATGGTGCAGAAAGCGTAAATGTTTTGGGTGTGTTAATATGCATTAACGTTCATATCCTTCGCCAACAATGTTTGATTATGTCTGCCATGGGTCTGAGACCTATTGTGACAACATTCACAGGATGGCCATATAAGGTAACAAAAATACTTATTACTTTATTATACATTTTAAACATGCTGCACAGCAGGTACACTCCTCCACAACATAGCCTAAACACATTGGCAAAGCCAATAGGTCTGGCAAAAAACTTATAAGGTCCCAAAGGCGAGACCTATTGGCTATGCCAATGCTTGTTGAAATTGTCACCCCTACTTTTTGCCAGGTATCTGATGCAATTTTGACAGATGTGCACTGGGTTCCTGCTATCCAGGTCTGCAGTGCCAGATCTCTTTCCCTAAAACTGTACAATTGTTTCTTTAATTGGCTATACCCTTAGCACCCCTTGTAAGTCCCTAGTAAATGGTACCCCTGGTACCTAAGAAAAGGAGGCTAAAGAGGATCCCTAAGGGCTACAGCATGTATTGTGACACTCTAAGGGACCCCTCAGCACCTACATGCAAACTGCCATTGCAGGCTGCAAGCAATGGTGCAGAGAAAGATGAAGACACAACATGTCATACCTCCTGTGTGCCATGCCTACAGACACAGCATGCAGTATAGGTAGGTCACCCCAACAGCAGGCCTTTCAGCCCTAATCCAGGGTGCACTATACTACATGTGTGGACATACCTGCTTGAGCAGATATCCCCCCGTGATATCAAGTCAATTCTTGGATATTACAAGTGAACAGGGAAACCATTTTAAGAGAATGCGCTGAACAGCTGGACACTGGTGTTAAAGAGTTTCCCAGATACATGATGGCTTCACTGAAATTAGAGATGTTTGGTATTAAACATCTTGTATTAATAAACCCACACTGATTCCAGTGATGGATTTATTAATACATGCACCCAGAGGGCACCCTAGAGGTGCTACCTGAAAACGTACTGACTACTAGTGTGCTGGCTGACTGGTGTAGACCACCACAGATAGGTTTCTGACCCCTTGCAGGTTCCAGCCCGCGCGCTCTCTGAGGGCAGAAACAATGCCTGCTCTGGCCTCAGGTGTTGTCACCTCCTCCAAGTAGGATGGCTAAGTGATCAGCATATCAAGGCAGGAGGCTTCAAAAGCTTCCCCAGACAGGGGAAATTCCACCCCCTACCACAGGCCCAGGACAGGCGGGAAAATGAGCTAGTCAGAAGGCCAGTCCACTGTCATGCTAGTACCAACCCTAAGGTGGGCTACCTGAAGTGGACACGACTTTTAGAATTTCACAACTTGGTTTTGGCGGAATTAGGATCTCTGGGTCAGGGTTATGCCCACATCCCACAGGAAGTGGTCATACAGAGGGTGCAGACACCCTAAAAGTAAGTACCCCATGGCTGCTACCTGTCACTCCATGTAACACCCCTAAATTGAGTATTTAGGTAGCACCCCTGACACCAGGAACTCAGATTCAATAGATCAAGAAGAGAGAACAAACACCCACAAGAAAATCGGGAACCCAAGACTGACTGTGGACTTTTTTGTGTCAAACCCTGCTTGCCTGCACCATGTCTTGACAATCACGACCAGCGACTTCTACTGCAGCTGACCAGCTTCCAAGAACCCCGGGAGACTACCAGCCCTTCGCAAGTTACCAGCAATATTCCTTGGAGTAGAGGAAGTACTCCCCTGCAGTCTGCAGGTACTGAGAAGCAAAGTCCAGTTCACCAAGTTGCAGCTCATCGGCCATCCTGATGCTGCAGCCCCTCAGGAAGACGTACCTGTGTTCCTGAAAGTCAGATCTGTACCCCACGACCAATCTGAGATGCACAGGACCAATACCCGGGATACTGGACCCCTTGCAGCAAACAAAGACTGTGAGAGTCCAATCCAGACTCCAACAACACAGAGACCGAGCAGCCATCGAGGAAAGTCAGCACCACAGAGACACACTTCGAGAGTGGCAGGCTGTCCTGATTTTGCACCCTCAAATGGCGAGACCGATGACCTGAAGGCCCCAGGATGCACAGAGCCTAACTGACCTCTTTGCTCTGCACCCGAGCCCTCCAGTCTGCGTACCAACGAACTGACTGTGCTCCCTTGACCCCCGGACTCCTGAGACCAGAGCCCCCGTTGGGAACTTTCGGACTTGTCCCCAAGTCCTCTTCTGCAGCCTGTTTCTAGGTTCCCCCCCCCCCTTCTCTTTACTGGCGTAGCTTGCACAGCTACCAATGCGACCAGCACCTCTGCACCCAGACGCCTCAGGACAGGTAACGAGTAACTGCTGGTAGTACTTTGGACCATGGTCCCCTAAAGTCCTTAAGAACCAAAGGAGACCCTCCAGAAGTCGACCGTAAATACATGTATGGTATCTATGCCTTTTCTCCCATAGGAAAGCATTGTGTGTAAAGGTGCATTTAAGTAACTGTTTACTTACCTGCAAAATTCAATATTTAAAAAAGTACTTACTTGCTATCGAAGTTCTTGGTATCAAAATTCATATAAAAATACGACTTATTTTTCTAAATTGGTCTCGGATTTGTTCTTGAGGGTGTGTCTTATTTATTGCCTCTGTGAGTACAAGAACTGCTTAGCACTACCCTCTGATACGCCTAACTGCTCACCCACACTACCACAAAAGAGAGCATATGGGAAATTACTGGTGCCTCTATAAACCAATTGGGGTTTGTCTGGACTATTTACACAGCGTACCTCCGTTTGGTCCACTATATAAAGAGACAGTTTCCTACAGGCTTGTGCTGCAGAACTATCTAATTAAATTCTTGCTCAGTGCAGCCAGCAGAGCAGTTCCTCATTTCCACAGGCAGCAAAATCATGCTTTGATTCACTGATCGATCTATCATAGCTATCACACCCGATTTATCAATCTGTCCATCAATTTATTGGCTAAAATCCATCCATCCATCTGTCACAGGCACTGCATGAGACTGGGCCTAAACCGCTGCAGAACAAGTTTAGCTGGTATGTTCCCACCCGCAGTCTCTGCTCCTCCTCGGCTAACCTGGTAATAGTACCCAGGATTAAAAGAGTAAAATCGGGGGGAAGAGCTTTCAGTTTTGCAGCAGCGCGGCTCTGGAATGGTCTCCCAACTGATTTAAGACAGATGCAAGACTTGCTGAAGTTCAGAAGGAAAATAAAAACCTGGCTATTCCCCAGAGCATAACCTTTTTATAGTAACATGGTCCTTGTGGCATTGTGGTGGCAGGGCACATGACATTACATACAATGTACCTCAGCGCCAGGATGCCCGTTGGGTTACAGTGCGCTTTACAAATCTGGATAACAATAACAGGGAGCCCTTGGACAGATAGTCCTGTGGAAAGAAAACTTGGGAGATAACTTTGGTGGGACATGGGAAGTAAGATACACAGGGGAAAAGAGACAATGCTCTATAGTGCAATGAAAAGAGTGCAATTTGAACATTCAGAATCAATACATCCCAGACATGAGACCGAGCAATCACAACAACTGTCTAAAAAGACTTTAGTAAGCACACATTAGGTCAACTGGAAAGGAATAAAGACCACTGACTGAATAGAGATCAATTGCTAATCTAACCCCCCCCGAACCCCCCTCCCCAAGACACTCCATTACGTAAACCCACAAATCTGCCCATAAGAACCTAAGCACCCTGAGGCCAAGAAACTGGCATACTATAAACTATGAAAACACGTACAAGAAAATACCACCAGTAAACTGTTTAAGGTATGGGCATTTTAGAGACAGAGATTTTCCAGATTGTGACAATCAGGGGATGTGTTTGACTGAAGACGTGGACAGCTTGAAGAAGAAATCTATTCCTTGGGTAAGACCAGTCATTGATCTTTGTATACCTTACAAGATGTTTTAATCAAACGGTATATTGCCTCATTTAGGAAAAATGTGAATCTCCTAGTAAATGCATTCATATTGTGGACCTTCCTGGTTGATATTTCTTTGATTGCATGTCTGACAAAGTTTGAAATGTTACCTTTTTTGTCAAGGTGAATAAAAACATTTTCACTCATCACTATGAGAGAGCCGAGGCAACTAATATATTATTTTGAATTAAAATCACCATCATTTAATCTTTATTAGCATACTAGTGGTATACATAAAAGCAAATTAAAACACAGTTAAAGAACTATGGGCAACAATTCCTTCATTTCCCTAAAATAAACAACTAGCTTTAGAGAAGGTCCGAGGTGATAGCAACCCTCCTCCTCATAAGTGCTAAAGTAGAAACCCAGTTAGATAGAGTACTTGCAACAATTCAATAAAATGAAATCAGTAAAATTTGTTAATACGCTGCAAATACTTTTCCTTGTATAAACCACCAACTTCAGAGATAATCCCACTCAAAGGCAAACCTCCTCATTGCTTAGCTCAAAAAACGCCGATTATGTACGGTACATACAAAAATTCATTAAAATTCATTCAGGAAAATTCGTTAATACATTATGACATACTAATAAATGGCTTACGTCAGACATAATCCAACTCAGTAGCAAACCTTCTCATTGCTTAGTAATTGCAAATATCTCGAGGCCACCCTACATTGATCAAAACGATTATTCCGAAAAAAAGGTTAAACAAAATGTGGCTGGACAAATTTACCCAAAAAAAGCGAAGAAGGGTTTGCTCCAAGGCACCGTCACAAGGGCAGAAGCCCCTCAAAGTATCATTAGAATATCCTAGGGGGACCTGGAGTAGATGGTGAATCATACCTGCCCTAAAATGGAAGAGAAGTGGCCTTTCCCATCTTCCCAGTTTCTTGTTCAGATATGGCCATACACACATTCCCCTTCAGGGTACAATAATTGGAAACTGTGACCTTGCGGCATTCGAAACCCCTCCCTCTAAAGGAGTCTTTTCCCCCCAAAAAGCGATTTTACAACCTTTTTATATGAGAAGGATAACAAAGAAGGGAAATCAAACAGCTTGGGATGCTTTGATGTTTCGGGAAAGCGCAGACGTAGGCCAACCAGGGTGCCTCTATCCTGTTGAAGGCAGTCGATGATAATTCAGGCCAGCTGCAGGGTTGGCCCAAACTGATATCCACAATAGAATAGGGGCCAATTTAATGCGATCCTCAAGAAGGGTAGACCAAGTTCACTAGCGGGGTCTGGCACAGAAGTCGCCTACATATTGGGTTTTCCTCAAACTGTAAGGGATGACAGGTGGAATAGCCCAGGCTCCCAGCGCTGTAACAAGCGATAGGAACACACTGCCTTAACAAGCGATAGGAACACACTGAGAATTGTAAATGGTAATAAGGGGGGACAAAGCCGTACGACCTACTGGCCATGGGAGATTCAGGCTGCCCTCGATAGCTTCAGAGTACAGGCAGAAACGTTAGCACCTTATGCACCTGAACAGTCGAACATAATACCCAGATGAGGGAAAGTATGCACACTAGTTGCTTTCCATCACAAACTACAGAGGGCACATTGTGCGTTTAAGACCACACGCCATAATGCTAGATTTACTAAACTTTGTGGTCAAATTCAGGTTGGTCATAAATTAGACGAAGGAATCCACCAGCCTCTGAAGTGAAATGGGAATGCGAGCCATGAGAATCACAATATCAGCGTAACGTAATGCGGGCAAGGTTGCACAGCCTATTTTCGGCACATGATGGCATCCAAGTGAAATGGAGTCAGATTATCGATATGTAAAATAAACAGCAATGGTGCCATCACACAGCCCTGCCGCGCTCTATGTTCAAGACTCTGAGAGTTCCTTATCTTGGCCAAACCACCCCTAACCCTCAGATGCTCATGTACTGAATGCAAAAAATTAACTAGGGCAACATCCAGCCCCATATCCAACAGCACCCTCCGTAGCTTACTACGGTTCACTCAATCGAATGCTGTTAATGGGTCCATGAATGCTAGGTTCAGTGGGCTGCGCCCAACAGTATAATTCACAAAAATGAGGTGAAGATTAAGGCACTGCTTTACTGTACCCCAGAAGTCCTTTAAATCCATATTGGCTAGGGTGCGGTATTTTGTTCTCACCAGACCAATCCTGGATCCTGTTAAAGATGATCCTAACCAAAATCTTTACCGAGGTGTCGATCAGAGAAATGGGATGGTAGCACGCAGGGTTTGTTCTATTTTCCTTCTTAAAATTAGGCACAATCGTTGAGAAAGACCAGGACCTCGAAAGGTTATTGGCTGACAGATTATTGAATACAATAGTCAAAAGTGGTGCCCAGATTTCTGTGTTACATTTAACCAGATCTCAAGGTACCTCATGCAACCTGGAGATTTGGAGCTGTGCTTTTGGCGATGCCATCTTCCACTTCTTCAATGGAGAATACTAATTTGGATGCAGGGTAGGCAAATTTACAAAAAATTCATCAGGCATTAAATTATGCTCATTAAATTATGGTGCAAAACAAGCTTGACCCGATCAGTGGCATTAATGTTGGTACAGAAGTTAAGATCAGATGTTACAATTACTGAGTGTGCTCCAAAAGACTTTGTGATTTTTTGGGGGTGGTGGCAATTATGAGATGATCTCAGTCGTTATTGTTAAGTTGTGAAATTAAATGGGATTGTTTCCTTCTTGACAATAAAATCCCTAGAGATTTTTTGAGGCAGCCAGAGTAAGTATGCCATATACAAATCTTACATATATTAGGAATATTGTTAACCGCTCGAGTTTCAATTCAGCTGATTTTTATGTGACTTGGACCCTATGATATATGATGAGATTAGAACTTAATACAAACATTTTAAGAACACAAGCTATTTTCGTTGGTAAGTTTTATGAATGTTGGGTGATCGTAAGCATTTGCTTTAAAAGTGTTTGCACAATGATGTACATAATCTGCTGTCGTCAACATTGCAATTGTGGATGAATACAAATCCATCCCTTTTATTATAGTTTTTTAATAGTGCATTTTCAGTAAAAACTGTTTTTCGCATTTGCCCACCATGAAATTAGCAATGTATGCACCTACATTTACAGTGGTCTGATAATTCAACTACAAGGTCATATGCCATTCAAAGTTCAGCTTCTCAAATTTGATTTTAATCTGGAAATCCACCATGCAAAGATGTTACATTTTTCTGTGTGTAAGAAAATGACAGACAAAGCAGATTTGTAACCTCCTGAGCAATCTATCACTGCCATCCGAGTTAGGGATATGTGATCCCGAAAGCTTATGAACTGTACTTTGAGGCATTTTGTTTCTAGATTTATCAAGTAAAAGAGTTCACAACCTAAAAATAATTATTATAATAATAATAATAACAGGAGATTTTTTCACCGGCCATACTTCTGAAAAGCCAACATTGTGGGGTAGAATCAGTCACAAGTCTTTCAGATGCATTGATAAGATAGTAAACCTCTAAATTTTTCTAGACACTAGCCAACCTTTCACCTTTTTTAATGTAATAAGATTCTTAAGCTTGCCAGTCGGTACGGATACAGAGATGAGTGTGGGGCATCATGCCACTTACCCTGACCAACACGGAGAAGAGAGACCTGCAGCCAGGAGCCAGGTTTGCATAGGGGTCCAGTAGATACTCATGCATGTGAGGATGGGGAAAGAGTGCCAGCTTAGAAAGGACAGACGTCACTTGTAGGTTCAGCTCGTAAGGCTGCAAAATATAAAAAAATATTAAAGAATTGAAATGGCGGCTCCTCACAGTGCTACCAAAAGTCTGGGACACAGCAGAGAATTATCCGCACTTCACACACATGAAGTGACATTAACCAACATTCATGGACAAAAAATACTGATTGGTGAGAGCAGGCATCCCCAACACCTCCAAGAGAGATGACTAGTGGAGGACAAGCAGAAAGGATGAACACGCAAAGGATGGATGATAAGTGCAGGGAAAAAAAAGGGATGGATGGCACAGGCAGGAGAGCTCCATAAGAATTGAAGGCAGGATGAGAGGTAGGCAGAACTTGAACCTGGACAACCCATCTCACTATCTCTCCTGCAGAGAAGACGTGTGCGCGTAAAGGACAAGGCTCTATATTTAGGTGCAGTAGATGGAACTAGGGACACATTCAGCTGACAACTGGTTTGACGAATGAAACAGCACCAATATCACTGCCAATGCACAGTTTTCAAGATATTTGTGTGATTTGGGTCTTGGTGTTTTCAGGTGTACTTGTCCACAATGTCTGATGAATCTGGATTGAATGGTTTAATTTTTCCTATAAATGAGAACACCTTTATTATAATCATGTTTAAGTTTTAATGTATAATTCCTACCTCACCACTACATAAATCTGCACAATTTGTGAATGAGCATGATAGTGAAGATTAGATACACTTTGAGATTTTTTTAGTTGTTAATACCTTAATAATTCCATAATTGAGTTTAACATTCTATAAATTGCATTCCTCAAGGAACTGTTTTTGCTTTTTTGAATATCAACTCAGTTTTCACAGGGTAATTGGGTAGCTTTGTATAACTGACGTACTTAGAAAGCAGCACTGTTTTAAGGCCTTTCAGGCATGTTCTACCCATTCTGATACTTTAATGTTACAGAGGGAATGGGAATTGAATCACGCATGAGAATCTATAAAAATCCAATGTAGGAGAATGTTTGACATTTTTCAACTCCCTTTTCAGAAATCCAAGGACATTCGATACCTTTCATTTTGCTACATATCATGAATCATTCTATGAAGCAATTCTGAACAACGCAGGGAGCGCTACAAAATATCAATAGAGCACTTGAGTGCTTCAATTATACGATCATTAAATTAATCATTCAGTCCGTCAAGATGGAAAGTTGTTCATTCAATTCACAGATAAACAGGACCATAATGTTGAATCTTCAAAAGACTTATATTCTTCATATACAAAAATCCAGCCCAGCCAATGCGTTTCTTCCCTCCAAGTGAACTTTATCATGGATAAACATATTTCTGTCATTAACCTCAAACTCCCTCCTGTGCACATATGGAAGATATTGCAATAACCACCATGTGGTAAACAGTTCCAAATAAACTGTCCATCAAAGGTGTTTACCCTTCACACACGATAACATTCCGTTTAGAGCATTTAGAAAGTTAGGGACCACCAAACATATAGATTTTACTTTCTCTTACATACCTGATCCAAAATTCCTGCCATTCTGTCAAATATCACATTGAGGAAGTGACCTTCATAGAATTCTGCTTCTGGGATGCAGGTGTCCAAAGGCTGTGGGGTCTGAGGCCAGCCCCAGGAACCCACGTTACTGCAGCACTCCTGAAACTGCAAGATAAAAGAATGTGGAGAAAGAGTTGACACAACCACCCACCAAACTCCCATTTTAAGTTCAACCGTAAACACTAAATCTAGGTCTTCTTTGCTGGCAAAGAATTAAGGGAAATCAGGTATGGCATGGCCCTCTGTATAGTTTGCTATCCAACAACAAGGCCCAGGTAAGTTTCTGAGGACACCATTTCTGTCCCTAGCCAAAACCATAGACCTTCCCAGCAATATGATGATAATGGTTCATAGACTATGTTAGGGTCCAGCTTAGCGTTGTCACCAATGGCCCCAAGCCTCCATGAAGGTCCACCTCAGCTCTATGCCGCCTCTGGTTCCCAATCCTTTCCACAATATCCTCTATCATGAACAGGCTTTGGGTTTCAAGCCTAAAGGCTTTGCGAAACTCAGAAGTATAGTGCTTTTAACTGGTCTTTGAGTAAGGATCTGTACAAAATGCTATGGTACAATGTATTCTATACCGTTTGTTGTGGCACAGATGGAACGCAGTCAGCAGTGAGGTAATGATCAGCTGCAGGGAACGGGTAATCAAAACTGGTAACTTCAACTTCTGCATCCTCATTGTAAAGAAATGTTCAGTGTGTGCGCCATGCAAAACTACACATATGTGCTGACTTCAACAACTTTCTCGATCCCTGAACCCGGTCACTATCAGACTGCACACTGCAAATCTCCTGTAAACGTTTGGGCCAAAAAAGGATGTTGGAGATTCCTTTTGGATTCCTGCAGGATAGCGTCCATGTATTACTTGTTCTTTAAGAAGTACATTGGCTTCTAACTCTACACTTTTGTCTGGCACAGACACACAATGCCTCGTGTCATGGACCACAAAGAACAACACCCATCTTGGTAATCAATGCTACCCGCTGGTATGGCCTACACAGACCACTGCTCCTCTTGGTTTTGTCTGCAGATCAATGCTCTGTCAAGCACATAGCAATGACAGACTGAGGAATTAGCAGTTCCTACCAGTTCCAGAGCATCATGCACGTAAGTGTCATATCCGGCTTCCGCAAGGTGCTGGGATGTTTTTGCTTCATCAGGGACAAGACAAAGAAAACTGAAACAAAACAAAAGAAGGATCGGAGAAGTTAGGCAGCCATTATGGGCTTTGCATGAGGCATGGTGTCAGGGAGCTTGTAAGGATAGAGGACAGCAGAAGAAAAGAACAGGAAGGACAGGCAATATGGAAGACACAAAGAGAATGAAAAATAGGGAATTCTTTAAGCCCATGTAAAAATGCTGTTCTTTTGCAGACATGGATACACAATCACATTTGGCTGAAAACTATAAATTGTTTGCCCTGCCAGTGTTACTTATGTAAATTGTAAGTGTGTGTAGGAGAGAGAGAGAGAGTGGGAGGAGATAGGATGGAAAGTTAGGAGAGCCTTTTGTCGCGTGGAACTCAGTAAATGTGTACAGTCATAAAATATGCAGGAGTGTACAGGACTGTACAGTAGCTCCTCTACTCATGTAAATTCCAAATAGGGAAAGCCCTACCATGAGCAGAGACATACACAAAACTAAAAAACGCACTTCATTCTTCAGTGTCATACCTCACTGGAGAATGGAAAACACATGATGTATGTAATACACATGCCTACATGCAGAAGCTAAACAGAACATGATATAAGGAGAAACAAACCACAACATTACACCAAGAGACTCAAGTCAGGGCAGTTAACTTGAAGAAGCAAGTACAATATTGAGAGAAGCAAGAAAAAACATCAACACTGGGAGAAGGAAGACAAATCATCACACCAGAAAGAGAAGTACAAGACAATGCACCAGAAGAATCTAGATAGCACAAGTGACCAGGAGGTCTAAGACAGATTATAACACTTGAGAAACAAGAAGAGCTATTAATCAGGCGCCTGTAAAAAACAAGACATTGTACTGGAAGAAGCAAGACAGAACTTAGCATTGAGAAGTCTGGATCTTTCACAATGATAATCGTGAAACATGTACTGGTCAAAGGAAGATGGTAGACTAAACAGGGAAAAACAAGATTTATCACTGCAATGGTAGAACAAAGATATTAGACTGCCTGCACTGGGAAAGCAAGACACTGAATGTTGCACTGGGAGAGCAGAGACATGGCCCCTTATATGGAGAGCAGAACAAATGTACAGTTACCTGTTGACAATCTGATTTGCTTCCACCTTTCCACTTGATTTTGCTTGTGCAGGTAATTGCGTACTCATTTTTGGAACAGCAAATCTGACCTCTGGGAATCCGTCAATGAAATAGGGATCCTCTTCAAACTCCCTGAAGCGCAAAAGACATATATGGAGAGTTACAAACAGCACGAAGAAAAATACAGCCCAGTCTTCATATAAGTAGGCGCAGGTGAAACTTCCATTACAATGGCATAATTTCATAATTACGACGCGTTCACAATAAAATTTTAGGGTGTGAACAGGGGAACAAAGCAAATAACCAGAGGCAAGCAGCTGTTGTTAGCGGCACTTATGTTTTTCATTTTAAAATATAGCGCTAAATGCCAGTTTTGCACTTCGAGTAATTTTGTGTGAATTTGGCAAAAATTCAGGTAATTACGCAAAAGGAAATTACTCACATTTCTCACACCCCTATATCTAAGTAAGTGTTCATACGCTAAGTACACAGCAGTGCATGCACACGAGTGAGCGTGTAGCAATAAAGAAATCTAGTCTGCGTAGGTATCAGTGTACCTCAGTAAAACAATAAAGCAGGGAATGTCTTAGTGGGCAACTAGCTTGTGCACAAGTGACTCTGCATTAGAGGACTGGGCAATATGCCTGTATACGTGAGCATAAATCACTTGCATGTGATTTAAACCATGTGTGATGGACTTTCAGTGCGCCTCAAACTGCATCTTTCTTCTCTGGATTTTTGTTACAGGACCGTCAAATGTTTTTGCATGTGCATTTAGGTCTATGAAATGTTTATTATGATGAGATTCAGTCCCATAAACAACAATATGTTGCCTGACTGAAGGTAAGTAACTTCTTCTGATGGATACTTCTAACCAGTGATTTTTCACCTTGTGAATAGATACCAAAGCAGTACCTCCCAAGCTGGTGGGTCTGTGGAAAGGCTCACATCAAAATGTCCTGCAGGACAGAATAGATAAAAAAGTCTACCCCTCCACGGGCCTGACTGCTGAAGCAATAATGCTTTGTGAATGTGTGCACTGATGCCCATATAGCAGCCTGACAGATTACACTCCACGTGCGACACACTAATACCAACCTTGGCTCTGGTAGAATGAGCCCACAGACCTTCTGTTGGTGCTTCTTAGTCAATGCATAACAGATCTAACTATCAAGGGCTATCCATCGTGATATGGTCTATTTCAGCCCCACTGTGCTTTTCTTTACTTTAGAGAACCCCTATTGAGAGCTGATTGTTGATCTGATGGTCCTTGAAACGATCAATGTAGATCTGCATTCTCTCAGGGGTCCAAGCAATGGAGTCTCTCTTCCCTATCGAGGGATGAGGCGGAGCAAAGAATGTTGGAGGAGTGAAAGCTTGTCCAACATGATAAGGTGTGACTACCTACGGCAGCAACGCATTCAAGTTCTTAACACCAGTTTTCCAGAAAAAAGGTGGACCGAGAGGGCCTGAAGTTTACTCATGCGACGCGCTGATGCTATCGCGACCAGAAAGACAGGAAGCGTAATGGACAACTATGTATTGGCTGGGAAGGGGTACAGACTGGGCAAGTGAGAACCAAACTTGAGTCCCACTGTGGCATCAAAAAGGGTTTAGGCGAAAACATATATTGCAACCCTTTAAGAAATCTCATCACAAACATTTGATTTGGATAAGGATCGCTGCTCTGGCAAACGAAAGAAGGCTGAAAGGGCAGACAAGTTAACTTTAACAGTGCAAGTCCCTGCAAGGCCAAAGATAAAACAAACAACAAGACATCAGACAGTTTGGCTTGAAACCAGTTCGTCTGGCGAGTGCCTCACCAAGCCACAAACTAATCCCAGCACCCGACGTACATTGATTTTGTAGAAGGGCACCTGGCTACCAAGATCACATCAACAACTTCAGAAAGAAAATCAAAGTTAGCCAACTGTCGCCACTCAATCTCCAAGAGCGGAGGTGCAGACTGCCGAGGTCGGAGTCCAAGACCCAACCCAGCCTCTGAAAAGGAAGGTTCTCCCGAAGCAGCAGGCTGATCGGAGGACAGATACTCAAGCCCAGAAGTTCCGGGAACCACGCTCTCCTTGCCCAATCCGGACCTATTAACATGACTTGGGCCCCATTTTTCCTGATCTTTCCCATATCCAATCCATTTGTCTTGGAGGGCCTTAGGAGCCACAGGTTCTGCCCTGGTTGAACCTCCAGGCCTTTTGGTCATACCAGAGCTTCTGGAGCTCTTTGCTGGCCTCAAGGTTTTTGGATGCTTTTTAATGTATTCAGCCATCTTGGAACGTGGGCCAAGTATATAGTCCACTGTGGCTAGTTTAGGCTCTTTGACAGGTCTCTCTCCCAGCTTCCTACACTGGACACAATGGTCCCCTTACAGGATGACCAAACATAAGTTGAACGGGGGAACAACCTACTTCCTTTTGTGGAACTTCTCTGAGGGCGAAAAGCAGCAAGTGGAATTAAGGGGGCCTTTGGGTGGCCACCTGCTTTGCTAATGGCTTGGCAGGTGGTACAGAAGTTGCAAAACTCCTTCACCTTCTGGGACATACCTGGCCAGTAGAAGTGGGTGACTAACCTACTGCAAGTTTTGGCCTGGCCTAGACGAACAAGTTACTTACCTTCGGTAACGATATATCTCTAAGAGACATAGATTAGTTATAGATTCCTTACCTTAGAATTACCCCCAGGCGTCAGACTGGATCCGGAGAATTTCTCGTCAGCAGTACCCCTGCGCGGCGAGAGGTGGCGTTGTTCGGCTCCGCGTTCGTCGTTGGCGTCGTGGTCGCCGGGATGACGTCGTGGTAGCAACTTAGACACCGCCCTCGCGCGCTGACATCAGTTCTTTACACAACATTCCACGACAGAAGCGCAGAGCCATGCAAGACACTGACCACTGCGGCACAAAACTAGGGCCCTGAAAAGGATTCCCTGACCCTAGAAGTCAGTTCGCAGAACGGGGAGGATGGGTGGGGCCGTAAGAAATCTTTAACTAATCTATGTCTCTTACAGATATATTGTTACCGAAGGTAACTAACTTGTTCATCTGAAAGAGACAATTAGTTATAGATTCCTTACCTTAGAATAGATACCCCAAAAATACCAACCCCGGAGGTGGGTCTGCGAACCAAGTTCACACCAGAAAGTCCTGGAGAACAGAACGGCCAAAGAAGCCGTCTCTCCGGACTTGGCTGTCCAGGCAGTAGTGTTTCGTGAACGTGTGCAGAGATGCCCACGTAGCTGCCTGACAGATGTCATTGAGAGGGACTCCCCGTCCCAGAGTAGTGGTAGCTGCCGTCGCCCTGGTGGAATGGGCGCGCAGTCCCACTGGAGGCTCCTTCTTTGCCAAAGAGTAGCAAGCTTTAATGCACAAAACGACCCACCTAGAGATGGCCCGTTTGTGCACGGCCCGACCTTTTTTGGCACCCACGTAGCCATCAAAGAGCTGGTCATCCACCAGGAATTGCTTGGTGCGATCCAAATAAAAGGAAAGCGCACGTTTTGGATCCAGACGGTGGAGCCTCTCTTCCTCCTTAGAAGGATGCAGAGGCGGAAAGAAGTTGGGCAAAATGATGGTTTGACCAATGTGGAAAGAAGTAACCACCTTGGGAAGAAAGGAAGGTCTGGTTCTGAGGACGACCTTGTCCGGATGAACAGCCAGAAAAGGAGGCTTTGAAGAAAGGGCTTGGAGCTCACTCACTCTGCGAGCAGAGGTGATGGCAACCAGAAAAGCAGTCTTTAAAGTAAGCAGTCTGAGAGGACAGTTATGAAGCGGCTCAAAGGGAGCGCACATAAGGTAAGTAAAAACCAAGTTCAAGTCCCACTGAGGCATTACGAAGGGAACAGGAGGAAAAAGATGAGTAATGCCCTTAAGGAAGCGATTTACAATAGGGGACTTGAAAAGAGAAGGCTGATCAGGAACCCTAAGAAAGGCTGAAATGGCTGAGAGATAGCCCTTAAGAGTGCCCAGAGCAGAGCCCTGCTGGGCCAAAGAAAGGAGGAACAAGAGAACCTCAGAAAGAGGGGCAGAAAGGGGATCCACAGCCTTTGCTGTGCACCATGCTTCAAATTTGTTTCATCTGCAGGCGTATACCGTCTTAGTGGAGGGACGCCTGGCTGCCAAGATAACATCACAGACTTCGGGAGGAAGGTCAAAGGCTGTCAACTGTCACCACACAATCTCCAAGCAAGGAGGTGGAGGCTGGACAGGTTCGGGTGGAGAACCTTCCCCTGCTGCTGCAACAGAAGATCCTCCCGAAGAGGCAGTCGGATCGGAGGATCGATGGCCATGTGTAACAGCTCGGGATACCATACTCTTCGTGCCCAAGCCGGAGCCACAAGGATGACTTGGGCCCGGTCGCGCTTGATCTTCTTCAGCACTCTGGGCAGAAGTGGTATAGGCGGAAAGGCGTATAGAAGACCGCAACTCCACTCGCGACGAAAAGCGTCGTCTAGCGAGTGCCGCCTTGGAAATTCCAACGCGCAGAATTGCTGACATTGCGCGTTCTCTTCGGTGGCGAATAGATCTAACCAAGGCTCTCCCCACTGCCGAAAGAGACCTTGCACCACCTCCGAGTGAAGACGCCATTCGTGATCCATCATGCACCTGCGGCTGAGTTCGTCCGCCCAGGCGTTCAGTGAACCTGCCAGGTGTTGAACCACCAGGGATATGCCCTGATGTTCCAGCCATGTCCAGAGTTGGAGAGCCTCTCGACATAGGGTCCACAACCCCACCCCACCCTGTTTGTTGCAGTACCACATGGCGGTGGTGTTGTCCGTTAACACCTGCACTACTCTTCCTCGGACAGAAGGAAGGAATGCTTTCAGCACAAGACGGATCACCCGGAGCTCCAGAAGGTTGATGTGGAGCCCGGACTCCGCCGGAGACCAGAGGCCTCTGATCTTCGCCTCTCCCATGTGGCCGCCCCACACTAGAAGTGATGCATCCGTCACCACTGTGTACTCCTGTTGGGGAAGGGAGAGGGATCTGCTGTTGACCCAATCCTGGTTCGTTAGCCACCACTGCAATTGACGTGCAGTGCCCTCTGAGATCTGAACGCAATCGGACAGATTCTCCTGATGCTGTGCCCACTGGAACTTCAGGTCCCACTGCAGAGCCCACATATGCCACCTGGCATGATCTACCAGCAGGATGCAGGAGGCCATGAGGCCCAGCAGCCTCAGGGTCATTCTGACCGAAACCCGGGATAAAGGCTGAAAGATCGGAATCATAGCCCGAATATCTCGGACTCGCTGCTCAGGAGGATAAACCCCAAACTGCGTCGTGTCCAGAACCGCTCCGATGAAAAGGAGCTTCTGAGAGGGAGTCAGGTGTGTCTTCGGCACGTTCAAAGTGAACCCCAGCGAGTGCAGGAGGTCCGCTGTAGTCTGGAGGTGGGAGACGACAGCCTGGGACGAGCCCGCCTTCAACAGCCAGTCGTCGAAATAGGGGAAGACTGGAACCCCTAATCTGCGCAGATGAGCTGCGACCACCGCCATCACTTTTGTGAACACCTGAGGGGCGCTGGTAAGGCCAAAGGGGAGCAAGGTAAACTGAAAGTGCTCGTGTCCTACCGTGAACTGCAGGTAACGCCGGTGGGCCGGCAGGACAGGAATGTGAAAGTAAGCGTGCTGCAAGTCCAACGCTACCATCCGGTCTCCAGGGTCGAGGGCAGACAGGACCTGAGCTATCGTCAACATTTTGAACTTCTCCTTCCGGAGGAAGCGGTTGATGTTCCTGAGATCCAAGAAAGGACACAGGCCTTTGTCCTTCTTGGGCACCAGAAAGTAGTGGGAATAGCAACCACGACCTACTTCTGGGGCAGGAACTCGCTCGATGGCTCCCTTGGCCAAGAGTGCCGAAACTTCCTGTTCGAGAAGGGCCAGATGATACTCCGACATGCGATGGTGCTGAGGTGGCATGGATGGAGGGGTAGTCTCGAAGGTGAGGGAGTAGCCCCTTCGGACTATCTGCAAAACCCACCTGTCCGACGTGATAGCGCACCAGTGGGGGAGGTGATGGCGAATCCTGCCGCCCACTGGCGATTGGTGGCCCTGAAAGGTCAGACAAGGAGGGTTTGGAGGCTGCTGCAGAGGGGGCTGTGATGGACTGGCCCGCGCGCTGGCCCCCAGACCCACGGCGGTGGTTCCCACGTCCCTGGCCGCGTAGGAGCTGAACAGCTTGCGCCGGCTTGTGGCTCTGGGTGGAACGTGGCGGGGCGCCCCTTCCGTAGCCACGAAAGGGGCGAAAGGCAGGCTGCGCAGGGTGGGTGGTGGTGAGGCCCAAGGACTTGGCCGTAGCCCGAGAGTCCTTAAAGCGCTCTAGCGCGTTGTCTGCCTTGTCGCCGAACAGGCGACAGCCATCAAAGGGCATGTCCATAAGAGTAGCTTGGACATCCCCTGAAAAACCAGTCGACCTCAGCCAGGCGTAGCGTCGAAGGGCAACAGACGTGGAAATCGTCCAGCCTAGCGAGTCAGGGGTGTCCAGCCCACAGCGAATGGTAAACTTTACTGCGTCTCTCCCCTCGGCAACTGCACGGGAGAGTACAGCCCGGGCCTCCTCCGGGCACTGGGGCAACACCTGCGCCACCGTATCCCACACGGAGTGGGTGTAACGGCCCAACAGACATGCAGTGTTTACCGACCGCAGTCCCAAGCTGGAGGAAGAAAACATCTTCTTCCCAAGGTGGTCCAGCTTTTTGGATTCCCTATCAGGTGGTGCGTTAGGGAATGCGCCTTTGGACGTGGAGACTTGGACCACCAAGCTCTCAGGGGGAAGGGTGTTGGGAGAGGAAAGAGGGGTCGCCCGGAGCCGGGCCGTGGCGTCGGGCAATCATCCTATCCACAGGAGCCCCTGTGTTGGGCCTGTACCAGGTGCCCAAAAGGATGTCAGTGAGGGCTTCATTGAACGGCAGCAGGGGCTCCAAAGAGCTCGTAGCCGGTTGAAGCAGCTCTGTCAGGAGGTTAGTCCTGACCGCCACCGTAGGTAGCTCGAGGTTGAGAGCCTTGGCCGCCCTACGCAGCACCACTGTGTAAGACGCTCCCTCCTCCGTAGCCACGATAGGAGGAGACAACATGCCAAGGTCTGGGGAAGTATCCAGTCCACTGGCATCCCCCAACTCCTCTCGCCAGTCCGGATCATAGTCTAACTGGTCAGTTAAAGGGTCTCCAGACCTCTCCCAGTCCTCCTCACCCTCCTCTGGTTGCCAATCTGGCCTAAAAGAACCAGGGTGGAACAAGGGCACAAAAGTACCCGTCGGTGCCGGAACCGGCGTCGATCGATGTCGGTCCAGCTCTGTGTCCCCTTCGGGGTGGAGGCCGGGGTCGACGCCGGCTGGGGACACAACTGGAGTCGGCTGCGGACGTGGTGCCGGTGGAGTTGGCGCCGGGGGAGGTGTAGTCAGGTCAACCGGCGCCGATCCGTATCCAGGCCTGGATCCAAGGGGACCCTGCGTTGCCGGGGACGAAGCCACCGGCATCAAAGGCCCAGGGCCCCAAGCCAAGTCTGCGGGCCCGAAGGCGTGCCGGCGGAGTCGGGCTGCCCAAAGATGGCATGCATCGCTTCGTAGAAACTCCGAAGCTGGGTAGGGGTCGCACCGGGTCCCGGGAAGGGAGGGAAACCTGAAGTCGACCCAGCGGGCTCCGCACACAGAGTCGCGGGAGGGGCACCACCCGCATCCCTCATCGCGTCGGCCGACGGACAGGGAGAAGTCGAAGAGCAACGATGCTTCTTCGACTTCTTCTTGTGCTTCGACTTACCGGAGGAGTGCGAAGACTTGGAAGAAGATTGATGGTGGTGGTGGCTCCGCGACCAGTCCTTCGACCTCCCACGCGACAAGGACCTCGAGCGGCCCGGAGCGGACTGCCGGGCCTCAAGAAGCTTTCGGGACCGCTCCCGCAAAGACTTCGGGTTCATGGACCGGCAGTCAGAACACGACTTGGAGTCGTGGTCGGGTTCCAGACAGAACAGGCACACGCGGTGCGGATCCGTCACCGACATCAACCGTCGGCAGGAACCGCAAGCCTGGAAACCAGGCATCCCCGACGTGCACAAGGATGCGAAGACTCAAAAACGACGTCGACAAAGTCAGCAAAAAGTCAGTCAAACAGTGACTGGAGGTACCACTCTCTCCAGTTCTGCGCTAGCTGGTGCGGTAAAAGAAAGAACTGATGTCAGCGCGCGAGGGCGGCGTCTAAGTAGCTACCGCAACGTCATCCCGGCGACCATGACGGCAACGACGAACGCGGAGCCGACCGACGACACCTTTCGACACGCAAGGGTACTGCTGACGAAAAATTCTCCGGATCCAGTCTGACGTCTGGGGGTAATTCTAAGGTAAGGAATCTATAACTAATTGTCTCTTTCAGATGCCCAGCTACGGGATGTCATGAGCCAAAGTGAGTATGAACTCTCTATACAGCTGAGGCACCACCACTCTCCTAGTGGCACCAGGTTTGGGGTCTCTGGCCTCAGTGTATAGGAGTCCCTCCTCCAAATAGGTTCTGTGGAAGCCACTGACATCTCCCTTTTCCTGATCAGCAGCTTGCTGTCTCAGGATTTCAAGAGTGGGAAAGGTCCTCTGTCCCCGGCACTGATCTTCCCTAGAGGGTCCCCTCTGGGCCTAGGAGCTCTGCCGTGTAAGGCCCAAGTTTCTGGGGCTCACTTCCCTCTGGGGCTGACAGGTCTTTTCCTTGAGGAGAAGGAACCTGAACTTGTGGCTGTTGTGAAGCTGGTTTCCCAGACTTTTTGCCTGTTCTCTTGGAGGGTTGGGCCATTGCTCCAGGCTGCAACTCCTCTTTTTCACCCTGGGCTTTGCATTGTGCTCTGGGTTTTACACACACCCATTCAGGTATACCCAGCATGGCTGCATGGGTCTTTCTTTCGACCTCAGCCCATGCTGAGGACTCCAGATCATTTCCTTGTAAACAGGCTACAGGTATTGCAGAGGATACCACCACCTTCTTTTGGCCAGTAACCCTCCCCATTCTAATGACACCATTGGCATGGGATGGACTTTAGTGTGGTTGTCAGCATTGATGACTGGAAAGTCTCACCAGTCAGATACTGTTTTGGGGATATCATTTTTTCAGGCACCATGGTGGCACTTGCACCCGACTCCCTCAGTGCTTCAACTACCATTTATATGAGGCTGTTGTCTGTATTTTTCCAGGTTACTGGGCCAGACAGCCAGGGCAGCTTCATCCACCACACCCTCTGAAACTAAAGTTACTTCAGTGAGCTCTCTGACATGGTCAGGGCTCCCCTGGGATCCCATCTGGAGACTGGGCGGGGGGCTTAGCAACCCCTTTCTTTAGGTCGCCCCCACGAGTTGTCTTGGTTACCCTTGTCTTGGCCCAGTGGTCTGCCTTCTTCCCCAGTCCTTGAGGAGAAAGTGGACCTAGGTCTACCAGGTATTGATGTAATTTTTCAGGAACACAGTTACTCAATAGATGCTCTTTCATAATAAGAATATTAAGCCCATCAAAGTCTTGCACCTTATTACTTTTCATCCAAACACCTAGTTTTTCAATGAGAAGTTTACCAGGTCTGACTCTGGGTTTATCGACTCTACCTGAACCCGATCCTGTATTCCTCAATGAGGAATTCAAAGTCCTCAATCAGGGTCCCCGTCATGAGGTCATATGACTCAGCATCTGCCATTTTCAGTGTCAGGTGCCTATACCTACACTTTCCTGAGAACAGCTCCCAGAGAAGAGGGCCCCAATACTTTTGGCTCAGTTTTCTCATTTTACAGCCCCTTTCAAAGGCTGTAAACCATTTGGGGATATCATCACCCTCTGTATATTTAGGGACAATCCCTTTGGGGATTTTAGGGTCAAAAGCTTCATCTTTCTCCCTATTGAAAACGTTGCTGCCACCAGAGATGGTCCTAGGCCCATCTCAGCTTTTTCCTTTTATATAGCCTCTAATTCTATCCTGTTGGCTAGTTTCTGAAGATCTGCATCTTCAGTCTCTACTTCAGCACTGCTATCAGTAGGATTGCTGATGGAATCATCATCTACTTCATCCACTTCAGCATCCTCTGCCAGGGACCTAGCATTTTCTGCAAGCAACCTTTGCAGATGTGCCTTAGAGGGTCTAGATGCCATGGTGAGGTTCCATGCTTGGCAGAGGGAATGAAGTTTGTCCAACTTAAAATTCATATAGGGCCCCACTTTGAGCTCCTGGGAAGGAACTGCTACCTCAGTCATGGTTTTAAAGTAGTTGGGACATTTTTAGGAATTTACCAAAAATCCTAAACAAGATTTTCTAAAGGGCCTAACTAACTACAAATGCTTATTAAATTCTAAAACGTTTCACTGTGGGACTTAACACGAGGCCCGAACAGCTAGGTTAAAACAATTTAGAAAAAAATTGAAATCACCCAAAAATATTTTAATTAATGACAATTTTGGATTCCTTAGTGGAATCACTTATTAACCATGTGGTACAGCAGATGTCAAGCCTTGTATCCCACCGCTGCACCACCAATGTAGGAAGCTGTCTCTTTATATGATATACCAAAATGAGGTATACTGTGCCAATGGGCTATCTACCCCTGGGGTCACTACACCCCCTATATGACCACTTCCTGTGGGAAGTGGGCATAACCATGTCCCAAAGTTCCTAAGTTTGCCATCACCAAGATGGCAGACTCTGAAATTTTGCCTTCACCTCAGGTAGCCCACAGTAGGGGTGGAACTAGTCTGAAGGTAAACACGACTATCTGACTGCTAATTTTCCAGTCTTGTCCAGGCGCCAAATGAGCCCTGGTCAAGAGGGGTCGGCATCCTCTCCTGAGAGGGAAGCCAGATTCACATACCAAAGGCGGTGGGCTCTTTGAAGGTCCCTGCCTTGGAATGCTAATTTGCAGGTCATCCTGTGGGAGGGGGTGTAAACACCCTCTGCCTGAGCAGGCGTTGTTTCTGACCTCCTGAGAGCAAAGGTCCTCCCCCTTGCGGGTCAGAAACTCGTCTGTGGTGGCAGGCTGGCTAAGACCAGTCAGCTAGCACACTAGTAGTTGGTAGGATTTCAGGGAGCACCTCTAATGTGCCCTCTGGGTGCATGTATTCATAAATCCATCACCGGAATCAGTGTGGGCTTATTAATATGAGATGTTTGCCACCAAACATCTCTGTTTTCAGTGAAGCCATTATGTAGCTGGGGAACTCGTTTTCACCAATGTCCAGCACAAGTACTTAAAATGCCTTCCTTGATCACTTGTGCTTGCAGCAATGGAACTGACCAGCACAGGGGCATATCTGTTCATCAGATATGTCAACACATGTCGTATAACACACCCTGCTTTAGAGCTTTAAGGCCTGCTTAGGGGTGTCTTACCTATACTTCATGCAGTGTCTGTGGGCAGGGCACACAGGAATGTGTTTCATGCTGTGTTTTCACTTTTGTCTGCACCAGGACACGCAGCCTGCAATGGCAGTCTGTATGTTTGGTGAGGGGTCCCTTAGGGTTGCACAATTCATGCTGCAGCCCTCAAGGACCCTCTTTAGCCTCCTTGCCCTAGGTACCAGGGGTACAATTTACTAGGGACTTACAGGGAGTGCTAAAGGTATTGCCAATTCAGGAAACAATTGCACAGTTTTGGGAAAGAGATCTGGCACTGGGGACTTGGCTAGCAGGAACCCAATGCACTTCCAGTCAAAATCACATCAAATACCAGGCAGAAATTGGGGGTGACCATGTCAAAAAGCGGCACTTTCCTACAACTGGAAGCCAAGCACTCAGGCTTAAGCATCTTCAATGATTTGACCCTCAAAACAATAGATAAAAAATACAGAAACAAACACTTATCAAACAAAAACCCAAATGATGAAATATTTTATGTAATCACAAACAAATATTTTAAAAAACAAAATGTTCATTTTAATGGTAAGATTGGAACTTTTCTAAATTTCTTAAGGCCACTTATCGTCCGTACTATCTTCTGTTTGATGCACCTGCACTGCTCCCACGAATAAATCTGAGGATACTAACTTAATTTTTAACCTCTAATTTCAAACTACTTTAAATTTACACAACGCTTTAACATTTCCAATTTTACATTTTGCCTTCTTTATTTATATACACTTTATTAATTTGTTGATATTATTTCATTTTCTAAGCAGTCGCGAACCCCCTGAGTAGGCTTCGCAAGCCCCCACGTGCACCTGGACCACAGGTTAAAAACAACTGGTCTAGGAAAATTATACCAGTCACAAGGTTTTCAACCTGACCAAAAACAGGCAACGTTTGAGGCCACAAATGCTGAGGAACAATTCCACCTCCGTACTGAGGTATTGGTTGCCTTTTCCAGGAATTCCTTACCTGTTTTTAAGATTTCCACCCACATGCCCAGGAACCTCCCAAGCTATAAGATCTGTCACCTGCCAAATAATCTCTGCCGGGAGTACCTGCCCACATATCCAATTTACCAGCTGCTTATTTATGGTAGTTTTTTGCATACTGCACATCAGCTCCATTATTTGCCAAAACATTGAGCATTACCCACTATCAAAAAACTTACAGAAATGAAACCACAACTGACAAGCATAAAGGGTTTAAAAAAATGATGTTCACCCCAGAATCATCAATAATGAGGACGAATAGTGAAAAAGTAGGTGGTTATATGCAGAAGCAGATATTACTGAATAGGAATTATGAAATTCGATGCAGTTCCATCTTCCAGTCACTACCACAGGTCTGCAGTGGACCAAATGTGCTTAGTGAGAATGGATATGACATATACCATTTCCAAACAGCAGCTGCAGGGCTGGGTGAGAATGAAATAAAATGAAAATATTATACAAGAAGCCATCTCTAGGTGCTAGTCAACAGTTGCTAGACTGGTTGGTTTCACAGAGTTCTTAAAACAGGAAGAACTTTAAATCTGACCTGAACACCACAAGAGTCTTTGCCACCCATAAATGTTCTGAGAGGGCTTTCTCCAGACAAATACCCTCTCAAGAAAGGCTTTAACTCTAAACTCGATTTGTTTGCTGCAGAGGACCTTCAGTGAAATATCGATCATGCACAGCGTTGGCTGCACTTACTCTGTGCTCTCAAACTGATCACAGTCCACAGGGCTCCTCTCCTCCGGTCCATGGATACCACGTGCCATATAGGTCCTCCCTTCCAGGTTTCTCAGGACGAGGTTGTAGACAATTTGCTCGTGTGGTTTCTGCAGAAGGACCTCAAAAAGGCGCAGTGTGGCAATACTGATCTACAGAGGAAATTGGTGCAATATAAAGACAGCCAACAAAAAGGGACTGAATGTAAAACAAAACGGTACAAAGTGTCACATGCACAGTCAGGCCTAAGAACTTCCATGGAGAACCTTTTAAGGTTTAAGTATTTTTAAGTTTTCAACTTAAACACCGAAAGAATACAGAGTAATGTCAATTATTTTATCTGTTTTTAAACAACCCCAACCTCCCAAATGCTCCAAAATGTGCTAAACTAAACCCGATTGATGTTTACATTCTTTCAAGAAAAAATATCCACATGTATATCATTTTTCTATTAAAAATCCTTCTGTGTCATTGACCATAACCCTAGAAATCGAAATATCACCTAGTCAGTGTTGTCAGTGTTATTTTCTTTCAGTTCCTGGCATTCCCTTCTGAAATGTGCACAGAGTATAGTCACCCATGTGCTTGGCATGATGAAGTCCAAATCATAACAAGCCTTTAAGACTGCGCAAGAACACACAGAGAACAGCTTCTTCTCTAACCTTCAGCATGTTTATCATGTGATGGGAGTAGGGATGATGTTCACTGAGAGAGCAGAGTATGCACAACGTTAGAGATGCATGTGAAGGTCAAATCCAGGCATCGCCTAATATGTTCAGGTACTACCAGGCTATTGGTGGAGGTGGACTTTGATCATTTCTTGTCAGCGTCATAAGACCGTGAACCCCACATACCAGGACCGTGAACCCCACATACCATGGCTGGGCACATGCTGGACTCGTAGATTTGTAGTACTGCTTGCAACCGATTCTCTTACTTGCCAACATTCTATGGTATTAAAGACATAGGATTTTTCAATTTTCAACAATGCTAAATTGCATGATGATGACATCACAGGAAATGACATCACAACATGTAACCTGAACACCTCACTGCCGGAAATTACCTCATGTGACATGACCTGGATCAAATTGCAAGACACGTCTGTGTGGAGTTTTGTAAACAAGACATTGCTTCACATGTGGGATGGCTAGGCTCAACTGACTGAGATATTGTATTGTGCACCACAGAAGCATGGCTGCATATGTGGACTGCCGGCTCCCCAGTTCAGTTATTTTTCTATCCATTCATTAGTCACTGACCAAGTGTAATCTTCAGATTTGTCCCTTGTGTTTGAGGGCTATCAAGTGTGACCACCCTTCTACAGGTCTATCGTTATTTGCTTGCGTCTTTAAGAGTAAACAGAAGAAGGGAAAGAAAAAAGTATTGGGACAAACGAGAAAGGAGACAAAGAGAATGCCTGGTTAGAAAAGTAGAATGGGGCCTGACGCGGCCTTCGGAGGTCCCGCGACGTCAGGGGTCGTGGGTGAGCCTCAGGGCGGGACCGCTGCCGTTGGGAGCAGCCGCAAGCGCCATTTGAGCTCGGGGACCTGCGGCCTGTAACAGCGCGGCCGAGGGAGAACCGTGCACACCCGAGCTGGCGCCGAAGGTTATGGCGACTTCTGCGCTGGAGCGCGGGATCCCCCTTTTACCCCCATAGATCGAATATGCGCCTGAAATGAGGGAGGCGCGTCAAGCAAACTGCGGTTGGGGCCGGCTGCCTCCTCCGCATTGAGGACAATAATGTACATTTATGGAGAACATCTGAGGGGCGGTGTGTTAGTGTGAGCCCCCACGCCCCCCTTTAAGGAGGAAGCAGATGCAGTGCGTAATACTGTACACCTGAGGAACAGCCATTCCTATATACAATTCAACTACAGCCGAGGGGTGGTGGAGTTGATTGCGGCCGATACCTGGAGTCCTAAATTGTGGAACAAGGGGGTTGCTGTAGTCTTCCTCCCCCTGGTGCATCACGCCTCACGATAGTGCATGCCTGAGAGAATTGGCGACTTCTTTTTCCATCGCTCATAATTGGCCAGTATGGGTCGGAGTGACCCTAAACCAAGGCAACTCACCTTTGATTCCTCCAAGACCCCAAGGAAGGATGGTGGAGAGGAGGCACTGCGCGATGATCCCCCTGAGCGAGCAGACCCTTCGGTGGCTGGTGGCGCTATGGCAGAAGGAGCTGCTGCCATTATGGCTGAGCTACGTGCTGGGTTTAAGGTCATAGATGCTCGTTTCGATGAGCTGGGCGCACGGATGGATGGCATGCATGGCCGCCTGGAGCAACACGAGTCCCGCATAGACGCTGCTGAGAAACGCATTTCCGATACTGAGGATACGCACGCTACAATGAACAAGCACCTAGATTGCGTAGAGCGCCTTCTGAAGACAACAGCGGCAAAGGCGGGGGATCTTGAAGCACGATCATGCCGCAATAATCTGCAAATTGCGGGGATCGCAGAATCCACCAACACTGGTCCCATGGAGGCATTTGTAGAGCGGTTGCTGATAGACCTCTTTGGCAGAGACCGTTTTTCAGCCACATTTGCGGTGGAGCGTGCCCACCGTTCCATGGCCCCCAGATCTGCTCCAGCTGCACCTCCCCACCTTATAATTGCGCGTTTGTTGAACTATCATGACAGAGATGTTGTGCTGAGAAAGACCCGGGAGATGGAAAATCTACAGTACCAGGGAATGAACATCTCGTTCTACCCAGACTTCACGCCTATGGTACAGGAGGCCAGGCGTAAATTCGAAGATATCAAGCGAACATTGAGGAATGAAAATATCCGCTACGCCGTGTTGTACCCGGCACGATTACGTGTTCAGCTCGGCGGTAAAACACTTATTTTTGTTACGCCTGCGGAGGCAACAGAACACTGAAAACGTCACAAAGCGGGCAGAACCACTTCCCCTGGAAAATAGATGCATGCTTGGGCTGGGGGCATGAGATAAGTGGTTTGGCGTTCTTCCCTTCCTTGCAGTAATACGGGCTTTGGCGCAAACTTAGTAACATTCCATACACTGGTCGATGTGATGTCTTTTCTTCATGTTTTTTATTCTACTAGTGATGTGCTTGTTATATGCTTTTCTCATGATTGCAGCTGCATATAATAGATGTTAGATTGTTATCGTCATTCGTGGTTCGCCCGGGGCGTTGCTGCCCCCCTAGGAGATCTCCTACGACTCGCACTTGGTGCGGGGCTAATTCTTTGATTTACTTGTTTTTACTAAAACGTAATGTTTTGGGATTCACCGGATATAGGTTGGGTGGATATCCGATGTGGGCGGGGAGTGGGTGGGAGGGAGTTCCGGTTCATTGTTTTTGTTTTGCTTTTTGGTTCACAAGTCATGTACAATACTGACATCTGGCTATCCAACCATACCCATACTGTTATATCGATCCGCATAGTAATGAACCTGTAGTAGTAGGGGCGGGCGGGCGACCTGGAGGGTTCGAATTACTCTGCATGACGTGGAATGTCAGGGGGCTGTCCAACCCACGTAAAGGGACGACAGGTGCTTGCATATTTGGCTAGGCATAACGTTCACGTCGCACTGCTGCAAGAGACCCACTATGCGCCGAAATCAGACAACAGATTTGCAGCTACCTGGGGAGACAATCAATTTTTCGCTGGATATAGTACCTATTCCCGCGGAGTTTGCATACTAATTTGTAAATCACTCCCGTTCATTACCCAGACTGTGATCAAAGATCCAGAGGGCCGCTATCTGCTAGTGGCAGGATCTATAGGTGCACAGCGTCTGCTTTTTTTAAAATGTCTACGCTCCTAATATGGATGCCCGGGACTTCTTTGCCAACATCTCGGCCCACATCACTGCCATTCCAATTGATTGTATAATATTTGGTGGGGACTTTAATGTCACGCTGCAGCCTGGGGTGGACACCACTGGCACTGGACACAACACTAAACCCTGCTCCACGAGGGAACTTCAGACATTAATACATGCACATCACCTGGCGGATGCCTGGCGGCATCGGTGCCCGGCTTCTCGGGGGTACTCATTTTACTCGGCACCACATGGTAGCTGGTCCCGGATAGATCGATGGTATGTCCCCTCTGATTTACTCATCAACACACAAGAGGTGAACCACCTGCCACGTACTCTCTCGGACCATTCGCCAGTTCTACTGGCGCTAGTTTTACCCGCTGTTGAGCGTCCATCTGGGACTTGGCGCTTCCCTGCTGAAGCTCTTTTGGATACTGTTTTTAGGAGTGAAGTGCAAGACGCAATAGTAGAGTACTTTCGCATAAATACAGGTTCAGTGCCTCTCTACGCCACCCTGTGGGAGGCATTTAAGGTGTACATCAGGGGTATTTGCATCGCCAAGCAGGCTGGGGTGCTCCGCACGATTCGCCGAGAGCTCGATGCCACTGAGCGGGAACTGCAAGAATTGACTGGCACGGGCCCTGCTCCGTTGCATCGGCGTGCTAGGTTACTGGGAGAATTTCAGGAACTGGCGCAACGGGAGACAACTTACTTGGGGAAATATACTCGTGCCCAGGTGTATGGGGAGGGAGAGAGGACGGGGCGCACTCTGGCACGTTTACTCTCTCCCAGGCACCAAACTACATACATTACGAGGCTGCGGGAACTGAATGGCGACCATGTCACGGATGGCACTGACATTCAATCATGCTTTTTGACCTATTACACTCGCCTCTACACAACATGCTCACCACCATCTGGTGAAACGCTAACAGAGTATCTAAATGAAATAGCGATGGTGTGGCTTGAGAGGGGACAGCAGGAGTTCCTCGCCTCACCCATTGGTGCAGACGAAATTATAGAGGCCATAAATGGCCTGAAGGGCTTGGGGGCCCCTGGCACGGATGGGCTCACCGGCACATTTTATAAAGCTTATAAGGAACTACTTGTCCCACAATTACTTGAGGTATACGCTGAAGCGTTGGAATCGGGTGAGCTCCCCCCTACTATGCGCGAGGCGATAGTAACTTTACTCTTGAAGCCGGGTAAACTGGCTGATAACTGCGCCTCATATAGGTCACTATCCCTCCTCAATCAGGATTATAAGATATTAGCAAAAGTACTGGCCACGCGTATCTCGCTTATAATCGGATAAATTATCTTCCCCTTTCAATCGGGATTTATGCCAAACAGGTCCACATCAGTAAATTTGCGCACGTTAGTCGCGGTCATCAACCAAATCAACCCTGAGATCCCAGCCGCGGCCATTTTGTTAGAAGCTGAAAAAGCATTGGATTCCCTAGAGTGGGATTTTTTGCACGGGGCGTTAAGTAAACTTGGCTTACCCCAAAATTTCCGGTCACTGGTCCGCCTTCTGTATACCAACCCAGTCTCACAACTACGCATAAATGGAGTATTATCTGATAGATTCACACTATCAAGGGGCACTTGGCAGGGATGGCCGCTATCGCCCCTGCTTTTTATTATGGCAATGGACCCGCTGGTGCGGCATTTGCAGGAACGGCACCTACAGCGGGGAAAAGGGTTCCATCAGGGTCCTTTACTTGCGTTCTTATATGCGGACGACATTCTTTTATTCGTCCGCGAGCCGGCTTTAAATCTTCCCCCTATTATGAGGGAGGTGGTGCGGTTTGGTGTCTTCTCCAGACTGGTCATTAACTGGACGAAATCCGAAATATTCCCTTTGACTGATGCCACCACGGCCTTTACGCTGGGGTTTCCGCTGCAATGGTGTGACGACCCCCCCAGATACCTCGGGATTACTATACACAGCACGGCCTTAGAGGTAGTGCGGTTAAATTACGGCCCGGCCATTTACTCGACTATCTGGGCAGATAGACCGCTGGATTACACTGCCCTTATCGATGGCGGGGCGCATTGCAATAATTAAGATGGTTGTGTTGCCCAGGTTTTTATATCTTTTTTTGAACATGCCTATCCCGCTCACGGTTACTATTTTCAAAACCTTTAGAGGGATGCTGACCTGGCTGATCTGGGCAGGGAGACAGGCGCGAGTGGGGTGGAAGATTCTCCTTCAACCATTCGAGAGAGGGGGGTTTGGTGTACCTGATTTTTACTTGTACTATCTAGTGGCGCAGGCACACTACGCTTACTATTGGTATCACCTGGACGCACGTCTTCAGTTCCTGAAGCCTGAGCAAGCCCGTAATTATACACTCTCCACTATTCTCCTACGCGGGTTTAGGAGAACTGCGGCCGAGATTCACACCCTACAAACCAAGAGCTAGGCTTGGGAATGCCTACGGAGGTATCTGGGGGCTGGGCAACTGTATTCTCTACACTTACCGATTTTAAATAATCCCTGGATAGCACCCACGACCGAAACATTGACGCAGCGGGTGCTCAGCCGCTGTCAAATACACAATATGGGCAGTATGTTCAGGGATGGCCAGTTGCGTACGGTGGCGGATTTGACAGCGGATTGAGATGTCAACATGCTTGACCGCTTTCTTGTACACAGAACGCGGTCCGCACTGGCCACTGTGCTTCGCCCTGAGACTGGGGAACCTATAGACCTCCCCCCATTAACAACAATTATCGCAGCTGCGGATGGCACGCACTTAGTTTCCAGACTATATCGACAGGCGCAGGCGCTCCGACCGATGATGGGTGGTGGTTCCCGCGCAGCCTGGGAGAGGGACCTGGCGCACCCTATGACTGACAAAATGTGGGCTTACTGTTACGAACAGACGCGCCTAGTGTCTAATAATTATAAACACAAACTTTTGCATTATAAATATTTACACAGAATCTATGTTACCCCAGTGTTGCTTGCCAAAATGGACCGCACAAAGTCAGATCAGTGTCAGAGATGTGCGGCGGCGCAGGCTGATTTTATCCACTTGGCGTGGAATTGCCCTGCGGTGCTGGCCTATTGGGAGGCAGTGTTTGAGCATCTTGAACAAATGGTTGAGGCCGAACTCTCGCACACACCCTTACTTGCCCTATTGGGGTATGTGCTTCCACTGAGTCGTGAGATAAGGCACTTCACTGCTAGTGCTGGCTAAACGGAAGGTTTCTCTGAATTGGGGAGGGACTACGCCGCCTTCGGTGGGGGCATAGCTCAGGGACATGGTGTATTGTGAAACGACTAGTGATGTATATGCCGCCTTGCTTCCACTTGCCTCCCGCCCCAAGAACGTCTGGCAGCCACTCCGCTCCTACTTGTTATCACATCCGGAACTTACTGATTGAAGTATTGCACAGGCTGAAGGGATTATTGGATTAGATATTGTAAAAAATTCCTTTGTTACATGACCTTGTATTGTAGTTTTAAATTTAATGATTATGGAACTATCTGCGTTCAATGTGGACAAATATTTGTCGGTACCTATCAATTCATGCTTCATGTAATCCGCATTATGAGAACAAAGTATTCTTCATTCTCTGTTTTTTTGTATAATTTGTTGAAAAATGTAATAAAAACAAGTTAAAAAAAAAAAAAGTAGAATGGGGGGGTGGAGATTAGGGAAAGAATACAGAAGAGACGGTAGCAAGGAAAAAGGGAGAAAGAAAGAATGAGAGCCATGGTAGAGGGTCAGCAAAAGGAAACATGAGAGGATTGCACAGGATTGGAAATGAGGAAAGAAAGTGAGCATTGCAAGTAAAAGGAGAAGGGGTGAGACAGGAGGGAGCGTAAGAAAGGATGGAAGCTCGAGGAGGAAAGAGTGAGCAATAGTAAACAACTGGGAGGAGAAAAAAGGAGGGGGAGCGGATAACAGGTGATATGGTTAGCGAAAGGAAGAGAGGGATCAATAGAAAGGATGGGAAGGCATAAGAAAGGAGTAATAGACACATGGATGTGAGAAATTAAAGGGATGGGGAGACAATACAGCAAAAGAGGTTGAAAGATAAATGAGAAGGAGTAAAAGAGAGGAGGGAGAGACGAGAGTAATGTGAGAACAAGAACTGGAAGAATGTAAACAAGCATTGGCATAGCCAATAGGTCTCGCCTTTGGGACCTTATAAGTGTTTAGCTATGCATCACATTATCCTGGGTGCTGTGCCACCAGGGACTGAAGAGATATACAATTGCTACACACTGGATTATGTAGTCTGATTCAGGAATACATGCTTGCCTCAGGAAACATTCATTGACACATTCGCCATTCTCACCACCAGTGCACTGCACTCTGAGATCTCACATGTACCACCAGCGCACTTCAGTCAGAGGTGTTGCAGGTGCCACCGCACACTGCACTCTGAGATCTCACATGTACAACCAGTGCACTGCAGTCAGACAGGCCTCAGGCACCACTGTGCACTGTACTTAGAGATGTCCTGCTTTCAGAAATGTCAGACTGCACAACCTGCCCCACAAATGCCCTGGTACGCAAATGCCATAAGGAGACATGACAAGATGGCTGACTGATTAAACGATCTCTGCTCGCATCTGCTTTACGTGTTTGGGAAGCCTTGGGCACTATGTAGGTCTCGTGTGTTACATGGCATGCACGGAATTCCCAGACAGTAGCTACTTGGATTGCATGGAAGCCGTGGGTAATAAGGTTAAAAATATTTTCTCCCAAATACGTTCACCTCCCTCGCAAAGCAATGGCCCTAAAATATGTAAAGATACTCAATGTAAAAGGCTAATGAAGTTATAATTCAATGGGTTTGAAAAACATGAGTATCTTATATGCACACATTGTCTGAATTGTTAAAAAAAAAAAAAACAAGTGGCAAGTTAGGGTGACAAAATGCATGCAGTTTGTGTGATAATAGTGAGGGTAAGGGTAGACTGTTTTAATGCACCTTAACTGTGTGCTAATTACTAAAAATAAGATGGCGTCAAGATTATTTATGCATTTGTATGGTGTAGAGTTTTCATGGGGTTAGGTTATTAAATACCTGCCTTGCTTTCGGAACATCCCCCAACTCTAAACAGAGAAGTAGTCCTTAAAACATGCACCTGATAAGTAGCTTATCTCAGATGCAGCACTCGTTTGACGTGCTGTTAACAAGACAGTATCTGTATCTTTTTATTGTAACTTTGAGTTTGGTATAGGATTGAGGGTGCTGAAAAAGTGTATGTTTTGTTTATGTTCAGCTTCTTATGCGGCATATTAAGGAGAACGTGTTGGGGCTTTGTTGTTGTGTATTTATATTGAAATTGTTTTATTCGGTGATAAGAGACAGGCTGCCAGCATGCAAGCTGTTTGGTAAGCGCTGACAAGGAGGGAGGGTAACTGAGGAGAGCTGAAAGGGCTCTGGTTAAGAACTGAAAGCAGAGGCATGGCTATAAAGATTGCTATCGCTCTTCCACACAACATATGGGTCTTGTTTGAATGCAGTGAAGTGTAAATGCCTTCAGCGTGCGTGCATAGTTTCAGTGTACCAATGCAGCTAAGTCTTAATAAAGACAAGGGAGAGCGAAAATGGAATAAGTGTCTGCCTCAAGGAGCAACAGTCAAAAACAACCCTGGCTTTCCGGTGACATGCCACCCTAAAATAAAAAAATTAAAAAAAACTTCACAAGTGAGGCGCTCTGCGTGTGTCATGGGACTGGGCGCTAGGATCCATGCCCCGTTAAGCGAGGACAGCCGTGCACAGATGACAGGCCTAGTGATTAAAAGCGGTGCGCGTTTGTATTCGGTCTGGCCTACTGTGGGATTTTATTTGATGCAAATGGTAACAAGTTTTAAAAAAAATACACGTTGACAAGGGTCAGCGAAAATGGAATAACCCAAGTAAGAAACAAAAAAAAATAGTGACAAGTTTAAATAAAACACGTTAAGAAGGGAAAGCGAGGGCGAGAAAGGCAGTGGAAAAACAAGAGCAGGCAAATGGAAACAGCTCTTTTCAAGCACTCGTGCTTGTGCTGGCATCCACCTTGCGGGAGCGAGCAGCGGCGCGTGAGCCATCTGTTTTCAATTAGCGCGCGCGCCGCTGCTCGCTCCCGCAAGGTGGATGCCAGCACAAGCACGAGTGCTTGAAAAGAGCTGACCAATTTCTAAAGGTCATCTCCTAGAGCAGCGCATGCGCGCTGCCTAGGCGAGACCTAAAAATGAGGAGGGGTGGAAAGAGAAGGGAGGTTGAGGGGATTAAGTAGTCTGGAGGAAAATGAAACATTATGATATAGAGAAAGAACGAGGAAAATAAATATGTGGAAAGGGAGTAACAGTGGAGGACTGGACTCAAAGGGCCAGATTCTGAATTTGGCGAATTACTGGAGAAATTAGGTTAAGACTGGTAATTATTACATAGGTAATGCTGATCCTTTTCCAAGACAGAATGTCTATACCAAGACTTGGTAGCTACATTGAAGGGGGAGAGGGGGTGTCCTATTAGATTACTCCACAATTCTCTTCCCATGAAAATCCCAGTAAAATGTTTTTTCCCTAGGTAGACCCTTGGGACAGGTACAGTCTTAAGAGTGGAGTGAACCTAATCTGCGAGACCAAAGTGGCATCTCGGATGAGAAGCAGCGTAGAGTCTGACTGCTCCAACACTGAGCCTCAGAATTTCTGATCTGTTTAGCTCTTGCCACTGTCTACTTTAACGGGGCAACATGTTCTGGGTTATCGGTTCTTGGTGAAGTATGCCTAAGTAGCTGCAGTGAAAAACAAGCATTTACAATGCAATAGGTCTCGCAATTTTTGAGCTATTGGCATTGTAAATGGCAATGCCTTTTATAAAGAATTAAAAGGCATTGTCATTTACAATACCAAAAGCAATACCTATTGTATTGCAGAGCACAGTGTCGCTGAAGCGGGCGCCGCGCTCATTACTAAAGTTAAAAAAAATAAAAAATAATTAAACTGAGCGGGGTGTCCCTGATGCGGGCACAGCGCTCAGTATGAAAGTTTAAAAAAAAAATTTGAAACAGAGCGCGGTGTTCCTGAAGGGGGCGCTGCGCTCAGTATTAAATTTAAAAAAAATAATAATAAACAGAGCGCGGTGTCCCTGAAGCGGGTGCCGCACTCAACATCAAAGTTTTTTTTTTTTAAACCATTTAAACTGGGCGTATTGTTCCTAAAGCGGGCGCCTCGCTCAGCATGCAAATACAAAAACAAAAAAAAGCAGCTGCCATTGTCCCCATCAGTGTCCTAAAACAAAATAGCGATCACCCACTAGATAAAGCCGACCGTGTAACAAGCTAAGTAAAAGGTCCAGTCGTTATGGGCGGTAACAAATGCAGACAAGGCGGTACAAAGGCGGGACTAACAAGTCTATTTGCGAATCAGAAGCCACCATTTAAGAAGGACAATGACACAAAGCAAATGACAAATGTGGCCGGAGAGTGGGCGGGGCTGCTAGTGCATACCCTAATACAGCATGCCTCACAGAGCGAGCAGTGCATGCTCGCTGCTGCTAGGCTCGACCTAAAAAGACATTTGTGAAGTTACAGGTGCTGATTGTGCATTTGTGTAAACGTAATTTATAGTGTATTTGACAATTACATATTTTTATACATCAGTGTGTACATTTGGGTCGTATTAAAAAAAAAAATTCTTTTTGCAACATATAATATTTTTGGGGAATAATTGGTATTGCTACAGTCAAGCAGAATAATTTTATAGCCAGGTGCCAGGAATGGAGGCCCGGGTAAGTATTCCATAGTCATAATTTCATTTCAAAAGGTTTTTTGTAACACCTTTCCTTAGAGCAGCACATACCTCGTCAGACAAGTGATTGCAGTGCTCGATCAGTTGGCCGCGCAATGGGTGCCGGTGGTGAGAGTCTGTGCGAGCCTCTCGCCGTCTCTCACTGCCCAGCAGAAAGAAGACCACCTCCTGCAAGAGCGCTGGGGCTGTAATCTGCCGCACAAGTGCCGTAATGACTGCCGTGGAGGTTAGTATGCCATACTCAGACCTGTGATACGGGAGGGAAGGAGACAGCGAGTCTGTAACTTTGTACCAGGAACAGAAATATTGAGGACCTGTAGAATCTCCACCTCAATCTGGACCTGCTCCGCCATTTTGTTATTCCTGCCCACATGCGTCTGTGCCAGTGCACCTCAATGCCAGCTTTTGCACCTACCCTACTACCCTATTGTGTTACTGAGACACAGAACCTCTACTAATGCAACCCAGTCAGGTTCTGCGCCGGTTGCTACTGTTCCAGTACTGCAAGCCACACACAGCTCTGTCAATTCACGTCAGTCATGGCCTTCAGCACCTTCTGCTATTCTGGTAATGGAACCCACATATAACTCTCCCAGTGTACCTCAGTCTTGACCTGCACAACCACAAGCTATTCTTGTATCTGGGACCAACACGCGGACTTCGCTACAGTCCAGTTTGGCAGCACCCCTCACAATTCCAGTACTGGAGTCCACACACAGCTGTACTTCAGTCCTGATCCACAATGGGACCCACACACAACTCATAATCTGTACATCAATCCTGACATGCATCATCATCTCATATTCTGCTCTGAAATACACACACAAAGAAGCTGTCAGTGCACTCAGTCCAACAACGTCCAGTGCACACATTTCTCACACACAGCTTATAACAGAAACTCACAAGCACCTTCAGAGTCACAGCGAAGCATGTCTTGCAATACTTACATTTGCAGGAGCTGTGGCTGCAACAACCCGTAAAAGAGCCGGTCAGATATGGACTTTGACAGCGCAGATGCCAACAGCTAACAAAAGAAAGACCAGAGGAGGACAAATAAGCAACGTAGTCAGAAAAACAGGGTTTAACAAGCACACAGTGATGCCATTCCAGTCTATACAATTACTATGGATATCCCACTCTACCTTGTACACTACGGGCGACAGCCGTGTGGCCTTGAGGAATCTTCAAGTTTTTATGATCAGAATCTTAAACTAACCCAGAAGGAGAGCTCAAGAAATATCTTACAGCTTTGAAAAAATAATCCATAGGCACTAGAAGATCGTCTGCATGTTAATGGGGACTAAAGCACAAGCGTGTGCTAAGGAAGGTGGGATTGTCTCCAAAAGTATGGAAAAAAAGACAACAGTATGACTACACAGCACCAATCATGCCAGGTCAATTATAGAATGTGTTCCTAAATTCCAGGATCATCCATCTTCTCACTGTGAGTAGAATATGCCTTGGTGCAGGACAGGGCTGCCTAAAACTCTTGGTGAGAAGCTATCCCCCAAGAGCAACCCTCTCTGTGTAAGATGAACATCATACTGGACTGTCCAGAGCTGCTCGACCCCCCTCAAGAATGTGCTCTAGACCACCACGTCTGATAACCCCATTTGGCCTAATCGTCGGGGTGGGGGGTTGGGGGAGGGCTGTCACATGTGGGCAACTATTTTGCCATTGGGCTGCTCCCCCCACTTTTTCCTCCTAGCCATGTTACCAACGGGGCCTACATTTTAGTTCTTTTTATATGAGCACGGCTCGTGTCCATCTTGCATACATACGCGACTGAGCTCAGCCATTCAACCTTAGAAGGGCAAGAGGTAGATATCCACTGCTTACCATCCTCTCAGTCTTACCGGGAGTGCTTCTTTCACAAGATGATCACAGAAATCAACCCAGAGCATAAAAGTATCCAAAGCTTCTTTCCCTGAAAACATTTCTTCATCGTCGGGAGGAGGTGGAGACCTGCAAATTGGAGCACTGGTGTCAATATATATCAGGCATAGGGGTGTCAAACACAACTATGGTAACTTTTAAGTCAAACTTTATTGCATAAGCAAATAAACGTCATTCAAATACATTACACATTAAACTACCCTAACATCCTAACCTGAGAGAAACTAAAACCTTGGTTAGCATAGGTGCTGGGTTGTGGATTAAAACCATTTTTTATATGTACAGTGGTGTCATTAATGATGTAATTTTAGATGCTGCAGTGATGTTATACCCAACAAGAAGCACAGCACAAGTTGGGCAAACTGTCTTTAAAACTTTGTTCCAAACATTTTCTGCTATAGCGTGCAAGCCATCGCTGTAAAGAGAAGGGCACTGCTTTTCAGTATATTCAGAGAATATAGTCATCAGCAGCACATACTGCACATGAAAAACGTTACTTGCCAGTAACAATGTGTTGGACCTGCCCCTTTTTGCATGGTCACCCTCAAACGTCTTTCCTTCCTCCTCCTATATTTGCTGGCTTGGGGTTTTTTGGCCTTAGGGCTCTTTGCACTTTACCACTGCTAACCAGTGCTAAAGTGCTTGTGCTCTCACCCTAAAACATGGCAGTATTGGCTTATACCCAATTGGCAAATTTAATTTACTTATAAGCCCTTGTAGAGGGAATTCCCATATACCCAGGGACTGTAAATTAATTGCTACCAGTGGGCCTTCAGCACTTATTGTGCCACATACTTAAGTAGCACTCTAAAACCTGTCCCAGGCCTGCCATTGCAGCCTGAATGCAGTGCTACACTGAATTGTGGAATTGGCATTTAAACCCCCGTGCAAGCCTTAAACTCCCCTTTTATTACATATAAGTCACGCCTAAGGTAGGCCCTCGGTAGCCCATAGGGCAGGGTGCTGTGTAATTAAAATGTTGGACATGTACTTTTAAGTTTTACATGTCCTGGAAGTGAAAAACTCCTAAATTCGTTTTTTACTACTGTAAGGCCTATCTCTCCCATATGATAACATTGGAGTTACCTTATTACATCTGATAAGCTATAATTTCCAAATGGGAGCTGGTGGCTACTTCATGTTTGGGGTCTTTGAAACTGTAATGATAAACCCTCTTTAATGGTAAAGTCTGATTTTTCATTGCAATTTAGAAAATGCCCCTTTTAGAAAGTTTTTAACAAGTACTGAGACTTGAATGTGCTGCGCACTGTTCACTTGGTGATTATCACCGTTATATAAACACTTTATATTCAGTCTAAACACTTAATATTCAAAATCATATATGTTTTTAATCTTGTTTTTCACAATTAATATTGAAACTCATATATAAACACATCGGTTCTCTTCACTCTAATGGTGAAATTATACATCAATATGCACATTGTACATTTCATACAAATGCTTGTAAACAACATTGTTTATGCAAAATTATACATATACCACAAAGCAAAAAGCAAAAAGGATACCAAGGGGATTACGACTGTCAATTAAACCGATGTTATTCCGCTTTCATCTAAATCCAGCCTTCATGGATAAATGGTTCTCTATATTAAATAAATGCTCATTGGACCTCATCTTATTGATTATAGAGGAATTATCAAAAACTATCCGGGAGCTAGAAGAAGAGATCTCGACACTTACAAGAGAACTCGAACTTCGCATGGAACAAAACACCTGGCAAATCAGTTTGGAGGGATTGAATCAGAAACTAGAAAAATACAGCAAGGAATTGCAGGAAGGAAAGTTTCAAAAATATAAACGAGACACCATAGACTACAAACTCAACAAAGTTTATACATGGGCAGAGATTTATGCCCGAAGGAGATTTGATCAAAGAAAGACCACAACTACTTCATCCGAGGAGAGTATAGTATCAGATAAGGATACCACAACAAACAGGGTACCAGTGCAACCAGGAACATCAGGAGTCAGCACAGCAGGACCATCCACAGAGTCAGGTGAAACCACCAATATTTCTACCAGTGTGTCTTTTTTGTCACAGGCCCCAGATCAAGGGTTACCACCGGCACCACAGAAGGGAGTAACAGGAACAACTGCCCGATCAGGAGAGGAAAAGGCGGGCAAATCGCTTCGAAGCGGGAAGAACATTGTTTAATAGTTAATATTTCATCGACACAGTTGACCTCACAACAGATGAAAGTGTTAAACAAAGGGTTGTCGTTTGTACTTACAAGTACCACTAATTCAATGGAAGTGGAAGCATCTCTTTTTAGGTTTAAGCGAACTTTACGTCTACGTCATTTTTTCTCTAATGTAGTCAACTCAGAACAAATGGAACAGAGCACAGAGACTGTGAAATTTAAACCTAAAAGCAGTTTTTTGGCACCAACCTCACATAAGATGTTAGACACATTCGAAATAATGGTCAAAAAAGATGTCAAAGCATTGAATTTACTATCTTTGAGAAAACAGAATTTAACCAAACTGGATAGAATAACAGTAAAAGCCATAGCCAACAACTCAAATATTACAATACAGCCAGCTGACAAAGGGGGAGTTATTGTGCTGATGGACACTTCTTTTTATCAACACAACGTGAACCAACATGTTATGGACACTAACACTTAATTACCACTCGATTCGGACCCCACAACAGAGTTGTTAGTCATTTTGGATAGGATTTTACAAAATGCTGAAGATTTGAATTGGATTGATGAATCTACAAGGGCATACCTAACTACATCCAACCCACGGAGACCTTCACTATATATGATACCTAAAATTCATAAGGATGTGATGAACCCTCCTTTCAGGCCCATTGTGTCTGGGTGTGGGTCAATTTTTGACCCCCTAGGCAGATATTTGGATCATTTCCTCCAAAAGTTTGTAAAGGGTTGGAAATCGTACATAAGAGACACTACTGATTTTTTGTCAAAATTACAGAATATGCAACCTGAGATGCAAGCCACTTGGTTACTGTGCACTATTGATGTCACTGCACTTTACACTTCAATACCTCATGCAGCAGGAGTAGATGCAGTCGAGTGGGCGTTACTTCAGTTAGAGGATATTGAAACTGAGAAGATACTACTATTACAGCTACTTAATTTTTGTTTACAATACAGTTATTTCAAGTGGAATGACAGATTCTATGCTCAACTCACAGGAACTTCTATGGGTTTTTCGGGGGCCCCTACGTATGCCAACATTTATATGGCTCAATTTGAACATCAACATATAATGAGCAATCAGTCTTGGTGGTCAAAAATTAAACTCTACTGAAGATTCATTGATGACATCTTTATGGTCTGGATGGACACACGGGAGACATTGGACGAACTGTTACATACCATAAATACTTTTGACCCACGGATACAGTTCACCCATAAAATTCATGAAAAACAAATTGAATATTTGGATGTCACTATACTCAAAAAACAGGAAGGTTCAGGAGTAGATACTCTGATATATACTAAACCCACGGATCGCAACAATGCGCTTGCTTATTCAAGTTTCCATCCAAGGAGCCTTATCAGAAACTTACCTTATTCGCAATTCATTCGGATAAAGAGAATATGTTCTGATCCTGATGTGTGTATGATGAAAACAGAGGAATATAAACTGAGGTATAAACAAAGAGGATATCCACAAAATATATTGGATGATTGCGCAAACAGAGCCGCCAGCAAAGAGCGCAAAGATTTGTTTACTCCTAACACGACAAAGAAATCGAATGAAATAGTATTTGTATCCAAATATACTACGAGCTCACCAGCAATCAAAAAGATCATCAATGAAAGATGGGAACTGCTTGCTAATGAATCAGATTTTAACAAGATTTTTGAGATCAAACCTTTACATGCATACACCAGAGGCAGGAACTTGAGAGAACTATTGACTATCACAAGTACAGATAATAGGCTAAAAGATCCGAAGGGCACATTGAGATGTTTCAACTGCATGCATTGCAATAATGTGATCACAGGCAACACATTGACACACCCTATTTCAGGAGTAAGAATCCCGTTGAGACACACCAGTGATTGCAATACTAATAATGTAATATACTGTATCAAATGCCCATGTGGAAAAGCCTATGTTGGCAAAACAACGCGTAAGATAAAAATACGGCTCACAGAACATAAAAGCAGAATCAGGACAAAAAATGTAACCACGGCATTGGCAAATCATTGGATCGAAGCAAACCATTCTATCTCCCAAATAAGATTTCAGGTGATAGAAAAGGTAATGATACATCCAGGTATAGATAACAACAAAAAATTACTTCAACGTGAGATATACTGGATAAATACCCTAGAAACAATGATTCCGAAAGGGCTCAATGATCGTTTAGATGTGTCATGCTTTCTCTAGATGTATGGGGTGAGCAACACATCATTTATCCACGCACAGGCACACATTATTCAACATAGCACAACGACAGGCTGGGAACGTGATGTTAAAGCGGCGAGCTTGGGCTTTCAATTAGCCGGGTATTACATTTAGTGAATAGTGACCTGATGGCAAACGGTCATATGATGAACTTATTAGCTCTTTTATATATGTTTACAGCAGCATAGATTATTGAGGACTGGCGACATTCCCCGTTATTGTTTGTTAAGTTGTTTTTGACACTGGGTTGAGTATTCAGTTTAGATGTTTTTTTGACATTATACTCATTTGTTTTGAAACATTTGATTTGTTTGCAGGTTAGAGTTGATCTGAGAACCTGCATTATGCGGTACAGTTTGTTAATCTCTTAAATATGGCGGCTGAATGAGTTTACCTCGGGAGGAGTCTTTCATGGAAGTCCGTTTTCGTTTTTTACATTCGAGCACTTAAGCAGGCGTTATCACTACTATATAGTGACTATGACCCCCATCGTTTAGCATTGCATTTTAATTTGGGGTGCCATAAACAATACCCGCCTCAGGAACTATTTTTACATTACAACTATACCATCAGGTATACGGTATTAGCGAGTCTATCATGGCGGACGAGAGGAGTCTCCCGACGGGTCTACTTTGTTCAGCAGTCCGTTTTTATTGTCTACACGGCGAGTTTAAACCCGAGGTTGTTCAACATCCGGCACACACGCTGTGCTACAGAAGTTGATTATCGTTGCGACGTTGCAAGTACTCAGGTGAGAATCGCAGCCCCGCTAGATATGATTGTACTGTTGTTTTAGGAGGGCTGGCACAGTCAGTCCCTGCATCATTATTTTTTCGAGCAGGCGTATGAGTTGTCGTTTTTTGTTTTGTTTTTGACAGATTTGGCTTACGGGGTCTAGCAGGAGGTAAGAGACCACAGTCGGTTTGGATTGGAAAATAGGTGACTGTGTATAATCCTTGAGTGATGTTATTCAATGGGGCAGTTCGTAACAGTGGTATTGGTTGATTGCAGTTTCAACACAGAACTGGCAGAGGTTATCGGCAGACGTATGAGGAGACAGGCATGACCTTAAGGTACACTACATAAACACAGCAACACTGGGTGTTAGTTTTTTATTATTGACATGAGGTTCACTAGGCTAATAGGTAACGGCTACAGGTCAGCATGTGACCCACCTTAAATAGTATATTGAGCACTTATGTGACTTTGAGCCTGCATGGCAATTGAATGAATGTAATTATGTCATTTTATATTTTCAGATTTGCCCCTGAGGAAGGGACTTTTTAGGTCCCGAAATGCATTGGGCGTCACAATGAAATGTATAATTTTGCATAAACAATGTTGTTTACAAGCATTTGTATGAAATGTACAATGTGCATATTGATGTATAATTTCACCATTAGAGTGAAGAGAACCGATGTGTTTATATATGAGTTTCAATATTAATTGTGAAAAACAAGATTAAAAACATATATGATTTTGAATATTAAGTGTTTAGACTGAATATAAAGTGTTTATATAACGGTGATAATCACCAAGTGAACAGTGCGCAGCACATTCAAGTCTCAGTACTTGTTAAAAACTAATAGTTCGAATCGGCAAGTGTTGACAGCATTTGCAGTGCTGCTGCACCCCCGAGTAGTGAAAATAGATAATACTGTTAAAACTGGAGTGCACCCCCCACCATAAAATTCCTTTTAGAAAGTTGGCATTTTCCTTCCCTTAGCCCTTTTGTGCCTGTAGCCTGTCTCTGGTCACATGACTGGGTGTAGCTGACAGACTTTGTGAATTCCTCCCAGACAGTCACTCAATAGAGGGATTAGAAGTGCCTGAATGGGCCATCCGTTGGCAGGATGGGGGGCGGAGCTGAGCACAGCTGCACTTACAACTGACTAGCTTGTGCTCTGCCTTCACACAAAAGTCCTAATGGCCCTGTATTGTCACTACAGCCAGCTTGGAGCCGGTGAAGGGCAGGTAGAGAATTCCATGCACTTCAAATACACTGACTAAAAGCTTCTCCCACCTTCCAGAACTAGGGCAGCAGGGTATAAAAGAAGGACTGGCTGTGCTGCTACAAGGACTGCCACTTGCTTGGACTGGCACTCAGAAGGAGCTGCTGCCCTGCTGTGATGACCTGCTGCTCTCCTGCCTGGGGAAGAAGAACTGGACTTGCAACTCCATCTTGAACCCAGGATCCCACAGTGGCTCAAAGGTCTAGTCCGCTGGCCTCCTGACTTGAGCCTCAGGGACGTAACACCCTCCCTTCATGGCTCCTGGACCGGTCTTCAGCAAGTTCCTGATCCCCAAAAGGTGTCTCTCAGGTCCTGGGCCCTTGGGGTGGCTCTTGAGCTCTTAAATTCAAGCCTTTAGGCTCTTCCTGACCACGAATGGGCCCGTTTGCACTGAAACTGTGCTGCTTGCACGGAAAATCGGCTCAAACCGCCACAAGCTCGTCTCTTCACACAGCAAGCATCAATCGCTCGCGTGGACTGCCAACGCAAGGCTCCAACCCGCCAGACGACGTCCAACCAGCTCCTCGCTGACCACCGCCAGCGATGCTCTCCTTGCTCCCAGTGATCTTCTTCCATGTGAACAGGGCTCTTGGCTCAAAACTTAAGAAGGTAAACTATCAGTGGGACTAATCTGGGAGCGTATCTGAGCCGCGCTCCATCGCGGTCGGGCTGAACTTTTGACTTTGACCCGGTCCAGCACGACCAGATAGCTTCGGTTGGCGCTTTATGCGTTTAGGCACTATATTACAGTATTTTTAAAAATTCATAACTCCGGTTCTACTGATTGGATGTTTGTCTTTTTGATCTTGTTTTATTTATTAAATTAAGCTCTATTCTTCTAACGTGGTGTGGGATCTTTTTGTGTGGTGTTTTTCGCTGTTTTACTTTTTGAAATGTTACACAAATACTTTATGCATTGCCTCTAAGTTAAGCCTGACTGCTGTGTGCCAAGCTACCATGAGGTTGAGCACCAGTTAATTTGGGGTTTGCTTGTGCCTTACCCTGGCTAGGATTGTGGTTGCTGCTTGACCAGGGAACACACCCCAGTCAACCAGTAACCCAATTTCTAACAAAATAGCTTTGCAGCTGTCGGATTACATGTGCCCTCTATCTGCCTAGATGCGAGAACATGGTGAGACATTTTGAACAGTAACTAATCTTTAAATAAAATTTCACAAATGAGTACACACAGACTTTCTTGCTTTACATTTCTAGGCCTACTTTCTCTCACCGGTATGGCAAAACACAATCTCAGGTGAAGTATATGTCATGGTGCATTGCGAGTTTTGGCGGAGGCATCATGAGTCACTCTGAAACCGAAACCTCTTCTTTGAAGAAAAACAATTTGCAACATTCATGCCCAACACTAGAGCAAGTGATCTACAGCAGCACATGCTGCAAATACAACAATTCAACATGGACTTTCTGTGATACTCTGCAAAGAGGAATTAATTGACAAAATACTGTCAAATATTTAAATGAGGGACTTAGAAGCATAAAAGGTATAATGGTTTTGATTGCCTAGCATAAAAACATCTTTCTTTGCTTGGCGGTAACCTACCAAAAGGCCTTCATACATGGTGCACACACCAGTTCATCCTAAAAAAATATATCCTAATGCCAAGCTTTTGGTGAAGGTGTTTCCACAACGTAGTCAAGTCAAAGCTATCCCTCTGCTTCTGGTAAACATGCGTGTTTTTGCCAAGCCATAAATTAGTTTTTAGTCAGATATGTTTTCATATGGTCACTGAATCAAACTGCATTTTTCTGTTGTCTGAAAAAGATCAATGGCACCTTCCTCAGTACATTAATCTCTTCCAAAAATCTAAATGGCAATCTAATCGCTATTTCCAACCCTAAACTTAAAACTCACAAATCACTGCTTCAAACCAGGAAGAACAATAAGAGGAAGTCATTTAATGTGCTATTCAGTGTCATACACTAGGAAGTATGCACCCATACCTCCAGCTGACTCTCTCCACCATGCTGATGTCTGTGGGATGCGCTGAGCCAGGCACAGCACTGTACAGCTCACACAGCTTCTCTGTCACTAAGTGGCTGAGTCTGTTGGCCTCCACGAGCTGAATCGCTTCTCTCTGCTGAGCTACAATGACTAGAAGCAGCAGGTTCTCGCGTGCTTTCAGCGCCAGCCTGATTTTCTGCAACAGGAGAGAGAAAGACATCATCACAAAGCCTCTGTACCCTGAACTTTCTTGTGATGAGGCCCTGTACCAAATTCTTCACCACAGCTATGACCAATGAGGAGATAGCAGAACTATTTACCCCATGCCTCATGGTGGCTTTTCTCACCACTGCTCAAGGCAGTAGGAAATAGAAAAATGCCTGAAAAATGAATGCTCAGCAAGATCCTTCAATGTCCAGGCTGGTAAGACAGTGGAAGCTCCCCGCCCTCTCCCCAACATTCGTAGCAGATTCCCTTGCGTAAAGCTAAGGGGAGCTGGAGTTTGTGGAGTGGGAATTGAAAGAAGCGTGAACACTTCTAGTTTTATCTCTGAGTGCCCATGACGTTAGGTGGAAAGAGTTCCTCTTGACTGGCGAGCAAGAGGGTTGTGCTCGCCACTCAGGTTACAGTGCATTTTATCCACCAATGGACCTTCAGCATTAGGGAGGCCAAAGTGTTAGGGAACGTTTTCATAGTTTCTGTTAATTAAACATTTTATGGATTAAATAAGCGTACATCTGTGGTTATTTTACCCAACATAGAACGTTAAAAGGAAGAGATTAGAGAATATTCCACTAGACATTCATAAAGCAAAGATGCCCAGTGACACATTTGTCAGGATCCGCACCTTCTGGATAGAGGTTGTGGATATTCAATCCCAGATGAATCAAACTAGGAAAAAGCTACACATGGATTTCACCAGAGTGAGTAAGGAGTATCTCTGCTTCAAACGCTTTCAAACTCACGTCCCTGGAAGGGAACCTGCCTACACGTAAGCTAAGAGATTCTCTCTCACGCAGAACTGGTTATGTGTCTTGACTTTGTTGAAGAGAGTCTATTTCCACCCTCCTTTTACTCAATGTTTCTGTCCACACCAAGAAACCACTGATTCTGCCCTGCTTTCTGGTGCCACCCTCTTTCCTGTGAGATGATGTTATGTTCTCCAGCTCTGATTCCAGCCAGTATACTCCCCTCCAGATCCAAAACTGTTCTGTTACCTGCTGGGGAACTCTTGCCACCTGGAATCTTCTACAATATTGTTAGACCTGGCACCATTGGCGTGGGTCTCCCTTCCATCTTTCGCTTTTTGTCTCCTCTGTGTTTGCTGGTGTTAGATGCTCTGGGCGCTGTGCCACTGCCATTCAGTGCTACAGCGCGAATGCTCCCTATTGTAAATTGACTGGATGAATTGGTATTCCCATAATTGGCTCATTTAATTTACCTGTTAGTCCCTAGTATAGTGCACCGCGCGTGCCCAAGGGCTGGTAGACCGAATGCTGCTGGTGGGCCTGCAGCGCTGATTGCGCCACCCACATAAGCAGAGCGTAAAGTGTGTCTCAGACCTGCCATCGCAGAGTCTGTGCGCAGTCCAGAACTGCCATTCTTTGACTGTAAAGTGAACCCACTTCCCAGTCCCTCAACCTTCCCTTGGCATCATGTAAGTCATCCCTATGGCAGGGTGCGTTGTATGTGAAAGGTAGGACCTGCCTTGGTCTGTGTGGCATGTCCTGATAGTGAATTACACTCCATTGCGTTTTTCACTATGGCAAGGCGATCTGTTCCCTTAGGCCAGAATGGGCAGTTTTGATTATTACATCCTATAATCCTAGCTGATCCAAGGAACAGGTTTGGAAAGTCGAATTTAGTATGCCTGAGCTCAGAATATTAAAATACATCTTTTAGTGAGGATTATTTTTATAATCTGCGTTTGAAAATACCACTTCTAGGAAGTAGGTATTTTCTTGCCCAAGTCGTCCAGTGTGCTCTGCTGTTATGTGTATTGGATGTCTGGTCTTGGAGGGTCAGGGCAGGCTGAGCCCGACCTGGGTTGAATAGCGAGATCTGCAGCTGGAGTATGGGGAGGGGTGACCCTTTGATCTGAGCAGGGCTGGGCCTGGCAAGGTGAATGATGGCTCCAGCCCCCATTGTGCGTCTGATGGCAGACCCCCTCTTCCTCAAAGGCAGGATGCCGCCCCGTAAATAAAGTGCTCCAGGACCACATCGAACTGGTCCTGGCTGGGTTCAGTGACTTGTGACTTTTGAGAACAAAGACTTGTGGGGTATAAAGATCTGGGCCGAAACCCCTAGAGGGTGTGTTACTTCTGGATGTCAAGACGAACCTCTGTCCGTGTAACGAGAGGAAAAGGACTTTGAAACTTTCATCCATCTTGCTGAAGCAACTACCCAAGGGCCTGATTTGAGCTTGCCTCCTGCTGAAGTCTCAGGGACATTAGACTTCACCCATCAGCCTTCTGAATTCCTATTGAGAAGGGTTCTACTCGCAGGTGAGGCCTCTGTCGAGAATTCCAGAGCCTCTGGGTCTACTGCGGGGAACGCGGGCTGAGAATCATTGCTATCGCTATTGTGGGCCGCTGCAGCTGAGGAGCTGTTGCCGCTGAGAGCCCACATCTGTCTGTGCTACGAGAATCATCGCTATCGCTATTGTGGGCCGCTGCAGCTGAGGAGCTGTTGCCGCCGAGAGCCTGCATTTGTCTGTGCTACGAGAATCATCGCTATTGCTATTGTGGGCCGCTGCAGCTGAGGAGCTGTTGCCGCTGAGAGCCCGCATCTGTCTGTGCTACGAGAATCATCGCTATCACTATTGTGGGCTGCTGCAACTGAGGAGCTGTTGCCGCTGAGAGCCCGCCTTTAATCACCGCCTCAGGATCATCGTGAGTGCACGCCGCGGACCGCTGCAGCTGGGAGCTGCGGCCGCTGCGAGTCCGCCTGTCATCATCGCGGCTTCCTCCCGAAGCTGCGTGCCGTGCCCCTTTAAACCTCAAGTACACTGTGCATCACCGGGTCGCGTAGACCTCGGTCTCGAACTAAGTTTGTTTCACCCGCTTTAGAGTGCTTTATTGCCTTTTCAGTGAACTAATATTTACGTGCATTGTGGCTTGTTGACCCTCTTCGAGCCTTGTGTTAAACTGATATAAAGCTACTCATTTTTCTATAGTTACTGGTGTGGTGGCCCTTTGTGGTGTCTTCACTGCGTTATTGTGTATGGTCACGAATGCCTCACAAACTGCCTCTGAGATAGGCCTGTCTGCTCGTGCTACGTTACCACAGGGTTGAGCAGGGGTTATCAAAGGGTGCAGCCCCCTTACTCTGACTTAGGAAGAAGGGTCCCTTCTTGGACATTGGCGCCAGCCATTGCCAACCAGAGATCCCCATTTCTAACATTGGTGGTCAGCGGTGAGGATCAGGACTTGCATTTGTGATCCACATACAATAACTGGTGTACACTACTAGTGAGTGCAGACCTAAACGCAACCACATACGTTGTTGATCTGGTTCTATTTACGTTGTTGCTCTTGTTCTATTTACGTTGTTGATCTTGTTCTATTTTTGATCGTAATTGCCAGTTATGTCTACAATGGGTAAGCCAGCATCCAATGCTTCGGAGGATCTCACCTTTGAGGAAGAGAGGTTAGAAACCTACACTGCCAAACTGCTAAAGTCTTTTTGCAAGCAATTCACCGTCCCTATTGCAGGCCTCTCTAGGAAGGAGGAGTACCAGAAGGCGCTAAAGGCCTGGTGGGAGGCGAGGGAGTCCCCCGGGAATGGGGGAGAGCCTGGGGACGGGGGAGAGAATGCCGGAGGGCAGCAGGATGACGAAGTGGATTTAGTGGGAGGTAAAGCACTTTCCAGTCCAGGTACTAGCGTGTCCTCAAAGGGCCTGTCTCCAGAAGAGATGGAGGACAGGGAGAGAGATAGGAGGCATAGTTTGGAGATGGCCAAATTAGAAGGTCAGAAGGACCTAGAGAGTAAAAAGTTGGATATTGAGAATAACCGGTTGGCATTCGAACTTGAGAAAATGAAACTGGAGCATGAAAGAGTATTGAGGGAGCTGGAGATCAAGGCTAAGAGTTTAGAGATCTCCCCCTCTGGTGGCAGCATACCTTTAGTACCTACCGAGAGTAGAGTTTATATACCCAAGGATGTCATCAAGGATTTTCATATGAGTGAGGATATTGGGCAATGGTTTGCCGCCTACGAGATAGCCATGGTGTCCCACCGGGTCCCTGAGAAGGATTGGGGAGCGGGGATGTGGGGACGCTTTGTGAGTGATGGGAGGGATACCCTGTTGGATCTGCCTGAAGAGAGCAGGATGGTGTATGCCCATATGAAAGAGGCCTTGATGACGCGATATGGTTTGACCCCAGAGATGTACAGGCAGAGATTTAGAACCTGTAAGAAGTTAGAGGGTACCACTTTGGTTGAATATGTGTCTTTTTTTTGCAGAGCAATGGATCGCTGGGTAAAAGGTAGCAAAGTGGAAACCTTTGAACAACTGTATGATTTGTTTGCATCGGAGCATTTAGCTAGTAACTGTTTTCCAGAGCTACGCCAGCACCTTATTGATAGCAAGCTAACTAACCCTAGGAAGCTTGCTGAGGAGGCGGACCACTGGGTGAGCACCCGGGTTCGCAAGGGTCATGTGGGAGACTTCGCCAAAGGTGGGAAGGGTCTCCAGCAGAGAAGTGGGGGGGACAGGGGTTAACAGAGGGAGTTCCAGAGAGGGCCCCAAAGTAATTCCCAAGGGAACCCAGGAGTGGTGTCCCAGTCTCCCCCTGAGAAGAAGCCAATGCCCCCGACAGGTAGGCCTGTTCATAGGGGGCCCCTTACTTGTTTTAAATGTGGTCAAGTGGGCCACCGGTATTATGATCCCCAGTGTCCCCAGAGGGACCTCAATGCAACACCCCGTGCACCAACCCGCCAGCTTGCTAGTGTAGCCCTGGGAGGGGAGGAGATGGGTGCCCCAGGTGGGTGGGATCCCGTAGAATTGACGCTTGTCTCGCTGGGAGACTTTGAGAAGGTCCCTAACCCCACGCTGCCTGATAACACTAAGAAGTACAGGCAGTGGGTGACCATCAATGGCCATAGGGTGGAGGCTCTGAGGGACACCGGAGCAAGTGTGACTGCTGTCAGCTCCCGGTTGGTGTCCCCAGAGCAGGTTGTCCCCCATGCATTCTGCCCAGTAGTGTCAGTAGACAACTCTGAGAGCCAGTGTGAGGTGGCTCAAGTTCCCTTTGAGTGGGGGGGGTCTCAGGAACTCTTCAAGTAGCTGTGAGGCCAGCCATGCCGGTAGACTGTCTGTTGGGCAACGATTTAGAGAACTCCCCGTGGGCTACGGTGGAGAGGAAGTCTCACTTGGAAATGTTGGGTCTGCCTGAGTGGGCGTGCGCGACCACTCGGTCCATGGCAGCCAGTAAGGACGTTCAGAAGGACCTGGAGCCTGAAAGTATGGCCCAGGCCCCCGCCTTAAAGAGAAGGGGTAGGGGGCGCGGGAAACCGGCCCCCATAGTTCCCATGGCCCAGGAGGGAGCAGACCTTGAGGGGGATGCCCTGGAGCCTACCGGGGAACAAGTAGCCGAACTGGGGGACCTGCCTGGGCTGACCCATTGGCAGCAGGAAGGAGGGCCCACCAGGGAGGAATTTTGTGAACAGCAGAGAACGTGCCCTTCTCTTGAGGGGCTGCGGTGACAGGCTGCGGCCCAGGCAGCAGGTGATCAGTCAGGGTCACATCTGATCTATTGGGAGACTCCTTTACAGCGAGCCTAAGGTTGCTGAGCCTGGGTCAGCCCGTGTGCTGGTGGTACCCCAGTGCTTCAGAGCCTTCCTACTGGGGTTGGCTCATGATGTGCCATTGGCAGGACATATGGGGCAGACCAAGACCTTCGAGAGGCTGGTCACCCATTTTTACTGGCCCCAGATGCGCAGGAGCTCAGATGCTCACTGCAGGACATGTGAAACTTGCCAGGCAAGTGGGAAGAGTGGGGGGAAGATCAAAGCCCCACTCCAGCCCTTTCCAGTTGTCAGTACCCCATTCGAGCGAGTGGGCATTGACATTGTGGGGCCTCTAGACCCCAAGACAGCCATGGGCAACAGGTTCATCCTGGTCTTGGTGGACCATGCCACCCGGTACCCTGAAGCCATCCCACTCCGGACAGTGACGGCCCCCGTGGTGGGACGTGCACTGATGGGGATTTTCTCCCGTGTGGGGTTCCCCAGAGAGGTGGTGTCCGATAGGGGTACTAACTTCATTTCCAAATATATGAAGTCTCTGTGGGAGGAGTGTGGGGTAACTTATAAGTTTACCACCCCTTACCACCCCCAAGGTAATGGGCTGGTTGAGAGATTCAACCGGACCCTCAAAGGCATGATTATGGGCCTAGAAGAGTCCATGAGGCGTAAGTGGGACGTCCTCTTGCCATGCCTGCTGTTTGCTTACCGTGAGGTGCCACAGAAGTCCCTAGGGTTCAGCCCCTTTGAACTACTCTATGGTCACCCGGTAAGAGGGCCTCTGGGTCTGGTCAAGGAAGGCTGGGAGCAGTCTCCCAGGAAACCTCCCCAGGATGTGTTTAGCTACATGCTGGCCTTCAGGAACCAGACTCGGCATTTCAGAAAGCTTGCTGAGGCAAATCTGGAAGCCAGCCAGGAAGAGATGAAACGTTGGCACGATCAGAATGCCACTCTGATTGAGTTTCAGCCTGGTCAAAAGGTTTGGGTCATGGCCCCAGTGGAGCCCTGTGCGCTCCAAGATAAGTGGACCGGACCATTTGAGGTGGTGGAGCGCAAGAGTCCTGTTATCTACTTGGTGGACTTGCGGTCTCCCCGGAACCCCTTGCGGGTCCTGCATGTCAACCGCCTGAAGCCCCACTTTGAGAGGTCCGAAGTGGGCATGCTCCTGGCCACAGATGCTGGGATGGAGGAGGAGAGTGAGCCTCTTCCTGACCTCCTGTGTGCAAAGGAGCAAGATGGGTCAGTGGAGGGTGTGGTCTTCTCCGCCACCCTGACCCCAGAGCAACAGAGTGATTGTCGCCAACTGTTGGGACAATTCAGTGATCTGTTCTCCCTGGAGCCTAGTGTCACTGATTGGTGTGTCCATGAAGTGGACACTGGGGACAGTCCTCCTGTTAAGCACAAGGCTTACCGAGTGACTGACCGGGTTAGGGCATCACTTAAGGAAGAGGTTTCCAAAATGTTTGCTTTAGGGGTGATTGAGTCCTCTAGCAGCCCTTGGTCCAGCCCAGTGGTCTTGGTACCAAAAGCTGCAGCGCCTGGTGCCACCCAGAACTTCGGTTCTGCGTGGACTACTGATGCGTGGACTACTGAGGTCTCAATTCAGTCACAAAGACTGACGCGCACCCCATCCCCAGAGCTGATGAGCTCATAGATCGGCTAGGGGCTCCACGGTACCTCAGCACGTTTGATTTGACGTCTGGGTATTGGCAGATCGCCTTGACTGATGGGGCAAAGGAGAGGTCAGCATTCTCCACACCGGATGGGCACTACCAGTTCCGGGTGATGCCCTTTGGGATGAAGAATGCCCCTGCCACCTTTCAGAGGTTGGTCAACAGGGTGTTGGTTGGGCTGGAGGATTTCAGTGCTGCCTACCTGGATGACATTGCAGTGTTTAGTTCCTCATGGGAGGACCACCTGCGCCACCTCTGGGAAGTGTTGATGGCACTGCGAAGGGCAGGCCTCACAATCAAGGCAAGTAAGTGCCAGATTGGGCAGGGTTCTGTGGTGTACTTGGGACACCAGGTTGGGAGCGGCCAGGTGGCGCCCCTACAGCCCAAAATTTAAACCATCCTGGCTTGGGAGCCCCCAAAGACCCAGACACAGGTCAGGGCCTTTTTAGGACTCACAGGTTATTACAGGAGGTTTGTCAAGGGGTATGGCAACATTGTTGCACCCTTGACTGAGCTGACTTCTAAGAAGCAGCCAAAGATTGTGAACTGGACTGACACCTGTCAGAAAGCTTTTGACGCCCTGAAGACTGCCATGTGCACAGCGCCTGTACTTCAGGCGCCCAACTTTTCAAAATAATTTGTTGTCCAGACAGACGCCTCAGATCATGGTGTGGGGGCTGTTCTGTCACAGATCAATGAGGAGGGTCTAGACCAACCGGTAGCCTTCATTAGTAGGAGGTTACTTCCACAGGAACAGAGGTGGAGTGCAATTGAGCGTGAGGCATTTGCTGTGGTTTGGGCACTGAAGAAGTTGAGGCCATACCTGTTTGGGACTCACTTCCGGGTTCAGACGGACCACAGGCCCCTCAGATGGTTGATGCAGATGAGGGGTGAGAATCCAAAGTTGTTGAGGTGGTCTATTTCCCTACAGGGGATGGACTTTACGGTGGAACACCGCCCGGGTACAGAACACGCCAATGCTGATGGTCTGTCCAGATTTTTCCGCCTTAGTGATGAGAACCCCCAAGTGGGTGGGTAGTTCTCCCCATATTTCAGCTGGAGGGGACACGTGTTAGACCTGGCACCATTGGCGTGGGTCTCCCTTCCATCTTTTGCTTTTTGTCTCCTCTGTGTTTGCTGGTGTTAGATGCTCTGGGCGCTGTGCCACTGCCATTCAGTGCTACAGCGCGAATGCTCCCTATTGTAAATTGACTGGATGAATTGGTATTCCCATAATTGGCTCATTTGATTTACCTGTTAGTCCCTAGTATAATGCACCGTGCGTGCCCAAGGGCTGGTAGACCGAATGCTGCTGGTGGGCCTGCAGCGCTGATTGCGCCACCCACATAAGCAGAGCGTAAAGTGTGTCTCAGACCTGCCATCGCAGAGTCTGTGCGCAGTCCAGAACTGCCATTCTTTTTTTTTTTTTTTTACTTTTTTTTTTGAATTTTCATAAAACAATGCATTGGCATCAAATAAATACGTATGCATACATGTCGTTGATAGCAATAATAATCGCATGAGACACAAGGCCGCACCAAGGAGGGAAGGGACAAGGGGGACAGAAGAATCATCCACAAACATATCCCTGTGAGGGGAGGGTGGCAGAAAAGGCACCCCTTCCCAATACGGACCCTATCAGAGTTAATCCTCGTATTCCCCACCAGAAACAGACCCCCCGGATATATCTGAGTCACTCTGTTCACTATGAGTAGCGTCCCGTGAGGACGGCTGAACTGCCATTCTTTGACTGTAAAGTGAACCCACTTCCCAGTCCCTCAACCTTCCCTTGGCATCATGCAAGTCATCCCTATGGCAGGGTGCGTTGTATGTGAAAGGTAGGACTTGCCTTGGTCTGTGTGGCATGTCCTGATAGTGAATTACACTCCATTGCGTTTTTCACTATGGCAAGGCGATCTGTTCCCTTAGGCCAGAATGGGCAGTTTTGATTATTACATCCTATAATCCTAGCTGACCCAAGGAACAGGTTTGGAAAGTCGAATTTAGTATGCCTGAGCTCAGAATATTAAAGTACATCTTTTAGTGAGGATTATTTTTATATTCTGCGTTTGAAATTACCACTTCTAGGAAGTAGGTATTTTCTTGCCCAAGTCGTCCAGTGTGCTCTGCTGTTATGTGTATTGGATGTCTGGTCTTGGAGGGTCAGAGCAGGCTGAGCCCGACCTGGGTTGAATAGCGAGATCTGCAGCTGGAGTATGGGGAGGGGTGACCCTTTGATCTGAGCAGGGCTGGGCCTGGCATGCTGAATGATGGCTCCAGCCCCCACTGTGCGTCTGATGGCAGACCCCCTCTTCCTCAAAGGCAGGATGCCGCCTCGTAAATAAAGTGCTCCAGGATCACATCGAACTGGTTCTGGCTGGGTTCAGTGACTTGTGACTTTTGAGAACAAAGTCCTGTGGGGTATAAAGATCTGGGCCAAAACCCCTAGAGGGTGTGTTACTTCTGGATGTCAATACGAACCTCTGTCCGTGTAACGAGAGGAAAAGGACTTTGAAACTTTCATCCATCTTGCTGAAGCAACTACCCAAGGGCCTGATTTGAGCTTGCCTCCTGCTGAAGTCTCAGGGACATTAGACTTCACCCATCAGCCTTCTGAATTCCTATTGAGAAGGGTTCTACTCGCAGGTGAGGCCTCTGTCGAGAATTCCAGAGCCTCTGGGTCTACTGCGGGGAACGCGGGCTAAGAATCATCGCTATCGCTATTGTGGGCCGCTGCAGCTGAGGAGCTGTTGCCGCTGAGAGCCCGCATTTGTCTGTGCTACGAGAATCATCGCTATCGCTATTGTGGGCCGCTGCAGCTGAGGAGCTGTTGCCGCTGAGAGCCCGCATTTGTCTGTGCTACGAGAATCATCGATATCGCTATTGTGGGCCGCTGCAGCTGAGGAGCTGTTGCCGCTGAGAGCCCGCATCTGTCTGTGCTACGAGAATCATCGCTATCGCTATTGAGGGCCGCTGCAACTGAGGAGCTGTTGCCGCTGAGAGCCCGCCTTTAATCACCGACTCAGGATCATCGTGAGTGCACGCCGCGGACCGCTGCAGCTGGGAGCTGCGGCCGCTGCGAGTCCGCCTGTCATCATCGCGGCTTCCTCCCGAAGCTGCGTGCCGTGCCCCTTTAAACCTCAGGTACACTGTGCATCACCGGGTCGCGTAGACCTCGGTCTCGAACTAAGTTCGTTTCACCCGCTTTAGAGTGCTTTATTGCCTTTTCAGTGAACTTATATTTACGTGCATTGTGGCTTGTTGATCGTCTTTGAGCCTTGTGTTAAACTGATATAAAGCTACTCATTTTTCTATAGTTACTGGTGTGGTGTCCCTTTGTGGTGTCTTCACTGCGTTATTGTGTATGGTCACGAATGCTTCACACACTGCCTCTGAGATAGGCCTGTCTGCTCGTGCTACGTTACCACAGGGTTGAGCAGGGGTTATCAAAGGGTGTTGCCCCCTTACTCTGACTTAGGAAGAAGGGTCCCTTCTTGGACATTGGCTCCAGCCTTTGCTAACCAGAGATCCCCATTTCTAACAAATATGTATTCATGCTCCCTACTCAAGGTCTTCTTCCACACTCCATCTCCTGGAACATGCTGTTTGGTTCAGCTGTCTTACTTTTAAGTGGTACACACTCCACTCGAGGAATGCGCAATTTCATTACCCTCCTCTATCTCGTACTAGCAGCCTTTCCCACTCCCGGTGTGTGCGCTTCTTTCTCCAGTCTCCGATGCCTGCTGGTACCTTGCTAAAACACAGTCTCAGGAGGGCACTGATCAAGTTCTTCTCAGTTCTGGTTGATGAGCCGCTACCGTCCGAGTCCGGTAATTCTGTACAGGGTGCAGAGTCCACTGCACTGGCAAACCCAGAGGTGTAAGAAGAGTGTTGCCCTTTCTGCAAATCCTCCTTCTGCGTCTCCTCCAGGCTGTTATGCCGTGCTTGTCTCGCATTCTTATTGGAGGTCAAGAGCTTCGTACCCTGCAGACAAAAAGCAAAAATTGGGTTTGGAGAAGAATCACTCAAACAAATCCTGACAACAAGAAGGGCGATGTATCTAGGGAAAGCAGCATCCCTATCAAAATGCCACAATTCACATTATAGCATAAATAAGAATCGGGTAACAGTTTATAGATATGTTTCCTTTCAGTAACACTGCGGCAACAATGAAAAGTTCAAGTAGACCACTGACTTTAAAAATTGCAAGGCTACTACCATTGAAATATCATATCAGACCCAGAACAGAGCGCAAATTCTAACAGTAGTAAACACAAAAGGGGCTTTGAACCACCTCTGCTGTCAAACAGACTTATAATGGGCAGAAGGTCTCTTTTCACTGTGTTTGAACAATACAGGGCATGTTCAGTAAGAAATTACAACAGAGCAAAGTACAAGAGTGACAAAGAGCGTACTTGGATCACAAACTAGGGTAACGTTACTTATTTGTTACAGTTTTGAACTTCATGTTTGTTTTTGATTCACATGGTTTACCCTGCCATCTGGTGTCTGGGAAAGGAACTGATCCTGGCAGTTAAAAAAAAAAAGAAAGAAACACTAACGAAGCCAATAGGTGTGCATACAGCATTATGCGGCCGCCATCTTATTTTTTTTTTTTACTTACCGTTCCAAGATAGCTGAAAAAGTATTGTAAAGGCCCGGTAGCAAATTGCAGCAGATTGTCCCTCCCAAAAAATTTATTAAAAAAGGAGTGGGTCGTGGTAGAAGTCTACATGGCGGTGGGGTGGATGGGGAGCAATTTAGGCACCCGAAGCAGGGGCATGGGGTGGTAGAAAAGAAAAGCACGGCAGACAGAGTCCAGGGGTTCCCCAAAAGTGTACAGGGCTCAATGTAAAACCCAAAGTGCTCTAAAAGTGGAAGTGTGGCCGAGCAGCCTTAGGTCTAACACAGAGGAGTGTAAGACATTTACAGCACAACAGTGATCAATAATGGACACGCGACTCAAGAAGGAGATCCAGACCAATTTTAGAAAAAGATACTTTGTTTGTATTTTATATTAAGACCAAGGTCTTCGTGATAAGGTAAGTATGTTTTTAATTAAAAATACTTTTCACTTTGAAAAATCGACACTCTGAAACTTTTCAACACAGTCCAAAGTTATCCTATGGGGAAAACAATATTGCGATGTCATTGCCATGTCGACTTTGTCGGTTTCTCTCTCACAGGGGCCTGCAAGCTGCAAGACAGTGGCATGGTCCCAGTGAGGGGGGTCCCAGAGGATTCTCTTCAGCTCCCATGCCCTAGGTACCCAGGGTACCCTTTATTAGGGGCTTACAGGGGGCAGAAGTACCAATTGGGGATATGTTTTTAGGGAAGCACTGGCACAGGGGACCTGGCTGGCACCCTGTGCACTATATTTGAAACCACATCAAAACCAGGCAAAAAGTGAGGGGCTAACCATGCAAATGAGGCACATTCTCACACCTCACATTTGAGGTCTACCTGCATATGCCCTTGTCTGCGGCTGGGGGCACAGCCTGCAGTGATGGAGGATGTGGCCCGGGAGGTGGTGGGTCTGGCCTCGGGGCTGGATCATGCGGACACAGAGGGCCAGTGTGGCATGAACTCGCTGCAGTTGCCCCACTGATCAAAATGGCTGGGGGGACGCTGGCCTGAGAACTGCCTGTGTGAGGTGAGAAGGTGAGCAGCAGAGCTAGGGGCAAAGTAGGGACGCGGGAGCACTGCAGTGGGGATCTTGCCCTGTTGGGTGGGCAATCGGACAAGTGCCGTCCCCTCGAGGGGGGGATCCGATTCTCTAGATATAGGGTCTGGAAATTAAGAGGGGAAGAATTGCATGGCTCAGTGCTCCGTTCTGAGGTTACAGCTAGTATACTAGAATATTTCCAGCAAAATGAGGGAACTGTGGCAGATGTGGGAACTCTATGGGACACCTTTAGGGCCTACATGTGAGGGATCTGCATTACTAAAAGGGCAGGAATAAGTTCCCGTTTAAGCAATTTAGAATGAGAAATAATGCAGCTCGAAAAAAGATTACAAGAGTGGCAAAGATGCAGCACTAATTCAAAATACATGAGACCTTGGTGGGATTTAAGGAGGTGCTCTAGTTGGGAAAAAATAGTCGTGCCAGGGTTTTACATGAAGGTGATAGACCGGGTGCTGAGGAGAAATACTGAGCGCATACCAATGACCTCAGTGTGAGGAGATGATGGTAATATGAAAAACGAAAACGGAGGATATCATTTAGGTCTTTCAACACTATTATGAACAAACAGCTATGTGCCCCCAAGTTAAATTATGGGAACCAGGAAATACGGATTTATCAGGATGCTAAAGCTCTGGCCTAGATAGAGGGACCGGTGTGGAAATTGCTGAACTCAACGATCACTGAGTAAGATGTGAAGTCGGCAATCACTGCACCTGCAAATGAAAAGTCGCCGAGTAGCGATGGCTTTCCGGTTGAGTTCTATAAAGAGTATTCAGACATACTGGCTCCTAAATTGTTAGCGGTCAAAAATGGGGCAATCTAAAATGATAGTCTGCAACCTTCGATGCTTGAAGCAATGATTACAGTTTTGCTGTGCCGTAGCCTGGTCGTAATCTTTGCAAATGCACCCCATATAGGCCACTCTACCTATTAAACGTGGAGAATAAGATCTTTGCTAAGATGCTGGCACAGAGACTGCTGCCTTTAATGCAAAGATTGGTGCTACTGGAGCAATCAGGATTTTTTCCTCAGCACTCTACGGCACATAATCTTCACACTTTAATGGCAGTTTTACATAGAATAGACCTAGCACTGTCAGCAGTAGCCGTGCTATTAGATTTTGAGAAGTGCTTGATTTGTTGCAATTATTATAAATCCAGGAGGTGTTGAGATGCATGAGCTTGGGGATGCACTTTGAGACTTACCAAGTTATTGTATGCGAACCCTACTGCCCAAGTTACCTAAACAGTCTGCTGCCTTCCTAATAAGCAGTGGCATGCAACAGGGGTACCCACTGTCTCTACTTATATTTGCTTTATCCATTGAGCTAATCACTTGCTGGCTGAAGAGATTTTTTTGCAAAGCGTGGGATCAATGTTGGAACGGGATCCTTGTTAGTGTCATTGTTTGCAGACAATGCTATCCTATATATACAGGATCCTGCAACAAATGTGGCACCCATTATCAGGAAGCTTTGGCGGGTACTCTGGTCTTCACATCAACTGGGATAAATGCGAGGTGTTCCCACTAACTGATATAACGGACTTGTGGAAGAGCAAATTCCTGCTTCGCTGGAACCCTGAGGGAGTGAAATATTTGGGATATATGTCATTAAGACTCAACCGAATCGATTCGACAAAACTTTGGGAAGTAGTGCACAATCTGTTGGCACGATTTGATCGCTGGCTCAAGCTTCACTGTTCATTCTGGGACGACTGTTGTTAATTAAATTAGTCATATTACCTACATTTTTATTATCTATTTGTTTATATACTGATAGAACTCTCTAAGGATTTATTCAGGCAACTGCAATAAATGCGAGACTGGCGTTGGGGAGACAAGCAACCCCACTTAAAATGGGATGTCCTTACGCAGCCTATGAACAGGGGGGTGCTTAGGAGTACCTGACCCCTATCATTATTGTGAGAAGCTGGGTTTCTGTTGCAGTAACCCCCCCACTTTTTGCCAGACTACTGATGAACTTTGACTTGATGTGCCCTGGGTCCCTGCCAATCAGGTTCCCAGGGCCTGCGTTCTTTCCCCAAAACTGTACCCAATTTGCAACTCTGGCCACAGGTCAGCCCCTGGTAAATGGTACCACAGGTGTCCAGGGCACTGTGACCAGGGAAGACCTCTAAGGGCTGCAGCACTTATTGTGCCACCCTTAGAGGCCCTGTACCATTACACACACACACTGCCTTTGCAGGCTGCGTGTCTTGGTGCAGAACAAAGTGAAGAGTCGACATGGCACACATCCCTGTGTGCCATGCCTACAACCCACTGCCCTGGCATAGATCAGTCACCCCTCTAGCTGGGTGCACTACAACAGTGGTGAGGGTACAGGTACATGAGCCCTGTACCCCTACAGTGTCTAAGTCCATTCTTAGACATTGTAAGTGCAGTGCTGCCATTAAGAGTATATGGTGCTGGGAGTTTGTCATTACGAACTCCACAGCACCATATTGGCTACACTGAAAACTGAGAAGTTTGGTATCAAACTTCTCAGCACATTAAACCCACACTGATGCCAGTGTAGGATTTAATGAAAAATGCACACAGAGGGCATCTTCGAGATGCCACCTGAAAAACGACCTATCACTAGTGTCCAGGCTGAGTGGCTGCTTTCAGCTGCCACCATCAGGCATGTTTCTGGACCCCTGGGTTGAGAGCCTGCTGCACTCGGGGGCCTGAAATAATGCACATCCTGGGACGAGGTGCCAAGCCTCCTCCCCCAGGATGGGCAGGGTCCACGAAGGGGAAGCTACAAAGGCTTGCCGCCTTTGTGAGCTTCCCCAGGCCACTTGCTGCTTCAGCAACTGGTCCCCACTGGTTCGGACCCCCACTTTGGGCGGGAGAACCGGTGGGAAAAACAAGTGTGGAAGAGAGGTGTGCCCACCTCTGCCAACTCCACCCCTCCGGGAAGGGCTTATGCCCTCCTCCCACTGGAGGTGGCATAATAGGGGGGGTACCCACCCCAGGGAAGGGACCCATTGGTCCTAACCTTTTTACCTACCTGTAATGCCCCTAAATCTAGTATTTAGGGGCACCCCTGAACCTTGCTTCCGCAGACCAGAAGAAACTACAAGAAAAGAAGAAGAAGGACCAAACAGACGTGCTGAAGCTAACAAGAGGAAGACGCCCACTGACTTGGCCCCAGCCTTACCGGCCTGTCTCCACATCGAACATGCTCCTGCGAAATACCGGTGTGTCCTGCAGCCAGCAACCTCGAAAACCCCGGAGGACCTGCCGGCCTTCAACCACAAAGACTGTGTCTCCCGTGAACACCGGATTTGTTCATCTTCAACCCCTGGCTCCGGCCGGACACCGCGAATCCGCACCACTCTGCACCCGCCGTCCACGGCCCGGGCTCGAGTGGGCAAACACCACGAGGAGGTCTCCCCGGAGAACCTAACCCGAGATCCGGCGACCCCTGACCTGCCTCAAACCTCCAGCCGACGCCTGCAGCCTAAATCCGGAAGGTCCCCCCAACCGCGACCAGGAGCTGGTAAGGAGATCCGACCCTAAAAGGCACCCCAGCACCCGACGCCCCACGGCCTTGGGTGGCCCAACTGACAGTGCCTAACCAACCCCCAACTTACCTCTTGAAGTGGTGGTCGCACCCAGAAGACCTTCGTCCCCAAGCCTGCAGTGCCTTTGCAAACCGGAGGTTCCCCATTGCAAACAGGGCGCCCGACTTCGAAACAGCACCCTGCACCCGGCCACCCTAGTGATGCTGAGGGTGCACCTTTGGTGCTACTTTGTTTCCCCATTTGTCCTGAGCTAAAGTCCAGGAGCTTTGCTCCCACAACCAAGTGGCCTGCTCGTCAGCAGCCACCAACCGGAGGACCCCTATCCCCCATTGGATAACATTGGGCCTCAGCACTCTGCACCCGGCCGCCCTAGTGCCGCTGAGGGTGTAACGAGAGTGCATCCCTGACCCTGGGGGACCCCTGAGTCTACCCCCAGAACCTCAACTCCCACTACAGAATACTTACCCTAAAACCGATACCACTATTTTCCTCCATAGGATAACATTGACTGTTTTTCTTGGAAAAGTTTCTAAGTGTGGAGTTTGAAAACCTAAAGATATTCTTTAAAATTGTACTAACTAACAAAAACGATTTTACTTACCTGTTTACAGGAAATGTCCCAGTGTAGTATCCAGGTATACTACACTGTGTAAGAAAAGTAATCTCAAAAGTAACTTACCTGTAATCTTACTGAAAATCCTATACAAAGTATATGTACTGTATTTAAAAAGCATTGCATTTCTCAGAAACAATACTGTAAGTCAAAACAAAGTGCATTTACAATTGCAATCCAAACTGTGTTACTAACTGTATATTTACTGCAAAGTACTTATCACTTACCTGTGCCAGGCTTACTTGGTTCTAGGAAATAAAATAACTAAAAGAATATTTTTATACAAAAACAATTGGTCTGAAGTTCAGTCTTTGAGTGTGTGAATTCATTTGCTGACTGAGTGTGTACATAAAATGCTTAACACTGTCCTCCGATAAAGCCTTACTGCTCGACCACACTACCACAAATAGAGAGTGAGGTGCTATCTACTTTACCTCTGCCTACCTTTTGGGTTCCACTGGACTCTGTGCACACTATACCTCACTTTGGTATAGTATATACAGAGCCAGCTTCCTACAATTATTACTTAATTGCTTAGGCTCTCCTTGCTAAAGACTGGCTTATAGATGGCAAAACCTTGACCCATCTAAGAGTTTAAAAAGTGTTAGCCAGACCACATAAATGGTCTACCAAGAAGCTGGCACAGCGACACACGTAGATAGACGTCATAACAATCACGAACTGGGCTTTGTGAGAAATAGCTAAATATTTTGGTATGGACATATATGACACACTATTATTTAAAATAGATGATAATCCCATTCTTTCACCGCTACTGGAGCTTGCAACAGTGAGCTCATTGAAACACCTGGGCATTACAGCACTGAGCGATTTTTTCCCATAGGCACTTTTATTAGGTTGCAAGATTTTAGAGCTAAGGGAGGGGACACGACATTGGCATTACTTCTTGATCTTCGACTGAGAAATAAAGCCCGCTCAACTTTCATTTGCTTCCTCAAAACCCGCCAGAATTGGGAATGTTGACCAAGTTGATCTGGGGAAGGGGTAAAACTATATCATTGCTACATAAGCATCTTCTGAATTTTATGGTGCTGCCGCCACTGGCTGCCAGTTGGTCTTCGTAGACAGAGCTGAGGCGACCGTTACGGGACACAAATTGGCACTACGTTTGTGGGCAGGCTAAAGATATGCTGTGCAATTACAGACACAAACTAATACACTTTAATATGCAACACAATATATATTATACACCAGAACACATTGCAAAGTTCACACCTGGCAGCCTCATTCACTGTAAAAAATGTAAAACTATAAATGTTGCCTTTCTGCACATTGCGTGGAATTGTCCTGCCATGACTCCATATTGGGCAAGTGTATTTGAAGCCATAGCTGAAATGGCTGAACTAGGCATTATCCACACTTTAGAAATGGAGCTGTTGGGGATCAAGGGCAATGTACCTAAAGCGGTTTGTAAACTGGTTGCTCTAGCCCTATTGTTAGCAAAGCGATGTGTGGCAATGCAATGGTTGGCTCCGGGAGCACTAAAGTGGAAGCATGCATGGTTACAGGATATGGCATTTTGCAACACGAGGATGGAAGACTATTGTGACCTGCAACACCAGAAGGCGTGCCAGAGTGTCTTTTGGGAACCGTACAGAGCGCATGTACACAACAAGGACAGGGTCTTGACCAGCGGCGATGCATGATAACTTGTGTAATGGGGTACTGGTTGAAACGCAAATGCACGGTTAGCTGTGCACTTGTTACTCTCTTTTTGTCAATTGATGACCTGTATCTAATGGAAAATGCTTTGCAGTGGAATGTGCTGTGCGCTGTGAACGTACTGTGTGTTGATTTTATAAATAAACCCCCCCAAAAAAATTAATGGTGCTATGGCTGGTACAATGGAACACTGGGGTTCATGGGAAGAGAAAAACCTCTTAGTTTGGGTGAAACACACCTACAGTAAATGTCATAATCACGCCCAGGCGCACTTAAGGCCATTGTGGTGGCTAGTGGGAAAGGAGGGTTAGACAATGTACTTAGTCCTAATTCTGATAAAAAAGAGAATCTTTCCTGGCTATTTTACTTCTGTCAAGGAACTACAAAGTTAGTTTATCATCGTGGATAGCACTTGGATATCTGCAAATGTTTTAGCACTCTACAGGCAAGAATATTACTATAGCAAGCACCAATAATATAAGACACAAGTTTACACTACAGCCATAAGTTCCAGAACTTTGCTATAGATATTCATTTGCCCTTTCCAAGCCCCTTGTGTCTTAGGTGTCCACTCCATCCTGTCAGGTAGCCATCTGTTCCAATGATAACTTTTGGAATTGGGTATTGCTATAGTCACATAGGACTTAGATGCCTTCTTACCATGATTTATAAAAACAGATACTACGCTTCCCTGTCATTTTGTCCATTTGCAGTCCTGTCATTTCTATAAATATGTAAATATACTGGACTAGTTATCTGAGCACACATAGCCTTAGGCTGCTCTCATTAGTCAAACTTCTAACAATGAATAAACAAGCGTATCTCTAGCTCTTCTTCTGAAGTGGGCACCAGGAATTCAGTGAACTCTCGTTGTTGAGTGAATAATGAGCAGCAGTACCTAAAATTAAAAAGGCTCTTTGCCTACTTTTAAATGTGTGGTATTTCTTGTGAACTGGATGGCAAAGTAAGTGTTAGTGAGGATATATTAAAAGAATATGGCATTGTGAAGTTCCTCTGATCCAGAATGGGTATAATATTCTGCAGGCATCAACAGGAGTTCTTTTATCCCCAATATACATTTATTTGTCTTAACTCCGAAACAAGATGTGATGCTCTGTGATCGTGGTGTATTCTCTTTAGGACTACTTTCCTTAGCAGTGTCTTCCCCTTCTCTTTGAGTAGGTCTATACATTGGAGTCATTACACGCCCTGTCATTTTTCATAAGGCATTTATGTAGCACACAACTGGTCAATATGGTCAGTGTGGCACTGCAATACTTCAGACAGTCTGTGATTAACTTACCAACCGGTATTGTGTAATGGATATTGGTTTCTTTTCGAAAATGGGTAAAAAGACGCTCTTTCACTATATTCAGCAATTACCGGACAATGTCCCTTACAATCTCCACTTCCCACATGTAATTAGACTTTAGGAAGAGAGACCAACTAAAAGTATAGATATCTCTCAAAGTTGTATTGGTGGCTGTTTAATTATAAGGAATGGATTCTTTAACTGCACAACTGAGAGGGAGGCAGCCTACTGGCCATCCCCATGTAAAATCCTAACAGTTCATATTACAGCGGTCCTTACCTTCTTGTGGAGTATGTAGTGAGCAGTGGCACGTTTATTTGGTATGTGGGAGAGATGGAGAAATTGTGTAAGGTGAAAGGGTACAGTTTGTGAGTCTGCACAAGATGGTGGGTTTTGACTTCATTCTCAGTGGTGTGGATGTGGCAACCTGTATTCCCTCGGCCCGTGCCTTCAAACTGCAGTTGTCTTGTGGGATGGGCAAGAATATAATCTGCTCCTGTGCCAACAGATATCCTTTTAGTGTACACAAAACTACCCTTTCCGTGTTGCAAAGCCATCGGATATCGACCAATGAAACTTGATCAAGGACGTCAGTGGGCAATACACAATCAACCCTGGAAACGTATATCCTCCAGAGAGGAGGAGTGTTTGGAATTCAAATAATACTTGCATGTTAATTATCTCTTGCTTCTCGCCACTCCCACTTCAGTCAAATACAGGCCCTTCAAGACAATGATGTATTTATCTGGACAAGAAGTAATCTGCTTAAGCACAGAACAATGCTTTACTGGGGGCAGGACTTGTTCTCAACTGTCCTCTGCAAGGACTATATACAAGCTGTAAACCATATAAGGCCTGCTGCTCCATCCTGACTTGGAAGAAGAGAAGCTACATCATGAGTGAAGCCTTCCTGGGGGGGCCCTCAAGCAGCCAATCACACAAAACACAGACGGAAATGACCAGAATTGCCAGAGTTAGAAATTGTATCCCTAGAGGTCAAAGAACTGGGATGATCACAAGTGTTGTGAGCATGCACATCTCAGACCTGGCAAGTAAACCCATGAAAGCCTTTAAATGCCCAAATACTACCCAAGATGGGACATTGTGGTTTTTCATCCTCCCCTCAGGTCTTGGGGTAGCGTCTTGTTAACAGCAGACCAGCAATCAGAAGGTTGTTCTTAGTCCTAACCATTCTACAGAAACCATTTTGAAGATATGCTTCACCGCTGACTCTAAATGGTGGTTTGCAGTGGGTATTGGTCGAGCCTAGCTGGTGCTCAGAGTATGCTCACAGTCTCATGGGTGAGACCACCAACTGGAAACCACGACTGGGCAGCTCCTAAAATACTCGCCTCTAAAGTTTGGTACCTCTAGGAGACTTTGCTGTGGATATCCATAAGAACTGGCAAGAATGTTGGATCAGTTACTTTACTTACAGTTCCCCCTCACCCTTCCAGTAATTACATCCAAGGCTTTTGGCTCCCTGAACTATTATTGGGACTTGGATGAGACACTCCTCCGGTTTTTAGTGATCGGTCTTATACATTTTTGTACCATTTTACAGAAAACCTAGCCACACACTCACACTCCAATCCATGAGATGGTCCCAATTGTTATCCAGGGCCACAAAAAAGCCTCAGTGGCAAAGGGCAGACATATAATTTCCAATTTGATCCTTGGTGTTTTTTTGTATGGCAACTCTACTGCAACCAAGTCTTGGAGTGAGTCTTGACTGCTGAAGTTTGCTTCTTCTGAAGAGTGAAATCCTAAAAAGGAATAACTTGGTTATCCACTGGGAGTGTAATCCTATTGGGGTCCTGAGTTATCAATGATAATTGACAATCCCCGTGACAGACAGTGGATTGCCCGGGACCTAAAGAAAAGGCCTCTCTGAAGTGTGGTGCTTAATCTATGGTTAATATATTCTACGACGCAGACTGTAATTTTGTAAAAATACAGGCTCTTTGACATACTTTCCTTTCCTTAGCTCTCACCCACTGCCTAGAAAGTAATATTTGCTTCAGAGTGGCAGCTTTCAGAGAAAATGATATCACCAATAATTTCCACAGGTAAGGTTAAGCAAGTCCAAGCTCAAGGGATCAATGGAAGCTCCTCAGCAAGTTCAAGGAAGAAAAAAATGCAAGGGTCCCTTACAAACAAGCAGACTGTACAAGAAGTCAATGGATTCCAGGGATTTTATGAAGACGAGGCTCTTTATAAAAGGAAGAACAAAAACTAAGAATTATAAAGCGCCTCATGTTTTCAACACAAGACCAGACTTCTCGCTGAAGGATAAGAAATCACAAGGGAAATTCATTTAGAAACCAAGCAGAGTTACACTATCGAAAGGCTTTTACAAAAAGAAACATTTTACTAGTCTTCCAAGTAAAATAGCTGGGCTGGTGGAAGACAATGCAGAGTAAGATGAACTGCAGAGGAAAGATCTTTGGTCTCTAAATTTTAAATGAATGTTTGTTTAACAAATTGCATCACCTAAACCTGAGCTCAGATTATTAGGATTATCCATTTATACTTTCCTTTTCAGCTGAATGGGGCACAGGTAGCTTGACGGTGATGGATCTGATCTTGAAGTCAGGGATGTGGAATTCCTATAGCCCGACGCCCGGGACATATTGTTTGGGGTCAAGGGCAACGATTTTCATGTGTGTTTTGTCCTTGGGACAAGTAGGCCCAACCCCCTAGAGCACAAACCCTTTGGCTGCCAGTTTACAGTATCACATTATGGATCAGGGAAAGTCATTACCTGCAGTTAAGGTAATATTTCTGTCCATGCGTTAGTGCTGTTCAAACTTGTATTTATGGTTCATTAATGCAAAGCCTTTATTATTAGGGTGAGCGCTCTAAGTAAATGTTGTAAGCTCAAATGCACTACTGACAGTGGTTCCAGTATAAAAGTGTGCACACGTTTTCAATGTTTAGCAATATGAGGCTATGTATAATGCTCCCAGAATGCTTTCTGATTAGATGCAAATATTTGCAGAAGCTTGAAAGCAAGACTGATGATTCTTTGCTTTCAAAATAAAATGTTCACAAAACAATGCAAAAATATTTTGCAAAACTACTGTAAAATTTTAAGCACCATTTCTTTGCAGCATCATTTAGTAAAATGTGCTGATGTATGCTAGTATTTCCTGAAATATTCAAAATCAGTGTAACCAGTTTTAATAAGATTATGGGAAACATAAAAATAAACAAGCATTGGTAAAGCCAGAAGGTCAGCCTTTTGGTTTTGTCAGTGCGTGACTTGTTTTGGAATAGTTTTTGTAAAACCTTATTAGTGTGGGAGCTGCCAGGCCCTCACCATTATAACAAACATTGGCAAGAGCAAAAATTGGTTTTGGTCTCAAAAAGCACACATTGCCACAGTAGTTCCTGGCACTGAACAAAACAACTGTGTCTCGATGGGCTCTTTGCGAAAGAACAGAATGCTGTCACTCACAGTGAAGCTAGCTGATAGACCGAATTTTAATAAACACAAAGGTCCTGGTCAACACCAGACCTAATAAGGGGCCCAATTATTAAATCAAGTCTCAAAGGTGCACCCATGTCCTTGCATTAAGTGCAGATATACAGCTTTTGTGAATTCACAAGACTTTACAGAAGTAGGCTAAGAAATAGTACTCCTAGAAAATATCTGTTAACTGCATTTTAGCATGAGCAAATATGAAGGTGTAGATTTGCTCACGCCAAAATCTGAGTGTTTGCAAATTCACTTTCCCTACAACCACTTTTTTTACCTGGAAGATGTTTTATGTCTGCCATTATCAGGAGTAAATTTCCAACCTCTCTCAGTTTGGGAAAACATTAGAGAAGAGTTGGTGAAAACACTTAAAACATGCAAGTTAGTAGGTTTGCACATACTCAAAAGGGCATTTCAACCCTGGAACTATTGCTTACTATTACCTTCAGCCCCAGTATGTAGATCTGCAGAAACGTGGCAACATAAGGGAATTGCTAGTATTCAAACCTGCTATGGAAGGAGCCCTGGCATAATCAGAGCGGCTATTTCAGAGCTCATATTTATAATGAGATTGCTGCCATAATTTGTCGCCACATTACATGGCACAAAAAGGACAAGTAGATTTTTTTACAGGACAAGTAGATTTATGAAGCAACCTGCCCCATGGACAAGTAGATATTTTATTAAATTCCACACCCCTGTGAAGTGTCTTTGGTTTGCGATTAGAAGCCAATGTAGGCATTTCAAGGAAGAGCTACAAGCAGTCAATGCAAGGGAATGTTTCTTGGATAGAGTTGTAACGAATGTAACAAAAACAAAATCTAGAAAAAAGCGTGAGAAACTTGTTCCCTGAGCTGTCACCCCTTGAAATTGTGGTGATTGTGACGAGGGAGAGCTCCAAACAGATGGAGACAAGTGGTACTCAGTTGACAGTAGTTATGTGCTGTAGGATTTCTCCGCAACCTCATGGCCGTGTGTGCTTGATGAACGAAACAACCGAAAGTGAAGTATCACTATTGTTAATTGATACCTAGGAGGAAATAGCTTGTGCCTATCTGTTGATAGTAAATTATCTCCTTCATTGCAAAAACGTGTAATAAAATTTTATTTTTTTTAAAAGACAGGAGGTTCTCCGTCATCATTCAATGCCTGTGCTGCCCAAACGAGAAGACAGTTCATTTATTTCCCTCTTTCAATCTGGCTCCTTGTTATCTGTACTGAAAGCTAGAAACATCCTTACCTCAAGGATGTGTGTGAGCAGTGAGGGGTCATGCTTGATCTTGGTGCAGACAGCAGAGAGGAACTGGGACTCTTCATTCTCAGCAGACGGGCCCAAGGAATCTCCGCCCAGTTGGATAAGCTTCTGGAAGTGTACAAAGAACCACAAGACATAGGTGACATCATACACACACAAAACACCAATGTCCTTCAGGGATGGAACCACACAAATACTGGTGAACAGCAGCAACACTGCCCACGCAAACTGTCACGCGAGACACCCATGAATAGCATGGATACAAACCCACTGACATCTCACCCCAGAGCCACCTATGCATAGGCAGAGGTACTGACAAATATGCACACCATGGAATCCAATGACATTATTTGCTGGGTTAATGCTATTAAGAGAGAGAGAGGTTTGTGCAACTTGAAAGTCAAAGGTTCAAATTCGAAATAACTAATTTAACAGTGAGATTGCTTGTGCTTTGCTGACATGAAAAAATAGCAGTGAAGTGGCCTTAAGTCCTTAGAGTAACATTTAACCAGTCTTAAGTTCTCATCTAAAAGCACTAAACATCCTGGGATTGTAGGCCATTAAGTATAACAAGCATTTGCAATGCAATAGGTCTCGCATTACTGAAAGTTTGAGCTATTGACGTTGTAAATAATAATGCAAACTTTCAGTAATGCAAGACCTATTGCAAAGCAAATGCTTATTTTAAATGAGCTGTAGCCGCATCCTGACCAGGCTGCTCAAGACACTTTTGCCCCCTTCCAACCATCTACAACAAGCAATGGCAAAGCTAGCAGGTTTCGCCTTTACAAAATCTATTGGCTCTGTCAATTGTTTTACATATCACACAGCACTTGAGCTGCTGTGCAACATGGCTTATGGTAAAAAAAAAAAAAGCACTATGACGCAGTCAATGGTGCGCGCATCATAGCACTTTTTTTACATTAAGCCATGTTTCACAGATACACTATACTGGAGGAAGGGCTTTAAGTGGAATGAAAAAACTTGAGGGGCTCTCAAATGGGCGTGGTCGATGTAATGAAGGGCGTGGCTTAAAAACACAAACTGAAAATCCATGCTTAGCATAGTGTATCGCCCCACTGGTATTTTGCTGCTTCGTCATTCCATCCAGATACAACAAGTAACATTACACCTACAACAAGCCAGGACTATTGGCTTTGTCAATGGCTGTTAGTTGCATACGATAAATAAGCAACAACGATGGCTTCAATGTACATAATTTTGAAAATGCAAGCATCATACTGCCCCATCAGGTTTGCATTAATCGTCATTGCCCATGCGCCAAGATAACCATATTGACAGATATTGTCCCATCAGGTTTGTCCTTTAAGCCAGACTTTAAAAGCAATGTTGTTCTTAATCAAAACCAAATCTAGGACGTTTATGTGCATTTCAATACACTGAAAAAGCGTTGCCAAAGTACACACTGGAGCTACAAACACTCCGTGCCATTAAAAGAAGGCAGGGTCTCACACTGAAAAGCTGCACCAAACTCTCAGGCTCATTTCCTCGCTCAGGAAATGGTGTGGTCCTGAGCATGTCGCCTTATCGCGGTGTTCCCCGGTTCCATTAGTTGTTTAATTTGAAAGAAATATGATACGACATGAACCTAAGGTATGTAAAGAGGAACTTACAAAGCGCCATCTGTCGCCCTCAAGGAGCTTGTGCAGCGTGATCTCGGCTTCATAACAATGCTCATTTTGTTATCGAATTGCAAAGGATTTGGGCACTGAAAGTTTCACTGATCCTGCCGCTCCATGTCACATGCTCCATGGAGAGCAGAGAGCGCTGTCGACTTCCGACTGTGGCAGCCAGGTTCCGGCATGGCTCCAACCAATTTTCTTTCTGCCAAAAGATGAGTTTGTAGGAGCTTTAGCCCATGGCGATGGCAGGGCTCTGAGGCAAGGTCGGATGCCCGAAAGTACAGCGCATGCAAACACAATAAACACTATTATAAAAAACTACGGCGGGCCGCCAGCAGCTAAGTACAGCGCATACAAACACTATAATAACAAGTGGTGCGCGCGCACCACAGAGGAGCGGGGGCTAGAGAGCGCGGCAGCAAAAGCGAGACGAACGCGCGCTGCTGCGCGTTCTGGCCACCGTCGGGAATGGGCGCGGCAAAGGCGGGCCATGCGCCCGCCTTTGCCCAATCGCGTGCCGTTTTTTCTAAAAAAACGCACGCTACAGCCAATGAGGGCTTCTGAAAACAAAACCACACGTACGAGCGTGTGGGTCGTTTTCAGAAGCCCTTTCTAGAGGTCTCGCGCTGCGCGAGCAGTGCTACGCACTGCAACGCTAGGCGCGAGACCTAAAAAGGATCATTGAAACTACAAGTCTAGGCATGCCTAGTGATCTAGCTTTAACAAGGAGAACTGTCTAAACGTTAGCCTCATGACATGGGACCAGTTGACCACTTGGCATAGATAGTGAACAGACCCAACCAGTAATCACCCACCACACTCTGTCTTCAGAAATCTGTATGCAAACCAGATACTGACCTGCACAGGACGGTGCACATTGATGTAGTGTAAGAGGGGACGCTGCACCTGTTCCAGGACACGGCTGAAGAAGAGGAGGACCTGCTGTTTCATTCCTGGAGGGTACTGGAAGGAAGCAAAAGAGAAAATAATACCTGACTGGGAGGCCTAAAAGCATGGTTTACTATAGGAACATACAGGAATTTTTACCTCGCCCTGGATTCAATATTGGAGACTACACCAATGTCAAACAGAAGAACACCACGGAACAAAATTGGGCCATGACTACGAGAAGCGGACAATGGTATGGCAAATTAAAAGGAGGCTGTCCATAACATGATCTCCATAGGGGCCTTAATTGTAGCTCACCATGACGCAGTTTAGAAGTTCACCCACTAAGGTGGTTCTGCCAGTTACTAACAGCTGAGTGTGAGAGGGTAGGTTGGGCAGGAAGATGTTGGCTTCTAGCCATGTGAAGTAATTTTATACTCAGAGAGATTTGGACAAACTTATGGTCATGAGTTCTGTCTGCCCACACTAGTGTTTGGCCTTACAAATGCACCCTGGGAAAGGATTTGTGAAAGCAGGCTCACTGTCCCGCTGATAACACACGGGCTCAGCGGGCAGAAGTGCCCAAAACAAGAGAAATTGGGACATCTCCCCAAGCTGGTATTTCGAACAGGCTGGCAATTCATCAAAGAGACAAAGTCACCTGCAAAGAAGTCGCCTAGACATGACTAACTCTGGTAAGATCCTGTCAGCCTTTTTAAGGCTTACCTGACTCTTCTTTAGTCCTACCAGCCTTTCGATGCCAAAGGACTAATGTGAAGTCCCCCGATTTCCCCTGTATTCATTCTGCATTTGGGCTCAGCTTTCATGTACGACATTCAGCACTGAACAATTCAGCCTAACGTAGAGGTCAGTACAATGTTTAAAATGGGTGAAAACATGCTTTATGCTAGTTTTAGCACTATGCTGATTACGAGAGAAGCAGTAATGGTGCTCACACTCGCTTTGCACTCTGTTTCACCACCAAGCTTTTGTTTTGTGATAAAACGGAGTGCAAATGAGCAAACTGGACAGCCTGAGCTCAAGGTCGGAACTGAGAATGGTGGTTAATTACAAGGAACACACAATGCAAAATCTTTGACAATGAGGACGGCGCAGCAATGTTTAGGAGAACCTCATTTCAATTAAGTGAGTAGAGAAGAAACTTATTTCCAGACTAGATGCAATTGAGAGATAGTAGGTGTGTTGAAGAAGGTAGAAACAGAAATGTTACTACCCAAGGAGGAGGATGGAAATATGGGGTAGATGTTGGAGATGGTCTCTGCCAATGCAAAAGCAATCATACTGCATATTTAATCTGAGTGCATTACTCTCAAGAAAATACAAAAGGGTTAAGAAAGTTGCTAACTAATGTTAAAAGTTCCCTTGCAGAGTTGGCGGCAACAATACCTTCCTTATTGAGGCCTTCCCAATGGCCCTAAAAATCCTCCACTGGAAAGTTGTCAAATTTGTCCAATCATCAATTGTGCGGTTCCAAACTTCAGTTGTTCCCAAAGAAGTTCACCATGCAGCCATAGTATAGCAGAGAAACAATCAGACATAAAAAGAGCAGCCCTGGTGTGAGGCGGTCAGCTCCTTTCACTGAGGACCAACAAATACTTAGAGTGAAAATGACCTGCAGTCCTATTCCGTTTCCTTTAAGACCACCATTATAATTAGAACGTCTGCCGGCAGACTAAAGAGCATGAGTGAGAAATGCCCTCTATATTCCTAAGCAGGTTTGATGAGCATCATCGGACAGTGTTGGATGCAGGTGCTGCTGTGGAGGCCAGAAGTCACACGGTCAAGCCATCAGAGTTGCTTCAGTTCACAGTGTATACCCGATACGAAATCTCCGACCAACTCTCTTTTCCATCAGCAAGTAATATGGCAGTTTTCACACCTGAATCTTCTGCCATCAGCTTTTGGTGGTCTTAAACACCAAGGTCACCACACTACAGTTAAAATTAGAGCATCTGTTTCCAGTTGACAAAGGCAGACCAGGGTAATATTGCTTCCTATTTTTCTACCTTCGCTCTCACAGAAACGAAACTACTCGAATGCCCATATCTGAATGGAAGTAGGTTTTTTTTGCAAAAAGATAAGTACTCTAACCAAGTTCTGACCGCGTCATTCCAGTTCTGCTTTCCATACTAAATCTGCCTCTTAAAAGCGAACGGGTCCAGGAAGCTTTTAAATTTGTACTAGTTACCGTGGTTTGAAAGAGGTCACTCTGATTCCCGGGTATCTGTCCAAATCTAGCCCACCTCCCAACTATCAGAGGCCGCAGAACTGTTAGAAGAGGAATGCAGCTGATAGCTCTCGAAGTATCTAGAGTCGCGCTTCCCAAACCTTTTAGAACCAGGACCCAATTTTTAGAACTGTTTCGATTGTATGACTTAACAACTACTGCCTAAACCACGACTTCCTAAACCACGAAAGCTAAACAACGAACAATGCTTAACCACTAGTTTTTTTACAACGACTTCCTAAACAACGAAAATACTTTAAATTGCCCATTACTAATTGACGCCAGTATGTTCTCTTAAATAAACATGTTCAAGCTGTGCCCATCAGAGAGCACAATCAAGCAGAGTGAGATGAAAGGCTGTGCTTATCTTCTTATGCACCTATCAAGTGACGAACACAAACACATCAAGCTGTGCCCCTCTGCGCAAACACAATCAAGGACAGTAGACTCCTAAGGCTCAAATAAATTGAAACCACGACCAAAGCCAAACCACTTCTTTTTTCACAACGAGTTACTATACCACGAAAATTATTTATTTGCCATGTTACTCGAATCTACCACTAAGTTCAAATCTACACATGATAAAAATGTATTTAAATTAAACAACACTTCTTATTAAAACTATTTTTATTAAAGAAACTTTCAATTTACATTCAAATAATCATTTTTTTTAAATACAGACGAACTTACAAAGATACAGTAATGTTCGGCAAAAAACTATAAAATATAATTCCATCATCTTTTTCTCTCACAAAATAAAATTATTAAAAAACACTTTCCAAAACATATTTTCATTTTTAGGTCTTGCCTGAGCCAGCGCATGCGCTGCTCTGGCGAGAGTTTTAGTAAGCGGGTTTTGGAAGTGCAAACAGTGGCTTTTGCTGGCGACCAGCTTGCGTTCACGCGAGCGTGCACGCGCGATCAGGCGCCATATGGCTTCCCTCGCCATCTGGACGCTCGCGATTACTTTCACGGCCGCGCGGCTGTGTCAGTTTCACGGCCGCGCGGCCAATGCTTGTTTAAAACACTTCCGGAAGTGTATGCGCTTTAGAAAATAAACAAATAGGTTTTTAAAGCGCGCGCACGCGAATCCTGAAGCGTTTAAACAAAGCCTTGTTTTCTAGCGATAATGTAGAGCGTGTGTGTTTAAAATGATTATTTTTAATTTAACTGTTGAAATGAGCATTGTGTTTGACTTTTCTTTTTTGTATTTATCTTACGCGCGATAACAAGCGCACACTAACTTATCCATACAAAAGGAAGCTTTTCAAAATGCTTCGAAAACACACGCGTGTCATTAAAGGCTTGCTTCTCTTTTCTCTTCTGTAAATTCCGCCCGGCCCTGGCTTGGCGAGTCTACTCATCTGGGCTATTCTTTGCAATGTGACTTTTACCTCCAAACCAGTCGAGTCCCCGCACACAGCCCGTCCTTATCACCATTTGAGGTCGGGCGGGCGGAAGTCTCAGATCCTCTTCCAAGGCTTGGTGCCAGCCATGCTTCTTCAGAATGGAAGCAGAAATATTACACGGCACATCCCTGGTGCCCAAAAACGATGCAGGCTACACTGCATGGTTTTAAAGTCACACTGCACGATGCAGAGAATACACATGTATTTAATGTATTCATTTCTTAATATAGCGCAGTATACCCATGTGCAGCTCCAGCAGGGTGACCAGGGTTTCCATCCGAAGATAAGGTAAGGATTTGCTCTCCATGATTACTTTCTGAGCAAAGCACGGATGAATTGCCCCACGTGTTAAGAGAAAAACATTGAATATAGCAGCACAGCCGCTCTTTTTTCATTGCAACGTTGGACCTTCCAACTCAGCTACCGAGCGGTGCCCAAGGCAAGGTATCTTTGTGCTGTTTTATACACTTCGTGTATGTTTTTATCTTACTGAAACCTACACTTTGTAGTTTGTGCTAGGTTAGGAAATCACAACACAGCGGCCATATCGCGCCTCTCGCAGGGTGTCAGGGGGCCTCTTATACAGTACATGCGACTTCCTTAAATTGGTTGCAATCTTTTCACACTTTAAATTGTGAAAAAAAAGGAAAAATTAATTATTTTCATGCCTTGATACAGCGCGGACCGCTGCTACTTTTATACACTTCGTGTATGTTCTTCTACCGAAACCTACCGTTTCAGTTTGTGCTGCGTTGGGAAAGCACAACGCAGCAGCCACATATATCGCATCTCGTACGGGCATGCTTATACACAACGTGTGGGTTGTTTAAATTGTGGAAATGTAATTTTCATGAACACGTGGGAACGCACTACGGGGCCTCTCCCATGCTTACACAACGTGTGGGTTGTTTGAAATTGTGGAAATGTAATTTTCATCAAGACGTGGGAACGCACAACGGGGCCTCTCCCACACAACGCAATAATTGTAAGAGCCAGGCATCCCCAGAGCTTCGCCCTGGTCATAACATGCCAGGGCGTACATACAGCAGGCTATCCTTACAGGTAGTGGGTCTAAACATAGGAAAACAGGGGGTTTATTCCTTTACACAAGGTTTACCATATCGCAAGATATTCAGGCCTGCACTGGGAAGGTTTTCACACACCAACTAACAAATTGTCAGTAAGCCGTCACTTTTCATTAAAAATCGGGGCAGGACAAGCCCCTTTGTTCAGCACACGCAGAACAATATCTGGCGGCAAAACGTCTAAAGCAGAACCACATGCCGCGCACGTCCTCCAAGCATTCCAAGGCATACGGATACAAGGGCCATAAAACCCCGCACCCCACCCCACTTCAAAAGGGATTCTTCACGGCCGGTTCCTGAACACACCATAAATTCCCTGCTTATCAAGCACAAAGCGCATTCCTCTAATGCCGTCTGCTAACGGGCAGAAACACAGGAATTGGGGGAGTGGGGCTTCAGCAACAACATAAGTTATTCGTTGCATATACCAGGGCTATCTGATAACTTACATAGCTCCCACGATAACTTTTCAGTGTCCGCTCAAAGAAAACTTTTTTCACTGCAAGCATTTAACTTACACAGTGGCACAGCATATAGCCATACATAGCGCAACATATAACTGCGCGCTCTATGGCAGCATTACCTACAGAGCCTCCACAAGCTCCAACGTTGCGAGGTTATGTAAACCCTAGGTACAAGGGATCAAGGGCACAAGCCACTTAAACCCCTATACATAAATGCAGGGGCTGGGACTGCATGTACGCAAATACATGCAGCCAGGCGCTTTTTGTACCTTAAAGATTACCTCCCAAAAAAAAAGGGAAATTTATTTTTGGTTCACAATCGCATGCACCAAAACAGTCAATCTTTAATACGGATTAGACATGGGCATCCACACATAATAACGCACAATAACACAACACATCCTGGGGTGGGTGTTTGTGTGTATATACATATATGTGTATATGTGTGTAAATGTATATGTATGTATGGGTGTATATATGTAGATATATATTTCCCAAATAGTTTTCTGCACTTGCTCGCGGGGCACCACAACAAAGGGCACCTCCTTCGGGGATCTTGCAGCCCCATCCTATTACTTGCAATAATCCTCCCAAAAAAAAAAAAAAAAAGAAAAGACGCAGTGTGCGATTCAGACTCCATTTATTTAGCCACACCGCCATCACACGCGTCTCCGCTGATTCCAGCCTGGCTCACCATATATGTGTATGTATGTGTATATATATATATATATGTGTATATATATATATGTATATATATATGTTTATATATATATATATATATATATATATATATATATATATATATATATATATATGTTATCATCATATGGGCACATGCTGTATACACCTGTATATATCTCAAGGTGTAGGGATATATACGTTTATGTACCCAGGAGGGAAAGACACCACACAGGTGCATGAAAGTTTATGCATGTGGGCTGTTCATATTCATATATATGTATACGTGTCTCAGTATACATACATACATATACGCCCCTTTTTCCCAGTACCACTCAGCGCGTTCCACCTATCTTAAAGAAGCAACCAGCAGTTCTACACAGAGCACATAAAGGTTCTCTGGTAAACCCAGCCACACAACATTAAAAGCATACCAACTCCCTCCACCATTCTCCACTGCTGGACTACACAACCCTGTTTTGCAACAAACATTAATTTGCAACACACGGTGCTGCACATAAAACACTACACACAGTTTTACAACACGGGGTAATTGAATAAGGGGTTAAGTCCCACACAGCAAGACTACCAACCCCAAATGAAAGGTACATATCCGCACAAGCTACACAGCATTTCTTTCAGCAATAATATATGTACCTGCAGCGCAACTTTATGTTCGCTACAATAACAAGGGCGAGTCAGCTTCACTAAAAGTGCGAATCGCCACTATATGGGATGGGCATACCACAACCACACTCATCTCACACACACTATGGGTGTGGCGAGCCCAAAAGGTGGAAGTCTTCTCCTACCACGGAGACTGATCTTGGCACCATAAGGGGAGCCGGTAACTCTTCAAGGGGAGTTAACCGCGACTTCCCAAACGATTGCATAAGGCCGGCAACTGGGGTTGACCGCGTCCTTTTCTGAACACCATAGGGGCCGGCAACTCTTCCATAGGAGTTCACCGCAGCTTCCAATGGTATCCCATATGGCCGGGGACTCCGGTTTACCCGCGACCATACAATTCGCCAAATACAGTGGGGGGTGAACACCCTACCACCACATGCAGCACCTACAGTCAGTAACATAAAACATAACAAAAACAGCACCTTAAACCTTGCATATACCTATATACAACAAACTAGGCTAACGGGGACAAGGTAATACCCCATACCTCACATCTGGCCCACAACATTTGGCCACCTACTCATCACAAGCTTATCCCTAACAGGGCAAACACAACACACCCCTTGCCACATGGTGTTCAATTACAACACACTACACATTAAGGGAGTGACCCTCATGGTATGGCATTCTATTATCATTACATTTATATAACGCTTACTACACCTAACAAGGTAGCTATGCGTTTTTCAGCGAGTAGCACGCTACTCCAGGAATAAAGCCAGGGGCCAATACACGCCCAGGTCTACATCCGTGCTGTACCCATCAACATCTAGGGTATACCACATCGGTGGAATACCCCCTACAAGGGGAAATTAAGCACACAGATCTATGCCTATGCACCGGCATGTGTGTATCGATATATATATATATATATGTATATATATATATATATATATGTATGTATATGTATTACATATATAGCGGTTATTGTTCGAGGTCGGTTATAGGAACAAACTAGGGTGCCCCAAAACACGGGCAACAAGTACGTAGCATACAAACACCCAGGGCATATAACGGAGTAAGCCTTCCTTTTTCCTCTAACCTCGAGTTCCTCCCAATGACATAAGCAGCACGCATAATTGTAGAATCACGTCCAGGTTCAACAATACCATGGACAGGGGAGGGTAATAACAAATGTAAACAGGTCAACAGCAACCCTATACAGTTGTCTGTTGCTACCAACGCGTACATCAAACGCAATACGCAATCACATCAAACAACCAGGCAAAACCAAAACCAGTAAGCCATATCTACATAAGGCATTGGAGCTGGCCCATTGCAGCAAGAAGAATAAAGAAATAAATAAATAATTATGGCAACATACAAACAAGAGCTAGTGGTTGGTAACGACCATATTAAAATAGCACCCACAGAATAAACAGACAAATTAAGAGTTAGCCTACACAAGGGTGAATGGGCCTATTTGGTAGGACTATCTCAATACACATCCAAAGGTTTTGTCCCTGGTCACATCTAAAAATAGATGAAACGCTCGCAAATGCGAATATATACACAACAGAGTACATGTATAAAGACTTTCCTCAAACCAGAACTACATCAATACTCACTGTATACACACAACAGGGGAACAAAAATTGTCTCCAGAGGCAACAATTGGTACTACACACCATTTGTGTTTATTATCCTGGGGGAACAACTAGACTTCACTCCCTCCTCCAAAGCGTTAAATACCGCTACACAATCTATGCACAAGTTTGTGAATCTAGAAGAGGTCTATGCTGCAAAACGAAAATATTACTTACCTGTAGTAATAATTTTGCAGCCTAGACTCTTCTAGATTCACATACGACCCTCCCACCTCCCTGTGAAGGAGGAATAATTAAACCAAATAATTAAACACAACGGAAACTCAATACATAAAGCCCACAGAAACAAAATACAAAGCAATTCTAAGGGCTAACAAATAGCAGAAGCTATACATCTCCTCTTCAATATTACGTATGTATTATATTAACAAATACATAAATAAACTACAAACGCAGCAACTATACTGCGTATCCTATTACATCAACTTATGCCCCTTTTTTGGAAAGGGGCACACCTACCTAGCTACACAGCTAATAAACATACAAGCAAACACAACTAAACTAGTAGATTACAAAAATATATATATATATATATATGTCTATATATATATATATATATACACACATATATATATATATATATATATATAATTGAGAAATAGAAATAAAGAGAATCTCTTCTTTATTAAACTGATGTCCCGTGTTGGTGTCCAGGTACCGGATGGGAACTGGAGTTGTTGTATATATGTATATGGGACCCAGTAGAAGGCGCAAGCCGAAACGCGTAGGTCATCGTTCTGTATGCACCCCTGCACTTAGCTTGTGAAGGCTTCGTATGAAGAGGCTCTTTGTCATATTTTATTAAAGCCCTTTTGAAGTCAGTTCCTGTAAGTGCTGTGCTTCATTTTGCCCTGGTAAACGTGTGGAAAGCTGGAGCCCGAGTGGAGGGCAACCATTTGGAGCAAATGTGCATATGTATATATATATATGTGTGTGTATATAACTATATATATAACTATATATATATATATATACAAAAAAAAAATGTTTTGGAACAATAATTCTCTTCCGTATGTACAAACGTATACAGATACATATGTATGCATGCGTATATACAAGTCAATGGATTTATATGTATACCTATATAAAGGTATATTAATGAGTCACCTTTACAAATCAACAAGCCGTCAATACTATACTCATTCAACAAGCAAGCATTATCTCAACTCAGAAAGGGGAAAAAAATAATCTGAGGGCTTGCACACACACCAGGGGGGTGGTAGCCTCACCAGAGGGATCAGGTTTCCCAATCACCAAAAAACAAAAAACAAAAAAAATACAAGGCACTTTCCGACTCCAACCACTAGATGGCGGAATATGTAACACGTCATGCCCCGCTTATGCCATTCTAGGCGCTGTAACTAACAGGTGATGCTTCTGCCCAATTTAATGGTACTCAATTCACCGACCGCGGACAGTAATAAAGAGCATGTGTGTATGTGATTAAGAGTGAGACAGGCAAACTGCTCTAATGCCAGCTTCCAGTGGCGTAATGTGAGAGGAAGTTGACACACCTTCCCTCTCAGACACCCCCCCACAATTAACAAGCATTAGCATAGCCAATAGGTCTCGCCTTTGGGACCTTATAAGTGTTTAGCCATGCAACAGATGATGTTATTGCACCAAGGATATTGTACTGCATAACTAAATACTTATAAGGTTCCAAAGGCGAGACCTATTGGCTATGCCATTGCTTGTTTTAATTTTTTCACTCATATAAAACATTTAATTAACGTCCACCCCCCCTTTTGTGACCATTTCATCTGTGAAAACCAGATAGGAACAGTCGCATTCGTTGTTTAGGATGTTTCCCGTTTCGAATTGCTGTGAATTACGAAATAAATTAACATACTCTTTACAATTTGTTTGTGTTCCTCTCTAATAGCAATTGTTTGTAAATGCCACAACCTTGACCACGCCCTTCGATATGTCTTTATTAGACTGTGGGCAAGATATCGATCTGGCCACAAAAGTGGCAGATGGTGAACTGCACCCGAGACTGGAGTTGGAACACTATTTAGAGTGGGGTGCTGGCCTGTGGCATCCGTTTACCAACATCAAATGGTTTCTAAAATTGTTTGCTATTGGTACCAGAAATGTTAGCAAATAGGAGAAAATCTACTTCTGCCACAGAGTATGGGGTAAAACCTCATATATATTTTCGTAATAAACAAAGCCTAGTGATATATATATATATACATATACACACATACATATATATACACATACATATATATACACACACACAGAAAAAAAACAAAGGTTAATGTAACATGCCATTGCTTGCAGGCTACAATTTTTTGCTATAAAGTGGATCCATAATGAGGTTTTGTTTATTGCACAACAGTTAGAAGGAAATTAGTAAATTTACACTACGATGGGCACAGATAGGGGCTTCTCTCAGGATTTTTTGTTTTCCAATTTCATTTACTTTGTAATATATAACTTGTGCTGATATTTGTTGAACTGTTAAGTACTTGTGGGGCTATGACTCAAGTCCTCTCATTTTTGTGCTATATTGTTTCTCTCCAAACAAAAAAGAACAAATTAAAAAAAGATAATAACTTGGAACACATTATAGAGCTGCGACAGATCATGAACCACTTCAGCTCCAGAAAGAAGCTAAAGATATGGTTGTTCTCTTATCTCTATGAATGAAGACCAATAGAGAATGCCAAGTCTAGTTTTCTATAGTCGGCACCAACAAAACACTTATTAGGTGAATAAGTGTTTTACAGATGAAGAACTTAAATTTCACCAACCTCTGGGAGACTTAAATACACGTAACAGAGCAAATGTTTTCACAACCCAGGGTCACAGAATTTCACTCAATCTGTGACGTCCACGGCTTAGCTTGTACCTCGGCCTTCCCCAGAGTTCCGAGCGTCTCCAGGATCTTGTGCTGCAGCAGGTATTCCATGCAAGGGCCCGCCTCGCCATCCAGCTGGGGCTGCTTCTCCTCATACACCAGGATGTCCAGCATCTGCTTCAGGCGCCAGGGGATGTCGGTCTTCTGGGCTGGACGGTTCTCATCTGCTCCAATCGTGACAGAAATAAGAAATAATGGTCAAACAAGCATGGGACAGAAATCAAATTAATAAAAGCTAAGGAGACAATGTAACAAAAACAATAGATATGAAATCGCCAAAAATCACCACTAAACATTACAGTGAAGATGTTTGTTATTAAAATTATTATATCTCCTCTCTTCGCTATATGGAGTGTGAAATATTGATGTCAAACTTACAATAGTAATAAGCACTGTCTGGAGTCAGTATGCAGAGCATAAACAGGCAGTTACATCCCTTAAGCACGTATGATAGAAGGGGCCACTTTTTTCGTTAGTCAGATCAAGTTAGTTTTTCTATTAATTTTTTAAAAAAAATCTTCTCATTAAAACTCTTTTTTCTACATATTTATTGTTTAATATAGTTCATCTCTTTTCTTACATATGCAGAACATACAAATAGATCATACAAAAGCACACTTTTACAAAATTTTGTTTTTCCAGATTAGATGAAGGACATGCCTGAATCTCTTTTACCTTCATCTCATTCGCAACGTCTTTGAAATAATTACAATCTGGGTTTTTGAGGTTAAATCTTGAAAGCATTCTGCCTCAACTAAATTAAGGATCTGATTATAAGTGCCTCAAAGGAGTTGCCGATATTTTATCGCACCTGATGAAATCCGACATCCCCGGGGTTTGGAATTTATCAGATGTGATATATGGCAGGATTTCTTTTTCGGTTATTGGATAAAATGCAGATTTTGATTCTTATCACACAAAAATCTGCATGTCTTAGGAATTACGGCATTTTCTCTCCATTAAACTCCAGCTGTTTTCAGCTGCTGAAATTTAATGAGGGTGTGAACTTTACTGTACCGTTAACTACAGAGTGCGATAAACATCACACCACTGATAACTGTGATCTTTGCACAAGCAGCTGGTTGAGCAGGGATCACGTATTTAGGGGACATGTAACCAGGCCCTAAAAGTAATACTAAAATTGTATTAATGATTCCTTGCATGCATTAGGAGTATGCTTCAAAAGATTTTTTTGTCATCCTACACTGAATTGTTGGTGTAAGATGCTGCTTACAAACTGAAGAAGGTATTTCTTCTACTAGAAGTGTTCCTACCATACATTGATATTCGTGTTAAATACAGGTTGAGTTCTATTTTTAACCTTTACTTATAAATGAGCCTATATCCAATTAAGATTAGAAAGATCTCTCTCCATCGCCTGTTGTGGTCAAAATTCAAATTCCTTCTTACATACAATTCAGGTTGTTAATGATCTGTCTAAATTAATTAGACCTATTATGTCTGTGTCTTCCCTCCGAACCAGTCCAACTCAATGTTTCTGAGTGAATGGGATGTTACTGATCGTTTTGAAGCAAGATGGCAAACAGACCATTTGAAGAAATATTGAACAGGTGTGCTAGGTCAGTCAAAGGTGTGCGTTAAGAACCAAAATCCACTGTCGAGTGGTTGTCTTATTGCATGTAAACTACAGTTACAGTGCAAAGACATTAAAGAGTTGCTGTACAATATATGTAGGAAAATTAGCACTAATATTCGGTAAGACATTTTAAAAATTCTCACTGCGTTCTTCCTGTACTTATTTTTAAAAACTGAGAACTTGCTGCGGCTCGTCCTGGCAAAGAGAAAATCCCTCTGAATCATGCCACATTGCTAAAGTTTTTAAATAACAAAGACTTTCTGACACCAGATTAAAATAGAATTGCTCATAATAGTCAAAGTTGCACTGAATGGCTTACTGAATTAAATCAAAACTGCATTACACGACATTAAAGAAAAAACTCCAATTAAGTTGTCTCAATTCAGCCCCTTTCAAGTATAACAAATATAGGCATTAAATTTGGCAAAGCACCACGAGGCAACAAATGTGGAAATATGAGCTATAAAAAGAAACCAGACTCACCTTACAAATAAAAAAATTGGCACAGTTTGACAAATTATATCAAATAAAGAAACAGTCAATGTCTTAATAAGGCTAACAAAGAAATAACGAATAACCTTAGGTTCGTCTGTGAGCTCAAACATGTTCCACTGATAACTGGCAGGCTAAGTCCCGATCCTGCAAAAGGTTCCAAATCCATGATTCTATAAGGCTAATTATGGTATGAATTCGATGGCTTTCTTCAGATGCAATATATTTATATCATATTTTGCTAAACCGGTACACAGAACCTCTACTGTGACATTTTGATGACATAAAATGAAAAATATGCAACAATTTGTTGACTTCTAAAGTAGCCTTCCCAACTTTCAGGACTCTTCTGAGGCATAATGAAACTTTGAAGCGCTAAAAAGATCACGTTTTCCGTTTCAAGAGCAACACTGTTCTTCCAAATGCTCCAATGTCAGGTAATGCTCAGCCCTAGGACGTTGAGAACAGCAAATCCAGCACACCACTTAGTAATGGCGGCCAGAAGTACAGATCTAAATGTCTGTTAGGTTCGAAGGGAAGCAGTTTTGCTAGAACTGATGACATTAGGAAGCACTTTGTAGAGTGTGAGCATCCCTCTACGTTAAGCAGCTCTTACCTGTGGTTTCAATGTAGTAGGACGTGATGCCCTTCCAGTGCTCCGTGAAGGCCTCCAGCAGGTCAATGTTGGGCTCCCGCTGCCAGAGAATAAGACACGTTTTAAGGTTGAGGCTTGCCACAAACACATGATATGTTTAAAATACAATCATCAGTCTTACCCATGCTCATTTACTTTTGAGCACTAGTGCCCGGGCTCTAAAAAGGCAGATATGTTTTGGTGCTGGGGCAGACATTAAGACTGGCTACCTCACTGCGGTTGAGGCATACATTTAGAGAATTGTAAAAAGAGGACTGTGGGCCTACGGCTTGGCAAAGGAGAAAACTCATGGACAAGTGGATGGTTATAGATTGAGACAATGTAGGGCCTGCAGTATATAATGAAATGAACCTCATCAATGGGCCATGTTTGGCAACTCTATTTCCATACTATAACAGGCAGTGCGATCCAGGGATAAACAGTGCTAGCAGTGCAAATCACCTCGGCGTAGATGGTCGAGTTCCAGGATGCCCGACAGGTTAGAATGTGGAATGGAACTGAAGTAGCGACCATTGCTCGCCATTCAATCCAGCCTAGACAATGGACTCAAGTGTGACAGCTAGCAGAGCAGAACATTTGAATACAATGGAAGGTGATGGACTCAAGTGTGGCAGCAGAACATGTCAGAACAATGGAAGGTGATGGACTCAAACGAGACTACTAGCACAGCAAGTCAATACAATGGAAAGTGAGGCACTCAAGCGTGACAGCTAACAGAGCATGCTATTACAATGGACAAAACAATATATATGCAGATATATATATCTCCCATTACGAGAGCGACATTGGAGGTATGGGACAGGATGGAGATCAGGTGGGGCATCACTACATTCCCCCTGCGTTTACACTCTTCTGGGGCAAACACAAATTCACGCCTGGACTGACCAGAACCCCATATAACAAATGGCTGGTGTGAGTGTTGTGCAAAACACTGAAGGATATGTTTATGCAAGGGTCAATCAAATCCAACGTCACCCTCGTAATGTGAATATATATATATATATATATATATATATATATATATATATATATATATATATATATATATTTCGTCTTGTCTAGGTTGCCAGGGGACTTCTCGCCTTGTCCAGTGGATGAGGTAGCATAGGTGTGTTGCGGCATAGTAATAAACCAAGTTGGGGATCTCCAAGCCCCCAGTCTCAGACAGCCACATATATCTGGGGTATGGAATGCGATGGACTAAAGTGACTATGAATGGAAGCTCTGCTTGTGACTTTATGCTATGGCTGGTGATTGGACTGTAGAGGCTGCTACAGAGGACGCGAAAATCATACAGCATAAGGAACAGGACACTTTAACATTGAAAAACTAAAATTCTTTCCCACTTGACTGAAAATGATGAGAATCATAACCAATGTGTATAAATATTTAAAAGTATTAATCTATGTATTTTTTTTTATTAATGTGTTTAACATCAACAATACAACTGGCACTTGTGACACTGAGGTAAAGGATTCCCCTTACGCACAAAAAGATAAAAAATTATGTTTTCCAATCTTACCGAAAACAAAACAAAAATGAAGGGACAAATAAATTACACAAAGAAAAACAGGTCTGTAGAAAATACAGTTAAAATCAGTATGTCGTCTCTGAGGTCATTTAAAGGTGGTCAAGTGACAAACTGCTGACGTTTTTGACAAACTGTTTCTACTTCTATATCACTAAGAATTATATGAATTTATAGCCTATTGGCAGACCATTATGCTGCGTCTTACACTATTAATGGAACTAGACTGAAGCGTAACCGCTATCTTTGTAGAAGGATATGGACTCAATTGAGACTGCGGGCTGCACATGTAACCGCGGGCAGTGGAAGGAGATGGACTCCAGCCTCTAGTGTAGCTGCCAACTGCGCATGTGACCATGGATGGTAGAAGAAGCTGGACTACGTTGTGGCTGCAACTCTATGTGGGTTGTGGAAGCAGAGGGGCTCCAGTGTGCCTGCTGGCAGCACATGTAACCTTATATGGTGGAAAGAGATGGACTCCGGTCGCTGGAGTAGTTGCCCGCTGCATGTCACCTTGGACAGTGGAAGGAAGTGGACTCCAGTGGGGCTGAAAAGTACGCACATAGCCATGGACTACTGAAAGAGAAGATCTCCAGTGAATGATATGAATGATAGCTAAGATTCTGATTTCACACAGTAGTTGGTCATGGACTCCAGAAACGACTGCTGCTAACAGTGCATGCTATACCTTAGGCTTAAGCAAAGTTTTGCGTGCATTATCCTATCTGCACACACAACATGGAGGCAGGAATTATATCTGATGTACGCACAAGCCTGAAAACAAAATCAAGATGCAGGATGTCCCGATAAATTGATAAATAGAAAATGTGGACGTTTTTCGGCTGATGGGTTAACGGCGTTGGAATGCTGTCGGGAATCACTATTATATGATATACATTGAATTAGGATTTGATACTTTCCTCCACAAATATCAACATTCAACCCAAATAGGTAAAAAGACACATTTAAATGGTGTGCAGCAGACCCTTGATAGTCCTTCGCCCTAGTGCCACTGCACCTGCTGCACTAATGATAGGCATACGTCTGACTAAGTGGCTCCATTATAGCTGCATGGTTGGTGGCAAAAAACGTGTAGTAGAAGGATTAGTGGACATTTCAGCACTTTCGTTGAGTTATAAAGCTTATAGACTGCAATTATTACCTTAATTAGGACTTCTTGGGGCTCAGGAGCTAATTGAAACATACACTCAGCTGGTAAACTGCACTTCAACTTCACCTGAAATAGCCATGTTTTTATTTTTTAACGACATGATCTGCAATGACGCTCATCTCTCAGGTAATCTACTTGAAGCAGAGGTCTCTTTAAACTGAGAAGGTCCGACCTCCTAACTCGGGGTGTCACCTTAGGGTACTGATTCTCAGACTGCAGTGATCTAAATGGGGTGTAAGATAGCAATAAGCAACAGAAATGTGACGAGTCAACCTTTGCAAGGGGCCTTCCACTGTGCCGCAACACATGTTGCTGCGTTTTTGTTATCTTTTGATCTATTTGGGCTAGAAAGATTTTGGGGCAAAATCTGCAGATTATGCAGCAGATGGATAATGTGGCAGATGCATAATTATGCGGAAAATGCCACAGCTGCAAAATCGCATAATTCCAGTGGCCCTGGTTGTAACGGCTGCTCTTTCCGCTGGGCCATTCTCATATACTAAGGGCAACATTGCAGGCTGCCTTACACGCAATATGCTTTCAGATAGAAAATCATTCTGGAGCCTATCGAGGAGGTAATCAGGAAACCCCAGGTAAACACTGTTCGAATAATCGAACACAGACTGCCACAGGGGCCATACTGGCTGGACCCCGTGTTGGCAAGATGAGAATCGAAAACTCCTTACAGCGGATTTTTAGTGAAAACAGTCTGCATGAATCACCAACAAAGTCTGGTTTTTAAGAGACAACTGATTATCCATCAAGATTTATCATACAAAAGACTAGTATCGGAAAGGATCCCACTAAAGCACGAGAAATGTTATTGAAGCACTCACCATAAAAAGTGATTCCCTTACATTTCACTTTGTTTCCTGCTCATCCAACATTCTAGCATTTGCAGGCATGTTGTAAAATTTTTCATTAGCCCAGTTTAGTTGAGCATTGTTTTAGGACAACTTGAAAGTCATCTGCATAGCTTTATAACTATCTTTATATCACAAAACGGAACTAATTCTATAAGGAGGACTATAATGATGTAGTGAAGCTCAACGCCACCTGATCAGAGTTCATACTATTCGGCAAGAATAAGCAACAACTAGTCCAAACCGGGCTCAAGGACATGAACCTGCGAATATTCAAACCCCAACTTTCAACCAATGCAAATTCACCTGAATAATACGCTGGATACATTCTCCAAAAACCCATCTCCAAGAAAATCAAGATCGCTTCGGAACAGCTCTGTTGAAGAAAGTGAAATCATTCATCCCTGAAAGCAACTGCAGAACTGCTGTTCAGGCCCTTGTACTCTTGCATCTGGGCGCTGGCAACAAACACCCTGCTGCATGGCCTTTCAGATTCCACACCGCCCCCCACCCCCTTTAGGTATTCTTGACACCTCAATATGTCTCATGAAGGCTTGAGGAAAGATGATCACAATCCGTCCACTCCCCTTGGCTGAACTCCATGGCTACCGTTTCCAGCCCTCACCATCTGTAAAATCAGCGGCAATATTTACAATCTGTCACAACCAGCACCCCGCCTTGCTGGCTGACAAGCTAACTACCACTAGTGACTCTCACAGAGATGTGAGATATTATAAAATAACTACAAACCTAAAGGACTAAATGCTTCAGAAATCTGTGTCCCCTGTAAAATAAAATCCACTTGACCCAAATGGTGCCATATAATGAACTGAAAACCTATGGCAGCATTGTCATTAGATCAAAGCTTCATTTCCTTTTTAGGTCTCGCGCCTAGCGTTGCAGTGCGGAGCACTGCTCGCGCAGCGCGAGACCTCTAGAAAGGGCTTTAGAAAGCTAACCACACGCTTGTGCGTGTGGTTTTGCTTTCCGCGGCTGCCATTGGCCTTCGCGTGCTTTTTTTTACAAAAACCAGCACGCAATTGGGCAAAGGCGGGCGCATGTCCCGCCTTTGCTCCGCCCATTCCAGCCGGTGGCCAGCACGCGCAGCAGCGCGCGTTCGTCTCGGTGCCGCTGCCGCGCTCCCTCCCCCCGCTACTCTGTGGTGCGCGCGCACCACTGGTTTCGCGTTCGGCTCCTCTGTGGTGCGCGCCCACCACAGGTTTTTTAAAATGGTTCTGTAAAGTGCAAGTCCGGTACAGAGAGATTGCAGAAACGCACCAGCGGACTAAGTTTGCTCTCCGCTTTGTATTTATCTCCTCATGAATGTGCACAGGAGGTCAAGTTATTGAAAATATTTACAACATGTAGTTATGTGGCTCCGTGTCGCTTACTACTGTATTCTTGGCCTGACTTTACCCATGGGAAAACGCTTTTATTAATCGATTGTATTATCTCCTACCAGTCAGTCTCTTCTGCAACAATGATACGACTGACTGGGCTACGCTGGAGATGGCACTGAAGGTAGCGCGTTGGCAGACACGTCTACAGACGGCTAGTCCGTTCTCGATGTCGGCGGTACTCTGGAATACTGTTGCTGTCCCAGTGTAGCTGGACATAGACCATCAGCAGGCCATGGATTCGATGCCGGGCGAGGATCCTACTCTACCTCTGGACTTCAATGGCAGGTGAGCGAACATTCGGGTGTCTTCTCGGTGAAGTTTCTAGCTCCCCACTTTTCACTGCTGCTAATGTTTTTCACCTCCTGTTTTCCTTGGTGGTGCTGTCTCTTACATGCATTGCCATAGTCCATGTGCCTTTTGCCCCATCTTCACCCTCTGTTTAGAGTGTGCCTGTTAACTTCGCTTTTTTTCTAAACCTGCGCGTCGCCTGCTCCCCTTTGCATCCTCGTGGACTGGTCACCTCTCACGCACCCTTTGCTGCTCATGCCACTGTTCACTCCAAGGTGCTCGGTGCCCACTTTCAAATTGTGATCCTTCATCCTCATCAACGATCCACTGTAGCGCATATCGCCATTGTCCACTCCATTCCACAGTGCCTGCCACGTCTCTCTCCATCACCGCCCGCCACCTTTACTGCACTCATCACCCCCTGCAATGCTTGTCCTCCCCATCCATTGCCAGGATGTCACATTTTACCATCACCTTCTACCATGACAGGTACCAACACTCACGACTTACTATGCTCAGTATCTCCCGTCATGCATTAGCTCAGCTTTGCTTGCCTATGACTTTCTAGAACACATTGATGCCTGTGTATCTCTTGACCCTACGGCGCTTGCCATGCCAGTCAGTCAGTCAGTCTCTGCGGAATTCATGCATGAAGGCTCACCCCCCCCCCCCCATCAGTGCCAGCACTAAGGTTTTCTACATTGTCCCGCCCCCAGCCTTAAGCGCCTGTTGTGTCTCGCGCATCAATCTGTAGTGCTCCTTTCAACCACTTATCTGTAGCTGATTTTTTATCTTATCTCCTTCCTCCTACCTACCTCTTCACAAGAGGTGCCAGACCTGCACGGAACTCTAAATATGCAGACACTTTTTGGCTACAGACCAAGCAAAGGTGACTTATTCTGCTAGCCACCTTCCTACGTGAAAATGTACCCTTGACCATCTGGTGCCTACTCTTGTGCTCTATTATTCATGCACCAGCCGGCATTAAGGCGCAGGGTGTGAGCTCATTCATACCAGTGTAATGCCTGCCATGTAAACACATAGGGTGGATATTGGTATTTAATGTTGACTGTGGCAACGTATTCTTCTCACATTAATTAGTCGTGTGCATGTATTTTAATGGCATCGTGAAGCTAAGGAGAGTGGTAGTGAAGATTTAAGAAAAAAAATAGTGTGTCTCAAACTGAGATGCAGTTATCGATCAGTATTGTTTTTAAAGCCGTTTTAATAATGGAATCTGACCCGTGCAAACGTGGGAGGCAAAGACAATGAGCAGCGCACAATTTGGTCTGTATTTACAAGGCTCTTCGGAAGTGTGGCATTGCCTCAAACCACTTTGGCATTATTGAGTCCATGTTTAGCATAACGATAATTATTTGCCTGTCATGCTGGTGCCCGCCGAGGACATAATGATGATTATACCTGGACGAATGTGAATATATTTGGCATTAGAAAACTTTCAATAGGGTTCAATAGGGTTCCCTGGCAAAATACTTATTCTTGCCATATTTTCGGCATCCCTGGTGTAATGCTACCATCCCTTGTGAGTGCCATTGAGTTGGGTAACAATAAACATCTGTTATTCGGCGCCAGGATACCCTTTGGGTGAATGTGCGCTTTACAAATACACTTTTTATGTTATGTTGTTTATTTCTCACTCCCCTATGGGGATACCAGTGGGTACTGAACTGTTGAACTCCAGTAGACCACTCTCCTACCTCATGCACCGGACACTAGTCACATTACCAGACATCACCAAAGTGACCCCCAAATCCAACATTTTCTGGACTTCTGTCCTGATACAGTCCCTGGCATGGTCAGGTTGCCTATAAATCTTATTTTTAAGAGGCAGACTGTCCCCAGTGTCCACTTCATGAGTGCACCAGGTGGTCTGACTTGGAGTCAGAGAGAACATATGCCGCACTGACATGGAGCATTTCCATTGGCATGCCGTGCTTTATCTTCAAGTATAGTGGCCACGCCTTTCTACTTCTCCTAATCATGGGAAGAAGTAGCAGTGCCTGCCTAGATCGAGGTGGGCTGTTATTGTTCATGTTTGTGCAAATCTCTGTGGTGCACCCAGTGGAGCAGAGCAGGGCCAGACACTGCAGCTCTGAAATAGTAAAGGTGAGTTAATATCCTTGGTAGCAATACACTTGTACTTGTTAAAATCTTTTGTGATACTTTAAATTTTCCAACTTTCAAAGTCAATATTTTTTTAAAACAAAAGAAATGCAATGTGTCTTTCATAGAGCGAAGACACACAAGGCAGGCATGGCGAAACATTTAAATTGTAAAGTTAGACTAATAACTTACTTTACCACAAGATTTTTGCCTCTATCATAAGTCCTTGTGTAATGTAACTGGTGCTCATGTAAAGCACTCCAATACCTTCGGGGCGAGTAAGCGCTACATACATTTGCAAAAAAAGTCATTTTAAAATTTTGCCTCTTTTGGAGTATTGTGTGAACTCTTTGAGACGTGGGCAGAGGAAGGGAGGAGTTAGGTGTAATCTTATATCCTTAAATGCTATCACTTAAGTGGCTAAACATTCCAAACATCCAGAGTATTGTAACCAAAGTTCGACTACTCAGCTGTGCCTTTTGCTACACAGCATCATTACTCGATACCTCTTGCCTTCACATATTCTGTCACTACGAGTGAAATTCGCGCTCAAGGTCTGTTTCTGCACCAACACGTCTTGAGTGCGTGTATGAGCATCCTCTTTCAATGTATACCCGGAAGTAGCTGTAGCTTACTGAACCGAGAGCGCATATCTGTTTTTCGTAAACATTATCCTTTTTCCACTATATGTATATTAGTCGGTTCCCATTCCAATATGGCTTCTCGGCAGGCTTAATAATGCTGTTGCAAGATGTCCTGCATCCGGTTGACAATCTGTAGGCTTGTGTTTATGTCTTTTTATGCATCTGCCTGCTTCTCTGTTTCTGTTCGCATGTTTCTGTGTGTGTGTTTACCTGGATGTCGGTTTGTGTAATTCATGGCCTTTGTCAACAAGGCAGTCCTCTATTCTGTCCTTCATTTATGGATACAAGCATCGCTGTGAAGGTGCTGCATATGGAATTGTTGGTTTGGGGCTGGCGTACTTTAGTCCGAGGCTTTAGTCCGGGCAGCACAGACCATGGTGCTACAGAGCCAGCAGTGTCATGCCCTCCTTTATTAGCGCTCCGCCTCCATCAGTCCCTTCATCCAGCATACATGGTCCCATGTGTAACATATTGCAATAGTGCCTAGGAACAGCACAGGCCCGATCCTATTAATATGCCCTCTCACAGTCACATTACAATTAATAGATACACCCCAACTGATACTGACGTATTTATTTTACAAATACTCTCTGCTTCTTTGGTTTACTTTTGGCCAATCACTGTCTAAGAGAGCATCCCGGCAGTCCATCCCACGCTGCTCCCTGCTTCCTCCCTTGGTAGGTAAGAGACATTGCCATTTACAATGCCAATAGCTCTAACTTGAAAAAATGCGAGACCTATTGCATTTCCAATGCTTGTTGATTATGCCATGGCTCATTGTAATCAGTGTTTGGATTATAGTAGGCCTCTCTGATCATACGTCTTTCTGATAAGGACTCTGTATCTACCAGGGCTCTGATTATCTCAAGTCATTAAATACTCACATGCTCTGCAAATGCAGAGGCTCGGTTTATGAATGGGCTAAATTTGGGATAGCTTTCTGGTCAGTCTTTCATTATGCGGGCATTCAGATTATCAAAACCAGCTCTCTTCTGTATTGAAGACAGTCCTCCGATGCATGCTTAATGCGCAGAATGATTTTCACCTTTTAGTATTCAGACTGTAATTAGATTCTATACCTCAGCATCCAATTTCACTCTTTAAACATTTTCATTTCCGATGCGGTCATTCACCAATTGTTCGCATCGACATAGCTGTGTAATAAATTCTTCCACCCTTTTTTAAATTTTCAAACGTAAATGTATTTGTTTATAAATCATATGCTTTAGTCCATTTCCAAACAGCTTTCCATTTTAACTATTTCCGGTTCATCAATACCCCACTCCCCAATATATTTCGGACCAATTCTGGTCTTTCTTCATAGGGAAAAATGAATGGGCGACTGTTCAATGGATTTATCTGTTGTAAAGGTCATAGGTGAAGATTCAGATCATAAGGCGAGTCAAATTCCTGCAGCATATTGAGTCAGGGCTAGTTGTCGCTGACTCGAGATGCTGGGGAAACTTGACTCGCATTACAAACTCTATAAAGTCTTGTTAGAGTCAAAATCTTATGGGCTATCTACGCATGTAAGGTTGGTTTATATAAGCATAGTCGCTGACTCGAGATGCTGCGGAAACTTGACTCGCATTACAAACTCTATAAAGTCTTGTTAGAGTCAAAATCTTATGGGCTACATTCGCATGTAGGGTTGGTTTATACAACAAAAGGCGATTTTTCACTCAAGCACACAAAGATTTTAATGTGAGCAAATCTACTCACTGGGACTGCAAATAAGCAAGGCATGGTCCTTCCAGGGCTGGAATGTTTTGCAAGTGTAAACACACTAACATACTTACCCTTTTAAGGGTACTCACCAACTTCTCTGCAACCCCTTCCCTTCTTGAAAAGGTTGGAAATTTACTCTTGCCAAATGGGCATCATCTATTTATTTTGGAGTAAGTAATTTCTTCAAGATTAATCTTGGGAGAACAATCTAGCAGTAACTGATTATTCCTATTTGTTTTTCAAATTATAGTGGACGAAATATCTCATCCTTGTCCGAAGTTAATTTAACTTTCATCTGCTGATGACAGTGTTGTGCTATCTATAATTGATTTTACTTTAATTATTTTTAAACACTTTATCTAGTTTTTTTTTATTTGACGGGGAGACTAACACAAGCCCTCCTTTCAGTTTTTAGGTCGCACCTAGGCAGCGTGAAAAGTAAGGCTGGCAGTAACTACACTTCTTTTACTGCCAGCCTTGCTTCTCGTAAACCACGACTATAAGTACAAAGTGCGTGTTTACGCGCCGCTTGCATGTTTTCACAACACAAATAAATGGCATTGTCATTTACAATGCCAACAGCTCAAACTCTCGCAAATGCAAAAGCTATTACACTGCAAATGCTTGTTTTTTATTTTACAGAGAAGACCTACAAAGTCCTCAGGCCCTTTTACATTTTTTTTTTTTTTTAAACGACTGTGCCCTCCTTTTCCTTACCCTCAACTATATTAATTACCCCAGTTTATTTATTATCTACTCACGTAGTTTTATTTCCCCAAGATTGATTGGTTTAATTACCCTGAGATTTTTTTTTATATCCTAAGGTAAATGAATTGAAAATAGCACATGTCACTGACAAGGGTAAGAGTAAAAGAAAATTCCAGGTCGGGGACAATTTTTAACCTCCGGAGAAAAAGAGCTAAGTTTAAACAAATGAATTTGCACTTACTTGATCAGCAGAATTTAGCATGAACAAATATATGCAGGTATATTTACTTATTGAAAATTCATAAACGCTTGCTAGGACTATTCCTAGAAAACTGTAACTGTCCCAAGTTTTCAGAGCTACTACTGTAAACTCGTGTGAGTTCCTGAAAGTCGTAAATCTGCATAAATGCAAAATCATCGGCCTACAGGTGCACTTTTGTGACTTTGAGAAAGCGGCGCATGTTGGTTTTACATTACCTATATTAATTTTCTCTATTACTATTTGCATCCATCAAACACATTTAATTAAATTATACTTTAGAGCAGTGGTCTTCAAACTTTTTAATGCCTTGCCCTCCCATGGAAAAAAAAAATCATTGGGGCCCCCCTCAAAATGTTTCACAATTTACCTAGTAAACTGGCAATGTTTAAATATGTCTAGACTTATTTAAACATTGCAGTTTAGTTCTGTACCATAATGAAAATGCAATCAAATACATGATTCCAAACCCACTATTCTGGTTAGACAGGCCTTACTAATATGTAAAGGTATCCAGTATTAGAAATGGGGGTGGGGGTTTTGAACAATAGTTGGAGTACCTTCCCTTTTGACACCTTCTCCCAGCCAGTATATAAATGACAAAAGGTGCTAGTGAGCAGCTTACAGAGCAGCTTACTGCCCCTCATTTTTCACTCACTGAAAACAAAGCACTGTTATCAGCATAAAGCTTCTTTTGGCCAGAGCCTGGCGCCCCCCCCTAGGATCACTTGAGGCCCCACTAGGGGGGCCCGCCCCCAAGTTTGAAGACCCCTGCTTTAGAGAATAGTATTTAAAAAATGCACTGTAGTTTTGTAAAACTGTCTCGGACCTTCGCTTTTTTAGGTGTTGTCTAACAGACAGCTGCCTGGTTGAGAAAGACCTATTGTGAAATTTAAGTGGGCCCACCAATTGCTTACCTCTGGTTAGTTTTATGGTCACTCAAATACAAGGCCCCCCACGCTATGTTGCTTCCCCCCTACCCGCTACCAGGTTGCAGGGTTATGGCTGAAGAGCAGACTTTAAGGGTGGTTTTTGTCTCATTTCCTGCATTCCGCGTAGTGTGGGGAGCTTTTTATGCTACAAGAGCTACCCTTAAACCCATAGAACCTGGGTATGTGAAAATTCTATAACAATGGCTCTCATTAGTACCATTTAAAAAAATATATATATTTAGAGGAGTAATCATGTCATGCAATAAATACAATGCCAAATAAAAAATTAGCACAAGACACACAAATGAAGGACGGAATGCGGAACAAATCAAACATTCACCCCCAGGCAAGAGATCTGAGTTAAATCTATTGTTCTTTTGCTCACCGTGCCACCTCAGTTTAGACTCAACCAGATGCAAATCAGTCTCGACTTTGCTCCTCATGGGAACAGTCCAGCCCGAACTGCCAAGCCAGGTCCTCCCTAGATCAAAAAAAAGCATCCTGGGACTGGTTTTGGGGTATCACCCCTCATCAGCTAGGCTAGCTTAAATCCAGTGACACAGTGAGCCCGTGACCCCCGTCTGGGCATACCCAAATCAAACATTCACCCCCATGTCCATCAGTAAGGACTGGATGTCGAAGGAAAAGTCAGTGGAACAAAACCACACATGGTAGCGAATGGAGACACTTGTGCCTAGGACTGCCCAACAGAGTTAGTGGTGTCCAAGCCACAACGAATCGTGAACTTGACCACATCACAACCATCCTGAATTGCCTGTGAAAGGACAGGTTAGAGGTCTTCCGGAACACAGGGGAGTACTTGTGCCACCGAGTCCCAAAAGGCGCGGGTGTAGCTGCAGGGATGTGGAATTCCTATAGCCCGACGCCTGGGACATATTGTTTGGGGTCAAGGGCAACAAGTTATCATGTGTATTTTGTCCTTGGGACAAGTAGGCCCAACCCCCTACAGCACAAACCCTTTGGCTGACAGTTTTCAGTCCTACATTATGGATCAGGGAAAGGCATTGCCTGCAGTTAAGGTAATATTTGTGTCTATGTGTTAATGCTGTTCAAACTTGTATTTATGGTTCACCAAGCAAAGCCTTTATTAGTAGGGTGAGCGCTCCAAGTAAATGTTGTAAGCTCAGACTGCACTACTACTGACAGTGGTTCCAGTATAAAAAGATGTACACACGTTTTCAATGTTTAGCAATATGAGGCTATGTATAATGCTCCGAGAATGCTCTCCGATTAGATGCAAATATTTGCAGAAGCTTGAAAGCAAGATTGATAATTCTTTGCTTTCAAAATAAAATGTTCACAAAAAAATGCAAAAAGATTTAGCTAAACTACTGCAAAATTTTAGGTACCATTCCTTTGCAGCATCATTTGGTAAAATGTGTGATGTATGCTAGTATTTCCCAAAAATATTCATAATGGAAAATCAGTGTAACCAGTTTTAATAAGATTATGGGAAACAAAAATAAACATGCATTGGTAAAGCCAGTAGGTCTGAAATTGTTAGACAGCCTTTTGGTTTTGTCAATGTGTGACTTGTTGTGGCATGGTTTTTGTAAAACCTTATTGGTGTGGGGGCTGTCGGGCCCTTATAACAAGCATTGGCAAAAGCAAAAATTGTTTTGGTCTCAAAAAGCAAACATTGCCACAGTAGTTCCTGGAACTGAACCAAACGACTGTGTCGATAAGCTCCTTGTGAAAGCACAGAATGCTGTCACTCACAGTGAAGCTAGCAGAGAGAGAGAGAGAGATAGAATTTTAATAAACACAAAAGGTAATGGTCAACACCAGACCTAATTAGGGGCCCAATTATTAAATAAAGTCTCAAAAGTGCACCCATGTCCTTGCATTAAGTGCAGATATACAGCTTTCATGAATTCACAAGACTTTACAGAAGTAGACCAAGAAATAGTACTCCTAGAAAATATTTGTGAACTGCATTTTTGCATGAGCAAATATGCCGGTGTAGTTTTGCCCTTGCAAAATTCTGAGTGTTTGCAAGTTCACTTTCCCTCCAACCACTTTTTTCCCCAACCCTTGAAGAAGTTTTATGTCTGCCATTGTCTCAATCAATCAATCAATCAATCAATCAGGGTTTTATAGAGCGTGCTTCTCACCCGTGAGGGTCTCAAGGTGCTGGTGGGGGGGCGGGGGGGAGGGTACAGCTCCGGGTCAGTCGAAGAGCCAGGACTTGAGGTTCTTCGTGAAGGTGTGCAGGGTGGGGGGAGCGTCTAATGTTGACTGGGAGCTCGTTCCAGGTTTTGGCTGCGACGTAGGAGAAGGCTCTTCCGCCTGCTCTGCTTCTGCGGGGGGTTTCTGCCAGGGCGAGGTCTGCGGAGCGGAGGTTCCTTTTGGGTACGTGGAAAGAGACTCTCTCGTTGAGGTATTTGGGTCCGATGGTGTGGAGGGATTTGTAGGCGTGGGTGAGGAGCTTGAAGGTTACTCTCTTCTCGACGGGGAGCCAGTGGAGGTCTCGTAGGTGTTGGGTCATGTGTTCATGCCGTGGGGTCCCGAGGACCATTCTGGCTGCGGTGTTCTGGATGGTTTGGAGCTTGTGAAGGAGATTTCTGTTTATTCCGGCGTAGAGGGCGTTGCCGTAGTCCAGTCTGCTGGTGATGAGTGCATGGGTGACGGTCTTTCTGTATTCGGGGGGATCCATTTGAAGGTCTTGCGGAGGATGCGGCGGGAGTTGAAACTGGTGAACACCTCCGCCCAGGAAAGGCTTTGTTTCTGGGCTCAGGGAGCGAAGGCTCCCACCCTAGGGGTCCAGAAACATGTTCTTCAGTTTTCAGTGTAGCCATTATGGTGCTGTGGAGTTCGTAATGACAAGCTCCCAGCACCATATACTCTTAATGGCAGCACTGCACTTACAATGTCTAAGAATGGACTTAGACACTGTAGGGGTACAGGGCTCATACACCTGTACCCTCACCACTGGCATAGGGCACCCAGCTAGAGGGGTGACTGATCAATGCCAGGGCAGTGGGTTGTAGGCATGGCACACAGGGATGTGTGCCATGTCGACTCTTCACTTTGTTCTGTACCAAAACATGCAGCCTGCAAATGCAGTGTGTGGGTGTGTGTGTGTGTGTGTAAAGGTACAGGGCCTCTAAGGGTGGCACAATAAGTGCTGCAACCCTTAGAGGTCTTCCCTGGTCACAGTGCCCTGGGTACCTGTGGTACCATTTACCAGGGGCTGACCTGTGGCCAGAGATGCCAATTGGGTTAGGTTTGGGGAAAGAACACAGGCCCTGGAAACCTGATTGGCGGGGACCCAGGGCACATCAAGTCAAAGTGCATCAGTAGTCTGGCAAAAAGTGGGGGGGTTACTGCAACAGAAACCCACTTTCCTACACAAGCCCCCCCAGCCCAAAGGCCAGGAGACTCCGCCAAAGCTGGGAGAGTCTTACTAGTCTTTCAGGCGAGGAAGAGGTTTGAAAGTTGCAGGGCCTACTCTGCCTTACATCCTTCTATCCAGGTCAGTCCCTCTGGGGAGCTGGCCTACCTCAACAGTTTCAGGACCTAATTCCCAATGCTCTTTTCCTAGCTCTTTACCCCATCTTTTTAGGTTGGGTTCAGAGGTGCCTTCCTCTGCAATTTCTAACTTAGCTAGGGCAAAGCCCAGCTTACCCACAGAGGTTACCCACAGCTTGAGCAACCCCACCATGACCAATAAGGTCAGGGGGCCTAACTTGCTATTTGGCAGGGGCTAGGCCACCATGCCAAGTACAGCGCTGCCATGAAGGCTAACACCCAGCAGAGGCTACTGACAGCTGTCAGTGCCCAGAACCACACCTTTAGCTCCTCACTGGTAGGTGAACGGGCTACCTTACAGGCTTCTTTGGGTTCTGGTTGCCTGTCTGCTGTTTTAGGGTGGGGGGTCACTACACTTGGTAGTGAACACTCTTCTTCCACCCTCTGTTCTGCCAGCTGAGGAGCCACCAATTCAGGCTGGACAGTTGCCGGAGTAGTCAGGTCTTTTTGTTGGCTAGGGGGGACTTCACCAGTGTCAATTTTGGAGTTCTCCCTTACTGGGATAGAATCTCCCTGGCCCACTGGAACTGTGGCTAACAGTTGCCCACCTTTCCTACACTGTTTCTTCTTTTTCTTTTGGGGCTTAGCTGCACTAACTGCAGGTTGAGCCCCCCCAGGTTTCTTGGGTGAGGTCTGGCATTGGACCAGTACCTCTCTTTGGCTCAGACCAACCTCTTGGTGGTCATTCCCAAGGAGACAATCAAGGGGGAGGTCTTTACTGACTACCACCTTTCTCCATCTAAGGGACCCAGCTTTTTCTAGGAGCACTGCAGCCACAGGCCTAACAGTGACACCCCCTGGGACAGCTATTACTCTTTTTGTTTCCCCTGGGACACACTGGTTTGAGAGAACCAACCTGTCTCGCACCACAGTGTGACTGGCACAGGTATCTCTCAGGGCAGTGGCTGGGATTCCATTCACCAGTAGGTGGTGGAAGTGTCTACTCCCCTCTGGAATCTCCAACTCACCTTTTGGGCCCAGTTTCCAGTTGAAGGATAGGAGAACCTCCTCATCTGAGGAATCACCCTCCAAAGCTACACTGGCAACCCCTGGAGCTACACTAGGGGCTTTGTTTTTAGGACAACTAGGGTCCTTTGTGTGGTGTCCTGCCTTTTGACAGTTGTGACACCATACCTTGTTGGGATCCCAATTCTTACCTTGGTACCCAGTTTTGGTTTGTGAGGTGTCTTTAAGCTACCTGGGACTCCTTACTTTTATCTTTAAGAGGCTCACTGTCTTTCCTCTGGGGAGGTTTTGTAACCCCTTTCTTTTGGTCACCCCCAGTGAACGTCCTAGTTACCCTTGTCTTGACCCAATGGCCCGCCTTCTTTCCCAATTCTTGGGGAGAAATTGGACCTAGGTCTACCAGATACTGATGCAACTTTTCATCAATGCAATTACTTAATATGTGTTCTTACATAAACAAATTATAAAGACCATCATAATCTTGCACTTTGTGTCCAGTCAACCAGCAATCTAGTGTTTTAACTGAGTAGTCTACAAATTCCACCCAGGGCTGACTCTGGGTTTTCTGAGCCCCCCTGCATCTAATTCTATACTCCTCAGTTGTGAGTCCAAATCCCTCAATCAGAGTTCTCTTCATGAGGTCATAAGACCCAGCATCTGCCCCACTAAGGGTCAGAAGTATGTCTCTGCATTTACCAGAGAACAGTTCCCAAAGGAGTGCCCCCCAGTGAGTTTTCTTCACCCTTCTGGCTTCACAAGCCCTTTCAAAGGCTGTGAACCATTTGGTGATATCATCACCCTCCTCAAATTTAGGGACAATCCCTTTGGGGATCTTGGGATCATAGGATCCTTCCTTTTCTATATTTTTTAGATTGCTGCCACCATTGATGGGTCCTAGGCCCATCTCTGCTCTTTCTTTTTCTAGAGCCAGGAGTCTGGTCTCTAGGTCTAATCTGTTGGTCAGCCTGGCTAGCAGGATGTCCTCCTCATTGAGGCTTTCCTCAATGTCCTCAGTAGTGCCTGACCCACCTGTGTGGGATCTAGGTACTGAGAGGTTGACTCTTGGAGTCAGGGGTACTTGAACCCTTCTCTCCCTAGGAAGTGGAGGGGGTTGATCTACCAGGTCATTCCCTTCCTCTACTTTCTCATCGGACTGGTCTTCACCATTTTCAGATGGGTGGTCCTTAGCATACCCAGCCTACAGCTCCTGGAGCTTTTGTTTGGTGGGATGGGGACCAATGGCTATGTTTTTAAGTTTACATAGGGACCTTACCTCCTTGAAAGACAAGTGAAGGTAAGGGGTGAGGTCGAGCTCCTCAACCAAGTCTTCTATGCCATTATGGTTATTTTCACTAACAGCTGGGTTCTTGTTTTGAGACATTGTTAAAAAAACTTCTAACCCCTCTAACCCTAGCTAAAGTGACTTTTTATTTTTCTAAAATTCTAAAGGGACTTAACCAAGGCCCTAGCAAGACTTTTAGTAATTTTGCAAAAAATGCCAATTTGAAAAAATCAGAATTCTAAAGACAATTTAAGAGTTCTGTTGTGTGATCAGGTGGTAACCAAGTAGTCCAACAAATGCAAAGTTGTATATCCCACCGCTGATCCACCAATGTAGGAAGCTGGCTCTGTGTATACTATACCAAAGTGAGGTATAGTGTGCACAGAGTCCAGTGGATCCCCAAAGGTAGGCAGAGGTAAAGTTAGATAGCACCTCACTCTCTATTTGTGGTAGTGTGGTCGAGCAGTAAGGCAGTATCAGAGGACAGTGTTAAGCATTTGTTGTACCCACTCAATCAGCAAATGATTTCACACACTCAAAGACTGAGCTTCAGACCTATTGGTTTTGTATAAAAATATTCTTTTAGGCATTTTATTTTCTAGAACCAAGCAAGCCTGGCACAGGTAAGTTGATAAATACTTTGCAGTAAATATACAGTTTGAAATGCAATTGTAAATGTACTTTGAAATGGCTACAGTTTGAATTACTGGTAATGCAATACTGTGAAATGTTGTACATATACTTTGTATCGACTGCAATGAAAATTACAGGTAAGTTACTTTTACGTTACTTTTGAGATTACTTTTTAGATTACTTTTTCTACTCAGTGTGATATGCCTAGATATCACACTGGGACATTTCCTAGAGAAAAGGTAAGTAAAATCAGTTTTGCACAATTGTTATTTTTCAGGTTTCCATACAAATCAACTCCACACTTAGAACATTTTTCAGAGAAAAACAGTCAATAGGTTCCTACGGAGAGAAATGAAGTTAATGGTTACCAGGTAAGTAATCGGTCTTTGGAGGTGAGTTACTGGGGTTAGAACAAGGGTTCCCCCAGGGTCAAGGATGCCCTCTCGTTACACCCTCAGCGGCACTAGGGCGGCCGGGTGCAGAGTGCTGAGGCCCAATGTTATCCCATGGGGGATAGGGGGCCTCCGGTTGGTGGCTGCTGGCGAGCAAGCCACAAGGTTGTGGGAGCCAAGCTCCTGGTGTTAGGCTCAGGGCAAAAGGGGATCCTGTTTAGCACAAAAAGTGCACCTGCAGCGGCGCAGGGGCGGCTGGGTGCAGGGTGCTGGTTTGGCGTTGGGTGCCCTGTTGTTTTCAATGAGGATTTTCGGTTTTGGTTTTCATCTGAAGGCTTGGTCCAGGAAGACTTCCAGGAGGAACCAACAGCTGGGCAGGTAGGTTGGAGGGCTCGGGGACGTAGGTGCACCTCGGGTTCTGTTCTCCAGGGCGCAGGGCGGCTGGATGCAGGGGTGTCTTTTGAGGTCCGATTTCACCTTACCGGGCCACTCGCGGTTGGGGGGGGTCTCCGTGGAGAGGCTGCAGGCGACGTCGGGGAGTCCTGGAGGGATCAACCCACGGTGGACTCGGACTCTGGAGCGCTGGGGGACCTCGCTGGGACCGGTGGGCCACTCGAAACTCGGGCCGTAGGCGACGGGTGCAGTGGTGGTTCCAGGCGTCGGGTTTCTTTTTCCTCAGCAGGCTCGGAGTCTTTCTTTGGGGTTTCTTGCTCTTTGGGGTTTCTTGCTCCTGTGAACTGCTGTTCACAGGAGATCCGGTCTTTGTTGAAGGCAGGCAGTCCTCCCAGGGGTTCTGGAGGTCGCTGGCTGCAGGACAAGACGATTTTTGGCGCAGGATCTCTGGAAACTGCAGACGGGCCGGTAGGGCTGGGGCCAAGTCAGTTGTTCTCTGCAGTCTCCTCTGCTGGGCGTCTTCTTTCGTCCTTTTTCTTCTTAGGTTGCGGGAATCTGCCTTCTTGGTTCAGGGCTGCCCCCTAAATACTGTATTTAGGGGGCGTTTTAGGGGTCTCGAGGTCAGTAGCCAATGGGCTACTGACCTTAGGGTGACTACACCCTTGGTGTGCTCATCCCACGTGGGGGAGTGAGCACAATCCCTAATCCTGATTGGGGAGTGCCTGCCATCTGCAAGATGGCGGGCACTGAAGAGTGGGCTTCACCTCGCCTCCCCCACCTGAGGGGTGGAGTTGGCAGAGGTGGGCACACCTTCTGGGCTGGCTAGTTTTTCCCGCCTGTCTTCCGCCGAAAAGGAGGGGAGACAGGAAGGAGGCCTGCTCCTGATAGCAGGAGAGGCTGGGGGTCGCATTACAAAGGCTGCCAGGCCTTTGAGGCTCCCCTGCCACAGATGGCTCTTCCTGGCCTGGGGGAGGTGTGAACACCTCCGCCCAGGAAAGGCTTTGTTTCTGGGCTCAGGGAGCGAAGGCTCCCACCCTAGGGGTCCAGAAACATGTCTCGTGGTGGCAGGCTGGTGTGTACCAGTCAGGGAACCCACCAGAGGCTGGTCGTTTTTCAGGGGGCATCTCTAAGATGCCCTCTGTGTGCATTTTTCATTAAATCCCACACTGGCATCAGTGTGGGTTTAATGTGCTGAGAAGTTTGATACCAAACTGCTCAGTTTTCAGTGTAGCCATTATGGTGCTGTGGAGTTCGTAATGACAAGCTCCCAGCACCATATACGCTTAATGGCAGCACTGCACTTACAATGTCTAAGAATGGACTTAGACACTGTAGGGGCACAGGGCTCATGCACCTGTACCCTCACCACTGGTATAGGGCACCCAGCTAGCGGGGTGACTGATCTTTGCCAGGGCAGTGGGTTGTAGGCATGGCACACAGGGATGTGTGCCATGTCGACTCTTCACTTTGTTCTGCACCAAAACACGCAGCCTGCAAAGGCAGTGTGTGTGTGTAAAGGTACAGGGCCTCTAAGGGTGGCACAATAAGTGCTGCAGCCCTTAGAGGTCTTCCCTGGTCACAGTGCCCAGGGTACCTGTGGTACCATTTACCAGGGGCTGACCTGTGGCCAGAGATGCCAATTGGGTTAGGTTTGGGGAAATAACACAGTCCCTGGGAACCTGATTGGCAGGGACCCAGGGCACATGAAGTCAAAAGTGCATCAGTAGTCTGGCAAAAAGTGGGGGGGTTACTGCAACAGAAACCCACTTTCCTACAGTATGGCCTCTCAGTTACGTGGGGCCGAAGACAAGTCAGCAGAGATTCGAAGAGAGTGAGCATAGCTGCACAGAACTCTTCAATCTGATGTGGAGTGGCTGAGGCCCCAAAAATTCAGGTTGTGTCGGAACCAGCTGTGGAATTGTCTTCAAAGGCAGCTGACTTCGGGAACGAGACCACTGGCGCTGCCCACGCATTTTGTCATGTGAGTGGGAATGGCGAGAAGGAACGGAAGTCTGCTTTGAAATATGTTTCTTGTGCTTACCTAAAGATTTGGAGTTCATCAAAGACCAGCGTTTGGGACAGCTCAGAAAATGGGAGTGGGTACGGCAACAGGACTTGGAGCGGTCCCGATGCTGTGTCTTCTTGTGCTTGGTGATGTAGAGATTTGCCTTGCGTTCCCAGGTGGCATTCTGGTTCATCGATGGGCAGTCTCCGCAGGTCTTGGAGTGGTGGCTCGATCCAGACACCAAAGACACCACAGGCATTCCTGATGAGGATTCGTCACAGACATATGTTTGCAACAGTCCCTAAAGGGCTTAAAACCTGTTGTTTTAGGAGGTGACAGCCCTTACACACTGGTAAATATTGGTACGAAAATCGTAGGTAAGGTCTTGAAGAGACGAGCTCTGGACTGTGTCTGGTGGCGTAGAAAGAAAGGACATCAGTGTGTAGGAGTGTCACCTATATAGGCCCGCACATAATTTCCGGCGTGGACCGGCACCATGCGCCACCTTCCGGAGTGCAGAGGTCGTATCGAACAGTTTTCCAATCGAGTTGGACACCTGGGGAATATTCAAAAGGTGAGGGATCTGTGGCTAGAAGTCTCTGACAGGAAGCTTTGCGTTAATGAACCATATAGACCATTTTGAACATCTTATATAATCGCACGGATGCATAACATGCCTCAACAGCAAGCAATACTCTTTCCCAGAAAACACCTGCAGCAAAACAAAGAGGTGCTTTTTGGCTAGGTTTGCGCTTACAGAATTAGCACATACATATGTACATACAATATGCCAATACAAAGCTAGGTGGTTTATCAGTATATCTGCTCATGTGATATATATGTCCTTGATTAATTAAATGTAGCCAGTAAATAAGAATACACGTCTGAGGCAAAATATTGGGCTTTACTTTATTCAGCTTTCACAACACAGGCTTAAAGTCAAACAAATATACTTAGTTAATGTTGTGAATGGTGATGGGCACAAGTAGTAGCATGTCTGAATGGGTGATTTTCCATTTTTAGATCTCTCTTGGAGAACATGCCAAGTAGGAATCCCTTCGGCCACCCAAACAGATGGCCTAAATTAAGGGTAGGCAGCGGCACAGAGCCACAACAGAGCAACGTGGGATGGGTGTCCAATGAACCAGGAGTACACCCAGGGCCAAGAACACCACAGACAGTCCGGTCGAAGGGCACTTTTGCAAGAGCAGCCATAAGTGGAGCCTTTTGCCAGGGGGAATGGTGTACTCGAGAGAGACAACTGGTGGACGTACATTGATAAAGCCTGCCATCCTGGGTCATGGACAGTGACACAGCCTGGGTCTGTGCAAAGAAGCATTAACTGTGCATTAACCTGCTACTGTCTCCGGCGACAGTAGAAAAGAAGAGGTAGAAATGACAGGCTTGAATAGGAAAATGGAGTCCAATATTTCAGACTATTGGAGAAGTCAGGAAAAAGAAAGGAGCCCCAACCTGGAGAAAAAAGGTAACGAGGTGGCACAGGCTCCCCAAATGCCTTCACATGCAGACATGGACAGGTGCTTAAAGCAGCAGTAGGGAGGGGTGGGACACAATCTGCACACCCAAATGCTGGCAAGAACTGACCTTTGCACTAGGTATGGGAAAAAGCGAGGAAGAGAGCAGAGGTGAACATTAGGGGGCTAGCGAGGGGCTGGTCAGATGAGAATCAGAGAAGCAACCTAGGAGATGAGTGCACTAAATATCCCATCTAAACACATGGAAGTCCAGCATGAGCTGAAATTTCTGGGTGGTGGGCATCTGCCTGATACAGGAGGCTCATTTGCTAGGAGTAGACCAAAAGCAGTGCCGCTCCAAGGATTATCCCATACAGTTTTCCCTGCTGGTCCATAGAAAAAATGTTGGAATGTTTATTCTAATACATAAAAGTGATAACTTCCTGGTCTCTTATTGCAATGGAGATAAAGAGGGTAGGAGGATGGCAATATGGGCAATGCTCAGGGGCGTGCCCCAAACCATAACATCTGTATATGCCCCTAATTAATGCCAAGAAGCCACTTCTGATGGGCGGGGGGAGACCTAAGTGACTATGACGACCCATTGAAATCCCCTAAAATCTTTAGCGAGAAGTCAATTTACTGAAGATGCTGCGAGCCTCAAGAAAATGAGAGACAGGCTTTACTGATACATTTAAAAAAAGAATTTGAGGGCAGCAGAGAGAGCCATAAAAATATTAAATCTAAGTGCATCTGTAAAGGGGTGGTGGCTGTGAGAGGGCAGATGAGAACAAATGCTCTTTCAAATGAGGGAGAAAGACAGCTAAGCTATTAGATAAACTTCTCAGAGTGAAAATCATGCATAGCTTTATAACAGAGATTTGAGAATTAGTTCAAATGCATAGCTTAATGGCACAAAATAAGGGGTGAGAAGTTTAAACTCACCATATGGACCATAGCTGTCCTGCCAATGGTTAGGGACCTGGAGACCTTCCTTCCAGAAGTCCTGGAGGAGCTACAGGCCTGTGGTCAAGTCTAAGACTCCAAGGTAATCTTCAACAAATTGGAAGACCTGTATCATATACTGTAAGCGGGGGTGCAGTGCTCACTGGCTAGACTGACACCCTCAGATGGACCAATGATGTGATAAAACATCTGGGGATCTACCAACCATACACAGCATGGTCAGGACTGAGCTGGGGAACGACAAGCATGTCACTCTGTCATGGGTACAGGGAATAACAGCATCTAATTTTTTTTAACTACCCCTCTGGGGTTTGGCAGTGAGGTCATACCGAAATTCAAATGCAATGAAGAGTTCATTTGGAAGGCAGAAAGGCGAGGTTCCGAAGGGCTCAATGTCTTCTGTACCCCAAGGAGGAAGAGGCTGGAAGTCCCAGATTTGGCCAAATACTACTAGGTGGAGCTTTTGCACTGTTTGTATGGCTGGGCCCAATGCATCACAGACACAGGACAGTGTATAATCAAACACACCCTTAAGAGTAGACACTTTAGCTTAGTGCTCTGGTTGCCAACGGTGCTGAGTTCTTATAAACTCTACACCTCCCCTATCAATAGAGTGATCCTGAGGTTCTGTGATAGTCTTCATGTTGGCATAATTTCATTACTTTCCAATCCTCATTCACTTTGGGGAAATAAGCACTTTACCCTGGGTCAGTAGGGAAGAGGATGTCTGACCTGGAGTGATCTGTCCAGAGAGGGTCAGGTGAAATCTTTAGAACAGTTGAATTGATACAGGAGTATGACTGGAGACCACAGTGGGGGGTGTTGGGAAAGAGGGGAAAGTACACTGCAGGTTCTTTCTTTTCAGCCTTCTCTGTTCTAGTCCGAACAGAGGGCTATGCCCATCGTAAAACTGTAAAACTGAGTATTTTATTGAAACCTAAAACATCCCATTGAGCTCTTTTCTGCTTTGGCTAAGTGCAGTCCAAGATAATCCCAAGAATGGTGTGGTAGTCACTATCCAAATAAGATATTTGGGATACATGTTAGGAAACTGATCCATCAAACCACAGACAGAGAGGAGAGAAGCCATAAGCCTATTACCCTTGCCCCAAAAAGAATCTTATTTACCTAATGGGTTTTACAGAACATTAATCCGTAATGTCTCTACTGGAGCTGGTTCACTTACAGAAATGTTGCCCAAAACCACCGAGTAAAGTTTTGTGATACTTCAGGAGACACTACTATGCCCTGATTCCAAGTTGGCTGTCAAAAGGGTCGGACATTTACCACACCAAATCAATACCCTGGGGTGAGGCATTTATTGGTTGTGATTAATACCTTCTACTCAACGTTTTTCACTTGGAAATGAAGTACAACATGCAGAATCGATATTTAGCGTATGTTGCGTTTTTCAGCACCTTATTACCCAATATATTTAGACAGGCTTGAGATGCAGAGATGTCTCAGAGGACAACAGCAGGGTGCAATGATTACAGAGCAACTTTGAATTCCGATCACTGTGCAAACAGACATTTGCACAGGGATCTAATTATAACTATTAATTCAGAACCAAGGCCTCTGATTTTTCAATATTAAAATAGGCTACATTTATGAGCCCAGTGTTGACCTGATTTTTTTCAAAACATTCAGTCTTCAGACCGATGCCTCAGGAACAGGTCGAGGTGCCGTACTGTTTCAATCCAGCGCTCAGGGGATTGATCAACCAATACTGTTCATCAGCATGAGATTGTTAACAAGAGAAAGCAAGCACAACTAAAAAGGAGGTTTAACCAATAGCTGGGCTGTGGAAACATTACAGTAGTATTTATTGGGATGACCATTTACTCCCTTTGAGGGCTATGCACCCTCAACATGGTTATCTTGCAACAAAGGATCTAATCCACAAAATCAATATGGGTTTCTGTCACTTAACCCTACTGTCTAAGACTTTGAATAGAGGGGGGATAAACTGAAACCAATGTTGATGTTTTGTTTAATTTGCTATTTGACTTTATGATGTTATGTTTTAATACATTTATAAACGTGCAAAATCATCCCCGAAAGGATATCTTTGAGAAGTCCCGAACAGAATAGCAGAGAGACTGAGAAGGCACAGACAGTAGTGAATGAGAAGGAACTAAAAAAGCCAAGTTTTAACAGCCTTTCTGAATGATGAGAGATTGGGGCTACGTCACAAGTGCCATGGTAGGACGTTCCAGTGCAGAACTCCAAGATGAGTAAGAAGCGTATTTATGCAGTTTACATCCTTTCTTAACTAAACGCCAGCAAGCACGTACTGGACTATCCATTTTTAGGCTGAGCCTAGAGTAGCGCGCATGCGCTGCTCTGCGAGACTTTATGTAAGGGGCTTCCAAAAGCTGACCACACGCTCGTGCACAATGGCCTTTTCCGTGCGGTTACCCGCACGGCCGCCATGTGTTTTCAATTATCGCGCCCGACGGCCGTGCAGGTAACCGCAAGCAATAGGCCATGGTGCACGCTCTCGCGCGCGCACCGCTCGCGGGCTTCTTTTTTATTAAGGTGTGTTTGCGCTCTGTCGTATGCATGCTGGGTATTCGGTCTAATATTTCTTGATAGGTGCAGGGTGTAGTATAGCGTGTAGACGTTCTCCCCACCCCAGTGGGCTGGTTACAAATATGTCGGTGTCAGACATGGAAGACGCACGGCTGCGGATACTTCGGTAGCCGCCCAGCCGAGCACACCACTAAGGGCGGAGGAGACACATTAAGGGCATCTCTGGGCTGTACACACTCAACCCCGACCCATTCAGGCCAGCACGCCCATTGAGCGTGTCCAACATGCTGGACTGCAGTGCCCCGCTCCTGCCGCATGCCTGATGTCTGTGCCTTAATTTCCGATGGACCTTTAGCGATTACCCCTTTACTTTGGTGAAATATGTTCAGTGCCACTGGGGAAAAATGCGATTGCGTCATTGTGCAGTCATGGCCTTTTTCCATCGAAATCTGGAATATTTTTGACGCACTTATCATACAAGCCGTCATTGTATTTCTGCATAATTTGCAGACTTTAACAAAACTATTTCTAGGTCAAAGGGTTCGGAGGTTGTTTAAATTGCGGCTCATGTTGATTACTGCAGTGAGGCATTTAAAGAGGTGGCAGTGTTGCCCAGATAGGGGCGGTAAGCGCTATATAAATACAAATAAACATCCCCACAATCCTTGTCTTCTTGCAGAAGGCGAGCCTGCTACTTTGCCACAACCTATGTTCTAGTTATACTGCCCTTCAAAATCAGGTAACCCTGGCTTTTAATGGTTCGGCTTACACGCCCTTCGCACACTTTCAGAGGACGCTGTCCTTCAGGAACGTGCCACATTTTGCGCTAGGCAGGCAGTTCATGTCTGCGATTGTTGAACTTGCAGAGGCCTAAGAGGAGGGTCTGTCTGTTCATTCAAAGGGACGAGCCCTGCAATAGGACACCGTACGAAAAGGTGCGTGTCCCCCGCGAGAGGGTCACGGTGAGCGTATATGTCCTTTGATAATAGCTGGGAGGTGACTATTTCCACACGCCTCTCCCCCTCCCCCCCGCTCTTGGCAGCCTCACATACCATTGAAAAAGTTATTTTGGTGCGTCACCCACCCCGAGAGGACGTGAGAGCAGAGGGAATGCACCCCCCTCCCCCGAGACAGAAGGTATCTTATTTGTAATTTATTATGTTCGAGAAGTTGAACCCTCGGATGCCTTCTTGCCTAGCGTCTGTTTTATTTCATCGCCCTTTGTGCGTCGTCATTCTTGAGTCGTGAAACGGAATAGAGGTGCACGAAGCGTTCACTGTTCTTTTTCTGCATTCAGTCTATGACAGGCCTGTCTGGGTTGCTTGTTTGGCTGAAAGATAGCAGACTGGGTTAATGTTCCGGCTGCAGCGATCTCAGTTTCCTGACGGTCACAGGTTTCCACCTATCACGCCACCTCCCCTTCGGCAGGTAGAGGGAGTAAGTGAGCGCTTGGAGTGCAGCGCACTGAGGCAGGTCTGCTTCGGGCGCCTGGAAAATGTGGCGTGTGGAATCGGGGCTGGTGATGAAAGGGTCAGACCGAAGTAACCGAGGAGAGAAATGATGCACAGCGGCCAGAACAGGTGCTGCCCAGCTCCGACAACTCAGCCAGGACTGATCACTCTGCCAACTCCACACACTGCCCTCCGTGCCGCTTTCTCACACTGCCCAGCGATACTAACACTGCCAGCCAGTGGGTGCAAACTCCGCAAACTCGCCTTGTGTCAGCACTTCCCATGAGTGCTTGCTCCTTCCACTGTCCTCTCATCATCATTCCACTTCCGCAGACTGTCCACCCGACCCGTGCCAGTGTACACTGCTCACGGATGCCAGCTCTCGAACCTTGCAACTAGTGCCACCTCCTCACACTACCTGCTGGTGCTAATCGGCACTTCCCACCGGTGTAAACTCCTCAAAATATTCCCTTGTGCTAGCTGTTCTTCCTACGGTCTGCCGGTGCCAGCTTTTCATACTGCCCACGCGGGCCCACTTCCATACAGCGCTCACCAGTGCCACCTCCTTACATCAACACTGCCACCGGTACCAGCTCACCACACGGTCCAACAATGCCTTTTTTGCACACACCTGCCTGCGCCTACTCACCCAGCCCAGCCGTGCCATTGGTGCATCTCTTTACTCATTGTATTGGTACCAGAGCTTCCCTCTTCATTGGCGCCAGCCCTGACAGCGTCACATACGTCACAATGCCAGCTCCTCGCCATCCACTGGTGCCACCGCTGCCACACTGTTCATTGGTACAAGAACCGCACCCTGATCCCTAGTGCCACCTTCCTATTTTACTCTGACTACCGATTCCAGCATCCTGCTTTTCACAGGTTTACAACTTGGAAGAGTTGCAAAACCCTGCTGCTGTTATCCCAGTTTAGCGGTACTCGTTTTAATATTTCGAAACAGTGAAAACGATAAGTTGCCCCTGCTTGATTTGAAGCCCGTGCCTTTCAGTTTCACAGAACTTTGCAGCGATGCATTAACCTACTGTGCTATCTTACCAAGTATCACATTTATTTATTTTACCATAAAAAGTAGAGAATCCACAGAAGCACTACATTCATAAGAACAATTAATCACAATAGAAACTCGTAGGACTTAAAAGTACCGAATACATAAATAATACATGATACAAAGAACATAAAACCTTCCCCATAATCCAAGAAGCTATTATTAAATTGGTCCATTATCGAGGTCACTCCTAACAGCAAATGCAATTAACTGCGCATGTCAAGTGCTATAAGGAATTATTAAAATGGTACATAGTCCCTGGTTATAGTTTTAACAAGCATTTGCAATGCAATAGGTCTCGCATTTACGCGAGTTTAAGCTATTGGCATTGTAAATGACAATGCCTTTTATGTATGTTTTAAAAACCAAAACTTAAATAAAAGGTATTGTCATTTACAATGCCAATAGCTCAAACTTCGTGTAAATGCGAGACCTATTGCATTGCAAATGCTTGTTATGTAAGTGGCTATACACATACTCGACACTTTACAGAGAAGTACAGAATAATCTTATAATATTTAGTGAAATGCAATATCAAGAGCTGAACTTGAGATACTGTCTGTCACCAATATTTTTTTATTGCTGGATGTATGTAAATCATAACTGTTTGAAATTCTACTAACCTATCAAAAATGTAAAGAAAATTCAGGGCCCACTTGAGTATGTTTGAGTTTTAATTTTCCAATATTGTTTATTGAAAGTATTATTTTAAGTTGTTTGTAAAAAAAAATATATATATCAACAAATTAAAATAATATATACATGTATATATACATAAGTGCAATATGGATGTATATATCTATACACATATCTACACACACATACACGTTTTCAGATGCTTTCATTTCATCATCGTTCCTTAGTTAACATGGGAAAGAAAAATTGCAAAGAAACATCCCATTGAGTCAACACTTCACTCTATTTCAAATGCGACCTGTCCACCAAATTGCTATTGCTCATATTAAAATGTTTTAGAGTCAGTGCACTTTCATGTATCTAGACATCAAGGTGGAGGTGAGGCTAAAATACAAGAATAAGAACAACTAAGAAGAGAAATTACTCCAACTATATAACTTTTAACCAGACTGTTCAGCCATTTGTAAATGAACTGGTCATTTGAAATCTGATCATCGACAAATATCTTCTTTCCCCCTGTAAAAGCACACACCTGGGCACAGAATTTCGACAGATGGCTTAAAATGCAGTTTGCCTTTCAAAATAATTTCACGTGACGCCATCATTGGTCAATCCAATGGCGTGCCTCCCATATTATCGACTGTGGATGTCAAAGAGCTTGCAATATCACTTTCACTCTCCTTGGCATTTTAATAAACTGACGTAACTGATGCCAATGACACCCAATGTTGGACAAGGTATTAGGCAAGCCAGTGATTGGTGAAGAAAGGTGTAAAAAGCTGGCAAAGCCAATAGATCTCGCCTATATTATCTATTGGCGTTTCTAATGTTTTTAGGTCGAGCCTAAGGGCAGCGCGCATGCGCTGCTCGCTCTGCGAGGCATGCTGTATTAGGGTATGCAGTGGAAGCCCCGCTCACTCTCCGCCCTTATTTGTCATTTGCTTATGTCATTGCCCTTCGTAAATTCTGGCTTCTGATTCGTACACAGCTTTGTTAGTCCCTCCTTAGTACCGCCTGGTCTTCACTTGTAACCTCCCACGAGGACTGGCCCTTTTACTTCGGTTGTTACACGGTACGATTTATAAGTTGGCGAGCACTATTTTCTTCAATGCTCTTCCCCTATTCCACCCACGGCATCAGAGCACCCGCCCGCTTTGTTTTAAACTGCAATAGATTTTATTCAAATTACAGCGCGGTCCTCTTTATAGCGGCTGCGCTTATTTAATTATTTAATATGCGGCGCGGTCCGCATTCACTTTAGCAGCCGCGCCTATTTATTTATTTAATTACCAGCGCAGGCCGCTTTCACTTTAGCGGCCGCGCTACAAAGCTTTTGAAATATCTTGTTTATAAATAAACTTTGGGTGAAAGTACCATACGTGCTTTCACTATAATGGTGGCCACGCCCCTTTGTTTAGACGCTGCTCACGGTAACCTGAATATACGAGCAGCGTCTAAAAAAAAAAAAAAAGGGCGTGGCCACCATTATAGAGGTCTCGCATTTGCAAGAGTTTGAGCTCTTGGCATTAAAACCAATGTCTTTTATATATATGTTCCTTTTAAAAACACATAACTAAAAGGCATTGAATTTTCAATGCCAATAGCTTAAACGCTCGCCAATGCGAGAACTATTGCATTGAAAATGCTTGTTTAGCCGTGTTGTAAAGTCACAGCTGCTGTGCAGCTTGGTTAAAAAAAACAAAAAACCACGATGATGCAGATGCCGCTTTATTTTGTAAGCATTCAAATGCTTTCAACACATATGCATGCTCCTACAAAAGCCATGCGCCTACACTTTCCGATCTGAGATGGATCGGTAAAAAACAAAAATAGCGTGGGGTGAGCGGGTTTGGGGAGGGGCTGGTGGGTGTGGGGTGTTAAAAAAAACACAGCAGGTGGGGGGAGAAGCCATACAGCGGGTGAATGAGGAGAACCAACAAGAGGGAGAGAACACAGGTGAAAGAGAGTAACAAGTGCAGGTGGGGAGAGAAGCGCAGAGTGAGGGGGAGAAAAGCACACAAGGGAAACAGCTGGATAACACATGCACTCTCACAGAGCGCTTAAAAAAAAAGTAGTTCCCTAAAAGCAGGCAGACGAAGCGTAGTACCCAGCTAATGAAAGATATGATAATAAGTTCCATGGAACGGACAAAAAAGTAATCAAATAAGAAAAATCCAAATGAGTGACAGGGAAGACAACCAATGGTAAGCAATTGTTCCAAGCCTGTATATGTTCTTGGTAAACCAACAATATGCGTTTTGCAACAAGACAGCTTGCGCTGTTTGGTAGGTTCAACCTAAATTGGGCTGAGAGTGAATTATCCTGCTTAAGCACAATATTGCAGCCTACAACTCCATAAACCTGGAGACCGATGGGATCATTTACACCTGAACGGTAATGCTTAAACAGGAGCAAATCATATCTTTGCTTATTCTAGCGCCACCACTCATTGAAATCTGAGCACATTTTACATTTTCTTGTGCTTTGCACATGCAACTCCCATCATCTTTTAAGCAGATTGCAAGTGTGTGCACAAAAGGGAACTGGTATTGGTAAAGCAATAGGTCTGGCTTTTTGTTAAGGGGGGTTTGGTAATAGCCTGGTCTCCACAAGACCAAAGGGAAGACCTACCCCAATGACCAATACCATCCAGAATGCATGGGGTCTCCCAGGGATAGTAGGTCACTATCCCTGTGGTGATTGCAGCGTCTGTCATTTGACAAAAGCAACCAAAACCTTGAACCTAGAGACAGGCAAAACTTGGCATCAAACCAAGCACACTAACTGTAACTCTACAAATGTAATTTATCTAATCGAATGCCCATGCAAATTACGCTATGTAGGCATGACAAGCCGTAAAGTAAGGACACGCATCGTGGAACACCGCAGCACCATACGTTGCAAAAAGAACTTGAGTAAACTTACAGACCATTTCCTCACTACAGGGCATACACCTAATGACATCAGGTGGACCGTTATAGAACATATTGCATGCCATAGCAGCACTAATGATAAAATCCTTTTACAAAAGGAACAACGCTGGATATACCGCCTTTCCACTAACAAAACAGGATTGAATGACAATATTCTGTTGAACAGTCTTCACCGTTGACTACCTGTACTTTTTTCCATCATAAACTGCGGTGAATGCATGAGTCCCCCATGCCTAGGGTCACTATATTCAGAGCCCTGAACACCTATGTATTCATCAAGAGCACCCATGTGCCTTATTATGACCCCTTCCCCTATACACGTCTTACTGCCAAATACAGAGGGTAATATATGCACATTCGGTCAATGTGGCCCCCATACGTACAGTATGGAGATCGGCCCCCCTGCCTTTTTCACTTCCAGGCACAAAAAACAACGAGGCCTCAACTAATAGGCGTCTCACACAAAATCGGCCTTCCTAACCCTCCAACATTCAAATCCATAAAACATAAGAGAGGGAATTGCCTAATAATATTTCCTGAACACACGCATGATACCCAGATGCATGGACCAACACGTGCGCATTTGTTAAACGCCTCTCTGTATGCAGACCCAGTACGGAGCTTAGTCCCCCCACACCTCTCTAGCTCCATGGAGATATAATTAAACACTCTACTTAACTAGCGCGCTTTCTCTAGCATAACACAGCCAACTAAAACTTTTCTAAATTAATTATAAAGTTAAGCAACATTACATAGGGAATTACCCGATACCCCATTAAATTTACACATGATTCAATTTAACTTTATTCACACGCAGCGTAAGCAAACAACACTTGCGCTTGCTTTCTTCTCTGTTTACTCGCACAGGTGCAAGGCATGGAAACAGACCACTCGCACCTGGAGTTCGTTAGAGAAACCTGTTTACACCGGCAGAAGCTGACAGGGTATTTAAACTCCCGCCTCGCACCAGTCATTTACCGTCGGAGTTCCGATGCGGCCAGACTAGGTACGGAGACGGGCCTCTGATCTTGAAGAAGTAGGTGGGGCTTTCTTCCGGGGTTTCCAGCCTTCGAGGGACAAGGAGTCCCCTAGCCATACAGTGATTTACTACGTATGTGCCTTTACTCTTTACTCTTCTTTTTCGTTTCCCAAACACACAGAGTGTGACAATAGGTCGGGCCCACCCCCACGGAACTCATGGGGCATTTCTCAGACAATTTCTGAGTGAGCATAATTTGTTTTTATCCTTTTATCTTTTTATTCACCACCATGCATTATCGTATATTGATTTTCACATGATAACGCATATATAAAAGGCGTATACATTGTTTTGATTTAATTACAATGCACAACATCGCCACGGTCCGTCCTCACCACGTATTTTATCCGATTAGAGCACGGACACCACGCTCCTGATTCACATTAATGGATGTGTCTAAACGATATCATCTTAATGTATCAATGTGTATGTTTGTCTGTCGCCTTTTTACCCCCACTACAGGTATGCGTCGCGAGAGGAAACTATCCTCTATCACATAACGCACCTTAGCGAGTGCGCCACATAGATGGTCTCTTACACATTTAGTTTTAGACCACCTTTTTAATCTCACACACATAAGGTCCTGAAGAAAGCCAGCCCAGCATTGAGAGACTGGCTGAAACATGTTGACCACGTAGGATATCGGAGCCTAATTATCTCCAGAGATATCCACCTCTCCTTTTTAATCACTGCCGAGGGCCCACACATTAAAATAGTCTTTTTGTTACTTAACGGGACCCTACGGACAGCTTTTTAAATCACACCCATTTCACTTTCACTGCACACTCACTGCACAGAACCAGCTCCGCTGTATCCAGGCGTCGAAGCACACCCAGGGTACACTCGGTACCTTGGGTGGGACCCGATGATGAAGCATGTCACCAACTAGGTTGGTGAGTGAGGGTCTTCAAAAACACATATGTGTTGCATTACATACACATATCAGGAGCTCCTATTCAATAGCTAGTTCCCTTTGATACTTGCATTATACCCAGGGGAGGTGAACTGGCTTCTACCTTCCTCGCTCTTCATTTTTGATTGTTACCACCTATGTTCTTGGTAAACCAACAATATGCGTTTTGCAACAAGACAGCTTGCGCTGTTTGGTAGGTTCAACCTAAATTGGGCTGAGAGTGAATTATCCTGCTTAAGCACAATATTGCAGCCTACAACTCCATAAACCTGGAGACCGATGGGATCATTTACACCTGAACGGTAATGCTTAAACAGGAGCAAATCATATCTTTGCTTATTCTAGCGCCACCACTCATTGAAATCGGAGCACATTTTACATTTTCTTGTGCTTTGCACATGCAACTCCCATCATCTTTTAAGCAGATTGCAAGTGTGTGCACAAAAGGGAACTGGTATTGGTAAAGCAATAGGTCTGGCTTTTTGTTAAGGGGTGTTTGGTAATAGCTGGGTGATTTTTTGTGCACTGACCCAGGCTGTTCTATAAAGAAAATCCCCTAACCAAGTAACAGCTTGGGTTACAAAATGGAAGCTGGGAGTAAGGGCCCCTTCCTGAACAGACTTAGAGTTAAGCTGTCCCGTTAAGAAGAGTGATGAGAAAATGAGCTAGAGTATGAATTTTGCATTGCAAGTTGTGAACTTGAAATACCTACACAGCAGAATATTGCATAGTTTACACCTTTGATAAAGGGCCAGGCTTTTCATTATTGCCCATACTTTGTGAACATAAAAGTCTGTAAATCCAACAATGCTATCATGACAGAAGAGTAAAACAAGACATGGCAAAGCAAACCGGTGTGGTCTAGGGAAAATTCATTCTCTGTTTCTCTGTTCTCACTTCTCATCCAAACCTCTACTCCCATATTATAAAGCAACCCCTCTCCACCCTCCTTGTGCTCTGAGCATCACCCGCCAATGTATTATTGGCAGCTCGGCCATCTTTAAATATTTTTTTTTTTTAACAGTTCCAAGATGGCTGCTCATGTGTCCTCAGGCATTCACGGTAGGCTAATTTGAATGTACGTATGCCTTAATAAAATTCATTGAAAGAGGCCTGCCGCTAATTTGGGCACATGTGCAGCAGCCATGAATGAATATATTTTCTATAAAAATATGATGTTCTTAATTAGCGCCAGTGGCTGCTAGTAGACATTTCCTGCACTTATTTCTGTGTACTGGGACACTTTACCAATTCCAGTTCTGTCACAAACTGTTGCTGATCAAAAATGCCAGGGGCTGGCATGGCTGCCAAACCTTCAAGGTCTGCAAGGCTAGGTCTACGCATGTGTAACAGAGCACCATGAGTTTTGTAGTGGCAAGACAATCACCCCATTGATTGATGGTCCACCTCCTCCTGGGTCAATGCAGCCTGGATGTGAATGAAGGGTTGGTTGCCACACCAAGAGTAGCAGCTGCCACCCATAAGCAATCTGTTGTTATGCCAGCGCCAGTGCTTTCAAGCCAAGGATATATTAGGTTGGGAGTGCGGCATTGCCGAAACAGTTCATGCCACTGTGCAAGGGTTTGTTGGTGCTGGAACACACAACAAAAAGTCCAATAAGAGATTGTTACTTATCTTCGGGAACAAGAATTAGCCAAATAGAAATGTTTTCAATATTTATTGAACTACATCAGATTACTCTGAGCTCGTGCAGTATAAGATAGCGTATCCATAGCCGTGTCACAACCAGTCCTGGTGTGCTTCACCCTCATATCAGAAGATGATTATCATATCTCAGTCTTCCCTGTTTCTTTGCAGCAGAATTTGAATGAAAGGCTGATCTTTCAATAGACTGTCTCGTGGCATTAACCTAATGCTTAAACTTTAGTCTCTTCACCAGAAGCCAGTGCAAAGATTTTCAAAATTCAAAGTGGGAGTCCTACTTGTGTCCTTTAAAAACTGGTCTAACTGCCGCATTTTTTATTCTTTGGAGTTTACTAATGCCTTTCCTGAAAGCCCCAGGTAACATGGGGTCGCATAATCCATTTGTGAATTAACAGCAGCAGTGGCAACTAATGTTTTCAATTTATCAGGAATAAACATTAGCCTTAGTTGGAACAAACACTGCAAACCACAGAATTTAGCTGGGGTTTACAGTTAAGCTCTTTATCCATACTGAATCCCAGCCTTTCTTTTCTCTGATGCCGCTGGAGAACTGTCCAAACTAGTGGGCCGGAGAAAGGAAGACCATATATTGCTTTTGCCAAAGCAACCACTTCTGTTTAAGTCTGACTTGATTTCTGTCCATCCAAAGTTGCACAGCCAAAAGGCAGTTGGTGAACTGAGTTTTCAGGTCATCACTTCACTTGTAGAACGACGAAATGGTCTGTGAATCATCAGCAAAAGAGATGATATCGAAGCCAAACTTTTCATTACTTGTGTCAAAAGCCTCATATATTATGTTCAACAGAATCAGCAAGAGTGCAGATCCCTTTGGGACCACGCAACTTGTTACCTGAACAGTTGATTCAAACGACGGAATTTTCACCACAAATGTTCTGTTCGCCAGAAAGGACTTAAACCAAGTGAGTGCAGACCCTTTGATGCCCAACCCTTCAATCCGCTTGATCATAATGGCATGAGCGACAATGTCAAAAGTGGCTAAAAGGTCAACTGTCACAAGACCAACCTGGGTTGTCCTTGCCAATATCTATTTCTATCATATTGATATCCACTATCAAGGCCGTTTCTCTTCCACGACCCGGTCTGAATCCCATTTAGACTACATCCACTAGTTGTTTCTCTTCCAAAAAATTAGAGTGCTAGTGAGCTACAAACTTCTCACCCAGCTTCGTAATCACTGGTAGGAGCGAGATCGCACGACAAATAGACCTCCATAAGATCTAGGTTGGATTTCATTAACAGAGTTTTTACAACTATCGTTTTCCATCAATTGGGGAATACTCCCTCTGTGAATGAAAGGTTTAATAGGGTAGAAATAGGCAATACCAACACTTCAGAGAGTTCTTTCAAAATCTTTAAGAGGTCAAGAGGGGACCCCGACTTTAATTCATACAACTTCTCAACTTTTGACTCAGAAACATGGGGGAGATTGCTAACTGAAGCTATGTCCACATTATCTTCTAACACATTCACATCCCGTGATTTTTACTGAGTTCTTGCCTTTCTCAATAACTCCATATATATATCCTCTATTTTCCTCATGAAAAATGATGAAATCATCTCACAGATCTCACTGAAGTCAGGGGGAGCAATACTTAAACAGTCCAGGTTAACTAAATTTCTAAATTATTGAAGTTGACAATTGCCCTTTGGGCAATTGTCAACTTCAATATCACTACTACAATAGTAACTGGCCTTCATAGTAATCGATGTCTTGTTATATTATAAATTTTAGATTGCATGTGCCAGAAACATCATACAGGGAAGCAGGTAAATGATCAGCTAAGTTGTAAATGAATATCACGTCATACAGTAATGTGCACTTGGGCTAGATGGTACCACATAGCTCCATTGCACATTAACTCACTTAAACCAGGCACCTTAGGAATATGCAGAAAAAGGAGCTGTTATGCACTGCAATGCATCTATGTTTCAACTAGTAGTGCCTGTGCAGTGCGGTATTGTGAGCAGGCCCAGCTGGACACTTCTTTTTCAGACGACTGACAATGCCTCCGGGAGACCGGAGCTCCCAGTCTGCAGAGGCACGCTCCCTGCTCTTTTATGGTCTTAGCATGCAGCTTGGCTGGAGGCAACAGGACAAAGCAGGCAGCAGACATTTTTCGTGTCAGTGAGGTCCGCTCACCTGCAATGGTAACTGGGGCTCCAGGCTGGTACAGGTGGCGGTGTGTGATGACGCTACCTGCTCCACTTGCGGTCAGTGTGCCATACATTTTCCTTTCAGTAAGGAAACAGAATAGAGGTTGCAGTGGCACAACATGACTGTGAAGCAGAGTAAAAAGTTCCCCTTGGAGAGTCTATATCACACACCAATGATTATTCAATCAATCACAACACTCAACCACATCACACTCGTGCTCAGTCTGGACCCTATTATCCACAACAAGTATCACCAAGGTATAAAAATTACACAAAGCTTTATTTAATGTTGTGTGTTAAATGCCAACATTTTAATCAAATCAACATTGAGCATGTAAAAAGTATGTCACTAAACTTAAAAGGATGACACGATGAAGAATTTAAAAAGCAATAAACTGCTACCCCCCCCTGAAATAAAAGCCACAAATAGACAAAAAGTATATATATTCAAAAACATATGGGAGAACAACACAAAACAGTACTAGTATAGCTGTTGTTTTTGCTGAACTGTTTTACAATATCAAACACGAGTCCTGATGAAGCAGATATTCTTCATCTATGGTCCTTCGCTGTTAAAACGGATGCTGCGTAAGACATACTTATGAATTGGGTAAATTAATGTAGGGTTATAGACCTTACATGAATGGCCTGGCTGCTGTTTGCATCTGACAGAAATGGGGTTCTGTAGAAGACTAAAACTTGTATCAAGTAAATAGTATTTCACATGTAGTTCACTATAACCGTATGCCTCTCTTGATTGGTGATATAGAAGCCTTAAATGGGCTCGTAGAGGATAATATTGGCTCTTTTACGATTTCCATTTTACAAAATTGTAAGGGAAAAATGTTCACGGGCTATAGGTTGCCTGATTTCACCTTTATACCCTAGACTTCGCAACATTCCAATAGGGAGCCCATAGAGGGTAATATTGGTTCTTTAAACGACTTCCACTTTACAAAATCTTAAGGAAATAATATTCACGGGCTGTAGGTTACAAGCGTTTGACCTTTAACCCTTAGGTTTCGCTACATTCAATATGGCGTCATTGTTTAACGGGCTTACACATCCATTTGTATATGTCACTCCCAAAGTGGGAAGGAGCCAATAGAAGAGTTAAAGAGTAAGAAGTGTTAGGCTATTTAAACCAATCAGGTGATACAGGCATATAGGATATGTTCCTGTGGTGATTGCCTGTATTACCCCCTTGCATAAAGGACACGGAAAGAATAGAAATTGAGGGCTGAGAGTGATTTACAAGTTACTGCTCAGCCTGTCTATTGAAAGAAGAGCTCTTTAAAAAAATCCGTTTTTTTCTCTTCGACTTTCAGACACACAAGTTCAAAAAATCTGCCGTTCTTATCGTTTAGGCGGCCATAGACACTCCATGAGATCTTTTTGCTAGAGGTAAGCACCTTAATTAATGAAGCTTTTATAAGATAAGATCAGCTACCCCTGGGGGTATTTTACATCTTGCATCATATATGTACGACAGCTCATTATCTCTAGGGTATGCAATTATAAAATTTTGAGGAACCTGAAGAACAGGAGACTGAGCATCCCTGTACAGCGTAAGAAATCCTTACGCTGTACGAGGCTTATGCCCCCCTTTTCTCTGGATAAATTATGTGACACCAAGACGGTGAGATAGGGGACTACATGGAATGGGTTCTACTAGTGAAAATATGAGGTTGACAATCCGCAATACATAGATTTATTTTCCTAGACAGCAGATGTTATTGCGACCAGCGGAAGGTTGTAACTCCCGGTGTTTAATGAAGATCTCTGAGTTCTAATTAATGATGAAGCCCAACTTGAAGACCTTTTAACTTGATAGCTTGGTAAGTTGATGGGGCAAGTTTATTTTTTGCCCAGAAGTGAGCTGTACGTATTACAGGTTACAAATGATCCAAACCACCGAGGGGCCTTCACTGGGGGTAGGTAAGGGCATAATCCTACACCAGACAGGTCTGGGGTGGCTCTGGGCTCAAAACCATTAAGGTTTGGGATTGAAATCGAAGAACCTCAAGGCCCTTGTTCACACGGTGAGGGGGGTATGCATTGTGGTGTTGCAAAGCATTGAAGCACCACTTAAGTAGATTACGCACAGAGATTTAATAGGTTATTGTTGTATTTCTCTGTCATTCTTTTTTCTATAAATTTTTCATTATATGCATGTCTTTTAGAGATATCAGACTATTTGTCTTGTTGGGAAGACTTGTACTTATTCGTATTGTCCTGAAGAAGGTGGATGAATTCTTTCTTAATCCACCGAAACGCGTCGACGTATGGCTTATGCAGAATCCGTTTTACAGTGAGGCACTATAGATGAAGAATATGACCATCATCAGGACTTTTGTTTGCTATTCTAAAGCGGATCAGTAAAAACAATAGATATACTAGTACTGTTTTGTTCTCCCATTTGTTTTTAAATATATATTTATGGGTTGTATTTTGCGTCGTATTTCGGGGGGTTAGCAGTGTATTGCATTTACATTGTTGGATGTGTCATCTTTGTTAAGTATAGTGACATATGTAATTTGTTACATGCTCAATGTAGATATGATTCAAATACTAGCGTTAAATACACGACATTAAAGCTTTGTGTAATTTTTATACCTTGGTGGTACTGGTTGTGGATAATAGGGTCCAGACTGAGCATGAGTGTGATGTGGTTGAGTGTTGTGATTGATTGAATAATCATAGATGTGTGATATAGACTCTCCAAGGGGAGCTTTTCCCTCTACTGATCTTGCGATGCTCTGTCCCCTTAGTTTGAGGGGCCCCTCTCGTTCTTTATTGACAACATTACTGTGCTGCAGTGCACCTAGAACGGATGATAATAAAACAGTGATGGTGAATCCCTTGAATAAGCCACTGGTTATTCCTCTGGGACAGTCCATGATTTTGCTGCCTTCCCTGCCACCTCAGAGAGGAACCAGACATATGCGAAACAGCTTTAATCCTGCTCCAATAGAAAAAGCCCTGCCCGAACTGTCAGGCCTGGTCTTCTCGGAACAGAAATACATGCAAACACATGCAAATCCCAGGTCAGTGTCAGACTATTAGTAGGGTGCAGCTTCAGTCCTAGGGAATAGGGAGTATGGGACCCACTGCAGGGCATAACCATCACAATGAGGAAAACAAAACTGTGATGAGTGTATTGCTTAAATTAATCTCAGCCACTGGCAATTACACTGGGCGCAATCCAGTCCATCTTTTGCCCACCATGCCACCTCAGACAGGAACCCAACAAATGCACATCAGTATCGGTCCTGCTGCAATAGGAACAGTCCAGCCTTTAGTGTCAGACTAGGTCCCCTCTAAATGAAGCACCAGCAACCCCACACCACATTTGGCCTATTTAGGCCCAGAATAATTACTAGTGGCCGAGATTAATTCAAGAAATGTTCTCATTTTGTTTCTGCAGTGTACCTAGAAGCTTGAGTGCAGTGATCACGACGGGAAAGACAATCCCTTCTCTTGCATTATCCATATGGAGTGTTCAGTGTCACATGCTGCGTTATGCTAATGCACAGTGCCATTGTGTGGTGTTCTTGTATTCTCTATGTGGCTCAGCTTGTCACCTAGGTTTCATGTTCCATTATGGAACATGACGATGTTAAGAATGTTCATGCTCAAAGTGTTGGCAGTTGTTTCTTGTTCCTGGAGGATGAGGTTATCTTGAATGATACTTCAATAAATCAACCTTATTTCAAATCACGCTGCGTTCCTGCTTATTCTATGTGGTGCCCACACCACATTTTGGCGACGAGTGGAACTTACCCTGCTTTAAAGAAACCTCATCTCAGGAATTTTATGAAAATTTGACGTTTCTAGGAGCCTTCTTTAAGTGCTACCCAAACTACATGGCCCGCGGTAGCGCAAGGTTTAATCTTCTATCCCTTACTGGTCACGAGTGCAGTGGGGTGTCGCTGTCTCTGGAAGTCGCCGAGAGTTCTGTGGACTTCACGGTGGAGTTTCTCCTCAACCGGCACAGTCTCCGCTACAACGACGGTCCCGCTGAAGGTGAAGTTTCCAGTCTTCAACAGCGGTTCCGGTGAAGGTGAGGTATTCAGTCCTTGCCGGACCCTCCTGCGGACGCCATCTCACCTTGCCTGATCTCCTTGTTTGTGCAACCTCACGATGCCACAGAGCGGGTTGCGGCGGCCATTTCCCAGTGTCACTTTCTTCATGCCTGTCCTCGCCTGGGTCTGACGCGACGTTCATACGTTGGTGCGTCAATTGGCGGCCATCTTAAGTTCCACGTTTGGTTTTGCCTGACCTTCGTGACTGCCTGGCTTTGCCTGACTTTGGCGCGACGCACTCACGCTAGTGTGTCAAAGACCGACCGGCGATTATCTGATGTTACTCGTGATAGCGGCGATTTTACCACCTCTGCTTATTTCACGGTGGTGTAATTTCACGGATTACTTGTGGTTGCTGCAGGGTGTGGTTGTTACTACACTCATTCTTCTGTGCCTTTACAACGCTGATTTGCACAGCTAAAGTGCAGATTTATCTTATTTACTATCTGCCTGTTTGGTTGGGATTCCAAGTTGGTAAGTGACTATTTCTCACGGACTTGTACAGCTTTCCTTCATTGAGATTGTGTGCTCCAGCGCTGATTTGCACAGCTCCAGTGCAGATTTCATTTGAAGGCTCTGTGTTGCAACAGCTTAATCATGCAGAATGTAACTCCACCTCCTTTCTTTTTGTCTGCTCCTGGAGATCCCATTATACCATGGCTAAAGTGGAAAAAATTATTTGCTAACTATGCTAGAGTTTGCGGTACCTCGTTGAGTGCGGAGAGGAAATCTTCTTTATTCTTACATTGTTTGGGGTCAGAGGGGCAAGAGATGTTCGAGCATCTCCCAGAGCTTCCTGATAATGAATCTGCTAATCTTAACGAATATGAAATTTGTATAAAAAAGATGGATTTGCATTTTCTTCCCAAAGTGAGCATGATCTTAGAGCGTTATCACTTTGGAAAGAGAATGCAAAGGCAAGAAGAATCTATAGAACAGTACATTACTGCCTTACGTAAACTAGCTTCTACGTGTTCTTTTGGATGAAAGACTGAGAGATCAGTTAATGTTGGGATGTTTATTAGATAAAGCTAAGGAGAGTCTTTGGCAAAAGGACAATCCTCCGCTACAAGAGGTAATTACTGCATTAAAAATGCACGAGCATTCCAAAGCCTGTGTCGAAACTATTCGAAAGGATTTTCTGGTGGGTAAGTGTGATAACGAAACAATCAAAGAAGTGAAAGTTCAAACTTTTGACAAATCCGTAAAAGCTTCTTCTGCTGGGTCCTTTAGCTCAACAAAATGTACTCGCCCATATGCTAATAGGTTTTCTGGTACCCGTTTCAGATGTGGCAATTCTGGTCATATGGCGAATTTTAAAGATTGTCCTGGGTGGAAGGTTGTGTGTTCCCTATGTAAGAAAAAAAAAAAAGGACATTTTACGAAGTGCTGTAGATCTGGCAAAGATCAGAAAAAGGTCAGAGAAATAGATGTTTATGATGAAGTTGACCAGGACATCGTTATTTCTCAAGTTAAGGAACAAAAAATTGATGGCCCCTTTGAGCATGCTTTGGTAAATGACCACTTGGTTAAAATGTTATTTGATTCAGGGGCAAAAATAACTCTCATACCCAAAACGTTTTATGAGAGGCACCTTTCTGACAAGGTAAAGTTATGTAAACCTGATATCATACCGAGAGGTTATGGTGGGCAGATAATTGATTTATTGGGCTATTTTCTGGGTACCATTGATTTCAAAGGAAGGGGTGTTTCAGGAAAAATGTGTTTCAATGAGGGGTGACTCTCTCATCAGCTGGAGTCACCAGCGTGATTTGCATGTTTATCTAGACCCAAATGCTTCTCCCTCTGTGTGCCTGAGGCTTGCCAGTTATCCAGACTGTGACATCTAATGATTCGTGGGTTACAAAGTTTCCAGATGTTTTTAAAAAAAGGCTGGGTTGTCTTAGGAATTATGTGCATCTGATCAAATTAAAATCTCATGTCAGCCCGAGAGTAGCGAAGGTGAGGAATGTTCCATTGTTGGTCAAAGGGAAGATGAGAATGGAGCTGGACAAGTTACTGGAGAATGGTATCATTCAAGAAGTTGAGGCTACCGAATGGATTTCTCCGGTCGTCATGGCTCACAAGGCCAATGGTGAGGCCAGGTTGTGCCTTGAGGGAACTGAACAAAGCCGTTGTTGTAGACCATTACCCTCTTCCGAACATTTCAGAGATGTTGGCTTCTCTTGGTGGTGCCAAGCATTTCACAACTTTGGACCTCTCATCGGCTTACCATCAAGTCAGACTTCATCCCTCCTGTCAGGACCTCACAGCTTTCATCACTCCATTTGGGACTTATACATTTCTCAGGATGCCGTTTGGTTTGATTTCTGCAGCCTCGGTATTTCAAAGAGTGATGGAGAACGTTTTAAAAGGAATTGATGCAGTTAAGATCTACCAAGATGATGTGCTTGTCTATGGTGTAGATTTAGAAGAACATAACAAAAGATTAGCTGAGGTGTTATGTAAAATACAAGAGGCGGGTCTAACTCTGAGATTGGCTAAGTGCACGTTTGATGTGAGAGAAATAGAGTACTTGGGGCATTTAGTCTCGGGCTCTGGCATTAGACCAAACCATCCTTGGTGAACACGATTTCTCAATTTAAGTATCCGGAAAACAAAGATGAGCTTGTAAAGTTCTTAGGGATGGCTGAGTTTTATAATAAGTTCGTACCTGGCTTTGCACAGAAGACAGAATGCATGAGGGAACTGTTGAAGAAAGGACGTGAGTATGTGTTGTGATGAATTTGATTTAGTCAAGAGATGTTTGAATGAAGCGCCTGATCTGGTGAGTTTCGACCCCTCCAAAGATTCCTACATCATGACAGATGCCAGCTCAAAGGGCTTGGGTGCTGTTTTGCTTCAATCTGGGGAAACTTCAGATAGTACTATCTTATTTATTTCAAGGCCTCTTAGGGGTTCTGAGTGCAACTATTCTGTTGTTGAAAAGGAAGCTTTGGGTGTCTACTGGGCCATTCGGAAACTTAAGGAGTTTCTCTGGGGAAGACATTTTGCTGTGGTTTCTGACCATAAACCCTTGAGAGGTTTTTAGTAAAAAGGGTATTGATTGTGTATCTCACAGAATAAGGAAGTGGGTGGTTGCGTTACAGGATTTTGAGTTCTGTGTGGAGTATTTGCCAGGTTCAAACAATATTCTGGCAGATTACTTGTCCAGGCTTGGTGGTCCTTCTGAAACTCAAGTTTCACTTGATTATGATGATTGCCATGATGATGAGGACTTGGACGATGATTTGAAGGTTTGTGTTGTTAGTGAAGGCTTAATTACTGAATCTGAGTGGCTGAGTTGTCTTGATGATGATCCTATTTTGAAAGAAGTCATGATGTATGTACGCAATGGATGGTGTGAGAAACAGGATTGCTCTGATGTTATTAAGGGATTTTGGACTGTAAAGGAAGAATTGTCTATTTTGAATGGTATACTTTTGAGGGGAAGTAGACTGGTTGTTCCTGTAAGTCTACGTGATAAGTTGGTGGCTAACGCCCATGCTAGTCATATGGGCATTGCAAAAATAAAAGAGAGGTTAAGGGAGTCCTATTGGTGGCCTGCAATGGATGTACAGGTAGAAAGGATTGTGAGAGACTGTTCTCAGTGTTCGAGTAGTGATAAAATACTCAAATGCAGGACGCAACCCATGGTGATTAGAAAGCAAGCCACAGGTCCTTGGGCAGACATTGCATTGGACATACTGGGTCCTGTTAGGATAAGGTCACATGATCGTTATGTCCTTGTGTGTATTGACATGTTTTCAAGGTGGCCTGAGATTAAGATGCTCAACGCGGTAGATTCAGGCGCAGTTGTCAAGTTTCTGGAAGAACTCTTTGAGAGAGAAGGCTTACATGTTTCGATTTTGACGGATAATGGTGTCCAGTTCATTTCTGAGGTTGTGGAAACGTTTCTGAGTGAAAGAGGTATCATTCACAAACGGGCTTCTCTTTATCATCCTGAGTGCAATGGTGTAGTTGAAAGGTTTGTGAAAGTCTTGAAGGAAGCTATGCAATTAGCTGTGGTTTCTGGTGAAGACTGGGAGGAGACAATGAGGAAGAAGGTACGCGAGTGCAGATTTACCTCACACTCTTCTACTGGAGTTTCTCCTTTCAGATTGTTTAAAGGGAGGCTGGCAAATACACAAGTCACACCTTCTTGGGTGAATTCTAGAAGAAAGGATGCTGGTGGGGCCTTGGAAATTAATGAAGAGTGGAAAAGTAGAGAATTGGAGAAAAGGAAAAGTACTTTTGACCTTAGGAAAGCAGTAAGAAAAACCAGCATTGTAGTGGGTGATTGGGTGAGAGTGAAACTCCCCAAGAGGAGAGTTGGGATTTCAAAGTTTGGTCAGCCTATAAAAGTTATCAAGCTCTTGGGTAATGCTGTCAGAATTCAAGATCATAAGGTCTGGAATCTTAACAGGATTGCTAAGTGTCAATCTCAACAGGTGCGTGAAGGTTCTTCTGGTGAAGGTTCTTCAGGATCTGCTGCTGTTGTGAGAAGAAGGTCGATCAGACCTAGGAGGAAACCTTCTCACTTACAAGATTACATTTCCTAATTTTGTTCTTGTTTTTAATGTATTTTATTTTATTGTTTGTAAAGGGGGAGATGATGTGGTGTTCTTGTATTCTCTATGTGGCTCAGCTTGTCACCTAGGTTTCATGTTCCATTATGGAACATGACGATGTTAAGAATGTTCATGCTCAAAGTGTTGGCAGTTGCTTCTTGTTCCTGGAGGATGAGGTTATCTTGAATGATACTTCAATAAATCAACCTTATTTCAAATCACGCTGCGTTCCTGCTTATTCTATGTGGTGCCCACACCACACATTGCTACACTTTATGCCCCGTCCGCGGAACACTATAAAACCTTGGCTGGGCACCAGACCAGCCAAGGACATCTTAAGTCACCGTATATATTATAACTGTAGAAAGTGCACTGACTGGTGCTAATGATACCAAAGAGACAGCAATGTTGTGTCTGCCACCTGTCCCTCAATATCTTTCAGACACAGAAGGTTGGCTCCGACTGCTTTATGTCACAAGAGTGCTGAACAAGTGAGAATGTGATTGTTGCAGATTTTAGAGTGTTCATGTGCGAAAGAATTGCGTAAGAGAAATAATGAGACAGAGAGCTCTAACAAGAACCATCTGAGGTGTGAAAGTGCTGGTGGTGCGAGAGTAGGTTGGATGTAAGTTTATTTGGTGTGCCGGTGTACTGTGTGCAAGTATAGTCAGCCTACTGAGGGCAAGAGTGTGCAGTGCTTGGTGTGGCCGTTGAGGCTGACTGCTGGGCGGGACATTATGCTCAGCTGGGTGAAGTTGTTCAGGCATGGATATACTGGTCATGATGTGTGCACGAATGTGGTGAGTGCTGGGTTTCGAATGGGAGTGTAGTATGTGTGGGTGAGGGGTTGCAGGGGTATGCAGACACCATGCTTATCAACAATGGTGATGGGCTGAAGTAAGAGACAGTACTGCTGCTGACTAATCGTTCATATCAGAGTGGTTATTCGGGCCACGCTTTTTGTTCCACAACCCTTTTAAGATTAAGAGAACTACAGCAACACATTCAATTACTTCAATGGTTTAGTCACTCTCGGGTATCTGACGAGGGCCACATGTGGGTAGGCTCAATATCTAGGAACTGGGCCTATATCAGTACACTGAGGGCCCTGAAGGTTGTGAGCTTGAGTTTAAGACCTCATGATAATTTAAAAGACAAAAGTAAAATAAGTCAAGTCATAGATTTAAGTCAACAAGGTCTACCAGGTCTATAACGACTTAAGCCAACCTTGAAGATAATCGGGCTCAGCAAAATGCAATCTAAAAATGTCATCTAAAGTAATACTACAGCACCCGCCTTTTATGGAACACCAACATATTTCCATGGATGCTAATGCTCGTCCAGAGCTTCCAAAAACATCCATCAAACGTCCTGCGACCACTGACCCAATCCAAGAAACCCAAGTTCTTTTAAAAGGGCAATGAAATTCCAGGCAAGCTAAGTTGCCACAGGTCAGCATCAGGTGGGGATATCGAAACTAAATCCAACCCATCACCTGCAAGCACCAGGGGCCACATATTAATGGGTACAATACAACATAAGGATGCCTCAGAAGGGAGAAATAAACCAAACAAAAGCGATAAATAGAAGAGTCCACATGGATACTGATATAGAGCAAACCCATCAAATCAAAGAAAAGAGGATGGGTGGCTCAATGGTACCAAAATAAGATTATTAAGGCCTAAACTAACACCACGGTCAAGAGGTGGATAACTGGACACTACTTGGGCTAACCTCTGCAGTAACCCCTGATAGGAGACCAAAGTTACTCCAAGATATACACCGCTCTATAGAAGTCACAGCTGAAGTCCATAACGCTCACAATGATAAAATCCCTCTATTAGTGGCCAACCTACAGGAATATACATCCTCTGCTCAGCTAGACTTTCAACAAACATCCGATATGCCACCACTGACGAAACCTTGGACCTCTCTGTCCTGATAAATCCAGAAAACTCAACTCCACCACAAAAAGCATTACTTATGGTAGCAGAGAACTCAATGGCTGATCCGTCTTGCAAAACTTTGAGGAGGCTCCTCTCCCTGGAAACACCAAAACTCCTGAATGACATTCCTCTTGGCAAATTCAGCTTTAAGAACACCAGACACGACATGATAATGGAGTGCATCATCACAGCAATTAAATTAGACTTCAATATAAATGATGATGAGGAGCTCCACTACAAAACAACACTTTACCCAAAGGAAGCCAGCACAATAAACTCTGCAAACACAGCCTTCCAAAAACCCCAACAAGGGGAAAAAAGTGACACCTGGAAATGCACACACACAGCCTATCAAAGGCTTCATAAGCTTGTAAGGTCCCCAAACCCCCAAGAGATTGACGAGAAATGTTTACAGATGTCAAGAGCCGACTTGTTCCCAACCCAAAATCCGATAATGGAGCACTGAGAACGGAAGGAATAAACCCAACATAAAATCCCATTGCACCTCGACCACACCAAGAGAATAAGACCACTTTGAGCTTGCTCTCACCCAGGGAAAACTCAACCCTCTTCGACAACAATAGAGTTAATACGACAGAACTCAAACAGGTCTTAGACCCCCTTATCAACTACTAAGAGATTGATACAGAACTTACTGCATCAAGGAGGAGAGACTCTCAATGAAAAGATAGACACGATACAGAAAACCAATGCAAATATTGTACCACCTCTGAAAATAACTGCAATGGAAAATACAGGCAGAATGTTCAATAAGGAAGATTTTCTCAATAAGTCTACTCCTAACAGAAAAACACTAGAGATTAAATTAATCGTCACTGCCCTTTGGTGAAAATGCATTCAATAAAGCTCTTTCCTTCCCAGATGAAAGAGAAAAAAAATACATACCTGTGCTCAAATCTAGCAAAAATACTGAATAGCCACCACCACAAAATTAAACCTCTACGCACGGAAGTGCCAGTTCTCCATTTTACAGCGAAAACCTTTCCTAACCAAATAAAACAACAGAAGGATAACTCGCAATCTGAAGAGGTTAATTAACCCAAACATCATGGAATCACCATTATTAAAGCCCTGGAGACTAGAGGAGCAGTCAGAGAGGGAATCGAGAAGTATAAACAAAAGGAAGATATTAATCAAACAACCTAACAAACAACAGTATTCCCCAAGTCTACTGCTTAAAAGACTCAACTGAAAACACTGACAGGCCATGTAACAAGAACCTGTTTAAAACAGAATCTGAGACTGTTCCAACTCCCTAACTTCAACAATTTAGACCCAGACTAATAAAATGGCTCACTGATGCAAGAAATTTGATAATTCTTAAGGTGCCAAGGACCAGCGGTAAAGAAGGAAGATTTTCTTTGAAAAACAGTCTACAAATGGCTAACGGACAAGCTTGGATAAGAGACAGTAAAGATGAAAGACCTTTACTCCGTTAAGAGCCACACATCTACCATGGAAGCCACATATAATTACATTTTAGTTAGCACAGGAACCGCAAACTTGATACAACACATTCAGAAATCTGAATCCCTGATGTACCCCTTCTCAGACGGGCAGCTAATAATAGGATTCACACCAAGATCCTCAACAACAACAGTGCTAAAAGACAATAAACCAAGCATTTCCCACCAAATACAATACTTCAAAACAAGAGAAGGATCCTTCTTACCAATAAAACCAAACCAACAAAATCCTACAATTCTAAAACGGAATGACTAATCAGGACCTCAAAAAAAAAAAAATAATAATATTCTCTCTAACTGGAGAACAGAAAGAACAATCCTGTCATGCATTATGACTGGCATTGCACAGAAAATAGGGGGCAATGAACTCATGAACTTTCTAAAAGAAGCGGAAATTTTTGTTCTGCCGGAAACATGGGTGGCATCCTCCTTGGTTATCTGGGGATACATAAATCACAACAAATATGCCATCCCAAAACTGGGCACTCGGAGCAGGCATGGGTTATGTACAGCCTGAAGGCTAGATAGACAAGTGACTCAAAACCAAAGCTTGGGAAAACATTCACAAAAATATCTTGTGCAACATTACTCTCCTAAACAAAAAAAAACACAACAAAAGAAGTTAGAAGGCTTTGTCAACCCACTGATCTTAATTGAGTCTGCAATAAACAAACCGGCCCCAACCACACCGTTATTGGTCATCTGCAGAGATATCAACTGCAAAATGGGGCCACACATTAGAAAAAATGTACAAACTAAACTAAACATGCAGTGGTTCAGTACAACTTTGCAAAAAACAAACATACGTGGTCACCAAATTTAGCAATTCTGTACAATGGAGAGATTGATTTCAGGATGCAGCTTTTTCGAGAATGACCTTGCTGCAATCCCAACTTACAATGCTCGAAGGGCCCAGACTAATAGACTACATTTTCTTCAAACCGGAGGACTGGCACCGATTTAAAAACCTGAGGATCCTTCAAAAGGCTGGAAAGTGGGCACAATGCCCTACTGCTGGACATCTTCGGAAACATACCAAGTGAGTCAAAATCTGTACAAGATCCTGAGAGCTCCTGGAAGCTAGGAGGCAAATTTAGGGTGAGATGTGGTCATACCCTCGAGAAATGGATTGACACGGGGATATCAGAGAAAGAAACCAAGAACCTAGCCAAAGCCATATTGGAAAACCTCGGGCACCTAACAAAACATTGGCAGGACAATTAAGAAAACCTACTAACATCACTTCTACTACTCATCTCAAGTACAGGCAGTAAATGAAAAAGTCAGCCATGGGACGCAAAGGGAGAATAGGGTGCAAAGAATGCATAATTCGCAGAGATGGTCTACAGCCCATGGGGAAATTAGGAATGCAAGGACCTGCTAGAAAACCCTGACCAAGAGGAAATGGGAAGCAATTTCTCGAGTTTCCCAGAGGTCCAAGCATGAATAGCTCAACCAGACCAGATTTTTGATCTGCACTCTGGGACTTAAAGCCCTGATATTATATGGAATAAACATAACTATACATACGTCCCAGAATGGAAAACAAAACATGGTCTCAACTGAGTTATGCATAGTCTTGGGTACTTGAGAACTCTCGCGTCGGGGTCACAACAGTACTTGCCCTGTGGCCCCGATCCCTGCTCCAGAGGTTCAAGAAGCCCCGTATGATGAGCGACACAGCCAAAAGTCCCTCCTTTGTAGTCTACAAACGATGCATTCGGGACCTCGGAAAATGTTAAATACGAAGAGAGAAAAAACCCCCACCGTTCTGATAAAAAAAAAAAACACAAGACGCGAAAGTGCAAATGTATTTTTACACAAGGGAAAGTATGTTTACTTTCTCGTGTAGACAGGGCGGCGTCCTACACCCAGAAATATCGGGACAATATTCTTGACTTGTACGTGTCATTTATCTTCTCTGGGACTACAGAGCAGAGGCCCAATCCCCGGCCTGCAGTGGCTTATCTACCCTATAACTATATGCTTGAGCTGGGGCCGACTACGGCCTTCCCCGGCCGGCTTCCCCTCCTGTTTTGGGCCGCCCGCGCCTCTGCCTAGCCTGGCTCTCCTTCCCGGGCACTCACCGTCTCAACTGCCTGCTGTAGCAGGGCACTCAGGCGGCTGAACATGGTTCTATGCGCCCCCGAGGCCTCCCCGGTGCTTGGCAGGACGCTCACCCCGAGCGGCTCCCTCTCCCTACCCAGCCGTGGCTTCTTCCTCTTCCCGTGCGACTTCGGCCCGCCCTCCCCAGCCCGCCCCCTGGGAGATCCGGGGTGAGACGGCCAAGGACGGGGAACTACTGTACACCGGGCAGGGGCGTCACAGACCGGGCGAGCGCGGCGGAGTTCACTCACAGACAGCCTGTGGGTGTGAGCGCTACGGCAAAGAGCACAGCGAAGTGACTGTAGGAACCTGATATGAAAGGCCTGTAATTGTGAGAGACAGACACACGGGGAAAGAAAGGACTGTCTGTAATTACGGAAACTAAAGACGTGGCTTCCTTTCGGAGACCGAGTGCAGGGCAAGCCCGTAACTGCCCGAGAAGGGGCGAGGAATGTGACCGTGTGACTCTATAGAACTGAGACTTCAAGGGATATCTAGCAAAACGTTGTAGGTTTTTATTTTCCAATTAACTTGCTTGGATATTATAAATGAATATTACTTTTCATTTATTAATTAATTTATATTTTTCATATTTTTTCACTGTGCAAACGCACTGGATTGGACATTTGTCCTGCGGTGATTTCCAGGGGGGCTAACAGTTCATTTTCGTTTTGCAGGAGCCGCTTTGCATGCGGAGACTGACATTTTTTCTACCTAACGCATCTAGAATTTTGAATTCTATTACAGGACCGGAGGCTTCGGATTATGCTTTCTCTTTCTTTACTGTAAATATTCAGCAGCCAATGAAAAACTGTTTAATATACAATAAACTACATTTCCCACAATGCCATGGTGCAACACCACCAACCATAGAGACTGTGTCCTTATAAATAGGTTCCTCAGCAACACTACTTTATCTTTCTTTGCTGCTTGCAGTTAAGTGATTTAAACATTGTTTTATCTCTCTTAGATTATTTCGTATGTTTATTTGTATATCATTATGTGTATTGGTATATCATTAAGTGTATTTTGATTTATTGCTGATCTGTGCGAAATTGTTACTTTCTCTGCGGTTGTTCACAGCTGTTGGCGGGTGCGCCCGCGAATCGCATCAGCGCAGGCATTCCGAGAGGCTTGCCGGTGGTGTTGATGATTGGGTGGCGCGAGCAGGGCCAACACGGTTCTCGCTGCTTGGCTCGCCTCCACCAGATTTTCCCTTTCGTCCCCCTTTCTACGTGGCTTTGTCCCTGTCCGGCATACCGCGTCTTCAGTGCGGTACCGCGGTGCCCTCCCTGATCGGGCCCGCGCATACTTGGAGAGCCGGACGTCGCGCGGCCCAATCGGGCTGGTTTAGGGCTCCTTCTGGGGTACGCGACGCCCAACGAGTGATTTCTTCCTTGTTCCGCGCCATTTTCAAAGCAGAACACTGCGCAGGGAGTTCTCCTGTCTGCGTGGAGCTATGCCTTTTCCAAGCTGTAATAACTAGGAAGGCCCAAGCCGGGCGCAGGCTTTTCAAGTAACTTTGGCTCTCTTTACGCCCTCTGGGGCTGGAATAATTATGGATTACAGCTGGGCTATCGTGTAGTTCCTATAGTACCCATGCAGGACCTGCGCGTTTGGATAACATAAACTGTAGGATTGGTGGCAGACTAACTCTGAGCACTCCCTCGGAATATGTTAGCCTGTTTTTGCATTTAGCTAGCTCACAGTGCCACTAGTGTCTCCTCTTATCGGGGAGAGATTAGTTTCTGGCAACCTCAGAACATGACAACCCTGATCCCTCAAGATCGTGGAAACAATGTACTCCTTTTCGCTCAGTCAATCGTGCTCATTTAGTTTATCTCACAGATACACAGAATAAATAGTCTGGGCGTTTCAATAAGGATTTATTGAACAGTTGTTATTCTCTTGTAAAATATATGAGCTGCAACAACCATTAGACAGTAGCAGAGATATATGATTAGCAGTACTATGAATATAAAAGGATAGTACAGTTCTACCATCTTGCAATAAGTATGAATAAATACATGAATATAAAATGCATGATAAAAGTGCGCATACCCTACGATGCCTATCTAGATGTACCTAAGTGTACCTAGCATGTGGGTAGGTGTGGAGCCAAGAATCCCTCTAAGGTTTAGTCGAACCCCATTACCTGAAGTGTGAGAATGTAGGAGCCCTTCTTGGTCTCGAGTTGGACACCCCGCAAGGGATGTTCAGACCACTGTCAGCTGGAGCGTCTGCATGCAGGAGCCTCAGCGTCTCTGGTCAGTGTGTGAGCCTGGAAGTCTCGGTTCCCTCTAGCTACTGATAGCAGAGGTGCTGTATTTATACAGAAAAGTATATAAAGTCCCTTTGTCCCTTGTTCTTGTGTTAGCTATTGTTGGGTATGAGGATGTCGTATGTGATGAACCTTGTGCGTAGATATTAGGAAGGTGGTGTATAGCCCCTGCCTGGTTTTCAAGTAGCCTTATGAATATTCATTCCTGCGGTGTCAGTCTAAAGATGAAGTCATAGAACACTATTGTTCAGGGAAAACTCTCCTTCTGCACCCAGGCCTAGAACTAGGTAAAAGGTTCAGTCCATAAAAGGCGTTCAATCCTTAAAAGGCTTGTTACTGTGTAATGTAGGGGAGGTGATGTAGGTGAAAGGGTGTGATGTTCCCTGGGCGTATATTAGGGTACCTATATGAAACATAACACCCACTCCTCTTCCGAATAGTCAATAATAATAATATGCAAGGGAAACACTCATTTTACTAGGTGTCAGCGCATAAAACTATCAATGAGCCATTTAAAATATATATATATATTTTTTTTTTTAAACGTTAAAATTGTTTAAAAAACAGTAAAAAAAAAAAAAGGAAAAATGTTATCTGAAAAATTACTTCTTAAAATTGTTCCACAAGTCACAGTCTCAAATGAGTTTGTTTATACAGATTGAACCCCTACAAGCTTTTTAGAAGGCCATGCTTTTTCTAGCGAAAGTGTCAATTTTAGGAAGTGTTCCAAATTTAGTCAATTTTGAAATGACAAGGAAAATCCGAATTCTTTCCCAGCACACGATGAGCCAATTATAGATTAAATGTCCTGGCTGGGAGACGCAACATCATCGCTGCTTGCTGCTGCAGGGGACGGTCCTTGTAACACCTCGCAGAGTGCGTCAATGGAGCACAGATGATATTCAGTACTGCCAACAATTGGTGTAGAGGCAGCCGGTGCTGTTGTTGATACCTGGGTGCAAGTGGTGCCAGTAGCGGAGCTAAAGCAAACTCCAGTTGTGAAAGGCACCTGCGGATTCTCAAGGAAGGCGGTCGCTAGGATAGGAATACGCTGGGGACATTGCCGAGCAAGAGACCTCAAGGGTTCCAGCCTGGCATTCAAGTCCGTAGGCGTGTCCGTCGCAAGTGTCAGACAGAGGTCCAACACGCATTCGTCACCGCAAAACAGGCATCGAAGAACAGGTAAGATGCAGTCCATCCAGACTAGTCTAAACGATAGGAACCAAGAGGCGCTCAGTTCCCGTAGGCGAGGTGTGCCCAGATGCTGTACCATGCGTTCACGGTATTGCCGCTCCAGGAGCGCTTTTACCATCTCGTTGGTGATTGGGCCGTCCATTGCGTAGCAGGTAAATGACAATCAGGATTCCCGCTATTGATAGCAGGATCAGAGGTATGCCTCCAAAAATGCTTCCAAATACGGAGTGTATAAAGTTTGGAATAACTCCAAGGATCGTCTGAAAGGTGCTAAGAAGTCCTGACCCTCCGGTCTTAAATAGGTGTACAATACCACTTGTATCAGACATATTAAAGATACGACCCACCATTTCTGCAAAATGAATGGGGCAGTTTGTACGTATAAGTGCCTGTATCTCAGTCGAGGTCCTTGCGATTTGAAGATCAAAGGTCTCTCGAGCGGAGGTTAAGGGTATGGTTTGCTGTAAAAGCACGGCTTTCAGTCTGCTCAAAGTATCAAATTGTATAAAAGAAACATTCAACGAAGGCCATAAAGGCGCCTCCCTGACTGTACTTGTTGGGAGAAACAATACTTGCATACAGCAAGTAACCCTGGAGTTCACAGTGACCAGATGGGCAATGCCCGGAAGCATACCACAGCAACCTTGATCGTTCAGCATCAAGTAACTCCCATTCGAGAGCAGCTCGAACACCGGTTTAATCACGGCAGCTGGAGTCCCTTTCATGTGGCAGGACAAGTTTGCTACTGACCCATTACACACTCCGTGCAATGAAATGTCCCGGCACATGAGAGAATCGCTTAAAGCGTTCTTGCAGTTTGTACCACTAAGAAATACTTCTCGATCCCCACTCCCGCATCGGAATCTATATGGTAAATCCCAGGATTCCTTAATGTATTCCTTACCCATCTTTTCATATTTGCCTGCCTGCCTTTGTTCAAGGCAATATTGAAATTGAAAAGTAGTGACCGGCAGAGTTATGTGGCCATGGATAAGCCATTCAGTAGACGGAGCTTCCGCCACTGTAAATGGTAGTCGGTCCAGTTTTTCAATACGCAGCATTGTATATTTAGCTCCCCTTTGTGCCATTTCAACCTGTTTATCTGTTAGATTATATTCAGAAAACAGAGACGTACTGTTTATAAAACGCCAAGGCACAAAGCCTGCACGCAAAGATTGCAGCGCCCAGCTCAATAACATGATAGAACGTAATTGAGATTGCCCGTGTTGTAATATGGCCAAATCTTGTTCTAGGATGTCTATCGCCGAAGACACCATGTTGCCCAAAGAATATATTCTGGAGGACAAAGTTGTTAACCCATTGTCTACCACAGCCAATGATTTTTCTAAGTTAATACGGTCTATTTCCCGTATTCTCTCTGCGGCCTCTTGTTGGGATATTTTCCAATTTTCATTATAGGCAGCATAAATACCGGCATATATGAAACATTTCTGACGTTGTTTCTTGGGACCTTGTAAAAAATCCCTAAGATCCATGTCTTGTGAGAGTAAGGCTAAGTGTTGTTTCACTTCTGTGAGTGTTGAGGTTTCTAGCCAATCAAGGCACAACTTCCCAACACTGTAGGATGTCACTACCCCTGGGTGTTCTCTTTGTACATAACGTGGGTCTGGCCTATGGATATTGAACCCTTCGGTGATAACCAAGAATCTTTTATGACATATGTTCGTGTCTAAGGGCCACACCACCCATTCTTTCCAATTAGGGTCTGATCTATTGTACTGTAAAATGTCATCTACTGTTGCCCCTTCCTGTGAAGTCGAATTTTGCCACCCCTGTGATGGTGTTGGAAACCGAGGTGTCTTCAGGTCCTTTATCTTGGCTAATCCAAGACAGGATGTCTGTTGCACAGTTTCGTTTAGAAATATCATCTGCTGTGGAATGAGGCATGCTCTAAATAGCGCTTCTGTTCCCTGGACTTGCCAGTCCCTAGAACCCCAGACTGATTTTAAGTCTATTGTGTCCTTCCATAGGTCAAAACCCTGTTCAGACAGTTGGGCAATAAAGGAAGCATAGTAAATCTGTTTGTTGTTTGTCAGCATAATTTTCAGTGCCGATGTCGGTGTAACCGTATAATAATATGAGGTCGGGTCTGTGGTGTTGAACCCTGAAAAATATGAAAATTTTTGTGCAAATGCTGCTGAACTACTTTTAGGTGGTGTAAGGCAATGTTCCCACTGGTGGTACTCAAAAACATTTCTAGATGAAATAGATTTGTGCAGGAAATGATGACCATAATGCTGGTAACAGTACAAAGTGTCATAGTCTGAATCACCTTCTAACATTTCAGTATTTGGAAATGCAGCAGTTTTTTCTAAATCAGACAACATGTTATTAACAGTTTCAGAGTCCCAATCATCAGAAAATGTACTGGAGGTAATGATATCACTTTATGAAATTTTAAATATATGAGATATTTTTAAAAGTTCAGTAGGACCGAATATTTCGAAATCAACCTTGTCCCATACTATACCATCCGGTATAGGAACCGCTGTGGTGTTCACTGATGACAAGTCTCTTTGTTCACGATGTGAAGATTGATGTGGTTTTAAAATTAAATTAACTTTCTGGGCTGTCGAGCTTTGCTGGAGGTATCGTCCATTAAAAAGCAGGCTAAAAGTTATTACTAAGCCTAGCCAGAAAAGAAAAAATAGAATCCCAGTAATTACCCAAAGTTCTAACCAAGGCGATACCAGGTAAGTCTTTTTAAGAAAGTTTAGAAAGTCTTTAGCGTGCTGTTTGCGTGATTTTTGGTCTGGCATCGTTTCCGGTTCGCTTGGATCCAAAGAAAACGTATCAAAGTTCATAAAGTAGCCAGAAGCAGTTCGATCAATTGTAGGAATTGCATCGGGATTTGTTGTAATCACACTTTGCTCTCGTCGAGGCATGTTGATGTAAACATCAGTATTTGGTCTGATTGCAACCTGGTTGTTATTTTGAGTTTCATTTTGAAGATGAACTTCTGGTTCAAGAGGAACGAGTTCCATAGCATTGTTGCATAGTCCTTCATTCCGAACAGGAGGCTCTTCAAACGTGATGAGTCTTTCTGTTTGAACTTCTTGGATTGTAGCGAGAGGAGGGTGTCTGCTACTGTGGAGTCCACGAGGCCTACTGTTCAGTATCGGCCACATAGTGTGGTTTGATTAAGTCAATTGAGACAAATTTTTTCTCCTTTTTCCCGGCAAGAGGCAGCAGAAGTACAGTTCTTGTTCCTTGTACTGCTAGGACCGGTACAGGTTTTCTGTAGGATGGCCCGAATTCTTTCTTGTCTGCTATTTTTTCTCTGACCAGATCCCTGACTTTTGGGATCCAGACAGGTCTTGCCGTGACTTCTTTGACTTCCCCAGTGGCGTTTTGTTTGGTGTTGACGTTACTTTGTCTTGTCCTGGATTCATTTAGATCCTGGAAAACAGCCAAACGATCATGGATATCAAATGGTTTCCCATCCGCCACTGTGCCTTCACAATCAAGATCAGGTACCAACATTCTCGTCCCAAATAGGACCTCATATGGAGTGACACCCCCTAGAGAAGTTCTTGGCTGATTGTTGAGTTCTCTCTGATCCCCATATAAGTCATTGACCTAACTACCGCCCTTGCCTAATACCCTAGCTGTTAAAGATTGCTTTAAGTCCCGGTTTTTCCTCTCCACAACCGAATTTCCCTCAGGATGGTACGGAGAGGAGTACTGCAATGCTACGCCCATACTTTTCTATGGCCTCTTTGTAAGCCCGAGAGCTAAACGCCGGGCCACGGTCAGAATGTAACGTGACATCTGCGTATGTCCCTATAAAGACTCGCAAATCTTTTATAACAGTTCGAGCGTCAGCCGAGCGCTGCGGCCAAACCCATAGGAATCTGGAGCAAGAATCCACTGCAACCCTTAGTTCGTAAGGGGCCTCAGTGGTTCAGATAAACGCACGCGAATGGACAGTCTGATGCTGTCTAACAATGGGATCTGTGCTGGACGTCTTATAGTGGAACCCTTCATCTGCTTGCAGATATCGCATTTCCAGACATACTCTCTAGTCTGCCTTTTCATCTTTGGCCACGAATAGCGTTGTTTCAATAAGGAAACAGTCGCCGAAAGTCCAGCATGTACAGAACCTATCCCTTCGTGTGCCGCTATGATCAAACCTAACCTACAATCAATCAATCAATCATGTCACTTATAAAGCGCACTACATACCCGCGAGGGTCTCAAGGTGCTGGGGGAAGAGGGGGGTGGTGCTGCTACTGATCGAAGAGCCAGGTCTTGAGGAGTCTTCTGAAGGCCAGTAGGTCTTGGGTCTGCCGAAGGTTGGTGGGGAGGGTGTTCCAGGTCTTGGCGGCAAGGTGGGAGAAGGATCTGCCGCCGGCGGTCGTTTTCCGGATGCGGGGGACTGTGGCGAGGGCGAGGCTGGTGGAGTGGAGCTGGCGGGTGGGGGTGTAGAAGCTGAGTCGTCTGTTGAGGTAGGCTGGTCCGGAGTTGTGGAGTGCTTTGTGTGCGTGGGTGAGGAGCTTGAAGGTTATCCTCTTGTTGACAGGGAGCCAGTGCAGGTCTCTCAGGTGGGGTGTGATGTGGCTGCGTCGGGGGATGTCGAGGATAAGACGTGCAGAGGCGTTCTGGATGCGTTGCAGCCGTCTCAGGAGCTTAGCCGTCGTTCCTGCGTAGAGGGCGTTTCCGTAGTCCAGCCTGCTGGTGACGAGGGCCTGGGTGACTGTTTTTCTTCTACCTACGATCCATATTTGGTATTTGGTATTACTCTATCCCCCACTCCAGGAATCTGAACATATGGAATGTTTTGTGCATCTAACTTGTAGGAGTACTTGAGTAGAAATTTTTTAGGTGCTGCTGTGCTGCCTTTGCTCGAAGCAATGACAGCCACCATTATCTCGCCGTCTATTCTCGTTTTTGAACGAGTGATTGCAGCTACGGAAGCCATTTGCACAGCCCCTTTTGCGGCTTCATCAGCCAATGAATTCCCTTCAACGTGAACGCCATCACGCTGATGACTCAGTGGGTGTATCACGTGAGCCCCTGGTAGTTGGTTTTTCAACTCTACTACCTGTTCCCATAGCATTTTATGCTTAATTGTGCCACCTTTTGCATCTTTAAACCCGTTTAGTTCCCAATGATGTAAGTACTCATTGTACGACTGTACACAGTAAAAGGAATCACACACAATTAGTGTGGGGAATTCGCGATCCGTATTTACAAGTGCCAGTATTAGTGCTTTTAGTTCTGCCAACTGAGCCGTGCAGTCTCCTAGAGATTGCGTTTTAGTGCAACCTGGATGGAACTTTCCATCCCGCATGCGACCTTTAATGATTGCACACGCTGCGCTGTATTACTGCTTACTCCCTATGGCCGGTTGCGCAGATCCGTCAGTGTAAATTATGTATTCTTACTGATCTAGAGGCAATATTTCATTAGGTAGAGGATATTCTTGTTCGTACTGCAGGAATGATTGTGTTTTTAAACTTGGATCAAATCTGTATTCAACGTCCGTTGCAGTAAGAGAATTAGCCCATTGTATCCATCTCGGATGTAAGGCTTTCGCATTTGGAATGCTAGCCTTTGTAACAGCCTCTAAGGCTGGTACCGGGGTTACGACAATTATGCGTTTCCCCTGAGCCAGTGCTCTTTCTCTTGCTACAGCGGTTTGAACAGCTGTCAGTATTTTTTTCTGTTGAAGTGAAACACATTTCTGCATTTGTGTACAAGTGTGATTTGTATGCGATTGGTACCGTTTCACCTTCATTGAAGTAAGTGTACACGCATTGACCTGCTATTATTCTGAACACCAAGTTTCGTACGTTTACGCGTGTCTGTAAGTGTTTCGAAGCAATCATGTCTTCTTGTAATGAGTGTAACAAAAGGGCAGACCGATTTCTAAAGGTCATCTCCTAGCTCTAGGAGATGACCTTTAGAAATCGGTCTGCCCTTTTGTTACACTCGTGCTTGTGCTGGCATCCACCTTGCGGGAGCGAGCAGCGGCGCGCAGGGGCCATCTGTTTTCAATTAGCGTGGCCGTGCGTGCTTGTTGACACTACTCTACTCTCGCTCTCACCCTCGCCCTCCCTTGTTTTCTTTACGATGTGCTTTTGTTTGTTGCACCCATGTGTGATATGTGCGTGTCTTCTTTCAGGAACATTTTCTTACACGTTTTCATATATATTGTTGCAAATGTCCAAAGTGCAAGTTGAGATCGGTATTTCAGAATATTAACACATAAATGCTATCGGTGGTGATGTATAGATGCCTAAAACAATGTTTGATACTGATTGTACAATTTCATATAGCCGCTGGTTGAAACATATTTAGTCAGAAGCCTTACTTGCTTTTGAAGTAATAATTAATTACACGACGCAGAGCTGGAACACTTGCATTAAGGATCTCACGAGCAGGAAAGTGCATTCTTAATCATATATGTAAAATAAGGACGGCTTGGAATGAGGCGGTGGGCTCAGCCCACAGAGTTCAGACAAGTGCCTTTAAGGTTCGATGGTGCTTGATGAATATGTCATCAATGCAAGCACCAGCTAAACTGAAGTTCATCACACAGTCCTAAATATTCTTTCCAGTGTTTCTCCCAAATTTGCCCCGTGTGGCTCAGCTGAGGCTGGGAGGCTTCAGCCGGTGCCAGTACCTAAAATTGGGTTCCTGGTACACCCCGTTCTCCTTCTAAACCGGAGAATGCTTTTGTTTTTTACCAGAGGTTAGCACTCTCGTGATCAGTTTTTGTTCGTCTCTTCCCAGAAGGTTGGGCGTAATTTTGAACACCAACGTTGCCTGTTTACCGGCCAGACAAGTCTGCCACCGACACTGCGATAATATAGTCGTAGGGTCAGTGTGCACAACCTCAGTGTGTGTAGCCCGATGAAGGAGTCACCGCACCCTCAGCTCTTTTTTGTCTTATAATTAAATATTTTGATTCAATCGAGAAAAAACTATGGATTAAGACTGTAAATATTCGTTCTGCGTCCCGGAATGTCTTTTATAGCACTAAAATCTGATCTCTGACGGCCTCCTCGGGTACAGAAATCTATAGCTCATTACATGTGTTGTAGCTGTGCCCGGAGCTGCACTTGTATTGATTTTAAAGGGCTGGGCACTGACTGCATCTGCAGGATGACAAGTCTAGCATGAAAATAGCTACAAGCCACTTGTCCGTCATTCCAGATGAGCCATTTTCAAATGAAGGTTGAAAATGTACAGCCCAGGGCCTGTGAATTCAAATCACCAAAGTACCATTTTCACCATATCAGCCAACAATGTGCTTGGAACGACATCTGGTGGCCCCCGCCCTCGGAAGCCCGCCCACCCCCACGGACCACGCACGCAACCTCGGAATATAATCATCAGCAGAATTACGATTGGCTACAGCGGTTACCATCTGTGGCTGATCCTGCCACTAGGAATGTATGTGCCCCACCCCACCCTTCACCACCTCCAAGCACACACGCGCTCTCCCACTCACCACACACACACTGTTCCTTGCTACACATGTACACACACTCCCCAACCCCCACACACGCAAGACCACACCCCTCGCCCCACACACAGACACACACATCCGTGGTTGTATGCACAATGGCACTAACGCACCGCTCCCCGCACTCACCCACACATATATTAACACACGCCCCCGGCACTCTACACACCAACACACACACACACACACACGTCCTTTGCCTCGCCCCTCCCCCAACAACCCACATAAAGATTTGGTCTAATGTTTATCTGTAGCACCACCCTCCAATAAGTGTTAGAAAATATACACTTCTCATGAAACCATAATTTATGTATTAACTATCTGATGGAGGTGGTGAGCTGCATTTGCCATATTGTGGAGCTCAAGTGTCAGACTAATTGTTTGACCACATACAGTTACTTTGAGTGAGAATATTGAATACGTGCTCCTTGCAAAAATGTCCTGTGGACCATATTCTTTGGCGTTATGTGTGTAGTCTTGTTTTACAGAAGGGACTCCATAGCCTCTGCAATGCAGAAGGCAGGTCGGATCTTGCTTCACAGCATTGCCTCACTTGCATAGAGACGGGCCGGTCCAACTGAGACAAAGACTTTGCCTTCGTGAATGCTGTTTGCCATTGAAGTATGACCATGATCAACAATACCCTAAAGGACACTGCTGGATGTGTGCCACATTCAAAAGAGTACACTTTTGGAAGGAACACAGTGGGTTCACATGTTGCACATGCTTCAAGGGTGGGATTCTGACCCCTTCCAAAAGCAGAGGCCATGAAGTTAGCATCTTCACATGAGCAGCCAACTACTCTTACTGGTCAATCAGGACCCCTTTAATGTTATGTGCTATCTGCATGCAACCAAAGAGAAGTGGGTCGCCTGCTGCACCATGTGTTGTTGCGGCACACTCTTCTGCACATGAGCATAATGTGTCACATTTGCTGTCTTTTTAAAATACCTCATCTACTCAAACTGCATTATGTCGCTGACGTATAGGTGCAAGCATGTTGCATTGATCTTCGTGTATGCAAATTGATGGTGCCTCTCTGTGAGGGGCAGATTAATACTATGGATAATGTGCTGCATGGCTAAATACTTATAAGGTCCCAAAGGCGAGACCTATTGGCTATGCCAATGCTTGTTATACAATGCTGGAGCTAAGGCTACTGCCCACTTCCGTGCATATGCATGTTTAAGGTGTATGGGAACGAGGTCGGAGAATGCTGGAAAAATTACATTTTCTCCCCTTGGGCACTCCATAACGAATGTTGGCGGCCAATCTTGTTCTGCTAATAGGATGTCATACCCGGATGACAGATTTTCCCAAAAGAGACCCTTAACTTTCCTGGGCTTGTCCCCCTCCATTTGGAGTATTATCTCGTGTAACTTATGTGGGACGCTTACCCTGGTGTCTGGTGTTTCCACCGTGATGTAATCATTCAAGTCTGCTGTCACCAGAAATTCCCTCAGGTTCTGGCGAGCTATTGTTACTTCTGCCGCACTGTCTAGCATCGTCTGAGCCCATTCCCCGTTCAGAAGCTGGGTCCTCAGATATCTGGGCATGTCTGATCTTCAGACCTGCAACTTTCTTTTTCTTAAATTGAGGTTTTGATTTTGGCGTGTCTTCTTTTTTGGAAGTATAGTCTTGAGCGTGCTGCTTGTCTCTGGACTTTGTATGCTCCTCTTTGTGTTCTGACCGTCCTTCTCTCTCGGAGTTTTTCGTCGAGCCCTGAAAGGAACGAGAGGAACGTGTATCAGTATCCTGATACCTGTCAGGTTTCCTAATATTATCCCTATTCCTGAGATTATACCTCTTTTCAGAGGGCTCCTGTGGAGGAGCTCTACCTCGGGATTGAGATCTCTTTTCTGAAGAGTTTTGTTTTTTATTATCCCACTTCTTTTTAGAAGAAGCAGGTGTCTGCTTTGAAGTGTCCTTTTCAGGACTGCCCATCAGTTGTGGTTTTAAAGCTTTCCCACCCAAACTGTCTCTGCCTAATTCTGCATATGCAGTTTCAATTATTTTGGGCAGTTCGTGTTGTTGATCCAACGGACTGAACTCCCTTAGGCGTTGGCGGATTGCCACTGAAGCTGCTTCCCCTTTAATATTAGCTAGTATTATGGCTGATACCTGGTCGTAGTTATTTAATAACTTCATCCCCAAGTTCAGAGCAGGCTCTGCTCTGTACTCGTTTTGTATTTGTCTTATTACATCTGGTACCACTGCTAATGAAGGAATACCATGTGTTCTGGTATATATGGCAGCAAAGACTGTACCCCAAGAGGTACAATCCTCTAACTGTGGTGTTATCCCCATGGGCAAGCAGATTGTTAGCATTCTGTGTTTTTCAAACGTGGTAGTATTTGGAAATACAGCTTCGAGCTGAGTTATTTTCTGAGCTACCCAGAATGGTATTTGTTCACGTTTCGTGGGCTTTTTGCCCATTACCGCGTGTAATGTTTGTGGAGTTATTTTAGTTGGTGTACCCTGGGATTGAGTACCATTAGTTCCAACTGTTGTTGGTTGGACTGTGAAAGTCCTCATGACGTATTGTGTCAGGGTTCTGTAGATTCTAATTAGATCTTTGTGTTGTGTGAGTAAGTCTGGTTGTGGCATTGTTTCAATGTCGGGATGCGGTGTGTAGGCCGCTAATATTGGCCATGTTGCCCCGTCTTCTCCGAGCGGGCCTAATCTTACTCTGTGTCTTAAGTGGGGTAGGGCGCCTTTAAACCAGAAAAAGTGTTCCTGGTAAGTGAGTGGAACTTCTATGTCCTCGCAGGGACCGTATTCCGTTGGTGCATCTCCCTCTGTGTAAGAGTGAAATGTGTGTGTTCTAGCATATGCTTTTGGGAATGTAACCCACAAATAGAATACCTCTGTTTTGTTTGATTTGTGTGCCTCTATCACAAAGGCTACTAAGCCACCCCTGGCTGATAAACCATATTCTAGTAGTTTCAGGGTGATAGTACGTCTGAATTTAGGTGCAATGAGAATTCCATCCACCTCTTCATCTTCTGCTGAGAGGCGTCTAGCCACCACCGGGTTATCTTGGTTGGTTGTGTCCTCAGTCATTTTGGAAAGTAGTTTGTTCAAGGGAACTAAGATAAGGTGTTATGCACAATTTAGGAACAAAAATGTCCTTCAAGCTTGATTAACCAGCAGCCAATAAATAGGATTTTTGCCTACTCAGCTGTGGCAGAGTTTTTGTGCCCCCCCACTCCAGACGTCTCTGGTGTTTGTGAGTAGGGGTCTCTGAGAATTAGCACAACTGAACTACTCAGATTCTACTGGTAATAAGTACCTAACCAACGTTGGGCGCCATGTCGTGTAGTTCCTATAGTACCCATGCAGGACCTGCGCGTTTGGAAAACATAAACTGTAGGATTGGTGGCAGACTAACTCTGAGCACCCCCACCGAATATGTTAGCCTGTTTTTGCATTTAGCTAGCTCACAGTGCCACTAGTGTCTCCTCTTATCGGGGAGAGATTAGTTTCTGGCAACCTCAGAACATGACAACCCTGATCCCTCAAGATCGTGGAAACAATGTACTACTTTTCGCTCCGTCACTCGTGCTCATTTAGTATATCTCAGAGATACACAGAATAAACAGTCTGGGCGTTTCAATAAGGATTTATTGAACAGTTGTTATTCTTGTGTAAAATATATGAGCTGCAACAACCATTAGACAGTAGCAGAGATATATGATTAGCAGTACTATGAATATAAAAGGATAGTACAGTTCTACCATCTTGCAATAAGCATGAATAAATACATGAATATAAAATGCATGATAAAAGTGCGCGTACTCCTACAATGCCTATCTAGATGTACCTAAGTGTACCTAGCATGTGGGTAGGTGTGAAGCCAAGAATCCCTCTAAGGTTTAGTCGAACCCCATTACCTGAAGTGTGAGAATGTAGGAGCCCCTCTTGGTCTCGAGTTGGACACCCCGCAAGGGATGTTCAGACCACTGTCAGCGGGAGCGTCTGCATGCAGGAGCCTCAGCGTCTCTGGTCAGTGTGTCAGCCTGGAAGTCTCGGTTCCCTCTAGCTACTGATAGCAGAGGTGCTGTATTTATACAGAAAAGTATATAGAGTCCCTTTGTCCCTTGTTCTTGTGTTAGCCATTGTCGGGTATGAGGATGACGTATGTGATGAACCTTGTGCGTAGATATTAGGAAGGTGGTGTATAGCCCCTGCCTGGTTTTCAAGTAGCCTTATGAATATTCATTCCTGCGGTGTCAGTCTAAAGATGAAGTCATAGAACACTATTGTTCAGGGAAAACCCTCCTTCTGCACCCAGGCCTAGAACTAGGTAAAAGGTTCAGTCCATAAAAGGCGTTCAATCCTTAAAAGGCTTATCACTGTGTAATGTAGGGGAGGTGATGTAGGTGAAAGGGTATGATGTTCCCTGGGCCTATATTAGGGTACCTATATGAAACATAACAGGGCTGAGGAGAAACTTTGTCCTGATAGTGCACTAAGGGTGGCTCCCCTATATTAATTCCTTGGGAATTGTCGACTTGGCTTATTAATAGCAATTATAACTCACTGCATATCTAACCATGCAAGACTGGGCCACGTTCAAGGAGGACGAGTATGGGTACTACGAAGAAGAGCAGGGTCCTTTCCTGGAAGACATATTTGTAGATGCCTTGGATGCATCAGTACAGCAATCAGTAAATAAGGCCATTGAGGTGGCTGTTCCCCAGACGGTAAACCAAGCTCTGGCAGCCGCTCTCAAGCCCATAACTGCTCAATTAGAAAACTTTGCTAGGAGGCATGGGCTTCAATCCCCTGATGCTACAGGATCAGTGCCGAATACCTCAGCTGGAAACCCCAAGGGTAAAGCCAAGTCATCCACATGGCTGCATGTGCAGGCCTTAGCGAAACTGCCCTAAGCTTCCTCTGGGGATCTCCCAATATTCTGCCCCGGCAGTTACAACCCCAGTGCCCAACAAGGCCCAAGAGTACCGTGATGCCGCTAGTCTTACACCCCCCGCCCCCCCCCCCCCAGTAGCACAGTCCTGTCGGCTGGTGCCCGGGGAGCTGCAAACTAGCGCCTGGTGCTGAATGAAGTGCTCCGTAATACCAGCGATTACCGCCCCAACCAGCAATCTAAGCCCCCACCCCTCGACCCTCACCCCTAAGTGCCTGCCGCTTCCACGGGGGTGAAATCCGCCGCTTCGACCCATCTCGTGTTCCCGCTCTGCCAACATCGCACGCCTGCAGCTGGAGAAGGAGGAGCACTTAAACTCTATCGGCAGTGTCCTCCGAGATTCTCAGCGGATGCTCTCCTGAGGCGGTAAGTGGGGGCGCATAAAACAGCCTTTCACGACCTGAACTCAGGTTTTGAGATCCTGCTGGCGCCTAATTTAACCCCCATTAAACTCGGCACTTACTTTCTAAGCGGATCCCACGGAACCTGACTCTAAAATGGCGCCCACCAATGTATTTTCACCGGTATGGGAAGATGTCCCATCTGACAAGGGGGTCCCGATGTTCCACTAGGACAATGGGCTTAGCTGAGGAAACAATCCTAAGATCTAGAGACAATACCACCTACAGAGTCTTGGAGATCAACAGACTCGATTTGCCTGACTTTAAGATGGCTGCCAAGCTACACTCCCCTTCCTATCCTGCCACCCTTGCCAGCTCCACCAGCCCATCTCTGGACTCTAGACTTTTGGTCCCTTCCTAATCCTCAAATTTATCCGGCGGAGTCCGAAATGTATGACCGATTCCCGGTGGAGCTGCTCCGACAGCTATAGGGGAGACAGGCTCTGGCACACCGCTATGGCCGTCACCTACCCAGCCGGACCTCAGACTTATGTCTCGTCTCTTTCTCCGCTGCTGACTCCCTCCCGTGGACTCCCTGCTCTCCCTGGCCTTTTTTTTTTTTTGTGGATCTTGTTTTTCATGGTCGCTAATAACTCCTGTATTGAATTTGTATCCTTAATGTGATTATTTTTGTAATTTGTATCACGCTGTTTCCTTATGTAAAGCGCTCTGATACCTCCGGGTCTAGCCAGCGCTATATAAAACTTGAATAAATAAAATAAATAAAAAAATAATGACACGGGTCCTGACACCGATTCTACAAGCCACAATTCCCCTCCTAGAAAGAAGAAGGCAAAGAAGGCACATTTGAACCCTCCTGCTTCCACCACTTTCCAGATCGGAAATCCCTTTGATTTTAACCCTCAGGACATCGTCCACCCGAGATCTTCTGACTGGGCTCCGCCCCCGGAGGTATCTGATTATATCCACCAAAACCTACGATTTTTTTTTTACAAAGAAGTCCGTAACAGGCTAAGATCAGAATGCCCACGACCTGATATTCCGGACAAGGTAGCCGATACCCTGGATATTGACGCCAACATGCTGGCGTTTCTGAAAAAAATCGTCAAAGGGCATTGACCGAGCTTGGCGCGGTTGCCAGGACAAGCTCCTGGATGTCACTGGCCCCCTAGCGAAGATCCTCGAGATGGCGTTAGTAGCCAAGGACACAGGTACCCCTGTGGATCCATACATTTTGGCGGGATGGACACCGCGCCATTTGCTTCCTGGGTAACGCGAATTGTGCCATTTCAACAGAACGAAGAGAATCGTTATTAGTGAGAATGGACAACAATCTCACGGAGCTAGCCTCCGCGGAAGCGGGCCCTCTGCGGAAGGTCTCCTATTTGGCAATAGATTCGTAAAGGACGTACCAAAATACGTCGGCACATTCACGTCCCTGGACAAGGCCCAAACAAATCTAAAAAGGGTTTTCCAAGCGGGGCTTTTTGGATGGGCCGGGCGAGGCAGGGGCCACTCGCCAAGCCACCAATATTATCTATGCACTCCCAGAGGAGGCGCCAGTCGTGGTAGAGGGAACTGGCAAGACAGCACCAGAAGGGTACCTTCTACCCGACAAGAAGATTTACTCGTCGCCGTTACCACCGAGGTGGACAAAGGGGAAACTTCTAACCCCAGATTATCTCAGGTAAGAACACTAAATTCATCTTTGTGTCCTCTGGGGGGGGTCGTATCTGTCATTTTCTGCACAATTGGGCAACGATTACACAAGATGCCTGGGTCTTACAAACAGTTCAGGGATTTCGCATAGACTTTTTCCAGACCCCAGTGCAGGACTCTCTTCCACCTCAACTGGTTTTTTCACAACACAACAACGATTTTATAGATTTAGAAATAGAAGAAGCCACAAAAACACACGGTGGCTTTCTGCGACAACAGTCCCAGGGGTTTCTGCAGCAATGTCTTCCTGGTGCAGAAGAGAGGGGCTGGTCACAGACTGGTGCTCAACCTAAAAGAGTTCAATCAATACGTATGTTACAGGCATTTCAAAATGGAGGGATTCATCTGTTGACGGATATATTAAAGCAAGGGGATTAGATGGTCCGGCTAGACCTCAAAGAGGCTTATTTAACCGTGCCGATCTATCCTCCTCACTGACGATTTCTACAGTTCCGGTGGAAGGACAGATGGTTGGAATACTTGGTCCTGCCTTTCGGTCTTTCTTCAGCTCCTTGGTGTTTCATCAAGTTGATGAAACCAGTGACCGCACACCTCAGGGAACAGGGCATTCGCCTAATAATATACTTAGACGATATACTCATCATGGCCACATCCTCCTCCCTAGCATCCCGTCACTTACAGACAACAATATCTCTGTTAGAGAACCTCGGGTGCCAGATGCGGAGAATGCCCCCTCTTTTGACTGGTTTGAAAAAACAATGGAAGCGTAGTAATGTTTGGTCACAGAGAACAGGAAAATCACCCTGAGGAAGTCCTTATGTAATTGGACGAAACGCATTGGCTGTGTCTTTGGCTGTTTCCTTGGCTGTGTTCGTGCTACTATTTCTGTGTATAAGAAAAGAAGGAATAAAAGATTAATTTTTTATACAATAATATAAACTTTGTGATGTCTACTACTGTTATTGTGTTGTTGTAGCCTCCTGGTGTTGTCCTTCTTTGTGAAAGTATTATATATTGTATATACAATATCAAGTCTGTTTGTGCTCCTCCTTTTTTTAATTAATGTTTTTATTAATTTTTCAAAATAATACAACAGTCTTGATCTGCTGAAGATAATATGATCATTGTGTCGTACATAAACAAGACATTCAACCCACCCCACCCACCCTTCCACCCCCAAATCTGGCTTCGACTAACAATAATTTGCAGATCATTAACAAATCATCTATGTGAGGACAGCAATACGTCTCGTATGCATTAATTGTAAAATGTTAGCATGCGGCATACCATTGGCTACATTGTCTTCCATATAGGGACCATAGTACCCCATACCCCACACAGTTTCATTTTATACATTCTAGTATTATTCATATAGGTCTTTTGCCACAAATTCCTCCATTATTGTATTCCACTCAAGTGATATTGGCATCTTTCTCAGTCCCTTCTGTTCCTCCCTGTGTAGTTCCGCTCCCTCAGCCCTCCCCCAGCGTACCACTTAATTATACCAGTCTAGTGCTTTGGGAGGTCTGGCCGCTTTCCATCTCATGGTTATATTCCGTATTGCCAATATCATTGCCAAGTGCACGAACCTACGCATGGGGATTCCCTTCTTACCCTTGGGACCGAGACCTAGTACACAACTGTCCAGTGATCTGATGTTCCTTGTCGGTGCCACGCTGTTCACTAGGTCCTGGACCGTCGACCAATATGTCAGTAACCTGGGGCAGTCCCATAACATGTGCAGTAAACCCGCACATGGAGAGCAGCAACGGGGACAATCACCTGACGCCTCCGGGAACATTTTGCTAAGTCTGTGTGGGGTTAAATATGCACGATGTACTATCATTAGTTGGATAAACTTAAACTTTGGATTTCTGGTGACCTTACCCGCATGTTCTAGTACTGCCCCCCATTCTCTATCCGTGAGTATGCGTCCAATATCTGTGTTCCATCTATCTCTGATCGAGTGCAATGACACAGAGGTATGCGTGCGTATTCCCCTGTATAACCATTTCATCAAGTGATCTCCCTCCCCCATCAGATATTGCATGTGCGCCAGTGCATGGGTCTGCGGCTCGTCCCCCCATGTGTCCATATTGTTGTAATATATCGTGAAACGTGGGCATGCCATAGAAATAGTCTGTCTGGTACCCCCGTTTCTCTCACAAAGGCTTCATGGCACATCAATGCACCATCAGCGAAGAGATCCCCTTCCGTGGAGACTCCTCCGTCTTTCCAGCCTCCTATGTGTCGGAGCGTCACTCTACCCGATGACAGTGGAAGGCCCAATAATGGTATATTTGGTGCGTAAGGTGCGGGGACCTTGGTATACCGCACCGCCCTTTTCCAGTAACTAAGGGCCGTGCGGAGCAGTGGAGACGCTGTCTGTGGAATTTTGCTGCCCGGTAGCAACAGCACATGCAGTTCCCCTTTTTCCCATGCTAATTTAGTCATAGATATTTCTCTCAGATTGCGGCCTTTTATCCAATAAGCTAGCCATTGAAGTTGTCCTGCATAGCAGTAGGCTCTCATGTCAGGGACGCCCATTCCCCCTTGCTTCGTAGCTAGTTGCAATTTGGGAAGTCCTATACGTCTACGTCCGGAACCCCAAATTAATTCAATTATTAAGGTGTCCAGCAGTTTGAATGTAGACATTGGTACCAGGATAGGCAAATTAACAAAATAATATAGCAGTCGCGGGAGCACCACCATTTTTGCAATGGCTATCCGTCCAGCCACCGATATAGGTAGGGAGGTCCAAAACGTAATCTGCTTCCGAAGTGATGCTATGGATCGGGTTAAGTTCCCATCCAAAATATCTTCCACGTCTCTATATATTTGGATGCCTAAATATTTAAAAGGTAACTGGCGCGGTTTGGAACTCCAATTGACCAAATTGGATCGACGCAGTCCAAGTGACGTCGTTAAAGAAAAAGGCGTAGGATTTGTTCTCATTTATCATGAGACCAGAAAGTTTCTGGAACCTTGAAAAAAGTTCGGGCAGGGGGTCGTAGTTCTCCCCTAAATTATTAAGAAACAAGATAATGTCATCAGCATACGCCGAAACCACATGCCTCTCCCCATTTATATTGATCCCTTTGTGTCCTGCCTGCATCCGTATTGTGTGCAATAGAGGTTCCAGCGCTAATATGAACAATAATGGCGAGAGCGGGCATCCCTGCCTGGTGCCTCTTTTTACTTGATAGTGGTTGGAAATATGGAGTCCTGTGCGAGCCCGCGCTGTGGGGTTCGTATATAGCAATCTTACCCATTTTATGTATTCCGGGGGATCCCAAATTTAGTCAGGGCAGTCAGCATATATTCCCAGTGCAGCGAATCAAACGCTTGCCGCAAATCCAGAGATATGCAGCCTCGCGGTTCAGCATCCGTGGGCACCTATGTCATCACCATATGGAGCCTCCGAATGTTGAGTGCCGTACTCCTGGTTGGTACAAAACCACACTGATCAGTATGTATTAAGGCAGGGGTATATTGCAGTAGTCTGTTTGCCAGTACCTTACTGAGGATTTTGTAGTCCGTGTTAAGGAGCGACAATGGTCTATAACTCGCTATATCTCTGCTGTCCCGCCCAGGTTTTAGCAGGGAAATCACTGTCGCTTGCACCATTGTGTCAGGGAGGAAACCATCCTCTACTGCTGCACTGTATACTTCTAATAGGTGAGGAATCAGCAATTCAGAGTACGCCGCATAGAATTCAATGGGCAGGCCGTCAGTGCCGGGTGATTTATTGCGGGGAAGGGCCTTTATCGCTATCTTAAGCTCCATCTGCGTGATCGGAGCCTTTAAATCTGCCGCCTGCTCTGCGTTTAGCGTGGGAATTTGCAGCCCCTCAAAAAACTCCTCATATTTCATATCCTCTACTCTATCCGGGGATGCATACAATTGTTCATAGTATTGTCTAAAGGCAATGTTAATGTCCATCTGTGTGCGTTTCACTTCTCCCTCGGGGCTGTCAATTTCGAGAACGGGTGTCATAGGTGGTGCATTTTTAATAATCTTGGCTAACAGGGGGCCTGCCCTATCCGCATTCACATGCTGTGATTGCGTGTACCGTCTATAGTCTAGAACTCGAAGGTCTTCTAATAATTCTGCATGCGTCATATATAGTTCCTGTAGTTCTAGTTTGCTTGTTGTATTAGTAACCGCGTCCTGCTCCAGTCTGCCCATTCTGGTCTCTACGTCCATAAGCTTGTCAAGAAGTGTCGCACGTACTCCCAATTTTGTACTAATCGCCACCCCCCGTATCACTGTTTTAAACGCGTCCCATTCTATCTGCTGGGAGCTCGCTGTATTCCTGTTTTCCGCAAAGTATTGGGTTGTAGCCACTTCAAGAGCAGTACGGAACACAGAATCTTCCAGCAGCGCTGGATGTAGTCTCCAGGATGGGATTGGCGACGGCACCTTTCCCCAGTGTAATGTAGCCTCAACTGGGTTATGGTCAGAATACGTTTTGCTCAGATGTGTAGTGTCTTTAATAGTACCCAGTAGGCGCTGTGAACAGAATATCCGATCTATACGGGTATGCAGACTGTGTGTTGCGGAAATAAAGGAGTACTCCCTATCTGTAGGGTGTTTCTCCCTCCAGACATCTCCCAATTCCCACCCTTTTGCCCATATCTGCAGTGCCTCTGTTTGCTTCCTACATCCCGCCTCTTTCAGGGGTGGGTGGGATCTGTCCAGCTCCAGGTCTAGCACTGAATTAAAATCACCTCCTAGTATCCATGGATATCCTTCCCATCCCACCAGTGCTGTGCTAAGAACTTCCAGGAAACCATCTTGGTCCGTGTTCGGAGCGTATACGCTTCCCAGCACTACACGTTCCCCATCCAACAGGCCATACAACAGCACATATCTCCCATTCGCATCCGTCCTCTGTTCTAGCAGTTTGAAGGGGGTACCGTTCCTGAGCCACACCGCCGCCCCTCTGGCAAATGTTGAGAAGGAGGTAGAGTACAGCTGTCCTCTCCATTTCTTGAGGAGCTTAGCCGCTTCCGCATGTATTAAATGCGTTTCCTGGAGAAAAACTATTTGTGCTTTCCTACGATTTAATTGAGCCAAAACTCTATGCCGTTTGGGTATGGATCCCATCCCTCTTACGTTCCAGGATATGTATGTATAACTATTGGGCCGTGCCATCAGGTCTCCGATTATGCAGTCTAACTAGCCTATAGGTCCCAACATGCTGTGCATATCTCACATTCCATAGTGCCGAGCCAGTAGATTCCCTTAAACACCCCAATACTAGGTTCCCCTCAAACAACAAAGGAGAACCAAACCAACAAAACAAACTCAAGAATAATTCCATAGTTACATAACTCAATGCAGTTGCCCCAGGGGTAGCGGTAACCGTACCGAGCGTAGCTTCTTTCATGTTACACACCTATTTGGGGACCCAGGAGCCCCCATCAACACCCTATTTTGCAAGTATTAAACATTGTTATAGATCTTATTAAGCAGCCCACCCCGTTCCGTTACACAGGGAGCACCTAAGGATCATATACGGCCCAGGTCGAACATCAATCTAGGTATACTCATCCGACACTGCAGTCCAGCATCGGAGGCAACAGTTTGTATCGTCCTATATACTCATCAACAGTTTGCGGAGTGACCAGAGGAAACAGGGCCACGCTGGACCCCGACTCCGACTGCGCCTCCATCTCTACCGATGAGTGTCCAGTGTCCACCGCCGACCTTGCATCATGCACAGCCAGTGCCGCAGCAGTCAGGACCGCATCCGTTTGACTGTCCAGTATCTGTTCTTGGGAAGGATGTCTGCTTGCTCCTCTGGCAGGGTGCCTCTGTCTTTCACATCTGTCCTTTTTCACCCTCTGCGTTTTCGGTTGCTGTCCGTGAGTAGACTGCGAGGAGTGCCGAGATCCCGGCGGCGACAGTGTAATTTCCATCCAGTCCGCAGCGTCTTCCGGATTATCAAAGAACAGGGCTTTTTGTTCATAGAGAATCTTAAGGCGAGCCGGGAACAGTAAGGCATACTTTAGGTGATGCAATCGAAGTTTCCTTTTGACGTCCAGGAAAGTAGCCCTCGATCTTTGTACTGCTAGTGTAAAATCCGGGTAAAAGGAGATCGTTTTGTTTTCGAACGTTATCGGAGCCTTTTCCCTTGCCAGACGCAAAATAGTGTCTCTGTCTTTATAGTTTAGAATCCGCGCTATTATAGGTCTGGGAGGCGCACCCAGTCGAGGGGTCGGGACGGCACCCTGTGGGCGCGTTCCACACTGAAATGGTCAGTGAGACCCATTGTAGCCACCTGTTCCCGCAGCCATTGATCGATGAATTGGGTTGGATGGGTCCCTTCGCTTTTTTCCGGCAGACCTAAAATGCGCACATTATTGCGTCTGGAGCGACCCTCTGCATCATCCACCCTATCTTGCAAGCCTTTCAGCTGGTGCTGTAGTTGCTCTAGTTGGGAGGAGTGTGCCGTCTGTTGTGGTATGAGGTCGTCTAGCGCCAGTCTGTTATTTTTTACTTTGTCCTCCAGTTTTGTGTGGTCGGCTTTCAACAGAGTAAAACTGGTCGTGAGCGTGTCAATTTGGGTTTCCATCACTGCCCTGGAGTCTCGTATTTCGCGCAGTATTAAGTCCAGCTTTCCATCTGTACTATTGGATGCAGTGGGTGGGATCGCTTCCATATCTGAACTACCCAGTTGGGTGTATGGCGTAGTTCCCGAAGGGACCGTCTTGCGGCGGGGGATCCGCCTGTTTAGCATTCGGTCGCCCCATTTCCCACCAGGATTTGTAGGTGGTGGATAACTAGGGTTGTGTCACCAGGCGCCCCTGTAGCGTCGCTGCAGCCAGCCCCGCAATGCCATCAGGCACCGGCTAACAACAGGGCAGTACTGTGCTCACCTCAATTCACCCTGTGCAGGGCGCCCCACCAGTCTGGAGATCCAGTCCATGCACACCAAGTAGAAACTGGGTCCTGGCCCCAACGTGGTTCCAATCAGCTGCTTCCTTCACGGCTATGCGTCCCGGGCACACCAACCAGACCAGGTGTAGTATCTCGGGCCTCGGCACACGGACAGTCACCAGCGCGCCCCCGTCACTGTAGTGCCCTCTGGACCGCTCTCGTGGCCCTGTAGTCGTTGCGGCAGATCTTGGTCCCTTCCACTGAGCCAGTGCCACACACAACACCGTAAGGCAAATGTTCACGTAGTGGTATTAGGCGCCGGTATCTTAATGTAGGCATGGCACTCCACCTCTGACCAACATCCGAATGTAGCCCATTTCACCAGGCCAGACGGCTCTTGCTGAACACCTCAGCGCCCACTGAGCACCTCGCGCCCACAGTGGATCCCGGTCCAGGGCGGTCCAAATGTCGGTCTCCGTTATTCCTTTCCGGGCTTGTAGGTCGATGTCAATGACCCCATGTGACGGTCCGGCAGCCAGGGCAGGGGTCACTCTACCTCCGAACAGCAATATGCGGATGCAGAGCCCCGCCTCGCCGCCGCCATCTTGGTTCCAGTCCGGGTCTCGAGCAGGGCCGCTATCGCTCACCGCAATATCTGCCCCGGTAGCCTGCCCTCCATGGTCGTGCTGTTAAGAGGGGAGGGGCAGTCGGGAACCGCCACGGTGCAGACAGTCGCCGCTCCGGCACGCCGGTTGCTGGGTTTTGGTTCCGTTGCCGCGGCGGGGTCCACCCCTCTCCGCAGCGTCAGCCCGGCCAGAGACACCGCCGGTCTCAATCGGGTGAAAAACAGTCTGCAGTCCGTTCCGTTCCCCTTCACAGTGGGCTCCACCGTCTCCGGTCTCTGCTATGCCCCACAGGGAGCGCCGGGGTGCCTGTATCTGTCGAGTAAATGCCTCCATGTCAGGGTGTATCGCGGAGCCCCTTTAGGTCGCTGCCGCCATGCTCGGCGGTTGGCCACGCCCCCTGTTTGTGCTCCTCCTGTCTGTGTTTGTAATTTATTATATTGGGGTCTTGTGAACGATTGGCCCTAGGAGTGAGCACATTGCTATTTAAGGGAACAACATTGAGTGCGGTGTAACTTTGTCACAATCATTCAACTACTATTTTATGCACACACAAAGCACCATGCATTTTCTTTAAAATACTTCCTGAGAGTATCTCAATTCTCTCCCTCTTTCTCTCACTTTTCTCTCACAAAAACAGGCATACACATGCAGGCAGAAACACAGACCTAGGCAGACACACAAAATACTCAGGTATGATTAAAGCCCCACTGCTTAAAAGGAAAAAAAATAATAATAGCTTATCGTTATCATTTTAGTTTTCCTATTGCACTCAGTGGCTCGCAGGGCGGGACTTGCCAGAGCAGGGGGAGGAGTGGTTTGCACTCCCTAAGTGCGCACGACTGCTTTCTTTGCCCTCTTGGGTCGTCTGCACTTTGCATTTTCCCCACCAGGCTGTAATGTACAGCCTGGTGAGGAACATGCCCAGCCGATCCACAGCGCTCAGACCAATCACAACGCTGCATTGCAGTGTTGTGATTGGCTCAGGGGAGCTTGGGAGCCCAGGTGCTTCCTGCTGCTTCCTGCTGCCGGACTGGAGACAGGAAGAAGAGGACGGAGAAGAGGCGCTGGCTGGCCGTTTTCAGGTAAGTGTTTTTTTTTTTCTTTTTTCGTTCCCCCCGCCCCACCATTCGGGACCGGTAGCAGCCACTACTGTAAACCGGAAGATGCCAAACTCGTCCAAAAATTTATTACAAAGACAATGGGGCCCCCAAGAGATCCAAACTCAGTTTGTTGCACCAATTCAGCCAACGTCGCCAGGCAGAGGCATTACGTTTATGGGTGGCGTCTGACCACGAGCAGAGGAGGAAGACTTCAGCTTGCTCCAAAATGCCAGGCAAGAGCCAGCGGTCCTTGAAATGCGCCACGCCACTAGCGGTAGCTGGCCCTGTGTCAGCAAAGGATGTCGAAGCCCTGACGGGTCCAGAAGAAGATCCTGGAAGTGAATGATACGGGACGGGCAGTCGCAGGACATTTCCATGAGAACCGGAAACCATGACTGGGATCTCCATAATGGGGTGATGAGGATGAGCTCCACCTGATGGAGGCGAGTGTGGGAAGGAATAGTGTAGGGGTCTGTGCCAGTCCTGGAGAAAGGCTTCCGTGACGGAGGATAAAATGTCCTTGCACCATGAAAAGAACTTGGGAAGTTGATTGGATAGGCGAGAGGCAAAGAGGTCCGTTTCAAAGGGGCCCCACCGGTTCTGGAGAAGAAGGAAAATGAAAGGATAGAGTTTCCTCTCACTGGAGTCTCAAAAATGTTGAGAATTCCAGTCCGCTACAGTGTCCTCACATCCTGGGAGCTTTGCAAGGACTGTGATACAATGTTGAAGACAGTAGAGCCAAAATTCCTTGGCTATCTCCACTAGAATCTGGGATTTGGTCTCGCCCAACTTGTTGATGTACTGGACAGCAGAGATGTTGTCCATCCTCAATAGTACACAACAACTGGAGTTGTGGGGCGCTAGAGTCTTGATGGCAAAAGAGCCCGCCAAGAGTTCCAGGCAATTTATGTGGAGATGAGATTCCTTTGGTTTCCAGGGTCCGCCGGTGGAAATACTTCCACATCTGGCTCCCCAACCCCATTAGCTGTCATTGGATTCGATGACCATGTCTGGTCGGCTGCCAAAAATGACCCTGCCAGTCCAGCCTGACGTGTTCAAGCCACCAATGCAGTTCTGTTCTGGTGTCCTGAGTGAGAAAGATTGTCTCTGAGTAGGAGAGGCCGCATTGTTAGTGTCGAATCTTGAGTCGCTGAAGGGCTCGATAGTGTCAGGGAGCTGGAAATATGGCTTGTATCGAAGAAGCCAGAAGGCCTACAATCCTGACTATAACTCTCAATGAGACTTTGTCCCTGGATAAGGCCGCTCGAGTTTCTTTCTGGACCATTTTTAACTTAGGACGCGGTAGAGAAAGAAGGGCCGATGCCGAGTCTATCTGAAAGCCCAGATGTTCTATACACTGGGAGGGGCACAACATGGATTTCTTTTGATTAACTGGAAAACCCAGATCTTGGTGCAACTGCATGGTCCAAGAAAGATGAGTCAACAGCATCTGACTGTCCTGCTCCATCAAGAGGATGTCGTCTAGGTAGATTATAAGCAAAACTCCTCTGGCGCGAAATTGTTCCACGACAGGCCGCATCACCTTGGTGAAACACCACGGAGCGGAGGACAGACTAAAAGGAAGGACCTTGAAGGGGAACCATTGACTCTCCCATTGGAACTGTAGGTATTGACTATGAGGGGGAAAAATTGGAATGGAGACATAAGCATCCTTCAGGTCGAGGTGGAACATCCAATCCCTGTCCTGAAGGAGGTCTCTGAGTAGGTGAATCCCTTTCATTTTGAAGTGCCAATATAAGGTCAAGGTATTTGATTCTTTAAGGTTGATGACCAGTCAAGAACCTTTGTCTTTTTTGGAGACCATGAAAATATTGCTGCAAAACCCAGATGGGTCGGGGTGGCAGGGGGAGATTGCCCCTTTCTGGAGTAACTGAGCTAACTCAGTATCGAATAAAAGTTCAATCTTGTAGGTAAAAAGGAAAGGGGGCTGGAGAAAGGGTTGGAGGGGCGTTCTAAAAATTCTACCTTGAACCCCGAGACGGTGTCCAGAACCCATGGGTTTTGTGTAATGGACTTCCAGTTGTGGAGAAGTGTTGTGTTCTGCCCCCAACTGAACGGAGGAAGGAGGAATTAGGCTCACCTGTTGTGTTGGAGAAGTGGTGGTTTCCTTGTCCTTGCGGGGGCCACGGTTGTAGCGGTTGCGACCTCCACGACCGGCAGCGCGGAGGGGCAGGCTCTCTTCTTGCGAGGCAGCATGACTCGCACCACCAGGTATCACAAGCAGTGGCGACTCCTCCACTAGGGTGGAGGAGCGTTGCCCCACTGCTGCAAAGCAGTGAAAGAAAGAACAAATGCAATAATACTAACTCGGGGTTGTATTTGTTCCTGCTGTGCAGCTTTTCGGAGCGGGCAGGGCTGCTCTGCTCAGAGAGCAGGGCAGGTAAGGAGTGGTTTGCCCACTCCAAGTGGGCATGAATCTTTGGCCGGGCCAGTCAAAGAGTCATGCGCACTTCGCATGTTCTCCATGCAGGCTGCATTATAACTAGGGCTCCCGGTTTTATGGTATTTATTTTTTTCACATTTCCGTCTGTATTTATCCATATTTATTTTTTGGTCGTTTTATCTGTATTTATCCACATTTATTTTTGACGCAAGAAAAAAAACCCGCTAAAGTTAGTATCTTTCCACATTTATTTAAATTGACAGGCACACTTGTACTAGTTTGTTAGAGCTGTTTTTTTTAAATTGGAGCCTATGCTAAGTGCACTTTACATATTGGGAGCAAATTTCTTCCCTGTCCTCTAAGAAAAGATGCGTGAATTAGTGATTTTGATTAGGTCTCATTTGCGCAGCTGTCTTGCAAAATGTCAATGCATTACTAACTCTTTTACTCACATTTAATCAGCCATCTCAGAGTGTGTCTGCTCTTAGAATATCAGATCATTCTTAGTGTGCACTAGAAGATGACCTACCCCACGAGGCATTGTAAATCGCCAAAATATCGAAAGAATCCTGCATCTTCATCCGTACAGAATAGTGCTTTGATATGGACACTATGGAGAAAATGTAGAGCACAGGTGGTGCAAGTCATTTCTCTTCTTGTTTTTATTTTTATTTAAGTAGCACTTAAATAAACATTAAATAGAAAAATGAAGTCATGCTAACTGACTTGCTCACCTCTCACTCAGCCTCACTGCCCAACAGCGTGCATAGTCAAGGAGAGATGCAGCCAGGCTTCATGCTAATAGTTGTTGGAGGCATTTCTGCCCCGCTCCCCCTGCCCTGCCACATCAACCTCCTTCACCCTCCCACACAACAAGAAACAAAAGGTTGCTGGAGCAGCAGCCGATGTCCTGGGGTGTTTTCACACCTCTTAATGGACATCGGCTGCTTGCACTGCTCCAGCAATTATCTTGCGAAAACTATCGCTGTGAGAGGTGCTGGAGTGTCTCTGCAGACACAGTGCTCCCAGTCCCCCCGTCTCTGGAGCAGTTTTGGGTCAGCAGTATCCCGTTTCTTTTGGCCGCCCCTGTGCACCTCTGACTTTACAGAGGAGCACAGAGGCAGGAGGAGCATTTGTTTTATAAGTATTTTCCCGTTTTTATATATAAATACAGAGAAAAACCAAAATATTTTCCGTCTGTATTTATATGTAAAAATCCGTTTAAACGGAAAACCGGGAGCCTTAATTATAACCTACGTGGAGAACATGCCCAGGCCCCCATTCCCTGGCTGAGCGCTGAACCACGGCGCCAGACCAATCACAACGCTGCATTGCAGCGTAGTGATTGGCTTATGGGAGGGAGTCTGCCTGCTTCCTGTCCTGGCCCCAGGGAGGAGGGACTGCGATGACGTGGGAGAGAGTGGGAGAGCGGTGAGGAGGTACTTTTTAAACTTTTTTATACATTCCGGCCCGCCTGCCACGCCGGATCCGTGCCGGCCGCTACTGATCACAAGGGTATCCTGCTGCTCAGAGACCACGCAGGTGGCGAACTAGAAAGAGGACCAAGGGTCCGAGCAACAGGCGCTCCCTTTTCGCCTCCAGAGCACCCACGTCGGGTGCTGACAAGCAACGCTAAGCCCAGAGGGCATTTTTAAGGCGTGCACGTTAAGCGCGGTAGGAAATCAAAGTGCATAGTAACATACGGATGTAAAATGGTACTTATCTTTCTGACGTAGCAGCAAAGAAAGAGGAACAAAAATGGCGCTCCAAGGTCGTATCAGTATACTAGGAGTCTGATTGGTGTAATACTGATGGCGTCGCATAAAGATAATGTTGGGAAATGTAGTTTATGTTTCATACATTGTAATTGGCTTCTGTGAACTTTTATTAATAAACAGTTAAGAAAGAGTAAAGCATAATCCGAAGCCTTCAGTCCTGACACCCACCCCCAGACAGGTGACCTAATCATCCTAGGCTACTTGGTTGTTCCACCCCGCCAACCATTAATCATTGATCCCCAGATTTAGGTTGATGGGTCATCACTGTAAATTTATTTTGACAACACCCTCCAGAACTGTTCCAGTCCATTAAGTGGAAGCGAAGCCCACCTGGAGTTATGCGTCACGGCTTCTAGGCTTCCCATGCTACGAATGGGTGACATTTGTGGCAAGGTCAGGCCGTGCCTGGGCTGCAAGTGCCATGTCCACTCAGCTGCTACCCCTTCTTGGCTCTTCTTTTGCCCCTTCAGTGTCCTTGCTGTGAGTCATCCCACGGACACTGTTCTGCCATTTCTTCCCTTTGTCTACTGTCCATCCTACCATGTTATTAATGCCAGTTAAAATGGTGCTGTCTCTGCCACGCTGTCGGTGATTTCACGACTGCCGCCAGCTCCCTTGTTCTATACTAAGCACTTACTCCTATGAGAACACTAAAAGTTCGAGAGCCCCGGCAATGTTCAGTAGGAACATATCCATACCTACCCCGGAGAGGAAGACCCTGTGTTCTGCGTAGTAACCTGACACCCTAAGGTTGATGAGCCTGTGACTGATGAACTCCCAATTCATGCCCTTGCAAAATTAGCTTATTGAAGTATTAAGCTTCCTTTGGATCTCTGCACTATGCCGTGGTTCTCTGCTCTCCTCTATTCTAAATGAGCTATCATCTTGGACCAGAAGATGGCTATGGGGCGAACTAACCTAGCGACATCAGTCAAGTTGGTCTTTATGATTTCCAGCAGTTTCCACCTGCCCCGAGCAGAGAGGTAATTCACTCCCAGGTGAACCCCAATGGCGTCTGTTCTCTCACGTGACTCCAGGGCCCTCCAAACCGCTGGTAGCAGTTGTGCCCACCTCATCCTGGTTTACCCATCCAGACCAGGTTAGTGTTGCAAAGCCATATACCTCCATACTGTCTCTGTTACCCCGCCCACCACTGGGCCCTCAAAATGTATGAGTGCCCCAGCAGCCAGGGCATCCGCCCTCTGTGGAAGAGAAGAAAAGGGGGTGGGGGAATCTTAAATTGATTCTGATCTGATGTAAGCCCTCCACTTGCCCAGCCTCCTAATTGCATTCCCCCTGAGCTGTGAGCTGCTGCTGTTGTGGCTGCTTCAATGCAGAATGAGTGGGAGCCAAAGCGCTGCAGAGACAAGCCTGCGTTTTCCAGGGCTTTCCTCTGCACAGCTGTAAACAGGAACCTGTTTTAGAAGGTACTGTCACGGTGTAAGAACAAGGGCGACCCACCCTGGGGCCTTACCCGCAAATAGTAGTGAGTGAAGCACAACGGACAACATTTGGGTGACCTAAGGCAATCTATCTGCAACAGTTTGCCTTTGGCCTCCTGATCAGTTTTTAATCACCAGATCCTCAGAAATATGTGGGCCTCATTCATGCACAAGTCTTGGAGCTGCAGGCAGAAGCGGCCCGCGTCTGTCTTCGATGGAGCCACCACTTCACTGACCCTGTACGCTCTGATGAATACCACAGAATAGGAGGCCTTGAAAAGGGCCAATTCAAGGGGTCGCTGCAAATGGCTCGTAAAGACTGCAGCAATGCAATTAGCCTGTTAAAGTCAAAGGGGAGCCTCTGGTCTTGAGGTCTGGCTTGCATGCGCCCTCACCCCTTCATCGCTGCTCTGCAGTAGAAGGACTTTGTTGGATCGTCCCCCGATTGGAGCTTTGCGTAGTACGCCACTACTTCTAAATGCTCTTGCGCCCATGCCTTGCTCTGTTTATTAGTGAAGGCCCACAGTATGAACTTCTCCACCCAATGCTTGCTTGCTTGCCACTAAGATCCTTTAAGCCATTTACTTGTTAGAAGAGTGCCATGCTCTTACGATACTTGTTGCTTGTCTTAGGTGCAAGGGCTCTGTCGACCAGCTTCGCCAGGTCAGGTCTACCAGGCCTCAACGCTCCTTTGGGAATGGTGTCATCTCCTGGTCTGCCTGCGGCTCCAGCTGCCGAAACCTGGACTACTGAAATCGAGAGGGAGCATAGGCAATTGAGTCATCACAACCCGGTACATGTCTTACTCTGAACAGTGTGTTCGCACTTAGTTCGCAGCTGACAAGGTGACATAGCAGACCAAGGACCCTTGGGCATGACGTTGAGCCATTGTTAACTATCTGCACGACTGCATGATTGTGTGACCAAAGCGTCACCTGCTTATTTGTAAGTCTTTCCTTCCAGAGCGAGAATTTGAACCACTATGGGAAACAACTGAAGCAGCATTCTGTTTCTCGTGACCCCTTTTGTTTTGCCAGCCAGCGGACCAACGTGCAGTGCACCAGGCTTTGGCCAGCATCATGCCAAACTCTTCGCCCGAGCCGCACATGTGAAGAGCTCCAACTGTTTTGCTGTTACTCATGGTTCTCGCCATATTAGCTTGCCATTGAAGTCTGACAAGAAAGTTAGCCTTTGTTGAAGATCTTGCCTGATCCTGGCTGACAGCCTGATCTAATAGTGACTCTTGGTCAGCACTTCGGTCAGCCCTGCTAGGTGCTTCGCAAATGCTCTCCCTGATGGAATCAGCCTTCCGGTGAAATTAAGCTTGCTGAGCAATTGTTGTAGTTCCTGAAGTGTAGCTTTGTTCTTATCTACCAGCCCTTCTATGGCTAGTTGTAAGTCTGGGACCTTGTCAGTGGGCAGGCTACACACCCCTTCTAATGAGTCCTGTTGAGTGCCCTGGAAAGTTAACTTGCTTGTTGGACCTGACGTTTTGTCGTGCGCTAGTGGCACACTCTTGATGGGACTCACCGCGGAGGGTCTAGGGGTGCTGCCCTATTGTGATTGCTTGAGGGGGTTTGCCCCGAATACTCACTTGGAGGGAGCAAGGCTCGGGGACAGGGTCCTGCATAAAGACACCCTTGGAGGGCTCCCTGTCTCTCACCCTCTCCATTACAGAACAGGAGCGGAGGAGCTGCCCGCTTGGACGCTAGGGTCCTGGACTGGTGGCCTCAACTGGCCCAGTGGTGCCACCCCCCTCATTTGTTCTCCTTCTGAGCAAACCATGAAGTATCCCCAAAAGAATCTGAAGTGAACTTTGCAGGGGCTGGCTCGGATTGCTCTACTGCAAGGAACTGCGAAGGGAGGACTATAGAGTTCTTGGGCCCCAAAATTATTAGCGCCACTTTACTGAGCACAGATGCCACCTAAATCTAAAGGGGGCCTGGGCACGACCCCCAAAACATGCCACCCGATCAAGGAGGATCTGGCTTGGATGGCCCAAGGTGAAGCTTCTGGTGAGGAGTCAGTCATGGGCGCCTCCATCCAATCTGGATATTAAAAATCTAGGACTGGAGGGCAACAAGACCATTACGGAAAAGATTGATGGGGTGGCCATCACAGTGGTGCTACTGCACCAGGATATGGACAAAATGAGGGAGCGCGTAAAGGACTTGGGCACAAGAGCTGATAGTACAGATTAAACCAGGTGTCTCCAACTGAAGGAAGTGACCCGAAAGGGCCACCCGGGTCACTCACGACCACCTTCTCTGCCTTCCTACAAATGAAGAGTCGGTCAGACAGTAGAGAATACAAACCAGATATTTATTGAGATTACACTGCAGTGGAGCCCAGTCTGACCAGCCTCTTGAGATGGCTGTCGAGGGACTGAAGCCCGTAAGCATACAATTACATTATGTACGCTTGCAAAGTCCACAAAGGCACGCCTACTATGGAAAAACACTAGCAGGTGTCGTAATACAATGGGGGTACAGAGCATAAGTTTCGATTCTGCAGCTGGGCACAGGCTATCTACTGCCCAAGGTCATCTGGCCTATCCTCTCTACCAGACGGGTGGGAGAAAGGCTCCATCTAACAAGAAAGGTATGTACTAACGAGGATACTTGCAATTATAGAAGAAAAAGCTCAACCTTGGGAAACGAAACTTACCAAGGACCGTTTCTCGAAAAGAACTAAGCAGCAGTTTCGTTTATCGTACAAAATGGCGTCCAGATTCCAAGATGGTGTCGCGAATGCTAAAATATACGGACAGAAGGGCTTCCCAATATTAACAAACCCTCCTGTTAGCATAAGCTAACCATTTACAATCGAAAAGACATAAACATAATGAAGCACATAGCTTGTTCATGCACATGTTATGCTGTCAATAGTGGGAGTATATTCCAAGAGAAGAGAAGATGTTTCGAAGATACCCTCATCTATGGCCATAATGTCATCTACTTCTTTCTGTAACATTATTGCTGCATTAGTGTCATGAATCGACATCTTCCTCTTCGGAGCCAATACAGAGATACAGTATGTGCAGCACATTGGGAGACATTGAATAGGAACACAGCAAAGTATCAATATAACAATTAAATATATTGCTTTTTCTATTAGCCACCCCCATGTCCCAAAAAGGGACCAACTCCAGTTACCTGGTTCCATACCTTTGACATTATAATATCCAAGATATGTTTGGTGATATTCTTTTCCATATTTGTTATGCCCACTACACACTGATTGCCAATAACTGTGCATGCACCACCATTCTTTGCTAAAATAAAGTCCACTGCGTATCTAGTCTGTTCAGAATAAATCCTCATACTTTCTAATTGAATGGTGATGTCACGTAATGCTGCTACTGTGGTATTTGACAATATCTGTAATTTACAGCCAAAATATTCCCGTGCCTTTTCAGTCCTACTCATAGCCATTCCCCCAAATGTGAAAATGGCAGACAGGATATAACCAAAAGTAATACCATTACTATAACTGTTGATCACAATATCTGTTACTCCTTCGCAAAATTCCTTTGTAAGTGTTCTCTTTACCCATTTTATTTGTCTGTGAGCATATTTGCAAGGGACCCCCAGGGGCAGCACCATCCCCAGAGCTACATCATTGGTGCCATTATGAACATTTGAGTACGTTCCATTAGTGAGAAAAAAGAACTTGGGTGGGCATATATCGGCCTATCATAATTCACAGCTGAATAACGAGAATTACCTGTAACGGTGTCAGAACCTTTCGAACTTTTCAAAGGGAATGTCTGTTTGGATATGATCACCCCTGAACCGTTGATATACAAAATAGTATCAGTATTATTTATGATGGGGCAACAAGCAGGGTAATAGCCAGCTTTTTGGGGAACCGTCCCTTCTTTATAGTGCCAACCCACCAATGTAATATTTTGCTCTTCCAAATAAAAGTTATCACAGTACGTATTATTGTCACAACTGGGGTACCCTGTTCCAGTGGGTTGACGATGTTACAAGCATGGCCTTGGGTAGCCAAAACCAAACTCCCCTTTACCGCAACAAAATTTGCCGGCTTAGAATATGTATAATTTATCAAAGACAGAGGGTAAGCGGTCCATAGGCTAGTTACAGATTTAGTAGGATAACAAGCAACACCATTACCAAAAAATCTTTTATGAGTATCTAGAAAAACATTATTAGAAAACATTCTTTTCCGTCTTGGTGTGAAGATATCATTGTCAGAAGTAGGCGAATTACTTGCATTTTCTAACGCCCAAAAAACTCCACAAAGAATAATCATCAGCAGAATAGCAAAAATAAGGACTAGCACCCTCCGCTGCTTCACCCATGATGATCGGGGCAAAACAACAAAACCTAATGGCTGTTCTTCATCGATCATTGGCCTGCCAAAAAGATGCATGATAGCGGAATGAAAAGGTACTATCAATCTAACCGTAATGAAACTAAGCAAACAATCTTCTTTCCAGCGTCCGTTTTTCTTCTCCTGTGAGCCTCGCTGGCAGGCTTCTATTGTTCATCCACGGTGGTGCTATCAAGCACTTCTCGTTGGAGCTACACAATTGCAGCCCTTGCTGAGGAAAATCCACTTCTTTCAGGATAGGGTACTCTCCCTCCTGGGAAAACACCCCAAACTTATCCTGTCCAGTGTCTCGAACAATGCACCAATCTCTCTGTCCCTGCTCTATTGTCCCTATTCTTCATCCATGAAGTCCATCCCTACTAGTCTGACTTTTCCTTTGGTGCACTGTTCCTTTGTCGAGGACGCAAATTGTACTTAACAACTCCAGGAACAGAGGGATCAAGAAACAAACATTCACTTTCAGCGGTATGGACTGATTCGGATTCAAACACAGAAGGGCCAGCTGACTGGAGCTCTTGGCTGGCCTTAACCTCAGGTGGCACTGCTTCATTCAGGACTGCATCACTCTCCTCCTCAGAAGGTGCCCACGTTATTCTGGCATCGGAGAAAGGGATGAAGCGAGGAACCTTTTCCGTCTCAGAGTCCCCTATGCCGTCGATCCTCCACTGGTCATACGGCAGGGGAAGTGGCACCTTCTTGGTATGCGTAGAGTGTATCCAATTCTTCCGGCCGTCCACTTTGACTGCAGTGCGGGTGGCGAGCAGTATTTGGAAAGGCCCCTTCCATCGGGGCTCCAAGCTGCCTTTTCGCTGGAAGTGCTTTATCAGCACATAATCACCAGGCCGAAGGTCGTGGCCGGGTCCCTCTGTAGCGGATGGCAAGGCCTCTTGAATCTGCTGATGAATAGAACGCACATTTTTAGTTCATTTGTATAGATAATCTATCAACAAGGGGTGCTCTATCTCGGAAAAGTGACGGGGTCTTGGAACTCCCCAAACATTAGCGGGCCTACCAAAGACAATCTCATAGGGGGACAACCCTGTTCTAGTATGGGCTGTAACTCTCGTTGACAACAAAGCCAATGGTAAAGCATCTGGCCACTTCAATCCTGTACTCTCCTGAATTTTGGCCATCTTTAGTTTGAGAGTACCATTGTACTTCTCAACTAAACCTGATGACTGGGGGTTATTCGCAGCATGAAATGTTTTCTTAATTTGCAAGCAATCGCACACTAACTGGATGACTTTAGAATTGAAATGACTGCCGTTGTCACTCCAAATCAAACGGGGCAAACCAAAACGAGGGAAAAACTCCTTCAAAAGAGCTTTTGCCGTCGCTAGAGCTGTATTTTCCTTGGTAGGATAAGCCTCAACCCATTTACTAAATGCGCAAACCACCACCAACACATACTTCAAATTGTTCACCCGTTCCATCTCAATGAAGTCCATTTGCAGGACTTCGAAAGGGAAAGAAGGGGGTGCAAAATTACCCAGAGGTGTAGGGGTCCCCTTCCCTGGGTTGTACAACATGCACACCATGCAATATTTTACTAAATGGGCAGCCGTCTTTGGAATATTATCATTCTGCCACACCGGATCGAGCAACTTGCAGATACCCCTAGCACTAATGTGAGCTGGTCTATGAGCCATAGTAACTACGGGGAGAATATATGTATCTGGCAACATCCATCTCTGTTTCCCTGACTTATCTATCCAACACCCATCATCATCCAATTGTGCTGTACTTTCTTGCCATATTGCTAATTCCTCAACCGTCACCTCGCTCTGGATTTCTTTCACACGATCTAGTGTGTCCTCAAACATCATGACTTCCGGCACCCATCTAGCAGTACCTGCTACAAACATCTTTTTCATCTTAGATCGGGCCGTCTCTTTAGCTGTTTGATCCGCAAAAGCATTCCCCCTCCCCACATCATCAGTAATTGCTTTGTGAGCGCTACACTTCACTATTGCCAGTTTCTTAGGCAGGGTCAACGCACACAAAAGTCTATTTATCAAAGGGCCGTATTGAATCTTTGAACCATGGGAGGTAAGGAATCCCTCTCTTTCCAGAGCCGCCCAAAATTATGAGCGACTCCAAAAGCATACTGGCTGTCAGTGTAAATATTAACCACCAGTCCCTGACTCAACTCACACGCCCAAATTAGAGCTGCCAGCTCTGCAGCTTGGGCCTACTGATAGGGGACTCGTGATGTCTCAACTATCGTGTGCAGTGTTGTGATCGCATAAGCAGCAGTTGTGGTGCCATCTGGTAATTTAAAACAAGAGCCATCGACATATAGTTCCCCTTGGGGGTCAGATAAGGGAACATCAGTCACATCAGTCAAATCTACCTGTCCCTTCGGCTCCTCCTCAGTGCGAAACATACAATCATGTATGTCTATCTCCTCACTCTCCGAAAGGAGGGGTAGTAACGTGGCAGGATTCAGAGTGGCACATCGTTTGATCGTAATATGTGGTGCAAAAAGAGTTAGCTCATAGCCAGTCAGACGTGCACTGGTAAGGTGCTGTGTCTTTGTTCTGTTGAAAGCGTATCCACAGCATGGGGTACCATAACTGTGAGATCAGTGTCAAAAACAAGCCCTGCCGATTGTCGAATAGAGACAGCCACTGCCACGGTCGCTCTTAAACAGCTCGGGAGGGCTTTCGCGACGGGATCAAGCACAGCAGAAAAATACGCACACGGCCTCTGCTTACCTCCAAAAGCCTGTGTTAAGACAGAAAGCGCACAACCGGCCGACTCGTGTACATACAACACGAACGGCTTGTTATAATCAGGTGTGCCAAGCACAGGAGCTGAGCAAAGCGCAACCTTCAATTGCTCAAAAGCTTGTTGACATTCAGGCGTCCAAGGCAAAGGTTCATGCACATCTTTAGTTGTTAGATATAGCAGAGGCTTCGTTAATAAAGCAAAATTGGGTATCCAATGACGACAATAGGAAGTGATACCAATGATGGCTCGTACATCCCTTTGGGTCTTTGGAACGGGCATGTTAATTACAGCATTAATACTTTTAGGAGTTAGTTTCCGACCCTCCTTCGACAGTAGGTGACCTAAATAGGTGACCTCCTGTCGACAACATTGGAATTTGGAAAGGGACACTTTATGTCCATGTTGAGCCAAATGCAGCAACAATTTGACTGTAGCTTCTTTACATCCTTCTTCAGTATCGGACGCAATCAAAAATCGTCCACATACTGCAGCAATACCTGGAGGAAGGGTAAGGAGTCCAATTGACCCTTCAGAGCCTGGCTATATATACTAGGACTCTCAGTATAGCCCTGAGGAACCCGACAAAATCTAAAACTACGACCTGCCAGGGAGAACCCGAACAGGTGCCTGCTATTGGGATGAACAGGGATGCTAAAGAAAGCGTTTTCAAATCAATGACAGAAAAGAATTTGGCAGAAGAAGGAATCATGGTCAGAAGAGCAGTAATGTCAGGGACCACGGGGAACTGAGGGACTACTATTTTATTAACTTCGCGCAAATCAATCACAAAATGATAGACATCAGCAACATCATCAGGAGAACCCAGAGGCGGCCTCTTGAGAACAGGAAGGATGGGGCTATTTCACACATTTGCCGCTGTCTCTTCAACAACTCCTGACTGAATCAAATCTTGTATTATATGTAACAACGCCTGTTCTCCTGCATGCAAAATCTTATACTGAGGAATACGAGGCAATATCGCATTTTCTTTAACCTGAATAGAAATTGGAGGTATTTGCAAAAGTCCCACATCTGTATCACTTGTAGCCCACACCGTAGATGGAACATCTTTAAACTCAACTGGGAGGGGGGCATCTTTAGACAAGCATTGTATAGTACTAACCACACTCGGACCCATTGTCAACTGGACACCGTCTGGAGAACAGTAAATATTAGCATGTAGCTTTTTTTAACAGATCTAATCCCAACAGGTTCTCTCCACAATTTGATGTTAGTAAAAACGGCGAATCAACGGTAAAGGGACCTATAGTCAAGGCAAGGGGTTTGGAGATGGGGCTTACTACCGGCATACTGGAAAAACCAACCGAAACATTGTTATGGCCAGACAGGGGTGCCCCAGGGACCAGTGACCTCGCAACAGAACTATTCATTGCTCCTGTATCCACTAAAAATTTCTTCTCCGAGTCCTGCAAATCCACACTAATATAAGGTCCATGCTGATCTACAGGTATCGGAACTGGTCCCTTGCCCTGTCCTTGGCTGTCCTAGCTATAAGACAACCCAGTCACATCCTCCAAATCATAGTCATCATGATAATACTGTCTCCCCTTGGGGTCATCGAAGTAATTCTGGTCAGAGCGACCTGGAGCTGTCTCGCCCTCCTGATCTCTGTCCTGTCCCCCTCTTCCACGTCCCCTTCCCCTGGAACCACGTCCTCTAGGAACCGCAACCTTCTGCAATAGCACCGGACACTCACTATGCCAATGACCCTCTTCCCTGCAATATGCACACTGATTCGGTCCCACAGGCGCAGCGTTTCCGCTCGCGCGGGGCGACTGCCGGGCCGGACCAATGCCACGTCTCCTTCCGTTCCCCCTAGATACCTGCTGCATTAACACCTTCATTTTCAACTCTTTATTTTTCTTCTCAACCTTCTCCTTCTCTTCATTTTCTCGATGCTCATAATACTGTGCCATACTCAATATCACTGAGGGGGAGGAGTTAGTCCACGTGCTCTCCGAAGCCTGCAACCTGGTAGCGATCTCTGGAAGCAGGTTGGTAACAAACCTGTTAACGAACAGTCGGACACTTCCCTCCACCAACAAATCTTGGCCGCTAAAATCCAGAAACACTCCCTCAAACCTGGTGAAGAAGTCCGATACGCTTTCATCTTTCTTCTGACGACATGCGGCTAGCTTATCCCAATCCATCTTCCGGGGTGGAATAAGAGAGTGCATATAAGTAATGTATCACCAGGCTTCCTCTCCTTATCCCATGCCTTAATCTGATCCCATGTACCACCCAATTCTAGGGCATGGTTCTGAGTGTGCACCTGTCGCCAGACATCCACTGGTACCAATAAGCCAAAAAACATTTCAATATCTGCCAACGTCATTACCATCGATGCAGCAGCCTCCGTCAATTCCTTATAGTAAGCAGTAGGATTTTTCCTGGGGTCGGGCAACTGAGCCTTAATTGCGAGGACTTCACTCCTCTTCCATGGAGTATAAACCCATTGTTCTTGAAAACGGGCCTCTACTCGTTGTCTAGTCACTTGATCATGTTGATCACGTAACTCTGGTATCTCCGGGTGAAAAATGGGATGAACTTCCCTCATTGGGAGCTGAGATTTTACCGTCGGGGATTTTTGATGCAATCTACCGCGATATCCAATCAGTGTAGTAACAATAGCAAAAACCTCATTGGGAGCCATGCCTGCAGCATATACTTGGTCCCTAATATCGTAAACAGCCTGAGGTGCAACACCTTTAAAACACTGTTCCCATATTCCAATCAATGTGGCCAACATATGTTTAAGGGCATGCTGCTGATCAAATGGCTCATAATCCTTTAACACACTCCAAACATCCTCAACACCATAAATAGGACTACGGGCCCACTGGGCAGCCTGATTGGCCACCATATTCTTCTCCACATCAGACCGAATCAACACCCGTCCTAAACGCTCCTTTGCAACTGCCCCAGCTCCATCGTCCTGACCACGCACCGGTGTCTCGGCATCTAACAAAAGGGTAAGAGGAAAAACAGGGGCCAACATACTGGTCGAAGAGGGGGGCATCAAGGTCAACATCGGCTGAGTAGTAGGTGTCTGTGAAGGAGAAGGTGACATCGTAACAACAGGGGTGGAAGGAGGACCGGCTGTCGCAGTGGCTGTGGGGGGCAGAGCCACAGAAGAAACTGGTGATGCCGGAACCAAAGCACTTCGATCAATACCAGATACAACGGGAACAGGGGGCAGAGGAAGATGACGAGGGCTGTGGAACAACAGGGTATATTCTATTCGGGGCATAAGGGGAGGCGGTCTGTCTTCCAATAGCTCTTCCATAAAAGTGTCTGTTTCCTCTCTAGAACCATAAGACTGATCACATTGCAATCGAAACCTCCTATCTGCACATTCTATACCCTTCTCCACTTTCTCCTTATCATGTGCCACCGCTTTCTGAGTCAATGACTGCATTCTCTCCCTCCGTGCCTCCCTTTCCGCCCTCAGCCGTCTCTGTTTAGCTTCCTTCCGCCACACCTGAAGGTAATCAAACATCGACTGCCTACTACGTTTACCAAACAATTTTTTCTCCAAATAATTAAATTTCTGTTCATCAAAGGTGCCTGTTGACGGCCACTGCAATTCAGCATTGTCCCTGGTATATTTGTGCCATAATGTACTAAATATAATAGGCCAAGGCCATGCTTAATATACATATCATAATTCGGTGTGCCCTCTGCGAGCGCAGGCTGCTTCTCTTCCAATCGAGCATCAGCAGAACAACAACGGCATCTCACACAGCACAACTTGCTAAAGCAAGGCATTCTTACCTCCACACACACACAGCGCGCTCAACCAAATATCTCACAAACAGCTCTTCCAAAGCAGGTCAACAGACCCCTTCCAACAAAGTATTGGTACCAAATACAAAAGGTAAAATATTCTAAGCACTTAGTCCAAAACAATCCTCAGATTGTACCAAAGTCAAACTAACGGTGCACCATGTTCACAAAGAACCCAAACAAATTCAAGCGCTTGTTCCAAAGACAGTCGACAGACTGCACCTAAGAGAGACAGGCTCAAGCCCCAGACATTTTCAAAAGTAAGCCAAATTCACTCAGTTGCCTGGCAGGGTATCCGCAGACACCCTGTATCTCTAAACGGTCCGCAAACCTACCAAGTTCAAACAGCTAAGATGGCGCCATATTTACCAAGAATCAAGACAAACTCACCTGTTGCACACAGGTCAAACAAAGTTATTCTCCAATGCCGACTCTTCAGACCAAACGGTCAAATCCAAGGGTTTCGCCATTCAGGACCCAAGTCGGGATGACCACTGGGCAGGGCACCGCCCGATCAGACAGGCGGGGCAGCTGCGAGTGCGAAACTCTATCGTGCAGGGGTCCCCCGATCCGCCCATCCGACCCAACACGGCCCCGTCCTCCTCACCCGTCCGCGGGCGAGGATGAGGTCACCCGATGGAGTCCCTGTTCGGGAGCCAACTGAAGGAAGTGACCCGAAAACGGCCACCCAGGACACTCACGACCACCTTCTCTGCCTTCCTACAAATGAAGAGTCGGTCAGACAGTAGAGAATACAAACCAGATATTTATTGAGATTACACTGCAGTGGAGCCCAGTCTGACCAGCCTCTTGAGATGGCTGTCGAGGGACTGAAGCCCGTAAGCATACAATTACATTATGTACGTTTGCAAAGTCCACAAAGGCACGCCTACTATGGAAAAACACTAGCAGGTGTCGTAATACAATGGGGGTACAGAGCATAAGTTTCGATTCTGCAGCTGGGCACAGGCTATCTACTGCCCAAGGTCATCTGGCCTATCCTCCCTACCAGACGGGTGGGAGAAAGGCTCCATCTAACAAGAAAGGTATGTACTAACGAGGTACTTGCAATTATAGAAGAAAAAGCTCAACCTTGGGAAACGAAACTTACCAAGGACCGTTTCTCGAAAATAACCAAGCAGCAGTTTCGATTATCGTACAAAATGGCGTCCAGATTGCAAGATGGTGTCGCAAATGCTAAAGTATGCGGACAGAAGGGCTTCCCAATATTAACACAACCGGTTGATTGCGAGCTATTAGTAGCTCACAGACACCTTCAGAGTAGCTCACAGCCTTGGGTTCATTTTTTAATCAGCACAGTGTCACATCTTCTTTTTAAAGTTAAGGGAAATCTTTGTTTATTTTACATTATTATCTTCAGGCTGCAGATAGGAGGGCATGATAATGAGCAGCCTGGAGTCAGATTTATGACTCAGGGCACAGAGGTGAAGAACTGAAGTATTTAAATCTTAATTAAAAGTCCTTGTCAACTCAATATTGGAGAAAAAGAACAACATGATGTTTCTGAATGCTTTTAAATGGGAGAAAATTAAATGAAAAATTAACTTCACAATTAAGTTAACTCTTCATTTTAATTTTATCCCATTTTATTCCATGTATTTAATTTACAAACATCAGGCCTCTTGCTCCCATTGGCCAGTAGACACCCCATATTTATAACTGAAAAATACTGTCATTCTTTTCAAATGGGAGAAATTTGAAGTGGATAAAAATATTTCTATGAAACATTGAGTCAAAGTTTTTCTCCACTTTCAATTAAGCCAATTGCGTCTTAATATTTTATGAAGCTTGTTTTATACTTTAAATTCCTCCTATTTAAACAGATGGCTGGATTTTTCTGTGTAAATATGGCACCATGTCTACAGGGCATTTACGCACAGCACGCATCTTGCTCCCAGTGGCTGATAGTCACAGTGTCATATTTATAACTGGGCTGCCATGTGTGTCCGCCAGCTGGCTAGTATGAGCCCCTAATGTTTAATTCAGGGGTCTCCAATCTTTTCTGTAGTGAGAGCTACTTCTAATCAGTGAAATTCACTGTAAGCTACTGAAAGCCAGGCCACACGTGCAATGTTATCAGACACCCCCAAGCCCAGTTTCATTTAAAGTGCAGAAAAATGTTCTATATTTTGAAAGTTTTTTGCAGAACATTTTTCTGCACTTCAAATTTCTCCCATTAAAAAAAATGGTTGTTTGTTTGTGTTATGCATGTAACAGTGCCACATATGGCGAAAGGTATGTCCTGTGCCACAAGTACATATGACAGACTCTCATTTACCCATACCCATATATCCCATTCATACGCACACCTGTTCATACATCCCCAAAGACCATGCTCTCACTGACACACATGGCACCCCTGTCAGAGTGGCCCTAGTCAAAGTATTTTGTTCAAACCATAATCTTTGGCTCTATGGACATTAGGCATAATCAATGAAACTGGGCATGGGGGTGCCTGGTAACATTGTACGTGTGGCCTGGCTTTCAGTAACTTACAATGAATTTCACTGATCAGAAGTAGCTCTCACTTCAGAAAAGATTGGCGACCCCTGAATTAAACATTAGGGGCTCTTACTAGCCAACTGGCAGACCACGAGAGGTGTCTACAAATGGAAGAGACCAAGTTGGCGTACTTGGAACATAGGTCACGGCGAAATAATGTACGTATACCAGGTCTGCCTGAAAGTTCGGACCAGTAGAACAATTCCTGGAGTCCTGGTTGCCCATTGTCCTGCTGGGAGTGGGGAGTGTGAGAGAGGGGACTGCAGGTGGACAGGGCCCACAGAACCCCGGGTGGCAAACTGAAACCTGGCGCACCACCGAGTATGCTAATTGCTAGGATGCTGAGATATAAGGATAAAATTAACATTGGCGGCGGCTCAACAGCATGGTGATGTCTGATGTAATGGGAACAGGATCTCTTTTTATCCGTACTATGGTGTGGTAACCCAAAAGAAAAGGAGATCCTTCATGGAGGTGAAACTGAAACTAAGATACCGCGGACTAGCCTATACACTGTTGCCTCCTGCACACCTCCAAGTGGATTTGCAGGGGAATAGACATTTCTTTGACCATGCTGAGAACGCTATGCAGTTTATAGAGAACCATTGACCGGCAAGACGGAGCAGGGCACACACGCATGGACCCAGGTTTTTGGTTCAGTGGGAGGGGGCAAGTCGGAAATGGTAGGGGAGGTATAAAGGTAGACTAGTGCTCCCCAGAGTGTGTGCAACTACTGGTGGCATGGTTCTCGAGGAACCCCATCACTGGGGACCATGGGAGCTACGCACTATGTGGAGGAAGTTTGAATGTTGTTCAGGGGGGGATTGGGTCGATACCACTTGTGGAGGACAGAATGGGGTGGGCCACACTGGTTGGGGGAGGGGAGGCAGCACAGTTTCAGGTTTTTGAGGGGGTAGTTTGTCTATGGTTTCTAGAGAGAGGAGTTTAGGCTACATCCAATGCAGTAACAAAATGGCGCGGGTAGATCATAGGACAGGAGCGGAACATATCTTACACAGATGAGGTGACAGCGGTATCCTGAAACGTTAAGGGGATACAGAACCCCATTAAACAGCAGAGAATATGGTCATACGCATTAATGCATCAGGCGCAGAAATGCTGCAGGAGACGCACCTGCTCCCACAGGAACATGAGAAGATACAGACTAAATGGGAGGGCAGACTGTAGTATGCCAGCTTTAGATCATCGGCACCTGGGGTATTACTATGGGTGGATGCCAGTGTCCCTCTTAAGGTGGAGCGTTGTTAGAATTGGGGGTCTCTAGTTGGCACAGGTAGGTACTTGTGACAAATAGGGACCCTCGCCTCTAGTCAGGGTAAGGGGGTACACTCCTAAAATAACCCCTGCTCACCCCCTTGGTAGCTTGGCACGAGCAGACAGGCTTATCTCAGAGGCAGTGTGTAAAGCATTTGTGAACACATACAGTAATCCAGTGACAACACTACAGATGGACACCACACAAGTTGTATTATAAAAATAAGTATCTTTTATATAGATTTAACACAAGACCATAAATGACAAAAATCCACAATACTGTACTTAAAATGGTAGGTTTAGCTTAGTTCTCTTCAGTTCTTAAAATGCGACACTTTGAGTCAATGTACCTTATGATGCGTCACGTTTCTACAACGGAAGTGTTGCAGAGATGGAGATGCGACAAAGTTCTGGTGCAAAGAAATAAAGACGTCAAGTTCTTCCTGATGCGGCACGCTTCTCCGATGTTGCGAGAAGTCTCAGCTCGATGCGTCAGCTGCAGCGGCGACACCCTTGTTCCGTGATGCGACGACAGCGGCTTTGGCGGCGACACTCTTCTCCGACGTTGCGAGACGCTTCCGCTCGATGCGACGACTGCAGCGGCGACACCCTTGCTTCGTGATGCGACGGCAGCAGCTCCGACGGCGGCACGCTTCTCCGTGGATGCGAGGCGCTTCTCTCGATGCGGTGCAATGCGACAGCTACAGCGGCGACATCTACGATGCGGCGGCTGCGACGGCGACACGCTTCTTCGGGGTTGCGGGACGTTTCTCGAGATGCGGTGCAATGCGACAGCTACAGCGGCATCATCTCCGTGATGCGACGGCAGCGGCTGCGACGGCGACACGCTTCTCCCTCTTGAGTCGCGCTTCCAGCTCCTTGCGACACGCAGTCCCTTCAGAAGGCCCAAAACAGCAGCAGGCACTTCCAAAGGATTCTTGGGGAGCTGGTGGTTGAAGTCTGTTGTCCCTGAGACTTCAGCAGGAGGCAAGCTCTTTTCTCAAGCCCTTGGAGATCCTTCACAAGTTGAATAAAAGTGCACACAAAGTCCTTTCTCCTTCCTTTGGCAGTCAGGCAACCACTGCAGGCAGATCCCTCTAGCTTAGGGATAGTCTTCTCCTCAGTTTCTTCTTGGTTCCGCTCCTCAGCAAAGGTTTCTTCTTGTTTCCCAAAGTGATCTAATTTCCTAGGGGTCTGGGTCCCCTTTATACACAGTTTCTCTTTGTTCTCTGAAGGCAGAGAGGCCTCTGCCTAGTCCAAAACCAGTTCTGGTCAGTCCTGGAGCACTTTGTTTTTCTGACTCCTTCTTTCCTTTCAGAATGTGGGGCAGAGTGCTCAGCCGCCCGGCAGGAGGTGGAGCCAGCATTGTGGAAGGCAGGCACAGCCCTATTCAGACCCAGGTGCAACTCCTCCCTCCACTCTGGATGCAGATCTTTCTATTCAGCCCTGTGCTGACTCACCCTGTCTCCTGTATCCACCCCCAGCCCCTGTCACTCAATCTCCAGACAAGGAATACACAACCTAGCAGAGGCAGGCTTGGAATTTTAGGCAAGAAAATACCCACTTTCTAAACGTGGTATTTTCAAACACAGAATGTTAAAACTAACTTCACTAAAAGATGTATTTTATCATTCTGAGTTCAGGCATACTAAATTCGTTTTTCTACCATGTTCCCTGGGTCAGTTCTGACTATAAGGTGTAATAGTCAGTCTGCCCATTCTGGCCTATGGGGAGCAGGTAGCCTTGCAATAGTGAAAAACGAAAATGGCTGTAATTCACTATTAGGACATGCCACACACACCAGAGCATGTCCTACCTTATACTTACAATGCACCCTGCCCTAGGGCCTACTTTAGGGGTGACCAACATGCAGTAAAGGGAAGGTTTAGGGACTGGTAAGTGGGTGCACTCACCAAGTCGACATGGCAGCTCTAGGCTGCACACAGGCTCTGCGATGGCAGTCCTGAGACACATTTTACAAGCCGCTTCTGTGGGTGGCACAACCAGTGCTGCAAGCCCACCATCGGCATTGGATTTACAAGCCCTGGGCACACTCAGTGCACTGTACTAGGGACTGACAAGTAAACCAATCATCCAATCATGGAGTCACTAATACATAACACAATTTATCATAGGGAGCACTTGCACTGTGGCACTGAATAGCAGTGGCACAGTGCCCAAAGCATCTAACACCAGCAAAAACAGATCAGTAACATAGGAGGCATCATAAAAAATGGAAGGGAGACCCACGCCAAGGATGCCAGGTCTAACACGTGTCCCCTCCAGCTGAAATGTGGGGAGAACTACCCTACCTCAGGGGAGTTCTCTTCACTAAGGCGGAAAAATCTGGACAGACCATCAGCATTGGCGTGTTCTGTACCAGGGCGGTGTTCCACCGTGAAATCCATCCCCTGTAGGGAAATGGACCACCTCAACAGCTTTGGATTCTCACCCCTCATCTGCATCAACCACCTGAGGGGCCTGTGGTCTGTCTGAACCCGGAAGTGAGTCCCAAACAGGTATGGTCTCAGCTTCTTCAGTGCCCAGACCACAGCAAATGCCTCACGCTCAATAGCACTCCACCTCTGTTCCCGTGGTAGTAACCTCCTACTGATGAAGGCTACGGGTTGATCTAGGCCCTCCTCATTCATCTGTGACAGAACAGCCCCCACACCATGCTCTGAAGCGTCTGTTTGTACTATGAACTCTTTGGAGAAGTTGGGTGCCAGGAGCACGGGCGCCGTGCACATGGCAGTTTTCAGGGCCTCAAAAGCTTTCTGACAGGTGTCAGTCCAAATCACTTTCCTGGGCTGCTTCTTGGAAGTCAGCTCTGTCAGGGGCGCAACAATGCTGCCATACCCCTTGACAAACCTCCTGTAGTAACCCGTGAGTCCTAAGAAGGCTCTCACCTCTGTCTGGGTTTTGGGGGGTTCCCAATTCAGGATGGTTTCAATTTTGGGTTGTAGGGGCCCCACCTGGCCGCTCCCCACCTGGTGTCCCAAGTACACCACGGAACCCTGCCCGATCTGGCACTTACTCGCCTTGATCGTGAGGCCTGCTCTCCGCAGCGCCATCAACACTTCCCAGAGGTGGCGCAGATGTTCTTCCCAACTGGCGCTGAACACTGCGATGTCATCCAGGTAGGCGGCACTGAACGAGTCCAGTCCAGCCAACACCTGGTTGACCAACCTCTGGAAGGTGGCAGGGGCATTCTTCGTCCCAAAGGGCATCACCCGGAAGTGGTAGTGCCCATCTGGTGTGGAGAATGCTGACCTCTCTCTTGCCCCATCAGTCAAGGCGATCTGCCAGTACCCAGACGTCAAGTCAAACGTGCTGAGGTACCGGGCAGCCCCTAGCCGATCTATGAGCTCATCAGCTCTGGGGATGGGGTGCGCGTCAGTCCTGGTGACTGAATTGAGCCCTCGGTAGTCCACACAGAACCGGAGTTCTGGTGTGGCACCCGGTGCGGCAGCCTTTGGGATCAAGACCACTGGGCTGGCCCAAGGACTGTTAGAGGACTCAATCGCCCCTAACGCAAGCATTTTGGAGACCTCCTCCTTGATGCCAGCTCTCACCCTGTCAGTCACCCTGTAAGATTTGTGCTTCACAGGTGTACTGTCCCCAGTGTCCACATCATGGATGCACCAATCTGTGACACCGGGAACCAGGGAGAACAGATCAGAAAACTGTCCCAGCAACTGGCGGCAGTCATTCTGTTGATCAGGGGTCAGGGTGGAAGAGAGGTTGACACCATCCACTGACCCATCTTGCTCTGTTGCTGACAGGAGGTCAGGAAGAGGCTCGGTCTCCTCCTCCATCCCAGCATCTGTCGCTAAGAGCATGCCCACTTGGGACCTCTCCAAGTGAGGCTTCAGGCGGTTGACATGCAGGACCCTCAAGGGGTTCCTGGGAGACCGCAAGTCCACCAAGTAGGTAATTGGACTTTGCGCTCTACAACCTCAAAGGGTCCGGTCCACTTATCCTGGAGCGCGCAGGGCTCCACTGGGGCCATGACCCACACTTTCTGACCAGGCTGAAGCTCTACCAGAGTGGCATTCTGGTCGTACCACCGCTTCATCTCCTCCTGGCTGGCTTCCAGATTCGCCTCAGCGAGTTGCCTGAAACGCCTAGTTTGGTTCCTAAAGGCCAGCATGTAACTGTATACATCCTGGGGAGGTTTCCTGGGAGATTGCTCCCAGCCTTCTTTGACCAAACTTAGAGGTCCTCTCACGGGGTGTCCATAGAGAAGCTCAAAGGGGCTGAACCCTAGAGATTTCTGTGGCACCTCACGGTAAGCAAAGAGAAGGCATGGTAAGAGGACGTCCCACTTACGCCTCATAGGTTCCTCAAGACCCATAATCATGCCTTTGAGGGTTCGGTTGAACCTTTCAACCAACCCATTTCCTTGGGGGTGGTAAGGAGTGGTAAACTTGTAGGTTACCCCACACTCCTGCCACAGGGACTTCATATACTTGGAAATGAAGTTGGTCCCCGGTCAGACACTACCTCTCTAGGAAATCCCACTCGGGAGAAAATTCCCATCAGTGCTCGTCCCACCACGGGGCCGTCACTGTCCTCAGAGGTATGGCTTCTGGGTACCGGGTGGCATGGTCCACCAAGACCAGGATGAACCTGTTGCCCATGGCTGTCTTGGGGTCCAGTGGCCCCACAATGTCAATACCCACCCGTTCAAAGGGGGTGCTGACTACAGGGAATGGCTGGAGAGGAGCCTTGCGCTTCCTCCCACTCTTTCCACTTGCCTGGCAAGTCTGACATGTCCTGCAGTGAGTGTCTGAACTCCTGCGCATTTGGGGCCAATAAAAGTGGGTGACAAGCCTCTCAAAGGTCTTGTCCTGCCCCAAATGTCCTGCCAATGGAACATCATGAGCCAGCCACAGTAGGAAGGCTCTGAAGCGCTGGGGTACCACCAGCACACGGGCTGACCCAGGCTCAGCAACCTTAGGCTCAGTATACAGGAGATCATTCTCCCAGTAAATCCAATGTGACCCAGACTGATCACCTGTTGCCTGGTCTGCAGCCTGTTGCCTCAGACCCACCAGAGAAGGGCATTCTTTCTGCTCCTTGCAGAATTCTTCCCTGGAGGGTCCTCCTTCTTGCTGCCAATGGGTCAGCTCAGGCAGGTCCCCCAGTTCAGCTACCTGTTCCCCTGTAGGCTCCAGGGCATCCCCTCAAGGTCTGCCTCCTCCTGGACCGTGGGAACTTCGGGGCCGGTTTCCCGCGCCCCTGCCTCTTCTCATGACGGCAGGTACCTGGGCCTCCCTCTCAGGCTCCAGGTCCTCTTGAGCACCTTTACTTGCTGCCATGGACCGGGTGGTCACACACGCCCAGTCAGGCAAACCCAACATCTCTAAATGAGCACTTTGCTCCACCTTCGCCCAAGATGAGCTCTCCAAGTCGTTCCCTAACAAACAGTCAACAGGCATGGCGGGTCTCACAGCTACCTGAAGAGTACCAGAGACCCCCCCCCACTCAAAGGGAACCTGAGCCACTTTGCAGTGACTCTCTGTGTTGTCAGCGGCAACAACTGGATAGAATGCATGGGGGACAACCTGCTCTTGAGACACCAGGTGACACTTGACAGCTGTCACACTGGCTCCTGTATCTCTAAGAGCCTCCACCCTATGGCCATTGATGGTCACCCACTGCCTGTATTTCTTAGTGTTGTCATGCAGCGGGGTCCTGGGGACCACCTCACAGTCTCCTAATGAGACAAGGGACATCTGTGCGGGACCCCACCCCTCTTGGGCATCCATCTCCTCCCCCAGGGCTACACTAGCCATCTGCCGGGGGGCTGCACCAGGGGGTGCGGTCTTTCCAAACTGGCGGCACCTGGGATCACTCGCTATATGATCCAGGTCCCCACATTTGTAGCATCTCAGGGGTCCCCTTTGAACTGGTGGACCTGTCGGGGCCCCTGAGGGTTTCTGGGGGGGAGGTTGGGAACCTTTCCCTTGGTTCCCTTGGGGACTACTTTGGGGCCTTCTTTGGAACTCCCTCTGTTTACCCTTGTCCCCCCACTCTTCTGCTGGGGACCCTGCCCACCCTTGGCTGAGTCTCCCACGTGACCCTTGTGGACCCTGGTACTGACCCAGCGGTCCGCCTCCTCAGCAAGCTTCCTAGGGATAGTCAGCTTGCTATCTATCAGGTGCTGGCGTAGCTCTGGAAAACAGTTACTTGACAAGTGCTCCCATGCAATCAAATCAAGGAGCCCCTGAAAATCATCAACTTTGCTACCCTTCACCCAACCATCCAATGCTCTGCAGAAAAAAGTGACATATTCAACCCAGGTACTGTTCTCTATCTTCTTGCAACCCCTGAACCTCTGCCTATACAATTCAGGAGTTAAACCATACCTAGACATTAAAGCATCCTTCATGTGGTGATATAAATTATGGACTTCAGAAGGCAAATCTAGCAGTGTGTCCCGCCCCTCGCTAAGGAACCGTCCCCACAACCCCGCTCCCCAATCCTTCTCAGGGACCCGGTGGGAAGACATGGCTACCTCATAGGCCTTGAACCACTGCCCAATGTCATCATTTTTAAAAACTCTCTGACCACATCCTTAGGAATATACACTCTAGATTCCACAGGCATTGACGGTGTGCTGCCACCAGAGGGAGTAATTTCTAAGCTCCTAGCTTTCAAATCCAACTCCCTCAAACTTCTATCATGCTCAAGCTGTATCCTCTTTTCTTCCAGGGCCAGTTTCCTAATTTCCAATTGCCCATTCATTTTGGCCAGCTCCAACTCATGCATCCTATTTCTCTCCCTGTCCTCCAGCTCTTCTGTGGACAGACCTTTGGCAGAAACACTGCTACCTGCTGGGGAAGGTGCCTTCCTTTCCCCTGGCCCCAATGGCCCTTCCAGCTGCACATCTGCATCATTATCCCCTTCCTCATTCTCAGGGGTTTTCCTTGCTTCTACCCAGGCCCTCAGCGCCTTATAGAACTCCTCCTTCTTGGTGAGCCCGGTAATTGCAACATTAAATCTTTTGCAGAAGTGCTTCAGCTGCTTTGCATTGTAGCATTCTAGTTTCTCCTCTTCCCAATCAAAATCAACAGATGCTATGGATGCTGGTTTCATGATGGCTGAACTTGGCTAAAAATGGAAAGTCCCAGAAAAAAAAATCTACCAAAAGTATGTGGTCGCGTTTTGGTCTGCACTCACTAGTAGTGTTCACCAATCACTGTACATGAGTCACAAATGCAAGTCCAGAATCCTCACCGCTGACCACCAATGTTAGAATTGGGGGTCTCTAGTTGGCACAGGTAGGTACTTGTGACAAATAGGGACCCTCGCCTCTAGTCAGGGTAAGGGGGTACACTCCTAAAATAACCCCTGCACACCCACTTGGTAGCTTTGCACGAGCAGACAGGCTTATCTCAGAGGCAGTGTGTAAAGCATTTGTGAACACATACAGTAATCCAGTGACAACACTACAGATGGACACCACACAAGTTGTATTATAAAAATAAGTATCTTTTATATAGATTTAACACAAGACCATAAATGACAAAAATCCACAATACTGTACTTAAAATGGTAGGTTTAGCTTAGTTCTCTTCAGTTCTTAAAATGCGACACTTTGAGCCAATGTACCTTATGATGCGTCACGTTTCTACAACGGAAGTGTTGCAGAGATGGAGATGCGACAAAGTTCTGGTGCAAAGAAATAAAGACGTCAAGTTCTTCCTGATGCGGCACGCTTCTCCGATGTTGCGAGAAGTCTCGGCTCGATGCGTCAGCTGCAGCGGCGACACCCTTGTTCCGTGATGCGACGACAGCGGCTTTGGCGGCGACACTCTTCTCCGACGTTGCGAGACGCTTCCGCTCGATGCGACGACTGCAGCGGCGACACCCTTGTTTCGTGATGCGATGGCAGCAGCTCCGACGGCGGCACGCTTCTCCGTGGATGCGAGGCGCTTCTCTCGATGCGGTGCAATGCGACAGCTACAGCGGCGACATCTACGATGCGACGGCAGCGGCTGCGACGGCGACACGCTTCTGCGGGGGTGCGGGACGGTTCTCGAGATGCGGTGCAATGCGACAGCTACAGCGGCGTCATCTCCGTGATGCGACGGCAGCGGCTGCAACGGCGACACGCTTCTCCCTCTTGAGTCGCGCTTCCAGCTCCTTGCGACACGCAGTCCCTTCAGAAGGCCCAAAACAGCAGCAGGCACTTCCAAAGGATTCTTGGGGAGCTGGTGGTTGAAGTCTGTTGTCCCTGAGACTTCAGCAGGAGGCAAGCTCTTTTCTCAAGCCCTTGGAGATCCTTCACAAGTTGAATACAAGTGCACACAAAGTCCTTTCTCCTTCCTTTGGCAGTCAGGCAACCACTGCAGGCAGATCCCTCTAGCTTAGGGATAGTCTTCTCCTCAGTTTCTTCTTGGTTCCGCTCCTCAGCAAAGGTTTCTTCTTGTTTCCCAAAGTGATCTAATTTCCTAGGGGTCTGGGTCCCCTTTTATACACAGTTTCTCTTTGTTCTCTGAAGGCAGAGAGGCCTCTGCCTAGTCCAAAACCAGTTCTGGTCAGTCCTGGAGCACTTTGTTTTTCTGACTCCTTCTTTCCTTTCAGAATGTGGGGCAGAGTGCTCAGCCGCCTGGCAGGAGGTGGAGCCAGCATTGTGGAAGGCAGGCACAGCCCTATTCAGACCCAGGTGCAACTCCTCCCTCCACTCTGGATGCAGATCTTTCTATTCAGCCCTGTGCTGACTCACCCTGTCTCCTGTAGCCACCCCCAGCCCCTGTCACTCAATCTCCAGACAAGGAATACACAACCTAGCAGAGGCAGGCTTGGAAGTTTAGGCAAGAAAATACCCACTTTCTAAAAGTGGTATTTTCAAACACAGAATGTTAAAACCAACTTCACTAAAAGATGTATTTTATCATTCTGAGTTCAGGCATACTAAATTCGTTTTTCTACCATGTTCCCTGGGTCAGTTCTGACTATAAGGTGTAATAGTCAGTCTGCCTATTCTGGCATATGGGGAGCAGGTAGCCTTGCAATAGTGAAAAACGAAAATGGCTGTAATTCACTATTAGGACATGCCACACACACCATGGCATGTCCTACCTTATACTTACAATGCACCCTGCCCTAGGGCCTACTTTAGGGGTGACCAACATGCAGGAAAGGGAAGGTTTAGGGACTGGTAAGTGGGTGCACTCACCAAGTCGACATGGCAGCTCTAGGCTGCACACAGGCTCTGCGATGGCAGGCCTGAGACACATTTTACAAGCCGCTTCTGTGGGTGGCACAACCAGTGCTGCAAGCCCACCAGCGGCATTGGATTTACAAGCCCTGGGCACACTCAGTGCACTGTACTAGGGACTGACAAGTAAACCAATCATCCAATCATGGAGTCACTAATACATAACACAATTTATCATAGGTAGCACTTGCACTGTGGCACTGAATAGCAGTGGCACAGTGCCCAAAGCATCTAACACCAGCAAAAACAGATCAGTAACATAGGAGGCATCATAAAAAATGGAAGGGAGACCCACGCCAAGGATGCCAGGTCTAACAAGCGTGAATTGAAGGTGGCAGGTAGCTGATACATAGGTGTGGTGGGGGAAATATGTGGCAGACCCACGGTACTTCTGAACACATATACACCCAACAGCGACACACCAGATTCTTTCGAGGGAGTCATACGCCTCTTGACACCCTATGCTCATTATGATATCATTTGGATGAGTGACTGTTACTGCGTGCTGGATAGAAATCTGGATAGCTCAAGGCCAACCGCTCGGCTGCTGGGCAGGTCATCTAGGGCACAGAGACTCTAACCTTACTATAGTTATGTAGGGCACAGCAGGGTCAGACAAGAGGCTATTCTTTTTATTCCCCGCCTCATGGGACCTTCTCCAGAATAAACTGTATGCTTATTCATTTAGAACAGGTCGCACACTTTGGGGCGGCCCGGTATTTAGACCGGACTCTGTCAGACCATACCCTGCTTGCGGTGGAGCTGCAAGGCCATGCCTATGTGGCGCTGGCACCTAAGTGGCGATTCTAATCCCGAGCACTACATGACCAAGCATTTAGAGAAGAAATTAGAGAGACAGCGCGGGAATTCTTTGCTGTGTATACAGGGACTGTGTCCTCAGCCGGAGTGGTATGGTAAGCCTTTAAGGTGACAATACGGGGAGGTGTATGGCCACGTTACATGGGGTGCGGAGATCACTGGGACACACAGTCACGAAACTGAAACAACAGATAGCGGATATAGACAGGCAGGCTCCACATGCTGAGGCAACTTGGGAGGCACGATACAGACTACAGGTTGAATTGGATGAGGCTCGGGACACATTAGGGAGACATGACTATAAAACATACACAGAAACACAGCATGACCAGGGAGATCAGCTTGGCCGATTATTGGCATGGATAGTTAACAGGGAGAAGGAAGGGAATTCTGTTTCCCCAAAGTCGGAAGTGGAGTGACCCTGACGGCTCAGACAGATATCCTGGACCGGTTTGCTGAATTCTACAAGGTGCTATACGCACAACAGGGTCAGAGTGAGGAGGCAGGCATAGATTCCATCTTGGATGAAGCACACCTACCCAGGGTGGATGGGGGTGCGAGGGCTCTCTTGAATGCCCCGGCAGAGGAAGCAGACATCAGATGGGCCATAAAGCATATTCCCATAAAACTTCAGAAACCGTTAACTGGACATTCATGGATCGTACACTGCAGCGTTATGCTCTAGGGGTGGACTACCTGAGATGGGTGAAGCTACTTTACAAGTAAGGCAAGAGTGAAAGTGGGTAATAGAGTGTTGGATAGCTGGCCGATAGAGAGTGGGACCCGCCAGGAGTGCCCTCTCTCTCCATCGACATTCACCTTAGTTATTGAGCCTTTAGCTCAAACTATACGTACTAGACATGAAGACGATGGTATACTAGTGGGGGGCAAATGGGAAGTCATCTTATTGTATGCAGACGACATACTTCGAACTTTAAGGAACCCAATGGCTACATGGCGTACAGTGCACAATACACTTGTTGAGGTGGGGGTACACTCAGGGTTCCGGCTGAACGTCGACAAGTCGGTGCTAAATCCCATACAGGCGACTCTGGCCAAGGGCGCGGACCTACCAGATATAAAGCTCCAGACAACTCCGGTAAAATACCTGGGGGTGTATTTCAGCTCAGATTTGAATGAAACCTATGACTCTAATGTGGGTGCTTTGCTGGTTGGCCTGGAATGGAGTGTGCATAAATGGTTGTGGTTTCCGATGTCTCTCATGGGGTGCATCGCTATAATTAAGATGATCATGCTGCCTCGTGTCCTGTATAAACTACAACACATGCCGTTGCGCATACCGGAATCCTGCTTCTGCTGATTGGATGAGCTACTCTGTTGCTTCACTGGGGGAACGGGAGGGTGCAGATCAGCCTAGAGGTCCTGAAACTCCCATGGGATAGCAGAGGGCTGCAGGCACCGAATTTCAGAACTTATTATTGGGTGGCCCACTTACAACATATAGTGCCGTGGTTCCGGGAGGGGACATTGACCACGTAGTGGGATTCTGGTGCGCCTGGTCTCACCACGGGCGCTACTGGCGTTACCCATAGTACCCTGCAAGAAAAGAGCTGCCTTGCCAGTACAGGTCAAGACCCTATTGGAAATATGGGGGCAGGCATCAAAGAGTGAAGGAGAGGAGTATATATACATGCAGAAGCTGGTCCCTTGGCACACTGGAATTAGTCCTACGCTGCCTTTATTTCTAAGGTGCAGGGGAGAAGGAGCTATCCCACGGAGCCTGGGAGACTTGTATGAAGATGGCCAGATGGTGGGCTATGCGGCCTTCTGCACTAGATGGGGGGGAGGGGTTGCAGGTGGTTGTTTCCTGGCTTTTGCTGGGCTGGCAACACCTGGCCGTAAGGCCTGGGCGGGGTTCCCACAAGAGCCGGAAACGCACATCTTAAATCAGACACTCACGGATATGGGAGGAGAGGATAAACTCATTACTCAGATCTATGCATTATTGATACTGCACACACATTGCAACTGTGAAGACACAATGGGAGGGTGACATGGGTGTGGAATTGAAGGAGCGGGATTGAGTATCCATGTTGGGCAATTTTGGAAAAATCACGCACAATGCATGCCTGAAATTGATACACTATAAATGCTTCCACAGGAATTATGTTAAACTGCAGTGGCTACACAGGCTAGACCCCTCCAAGCCAGAACAGTGCCCCAAGTGCAGGTTAGCAGTGGGGACTTATATACACATGCGATGGACATGCCCGGGCGTGGGAGCTTTCTGTGGTGAGGTGGTTCAGGCTTTCGGGGAACTGACCGAGCTACAGTTGCAGCCGACTATTCAGATGTGCTTGCTGGGGTTGGTGACCCGCACTAAACAAACTAAAAGCATGATTTAGATCTTGGTGGACAGGTTACTCTGTCACAAAGGTGACGAATATCCCGTTCGCCGAAATATTAATCCCATTGGATATAATGGGATTTATATTTTGGCGGACAAGATATCCATCACCTTTGTGACGGAGTAACACATCTAAAGATCTAAATCAGGCCCTAAATATGTGGAATAGGTACTCAAACTAGGATTGAGTGTGGCCAAGAAATGTATAGCATTGAGGTGGTTGACTAAGCGGCTACCCACCCGGAAGCAATGGCTGTGGGCGTAGGAAACTGGCTCTTTATATAGTATACCAAAAAGTGGTATGCTGTGTAAAGAGTCCAGGTATCCCTTATTGCTCTAGCAATCCCAAGATGCTCTATCTAGGGTAGTGTGGTCAAGCAGCCTTAGGCTTATCAGAGGAGTGTTAGACATTTGTTGCACATACAGAGTCAATAAATGAAGCACACACTCAGAAAGGAGATCCACAACAATTTAGAAAAATAACAGGTATTTTTATATAATTTTGAACCCAAGAACTTCGTAATCAGGTAAGTACTTTTTCGTAATAAACTTTTACAGTTGTAGCAATGTTAACCAACAGTGCATTTTTACACATAATGCTTTTCTATGGGAGAAAGAACATTTACTGCATACATATACTTGCAGTGCGTTTCCGTGGGACCCCTTTCGGTCGTGAGGTGATAGAGGGACAAGGACCAAAGTTCTACCAGCAGATCGGTTGTATCTGACGTGGTGAGTCCGGGTGCAGAGATGCTGGATGGGTTGGTAGCCTTGCACGCTACTCAGTAGAAGGGAAGTGGGGGGCCCTGGAAATAGACTGCAAGGGGGGACTTGGGGACATGTCCGGGAGCTCATAACAGGGGATTCGGTTCATGAGGGTATTGGGAGCAAGAGGAAGCAGCCGGTTTCCTTGAGCCTGGGCTGGGCGGCTCGGGTGCAGAGTGTTTGCTCTCGTGCATCAGGGCACTCATGGTTATCGGTCAGGACCAGCAAGGGAGACAAAAACAGGACAGCTGGGCTACTCTCTGTGCTGGCCTCTGCGGTGCTGATGTCCCTCGTCGGCTGGTCATCGGTGCTGTTGCTTGAGTCCAGACTGGAATTTCAACAAGCGTTGCGACAAGGGTCCGGTACCCCGGGTATTGGTGCAGGAGGGCTCAAGGAGATCCTGGCATCTTCAGGCTCTTCTACTTTTCAGTCAGTGGAATCTAAAGTTCTGGATTCAGGGAGCCCCCTAAATACTAATTTCAGGGGCATTAGGGGAGTGGAGAGTAGTAGCCAATGGGCTACCTACCCTCGGGGTCACTATGCCCCCTATATGACCACTCCCTGTGGAAAGTGGGCATAACCCTGTCCCAGTTTCCTAAGTCCTGCCATCACCAAGATGGCGAAATTTTCCTAGAGTGGGGCACATCAGGCAGCTCACCTTAGGGGTGTGGATGACCTGGGTGTGCTCCACGCCTACTTTGCATACTAATTTCCCACCTCTCCTGGTGACAAATAGGCCTCAGGGGAGGGGGTGGCATCTCCCAGGTCTGGGGGATGTCGAGTTCGCATATCAAAGGCGACATGGCTTTGAAGCCTCCGGCCTTGATATGCTGATTGCTAGCCATCCTGTTTGGAGGAGATGTAAAAAACACCTCCTGCCGGAGCAGGCATTGTTCCTGACCGCTGAGAGCGGGGCTCTCACCTCCTAGGGGGTCAGAAACGTATCTGTGGTGGCAGGCTGGATTGGACCAGCCAGCCAGCACACTAGTGGACTAATAGGTTTCAGAGGGTGCCTCTAAGGTACCCTTGGGTGCATGTATTAATAAATCCATCACTGGAATTAGTGTGGGTATATTAATATGAGATGTTTGACAAACATCTTTGGTTTCAGTGAAGCCATCATGTAGCTGGGGAACTCGGAATCACCAGTGCCCAGTACATATACTCAAGATGGCTTCCCTGTTCACTGGCTCTGTCCAAGAATTGACTTGTTCATCACAGGGGCATATCTGTTCATGCAGATATGTCCTCACATGTAATATAATGCACCCTGCCTTAGGGCTGTAAGGCCTGCTGTAGGGGTGACTTACATATATTGCATGTAGTGTTTGCAGGCATGGCACACAGGAGGTGTGCCATGTCGTGTCTTCACTTTGTCTACACCATGTCACGCAGCCTGCAATGGCAGCTTGCATGAGTGTGGTGAGGGGTCCCTTAGGGTGGGACAATACATGCTGCAGCCCTTAGGGACTCTCTTTAGTACCCATGCCCTAGGTACCCGGGGTACGATTTACCAGGGATTTACAGGGGTCAATCAATCAATCAGGGAATTGTAAGCGCGCTACTCACCCGTGAGGGTCTCAAGGCGCTGGGGGGGGGGGGGGGCGCAGATCTGTTTAGCCGAAGAGCCAGGTCTTGAGGGTCTTCCTGCCGGTGAGGATTTTGAAAGTGACTCTTTTCTCCACGGGGAGCCAGTGGAGACTTCGTAGGTGTTGGCTGATGTGTTCGTGTCGGGGGATGCAGAGGACGAGTCTGGCGGCGGTGTTCTGTACTGTCTGGAGTTTGCGGAGTAGGGACTTGTTGATGCCGGCGTAGAGTGGGTTTCCATAGTCCAGTCTGCTGGTGATGAGTGCGTGGGTGACTGTCTTCCTTGACTCAGGGGGGATCCACTTGAAGGTCTTGCGGAGGATGTGGAGGGTGTTGAAGCAGCTGGAGGTGACGGCGTTGACCTGTCGGTTCATGGAGAGTGATGAGTCGAGTACGATGCCGAGGTTCTTGGCGTGGTCTGAGGGGGTAGGTGGGCTTCCGAGGGCGGTCGGCCACCAGGTGCTGTCCCATGCAGAAGGGGTGGTACCGAGGACGAGGACTTCTGTCTTCTCGGCGTTGAGCTTCAGGCAGCTGTTGGTCATCCAGACTGCAACGTCTTGCATTCCTTTCTGGAAGTTGAGTTTGGCAGTGGTGGGGTCTTTGGTGAGGGAGAGGATGAGCTGGGTGTCGTCGGCGTAGGATACGATGTTGAGGCCGTGTTGTCGGACGATGGCTGCGAGGGGGCCATGTAAATGTTGAAGAGGGTGGGGCTCAGTGATGAACCCTGTGGGACTCCGCAGGTGATTTTCGTGGGGTCGGAGAGGAAGGGTGGGAGTCTGATCCTTTGGCTTCTTCCAGTGAGGAATGATCGGATCCAGTCCAGGGCTGTTCCTTGTATGCCTGCGTCGTGTAGTCTGACGACTAGTGTGCGATGGGAGACGGTGTCGAAGGCCGCTGATAGGTCGAGTAGGATGAGGGCTGCGGAGTGGCCTTGGTCCAGGAGGGTGCGGATGTCGTCTGTGGCGGCGAGTAGGGCGGTCTCTGTGCTGTGGTTGCTTCGAAATCCGGATTGGGACGGGTCGAGGACGGCGTTTTCTTCAATGAATCGTGTCAGTTTCCTGTTGACTGTTTTCTCTGCAACTTTGGCTGCGAAGGGGAGGAGCGAGATGGGCCGATAGTTCTTGAGGTCGGTGGGGTCAGCTGTGGGCTTCTTGAGCAGGGGTCTGACTTCTGCGCGCTTCCAGTCGTCTGGGAAGGTGCCTGTTTTGAAGGTGGTGTTGATGGTGCGTTGTAGTTCGGGTGCGATGGCGGCCACGGCTCTGTGGTAGATGTGAGGGGGCAGGGGTCGGTGGGGGCCCCGAGTGGATGCTTTTCATGGTCGAGGCGGTGTCTTCGGCCGTGATCGGTGTCCAGTTGGAGATGGTGGGCTGGCTGGTGTTTCTGGGGGCGGGGGGCCGTCTGTGGCGCCTGGTGGATGGTCGATGAAGTTGTCGTAGAGGTTTTTGATCTTGAGGTGGAAATAGGTTCCAAGCTTGTCGCAGAGGTCTTGGGATGGGGTGATGTCTGTGGCTTTGCTGCGTGGGTTGGTGAATTCTTGAATGACACTGAAAAGTTCCTTGGAGTTGATGGAGTTGGCCAGGATTTTGTTGTGGATGAAGTTCCTTTGGTGGCTCTGATCTGGTTGTGGTAGTCCGTCATGGCGTCCTTGTAGGTGGTGTGGTTTTCGGTTGTCTTGGTGTTTCTCCAGTTCTTCTCCAGGCGTCTGCAGGTGCGTCTGGCTTCTTGGAGAGCGGTTGTGAACCAGGCGGCTTTCCTGGGGCGTTGTCTGTCGGGGTTGCGTAGCGGGCGAGCTCATCTGCGCAGTTGGAGATCCAGGTGTGGAGTTCTCTGGCTGCGTCGTTTGCGCTGTTTGCGTCGGGTGCCCAGGTGTGGTTGTCTCGGTTGAGGGTGGAGTTAAGTTGCTCGTCGGTAACCTTGCTCCAGTTCCTTCGTGGTGGGCGTGGGGCTGGTTTGGGTGCCTTGGGTTTGTTGATGGCGAAGTGTACGCAGTGGTGGTCGGTCCATGGCGGCTGCGTTGTGTGGCTGAAATGGACACTGTTTCCTGCTGCGAAGATGGGGTCGAGGGTGTGTCCTGCTCTGTGGGTCGGTGTGTTGACGAGTTGTTTAAGTCCGATGCTGGCGAGGTTGTCACGAAGGATAGTGGAGTTGGGGTCGCTGGGGTTGTCGAGGTGGAAGTTCAGGTCTCCAATGAGTATGTAGTTTGTTGAGGTGATCGCGTGGGGTGCGATGAAGTCGGTGATGGTGGAGGCGAAGGGTGTTCGGGGGCCGGGGGTCTGTAGACAAGGGTTCCTCGGAGTGTGGCTTTGGGGGTGGTCTGGATCTTGAAGTGCAGGTGTTCGGCGGAGGGGAAGGTTTCGCTGGAGGTGGTGAGGCGGAGGGTGCTCTTGTGGGCGATGGCGAGGCCCCCTCCTGGGTGGTTGGGGCGGTCTTTCCTCTGGATCTTGTATCCGTCTGGGATGGCGGTGCTGATGTCGGGGGCGGAGGATGCGTTGGTCCAGGTCTCTGTGAAGAAGGCGATGTCGGGCGAAAGAGAGTCGAGTAGGCGTTGAGGAGGATGCATTTTAGGGTGTCGCCGGTGCTGGCGTCGGCGGTGTTGGAGGCCGGGGTGGCGGTGAGGGTCTGGCGGCAGTGGAGGCAGGAGACCTGGCCGTGGGTCGTGTTCGGCGAGGCCTGTTGGCATTCTCTAAGTCTTCCAGGGTTGAGTGCGAGGAGGGTGGTGGTGTCGTAGCGATGGGTAGTGGGAGGGCCAGGGTTCCTGGCGCTGGCCGCGGTCGGGTTGCGGACGGGCGCAGACAGGCTTGCCTTTGGCGCGCCGGCGGCGTGCCCACTGCGCGCGTCCGCTGTGCGACCGCGCAGCGGCCGCCATTAAGTAGGGGAGGTGGGAGGGAGGAGAGGCTGGGAGGAGGAGGTTGGGGTCTGGAGGCAAGAGACGGCACAGCGGAGCAGTGGGGAGAGAGTGGACCTAGACCGAGGGGTGCTAAAGGTATTGCTGATTGGGGGAATAATTGCACAGTTTTAGGGAAGAGATCTGGCATTGGGGACCTGGATGACAGGAACCCAGTGCACTTCTGTCAAAACTGCATCAATCACCAAGCAAAAAGTGGGGGGACCATGTCAAAAAGGGACACTTTCCTACAGTGGGAATTGGCGAGATGGGTACAAACTGAATATAGGGTGCGTCACAGATTGGTGTACAGTGGGGTAGAACAGGGGGGCAAAATGGAATGGGACTTAGTGGAAGTCTGTTTACAGCATGGAATGGGAGACCCTGCGGTGGGGCAAGATGGAGAATATGTAGATGATTAACTGCCAGACATGCACATGAAATGAAATGAAATGAAGTATTTATAAAGCGCTGACTGCCACTCTGAGAGGAGCATCCTGGCGCTGGATTGGAAGTAAGAAAGAAGGAGCTCAGGCGATTTTAGATGAGAGAGAGACAGAATTCATCTGTGGCTCCGAAAATCCAAGTTTTCAATGCTTTCCTATATTGAGTTTCAGTTTTTAACTCTCTCAGATGCATTGGCAATAGGTTCCAAGCTTTGGTACCCAGGACCGCCAATGTTTTCCCTCCCTTTGTTTTGCACCTGAAACTGGGGGGTTTGAGGAGGTTTGAGGAGGCTGGCTGATGAGGACCTGAGGGTTCTGGTTGTAATGTAGGGGGTGAACCTATTTGAGAGGTACTTTGGTCCTTGTTTAAGTGAGGCTCTAAAGGTGAGTAACAGAATTTTAAAGAGTATTCTTTTATGCAGTGGGAGCCAGTGAAGGGTTTTTAAGGCTGCGGATGCTGAGGCCCTTCGTGGTAATTTTAGGACCAGACGGGCCGCCGCGTGTTGGACCACTTGGAGTCTTTTTAATGTTTGTTTATTGGCTCCTGCCAAGAGGCTGTTGCAGTAGTCCAGGCGCGAGAGGATCAAGGCGACTGCTACTGATTTCCTTGCGGTGAGTGGAATTAAATCCCAAAAAAAATTCAAGGATTTTATGATGCTGAAGCAGGTCCCTGCTACAGTCATTGCGTGTGGCTGGAAGGTGAGCGCAGAATCAAACTGTACTCCTAGGTTTCTGGCTACCTTCACCGTATTAGGCGGAGGTGTTGTACCTTCAGGCCACCACTCACCAGGTACAAATGAGACCTCTTTCCCTATCGGTAGGATCTCGGTTTTATCGGTGTTGCACCTGAGGTGGTTGTCCTTCATCCACTGGATGACCTCGGTTAGGCAATTTTTGAAGTTAAGTTCAGCGTCCATGGCACTGATATGATGTGATATGCTACATGCTATGTGGTTCATACTGCCCGGATGCCATGCAAATACTATTGTTGAAATGTGTTCGCAGTGGCATGCTCCTCTCCTTTTGTTTGGGGGGTGAGAGGGAAGGTGGCGGGAAATGTAGTTGAATTGTAATGTTGCTTAACTGCTAAAACCAAAAAAAGAAATATATTAAAAATATCTCGAAATTCTAAGTAAGGTTTCATTACTCCTGTTATGGCTTATCAATATTTTGAAAAGCTTATCTATGTCAGCTTTAGCCATCAAGTCTCCCTTACCGGCATTCATCAACAGGCCAACTGTGTCATCAAAAGTTGCATTGGAAACCAAGCATTGGTCCTGGTGCAGCCTGTCATAGACCAAGGTCCCCTGGGGGTGTGATAGGTGGGGAATTATTCTAAATTGCTCTGCTTGGGAACCACTCCCAGGGGGGACACTACAAAATGTGCTAGAGGTGGGTGCCGAAAGGGGTCCGCTATGCGACCCAGCTGGAGTTCCTTCCGCTACCTTTTGCCGAGCTACTTCAATCTGCTGTGACACAGATTTGAGATTCTTGCTGAGACACTCCCCTTGTAGTCCTCTGTATGGAATCGGAAACCCCTCTTCAAATCCCTTCACTAGTAGCTCTGCGTCCTCATGCTTGTGGTAAGTGTTAAGTAGTTGCCTGTGTCGAGTAGTGTTAATGGGTATGGGCACTCAGAACATATCTTTCTCCCCCTGCCAGCACCCCTTATACTGCTCCCTATCGCTAGCTACCGTTTTTTTGGGGAGGGGGTGTCTTTCTTTGCAGCTGGACCCTTACCGGCATTCAGTAGCAGGGTGAGCTCTCCCGCAAGTTCTGCATGCGTGCCTGTATTTGCATGCCGGTTCCCATTTGCATTCACCTTTATCATATTTCCAACATGTGGTTGCCGCCCCTCTGCCTGGTTTACCTCCCGTGTAGGACTTTGACTTTCCTCATTGGTGGGACCACTCCTGTTTCACTTTGCTACCACAGGTACTAAATGAGTACCCCGCTCCACTTGACCCATCCTGGGCTGCTACCATAGTATGCCTGTAGCTCGTCACATCTTGGTGTTCCCACTCTGTGATGGAAAGGGGCTGCATCTTCTCCATCACCCTGGTTCATGTGCTGTGCCTCGTGAATCTTTTGATTGTAGAGCAAGATGTCAATAAATTCTTTACTACAAATCCTTTCCTTCACTGCGAGGAGTACCAGGCTTGCCAGTACTGTCTCCCTAGCTATCATGGGAGGTTCACCCAGGTAAGGCCTTTTGTGTTCGCTAGCTGGTTTACCACTCACTGTGCCTTGCGGGGGTCCCCCGAGCCATGCAGTTGTCATGGTGTGCACTACCACCTGGCTGCCCTTTGCACCCCTGCTGTGGGTTGGCTTGGCGCAGCCTGCTGCTGTGGAGGGGTTTGGTTAGTATCAGTCCCTGATGCCTTTTCATCATCCTGTGGTTGCAGACACTGATCTGAGGGCTGCAGACTTCCTCCCGATTTGGCTTTCCCCTGGTCACTAGTTGCTTGTCTTTTACCAGTTGGGGTGGCCACTACACCTATCCCAGGCTCTGCAAAGGACACATAATTGTGCACCTGAGTCACTTGTGCTGGCCAGTGGCCTGGCCAATAGCCTGCGGCAGGCAGAGGGTAAGCTGCTGGGAAGAATGGCAGATTGAGAGCTCATGCTACATGAAAGTACATCAGCAGGAAAACATGCTGTGCTGCAGGATGTGTTTATTGGGGTGTGCTGCCTTCCTGCCATCCCTGGGCACCAACTCTTCCTAAACCGTCACTCTGGCCCTGCATGCGGGACCCAACTATTTTACTGTTGGGCAGTGGCGGCTGGTGCCATTTGAAAGTGGTGAGGTGTAAAATGATTGCCGTACTGCACTGCGGCGAGCGAGCCCGAACAACCTACGGGGGGCTCGGGGGAGTTTTCTGCTCCCGAGAAATTTAAAAAAAAGAGTGGCTGAATGGTGCATTTTCAAGCAAATTTGAGGAAGCAGGAAGGTTAATAAAGCAATACAATTGAATTATTTATCATTTAAGAAATTGCCAATTTTTATGAGCTATAGAGGACAATCTTTGTGTACGCTGATGTTATCATTTGCCCATATTAACTTTTGAACACACTGATACACTTGTAATGGTTTTAACTATACAATAAATACATTTATTGACTGTGCAGTGCTGTGCATCAATATGATGACACTATTTCCTTAAATTAATTTTCTGTTTTCATGCAAGAAACGCCATTCTAAAAAAAAAGTGCAACAGTGACTTCACTATAACAGTCTGAATCTGTTTTAGGTGACACCGTTGCATAGCAGGAAGTCCACAATACAGACCGTGACTATAGTGAAAGCACAATTAAATGTTAGGATTGATTACAGGTGATCTTCCATTCAGGAAGTGTCAGTTCCACTGCGCCACCCAAACTCCTAAATTGATTACTTAAGGAGTAGGCTGAACTATCACTGACTTGCCAACTATGAGGGGACCCTTGCAGCACAGGAAACGTCCTAAACTAAATATTCTAAAATGGCCGCAAGGGGACAGGTATAGATAATATACAAAGTTGTTAAGTAAATACATTTTATCAGGCACATAAAAAAAATGCTAAATGCATTGGAAAGATTTACAGTGGAAGAAGAATTTACCTACCAAAGAGAACACCCAGTAAATATGTAAAACTAGATCCTTCGCTATATAGACCTGTATGGGACTAAGGGCTATGGAGGTCAGGTAGAGGTTTCACCACCAAACATCAATAACTCTGTCTTGGGTGTGTCTAGTTGTAGACTCCCACAAATGGCTCTACCAAGGCAGGAAGCACGACGCCTACCACAGAGCCAAGAGTAAGAAGGAAGAGACTAAGAAATAAAGCTTCTGCGCACAACAACAGCTGTAGAATTCTGCTCATAGGTTTATCATTTTGGATTGTGCTGTTTTTGAGCGGGTTGGGAGTGGGGTAGGACACACAAGCACATGACCATGCAGATCTCTTATGATGTTGCATATTCTCTGGTTATCTAACAAACTGACAAAACTTGGAGAAATAACCATTGCTAGTATTCACTAAAGGTGGTGACAAACTCCGTGCTATACTGCAACTGGTTCGCCATCTCTTATCATTTGATATTATTCTCTGCCTCCGTTTCATTGCCAATCGCTGCTGTCTACTTTGTCACTTTGTATCCCTCTCATAGTCACTCCACTGATTTCATCCATTCTGTCCTCTCTGCCATGCCACTCAGTTTCTCTCTTTCACCCACATTATTTTGCCCATGCCCTTCAACACCCTGCTTTCTCTTCCATGTCATGCCCTGTGCCATTATCACTCACCCACTACCGTTGACTACCTCTCTGCCCTCTTTGAAGACTAAAATTAAAAAATGTTTCTCAGAAATACCTGCAGCTGAACCGATGCGAGGAACGATAGGAAATGGGGCCAAACATGGCTAGTCCGGCTTCAAAGGATTGAATTAATTCGTAAGCAAAGGCTTAAAATACCAGCATGCAAAGGTTAAGAGCCAGGGACAGGGCTGTCAAGTTTCACAGACCAATGTGTGAGTAGATAGTCCAGTTCGGTTTGTTTGCATTCTAGGACTTGTAGTCCTCATTTTAAAAATGAGACAAACAGGACAAAAAGTCCCACAATACACTGGAAAAAATAATACTGGTAGATCTGCTGAAACACGGATCAATGTGTCCTTAGAGCTCTGCAGGCGCGGATGATGGTGAAGAACGCTCGTGCGTGAGTAACTCATCCAGTCTATTGCATTCTGGGACCTGTAGTCCTGTTTTGTCTCATTACAAAACCAGGACTACCAAACCCAGAATGCAAAGGAAAACAACGGGGAAAGGATTAGATATTCGGGCATTCAACTTGGAAACTCGACGGGACTGGGTGGTGTGGCACATGACATGGGGCTGCTTGCCAGCTATGAACAAGCAAGGCACTTCCCTCTTTCCCTAAGTAACTAGAACCCCCCTCTCCGCCATGGGCTGCAGGCACCTGGCTTCCTTAGGGATCTCCCCTTCATTAACCTGTTTCCTGTGCATTAATTGGCTGATGTCACTGAAGGAGGGATGGTACTGCGGTTTGATTATCTAGTACTGAATATGAGTCACGCGCTGGATGTCAGACCAGACACAGGTCCCAAATTACAGCAGACGAAAAAAAAGAATGTGCTTTATTTTTGCGGAATGTGTGGGTGTGTTTTAAAGCTATAATGTCGGTGCCTTTGGATTTCAGAAAGTCAGGCATTTTATGGTCCCACAGATACAAACAATGCGGGTTCACGTCGTGCAAGGCTTATTCACACTTACTCCCCACATCACACAGAAAAGTCGAATTTATACCATCTATATTCTTAAATGGCCTCTTGCAGAGGAGTCCAAAACAGACAAATAAAAGGGCCTCGTCGCCAAAATGTGGATAAACGGGGGTTAAAACAATTTTCAGTGCTGGTAGGGAGGATCTTTACTCGCAGACCACAATCAACACATATATATTTGTGATAATAAGACCAGTGTTATGTTGATAAGGAATCATCCGATGTAATGTGCAGTAGAAACAATGCCTGGATTCGCCTGCTTTACAGGATATCGCTGCTTTACAGGATATAACTGCTTTACAGGATATATCTTGCAACAGTTACAGCGCTTCCCTGACTGCGGTGTGGTCCGTCCTGCACAGCCAAGGGCGAGATCACATGCTACGCTGGCCTGCTCTAACACCAGTACATAGTATGTACTCACTCCCATTAGGGAAAAAATTAGGCGGTAATATGATAACATTCACACTAGTGGTGGTTCCTGGTACCAACTATCCCGGAGTCAGCGCCAACAACATTTACAGAAAGGCAGCGCTATACAAAGAACAACGCGTACTTATACAGGGAACATTAAACATATGCTACGTCAACAAACAAGAATGACTGGAGATAGTATGTTTAGGCTATTCGGACTATTCCATACACAAAACGTACAAACAAAACAGGCATCACGCAGAGAGAAAGTCGCGGTAAAACAGATATCAGATATGTGCAAAGAGCTGGCTATGGGTTTCTAGGTGAAATTTACGGTCGTCATTTCGTCCAAAAGGTTAGAGTTGCAACTCGCCCCCCTCACCGGCACCACCTCACGACTGCCCCCCAAACCGTGTCTTCCCACCATTTTGCCAAGTGCCTCCAGCACGTGAAATAACACGAGCCGATAACACGGTGACGCGCTACGCAGCCCTGCAGACAGCCTCCGAGCAGCTATAACAGCCTTGGATATGAACAAGCGCCGGCGGCGCGTTTTATAAAGTGCCCTTCTCCCGGGGGGGAAGCGGCCCGGGACGGTAATTCAAATTTTTTTTAAACGTACCTTCCCCCAGGTCATGCGCCACCGCCTCAGCTCCTGCTGCTCCTGGCCGGGTCTGCGTTTTAGCTAGGCAGCCTCCCTCTCCTTCCCTAAGCCAATCACAACGCTGCAATGGCAGCGTTGTTATTGATGTGGACGGCGCCCAGCCGGGCGCCTGTAGAGAAAAAGGGAGAGTGCGCATGACTGGTTTGGTCGGCCCCATAGGGCCGACCAAACAGTTAGGGCCCACAACAGTGGGCAAGCCACTCCCCCCCCTGCCCTCGAGCAGGACCGCCCACCCGCCCGCCCCCAACCAGGCACTTCTGCTTTCTCGCAGTGCGAGAAGCAGAAACATAAAATGGTAGTTTTACCATTTTATGTTTCTGCTTTTCGCACTGCGAGAAAGCAGTGGGGCGACGCCCCCACGCCCCAATGGAGGAGCCGCCTCTGCTGTTGGGTGAGGCCAATATGCACCGACGTCTTGCGTGTATTGAGGCCCAGGCTGGTTGTTGGATGTGGAGTTAACCACTCTGACTTGTGTGCCATAGTTCAAGATCTCATGATGCACCACCACCCACCTTGAAACTCTCTGCTTTCTGGGACACCTCACCATAATCACCACCCCCCGTAGCGCTACTTGTCCCAGCCTGCTTGCTGATTGTTTTTTGAGTACCCTGCACCCTGCCTGGACTGCTCCCCGCGAGTATCTGCTCTCTATCATTCAGCATGTGACCCCGTTCCTGAGGGAGCCCAGCTAAGACCGCTTCCTGCTGATGAATGTCAGAATGCAGCTGTGCTCATACTGCCACCTTATTAGCGATGCAGAAACCGCACATAACCACTCTAAATGGCAAATGCCTCCCATTCGGTCCCTCCCGATGATGCCGAATCCTCATTATCGACCCAATAGTCTGTGATCTTCTCATGCAGCATGAACCTGGTTGCCTGGTCCTCCAATAATGCCAGGTGTAACCTCCAAGTCAGGATACATGACCTACGAGGGGGACCACCAAAAGGTACACAACAGGGGACAATGATCAGAGTACGTCCGTGTCAAGTATCTATCATCCTTTCAAATGCTTCAGAACAGCCAAGCACCTTGTCCAACTGCACCTCCAGGTCATGTACACCAGAGTACATCGTGCCCTCCCTAGGGTTTCTCACCCTTCCAGCAATCTGCCAGTCCCCAATGTTGCATCCAACTCCAGAAGGCATCCTCCAGTTTAATCTCAGGTGCCATGTGCAAGGGAGGGTATGGTCTGTCCATGTTGGCATCAGCCACACCATTAAAATCACTGCCCACTATACGGACATAGGGGAGAATATATGGAAGGAGGATCGTCAGACTGTCCAAGAAGTAGGCTGGATCAATGTTGGGAGCATAGCCATTGAGCAGTGCAACGTCTTTACCATCCAGCCATCCCACCACTAAAACAAACCTACCCCCTGGATCAATAATGGACTTGTGTAACAGGAAAGGCAACCGGGTCTTATCCAAATAAGGCCCCCCTCACAAACACAGTAGGCTGTGTAGTATAATTGTCCCCTCCACTTCTTGGGAAGCGCTCTGCCCTCAGAGGCTGTTAGATGGTTTCCTTCAAAAAAGCGACTTGCACCCCTCTCTGCCTCAAGTACGCTAGCACATTATAGCACTTGGAGGGCGAGGATAGGCCACATACATTCCAGGTTATCAACCGAAGCTGATCAGCCATCCCAGTCAGTATACACGCAATCCAGGGGCACAGTATCCTCGCATCCTTCGCCCCACCTCAGCTCCGAGCACTATTCAACCCAGCAACCACACCTGCCAGAAACACACCACACATAAAACCAACAAAAGAAACCATCAACAATAACCCCAAGGCCCCCTACAACCTCCCCCCTGAACTGAGACATGTATACATCCTGTCCAAACAAGTGTAGGAAGGCAAAGTGCTGATCAAACCGGGCCCAACAACCAAGGCCAACCAGGTCCACAATTGAACAATCGAGAGAGACAAGATACCAGCCAACCAACAGTGAGATAGTACGTAATACTATAATACAGACAGCATGAAGATCAAACCCCCCGCCCATGGCCATGACACCTGGATCAACGTAAAAGGAGTTTGTAGATAGTCCGAATACTTTGAAGGTTGAACCCCAGTTACCACACCGCTGCACAATGTGAATAATAGCAGCTGCCGAATGGGGTGTCAAATAATGTCATGCACCGTGCCAGGGGTGACCCCCTGAAGAACGTCACCCAGCTCAGGCACCGAGGAGCCCCCCAAGCTCGAGACAGAACCCCTACATGATCAGGCGTCCTGGCATGGTGAACTCCTGCTGGAGTGTAGAGAAGCCGCCACTTCCGCAGCTCTTGTTGGTTCCTCAGCCACTTGTTGCTTAGTTGGCCAGTTCAATCCCCGATGTTGGACCTGCCCATGTCTCTGACGCGCCGGCCAGCGAGGATCCGTCTGATCCGGGCGCATTGTCTCTTCATCACAGCCCTCCAGCCGGTCCCATGCTGCATTAGGATCTACGAAAAAGTGGGTCTTGACCTCTGCCTGCACTCTCAGCGGGCCGGGAAGAGCAGAGAGTACAGGAGGCCCAGTTCCCTAAGGCGTCACTTGATAAATAAGAATGAGGCACGCTGTGTCTGCACCTGGAGGTTGAAGTCAGGATAGAGTGAAACCTTTGCGTTCTCCATCACGAAGGGGCTGTGAAGGCGGGCCTGTTGAAGGAGAAAATCCCTATCCCAAAAATGAACAAGGTGGGCAACCACCAGGCGGGGTGGGGCCCCAGGTTTAGGAGGGGGGGCTGGGACCCTGTACACTCGGTCCCTTGCTCCATCACTGGATCACCAGCACTTAGAAAAACCTTCTGGAGCCACCACCTCCTTGAGCCAGTCCTCCAGATAATCGAGCATAGCGTCACCTTTGACCCCTTTGGGCAAGCTGACGACCCTAATATTATTGCCGCAAGCTCTGCAATCCTGGTCATCCAGCCGTGCGGTCAATCGCTGCATTTGTGCCTCCGGGTCTGCTAGATGACATGCTGTGACTTGGACCTCAGGTTCCTGAGTCTGGCCCGCTGCTCGAAGACCGATACTCTCCCAGCCACCTTCTTGGAATCCTCCAGGAGTAGGCCCAGCTCGACTGCAACAGTGTCTATTTTACCCTCCAGGCGTTTTTCTGTAGCATCAATCGCAGCCAGAAGTTTAACCAGCTTGGATTCCATGGTAGGGACATTCCCTCCCCCAGTGCCCTTTTTGATCCCCTCCTGGGAGGTGCTAGGGGGGCATCATCCTTGTGCCGCTGTGTGCAGCCCATATCCAACAAAAGGGGTACAGCAAGTAAAGCTACGTCAGAGTCGCCAGGGAGCCCAATGGCACCTTCCTCACTGCTCCCTGATGTGCACCAAGGCCAGAGGACCTCTCAAGTTAGTGGGCCACCCTCGAGGGAGGCAGCGACTCTCTCACCAAACAGCGAGTGTACTCAGCAAGGGGGGAAAGGAGGTCCATATGTTCCAGCCCACCACTCTAGCCAGTCCCAAGGCCTCACCATCTACCTACCTGGGCAAAGAGGGGTCCCTCGGGTCCGGGAGCAGGGCACCTCACCCCTCTGCCGCATCCTACAAGGGACCTGAGGGCGTACCTCACAACGAGGTCCAGAGCCACTGCAGGCTACTGGGCAGTAACTTCAGGGACCTCACCTGTTGCCATCTCCCAAGACACTAAAGCATTCATCTGGGCGGCCCAAGGGGAGTGCATAGGGGCTAGGGTGATCCGTATTCCACGGGACCCCATGGCTAGTGATTGTAAGGGGGGCCACTAGATGATCTTATGGGGTTCCACAGGGCCCACCACAGTGTAGGCAAGCACAGTAGGTAAAGGAAAGTGGTCCTTCGAAGGCGCCAATGCAACCAGCCAAGGCCCCGATACCTGAGGCAGGAGGGAGAGGGCCCATCCCTCCTGGACCGGACTCCGGTGCAGTTCCCGCTTGATTGCCCTGGGGCGAAGTCCTTTAGGGCTCCAAGATTACCGCTCTTCTTCCGCGGCATGTGGCAATTGTGTCACCCTCTGGGGCCACTCCTCTCGCTGCTGCAGGCTAGACAGACTGATTGTGACTTCCGAGCCACCATTTTGGGCACGGCATCCAGCTGTCCAACGTGCTGTATGCCCAGGGCTTGCGGCATCGATCGGAATCCCTTCTGGGCCCGCTTGTGCCCCCGTACCCACCTGCAAGTCAATCTGGTGTCCTGAATTTCGTTTGACCAAGCACCCACGAAGTTGTGCACTCGTGCTTAGCCATAAGCCCGAAATTGATCCTAAGATTCAGAGCTTTGTTCTGAGGTTAAATGGGGCCAAAAGCGTATTCCTTGAACAACACAAGACTACCATCTGTGCCTCTATGAAAAGTACAATCAGCGGTGTTGGCAACATACTGTTTTGAATCTTTCATACTAGAACGGGCCTTTTTTCTCTGTTCTAAAGACAGAGGAGCAGGATGTATATTAACACAGTCGTATAAAATTCCAATCATGTGCATGTCGAGGACGTGTTGCATATTTGGTGCCTTCTAGCAGGGCTCCATCTTGGTTGGGAAAATGTATGCTGTAACCAATGAGATCCATTTTGGATTGCCTCTGGATTTGACATAGCACAGGGTGGAGGTGTTGATAAAACCTTCCCAGATAGTGGAAGTTTACTGCCTGCATCCCTGGAGGGTATAGTCCCAGACATTGACGTTTATAGGGAAGAAGACAATACTACCCTTAGAAATTCTGTGACCTAATTAGCAGGGTATTGCTGATGAGTCCTTCCTGAGCACTGCCATTTGGGTGATGGTAGAGTAGTGAGGGTAAGTGGCCAATTGTTAGAGGGAGTGACATTTCGGTAGGGCTGGGCCTTTTGTATGCCCTTGTGTGGCCCATCCAGGAAGGCTGATGACACACAGGTGCATAATTTCACGCTCATTGTGCTTGTGTTATGGGTACTCTTGCTTGAAGCCAGCATGGTCACTGCATGCTTTGAGAGCCATCATCTTAAACACATATTTGTGAGCTCTACAAAAGAAAATGAAGTTATGAAATGAACCCACCCCAAACCAGTTCCTGAATTGTTAACAGTGGATCAACGTCATCTGTCTGGAAACTATGTATAAAGTGAGGCCCAAACCTTACCAATAAGTTACATTTCCAAGCTGCTTCACTGACCACGGACAGGAGGATTCTACAAAGTTACTCTAAGACCTGTTGTGATCCAGAGTATATTGCTTATAGCCAGTCTCCCTGAAGCAAGGAGATATCCCCTGAAAGCTGCACATCTTGCTGGATATGCTGTAGGCCTGCCTAAGACAAGGAGCCTGCATGTCTGTTGAGAGGGGAGAAGGGGAGTGCCTTGTCCTACAGGAGCTGTAGGTCTGAGGAAGATAAGCCTATTGGCTGAGTCCAGGAGAGGAGGAATCCATAAGATGCTCTTTGCCAAAAGTGTGTCAAGAGGTGACCTGCACGAACCCGGAGTTCTCCAGACCACTCTGCCTAGTTAAGACCAAGGGGCATATTTATGAAAAAATCACGCAGCAAGTCACCTTGCTCCGCTGCATGATAAGGCCAGGAATGCCCCTTATTTTACATTATACAGCGCATTCCTGTCTTTTACCTGTGCTGGCGCACAATGTGGAGTCTAGCGCCAATGCACGCACTTTTGCACCATGGTGCAAGGGTGCCTGCGCTGTAAGCAGTATTATTTTTGTGCAGGAAAGGACACCTGCCTGCACAAAAACAATCCTAAAAGGCATTCTGCTGCACACTTAGAAGGAGGAAGTAACGAGGAGAAATAAAGATATTTCTCCTTGTTACGCCTCACCTGGAGAGCTGAAGCATTTTGACGCATTCCCAGGTCTACCAGTATTGGTAAGTCTTGGAATGCGCCAAAATCCATGGGTGGATGTGTGGAAACACCCACGCTTCACCCATGAAATGCCTCACTGGGGCAGAGTAACGCAACCCAGCGTTTTGCGCTGTGTTGCATTACTCTAGATTTATCAAACCACTCAAGGCCACGTAAGGTGGCCTTGTGTGGCTTGATAAATCTAACTTAAGTGTTGCATTGCTCTTGCACCCCATTGCATGGTGCAAGGGCGCCACAACTATTTGATAAATTTGGCCCCAAGTTTGTCAGCAACAAATCACCTGAGTTCCTGCTTCTGCAACTGCCACAGAAGAGGACAGAGGACCTGTCCTCACTCTGCCTTTCAATACATCAGGGCCTCACCCCAGCTCCCAGAACAGAGGGGAGGGATTCCCCACTATGTCAGCTGTAGCTCAGTTTCCAGAGTGCTTTCACCGAGCTGCTGCAGTCTTCGATGCTGATGTGGAGAGAAGATGGCAGGTCTCTGAGACTAGCCCCAGTGAACGGGAGTGCGACTGTTCACCCCATGTGGATAACAGCGGCACACCTGAGCTTGGAAGATCCAAGTGCACCCCACAATCAGGTAACACCAAAGCCTAAAATACATTGACTTTGAATTGGAAAAACATATCTTTGCTGCAACGTTGAAAGATAAATGCAACCCTCAAACAGAACTGTCTAGCAAATGTTACGGACCGACTTGTGGGTCACAAGTTGCATGAAAGTTGCAAGATTTCTTCCACAGGGAGCCAGCACCTGGGCTTTAAATCTAAGACTTTCTGTGTGTAGTGAATCCTCTAGATCCAGTAAAGTGCATCACAGTAGTGCTACTTCTTATTTAAATACTGTATTACATTTTGGTCTGATGAAAGTAATTATCTTTCCCTGAAAGTAAAGCACTGGGCTAGACATTCACTTTTTGGGCCTTATGTATGATTGCTTTAGTTCTGAGTCTCTACACCCCACTACATCCCCGAAACACCTTAGACTGCTCGCCCTTGACACCCTGAGTCACCCGCGGGAGGGGACTTCTAGACCTAGTTTATGGTGCCATAGTAGGACGGAACAAGGGACACGGTGGCAAAAGGCTCCATCTATCACGGTTGAGACCCAGTAGTCCCTAATTGCCCTGTTACCGCCCGTGCAGGTAAGATCGGTGGGGTTGGGTGGGGGATTTCGACAGATGACGAGGGAAAATTAATTATTTATTTATTTTTCCCTTGCCGTTGTCTGTCGAAATCCTCCCCCACTGCTCTTACCTGCACGGGCCGCGGGTGCCTGTTACCCCCCCAAACAAGGTCTGATACAAAAAAAAAAAATTTTTATACTGCTACTTGAACAGCTGTAAGTTTAAACCCATGTTATCCGTTTGGTTGTAAACAGACATACAATTTCATTGTATAGAGGCGAGCCGCTGTGTTTAATTTTTAAATGCACACTTACAGCTGACTTACAAAATGGTTAAATTATTTACGGGAAACACACAAAAGGTGATGGGAGGCTGCTTGCAATAAGTCTAAGCACTGGCAATTGCTTAGGATATCACTCCAACCCATCGTTCTTATGCTCACCATGCCACCTCAGTTTGGACCTAACCATATGCAAATCAGTCGTGACCCTGCATCTTATGGGAACAGTCCAGCCCAAACTGCCAAGCCAGGTCCTCCCTGAACTTGAACACAAGCAACTCGGAACTGGTTTCGCTCTAATTATGGGCTCATCAGCCGGATATAGCTAAGTTCCAGTGACACAGTGAGCACGGGACCCAAGTCTGGGCATACCCATGCTACTTAGGGCAGTACATGAAACACACAAAAGGTGATGGGGAGGCTGCTTGCAATAAGTCTAACCATTGAAATTTGCTTGTGTATCACTCCAACTCATCATTCTGTTGCTCATCATGCCACCTCAGTTTTGACCCAACCTTATGTAAATCAGTCTTGACCCTGCTCCTTTTGGGAACAGTCCAGCTCGAACTGCCAAGGCAGTCATCTTTCACTGTGAAATTCACAAGAACGGGAGAGGCCTGTGGTTGAGGGGCGAGGAGAAGAAGGAGGAATAATTGAAACATTTCTGTGAGTTCGTGACCAGGGGCTGGGCAGAATTCTGCAACAGTGAAGCCTAAAACTTGGTTAATGCAAAGGGATTGGCTTGGAAAGGGCTATGACTGAAAGGGTAAGAGATGCAAAAGGTTTTCTACAATGTAAGCTGAAAGGCTCTTAGCTAGTGAGGCACCAAGAGTAGGGAGAGGCTAAGATCAAGGGAGCATGAGCGTCAATTCACCAAAATTCTAGGGGTAGCGAAAGTGACACCACATGCCATTTGATCTTTACATTCACTCACTCACACATGCTTGCACATACACACACAATCACACATACACACACATCCTTTCTTGTATTCTCACTCTCGCCTGCACAGAGCCTACATTGAAAAGCGTTTTTTACTTACCTCTGCTGCCAGAGAGGGTCATATTCCTGTTAATTGTACTCTATCTTTATTACTCTAATGGTGAATAATATATAATTCATCACTATTAGTGTAATGAAAAAAATTGACAAAAAAGGAGATTTGAGCCCCAACCGATGTCCATACGGACGAGCTACCCATGTCTTCCTGGCACTGATTTTGCTACCTCTTAGGAGGCTGGGGTCGCAAATGCAGTGCCAAGGGTTGCAAGTGGCAAGCCTGGGGTCTCATCTGCGACTCCTGGCGACCCCTAAATGACATCCCTGCAAGGGAGATAGAGCCCTGTGACTAAGTAGCCAATAATAGGTGAGAGGAGCTACAATGCCCTCAGAAGGACTTAGCCTGTGTTGGATACCAAGAATAAGAGTAAAGACTGTGAGTAACATGAATCGGGACTTAGGTCTGTGAAGAACAGAACGCAGGGAAGAGGCATATCCAGGACACATAATAGGCACTACTGGCAAATGGAAATCGGCAAGGTATCTTGTTCAACCTGGTGATAAATATTACAAGGCAAACAGTGCTAGGAAGGAGAACATAATTTTTTTTTAAAAAAAGTTTAATTAGCATAACAGTTTGTAAAAAAAACAAAGCAAGTGCAGATTTACATTAATACTATACATAATATATTAAATATAAACTCCCAAAGTTTCTTCCTTGGTTTTGAAATATTATTAAAATTATAAAAAAGTGATACTCTTGGAAAGAGAATGAATAAATGACCAAGGAGGGACAATCTTCCTCCAGAGGCAGGTACAGGAGATGCTGGCAGAGCGTAGCCTCAACTGTGAGCTGCAAACCATCAAAGATGGGATTTTTGATGAAGTTTTACATTATAAGCTCTTATCTGCTTACCTTTGCACAAGACCATCAAATTCGAAGCTCAAGAGTACGTCTGAAAATGATAGTCGCCAATGATGGGCCTGGGGATTTTCAGCCCTTATTTTGACACTTAAAGGAACCAAGAGACTGGGAAATTGAATTATCTTTATGAATATCTTCACTGGGCTATCCAATTCTGTTCTAGCACTGTAAGGCCTGGATTCTTTTCTATTTTTTCAGGCACCTATTTATCTCTATTAAGGCATATTTCCTCTCACTAAAAGGCCCAACACCTTTCATTTTCTCTGTTACAGCCTGATACCTCTTTTTTCTGTCATGCTCTAACGTCTCCAATCCTCACTTATTTTCTAGCCTTCAGTGACCTCTGCAGTGCTTTTGGGACCAGATCTGATTTTTACTCAACAGATTTTGACCCAGAACTAGAGAGAGAGGTAGAAAAGGGGGAAAAAAGGAGTAGGAGAAAGATGGAAAAACAGTGACAATGGAGGAAAAATGTGAGGAAAAAGATCCTGAAAGACTCAGATAAAGGAGAAGGGAGAGTATGGTGGTGGATGAAAAAGGCATGAGGTGGAATTAAGACTAGACAGATTTGGTATTTAGCAACGCCGACATTAGGCAGCGGCACTGATGGGCTTCAGAGGAAAACCTTGAGGGTCAGATACTTTAGGCCTGTTTACGAGTGGGCCAGTAAATTCCGACCTGTGTGTAAACCCCTGTTTACGCACGGGTCGGAATTAAGAGTTTGGCTGTATTTAGCACATCCGATAATTATAGGATGCATTAAATACCTCAGCTGTCGTTAAATTTTGGCAGGTTAAACCTTCCGAAATTTTATGGGGGAAAATTAATGGTATTTACCATACCATGCAGATTTTTGTGCGTTAAACACCAAAATCCGCATGTTATTACTCACAAACTCATGATAGGTATTACTTATTGCACGCAATAAATAACGTACCCTGTGGTATCATTATTTATTATGTGCGATAAATAACACTTAAACATGTAATCAGGCCCTTATACCGTTACAAATTAGGGACTGGGCCTTTGGCTATCCTAGATAATTCAGTTTACGGTGTGCATGTATCATGTAAACATTAGCTAAAGGTGGCATGCTCTTATGTCGTTAGTGGTATTAGCTGCACATTTGTCCGCAGGAAATACCAGAAAAGGAAGTGTTTAGCGAAGGCAGTTATTGGCTGTTAATTCCCTGCAACACGGACCACTGCCCAGAGCAGGCTTGGGCAAAAATAGAGGGAATATTTCGCAAATGTGCATTTTCACCTTATGGGGAACAAGCGAGGGGAAAAATTACTGTATTAAAATTCTTAATCGGAGGAATAGTGAGAAGGTGGATTATTTTTTTCAATGTTAATAGTTTAGTACAATTATATTTAGCGAAAGGCAGTAGAGGCGAAATCTGTGAAGATCTGCGTGCCAAAATTCACAATCATAGAGACTGCCTTAACAATTGCTTTCTCTAGAAGCAGTTCAAGCATGAACCACAGTGCATTATCTGATGTTCTTCATTCATATTTACAGGGGATGCTGGGGCCTTAGCATTTGCATGGCTTCTGAGGTGCCTGTCTCATCAGATCAGTCCTTTCATGCGCCTTACCACAACAGCACCTCAGTATTTTTGGAGGAGAAAAACACTCAACATTGTGAGTAGAATGCATAAAAAGAACAAGGCAATGCCCTCCATGAGAGTTCTAGGTAGTTCAATTGACTCTACTTCTGCATTTGTCTCACAGATGCCTTGTAGCTCATTCATTAGTTATACATTTCATGCTGTGAAACAGTCTCAAGCTCGACCATCCAAAATTGACTTATTTTCTTAAAAGAAGTCACACACTGAGCAGTCTTGGCCCTGATAAATAGAGCCCTCAGTCCTTTTGGAGGTTGCTTCTTGGCCAATGCATTGCAGATCTTAATACAGAGGACTATTCACCATGACAAAGCACTTTCTTCACCACCTTACCTTTCTTTGCCCCAGAGAACCCCACAAAAATTGATCATCCACCTGATGGTCTTTGATGCGATCAATGTAAAAGCTTAAGACTCTAATGGAACCAGCCAATGGAATATTGCCTCCTCTTTTGAGGGAAGACGTGGAGCAAAGAACATTGGAAGGGTAAAGGATTGCCTAACGTGAAAAGGAGACAACACTTTTGGCAAAAAGGTCTGGTCTCCTCAACACCCGTTCTTCTGGGGAAAATGAGGTACGGAGCGGCTGCACCGAGAGAGCTTGGAGCTCACTCACAAGACAAGCTGAAGTGATTGCAATGAAGAAGACAATTCTAAGAGACGCAGTGAGCAGGTATGCATTGGCTCAAAGGGGATGCACATTAGGAAAGCCAGGCCCAAATTAAGATCCCACTGTGGCATCACAAACAGTTTGGGTGGGAAAATGTGTGTGAGTCCTTTAATAAACTTCGTCATAACAAGTGATGAAAAGAAGGACGGTTGGTCCAGCAAACACAAAAATGGCAAGAAGGGCTGACAAATAACTTTAAATAGTGCCCACTGCTAGACCCTGCTGGGCCAATTACAAAACAAACAATAAAACATTTGACAGTTTGGCTTGTAAGAGGTCTGTGTGGTGGAACCCACACCAGGCCTTAGATTTGTCCCAGCACCCAGAGTAAATGGACTATGTAAAGTGGTAGATCAAACTAAATCAAGTGCTGCCATTCAATTTCCTTGTATGGAGGTGTAGAATGCACAGGTTTGAGTGCAGAACCCTGCCCTGCTGCTGCTACACGTGATCCTCCAAAAGCAATAGCCTGACCTCTCCTGGCCCAATCCGGAGCCACCAGGATGACTAGGGCCCAGTCATTCCTGATCTTCTTCAGAACTCGAAGCACAAGAGGCAGAGGTGGGAAAGTGTACAGGAGTCCCGTGCTCCACTCAAGTCAGAATGAATTTCTCTGGGAGGACTTACTTGGGAACTCCAACAAGCAGAACCTTTGACACTGCATGTTCTCGACGGCGGCGAAGAGGTCCAGACAGGATTCTCCTCACTGTCAGAAGATGCCCAGCAACACATCGAGGATCAACTTCTATTTGTGGTCCACCAATTACTGCGGATGAGCTCGCCCACCCTGGCATTCAAAGACCCTGCCAGGTAGTTCACGATCAGAGAGAAGCCCTGATGCTCCTCTTGATATAGGACCCCGCTTTGTCCTGCTTGTTGCAGTACCATATGGAGGTGGTGTTGCCCATGTGAACCTGCAAAAGCCTTCCCTTGAAGGATGGCAGGAAGGTCTTCAGCACTAGGCAAATGGCCTGCAACTCCAACAGACTGATATGGAGCTGGGTTTCTGCCGGAGACCAGAGCCCTCTGCTCTCCACCTCTCCCAGATGACCTCCCCAACCCAGCGGTGATGCATCCATCGCTACTGTCAGCTCTGGGTGGGAAAGGGAAGATCAGGGTGGGTCGAGTAGCCACCACTGGAGATCTTGTGCAGTTTCCTTCGAAACCTGGATGACATCCGACAGGTTACCTTGGCACTGAGCCGACTGAGAATACAGTTACCAGTGCAAAGCCCTCATATGCCAGCTGGCGAAGTGGACAAGCAGGATGCATAAGGCCAACAGGTCAAGAAGCCTCAGAGCCGCTCTTTCAGTAAGATCCAGGACTGAGACTAAAATATTGGGATCATGGCCCAAATGTCATTGATTCATGTGTCAAGGAATGAAAGGCCCTGAACAGCACTGTGTCCAAAAAAGCTTGTACAAAAGGAAATCTCTGCGAAGGAATCGGGTGTGAATTTGGTTAATTGATCAAGAACCACAACAATCTCAAGAGGTTTGCCATCATCTCAAGGTGGTCTACGACTGATTGTGGGATACTTCTTTCAACAGCCAGCTGTTGAGGAAGGGGAAAACTGGTATCCCCTACCTTCAAAGATGTGCAGCAACCATCCCCATAACTTTTGTGAACACCTGAGGGTCACTGGTAAGGCCGAAGGGGAGCATGGCAAACTGAAAACAGTCCTGGACAACCTTGAACCACAGGTAACGTCTGTGAGACTGCAGGATGGGCACAAGAAAGTACTTGTCCTGCAGGTCCAAGGCTACCACCCAGTCACTTGGATCCAGGGCAGACAGAACCATTTTGATTCTGTCCTTCCTTAGGAAGGTGTTTAGAGGGTGAAGATAGAGAATAGGATGAAGGAGTCCATCCTTCTTTGGCATGAGGAAATAGCAAGAGTAACATCCTGCCTCTATGTCCGAGTCTGGAACCCTCTCTATTGCCCCTTTGGAAGTAAGATTGATAAGAGCTCCCCTGAAAGCTGCTCTGATATGGGTGGACACTGCGGCGGATCGAAAAGGAATGGAAGGGCGTTGGCTGATATGAGATGTTACACATTGCCACCCTTGTAAATTTTTTGGGACTCTGCCTCCCACAGAGTGGTTGTGGGTGGATATGGTCAAACTAACATCGCTTCGGCACATTTGTGGAGGCTGTTGCTGCAGTGGGTGATATGGTTGGCAACTGCTTCTGTAGTACTGAAAACCTCTTCCCTTGTTCCAGTAAATGGCACCTGCCATCTGCATTTCAGGACTCCAAGAGAGCAAGACATGTCGGTGTCTGTCTTGATTGACTGTAAAGCATCATCCACGTGCTTCCCGAAGAGGTGCTTGCTGTTCAAAAAGGCTTGTAGAACGTGATGCTGCACTGCCTGCTTGAAGGAAGTTGAGTGCAGCCAACCTTGTCTGTCGAAAGCTGGTATTGGCCTCAAATGTGGTCCCATCAATCATAGCAGCTGATGCTTTCTCACCTTCACATAGGACAATAGGGCTTCCCCTTTCTTCTCTTCCGGAAGAAAATCAAGGTATGACCCTTGTCTGCCCACATTTGGCAGTCATTGTGGCCTTCTAAAGCTAGCAAATTGGCAGTTCTATTGGAGGTTGCAGTCAGGGTGGAGACTCTGTTGTGAAAGCTGTACATCTGCTTAGGTTGCCTATTTGGTGGAGTTGTACATGGGAAAGATGGGTTTTTCAATTTGCCTTGTGCGGCTTACATCACTACAGAGTCTGCCTTTGGTTGACCAGTGAGGCATAAAGGTGTTTTGTCATTGCTCTCTATTTATTAAGCCTAGATACCAAAGCTGAGATGGAGGCTGACATTTGCAGAATTTTTCATTCTTCTTACCAGATGTGATCAAATATGGAAATTGTTTTAACTGACTTTCTGGATGCCTTCTTGACGTCTTAGAGAAAACAGTTTGATTCCGTGATCTGTAGAGGTAAATGAAACTGCTTCGATGCTCTCTCGACAAATGCATGAAAGCACAAGTTACTAACTTGTGTAACGATATATCTGTAAGAGACAGTAGTTAGTGACAGATTCCTTACCTTAGAATATCCCCAGGCGTCAGGCTGGATCCGGAAAGTTTTTGCGTAGCAGTACCCTTGCGCGTCGGTAGGCGGCGTCGTGCGGCTCCGCGTCCGTCGTCGGCGTCGTGATCGCCGGGATGACGTCGCGGGCAGTACTTAGACGCCGCCCCTGCGCTCTGACGTCAGTTCTGTACACGACTTTCCGCGCCAGGAACGCAGAGCCATGCAAGAAGCTGACATAGGTGTCTGAAAAATACTAGGGCCCTGAAAGGGATGTCCTTAACCCTAGAAATCAGTTCGCAGAACGGGGAGGATGGGTGGGGCGGTAGGAATCTGTCACTAACTACTGTCTCTTACAGATATATCGTTACACAAGTTAGTAACTTGTGCATCTGAAAGAGACACGTTAGTGACAGATTCCTTACCTTAGAATAGATACCCCAGCAATACCAACCCCGGTGGTGGGTCTGCGAACAAAGATCAGACAAGGAAGTCCTGGAGGACAGAACGGCCAAAGAAGCCGTCCCTCCGGACCTGACTGTCAAGGCAGTAATGCTTTGTAAACGTGTGCAGCGAGGCCCACGTAGCTGCCTGACAGATAACCGGCAGCGGAACACCGCGGCCCAAGGCCGTGGTAGCAGCCGTTGCCCTGGTGGAATGGGCACGCAGCCCAACAGGAGGCTCCTTCTTAGCCAAAGAATAGCAGGCCTTGATGCACAAGGTAACGCCTGCGGGAGATGGTTCGTTTGTGCACCGCCCGACCTTTTTTGGCGCCCACGTAGCCAACAAAGAGCTGGTCATCCACCCGGAAGTGTTTTGTGCGGTCGATATAGAAGGAGAGCGCACGTTTTGGGTCCAGACGGTGGAGCCTCTCTTCCTCTCTGGAAGGATGCGGAGGCGGAAAGAAGGTAGGCAAAGTGATGGTCTGCCCAATGTGGAAGGCAGTAACCACCTTTGGCAAGAAGGACGGACGCGTCCTAAGAACAACCTTGTCTGGATGAACAGACAGAAAGGGAGGTTTGCAAGATAGAGCCTGGAGCTCACTCACCCGCCGAGCGGAGGTGATGGCCACCAGAAAGGCTTTCTTCAGAGTCAGAAGACGAAGAGGACAGTTATGTAGAGGCTCAAAGGGAGCGCACATTAGAAAGGTAAGAACCAAGTTCAAGTCCCACTGAGGCATCACAAACAGAACAGGAGGAAAGAGGTGTGTAATGCCTTTTAAGAACCTGTTAACAACAGGGGACTTGAAAAGGGAGGGCTGATCAGGAAGCCTGAGGAAGGCCGAGATAGCACAAAGATAACCCTTGATGGTACCCAGGGCAGAACCCTGTTGGGCCAGAGAAAGAAGGAACAGAAGGACCTCAGAAAGAGGGGCAGAAAGGGGATTCACAGCCTTTGCTGTGCACCATGCCACAAATTTGTTCCACCTGCAGGCGTATACCACCTTAGTGGAGGGACGCCTAGCTGCCAGAATCACATCACAAACTTCGGGAGGCAAGTCGAAAGGAATCAACTGCCGCCGCTCAATCTCCACGCAAGCAGGTGTAGACTGGACAGGTTCGGGTGGAGGACCGTCCCCTGCTGCTGCGACAGAAGATCCTCCCGAAGAGGCAGACGGATCGGGGATCTACGCTCATACTGAGTAGCTCGGGATACCAAACTCTTCGAGCCCAGTCCGGAGCCACAAGGATGACTTGGGCCCGGTCGTGCCGAATCTTCTTCAACACTCTGGGTAGAAGTGGTATAGGCGGAAAGGGGTACAACAGACCGCAACTCCACTGGCGCCGAAAAGCGTCGCCGAGCGAGTGCCGCCTTGGAAATTCCAACGCGCAGAACTGATGACATTGCGCGTTCTCTTCGGTGGCGAATAGATCTAACCAAGGCTCTCCCCATTGTAGAAAGAGTCCTTGCGCCACTTCCGAGTGAAGACGCCATTCGTGATCCATCATGCACCTGCGGCTGAGTTCGTCCGCCCTGGCGTTCAGGGAACCTGCCAGGTGTTGAACCATCAGGAACATGCCCTGATGTTCCAGCCATGTCCAGAGGCGCAGAGCCTCCTGACAGAGGGTCCACGACCCCACCCCGCCCTGTTTGTTGCAGTACCACATGGCGGTGGTGTTGTCTGTGGTGGACCAGAGGCCTCTGATCTCCGCCTCTCCCATGTGACCGCCCCATCACAGAAGGGACGCGTCCGTCACAACTGTGTGCTCTGGCTGGGGAAGGGAGAGGGATCTGCCCACGACCCATTGCCGGTTCGAGAGCCACCACTGCAACTGTTTTGCAGTCCCCTCCGAGATCTGGACGTGATCGGACAGGTTGCCCTGGTGCTGCGCCCACTGGAACTTCAGGTCCCACTGCAGAGCCCGCATATGCCATCTGGCATGATTGACCAGCAGGATGCAGGAGGCCATGAGGCCCAGCAGCCTCAGGGTCATCCGTACCGAAACCCAGGATAAAGGCTGAAAGATTGGAATCATAGCCTGAATATCCCGGACTCGCCGTTCGGGAGGATAGGCCCGAAACTGCGTCATGTCCAGAACTGCTCCGATGAAAAGGAGCTGTGGAGAAGGAATCAGATGCGACTTCGGCACATTGATGGAGAACCCCAGCGAGTGCAGGAGTTCGGCCGTAGTCTGGAGGTGGGAGACGACTGCCTGGGACGAGCCCGCCTTCAGCAGCCAGTCGTCGAGGTAGGGGAAGACTGAAACCCCTGCCCGGCGCAGATGAGCTGCGACCACCGCCATCACTTTCGTGAACACCCGAGGGGCACTGGTAAGGCCAAAGGGGAGCACGGTGAACTGAAAATGCTCGAGGCCTACCGTGAACCGAAGGTAACGCCGGTGGGCCGGCAGGACGGGGATGTGGAAATAGGCGTCCTGCAAGTCCAACGCTACCAACCAGTCTCCAGGGTCTAGGGCAGTCAAGACCTGAGCTAGGGTGAGCATCTTGAACTTCTCCTTCCGGAGGAAGCGATTGACGTTCCGGAGGTCCAAGATAGGACGCATGTCCTCCTTGTCCTTTTGGGCACCAGGAAGTAGTGGGAGTAGCAACCACGTCCTACTTCTGGGGTCGGAACATGCTCGATGGCCCTCTTGGCCAAGAGGGCCGTGACTTCCTTCTGCAGAAGTACCAAGTGATCCCCTGACATGCGGTGGAATTGTGGTGGCATGGCTGGGGGGTGGTCTCGAAGGGGAGGGAGTAGCCCCTTCGGACAATGTCCAAGACCCACCTGTCCGAGGTGATGGGACGCCAGTGGTGAAGGTGATGGCGGACCCTGCCCCCTACTGGCGTGCTGTGCACCTGAAAGGAGGGACTAGGAGGGCTTGGAGGCCGCGGACGGGTTGGAGGTGGTGGCCTGACCCGCACGCTGGTTGCCCGAACCGCCACGGCGGTATCCACGTCCTCGGCCACGCGAAGACGCCTGCTGCGCGGGCCGGTGGCTGGGCTGCTGACGTGACTGGGCGCCCCTTCCGTGGCCACGATAGGGGCGAAAAGCAGAAGGTAGCGGAGGGCGTGTAGCAGAAAGGCCCAGGGACTTGGCAGTAGCCCGTGAGTCCTTAAAATGCTCCAACGCATGGTCTGCTTTGGAACCAAAAAGACCGACTCCATCAAAGGGCATGTCCATGAGTGTATTCTGGACATCACCCAAAAAACCAGTGGTTCTCAGCCAGGCGTGGCGACGCAGCGCCACCGTCGTTGCAATAGATCTGCCCAGCGAGTCGGCGGTATCAAGGCCACAACGTATGGTGTATTTGGCCGCATCCCTACCTTCCGCAATGGCGCGGGTAAGCAGTGTCTGGACCTCCTCAGAACACTGGGGCAAAACAGTCGCCACCGAATCCCACAAGGAGTGGGTATATCGGCCCAAAAGACAAGCGGTGTTGATGGACCGCAAGCCAGCACTGGAGGAAGAAAAACCCTTCTTCCCAAATTGATCCAGGCGTTTGGATTCCCTATCCGGAGGGGCGGTAGGGAAGGCGGTTTGGGAAGCTGAGGCTTGGACAACCAAGCTCTCAGGAGTGGGGTGGACAGAGAGAAACAAGGGGTCGCCCGGAGCTGGGCGATGGCGTCGGGACACGTTCCTATCCACAGGAGCCCCTGTGTTGGGCTTGGACCAGGCGCCCAAAAGAACGTCAGTGAGTGCATCGTTGAACGGCAGCACAGTCTCCAAGGAGGAGGCTGCCGGCTGAAGCACTTCTGTCAAGAGATTAGTCTTGACCGCCACAGTAGGGAGTCGGAGATGTAAGGCTCCAGCCGCCCTACGCAACACCGTTGCAAAATTGGCTCCCTCCTCCGTAGCCACGGGAGGAGACAGCATGCCAGTGTCAGGGAAGTATCTAGACCACTGGCATCCCCTAGTTCCTCTGCCCAGTCCTCATCATACTGACACTGTTGTGTCAGAGGGTCCTCAGACCCCTCCCAGTCCTCCTGGTCCTCCTCCGGTTCAAAATAAGGAGGAGGAGGGACATTTGGGACCCAAGGTCTCATCGTCGCCGGAACCGGCGTCGAGCGACGTCGGTCCGGCTCCATGTCTGGAGCCGGAGAGTACATGGGGACGACGCCGCCCGGAGCCCCAGGCGGCGTCAGGAACGGCACCGGAGACATCGGCGCCGGCGGAAGCGTGGTCAGGTCGACCGGCGTCGATGGGGGTTGCGGTACCACCGGAGCCGGGATCGAGGCCGGGGCCGAAGCCGGAGCCGGGATCGAGGCTGGAGGCACGAGCGACGCTGGGACCGGAGTCGTCGGCGACGCCGGGGCAACCCCATCAGGGCCCGCGGGGCCCGAAGGCGCACCGGAGGGACCTTGAGGCCCGAAGAGGCGGGCCATGGCCGACAGGAATTCCTGTACTTGGGCCGGATCCGCCCCCGAACCCGGGAAGGACGGGTAGTGCGGGGCGACTCCACAGGCATGTCCGGGGCCGCGGGGAGGGGACGGTGCCGGGAGGGGCCTCAGCCGAGTCGCGAGACCGGCGAGGCGAAGTCCTAGAGCGATGATGCTTTTGGACTTCTTGTGTTTAGACTTACCGGACGACGAAGACTTGGATCCCGACGACCGGCGAGGACACCGCGACCGACCCCTCGACCTCTCACGCGACCGGGGCTTGGTGTGGCGCGGAGCCGACTGCCGGGCCTCGAGGAGCTTTCGAGACCGCTCTCGCAAAGCTTTCGGGTTTAGGGACCGGCAGTCGGAACACGACTTCGTGTCGTGGTCTCGCCCGAGGCAGAAGAGACACTCCAGATGCGGGTCTGTGATGGACATCATCCGAGCACAGGCGTTGCAACGTTTAAAGCCGGGCATCCCTAACGACACCTTGGAGTCGATATGAAGAAACAGTGAAAAAATTCACCAAAAAAGTTAGTCAAAAAATGACTAGGGCACTGGTCTTCCCGGATCTGCGCTTGCTGGCGCGGAAAAAGAAGAACTGACGTCAGCGCGCAGGGGCGGCGTCTAAGTACTGCCCGCGACGTCATCCCGGCGATCACAACGCCGACGACGGACGCGGAGCCGCACGACGCCGCCTACCGACGCGCAAGGGTACTGCTACGCAAAAACTTTCCGGATCCAGCCTGACGCCTGGGGATATTCTAAGGTAAGGAATCTGTCACTAACGTGTCTCTTTCAGATACAGAGGATATCGTCCAGTGGGGAGTCTGCATGAGATGGTGTGGGTGACCCCAAAGTGGATACTTTATATTAATCCCATCCATCTGCATGTTGCAGATGTTCTAGGAGTTCTCCCTTGAGGTGGCTGTGGTGCACCTTCCAGGCGAGGAGGTGTTGGAGAGAACGATTATGGAGATCAACCAACAGGGTAACTGGTACCCTAAGCATTGGTGGTCCTGGTAATGAGATTGCCTATAGTATTCCTCATAATTACTGTTGTAATGTGGGTGACTGTACCCCCAATGTGATTCTTCCTCCTCTGGTTAATACCTCTGCCTCTCTTCTTCCTGTTCGTAGTGCTCCTCGTCTTCATCATCTTCTTGACATTTTACACGCTACGGTGTTGAACTGATAGTTGTTCTGAAAGGATCTTCATCTTGTGACTCATCTTCCAAGTTCAGAAATTTTGGATGCATATGCTGTGGAACATTACCTGGCATGGTATTTTCAGGAGCTACAACCACTGATTATTTTCTGTTTGGTGTTGTCGACGGGCTCTTCTGACGACCATCTATGTGCCGTCAATGAAGCTTCTGCTGTTGAAGATGGAAGTGCCACAGGTTATGTAGTTGTCAATTGGTGTGTCACCAGGGACATCATTGAGGGAGAAGTTGATGGATGTAAACCTGTAGGCGGGTCATGTAGTGTCAATGGCGCCTTGAATGATGATGGACTGGAGGCTGGCACCTCTGTTGGTGAAGCGGTTGTCAAAAAGTTTCTCATTGCACAGTTCTGAGGTTGTTTTTTCTTTTTTGTGCGCCTCAGAAGATGACTTTGGTCACCCATCCGGCTTCCTGTCAGACTCTTTTGAGTCTTACGAGGGGGCTTATTGGACATAGATGGAGGACTCTTGTCAGAAGACACCTTGCGAGGTGGAGATCCTTCTGCAGTGTGATGCTTAGATGATCTCTTGCCTTCCTGTGGGGCACTATGCAAATACTCCTTGTCTTATGAGCCCATATCAGAAGCCTTTTTCTTCTGAAGTATTGAAGTGGCCAGCCCTCTTGGTCATTCAGAGTGTTGCAGAAAATTGTCATCAAATTTTACACTTCTGCAGTGGGTTCAAGCAGCAAATGTAGTCTCAGCGTGGATAATCCACAAACTACCTTTTCTTACCACAGAAGATAGAAGCTCTGAAGACTGCCTTCTTAGCAGGCTCAGCCATTGTTCTGAAAAAATAATGACCAGTTAGGAGATGAGGTGACTTACATTGCTTCTAAAGGAAATGTATTTGTACTGCTATGGAGCATGTGAATCTATGAAAGATTCAATACTGGAGAAATACTGGTGGCTGAGATTAATTCAAGCATTTCACCCATCACCTTTTTGTTTTCCTCAGTGCGACAACTTAGCTACAATGGATAAGCCGAATCGTGGGTCTCGTATTCATTGTGCCACATGATTTGAGCTATACTACTGATCTAAACAGGCCAAGACCAGTCTGGATTTGCATGGGCTACCTTCTGGAGGGACCTGGCCTGGGAGTTTGGGGTCCTGTTCCTTTTGGGGCAGTGCGAAGGCTGATTTTAAACTTGTTGGTCTTTGTTGAGAGTAGCATAGTTGGCAAAAAACATAATGGAGTGAAATGCGGCCATTATCAGTAGTTACCAGAGGTTGAGATTAATTCAATCATTTATCCATCACTTTTTGTTTTCCTCAGAAGTTGTACCAAGGCATGTAAGTCTGTTCCACCGTACCCAGTTTTAATTGCATTGCTTGCTTTACTGAGTCCGCTGGATGAGTCTTTTATTCTCTTGGAAGTTCAACAGTTGGGCCAGGTACGGGTTCAGGGGTGCATCTAAAGGGTATCTCTCCTACAGTTAAGGGAGGAGAGGAGCAGGTCCCACACTAAGGAGACAGACAGCAAGGTCCAGCTGACTGAAGCCTGGTGGAAGACATCTCAGGAGAAAGAACCACCTAGGAACCATGAGAGTCTTGCACACTCATTGCCTGTTACTTCCCCAAATAGAGCTAGCAGCTTCAGAAGTCAAGGAGATGAAGAAGCACCTTCCATGACTGTAAGGTGTCCAAATCCTATCCCAGAAGTACAGACATTTTTTAACTTCATCCCAAGCTACAGATGTGCTGTTTCCAGAACATCTACAATGACATTTCTAGGCCTAATGTTCAAGAAATGTCAATGTTTAAATTTGCAGATGGCCAGTGTTCCTAGTGTGTACTGGTTCAGTCTGTGGGTTCAGTCGGTGCCCCATTCCAAAGGGTACTCCGGCCAATTCAAGATGCTTTGTCTTGGCTGGCCAGTACAGAGATTAAAGACCTTTGAAGTCTGGTACTCCCAAGGGGATTTGTTTTGGGTGCACCTAGCCCCTCCTCCAAAAACATATTGTCAGTTGTATATTTGGTGAAGTGTGACTATGCCAAAGCACCAAAATCCCTGGCTGCTGATTCCTCAGTAGACCCATGGAACTGGACAGTGAGGCTATTTGTGAACTTGCCTTCGGCACCCTGAGCTATTTCTGGTGCCTCGTGGGAACTCTGCTTCACTTTGGGGGGTTGGCCTTTTGTGATCGCTGGTTTTGAATATTTTTGCCGGAAACTCATCAGACAAGCAGTGGCCCTAATGCAAGCACGGAAAATGGCCCAATGGTTGGATAGGAAAATCCAGATATAATTAAGGAGCAGTGGGCCATTCACTATCTTGGGTGCTAGGGACACCACTTATGCTGCACTCCTGCACAGGCACATACAATGTTCCACCCTGTTCCCAGAGCTACCAGAAAACTAGGGAGAGGGCAGACATATAATATATAACTATACACGTTGTTTCTTTATCTCACCACACACTTCTTTTTGATTAGCAGCAATTATCTTTAAAGGTACACTTCAACATTGTTTCTTTTGTCTAGAACCTCTGCCTTATTGACTGTGTGGAAGTAAACTACTGTTGTGAACCCAAGGACATGAGAATTCCCAAAGATTTTTTGCTAGGATGATACTTGCCCAAGGTCACCATGTTATAAAATCCTAGAGCATAAATGTCATAGAAGTCATTGGGAGTCATATCTCTGCTCCCCAAGTTCAGGAGTGTTCTGCTTATTGTGCATAGCATGCTTGTGTCCGCAAGGTTTATTTAGAGTTTGACAACGGGGAGGACTGCCCTAAATTACTGCTGGCTCTGCCTGCTAGAACTGTGATTCCCTCACTCTATTTGGAGTCAGGGATCTTGGTTTGTGAAGGTGGACTCTCCACTGGCTCCACCATCAGAAAATTCTGGTCCTTCAGGTTACAGTGAGATATGTTGTGCCCTATTTATGATGGGTGAACATCTCTAGATGTCCGAGGCCAGGACCATTCTGACCACGCTGACAATATACGCTGAGACGATACCATGCTGGAGCGTTTATAGATTGAAACCCTAATTATAAAAGGGAATTCTATCACGCTTCATTATTGGCAAAGAGGTCGGTACTTTTGCTATACTTTTGAAGAAAGGCTGAAGTTTATATTTGATATTACAGTCCCTTACAATAAGAATTTTAATCACCATCTGGGGTTAAAGGTAAACATACCCCCGAGCTATCTTCGCAGTGCAAGTTTATCTGCCCGGTCAAGTGGGGATTCTTGAAGATTAATTTAAGTATAGCCTGGACTGAACTTAGGAGGCTATACCCCTTATATCGGATATTGACCCGTCGAGCATATCTGAAATGGCTTTCCTCGCCAATGATAGGTGTTTTTAACTGTTCGAGCTAAAACATTTTATGTGAAAGAGAGTCAAATTCTCTGTCTTGAAAAAGATGGTGGTATAAGATAGCCATCGAAACGCGTCGACGCTTTGATAACAACACAATTCGTGCAAGGGCTGCAGCCAACGAGTACCAAATAAATTGACAAGTACCAGGCTCCATGCTCATTAATCTGGTCTATCACGGATGTGTATGCTGCTAAATGACTCAGTGTGTGTCTAGGTTATGTGCTCTCTTTCCTGTAATTGAACTGTTAATTAATTCCCTTCTTTTTAACTTTGTGTAATTTTTAACAGATTGTCTTTGAATGATGCCAATTGTCTCTTTTTAGATTGTATTTCATGATATATTTTTTTATACTAATAAATCGATTTATATTTTTCTCAGAACTGTTGGTATTGAGATTATCTGTGGACGATATATGGTTAAATCTTCTTGTGTATGTATGGTGTGGATTGGTATGAGAGGAGTGTGGGTTAAATGAAAAAGTAATACAATAGAAGATGTTTCTATGACATAATACTGCCCAAAGGATACTGTTCCTTCACTTTTGTATAGTACCCTATTCCTTTGGGTTGAAGGGGTTCCTCTTTTCTTCACCATTCTGTGAGGCACAGTGGTCATGGACAATGAAATGATCTAAATGCCCCATGTGCAAAGGTTGATTTTTTTTTAAAGAATAAACTGGTGCTCTGTAAGTTTATTGTTTGAAAACAAAATACTTAGCTGAGTGGATGCAAGGATCTTAATTATGTTGGGCGTTCTTCTGCCACGCTGGCCTATTCTAACCTCATGGACTAGCCGTCATACTGCACATGGCCCCACTAATTTTCAGAGGTGATGAGACACTGAAATCACTGTTATTTACAGGGTCATGCTGTTTGAGTTTTTAACCCACTACCACCTCCCAGAACAAGCTTTAATGGTTTGTCTTTGATGCTCTGAAGAGTCAGTGCCTAAAAGGGCTAACTTGATTATTCAAACTGGAGTGCACTAGTGCTTGTGGCCTTGGAACACCAGATGTAAGTGGCAATCCCCATCATGGATACTGCCCAAAACTACTGACTATCACAGTACCAAAAGAAAAGGCCTTGCAGTGGGTTATGTACTCTGACCAGATATTTGACTGCTTCTTCCCTGTTGGAGGGTAGTACGCACTGCATTCACAGGCTAGGATGCCTCAAGGTTTAAGCTAGGACAGTGGAAATATGTAAAAACATGGATTGAAGAAATATAGATTGAAAAAGAAAAAAACAGACCCCAAAACATCTACTTCCAAAATATCCACCATACATATCTCTGGCACCTAAAGACACAGTCATGCACTTGCCCCTCCAAATTCGCTAGGACATGACTCAGTCTAATACATTTCCCGGGTCCTATAGGTTGGTGGGAAGTGAGGCTTGCTCGATGTAGCTATTTAAAAGTGGTTGACCTATTTTTGGGGCAGTACTAATGTATGGTTAGATGTTTTAGCAGTAGATGGTTTTGAGTCTGTATTTTTTCAGTGTATGTTTTTGCATGCAACAAGGAGAGCTAAAGTCTGGGGAACTGTGTGACACATGCATAATGAATGGCTGGAGCATCTTGATGAACAGCTGCGCACTAGAGGACAAGATATTGTTTTTCATCAATAACCACTGATTGACAACTTGGCAATGGCATCTCTTTTAGTCACTAGTAGACATATTGCAGTGGGATTGGGTGAGCTAAAAAAGCATAACATGCATGTTCTATTGAATTCAACAGAGGAGATCACCAGAAGGCAGCCATTCAATTTTAAAATTAGGATGGTTGTCAGGGATTAGTCTAAATATTGATACCACAGACAATAGTGAAATGTTATCATCTTCATCAGCTCCTTTGAATAAGGAGAAGCACCATCTAGTATGCAGAGGCAGCAATAGAAATCTGCCTCCTAATGCTCGTGGTCCATACCATAAAATATTATTTGTCAACAAGCCGACATGGCCAATAAGTCAGTGTGCCAGCACCTGCACAAGGCCCAAACTAAACTAGTGGCCACTTTAAGGCACATACTAATAGGGTGTGCCTGCACCCACAAAAGGATCATACTACAGAAACTGCGCCCCAGTATGCAGGCACCGGGATTGTCCAAAGACGGATGAAGAGCAGGTGATTAGCACAAAGTTACATTGGACTGTAAATGGGTTTCTGCATGGTTCACTAGCAGATGTTGCCTCATGAAACAGGCCTGGAGTGTTAACGCTGCTCCTGGAAGTTGACGGCTTCAGATGACAACCAGAGAAGACTATGCAGAAGCCTTCATCTCCCATTCCTGGAAAACAAAAAGGAGAATGAGACAAAGGGCAGACTGGGTAATGTTAATCACCAAATGAAAGTAAAGCATAACTTGCATAATGTGTCAGGTTGTGTGCTCTGGGGGCACAGGGCCACTGCAATAGGCTCCTGGAGCCACGTCTTTGTCAGCTCCATAAGAGTAGGGGTGTAATGGAGACCCCCGCAGTTCCTGTGGTGTGGGGGCCCCCCCAGGGTTTCTTGTTTTGGAGGGGGCCCCCTTCATCCTCTCAGCCATGTCATTTCATACCTTGCAGAATGCATGAAATGACATGGCATAAGAAATAGTTAAAAGCTCGGGAAAGCCACTCTGCTATACCGAGCAGGCCCCTGCAATGTAGGGGGACCCCATTGTTCAGCGGGGGGCTCCCACTGAGCCCATTCTGCAGGGGTCTCCATCATTTTGCATTATGCCACATCATGAAAGGCAATAGCGGTGTGCTGCTTCATAGGTCAAATGCTTTTTAGATACCTGCTAACAAATGAGGGGCACAAAGCAAGAGAAATATAGTAGACTTTCAGCCAGCCGTCTTAGTTTTTTTGTCTTTTGTTGTGTCAGTCCCATTTTTCTTCTGCCCACTACAACATACAACATCCCCCACTCGCCCAGCACCCTCCAGCCATTGGCTAACTTCACTGTGAGGGATAGTATTCTGCCCTTGCACAAGGTGCACATCTACACATAAAGAAGTCCCCTTCGGTGGAGGGACTGCTGTGATAAGGCATGCTTTTTGATTAAAAAAACCTCAACAAAAGAAAGCAACAACTGGCACAGCCAAAAGGTGGACAGTACACACCAGACAGATTTGGTTTGGCAAAACTTGTCATGGAATGGTATTCCACATCGACAAGAACAATACAAACTATGATTCCGAATATGACTTCAAATTATATCCTTTCACTGTTGCCATCTGATAAGTCATTACCTCTTCTTCTGCATATACTCAAGAACATGTATGTATGTACTTGGTCGCATTTTTAAACTGGGTCCTCTTGACTAACTGTAGCTCAACATGTTTTGCAGGGCTGAGATGTCTTGTCTGCAGTGTGCTATGATATGTTTGGGTGCTAGCAGGAAGTGAGGCTTAGGCCCACAGTGCACGGAGGTACACCAGTATTAATACTATCAATTGAGAAACACAGTGTGAAAGGTGGTCTTTGTTGGCCACAGTGCCACCTTGCATCTTCCATGCATGTGTCCTCGCTGTGGAACTGACACCGGACACTTTAGAAGGTTCTTTTAGTGGATAAGCAGCAAGAGGCATTTCTGACTCACAATAAGTCTTTTTGCTAATTATTACCCAGCTAATGTGGCTGCTCATTTAAGTGGTGCAAATTGGTTTATATTTGATAGATTTCATCCGTTTACAGTTAGGTGCTTATTCTTTAAATACATTTCTGTTCACAATTCAGATTGTTTTCGACTCAGATTGTTTTTATCCTTGTATGGCACATGATTATTGCTGGCCTCCTTCCCCAACACAATTAAGGCAGTGTAATGAACCCCGTTAGGTAAACTATCTGGTTTATGAGTGAACCTGCCTAATTCCCTCAATACTGTTGATGGATTAAGGTGGTCAGAATCCTTCTCTTCAGAAATCAAGGTTTTAAGATGACCAAGCCATAAGCTGTATAGAGACCATTTACTTCTTGAAGGGAGAGGATGCCCCTCCCCTGAGCCTAAGGATTATGTCACTTACCCTGTAAGCATCCGTTCGTGGCATGTGGTGCTGTAGATTCACACGCTGTGCATATGTCTGCCATCTAGTGTTGGGCTCGGATGATTAGAAGTTGTTTTTGTTAAAAGAAAGTTTCTTCGAGTCACAAGGTTGTGCGACTCCTCCTTTAGGTGATAGTGCACATGGGCATCGACTCCATTGCCACATTGTTTTGTGGTAGGTGGGTGAGAATAGAGTTGTAGTATGTATCAGTAATGTGACGTCCATGCGCATAAAGTAACTTAACATATGTAAACTGCAACCCACATAGAGTTCCGGGGAGGAGGGAGGGCACATTTGAATCTACAGCACTACATGCCAAGAACAGATGCTTACACGGTAAGTAACATAATCTGTTCGAGGCATGTGTGCTGTTGATACCCATGCTGTGCAAAGACTGTAAAGCAGTCCCTCTCCCTACGTGGTGGTTAAACTGTGAGGGTTGCAGTTGTTTCAAAAAGAGTTCTTAGAACCCCTTGACCAACATTAGATTGTTGGTGTGCTAATACATCCACCCATTAATGTTTTGTGAAGGTGTGTGGAGTGGACCATGTTGCTACCGGTCAAATGTCAGCAATGGAAATGTTCTCTAAAAATGCCATAGAAGACCCTATTTTATGAGTTAAGTGAGGTTTAGGGGGAACAAGTAGAAGTCTTTTAGCTTTAGCATAACAAGTTTGGATGCATTTTACTATCCATCTTGGAATTCCAAATTTTGAAATAGCATTTCCAATGTGTGGAGGAGAAAAAGCAATGGATAATTGCTTAGTTATTCTGAATGTTTTAGTTCTGTTGATATAATACATTAAAGCTCTTTTGACATCTAAGGTATGTAGAGCACTTTCTGCAACCGAGTCAGGTTGTAGGAAAGAAACAGGTAATTTTATTGATTGATTAATATTAAAAGGTGAAATCACTTTAGGAAAGAACTTTGGATTTGTTCTGAGCACTACTTTGTTTCTATGAAGCTGGAAGAATAGCTCTTCTAAGGTTAGTGCTTGGATCTCACTGACCCTTCTAAGTGAAGTTATAACGATTAAAAAGGCAACTTTACAAGACGAATATTGTACTTGGCAAGAATGTAGTGGCTCAAATGGAGGTCCCATAAGTCTTGTTAGTACAATGTTTGAATTCCATGCTGGTGCAGGTGGAAGCCTGGGGGGAATGATTCTTTTAAGTCCTTCCATAAAGGCTTTAGTTACAGGTATTCTAAACAAAGACAAGTGTTGTCTATTTTGCAAGTAAGCTGCAATCGGAGCCAAGTGTAAACATACTGAAGTATAAGCTAAACCTGTGTTTTGTAAATGCAACAAATAAGAAAGAATTGCTTGGACTTGTGCATTTAGAGGGTTGTCTTTTTTCTGCTGGCAGTATGAAACTAACCAATTCCATTTGGCAGAATAACATTTTCTTGTCTACAAGCTTGTTTAAGAATATCCATGCATTGTTGTGGCAAGTTTAAATACTTAAATCCTAAGAGCTCAGGAGCCATATCACAAGGTTCATTTCCTTGGGATCTTGGGATTGGGATGTCTTAATGTGCCCTGGTTCTGTGTAAGAAGGTCTGGGTTGAGGGGAAGCTTCTCGTGTGGAACTAGGGAGAGCTTCAGTAGTGTTCTGAACCATGGTTGACGAACCTATGTTGGCGCTACTAGTATTAGTGTGAGGGATGTTTGTCTAAGCTTCCTGACCACTAATGGAAGTAGTGGGAAAGGTGGAAAAGCGTAAACAAATATCCCTGACTAATTCATCCATAGCGCATTGCCCTTGGATAGGGGATGTAGGTACCTGGATGCAAATTTTGGGCATTTTGCGTTTTCTGGGGTTGCAAACAGGTCTATTTGTGGAAACCCCCATTTTTGAAAGTATGGTAGGAGGACTCTGCGGTGGCATTCCCATTCGTGGGCTTGTTGCTGCATCGTGCTGAGAAGGTCTGCTACTTGATTGTTTGTCCCTGGTACATGTTCTGCCAGGAGATGAATGTTGTGATGTAATGCTAAGCTCCATATTGTCTGGGCTAAGCGTGATAATTGGAAAGAGTGAGCCCCTCCTGTTTTTGTAGATAATACTTAGTTGTCATATTGTCCATTTGGATTAGGACAACTTTTTGATGTAGGTGAGGTAGAAACGCTTTCAATGCTAGGTGAACAGCTTGAGGCTCTGGGTAATTGATATTGAGCCCCCTGTGTTTGGAGTCCCATACCCCTTGAATCACAAGGTTTTGGAGATGAGCTCCCCAGCCTGTGAGGAAAGCATCCACTATGAGAATTATTTGGGGAACTGGGTCTTGAAACGGCCGCCCTTTGGATACGTTTTGTGGATTCCACCACTGCAGACAGTGAAGTGTGTGGCTGTCTACCAACACTAAATCTTGTAATTGACCTTTTGACTGTGTCTATTGACGTGAGAGACATTTTTGTAGAGGTCTCATGTGTAACCTGGCATGTGGGACTATTGAGATGCAGGATGCCATCATGCCCTATAGTTGCATTAGTGTTTTGACTGAGATTTGAGTTCCAGTCTGAAAGTTTTGGATTAGTGTCACAATGTTTTGTATCCTGCCTGCATATGGTTATGCTAACCCCAAAAGAGCATTGAGCATGGCTCCTAGATATGGTTGTATTGTAGCTGGTTGTAGATGCGACTTTTGTACCTTGATGGTAAACCCTAGTTGATGCAGTAGGGTCAGTGCTTGATGTGTATGCTGTTTGTAAAGTTTGAGACTGTTTGCTTTAATCAGCTAATCGTCCTAATAAGGAAATACGTGTATGTTTTGTCTGCGCAGATGTGCTGCCACTACTGCTAGACATTTTGTAAATACCTGTGGTGTGGTGGTAATTCCAAAATGAAGAACCTTGAATGGATAATGGTTTCCCTGGAAGACAAACCGTAGGTATCTTCGATGAGCAGGATGGATGGGTATATGGAAGTAGGCGTTCTTTAGGTCTAAGGCAGCCATGAAGTCACCCTTTTGTAATAGCGGTATCACTTCTTGAAGAGTGACCATGTGGAAGGGTTCTGACAGGATATAATGATTGAGTGGCCTGAGGTCGAGAAAGGGTCGTAGTGTTCTGGCTTTTTTGGGAATAAGGAAGTAGACTGAATATACCACGTTCGCTGATATTGTTTTTGGACTGGTTCTATTGCTCCTTTGAGCAAGAGAGATGATATTTCCTGTTTGAGGAGAGCCTGGTGTTCTATTGATAGTTTGTGTTTATGAGGTGGAATATTTGGAGGAGTTGTAATGAGCTCCAAACAGTAATCATTCTGGATAATGTCCAACACCCATTGGTCTGTTGTGATTGATTTCCATGTTGAAAAAAAGTTCTAAAGACGATCCCGACAGGTGTTAAATAGTCGGGGGAATGGTGGGGAAGTAATTGCTTGGTATTTGTGTTTGGGCTACGGGTATTATTTCCTGCGACCCCTTCCTTTGAAATTATTTCCTCTGTATGCATCCCTGTAAAAGGTCTTCGCAGTGGATGATTGTCCTTGATTTTTATAGGATGATCCTGTGTTGTCAGTGGAGGCAGTTCTAGCACCTTGTTTGAACTTGGGCCTATGAAAGGAGCCACAGTAATTACTAGTTTGTAGAGCCCCCATTGATTTTGCAACCACAGTATCTTTCTTAATCTTTTCAAGGACTATGTCCACCTGAGGGCCGAAGAGGTGTTCCTTGTCAAATGGGAGATTAAGAATTACCTGCTGTACTTCAGGTTTAAAGCCTGAGGCACGGAGACAAGCATGTCCACATAAGAGCAGGCTGGTGTTTATGCCTTTATCTGCTGTGTCTGCGGGATCTAGTGCACATTTTATTGAGTTGTTGGTGATTAGCTTCCACTCATTAACAATTTACTGCTCCCTTTTCTTGAATTCCTCTGGGAGTTGTTGGAGGAGCCCCTCCATTTCATCCCAGTGAGCTCTATCGTAGCGAGCTAATAGAGCTTGACTGTTGGCAATGCGCCAATGATTTGCAGATTGTGCTGCTATGCGCTTTCCGGAGGCATCAATTAGTTTGGACTCATTTTCTGGGGGATTCAGGTCCCCTGTTGTTTGGGAGTTTGCCCATTTTTCGTGCATTAGATACTACTAGGGAGTCAGGGGTTAATTGACCTCTAATGTATATGGGATCAGAGGGCGCAGCCTGATACTTTTTGTCAATGTGTGGTGTTATTATTCTAGCTTTGACAGGGTCTTTAAAAATATCCTCTGCATGACGTAACACTCCCTTAAGGAGTGGTAAATATTGTGTCCCCTTTGAGCTTTAGAGAGTGCTTTAAAAAGGAAATCATCCTCGACTGGGTCCTTATGTAAAGGAACTTGTTGAAAATCTGCTGTCATGGCTATTAGATCTTGATAGGCAGAAGCATCATCAGGTGGTAATGGGCGTGTAGGACATAGGTCGGGATCTGTATCCCCTTGAGGTTCTATGTCATATGCATCCCAAGCATCCCCAGGATGTGTGTCCTGTGGAATGTTATCATCTTTATCTATAACTGGTGGTCATGGCATCGAGGTTTTGGTTTGGGTGGAGTGTTTGGTCTGAAGTTGAAACATTTTGGAGCGGAAGAATGTTTCGGTTTTGTTGCCACTGTGCTCGGTTCCGAAATACTGTGGCCCTTGTCTCTCGGAGCCAAAAAGGATGTTCGATAATTTATGGACTCAGATTTCGATGAGGTGGAGGCACCTGCTGTAGGCTGAACTTTCGGGGCCGAGCCCGAGGGCGGAGCTTCCGAGTCTGTGTGTCGGAGCACGCCATTGTTTTTTTGCAGTGGCGGGCCGAAAGCAGGTTTTTTTGGACGGAGCCGACTTTTTGGCCTTTGGATCGATGCTTGTGTGCCGATTGCCACATCTTGAGCTGCCGATGCCTTTTCTTTTTCCTCCTCTTGTCAACCGAAAATGTGCAGTGAGTCATCTGCTTGTCTGCGCTGCATTTCCTGGCACCAGGCATGTCGATACCGAAGAGTCTTTTTGGATCCAAATGATTTGCAGGCCTCACAGGTTTCCTCTCGATGATCAGATGAGAGACATAGGTTACAAACGGAATGCTGGTCGGTGTGAGGGTATTTGGAGTGAACTCACAAAAAATATCGGGATGTTATCTATTACTGACTATGGTGTCGGTGCGCGGGAGTGATAGGGTATGTGTCTTTTAAAGACGAGAACCCTCACTCACCCAAAGGTGACATGCTTCATCATTGGGTTCCCTCTTGCACACTGTGACTGCAAGGTTCACAATGTGGGCTACAACTCTCCTGTAAGAAGAGGAGCGTGAGGTGTTTTGATCGTAAATCATCCAATGGAAGTACGGAGTGAGGGGCAGAGTGTAAATAAAGTGAAAAAGTGTATTAAAACTAGCTCATGGGAGACAAAATGTACTTCAATTGGTGTCTCCGATGGTTAGGACTAAAAAGCTTAGTGAATAGGGGTATAGATGTTCCCTATTAGAGTAAGGTCAACATGTTTCTGCCTTAGATGACCTGTCGGTTCATGGCATTCATCAGGACCCACTTCTTGTCACTCTGCTATTCAAGTGTAAAAATCATAATCAAAAATTAGAAATACCATACTTATTTATGATGGCATCAATCAAAGTGGTACCAGCTGCAGTATGGTCCACAATCTGCAAAAAGTATACATCTGCATTAGACATAATACATATTTGTGCCATTATATACGTGTACACAGACACCATTGTGTCCTCCACCTCACGGCACACGTGATAAACATAATCAATAATGCTTCTGATTAAGCATCTCACCACTAGGGTACTATTAATGTACCACCACCTTCCAGAGGTCCTTTACTGATAGATCTCCAAAGTCTAAAGGTGTAAGCATATAAACAATAATGATATTATAAAAAAAGATAATTAAAATGAACAGCACAGGACCTTACTTTTCACTAGTATCACAGTACATAGTACTACAAACAGTGTCACTTTAAATGGACTTGCATGTCCTAATGTATCATCGGTTATGTGTAACTCGACTTATAATTAGTCACTAGGTCACCATTATAGCTAATAGCTTATCATTCTAGTAGTCCTAGTGATTACTATATGTAAACACCCACTTCTATTCACAATAAGGATCATGTTATACTTGTCTAATAGACACTGTGCTCATATAATAGCCCCCTATTAGATAAAAGTATACGCTGGGCCAGGTACAAAATTGCCAAATATCTATAGCGGGCACGTATATTAAATGCCCAGAAGTAAATACCAACAAGCATTTGCAATGCAATCGGTCTCGCATTTACACAAGTTTAAGCTATTGGCATTGTAAATGACAATGCCTTTTCTTTATGTTTTAAAAACGAAAACAAAAATAAAAGGCATTGTTATTTGCAATGTCAATAGCTCAAACTCGCGTAAATGCGAGACCTATTGCATTGCAAATGCTTGTTACTAAAATGTAATCTTATTCCCGCTGTCCTCCCTTCTTCAGCGCCGAGACACCTCCGGGTATTTGTTGCGCTTTATAAACTCATATGAAAACCAAGCACCAACCTCCATACCGTGGTAAGGCATCCATACTCACCACCAGCGCGTGTACTCACCACCAGAACGGTGCCCCTCTACTCTGTGTCCACGGCCAGTTAATGTACACATCGCATGGGATGTTCAAAGAGTGGACTTGTGAACTAGGCAGCAAACTGCAGCTGCCTGCAGAACCCGCTCCAGTCTGTGTACCACGGCCACGGTACCACGAGCTGGTCTGTGTACCACCGCCACAGTACCACGAGCTGGACTGTGGAGCCACCCACCCCTGCTCCAACGTGTGTACATACGCTCTGTATGCAGAGCCGGCCTATATACCCATCCTCAACATGTATACAGTGTACCCTCGCCTGGGCAGCCAATGGCAGCCTCACCATTCTGTCAGTCATTTCTCAATGTACATCAGTGTGTTGAAGCACTCGCCGCTGAAACATGCGTCGGTGCTGAGTCTTCTTGCCTGGAGAACCCTCCACACCAGAAGGCAGAGTCTAGCTTCCAGTTCCAGTGGCATAACACAAGATGCTGCACCCCACACCACAGGGGCTGCAGAGGCCTGTGTTATGGCTCTGTCCAGTTAAGTTTTAATTAAACGCTGCTCTTTTCCCACACGCCGGTGCCGGAGGAATCCCGGGCCTTGGCCAGATTTCCAGCTCTGCGCGGACGGCCCCTGTTGACATGGGAGTGTTTGATGCTGTTGCCATGGCAGCGGCAGAGGACGAGCCTGCGCTGCCAGAGCCCTTCTTCCAAGGGGATGTTTTAAATAACTACGGAGCCGGGAATGGCCTGATGTGCAAGGGCTGGAGGGAGGGGCGCAGGAATGCGAGCCTTCGTCACGTTCACCCCGCGCTGCCACTCTGGACCTTTCGATATCTCTATGCGCGCCATAATACAACACCCTCGCTCCGCCGTACAGCAGCCAGCCCTGTAGCCCCCCGATCTCTTTCACACAGCACCGTCACCGAGCATCCCATGACCTTGGCACTCTGTGCACTTAAACTCCCTCCTCTCGCACCCCTGGCTCAGGGTAAGCACCCCACTCTCCAGCACTTCGATCTGTCACACAGCCCCCCGTGTGCCCCCGCCTCTGGCCCCTTCATACTTGTCACACAGCACCATTCACTGTCATAACCGCTCCCCCCTCTCCAGCCCCAAGCAGCGGCCCAGGGCGCCAGGCTCCCGTCACCACAGACTCCCTGCGGGGCCTGTTCTTGGGGTCCAGAGGCGGTCGGACGGGATCCTGCGTGGGTTTCCTTGTTTACCACTGTGTGCCAGGGCTGTGAGTACATCTGCGCTCCAGCTGGACCCCCCCCCCCCGAAGGCCAGATGCCTGACGGAATGAAGTCGCACAGACCGGGCTTGCCCTAGGGCAGGGTGACCGGCGTCCTGGATTTACCAGGACCGTCCCGGGGTTTCAGCAGCTGTCCCAGTGCAGATTTCAGACAAGCGCTCGCCATAGCGCTGTTTATATTTGCATCGTGCTTTCACTTTCAGTGAAAGCGAAAGCACGATGCAAAAATAGACACGCGGTGCCCTGTCTCCTTTTGGGAGGCCCATCAGGACTGGATCTCAGAGGCTTGTTTACATAACACGCCTCTGAGATAAGAAATTGCTTCACGACAGCCGTGAAGCAGGAGACCCAGTCCGGATGGGCCGTCCCAAAAGGACAAAGGGCGGTAACACAGAAGCCTCATTTTCAATGGGAAGCCACCGTTTACCATAAATGGTGACGCTACACAATGAAAATGAGGGGCGGGGCTTCAAGCCCCCGTCTCACAGGCAGCGCATGCGCGCTGCAACGCAGGTCTGCGAGACCGAAAAACTGGCTACAAGGCTGAAAGTTTACCGGCAATGGCGTGGTGCATCTAAGTCAATGGTTGTGACAACCATTTTGCCCATAACCAAAAACGTCTCCTCCGAGAGACCAGCAACGTCAACATACCAAAAAATATCGATAACTCTCACTTATGTGTACCTGGTTTTCTGGGATCTGTCTTCCTCTCAGTTCGGACCGAAGGGCATCTCTCTCCGAACCCTTCCGCTTTTTAAAGTATGCCTCGAGTTTTAGACTTGTGTCCTGAACCGGAAGTGAAATGTTCTACTTCCTGGTCACAAGTCTCATGGGAGCTGTAGTTCTAGCAAAAGGACTCCGTGTTTTAACACACGGACTACGTGTGGAGACATAATATATACAGTGACTCTTTCTACTCTCCGATGGTCATTGAAAATATTATTTCTTAAATCCTGTAATTTAGCGCGTATCCCAAATTTCATTACAAATGAAATTGCAACGCGCTACTCATTTCGAATGTTCTTAACACTTTAGACTCGAAACTGTAAACTTAAAAACTTACAGTATATAAACTGCATTTATTCAGTATCTAATATCATCAAGTGTAACACCTTATTCTGATTAAAAGGTTATACTCTGTGAGACTGAGTCTATAAAAACGATGATATCCAATATTATGATTGCGTCTATTATCATGGATTTATGATCAACGAATGAAGACAAAAAATATTTCTTTGTCTATAGATTCATGTTATAAGAGAAAAAGACGGGAGTATGTATTATTATTATTGTTTGAATATAGATTCTGTCCTGTCCAGTCCATAGTTTTTTACATGGATATGAAAAATACAAGTACATAAATTGTTGACATTCTTGTATCACCCTCAGTCACGAAATAAATGCACAGTAATGGTGTAGTGCGCAGGATGTTTCTTTTCATGCAGTCTTTTTCTTGCGCATGTCAGACTTATTATAAAGGGGCATGTCCACTAGATCTCTCATTCAGAGGGAGCACCAGGGAATATCCTCATTGAGCCCTATAATATGGCTCTTCGTCCGGAACACCCATCTCTGTTCCCGACGGAAAAGGACTCTTTCAAGGGGGCCCATGTTAATATCGTATTTCGGTTTATCAATAATGACCCACATCACGTCGTCTTCTGAGTGGGCCATTTCCAAATAGTGTCTAGTCATACGTGTGTTGGATTTTTTGCATCTAAACGCACTACAGTGTTCGACTATCCTGTGCTTAACTTTCTGAGTAGTCATGCCGATATAGCGGAGTGAGCAAGGGCATGTTATCATATAGATTACTCCACTTGTGTTACAGTTAGTATGGTTGTTAAGTATCCAAGGTGTCTCCAATGTCATGTCCAACTGTGTCGTGTGTTGAGTAAAGGGACATACGGAGCAGGTACCACACGGGAAGTGTCCAGTGACTGGAGAGCTACCCCAAAGTGTAGGTTGTTTATTAAGGGGCTGTCTTGTCCTTGGTCTTGTGTGAACCAACAGATCATGAAGATTGCTACTCCGTTTCAACGCAAACAATGGTTTTTCTAAATTTAGATTCCCTGTATTGAGAATATGCCAATTTCTGTTAATTGCTTTTTTGGTATTATCAGTTAGATTGCTAAAAGTGGTCACACAGACCATTCTGTCACTTTTAGGTTTTTCATATGATTCTAGTAGAGCTGCCCTATTATTATTACGTGCTCTTTTTGCTGCCGCCTGTATCAATCGTTGTGGATATTGTCTTTCTGTCAATTCTTCGCTTAAATTATTTGCATGTTTCTTGTATTTAGTCAGTTCCGTACAGTTCCGTACAGTTCCTGCGTAACCTTAAAAATTGTCCTACAGGAAGATTGGTCAATAAGGAACGTGGATGAAAGCTATGATAGCTTAACAATGAGTTTCTTGCCATAGGTTTTTGAAAGAGTTCTGTATAAATCTTTCCTTCCTTCGGATATAATAGAAGGTCCAAAAAAGACACTCTCTGAGTACTTGCTTCTCCAGTAAATCTCAAATTGCTGTCACGTAAATTCAACCAATTTGAGAAATCATCAAGAGACTTCTGGTCACCTTCCCAGATGACCAGAATATCATCTATGTAACGTCTCCAAATTTTCAATTTGTCCTGGAAAGGGTTGGTAAAATTGTATATGTATTTAGTTTCAAAACCATGCATATACAAATTAGCCATACTGGGGGCACAGGTGCTGCCCATTGATGTCCCTGTCGTTTGCCAGTAGAGGTGTCCTTCAAAACTAAAAAAGTTTTCTTTTAAAGCCAGTCTGGTACACTGCATAACAAAAGCATTAGGTGTTTGATCACCTCGAGGATGGCCATCCAAAAGTAGTTGTATCGTCTCCAAAGTATCATCTTGTGGAATGTTGGTATATAACGATTCTACATCGTATGTGACCATGATGTTACTCTGTGGGTTGAATGGTACATCTTCCAATACTGTAAGGACATGTTTCGTATCATGCAGATACAATGGCATTTCTGCCACTATTGGGCGCAGAAAGTGATCGACAAATTGGGACAATGGCTCTAAAACAGAGCCAATGCCGGATACTATCGGTCTACCCGGAGGGGGCCTCTGTTCCTTATGTATTTTCGGTAAAATATAGAACGCTGGTGTCCTAGGATGTTTCTCAATCAAGAAGTCCGCTTCTCCTTTGGTAATCCAGCCCTGATTGCTCCCTTCTTCGACTAGGTTTTTTATCTGTTGTTGTAGTCGTGTCGTTGGGTCCAGCATGATCCGTGTATAGAATCTATTGTTATTAAGTTGCCTTAAGCATTCTTTACGATATTCTACTATATCCATAAGGACCGTTGCTCCACCTTTATCAGCAGGTTTAATAGTCACGTTCAAATCATTCCCATACATTGCTTTTCTTCTTTGGAGATGTTGCAAAACAGCCTACTAGCTTGATTTACATTAGTCTCATATTCTTTAAGAACTGCCTTTTCAACGGTTGCAACTTCTGATGGTATTTGTTATAAGGACGGTAAAAAGGTGGCCTTATTCCTCAACCCAGTGTTCACCATCTGCGGTGCAGCCTCATTTTTGTCCAAATTAGCAAAGAAAAAATGCAAACGCACTTTTCTAAAAAATTCTGCCAATCCTTTGTGCACCATAAAATCATCACCTAGGGACAAAGCCCAAACCTTTTAGGGTATTTGGAGTGACACGGACAGAAACGGAACAGAGTGCGTTCCATTAGCAGCTCATTTTCGGAGAAGTCTGTAGAATTGAAAGGGGCCCAGCTGGGCCTGGCCTGTAGGCCAAGAAAGTGGATCAAAGACCCGCCGTGCAGAAAGGGCAATTCGCTCGGAACGCAAGGGTAGTTATGCGACCGAAACAATACCGTCAAGTGAAGTATCTATTAGCGAACCAAAAGAGAGTCTGAAAGAGTCTCGAACTAGAGTGCGAGAGATTACATTCATACCCATCAGTGGGAAAAAAAAATGTGCCAATGGAGTCGATGCTCATGCGCACTATCACCAAAAGGAGGGGTCACACAACCTTGTGACTCGAAGAAACATCTTCAAACAAAAACAACTTGTAATCATCCGAGCCCAACACTAGATGGAAGACTTATGCAAAGCATTTGTATCTACTGCATGCATGCCTCGAACTAGATGTTTCTGTATTTGACCAAGGACTCTAAATGAGAAAAGCAAACAACTGGTTCACTAGGAGGCAACCAGCAATTTTGACTTTTCCCAAACATGTAGATGACATCAGCGAGCACTGGGAGGGCAGGAAAGTAATACAGTGCATAAGTTCTGTAACCAGTCAAAAAGGAAGCAAGTTGCCAGTGAGCTCCTTTTAAACATGTATTAGACAGGCCACAGAGAATGTTAATTTAGTCATCTCATACAACTCCAGCATGCTGCCAAGCAACCCTTTTGGTGCATCATCTGCACCAGCCGGCAACCCCATGCCAGAAGAGGGTCTTGATATTGCGGCCACAAGTAAGGGCTTTTCTTGAGAGTGTTTGCGACTGAAGACTTCCCTTCATCATCTTGTAAGACGACGAGGGAATGTATGTTCTAAAGCCATGAATATATCTCCTGTTTGGTTCATACTGATGAAGACAGTGCGATGGATTTCCAGAGCCCACTGTTATCAGTCTAAAGTAAGAAATATCAAACTGTAGCTCTGGAGTCCTAAAGCCCTCAGGGCCCTTTTTGAATAGGCATCCCTAAAGCTGGACGGGAGGATGAAGCTGAACGCCAGAGCATGGGGACAGAATTTCTTTTTTGCCAGTTAGTCTAGTGTGTCCCTGTTAAAAGAAACCCCGGGAGAGAATCAGCATGGAATGATGTATTTAGTAGTATTTAATACTAAAGGATTCCTTTCCAAAACTAGTAGAGACACAAACACGTTTAGAAACAGGTAAATACCAGGCTGCACACAGTCTGTAGTAGTAGTTTTTAAATGCACTTTGCCATTACTGGAATTTTCCTTTTTTTTTTTTTATAGAACCTACAGATTAGGACGCGAACCAATACTGAACCATCAGACCAAACTAGCTTTCATGAGCCTTTGGGTGAGTTATTAATGTCATCCTCTAGGTCAGTATGTGGAAGTAAACCAGACCATTCTTATATGCATCTTACACTAACACCGTTCATGTCAACAACTGAAAGTTAGTACTATGCTGGATATTTTTTTTAAAGTAAAAGTCACATTAAAACAGATTTAACTACTGCAGTGACAAATAGTGAAAGGTTTTTCATGCTGTGAATTGAGGGGTTATACTACAGGTGTGGTTTATTATAGTGCACAATGTATTTTTGTAAAGACATGGCATGATAATATGGTAGATTAATATTGTCTAGTAGCATTGCAGATGATCAAGGCGATTCAATTAGTATAAATACTCACAATGGAAAGTTTATAATGAATGCTGACTGAAACATGCATCTTGGTACCTCCAAGTTTATGTACTGAGAATAGGATTGAATTAATTACCAAACATAGGAATGTTTGGAAAAGCGGATTAGGGACATAATGTCTTTATTTTTTATTTCAGAACTTTTACTGTCCAACGACTCTTGATGAAATACTAGTTACGCGAGAAATGCATGGAGAAATATTGGATGCGTAACAGGACCTGAACTTTTATTGATAAATGCATTTCTAAAAAATGACAAAGAACACTAAAGAAATGTAAAATGGAAATTAACTGCATACAAGCTTGTAGAGCAACATGTGTTAAGTATTGTGTTCTGATTTAAAAGATACACCTAAGCTTCACAGGAATTTCGTACTTGATATGCAGAGTGATTTTTTGATGTAACATACTCTGAGATTAGTGTTAGGAATGCAAAAAAATGTATCTGGAATAAAAACAGAACCCAGGTTGGGGCAGTTATTTTGGTAAGCAGAGAAAGATAGCTCAAGAGTCTTAGCGAAGTTCCATTTGTATAAGGTAGAAGAGAAGAGGGTGCACATATTAACCGGTTTACGATAATTTAAGGGAAATAAATAGCTGTATGATCTGGCCAAGTCAACGGTACGGGTTTAACATTTGATATACCATATCAATCACATAGCGTGCATTACCAGTGTGTTCAGACACCATTTCTATAAATGAATACTGTCTAACAAGATTATCTTTGGCCCCAATTTAACCCCCCAAAATGTAGGTCTCTATCTAGTATGTCAAGTTATGACATTTTTTCGATTCGATTGGTGTGGCATTATCCCATCTCAAATATGCAGGTTCAATATAAGATGCCCCACTGCCATCTTATTACAGACTTTTACGAACTGCTTCTTCCCAGTGACACACATCGGTTTTCAATGGGTTTGGGTTTCGCTGTTCTGCACACAGGTGTAACAGGAGGTCATGCTCATTCAAATGGATTCCTTATGTTTATTAGAATGTTTCATTTTGAGTTCAGGGCTCCATTCACCGGCATGAGCGAGATGGGTAGGCAGTGACGAAGAGAATTCTGTAATACTCTGAGATCAAACTTTTTTTAAGACCTATGTCTTACACACTTTGTCAAACAAGGTCATTTATGACAATAACCGGTTTTAATCTTCTTCCGAGACAACTACAGCCTTACCTGCAAATATTGCATTTTATTGGTCTCTTAAGTCCAAAAATCTCTTCTACATTCCTCACAAAATGTAAAGTTATGTTTTTTAACACATCAAAGATTTTTATACACACAGGCTCCTCCCATTTTGTTTATGCCCTTTTGCTCCTGCTGTACTGCAATCAGTTTTCTCATGGATTATGTCAGAGGAGAGGGAAATATAGTAAACACAGCTGAATTATCCCACACCACCTGCCCTGACTTATGCATCTGCGAAGTCAAAGGGTTTCTCAGAAGAACATACCCACTACCACATGGTCCATATCCCCTTCCTGCTTCCCTGGCAACCACTTAGGCCATTCACTTCATATTCTATGTTGGTGCGCTTGGGGGGTATTTACTTAGTTGTATACGGCAGATAGTAGTTTTAACTATATTTCATAAGGTAACATCGTCCAGATAATAGCCAATATTATTGAATACATCTTAGAAATGTGTAACTGTCATTCTTATTGCTGGTGAGGGCAAGCTGTTTAATTAGGTAACTAACACAAATGGCACTCGGAGTGCTACTTAAGTATTAATAATTTAACATGCTCTGCCGGTAATGTTTTTCATGACCAGTTTAGATGGTTATGTTATAAAGCTGCAGAGGGGATCCCTACCTTCCGCTTCTGTAGCACCCTTCCCTTCTCGATAACCACCACCGACGGTACACGCTTCAGTGTGCCTTTTGCAGAAGATGCCCGTTTCAGGACGGTGCTGGGATTTGTGCCCTGTAGAGGAGATATAAAGGTTAGCAACAGTAATGCCAAGCCTCTTTGCTACCCCTTAGCCCAGCAGAGACAGCCTGAGAGCGCAATACTAGAACGTCTCACAAAATCCACAGCATTTTTCTCCAGGTTTCTTTAATGCATCTCTCTTGGCTGTATCATTTCTATGTGCATTCTGGTTTTGTGCTGTATATCACACTTCATATGATTAGTTTTCAGAGACATTTGATTATGAAACAACCTCATAGAAGACCTCTGCGAATGGCAATCATATGCTGGTTTAATAAGTCACCAATATTGAACCAATTTTTATAAATCCAGTAGTTTCAAACTATTTGGTATTAAAAAGAAATCCCTTGTAACCTACATTTAGTATTTTTTAAATCATTTATTGATAACTCGAAATATAGTTCAATTGATCACAGTTCAACTTAAACATTTATCTGAACCACCAAGTAACATCAACATTTTGACCACTTTAGAATTGAAATACTTTGAGTTTTCAATAAAGGATTTCAAAAATACTCAGACGACTACATGTGATTCCTTTGTCGAATTTGAATGCCATATGGTATCAAATATATTTGCATATGCATGAATACCCATCACAAATCAATCTTCTAACGTATGTACACGGACACATTTATTTTCTGAATTCTTGAGTTTATTAATTTAGGGTTTTAAATACTAAGCATATTTTAGGGAGGGGAGTCTGTGATTTGCTGAATCAGAGGATGTCCGACCACAAAAAATGTAGTTCACAAATTCGAAGGACACACTGTGAGACAGAAATGTCGTTTCAAGTCATAAAATGCTCTTTGTGGCTGTTTGCAATTTAGTAGGAAGAGGGGACATAAAATGGGCATCCCATCCCTCCGATTGAAATTGACTGGAATGTAACGATTTGAGACCACCATTGCAGTCACAAGCCATTGATCTGACACTGACTGCCTAAAACGGATGGTATCTTATTTGTAAAGTAGAAGCTGTCTCCGAGGGGACAGGGAATAGCACTGAAAGCAGGAGCAGTCCGTGGGACCACTGTCTGCTACCTCAATGTCATTCACTGAATAACAACTTTTACTTTTAATAGCAGCCACTGCTACGTAAAAAAACATAAAAGACAATTCAGTTAATGCAAATGCAGGGACCGAGGTCTACATTCACGGCCATTTTCAGGGAGTCGCAAAAGGATCCCTGACTTATAATATTTTTTTTTACCAAGACATTTTTTATTATATTTTTTAAAGAAGGGCAGTAGAGTAAAAATAAATAACCAGTACTGGACACAGTTACAAAAGGACTAAAATAGCAGGGTAAACTAGAGCAACAAAATGGCCAATAGCGACGACCAACATCAAACAAAAAAAGAAAAACAAAGAATACACAAAAAGGAATTCCAAAACAGCATCCACTGGTAGCATCATCTCCGACCACCGATCGGGGCAAAAGAAAAGGAAGGAACATGTAACGCCCGCCTTTGTATTCCCCAGCAATCTTCCCAGCACTCCCAGATTTTGTAATATTTCTTAGGACAGCCCCTAGCAGTATAAATTGGACGTTTGAGGCCTAGGAAATGGTCGAACCCCTCCTTCCAAACCCCCAAGGAGGGAGCCAAAGCCTCCGTCCAGGCTCTCTATTTCCATCCACGTCGTCCGAGATGTGCAGCAGGGCGCACCTAGGGTGGGCAATAGCAGCACAGCCCCAAACAGTGTATGTAAAGTCTCCTATTACAGTCTGACACCTCAAAAAAGAGCAGATGCGGTAAAGCACCGTTTCCACAACCTCACCATAGTGCAATAAATCCTGTGTAAATAACGCATCTGAATAGGACAGTATTTGGAAGCTATGGCTGATTCACGAGGAGAAACCAGGGGCTCTCTCCAGTCATCATCTTCCAAGGGGCCTAGGTCACGAGCCCAAGCCTGCCTCACGGCTAGAAAGGTATCGGGGGGCATTGATCACCAGAGATCGGTAAAGACAGACATTTTGTGGTGTGGGATGTTGGTCAACAGTATTTTGGCTTCTAAGGGGCTGAATTCCCGATGTCCTCAATATATGCGATATAGGGCGTGAGTGCATGACGAAGCTGTAGATATTTATGAAATTGGGACTGATGGAGTTGATTCTCCACTTGAAGGGCAGCAAAGAATTTAATCTTTTTACCATCAAGAACATCACCCAATCTGGACATTTCACTTAAATCCCAGAATTTGAACCCCTGCAGCTCGGCCTCCTGACGCAGGGTGGTGCCCTCCCAGAAGGGGGTCTCCCCAGTGAGCTGTCCCCCCTTTCTATAGCCTGACCCGCCTCCCTCCATGTCACAAGGACCACTCTGGTCGCTGGGGGAGGTCACGAGGGACCGGTTTCCCACACAGTAGATGCAACAGGGTCGATGAGCCCAGTGCCCATCCCTCGGGTGCATAATAAGCCAGATCGCTAAAGCCCCCGAACCACTCAGGGCGGTCAGTTGCACAGCCCTATAATTGAACTGCACGTCCGGAGTAGCAATGACATTGTTATATGTAGCTTTATAACATTTGGAGAGGGCGATTTGAGAGGGACCAAAATCAAATAAGAAGCCCTGCAAAAGGGAGTCAATATGGGAAAAGAAAGACACCGCCACAGGTAACGGTAAGTTCTGGAGCCGATACAAAAGCCAGGGAAGAGCCACGATCTTAAAGATGGCCGACCTCCCGAGAAGGGAGAGGGGCAACGTCGCCCAGTGCTTCAAATCGGCCGTCAATCTATCCAACTGCAGTTGTATATTTAGGGCTCACACCCAGGTCTCGTCTGAGGTGACATACACTCCCAAATTTCGATACCCTCGTGGGAGGACCAGAAGGCCGAATGCCCACAACAGCCCCTCCGTGCCCCCACTCACCGGGTTCATGGAGGAGTTACTAGGATGAATTCGGAGGACTTACTTGGATGAATTCAGAGGACTTACCAGGCCCGGCTCCAGGAATTTTTATTTGGGTGGGCCAAGGATGCATTCGGGTGGGCCACTGCGGGCCCGATTTGTCACTTATATGTCTAGCCAGGCCTGCTTCAGGGCCCTCCTTTATCGCTCCTTAGTCTTACAAGGGCCCAGTAAAACGCATTCTTTTCTTTCCAAATCTCTTTCTAAATGTTATCACTCTCAAAAAGTGTTTTTTCCATGTTATGTCCCTTTGATGGGAAGAAGAGGTTTCTGAGGTGGGAGTATCAGGCAAGTGACACTTCTCGGGCTCTCCCTCATGACCTCCTCCTCGGACTCCCTCACTACCACCCTCCTCCAGTGCCCTTCATCTCACCGTAGCCCCTCCCCCTATAGACCTCCTCCTCAGATTCCCTCACTGCCACCCTCCTCCAGTGCCCCTCATCTCTCCATAGCCCCCCCTATTGACCTCCTTCTCACCACAACTTCTCTCCACTCTGCTTATGTTCCCTTGCAGGTTCTGTCTCATAAACACACACATCTTATCCACATGCTCCCCTTCAACTCTCATCTCTCCCCCAGCCTCATAACTTCTTTCCTTGTTCTGCTTTATTTACATCCATGTCTCCCCTTCCATCCTCCCAGAGCATCTGATCTTTTCTTGTTGATTCTGTCCCTCTTAAATCCACCTATCCCTCAATGCTCTACCCTTTTTCTCATCTTTCTCTCAGACTCTGACCTTACCTTACCATGTGTACTCTGTCCCTCTTACATCCATCTCGCCCATGCCCCAAGTTCATCCAATTTCCAACTGAGTCTATCTCTTATATCCACCTATCTTCTCAATGGAGAAATGCGACTGGAAGAGCTACTGTAAGAATAAAAGCTCCCCTCGATAGTGGCACTAGCATCCATGCCAAGAGCAGTACGCAAATTAGTATTATAAAAAGGGAGTGAAAAACCTACTCTTGAGTAGTGACATGGATGCAGCCTCCAGATATAAGCATAGCAGATGTATTTCAGACACCTTTTCTAGCTTAAAGCAACCTTACTTTGATTTTAATTTGCGGTCTCAGGACAAAAGACGCATTTCTGAGATTCAGGTTTTTTTTTACCTCCCTTTTAAGGCTTTTGACGGTCCATGGAAACTAAAGGGCTGCACTGACAAGTCATGTAGGATGTGCAAGTTAACCGAAGAGTCCATTGAACATAAAATGTGCCTATGTCCAGCCCTACTAGACGTGCGGAACATATATTTAAAGTCAATGTTTAATGCTGAGGTCATAAGAACAATACCAGAGGCTGTATTCTTGTGCTTTAAAGGCGGTTCTGTAAAAGTGGTGGGTAACCTTGAAAAGCTCTTGAGACATACGGTTAAGCTCTGGGAGAAAAATACTTAACTTTGTCTTTAATCTTTAATTAAAATGTGTTGAATTTTAATGATGCTTTTTATCAGCATTTTGTGAAGTCTTATGTAAAGTAATTATTGTATATAGTTTTATGTAAACTTTAGACAATGAGGTATTCTCTCTCTCTCCTCAATGCTTTACACTTCACATCATCTCTCTGCCTGACTCTTAGAGTCCCCATTGATTCTGCCCCTCTTACATCCACCTCTCACTAGTCCCTCTCTCTCCCCCTCCACTTTAGTTCTCTGCTGGTTCTGTGTCTCTGACCAGCTCCCATCCATGTGCTACCCTTCACCTCTCATCTCTCACTCCAGCCTTGTACCTTGTCTCACTGTTTCTGAATCTCTTACATCCATCTGCCTTTTTTTCCTCACTGATTCTGCTTCTTTTTCACCCCCTATCTCCTCCCTGCTGCACACTTCATCTCTCACCTCTCCCCAGCCTCTAATCTTTTCCCACTGATTCTGCCCCTGTAATGGCTACTTCTCCCCTCCCTCCTTACCCAGCCTCCTACCTTCTATTGGTGATCCTGACCTCTTACATCCACCTCTCACTTTCCCCTCTTACTGCTACTTACATTTTCCTAATGCTTCTGCTCTTTTTTTATATCTACTGCTCCCATTCATGCACTATCTTGCACCTTTTATTTTTCTCTCCAGCCTCACGTTTTTTTCACTGGTTCTGCACTCTTTAGATCCACCTCTTCCCTCCATGTTCTACTCCTCATGTTTCAGCTATCCCCCATCTCTACTCTCCTCTTGCTGGTTCTGACCCTGTAACATTTACTTCTGCTCTCCATGTGCTGATCTTCGCCACTCTTCCCCCAGTCTCTTATTTTGTTTTACTTGTTCTCCTTCTTTACATCCACCTCTACCCTTCCCCTATCCCCAATCCTTTTACCAGTGCCAGCTGGTGCCTGAGGCCGCTAGAGAATCGCTGCCTAGTATCAACAGGCCAAAAAGAAGCTGCTTTGAACAGCTTTGAAAGGCAAAAAGTATAAATTCCCAATCTAACAGTCAGTTTGTGTGTTTGCTTTCGTCAGTACTATGCTCCTTTTCGCACTCTTCACACATTCACAAGCCATAGAGAAGCTGAGCATGCTTCCTGAAATGCACATCTGTGAAACACAGGAGCATGCTTGGGCGGTGATGCATTTGTAGCATTGTCACCCCAAGCCCTATCAGAAGCCATGATACAGTGGGGCTGTAGAAGAGTCAGCCCTGTTCCTATCCTGTCAGCAAACTCATGGCAGAGACACAGACTCGAGGACTGAGTGAACCAGAAGATAAGAGCTGGTACGTAGAAACCTGTCTCAGTACCAGTTGGTAAGTTGGACTGTTTCCACTGCTCGTGGTTTCTCCTGTCCGTTTTGCTCACCACTGGCCAGGTTGTGTTTCCACACTAAAGCCTTAGCATGCTGTACAGGTGGTCACACATTGGGTCAGCTTTTTAGCCTGTTATCACACTGTGTGAAAAATCTTTGAGCTGGGAATCACCTATGATCATACAGTGTCACCTACCTGAGAAGACTGTCAAGGCATGCTGACTTTTTGATTGTCGAATAACAGAGCCTTATTGTATGTGTAAATAAAGATTCTATAAGTAGTAACCATAATTGTACATTGAGTTTATTTTAATAGCTAGGACAATGGATCAATATGGTTTGTTGGCACTATTCTCTCATGTACCTCCTGTGTTGCAGTATTTCCTGTTTCCGAGTTTGAACATAAACGTATATTTTGTGAAAAACAGTGAGAGTCCTTGGGATAAAGCAGACATATATTAATTTGATTGAACTATTTTAGACTGGCAATGTCTACCCTTGAGTAAGAACACATTTCAAGGGGTGGAAATGCTTCAATTGCAAACAAAAGTAAATGGAATAATAACTTTTTATAAATCGCTTACTTTCACACATTTGCCACTCTGTAAACTTGTGACCTGCTGACTATTGCAATTATGGCAGAATTATTTGCAAAAAGAATTTTAACCTGAATTAGCAGTAATGTTTACAATAAGAGTCACATGCAAATGGCGCTTGTTCCTGTTTTGTCCACTAGGAAGAGAGGAGACAACGCAGGCACAGTACACATGGGATTATAATGGTGTTCTAAAGAAAAAGGAGCTTAGAGAGCAGAATGTTGCACACTAGAGAACATTACACAATAAAGAGAGGTGATTCATGGGGGCTAATGTTGCAGGCAGGGAAGTGTGTTGATTGAAAGGGTAAAATGGAGCATATGGTAAAGTGGGGATTATAGAAAGGAAAAGACAGGAGTGCAGTTCTTACATGAGAATGAGGCACAAGAAAGTGGTGCAGACTCGTAAGAATAGGTCACACATGTGACCTCTTGACCACTTTTTATGGAAAATGGGCCAAAAATACTATCTTCTGCCATTTTTCAAAGTATTCTTGAGGAGGGTGATACCCCAAAACCACTAGGAAGTGTGAGGCATGCCTGGCACCCAACAAATTATTGAATATTTGCATTTCAAAGTTCACCAGTTTCCCTGCCTCCTATCATTTTGCATGGATTCTACCCCTCTTGCATCATTGTCTTTTGAATGTAATGCCCTTCACCTCATCTCTTAATCTCTCTACCGGCCTGTTTGCATGGATTCTGCCCATTACATCCATCTCTCCTCTTCCCTGTCTCCCTTTCTGCCAGCCAGGCCTTTAAGCTGGCTGAACAAAATGAGTGGGTCTCTAAAAGGGGTGTGGTCTATGTAATTAAAGGTGTAGCTTAAACAGGTAATCTAAATGCCTGTGATTCCACATAGAGTTAATCTGACTGGTACTTTGTTTCCTCTCTGGGCTTTCCATGATTGAATCCACAAATATAACACAACAACTGACATACACCTAAAAACAGCCAGGAGTATTGATTTTGTCAATGGTTGTTAGCTGTTTAGGATAAATGAGTAACAACGATAAATTATTTTACTTTCACCTTGTCACTGTTTTGACCAATGAGTACCTCCTTCACACACATTTGCACAGAATCACAACTGCAACTTGAATACTGTACTGTTGCTCTGTGTTCTCTGCAGAGAGGCCATGTATTGAATGATCATGCATTCTGAACACCTTTTTGACCCCAGGTAGGCACAGTGTGAAAGTTGTACTGCCTTCAGCCTCAACTTCAAAGCTCTCAATTGTAGCCTGTTATAAACACCTGGAGGCGACTCAGTACAAAGTGTGCACCATACAAGAGTAATATGCTGTGAAACGATACACAGAAACACACATCCTGGAAATACCTAACATTCTTAAGGAATGCAAAATTAAGTGAAGCATGTGAACTACAAACAGGAACTAATTTGCTGCCATGTGTTACCCTAACGTGCATTGTCAGAGACAGGAAATAGGCCCCAGCACCGAAATAAAAGTGGCCCCCATTAGTGAATTAGGCAGCTAGAAAAATGTCCCGTATTTGCAAATTAGAGCAGTTTTTAACTTGTAAAGACATGCTGTATACGATTTTGTAAGGTATGGAAGACTGCATAGATTTGAGTTTGATGCAAGCAATGTTTGTTTCAGTATCACGAAAATCAACAGTAAAAAAACGCTCATATGACCATAAAGCAGGTGAATAAACAGCCAAAAAAACAGCCTACATACTGACCTGACAGACTACTAGACCGTCGGGCACAGCCTGATTGCCCTATAGGTCAGTCCGACCTTGCAAACGTGTTGTGCAGACACTAGACCAGTTTTTATGCAAGTCAAGTAAGGACATGACTATAGGACCAGATATGGGCCCGTTTCAATGTCCGTTCTAATTTACTGCCGGGTCTAAGACACATAAAGGCACTTGTTTATGCTGTGTCTGCCCCTCTGCCTGCACCCCCTTGCCTCACTCCCATACTCACACCTATCTGCTCTTCCCCCCTCACTTTAATCCGTTTGTCTTACCCTTTTTTCTCACCTCTATGCTTCCTTTCCCAATTTTCCCTCATCCTATGTGAGCAGTTTTCCTGTGATGCGTCGTCATTCTATCCTTTGTTCTGCGCCCTGCAGGTTATCCTGCTTTTCATTCATACAGGGGCAGGGCGCACTTCACACATAAGGGCAGTTTAAGTACCTATCAAATCGCGGCCATTATCATGCAGGTGCCGCGATTAGGCTCTGAGAGAGGGACCAGCAGGGGAAATTGATAAAACAAAGAAAACCTTTAAACTCTTAGGGGGCCCCCTGGGCCTCGAAACGCTGAAGTCTTTGAAGGTGCGAGGCCCCACAGTTGCGAGCAGACGTGGGGCCCTGGGCAGCTGCCCACGCTGCCTATGCCTAGCGCCGGCCCTGACTGCCAGGGCCAAGGCTCATGTTTGGGTGGGCCTGGCCTGGGACTTACTAGGATGAATTCGGAGTCAGGAAAATCTCCCAAAGATATTTGAACTGGAGTGCCCACAGCCTGGAGTCATGGAGGTGGGTTAAAAAAAATGAGCACGTCATTGGCATATAACCCAATCCTCTCCTCCATCCCAGGCCCCCAATTAAATCCCCACAGCTGCGCATCAACATGGACCCAACTCGCCATAGGTTCTTTGGATAAGGCAAAAAAGAGAGGAAAGAGGGGGCATCCCTGACGCGTCCTCCCAGTTGACTGGAAAGGGGGTGGAAGTGAACCCACCCACCCTGACCCGAGTGAACAGATACGTGTACAGAATATTTACATAATTAATGAACTGAGGTCCAAAGTTCAACAAGGGTAGGAGGGAAAACAGAAACTGCCAAGCAACCGAATCAAAAGCTGTACTGAAGTCCACCTGTAGGAGCGCAATATCCGTATGACGACGCTGCGAAAGAGCAATAGCATTTACACACCCACTGAATATTATGTCTCATAGCGCAGCCTGGCATGAATCTCAGTTGGTCTGGGTGAACCTAAGTGGATATGACCTTGATCAACCTGTTAGCCAATGTCTTTGCCCATATCTTGACTTCGATGTTGAGAAGCAAGGTCGGGCAATGAGACCCGCAGCTTAAGAAGGACTATAATGTCTGCGGTCCTAAAGGTTCAGAGGTAGCATTTTGCCCTTCAGGGCTTCTTGAAAAACTCCTAGCAGGTGGGGGCCCGTGGTCGCCCAGGTGGCCTTATAAAATTCGGCCGGGAGGCAGTCCAAACCCGGTGACTTCCCTGGACCCAGCTGCATCTACGCAGCCCCCAACTCCTCCACTGTGATATACGACTCCAAAACTTCCCTTTCGAGGGGAGAAAAGGTATAGGCATGGGGATCCCAAACAAACAACTCCACCTCTGAGGGGCTCTCAGCGTCATGCCAGACACATAGCGCATTACAGTAATCAGCAAAGGTGCCGGCAATCAACTGATCACTGGACACACGTTCCTCCAGGGCATTGGGGACGCATGGGATTGGGTCCCGCGTGAGTTCGATAGAGCAGAGCCAATGAAGGGTTTTACTGGATTTATCCTTCCATTGATAAACGCCACTCTGAGTCACCATCCACACCTAGTGCGCTTCCTCCATCAGGATCTGACGTAGGACGGTTCCGGTGTGCAGAGAGTACCGAAGGACCGCCGGGTTAGGGGAGGCCAGATATTGAGCCTCCAGCTCAAGAAGACACACCTCCAGCTCTTCCACCTTAAAGTCCGCGCAGTCTTGTGAGTCGCCCAATAACTATTGACAAAACCCTGTGCCCTGGCATTTCAAGCCTCCCACAGGACCTCGGTGAGCAAACCGAGCCCACATTATGGTGAAAGTATTTGCATGTGGCGTCATGAAGGGCTGACCTCAACTGGGCGTCTACCAGAGTCCAATTGCTCAGCCACCACCAATGTAGTCCCCTCCTCTCTCTCATCAACATTCACAAATCAACAGACGAGTGATCCGACAGACCCCACGGCCATAAGTGAACCTCGCTGATTGCGTAGCCCTGGGATTTAGGCAAAAGAAAATAATCAAGCCGGGAAAAGGATCGAAGCACCCCATAGAAGTAAGTGTATTCACTCTTCATGGTGTGACAAAACCACCATGCATTCAGCAAACCCACAGCATCGATGAATCATGCCAGGAGCGTCTGCAACGAGGAGTCTCCCAGGGCCCTGGAGGATTGGTCTAAGTGCATAGAAGCTATACAGTTTATGTCTCCCCTGAGCAGCCAAGGACCCGCAGGGAACTCCAGAACAATGGCGTGTATGGCACAGATGATGTGCAAAAACACCTCAGACGGGGGGAGGGGGCACATACACGTTGAGAATAGGAAAGGGCTCACTCCCCAGGAGGCCAGTGATCGCAACATAGCAGCCCTGGGCATCATGCCAGGTCTGAATGTGGTGAAATGGAATGCTGCGCCTGATGAGTATAGCTACACACCTGGAATATCTATGAAAGAGCCAGGCAAGAAAGGGGCATTGGTTTCCCACTAAATGAGTTTCCTGTAAATGCAGGAAGTCAGGAGCCACCCGCCGGGCAGCTCTCAAGACCGCACATCGTTTGATTTTATCAAGTAATCCATTGACAAGTGAGGAACTGAACAGACCTGAGTTTATCAGCTACAAGAAGATTAGTCGCCATGAGGGTCTGTAGAGAAGCCATTTGTGAGGTGCAGTCATAGAGCAAGAACAGCAGTCTACGTGCCTACAGCGTGATGGAAACAAAAAAGAACCAGAAAAAAGCAAACAATGTCCAAACCAACCCCTATCTCTCCCACCCACCCCTATACTTCAAGAACAAGAAGTACCTGTCGTAGTGCAAACATCAGGGTGACGACAACCGGGCACACTGGAGACCAAGCCTCTCTCCGACTGTCATACAAAACTCACCCCTACCAAAACCCCACCCATGAATCTAAGGGCATGTGCCAGTAGGCCACAGGCACCATAGTGAGACCCACCCCACACCCAGTAAACAAACCTGCAAAGGAAACTGAGCATGCACAATGATAAACATCATACAGTCAAAGCAAAAAAACAAACAAGATAACATGAAATCAGCATACTAGGGTAAGACATAACATATGCAGCAGCCATTAAACAAGATAGAAATCACAGTGACAGAGAAAATAACAAAAGAGCAACATCAGGAGTCAGTGGCAGCCGACAAAGACGCAGACTCAGGGAGGTCCAAAACCAGTTCAACGTTCGTGGTCAGGGAGGGAGGGCCACTATCTCCACTAGCAACCCTGCGATCCTGGTCAGCCACCGTTACGAAGTGAAGGGAGTCCAGCATGTACCGAGGGCATTGACAGTGGGGCCGCAGTTTACATTGCTCCAAGGGAGTCTCTGGATCAAGGGCTGCGTACCCTCTAAATGGTATATCCCTGTGGCTTAGATACGGTCTCTCCTCCGCCCACTCCCAGGCAGCCTCTGGAGTATGGAAAAACAACAATTTGCCCCCAAAGAACACTTTAAGGCATGCAAGAAAAAGCAGCATAAATTGTACTCCCAGGCCTCTAAGTTTTTGTTTCACCTCCTGGGACGAGCGGCGCTGCTGGACACGAAGGGTACAGTCTGGGAAACCCATCACCCGGGCCAAGTTGCAATGTAGCGAGTTCCAGGAGTGAGAGACTTGCAAGATGGCATTTCGATCAGCATAATTCAGTAGACAGGCAATGACAGGCCTCGGAGAAGGCCCCGGCGGAGGTTTGGCCATCAGGGATCTGTGGGTACGTTCCACAATGAATCACTGTGACACAGCATCAGACGGCACCCAGGACCGGAGCCAAGTTGTGATAAAGGCAGTCATGTTCGAACACCCAGCATCCTCCGGAATGCCCACCACACAAATGTTATTCCACTGGGAGCGCTCCTCCACATCCTCCACATCGCCTCCAGCGGGGCCACAGAGTGCAGCAGGGCCGCCACCGCAGATTGGCAGGACTGCATAGAGATACACAGATAGCCTGGTCTGGTGATCCGTAACCTTGTCCGCCGTGTTGCGCAAGTCTTGACGGATAAGAGAGAAATTGACACGAAGCTCCACAATATTCCCCTCAACAGAAGTGAGAAGTTCCAGGATAGCTTGCAGGATGGGGGAGTCATCCGAGGACTGGACGGCAGTCCCCAAAACACCAACAGATTTTGGCGGGGGCTCCACTAAGGAAGTGGGTTTAGTATATTTGTCAATCTTCCCCTGAATGTAGAGCTGGGGCAGTTTATCCTTCCCCATAGTGAACAACATCGTGAAAGGAAGTCTCACTCCCAAGAGGGGCAAGGGAGAACAGCGAGACCAGGGGAGCTTCTCACAAAGGAATAAGGAGCCCCCTGCAATGAAGAAACAATGGCAGAAGTATCATGCCAGAAAGCTTATGAAACACCCAACCGGGTTGTGGCACAACCACCAACCCGGTCCATCCAGCAAAAACGTTGACCACTCAAAGATGAAGGATGCGCATCCCGCCACGCGATGTCCAGCGGGGGCCATTAAGCAGGAACCCCCCAGGGTCAGGCATGAACAGGAGATGCCCCAAGCGTTGTGGGCCGAAAATGGCCACTGAATAGACTCTAACTTCGTGGTCAGGACCAGAATCAAACAGTGTCACTCCCCAACAAGAGGGCCAGTGGAGGAGAGTTGGGGAAAATCATTAGTCTCCCCACATGTCCACCAATAGCAGTGGCATGGGCAGAAGCATGCGGAGGGGAGGAGGGAGGGGGGATCCCTAAATTTGCCTCATGGCCCAATGTAGCCACCAACACCGAGGGAGGCAGGGGAGAGAGCAAGTGGGAACAGCCCCTCTGCACACCCCGTGGTCTGATCTGACTGCCGCAGTCAAATTAGGGGCCACACCCATGCAGCTCCCAGCTCGTCAGGAGCACAGCCACGGCTCGATCAGGCCGCTGTTCACATGCCGTAAGCACTGTGGGCCGAACATGGCCATCAAATACCCACTGGCACACCAGCCGGGATCAGAATGTGACAGTGCTTGTCCGATGGAAGAGAGCAGGGGAGAGAGAGAATTACGAAACCCACGCTCAATCATCAGCAACAAAGCCACTGCAGTAAGTACGTGGGGGGGGGAGGAAGACCCCCAAGGTGCACCCCACGGCCCCCTGAGGCTACCAATGCCAAAGTCAGAAAGCAGTGCAGACAGTAAGCGTGGGCAGCCCACCATGTGTGATTGGTTTGACATAAAGTAATTTTTAAAAGCAGCCCATTTTAAATAAACGTTTAACATTCATTTTTAGGTCGAGCCTAGCGCAGCGCGCATGCGCTGCCCAAAGGGAGGCTTCTTGTGAGCACTCCAAACTTCTCCGTGTGGGTCGGACTCCTCCCACACATTGGATTGGCCTTTGCGTGTGTCTTTCAATAATGAAAGCACGCAAATGGCCAAAGGCGGGTGCATGTCCCACCTCTTCTCCAAAGGTTCACTCCCACGGCGTTTTGCTCTCGGGAGCGAGCAGCGGCGCGCAGGCTGGCAGCTGCATTTCTCCCTCGTCATGGATCAGGTTACTAATTAAACACAGCGCGGTCGCTTTCACTTTAGCGGCCGCGCTTGTTTACTATTTATTCCTTTTCATTGGATCAGTCAATTTTCCCGCCACTCCTCTGACTCCAGTGCGCCTTCCAGCCCGGGCAGAGTATGGGTAGGCGCTGTACTAGTATCACACTCACTGACAAGTAAATCACGCTAAATAACAGCACGTTTAACAAACGGACCCTTACAGCTCCTGCACCCAGTGACTGGGTCCAGTCACCTGATCTGAAGTTTAATCTGCCATCCTGCTTGTTCAAATTGTGTGATCTTGGGCGAACCGATTCTTCTCTCACGGCATTGGGTACCTTAGCATTAAACAAGCTTTCGTAGCATACGTTTGATGTCGTGCTTGTTGCCTCTAGTTTCTCTTCAGCCCCGGGTGTTTTTAAAACCTTATTTTTCTAATTCCCTGGACCCTGAGTTCTCGGCACATTTGAAAATAAAGAGACTTGAACAGAACAAGCGACGCCGCGCGGGGGCAGGAGGGGATCTGGTCCAAGCTGCTTCGGATCAGCAGCGTGTGCTGCCATGGTGAGGCCTTGAGGATGGATCTGTCTCCGGTTGCCAAGGAGACCGATGCTGCGACCAGGTGCGCTGCCGATGGGTCCCTCGGCGGGGATGGTACCGAGGCTGTGTGTTCACCCCCACCGGGCCCCATCTCCTTTCGTGTTCAGGGGACAGGGGTCACGTCGGTGGCCCTCGAGGGGGCTGTGCCTCGGGGTCAGGTGGCCTTCTGCTGGTGGGGAACGGATGGGAGGGTTGATCTGACATTAAATGCTTCCCTGATTGAAGCAGTCCATGCTGCAACCCCACCATCTTTGAACATTTCAGAACACATTGGCTTAAACATACCAGGCCATCATATATACATCACTGCATTAAAGCTACATAATTGTTTGGTGACGTCACAAACCATCACTGTGCCGGTGAGCAATAAAAGGCAAAGTTCTTTGGTACACTCAGCCTATGCATGCAGTACACAACGACGCTCGGTGCCAGGAAGAGGCCTTTATTTTACACATTAACCACTAGAAAACAGTAAACAAATCAAGCTTTCCCAGCCAAAGGGGGCTACATCAGGCAACCTGACTGTGCCAGTAACGACCCTAGAACCGTACGGAGCTGGGCCCTCAGACTGAAACTGCTACAGTGCCCTGAAGCAACGCTCATAACATAAACCGCTTTACGCCTTGTCCAGGCACATGTTCGTCTCCTACAGTGCCCCACATTTACATGCTTATGCTATGAAAGCTTGGTTATCTCTGCCCCAGCAGCTGACAGCGGGTATGTGGCCACCGCACGCAACCTTTCCCAGAATCCTTTTGACGTGCACAGGCTCATTAAAGTGTCCTTGTGTAACATAATTAGTGCTCATGTAGAGCGCTCCAAAACCTTCGGGTTGAGTTCGCGCTATATAAATCTGCAAAAAAAAAAAAAAAGAGAAATGACCTACCCCTGTTCCAATGCAGGGAGAGGCATACTGTAAACAGCGCTGCAGGTGGGGCCTGCAGCTTTGTGGCCCTTTGAAGCACAGCCCTGTGACCGCAGCGCACCTAATGCTCCGAATTCCGTGCAGCGCGTGCACCAGGTAAGGTTTGTACAGGTGGGAGGGGTGGGGGGGCGGTGTTGATGCAGAAGGAACTGCCAGGCTGGCACTGGTATATTATGTTCATTTGCTGTTTAACATGTTAGTAATGCCTATACATAATAAACACTGGCCACCGCATGCAACCTTTCCCAGAATCCTTTTGACGTGCACAGGCTCATTAAAGTGTCCTTGTGTAACGTAACTAGTGCTCATGTAAAGTGCACAAACTTTACAGTATTGAACACATCAGCTACATTGCTCTACAACATACCTTAAAAACATTGCCAATAGCTCTGGCTAAACACTTATAAGGTCCCAAAGGCGAGACCTATTGGCTATGCCAATGCTTGTTTAAGAGTAGGCAGTGGTCTGTGGCACCAGTGCCACCTCTTAAAAATATTTTTATTAACATTCTCAAAAAGGGGACCCATTCCCATTCCCATTTGCGAATGGGTTGCCACCAATTTTGAATGACCACAATTTTGGTCACAAAGCATTAGTTCATTCCACTGTGATTCAGCATTTGGAAGGAATGCTCTAAATACGCCCACTCCAAATACCGATTCGGAATTGGTTAGTAAATGCAAACCTCGATTCGGTAACAAGTTACCGAATCGCAATTTGGTGTTTATGCAGTTAAAAAAGCTTTTTTGCAGTCTCAAACTTTCCAAACATGCAAATCGGGCTGTTTGCGTCCTCCAAATATCTTTGCACATCAGGCTTATATGTAGAATATACTTGTAGGGGCTTTGCACCAGCAGAGACGTTTTAATGCATAAGCAAAGTGGTCTCTGGCCCAGGGCCCCAGCCTCTCAGGGGGGTCCTAATTGAGCCAGCTCTGTTATGCAGGGAGTCTTGCCCTGATGACCTTGAATAATTCTTCAACAAATTGTTTTAAATACCTTTTTCCTTTAATTTATTTCAATGTGTGGGAGTCTATTGCAGACATTTTGCAATGTTGTGTTTATGTTTCATGCAACATTCATAGAAAAAGTTTCTTTTACAGCAAAAACAGGACCTCACATAGGACAAATGGTAGGGGGTCACAGAGATTATTTGCAATAATAATAGTGAGCTGCTGCTGTGTTACAATATATCACTAGCCCTGAATCCTAGATGTAAACACATTTAGAATTTGGACCAGTGTGCCTGTGCGCTGTCAGTTACCTGGCCAAAGAGGGCATCAAAGAGATGAAATTACAGATCATAAATTCAAATCTGTTCTGAATAGGGGCCCCCAAAATATGTTTGGCTCAAGGCCCCCAACATTTTTAAGATGACCCTGTCAACCTGCCTTCTTAATTTATTTCTTATGATTTCCTAAACCCATTTAGCTAATTGGTAATATGTTACTAAATCGCTAAATGGGTTTAGTAAATGTGTACAAGCCATTTAACGGTCGCAAATCCCGTGATTTAGCAAATCACAGACTTTAAAATCGGTAAATAGCTTCGTACATGATCTGGCCCATAATGCCCGCAGTTAGAGCCATTGTTTCGTAGACAAACACGGTAAAGGACTCTACGGCAATCCCACAGACTCACCATTAGAGGGCACTAAAAGCACATTTATAGAGGTGGACGTTGCTCAACCACCAGAGAAACTGGACCAGGGGTCTCCATCCTTTTCTGTAATGAGAGCTAATTCTGATCAGTGAAAATTGTTGTGAGCTACTGAAGGTCAAATAACTTGTGCATTGTTACCACGCACCCCCTCGCTCAGCTTCATTAACTTTAAACCTAATGTCCATGGAGCCCCATACTATGGTTTGAACAAAATACTGTGACTAGGGGTACTATGATACGGCTACCATGTGTGTGCATGGTCTGTGGGGATGTATGAACGTGTGTGAATGAATGGGATATACGCATATGGGTGACTGAGAGCCTGTGGCATATGTACTTGTGGCACAGGACATACCTTTCGCCATATTTTTTTCTATTTCTATTTACATCATTATTAGAGCGTATGGCGACCCGAAGGCATCCCAGCGCTGAGTAGGAGACAGCATCCCAACTGATGGGACTGAGCCCCTCAAGGATTAAGCTATTTAAAGAGCCAGGTTTTGATCACTTTCCAAAGGCGTAGCTCGTTTTTTATCATACAAATAGTTGATGGTAAGGTGTTCCAAAGCTATGCTACATTAAAGCTGACGGAGCAACCACCTCCTCTCATTTTTTTGATAGTTGGGACTGATGCCAGATGTAAATTGCCGGACCGAAGTGGTCTATTCGGAGTGTAGGGAGTGATCAGCAGTTGAAAGATAGACGGACCATGGCCCTGCAAAACCCAGTGCGCAATGCACAGTGATTTAAATTCCACCCTTTGGGCAATGGGAAGCCAATGAAGATCTCTCAGGCCCTGACTAGCTGACTGTGATCTAGGGATTCCAAGCAGTGTGCATGCAGCCGCATTCTGCACCACCTGTAATATCCGGATAACAACTTTTTGGGCCCCCAAGTATACGGAGTTACCATAGTCCAAACGAGACAGTACCAAGGCTTGAATCACCACTTGTCTCGAAGTCTAGGGGAGCAAGGGTAGGATCTTGCATAGCAGTCTTTCCATTCCAAAATAGATAGCCGCCATTTTGTAGCCTGGGCTTCCATGGTCAAAGTTTCTTCAAGCCACACCCCTAAGCTTTTTATGACAGATTTAGGGGTTGGCAGGGACCAAGGCCAATAGGCCAGCCCAGACCCTGTGGCATGTTGGACTTATTCCCAAGGATCATTAATTCTGTTTTTGATCCATTGACTTTCAAGCAGGACTTATTTATCCAGCTGTCTACCTGCTTCAGACAAGGTCCAAGATTAGATATTAAAGTAGCCGAGTCTGGGGCAAAAGAAAACACCCGCTGGCTGTCATCTGCATACAAGATTAAAGAAACTCCAAAGGTGGCTACAAAATCTGCCAAAGGCTGAAGGTATATATTGAACAGCTTGGGGCTAAGTGAGGACCCCGGCGTGACCCCACAAGCCACCGGCAAGATGTTCGAAAAACAGACTGTCAAAAACTTGGAATGTTTGTTCCTTTAAAAAGTAACCCACCCACTCCAAGGCTTTCCCTGTGATACCGACCTGACCCACTCTATCTAAAAGTATGGAGTGGTCAACAGTATCATAGGTCGCGCTGAGATCTAGGAGCACAATAGTCACTGTTGCCCCCGATCCAATCTCTTTTTTGTCTTTTCCACTACTGCCAGAAGGGCGGTCTCTGTACTCTGCTGGGACGAAAGCCTGTTTGTGTCTGGTGTAAGACTGAGTTATCTTCGAGAAACTTCGACAGACATCTATTCAAACTTTTCCGCCACTTTGCTTAAACCTGGGAGCAAGGATATAGGATGAAAATTATCCAGACAGGACAGGTCAAGATTTGGTTTCTTTAGGTCAGCTCTGACCATTGCATGTTTCCATGGTAGCGGCACAATGCCTGTTTCCAGGGAGATATTGACCCATTGTAATAAAATAGGGAAAATAATATCCAGCTCTAATGCAAGAATTCTCATCGGCGCCGGGTCAAGAAGGGATCCTGATTTGATTTTCCCAAAAAGGAGATAAAGTCCTCTAAAGAAAGAGGGGGGAATTGTGAAAGGGTGGGCAAGCATATGTGGCAGCGTTACATGTACAACACAAACATACAACCTTTTATTTTTTTAAATGTGAGAAATGTAAAGTGCAGAAAATGTTCTGCAAAAATGTCATAATAAGGAATATAATTTTCTGCACTTGATGGAACATTTTTCTGCGCTTCAAATTTTTCCCATTTAAAACAAAATAACTGTATTTTTCAGTTATAAATATTATAGGGTGTCTACCAGCCTCAGGGAGCAAGATGCCTGCTGTTTGTAAATGCAACACTTTGAAATGAGAGAAAATTCAACTGAAGAGTTAGATTTATGTTGATATGCATTAAATAAAGCTCATCATTTTAATTTTCTCCCACGTAAAAGTGTCTTTACAAACAGCAGGCATTTTACTCCCAGTTGCCTGTAGACACGGTGCCATATTTGAACAGGAAAATACAGTCATTTGTTCAAATGTGAGGAATTTAAAGTGAAGAAATATACTTCATAAAACATTAGGCTTAATTGGCTAAATTTAAAGTAGAGAAAAACATTAAGACAATGTTTCATGGAAACATTTTTCTTCACTTTAAATGTCTCCAAATTAAAAGAAAATGGCTGTATTTATCAGTTTTAAAAATGGCACTGTGCCCACCAGCCACATGCCTGCTGTTTGTAAATGCAAAACTTTGAAAAGAAAGCAAATTAAAATAAAGAGTTAACTTAATCATTAAGTTTACTCTTCATTTTCATTTTCTCTCATTTAAAAGAATTCACAAACATCAATTTGTTCTCATACTCCAATACTGAGCTGAGAACAACTTTTATTTCAGAGTTAAATACCTCAGTGCTTCAGTACTTCACCTCTGTGCCCTGGGTCATAAATCTGAGTGGAGCACTGCTCATTATCAGGCTCTGCTATCTGCAGCCTGATAATAATGTAAAATATACATAGCCATTCCTTTACTTGAAAAGGAAAACATTATTTATTGCAGTTCTTAGTTAAAAATGAACTCAAAGCTGGGAGGTACTCTGAAGGTTTCTGCGAGCTACTGGTAGCTCGTGATCCACTGGTTGAAGACACCTGGATTGGGCTGTAGTTGACAAATTCTTGGCATGGACAGTTGATGTGAAATATTTTGTACACATGGATGCATTTTTTAAAGTGAAACTAGAGGTTCAAGCATGACAAATCAACATGTTCCAGAGTGCACTGACAAGCTTAGAAAAAGATCGTGGGTTGTTCGGGAACAAACTTATAATTATTAAATGATGCCCAGAAGAGCAGTCACGTGTTTCGGATTGCCTGGGCCATCACAACCAAACTGAAATCTGGAGCAGATACTTATTTATGATCATATAGTAAATATTACTATAAATATAGTTTGCAAACTATTTGTCACGGCCATAAATTAAGATGTCTTGAAAAGAGCAACACATATTAGAAGTGGATGAGTCACTTAAAGCTCCAGCAGGGCTGAAGCCTGATACCTGACCTTGAATCTTAAACCAAAAGCAAGGCAAGCTCCCACAGAGGCGATGTGGCCTAGTAATACTGCTGCCGACCATGACACTTAGAACCAGGTTCGAATCCCAGGTTCTGCATCCTGGCAAATCTTCTTGTGCTTAAAGTTAGTTGTGAATCACTTTTATGTTCTCGAGCAGCATTATGAACCACTGATGTCAGAAAGAGATACCGACTAGTGAATTAATTTCACAACATAAAATCTGGGATCAATCTTAGCTTCCTTGATTGACCAAATTGTGTGATCCTGGGCGAATAATATATTTAATCAAGTTTCCTTTTGTCCATTATCACATACAAGAGCACCTTCAAATACGTGAGTTCAGGAAGTGCACTATACAAAAACCTCTCATGTTTATATGTTGCCCCATCTATATTAATCTAGGCCACATATAAGGGACAAATGATCCCTGACTTGCCTCTTAGTTCAATAATAGCATTGTCATCAGGGCAGGAGTGGAAAGGTTTCTCAGTTCATGTTTAAAAACTCTCACTTCTAATAAATACCTCTGAAGTAATCTGATGTACTAAGGTGAAATGCTTTCGCATGTTAAAGGAATACATTTTTTTCGTTTAGTTAAAGACACCACATTCTAACATGATCTTTGTTGCATGCCAAATATTTTCAAGGCTCTGCTCTTGCACAGACATGTGAATGGATGGAGTTCTCCTTATATTGAGAGGATGCCAGCTTCTTTAGCCACAGGCAGCTGGAGGAGGGGATGAGATGATGTCCCCCTTATTGCGATCTAAGCAGAATGGCATGTTCATTGCAAATTTTTACTGTGAATGGTGCATAATTATGGGAAGTGATGTAATGGTGTAATTTCGGGAATTTCACTTAACAAGTGTAATGCGAAATTCCCAAATTTACACTAATTACTAATTACACCATAATTTAAATTTCACCCAGGCCTAGTAGACCATTGCCACTCTCCCTTCTGTGCTTCAGGGAGTAGCCTGAGCCTGATGTGCCTCATGGAAGTATTCCTTTTTTGTGTGATGGCAACACTCTATGGTACTTATATCAGTGTTGTTACATTTGGATACTGTATCATATATACAGTGAGTGTCCATTGAGAATGATTATTTGGAAAGAATTGTCTTTTTAAATATAATACTCAGGTTCCCATTAGAACTAATGGTCTTCAGCCCTGTGTTATTTCACACCATTGGGTGAAACTGTGCTACGGTGAATGCTACAGAAAATGTAATGTGTAAATGATATGAAAACGGTTAGGGTCGTTCCTTGGACCCACAAGTTGCTAGTATCTTTTTTCCGTGTGCTTCAAAAGTGTAACTTCTGTATCTTACTAATCTGTAAATGAAAGCCCTGTTCTTTGACGATATAACACTGACTGAACAGTACGTTTATTGAGAGTTATACCTGTGCCGTGTTGTATCTGTGTTTTTAACTCTAGAGTAAGCCTCGACCGCTCAACTTCATGACCCTGGGGTAGTCAAGAGTCCATGGGGAGTCATGACCATCAAACTGAAGGGTATCTCAGGGCCACCTTGGAAACCAGTGATAAACAACAACCTTGAGTAAGGCCCTCTAACTCCTGACTGCCATAGTACATAAGGAAAAAGTTGAAAATTAATTAACTGACCAAATTAATTTTCTGAATAACCCCACTTCTTACTTTCTGCTCTGTCATAACTATTGTTATTTTGTTCGACCAACCATGTCTTACTTGACCCCTCTGTTCACTTGTGATACTCAACTTGAAGATGTACTTTTTTCCTTTCAGACATTTATCTTGTTTTCCCCACTTGTGCACTCCTCTATGTCTTGCTAACAGTGTTTGGCATTGGGATGGGCTTACACTGAGTGGCTATTTCTATTTGTTTGCCAGGCCTTATTTACATTGTCTCAGAGTTGTCGTGTAATATACACTTAACTAGAGATTTTCAGACATTCTGATTTTATATCCCTGACTTTCTGCCCATATCAGTCGACACGCTATGCCCCACTCAAGCAATGGTGACTCCTTACAGGCTAATCTTAGCCTTATAATGATTTCAGTTCATTACTTTTTTGTTGTTGTTAATGTAACACTTTGCTCAGCACTCTGAAATTGCCAATAACTGCTTCTTTTACTCCTGATATTGCAAACGCATTTGTACAACTCTGTACATTTTGTTCCACTCAATGCTCTTTTTACTTATATTATTCCAAAGGCTTTGCATAGCGCTCTGAAACTGTTTCACCACATGCTTCCACCACTCATGTCATTACAATGCTTTGTGCAACACTCTGATACCCGGGCAGGTGGAGTAAGCACTATAGATAACAATATAATCGTTTTTCCCACATTCAGTCAACCCAATTGAAATATTGAGAGTTCATAGGGTTTCCTCCAAGGAGGATCTCAGTTTAGAAATTCTTGTGAACCAGTTATCCATGGAGAGGCCAAGTGAATGTTCTTTCCCTTTGCAACTCATTGCTCTTCTAATGTTGTCTTCAGTGTGTTTCCACAGAATGTGTATATGCAGAACTGAGGAGATGACACTCCATCTCATACCACAGCATGATGGAGGGCTTTCACTTAGGTAGAGCGCTTCAGGAGGAAATGCTCAACATCAAGGAAGGGTGTCTCATCTTGATGGAATGAAGATTTCAGAATGTTGAGCATTCAACTTGGATAGTGGAAGCACTAAATTTAGAGAGCTAAGGACATTCACTTGGTGAGAGAAAAGCCTTCCGCTCTGTGAATGGAGTGCAGTGCTCTGTGAAAGAAGTATAAAGCTTGCGCAAAGCCAGGCGATGGGAAAGGCAGCTCCGTGTTGTGGTGCAATGCTCACATACCTCAGAGCCTGCTGAGTGCACATAGTCACAGGATGCCTGTGTGCAGGACCTGCCGAGGGACAGAAGGTTCATCTCGGACCCAGCCTTAAGCTGTGTTCTCATCTGGCACACCTGCTCCAGCACCCCGATTTTCTCCGGTGGCGTTGGGATGATCCTCGTACCTGCCAAGAGGGAAAACACAACAACCAAATTCAGTATCAGACTCCCAATCTACCTCATTCAGATCACCATCATATCTTAAACCGTCAAAGCATCAGTTCTCAATTAGCAAGCACATTATGCAGGTCACTAACTGGACCCCTCCTCTCTTCTACTAGCCACAAAGCATTCTAAAGTAGTCACCAAAAGTCTCCTAAGAAGAAGAAATAACAATAGAGCTTGCTGGTGACATCACGTCATGGGTCTACTACATACACTGAAGTCCTCAACGCTGAAGGCTGGCATGGCTTGCGCTCTGTGGACTGCTACTGAAACAGCTCAACAGATCCACCCAGTGCATCCCAAGCATGACGGGAACTATTTCTACATATAACGTTCACGTATTGGTGGACAAAGATATGCCATTCTGGCCCTCACCCTCTGGCAGTCCCTCTCTACTTCTCTCTGCTCAGCAACTTCTATCTCAGTTTTTCACGGTGCTCTGAAAAGACTTTTCAAAAACAGTGACCAATAAATCGATCTTAATAGATGTCTCACCCTGGTAAAGCACTTTAGAAAAGACAATTAACATCACATCACATATCACGTGTCACTCATCTCATCACATATACATCAATTCAACATGAGATCCAACAATTTTGTGCCTGACAGACTTACCCAAAGGTAATGCTAGGTCATCCAAGGCTCTCTTTGTCTCTGACAGTGTCAAGTTCTGCTGAGAGCCAAAGCACCCCTTGTCCCTGAGAGGTGGCGTGTGTCTTTGCATCTGGTAGTCACTATGGGACTTTGCAAAGCTGGATTTGTGGGCTGCTGAAACCAAATAAAAAGCATTAGAAGAATACGCTATTTACCTTTGGTAACCCTTTATCTGGTAGATACTCTTATCTAACTGCAGAATCCTCACCTTTAGATTATTTCCAGTTGCCAGACTGGACACTGAAGCTTTTCAAGCAATTGCTCCCACACACTGCCAGGTGGCGCTGTTGGACTCCGCAGTGGCCAGGTGCTGCCTGGGAGTGATGGAGCAGAGCTTCATATAGCATCACAGCTTCACCCTGATGACAGTTTCTGTATTGTTCTTCTTCTGCGCCCTTAGACGCTGATCAATTCAGACAAATTTCAGGTGAAAGTGTACTGAAAACTAACTTGGAGTATATAAAAAAGGGATGGGTGGAATGCTTGAATTAATCTCACCCACTGATAATTTCTTGGGGCCGTATCCAAGTCCATCTTTATTTTGCACACTAATCCACCTCAGTGTGGAACCAAGCATATGTAAATCAGCATTGACCCTGAACCAATTGGAACAGTCCAGCCCGAACTGCCAGGCCAGGTCCTCCTGGAACTGGAACACAGGCGACTCAAGACCAGTTTTACACTGGCTGGAACTTTTCAGACGGGTATAGCTTTTCTCCAGTGGCACCGTGAGCACGGGACGCACACCTCGGCATACCTGTCATATTTAGGGTGTCACAGTGAAGTATACAAAAAATGATGGGTGGAATGCTTGAAATAAACTCAGCAACTGGTAATTACTGAGGGCTGCATCCATGTTCATCGTTATTTTGCACACCATTCAACCTCAAATTGGAGTCCACTCCACAAAGCGAGTAGGTGGTAGGGCTAAAAAAGATTAGAGTATCCACCAGAAAGAGCGTTACCAAAGGTAAGTAACCTGTTCTTCTGACGGATACTTCTAACCACAGATTTCTCACCTTTAGAAAAGGTACCCAAGCATTACCTCCCAAAAGGTGGAGATCTGAGGAATGGGCTCAAAACAAAAAGTCCTGCAGGATCATGTGGTCAAAATAACTCTCTGCGAACCTGGCTTTCAAGGCAGCAGAGCTTATTAAATTCATGCACTGACACCCACGATGCAGCTTGATAGGTGTGCATCACAGCAACTCCCCTTGCTAATGACATTTTAGCAGTCTTTTCTCTCTAAATGTCTAGAGCCATCAAAGGACATGTTCATCAGGATGCATGGACCTGAAAACCCTGTTGAATGTATCCAACAGCATCACCTAGCACTATGGTGCCCATGGTGTGACCTACACAGTCTGTGGTATCAAGGCCAGCATGTAATACATACTTCGTCCCCTCCTGCCATCTTTGATGGTTTAGGCAAATGTTGCCCTGAGGTCCTCTGGAACAGCTGGCAAGATTTTGCTGAGCATGTTCCACAGTGTGCAAGTGTATCTACCCAGAAGGCAGACTGCATTCAAAGAACGTAAGGCCAGACTAGCTGAGCAGTACAACTTTTCCAGAGTACATCATTTAGTATAGATTTCCTCGCCAGAGGTGTAGAAGGACAGGCCTTAGGGACAATTTTACTGGTTGACTCCTGCACTACAAGGCTTTATGGAGTGAGATGCTGATTGAGAAAAACAGGGTAACCAGGGGCCGGTCCATGCTACCTAGCCACAGGACGACTGACTGGAGGTGCAAGTATCAAGGGCCAGAGTGTGTCCGTAAGCGCCTCATTGAAGGGCAATAGAGGCTCTGTAAAAGCTGGTGCTAGGTGAAGAGCTTCAGTGTGTAGGTTGGACTTGTTTGTGTAGTAGGCAGTTGTAATTCAAGAACTTCCATTGCCCTGTGCGCCACAACTGCAAAGGAGGCACTTTCTTCCACTGGTGGACCAGGTGGGGATTCCAGCTCAGTTTCTGGAGAGGTGTCCAACCACTGACATTTTGAAGGTCCAAACAGAGCCATGCATCAGTATATTGAGGGGGAAATAAGTTGTCTGCCTCCTTATCATTGGCATTATTGAGGAGGTGCTGCATCCCCGAATTGCATCCAAACCAGAAATAAAGAGGCCTCTAACCTCTGGTAGTAGTGGTGCTTTGGAGAAGCTAGGAGTTGGGTTCAATTATGGTTGGGGCACTTTGATTATTTCAGAATGCGACATAGGTCTGGCACGGACAGTCCTTGGCTCCGGATCAGAGACTGGCAATAGGATTAGATCCGGTATGGATTTGGCAGAGTTGGCAGCATTGCTGGCATGGAGGTTTTGGTGTGGGTCTTGGGGCCGGAGTGTAAGTCTGGACCTGCATTGGCATGGGGCCAGGCTCGGGTCCTTCAAGAGGCAAGGCCTGACAGAGGAAGAGCAACTGGTGGCCTCAGTGGCTCTGAGAGGCCTGGCATAGCTCCAGAGGGAGCCACAGCACCTTAAACATTTGCAGCATGGCCTCTTTAAATAACGAATAGTTTCTTGCCTGTCGGTGTAGTTTTGCAGCTTGAAGACTTTCTGGATTCACTATGCTGTGCATTATTCCGCGGTCTAGTGGTTGGGTCCGGAATCGTAGTCTCTTTTCTCTCTTTTTTTTTGTTGTGTGGCCCAGGTGGGCATCGACGCCCCACCATTTGGTGTCCTCCCGTGACGTCGGCGCGCTTCCTCCGGAAGCTCCCACCCCTGGGCGCCATCTTCGGATTCTTTTTTTTCTTGTCTTGTGCTTTTCCTGGTTATCCTTTTACCTTTTGAAAGTGTTTTCCATTTCTTAGTCCCCCTTTCCTCCTGTCTCATCTTTCTGGCGGAGGCGGGCGGGTTCGCTAGTGAATCCAGAAAGTCTTCAAGCTGCAAAACTACACCGACAGGTAAGAAACTATTCGTTTTGCAGCGTGAATCTTTCTGGATTCACTATGCTGTACATAGACTTTGTAGCGGTTTGCTATGCGTGTGGCGGCTGGGTGGAAGATGAGCGTTGGTTGTTGAATATATGTTGAAGCACTTTTTGACCTACTTGTGCTTCCTTGTTCATCTGTATATCCACGCAGTAGTGCTTAGTGAACGTGTGCACTGAAGCCCATGTTGCCGCCAGGCAAATGTCTTGGATGGGCGTGTTTGCCAGGAAGGCGATCGTTGCTCCCTTTTTCCTGGTAGAGTGAGCTTGTGCTGCTCCTTGTAGTTCTTGGCCTGCCTGTTTGTGGCAGTATTGAATTGTCTGTGCGATCCATCGTGCGATGGTGTTTTTAGTCACTGGTCTGCCCAGGAAACTGCTTGCGAAGGACACAAAGAATTGCTTTGTCTTCCTACAATCTTTAGTCCTTTCGATGTAATGCATTACTGCTCTTCTGGCGTCCAGAGTGTGCAGTGCCCTCTCTGCGCTAGTGGATGGTTTTTGGAAGAAACTTGGAATTTGTATTGTTTGACTTATATGGAACTTGGACACCACCTTTGGCATGAAGTGTGGGTCCGTCCTCATTACCACCCTGTCATTGTGAATCTGAATGTAGGGTTCTTGTAGTGTGAGCGCCTGCAATTCGCTCACCCTGCGTAGCGAGGTAATTGCTACCAGAAAGGCCGTCTTTATTGTGAGCATATGTATAGAGGCCTTGTGAATGGGTTCGAAAGGTGCTTTCATAAGCTGTGTTAGAACTACATTGAGGTTCCATGCAGGCGGTGGCATCCTCTTTGGTGGGGCTATTCTCTTGGCCCCCTCTAGGAATCTTTTTACCACCTGAGATGTAAAGAAACTTTTCCCTGTTTCTCCTCTTGTATAGGCTACTATTGCTGCCAGGTGTACTCTTAGCGAGGTGCAGCTTAGGTTACTCTTTAGCAAGTGTGTTAAGTATTTTAGCACTGTTGATTCCCTGGTGATTCTCCTGTGGAGCTTTTCCTTGGTGCACCATTGAGTGAATCTTTTCCATTTTGCTGCATAGCATTTCCGTGTAGTGGGTCTCCTTGCTTCTCGCAGCACCGCCAGCGTGCTTTGGGGAAGCTTGAGGTGAGCGAACGCTAAGTCTTCAGGAGCCACGCTGCTAGGCTGAGGCTCTCTGGTTCTGGGTGGAGCACCTTTCCGTTTTGCATGGAGAGCAGGCCTCTTCTTCTTGGGAACTTGTGTGGTGGCCCTTGTGCCATTTCCACTATCTGTTAGAACCAGGACTGCCTGGCCCACTGTGGTGCCACCAGAATTAGCGTCATGTTGCTTGTTCTGCACTTGCTGAGCACCTTGTGTATCAGCGGCATCGGCGGAAAAGCATAGGCAAATGTCTTTGACCAGCTCATCCATAGGGCATTTCCTTGGGATTGTTGGCCTGGCTGTCTGGATGCGAAGTATTGGCATTTTGCATTCTGGTGTGTTGCAAACAGGTCTATTTGTGGGGTCCCCCACTTCTTGAATAGCCTTTGCGTCTCCTGCGGGTTGAGCTCCCACTCGTGTGAGATTGATGTCTGTCTGCTGAGTCTGTCCGCTTCCACATTGTCCTTCCCTGGTAGATGTATCACCAGGAGGTCTATTTGTAATGGGATTGCCCATTTCCATATCTCTTGCGCTAGATTTGACAGCGCCACTGATTGTGTTCCTCCCTGCTTGTTGATGTAGAACATCGTTGTGGTGTTGTCTGTTTGTACTAACACTCTTTGCCCGTACAGCTGTTTCTGGAACGCTTTTAGTGCAAGGAACACGGTCTTTAGTTCTAGGTAGTTGATGTGTTTGACGGCATCTGTTTGTGTCCATAAACCCCTTACTTTGAGCAGGTTCATGTGCGCTCCCCACCCCATTTGGGATGCGTCTGTTGTGATGGTCACTGTCGGAGTTGGTGGTGTAAATGGTTTTCCCCTCGATATGTTGTCCTTGTTCCACCATGCTATCTCTTCCTGCACTGCGTGCGTTACAACCACTAGATCTTCCCAACTCCCTGTTGCCTGTGACCACTGTTGTTGGAGCCATTCCTGGAATGGTCTCATGTGTAGTCGAATATTGGGGACTAGGTGTATGCAGGACGCCATCATCCCCATGAGCTTGCTCACCGTCCTCACTGTCAGACGTTGCCCCTTCTGGTATTGAGGAGTCTCCTTCAGCATTGCAAAGGTTCTCTTTTCGCTGGGGAACACCCTGCCCTGAATGGTGTCGATTTGTGCACCCAGGAAGATCTTCACCTGTTCTGGTTCTAGCGAGGACTTCCCGTTGTGTATCGAGAAGCCTAGTTCTGTGAGCGTATGTGTGACCCGCTGAGCATGTAGTTTGCATTGGTTGTAGGAGTTCGCCTTTACCAACCAGTGGTCGAGGTAGGGGTATACATGTATTCCCTGTCTCCGCAGGTGTGCTGCTACGGCAGCTAGGCATTTTGTGAAGACCCTTGGTGCGGATTTTAGGCAGAAGGCTAGGGCCGTGAACTGGTAGTGCGTCTTGCTGATGGTAAATCTCAGTAGATGTTTGTGTTTTTGGTTCATGGGAATGTGCAGGTAGGCATCCTTGAGGTCTATTGTGGACATAAAATCCCCGTGCCTTATCTGAGGTATCACCTCCTGTAAGGACGTCATTTTGAACTTTTGAGTTTTTATGTATTTGTTTAGGAACCGTAGGTCCAGTATGGGCCTTAACGTTTCGTCTACTTTTGGTACGAGGAAGTAGTTGGAGTACACTCCCCTGTTTCTTTCCTTGTATGGTACCCTTTCTATAGCCTCCGTGTGGAGGAGTTCTTGTGCTTCCTGCCAAAGGAGTGATAGCTCTTCTGCTGAGCGTGTTTTGTTGGTTGGCCTCCTGTTTGGTGGCTTTTTTACCAGTTCTATACAGTAGCCGAACTGTATGATGTTGAGTATCCATTTGTCCGTTGTTATTTTCTTCCACTCCTGGAAGAAGTGTTTTAGTGTGCCTCCTACTGGTGTAACATGATCGTTGATTTTTAATTGTTCTTTGGGTCTTTTGTTGTGCCGCGCCACTAGGGATGTTGTGTGTGTGGGCACGTTTGGTACTGTGGAGTCACTTGGGGGCGGGTTGCTGTCCCCCTCTCATTGTCTGGCCTCGTCCGTTCGGTCGACCTCGAAAGGACTGGCCCCTCTGTTGGTTCTGCCAGCCTTGTTGTTGCTGACCTTGTTGCGCCTGGTTGCTTCCCTGATAGGTTTGCTGGAAGGCCTGGTGCGATGTTCCCGGTTGGCTCCCTCCTCTGCCATTTGGTCTTCGTGAGGGGGTGCCCCTTCTTATCCCTCTGAACTGCAGTGCTTCCATGGACCTTGCAGTCTCGTTATCCTTTTTCAGCTGTGTCAGCGTTTCGTCCACTGGTGTGCCGAACAGCTTTTCCCCGCTGAAGGGTATGTTCAGGATATTGTTCTGTACTTTGGGCTTGAACCCCGAGATCCTCAGCCAGGCATGCCTTCTTTCTGTTACTCCGATCATCATAAGCCTGCTTGATGTGTCTGCTGCGTCCAAGGCCGACTTCAGGCAGGTGTTGGCCATGTTCTTGCCTTCCTCCACCAGGTGCACTGCTCTCTGCTGGTGTTCGGTTGGGAGATGTTTGAGCAGCTGCCCTACTTCTTCCCAATGCTGGTAGGCATGTCTATTTATTAGGGCATTGGAGTTGGCGATGCACCAGTGAATTGCCGCATTCCTCTCAATTTTCCTCCCTGTGAGGTCTATTCTCTTGCTCTCCTTGTCTGGAGGTGGCCCTGAGTTCGTGGGAACGTTGGCCCTCTTCCTGGCTGTCGCTGTTATAATAGAGTCAGCTGGTACGGATCCTTGGATATATGCTGGATCTTTAGAAGAGTGCTTATACTTTTTCTCTGTTCTGGGGGTGACAGATCTGCAGGTTGATGGCTCCTTGAAAGCTTCCCTGCCTTGGTCCAGCACACTTGGGAGCATAGGAAGGAATTGGCTCCTAGTTTGGGTTGGCAGCAGTGTCTCCAAGAGAAAACATGCCTTTGGTTTTTCTTCCTCCATTTCCACCCTATAGGTTGCTGCAGCGTTCCTGACGACCATATTGTATACGCCAATGTCGTCTAGCGGCGAAGGCCTCGACGGATACGTCTCCACGGCCTCTTCCGGGTTTTCGGCGTCGAGGTCCTGCCATTCCAGGTCCTGAGCCTCCGAGAGTGTCGAACCCAAGTGCGTCTGCTGGTCGTCATCGCCCTCAGTGTAATAATACAGGCCCTCTTCGTCCTGTTGCTCCGCCGGTTAGGGAGTTTTCGGCGGGTCGGCGGCGTCGAACTCCTCCTGGACTTCTGCTTCGACAACCGTTGAGGGCTTCGAAGGGATGGTGTATCTACTCATCCGTTCGTCGAAGTCCTTCTTCCTCTGGAGGATACTGTTCATTTCGGCCTCGAGCCTTCTTTTCTTCCTCTCCATCTCGGCCGCTTGTTCGGCGTCGAGAGTTTCGGCGTTTCTCTTCGAGATCGTGGATGTTGACGTCGAAGTTGCCTTCTGCTCTTTTCCCTTCGGCGTCGAGTGCGGCTTTTCGGAACCGTGCTTCGACGACCGGGGTGTGTTTAGAGCTTTCGCCGGCCGGGAGTCCTTATCGAAGGATCCGCTGGGCTGTTTGTCCGTGGACGCATCTGTGGTCGTCGATTGCTTCAACGCCCTTTCGAGGACTTTGGCTCTGTTTTTCGAGAGTCTGTCGGGGTTTTATGGGTCGATGTCTCTCTTACCTCCTTCCTCGACTTGTTATCGGTCTCTACAACCGTGCAGTCTTCTGGTCCCTCGGCGATGTTGTCCTCTTCTCCGCTGGAGAGGCCCAGGTCCCGAAGCGACGGAGGTTGTCCTTGCCCCTGCATGCTGTAGTTTGCTCTCCTCTGTCTGTCCCTCACTCGGAGGGTCTTGGGGGCGAATGCCGGGCAGGCGTTGCAGTCATTACTTTGATGGTCGATCGGCAGGCAGAGGTTGCAGACTGGATGCTGGTCCTTCTGCGCGAACTTGTGGTGGCAGTTACGGCAAAATTTGAATGGTGTCTTGTCCATTCCCGCGCTCAGGGAGCCCCCTGTGTGCGCATTCTCCGTCGGACGTCGAAGTTTTTCCTCCTTCTCACCTACTTTGTCGTCCCGGTTCTATGTTCTTTGTCATGTGATGAAGAAACTCCAATTCCTCTGTGTTTTTCTGCTTTTTTTCCCTCTTTTCTCCTCTTCAAAAACTCTGGAGCTCCTCGTGACGATCCAGACCCAACGGCGGAAAAAAGAATCTGAAGATGGCGCCCAGGGGTGGGAGCTTCCGGAGGAAGCGCGCCGACGTCACGGGAAGACACCAAATGGTGGGGCGTCGACGCCCACCTGGGCCACACAAAAAAAAAAAAAAGAGAAAAGAGACTACGATTCCGGACCCAACCACTAGACCGCGGAATAATGCACAGCATAGTGAATCCAGAAAGATTCACGCTGCAAAACTCTCTCTGCTGTGGGATCGACGATGGCTCGGGAAACTCGTGGCCTGCTTGAACAATCTGTGGACGGGCTCAGTGTCAGTGGACACCGGAGGAGAAAGACCCTTGGAAGGCCAACTGCATGGCTTCTCCCCTGACCCAAAGCGGAGGGAGGGGATCAAATCCTGCTTGGCCTTCTAGCACTTTGTGATGCTCCTTTAACTTTGACTTACCTGAGTTCAAACAGGACAGGAATCTAGAGTGGGAACAACCTGACAATCTGGAGCAAAACAGCCCCCTGACTTGGAGCAGGACCACAAATTCATTTGCGATCTCTTTTTGTGTACTGCGATGTACAACGTTACTTCCTGCTTTCTGATTGCTGTCATGTGCATCAGGCCACACATACCACATGACTGCATCCTGACCGGAGGCTAGGCACCAGAGGCACACATCATGGAGGTCTGTGACTGACATCTGCCTCTTAAAGTTGTGGCACAGCTTGAATTCTGTGGTTATGGGTAGAGGTATTTTCTTCCCTAGTGCAGTGCCTGAGTATTCTGAAGATGCCAGAAATTTGACAAAGTTTAACGTGGAGCTCTGGAAAAGCATTGAAGGTCATGGTAAGAAAGGAACTGACGTCAGCATGCAGCGGTGGCCCATATATGCAGTTCTACTCTGTCACTTCTGAGACGGCGTGAGACTGTTGCGGAGTCGGATGGCACCACCCAGTAGCACGCTGGAGCTTTTGCTTGAAAATTCTCTGGATCCAGTCTGGTGCCTGGGAATATTTAAAGGTGAGGAGCTTGCGGTTAGAAGAATCAATCAGAAGGAAAATGCTACTTACCAGTATGCATCTGTTCTTGGCATGTAGAGCTGCAGATCCTCACACTTTGCATTAGATCGCCATCTGGTGTTGGGCTCGCATGCTTGCACTTTGTTGTTGTCTTCGAAGAAGTCTTTTGTAGTCATGTGATAGGTGACTCCTCCTTTGGACGATAGTGCGCATGGGCATCGACTCCATCCTCAGATTGTTTTTCGCCATAATGGGGAGTGATGGAGTTAGTAGAAAAGGAAAGGGATGTCCATGTGTGTATATCTAAATAAGATAGGACTGGAACACATACAGGTCCCGGGGAGGTGGGTGGGCGTGTTAGGATCTGGAGCTCTACATGCCAAGAACAGATGCATACTGGTAAGTAGCATTTTCCGTTCGAGGCATGTGAGCTGCAGAGCTCACACTTTGCATAGACTGTACAGCAGTATCTCCCCTAGCGGTGGTCACCTGTATGTGTTGCAGTAGTTTGAAAAAGTGTTCTAAGGACAGCTTGGCCCACAGAAGCTTGTTGCTTGGCTTGCACATCAACACAATAGTGTTTAGTGAAGTTGTGTGTTGTAGACCATGTGGCTGCCTTACATATGTCTTCTAGGGGAATGTTCCCTAAGAATGCCATGGAAGCCCCTAGTTTGCGTGTTGAGTGCGCTCTAGGGGAATTGATAATGTGCGTTTGGCTTTCTGGTAGCATATTTGGATACATTTAACGATCCACCTTGCAATCCCAGCTTTTGAGATGGGGTTACCTTTATGTGGTGGAGAGAAAGCTACAAACAATTGTTTTGTTTTGCGAAATGACTTGGTTCTGTCAATGTAATACATTAGGGCTCTTTTGACATCTAGGGTGTGGAGAGCTCTTTCTGCTACAGAATCCGGATTTTGAAAAACACGGGTAGTTCTACAGATTGGTTAAGGTGGAAAGGAGAAATGACTTTAGGAAGGAATTTTGGGTTTGTCCTGAGAACTATTTTGTTATGATGTATTTGTAAGAAAGGCTCTTGTATGGTTAAAGCCTGGATCTCACTCACACTCCTGAGAGAGGTGATTGCAATTAGGAACGCTACTTTCCATGTAAGGAATTGAAGTTCACATTTATGCAGGGGTTCAAATGGTAGTCCCATGAGCCTAGTAAGTACTATGTTAAGATTCCACACTGGGGAAGGTGGTAATCTGGGAGGTATGATCCGTTTAAGGCCTTCCATAAAGGCTTTAATGGCGGGGACCCTAAAGAGTGATAAGTGTTGCCTGTTTTGTAAGTAAGCAGCAAGGGCTGCTAGATGCAGACGTATAGATGAGTATGCAAGATTACATCTTTGCAAATGTAGTAAGTAGCAAATTATGTTTTGCGTGGAGGCCTGTAATGGCTGGATATCATTGTTAGTGCAGTAAATAGCGAATCTTTTCCATTTTGCTGCATAGCAAGCTCTGGTGGTAGGGCGTCTAGCCTCTTTAATGATGTTCATACAGTCTGGTGGTAGGTTAAGGTAACCGAATTCTAGGACTTCAGGAGCCAGATCGCAAGGTTCAGTTGAGATGGATCTGGGTGCCTTATCTCTCCATGGCTCTGCGTTAGTAGTGATGGGGAGAGGTGTAGTTTTTGGTATGGAACTACTGATAGCTCCAGCAGTGTGGTGAACCACGGTTGGCGTGCCCATGTGGGAGCTACTAGGATCATTTTTAGAGACTGTTGTCGGAGCTTGCGTACCACAAGTGGAATGAGTGGGAGGGGTGGAAAAGCGTACGCAAATCTGCCGGACCAATTCATCCATATCGCATTGCCCTTGGACTGCGGGTGTGGAAACCTGGCGGCGAAGGTTGGGCATTTTGCGTTTTGGTGTGTGGCGAACAGATCTATGTCTGGCTGGCCCCACATGTGGAAAAAAGGTAGAAGAACTTGTGGATGTAGTTCCCATTCGTGAATCTGTTGTGTCTGTCGACTTAACAGATCGGCAATCTGATTGTGAACTCCTGGTAGGTGTTCGGCTAGAAGGTATATGTTTTGTGGAATGGCCCACCTCCAAATGTTCTGTGCCAGTTGGGACAGTTGTGGAGAGTGTGTCCCCCCTGTTTTTGTATGTAATACATGGCCGTGATGTTGTCTGTTCGGATCAGGACGGCTTTGTTTTGTACGTGGAGTTGAAAGGATTTGAGAGCTAGGAATATAGCTAGTAACTCTAGATGATTGATGTGTAGCAGCTTTTGTTGCGTGGTCCACTTGCCTTGTGTTGTATGACCTAACAGGTGTGCTCCCCATCCTGTGAGTGATGCGTCCGTTGTCAGTACTATTTGTGGAACAGGCTCCAGGAACGGCCACCCTTTGGACACATTTTTTGTGTTCCATCACTGCAGAGAGCGATGTGTGCGGCTGTCCACCAACACCAGATCTGTAAGTTGTCCGTGAGACTGATTCCATTGGTGTGCTAGACACTCTTGTAGGGGACGCATTTGAAGTTTTGCATGAGGTACGATGAAAATGCAAGATGCCATCATGCCGATTAGTTGCATGAACACTCTGGCTGGGAGAGAGTGTTGGATTTGAAACTTGGTGATGAGGGCTTGTATACTGGCTATCCTGGCTGGGCTGGGATAAGCTAGAGCCGTGGAAGTGTTTATTGTGGCTCCCAGATATTGATGTATATGGGAGGGCTGGAGGTGCGACTTGGTGTAGTTGATTGTGAACCCCAAGTTGTGTAGTGTTTGAATAGTCTGATGAGTGTGTTGGACACACTGGTTGAATGATCTGGCTTTTATGAGCCAGTCGTCCAGGTATGGGAAGACATGTATTTGCTGTCTTCGTAGGTGTGCTGCTACTACTGCAATGCATTTGGTAAACACCTTTGGAGCAGTGGTGACTCCGAATGGAAGGACTTTGAACTGGTAGTGTTGTCCATCGAGTACGAACCTTAGATACTTTCTGTGAGCAGGATGTATGGGAATGTGGAAGTAGGCGTCCTTGAGGTCTAGTGTGGCAAGGAAGTCTTCTTGTTGTAGTAAGGGAAGCACTTGTTGGAGAGTGATCATGTGAAAATGATCCGAATGTATATACTGATTGAGGGGTCTGAGGTCTAGAATAGGCCTTAGGGTCCCATCCTTTTGGGGATTAGGAAATACAGGGAGTAAACCCCTGTTCCCTGGTGTAGTAGAGGGCCTGGCTCTATGGCGTGCTTTTGAAGCAGTGAAAGAACTTCTTGCTTTAAAAGTGTAAGATGGTCTGCGGACATTGGACGCTGCTTGGGTGGTATGTTTGGGGGGCAGCTGTAAGTTCCAGGCAGTAACCATATTGGATAATTTGTCTCACCCACCTGTCTGTTGTAATGGAGTTCCAGACAGGTAGGAACTGTGCTAGTCGTCCCCCGACAGGAGTGGAATGGTCGGGGGGAAGTGGAGGGAAGTCACTGTTTAGCAGCGGGGGAGGTACGGGTGTTGGTGCTACCTCAGCCTCTCCCTTTACTGTTGTTCCCTCAGTAACCTCCTCTAAAGTATCCTCTATTGGGGGATGTTTGGGTGGTATTTCTGAAAGAAGAGGAACTGTCTGTGTTGGTGTTTCTAGAGGCTCCTCTGTAGAAGGAGCGACGAAAGGAGCCACGGTGTTGTGGAGACTGCAACGCTCCCATTGATTTGGCAGTTTCAGTGTCCTTTTTCATTTTCTCAAGGGCAGTGTCTACAGCCGGACGAAAGAGTTGGTTGTGATTGAACGGCTGGTTTAAAATGGTGGTTTGAACCTCCGGCTTGAAGCCTGAAATGCGTAACCATGCATGCCTTCTAATGAGTACGCTGGTGTTGACAGACCTAGCGGCAGTGTCAGCTGCATCAAGGGCACACTTAATGGACGCATTGGAGATTAGTTTGCCCTCCTGAATTAGATCATTTGCCTGCGTTTGTACTGGTCAGGTAAGTGTTGTAATAGGGTTTCTAGTTGGTCATAGTGGGCCCTATCATATCTGGCCAGCAGTGCCTGGGTGTTGGCTATGCGCCAGTGATTGGTGGCCTGCGCAGCTACTCGTTTGCCAGATGCGTCTATCAATTTTGACTCCTTATCAGGGGGCGGAGCGTCCCCTGAAGTTTGAGAATTAGCTCGTTTACGAGCATTGGATACTACTAAGGAGTCAAGAGGGAGTTGGCCTTTAATGTAGGCAGGGTCGTCAGGGGCAGGTCTATATTTTTTGTCGATCCTAGGGTTAAGAATTCTGGCCCGTACAGGATCTTTAAATATGTCAGGAGCATGCTTGATGACTCCTTTAATCATGGGTAACGTCTGTACAGTTCTCTGAGACTGTTCAAAAGTATCTAGGAGGAAATCTTCCTCTGGTGCGTTTGTGTGCATATGTACCCCATGAAAAACAGCAGCCCGGTGAATGAGTTGCCCAAAACCAATGTTATCATCTGGGGGAGATGGTTTTGTTGGGTATGGTGGAGGGCTTGGGAGGTCTGGGAGATCTATTGGATCGTTGTAGCCCCAATCATCCTGTGGTGGGTCATCTGGGTCAGTGAATGCGTCATCAGGGTCACCACCGTTCCCCATGTCATTTTGATAGTCATGTGGTGGAGATGTTACAGGCTGAGGCGGTGTAACAGGGATGTGGAGAGGAGGGGTGTTAGAGGGAAGGACAGGGGAAGAAGGAGGCATAGGTGAAGTAGCACAGTCCTTCTTTTCCACAGGTACGGGCTTGTGGCGTGGCACAGTAATGAGATGTCCAGTTTTGGGATTAATGTGGATTTTGGTTTGTTTAGGATCAACAGGATCCGGATGAAAAAGCTCCTCCTCCTGGAGATTTGGCTTCGGCGCCGACTTTTTCGGTTCCGAGCGAGGTGATGGCTGTTTTGTGTGCTCATTGGCCTTAGAAGGCGTGGAAGTGTTTTTAGTCTTGGAAATGGGCTCCGAAAGCTTTGGCTTAGGGGCTGTGTCGTGGAGTCTCGGTTTCGACACCGACTTATCCCCATGCTTGGATGTGTTGGAGGCGGGTTTTGGAATCGAGGTGGATTTCGGAGCCGAGTGTTCCTTTGGCTTCGGCGCCGAAGGTGCCGGTGGAACTAGTACATGCGGCTTGGTCGGTGCCGAGGTACTGGAAGGCTTGAGTCTTTTCTTCGGCGCCGGGCCCGAAGGCGGGGCGTCCAAAGCAAGTTTTCGGTCGCGACTGGGGCCAACAGGCGAAGTCTTGACCGGTGCCTTCTGCTTCGGTGGGGGGGTTGGGGTAGGGGCAGTAGTACTCACTCGTTGCCCAGGAGTGATGGGATCGTCTGAGTCTTCTGCCTCCGACACGATCAGTAGACCTTCGGAATCTTCCTCAGGGACATCGGGGCCCTCGTCGAAGATGTCCACAGGTTCTGGAGCGGATCTCTGCGCCATGACGTGCCTTCGAGCTCGACGATCCTGAATGGTTTTCTTCGAGCGGAAGGAGGCGCAAGCTGGACAGGTAGACTCGTTGTGGTCGGGCGAGAGGCACAGGTTACAGACCTCGTGATGGTCACTGTGGGGGAACTTTGCTCCACACTGGGGGCATTTCCGGAAGGGCGTCCTTTCCATTAGCCGTAGGCCTCACGGCGTCGATGGGCCCAGCGGCCCGCGTCGACGGCTGGAAAGGGAATCGATGAAGAGGCGCGTCGAGATTTCGATGTCGATAGAAGTTGTTGAAAGTTTTGTATGATGGAAAACGGTTGAAAGTATAGTTTCGAACCGGAGCGCGAAAGTTGCATCCGAACCCAATGGCGGAAAAAAACAATCTGAGGATGGAGTCGATGCCCATGCGCACTATCGTCCAAAGGAGGAGTCACCTATCACATGACTACAAAAGACTTCTTCGAAGACAACAACAAAGTGCAAGCATCCGAGCCCAACACCAGATGGCGATCTAATGCAAAGTGTGAGCTCTGCAGCTCACATGCCTCGAACATAAGGTTTCAGAGACGCAGGAAGGGCAAGAAATGTGGGAAACAAAGTTGCTGAAAATGTTTAACCCGCATATGATTTGAACTCACTGCGCACACCTTCATGGATAAGACAACTTTTCCAATCCATCTCAAACCTAACCTGAAGTACTCTATCTATGTAAGTAGTGAGAATTACACAGTGTTCGGGTAATGTCAATCCTTATCAGCCAACCACCTGCCATGCCAGTAAGAAGAACAAAGCACAGTTTCAAAATGCACCTTGATTTGGGTATGCAGCATGTCCTGCTATGCCAGAGATGAGACAAATACACAGCGCTGCCAGAGCACTTCAATTGTGACTTGCAGAACCTCTTGTTATTCCAGAGCTAGAAAAATGTCAGAGCCTTGCCAATGTACTTCCGGTGGGCAGCACTGTCTACCGCTTGATCTACTTAGAATGATTTTATTTTACAAAGGCACAGCCTTCCTGCTGTGACCACAAAAGAGGTAGGTTTTTTCAAGCTTCAAAACCACCAGTTAGCATAATAATGATGTGACTACAAATGACATCACATGAGACCTGATCATGACATCACACTAAATAACATCAAATGACATTTTACCCAGATTAGAGTTAAGCTTACACTCCAAGGTGTGAGAGTCACCTTCAATGGGTGAGGCTGTGCTCCAAGGTGTGAGACTCACTGTTAGCAATTTGGACTTATTTCCTAGCTGCCTTTGTTACGCAATGTTTTGTTTCACTGCAGGAGTGGTTGTGTTTCGCTGAGGCTTGCTCTGGGCTTATGAAAAGCCCAAAGAACCCAAGTCTCACTCATTGTGAGGAAGACTCACACATCTGGATGTCGAGTTCAGCTCTCACTAACAACAGGGCAAATGTCACACTGGCTGGGAAGGGCTAAAACCTGAAATCTAAATGCACCTTCGTTTAGGACTCTGCTTTGTGCAGAGTAGCTTCTGGGACTTGCGGAAGACTCGGGAAAGAACACCCCTATGAGGAAGCCATTCTACAGACTCCTTCATTTGATGGGAGCAGCCTCTTTGGGCACACAGGAGGTCCGCTCTACAACTTCTGTCAGCTGTCTACCTTAGTGAAGTTTTAGTGATATTCTATTAATTTTACTTTCATTTTGATTTTATCATTTAACCAATGTAATTTTCTATCTTGTCACTGATGTCAAAGTATGCATGACATCACTTCCTGTGATGCCATAAAATATGCTAATCAGTTCTCAGTACTAAGAATGATCAAAAAAGCTGCAGGACTGGAGGTTGAAGTCAGTAAGCGTTAGTGTTGCTCAAAACGCAGTAACCTACCAACTAATCAGTAGGGTTGGCAAGTATGAAATAGGCTCAAAGACGATACTGTGATATACAAGGATCACTGGCTTTAAAATGCAGAATAATGTAGGAGACATTAACCCAAGTAATAAAGACTTTTGGGATAAAAGCATGATAGGACCAAGAGGAGGGGGAGACACATGTTAAAGTGGAAAAGTGACATAAAATAGGAGGCACACTGAGAGAGAGGGTCAGTTTGAGGTTAGGGCTGACAGTTTTTCTACAGGGAAAGGGAGAAGAATGATATATTGTGCCTTCTTAATTTTTGGGGGACTTCAAGAATAAGTTTGTTTGTGCTACGCATGATACTAGCATCCGCTAATTAACAGCTAGTCAGGATTGGTGGTGTCTAATGCTTTGCATACAATGCATAAGGTTTTGAATTTGGAGCAAGCTTGCAAAGGGAGCCACAGGAGGCCTTTGAGAATGTGTGTATTGTAGCCATATTTATGTTGCCCAGTAATCAAGCATGCCGTCCTTGGAAGGCAGTTACGAAGAGTGCGTGGGTGGTATCATGGAGTCTTGAGAGCAGTGTATTGCCTCTAAAGATGTACGTTAGGATAAGTGTGTGCATGGTAAAGCAGAAGACATGTAATGAGAGGAAGCTGATCTCATAGTATACCTGTTGATAATTTTTGAAATGTTCTTCCTTGAAAGAGGGACCGGAATCAGTTTGAAAACACTGTAGATTTTGGTGCTTGTTAGAAGGGGGATCAACCTTATGGAGCTGAATGTTGTGTACCCAATTCTCGGTCCGGGACTGTACCTTCATTGAATAGTGGAACTTAGTTTTAGAGAGGTTTATTTTTACGTACACTACTCCCAGTTCAGGATTGAGTAGTGTCAAGGCAGTATCTCTAGGGGTTGTGTAGAGAGGAGATACCTTACATACAGCTGAGCATCAGCATATTTGTGGAGTGGATATTTTGTCTGGCCAAGAGGATGCGGAGGGGCTCCACTTCAACATACTGAATAGCAAGGGTGCGAGGATGGAACACTGTGAGGCCACATGTTTGACAGGACATTGTGGGGATTTTGAGATGTCCATCTGCATGTATTGCAACTTGTTTGCCAATAAAGAGGAGAACCATTTATGGACAGTAGAACCTTGTGACTGATGGTGTCAAAGGTCTCTGAAAGTTGAGGAGATCCAGGAGGCACAGGCCATCTTTGTAATTCACATGCATAATCTTTTGCATGCAATGTAGCAACTTTGTTTCTGCAGTATGGCAGAAATCATGACTGAATTGCCTCCAGCAGGGAATGAGGGTAAATGTGCCTTGCAAATTGAAGAGCTACTACTCTTTTGAATGCCTGGTAGATGAAGGGCCAGTGGGCAATGTGGCAGTGATGGGCGAGGTCATCAGAGTCCATGTTAGGTTTACCAGGGGATGATTTGCCAGTTTTCATGGGTCCTAGGAAGGCACCTGTCTGGAGCCCGATGTGGATGATCTTTAAGTTAAAGGATAGAACTGCAGAGGACACAGATTTGATGATGAGGATGGCAGGATGTCAGTGTCAGAAGATTAGCGTTAAGGGATAGGAGAACAGAGGTTGGTTTAAGTAAGCAACGAAAAGAGAGCGAGGCAGGAATAGCCCACTGAGGAATGGAATTACAGATGTATGTGGGTTGTGATTGGTGGAGAGGTCTATGTTGAGGATGATGGTGTTAATATGTTTTTGAAGAAAAACCCTTGTTGTCGATTGACTTCTCAAAAGACTGGGAGACTTATACACAGAGCTGCTAATGTACCACAATTCTGACCTGAAGCAACCCTTATGTTCCTGTGCTGAGACTCAAAGACAGCTTTTGAAATGCTCCTTGATCCTTAGCTGTAGAATCTGTTCCAGGAGCGGGATACACACAAATGTCTGACAATGCACCTGAATCCAAACTGCTGCATCCCTTTCTATTCTGATACTGGCACTCAAACACAGCTCTGCTGTTGGTCACACTCACCTGATTTCTCTATGGCTAAGACCGGACCATTGTTAGTCTGCTGTTCTTGGGGGCTGCCGGGATGAGACGAAGGGAGAGGCAGAGACGACCTGTGTTGGCTCACACTATTGAAGCTGTGATTCTATGGAAATAATTCATTACAATAAAACAACAGCTACCAATCTAGGGTTTATCAGACATTGAGATACATCACCTAATTACACACATAAACCAAGAAGTACTGCTGTCACACTGGCTCCAGCTGGCTTTGTGGAGGAGGTCAGTGAAAGTAACACAGGACCTGGATAAGAATAGCATGGTCTGATCCACAAGAAGCACCTTGGGAATGTGAATATGAGAGCTACTGAAGAAACACATCCCCTAAATGGGGAAGCCAAGTATAAACATATTGAAACCTCCGGTGCAGAGAGGGGCTGCTTCTCACTTACAAGAGGAGGAATCATGCTAAGGAATCAGACATGCCAGAGAACCACTTCAAGAATTAATTTATATTTCAGGTTTGACAGGAACAAGAACCTGCACGGTTGGTTCCATGCTGTGCAGGCACAGGGGATTCTAGCTGTGCACCGAAAAGGTGTTCAGTGGATTTCTCTTGCGCCTCTGCCATTCTTCCCGTCACTTCCATCCTTCTACTTAGATGCCTCTGTCAGGATCTCGCATTCCCTTCCACCTCTCCCTACCCCATGCGTCTGCCACAAACCTTTCCTTCCCCATGCCAGCTTTGTCCTGCCTTTCCCTCCCTTTCCTCTCTACACCCAAATATGTGCTTGTATCTCTACTTTAACTTCTGACACCTCTGTCAGTTTGTCCTATGACCTCTATTCTTGATCAGTTCCGTTGGTGTCTCTTTCTTGTCACTTTCTGATTCTGCCTTCCCTCAAATCTCCCCATCCCCAATACTGTACCATGTGCTGGGAAATCTCTGTATTGGAATAGACTGGCACAGGGACTGCAGGTGTAGAAATCTGTCTGAACGGATCATCCATGTAAGGGTTGGGAGTCGGCAACTTTCGTAGTAGTAAAGCCCTTCAAATTAAGAGACACATGATCATGTCACCTTACAGTATACCATCACACATAGAATCATTTTACAGACAGAACTCCATCACACAGGAATGGTGGACTCAGACTCAGGGGACATCACACAAATTTTCCTGTTGCATACAGAATGCAATTACAGACACACACACACACACATACAATGATGTGACAACACAGTATCTTTTCACACACAGAATCCGGTCACATAGAGGATTCCAGCATTAACAATCACAGGATCCAGGCACAGACAGGATCCTATCAGATGCAGTATGCAAATAGTAGAGCAGTGTAGGGTGGTGAGGGTCACAAAGCTGGAAATTGATGTATTAGTGAAGCATATCAGATCATCAGTCTGGCGTGAGGTGCAATAGTAAATGTAGCAGCAATTTATTAAGCACTAGTGCCAAAGAAATGAGCTTCTAGGCGCTGGAGACCCAACTGCAAAGGTGAAACACTCAGGCAGGAAGATTATCACGTGGAGCAGTGCTAGTCACTATGCTGTTGAGCGTAAACAGTTGCTCTCCCAGGGCTGCACTGAATTTCACCAGTGGCGTAGTAGGGGTTTCGTGGCTACATTTAGATGCTGTGGGCCTCATTTATGAAAAGTGTTGCATCGCTGCGGTAAAACAGCGATGCAATAATTTTCAGTGCGCCCTCCTAGTGACACCATGGATGCGCTGTATTTACTGTACGGCGCTCCATGTCCTAAGGATTGAAAGATATTTCCTGACGTATCTGTTGGTGCAAAAATGGCGCATTGCTAGAGTATGTCTGGAAACAGCCGCAACTCCAGCAATGTGTCATTTCACATGGGGCAAGCCCCATGTGAAAAGGCCTGCGTCACCCTGCAGTGAGGCCATAGAAGTGTCGCAGTGAAATCTCATAGATTTTGCTGCAACACTTGTACGAGCTTTTTCTGTGCCGGAACGCCCTCCCTGCATACATTATACCTGTTGCAAGTATAATGTAGCGCAGGGGTTTACAAAGTGACGCATCGGCCTAAATGCGTCAATTTGTAAATATGGCGCAGTGTGGCGCCTTTTTTACACCACTGCAGCGTCACAAAAAGTGGCGCAACGGCAGTGTAAGGGCCTCATAAATAAGGCCCTGTGTTAGTAGAGCACTAGAGCTCCAAGATCTGGAGTGAGTTTCATTAGTCCAGCAGTGCTGATTCAAGAGCAAGAGTGGAGTTTGTTAATGAGCAGCAAGAGCTGGGACGAGGTGCCCAAACAAAGCCGAAAGGGAATGAGGAGTTGAGTGAGAATCGTTGGTGAAAGAGTGAGGTTCTGAAAGTATGCTGTGGAGCACCGCTGGCCTCGTGCTGATTGGGGACCATTTATGAAGCAGCGTACGTGCCATGGTGGAAGGAGGAGCTTTAGTAGGTATGGGTAAGTCCCCGAAATATAGTGAGAGAGCTCCAGTGGTAGGTGGGTCGGAAATAGAGTTGGACTGGACACTTTGGTCAGGATACACGATGCCTTAATCTAGTAATGCCTCACAATGAGCCTGACTACACCCTGGCTACCGATATGTCCTTTCAACCCACCCCCCAACACTGACACAGATAAACTATATGATATGATGGGTGGATTTTTGTGTGTGAGTGTATGTAATCTATTGTCACAACAATCACTCATTACAATCCAATGTACCCACTCCACTGTTTACGACCTAATGTGCCCTCATTGATGATACGTACAGCACCTCTTAGAAAGCACAAGCTCACAAATGAAATACAAATTTACATGTCAGAGATCAAGGGAGCACCAATAGCGAATTGCTTACCCCACAGACGCCGGGATAGTGACATCTGCCAGGGATGATATCTGAGTGTTGGTTTCTTCGTATACAGAGAGGGCTTCAGATTCCGAGTTTCCTTCACTCCCGGCCCGCAGGAGGTTTAGCCAGAGGCCCCTCTCCTCTTCTGAAGAGGTCTGCAATACACAACAGAAAAAATAAGACTTTTTTTAAATTGCACCAAACCCGCGACTTCATCACTCACTGCAGTAGGTGTTATTTCGGGCCATGAGCACCAGAAGAGAAGCAAATGGTCTAGGAACTCACTAAATGTATTCTCCAAGTGGAAAGCCTCAAGCCAGGCAGCATCACTGTGGCATCAGCTAACACCGCATTTACAGATGGCAGCTATGAGCTCCTGGTCAGAACAGCTCGACCTCTTTGGATGCTGCTATCTCCAAAAGTCGAGACAAGCAATGGTCCAGAAAAAGAAAAAAATACGAAAAAATGGTTTCCAAAATGAAAAGAAAGTTCTGGCAACTCCACAGTCAGATAACATAGCACTGGTCTAAAAGACACAGAAATTGAGCACCTTTTCCAATAAAAGCTATAAAAAGCTAAGCAGTGGGCAGAACAGAATGATTCAAGATGTTGTGGAATTACATAGGGAGCCTGAACTCACTCTAGGAAAGGAATGTTAATGTGCATGGCAACTCAACGGTGTATATCCCGGGTGACAGAAAGACTACATTAAAATGTTGTATAAGACATAGTCTCCTGTATCAAAAATTGCCTTGCTTTGATATTAATGGTTTCCTAAATCAATAACTCAGATTTGGGAATGGGCTTTTTTTACTCCTTCTCCATGACTGCAAAATACAAATTCATATGGCTGAGATTCTGATCAATTAATTTGGGCAAAGTTAGGTGGGGATCGAAATTTGTCTGAATGTCACTGGGATGCCAGCTTTCTAACAAAGCGAGGGAGTCTTTAGGCCACATATTGTGCAGCTGCCTGGTCTTAGACAAGGACTAGGGTATGCTTCAAAAACACTGTTCATAAAGCCAGGCTTCAGCCTTTTTCGCTCCTATGTTTTACATCGTAATAAGAGAGAATCCTCAGATGGTGGGTGTAGGAAGCTAGCTCTTTACATATTATACCAAAAAGAGGTATACTGTGCAAAGGGTCCAGGTATCCCTTATAAGTGGACATGGGCTTGCTCTAGCAATCCCAAGGTGCTATCTTAGGGGGTAGTGTGGTCGAGCAGCCTTAGGCTTATCAGAGAAAAGTGTTAGACATCTGCTGCACGCACACAGTCAATAAATGATACACAAGACTCAATAAGGAGATCACACCAATTTATAAAAAATAACACTTACCTTTATATAAATGTAGGCACCAGGATCATCACAATTGGGTAAGTATGTTTTGAGCTATGAATTTTTACAGTTTTAAAAAAAGTTGACAGTGCTATTTCTGGAGCGGTAATGTTATCTTATGGAGGAAAGACATATACTGCATACAAGTACTTTACAGCGACTTACAGGACCAATCTTCTGGACTTAAGGTGACTATGGGGCAGGGTCCAAGGCAGCAAGAACAGGTCACCTCAGGCAGCACTGAGGCGGCCGAGTGCAGAGGTGCTATACAGCATTGGGTGCCCTGTGTAAGTCAATGGGGATCGTTCTCGGTCAAAAAGAAGCTGCAAGTTGGGACTGGGGGACCAGTCCGGCTAAACCAGCAAGGGAGCTCAGGTCTCCCGATACTCATGTACGCAGGGACACCTTTGGTCCTCACCTCCATGGGCTGGGGCGGCCTGGTGCAGAGGTGGTCTCAGGTGTCGGGTTTTCACTACCAGAGACACTTGCAGTAGAGGAGGCCTGCACAAAAAGGCTACAGGTGCCTTTGGGAAGTCCACTGTTGGCAAACCCAAGGTGGACTTCTTCTCTGGAGGGTCTGGGGACCACACTGGCACAGTTCGCCTGCTTCAACTCAGGCTAGGGGCAACGGGTGGAGTGGTGCTTTCAGGTGTCGGGATTTGGCGGTCCTGAGTCCTCGCAGGTTCTTCTGGGGTGCCTGCAAGATGCAGGGGAGTCCCTGGGTCTTTGGTGATTGCTGGAAGTCCACCCAGGCTTTTGGAGGCACAGGCAGCTGCAGGATGAGTCATCTTTGGTGCACTTGTTGGGGACAGCAGGCAGGCCAGCAGGGTTGGTGCCAAGCCAGTTGCTGGTCCTCTGTTCTTGCTTTTGCGGCTCTTTAGTGTCCTTCTTCTTCTTCTTTCAGGTCGGCAGGATCTGATTTCCTGGTGCCAGGGGCTCCTTTAAATACTAGATTTAGGGGTGTTAGGGGAGTGTAGGGTAGTAGCCAATCAGCTACTTACCCCCAGGGTCACTACATCCCCTATATGACCAATTCCTGTGGCAATTATGCAGAACCCTGTCCCAGAGTTCCTAATTCTGCCATCAGCAAGATGGCTGACCTTTAAATTTCATGTCCACATCAGGTAACCCACATTAGGGGTGGAACCAGCCTTAGGGTGAGCATGCCTTTCTGACTTCTAATTTTCCCACCTGTCAGGAGCCAAATGGGCCCTGGTCAGGGGGGATGGCATTACCACTGAGGAAAGCATCACCTCTGAGGAAAGCCAGATTTGCATACCAAAGGCGGTGGCTCTTTGAAGCTCCCTACCTTGGAGTGCTAATTTACGGGTCATCCTTCTGGAGGGGGTGTAAAACACCCTTTGCCTCAGCAAGCTTTGGTCCTGACCTCTTGAGAGCGTGGGTCCTCACCCCTGGGGCTCAGAAACTCGTATGTGGTGGCAGGCTGGTCAGGACCAGTCAGGCAGCACACTAGTAGTTGGCAGATTTTCAGGGGGCACTTCTAAGGTGCCCTCTGGGTGCATATATTAATAAATCCATCACTGGAATCAGTGTGGGTTTATTAATACAAGATGTTTGATACCAAACATCTTTGGTTTCAGTGAGGCCATCATGTAGCTGGGGAACTCGTTTTTACCAGTGTCCAGCACATGTGCCTAAAAATGGCTTCCCTGCTCACTTGTACTGGCAGTAATTGAACTGGTCAGCACAGGGGCATATGTGCTCATGCAGATATGTCCACACATGTAGTATAGTGCACCCTGCCTTAGGGCTGTAAGGCCTGCTTTAGGGCTGGATTACCTATACTGCATGCAGTATCTGCAGGCATGGCACAGAGGGATGTGTGCCATGTCGTGTTTTCACTTTTGTGTGCCCAAGACACGCAGCCTGCAATGACAGTTTGCATGAATTAGGTGAGGGGTCCCTCAGGGTGGCACAATACATGCTGCAACCATTAGGGATCCTCTTTAGTACCCCTGCCCTAGGTACTTGGGGGTACCATTTACTAGGGGTGCCAAATGTATTGCCAATTGGGAGAACAATTGTAGAGTTTTAGGGAAAGAGATCTGGCACTGTGGACCTGCACTTTCTGTAAAAATTGCACCGAATACCAGGCAAAAAGAGAGGGTGGCCATGTCAAAAAGGGGCACTTTCCTACAGTGGGTTGACCGGTTACGTGTATGGACATTGCAGTCAAATTCACTGATGTTTTAACTACAAACGAGCATTGGCAAAGCCAATAGTTCAGGCGAGATCTATTGGCTTTGTGAATGATTTTTTAGGCATGTTGCTCAGCAGCATACTTGCTGTGCAGCATGGCTGAAAGTAAATAAGAAATGCCATGACCCAGTCAACATAGGCTGAGTCATAGAGCTCTTTCTTTTTTACTTTCAACCATGCTGCACTGCTGCACATCATGGCTAAAAGAACATTGACAAAGTCAAATAGCTCTTGCCTATGTGAGAGCTATTTGGCTTTGTCAATTTTTTTTTGTGGTGGAACGAGATGGGCAAGCAACATGGTATGCAGCAGGAGGGCTAGAGGGGGCAAGCAACAACGCGGGACACAATAGAAGCGGCGAGCAAAGGGGCCGGGTAATACAACTTAAATAAAATACAAAAACAAAAATATTAATTTAGAAAAAAGGACCAGCGCTGGTTGTGTCAAGGCACCTTTTTTTGTTATCGCAGGTGGGGGTGGGACAACACAGATGGTGGGAGGAGGGTGGGTGAGGCAAGCAATACGGGGGACGGCGGGAGGAGGTCAGGAAGAGGCTAGGAACATGGGAAAAGGGTGGGAGGGATGGAGAAGCAATACTACACGGGACGGGGTGGGAGGGACAGAAGAAGCGACACAAGGCAGGACGGGGTTGGGAGGGACGGGGCAACAGCAACTGTGCGGGAAGTATCTCTAAAAGCATGAACAGTGGCAGGGCACACAGGCCTTGAAAAATCTACTCACCCACTCGCAATTGCGAGGAAAAGATTATCAGGTCGAGCTATTTTTAGCACCTACTAGTCCCTTCTGGCAAGTAAGATCAGGCTGGGAAGGAACAGGTGTTCTGTTCATGCAGAAAGTGAATGAGCAAAAAGATGCCAATAAATCTTGTTTTATCATGACACTATTGCTGTCTGTTCAAGGAAAGAGGTCAAATGTCAGTTTGTCTTTTAACTAATTGCTGCTTGGAAAATTAGGTTGATTTTTCTCTCTCTTACTAGAGTTAGAGGTATTTGTCAAGTGAGCTGTCTGAAATGTCAGATATTTTTCTCTAACAAATAACATTTAAATAAATAGCCTGTAAATTAATATTACAAATATTTCAAAATATATCAGGAATTACAAAAGCACATTTTTTTGTAATTAAGAAGTGTGATGCAAACAGAGTTAAATAGGAGCAAAACAAACCAGAACACTTTACTTGGTGATATTCAAGTGACACATATTTGCAGAAACTCTATTTTCAAACATTGTTTGCACACTATAAAGTTTTATCAGTAAAGCTGCATGTCAGTGGGAAGGTTTGTGGCTATTTCAATGTAAAATCTGCTGATTACAAATGACAGTGTGCTACCACTTTATGCTTTAGTTATGTATTTATTAAAAGTGATAGTTTTGAAACATGATTTCAGAAACATTCCTGCCCCCAACCTGATGAAAATGCTGTTAATGAACTAAGAGGCAAGTCAAGGGTCATGTGTATCCTATATGGTGCTAGATTTGTATTATATATGGAAAGAAAGTTTAGTCTCTTTAACAAAATAGTTTTTTGTACTGCAGGCATGCTGAATGCACACATTTGAAGGTGCTCTCTTATTTGATAATGAAGAAAATGGCGGCTCAATGAATTAGATTATTTGCCCACGATCAGATCACATCATTTGAAACCAGTTTGTGGGTCAAGAGTATTACAAATACGTTGAGTAGATTATTTAAGTCACTAGACCTGCAGGTCTAGTAACATTTTTATGATTTTTCGAGGCCTGACACATAGTGGAGCAAGCAAACAGTACTTGGGCTAAGCTCCAGGGGAGGGAAAATCACACGAAGAGGAATTGAAGTCAGCACGTGCTGACCGAAGAGAAGCAAGGAAATGAGAGTAATGATGAACCCAACCAATGGTAAGCAATGGGCGGGCTCTCAGCCCCCTGTAAGCTAATAAAATGTCTCTCAAGGGACAGCGCTTGTGCTGTCTTGAGCGAGACCTAAAGAGAGACTCAGGCACATGGGTAAACTAGGTTATGGCAATCTTATGAGATAATTTGAAGAATAATTGTTTCTAGAATTATAGTTAGCCTTCCACATTCCCATGTTAGGCATATCGGCATGAACATCTGAAACCAACTGCAGCAGCATTTTCATGGCACTCACATATGAAATCTTCTGACTTTCTTGTAGACCAGTTTGCCTCTGTCCCCAAAACAGTACATGCCAACCTCAACCCAGGCTCCACAGCCCAGACCTTTTGGCCATCGGAGGAAGATATCCCTGATTTCCAAACACTTCCAGTGCACCCTTTAGGATCTGAAGGATTAATTTTCTAGCTGCTGTCATAGTACACTATTCCAATTGCAGCCGTCAACGAGGGAGGTATACTGTGAGAGAGCAAACAGGAAAACAAGAGCCAAATGGAAACCCATTGCCCTTCAGGCTTCTGTTTTCATGTGCTGATGTCTTTTTACTTAGTTAACGCAAATAATATTGTCTGACTTTTTGACTCTTAGTGGCCTGCGACATCCAAAAATAATAATTTATGTACTCTTAACTCTGGTTCTGCTGCATGGGTAAAATCTGGGTCTATGTGTTTTATCTCTATATTGTTTTAAAGACTTCTCTGGGAATCATCCAGAATAAACATGAGAATATATGCAAAGATAACATTGGTGGAACAAGTAACGGATAGTCAGACCACCTTTTCTTCCCCAACCCGCCTAGACAATTCTCTGGATGCTATAAGAGAAATTGCTGCCCGAGATATATCAGTATGCCATCAGATGCAAGCTAGAGGAGATCCCCCCCATAACCCGCCCTGTCTTGTTCGCTGAATAACTTTGCACCTATGGACCTCGTGATGTTCACTGGATTACGAAATACTGGGTAAGCTGAGTCCACAAGTTTTAGAATGTCTAGTACAACATCTGAATGTATCTCTAGTGGAAGGGCACATTCCCACACCTCCAGCTGGTCGAATTATAGACCCATTTCTCTACTCCCAATATTGACCAAGATCCTGGAAAAACATATAAATAAACAGTTCACAACATTCATTGATTCAAACGATCTCCATCCATCCCAATTGGACTATAGTGCTGACCACAGCACAGAGGCAGCATTACTTGGCGTCACAGAATATCTTAAGCCTCAATTTGACAAGGGTGGCACTGCTGCTCTGATCTTATTGGACCAAAGTGCAGTGCTTAATTTGAGCCAGTGGTTTCCGGTCCTCGTAACCAGCACTTAATTGTCAACACTTGCACTTATGACAGCCTGACACATGGTGGCACTGTTTATCTAATTTAGAGATGAGCACAGCAACAGTTGTTTGTTAATAGAATACACATTAAAAATGACTAATAACTGCCTCCCAAGTCAATCCTTTTGGTTTGGTGGCCTTGAATAGTTTGTATTGTCACACTTGTAGGAGTGTGATGATTAGTAGTTTTGTTGGTACTGTCATTGGTAGCGATGGCAGAGGCAATGGGTGGTCAACCTGCAGTGATTTCCTGATAAGAGCCCCAGCACTTATTTGTTTACAAATTAAGCACTGACTAAGTGCTGCCTTTGACATGGTCAACCACAACCCCCTGTTGCAAAGACTAGAAGATACAGGTGTACAGGGCACCGCTTTGTGATGGTTTAAGTATATGCTGCAAGATCGCTCTTTTCAAGTGTAGGAAAGTGCCCCTTTTTGACATGGTCACCCCTACTTTTTGCCTGGAATTCGATGCAATTTTGACTGATGTGCACTGGATTCCTGCTAACCAGGTCCCCAGTGCCAATGCTCTTTCCCTAAAAGAAGGTAACTGTTCAATTGTACCCCAATTGGCAAGACCTTTAGCACCTCTGTAAGTACCTAGTAAATAGTAACCCTGGTACCTAGGGCATGGGTACAAAAGAGGGTCCCTAAGGGCTGCCATTGCAGGCTGTGTGACATGGTGCAAACAAGTGTGAAAATACGACATGGCACACACCCTGTGTGCCATGTCCACTGACACTGCATGCTATATATGTAAGTCATCCCTACAGCAGGCCTTACAGCTCTAAGGCAGTGTGCATTATATTACATGTGAGGACATATCTGCATGAGCAGATATGCCCCTGTGATGTCTAGATATTGCAAGTGAACAGGGAAGCCATCTTAAGTGTATGTACTGGGCACTGGTCATTAAGAGCTCCCCAGCAACATGATGGCTTCACTGAAATCAAAGGAGTTTGGTATCAAACACCTCGTATGACATGCATCCAGAGGGCACCTTAAAGATGCCAAAAGAAAACCTACCACTGCCCAGTGTGCTGACTGACTGGTATTTACCTGCCTGCCACCACAGATGAGTTTCTGTCCCCCTGCAGGTGAGAGCCCACGCTCTCAGAGATCAGAAACATGCGTGCTCTGACAGGAGACGTTCACACCTCCTCCAGCAGGATGGCTAGTGAATCTACATGCCAAGGGCAGAGGTTTCAAAGTCTCTGCCGCCTTTTGATATGCAACCCCGGCTCCCTCTGGAAAATTAGTTATGCAAGTAGGCGTGTTGCCCCAACACGCTAGTCACACCCCAAAGGTGGGCTGCCTGATGTGCTCCATGAAAGAAGGGTTCCACCATCATTATTTTGGTGGAATTAGGAACTCTGGGACAATGTTATGACCACTCCCCACAGAAAGTGGTTATATAGGGGTGTAGTGACTTCAAAGGTGAGTAGCCTATTGTTTACTACCCTCCACTCCCCTTAATGCCCCTAAATTCAGTATTTAGGTGGCCCCCTGAAACCAGGAACTCAGATTCCCCTGACTAAAGAAGAAGAAGGGCAAATAAGAGCCAAAGAATGCAATAACTGTGGACTAGCTGTGTACTTGGTGCCAAACCCTGCCTGCCTGCTCCTGCCCCAACAATTGGAAAGACCCGACTCATACTGCAGCTGTGCAGCCTACCAAAGCCTCGGAGGGCTGCCAGCACTTTGCAAACCAGCCAGCATCTCCCTTGAAGGGGAGGAACCACTTCCCTGTAGCCTGCAGGTACTGACTTCAATGTCTGGTTCACCGTTCTGCTGACCACCGGGTCCACCGATGCAGCAGCCACCCAGGAGGAGGTCACCATGCTCCAAGAGATCAGACCCATCTTCCCACCAGGTTTGGAGATACCAGGACTCCCAGGAGCTGCCCTGCACCAAAACGTGGGGTACAGGACCCCTTGCAGCAGTCAAGGCTTGTTTAGTGTCCAGCCCGGACACCAACACCGCCAAGATTGACCTACCGACATGGGACGCCAGTTTCAGAGAGACCATCGTAGAGAGTGGCGCTGCTGTCCTGGTTTTTCCCCATCTCCAGGTCAACCTAAAAAAGTGAGAGCCTCCAACACAAGCGACCCGCCTGCTAAAACACCTCTGCACACGAGCCCCACAACACCTCTGCACACGAGCCCCACAGCCTGAGTCCGAGCCTACTGACAGTGCCCCCTTGCCCCAGAGACCCTCATGAACGGAGCCCCCCTTTGGGTTCCAACGAACGTGTCCCCAAGTCCCCACTTGCTGCAGGTTCTCCATAGACTTCAGTGGTAGCGTCCGAGGCTACCCTTGAGACCAGCACCTCTGCAACTGGACACACCAGGGCAGGTAAACCAAAACTGCTGGTGGTTCTAAGGATTTTTGCCCCTACTTACCTTAAATCCAGAAGAACACCCCTGTAACTCGATTGCAAGTGCCCCTATGCAGTGTATGTTTCTCCCATAGAAAAACACTTCCACGTTCGAGGCTCATGCCTCAAATCAGACAGCTGTATTTTCTGTGCTTCTGAAAATCGCGAACTCGAGAAGTACTTACCTAATCTCGAAGATCTTGGTGTCTCAATTAATATAAAAATCTACGTCATTTTCATAAATTGGTGTCAGATTTCCTTATTGAGTGTGTGTTTCATTTATTGACTCTGCGTGTGCAACAGACGCCTAAAACTCCCCTCTGATATGCCTAAGTCTGCCCAACCACACTACCACAAATAGAGCACCTTGGGATTGTTAAAGCAAGCCCCTGTACATTAATAAGGGATACCTGGACTCTCTGCACAGTGCACCTCATTTTTGTACACTATATAGAGAGCCAGCTTCCTAGATCAAGTACTTACAAAACAGCACTGATCACAGATCAATCCGCTATCATGTGGTGTACCACAGGGCTCCACCCTTAGCCCAACTATATTTAATATCTATGTACGTCCTCTGGCTGACAGTGTAGAGAGCTGCGGGTTGACACTCTTTTCATACACAAGTGACACTCAGATCATTGTCTCTTTGTCAGCTCAGGAAAACCAGAAAGCTGGTGTCTTAAACATCTGCCTGTCAAAAGTGCTGGCCTGGACGTACATTAACCACCTTAAACTGAACTGTGATAAGACCGAGATCTTGCTGGTGGGCAACCAGCCCCACCTCTGGGGGCCTCAGTTGTGGTCTAATACTCTTGGGAATTGTCCTACCCCAGTGCTAGCTGTTAAGAATCTGGGCATCTGGTTAGATAACAAGCTTTCAATGAATACCCAGATGACTAAGGTAGCGGCTACCTGCTTTGGAATGCTCAGATGGTTAAGAAAGATTCTGAGTTGCCTTTCAACTTCAGCACAACGAACAGTGATACAGGCCTTGATCATTTCAAGACTGGATTACGGCAACATTCTCTATCTGGGTGTTTTAAGGGTGAACTTAAACAACTGCAGTTAGTCCAGAATGCTGCCGCCAGGCTTCTTCTAAAACCGCCCAAATTTACACCTACAGCCAAGCTTCTGCACAAGCTCCATTGGCTACCTGCGAGAAGTGAATTCATATTAAAGCATTATGCTATATGCACAAACTATTGTCACGTACAGGTCCCCAGTATCTCATACACCTCATACCACCCTATATACCATGTCGCTTCCTATGATCTAGCAATTCCAACCTTTCCTCAGTTCCTAGAGTGAGAAGAGCCCATCAAGAAGGCCGTGCATTCACCTACCTAGGTCCAAAGCTGTGGAACGTGCTTCTACTGCCGCTGAGATCCTGTCAGTCTCTCTCCATTTTCCGTAAACACAAAAAACCGGACTGTTCTCAACAAGCGCCTCATTATAACTCTCAGATTTTACTATGAGGGGTGTAGTGCTGGGAAATCCATTGCTGGTAGCTGTGCGCTTTATAAAACTCTATTAATACTAATGGGTGCTGGAATGTATATTTTGGAACAAGATCTGCATTGTTATCCTGATTTTGATGCCTCCAAGTCAGACTTCGGTGTTGTGTTTTTCAAGTCTTACCACCCTGACCTGACCTACGATACAAAGCCTCATTACAGGTTCAAACAAAAGGTATTACTTTTCAACCGACAATAAAAAGTGGGTTTTACCAGCAAAAAGAAGACAGGAATTCAAAACGTTAACATTAGGTCACAACCAGGTAGTGCAGAAGTAGTTGGAAGTCTTACTCGACTGTCTCCAAGCAGCCACACTCACTCACCATCCTATGGGTTCATCCTTCTGACAATAGCTTTTTATTGACTGAGGCCTTAGATGTACTCCAGATATTTCAGACAGCCGAATACTTTATCTTTTAAATTTATTTGGACTTCTTCACTCTTCTCCAAAGAATAGAACATTGAGTTCCTTTGTGGTCCCTGAAATATTTACATAACTTGCTGACTACAGCTCACTTCTTTTGGCATGAAGAGCTGGAGAAGCAAAACCCTATTTATTCACTAAGAAATAAATTGTCACAAACAGTAAAGTAAGTTCTAGCTCAATTTCTGCTTCTCTTTCTCATTGTCTCTCCATCTCTCCCAATTTCTCTTTCTCTCTCTCTCTCTCTCTTTCTCTCTCCCTCTCTCTCTCCTTCGCTCTCTCCCTATCTCTCTCTTTCTCTCTCTGATCCCCTTGTTCTTTCTTTCAATCATGTATTCCAAGGATGATTGACTGGTCAACACTTTGGAGCATATATATATACTTCAAAGAACACCCTTTGTTTTCTGCACTTTCATTTGTTTGCCAATGTCTTATGTTCACGTGGGTCTCACAATGACCTCTCTTTGAGGGAATTTTCAAATATTGATAACTTCTTTGAAACAAACAAAATGTTTTTCTGGCTCTTCAAGATAGATGCCAAGTAATATTAACTTTTTAATACCAAAGAACTATTGATTTCACATTCCCAGATCATTACCTAATACTTGGTGTCACTGGTTGCCCTGCCGACTTTGAAACACTGGCAAACTAATAGATGCTTCCTGGCTAGTAGAGGTTTAGTGACTTGGCTGCAAGACACTTAGGTACATCTACTCAAAATAAACTCAGGAAGACAATTCTGTAGTAAACCGATGCTGGCACATAATCTCTCCATTCCTAGGAAAGATTCGCCCAGGGTTCATAGAGGAAAGCATTCAATGACCCAGAACCCTCTGCAGCTCGTGGCATTAGTGCCTGTAGGATGGTGCCTAATAGTCACTTATTCAGTCCTCAAACTCCTGTGGCATCAGCTTTCCAGCCCTACATTGCCAGCACCAGTTTCCCCCCAAAGTGAGTGCCAGTGCACCATATTTGAGAATGTTCAAAATGTATCTGAGAGAAAATGTAATTTGTTGCTGCCTCCCCACATAGTAATGTAGGAAGGAAAATGTTGCTTAACTTAGGTAATAATATTTTTGGTGGATACATAATCTTCCTGCAGATTCCTCACCTTATGGATATCCCTCCAACAGGAGTTGCAGGCCATGGCACTGCGTTCCAAACACAAACACCACATGCAGATGTCATGTTGATCTGACAAGGGCATTTTCAAGTAGCATCTTCATCAGGGTTTAAACCCTGCAATCTTAAAAAAAGCCATTTGACCTAGTTGCAGTCCAAATGAAAAGTGCTAAGAACGTCCAGATCTGTGTCAATGAGACATGGAAGACACAGGAAATAACGCAAGCAGATTGGCGCAGAATTGAGGGAGTGACATCCAGCCCACATAGTCAAGGCTGATGCCACATGACACCATCTGGAGAAGCTAACAAGCTATTGTTGGGTAATATTTTTGGATCAGCCTGTTGCCTGGAGAAATAATCGTACGGTGAGGAATCTGCCGGAAGATGTATCCATCAGAAATAGGTTTAATTCTGCCTCCTAACTCTGAAGAAGTTTATTTTTTTAAATTTAAATTGCTGTTTATTTTGTTTTTCATGGTTGCATTACATAGAGTATACTTGCACCTCAGGAGGTCTTTATATGTCGTTCTCATGTCACCTTCGTTTGGAGCAAAGCAACAAAACATTGGTCTGATGAACAGGGTTGTCCACACCTTGGTATGTCTCCATCCTTTTCAATCCACCATTCCAGGTCCCCTGGCAGTCTATGTTTACCAGTCCTGCCACCTGATACACTCACACCACACAATGACATATTGAATTTGCACATGCTACAACATACAACCAGTTTACGGGGATGGGGGTGAATGCAGTATCTACCAAATTGCTTTGTTGGGCGAATCTTTCCCATCTCACTTCGAGTCAATCCATCAAGGAGGGCTTTTTAAGGCAGACCTTAAAGAATCGTGCTTTATGTGTTACATTCTATGCTAGCTAGTGACAGACTTAGAGTACCTCGGCATGAGAGTAATAAATGGTAGAAACTAACAGGACAGACCTCCGAACTGCACATATCATGGTGTGAACGCCCGGTCTATAATAGAGTATACAATACTTACCTTACCGTTGCTTGCTCTAATAAGGAAAATGCTACTTACCAGTATGCATCTGTTCTTGGCATGTAGAGCTGCAGATCCACACACTATGCATAGATCGCCATCTGGGGTTGGGCCCGGATGTTTGCACTTTGTTGTTGTATTGGAATAAGTCTTTGGAAGTCACGAGATAGGTGACTCCTCCTTTGGACAATAGTGCGCATGGGCATCGACTCCATCTTCAGATTGTTTTTTCGCCAAGAAGGGAAATTATGGAGTTTTGTGAGAAACAGAAATAGATGTCCATGTATGTTGTATCTAATTAAGATAATACTGGAACAGATAAAGGTAGCCGGGGAGGTGGGTGGGCGTGTGTGGATCTGCAGCTCTACATGCCAAGAACAGATGCATACTGGCAAGTAGCATTTTCCGTTCGAGGCATATGAGCTGCAGAACACACACTATGCATAGATTGCATAGCAGTACTTCCCTTTAACAGCGGCCACCAATATCTGTTGCAGTAGTCTGAAATAATGTTTTGAGTACAGCCTGGCCCACACTAGCTTGTTGTTTTGCCCGCACATCTACACAATAGTGTTTTGTGAATGTGTGCGGTGTAGACCATGTAGCTGCTTTGCAGATATCATCTAAGGGAATGTTCCCTAAAAATGCCATGGAAGCCCCTATTTTGCGGGTAGAGTGGGCTTTAGGGGGAATAGATAGTGTACGTTTTGCTTTGTGATAGCAAATTTGTATACATTTGACAATCTACCTTGCAATCCCAGACTTTGATATAGGATTGCCTTTATGTGGTGGTGAGAAGGATACAAAAAGTTGTTTTGTTTTGCGAAAAGGTTTTGTTCTGTCAATATAGTAAAGGAGTGCTCTTTTTACGTCTAGTGTATGAAGAGCTCTTTCTGCTACTGTTTGTGGTTGCGAGAAGAACACTGGCAACTCAACAGATTGGTTGAGATGGAAGGGAGAAATAACTTTAGGAAGGAATTTGGGATTTGTCCTGAGAACCACTTTGTTATGATGGAGTTGTAAAAATGGTTCTTGAATAGTTAGTGCCTGTAACTCGCTGACTCTTCTGAGAGATGTGATGGCCACAAGGAAAGCAACTTTCCATGTAAGAAATTGTAGCTCACATTTATGTAGAGGTTCGAATGGAGGACCCATTAATCTAGTGAGGACGATGTTTAGATTCCACACTGGAGAGGGTGGTACCCTAGGAGGAATTATTCTTTTGAGGCCTTCCATAAATGCTTTAATGGCAGGTACTTTGAACAATGACAAGTGTTGTCTATTTTGTAGGTAAGCTGCTATGGCAGAGAGATGTAATCTAATTGATGTGTATGCTAGATTACATCTTTGAAGATGCAGCAGGTAACATATGATGTGTTGAATGGACGCATCTAGAGGATTGATTGTATTATTGGTACAGTATATAACAAATCTTTTCCACTTGGCTGCATAGCAGGCTCTAGTGGTGGGGCGCCTAGCCTCTCTGATAACGTTCATACAATCAGGTGGAAGATTGAGGTAACCAAATTCTAGGACTTCAGGAGCCAGATCGCTAGATTGAGCTGTGCTGGATCTGGATGTCTGATCTCTCCATGGTTCTGTGTTAAGAGTTGTGGAGAGAGGTGTAGTTTTTGGTGCGGGACTACGGATAGTTCCAGCAATGTTGTGTACCATGGTTGTCTGGCCCATGTTGGAGCAACTAGAATGAGTGTTACTGACTGTTGTTGCAGCTTGCGCACCACTAATGGAATAAGTGGGAGAGGCGGAAAAGCGTACGCAAATCTGCCTGACCAATTCATCCATATCGCATTGCCTTTGGACAATGGGTGTGGATATCTGGCGGCGAAGCTTGGGCATTTTGTGTTGTAATGTGTGGCGAAGAGATCTATCTCTGGATGCCCCCACATTTGGAAAAACGGTTGAAGAACTTGTGGGTGAAGTTCCCACTCGTGAATCTGTTGTGTTTGATGACTTAACAGATCTGCCATCTGATTCTGAATTCCTGGAAGATGTTGGACTAAAAGGAATATGTTTTGAGGAATAGCCCACCTCCATATGCTCTGTGCTAGTTGAGAGAGCTGCAGAGAGTGCGTCCCCCCCTGTTTTTGTAAATAATACATTGCTGTGATATTGTCCGTCCGGACTAAGACAGCTTTGCCTGATATCTGTTTCTGGAATGATTTTAATGCCAGAAAGATTACTAGTAACTCCAAATGATTGATGTGGAGTAGCTTTTGCTGAGGTGTCCATGTGCCCTGTATGGTGTGGTGCAGTAGATGAGCTCCCCATCCGGTGAGCGATGCGTCTGCTGTTACACAATCTGCACATCTGCACAATAAACACGTCTGCCGGTTTCACAATCTGTGAAACCGGCTCTAGGAACGGTCGCCCTTTGGAAAGGTTTTGGGTGTTCCACCACTGCAGAGAGCGATGTGTGCGGCCGTCCACCAACACCAGATCTGCTAGCTGACCTAGTGCTTGGTTCCACTGACGTGCCAAGCATTCCTGTAAGGGGCGCATCTGGAGTCTTGCATGCGGTACTATGAATATACAAGAGGCCATCATCCCTATTTGTTGCATAAACACTCGAGCTGGAAGTGAGTGTTGCGGCTGGAATTTTGTTATAAGGGCTTGCATGCTTGCTATCCTGGCTGGATTGGGATATGCAAGACCTTTTGAGGTGTCTATTGTGGCACCTAGATATTGTTGGATGTGGGACGGTTGGAAGTGAGACTTTGTGAGGTTTATTGTAAACCCTAAGTCGTGAAGTAGTTGGATTGTGGTGTGTGTGTGATTTACACACTGGGTATGTGACTTGGCTTTTATGAGCCAGTCGTCCAAGTATGGGAAGACGTGAATTTGTTGTCTTCTTAAGTGGGCTGCTACCACTGCCAGACATTTTGTGAAGACTCTGGGTGCTGTGGTGACCCCGAATGGGAGAACCTTGAACTGATAATGCTGACCGTCCACTACAAATCGAAGATATTTCCTGTGAGCAGGGTGAATGGGAATGTGGAAGTAGGCGTCCTTGAGATCCAAGGTGGCAAGGAAATCGCCTTGTTTGAGTAGGGGAAGGACTTGTTGAAGAGTGACCATATGAAAATGGTCTGATTGTATGTAGAGGTTTAATGGTCTGAGGTCCAGGATGGGTCTCAGGGTTCCGTCCTTCTTTGGGATGAGAAAATACAGGGAGTAAACCCCTGTGTTTTGCTGATGCAGGGGAACTGGTTCTATTGCATTTTTTTTGTAGGAGGGAAAGCACCTCTTGTTTGAGAAGCGTTAAATGCTCTGTTGACATTGGACGCTGTTTGGGTGGTATGTTTGGGGGAGTTGAAGTGAGCTCTAGGCAATAACCGGATTGAATAATTTGTCTCACCCACCTGTCCGTGGTAATGGTGTTCTAGACAGGTAGGAACTGTAGCAATCTTCCCCCGACCGGAGTATAATGGTCCGGGGGGAGTGGAGGGAAGTCATTGTTTGGAGGTGGAGGCAGTGTGAGTATTGATAGTTTTGCCTCTACCCTTGTTGTTATTGCCCCTGTAACCTCCCCTGTAATAACCTCTGGTAGATGAGGTCTGGGTGGGACTTTTATGGGAGGTGGAGGCGTTATCAGTGGTAAAACCTCTAGAGGCGCCCCTATATGAGGAGCGACGAAAGGAACTTCTGGGAGTTTGCGATTGCAAAGCTCCCATTGATTTGGCAGTATCAGTATCTTTTTTCATCTTCTCTAAAGATGAATCTACACTAGGCCCAAATAAATGTTGTTGGTCAAACGGTTGGTTTAGTATGGTAGTTTGAACCTCGGGTTTGAACCCTGAAATACGCAGCCAGGCATGTCTGCGCAAGAGGACACTGGTATTAATAGCTCGGGAGGCTGTGTCTGCAGCATCCAGAGCACATCGAATGGAGGTATTGGTAATAATTTTGCCTTCCTGGATGAGATCATTGGCCCTTGTTTTATATTGATCTGGAAGGTGTTGTAGTAGGGTCTCTAGTTCGTCATAATGTGCCCTATCGTACCTAGCCAGCAAAGCCTGTGTGTTGGCAATTCTCCATATGTTGGCTGCTTGGGACGCTGTTCTTTTACCAGATGCGTCCAATAGTTTTGACTCCTTATCAGGAGGTGGAGCATCGCCTGAGGTTTGGGAGTTAGCCCTTTTCCTGGCATTGGAGACTACCAAGGAATCTAAGGGAAGCTGCCCTTTAATGTAAACAGGGTCAGTTGGGGCAGACTTGTATTTTTTTTCCACTCTGGGGTTAATGACTCTAGCCCTTACAGGATCCTTAAAGAGTTCAGGAGCGTGTTTGATTACCCCTTTTAACATTGGGAGAATGGAAGTGGACCTTTGAGATGGTGCAAAAGTGTCCATAAGGAAATCTTCTTCTATAGGGTCTGTGTGCAAATTTACACCGTGGTATTCTGCAGCTCTGTGTATGAGCTGAGTGAATCCTATAGTGTCCTCTGGAGGGGATGGTCTAGATGGGTAGATATCATCTTGTGGTGTATCAGGAACATCTGGTGTGCCATAATTGTCCCATGGGTCATTTGGGATATTAGGATGACTAGGTTCTCCTAAAGGTTCATCATCCCCTTCGTTCCCAGAGGGGTCCTCATAATCCTGAGGTGGAGGAGATTGTGAGGGTACTGGAGATGGAATAGGAGAGATGTGGTGTGGAGGAGGAGGTGGAGAATGAATTCTTAAAGGAGAAGTGGCAATGTCTCTCTTCTTTAAAGGTAGTGGAGCTGGTGCAAGTTTGTCCATTTTCCTTTTCCTGGAAGGACTAATTATAAGTTGACCAGTCTTTGGGTCTATTTCAAGAGTCTTTTGGGTTGGATCAGGTTGAAAAAACTCCTCCTCTGGAGTGTGTTGTTTCGGTGCCGATTTTTTCGGGTCCGACTATTTGTGTGGCACAAGTTTTGGAGTTGTTTTATGCTCCTTAGGTTTGGAATGAGGTGTTTTCCTGGGTTCCGTTGGGATCTTTTGAGCCGGTTGTCTGTTTGGTTCCGATGATTTTTTCGGATCCGAAGGTTCGGTGCCAGTGGATCTCGGTGCAGAATGCGCCCATGTGGAACCAGGCCTCAGTGCGGGCGAAGACAGTGGTTTGTCTTTGGGTTTGTCCTTTGTTCTCGGTGCCGGGTATGGGGTTTCGGTACCGACGGTAGGCTGGCTCGATCCCGAGCGGCCTGAAGGCTTATGTGTTGACTTCTTTGCCGAGCCGGAAGGCGGGGCGTGGGAAAGTTTGTCCCGGTGTGCACCTAGGCCCGAAGGTGAAGGTGTTACCGAAGCCTTTTTATGAATGGGTGAGGGAAAGGGGTCGACGTCAGTACTTACGACCCGTTGCCCTGGAGTGATGTCTTCGAGGTCGGACTCGTCGGCTTCGGAGGCGCTGATGTTGCCCTCTTCGATCTGCTCCTGCTCCGGTACATTGATGCCTTCTTGGAAGATATCGTCCGGTATGGATGTTGATGATCGAGCCATGCTTCTTCGAGCCCGACGATCCCGTATTGTCTTCTTGGAGCGGAAAGAGGCACAAGCTGGACAGTCTTTGGCCTCGTGCTCGGGCAAAAGGCAGAGGTTACACACCTCGTGAAGATCAGCATGTGGAAACTTGGATCCACATTGAGGACACTTTTTGAAAGGAGTCCTTTCCATGAGCCAAAAGGCCTGATGGTGCAGCTAGGCCCGAACGCCTGCGTCGACGACCGGAATTGAAAAGTTGAAGTTTGTGGAGATACGCGTCGAATGGGAAACGCGATCGAAAACAATACCGAAAAAAAGGTAAAGGATTGCGCGTCGAAAGTTAGAACAGTAACGACACCGAACTGGAGCGCGACGAACACATCCGAGCCCGATGGCGGAAAAAAACAATCTGAAGATGGAGTCGATGCCCATGCGCACTATTGTCCAAAGGAGGAGTCACCTATCTCGTGACTTCCAAAGACTTATTCCAATACAACAACAAAGTGTAAACATCCGGGCCCAACACCAGATGGCGATCTATGCATAGTGTGTGATCTGCAGCTCATATGCCGCAAACATGAGTTTTCTATCAAATATACCACTAAAAGTGATCATTCATGCCAGCATCTTGAATTAATCGCTTCTCCACCAAGGCACATGACAGTGCCTTCAGAGGCAGGACAAATATCAGCGATCAATCTGAAGCGCATAATATGTTTGAGCAACACCCTCCCTGAAATAGCCACCAAAGCAAAGGAATTGATAATAAATTACAACGCCATGGAGGGCTCCCTACTCCATGAGTCTGGGTAGCCTTTCTAGCAAACCTGCTAAATGATGCCTCGAGAATAAATTATACCACAAGACCACGGCACACACAGTTCAAATGTCTGGGGGAAAAAGCCAGGAGTATAAGAAAAGAATTAAGAGGTACAGTTAGATCCATAAAGAACACTGTTGTGTCTAAAAGCACTTGGGAAAAAATTAAAAACCTCAAGAAGCAGTACAAAAAGCAAATTCTGGAAGATAAGAAAATGCAAACAGATAAGTTTTGGTCTAAACTCCTTTTTAACGCAAAGCACACAAACACCAGAGCTTTTTGGGAGATAGTAAATGGCCTCACAAGATGATCAAAAATAATTAATGCTGCCTGTGTTACTGAGCCAGCCTGGATACTTTACTTAACTAACACCTTTGTTAAAGTCATCAACGATGGATCATAACACAGCAACATACTCAACTACAAGAAAGCCAAGTACCAATACTACCCATCCGGATTTGAACAGTTCAAGAAAACAGGCCAAACACGTATACACACTTATCAAGATAGCCAAAGAGGGAGGATGCGCCCCAAAGGCCTTGAATCACACTACAGAAATATCTTCATTACAATACACAGAAGTATCAAAAGTAAGAAGATCAGGCCAAATGGACGGGGCCCCAGGCCCAAATAGTATCACACAGGCGATTTTAAATCGGATCCTGATTTTTGGGCATCCCCGTTGTCTCGTTTATTCAACGAAGTGAGCAGTTCAGGCACACTTCCTGAGAGCTAGAGAGGCTCAATATTTAACCCAGTGTACAAAGGAGGGGACCGGACAGAACCAGCAAACAATAGAATGATTGCTCTAATAGACTCGGAAGCAAAATACTATGCCTCACTGGTTCTTAGAGACCTGGTAGACTAGTAGATAACAACAATATAATCCCTATTACTCAATCTGGATTTCGCAGGGGCTCTGGCATTATCACAAATATTCTAGCCTTAAGGTTAATGGTAGACAAGAGCATGCAACAGCGGAAAAATCTACATTTATGTTTCATAGACTTCAAGGCGGCATTTGACCGAGTCAATAGAGGCCTCTTATGGAACAAACTAAGGAAGTGGGGCCCTCCAGGACCAACCCTCTGAGCCATAACGCAGTTGTACACAAATATGTGGATACAAGTCAAAGTAGCAGACGGCACTAGACTTACACCCTGAAGCGGGACTAAAACAAGGCTGCGTTTTAGCCCCTCATTTGTTCATTCTTTTTATGGCTGATCTCTCGCCAAAGTTAGAACAGGTAAACTTGCATCCACCATGCCTAGGTCCACTACGACTTACGCATCTATCCTATACAGATGATATTCTGCTAAGCCGCACATGAGTAGGTCTTCAAAGAGCGATTAATGAACTGGAATACTTCGCCAAGATATATTTATTAGAAATAAACATAGCAAAAACAAGTTCTGATCATAAGCCATCGTCCCCAGAAACAATTTCCATTTAAACTTGGTAACACAAACCTGGAGGCAGTTACAAATTACAAGTACCTCGGCTTGCATATAGACAACCGACTTAACTTCCAAACACACAATAAAAATTTAACTAAGAAAAGAAATGGTTTGATATATACCTTCAGCACAATAGCAAAGAGCTTAAATAGTCCATCGGTTAAACCATTACTAGCTGTTATTAAAGCGAAACTCTTGCCCACCCTAGCCTATTCGAGTGAAGTTCAGCATGGTAAAGACGCAGTTATCCTAGAAAGACTTTAAATAAAGACATATAAAACAGTATTCGGTCTACCACGGAACTCCTCTCCAGCGCAGGTCTGCCTGGAATTTGAACTACTGCAGAAACATTTAGCCAGAAGGCATGCAACAATAAAATCGTGGTACAAAATCTGGTCAAACTGTCAAAATCCACTCAATACTGCTCTCTGGAAGGCACAGCCTACACCAAGTACTTACAGTCATCAAAGAAGTCAACGAATGTGATAGACGTTTGGCAACAGAATTTAAAGTTTCCGACATTTCGACAAACATTGAATAAAGTGGCAAAAAGGCACTTGCTAAGTGAAGATAAAAATATATTTAGCAAGTGTACCCGTGCATGGATGGTATTGCAATCATATTCTGCATTACAACCCGAAGCATATTTGGCATTAACATACTCCCTGTACTTAAAAAGAAAGCTACTAGCAATACGTCTTGGATCACTACAGACTAATGCTGATCAACCAACCTGGAAATATAATGGACCAATTGTAGGAAGCTGGGTTTCTGTTGGAGTAACCCCTCCACTTTTTGCCAGATTTCTGATGCACTTTGACTTAATGTGCCCTGGGTCCCTGCCAATCAGGTTCCCAGGGCCTGTGTTCTTTCCCAAAACAGTACCTTTGTACCCCCAATTGGCACCTCTCTGGCCACATGTAAGTCCCTTGTAAAAGGCACCATGGGAACCAAGGGCACTGTGACCAGGGAAGGCCTCTAAGGGCTGCAGCACATATTGCGTCACCCTTAGAGGTCCTGTACCTTAACACACACACACACTGCCATTGCATGCTGCGTGTTTTGGTGCAGAGAAAAGTGAAGAGTCGACATGACACACATCCCTGTGTGCCATGCCTACAACCCACTGCCTATGGCATAAGTCAGCCACCCCTCTAGCTGAGCGCTCTATGCCACTGGTGATGGTACAGGTGCATGAGCCCTGTACCTCTACAGTGTCTAAGTCCAGTCTTAGACATTGTAAGTGCAGTAAAGCCATAAAGAGTATATGGTCTGGGAGTTTGTCATTACGAACTTCACAGCACCATAATGGCTTTACTGAATTCTGGGAAGTTTGGTAGCAAACTTCTCAGCATAATAAACCCACACTGATGCCAGTGTGGGATTTATTATACAACGCACTCAGAGGGCATCTTAGAGATGCCCCCTGAAAAACGCCCAGCCTAATGGTGGGTTCCCTGACTGGTAAACACCAGCCTACCACCACAAGACGTTTCTGGACCCCTGGGGTGGGAGCCTTCACTCCCTGAACCCAGAAACAAAGCTTTTCCTGGGTGGAGGTGTTCACACCTCCCCCAGGTCAGGAAGAGCCAACTGTGGCAGGGGAGCTTCAAAGGCCTTGCCACCTTTGTAACGCGACCCCCAGCCTCTCCTGCTACCAGGAGCAGGCCCCCTTCCTGTCTCCCCTCCTTTTCAAGGGGAAAACAGGCGGTAAAAATTAGAACAGCCCAGAAGGTGTGCCAGCCTCTGCCAACCCCACCCCTCATGTGGGGGAGGCGAGGTGAAGTCCACTGTTCAGTGCCCGCCATCTTGCAGATGGCAGGGGCTCTCCAATCAGGGTTAGGGATTGTGCCCACTCCCCCACGTGGGGTGAGCACACCAAGGGTGTAGTCACGCTAAGGTCAGTAGCCCATTGGCTACTGACCTCGAGACCCCTAAAACGTCCCCTAAATACAGTATTTAGGGGTCAGCCATGAACCAAGAAGACAGATTCCTGCAACCTACGAAGAAGAAGGACGAAAGAAGACGCCCAGCAGAGGAGACTACAGAGAAGAACTGACTTGGCCCCAACCCTACCGGCCTGTCTGCAGTTTCCAGAGATCCTGCGCCAAAAGTCGCCTTGTCCACTATCCAGCGACCACCAGAACCCCTGAGAGGACTGACTGCCTTCAACAAAGACTGGATCTCCTGTGAACAGCAGCTCTGTTCAAAAGAAAGAGCCAAGAAAGACTCAGAGCCAGCTGAGGACAAAGAAACCCAACGCCTGGAAGCACCACTGCACCCGATGCCTACGGCCTGAGTCCGAGTGGCCCATCGGTCCCAGTGAGGTCCCCCAGCGCTCCAGAGTCTGAGTCCACTGCGGGTTGACCGCTCCAGGACTCCCCGGTAAGGTGAAATCCGACCTCAAAAGACACCCTTGCATCTGGCCGCCCTGCGCCCTGGAGAAGAGAACCCGAGGTGCACCTACGTCCCCGAGCCCTCCAACTTACATGCCCAGCTGTAGGTTCCTCCTGGAAGACTTCCTGGACCGAGCCTGCAGCTAAAAACCAAAACCAGCAATCCCCATGAAAACAACAGGGCACCCGACGCCATAACAGCACCCTGCACCGGGCGGCCCTAGTGCCGCTGAGGGTGCTTTGAGAGTGCATCCTTGACCCTGGGGGAACCCTGGTTCTAACCCCAGAATGAAGGTGAGAAAAAGACCCCAGAATACCAACTCCAAAACCTAAGTACTTACAGATAACCCGATAACACTGTTTTCTCCTATAGGACTGCATTGACTGTTTTTCTGTTAAAAATCTTCTGTGTGGAGTTGGTTTGTATGAGACTCTAAGAAACTGCAAATGTACAAAAACTGATTTACTTACTTTTTCTCTAGAAAATGTCTGAGTGTGATATCTAGGCATATCACACTGAGTAGAAAAAGTAATTTAAAAAGTAATCTGAAAAGTAATCTGTAAAGTAACTGAAAAGTTATTTAAACTGCTTTACAAACAAATGACTACATGTAACCAATCCTATTGCATTCAACTGCATTGAAACTGTATTTCTGCATTATTTCTGCAAAGTGTTATTATACTTACCTGTACCAGGCCTGGCTTGGTTCTAGAAAAAAAAATACAAACTAAATAATATTTTTATACAAACAAAATTGGTCTGAGTTCAGTCTTTGAGTGTGTGAAATCATTTCTTGCCTGAGAGTGTACAATAAATGCTTAACACTACCCTCTGATAGAGGGGGCGTGGCCTGGCATCAGCCAAGCTGGCCGTGTGAACCGGGAGCTCCGCCGGGGCCACGCTGAAGGCCCGTGATATCCGTGCCAAATCCTGTTCCTGCAACGCTAAAATTGCCAGCGGAGAAGCGGGACACCGAGCGCTACTGCCCGGTGTCCGAAAACAGGAGCCACGCCGTGCATGACAGCGAGGAGACGGCGCAGAGCTGATGGGGCTGACTGACGCGGAAGGCCTCCGGAGCGAGTAGGCGGCGCCAGAGTTGACCACGTCCGGGGGTCGCGATATCCCTGGCCGCGAGTGGGTGCCGCAGCGGTGAGAGGCCCAGGAGCGCCCAAATCTGACCCCTGAGATCCTGTGCCACGCCGTCTGACCCGCCCGGTAAGACCCATGGGGCCGGGGGGTATCGGACGGAGGCGGGCTTTCGTCGAGGCTGAGGGAGTGCGCCCGGCGGCCCGCAGTTCCTGGTCTTGCGAAGGGGGGGGGGGCTGGCTGGAATTACCCCCCACACCAACAGAGGGAGCTCCCACCGCCGAGGGCCATTGCGGAGGCCAGCCCTCAACTCACAACATCCGTGAAGGAAACGGGCGCCGCCACTGCGCCATTGATCTGATGCGCCCGGGGCCTGCTCGGAGAAGAGGATCTCTGCATGGGGCTGCCTCTCCTGTCCTTGGGGCGCCCTGTGATGCTGGGCGGTGCCGGGGGGTAGCAGAATGGAGGTCGGCCAATAAAGGGACTCGCATCGGCGATCCTTTGGAGACAGGCCTGCACGGGTGGGGCAGCGGAGCTGGCCCCTCCTCACATGAATAGTACAGGCCGGTGGGGCAGAGACACACGAGAAGTGGGGACTGTTTGAGCTCTGGGGGGATATATGGTCCTCCTGTTCAGCCAGTACTGCAGTTTGACCCTGGTACAGCGAAATGAGACCAGCGGGACGACGCCTTTAACAAGGACACTTGAACTGAAGGACTAGGTGTCTTTTACCCTGCGGATTTCACGGGGGCGCTCCTGCACCATTCTCGACACGCCATTATGACACCGGGGAGCAAACGGGGCATCCACCATCTTGCATTTCTATTGAGGTCCCATCCGGTGCGCGATGAAGCCCAAGGGAGCCGCGCAAGTGCAGTCCAACAAACTGGACAAATATGCGGTTCCAAAGCACCCGCCCACGGAGGAGGGGGCCGTTGGGGGCCAAGAGGAGGCACCCGAACCATCATTAAGCTCTATAATGGCAGCTATCCACGTTCTCGGAACGACACTGGATACAAAGATTGATAAAGTTTCAATTGAAATGAACCTGATCCGTGCGGATATGAACAAGACCTTGGAGAGGGTCACGACGGTGGAGACGAACATAACTGAGTTGCAATCTACCGCGCGTAGGTTGGAAGAGCGGGTTCAGCAGTTGGCGCACCATCACAAACAGGTGGCCCTGAAGCTGGAGGACCAGGAAGGTAGGGCCCGACGCAACAACACACGAGTGGTGGGGGTCCCGGAGGGGGCGGAGGGCCCTAGCATGGACCTTTTCTTGGAAGACCTCATATTGACTCATCTTAAACCCAAACGGCTCTCAACCCTTTTTACAGTGGAGCGGGCCCACAGAGCTCCGGTCCCTCCGCCGAAACCTGGGGCTCCCCCTAGAACAATTATCGCACGGATCTTGAATTATAGGGATCGAGACGCTATTCTGCAGACTGCTCGCATTCAAGGCGATCTTGCCTACGAAAACACAACTGTCAGATTTTTCCCAGATTTCACTTTGAAGGTGCAGCAGGAGCGCCGCACTTTTGATGGAATCAAGCATGCCCTGAGGGAGCGGGGCATCAAGTATATGATGTTCTTTCTGGCGAAACTGAAAGTCATCGATAAAGGCAGATCCTGTTTCTTCACGGCCCCCTCGGAGGTGCAGGCATGGTTGGACGAGGGGCGGCCACAGCGAAACAGTCAACGCAGGGAAGAGGGATGGAGAGACACTCGGGATCGCATGTCCGGTTCTTCCAGTGGAGCCGAAGGACTGGAGCAGCGAGAGACACGACATCGGCGGTCACGATCGTTAAGTCCAGCGGCCTCAGAGACTGGTGGAAAATGAGACTTGTTGCACGAACTTGGGGGTGGACGCGCTGTCGGCTGCACCACGTAAAGTATAGAGAAGTACCTGCGTAATGGGTCTTTGCGTTCGTCATGTGGGGTGGCTCCGTGAACTGTGATAATGCTTTGCAAAGGAACTGTATTGGACTCGGGCTGGATAGTGGCCCTGGGGAGATTTAGGGTGGTGACCCTTGGCAGCCCCCATTTGATTGTTTTTTGTGTGTTTTTTGGGGCGACAGGCGCTCTGCTAGTTGGGGATGTGGGTTGTTCTAGGCCTACGAAGCAGGGTAGCAAGGAGGGGGGTTGTAAGTAACGGGGGTTTCTTCGTCGCAATTTTAGTTTGTATGTTTCAGAATATTATTGCCATCTGGAGAGACCTGGGTCTTAGGATAGGGGGATCCATGTTGATAGTTAGCGGGGGGGTTTTGTACAATGTTGATGTTTTCAATGCTTCCTACTGTCTATAAATACGGGCTGGGCGGTGGAGGGTGGCACGGATGGTACAAGGGGGGGATGGGGGACTGTACACTTCCCAGATGAATACACAGCGGGCTAAGCGACTCAAGGTGTTATCGTGGAATGTGTACGGCCTGGGGGACAAGATTAAGCGGACTATGGTTCTTCAATATTTACATAGGCACTCCCCAGACATAGTGCTCCTCCAGGAGACGCACTTGAAAGGTAACAATTATTTAGCCCTAAATCGGTTTGGCTACACCCTGCTGGCTCACTCCGGGTTCACTTCGGACTCAAGGGGAACGGCGATACTGTCCAAAAACTCCCTACCACTGGTAACCAATCGCACGTGGTGCGATCATATGGGACGATACGTAGCAATCACAGGGATGTGGAAAGGTCTTATCCTGAATATTTGTTCTGTATATATACCGCCTAGGATGCACGGGGTGACATTTCCTGACCTTAGTAGGCTCCTGTTAGACATGCCTTTGGGTACCTTGATTATGGGGGGAGACATGAATGAGACGATGTCACAGGAACTAGACAGAGACACTCTATCGCACAGGACCCCGGGGGCACAGCCACTGAACGCGTTTGTGAATGCAATGGGGCTAGTAGACCTCTGGAGAGCACACAATCCGGATACTCGACACTACGCCCATATCTCTGCGGCACACGGCAGCGGTTCTCGCTTAGACTATATTTTCACGCACACGATTTCGACTGGTCTGTTCTGAGCCGGAAGTCACAGGGCTCGAGGCATATCGGACCACTCCCCTGTATGGCTGTGGGGCCCTGAGAGAGAGTGGTCGGTACCCCCACGCTTAGACCCATACTTGTTCAGGGACCGCGAGTTCCAGGACAAGTTTCGGGAACGATCGAAGCAATATTTTGCCGAGAATGTTGGGACTGTTCAGTCTCACTGTGTGCTATGGGAAGCACATAAGGCGGTATCGAGAGACTTTGTGCAAGCAGAAGTGGGGGCCAGGCGCAAGGAAAAACGGGCGCAATGCGATAAACTGGAACGAGAGATATTGTTACTTGAGACGGCGCAGAGCGCAGACTCGGGGGCGAGGCAGGGCGTAAACACGCGATTCAGCTTAAACAGAAGGAGCTCAGGGATATCGGAGAAAATTTGGCACGTGCGCATGTGATAGCGACACAGAGGCGTCTGTACGACCTGGGGGACAAAGCTAATAAGGTTATTGCGTGGCTGGAAAGGAGGGACAGAGGTCGGAATTGGATCCCAGGCATACAACCCACGGAGGGCGCGTCACGACTGGTAGGGGCAGATATCGCGGAGGCCTTCGTACAATATTATGAGGGGATATACCAGTCCCAGACTGGGAGAGGGGAAGAGGACTGTACTGAGTTCCTCAGGGATATAGCGCTGCCTACACTTGGTCCGGAAGATAGAGACACAGCGGACTCTGACCTGACTGTGGAGGAAGTTGAAGGGGCCATGGGGGATCTGCAGAAAGGGAAGGCACCGGGCCCCAATGGATTCCCGGCAGAATCATTCAAATGTGTGGCAGGGACGGTCGCCCCATATCTGTTGGGTATGTTCAACGACGCACAGGTAGCAGGCCAACTGCCGGAAGATCTAAGAACGGCAACCATAGTTGTGATTCATAAAAAGGGCAAGCCACAGGAGCTTTGCAGCTCCTACAGACCGATCTCATTAATTAACTTCGAGGCCAAGGTGCTAGCAAAGGTCTTGGCAAATAGGTTAAGCCCGATCATTCAATCCCTGATCCACCGGGACCAGTCTGGCTTTATGCCCCATAGGAGCACTAGACTCAATCTCCGGCGCCTTTATGGCGTGATGCATGTAGTATCCCAACACCAGGAAGTACCGGCCGCACTTCTGTCCCTCGACGCCCATATGGCGTTCAACAGCATCGAATGGGCATATTTGTTTGCTGTTTTGACCAAACTGGGCTTTGGGCTGAAATTCCGGGCCTGGGTTCGGCTCTTATACACGGCACCGCTGGCGCGGGTCAGGGTGAACGGGACGATGTCTAGGGTCTTCGAGCTACACAGGGGCACGCGACAGGGCTGTCCACTCTCCCCGATTCTTTTTGCGCTGGCGCTTGAACCGCTGGCCTCGTGGGTGCGGGCGACCCGGTGGTAAGGGGCATTGACACAGGGGGTGGTTGGGAGGAGCGCATTTCCCTTTACGCCGATGATGTCCTCCTCTATGCACACCGCCCCAGACAAACATTCCATAGACATACACATTTTAAGATCTTTCGGTGAGTACTCCGGGTATCGCATTAACTGGGACAAGTCCTTAGTGTTCTCGCTGGCGGGAGCACCTCCGGTGTTGACATCCGCATGTAAGGATCTGATACATAAGGAGTCTTTTAAGTACCTGGGTATATGGATCACTAAATCCGAAACGGACTTTCTGCACCTGAATGTCTATGCACAACTGGATAGACTGAAGGGAGATGTGGCCCACTGGCGAAGACTGCCGGTTTCGCTCATGGGACGCGCTGTCCTGTTCAAAATGATGTCCCTGCCGCGCCTACTGTATGCACTACAGAATACTCCTTTTCTGGTCCCAGAGAGTTTCTTCCGTGCACTGGAGGCTGAGCAGTGCACGTTGCTGTGGGGGGGGGGGGGAGCCCCAGAATTGCCCTGCGAAAGCTACAACTGGGGGTATATGAGGGAGGATTGGCGGTACCGGACCTCAGAAAGGATTATTGGGCGACACAGCTTGTCAACATTAATGGGTGGGTTTTCTCCTCTACCGAGGAACCAGCGTATCGGGTGGACCGTATGGCCTTGGGGAGGGGCAGCTATCTCTCGGCCCTTTACAAGAAACGAAGGGGCAACTCAATTCTCCCAACTCACACGGAGGCAGTGGTTGCAGTGTGGCGGAAAGCAACCAAGATGACAGGGTGGGAAGCCAAACTCACGGAGCAAACCCCATTATGGGAAGGGGACTTTCTGAAGGAAACTGCGCGCTTAGGGGGCTTCCGTGGCTGGAGTAACATCGGTATAGATCTCCTGGGCGATGTTTGGAAGAAGGGAAAGATGCTAGACTTTGTCGCCATGCAATCGGAATATCAGATGGGGAGGGGGAATTTTTGAGATACTTACAGCTGCGACATGCACTACACTGCCATTTGAAGGAGGGGGACCAATTGCCAGAATATGCTCCGTTGGAAGATAGGCTTCTGCTCGATCCAATGATCGACAAGGCCATTTCACTCACGTATAAAAAACTGATAAACAACACACCGGACCCCCTGGGGCCATTACGAGAGGCATGGGAGTCAGAGCTTGGCCTCCTCGAGGATGACGACTGGGCAGAGGCCCTACAAAACCCCAGAGAAATAGCGATAAGGGCACGATTTCACTTAGTCCAGCTCCGAATTCTTCATCGGTCATACGTCCCTAGGACAGTGCAGCATCGCATTGGTTATTGTGGGTCCGATAAATGTGTGCTGGGCTGTGATGAGTCCGGGACATTCTTTCATATCCTGTGGGCGTGCCCTAGGATACAAAGGTACTGGGAGAACGTAGCCCAAGTGATGTCTGAAGTGATGGGCACCACGGTCCCTGTGGACGCTAGGTGGCATATCTTAGGAGTGACTGGTGATGTGGTATGGCCCAAATGGGCCACAGTCTGGCTCGCAGTAGCGGGTGCAGTGGCAAAACTAAATATTGCTCGACTATGGGGCGCCAGTGAGGTCCCATCGGTGGAGGGCTGGAAAAAGGATCTAGATTGGTGTCAAGGGGCGGAACACACTGTGTACCAGAGTAGAGGGTGCCTACGGAAATGGGAGAAGATCTGGGGGGCCTGGAAAGCCTACAGGGGGGATTTGTTGACCGATTAGGAAGAACCAACAAACAGAGTGCAAGTAATTACTGGGTCAAAAGAGATCGCCGTGAGGACAACAGAGAACTGTGGGAACTGTACATTGTGAACGCTGCTATGGTCTTGTGTGCGCTAATCCACTGCTGAGTATACTGTGCCATCTTTATGGAAGCATTTTGTTTTTGTTAATAAAAAGATGTTTTAAAAAAAAAAAAACACTACCCTCTGATAAAGCCTTACTGCTCGCCCACACTACCACAAATAGAGAGTAAGTTATTATCTACTTTTACCTCTGCCTACCTGTGGGGTTCCACCGGACTCTGTGCACACGATACCTTACTTCGGTATAGTATATACAGAGCCAGCTTCCTACACCAATGTCTTGCAGTCTATGTGGTGCAGCAAAACAGGACTTTGTTAATCTAATCTGCATATGTCCCGTTTTAAAACCAAATCGACTTTTATTGCTAAAAAAAACTTTTTAACGATAGGGGCATTAGCACCTGCAGGTCTGCTATACTAAAGTGTCTTGATCTGAATGATCCACAGCTTAGTTGCAAATTGGTACAATTTTTACTTACATACAAGTATCTCGCCATATATCAACATGGTATGAAAAGCACAAAAGTACTTTATGCAAAATAAATAATAATTTGCACATTTGTTGAAGTATTATCTCTTTTTCCTTTAATGCATTATTGGTGACTATCAAATTTTAAGACGTATATTATATTTGTCATAATATGCCCAGTTTTATTGATATATTGTTATGGTTTTAATTAACTTAAACAATAAAGAGATTCAGTGTTACATACTATGGTACCTCAGCTTTGTATCTGGAGGGTTTGGAATGTGTCATTTTCAGCAGCAGCCCTATTCTCCAGATCGTTTAGCCACAGCCTAACAGGAGGTGCCAACATTCTAGCAACCCTTTTAGGGCAAAAATAAGTTTGATTTAGCTTCATGGTAGTTAAGAGGTTTTTTTAGCCAGATGTACGATAAAGAAATGGTACCCTTTTTCATGCGGCCATGTATTATTGCCTGTTATCAGCCAGATGTTGTCTATTCTCTATCACTGGTTCCCATTCTTGTTTTGTGTGCCATTTCCAGCCAGAGGTTGTCCATTCTTCTGGAGCGCATCCATTACCACCTGGGGGGTGGTTCTAGAAGCCGTCCGTTCTCACCCAGATGGTCACATTCTTGAGCAGGGTGTATATTCTCAGTGAGAGGGTGCACATTCCTGAAGAGAGAGTTCATTGACTGAGTGCCCACTTTAGGACAGAGGGCACCCAACTTCCAATACATTGTGCCTCTTCTTGATCAAATGATACCTGTCTCTTTCACTTACACACACTCTCTCTACCTCACACACACATGCACCCCTCTCTCCTTATATATATCTCTTGATCATGACCCCCTCTTTCACCTTTGCCATCTGGAGTGCATGCATTCTTCGTTTTTAGGTCTGTTTTTTGAATAACAATATACATAGGGGCCGATTCTGATGCGGGTTGGAAAAGCTTCCCGACCGAATCGGTTGGGAAATGGTGTCCGACCCACTCGGATCGGGAAAGTCCGACCGGCGAAGTAGGATGCATCCGGATGCTTCCAGATACGATTTGGTTGAACTCCCATTGACTTCAATGGGAACATTTGTTCCTAACCGCATCAGAATTGGGCCCTCGGTCGGGAAGACACGTTCCCGATCCGATTTGGAAGGAGCAAATGCCGTTAGGAGGCCTTCCTAACCGCATCAGAATCAGGCCCTCGGTCGGGAAGCTTTTCCAACCCGCATCAGAATCGGGCCCATAGTGTGGGCTTTGTGCCCGTTTCCTTAAACCATTAGCTTTCCTTGGATAGCCATTAGTTTGCGACTTAGTCAACCAAGCTTGGCTGAGCCTGGTGGAATATTCATCTTTCACCTAATGCCACTGACTGGGTGAAAGCTTCACCCCTCCACTCCGCTGCTTGCAATGAACTGTATATGGGACTACTTTACAACTATAGCCTTTTTCGTCCATTCCTACTGGCTCCCTCCTGTGTGTCTCGCTAATGTGCTAACAAATAATATGTTAGCATATTATAATAATATTAATCCATATTTGTAAAGCGCGAACATATCAACCCTTGAGGTTTCAAGGCGCTGGGGGCCGTTGGGGAGATTAAGTGAGCTATTGCCCAGACTCACATGGTGCTGAGCTGAGCGACTACTCGTGCCGGGGATCGAACCGTGAGCCCCGTGCCCCGGAGTCAGTGCTCTTGCCGCTGCGCCACCATATTAACCCCAGACCTATTGATTTTTCCAATGCCCGCATTTTCTGGAGTTCTGTGACTGTAATCCGACACTTTGAGACTACACCCACTAACTCAATCCTTGTGTAGAAGAGAATCCAAACTCCTCTGCCTTGAGACAGGTTACTTCAGGTGGTCAAAGCTTGGATGGCTAAAATGGCTTTTTTAATATATACCAGGAATTTCTTTTCTTTCTATTTTTAAATCACAACTTATTGTATTAGTACATTTTTTACATATCCCCTACTGCTTTTGATTACTTTCCATTAAATGTCTACAGAGAGCTTATGCTTTCTTTCCCACCCTCCTTTTATGACTTGCAGGGTGTTTGTGACAGTATATCTACTAGGAGGCCCATGGCAGAGCCACAAAAGGACAGATCCAGGGGAGTACAAACTTGAAGGAGAACAGAGGAACAAGGCATAATTAACTGGGTCTCTCAACGAACAAGCAGAGTATAGTTCTCACCTCAAGAATTGCGACGTCCATGCCATGTTTGCTGATACTGATGCCGTACCTCAGTCCCAGATCAGGGCCTCTACTGGGTGTGACGTCACTTCCTGGAAGGACCACAAAGTGCGCTGGGGGGCCTGTGCAGCCAGAATCCCTAAACATTCGAAGGACACCCCTCTCCACTAAGCACCAGAAACTCTGCCACTGATTACCAAGGAGCATGTTCAAGAAACCTGGGTAGAAAGAGAATACAAAAGGTTGTGAGACTTCTAGGAGAGGCAGGAGAGGAACCAGACTGTGTGTTGCTCCGGCGTTCTACCACAACCAGCTGGAGTCTTTTGCTAGTATAACCAATCCCACCACCAAAGCTCAATTTCAAGGACTAACTAAACTACAGCCTGGTTGTAGGAAACAAGTCTTTGTGGGGCAAGGAAAGCTGTTCTAGCCTTTTCTTTTTGACTTTATTCTTTTCCGATTGTCTGTAACAGTGGAGTCATCAATCAGTAAGTTCAATGGAAGTGCTTTATGTTTTGACAGTGTTCACCATGCTTTGCTTTCCAGGGAGTGCACACAAACTCCACCATCATCCATAGTTGAGGGTAACTACTGCCCCCTAATATCAAACTATGGGGATGTTGATAGGCAATGGCAGCTAATTTTAAGTTCATGGGCTTGGACCTCTTACCTGTCCTCTTGTGGGGATTGGGTGATTGGTAATTCCTGGTCTGTTCAGTTTCCAATAACTGTAATCTTTACTTCCCTGCAGAGTGACAATTGTGTGCCATGTGTGTGAAGAATGTTCCATCAGTGTACTGTGACTGCGATACCAGGTGTGAAGCGGTGTTCTAAGAAGTATAAATCCCGTCTCTCCCAGGCCCACCACTCAGCCCTGTCACAGTTCCTGAGCAATCCCTCCTCCTCTGTTGGGTTTGGTTCCTTTCTAGCAAAAGGCAGACATAGTCTAAGGGGTCCTTCTGTCTTATCTCTAAAGTACACAAAATGACACATTTATGATGGCCCACTTCCGTACTCTCAAAAGTTCAGGACAAAACCACACTGAGATGCATTTGTCTGGGATTATCCGAGGTTAATTATGTTTAAAGCAATGGCTTCCAATTGGCTGGGTCTCTGCCAAGGCTCCTGAGTGGGATAAACACTAAGCTACGTGAGTCAGTAAACCACCCTCTGTCTGGGCTTCATTGCGAACGTCTTGTTGCACCACAACAAACAGTTGTTGCCCAGTGTGCTGCTGTTCCCCCTGAGGCTGGTAACAAGCAAAGGATCTGCCAAAGTCCTGCTGATGTGATGTGTCCTGGAAGTAGAGGCACCTAATTACCTGGTGTGAACAGGATAAACCTCTGACCAGGAAGAAGAACAACAGTCCCAGAAGAAGGAAGGTCATCTCTAATAAATGAGTTGCCCAGGAGTTAGGAGGGCCTTGCATCCAAACTCACTAGAACCAACCAAAGGGCCACTGCAACACAGAGAGTGTTTGGGAACTGAAGAGGCCATTCTTGGACTCCAAGAGTGGCGAGTATGTATTAGTCATGCCCTGTACCATCTCTGGGTTTGTAGGAGACAGTCTCACCCCAATTTTTCTAACTGTCGAGGAACACAGATGTTTGTCCTTTAACCTAGAACATAGGGAGCTGTCTCCTTGACTAGGACTGGTGATCCTAGTTTTTGAACCACCTAGGGTAGTCCTTACAGTCAACGAGTTAAAGCAGTATGAATTGCTGCTTAGACCAGAATCCCAAATCCCAGTTGCACTTGGTGAGCTGTAGCGTCCAGTGTGTGCTCCAGGTTTCATTAGTGCCTTTGCCAATGAAAAATCCTATAGCTGCACCCGGTCAATATATGTCTCCACCTCGCAGGACAGGCTTTGGATGCTTTTCCAATTCCTGCAAAAACACAGTCTCTACAGACCAGCTGCAGCATTAACTTTATCCTGTAACTGTGACCAGTGACCCACACGCTGAGTACTGAAACTTTGTTCTCCCTGGGAACTGGACTTCAACAGTCTGGAAACTAGTCATGCAGGACGTAATATCGGTTCCCTTACTTGGCTAAGATTCACTCTTCATTTTGGGTGACACAGAGATCCTTAATATTCAGGGCATTTTCTCAGTCCGCTGGAGTCTGCTTACAGAACTATCTCTTCTTGGACACAAAGCCACTGATAAATGAGGCTAAAGAGCAGACGTGCATTTATGTGCTATGGGTTATTGTAGTAATTTTGAAACTGCGGAGGACAGGTCTATCTTTTCATTCACCGAGTCCCCGCCATGAGTGCGGAGTCTCTGCAGTTGTAAAATTACTATTAGTAAAATGAAACTCGTAGTTTGTGTATACCAAAAAAATAGTAAACTTACGGAAAAGCTTAAGTTTACCGTTGTGAATCAGGCACTGAGTTTACTGAGTATAATTACTTGTTTCATAAAATACCTGTGTTCCAAATAATTCCTTGATTGCTTGCTCTCACTACTAGAGAGTCGACTGTACAAACTGTGTATCTTGGTAACTGAAGTTGAGCACATTAGTACACAAGGTCTTGGGACTTGAGAGGTAAACAAGAGTACCTACCAAAGATATTGCTCAGTTACCAGTGACTACCCCAAAACATGAAGAAAATGTATAACGGCTCACAACCACAATCTGGTTCAACTCTTGTCCCTATCATGGCAGAGTTCCAAAAGCTATAACCCATGCCCCAGAAGGGCTATATCGAGACCCACCATAGGGTGGGTCACTACATTGGATCCGTACCATCACTGGTCATTACATCGTCCCACTGGGGAGACCAACCAAAACCCCTTTTTTATTTTATTTATTTAATTTAGTTACCCTTACACTATGTTTTAAATTAAGTAACCCAAATACTTCACCTATTTAACCCTTACCTTATTTTCAAAACATAGTCCCAAAATGTTGTGGATCTGGTGTAGTGGGGATGAACCATGCAGAGTTAGTTAAGTGAAATGTCAGACATGTGACTGGCACTCTTAATTGCTGACTTTTGCAATACTACTAACACTCTGTAATAAATTCTCAGATAGAGGAACTAAATTTGGTGTCCACACAACCTTTTCCTGTATTCAAGTACTATGAAATAAGGCTACTGCCCAAAATTTAACCCAACCATTTGAACTGGGGAAAGATATGGAAACATGACTCACACCACTGAGTACCCCTGTTTAGCCCTCAGCTACCGCCAAACACATTGCTGATTTTCAGACATTTCTCAAAATTGAGAAATAGTTAACCATGGGACCGGGAAACTGCTTGCCGGTATCTACCATGAAGAGGAACGCTTGAATGCAAATGCTTTCTCTCCGTCACTGTCCACCTGTCTGCCACTTATGTCCTTGCCACCAGCTTAGATATCTCACCTGGCTCTTGCGTGGTCACAGGAGTCGGCTTCAGGTTATGGTTTGGTTCGGAGCGTTGTGCAGCACTTTTCACCTGGAACAGGAGATAAAAGCGTTTTCACTGCGTGTCACCTATAAGGGTATAATGAACCCTAAAAGCACACAGATCACGCCCCCAAATTAGACACAACCCTCCCCAGACTCGGAACAACTTGCAAAGTGTAACATACTGGTTTTCCATAAATCTCAAGCATTTATGTCATTTTTACTCCCTTAAAGTAAACTTATTTTCCACCTCCCCCGTCCTTCTCTACCCAATGACACAGTACAAGTCAAAGTTCAAGGAATAGAAAATTCTTGTTTACAGCGGCCACCTGAGCATATCATCTGATTCTGGAGAGTCCCATAAAAGTGTTAGTCTCCTGCGCTGAACGTATTTAGCTGTTACCGTCTGGCTCCTTGTCGTGTAAGATTTTTTGGTGTCATATACTAGTTATACCTAATTTTATACCATGTTTTCCTTCCTTGCACACTGCAAACCAGTTGTAGACTATCTTTCCACAATTTCTCCCAATCTTTTTATCTCTTTGGCTTCCCATATTACTCTCCCACTTTTTAAGAAATGGCCACTTCATGGGTATCACAGAAGACCTTAAGACCTGCTAGATCTTGGATATCAGACCTTTGGAAGATTTATAACTGGGGAACAGTTTCTCAAGTGCGATCAACTCTCTGTTCCCCACTTCTTTATTACTAGGGTGGAGAGCCCAATGACCTGGTAGTATTTTAGTCTTTCTGACTCAAAAGTCTTAGAAGCTGATTTATTTTTAGCGGGACGGTCTGTGAGTCTGCCATGGGGATGGAGTGAATTACTCCACCTCCATGGTGGACAGGACTTCCACCTAATTTAGAAATGACCACCAACCAGGGGGTTATTTATAAAGGCATTGGCAGGAATCGCCGTCACAGCGGTTCCTGTCAATGCATTTTACTGTTTGCTACAGGGCTGCATCTGAAGGACGCAGCCCTGTAGCAAACAGTATTCTTTTTTTTCTTCTAAAAAAGAAAATCCCTAAACTGGATTTTAAAAAAAAAAAGTAATGCCCCCCTCGCCATGGGAGCTTCTCCCATGGTGGCAGGGGATCATTATAACTGGTTTTACTTTTCCTTGCTGCCAGGTTTTACCTGGTGGTAAGAAACAGTAAAACAAGCATTGGAAATGCAATAGGTCTCGCATTTTTTTAAGTTAGAGCTATTGGCATTGTAAATGGCAATGTCTGTTACCTACTAAGGGAGGATGGAGGGAGCAGTTGGTGTCGGAGTGCCAAAATGCTCTGTTGGAGAGTGACTGGCCAAAAGTAATCCAAAGAAGCAGCGACTTTAAAAAAAACAAGTTTGCCTCCCAGCAACTGGTGCCTTGATGAGGACTCGAATGGGATTGGTGGGTTGGGGCAGGGAAAGGGGCACAGCAGAGCTTCTCTCTGGTTAATTAACCGGTCGGAGGTGATGTATTTTTTACGTCGAGCTTTGGCAGCGCATGCGCTTCTCTGAGAGCCATGCTGTATTGGAGTATGTACTTGAAGCCCCTCCCACTCTCCGCCCATATTTGTCATTGGCTTGTGTCATTGTCCTTCGTAAATGCTGGCTTCTGATTCGTTATTAGGCTTGTTTATCCCTCCTTAGTACCGCCTTGTTTTCATTTGTACCTCCCATGAGGACTGGCCCTTTTACTTCGGTTGTTACACGGTACGTCTTCTTCAGTGTGTAAGCACTATTTTCTTTAATGAGTTTCTCTTACTGCAGGACGGTCTCTCGTGCGCAGTTGTGACCACCAGCTTGTTTATTTCATTCGTAGCAAACGGGGAGCTCTTCAGGGGCCATGGGAGACAGAAGGGACAACTCAGCGATGCCTTCAAGCATTTGGAATGCAATAGGTCTCGCATTTGAGAGAGTTTAAGCTATTGGCAATGTAAATGACAATGCCTTTTATTTATGTTTTAAAACCAAAACATAAATTAAAGGCATTGTCATTTATAATGCTAATGGCTCAAACTTGTTTTTTAAAAGTCGCTGCTTCTTTCGTTTACTTTTGGCCAGTCACTCCCAAACAGAGCATTTTGGCACTCCGACAGAAGAGGCTGGGGTCGCATTACAAAGGCGACAGGCCTTTGAAGCTTCCCTCTCGAGCACTGTGTCCATTCTGGGGGAGGTGTGACATCTCCACCCAGGATGTGCTTTGCTTCTGGTCCCAGAGAGCAAAGGCTCCCACCAAAGGGATTACTCGAATGTATCAAATTGATTGTTACATTAAACCTGATTCATTGCTAAGATTGAGTTTAAGAAAAAAAATTATGGAACGGTGACTTTAAAAAGTCACCACTTAGTTGCCCAAAGCTCTGGTAGCCTTTCCTGACTATCTGTAGCAGTGGTCACACGAGACAACATGCTGCCCGCCTACTAGGAATTGTGAAGCACTTCCAGGAAACAAGGAGAATGTCTGAAGGGAGGTGTGACCTCCTCCAGAAAAAAGACCATCAGATGACCCAGCTTCAAAGAAGCTACCACTTCAGTGAAGCAAACGGCGATCAGACCTTTATCTGCTCACTCCTTTGTGTAGGCAGACAGGCTGGCATCTCCTTCAGAAGGGGACAATCAGGTGCAGAACCGGTTTTCCAGGAGGAGTGGCTCATTATGATGGGTACATTGCAGGGGTGTGACCAGGGCTCCGTGCACTGGAAGAAAGCTTGTGCCATCTGGGTTTAGAGTAGAGAAGGTTATCCTGGGATTGTTTGGTGGCTAAACCCCTAGGACAGTACTTTCAGGCAAGACCTATTGGTTTTGCCAATGCTTGTTTACATTACTGTTGGCAATCTTGCCTAATGCACTGAGGTTATAATTGCTAATAATGTTGCTTATGGTGGTCGCAAATGTAATCTTGTCTACAGTAGTACACTGCTAATACTATTAGTAGCTCGGAATGGTTTTAATTGAACAAAAGTAACTCTTTTTACAAAAAAGGTTGTAGACTCCGGTGTCAGAGCAATACCATCACACAAAAATATACTCATCGTAAACTACCTCAAAACCAAAACTTTAAGCTCTTTGGAGGGTGGAGGGGCAGTCCTAGATACACATTTGAGTGACACCATGAAACAACTGGGGGTGGCACAAAGTGCTGGAAGAAAGGGGGATCTGGCGGCTATTGTTGAGCAGGATCGCAGATCCATCTGGCCTCAGGGACAAACTCAGTATATTTCACTAAGTAATTTGCCAAAACCAACACAATTCAGCAGCGCCCGCACGTTGTCCCTTTCTGTTTGGCGCAGCACCGTGCAAGGGGCCTTTCTTATTTTAGATTCCAGCTGTGTCCAAAAACAAAGGACTACAAGCTTGGCATCACTTCACAAGTACTTAAGACAAACTACAATTTGGAAACAAACTTTTGAATGGATTTGATCCCTGTATATAAGACATATGCATGTACTGTGAAAAAGGCAGATGTATTGGTCTGTACGAGTATTTAGACGAATAACCTTAAATAGCACGTACAATTTTTTTTATTTAATTCACATGCACGCATTGTACATCGACTTTTCTAGTCACACATCGTCTTTACAGGTAGGGATTATATGTTAAGTGTGCGAGGCTGGGAGACAAAACCAAGTCAGGATTAAAACATTACGTAGTGGTTGGGTTTGTCTGTACTAATAAGACTTAAGTACTACCCAAATAAACCCTTTTTAGCAGCATTATCATAACAGATTGAGAAAAAACAATAAGGTTCTAAATCCAAGCACTGCAGTTTGCAAGAAGGTCCTAGATGCCCATTTATAGCTCACTGCGCTATGTTAGAAGGACTGTAATTTATGAACTGCATGTAATAAAAGGATCCCAGTGTCAAAAACAGTAACCCACTTAACTATCTACATAAAATAAACATCTATCATCTGCACATTACACAATGTCCTTTGCAGGAGACACATTAACCCTCTATGCTAATTTATGAGTCAAGCCTACCTCTCCCAGTGTGTCTTGACGGCACCTTCTGTGTATTTAGGACGGCCGTTCGGGAAATGGGAACGTTCTTTGTTATTTAGGTTTTGCGCCGATACGTGAAATATTTATTATGTTTCCCGCTTGGGTATCAAACCTATCTTGCCGCTATTCCCTGTCCATGTGATAATAAGACAGGCCAAACTATGTCTCACTTTTTATTGTCTTGTAAATTCTATGAATTTTATACTAGACTATTTTTGATACCGCTTTTTAAAACAAAAAAAACAAAAAATCGAGACATTAGGCAGTGTGGAGCTAAGTTTACAGCCATTATCCAATTGGCTGATAGTGAAACATGTTTACATTTAAGCTCATTTCTAAAACATGCTGTAAGGGCACGTGGCACTTTACCTTTCTAGTATTCTGCTGCTATTTTTAACTTTGTTCCACAATATTAAAGTGGTGTTAAAATCCCCTTTGTTACTAAACTGATGACAAAAGAATTACGTAAATATGAAGGATCATTCCAAAATTGCTATGAGGGCACCTGGCACTTTATCTTTTAATTATGTATTGTTATTTGTAATCACCCACTTGTTAGCATTTAATTGTGTTTTAAAAATATGAAATGTATAATATTTTATGTATGTTACTTTTATGGATGGAAAACCTTCCGTTTGATGACGATGAGTCAAGACTGTGACCAGACGAAACACAGACTTCTCCAGCAAGTGCATTAACCACCAGTTATCTCGCCATTATTATTCCCTGAGATTTACAGGGCACACAAAGCTCTCTGCAACAGGTGGCTTAACCCCACAAGTTTTTTTTTTCTTTAAATGCTGCCGTTGCGACTAACTAAGCCAAAACTGAATTATTGCCACGTTTCTCCTAGTTGTTAATTTCTCTGTGGCAGAGTTTTAAAAAATAAATCTAAATGACAACTGACGGACTGCTTTTCATGACTCCGCCTCTCGTGACTCCACCCACTTTTTATTGCCACACCTTGACCCACAAGAGTAATGTTTTTCCAATTCCAGCACTAACCACATTATACAAGACGAATATTTACATTAGTAATTATCAACACAAAACTGGGTACCGACCTCCAAAATGTGATATAGTCTGTCTCCCTGTGAATAAACCTACTGACTTATCTGCGTTACTTCACGTGTGGATTCCCAAAGCTTAAATGTAAATGAGCACGTGTTTATCACTGCATAAGTGGGGAATAAAAGTACTTTTCACTAAAAGAAAGTTGGTCTTTAAAAGTCGGTGCGTCTCATTACCCATTTTTGAGCTCCTTCAATCTGGGACCAATGCAGATCTCATCCAATGTACAGCTTTCAATAACACATGTACAACAATGGCCAGACGGCAGACACGCTCTCCAGAGACACTTGGAGCTGTCACATGACCCCAAGTTTTCAGCTATCATCATCGGGAGTGGGTCTATGCCCCTAAATTTGAATGTGCAGATCGGAGTGAGGTCAGCGTAGGTTCCTCGACTCCCAAGACCACACTTAGTTCCCTGACCCTCAAGGCCGCACTTACTCTGGCGGATAGAGCCGCAGCTCTTCGATGTCCCCCAGGAAGGTGAAGAGGTTGCGCATCTGCTCACTGGTGACAGCGGCAGACAGGTTGGTGACCTGGATAACGGTGGTTGGAGGGAGCCCGGTGTTACTCATCATCATCATAGCGGCGCCGGTGGCGTCAGCTGAAGAAACGGGAAAAGCGCTGGCACTGTATACCCGTAACCGCTATTCCTGCGGCCGCGACTGCATGGGCCTCGGCAACACGCATGCGCATAACCGCCAAACACAGGGGGGGGGAAGCTCCGAGAGAACGTCCAAATACGTCATCAACGTAAGGGCGTAATGGCGTCCGAGCCTAGACTGCTCATCTCGAATCTCGGGCAACTGCCATCTTAAACGTGGGTTGTAGCAGCTTTTTTCCTTGATAAGTAGGTGTAAACTCGCCCATTGAAAAACAATTTGAAATGTATCACTGGGAAGTTTACACAGCATGTTTTTAAAGACACTGGTTCTGGGATCTGGAGTGATTTGAAGATTTGTGTGGAATCTGAATGGGAGCTTTTGACGGATTCCTTTTACCCTCGTGTTCTATTCAAACAAGTCTCACTTTAGTTACAAGTGTTGTGAGTTTTCTCTGTTCAAGCCCATCCCGTCACCCTCTTCAGTCTTATAGTGTAAGTCTTCCCTGGCGTGGAAGTGAAAACGAGGATCCGGTACCAATAAAATTCAATTCGACAAACACCACACATTTTATTGTATTTACATTTTCTGGGAACAGGCATTCTGTCAAATTTTGATTATTAGATTTGATGGGCGAAGACAGAGGCGATCGACTGTAAAAGGGAGCCGAAACGAATGGTGATTTCATGCAAACCTCCTTTATTGCTCTCATACACCATCATGACCGAGCTAATTTCATGCGCGTTCAAGCCTTCCTCGATGCGGCTTCAGAAATGGGCTTAATTAAAATAGAATTTTTGAAGTGGTCGAGTCTGACAACCAGCAGCAGCATTCATGATCTCTCTCAATGGTCCTCAAGCTGCAGTCGCGTTGGAAGCCATTACACCTATAGTCTAGTGTGTTCAAAGTGTGAAACATACCAACAGGAAAGTGGGAAATAAAAAATAATCGGGAAATTGTATTTTCCACAATGACATATTGAAAAGCAGTGGTGCGCGCGCACCACAGAGGAGCGGGGGGAGGGAGCGCGGCAGCGAGGCGAACGCGCGCTGCTGCGCGTGCTAGCCACCGTCGGGAATGGGAGGAGCAAAGGCGGGACATGCGCCCGCCTTTGCCCAATTGCGTGCCGTTTTTTTTAAAAAAAACGCACGCTACAGCCAATGTGGGCTTCCGAAAGCAAAACCACACGCACGAGCGTGTGGTTAGCTTTCTGAAGCCCTTTCTAGAGGTCTCGCGCTGCGCGAGCAGTGCTGCGCACTGCAACGCTAGGCGCGAGACCTAAAAAATGACTACATGTCAACCCATCTAAATTGGGCAGGCGAAGATGAAGTAATTTCTCCGAAGGCCCTTACTCCATAGGGCCCTCTGAAAAGTTTGGTCACAGCAGAGACAGAGTAGTCTTCACCATGGCCAAACCAAAGGTCTGCCCACACTTAAATCGGGCGGGCGGTCATATTGGCAGTGTGTATACTTCATCGCCTTTGCAATGGAGAATACATACAGCAATTTATAAATCGGGCCCTTAATTTCTTGATTTATGAACAGATCTCTCATTACTTTACAATATCATTGTTGCCACTTTGCGAATTCGGTACCCTAAGATGCTAGTGAACAATCAGGGTTATTATTTATGGGTTTAAATGGGGTTGGGAATGTAGGGATAATTGTATTTTTAGTTAGAGTGTCCCATATCTCCATTATTTGGCAATTATGTCTAAGACGTATGCCTTTTTAGGTCTGTGTGCTCTAACCAGCCATATTACGCCTCATGGTGCCTTTCCTAATAGCGCCATTTGCATGTGTGGCCAGTGTTTTTCTGTTTGTCATAGTGACCATTCAAAAACCACCCTCATCTGGGAGGCGTAGAAGTACCTACTTATGTCTGGCATACCAAGTTCTTTGTAGGATTCTAGAAAGTCTTGGTGTGCAGTTATTCAACACAAACATATCACATGCTTTTTGTATGCCCCTCAAGTCTTGCATTGGGATCTTAAACAGGAGGGCCTGAAAGTGATATAACAGTCTGGTGAGGATATTCATTCTTAATGTAGAATTCTGTCTCAGCCACAAAATGAATAGGAGTGACCCTCTTGGTACTCACGTGCAATTACCCATTAAACTATTCCATGAAGATTTCTTTCTCCATGTCCTTTCTTGTTTACTGTGGAATAGTCGGAAGATCTATGGCTCTCTGGAGTTCAGATGTATCCACAGATCAGGATCTTCACTCTTATATAATTCCTTATAATAAGAAATTAATACCTCTCTCTTTTCTTCTTCATTACATGTTTATCTGCCATCACTTTTCCTGATGTTGGGGATTCTAATATAATCTGTGGCTTGTGTCAGCTCAGCACGCTAGTAATTTGTCCACCTTGCCAGCTTTCTTGCAAAAGTGTTGTTTAAAGTATATTAGGGACCTATCTGTATATTTCGTTAAGAGAAGATCAAGCTGTCATCTCAGTTTTGTTATTTCTCTCAAGAAGTTTAAAGTTCTATTGTCTCTGTATTGTTGTTCTCCTATATTAAGTTCTTCCTCTAGTTTATCTTTTATTAGGGACCAGTTTCAATGTTAAGCTGCCTTCATGGAAATAGCTTTTTCTCTTATTACAGTTTTGAAGGCATCCCAAATGACTTGTTAGGTCAAGCCTGGGCAGAGCATGCGCTGCTCTGCGAAGAATGCTGTATTCGAGTATGTACTTGAAGCCCCGCCCACTCTCCGCCCATATTTGTCATTGGCTTGTGTCATTGTCCTACGTAAATGCTGGCTTCTGATTTGTTAATAGGCTGGTTAGTCCCTCCTTAGTACCACCGCCTTATCTTCATTTGTAACCTCCCATGAGGACTGGCCCTTTTACTTCGGTTGTTACACGGTATGTCTTATTTAGTCTGTAAGCACTATTTTCTTTAATGAGCTTCTCCTACTGCAGGCACGACATGTTTTCCTGCAACATTCAGCGTGCCATGCGCGCTTTCACTTTCCAAGCAGCCTGGGACAATGGCGGCCGCTTCTTTGAAATGCTATAGGTCTCACATTTTCAAGAGTTTGAGCTATTGGCATTGTGAATGACAATGCCTTTTATTTATGTGTTAATTATCAAAACAGATAAATTAAAGGCATTGTCATTTACAATGCCAATAGCTTAAACTCTCACAAATGCGAGACCTGTTGCATTGCAAATGCTTGCATTGGGTGTGATCTTTCTGATTGTGGGTCAAATAATTCTTTATTCAATCTACCAACTCTTCTACGTGTACCTAATCTTTTAGGAAAGATGGATCAAAGCTCCAAGTCCTCCCTTTCCTGGGGGTGTCATCCATCAAGACGTTCCAAATTACCGGCACTATTTCAATCCTCTCTGTGATTCCTGATAGATAGTTCTGAAGTCCATTTCTGGACAATTCAGGAGTACAACATATGGGTGTTACATTCAGTTTTAAGGCCAACGCCAGCCTGAAGTATGCCCAAGTGCACAGAAAATGAGCTTGGCCGGCTACATTCTTTTTTTCATGTTCCGTCTGCCTTTTTTAAAGACCATGCACACTTGTCTTCACAATGGGGTATTTTATGTTTACTTATGGGGATGCCTTGTCCATCCAGCAGAAACACATGCAAAGTTTTTTGCAGGATTTTGAAAAAAGCTATTTATTGATTTTAATCTTATGTCAAGCTGTTGTACAGCATTTGCGCCTTTTCATAGTTGTGGGTTAGTGAGCATCTCTGTATCATTTTTGTTATTCCTGGCAGGGGAGTAATCATGCACAAACAAATATGCAAATCAGAACCTTTTTCCATGGAGTGTGCTTAATTATTTAATTTTTGCAGGGAAGGTGCATTCCTGCTAGAGAGAGAGATCAGAGTTTTGTCTAGTGCCGGTTTTGACTCGCCATGAAGTAGCGCACAGGGTTAATATGCCTGCTGCAAAGAACACGTTCTGTGTGGAACTCAGATCTGTATTTTATGTTGATAGCTGAGAGGATTGCTGCTTATGTCACAGAGATCCTTTTGTTACCGCAGTTCATAAGATACAACCCTAATATAGAACAGTGACTGTTATCAAAGAGCTGCATGCAAACTGCATAAAATAGGTTAGGAGGTTCTGTTTTTTAGCCCAGTCTTTCATTATCTATTGCTAATGTTGCTGAAAAGGGTTTCTTTGGCTAAATATACCTTCTTATTAGTAAAGCCAGCCTTTACCAGTGCTTTAAAACAAATTAAATGCATGTGGGAGAGGGCTATGGAGAGATGAGGGGCACTTTTTCCCGGTGGTCTTGAGGGAATCCGAAGAGGTGGTCATGGGGAGGGGGAGGGGGTGCCAAAAATGATTGTCGCACCGGGTGCCAACAGTTCTAAAGCCGGACTGTAGGGAGTCCAAGGTCAGACCAGTTTGGACTGGTACAGGTGGGGATGTGGATTAGTCCCAGAGAGAGCCGATGACAGGGCTGTTGTGGCTACATGGCAGCCTGCAGTTCAGGAGCAGTGGTGAGTTTCACAGAAGCAGTGGACTCCCACACTGAACACAGGCAAAGGCAACATCCTCCTGCCCAACAAAGGTAAGAGTAGTTTGTGGGCCCTGAGCACAGGGGCATGAAGGCTGTCATGCACATCATAGAAAAATGATACCCTAAAGGGAGACCAGCATTCACAGTTAACAAGAAAAAATACACGCTCACCCATCATCTTCCTACTTTATTTTGATTCAGTGACATTATCTTGAAAATACAGAATGCTAATTCATCATAAGGTACAGCAATAAACTGATAAAACATTCAGACAATACTGTCTTCAAAATATACAAAGTCAAACATACAGTCAATACGTAAGAGGAAAGTGCGCAAATAGTGCAATCACGCAACTTCCACCACCACTGGTCACCTCTTAGTTTAGGATGATGGGGAAGTAGCCATCCTCACTTAGGCTGGGGATTCACTTTTTGGTGACTTCTGTCAGCAGAGATGAACAAACATCACAGTACAATTGTGGAACATCCCCAGTGGGTTTGCAGATTATCAAGCCCCCTGGATGTAAACACATGGCAGGTTGAATACATGTAAAGAGCACGGAAACAGTGCTTTTTCAAGCTATGCTGAGCACCTTTGTCCAACTAAGGAAAATACAAAAAAGCGATGGGTGGATATTTGGTACTGGAACTATTTGGTCTGTACCAGTTTTTCCCACATTTAAATCGCGGACCTCTATCATACCTAAGGGGTTTGTCTTTCCTGAAATTTGGGTGAACTGATTGATTGAATGAATCTCAGCCACTGGTAATTACTCTGGCCCACAAACCACTCCTTTATTTTTAGACCACAATGCCACTCTAGACCGGATCAAGACATAAGCAATTCAGTATCTGTGTCCCACCACTGGCAGGAAACCAGGGCCAATGGAATGGAGAACTTCACTCAAATTCGAACACTCCCCTTAAGGATGCATTTTTTCTGGGCTTCCCATCCCGTTCCTGTAGCATACAAAAGATATGGTTTCTGTAAGATAGGACTGATTATAACCAGTCAAAGGGACTCGTTGATTGACCCAGATAATATCTACGAGGCATGTTCCTTGGTTGTCAGGACAAGCCAATCACAACAGAAGAAGTGGAGTAGGGCAGGCTTCAGGTGGAATCGACAAAAAGAAATCTGCCCATCAAGCACACATTTTAACCCCTAGCCTACCAGGCAGCTGCACTGCTGGGATCCAGGGAACAAAGTACACGCAGGTTGTCATGTCCACAAAGGATGAAGGCCACCTGAAGTGAAACAGCCATTTATTTCAGAATCACGTTGAATGCCCCTCCTAGACACCATTCACTGAGCACACAATGTGTTGACCCCTCTCTCTCCACTCTCTCTCTTTCTGTCTCAGGCCCCACATGTAACAGCATTCAGTAAATAATACACACACCATAGGAAAGGTAAAAGCTCTCTTGAAAAGGGCCTTGCAGCTATTGGGGAAGGGCTGGTATGCTGCCTGTCACTCTAGACTGTTATGCAGTGCAGCACAGCTTTTGCATGTTGTGAAGCAACTTCTGTCCCTATGCTAAGCTCTACTACCAAGAGATAGTGTGTGCTCGCTTCTGCCCAGCATTTGCAGGAATACAGAGGGATCAAACATCTATTCTGGACCAGGGGGTTTCATAGTTTTGAACTGTCAAGGCAGTGAGTTGAACAGTTTGTGTGACTGGGGGATTTCTGCATTTGTTTTACTAGACCAACAATAATCTTTAAAATGCATAATAATCCCATGTAATGTTCACCTGCCTATGTCAACAGACAGAGAGCGTAAGAGGATAATTCTTTCATGGACCTATCAGAGTTAGAAAAACAATCTATTTAACATACAATTTTAGATTAAATCACATTATGCATGTTTATCAGAACCCACAACATACCTGGGGTGAATGTCTGCTGCTGTCGGCAGTAGACTGGGGCGGAGGCTGGCTTCTGTCCGTGGCAGGCTGTGGGGAAGGCTTGGTCCTGTCTGTACTGGGCTGTGGAGAATGCCTGCTTCTTTCTGCGCCAGGCCGAGGTGAGTACCTGCTCCTCTCCTTGCCAGGCTGAGGTGAGTTCTTACTCCTATCTCTCCCGGGAAGAGCTGGGGAGTTGTTTGAAGAGGGGTTCCAGAGAGGAGAGCTGCTGACATCCTCAATCACCTAGCATGGAACAAGCAAACTAACGTTATACAGAGTTGAAGATTTGCTACATAAGCTGATTCCTTTCAAATTGTTTCTGTTTAATAAAAGGATTGTAAACACAGGTTCCTGAGAAAACACTAACCCTATTATGCATTTTATTTCTATATTTAATTTCCAACCTGCATTTCCAGAGGGTACAATCTCCAGCTTTACTTTCTCTTTCAGCTTCAGTGGCTGAAAGAATAGCTAGACTTGTGCGACTGCTGGGACAGCTAATAGAGAAGGGGTATCAGTGCTTAATTTGAGCCGGTGGTTTCGGTGCTCGGCACGGGTACTTTATTGTCAACACCGGCTCTTATGACAGCCTGCCACATGGTGGCGCTGTTTGTCTTATTTTTTGAGGAGCACACAAGCTGTTGTTTAATAATTATATATACACATTAAAATCACAAATACCTGCCACCCACAGCTATAAGAATAGCTTGGCGGCATGTATTAGTCATTTTAATGTATATTCAAAGTCTGAATCGTCACACTCGTATGAATGTGATGGGTAGTACTGTCATTGGCAGCGCTTTTGGAAGCAATAGGTGGTGCAAGCTGCAGTGGCCTCCTACGGGCCCTGGCACTTTTGTTTTTTTACAAATTAAGCACTGAGGGGTAGCTAGTGGATCATAAGGCGTGGGGAAAGCGTAGTGCAGGCATGAGCATCACTGTGTCTGTGGTAGGCTGAGGGTGAGACTGTGGATCACTATCTCCTTGTGCCTGCAGCCGGGTCCAGGTGACACACTGCAGACCACCTCGTCTGCCTGTATGTTCAAGCAGCTCATCCGCATGGAAGTACACATTAGCTGTGAAGCAGCTCTTTTGTGCTGTGAAGTGATGCCCTTTAGATATAGCACTGGAGGAACAACATGATGTGGAGATTAAGAAATTATTAAGAAAAATCCTACTAGAAAAAAAACAAAATGAAGAAAAGTAAAAATGTTACTGTGAATAAAAATGAAGAAAGCCAGTTATACTTTGAAAACGCGTCTTGTTGTTAATGATTTGAGCCCTGAATGGGTGGATGAGGTTAGGAGTAGTGTTAGGATTTGGTTTATTAGAAACTTTGAGGTTGTGTTTATATGTTACTGTATCATTTTAGGATCATAGTAAGGGATTGTGTTAGATATAGAGAAAAGGGACATTCAGTGTAATGATTAGGATTGTATTTACGTTTGCAGTTAGGGTTGCACTTCAAGTTATATTCAAGTTAAATTTGGACAAGGGTAAGGCACCAACAAGGATGCAGGAGTAGGTTGCAGGACAGCAGGTACATGCTATTTTAAATATTAAATGAGGGGAAAGGGCTGAAGGCGGGATGGCCATGCTGTGCACAGCTTCCCCATGACTCCTCTTACCCTGTGAAGCTCATTCATAGCCTCATGTGTGCTGGGGAAGATCACTGAGGGCTCATAGGATTAGTTGTATACCTATCAATTTTTGAGCCTGTTTTTACCCTTTTATTCCTGCCATAAATTTTCTTTTCTTGTATGATTACCTGCCTATATGCTATTAATGATACTTTTCGCAATGTTTTTTGATGTTCTGTTACTTGATACTTTGATGTTTCCTTTTTGATATTTTTTCAATAAACTTATCTTTTGAAACTTAAAAGAATAGTGCGCTACCATTTTATCGTAGCAAAAATATCGACAACTGAAATATCGACAAGGCATGTATATATAGGTAAGCATATGTTTACTATACCTAACGCCATTCATATGTACCTTCATAATATATATTTTTTGAAGGTATGCAGATGTGGAGTTAAGAATAGTAAAGATATATATATCTATTCTAGCTTGCTTGATATTTTAGTTGTTTACATTTTTGCTTGCCACAATGTTTGGATAGCGCAACATTAAAAACCTTGATACATTGACACACAACTGTGCAGCTTTTGATAAGGCGGAGTTTCCACCTTGGGGTTCCATGTTGCATCACAGGCAACCTAAGCTTTGCTCTCATTTATTTTAGGTCACATGGAATGCTTGGGTGAAACACTATCCAGTTATTGATGGCTGTCCTTCTATAATTGTTTATTTTCTTCATAATTAGTTTTTTTATTACTGCTTCTTGATAAAGGTGTTTCATAATTTTTGCAATCTTTATTATCACATAGATTTAGAAGACATCAGTGCACCCCCGCTCACCTCCTTTAATCAGCTTATGATTCTCCTGCTTAAAGTAGTCTACTTGTTGTCTTTGTACTCTAATATTATTATAGGGTCTTCGTAACAATACATTATTTTAATTAAATTGATAAAAATAACCTTTGCTTGAAAAACAGCTGAAATAACTCCTAGGCCTTGATTGTGAGTGTGTTGGTGTTTACTAAGACATGCTTAAACCCCTGTTTGCGCAGGGGTTGGGTGGTAATTACTGCATCCGGTAATTACTGGGTGCGTTAAATACACAACTCTTCGTTAAATTTCAGCAGGTCAAACCTGCTGGAATTGAACAGGGGAAAAGTATATGGTATTTACTGTACGATGCCGATATTGGAGTGGTAGACACCAAAATCCACGTTATACCTCAGTAACTCATAATAGTTGCTATTTATTGCACCTGATAAATAACGTACCCCATGGTACCATTATGTATCTGTTGTGATGAAAAACACCTAGATTCTGACAAACTCAGAATCAGTGCCCTAGTATTTGGCGTTACCATAGGAGGTGCAAGGAAAAGGCATCCTCATAGGAGACTATCCAGAGACTGGGGGGGGAATTAAGATAGATGAAGAAGGGATATGAGGACAGACGTACACCAAGGAACAAACCAAAGGGCCTTTGATGGAAACAGGAGAGAAGGCGGGGGACCTATTTGAACCTTATCTGTGATATTTAGGATATTGAGATTTGGTTTCTGTCGACAGTTTCTGCGGCTGGCGCAGAGGTACACATTATCTTTGGCTGTAATACCAGCCGGCGGTTACAGGAGTCTCAAGTGCCATCTACTGCATACCTGAGCTGCTTCTCTGAAATGGGAAATGGCTGGAGGTGCCCTGCCATTAACTTAACACTTCCTGGTTGACAGTGGAGAGGCTTGGAGATGCACTTCTGGGGGCATATTTACAAGGGAATAACACCACTGGGATGTCACTTTTTGTGACGTTCCGGTGGCGCAATGCCCTGAACCATATTTACAAAGTGGCGTTAAGCCACTTTTTGTGGCTTAACGCCACTCTGTAAATATGGTACCCTTTCAAGCAGGTACATGCGTGAAAGGGGCATGCAATAGGTGTTGCTGTGTGCGTTCCACCGCAACACCCATTGCTTTTTGACGCTGCTACAGATTTACAAGGATCTGTAAATCTGAGGCAGCACCAAAATCTACCGCCATGCAATAGCAGGTGTTAGAACGGAGAAACGAGGAGAAATACTTTTATTTCTCCTCGACTTTGCTTTTTCTATGTGTGCTGCATTCTGCAGCACACATGGAAAGAGCAAAATGCCTTTAATGATTGTTTATGTGCAGGAAGGTTTCCCTTCTTGCACATAAACTATCATTAAATAATGGCGATTTGCTACTTCCATAATCGCCATTATTGATTGTTTATGTGCAGGAAGGGACACCATCCTGCACAAAAACAATCACTCTCTGCAACGCAGGCACCCTTGCACTATGGTTCAAGGGTATCTGCGTTGGCGCTAGGCAGCTAGTTTTATGGTCAGTGTTATAGAAAACACAGGGGTGTGCTGTATTGTGGTAAATACGGCACATCCCTGCGTTTTGGAAAATGTTGGAGCGCAGCGCTGCCAATTTTGGCGCAGCTCCACGCTCCGACATTTTCTTGTACATATGCTCCCTTGTTTCTATGCACTCCCAGTCTGTAAGAATAAGTGCGTGGAGATGGAATTGCTCTCTGGATTTAGCAGCTCAACAGGCACCACCTTTCTATGATGGGGCGGGACAGGTCATGGTGATTAACAAGTCTACCTGGAGTGGAGTGGGCCTCGAGTTGTGGTTGTTGTCTGTCCTAAGAGGGTACAGAGATAAAGGTGCAATAGTGATGCAACGCCTTTCTGGGATGAAAACATCTCCAGATGTACTCTCTATCTGAAAAGAGTCCTAGGTGGGCCCCGCGCTGTGCCTGCGGTAACTCTGCACTGAGCATACTGGCGCTTGTGTGTAACACCTCCAAACCTTCCTCCACTCCTCCGCCTGCTGCCGGCTCTGGAACCCCATCACCAGTGTCTCTGAGCTGCTGCAGATCTTCAGTTCATGCTGCATCTTCTTGCTGTGCTTGGGCTTGTAGGCCACGCGGCAGCCACGCAGGTCCAGCTGTAGGAGGGGCTGGAGGTCTCTAGCACATTTGTAACACTGCAGAAATGACAAAGAAAGGGAGCAAGGTCACATGTGAAATACTGCAAATGAGGCAGCCAGAAACACAGGATATCAGCCAGAAGTAGACTGAGCTACTGGAAAATCAGGAGACCACACATAAGTCTGGCGCCTCACTCCACAGTAATATATTTTTTGGTGATTAAGATGGACCTACACTGTGCATGGTGGGCACTGCTTAATTTGAGCTGGTGGTTTCCGGTACTTGGCACCGGCACTTAATTGTCAACACCGGTGCTTGTGACAGTCTGTCACAAGGTGATGCTGTCTTGATAATTTAGAGACGACCACAACATCAGGTAATTAGTAATTTAATATAAATTAAAAATGACTATTACCTGCTGCTCAAGCCGTTCTTATAGCTTTGGGGGTCTGATATAGTCTGAATTGTCTCACTTGTAGGGGTGTGAGGGTTAGTAGTTGTGTTAGTAGGGTGCAAGCTGCAGCGACCTGCTGACAAGAGCCCTGGTACTTATTTATTTGCAAATTAAGCACTGATGGTGGGTAATAATTGGTGGGATCATCAAATTGAAACTGCCATAAATTTACATACACTGAATAAGAACAAAGTACCTACCTGTAACAAGGGTCTTGCACCTTGCTCTCTATGGTACAGTCCCATTCTATGGACATCTTCAATATCTAGTGATTACTTCTAGAATTGTACATAGTCCTTGAAAAAGAAAAAATTATGAGGCCAGACGTTGGGTGTGAATGTAGTGCTACTCTTCTATGGCATCAACAAGAAAACTCCCATACCCCATGCCTCTCATGATTATTGGATCATTTTTTAGGATGTTTCATAACACTCTACAACAATATGCAACTTTTTGACTGAGCTACTCCCTTACTTTGACTTCCCACATCAAACACACCACCAGATCTGCCAGACTATCTCTACTCTTCCGAATAAACTCAAACCTTTCCTCCCACTAACTGACCTCTGCCTGGTCAGTCAATCTGCAGTTATCTCCTGCATCGATTACAGAAACTCAATAATCATCAGAGTCCCTTAATAAAGTCTTGCACCTCGTAAAGCCATCCTCCACTACAAGGCCCATTTAATTTCCAGCACCCACAAATTTGATCACATCTGAACATCAAAAGTCCTACATTGGCTCCCCATTGGGGCCCGAATTAAACTAAAATTAGCTTGCATTACTTTTAAAGCAATTCACTCCCCTTTTCCAAACTGCCTACGCTCTGCCACAAAAATATCTTTGTTCGAACTAAGTTGGCAGGGTATACCCAGACGTGGGCCCCTTGCTCACTTTGCCACCGGATTAAAGCTAGCCTGGCTGATGAGGGGTGATACCCCGAAACCGGTCCCAGGATGCTTGTTTCCGGTCCAGAGAAGACCTGACTTGGCACTTCGGGCTGGACTAATCCCATGAGGAATAGGGTCAAGACTGATTTGCATATGGCTGGGTCTGAACTGGGGTGGCGAAGTGAGCTAAAGAACGATGATGGATTCAACCCAGATCTTTGACTGGGGGAGAGTGTCTGAAAAGTTTCAGCGCTCCGTCCATCATTTCCTTGTGTTTGCTTTTTTACAAAAATATCTGGAGGCATCAAACCTCTTAGAAGTAGAGAAATCCTCATATTTGAATCTAAAGATCTGAAAACTATCCCAGTCCTTCAGAAGACCAGCACCCTCCCTCTGGAACACACTTACTCCTGAAATGCGCTGCCAAGAAGACCTATACACCTTCCACAAGCAGCTAAAAACCTATGCTGGAAATGTCCACTAGGTGGTAGAGTTCACCCATATTTTGATTGATGGAGGGTTAGAACAGAACAAAGAATTTACACCAGATGTGAAACTCATGTTTTGCAGTTTATGACTGTGAACCATCTGGCCCTGTACTGTGTCCGCATCGTCTTGTATCGACTACAACATATGGGACAGAAAGAAGAGCCTAACAGTAAGAGGCTGCCCTCCAACATGATACGATTCTGGCAAACGGAAGGGAATTCAGGTTATATGTCTGCAGAGGGGACCACAGTCTGTTAGAAGGAAAGGTTACTTTAGCTGTAACAACCGTTTTTAAACTTCTTGCTGTTCTAGAGTCACACACAGTGCATTATTCCACCACCTAATGGTCGAGATTTCTGTTTGAGGCCAGTCTCTCTTCTTAGCAGTCAACTCTGCCTTTAAGTGTTCCCCTCTTCAGCACCATGGTCTTTGGCACGTTTTAGTGTCAAGGTGCTCTTGTCTCCGCTTTGACAGTGACTCTAGACCTCCCCTCCCCCTTGTTTTCAGAAATGTCCATGGGATCTTCCAGTGGTACACACCTGTGTCAGATGATAGTACAGTCCGCTCGGCTGGTACTCAGAGGACACTTTTGTAGTCACCAAGTTAATGCAGGGAGGGAATGAATCAATGAAGGCCACTAGGCCCAAAGCTAGAAAACACCACTGATGTATTGTATTGTATTTTAATTGCATTTATAAAGTGCTAACTACCCCTGACGAGGCGCCAAAGTGCTTTTTCAACGAGTAGCACGCTACTCCGGAACCCAGAAGGATTAGTGGTGAATTAGTATAGTGAAATATAAAATAAATTTGAGTGATGGATATGTTAGTCTGTTATTTGGATTGAAAAGGATAGTGGAGGGATAGAAGAGGGAAAGGTTTGCATTTATATAGCACTTGCTACCCGTGATGGGTGTTGAAGCGCTTTTCGGCGAGTAGCACGCTACTCCGTATTGTGAATATCATAGATTATCACTGTTGACCAAAAAGCTGTGATCTTTGCTCCCTGATCCAGTATCAAGACACGGTCATATATTAATAAAATCATACTCTGAACTTTTTCTGTTGTTTCATGATGACTTTGACTTGCCTGGACAAACAGATTAATTGACCTTATTAATGGTTTATCATGGTTCACATTAAACATTATCACGCAAAAGCCTACGATTATGTTTTATTCATGTGTAATGTCAATGTATCACAATTCTCATTGTAAAAACAATAAAAAAATTCTCATCTTTTGGTTTGAAGTCAAATGAGGGAGGCTGCACAGACAATTCTGATGTTTTTAGAGTGAAACATTGTATAAAAAGCTCAGGTTTTAGTCATTCGAGGAATGTTTTTTGGATTTCCAGACAACACGGCACTAGTCAGCTAGGCGCCCTGCCAATGAACATTAAACATCAGACTCTTAAAGCATTAACATTTTCATTATTCACTTGTGCCAATATGTTCTAATATTCACCATAACTGTCTTGCACCCAGTATGACCTACGCTAGTGCTAAATAACTGTAAAATATAGTTCCAGTTGTGCTTGTCTTTGACTTCCCAGAGGAAAGCGTGGATCTCATGCATACAATGTATCCTGCTGAGTCTCTGGCAGGTCTGAAGGAGTCACACTTGGGCGCTGGAGGTTTTAGTGAGACCCTTGAGCATTTTCTCAGGTTTTCAGACTCAATGGCTAGATACACGGCTCTGAGACGTAAAGGAAATCTAACCGAGAGGGCCAAGAATCTTCTGATTCACACCAGATGAAGTAGATTTGATAGCTTGTTTTAAGATATAGTATGTATGTCCCTAGTAAATGAAACTTGGAAGTCAAGTACAAAAATGCAGCAGTACCTAGAAGAACATGGCATCATTGTTTTCCTACAGCGTTCCATGTAGATCGACGGGAACTGGATAGTCGACAGGACTTTAACCCTCATCTCAAATGGAATGGGTTGCAAAAGCCTCATTTTTGCACGATATGGTAAGTTCGCTCTTGATTCTTTAAAAAAAATCACTGGTCATAAGCTACATGTGTGATTTGTTGAGACACATCTAGAAGTGCATTAAGTGGAATAACCCCCCTGGTCCTCTGAGATTGCCGTTTAGGATGAAACTAGTTTTGTTTTCAGAGTTTTATTGAAAGTCCTCTACTTCCCACTGGGGACACCTACTCCCAAGCAAAAGAGGTCTTAGCAGTGCACACTCTGCTCTAGTGATGTACTTTGTAAGCATAGGAAGCTGGCGTTCAGTAGTTCCGTACACCATATATTGCCTTAGCTGCTTTTAATTTTTAAAGTACATGGTTATATTGTGATGGCACCACAGGCTCCCTGCAGCCTTACCAGCAGTAGATGTTCTCGGATGATGAAAAGTTGCTTGGCCCACTGCCCGAGCCATTTCTTCCTCCAGAGGAAGCCACATATCTGGGACTCGGCTCGGGCTGGGCCATCGCTCACGCCAGCGCTCGCAGACCACTGAATATAGTGAGCCCGGTCCTTCACGCATTCGTCCTCCTCCCCGTAGGACTCATAGTGACTGCTGTCCGTGTCAGCACTACCTGTTGGGGCAAGTACACCGAAATAAACCACAATCCATGCACGTGCACTTAGCAATGATCAAAAGTGTCTTTGTTGGGTTTAGGGTAAAGAAGATCTAACTGTATTAGGTTTTGTGGTGGGCGGAGCTGCCTGTGTTGAGTGCAGGACTGAGAAGAGCGAACACTGTTAGATTCAGTGATGGGAATGGCTCTTTGTGTTGGATTTAGGGATGTAGGAAATGAATGATAAGTATTGGGTAAGTGGTGCTAAAAATACATATTCTGTGTTGAGGTTAGGGCTGACAAGAGTGAACTGTGTGAGGTTTATTGATAGGCAGTGCTGCCTGTGTTGAGGTTAGGGTTGACAAGAGTGAACTGTGTGAGGTTTTTTGATAGGCAGTGCTGCCTGTGTTGAGGTTAGGGTTGACAAGAGCATACAGTGTTAGGTTTATTGATAGGCAGTGCTGCCTGTGTTGAGGTTAGGGTTGACAAGAGCATACCGTGTTAGGTTTATTGATAGGCAGTGCTGCCTGTGTTGAGGTTAGGGTTGACAAGAGTGAACTGTGTTAGGTTTATTGATAGGCAGTGCGGCCTGTGTTGAGGTTAGGGTTGACAAGAGTGAACTGTGTTAGGTTTATTGATAGGCAGTGCTGCGTGTGTTGAGGTTAGGGTTGACAAGAGTGAACTGAGTTAGGTTTATTGATAGGCAGTGCTGCCTGTGTTGAGGTTAGGGTTGACAAGAGTGAACTGTGTTAGGTTTATTGATAGGCAGTGCTGCCTGTGTTGAGGTTAGGGTTGACAAGAGTGAACTGTGTTAGGTTTATTGATAGGCAGTGCTGCGTGTGTTGAGGTTAGGGTTGACAAGAGTGAACTGTGTTAGGTTTATTGATAGGCAGTGCTGCTTGTATTGAGGTTAGGGTTGACAAGAGCATACTGTGTTAAATTTATTGATAGGCAGTGCTGCGTGTGTTGAGGTTAGGGTTGACAAGAGCATACTGTGTTAGGTTTATTGTTAGGTAGTGCTGCATGTGTTGAGGTTAGGGTTCACAAGAGTGAACTGAGTTAGGTTTATTGACAGGCAGTGCTGCCTGTGTTGAGGTTAGGGTTGACAAGAGTGAACTGTGTGAGGTTTATTGTCAGGCAGTGCTGCCTGTGTTGAGGTTAGGGTTGACAAGAGTGCGCTGAGTTAGGTTTATTGACAGGCAGTGCTGCCTGTGTTGAGGTTAGGGTTGACAAGAGTGAACTGAGTTAGGTTTATTGACAGGCAGTGCTGCCTGTGTTGAGGTTAGGGTTGAGAGGAGTTATCTATGCTGTGTCTGTGACGGGCAGAACCTTTGTTGAGTTAGGGATGTAAGAGCTGCTTCTGCTGGGCTTAGGGCTACGTTACGAATAGTGATGGGTGGGACAAAAGGCCTCCTTCGGGTTTAGAGATGAGAAGAGTTACCTGTGTTGAGTGTGTGGGTGGAAAGAGCTGTCTGTGCTGGATTTGAGAACGGCAAAAACTACCTATGTATGTTTTTTAGATGGGAAGAGCTACCTGTGATGGGTTTGTGGTTTAGAAGTGTTACCTCTGTTAGTTTTGGCATGGGTTAGGGCCAAGAAGGACTGTGTTGTGATCAGGACTAAGAATGCTTAACTTTGCATGAGTTGGGAATGGTAAGCTGTATCTGTTTTGGTTTTAGTAATACAAACAATTGTCTGTGTTGGGTTTCGTGATGGGAAAAGCTACCTGCATTTGCAACAGAAGTACGAACAATCGCCTGTCTCCATTTAGTGATGAGAAAGTATACCTGTGATGTGAGTACTGACAGGAAGAGAGTTTGGTTGCAGTAAATTTCCTGTATTCTGTGCACAACCAGTTGCCTTTACTGGTGACTAGTTACACAAATGGTTCCTTTAGTAGGACAATATTACATGTGTTACGCATAGGATTACCTGCATTAGAGTGCCCGCGGGGGCTCACGGGCTCCGCTTCCTCATACGAGTCATCCTGTTCCTGTTGCTGAAGATGGATCGGTAGCCCCAGCTTTGCCCTTTCAAACTAAAATACAGAAAATGAGAAGTGGTAGATCTTTTGATCGGTGGATGGAATCTCCAACACACTATGCTGCAAGGTTTGCTGCCATACAAAGTCTTCTCACTCGGTCCTCATAGAAAGAAACGATAGGCAGGGCCACAGGAATAATGCGATTCGACGGCCGCAGCAATTTTTGCCTAATTTTGGATTTGCCGCATATGCCACATAATCCATCATCTGCTGCATAGTGTGCAGATTTTGACGAAAAATGTGTTTCTAGCTCAAACGACTCAAAAGTTACAAAACGTATGGTGACTCAGGTTCCTGCTCACCAGAAGACTTTTCGCAAAGGTTGGCTGGTCATCTTTCAGTTGCTTATTGCTGTATTTGGGTGAACTGTTTACTCAGAGACTGTTACCAGGTTTTAAAATGACATAATAATGAAGTAATACTATCACAAAATGTGCCGCATTATGCTGCATAATTTGCCTTTTCTTGCCACATAATTTAGTGAACCCTGTTGCATAATTTGGTCCTCTTCTGCAGCATAATTCCAGAGGCCCTGACGATAGGCAGATAACTCTATGTACAGGTCCATTTCCCACTTTCCCATTGGATAGACTGCTAGCTAGAAGTATTCTGCGTGGCCATGTGAGGTGAAGTGAACTGTATCAGGTAGGGTGAGGTTTTGTCTTAATGGGTTTTTAGGAAAATACTTTTGTACATTATCGTGCAGGGATCAACGTGAACACAAAAACGAAAAATGTCAACAGATTTGTATTATCTTAGTTCACACAATAAAATGCATCATGTCATCGGGGGAAAAAAAGGTAAACAAAGGGCCCATTGCACTTGCAGAAAAGGATACAGTCTGCAGGATAGTTACATTCTGGAGGGGCAGCTTTGAACCTTCAGATATGTCTGACCGACTGAATATTTAACATGCGGCTCTTGGCACTACATCGTGCATAGACCCGTCCAGCGCAATCTCATGCTGTAACATGTAGCCCTGCCTTCCCACATTCACATATAGCGCTGCCTTGTGCAGACATATACAGTGCTGTAGACATAACAGTCATGTGCCGTTCTGCTTCAACAATTCACATATAGCCGTCGCAGGTCACCTAAAGCAGTGCTTTCTACATAGTCATGTACAAGGCTTCCTTCCTCCTGTGCAGTCTCGTGTAACAAAGCTTCCTGCAAGTCACACCCAGGTGCCTCCCAGATTCACATATAGCGCTGCCTTCTGTCACAGTAACAAGCTGCGCTTTCTTCGGTGTGGTGTTGTGGGCTCTAGACCCGAATGGTAGGTAAAGAACGACACAGACACTGCGTGTAACCTACTAAACTGGCCCCGGGTCGAGCATCCGACTTCTTTTATTAGTAAGCGTCACACCACTCGTGATGCCTGTGTTGGATGGGTGACGGTGGGTGTAAGGCCAGCCCCCGGGGAGTGGTTGGAAACAGCTACGTGCCCGTCAGGACTCTACATCCCTCCAAAAATCCAAACAAAAACAAACAAATACGTCCAAACTGGGGGAGTAAATAAAACATATTAGACACCACCGAGTCTCCCAGTCTCTAGAGGGAGTCCCCAGGACAGCACTGGACAAGTGGACATGTGCAGTTGGCAGCACCCGGACTTCACTGCTCACATACATGATTTAACAAGATGATTCTGGGTTTGAACACAGAGGTGGGTGCAGTCCGGAACTTCAGCAGCATGTCTGTTGGGTTTAAGTCCACTCATACAATGTTAGTCGGTCCCGCGTGCTCTCGCGGTTGTGAGGTTGGTGTTAAACGTTCAAACTGGGATGCATCAAGAGCATTGGTGGAGCTCGCTGCAGAGCTTTCTCTTGGGGTGTCTTGACTCTGTGAAGGACAACCTTGTAAGGACTGGGACGACATCAATGATGTTTGGATATCTTCCTTTGAGGCTCCGGTGCCTTCAGGTACCTGTCGGTGGAGCAGCTTCAGGCCCATCTCTCATGTGGGGATTCTGTTGAAGCCCTTTCCAATAGGCTGCCACGGGACCACGTGTACTGTGCTGGGTTTCATGTGGGCTGCTGCAGGACTGCCAATAGAGCCACAACCGAGTCATTTGTGCAACCACAAGGGTAGATGACACATGGTCAGGTGTGCTCGCCAACAGGACCTAGGTGCAGATGAGCTTAGTAGATAGTCTCTGGATGATTGGTCCCTCACAGTGTCAGGAGTGCCTCCTTACTCTCTTGGTAGTTGGCAGGTGTTAGGCTCCACCCTGGTGGTGAGATGCTCCTTCGTTGGTTAGGGTGATGCATGTGGCATGATGGTATTGTTGCTATAAGACTACCTGTATGACAGGTGGCGAGGATTTGCAAGGAGTTAGGGTGACTGGAGGGACTTTGCGGCTCTGTAGCTTGGTGATGCTGTTCTTCTCCTTCGGCAGGTGCGGTTGTTAGCATGGAGGCCATCACTCACCAAGCAGCCGGTGACTGTGCACTGGGAAGCGTGGGGCAGATATACGGTTTGCACTTACGAGCAACTTACATTTGGTTCTACCACTTGGCTGTCGCCAGTTACGTCGCTCCACATTGGTGGCTGGCTTGTTTCGGTAGGTGCACCCTCAGGTAGTCGCCAAGCCCTCGGTCTTGTCACCCTTGATCTTCTCTCCTGCGCATCTGTGGTCATCAGGTGCTTCAGTATGACATGTCTGGTCACCACACACCTTTTTCTCCTTTCCTTTTCAGTTCTCCTTTGCAGCATGGCATCCTGCCATGCGTCACACGTGTTCTCTTCTTCTGGTGCGAGGTGGCACCACGCCACGTGTCGCTGATTTTCTTGTCATGTTGGACCTCTCGCAGGTCCTGTCCTGTCTCTGAGGTGGCAACTTGAGCAGCAGCGACTTCACTTGGCAGTGTCTTTACTGAGTTGGCAGCCGGTGGCTTCGTACACTACCTGATTGAATAACAAGGGCAGATGGGTTGTCAACTGGGTGCGCTCTCACTTCTTTGTTGGAGGGTGATCCTCTCATTGTCTATTGGCACCATAAGAGGTGCTGGGCCTCAGAACCTGTCATTCAGTCTGATCTCTCTTTCTGAGGGCTTTCTCCTTGAAATTCCCAGGTGCGGCCCTCTGTGCACTTCATGCGAGCCTTCCTTTCTTGTGTAGGAAGAGGGACATCAGTGGTTCTGCTGAGTGCAGGGTATGATATTGCTGGGCAGACGCTATTAGAATTCCTCCTATACCACTATGGTGCAGTATCCTGAGTCTTTGATTTCTGATCACTTGTTGTTCCCCCTTGAGTTTGTGTTCTCGGTCTCTTTTCTTTAGCAGGATGTGCCCTGGTAAGCTGGTGCCCCTTCAGACAGTGGTGGGGGCAGACTGCCACCAGGGGGCACGTGGCACTCTCCGTGCCATTCCCATCTTCTTTGGCCTTCACTCCTGTGTGGCACGCAAGCTTTTCTCCCGATGGGGATGGAGGGGCGACGCAGCTCCCCCGTATTGCGCTGCAACAGCTTAGTCCTTTAGTGTGCAGGTTGGACTGGGTGAGTGCTCAGGTGACAATCCCCCTTTGCTCGCGGCAGCCTCAGGTGCAAGTTATTTTGCCGGGGTGTTTTGCTGCTCACTCTTTGCGGGGAGAGTACGACTGGTGTAGCATGAGTCACACGACCTCTTCAGTTCGGTGGTGATGATAAGGCAAGCCCGTCTGCGCCCGTCCGCGCCGTGACCGCGCCCAGCGCCAGACCCCCTGGTCCGGGCATCCCCCGCGCCCGCCACATCAACAGACGCCGATACGACGCCAGCACCCTCCACGCACTCAACCCCGGAAAAGATCACGCCTGCTACCAGGCCACCCGAAGCGCACCCAAGGGCCCTTCACCTGCCGGAACTGCAGCTTCGCCAGCACCCGCCCCGCCAAACCACCGCCCAGGAAAGAACCCAACTACCTCAGATGCATCCTCCTCAACACCCGCTCCGCCCGCAAACACGCCATCGAACTCTGGGACCTTCTCGACTCAACCTCCCCAGACGTCGCATTCCTGACGGAGACCTGGCTGAATCCTGCTTCAGCCCCCGACATCGCCATTGCCATCCCGGACGGATACAAGATCACCCGCAGGGACCGCACCAACGGAGTCGGAGGAGGCATCGCCATCGTCCACAGGAACACCCTCAGAGTCTCAACCAACACCGACGACACCCTCAGCACCGCCGAACACATGCACTTCCAGATCCACACCGATCCCAACACCACCCTCAGAGGAACCCTCATCTACAGACCCCCGGACCCCGACCACAGTTCAGCGATTCCATCGCTGGCTTCGTCAGCACACACGCCATCGCCTCCACGGACTACATCCTCCTCGGGGACCTGAACTTCCACCTCGAGAACAACAAGGACACCAACTCCACCACCCTGATCGACAACCTCGCCACCCTCGGACTCAGACAGCTCGTGACTACACCCACCCATGCCACCGGCCACACGCTAGACTCCATCTTTTCCGCAAGCCCACACGTCTCCTTCAACCACACCTCCGAACCCCACTGGACTGACCACCACTGCATCCACTTCACCTAAAGGAAGCCCACCACGCACCACCGCACCGAACAAATGCCTCGCCGCTGCTGGAGCAGAGTCACGGAAGACCAGCTAACCACAACCCTCGCCCTGAGCCCACCCGCCGAACCCTCCGACCCCGACACCGCCGCCCGCAACCTCAGACAGTGGATCGACGACTGCGCCAACACCCTCGCCCCGCTCAAGAATCCGCCCAACAGCCACACCAGCAAGAAAGCCACCTGGTTCACCGAAGACCTCCAGGCCTCCAAACGAACATGCCGAAAACTGGAGAAGATCTGGCTCCACGAACGGACAGCGGACAGCTACGCCGCCCACAAGAGCGCCACCCGCAGTCACCATCACCTCATCAGATCCGCCAAAAGGGCCTCACTCAAAGACCGCCTAGACAACAACGCACACAACAGCAAAGAGCTCTTCAACATCGTGAAGGAACTCTCCAACCCCAGCTCCAACACCAACGACATCCAGCCGTCGCGAGACCTGTGCGACTCACTGGCCACCTTCTTCCACCGCAAAATCGCCGACATCCACGACAGCTTCAACACCACGACCGCCCCGGCAACCACCGAGACCACTGCCCCCACAACCACCAACCGCCTGCTCTCCTGGACCAACATCAACGACGAGGACACCAGCGAGATCATGAACACCATCCACTCCGGTTCACCGCTAGACCCGTGCCCTCACCACATCTTCAACAAAGCCAGTACAGCCATCGCGCCCCATCTCCGGAAAATAATCAACATCTCCTTCGAGACAGCAACCTTCCCGGAAAGCTGGAAGCACGCCGAGATCACCGCCTTACTCAAGAAACCCAAGGCAGACCCCAAGGACCTCAAGAACTTCCGACCCATCTCTCTGCTCCCGTTCCCCGCGAAGGTCACCGAGAAAATCGTCAACAAACAACTGACCCGCTACCTCGAGGAGAACAACATCCTGGACCCTTCCCAGTCCGGCTTCCGCAGCAACCACAGCACCGAAACCGCCCTCATCGCCGCCACCGATGACATCAGGACCCTGCTAGACAACGGAGAAACAGCAGCCCTCATCCTCCTGGACCTATCAGCCGCCTTCGACACGGTCTGCCACCACACACTACGAACACGCCTTCACGACGCCGGGATCCAAGAGAAGGCCCTGGACTGGACCACATCCTTCCTTTCCGGCAGAACACAAAGCGTCCGCCTCGCCCCCTTCCGATCCAAGGCCACCAAGATCATCTGCGGCATACCCCAAGGCTCCTCCCTCAGCCCAACGCTGTTCAACATCTACATGGCACCCCTCGCCCACGTCGCCCGACAGCACAACCTCAACATCATCTCCTACGCCGACGACACCCAGCTGATCCTCTCCCTCACCAAAGACCCTCACACCGCCAAAGCCCACCTCCACGAAGGAATGAAGGCCGTCGCCGAATGGATGAGGACCAGCCGCCTGAAGCTGAACTCGGACAAGACGGAGGTCCTCATCCTTGGTTCCAACCCTTCAGCCTGGGACGACTCCTGGTGGCCAACATCACTGGGAATAGCCCCGCCACCCACCGACCACGTACGCAACCTAGGGGTCATCCTCAACCCCACCCTCTCCATGACTAAGCAGGTCAACGCCGTTTCCTCATCCTGCTTCAACATCCTCCGAATGCTCCGCAGGATCTTCAAGTGGATCCCCACCGAAACAAGAAAAACAGTCACCCAGGCCCTCGTCACCAGCAGGCTGGACTACGGAAACGCCCTCTACGCAGGAACGACGGCTAAGCTCCTGAGACGGCTGCAACGCATCCAGAACGCCTCTGCACGTCTTATCCTCGACATCCCCCGACGCAGCCACATCACACCCCACCTGAGAGACCTGCACTGGCTCCCTGTCAACAAGAGGATAACCTTCAAGCTCCTCACCCACGCACACAAAGCACTCCACAACTCCGGACCAGCCTACCTCAACAGACGACTCAGCTTCTACACCCCCACCCGCCAGCTCCGCTCGACCAGCCTCGCCCTCGCCACAGTCCCCCGCATCCGGGAAACGACCGCCGGCGGCAGATCCTTCTCCCACCTCGCCGTCAAGACCTGGAACACCCTCCCCACCAACCTCCGACAGACCCAAGACCTACTGGCCTTCAGAAGACTCCTCAAGACCTGGCTCTTCGATCAGTAGCAGCACCACCCCCCTCTTCCCCCAGCGCCTTGAGACCCTCGCGGGTATGTAGTGCGCTTTATAAGTGACATGATTGATTGATTGATTGATGATGACCACTAAGAGGCACACAGCGCTGCTTACCTCCGCGGCTGCTGTGCTGATTCAGACCGGGTCACTGCAAGTGAGACAGGCCCCCCTCTCACCGGTTCCCTGGCCCTGTTCACAGTCGGTGGGGCCACCTGGAACTTCTCCTCCCTTGCAGAGGCAGCAGACAGCCGGTAGGGGGGGCGCAGTGCTCCATGCTCATCAGGGACTGTCCTCTACCGCCGTGGTTATCACTGCCTAGGGTGGGGTCGTGGGGGCCCCGTTGCAAGCCACGTGCTGTGTTTCGAGGGCTGAGGTGTGGCGCAGCGGGTGAACACTAGGTGGCACTGCAGCCACTCCTCCCAGGGCGCGACATCCTCTCATATGCTGCGGGCGTCCCCGCCCATGTGGGCACTGCAGATGCAGGTGTGGCCTCGGGCCCTGGCTCCCAATTTGCTGGCGGGGTGCTGAAAACGACTTCCGGCAGATGGCATGCACAGCAGGGCACCGCTTGCCAGGTTGCTGTACCTCTTCCGGGGCTAAGCAGGTCGGTGTGGCAGAGAGTACAGACCTGTGAGGTCGGTAGATGGTGGGTGGCAGCCACTCTGTGATGGGCTGATTTCTGGGCCTTGCCTCACCTTGGAGGGCCAGGGTGCGTCCGTAATCAGCGTCCTGCCTCTAGCACAGCTTTCACTTCTGCCTACCACCTCACACAGTCTCTCAGCAAGTGGATGACAGCGGTTATGGTGAGTTGTTGGATGCAAACGGCCTCTGTTTCCTCCCTTAGGCGAGGAAAGTGTTCAATCTTTTCTTGGGGCAACGTGACCTCATCCCCGTGCAGGTGATAGCGGCAGTGCCGATGTAGATATCCTCCTCATTCACGGCGGTGAGCTGCGAGGCGGCACGACATGTGAGGTCAGACTTCCTCGTCGCCAATGTGGTGTTGTGGGCCCTAGGCCCAAATGCTAGGCAAAGAATGACACAGACACTGCGTGCAATGGTACTAAACTAGCCCTGGGCTTGAGCACCCGGCTTCTTTTATTAGTAGGTGTCACATTACTTGTGACGCATGTGTTGGATGGATGTGGGTGCCAGACCTCGGGGACTGGCTGGAAACAGATACGTGTATGGCAGGACACTGCAATCAGGGCACGAGTCGGGGGTACACGTGGGTACACAAAGTCCACCCACCATTTTCACAGGGTGGACGCCATCCACCCTGCCAAGAAGTTGGGCCCCACAAAAATATGGTGAACTTGTCTCGGTGTAATTTTCAGACACCGGGACACGTTCAGCAGCGCCTGCTAGTTGTCTGCTTTCCAGTCCCAGCAGCAGCGTGCAGTCGACGATCTGGTTTTTTAGGTCTCGCGTGCGTTGCAGGGCAGAGCCCTGCTCTGCCTCCGCGATAGATTTTGTAGGAGAGGACTTTCAGAAGAGGGCTTTAAGCCCCGCCCCTGATTTCCATTGGCCGGCGTCACCGTTTATGGTAAACGGTGGCCTGCCATTGGAAATGAGGGTTTTCTGTTCAAGCCCTTTGTCTCCGAGCCGGACTGGCTTGCCTGCTTTGCGTCTGTCGTGAAGACATTTCTTATCAGCTTGTTTATTTAACAAGCTGATAAGAAATGTCTTCACGAGAGCGTGAAGGAGCATGCACCAGGCGTCCTGCAACCACGCTGGCTTCACGCCTGGAGCATGCGCCAGTCAGCTCTCTCATTGGTCTGTCGCTGGCTGGTGAGTGGACTTCAGGCTTTCGGCGCTCACTGCTCTGTGAAGTATGTCTTGTTTTTTTAGGACTTGTGCCCTGCCTGTGCCCGCCATAGTTTTACCACAAACTGCCGTCTCTTCATGACTGTTAGCTGAGGCTGAAATGGATCAGAATTTTCTTTGAATAGAAATGTAAAACTATTGTTATTACAACCGTGAAACTATATGGATGTTACCATTTTTTTAAATACGTAAAGTAGCTAAAAAAGACTAATTTTTCCAATGAACATCTCCACGCAGATAACTTTGTGACCTACTGGCAGTGAGCGCCTTTTTCATATGAATGACGTGCCGTTTGCAAGAGAAAAACTTTGCTTACCGTACCCCTACATTTTCCGTCTACCCGTGCCTTTTCTGCTCCCCTGTCCTGCACTTACTCAGCCTAACGGCACTTTTGCACTTGAATAACTGCACGCCTGCTCGGAGGACCCTGGTTCTGTGAATGAGGTGTCCGTCTTAGCACCAGAGATGCACTTTCTTGGACCCGAGGGTGAAACTTACAGTTGAGTCATGTTCCCAAGATGAAAGGGAGGGCAGGATCACACGTTAGATTTTTGGTTCCACAAAGGACACTTTATCCGCTGAACAGGGTCCCCATCTTCCCCCCCACGCACTCGGTTATAGCGCCGTCTATCGACGCAGATCCAGACGTCCCCCAGGCCCTCTACTGTTTGATAGACGCCCCCTCCCGGACGGGAGCCAGCGAGATGAATGGTTACTCTTGTAAAAGCAGGAACTGTTTTGATTGCGATAGATTTCCTCAAGCCGGGACTTCTGGTGTTAAACAACTTAAGTGTTCTTAAGGGCCTCTTGGGAGATTGGGGAGCGGATAGGGATCACGAGACCGATGACGACAACACACACATGGCGTCTACAGCTGATCATGAATAAGGCACAACCAATCAGGGTATATACAACATGCCTTTTTTTATATATATATATATATATATAGCGCGAACTCATCCCGAAGGTATTGGAGCGCTTTACATGAGCACCAGTTATGTTACACGAGGACACATTCGTTTTTTGGTGGACACAGGGAGATTAAGTGATTTGCCCAGGATCACAGGATGTTGAGCAGACTGTCTCCCAAAATCTTGACATTCTTTATAGAGCGCTTACATAGGCCCTTATCTACCTAATATTGTTGCATAAGTGAAATTGAAGCACTAGGAGAACATGCCATTAAACCAAGATTAAACCAAGATCACACTTTTTAAACACTGCTGTGTTACAAGGGCTTAAGAATGTCTGGAAAGAAATAGTTATTGCTTTGCTTCATATTATGCTCAAGTCTTGGGATATGGCCTAACACAATAGCATTATTTTTTTTACCTCAGAGAGATGAAATACCATGTTGGCCACACACTGCGATTCAAACACGTAGCCAGCAGGTTTTGCGCAGAACTATGCAGCTTGAACTCGCCCACCGAGCTACCTAATTACCATAAGAAACCTTCATAAGACTTTACAGTGGTGGCTGCTCACCCATCGTCTCTTAAGCATATTTTTGCGAGGCGCATTGACCAGAGCAGATGTGGTCAACGCTTTTGAAGTAACTTTCTATCAGTATGTGATTGGACGGGTGAAATAACACGAGCAGCTTGAAGGCTGAATGCGCCTAATGTTAGATACACGCAGGGTACATTATCTACACGTCGTAGCTCTACAAGACGTCAGCAGTAGACCACGTGCTGGAAACACCTGCCTAGAAGTTGGTCTTCACAATCTTAAAGTCATAGTGACACTACGCCTGCTTCTGGAAGGCGTGGGGCATTCCTCACACTGCAGAGATTAACACTTCACCCTCACACATTTACTTATGTTTTTGGGACCCCTAAAAGAGGGAAAAAGGCATCCATCAACAAAAACCATAGAGCTAAAGGCACACCTGTGTCTCCTAATCGTAATACCTCAGATTGTGTGTAACGTAAAGTGCATTAGTAAAGTGTGTGTTCACCCCAAATGGTAACTTCAGCGCTGAAATAACAGATGTTAGCTACCCAACTCAATGGTACTAATTTTATCAATCTCAGAAGGATAAAAGGCTGAGGGAACCCAGAAGGATTCAAACCTGTGACCACAAGGTCACACAGATCCCTGCAGTGAATGCATTAGTCCACTGAACCACCAGACCTGGCACATTGCATATTTTATGGTTGGGAAATGTGCATTTGCCCCTTGGTACAATCCCCTTTTCTACGTGTTATCACCTATTATGTGTATGGAATAGTTTCTTTCCCTATAGCTTTTGAAAATATGGGGATGCTCAGGGAACTTTTCACCCTAATTTCTCACATAAGGGCCTCATTTAGATGCACAATGTAATCGGGCATGCGCCTAAGATGGTGACTGTCCCTTCCGGCCACCTCTCAGGCCCTAGCCTCATTTGGAGGTGACATGAGAGACGATCTTCCATTAGTCCAGCTCCAGCCACCTCTATCACTGGAAACACCACTGCAGCAGGACAACCACCAGCTTCTTGGCTTTGGAAAGCCTGCCCAGTGTAGGATGCAGCTTCCAACACTGATTACTCCTGTTGAGGACCGCCATGTCCACCATGGAGGTCCTGGACAGGGCACGACAAGCTATGCCCCCTACAAGCTAGGAAAAAAATCCTATGGTGTCATGGGCATTAATTCTTTGTTTTTCAAAAGCCAGGTTCAGTTTGGGGTGCTTAAAAACATAGGGGAAATGCTGGCATGGCCGGCCTGCCGGGATTCAGCTGTGTCAGCAGAAACAGTTTCAGCAAAAGTTTCTCGCAGTGTGCGTAAGATTTAAGTCAGACAAGTAACCATAGAACCGGCAGGGCAAGACTTCCAGCACCTCTGTGTATTAGAAGCCTGACCACCCAGGGCGAAATGAGTCTGGTTTAGAACACCCCTGAGAAGGTTTGTGAAAGTCCACAAAACGATGACTTTTCATAGGAGCGTCAAACATTCCTATTGGTCACCATCAAACCTTTACCTGGGAATGCTTAGTTTGCAACCCTTGGCTGCATGTAAGAAGGTGTTTCTCTGCAGCAAGAACAAGGGTTCAGTGAGAAGTGACCAGGTGAGGGTTCTCTCAGATCCCAACCCTCACCTTGCAGCAGAACAAGGTCATGAGATGGAAAGACATACCTGTGGCAGGCAGAGGGTCTTCGATGAGAAGACGACCTATGCATCAGTATGTATAGAGCACCCTCTCAACCCAAACCCCAAAATGAGAGCAGACTATACTAACTATGTACGGTCCAGGAAACTTGTGAAAACTGCAGTTCACAAAGGTAAACTTCCACTTTTGTGTAAGTTTACTATTTTTCAGTATTCACAAAGGTAAGTTATTGTATTGTATTGTATTGTAATTGCATTTGTATAGCACTTACTACCCCTGACGAGGCGTCGAAGCGCTTTTCAGCGAGTAGCACGCTACTCCGGGACCCATAGAGGATTAGTGTTGAATTAGTATAGTGAAACATGCAAGTAAATTTTAAGTGGTGGATATGTTAGTCAGTTATTTGGATTCGGAAGGATAGCAGAAGGATAGAAGAGGAACAAGCATTAAAAATGTAATAGGTCTCGCCTTTCATTAAGTTAAAGCCATTTGCTTTGCTATACAATACCATTAGCAAAGCAAATGGCTTTAACTTAATCAAAGGCGAGACCGATTGCATTTTCAATGCTTGTTTTCACCTCCAGCTGGGCCAAAGATAAAGGCAGATGTTAAGGGGCCATCAGGCTTCTTTTTGATCGAGTATCCCGACTGGAAGCGGCGTGGAACCTCACACTTAAATGCAAATGCAACAGAGAGGAAACAAAAGTACACCTCTTGTTATCTCTTCACAGATACTTAAGAGAGGCATACGCTGTCACTTTTTACTTTTTTCAGTCCCTGTACACAAGTCCATGCATTGTAAGAATGTCACATGTGTTGGTCTGTCCCAGTGTTTACACAAATAGAAATTTAAATAGCACTATTTTATTTCTTTTATAGCGCTCATCCCAGTGCAGAGTGTTAAAGCGCTTCACATAACATACATATTATCCATTGACAATAACTCATGTAAGTGTGCATATCAATGTACAAGATGCGTTACATGAGATAGTGAGGGTTACAAGGTGTAGGAGTCTCATGTCCTTCATAGCTCACTGTGCTATATTAGAAGGATTACAATTTATGAATTGCAGGTAACAAAAGGATCTCTATGTTCAAAGCAGTAACCCACTTACCTATCTACATAAAATAAAAAATGTCATCTGCGTGTTACATTATGTGCTTTACAGGACACACCTTAATCTTCTGTACTACTTTCATTCATATCTGGGACTACACAAAACACAGATATCTCCAACAAATACGTTAAACCTCACCATTATTATTGCCTGACATTTACTGGGCACCTCTGCAGCAGATGCCTTAACCCCATAAAATATTTAAAAATGCAGACTTTGCAACCAATTAAGCAGAATAGATCTACTACCAGGCTTCTCCTTGTTGCCAGTTTCTTTGTGGCAGGGTTTTAAAAAATATATATATAAATTGAGGCCCAGATTTTGCGTCAGGATTGCATCACTTATTTGACACAACCCCAACGCCAAATCTCATTTGTTAAATCCCATAATGTGCTTAAAATGTACTCATGATAGATCTGATGAACAAATGTGTGAGGTCTTGATATCTGATGTCACTTCTTGTGATGTCACTTCCGGTGAGGTCACGTACAATGAATGTCACACGGCGAGACGTTGTGTGCTGTGATGGCACGTGTCATGATGTCACTTGCTGACTGCCGAACTTGGTTAGTCCCCCCACTTCTTTTTATAGGACTTGTGACCTGACTACAATAATCGTGTACAGCACTCCACACCCTGCACGGTGTGGTAAAGCACTGGATTCTCAGACAGTAACATACTGCTGCCACATTGCAACTCTGTGGATGTGGAGAGGGCAGCCGTAGCGTGCGCACACACACACACACACTTCATGGAGAACGAGCTGAAAGGATGTGTGCGTGCTTGGGGTACAATGCGGACAAACAGTGAAGAAACCTGCGGGGAACAGAAAAGTGTGGATTAGACAAGAGAGAGAAAGGGAAAATGAGGAGAAAATAAAAAACGAAAGAAAGGAAAACGATAAAGAGGCAGAAAAATACAAGATGAAAGGATAAGTGGAAATGGAAAAGAGAGGAAACTGGTGCGCAACATCACTAATAACACAGCAACACACGCGATTAGACACTCAGAGCTAAACATACATAGTCAGATACCCACAGACCAAAAGTCATTATTTGGCGTAAACGAAATCTCACAACCAGACACCAAGAGCCACTATCAGACACCAAGAGACCAAAAAAGATTAATATAAACACAAAGACCAACAAACACTTAGACATTCAAAGACCATCAAATATTATCAAACATTCAAATATCAAGAAACACAGACACCCACCCAAAGAGAAACTGAAAATATCACACTCACAGATAAACACACGACACCAGGCACCTAATAAAAGCAAGTAGCCAGAGTCTATCAGTCACTAATCCATACAGAGACCAATAAGCGATGTTGAACACTGGACGACCGACCAACACAATTAGTTACTCTGAAATCTATAGAAACCACAAAATACTCAGAATACAACAAATCTCATCAAACATCAAGAAAATACCATTCACCATGAGACACAGAGTGACAAACAGACTCTGCATCGGGGACCAAAAGAAAACAGCCACATCATATAGATAGAAATGTACAGACAGTATAAGACACCCAGAAACTGAAACTACAGGCAACCAATGTTCAACATACGCTACCGTACTATGAGACTCACAAAGAGCAAGTGTCACTATGAGACCCATGGTCACTAATAGACACTATAAGACACAAACCAAAAGGAAGGCACTGTCAGACAACCACGAAACCCCTGATTTGGAACCCAGAATCCAACAGAAGCTCATAAGTCCCCCAGATACACATAGATACTCCCATCCTCCCAATTACAAACAGACACTAACAAACTCAGAAAACTGTATTGTATTGAGACATAGCCCTTACTAATACTGTGTGTATTTTGCTTGTCTAAACGTATGTAGTGTATAAAATGTTGTCAACATTAGTTCACCTAAAAATCATGAAAGTAAACTGTTATAATTTCAAATTAATTAAGAGAGAGAGAGAAAAGAGGGGACGATGCAGAAGAGAAGTACACAATGCAAAGACGGATGATGGACAGTGGCGAATTGAAGGGAGGGCAAAAAGCATGAGAGAAAAAAGAAAACCATAAGAGAAAGAGGGGGAATGAAAGAGCAAGAAAAAAGACAGTACAGAAAGAGGGAAGAAAGAATGAATAAAGGACTCAAGATATTAACTGATGGAGTTACAAAAAAAACAAGCACTGGCAAAGTCAATAGGTCTCGCCTATGCAAGCGCTATTGGTTTTGCCAATGTCTTTTTGTCATGTTGTACAGCAGCATGGCTAAACGTTAGTGATGTGATGTACAGTAGAGAGGCATTGAAGAGAGTGGTGCAGAGCAAAGTGAAACAGAGTGGCGTAGAGTGGATTGACGTAGAGTGGCGTGGAGTGACGTAGAGTGGCGTGGAGTGACGTAGCGTAGAGTGGCGTATGAGCATGAGCAATGGACAAACAACACGGACAGTTGGATGGATTGAGAGATGAAAGAGTGGAGAATGGTCAAAGAGAAAGAACGAAAGCCATGATAAAGGCAGCAAGGAAATAGAGTGAAGAGTTAAGCGCCACCTTAGTTAAGAGTCACTCCTGCCATACCAGCCAGAATTTGAAATCATCGAAACAGTTGCTATTAAATCAGGAACATTATCTCACTCTCCCATATACTTCTGTCAGCATCTGGGAATTTTTATGGGGTTGAGGGATAAAAATAGATTTAACTTCTTGTGTAAAAGAAAGAGAGTTTTGTCCCAAAAGATGCAGACTCTCTGAAGTATAGAGAGTGTCACGCTCTCAAATCAGAGTTTCACGGTCTAAAACCAGTCTTCATAAGTGTGATTACACAGTCTTCCTCTTTCGAAGGCAGCTGCCTCTTTGGCCTCTGCTTGCTGAATGACGTCTGCAACAGTCACGTCCAGTATGAAGAATGGGTTTGTGGCAATACCCTACGATGCAGACGTGTCTCACATGATTTGACAAGTTTGTGTCACCTCTGCAGCCACAGTGCATTCTGGTTATTGAAGTCCACCCTTTCACATTTCATTCCAACGATTACAAACATTTCCTAGACTATTTATTGATCCCAGCGTTTCAAGGTTTTCACCTTTCACCAGAACAGCCTGTAGGTTTTGATCAGAGTGCATCCCTTCTTGTTTATTTTCAAGTGGGTTGTACTCTTGTTTTTGAAGATAATTTACAGTTGACAAGCCGCTTGAAGAGACTAATGCTACCATATGGCAGCAAAACACTGTCCCTGTCTTCCTAGAAACTAAAACAAGATGGAGACTAACCCAACAGAAGTAGACATTCACTTACTGTTCAGTAAACAAGTTCACAAATCCTACAAGAATGCTGGTCAAGCAGAACACTGGCAAACCATCTACTACTTGACACAGAAAAACCAGCCAAAAAATTCAGACACATGGAAAATCTGGAACAAATAAGTCAAGTTGAAAACCCTGTAAAATGCAACAAGAAAGTCTTGCCAATTGAAGACGGTCACCACATATGAGAAACATTCGCATCGGACAGAAAAACAAGAAGAAAAAAAAGAAAAACGCTAATGGCATACGCTAGCAAAAGAAGGTAGAAAAGAGATTTTCATCAGGGGGGTCGGATCTGTGCTATATTTTCACTACAAACACTGATTATTGAAATGAGTTCACTCAGATTCATTGCATATAAATGTGCCTCCCGTGCTTATCTGAAAACAAGTCAGCAATTGGATCTGGACATCCTTGACCTGTGCAGGACACTCCTGAGCTAGACAAAACTATTCAACCTACCGGGAAATCAGATACAAACACAAAAGCAAAATGTAAGGTCATAAATTACAAAACGGAAACAACAACCTAGCAGAATACATGTTGAGGTTTGATCTAAAGGAATACATCAGTGGATACAAGCTAGAAATTGAAAGGGGATGGTCATGACGGACCAAGAAAGTAGAGTGGCCAACAGTGCAACCGAGGCCTGTGAGACCATGGGATGTGGTTACTTATGCACCGCCCTAAACATGGGGGAGACACCCGCATGATCAACAGATGTTCCAACTCAAAGACGAGCAACAGATCTGCCCTCTCCTGAGAAAAACCTAGAATTCCCACTCACATCTTTGCAGCCTTAAACACCATCAGTGATTTACAACACCTATAGTAACAGTGAAACTGCAGCTACTGGCAGCTTGTAAGCTCTGAAGCCATACCAATAAAGTATTACTGAATTAAAATAAAGAGAGACAGAGAGAGAGGAATGTGTATACATATAATACATGCAGAGTGTAATGTCCTATTTATATCGTTGTTGAGTGTGGGAAGTGCCATGACTCACGGGAAGCAAAGCCTTGAGTGGGTCATGCTGCCCCTCTCCACTCTCAGCAATGGTAAGAAATAGCACATTACACTGCATGGATGGTTTATGACCTGCTTTCCTTTCATGAGCATTAGTTGTAAACACAGGAATTTTAGCAGACTCAGAGCACAATCTCGTTGCGCAGACTCATAATGTGAAGCATTTCCAGAGGGTGATGCTGGTCCAGAAGATGCGGCTGTACAGGAGCAAAAGGATAGGATTTGGCCTTTTCCGTGTAGTGGTACATGACGGAAGCCATGTTTATTGCTATACTTTCTCAAAATGACATGTTTTATTGGGCCTCATATTTCCACTGACATGGCATAAATATATTATCACTCCTGAAGGTGGGGAGGGGCAGCATGACCTCCTCAAAGCTCTACCTCTAGTGAATCATACCCCTCCCCACACTCCCCTTGAGCCTCTGCACATATAATGTGTGTGTATATCTCTCTCTCTCTCTCCGTCTCTCACATATATCTCATATATGTATTATGTATATGTATTACCCAGTGGCACTCGCCACTGGGTAGTTATAGTTAGTATTGTGTTTCCATAGGAAATGCATTTTTATGTTGCTAATAAATTTGTCACTGTTTGACGAATTTCAACGAAACGTTTGAAAAAGTGCTACTTTTTGACTAATTTATGCTTAGAAACTTTAAGGCTAATCCATCAAGTGGGGGGCAAGAAAAAAGGGGGGTCCCAAAACACGTTTTACCCATTCATTTTTCCATAGGACCTTAAGACACAGCTACAGCCTATACTGCTGAATGGATTTACACCAAATTTGGCTGTAAGCTAGATCTTGGTCCAGAAAAAGTGCTTTTTATGATTTGATGTAAATCCGTTTAATAGTTTTTGAGCAATTAATGCTCACAAACTTTGTATAGCCAGAGACAGGGAGCCTCTACGGACCCTGGAAGATCTCAAGCTCAGATCTGATTGGCTGCCACCACCTCAACTAGGAAGTGGTGGCAGCCATCTTAGGACTCAGGACTCAGTCCGAGTCCTAAAAAAGGTTAAAAAAACAAAGACATAAGGGGCAGGGTAGTGATACCCTGACTCCCTAGGCCTGGAGATGGGCTCCTCTAAAGGCCCCACCTGGCGGCAAAACATTTTTTTAAAATGTTGCCGCAAATTTGCGGCACTATTGAAACAAAAAGCACAGACTTCTGCGATTGTTCATAAAGAAAATCCTGGGATGGGCCAGGGCCCTGGGGGATGATGTTTTTTGTATTTGTTGGGGGGGGCGTGCGTGGGCCCCACCCCAGGTCCTTTTTGACCCCGGGGATCCCATCACCCAGGGCCTGAAGTATTTATAAAGAAGAGGGGGGCAAGTAGCTCCCCTGGCCGCTTTCAGCCCCGGGGACACCACCCCTGGGGCCTGACGTACTTGTAAGGGGAACTCAGGCATGTGGCCCCCCTCCCCTGGAATTTTTTGCGGCCCCGGGGAGCCCATCCCCCACAGCCTGACATATGTTTTTAGGGGGTGGGGTTTATGCAGACCCCCTCCCTGAGCAGCTTGAGTCCCGGGGATCCCATCCCCCGAGGCCCAACGTGTTTTTTAGGGGAGTAGGTCCGCGGGGCCCCCCTCCCGAGCCTCTAAAGGTCCTGGGGCTGCTAAGGTAATTTAAAGGGAGGGGGCCACGTGGCCTCCCTACATGAGTCATTAATGGCTCCGGGAACACCATCCCCTGTGGCCGGCTCACATGCTGTGACCCGGGGAGCCCACCCCCAGGAAACAGCAGTTTCCCTACCCGCACTGGTTGTGGGAGCTTTGAAAATGCTGCTGCTGGCTGGTAGTAAACTTTTGATCTGTTACCCTGCCCGCACTGAAGTGGGCAGGGAAACAGATCAAAATATTGCTCCTGCCCAGGGGAAAAGCATTAGTAGCTGCTCCCCGAGCAGGAGCAATGCCGACTCTTGCTGAATACGGGGAGCCAGCTGGGGCCGCATGGGCCTTGGAGCTCCCCCCGGGGTGCCTAAAGAATGTATTGTTGGTGGCCTGGGTGGGTATCAGCTCACCCACCTTTATTGATGCTGGCCCTGGAGGATGGGGTCCCCGGGGCTAATAAAGTCTTGAGGAGGGGGGCTGTGCAGCCACGCTCCCCTTTATTTTAAAGAGTGGCCACAGGGATGGGGTCCCCAGGGCCTAGCAAGGCTCGGGGAGGCAGGCCGTGCAGCTCCCCTCCTTTTCATTCTAAGGAATGGCCCTGGAGGATGGGGTAGAAAAAGGCTCAGGGAGGGAGGCCACACAGCTTCTGTTCCCTTTAATAAATAAAAAAGACCCTGGGGTCCCCAGGGCCAAAAGAGACTCAGTGAGAGGGGCTGCGTGGCCCCTCTCTCCATTTTTCACTCCCCGTGGACTATAATGGCTTGAAGCGGGGGTCCCGCAGCCCCCCTCCCTTTTAAAAAAAAGGCCCTGGGGATAGAGTCCCCAGGACCAGGCCCAGTGGCCAACCCCCGCCACACATGGCCGATGGCCATGTGCAGCGTGGGATTGGCTGTCTATAGAGGGAGTTGGCCAAAGGCCATGCCTTGTGGCCAACCCCCCCCACCATGCACAGCCAAAGGCCGTGCGCAGTGTGGCATTTGCTGCATGTATGGGGTTGACCGCAGGGCCTGGCTAGCCCCCCACCATGCACGACCGAAGGCCCTGAGCAGTGTGGGGCAACCCCTCTGTGCGTGGCGGGGGTTGGACTTTGTATGGTAATTCAATATTACATCACTCATGACATCTTCTATGACATAATTGATAATATCACTGCAACATTTGCAGTGAAATTATTGATGAGAATACTGTGTATGCCGGGGGCATGATTTATACTTACCTTAGGGCATGAGTTATGGTTACTTGAGATAACTATAAGTATAACTGGTAAATTTCTCCCGGTGTCTTGGTCAGTCATAAGACTGGACAAGACTGGCAAAACAAAAACTCGCAACATCACAATGCCTGCACCAAGGGCATTGAAAAACAAGGAGAGGGGCTCGTCACTCCAAAGGGACAGAGCACCAGATAACTCAAGAGTCAACATTTTTTATATTCCCTTTGGAACCACTATACATACACACTCACAGTGATTCCCCACACTCATTCACCTTATTTACCAAACTTGTCCAGTTAATACTCCACTCCGGATGTTTAGGGCACTTATACATATATTTAATCGACAATATCACAATAATTCAATAAAAGATATACACAGAATTAAAAAGTTTAAAAATTACATTGACAAAATATTAAAATCACTATATATCACAATTGAACAAGTTCATACTATTTCCAACAACCTGGAAAGGAATAATAGAAAGACAGTACTATTTGTCTTTGGCTGTTAATTTGGAGTTGATAGACAGCACCTTACAGGGGAATTAATTTCCTGTTCTTTATATTGCTACTGTCTTCGCCAAATTTAACAAAACATTCAGCATCGACGTGTTTCGGTGGGGTAATCTCAATCAGACCACCTTCATCAGGACCAAAATTTGATTCATTCCTCTCCTTTCTGCAATTTAAAAATAACCAATATAATTGACTCTTTAAACACCGGTGCACCTGCACTCAAATCAAAGCTGCTTCCATATGATAATGATGGTTATCATAAACCCCTTTCTTTCCTATGGCACTCAACTTTATTCCCACATGGAGTTTTCAATAATCAGTTCAGTTTCCATGTGTGATCCGGTCACCAGCTTGTATATATGGGCTAATCGTTGGTCCTCGAACCGGAGCACGTATCCGTAGCTTTTAAATCTAACGGATCCCGCAAACTCCGGTGACTGCAATCTGCTGTGGTTGGTTGAAAGGGCAAGCTTAAAGTTGTACTTTGAAGCCATTTATACATTAATTGATTATCTTTCATTACTTTCCCTCGTTTTATAGCTCCGTTTCACGTCTTATTTGCTTATTACTGGTTTTGATTTGCAATTCTTGGATATTTAGGATTCACGTTTAGAGCTGTCATTTTATCTTATAGGTGCACCTTTTTGGTACACTTTCTTCTCTTTGAAAAATTAAATAAATAAAACAAATTAATGAAAATATAAATGATAGAAAGACCAGACTGTAACGACGTGGCATTGGCAAGAATTGTTCGCACAAGAGTTCCCTAAAACCTCAGCATTCCTTACCTCCGGAGGGGGCAAATGCAGTGGAAGTCGGCATCTGGGAGCTGGAATTCCCTGAAAGTTCTCCTTCTCTGAAGAGATTTGGGAGGTACATCCTGCAGGGAGAGAATAGAAAAGGAGAGGCATTACATCTCGGAAGTCATGATGGGAGTGACAGAAACAGGTCATCGAGGCTCTGCCACTGTGGCCACAACACCACAGTAAGGGTAGATGTTTCCTTTCCATAATTCTGAAGACATTGTTTTTTTTGCTCAACCTGCTCTGTGTCCATAAGCAGGGGTCTTATGTATGTGTCTGTACTGACCCTGTTTGCCAAAGCCTTTGTGGTAGAGAAATAAATCGCTGTGCATTGAGGTCCATTAACTACCTCCTTTAGAGTGCTGACATTCCAAAAAAAGCATACGGTGAGCTTCGGGATGCCAGACGCAAGACTACTGGAACATGGGGCTTCTCTGTCTTGCTAGAACAAGCAAGAGATTTACATTAGTCTGCAGCATTCAATGTCAGCCTCACCTAACAGGTCTAAGCTCCTCTGCAGATCTTAAATTAAAGCAAAACACCATACTTTGAGGAAATGCCTCAATGAAAGTGAACTGTATTAAACTGATTAAATGAAGATTGAAATTATGAACTGACAAAGACAAGGACTGCAGCTACCATAATGGTATATGGCCTTATTGAAGGCACACACCTACTATTGTGTGCTGACAAATTTGGTGAAGCCTTTGAAACTTTTGACTTCTCGGGTGAGTGGTACGCATGAAGGTTCACCTCTTGCAGTGGTACGTTTTATCATTTCAACTGATCAATTGAGTTCAAAATCAGCAACATCTATAAAGGTGAAGATCCTCTGAAGAGCTTCAACGGAAGTGAAACATCATGATTCCAGGAGATGGCTCAATAAAAAGTGAACCGCATTAATTTTTTTAAATGACAATAGCAATGCACGCAAGGACCACATCTCCCATAATGCTATGGAGCCTTATTAATGGCACAGTCTTATGACCAATTTTTGCTGCTTTGACAGAGTTTTGACAGAACTGTGGAAAGATACTTGATTATATGTCTACCTATCATGTTTTGAGAGGGGTCTAAAGATGGGTCTAAAGCTAAACAGTACCTGGAAAATTGCTGCCTCTCATCTATTAGATTTCAGCTGTACCTTTCTGCCCCTCCACATTTCTGGATAATCTCCTATTGTTTCCTTCCGTTTCCTGTCTGGGCAACAAAGCCACAGGTCTACGGGGGTGATTAACTGCCTATTCATCTTTCTCAGCTTTGAAGAGGGGCTGTTTGTGTGTACCTAGAGCCAGAAACTTGAATGTTATTTGTTGTTTCTACTATTCACCAGAGGGCATGTTCCATAATTTATTGATGAGGATCAAATTACTATTTTGAATGTTAGTTCACATTTTCAGACAATTTACATATTATTAATTAAATTCCAGTACATACATGATGGTAAATTCACTAATAAGTCTCTTCTCTTCTTACATAGCACATTGTCTTTGCTTACAATCAACGCTGTGGAAGAGCCTGATATCACCTATTCCCTTTCACTAGACAAGACGCCAATTTCAGGAGACCCGATAAAGCCCTTAATTGGCAAGATTAGGAACCGCTTACTTCACTTCTCATTTTGCCCAGCCGAAAATCAGTGAAGCCAGGCAACTAAGGGAGGTTTCAGGGTTGAATTCCCAATGGGCATAAAAAGTTCTTCTGCATGTCATAGTCTACACTGTTATAATCAGAAGTCTGCCCACCAGGCTTGTTCTGCACTGTCACCGTCAGATACAGCACCTTATTTAAGTATACCCTGCAGTGTCATCAGAGGTAACACTGCCTCAGAAACCCCATACTTCCTGTTGCCAGGTCCACTGATGAAGTCAAGGACTCCTGGGGCATACGATTGATACGTTTTCTGGATTTCTTTCAAGAACAATCAATCAATCAATCAGGGGAATTATAAGCACACTACTCACTTGTGAGGGTCTCAAGGCGCTGGGGAAAGGGGGTCAGCAGTTCCGTTTCAGTCGAAGAGCCAGGTCTTCAGAGTCTTCCTGAAGGTGTTCAGGGAGGGGGCGCGTCTGATGTCGGTGGGGAGCTCGTTCCAGGTCTTGGCCACGATGTAGGAGAAGGATCTTCCCCCTGCTCTGGCTCTGCGGATGCGCGGGGTTTCGGCGAGGAGGAGGTTGGTGGAGTGGAGATTTCGTTTGGGTACGTGGAGGGTGATTCTGTCGTTGAGGTACTGGGGTCCGGGGTTGTGTAGGCATTTGTAGGCGTAGGTGAGTATCTTGAAGGTGACTCTTTTCTCGACGGGGAGCCAGTGGAGCTTGCGTAGGTGTTGGCTGATGTGTTCGTGTCGAGGGACCCCGAGGACGAGTCTGGCGGCGGTGTTCTGTATTGTCTGGAGCGTGCGCAGTAGAGACTTGTTGATGCCGGCGTAGAGGGCGTTTCCGTAGTCCAGCCTGCTGGTAATGAGTGCGTGGCTGACTGTCATCCTTGCCTCAGGGGGGATCCATTTGAAGGTCTTACGGAGGAAGCGGAGGGTGTTGAAGCAGCTGGAGCTGACGGCGTTGACCTGTCGATTCATGGAGAGGGAGAAGTCGAGTACGATGCCAAAGTTCTTGGCGTGGTCCGTGGGGGCCGGGGGACTGCCGATGGCGGTGGGCCACCAGGTGTTGTTCCATGCCGAAGGGGTGGTTCCGAGGACGAGGACTTCTGTCTTCTCCGAGTTGAGTTTGAGGCAGCTGTTGCTCATCCAGGCTGCGATGTCCTGCATTCCTTCCTGGAAGTTGAGTCTGGTGGTGGTAGGCTCCTTGGTGAGGGAGAGGATGAGCTGGGTATCGTCGGCGTAGGAGACTATGCTGAGGCCGTGCCGTTGGACGATGGCGGCGAGGGGAGCCATGTAGATGTTGAAGAGGGTTGGGCTGAGTGATGATCCCTGTGGGACTCCGCAGTTGACTTCCATGGGTTCGGAGAGGAAGGGTGGCAGTCTGATCCTTTGGCTCCTGCCTGTGATGAACGATCTGATCCAGTCGAGGGCGGTGCCTTGTATGCCGGCATTGTGTAGTCTTACAAAGAGAGAATGTCCCAGTGGAGAGCAAATAAAACAGAAGAATCAATACAAGAATTAATCAATTGTAGTAATGAAAGGTCAAGCACCACCATACAATCTTCCAATGTATGTGATTTTATTCCATCACAATATTGAAGTTAATCAATTATAATGTACAAAACAAATCAAATCCTCAATGGATAATTTTAGAAAAACAGGTGCGCAGAGGAGTGAGGTGATAAGTGCATGGGGAGGATAGTGAGAAAGGACAGTAGTGTACATATATATACATCAATAAAATAATTTGCAAACTATCCCGACAGTTTCCTGCCAAATGCATTAAATGTCAAATCATAACATCATTACAGATATATATTCTCTGTCATATGTGTCTGACAAAAACAAAGAAGTGTCGACGTTTTGACCCCTAGACGGAACAGCCAAATTTGCGCATTGAGGGCGGGGTCTTCATCAGGGCCAAGGTGAAGGTGGGGGAGTGGGCACCAGTAAAAACAGCTATATTGCTTCTGGCTGTAAATATGAAGGTTGGGCTGGGCAGGCTCTCAGACTTGTTCATAGATGATCGTTGTGCTCAAAAGACAAGGCCCAGGTTGATCAGTAACCTGTGGCTTAGGGCTGCTGGCAAGACCGGTGAACAGCTAACGTTGTGTAGTCTGGCTGTGAGTGTGCGGTGGGAGACGGTGTCGAAGGCTGCCGACAGGTCGAGTAGAATCAGGGCTGCGGTGTGCCCTTGGTCGAGGAGGGTGCGGATGTCGTCGGTAGCGGCGAGTTGGGCGGTCTCGGTGCTGTGGTTGCTTCGGAATCCGGATTGAGAAGAGCACAGTCCACAAAATGGGTTTTCTCGACCCAATGACACCATGAACTTAGGGCCTGAATATGATGCGGTCGAAAACGGCTCCAACCATCGGTCGGAGCCTTTCAGACAGCATCGTAATATGCCGGTCGGATTCCTTTCCGACCGCCTCATTACGATGGAGACGGTCGGAAAGGAATCCGAACGGTCATTCTGACTGGTTTCGGATGGACTCGGAGAGCCTGTCCGCCAGTCGGAATGCGGCCAGTAATCCCAAGGGCGGCTCTTTCCGCCCCTGGGATTACGATGTCGGGTTTTGGCAGTCTTTCCGTGCTGGCCTTTCCGACACAGAAAGGCTGTCGGAACTCGACCTTTAGGAGCCCCCAGCAGGGCCCCCTTGGGTGCACGGCCTCCGGTTGGAGGCCGATGGGGCACCTATGGTGCCCCCTGTTGATCCCTGCACCCCGAGTTAGGCCCCTTAAGGTGCCTGCCCAGGGTTGCAGGGATGAACTGCACCTCCTATTTTACAATGGGAGCTTGCATTCCGGCCAGAATACATGCTCCCATTGTAAAGTATAGTAATGCGACCGAACAGTGTTCGGTCGCATCCTAATTAGTAAATCGGGACCGTCGGCCGGGTGTCGGTCGGTCCCATGACCAAGACAATGTAGAGCGAAGGAAACTCCGCCCAACATCGTAATCAGCCCTATAGTCAGTAAACCAGCTTGAGACAGAAAACCCAGTGGACTAAAACTCACCCTGCAACCCACTGTGTATTACTTGAGTGAGGTGCATTCTAGGTAATTATCAATCCTGTGAAGTTTCACAGGGCTAGTTAGAGCAGCTCAAATCCTCTTTCACCATGAATGGGCATACTCAAGAATCAATCAATCAATCAGGGAATTGTAAGCGCGCTACTCACCCGTGAGGGTCTCAAGGCGCTGAACACTAGGAAAACAGGAATATATGTTCAAGATTTAATACAATCAAAATCCTATCCTACGGCACACATTATGAATAGTAACTATTAAAAAAATAAACAAGATAATGATAATGATACTTGTCAGGAGGCAGAATGATAGAATCTACTGTAACTTTATGATGGTATTATTAAGCTTCTTTGCATCAATATCCCCAATCCCTCATTTCACCTGTCTAATTAAGTTAAACTTAGCACCAAAAGAGGCCTACTTTTTCTTTCATAGCTGGTTCAGGCCTGCATACCTTTTCTGAACAACAGAACCAATGTTCAGGAAAGAAACAGCAGCTGCTGTCCTCCTCTACATCTGCAAGTAGCGCCAGGATGCTCCTTTCGGAGTGACAGTCGCGCTCTAGAAATGCCCATTCAAATTAAAATTTAAGTTGACAGATAAACTGAGGGAAGGCCTTGCCCTGGGAGGCTGGATGTGCCTTGACCTTAGTCTTCAGCTAGGAGAGGTGATTACAGCTCTCGATGACCCTCAGTCCCGAATCGATGGTATGAAGTTTCTCTCTATGGCATAATACTCTGATCTAGTTTAAGCACTGTCTGAACATTGTTAAACATTTTCAAAATAATTAGAAGCAAAACCTTTCTAACCCTTCACGTACTTACATTCTGTGAAACCTTGCCTATTGTTTAAGAACAAAAAGTGAGAAGTTGAGAAATCAATTTCTATGAAATCTTGTTCTTTACTTAAAAACAATCAACGGAAAAGCAATTCTAAATGTACAGGAAAACATGAATATATATTGAAGCAAACTGAACTATCATGTTGCAATGAATAATGACATTCATAAATCTAAACTTATATTTGAAACATATATCTTAATAAATTAGCATATACTGGGGGATACCTAAAAGAGAAAATATATAATGATTATAATTTGATGGGAAGGACTCGCTTTTGCATGTAGCATGTGCCCTGTAATCCCAGTGAGCCGTATCCTTTAAAGTAGGGAAAATTCTATTGAGCCTCACCTTTGTGTGCAGTGCAGATCCCAAGGTCCCGATAGCACCCGTTTCCTCCTGACGAGGAAATGCAGTTCATGGTCATGTATTCAGCATCCTCTGCTGCAGAAAAAATAGTTAATCAGATGATTAGGGATAGTGAGCAGCAAGTGAGAAGACTCCAAGAAGAGGGAAGAACCCAGGAGGTGACAAGCATTGCCTAACTCCCGTCACAAGATACCATTGCTGTGTGGTCTATACTGAAATCAGGATGCCCACCTACTTGATCTTCCTAAGTCCAAGTCCTTCTACCATTCCACCTAGATACTCCCCTTCGATCCTACACCTTCCATCCTCATTCGCCATGCTGGACTTCTACAATTCCATGACCTCAGCTAACTGCAACATGATTTAGACTTAGGGGCTTATTACAACTATGGCGGTCCTATGGATCGCCGTAGCTGCGGTGGCGGTGCGGACAGCACGGCACCGGTGGTCCCACCGCCCTATTGCAAGTTTGGTGGTCAGACAGCCAAAGAACCACTGCAACCGCCGGGGATCCGCAATCCTCGGCGGTGTTGCAGCGGTGTGAGGCCGCAATATGCTGGCAGTGCTGCTGCGGCACCGTCAAGCATATTACGAGTTTCCTCACCGCCCTCCTTTTCATGTTGTGCCCCTCTGCATGCATGCACTATCAGTTCCTTCACGGCATGGACTGCACAACATGGTGCAGGCCTTGCTGCACAGGAACGTGCTTTCTTGGTCCCACAGCGGTGCCTTTCTAAGGCTCAAATATGAGCCTTAGAACCAGTAGTGGCTCGTGGAGGGAGTGCCGCGGGGCGGTGGGGCGGGGGAGGAGCAGGGTGGGGGTAGTAAACTACAGCATACGGCCGAACAGAGGTAAGTAAACAAATAAATAAATAAAACGAATTTCATTGCGCGCGCTGCATTGCCAAATGCGATGCAGCGCGCGCAACAAAATTAGTTTTATTTATTTGTTTACTTACCTCTGTTCGGCCGTATGCCGTAGTTTACTACCCCCCACCCTACCCCTCCCCCGCCACACCGCACTCCGTCCACGAGCCGCTACTGCTTAGAACGGCACTGCCATAGGACTGCCAAAACACCGACCGCAAGACCAGGAATGGACTCCTAATCTGGCGAGCGGTGTGCGGACGAGTTTGGTAGTCTTCCAGCGGGGTGCAGGCTTGGCAGCCCTCTGGGAGACCGGCAAACTCGTAATCAGGTCCATGGAAACAACCTTATCTGAGTCATGTTGTCAGAGCGGTATCCAATACTTGCGCAGGAACAGAGATGCCTTTTCCCAATGCCCCCGTCCGGGAAATCTGTCTGACACCTAATATGAATAGTGCCTCGAAGAATCTCCCAAAGGGGGAAGGGGGAGTGGATAAAATAATAAAGAAGAAGAAGAAGAGACTGCCTGCGGTTATCTGCTTTCCAATTTCCTGCTTCACCTCAGCGCTATGTAGATGCCTCTGGCGGAGTGTTCTGGAAAACTGAATACAACAAATACTTAGCTTACATTTCTTTACGCCCTCTACTAACTTGAATATTTCTCTAGTAGCTAACAACGTACCAGGTTAACCTTAGACTTTAGCCTCTCTTCTATTGGTCTTCATTAGTCTTCCTGCAATTAAGAGTCCTAACTCGCTCTATCTTGCATGGGAATTTCTAGAGATAACTAAGGGAAAAAACAGTATTGGTTTACTTAGTGTTTCCTCAATTAACTGTCTCTCTATCTTATCTCTATTGTTATTATTACTTTACATACCTATTTTTCTTATCTCCAACTCGTTTAATGTCTTTTCTTCTTTTTTCAGGTAACAGATGCGGAATTATTCTGGCTATTCAGGTGAGTATTATTATTCTCTTGAAAATGTCTTGTCATATGGTTTAACTCGTTGTCAAATAAAGTTAGTCAACAATACAGTTCAATACAAGGTTATATTTACAGTCACTCCAGTAGTACTTAGCTTATTCGCTGAGGTCCAGAGCTGTCATCTCTAACGTTGCCGTAATGCTTGACTGCTCTTCCGTTCTTGAAACACTGCTCTCTACAAAGTTGTGAACCTGTCAGGAATTCTCCGCGCATGTACACCAGGCGAACACCACTTCGACGAAGTGAGACGCCCGGCGCGAGTGCGCAGAATCAGCAAAGAGACACTCTGGAGAAATACGGCACCGAAGGGGAACGCGAACGAGGAATATCCGACGGATTTCGATGAACCACTACCCTGACTAAAACGACGAGGGAGAATCAGTAGTGCGTGTGCTCCAGTCCAAATTCCAGGTGAAGTGCGCCAGCGTTCTACTGTGAGCGCTCCAAGTAGAATTCCGTGAAGTAAGAAAAAAGACTAGAACTACACCCTCCATGCATCGTCGGCCATCTTGGAGTTGTTCAACCTCCAAGCTTCTTTCCAAGTAATGGCCTTAACCTTCTGCGTGTTTGAGATTATCTGTTCCTGCCTCGTTAAGCAGACTATAAGGTTCTGATCTTTAGGAGTCCTGACAGTACCTCCTTGCAAGGAAGGCTCTTCCGGTCGAGGTTTTCTCGGAAACTTTTGGTGAAAGGCCTTCACCAAACGAGGAGCATGTACATCAGAATTTGGTTCCCAAGATCTCTCCTCAGGGCCATAACCCTTCCAGTCAATTAGGTAATAGATTTTCCCTTTACTTTTCTTAGAGTCTAGTATTCTTTTAACTTCAAATTCCTCTCCAGATTCTAATTGCACAGTTTTAGGAGGAAGTGTAACTCTTATATCTGGTGAAGTTCTTTTTAACAGAGAGACATGAAAAACTGGGTGGATCTTCATTCTTTTGGGCAGTTTTAATTGGTAAGTTACTGGATTAACTATCTTTTCGATCTGATATGGACCTACAAACCTAGGTTGAAATTTGACATCCCCTTTTAACCTAAGGTTCTTGGCGTTTAACCACACCTTATCACCAATTTGCAATGCTGGACTCTCTCTTCTCTTTTTATCCGCATATTTCTTATAGTTCTCCTTGGCTCTAACCAAGTTTTCTGTGGCTGTCTGATGGACTTGTGTTAAGTTTTTAACCATGTCTTGGACTGCTGGGACTGAGATTTCTCTGCAATTTGCAGAGGAATTAGGGTGTCTTCCATAATTAAGATAGAATGGAGAAAAACCGGTGGAAGCATTTTTTGCGTTATTATGTGCGAATTCTGCTGCCCATAAATACTCTGGCCAGTCCCCCTTCTGATCAAGTAAATACAATCTCAAATACTGCTCTAATTCTTGGTTTACCCTCTCTGTCTGCCCGTCTGTCTCTGGATGAAAACTGGTGGAGTATCTAGTTTCTACACCTAATCCTTCCATGAATGCCTTCCAAAAGTGGGACAGGAATTGGGAGCCCCTATCAGAAACCAGAACCTTGGGAATGCCATGAGCCCGCACTATGTGGGTGCTAAAGTGAATGGCCAATTCCTTGGCAGTTGGAATTTTCTTCATGGCAATGAAATGGGCCATCTTGGTGAATGCATCAACAAACACCAATATGGTGTTGTACCCTTGACCCGAAGGTAAGTCCACAATTAGATCTACAGTAACTGTATGCCATGGATGTGGAGGGGTGGGCATAGGTTGGAGTAACCCTTTAGGGGATTGTCTCTCCGATTTTCCCCGAGCACAGACCTCACATGTCCTTACATAAGAATCAATGTCTTTAGACATTTGTGGCCACCAAAAATTTCTTTTTACCAAATCCTCAGTTTTAAAGATGCCCTTGTGACCCGCCAGTTTGTTGTCATGGTTTCCCTCAAGAGCTATCTGTCGCAACTCCTGGTTAGGCAAATACAACTTTCCTGCATGAAATGGCAGGCCGTGCCGAATCTCTCTTTGCGGTTCCTGTTTAGCCCATTCTATCATTTCCTCTAGTGACATTGTTTTCACAATTTTCTCCTCGATAGTTTCTTGACTCACAGCTGCCACAATCTTGTGTTCTGGAATGATTGTTTGTTGCTCTTGGTGGTCTTCTACCTTTTCTGTGTTCAGTCTAGACAGAGCGTCGGCCTTCCCGTTCTTAGTTCCGGGGCTGTAGGTGATCACAAAATCATAATCTGCGAAATACAATGACCACCTCAGTTGACGTGGGGTAAGTGTTTTGGCAGATTTCAAAAATTTCAGGTTCCGATGATCTGTGAACACTGTCACGGTATGTCTCGCCCCCATCAGGTAGTGTCTCCACTCTTTGAATGCGTCCTTGATGGCCAATAACTCCTTCTCTATGATTGTGTAATTGACTTCTGCCGGAGTTAATTTCCTAGGCCTATAAGCCACCAGGTGGAGCTGCCCTGTTCTTTTATTTCTTTGAGAGAGAACTCCTCCAATTGCCAAATCTGAAGCATCCGTCTCCAGATAGAAAGGTTCTGTGGGGTCAGCATGCAACAAAACAGGCGCGGTGGTGAACTCCCTTTTTAATAGTTGAAAGGCTCTTTCAGCCTCTTCCATCCAATCAAAAAGAACTCCTTTCTTAAGGAGCCGAGTCAGTGGAATGAGTTTGTGCGAGAATTCATTTACAAATCTTCGATAAAAATTGGCAAAGCCAATGAAGCTTTGCAACTCCTTTACGTTTCTTGGGGATTTCCATTCCAAAACGGCCATCACCTTTCTTGTATCCATAGTTATTCCGGATGGTGTAAGGACAAATCCAAGAAATTCTACCTCCTTTGCACTGAACACACATTTTTCCAATTTGACATACAGTTTGTTTTCTCTCAACCTTTGTAATATCTTCCTCACTTGATTCGGATGTTCTTCTTCTGACTTCGAGTAAATTAAGATGTCGTCGATGTATACAATAACGCATTGATCGACGAACTGTTATGTTATGTTATAAAGCTTATAGAGCGCACAGCTGCTCCAGCAAAGGAGCGTCCCGGCGCTAAAACAGTCAGGAGGAGAGGACCACCAAAAGGTAAGAAACCTACAGTGGAGGGAAAAGATAAGTCTTGGTGGCCTTACGGAATGCTAAATAGTTGTTTAGGCTACGAATGGACAGTGGGAGAGAGTTCCAAAGTTTGGCCGCCAGTGTGCAGAAAGCACGTCCCCCAGCCCGTGCTCTCCTCACCCTCGGAACCACCGCCAAGTTTTGGCCCATCGAGCGAAGTTGGCGGGAAGGAATGTAGGGCGAGAGCAGGGTGGCCAAAATGGCCGGGGGGGGAGGATTTCAAGATCTTAAAAGCAATGCACAAAGATTTGAATTCCACACGTCTGGCCACCGGCAACCAGTGTAGTCGGCGAATGGCAACAGAGGTGGAGCAAGTCCTCGGAAGGCCAAGAAGGATTCTGGCCACCGCATTCTGGACTCTCTGCAATCTTAGGATCTCTGACTTGTTGGAACCCAAATAAAGCGAATTGGCATAATCCAATCTCGACAGGATGGCAGCCTGAATGATAACTTGCCGAGTGGACGGGTCAAAATAACCTAGCAATGGTTTGAGCCCACGTAGAATACCCATGCAGGTCCCTGCCACTTTCTTGGTTTGGGCCTGAAAACTAAGAGCGGAGTCCACCCAGACACCCAAATTCTTTACTATCTGTTTGGGGGTGGGGACACAGCCCAGGGTGGTGGGCCACCAGTGTTCACTCCACAGCTCACCGTCACGCCCAACCAACAGGATTTCAGTCTTGCTTGCATTAAGCTGCAGACAGTACACAGTACACTCCCTCAGTACACTGTTTATAAAGTGCTGAAAGGCAGCTGGTGCATTACATAGCCCGTAGGGCATTACTTGGTATTCGTACAACCCCAAATTAGTTCTGAAGGCTGTCTTCCACTCATCGCCTTCCTTAACTCTAATCAAATGGTATGCACCACGAAGATCCAGCTTAGTGTCTATCTGTGCTTCTTTCACTTGATCTAAGAGTACTGAGATGAGAGGTAGTGGGTATCTATTCTTGATGGTAACCTTATTTATTGCTCGATAGTCAATACAAGTTCTGAGTTCGCCTTCTTTTTTGGGGACAAAGAATAATGGCGAGGAGACTGGGGATTGGGAGGGACGTATGAATCCATTGGCCAAGTATTTCTTGATATACTCCTTCAGATGTTCATTCTCTTTTTCCGTCAGGGCATAGACTCTGCTACATGGTAGATTTGCACCCGGCTCCAACTCTATTCGGCAGTCAAATGATCTGTGGGGTGGTAATTTTTCTGCCTCGACTTCATCAAATACATCTTCAAATTCCTTGTAGTCAGGCGGAATTTCATTTGTGTGAATCACACATACAGATATATCTTGTTCGCTCAAAGGAGTAGCTGGTCCTGGTTCCCTTGACCTTGTTTTAGTACCAAAACAACTTTCCTTACAGAAGTCGGAATCCATCTTCACTGTTCTCGCTTCCCAATTTATACTCGGGTTGTGCTCTGTGAGCCACGGTAAACCCAATATAATCTGGAATTGGGGTGCATCAATTAAATTGAATTGTATCGTTTCTCGATGTCCTTCTTGAAAGGTTAATTCCACTTGTTCGGTGTGACTGGTGATGGGCCCAGAAGAAAGGTTCGTCCCATCCACCGCTCTTACTGGTTCGCTTTTCGACTTTTGAATTGCTCTTAGGCCAATCTTCGTTGCATATTTTAAGTCGCAAAAGTTTCCCGTCGCTCCTGAGTCTATCATGATTGAAACTTCTGTCAGGGTAACGTGTCTGAATTTCAATGTCATTGAGATCACTAGATGGGGGGACGATGACTGTAATGTATTTGCCAAAAGATGCTCCTCTGGAGTTGTTTTAGTCTCTGCAACAACCAGTCCAACTCCACTTACTGGTGGTGCTTGAAGTTTTCCTTCTCCTTGGAAAATATCTTGGGTTTTTGGACACATTCTCACAAAATGTCCACTGCCTCCGCAATACATGCATAGATTATTCTGTCGTCTTTTTTCCTTCTCTTCCTTAGTTAAAGGCCCTGGCACCGCTCCAATTTGCATTGGCTCTACTCCGGGTTGACCTTCTGTTGCTCTAGTTGATTCCGTTTTGGCTCTGTCAAACCTTGGAGTGTTGAATCTAAATTCTTTTCTTCTCTCACCTCTCCTTTCGCTTTGTCTAAAGTCGATTTCTAAAACTAGGTCTACTAAGGCTGATATGTCCGTGAGTCGATTAGGGATCTGGGCTAAAACATCTTTCAATTCATCCTTCAAACCGCGATAAAAGACTGCTGCTCTTTTACTCTCCGGCCAGTCTGTTTCAACTACCAGCTTATTAAACTGGGCCAGGTACGCCACAAGATCTTTATTGCCTTGTTTCAGCTCTAGTAATTCATTATCGGTGGCCTGTGATATTTTCCATCGATCGAAAATCCGAAGGAATTCTTTCTTAAAGTCCTCAAAGTTGTATAGTAGAGCGTCATCTCTTGTGACCAAGGGCATAGACCAGCTGGCGGCATCGCCACTGAGGTAAGACAAAATGAAGGCCACGCGGGACTGTGCATCTGGAAAAATCGAAGGACGACACATAAAATGTAAGGAGCATTGTGTCAAAAATATTTGGGCCTTCTGTGGGTCCCCACTAAATCGTTCTGGTGGTGCTAAGGGAATCACAGGAGACAGGGAATGTACTACGTGTGTTGCTTCTCTAGATGTGGAACCCCCTACAGTCTCTGGAAATCTTAGACTAGATGTTTGATTCATGTTTGTCACTCTAGCTGCTAACTGTACAGTTTCTCTTCTTGAGTCCATCATTTCTTGCATCAATCCTCTGTTCTCATCCCTAACTGCTGCTAACTCCTTTTGTATTAGGCCTAATACTTCTCCCAAATTTTGCAAATCTATGCCTTCTGCCATTTCTGTTCAGGCGCAAGTTTCAATACTTAGGCACTTCACTCTGTCAGAGCGGTATCCAATACTTGCGCAGGAACAGAGATGCCTTTTCCCAATGCCCCCGTCCGGGAAATCTGTCTGACACCTAATATGAATAGTGCCTCGAAGAATCTCCCAAAGGGGGAAGGGGGAGTGGATAAAATAATAAAGAAGAAGAAGAGACTGCCTGCGGTTATCTGCTTTCCAATTTCCTGCTTCACCTCAGCGCTATGTAGATGCCTCTGGCGGTGTGTTCTGGAAAACTGAATACAACAAATACTTAGCTTACATTTCTTTACGCCCTCTACTAACTTGAATATTTCTCTAGTAGCTAACAACGTACCAGGTTAACCTTAGACTTTAGCCTCTCTTCTATTGGTCTTCATTAGTCTTCCTGCAATTAAGAGTCCTAACTCGCTCTATCTTGCATGGGAATTTCTAGAGATAACTAAGGGAAAAAACAGTATTGGTTTACTTAGTGTTTCCTCAATTAACTGTCTCTCTATCTTATCTCTATTGTTATTATTACTCTACATACCTATTTTTCTTATCTCTAACTCGTTTAATTTCTTTTCTTCTTTTTTCAGGTAACAGATGCGGAATTATTCTGGCTATTCAGGTGAGTATTATTATTCTCTTGAAAATGTCTTGTCATATGGTTTAACTCGTTGTCAAATAAAGTTAGTCAACAATACAGTTCAATACAAGGTTATATTTACAGTCACTCCAGTAGTACTTAACTTATTCGCTGAGGTCCAGAGCTGTCATCTCTAACGTTGCCGTAATGCTTGACTGCTCTTCCGTTCTTGAAACACTGCTCTCTACGAAGTTGTGAACCTGTCAGGAATTCTCCGCGCATGTACACCAGGTGAACACCACTTCGACGAAGTGAGACGCCCGGCGCGAGTGCGCAGAATCAGCAAAGAGACACTCTGGAGAAATACGGCACCGAAGGGGAACGCGAACGAGGAATATCCGACGGATTTCGACGAACCACTACCCTGACTAAAACGACGAGGGAGAATCAGTAGTGCGTGTGCTCCAGTCCAAATTCCAGCGTTCTACTGTGAGCGCTCCAAGTAGAATTCCGTGAAGTAAGAAAAAAGACTAGAACTACACCCTCCATGCATCGTCGGCCATCTTGGAGTTGTTCAACCTCCAAGCTTCTTTCCAAGTAATGGCCTTAACCTTCTGCGTGTTTGAGATTATCTGTTCCTGCCTCGTTAAGCAGACTATAAGGTTCTGATCTTTAGGAGTCCTGACACATGTCACCCTTAGTGAACTGAGCCATCCTTATGGAATATCTGGCAACATAACTGTTTACTTTTCTGTTGCACATCCTGCACCCATTTCTGCACTTGGTTCATATTCACACGACATTCATAATACCATTTATGTTTTAACCACTGTGACAAAACAGGATCACTGAAATAATATCGATCCATACAATTTCGAAACACAAAATATCAGAAATTAAATATTGACCACAAAAATATCGACCTCGTATACTTAACTGGTAAAACCACAAATATCGAGAACAAAAATATCGTTGTTAAAAATACCAGTTTTTATCTATATCGAAAACAGAAATATGAGATACGATAATATTGTTACCTTTAAATAAAAATATATGTCAAAAATATCGATACACACAATATCAATACTAATATTATCACCAAAATAATTAAATAATCACTAATAAATATTTAAAAAAACACTTTACACAACAAACAATTACTCAAAATAAAACTAAAATATTTTATACACATACTTAAGGTAAACAAAAAAAATTACATTTACTTTTCAACCCCCATATATAACAAAAGTTATAAAAATACAACTCCAAAAATATAAGCATAAACTAAAAACATTTAAACTACAAACTAAGTATTAGTATATATATATTTTCGAGGGAACCTGTGCCGAAAAAAGATGCTTACAGAGGGGTCAGCCCATCCAGGGCGTGCATGAGGGATCCTGATCTTCCGGCACCCATCCAGGGTTTTATTTTGTGCCGCACTACATTAACCACAATTCTGTGGGGACTGCCCGTTACACACTCGCCTATCAGGAGGCAGCAGCAGCATTTGTAAGGCGGGGCACGGCCGTAGGACACAGGTGAACGGCCATTGAAAAAGAGATATGAACTCGAAACGCGTCTGGCCGCATTTTCCTCTGCTGGGGCTTCTTGAGGCATTGCTGGTTCTGGAGTGCTTTCTTGCCACGTGGGAAACTTGGGAGCAACAATGTATATATATATATATATATATATATATATATATATATATATATATATATATATATATATATATATACATATATACACACACATCTATATAAACGTATATTCAAAAGTAGCAAAGTATATAATATACATCAAAATAATACCTAGATTAGCGTTTACCATGGAAGGACAAAATGAATAAAAAAAATTCTAACTAAAACTAAACCTGTGTGTCCTAATGTAACGTAACTGGTGCCATGTAAAGCGCTCTGATACCCGATTCGGGTCAAGTTCGCGCTATATAAAACTCTGCAAAAAAAAAAAAAACAACCAATGAAATAAACTACAAACAACTTTAACCAATAAAATAAAACAAACAATTAAATCAACAATATAAAAGGCACACTAAAAACGACAAACACTGCAAGATAAGGAAACTCTGCCGAATTTTCTCACCAAACCTTAACAGAAAAAATATATACATTCCAACAACTACCTAACCAAGTAAGTAAAACGTATATTTACACTAAAACGTAATTGTATTAAACTTAAAAATGTTAAGTAACGGGGGAGTGGTCTGACGTCGGCCAAAATGGCGGCGTAACCTTCTTGCTCCGTCCAGGCCTTCGCCTTAGCCCGCAATATCCGTGTTTGATCCGGTAGCCGGACAGTGGAGACTGCCGGCGCTGTGCTCCCGACATTATCCTGAGGCGGAGGAGGTATCTAGGACCCCGGACGGTGCGGCGGACCCGTGTGCGGAGTCGAGGGGCCTGCCCGGCGGTCACAGAGGAGCTCCGGACAGCGAAGGGGGCGGAGTTGCGTTGGAGCGCTGACTGCCTTTGGAGCGCTCGGCCCGGGATCTCTGCCACGCGAGATCCGCTGCCTGGGGCCTGTGACTGGTGCTGAGTGGTATGCCGCTGCGGAGTACCCTGGAGTGTGCGCTGCTTGTGGGCTGCCGGCGCTGAGCTCCCCAGGGCCTTCCATCTACCTGGGTGAGCCCGCTGGTGGCTCCGACGCTACGTTGGTGCGGCCCGCATTGTTGAGCAGAGTTGCAGTGACCGGAGGTGGGGCCCACCCTGCGTGATTCACGGGGGCCGCGGCAGTGTCTGCGGGGCCCCCTCCCCTGCTATATATACTGACAACGCTGGGCACGGATAGATCGGCCCCCAGGGGGGTTAATTCCGAGACTTATATCATAGAGGCCCGCTGACTGGGGCCGAAGGTCGTCGCTACGTCTGGGGCGCGGCTCCTTGGGCCGCGCAGAACGAGCGCTGCTGGTGATGGAGACCTCACGACGTGCCTCTTGGCAGGGTGCCGGTTCGTGCCCACATGATCACGCCATGACAAATTACTGAGGTGAGGCCTGCCTAGTGGGAGAAATGGAAGGTCCACCCTTGGCTGTTTAAGAGTCCTTGCCGGCCTTATACCTCGCAGGTGATGACGAGGGTGCAGCGATTGGGCGGAACAGTGGCTACAACTGGGCTGCAGTGTGCGGTAGGGGATCGTTCCTGAGCGGTGAAGATCCTTCGGGCGTGGGGTGCGGCGCTTCCCCCTGTGCGTCCCCTTACCAAATTTCATTTGGATCGCATTTGTGGAGTCCACCTGTGCTGTGAGCCAGCTGTGTGGCGCGTATTGAAGCAAGGGACAGGGGGAGTGATTGCGCCTGACTTGCAGGCCTGCGAACCTTGGTGCTCAGAGATAAGTTCCGGGGGTGGCCCGCAGTTGGCTGGTACGGAGTTGAAGGGGCTCTGTGTCCCCTGACTGCGGGAACTTGATCATGACAAAGCCAAAGGGGGCCCCCACTGCTGTGCAGATGAATAAGTTGGACAAGTATGCTGTTCCACGCCAACTTGCGCACGAGGAAGGGGCGACGGGGGATAAATCGGCCGGAGAAGAGCCGTCACTTGGTTCAATTATGTCAGCGATCCAGTCCTTGGGTACGACTTTGGAGACCAAAATTGATAAGGTTACCATTGAAATGAACTTGATGAGGGCGAACATGCGGAAAACCTCGGAGAGAGTCACAGCGACGGAGGAAAACGTAGGGGAGCTCCAGTCCGCGACGAGTAAGTTGGAGGAACGCGTACAGAAACTGTTGCATCAACACAAGCGGATGGCATTGAGGTTGGATGACCAAGAGGGAAGGGCCCACCGCAACAACATCAGGGTGGTGGGAGTGCCTGAGGGGGCGGAAGGCCCCAGCATGGATCTCTTCATTGAGGACCTTATCCTGAACCACCTTAAGCCTAAGAGACTGTCTACTCAATTTACTGTGGAGAGCGCGCACAGGGCCCCGATCCCAAAGCCGAAACCCGGGGCTCCTCCTCGGACGATCATTGTGCGTGTCCTCAATTTTAGAGGCCAGGATGCCATTTTGCAGGCTAGAGCGAGTGGAGACCTGCCCTTTGAGAACTGAACAGTAAGGTTTTTCCCGGATTTTACGTTGAGAGTGCAGCAGGAGAGGCGCACGTTCGACGTGGTGAAACGAGCCCTTCGAGAGAAGGGGATAAAATACATTATGCTTTTCCCGGCCAAACTCAAAGTCCTAGACAATGACAAGTCCTTGTTCTTCACGTCACCTACGGAGGTCCAACAATGGCTGGATGGGGGCTCCCATCGGTCATTCAATCGTCGCACTGAAGGGGACTGGCGCGGGAGTCGCTTCCGCACTCTTGAGTCTCCACCTCGAAGCAGAGAGGGAGAAAGGTCTATATCCAGATCCAGGAGCTCCAGGTCTGGAAGCCCCGTGAGTGACGCACAATCTCCGGGGAAATAACAGCCAGGACTCACTGCTGTGTACCGTTGTATACTTCATGGGACCTAAGGTACAGTCTTAATGCCCGCTACTAGAGTTCATGATCCTGCGAGGAAGAAGTTTGGGACACGTCCGGATGGGACACTGTGTTGTATGCTCCGGCGCTACGATGTGTTGAGGGGTGGGGCGGGGGGCCCGGGAGGGGGCACTATGGAGTGGTGGTGCCAAACAGCCCTACTTTAATTTCTGGTTTATGGGGCGACAGGTGCTCTGCTATTTGGGATGTGGGTAGTTCTAGACCTACAGGGCAGGGTTGCAGGGTGGGGGGATACTGTTAGGGGTTTTTATATTTTGTGCTTGGTTAACTGTTTGGTTCTTGCTTCAGATATAATGCTTCAATATTTGTGTCAGATGACAACCTTCTACGGGCTTGGTCCTGCTGCGCATAGGGGGGCGGTCTCTACTTGCTGGGTGGAGGGGGGGGGGTTTGCGTTGACCGACTACATGCCCACACGACCGAACAAAAAGCTGACTGTCCTCTCCTGGAATGTTAATGGCCTGGGGGACAAAATTAAACGTACTATGGTTCTGCAGTATTTGCACAGACACTCCCCAGATATTGTCCTACTTCAGGAGACGCACCTCCGGGGGAATAAGTACTTGGCCCTTAATAGGTACGGTTACACACTACAGGCCCACGCTGGCTTCACGTCCGGGTCCAGGGGCACGGCTATACTCATTAAAAATGCGATCCCTTTGGTGATACAGCGCACATGGTGTGACCAATTGGGTCACTATGTGGCTCTGTCAGGAACTTGGGAGGGGCAGGTGGTAAATATATGCTCAGTGTACATTCCCCCACGACTGCACGAAATCACGTTTCCAGATCTCAGCCAGCTTCTACTGGATTTCCCGTCCGGACTATTGCTCTTGGGAGGTGACATGAACGAAACACTCACGCCTGAAATAGATAGGGAAATTCTCCCCTCTGGGGTAAAGGGGCCCCGTCCACTGTTTTCATTCGCACGGGCTCTGGGACTGGTGGATCTTTGGAGATGCCACAATCCCAGATCTAGACAATATACTCATATTTCTGCGGCACGTGGCAGTGGGGCTCGGTTGGACTATATTTTCACACATACTACCTCTGCAGCGTTTTTTCGGGGTGGGTGCCATAAGGCGCGAGGTATATCCGACCATTCACCGGTAGAAGTGCAGCTCCACGGGCCAGCCTGCGACTGGTCTCCTCCTCCAAAATTAGACCCCTTTATGTTTCGGGACCAGGAATTTACGGAGCGCTTCGAGGAACGCACGGAATTATACTTTGCGGAAAATGTTGGCTCTGTTAGCTCCGCCGGTATCCTCTGGGAAGCGTACAAGGTGGTGGCGAGAGATTTTGTGCAGGCGGCACGCGGTGCTCAACGTAAAGAAAACCAACTCCAGTGCGAGGAACACGAACAGGAAATACTCGCCTTGGCGGCCCTAGCGGAAATTTTTGCCAAATATTTCAAAAACGTTTACCAATCTCAATCCACATGGGGGGAACCGGAGAGCACTGAATTTCTACGTGACATTTCTTTGCCGACTCTAGGTTCGGAGGACAGGGAGGTGCTCGATTCTGACTTCCGCTTGGAGGAAGTAGAGAATGCCATGAGAGACTTGCAGTCTGGGAAGGCGGCGGGCCTGAATGGGCTCCCCACTGAAATGTTGAAATGTGTGGCGGGCAAGCTGGCTCCTTACATGTTTGACATGTTTAAGGAAGCGTCCGAAGTGGGGCAACTTTCAGAAGACACGAGAATGGCAACTATTGTCATTCTTCTTAAGAAAGGAAAACCGCATGACCTCTGCAGCTCCTACAGACCCATATCCCTCCTAAATTTCGAAGCTAAGGTTTTAGACAAAATTATTGCGAACCGGTTAGGTCCGGTTTTGCAATCCTTGATTCACCCGGATCAATCAGGTTTTATGCCTCATAGGAGCACGAGGTTAAATCTGAGACGTTTATATGGAGTCATGTACATGACTCGGAGGCAGCCAGATGTCCCAGCCGCCCTCCTCTCGCTAGACGCGAGGATGGCGTTTGATCGCATCGAATGGTCATACCTTTTTGCTGTGTTGGGGAAAGTGGGCATCGGCCCGCGGCTGCAACAGTGGATCCGGTTGCTATACATTGCTCCGATGGCCAGAGTTTGGGTTAACGGGGTAATTTCCAGAGCCTTTGCATTGCACAGGGGGACACGCCAGGGGTGTCCTCTGTCCCCGATGCTATTCGCGCTGGCACTCGAGCCTTTGGCGGCGTGGATTAGGAGGGACCCGGTGGTGAGGGGGATCGATTTAGGGGGGGGGCTGGGAAGAGCGCATTTCGCTATATGCGGATGATATCCTCCTTTACGCACACCGGCCCCGACAAACATTCGTTAGGCTCATTCATATAATACGATCCTTTGGTTCCTACTCTGGCTATCGTATCAACTGGGACAAGTCCTTGGTTTTCTCTCTGGCCGGGGACCCTCCGGTTCTGACGTCCGCCTGTTCAGAGATGGGGCTCCAGGATAAATTTAAATACCTGGGCATTTGGATCACTAAGACTGAAGCGGAGTTTACACAATTGAATCTCCAGGTGCAGCTTTCCAGGTTGCGAGATGATGCGACGCACTGGAGGGGGCTCCCTATTTCCCTTATGGGACAGGCAGTCCTCTTCAAGATGATGGCCCTCCCGCGCTTACTGTACATCGTCCAAAACACTCCTTATCGCATCCCGGACTCCTTCTTTCACACAATCGAATCCGAGCTACGCCTGTTACTATGGGTGGGGGGTGGTCCCAGGATTGCGCTCAGGAAACTACAGAAGGGGGTGTACAAAGGGGGGCTGGCAGTCCCGGATCTTAAGAAATACTACTGGGCGGCCCATCTTATTAACGTCAATGGTTGGGTCTTCTCCCCACTTGAGGAACCAGCCTACAGAGTGGAAAGATTGGTCTTGGGTGCGAGTAGTCACTTGGGGGAATTATACCGCAGGGGTGGGGGCTCCGTACATCTGCCACCACATACTAAAACCGTTGTTGAAATTTGGCATAGAGCAACTAGAATGACGTGAGCGGAAGCTCACTGAACAGGCCCCACTATGGGAGGGGGACTTCCTGAAAGAAGTGCACAGACTGCAGGGTTTCCGGAAGTGGAGCCTAATAGGTACTGACGTGCTCGGGGACGTATGGAAAGGTGGTAAAATGGTGACATTCGATAGTCTACGAGAGGGCTTCCAAATGGGTGAAGGCGAATTTCTTTGTTACCGACCATTGCGTTCGGCGCTTCACTGCCACGTGAAAGAAGGGACTGTGCTTCCAGAATACTCCCCACTGGAGGATAGGCTTCTCTTGGACCCCATGATTCAGAAGGCGGTGTCGCTGACGTACAAAAAATTGGTAAACAATACTCCGGACTGCCTGGGTCCCCTGCGGGAGGCCTGGGAAACAGATGTGGGTCTTTTGGAGGACAATGACTGGGCGGATGCACTCCAATGCCCCAGGGAAATAGCCATCAGAGCGCGCTTTCGACTTGTCCAGCTTCGTATCCTTCATAGATCATATGCCTCGAGAATGGTGCAGGTCCGTATTAAGGGTGGGGGCTCCGAGGAATGCGCCTGGGGATGTGGCAAGAGGGGATCGTTCTTCCATATTTTGTGGTCCTGCCCAAAGATTCAGAAGTACTGGAAGGGCATTGCTCGTGTGATGGAGGCTGTGGTGGGTGCACAGGTCCCGCTGGAGTCAAGATGGCACATCCTCGGCATCACGGGAGAGATCACGTGGCCGAAGTGGACCAAGTTGTGGCTTGTTCTGGCAGGGGGGTTCGCTAAGAGAAACATTGCACTGCATGGGGGGCGACGGAGCCTCCGACAGTGGCTGCATGGCTCTGTGATATGGACTGGTGTCATAGTGCGGCGCAGGTGGTGTATCGGAGCCGGGGATGCCCTCGCAAGTGGGAGAAAATTTGGGGGCCATGGACACTATATAGGGGTCTGTGATGGGACTCGTGAGGTGCACCGACTGGTTTTTCTGGGAGGGTATAGAGACGTACTCCGAAAGGGGTTATGTGGATCCACGTACAACTTAACTGTATATGACGTGTTATAATGCCTGAGATTTGTCATGTCTGATACATGTCTTATATATGTATACTGTAAAATACTTAGACCTGAAGCTTGTTTTTTGACTTAATAAAAAGAATTAAAAAAAAAAAAAAATGTTAAGTAACAAATATTTAATAAAATACTATCCAACTTCTAACTTTTTTCATAGACTTCCTAAAAGAAAAACACATGCCTAGAAACAGCGATAAACGGCATGAAAATAACAACCATCAAAAGCCATCAGATATAAGAGAGTAAGTATACATAAATTAATACAAAAGTATAAACTCACCCAAATTGCAAGCACAAATAAACTTAATGACCTCAACGTCTACAAACTAACAACAAATTAACATTCAAAGTGAAACTTGTGAGTTTGTTTCATCCAACAGAAAAGAAAGCACACACTTCACATAAGAACTCCCCCAACAGGAAAGCTTCAAAATTGTGAGACGAATTTATAGACAACATACTTGTAAGTATACTAAATAGAAGTGATTGCGTAATTTTAAATTTAAATAATAAATATACAAAAGTTAAAGTATCCTATATATTTATACTATTACACTACTTTCAGATACAATGACAGAAGCTGGAAAGTATATCACTTCGCATAAAGGGAAGCAGTTACTAAGGGCCTTATTAAGAGTCTGGCGGTCCAGACTCGCGGGGGTAAGGCGGTGGCGTTCCAGCCACCTCCGCACTGGTCGTCCGACCACCGTATTACAAGTTTGGCGGTCAGACGAACATTTGGCCTGCACCACTCAAATGTGTCCAACTAACACCATTGATAGTCCCTCCTCGCATTGAGCGGCACTTCTCAACCTAGTGCCAGTCCGAAGGGCATACTTAGACCTCTTCTTATTTTAGGAGGCTAGTGACCAACCTCTTCAGGAGTGTGGGGTCCCCGACTCAACAACCTCCATGGAATACGAAGCCTCAACGCCTACTCAGTTCCTAGGATTACTTATGATCCTATCTCACAACTTGGAGTAAGTGCCATTTAAAACGCTCAGGGCTTTACTCTCCTTTTGTTGAAAGATAAGTCTAAAGTGAACCTTCTTTCTTGTTCTCTCTGACCTAGGAGCCTAGGGGGCCACCGCCTTTTACTCACCAGCCAGAATATTCACGTTGATATTAAATCGGTACACATTCATTGTTACTACACATCCTTACTTTGAATGACACTCTTCATCACCTGACTAATATGAAGTATCTGATTAACCCTAGGTGCTCCCCTTCTCTTGTCCAGATGAAAACCCCAGGCTAAGGATCTAGTCACCTTTTCTGCACACAGGGGTCGAAACGTCGACAATCCGTCATTATCTTTCAAGCCCAGACGACAGAGATTTATTATCTGCGTCTATAGTATGCTATGTTTATTATGTATTAATTTGCCTTCACTAGGCTGGACAAGTTTCAGTTAAATTTGATGTATGTATTACACATTGCCTTTCCTTTCCTACAACCCTCACAAGCACACATTCCCTCCTGAGCACTCTGTCCCCCTTCCTTGTGCACCGTTTTTACCAAATATACAGACAATCATGCTGTCTTCTATAATCATGCAATGATTAGAAAATAAATCGCATTTATCTTTGATGTGTCATGGTGATGTTTTAATGATTCAATTTTGTATTACGTAAAATCTACTTCTACTGTGACCACTTCTCACTGTACCAACATTTGACCACAGCAACCGCCAGGGACCCACGTTCCCTGGTGGTGGAGCGGTGGTCAGGGACTCAAAATATGCTGGCGGTGCTGCTGTGGCACTGTCATGCATATTTTGAGTTTCCCGACCGCCAGCCTTACATGGCGGTCAGCACCGCCAAGTAAAAGCTGGCGGTGGGGAAACAAAGGGGACGCTACAGGTCCCCCCTTGCCCCATGCAGGTGGGCACTTGTTGTGCCCCCCCCTGTGTTCAAGCACCCCCCCAGTTCCAGCACGGCAAGGACTTTACAGTCCATGCCGTGATGGAACTCGCTGAGGAGGTCCCACGGCAGGGCAGAATTAAACGCTCATTGAACCTTTTCACTGCACTGCCGTGGAACCGCCACGCTGCCCGCCCGCCAGACAACGATTTGTATCATAATTTGGTGGGCGGGCAGCGTTCGGGTTTGGTGGTGTGGGAGCGAGGCGGTGGTGAACTCGCCAAACTCATAATGAGGCCCATAATCCCATGAGCTACACCTACAGTCAAGAAACTGCATGAACAGAAACTATAAACTGGAAATGCACTAAATATTATTCTAATGCATGCTATGGGAGGGCAACTACAAAGGATGATGTTGTAATTCATGTAAGAGAGCACAACCGCCCCTCAAATGTAACAGAAAACAGAAGTGAGAGAGATTGCAGGATATAAGAGAAGCAAGAACTAGCTCCCAGGAACCCACAAGCAACATCCTTAAAAATATACTACCTAAAGTCCCGAACACATAAGAGGTCAACCTCAACTATACCCACTTTAAAATATTTAATTGCACAAACTAAAAAAGCCAGGCACGATACTCCACCTGCCCCTAGAAGATACCAAGACATACACATACCTGACACAATGACACATAATAAGGAACCTTTAGTTTTACATGACAGCCTAAATAACGAAAAACAAATCTTAATATTCTTTAAAGCATATAACTTACTAAAACTGAAACAATGTGAAACATAGATGATGAATGGGACCTTCAGCATGTCTCCCAAACCATTCACTCAGATATAAACCATACATGGTGAATATCAAAACACAAACATCTCTTTTATATCTGCTCTACTACCAAATAAACAAAGCAGCACTTACTACGAGCTCTTAAACCATACCAAATACAAAACAAATAATTACTACCCCCAAAAAATAATCATAGATTTTGAGCAAGCCAGGATTCAAACCATTCTAAAAATATACCCCCACCCAGTCATAGACGGCCGTTACTATCATTTCAATCAAAGCAGATGGAGACACTTCCCAAATCTGCACTCGGTGTAGAATATTCCACAAACAGACAATTTGCCTATAAAATAAAGGACATTATAGCACTAGCCTATGTCCCTGGCACAGAGGTAGAGAACCATTACAATTAACTAATAGAAAGCCCTTTCTACCAACAAAAAGAAGACAAATTTAGTCCCCTAATGGACTATTACGAAGACACTTGGGTTTGGCAGACTGTATTGCTCAGTACACAGATGCCAACCCAAATTCCAAATACCATTGTAGAATGTCTATGACAGCACCGTGGCACAGGAAGCCAAAACAAGCAATGCAGTGGAAGGATGGCACACCTTTCAATCCACATTAGGCAGAACCCAACCTACACTGTACAAATTTATAGAAGTATTACAAAAAAAGCAAAGCTACGAACAACTAGGAATGGAGGAATCTGTTACCCAAAGTGGCCCTAAACTTAGCAAACAAATAAAAAGAATGTAGTCTACAATTTAAAGTAGAACTCTTCATAGATAACTAAGGAGTAGGTCACTTAGAAATGATAGCCAAAGCATATTACAAAATAGATGATTACCTACCAATGTCCTCAAAATCTCTGACAATTTCTTAACTAACATACCAAACCTTGTATTTTTTAAATAATAAATATTATATTTTATTACGTCAAAAACAAATAAAAATTCTAATTTTAATAAAGACTGATATAATAAAACTATATATACATTATTTAAAATAAAATGTGTTTGTCACCAACAAAGAAAGCAAAAAAACAACTCAAGCCACCACATTAATTAATTACATCACATAAACCAAACAATGCCACATAACAATCACATATTTGCACAAACATTATAAATAACATTTCCCACCCAAAAATGGAAAGATATTGTCCAAACAGCCCAAAAGAAATGCAAACATAACATAGCAACACATTACTAAAATAGTGTACACAAATTCAAAACCACAAACCAGCAAAAAACACTAACACTAATACATCTAAATATACAAAACAAACCACAATCAACACTATAGCTACCTTCTAGACCTCCCCCGTAAACACCCCTACCCCCAAAACCCTTCCGGCAAAGAGCAGCACCTTACCACGAGTTACGGGAAAATAGATTAAAAACAACACATTACAAAATAGCAGGTAGCAGTAAAAAATGGGCGCTAAATGAAACAAAAAAAATTCTATCTCCCTATAGAAATGAATGGAAAAAATTGTAGAAATGTTGAATAAATGTATGAAAACATATTTCAAAATATTACATATGTCAAACATGTAAAGAAAAAGGTTGTGATAAAAAGTAAAAAATGTATAAAGTATAAATTAATAATGGTATAAAATATATACAATTGTTTGCTATATACATAAACATCATGTTAAAATGATGTACAAAATATGTATATAAAACACCAATAAAAAATAAAAGTTGAAAATGTACAACACACAATACTATGTAAATATAATTTGCATGTTTTTTTAATAATAAAAATATGAAAAGAAATGTTTTATTTACTTACCTTTATAAAAATGTTTGTTTTTCAGATAAAATATATATCATTACAAATGTCAAAATATACAAAACAAACTTTGAAAACAGAAATAAAATGTGTCTATTATAAAAAAACAATGTAATCAATATTAATATTGTTTACAAATGTACAATTATTTTTTATTGTAATACTAATGAACAGCAATACTAATAAAATAACCCAAATATTTTTTACTACTTGCAAATAAATATAAAATAAAAGATTACAGAATACAAATATAAAATTAAATAATGACACTCCAACATAAATCATTTATAAAATATTGTTAAACATTGAAGGGGTGGAATTTACTATTTCCACTCCAATCTAAACCAATTTATGGAAGGTGCTGGACACTAAAGGGGTGACATTTATTATTCCCACTCCAATCTAAACAAATTTGGTGAAGGTGTTGGACACTAAATGGGTGAAATTTACTATTCCCACTCCAATCTTAACCAATTTAGGGAAGATACTGGACACTAAAGGGGTGACATTTACTATTCCCACACCAATCTAACCATATTGGGGGAAGGTGTTGGACACTAAAGAGGTGACATTTACTATTCCCACTCCAATCCAACCATTTTAGAGGAAGGTGTTGGACACTAAAGGTGTGACATTTACTATTCCCAGATGAAGCATATAACCAGTGGGAACACTGGATTAAGCAAAGTCTGGACGAGTGCATCCCAATGTCCAGGATAAAGCATAAAACAAATACCAAAAGCTCCCCATGGTTTAATCGCCATTTTGCCTCATTGAGGACAGGCTGCAAGAAGCTTGAGTGGAAATGGAGGAAATCTTATGAGCACACATACGAATGAGTACAAAAGGGCTATCTGACACTATCATAATGAAATAAAAAATATGCAGGTCCTGCATAACAAGGAGAAGATTATCCAGGCCGCAAATTCCCCAAAGGAATTGTTTAGGGTTTTTAAATCTCTCATGACTGTCGAGTAGGATAGCACCCTTCCGTCATCCTCCCTGGCATGATGCAATGAGTTAGAGGCTTTCTAAAAAAAAAAAGTCATGGACATTTATGACGCGCTACTGTGTAATACAGCTCAGCCCTTGGATCAAACAGGGCTCTCTCCATCCACCCCAATTTCCGCAGCCTTAACACACTTTCCAGTGGTGAATGAGGAGAGTGCACTACCACTGATGGGTAAAATCAAATCAGGATCACCTCTAGATCCAGCTCCACCGCATATTCTTGCCAAGGGTATGCAAGTGCTACTCCCAACTATAGTCACCTTGCTCAATCTCTCATTAACATCAGGGATAGTTCCAGAGAAATAGAAACATGCTATAATTAGACCACTGCTGAAGAAATCCTGCTTAGATACCGCTAAGCCAGGCAACTATCAACCCAATTTCTTTGCTGCCTAGGAAAATTATTAGAGAAACATGTTAACCATAAGCTGTTGAGCTTCCTAGAACATAACAATCTTCTTCACCCTGCACAAATGAGTTTTCTTGCACAACACAGCACAGAATCTGCTCTCCTGGTAGTGACAGAGGAGCTTAAAAGTATATTTGAACAGGGTGGTGCTGCTGCAGTTCTTCTCTTAGACCTTAGTGTGGCATTTGGCACCGTAGACCATACAATCCTGATTGAAAGGCTCAAAGAAGTGTGGATCCAAAATAAAGCTTTGGATTGGCTTACTTCTTTTGTAAAGGATAGAACCTTTCAAATCATGGAAACTACATGTTTTTCAGACCTCTCACCATCTAAGGGCCTGATTATGATGCCGGTTGGACCAACCGTCCAACCGCTGAGGCAGTGATCCAATTCGGACCACCGAGGCTGGGAAGGTTCCCCCCACTTTATTACGATGCAACTGCTGCTACCACGGCGGTCTCATCTACGGCGGTGCACATACCTCCCCGAATATGTCACTGCAAGTATGTGCAAAATCACAGGAAAAGTGATATGTACAAACATGCATGACATATGTGGGGATATGCCTTGTGCACCATGTACCGCATTGCAGAGTGTGTGATCTATGCACAGTCCAGTCAATGGGGATACATGCCACCTACAGACCTACCAGCAATACGGAGCCCACAGGATCATAGTCTTCGGGATTCAGCTGCCGCGGTGTAAGGGGGACCTGAAGAAATGGATCCACGCCGGAGACTGTCGAGGAGAAGCTGATTTCGGTGACTATGCACCCCAAATCCATTGTCTCCGATGACTCGAGGCAGGTGGTCGGACCGCCACGGTCGGGTCTTCGGAAAACCACATCATAATCTGGACGGCGGTTGAAGATCCCTGTACTGCCCTATGGATGCTGCTTTTCTCCGACCGCCATCTCGGCGATCGGAGAAAGGCTGTCGGAGTCAGCGGTCGGTCGGAGTACAGGAGGCATGCATCATAATTTGGCGGTTGGACCAACCGCTTCCAATGAGACCGTGGCGGTCGGACCGCCTCCGACAGGACCGGGGAACCCAGTCCGACTGGCATCGTAATCAGGCCCTAAGTGTGGGGTTCCGCAGGGCTCGTCGCTTAGCCATACAATGTGCAACATCTATATGCGACTGCTAGCGAACATTGTACAGGAGTTTGGAATGTCTATAGTCTCCTATGCGGACGATACACAGTTAGTGGTCTCCTTTGTCAATGGGTTGAACCTGGAACATCACCAACTAGTGCCCTCTTTGGAAAAAGAGATTAAATGGATGCCAAGTTGCTGTTTAAAACTGAATGGCGATAGGACAGAGTTAATGATCTGGAGGAACAATCCTCTCTCCAGGCCTGTGATTGGCTGGCCAAGCTGTATGGGAAACCCACCTTTCCCCAACTACTCTATAAAGAGTCTAAGAATGTGACTGGACACTGCCTGAGTGATGGACGTGCAAGCAAAAAAACTTGCTGCAACCTGCTTTCGGCTACTTAGAACGGATACCGCAAGATGAATTGTGCGATAAAATACTTGGTTTTGTCCCGATTAGACTACGGGAATTCACTCTAATTAGGCTCGCCAAAATATGTGACAAAAAAAATGAAAACTTTTCAAAATGTGGCAGCAAGATTTTTTTCTCAAAATCCCTTGTCACGAACCAGTGAGGGAGGCTATGAAAAAGCTCCACTGGCTGACCTATTGATGCGGGGATTATGGGCCTGATTTTGATGTCGGGCGGAATTCCTTCTGCCCGACACCGACTCAGTCCTGGGACTGACTTTCACCAAGTCGCCGGTCCCGACCTCCTTGTTAGGATGCGACAGAACATTGTTCAGTTGCATTCCTATATTTCATTATGGGAGCATGCATTACGGCCGTAATGCATGCTCCCTTAGTGAAATGGGAGGAGCAGTTCATCCCTGCACCCCGTGGCAGGCACCTCAAGGTGCCTGCCACAAGGTGCAGGGATCAACAGGGGAGACCATAGGTGCCCCCTCGGCCTCCAACCGGAGGCCTTGCACCAAAGGAGGCCCTGCTGGGGAACCACAAACACGCTCTCTGACATGGTTTCCATGTCAGACAGGCCGGCATGGAAACCATGTCGGAAACCGTGCATTGTAATCTCAAGGGTGGAAAGGCCCGCCCTTGAGATTATGAGCCAGCTTCCGACTGGCGGATGGGCACTCTGAGCCCGTCGGATGCCAGCCGGAATGACTGGCTGGTTTCCTTTCTGACCGCCTCCATCATAATGAGGCGGTCGGAAATGAAACCGAACGGCCCATTACAATGCGGCCCTGAAGGCTCTGACCACAGGTCGGAGCTTTTACGGGTCACTTTGTAATCAGCCCCTAAGTTCAAATCATTATGTCTTGCACATAAAGCTATTAACAGCAAGGGCCCCTTCAAGACCAGAGGCCTCCTCTCCCCTTATTTGCCGACCAGATCCTTAAGATCGGCCCATGATCATTTACTGAGAACTCCTAGAATTAGGAGGGTGAGATGGTGAGGTAGATAATTCACTTACTTGGCCCCCAAACTTTGGAACTCTATGCCCCCGGAGCTGAGGCATGTAGAAGACAAGTCCAGTTTTTGGAAAAGGTTCAAAACCTGGCTTTTCCCCCAGTAGTTCCCCGCTGCTCTACCCTACCGGTCAGCACAACTTACCTAGCGCTGGGAAGCCTTCGGGCATCCATGCACTTTATAAATACCTAAACCTATTCCAACTCCAATCTAAACCAATATGGGGAAGGTATTGGACACTAAAGTGGTGAACATTACTATTCCCATTCCAATCTGAACCAATTTGGAGAAGGTGTTGGACACTAAAGGGCATTGACCTTTCCCACTCCATTCTAAACCAGTTTGGGGAAGGTGGTTGACACTAAAATTGGTGACATTTACTATTCCCCCTCCAATCTAAACCAATTTGAGGAAGGAGTTGGACACTAAAGGGGTGACATTTACCATTCCCACTTTTATCCTCACCAACCCGAGTGCTTCGCGTGATGGCTTCGACGGAATGGCGTATAGCTTCATTTTTTCGTCGAAGTCTTTTTTCCGTTGCAGGATGCTCGCCATCTCTGCTTCGAGCCTTCTCTTTTTCTTCTCCATCTCGTGGACCTTTTCGGCGTCGATGGCTGAAGCGCCCCTCTTTGCGGTCTCGGACGTCGAGGATGACGCCGGGCCTTCTTTTCTGGGCGTCGAGGCTTCCTTTTCGGAGGTTACCTTCGACGCCCTTGGTTTTTCGGAGGCTTTTGCCGATTGGGAGTCCTTCCCGAAGGATCCGCTCGGCTGTTTGTCCTTTGTTGCTGTTGCTTTCGTCGAGTGTTTCGGCGGCAACGCTCCCTTCGAGGACTTGGCTTCACTTCTGAGAGTGTCGCTCGGGGCCTTGGCTTCACTCTTTCGAGCGTCGCTTGGGTGCTTCGGGGTCGACGTCTCCCTTACCTCCTTCGACGTTTTCTTGTGGACCTCAACGACTGAGCAGTCCTCCGGTCCCTCTGCGATGTTGTCTTCCTCTCCACTCGAGAGGCCCAGGTCTCGGAGCGATGGAGCTGGTCCCTGGCCCTGCATGTTGTAGTTAGCCCTTCTTTGCCTCTCTCTCACCCGGAGGGTTTCGGGGTGAACGCCGAACACGCGTTGCAGTTTTCGCTGATGTGGTCGAGCGGCAAGCAGAGGTTGCAGACTGGGTGCTGGTCCTTCTGGGCGTACTTGTGGTGACAGTTTTGGCAAAACTTAAACGGTGTCTTGTCCATACCCGCGCTCAGGGGGCCCCCTGTGAGCGCATTCTCTGTAGGCGTCGAGATTTTGGTCGTGGACCTTCTACCTCGTCGTCCTTCTCGTCGCCTCCGGTACTCATCTCCTCGTCCGGTGTCTCAGGAAACGATCCTCTGTGGTGATAATTGAATATTCGAGATTCTTCGTCCAAACTTTCTGGAACTTCTCGTCGACGATCCAGACCCCACGGCGGAAAAAAGAATTTGAAGATGGCGACCAAAGGTGGGAGCTTCCGCAGGAAGCGCGACGACGTCACCGAGGACACCAAATGGTGGGGGCGTCGCCGCCCACCTGGGCCAACAACAAAAAAAAAGAAAGAAAAGACTACGAATCCGGACCCAACCACGAGATGGCGGAATAATGCACAGCATAGTGAATCCAGAAAGATTCACGCTGCAAAAGTACTATTCACACTCCAATCTAAACCAATTTGGGGAAGGCGTTGGACACTAAAGGGGTGAAATTTACTATTCCCACTCCAATCTAAACCAATTTGAGGAAGATGTTAGACATTAGAGGGGTAAAATGTACTATTTCCACTCCAATCTAAACCAATTTAGGGAACGTGTTGGACACTAAAGTAATGAAATTTAGTATTGCCACTCCAATCTAAACCAATTTAGGAAAGGCATTGGACACTAAAGGGGTGAGATTTACTATTACTACTACAATCCAACCATATTGGAGGAAGGTGTTGGACATTAAAAGGGTAACATTTAAAATAATCCCACTCCAATCTAAGGATATTTGAAAAAGGTGTTGATGCTAAAGATGTGAAATTTACAATATACATTTCAATATAAATATTTTTATAGAAAGTAATACAAAGTAAACAATTTCAGACAACAATCAACACTATATAATCATACACATTTTTTAATATATTATCAAATATAATTGTATCTAAAAACAAACTAACCTAAACTACAAACCAATATATACAAACTAAACTATTAAAATGGAAAAAAATATATAATGTTATTAGTATTGATAATTAAAATATTCATTACATTCTTTTTCAACCGTTCCAAAACTATAGAAACATAAAATAAAAAATAAATTATGATTTCAAAATTAACAATCATAAAATAAAAAATGATTTAGAAAATGTTATATTTTTATAAATTTAACATTTATTTTTAAAATAAAAAAATGTCACAAAATATTAAACTTCTACAATTTTGATTTTTTTTTACAAAATATACAATTATACGTTTTTGATTAAAAAAATTATAAATGTTATTTTTATGAAAAATGTTGTAATATTTTATAAAACATTTTCTTATACCCTTAATATATATCTTAATGGAAAAAAATGTTTGCTAGAAACTATTAAAACAAAAAATTGTTTAAAAAAATCGAATTTGTAAATTTGCACATTTTCAAAATTATTAACAATATTTATATTTCAAAATATACAGATTTCCAAAATATCCCCACACTTATCCCGTAAAAACCCAATATGCAGCTGCTAAAAAAAAAATTTAACAATAATTTATATTTATTAATTCAATTAAATGTACAAATTTCAATAATTTCATATAACAAAACTTAGCTTACTATAAATACTAATCTAAAAATATATAAACAGATACAAAAAAGCAATTCAATAAATTACATACTAATTGACACAATCGATATTACATACAATACAGGAGGGATGTCAAATGTTGTTATGTAACCAGGGTCAGTAAACGGAGGGGGTGAAGAAGCACAGGAAGGGACCTAGTGATGCAAGGTGTGGAGGATGACCAGCTCGGCAGATGAGGCCAAACAGTGAGGAAAGGATCCCAAGTCAAATCTTCCATGGATCCACCCGCCAATGCGCAGAAAGACTGATAAGATTTGGTTGTCGGCTGTGAGCTTTAGTTAAAGGGTGTCTGATTAGTAAGTCATGCTGACCAGTCCTAGATTTCTGGCAATTAAACCTCTGTCGATAAAACCGCTCCATCTATCATTTCCTATACAAAGAGATTGCAGTATTGCTAACAATACTAATAGCCAATGCTTTGATCATCGGGAACTAACTTTTCAGGTAATCCTCAATAAGTGTACTTTTTTGATATAGTACTATATAAATACAACTTACAACATTTTGAAAAATAATCAGTCAACAGAGATACATTAAGGGTCTGTCTCCAGCAAATCTTTGCAAGATCCAACTACACCTAGAAGTAAGTTAGAGCATGTTTTTTCCAGCCATTATGAAGCCATACAGGTACCACACAAGTTCCAAATTCATGATCACTTAGATTGCACATATTGGGATCACAATTAGGCCCAGAGCATCCCACAAAAGTAGCCACCATTCACGGATTGTGACCTTTTGCAAAATATTGCTTGTTTAGAACAGGGGTTAATTTGTGGGGAAGTATGAGGTAAATGTAGATTTCTTTCCCGAATTTTTCTTCTACTTTATCTTCTCAGCCCTACTTGGGACTGATTTAGACTTTGACAGATGTGTGCTCTATCACAAACGTGACAAATATCTCGTCTATGTTACACAAGTGCATTAGGATATAATGCATTTGCAATAAGGCAGGCAGGATATGCGTCACGTTTGTGACAGAGTACTCATCTGCCAGTTTGTAAATCAGGCCCCCAACCTTTTACAGCAATTCAAACTTTATGCTCATTCTTCTCCATTTTGCCCATCTCCTCTGTTTTTCTTTTTGTCCCTCCTTCTCACTTTTACATTTCTCATATTATTTCGTCTCCCTCATTTCCCACTTGCCCGACAGCATTCTTGTTTTCCTCTTCCCTCTACTTTTCCTCCCTTGAGCCCTTTGCATTCTTTTCCAGCTCTTTCCTTTTCACCCTGCTCTCTCACGTTCTCCACCTTCTTTTGCTTTCCCAGCCTTTCTCCTTTTCTTAGTCCTCATGCTTCGTTTTTCTCCACTCAAATCTTCACCAATCATTTCTTCTTACCTATTCCTTTCCTCACATCCACACTGTATTACTCTTCTTAGATCCATCTATTCTGCTCCCTTCACTTTCCCCTTTAGCCATGTTCTCTTCTTTTCATCATTTTCCTCTTCTCCCTTCTTTTCCACCTTTCGTGCCCCTCCCTCTTATTCCTCCAGACACTTTTTTTCTTCCTTTCAGTCTCTCTGCCATCATTTACCCCTCAGTTGTTTATCATCCACTTCTTCCTCTCAGTCCTCTTCTGTTTAGTTTCTCTGTTCTTCTCTATTCCCTCTTTCCCCGACCCCGTTGGTCTTCTGAAGGCTGAGGCTGAGCTGTATCCTTTGTTGCACACAAACCCTGATCATGTCTTCTTGCTCTCTTCCCGAGATTCTACAGCCTGTCCCTTAACCACCTTTCCCTAGTACAGTGCAGTACAGTGCAGTACAGCCAGCAGTGTGAGGACTGACCTGGGGCATCCAACCATCCAAACAGCTCAGACCCACCTTTTTTTCCATCTACGGTTTTTCCCTCACAAGCCCTGAATGCAAATATTATTGCAGCACTTCCACAGGTTATAAGATGACTCCATGTTCACCAATGGATGTATGATTAAACTACCACTTAAACAACGAAAGCCTAAACCACGAAGGATAAACCACGACCAAACCCAAACCACTACGTTCTGAACAACGACTTACTAAACCACGAAAAATAATCAATTGCCATATTACCCGAAAAGGAAAGTTGTTGTTCGTGTAAGTCGTGGTTAATGATGTCGTGGTTCATAGAAAGGTCGTTGTTTTGGATTCGTTGTTCAGTTCAGTAGTTGTAAAGGCTTCGTTATTAAGGCTATTTCCCTCACACAGTTGTTCCAATTGAACTAACACACCAGAAAACAAATATTTGTGAAAGAAAAGCCCCCGAATGCAACACCATATCCCCGGTGACATGGAGTCATCTGGTAACCTTATGCTACGGTGTTGCTGCTGTTTTCACCACACTCATGAATAACAATGGCTACATAGGATTTATTTCAGAATAACTGAGATAATAGGCTGGAACAACAGCCTACACCAGTAGGCCAGTGCAAACGGAGCATGAGAAAGTCAACAAGATTTATAACAATTCGTAAAGTAAACACATGAACACGGACCCATGATCACCAAGATATATTATGTAAACAAAGAAATACTACTTACAACATAATTAAAGGAGCTAACGTGAAATGGGGGTTAAGTTCACAGGAACAGAGTCACAAGTGAAGAACAGTGGGGTAAAGAGATCAGCATGTGGAATAAAAGGTTATCTTGCTGCATATTGTTTTGAAAAAAAAACTAAAGTCAGAATGAAAATCAACAAGTAGAAAACCCAAGCAATGGACATGGTGCAGTCCAGATTACAGATAGCTAATGTTTCGTCCAGGAACAGAAATCAGTATGCGGGTCTTCATCAATACCAAGGTAGCAACTAGCATTGGTAAAAGAAGCACAACAGCAACTCGCTCGAAATATCATCCGTCTGGTAGACAGTAATATCTTCCATCGATGGCAATAAAGGCATTAATGACCATCAAAGTAGGTTCATGTTGTCAATGATCACCTTAAAAAGATGTGATAACTACAGAAGAAAGGAACGCGGTGCACATGGCTGCTGTCCCTCGCAGTTGACCGCTAGAATCAATTTCAGCAAGCCTGATAGAGTATAAAAAATTGCCCTTCTATAACAAAATTCAATAACTTCCTTTACCTGACAGAATACCGCCACCACATATCAGATAAACTGGATGCATATGCTACAATGCAGTTGTGTCAACGCTGCCCGTAAATTCTTACACGTGACTATTGAACCATTTATCCGCCATCTTGCTTAGGCCACGGGTGTCATTCACAGCCACCATGTTCTGACTTTTAGCAGTTAGATTGTGTGCTGGCAGTATGTACCAAGTAGATGGAGGGAATTTACCCAAAACTGAACCATGAACATTCAGTGGACATACACACTGGGGGCATCAATGAGGCTCCGAAGGTGAGAATAAGGCCAGTCCATCTGTCCCCGACACATCACCCTGATGCAGGCATCAGCCTTTGATACTGCCTCAGGTTCGCCATTATTATGAAGCATATGCATGTCAAAGTGTACTCCCCTTTTTTCTGATTTCATGCTTCTCTACTAAAGTTATTTTGAGTTGAATCTCTACCATGAGATTCTTCAGCACAGTTTTTTCTACATCATGCGTACAAAAAAGACTCCACACACAGTGTTAAAGCAATTTCACAAATCATAAGGACCGCAGTCAAACACAGACTTAAAGTGGTGGATGTCTGCTCCAATTAGGCCTTAGATTTTCAATATATTATGTAGACTTGGCTTGATGAGGAGGAGTGTCAGTAATTGCACACCAGTCGCTGGAAATGACCATTCATCTCTCCCAAACAATTCCTGAATGCAATGTGCTATCCTTCTCCGTTTAAGCCGATAACACCAGACCGTATTACATGGTAATGTACTGACCCCCAGATTCCCCTATTTCACACCTGCTGGTGTTAGTTGAAGCCATCCACTATTTTGCACTGGAAAAACCTAATCTCACAGTGCTTTGTGACCTCACCATTTGGCTGGAGATATCCTTTTATCCTCTTATAAAATTCTTAATGATTTAGTAGTCCTGAATTTAAGGCTACTTAAAAATAAACCAATCCACAAAGGAAGTCAGTGTTTCTGAGGGAGTGTAATCTTGATCCCCTCCGAGATAAAACTAGGAGTGCATCATATCTGTGAGTAGTCAGCACTCAAACGTGTTTTGTGTGATTAATATACCAAAAGGTAAAGATGGGGTATCACACACATAACGTGCTCCACCTATAACAGGTGTGGCTCATAAAATGTGTGTTTAAGTTGTGGTTAATAGATAAATTTGATTTACTATTTTATTATCAATGAGAAATTTATAGATGGTTTACTGGGAAACTAATTAAATGAAATGTGCAAACTAATGTTTAGGCGATTCAGGTGTAACACGATATTATGCTCATTTGAGAGAATTTTATTAATAATTCTTAATAGCTTTTACATTACTCATGTGTTATGAGATTTCATCAATGGTGCATTTGCATTTTGTGCACGTAGTTGTAACCTAGTACACTTGCTGAAGTTAGCTATTATTTTGAGGCCTAACTTGTATTTTGGTTTAACTTCATGTGTAGTTTCATTCCAGCCTAACGTTATGTTTCAGTGCAAGCTTGTCGTGCAATCTCACGCTGTCTGTGTTTAGCCTTCGCTGTGGAATGTTTTGTCTCATTTTGTTTCCACTGCAGGTGTGGATAAGCCTCATTAGTTAGACTAAAGGAGTTTTGCCTTATTAGATAGCAAGGTATTAGAAGATGGAATCAGCCGAGAAAATCCTGATAATGAACGAGGAGAGGAGTTCTCATGGGAAAGTAGAGGATCGATCAGGGACAAGAGAAGATTACGACCTTTCAATGTAGGAAAGGTGGGGAAAGTATCCAGTCGTACCAGAGCTATGGAAAATTACCAAAGAAGAAGTCACGTGGGAGTGTCAACTAGGCTGCAGCTGATATTATGTGCTGTACTTAGTGGGGGAGAGAGGTCCATCTTAGGTTTTCATGGAGAACAGACCTATGTTTCTGTTGAGTAGCTTTATGCTATGAGACCCATTGCTGGAGTACTTCTATGGAAGACTCTAGATGATCACACCTTTCTCTTCTTCTTTGCCATTTGCTGACAGATTCCTTTAGAATAAGGATGCCACTTTACAATAGCGTAGGTCAGTGGTTCCCAATCTGTGCGCCGCTGCACCCCAGTGCGCCGTCAAAGCTAGTCTGGGGCGCCACACAGTTTGGAAATGTACATGAATTTGGCTGTTAATCATGTCTTTCTAAAGCACAGAGCTCTAGTTTCACTCCCTCAGCTGAAAAACATTTCAATCCGTAGTTTGCAGTTAAAATGTCAAAGCCAAGTTATTTACGATGCTCAGGCCGTAATTGCCTCCAGTTATCCCTGAAAAAAAATGAATTAATGCACAAATACAAGTTTCATGCTAAGTTATATACACAGGCTATCTGAAGTGTTCAAAATTCATAAAAGGGAGGCATGACATCTGCAGTATTCAATGAAGGTTGATGTTCGAGTTCATTGAGATTGCAGAAGAAGTGAATATTTTGCTGCTTATTTCTCTAAAAATAAATTAACATTTCCATAAGCGACCGAAAGCAAATGGAATTGGTTAGAAGCAGAAGTTCAAACTCAAAGGTCAGAAACTAAAGTGCAAAAAACATAGGACAAAGGTCAGAACAAATGCCCATAAATAAACTAATGTCTCTGATGAAACAGAACGTGGAGTCCTAAACCAAAAGAATCAATTCCAAAAATGAGGCCAAACCAAGGTGACAGGAAAAACAGTGGTAAAGACAGTGTGTGGTGGGAGAGACCTGGGAGGGACGCATCTGGGAGCCCAGGGAGGAGCTGGCACAGCACTGATGTCATCGTCATCTTGGAGCTGAGAGAGAGGCTCAGGCAGCATGCTCCCGTCATCTCAGAGCCCAGAAAGATGCTGAGAGTGCATTATTGGGAACTAGGAGCAGCCTGCGGTGCATCAATGGGAGCCCCCAGCTCTGAGCCCTGAGCTCTCCTGGCAGGTACCAGGCCCTCCCCAGGGGGCATGCACACACAGTCAGAAGGCATGATGACAAACACAGGAGGCCAGAACACATAGTCAGGAGGCAAGGACACACAGGCAGTAGGCAAAAACAGACTGAGGGCATGAGGACAGAGATAAGATGCAAGAACACACAGACAGAAGACATGAGACAGACAGCATGCATGAGAACGCAAAGTCTGGAGTTAGGAAGGAGCAGACAGGAGATGTCCACAAAACACACTCCTAAAGAGGACAGAGTGAAAAGGGAGCAAGCCAGACAAGGGTTTACCTGGGGTCATCAGACTGGAGGCAATAATGTGCAAAAACAGAAAAAACTAGACAGCAGATTCAGTCTTCTCTATCAATGCACCGAAGGTCTGAAATAACATTCCTGTATCTATCAGGGCCTCACAAACCCTGCTCAGGAATGACCTGTCCTAAAGACTCACCTCTTCAAAGAGCACTACATAACAATGCAGTGACAGTTCACTTCTCCAACAACCCAGTGTCCCTCCAATCAGTTGTTGATACTGCATGGGGCTCAGTAGTGGAGTGGATAGGATTGCATCTATGATTCTAATACCTTTATCGGCTTCATCCCAATTATTTTCAGGGAGAAAAATGGAAATACTCCGGAAGCTGGGCTTACATCCCCCACCCGTCCCAAAAAAAAGTAACAGAATGGGGAGCCGCGGCCAATGCCCAACAGGTCAAGGGAGCCGCAGGTCGAAAAAGTTTGGGAACCACTGGCGTAGGTAAAGATAGATTGCTCATGTTCCTTAAGGGTAACTGTCTGGTGACATTCAATGGACAATTCTTTTTCCTGTTTGTTTGTGCCATTACTCTAGAGTTAGTCATTTGCTTTGTACTATATAGGGTACATCTCTTTAGGAGATGTGGACTAGTTTTGCCATTTCTGTATTTTTATATGATTATATTGAGATTGACCTATTTCTAAATCTATAATTAAACCTTACTAAACTCAAATTAAGTTGTCGAGTGGATTCCTGTGTGGCCACATTGGTTGCACTGTAATGATACTTTAAACAAAGATAGTTTCTTCCTCTGCCTCTCATGCTTCCACAAAGGTCGTCACTCTGGGAGTAACTGATGGTTTGGGCCCTAGCTCTTGCTTTTCCATTCAATTTAGTCCTCTCTAGACCATTTTAAAGTGCAGGATCTACTGCAGTTTGTATGGACTGATTACTTTGGCATTCCACTCACCATCGCTATACCAATAACTAAAAACATAACACAAATTGCATTCCAATGCATGATAAACAATTGGAAATATGTTAATCCTTCAGTAATGGGGCCTGAAATTAAAAGAAAATTAGAATTGAACGAATAAATAGGAATACCACAAATGTCGTGGTCGTACTACTTCCCCATCAGCAGGCATGCTTGTTCTTGTCAGAAATGAAAAGCATGACATTAAACACCAGAGAGGATGAAAAAATTGAGCTTAGACTATTTTACCAATTCCAAAATCAAGTATTTCTCTTTGATGGCCAATTTATAAACAAAAAATTCAGGCGGCTGAAAAATATACTTTTCACCAAGCATTACATGAGCTAATAGTTTGGCTGAAGAGCGTTGATATATTGATAAGGAACTATAGTCACCTTACTCGACACATTCTATTATTCCTCGTTGAAGAGAAAATCACCAAAATCAGGGACACCATCAGTGCAGAGGTAGTCCCACCACCAGGAAAATGTTAAGATAGAGGATTATTTGCCTCGTGCAGATTAATATCTCTGCCTTTGAACCTACTACCATCAAATGGTGGACTTACAATACTTTTCAAATGAGTCCTTAAGGCTCTCCAAATGATTTATGCCCTGCAAAGGTCATGCAACAATTTTGTCAGTATTTTAAGGAAGAGCTCCTGGACTTCTTTCCTTGGGCATAGTGAAACAAGCAGGTATCAAACCCCTGGTAAAATAAATCTTCACTGAGCCTTGGAAATCACAGACATTTTCAATCAATCTCTCGGCTCCCTTATTAAGGACAGCTGTTACCAAATCTATTCTTAGCCATTTGCAGAATTTCTCTGAAAATAAAGGTCTGTTTGATGTTTTTCAGGTGTAGTTCAGACCTAGACATAGCATAGAATCAGTGGTTCTTTCAGTCTTAGGCGATCTGTGCAGAATGGTGGACAATGGTGGTGTTGGGCATTGTTATTATTAGATCTGTTGGCAGCTTTTGACACCATTGACAGCACCATCCTCATCAAAAACCTCAAAAAGTTTGAGTTTTCATGCCTACTCCTGAAATGGATACAATTGTTATCAACAGCCAGGACACAGTCTATAAGCCTTACCCCATTTTTCTTGAGCCAAAGATCTTTGATGTGTCCTGTGCAACAGGGTTCCACTCTTTCACTGCTGCTGTTCAACCTATATATCAGACCCTTTGCTTTGCTACTCCTTAAGCAGGAGGCACAATTCTACATGTATGCTGGCATTATGCGGATCCTCGTCACTATTTTGTGCTCCCAAAAAACCCCTCATCATATTACAATCAAATTAAAAAGAGCAATTTTCTTGGGATCATTCATTGGTGGACATCCACCAACTTTAAAAATGGAATCTTCTAAGATCAGAAGTACCGCTCACCCTTGCAAACACAAATCTTAGGAACAACAGTTGCTGTCCCTCATTTATGGGCCCCAATATCATGCCTTTTAATACTGTAAGAAATGTTGGGATATTTTTAGATTCCTCTCTCTCCCTTAACTGTCAAGTTATAAAAGATGCCATGAGCTACTTCTTCCATTTGAAGATTTTGAAAAAATCCTCCCTTTGTTTAGTTCTTCACCTCGATGCACCTGTGATTAATGCGTTGATTCAGTTGAGAATGGATTATGGCAACGCTGGGTATCTATTGTCACCAGCCAAAGTTCGTCAGCGTTTTTAGTTAGCATATCACCCCCGTTTTGCGATTCCCTTAAGCAGAGACATTTTTAAATCTATGTCCATTGCCCTTAAAGTCATCTAGCAGAACATCCCTGCCACCTAAGCTTCCAAATGTACATGGTACCAACCTTTAAGAAGTTTGAAATCTACGGACTACTTCTTACTGTCAACACCTAAAGCCAGACTTTCTACATTTGGAGACAGAGCATTCTCTGCTGCTGCATCTTGGTATTGGAATTCTTTACCAATGCACCTCCAATCAGAATTTTGCCTCATCCGGTCCAAGCCATGCTGAAAAGATACCTTTTTGATTAATTAATTTATGATCTTTTTCATTAGCCCCCCCCCGCCCCTCATGTTGATTTGTTGTTTCATTTAACTAAATTTAGGAAGTTGAGTCTTTTTCATGTACCATGGGGCTTTGTGTAAATGAAATAAATAAACAAAAATAACATAACAGAAATCATAATGGGTGGCATCAACTATTAACGATATTATATTTCACATTAAAATGCTTAAAAGTTGTTTTATTAACTATTTCTTCCAGGATATAATCAAAGTGACATTTGCTTGCTCTCCACATATGCACAGAGCAATTTTCTTGAGACTGCATGTCGATTCTTCCATTGTCCCAGCAAACTGTTCTATAAATGTATTTATATAAAGGTTAACACAGAACATTAAAAGACATTGGCAGTTCCTTATTAATGGAAGACAGTGCGATCTTTATGGCCTGAACATGCAACTGTATCAGCCTTATACCATCTAAAATAAATTTCTACAGAACTATTATGGCCTTGCAATCCACCTTATCGTTGAATCGTTTACACTTTTCATCATTTAATATAAGATCATTTTTGTCAAACTTCTTCCGCACTTCTCTTAGAGCCGGATTATGAGTGATGTAGGACTCCTGCATAGATTTCAAAGTGCTCATATGTGGGATTGGTATTTTCAGGATGTGGGAACACTTAGTCATTATGTAAAACTGCATTGGTAAATGGGTAGTAACTTTGGGATTTTCAAATTCCAGACCGATTTCCGCAGGTTTGCTAATTACGAGGGCTTTTTTACCTGCACATTTTGTCAGGTTTTTCATGGTGAAATTTCTAGGTGACAAAAATTGAGAGTTGTGGTTTCTTGCAACACCTCTCGTTGCCACATTGACTGGTAGATCACATCAATGACCAAATAGGGAATTATTTAGCACTCATAATGTGGACCTTAATATTTTGTCGGATTCTTAACGCCCTTCACAAACTCCAACACAGCATCTTCGAAACACATCTTTGAATGCTCCAAAAATGTGTTGCCAAACCCTTTGGGAAAATGATGGTGTTGATGTCAGTCAAATGGCATCCTTTAAATCAATCATATATTATGAATCCAGTAAGGTTTCTTGACCTTGGGTGCAACCCTAATTGTTGATTTGCCTGCATAGATTGGTGTTCACAAATACAGATGCTTCTCTAAGAACGCTGATGTGTTCATCTGTGAGTCTTCTGAATTATTAGCATTTACACATGTCCTTAAGAACTATCCAGGTTCCAGACAAAGATCGCCAGGAAAATGCTTTCTGAAGACTCGATTTCTTAAAAATCACACTTGTTCACATAAGTAAGTGCTTAACTATCACTTTCAAGTCCCCACGCACTGATATCAAGTACGCAAGACTTTAACCTCTATCTAATGTATAAATCCATTTATCTTCACGAAGGCACAGTTAAACACGCCTGGAAATTGCCCCACATTTCATTCTTCAGCTTCACATCCTGACAGCCATGACGTTTGGCTGCACATGGCTTCAATTTAATATGGAGGCTCTTTCTACCCTAGAGTTCATACCTGTTTTACTTCTGCTTATGCAGCTTTCTTCAAAGCAACCACGATTTAGGGGGCCTATTACGATCGCGGTCGGAAAACCTCCCCGACCGCCATGGTAGCGGGAAAAGACCGCCCGCAAGGACCGGGACATCACCGCCGGTCGAATTACGATGACCTGCGGTCAAAATCCGGCCGCGATGCCGATAGAAGCATGTCCTGCATTTCCCTGCACTGCGTGGCAGGCACTGCATAGTGCCTGCCACCTGGTACAGGGAAATGTAGGGGGGGACCATGGGTACCCCCCCAGTGCACTCCCCCCAACACATTGGGGGCCCGCAACGGGCCCCCGGAAGACAATCACCGCATGCCTTTCCATGGCGGTTTGACCGCTGAGGAAAGGCTGGCTACCGCCGGCATCAAAATCCTGCCGGCGGAGCCTGCTCTGCACCACCACCATTATCCCGGTCCTGATCCGTCCGCCAGGCAGGAGTGCAGATGGCAACCGGTGGAAAAGCGGCGGTTGGAATTTCCCACCGCCACGGTCACCATCGCCATCCTAATATGACCGGCGGTTTTCTTGGTTGCGATGGCGGGCGGATGTCCACCGCCGGTACAGCGGGCGCCACCACCGACACAGAGGTGAACATCCAACCGCCATCGTAATAGACCCCTAGGTTCGGTTTCTCAAACATATGTGTTTTGATCCTTGCCTTCTCCTCAAACAATAGTTGCTTAATTATGGTGTGTGGAGACCCCTATCAGCTAAGAGCTCCATCTGAACATTGGTGACCGCCAAGAACCATTTGAATGGTGTGTCTTGCTATCATCTTCCTGAACGATTTTTCTTTGATTACTGCTACCTAATGTCTATAACTCCTTCCCATTTCATGTTTCTTCTTTGCCTGCATAGTCTCCTAAAACTACCCTTCTTCTCAAAACAAAAGTTATATTCTTTCTCAATTGTCAGATACAATTTTAAACTGTCAAGGTGAGTGGTGCTCCCACATTTTAACACTTATGTTTTTTAAACTGTCCATTCTTCCTATCCTTACTAGTCCGTGTTACTGCCAAATTTGCTAAATTAAATTCACTCCTAGTCTTTGCATGTCCTTTTAGCACTTTACCCCTTTCAGAAGACTATTTAGAGACATGAGCACTGGTTATCACTTTTCAAAGGGTTGGATCCTCTCTCATTTTACCCTTCTATTCGCATTAAGCATTATTTTATCCCTTGTCACTTCAGCTAGAAAATCACAAATACTACACAAAGGAGCAAGTTTCTGCAAAGCTCTTGCAAATTCAGGTACTGACTCAAACGTTGCCTTGCTCCCATGTGTAAAATTGATGCCTTCCTAAAATAGCATTTTTCTTACGTTTTAAAATAAGATTCCAATTTTAGACAAGGATTTTCAAAGGCACCCAATTCATTTTCTGGATTTTGTCTAAAAATACCCACTCCCTCAGACAGCAGGTAATGTAACACTATTTTCTTTATTCCTCTGCTTGATCTGGTGGCATCAATAGCATGAACAGAGACCATAAATTCTTTGCTCCATTTTTTCAAGGTATGGCGGATTCACTGTTCCTTTGCAAGAACTTCGATGATGGGTCTGTTTCTTGAAAGGTGGGGAAGATGTACCACAAGAATTGATAAAAATCAAAAAGTGAAGCATACTGTTTCAAAGAAAAAGGTGGAAAATTCTCTTAGCATCCAAAAATCTGTAGTTCCTCCACCAAACATATGGCTCATCCAAATAATGACTAATAGTTGCTGTAGGAAAGTAGGATCTGCTTCTATGGTTACCCCCACTTTTTGCTTGTTGTGATGCTGTTTTTGACTAGTCTAACTGGGATCCTGCTAATCATGACCCCAGTCTATCTGCTTTCTCCCTAAATTGTTGTGTTTAGTACTTAGGTACATTCCACATTGGACACTGGGGTACCCTTATCAGTCCCTAGTATATGGTACTAAGGTACCCAGGGCATAGGTACCCCAGAGGTCTCCCATTGGCTGAAGCATGCATTATGCCACCCATGGGAGACCATGCAAAATGGAACTACAGGCCTGCCATTGCATTATTTACTTAAGTGGGTCACTGCACTTAAAACCTATAAGTCACCCCTACAGCAGGCCATTGTAATCCTGAAGGCAGGGTGCTTGGTTCTAAGTGAGAGGATGCCCCTGCATGAGCAGGACACCCCTGCAGCCTATGGAGTCCATTCTCCCGGGTTGTCAGTGAAGCAGCCATATACTATTTAGAGGGGCACCGCGTAATTACGCGATGACCATCTCGAAACTAGCTGCACCAAATCCTATCATGTTTGGTATCAAACATGTTGGAATCATACCCCCACACCGTAAATGGTGTGGGAGGTATGATTCCAAGCACTGGAAGAGCCCTCCGTTAGGTTCTCAGTGTTCCCGGTGCCAACCTTCTAGACCCGGACAGCACAAAATGGTTGCTGCCGACCAGAGACACATTTCTGCCCTCATGCTGCTGAGCCAAGCTCGAGCAGAGGGAGGTGGAACAATAGGCATCCTGTCACAGGGAGGTGTGACCACCTACCAGACAGGATTTAGTGTATTGGGACCGGGTGGGTGCGCTTGTCAGCGCCAGAAAGTCTGCATGAGGGGCACACTTGGTGTCCCCGTGCATAGTCCAGTTCAAACCAGTTCTGGGAGCCGTTGGCTCCCCCTCTGCCGCGAAACTGGACAAAGGACATGGGAGTAACCTCCCCCTGTCCAGACCCTGCCCTGGCAGGGTCCCCATAATCTTTCCAACCCTTTCCCTAGGGTACTTAAGGGCTTACCTGGGTGTAGGTCCCTAGATTCGTCGTGGGATAAGATTAAGATCAGACACCACTTCTACTTCTACCATCTGGGCACTCTGGACTTCGCTGGACTTCGTTTGGGCCTGACTTCATCTCCCTTCCAGTCTGCTGCATCGTCTGTGCCTATGCATCATACAGGAACCTTCCAAGGCCTGTGAAGCATCAAAGACACTTGAAGGAATCTTCCTTGGAGTGAAGGAGTCACTCCCCTGCATTCGCAGGCACCGTAAGGTTCTGCAACACAGGTGGTGGTTTTCCACAGCTCCCGAGGCCTGCTCTGCCCTCTCACCAAGTTTGAGGCCAGTGTCCCTCGTGGGGGGTTGCAATAGCTGAACCCCTGTGCACCATATCCAACTTGCAGTTGCAAAGGCTTGTTGGCTTCCTTCCAAGAAGATCTTCAGGCTTCAAGTGACCCCAACCTAGTGCATCTCCAGGGACCAGAATCTTCAGCCACACCGCACTGTGTGCATCGTGGCCTGCATCTTTTGGTGAGCTGCTTGAGGTCCGCTCATGACTCCAGTGCCTCCGGCCTGTGGGTCCGTTTGATGGTCACACTTTTTTCTTTTGGACTCTCCTGATTGCTCGGGGCCTGCCCTGACTCCCCTGCTTTTGGTGAGTCCCCTGGGCTTTGCTGGTCCCGACGTTGCTCCTTATTTGTTTCCTGCGTTGGTTGCATTTGCCAAGGCTTGTTGGTGCTCCCGCCAGACACCGACCCCATAGCACTCGACATCCTTCATGGGACAGCTCGTGCATGGCTCCTGGTCCTCCTCAGTGTCGCCTGGTCCTCACAGCTGCAGAGTCAAGGTCATTGTCACACATCTTGCAACACCAGACATCGGAGGGCATTCGTCTTCCAAGTCTCTTGGTCACTCCTGAGTCACATAGACTCTATCCCCTCTGCTTGCAGGTACTTCTCATCAAGAATCCATCCTCGGATTTCACCGGACACTTCTTCCTTCTTCCACAGCGGCACTTTCCTGAAGTCCTCCATTGGGTTCGACAGCAGTTTCCGACACCACTTCACACTTATGCACCCGGCTTCCCTGGTGTAGGTAACATGGGTACTAGGGTATCCACGGGTGGGGTGGCTCTCCAACCTTCTAACTTCCACGGGGTTTCTTCAGGGTCCTCTGGGAAGGGTTTTTAATCTTTCAAAATCCAACCGCGACTTGCACATAGACTTGAACGGAGCACGGTCGTGTTCCCACACTGCACACGTCCTCTGTGGAGTCCCTATCTACTTACCTTGGGGTGTTCCAAGGGTCCCCAGCATTTCTACATCCTCTCGACATTGTCCTGACTCGAGTCATGGTTCTTATACCACTTTCTTAGTATATGGTTAGGTACCCCCCTGGGGTCCACTGTGTATTTCGTGCTATTTACTGTGATTCTTTGCTAAAGTATTGTGTGCATTGTGTTTAGCTCCGTGTAGGAGATATTGGAACATACTAGAGAATATTATATAATAAATACATATTTTTATAAATACTTGGTGTGGTTCTTTTCACTTAATCCATACTAAAAGATTGCATTCTGGTAAAACAAGCTGCTTTACACTCCTTCTGGACTAAGCCTGAAGGCTCCCCTTCACAGCTCTGAGAAAATTAGACGAGACGTCCATCCATTTTTTGAGAAAAGTAAAAGGGTTTTTTCCATTACCTAACAGGTATGAAACGGTTACATCAATTATATGATAGAGATCCGTTGTATTGTACGATAATGTTTATCTATAAAATCAATAATCTTTATTTTAAACCAATTAGCTTAATCTTCAATATTAAAGGCCCATGCTTTCGGTCCATGCGGACTTATTCCCAGGTTGCTAAATATAATTATGATCTATGTAACAAAGGAATGTTTCTAGCATTTTTGTATCTAATAGAGTCTCTTACATTTTATTCAGATTTTTAACATTTGAACTATTATCCTGAAGAAGGTGACGATCCACCTTAGCACCGAAACGACGCGTCGACAGTTGTTCTTCATTTATTTATTATCCATATTGTTTTCTTTTTAAAAACGTGATAAGTATGTGGTTTGAAATATGTTTTTTTACTTTGTATGTATCAATTCAACAAAACATGTTTTCTGAATAAAAAATTAATTGATAGAACATTCCTTTGAATCTGTATGTTTAATTTGAAATCGCTTATACTGTGTATTGTAATGTATATTAACATGTAAATTTAGCAACCTGGCAATTTTGTCTTACTATTTTTTTAGAGTGTGGCCTCTTTTCAACCAAGTTAACCAATCTGGTCAGAGGATATAATCCTCTCGTTTTTTATAACAGGAGGAGAAGGGAACTTTGTTTTTTTGTTCTAGTGCCCTTCACAGCTACCACTTAGAGAACTTTCTAAGGTTGTCTAAGACCTCTTAAATCACCATAAGGGTTGTCTGGACTGGTGCAAGTGCCCACTTACATTAGTGGACATCATATACCAGGCCAGTTTCTCACAGTTGCCATGAAAGTTCTTACCATGAAGGACCACAATATGCTCTATTTCTCTCTCTAGAAGTTGCTTGAAATTCATGCATCATTCAAGAACCTGTTTATGAATGTATTCAAAATGTACTCTTTCACAAACTGCAATACATCCAAATCATGTCTTAAAGATGCTCAATGCATTACATTTGTCATGACTGCACAGCATTGATGTAGCAGGCATGATGTTTCGGATGAGTGGTATAAAGGAGTGTCGATGAGCACTACCAGTGGTGTACGCACAAGAGGAGTGAGCACAGCCAATTTCCCTGTAGACAAAAGCATCACCAATACACCCAGAGTTCAAGTGTGAGCAATGTAACATGTAACACATGGCTGTCACTGGGTGTTTTAGGAACGCCTATATCCAAAGTATGTTCTCACAAAATCCACTTGGGACAGCGACTAAGGATTACCACAATGCATCACAAACAGGCCTGACATCAGTGAGAAACAATTTCCATACACACGGCGTGGGACTGTGGAGCATGAAACAGAATCGCCATTGGCTCAGTGAATAGCTGGGACCGAGACAACTCAAAGTTGCTAAAGGTGAGCAGTAAGAACAGTGGTCCTCAACACTAATTACACAAAGCATGGTGGAAAATAAGTTACCATGACAAATAATTAGGGAAATCCATCTTTAAAGGAAATGGCTCACACAAAGAATTTTAGATTTTTAGGTACTTGACAAAAGTCACCATTAGCCTTGAAATGCAACTCCCTTAAATGATTCTTTTGAGTAAAATGAGTTGTCATCTGAGGTGGCTGTAGCACATGTGAAGACAGTATACCATGACATCTTCAGGCTTATTTAAACAATGTTGCCATACTGAGGCGAAGTCTACTGCAGCATGTTGGATTGGATGCACACCAGATTGTCTATAGTGTAAGAATGATAAAATATGGTAGAAGTTGGAACTTCATTGGAGAACATCACACTTGAACTTTCTCCTTCCCCCCTCCCTGCCACTGACCCTTTTCAAAACACCACATTTTATTAATTCGCATTTATTTATGGAATTTTGTAAAGCGCACATACTCTCAAAAAGTCTCTTAGCGCTGAGAGCTGCATCCCTGTGATTAACATGAGCTTACAGAGTAATTTGCCACGTTTTTACAGCTTTCCTGAAGGCTAGAATTGTTGGCAGAACTCTGATTTCCAATGGTATTTGGATTCATAATTTAGCTCCCCGAAGCGGAAGGCTCTGTCACCCCAATTCACATTTCTAAAGCGGGGTAATTCAAAGATGTTTTTAAAAGAGGAGCGCAATGTCCTTGTTGGAGAACATTTTTTTAATTTGCTGCTCAAGAAAAAAAGGAGCAGAACCCTGAAATATTTTACACATAATACAAGCTGATTTAAAATGGATCGGTTTCCGAACGGGGACCCAATGAAGTTGCTTTAAATAGTCAGAAACAGAGTCAAAGTTGCTCTGGTTAAAAATAACTCTAACTGCAGCCTTCTGGATTTTTTGTAGCCTGTTCAGCAAGTAGTGGGACAGACCCCGATAAACTAAATTGCCATAATCTAGGAGCGCTTGAATGATAGAGTTAGCCATCATGATCTTTTGAGGTAAAGTAAGGAATGGCATTGTCCAGAGCACAGTGCTGATATAGAATTAGCAGTTTTCTGTCACCATATCTATCCATTTATCTAAATTCAGCTTTGGGCCCGATTACGATATCGGGCGAACGGACCGCCGTCCGCTGTTGCGGCGGTCAGGGACTGCCCAATTATGATATGACCGCTGTGGTGCTCATTCACACTGCGGCTTGTGCTGCGGTCCAGGAAAAGGACACACGGTGCATAGATGTGCGTGGGGGCAATACTTGTGCCCCCTGGCCACTTTGCAGAGGCCCACGAGAGACAGTGGCCCTGTTTGGGGCCCACAAAATATCTTTCCAAGAGCCTTTTCATGGCAGTCAGAACTCCATGAAAAAAAGGATGTTGGAAAGGGACATCGTAATCCCAACGGCGGTGCCTGCCTCGGCACCATCTCTTGTCGGGAATTCGATTCCGACCGCCACCGTGTTCGGATCAGATGATCCTGTCAGAGGTGGCAGTCTTTCGGTCCGACCACCTACATTGTAATGTGGCAGTCGGACCGATAGCCTGTCTGTCGGGCAGACTGCCACCGACGGCCTGTTAGTGGCGGTCCAACCGACATCGTAATCAGACCCTTTGAGCCGGTGATAAGCCCTACATTTGGGACACCCGAGGCCTCCTCTGAATAATCCCCCAGATTCTGTGGCCAAAGCTTCCAAACACCGAGGGCCAGATGTACGACCTTTGGTGTTTGCGACTCGCAAATTGCATTAAATTGCGAGTCGCAAACACCAATGTACAACAGTGTCAGAGACCCAATGGGGTCGCAAATTGCATGCCTCATGAATATTGAGGCGGTCTTAATTTGCGACCCCATTGGGAATAGCTAGCACTCACAGGGATGGTGGCTTGCTGGGGTCAGCAGACCACCATGTCTGTGACTGCTTTTTAAATAAAGCAGTTTTTTTTTTAAATGCAGCCCGTTTTCCTTAAAGGAAAACGGGATGCATTTAAAAAAAAAGAAATGAAACGTTTTTGTTTCATTTTTTAAGGGCAGGTAGTTGTCCCTGGGACCACTGCCAGCTCTTAAAAAATGTTTGCGAATCCATTCACAAAGGGGAAGGGGTCCCCTGGGGACCCCTTCCCGTTTGCGAATGGTTTACCACCCTCTTGAAGAGGGTGGTAAACTGCAAGTGTTTTGCAACCGCAAATGCGGTCGCAAAACATTCTTACATAGGGTTTTGACTCGCTATTGGGAAGGGACGCCCTTGGAACGCCCCTTCCTAATAGCGAGTCGCTAACCCTATTTTGCGAGTAGCTAATACATTAGTGACTCGCAAAATAGGGTTAGTACATTGTACTTCAGTTTTTTGTGGTCGCAAAAGGGCAAAATGCCCCTCTGCAACTGCAATAAACGGTCGTACATCTGGCCCCAAGAGTCCATTCTGCTTTTCATGTAGGATCATGGCAATTAGATCTGGGCAAAAAATGTTGCCAAAATCAAAATTCACATGAGGAAAAATTTTGCTTGCAAAATGTTTTCAGCTGGATGAAATGTTGCTTTTTTTTTGCATAATTGTGTAATGTTTCCTGAATTTTTAAGCCGATTCTGCCATAAAATGCCACAATTTTGCATCTTTTCACAAGCACAGAACACCACAAATAAGACAGTTTTTGGTACATTTGACAACACAAAAACAACTGCATCCATAAGGGCAACAACAATATTTGGTTAGGATTTGTTGTCCATGTAGGAAAGTAGGATCTTTCTGGCATAGATTCCCTCATTTTTTGCTTGGTGTCAGTATATTTTGACTGTAGTTTACTGGGATCCTGCTAACCAGGGCCCCAGTGGCAGTGCTCTCTCCTCTAAAGTCTCTGGTAAGTACTCTGTACACCCCACAATTGGCATAATGGGGTACCATTGTAAGTCCCAAGTATATGGGTACTGAGGGACCCAGGACATTGGTACACCAGGGATCTCCAATGGGCTGCAGCATGTATCGTGGCACCCATAGGAGCCCATGCAACCTGTGTCTGCAGAGCTGCCATTTCAGTCTTCGTGACAGGGTGCGTGCACCCTTCACTTCAGATATAAGGCTTTCCTTATATTCCGGTCACTGCACGTAAAACGTATAAGTCACCCTTAAGGTAGGCCCTTCAGTTCAAGGGCAGGGTGCATGGTTCTAAGTGTGGGGGTACCCCTGCACAAGCAGAGGTATCCCTACAAACGAAAGACTCCATTTTCTGGGCTTTGAAAGTGCGGGACAGCCATTATAAGGTATGTTGTGGACACTGGCAAGTCGAGATGTCTAACTACATAACGGCTGCCCCGAACCTGGTCATGTTTGGTGTCAAATATGTTGGACTCATGCAACTACACCAATTTCAGTGTTAGCTGCATGATACCATGTACTGGGGGCTCCTTAGAGGACCCACAATACTTACCTGTGTAGCCTTACAGGGTCTGACTGCCAGCCCGTGCTGCTGATGACCCTAGACAGTGTTCTGCCCCCCTGCTGATGAGCTTCATTTGGGCTGGGGAAGCTGAACAAAAGATTTCCTGTGAAGGAGAGGTGTGGCCACCTCTCCTTTAGAATTCGGTAGGGTGGGGGCGCTTCTGAGCACCACCAGACTGCATTGCAGGCCACAAAACTACACAAAGGACAGTGGTGTGACCACCCCCCTGTCCAGCTCCTTCCTAGGGAGGTACTCAGAGCTCCTCTAGGTGGCCACTTGATTCTGCCATGTTGAATCTTGGCCCTTGGGAGCATCTGACTGGCTAGGACAGGTGAGTAGCATCCCTGACCCCCTCTGATAGGTGGGTCACCACTGAAGAGGTCCTTCCCCTTTTTATGGTTACTTAAGTGCTCCCCTGAGGGTAGGCCCTTAGATTCATCTCAACAACAACTTCTGTAACCGGCTGCCCGTCGCTGAAGATTGTTCAAAGACTCTTCTGCTGGTGGACACTGGAACTCTTCTGTTCTTCAAGCCAGGACCCACAACAAGACTGCCCCCGGTAAGAAGAATCCTGCTGGGTCTTCGTCCCTGTGCTTTTCCAAAGATCTGCAACTCTGTGGCCGTGCTTCATCCGAGTCACTAAGCACTCAGCCTGCATTCTAGCCTGAAGGAATCTCCCTTGAAGTGAAGGAGTCATTTCCCTGCATCTGCAGGCACCTCGACGACCGGTTTGCTGATCCTGTTGTCCCACGTACATCGCCCAGCTCTGCAACACAGGTGGTGGTTTGTTGGTTTCTCTAGAGGCCTGACCAGTCTTACCTGCAATTTGGGAGACTATAATCCCTCTCCAGCCAGCATAGACTGCCTCCATGTGCACCGCGTCTGTTTGACGTTACAAAGACTTGTTGGCTCCTTCCACCGAAGATATTCAAGCTCCAAGTAGCCCCTGCCTCCAGCACTGCACAGCTCCAAGCACGTTGTCCTGCCTGCATCCTCTGCATCGTGGCCCTCGTCTCCTGTGTGGTGCTGCTTCGGCTTCCTTGCGACCTCCTGTGCGTGCTGCCAGAGGGTCCTCAAGGGGGCTCCATCAATTCCTGCTGGCTCTCCTGCATGCTGATGGCCGGCCCTGACTTACACCTGCTGGGTTAGTCCCACAGACCTTGCTGGTCTGCAACCAGCATCTTCTTCCGCGAACCTTTGTTTGCGTTTGCCAAGGCTTTATTGGTGGTCCTGCCGGCCACTGACCTTCCTGCACTCATCGACCGGCATGGACCAGCTTGTGAATGGCTCCTGGGCTCCTACAACGTCAGCTGGTCTCCACAGCTGCCGTTTCTTCTACTCCGTGCTACACCAAGAACCTTCAACCAGGGCTGGTATTGAGCTACTGTGCCTCCTGGTCACCTCTGGTTGGTTTGGACTCTGTCCCTTCTGCTTTCAGGTTCTTCTCCTCTGGATTCTTCATCCTGGTTCCACCAGCCTGGTCCACGAGACGCTGGAGCTTCTGTACTTCCACGACCCTCCATTGGCGTCTACGGAGGTTTCTGATACCACTTCACCCATATGCACCTAGGCTCCCTGGCGCAGGTATTCTATCTTCTGGGTATCCCCAGGTGGGGTGACTCTCCATCCTTCCTTGATCCAAGTGGTTCCTTCTCGGTCCTTTGGGAAGGGTCCTAGAACTCTAATTTTCCAACCGCGATTTACCCTGTGTTGTCCTATGGACGTCTGACCCAGTGTAACCACTCTGCACTCTGGCGCATTGGGGTCTCTGGCTACTCACCTTGGGTGGTTCCTTGCTTCCCCTGGTGTCTTTCAACCTTGGGTTCTAGTCCTGTTTTGGTACTCACCTTGCATCCCACTATTTTAGTATATGGTTTGGCCCCCGGTTTGGCCCTATATGTTTTTCTATGCTACTTACCTCTTTTCTAAGTATTCTTTGTGAGTAATTGATATCTCCGGGTAGGAGATATACCACGTTAGTGTCCAGTGTGTAGTAATAAATATAAAGTATTTTTCTACTCACCTGGTGTGGTTCTTTCTTGTGTGAAAAGCTTACTGACCGACATAGTGGTACATGCAACTGCTTTACACCCTCCTGGATAAGCCTTAGCTGCTCTCCACAGCTACCCCTTGGGAGCTCTGGTTTTCAGGGACCTAAACACTATCACTAAGGGTTGCCTGAACTCAGTGCACAGTGCCTCGTCACCACAGGTGGACACTATCTACTGAGCCAGCCTCCTAGAGTCCACAGATCTCAAGTGTACTTTGTTTTACACTCCTCAGTGGGCAATAAATGTTCATACTGTGGAGTCAGATAGGACAAAACGCTGAAAAGGAAAACAGGAAGCTGGGTTTCCAGTCTAGAATAATCTATCAGTTGCGGCTGCTGCTTGGAAGCAGCAGTGGGCGGGTGGGGGAGTAATGGGTGGCGCGGGGGTCGGATAAAAGAAAAACACTTACCTCCCGGCTGGCCGGCCGCCGCCTCTCCTGCATCCTCTTCCTGACTTCTTGGGAGAAACAGGCAGCACCAGGGCTCTCACGCTCCGTGCAGCCAATCACAACGCTGTAATGCAGCGTTGTGATTGGTCTAAGCGCCACGGCGCTCAGCCAGGGGCTGGAGGGGTGGGCATGTTCCCCACGCAGGCTGTAATGCAGCCTGCATGGAGAACAGGGAAAGTGTGACTGACGTGGCTGAGAAGACCGTGCTCCGACTCGAACTCGTGATTTACATAGAAGCTAAATACAGCATACCTAAAAACATTAAGGCACTATTATACAAGCATACAGACAGCTTGAACCCCCATCAATGTCTGTTTTTAAGATAGCTGTGCGCAGTGTCTGGTACCATGAATATATTCGCCGGATGTTCATCAGACGAGCCCCTTTTAAAATTCACCATTAATGTAAGCTTTACTCGTCCATTTACTCTGGGATGGGTCATCTGTTACACTAGAAATATTTGTGGCTGCGGGCGCGCGTGCAGAGGGACGCCGCCTAGGCCCCCACATCTGGCGCACTGATAAATAATATGTAAATACCGGCTTCGGCCCCACCGCGGAGAGGTCTGGCCCACCCGTCAGGGGAGGGAACTGTTCCTCTGCGGTTGCTGGTGCGATGTTCCTTCACCCATCCTGTTTTCTTAGTATGGTGGGGTCTTTGGAGGGATTTCCGAGTATTAGGTGTGCCGGTGTGGAGGCAGGAATCGTCTCACTGTTTTATCGTTGTGCAGGTCTCTGACTGTTTAACGCAGGCCTCATTCAGTGATCCTGTCTAATCCAACTGCCACTGAAGGCAGCAGATGGGGGGTAAAAAGAGGAGTTGGGGGACGGGGCGGGGGGTTGTGTCTTCATAGGATAGGAGTGGGCGGCTTTGGGCCCCCTATTATCTGTAGGGGGCCTCAGGTCCTCCCCACCTCACTTGACCTTCCAGTATAAGGGAGGAAAGAGGCTTCAGGGACACGTGCATAAAAGCCATGCATACATATATATTTATTTTATGAAGTTTCACTTTTAACCACTTCAGACGCAGTGCCAGATGCAGCCATTTGTGTTTATAGACGGAATATTTTTAGCTACCCCGTAAACAAGACCACATTAAAGGGCAGTGAGTGTGTGAGGCACGCCGTATGTTGTACTCCGATTAGTGGTAATAGAGAGGTGTCTTTTGTGAGGAGAAAGTCATTGAACCGATACGAATTTTTATTGCAGCTCAGCCCTGTGGTTTTCACATAAAAATGGCGAGTGCAGGCTCGCACTAACTTGCACAGCTTGAACGACAATATTTGGGCAGACAGTCACCATTTGCCCAAGATTAATGAGTTCATGGCTACCACAGGATCAGCCAAATTATTATAGAGTCCTGAACTAGAAGTTGCATGCCACCAAACTTGATCGCACAATAAGTCACGGCCCTTAACCTCCTGTTAATTTCAGAAGGGACAATTCACTTTATGCGCAAGCCCTTCGAAAATGCATCAGTATTGGCCTTGTTTCAGATCTTTGTAGGTCGGTGAAGGGTGCGAGCGTTGCACCACAACTAACTTTCCTTTTCTGATATCTTGGTGAACTCGGATCTTAACGTGCTAAAAAATATGGTACCGTGACCTTACAGAATGACACGTGTACTTTTAATAAGGGGAGTACTTTGGCTACATAATTTCGAGCGAAGACATTAACCCATGTCCTATTCAGTTAATGGTATCTCAGATGCCCTTTACCCTGGCAACGGAGGCAACTATTGTCATTTCTGGGACTTAGTGACTTAGGGCCTGATTACGAGTTTGGCGGATGAAATACTCCGTCACAAACAGGACTGCTATCCCATCCACCATATCACAAGTTCCATAGGATATAATAGAATTGTAATTTGGAGGACGGGTTATCCGTCACGTTTGTGACAGAGTAACCCTGTCCACCAAACTCAGAATCAGGCCTTTAGTGAATACTGTACAAACACTGTACGCAGTTAATTTGTAAAATAAGTGCTGGGGCCCAAAGTTTTGCTACAAAGTCCACTAGAGGTTCTATTGAATGTTGCCATGCCGAATATGAAGGCTGAGTTGTCTTGATTCCACCTCCTGCCTCTTTAATCCACCCCCAGACACTTCCTGCCCCTTTATCCCACCCTCGCAGGTTCCTGCTTTCTCTATTTTTCAAAGATTTTTTGTTTTTCTTTTCCTCCTTTTTTCACCTTTTGTGTTTTTCCATCTCTTGCTATGGATTGAAGTCTGATGAGGAAAACTAAGTGCCGAGATCCCCAAACACGAGTGCCGGGGGGGCCCCACCAGCAACCACCGGTTCCAATAAACCACTACCTGTAAAAGGTTTTTTACTTTGGCTTAAACCCTAAAGGAATTGCAGAATCCAACAAGACAAGTGTACTTTGAGCAGGTTAAACATGCTGTTATCAAATCTTCTCTATTGCAGCCATATCATCCTGGTTTTCTTTGCTATAAGTGGGCGTTACAGGACATAGGATTTAAGGATTGTTAGTAATGAGGAACATACTATCGCATTTACTTCAAGGACACTGTCTCAAGCAGAGCACCATAGAGAAATAGGTGTTAGCTTGCATGTGGGTAGTGAAGCATTTTCAGACCTTTTTATATGAGGACAACATACCATTTAGATTGATCATAAACCTTTTGTCGATGTTTCGGAGAGTATGACAACTGTAAGACTGTTATCTAGCTTGCTAAACTGATATAAAAATTGAATGAGTACCATTTCAAGATCCATCACTTTCTAGGTTTTTGGGAAATTAGGATGCACTGCCTAGCGCATCTGGCCATGGAAGAAGAATCATTGAGCAATACAGCTGACTGTATGTTAGCTGTGGGGGATCTTGTTAAATAAGGCGTGGTGGTGTCTTCGAGAAACAACAGCAGGATGGCACGGGCTATGATGCATGATTGGTTAAACAAGATGAACATGACTAAATATAAAGAAAGGTTTATATGCTACTCAAATTAATTCACATAAAATATTCACAGACATGGAAATTTATATCAGATGTAAGATAAATGTATTATTACTGTATTATTACTGTAATTATTGTCATTAATATTTTTTCCACCCTACTAAAAAATAATAAAACAAGTTTAGAAACAGTAGAAGTATCTTGTAGCATTGTCTAACACACATTCTGAGTCAAGTGTGTTGCAACCTTTTCTTAAGACTGACAATGAGTTGTTTGTGGAAAATGGAGTTACTGAAAGTGACTATGGAATTATTCCATCATCATTCTTCAGTTCTTAGTGATTATAAAGGTCACCTTTGAATACATGCCACTAAAGAAAGATTACAAGCTGAAGTTCGGTGGCCGGTTATGGAAGGCAAAGTCTAGCTATTGCCAAGAACTTGTCAGGAGTGTCAATTGTTAAATAAGCACGTATCAACTAAAACTGCCATCGGTTTTCTGTGGAATGGACTGTTTACCTTTCAATCAGCATTTTCTCATTGTTTTTATTGTTATTTTTAATATTGTGTTGATAAGCGCTTTGTGCAAAATCCCACAACAGACAATGTTATAAGGTTTTTTGCCTGTACGTGAAAAAGAAGGGTTAACATTGCATAACATTTCAGGTGGTGTTCAATTTACATCATTTACATCATTTAAAATGCAAATTGTTTTTGAACAGTGTTACATTTTTTATATCAGAACAGTTGTGCAACAGTCTCAAGCCAATGTCTACATCAAGAGTGTCAATGAAGTATTTAGAAATTGAATTAAATGATAGATTACTTATTTCCCCCCAGTTAATGATAGTTTAGAAGCCATTTTATGGTGAACTCAAACTTCTCACATTCCACAATAAGTAGCATTCATTTTAAACTGCTATGGGCAGAAAAGCTCTGATTCATTAATACACTAATTGAATGAAATCTATCATTGGTGATTTGCCTTCCCCATTGCCTATGGAATTGATGACATTGGACGTTCACGTGAAAATGTACAGTTCTAAATATAAAACTGATTTTGATCATAGGAGTCATTAAATTTGGTGTGGTGATCTTATACATGAGGAGTCTGGGCACTGACATTTCATTGGATAGTTCCGTGTTTTCCTGTCACTAATGTGGACAAAGTTAGTTTGAAGGAGGTTCAAGTAGCTAGTGGCACATTGTGGCATTTTGAAATATTGGTGAGAATGTCTGCTCGCCGTGTACCTGGATCCCCTGGTCACACTGTGAGACAACACCTGTCTTCTGGGTGGGGTCCTGATACTTACCTTCCAGATTGGCATTTGGAGAGTGACAGTTTTACTGTCGAAACGCGTAGCAACTGAGTAATAAATTTGCACGAGCCTAGTATCCTCTGAGTGTGCGCCTTATTGGATTTTCGTTTGGAGTTAATACTGTCCGGTTTGGTTCCACCAGCTCTTACGCACCACCTGACTACAGGCCGAGATCCCAGGAGGAACTCCTTTGGTTTGGATATATATAAAAAGGACTCATATCAACGCAGGGGATGGAAGAAGCAACATTAACTGTGGTAAATCTAACAGATTTGATTTTAACGGATAATGACACTAAGATGCTATCGTTGGGACTTTCATTTTGTAAGCGCACTAACTTTAATTACACCCAAACGCGCATTGATTTTTTCAAGTTTATACGCAAACTGAAGCTCAACAAATTCTTCTATAATAGCAGAAGTAATACAGAGAAAACGTTAGAAGTAAGAAAAGAAGTAGATAATCTTGAGGCTGGTGACATGGGGTTACTACTGGATTTACATCATTTGCAACGGGAGGGCGAGGGATTGCAAGTAGAGGAAACAGCAAGTCAAGCAATAGATCTATTAGACATGGATATGTATGATAGTATTAAAACAACATTTAGACCCAAATCCACATTTACGTCCAATACACCCAGAGATGCATTAGACATATTTTCAGACTTAGTTATAAAAGATCTAAAAGAATTATCTCTTAATTCGAGTAGAGATTTTCTGAAAAATGAGAGTCATTTTGAAAAGGAGTATCAGGAAGTAGTCACCAAAATAAAAAGCAGACAGGATATAGTGGTCAGACAGGCTGATAAAGGTGGAAACCTTGTCCTCTGGCCACTAGAAGCCTATATTAACGAGGCTATCTCTCAATTGAAAGACAAAGAATGCTATACAAAAATTCCACAAAGCAATTTGTGTGAGGTACAACAGAAATATTTTAAAGATCTAGCCAGATGGCGAGGATTAGGACTACTTACGCAAAATGAATATTCCTTTTTGAAAGTAGATAATCCAGTCTTACCCACTCTTTATTTGGTCCCAAAAATTCATAAAAATAAAGAAAAACCACCTGGAAGGCTGATTATTTCTGCCATAGGCAGTTTATTTGAACCAACCTAAAGATATTTAGATTCATTCTTACAAACATATGTGCAGGCATTACCTGCTTATATTCAGGATACAAGAGACTTCCTGATTAAGCTTAATACTATGGGCTGGAAAGAAACGTATCTTTTGATCACTTTAGATGTTGCAAGTTTATATACTAGCATATCACATGAAGATGGTTTGCGAGCAATACGTCATTTTCTCAGTACTAGACCTATTAATTTTTATCAACACACAAACATGTTAGTTGAAATGTGTAGACTATGCCTGACTAACAATCACTTTATGTTTGGAGGAGATACGTATAGGCAGCTACAGGGCACAGCGATGGGCACCTGCTTCGCCCCCAGCTATGCGAATTTGCATATGGGCTGGTGGGAGGAGCAGGTGCTCCAAACCAAACATATCAGAATATGGAACGACCATGTGGTTACATGGATTCGTTTCATAGATGATCTCTTCATCTTATGGGATGGATCAAAAGAATTGGCTGAGATGTTTATAAAGGACCTTAATGACAATGATCTAAATTTAAAATTTACGGAACACATAAGTGAGTCAAGTGTTACATATTTAGATCTTGAAGTGTATGTGAAACAAGGCATGATTCATACACGAACATATAGGAAACCCACTGCTGGGAATACTATTCTTCATGCTCAAAGTTTTCACCCAACACGCTTAAAATTGAGCATCCCATATGCAGAAAATTTGAGAATGAAGAGAAATTGTAGTGAACCCACTGCTTTACAGGACGCACAAGATGCCCTCACTGAGAGATTTTTGCAAAGAGGGTACAAACATGATACATTGAAGCAGGCTAAACTCAAAGTTGATCACATTGGAAGGGAATTTTTAATTAAACCTGACTTGGAAAAGGCAAAAGAAAAGAAAAGGAATGCTGCAAGTCAGATTAGGATGATCACTGGATAAAATGCCTACCAGGCGAAAGTGAGAGATAGCCTGTGTAGGCATTGGCATCTGGTGACACAAGACCCTATTTTACATGGAATGATATCACGTAGACCTATGGTTACTTTTAAGAAAGCAAAGTCTATGAGAAATGACTTATTTAAGACCAACCCAGAAATAGAAAGAGGGGGAGGATGGCTTAAGGCTAGTCCTGGCTTCCACAAATGTTTTAAATGCAAAGCATGCAGGTTTGGTAAAAATGAACGACAAGTCATATCCCCATTGATGGGTAATCCATGGAAGATAAGGTGTTCATTGAACTGTAAAAGTGACTATGTGGTTTACATCATTCAATGTACATGTCCTAAAATATATATTGGCAGTACAATCCATATGGTACATATCCGTATTTTGCAGCACTTGAGAGCGGTTAAGAATAATGACATAAATTATGTGGTCGCTCGCCATATTAATGAGGTGCATAAAGGAAACATTAATGACCTATCGTATTTTGCTATAGATCAAGTACAAAAGTTAAGAAGAGGAGGAAATAGAGAAGGTAAACTCCGCCAACTTGAATCTAAATACATAATGTTGTTCAATTCCAAAAATCCGATTGGATTAAATGCTGAAGAGGATCTGCATGTACATCTGATTTAAATGAGTTATCCATTACAGGTAAATTGTTTTTAAGTAGTAATTTTAATGATGAACAGAGAAAGGATTAATTAACTTTCCACATGAGGCCTAAAGAATGAATTACAAGTTTGAAGACTCAATAGATGATATTTTTAAAGAACTGAATATTATGCATAATCCACCAGGAATAAAAGCATTTACAATTTTTATAGTGTATTTTATATAAGGAGGGAGGATAGGAATGTAGTTCAGTACTGTAAAGCACTTGCACTTTATTTGGACAAGGATCATCCATCTTTTTAATATTGTATTGAATTTGCAGTAAGAAAAAGGTTTTTATGCGTTTTAATAGGATGTGTCTGGTTTATATTGGCAGATACCTGGTGGATTTAGAGAAAATTGAAATGAGAAATAGAAGCAATTTTCAGAAAATCTTTCAAAGCGATACAAAGGGGATGATGGACGGAACGTTTGAGCCAATCAAACACTCACCCCCAGTCAACCGATCTGGGTTTAATCCATCATCATTCTTTAGCTCACTCCACCACCCCAGTTCAGACATGGCCATATGCAAATCAGTCTGACCCTGTGCCTCATGGGAACAGTCCAGCCCGAACTGCCAAGCCATGTCTTCCCTGGACCGGAAACAAGCATCCTAGGACCGGTTTCTGGCATTTCAGCCGTCATCAGCCAGGCTTGCTTGAATCCAGTGGCAAAGTGAGCAAGGGACCCACGTCTGGGCATACCTGGGGGTGAGTGTTTGATTGGCTCAAACGTTCCGTCCATCATCCCCTTTTGTATCGCTTTGTTCGCCCTAAGTTGGCGGGGGTATGCCCAGACGTGGGTCCCTTGCTCACTTTGCCACTGGATTCAAGCAAGCCTGGCTGATGACGGCTGGAATGCCAGAAACCGGTCCTAGGATGCTTGTTTCCGGTCCAGGGAAGACGTGGCTTGGCAGTTCGGGCTGGACTGTCTCCATGAGGCACAGGGTCAGACTGATTTGCATATGGCCATGTCTGAACTGGGGTGGTGGAGTGAGCTATAGAATGATGATGGATTAAACCCAGATCAGTTGACTGGGGGTGAGTGTTTGATTGGCTCAAACGTTCCGTCCATCATCCCCTTTTGTATCGCTTTGTTCGCCCTAAGTTGGCGGGGGTATGCCCAGACGTGGGTCCCTTGCTCACTTTGCCACTGGATTCAAGCAAGCCTGGCTGATGACGGCTGGAATGCCAGAAACCGGTCCTAGGATGCTTGTTTCCGGTCCAGGGAAGACGTGGCTTGGCAGTTCGGGCTGGACTGTTCCCATGAGGCACAGGGTCAGACTGATTTGCATATGGCCATGTCTGAACTGGGGTGGTGGAGTGAGCTAAAGAATGATGATGGATTAAACCCAGATCAGTTGACTGGGGGTGAGTGTTTGATTGGCTCAAACGTTCCGTCCATCATCCCCTTTTGTATCGCTTTGTTCGCCCTAAGTTGGCGGGGGTATGCCCAGATGTGGGTCCCTTGTTCACTTTGCCACTGGATTCAAGCAAGCCTGGCTGATGACGGCTGGAATGCCAGAAACCGGTCCTAGGATGCTTGTTTCCGGTCCAGGGAAGACGTGGCTTGGCAGTTCGGGCTGGACTGTTCCCATGAGGCACAGGGTCAGACTGATTTGCATATGGCCATGTCTTAACTGGGGTGGTGGAGTGAGCTAAAGAATGATGATGGATTAAACCCAGATCAGTTGACTGGGGGTGAGTGTTTGATTGGCTCAAACGTTCCGTCCATCATCCCCTTTTGTATCGCAGAAAATCTTTCAAACCAGCATGATAATGAAGTAATTTATATGAGATAGAGCACTTGCACTTTATTCGTTTCAAATTCCTTTAACAAATGTGTTTATATATTTATATTTTTTAACATCATGATTTTATTACTGAAATGAGGTTTTAAAATTTGATATGTTACTTTGAAGGACCCTAGATAAGCAGGCACCACTTGTGAGAATTACTAAACAAATGGTGCGCTGCAGAACACCTTGTTTTTAATAAAAATGGTCCACTATGAAAAGAGAATTGAGTAGTATAGGGACTACCTAGGTGCCATAATTTTTCAAAATAATTTTTCAAAATAATTCTACAAAGTGATTAACATGATGATAGACAATGATGAAATTGTGGTTATGTTTATTTTGAGAGAGAGGAGAAAAAAATATTTGTAAAGGAAAAGGTACATATCTTTGATTTTTGCGCAGCACAATGAGTCTGTCCTTTATGGCTATCTAACAACTGGGTCATGTGACTAAAGCACTCTGTTTAAAAGAAGTATGTTGTTTTTAGTTGACTGCCAATGTGAACAAGGCAGGAATGCCGAAACGCGTCATGGTGAAATATTCTGAAATAAAGGAAGGATGAAATGGCAACGCAACCCCTGTGTCGGTGTCTGGTCTTTATGGAGCTCAGAATTGGTCTTTAATATATATATATATTCACTCATAAAAACAGCGGTTAAGGTGACGTTATAGTTAGGTGAAAATGTGAAATGAAGTGAAACATAACATTTTAAACATTAAAAACACTGACATTCACCAGTTATAGTTTACTGAGCTCACTGGAACTTGTGCCTCCACGATGACCAGTCTTGTTAGTCAGTCGATATTCTTTATTTGGCTTAAAAAGCCATAAAAAAATTAAAAATATATATTCACATTTGCATAATTCAATCAGAATATTAAAAATTCAGGACGATAAAATAAATGAATACAAAACTTCAAAGAAGAATGTGATACAAATGAAACTCATCTGTCATGGAACTATTCCCAATTAAAATGACAGAGCAGTAATTGATAGTACATAAGAAAAACAAGTACAATATGCCCAAAGATAGTTCACATGGCTCCAGGATCATGGTTTGCAATGTTTCCTAATTGCAATAGCACTTCTTATGAAGTTTAAAATAGCATAACAAATAGCTGGAGTTGTAAATATACCACTGCCACCATATAATGTCTAATATTCGTTTGATGTAAAATAGGAAGAATGTGGGATAGAGTATAAAGTGCCAAACAACATAAAATGACATGTAATGTACTTTGAAGGGAGACATTATCGTATAGACCAGGGGGCAAATTCCTAGGAAACATGCTCTTCGGAGGAAAAGCTACCAAAAAGTGCACTGTGCTCAGTCTCAATTGATCTAAGAAAAATTGATAAGTGCAATTCATAATAAAAATGTAAATAAGGTTCCAACCCAGGAGATGTGCAAATAGCAGAATACCTAATTATGGTTGGCAAGGAGACAACATGTTCTATCCAATGCTTCGTACAATATTCTAAGTAGATCTGTTTCACTTTTCTTTACAACTTAGAGTAATTGTCTGAGGATTTTTAAAACGTTCTGGTGCACCCAACAAATAGAACATTGTCTTTGCGTAAACAATCCAGGGAATCCCATTTAGATTATCAAGAGATAGACAGTCCTCAAGAAAGGCTCTAACCAGACACGCCTAACCAGTCTCCACCAACTATTAATCCATAAAATCAATGGGGCAAGGCCAATTGTGTCATTCAAGTAGGTTAAACCTTGGTCTTCATGGCAAATAACAGATGAGGTGCTCCTGGCACCAACAGAAATATCCAGATAAAACCATTCTCAGCGCATTGAAGAATATCCAAATTGCTGTAACCCCAAATGCCTTCTCCAAAGACCCCAACAGATATACACTTACTTTGATAAATTTCTACTAATTCCTAAACAGGCTTTTGATGTAACCTGTGTGCAAACCTAAAGACCATCTCTATTGTTTTCTTGTCATTAATGATGTAATTTTAGATGCCATTAGTGGTCATCAAAAATATCATGAAAGTAGTAATATGTGAGCCCCCAAGTTCTGTAATGACCACTGCAGCATTTCTGTTCATGTCGCGTCCAAACAGTAAGAGCACTCACTCTCAAAAATCCCCTATAGCCAATCAGAAGACTAGATCTTTTTATTTCTGTCCCCAGTCCAGATATCTGCATATTTTGAACCTTAATTTCTCTAAAACTACAGAACAGAATTGCACCAAATCACATAACGCAATGCATTCCAAGTAAAGATTTTGCTCTCTGACAAATTTGGTGTAATTTAATTCAGGCACTTTGGCTGTAGCACTGCTCAAAATTCCGTATGGAAATCGCATGAGGAAATTGCATTTTGGGACCACCTATTTAACACCCACCACTTGACAGATCACCCCAAAACTTGCCAGAATGGAGCTGAGGTGGATGAACGTTTTTGAAAAGTTTTGCAAAGATTTGTCAAACATTCTTGTCTATAGGATAGGACAGCCAGTGGCTTCAAGAAATTATCCTCAATTGAGATTTCAGATCTACAAGAAACAACACTCTTATTGTAGTGCACAGATTAAGGGAACCATTTAGATCCCAACATGCCAATCATTGGAGGTATAGATAAAGCTGTGGGAAAGCAGTCCAATTTATCCTAGGTAATCCATAGTTCAGCAAACTCTGCATCTGTGCCAGTATCTGCTACAATGTGAGCCAAATTGGTTAGACGAGGATTTCAACAGTAACATATTCTCTGCACACATTATTGGACACCATTGCACATATGTCTGATTCACTCTATGCTTTTCACAAATCAAGCATGCAAGCGGCTTAATTACCATACTGAAGAAAAGCGGAGGCAGAGGGCCCCCCTTGTCTTGTTGCCCTACAAATCCTATGAAAACAGATGCAATACCCTTCACACAGATGTTGGCAGCTGGTTTGGAGAAATCAAATGTACAAGGAAGCAAATGTGGCCTCATACCCTAATTCTGCCCAGGACCTCAACACGACAATATATACCATGACTGAGTCAAATGCCTTCTCTGCATCAAAAATAAGGACTATAGCCTGGATCTCAAAGTCAAATTATGGAAAATAGCCATCACAATTTGTTTTGGATCGACCAATTAGGGATAAACCCAGCTTGATGTGGCAAATGTGTCCATCTTGGACCATCATTTGTCAAATGGGGGCATACTCGAAAAACACATTGTTTTATGTGCAATGGTAGGTAGGAAGCAAAATGCCAAAATCGTCACCCTGGGTAACTATAGGAGAGTACTTGTATTTTTGTAACACATTGCAATTACGATCAGTATGTTTACTTTTAACTGCCATCTGCTGCCACTAGATGGTCTCTGCAGAGGTCTCAGGGCTATACTGTGGTTCAGTTTCTTATCCTTGCCCAATTTCACAATGGCATGAACCCAGCAGCACAGGGTGACTAAGTCTGGAGGCTGGCTCCATCAAACCTGTCACCTCCTCCGGCAGGCGATCTGTGACTGGGCTTACCCACCACCAGGCTGCCCAGATGATAACAAGCTGAGGAATCCAGATGTGTCTGTGCACCACACAAGGAGAACAAAAAGCAGACTGGACACCAGAGGAACCAAGAATATAGAGAAGGGTGGCTCAAGTCAAATGCCATTGAGCTGCTCCTCAACTATAAAGTGAGTTAGGCAGGTGACAAGGAACACCAAATAAGACTCAGTGAATAAGTGGAATCCAGGCAAACGTCAGTACCCCTGAACAGGGCTGCCAATCCTAGCACTGCGTCAGATGAACAACTCTGCCAGCGGGCAGACTAGAGGCAACAGACATATGGATATGTGACCCAGCTGCTTCTCCATTAAAATATCTAAACACAGCAGCAGTATTCTTAAGTATTTTGCTCAGAGAGTTGGTCAATTTTATAAAGTGGCTCTCTTGCACGGTACCGTCTAGTGATCTCCCAATATGGGATTCATATCTGCAGGTATACGACTTTTGGAGAGGCAGGTGTGGGAATCTCTATCATTGGTCAAGGAGCCATCCCTCTGGCAACAGGTCAAAATGGCTCCTCTGGAAGATGTTAGCCCATTGGAGCTTTGCTCAATAGCTTCTTCTGCTTTGAGGAGTCAGTGACAACAGACCCCTCAGGGAGCAGTGGAGGACCTCGCTGTGAGGGACACGGCTCTGTATATACGCCCTTTCTCCTCTGCATTAACTTCAGTAAAGAGCAAGCTAACCCAAAGACAGAACGTTGTGCACCATTATCTGCATTGGGGATATAGGTGAGAACTCTTTCTTTGGTTACACTGAGGAATGAGGGGAGTTATAAAGGGCCCCAGGAAGAGCTGCATGGCATTGTATTCAGTAATTTGCAGAACTCAATGATAGTGATGAAGAGGGAAGTTTCTGTGTACCTCTGAGGCAGGATTGGGGTAGGCATATGTACTGGGAAGGTCAGAAACACTGAGGCCTCAATTCAGATATTTCCTGGAAAGTATCTTTGCAGCTCCACTACCAGAAGAGATGATCTTTGGTGTATTTGGCTAGTTGGGTCTTCATCACAATAAAAAAATTGCTTATCTTAGCCAATTATATAATGCCCCACATCCTATCAATAAGTGACACTAAGATTAAATGCTGTACCACATTAAGCCCAAATGTCCACCTAGGATTCTTCAGAATAACGAAAATGTGTTTAATGAACACCTTCTTTTGTGCTCACCATGTGAGGCAGAACAATGACGCTGTATATTCGTTTACGGCAAATGCATAAAATTGAGTGCTTCTTTGATTCAGCCACTCACATACCATTCCACATTTCAATATCACACAAATATTTTTGTAATGTCCTATACATCAAAACCTTGCAATTTGTTTTCCAAAGCAGCATAAAACCTTCATATATCATAAAGGTACGGTACGAACAATAAACAGCACACGTAAAGGAGACGAGTGGGGCAAAAAACTAAGAGGGCCAAATCAGCCCCAAAACACATTTTTATCTTCATAACTTGTTCAAAATGATACAAAGATTAACAGTACTTCAACAGTTCTCTTTGATGAATCTGTCAACCTGAGGCTCTCTGGAGTATTTGAAACACGGTACGCAACTCAGCCGCTACTCACAGATACATATGTTAGGACAACACAGACGTCAAAGTAAGAGAAGACAGTTTCATCCACCCATGGTTCCTTCACGAGTTCTGATCACAGATGAGAGACTAGCATCTACAATGTTTAGAATTGTTACTTTCAATTCACCAAATGTGTTCCTCCTAATAAGAATGTTCAATGTGCATGTATCAATACCATAAAGAAGCCATTAAAAATGTTTATTTTATCTTCGATAATGATGGAGAAAAAACTCCATGGGACCTACAATGGCCTGATGCACTGAACTGAAAATTGCCTAGAAAATTATTTTTATGAATGCAATCTGTAGACTGAACAGACAGTTATCTGTCTAGTTGGGGGGAAATGATCTTGTGACTTCTAATCAACTCACTCTTTCAAGGTGACTTTGTTGCAAAACTTCAGTTAGCTGTTAACTTCCTCTTCTTCCGCGTAGTCACAGCAGCAATGTTCTTCGAGGGTCCAGGGCTCATCTCCGAATTTTCAGCAGGGTAGCCACCAGTAATTGCATGCTCTACACTAATGTGCATGTGCTGCTCGATGTCCAGACAAAGAACAAAGATCTGGCCCCAGTGCTTAATTTGAGCCGGTGGTTTCCGGTGCTCGGCACCGGCAGTTAATTGTCAAAACCGGCACTTATGACAGTCTGCCACATGGTGGCACTGTTTGTCGAATTCAGAGATGAGCAAACAATAGTTGTTCATGCATTCAATATACATTAAAAAAGACCAATATCTGCCACCCAAGCAATTCTTATAGCTTTGGGGGCATGGAATAGTCTGAATCCTCACACTTGTAGGAGTGTGATGGTTAGTAGCTGTATTGGTACTGTCATTGGCAGTACAGCAGCCAGACCAGTATTACCTCCACTTTGGATGCACAAGCAAAAACAAATAAATATCAACCAAAGTTTAGCTGTATATGAAGTTCAAAATCCACCTCCAAGTGGATCTTGGATTTTGTCCTGTTTTTACGTTGCCTTCCTATAGCAAGAGTCAAGGGTTTGTACAGCTTGTGCAGGTGAAGATCATTTTGTATATTGGAGCCAAACTGGTCAAGCAACAAAGGTTGAATTGCAAGACCACGGGCAGCAACAAAGGACAGATTGGGAAGAGAGAAGCCTAAACAAAAAGACAGGCAGACTGGCACACCTATTATAGGCATAGGACAGCCGGCAGGAAGCCACCCATCTTGTGCCTCCAAAAGGCACTCTCTGTCCTACACATGATTTCCATGTCATACACACACCAAGCACACACAGGCGCACAGACATGAATATCCCGCACGTAAGTAAAGGAAAGGTCTCCAGGTGCAAGACATTGGTCAAATGTTCCCAGAGGAGAGCAGGTAGGCAGCCTCCTTAACAGTGGTGACTCCTCTGCTTCTCGCAGTGAAAAAAAAGGAAATGATTATCATTTTATTTGTTCCTTCTGCGGCGTCTTGGGGGGCGGATCTGCTCTGCTCTCGGGCCGGCCAAACATTCATGCACACTTTGCACATTCTACATTAAGGCTGCATTATAGCCTGCGTGGAAAACATGCCCAGGCTCCTCTTCCCTGGCTGAGAGCCGAACCACGGCGCTCAGACCAATCACAATGTTGCATTGCAGTGTTGTGATTGGCCATAGGGAGCCTGGAATCCCGGTTTCTTCCAGCCTCCTGTTTCCTCAGAAGAAGACAGGAAGAGGACAGAGAAGAGGCAGTGGCGGCCAGAGAGCCGGCCTTGTCAGCAGGTAAGTGATTTTTGTAAACCTCCTCCTCTACTTACCCCCTCCCCTCCCCGCTGCTGCTTTCCGGGAGCAGCCGCCACTGCTCCTTAATAGAGGTATGGATTAAAAGGCCTATCCTCCCTAACCACTATCCGTTTCCACTACCACCAGCTTGGCTTGGTCAATTATGGATGTGGTAAGCTTTGGCTCTGTTATTGTACGTTTTTCGTTCAAAAGGCGAGCACCTAATAGGCTTGCAGATTGTTGGCGAGGAAAGAAAAAGAAGGTCAGCAACAATAGGGATGACAGGGTGGCAAAAATTGACAAAGCCATGCAGAAGACGTCTGCCCCAACAGGTGGGCGTGGTTCACCAGATTATTGGTGGGGCCAAGTCCCTAGTCATATGGGCAGGTTTATGAAAGCTAAATCCCACATGAAGCCCGCTGGATGCCTGCATTCAGGTGCCCGATGGTTCACGGAAAGGAACAGTGAACCAACATTTGTCTCAGACTCTAAGCCTTATGATATGTCAGTTGTTTAATACTTTTGCACAGTACCAAACAACCAGTACTAGCCCCTAAACTACATCCCCTTGATTCAAGAAAGCAGGAAACAAATCCTAGAAAAATAAGTGGTGGTCTAATTAATAAAGACAGAAATATGACTTCTTCATTGGAAGGTCTGCGCAACCATATCATACTTCCTTTGCAGTTATTAACTAAGGCACAAACCACAATGCCGTCAAATAAAATATATGATCTACAATGTTGGTTTTTCATGTTCATATTCATCTACCTGTCTTTGCAAAGCAGCAAATGTTCATGCCAACACTAGCATACATTTAAAAAACATAAAGCATGCATTTATAATCAGTCAACAATGTCTGACATGCACTAAAGTAGAAAGTAATGCAAAGTTTGATTTAAGAAAGCCCATCACTGCTGATATCCTTTATAGTCGAAATTGAACAGGTTATTGTCAACAATGACGTGTCATGTCAAATGCACTTATTTATGATACATTATGGAGAGGATGCCATGGGACACGAGTGCAGTTTTACATGCTCGGATCTCAGAGGTTTTGGATCATGTTATGTTTTGATTAGTACCTTGGAACAGCCTCTTGACTAAACAAGAGTTATACAAAAATAACTAAAATCACAAATAAAACTGTGAAAAGAACATCTAGATGTAGAGTAACTTGTAAATCACATGCTACTTACACACATATTTAGGGGTATTTCACCAAATAAATGATTCCAAATCACAAGATTTTAAAGAGGCAGTAAATCTAGTTTGGAAATTGAAACGGTTTGTTTGTTAATGTGTAAAACAAATGTTCTACCTGTAATGGGGTAATGCTTTAGTAATTACGCTCTCTAAAGTCAGAGGCAGCTCTCAAATGCAGCTTTATGTGTATCTACAGCTCTCTGCAGCACCCTTTAGATATGTTACTCACTCTTAACACCAGGTTTATAGAAAACAGACACTGTGTAATGCAGCGAGCGGGAGCCGTTCCCTCATCTCCTCCTTTGCTCTCCCAGGGCTTTGTCACTCAACCAGGTCTGACCAGGATAAACAATGCGGAAGGTCCTGGCTGGTCACTGGGACTCCGTTGCATAAGTTATTTGTGGGGCCTAGGCTTTAAGATCCCTTATAACCTGGCGCCTGTGCCCAGAGTTAGGGTCATCGACTGCAAGACTACAGGGAAAACCATATTCACTGGTAACCTAAAGCCAGATGACATAAGTAAGGGTACCACAGCGGCGGTTCCTCCATGGGAGCCGAGGATTGCCGCCCTCTGCCCCTCCCACTGCTGCGCAGAAAGCTGGAAAAATAAAATGCTCATAAAAGTATTTTATTACCATTTAATTTTTCCGGCTTTCTGCCGAACAGAGAGGGCAGGGCAGAGCCAGTGAGTTATTGCTGCTGATTGGCAGCAATGACAAGTGGCCTCTTCAGTATGAATTGCGCATGTCGGTTTGGCCGGCTACCTTGCTACAGCCAAACCGACATGCATAATTCAAACTCTCCGCAGGGTTGGAGAGCAAGCACAGGCCTTCAGTGCTCTGCGGAGCGCTGAGGCAGCCTGCTCCAGCCAATCCAGACACTTAACTCATGCAGCATGAGAGAAGTGTCTGGATTGGATAAGGACCTGTGGGAGCTGTGGGACCTTGCGTTCGGTGGAGTCTGTAGCCTTGACTGGAGAACACCAAGGACGTGCTGCAGGCTAAGGTAAGTGAAACCTTTTTTCCATTTTTGAATGTTCATGTTTATTTGAATGTTTTTTAATTGTATTTATGTCGACTGGGTCACCAACCGCCACTGGGGTACCATCAATGAATCTGAAGACACTAACAGGCGCAACACATTCTAATGAAGTTCGTGGCACGTCATGCATCCCTCATCTCCACGTACTCAAATGGGTTGGTGGTTAGTCAACAGTCTAGCCATATAGGCCCTCATTTCGCGTAGTATGGAGTGGTAATTCTACATGTGGTCTGCTGAATTACTACCCACACAATTACAGGTTTTACGGGGTGCAGAGATACACCTAGTTAAAACGCGCCTTTCCACTCACATTTTGAATCTCCATTTTCGCCCACATTTTCCTCCTGCTGAAAGGTCCCTCCCACTTCAACGATCTGCGAAAAGGCCTGACACCTGGCACAAACCTGGTGAATCCTGTAACCGGGCGAGAAGCTCAGTCATGCTTTCCTTCTTCATCCGTGCCTCCAAACTCAGCTTCTCCTGGTCCAACACCAGCAGGAAGGCATGCAGGTCAGACAGAAGGCGGTCCAGATCTGAGGGAGGGACAGAGAGGCAACAGGTCAAGGAAGTCTCAAGGGTGAGAGTTCAAAGAATTCCAGAGCACAGAGGTCAAGGAAGTCCAATGGGCAGATGTAAAGGAAGCCCAAAAAAGAGAGTTGAGAGGTCAGGGATGAGAAATCTTGAAAGGCACGGGGTAGATAAGGGAGGAAGGGTAAATAAATCAAGCAAGAGCACAGCTGGACAGAAGCACTCTATGACAAAGGGCATAGGTGGTCAGATGTTCTGCAGTGGCACAAGGAACAGTTAGACCAATGCTCTGAGTGACACGAGACACAGCAGGGCAGACACTCAGTGATACCAGATACAGCTGGACAGATGTTCAGTGACAGAGAGCACAAATGGACAGGTACTTTCAGTGATACAGGGCACAATAGAGTAGACTCTCAGTGATAAAGGGCACATCTGAAAAGATGCCAGTGATGTAAGGCACGACTGGATGGATGCTCTATGCTCCCTGCAAAGAACACAGCCGGGCAAATGCTCGTTGTCATATAAGGCTCAGTTGGATTGATCTTTTTATCTTCATTTCTCAGTGATAAAGGTGCAATTGAAGACCAGGTCTCAGTGATACAGGCCACACTGCTAACCGTGATAGAGTGCTCTTCTACTGCACACTAACCAACATATAAGTACCTCACCCCATCTGATTGCACCCAAAACCTGCAGTCCTCGTGCGAGTGCTAACCTTCATCTTCCATGGCCATGTTTAACTCAACATTGGTCTCCTCTACTTCAATGTACAAGTTCATAGCAGAATTTAACATCCTTCTAAAGTACATGTGCACCAAACCTGCACTCCTGATACTTGGTAACTTCACACTCAAGACCAAAAACCATCAACAGGAGATCCTAGGCGAGCAACCCCCTTCCTCATAAATAGCTGCATACACAGCCTTCTTACGTCACATGCTCTCTGTCAAAACATACCTTCCCTTAGAGGGCAGTCACTATCCCACTTCGGGCTCTTTAACCCCCTGGTCCACTCTACTATTCAGAAGAAAATCTGCTCCAAACTCATCAACCCACAAACACTGACCTTGCCTCATGACACAGACATTGCCCCTAATCAATGAAATCCCACGCTCACAATTCTAGACCTTCTACCCCTTTGGCACCTTTAAACATTCAACCCCCAGCCCCGTCCACAGCAACCTTAAAATCCAAATGCAAAGTCACCCTGAATATGGAGGAGACCTGTGCAACGGAACTTGGGGCCAGATGTACGACCCGCCAATTAGTGAGCCGCAACTTGCGTCGCATTTGCCACTGGCAATTTGCGACTCGCTAATTGGAATGCACAACTGTGTCTCAGACACTGTTTGTGATTCCTAATGGGGTCGCAAATTGCATGCCTCATTAATATTAATGAGACAGGCGCAATTTGCGACCCCATTAGGAATGGCTAGCACTCACAGAGATGGTGGCCTGCTTGGGTCAGCAGACCACCATGTCTGTGGCTGCTTTTTTAATAAAGCAGTTCTTTTTTTTAAAAATGCAGCCCGTTTTTCTTGAAGGAAAACGGGATGCATTTAAAAAAGAAAAATGAAACTTTTCAGTTTCATTTTTTTAAGGGCAGGCAGTGGTCTCTGGGACCACTGCCTGCTCTTAAAAAACATTTTCCCACATACTCACAAAGGGGAAGGGGTCCCTTCGGGACCCCTTCCCCTTTGCGAGTGGTTTACCACCTACTTGAAGTAGGTGGTAAACTGCGAGTGTTTTGCGGCCGCAAATGCGGTCGCAAAACATTAGTACATAGCATGTTGACTCGCTATTAGGAAGGGACGCCCCTTCCTAATAGCGAGAGTCGCAAATGCTATTTTGCGAGTCAGTGACTCGCAAAATAGCATTTGTACATGCTACTACCCTTTTTTACGGTCGCAAACGGGAGGATCTCCCGTTTACGGCCGCAAAAAAGGGTCGTACATCTGGCCCTTGATCCTGTAACTGACAGACGCTCACTGCCCTCATCTAAGCCCTTGCCGAAGAAAATCTGCCCACCAAGATCTTATCTTAGTCCTCCATGGACAGACATGACAAAAGGAATCAGGTGAGAGACAACTGTAGCCTACAGCACTCGGACAAAGGGATAGCTAGTGGCATGCTATATGGCTAAGCACAAGCCCCTGACACTCTGCTGAGTCCTCTGACAACCACACAGTGGTGCTTTCTTGCGAAGTTGAAGCAAACAGAGTATGTAAGTATGGGAAGTATGTGTGCATAAATGTGTGACATCATCTTCGCCTTGTGTGGATATGTGGTGTGTGAGCATTTGTGACTATCGATGTTGGAAGGTCTGAGGCAGTCTCCCTCAGCTTTCAGAAAGATTGTGATCTCAAGCATAATGGTGGTCCTGTCATAAAGTTGCCACGCTTGGCAATAAAGTGGCATTCTTACCATATTGTGGGCCATTTAGGTCACTATCCCTGACATAATTGTTAGTCATTTCCAGAAAAGTTGTAAGGTGATCATACTGAACAAAAGGGGAGATCTAGGCTGCCATTTTATTAACACTATAACACACAGGTCAAAGACTTGCTGGACCCAATTTTTTTTACCACTCCCCATGCCATCCTCTTATGTGCTACTTTAATAAAGTTAGCACTTGTCCTCTCTAGCTCGATGAATGTCTAAGACATTTTTTTGAGTTTATTCTAAGCACAGGACTTTGCAATAAAATGTTTCCTTTCCCTGAACTTGGTAATATAAACCTCTTCAATGTTAAACCATAGTTACTTTCCAGTTACTGTGGTGAATCTACAAGTGCATTTATTAACAAGAGGCCTACTGGAGTCCTTGCTTCCATTTCCTTTAACTCTTTCAGCCACTGCTAGTAATCCTTTGAGATTACTGTAGGCAATACAAGACAATAACTGAGTTACATTCCTGCTCAGTAGGTGGAATCCTGACAGTCCTCCTGAAATAGTAGTTCTTTCAGGGTTTCCCTCTCAAATGCAGCTCTCCTACAGACATTGGAGGTTTGTTCACTAAAATACACCTACGGTTTCAGGAACATTTGACATCTTCCAGGATAACCCTGAAAGAAGCCCTGGGTACCTCACAAATATATATTACCCCAGAGGCTAGCTGTATGATGGGTTATTCCAGGATGCATGTAAAATCTTTGGATCTTGGCCTCAGCACCTTTCCTAACTCTTCAGCCTCCTACTCCCATTCTCTTTCTCTTGCCTCTCATTCTCTTCAAGTCTACACAAACATTCTGTTAAGGATATCACAGGTGTGGTGCTATCCAGACTTCTGCACAAGAGCAGACACTAAGGGGGTGATTAGGATGGAGGGCGGACTTTGGTCCTCCCGCCATCCTCGCGGTCCTGGGACCGGCCGCCAGACGTGCGGCGGTCCCGCACCGCTAATTAGGATGCGACCGCCACCCTGGCGGTCGCATTCCGCACTTCTGACTTGCGGCGGGTGCTGCTTACAGCAGCACCCGCCGCAATGCCAAATTGCCATGTTGTGCATTCCCATGCACAACGTGGCAGGCACGGCGCGGTGCCTGCCACCTTGTGCATGGGAATGGAGGGTGGTACCATGGGTACCCCCCAAGTGCACCCCCCCAAGTGCACCCCCCCGGGGGCCCGCAACGGGCCCCAATTGCAATTCCCCGCCATCCTTTCCATGGCGGCAAAGCCGCCATGGAAAGGCCTTCAAAACCCAGCATCCTAATATGGATGGCGGTGCCTGCTAGGCACCGCCACCATATTGAGGCCCAAGTCCGCACGGCTGGCAATTGGAACTATTGCCGACCAGCGGAAAAGCGGCAGACGCACTTTGCGTCCGCCGCGATACCCCCCGCCATTATAATATGGCGGGGGGGTAAATCGGGTTGCAATGGCGGGCGATCCGCCCGCCATCGTAATCAGCCCCTAAGACTTTTGTCATACCGACAAAGAAATTGTAGACACTGAGACATGCGACTCCTATCTGATGAAGAGTCCACTGCTGCAGTAAAGGTGGTTCGGACCGAAAACCAACACCATAAGTGTACCAGCATTACTTCTAGTATGACAGGTGCTCCATTGCATACAATGGATTTGTGCACTCACAGGGGTTACGCTAAGATGAAAGAGACATGAGGGTACAAAGAGGGCCATTTCACTGGGTGCAGTGGTCTAAGACACAGGAATCGCCTAGGTGGCCTGTGCCAAGCTTTAAAAGCTGAAGACCTCATTTCGGGTTTCCCAGCTCAAGGAGGGTTGCAACTGACAGTTGGGTGTGTGGAGAATACAGGGGTAGACCATTCTCATATTGCTGCAGGATTTCATGAAGCAACATTTTGTGTGATTGTCTTAACTGAGGGGCCAGTTCTGTACACTGACCTGTTCTGAGGTGAGTAAATGAATATGTGAGTGAGCGAAAGAGTGTGTGAGCAGAATGACAGGATGACCAGATTTATCTGGAGACCACCAGTTTTAATGAGTGAGTGTCTCTGGACATTCATATGGAATAGATTTTCTTGAATGTAGTGCATGCAGGGGAAGCACTCCAACATGCCTACAGATGCCTACCCTGCCAGATCTAATAGCAGGAACATGAGCCACACACATAGAGAGAAGAGGCTCTTAGCATACAAAAAGCACCCAGGACCTGTGTGGGCTCATAGATGGAATTAGAAAAGCTTCCATCACTTCCGTCAGCAGACCTGCACAATAAGAATAGAGCAAGAAGAGGCGAGCATAGGAGTGCCACAGTGAAGAATGCCTGACCTAGTGCTCACTGAATGTGGGCTGATCAATGGAAAACCACACGGACAAACCTAATTATGTTGCTGTCACGACCCCCTCAAGCGCCCTCCGTGTAGTGGGCCTGGTGCGCAGGGCTCATGTTATGGTACACCTGTGGCGCCTTACGGCGCGCTATGATTCCATGCCCGAGTTTCCCCTCTCCCCCTGATTCCATTACACTCGAGCTTGCAAACATTACCTGAACACGTGAACCAATGGCTTGCCTTGCTCTCACTGTTGCTGGGGCCTTGGAGTGTTTTCCCTTGTAAACGTTTTGACAAATCGCAACATTTAACTCCTAGTTTGCGCCTGCTCTTCCTGTAAGGTTAAGGCAGTGTACTAACATGTTTCCTTCAGGAGTCTTAGAGAACCTTCTAGATTGCCACTTGCACCACGTGCCACACATGATCCCACTGTATCCATTGGACCCTGCGCCTGTATGTAAATCACACCCAAAACTGAGCCGCATGCTTGGGCTATGCTCCCAGCGGAACGAGCTTCCTGCCTCCCCACTCACCTGAAGAATTGATCGGACCAGGGCAGCGCCCTTCCCGGCTGCAGTTCTCTTTCCTCCGGTGATTCTCATGGCTCCAGCTTCCTCGATGCACCCTTCATCGCCACCTCCTGCTCAGCTACACTAGTTCCTAAGCGACTTCCTAAGTCAAGACCTCAAGGTCTTCTTCAAACTTAGGACAAGTTGAAGTACTAGGCCAAGTACTTGATATCAGGTTAGTGTGCACTATCCTTTTATAGTAGTAAGCAGGCCGGAGTATTGGCATCCTCAAGACCATAGACTTGTCTTCAAGTTTCCTCTCAGTGACTTCCCTCCAATTTACCTTGATTGTTCTTGCTCCGGACCCTTCCTGCAACCTTGGCCTTTGAATTGTGTTTATACAGGTACAGGAGACCTTTTTCTTTGTTTCCCTGATGAACAGTAGTGCCTAAAGTACTTTCCTCTGAGCACTTATTCTGGGGAGTGTCATTTAACTCCAATCTATGATGTAAGTATTTCCTTGGGAGAGCCAGTAATTCCAATATGTATTTCGAGTTATTCCTTGGGAGTGTATAGCTCCAATCTGTGGTTCCAGTATTTCTGTTTCCTTGCTGTGTTTCTGAAAGAGACTGTAAGTGTATGTTATTGATGCTATTGCAAATCCATTGTTTGAAAGGCCTGTAGTTTATGGATGGTAAGTGCCTCTTCTTGTTATTTTCAGTGCATTGCAGCATTGCAAAATCAGAGGTCACAGACCTGTATACATCTACCTAGCTGACTCAGAGGGCCTCCAGTTAATGCTGTACCGCACTCTTTTCTTATTTTGTCCCAACCCTCTTACCCTCCCCCAAGGGCTGCACCTTGTTTAAGGAGAAGCTATTCCTTGAGCGTCCAGGCCCTGTGGGGATAGGAGGTCCAGCATCAGTTCCAGTATCGTCTCCGCGGTTGGAACCATGGTGAGTGCATGACAGTTGCCTGGGCTGAAAGCCAGAGACTAGTCAAATTTGTCTACATTTATTTATTTGCTGTTTCCTATAGCGAAACCAAACCCACCAAGGCAGCAGAGGGCTTAAAGTTGTCACTAACAATGTAGGCCACACTCTTTCATTCCTGGACTGCTGGATCGCTCTGCTACTTCATACCTGTCACTGGTGCACAATGGTCTCTGTCCTCAGGTCCCCTCGTCCCCTGGCAGAGCAAACTGACCCCCCACCTAAACTGGGGCAGAAGGTGCCATTGCATTCCAAGTGACATAGCAGCATTCCTTGCAGCAACATAATCAAAGCAGAGCAGGCAGTGCCTACTTTGAAACTGTGGTTCAAGGTGGAGTTCACCTGCACTTATTTTTTCTCATCTGACTTTGAGCAAGAGCAAGAGAGAGAAAAGCACAGAAGGGGTAAAGAGGAGGAAGAGAAAGATGGAAAAACAGTGACAAAGGGAGACATCAGGGATGAAAAGGAACCGGCAAGACTGAGATAAAGAGGCAGAGAGTGTCTGGTGATGGATTAAAGAGGCACGAGGTGGAATTAAGACTACACACCCTTGGAATTCCCCACACGCCAGCATTCAATAGCTCCTGCTGTGCATTTCTGAACAAAACTTTGGGCCCCAGCACTTATTATTTTTACAAATTAAGCACTGGGAGCAGGGATACAGGGAACACAGGGAAGGAAAGATGCAATAAGTTGCAAATATGCCTGCTGAGGTTACTGAACTGTGTATTTGAAGCGTTTGGGACAGTGCCAAGGGTGAGCAAATGACGAAAGCACTGTGATGCCATATCAATGCCCAACTGCACTATAGCAACGTCAATAACGCAGCATAACATAACAGGCAATACCAGATCAGAATCTCTGGATGTGGCTTTTTAGGTTTCGCCTAGATAGCGCATGTGCTGTTTCTGCAAGACATGTTGGTTACATACAGTGGTCTTACAGTCCGCCCATAGCTTACCATTTATTAGCTTCAGCTTTTGTCGTCAAGCAATCCATATAAGTGCTTGTGTTTTCAGTCCGTCTCCCATATTCCGTCAATGTAGCTTCTATTCCCTCTTACCCGTCCCTCTTGCATGTTGCTTCTTTCCCTTCCACCCCCTAACCTGTACTCTATGCCAATACACTCTATGCAACTGCACTCTACGCCACTACAGTCTACTCTCCACCACTCTACTCTACACCACTGCACTCTATGCCATTACACTCTACTCTGCACCACTCTACTCTATGCCACTGCACTCTATCCTACACCATTCTACTCTACGCAACGGTACTCTATGCCACTCTGCTCTTCCTTGCTCCACTCTCATCTACGCCTCTGCACTTTACACCACTACACTCTACACCACTGCACTCTACGCCGCTGCACACTATGCCACGGCACTCTACGCCAGTCTACTCGGCACCCCTCTACGCAACAGCACTTTATGCCACTCTACTATCCTCTGCACCACTCTACTCTACGCCAGAGCACTCTAGGCCACTGAACTCAGCGTGTCTGAACTCTACTCTGCTCCACTAAACGCCACTACACTCTTCACCACTGCACTTTATTCCACTGTACTGTACGACAGTCTACTCTATGTCACTTTATTCTGCACCACTTCATGCCACTTTATGCCACTGCACACTACAACACTCTACTCTGCACCACTCTACTCTATGCCACTGCACTGTATGCCTCTGCACTCTACTCCACTGCACTGTATGCCATTACACTCTACTCTACGCCACTGCACTCTATGCCACTGCACTCTACACCATTCTACTCTATGGCACTGAACTCTACGCCACTGCACCACTCTATGCCACTGCACTCTATTCTGCACCACTCTACTCTGCGCCACTGCACTCTGTGCCACTCTACTCTGCACCACTCTACACCATCCTACTCTACTCTGCACCATTCTACAGTACGCCACTGTACCCTACTCTGTACCACTGCACTTTACACCACTGCTCTCTATGCCACTCACTCTGCTCTGCATTACTGCACTCTATGCCACTGCACTCTACCCGACTCCACTCTATGCCACTCTACTCTACACCACTTTACTCTGCTACTGCACTCCACTCTACTCCACTGCACTCTACGAAATTGCACTATACTCTGTGCCACTGCACTCTGCGCCACTCTACTCTACTTTGCACCACTATACTCTATGCCACTGTATACCACCCTACTCTATGCTACTGCTCTCTACACCACTCAACTTACTCTGCACCACTTTACTCCAGTGCCCTGTACACCACTCTGCTCTTCACCACTCTATGCCACTGTACTCTACACCAGTCCACTCTATGCCACTCTACTCTACACCACTCTACTGTATGCCACTCCACACAGTGCCACTCTATGCCACACAACCCCATTCCACTACACGAAATACCACTCTACTCAACGCCACTCTACTCTACACCACTCTACTCTACCCCACTTCACTCTACCCCACTCTACATCTCTCTAAGCCACTCTGTCCACTCCACTCTATGCCTGTACTTCCCTCTATGTCGCTCCACACCACACCACTCTACACCATGCCACTCCATTCTACGCCACTCTAGTCTACCCACTAATGTATGCCAGTCCACTCTATGCGACAGCACGCTACACCACTCTACTCTACTCCTCTCTATGCTACTCCACTTTACGCCACTCCACTCTACGCAACTACACTCTGTGCCACTCTACTGTACACATCTCCACTCTACGCCACTCCACTCTACTCTCTGCCACTCTCCATCACTCCAAGCCACTCTATGCCAATCCAAGCCACTCTACTCCACTCTGTGCCACTCCACTCCACTCTACTCTACTCCACTCCACGCACTATACGGCTAAAGACACCGGCAAAGCCAATAGCTCTCGCATAGGCAAAACCTGTTGGCTTAGTCAATGCTAGCTATACTACTTACCAACAATACTTTGCAGGAAGAAGATGTTTAGTGGTTAGAAAATTGTACTAGCCTCCATTTTTAGCATTTGCATTCATCAAACACACTAACATGTTGATCTTTAATTATTACATACAAGTATTCAAAGTATGAGTGCAGAAGACCCATCTACATCTTCTAACATCTCTGTGAACCTTCTATAGGTCACACATCTCTCTTCATTCAAGAACATGAAGGCCACAGAACCCTCTCTTTACACTCAAGGAAAGTTATTATTCGTGTGATGAGAGATTTGCAGCTTTTAACAGGCTAGAGAGCCGGGTGGAAGAGATCGTGAAGAGGTGCCCGGCATGCCAGTTGACCAGTGTGCCAGAACGACCCACACCTGTTCAGACGGAGGAGCATGGAAAAGCCCCGTGGGAGAAAGTGAGCGACCCTGGTCATAGTGGACAGCTACTCAAAATACCCAGTAGTGGAAGTCGTCAGCTCTACCGTATTCTCCCGGATTGCCCCGGTATTGGAGAAGACATTTGCGATGTTCGGATGTCCACATGAAATCAAAAGCGACAATGGGCCCCCGTTTCAAGGAGGAGAATTCCGTGAATTCATGCGACACATCGTCGCATCACCTCTCAATGGCCACAAGCCAATGGAGAAATTGAAAGGTTCATGAGGACCCTCAACAAGGCAATCAAAAAAGGGGGGGAGATGGAGGTACTGGTTAGGTTCACCCTCCAATGTACATGTAGTTCACAAAAAATCTGTAAATGTCAGATCCAAAAAAACCTAACCAAGGGAATGGGGATTCCGCTGAATGCGCGAAACAAACAAGACCCCTGTCCAAAGAAAAGAAAATTATTTTCTTGAGTCCCCTCACTCACCCAGGGTTGCCCCTAGGTGACATGCTTCATCATTGGGGCCATCCCAAACAGCTGCTGCTTGGGGCGTGCTGCAACTTGCGGAACTACGTAGGAGCACTTTTTTGTGAAGAAATGTGTAGTGCAGTGTTCGTGGAGTGGTGGAAGTGATGTTAAAAATACCCAGCTAGTGAGCTACTGTTTTATTCTCGCTCCTAGTTGGTATGGATAAAAAGGGGGTTAAGTAGTAGGGAAAAGATATAACTATTATGTGTATACAGTCCCTAATATTCGGTACTGTATACACATAATAGAGAAGCCAATCAAGAGACCAGCGCTGCTCCCTCGAGCCCAGGGGACCAGCCTGAAGCACCCATGACATCAGCAGCTTGGCCCCTGGATCTGGGTCATCATCCCAGGTACGGACTGAGGGGAAATCCTGTCCCGAGCTCCCGCCTAAAAGACTTTGCATGCCAAGAGGTGGGTCATGAGCCAGCCCATGATGAAAAGAAAAAGCGACTGAGTTAAGATGGGATGTAATGATTAGCGGTGTAGTGTTGGACCTGGCGTGGGCCGGATATGTCGCACCCACGCGCTCGGACCAGGCGTGGTCCGGGCGTGATTAATAAACGGGAGCGTGGTCGCACGAGGCCAGTCGCCACCCAACTGTAATACTGAGTGGAGGTGTATTTTCATCCGTGCATGCCCCATGTAATTAGGCCTCAGGCCCCCCGCAGTGCAGCACTTTACAGGCGCCAACAAATATTGTTGCACAGGGCGCCACCAGTGTTAAAGTCGGCCCTTCAGTGACAGGCCGATCCCGTTCCCTTCGGGATATTCCCAGTAGATATTGCAGGCCTGAACCTGTGTGCCCTTCTTAACAGCCATCTATTTGCCGGCGTTGAGCGAGTAGCGGGTGGGCGTTGAGTAAAGTCTGCACAAAGTAAAGAGTACGCTGGAGCCGTGCTTACTTTCTGTTTCTGGGGCTACATTTATGGCCCAGGTTAGCAAGAACAGTGACAGCAAGCCGTGGGCAGCAGCTGCTATCCCTAAATGACGTCACTGGCTCAAATGAAGTCTGAAGCATGTGATGTGAGTTAAGGAGGGGGGCTCTGCGTCGCTGCGTGCAGTGTGCACGCTGCGCCTAGAATGCTGACATGAAATTCCTCTTGTAAGGAGGGTGTGAGACTGTTTGTATCTGGTGTGTGGGGTGGGGTAGTGGGTGTTTTGTTACAGGGGTTGGTAAGCCATCCTAATTTCCGGCGATGAGGGGGAAGAGAGGGCACCTAAAATATGTCCACAATTTGAGATATGTGAGGAGGAAGATGGCAGGCTTTGTTTGGGAGCAATTATCATTTCTTTACAAAAAATATATAGGGGAAGGGTGATCGAGGCATAACATCCATTCATTGTCAGAGTCGTCGGGGAGGGGCCCGTGGGGGGCGGTGCAGTTGAGTACCAGCTTAACCAACCTCGAGACACAACAGAGGCAGCTGCAGTCTCCTCACCACGGGTGCGGGTGGCGGTGTTCGTGCCCCCTCCTGCCAGGTCCCACAGACCTTGCAAGAAAAGCATCTTTTGGTTAAAATACGCAGAAATACGTCATTTAGATGTGTGTATGTGACAGGCCAAAGGGGGAGGAGGGGGTGCTGAGTCTGTGAAAGAGCTGGAGGCAGGTAATGTGGTGATGACTAAGAGTCTGTTGATGTGCGAGAGGCTGGTAATGTGTCAGAATTAGTGTGACTCCTTTGAAATGTGAGAGACCATTAACGGGAGGGTAGTGATGTCGGAGAAAGAAAGAGCACATTAAGCTTACAGGGGCATTGACGTGAAACTCCTTTTGAAGCGCGTAGGAAAACGAATGAGCCCCCCATTGAAGCTGTGGATGCAGTGTAGTTGTGACTGTAACTGCCCGAATGTGACGGGTTCATGAATTGCTGGCGTGCGTCGTGACGGAGCTGAGCCCACGCGCCCTTGTCCCACGCGGCCCCTCAGCCCGTGGCTCCTGTACACGTGCCACTCCATGAAAGACCCCTCAGATGCCGGGCCTGGCCTGGGCACCCAGCACAATCCTCTCTGTGTGCAGGGAAGGAGAACGACTTCTTTCACGACTAGGCCTCACCGGACACCCTCCACTGCCCTCTGTCACCCTAGCAACGACGGGGGGCGCTGTTAGCAAGCAGTGCCCGCTCAATAACATCCACCATGGACAGACCCGTCATCACATGGAAGGGGTGCTCAGGCAGCAGGCAGTGCTAAGCATAACCCCTTCAACTGGGCAACAATTTGGCCACCGCACAGAAGAACAACTATGTTTTCTTTCGTTTTTTTGGATCAATTTGTATTAAAAATGCACTGTGGAAGTTATGTAATACAAGTAATGAATGCACCACTGAAGGTTTTACAACTGGTGACTATTGGCCATGGTGGTCGGGCTACCAGGGTCATGTAGTTGTCAGCGCTGGACTGTTCAAATTCGTACGAAATTCTCCATTATCTTTTGGTAACTATTTTACTTGAAATATTGCCTTTTAAAACACATAAGCAGAAAAACAAGATGTAGGCTTGTAAACCACAAAAGATATGTTCAGGTGTTCTCCAGTTTCACCTCCCTCCCATCTTCAAGCAGACAGTGGTGATAACCTGAGTCGATTTCCATCCTGGGTCACGCTCAGCTCATTCCTGATTCTCCACATTTTCATGAGGTGCTCCCTTTCGGGCCCTGACCAGTCGTTGGCCGTCTGCAGGAACCGATTCCAGTTGCCCCCTTGGACAGCACTGTGCACTCTGATGATGACCGGGTCCCGCTCAGTTGCTGCTGTGATATCAGCCAGGGTTAGTGCTTTGGGGCATGTGATCGTCGAGATCATGTTCAGATGGGCCTCCAGTGCTTCGACTTCCCGTGCCTCTTCTTGGCACTCTCTTGGGGCTCGGTGTCGAGAGAGAAAATCGTCTGGGTTCTTGGCGCCTGGCCGGTACACTACCTCCATCTCATACTGCTGGAGTCCGATGGCCCATCGTTCGATCCTCGGGGGTGGGTGAGGTGCTGATCCTTTGAACAGGGGTACTAGCGGCTGGTGGTCTGTGACGACCTTGAATGGCTGGCCGCAGATGTACAGGTGGAAATGCTGCATGCCCACCGAATGGCTAGGGCCTCTCGCTCAATCTGTGCATAGCGTGTTTCGGTGGGTGATAGGGACTTGCTGGCCTGGGCTAACGCGGCCCATCTTCCAGGTTCTTGCTCCTGGGTGAGCACCTCCCCAAGACCGACCGGGCTGGCATCGACAAGGAGCTCCGTGCGCCTGGCAGGATCGAAGTACACCAACGTGGTGTGGTCGAGGAGGGCACTCTTGACTCTCTGGAACGCTTCTTCTTCTTGATGTCCCCACTTCCACATGGCGTCAGAGCGAGTGAGGTTCCGGAGGGGTTCCGCTATGGTAGCCAAATCCGGGATGAACCGGCCACAGTATGTGGCCATCCCAAGGAAGCTTTGCACTTCCGACACCGTCGAGGGGGGTGGTGCATCCTTTATGGCTTGGGACTTTCGCTGGTCCACCTGGATTCCCTCCTGGTTGAAAAGGTAGCCAAACAATTCTATCTCCAGCTGAAAGAAAAGACACTTTTCCCTATGTAGGGTGACGCCAAACTCGTAGAGCCGCTTCAACGTGGCCCTTAGATGCCGATAGTGCTCATCCGCGGTGGCGGAGTGGATGAGGATGTCGTCACTTACGTTCAGCACACCTGGCAGGCCCGTCAGGATCTCCAGTACTGTGTCTTGGAACACTTCTGCTGCTGAGGATATTCCAAAATTGAGGCGCTTGTACCGTCGCAGCCCCAAGTGGGTGCTGAACGTAGTGATGTATCTGCTCTCTTTATCCAGGACCAGCTGGTGGTATCCCGCATTCAGGTCCTATTTTGAAAACCACCGGGACCCATTGACGTTGGCCACTATGTCATCCATCGTTGGCATGATGTGGCGTTCCCGCCGGATTGCTTTGTTAGGGAGGCGAATATCGATGCATAACCTGATCTTCCCGGCTGCCTTGGTTTTTCTGCTATGACCATGGGTGACATCCAGGGGGTTGGTCTGGACATTTTCTCGATGACTCCTTGGTCTTCGAGTTTTTGTAGCTCTTGCTCTACGAGCGGCCGGAGGTGGAAGGGGATCCGTCTGTGGCGTAGAGCCATCGGGGCGACCGCTTGATTGATGTGGAGTTTTACTGGGGCTCTCTTGATGCAACCTAGGCCTTTAAAGAGGTCAGCGAACTGGCTCAGCAGCTCTTCTGTCTGGTTCGCTCGCATGCTTCTCGCAAACGTCACCAGCCCTAGATCCTCGGCAGCATGGCTGCTGAGCAACGTGTCGGCCTCTTGGTCGATGACGTGGATGACTGTGGTAATTTCATCGTCTCCCGACCGGATTGGCACGGTCATCTTCCCTCGCAACGGCAGGGGTGAATTACTCCCATACGCAAAGATCTTCGTCTTGGATGGTGTCAGTTCAGGCTTGGGTCGCAGTCGATTATATTGCTGGATCCCCATGACGTTCACGGAGGCGCCAGTGTCAATGACCGCATTTACCTCTGATGCAGCTATCCTCACAGTGCACGTGGGCTGTGGCCTTCTCCGTTTTTTCAGTTCTTGTGTGAAGGAGACCAGGTATGTCTCGACTTCGCCGTCTGTTGATGTGTCTTCTACTCGGTAGGTGGCTTGTACGGTCCGCTTTGCGCTGCTCGACATTGCCAGGGAGGCGCTCGACAGCTGGCGCACCATTCTCCGCATTGGTTTTCACCCTCTGCTGTCCTTTCGTTGGTTTATTTTCCGGCATACCGATGCAAAATGGTTTGCGATCCCACAGTGGGAGCACATCCGACCCTGGGCGGGGCATACTTGGACAGGGTGCTCCTCGTGTCCGCAGTACCCACACTGGCCTTTCGGGGTTTGGGGTGGACAGCCCTGCTGCCTGCTCCCTCTGTCTCGCGTCCTCACGGCGTCAACCTTCTCCGTCTTGACGGTTATGTTCTTCTCTGTTGGTCGCGTCAGGGCCAGGTACATTTCATCAGCTCTGGCTGCCGAGAGGTCATGTGTCCTGGCCAGGACCAGTATGTCATTGAGGGGTATGTTCGGCTGCCTCAGGATCAACCCCGTAGTGTCTTGCTGCGGACACCCTGGATTATTTGGGTGCAAATCTCTTCTGTGGCCCGGTCATCCGTGGTGTAGGTGCTTGCCAGTTCTCTCAGTCGTGCGTAGAACGCATTGATTGATTCTCCTTCCCTTTGCCGGGCCTGGCGTAGCTTGAACCTCTCGAAGTCTGGGTTCAACTGTGGGTCGAAGTGTGCGTTGAGCGCCGTCATGGCGGCCTCGTAGTCGGTGGGTGCGCCTGTATTCGGGAGGCGTTTGAACAGGAGGTATACCTCTTCTCCTGCGTAGTGGAGTAACAGCGACCGTCTCCAGCCCCATCTGTCTCTCTCGTTGCTACGAAGTAATTTTCTAACCGTCCCAACCATGTCTTCCATCGTGGGGACGCGGTCGTGGGGTTGGCTGCCTCACTGAACGGAGGTTATACCCCTGTGGGGGCATGTTGCGTGATCACTCGGTCAGGTGGCTGATTAGCGTCTGGGTCAGGGTCTCCCATTTTGTCTTCCTGGGGTGCCGCTCTTGTGTGGCGGTGGGTGGTTTATTCGCACTGTCCTTTACGTGCTCCCTTCTTCTGATGTGACGCCCTTTTCCTTGCTGCTGGGGTACAGGGCCACGGCGTAGGCGTGCTCTCCCTTTCAAGCCTTGCCAAGGAGAGTGTCCCGGGCCTCGTGTGGAGCAGTGTCTCTTCAATGTGACTGTGCCCCTGGCTTCACCTGGCTGTGGGGTTCCTTTGCTTCCCATTTGGGGGCTTTTGCTTCCCTTTTGGGGATTCCCAGGCACAGCTGCTGTGTCTTAGGTCATCTTCTGGGGAGTACAAAGACCTTTGCTGGTTCCCCCTGTGTGTGGGTGTGTCATGACCTCTGGATGCTGCTGGGGCAAGGTAGCGCGTCTTGCGCAGGCTGAAGCAGGCCTTTATCCTCTGCGGGGGTGTGTGTGGGGGGGCCGCGCTCTTACCGGCCACAGATGCCTTCTTGCGCACGTCGTTGCTCGCGCAGGCACCTCTCCTGCGAGTACCAGGATTGGCGTAGGCTGGGGAACTGCACTCCCGCCCCTCTCTGATGCATGGACGGCGTGCGCAAAGTCAGGGGTGTGCCGCCTGCTCTGCAGCGGTCGTGCGAGAGCGTGGATCAGGCTCCGCACTCGTCGCCAGTGCAAAGTGCTGCACTGCGGGCCGCCTGAGGCCTAATTACATGGGGCATGCACTGATGAAAATACACCTCCACTCAGTATTACAGTTGGGTGGCGACTGGCCTCGTGCGACCACGCCCCCGTTTATTAATCACGCCTGGTCCGAGCGCGTGGGTGCGACATATCCGGCCCACGCCGGGTCCAACACTACACCGCTAACTCATTACAGCGCCCCCCCAAAGACTACCTCTGCCACGGATTCCCTCACTAGCACTCTTTATCAGTCCCCCTCAAGTCTCCATAACCACTGTCTCTCAGATTCATTTCTTTTTATAGTACCACTCATACCAGCGTACGGTGTCAGAGAACTTTACATCACACACACATTGCACAGAGACAGTCATATGTGTGTAAATCAGTGTATAGGAAATGTTATATCAGACAGGACTACAAGGTGTAGTGTAGGAGTGACACGTCATCGATACTGGTAGGCAATATAGTTTAAAAGTCCTTATTCTGGAAAAGCACAAATTCAGAATTTAAAACATAAAATAATTGTTAGGGGTTCTCTTTAATAATAAGAATTGTTTTCTACCCAATTGAACCCTTTCAGCAAGATTAGGATAATGAAAGACTGGGAAAAAAACATATAGCTATAACATATACCTTGCAGTTTGCATGCAGCTCTTTGATGACAGTTAAAATCCTAATATAGAACACTGAGCTATTGACTTATAACAACAAGTAACAAAAGGAGCTCTCTTACAGAAGCAGTAACCCACTGAACTATTTACATTATATGCACTTTGTTATCTGCATGGTACACGTTCTTAGCAGCAAGCATTTTAACCCTCTGTGCTACCTTAGGATGAGTCAAAACTTCCACTAGACAAACCTCCAGGAAGACGATTAATCACTGGAGTTATCTTGACACTTTAATTGATGCCTGAAAATTGCTGGAGGCCAGGAACCAGTCAGCAGGTGGTTTTAAAATGATAATATATTTGCAAAAATGACGCCCCCACCCCAAGTCAGCGCCCGGTGCGGTGGCACCGATCGCACCGCCCTAAGGCCGGCCCTGGTCACTGATAATCCTTGCATTTTGGTGGACTGATGTCCATGATTATGAGTCCTCACCCACTCCACTCGAAACCGCCGCAGATAATATCATTACGTTTCAATCAATTCCCCCAATTACTTGCCTCAGCCATCGAAATGAAGTCTTAATCATTCTCACATTACTGTTCTCACAGACTTCAGAGGAGGCTTGTGTATTCCTGTAGACCCCAGGCCTCTTACATGTGAATGGAGTCTTACAGAGCTGGGCACGCATTCACACCTTCGAAAGTGACTAATCCAAGCCCATCATGTATGTTGTGATAGTTTGTTACAATCTTTCCACGCACACATTACCAACTCTGCAGACGCCATTATCAATATACTCGATAGAAGCAAATCATTCAACAGTACATCTAGACTTGTTTACTTTGAGTGCACACCTTGGCAGTACCAAGGTTTTTGTTAAACTCAAAAATCTAATTCAGGTCAGACACTAAATTGGACCAGGAGTTTAAAATCATATTCTGCAGTCTGCCGTCATGTGCAATAGGATTCCCTCCCCCTCTTTACAATGCCAGCGTATTCCAGACTCTCACAGGCCACATCTATACAGTTTATGAGGTGTCAAAGGACATTCATGTAGAAGATGGCACCTTGTTTGCATGGACATCAATGAGATTTTTGCTTTTACACAATAATTTGAAGACTGAAGCCCAAGAGAGGACATTTTCCAAATCATCTCCATTGGTCTCTACAAAGGGGTCCCATTTATGTTTGATAGATTTGGGTATTGGCTGTTGTAGGTTGTCCAACAGTTTATACATAATAGAGGCTAAATGAGATTTACCCTGTAGTTGAGAAAAGTTGTACCTCTAACTGCCCTGATGTTAGGCAAATTCAATCCGTAGATGGTGCTGGTAAGCATAAAATTGGGTAAAAGTTGTTTTTCAAGATGCCCAGCGTCTTTTGAGTTGCACAGAAGAAAGAGGTTTATCTCCATCTATTAGATTTTAAAATTTCAATATACATGCCTGTAACCAATCTAACACTTAATTGTCAATCTAAATTTAACATTTTCCATTAAAGGCATGTATGCTGTTGTAGCTGCTTTGTTTTATAGCTTTTGTTCCATGCTTATAAACAAACTGGTTGCACCTAAGATTATCTGTGATTTGATTAAGGTAACAGAGTGTTCCTGAACTATTGTCAAAAAAGGATCCTGTATATAATGGTCTTCTCTTGAGCACGAGCCAGGTAATTTTAAATGTTTCCATCCAACACCATGAACCCAAAAGAAGGTTCCAGAAGACACTCCAGAGCCAGAGAAGGGTGCTGCTGGCTTCCTGGATTGGGCAGTAGGAACATTCCACCGTCAAATGACTTTGCCTCATTATGTCTCCTTCACCTCCCTGAGCCTACCAAACTGCCACGCTGTAAAGTCCTGGGAAGTCAACTGAAGGGCGTTTAAGCTGTGCTGTCTATCGATTACCTCCAGAGAACACGTACCTATCATGTTGAAGTGCATGTGCAGCATCACTGAGTCGGGGAACATAGAAACAAATTTAGCCATGAAAAATAAAGTGAGTCTCTGGTTTGGGGCTTCTTTAGAAGTCCTTCAATCATATGGAATAGGCAAGAAGCCTAGAAACCTGTCCCACTCATTGTTAGCACTGGATTTGATGGAATTGGCCTTCTTTGTCTGTACGGACTAAGATGGGACTATTCGCCCTCTGTGGCACAGACAAGAAGGGCACCTCTAAAAAACGCTCTCCCCTTTGTAGTGCCTGGGCTGTGGAAATACGATTTGCTTGCCTGGGGGTGTACTGTTGCTCTGAAATTGGCCTCTGTGAGGAAGGGCTTCGCTTTCTTCAAGAGAGAGAACTGGCAAACTGGCACCACGCTGTCTTATTTTTTCTACAGATATATTCATCCTTGAGCAAGCCTTAGCTGATAAACTTCGCTACCTGGGAGACTTTAGTGTCACAACAACCTAACATGGTTATCCAATTGCCCTGTGACATCATTGATAAACAGTCAGGGTACTGACCAGTTACCACTAAATGCCACATGACCCCAAGAAAAGGTCTCACACTGCCAGGGTGTTCTTCAACACCAGCATGCTGCTGTATCAATCAATCAGTCAAGTGACTTGTAAAGCGCGACTACTCACCCGTGAGGGTCTCAGGGCGCTTGTGGGGGTGGTGGGGGCTGCTGATCTGTCAAAGGCACTGTGGTTCAGTCAAAGAGCCAGGTCTTGAGGTCCTTCCTGAATTGAGGCAGTGACTGTTATTGCCGGAGGTGGAGAGGCAGGGTGTTCTAGGCCTTTGCTGCAAGGTAGGAGAAGGATCTTCCCCTGGCCATGGTCTTGCGGATACATGGGGCGGTGGCCAGGGCCAGTTGGGTACGGCAGAAGTTTCTGGTGGGTGCGTGGAATGCGAGGCGGTGATTGAGGTATGCATGTCCTGTGTCATGTAAGGCTTTGTAGGCATGTGTGAGGAACTTGAAGGTGATTCTTTTGTTGACTGGGAGCCAGTGGAGGTCTCTCAGGTTGCCAGTGATGTGGCAGCGGTGGGGGATATTGAGGATGAGTCTGGCAGGGGCATTTTGAATGTTCTGTAGTTTCTTGAGGAGTTTCTGGGTGATGCCGGCATAGAGTGCGTTGCTGTAGTCGAGTCTGCTGCAGTCTTTCTGGACTCGGTGGGGAGCCACTTGAAGATCTTTCGGAGCAGGCGTAGCGTGTGGAAGCAGGATCATGAGGCGGAGTTGATCTGGTGGTTCATGGTGAGCGAGGAGTCCAGGATGATGCCGAGGTTTCGTGCGTGGTCTGTGGGTGGGGGGGAGCCAAGATCTGCGGGCCACCAGGAGTTGTCCCAGGCGGAGGAGGTGGAGCCCAGAATGAGGACTTCATTATTCCCTGAGTTGAGCTTGAGTCAGCTGTCCTTCATCCAGGTGGCAACAGCCTTCATCCCGTCGTGGAAGTTGTTCTTGGCAATTGTGGGTTCATTGGTGAGGGAGAGGATCAGCTGGGTGTCGTCCGCATAGGAGATGATGTTGATTCCGTGGTTCCTGATGATGGCTGCGAGCGGGCCATGTAGATGTTGAAGAGAGTGTGGCTCAGGGAGGAGTCCTGAGGCACTCTGCAGCTGATCTCAGTGGGTTCAGAGTGGAACGGTGGTACACTGACTCTCTGTGTTCGGCTGGTGAGGAATGAGCGGGTCCATTCCAGGTCTTGGTCGCAGATGCCGGCGTCATGGAGCCTTGTGCATAGGGTGCGGTGGGAGACGGTGTCGAAGGCAGCTGAGAGGTCCAGGAGGATGAGGGCTGCAGTTTCGCTTCGGCCTAGGAGGGTGCAGATGTCATCTGTGGTGGCGAGGAGGGCAGTCTCGGTGCTGTGGTTGCTTTCGGAAGCCGATTGGGAGAGGTCTAGGATGTGGTTTGCTTCGATGAACGCAGAAAGTTGGGCGTTAATGGCTGCTAAGTGCAAGGTGCCTGGCAGAAATGCTACCCAGTGCTGTGATGTTTTCAGGGGGCTGTCAGCAGCCAGGGGAGCAGTAGTTCAGGTATTCCTCAGAGTAGGGTGTGGCCTACATTCCATCGTCATGGCTTTTTCACTTATATTTCTGGCACTGTCTCGTTTCCTCAGGGGAGCCAGATTCCGAGCTTTGCCTGATATCCTTGTGTGACATCAGCAGCGTAGCGTGGGCTGCCAGCGCCCGGGGCAAGGCAAGTATCCTTCCACTTAACTTTTAAATTTTTCCGCCACTAAGAATTTTGCGCCCGAAGCAACCACTCCTGTGGCCCCGCCCACGCTACACTACTGCGTGGCATTGTGGGAGCTGGCAGAGACTGGCGACCCCCATGAACACCATGAATGAGCCTCCTTCTGAGACCAGGTGGAAGAATGAAAGAAGACAGGCTCCTCTTCCCCAAAGCCCCTGCTGAATCTATATTGCCACTGATTCCTCTTCCTGAGTAGGCGAGGGCGGGCCCTAGTACCTCCAGAGCAGCCAGTAGTGGCCCAAGGGCTGGGACGCAGAGAGACAGAGCTCTTTAATAACCTAGGCCTGCCAACGACTGGCAGCTACTGGGCGCTCGCCCACTGCAGCACTACTGTCGCCCTCAGTCTACGCTGCCTTATCAACAGCACTCGCCTACCTTACTTAAATTTAAAATGATGGAAGAGAGTGGTAACCAGCCAGATTCCTCTTTCAGCAGCAGTCCTTCCGCTGGAGCTGGGTCCCAGTGATTTGTCCTGACTGTGCCCCGGTGCCACGTGCTGGCTGACATCAGGGCACGTGCAGTGGCGCGCACGCATTCAGTGCAAGGAGAGCCACAGCGGGGTCTTATTTCTACACCTGCCTCGCGTCATGGACAATTTAATTTATTTCGTGTCCACATGGGTTCCTGAAATGGGAGCCGCGAAAGGTCGAGCAGGGCACAGCTGGGTGCTCCTGTCTTGCCGCCAGACTTAAGATCTAGTCAGGGGACCGAGGACACAGTCTCAGCATGTCCCTTCCCAAGTTAACAATTGATAAATTGAGATTGTACTTATTTTTACTTTCTCAGGCTCAGTATCTCAGTATCACAGGACTATCTGTGTTATGACGGAGTTTCTCGTGTGTCTAGTGGCGTCGCTGGGGGGTAGGGTGTCTGGTGGGGCCAGAGTCCCATCTGTAATTGTCCTGCTCCCCCCGCCCCCCCTGCTCTACACTGGTGCCAGCCAGCAAAAACAAATACTGCCTTCACAGCCCGGGAAGAGCGATGTTATTCCAGTTTACATTTCATGGTTTTTTCTTACTCTTCAGTTCCCTAAGAGTAATTGCTTTTTCCAGGATGTTGTGTTTCTGACGTTTTCATCATGCAACAAATTACTCATGTACAGTGTGTAGTGTAAAAAGAGTTGATCCTGTGTAGCTGTGTGAGTTAAGATTGTCAGTGGGCCATGACTGAGAGTAGTGGAGTTCAGGCCAGACAGTGTAAATTCCTCACAGTGCCTGCTGCTGGGTCAGTAAGGGGTTTGGCTACATGAATACATGCTCCTCCAGTCCTTGGCCTCTCTGCAGAGCAATGATGAGATGTGCCAGTTGTAATTGAGCGAGGTACACGGCTGTTAAAATATTGACAGGGCAAAAGTTACAGAAAATTGGTGTTCGGCACTTACTAACCCAGGGAACCAATTTGATCAATCTTACAAAAAAGATGAGTTCAAACCTGCAAGCATTCAAACCTTTGTCTTGAAAGTGACATGAACGGGTTTGCATCAGGTGCATAACACAGCAAGCTATTTTACCAGGATTGTGGTACACTAAACATGAGTCTCTGCAACAAACTCTTGAACCCACTGAGCTAACAAACATAAAATATAAATTTGGGACTGTAAAAAGTTTTATTATTTGGGGTGGGTGACTACCCACCTCAAGGAATAAACAGAACCCTTGTCAGAGTTAACCTTCAAAGTACAAAATTAACCTGATCTCAAACCCCTGGTAGCTATGGCACAGAGCAGATAGACTTAACTTAGGGCTATCCGAAAAGTATTTATGCAGTACAAAAACAACAATAAAGTAAAAATGCAAAACAATAAAAATCCGAAACTGAATAACAAAAAGAGTAACATTTAATAAACAAAATTGCACCAAGATGCTAAAAATCCAATAAGGGGAACCAGAGATATTAATTTTTAAAGTTTTAAGTAGGAATAATGTCAAGAAGCACAAAGTGTCAATGATAGTCAACGGTTGTGGTAGAGCGGGACCTAGGCACAATTTGAGGCTGACTGCGATGAAGGGTGGGTGGGACACACCAACCCAGATTGTACTTGTCAAAGATTTTACCTTCTGACTTAGGGCCTGATTACGAGTTTGGCAGTTTCGCAGCAGGCCGCCACGTCACTGCCCCGCTGCGAGACCGCCAAACCCGTAGTCACACCACCTGCCAGATTAGGACTTATGTCCTGTTCTGGCAGGCGGTGCTTTGGCAGTCCCATGGCGGTGCTTTTCTAAGGCTCATATGTGAGCCTTAGAAAGACAGTGCAGTGGGAGCGCCAAAGGACGTCCCTGCACCGCATGGACTGTGCAATCCATGCCGTGCAGGAACAGGGGGTGCATACAGACAGGGGGGGCACACCATGTGCCACCCTGCATGCACCCGCAGGCCCAGAGGCAACAGGGGACCCTGTAGGGCCCCCTTAGTTTCCTCACCGCCAACCTTTTCATGGCGGGCTCACTGTCATGATAATAAGGGCCGTGAGGAAACTCGTAATATGTTTGGCAGTGCCGCAGCGGCACCACCAGCATATTGCGGCCTCTGACCACTGCGCACACTGCCATGGGTCACGGATCCCCTGCGGTAGCAGCGGTCCAGTGGCGGTCCAACCACGGAACTCGTAATACAGCGGGTGGACCGCTAGTCTGGCGGTCCACAGACTGCCACCACGGATTTGGCTGTCCCATGGCCCGCTGAACTCGTAATCGGGCCCAAAGTCCTTTAATTCCCAATCCACCACAAGAATACACTTCTAAAGCAGTTCAGGACCTGAGGGGGGACACTTAAAGACATACAGGGTGCCAGGCAGAGGCCAGCAGCAGGGTCCAGTCCAGGTCAGTTACCACTAGCAGGTTGAACCTCTTGCAGCTTGTATCCCTGTAGAGTGAACAAGTCAGCCCTATGACCATTGTAGTCAATGTTTTTTTCCTGACTATAAGAGGGAGCAGGTCCAGTCCTCTAAGGACCCGTTCAGGTTACACACAGCAGGTTTAGCCCTCTTCTGCCCTACTTCAGGTCCAGCAGTGTTCTGAAGGGGGTGCCTGGAGAAGACACATTTATGTCTGGCCCAAGCTAGTGGGTGGGAATAACTCATTTGCATGCCCTAGCCATTGGGGTAAATGTTCCCTGGGCCAACCCTACCCACTTTGTGCATTTTGAAGATGGCAAAAGGTCTTAGGTCATACTCAATTTGGGCTCTTACGGCAGGGTGTGTGTGTGTGTGGGGGGGGAGTGTACAATGGCAGTCCTAGTGTTCTCCCACATCTAACATTAAAATCCAGTTTGAGTCAGCCACTATTTCCCCTATAAACCCATAGACAAAAGTCTGGTGGGACAAAAGCAGGGTTTTCCAGCAACTATTCAGTGAATACCTAAGATATTTTTGCCATCCTGCAACTTCCTTTCAAGTGCACCCAAATTGTTTGATGTCAAACCCCAGCAGACCTGTCAAGCAGGATCAGACACTAAAAAAGGCTGTCCACAGCCCCTACTCTGCATATCCTTTGAGGTTCAGTAGAGTTATGTCTAGCCATTCAGGTCCACCTGTCAATCACAATGACCTATTGTGGAGCTCCTGTGAGAAATTTTACACTTCATTCACACACATTCAAATGCTAATCACTGGCTGGGAGAAGTTGAAGAGCAAATGCAAATATGCCTCCAGGAACTTCAGCCAGGGAAAAGGCAACTTTCTAAAAGTTACTTTTCCTTATTATTTATTAAAATCCAAATTCACCTTTGAATTGGATTTTTAATGCCTATTAAAAAAGGTTGTTGAATTATTTTTCTGACTAGTTCTATCCCTGAGATACAGTATTAGTATTTGAATCTGCACTCTAGTTTTTTCTATCGACCAGCCAGCCTTCCTACAGTGAAAATAGCTTTTGGGTATCAGTCACTGTAAGGACATATTAAACTTTAAATGTCTACATGTCCTACTTTTAAATGCTATGCACCCTGACTGCCCTGTGGGCTAAAAGGCCTACAAAGGGGGTGACATATTAATATTTAAAAGGGAGATTTTGACCTTTTAAACAGGTCAAATTACAGTTTTTAAACTGCTACAGACAGTGGCACTGCAAACATGGATGCAGGCCTATACATTGTAGGCCTGCAGCCATGTTTGCACTGCCATTGCAGTACCATACACTAGAGACGTATAGGCAAGTTAAATATGCCAATTAGGTGTATGCCAAATAAAACATGTTTAAAGGGGAAGCCCAGGCACTTTACTACTTGTTAGTAGGGGAAAGTGCACAGAGTACTAAAGTAGAAAAATATAGAGTCCAGCAAAAGGTGAAAAATTCAGTGTGACCAAGCAGAAAAGGCGGATTTTCTACTGTAATCTGCTTGTTACACACAATGCTGTGAGGTAGGCACATTATTCCAGTAAACTATTTTATGATGATTCAAGTCTGTGACTATAAAACGCACAGAGATTGCTACAGCAAATGCATTAACAAATTGAGCTATCTTACCAGTACTACACCAGATACACGCAGTTCTCTGCAGCAGGTGGTTTAAACCTCTGGGCTATCTTAAAATGCATGCTCCAGGTGACTAATTAAGTAAGCCAGAATCACTTTAGGAAATTGTTCTTTGTTCCTAATTTCTTTTGGGGCAGGGTGTGCAAACTAATATGTATGCACTGGCAGACCATAGGCTACCATTCAGTGATTTTTCTCTTTCTCCTCACTCTGCCCATCTTCATGACTATGGCTCGCCATAACCTCGCCACTCAGCTATGCACCCACTCTACCACCACCCCAAATTGTGACCTCCTGCAGCAAACATTTTACATTCTCAGCATAAAATGGTTCACCACTTTAAATTTCACTGAGGTGGACAGTCCGCTGCCCACCGAGAAGTGTCCTCGTGGCCTGGCCTACATTTCTCCTCACCAAGTCCTTAATTTGAGCCGGTGGTTTTCGGTGCTTGGCACCAGCACTTAATGCTTAGCACCAGCACTTGGGACAGTCTGCCACATAGTGGTGCTGTCTGCCAAATTTAAGTATGAGCAAAACAACAGCTGTTTATGAATTTAATACACATTAACAATCACTAATATGTGCCACCCAAGCCATTCTTATAGCTTTGGGGGCCTTGAATAGTATGAATTGTCACACTTGTAGGAGTGTGATGGTTAGTAGTTGTGTTGGTGCTGTCATTGGCAGTGCTGGCAGGGGCAATAGATGGTGCAAGCTGCTGTGTACTCCTAATGATGGCCCTGTCACTTACTGTTTTACAAATTAACCACCAACCAATACACTCTTTAGCCTTGCAATATATAGAGTGTGCAGGACCCCGATTCAAGGCAGAGCACTTAGCGGTCCTGCCAGGGGTTTGAGGAACTATATAGATCAGACAATTTAATCTAGCACCATGATACCATGCATAGATAAACTGGGGCCGTGTCATCACCACGCTTTCTGTGCTATGCTGGGGCAGAAGGGATTCTTTTTGAAGTCACCATCCCGTACATTAACTCGAAATGTCTCAGAGTTAGTGCATGTTTTGCGGACAGCAGAGCTGGGAAACACAAAGAAGCAATTACTGCCCTGGCTCCCCAAGCTTTATTGTCAGCCAAATATAAACTTACTCAGAGATATTTGGAGTGAATGTATTTGCTCAAAAAGCCAAAAAAAGGCACAGACCCCTTCTGCGCTGCTGGCTCATAATACAGCCCTTGGCAGGGACTCAGCTTCGGGAGGGACGGGGGGGGGGTTGTTTGGGGTGTTACACCCCCCTAATAAATATATTTTCTGTTAAATCGTTGGGTACAAAAGCTTTCAGTCAGGTATTGTGAGGTATTAGTCGGATTTCAACAGGAATCTTTACTTACACACAGACAGAAACGCACACACACTTTTCCCTCTCTGTTTTGAAAGTCTTCAACAATGTTGGTTGTTTAACAAAATAATGTGCTTTCTCTCACTTGGTACCCAACAAATCCTCATTTGTCTCCCTTTCCACGGCCCCTTTAGCCCCTCTCATGCGCCGTGCTTGTGGTGTAATGTAGTTTAACATTATATGCCAGCATGATTGTCGGAAAATCTGAAGCCCTCCCAATCTTACTGACTAAGCTAGGCCCCTGGCCCTTGGTGTCGCAAGCATCCACGTTTACGCACGTCAGTGCTGCCACCTGCCTTCCCAGAACACAAACCTGAACCTGTCAAACACGCACACACGGAAATGGAGGAAAGTGGATATAAAATATACAGACACACCCTGACACCCCTTCAACGACCCCTAACCTCCAAAACAATAAGAATATAGACAGATGCTGATCACAACTCCTTAGCAATTCACGTAAATACCTCCAGTCCTGGAGAGGCGCTGGTCTTCAAGTCGGTACATTTCTGCACGAATGGTGCAGCTATAGTTAGCTCAGTGACCTATTCACCCTCCCAAAATCGATGCTTCGGAGGAAGGGATTGGGAAGCAGTTCTTTGGAAATCCCTAAGCTTTCCGGCTAAAACGCATCCTTTCTGGGCCAAGAGCCCGCTCTGGCCTTGGCCTCACTGTGCACATCATGGGCTGGGCACATGTCCAAACCTCTGGAACATCTGGGCTTGGCAAGGGCTTGCAGCAGACGAAGCGCCCCCTGGGACCCAAGCTTCACTTTGGAACGTCAGAGGCCTTCTGTAAAATATGCATGCCTGGTACGTGGGGGAGACAGAATTGTCGGATGATGTGCTTGTATAGCAACAGCAACTTCCACAAAGGGGGCAACTTTAGGATTTCTATCATGGGAATGCTCCCCTAAGCAATCAGTCTCACTGGGTGAACCCACTCCCTATGGGAGGCACAGAGTGTGGGCGGGAAGAGATGCTCTTCTAAGAGGGTGTTCTGATGGTATTAGGCCAACATTTCGAAATAAAAAAGAGAGAAAACAAACATTTCGAAAATAAAAGTAAAAAAACATAAGTTGGAAAACCAAATGTTCGAAAAAAACAGGAAGTCCGAAATACTTTAAAAAGATGTAAAAACATTTAAAATGGGTAAGGAGGAGGGATAGGGATAGCATTAAGGTTAGAGTAATGGTAAGGTTAAAGGACGGGTTCGGAATAGGTTCATAATGTGGGTTAGAGTTAGACTTGTTGATATTGTTAGGAATAGGGTGACGAATTGGGTTTGGCATAGTGTTAGGGTTATGAAGAGGTATGGGCCAATAATGCGATGTCAGGGGTAGGGGTTAGGATTAGGGTACGTACCAATAAGTGGTAAGTGGTAGGTGAGTATTAGGGTTAGAGGTGAGAATGATGGTTAGGGTACCTTGCAGAAAGAGTTAGATCCTGCAAGGAAAAAAATAAAAAAATGCACAAAATTTCGAACTTTTTGCTATACTTTTTTTTTCAATTGTTTTATTCTTTAGTTCAAGACAAGCAGCAGATAACAAACATAGCTTAAATGTTACTTCCAGAATCTTTACACAGGTGGCAATGTAAACATGTCTCGAGTAACAACATAAACAATATATATAATGCTTTCCTACTTAGGATACTGATATATATCGTGCGATTGGACACTCCATAATTTCCATGTGCATTTTTGTTTCGGCTGAATAGTCATGCGCGGCTCATCCATAGGAGCGTGGGGGGTGTTGATCCCTGCAGGGTAGGGGCGGGGCTAAGGAGCAATCTGGCAAGGATTGAATGAGAGGCTGTGTAAATGAACTGCGCATGTCAGATTGGCCGGTGTTTTTGCTCTGGCCAGCTTGACATGCGTAGTTCACGCTTCCATAAGCAAAGCTACCTGAGAGCTGGAAGAGCGCAGGCACAGCCCCATTGGACTCCGATGGAGCGGTGTGTTTCACTGACCGAGCCAATCCCGGCAGTGCTCTTATGCTATTTGGAATTTAAAAGCAGCATGACAGCAGCGCTTGGATTGGCTGGAATGCTATTGCCCAACATGCACATCTTTGCCTGGGGCACCAGGCGGGAGGCTCAGATCATTTAAGGTAAGAGTATGTTTATTTATTTTATACCAGTACTCCCAATATACTGCAAAAATAAATTTGTATTGCAGAGGTGATTGGTGTACAATCTATATAAATAAAACGTAACTATAAATAGAATGTGCCCAGATCACTTCTGCAATATAAATTTAAGGGTATCCGTCCTCAATAAAATGATTTAAATTTGACATGCCCACCACGTTCAAAAGTCACCCGTCGCCGCTGTGAGTAATTTATTAGTGACATGGGGGAGGTAACGACAGGAGGGACCCAGTGAGGAGAAAGGAGGAAAGAAGGAGGAGCAAGGGGGTGAGGGGAAGGGGGAGCCAGAAGACCCCGGGGGAGGAGCATCCACATGAAAAGAAAGAACTTCAGGGCTAGGATGAGCTCCTTGGGGTCTGCCTACAGTAACTTTTCTTTAGCAGTGGGGTGAGTCAGGGTCCTCTAGGAGCTATGCCTTGCTGTGCCTTTTGTTTAGGGAAGCTGCAATCAATCGTCTGTAATAATTACTTTCTGCAATATCAAGTCGCGGCTGACTGTTTGAGCCAATACCTTCTGGACTGAAGCCTCTGATGACATACCTGCGATTTGTGCCTCTTCCCATTTACTCAGGTCTCTCCTCCACACTTCAACATGTGGGGGGGAGGGGGATGGGGGCATTAACTTTCCAGTTCATGGCCATTGCTCTTTTAGCAAGGAAAAACAGTAGGCCATTAAGCTTAGCTTCAATTTTCTTCTTCTTCGTGTGGGGCAACAGCCCCAGCCGGACCGCCTCATGGGTCTTTGGGATTACTTTGTTTGATGCCACTTCCTGGGTGATCACCTTCCAGTACCTTACAATACTTGTTCATCCCCAGAACAGGTGTAACAAGACAAGTTCATTAGCGCTGCATTTAGTGCAGGGGTCTCCAACTTTTCCTATAGTGAGAGCTACTTCTGATCATTGAAAAGTTTCCAGAGCTAGTGCATAACATAAGGATTCGGAAAGAGTACACAACTTAAACTCTGCTATTTGAGTAACCCCAGTTTTGCACCAGTGAGCGTACAGCATTGCCACAATAGCTGTATCACAAAAGGGTATTTGTCTGGTCTATAAAGGTAAGGACATCTAAAGAAAGGAGGGAGTGAAAAGAAAGAAAGTCAACTAGAAAATGATGAAGAAAGAAGAGAAAGAAAGAAAGGGAAGGAGACTATGAAAGAAAAAGAAGGAACAATAGCAGAAAGGAAGAAAGGGAGAAGGGAACAAAAAAGAAAGGAAGAAAAGGAAAGGAGCAGATAGAAGAAAAAAGAAATAGAAAGGAATGATGACAGAACCGGTTGACACTAGCAGATGTCTGCCTTGAGTAGAGGCTAGGTTCAGAAACACATTTCTCAGTTCCTGATCGGGTATTTTAACTTGCACATAGAGGCAGAGGACGTGTTAGAGTTAGGAAAGACACTGCATTTATTATATCGACCTCTCTGATGCTTTCAGTAATACCTGCATGAGGGATTTAGTCGTACACGTTTGGGCTTGTTACCATACAAGATGGTGCACTGGCTGCACTGCAATTGTCGTATAAAACTACTTGGTTAAAAATCAGAACCAGAGAACAACGCTGTGGGGTACTTAATCTCGCAGTAACTGAATTCCAAGAATACCTCTGTGATGGGAACTCTTACCCTACGGAAGAGTGTTAAGATTGTGCTAACCTTTTGTTATATAAAACACTGATTTTTACTTTTACAAACATCAAGTGGGTGAGGGAAACCGTGAGTTTACTTGGTGACATATGTGGAAAGCAAGACTTGGCTATAGATACCTTGACATCCAAAACCATGTATTTTTTGACCATTGAGACTAAATAATGCAATTGACACTAAATAAGATGATACTCATAATCTTAAAACAAACATGTTCCATGGATGAGCATTTACTCCAAACCTACCCTGGGTCCAGCCTCCATCAAATGCTGCAGCTCTGCTCCTCCCATCCTGAACTGTCCCCAGCAGATATCAAATATTGCAATGAAAGTCATGGTAACAAAAAACACCCTGAAAACTCCTTACAACGTATATAATGGGAAGTTTTTAAAACCTTCAAGTGTGGCGCATTTTCAAATACTGTTCCTCGGTTGAAATATGGCGCATGTTGAATAGTGGAATTTTGGTATCAGTGGAAGGGAAGACGTGGAAGACAGCTGCAGACTTGCAGAGCTTGTTCCTCTTCCCTTACGAAACAATATTGACAAGGTTTCTGCAGTGTAATGGTTTGCTTTTTAAGTTGATCTCTCACCAAATGACTATGAACATTGCTTCATCACTCTTACTTAAAATGCAACAAAAAGTGCACAAACATTGTAATCACATGCCATAGTAAAATATGATCTTTTCATAGAACATGATGAAATCAAAGTATGGTTAATTTTCAACTGGTCGAAGAGCCTGGTACAGAGTAAGGTTGTAGAGGAAAATACTCCCATTTGTGCAGGAAACATTGAACCTTCAGTCGGAAGTTTTCCTTCTTTATTAGAACATTGGAATGTTGGGAGCTCCATTGACGACAATGGAGTAGCTCTGGGTTTATAATGGCTGGTATAAGCCCAGCTCTCCAACATTCCAATGTTTGTCTTTTTGTTTCTCCATTTTTAATTTAGAACATTCTACCCTTAGTGGGTGGAATGTTCTAATAGCCTTATAGCCCTTCTGCCTCAGGCTATACCGTTTGTTAAAGGCCCTCTCCCTCGCTATAACTCGGGATCAGGGCCTTTAACAGCCGGTATAGCCCTCGGCAGCGGGCTATAAGGCTATATTAATCCTCTGGTGGAATGATCTCTTCCATAAGTACTTAATATGTAGAATCTCTGCCATGGAGAATCTTTGCGCTGACAATTCTCCAAAGGGGATTTATTGCTTCACAAATCAGGGGATTACGCACCCGTTCTATGGCCTGAAAGAGTTGGACGGTAATGTAAAATCCTCCTATTTCTGGAAGAAATGCTAAATCGGTAGGAGAATCCACCAGATGATTGTTGTCCACCATACTATCTCGATGGTGCAGGGAATTACTCTGGTAGATTCTTCTATGGATTTAACATTTCCCTGAAATAGGATGAGTTTCAATAACTTTCCAACTCTAAATCGTGCCCGAAATCCAGTCCAAAGTGTAAAATTGTAAACGTTTGCAAAGAAGAACAAAAGAAAGATTGACAGAAACTATTAGAAGAAGACCTTTTTGGAGTTACATACACGAGAAAGGGACCCCAAACATAGTATAACTGAATGAGCTTCAATCTCATGAGGAAATGAGGGCTTAGTTCACTGGCAGGAGGGGTTCTTTGAAAGTGGTGGGGTGTAAATGTCCGCCAAAAATAGAGCTGCACAAAGGAGTAACTGTTGACAAAATGGCCAAATAGTGCATTTTAAATCCTAATTGTCAATTATTTATTTGCATTTTTTTCTGCCAAATTATTATGAAAGAAATTTAAATTTCATCTAGAACTGAATTACATACCACGAGAACCAGAGTACATTATGTCACAGCAGACAGAGATACATTTGTAAATGAGTTACATGGTGAATAGAGAATTTGGGCACTAAACAGATCACACACATATGCATCATTAAACAGAGTGAAGAGCATCATGAGACTGATAAAGATTGATCAGAAAGACAGAAAGAAAAAAATAGTTGAGTAGTGAGGGTAGAAAAAGAGTAGGGTCGCAAATCCAGCAGAAACACAGAGCACTTTGCTTATAGAAGATTGTCTATTATGGTGCACAGATGAGATGATGTTGGAAACATGACAAAGGGCTCTTTCTGTGGAGGGTACAGTTTGAAAGACAGATTGCAAGACGTTAAGTTATTGGTAGGGAAAAATAAATTAGGGGGCAAACAAAGACAAGATAGTCCAAGATTTGAAAAAAAGAAGAGCTGTTATGGGGCATGGCAATAGTTTGGAGAGATGGATGGACCAGCTCTAGGTTTCTTGAGTAAAGGTAGTACAAAGGCAGATCTGAGGTACCTTGTGGTAGCATCAGTGCTGAGATGGTAAGCTAGCACTGAAAGAATATTGTCAGACAAGACAGAACACGAGATGAGAGGGAACATGTTTGCGAGTCGAACACATCAAATGGTCCACAGGAGGGGTTAACATCCTCTTGTGTAGGGATCAGCTCCCGCTAGGATGTTGGGTAGAGGACACAGAGGACATAGACAACTACTCAAAAACCATTGGTTATAAAGGGGAATTCATTAAAAATTCCAATACTTTCATGAAGTGCCAAGAGAGCCTGACATTCCCAGCAGAGTTTTGGGGTTCAACTGCCCCCACAAAAAATTGCAAAAAGTTGGCAAAGTTGTATACTTGTTAGCGCAATTCCCGTAGAAAAAGTCTAGGAAGGATGATATAGGCAGTTCACAAAGTATAATTTATTGTGGCCGACATTTTTCATAGCATCTTTCGACAGGTCTATGTTTTATTTCCTCGCGCTTTCTATACTGCCTCTTTGATATAAATTCTCAGTCATATGTTATGATTGAATATCTTCTTGGACAAGGCAAGGTTAAAAAAAAAATGCACACATTTCATAATCTCAGACCACAGATGGAGAGCAATTGCTAATGTTACGGAGATCTTACCGATTCAGACACCAAACGTTACCCCAATCTTACAGGCTCAGGTTTCAGACAGCAAGCATGATTAACTCCCAAATGTTACCATTAAATATATATTTGATAATGCAATAATGTTGTCAGCAAGCATCAACCTCACAGTTAATGGAAAAAGACAGTTGGCTGTCAAATGCGAGCTTCTCATTTAAGAAAAATAAGCTCAGTTGCCCTGTTAAAGCAGGTTCTGATGATAAAAAGGAGAACAGTCTTTGAAACTCCATCTCCTTAACAAATACTTTCCTGACCAACGTCAACTAACCTAGACTTCAATATCCGAGTTGACTCCTCTCTCTCTTGACATTCAAGGATAGTTGGTGACCGGACTGTGTTAACCACCTTCGTTTGTTCTCTCTCCCTCCGCTGCACTGTTTACCTATTTTTCATGTTGTATTTTTCTTTATCTCTGTTTTGCTTCCTTACTGCCTTCCTACTATGTAATGCAATTTCCTTCTGTTTATAGTGTGTATGTAAAGCGTTCTGATACCTACGGGTCAAGCTAGCGCTCTATAAAACTTTTTAAATAAAAAAAAAAAAAAAAAAAAGCTGTCATCTTTATGAAAACATTATTTCGTTCTGAAATACCAAACTTGTATTTTCACTAAATAATGTTTGGTGTCCAAACATCAGTTCATCGTTTTCACTACGTACTCACATTCAAATGTAGTACTGTCAAAATGTGATCATTCCTGTCTTGTGTGTCAATGCATCACCTTTATAATATAACAGTGATGTCAATCATGAGTTACCAACAACCACTATTATGTCATGTGCCAATTGGTTAGACAAAGAAATATCCCCAGCACACGTAAGGAGTAATACAGAAAATTCAAATGCACGTTGTGAGCATAAAATATACACAAGTAAGTGGGTTCTTGTAGTTTTCTTTCTTTATTCTCTATTTCTTCAGACAGCCGACACGTGTTTCGTCGCAAACAGGGTAATAATCCGCGACTTTATCAAGGCTATGTTCCTGTTGTCGTCAATTTTATTTTGTGGTGATAATTCCAACCCACAAGTGGGGTTCAGTATCTCGCAACGTCTCACTTCGTAGTTCAACCGTCAGAGGGATCCAATTACGTCCCAAACTCCAAAGTATCAGTTCCGGTTTCTTGTGTATTAAATCTCAAGACGTCGCTCAACGTGCCATTCCGAGTACAGGACAGTGTCCTGTACTCGGAATGGCACGTTGAGCACGTCTTGAGATTTAATACACAAGAAACCGGAACTGATACTTTGGAGTTTGGGACGTAATGGATCCCTCTGACGGTTGAACTCGAGTGAGACGTTGCGAGATACTGAACCCCACTTGTGGGTTGGAATTATCACCACAAAATAAAATTGACGACAACAGGAACATAGCCTTGATAAAGTCGCGGGATTATTACCCTGTTTCTGCGACGAAACACGTGTCGGCTGTCTGAAGAAATAGAGAATAAAGAAAGACTACAAGAACCCACTTACTGTGTATATTTTATGCTCACAACGTGCATTTGAATTTTCTGTATTACTCCTTACGTGTGCTGGAGATATTTCTTTGTCTAACCAATTGGCACAGGCCGATACCTTGGGGAGACTGGTGGTGCTCCTCACCTTTCAGCACCGTTATAAATACAAAACAATCTTACTGATCTGGATGGTATTTTCCTGAGTGGCGCCATTATTCCTATACTCCAAACCACTGCCCTTTATTTTGCACTATTATGTCATGGCCAGGTCAGCATTACACCAACGGTGGACTCCATACTCATGACTGCCTATGTTATGCAACGAACTTCCACCATGATGCAGGGCAAGCGTTATACCAGGTATGAGCACCATCATGCGTGCCCACATTATGTCATGAATTGCAACCATTGTGCCAGGGCTACAATTATACCAGGGTTGGACCTCCTCGTAAATTTGAGGCCTCACAATATGCCAAGAATGGTTTTACTTTATAATAATTTTATTTTAGGGCACACTCCCCGTCGAAAAAAGAGTGACCTTCAAGCTGCTCACAAAGCCCTCCACAACATACCCCAATACCTCAACGAAAGAATCTCCTTCAACGCCCCCAAGAGAAACCTCCGCTCCGCTGAACTGGCCCTGGCCAGAAATCCCCCGCGTCCACAGAGCCAGAGCAGGTGGCAGATCTTTCTCCTACATCGCGGCCAAGACCTGGAACGAACTCCCCCTCAACATCAGACGAAGCCCTACACTGCAAACCTTCAGAAAGGACCTCAAGACCTGGCTCTTAAGATGACCTCGGAGCTGCCCGAAATCCCCTCCCCCCAGCGCCTTGAGACCCTCACAGGTTAGCAGTGCGCTCTATAAACCCCTGATTGATTGATTGATTGAATGGGTTATTCAGTGCACTATTGCTGGTACTGCATTGTGGCCTTTGTATAGTGCTTCATATCTCGGTGAGGGGTGCTGAAGTGCATTTAGGGTGGGTAGCGCCCCACATCGTTGGGGAATGCACAGTTGGTAGAGTGTTGTATTGGTTGGCTACCTTTAGGAAGCTGCCAAGGGAAGGAAGATTACGTTCTTGAAATGGCATGGAGATGGGCACTCTGCACCCCTTGATGTTAAAATGATGAATTATTCATCTAGAAAACAAACGCGCATTTAATGGATGCTTTTGGCCCAAATGCGGCCTTTGAAGGATGAATCATCTGTTAGTCTGTGGTCAAACACAAACTGAATGAAGTGGCAGCGGGTTCTTAAATGTGGTACACAAAGTCATTTGCAAACACATGGTCTATGTTAAGGTATACTTTACATGTCATGATATGCAAATAAGACAGATCTGATGCACATAATTCATTGAAACCACACTTTATGTGGTATAGATGGTAGCTATGTGTTGTACAACTCTTAGAAATGACAATGAAAACACGTTTGTTAGTGTTAATTTTCAATATGTAATTTGTACTTGTGTAATGTGTTTAAATGTATTGTTAAAGTGAAGCATACGAATGAACAGTAAGGTTATAACTAAATATCCATTAGATGAGATGGAAACCGTTTCTGCCATACACCTTTTCATTTACATCTAGCTCACAGTGACATTTATTACACATTAAGACAACATACTCTACAACCTCTGCCCTCAAATCGAGTGTACACATGCCCCAGCACCCACTAATTTACAGTATTTGAACCCAGCGCGCCAAAGCATGGCATATACCATAACAGACATCCCTCGCCCTCCACACCTACAAGAACAATTTCCCCAGTTCTGGGGTCTCGTGCGGTGTCTTTGACCCCGGGCCACCACCCATGCTCTCGCTGCCGCCCCTATGAGCTATGTTTGGGGCTGGAGTGAGCTGGGGCTATTGAGGTGGGTGTCGGGTTTCCATCCCCTTGAACTGCACTGTGGCGGAGGAATGTTGTGAGGTGACAGCAGAACAAAGGTCTGAGTGAAAAATGAGTTTTACGTGAAGAGTGAAGCCTCCGCGTGGATACCTATAGGGGTGGAAGGGAGAGCCGGCTTCAGGCAGGGGCCCCGCCAACCTATGACCCTGCGGACCTGGGGTCAGCTGCTCCCTCCTTTCAACTCAGACACCCCTCACGAGCCGGGCTCCAGACCCTCTCCCTCCTCCTGCCCCTCTCAGTGTGCTGCTGACAGCTGACCCCACTGTCCCCTCACTGTTTTTTATTTTTTATTTATTTTATTTAATGCATTTTTATATAGCGCGGACTTTACCCAAAGGTGTCAGAGCGCTTCACAATAGAACCAAGTACGTTACATGAGGAGAATGTTACATATTTACATGTTACAGAAACAAACGAGAAAGAAGAAAAAGTGGAATAAAACAATAGATGGCTCAGAGCTCAGTAACCCCGGCCCTCCCGGTACCTCTCCGATTCTCCATCCTGGCCCGGTTCGGCCGGTTCCGGGTTCACACCCCTCCTCCGGCCCCGCTCCGGTTCTTCCTTTCCCGTGGCAGCTGCCGGCGGATCCAAGTCACAACAAACAAGGAACCAGGACCCCGGCCGGGGGGAGGGAACTCCGAAAACAGAGCTCGTGGCCACCCCCTCCCAGGATTCCAGCGGTATCAGTAACTTCCAAAACTTTCCAAAGGCTGCCCTCTGCAGGAAGGCGGAGCGCAGGGACTGATGGAGGGAGAGTGCAGCTGGGCAGGGAGGCTGGTGAGGACAAGGGCACTTCCAGATGCAGTGCCCGTGGGCAATGCCCGGTGCATTGCTGCACTGCACGGAAACATGGAGTACGGGCGGTGACTGCCGAGCTTGCGTCCCGGTACTGTAGAGTACAGTGTACAAAGGCACATCGTGGGGTGTGCGGACCGGGAATGACGCGGTGCTACAGAATGAAGTGCAGTGGCCGTGCAGTCCAAGGAAGCACGGGTGCAGTAGAGAGAGATATGATGCAGTGACATGGGCCCTAATGGAAAGAAACGGAGAAAGGGCTCTCCTACCAAAAATCATAACTGGGTTCTGAAGGGCCCCTGCATCCATGGGTCCCAGCACCACCGCAGCTGCTGACCCTATTGGTAGGTACCCCTCGTGCTGCGGGGGCAGCCGGTACTAGTAGGTAGGCTAAAATGCAGCAATCAGTGAATGGGGACAGAGTGAGGGACACTTAGACACACTGAAACGGGTCTTCTCCATATGGCTTTATACTAACAAGTTAAAAACTACCAGCATTTCTCAGCACAACCCTCAGAAGCAGCGTATGAGTACCTCAAGTCAGGGCTGCACTGCATGGAGCGCCAAGAATACTATTGTATGTTATAGGACAATCAGGTTAACATTTTATTAAGTTTTGTTTCACAGCCTGAAAAGAAGTCTGTAAAACTGTCATTGCTAAATTTATTGTAAATGTATAACTCCAGTACTGATTTCCCAGGTAAGCTAAGAAATGTCAAGATGCTGCCATGCCAACGTCAGAATGAGCGCAACCAAAATATGTATAACGTGACATAACGTGGCTGATCAGTCGCGTAGCAAGGATGCCATGGGCCCTGGTGCAAGCAAGGAAAATGGCCTCTCTGACTACTGTGGGGTAGTAAAATACGGTACTTATAAGGGTTCAGTGGCCCCCTCAGGGCTGTGGGCCCAGGTGCCACTGCACCTTCTGCACCAATGGTAGCTACGTGCCTTTGACTGACATGTCACACATGGGCGTCAGTTCTCCAGAATGTCAGGTGTAGGTTAAATGACACCACACACACTCTGACCACTGATGACATCACAGGGCTGAATTCTTGTCCTGCCCTTAACCTCTCAGTAGCCTCATGTTTCCAGAGACTTTTTAAGGCATTGGCGAAGTGGGCTCTGGCCCAGGGCCCCAGCCTTTCAGGGTCCCCCTTGATAGAGCCAGCTCTGTTCTGGAGAATCTTGCCTTGATGACCTTGAATAATTCATAAACATATTGTTTTAGATACTGTGTTCCTTCAATTTATTTTACTGTGGGTGATGTATGAGAGTCTATTACAGACATTTTGCAAAGAAATGTTTTGTTTATGATTCAAGCAACATTCATAGAAAAGTTATTTTAGATCAAAACAGGACCTCACATATGAGAAATGGGAGTGGGTCATGGAGATTATTAACAGTAATATTAGTGAGCTGCTGCTGTGTTATGATATTGAAAACACATCACTAGCCCTGAATATTAGATGTAAACACATTTAGAATTTGGAACAGTGTGCCTGTGCACTGCCAGTGACGTGGCCAAGGAGAGCATGAAAGAGCTGAAATTGGATCATAAATTCAAAACTGTTCCCAATAGGGGCCCCCAAAATACGTTTTCTCCGGGCCCCCAGAATCCTTAAGATGTCCCTCCCTGTTTCTGGATGAGGAGCTAGAACACAGCCAACGAATGGGATCTTCGATCCTTGTTTACTTCCTGCGCTTGCCCTACAGCAGCCTGACCCTAAAGGTAGTAACGTAAAACCCGGGTGCTAAAGGAAGTGGTCGAAGTGCTTTGAAAAACGTATGGAAACAGCGATCCTGTGACCAACGGGGGACAGGGTTAGTGAGCGTGGGGGCTGTGGTCACAGGTGTGGCTAAAAAGAGGCTAAAGAGAACAAAATATTATGTAACTAGTTTGTTGGCTGTTCACCTTCAAATAACACCATATAGCGAATTAACATCTTAAATTAAAAAATAAACACAAGTTAACCTAATCAATAGGAAAAGTACTATTTTACATTATGAAAACCTCTATTGGTTAATGCTATCCCTGCAGATCTATGTGTGTGTAACCAAAGAGCCACAGAACTGAATCCTGGTTGCTGCAGTGGGGAATAGTGACGTGTGTATCTTTAGTGCTTCAAGGTCCTAGCCTGTGACAGCAAGCACTGTGATTATGTAAGTCATTACCTCTCAAAAAAATACATCTTTGTCATCTGTAAGCTTCAAGCGAACTCCATCCATTAAAGCCAATATCAGCTTCTAATTAGCCTTTACATTTTCAGATTAACCGTTTGCAGACATTTACATTTCATTCAGGAAGCAGGCACTCCGGTAAAACGTCTTGTTTCTTGTCTGTTCCCCCCTCAGCTTCACAGGAGACTCCCTCCATCCCACCTCTGATGAGGCATCTCCACTGTTGGAATTAACCTTCAGGGAGGGTTGTCTCTTAACAAAAACCAGGGGACCAGTTGTGCCCCACAGATCCTGTCTACTTCGACCTCTGATTAAAGGGCAAGCTAGGAGTACTCGTTGCTATACCTGGCTTCTCCTAATTTAGGTGCATGGTTTCCTAGCACGCGAGGACCACAAATGACCAGACGCTCCACCTCACGCGAGGACCACAAATGACCAGACGCTCCACCTCACGCAAGGACCACAAATGACCAGACGCTCCACCTCACGCAAGGACCACAAATGACCAGACGCTCCACCTCACGCAAGGACCACAAATGACCAGACGCTCCACCTCATGCAAGGACCACAAATGACCAGACGCTCCACCTAGGGTTTGGTCCGGACCCTTAATTACTAATGATTATCCGTTTAATGCCTCTACCTCATACTTATTCTGGCTCTCAGAAACAGCCAATGATTCTTTGTACCGGGGCTATAACAACAGGCATGTAAACTGTAATACCCGTGAGCGATCATCTCCTGTAACAAACATTTTGAAGCAGCCCAAAGGAGCTTCACAAACCTCTTGTGATAATAAATAACGAACAAATATGGGGGCATATTATCAAGAACGGCGTTAAAATTATCGCCGCTTTAGCGGCAGAAAAGTGCCGCTAAAGCGGCGATAATGGGCTTGATAATATGCCCTTGAGAATTCCAATAGAAGCCCATGTTGACACCAGAACATGGGCTTCTATTGGAATTCTCAAGGGCATATTATCAAGCCCATTATCGCCGCTTTAGCGGCAGTTTTCTGCCGCTAAAGCGGCGATAATTTTAACGACGTTTCTTGATAATATGCCCCACAATGTTTTATTTTCCTTTCCCTTTATTAAAACACATCATTTCCAAAAGTCGTTAACGGGTCAGTAGCAGGGTTTCTCAGCACAAGCGCAGGGCCATTGACCCTTGCTTGGGCACTAGAACCACCCCTCATCCTGAGACTTTCCAGATAAGTCCTCTTTACTTTTTTTTCTTATAGATAGGGAATGTACTGATCCTTATAAGATATACATATAAATAAATAATATACATAAAAAAGGCTCAGGAAAATTAAGGATGACTGCACTGATGGATATGTTTGCTGGACATCTATTAAGTAGCCTGTAAGATTGGATGGGGAAATAGGGAATTCTTCCCCAAATTTCGACAGACTTTAGAAGGAACCATTCCACCATAGATGCTCTCTAATTCTCAAATGGCTTGTGGCAAAATATTCATTACAAACAGTTTCTGCCGCTGTATGTGTCTTCTGTTAGTCTAACATTTTGTCTGATTGTCAGGAAGATCCTATGGAATAAGATTTTGGCTTGGGGTGTTCGAAGACCCTCTATTGCTGCTAATAATAGAATTGCATAAATACTGCTGGACGCGGATCCCATTTGGGGAGAATGGGGACCTGTCTCTCAAAGTGACCCCTAAATGAGGTCTATGGTCCCTGGTAATACATGCTTGCATCTGTAATATGATGGGTGTTTATGAGCTTGCTACTTGTTTGAACATAAGACGACTGCACGTAATTTATTGTTTTCGGAGTTTTCTATAGCGCGAACTTGACCCGAAGGTATCAGAGCGCTTTACATGAGCACCAGTTGCGTTACATAAGGACACATTCTTTTTTTTGTTAGGCACGGGGAGATTAAGTGATTTGCCCAGAATCACAGGATGTTGAGCATCGTTGCCGAGACTCGAACCCGTTCTTCAGATTTGAGGTTGACCGCTCTATCCACTAGGCCATATCCTCTCCCCAATAATAGTATTAGTATGAGGTTTTGCCTGGAAGCTGATAGTTGTAACTGGGTATATGACGGTGTACATGTGCCCATAACTTCATCGCACATGATGGTATTTCTGGCCACATTAGGATGCACCTAGCAGAAGATGACAGTGCCTGGCATCAGGCTGAAACCTTGCTAATGAGTCTGTACTAACTAGACTTATTTATTAATGCATTTACTCATGGTGTTGTGTAGGAAGACTCTGTCATTATAATGACATTACAGCGCTCTACGTATTGATATTGAATGGTCATTGGGAGTAATCACAAAGGAAGGGATACAGTACATGCAGATTTAACATTTCGAAATGCCATGTAATATACTAACATTTAGATCAAAATTACAAGCCATAGTTTACGTCTCATGTCTATTGTGAGAGTATCCAACCGTTCAGAGGCAAGCAAGAGCTTACAGTTCTGTGCAGGTCATCTGTGTCTTTGCTTAACCTTGACACACCTTCCATATTTGGCAATTGGATAGGACCCTATTAAATGGCATGTTATTGTAGAGGAGTGTAGTAGGAAGCATCCCCCGCTAATTGAGACTCGCAATGAAATGTATCAATGGTTTACAACCACAATTGTGCTTGAAACTATTCCTCAGTTCAAATACGCAGCTTTGGGTAGTAACTGATTTGCAAAGGGGAAGCTCTCTCCATGGAAATCTTGGTTGGTGGCCTTAGGGGGAGAATACAGTTGCATGTGTGACCACTGCATGCTCTACACAATGGGAAATGTAGGATGGAGGTCTTCTGTCCCTCAGCAGCTTCGCCCCCCCTGGTTTTCTGGCATTCATAGGGGGTCATAAAATGCCTTCTGCATCATCAATTTACAGAAAGCAGGAGGTCTGTGACCTGCTGTGAATGTGCATTTTGCAATGTGACTAATTAGTCCATCAGTCGCAGTGCAAAATGCAGCCTTGTTAACAATGTAGTAAGTATACATTTTGCAACTACTCATCTGCAAACAGGGCTTCATATAGCAGGTCCTAGATTATACATGGTACAGAGGTTTGACGACGAGGTTAAAGGGGTTTTGGTCTAGCATGGAACTGGGGGTGGGTCATGTGGAGACGGTCTGAGTTGGGACATATGATCACCTATCATATTTAAGTTGGATCTATTCTTAAGGTATGATAAGGGCCAATTCAGAACCTTACCATCTAATCCCATCCTCTATCTCAGTATATCGATTAGAGTCGAATGGTCGATAGTCCATTGCCGAATGATAGCCGATAGTCGAATGATAGATAGTCAAGCAGCATTAGATGCAAGATTCACCCTTGTCTATTAGCATGAGGACTTTGTCTACCACAGTCAGGTTTGTGGTTTCGATGCTGCATCTTTCTCTTAACCAGGGTTGTTTTGTATCAAATAGTTTGTACTTCGTAATGTGGTCTCCCAATTGAAAATGGACTAAGCTTTCTAGGGTCTTGCCAAGGAATGGTAGCACAGTTACCAGACTGAAGTTGTTTGAATTCATAATACTTGCTGAGTTTTTTTTTCAGAAGAGGCTTGATTTTCCTTACCTTGAGACAGCCTGTGAAGTTGCCTGGTGTTAAGGAGCTGCCTATGATATGAAGCATGTGTGAAATGTTTTGTTCAATAATTTTGAATGAAGGGGGTTGGGAACAGGCTGTCTGCGTGTGAGGAAAGCTTTAGGATTTTTTGAGTTCTCTTCGGTAAATTTGAGGCTATAGAGGTGAAATTGTCCCATATCTTAAATAATGTATTTAATGTTAGTAGTGTGGGAGAAGGCTGCTGGGTTTAGGAATATTGTCTGACTTCCTGTGGTTTTTTTGGTGAAGAATTACACACATTTCTCACCTTTTTCATTTGGCATATGACGTAGTGTGAGTCAAGGATGTTTTTGATCATGTAGCAAATAGCTGTTTTAGTCTGCTTTTTGGCAGATTCCATGTCGAGTTTAAAGAGCGCTTTGGCTATTAATTGTTTTTTTTCTGTAAGCTTTTTTTACTTGTTTTAGTTGACTTGGGGTGGCTGCACCACAGCACTTGATGGCTGTACCGGCGCAGATTAAATCATCCCTAATATAACCTGGCAGTACCTGGAAATATTAGATTATACCTAGTATATGTCCTCTGTTCATTGGTATATGTTGTTCTATCAGGTTCATAGGTTGCTTGTACCTGGCATATACTTGCACCTAGACATGCATGACTTTACCCTGACATACGAGACTCTTTCTGGACATATGAAGCTCTGCCGGGGCTTACGCCCCGTTGCTGCCTGAATTGAGTGAGCCGGTTTGACCTCCACCCAAAAACCTCCCAATCCAACATGGCCAAAAGAGACAGTTTCACATTTTTAGCTCTAACTAGCAGTAGCGGCTGGCAGGGAAGGAGGGTGGAGAGGCAATGGGGAAGGGGAGGCCAGGGGGAGGACAATAATAAAACAAGCATTGGCATAGCCAATAGGTCTCGCCTTTGGGACCTTAGAAGTGTTTAGCCATGCAACAATTGTGCTGCATAACTAAATACTTATAAGGTCCCAAAGGCGAGACCTATTGGCTATGCCAATGCTTGTTTTCTATTTGTTTACTTTTGCTATAATCGCGGCACCGGCGCTTTACTTTTAACGTTAAAAGTAAAGCGCCGGTGCCTAATATAGCAAAAGTAAAGAAATAGAAAAAAACATATATTTCTTTACTTTTGATATAATCGCGGCACCCGCGCTTCACTTTAATGTTAAAAGTAAGAGCGGGTGCCGCGATTATATCAAAAGTAAAGAAATAGATGTTTTTTCTATTTGTTTACTTTTGCTATAATCGCGCACCCGCGCTTTACTTTAACGTTAAAAGTAAAGCGCCGGTGTAGCGAATATAGCAAAAGTAAAGAAATAGAAAAAACATCTATTTCTTTACTTTTGATATAATCGCGGCACCCGCGCTTCACTTTTAATGTTAAAAGTAAGAGCGGGTGCCGCGATTATAGAAAAGCAAAGAAATAAAGTCAGGCAGATGGCGGCTGCGCACGTGCACGCGCGCGTCACAGCATGCTGGTAGCCAGCAAAGTAGCACTTCCAAAAGCCCCTTACTAAAGGTCTCGCAGAGCAGCGCATTCGCTGGCTCAGCGAGACCTAAAAATAAAAAAACACTTACCTCTGCCGCTGGCCGTCTCTCCTCGGCTGTGTAATGCAGCCTGGTGGGGAACATGCTAAGTGCGCAGGACTGTTTGGCCGGTCCCAGACGGCCGACCAAGCAGTCATGCGCCCTTAGTTTGTACAAACCACTCCTTCCCCAGTGCTTCCAGCCCCGCCCCGCCCTAACCCATCTCCGAACCGGAGAAAAATAAAATGATAATAACTATTTTATGTTTCCTGCTCAAAGAGCAGTGGATGACACTCCTCCGCCTTAGCGCTCGCCCCTGGGTACTGGCACAGTAAGTAGCCACGTCTGTTATCCCGTTTTAAAAGCCATTAGTGCCAATGAAATAGTGAATGTTAATCTTGCCCCTCCTGATGTTCAGCAAGTGTTTTCCTGCCATTTCATCTCCCCACCCTCATTCTGGGTGTCAACTAAAGGTTGAATTAAAGTTTCCCAACTGTTGTTCAGTATGTGGTGTGAGAAGTTGGCCTGGTATATGCTGTCCACTAGTTATAGTGGGCACCTTGCACCAGTCCAAACAACCCCTTATTGATGATAGGTTAAAGACAACCTTTATTGAAAGCTATCCTAGTGGTAGCTATGGAGAGCAGCCTTCAGGCTAAGTCTTGAAGGAATGTAAAGCAGCTTGTTTTACCAGTCTATAATCTCTTGAATGGCTAAATGAAAGAGTTCCACACCAGGTATATATATAAAATATATGTATTTATTACTAAACACACCCTACTAGTCTCTTTATGAGGCTAGAGGTCAAAACACATAAGTTACACTTCAAATATCACAGTAAATTAGCACAATATACGTTGGGCCCTAGGGGCGTACAAAACCATATACTAAGAAAGTGGTATAAGAACCAAGACTTGACTAGACACAAGGCCTAGAGACTGTAGAATCACTGGGACCCCAAGGAACCACCCAAGGTAGTGACACAGGGGACCCACGGGGGCCGTGTGCAGTGTGAGAACACAGCCGCGAGCTCCCGTTAGCTTCTATGGGGAAAGTCGCGGTTAGAATTTGAAAGATTAAGGACACTTAGGAGTGGACTAGGAACAAACCCTTTTGGACTTAGATGGTTCTAGGGCCAACACCCACGGGAGCACCGGAGTACTCGTGTTACCTAACCCAGGGAAGCCGGGTGCATAGGTGTCAAATGGTGTCGGGTCGCGTCGTCGTTTTCAATGGCGAGTTGCTGCAAAGTGCTGCTGCCGGGAAGAGGAGAAGTGTCCGAAGAGATCCAAGCCTGGATCGAAGATGTGAAGAACCTGAAAGCAGAGGGGACAGAGTCTGGGTCACTTGCCAGTGACCAGGGGCACGATAGACGAATGCCCACCGATGTCGGGTGTTTCAGGTGAGAGGAGGTGAAGCTTGACTCTTCAGCCACGAGGACCAGGAGGCGTTGACAATGACCAGGAGATGGATTCGAGCTGTCCCACAAAGGATGTCGAGTGCTGCAGTGTCGGTGCACGGATTGGACACAACAAGCCTTGGCAACAGCAACCCCCACAGAAAGAGGAAAAAGGCTTCGGTGTGGACCAGCAAGGTCCAGGGGACTCCCCAAGCGATGGAGAGTCAGGGCACGTCTAGAGCAACCAGGGAAGCCCAATTAAAGTAAAGTTACTCTTCTTAGGGACCCACAAGTTGATGGACAAGGGATCGCGAAGGGACCTCGAGAGGAAACACAAAATGGCGGCCCACGGATCACTCAGAGTGGGTAGGCCAACAATCTTCGGTGAATTCGCTGCTCGGGGTCAGGGCCACAAGTAACCCAAAGCACAGCCTCGAGAATCAACAAAAAGCATAAGCACTTGCAAATGTGCACGGTGCCCAGGGGTTCCGGTTCCACGATACCCACGAGGGCTACGGGTCTCAGCTTTGCTGGGGACTCGGGTCAGCCTCTGGGAAGTCTAGAAACCCACCTCCTGTGTTGCAAATTCTTCGGAGTCCGGTGGGAGCTTCGGAGATGCACACCGGTCAGATGCGTCATTGGTGCCTGCCAAGCAGGGGAGAAACTCCTTTACTCCAAGGGAGATTCTTCCGTCATCTGGCGTTGAACAGATCGTTGAAGGTCCAGGATTCAGTATCAGAGTTTTGTCCAGGAAAATCTAAAGTCCTGTTGCCAGGGGTTCCTATCTTATACCCAAGGAAGGGGTTGGACTAACTCAGGGGACCCACCTATGGGAGGGTTTGGAAAGAGGGGTGGCTACACCCATTTCCTTTGTCCAGTTTCGCGCCAGAGCAGGGGCTGGTAGCCCCTGCAACCGGTTTGAGCTGGACTATGCACAAGGACACCAAATGTGCCCCCAGTGCAGGACTTCAAAGCACTCCTGGAGTGCTCTCACCCAGCCCCAAATCCACTCAGGCCTGTCTGGGAGGTGGTTACACCTCCCTGTGACAGGAAACCTATTGTCCAGGCCTCCCCTGCTGGTGTTTCGTCCAGCAGCAGGAGGTCAGACTCTTGTCTGTGGCTGCAGCATCCATTTTGTGATGCCAGGGCTCTTTTAAGTTGGTACCGGGTATACCGGTGCTGTCATGTCTCTCCCTCTAGAAGGGTGGGATCATACTCCCACACCAGTTACTGGTGTGGGGGTATGATTCCAAGGTGTTTGACACCAAACACGACATGTTTCTGTGCAGCCATCCCAAAGTTAGCATTTACCGCGAGGTTATAATTAAGGCTCCCTGTTTTCCGTTTTTACGGATTTTTACAGATAAATACAGACAGAAAACAATGTGTTTCCTGTCTGCATTTATTTGTAAAGGTGGATAAATACAGAAAATGGCGCTTCTTTAAGTGAACCTCTTTGCTGTCTTTCACAAATAATAGCCCAACAACTGAGCAGATGGAGAGCATGGGAAATGAAAAAACAGGATGAAATTTCTTTAAATAAAGGCACTTGTCAACATACATTTGTGGTATAGTGCTAAGATTTACCAGTGGATGTATGGTTATGTAATATTTGGCAGCTTAAATAGCTAAAACATGACAGACATCAAAGTATGAGTGTGTGTCGATCAGTTAAATAAATATGGAAATGTACAGTTTTACAAGTACATTTTTACACAAAACACAAAATAAATATGGATAAATACAGATAAAATGGCCCAAAAATAAATATGGATAAATACAGACGGAAATGTTAAAAAAATAAACACCATAAAACCGGGAGCCCTAGTTATAATGCACTTAAGAGTATATGGTCAGGCTGCATCACAGACAACCCTGGAGAATAGATTCCGAAGGCTGCAGTGGGGCTCTGCTCATGCAGGGGCACCCTCTCACATAAAACCAAGCACCCTGCCTTCAGGATTGTTAAGGCCTGCCATAGGGGTGACTGATAGGTTTCTATGTGCAGTGATAGGAGAGATATAGTGAACCTATATCTCAGTAATGGGTGCATGCACCACCTCACTCAGGCTGCTGTAGCAGTCCTGTGGTGTCATTTTGGAGGGCTTTCCAGGGGTGGCATAATACATGCTTCAGCCCCTGGTAGGCCTCTGGGGTACCTATGCCCTGGGTACATAGTATACCATATACTAGGGACTTATAAGGGCACTCCAGAATCCAATCTGTGGTGTACCTAAGGTACATGGAATCAATTTATAAGAGAAAGCAGATAGGCTGGGGACCTCAATAGCAGGTTCCCAGCCAAACTAAGTCAAAAACCATCAAAACACCAGGAAAAAAGTGGGGGCAACCATGTAATCAGATTCCACTTTCCTACATGTGGTATGAACGTTTCTGCTCCCTTCACTTTGTGCTCTTTCAGGACATGCATTCTCTGTGTGTTTGGTCCCCGAGTCCCAGTGCGAAAGTGGAATTGTGAAGCTCTCGAATCCGAGATCTATTTTTCTCTACGTCAATTGTAATCTCTACAGTTTAGGGGCTCTCCCCATTTGCTGTCGTTTCCAGCTCTCATCCTGGGTAGTTTTGTAGTCATCACTAGTAACTGGATTCTCTTTGCTTGGGTCAGCATATTCATTCCTGCATCTACGTTTCTTATCCTATCTTTCCCTTACATTCGAAATTGAAGGCCCACAGGGAACTCTCATCTTTTTTTTTTTTTGCATATTTATATAGCGCAAACTCGACCCGAAGGTATTGGAGCGCTTTACATGAGCACCGGTTACGTTACAGAAGGACACATTCATTTTTTTATTTTTTTGGTAGGCACGGGGAGTTTAAGTGATTTTCCCAGAATCACAGGATGTGGACGCGACCCCGAGGCTCGAACCTTGGTTTCCCAGCTCCGAAGTCGGCAGTCTAGCCGTCGGACCACATCCTCTCCACCTTTATTTGTATCTTGTGTAAAAATCCTGGACTAGCGGTCTGAACTCTCTTTTCTGCTGCAGCCTAAAGGCTTTGAAAGAGAGATACATCACTCTCTTGAAAGAGGACACATTCCGGTGTCTTGGTGCGTGCTTGGACCTCTTCCTTTTGTCTATAGTTTTCTGGTTTAGCAACAAAGGGCCATATTTCCAAGCCCCTTGCGCCGCCGGTGCATCACTTTTTGTGACGCACCAGCGGCGCAGTGTGGTGCTCCATATTTACAAGGACACCTAAAGCCACCCTGCGTGGCTTTTCGTGTCCTTGTAAATTCGGCCCCTTTTCACGCAGCACTTTCCGTGAAAGGGGCATTCCATGGGTATTGCTGTGGGTGTTCCCACGCAATACCCATGGATTCTGCCGCATTCCCAGATTTACAACGTTTCGTAAACCTGGGAATGCGTCAGAATCCTACGCCTCCCCAGGGGAGGTGTAAGGAGGCGCAACAAGGAGAAATACTTTTATTTCTCCTTGTTTTTCTCTCTTTCTATGCGTGCTGCATTCTGCAGCACACATAGAAAGAGGAAAACACCTCTCGCAATTGTTTTTGTGCAGGAAGGTGTCCCGTCCTGCACAAAAACAATCATTCCCGCAACGCAGGCACTCTTGCACCATGGTGCAAGGGTGCATGCGTTGGTGCATGGCATCCAATTGTGCGCCAGTGCAGGGTAGAGCTAAGGGATACGTCATTTCGTGGTAAATATGTCGCATCCCTTTACTTCGGAAGTAACGCAGCGCGGCGCAGCCAAATGGCTTGCGGCACAGCGCTGCGTTACTTCCTTGTAAATATGGCCCAAAGTTTCTAGGTCGTACACCGGATTCTCTAGATTACCTTCCAACTCTGTGAGCCCTCAATATGGGTTTCTGTAGTGATCTTTAAGAGTCCCCTCAACAGTTCTGTAAGGCATGCATAGATATTGTCTTTCTCTGTTTCTTCTTTGACTTTGCGAATACATAAATTGTCCCGGGTGGATCTATTTTCCAGATCCACACACCTCTCACATAAGTATTGTGCTTGTGTTTCCAATGTAGCATTGGAGATGTGTATGAGTTGTTCCAACGCTTCCATCCTTTGATTCAGGGATTGAATATCGCTTTTCAATTCTGCCATGTTGTTACTTATTTTGGATTTCATATTGGTTAGCCCAGGGCTCGAGTCGGGGGTATACGCGGGTGGACCGCGTCCACCCACTCTTTTAACAAGGTGGACGCCGTCCCCACTGCCAAGAAGTTGAGCCTCACTCTAAAATATGCTGCACTCGTCCCGGTGTAAGTTTAAGACACCGGGATGCATTCAGCAGCGCCTGCTCGTTATCTGCTTTCCTTCCGAGCAACAACGTGCAGACGGGGAGGGGGGTCTTGTTATTTGAGACTCCAGCTGGGCCATAGCAAAGGCCGAACTTAAGGGCCCATTTGGCCTTCTTTGTCCGAGTATCCAGGCTGGGGGCTGCCTGTAGCCTCACACCTAGATGTAAGTGCAGAGGGAGGGAAACAAAAGCAGCAGCTTGTTAACACTTCAAAGGCGCATAAGAGAGGCACGATTTTGACTTTGTTCGGACCCCCATATATAATAGATATTCATGCACTGTAAGAATGTCAGATGCGTTACTCAGTCCCAGTGCAAAATAACAATTTAAATACAAGTATTTTTTATTTGTTTTACAGCGCTATTCATCCCAATGTAGGGTGACAGATCACTTTACAGCAAACATACATATTATATTGTCATTAAATCACACAAGTTTGTAAATCATTGTACAGGATGTGTTACATAAGACAGTGAGGGTTACTGGGTGTAGGAGTCACATATCATCCTTCATAGCTCACTGTGCTATACTAGAAGGATTACAATGTACCTGCATGTAACAAAAGGATCTCTGTGTTCAAAGCAGTAACCTACTTACCTATCTACATAAAATAAAATCTGCCATCTGCATGTTACATGATGTGCTTTGCAGGAGGCGCATTAACCCTGTATGCTACTTTAAGTCAAAACTAGGACTAGACAAAAAAAAGATCTTTCCATCAAATGTGTTAACCACCAGGCAGCTAAAGCAATCACATCTACATGAAAATGTGCTGCACATGGAATATTACGCCTGGTGGGGTAGGCTGGCAGCAGAGTTAGTTTGTCAATCCTCGGGTAAAGGAACCTGGCACTTGCCATGATGTCACTGCCTGTGATGTCACTTCCTGTGATGTCACTTCCTGCAATGCCACACACCGTGATGTCACTTCCTGTGATACTACCTAACTTTTAGAGTCCCCCCACTTCTTTTTTATAGGACTTGTGCCCTGGGTTAGCCTTTCTGAAAGGGATCTCTCGAGACTTGCTTTGAGTTCCTCCAGGCAATCTCTTGTATCGTCTTTTGTGATGCTTGGTGGTATTTCTCCCTGCATGGCTGCCCTGTTTTGGCCCCCCTCAGGAACTGACATCCTGGATGAATTTCTCCGTAGAGCCCTTTCAACTCATTTTGTCAAGGCTGGACATGCAGGCCTTGTCGCTGGGGACTTGTGTACCATGTCTAAGAAGTAAAACTTTCAATGAAATTGGATCCTGCTTAAGTGAGAATGGGCCTTTTACAGACCCTGAGATGCTTTAGATTTTGTTAGTGCTGCACAGATTCTCCTGCGGGAGTCTGCATGTTAAATTCGTCCTGGAGATTTCCTGGCGGCTCCCCTTAACTAAACGTAAGGGAAATGGCCTTCGCATCATGGTAGGCCTTTTTTACATTATAGATGGGTGCTGGGAGAGACCTCCTATTCCTCATGGCACTCCAAGGGAGCGTTTTCTTTCTTTACTTTTAAATTGCACACTTAGTGCCTCATTAAGATGTCGGGCGGAAACTTTGCGCCCGACACAGTCTCGGAATTGGGAACCGAGAACTTGCGGTCGGCGGTTCCGCCCGACCGATTACGATGCGACCGAACACTGTTTGGTCGGAGTCCAATTGTTCCCTATGGGAGCCTGTGTTCCGCCCGACAACACAGGCTCCCATGGGGAAATGGGGGGTGTGTGTAAAACCCTGCACCCTGTTGCAGGCATCCCGCGGTGCCTGCCACACAGTGCAGGGTTTTACATGGGGCGGCCCTTAGGTACCCCCTCGGCCCCCAACCACAAGCCGCAGGATGGAGGGGGCCCTGCTAGGGGCCCCCAAAGTCACTTTCAACAGTCTTTTGGTGTCGGACAGGCCGACTCAGAAAGGCTGTTGGAAATGGACATCGTAATCGGTCGGTCGTAAACGCTGTTCGTAAAGGTGCACGATGCAGTTCCGTCCGACACGGATACTCCGAGAGCCAGTCGGAACCGATTTGAAATTACCGCGCGGTTTACTTTCCGACTGCGAACATCGTAATCGGTCAGGCGGATTGTAAACCGACCGAGTCGGTCGGAAGGGTTCCGACGCTGTCTAGGAAATTCTGATTGTCGGGCGGAGGCTTTCTGCCCGACATCGTAATGAGGCCCTAAATTCAAAGTCATTTACACCTAATGCACCAGGGAGCAAGTTTACCTCTAGAGCTATTGTGTCTTGCCGTCCCGTCACCTGCCTATATCATATACAGAGTTCATTTATTTGTACATTTTATGTTTTCTCCCTTTATGTGATTGATTCGCAAGGTTGCTTCCAAGATGCACTATAAAGGTCAATTGCAGTCTCTTGAGATGTTTCCTTTAGCCCTCTGTGATGCACCGCTCTAGCAGTGGCCATGCCTTTGACAAGTAGAAACAACACAACTGCCCCAGATCCTCCCAGTAAATCTGGCCTGGACACCAGCCAACAGAGTTGCCTTCCAGAGTGGTGTCCCCACCTTTGCTGGCGGATGTCTGGAAGATTCTTCTTTTCAGTGCTGGTCAGTCTCCAGATGCTCCCCTCAACTCCGAGGCCTCACTGTCCCAAAGATGGCTGGGAGAGGCTCCGAGATTGCTTCTGGCATCTCTGCAGCAACCAGTACTGATGAGCTCCACCCCTGTTTCTATCATTGCCCCAAGGTTACTGGATTTCACTGCAGCTAGATTGATTCATCAGGGCTTCTTGATAGCTACATATCCACCAAACTCAATATGTCAGCTTGCTGCCATCTTGGCAAGAAGCCTTGAAAGATATAGTTTGATGAGGTATTACAGCCCTTGCTCCTCCATTATGTACTCTGCTTAATTTATCATTTAAAGCAGGTCAACTTCCAGCTGAGTGGAAGCATGCCATGGTGGTTCCTCTTCTTAAGAAACCATCACTGGACCCTTCTAAACCGGAGAATTTTCGTCCTATTTCTCTGTTTCCATTCATGGCGAAAATTGCTGAAAAGCATGTAAAACTTTCAACTAATGAAGTTCATTGATGAGAACAGACTTCTTCATGAGACACAATCAGGTTTTAGGCCACAGTATAGCACGGAATCCACCCTCCTTCGAGCATCTCAGATGCTACGAAGAGTGGCTGACAAAGGTAAAACTGCTGCACTTGTCATGCTAGACTTAAGTGCAGCGTTTGATACAGTTTCGCATGGTTTGCTGCTAGAATGGCTGTGGTCACAGGGTATAGGGGAAAGAGCTATTGAATGGATTGCAGATTTCTTACACAAGCACACTTTCCAGGTGTGCCAGAAGCCATATACCTCAGATATCATCCCCCTTCAGCAGGGTGTGCCACAGGGATCTGCATTGAGTCCTACCCTATTTAACTTGTATCTCCGCCCCTTGCAGACGTAATTGAATGCCATGGCGTGAGGATGGTGTTGTATGCTGACGACACTCAGCTAATCATCACACTGGCACAAGATGATGGCAGTGCCGCAGTGAATTTCAAATCTTGTCTGGTAGACCTTGCGGCATGGATGGATGCCAGTTGTCTGAAATAAAATGCAGACAAGACAGAGGTCATGGTGATCAGGAAACAGCCCACAATTTGGTCCTCTGCATGATGGCCTTGTGAACTGGGCCCCACTCTGATCCGTAAACCTAAAGTGAAAAATCTTGGCATCATTTTTGATGCGCAGTTATCTTTTGAGAGTCAGATCAAGGCCATGGTTGGCACTTGTTTTGGAGTGTTAAGATTGGTGAGGAAGATTCTAGGGCTTGTAGCGGACTCAGCATAAAAGACGGTAATACAATCGCTTTTGGTGTCCCGGTTTGATTACTGCAATGTACTCTATCTGGGGGTCTCCAAAGGCAGGTTGGGAATGCTTCAAAGAGTACAAAATGCAGCAACGTGGCTGCTACTAACAATTCCTAAATGGCTGGTCTTGCTGAACAACACTGGCTCGCCATCAAGCACAGAGTCCCTTTTAAGGCACTCGGGGGGATATATACAAGGAAGTGGAGGAGAGAGGCGTTAGCCTTCCTGGCTTAACGTCTCTCTCTTCCACTTCTGAAATGCAAGGCTGCACCATATTTACAAGAATGTGGTGCAGCCTTGCGTTTCCCCCTGCGATGGCGCTAAGTTTAGCAATTTAGCGCCAATGCAGGGGAGGATTGTTTATGTGTAGGAAGGTGTCCCTTCCTGCACATAAACAATCCTAGAAATGCCATTCTATCATTTTCATGTGTGCTGCTTCATGTAGCACACATGAAAGTGACAAAATTGCATTTTTTTAAAAAGTTTGTTTATGTTAAGGAAGGGACATCTTCCTGTACATAAACAAACCATGGCATTTTGCTTTTTCCATGTGTGCTGCACAAGGCAGCACACATGGAAAAAGCAAAAAACGAGGAGAAATACTGCATTTCTCCTCATTTCGCCAACTTAAGACCAGTTTTTACCTGGTCTTAATTTTGGTGCTGCCTCCTATGTACGCCACCCTTGTACATAGGGGGCAGTGTCAAAATGAATGGGTGTTACGGTGGAACGCCCACTGCAACACCCACTGCCCACCCCTTTCACACTAACCATAGCGGAAAGGGGGCCTTATGTACAAGGCAGCGTTAAGCCACGTTAAGTGGCTTAACGCTGCCTTGTACATAAGGCGCAGCCCCTATCGCCACCATAACGTCAATATAGATGACGTTGTGGTGGCGATAGGGGCTTGTACATATGCCCCTCTGTTTTACACATAGGGTACTGAATCAGAGGGGTCCAAATTACTTGTATCCTCTGATTAAAGCCTACATCCCCTCCAGACATCTTAGGTCCTGCGAAGCAGCTCTGACTGTGATCCCTAGAGTGCACAGAATGTGCCTGGGGGTCAGTTCATTTGGACTTTAGGCAGCTAGGCTTTGGAACTCAATGCCATTGGACCTGAGACTCGAACCATCAGAGGCTCCGCAAAAAGCTCAAGACATGGCTTTTAGGCAAAGTTAGTAGAACTGGCTGGCCTTAGTCGAGTCTGAATCTGCCTGACAACCAATATGGTGCTACCTTTTCAGTGCGGGGACACTCCTTGGAGTAACCAGGTGCTCTATAAATCTTTTAACATAACATAACGTATCAGGCCCCCTGTGGGCATGGAATCTTTTCTATGGCAGCCAGGGTTTATTGGTCACTATCTTTGGTGGGTATTGTTATTTACCTCAGTTATCCTGGTTCCTTGGTTGAAAAGAGATGAACCCTCTCTTGACTGTCTAACGGTATCTTTGCTGAACAGTCAAGGATCAACCCAGCATATGGTAGTAGCTTTGGAAATTTGATACTATATGACACAATGATCTCACACAATAACGATTAATGATCTCACACAATAACAATGAAGAATGATGTACTGTATGAAAAAGAGTTGGTCTTTATTTACAAATCATAAAAGTTGAACTGTTAAAAACAAGAATGACAACAAAAGGCAAAAAATCACTGAACCTTCCAAGAAAGAGATACACCCCAAACTGTTTGTACCTCTTAGTGCATCCTACTTCCCGGATGTTCCGAACAAAGGGCAGACACAGACAAGGGTGTTGCCTGTTTAGACCAGTTGGAGCCAGGAAGGGCCTTGGATCAGAATCCCTGTTCCACTACAACCTAAAGGTAAGATCTCATCATGTACCTCACCCAGCACCCTCACACTACCCATCCTCACAATCACACTGAGACCAAGGCCATGCAAATGCACAGCACTCTCAGAATACATTGGCCAAACCTAACATGCTTTCCACTAACCACCACACACCCTCAAACTACGGAACACAAGCTCCATCTCATACTCATCAATGCTTGCTGCTTCCATATACCAGATAACGCATACCTCATCACGTATCATAGCCTTGATGAACTCTTCATTATTAAATCATGGCTCACCCTCACACCCTTGCACATCCTAGAAGGCTTTCTTCCAACAGAATCTCAATGCGGTACAGCATGTCATTCAACCAACACACTCCAATGGACTTATCCCGGATAAAATCTTCTCGACATTGCTAACAATCCAAGCCTACACTCCTACACCTCTAGACTAGATTGATCTCTCTCTCCCACCTCCAGCACCCTGCTCAGCAGCCATGCAACACATTGAGTCAACCCAAAAAGGTGCACCAACACTTCAGATTCTTCAAAAGCTTATCCATGGACAGCGTAAAGCTCAAGCTCTTCTGTTTCCCTGCCACCACCACGTCTCCCATCAACACTCTTGTGAGCAACTTCAACGCATTTCTGGAAACCAAGTCAACACACAGGTGTGCATGCTGAACCATTCATCACCCTTGCACTCCAAGGACTTTGCAGGCAAGAAATTATCTATATGCAGACAGGAAAGAAATTGAAAGAAAAACAGAACCCCTAATGACCTGAGGGTACTGAAGTCCTTCCATGTAAAATGCAGTCAAGTCCTCAAATTAGCCAAAGCCAAGTACTAGACTAACTCTGTAAATGAAACTGCCAACAAAAGCAGAACACTATTTAAAACAATCAAGCACTACATCAACCTCCTGCCTCACCCTCTTTTCCAACACACTACAGATAAGTGCACTGTCATCATAGACTGGACAGCACATCAAAAACATCAAGCCTACTTATCCTCTGACACCCACACCTCTGTTGTGCATCCCAAAATGGTCATACATCAAACCCTCAACTCTCACAGATCTCACTGACATCCTTAACTTCCTCCAAGGTATTTGGACAAAATATTGAGTTGTAGATATCGGGAGACAGAAATATCGGAAAAAAATATTTCCATACAAAAATATTGTGATGCAGAAATATTGTTGTCAAGAATATCATTTTTTCAGGTAAGAAATATCTTTGTTAAGAAAATTGTTGTTTTTAATATCGTTTTCAATAATATAGTTGTAAAGGATATTGTATTTTAATTATTATAATGTGTTTTTGTTCATATATTAATTGTATGTGTTACTATTGTTTGTATGATTATATATTTTTAAAAATATAGTTTGTACTTTGAAATGATGTAGAATTTGTCATTTAATTGCTACTAGTAACTTTTAGTGTTGTAGCGGATTGTTGGGTTTGTAGGAGGCTAGGGTGGGAAGTGAATTAAGTAATAATTAGTTCATTAATTCTTTTTTAAGTAAGTTTGTGATTGATATTAATTATGTATATTATGTAATACTGATTTAATTTACGGATATTTTAGGTGCTAGTGGCTCCGTTTGACGGGGTATACCCTGGGAAGTTAATTAGGTAATAAATAATTTCCAATTAATGCTTTATTTATTATTAATTATTAAATTGATAGTAAATTATGAAAATTGTGTAATCATCACATATTTTAGTTACATTCTAGATGCTCACTGCTGGGTTTGTAGGGCTATAGGGTGGGAAGTTAAGTAATAATTAATTAGCAATTAATTATTAATTTATTATTAATTTTTGAATTGATTATTAATTAAGTACATTTTGTAATACTGATTTATTTTAGTAATATTTTAGTTGCGTGTTGGTAGATTTATAGGGGTATAGAGTGGGAAGTTAATTAAATAAGAATTAAAAAATATTAGTGTATAATTAAATATTTAAGTGATTAATAATTATTAAAATTGTGTAATAATGATATATTTTAGGTATAGGCTGCTGGGTTCATAGGGTTTCTAGGTAGGAAGTCAATTAAGTAATGATTAATTAAGAATTCATTATTTATTGTTAATTAGTTACATAATTGATTATCAATTATGTAAATTGTGTCATACTTCTTTATTTTAGTTAGGTGTGGGTAGCTAGGTTTGTAGGGGGATAGGGTGGCAAATTCATTAAGTAATAATTAAATAACCATTATTTTTTAATCCGAAAAATAATTATTACACTGCTTATGAATTTTGTAAATTGGTTAATTGGTGATATATATTTATATATCACCAATTAACCAATATAAATATATATATATACATCTGTAAGGATACTGTGGCATCTGTACTGTAACAGAAGAAATGAAACATTATTCAGCAAGGAGTGAAATATTACAAAAAGGAACAAAAATATCAAATCTGTAAAAGACTTTTAGACTTTTGACCAAAATAAAACATGAAATGCTTTGCAGTTATTAGGGCACTGAGCCCACAAATAAAGAAAGATCGTGAGGGATACATGAATGGAAAGAGATGCAGACATGCATATTTAGTTAAAATGTTCTAAATGCGGACACTGAGCCAATTATTGAACATGTAGCGCAAAAGCGCGTTCTAGTCACTGAGACTAATGGTTATTTGATCATACTTATGATCATACTAATGTGAATCCATGCCACATGTATCTTTTTAGAAAACTAATACTGCCTTACATATTTGCATACTTTGGTGTAATTGTCCTAATTATTTTATAAGACTAATGTAATTGTCAGACATCACAAAATGACTTAACAATTGTTTTTTATGTTGGCATGCATAAACATGCTATTTTTTAATGTGAACTACCATTCCCAGTATGCATCATAAATTGTTCACTGGGCTTCTGGTATAAATAGCTGAAAGCGTAGAGGGACTAACGCTATACACCGTGACCAAGACCTGCTGGTCGAAACGCGTAGGTGGAGAAGGAGTGCAAATGGCTTGAATAAATCTTTATAAACTAAACCTGGGAGAGTGCAGCGTGATACTTGTTTGGTGAGGAATTGTCGTTCGGGGCAAGTCCGGCCCCGCCACGCGCACCAGCTGTGAGAAGTGCGCCCTTCGTCCTTGGACTGCTTTGTTGATGAATATATATATATATATATATATCCTTTCCACCTCCTCGGTACGTGGTGATTTGTATATATATATATATAAATATATATATATATATTTATATATATATATATGGTCATAAACAGTGCATTGCGGGGGTGTAAGTTATAGTTAGCTCAGGTAACTATAACTGCTGAATTTCTATGGTTTTGTATTAGTGAAATCTGAGCCTAACCATAACGACCCTGTAACCTTTATTTTTTTATTGAATTTATAAGGTTTTTTTTAATTCTAGTTCCTAACTATAACATCCCTGTAACCTTTGGTTTTTTTCAGTGAATTTCTAAGTTTTTGTAAATTCTATTTCCTAACTATAATGTCCCTGTAACTATTGTTTTTTTGGGTGAATTTTGAAGGATTTTTAAATTTTATTTCCTAAATGAAACGTGTAACCTTTGAAAGTGGGTCTGTTAGTGGCTGTATAGGTTGGTGAGTGGGTGTGTAAGTGGCAGTATGGATCTGTGAATGGGTTTATGAGTGGTTTTGTGGGTGTGTGAGTGACTGTAACTGCATGTATACGTCAGATAGTGTGATTTGCTTTATATGTCTTTGAGTGGATGTGTTCGTGGCTGGGTGTATGAGTGATATTGTGTCTGTTACTGGGTGTGTTAGTGTCTGTATAAGTGTATGAGTTATTTTGTGAGCAGCAAAGCTTTACCTTCAGTGCAGTGTAGAGATCCTTGGTAATTTATCTGTCAGTGGGGAGCATCTATTTGCTGAGTAAAATGATTCACATGACAAGACTGCGCCCAGAGACCTGATGCTGAACTTAGTTCTGCATGATAATTTATGACCTGTGCAATATATGGCCCAATATATAATATGACATTTCTAGAAACACCCAGAGCAGGTGACATATGAATGGACGGCAGATGGGTTGAAGAAACTAGCTCCTCACACAGCCCTACCCTCACAAGAGTAACTTTTAGGGGCTCAGGGCCTTACCTGGAGCTGTACTCGTAAGAGTAAGTACCACTAAAGATAGCAAGACACCAGAAGGCGAGACTGTAACTGCCTCTAGTACATCATACCCAGGGAAATGGGAACAAGGGTATGGTTGTGAGCTGTCTACAGAAAGGTGTGGCTTATATTATTGAGTATTTATTTATTTATTTTGGGGGGTGGGAGTCGCGAATTCGTCGAGACACCCTGCATCATATTTCGGGTGCCACTGGAGAGTTGCCACTCCAGTGTGTTGTTTGATAGCACTTAATCACATATATAAACACTTTAAAGGTCTTGTTTTGGGTAAGAGGTTTCGTAATAAAGTGTTAAAACTAGTATTATTATAGGGAAAAAATATTTTGAACCTCGTTTAAAAAATGTTTTTGACTTTGCAATGACATTTCGAAACATTGCGAATCCCATGTGACAAATGAACAAATTGATTTGATAGGCTGAAACACCTTTCAGTCATTAAAAGAGGAAGCTCCCATCAATTTCCTCCAACCTTAAGAGTGGCTGTTATTTTTGACATCTCTCTATCTTGTGTAATAATTTTGTTTTCCTTTGTTTTTTGTTGGCACAAAAATGGCATCTGCTGCTGATAATCAGCCAGAAGATCATGGCAGCTGTTCATCAGAGGAGGATGTTAGACCCAAACAAGAAAGTAACCTGCAATGTTTGCCAGCAGGTCCTGTCGAGAGGAACAGACAGGAAATACTCCTGTGGTACTGCCAGTATTTTAAAACATCTGAAAACTATGCACTCCAAATGACTGATTTGAGCTGAGAGAGAGCGAGAGAGAGAGAGAGAGAGAGGAGCGAGCAAGGAACATCGGCTGGGGATGATGCACAACCAGGCACCTCATCAGCTCTTCAAATAACATTGAACGTTCCTACAACTGTTCCGAATATGCAAGTCTTAGACAAATTTGCCTTAAGTGCAAAATCTTTTTGAGAATGGGGGAGCAGTGAATCCCTGCTCTAGTTGACATCGTCAATGCACATAAATGTTAGTTATTTTTTTTATGTCATTACAGTTCTTGCAGAACGTTTGTGCTTTATGTTGACAAACACAATGTTTTTCAGTTTTATTTGAAGAAACAAATAACACCCAAAAAAAACAAAATGTTAGAATTTTTTTTAACCCAAAAAATGGTTCTTGTTAGAATCACCAATTGTGGTTTGAGAAAGAAAAATTATATGTTATATGTATGTTTGTAACAATGTGAATATGTCTTGTTATGTCTGTTGGTGTGTGACTGAATGTATAGATGAGTGAGTGGGTGTGGGAGTGGCTGTATGTGTCAGTGAATGTGTGTGTGAGTGGCTGTATGTGTCAGTGAATGGGTGCATGAGTGTGTGTATGGGTGAGTGACTGCATGTTAGTGCCTGTATAAGTGAGTGAGAGGGTGCATGAGTAGATTATAGGTATAAGTGGGTGTGCTTGTGGCTGTATGGGTGGGTACATGGGTGCATGAGTGCTGTTTAGGTGAGTGGGTGGGTGTATGAGTGGTGTATGGGTGAGGAAGAGGGTAAGTGACTACCTGTATGGGTGGGCGAAAGAGTGCATAACTGGTTGTATATCTGAGTGAGTGGGTGCATGAGTGTTGTATGGGTGAGTGACTGGGTGCACAAGTGCCTGTATGGGTGAGTGAATCAGTGTGTGAGTGGTGTATTGATGAGTGTGTAGGTGTATGAGCGGCTCTATGGGTGACTGAGTGAGGGTGTGACTAGCTGTATGAGTAAATGTGTGTGTTAGTAGCTGTATGGGTGAGTGAGTGGATGTGCCAATGACTGTATGGGTGTGTGAGTAAGTGGGTGAATGACTCCATGGGTGAGTGAGTGTGTATGTTAGTAGCTGTATGGGTGTGTGAGTGACTGTATCAATGACTGACTGGCTGTGTTAGTAGCTGTATAGGTTTCCAACTGGGTGTTTGAGTCACTGTTTTGGTGAGTGAGTCGATATGTTTGTAACTGTATGGGTGAGTGATTAGGTGTGTCAGTGGTTACATGGGAGAGTGACTGGGTGTGTTAGTGATTGTATGGGTGACTGAGTAAATTTATGAGTGACTGTATGGGTTAGTGGGTGCGTGAGTGTCTGTATGGGTGAGTCAGTGGGTGTGTGATTGTCTGTGCAGGTGAGTGATTAAGTGTGTCAGTGACTAGCTGAGAGACTGAGTCTGTGTGTCACTAGCTGTATGGGTGACTGACTGGCTGTGTTAGTAACTGTATTGTTAGTAATTGGGTGCATGGGTGACTGTTTGGGTGAGTGAGTGGCTGTGTTTCTAACTGTATGGCTACTGATTGGGCGTATCAGTGATTACATGAGAGAGTGATTGGGTGTATTAATGATTGCATGGGTGACTGAGTGGATGTATGAGTGACTGTATGGGTGACTGAGTGGGTGTGTGAGTGTCTGTATGGGTGAGTAAGTGGGTGTGTGAATATCCGTGCAGGTGAGTGACTGAGTGTGTCGGTGACTGGATGAGAGAGTGAGTGTGTGTGGCACCACCTGTATGGGTGACTGTCTGTGTTAGTAGCTGTGTAGGTGACTGAGTGGGTGTATGAGTGACTGTTTGGGTGGGTGAGTGAATCTGTTTGTAACTGTATGGGTGAGTGATTGGGTGTGTCAGTGGGGTCATGGGAGAGGGTCTGGGTGTGTTAGGGATTGTATGAGTGAATAAGTAGATGTATGAGCGACTGTATGGGTGAGTGAGTGGGTGCATGAGTGTCTGTATGGGTGAGTCAGTGGCTGTGTGAGTGCCTGTGCAGGTGAGTGACTGACTGTGTCAGTGACTGGATGAGAGACTGAGAGTGTGTGGCACCAGCTATATGGGTGACTGACTGGCTGTATTAGTAGCTATAAAGGTGACTGAGTGGCTGAATGAGTGACTGTTTTGGTGAGTGAGTGGATGTGTTTGTATGTCAAACAAATATTCATGTGGCACAACGAGTATGTAGACATATCTAAAGATGTATCACTTCAACCACTGTTGAAAAAGAAAAAGAACATAAATATAGGTTAGCATTATATTTACAAAGTTTCAGAAATAAAACATTGCACATTGCTTATGCGTAACAGTATATCACATTATAGTAAAACATTTCAGGGCAGATTTACAAGCCCCTATGACAACTTTACACCGCCATTGCATCACTTCTGTGACGCAGCGGCGTCGTAAACAATGCGCCACGTTGCCCTCCCCTCACACCTGCCCAGGTCCCTTAAGGCTTTGCTGGGTGCACCCCAAATCATTCTCCTCCATCTTGTGAGTTGCAGCCTACCTGTGCCCCAGATTGCAGTGAGCAGAGTCCAGCAAGTGGTAAGGAGGCAGACTAGTGCTGTCTCTTCCCTCCTCCAAAAAGTTTTAAAAAAACGATTTTCCCTTTCTGTGATTACTGTCTTTGCCTGTGGTTGTTACAGTTTAAAAATGTAGTTTTAACCTGCCTGTGATTGTATATTTTATCACCTGTTTTGTGTGTTAAACTTGTGGTTTTCCTGCCCATGATTGCTTCCATTTAACGTGTTGAATTGTGGGATTTGCAGTCCAAACTCTGTAGTTTGTCGCTCTCATTCCTGGTGACTATTCAGTTTTCCCTCCAAATTTCTCCTTTGCTCTGTGCTAAGACCTGTATGTTAAACAGTGCACCCCCAGCCACCATTTTGTGTTATCAAGCCAGTGAAACCAGCCCCCCTGCCTCCCCCTCCAGCAACAGGGATTTTCTACATCAGAGGGTGCTTCTGTGAGCTGTTTAAACTGTGTTTAATAGGGACTGTGCACTTCGTTTTTGGCCAGGAGAGGGAGTAAAGTTGTATTCAAACAGTATTGTTAGATTTCAAGTTTGTGAGGCCTTTACCTGCAGAAATCCAAAGTGTGGATTGAGCCTGTCTGTCTCCTAGGAGATTCTGGACAGGAGAAGCAGCTTCCAACTCCCTGGGCAGCAAACCTTGTCTGAGGTTGCTGGGACCTTATATAGTCTGCTAGTGGCTGCTACATGTATACACTGATTGGTGGTTGTATCTGATGTTTCTATTGGTTTGAGTTAGTGTCCTCATTGGTTGGGTATTTGAGGGTTCTGATTGGTTTCTGGATCTGTGATTCAATCAATGTAGGGTTGGGACTAGGGCTAGGGTTATGATTTCTATTGGAAGCAGGGACTAGGGCTTCCTGTTTTATTGGTTGTTGGGACTAAGGTGGAACTAGGACTAGGGTTAGGCCTTTAATTGGAAGTAGCGATTAGGGCTTCTGGTGTTATTGGTTGCTGGACTAGGTGTGGGACTAAGAGTAGGGTTAGGCTTTCTATTGGAAGTAGTGACTAGGGCTTCCCGTCCCATTGGTTGCTTGGACTAGGGTTGGGACTACTGGTAGGGCTAGGGCCTCTATTGGACATAGAGATCAGGGTTTTTGAACTGATTGGATGCTTGGAGTAGGCCTAAGATTGGCTGTAAGGTCCTGATCTCCTATTGGTTCTAGCTTTTAGGGCTAGTGTTGTGATTGGATAGTATTAGGGCTAGGGTTCCCATTGGCTGACGGGGTCACCTGATTACTAGGGGTATCAAAGGCCAGGGTTAGGGCGTCTCAGCCCGGGCGTCGAGGCTAAGGGCAGAGAGGACAAGGGTGAGTGCCTGTTTGAGCCTGTTAAGGGCAGAGAGGACAAGGGTGAGTGCCTGTTTGAGCCTGTTCGAGACGGGCCAGGGCCAGGAATGCTGCCCATCTTCCCATTAATTAATGTGTCTATTACTTTTCTCCTGAAAAAGCATATCTAATGCACTACCCTATTTCACATCCGCTACCTCTATCAATATTTTTAATCTGCATATACTTACCTCCTTTATGCATCTATATACTCTCAATGTACTTATGGATCTATATATTTATCACTTTCTTCTAATTTAGCATTTCCAATGCACTACCCTATTTCTCAGCCTATACTTCCCTCAATATATCTTCTAGCCCAACTTTTTGACTCATCTCAAACTTCTTTCTTCTACTTTTTCCAATTCACTACCCTATCTCACCCTATACATCTATCACTATATCCTCTACACCCACTCTCTCATTTATCGCAAACGCCATACCACTACTATGTTCCCCAAAATAACCCTTTCTTGACTCTCTCCTACTCTACCCCTTCTTGTATCTTCTGACACCTCCTTTACTGTACCAATGCCCAAGACAAACCTTTCTAAACTCTTCCCTCTGACTCTTCCCCTCCAAAAACCCTTTTTACTCATCAAAAAGCCTCCTCCTACTGCTATGACCTACAAAAAGAAATCCTTCACTCTTCTATCCCACAACTATCCTTTTCAATCAAAATAACAGACTAGCATGTTCACTTCACTAATTCCATATTCCACTATACTAATTCACCACTAATCCTTTATGGGTTCCAGAGTAGCGTGCTACTCGCCAACAAAGCGCTTCAACACCCACCAGGGGTAACAGGCGCTATATGAATGCAAACCTTTCTTTCCCTTCTATCCCTCCACTATCCTTCTCACTCCAAATAACTGACTAATATCCACCACTCAAATTACTTTCATATTTCACCATACTAATTCACCACTAATCCTTTATGGGTTTCCGGAGTAGCGTGCTACTCGCCCAAAAAAAAAAAAAAAAGCAATTCAACACCCCATCAGGGGTTAGAAGCGCTATATATATGCAAACCTTTTTTCCCTCTTCTATCCCTCCGCTATCCTTCTGAATCCAAATAACTGACTAACATATCCACCACTTAAAATTTACTTGCATGTTTCACTATACTAATTCAACACTAATCCTCTATGGGTCCCGGAGTAGCGTGCTACTCGCCGAAAAAGCGCTTCGACGCCTCGTCAGGGGTAGTAAGCGCTATACAAATGCAATTACAATACAATACATATTTACAACGTGACGCATCTAGGGAGATGCGTCACGTTGTAAAGCCCTGCGCTACATTATACCTGCGTCAGGTATAATGTATGCAGGGTGGGCGTTCCACGCAGGAAAGCCTCGTGAAAGTGACGCAGTGAAATCTACAAGATTTCACTGAGTCACTTTTGCGACGCCACTGCGTCAAAACCTTGCGCCTGCTTGAAACAGGCGTAAGGAGTGACGCAGCATGTTAGGAATAGGCATTCCTAACCATTGCTGGAGTTGCGTCGTACTTGCGACACGACTCCAGCAATGCGCTGCCCTTATGCCAAACAGATGCGTCACGCATCTGTCTATCCTTGCGCCACGGTGCGGCGCATTGTAAATGCGGCGCATCCATGGTTGTGCAAGGGTTTTTTTACGTGTCGCAAATGAACTGGCGCATCCCTGCTAATAAGCAGGGATGCGCCAGTTCTTGTAAATCTACCCCTCAATTTTCCCTTTTTTACTGTTCTTAGCTTTCATACTGGTACATCATAAATGATGTACTGTATAAAGAATTATCCTTGAACAGTGGGGAAATAACAATCGCATAGATTATAGAAAAAAACTGCACAGTATATCACTACAAATAAGTGACACTACGCATTGCACTCACTAGAATTATTTAATCAATGGTTTTACCTACATTTACTGAACTAATCTAAAGAAACACACGTTAGAAAAACTGCTTTATTATTATAAGTCAGTGGTTCCCAAACTTTTTAGACCAGCGGCTCCCTTGACTTATTGGCCGTTGGCCGCAGCTCCACATTACGTTATTTTTTTCTCCCTAAAAAAAATTGAGATGAAGCCTGAAGGTATTATAATCATAGATGTAATTCTATTAGAGGAGGGTAGATTAGATAGATTGACTGATGGATTTGTGCTCGGTATAGGAATTACAAAGATTTTGTTTGATCATTTACATGTGTTTTTCTGTTGGATTCGGCGAGTCTGACATTGGTATTTGTGCATTTGAAAAGTCCTTTGAACAGCCTGTGACAGCTGCTGTGGTGCTATCCACGACTCTGTCTGGACAATCAAATGCCACAGGAATAGTGGGATGGCAAGGTGGGAACTCCAGAGTGAGATTTATCTAGGTGCGGAGATACCAGGAAGAGGCATGTACAGTGCTCGTCATCTCATGCATCAGTGCACATTGTTGCTTCCAGGCAAACAGTGTTAGACAACGAGAACTATGTTAAGTACAGTTCACTCGTGGAGCCCCTGAGCGTAAACAGAGCCGCTTTCAAGGTGAAGATAACTTATCCCCAGATGCTCAAAAATCAAAACATGCGAAGCCTGGGGGTTATTGGCACTTTGCAGGGAACAACATGTGCCTAATCATGGCAAGTATTACAAAGTGCTCTTGCACGGGCTACATAGAGAACTGTGAAGGGCATGCATCCAGCAGCGATTATCCCGCCAGCACCAGCGTTGTCCGCGTGTTGGGTGAAGCGCTCATTGAGTGTCTGGGTAGGTGAGCGCCTGGTCATGTAGCTGGTAGGTAAAGGGTGGCTGCGCACAGACCTTGACTCAGCATGTGGCCCACTTGTAAAGGGTCTCATATAAGTCCCCATTATGTTCTGTTTGTAAGCCGGGGAATGTGGTCTCCTTCTCATTTAAGGTCCCGCGGTACGCTAAAATCTAAAAGAATTCTACCAAATAGGTCTCTTGTTCAAGAATGGGAACTGGGACACGTGTGACCCAGAGTGCTGCTCTTCGGGAAAAGATAAAGTAAAGTGTGTCTGGGATACCTGCACGCCCCGAGAGATCCGAAACAGAGAGTCAGTTGCAGAGATGCTAGCAACATAGGCATGTCCATCCGTTAATTAAGCGTTACAGCGCAACTGTAAGGCAGAGGGGCATAGCTGCCAAAAACTATGAGGCAGTGGCACACTGTCCAACATGTGTGAGTAGCTGAGAGTGGTTCCATGCATGATTTCAGATTTGAACGAAACCGGAGGCTGTGACTGATGAACGGCTCCATCAGTGTTGGGTCATGTGCCTTCTTTCAGGCACAACAATAGGGAATAGAGGGGAATGGGGTGGAAATACATACAGACACATGGGGCACAAGGATTTGCTTCTTGATTGAATGATGGGGGAGGGCTTAGCGAAAAATATTGGCTGTGTCCTTCGTCACTGGGCTTTACGTATGGCAAACTGGAGCATCGGTTATAATATGCAGGCAGCTCTTCCCGTTTCCGATATAAAGGTACATACAAGTGATCTTGTGGCTGGAACAAAGTTACGGTCTTGGTACTTAGGCTTGAATATACTTTCGGCTGTTCGAATCTGTAATTAAAATAGAGTTATATAATTGCATGTTACCTTTTTCAGCTCCATATCTATCGGAGCCACCATAGCGAGGCTTGTGCCTTTTAACTCAAAGAACGATAGATCCCAGCGGACACACAACTGGCTACTGCGTACCTCTACTGCGACATGCACGCAATGTGACGTCTTACATCACATAAGTTAGTCGCACCGTTAAAAGGAAGGGACTACTCGTAAGAGAAATAACCCTTAGCAACGAGATTCCTTTGCTGTTCGTCACATGATTCCCCGAGATGCCTGAATTGTGAAACGTGAGAAAAGCTTCAGGGGCATAACCCAGGCCTCTGCAGTGCAGGGTGGGTCCCATACGGCAAAGGACTTCAAAGCATTGAATTCCCATTAGTGCTTGCGGCGCCCCTGGCTAGTTTTGATGGCGCACGGGGGTGCTGCGGCGCACAGATCAGGAACCGCAGTTATAAGTGGTGCAATACTAGTAATAGATATACAGCACACTCAAAATTTGGAGATCCTTTTGAAAACATCATCCCTGGTAGGTCAAATGATGTCTTAAACACTGATGATCCACGTAGAAGAAATACTGTTCACCATTTTTTTTTAATCCAAAATCCTCCTTAGAACTTTGGTTGAAGAAACAACAGGTAAGAATTTGAAAGTTTGAAAGGCAGTTTTTGTTTACATTTAAGGTTGGTGTTGGTGCCATTGCATTCCGTCCATTCAGTTTCACTCTTTAAATAGACTGTATAGTGTCCAGAAGTTACATTATGTTCTTTGTGAAAGATGATAGCCATAATAGTATAAGTTCTTCCAGAAATCGATATTTGTCCTGCTTTGAAGTTTCTAATATCGTTTCCAATTTAGATCCATCTGCTCTTAATATAAGATATTTTCCACTTTTTCTTATATGGAATGTAGACATAACATCTGATCTACAATTTGGGCAGGTCACATTTTGGTTAGCCAGTTTGATCAATCGGTCAAAAGACACAGTTTTGTAATCTGGTAGTGTTAAGTACAGAAATTGCTCAGAATTAATTTGAGTGGTAGATGTAAAAGAGCAATCTTCACAGTCATGGTTTAATGTGTAACTGAGTCCATATAAGTCATCAATTCTGATGAGTCTTCTTCTAAAACTCCAAGGATGACCATATACATTTTTGTGTATCTTGTTGAATGTTCTGAGTAAATAGCCCTGATCCACTACATATATCTACTAGATCTCGAATGCCTGAAGCACAATGTATTACAGTACTATCACCATGTAAACTTTGGAGCACACCACACAGTGCAAAGCATAATCTCTTCTATGGTTTCTGTTCAATTGCATTTATAAGATGTGGTAAGTGAAACAGTACACTGAGAACAACATTTGCATACCAGTTGAACCCAGAAGTATTTGACAACTGGTAACCTACAATATCTCCCTCATTCTCCAGGTTTTTCTTCTTAACACCTTCTGTGTTTGTCCTTGTTTTTCTTCTTTTCAGCTACATCGGTAGATTCTTTTGTGTGCTTCTATTTGGGGCAGATTATCAATTTTTCATAAATGAGATACTGTCCTAAATAAGGAGCGAATACACTTCATAACCGATTGTACTCTCTGACACAACTTGCATCGGCACTAGCTTTCCTATCCTTGAACTCAATCAAAAACAAACCAGACAATGTTCTTACTTGAGACAATGCAACATATGCCACACCTTCTATAAACTCATTACTACAATATTAAAAGCTGCATCTACATTTAAACTTAAAGATTTACCGATAGTTACAGCGTACGCTAGAGACACTGGGAACTGCTGCAGACGGACATATAAGTCCTTTACAAGTAAAAAACATACAACACAACAGCCAATCTGTTTCACGCCATTAATCTGATCAAATTTTATGGTAAGTATTCAACATGATCCCTATTTGGAAAGTTAATGAAATAAATCACTTTACCCATAGCACCATTTACTAATCCTTCCTCTACATTTAAATTACACCCCAAAATGACACTACAGTTTTTGCATACGTGTAAACACTTTTCTAATCCTGCAATCCTGGATACAGATTTCTCCAATGAATCCAACTTTTCTTTTTGTTTTGCACTTAGCAGTACTGTCACCCCCTGGTGCTCCATTTTGTCAATTGCTGTAATGTCCAAAATGTGTTCTTTCTCCAGTCTTAATAATTCTTTGTTAAAATTGGAGCTCTCCTGAAGTGTAGGCATTAAACAGACTATGGATTTCTCTTCTTGAATGAAATTGAACATTAGCTGTGCTGCTGTGTTGTTAGAGGAAAATAGTTTCTTGATAAGACGACTTTCTAAGGAACGTTTCCCCTCCTTTGTTAGAACTCCTACTCTAATTTTTTTCAGAATATTTCCGTATTCCATGTCCGATGATTGACACATATTTTTAAGTAGTTCCTTGTATTTGAAGTTTACCCAAATGTTTACATTGCCAATGCTTCCCAAAGAATTCATCATGGAGAAGTGTCTTGAAAACAGGCTGTCCGTTGACGGGGATAAGTTGCAGTAGGTCACCGAAGACAATTTAATGCTTTCCTTGAAATAGCACGTCATACTCTGTTTTTAAAATCTGTTGCATTCACAAGTGTACAAAGGCAAGCATTAAGTTTGAGACCATGCTCACCTCATCGATGATTAAAAGCTTCAGTTTCTTTAGTACTCTTTAGACTTCAAGAAAAGCTTCACAAGATAACTTCTGGTATTTCAGTTTATTGTCATGTTCAACAGGTAGCATAAGTAGTCGGTGTAAAGTAATTTCTTTAATGTTGTGTGCAGCTAATCCAGTTGGTGCTGTTACTACATATGATAAATTTAATTCTGTAGTCCGCTGTAGGTAAATGGTGAGACCTTTAATTGAAAAGCTTTTTCCGGTCCCAGCTTGACCACTGATATAATAGTATTGGCTTAAATGATGTGCATGTACACTGTTTCATCTCATGAAGGAATCCATGCTCTATTTTGCTTTTTACCTTCATATAAATTTCTTTCTATTCATCGTTCATTTCTCCAACTAACTGTTCCAAATCAACACTTTCCTATCTCGCTTGTTCCATTGTACCTTTCAAGAGGATCTTGACTCAGTGGTCCAGAACTTTGGCTGCTTTGTGAACTCTCCTTAGCTACCTCAGCAGCAATTGTTTTTCCTGTTGAATATCATCATTTATCATGTGCAAATAGTTTGGGAAGACTGAACACTGAATGCTGTTTTTCACAGTGTTGCAAGAATCTTCGTAGCAGTCATAGTCTCCAAGTAATTCTGTTTCAGTACTCCAAAGCTTGAACAGTTGTAGAAGTGCCAAATAGAAAGGCTTTTCTGTCTGAAGTTTGGCAACTCATTTTTCTGTGGTTCATTAGATTTACTTTTGGATTTATGACCAAACAACCGTCTCATTCAACTACTGCATATTTCCCTTCTTCTATGTTTTCTCTTACATTGCTTCTATAGCTGTTATGTTGAAGTACTTCATAAAGCCACACGTTTTCTAGATGTGGACTCCTTCTTGGATAGTATGTGTCCAACATATTTGATTTCACAGTGTCTGTACTTCCTGGGTCGAACTCTGCTAGGTACTGAATTTCTGGAAAAGACTTTAACACTCTATTTCTCATACTTGCTAGGCCTAGACTTACCCAAGCAATTCCCCTTGACTTAGAGAACGTACTGGTCAAGTTAAAGTGGTCACAGCACTCATAGGACCCCATCTCTCTATGGGAAAGCATTTTCAAGCTGAAGCTGTTCAATTTTTGGTTAGAGTCTTTCCTGCAGAAATCTCCTCTCACATCTCTTTTATCTCTGTCTTCTCTGATTTTGTAATATATGAAGTGACGTACCGAGCAACAGCAATGGAGTTGTCTGCAACAAATTGTATATCCATATTTGCATTCCACATTTTGAGAATCACAGGGTTATAGTCATTAATATACTTGGAGGCCTCTGTTCTTCTCAGGTTGCATGTGTTTTTCAGTGATTTCCGTGACAGTGTATATCTGACTGCAGGCAAAAAGCTGTTCAGTCTTCCTTTGGATATAACAGGTCGTGGTAATCCAAATTGACATCTTGTGTACATTTTTCCTTTGCATCTGTATTTTTGATGACAGTACTTCCAACATCTATGTGTTATGAAACTGCAGAAGTTGGTGTCTCAGACCTTTTCCACCACTGTCTTTCGGGATGGAGCATATCGCATACTGTTCTATGAAAGAGTGTACAGACCCATCACTATCTGTTGGTGCATCTTTTATCCATAACAGCATGTGAATACAAGGAGCACCTCTTGCTTAGTACTCTTTATGCCAAAAGAAATCAATTATTTCACCAAACGGAGGATTTGATTTGTTGTAGATGAAAGACAGCATGGCTTGAATCCTGTGGTTAAAATATCTACAAACAGCAGGATCCAAATAGCAAAGTTCTCCTCCTGTCTTCACATTGATATCCTTAATGTTTGAGTTTGCTTCACTGAAAAAATCAAGCAGGTCATCCCATGCATACTCAACACAACTGAGTGTCAGAAACCAGGTAGGTGCACCTAGGTTTCTCAACATAAATTTCAGTTCTCTATGACGACGATACCAATTCTCGTTGGTGCCACGTTGGCACGTCATCAAATTAATCAAGTTGTATTCTACATTTTCATCCTTTCCATGAACTTTGTCAATGAATTCCTTTGCAGAGAGAATTTGTAGGTTAGCTCCTATCTTCGGTATGTGGTTTACAGCATATGATTGTCCAGATAAGTCACTCTCAAACAGAAAATGGAATATGTATGGAATACATTAGCGAAATCTAGGAGCCTTTGAATATAGTCTAGTTGACCTGTATTCAGCTGCTGATATTTGTACGGGGGGGTCATTATAGCAGCCACCTGCTCCAGTGGGAAATAGTTGTGGGAAACAGCGAGCCTCTAAATATTTCTCCCACACACTCATGGGAGCTCCTTTTTCCTGTTTCATTTGAAAGAGATTAATACATCACTAATAACTTCTTTAGAATGCAGTGGATGGATGCTGTAGTGTTCATAAATTTCTTCTGATCTGGATCGATCCACTTTTGCAATCTGTCCACTTGATGGTAATGTTTCATCCTCCGCATGTTACATCTTGAACAACATGAACATTTATAATAAATATTATTTCTTACCAGGTATAATGCCGCTTTTTTTTTTACTTTACTAACATCTACTAACTCTTGGTGGATTTTTTTTATTCTTGGTATGCTCACCATTTACTAGAATGATAACTGGTTCATCAAAATCTCTTTCTACCCCTATAGTTTCAATATTCCGTTTAAAATCTAAAGGTAAGTAGACAACTCTTCCTTCTGTGACTCAGTAGGTGGCAGCTTCCCTGTCTTTGTTTCCATATGAACTATTGCCTGAAATGTATGTATATGTTATATGAAAATTGATTCATAAACATTTAATTCTCGTAGTTCTCCTGGAATTTATACAAATTCTAACTTGTTATGTACTGCTCTAGCTGACATTTTGTTATCCTCTAACCTAGCATAGCAATACTTACATATAGTTTGCCGTGTGGCAAATCAAAGTGTTCTTCTACAAATAAATGTACAGCAAATTCTTGCCATTTACCTCTGTTCTCCTGTTTAGTTTTTGAGAATACAACTACATTACGAGTTTGGCTTTTGTAGTGAGTGCGTCGACAACAAATACAGACACATTTTGGTTTCTCTGAAGAAATTGTGTTAAACTTTATAATCTCTTGTGAAAAGTTATCAGTACTAATGCATGTGTCCTGTTCCTCTACAACTCCAGTAACCAACTCTTAATTTTCCGTAGACCCCTGTTCAGGACCAAAGAAATGAAACTGAACATCTTCACAATCTTTTTCTACCTCTGCTAGTGTACCTGCAATAGAGCTCCAATTTCTCCTAAACATAAGGCAGGACTTTTCACATAGTAAAGCCACTATGAACAGCCAACATTCTGAAGTGATGAAAGGTGCTTCTACACACTTTCATTGATAGACATGATATTAAATGTCCGTATAAATTACTATACTTCCTTACTTTGCATGGATCTAATTCATGCAAAAGTTTAATTTTCAGTTTCAAACCTTTGCTTGCTTGGAAACTTATGTAAGAAAGCTGTCAATATATCAAATGATTCTTGCCGAACACTGTGAATACTGCTACAGTTCCATTTGTATATAGGGGCCGGTCTATGCGTTCCATGTACCTCTTCTGCTATCACTTCTCCAACATTCCTAGGAGCCATCTCCTCTTTTGGAATGGGAGTACCATCCTTCACCTCATAACATCGACCAGTTGTTTCAACTGCATGAACTAATGTGTTCTCTTGAAAGTAGATTTCTTCCTTAAAGAAAGGCTCAGTACTGGAAGTATCCTTCCATTCACCATTGAATAATTTGCAAAAATTAGTTCTATTAACAAGTCTTTTTTCTGGCTTTTCCTCTTCATAGAGAACACTGTTTTATCCAGTGTTCTCATTCTTTTTACTATTAAGATAAATAGTTTACGCTTTAAGGCAAATGCTTCATCTACTACACTTTCTATGTGTTGTTTTTGATTGTAAGCTGCTGTTCTTCTCTTATACTGCTTTATCTTTTTTTACCAAATGTTGTTTTACCTTACTTTTAAACATTCTTCTTCTGTCTTTATAATGTTTCTGCCTTACTGTCAGATTAGTTTTTTTTTTACTTTTTCCACTTTGAGCATGGGTTACTGCTTTTCATTTCTGAGTTGTTGGTAAGCTTTCTGTGTATTCCGTTCATTTTCCACATTTTTCATTTTTCTTAATACTGTTTTAAGAAACTTATTAGTTATCTTACCAGCAGATGTTTTTTTCCTCACTATATTCTGTCCATCATTTTCTTTTTTGTAGGTAGTACTATTTCTTTTGTGCTTTTCTCCTTTGTTCCTTTTTTTGTCAAACTTTCTTTATTTAGTTTTACAAGGTGCATTTATTTACATTCATAGTGCTATATAAAGAAGTCTAGAAATAGCATTCGGAAATTGCTGATGGTGGTGTCAGGTGCTCAGGAGAAAATACTGCATTTCCAGTGCACAGGGTAAAATCAGATGCATTTATTTCAACATTTCAATGTTGCAATGAATAAATCTTGCACTCAATTTATCCCCCCTCCCCCTTAAAAATCCCAACTGTAAGCCAAGAGTGAGTATTACAAATCTGTATATCGAGTAACTCTCGGGCCTCTCTGGAGGTTCAGTACTGAAAGAGGTGGAGTACTTTGAGCGAGTAAGACAGGCGGTGAGCAGAAGACCCTCCAAAAGAAAGGAGAGCAATGGGCCCTCCTGATATTCAATGTTTTTGTAGTTATCCATTAAAATATCTGCCATTCGTTCTATTGTCAGGGCCTGCCACAGCCTAGTGAGCCACTGCGAAAGCGAGGGTGCAGTGGTCTTTTTCCACGCTCCCGCTATAGCCATTTTAGCTGCTCCAAGACATAGCCACAAAATAGAGCTGTCACCAGTAATTTGACATTTCAGAGTCACGTCTCGTAAACCCAGCAGTACGAATCCTGGCATAGCCAGGAAAGGGTAGCCCCATATGGTTTTATTTGTGCCAGAATTTCTGCCCAGAAAGGTGTAATGATTGGACAGTCCAACCAAATGTGTCAGAAGTCTCCCAAAAGACCACATCTCCTCCAGCATAGGTCAGTTGTGTTAGGGTAGTATATGTTAAGCTTGATGTACCAATAAAACAACAATTTATAGTGAGCTTCCTTCAGCCCTAGGGAGTGATTGAATCTGGGAATGTCTCTCCATAGCTTCTGCCATTGTTTTTCTGGTATGGGATCACCCAGTATCTCTGTCTAAAAATGTATAAGGCAGGGTTGGGTCTTGGGGAAGGTGTCAAGCAAATGGTCATCAAGGAAAGTAATAGGGCCCTTCATCCCTCTTGCACAGCACACACATTCTCAATGTGGGAGAGTTCTCTGGTAGCTGCAAGGTGCATATCTGGGTGCAGGACCCAGTGTTTTAGTTGAGTATAATGATATATTTCAGAGGCTGCTATGCCAAACTCCCGCTGGCAGTGCTCAAAATTGAGGATGTCAGACCCACGGAACAGGTCTGAAATAGTCAAACATCCCCCCTCCCTCCATGAATCAAAAGGGCCTGGTGTAAGGGCTGGCAGAGAGGCGGAATTGAAATGGACAGGGCTACAAGGTAAAGGGAAGGTAGCCCATTCCTCCATCCACGGCAACGAATCCCACACCCGAAGGGTCATTCGAGTAGGTGTGCTGAAGTATCCTTTAGGAGACTATCTGGTTTGGGTATCCATAGTATGTCCCAGATATACCGTCCAACCACCGCCCTATCCATATGGAGCCAATGTTTGTCGGATTCCCTCATTGCCCATTCTGAAATCACTTGCAGATGCGCTGCCTTATAGTATAGAGAAAAGTGAGGCAGTGTCAGGCCCCCGCCTCTTTCAGCAATTGCAATTGTTTAAAGGGGAGATGTGCTCTATGATCTTGCCATATGAAGCATATTGTCAGTGATCTAAGCTCTGAGAAAAAGTCCCTGGGTAGCTCGATTGGAAGACCTTGGAAGAGGTATAAAACCGTGGGCATGACCATCATTTTAATTGCATTGATACTTCCTAACCATGAAATATACATGGGGGCCTCGGCCTTAAGTTGTCAGAGCAGTGAGGGAAAGTTAGCGCGATATAGGTCGGACATTTTTGGGGTGATCTTGATCCCCAGATAGGTGATGTCCTTTCTGGCCCATTGAAAGGGAGTTGATTTTACCAATGTCTCCATCTCCAGTGTGGGCAGGGTTCAGTTTAGAAGGAAGGATTTATGAAGATGTATGCAGTCGCCTGGCACTCTTCATAACGGGCTAGTTCTTATTGCAAGGCTGATATTGATGTGAAGGGGGAGGTAAGGGAGAGCAACACATCATCCGCAAAAAGCAAAATCATGTGATCAACCGATCTAAAGGGCATGCCACTGATTGCTGGGGTAGCTCTTATTTTGGCAGCCAGGGGTTCTATACTGAGTGCAAATAAAAGTGGGGACAATGGGCACCCTTGGCGTGTTCCTGGTTATAATTTTAAAAAGTCAGATCCCACTCCGTTAACCACCACTCTTGAGAGCAGATTTGCATAGTTTGCCTTGCTCTGTTCCTTTTTTGTCATCTTAAATTCTTCTCTTTGAACACAAGTAGATATCTGAAAACAAAATACAGTATACATTTTACATTCCATACTTCAAGGAACTAAATACCTAATTCATTATATTAGTGTTTTATACCGTCCAGAGTTACAAAAGGTAACAGCTCTACTCCCTGACAAAGTACATGTCTTTCTTGTAACTACATACCACCCTGTCCTATGGTCTACCTACAGCCTACCTTAGGGGTGACTTATATGTAGTAGATAGGAAATGTAAGCCTTTCCAAGAGGTTTTAAATGCAGACTAAACCTGGCAGTAAAACTGCACACAGAGGCTCACCGTAAAACTGCACACAGAGGCTCACGAGCAGCAGGCCCGAGAAATCCTTAAAGGGATACTTGTATGGATGGGCCACTAAGAATGTCAGTATTTCACTACATATATGAGTGAGTGTTTCAGTGCATCTTTGGGTGTGTCACTGTATGTGTAAGAAACTATATCGGTATATGAGTCGCTCTCCTACTAACTCTATGTGTGTATAAATCTGTACGCAACTCACTGTATAGATACCTTACTAGCTGTGCTAGTGAGTGTTGGGGTATGTAACTGTGTGTGCAACTGGTTCTGTTACTACTAGATACATAAGTGCTGTGTGAGTGAAAATCTAAGTGCCTCTGTCGCTGTCTGACTTGGTGTGCCAGTGGTTCTATGGTTTCATAAATAAGTATATGAGTTGCAGTATGGGTGAGAAAGTGAATGTATAACTGGACATATAGAGCTGTAAGTGCACATGTAACTCACTGAAACTTCAAATTACATGTCTTACCTTTTAAGCACATACCACCCTGCCCATGACCTACCTACGGCCTACCTTAGAAGTGACATATATATTAAAAGGGTAGCTTAAGGTGTGGAAAGGGGTTTCAAATACCAAGTCGACCTGGCAGTAAAACTGCAAACACAGATTCTACAGTAGCAGGCCCAAGACATGTTTAAAGGGCTACTTGTCTGAATGGGTGACTTGATAGGTTCGTACATGTTTTTCCTTCTAAGCACATAGCACTGTGCTCTATGGCCTACCTACAGCCTACCTTAGGGGTGACTTATATGTAGTAGAAGAGGAGTTTAAGCCATTGCAAGAGTTTTAAAATTTCAAGTCGGCCTGCCAGTAATACTTCACACATATAATCTGTAGTAGGAAGCCTAAGACATGTTTAATGGGCTACTCCTCTGCATGGGTGACTTCGCAGTGTCAATTTTTCAGTACCTATCTGAATGAGTATCTCAGTCCCTCTGTGGGTGTGTCATTGAATATGTAAGTAACTATGTTGGTATATGTCTAGCTCTCTTAGTGACTATATGGGTCTCTAAATGTGTATGTAAAGGGTTGTATGGATTGGTTACTGGCTGTCTTCATAAGTATTGGGGTATGTAACTGTGTGTGCAACTGCCTTCACTAGTGCTGGATACATAAGAGCTGTGTGTGTGTGTGAGTGTGAATGTTTAAGTGCCTCTCTCACTGTCTGACTGGGTGTATTATTGCCTCTATCCTTTTGTACATAGGTATGTGAGTTACAGTACGGGTGGGATCCTGGATGTATAACTGGGATTATGAGTCTGTAAGTGTGCATTTAACTCCCTGAAACTTCAAAGAACATGTCTTTCCTTCTAAGCACATAGTTCTCTGCTCTGTGGCCTACCTACAGGCTATCTTAGGGGAGACTTATATGTAGTAGAAGACTAGTTTAAGCCTTGGTAAGGAGTTTTAAATGTCAAGTCGGCCTGGCAGTAATACTGCACACATAGTCTCTGCTGTAGCCGGCCCGAGACATGTTTAAAGGGCTACTTGTCTGCATGGTGAGTTGGTAGTGTCAGTTTTTCAATAAATATCTGAATGAGTGTCTCAGTCCCTCTGTGGGTGTGTCATTGGATATGTAAGTAAGTATGTAGGCATATGTCTGGCTCTCTTAGTGACTCTAAGGGTCTCTAAATGTGTATGTAAGGGGCTGTATGTATTGGTTACTGGCTGTGTTAGTGAGTATTGCGGTATGTAACTCTGTGCAACTGCCTCCATTAGTGTCTGATACATAAGAGCTGTGTGTGTGTGAGTGTGTGCGTGTGTGTGTGTGAGTGAATGTTTAAGTGCCTCTCTCACTGTCTGACTGGGTGTATTAGTGGCTCTATCCTTTTGTACACAGGTATGTGAGTTGGAGTATGGGTGTGAGACTACATGTAAAACTGAGCATATGGGTCTCTTAGTGACTCTATAGATTTCTAAATGTGTATGTAAGGGACTGCATGGATTGCTTACTGGCTGTGTTAGTGAGTATTGGGGTATGTAACTGTGAATGCAACTGGCTCCATTACTGCTGGTTACATAAGAGCTGTGTGTGTGTGTGAGAGAGAGAGAGTAAATGTTTAAGTGCCTCTCTCTATTAGTGGCTCTATTCTTTTGTACATAGGTATGTGAGTTGCAGTATGGGTGGGAGACTTGATTTATAACTGGGCATATGGGTCTGTCAGTGTGCATGTAACTCACTGAACGTCAATGTACATGTCTTACCTGCTAAGCACTGTGCTCTATGGCCTACTACAGCCTACCTTAGAGTTGACTTATATGTAGTAGAAGAGTAGTTTATGCCTTGGGAAAGAGTTTTAAATATCAAGTCGGCCTGGCAGTAATACTGCACACACGCTCTGCAGTAGCAGGCCCAAGAAATGTTTAAAGTGCTACTTGTCTTGCAGTATGGATGTGAGACTAAATGTATAACTGGGCATATGGGTCTCTTAGTGACTCTATAGCTCTCTAAATGTATATGTAATGGACTGCATGGATTGCTTACTTGCCGTGTTAGTGAGTATTGGGGTGTGTAACTGTGTAGTGCAACTGCATCCATTACTGCTGGTTACATAAGAGCTGTGTGTGTGTTAGTGAATGTTTAAGTGCCCCTGTCACTGTCTGACTGGGTGTATTAGTGGTTCTATCATTTTGTACATAGGTATATGAGTTGCAATATGGGTGGGAGACTGGATGTATAACTGGGCATATGGCTCTGTAAGTGCACATGTAACTCACTGAAACTTCAAAGTACATGTCTTATCTTCTAAGCACATAGTACTCTGCTCTATGGCCTATCTACAGGATTCCTTAAGGGGGAATTATATGTAGTAGAAGAGGAGGTTAAGCCTTGGCTAGGAGCTTTAAATGTCAAGTCGGCCTAGCAGTAATACCGGACACATAGGCTGTGAAGTAGCAGGCCAGATACATGTTTAAAGGGCTACTTGTCTGCCTGGATGACTTGGTAGTGTCAGTTTTTCAGTACATATCTGAATGAATGTCTCTGTCCCTCTGTCGGTGTGTCATTGGATATGTAAGTAAGTATGCTGGTATATGTCTGTCTCTCAGAGTGACTTGATGGGCCTCTAAATATGTATGCAAGGGATGTATGGATTGCTTACTGTCTGTCTAAGTGATTACTGTGGTATATAACTGTGTGCAGCTGGCTCTGTTACTGGCAGATACATAAGTACTGTGTGTGTGTCTGAGTGAATGTTAAAGTGCCTCTATCACTGCCTAACTGGGTGTATTAGTGGCTGTATCCTTTTGTACATAGGTATATGCGTTGCAGTATGGGTGTGAGACTGTATGTATAACTGGACATACGGGTGTGTAAGTGCACAGGTAACTCACTTTAACTCCAAAGTACATGTCTTATCTTTTAAGCACATAGCTCCCTGCCCTATGGCCTACCTACAGCTTACCTTAGGGGTGACTTATATGTAGTAGAAGGGAGTTTTAAATGTTAACTTGGCCTGGCAGTAAAGCTGCATACATAGGCTCTGTAGTAGCAGGCCTCAGACATGTTTAAAGGCCAGTTTCTTGTGTCAGTGCTTGACTAGATATCTGTTTATCAGTCCATCTGTGTTTCTCTCACTGGATGTCTAATTAACTATATGGGTATATGAGTGCCTCTCTTAATAACTCTATGGGTCTGTAAATGTGTATCTAAGTGGCTGTATGGATTGCTAACTGGCTGTGTTAGTGAATGCTGGGATATGTAAGTCTGTGTACAACTGGCTCAGTTACGGCTGGATATATAAGTGCTGTGTGGGTATATGACTCAATGTGTAGCTGCCTCTGTCACTGTCTGACTGGGTTTGTCAGTGACTGCATGGTTTTGAAAATAGGTATCTCAGTGAAGGCATAGCTAAATGAGTAGATGTATAATTGAGTATATTGATGTGTAAGTGTACACCAAAAACTCTACTAAAGAGGGAACACTTCATATGTTTCAAAACAATCTTTTTCTGAAAGTTCCAAATAGTTTAAATGATCATCACTTGATTGTTTCTTCTTTTAGTCAATATATGAGGAGGAACCCATAATCGGTTTCCAAACAACGATTTAATTTTGTTTCATCAATGCATCGCACTTCAGCCCAGGCAACGTGCTTCGTCCTGAAGAGGACTTCATCAGGGCTGTAATTTAAACATACATATATACTTTTTTAAATTACAGAATAACTACAACATAGTCTCTGTACAATTTGACAAACATTTAAAAACACACAACTACCACAAAAACAAGGATCGTATGACTCCCCACTCCCTCCAACAATATACAATAACAAAAGACAATCTTAACATACATTTTCCCATATTTCACTCAGGTAAGAGTAGTTCATGATCCAATCCCCGCAGAGATTACAAGACATCAACATAGTATTTCATCATGCTTAAACCACTTTCTCCATTATGAATAAGGATAGCAAACTTCTATCCTTATTCATAAAGGTTGCACATATCATAAAAAGTGGCCTAAGCATGATGAAATACAATGTTGACGTCTTGTAATCTCTGTGGGGATTGGATCATGAATGTTTGTCGAATGAAGTGTTCCCTCTTTAGTAGAGTTTTGGTGTATGCTAGTGGCTCCTGAGCAGTGGAACCACAAGAGGTTGAGCGCTATTACTGTACATTTCAAATATTAGCACCAGTGCAGTCATCCTAGGGCCAACGCTGCTCTGGCTTTTGTAAATATTGATGTGTAAGTGTGTTTCTAATTCATCAAAATTTCAAACTACATATTTTATCCTTTTAAACACATACCTTCCTACTGTATTGGCTACACATAGCCAATACAGTAGGAAGGTATGTGTTTAAAGGCCTACTTCTCTGGGTTGAACAATCAGACGTACAAAAGCGACTTATTTACAAGCCCTGTGGCGCATGGCAGTAAAGCAAGTGACCTTGCTGTGCTGCCCTGCGCCACAGGGAAAGGGTAGTAATGCGCCATGTCTACAAGATACGGTGCATTTCTGTCCTCTCCCCCTGCACTGGTGCACAATGGGCTGCCTAGCGCAGATGCAGGCACCCTTGCACCATGGTGCAAGGATGCCTGCATCGCAGACAGGATTGTTTCTGTGCAGGAAGGAACACCTTTCTACACAAATGGAATCCATGGGTGCTTTTTCCTCTTTCTATGTGTGCTGCAGAATGCAGCATACATAGAAAGAGGAAAAGACAAGGAGAAATAAAGATATTTCTCCTCATTGCGTCTCCGTTGGGGAGGCGTAAGATTTTTACACATTTCCAGGTTTACAGATTCTTGCAAATCTGGGAATGTGTCAAATGGCATGGGTGTTACTTGGGAACACCCATGACACACCTCCCCATCATAGTGTAATGTAACACAGCGACTTGCGCTGCGTTGCCTCACTCCATATCTAGAAGGTCATGCAGGGTGGCTTTATGTGGCCTTGTGGATATGGCTAATCCTTGTGAGCCACCGGAATGTCACAAAAATTGACGTTCGGCGGCGCACAGGGCTTGTAAATAAGCCCCAAAGTATCAAGTACTGTTTAATTTTCAGACCCTGGGCAAAGTTACAGACTGAACTACAGGCTTATAAATATATATACCAATTGTGGATAAGGTAATGAAACCATATCTATGAGGCAAAAACATTCACTTCACCACTATCTACCACTAATAAACTTTTCACTCACCTAATTCCAACTGATTGACTCAGTATGCAACTGTATTTGTTAGTGATTGTTTCATTGTCCAAATGGCTATATAATAGACTGTTTACATGCATGTATCAGTTACTGTTCAAATGGGTGACTACTTCTGTGAGCACTTCACTTCATACATAATCGAGTATTTCACAGGATATCAAACTAATATTCATACTTTATATTATTTTATTTAACATGCACTTATAACTCAGTATATATTTTTATGAATATACATTGGCAATGTGCCCCATTATTAACATCCCTATGAAATCGCTTTGTTGTTCTCCAATTTTTAACGCAGTTTTGCTAGAAATTCTTATCAAGCAAGTTGACAAGTATCACTCTTAGTAGAAAAGAACCAGTAATTGCAATCGATCCCACTCTTTTTTCAGTGATACTAATGTACTCAGCAAATCATAACATTCCCTTCATTTTTTTCTTTTGTTACTCCACTTCTGCATGGTCAGTTTTTTAACCCTTTCTTAGTCTCCTGATAAGAAGTCCAATCTGGTAGCGTCTGTGTCGTCGCGACGCTCAGTGCGGCCCTCCATGTAACTTCAGGGCAGAGTCGCTAATCTATACGGTAGTCCGTTAATACATTTTCCATTACACTACTATCATTTCTTCAACTATAATTGATATTCTGTAATAGTAGTAAATGATGACATTTAAAAACATTTTTTTTATTGATAACCAAAAGCAGAGACATATCGTTCTTGCAGCAATAAATGATGACATTTGTCATAAAGAATACGTACTATGTGTAAACAACTCTCCTTTCAAGTTTGAAAGTACAGTGTATTTAGAACCCTTCCCCCCACAGTTTTAGCTCAGCTGCCATAGCAACCTCCTTTGCAACACTCTACTGTACCAGTAGGTCATAAGTTCAAAGGCACTGTCTGTCAGCAGCATACTAGTTTCAAGTTCAACTGTAGCAGGTGCAGTTGAGTGTTTGAAAATGTTAGCATATCCAAAATAGCATAACTTCTTTTTGAATTTATCGAAAGCCAATCACAGATCTACTTACTTTACCTTTTAAATCAATGCCTATTTTTAGCTACCAACATATTTACACCATCCAATCAAATATGTCCTTTTTTAAAACCAGGTCCTGTCTTCCATTTTAACTGCCTTTCCTTTTGAAAGCAGTCTCATTCAGATCCAGCCCTCTACTGTGTGCTGCTGTTCCTTGGCTTCAAAATGGTTAGAGTGTGGATGGTGGGTCATAGCTATGTCTAATGAGCCAGGGAGTGTGCTAGAAAGAGTGGCATTGACAGGGACTTTGGTTTGCCTAATGTGGCCATTACTTAGATAGGCCAGAGAGGGTTAAAGTATCATCAATTGCTTCCAATGGTTGAAAGCATTGTGGATTGCCAACATTCAGACCTCTTAATTGTGCACTGTCGTGGCAATGACCTAGGCACGCTTACTGGGGTAGGACTGGAAATCCTAATGAAGGATACCTTTAGTCAATTAACGACTCTTTTCCTTGACACTGCTTTGGTGTATTCTAACCTTGACCAAAGGCAGAAATGAAAGTGGTCAAACAAATTTTGTTCACAGATAGACAAAGCCAGGACAGATGTTAATAAAACTGTTTCTGCATTCCTCAGAGACTACAACATGGGCTCTATCTACAACAATAATTTAGGATTTGACATGGAGCATATATATAGAAGTGACGGAGTACATTTCTCAGAAAAAGGCAAAAGGATATTCCTTAACAACTTGAAAGACTGCATCCTATTTTATGTGTAGTTATCATCTACACACAAGCAACACAAAGGCTCTTCTAAGAGCCACCCTTTTACCAAACACTAATTCATTTGTGGATCCGCAAACCAAAAGCGCACATTCAATGCACAATAGCACATTTAGGATTTGTGACTCTGTGTTTGAATCTGTGCATGTGGCAATGGCTCTGTGAGTAGCCGTGTGAGTGTCTGAGTGGGCCCGTCAGTGGGTGCATAAGTATTTGAGTGGATATCTGAGTAGGTGAATGAGTGTCTGAGTGGGTTTGTAAGTATGTACAATAATGTCTGGGTGGGTCTGTGAGTGGTTGCATGAGTCTCTGAGTGAGTCTGTGAGTGGGTGCATGAATATTTGACTGGGTCTCTGAATGTGTGCTTCATTGTCTTAGTGCATCTTTGAGTGGATGCATGAGTGGGTCTGTGAAAGGGTGCGTGAGTCTCTGAGTGGGTATGTGACAGGGTGCCTGAGTCTCTGAGTGGGCCTATGAGTGTGTGCATAAGTGTCTGACTGGATCTGTGAGTCGGTTCATAAGTGTCTAAGTGACTATGACTGGGAGCATCACTTTCTGACTGAGTCTGTGAGTGGGTGTGTGAGTGTATGAGTGGGTCTGTGAGAGGGTGCATGAGTGTCTGAGTGGGTCTGTCAGTGGGTGCATAAGTGTCTGAGTGCATCTCTGAGTGGGTGCAAGAGTGTCTGAGTGGGTGTGTGACTCAATGCATGAGTGTCTGAGTGGGGCTCTGAGTGGGTGCATCAGTGTCTCAGTGAGTGGGTGAATGACTGAGTGGGTCTGTGAGTGGGATCATGTGTGTTTGAGTGGCTATCTGACTGGGTGCATGAGCGTCTGAGTGAGTCTCTGAGTGGGTGCATGAGTGTCTGAGTAGGTCTGTCACTGGCTGCATAAGTGTCTGAGTGGTTCTGTGAGTGAGAGCGTTAGTGTTTTAGTTAGTTCTGTGAGTGGTTTCATCAGTGTCTGAGCAGGTCTCTCACTGGGTGCATGAATGTCTGAGTGGGTCTGTTAGTGGATGAGTTAGTGTCTGACTGGGCCTGTGAGCAGTAGCGGCTCCTGGAGGGAGTGCTGCGGGGCGGTGAGGTGGGGGAGGGGCAGGGTGGGGGGTAGTAAACTTCGGCATACGGCCGAACGGAGGTAAGTACATAAATAAATAAATAAAATGAATTACATTGCGCACGCTGCATCTCCATCACCTCAACTACTGCTTACACCTCATCCAGTTCAGGATGTCCAGCACCTGCTGGAAACTTAACCCCACCAAAACCGAATTCCTAGTATTCGCTTAGAACAACATGCAACAACTTTTCCAAATCTAGCATAACAACATGAACCTAGATGAATTTGAACACCACCTTTGACCCAAGTCACTCAGATTTACTCCAGACAACGATCTCACCATCAAAGAACACATCGCCAGGAAAACCAAAAATGGGATAGCGTCAGCTCGATCAGCAAAAGAAAGTGAAACCATTCCTCACAGAAAGAAACTTCAAAATTGCTGTTGAAGCTCTTGTACTCTCGCATCTCGATAGTGAATATACCCTGCTCCATGACCAACCAGACCCAACATTTTCACCTCTTAAGGGAATCCTAGATGTTTCAGTACACTTTATCAAGAGCTTGAAGAAATTTGACCATATCAGCCCAATGTGCCGGAACTCCCCTGGTTCCTGTTGCGACTGCACCATCTTTAAAATCGACCAGCATGCCAACTTATCTGGATGTCGCCATCGACAGTGGAACATCCACAATCAGGACATTACATCAAGAACATTACATCACAGAGCAGTAACAGTCCACTTTCACTCTTAGAAACCAGCAACCCCTCTAATCACACATTGGCTGTGTCTTTTCCTTTGACCCTGTACAGTGCTCCTCTGCACAGGGGCGCAACAAACACCCCCGCAGCCCCTATGGTGCGGGGGGCCCCCAGTCTTCAATATGTGAAGGGGATCCCTCAGCTCATCTGTAAAGAGCTGTGAGAGGTTTGCTCTAAAGCAGCTGCAGTGTGCAGCCTGCTCTGAGCTCCTCGCACTGACCCAGGACTGAAGAGAAACAAAGTAACAACTTACATTGTTTCTCTTCAGTCAGAGCGCGCCAGGCCCCTGTCAAGGGTGGGGGTGGGGGCCCTCAGAGAGAGCATTCTCCACAGGGACTGCTCCTCTGAGAAGGGACGAGGCAGCACAGAGCTGACAGGGGCAGGAGAAGGTTTGCAGCTCCAGGAACAGGACTCTGCTGGGACGCATTGGAAAGTAAGCAAACATTGGAAATGCAATAGGTCTCGCATTTGTTTGAGTTGGAGCTATTGGCATTGTAAATGGCAATGGTTTTTACTTATTTGTTACAGAGTGTATGCATGTGGTGTGTTGTGGAATCATGTGGGTTGGATTGAATTAGTTAGTTGTGTAATTGTGTGGCTTGGAATTGTGTGGTGTGGAGTGAATTTGTGTATTGGAATTATGTGGCATGGGTGCTGTGGAATTATGTGGATAGTAATTATGTGGTATTAAGTGTCCTGGAATTATTTGGAGTGGGATTGTGTGTCAAGCTACATAAAAAAAACTTTAACTGTCCTGTTTTTAAAGAGATAGCTTCGGTATTTATCTGTGAATAATCTGCCATAAACATAGCGCAAAGTATTAACCTTTTCAAAACTAGGGTGACGGAATTCCATCGCACGAGCAGCGGGAGGAGCAGGGGAGGCGGGGCTTTAGCAAGACGCAATGCAGATAAGAGGATGGACTATTACACGCTGTAACAGGAGGAAGCATGAAAGTACTATCATGGCCAACAACATTTTTCTCTTAGTGAAATCGCCTGGGCAGCAACCAAGCACCCAGGGGTGAGACTTTGGAAAGCAGTCCACCAAAAGGGGGCCAGCATTTCTGACTGGCACAGCAGAGAGCGAGTGGCAAGTGCTCTGACTCTAAGCTTGACCTAAAAAGCAGAGATATGCTGCTACTTTGGGTCTAGGAAACCAGGTTAAAGTTTCAGAGTCCGACTTTTCATCCAGCATGCATGGTGCTGTTGGAAAAATCAGGGCAGGCTAAAAGTCAGTGACATGCTGACAGCTGAACACCAAGTATAGCCGGGCCTAGGGAGGAGGGGGGGTGAGAGGGGCACGACCTCTGCCCCCCAGAGTACACAGTGGATGCTGGGTGCCAAACATGAGTTATTGGAGATGCCAAGATGGAACAGTAAAGCTTGACACAGGCAGACAGGATGAGCTTTCAGCTGAGTGCAGACCTAAGGTCCCAACACCCAAAGTGATGCCTGAAGGGGTCTTTTGTAATGGGGTCACTTTATAGCTGCTATGACCATAGCTTCCTACTATCTCTTCAGGGGACAAGAGATAAACCACCCATATGTCATACTCGAAAAACACGTCCTGTTAATGTAGGTAAATGTGAGGAGGAGAGTGGGGAAAAGGCTGAGATAGGGCCCAAAGGTCCTTTTCCTGCTGGTCTCTGTATATCCACAAGCATGTGTACACATGAGGGATAGTTGCCCCTTTCCCCTTACCAACTTTGTGTTAAACATGTAGGCTAACAACTGCATGTGTAATCTTGGGGTGAATGTGACCTATTTGACAGTTCTATGTGTACAAGTCCCAGAGCCCAGTGTGCACATGTACATATGTCTTCTGCATTCATTGCTTTTGGGTACAGCTCCCAGGGCCACAGATGAACCTGTGTAAACTAGGGATGACGGCAGCTGTTTTTCTACATTCCAATGTCCGTGTTCATCCTCCTGGGTCTCAGTCACATGCATGTGCACATAGGCGGCTTGAAGGCTTCTTTCTACTCTGTTTAAAACCAGGAGCCTCCTGTTATATTCAATGCATTGATATGTTGACATCAGAGACTCGGTTTAACCCCTTCTATCCTAGTGGTGAACGGTTGGAGAGGTATGGAAGGAAGCAAAATAGTTTTTAAAAAAGGGGGTATTTCCCAGGCGGTCATAATAGAATAATAAATGGAGTACTGGTTCAGACAGGCATCCCTTTTGGGTCCCTCTGGGTACACGCAGACACCGGAAGTTATTGTCGCCTTGTCTGAAGCACACGGTATCCATGACACTGTGGGGCTACCGTCATGACAGGAGGCCAACGCTCTCTTACCTGAGGTGTCCCACATGTTCAGCTCTATCCGCTGCTACCTAATCTCAAAGCTCGCAGTATAGTTCTCAAAAACAGCAGGCACGTAGTTCTGAAAGACGGATGTGACAGCAGCTGCGAGTTAGTACCGAGAGGGCTGACAATTATTAGCTACAGTTGTGTTAAACAGTATCAAAGCTGGTTGAATTAGAGAAATTATAACCGTTTAAATGATAAATGTCAATGTAATTCCACTGTAGCGACATTCCATTTATTTACGTGCATTAATATCCCTTTCATCTGAAATCCGTTTTTGCAAGTGCCATTATAATCCCACTTTAGCGGCACTCAGTTTATCGAAGTGCTATAATAATCTCACTTTAGTGGTGCTCAGTTTATCGATCTCGGAAGAATGAAGAGCAATAGAGACACAACGGTGGATTGGAGACAGTGTACTACGTGTTACACACAATCACCACAGCAGGTTCATTCACCCACTAATTTAGCGCACCAGCCCCAAATTGGAGCGATGTTTGTTGCGCTGCTCATAATTGTTATGCAATATACGGACATAACCCTCAGCATCAACTGGTTAGATGGACGGTATCAAACTACAGCGCCAGAGGTTAAATTAATGGTAGACAGGTATCCGGGCGCCCGCAAACTGCATTTTCATGTGATGTGTGTTTATTATGCAGGAACTTCCTGCCTTCCTCAATGTGGGGTTTACTTGCAGTAGGAACAGCCATTCCAATATCCGCTTCTGCAGCGCACAAGTCTGCAGCCCACCCTGCCCGGCCACATCAAACCCCCAAATGGGCCTCCATTAAAGGAGAATAAAGTCCTTTCAGACCAGGGAATCCATGTTCTGCAAATCATCCTGCTGCTTTTCAGCTTTAATTAAGGTTGAGCAGCTCAGACTCTAGTGTACGCATCACCCTCCGATGTAAGGCAGTGATGAAAGCACAGATGCAAGTAGCCCACATAAGGTGTAGTTTGTAAAATACACCTACCCGGTCGCTTCACTGAAATACTACTCCTGTTGGTTGCATGGCCAACCACGACGAACACAGGAGGTGGAGCCATTGCGCGCTGTGCCAATTATCTGCCATAAACATAACCTTTTCAAAACAAGTCCTAAACGAGCACTGATGTTCCGCCCACAGAAATGCATACTCCGGGAGAGGAGAGCTGCCAGAACAAAGCGTGTGTGCTGCAGCAGCAGCTACTGTGCGCGCCGCTGCTCACTCCCGCGGCAATACTCAGTGGGAGTGAACTTTTGAAGAAAGGTGGGACATGCACCCACCAGTAACCATTTGGAGGCTACGATTTTTTAAGAACATTTGCAAAAGACTACCCAAAGCATGGGAGGAGTCATACCTCCACAAAGTACCTACAACAGATCGCCTAACAGCACAAGTGCTGTATAGGCTCGACCTATAAATCAGGGGCAGAACGATCAGTGCTGCAGCAGCTGCAGTGGTGCCCAGCTAGCTTGCCTGTGGAGACTGCATTTATTTTACTCGGCTGCTCAGATCAGTGTGTTTCCTCGTATCTGCCCTGCACCAACCTCTCTGTTTCCACTCGCTGGAGAGAAAGAAACTGGAAGGGCAGGTAGGAAAAAAACAGACCGGCTGCAGATAGGCATCAGAGATGAGCAGTGGTTTAATTTGTAGATAATTTCTGAGAGGCTGTATCACGATGGTGCTCTGGCTGCTTGTCAGGAGTTGTGATGCTTTATAAGTGAGTGGTGCAGCATCAGCCACCCAAGGACAGAGCAGTTCATAATCAAGACACTTTAGAGGAGGTGCTGAGAAGGCAGGGTAAGCACTTTCGGCACATGCAATGCTTTCAGTTCGTCACTCACCACCAGGGCCGACTTTAGCTCTGGTGGTGCCCTGTGCTACAGTCTTTTTTGGCACCCCTCCTCCAATGACCTCCTCCTCCGATTCCCTCACCACCATCTGGCAAAAGTGCCCCTCATCTCTCCATAGGCCCTCTCTCACAAACATTTAATTTGTTTTAAAGCACTGTTAAAGCTGGTTTTACTAATCCACTCACCTAGCCTAATAAAATACAGATCTGTTCTTTGCAGCAGGCATATTAACCCTCTGTGCTATTTTATGGCAAGTTAAAACTGCCACTAGACACAACTCTGACCTATTTCTCAAGCAGGAACATTCATTACAAGAGTTATCTTGACATTTTTATTGCTGCCCGAAAGCTGGATGCACAAGGAACTCTGCAGCAGGCATTTTTAAATCGTAAGAAGCTGCTAAGCACAGCGCCCCTCCTGAGTACAGTGCCCCTTTCCAGGTCGGTGCCTAGTGAGGCCGCACCACTCGCACTGCCCTAAAGCCGGCCCTGCTCACCACTCCCAAGCTCAATTGCTATATGCATATTTTCCCCTAAAAGCTAGAAGAACTTATAAAAATGAACCAGTAGTGGAAAGTTGAAATAAACACATCTAAGGTAGACAAAGTGATTTTCCAGGGTGAACGAAGGTGAGTGCTTCTGTTCTTGTTCTAGAAACTAAGACGCTTACTTGGCATTAAACTAAAGTTTGTTGTCTGTACATACAGTCCCTCCTGGGGTGCAAAGTCTTTTACATTTTTTGGGGGATACCAGAGCTCATTAACACAATGTTATAAATGTGCTTAGATTCACAGCAGTCCATTTGGGTGCAGCACTTGTGCTGGAGAAAGGTTCCTTGACCTGAGCTCCATGGTAGACACTGCAGAGGACCCAAGAACACAAAGCGCCGGCCAGTGCATATTTGAACGTAGGGGCAAAAATGCTGCAATGTGTATTTTTCAAATGGCATTACATTGTTAAAACCTATATACAGTGTTATATTAGAATGCTGCCTATCCATGAGGTGATGCAGCCCTTGGAGTTATTTAACATATGTCTCCGGTATGGGATTCTAACCTTATTTTATAGTTTCATTCTCAAGTGCAAAGTGAGACGACCACACATAAAGGATTCTGAACACTCAGAGAGAAATTTAAGGGACAGAGTGGAAGATAAAATTAGTGAGAGCGCGTCCGTCAGAGCAAGAAAATGAGAGAAGGGAAATATGTGATTGAGAAGTGTAACAATATGAGGGGAAACAAATGTGAGAAGCCAGAGAAAAAATTAGGTGACAGAAGAAGCACAGCATAAGGGGTAAAGAACGAGAGAGGGAGGAAAACAGAATGTAAAACAGAGGAGGAGCAAGATAATGAGAAGGAGATAAATGGAAAAAAGGAGATTAAGTGAGGCAGAGAGAGAGAGAGAGAGAGACGAAGGGTGAGAGAACTAAGAAGAGAAGACTTTGAGAGAGGGAGAAAGTGAGAGAGAAGATACAGTGAGATCAAAAGAGAAGACATGTTTTGTGATCTGTTGTTCATGAATTTGAATCTCAACTAGGCCAAGTCATAGTTTCATCTTTTTGAGGTTGGTAAATTTGTGCAGTAATGCCTTTGAGATTGTAGAAATACAGAACAAAGAAACACTTTATTATAAGAGGTGTCCTGGAGGTGAAGAGGGTTATCAGAGAGTTCCGCAGACCAAAGGAGAGTGAAATAAGTTTACAGTGTTTGAGAGTAACAGCGAAAATATAAGACCACAAATCTGAGAAACCTTAATAAACAAGAGAGGAAAAAAGGAATGTTTAAGGAGCACAAATGTGTGCATGTGAGAAAGAAAACAGGATTAGAGCTATGAAAATGGATTAATTTGCACTTAGGAAACAAACACTCTGGCGTATGAAAGAATACAAGATCAAAAGGTGAAAGAAAGCCCCAAAGAGAAAGTATAAAAGGAGCCTGAGAAACCCAGAGAGCCACATAAAGAATGAAAGAGACCCACAAGAGCAAACAAGGCACCGTTGAGAATGAGGGAGAGAGGCAGCTAAGCCACGAGAGAGAGAGCATATGAATTTTGAGTTTTTTAAGGATCTCTGAAAAACAATACGTTCTATTTCTGTTGAACATCATCAAAATATGTTGTGCAGAGAAAATTAAAGAAGCCAGAGATGGTAGATTGTGTTGTGTGGACCGATGTCAGGGGATAGATAAAGAGAGGAAGAGCAAAGAGAGAAAGGTAATGTTAGACAACCTAGGAGAGAGTGAAAGAAATCCCTTCAAATAGATGAGAAATAGGGCGAAGATGGATGAAGTAGGGCCTCAGGGAGCAATAGTACGGGCCCCAGGGAGGCAGAAAGAATAAAAGAAACAAGCCCAGAGAGAGGTGATAAAAAATGTTGAAAAAGAGAAAGAAAGAAAGAGCTCCATAACTGTAGGGTAAAATGATCCCAAATAGGAAAATGGGTGGAAGAGACCAGGAACCCACAAGGAGAGTGAAAAAATAAAAGAGAGAGCCATTGAAAGACAAAGGGAAAGGGGAGAAGGCTTCTGAAAAGTATTGAGACTTTTCAAAAGAGAGAGAAATAATGCCGAAAGAGAAATCCCCTGAAACAATGGGTAAAGAAGACAGACAGGATGAAAATTAGATAAAGGAAATACCGAAGGGAGAGGAGAACAGTATTCCCTTTACATGAGTTGGTTTTCAGTGTTCAGTGCATGTGTGATGTGCTGGATTGCAAGCACAGAGTTTGAACTTCTCTAGTTAGGTGTAAGTAGCTCACACTGGTCTGATCAGCCACTGCCGTATCCCCCAACAGTGCTACCTTCTCAGACTGCTCAGAGGGATCGAGGTTCATTTATTAAGGCTCATGGACCACTTCTGCATATTCCATAATTAAAATCCAACTCTGTGTCAGAGATTAAACTTCCCAAGCTGATAACTCTTAATACATTGATTATTTGACATTTAAGGCTCACATTTACCATCACACTAATCAACCTGAATGTACTTTTCTTCAATCTTGGTGCAGTTAAAATATCTTTGTTTATAAAATATCTAAGTATTTGGTGGCATATCCTATTGTGCTTGATATAATTAGGTATTGGCTTTTTCCCTAAAACGTTTTAATTTGCTTTATTCTCCTTGTAAATAGTGCTTCTTATTGACGTACACCACTTTGAATTTTACTTGTGTTGATAGAATATTATATTAATAATGTTAAAATGTAAATATTTTGCCGACCCATTGATCTTTTATGGTTCAGATCTTTTTATTAATTTATCCAGGAACAAATACTCTTACTTAAATCCAAAGGCCGCCGAGGTAGAACAGTGGGAGAACAGAAGAAGGAGATAGAGGGCGAGGAAGGGAGGATACCAGGGGGGATTGGGAAAGGTGGGAGCGGAGGGATAAAATCTCAGGAGTTGTCACCCAGGGAGCATACCTCTCTCGCCAGAATTAGCTCTTTCGCAACGTATTCAGTGTTAGCAGGCTGGGTCTTTTAGTGCGTCATACCCACTGCGGTCAGTCTTTGTCTTGCTGATCAGGCGTGCCCCCTCATCCTGTTAGCTGACGTACTCATAAGTAAAGAGAACTAGTAAGTTCCCAAAAGTCCTCTGCCAGAGATTGGATGCATGGGCCCCTCATTTTGTCAAAGTGTAGCAACTTGTTCTGCAGGGAAGCAGTAAGCTTTTCCATCCCGGAAGGTCCCACAGTTTATGCAGCCAGTCAAAGTGAGACGACAATGTATCTGTGCCCCATTTGGTTTTGATGACATGTTTAGCCCCACACAAATCCAAAATCCATTATTATTGCCTTCCCTTTGTTAGAGTGTAGAGGGTGTGTTGGGGCATTGGGGAGGCTACGTAGGACTTAGCTAGAAAGACAGGGTATATCTGTTGCAAACATTTCATTGATATCTTTCAGACGGCCTACCAGCAGTGTTTGAGTTTGGTACAGAACCAGAGGATATGAGTCAGTGTGTCTGGGTGGCCGAAGTTGCGTTAACAGCCATTAGGACTATTAAGTTTCCATTTCACCTTTTGGCTGGGGTGTATTAACAATAGTGTGTCACCTTAAGCATTGCTTCTTTTCCTGAGGCACAGAAGGAGGAGGTGTACACTTTGTGGAGGATGTCAGTCCATTTCTTTTGGATGAAGTGAAAGTCCAGATCAGCTTCCGAGCTGCGGGGCTAGAATAGTTGCACAATTCCCATATTTAAATCGTGTACCCAGACCCATCTTATCCACTATTTTCCACAGAAAAAGGCCAGTGCACTCGATCAAATGCATTGTCTCTGTCAATTGACAAGAGAAGTGCTGATACTCACTCTACAGTGAACGTGTGTTTGTCTGTCAGTCTCTCAGACACCCTGGAAGAGAAGCCTGCACCGTGTGAAAGGTTATGTTTGTGACTGGTTGTCTTTGTCTTTATCGATTTAGAGAAACTTGGGGACGACACCTTGGATTGTTTCTGCAGGACAGTAGGTTGGAGAAAGAGGTCGGTCTTAGTTTTCGGCTGATGATCAATAAACCAGGAGTTGGGGAAACTAGTGAGTCTTGAGTAGCGGCATCACATGTTGGTAGGTTGGGTGTTGGCAGGAGATCCTTGAGTTGTTCTCTGAACAGTAGCAGGTTGGATGGGTTTTGATACTCTACAGGAAGTCTGTTACACGGGCTGTTGTCAAACATTAAATGGATCAGCCCTCTGCGGAGTATTTTAAAGTGAGCTATTGGGAAGGCGGTGTGGGGTTGGAACACAGCTTATTTTTGGGGGTAATTTTGTCCTTGATCGATAGTGGTGCTTTGTGAGGTAGTGGCGTGGAAGTTGAAAAAGCAGCAAGAGAGAGTTGTTAGCATCCAGGAAATACAACAACCAGGTGAGCTGGTGTACTCCGCCTGTTAGAGCGGGTCACCGAGCACACGCCATCTTGGTCAGCGTCCTAGTTGTTTTAGCCAAGAGCGCTCCTCCCTATTTAAGGAGAGGGAAATGCAAGCGTGAGGTTAGTAAAATTACCCCGCTGCGCATCCTACGATCACTGTCTGGAAGAAAGCAGTGCGACCGACCGCCTTTTAAAAAAGCAAATTGTTTTTAGCTTTACTACTGTTTTTCACTACTGTTTTAAAGTTTGGGTAATTCATTGTAGCCCCCTATTATGCACTTGCACTTTGCCTGGCCAAGGTGAGCTGGTGTACTCTGCCTGTTAGAGCGGGTCACCGAGCACATGCCATCTTGGTCAGCGTCCTAGTTGTTTTAGCCAAGAGCGCTCCTCCCTATTTAAGGAGAGGGAAATGCAAGCGCGCAGCGGGCGCGCCACTGGCGCGCTGAAGGCGCGCCAAAGGCAAGCCCGTCTGCGCCCGTCCGCGCACCGGCTGCACACAGCGCCAGCCATGCTGTTGGTCAGGGATATCGTCCGACTGGGAACGTTAGCCTTCGCTATTCAAAGGTGCAACTAATCTCTATAGGTGAGCATGGTGGTTTGGGTTCAAAAGGCGAGGAACTGAGAGAAGAAAGGACTCCCCCAGAGAACCTTACATCAGATAATCTTAAATGTGGCTTACTTAATGTCAGATCCCCGATAAAGCACTACCAGGAGATTTTTATCTTGCTGGAATGTCAAGATTTGGATGCACTGTTCCTAACTGAAACATGGTCACGATCTGACTCCGAGGTCGAGTTGGGGCTAGCTTGCCCCCCAGGCTACAAAGTGTTTCATAAACCACGGTTAGTTGGGAGAGGAGGGGGGGTGGGGATGATCTACAAAGATAAATGGAACTTTGCCCCTATAAATGTCGATGAAGTGGAGGGTACTGAACTTTTAGGGTTCTCCCTCAAGGACGCTAAAGGTCAACTGTTTTCTGGCATAGTTTGTTACAGACCCCCTGGAGGATTGAGCCCCCAGTATCAAGCATTGATTGACATTTTCTATAACATGTCACTCACCCATTCCAGAATGATTATTGTGGGAGCCTTCAATCTCTGGGAAAATGGGAATCTAGGCCTGGCCTTGAAAGAACTACTTCAAGCATGTGAGAATTTAAACATGCAACAACTGGTGTTACATCCAACACACCAGGGAGGCCATGTCTTAGACTTGATATTTGCAGATCACAAGGAGGTAGAGGTGGTAGAGATATTGCCTCTATGCTGTACTGATCATTTTTTAATCCAATTTCTGGTTGTGCCTCCCAGAGTGAGCAATAAAACTACTCATCCTGGTAACAATCGACTGGGAAGGGAATGGGCTAAACTGTGGAAAACCAAACAATCCCCGTTATTTACTGAAAAGAACTCTTTTGATGCCAGTAAATCGGTGGAAGAAAACTATCTTAATTTTTGTGGTCAGATAAATCACACTCTTGACCAATTGGCACCAGTGAAAAAATTAAAGAATAGGGATAAACCATCAGCCCCATGGTATAACAAGGAGTTAAAGATGCAAAGGAAAAATTGTAAACAGGCAGAAAGAAAGTGGAGGAAACGCTATGAGGAAAAGGACAAAATAGCTTTGAAAGTAGCATTGGGCACAGAACAATTGCTAAGGCAAAAGCCGAATACTATGCAAAAACTATTCTGCAGGCGCCTAACAGTGCGAGAACTATATTTAAAATAGTGAACGACCTTTCTAAACCTGATTGTGTGAAGAATAAGATTACTGCCACGCAAGATCTATGTGATGGCCTGGCAGTGTATTTCAAGGAGAAGATTAACAAAATTATTGGTGGCCTGGAATCAAACCAGGAAACTGGGACGGACGGTGGAAGTAGTTCACCCGAATCAATGATGTTGGGGAAGCAGGAAGAGGGAGTAGATAAAGATAAACAGGCTACTCTGGATCACTTCCAGATCCCCACAGAGGAAGATTTTAACAAATTAGCTTTGAATGTCTCCTCCGGTTCACCATTGGACCCTCTCCCGCATAGGGTGTGGAGAGAATTTAAGGAAGAGCTTTTTCCTCGGCTCCGCCAAATATGCTGCCAATCATTGAGCAGCGGAATGGTCCCAGACTGCTGGAAGAAGGCAATGGTGACACCCTTACTGAAGAAAGCTACACTTGATCCCCTATGCCCGTCTAACTACAGGCCCATCTCCTTGCTGCCCTACTGTTGTATTCCGCTTTAGGTGTCCGTATATAGGTTTTCCAGAAACATGTCCTTATATAGGCACAATTTGCATTGCCCTTATATAGGCATAAGATCCCAGTCCTTATTTAGGCATGCTATCCAAATACAGGCATGGTCACTTACATCCGTCCACCCTAACGTCACAACTAGTTCTTAGAAACCAGACCCTTAAGCTCTTGGGAGTTTCCCTAGCACAGGATTATTGATTTCTCCAGGAACTCATTTATTATGCATGAACCGCTATACCTTAAGGGTTCATTCCTGACGTCTTCCTCTGCCCAACTTTACGTCAATGCTAACATTCCAAGGCACCTACCGGGTATAAATATACCTTCCCTTGCCCAAGCAATAAGGAGGAGACCTCGACTTTAGAGGAGCCTGTGTCCCGGCCTGACGCACTGACAAGAGACGCTGTCATCCCTGCTCGCAGAGAATCCAGCTCCCAGTGTTCTGACTCCCTTCGCAGGGTGTTAGAGTTCGAGACCCGGAAGGAGATTCCCACCTCTCTCATTCTCAAGGTATGGAGCTGACTAGAACCTAGAGGGACTCTTGGCATACCAGACTCTTGGCATACTAGACTATAGCATACCATACTATAGAATACTTCACCTACTTCTTACCTTGCACTACACTTAGGTTAGGTACACTGGGGTAGAACTAGCTTAGAGAAGCATCTTATGAGTACTCGCATTTTTAGCTTATGTTATTTATGTATATGAATATATGTGTCATAGCTAAAAGATAATGCTAGCGCAGTATTATTTCTTTCTACTGCTTACGCTGTACATTATATATATTGCATACTGTCTTGTGATCATAACAGCTCATATCTCTTACACGAGAAACAAGACTGTTCAATAAATCCTTTTATTGAAACGCCCGTCTATTCTTTATGTGTAACTCTGAAGAAACTAAGCATGCATGATTAGCTGAGTGAAACTGTTATCTATTGTTTCCACGATTCTGAGAGCGTTCCGATTCTAAAGGGAAACAAAGTTGTCATGTTTATGCGGTTGCCAGAAACTACTCCCTTCTTGTTTACAAGGAGTTTCTAGTGGCCTCTGAGTTAGCTGGCACAAAGTAATTAAGTTTAATATACTCGATAGGGACATACTGACCTCAGTCCTATGTCAAATCTATAGGGTATATTATTCCAATGCGCAGAGCCTATTAGGAAAATAGGAACTACACTACATGGTGCCCAACGGTTTGGTAATGCACTAATGTAACGCTAGATTCTGAGTAACTCAGTCGCGCTTTTCTCTCAGAGACCCCTACTCACATACTCCATAAGACGTCTGGAGTCGGTAGGGTTAAGTATCCACCAAAGCTAAATAGGACAAAAACCCTATATATTAGCTGTTTGGTTTGTTCAACGTTGAAGGATACAGTGTTCCAAAATATTGTGCACCTTATCTTTTGTTTCCTTGAAACTTGTTCTACATTTTTCAAAAAACAATGTCTGACCCCGAGAACGGTGTAGCTGCGGCTGATCTATTCGTAACAGTTTTTAACTTTACAGGTTTAAATGAAACAGATGAGGGTGTTATAAACATCCCTCCAAACTTAAGAAGAGCCATCACTCTAAAACTTATAAAACACGGCCTAACACCAAGAGGTGGTAGAGCAGTTTTCGCGATAGAGGCACACGAATCCTTTCAGACAGAGGTATTCTATTCATGGATAGTATTCCCAGAATCAAATCCAGTAACAAAACTGTCTCACTTCTTTAAAGAAGATGAACCACCAGAGGAATATATTCCTTTCGAGGATATTGAAATTCCACTGACATACCAGGAGCATAATCTCTGGTTTAAAGGCGCCCTAAAACATCACAAAAACATTACCAGGCTCGGTCCACTAGGTAGACCAGAAGCAACATGGCCGATTCTAGCCGGTAACACACCTCATCCTGACATCGATGTAATGTCAGACGAGGAATTACTTACTCAACTACAAGAGTTAATAAAAACTTACAGACAATTAGTCCAATATGTCATGCAGACTTTCACAGTCCAACCACCAATGACCATTCCAAGTCAAACCCCTCTACAGGGGAATACACTAAAAATTACTCCACAGACTTTACACGCAGTCAAGGGTAAAATGCCCACAAAAAGTGAGCAAATTCCATTCTGGATAGCTCAAAAAATTACTCAAATTGAAGCAGTATTTCCTAATACTAGCCCTTATGAGAAACACAGAATCCTAACAATCCGTTTACCAATGGGGATCACACCACAACTGGAAGATTGCACCACTTTGGGCGCAGTCTTTGCTGCCATCTATACTAAAACACATGGTGTTCCATCAATTGCAGTAATACCAGATGTCCTGAAACAAATTCAAAACGAATACGGGGCAGAGCCTGCTCTGAATTTAGGTATGAAATTACTGAAAAACTTCGACCAGGTCTCAACAATAATATTATCTAATATTAAAGGGGAGGCAGCATCAGTGGCGATCCGCCAACGCTTAAGGGAATTTGATGTACCAGAACATCAACATGAACTACCCAGAATAATAGAACAATCTTATGCAGAATTAGGCAGAGATAGTTTGGGTGGAAAACCTTTGAAGCCAAAACTATCTGAAAGTCCTGAGAAGGACTCTATTAAACAAACTCCTACATCTTCTAAAAAGAAGTGGGAAACTAATAAACAAAATTCAAACGAGACACTTTCTCAATCCCGAGGTAGGTCTCCTCAAAAGGAGCCCTCTGAAAGGAGGTATAACCTCAGGAATAGGGATAATTTAAGAAAACCTGACAGGTATCAAGATACTGATACACGTTCCTCTCGTACCTTTCAGATATCGTCACAGACATCGGAAAGAAGAGGACGGTCAGAACATAGAGAAGAACGCGTTAAATCCAAAGACGACAAACACGTTCAGAAAAATAAATCAAAACCTCAATTCACAAAAAAGAAGGTAGCAGGTCTGAAGATCAGACATGCCGAGAATACTGAGAACACAGCTCAAGAACGGAGAATGGGCTCAGACAATGCTGGACAGTTCAGCAGAAGTCACAATAGCTCGCCAGAACCTGAAGGAACTTCTGGAGATAGTGGACTTGAATGAGTACATCACAGTAGAAACTGTAGACACCAGGGTTGGTACTCCACAAAAGTTATATGAAATAACACTCCGAATGGAGGGAGACATACCAAGAAAAGTGAAAATACTCTTTTGGGAGAAACTTTCAAGGGGTTATGATATACTTCTAGCAGAAAAAGACTGGCCACCGCACTTTGTCAGGGAGTGCCCACATGGCGAGGGCATCATTATGCCTGCCTTCTCCAACCATATTCCAATTCACCTAAAATATACTTATGCCAGGAAATGGGCAGTTGTCCAGGCCCCAGCATTATATAAAAATCATGTAGGATGGGATGAGGACTCACCTCACCATAAAATACAGCTAAAAAATCAACCTACTGCACAAAGGCAGTACCCAATAAAACAAGAAGCTAAAAAACAGGTCAGGGAGATCTTAGATCAACTTGAATACCAAGGGGTGATTGAAACATGCACCTCCTCAATGAACAATCCTTTGTTTCCTGTATCCAAACCAGACAATACATATCGTCTAGTTTTGGATTACAGACACTTGAACACTTGTTCCAAAACATTTGCAGTGCAAAATGTACATAGTACAGCATTAATGAATAACATTGTGCGTAAAAAATATAAAACCACATTAGACATTTCAAATGGTTTCTTTTCTCAAAACATAGCACCTGAAAGCAGGTACTTAACAGCTTTCTCAATAATGGGGACCCAGCGTCAATTTTGTAGACTCCCACAAGGGTTCAAAAACAGCCCGGGGTTATTCTCAGCAAGAGTAACAGAGTTACTACAAATTTATGATAATGAGGCATTGTCATATGTCGATGACATCTATCTGACAGACGATGATCTGGATAGGCACTTGAACAGGGTGAGTACCATTATATTGGGCTTCGCCTCTGAAGGCTATAAATTCAACTTTAAAAAATCCAGAATTGCCCATCTCAATGTCCTTTTCCTGGGATATGAGCTTTCAAGTGAAGGCAAGAGCCTAGCAGCTAACTTTTTAGAAAAGTGCACGCTGCTCCAACCTCCAAAAACGCTGAAAAATTTACAATCCATCTTGGGTTTCCTAAATTTTGGAAGAACTTAAATTCTAAATTACGCAGAAAGGGTTAAACCTCTCTACGAATTAATTAAACCTGATTTTTCAACAAAACATTGGACAAAGGAACACACAGACATCCTGCGTTCACTCCAAGCTAACATGTTAGCAACAAATCACTTACAAGCACGCGTAAATCAACGCAATTTAGTGATCCGAATAATTTCGGGTCAATGCGGATTCACCTATTTAACATTTAATGAGGGTGAAAAAGTACCAATAGCATACAAATCACATTTGCATACACAAGCAGAAATGCGCTTCACTTCAACAGAAAAAAATACTGACAGCAGTTCAAACCGCTGTAGCAAAAGAAAGAGCTCTAGCTCAAGGAAAATGCATTATTGTCGTAACCCCAGTACCAGCCTTAGAGGCGGTTACAAAAGCGAGCATTCCGAATGTAAAAGCTTTACATCCTAGATGGATACAATGGGTTAATTCTCTTGCTGCAACAGATGTTGAATATGTTTTTGATCCTGATTTAAAAACACAAGCGTTCCTGCAATATGAACAACGTTCCTTTTGCTTGAATCCCTGGAGTGGGGGATAGGGTAATTCCAAACATGGAACGTAGATTAGGACTAATCCTAGCAGCACATGAGGGGATAGCCTCTGCCCATGCAGGTGTTTCTGCAACAGTATCTTTAATAAAACAAAGATATTGGTGGCCTGGCATTAGGAAACAGACCAAAAACTATGTTTTGGAATGTGAAATATGCCAACAGATGAAAGTCTCCACAGTGAAACGTCCTGCGCAGACACCCCTGTTGATTTCAGACAAACCATTAGCTTGTGTTTACCTGGACCACTGCGGTCCCTTGCAAAGGGACGGTAACTATAAATATATAATGGTCGCAGTGGATTCGTGCTCAAGGTTCCTATGGATATGGCCTCAGCGCTCGGCTGACGCTCGAACTGTTATAAAAGATTTATCGGCACATACGCAATAGGCACACTACATTCTGACCAGGGCCCTGCGTTTAGCTCTCGGGCTTACAAAGAAGCCATGGCCAGTTTGGGCGCAGCATTGTGGTACTCCTCTCCGTTTCATCCTGAGGGAAATTCTGTTGTGGAAAGGAAAAACCGGGACATAAAGCAGTCTATAACAGCTAGAGTATTAGGTTCGGGTGATGGGTGGGTCAAACATCTTTATGGGGTCCAACAATCATTAAATAATTTTCCAAGAAGTTCTCTAGGGGGGTCACTCCATATGAGGACCTATTTGGGACAAGAATGTGGGTTCCTAATCTCGAATGTAAAGGCACAGTGGTGGAAAATAAACCCTTTGATATCAAAGATCGTTTGGCTGTTTTACAGGATCTAAATGAACTAAGATCGAAACAAAGCAATGTGTTCCTGAAGCCAACCACCAATGGGGAAAGACCGGCAGTCCCAGCAAGGCCTGTCTGGATCCCAAAAGTTGGGGATCTAGTCAGAGAGAAGAATGCGGACAAGAAGGAATTTGGACCTTCTTACAGACAACCAGTAACTGTCCTAGCCGTCCACGGAACAAGAACAGTACTTCTGCCGCCCCTTGCTGGTAAAAATGAGAAAAGATTTGTGTCAATCGACCTCATCAAACCACAGTATGTGGCCAATACTAAATAGTAGGCCTCGTGGACTCCGACCTAGTAGCAGACGCACTCCTCTCGCTACTATCCAAGAGGTTCAGACTGAAAGACTCATAACCATCAAGAATTCAGCAGTAACAGATGAAGGACTAAGCAACAATGCTATGGAACTCATCCCTCTTGAAACTCAAGTAATAGTTCGTTCAGATACACCTGTCTACAACAACGTAACACGTGATCAACTGGTTCCAGGGATTTCAACGAATCCTGATGCAATTTTAACAATTGACCGAACTGCTTCTGGCTATTTCATTAACTTTGATACGTTTTCTGAGGATCCAAGTGAACCTGAAACGACGCCAGCCTCAAAAACTTTCAAGCAACAAGTACAAGACCTTTTTCATTTCCTGAAAGAGACTTATCTGGTTTCACCATGGATTGAACTATGGATTATTTCTGGAATATTTTTCTTTCTGTTTTGGCTAGCTTTGGTTATGACTCTTAGCGTGCTTATAAATGGCAGATACATCCGTATGGGCACTGAAAGTAAAAATGTGAACTTACTTTTAAAACCACACAAATCTTCCCATCGTGAAACAAGAGACTTGTCAGCAGTGAACATCACAGCCGTTCCTATACAGGATGGTATAGTTTGGGACAAAACCGATTTCGACATATTCGGCCCGACGGAACTTTTGAAGATTCCACATTTATTTAAAATTTCATTAAGTGACTTTATTACCTCCAGTACCTATTCTGATGATTGGGACTTTGAGACTGTTAATGGTATGATGTCTGACCTAGAAAGGTCTGCTGCGTTCTCTAACAATGAATACTTAGAGGGTTCATCAGACTATGAACAGCTTTATTGTTACAACCACTATGCTCATCATTTCTTGCATAAATCTGCAACACCTACAAATGTGTTTATGTTTAACCAATGGGAACATTGTCCTACACCTCCAAAGGGTAGTTCAAAAACGTTTGCAAATAAGTTTCCATATTTTTCAGGGTACAATACATCTGATCCAGAAACATTTTATTATAAAAATGTAAACAAAACAGGACAGAAAATTATGTTAACTAATACAAAACAGATTTATTCTGCAGCCTTTATTACCCAACTGTCTAGACAAGGATTTGACTTTTGGAAAGACACAATCGACACAAAATCTGTCTGGGGTTCTAAAGATTGGCAAGTGCAGGGGATAGAAGCTTTGTTTAGAGCCTTTATCATCCCACATCAAATAATGTTTTTGAATGATACTGTGCAACAAACGTCTTGCCTTGGTTTAGCCAAGATCATAGACAGGAACACACCTTCTGTACCAACACCTGCAAGTAATAGCACTACACAGGGAGCGGTCACAGTAGACACAATACTACAAAACAACAGATCAGATCCTGATTGGAAAAAATGGTTACTCTGGCCCACAGACACAAACATCTGTCAAGAAAGATTCCTGAATAGAATACAGAGCTTTACTATCAATAGGCCAGACACACGTTATGTTCAAAGACAACATCCAGGGGTAGTAACAACATACAGTGTAGGAAAATTGTGCCTTGACTGTTTACAAAAATCTACACTTGAGGATGTGAAACAACACTTATCTTTACTTAAAGAAGATGCAGACCTTAGGGAATTCTTGCTAGGACCAAGAAAACCGCGTCAAAAACGTTTCATATATGCCGGCATTTATGCTGCTTATAATGAAATATGGAAGGTTTCACAGGCAGAGGCCGCAGAAAGAATACGTGAACTTGATCGTATTAACTTAGAGAAATCTCTCACTGTGTTCGACAATGGGTTAACAACTTTGTCATGTAGAATTTATTCATTGGACAACATTGTATCCTCTGCTATTGACATACTGGAACAAGATTTAGCCATGTTACAACAAGGCCAATCTCAGTTACGTTCTATTATGTTATTAGGCTGGACGCTGCAATCTTTGCGTGCAGGCTATGTGCCTTGGCGTTTTATCAACACGTCGTCTTTATTTGCAGAATACAATCTAACGGATAAACAGATTGAACTGGCAAAAAGGGGAGCAAAGTATACAGTGCTGAGCATTGAAAAACTGGAAAAATTACCATTTACGGTAGCAGAAAAACCAGCTACAGAATGGCTTATTCATGGCAAAATAACTCTGCCAGTCACTACTTTTCATTTTCAGTATTGCCTCAAACAAATGCAAGCAGGCAAATATGAAAGGTTGGGTAAGGAGTACATTAAGACATTTTGGGATTTACCTTACGATTACAGATGTTGGAGTGGGGATCGTGAAGTGTTTCTAAGCGGTACACACTGTGAAAATGCACTGAGCGGTTCACTCATATGTCAGGACATTTCTTTACACGGGGCTTGTAATGGTTCTGTGGCAAACTTGTCCTGCCACCAGCAGGGTACACCAGCTGCTGTGATTAATCCAACGTTTGGCCAACTTTCTAACGGGAGTTACCTCATGTTGAATGATCAGAGTTGCTGTGGCATGTTGCCAGGCATCCCATATCTGGTAACGGTCGGCTCCAGGGTTACTTGTTGTATGCAAGTATTGTTCCCCCCAGTAGACACAGTCACGGAGTCGCCTCTATGGCTTTCATTGAATGTTTCTTTTATACGTTTTGATACTTTAAGCAGAATGAAAGCCATGCTTTTGCAACAGACCATGCCTCTGACCTCGGCCAAAGAAATCTATGATTTACAAATTGCAAGGACTTCGGCTGAGATACAGGCTTTAATTCGTACAAACTGCCCTATACATTTCGTAGAAATGATGGGACGTATCTTAAACATGTCTGATACGAGCGGGATTGTACATGTATTTAAGACCATCTGTTCAGGACTGTTAACACCTTTTCAGGCAGTCCTCGGAATCAGTCCAAACTTCGCACATTCGGTGTTTGGTGGTGTGCCATTAATTCTAGCACTGGTTGTGGGAATCCTGTTCTTATTCCTACTGCTACGCTATGGCAAGCCTATCCACCGGCGTCACTCCCAGCAATTCGGAGAAAGTTCTCCTAGAACGGAAGTGCCGTGAGCGCATAGTGCAACTTTTGGGCATACCTCGTCTACGGGAACTTAATACAACATGGTTTCTGTCATTTAGACCAATCTGGCAAGATTGCATCTTACCTGTTCTACGCTGCCTGCTTTGCGGTGAAGAATGCGTGCTAGACACTTGTCTAACACTCCCATCAGTCATGCCAACGGATATCGATACTCTGCTGGACCCGATAACGGCCCATGCTCTGTGTTGTCCCCAAAGGCTACCAATCCTGATGACTGCATTCCTTGAGATCTCACCGACGCTTCCTGCTGCTGCTGAGGTACGAGATGGATCAACAGGCACACAGGTAACAATTGACGCGAACATTGCTGCGGCATCCTATGCTGAAGGCGATGCATCACATCTCTGTGCAGTTAACCTTCTAAATGAGGTATTCCAACTGTAGACGATCTTTTGTCTACAGAAATAGATGATTTCATGTTTACACCAGACCCATACACTGACTTTGATTCGGCTCACAGTGTACCAGGGAAGCAATGAAATGTGGCCTCCATATTTTCAAAACAGAACAAAACTTGGAACTCTTCCTAAAAATTGAACTTTTTATTTTTCTATATTTTTTAAAATACATGGCAAACTCAATCTGCTTACAGTAGAACTATTCATATAAAACGGACTTCTTTGAATACTTCCAGGGACACATTGTCACCTTATTTTATTATAATTTCATTTTAGCACCATGTTTTGAAATGGCTTTGATTTTTGAAAACTTGTCAACCATTTCGTCATATGTATATATTTCTGTTTATTCATTCATGTTGCATTTATTTCCAGTATATGCTTAGAATGAAAAAATGCTTTAAAATGTACAGTACCTATTGCATTCAACAGTTTATTTTAAACTTCTTTTTAATATGCTTTTAGAAATGTTTTTAGCAACATGTGGTACTCAGTTTAATGTTTAGCATTTAATGTTTAGCATTTAGTATTATCGTTCATTCGAAAGTGGAGTGGGTGTTGTATTCCGCTTTAGGTGTCCGTATATAGGTTTTCCAGAAACATGTCCTTATATAGGCACAATTTGCATTGCCCTTATATAGGCATAAGATCCCAGTCCTTATTTAGGCATTAGCCATGCTATCCAAATACAGGCATGGTCACTTACATCCGTCCACCCTAACGTCACAACGAGTTCTTAGAAACCAGACCCTTAAGCTCTTGGGAGTTCCCCTAGCACAGGATTATTGATTTCTCCAAGAACTCATTTATTATGCATGAACCGCTATACCTTAAGGGTTCATTCCTGACGTCTTCCTCTGCCCAACTTTACGTCAATGCTAACATTCCGCAATCCAACACTTCCCCTACTGTTGTACTTGCTGGAGTGGGAATAGTAAATTATTCCCCTCCGCTATCCTACACTTTCCCTACTGTTGCACTCGCTGGAGTGGGAATAGTAATTGTTACCTTCCCGCTATCCAACGCTTTCCCTACTGTTACACTTGTTGGAGTGGGAATAGTAATTTTATCCACTACGCTATGCAATGTTTTCCCTAATGTTATAATTAATGTAGTGTGAAATATTTTTTTTTTTTAAATAATAATTTTAATAATTTAATTTATTATATAGAAAATAAATTTTTATATTTATATTACAGGTTTATTTAGATATATATGTAATTATAATTTAAATTATGTTTTTAACATTTTATAATTAAATTTAATAATTATGTATTAATATTATTAAGTTAATATATATATATATTAAAAAGTATGCATGTTTAATATTTTTTTACATTACATTTATTATTTATTAATTTTAAAAAAAATTAATAATTCTAACTGTTTTATTTAATTATATTTATAATTTAATTAGTTTTATATTATTTTTAAGACATTAAAAAAAATGATATTTTTGTATAACTGTGGGGCATATTAGCAAGACCCACGTTAAAATTATCGCCGTTTTAGCGGCAGGAAACTGTCGCTAAAACGGCGATAATGGGCTTGCTAATATGCGTTATGGAATTCCAATAGAAGCCCAGGTTAGATGTCCTGCACATCTAACCTGGGCTTCTATTGGATTCTATAGCGCATATTAGCAAGCCCATTATCGCCGTTTTAGCAACAGTTTCCTGCCGCTAAAACGGCGATAATTTTAACGTGGGTCTTTCTAATATGCCCTATATTTTTAACAACGATATTTTTGATTCGATATTTTGGTACTTATCTTTATGGAGATAGGAAGTCGATATTTTGACCATCGATATTTTGTAAACGATATTCTGGTACCCCGATATTTTGACTGACGATATTATGTCAGTGATCCGAAGGTATGACAACAAATAACTTTATACTGCTTATGCACTAAGGCACCATGTGGCTTGTTATGAGTGCACTGGGTGCAGTGGTTTCATTCCACACCCTTGGAGGTAACGATGCAGATGCACAACTTCAGGCTATTATGCCGTTTCCGCCTGTCCTGGATTGAAAAAAGCGAGGAATGCAGGTAAAATGCCCCGCAAAACAAGAATGCCTCATTCAGGACATTGAGGAATGCAGTGAACAAGGAAATCTTGTGTCGCTCAGCACTGTCAGTGGTCCAACATTGTAAATACCGTAACGGTAATTCCACTAAATTAATTACAATGGTCGACCCCTGAAATTGCTCTTCAATGGAACTTTGCCATCAGGGGAGCTTGTGTGTGGCACCTGCCTGTTAGCAGGACCCTGCTGGCAGGCTTGGCACACAAACTTCCCTGATGAAGAAGTCGCTTTGAAGTGCAGTTGCAAGGGGAACGGGCAATGTATTTACCTTAATGTAAGAAGGTAAGTACATTACCCGGCCACTTACAGTGCTTGTAAAAACAACTGTAATTTTCTTTTTACTACACTCGGAATCAGCTCTATTCTGCTCCACATGCGGAAAAAAATAAAAACCCCTGTGTTTTGCTTAATGCATTTGAATTTCGCCACCACTCGTTGTAGTTATTGGTAAGGGTGCAAAGGTGTTTTTTTTTTTCTAAAGATGTTCTGTGAGTTGCCACGTGGGGTTAGATAGTCTACAGAGCAATATTCTCATGAATCTAAACTATGGAGTCCTGAAAAGAAAATGTTTTATGAGAAATAAACCACTCAACAACAGTACAGCAGTACATTTTCAATTCCAGGTGTACGTTTTTATATTATAGTGTCTCAACTCTTTTCTAGCAGAAATTGATAATGTTAATAAATTACAGAGCTTATTTCTACATTAGCATATATAATCCTCTCAGCTAAATGAGAACAAGACCTTTCTCAAACTTTATTCATAAACTCTTGGTCTATTTATGACAGCAAAAGCATCTCTTTCCATTGATGCCAATTCAAAGCTGTGAATCTCTTCCTCTTCTTTTTGATGACTATTTCGCTTCCATTTTCGATGAGTGATCGGATTGTGAAGAACATGCCTTCTCTCAGAGTCTTTGTAGCCAGTGCCGACTGCTGCTTAATTGGGGTGGCGGGATGAAAATAAAATCCACATACCTAAAGGCCGGCCGCTACTTCTCAGTCGTCGACGCAGGAAGCACACAGGCTCCCCTAGCCAATCACGACGTTGCTGTCTTCAGCATGACAGCAGCTTTGTGATTGGTCTGAGCGCCTTGGTTCGGCGCTCAGACAAGAACTGACAGCCTGTGCATGTTCTCCACTAAGGCTGTGCAATACAGCTGATGGAGAACATGCAAAGTGCGCATGACTGTTTGGCCGGCCTAAGACGCTTAGAGAGTGCGCACAACTCCTCCCCATGGCCCCTGCTCTGGCCAGGCCAGCCCAGCCCTGCCCCGCACCTAAGCCAGTACAAAAAAATTAAATGATAATAACATTACGTTATTATCATTTTTCCGTTTTGAACTGCTCACAGAGCAGTGGGGCGACGCTCCTCCACCTTAGCAGAGGAACCGCCGCTGTTTGTAGCATGGCCTTGAGTCTCTCACGGCTTTCCATTGCAGTAGTTCTTGTATATTAGAATATTGTCACTTATGGCCATCACCCCTCCTAGGCCCACTAGTTTGCCATTCTAGAATGCCTCTTCCTTCGGCAAAATCCTGAAACGTAGGGGCCTGTGTAATGTTTGGTGGGTTGCCAGGTTGGCGGGCTAACTGCTAAAAAGCACAGGTAAAAATTCTGTGACATACAGAGAGCTTTCTCCATGGATTTCCGGGATGTCGGGTTAGTGAGAACTTTGTGCATAACCTGAAATGTCAAATCAGATGCAAATATCTTCCTTCCTGGGACTGCCTTGTCTTACTGATTACATTCACGCCTCAAATAGGACTATACTGGGCTATTGCCTTTATGACCTGTTAGCCCTGTGATGGAGGAGTCCAGATCAAGAGTTTACAATGGCAGATCTGAGGCTATGCAGTTTGAAGCCCTGGGGTTCCCCACCTCTAAATGAGGCAAAGCAATTGACACTTTGGTTGGGCAGAAGCACCATCAGTTTATGGCAGAGCTGACTCTGACATAACCAGCTCCAGAATAAGAAGCAAAAGCAGGCCTGGCTAAATAGTTTAAACCAGCTCAGGTCTAAATTGGAGAACCACTGGGCTCCATATAAGTCTGCTAATAAGTCATCTGTGGTGGGGTTTCACATGACACTCCAGTTTCATCACTTCTTTGAGTTATATGCCAATGTAAATTATCACAGTGCCAGATTGTTTGGGTTTACTAATGATGAATATTAGGCATACCCTCAGCGGGGGTCCTGACGCATTCTCAATTACTCCATCATCATCTGGGTTTTTCAGCTCATCCTCGATGTGGGTGAATGTGGAATGAGGGGTGGTGATGCTGGAGTTCCACCAGGCATAAAGTCAGATCAATGTGCTGTGCACCCAAGGCTTGAGGCAGTGGCGTAGCAACAGGGGGTTGGGGGGGAGGGGCTGTCCGCTCCGGGCGGCACGAGGTTTGGGGGCGGTGGCCTCCCCCCGCTCTTCCATGCGTTTGCCGCGGGGCAGCAATCGCCGGCACCCCACCCCGTCTTACGGCCGCTGCGGGCAGCAAAGGCAGGGACACGGCAGTGGGGTAGCTAGCCCTATGGCCGCCCATGGCGGCCCCCTGCATTTGCCGCCCCGCGGCGGCCACATTAAAGGGGGGGGTGTGCTGGCGAGATTCGGCACCGATTGCCGCCCCGCGACGTCCGCAATTTAAAGCGGGGGGAGGTTGAATGCCACCCCCTACATGGCAGGTATGAAAGGAGGAGGCCGCCGCCCACAAAACTTGTGCCGCCCGGGGTGGACCCCCCCCCCCCTTGCTGCACCACTGCGCCACGGGTGGCAAAGTGGCTAGTTATGCCACTGGCTTGAGGAGAGGTGCCAATAATTGTGGATGCTGTCTTATAGCTCCCATGTCCCCAAGTTCAATGCAAGTTGCATGAGGCATAGAGCTTCCACCATGCTACAGCTTATAAGGCGGCCTGAGCGAATGCCTGTTATGGCTTTGTCTTTTGGCTTCACCCATTTCATTTTTGCGTTCTTTGCTCATCTCAAGGATCTTGAAGGTCCCATACCTACATATGCATAAACAGGAATATGGTCTTGGTGAGCTTTTAGGAAGGGTCCAGCTGCAGATATTGTTGTTTGCCTGTGATATTGATCGAAGCTCCGGTATCGATTTGATTAGAAATTTATAAAGCGCGCGATTGCCCGAGGGCAGTTCGGGTAAGTCTTTGATGTGCCTCACTCTCTGGATCTGTCAATGTTTTTTACGTGAGCAATGGGCATTTCTTGAGGTTCCTCTTGATTGTCATTTGCACGAACTTTGTCTGTGTTTTGGTGGCATACACATGGAACAGACTGTGCAATTTAATGGCCTTACGTAGCGCGTGCAGCGGTAGGGTTATTGGTGCGCAGCGCGTTAGCACCTGACGTCTTACGTCAAACATGAGTGCTTGGTGAAACAACACATTCAGCCCTGACCTAGACATTCCAGTGAGTTCCATTCATCCTAAAGTGCACGGAAAGGAAAGTAAAGAAGTACTTTGTGTCTGTGCCCTCCAACAACACAAACACACATCCAGGGTCGGACTGGGTCAAAAATTAGGGCCGGGCGCCAAAATAAAAGTGGCCCCCGTTAGCAAACCACATACCTAAAAAAGTGGCCAATGTTTGTAAATATGACCAATTTTGAACTTTTAATGTTACGCTGTATGGGTATTTTGAAAGGTATGGGAGACTGAATGCATTTGTGTTTGCTGCAGGTAATGTTTGTGGTAATATTAAAGAAGCAAACAGTAAAAATCGTGATACTTAGCCATAAAACAGGCCCACAATCTTCTAAAAAAAAACTCTTATGTTAAAGGAGCAGGTGCCATTAATCTTTACTGTAACTGCTAAACAGGGTCGGACTGGCCTATAGGGCGATCAGGCGGTGCTCGATGGGCTGGTATGACAGATCAGTTTGTGGGCTAGTTTTTTGGTTGCTTGGGGGCCTGTTTTATGGTCTGCTGGGCCAGTTTTTAATGTAGAGTTCTCTGATATTACCGCAAACATTGCCTTCAGCAAGCTCAAATCCATGTGCTCTTCCATATCTTGCAAAACATTTATGCAGCTTGTCTGTACAAGTTCAAAATTGCCCCAATTTGCTAACATGGGCCACTTTTCTTTAGCTATCTAATTTACTACTGGGGGCCACTTCTCTTTAGGTAAAGGCTGCTTGGGAGGGACTAATTGATGGAGCCACTTGAAGCTTCCTAATGACAAAGATATTTTCTTTTTGAGAGGTACTGTAAGGGGGTTCCAAACTGAGCTGTAGAGTGCCTGCTTTTAATGACAGTTATAAAAAATGTTTTCACTAGGTATAGTCTGCATATTACTTAAATCTATACTTTTTGAAGCACTTTTTATGTTTAACCTAAATTTATATACACATTTTGTGGCATCCTATAAAATACTGTGAGTAATGCACATTTAAAATAATGACTTACACATTCACAGTGCTTTCATGGACCTCCTAGCACAAAAAAGTACACAAGTCAGTTTTCCCTGCTGTACCAAACAGGATTCAATTCTATGGACCTCTGGTTGCCCACACAGACATCTGTAGTGATCGCATTAACCAATAGAGGTTTCATAACATAAAATAGTGCACTTCCCACTGTTTAGTTTAACTTTCACTTATTTTTCAGTTTAGGTTTGCATTATTTTATATGTTGTTACTTTTTAAAAAAAATATCTCATTAATATTGCAATGCAACATGACAAACAAAATAAAAAATAAAAACAATACTAAACAAGTGTCTGGCAGTGCATTACCCACCAGCCCGATCTTCTGAGTGCCCATCCATCCTCTGATACACTCCGACACATGCACACACAATGCCATAACTATCAAGAAAACTGGGCATCCTCAAGGATGAGCTACCAGGGATGAAGACACAATCTATGGGTCAGCAGTCGGCGAGGGACCTCCGAAAGTGGGTTGCCCACCATAAGTCAACCCTCACGGTCCACTTGGGGACAAGCCATCAATGTGGCATCCCATGCTGGAAGAATTGGAACCTTTCGCACTTCTCTGGCCTCCTTCCTGCAAATCGCCTCTCTCTCACATCCCGCTCATCTCACCATTTTCCAACCCCCATCTATAGGTATCTGGACCACGAGCAAACTTAAAGCTCATAGTTATCTGCCTGCGAGCAAGAATCAGGGCCAGATCCAAAAATCTATCTGTAGCCTTCCAGGCTGACGTGCGTTCGTGCAGGCCCCGTAAGCAGAGCTGCGGGCTGAGCACAAATTCCGGGTTGGTGGCTTGATGGATCACCTGGCAAACCAGAGCCCAATATGGCGACTAGAATGAGCAAGACCATACCATATGAATAAAGCTACTAAAACATCGAGGGCACTCCTACTTCGCCGCTGGGAACATAGTGTGTATGCTCCTGGGGGTGAGGTAAGCCTGATGCAAACAGTAAAATTGTATAAGTTTGAAGCAAGCATTCTGGGACACCCTCGAAGTGCATTCCAAACCCCTCCTCCAAGCCTGATAAGTCACAGGTGACCCACAATCCGTCTCTCAGAGCGTGCAGAGCTCCATAAGATCTAGCCGAGTCCCCTGCTGGAGAACTCTATATAACAGTGTGACCTTTGTCTAGCCTGTAATGCGAAAAAGGAGGCAGAGGCAGTCGTGCTCTGGTGGCTCCACCACCCCAGTGCTTCTCCACTTGTGTACCCTGAGAACCAGTGCGCCATTTAAGAGAAAGTGCCCCACAAGGAGGTTATAAATCTCCCGAAGTACCAAAAAGGGACACAATTCGCCTTCCACAAAAAGATCACACAGTACCGTAACCCTGTCTGTCGTCCACCGATATAGACCAGAGCACCCAGGAGCAGAAGTTCATGCGTATATGGCATTGCAGTATGCATCCTTTTAATTGCTCTTGCCCCAACATATCACGCTGTTCTAATTAGCACATTCAAATTCTGTACACTAGAGGGAGGAGAAGGCCTCAACAAGATCCTGGTCAATAACTCCTTGGACGTCGAGCCACCTTCCTGGGTACACACACCATCCCAAAGGCAGGATAGCCAGCAAGCCACCCATTGCAACTGTGCTGCGACATGATTCAATTCCAGATCAGGGGCTGCCAAGTCACCCTCTAGCACTGGGAGGCGTAACTTCCGGAGCAACATGCGGCGTCGTGGTGCGCCCCAGTATAATGATAACAAAATGCCATTGAGTTCTCCAAATAACTTCCAGGCCAGCTCAAGTGGAGACAGCAACCCTGCCACTCATGGAAAGCCACAATGTCATCCAGTATGCCACTGACCATCTCAGACCAGGAAGAACTCGGCCATAGTTGCCGTCAAACAACTGGCGACCGATTGATGGAAACCCCCAGGTAGGGGATAGTGTGATGCTCCCACTGCAATGCCAGGGGCCATGGAAACAGACCCGCACTCCACCCCCCTCTCCAAGAGGATAAACGCAGGACTTACTTCAATTGACCTCTAACCTCGAGTGATGGCCAAAATCTGTAAGTGTCGTCACCGCCCCATTCAGGTCACCGTCCTCACCCCACAGATAGCGTAACATATCATCTGCATATAATGAAAGATAAATGCATTCATCAGTGAGGAGCAGTCTCTAATAATGTTGGCCCAAGTGACCTATTCGTGCAAATGGTTCTGTGGCCAGAGCAAGTACAAATGGGGATAGGGGATAGCCCTGTTGGGTGCCCCGTTCTACTGCAAAATCCTCCGATATCAGAGAACCGGAGCGAGCTCGAGCGAGCAGACTCATATAGAGGAGCTTCGTCCACCTGACAAAGGAAAGGCCTAAGCCCATGCTAAACATGGTAGCATATAAGGACTCCCAACGGAGCAAATCAAATGCCTTCCTGAGGTCTACCGAAAGAACCAGCGCCCTCAGCGGTAAACGCTCTTGTTCGTCTAAGGCTAGGAGCAGCTGGCGAATATTAGGGATGGTGATACATGTAGGGATAAAGCCCATCTGATCAATATGAACCAGAGAGCACATATGGGTGAGTAAGCTGGCAGCCAACACTTTATTCAGGATCTTGTAGTCAGTGTTAAGCATGGAGAGCGGGCAGTAGGAATCAAGGAAGAGCGGGTCCTATTCTTTCTTCGGAAGCGACATAATAGGGGCTTCTCACAGGGAGAAAAGAAGGAGACCCCACTGACATGGGTCAGTAAAGAGGGCCACAGGTTTAGGGACTAGGTCCGAAGATTAAGCAGCAAGGACTTCTATAGTCCTGGCACCTTCCCCTTCATCATGTCCTTGATTGCACCCCGTTCGTCCTATTCGGTGCTATCCGCCCCAACTGGTCCGCCACCTCATAACCGAGCAAAACCGGCGAGGAGTCCGCAATATAACTCAACTCATCCATATCATTCCACCCAGTAGCTGCAGAGTACAAATCGCTATAATGGTGAAAGAACACTTCACTGATCTCGTCCTGAGTGAAGATGTTCTGCCCTGAAGAGTCACGCACCTGGAGGATATCGTGCCCTCGACCCTCACCTGAAGGAGCCACACCAGCATCCTATCCGATTTATCACTGTCAGCGTGGGCCCCGGTCACATATGTCTTATAGTCAAAGCGCTGTAGGCGTTTGACCATCTCAAACTATTTCTCCCTTTCCTCCAGTGGTCATCGTCTCCCATCCGGCAGCCCTTCCAACTCACATGGAAGACCATCAACCACTGCCTACTGGTGCTGAATATCACGATGCAGCTGAGACTGCACCCCCACCTTGTTAGCGATGCAGTAACCCCTAATCACCAACTTCATGGCTTCCCATTCGACTCCACCGACGAGGCAGAGTCCGCTTTGTCAAGCCAGAAATTCGCAGCATGCTCACTGAACAATGCCCGAAAGGCCTTGCCATGTCTTTTAGGCTAGTCCTGTCATGTATGCCCCCTTTTTACAAACATTTTCCCATCCACACGACAATAACGGTTCTAAACCGGTGACCTTTTACCTAGTACCTTGTTCCTGTCTTTTCAACACCAGGCTCTTAGTATTCTATCATAATCCCTGTACCTGACGGACATAAACATACCCTCCGGCAATGCATAAATATTCTGTATAAGGGTCACCACTTTTTTTCATCCTTGTCCAACAGCCCGCTGTGCATGATCGCATTGTTTTAGAAAACATTTAGGATTGTTTCCAAAACATTTAGGATTGTTTTAAAAACATATCGATTCTAGAAGAAACCCTGGAGTGACCACTCTAGTATAGAAGACCCTTATTCCCCCCTGCAAATTAGAGGAGAATTCCTTCCACGCTGACACGGGGTCCTGCATGCTGAATCTTTGACACGCATCGGTCTGACATCCCTTGCGGGGTGTCATCCTCGAAGCAGAGACGGGGTCCTTCATTCTCTACCATCAGGTGAGGGGGTTGGTTCTTCGCTAGGGGATTCTTGGCTATATACATATATATATTCACTGAAAAAACCACAGGTTTAAGGGACTTTATAGTTAGTTGGACATTTCACTCGTACAAAACCAGAGAAATTCGGCCTTTATAGTTAGTTGAGCTAACTATAACTTGCGCCCCGCAATGCACTGCTGATGACGTCACATATTACATCATTCATGACATGGTCAGTGACATCACTGATGACATCTCAAATGACATCACTGATGACATCACTGATGACATCATCCACGTGATAATCTGATACACCTCCTCACACCCTAACATAACCTTTGAGACACCCACTCTAAAATACAGACTACCATTTTCAAAACCATAGACACACCAATACCAATGCTAAGTTCTCATAACAGGCAACGCCCCCTTTGCCCACCACTCTGCAAACGCACTCCCTGGCGCGCTCTTGGATGGGGATTGAAGTCCACTTCACTGCTGGGGGTCCTCAGGGTCCTACAAGCCTAACTCTTACCTCCAGTAAGCCCCTCACAGTGGGATTGCTGAGAGGTAGACACAGGCCACGCCCCCTTTGTCCACCACTCTGCAAACGCGTCTCCTGGCGCGCTCTTGGTTGGGGGATGAAGTCCCCTTTCTTCATGAGGGTCCCTGGGGGCCAACTAGCCCACCCGGTACCTCCAGTAAGCCCCACACAGCTGGATTGCTGAGAGTGGTTTGAGGCCACGCTCCCTTTTTATACCACTCTGCAAACGCGGCCCCTTGACAGGACACAAGAGGACCTCATCGCCCCACCAGCAGTGCGCCAAGAGGCGCGTTTGCAGAGTGGTGTAAAGAGGGGCGTGGCCTCAGACCACCACTCTGCAATCCAGCTGTGTGGCGCTTACCGGAGGTACCTGGTGTGCTAGTTGGCCCCCAGGAACCCTCAGTATTCAAGGGGACTTAATTCCCCAACTTAGAACGCACCAGGGGGCGCGTTTGCAGAGTGCTGCAGGAAGGGGGCGGGGCCTCCGGCGTGATGCCGGCTTTTTAAAAATATATATTTTTAGATTGGGGGCTGTGTGGCCCCCCCTTCTTTTAGTATTTTTGGGGCCCTGGGGACCCCATCCCCCAGGTCCTGACCTTTATTTAAAATAAAATAAAAAACGGGAAGGGGGCCGCGCGGCCCCACTCCCGAGGCCGATTTCGGCCCCGGGGACCCCATCCCCCGGGGCATGGCCTCCTTTTTTTAATATATATTTATAGGGAAGTGGGGCCGCGTGTAAGATGAGTCCCTTTCAAAAACGCAACCTCTCCATTTCAAATAAAGTAGGACATTGTAATGCTTAGTGGGGGAGTAGAGGCCCGCACATTCAACGTGAGTACTCTATCCTACGCCGCCATGGACATCAAGCCAACAACAGAGGATCCCAGGGACCCCACACAAACCCATCACCAACTACACGATCCACATCTCGATATGCCAAGCAAATAAAATCCACTGGCACATGCATTCCGCCTGCAAGAAACAAACATGAAAAAAATAACAATATCATGTAAACAAACCCTAACCCCCCAGAACTGAGAGATACAACCATCGTGTCCAAGCACCTCTTCAGGCAAGGCTCACCGAGGAGCCAAACAAAGGCCAAGTGGCCAACAAGTTCCATAACGGAGGAAGAATGCCATGGAGGGGTGCCCCCAGCTAGAGAGAGACCCTCACTGACCCTCAATGACAAAGCAGTCTCAACCACTCTCGTTTGCACCAACATCACCTGGGAGGCCATAGGCTAAAACACCCCTCTGCCCAGAGATCGTTGGCATCATGGGCGTGGGGGCCACTGCAACTCTGCCACCGAGGTGCGCACAGTACCCTTATCATAGACTCCAAGCCAATCCCAGGCTGCCAAAGGGTCAGGAAAGAAATGCACTTTATCTTCAACTTGGACTCGCAGCTGGGCAGGGAAAAGCAGAGAGTAAATCAGCCATAGGTCACACAGTTTTTTCTTCACCGCTAGAAAGATGCCCTCTGAGTCTGGACTTGCAGAATGAAATTTGAGTACATGGACACTTTAACATTGTCCGCAGCAAAAGGGCCATGAGCAGGTGCCTGTTTCAGGAGGTGGTCCCTATCTCGTAAATGCAGGAGGCGCGCCACCACCAGACGCGGGGGCCCAGGGCGAGGCAGCTGCGCTGGTACACTATCTGCACATTCTAAAGCAATGAATTTGGAGAACCCTTCTGGGGCTACCACCTCCTGCAGCCAATCTTCCAAATAGGCCAACATGGAGTCCCCCCATAACCCGTCCAGACAGTCACACAGTATGGGCATTTTTTCGGCGTGCACGACCCACCGAGCTTGTGCCTCAGGAGTCCTGATGTGATGGTCCACAGATTGAATGGTAGGGGTCAGAGACTGGATAGTGCCCTCCAGACCATGGACCCTCTCCAACAGTTTCCATGATTCTTCTCGGATGAGGCTTGATTATACTGGCAGCGTGTCAATTTACCCTCTAACCATTCTCCTGAAGGGTCAATGGCAGCCAGAGGTGCCTCAAACTTGCCATCTATATCAGCATTATCCCTATTCCCAGCGCCCTGCTTGATCCCCTCTAGGGGAGTGCTGGTGGCCACGCCCTCTTTGGTCCATTGCGTACGTCTCATGATGGTCCCATCAGTGCAGATGATAGCACAAATGCCTAGTGAGGCAGCGTATGACTAGTTAGTCGTAGGCCCATTCCACCAAATGCAAGTAGTAGTGGCAGAAACATCATCAGAGGGCCCCCACAGTGAGGGAGGCAGCACCACACAGTGGCCCCCACAGCCATCATCAATAGAAAATTAAAGTGCCCCCTGTGAAAGCGGAGGCCAGCAACACTGTCAAGGTTGAAGGGCCCACTGCCCAATGTAGCAAAGGAACCCAGCAGTGCAGAAAAGCACTCACCCCCGTATCCAGGGCCCCTCAGGGGCCCCCAAGGGGTAGCACAGTCCACTGCACAGCTTTCCCACAGGTGCAAGGAGAAGAGTCCACTCTGATGGTATAAGCGAGAGTTCAACCCCTATGATCAGAGCGGGCCACTACCTTGAGCAGGCAGGAGCCCAGTCGCTGCCCTTCTGCGAGTTGAGGCAGGCTCCGGGGACAAGCACCAAATCAATCCAGGGGGCCCGTTTTTCCCAAGGGCCCTCTTTGCAAGCAGCAACAATAGTCAGGACGGTACAGGGGCAGCACAGCCCACTGCGTGGTTCCCCCTCAGGAGTAGGAAGAGTAAAATCAGCGCAGCTGGCGTGATCAAAGCGGGATGCCATCTTGAGCATGGCTGGAGCCCGGTCGTGGCCCTCCTGCTACGCGTATCAGCCCCCAAGAAAGGCACCAAATTTACTATTTCACCAGGGGCACCCTGTGCGGTCAATAATGGCGTAAGGCTTGCAGCAATCCGGATCGCGGCCGCCGCAGAGCTCTACTGCGGCCTCTGCGAACAAAGCGGGCCGCCATCTTGCAGACCTAAAGAAGCTTCAAAGCCAAGAGCCATTCGACCTGTTTTCCCTCATTTCTGCACCCGACACAGTGACCAGAGGTTCCACTGGGTCACCGCACGTTTATGGGCACCACTCCTGTGGCAGCGGTAGTGGGTGCGGCAGGCTGGAGCGTCTGGGGGATTGCGGGTGGCGAAGAGCTCGAGCTGTCCGCGTCCTCAGGCCATGGGAGCTGGCCCCGCTCCCTCCTATATTTAGTTACTTGATGGTGAAAGATCAACAAAATAGTTACAGAATATTTTGTTATTTTTAGCCACACCTTTGATTCTGCCTCCGCGCTGACTGACACTGTCCCCAATGCAGTATCCATACTTTTTTTCAATGCACTTCAACCGCTGCATTGAATAGCTAAGAACACAAGGAGAGCCAAGTCAGAGCTGAGCCAAGGCTCTGTCTCTGATCTTAGAGCCCGTGCACGAGCCAAGCCCTGATATGTTTGCTATGTAAATCATATAACAAACATCACTTAAAATATGATAAAGTTGCTTAAAAATTCAAAAGAAGTGTTTTTCTTTAACATGTGAAGCATTGCATTAATACGTCACATTATAATCTATAAAATCAAATGCAATTGATTTTTGTACAACTGATATTAGGAACTCACATATTTGAAAGTGCTTTCATATGCAATAATGAAGAAAAGAGAGTTTTGGTGAAATATTTGCCTCAGATCACACAATTTAAGGGGGGTGGAAGTTGCAATTTATCCAGGCTTTCTAGTTTATTTCTATACAAATCAGCCAGGAAATAGGTAGGTAATTGTCTTTCCTTATGTTAAGGCTTTTTTTCTACTTCTTTGTGCATTTTTCTGCAGTTTTTATATATCATGAACTTGACCCAAAGGTATTGGAGCACTTTACTTGAGCACCACTTACATTACACAAGGTCACATTCATTGTTTATAGGCATGGGGAGATTAAGTGGTTTGCATAGAACCACAGGATGTTGAGCTGATGCCGAGTCTCAAACCTGGTTCCCCAGTTCCAAAGCTCAGTTCATTTTGGGCTTGAGGTTCCAACAAGACCTCGAGCCTGCCTCAAACTTTCAGTGGCTTGCCCACCTCTAGAATAGCACTATAATGTCTTAAAAGCCAGTGATATGTGTATGGTGGATGCCTCACCTTCATTATGGAAGTTTGTTTTTAGATATTGTGTCAGATTAACCTGTGATCTGTATTTATTTAACACAGTGTAATATTCATCTTATAGAATTGTACAAAAACACTGTCTTCTGGTTAGAAAGGGGATTGGGAAAAATAAGTTAGTCTAGTCAGTGGCTTAAGTGCACTATGTGTAACCGGGAAGCCTGTATTCAAATCCCGGATTCCCTGCATGACTAAATTGTGTTATCTAAGTCAAATCAATTTACTTATTGTGTCTAATTTACTTGATAGTGACATTTGAGAGCACTTTCAAGTAATTCAGTTAAAGAAGGGCTGTGTACAAAAAATTCACTTGCATGTTTTAGTAGCCTGTAATATTCCATTATTGATCAAAATAATATTGGCCATCATGTAAGGGACACCAGATAATTGGTTCACTTTGTTCACTTCTGGTGTTGTCAAGAGAGAGGGTTAATAAATGTTTTACAGTTCATTTTTAGAAATTTTTACTTCAAATAAATGTCAATGCAATGTTGTGATCGAATGTGCTAAACTGAAACACTACCATATATTTTTTTTAAAGATTTTATTATTGTATGCCAAAAGAGGTCACATATCATGATAGTAGCCAGGTGTGTAGCAATAGATTCCATTGAACAATTACAGAACAGTACTAGGCTATCCATAAAGAGTCAGTACACATTTTTGTAATTTTCTATGTAAGAAACTGACCCATATTAAACTGTACCTCCCCACCTTCTGCCCAGCTGCTGCTGTCTTAACTGAAATTAACCCAGTGGTCCTTAGAAGAAAGTGTTCTAGTGGGAAAATCATGACAGTGTGTTGGAGACAGGTGCCCATAGACCACTGCCTTGTGTATTTGCCCAGATGTGGCAAGACCAAACAGTATACCAAGAGCACGTCGGGGTGGATTACAGGGGGAGAGTATCATCCTTAGTACAGACTTTAAAGCCCTCCACCAAAATTTACCACACCTGTGCAATAAAATATTTTCTCAGACCAGCTCGTTCCTCCCTGTGTAACAAGGTGCTCTCAGATAGAAACCAAGAGAGCGAGACCTTGGTCCAACTTACGATAGTCAGAAGAAGTGAATCCTTCCAGTGAAGTGTAATGTTGCATTTTGCTAGAAGAGCAGGTCGAGGAACTTGGTGGAAGGTTTCTTAAACTTAGGATGGTGGAATACTCCCAATATGACCGCTACTGGGGAATTCATTTGTACACGCCCCCACCTTTAACTCCTTAAACTCCTTTAGCACCTCAAGAACTCTCTGCCAGTATGAAAGGAGTGTGGGGGTAAGACAAAAGCATATGAAGCAAATCTGCATCTACATGCATACAGCAAAGAAATGCAGCTGAGGCTTCCAGGTTTATTTTGTTAATTTAGGCAGATGTAAAGTAGTCCCAGTTCAGAATATTAAATTGAATATACTTAAAATGGAAACTGCAGGATACTTTGTGGGGATATTCCAATATTTAATCCCTGTCTGCATTGTGCAAAGGTTCGACCATGTCAGTCTCTCAGTTAGTATGGAGAGAATCCCAGGAGTGGTTCCCATGTTGCAGGAAAGCTCTGTATACCCATCTTAACAGTTTGCCGCCAGTCTCTATGGTGTGGTTGGTCTGGTACACCTCATGTGGGGTTAGTGCTAGGTGGTGGACATGAAATGGGGCCCTAAATGGTTGTTTAAGGTTTGTAAGAATGGAATTGACCCTGGTGAAGACTGTAGTCTGCCATACAGGTTTGGAAATTTAGTAGCCTGCTGTCAACAAACAAATTCCCCAATTTTGAGAGGCTTGCATCATGCCTCTGATGGAGTTGCCCTGAGCGGTCTTCCTGAAAGAGTAAGGTGACCTAGAGGTATTTCAGGGACGTAGGGTTTCTTCGTGTTAGTGAGTTTATGGGTTCTAGTAAGGCAAGAGAAAGCCATGTGGAAGAACCCTGGGTGGCGTTGGGTAGAATGGTCAGTAGGAAACCATGAGTAGTGCGGTGAGCCCCCCTTAAAGTCTTTACGGGTAAACCCCATCTCATGCAGGGGGTGGCCAGACACACAGTCTGCCAGACAGTCATTGAAATATCCATTGAAGCTGTGCAGCTAAATGATAGCGTTCTAAGTCCAGAAGAGCTAATCCACCCACAATCATGGGTAGCTTTAGAGTGGAAAGAGCTGCCCCATATCAGACGTAGGACGTGTCAAGGTCTCTGAAGAAGGATTGAGAGATGAGCAGGGGAATGTTTGCAAAAAAATACAATAACTGGGGTAGCACCACCATCTCCACCAGTGCTATGTTGCCCATTACTGAAAGTGGAAGAGAAGATCAAAAAGTAAACTGGGCTTGGAGGCACCGTGTCTCACTGCCCAGATTTTCATCCTGCAAATCAGTGAGGGAATGGAAGATATTAATCCCTAGGTATTGAGAGGTAACTGATTCCTAGTTCAATTTGGGGTTTAATAGTATATAAAGGGGAATACACTACCATGTGCTAAAGAAACACTTCATACTGCCAGCTATCTACGCCGGACACCACCCACGGCCAGTTTTCCTGCCGACACTGCTGCAGAGCCTTCACCAACCTCCGAACCACACGGCCACCGACCACCCTCCGGACACCTGCGCACCCGAACCCCTGAGGTGCATCCTCCTCAACGTACACTCCCTGCACAGACAAGCAGTAGAGATCTGGGACCTCCTCGACACCCTTTCGCCAGATATCGCCTTCCTCACAGAAACCTGGACTAACTCCACCTCCGCCCCCAACATCGCTACCGCCATCCCCGACGGATACAAGATCCAGAGGAAGGACCGCCCCAACCACCCAGGAGGAGGACTCGCCATCGTGCACAAGAACTCCATCGTACTCACCACTTCCAGCACGAACGACTCCTCATCCCCCAAGGAACACCTCCATTTCCAGATCCAGACCAGCCCCACAATGACCCTACGTGGCACCCTCACCTACAGATCTCCCAGGACACGAACCGCGTTCACCACAACCATCACTGATCTCATCGCACCCCACGCCATCGCCTCCATGGACTACATACTGCTCGGAGACCAGAACTTCCACCTCGACAACCTCAGGGACCCCAACTCCACCGCCCTCCTGGACAACCTCGCCAACATCGGACTGAAACAGCTGGTCACCACCCCTACCCACAAGGCAGGACACACCCTCGACCCCATCTTCGCAGGAGGGAACAACATCCACTTCTGCCACACCACGCAACCCCTCTGGACAGACCACCTCTGTGTACACTTCTCCTTTGATAAAACCACTGCTCGCAAACCTACACCATGCCCTCCGTGAAGGAATTGGAGCAAGGTCATCAAGGAGCACCTCAACGCCACCCTCAACCACGATCCCCCTCCCACCACGACCAACGTCAACTCTGCAGCCAACGAACTCCACAGATGGATCACCAACTGCACAGACAAGCTCGCCCCCCTCCGTAACTCCGACAGACAGCACCCCATGAAAACCACCTGGTTCACCACCGACCTCAGAGAATCCAGACGCACCTGCAGACGTCTCAAGAAAGTATGGAGAAACAGCAAAGCACCGGAAGCTCGGACCACCTACAAGAACGCCATGACAGAATATCACCAACTCAACAGATCCACCAAAAGGACCTTCATCCAGGACAAAATCCTCGCCAACTCCAGCAACTCGAAGGAACTCGTCAGCATCATTCAGGAATTTATCAAACCCCCCAGAGAAGCCTCAGACGTCACACCTCCCCAGGACCTCTGCAACAAACTCGACACCTTCTTCCATCTCAAGATCATGCCCCTCTACGACAAATTCAACGAACAGACACCAAACACCGAAACCACTCCTACCTCCAGCAACGCCAGCCAGCCTACCATCTCCGCCTGGACCCCGGTCACCACTGAAGACACCGCCACAACCATGAACAGCATTCACTCAGGAGCCCCCACGGACCCCTGTCCGCCGCACATCTTCCACAGAGCCGCCGCCGCCGCCATAACACCCATGCTACGATGCGCCATCAATGCCACCTTCGAATCCGGCTCATTCCCCGATGACTGGAAACGCGCAGAAGTCAAGCCGCTCCTCAAAAAGCCCTCCGCAGACCCAACGGACCTCAAAAACTACAGACCCATCTCTCTCCTCCCCTTCATGGCTAAAGTCACAGAGAAGATTGTCAACATCCAGCTCACGAACTTCATCAAAGCTAACTCCATTCTGCATCAACCACAGCACCGAGACCGCCCTCCTCGTTGCCACTGACGACATACGCACTCTCCTCGACCAGGGCCACACGGCTGCCCTCATCTTACTAGACCTCTTGCAGCCTTCGACACCGTCTCCCACCGCACTCTCACCACCAGACTCCACGATGCCAGCATAGAGGGAACCGCCCTCGACTGGATCCGCTCTTTCCTCACCGGCCAAACCCAAAGAATCAGACTTCCACCTTTCCTCTCCGAACCCACAGAGATCAACTGCGGAGTACCCCAAGGATCATCGCTCAGCCCCACGCTCATCAACATCTACATGGCCCCCCTCGCCGCTATCGTCAGACAGCATGGACTCAGCATAGTATCCTCCGCCGACGACACCCAGCTCATCTTCTCCCTCACGAAGGAACCCGACACCACGAGACTCAGCTTCCAGGAACGAATGAAAAACGTTGCATCCTGGAGGAGCAACAGCTGTCTGAAGCTCAACTGGGAGAAGACAGAAGTCCTTGTCCTCGGACCCACCCCCTCAGCATGGGACAACACCTGGTGGCCCCCCGCCCTCGGCAACCCCCCAACCCCCACGGACCACGCCCGAACCTCAGCATCATACTCGACTCCTCCCTCACCATGACCTGACAGATCAACGCTGTCTCCTTCACATGCTTCAACACCCTCCGCATCCTTCGCAAGACCTTCAAATGGATCCCCCCGAATCCAGAAATACCATCACCCACGCACTCATAACAAGCAGACAGGACTACGGAAACGCCCTCTACGCCGGAATCAACAAATTCCTGCTCCGAAAACTACAGACCATCCAGAACACTGCTGCCAGACTCGTCCTCAGCATCCCACGACATGACCACATCACCCAGCACCTACGTGACCTCTACTGGTTCCCCGTCGAGAAGAGAGTAACCTTCAAGCTACTCACTCACTCCTAAAAATCCCCCCACAACACCGGACCCCAATACCTCAAAGAAAGAGTCTCCTTCCATGTACCCAAGAGAATCCTCCGCTCCACTGACCTCGCCTTCTCCGAAACCCCGTGCATCTGCAGAGCCAGAGCAGGTGGAAGAGCCTACTCCTACAGGGAAACAACCGTTACAACACATGCATTACAATGCATGCCATTACCCCGCATGTCATTACAACGCGAAAGGCTTGCTGCAGGGGGTAGAAGGTGTTGGATTTAACTCCAAAACCTTCCCTACTGTTGCACACACTGGAGTTGGAATAGTAAATTATACTATTCCAACTTCCAGCGCACCCCCGACAGCAAGTCGGGGTAAAGGTATGCGTTGTAACGGCATGCGGGCTAATGGCATGCTTTGTAACGTCATACAACCACTCCTACATCGCGGAAAAGACCTGAAACGAGCTCCCGCTCAACATCAGACGTTCCCCCACTCTGCACACCTTCAGAAAGAGCCTCAAGACCTGGCTCTTTGGCTGATTTGGAGCTGCTCGTCCCCCCCCGCACCTTAGCACTTCACAAATCCCTGATTGATTAATTGATTGATTGACATTATAAAATCTTTATCATGTTCTTACATTTTGCTTGTGTGATTTACATCCTAAATATTTTGAAGATTCTGCATGTTCTTTGGCACTTAAGGATGAGTGAGATATCACTGGTTAGGCCGTGACTCAACTGCAGAACCATTTTAGGATATGAACACAGTGGGCAACAGCCCATGGCCAAACCTTCCAAGGGGTTGTTATATTCCATAAAGGTACCATAATATAGGCCCCGGTAATCTCATTACCCATCACCTATATTATCTCCCTACAATACACTTGTCACGGTTTACAGGGACTGACCTTTTACCTAGATATTGCACTGCATTCAGAACGCGGGTTTTCCCTAGTTCGAAATCTCATACATTATACATGAGGACTCTTGGAAGCACAGCAGGACTACCATCTCCTGTATAAAATCAATGTACAAAGTTCATGCCCAACGTCATCCTTAGGCCGACACAGTAATACAGCAAGGTAGGACTTCTGGGGAGACCTATGGGTATATATCCATCACATCTTGCTAAGATAGAACAGAGGAGACCGAGACTTCCCGGCCGACACACTGACCAGAGACGCTGAGGTTCCTGCATGCAGACACTCCAGCTCGCAGTGGTCTAACATCCCTCGCGGGGTGTCCAACTCGAGACCAGGACGGGGTCCCACAGTCTCTCACTTCAGGTAATGGGGTTGACTAAATCCTAGAGGGATTCTTGGCTTAACACCTACACACAGGCTAGGTACACTTAGGTACATCTAGTTAGGGAAGCATCGTAGGAGTACGCATCTTTTATCATGTGTTTTATATATTCGTATGTATTCATGATTATAGTAAGATGGTAGAGCTATACCATCCATTTACCTTTATCGTACTGTTAATCATTTATGTCTTATACTGCCTAACGGTTGTTGCAGCACATCTATTATACACCAGAATAACAACTGTTCAATAAATGCTTATTGAAAACGCCCAGCCTGTTTTATTCGGTGTATCTCTCTGAGACAAACTAAGTAAGCACGAGTGACTAAGCGAAAGGTAGTATATTGTTTCGACGGTCCTGAGGGATCAGGGTTGTCATGTACGAAGGTTGCCAGGAACTATTCTCTCCTTGGTAAGAGGGGATTCTAGTGGCACTGTGAGCTAGTTGGTACAAAAAGCCAACATACCCGGTGGAGGTGATCAGAGTTCGTCTGACACCAATCCTACAGTGTATGTTGTCTAAATGCGCAGATCCTGTATACTTTTTATAGGAACTACACAACAGGGTCTGGTCCCTGCTCGCCCTTCACAGGCACAACCAGTGGACGATGGCACCAGCAGAGTTTGCCAGGGTGGGTGGGTGCTGCTTGCTCAACCACTTCACAGTGTCACTTCGGTTTCTCTCCTCTCTGCTGAGACAAATCCCCAGGTATACAATACTTTCTTCTGATAATCATGGAGGGTCCATCATGTCTGATTTTAGGAATTGTCCCACCATGTTCTTCTCTTTCTTATTTGTCCAGTTCATGCAACAACCCTTTGGATCAGTTGCTGTGAATCTCCCATCTGATCTCGATTTCATCTTGCTCTTTAATTCTCTTTAATTGGTAGTCCGGGCTGCCAGTTCCGAGATAAATATAGAGTCCTGCATGCACACTCTAATGCTGTGAGACTACAGACAAGTTATGGACACCTCACATCCTGACATTAGGTGTGAGACTGTCACCTACACCATATGCTCTGCCTCATTAATTGTTTTTGAGGTTTAACATCCACTGTATGTTGAGGTGAGCCAGATGTTTTTGCTCAACTTGTCTAATCTAGCAGAGGTTCACTTACCTTAATGCTTCCAAAACTGTTTTCCATGGTTTTAAAATGTTTAGAAACATAATCAAAATGTTGCTGTTGCTTTCTCTCCTAAAATGACCGTACAAATCTGGGTAGGGGTGATGCCCTTGAGACCGTGCTCAAGAGCATTCATTTACTACTGAACAAGGACATAATGTGCCACCTGAAAGTGGCATAAATAGGCAATCACATAAAGTCCATAGTGAATAAATAGTGCTCTGTAGAAAATAGTTAATTAATGCACTGATAAAGTAGTGGAGTATGGCCTCTTCTCAGATGTGTCTGTAAAACTGACACTTCGTACTGAATTCTGTCCTGAATGTTGCCTCTTTGTCCTAAACTGAATTGTTACCCCTTGTCCGTAATTTTTTACAGCCCGGTCCAGAATTTGACTCCATGCCAGCTGAAAGAAGCGCCAGCCCCAGAATGAGTGGGCATAAAGTGTCATGCCTATTGTATGCAGACGATCTGGTGATTTTCTATCAGACGGAGCTAGGGCTCCAAAGGATATTAAATGCTTTTAGAGAGTAGTGCGAGGCAAAGTTTTTAGTTGTAAATATGGAAAAAACAAAGATTTTATGTTTTGGGAAAAGAGACACGAGATTTAGTTGGTTTCTAGGCCCAAGGAAATTGGAGATTGTAAATGAGTATAGATATTTGGGAGTTTGGTTTGATAGTGCGCTAAAGTGGAATATGCACTTAGAAGCCCAGAAAGCAAAAGCCTTTACATCAATCTGTGGGTTGAAAAAATTTAATAGAGAATATGGAGATATGTCCCACAGACCTTTGTTAAAGGCATACGATGCAATGATACCCCCGCAAGAATTGTACGGAGCTGAAGTCCTTTACCTAAATGGTAAATGCGGGTGGGACTTAGAAGAAGGGAAGAGTCTAAAAACTTTATTGTCATTACCGAGCTCAACAATGATCCAGGCTTTTAGAACTGAGATAGGAACAATAGCATGGAGCATACAGATCCAAATGTCCCTGGTAAGGTTTTGGAAACGCCAGGATTCAGGCGTAGTGCAGAAGGTCTCACAATGGTGCAGAGAGGAGATTCGGTCTAGTAGTCTAAAATGGGCTAAGGAAACCAGAAAGAAACTCCTCACTGCAGGAGAGATCTTAAATGTGAGAATATCTCAGCAATCACTGCAAGTAGAATTTTCTAAAAGCGCTCTCAGAGCCCAAGGGCAGGAATTGTCCAGAAAAGCTGATCTGGAGTATCTGAAAACGAAAAAATCAGTGCAATGCATGAGAATCTCATGGTTGAATGAAGCCTGGTATCATTACCTGGACACACTGCCGAATTACTGGCTTAGATGTGAAATTTTAAGAGTAAGAATTGGCATCAATCCTTGGCTGATGGAGGAAAAAACAAAAGCAGAAATGATTCAGCCTGATGGAAATTGTAAATGTGTGTTGGGAACAAAAAGTGATATTTTGCACATACTAGTAGACTGTATTTCAGTTTTAGCTTTGCGGAAATTGATTTTACGTCCAATCTTTTTAAAATATGAAATAAGGTCACGAGAACAGGCAGTAGCCTTACTTACAGAGATGCCAAATCTAGAAATTGCTATTGCTCTGGGAAATTATATGAAAGCCATAAAAAGTCTTGTGAGGGAGAAATTGTAGGCGTTTTAGTGTTTTTAAGCTGGTTTATTAAATGTTTTTTGCCTCTGTTTTAACTATTATAAAACTGGTTAATATAAAAGTTTTATTAATTTTTAATGGATCGAACTGACCCGTTTATATTAATTATTTATATGATTGTGCCATCATGGTTAGGATATGTGTGCCGTAACCCTTTCTCATAGGTTATCTGCAATGGAATTGATAATGAATTTGTACTGTTTTAATAATTATAATTGGGTTTTATTGTGTTTAAAGACAATGGTCTAAATAAACAGAGCTTTTTGACTTGACTTGACTCCATGCCATGTGGTCACGTTATTGTACAGTTCTGAATTACTTGTCATCCCATTAAATCCCCACGCAAACTCTCTGTTGCAAACTCAGTTGTTTGCTACTAAACCACGCGATGGGGGTACAGAATTTCCTTGCTCGCGTTCTGGTGTCATTGCACTCGCACTGGTTGTCCCTGGGACATCACTCAAGAAAAAGACAACTTGCAGCACAAATTTTTGATAATATCACGTCGCCTTTAATAAGAAGCAAAAGTCACTTTCACACAAGTTATCCAACATCAGCGAGAAACAAAACAGAATCGGGTGGGCGGGGCAGAGTCCTCACCACCCGAGATCAGTAAACGATTTATACACGTCTTTTTAATAGGAAGCTGTGAAAGGCAACTTTGGACTCGTGATTAACTTTTAATAAATTACATTCTGTACATCTGAGTGCGACCTACTGACAGGGAAGGGTGTGGGGTGCAAGGCAGAAGAAAATAACCCTTCGCCTCTAAAACTCTAAAAGGAGCTTCGGAATGCTGGTGGCCTGTCTGACTCCAAGGGCCTCCCCTCTCTGTATTGTGAACTTGGTACAACCCAGTTTTAAATTACAGCCCAGCATTATGTACACTTCAGGGTGCTTGAGACCTTGGGGTAGATTGAGGGCGACATGAGGAGAAGAAGGCAGGGGGGCTGAAGTAAGGCAAGGGAGCATAACAGAAGGCCACAAAGGATGCTTCTAGCGCACTGAAATGGAGGGTTGAAATGGGGCGCTTGACAGTGCTTCGAGAGCCTGGAATGAGCAAGGCAAGAGATGAGGAGAATGGGGAGAAACATGGAGTAGGAGAACAGGAAAGCGTACTGGCTGCAGCCCAAAAAAGAAAAAACACGGAAATGCTACTAAAAGCCCATTTTGGGTTGGGAGGAGAGCTGTACCTGGGCAAATTGCGTTCCTACCAGCTTAGTTTCGTTCAAGGTCAGCAGGTTTTCCCCAGTTATGGGCCTGGAAATTCATGATTTCCTGTAATTGGGGTGCATATGGGGCCCTAAATGGGATCTAGATTACGCTTGTTATTCAACTTGTTATGGTTATTTCATACTTTATGCACATTACATTGCGTATATACTTTTACCCATGATCTGGAATAGCTGGTGTGCACCTTAGTCAACCTCTGCGTATGCAGGTCTGATGTAGAGGCCGTTTAACCAGTAGGCTCGAGTGCTTACAAGTTAAATAGCAACACAATACTCTGGTCCAAAGCATTTTTATTTTTAGGAAGAAATGCTTTCTGGGAACTGGAGTCTTGTCTCATATGACTGCATACGAACATACTGAATAAAGGATTGCAAAAGGAAAGCCCAGAATGATAATAAATGAAAATATAGTGCGCCAGTAACATGAACTTATCTAACAGAGCAGAGGAGATGTATTGGCAAAACAAGGAGCGTTAATGCCCGGAGGCGGCCTCATGGCCTTAAAATGCGGACTATGCGGAGGGCGTGCAGCGGAATTCAGTGCAAACAAGGCCTGTGAAGGAGTAGCTATGCGGGTCTCACTGATGAGGCTTTTGGAGGAGTGCTTGGAATCCAGGCAGTTCTGTTGATCTTAGATAAGTAATGAAGACATGACTCTTGTTCGTACTCCCACGAGTGTAGGGTGCGTGTGTCCAGGACTGCCTCTGTAAGTGCGTACTGTGGCATGTGAGGGGGTGTCTGCACTTGTGTGTGTCAATGTGTCTTCCCAGCTGTTTATACAGTGCTCAATAGCAGCGCACGCTATTCTACACTCACTGCACGCGTTTTCTTCCATGCAGAGTCCTGCAACCACTTCTGGTCCTAGCGCTTTCCGGTTCTTGCCTCTTCCCCGGTGTGCTCCCTGAATATCGACACCAGAATATCGATGGGTCACAATATCGAGGGCAAAATATCAAAAATAAAATATGAACAGGTAAGTAAGTCTACATTTTCATACTTAACTCCACATACATACAACTACGCAGTACATGCATCTTTAAGGTACATAGATGTGGAGTTAGGAATAGTAAATCTATACTTCCCTATATGCACTTACCATTTGATATTTTGTCTCTCGATATTCTGTTCACGATATTTTGCACCATATTATTATGGGAGCTATTCAGTTGTAGAACCCTTTACTCACTTAGACTCATGCTTCGTTTATCATTGTGCAGCTCCTTTAGCAGCTAAAATCTGCATCCGCTTTCACCCCTGCTTCCTTCCCTCTGCATCCTTGAAGAATGCTGCAGATGTCTGCATTCCCCTGCACCTTCTCCGCTCTCCTGCATGTATGTATGCTCGTGACTTACACAGCAACCTAGCACAAGGCATGCAGCAAGTGGTGTTTGCAGAAAGGCTGAGGCTGAACAGGAGGCTACAACAGAGGAAGGAAAGTGAGTGATACAAAGGGGGTAGAGGCAAGATTAATAATGTCCTGGGTGCATCTACCGGGGGCTGCAATGGCTCAGAGGAGGGTAGGTGTGGAGGCTCTCTTTTTGAGAAGGCAGGTGTGGAGGCCCAGGGCAGGAGTGGAGGGTCTCTTTCTGAGAAGGCAGGTGTGGAGGCCCAGGGCAGGAGTGGAGGCTCTCTTTGTGAGAAGGCAGGTGTGGAGGCCCAGGGCAGGAGTGGAGGGTCTCTTTCTGAGAAGGCAGGTGTGAAGGCTATATTTCTGAGAGCAGGGCAGGTGTAGAGGCCTAGGACAGGAGTGGAGGCTTTCTTTCTGAGAGGAGGCAGGTGTGGAGGCTCTATTTCTGAGAGGAGGGCAGGTGTAGAGGACCAGGACAGGAGTGGAGGCTCTCTTTCTCAGAGCAGGCAGGTGTGGAGGCCTAGGGCAAGAGTGGAGGCTCTCTTTCTGAGAGGAGGGCAGGTGTTGAGGCCCAGGGCAGGAGTGGAGGCTCTCTTTCTTAGAGGAGGGCAGGTGTAGAGGACCAGGACAGGAGTGGAGGCTCTCTTTCTCAGAGCAGGCAGGTGTGGAGGCCTAGGGCAAGAGTGGAGGCTCTCTTTCTGAGAGGAGGGCAGGTGTTGAGGCCAAGGGCAGGAGTGGAGGCTCTCTTTCTGAGAAGGCAGGTGTGGAGGCTATATTTCTGAGAGCAGGGCAGGTGTAGAGGCCTAGGACAGGAGTGGAGGCTCTCTTTCTGAGAGGAGGCAGGTGTGGAGGCTCTGTTTCTGAGGAGGGCAGGTGTAGAGGACCAGGACAGGAGTGGAGGCTCTCTTTCTGAGAGCAGGCAGGTGTGGAGGCCTAGGGCAAGAGTGGAGGCTCTCTTTCTGAGAAGGCAGGTGTGGAGGCTATATTTCTGAGAGCAGGGCAGGTGTAGAGGCCTAGGACAGGAGTGGAGGCTCTCTTTCTGAGAGGAGGCAGGTGTGGAGGCTCTATTTCTGAGAGGAGTGCAGGTGTAGAGGACCAGGACAGGAGTGGAGGCTCTCTTTCTGAGAGGAGGCAGGTGTGGAGGCCTAGGGCAAGAGTGGAGGCTCTCCTTCTGAGAGGAGGGCAGGTGTAGAGGCCCAGGACAGGAGTCGAGGCTATTTTTCTGAGAGGGGGCAGGTGTAGAGGCCCAGGGAAGGAGTGGAGGCTCTTTTACTAAGGAGATCAGTGACTGCATAGTAACAACGCAAGGTGTTGCTTGAAGAGATGAGTGTTCCGCTCTATCCATAAGTGAGAAGGAAGAGGTCCTGCTAGATCTGGACTGGCTTGGAATTCCAGACTATCAGTACATAGGAGCGGATCTGACCTGACATCTTGTCGTCTTCTTGCACTCTCTGGTCTGCACTCTGGTAATGCTGCTGTGGTTGTCACAATATCCTGCATCCACTACAGAGCTCTCCATCCCTCCGTACTCCCAGCAGAGAAGTGCACCCCTAACTGTTGTTCTCCGAGTATCCTACTGCGCTTCTCTGCACCCCTTCAGACCCCTGCAACCCACTGCTTCACTGTAGCACACCCTGAGTCTCCTGTATCCCCTGGCAACTCTTTGCGCCCTCGCAGAGTTCTGCATCAACAGACACTTTTTTGCTCAATATCGCTGCCAGCACCAGTTAGTCAAAGTATTCTTCTGGTAAGAGTCCATGTCACTGGACAGAGCTTTTGCAGTCCTGGGATTCCCTTTGCAACCATACTTTTAAGTGTGACAGCTAATTAGGCTATATTGATATAAACACAGACTAAAAGACTTAGGGCTTGATTGAGAAGTCAGCAGAGGGGAACACTCCATCACAAACATGACGGATATCCCGTCCAACGTATTACAATAAATAACATTCTATCCTATGGGGATCGTAATACGGCAGACAGGATATCCGTCACGTTTGTGATGGCGTATTCCCTCCGCCGATTTCTAAATCAGGCCCTTAGAATGCTAACCCTAAACTTCATAACAACACTTGAAGTTTCGATACCTGCCTCACCAGTGATCCATTCACCTGTGACCCTGTTACCTAATGGGCTCTCATTCCTGACCTATGCTGCAGCATACCTATTATTAGGTGCGCCCAATGCAGCCTGTGGCCATATGCCAAATAACAAAAAATTTGCTGTTTTCAGAGCTGGCACAAACTGCAGTTTGTGGACATGATCTCATTTTTAAGGGTGGTTGTATGGATCTCCTGCAGGTGGGTGCAGTGTGTGACTGCTTCCACATGAGCAGAGTGCATGCATGCCCTCCCCAGGAGTGCCACGGGGAATGCACTATGTGCCTCCCAATTTGTGACACACAATTAGTGCACAAGATGACATCGTCTTCGCATCAGCACCCGCAACAGCAGTTTAATGCATGTGCAAGGGCAAAGGCACACTCTCATTTTCATGTGGGCAGTGCCTGCATGCAAATGAAGGAACGTCCCCTTGGGTTCATGCGGGCATACATTTTGAGCAGACGCGATCTATATTACAGAATGGGGTGCACAAGCGTCAGCTGTCCCTTTTGTAACACCAGTGTGCCCTGGGGATACAAAAAGGAGGCACAAACGTCTTTTGCCCACTCGGTGCATTTTGTGTAACTCTGGCCAGGGTTTCTAAACCAAGCTGCTCCGGCTGCAGGATGGACTCACTTGGACGATATGCTTTGGATTCTAGGAATAAGTGTCAAATCTTGGTCCCATGTGAGAAATCGTATTGTGATTAGCCTGTTTAAATGGGACGTTTTAGAGTATGCGTCTAATTTACTATGAGCAGGGCCACTGGAATTATGCAATTGTGCGGCAGCGGCGATTTTCACATAGTTATAAATTTGCCGCATTTGCCACATAATCCATCACCTGCTGCAGAATCTGCCGATTTTAACAAACAAAAACATTGTGGGTGCCCCCCATGTCTCTTGGCCTTGATGCCTGCACTGCGCCTAGTGCACCAATGAAAGCTACGCCCCTGTCAAGGACTCGGTCTTGCAAATACCCCTTGACTGAGGTGAGCTAGAGGTCTCTCCGGGGACTTTCCATTCTAGGAGGGAGCTGCCCAGGGCCAGCTCCCTGCCTAGAAGGTCCAGGCTAAGGCCGGAAATCCTTCAGACACCCAGCGCAGCGAGGGTGATGCTTCCTTCCTAGGCAGGTAGTGAATGAGCCATTGGGATACGTATGATTAAAGGGGATCTTTGTCCAGGGTGCTGATGAGAGCAAAACAGATGGTTTTCATCTGCCAGTGAGATGAGGATGAAAGACAGTCAGGAACACAGAATTTGGACAGATGAGGCATATGGTCTTTGAGGGAGGAAACGTGGTCAACTACCTAGTGCAAGAAATAGTGTGTTTACAAACAATGAGTGGAGATCAGGGGCAACAATTTGTTGGTGAGGGGAAATAATTTATTGGCTATTCGTGAGAAAATACTAAAAATAGGAGTTCACCCAACAGTCAACCTCAAATCAATCACCCCACGTCAAACGGGGGTGGGGGGGGGGGGAAACCCCAGTTATGTACTAAATACATGTGACCAGTTATTCCACAACATGATGCAGGGAATGTCTCATAGGATTGGAAGCCCTCCTTGAACCTTTTCCAGACTCCACTTGGGTTTTGAGGTCTCCTCCTTCCTTTTCTCTTGCCATGCAGACATTACTTATGACAAATTAGCTATAGAACATGTTAGAAACAATTTCCCTAGATGCCACGAGTGTGTGGGGAAAGGGTGTGAGGAGCGCTGGGAGGTGTCTGGCCAAGAACTGATGCGTCTGGCCTGGGGTAAGGCCGGGGTGGCATTTTATGTTGGAGGGAGCTGGTAAAAGATAAGAGTAGCCACCTCTACCCCTTGCTCTCATCCTGCAGCACAGGTCACCATCGCAACGGAAGGAAGCGAAGGAATACTAAAGTCATGACATCATTTATGAGGTAACTCTGTGAGGAGTCTTTCACAAACCTCTGGAAACGGAGGAAGGAAGTGGACTTAGAAAAGGAGAGCAGTAATGACATTTTTCGTGGCGGCCATGAGGCACCCTTGAGATCAACATGCACTATTGGCAGAAAACCTGGTTGAATTATTCAGTGGAGCACTTGGTTGAGAGGCACGTCAGTTTCGTTTCCTCTGCCTTGACTGGTCCGGAAGTTCTGTCTCCGACTCCGCCTCAGCACTCCCCTCCCGCAAGCAGTAACGGTTCTCGCTGAGACACCACCTCACAGCGGGCTTCATAGTGTACCACCACTGACACCACCCCAGCCTACCTTTCGGTCCCACGTCAGCTCCACCTTAAAGTAAAGGCCACGTCAGCCTCCAGGGGTTTCCGATCTGCCGCCTGTCTAGAAATCTGCCCTTCTCCCAATAGGCCAATCGGTACAGCGTCACACAACGGTGGCCTATCACTGACTCACAGCAGTCTCCCGGGACAGGACCATGAAGGGACTTATATTTAGGGGCATCACTGACCTGGTGCAGGGTGATAGGGTGCACTTCCTGCTTTGTACGCTATTGGTAGGCAGTGGGACCTACATAGCTGCCAAGGTTTCAGATTGCTTATGTGTGACATTTTCATAATTTCTGTGTAATAATGAGTGACATTTCAATGACTATGAGTGACACTTTCTCGCCAGCAAAATCAAGCAATAAAGACGAGGGAAGCATTTAAATATAAGAAATTGCACCCATTTGAGCAACGAGAAACTCTAAGAAGATCTTAAAACTGCTGCAATTGACCTACGGCTTTGCTGTTACTCAATATTTGTGACTACTGTAATTTCTACTGTAATGCTCTTTGTCTTTCACATATGGCCCAACACCATTGTGTAGCAAACAGTCTGTTTTCTGTTGCCTTGTATCATCTGTTTCATTTGTAAAGCACTCTAACACCTTTCGGTCCCTCTATCACAAACAGTTCATTTGTTTGATAGTGCTGCTCATTCCAGTACAGGGTGTCAGAGCACTTTACATCACACACACATTATACCGACACAATGACTCTTTCGTGGGTATTTCAGTCTAGCAAATGTTATTCGTAGCACATCTCCCCTGACAACAGTTGAAGTGTTTTCATAGGTAGTTCATCCATCCAGCAATAGTCTGGGATGAAACTGAAGTGCTTTGCAGTGTTCACAAGCATTCTTAAACTCACAAAAGAGAGAAGGACGGTAAAACACAGGGCCAGGGATGAAAACCTGGGTTGCGTTATAAGGTTCCTGTCCCCTGTGCTATATAATAGTCATTGCTACACGAGAAACCTACGAGAGAAAAAAATAGAAAAATTTCTTAATACTGCCCTCACCCACTATGCAGTGGCATGCTTCATCATAGAGCCGCTGCAAACGTCCAGGTGCAGACCAACACACTGGACGGAGCGCTGTTTTTTTGTATGTATACAGTGGTGAGGGAGATAGATAGAAGGTAGAAAAAGAAATTTAGTGATAGGGAAGAATATTCCCTTGAGAAGGGATCTCAAGTGCAGAAAAAAAGATAAATTAAAACTGTCTAAGGCGATACCTTTCTATTACCTTTATTCTTGGCTCCCCTTGGCAGGATAATAAAATGAGATGATTTGGGGATGTACATTTAGCCCCCTTGGGTCAACGCGACCTTCTTCTGAAGAAGGCCACGTTGACCCAAGGGGGCTAAATAGGAAGGCCGAAACATGTTGGTACTTGCAGTGGGGATTCAGCGGTAGTTACCCCTCCTGCACATCCCCAAATCATCTAATTTTTTAATCCTGCCAAGGGGAACCAAGAATAAAGGTAATAGAAAGGTATCTCCTTAGACAGTTTTAATTTATCTTTTTTTCTGCACTCCGGGTCACTCACTATTCTCAGACTCCCTCAGGTCTGGCTCCCTCGGGTCCGGCATAATTGAATCGGGGGGGTTAAGCAAAATGGCTGATAGCACGTGGTGGCCCCGCCAGGGCCGGTGCAAGCTGCCTGCAGCAGGCAGTGTGACGCTGCAAGCGCCATATTTGAATAAATTTACAGAGCCGCACGTAAAAATCTAGCCAGCTGCCGCTTTCCTCAAAAATCTTCCCGGACCCGCACTGGCAGCAGGATGTGAAGTCCCCCGCAGCGCCGGCCTGAAGCACACAACCTGATTGGGCCGGCTGCTCCGTGGAGATTCAAGGCGATACACTGTAGCAGTGCGAGTGTGAGCCTTCACCCTGCCAGCAGCCTTAATAGCTCAACTGCAAGCCTGTGAGAGCAGTGGGGGCACGGCGCACTACCGCACTTAACAGTTTTAACAGCCAGCCAGCATTTCAGTGGCAGCTGTGAGACACTATGCATTACGTGTGAATTCAGTGCGGTAATGCGGAGTACCACACTGAAATGCGTTAGTCTAAAGCCTGATGCGTGGTACTTGGCAGGACTGAATCTAGTTCTCCTCCAAGTGGTTGAAGGTGAGAGAGAGACCCCTGCTCCGTACACTAGGCTAGGCCGGGGCGCAGCTCATCTGTCAACAGTTCAAACCTTCCTGCCCTGTCAGGTCCAGTCAGGATGCCCAGCACTAGGTGGCTCGATGTCTGTTAGCACAGTGACATTTCAGTGACATCTCAGTATGCATTCTTCCAATAAATACCAAAAAGGATATGCTAACCCATTCACTGTCAACAGTGGCACATTTATCCATTTCACTGTAGTGACAAAGCTGCACTTCTCACTGTCAACAAAGGGGCGTAGAATCATTTTACTCCTGACAGTGACTCACTTACCCTACCTATCACTATTATCAGAGACACTTTCACCCACTCACTAGTGACCCAGTTACCCTTTTCACTATTATTTATTACAGACCAGTCCTTTTCACTAAAAATGATGACACACTAATTCCTTCATTGTCAACAAATACACTGCATCTAGGGTTGCCACATTTCTCAGAAAAAAATTAATTATACCAGCCATTAGTTTACGTTTAGCTATTCGGAAGGGCCAAGTGCTGGTAGGTGAAAAATATTTGTACAATTCTCAGTATTCTCTTGTACCCTGGTAATTATCACTCTGTTAGTTTTAATAATCATTCAGATATTTGTTTTTTTATCCAGCTGCTTGAGCTTGAACTTTCGGGGGCCCTTGCATGATGTTGTAATGCCATTAAAGTGTCTTAGATAACCAATTTACAGCGTTTTCCTCTGGAAGCAGCAGAGATTGGAGGAGGGCAGTTATTACCCAACATGGGTGTTTAGGTCTGGATTGAAAGTGCAAGTGCCACCTGACCTTTTAAGTGGAACCAATATTATTGTACAGGTCTTTGCTTCCACACAAATGCATATCCATGGTTTTTAATTGTAATGCTTTACATTCCCATACAACATTCCCTTAAAATCAGTCCTACTGCCATTGCCAGTGCGTCTTAGAGGCATGCTGTAACCTCAAGTGCATATTGAATTTAGCATGGGGGTGTCCATGTTGTATCAAAATGGCGATCATCTTCATGTACACCTGTTGGTTGTGAATGCTCACAGCTGCTCAAACTTTCTTCTGCCTCTCTACTTTAATGTTGACCAAATCTGGAGTTGTTTGCGGCCATGGCAATAGGTGAGAATTCGATCCAAAAAGTATTTCTCTCAGGAGTTTGAAAGCAAAATTTAATTATGCTGAATTATTGCTCACCTGCTTCGTATATTTTTTTTAATTTGCACACTGGGTGAACTTCTCAAGTGTGTTAAGTTTTGAAACACTTCACAAACTTTGTTGTGGAAAAACTTTTGCAACTTTGCACCTTTTCCCTAGTTACAGTATTTGTTGACTGTGAAGTTTCACTATTTCCAGGGGCGTAGATTCAGGGGGTGTTTGGGGTGTTACACCCCACCTAATATATGTATTTTCTAGTAAATAGAGTAAATAGTTAGGTACAGGTGATTTCATTCGGGTTTGGTGAAGTGTCTGTTGGATTTGTACATACACACAGACAAAAAGGTACACACTCTCTCCCTCTCTCTGTTTTAAAAGCTTTCAAAAATGTTTATTACTTTACAAAATATTGTGTTTTCTCTCACTTGGTACCCCTACCGAACCAAATTCCTCTCCCTTTTCACTGCCTGTTAAGCCCCTCTCATGCGCCCTGCGTGTCCTATCATGTATTTTTACATTATATGCCAGCGTTATGGTTGGAAAATCTGAATCTCACTCCCCTTGCCCCCGATCTTACTGACCAAGCTGAGCTCTGGACTATTTCTCAAATTTATTTTAGCTTACCTCCTTGGTTCAGAAGGCGCCTAGAGGCAATTTGGTTCTCAGTGTGTGTTATTTCTTTGAAAGAAAGAACTGCCATGTTGCCTTCACAATCAGAGCAATTTGGTCAAGTTAAAACCTAGATGGAATACAGGGCAGATTAAGGGGTAAAAACTGGATGTCAGAATTGTAAGCAAAGTCTGCTCTCGGCATAATACATGCTGTATACCTCTGGAATCTGGTGCGCTGCGCACAAGCGAGGGGACCTGACCCTAACTCTAAGACCCTAAGAGACTTGTGGACACAAACACTCCCCAGATGTTCAGCTTGGTGCATCCCCGCACCTGAGCACTCACTTGCTGGTGAGTCACTGGTGTTCCCCTGCTGTCAAACGCAAAGTTCCAAAACGGGCAATGGAATCACATGGAGAGTCAAAAGAGGAAGCATGACTCAGTGTCCTAGTAACTCATTCTGCAGACATCTCACTCTATGCAAAAGATGGTACCCAAAGCGGAATGTGCATTGGTTACCAGTAGAGTGAGAGGGGTTGCAGCTACTATCCCACTTTGTCCTTCTGGCTATTGGTACTCTTCTGCTATTTCTGGTATGAGGGGTCAGGAAGGCAGTGGTAGCGACATAAAGCAAATAGGGTCCATGGTCCATATTCACTTCAGCCACAAATAGGAGACCATGTGATGTTATTGGCTGGGGTGTGAGTACGGGAGGTCCAAAAGGAGCTTGGTGTCACTTCCAGTTGTCTATTTTTGTGAACCGACATCTATGAATTTAGTGCACGGCTAGGGTTTTCCACACCACAGACACACACACAAACCCTTTGCACTAATAGTGACACGCCAACCTCTTTCGTTTGCAGTAATGGCACACAAACCCACACACCTTTCTCCTCTCGCACTTTTCAATATCATCAGATTCACACTCAACCTTTCAATATCAAAAGTAATGCACGTATCTGTTCCATCATCAACAAGGACATGTACTACATGCATGATGAAAAAAACAACAAAGCTCCTTGCACTATTTTAGTGACACAGCCATTCTTACACTACCAAAAATGATAACGCCCACAACTGTACAATTAATAGTGCCTCCATGGTCTTACAATAGTGACTCTGAGTGTTTACCAATACGAGAGGCCCAATCATCCCTTGTACTGTGAAAAGTGCTGCAGTCCCACCTGTGCACTATCACCGTTGATGCAATATGGTGTTGTGGGATATGCGTTTTTCTGTTCTCAGTAGTAACTCTGCGGTCTCCTGTATATATAGAGTGAGTATGTGTTCTCTATCAGTAGTCATACACTAGCTTTGTATAATCAATAATGGTGCAACTAATCCTATCAGTAGTGTAAAGAGCTCTCATAGTATAACTGCCATCCCTACTGATAGAATGCACGCCTATAGCCACTAGAGATACAATATTCTGCTATTTGCATTAGTGACGCAGTGCACGCTTAAATGTGTTATGGTGAAACTACCCCTAATAATCAATAGTGAACCAGTGGTCTTTTATCACTAGTGACAATGCTGATGTATCATCGCTGGGAGCATTGAGCTGCCACTCTATTTCCAATAGGGATTTTGCTGCATTGATTTTGAGGCAAAACTGGAGAATGCATTAAAAGCGGCGAGACCCCAGAATGACCCCACTAGGTTAAGCAGGAATGTGATCATTGTGCACCTCAACCCCACATCAGACCGAGAGGGGATAGAGCGGCTCATGGGGGTTGGGGGTCTGGCATTTCTCCTTGCACCCACCCACCCCCCTCCTATGAAACTGAGTGCTAAATGACCTGTGGCTGGTCTTCTTTGCCGGAGTGGATGAGGCTGCATGTCCAGTAATGCCCCCCCAAGGGTCGCTAGTTGTAGCTGGCCTGAGGCAGCCCTTGTCATAGTTGGATGTTTGGTCACAGTCCATCTTAGCCTCGCTAAAACTTTTATGTCTCCTTCCTAGAAGCTTAACATGCTTGTTGCCCAACAGGGAACTTGAAAATGCTCAATGTGAGTTCATTTAAGGGGGACAAAATGAAGGGAGGGACAACAGGGCAGCCGCCATATTTGCGAGCGTTTGACAGGGGGCTCTGTACAAAAGGCGATAGGAAAGCGGCGGGGACACCAGGAGTCGGCCTCTAAGCCCTGGCCACCTCCTTCTAATCACCCTTCCTGTCACCGCGGCCCCGGGGGCTGCCAAGTGCCACCTTTGCCTTTGTTTTTTGGGTGCCATAGCAGTGGCCTGGGCTCTTGCGATGCCTTCGAGATGCTCCTCCTCATCATCCACCTCTTCATTTAGAAGAGGAAGGCCTTCTTTTTCAGCTCGTTCCTCTTCCACAGGGCCAGCTTGCTGAACTCCTCCAGGGGCATTTCAAAGAGGCGCTGGAAGTCCTCTGGGGACAGGTGTCTCTGTAATCAAGAAGGGAGGGAAGCAGGTGAGTACCTGATGCAGACAATTACTTGGGCAAATCACCAAGACCATGAAGGCGACAGTCCAGGACTACTTGACTAATGAACTGTCTGTTCCTTGAACATCTTCAAAGGGATGATTTAAAAAAATATTTCCCCAATTCGAAGTCCACAATCCAACCCCCTACCCCCATCACCGCTGCCTCACGGGGAGCAACATCATTTGCACAACATATATATTGATCAGTCTACAGGGCTCTATGAACCTGATGTAGCTTTGTGTAGCATCACCATAGCAACCTTCTTCCCTACACTCTGTTGTTTGTAAACTGGCATTGGAAAAAAACCATCATCAGCATTTTATTTATGAACTACACTTCTGGTTAAAATGCCATGTTAAACCATAGCTGCCAGCAGAACTAGGATCCTTCTAACAGCATATCCAGGTACATCCCAGCAGCGCATTCAGGCCAACCCCACTGCACTATCTCCAACCACACCCAGGATGTTTCCCTGCACACCAAGGGTCCCTACCCACCCTGGCACACATAGAAATACTGCCAAATTGGGATGATACCTTCAACATACTCAGAGTGCCTACCCTCCTCCCCCGGATACACTTTTGGCATTTTCCTGAAATAGAACCCAGAGCGCCCTGTAGGGTTTGTCCTATTGTAGAAAAATAGATAACGCAATATTCCTGCCCCATGCATTATACAATGGTTCTATCCATTATGTACTCTTGTAGATACCCTGCAAAGTGGAAAGTGAATTCAGCCCTCGGAGTGGCGGATGACAAAAAACATGGGTGTTCTGTGGAATGCACATTTGGGGCTATGCGTATGATATGGGCGTGGGCCGGTAGATGGGGTTCAATATTCATGACATCGGTGTTGGAGATGCACCTGTACATCTGATTATAGCTATACCAGTTGTTAAAGGACCTCTTCCTGAGTGATAGGCCTGTACTGCAGGCAAGCCATTTTCTTGCTCAATCATTCAGGTGAGAGGCGGCCCCTGGTCCGGCAGTGCCCATATTTAGACTAGTGCGTGCCACAGCACAGCAAAGGGACTTTAGAAGATGCCAGCCAGAGAGTGCAATGACTACTTATTGGCAATCTTCCTTTCTCCTTTTCTTTCTCGTCCCAGTCATAAAAACATGAGGTGAACTTCACCTAGGGTTGCCACCTTTCTAATAAAGCAAAATGGTGGCCACTTGTTTATGTTTTGCTGTTTTGAAACTGCCAGCAGGTCAAAGGTGAAAAGTATCCATGTAAAACTGTCAGGTTTCTTTTGCAACATGCCAGTTATCCCTCTGTTGGCTCTAATAATCATTCTGAAACAATTAAGACAGCTTTTAATAATTGTGAACTAATTTCTATATTTGTTTGCTAGTTTACGTTTAAGTTTTAGTAGGAGAAAAATACATAATTTTCCTGCATTTCCCAATATTTTTACTGGCCTGGACTTAAAAATACAGGCCGAGCAGGAAAAATACCCAGCCATGTGGCAACCCCAGTACTGCCATCAAAATGGAAATCCAAAGAATATGCTGAGAATGCTGCCCTTCCTCCCCTGCTGGCTGCAGTGAAGAGGGGACTTTCCAAGCATCCTTCTGGAAATATCCAAGCCAACCAATGGTCGATTGACTAGTAGGGGAGAGTGGGAGCTATGAGTGGTATGAGGAACAGTAGGACTAGGAGTAATGACCATTACCAGTAAGTAATTGGGGCATTGCCTCCATGTACCTCTTCCTTGTCCCAGTCATAACATTATGAGGAGAGCAAAGCTTGGAACAAGAGGCCATTCTTTCGAAAAGAAAATCCAACCAACACTCTGGGACTTCTACACCCAAGGCATCATTTATGGCGTTTTGGCATTGGGCAGCGTAGCAAGTTCTTGCTGTGCTGCCCTATGTCAAATGGAAAGGACAGGAATGCACCGTATTTAGCTAATACGGTGCATCCCTATCCTTTACTCCAGCACTGGCGCCGTTTCGGCACCAGGCACCCTTGCACCATGTCTTGTCGGCAGGATTTTGTTTGTGCAGGAAGGGGCACCTTCCTGCACAAAAACAATTCTGGGAGGCTTTTTCCTCTTTCTACGTGTACTGCAGAATGCAGCACACATGGAAAGAGGAAAAAAAGAGGAGAAATAAAGTTATTTCTCCTCATTACGCCTCCCTTGGGGAGGAGTAAGGTTTTGGTGCATCCCTAGTTTTACATGGTTTTGTAAATCTGAGGAAGTGTCAAAATCCATGGACGTTGCGTCGGAACACCCACAGCAATGCCCATGGAACACCTTCTTGTGCATAGTAAGGCAATGCATCGAATTGCACTGCCTTGCCTTACTCCATAACTATGAGGCCATTCAAATCCATGCAAAGTGGCATTGCATGGCCTCATAGATACGATTTCATGGTTTGCAGCACTGGAGCATCAGAAAAAGTGACGCTATTGTGACGCTACGGTGGCGCAAATATGCCCCTCAGTGTTTACTGATATAACAATTTATCAAAATGAATCCTGCATAGGGGAACTGAGAACCCCAACTCCAAAAATTCAAACCATTCCTTCTCAGGCCCTGAAGTTGATAGTGGGAAACAAATGTGTTCTGAGAAGCCCAAGTGGCCACTTACCAGATTTCAGAGATAAATATTCCTTTAATTTCAGACCAAGAAGCTAAGATACTCCTGGTGGAATGAACTTGTATGCCAAAAGGAAATGGGTGTCTCCTAAGGAGTATGTCAAAGCAAAATTAATCTAATACATCTGCTAATAGAAAGAGAGGAAGCTTTATGGCCCTGCTCAGACATTCCAAAAGTAATAACAATATTTTCTAAAGGATTTGGACTGCTGAAGGTAAGTTAGAATTGCTCTGCACACATCAAGGAAGTCTAAAGCTTTTTCATCTTCTGAAAATGGAGTAGGGAGGAACAAAGGAAGAAACACCTGCTGAGATTAGTGAAAGGAAGAAGAGACTTTAGTTATAAAGAAAGCATCAGAATGCAGGATAACCTGTCCGGAAAGACAGAGTAAAAGGATTCTTTGTACAGAAGCTCAGATAGCTACTCGCTGCATTTAGCAGGGGTTACCACCACCGAAAATACCATCTTCATAGGTAGGAAGTTGAGGTCTACCTCAGACAGAGGATCAATAGGATGAGATTGTAGGCTTAAATGACAAAAGGCAAATCGCAGGGATGTGTCGTGAGATGAGAAACAGGCGGTTTTAAAGACAAATGTCTCAAATGTTGGGAAACTAGAAGTGCACCAGACTCCAAACCACTCTACAGGATGCAGAAGGCTGTATTTGCTCCCTGCAGAGATCTTAAAGTAGAACACTGAAATACTTCTGAAAAGAATTCCAAAAAAGGAAGAAAGACACAGGATAGAGGAGGCCACTTTTAAAAAACAGCCCAGTGTCTGGAATAAAGCTTGAGAGTGGAGGGATGTTAAGAGAACTGCACACCTTGAGCTAAGTGACTGGAAAGACCCTATTTCAACCTCCAAACCGACAGCTTCTAAGGAGGTATGTCTTGGTGCCTCTTATTCCATCTTTACTCTAATCACAGTCTCCAAGGAGGATGTGTTGCTAGAGCTTGCAGGAGGAGAAGAAGCAAACGTCTCTGGGCCTATAGGAGACTATTATGATCACCACCATTGATTTCCTCTATATTTTTGACAGCAACTGAGGAATTAATTGAATTGGCAAAAAGGCATACAGTGTCTCCTGAGGCCAAGGAGAAGATAGATCATTTATCCTATCAGCAAAAAAAATGCATCTTTGCTGATAAAAAAGAAAATTTGTGGGATGAAAAGTACACTTACATACTTCATCACACATTCGCATGTAAGCATCATGATGGTAGGGTGGCATTTCCTTGAGTAGTCGAAGGGTACTAGTTATCCAATCCAAAAGGACAGTAAAGAAGCTATCCTTCAGAGGGATGATAAACACAAGAAAAGGAAGGGAACAGAAGCCACTGAATGAAAAGCAATCAAATCAGAGTGACAAGAAGGCCAACCAGTTGTATTGTCCACAATAGATTTTTGACAACAGACAGCTAAAAGCAAGACCTAGCAAGATAGGCAGCGTGTATGGTATTTTTATAAGCCCTTTTGAATTTCTTAGATGGGAAAGTAAGACTCTCTATTAATGCTGATGATTGAGTTGTGTGTCAAAGCCATTTCATAATTAGTTTCGTTAATTGAGGTTTTTTATTTGTTTTCTTTGATGACAAGGACGCAAATTTAGGGAAATACTGGCAAACCAGGTTCAGGTCTGAGAAAAACACCACTTTGGAAAACCTCCACTTAGCAAGCTGTGTCAGGAATGGTTCAGGCAGAGTGGTATTTATGGATGGCGTCAGACATCCAATACTATTGAAAGGAGCAAATGAAGAAGGCATAAATATTGATAAAAAATTACATTTGTTTGTAAGACCTTCACAAGAAGTATGACCAGAATTTGGTTTGTAGGGTTTCCAAAAGAAAATGAAGGTGATTGTGTCATGTTACACAGAAGTTAATCTTTAGGAATAAAAGAAGACGAATCAGGCTTATAGGAAAGGGTTTAATATGTTGTTAAACTTGCTCTATCAGTTCTCAAAGGGCACTAGCTTGCAAAAATGGACAGGATTCATGACCCCAGCTACTAATAAACCTAATTCTTAAACATATTTGTAAAGTCCAAACTGGGTTAATAAGTTAAGAATTTTTTTTTAATTAGTAAGAATTCTGATAAGATCCACTCATGTCCCATGTTGCTAGCCCCTAGTACTGTCAAGATATTTACATCCCAGTTTTGATACATGCTGAAGTTTCAATTGATGGCGTGGTGAAAAGATCTAAGTCTTACTTCACAGTTGGAAACATTGGCACAGATCACATAGATAGGATTTATAACATAGAACTATTTAAACAAGCATTGGCAACGCTAGTGTGTATGGTGTTGGCTGCCAGCCTTTTGGCTTTGTCAATGTTTTGTTATGCCACTGTTTTTGGAAAACAATATAGCTGGGGGACTTGCAGGCCCCTGCCAATATATAAACAAAATGGCTAAAAGCAAAAGTAGTTTTTGGTCTCAAAAAGCAGACATTGCCAAAGTAGTCCCTGGCTCTTGTGAAAGGATAAAATGCCATCACTCACAGTGATGTTAGCCAGTGACTTAACTAGACTGACCCACTGCAGCATGCTGTATGCTGTAGTGGGCAGAACTAAAATGTGAAAGACATTACAACAGGCTGGCCAATGGATGAAGAGGGTAGACCTATAAGTAAGTATAAAATACATATAAGTTTATCAAAATCAAAACGGTCTAAGCTGTGGTACTCAAATTATGGCCCGGGGGCTGCAAGCGGCCCTCCTGACCTTCACAGGAGGCCGCCAGCTTAATGACTACACACGGCTGCTGTTTACTTCAGAGAGCACTAAACATTCAAAAATATGTTAAATAAACCGGAAATCGTTTATTTACATGCTAACTGCATTCAAAGAAAAGAAGCAACTAAGGTGTCCTGCAAAGCTTAATTTAGGAACACAATCGTTTTTCACTACATCTTGCAATAAACATGTAAAAAATGATAAAGTCTCTTCAAAATTCAAGAAGAGTATTTCATTAACATGCAGAAGAAACATTACACCTTAGTAAATCAAAATAGATGTGTATTCATAAGTATTTTATTGAAAACTGATCGTTTTCAAAAATGAGTGTGGAAATGTTCATGCCTCCTCACTCTCTGACAACAATGCCAATAGTGAACTTAGAGGCAAGTCAGTTGCCATGTGGAACCCTCTGGGTTGCCAGGGTTGTTATTATACATGGATAATTTCATAATATATTAAATCAAACACAAGAGGTTTGTACAACATATGTCCTAAACTCATGTATTTCAAGGTGCTCATAAATGTCATAATGAAGAAAACAGAGGCAAAGTGAAATCAGGCAATTGCCTAGGATCAAACAATTGGGTCAAGTGGGGAAGCTGGGATTGATCCTAGGTTTTCTAGTTCCACATTGTGCAATTCTATTTCAATTCAATTCAATAATCAAGTTACTTCCTTTTTACACTTGCCTCTCCCAAGGTAGAGATAGCAATCAGAAAGGCTTACCTAAAGGTGTGGTAGAGATATAGCAATTCAGATAGCGAAGAACACAGTATTGTCAAATCTATTACTCTTCTATAGACAAGGGACTTAATTTAGAGGGCAGTATGGAAAGAAACCCTCAAAATAACTCCATGACTCACTGACCACACAATGTATGTGATTTGCTTCCCCTACGCCCACGTTAACCCCCCAGAAAGCCCCACTCCCATCATGCTGCCATTAACTTGGCCCTCGGGCACTCCACAGACCATAGTATGAGGCCCCTGGAGAAATGCTTGCACGTTCCAGGGTCTAGGCCAACGCCAGACCTAACAAGTTGAACCTGGAAATCAATTGAGCTTTATCAGTTTAAATGTAGCAGTTTAAAAACAAATTAACCTGCACTGCCCTCTATGGTCAACAGCTGCAACAGCAACTTCAAAGTTACAAGAAGCCCTCACCCAGGCAGGAAACGTTTGATTATTCCTTAGGAAGCTAACACCGCTCACGGTTCAAGGTTTTTTTTTGAGTGCATTAGGTCGACAGCATGTGGGGTACTCAGATGGAATTTGCCCCTATCCCGCAGTGCTCTGCAGACCCTCTCGGTCCCTCGTGGGCTGATCGTCGGAAAAATAATTCGAGGCTTGAGATGCAGAGATATTAGCAGTTCTGTTCGACTGACAGATGCATAGCTGCCAAGGTTTCAGATTGCCATGTGTGACATTTTCATAATTTCAGCGAAATTATGAGTGACATTTCAGCGACTATGAGTGACACTTTATCGCGAGCAAAAATCATGCAATGAAGACGAGGGTAACTTCTAAATATCAGAAATTACAGCTATTTGAGCAACCAGAAACTCCAAGAAGTTTTTGAAACTGCTGCAGAGCACTGAGTGGCAGCAGGCTGCCTCACAGTGAGATAATACGACGAAGTAAGTAGTAGTACTTACGTTTACAGCTTCAACTTTTTCTGCTAGTAAAGTTGAGTGGAGCGTCGAGTGGTGCAGGCTCTGTGTGCTCTCCCCGCACTGTACGCAGTGCCCGCCCGATGCAGCCACTGACCAGGCAGCCAGGACTGGAGGCCTCATGATCATAATGCCGCGCCGGCGCTGCCATCTGCATGATTCATTGTGAGACTCACTTACTCACTGAGTCTCACCGGCGGCGTTGCGTGACGCGGTCGACGACGCGATGCAGCTCACTGACTCTGATGTCTGGCGCCCCCGTAAGTCAGTGTGAGACTGACCTCACGCCGGTGTCCAATGCAACGCACCGGCCGGGGTAATTTTACCGCGCACCACGGTACCAAGTGAGGCTGGCTGCGGCCACTGTGGCAGTGCGCCTGACTCTCTGCTGCTGGGACGGCCATCATCGGCGGCGGACGGGGACGACATCATCGCTGTGAGGCACAAGTCTGCAGCACAAGTCACCGGTCCATGTCCCTGCCCGCCGCTTCTTCACTCTGGACGACCGCGACTCGAGCCTCACTTCCTGCTTGCTTCTGTGTGTAAAGGGCGTGAGGTCATGGGCGCCAGGCGCCGCTGTGCACAATCCAGTTAAGGCACGACTTGAGGGCAGGCCCGCCGCCCCGCCGGGTCTTATTGGGCAGGTCACGAGTCAGTCGACACATCATGAGGGGATCAATTATGTCGTCAGCGCGCCGCGGGCGCCGGGAATCTGCATTCAGAGCCAGCAGCTGCAGCCTGCCCGGCGCCCATTTAATTTTGCAACATTGTAGCAGCAGGAGGACCTAATCATATCTGAGAGCAGCAACGAACACAGATTATGTCAATTACTTAGTCTCTGTCTCCTGGAGGGGCAGGCTGGCAAGTGTCTGCGGGGAGCCGTGCACTCTCAGAGCAGCCGGCGCACACTAGGTCAGAGGCACCAGGCAGCGCGCGCCGCGAACTAGCACCCTGGCGTTATGGCTTTTAGCCAGTTTCAGCGCTGTCAGCAGAGTGGGCAAAAATGCGTGACAATGCATTTCAGTGCGGTGATGCGGAACACCACACTGAAATGCGTTAGAGCCACGCCTGATGCGTGATACTTGGCAGGACTGCAGATGGCAATCTCCATAGTTGTCAGTGCCCGCCATCTGGTGAGTGCTCTGCTCTGGGTGACTGAAAGAGCTCACTTAACCTGTGCAAGTGACTGCCGGGGGTGCTCACATTCATTTCTGGAGAACGTGACATATTTTTCATCATCAGGCTTTGACAAAGAGTTAGACAGAGAAAAGCAGAAAAGAGAGAAAAAAGGAGAAAAAGACAGATGGACAAACAGTGACAAAAGGCGAAAGAGGGGATGAAACAGAACCGACAAGAGTGAGAGATGGAAATATGGACTGTAAGGTGCTGGAAGAAAGAGGCAAGGGGCGGAATCAAGACTAGGGTATTCTTGCTATTCAGAAGCCATGGCATTCGCCTTTCGACAATTTCAGCGGCAGACTCCTACGAAAACCTTAGGGACCCACGAGTTTTATTTTTTTACTAATACTTTGGGCCAATCCCCATTTTTTATAATAAATAAAGTCTGCAAAATGTGTCCAAACCTTAATACGGAAATTTCACTGGCAACCTGTGTTTATTAAATCAGTCCCACTGTCAGGAGGGACACATTTCTTTTATCTCTTTACACTAATTAAAGTTTGGGCACACGCACTGGCGCTTTCCCACTACTTAATGGAGCAAAGGGTTGGTTAAGATTATTTTAGCTCGGTCCCGTGGTCAATGCAACAGGTACTACAAATGCAAAACTGAATATTTTATTATCTTAAATAAAAGAATGATTCACCAGATCGTATGTTTTATGACCAATAAGCTGTTCCCACAAACAGCAATTTGCATCCACAAAACTTTCTCTGTTAATGGATGGTTAATGTTCCTCATTAAAGTAATTGCTTTAACTACTAAGTGCTGAACCGCTGCTTTTTTCTAGCTTAATGTACTGTCAGGGTGAAACCTTGCTCCTCCTTTGATTTAGCTTCACAAATAAGAATATTAGGATTTTAGATATTTTAGTCAGATCACATTTAGAAAACGTAAAACTATGAACTTGTGGCATGTTATTTTGAATTCAAAAACTTTTACAACTTTTTGTTATGGTTCAGTTATGCTCAGAAAGTAAGTGCATTGTAAATCTCCATGTTTTCAAGAAGGTATATATTAATAGAAGTAGAGTTGATAATTATCAGGCGTTAAATAGTATTCCAAGTCCCATTTCGAGTAGGCTGGGATTGGAGGTGGTAAAGTCTGGGTCAGAAATACCTGATTTAACAGGTCTCTCCATTCCAATTACCAGCCATTCTGAGTTTTCTGGTTTGGTATGCAGAGTAACATGCTGGACCTGGAATTATCGGGCACAATACCGCATGTGTTTCTGATTATAGGCCTGGTTCCCCAAATATTTTTCTTTCGCTTCCAGCATGAGGAAAATGTGTGGGAAAACATATTGGATTTGACCGCGTGGGTTCCTTTACCCGCTAAAAATCAAAATCAGGTGGGGAGGTATCTCCAACGGGCTTACCATTCCACCCGACTCAGGATGAAGGCCTTTGGGTCTTGGTTGTGTTGGATATTTTAATCGATGTTTTGCCTGGATGTTCTGATGCTAACTTTAAAGTGGGCTTTTATTGTCATGTATTGTTAGGCTTATGTTCCTCTTTTACCATGATGGGTTTCTGGAGTCATTATTTAAGTTGCTTTTGTACAGTAGTCTGTATTTTGGGTTCTTAGTTTGTGATTTTAAAATAATGTTTTGGATAAGCCTTTTCTAATCTAAAGTGTTAAGTAAAGTATTCATCATGTATTTTTTGGGGTATTTACGTATTTGAGTTAGCATTATTTGTCAATTCATTTCCTGGATTATTTTTAGGTATTCAATATTTTTTAAAGTAAGTTGACTCTCCAGATTCCAGCAATATTTTGAAGGTGGGACATTTTCTTGGTGATTTCCCTTCAGGTGGATTTTTACATTCCTATTTGCTAAAGCATTAATGATCTAAGTACTCCTGAGTCAAAGTCTAGTATAATACCAGGTTTATTTATGCAGTTTACAATCCAGAACAATATACTTTGAAGAAGACCAATTAGCTGCTGTGGGATCTCAGCACATTAAAAACTGGATTTAATTGAATTAGGGACCCGTGATTCTAATCAATTAATTCCAGAAAATATTAATCAACAGTATGATTGTTGGCAGACACCCCTAGGACCTTCTAATCAGCACACTCAGGATCAGTGCTATACTGCCAGCATGCCCAGAGCTAAATCAGAATATCAAGGACCATCTCCCTACCCTCAGTACAAACATTACCACCTTCCCTGTGCACGGAACAGAGAGCATCACTCAGCATACATAGATAAATCCCACTCACATACAGGATCATCTGTTGACAGACATAGGACCGTCTGCCCAACTTACCAAGGGTCAGCAGACATTTGAATCCAGGATTATCTACCAACTTACCCAGGACATCTCCTGTCATCTCCTTTGCCATTTGTTGGCAAACCTAGGGCCATTCAACCATCACAACCATCACCATCCCATGCACAGCTAGGGCCATCCTGCGGCACACACAAAACACTAAGAAGGCAAACCTGGGCATCCCAAATCACACATAGTACCATCTGTGGGCCAACGCAGGAGCATCCACTTCCTAATCAAAGATTCTCTCCTAAGGTCTAACCCCCTGGGGGCCTCTGCTGAGACTCCTAGGACCTTCCCATCAGCACTTCCAAGACCTACCCGTTAATGCACCTGTGATAATTCCCTAGCACACACAGGACTAAGCCCTGGCACACCAATGCCCACCCGTGACTGTCTAGCCCTCAACTTACCTCAAGTCTTGTTCTATCCACTCCAGGTGGGAGTTTAAGGCGCCCTCTGTTGGTCACCATTAGCATTTCATAGGGATAAATCTGTTAAGAGAAATTAGAATTAAGTTCTAAATGTGGTTTTTAAGTGATAAAGTGAGAGAAAAAACTAATTACACTGGCTTTGCCAACTATTGGACTGAACAAGATATTTTTAAGCGTATACCAACACACCACACCAATCTTGACACGTGACCGACTCCTTTGCAGTTCTACTAATATTTAATTAGCAAATATTAAGATTTTTCCCTACAAAGGGCAATCATGTGCCATTCACCTGCTCCTGGTCACTATATTACAATGTCCACCATGTTTAATCTACCCGCTCTTGATATTTTTCTTGCCATCACTTTGTTCATCATTGTGGTCTCCTCTTTCTAAAATACTTTCCACTGACAGTGATAATGGCTTCTTTGTATCCACTTTACTTGACTTTTCTCATCCATCATGCAGTATATGTGAAGAAGAGACTATTAATTAGGCAATTATCACTTCACTTCCTACATTCTATAACCTTGTTTCGACCACAAAGAGCTGACTAGCATGCTATGCATTATGTATACTGCTGAGGTCGGCTAATGTAAAACGTCACAGCCTAAATGTGCAGTTTCTCGATTCTAGACGAGGAACCGCCTAGCGTGAAAGAACCCATGGCTTTTTATGCATGACAACAAGAGGGAGATCCCTGTTTTTAAGGAAAAGGGCACCAATTTAAGGTATCCACCACACAGTTTCGACTCAGCTTGGCATTCACTCTTACTTTTTGCTCCAGGATACTCGGAAGGGAGTTTCCTCGGTCCATCCGCGACCTCAGACCATCGCCATTCTGGAAAAGAGCAAAATCACAGAATGAAAAGGCTGCAGGGGCACCACAGTTTCAGCACTAAATGTTAGAGATGCAAAATATAGTCTTTAGTGGGTCAAGGGATATGGTTGGAGTGGGATCAGTCCTTACCCTCAATCCTGCTTTGCTTTGTTATGGCCCAATATCACTTATCATCTAAACATGTCTCCGAATAACATTAGGAACAACAGGGTGGTCGGAATTTATCGAATGCAATAATTATCACATATTCTGAGTTTTTTGGGAATAACATGCAGATTTTGATGCTTACTCCACCAAAATCCACATCTTACGTTAAATACCATGCACTTTTCCACGTTTAAATTCTGGTAGGTTTGACATGATGCAATTTAACAAAGGATGGGATCTTTATCACACCTGATAATTACCGGGTGTGGTAAATTCCACACAACTGGGAATTCTGACCGGGCCGCTCATAATTAGGGCCTAAGTATCAATGTTTAAAGCTAACTTTGTTTTGGAAAGTGTTCAATTAGGGTGGGCGCAATAGAGACATACCGTGACCAAAAGGATGAAACAGAAGACAGGACATCCATCTTTAATACAAGCGGCTGTCAAAAACCCAAGGGAGAGAAAAAAGGTGTCTATCCCATGGAAGACAAATCAAAGAGGTCTACCCATCACAAGACAGAAGAAAGTGACTGCAAAGCGAGAGGAACAGAACTTTCTAACACTGAAGGTGAGAGCCTAAAGGCAGAGGTAAAGCAGCCATTGGTGACTTACATGCAGTGGCACATGGGCCCAGGCATACGAGGGCGCCTTAGCACCCTAATTATTGCTATCCTGTAACACCCTGCCTGGAGCACAGGGGCATTTGCCTTGCTTGCATTAGGGCCCATGGCATGCTTTCTATGTCACTGCCTAAAAGGCAGAGAGGCAGATGCCTCTTTATGACATGAGGAGGTACACAAAAGGGAAAGCAGACGCGAGCAGTAGGAAGTAGATACATGATAATATGTGGATTTGGCAGAAAAAGGAACCCCTCTGCCCATCCAAAGGGAAGTGTTGAGCACAGAACGCCTCTGCAAACCCCAAGTCTCAGACAATACCCCTGTTGGCATGCTCAATTATTTCACCGACAGATCCAGTCATGAGATGGAAACACTCTTCTGTTCAAAAGCCCCATACCTCCACCTGTGAATTAAAAATGAATCCATTTAACAGACTTACCTGAATTACTGAAAAAAAGAAAAAGAAAGAAAAAGAAAATTAGATATTTCAGAACACCATTTTGTCAACCACAAATCATCACAAAAAACACATGGCAGCATGAACAGTGAGCCCTGCCTGCTATTTTTCCGAAAGTAAGATTGCCTTACCAGTCAACTACCATGTGTCACAGAGAACCCTAAATAATTGTCCCCCAACACCTTCCTTTTGCACAACCAACCAGACAGACCAACAACATCGGAAAACCACAACACTTGCAGCTGCTCACCTCCTGTGATATCCAAAAGGAGACAATCACAAACAACTCCACAACATCCCTACTGGTAAACTACTCACTTTCCCTCAAATACAAAAAGCTGCCCTTTGTAAGTATGCAAACCAGACGTGTGCCTATGAACATGTACTCACATCACACAACTGCACACTGAGATATAGTGTACCTAGACTACATTTATGGGATCACAACTGCTTATTTGCTCTGCAACACCACCCTATGAATTAATCTGACTCCCTAGTGCCTTCCCCGAACCTTCACAATCCCCCCCCCCTCATCTTGGGACATGTTTGACCAATGTTGGGCATTACATTTTCTACCAGATGGGAGTGCGCCAACTTTGTTTGTCTGAGTACCAGTGAATATAAGAGCTAATATCAGCACCTTCTGGTCACTGCACACTATGTAACCTACTGAGGCGAGAGAATGTTGCGGTATACATTGCCAGCTGATATCCTACAAACATTATATTGTTATTTAGAGGATACATACCAACTAGCCGTGCATTATGATGTTAGAATGCCATGGGTGGCATAAGAAACCACAAGACCAAATTGGTTTAAAAACTTCAGAAGAAAACGAACACTATATTATAGGCTTATAATACCTTGTACCTTCTAAGATATATTTTTATAAGTTATATTATAAATGAAGTAATTTTGTATTACATTCGGCGTTAGAATCACAACCTCATACACTCTTAACTGCAGGTACCCTTCCTGGACCTTCCCTATTCTGCATTAGATTCTCCCCTACTCACACTGTTACTACTTCATCTTGTACATCAGGTACAGTTGCGTTACCTACTACGAATTATACTACCATAAACATCACGATAGGTGCTACTACTGCCACCACCATCTTCACCACTGGTGGCACGTGCACCACTGCTAGCACCGCTATTTTAATTGCTCCTACTAAAATGACAACCACTAGTACAATTATTACTGATAGAAGTGCCTAAGAATGCAACAGCTATTGATATAATTACCAGTTTTACAACTGTGCCAAAAGTGCTGGTTTTGCTGCTGCTGTTTTAACTAATCCTACAACTAATCACGCTAGATGTGTGTGTTTTGTCCGAGGTTTTTTGTGGGGCCACCATTCCATACAGGTACTTGTGTGTGTGTTCTTGAGAACTGCAGCAGGTGATTTGTTGGCTGAGCACCATGCAACTCACATGTTTGGATGCCTAGCCTAGAAGGAAACAAAGGGGTCTATTACGATGGCGGTCGGAAAACCTCCCCGACCGCCATGGTAGCGGGAAAAGACCGCCCGTATGGACTGCGACATCACCGCCGGTCGAATTACGATGACCCGCGGTCGAAATCCGACCGCGGCGGTCGGATCGCGGGCCTTAACATTGCGGCGGTTGCTGCTGCCCGCAGCACCGCCGCGATGTCCAAAGGAGCATGTCCTGCATTTCCCTGCACTGCGTGGCAGGCACTGCACAGTGCCTGCCACCTGGTACAGGGAAATGTAGGGGGGGACCATGGGTACCCCCCCCAGTGCACCCACACCCCCCCAAACATTGGGGGCCCGGACAATCTCCGCATGCCTTTCCATGGTGGTCTGACCGCTGAGGAAAGGCTGGCATCATAATCGTGCCGGCGGAGCCTGCTCTGCACCGCCACCATTATCCCAGTCCTTCTCCGTCCGCAACCGGCGGAAAAGCGGCGGTTGGAATTTCCCACCACCGCGGTCACCACCGCCATCCTAATTTGACCGGCGGATTTCTGGCTTGCGATCGTGGTCAGATGTCCACCGCCGGCCCGGCGGTGGACATCCGACCGCCATCGTAATAGACCCCAAAGTATCTCCTCCAGTAAGGATGATGCAAGATCTGATGTGGTAAAAATATACCATATGATCGTGGCAGTGCTGTTCTCTGGTTGGAGACCCATGAGCAGAATATTCGAGTAGTTAGCGTCAGCCAGACTAAAGTTGATCTCTGGAGAGACTGGATTGGCAATTCTGGGCTTGCCTGTGGGCCTTCTGTCATGCCAAGAATGGATGCCATGGATGTGACACTATCCCAGGAGGGAATGCTGGCCCCGATAAGCCAGGGCACCCAGCCTGAAACAAAGGACTGGACTCTAGGTGGCCCAAGAGGTGAACAGCCGGATGCAAGCCTTGGCGAGACATTGGCAGGGAGATTTCTTGAGGCCCTCTACGTCATGGAGCTGCAGAGGTGAGGAAGAAAGAGAGTTGTTGCTGGACCCAAATCCACAGTTCTTTGGTGGGCAGTAAATGGTTGACATGCAGCTTGTCACTTCTAAGGGCTACCAACTCCATGATTGAGTTATTGAGCACAGGCAAGTTCATGCCCACATACTTTGACACTAAGCCACATCATTTGCACTACCAAGCTGGACATCATTGGCATAGGCAAACATGTAGGTCATCCCTAATGTCCCTCTTCAGTAGGTGTACCGAAGAGGGACATTAGGGATGACCAATGCCTACATCTGCTTGCATGAGGAGTTGTGCTCTACCCCGTACGGGTCATTGCCCAGAGTAGCTGTAGCACTAAAGTATACAAAAATGTTATAGATGGAATAATTAAATTAATCTCAGCCACTGGTAATCACTTGGGCCGCATCTCAGTCCATCATTATTTTGCACACTATGCCACCTCAGTTTGAACCCAGCTATGTGCAAATCAGTCTTGACCCTGCTCCAATGGGAACAGTCCAGTCCCAACTGCCAGTTGGGCCTCATGTGCATAAACAGCTGACATTCATGACGTGCATACTAACCTACCAACATGATGTGGGCAAAATAAGTATAACATTTTGAATTTTTTTTTTTTTTTTTACAAACTGTCAGGATGTGTGACAATTGTACATTTAATCACTAGATTGTTTCTATTAAACAGTGTTTAAGTGTACACACCCTCGGCTCTTCTACACGCCCCCCACAAAAACACTGCAGTAGAAATAAAATAGATATTGTGGTGGAGATCCCCCAACCTGTGTATGCATCAATGCCAACTCTAGGAAGGCCTCCCTGTTTGTCTCTTACCTGTCCCTGCTGACCCAGAGTCAGGAGAGGTGAACTCCGCAGACTGTAGCTGGAAAATAAAAACAGACAACCTGATTAAGTGCATGCTCCAATAGAGGCACACACTTAAAAACACCTCACAGACAACATTCTAGTCTTTACTGGATCTGCACAGGTGCATTCTGGGAAACATATCATCTTAGAATGCAAAAATCTATGTGTGGGATCAGGCAACAGAGCTACCTCATATTCCCCTGACCACCTATGTGCACATAGTAAATAAGAAGCATTTCTGCTTGTGCTGCGCCCCCAGTAGATGTGTCTTACATGTTATGGTTAGCTTTTGTAAAGTTTCTAAACAGTCAGAGCTCGAGTAATGCAGCTGTCGTCATACAAGGAACACATTGGCAAGGAGGATCAAGATGAAGTTCGAGTATTGTTTACAAAAGTGCCCACTGGTGGGGTTGTCGCATGTCAAGTGAGAGGCCAAGCTAATTCTGCATGAGTTGTGATAACTCTGCCGGCAATTTTGTGCAAGTGACTTCACTGCGTGATGTGCACCACCACCACCACTTTTCATGTAGTTAGGCAGTTAAGGGGGATGGGGCTTCACAGGAAAGAAGCAAGTGAGTAGTCTGTAAATAATCGGCAAGGCGTGCAGGCTTGATGGGTTTACAGGGGGACATCACCAGGCAATTTAAAAAAAGATTGGGTGCTTGTTATTCAACACTGGAACCACACTGGTGTGGATGGCAACATTTCTGCTCCGACTGCACCTAAACCCAATATTCTGCTGATGTTCTTGGTGTAGATCTCATCGTACGCTACTGTTATGCCCACTGCAGATCACAGTTGACTGCACCATGTCCAGGGTGGATTTCAGCTGACCGTGGTGTAGTTTTGAGCTTAACCTACTGTCATGGCCAGTGTGGATCTGAGATGACCGTGCCTTGATGCGAAACTCTATGCGAGTCTGCGCTTGCGCTGATGATGTGTCAAAGGCAGATCTAAGCGTACACTGTTGATATTCCAAGTGCAAGTCTGAGCTCAGTCTACGGTCATATTAAGAAAGGATCTAAGATTTACCACATCGTCATATCCAACGTGAACTGAAACTTGAATACACTACCAGCCCAGTTGAGGACGTGAACCGACCACACTGTTGTGCCACTCTGCCTCTGAATTCAGAGGCCCTGTACAGATGTATCTGGCTTCGTGCCATGCCCTGTGTACACCTGAGCTTGCCTTACTGTTGTACCCAGTGTCTATTTGTGCTTCAATGTGTAGTATCATGCTTAGAGTGGAACCACTCGTGCTTGTTGTCATGCCCAGTGTAGACCAGAATTTACTCTTCTTTTGTATGCAGTTTGTAACTGGCCTGAGGGTAGCATCATTCCCAGAGTGGAACCTCTCTTAATGTACAGCCGCGCCCAGTGTAGACCTGAGTTTAAGGTCCTCTGGTACCCAGAGTAGATATGATCTGAATCTAGTGACATGCCCAGTGTAAGTCTGCTCTTACTATGCTGTCATGCCCAGTGCAGGCCTGAGCTAACCTTGCAGTCGTGCCCAGTGCGAACCTGTACTAACACTTATAATGTGGTAAGAGCATTTTTTGAAGTAGCGTGTTTATATGCCAAACCCATGACTGAGCTCATGCTATGGTTGTACTATGCACGACCTTAGCCTATGCTGATGATGTGGTAAGTGCCGGTGTAATCTTACACTGATTATGTGCCAAGTGGTGGTCTGAGCTTACCCTGCTGAGGCTGCTGCGCCCATAGCCGGGCAGGGTGGATGCACTGGAGGGTCCAGTGTGCACAGCTGCAAAAGAACAAGGAGAACAATGAGTCAAGTAACTTCTTGTTTTTATTCTAACCAGACGTTTACAACATAGAAAAGCACATTTAAACTATTTACACAAAAAACACATACAAGTAAGTTTTTTGTAATGTATTGTGTCGCTTACTTAAAGTGAGAATAAATAGGGCCCCTAGAATTATATGCTTATTGCGGCCGTGGCGTTTTCCTATATAATTAGACATTTTCTGCACTTTCCACATAATCCATCATCTGCTGCATAATTTTCTCATGCGTTGCCATGTGTGTTGCAGCTCAATAGAAGGCCCTTTGCAAAGATTAACTGCTCACCTTTCAGTTGCTGATTCCTCTACTGAAGTGCTAAACAGCTACTAATGAAGAGTAACTTTTGCCCAGATAGTATAACGTGTGAAGGAGGCAAAATAATCAAGTGTTACTGCCACAAATTAATCCACATGATGCCACATGATCTGCTTATTCACAGCATAATTGAGTCAACTGTGCCACATAATTTCGTCCTCCCCTGCCACATAGTTCCAGCGGCTTTGAGAGTAATCCAATTATATGGACAGGGTCCTAGAAATGTCAATATTTATCAAAGGGCAATCGATCATTTAATTTTTGTCCTATGGGCTCTCCTTTAGCAACGCAAGCCTTAATTTCGGTAAAATGTCTCTAGTAGCAGTATAGTGCCATGCATTGGTGCAGCCATTATGAAGGTAAGCTAGAGGGTTTTATTCTGAATCCCACAGGAATCTCAGTTTGGGCGCAAACTCCTGGCTAAACATCCACATGAATATGGGCTTACATTTTACATGTACGCTTATGACACCCAGCTCCTCTTTAATTCACATTTGGTGATTCGGTGGTGTTGGAAATAGTCCCTCCAGCACCGGATGCTGTGTGGCACAGGATGAGCCTGAATATATAAAAAGTAGACCCAATAAAAACGAGGTAATAATCATCAAGGCCAAAGTCAACTCATGGGACTTGTCCTTGTGACCTTGAGGGCTCCATCTTTGGGATCCTGCTGGTCTTTTGTGTAGGCTGGGGGAGATCTGAGGATAATGCTTGGTGCTGCACTCTCTCCATCTCATCAGACTGTTCCAACTTCTAACAAATGTTCATTCAACCTGAGGGCCCTCAGATGGATTTTTCCTTTCCTTACTTGTCTTCAATGTGTTATGGTGGTGAACACCTAGGTTCAGTCCTACCTTGATTTTTGTAATTTTGCATATCAGCCCCTCCTTAAAAAGTACGTATGCAAATTTTAATACATTCAAACTTTAGCAGCCAGGACACCTCTACTGGAAACATTTTATTGTGTGTGCAAGGCCCTACATCAGCTACATTGATTGCTTGGGATTAAAAGGATTTTTATTAAGGTTTATTGTATATTTTATGATAAAGGCCTTCAGTTTCTAAGGAAACAATGTCAATAATAATAATAGGACTTAGGACTCCTTCAAAAATGCGTTTTATGATTCTTCGGTTTAAGCTATAAACTTTTGGCGGGTGAAATTTTCCCTCTGAATGCCCAACAGTGAGGGACTCGATGCATGTGACTATTTATAGAGTATCTTACCATCTAAAATGTCATGAACTTTTTAAGACCCAACTATTAACTTCCTTAACACCTATTCATTTCTAGCTACTAACCCTGGTTCAGTCTCAGTTTTCCACAACAGAGCCAAGAGACACTTCCACAAGGATTGATGCGCTTACGAACATCCAAATATAAAATAATAACCTCACCTCGTGGTATTGGTATTTACTGGGTAAAGAATTACCACACTCTAATGAGGCTGTGAGAATCAGGCTTCTGAAAGCTATGGGTTCTCTGTGCCACAGGGCATGAATGGTGGAGTAGTTCTAGTTGTGAGACACACACACCTTGCATTCTGCAAGAGTTTGAGGAGTCCACGGATTCAGAAGTGCTGTACAGAGTGGTGTAGGAGCACTGGCCGTGGAGGAGCTTGAAGTTACAGCAGAACCTTACTTCACCTGCAGCAGGTGCTGTACGCACTGACATAGGGATGTAGGCCGTGCTGCACTTTACAGCTCTTGTAGCTTATGGGTCTCTGCACGTGTGTAGGTGCACTGACTGTGGGAGGAGAAGGTGGGTTGTGGGAGTGCCCCTCTGAGTGAACCAAACTAGACGCCAGTGGAGATCAGGAGTGGGTTAACGGGTTCCAGAGGACTGTCATCAAGGTAGGCAACTTAAAGATCACCTTGGCTTTCATGGTGAGCCGAGAATGGGGCTGCGTAGTGCAGCGGTGGAGGTTATCGAGAGTCTAGAGGGAGTCTATAGCAGTGCTGCAGGGTAAGTAGTACTGAAATAAGCAGGATCACACAGGGAGGGATTGCGATAGCGGTCACCGGGGACCTCAAGGGAGGCAGTAGAGGCTCCACAGGGTGTGTGTAATTGACAACTAAGTTTTCCGCCCTGCTTTTAAACGTGCAAAGTTATGAGCCATCTGAAGACAGAAGCTCTGGTATTTTGGTTGTCCCAGTGTGAATGCGTTCACTCAATCCAGGGTGGATCCACCTGAGGAGTAGAAGGCATTGATGCCATGAACTGGATATTGCCTTGATCTGGGCATCATGGTTCATCAGCATGTCCAGGATCATGCCCAGTCCCCTGGGCTCAGCATACTATTTGGAGGTCAGAATTCATTCCATTCTCCTGGCATTGGCATAAGGTGTGGCATCCAAGATTACTCGGCAGACAATGGTGCGATTAAAGTGTAATGCACTGAAAACATGCAGAGTACACATGATTGCACACTAGCAGAGATGTAAAAAATGTATTCTCTGCTAAGGTTCTACTCGAAGTAATTTACCACCACAACCTAAAAATGCCTCTACAAATGTTAAGTGTTGCCTCGATCCAACGTGAGGGCACAGTAGACCAGAAATGTCACTAAGGAATAGGGAGGGGTTGTAGCTCATATCCATGCTTGCTCTTTGGTCCCTTGGCACTACCTTTGCAGCCCCTAGTCTTAGGGGTCAAGAAAGTGGTGGTAGTTACAGAAAGCAAAGAGGGTTCCAAGACCCCTATTTTGTTTTTCTAGTTTCGACTCCTTTTAATTTGCCAATGTGATCAGAAGCCAGTGGACAGTTTCTGTGGGGCAGGACATAGGGGAATCCTGTGATGTCATTGGTATGACCAAGCATGTGTGATGTCATTTCCGATACCCTTGGCATTCTATTAAATACATTTCCATGCTGTTGACATATGGTACTTATGGGAAAACTATCAGTTGATACATTAGTAGGGGTTAAAGGATGGTTTGTTTTAAACATCTACGACTATTCATTCCTTGAAGTACAGGTCTTCAAAACATGTGATAATGGGAGTTATAGAGTCATCATTTGTGTGGGAGTTTGTTGGAATGAGGTGCAATACTGTATCTGAAGTTTTGGGTGAGCTCTCCACTAGAGAAAGTTAAACCCTGCCATACTGAAATACTGTTGGAGGTAGGTGTATTAGATGTTAATATATTGGTTTAAGGTATAAGCGAGGAGTTTTTGGGTGGCAAATTAGATGTCAGAGTATTGGTGTAAGTTGTAGGTGAGAAGTTTTTTGGGTGTTGTATTCAATGTCAGTATATTGGTGTATGTTGTAGGTGAGGAGTTCTTTTTGTCTCGGTTCCTGCAATCCATGTTCTTTGGGTGGGTGGTGAGTTACCCAAAGAAGCTGAGCATCTTTGGTCGTAGACCTAGGATAAGCAGATGTGTCTCACTTACGGGTGTAGAAAGGAGTCCTGTCCGGGAGGGAGCGTGTTTTCCTCCTAATTGGTAGAGTTTTCTCCATTTCTTCCTTCAGGATCATTTTGCCCAAGTTTGAAGGGATCTGGTAAAAATACAACAGTGTGTCAGGAAATAAAGAAGGAGAAAAATGAGAGGGGTACAGGGAGAAGAGCAGTAATAGAGACAAGATCAAGAATGGAGAAGAGAGGCGAGTAAGAGTGAGGAGAACAAGGAAAGAAAAGTGAGAAGGATAAGGAGGTGGAGAAGCGTTAGAGGAGCGAGAAGACCAAAAAAGAGGAGGCAGAGATTTAGGAGAGAGCAGAGGGAGAAAAAAATAGAGTAAGTGTTGACGAAAGTGAAAGAAAAGGAGGAGGGTGAAAGAGAAGGATAGTGAAAAGGTAGGCGAAAAGGTTACTGACAAGAGAGAGGAGGGAAAGAGTGAGACGGAAAAAGAGGAAGGGTGTGATGCATGTCGGAATAAGGATAGTGAAAGAAATGGGAGAGATGAGAGAGGAAAATGGGGAGAGAGAGGGGCGAATTAGAAACTGGGAGGTGAAAGGAAAAGAGGGGAGAGGGGAGAAGAAGAAATGAAAAGAAGATAATGAAAATGGAGAAGAAGAGGGTTGTGATGAATGAAGGGGGTTAGGGAATGAATAAGGGGGAGAAATAGACAAGAAGGAACAGAGCAACATCTTCAAGGTGAAAAAAGACAAACATGATAGCAGCAGCAAATGAGAAAAAGAAAGATGTGAAAAATTAAGGGATAAAGCAGATAAGAGTGGAGAACAGAGGAAAGAAGAGAAGAAGAAACCAAATAGTAGTAAAAAAACGTAGAGGAAAGTGTGAAAAGAACACAGGAACCAAGAAACGAAAACAAAGACCAAACAGAGCAATGGAAAGCATGAGAAGGGTAAGGAGAGAAGTGCATAAAAAAGCAAAGTGAGTTACACAAGGCAGAAGAGAGACAGAAAAAAAGGAGAGTACCAAACAGGAGATCAAAAACAGAGCAGAGAAAGACAGAAATGTGCAGCAGACATACCATAGAAGACATCAGATGACAGAAGAATACAAGAAGGAAACGTTGAGAAAGACAAAAGAAGAGAACCAGAGAGAAAAGAGGAACTAAACATACAAAGCACAGAACCACTATATGCGAGAAAACATAAGAGAGAAGGACAAGGCAGAGAAGGGTGGCTGGCGGGGGTAAATCTACTGTCTAAGTAAACAGAATGGTATAGCCTGTCAAGCACACAAAGACTCCCCTGCTCATGCAGTGGTGCGGTCCAGGTCTGTCACAAGTTGCAAGCAGAGTGAGCTCTTACTTTACTGAGCTGCATCCTCTGGAGATCCACAAGCTCTTCGATCTCCTCAGCGCCATCTTCTTCCTCCTCCTCTCCTTTCTTATTGGCCAGGCGGTGTTTCCTCCACTCTGTCTCTAGAAGGGAAAGGTTGGGTCAGAGCTCAATAATATTCTCTGAGCCTCGCCTTGACAACAGGCTCATAAAGAAGGGACAGGTCACATCAGTATTTCTTTGAATATATCAATATGGTTAAATGACGTCAAAGGGAGTGGGCAAGGGTAGTCAAGAAGCCTGAAAGGAGGCGAGGACACAGGGGTTGACAAGAAACAAATAGGAAATGGAACCTCATATACAAAGCAGTCTGTGGGTAAGGGCTAGGTCTCACTACTCGAGGCTATAAGCAAAGCGTGCCTTAGGAAGACGCACTTGAAGAGTCCTTGAGACGCCAGAACCAAGCACCATGCTGTTGGATAGAATGGGCCAGACATCCAGCTGAAACACGAAATACGCATGCAAAGCTTTGCCATTTTGGCAACATTTCCTGAACGTTTCATTGTTTTGTGGTGTTTACCGAAACACTATGAAATACCAGGTTTCATGTTCTGTCGCATTTCTTTGGCACCTTTATTCCTTTGTTTTGTGGGATGCGAAAGAGAAATTCCGAAGACCATGGCTGTTTTGTGACCATGTTCCACAAAACAAAAAACATAAGATCACCCAGGCCGAATGGTGGATACATATCATTGAGAGGATGGTGCCACTAAGATTTTCCCTGCTCGGTAACCTTCGCCCATATCTGCTCGTCTGTTGACTCACCAAAGTCCATGCTTGCCCTACTTCTGCTCAGCTGCCTTTTCATCCTTTCCCTAAAGAAGCCATGTGAACACATGTCCTACCTACAACAGCCAGAGAGGGCGGACACGGCCAATAGTCAGTCTCAATTTTGGACGGCTGGTTCGGGTCGGGAGGCTGGGCTGCTGGAAACTTTGAAGCATCAATGATCAGGTCATCGATGTGTTTGTTGTGCAGCATTCCACCTCCATCTGTGAAAAAAAGAGGAGATAAATTCTCAGTTGACCCTTTAAAGAAAAATGAGTACTGCTTTTCTTTATTTTAAGTTTTAAAAGTAAAGTTTATTAAGTGGGAAAAAGGGGAATAACAAACAGCAGGTTCACAATATAACAATGTACTGAAAACATTTGAATAATGAGTGCTGCTTTTCTGTTCTCTGCATTGTGACTAGACCAGGAGAACCTAAGCATCATCTCTATTAACCCAGAGCCCAAAGCTCAGTGTGTGTAATCCCGCAAGCACCTACCAATGCTCAAAAGAGATAAAAAGACACTTGTCATTACCTAGGGGAAAAAAAACAAGCTCACTGATGCCCAGAAAACACAACAAGACACGCAGCAATCCTCAAGGATGAGGGTTCAAAAAACACTCAACACTTTCCAGGAAAGATGGAACCCACAGTACTCATTGTCCTTCAATAGAGAAAAGAAATGTTTTTAACCATTCCCAAAGGGATGGTATACCAGGGTCACGCTCATGTCCCCAGAAAAGAGGGAACGAGACACAACATACTCTGGCATCCCTCTTAGAAAGAGAAGTAGTAACAAGAGGCATTCTACGATCCCCAGGAAAGAAAACGAGATATAATCAATAAAGCCCTGTAATAACATTTACATGCTATTTACCAAGAAAGAAAAACAAAAGACACCTACACACTCATCTAACTACAGAAAAATGCAAAGTAGAGTCACTGCTAGGAGACACTTAGCATGTGCTTACCTTTCTGTTTGTAGATCGGAGGTTTCTTGTAAATGTTTAACTCTGTCTTTGCCAACTCTGAAAGAGTCAAGCGAGGTAAGTGAGGGAGAATAGAAAACACATACTAATATATATATATATATATATATTTGCAATTTTACATAGCAGAACTCGACCCCGAGGTAATGGAGCACCTTACATGAGCACAAGTTACATTACCCAAGGTCACTTTTTTTTTTTAGGCACAGGGAATTTAAGTGGTCTGTCCAGAATCACACAGGATGTTGAGTATACGCCAAGACTCGAACCTGGTTCCCCATATTTCATTTATCACTCATTTGCGTATTTTAAGAGTGAATAAAAATATGCAAGTGAGTAATATATTAAAAAACCCAACTGAGATTAAAAAATGCCCATGCAAGTGGGAAAGAGAAACATGTGCAAGAAGACAAGAAGAAAAAGTATGTACAAGTGGGAAAAAAGCAACATATGGCAAGAATGAAAATATGTTAAGTTGAGTAAAAAAGAAAATGTGTTGTGAAAAAGAAAAATATATGCAGTGAAGAATGTTTAGGAAAGATGAACACATGTACCAATGAGTTATAAAAAATGTAAATGCAAGGGACAATAAAATATTACAGTAGTGAGAAAGACTCAATATAACACATGAATACAAATAGAGAGAATAAATCAGTAGTATAGGTTGTATACTACTCATCACCATGTATTTCCTCTAATTGGATGTGACAGGTGGCCTCGCCCCTTTGGTCCATGATGATACGTGGCCACGCCCCTGTGGTCCACGTGGCTATATTGGAATCGGTGAAAATCTGTTTTTAATCGGTCCTTATAATGTTTTGATAAGATTATCGCCTTTCGCTGTTTTATAGGTTAATGCTAATTTGTGAATTAAGGCTTATAAAATGATACTGCGATGAAATCAAAAGCATATAAAACGGCAAGGTAGGTTTTGTGAATGAAGGAATATAAAATGATACAGCGATGAAATCAAAAGCGTATGATAATATCGGATCTATAGATTTTGAGGCGCATGCCCGGGCATGTCTTGTTTTAGGGGTGTTTATGGGGCTCTGTAAGCCGGATATAGGGAATGTGGCTACGAATTACAATGATATTTGGTAAGTTTCATACCATCACATTATTGAAAAGAATGATAATGCGTTTTAGGCAAAATTGATTTTATTAAATGTAAAAACAAGCTCGGAGAAGTTTTATTTTGAGACAATATTTGCAATTTAATTGAAAACATCTTTTACATAACAGAAAATCAAATTTTTATGTAATTACAGTTTCATTATATGGAATTACATATACTTGACAACATTTAGTGACAATAAAAAAAAAAGAAATTCCAGCTTATAGTTGGTTAATGAGGTAGCGGTTGTTATCAAATACATAATGCACCGTTGCATATAAATCACAGTATCAACAGCAAACATCAAATCTGCGTAAGTTACATAAAAAAAGGAATCATATCTTATTTTTGGTACCCGATAATAATCACGGATAGCTATAATACATTTATAAAATATAGAAAACACATATTCAAGCTTATAGTTGAATAATGAGGTAGCGGTAGTTATCAAATACATTATGCACCGTGGCATATAAATCACAGTATCAACAGCAAACATAAAATATGCGGAAGTTACATAAAAAACGAATCATATCTTATTTTTGATACCCGATAATAATCACGGATAGCTATAATACATTTATAAAATATAGAAAACACATATTCAAACTTATAGTTGAATGATGAGGTAGCAGTAGTTATCAAATACATTATGCACCGTGGCATATAAATCACAGTATCAACAGCAAACATAAAATATGCGGAAGTTACATAAAAAAAAGAATCATATCTTATTTTTGGTACCCGATAATAATCACGGATAGCTATAATACATTTATAAAATATAGAAGACACATATTCAAGCTTATAGTTGAATGATGAGGTAGCGGTAGTTATCAAATACATTATGCACCGTGGCATATAAATCACAGTATCAACAGCAAACATAAAATATGCGGAAGTTACATAAAAAAACGAATCATATCTTATTTTTGGTACCCGATAATAATCACGGATAGCTATAATACATTTATAAAATATAGAAAACACATATTCAAGCTTATAGTTGAATGATGAGGTAGCGGTAGTTATCAAATACATTATGCACCGTGGCATATAAATCACAGAATCAACAGCAAACATAAAATCTGGGGGGGATACATAAAAAAAGGAATCACAGCTTATTTTTGGTACCTGGTAATAATCACGGATAGCTATAATACATTTATAAAATATAGAAAACACATATTTAAGCTTATAGTTGAATAATGAGGTAGCGGTAGTTATCAAATACATTATGCACCGAGGCATATAAATCACGGTTTCAACACTGAAAATAAAATGAGGTACATAAAAATCAAGAAACCATAGCATATTATCATCAACCAGTAATAGGCAGTATGGTCACCAGTCATAAAATCATACAAAACTACAGGGGGTGATAAAAATGAGGTAGTTACATAAAACAATAGATTATTTTTGGTACCCCAGTAATAAACACAGATTCCTATTATACAACCGTGTGCGCTAAGCAGACAGCCAAGGCAATTTCTTGAATGGTTTTCTTTTTTTTGGAGGGAGCGCTTGGCCGGGGGTGGTTATGGGTTCATGAGAGTTGTCAGCAATAACTCGGCGGTCATGTACGGGTGCTCTTTGAGGGTCATGTGAAAATGGTGATGCGGGGGGAGAAGGAATAACAAAAGGGGCAACAGCACTGTTTTTTAAATCTTCTAAGTAGATACGATGACCACCATGTCCTAGCACAGATGCTGGAATGTTTAGTTCTGCCAGTCTCTGCATGAAGGCGTCCCAACCGACAGGCACTTTATTATTAGCGAAGGAGTGTGTTTGTGTCGCGCCTCTGACCAAGTCGTGCAGGTTTGAACCACGTATAACATTACCTTTATAAAGAAGTTCCCCCTTATCATTCTAGAAAGCTATGTCTTTATTTTGTTGAATTTTATTAAGAAGTAATACGGCTTTCTTTTTGTGCCGGGGGTTAACATTGTCAAGGATTTCATTTACTAGATTAACAGCTGGTGATTCTGGTTCTCTGACGGGGAAACGGGTGGCTCTTGACTTTCAGGCATGAATAAAGTCAGGCCCTCTTTTTCCATTTTACCATGATGGACAAAGTTCAGATACTTTTGAAGAATAGAGGTATAAAGCTTAGCCTTTTCGTGCACAGGTAAATCACCGCGCTGAAGAATTTCTCTCATCTCAGTGTCCAACAGATACGTGGCTGATTTTCTAATGTCAGCATCAGCGCATGAGGGGCTCCGCATTCTGTCTAGCTGATGTTTAGGAACAACATACATTTTTTCAATGTATGCCATCACCGGCGGCGCAGCAGGCCTGAGAGAAGCGGAATAGCAAACCTTAGCAGTAGTCCTATGAAGCCCCCAGACTGCTTGACAAGACTTTTTTTAGTTTTAATAGAGATCCTTTTATTGCTCAGTTTTTTTAACTAGATTACTTTTCTGTTTCAGCACTCGGGTTTGCTGAGGACTCGAAGGGACATTGCCCTTCAAGGTATTTAGGGCTATCTCCAATATCGCTGCTACTAAATCGTCAGACGCTGAGCATAGAAGAGCTTTCCTTTGTTGTGGGGATGATGAGACCAACAGTCTTAAAAGAGATAGATTGCGCGCTACCCTGTTGGACATGGTCATGAGGATGCTCTAAACTGATGTGATGCTTTCTATTTATCTTCTTTTTATAGCCGGGGAGGACTTTTTTGGAGTATAAGCAACAGGAAGATCCGGTGGGAAAAGTCCCGTCCTCAATCTGTACTCCTCTGCCGTGCCGGCGCTTAAAACTACAAATACATACCCATAGGGGCTCTGAGTGCATCCTCAAAGGCTCCTAGAAAGAAACTAGAGCGACCCGGGTACATCTGTCTGGCTAGAGTTGTTATTTGAAGTTTGTCTCTGGGGTTTTTGAAAAGCACCATGTACTTGGTGTTCAGAGCGATGGTTTGTGAGCTCTTACCTTGGCAGAACACGTTCTACACAATGTATAAAATGCTAAGATTCGGATGGTGAACATACTGAGTAAAAGCTTTTTCAATTTCATTGCTGTCACAAGCAGAGGCCATTAGATCATTTACAATTAACATATTAACACTAGAGGGTGGAAATAAAATGTCATCATTTAAGGCGGCGGGGAGGCCCTCGACAAATTTTAGGTGAGGAAACTTTTGTGAGAGTTATTGATAGAGCCGCTGCCAACAGGAATAGGCCCACACTATGTTGGTGGGTGGTTGGGTCATCATTTGATGAGCATTTTCCAAAAGTTTTTTTACAAAGTAACTTTTACCAGAATTCGAAGGAATTGCGAGGATGCATGAGAATGGATGCTGTAATCTAATATCCATACTTTCAATCAATCAATCAATCAATCAATCAGGGGTTTATATAGCGCACTACTCACCCGTGAGGGTCTCAAGGCGCTTTGGGGGGGGGGGGGCAGCTCCGGATCAGTCGAAGAGCCAGGTCTTGAGGTCCTTCCTGAAGGTGTGCAGGGTTGGGGAGCGTCTGATGTTCACGGGGAGCTCGTTCCAGGTCTTGGCTGCGATGTAGGAGAAGGCTCTCCCGCCTGTTCTGTTTCTGCGGATGCGGGGGACCTCTGCCAGGGCGAGGTCGGCGGAGCGGAGGTTCCTCTTGGGTACGTGGAAGGATGCTCTCTCTTTGAGGTTTTTGGGTCCGATGTTGTTGAGGGATTTGTAGGCGTGGGTGAGGAGTTTGAAAGTGGCCCTCCTCTCGACGGGGAGCCAGAGGAGGTCTCGTAGGTGTTGGGTCATGTGTTCGTGACGTGGAGTCCCGAGGACGAGTCTGGCAGTGGCGTTCTGGATGGTCTGGAGTCTGTGTTGATTCCGGCGTATAGGGCGTTGCCGTAGTCCAGTCTGCTGGTTATGAGTGCGTGGGTGACGGTCTTTCTGTAGTCGGGGGGGATCCATTTGAAGGTCTTGCGGAGGATGCGCAGGCAGTTGAAGTTGGTAGTGGTGACAGCGTTGACCTGGCGGTTCATGGAGAGGGAGGAGTTGAGGATGATGCCGAGGTTTCGTGCGTGGTCAGTAGGAGTGGGAGGGTTCCCGAGGGCGGTGAGCCACCAGGTGTTGTCCCAGGCAGAGTTGCAGGGTCCGAGTTTGAGGACCTCGGTCTTCTCTGAGTTGAGCTTCAAACAGCTGTCTTTCATCCAGGCTGCCACGTTCTTCATTCCTTCCTGGAAGCAGAGTCTGGTGTCTTTGGGATTCTTTGTGAGTGAGAGGATGAGCTGGGTGTCGTCGGCGTAGGATACAATGCTGAGCCCATGCTGTCTGACGATGGCGGTGAGGGGGCCATGTAGATGTTGAAGAGCGTGGGGCTGAGTGAAGAGCCTTGGGGTACTCCGCAGTTGATATCGGTGGGTTCGGAGAGGAAGGGGGGGAGTCTGATCCTCTGGGTTCTGCCGGAGAGAAAGGATTGGATCCAGTCGAGGGCGGCTCCTTGTATCCCTGCGTCGTGAAGTCTGGCTGCAAGCGTACGATGGGAAACTGTGTTGAAGGCTGCGTAGAGGTCCAGAAGGATGAGGGCCGTGGTGTGTCCCTGGTCGAGTAGCATGCGGATGTCGTCAGTGGCGGCGAGGAGAGCTGTCTCGGTGCTGTGGTTGCTGCGGAATCCAGACTGGGAGGCGTCTAGTATGGAGTTCTCTTCGATGAAGGTGGTCAGCTGGGCATTCACGAGTCGCTCGGTGACTTTGGCCGCGAAAGGGAGGAGAGAGATGGGCCGGTAGTTTCTCAGGTCCGTTGGGTCGGCCGTGGGTTTCTTGAGGAGGGGTTTTACCTCCGCCCGCTTCCAGTCGTCTGGGAAAATGCCGGACGTGAAGGAGGCGTTGATGGTCAGTTCCAGTTCGGGTGCGATGGCGGCGGCGGCCCTGTGGAATATGTGCGGTGGGCAGGGGTCCGTTGGGGGTCCTGAGTGCGTTTTCTTCATGGTAGCGGTGATGTGTTCGACGGTAGCGGGATTCCAGGTCAAGATGGTAGGCTTATCGGCAGCGTTGGGGGGAGAGATGATGTCCGGTGTTGGTTCGCTGAAATTGTTGTATAGGGCCTTGATCTTCAGATGGAAGTAAGAGCTGAGCTTGTCGCAGAGTTGCTGGGAAGGTGTGACGTCCGTGGCTTCGCTGGGGGGTTTTGTGAACTGTTGAATGACGTTGAACAGTTCCTTGGCGTTGGTCGCGTTGGTCTGGATTTTGTCTCTTATGAAGGTCCGTTTGGTGTCCCTTATGCGCTGGTGGTATTCCTTGAGGGCACTCCTGTGGTTGTTCCGTGCTTCCGTGGTTTTCTGGTTTCACCAGGTTTTCTCTAGGAGTCTGCAAGAGCGTCTGGCTTCCTGTAGTTCAGTGGTGAACCAGGCGGCCTTCAGCGGGCGTTGTTTGGTGGGGTGTCGGAGGGGTGCGAGTTTGTCGGCACAGCGGGAAATCCAGCGGTGGAGTTCTGTGGCTGCGGAGTTGGTGTCGGTCGTGGCGCTGGGGGGTCTCGGAGGAGGGTGGTGATGAGGAGTTCCTCTGTGACCTTGCTCCAGTTCCTTCGTGGCGGTCGCGGGGCGGGCTTGGGTGCGGTGGTGGTGTTGAAGGTGAAATGGACGCAGTGGTGGTCCGTCCAGAGATGCTGGGTGGTGTGGCTGAAACGGGTGTTTGTTCCTCCCGCGAAGCTAGGGTCGAGGGTGTGTCCAACTCTGTGTGTTGGCGTGTTAACCAGCTGCTTCAGTCTGAGGTTGGCGAGGTTGGCGAGGAGAGTGATGGAGTCGGGTTCGTTCCGGTTGTCGAGGTGGAAGTTCAGGTCCCTGAGTAGGATGTAGTCCATGGAGGTGATTGCGTGGGGTGCGGCGAGCTCGGCGATGGTGGTTGCGGCCTGGGTGCGGGGTCCCGTCGGTCTGTAGATGAGGGTGCCGCGTAGCGTGGTCCTGGGGCTGGTCTGGATCTGGAAGTTGAGGTGTTCTGTGTTGGAGTGGGGGTCACTTGTGCTGGATGTGGAGAGGCGGAGGGGGGTCTTGTGTGCGATGGCGAGTCCTCCTCCTGGGCGGTGGGGGCGGTCCTTTTTCTGGATCTTGTAGCCGTCGGGGATGGCAGTGGCGATGTCGGGGCCGGAGGTGGCGTTGGTCCAGGTTTCCGTGAAGAAGGCGACGTTGGGCGAGAGGGTGTCGATCAGGTCCCAGATCTCTACGGCGTGTTGGTGCAGGGAGCGCACGTTGAGGAGGATGCAGGTCAGGGTGTTGGTGGTGCGTGCGTCAGGCGGGCCTTCGGCGGTAGTGGGAGTATCGTCGATGGTGAAGGATCTGTGGCAGGCTCTGTACGAGAACTCTCCATGGGTGGTATTCGGCGAGGATCTTACGCAGTCGGTGTTTATTCCAGTATTGAGTGCGTTGAGGAGGGTAGAGTCGTAGCGGTGGGGCCTGGGAGAGCCAGGGTTCCTGGCGCTGGTCGCGATCGGGTCACGAATGGGCGCAGACGAGCTTGCTTTAGGCGCGCCAGTGGCGCGACCGCGCAGCGGTCTGCATTATATAGGGGAGGGACGCTCAGCTGGGAGGCGGGAAACGGAAGAGGGTAGGGGAAGGGGCCGGGTCAGTAGCGGCGGGAAGCGGGAGATAGGGACGGCGCGAGGGGGACAGGGCAACAGGGAATGAAAAACGGCGGAAAATAATGACAGAATACAGAATAAGACCACAGTAATGACAGAAGAAAAAATGCAGGCAACACTCAATTAAACAGAAATGAAACAAAAATGAGCAATACTCAGCAGCCTCGACCACCCAAGGCAGGGGGCTCAGCAGCGGCAACGAAGCGCAGGAGCTGTCGGGGAGAGTGCAGGCCTGTGACCGAGGTCAAGGTCTTACGAGCGCTCCCCCGCAGCGGTCTGCATTATATAGGGGAGGGACGCTCAGCTGGGAGGCGGGAAACGGGAGCGGGTAGGGAGAGGAGCCGGGTCAGTAGCGGCGGGAAGCGGGAGCTGGGGACAGCGCGAGGGGGACAGGGCAACAGGGAATGAAAAACGGCGGAAAATAATTACAGAATACAGAATAAGACCACTGTAATGACAGAAGAAAAAATGCAGGCAACACTCAAACAGAAATGAAACAAAAATGAGCAATACTCAGCAGCCTCGAACACCCAAGGCAGGGGGCTCAGCGGCGGCAACGAAGCGCAGGAGCTGTCGGGGAGAGTGCAGGCCTGTGACCGAGGTCAAGGTCTTACGAGCGCTCTCCCGCAGCGATCTGCATTATATAGGGGAGGGACGCTCAGCTGGGAGGCGGGAAACGGGAGCGGGTAGGGGGAGGGGCCGGGTCAGTAGCGGCGGGAAGCGGGAGATGGGGACGGCACGAGGGGGACAGGGCAACAGGGAATGAAAAACGGCGGAAAATAATTACAGAATACAGAATAAGACCACAGTAATGACAGAAGAAAAAATGCAGGCAATACTCAATTAAACAGAAATTAAACAAAAATTAGCAATACTAAGCAGCCTCGAACACCCAAGGCAGGGGGCTCAGTGGCGGCAACAAAGCGCATGAGCTGTCGGGGAGAGTCCAGGCCTGTGACCGAGGTCAAGGTCTTACTTTAAACACCCTCTAGTAAACTATAAACCCCAGAGCAGAAAGCCTTTTCTCACTAGCCCCATGCTTACACAGAAAGTAGATGACTCTTAAAAGCCATAGGGCAGGGTTTTATAGTCCTCTTTAAGAATGTGCTTATCATATACAACCCTCAATGTTTTGCGAAGAGGGCGGGTCTCAATATCCCAACATTTTTTAATTCTTACAATGCAGGGGTGCCGCACGACTAAGCTCTCATCTTCTGGAACACATTCACCTCTTTCAGTGTGCTTAGCATATTGAGTGACTAGCTCTTTTAAGTTTTGAAAATTTACTTTTTCACGGTTCTGAACATTGAGGGATAAGCCTCTAGCTCTTTTGAACACGCTCTTCTAATACTATTATTCCTCAAAGGTTAAATGCTTTTTTCAAACAGGCGCAGCGCCGTATTATCATACAAGTGATTTAAACAATAGAAAAAAAATGACGTGGCACTCTGGGGTGTTTTGAATTAACTTGACCTGCTAGTCAGGAGCCATGAAACAGGCAAAAAAAAGTGTGTGTATGTGTGTGTGTGAGGGCGTGTGCGTGAGCTTGTGCTTGTGCCTGTGCTTGTGCTTGTGGGGTGCCAGGCGGAATTAAGCTAAAAATGAAATTTTAGGTCAGCTTCGCTGCTCCAGCCTGTCAGAATAAAACGAATGAGGCTGTAGCCCCGGGCATAGTTCTAACATGTGGTTCTAATTAAGTCTTTCGCTCCTCAGCCAAAGGCTTTTAGTAATGTTGCATGAGCTCGCATTTTAATCAATAGAAAAAATGTTGTAGCACTTGGTGTGTTTCGAATTTGCACTAGCTCTTAACCTCAAAGACTGACTGAGCATTGATCCGTGTTTTTAAGTCTAGGACCAGTCCGCCTACTTGTTTTTTCTGATCATCATTTAATAACGCTCAATGTCTTAAATAATGTCAGTATATATCCTGGGGCAGGAGTGCGGGGTCAAGATGAGGCTTGAAAAGCAGCTAATTTGACAACCGTGGGTAGGGTGTCTCTTTTCTCTGTCAAGAGTGTATGTCTGTCTAACCTCAGGGGCGTCACAACGCTGGCAACCGAGGGTAGGGTGTCTCTTGCCTCTGTCAAGAGTGTATGTCTGTCTACCCTCAGGGGCGTCACAACGCTGGCAACCGAGGGTAGGGTGTCTCTTGCCTCTGTCAAGAGTGTATGTCTGTCTAACCTCAGGGGCGTCACGATGATGGCAAACGAGGGTAGGGTGTCTCTTGCCTCTGTCAAGAGTGTATGTCTGTCTAACCTCAGGGGCGTCACGATGCTGGCAACCGAGGGTAGGGTGTCTCTTGCCTCTGTCAAGAGTGTATGTCTGTCTAACCCCAGGGGCGTCACGAAGATGGCAACCGTGGGTAGGGTGTCTCTTCCCTCTGTCAAGAGTGTGTGTGTGTGTGTTTGTGTGAGCATGCTTGTGTTTGCATGAGCGTGTAAATATGTATAGCTGTGCTATCAATTAATATAATATAACCCATTATAGGAAATGTGTTACAGCTCTTTTCATATTGTCTTCACAGGCGGCGGCCGAAGCGGCAGAAGCGCTTCTATCTAACACAGCGCTTGAAGGCCCTAACCCTATTTCATTCAGTCAAATTTGCGGCTTCAGTACGCAGGATGGTGAGAATTAATTCTCTTTTCTACTAGTAGTATTTTCTACTATAGACAGTGCTGGGGTGTGTGATTGTGTGTGTGTGTGCGTGCATGTGTGAGTGTGTGTGTGTGTGCGTGCGTGAGTGTGAGTGTGAGCGTGAGTGTGTGTGAGTGTGAGTGTGTGAGTGTAAGTGTGAGTGTAAGTTCGAGTGTGTGTGTATGTGTGTGTGTGTGTGTGAGTGTGTGTGTGTGTGTGAGTGTGAGTGTGTATGTGTGTGAGTGAGTGTGAGTGTGTGTGTGTGTGCGCTCAGAGTCTAGTTTTAGCACTGATGACTATTGAGGACGCTTCAGACTGTTCAATGCTTGAATTAAAATCGTATTGTTTCTCTAACTTAGATAATGCAAATGATGCAGCAATCTCCAACCGGCAAATGCCGCATCCGAGTACCCGACGAACGGTTGTACAAAGGAGTTCAAGGCTGCTGGCTGATGATCTGAAAAGCAAAGGTCAGAAGTGTAAAGAAGAGAGGCTGCAAGGGCTACAGGTGCCGCAACCACTGCCGGGGAGTACTGGTGGGGGGACTGCATTTCATATGTTACCACCGGTGTCTGTAAATGGCGGTTTGAGAAAGAGACGCTCTGGTTGTAGAGATCGGGCTGCTCAAAAGCGCAATAGGAAAGCAAAGGCTTCAGATAACAATTCTGATACCCTACAGGCCTTCCAGGTTTCTAATTTAAACACGCGTACCCCTGGCGGTGTTCTCCCCCGCCGAAATTCAGAACAGATTCTAGGTGTCACATCGCACCCTTGCAGCGCCACTCCTGTATTAGCGATACCAAAGGGGATGATGGACGGAGCGTTAGAGCAAATCAAACACTCACCCCCAGTCAACTGATCTGGGTTTAATCCATCATCATTCTTTAGCTCACTCCACCACCCCAGTTCAGACATGGCCATATGCAAATCAGTCTGACCCTGTGCCTCATGGGAACAGTCCAGCCCGAACTGCCAAGCCATGTCTTCCCTGGACCGGAAACAAGCATCCTGGGACCGGTTTCGGGTTCAAAACCCTCATCAGCCAGGCCATCTTGAATCCAGTGGCAAAGTGAGCAAGGGACCCATGTCTGGGCATACCCTGCCAACTTAGGGCGAACAAAGCGATACCAAAGGGGATGATGGACGGAGCGTTAGAGCAAATCAAACACTCACCCCCAGTCAACTGATCTGGGTTTAATCCATCATCATTCTTTAGCTCACTCCACCACCCCAGTTCAGGCATGGCCATATGCAAATCAGTCTGACCCTGTGCCTCATGGGAACAGTCCAGCCCGAACTGCCAAGCCATGTCTTCCCTGGACCGGAAACAAGCATCCTGGGACCGGTTTCGGGTTCAAAACCCTCATCAGCCAGGCTATCTTGAATCCAGTGGCAAAGTGAGCAAGGGACCCATGTCTGGGCATACCCTGCCAACTTAGGGCGAACAAAGCGATACCAAAGGGGATGATGGACGGAGCGTTAGAGCAAATCAAACACTCACCCCCAGTCAACTGATCTGGGTTTAATCCATCATCATTCTTTAGCTCACTCCACCACCCCAGTTCAGACATGGCCATATTCAAATCAGTCTGACCCTGTGCCTCATGGGAACAGTCCAGCCCGAACTGCCAAGCCATGTCTTCCCTGGACCGGAAACAAGCATCCTGGGACCGGTTTCGGGTTCAAAACCCTCATCAGCCAGGCTATCTTGAATCCAGTGGCAAAGTGAGCAAGGGACCCACGTCTGGGCATACCCTGCCAACTTAGGGCGAATAAAGCGATACCAAAGGGGATGATGGATGGAGCGTTAGAGCAAATCAAACACTCACCCCCAGTCAACTGATCTGGGTTTAATCCATCATCATTTTTTAGCTCACTCCACCACCCCAGTTCAGACATGGCCATATGCAAATCAGTCTGACCCTGTGCCTCATGGGAACAGTCCAGCCCGAACTGCCAAGCCATGTCTTCCCTGGACCGGAAACAAGCATCCTGGGACCGGTTTCGGGTTCAAAACCCTCATCAGCCAGGCTATCTTGAATCCAGTGGCAAAGTGAGCAAGGGACCCACGTCTGGGCATACCCTGCCAACTTAGGGCGAACAAAGCGATACCAAAGGTCCAAATTTGGTCCAAATACTAGGGATAGTATACACATAACAGTTACACTTCCTCCCTACTATTAACCCCTTTTTATCCATACCAACTAGGAGCAGGAATAAATTAATCACTCACTAGCTAGGTATTTTTAGCATCACCATCACCACTCCCCCAACACTACACTACACAATTTCTCACAAAAAGTGCTCCTACGTAGTTCCATGCAAGTTGCAGCACGCCCCCAACAGTAGATGTCTGGGATGGCCCCAATGATGAAGCATGTCACCTAGGGGCAACCCTTGGTGAGTGAGGGGACTCAAGAAGAGAATTTTCTCTTCTTAGATTCGGGGCGTTGTTTCACACATTTAGCGGAAGCCCTTCCCTTTGGTTAGGTTCTCAGATCTGTCATTTACAGATTCGTTAATAACTATAGCTGCTAAAGTAGTCAGAAATCGTTTAGCCAAAAACCTAATAAGAGCCAAAAACCATTTGAGAAATATACGCCGTAATATTCAAGCCAATGACGGCTATTTACCACTGTTAGACTTGGCATCTTTTGGCGTGTTTCCCCTGAGTTTTTGCTTTCTGACCCCCCGGTTTTGACTCTGTTTTGCTGGTGTAACGGTTCTGCTCGCTTTTCGCACTGCTGATCAGTGGTAAAGCGCAGGTGCTCCTATGGTAAATTGTGTTATGGATTGGTGTTTCCATGATTGGATATTTGATTTACCTGTTAGCCCCTAGTAAAGTGCACTGCGTGTGCCAGGGCCGGTGAATCAAATGCTACCCGGGGGCCTGCAGCACTGGTTGTGCCACCCCCGTGAGTAGCCCTGAAAACGGTAACTCAGACCTGCCATTGCAGAGTCTGCGCGCAGTTTGTAACTGCCATGTCGACTTGGCCAGTGCACACACTGGCCGGTCCCTAACCTTCCCTTTTCTTACATGTCAGGCACCCCTCAGGTAGGCCCAAGGTACCCCTGTGGACAGGGTGCAATGTATGTGAAAGGTAGGACATGCCCCGGTGTGTGTGGCATGTCCTAATAGTGAATTACAGCCAATTTCGTTTTTCACTATTGCAAGGCTACCAGTTCCCCATAGGACAGAATGGGAGGTTTGTTCATAACATCTTATGAACATAACTGGCCCAGGGAATTCGGTAAGAAAATGAAGTTTCGTAGGCCTGAACTCAGAGTCTAAAGATGCCTCTTTTAGTGAAGGTGATTTTTACATTCTGTGTTTGAAAATACCACTTTTGGAAAGTGGGTATTTTCTTGCTCAGTCATCCCGTGTGCCTCTGCTGGAATGTGGATTGCCTGCCTGGGTTTTGGATGACAGAAGGCTGGGGGAGCAGGAGGGGCGCCAGATGGTCTAGGGAGGTCAGGAAAGGGCTGAAGAGACCTGGGTTACGATGGGGGAAGGGGGAGGAGATTTCCTTGCACCTCAAAGGGCCTGCTCTGCCTCTGACAACTGCCGTCTCCACCTCCTGCCAGGAATTCACACCAGAGAAGGCAGAACTGGTCCTGACCGGGCACAGGCCCTCTCGGCCTAAGAGATCAAAGGATTTTTGGACATAAATGCTGGGTCCCAGACCCCTGAACTTTAGAACTCATCTGGAACAAGAAGACTGCCAAGAAGAAGAGCCGGAGAAGCTGCGAAAAGGAACGACTGCTTTGCTGGGTGCTTTGCTGGGCTGACCTGCAGTGGCTGCTTCTGTCTTGGGCAGTGAAAGGCCTGGACTGGACTATCTGCAACCTAATTTGTGAGTCTCTCCAAGGGCTTGAGGTAGAGCTTGCCCCCTGTTCCCGAAGTCTCAGGAACAGCAAAGACTTCAAGTTCTTCGACCCGCAGCACTGGGGACTGTGTGTTTTGTGCTGCCACCCGAAGAACACCAACTCGACGACGTCTACGACGCCACTGCCGACTCCGTGTCCTGAAGGCACTGCAGAGGGCACTGCCGCAACGCCGCACCGCAACCCTGGTCTCACCGACGACGCCTGTTGATGCCGCCACCGAGCCGCTACTTGCACCGCGACCTGTGGGCACCGCACTCCGCACCGCCTCGCTTCACGCCAAAGCTTTGGCACCGCAGAGGGCACCGCCGCAACGCCGCACCGCAAACCTGGTCTCACCGACGACCCCTGTTGATGCCGCCACCGAGCCGCTGCTTGCACTGCGACCTGTGGGCACCGCACTCCGCACCGCCTTGCTTCACGCCAAAGCTTTGGCACCGCAGAGGGCACCGCCGCAACGCCGCACCGCAACCCTGGTCTCACCGACGACGCCTGTTGATGCCGCCACCGAGCCGCTGCTTGCACCGCGACCTGTGGGCACCGCACTCCGCACCGCCTGGCTTCACGAGGACACCTTGGCCTGCCTGATGCCGCCACTTCCCGCCGAGATCGACGCCGCTGCTTGCACCGTGGTTCGGGGGCACCGCTCGTAAGTTACACGACGCACTGCCCTCATCCCACACCGCAACCTTGGCCTACCGACGCCGGCGCCATCGACTCCAGTTCATCAGCCGACGACAGCGCCTAAGCAACGACAACGCCGCTGCTTGCACCCTGATCTGCCAGCACCGTGACGAGCACCGCCTTCATCTCGCACCGCGACCCTGGTCTCACCGATGACGCCATCTGACACCGAAACCGAGCCGGTGCATCCACCGCGACCTGAGGGCACCGCACGCCGCACTTCGCACCGCAGCACCCAACGCCTGCCGACGCCAGCGCTCCTGACTCCATCAGAGAGGAGATCGACCTGCAACGCGTGTGACTTCGAGGGCCCCATCGCCCTGCATCTCTGAAAGGTACTGTTTGCGGGTCTTCCCGACACCGTAGCTGGCCTGCGACCCCACGGTCAGCCAGAACTGTTTTGGATGTGTGTGTTCACGACGCCGTGGTAGCCCGGACGGCGCTATCGACACCAGGAACTCTTTTTAATCAGCGTATTTTTGAACTGTGAACTTTTAAGTATAGTATTGTGGTTCTTTATCGTTTTTGGTCTTGTTTTAATTATATAAAAATATTGGATATTTTTCTAAACTGGTGTGGTGTCCTTTTGTAGTGCGTACACTGTATTACTGTTGGTTATGTGCAAATGCTTTACACACTGCCTCTAAGATAGGCCTGGCTGCTCGTGCCAAGCTACCAAGGGGGTGAGCAGGGGTTATTTTAGAAGTGTAACTCCCTTATCCTGACTAGAGTGGTGGTTTTTGCCTGGCTTTGGCCCACGCCCTAGCCTACCAAGAATTCCATTTCTAACAACCACCGAGCCCCACACTGTTAGAGCCATCACCTCCGAGAGCCGCAGCCACCCATGATAATTCCAGCTTCAGTAACAACCCCGCGCCTGTATTTTTAAAAAGCGTGCGCCAATATCAAAGAGTTATCAAAAAATTTAGAGCTATAGAATTTTATGAAGAATTTCGTTTTGTCAATCTTCACCTCATAGATTCTATAAGACTAGCCCTAGAAGTGGTTATTAACTCTATCCAACAACTGCTCGACCAAATGACCCCCGACATCTGCCCCAACGATTATGTACAAATTCGCCTGAGCGGCGGTGGGCTGGCTAACTCTTTTTACACTCGCAGGCTACCACATCATGACCTAGACGCCTCAGATTTCTTAAACAAAGTTGTTGACATGATGAATAGCAATGCTGAGATTCTGGGGTCACAATGTTTAACACTGGTTGTGACTGTGATAAAAAGTTGGGGTGGCGGTGCCAGACAGACGCTAAATTCTGAACTGTTTAGTAAGATCATTCAAAAGAAACATTGGTGGTTGATTGATTTAAACAACACAGCTGGAAATTTGTGCCTGGCAGGGTGCTTGGCTGGGTTATTGGATCATGGTCAATATCCGGATACAAAATTGACAGAGCAGGCTCAGTTAATGCACGATGCCCTAAACATCCCCCCAGATACGGATGTCTCTTTGCAAGACATACAGTCATTTGAAAATTACTTAGGTGTGACGATTAAAGTATTATACCACGAAGGCGGCTGGCGTTATTTCACCAGCGGAACCGCTACCAAATCTAAAATTCTGTTTGTTCTTTTACATGAAAACCATTCTTATGGTGTGAAAGATATAAAAAAAATCCTCGGCACTAGGTATTACTGCGAATATTGCCATTCGGCCTATACCCACAAATACAACCACTTGTGCGCAGACTTCTGCAAAGCTTGCATTACAAACGACTGCCGCGACCTGCTAATGATCTCGAAAGGTGTCCGCAGTGCCCGCTGTTTTGTCGTTCTACGGAGTGTTTAGAGCGTCATCGTGCATTAACCGAGGCCGGGAAAGTGAACTGTCTCATTAAAAAGTTGTGTGATTTATGCGGTCTCTATGGCCCCGAAAGTCATGACTGTGAAGGCGTTGAATGTGGTGTCTGTAAAGCCCGGGTGTTTTCATTTGATTCACATCTCTGCTTTATGAGGAGACTCAAACCACCAACCAAAACAGATGATTATCTATTCTATGATATGGAGTGCCATCAGGAAAATATCATTCACAAGCCAAATTATATTTTTGCCAGACATATTAATGGTGAGCCTACTTGGGAGTTTTCAGGTCCTGCATGTGTCAATGATTTCATCAACACATTCATTACACCCCGATTTAAAAACTACAGTTTTCTAGCACATTTCTATAAAGGATATGCCTGTTATTTTGTAGTGAAAGCTTAAGTGCGTGAAAAGGTAGCTATGTCACTGGTCACCCAAGGTGGGAAACTCATGTGCGTTACAACCAAAGTATTCAATATCAGGTTTATAGACTCTATAAACTTTCTGCCCATGAAACTCAGTAAACTTCTGCAGGCTATGGGTTTCCAAGAGTCCAAAGGGCATTTCCCACATCACTTTAACACTTTTCAGAACCAGAACTACATTGGTGCTATGCCCTCAGCAGACTTTTATGGTGTAAACTATATGTCACCCTCTGAGAAAACAGAATTCATGTCCTGGTATGAATCTAACAAAGATCAGGTGTTTGATTTCCAGAAGGAACTGTCTCATTACTGTCAACAAGATGTGAACATTTTAAGAGAGGCCTGTATCCGCCTTAGAGAAGGCGTCATCGCCATGTCTAGGAAACAAATCTTGGTGAACCCGGGTCAGGCAGATGAGTATGCCTATGTTGACTTCATTGACCCCTTTCAGTACATCACTTTGGCTTCAGTCTGCTTGGCGATGTTCAGATTTTGTTTTTTAAAACCTTACACATTAGCGTTGCTACCTCGTGATAATTATCACAGACAGCAAAAGAGATTCTCAACACCATCTATTCAATGGCTGATGTATTTGGAATACTGTGAAAAAATCACCATCCGTAACGCTTTCAGAGGCGGGGAGCTTAAAATTGGGTCCTATTTTTTAGATGGTTATGCCAATATTGATGGGGTCCCTACAGCCTTTGAATTTAATGGTTGCTTTTTTCACGGCTGTCCAATTTGTTATGCAGGAAACGATTTTAACAAGATGACCGGTTTACATATGGGCAGTTGCTTAACTGCACACTATTAAACGTTTTTTTTTTAAAAAGACGAGGCTTCAATGGCAGAAGTATTTGGGAACATGCATGGCGTGAGCAGTTAGCATGTAATCTAGAACTGCAGACTTTTATCAAGGATCGTGACTTACCCGAGCCCTTGAAACCGCGTGATTCGCTCTACGGAGGATGAACCAACGCCATTACTCTTTATCGAAAGGCCTCTGTTGATGAAAAGTTTTTTTACTATGATTTTACCAGCTTATACCCCTTTGTAAATAAGACAAAGTCTACCCTGTAGGACACCCTAAGATCCTTTATAAAGATTTTGGCAACTCACAAAGGTATTTCGGTCTAATCAGATGTTGAATTCAACCGCCTAGAGGGCTTTTTTTCCCTGTGCTTTCTTACAGATTTGAGGGCAAACTACTATTTACCCTGTGCCACTCCTGCACAGAAGCCAGACAGGCCTCCCAATGTGATCACTCTGATGCGGAACGCGCTCTGACCGGCACCTGGTGCACTGTAGAAGTGAATGTTGCTCTGAAAAAAGGCTATGTGATAGATCGCATTTATGAGATATGGCATTTTGAAAATGTTTCTCATGATCTGTTTACTGACTACATCAATTTGCATCTTAGAGACAAGCAAGAAGCTTCGGGTTATCCCCTGTGGTGTACCGATAATGAGGAGAAACAGAAGTACCAAAGGGGATATTTTCAGAAAGAGGGTATTCGATTGCCAGCTAATAAAATCCATGTGAACCCCGCTAAAAGACAGATTGCTAAACTGTTTCTCAATTCTCTATGGGGAAAACTGGGGCAGAGAGAAGATCGCTCGGAAACTACTCTAGTGACTGAGCCAGATGAATTTGATAAGTACTTTTTACTACCTACTGCGAGTGTCATCTTGCGAGTTCATAGATGATAATACCGCTTGTGTGTGTTGGCGGTATACCAAAGAATATTACTCGCCTTCATGCAACGCTAACATTTTTATTGCCAGTTTCACCACCGCTTATGCTAGATTAGAGCTGTACAAGCTCCTGGAGTTGCTTCAAGACCGCTGTCTTTACCACGACACAGACTCAGTGATTTTTGTGAGCAAAGAGGGCGATGTTAACCCCCCTTTGGGTGACTATCTGGGGGAACTCACTAGCGAAACACCTTCCGATGAATACATCACAGAGTTTGTCTCCACCGGCCCCAAAACCTATGGTTACCGCTTATCAGGCAGTAAAATCTGCTTGAAGGTGAAGGGGATCACCCTCAATGTTTAGAACCGTGAAAAAGTAAATTTTCAAAACTTAAAAGAGCTGATCACTCAATATGCTAAACACACCAAAAGAGGTGCATGTGTTCCAGAAGATGAGAGCTTAGTCGTGCGGCACCCCTGCATTGTAAGAATTAAAAAACGTTGGGCTATTGAGTCCCGCCCTCTTCGCAAAACATTGAAGTTGTATATGATAAGTGCATTCTTAAAGAGGACTATAAAACCCTGCCCTACGGCTTTTAAGAGTCATCCACCCTCTGTGTAAGCACGGGGCTAGCGAGAAAAGGCTTTCTGCTCTGGAGTTGATAGTTTACTAGAGGGTGTTTAAAGTATGGATATTAGATTACAGCATCCATTCTCATGCCTCCTCGCAGGTCCTTCCAATTCTGGTAAAAGTTACTTTGTAAAAAAACTTTTGGAAAATGCTCATCAAATGATGACCCAACTACCCACCAACATAGTGTGGGCCTATTCCTGTTGGCAGCGGCTCTATCAAGAAATCTCACGAAAGTTTCCTCACCTAAAATTTGTCTAGGGCCTCCCCGCCGCCTTAAATGATGACATTTTATTTCCACCCTCTAGTGTTAATATGTTAATTGTAGATGATCTAATGGCCTCTGCTCGTGACAGCAATGAAATTGAAAAAGCTTTTACTCAGTATGATCACCATCGGAATCTTAGCATTTTATACATTGTGCAGAACGTGTTCTGCCAAGGTAAGAGCTCACAAACCATCGCTCTGAACACCAAGTACATGGTGCTTTTCAAAAACCCCAGAGACAAACTTCAAATAACAACTCTAGCCAGACAGATGTACCCAGGTCGCTCTAGTTTCTTTCTAGAAGCCTTTGAGGATGCCACTCAGAGCCCCTATGGGTATCTTTTTGTAGATTTAAACGCCGGCACGGCAGAGGATTATAGATTGAGGACGGGGCTTTTCCCACCGGATCTTCCGGTTGCTTATACTTTAAAAAAGTCCTCTCCGGCTATAAAAAGAAGATAAATAGAAAGCATCACATCAGTTTAGAGCGCCACCCTCCTCATGACCATGTCCAGCAGGGTAGCGTGCAATCTATCTCTTTTAAGACTGTTGGTCTCATCATCCCCACAACAAAGGAAAGCTCTTCTATGCTCAGCGTCCGACGATTTAGTAGCAGCGATATCGGAGATAGCCCTAAATACCTTGAAGGGCAATGTCCCTTTGAGTCCTCAGCAAATCCGAGTGCTGAAAAAGAAAAGTAATCTTGTTAAAAAACTGAGCAATAAAAGGATCTCTAATAAAACTAAAAAAACACTTGTCAAGCAGTCTGGGGGCTTCATAGGATCACTGCTAAGCTTTGCTATTCCACTTCTCTCAGGCCTGCTGCGCCGCCGGTGATGGCATACATTGAAAAAATGTATCTCGTTCCTAAACATCAGCTATACAGAATGCGTAGCCCCTCAAGTGCTGATGCTGACATTAGAAAATCAGCCACGGATCTGTTGGACACTGAGATGAGAGAAATTCTTCAGCGCGGTGATTTACCTGTGCACAAAAAGGCTAAGCTTTATACCTCTATTCTTCAAAAGTATCTGAACTTTGTCCATCATGGTAAAATGGAAAAAGAGGGCCTGACTTTATTCATGCCTGAAAGTCAAGAGCCACCCGTTTCACCAGTCAGAGAACCAGAATCACCAGCTCTTAATCTAGTAAATGAAATCCTTGACAATGTTAACCCCCGGCACAAAAAGAAAGCCGTATTACTTCTTAATAAAATTCAACAAAATAAAGACATAGCTTTCTAGAATGATAAGGGGGAACTTCTTTATAAAGGTAATGTTATACGTGGTTCAAACCTGCACGACTTGGTCAGAGGCGCGACACAAACACACTCCTTCGCTAATAATAAAGTGCCTGTCGGTTGGGACGCCTTCATGCAGAGACTGGCAGAACTAAACATTCCAGCATCTGTGCTAGGACATGGTGGTCATCGTATCTACTTAGAAGATTTAAAAAACAGTGCTGTTGCCCCTTTTGTTATTCCTTCTCCCCCCGCATCACCATTTTCACATGACCCTCAAAGAGCACCCGTACATGACCGCCGAGTTATTGCTGACAACCCTCTTGAACCCATAACCACCCCCGGCCAAGCACTCCCTCCAAAAAAAAGAAAACCATTCAAGAGATTGCCTTGGTTGTCTGCTTAGCGCACACGGTTGTATAATAGGAATCTGTGTTTATTACTGGGGTAACAAAAATAATCTATTGTTTTATGTAACTACCTCATTTTTATCACCCCTTGTAGTTTTGTATGATTTTATGACTGGTGACCATACTGCCTATTAGTGGTTGATGATAATATGCTATGGTTTCTTGATTTTTATGTACCTCATTTTATTTTCAGTGTTGATACCGTGATTTATATGCCTCGGTGCATAATGTTTTTGATAACTACCGCTACCTCATTATTCAACTATGAGCTTAAATATGTGTTTTCTATATTTTATAAATGTATTATAGCTATCCGTGATTATTACTGGGTACCAAAAATAAACTGTGATTCCTTTTTTTATGTAACACCCGCAGATTTTATGTTTGCTGTTGATACTGTGATTTATATGACACGGTGCATAATGTATTTGATAACTACCGCTACCTCATTATTCAACTATGAGCTTAAATATGTGTTTTCTATATTTTATAAATGTATTATAGCTATCCGTGATTATTACTGGGTACCAAAAATAAGATATGATTCTTTTTTTTATGTAACTTGCGTAGATTTTATGTTTGCTGTTGATGCTGTGATTTTTATGCCACGATGCATAATGTATTTGATAACTACCGCTACCTCATTATTCAACTATAAGCTTGAATATGTGTTTTCTATATTTTATAAATGTATTATAGCTATCCGGGATTATTATCGGGTACCAAAAATAAGATATGATTCCTTTTTCTATGTAACTTCCGCAGATTTTATGTTTGCTGTTGACACTGTGATTTATATGCAATGGTGCATAATGTATTTGATAACTACCGCTACCTCATTAATCAACTATAAGCTGGCATTTCTTTTTTTCTATTATCACTAAATGTTGTCAAGTATATGTAATTCCATATAATAAAACTGTAATTACATAAAAATATGATTTTCTGTTATGTAAAAGATGTTTTCAATTAAATTGCAAATATTGTCTTAAAATAAAACTTCTCCAAGCTTGTTTTTACATTTAATAAAATCAATTTTGTCTAAAACGCATTATCATTCTTTACAATAATGTGATGATATGAAACTTACCAAATATCATTGTAATTTGTAGCCACATTCTCTATATCCGGCTTACAGAGCCCCATGAACACCCCTAAAACAAGACATGCCCGGGCATGCGCCTCAAAATCTATAGATCCGATCTTATCATACGCTTTTGATTTCATCGCTGTATCATTTTATAAGCCTTCATTCACAAAACCTACCTTGCCGTTTTATATGCTTTTGATTTCATCGCAGTATCATTTTATAAGCCTTGATTCACAAATTAGCATTAACCTATAAAACAGCGAAAGGCGATAATCTTATCAAAACATTATAAGGACCGATTAAAAACAGATTTTGACCGATTCCAATATAGCCATGTGGACCACAGGGGCGTGGCCACGTGTCATCACGGACCAAAGGGGCGTGGCCACCTGTCACATCCAATTAGCGGAAATACATGGTGATGAGTAGTATACAACTTATACTACTTAAATCTACACGGAACAATAACGTAAAGTGCAAACTCTCACTTCAGTGTAGTAGCCCAACATACACTGATATCACTACAGGAGTATGACCCAATTACAGGTAAGTTGACATCAAACTACGACATCATGCTCAAACCTAACATTAGAGTTTAATATCAGTGTAGAAAGCAATGTCTATACTATGCTTCAGCAACCTTGACATTCCATTTGGAAATCATTTGATGAACTTGACCTGAGATTGTGAGATTACTCCAGGGATAGGATAAAAAACTACAGATTCACTGTAGGAACTTGATATCAGATTCTGATTTTAATGCAGAGAACCAAAGTCAGGGTGTGATATCATTTTAGTACCTTACGTCACAAAGATGACAACAGCAGGAACTAGAAATTGTCAACTGACATCATATGATGTCTTTATTGAAACCTGACATGGGACAAGAGTATCACAGCAGGAACATTTTTGAGAGATTTGAAAGATTTGTGATCACTCCAGGAACCTGCTATCAGACAGTGAAGTCACTACAGGAAGCTGATACCAGACTGTGGCAACACTACAGGAACATGATATCAGGACCATGATATCACTACAGGAGCCTGACATCAGACCGTGATATCACTACAGGAACCTGACATCAGACCGTGATATCAGTACAGGAACCTAACATCAGACCGTGCTATCACTACAGGAACCTGACATCAGACAGTGATATCACTACAGGTACTGGTTTCACATGGCCATCAGTCTAGGATCCAAACAGTAGGCTGACTGAGCTACATTAGCTGACATCCATCTTGATATCACTCCCAGCAATTTAGGAACTGGATGTCAGTCTGCAATATCAATATCGCTCTGGGAACATGACATCAGGCTGACATTAGTCCAGGAGCATGATATCAGATTATGACCTGATTCCCGAAACAAAACATCAGAACCTGACATCATTCCAACAACCGGCATCAGCAGCACATAGATGTCCAAGCTCACTTCGCAATTAAATTTATGCAGAATGTTTTTTTAACTTCTTTCAAAGTCAAAAGTCTGCACTTTAGAGAAAGTGCATAATAAAAACAGTGAAATTCAATAGCAAAGCAACAGCAATAAAAAAAACAGAGAAGGGACACACTCTGAGCAGAAATGTATCCTATAGTATCCATAAAAATTGAAAAGGTCAGTAAGTAATGCAAGTAGGCAGCATTGTGGATGCCTTTAGTGCTTGTAGGAGATGTGGAACAGAGTACTGTACCTGGCCTGTGGAAGTGGTGAAGTCCACTCCGCAAGGAACCACTACTCCGTTGGCTGGGCAGAGTTGACGATTGTTGACTGGACATTCTGTGATCCATCCATTCTTGAATAACCTGCAAAGGTAACAGTGCAACAGTCAGTCTCACTCTTCCAACCCAGCAATAATCATTGGACATTGACCAATGAGATGGCCCAACCAGGAAAATCTAGAGTGTAGGGAAGAGTCAATCGAGTAGATCCAGCTATGAAAGCTAGACATGTGACCAGAAATGAGATAGCTCAATCTGATAAAACCAATCAAGTCCAGCCAATTAGTTGGTATATTTATTGAAAGGCAACCATTTGTGATCAGCCAATGATAAAGATCAACCACCAAAGACAACCTTTTGGGAATAGCCAGTGAGATTGATCAACCAGCACTAACCCATTGAGGAAGGTAAAAAAATAAATATAAACCTAATGCAGAAACCAACCAGTACCTATTTTGATGGCTTAGCCAATGAATGTCAACCATTTGGGACCAACCGATGAAATCAACAATCCATTCATAGATAGTCAAGTAACAGCATAACACTTTGGGGGTCAGCCACTAAGTTAGATTAATCAATGAATACCAACCAACCATAGCATAATGGCCAATGGAATAAACCAACTAGAGAAAAATATCTATTGGGAACTGGCCAACGAGATAGATCAACATTCAATATCTAAAAATTACAGATGAGACAAAGTGTTAAATCAACTAGCATAAGCCAGCCATTTCTGAATGGTCAGTCGAAAGCACTACTGCAATGAATATCAGAAAATACCATCAACCATAAGGAACCTTCCTATTAGGTGAGGCCAGCAGTAAAAAAGGATAATGTTACTTACCCAGTAAGCATCTGTTCTTGGCATGTAGAGCTGTTGATTCACATGCTTTGCATACTCCTGCCATCTAGTGTTGGGTCCGGATGTTTGCAAGTTGTTTTTCTTCGAAGTAGTCTTTCTAGTCACGAGGGAAGGTGACTCCTCTTTTCGGTGATAGTGCACATGGGCATCGACTTCATTGTTAGATTGTTTTCCCGCAGAGGGTGAGAATGGAGTTAGTAAGCGTAGAATAGAGATTTCTATGCGTATGTATGAAAGTAAGAAACTTCAACAACTATAGGTACCCGGGGAGGCGGGTGGGCGCATGTGAATCTATAGCTCTACATGCCAAGAACAGATGCTTGCTGGGTAGGTAACATTATCCGTTCGAGGCATGTGAGCTGTAGATCACATGCTTTGCATAGACTATACAGCAGTATACTCCCAAAGCGGTGGCTAGCCTGTAGCTGTTGCAGTTGTTTGAAAAAGTGTTTTAAGTACTGCTTGGCCTACATTAGCTTGTTGCCTCGCTAACACATCTACACAATAGTGCTTGGTGAATGTTTGTGGGGCAGTTAGGGGAATATTCCCTAAGAAGGCCATAGTAGCCCCTATTTTGCGAGTGGAATGCGCTCTAGGGGGTATTATCACAGTTCTTTTCACTTTCACCTAACATGTCTGGATACATTTCACAATCCATATTGCAATGCCTGACCTAGATATGGGATTGGCTTTGTGTGGTGGCGAAAAAGCGACAAAAAGCTGTTTTGTTTTGCGAAATAGTTTTGTCCTTTCCACATAATATAGTAGAGCTCTTCTAACATCTAATGTGTGTAGAGCTCGTTCTGCTACAGAATCAGGTTGAGGAAAGAACACAGGTAACTGAACTGATTGATTGATATGAAAAGCAGAAACTACTTTAGGAAGAAATGTGGGATTGGTTTGAAGAATCACTCTGTCTTTGTGAAGCTGAAAGAAAGGCTCTTGTATAGTTAATGCCTGAAGTTCACCAACTCTCCTGAGTTAAGTGATTGCAATCAGAAAAGCAACCTTCCATGAAAGGAATTGTAATTTACACCTGTGCATTGGTTCAAAAGGTGGACCCATTAGCCTTGTAAGGACTATGTTTAAGTTCCATACTGGTGCAGGAGGGACTCTTGGTGGTATCCCCCTTTTTAGGTCGAGCATTCGAGACCTCTTGTATATACTTTAGTATATACTTATTATATACTTATATGTGTATGTACTTTGTGGGCTCTGGAGATCAGCCCTAGGACGTGTCTGCTTCCGCTTAGGGACGTTTTTTTCTGTTCAACTGCCTCTATTTAACTGTCTTGATAGAAAACGACCAGCAGAGGTCAGTAAAATACCAGAATTGCTTTCTGCTGAGGGACTTTCTTTTTTTTATTTTTCTGGCAACTGCCTCTATTTAACTTTCTTGATAGAAAACGACCAGCAGTAAAATACCCGAATCACTTTAGGATTCTCTAGATTCCAGTCCATAGATATTGTCTTCCACGAGCACCCGTAGACAATAATATTTTTTTCAAATCTTGTATTTTCAGTGATATGACCACCGAAGGTATATATATATATATATATATATATATATATATATATATATATATATATATATATATATATATATATATATTATATATATATTAAAAACAGAGCTTTGGACTATACCATTTCCTGCTGAAAGGCAATATTTCTCTCCATGTGTTCCCATACCTGGCGTGTCACTCAGTTTGGTGCTTTCTTTCCCTCCATGTTAAAGAACAGTAGATGTTTCAGCACCCAGGCTAATGTGCTGCATAGCTAAATACATATAAGGTCCCAAAGGCGAGACCGATTGCATTGCAAATGCTTGTTAATCCTTCCATAAAGGCTTTAATCACTTGTACTCTAAATAGAGATAAGTGTTGTCTGTTTTGTAAGTATGCAGCTACTGCTGCTAGATGTAAGTGAATGGATGTACAGGCTAGTCCAGATTGCTGTAAATGTAACAGATAACAAATTATGTTTTGCACAGAAGCATCAAGAGGATTGATATTGTGATTGCTGCAATAGATAACAAACCATTTCCATTTTGCTGCATAACATGCCCTAGTAGTAGGCTTTCTAGCCTCTTTTAGGATATTCATACAGTCTGGTGGCAATTGTAAATAACCAAACTCTAAGACTTCAGGAGCCAAATCGCCAGGTTGAGCTGTTTGGAGTTTGGATGTCTGATTTCTCCATGGCTCTGAGTGGAGACTGGAGTTGAGATGCAGCTTTTGGAGTGGAACTACTGAGAGCTCCAGCAGGGTGGTGAACCAAGGCTGACGTGCCCATGTGGGAGTTATGAGAATCAGTTTGAGGGATGTTTGTCTGAGCTTCCAAACTACCGACGGAATGAGTGTGAGAGGCGGAAAAGCATAGGTAAATATCCCTGACCAGTTCATCCATAGGGCATTGCCTTTGGAGAGTGGGAACCTGGAGGCGAAGCTTAGGCATTTTGCGTTTTGATCTGTGGCGGACAGATCTATGTGAGGAAATCCCCATTCCTGAAAGTCGTGAAGGAGAATTTGGGGATGAAGTGGATTTGCTGTCTCTGTCTGCTGAGAAGGTCTGCAATCTGATTGTTTACTCCTGGAAGATGTTCTGCCAGGAGATAAATCTTGTGATGTATAGCCCATTTCCAAATGTCTTGTGCTAGGCGTGACAGTTGGGGAGAGTGTGTCCCCCCCCCCTGTTTCTGTATATAATACACCGCTGTCATGTTGTCTGTGCGGACTAGGACATCCTTGCCTATGAGGTGAATTTGAAAAGCTCTGAGCGCTAGAAACACTGCCAGCAGCTCTAGGTGATTCATATGGAGACTCTTGTCTTTCAGACTCCACAACCCTTGAATTGTGTGATTGTGTAGGTGAGCACCCCAACCAGTGAGCGATGCATCTACTGTTAGCACTGTCTGTGGAACAGGGTCGACGAAAGGCCGCCCTTTGGATAGATTTTGAGGATTCCACCACTACAGAGAGCGTTGAGTGCGGCCTTCTATCGACACTAGATTGGTCAACTGACCCTGCAACTGGTTCCACTGACGTGCTTAACATTCTTGAAGGGGGCGCATATGAAGTCTTGCATAGGGAACAATTACGATGCAAGAAGCCATTATTCCTAGCAGTTGCATGAATACTCTTGCTGGTAATGATTAGTTGGGCTGAAACTGAGTGAGAAGAGACTGAATACTGAGAATTCTGGCTGTATTGGGAGAGGCTAGAGCTGTTTGAGTGTCTATGGTGGCTCCCAGATAGGTTTGTGTATTGGAAATCTGTAGATGAGACTTTAATGCATTCACTGTAAACCTTAGTTGGTGTAATAAGTGAACAGTGGCTTGAGTCTGTTGGAGACATTTTTGGTAACTGCTGGCTTTGACGAGCCACTCGTCTAGGTATGGGAAGACGTGGATGTGCTGTCTTCTCAGATGAGCTGTGACTACTGCCAGGCATTTGGTAAATACCCTGGGAGCAGTGGTGACTCCAAACGGTAGTACTTTGAATTGGTAGTGATGACCCGCTATCATGAATCTGAGGTATTTGCGATGAGCGGGATGAATTGGAATGTGAAAATATGCGTCCTTTAAGTCTAGAGTAGACATAAAGTCGCCCTGCTGCAGAAGTGGGAGCACTTGATGAAGCGTCACCATATGGAAATGCTCTGACAGTATGTAGTGATTTAATTCTCTGAGGTCCAGAATAGGTCTCAAGCAGCCGTCCTTTTTGGGAATTAAAAAATACAGGGAGTACACGCCTGACCCTTGATAATGTAACGGTACAGGCTATATGGCTCCTTTTAGCAAGAGAGACTGGACTTCCTGTTTGAGCAGGTGTAAATGTTCTGGTGACATTTTGTGAGAACAGGGTGGAATGTTTGGAGGATTGTTGGTAAGCTCCAGGCAATAACCATGTTGGATAATTCCTAACACCCATTTGTCTGTGGTTATGGATTTCCAAATGGGGAGGAATTGTAGAAGACGTCCCCCGACAGGTGTTAAATGATCGGGGGGGAAGTGTAGGCAAGTCACTGCTTGTCAGGGGAGGGGGAATTATGTGGTGTGGAACCTTTGCCCCTACCTTTGCTGTTATTACCTCTGTATCCTCCTCTAAAGAAGCCTCTTGAGGAGGAGGATTGATTGTTGCCTTTGTACGAGGCTGCTGTGTTTGAGGAAGTAGTCTTGGACCCCCCCACGGTAGAAGGAATGACGAAAGGAGCCACGATTAGAAGGAGACTGTAGGGCTCCTATTGACTTAGCCGCTTCCATATCTTTTTTCATTTTCTCTAATGACTTATCTACTTTGGGCCCGAAGAGATTCTCTTTGTCAAATGGAGTGTTTAAAATGGATTGTTGGACTTCTGGTTTAAAACCAGAAATCCTCAACCATGCGTGCCTCCTCAGTAACACACTAGTGTTAATCTCTCTAGCTGCAGTGTCAGCAGCATCTAAAGCACTCCTAATAGAAGAATTGGAGATGAGCTTTCCTTCTTGCATTAAATCTTGAGCTTTAGCCTTGTGCTCATCTGGGAGATATTGAAGCAATTGCTCCATTTCGTCCCAGTGTGCTCTATCATACCTAGCTAGTAGGGCCTGGGTGTTGGCAATGCGCCAATGATTCGCTGCTTGGGTGGCTACTCTTTTACCAGAGGCGTCTAACAATTTTGACTCTTTGTCTGGAGGGGGGGCATCCCCCGAAGTTTGTGAATAGGCCCGTTTACGGGCATTAGAGACGACCAAAGAGTCTAGTGGTAACTGTCCTTTAATAAAAACTGGTTCAGATGGAGCAGGCTTATATTTTTTGTCTACTCTGGGGGTGAGAATACAGCACAAACCGGGTCTTTGAATAAATCATCGCCATGTCTCATCATGCCTTTGAGCATAGGGAGAGTGTGACTAGACCTTTGTGTGTTACTCAGTGTTTCAAATAAGAAATCCTCCCCCAGAGATTCTTTGTGTAATTGTACCCCATGATATTCTGCAGCTCTAGCAAGTAATTCTAGATATCCTACATTGTCGTCAGGAGGGGAATGCTTTGCAGGGTAAAGATCTGGGTCATTGTCTGTGGGTGAATCAGTGTTGTAGTCTTTCTAGGGATCTACCGGTAAAATATTATCCCCACCATCTCCATCATCATCGTCATCAGGTTGTGGTGGTGGAGAATTAGTTGGTGTAATAAGTAAATGTTCTAATGGTGGGGAAGATGGTGTAGGGTAATGTAGTGGAGGAGGAGGAGGAGAGGGGTTAGTACCAACATTCTTCCTCTTCAAAGGAATGTGATAATGTGTGTCCTCTGACTCAGGTTTGCGCTTCTGAGGCAGTTTAGTAAGTACATGTCCTGTATCAGGATTAATATAAAGTTCCTTTTGTTTTGGGTCCGATTTGGGTGGTGGGACGTCAAAAATCGGATCCTCAAGCTTCGGAGGAACATTTTTTGTTTTGGCGCCCAGGACTTCGGTGCTGGGGTGGAAATACTTTTCAGCGCGGAAGATTTCGGTTCCGAAGCCGTCTTTGATTTTGGTGTCGAGGGTTTCGGCTCCAAAGCAGTTTTCGGCTTCGAGCTTGAAGGTTTCGCTCGGTGCCTGGCTTTGGCCAACTCGATCCCGAGCCGGAAGGCTTAGCGATGTCTTTCGGTGCTGAGCCGGAAGGCGGGGTGTCAGAAACATCTTCTCGGTGCCGTCCGTGGCCCTAAGGCGGGGGTGGAACCGAAGCCTTGTGCTTGGTCTGGGTTGGATTTTGGGGCAAGGGGTTTTTGGTACTCACGGGACGTTGACCTTGTGGTATGTCGTCTTCCATCTTGGAGTCCGATTCCGGAATAGATACAGGTTCTTCCTGTTCTTCTTTGGCCCCTTGTGCATCGAACTCCTCGTGCTCGGATCCTTCACAGAAGATGTCCGGCGTGAATTCGATGTTTTGGCTTTGCATTTCATGACGTCGAGCCCAACGATCGCGGAGCGTTTTCTTCAATCGAAACGATCTGCACGCGTCGCAGTCCTGTTCGTTGTGCTCCGGAGATAAGCACAAGTTGCACACTTCGTGTGAGTCGGCGCGCGGATACTTCGCATGGCACCGAGGACAGAATTTGAATGGAGTACGTTCCATAGACTGCGAGGTGGACCGACGCGGTTAGGCCCAACGGCCTTCCTGGAGTTTTCTGATCGAAAAAGAGATTTTCCTCGACCAAAACAATACACAGAGCAGTGGGATACACGTTCAAAACAATACTGATGCGGGTAGAGTGGATTGCGCACTGAGGGGAACACGAGCAATGGTTTCAAACCAGAGCGCAGCAATACACGTCTGAACCCGATGGAGGAAAAAAACAATCTAACAATGGAGTCGATGCCCATGTGCACTATCACCGAAAGGAGGAGTCACCTTACCTCGTGAAAGGAAAGACTTCTTTGAAGAAAAACAACTTGCAAACATCCGGACCCAACACTAGATGGCAGGAGTATGCAAAGCATGTGATCTACAGCTCACATGTCTCGAACACAATGCTATCTTCCTCAATGATCTCTCTGACCATTTGATACTGATAACCAGGATAAACTCCTAGTACAGAGAACATTTTTGGGCATCAACGGCTCTGCTCGCTCCTGGCTGTGTTTCTACCTTGAAGGCCCATTCTATTTTGTGTCCTGTTACTCTACCTACTCCTAACGCACTTTCATTAACAGCGAGGTCCCGTTAAGGTCTATCTTTGCCTCCCTCTCTTCACTCTATAATCAACTTCAGTTGCCTTCATTATCTAATTGTTTAGTTTTATCTACTCCCCTGTGCCAAAGAAACTCAAATCTGTTGCCTCATGGATGTGCTCTGACCTTATATGGTTACCTCTCTGTCATTCACTTCTCAATGGCTACTGACTTCTTAATCCTTAAGCTTAGCAAGACTGAGATCTTCTTGAACTATGAAAATCTGATCTACCTGTACGCACAACAAAGACAGAGAACTGGTCACAGGCAATTGAGCGGGTATCATAGACTAAGCCTATTCTTATGAAAGTCTCGAATAGCTAGAACATAACACTTCCTATCTTTTCACTCTGCCCACCCCATAGATTCATGCAGTCACCCCAGTCACCGCATATGGCTGTCTTATCATGGAAGATCTGTTGACACTTTCTGGCTTCTATCTCTCCTACCTTATGCTAATCATCAGACATAAATCCTATTTTATAACAAGCACCATCTCCCTTCCATCACAGCAGCCTCGGGCACCTATTTGGTTCCTCGCTCTCCTTCATTTCGCACACACAAATGCTCATCCTGGGAAGGGTTTCTTCAGAACGTGTTAATTTCCCCCCCTCAAATAACATCTGCAGAGCCGACCCTTTTCAAAAATAATTTGACATCACCCAAAGCTGCTAATTAAAACCTACCCGATATTTCCAACTCACAGAGCATCTCCACTGGGTATTGCAAAAGGTCAGTTTTTGTGATCTACAGAACCATAATTCCCTCAATACATTGCTCATGACCTCACTTGCGACAGTATACATGACATCACAAAGTGTAACCTCAAAGACTTCACAGGTGATGTCATAAATGATGTCACCAATTATATCATACATAAAAACACTGTTGTTTCATTATGCAGGACATTATGCAGAGGTGTAATGCTTCAGCTCCCCCTAATCATTAATAGTTGTCCTTGTTGCAAATTTATATAGAAAAGGAAGGCTTCTGTGCTATTGATCATTACTGTGCATTTTCACTGCAATTTTCTATCAAGAACAAAAGCTACACACCATCGATGTGACAGTTAATGTATGTTGTCCCAATTAATATACATAGGGAAAATGATTCATTGTTACAACATTATATATACATAATTATAATCATCCTTATCATTGATAGGACTTTTTAATTATGCAATTACAATATTTAAAATTATGTCACATCTCGGGTACATAATGGACTTAATGGGGTATGTGTTAACAGTTTTTTGCAGACACTGTGACAGTTTTAAAGACCAATGGCCTAGTTTCGAGTTTGGAAGATGAGTTAGTCCATCACAAACATGACAAATGTTCCATCCGCTTTGTTACAAGTGCCAAAGGATATGATGCACCTGCAATAAGGCAGGGGGGCCATCCATCGTGTTTGTGACGGAGGAACAGGTCCTCTAAACTCTCAATCAGGCCCTAAGACATTACTTCTTGTGCATATGACAACACAATCTAGGCTCCCAAGGCACGTTGCATTCCACAACAATTTGGTCTGTGGCCATCATTAGATATCATAAAATATCAGTTAGGTGAAAAATGTTCACTTCAGAACTGCCAATCGATATTCCACGCCCATTTCTTTAATTTTGAGATCCTCTGATGGGGCAGAATTTGTGAACACTCCAGTTCAAATATCCATACATTTTAGATGTACAAAATACAGCAAAAATATTGCTCAGAATCACTCCAATGTTACACGAACAAAAAGAGGAAAGTGTCTTCTGTGTACTTGTGAAATTTAGTTGAGTTCTGTTCAACAGTTTATGGGCTAGCCTTTCCAAAGGACGAACATGGGATTTTGTATTCAGTGGTTTTGTTTGGGATCACCCCTAAAACCTTTGACCATCTTGACGAATTTACACATAGCTTTAATCAATTAAATACACAAACATACCATTTTTGTAATCATTATTGTACATCTTTCAAATGAAACAAAGATTAACAAATCAAAACATGATTTTTCTTTGGGAAATTGAATCTATATACAATGCACCAGTCTTGTCCTGCCCATGCAGGAAATCTATCCTGGATGTCAAATGTATTTTCTATAAAAGGTCAGGCCAAAAAAAAGGACATGCTGAGGCATTCCGACTAGTTTCTTGCCTTTTTCACACCACCACGAGGACAAAGACCTGCCCTCGGGCTGGTATCATTTATTGAACATTCCAGGTAGCATTTAAGGGATAGATTTACCATGGGTAATCTGGAAAAACATTATTAGACTGCTGAGGGATCTTGGTGCACTGGCATAATTGTCATGAAGTTTCAATCCTCTTTCAATTTCTCTTTTGACTTTCAGTTGTTTTCTAACTTTTTAATTGGCATTTAGAAAAGCTGTATGAAATTTTAACAGGTGGAGAAAGTAGCAATTTTATGCTTGATGCGTTCATTCATCAAGTGATTACATGGCCCATGTAGAAAGACGCTGAAGTATCAGAAAGGTGATATATAGGAACAAGAAGTTCTCTCTAGACTAATATCAAGTCTTGAGTAAGACATGTATCACAGGTTGAAACCTGTGCATGTTTGTTTTTTTGCCATAAAGCCTTATAATGAGTAAGTTGGTTATTCTGAGATCAAGGCTTTGACTGCTTGCTGTGTTTGGAAAGGTTCTAGGACAAGATTGCTGATATTACAGCCAGACATGTGCCTTTTACAGGGACTATTACAGAAAACCAAAGTAGAGTGCATTCGTTTTTTCAGGACAACACGATGGTTAGAATTGTTACATATGTTCAGTCTTGGAAGATTTTGTGCAGATTCGTTGGGAGGGTTACAGTGAGGTCTCAAATGTTATTTTTCACAGGCATGATTTGACAAATGTACAACAAAACATGTCAGATAAACTGACACCAAATTTGGCATGAAGGCAGAGCACAATTGGAGTGCCCCTTTTTGGTTTTGTGTAAAGAGAAGACATTTGTTAAAGAAAAGTAGATATTTCGGTGCAGAGGGACCCCATTTAGGGGTCTATTACGATGGCGGTCGGATGTCCACCGCCGGTCATATTAGGATGGCGGTGGTGACCACGGCGGTGGGAAATTCCGACTGCTGCTTTACCGCCGGTTGCCATCCGCACTCCTGTCTGGCAGACGGAGCAGGACCGGGATAATGGTGGCGGTGCAGAGCAGGCTCCGCCGGCAGGATTATGATGCCGGCGGTAGCCAGCCTTTCCTCAGCGGTCAGACCGCCATGGAAAGGCATGCAGTGTTTGTCTTCCGGGGGCCCGTTGCGGGCCCCCAATGTGTTGGGGGGGGCGTGGGTGCACTGGGGGGGTACCCATGGTCCCCCCCTACATTTCCCTGTACCAGGTGGCATGCACTGTGCAGTGCCTGCCACGCAGTGCAGGGAAATGCAGGACATGCTCCTTTCGGCATCGCGGCGGTGCTGCGGGCAGCAGCAACCGCCGCAATGTTAAGGCCCGCGATCCGACCGCCGCGGGCGGATTTCGACAGCGGGTCATCATAATTCGACCGGCGGTGATGTCGCGGTACATGCAGGCGGTCTTTTCCCGCTACCATGGCGGTCGGGGAGGTTTCCCGACCGCCATCGTAATAGGCCCCTTAGTTCTGCGTAGTCGAAGGTGAATACATTTTAAAAATCTACAGAGGGAAGGATACTGGCTAGTAACTGAGGGGCATGAATGTAAACTTTTTCATGTGCCTATTTAAAGTCCCATAGGCCTAAAATGAACCCAGACACAGGCCCTGGGGTACGGAGGTGAAAACAAACACGTAGAACCATTATGCAGATTAGAATGCTCACAGATCCATCCTTGGATGTGAACGTATAAAAACTAAGTGGTAAAATCTAACCCCCCAAAAGTCACAATCTAAAAAAAAAATTCTATGTTAAAAATGTTTAGAAACATATTCTGATATGGTCCACTCCCACCCCCATTGCATCACTGCCGCCTCTACACACCACCTGCTTGAGGCAGCACCCACTGGTACAATGACTGCTCAACAGATAGATGTCTAAAATCTAAACAGTTCCTCTGCTTGGCTGTTAGTGTTGGGATAGTTACTTGATATCATCTGGCACTTACCTCTGGGGATGGGGGTGGAGACATGGACTTTGGTGAGAGGGATCGCTGGTGGGTACAAGAAAGAAAGAGATGTTTAGTGTAAGGGCCACATTGTCAGAGGAGCATTAAACAGTGCTTAGGTGCTATCCCAGTGAATGGTTTCATAAAGTACGCTTCCAAAATATCAAAGCTAGAATATCTAGGTATCAAAATATCGAGGACAAGAAACTCAATCCAAAATATCGAAAGCTAAGTATAGATTTTCTATACCTAACTCCACATATATGTAACTTGACAATACATATACCTTCAAGGTACAAAGAGGTGGAGTTAGAAGTAGTAAATCTGTACATCCTCTATATGCCTTTACCTTTCGATATTGTGCGCTTCAATATTTTGATCATGATATTCTTGCATCATGATATTCATAGTCGCTATATGTAGTAGTACAATCACTCAGTAATGGTGGGATAGCGGCAAGTGAGGTGAAGCATTGAAAGCTGCTTGCTTAAGCTGACTTAAGGGAGTAACCACAAGACCTAGTGATGTGGGTACCAGGAGGTTTGCTCTTCTTGATTAACTCAGACCCAGTTTCTAATGTAGCTGGTCGGGTGAGCAGCAGAATCCTCATTAACGTTCCAGAACAGCTGATCACACCCCGTGTCATGGGCTGCAAGAAGTCCTATGCTAGTGTCGGACAGTTACCAAAGGAAGTATATGCAATAATGGGTTCAGTGCTTTCTTTGATTATTCCAAGGATCTCTAAAAGATCCTAAAGTTGAGATCCCATGATCTTTCCTCACTCAATGGTAGTTCAAAATGTGTCATGTTCCCCATTTAAATCCCAAAGTCTAGTTTCCATCCTCCTCATTCTATGTGTTGACCATTTAGAGAATGTATGCCATTGTTGGGACCGCAAGGGTGATCGCAAGAGGCAGAGACGTTCCTGGAACATATGGCATAGATATTGACAAACTCCATCCACAAATGGTAACTTTTAATAAGTAGTAAATAGAGCCCTCAGACTAAATCACCCTGCACATTGGGTTCCATGCTGAAATATAAATTGCAAAAACATAATTAGCAAAAAACATTTATTCCTAAACAAATAATGTCAAAAATTACAAACTTATTTCCTAAATATTTTAGGCCTGAGCTAATATAATTTTCTTACTTCAGTCCTACCATATTTAGGGCCAAGTACTTGATTGTAGGATTAGGTGGAGGTGGAAATGTTTGTGGGGAGATATTTAAGCAGGGAATTTATTGTGCATTTGAAACTGTTTGGTATCCTCTGTTTTATGTCTATACTTTTCCACAATCAATGTTTTGGGATTCAGTTTTTCTCCTGCTACCATACCTTGTGTGCATATGTGTATCTCTTTTCTACACAGAATCCTAAAACTGCTAAGATCATACTAAAAGATCCTGGAGAAATAAGAATTCAGCCCTTTTCTTCTCTTCTTGCAAATCCTGTGGGACATATCCTCACAACTACTCCTGCGATACAGGAAGGCAACCAGCAAATAATACAACTGATCTTGTGGTGGAGAGGACAGCATCCCAGTCATGGAGAGTAGTCTGCCTCTGTGACGTGGGTGAAGACATTGCCCATGAAACATAATGACTTTAGCTGCCATCACACTGCCTGCTGTGCCAAAGCATATTTTAGGATCACCAGTTTTCTTTCTGCTCTTCTTTGGACTAATCAGGCATGGTAATGTGTATAAATTCTGTACTAGGTATATTTATTCTGCTTGCTTACTTGTAATGTGTGCACATCAAATTGTCGCTAGGCTCACTACTTTTCGCAAAAGACCTACAAACTTTTACTATGAGTTTACACATACTATGCATGTGTAATGATGTCTATAAATTCACTTTAATATCAACAACTGCTCCTATTGTGATTAGATGCTGACTTCCTTGTCAGCGGACATCTATGTTGCCAAGATGGAGAGTCGGCTGAAAATGTAGCTGTGTTTAGGGCTGATGTACAAATCCAGGAGGGGAGATCTACAAGTTCTGGACACCATGTCATGGTAGTTGAGGGGCCTAGCTGGTGGATCTCATTGGTTGCATCCCAGGGAAAGGTGCCAAGCCCTTCATTTAATACGGTGGTATCACCATGGTGGTTTGTGGAGGCTCACCACAGACCTGCTGATCATTCTGATCCTGATCATGTGAAGGTTGACCTACCTCTCGACTTCGAGGCATCTCTGTGTGCTCCAGGACAGAGTATGTGAAGTGGGGCTCGTAGATCATTAAATCAGGGCGCTCAATGTCCAGGATTGCCTTGTCCTTCGGAATAGCGGCCAGATCCTTATACCCCAAAACCTTATTGTCCATTTTAGCCTGAAAGAGAGAAGGCTTTGTTTAACCAACACAGACATAGCACCATGCACAGTTGAAAACAGCCTGACAAAGGTACATGCACTGATTGGCCACATGCTCCAATGTTTTGGTGGTGATTGCAAAACGTCGGGAAATTTTAACCGCTTTCAGTGCACTGTTCTGTGCAAAACTTTTCTTCCAACATGGGTGAATGTACATCAAACTATCAATACCTGACTCGATTGTTTAATGCAAATGTGGACAGAGAATGTATGATTTTTAGCACTTTCCTAAGGGACTAATTTAAAACTTGGCAACCCGCCTGTCATATGATGGGATCCCCGGAGTATGGGTGGGGATTTTTCACCAAAAGTGCTTTCGCTGAAATGGCAGGAGCACTTTTGATGAAATTACTCAATGCCAACTAGTCTAGCACGCTATAGTGGGATGACAGACTGGTGCACATTTTTTTTACCTTACAAAGAGAAGTGCCTAGGGCGGCGGGGTGGTTGTTTCTGAAAAAATAAGTGCCCATGATGTGTTGGGATTTTTTTTCCAGTGCACGGGGGACACTGATTGTTTTTACTGCCTTGGTCTGCCATACCATGGACAAGGGCCCTGGGCAAGAAAATCCGCCTTAGAAGCTCCGTCCTAAATAGGGCTAGCCTTCCAGCACCATGTATTTTAGGGTTTTGTTGCACCTAGTCCACTGCAAAGATGTGTCCAATAGGAGAAGTGGTGAGGGTAGGCCATTGGGCATATAGAATATTTTGCACCTCTAACCGAAGAGTTAGTTGGATGAGACATTTGCTGATTGTTTTTGGTGGACACCCAATATACACCTACCTCTAAATTAGCCCATACGTCTTTTTAAAAGATTGATTAATGATTTCCATGTTTACATTTTTTCAATCGATTTTACAAAAAGAAAAATAGGCGTCTTGATATAATTTGACACTACTATTACATTGTTATCACATAGACATAGTTTACCAGGCAATACGCATTTGTACCACAGTCATTTCCTACGATTCCTAACCTGACGGAAAAAACACGAATTTTCAACGTAGATCTAGAAGAGAAAAAATTACCAGCAGGACTCAACTTGCACACCGCAAAATGGCGTCATTAAATTTGGGTCCATTGGGCATCCATTCAATCCCAGTTTCGATTTCCATCTTCACAGTGTGATTCATAATTTCCAGTGTATTCATGGTTCATGACATGTACATTTGTAATGATGTTCACACTTTGTGATATGGTATTTTAGTTTTAATCATAGGTGTACATTTTACATGAACATGCACTAAAAAATATTCATCTGATAACAAACTGGTTTTGTTTCCTACAGGCCACATGCTCGATCTTTTCTGAGAAAGAAGGAATGTCCTAATTATAAACATGAGATTGTGGCAGCAGCAACATTTTCCACCTTGTGTGCAAGAGAGATAAGAGACTTACAAAAAACACATTACACGAAGCCCACGCTCATCGCAACAACTTTACATCAGCGCCAGCTATTTATTAAAGAGCGTAAAGGTTTGGCTTCTAGATCAGTAAACAAGAGCAAATGTATCCGGGTGATGTATTAAACTGGTTAGACTCCTTATTCTGATATGCTAAATTAATGGTTGTAAATATTGTCTTACATAAATATTGTGGCCTAAATATCGTTTACAAAATATTACTCCATTGGGTTTCCGAAAAACTCAATAAATACAAGAAACAACTAGAGTCGTCTAGGGCACAGTGGGAGTTGGGCATGCCCTCACTGCATTGGTGGAGATAGCTCTTTCCTTACTTTCCAGTTAGGAGAGCACAGTGACCCCCCATTCCACCGCAACACCCCATATTCAAGTAGTGAAATTTCCAATAGCTCTGTAATTAAAACAAGCATTGGCATAGCCAATAGGTCTCGCCTTTGGGACCTCATAAGTGTTTAGCCAGAGATATTGGCTTTGCCTATGTCTTTAAGCTGTGCTGTACAGAAGTCTGCAGCATGCTGAAAAGTTATAATAAAGAAGGGTCAGAAGCATTTTTGTTACCTTATATCTAACCAAGAAAGCATTATGTACAACTGAACGACCATATTAAAAAAGTATTAACAATAAATAATGTCGAGTTTTTTTTTGTCCTTTCAATGCTGGCAACGTCTATCTGCCTGTCCCAATGGTTGCTTGTTATGGGTTTTTTTGTTATGGGGGGCATAAATAACAGGAGGGTGCAGGTTGGGAAATAGTACCTGTATAACAGTCAGTGAGAGAGTCAGTCAGTTAGTCAGTCAGTCAGTGAGAGAGTCAGTTAGTTAGTTAGTCAGTGAGAGAGAGAGTGAGAGTCAGTCAGTCAGTCAGAGAGTCAGTGAGAGAGTCAGTTAATCAGTCAGTCAGTGAGAGAGTCAGTCAGTCAGTCAGTGAGAGGGAGAGGGAGAGAGTCAGTCAGTCAGTCAGTCAGTCAGTGAGAGAGAGTGAGAGAGTCAGCCAGTCAGAGAGAGAGTCAGTCAGTGAGAGAGAGTCAGTCAGTGAGAGAGAGAGAGTCAGTCAGTGAGAGAGAGAGAGTCAGAGAGTCAGTCAGTGAGAGAGAGAGTCAGAGAGTCAGTCAGTGAGAGAGAGAGTCAGAGAGTCAGTCAGTGAGAGAAAGAGAGTCAGACGGTGAGAGAGTCAGTCAGTGAGAGAGAGCGTGAGAGAGTCAGTCAGTTAGTCAGTCGGTCAGTCAGTCAGTGAGACAGTCAGAGAGTCAATCAGTCAGTGAGTCAGTGAGAGAGTCAGTCAGTCAGTGAGAGAGTCAGTCAGTCAGTCATTCAGTGAGAGAGAGAGAGTCAGTCAGTCAGTCAGTGAGAGAGAGAGTGAGAGAGTGAGAGTCAGTCAGTCAGAGAGTCAGTGAGAGTCAGTCAGTCAGTCAGTGAGAAAGAGATTGAGAGAGTCAGTCAGTCAGTGAGAGAGAGAGTGAGAGAGTCAGTCAGTCAGTCAGTCAGTGAGAGAGTCAGTCAGTGAGAGAGAGTCAGTCAGTCAGTCAGTGAGAGAGTCAGTCAGTCAGTCAGTGAGAGAGTCAGTCAGTCAGTGAGAGAGAGAGTGAGAGAGTCAGTCAGTCAGTCAGGTAGAGAGTCAGTGAGAGTCAGTCAGTCAGTCAGTGAGAGAGGCAGTCAGTCAGTGAGAGAGAGATTGAGAGAGTCAGTGAGAGAGCGAGCGAGTGAGAGAGTCAGTCAGTCAGTGAGAGAGAGAGTGAGAGAGTCAGTCAGTCAGTGAGAGAGAGAGTGAGAGAGTCAGTAAGTCATTTAGTCAGTCAGTCAGTGAGAGAGAGTGAGAGAGTCAGTCAGTCAGAGAGTCAGTGAGAGTCAGTCAGTCAGTCAGTGAGAGAGTCAGTCAGTCAGGCAGTGAGAGAGAGTGAGAGAGTCAGTCAGTGAGAGAGAGAGAGTCAGTCAGTGAGAGAGAGTGAGAGAGTCAGTGAGAGAGAGAGTCAGTCAGTGAGAGAGAGAGTCAGAGAGTCAGTCAGTGAGAGAGAGAGTCAGAGAGTCAGTCAGTGAGAGAAAGAGAGTCAGACAGTGAGAGAGTCAGTCAGTGAGAGAGAGCGTGAGAGAGTCAGTCAGTCAGTGAGAGAGTCAGTCAGTCAGTGAGAGAGTCAGTCAGTGAGAGAGTCAGTCAGTGAGAGAGAGTGAGAGAGTCAGTGAGAGAGAGAGTCAGTCAGTGAGAGAGAGTCAGAGAGTCAGTCAGTGAGAGAGAGAGTCAGAGAGTCAGTCAGTGAGAGAAAGAGAGTCAGACACTGAGAGAGTCAGTTAGTGAGAGAGAGCATGAGAGAGTCAGTCAGTCAGTGAGAGAGTCAGTCAGTCAGTCAGTCAGTGAGAGAGAGTGAGAGAGTCAATCAGTCAGTGAGTCAGTTAGTCAGTGAGAGAGTCAGTCAGAGTCAGTCAGTGAGAGAGTCAGTCAGTCAGTCAGTCAGTGAGAGAGTGAGTGAGAGAGTCAGTCAGTCTGTGAGAGAGAGATTGAGAGTCAGTCAGTCAGTAAGAGAGAGAGAGTCAGTCAGTCAGTCAGTGTAAGAGTCAGTCAGTCAGTCAGTGAGACAGACTGAGAGAGTCAGTAAGTGAGAGGGATAGAGCCAGTCAGTGAGAGAGAGAGAGTCAGTCAGTGAGAGAGAGAGTCAGTCAGTGAGAGAGAGAGAGGGAGTCAGACAGTCAGTCATTGAGAGAGTCAGTCAGTCGGTCAGTCAGTGAGAGAGAGAGAGTGAGAGAGTCAGTCAGTCAGTCAGTGAGAGTCAGTCAGTCAGTCAGTCAGTGAGAGAGTCAGCCAGTCAGTGAGTCAGTCAGTCAGTCAGTCAGACAGTGAGAGAGTCAGTCAGTCAGAGAGAGAGCGAGTGAGAGAGTCAGTCAGTCAGTGAGAGAGTCAGTCAGTCAGTTAGTCAGTGAGAGAGTCAGTAAGTGAGTCAGTCAGTCAGTGAGAGTTGGTCAGTCAGTCAGAGAGAGAGAGAGAGTGAGAGAGTCAGTCAGTCAGAGAGTCAGTGAGAGAGTCAGTCAGTCAGTCAGTGAGAGAGTCAGTCAGTCAGTGAGAGAGAGATTGAGAGAGTGAGTGAGTCAGTCAGTCAGTGAGAGAGAGAGTGAGAGAGTCAGTCAGTCAGTCAGTCAGTCAGTCAGTGAGAGAGAGAGTCAGTCAGTCAGTCAGTTAGTCAGTCAGTGAGACAGAGTGAGAGAGTCAGTCAGTGAGAGAGTGAGAGAGTCAGTCAGTGAGAGAGAGAGAGTTAGTCAGTGAGAGAGAGAGAGTCAGAGAGTCAGTCAGTGAGAGAGTCAGAGAGTCAGTCAGTGAGAGAGAGAGAGTTAGACAGTCAGTCAGTCAGTGAGAGAGAGAGTCAGTCAGTCAGAGAGTCAGTGAGAGTCAGAGAGTCAGTCAGTGAGAGAGAGAGAGACAGTCAGTCAGTCAGTGAGAGAGAGTGAGAGAGTAAATCAGTCAGTCAGTCAGTGAGAGAGAGAGAGTGAGCCAGTCAGTCAGTCAGTGAGAGAGAGAGTGAGAGAGTCAGTCAGTCAGTGAGAGAGTCAGTCAGTAAGTCAGTGAGTCAGTCAGTCAGTGAGAGAGTCAGTCAGTCAGTCAGTGAGAGAGTCAGTCAGTCAGTCATTCAGAGAGAGAGTGAGAGAGTCAGTCAGTTAGTGAGAGAATGAGAGAGTCAGTGAGTCAGTCGATCAGTCAGTGAGAGAGTCAGTCAGTCAGTCAGTTAGTGAGAGAGTCAGTCAGTCAATCAGTGAGAGAGAGAGAGTGAGAGAGTCAGTCAGTCAGTGAGAGAATGAGAGAGTCAGTCAGTCAGTGAGAGAGAGATTGAGAGAGTCAGTCAGTCAGTGAGAGAGAGAGAGAGAGTGAGAGAGTCAGTCAGTCATTTAGTCAGTCAGTCAGTCAGTGAGAGAGAGTGAGAGAGTCAGTCAGTCCGTCAGTCAGTCAGAGAGTCAGTAAGTCAGTAAGTCAGTTAGTCAGTTAGAGAGTCAGTCAGAGTCAGTCAGTGAGAGAGTCAGTCAGTCAGTCAGTGAGAGAGTGAGTGAGTGAGAGAGTCAGTCAGTCTGTGAGAGAGAGATTGAGAGAGTCAGTCAGTCAGTAAGAGAGAGAGAGAGTCAGTCAGTCAGTCAGTGAAAGAGTCAGTCAGTCAGTCAGTGAGACAGACTGAGTCAGTAAGTGAGATGGATAGAGCCAGTCAGTGAGAGAGAGAGAGTCAGTCAGTGAGAGAGAGAGTCAGTCAGTGAGAGAGAGAGAGAGAGAGAGTCAGACAGTCAGTCAGTGAGAGAGTCAGTCAGTCAGTCAGTGAGAGAGAGAGTGAGTGAGAGAGTCAGTCAGTCAGTCAGTGAGAGTCAGTCAGTCAGTCAGTCAGTGAGAGAGTCAGCCAGTCAGTGAGTCACTCAGACAGTGAGAGAGTCAGTCAGTCAGTCAGTCAGGGAGAGAGAGAGTGAGAGTGTCAGTCAGTCAGTGAGAGAGAGATTGAGAGAGTGAGTGAGTCAGTCAGTCAGTGAGAGAGAGAGTGAGAGAGTCAGTCAGTGGGTCAGTCAGTCAGTCAGTGAGAGAGTCAGTCAGTTAGTCAGTCAGTGAGACAGAGTGAGAGAGTCAGTCAGTGAGAGAGAGAGAGTCAGTCAGTGAGAGAGAGTGAGAGAGTCAGTCAGTGAGAGAGAGCGAGTTAGTCAGTGAGAGAGAGAGAGTCAGTCAGTGAGAGAGAGAGAGAGTCAGAGAGTCAGTCAGTGAGAGAGAGAGTCAGACAGTCAGTCAGTCAGTGAGAGAGAGAGTTAGAGTCAGTCAGTCAGAGAGTCAGTGAGAGTCAGTCAGTCAGTGAGAGAGTGAGAGAGTCAGTCAGTCAGTGAGAGAGATTGAGAGAGTCAATCAGTCAGTCAGTCAGTCAGTGAGAGAGAGAGTGAGAGAGTCAGCCAGTCAGTCAGTCAGTGAGAGAGAGAGTGAGAGTCAGTCAGTCAGTGAGAGAGTCAGTCAGTCAGTCAGTCAGTGAGAGAGTCAGTCAGTCAGTGAGAGAGTCAGTCAGTCAATCAGTGTGAGAGAGAGAGAGTGAGAGAGTCAGTCAGTCAGTCAGTGAGAGAGTGAGAGAGTCAGTCAGTCAGTGAGAGAGAGATGAGAGAGTCAGTCAGTCAGTCAGTGAGAGTCAGTCAGTCATTTAGTCAGTCAGTCAGTGAGAGAGAGTGAGAGAGTCAGTCAGTCCGTCAGTCAGTCAGTGAGAGAGTCAGTCAGTCGGTCAGTCAGTGAGAGAGAGAGTGAGAGAGTCAGTCAGTCAGTTAGAGTCAGTCAGTCAGTGAGAGAGTCAGCCAGTCAGTGAGTCACTCAGACAGTGAGAGAGTCAGTCAGTGAGTCAGTCAGTCAGTGAGAGAGTCAGTCAGTCAGTCAGTGAGAGAGTCAGTCAGTCAGTCAGTCAGTGAGAGAGAGATTGAGAGAGTCAGTCAGTGAGAGAGAGAGAGACAGTCAGTCAGTCAGTCAGTCAGTGAAAGAGTCAGTCAGTCAGTTAGTCAGTCAGTGAGACAGACAGAGAGTCAGTCAGTGAGAGAGAGAGAGTCAGTCAGTGAGAGATAGTGAGAGAGTCAGTAAGTGAGAGAGATAGAGCCAGTCAGTGAGAGAGAGAGAGTCAGTCAGTCAGTCAGTGAGAGAGAGAGTCAGACAGTCAGTCAGTGAGAGAGTCAGTCAGTCGGTCAGTGAGAGAGAGTGAGAGAGTCAGTCAGTCAGTCAGTGAGAGAGTCAGTCAGTCAGTGAGTCAGTCAGTCAGTGAGAGTCAGTCAGACAGTGAGAGAGTCAGTCAGTTAGAGAGAGTGAGAGAGTCAGTCAGTCAGTCAGTCAGAGAGTCAGGACCAATTTTGGCAAGGAGGGACAACTAAAGGAAGGTTGTTATTATTACTACAATAATTATTAAGGTGGTCATTATTATTAGTTCTATTAGAACTAGTATTAATATTACTTTTCCTGCTGATGATTTAAAGACTAACAAATAGTGTAATGAAGGGCAATAATGGCAAAGTTGCTAGGAATAATAATAATTAATAATATTATCATACTTAAGAATAAAAAAGAAGACAAAAGGGCGCCTCAAATGCATATAAACCGTTGCAAAAAAATAATAAGGGGTTAAAATAACGCGTGCGTTTGCAATATATGCACAAGGACAAAAATCATGGGAACAGAAAACAAGCGAGGCCGCAAAGTGAAAGCGACCGCTCTGTGTTTCATTAGTAACATGATCCACAACAACAAGGGAGGAATGCAGCTGCCACAAAGCGCGCCGCTGCTCGCTCCCGACACATAAACGCCGCGGGAGTGACCTCTACACAAAGAGGTGGGACATGCACCCGCCTTTGGCCATTTGCGTGCTTTCATTATTGAAAGCCACAAGCAAAGGCCAATAGAATGTGTGGGAGTTACCAGACCCACACAAAGAACTTTTGGGGAAGTTTGGAGTGCTTACAAGAAGCCTCCCATAGAGCAGCGCATGCGCACTCGCTAGGCTCGACCTAAAAAGGGGCATGTGTATAGGACAAGGCAGAAAAAACGCATAGGTTTGAAACTGCTAATGACCTTCTAAGATTCTCTTGCACACTATGTCCACATCCTATTGCGACATGATTCCCTTCTATCCTTCGTGACTGAATACCAAACATAACATTGCTGAACCCATCTATCTGCCTAGCTACCAACCCGATGGCATTGTATGCTGCACTCGGTACTTCCATAGCCAAACTGGTATTTTACATCTTGCCTGCAACTTATATCCTGCCAAAATGTCTAATTCATGTAACTTTTTACTAGTTCCTGACCATTGTTTATTGTGCACCTCAACTGTATTATGTTCTTATTCTTTTGCACAGTTACCTAAAATATTTTTATGGATTATTTATGCACTCTAGAAGAATCTAAATCCATAAATAAATAAATAAACAGATAAATGAATATGTTGTTCCCTGGAGGTGTTGCACAACTGCTGTGTAGTCTCCCAGGATGCTGAATTGCGCATCTGCGCATGAGCAGTTACAGGAATCTGTAAATTTAACAAAGAGAGCTGGGTAAAAAACATGCCAGACTTACCACAATGCTCGAAGGAGATCCGGGCACGCTAGGGCCCCGCGACGAGCTGACGCTCCCGGGGGAGGTCAGGGTTTGCTACAAAAGACAAAAGAGAGCGTTGTCAGTACCAAAGGGATGTAATTTTCGAAAACTCGTGTGCAAGGAAGCTCAGGCAGAGCAGGGTCATGTTTTACATGGAGTTTATACCAGCCAAGAGTGTGTTCAAATAAAACAAGAGCCAGATGGAGCAGGGTTTTACCGGTTGGTGACAGTGTCAGTCAGAAACTGTACAAGGATTTTCGGTGATCCAAAAACATTTTCAGTTAAGAGTGCTACCAACTGCCTACGAAAAATGCTAATTTGCAGACCTTTTGTTGTAATTTGATATTTCTTAATCAAGGCCGGCTTTAGCGCTGGTGGTGCCCGGTGCGACATTGGCACCCCCAAGCCCCTCCCAAACAACTAGGCCTGGGCGGTGAACTCCGCTCGCTCGCGGAGTTTTCAGAATTTTCTGCGCTCCGCGCTCCTCGGAGCTTGCAAAGTGCGGAAAACAACGCTCCGTGTAGCAGAGCGGAGTTTTTTCCCCGCTCGCACTTGCCAATGGTAAGTTGGCGAGCGCTGCATTTTTTTGTCACTTTTTTTGTCACTTTACGAACGCGGAACTCCGCGAACTCCGCCTAGGCCTACAAACGACCTCCTCCTCGGATTCCCTCACTACTACCCGGCAAATGTGCCCCTCGACTCTCTATAGCCCCTCTCTCACATACATTTAATTTGTTCTAAAGCACTGGTAAAGGCTACCTTTACTAATTCACTCAGCTATCCACATAAAATACAGATCTGTTCTTTGCAGCAGGCATATTCACCCCTGTGCTACTTAATGGTGAGTCAACACTGCCACTAGACAAACTCCGATCTCTCCCACTAGCAGGAATATTCATCACAAGAGCTGTCTTGACTTTTTAATTGCTGCCTCAAAGCTGGACACACAAGGAACTCTGCAGCAGGTGTTTTTAAAATGTAAGCAATTGCTAAACACATCACTCCCCCCCTTTCAGGTGAGCACCCAGTGCGCCCGCACCTGTCGCACTGCCCTAAAGCCGGCCCTGCCCTTATTGATGAAGCCTTAAGGAAGCACCTTTACCGTATCCTAGGGAAGCACTGGATTCAGCCTCAGTAGGTGGGTGGTTGAATGGGAACAGTGATAGAACTGCCTTCTCCCCCTAAGAGTTAATCCTAGCAGGGTGGAGGCTGGCAACTCTCAGATATGCTCTTCAGCGATATAGGCATTTCACATTGGCTAAGACTGTTAATGTAACACTAAAATTGGGGACAAACTTTGCTGGCAAATTTGATGCAAGGCTTGATCTTTATGGTACTTTGAGACATCTTCATATACACCACTCAAAACTCTCTTTCTTTTTTGGAGTCAATTACTGTTTATTTCTACAAGATATTTTCTGACACATGTTTTGCTGTGGTTTCAGGGTATCAGAGAAGATATCAATGCCTTTCTACAAGATATTTTTACTAAGAAATTGTGTGTGAGGGGCACATTGAACATGAGATAAAAAAAGTTATTCCTCTCTGAGGAGCTGAAACTACAGCAAAATACATGTCAAAATGACTAGCTGAAAAAAACAGTATCTGACTCACACGTGTGAACTTGACTCAAAGTACCAAATTGCTCAGGGGTTATAGAGTCTGAAAGCAACAAGGACAAGTCTGAAAGCAATGATGCCATCAAGTGAAATTGCTCTGCATCGCCCCCATTTTAAGTGTCTTGTTGAAAGGTTGTCTGAACCTAGTGCTGGCTGCATATGCTTATGAAGGATTTTTAACCAAGAAAAGAGGAAGACTGAACACAAGGTAAAAATACTATTTGTTTCTGATGAGGTGAAATTACAGCAAACTATGAAGAATATCTTGTTGAAACGAGCAGTATAAAACTGCAAAAAGGAAACTTTACTTGACCGGTAAAGGTGAGGAGGACTCCAAGCACCATAATGCTGACTGGTAATCAAGCCGGAAGTAATAACGCCATAATGTGAAATTGTGTTGTACTTCCCCACCACCCTGTTTTATTGTCACTCTGATGTACTATTATGAAATTGTGATAAGAATCCTTGAAGTTGCAGAATTTTACTTTACAATGTTAAGCCAGAACTATGGGCAAAGCCAATATTTCTGGCTTTGACTGCCACCCGTTTGGCTTCACCAATGCTTGTTTTGTTTTGCCATGCCTTTTCAAAATTTTATTGTTGAGGGATCTGTGGGACCTTCACCTACATAAAAAATAAACACTGGCTGAAAGAAAAAATATTTGTTGCTGATAAAAAGCACACATTTTAATAGTGTTTCCTGACACTGAACAGAACTACTTTGTGTGCCGATGTGCTTCTTGTGACAAAACAGAATGCTGTCCCTCATAGTGAAGTTAGCCAATGGCTGTAGTGGGCTGACACACTATCCCATACTGCATGCTTTACAGAGCAGAAGAAATATGCAAATGACACAATAACAAACCAGTGAATGAAGAGGGCTGACTAAAAACCCCTGGAATCATGTGTATTACATTTGTGGTTTTGGCAAAAAATCAGGTGGTCTTGGCCAAAGCCAGTTCTAAAAATTGATTTACCACAGCTTTTTCTTGTGCCTCAATTTTGGAGTGGTCCCTCTAGCCTAAGGCCTACCTTTTTGTGTGTAAATCTACAGTAATGTTTCTCTTTTACCACAGGGTTTTTAGCCAGTCGACATTGCATTGCGGAACTTGTAGTTTTCCTTTCACCATTGTAATTATGGGCTCAAAAATGTGAGCATGCAAAGCGACATTGCTTTCTGATGAGTGAGAAAATACTTGCCTATGAGAAGATTGTTCTCCAGGAAACTATGCAACTCCTGGATGGAAGGAAATACATAAAGTATAACATCAGCAAGGAGGAGAGACTAGCACTACAATCCCTGGGTAACAATGATTCCATCGTTATCAAGGCAGCGGATAAGGGTGGTGCAGTAGTACTACAAAGTACAACTGACTATGTGGAAGAGTTGGAACTGCAACTGGGAGTCTTGGAAAGTTATCAGCCTATCCCACGGGACCTGACCACAGAGCTCAAGGCCTTGATAGAGAAACTAACTCAAGATGGATTGGCGGAGGGATTCTTGAGCCAACCGGAATGTGATTTCCTAAATAAGAAAGAACCGAGGGTTCCTACGATATATACTCTACCCAAGGTGCATAAACGGATAGAGAGGCCACCTGGTAGACCGATTGTCTCTGGGTGTGGGTCTATCCTGGAACCACTGAACCAGTTTATTGATTATTTCTTACAACCCTGGGTTCCTAAAACGAAATCTTTTGTGAGAGACAGTATGCACATCATACAACTACTGGAGGGTCAGCCATATGATGTCCAGAGTCAACTACTGGTGACACTCGATGTGTCCTCTTTGTACACGTCAATTCCCCAAGATAAAGCACTGGACATAATTAGATCTGTACTGGATACACGGCCCAGACCGCACTGGATACCTACTGATTTTCTGATTTCATTATTGGAGATTGCTATGAAAAAGAACTATTTCATCTTTAAAAGACAATTTTATTACCAGTGCAAGGGAGTTGCGATGGGGGCCACCTACGCACCTAGTCTGGCGAACATCTTCATGGACCATTATGAAGAGGAACACCTGTATAGCCATGACAATCCATACATCAACCAGATTACAGTATGGAAACGCTACATTGACGATGTCATAATGGTATGGTCAGGAGATGTCAACGAGCTGAATGAATTCCACAATTGGCTGAATACCAGGACAAGGGACATCAAATTTACCATGACAAGCGATAACGAGGCCATAGATTTCCTGGATCTGACTTTTCGAGTTGAGGAGGGCTTACTGTTTTGTGACCTCTACCGAAAACCCATGGAAAGAAATACATTGCTCATGTATGAATCGCATCACCCGCGAAGCCTGAGGGACAATCTACCTTATGGGCAATACCTCAGGCTCAGAAGAAACTGTACCAGGAGGACAGATTTCTTCAAAGAAGCTGAAACACTCACGAGCCGCCTAAAGGAGAGAGGGTATCCAAAGGGACTATTGAAGCGTGCAAAGAAACGCGCTTGGTACTGCCCCCGGGACCAGCTGTTGGAAGCGAAGGAGAGAACTACGAAGACAGAGAATATCGTGTGCGTGACAACATTCAATACCAAGAGCAATGATATAAAAAAGATCGTAAAGAAGTATTGGAATCTGGTTGCGAGTGAATTACAGACTAATGGGGACCCCATCTTCGCCTTTAAGAGGGGCAGGAATATCAAAGACAACGTCGTCAGGGCATACTTGGAACCCCCTAAACCACTTGACCTCAGGAGCCATCTGGGCCTACCACCAATAACTGGACATCACAAATGTGGCCAATGCAAAGCGTGCCCCCTATGTTACGAAGGATCCTCGTTTACACATAATAACAGAACATATAAGCTACCGCACTTCACTAATTGCAACAGCTCCAACGTGATATATTCAATCCGTTGTCCGTGTGGGCTAGTTTATGTGGGACAAACTACCCAGAAAGTGAAAACTAGGATACTTCAGCACATGAGTAGAGTAAGATGCAAGGTACAAGGTGCACCATTAGTTGATCATTTTGTGACACACAACCATTCCCCTGATAACATAAGATGGTGGGTCATAGAGAAGATTAGTGCCCACCCCAGAGGTGGTTCCATTGCAATGGCCCTAAATTATAAAGAGTGTAGATGGATTCACTCCCTCAACACTGTACAGAATGGGTTGAATGAACTGGAGGAGACCGCAAGACAAATGGGCCAGCTCTAACATAAGGGTCCTTAGCTAATATTGAACATAACTGTAATACATGATCGGTGAGTAACACGTTCTGAGCACAAACACATATTAGCATATATGATCTGCTAGAAACTTACTTCGAAGATAATTATCTAATTTGTGGTCCTGCAAAAACTACCACAACATTTGTGTAGTGCAACTGACGCAATGTTCCTCTCATCGAAAATACATGCACAATTTACTGTATATGATCTACGAGAATCACACTATGACCACATAACACTAGTTTGTGGGCTTGCAGATCCGAGTATGTCCTTGTCTCTCTCACTGTAAACATTTTAGCGAATATGATCAGCGAGAATTGTGCTTTGAACATATACACCTATTTGTGTGGTTGTACATAGCTGAGTAAGAGGAAGAACCCGTGTGCTAACCAATTGTAAATACATGCCGCAATTTTACTTGTTTACCACATTGCCACACGATGTGCCTATGTGCTTATGTGTCAGTGTACTGTGTATTTTGTATTGGTTACAACGACTGTGCGTTATTGCTTATTCATCAAAGTATAGCAACTGAATATTGTCTTTACTTTTAATTTATTTTTTACGTATATAAGCTGTATTCATAAATATGAATGTGCATGTTTGCGTCACAATAATTGCCGACAGATTGTATTCACCCGGATCAGTCATAGTGTGATCAGGAATTACGGGCGACTCTATCAAACGCTCAGTGACGATCCACTTCCCAGGATAACAGTGTTATCCCTTCTTTGATATAGCTTATGGGTTGCTCAGCAACCAAGCTTTTAACCAGCAACAACATTGCATGACACACACACGTAACCGTGGACGCGTCACGCACGAACCTCAGCATTTCTGGAGGTTGCCCAGCAACCAGCAGAGTTAGCATTCTGCTGCTGCACCAAACTACGCGATGTACACGCGCATGTCTATCACGTGTCGATATGGCATATTAGTAGCCCGACACGGCTTTACAGATGCTGAATCGAACCGGCATGCCAGGACTCACGCCTGAGTACGCCAAAGATGACTGGAGGCACTCTATAGTAATCATAGAAGGTGAGCGAACCGGGAGGGTACCGAGTGATAGCATTAATCGTCATTTAAGATACAAGGGTTTAACCCTTCCCCACTCCCGCTTTTCCCATAGAATCTGTCTACCACTAGGAAGCTCCAAGTGAGAGCATCCCCGCGAAAGAATACTCTACTGGGTGAGTTATCCTGGTATATATCCCGTTGTATTTTTGACAATAATTGGAGGGATTAGTCTAATTTTCTGTGATCTCCTCTTATCTTTAGTTAGAAACGTCCACGCGTTCAGGAAGATAAACGCGCCCCACTTGTGCATGAACTGTCACAACGTGAAAAGGTGGCGCAAGTGCCTGCGCGCCCGTTCCGCCTAAACTGGGCATTTTTAGGTGAGTTACTCGCCCCCGCTTGAGCTTTTGATTACACAAACTCGAGTATACGCTATTTGGAACACACCTGACCCATGCGCCTCCCTATTACAGGCTGTCATCACCCCCTATGTCCTGATGAAGACCCGCACTGACTAGATAGTAGTGCAGTTCCTGGGTTGAAACGTCGACAATATCCCTTGGACCAGTCCAAAGGCTCTGCGGAAAAGACTTATTCATTTAATTCGCAGAATCATTGATTTTTAATATCTGATCTCTGGCCATTCAATTTTCTTGTACATATTTTTAGTCACCTTGTACATATTACGCACCACCTTTGTATCACTGAGCACTAAATGTCACTTTGTCACATATCACAGTGTATTTCACTCCGTGTCTTGACAGTCTCACAAAATCAGTTTGGGTATTTATAAATGACTTAATTTATATAAAATAACTCAAATACCCCTCATGGTCTTTGTGTGTGTTCCTTGGTTTTAAGTGAAAATTTCTTTTGAATAACATAATGATTTGTTCGGTTGTTTAAGGAATATGTGATACCCGACAGAACCATTGTTTTTCTTTACATACGATTGCCCAGGTTCTGAGGGATACTGGGTTACCCCATTGCTACTAAACTTGTTCTCAACGGGTGACTGCCGATGACACCCATTAAATAGGGTCGCTTGGCAGCTGTGCATTTAAATTGCTACCCATGTTGAATCCACCACTTTAAAACACAGCAATGCCCTATACGTGATCAGGGGCACAAGAAAGGCCTGAGCAGCCATGGAATGCAGGAATAGGTGCTTAATTTGTCAAATAAAATTAGTGCATGAGCCCAACATTTTTCTTGCAAGTCCACCACCAGCACTGTTTAATGCCTGAGTTGCCTAAGACGAAGGCTACCTACTGTTGGTTCCACCTCATGTCTCTTTTTACCACCACCCTACACTTCCTGTCTCTTTATCTCATTCTTTCGGGTTCATTTGTAACCCCCTTTCTCATTTTGTCAATGTTTTCCTATGTTTCTCTCCTTCCCTTCTCAGTGTTATTCCTTTCTCTGATTCAAAATGTAATGTTTAAAAATAAGTCCAGTGCCACAAATGAGAGCTGGTGCCCCTCATCTGCAAACACTTGCACTAGTTAAGAACTACACTCAGCTCTCCACCCCTTGGAAATAAAAGAACACTGGGCCATGGTATAGCAGCCTACAATTACTCAAACACAAAATAAATGCATCCAGTCAGAGGGAACCTGTCACGCTGGTTAGGTCACAAAACAAAAGCAAAAGTCTCCTGATCACAAAAAAAAAGTTTTATTTTAAGGATGAGAACCCTCACCCACTTTTCAGTAGCATGCTTCATCATAGGGTTCCTCGTCACACCCCTTTCCAGTGGTTGGGGATGTGGGCTACAACTCCCACTCGGGGAGGAGCTCTTTCAGGGGCATATCAGCAAGGCGGCACTATGAAATTATCGCCGCTTTGCGTCCGTTTTCGGGCGAAAGCGGCGATAATTTCATCGCCTTATCAGCAAAGACACGCTATCGCATGTCTTGCTGACTTAGCGCCAGTTACGATCAACGCCAGCTTTGCATCTCTAATGAGATGCAAAGTGGGCGTTCCTCCCGAATAACTGGAGAAATGTCGCTAAGCGACATTTCTCCAATTATCAAGCTGGACGCTAACAGGCAGAGAGATAAGCAAAGTAGCGCTAACCACGGTTATCGCTACTTTACTTACGCCTGCTTGTAATCCGACTTAGCCATGTAATCCAATGGGAGGTGGATTACATGGCTAAGAACACCCTGCCCTATCAGCAAGGTATCGCTGGTTGCAGTGCGATTATCGCTGGATTTCCAGCGATAATCACACTGTTTTCCAGCTGACGTTGGATTCCTATCGCATTGGAGATATGCGTTGCTGATAGCACGCTATCTCCGCGATAGGAACCAGCGTTAGGAGGCGATAATGATCCTAGCGCTAAGTGCGCTTAGCGATAATTATCGCCTGGCCTTGCTGATATGCCCCTAAGTTTTTTTTACCAAATGCTATTTGAACTACATGGTGTGGGAATAGCAGAGTGTAGTCTGATCAGCATGAAGATCAAAAATACCTTTTGGTGGAGTAAAAAAGAAATGTGATTCAATCTTCCTAAAGGATATATTTTAAAAAATGGGGGTGATCTCACTTCAACCCAGTTGTGATACACGAATCAACATGTTTCTGCCAATCTCATACCCTACTAACAGGTGTGTGGCATTCATCAGGACCATAAAGACCTAAACACCACTCTGCAGAAAAAGGCTGGGATAATAAAAATGTTGATAATATGAAAGAACATACAACCAGTGGACCACATAAAATGTCGATAAGTTTGCCGCTGTTGTAACCCGCAAAAGTCGGGTTTCAGGCTTCAACTCACAGACCCTCAGACAGTGTGATCACAGAGCCAAACCTGCCCAATGTCTCACCAAAGGAGTCTGCCTGGGTCTCCAGGAGACGTTTGCTTTTGTTTTGTGACCTAACCAATGTGACAGGTCCCCTCTGACTGGATGCATTTATTTTGTGTTTGGATGGCTGATTGGGAGTGATGCAGCAGTAGTCGTTAAACACTCCCTTAAGATCACTTTTGTGTTGAGAGAGAGCCTAAAATTACTGGCATGTGAACTGTCTGCATATCCCACTTTTTATTCGCTCCATGTCCTTCTGCCCTATTAAAACCACGCCCATTCCCCATCCCTGCCCCCCAAGATCTATCCAGTTGGATTATTCTGCTAACTCACAACCGCATCTTCTTTTAGGTGCATCAGACCTCTCCCCCTTGTCCCCAGCTAAGCTCCCGGTTCATTTCTATCACCTTGATGTCCTCCTCACTTACCCCCTAAACCTTCCCCGGTCATGAACTCCTCATTGCCACTCGCAGCGTTAAACAACTTATACCCAGGGCACTGGCATTATGCAACTGTGTCTATGCTGTTTTCCACATAATTATGCACTTACAGCACTTGCCACATAATTTGCAGATTTGAGCAACAACAAAAAAATGGTTTCTAGCACAATGGCAACACAAGTTACAAAAAATCCCCAATACGTGTGGTGCTTTGCAGCAGTAGACCCTTTGCAAAGAATAACTAGTCACTTTCCAGCTTCTGATTGCTGCATTCGAGTTCTACCTGGCCAGGCAGTATTAATCTGTTTTAAAATAACAGACCCTACTTTCTGCCAACATGATATATGTTGTCAGATCTGTCCTGAATTTTCACAAATCGAATCCCATAGATTTCAGATGCTTTTTTGAGACGTGTTTAGAAGTCTTCAAAAGCCCTCTCAAATGTCCCTCTGAATATGTTCGGAAAGTGCGCCTCTTCTCTCATATCTGCAACTACATGACGTTAGTGCCCACGCAGCTGTACTAAACTGAAACTGTGTGGTGATTGTCTAAAAGAATACAATTAATTCATTAATTACCCACACTTGGATTGAGCGCAGAGAAGCGGCAGTATTTTTGCTAACCGCCAGATGGCAATGTTTGCTTATAAATCAGGGAGTTGCCATTCTGCAGCCGGTTGCTGTCGAACGTGAGGCAGGAACTTGAACACAAGGCCGACTGGAGATGAGAGGGTCTGATTTCAAAATCATGACTGTCACTGGGACCTAATTTTTTAATATCTGGAGTCATATCCTCATTCCCACAAAAAAAAACACCGTTGTTGGGTACTTTTGTGTCTTTAGAAGTGAAAGGAATAGGAGAATGCCCGTGTCTATATTTTTGGGTGAAAGAACAACCCGCATTTGGGGCCTCATTTATGAGGCCCTACCGGCACTATTACGCCGCCGGAACGTTCCATGAGTGTTGCTCGGCGGTGTTCCCAGCAACATCCATGGATTTTTGACAGTGCCCCAGATATGCGAGAAATCGTAAGTCTGAGGCAACACCAAAAACGTACGCTTCCCCAGGGGAGGCATAAGGGAGGCACAACGAGGAGAAATATCTTTATTTCTCCTCGTTTTTCCTCTTTCTATGTGTGCTGCATAGCACACATAGAAAGAGGAAAAAGCCTCTTGTGATTGTTTTTGTGCAGGAAGGTTTCTCTTCCTGCGCAAAAATAATCGCCCCCGCAACGCAGGCACCCTTGCACCATGGTGCAAAGGTGCCTGCGTTGGTGCACGGCAGCCTATTGGTGGCCGGCGCAAGGGAAAATCACAGAGATGCGCTGTATCTAACAGATACGGCGCATTCCTGCCCTTTTCTTTTTCCGTTGGACAGTGCAGCAGCAAGGCCTGCTGTGCTGCCCTACGAAAAAAAAAAACATAAATGAGGCCCTCTGTGCATTTGTATCGGCGTGTGCATGCCTGACCTTTTATAACCACATAACGAAAATATACAATATGAAGATTTTTTTTTCAAGATGTTTTTAATCCTTCTCATACTTTGCGGTATTTCAGTGGCGGGCAGCTCTAGAGGGGAATAGTGCTAACAATGGCTTGCTTCGTCTGTAGAAAGGGGTGCTGGCAGTGGCGGCTGGTGACATTTGAAAGTAGTGGGGCGTAAAAGTTGCTGCTGAATGTACTGTGGCGAGCAAGCCAGCCCGGCTGGCATAAGGGGGATTCGTGGGTTCTCCCCCCTAGAAAATTTTGAAAAAAGAGTGGGCAAATGGTGCATTTTTAAGCAAATTTGAGAAAGCAAGAAGGTTAATAAAGCAATTGTGAAAGTGTAGTTATGACAGCAGAGTTACCTACAAAGGCCATGGATCGGAAAGGCCCCGTGGAGTGGGGGGGAGGGGCTGCAGGAGTTTTAACTCACAACCAGGGCTTTAAGTGAAACCAATCCAATGGCTCCCTTGAGCCCAGACTCCTGTGGAGTGACAGATTGTAACTGGGATTCATGCAAAGCGCTTCGGGTCGAGTCCATAAAAAACTGCAAAAGCGGTGTTCTTCTTATGGTCACGAGTTCGATGTCGTCCACTCCTTAACTCCTCCGGATCGTGACTGTGAGTGACTTGAGCCTGCCTCTCGCTCACCAAGAGGGGGAGAGACAGACAGACTGGCCGATCAGCTCAGCAATGGCAGAAATGACCAATCACAAAAGGCTATTACAGTGATTGGTCATTGCTCTGTGGGAAGACACTCCCACCCTGCGGTGCCATGTGCGAAGACTAGACTGCACCAAAGGCCTACACTAGGCCTGGCCATCACGTCCTGCAGCCAATCTTGATGCTACTCCCTTGCTGTTACACAGCATGAGAGAAGCCAGGATTGGCATGAAAAGGCAAACCCACCAATCATTAAGTGACTGGGAGTCTGTGGTTTTGAGCAACCCCCAGTCACTCAATGTACAGTACAGAGAAGCCTGCAGTGCGCATGTCGGGTTGGCCTGAGAAAGGCTGTCGTGAAACCCGACATGTGCACTTTGCTGCCTAGGTGTCGTGTGCTCGCCCTTGCTTTCATTTTGTCCATCAAACTTAAGCCCGACCCCCTCAGAGCCATCACGACCGAAGGCTGACTCGTGGGTGGATTTTAATCAAATAACTAGTTTCAGAAGGCTCCCAACAACTTATATTTGCACAATATGTTATATGAAGGGGTGGGGGGGGGCAAATATGAGTGGGGCAACATCTCGACGCCAAAAGGCAGAAACCGCCCCTTGGTGCTGGGCTGTGACTCTCACCTGGGCACCACCAAAGATTTTAGCACTTTTTTCACAAAGGGCAGAGAATAAAGGAAACTGTGACTTTTAGAAAATACTGGGACCTTTTGTCTGATATTGGGGAAGGTGGCGGCTGGAAGCAGCTGTAAAACTATCCAGAGAGACAACAAGAGGATGTGAGGCTTTTTCTCTGGGTTTGGGATCATTCAGTGGTTACCAGGTATAGTCTGTGGTGAGTACTGCTATTTACCACCACTGTCCCATCTAATATTGCATTATAGTTAGGCAACAAGAACTATTTTGCCTATCCCTGCATCGGGTTACCAACCAGACAATATTTTTTACCAACATGGCCTGTATTTTTATGTTAAGGCTGGTAAAAGGAACTGGAAAAACAGCAGCAACCGGTATTTTATTGTCTTTGAAATATACATTTAAAACATAGTTTTGCCTAAACTTTTCCGAAATGATTATTAAGGCAACCAGAAGCAGAATGGCCATGAAGGAATAGAAGACAGAAAATTGTACACAAATTCCTATGCAAATATCAGTGCCTGACCATTTCAGAATCTCAATACATAAAGAAATGGTCAGTATTTTTCTAAGAAAATTGTGGCAAACCTACCCCATGATGAAGCATGACATCCTTCGGGGTGTGTGAGGGCATCATGATGAGGACACAGTGTCCCCACACATAGAGTAGCACAGGACACCTTTTCCTTTTTCTTTCTCCACTTTGAACTCTCCTCTTAAGGAACAGTGACCCCCCTTTATATTTATATACCAGTTACCAATCGGGAGCAAGGGTCACTGGACCTAACAAACAGCTCCCACGTCCCCCCCTCTCTTTTTGATAAATAGAAACCTACCCCATAGCCTCCTTTCTGAACTCTGCTCCTCATCTTATTCTCTTTTTCTGTTTAAGGCATCTCTTCCCACCTGTTTCCTTCTGCCCATTAGGCTCAGTTGTTTCTTCATGAATTCTGATTGTCACAATGTTCCTTTCTCTATGTTTCGCATTCATTCATACCTCGTCGCCAGTTTACTGAATGCCCAGGGACACAGCTGCTTGTTTGACTTCTCTGTGCCTGTTCGTTCTGGTATGGTGCCAGAAAGCAGTTGTTAGAATGTGTCGAAAATAAATATTGTTTACCAAAATATCACCTGATTGAATGAGTAATAAAAATTCTGCACCCAGTTGATTGAAGCTTTGCAAAGTATATTTGGGACACAATATGTATTTAGGGCCATATTTCCGTATACGATCTTCTGAGATGCAATCAATAGCTTTTTAGCTACCCCTAGAAGCTGGACCCTCACACTGGTTGCACATTACAAAGATTAAACAATTACAACTTTGTATGTTTGCCTCTCCAAGGGCACTAGGTTAAGCAGTCAAGACCTATACTAGGAGGTGATAATAGGCTTGGAACATAGAAACAGTACGACAGAGAAATAACAATGTGCAGTCATAGATATTCCTTTAACAAAAAGAATTATTTATCAATAGGTTGGAAATAAAGAACCATTAGAATGAGGAACAAAAACTAAACCAGAAGGCTCTGGCAAATGAGCTGAGGCAGTTTTATAGTGCTTACAAATCAAGGCGCTAAAATTGAAATAAAAGTATGTGCACGAATATTGGAATCCTGTTGGGAAAGGATCGTTATTTCTTGACTCTCCTTGGACACCTTAAGATCTCAGTTTTCTTTTAATGGCTTTGTTTAAATCACACGGTCAATTGCAAATGGGAGCTTGGCTTGGATCCGTTAGAGGATGGTGAATGGCAGGAAACCCTCTAATATCCCAGGGAAGTAGCAATTTGATTGGAGTTCCCTTTAGTGCAGCTAAAATGCAACATCGTAGCTATTACTCCCAAACTGGACTTAAAACCTTTCGACAAACCCTTGAGGAGAAATGCCTGTGAGGAGCGATCAGATTGGATCATGTTCCTGTTAGAAATGGGATCTCTAGTTGGCAAGGGCTTGCACCTTTGTCCAAGTAGGGACCCTTCTTCCTAGTCAGGGTAAGGGAGTTACACTCCTAAAATAACCCCTGCTCACCCCCTTGGTAGCTTGGCACGAGCAGTCAGGCTTACTCTAGAGGCAGTGTGTAAAGCATTTGCACAAACCAACAGTAATACAGTGTAAACACTACAAACTGACACCACACCAGTTTAGAAAAATATCCAATATTTTTATATACTGTAAAACAAGACCAAATACGATAAAAATCCACAATACAAATACTTTAAAAATGTATGCTTGATAAGGTAACTTCTTCTTTGCAGGAATAACACAAAAGCAAAGTTCGTACGAGTCGGTAGCCCCGTCCGGGTCTACCGCGATGCTGAAATACACAGAGTCCAACAGTTCCAGCCGACCGCGTCGCTACGGGCCAGCAGAGTCGTGAACAGACTCGGTCACAGTACCTTTTCTCGTTGTGGCGGGCACGGAGCGTGCGAGCCGGTCGGCGTTCGTCGCGGTTGCGGTGCAAAGCGGAGCGGTGCAAGGTGCGGTGTCCCTCGATGCGGTGCAGGCAGCGGCTCGATGAGCGTCGTGCAGACGGAGTCGGTGAGTCCAAGGCGTGCGGTGCAGGGCGAGACGGTGTACGATGCGGTGCTGACAGGTTGCGATGCAAGCGACCAAGCCGGAGTGCGGGAGCTGGCGTCGGACAGCGGTGCGAGTCGGAGCGGTGCGTCGCAAACGTGCGAGCGGTGCCCCAAATGCGATGCGGTCACGACTGTTGAGCCAGTTGCAGCGACAGCGTCGGTCTGGTCCGGCTGGCACAGTGAAGCGATGCGATGCGAACTGCGGTGCTCACAGGTCACGGGGCAAGCATCGGCTCGGTGGCGATGGCGTCGGACGTCGTCGTCGGTGAGACCAGGGTTGCGGTGCGAGATGCAGACGGTGCGGTCTGCGGTGCAAACAGGACACCGGGCCAGCGATGGAGTCGGATGACGGAGTCGGTTGCGGTTCCCTTCCTCTGTGGCAACTGAAACAGCGTTCCAGAAGCGGTACCCAGAGGCTTGTGAAGTCTTTGCAGTCCCTGAGACTTCTTAACAGGAGGCCAGCTCGGTTTCAGGCCCTTGGAGATACTCAGCACAAGTTTGTAGAAAGTTCAGTCCAGTCCTTTCACTGCCCAAGACAGAAGCAGCAACTGCAGGCCAACCCAACAAAGCAGTCACTCAGCAAAGGGGCAGTACTCCTCCTAGCAGCTCTCCAGCTCTTCTTCTTGACAGGTTCCTTGATTCCAGCGAGATCTAAATTCATGGGGTCAGGGCCCCAATATTTATATCCCAAATTCCTTTGTTCTCTGAAGGCAGAGAGGCCTTTGCCTGGCCCAAACCAGTTCTGGTCAGTCTTGGAGCACTTTGTTGACAAGCCTCCGTATTTCCTTTCAGGGTGCAGGCCAGGGACATCAGACGCACCACAGAAGGTGGAGCCAGCATTGTGGAGGGAAGGCCCAGCCCTATTCAGGTCCCAGGTGTACTCCTCCCACCCATCTACATGTAGATCTTGTTATTCAGCCCTGTGCTGACTCACCCTGTCTCCGGGCATCCCCCAGCCCCTGTCACTCACGCTCCAGACAAGGAATACACAACCTAGCAGAGGCAGGCTTGGATGGTTAGACAAGAAAATACCCACTTTCTAAAAGTGGTATTTTCAAACACAGAATGTTAAAACCAACTTCACTAAAAGATGCATTTTATCATTCTGAGTCCAGGCATACTAAACTCGAATTTCTACCATGTTCCCTTGGTCAGTTAGGATTATAAACTGTAATAATCAAAACTGCCCATTCTGGCCTATGGGGAACAGGTAGCCTTGCAATAGTGAAAAACGAAATAGGCTGTAATTCACTATCAGGACATGCCACACACACCAGGGCATGTCCTACCTTTCACATACAATGCACCCTGCCCACAGGGGTACCGTGGGCCTACCTTAGGGGTGACTAACATGTAGAAAAGGGGAGGTTTAGGGACTTGCAAGTGTGTGCACTTGCCAAGTCGACATGGCAGCCCCAGGCTGCGCACAGGCTCTGCTTTGGCAGGCCCGAGTTACACTTTACGGGCTGTTTGCGTGGGGGGCACAATCCTGTGCTGCCGCCCACCAACAGCATTTGATCTATAGGCCCTGGCACTCGCAGTGCCCTTTACTAGGGACTGACACATAGATCAAATAGCCAAAACATGGAAATACCAATCCATAACATATTTCATACAGGAGCACTTGCACTTTACCACTGATCAGCAGTGCGTAAAGTGCGCAGAAACACTAAACCAGCACAAAACAGAGTCAAAACCGGGAGGTCATAAAGCAAAAAGTCAGGGGAAACACGCCAAAAGATGCCAAGTCTAACACATGTCCCCTCCAGCTGAAAGTAGGGAGAACTACGCAACCCCATTGGAGTTCTCTTCACTAAGGCGGAAGAACCTGGACAGACCATCTGCGTTGGCGTGTTCTGTACCAAGACGGTGTTCCACCGTAAAGTCCATTCCCTGTAGGGAGATGGACCACCTCAGCAGTTTTGGATTCTCACCCCTCATTTGCATCAACCATCTGAGGGGCCTGTGGTCTGTCTGAACCAGGAAGTGAGTCCCAAACAGGTATGGTCTCAGCTTCTTCAGTGCCCAGACCACAGCAAAAGCTTCCCTTTCTATGGCACTCCACCTCTGTTCCCTGGGGAGTAGTCTCCTGCTAAGGAAGACTACAGGCTGATCCAGGCCCTCTTCGTTCAGTTGTGAGAGCACCGCTCCCACTCCATGCTCTGAAGCCTCAGTCTGCACGACAAATTCCTTGGAGAAGTCAGGTGCCTTGAGCACGGGCGCCGTGCACATGGCTGCCTTCAGGGCATCAAAAGCTTTCTGGCAGGACTCAGTCCAGATCACTTTCCTGGGCTGCTTCTTAGAAGTCAGCTCTGTTAAGGGGGCAACGATGGTGCCATAGCCCTTAACAAATCTCCTATAGTAGCCGGTGAGACCTAAGAAGGCTCTCACCTCTGTCTGGGTCTTGGGGGCTCCCAAGCCAGAATGGTGTCAATCTTGGGTTGTAGGGCGCCACCTGGCCGCTTCCTACCTGGTGTCCCAAGTACACCACAGAACCCTGCCCGATCTGGCACTTACTGGCCTTGATCGTGAGGCCTGCACCTTGCAGAGCCTTCAACACTTTCTCAAGGTGCTGTAAATGTTCTTCCCAGCTGGAACTGAACACAGCAATGTCATCCAGGTAGGCGGCACTGAAATCCTCCAGCCCAGCCAACACCTGATTGACCAACCTCTGAAAGGTGGCAGGGGCATTCTTCAACCCAAAGGGCAACACCCGGAATTGGTAATGACCTTCTGGGGTTGAGAATGCTGATCTCTACTTGGCCCCATCGGTTAAGGCAATCTGCCAGTACCCAGACGTTAAATCAAACGTGCTGAGGAACCGGGCAGTTCCCAACCGATCAATGAGCTCATCAGCTCTGGGGATGGGGTGCGCGTCAGTCCTGGTGACGGTATTGAGCCCACGGTAGTCCACACAAAACCGGAGTTCTGGCGTGGCACCGGGTGCAGCAGCCTTTGGGACCAAGACCACTGGGCTGGCCCAAGGACTGTGGGAGGGCTCAATCACCCCTAACGCTAACATCTTAGAGACCTCCTCCTTGATGCTGGCCCTGACCCGGTCAGTCAACCTGTAAATCTTGTGCTTCACAGGAGGGCTGTCACCCGTGTCCACGTCATGGGTACACCAGTGAGTAACACCGGGGGTCAGAGAGAACAGTGGGGCGAACTGTCCCAACAACTGGTGACAGTCCCCCTGCTGCTCCTGAGTCAGAGTAGGGGAGAGGATCACACCTTCTACTGACCCATCATGCTCCTTGGTAGACAGGAGGTCAGGGAGAGGCTCACTCTCCTCTTCCACCCCATCATCTGTCGCCAAGAGCATACTCACTTCGGACCTCTCGAAGTGGGGCTTGAGGCGGTTCACGTGAAGGACCCTCAAAGGGTTCCTTGGAGCCTGCAAATCCACCAGGTAGGTGACGTCACTTTTGCGCTCCACCACCTCATATGGCCCAGTCCACTTGTCCTGCAAGGCACAAGGTGCCACTGGGGCCATGACCCACACTTTTTGCCCAGGTTGAAATTCGACCAGAGTGGCATTCTGGTCATACCACCTTTTCATTTCCTCCTGGCTTGCTTCTAGGTTCGCCTGAGCGAGTTTCCTGAAGCGGGCAGTTTGGTTTCTAAAGGCCAGCATGTAACTAAACACATCCTGGGGAGTTTTCCTGGGAGCTGCCTCCCAGCCTTCCTTTACCAAACTCAGAGGTCCTCTGACAGGGTGGCCACACAGGAGCTCAAAGGGGCTGTACCCAAGGGTCTTCTGAGGCACCTCCCTGTATGCAAAGAGTAGGCATGGCAAGAGGATGTCCCACTTACGCCTCATGGGTTCTGTTAGACCCTTGATCATGCCTTTCAAGGTCTGGTTGAATCTCTCCACCAGACCGTTTCCTTGTGGGTGGTAAGGAGTGGTGAACTTGTAGGTTACACCACACTCCTTCCACAGGGATGTCATATACTTGGATATAAAATTGGTCCCCCTATCAGAAACCACCTCTCTGGGGAATCCCACACGGGAAAAGATCCCCATTAACGCCCGGCCCACCACTGGCGCCGTCGTTGTCCTGAGAGGGATTGCCTCCGGGTACCGGGTGGCATGGTCCACCAAGACCAGGATGTACCTGTTGCCCATGGCTGTCTTGGGATCCAGTGGCCCCACAATATCCATCCCTACCCTTTCAAAGGGTGTTCCAACAACAGGAAAAGGTTGGAGAGGAGCTTTGACCTTCCTCCCACTCTTACCACTTGCCTGGCAAGTTTGGCAAGACCTACAGTGTGCATCTGACTGCCTTCGCATTTGGGGCCAAAAGAAGTGGGTGACAAGCCTGTCAAAGGTCTTGTCCTGCCCCAAATGTCCTGCCAAAGGCACGTCATGAGCCAGATCCAGTAGGAAGGTCCTGAAGCGCTGGGGTACCACCAGCACACGGGCTGACCCAGGCTCAGCAACCTTAGGCTCACTGTATAGGAGACCATTCTCCCAGTAGATCAGATGTGACCCGGACGTTTTACCAGCTGCCTGGTCTGCATCCTGCCGCCGCAGACCCTCCAGAGTAGGGCACTCGTTCTGCTCCCTGCAGAACTCCTCCCTGGTGGGACCCCCTTCTTGCTGCCAATGGGTCAGCTCAGAGATGTCTCCCAGTTCGGCTACCTGCTCCCCTGTAGGCACCGGGGCGTCCCCCTCGAGGTTCGCCTCCTCCCGGTCCGTGGGAACTTCGGGGGCCGGTTTCCCGCGCCCCCTGTCCTTCCTCTTGGCAGGGACTTGGGCCACTGTTCCAGGCTCCAAGTCCTCTTGATCACCCTTTCTGGCTGCCATTGACTGAGTAGACACGCATGCCCACTCTGGCAACCCAAGCATCTCCAAGTGAGACCTGAGCTCAACATCCTTCCATAAGGACTGCTCCAGGTCGTTACCTAGCAGACAATCTACAGGCATGGTAGGGCTCACAACCACCCTCAAGGGACCTGCGACCCCCCCATTCAAAGGGAACCTGCGCCACCATACACTGGCGCTCAGAGTTGTCTACAGCAACTACTTGGTGGAATGCCCCTGGGACTACCTGCTTCTCAGAGACCAGGTGACACCGGACTGAGGTCACACTGGCTCCAGTATCTCTGAGAGCCTCTACCCTGTTCCCATTAATGGTCACCCAGGTGCTATATTTCTTTGTGTTAGGGGGCACCTGGTTTCCTGGGACCATCTCACTGTCCCCTAGTGAGACAAGGGTCATTTCTGCGGGATCCCCACCCTCCTGTGGGCACCCCTCCTCCCCAAGCGCTACACTAGCCAACACTTTGGACTGTCCACCGGTGGGCGGCTGTGTCCCCTTTGGGCACTTGGGGTCCCCCTTAAAGTGACCTACCTGGTCACATGCATAACACTTGCGGGGGCCGGTCTCAACAGGCTTCCCTGTAGAGACCCCTTTCTTCTTATCACCGGGGGCTGGGAACCTTTACCCTGGGTACTAGTTTGGGGCCCTTTAGAGAACTCCTGTGCTTTACCCTTGTCCCCCCACCTTTCTGCTGGGGACCCTGCCCACCTTTGGCTGAGTCTCCCCCAAACGCTTTCTTGTGGACCCTGGTACTCACCCAGCGGTCCGCCTCCATAGCAAGCTTCCTGGGGTCCGTTAGCTTACTATCAACTAGGTGCTGGCGCAGATCTGCAAAACATAGACTAGACAAGTGCTCCCATGCAATCAAATTGTAGAGCCCCTGAAAATCTGTTACATTACTGCCCTTCACCCAACCATCCAGCGACCTACAGAACATATCCACACATTCCAACCAAGTGTTGGCCTCAGACTTTTTACTGGACCTGAACTGATCCCTGTACTTCTCAGGAGTGAGCCCATACCTAGTGAGGAGAGCGTCTTTCATGTCAGCATAGGTGAGGTCCTGCCCCTTACCCAAAGCTATCAGAGTGTCCCTAGCTTCCTCTGGAAAGAGAGGCCACAACCCCGCTCCCCAGTTCCTTTCAGGGACCCCATTCATGTGAATAGACGACTCGTACCCTTGAAACCACCTTTGTATGTCATCACCCTTTTTGTACTCTTTACCTACATTCTTGGGGATGTGTACAATCCTGTCTGTGTGTGCTGAAGAATTGCTGCCACCATCTGAACCGGAACTACTCTTTAGCTCCAGCTCCTTGATCATTCTCTCATGATCTAGTATAATTTTCCTTTCCTCCATGGCTATTCTTTTCTCTTCCCTCTCACTTTCTATTCTGAGTTTCTCCAATTCAAACCTCCTTACTTCCCGCCTGTCCTCCAGCTCCTCTGGGGACAAACTACTGCTGCCTGGCCTGGAGGGTTCCCCCGCTCCCAAAAGCACATCCACCCTAGGAACAGGCTCCTCCACCTCTCCATTGAGATCACCAGGTTGCCCACCGGCCCCTCTGGCTGCTACCCAGGACCTCAGCGCCTTTTGTAGCTCATCCTTCCTGGTGAGGCCTCTGACCTGGACTTTCAGGTTCTAGCAAATCGATTTTAACTCCTTGACATTGTAGGCTTCCAATCGATCCTCCTCAAAGGCAATTTCTACTGATGCAATTGATGATACTATTGATTCAGGCATGTTGAAGTAGCAAGTTCAAACTGGCAAGATCAAAAATAGGCCAAAAAGAAAAAGAACCTGTAAGTGGTACGTAATGGTCTGCGATATGGTAGTAGTGCACACCAATCACTGTAAGTCAAATGCAAACACAAGTCCTATCCTCACCGCTGACAACCAATGTTAGAAATGGGATCTCTAGTTGGCAAGGGCTTGCACCTTTGTCCAAGTAGGGACCCTTCTTCCTAGTCAGGGTAAGGGAGTTACACTCCTAAAATAACCCCTGCTCACCCCTTGGTAGCTTGGCACGAGCAGTCAGGCTTACTCTAGAGGCAGTGTGTAAAGCATTTGCACATAACCAACAGTAATACAGTGTAAGCACTACAAACTGACACCACACCAGTTTAGAAAAATATCCAATATTTTTATATACTGTAAAACAAGACCAAATACGATAAAAATCCACAATACAAATATTTTAAAAATGTATGCTTGATAAGGTAACTTCTTCTTTGCAGGAATAACACAAAAGCAAAGTTCAGATGCAGTCGGTAGCCCCGTCCGGGTCTACCGCGATGCTGAAATACAGAGTCCAACAGTTCCAGCCGACCGCGTCGCTACGGGCCAGCAGAGTCGTGAACAGACTCGGTCACAGTACCTTTTCTCGTTGTGGCGGGCACGGAGCGTGCGAGCCGGTCGGCGTTCGTCGCGGTTGCGGTGCAAAGCGGAGCGGTGCAAGGTGCGGTGTCCCTCGATGCGGTGCAGGCAGCGGCTTGATGAGCGTCGTGCAGACGGAGTCGGTGAGTCCAAGGCGTGCGGTGCAGTGCGAGACGGTGTACGATGCGGTGCTGACAGGTTGCGATGCAGGCGACCAAGCCGGAGTGTGGGAGCTGGTGTCGGACAGCGGTGCGAGTCGGAGCGGTGCGTCGCAAACGTGCGAGCGGTGCCCCAAATGCGATGCGGTCACGACTGTTGAGCCAGTTGCAGCGGCAGCGTCGGTCTGGTCCGGCTGGCACAGTGAAGCGATGCGATGCGAACTGCGCTGCCCACAGGTCACGGGGCAAGCAGCGGCTCGGTGGCGATGGCGTCGGACGTCGTCGTCGGTGAGACCAGGGTTGCGGTGCGAGATGCGGACGGTGCGGTCTGCGATGCAAACAGGACACCGGGCCAGCGATGGAGTCGGTTGACGGAGTCGGTTGCGGTTCCCTTCCTCTGTGGCAACTGAAACAGCGTTCCAGAAGCGGTACCCAGAGGCTTGTGAAGTCTTTGCAGTCCCTGAGACTTCTTAACAGGAGGCCAGCTCGGTTTCAGGCCCTTGGAGATACTCAGCACAAGTTTGTAGAAAGTTCAGTCCAGTCCTTTCACTGCCCAAGACAGAAGCAGCAACTGCAGGCCAACCCAACAAAGCAGTCACTCAGCAAAGGGGCAGTACTCCTCCTAGCAGCTCTCCAGCTCTTCTTCTTGACAGGTTCCTTGATTCCAGCGAGATCTAAATTCATGGGGTCAGGGCCCCAATATTTATATCCCAAATTCCTTTGTTCTCTGAAGGCAGAGAGGCCTTTGCCTGGCCCAAACCAGTTCTGGTCAGTCTTGGAGCACTTTGTTGACAAGCCTCCGTATTTCCTTTCAGGGTGCAGGCCAGGGACATCAGACGCACCACAGGAGGTGGAGCCAGCATTGTGGAGGGAAGGCCCAGCCCTATTCAGGTCCCAGGTGTACTCCTCCCACCCATCTAAATGTAGAACTTGCTATTCAGCCCTGTGCTGACTCACCCTGTCTCCGGGCATCCCCCAGCCCCTGTCACTCACACTCCAGACAAGGAATACACAACCTAGCAGAGGCAGGCTTGGATGGTTAGACAAGAAAATACCCACTTTCTAAAAGTGGTATTTTCAAACACAGAATGTTAAAACCAACTTCACTAAAAGATGCATTTTATCATTCTGAGTCCAGGCATACTAAACTCGAATTTCTACCATGTTCCCTGGGTCAGTTAGGATTATAAACTGTAATAATCAAAACTGCCCATTCTGGCCTATGGGGAACAGGTAGCCTTGCAATAGTGAAAAACGAAATAGGCTGTAATTCACTATCAGGACATGCCACACACACCAGGGCATGTCCTACCTTTCACATACAATGCACCCTGCCCACAGGGGTACCGTGGGCCTACCTTAGGGGTGACTAACATGTAGAAAAGGGAAGGTTTAGGGACTTGCAAGTGTGTGCACTTGCCAAGTCGACATGGCAGCCCCAGGCTGCGCACAGGCCCTGCGTTGGCAGGCCCGAGTTACACTTTACGGGCTGTTTGCGTGGGGGGCACAATCCTGTGCTGCCGCCCACCAACAGCATTTGATCTATAGGCCCTGGCACTCGCAGTGCCCTTTACTAGAGACTGACACATAGATCAAATAGCCAAAACAAGGAAATACCAATCCATAACATATTTCATACAGGAGCACTTGCACTTTACCACTGATCAGCAGTGCGTAAAGTGCGCAGAAACACTAAACCAGCACAAAACAGAGTCAAAACCGGGAGGTCATAAAGCAAAAAGTCAGGGGAAACACGCCAAAAGATGCCAAGTCTAACAGTTCCCTTCTTATTTGGCAATGTCCCCTGCTCCAGAGGTTCTGAATGAAGTGGTGGAAACCCTGGCTGAGGGGATAGCATCCCCTGGAAGAATGTGGTGTTAAAACAGTCCTTTTAGGAACATTGAGTTAGTGCCTTCCTCCCCCACTGAAGTACCTTAAACGTTGCTGTAATATTTGTTTAAGGTACCAACGAACACTGATTAATCTGGGGTTCCTCCTTGCAAAAAGGGAAATAGCACGTAGATGGGGATCCCCAGTGACCCCAGGGTTAAGAAACTGGGAAAAGAAAATGGATATGAGCTTTATACAAGTAAAAGCAATGTATGAAGGGAGAGGGTGCCCAAAGAAATTTGAAAAGGTTTGGGAAGGTTGGAACTGCGACGAATAAAGACTTGGACTGCTGGCGACCTCGGTGGGTAGGATGAGAGGGGGGTGGGGGAAGGAAAAGGAAGTTTTATTCATTGTATGTTATCTGGTTTGGAATATCAATAGAATGCTTTACAAAAAAAAATATGGATTTAAAGACACATCAGAGCCAAACTGTGGGGCAACCGACTTATCTTGAAACTAGAAGACAGGTGAAATAACATGGATTGGCATATGTCAGATGAAAACATTGTCTATAGCAGCCATGGCTACCCTGGGAATTTGCCAAAACTTGGGTCTTAGATCAGCTATTATTATTCTGATTAACGACTGCTGATCTGGACTATTGATTGGTTATGATACTTGGTTTTGACTAGATGTGTTGATCCTTCTGTGAGAAGTTGGCCTGGTATATGCTGTCCGCTAATTAAAGTGGGCACCTTGCACCAGTCCAAATAACCCTTATGATGTATGAGGTCAAAGATAACCTTTAGAAAGCTATCCTAGTGGTAGCTGTGGAGAGCAGCCTTCAGGTTTAATCTTGAAGGAATGTAAAGCAGCTTGTTTTACCAGAATATCACCTTTAGTATTAACTAAATGAAAGGAGAACCACACAGTAGTTATAAAAATATGTATTTATTTATATAACACTCTCTAGTATCCTCTACACAAGGATACAACACAAAGCACACAATACTTTAGCAAAGAAACAGTTGTAAGTAGCACAATACACAGTGGGCTCCAGGGGGAGACCAAACCATATACTAAAATAGTGGTATAAGAACCACGACAGGAGTAGAGACAGTGTCTAGAACACGTAGAATCGCTGGGACCCCAAGAAACCACCCAAGGTGAGTAGAAAGGGACCCCATGGAGGACGGGTGCAGTGTGCTAACACGACCGCGGGCTCCGTACAATTCTATGGGAAAGTCGCGGTTACAATTTTACTGTTTAAGGACCCTTCTCGGTGGACCTCGAGGAAACCCTTTGGAACTTAAGAGGTTGGAGAGCCACCCCACCCATAGATACCGTGGTATCCGAGTTACCTATCCCAGAGGAGCCGGGTGCATAGGCCTGGAGTGGTGTCGGAAACAGCCATCGTTCTCAATGGAGGGTTGCAAAGAAGAGCTGCTGCCGGGAAGGAAGAAAGTGTCCGTAGGAACCCAAGGGTGGATTCATGATGGAAGGAACCTGAAAGCAGAGGGGACAGAGTCTGGGTCACTTCAGGGTGACCAGGGGCTCAGTAGACGAATGCCCACCGATGTCGGGTGCTTCAGGTGCGAAGAAGGGATGCTTGACTTTGCAGCCACGAGGTCCAGGGAACGTCGAGGATGACCAGGAGCCAGATGTGAGATGTCCCACAAAGGATGTCGAGTGCTGAGGGGTCAGTGTCTGGCGGGAGCACCAACAAGCCTTGGCAACAGCAACCCACACAGGAAGGTCAAGCAGGTTACGATGTAGACCAGCAAGGCCCAGGGGACTCACCAAGCAATGGGGAGTCAGGGCACATCCGGAGCATCCAGGGAAGCCCAATAGAAATCAAGATGACCCTCAGGAGGACCCACAGGTTGAAGGACCAGGAGTCGCAAGGGGACCTCGAGCAAGATCACAAAGTACCAGCCCACGGAGCACTCGGTATGAGGAGGCCGGCGTTCTTTGGTGGAAATACTTCTCAGGGTTAGGATTACACGGAGTCCAATGCACAAGCTCAGGAATTGCCAACAAGCATATGCACTTGCAAATGTACACGGTGCACAAGGGTTCGGGTTATGCGGTTCCCACGAGGGATACTGGCCTCAAACTCAGTGAGAGGGCAGCTCGACCTCAAGGAACTTCGCAACCCACCTCCTGTGTTGCTGGAGCCTTCAGATTTTGCAGAAGCTCAGGATCAGCAGACCGGTCAGTTGCGTTGCGGTGCCTGCGAAAGCAGGGGAGTGACTCCTTCACCCCAAGGGAGATTCTTCAGTTGTCCTCAGCGGTTTCTTCTTGCAGAATCTTGTCCATGTAGAATCTAGAGTCTTACAGCCAGATAAGCCCTTATGTACCCACGGGAGAGGGTTGGACAGATTCAGGGGACCCACCTAGGGGAGGGTCAGGACAGAGGGGAGGTTACTCCCATGTCCTTTGTCCAGTTTCTCGCCAGAGCAAGAGCCAACGGTTCCCAGAACTGGTTTGAGCTGGACTATGCACAGGGACACCAAGTGTGCCCCAGGTGGAGACTTTCAGGCACTCTCAGACTGCACCCACCCAGCCCCAATACACTAAATCCTGTCTGGGAGGTGGTCACACCTCCCTGTGACAGGATGCCTATTGTGCTGTCTTCCTCTGCTCGAGCTTGGCTCAGCAGCAGGAGGGCAGAAATGTGTCTCTGGTCGGCAGCATCCATTTTGTGCTGACCGAGTCGTGAAGGCTGGCACCGGAAAGACCAGTGACCCCACGAAGCTCTCTTCAGAAGAGTGGAATCATACCTCCCACACCGGTTACCGGTGTGGAGGTATGATTCCAAGGTGTTTGATACCAAACACGACATGTTTTATTTCAGCCGTTTTCGAGATAGCATTTACCGCGAGGTTATAATGCACCTCTACCTATATGTCTGGCTGAGTCACAGACAACCCGGGAGATGGTCTCCGAAGGCTGCAGAGGGGCTCTGCTCATGCAGGGGCACCCTCTCACATAAAACCCAGCACCCTGCCTTCAGGATTGTTAAAACCTGCTATAGGGGTGATTTATACATTTTAAGTGTAGTGACCTATAGATATAGTGAACCTATATCTAAAGTAAGTGGTGCAAGCACCAGCTCACACAGGCTGCAATGGCAGACCTGTAGTTCCATTTTGCATGGCCTCTCATGGGTGGCATAATACATGCTTCAGCCCATGGGAGGCCTCTGGGGTACCTATGCCCTGGGTACATGGGTACCATATACTAGGGACTTATAAGGGTACCTCAGTATCCAATCTGGAGTGTACCAAAGTACGTGGCATAACATTTTAGGGAGAAAACAGACAGACTGGGTCCTGATTAGCAGGATCCCAGTCAGACTAGTCAAAACAGTGTAACATCAAGCAACAAGCATTGGCATAGCCAATAGGTCTCGCCTTTGGGGCCTTATAAGTGCTTAGCCAGAGCTATTGACTTTGCCAATGTCTTCAAGCTGTGCTGTAGAGAAGTGTGGCTGCTGTGCGGCATGCTGAAAAGTTATAATAAAAAAGTGTCAGAAGCATTTTTGTTACTTTATATATGACCAAGAAGGCATTATGTAAAACTGAACGACCATATTAAAAAAAGTATTTACAATAAAAAATTTCCTCAGTTTTCTTTTGTTCTTGCAATGCTGGCAATGGTTGTTTGTTAAAGCTTTTTTTTTGAGGGGGCATAAACAATCGGAGGGTGAAGGTTGGGAACTAGTACCTGTATTATAACACTAGCAGCGGCCAGACGCTAGGGGAGAATCAACAGATCCCAGATTCCGAGAGCAGGCTGAGGTGGTGCTGAGTGATGCTGAGGTGGTAGTGGTGGTGGTGGTGACTGTTGCGGAGACGATGCTGAGGTGATGCTGAATGATACTCAGGTGTTGCTGAGTGATACTGCTGTGGTGCTGAGTGATGCTGTGGTGGTGCTGAGTGATATTGTCTTGGCGCTGAGTAATGCTGTGGTGATGCTGAGTGATATTGTCTTGGCGCTGAGTGATATTGTCTTGGCGCTGAGTGATGCTGTGGCGGCGCTGAGTGATGCTGTGGCGGCGCTGAGTGATGCTGTGGCGGCGCTGAGTGATGCTGTGGTGGCCCTGAGTGATGCTGTGGTGGCGGTGAGCGATGCTGTGGCGGTGCTGAGCGATGCAGTGGCGGTGCTGAGCGATGCAGTGGCGGTGCTGAGCGATGCTGTGGCGGCGCTGAGCGATGCTGTGGCGACGCTGAGCGATGCTGTGGCGGCGCTGAGCGATGCTGTGGTGGCGCTGAGCGATGCTGTGGTGGCGCTGAGCGATGCTGTGGTGGCGCTGAGCGATGCTGTAGTGGCGCTGAGCGATGCTGTGGTGGCGCTGAGCGATGCTGTGGTGGCGCTGAGCGATGCTGTGGTTGCGCTGAGTGATGCTGTGGTTGCACTGAGCGATGCTGTGGTGGCGCTGAGCGATGCTGTAGTGGCGCTGAGCGATGCTGTGGTGGCGCTGAGCGATGCTGTGGTTGCGCTGAGTGATGCTGTGGTTGCACTGAGTGATGCTGTGATGGCGTTGAGTGATGCTGTGATGGCGTTGAGAGATGTTGTGTTGGTGCTGAGTGATGCTGTGCTGGCTCTGATTGATGCTGTGCTGGCTCTGATTGATGCTGTGGTTGCGCTGAGTGATGCTGTGGTGTTGCCGAGAGAGAGATAGAGTGAAGATATAATGCCCAATTAGAGAGGGTGGTGAGAGAGAAAGAGAGAGAAAGGGTGTACATAGAATAAAGAGTGGAGCGGGATAGAGAGAGAGAAAGAAGGGGAGAGAGAGTGAATGAAGGAGTTTGAAAGAGAAACAGATAAAGGGGTGAGAGAGAATGAAAGGCTAAAAAAGATAGAGAGGGAGAGTTAATTAAGTAGAGAGAGAATTAGAGAGGGGAGAGAGAGAGAAGGAGAGAGACAATAAGAGTGGGGGTGTGGAGTTTAAATAGAGTGAAGAAGTGACGCGGAAAAAGTAACCTTAAATATAGCTTTGTGCTTTGCGCGAATAAATATTTTAAAAAAAAACAGTGAGTGACAAAAATACTGGTAATTAGGCTGTGACTCCCAATATAAAACAAATAGCGATATAAGGTGAAATCAACCCACTGAAGCAATATTTCTAACTAGACAAAAAAAAGCTTGCATTTCAATGCTAATCGCTGTTGTTTTTCATGTGACTGTAGTCCAGGGCCCTCAGTTGGTAATGTGAGCTGCTGCTGCGATTGAAACATCAGAGTCCAGAGAGTTAATGAGCCATGACGAGGAAATGAGGAAGAGATAGGAAACCCAGATGCCAGCTGCGCGTGCACGCCATCGTGAACTCAAGCTGGTCGCCAGCCGAAAGCCAGTGTTTGCACTTCCAAAACCCGCTTACTAAAACTCTCGGCCAGACCAGCGCAAGCGCTGGTGCAGGCCGAGACCTAAAAAGTGAGGGTAACCATAAGAAGCAGAACCTACTTTCCTACACTTTTGTGGCACCAAGGCGTTAGATGAGCGCATAGAAGCTTGGCTGTGTTTTAGAAATAACGTAAAATGTAAGGACAGTCCAAATTACTATTATATGTAAAACCCATGCTATATGAATCACCAGACTGATTTTATGGTTTGCTTTTTGTCATTTCAAATTAATAAACAAATGTTTAAAAAACAGGCATGTGCCTTTTTGTCCAACTGGTAGTCACAGCTAGCAATAGCAAGCTGAGGGAGTGCCATGGCACAGATTGACATTAGGAATGCACAGGTTAAAATATATGGAACTAGCATTTTTTTTAACTATGGTGAAATGTGAAATCTCTATGAATTGTATTCAAGGCAGTCACAGAATTACTGATTACAATATTCTAGAGTCTACATCAGAGGAAATATCTGAGATACGAAACAATGTAACATGATTTTAAATTCGGTAGCTAGAACCAGATCCCTTAATGAATTTATGTTATTTATCAGGTTTTTTAGGTCCCGTTCCACCACCAATTTGCAAGAATTATATAGACTAGGGACTGAGCTCTGCATTACTATAGATGGCAAACATTTTTACTGAACGACCTTTATGATACTGAAAGATGTGCCTACATTTGGATCACATTTAAGGCTATCGCTGGTACAGCAAAAATATACTCTTGACACTTTACTGATCTCTGAATAAAATTTCCAAGTTATAAATTTAGGGCTCCCGGTTTTATGGTATTTATTTTTTTAGCATTTCCGTCTGTATTTATCCATATTTATTTTTTGCCCACTTTTTCTGTATTTATCCATATTTATTTTGTGTTTTGGGACAAATGAAGTTGTAAAACTGTACATTTCCATATTTATATAATTGATAGACTCCCACTCATTCTTTGATGTCTGTCTGTTTTAGCTATTTAAGATGCCAAATATTAAATAACAAAACATCCACTGGTAAATATTAGCATTATACCACAAATGTATATTGACAAATGGCATTATTTAATGAAATTGCATCCTGTTTTTTAAATTTCCCATGCTGTCCATCTGCTCAGCTGATGGCCTATAATTCATGAAAGACTGCATAGAGTCACTTAAAAGAAACCCAATTTTCTGTATTTATCCACTTTAAAAAATAAATGCAGACAGAAAACACATTGTTTTCTGTCTGTATTTATCTGTAAAAATCCGTAAAAACGGAAAACCGGGAGCCTTAGTTATAATTGATGAAACGATGTACATGCTGGAAATATGGATGAATGGTTCATGGCTATTGTGTATGTTATTGAGTGTTAAACAGTCAGTGAGTTTTTGGATAGCATCTTCCTTTGGGCCAATACAGGAATAAAAAAAACACATGGGACAAGGTAAGAAAATTGTGATTTTGAGTAAAGGATCCCCTAAACACAATGGAGAAGGTGACAAAAGATTCTGGTTTCTGAAGGGTTGGGTGGTAGGCTAATTGTGCAGTCTGGGGAACTCAAAGATGAAATCACAATTATTGATGGAAATATGAATTTGGGAAATGCTATAGCAGGTTTGGAAATAATGTATTACCATAAAGGTGGGAGGGCAAATATCTTTGAAGAGATCGCAGATTAATTTCTGGAATTTTCTGGAACCATATGAAAAAATTAAACAAACTTCTTGTTTGCCTTTAGTAATTAACATAATATCGTGAACAGTAACATTTGTGGGTAAAATACACTGGTATTGTGATTGTTTTGATATATTATTGTTTGCATCTTTGATATGTGTACTGTTTTGTTTATGGTTCATTGTTGACGCATTACATATTTCCTTATGGACAATATGATAACTTTGTTTTTATTGTATGGTCGAAGATTAATAAAAGGGGAAACAGCATCTAAGTCCCTAATACCACAGAAACGTTACTCTTTCTCAATTTAAAGGACTTTAATACACTTTTGGCCCAGAGTACCAACAATATATTGTAAGATGCTAGTAAACCCTAATAGGCATGCAAAGACTGTTGTGCTAGACTTTTATTTTATTAAAAAGAGCACCTTATGTTCAATGAAAATCATACCGGGCTACTAACATTATAAGTGCTGTAATAGTGATCATGTCAGACAAGATTACATTACTGCCCACCATAGACAAGATCACCAACTGTGATCATTTTGGTGCTTCAGGCAAGGTTGCAGCAGTAATGTAAAAAAAGGCCTTGTCAGTTTCTAATACCTCTACGCGAGTAATACATAACTGCAATGGCTGCAACGCTCTGACACCGAGGTAATAAAGTTAGTTGCAAGTCTCCCCAATGCCACATGATTTATGACTCAAATATCAGCTTTTAATATATTTTGGAAATGTGCCCATTTTTCTCCAAACATTGCACATGAGTTCTGAAAAAACAAAACACATTTTCATCTTAAATACACTTACTTTTGTTCAACTCATAATAATTCAACCATGCAAAAGCTTCTAATTTGGTAGGCTGGGCTGCACACAGGAGAGCTACTTACTGTTAGCTGGAGAGCTACCAGTAGCTCAGGTGCTACTCGTTGGAGGAGCCTGTCCTACACCTTTCTATCCCTCTATCCTGCATTGGCTAGCTGGCTGTAAACAGAGTAATGATTAACAAAAACTTGAGTGCTTCTGTGCGTGTTGCATACAGTAAGAGCAGCCCATCTAATTATATGTGGCAGCTGCTTTTTTGTTTGTTACTTCAGAAATGAACAACATTGGTCAAAGGGGTCTAACTCTCAGAGCATCATCATGGGGCACATTGAATACAGTACGATGGGTCTAAATCATTTACACCAGTGATTAATTTGTGGCGGTGGTTGCACATGGGGACACCGGCACTCATTTTTGGGGACTAGCATTTACTTTTCAACATAAGACTTTGACCCACAGCAGGATAGAAAAAGGCTGAAAAGGGAGAAAGAAGGAAAACAAGAAAGACAGGCAAACTGTGACAAAGGAACAAAGCAGGGTTGAAAAAGAACCTGGAAGAGAGTGGTTAAGAGAAATAGAGTGTAGGGTGGGTGTAGGGTGGTGGATGAAAGAGGCACAAGGTGGAAGGAAGACTAAACTGCCTTAGTATTCGGCAAACCTGGAGTCCAGCAGCGCCAACAGAGGACTCCTAAGAAAACCTTCATGCCCCTGCTATCTGTTTTTTTTTTACAAATTAAGCTCTGCCCTACACCTTACAGTGTTGCATTTTCAAATTAATTAAGGCAGTATCTCTTCAGCAGCTGTAAGAATAGGCACTTCTGGTTTTCATTGATGTTTGTCAGTTTCACTGCTCTATCTTTCTAAATGCTTATGTTATATTGCATAAAGCTGAACACCAACAGGACCAAAATCGAGATCTTTCAGAAGAGCACATCACTGTGGGACTCCACCTGGTTGCCAACAGGGCTAGGACCTACACCCACCCTCACCACCCACACCAAAAACCTTGGGATCATCATAGACAGCAAACTTGAAATGACCGCCCAAGTCAATGCTATCACCGCTTCATGCGTCCATACCCTAAAAATGCTAAGGAAGACTTTTAAATGGCTCCCAAACAACACCCATAATACAGTCACGCATTCCCTGGTCACAAGCAAGCTGGACTATGGGAACACCCTCTATGCCAGGTTCAACAAAAAACTCCCCAGAAGGCTGCAGACCATTCAGAACTTGATGGCCAGAATCACTCTCGACCCCACACCGCACTCACATCACACCACACCTGAAGGAGCTCCACTGGATCCCCATTCACAAACAAGCACATTTTAAACTCCTCACTCACACTTTCAAGGTACTACATAACACTGGCCCAGCATACCTCAACAATCACATCTGCTTTCACAGACCTTTCAGGCACCTCCGCTTGTCTGGACTCCTACTTCCATAAATCCGATGCATATGGAAAATCAGATCTGGCAGTTGAGTCTTCTATATCACTCCTAAAGTATGGCACGACCTGCCTCTACACATAAGAGCCGCCTCCTCACTTCTGGAATTCCACAAGAAGCTGAAGACCTGGCATTTAGAGTAGTCCCACTAGGGCCTAGGTATGCCTAGACTCACACCCGGCCAGCTCCAGGATACCCTCATAATGCGCTCTAGAGATCTGCATAGCATAACATATTAAAGACGTATCACTACTCTAAGACCTCCCTCTATGTGGATGTTGATCGTTATTGAGCATAGTAACTTATGTTAGCCATTTTAAATTGTATTCCATCTCTGGTTGTGATAGAATCAAATTTCTTTTTTTTTCTATTTGTAGGTGCCTTAACAACCTTACCCCCTTCTACTTTACCAGTACGATAGCATCCTTTAGGTCACCTAGTTATTCCACCTCACAAACATTTCTGTTGTTGGGGGAACCATTCCCTGTACATGTACCTTCAGGGCCGGACTGGCCATAGCGGGCACCGGGCGTTTCCCCCTGGGGGGCTGTTTTTGTTACCGAGGTAGGTTTTGCAGTATCGGCCCCCAGCAACAAAAGTGGGACAAAGCTTTCCTTCCGCTAGCACCCCCCCACTCCACCCCCCCCCCCCACCCGGGGCCGGCCGAGCTCTTTGCTACGGACGGTTTCGGTTCCCAGTCCGGCGCTGGGTACCTCCTAGAATTGTTGTTATGAAGTTTTGTGAAATTCCTTCCCCAGCGCAAGCAAACTCTGAATACACACATGTTGTGGAACCTACAGCTGTACTAGACCCTCCCCAACAGACCCATTTTGGGTATACTTCATGTCAAAAATTTAGAAAATTATTCTGTTGTGTGTTATATTGCATCTGAAAACCCATATTAATACCACATCCTTTGAGTAATCCTCGACTGCTTGATCAAATCTCCCACCGGGGCATAAAAACAGTTTTGGCGACTCTTTGCCAATACAGTACCCAGTGTCCTGTGCCAGTGGGTAAGCAAGATGTTTCATCCAAGAATCATCCACTCAATGTGGTCTCTGTAAAGGTGGTGAAGAAGGATCTGGAGAAAAATTTCCACAGTGAAAAAAATGATATCAGGAGGCTAGGCCAAGGCGCGACCTAATTTGGAACTACCCATAAAGGAAGACGAAATATCATTATGAACTGATTGTCCTCGACAGAGCAGAAAAGGAGAATACATAGATGGCCTCAGGATGTGGATCCAGCCTCACACAAGTCAACCCTGTGAACTAATGGGGCAACCGGGTGGCTGCCAGGAACCAGTAGTGCAAAACTGACCTATTGCAGTTGTCTTTTTCTATTGGATCTTCAAGGACCCACCCGTATCTCAATACTTGCCGCTCGTGGTCAAAATGTTTTGAAGTTCTAGAGCATCAGTAGGTTGGTTGCAAACGTTTAGGCCTGTCAGAGTAACCTCAAAGTCTACTATCTTAGGAACTACTTTCATAGTTGAAAAAATATATTTTACCCATGGTTCACTTTGGGCCCCTATCAGGCTCTGTTATAAAGCTTCAGGTGTAAAAGAACATGTAGTAACCAAACGAGGCTACTGAAGTCTTAGGAGACACACCAAAGGAACTCTAGGTATCTCGGGACATCCTTGCAGCCGACCAACAAGGAAAATGCTTCAAGCTAGGGTCCAGCTGGGACAGCAACAAGTACGAGACTGTGGCAAATGATAGGGTGCACTTAGGGGTGCGCAGAAGAGTTCTTTCCCCTCCACAGCTGTGAGGCGAACAGGCCACAGTATCCTTTCACATGCAGAGGATCAAGTTCTGCGATGCAGGATGAGGTCACTGCGTCCTGGTGCAATCGGCTAAAGGATCCAATACATACTTGGTTTCAGGGGAATGTCCAGTAGTGCTTCCTTTCAAAATCCTGCTGGGATGCTTTCAAGGACAATGCCAGGTTTATGGCCTTTCCCAGACCTGGCACCCCAGCTGACTGGTTTGTGCTGAGAATGATCAGGGAGGGGCACTTTCGGTACAACTCTAAAACCAGGCCAGCGCCTAAAAACTCCTGCAAGCCGCGAGAAGTGGGGAAAGGACACATGTAACAAATGGGCTCATCCGGAGCCCAAGATGAACCATGGCATCTGAGCGGTGCCCATGCAAGGAGAAGTTGAGTGTACGACTACATTCACACAGACATCCCACTCAGACACACACACTCTACTAAGATACAAATACACACACACACATCACATACACACATACCCAATCCCTTAGACAGACACACGCACACACACCCCACACATATACACACAAACACGCACTCACACACACAAAACAAAGATACACGAACACACTGACCACACAAGCACACACAAAATGCCCACCCATCCATCAGACAAACACACTAACACCGCACACACACATGCACACTACAGAAACAAACTCTCTCTCTTTCTCTCCCAAGCTCAGGACACGAGTCGGGGGTACACGCGGGTGGACGGTGTCCGCCCACTATTTTCACAGGGTGGACAGTGTCCACCCTGCCAAGAAGTTTGGCCCCACTGAAAAATATGCTGAATTCGTCCCGGTGTAATTTGCAAACACCAGGACACATTCAGCAGCGCCTGCACGTTGTTGTCTGCATTCGATCGCAACAACGTGCAGGCGGGGAGAGGGCTTTCTTAGGTCAGACTCCTGCTGGGCCAATAACAAAGCAAAAGACACACAATTGATGGACGGAATGCAAAACAAATCAAAACATTCACCCCCAGTCAAGTGATCTGGGTTAAATCCATCATTCTTTTGCTCACCATGCCACCCCAGTTTAGACCTGGCCATATGCAAATCAGTCTTGACCCTGTGCCTCATGGGAACAGTCCAGCCCGAACTGCCAAGCCAGGTCCTCCCTGGACCGGAAACAAGCATCCTAGGATCGGTCTCGGGGTTTCACCCTCTTCAGCCAGGATAGCTTGATTCCAGTGGCACAGTGAGCCCAGGACCCACGTCTGGGCATACCTGGCGCACTTAGGGCGAGAAAGTAAAAGACACACAATTGATGGACGGAATGCAGAACAAATCAAAACATTCACCCCCAGTCAAGTGATCTGGGTTAAATCCATCATTCTTTTGCTCACCATGCCACCCCAGTTTAGACCTGGCCATATGCAAATCAGTCTTGACTCAATTGTGTGTCTTTTGCTTCCGGGCCAATAACAAAGGCCCAATTGAGGGGTCATCAGGCCTCCTTTTGTTCGAGTCTCCTGGCTGGCAGCAGTCAGGAGCCTCACACCTAGATTCAAATGCAGCAGAGGGGAAACAAAGGCTCACACCTTCTTAGCACTTCACACATACTTAAGAGAGGCAGCTTTTCACTTTGTTCAATCCCTGTTTAGGAGATATGCATGCAGTGTAAGAATGTCAGATGCATTGGTCTTGCCTTGTATTTACACAAAATAAATGTATTTAAAAAAAAAATAACTTTATTAACATTTTGTGTATGACAAAGGAACACAGAGTCATGTTGTATACATACCAGTATCATGTACATAATGTTCATTTTATAAATCACCTATAACTGACATGTAAACCAATAGCAGTAGACACTTTCCAGATTTAATACGGATTTCATCCCACCCCTCAACAATGTCATGACTATTCAAAGTCTTGAATCACATTCCACATTATAATCAATCAGTTTAACTACCTCTCAGCCAACATAGCTCAGACCCGCTATTATACGTTCGTACCTCAATAATATTGTACCATTATTTGCACTTCACTTCTGCTGTGCATCGCATTGCTCCCCCTTATTCATGTGCAGGTGTATTCTCCTTATCTTTAGTGAGTAGATATGTTTTATACAGCCCCCAAAAAATGTTAGGTCGATTTTGCGGGGGAAGGATCTCACTGTAATTTTCCGTTTGTGTACTGCAATACACCATGTCTTTCGTCCAGCTCGTGACAGTGGGAGTCGGGCCTCGGGACCAGCAAATCGCTACTCTGCGCTTAGCTATCAGGAGTGCCATATCCACCAGCCACCTGACTGCTTTTGGTACTTGTTTAGAGTATCCCAATAAAGCCAGCATAGGGTCAGGTGTCAGTGCCATATCGATAATATCTCCCAAACTTTTAAAGATCAGAACCCAGAAGTTTGCAATCCCAGGGCATAGCCAAGCTAAATGGAAAAAGTCCGCCCCATGCGTGCCGCAGCGTTCACAGTCTGCGGAGTCTCGCAGTCCATACCTGTGCAACCTCTCTGGTGTGTAATAGACCCTGTTTAAAAATTTAAAATGAATCAGCCTGTGTCTACCGTTCAGTGAGATTCGTTTCGTGCTTTCGCAGCAGTATCTCCACGTAGTGTCATCTAGGTCTGTTCCCAGGTCGGCCTGCCAAGCCAGCCGGGCCTTAGTGTAGTGGTTTGCCCTATACCCCTGAGCCTGTTTGTAAATGTTAGATACTATCTTGGTTGGAGAGTTAGTTTTAATTATATGTGTGAGTGCGACCACTTCCGGTGGCTCCGCCATGTCACTGTCTAGTATCTCCAACAGCGCCTGTCGTGTTCTGTGGAACTGAAATCTGGTGAGCAGCGTGGCATTATGCTCCATTGTCTCAACCTCATCCCACTTTTTCGCTATGCCCTCTGAAAACATGTCTCCTACTTTCAGAATATTTAGTGAGCTTAGTGCCCTAGTCACCCCCCTGTCCTTGCATGGCGGGAGCCAGCTACACCATTCTCATGGGGTCAATGGAGAATAAAAAATGGCTCCAGCCTGTGATTTCAGAAGATGCTGCCAAGCATGAACTATCGTATTAACAGAATCCAGAATACCCGTTCTCCGATCAGGTGGATTAAATAGAAGAGCCGGTATTGGGGAAGGTGCAGCTACAGCCTTCTCGATCTGGACATGTGGAGTGCCTGGGAGGCCATGCATCCAACAGTGGGCATGCACGCATTGCGCCGCCCTATAATATAGATCCAGATCCGGGGCCCCTAAGCCTCCCAAGTAGTATGGGAGTGTGAGAATATCCCACTTCACCCGTGCGTGCTTCCCAGCCCAGGCTAGCTTAATTAGTAATGTGTGTAGCGAACGGAAGAAAGAGTTAGGCAAGACCATGGGTATATTTGCAAATAGAAACAAAAACCGTGGCAATATCACCATTTTCATGATTGAGACCCTTCCTGCTAGCGACAATGGGAGCCGGATCCATTGATCTACATCTTCTTCCAGTCTGCTGACTGCCACTCCATAGTTTTCCCTCATCACTATCTCTGAGTCGGTATGAATCATTATTCCCAAATAGCGCACTGGCTCCGTCGTCCAACTGAGAGGATAATCAGGGGTAAAGGGGGTGGTAGTCGGCGTGAGGGGGAATATGATTGATTTAGTCCAGTTGACTTTAAGCCCTGACATCGTACCAAACTTAACTACCTCACGTAGTATTGGTGAGAGGTTAAGTTCAGGATCTCTAACGTATAGCAACGTATCGTCAGCATATGTAGAAATAATCAGCTCATATCCCGGAAAGCGTATACCCCTGCAGCTATGATACTCCCGAATTGCACAGGCCAGTGGCTCTGCCACTAATGCATATAAAATCGGGGACAACGGGCATCCCTGACGCGTGCCCCTGGTTATACTAATCGGGTCAGTGACCATGTTGCCGATTTTTATTCTGGCTGTGGGGGAATTGTACAAGACTCCCACCATTTGAAGAAAGATATCGCCCAGTCCCAGTCTCGATAGGACCTGCTTCATGAACGTCCATTCCACTGAATCGAACGCTTTTTCCATGTCAAGGAACACCGCAACTGCCTGCACATCGCGTCTTGTGTGCTGAATCGCCCCAAATACTGTGCGGAGATTATAAGTCAGGTTTCTACTGGGGACAAACCCTGCTTGCTCTGGTGCCACTAGTATCGGCACCAGCGGCGCTAACCGGGCCGCCAATATCTTGGCGTAAATCTTCACGTCGACATTTAGGAGCGACAGTGGGCGGTACGAGGCACATTCAGTAGGTTGCTTATCCGGCTTGAGAATTGCAACAATTAGTGCCTCCCTCATCGAGGGTGGCATAATTCCGCTCTCGCTCATTTCTTCGAATATCGTAGCTAAGTGCGGGATTAGCACTTCCTTAAACTCCTTATAGAATGCGACTGTTAAGCCATCTCCGCCTGGTGCGCTGCCGGATTTCATCCCGGCCAGAGCAGCAACTATCTCTTCTGTGTCGAGGGGGTGCATCAGGTACTCCCGGTGTGCGTTTGTTAACCAGGGCAACTTGATATGCGTCAGGTAGTCTAGGATATCTGTTTCATTGTCCCCGCTTTGCGAGCTTTATAAATTCGAGTAATACTGTTTGAATCTATCAGTAATCTCCGTTGGGTCAGACAAAAGTACCCCTTTCTGACTATTAAGTTCTGTGACTCCTGTCATCTCCCGTCGCTTTTTTAGTAGCGAGGCCAGAACCGAGCCTGGGCGTTCGCCCTCCCCATAAGTGCGGGCCGTCGCATATTTCCCTAAGTGTTTAAGTTCAGCGTCAGCTGTTTCATGATATTCTTCTAATTGTGCCTGGAAGTCCTCCCCAATACTATCTTCAGGGGTGGACAGGGACCTTTGTTCCAGTGATTTGAGGGAATTCTCCAATTGCGAGAGTCTCGTGCGGAGCGCCCGCAGAACACCAGAGTGTTTGGCCATGGCTATCCCACGGATGTAAACTTTGAACGTTTCCCATACAACTGAGAATGTGTTGACAGACCCAATGTTACACTCAAAAAACGTGTCTATGGCTTCCGCAAGATCTGATTTGAAGACTGGGTCCAGAAGGGAGTATGGGGGGAACCGCCAAGTGACAGGAGGGATATGTTTATGTGGGCGTTCCACCACCAGCAATACTGGCGAGTGATCTGAGTATGTCCTAGGGAGTACCACGCAGTCGCGTGTCTGGTTGTATAGTGTTCTGGAAGCTAACCAATAATCGATCCGAGTGTGTAGATTATGGTAGGCTGAATAATGAGTGTATCCACCCTTCCCTGAATTGCGCTCTCTCCATACGTCGCATAGTTCCAATTGTGTCATTGTATCCGCAATGGTCCGAGCTGAGGCTGAGGTGCGTTGCTCCGGCCCCCCCGACCTGTCCAGCCGTGGATCTAAAATGCAGTTAAGATCGCCACCCCAGAGCTGCATGGTCCCACCATAGCCCCGCATTTTCTCAAGTAGCCCTGCATAGAATCTAGGATTGTCAAAGTTAGGGCCATAAGTGTTAACTATCGTGAAGTCAATTCCCTTGCCCTTGCATCTCGAAATGGTGAATCTCCCCTCCGGGTCAGTGTCAAGTGGTTCTAGTTTGAACTCAGACTTTGGATTAACCCAGGTGATCACCCCCCGAGCATGGGACGTGAACCCCGCCGCATGCGTGTTTCCCTGCATCCCTTTACTACGGAGCATTGGACTAGTAAGAGGCAGGTGCGACTTCTGCAATAGTGCTATATCTATGTTGTGCCTGGCTAGATAAACCAGGACCTTCCTAAGTTTCCTGTAATCGTTGATGCCACGGACGTTCCAGGTTAAAATGTTTACCTTACTGTGTTGGGACTGTGTCATATATACTACTCGGTCTCATCGTTATCCTTGGTGAATATGTTTTAATGCCTGTCTGCACTCTATCTTTGCTAAATAAGCGTTGCATGAACATGTCAGCAAATAAACCTTTACATTCCCAAACAGTTGTTGACTCTGTGCCCCACCTCCCCCCCGTCCCACGCCAAGCGAACCCCAACTGTGCATAGGCGGAATCCCCCCGTACAAACCCCATGTTCCATGAAAACAATCACATCTGGTGGTTCAAACAGCAAACACAAATGTAGTTGAACTTTAAGTAGTGGTTCTCACTCGTGGGCAGATGTTGCCTTCGCCCTCACTAAACTAGACTGTATTAGGTTATAAACTACGCGCTACCCGCCATCTAGCACATCAATTGCATCAGTATCCCTACGTAACTGTATTTACTTTGTCTTATCAGCCTGGCATAATGCTACCAATCGCAGGTATAGAGCCCCCCTTAACGGCCTGTTGCTACATTAACTGCTGAGCTGCCTGTCTTGATGCTGCATTACACACCACCTATCTTAGTACTCAGCTACTACAGGAATGCAATTATTGCTCAGTGTGTATTCCGATCACCCCCGCCAGCACAAAAACGTATCTCCCAAATTGAGGGTCCAAGCAGCTAGTCCCGTTCTTCCAGCCTTTCCCCCGTCCATTCCTCCTGGCTAGGTGACTTGCCGTTGCTCGGTTTGTCTCTCGACCACTCCTTCAAGGCCTTCTGTAGCACTTTAGGGTCCATGAAAATCCTAGATCTTCCCTGCCTGTTCACTCTAAGACGCGCCGGGTACAGCATGGCGTAATCCAAGTTCTGCTCTCTCAATTGTTTCTTTAATGGCGCAAATTGCCTGCGTGCTTCCTGAACACGAAGCGTGAAGTCAGGGTATAGCAAAATTGCAGATCCTTCATATTGTAGCGTTTGCTTCTCCCGAGCAGCCTTCAAAGCCGCATCCCTATCTCAATAGTTCAGCAATTTTGCGATGATAGGTCTCGGGGAGCACCGGGAGGAGGTTTCGGGCCCAACGAGCGGTGGGCTCGCTCAACCACAAACATCGAGGAGAACGTTTCACTTCCCAGCAGTGTCACCAGTAGCTTCTCCACAAACAGTTCCATGTTACCCACACTTGTAGACTCCGGAAGGCCCGTAATGCGAATATTACTTCTACGGGACCGGGCTTCCAGATCCTCCGCTTTATCTTGTAGAGACTGGAGCGCCGTTTCCATTTGGTTTTGTATGGTATCCATTTCTGTCTGAGCCTCCTCCACTTCCGTGACTCTAAGCTCCGTCATATCTATGCGCTCTGCATGTTTGTCCAAACGCTCCGTCATTCGATCCATACGATATGACAGAGAGTCTATTTTGCTATCGATGGTGGACAAGCTCTTTTGAATAACAGCCAGAGCAGTGCGAATGTCTCCCTCCACTAGTTCCGGCATGTCTGTGTGCGAAGTAGCACTCTCTTCAGGCGTGTGCTCCTGATGTCTGGATTTCCTCTGTTCGAATTGTAGCTTAGTCTGGGTTTTATCCACTTTCCCCATGTTTGCACCGTTAGTTACACCGACTCTTCGCCGAAGTGCTCTTGGGTAGGGCCGCGACACCACCGCCCTTAGGCTAATATGTAGCTGTTCTTCTTGCAGCGCCCAATTAGCGCTGTGCTTAGATCTCAGCCCAGGCGTCGCTGCTCCAGTTTGTTCTGCCAGTAGTTGGGTGCAAGAGTACTCAGTCCCAATCCACAAACAAACTTTGGATCAGCCTTTCAATAAGCCCGGTTAGGCCTTGTATCCCCCCAGTCTGCGCTCAATACACTCTCCTTTGCGGAGATGACTCCAGGGAGTGGTAGTATCCGAATTACAGCTAATCACTAGGCAAAGGCCCAGCACATGCAACAGCAATTGTAAAGAATAACAAGTTCCGCTTTAGCACTAGAGACCAATACGTTGCGGCAGATCCAGTGGCTAAATCCATTGCTCCATTTCGTGTGCAATCTTCCAATTTGCCGCGCTTATGTCGGTGCTTGTTCGTAACCGACCAGTGATGCCACTCCTGTTCTCTCGGGGGTCGCCGTCGGCCCGACTCGGCCGCAACTCACAGCTCCATCGGTTCCCGTAATGTCAGGTGGGGGAAGCAGGCGCAGGCCTCGGTGTGGGCCCCGCCGCCGCGCAATTATCACAGTCAGCCCAGCAGCACTCCTACTAGCCTCTGTGGACCGCGGCTCGCTGTATTGGGGCCTAGCAGGCCCTCCGGGAACGGCAATGAGCGCGTTGCAGCCACACTAGCTTAGGAAATCGATCCACTGCTTCCCGCCCCCGGGCAAGCCAGGCTAACACCCAAGGCTTCACGATTCCCCAAGCCGCTCGACGCGGGTCCAGCACAATCTAGCGCTCCATACCTCAGTCCTCCGCGAGGCCCGTCAGTGTAAGTGGGCGGAGTCCCCGGGCTGGGCGATCCGTCCGCGCAATGAGTTCCAATCCGCTTGTCAGCTAACTTGCTTGCACCGTGCTGCCAGTGGTTCCCACCGGCTCGAGTCCTGCGTCTCGCCCGTCGGCGAGTGTCGCACTCACAGCCACTGGTCCGGCTATTCAGTCCGCGTCTCAGTTCGCCGGAGGGCTATCCGGGCATGCCCTTCCCACTTTCCGTGCAGCTCGTCCAGTCGGCCGGAGAGCTGCGGACCCCTCCGAACAGATATGCAATGCGGCCTCCGGAGTCGATCGACCAAGCAGGTCCGCCTTCAGGTTCTTTCCGGCGTTGAATCCTTGCAGTCGCGTTTCATGCGACGTAGCTCCGGCCTGCGAAGCACGGGAACAGGTCTCCGCGCCGATGCTCAAGATCACTAGATTCACGCCGTCTCCAGGCCCCCAAGTCGGCTCTTTCCACAGGTAGGGCGTTCCGATTCAATAATCGGCGTAGGTTAGGCAGGTAAAACTGCCCAGATGCAGGATAAATTTCGGATATTGCGGCGGCTAGCCAGAGCACTCGGACTAGGCAGCCATCTTGGGCTTAGGCAAGCTCCGCCCCCCCCAAATAAATGTAATTTATATAGTGCTTACTACCTCTGAGGAGGCGTTGAAATAATTTAAGTACCACTATTTTTTCTTGTAAAGCACTATGGGTAGAGGAAGTTCACGCTGACAAATGGCAGCATTGTTTTATGCGTAGCTTTGAAAAGTGTGAATCTTCTGCCTAAATCAGGAGGGTTTCCCCGGTGTACTCGAAATGTGCTCCAATGTACTCATGATAGACATGTTAAACATATATGTGAAGGCTTAAGATCAGATGTCACTTATTGTGATGCCACTTCCTGTGATGTCACGCGCTGTGATGCCACTTGCATTCTGATTAACTAGGCTAGTCCCCCCCACTTCAATTTTTACGACTTGTGCCTTGCACAAGCTATCTTTGGTGAAAAGGGTCAGATACAATACTCTGGTGCCCACACTGCATTTACAAAGTAGGTAGTTAATGTCTAGAGGAAAAGGGTGCATCCACGCTTTCTTCGATCAATGCTGCCCCCAAAATGGTGTCACCATTAGATATCAGAGTGGTTCCTCCCGGAGAAGATGAAAGGAGGAGCACTTTGGGTGATCCTTGAGCAAGCAGAGCTTGGTGGAAACGTAGAACTGAAATCTCGACAGTCTCTAGATTAGAGACCACCAGGTGCAAATGTTACAAACAAGGAAACCCAAAGCGAAAATCACAGACTGTGGCAGGATGTCCCACCTGTAACAAGAGCACTGGACCTAATGGAAGCATGTTACTTCGTAACACGGTGAATCGTTAATATGAGGGTCACACCCGTCATGGTCGAACTGGGGCAGGAAATAGGCCCGGGCACCAAAATAAAAGTGCCCCTTTAGCGAATCAGATAGCTGAAAGAGTGTCCCTCATTCGCAAAATGGGGCAGTATTGAATTTATAAAGATTCACTCCATCAGGTGTTTTGCAGGGTGTGGGAGACTCTCAGCATTCGTGCTTGCTGCAGGCTAAATTTGTGGTAATATCAGGGCCAGGAAATCAACAATCCCAGACCATAAAAGTGGCCCACACACTGACCTTTAAGACCAGCCCTTCGGGCACTGCTTGATTGCCCTACAGGCCAGTCGACCCGGACACCTGCCACTTTTAGTTACTGTGAGTCGCCGGGTCTGGGGAAAAGAGAGCAGATGAAGAACAGGCACGGAACGGCAGGGGGCATAGTAATCAAGGGCCGAGAGGAAGAGCTGCAGACAAGTCCAACCAAGACCAAGAGTAACAAGTCCATCTGAGTTGAAATGTACTTATGGGTTTATTGTTGTTACTTACAGAGTGGACACTACGGACTTCAGTCTCAAGGCGCACACGTTTGCTTCTTAAGAGGAGGTATGTTTTTCATTATTATTATGAAATGTAAGAATCGATTATCACTTCTTGCTTTTTTGTATTTTATTGTCTAGAACCTCTGATAGTCTGCAACTGTTATTAGTCTGCAACTGTTATTAGTCTGCAACTGTTATTAGTCTGCAACTGTTATGGGTCACTCGTGCCCAATCGTGGTGAAATAGTTTTGGGGCAAATGCATAGGGCATTTGCTCAGTAGATAACAGGTTCCAGTGCTACCTCCCTTGCCCACGCACAGCAGGGCACTTGGTGTGAACTATCAGGAGAGGACTAGTGTTAAAAGGCTAGAGCCTAATGGCTGGCTCTGGCTCGCTGGAGGTACTCTTAGAACCTCAATCTCAAAACGAGCCGAGCCTTCTCATGATTTTTGCATTCCTGTCCGCCCTCTTACCTCGTTGTTCAAGCCTACCCACACCGAAGGGAAAATTTAAAAAGCAGAAAGCTTTCTCCGTGCAGGCACTGTCATGTAAGTCTAATGGCTGAATTGTGCAGTGTTAATTCAGGAAACCTGTGATCAATCTCGGCTACCTCACCTCAGTTGAACAAACTGTGTGATGCTAGGTAATTATTTTATTCTACTGTGACAATTTTTCTTTCATCAGCATATTTGACAGCACCTTGAGCTACATCAGTTCAGGATATGCACTGTTTAAAATCCTTGCTTGTACCTTAGCTACGTATAGGAGGCAATGGCCTTCTTTCTGACTTGTCACTTGGTTCTATGCTGGCATCATCGTTAGGTAAGGCGGGTGGTGGCATTCATGTTTCTAAGCTCATCTTAAGCAATTACCACTACTAGCAAATGACTATCAGTTCATCAGTATACACTAATGTACTACATTGAAACACTCCCACCTCACAAAGAAAACTTTTTTGAAATGTGAAACTTTTTTTTCTGTGCTTACAAGATGATTGTTGCACGATTTACTTAATGCTTAATTTGTAAAAAACGCAGTGCCGGGGCCCTCGACAGGAGGACACTAGAGCTTGCACCATCCGTTGCCCCTGGCAGCACTGCCAATGACAGCACCAACACACTACTAATCATCACACTCTTAAAAGTGTGACAATTCACATTATTACAGGCCCCCAAAGCTATAAGAATGGCTTTGGAGGCAAATACTAATAATTGGAAATTTAAATAATAAACAGAAGTTGTTGTGCTCGTACCTAAATTGGCAGACACCACTACCATGTGGCAAAGAGTCATAAGTCCCGGTGCTGGCAATTAAGTGCCGGTGCTAAGCACCGGAAAGCACCGGCACAAATTAAGCACTCTTTGAAATGTCGCCTGATGAAGATTTCCTTATTCACCAGAGTGTATCCGTGAGACTGCGGGTGGGTCTGTGTGTTAGTATGTGCGAGCATTTAGTGTACATAAGAGAGACAGGAAAATGCTGGAGAGAGAGAGAGAGAAAGAGAGATAGACTGAGAAAACAAAATAAAAGAAAAAGAAAATACTGGAGAGAGAGAGATATTGTTTGAGAAAACAATTCCCATACCATGACTGGTCACATGATTTATTTTGCTTTTATTTTCATTATTTTCTCTGCACTTTTTCTGCTGAAATACTTCAAGAATGTTACAGGGGAGAGGCGGAGAGGGCGAGGCCCAGCTAGCAGTGTATCAATTATATCACACTGCCAGCTGAGCCGAGATCAGGGCCGCAGGGAGAAGCGATGCTACACCATGAAGAGGTGAATGCTTAATTTGTTGCCAGTGGTTGTAGGTAATGGTCAGTGGTAGCCATTTTTGGGGACTAGGTCTTTTTCTATCATCAAATTTTGACTTAGGTAAGACAGAGCGAAAGCTATAAAAGGGAAAAAGAAAAAGGAAAAGAACAACGGGAAAACAAGAAGGGAAAGAAAAATAGGAAAACAGTGACAAAGGGAGAGGGAAGGGATGAAAAGGAACCTGCAAGAGTGAGATAAAGAGACACGAAGAGTAGGGCGGTGGAAGAAAGATGCATGAATTGGAATTAAGACTAGGCAGCTGTTGTATTCTGCCACGCCAGTGTCAGGCTGCTAACCACAATTTCGGGCTGCCCCACATTTTTTTTCTATGTAAAAAAGTGGTTGAGATTATGCTAGGGATTAGCAGTGCTCTCAATTTTTGAAAATTTTTAGGAGTGAGAACTCATTAACTAATGGCAACACAGGAAGTGACCTCACACAAACATTGACATAATTGACAACACAATGATAAAACAATCAAATGAAGCAAAATGAATGGAATAGCACCATAAATACACTAAGGTAGAAGAATGACTGGCAACATTTGAGCACTGCTTGATTCCATCCATCAAATGGACAAGTCTTTAGGAAGGCTCCTCCAGCAGTGGTGCTGCATCCCGGTGTTGATGCATCTCCCAGGAGCTGCTCTGCACACACCAGAGCTCTGAACAGAAGGGTATCTAGAGATCAGGCCCTATCAAGTGGAAAAGCTCTAGGTGCAACGAACATGAGACTGTCCTTGCTCCAGGGTTAATTCTAGGTCAAAAAGAGAGGACGGAATTCTCTGCTGCTCACTTATCCAAGTGTAATATTATATACAAAAACAAAGAGCCGAAAGAATACTGGATAGGAATGAGAATGTTCTGCCAACAGAAGAGGCAGAGAAGGAAAAAGACTCAACGCTTCCAATGGGTGCGGCCTGGGAGAACTTGCCATGTGTGAAGGGTGCAGAATGTGGGATGGCCCCCGACACTGGGAAGAACTGCGCTGTGTGGCGGGTGGAGCGTGCGGGTGTCACCTCACACTGGGAAGGCCTGCATTGAGTGGCGAGTGCAGTGATTGGGAAGTGTAAAGTGGTGGGCTCTAGGCCCACATACTTGCAAATAAGGCACACAGACACAGTATTAGGGTTACTGGAACTGGCCCAGGGCAAGTGCACCCAGCCCCTTTTATTAGCAGGGTCACCTGACCGGTGTGCCTGTGATCGGTGGGTGTAGAGTTTATAAACAGTACATTCCTGTAACACTAGAACGTGTCCAGCAGAACACTACAGCAAGGAACGAAGCTCTGGGAACGACTGCATTGCGCGAAGGATGCAGAGGGTGGGATGGCATGTGACACTGGGAACGACTGCGCTGCGTGAAGGGTACAGAGGGTGGGATGGCACGTGACACTGGGAAGGACTGCATTGTGTGAAGGGTACAGAGGGTGGGATGGCACGTGACACTGGGAAGGACTGCACTGCGTGAAGGGTGCAGAGGGTGGGATGGCACGTGACAATGGGAAGGACTACCCTGCGTGAAGGGTGCAGAGTGTGGGATGGCACGTGACACTTGGAAGGACTGCACTGCATTAAGGGTGCAGAGGGTGGGATGGCACGTGACAAGGTAGGACTGCGCTGTGTGAAGGGTGCAGAGGGTGGGATGGCACAGCATTGGGAAGGACTGCATTGCGTGAAGGGTGAAGAGGGTGGGAAGGCACGTGACATTGGGAAGGACTGCACTGCGTGCTGGGTGCAGAGGGTGGGATGGCACGTGACACTAGGAAGGACTGCACTGCGGGAAGGGTGCAGAGGGTGGGATGGCAGGCGACACTGGGAAGGACTGCATTGTGTGAAAGGTGCAGAGGGTGGGATGGCACGTGACACTGGGAAGGACTGAACTGCGAGGAGGGTGCAGAGGGTGGGATGGCACATGACACTGGGAAGGCACATGACACTGGGAAGGACGGCACTGCGTGAAGGGTGCAGAGGGTGGGATGGCACGTGACAATGGGAAGGACTGCATTGTGTGAAGGGTGCAGAGGGTGGGATGGCACACGACATTGTGAAGGACTGCATTGCGTGAAGGGTGCAGAGGGTGGAATGGCACGCAACATTGCGAAGGACTGCATTGCGTGAAGGGTGCAGAGGGTGGGATGGCACGCGACACTGGGAAGGACTGCATTGTGTGAAGGGTGCAGAGGGTGGGATGGCACGTGACACTGGAAAGGCACGTGACACTGGGAAGGACGGCACTGCGTGAAGGGTGCAGAAGCTGGGATGGCACGCAACACTGGGAAGGTCTGCACTGCATGAAGGGTGTAGAGGGTGGGATGGCACGTGACACTGGGAAGGACTACACTGCGTGAAGGGTGCAGAAGGTGGGATGGCATGTGACACTGGGAAGGACTGCACTGCGTGGAGGGTGCAGAGGGTGGGATGGCACTTGACACTGGGAAGGACTGCACTGCGTGAAGGGTGCAGAGGGTGGGATGGCACGTGACAATGGGAAGGACTACCCTGCGTGAAGGGTGCAGAGTGTGGGATGGCACGTGACACTTGGAAGGACTGCACTGCGTTAAGGGTGCAGAGGGTGGGATGGCACGTGACAAGGAAGGACTGCGCTGTGTGAAGGGTGCAGAGGGTGGGATGGCACAGCATTGGGAAGGACTGCATTGCGTGAAGGGTGCAGAGGGTGGGATGGCACGTGACACTAGGAAGGACTGCACTCCGGGAAGGGTGCAGAGGGTGGGATGGCAGGCGACACTGGGAAGGACTGCATTGTGTGAAAGGTGCAGAAGGTGGGATGGCACGTGACACTGGGAAGGACTGAACTGCGAGGAGCGTGCAGAGGGTGGGATGGCACATGACACTGGGAAGGCACATGACACTGGGAAGGACGGCAATGCGTGAAGGGTGCAGAGGGTGGGATGGCACGTGACACTGGGAAGGACTGCATTGTGTGAAGGGTGCAGAGGGTGTGATGGCACACAACATTGTGAAGGACTGCATTGCGTGAAGGGTGCAGAGGGTGGGATGGCACGCGACATTGCGAAGGACTGCATTGCGTGAAGGGTGCAGAGGGTGGGATGGCACGCGACACTGGGAAGGACTGCATTGTGTGAAGGGTGCAGAGGGTGGGATGGCATGTGACACTGGAAAGGCACGTGACACTGGGAAGGACGGCACTGCGTAAAGGGTGCAGAAGCTGGGATGGCACGCAACACTGGGAAGGTCTGCACTGCGTGAAGGGTGTAGAGGGTGGGATGGCATGTGACACTGGGAAGGACTGCACTGCGTGAAGGGTGCAGAAGGTGGGATGGCATGTGACACTGGGAAGGACTGCACTGCGTGGAGGGTGCAGAGGGTGGGATGGCACTTGACACTGGGAAGATTGCACTGCGTGAAGGATGCAGAGGGTGGGATGGCACGCAACACTGAGAAGTACTGCATTCCGTGAAGGGTGCAGAGAGTGGGATGGCACGCGACACTGGGAAGGACTGCGCTGCGTGGAGGGTGCAGAGGGTGGGATGGCATGTGACACTGGGATGGACTGAACTGCGAGGAGGGTGCAGAGGGTGGGATGGCACATGACACTGGGAAGGCACATGACACTGGGAAGGACGGCACTGCGTGAAGGGTGCAGAGGGTGGGATGGCACGTGACACTGGGAAGGACTGCATTGTGTGAAGGGTGCAGAGGGTGGGATGGCACACGACATTGTGAAGGACTGCATTGCGTGAAGGGTGCAGAGGGTGGGATGGCACGCGACATTGCGAAGGACTGCATTGCGTGAAGGGTGCAGAGGGTGGGATGGCACGCGACACTGGGAAGGACTGCATTGTGTGAAGGGTGTAGAGGGTGGGATGGCACGTGACACTGGAAAGGCACGTGACACTGGGAAGGACGGCACTGCGTGAAGGGTGCAGAAGCTGGGATGGCACGCAACACTGGGAAGGTCTGCACTGCATGAAGGGTGTAGAGGGTGGGATGGCACGTGACACTGGGAAGGACTGCACTGCGTGAAGGGTGCAGAAGGTGGGATGGAACGTGACACTGGGAAGGACTGCACTGCGTGAAGGGTGCAGAGGGTGGGATGGCACGTGACACTTGGAAGGACTGCACTGCATTAAGGGTGCAGAGGGTGGGATGGCACGTGACAAGGTAGGACTGCGCTGTGTGAAGGGTGCAGAGGTTGGGATGGCACAGCATTGGGAAGGACTGCATTGCGTGAAGGGTGAAGAGGGTGGGAAGGCACGTGACATTGGGAAGGACTGCACTGCGTGCTGGGTGCAGAGGGTGGGATGGCACGTGACACTAGGAAGGACTGCACTGCAGGAAGGGTGCAGAGGGTGGGATGGCAGGCGACACTGGGAAGGACTGCATTGTGTGAAAGGTGCAGAGGGTGGGATGGCACGTGACACTGGGAAGGACTGAACTGCGAGGAGGGTGCAGAGGGTGGGATGGCACATGACACTGGGAAGGCACATGACACTGGGAAGGACGGCACTGCGTGAAGGGTGCAGAGGGTGGGATGGCACGTGACACTGGGAAGGACTGCATTGTGTGAAGGGTGCAGAGGGTGGGATGGCACACGACATTGTGAAGGACTGCATTGCGTGAAGGGTGCAGAGGGTGGAATGGCACGCAACATTGCGAAGGACTGCATTGCGTGAAGGGTGCAGAGGGTGGGATGGCACGCGACACTGGGAAGGACTGCATTGTGTGAAGGGTGCAGAGGGTGGGATGGCACGTGACACTGGAAAGGCACGTGACACTGGGAAGGGCGGCACTGCGTGAAGGGTGCAGAAGCTGGGATGGCACGCAACACTGGGAAGGTCTGCACTGCATGAAGGGTGTAGAGGGTGGGATGGCACGTGACACTGGGAAGGACTACACTGCGTGAAGGGTGCGGACGGTGGGATGGCATGTGACACTGGGAAGGACTGCACTGCGTGGAGGGTGCAGAGGGTGGGATGGCACTTGACACTGGGAAGGACTGCACTGCGTGAAGGGTGCAGAGGGTGGGATGGCACGTGACAATGGGAAGGACTACCCTGCGTGAAGGGTGCAGAGTGTGGGATGGCACGTGACACTTGGAAGGACTGCACTGCGTTAAGGGTGCAGAGGGTGGGATGGCACTTGACAAGGAAGGACTGCGCTGTGTGAAGGGTGCAGAGGGTGGGATGGCACAGCATTGGGAAGGACTGCATTGCGTGAAGGGTGAAGAGGGTGGGAAGGCACGTGACATTGGGAAGGACTGCACTGCGTGCTGGGTGCAGAGGGTGGGATGGCACGTGACACTAGGAAGGACTGCACTGCGGGAAGGGTGCAGAGGGTGGGATGGCAGGCGACACTGGGAAGGACTGCATTGTGTGAAAGGTGCAGAAGGTGGGATGGCATGTGACACTGGGAAGGACTGAACTGCGAGGAGCGTGCAGAGGGTGGGATGGCACATGACACTGGGAAGGCACATGACACTGGGAAGGACGGCAATGCGTGAAGGGTGCAGAGGGTGGGATGGCACGTGACACTGGGAAGGACTGCATTGTGTGAAGGGTGCAGAGGGTGTGATGGCACACAACATTGTGAAGGACTGCATTGCGTGAAGGGTGCAGAGGGTGGGATGGCACGCGACATTGCGAAGGACTGCATTGCGTGAAGGGTGCAGAGGGTGGGATGGCACGCGACACTGGGAAGGACTGCATTGTGTGAAGGGTGCAGAGGGTGGGATGGCACGTGACACTGGAAAGGCACGTGACACTGGGAAGGACGGCACTGCGTGAAGGGTGGAGAAGCTGGGATGGCACGCAACACTGGGAAGGTCTGCACTGCGTGAAGGGTGTAGAGGGTGGGATGGCACGTGACACTGGGAAGGACTGCACTGCGTGAAGGGTGCAGAAGGTGGGATGGCATGTGACACTGGGAAGGACTGCACTGCGTGGAGGGTGCAGAGGGTGGGATGGCACTTGACACTGGGAAGGATTGCACTGCGTGAAGGATGCAGAGGGTGGGATGGCATGCAACACTGAGAAGTACTGCATTCCGTGAAGGGTGCAGAGAGTGGGATGGCACGCGACACTGGGAAGGACTGCGCTGCGTGGAGGGTGCAGAGGGTGGGATGGCATGTGACACTGGGACGGACTGAACTGCGAGGAGGGTGCAGAGGGTGGGATGGCACATGACACTGGGAAGGCACATGACACTGGGAAGGGCGGCACTGCGTGAAGGGTGCAGAGGGTGGGATGGCACGTGACACTGGGAAGGACTGCATTGTGTGAAGGGTGCAGAGGGTGGGATGGCACACGACATTGTGAAGGACTGCATTGCGTGAAGGGTGCAGAGGGTGGGATGGCACGCGACATTGCGAAGGACTGCATTGCGTGAAGGGTGCAGAGGGTGGGATGGCACGCGACACTGGGAAGGACTGCATTGTGTGAAGGGTGTAGAGGGTGGGATGGCACGTGACACTGGAAAGGCACGTGACACTGGGAAGGACGGCACTGCGTGAAGGGTGCAGAAGCTGGGATGGCACGCAACACTGGGAAGGTCTGCACTGCATGAAGGGTGTAGAGGGTGGGATGGCACGTGACACTGGGAAGGACTGCACTGCGTGAAGGGTGCAGAAGGTGGGATGGCATGTGATACTGGGAAGGACTGCACTGCGTGGAGGGTGCAGAGGGTGGGATGGCACTTGACACTGGGAAGGATTGCACTGCGTGAAGGGTGCAGAGGGTGGGATGGCACGCAACACTGAGAAGGACTGCATTCCATGAAGGGTGCAGAGAGTGGGATGGCACGCGACACTGGGAAGGACTGCGCTGCGTGGAGGGTGCAGAGGGTGGGATGGCATGTGACACTGGGACGGACTGCATTGCGCGAAGGGTGCAGAGGGTGGTATGGCATGCGACACTGGGAAGGACTGCGCTGTGCGAAGGGTGCAGAGGGTGGGATGGCATGTGACACTGCGAAGGACTGCATTGCGTGAAGGGTGCAGAGGGTGGGATGGAACGTGACACTGGGAAGGACTGCACTGCGTGAAGGGTGCAGAGGGTGGGATGGTACGTGACACTGGGAAGGACTGCACTGCAAGGAGGGTGCAGAGGGTGGGATGGCACGTAACAAGGAGGGACTGCGCTGTGTGAAGGGTGCAGAGGGTGGGATGGCACCCAACGCTGGGAAGGACTGCATTGTGTGCAGGGTGCAGAATGTGGGATGGCACGTGACACTGGGAAGGACTGCATTGTGTGCAGGGTGCAGAGGGTGGGATGGCACGTGACACTGGGACGGACTGCATTGTGTACAGGGTGCAGAGGGTGGGATGGCACACGACATTGGGAAGGACTGCATTGCGTGAAGGGTGAAGAGGGTGGGATGGCACGTGACAAGGAAGGACTGCGCTGTGTGAAGGGTGCAGAGGGTGGGATGGCACGTGACACTGGGAAGGACTGCACTGCGAGGAGGGTGCAGAGGGTGGGATGGCACGTGACAAGGAAGGACTGCGCTGTGTGAAGGGTGCAGAGGGTGGGATGGCATGCAACACTGGGAAGTACTGCACTGCGTGAAGGGTGCAGAGGGTGGGATGGCACGCGACATTGCGAAGGACTGCATTGCGTGAAGGGTGAAGAGGGTGGAATGGCACGTGACATTGGGAAGTACTGCACTGCGTGAAGGGTGCAGAGGGTGGGATGGCACCCAACACTGGGAAGGACTGCATTGTGTGAAGGGTGCAGAGGGTGGGATGGCATGTGACACTGGGAAGGACTGCACTGTGTGAAGGGTGCAGAGGGTGGGATGGCATGTGACACTGCGAAGGACTGCATTGCGTGAAGAGTGCAGAGGGTGGGATGGAACGTGACACTGGGAAGGACTGCCCTGCGTGAGGGGTGCAAAGAATGGCACGTGACACTGGGAAGGTCTGCACTGTGTGAAGGGTGCAGAGGGTGGGATGGCACGTGACACTGGAAAGGCACGTGACACTGGGAAGGACGGCACTGCGTGAAGGGTGCAGAAGCTGGGATGGCACGCAACACTGGGAAGGTCTGCACTGCCTGAAGGGTGTATAGGGTGGGATGGCACGTGACACTGGGAAAGACTGCACTGCGTGAAGGGTGCAGAAGGTGGGATGGCATGTGACACTGGGAAGGACTGCACTGCGTGGAGGGTGCAGAGGGTGGGATGGCACTTGACACTGGGAAGACTTGCACTGCGTGAAGGGTGCAGAGGGTGGGATGGCACGCGACACTGGGAAGGATTGCGCTGCATGGAGGGTGCAGAGGGTGGGATGGCAGGTGACACTGGGACGGACTGCATTGCGCGAAGGGTGCAGAGGGTGGGATGGCACGCGACACTGGGAAGGACTGCATTGTGTTAAGGGTGCAGACGGTGTGATGGCACGTGACACTGGGAAGGACTGCGCTGTGCGAAGGGTGCAGAGGGTGGGATGGCATGTGACACTGGGAAGGACTGCACTGCGTGGAGGGTGCAGAGGGTGGGATGGCACTTGACACTGGGAAGGCTTGCACTGCGTGAAGGGTGCAGAGGGTGGGATGGCACGCAACACTGGGAAGGATTGCGCTGCATGGAGGGTGCAGAGGGTGGGATGGCAGGTGACACTGGGACGGACTGCATTGCGCGAAGGGTGCAGAGGGTGGGATGGCACGCGACACTGGGAAGGACTGCATTGTGTTAAGGGTGCAGACGGTGTGATGGCACGTGACACTGGGAAGGACTGCGCTGTGTGAAGGGTGCAGAGGGTGGGATGGCACCCAACGCTGGGAAGGACTGCATTGTGTGCAGGGTGCAGAATGTGGGATGGCACGTGACACTGGGAAGGACTGCATTGTGTGCAGGGTGCAGAGGGTGGGATGGCACGTGACACTGGGAAGGACTGCATTGTGTGCAGGGTGCAGAGGGTGGGATGGCACACGACATTGGGAAGGACTGCATTGCGTGAAGGGTGCAGAAGGTGGGATGGCATGTGATACTGGGAAGGACTGCACTGCGTGGAGGGTGCAGAGGGTGGGATGGCACTTGACACTGGGAAGGATTGCACTGCGTGAAGGGTGCAGAGGGTGGGATGGCACGCAACACTGAGAAGGACTGCATTCCATGAAGGGTGCAGAGAGTGGGATGGCACGCGACACTGGGAAGGACTGCGCTGCGTGGAGGGTGCAGAGGGTGGGATGGCATGTGACACTGGGACGGACTGCATTGCGCGAAGGGTGCAGAGGGTGGTATGGCATGCGACACTGGGAAGGACTGCGCTGTGCGAAGGGTGCAGAGGGTGGGATGGCATGTGACACTGCGAAGGACTGCATTGCGTGAAGGGTGCAGAGGGTGGGATGGAACGTGACACTGGGAAGGACTGCACTGCGTGAAGGGTGCAGAGGGTGGGATGGTACGTGACACTGGGAAGGACTGCACTGCAAGGAGGGTGCAGAGGGTGGGATGGCACGTAACAAGGAGGGACTGCGCTATGTGAAGGGTGCAGAGGGTGGGATGGCACCCAACGCTGGGAAGGAGTGCATTGTGTGCAGGGTGCAGAATGTGGGATGGCACGTGACACTGGGAAGGACTGCATTGTGTGCAGGGTGCAGAGGGTGGGATGGCACGTGACACTGGGAAGGACTGCATTGTGTACAGGGTGCAGAGGGTGGGATGGCACACGACATTGGGAAGGACTGCATTGCGTGAAGGGTGAAGAGGGTGGGATGGCACGTGACAAGGAAGGACTGCGCTGTGTGAAGGGTGCAGAGGGTGGGATGGCACGTGACACTGGGAAGGACTGCACTGCGAGGAGGGTGCAGAGGGTGGGATGGCACGTGACAAGGAAGGACTGCGCTGTGTGAAGGGTGCAGAGGGTGGGATGGCATGCAACACTGGGAAGTACTGCACTGCGTGAAGGGTGCAGAGGGTGGGATGGCACGCGACATTGCGAAGGACTGCATTGCGTGAAGGGTGAAGAGGGTGGAATGGCACGTGACATTGGGAAGTACTGCACTGCGTGAAGGGTGCAGAGGGTGGGATGGCACGCAACACTGGGAAGGACTGCATTGTGTGAAGGGTGCAGAGGGTGGGATGGCATGCGACACTGGGAAGGACTGCACTGTGTGAAGGGTGCAGAGGGTGGGATGGCATGTGACACTGCGAAGGACTGCATTGCGTGAAGAGTGCAGAGGGTGGGATGGAACGTGACACTGGGAAGGACTGCCCTGCGTGAGGGGTGCAAAGAATGGCACGTGACACTGGGAAGGTCTGCACTGTGTGAAGGGTGCAGAGGGTGGGATGGCACGTGACACTGGAAAGGCACGTGACACTGGGAAGGACGGCACTGCGTGAAGGGTGCAGAAGCTGGGATGGCACGCAACACTGGGAAGGTCTGCACTGCCTGAAGGGTGTATAGGGTGGGATGGCACGTGACACTGGGAAAGACTGCACTGCGTGAAGGGTGCAGAAGGTGGGATGGCATGTGACACTGGGAAGGACTGCACTGCGTGGAGGGTGCAGAGGGTGGGATGGCACTTGACACTGGGAAGACTTGCACTGCGTGAAGGGTGCAGAGGGTGGGATGGCACGCGACACTGGGAAGGATTGCGCTGCATGGAGGGTGCAGAGGGTGGGATGGCAGGTGACACTGGGACGGACTGCATTGCGCGAAGGGTGCAGAGGGTGGGATGGCACGCGACACTGGGAAGGACTGCATTGTGTTAAGGGTGCAGACGGTGTGATGGCACGTGACACTGGGAAGGACTGCGCTGTGCGAAGGGTGCAGAGGGTGGGATGGCATGTGACACTGGGAAGGACTGCACTGCGTGGAGGGTGCAGAGGGTGGGATGGCACTTGACACTGGGAAGGCTTGCACTGCGTGAAGGGTGCAGAGGGTGGGATGGCACGCAACACTGGGAAGGATTGCGCTGCATGGAGGGTGCAGAGGGTGGGATGGCAGGTGACACTGGGACGGACTGCATTGCGCGAAGGGTGCAGAGGGTGGGATGGCACGCGACACTGGGAAGGACTGCATTGTGTTAAGGGTGCAGACGGTGTGATGGCACGTGACACTGGGAAGGACTGCGCTGTGTGAAGGGTGCAGAGGGTGGGATGGCACCCAACGCTGGGAAGGACTGCATTGTGTGCAGGGTGCAGAATGTGGGATGGCACGTGACACTGGGAAGGACTGCATTGTGTGCAGGGTGCAGAGGGTGGGATGGCACGTGACACTGGGAAGGACTGCATTGTGTGCAGGGTGCAGAGGGTGGGATGGCACACGACATTGGGAAGGACTGCATTGCGTGAAGGGTGAAGAGGGTGGGATGGCACGTGACAAGGAAGGACTGCGCTGTGTGAAGGGTGCAGAGGGTGGGATGGCACGTGACACTGGGAAGGACTGCACTGCGAGGAGGGTGCAGAGGGTGGGATGGCACGTGACAAGGAAGGACTGCACTGTGTGAAGGGTGCAGAGGGTGGGATGGCATGCAACACTGGGAAGTACTGCACTGCGTGCAGGGTGCAGAGGGTGGGATGGCACGCGACATTGCGAAGGACTGCATTGCGTGAAGGGTGAAGAGGGTGGAATGGCACGAGACATTGGGAAGTACTGCACTGCGTGAAGGGTGCAGAGGGTGGGATGGCACGCAACACTGGGAAGGACTGCATTTTGTGAAGGGTGCAGAGGGTGGGATGGCATGCGACACTGGGAAGGACTGCACTGTGTGAAGGGTGCAGAGGGTGGGATGGCATGTGACACTGCGAAGGACTGCATTGCGTGAAGAGTGCAGAGGGTGGGATGGAACGTGACACTGGGAAGGACTGCCCTGCGTGAGGGGTGCAAAGAATGTCACGTGACACTGGGAAGGTCTGCACTGTGTGAAGGCTGCAGAGGGTGGGATGGCACGTGACACTGGAAAGGCACGTGACACTGGGAAGGACGGCACTGCGTGAAGGGTGCAGAAGCTGGGATGGCACGCAACACTGGGAAGGTCTGCACTGCCTGAAGGGTGTAAAGGGTGGGATGGCACGTGACACTGGGAAAGACTGCACTGCGTGAAGGGTGCAGAAGGTGGGATGGCATGTGACACTGGGAAGGACTGCACTGCGTGGAGGGTGCAGAGGGTGGGATGGCACTTGACACTGGGAAGACTTGCACTGCGTGAAGGGTGCAGAGGGTGGGATGGCACGCGACACTGGGAAGGATTGCGCTGCATGGAGGGTGCAGAGGGTGGGATGGCAGGTGACACTGGGACGAACTACATTGCGCGAAGGGTGCAGAGGGTGGGATGGCACGCGACACTGGGAAGGACTGCATTGTGTTAAGGGTGCAGACGGTGTGATGGCACGTGACACTGGGAAGGACTGCGCTGTGCGAAGGGTGCAGAGGGTGGGATGGCATGTGACACTGCAAAGGACTGCATTGCGTGAAGGGTGCAGAGGGTGGGATGGAACGTGACACTGGGAAGGACTGCACTGCGTGAAGGGTGCAGAGGGTGGGATGGCACGTGACACTGGGAAGGACTGCATTGCGTGAAGGGTGCAGAGGGTGGGATGGCACGCGACGCTTGGAAGGACTGCAATGCGTGAAGGGTGCAGAGGGTGGGATGGCACGTGACACTGGGAAGGACTGCCCTGCATGAAGGGTGCTGAGGGTGGGATGGCACGTGACACTGGGAAGGACTGCACTGCTTGAAGGGTGCAGAGGGTGGGATGGCAAGCAACACTAGGAAGGACTGCATTGTGTGAAGGGTGAAGAGGGTGGGATGGCACATGACACTGGGAAGGACTGCACTGCGAGGAGGGTGCAGAGGGTGAGATGGCACGTGACACAGGGAAGGACTGTGCTGCGTGAAGGGTGCAGAGGTTGGGATGGAACGTGACACTGGGAAGGACTGCATTGTGTGAAGGGTGCAGAGGGAGGGATGGCACGCAAAACTGGGAAGGACTGCATTGTCTGAAGGGTGCAGAGGGTGGGATGGCACGTAACATTGGGAAGGACTGCACTGCGAGGAGGGTGCAGAGGGCAGACTGGCACGTGACACTGGGAAGGCACATGACACTGGGAAGGATGGCATTGTGTGAAGGGTGCAGAGGGTGGGATGGCACGTGACACTAGGAAGGACTGCACTGCGGGAAGGCTGCAGAAGGTGGGATGGCACGCAACACTGGGAAGGATTGCATTGTGTGAAGGGTGCAGAGGGTGGGATGGCACGTGACACTGGTAAGGACTGCACTGCGAGGAGGGTGCAGAAGGTGGAATGGCAAGTGACACTGGGAAGGACTGTAGTGCGTGAAGGGTGCAGAGGGTGGGATGACACGTGACACTAGGAAGGACTGCACTGCGGGAAGGGTGCAGAGGGTGGGATGGCCCGCAACACTGGGAAGGATTGCATTGTGTGAAGGGTGCAGAGGGTGGGATGGCACATGACACTGGGAAGAACTGCACTGCGAGGAGGGTGCACAGGGTGGGATGGCACGCAACATTGGGAAGGTCTGCACTGCGTGAAGGGTGCAGATGGTGGGATTGAACGTGACACTGGGAAGGACTGCACTGCGTGAAGGGTGCAGAGGGTGGGATGGCACGTGACACTGGGAAGGACTGCGCTGCGTGAAGGGTGCAAAGAATGGCACGCGACACTGGGAAGGACTGCATTGTGTGAAGGGTGCAGAGGGTGGGATGGCATGTGACACTGGGAAGGACTGCGCTGCGTGAAGGGTGTAATGAATGGCACGCGACACTGGGAAGGACTGCATTGTGTGAAGGGTGCCGAGGGTGGGATGGAACGTGAAACTGGGAAGGACTGCGCTGCATGAAGGGTGCAGAGGGTGGGATGGCATGTGACACTGGGAAGGACGGCATTGCATGAAGGGTGCAGAGGGTGGAATGGCACACAACACTAGGAAGGACTGCATTGTATGAAAGGTGCAGAGGGTGGGATGGCACACAACACTAGGAAGGACTGCATTGTATGAAAGGTGCAGAGGGTGGGATGGCAAGTGACACTGGGAAGGACTGTGCTGCATGAAGGGTGCAGAGAGTGGGATGACACGCGAAACTGGGAAGGACTGCATTGTGTGAAGGGTGCAGAGGGTGGGATGGAACGTGACACTGGGAAGGACTGCACTGCGTGAAGGGTGCAGAGGGTGGGATGGCACGTGACACTGGCAAGAACTGCATTGTGTGAAGGGTGCAGAGGGTGGGATGGCACGCGACACTCGGAAGGACTGCACTGCGAGGAGGGTGCAGAGGGTAGGATGGCACATGACACAGGGAAGGACTGCGCTGGGTGAAGGGTGCAGAGGGTGGGATGGAACGTGACACTGGGAAGGACTACACTGCATGAAGGGTGTAGAGGGTGGGATGGCACGTGACACTGGGAAGGACTGGATTGTGTGGAGGGTGCAGAGGGTGTGATGACAGTGACACTGAGAAGGACGGCATTGTGTGAAGGGTGCAGAGGATGGGATGGCACGTGACACTGGGAAGGTCTGCTTTGTGTGAAGGGTGCAGAGGGTGGGATGGCACGTGACACTGGGAAGTGTCGTGTGGTTTGTGGCCTCCTGGTCTGCCTTGCTACGTTGACTTAGGCCTGGCTGACATGATGCCTTTTTGCGCATGCTACTTTGTGCCGTTGTTTTTCCAGCCTCTGCTTCTGCTCGGCTATTTTAGCACTGTCTGCATTTCTGTCTTTCACCTTTTCTCCTGTCCCCTTTTGGGCTATGTCTGCACACCATGTACAAGGTCGAAAAACAACGTCCCTTGTTCCTGCTGATTTGGCCAGTCCCTCGCACTTAGACATAACACTATGTACAGCTGCCCTGGAGGAATTCGGGTGCTTTTAATATTGTGATTTTCACTGTTGGACACACTTGGAGACAAACCTTTCCAGAGAGAAGAGCTGTACTTGTCTGATGATGTAAACCTTACATCTAGATATTGAGGTATGGGGGTTCGCTCGACAAAGCCCAGAGGTGTTCTGTTTTTATAATAAACTAGCAACTAGCACGGGGAGGGTGGTATTGTCATTTAACCATATATCCACTGCTTTATGAAATGCTTTCCCCGTTTGTATTCTATGGAGTTGTAACTATGCTGATTATATTATCCTTATGCATTATGCTGATAGTACTGGCACGTGTACTGTATCTTAGAGCACGGTAGTTGAAATAAACATTTTAAACTATACAGTGTCTCTTCTTACGCACGTTGTGGACAGGTATGAGTGAGTTATGAAAGGGTGTTCTTGCTCCTGCGAGTCCTGAGAGAGAGATACCATGTTCTGGGTTGTCTAATCATTGGTAGCATTGTTGCTAATGAGACGCTACAGCTAGTCGGGTTGGGGTTTTAGGTGCTAAGGTTTATGGTTGGCTCACCACTATATTCCGAGGTCCTATTATCCTGTGCATAGCTCTGTGTATGTGCAGAATCCCTACAACATGGCGCAACCAACGAGTGGGCTGCTTATCTGCGAGACGCTTGAGTAGTATTTGTGCTTGTCCACAGCTCCCTTCACAGACGCTTCCGGAAGCGTGTGTGACGGTGATACCTCCTATATTGATGTTTTTATAGGTTCTTTCAAGCTTGAAGTTGTTAAAAGGTTTCTTAATTAATACCCTCTATTGTGCTGCAACATATTAGGTTGTCAAAAACTTCTAGCCTAAAATGGCTACGCAAATTGCGGCACATAGCCGCGCAGCGCTCCGAGCTCACTTGACAGTGTATGGAGTGCCTGACGCGGGTGTCGATCTGATATTTGTGGTACAAGCAGATCCAGCTTACCACTTTGAGGTGTTTTACTCACGGATCACTTTTACTGCGGTGGATGGGGCTGATAATTTGTTCCATGAATATACGGCCACCGCTGTTCCTAATAACTATAGACCGTATAGGAATCTTGAAGTACCGCTCACGGCTTGGCAACACCGTGTTTGGTTGGATGGCGCCCTCCCCCAACCGGTTACCGCGGTTCGTTTAGGCCCCTTATCAATTGAAGGGGCCACTTGGCCTGTCTTGGCCGGGTATACCCCACATCCGCGTTATAATACGGTGGCAGTCGGTGAACTGCGTAATTTGCATTCGTCTTTAATACGAGTGCATACAGCTTTAGTACAGTATGTTACAGGCAACATCCAGGGAGTCCCGCCTGGAGTTGCAGCCCATCCAGCTGGAGCAGGCGGTATAACCATAAGTCCTGTCATGGTTAATTCGGTGATGGGCAAGCGCCCACAAAATAAGGATGATTTTCCTTATTGGCTTGCAGAAAAATTTGACCAGCTGGAGGCAGTTTTTCCAAATACTTCTCCTGTGGAAAAACACAGGATATTGACGATTAGTTTGCCAAAAGACCTAGTTCCCGAGTTGGCAGAATGCAACAACTGGGGTAAGGTATTCGCAGCAGTATATGCAAAGTGTTTCGGCACTCCTTCCATGACGGTTCTCCCCTCTGTAATTAAACGAGTATAGGATGAACATGGACCTGAAGCGGCTGTGGAATTAGGGATGAGACTGGTGGGAGTGTTCGACGTAGTAGCTGATTTGATCCTTGCAAATGTCAAGGGCGATGCAGTTAACTTTCAAGTAGCTAATGCTTTGGCTTTAGTCCCAGATCTGGACAAGCCGCGCGAATTACCGAAAATTATTGCACAGGCTTACAAAACTATTGGCCGCAATAGCCTGGGAGTTAAGCCTTTTTCTAAATCGCAAACACAATCACAACAACAACCAAAAACTCAGTCTGAGAAAGATGAGAAACCAGTTTTTACTAAAAAGAGCTGGAGGTTGAAAAAACAGGGTAAGCAACAGAAGAAGCCGGGGTCGCGAGGCGCATCCCCGGTTTCCGTCTCTTCTGAACGCACATATGATTTGCGTGATAGGGCGAGAATTAAATCTCCAGAGAGATTTCAAGTCCCTGATTCGCATTCTCCTCGTTCTTCACAGGCACCAACAAATTCGCAGGCTGGTGGAGGAGATCGCCAGGATAGAGGAAGGGGTCGAGAGGCTCCACAGGGACGAGACCAACCTCGACAACAGGTCAGAGGGAAAGCAGAAGAATTTCAACGTTCTTGCCCACAGTTTCAGAAGAAGAAAGTTGCCGCTGTAACAGCGAGATATGCCACAGACGGTGAGAACGAGACTCCTGAATTGGACGTGGGCAGTGACACTCCTAGACAGCGCCGCGGAAGTTACCATAGTGCGGGAGGCGCTACGTCCTCATGTGGAGGCGACAGCAACTGAAACATTCATTACTGTCGAGACAGCAGATACCAGAGTGGCACCCCTGACAGACTATATAATATTGTCATTCAAATTGAAGGTGACATACAGCGTGTTATTAAAGGGATTTTTGGGAAAACCTGACCTCTTCGTACGACATTTTGTTAGCGGAGGCGGATTGGCCGCCCCCATTCGTACTTGCTGCGCGTAACGGGGAGGAGGTAATCCTTCCGAGCTTTTCTCGCCATGTCCCCAAGGACAAAGCGGAGGCTCTTGCAGCTGAATGGGCTGTGTCCCTGGCTCCAGCATTATACCGCAACCACGTGGGCTGGGATGAAGATTCACCACCCCATGAAATTCCTTTGCGGTCGCTGCCACAGCCACAACCCCAATATCCCATCCGGCGGGAAGCTAAAGTTCCCGTTTCCGAAATCCTGACACAGTTAGAATATCAAGGAGTAATTGAAACATGCGTATCGCCAATGAATAATCCCCTATTCGCGGTTTCTAAACCCGATGGATCGCACCGCTTGGTTTTGGATTACCGACATTTGAACTCACATTGTCGGACCTTTGCGGTGCACAACACACATAGTTCTGCGCTAGTAGACAGTCTTGTTCGTAAAAAATACAAAACTACACTTGACTTATCCAATGGATTCTACACGCACAACTTGGCCCCAGAGAGTAGCCAATGGAGCGCTTTTACTTCCGGTGGTAAATTATTCAAATTCCGGCGTTTACCTATGGGCTACAAGAATAGTCCAGGCGTATTCGCTGCCCGTGTTGTCTCTTTGTTAGACGGCATAGACCCAGATGCGTGTTCGTACGTCGACGATATCTATCTGACAGACGACGAGTTATTCCCGCATCTTTCCAGAGTGGACCGCATTATTCTCGAATTTGCGGTTTTAGGTTATAAGTTTAACTTTGCCAAAGCACACATTGCTGAATTTACCGTGTTGCATACAAGTCACATCTTTACACTTCTGCAGAAATGCGCTTTTACTCTGTGGAGATAGTTTTGACTGCAGTGCAGATGGCGATTCTGAAGGAACGCACACTGGCACAGGGAAAACGCATTTTGGTGGTAACACCCTATCCTGCCCTAGAGGCAGTGACGAAAGCAAGTGTTCCGAACTCTAAAGCTTTGCACCCCCGTTGGATACAATGGGCAACATCTTTGACGTCTCCGGATGTCACTTTTATCTTTGATTCTTCTCTTCAGACTCAGGATTTTTTGCAGTATGAATTCGTTCATCCTCCTCCTCTGTCTTTGCTACCGCTTGAGGAATACGAATGTATTATCTATACCGATGGTTCGGTACAGCCGGCCATGGGTTACAAGCATGCTTATTCAGCAGCATGTGCTATTGTTGCAGGTTCCTTTGTGAACGGTAAGTTCAAATCAACTGTAGTGCATACTCAGGCACTGGGAGACAGTACTGCACAATTGGCCGAGCTGCGCGTATTGGTGCTAGCACTTGAGTTTGCTAAGTGTGACCACTCTTATTGTATGCGATTCTTACTACTGTGTCCAGTCTTACAATGACAATCTATTCTTTTGGTCACAAAATGACTATAGAGATGCAAAAGGTAGCACAATCAAGCATAAAATGCTTTGGGTTCGAGTGGCAGATCTACAACAACGTCTGCCTCTCACACAGGTGGTACACACTCTTGGCCACCAGCGTGTGGGCGCACACGCTGTCGGTAACGGTTTGGCAGACGAAGCTGCCAAATCAGCAGTAGCCATGTGCTTATTCGCAGCAGTTACCAGATCCATGTCTAAAATAGATACTGATATTCTAGCAGCTCTTGCTGCGACAAAGGAAGGTTTCCCTTCAAAATACTCATCAATTAGGTCCCGAACAGGCTCCTTACGTAAGAATTCCAAACGTTGGTGATCGGCTGATTCCCAACGCGGACCGCAGACTTTCCTTGATAACGGCAGCACACGAAGGCATGGCTTCGGCTCATGCTGGGGTGTCTGCGACGGTTTCCATCTTGCAGCAGCGTTACTGGTGGCGTGGTTTATACAAACAAACCCGTACTTATGTGCTTTCTTGTGACGTTTGTCAGCAGACTAAGCCTTCCACGGTTACAAGGCCACCACAGACCCCGCTCTGCATTTCTAACAGACCTTTTGGGTGTGTTTACCTGGATCACTGCGGTCCATTCTCTTCAGACACTGCATATAAATATATCTTAGTTGCAGTGGATTCGTGCACACGTTTCATCTGGGTTTGGCCACAACAAAGTGCTGACGCTCGAAATGTCATAAGGGATTTGCGTGTCTTTGTGGGAATTTTCGCCTGTGGCACCTTCCATTCTGACCAAGGTCCAGCGTTCGCCTCTAAGGCTTACAAGGACGCAATGGGTTCACTGGGGGTGCGGGTGAAATTTTCGTCACCATATCGGCCTGAGGGCAATTCGATTGTTGAACGAATGAACCGTGACTTAAAGCAATCCTGATAGCTAGAGTCTTAGGTACTGGCAGAAACTGGCTGGCCCACTTGTATACCGTACAACGTGCACTTAATAATCTCCCTAGAAGACCTCTGGGTGGGCAGACCCCATACGAAATGCTTTTTGGCATAAGAATGTTTGTGCCCAACCTTGATGGTCTAGACATGGCGGCGCAATCCGCCATCTTTGATGTAGATAACCATTCTACTATGTTACAGGACTTACAAGAAGCCCGAGACAAACTTGCAATTGCACATTTACCTTCAGCCACAGACGCTGCGCTGCAGATTCCGGTTGCCGGCTGGCTTCCGAAGATTGGAGATCTGGTTCGAGAGAAGGTGGAGAACAAAAAAGAATTCGGCCCCTCTTATCGTGCACCGGTTCCAGTCCTTGGCCTGAAGGGAACTCGTACAGTCATCTTACCACCGCTTCCTGGTCACAAAGAGAACAGATACATCTCAGTGGAAAATGTCAAGCTACAACATCTGGCCGATCCTGAATAGTGTTACACCAGCGGTCTCTTGTCCTGTCATTTGCCGGACAAATGTTCGTGGCCCTCCTGCCCGAACGGTCACTGATGTTGCTCTCGAGATGGTTGATTTGCCTGATCACTTGCACGACTACCCGGATTCCCCCTGCAACGAGGAGACCGAGTATACCTACCCCGCAACTGAGTCCATGGCTCATTTACCAACAATGCCACTGAACCCAACACGTTATTCTTTTGACTCGGATTCCACTACATCCCTTGTCCCATCCAAATTCAGTGTTCTTGTATCCTGGTTCAGAGACAATTTTTTGATCCCCCATGGACATACATCTGGTTGGTACTTTCCCTGATTTTTTGTTCATGTCTATTGGCTTTGTCACCGTGTTTTTTCTGCTCATCAATGGACACTATTTGCCAGAACGCTCTGCGGTGAACTCTGTCGCTGGAACTTTGGCTCCACATTCTTCGTCTCACATCATGAAGCTAGACCACACATTTGTGAACATTTCGGCTTTTCCAGTCACTGATGGCATCGTATGGGATGCGGTAAACTTCCAAATTCATGGACCGACCGAAATTATTAATGTACCAAATGTCCTTCGTGTTTCAATGGGTGATGTCGTAAAAAGCAATATTTATTCTGACGATTGGGATGTGCATCCAGTTGAAGCATTATTTACTGATTTAAAATATTATGCTGCTTTTAATGCTGAAGATCTGTACATGAATTCTGCAAGTTATGCTGATTTGTATTGTTACCAGCATTGGGGCAACCACTTTCTCCATAAACCCAGTACCCTTCGGGGTCTTTTAATTACACCCAATGGGAACATTGTCCGACTCCTTTGCCCGGTAGCTCCCAAACTCTTAGAAATAAGTTTACTTATTTTACAGATTTTAATAGATCGAACCCTGGGTCCTATTTCTTTAAATTAAACACTTCATCTACACAGAAAATCATGTTGACCCATACCAAATTGCTATATTCAGGCTCCTTTTTAAGCGCTTTAGCTGTGGGTGGGTATGAACATTGGCGTGACACCATTGATTTAAAATCTATTTGGGGCTCCAAAGCATGGCAGGTGCAGGGCACAGAAGCCTTGCACCGTGCTTGCCTCATCCCAGCCCAAATTCTATTTTTAAATCAGACCATTTATCAAACGACATGTTGGGGTTTGGCTACGTCCAAACAATTGAATGCCCCATCTTTTCCTGTCTTGTCTTCCACTCCCAACGAAAGCTTGTATTTTAATATGTCCCTTGCCGAATTGCAGGTTTTGTTTCAGAACAATTCGTTTAATGTCTCTACGTTTGTTCAATCACCCTGGTTGGCTTGGCCCATTGCATCTAATGCCTGCCAGCTGCGTTTTCATAACACGGATCCTGGCTACAAACAAGTTCGGCCAGATCCAAGGTTTTCTGACTCTCGTACTGTTACGACGTATTCTGTTGGTAAATTGTGTAAACAGTGGTTGCTGCACTCTTCTTTAGATTCTGTTAAACAACATTTATCCCTCCTATCAGGCAACATTGATCTGTCCGACTTTGTTCTGGGGCCTCGTGGTCCTCGACCGAAGAGATTCATTTATGAGACTAACAATGAACTCTGGAAGCTTTCGCAAATTGAAGCTGCTTCCCGTCTTCGGGAAATAGATCAAGCAAATTTAGAAAAAGTGCTTGCTGTTGACAATAGTATTAATACCCTGTCTTCCCGCATTTACACATTGGAGAATATTATTTCCTCTGTTGTTGATATTGTACAAGATGATGTTTCTGTGTTATATCATGGTCAAAATCAATTGCGTTCAGTAATGCAGTTTGCATGGACTTTGCAAACACTTAAAATGGGGAAAGTTCCTTGGCAATTTTTGAACACCTCTGCCTTATTCTTACCTTTTAATTTAACTGAGAAACAGCGGTTCATGTCCATGAAAGATGCAGCATACACTCTGTTACGTATCGAAAAAATAGAGCCCTTACCATTCTCTGTTGCAGAATTGGATTCTGCTGTGTGGCTAGTACATGGGGTTATCGCTTTGCCTTTTTCATTGTTTGAATTTAGTTCGGGCATGAAGCATTATCCTGTAGGCCGTTTCCAGCCTTTGGGCAGTGCCTTCCTGCATGAACTTTGGTCCCTGCCTTTCATGTTTAAATGCCTTAGAGACGGAAGGGAGGTTTTTCTCACGGGGGAGTCATGTGATTCAACTGTGGGTCATTCCCTTGTTTGCAAACACATTCAATTGCACGGGGCTTGTAACGTTTCGGCTCCGAATCTTGCTTGTGTGTTGAAGGGCATTTCTGCTCCTGCTATTTCTCCTACTTTCACTGTGCTTGCAAATGGTAGCTATCTACTTTTGAATAACCAAGACTGCTGTGGCATGCTGGCCGGCATACCCTATATTATTACAGTTTCACACAGGGTTGTCTGCTGCAAAAATGTGCTTTTTCCTCCCCTGCACGACATCATAGATAGTTCCGTTTGGCCTTCCATTCCTACTCTGAGGGCGGATTTCAATAAATTGAGCAGAATAAAGGCACTATTATTGAATCAGGAGGTTATGCTCACATCTGCCCGGGAGACATTCATTCTCCAGGTGGCGAGTACCCACAGTGAATTCAGGCCCTTTTGAACACTAACCTCCCACAGCATTTCGGTGAACTGATTCACCGTGTTTTTAATGCATCTCGCACTGAGGGTCTAGTGCACTTTTTTAAAGTTGTGGGCTCTGGCCTTGTGACCTCTTTTCAGACTATTTTTGGTGTAATACCAGCTTTTATTCATTCTATTTTTTCCAGCGTCTTTGGTGGCTTTTCGTTGATCCTCGCCTTAGCGGCTGGTATACTGCTTTTGGTCTGTTTGCTACGCAATGGCTGCACCTCCTTGGGCCCTTCTGGACCCAGGTCGTCTCCAGATGCTCCGTGAGCGCATACTCGCTGGTTTCGGCATCCTGCCATTGGCGACGCTCAGTGTGTCCTATAGACTTTCTTTTCGCTTTGCGTATTTCACTTGCGTGCAACCTGTGATGTCTTGCATCAGATGTCCTTTCTCGTGGTCCTTGGATTATTGCCTCTCCAATACGTCTCTGTCTCGACCGGATTTTGTCCTGCTGGTGGGTCCCTTAGAGGCCCATGAACGGGACTGTTCCGGTGCTGGCTACATGGCGCGTGCGGCTGCACTGGGGATTTTGGCACAATGGGATATCTGGGCGGCTGCTCAGAATCTCCTACAGCAAAGTTATATTGAGTACCACGCAAGTTGTCCCGCAATGCTGTTCGCTGCTCCCTCTTGCGAGGAACATGACTGCAGCTTTGATTTACTGGGCTGGATGGCGTCGCTTTTTTCCGACGATTCCAATGATGTCCTCTTGGAAGGTGTGGCGTTTTTCTGCACTTACACTCTGTTGGATTGACAGGGCCTTCGCTTTCTGCGACCTGCCTCGCTGGATTTTTTTTTTTAACCTCTGCCATTGTTTTTTCTTCTCCCATTCGTTGTCCTTCCTGGGGACCGCTCCGTAACGGACGTTTCTGTTCTGCTCCATCTATTGGAACTGTGTCATCTTCTTGGACGATGGACTGCCCAGGGGAGGGTGTCGTGTGGTTTGTGGCCTCCTGGTCTGCCTTGCTACGTTGACTTAGGCCTGGCTGACATGATGCCTTTTTGTGCACGTTACTTTGTGCCGTTGTTTTTCCAGCCTCTGCTTCTGCTCGGCTATTTTAGCACTGTCTGCATTTCTGTCTTTCACCTTTTCTCCTGTTCCCTTTTGGGCTTCGTCTGCACACCATGTACAAGGTCGAAAAACAACGTCCCTTGTTCCTGCTGATTTGGCCAGTCCCTCGCACTTAGACATAACACTATGTACAGCTGCCCTGGAGGAATTCGGGTGCTTTTAATATTGTGATTTTCACTGTTGGACACACTTGGAGACAAACCTTTCCAGAGAGAAGAGCTGTACTTGTCTGATGATGTAAACCTTACATCTAGATATTGAGGTATGGGGGTTCGCTCGACAAAGCCCAGAGGTCTTCTGTTTTTATAATAAACTAGCAACTAGCACGGGAGGGTGGTATTGTCATTTAGCCGTATATCCACTGCTTTATGAAATGCTTTCCCCGTTTGTATTCTATGGAGTTGTAACTATGCTGATTATATTATCCTTATGCATTATGCTGATAGTACTGGCATGTGTACTGTATCTTAGAGCACGGTAGTTGAAATAAACATTTTAAACTATACAGTGTCTCTTCTTACGCACGTTGTGGACAGGTATGAGTGAGTTATGAAAGGGTGTTCTTGCTCCTGCGAGTCCTGAGAGAGAGATACCGTGTTCTGGGTTGTCTAATCATTGGTAGCATTGTTGCTAATGAGACGCTACAGCTAGTCGGGTTGGGGTTTTAGGTGCTAAGGTTTATGGTTGGCTCACCACTATATTCCGAGGACCTATTATCCTGTGCATAGCTCTGTGTATGTGCAGAATCCCTACAACAGAAGGTCTGCACTGCTTGAAGGGTACAGCGGGTGGGATGGCACGCAACACTGTGAAGGACTGCACTGGTGAAGAGTGCAGAGAATGGGATGGTGCGCGACACTGGGAAGGACTGCATTGTGTGAAGGGTGCAGAGGGTGGGATAGCATGTGACACTGGGAAGGACTGCATTGTGTGGACTGTGCAGTGTGTGGATGTCACCTCACACTGGGAAGGACTGCATTGTGTGGAGGGTGCATTGAGTGTGAGGACACCAGACCCGGACTGTAAATGCATGTACTGCCTGAAGAGTGTATTTAGGGGGTTGGCACCAGACGCATGGAATTACCGTACTGTATGAAAGGCGGGCTGAGTGGGTGGGGCGGTACCAACACACAGAATGACTGCACTGTGTGATTCTTATGAGGGTGTCATGACAACAATTAATACCTTGGAGTGGCTGCAATTTGAGACAGATGTGGAATGTGGGGCGGCACAGAGAGGATCTGGGAGACAGTGCACTGTTAAAAGACTGTAGAAAACAAAGTGGCATCAAAACACTGACAGAGCTTAGGACGGAAGTATGTGAAAATGCTGCAGAGTTTGGGATAGCACGGACACTGGGGATGACTGCAATGTATGAAAGGGCAGAAAAGAAGATGGCACCATACCGTGCCTATGAGAGACAGCAATGGGTACCAGGTGAGGAGAGGTGACAGTGTTGTATGAAAGGTACATAGAAGTGGCACCGGGCATTGCTGGTGCCTCTTGTGTTTGAAGGGAGAGAGTGGAGTCCCAAGGGTGGTATTATCTCCTTCAGGGTTCTCGCCAGTGGACAGTGCCCAGTTCAGTGTTTTGTAAAAGTCTTTGGATCCTAATTAGATCTAGAAAGCTAATCCTATTTTCAGTGCAACTGATCTTTTGCCCCTGAAACAGGATTCCAAATCAGGAGGTATTTTTACGTTTTGCTAATAGCACATTTGCTATCTGCCCATGTCGAATGGTGCCCCCCCCCCATATTACTTCCCACAAGTTTACAGCAGTTAAAACCTGGTGAGTATGTTGTTTTTAAACAGTGGATTCTGATTCGTGCACCTTGAAACACAGTTTGCACCAAAATGGAAGAAGCGCCATAGTTGTAATTATAGCCTCAGTCTCTATTTTATAAAAACGTTGATGTATAAGATGAGAGAGGGCTGTGGCAAGGATCCGGGGACACAGAAGACCAACAGGGTGAAGATCTCTAGGCTCCCGCCGCAGCCTGGAAGTACCACCTTTTGCCAGCGAAGTTCCCTGGTCTAACTGGCTTCGTAGAGGACAACTGATTGGTAGTGGTATTTCAGACTTTGGGCTGTGCACATGATCTGCATTACCCACAGCGATGCCCTAATTGCCCCACTCCCAAAATCAGGTAAAACCCCCATTCCTCATGGAAAGACCGGGCTAATTTTCTTGTGTTCAGGAAGCCCCTTTAGATGGATGTGTCCTAGGGCACCATGGTGTGCATTGGAACCAAACCTTTGTGTACACAAGAACATTCACAACGAAAATGCTGAGGTAGACTTATATGGAGATGTTTCTCAGACTGGGAATTACCAGGCTTCTGAGTTGAATACACAAAAGGTTGCAGTAAGCCAGCCTTGCCCAGCTTGCCTGGGAACATGTCAAAATGGTTCCCTTGCCCGGGGTATATGAAACCCCTTCAATGTGAAAGATGTGCTGCTCTGATTGGAAGTTGTGTTCCCTTGACTGCTCTCAAATTGCACATGTACTGGACCCCGAAGGCAGTACTTTTAACAGCCTGGTGAGCTATTAGGATGTTTGTAGAGAGCATTTCGGGGTGAGGTCAGTCTGGTGCTCACCCCCTTCCTAAAAGGAGAAGCTGAACAAGAAACTTACATGAACTCGAGAAGACTGTTCTGCCACCTGACCGGATCAATGAACTCATCTGCCATGAAAATGGGAGCCTGCATCTCCAGGCCATGGTGGTCAGCTAAAGTCCTGCCCACCCATAGTGAAATCCCAGTGCTTGATTTCTGCTGGTGTCTGCGGGTGGTGGGCACCAGCACTCATTTTTTGTAGACCAATATTTATTTTTCATGGTCAGATTTTGACCCAGTGCAAGAAAGAGGAAAAGAAAAGAAAAAAAAGGAAGGAAGGTGGAACAGAATGATAGGAAAATGGTAACAAATAGAGAAAGCAGGAATGAAAAGGAACATGCAAGAGTAAGATAAAGAGACAGGAAATATTGTAAGGTGAAAGAAAAAAGACTGAGGTGGAATCAAAATTTGGCGGCCATGTAATTTGGCAATTCGAGCATTCTGCAGCAACAGGAGGGGATCCAAAGAAAAACTTTGGGCACCTACACTTATTTTTCCCAATTTACCCACGGATACTCCTTCACGAGAGGGGTCCAGATCAGCCATGAGGAGGGCTAGACTGAAGCACTGCAAAGGCCTCTATTCACAGGTCATAGGTCAAACAGGATGCCAGCCCTGTTGGCCAGATCACTGTCTCATCTGCATCAAACAGCAGCCTGACAGCGGAAGGTGGTGAGACCAGTCAGCACACTCCTGGCTGCCTCCTAATCCTGGAACTCCAGGCAACTTTGAAACCCATGATTCAGGATTGACCAAGACGCCACTGGTTTGACACCCTAAAAACGTTGAGAGCCGCTGAGGGATGCGCAATACCAGCTTCACCTGCCAGTTTGGCCTCATGGGCTTGCTCACCTTCAAGTGTCTGGCCTCATTGCACAGTGGTAAAGGGTCACAATCCCCTCACAGTACCAGACATTCCTGGTATATCCAGACCTTCCAAACAGTATCTTGCTTCACCCTGGGTCGCTATCCCAGATTGAAGTCTGGTCATCATGAGATCTGGTATGGCAGGAGGATGTGTGTCTTCAGCTCTAAAGACTGGATCCTCACCCTCTTGCACCAAGAGTAGCCCCCATCAAGAGCGGATTCCACAGGGCTTGCAGTGTCCATACTGCAAGCCCTGTGGAAGTTGGTATAGGGCGAGACCATGCAATCCAGCAGTGCATGTCAGCTTCTAGCATCAACTGCAAGGTTCTTCATTTAATACAATGGGGAAATGAGCAGCTCACAAAAGCAATGGTCAAGTTCCTTCCAAGCCACAAGGCAGATATTTTTTCTGACCATGTATCTCCCCCTTCATGGGATAATATTAGGAGAAGACTTTAGCACAAAACACAAAGAGTGGTCTATCCACGGTTCTGAAGCGCCATGGACTGACATTTTGCTATTGACTTAACATTATCCACCCAATGATTTCACTTGCCCCCACTGTTGCCCATTAAAGGTTGTCCTCCAGGTTTCATCTTTCCAATTGTTGTTATAACTTTGGAACACATACTTTTAGATCATTCTGCTTTTCTTCTGTGTGCAGTGTTTATTGTACTATCATTTGGTTTTACATTACGTTTAATTATTTTACCTTCCTAAGCGAACTAGCTCTGGGCAGTCATGTGGATGCACATTGGTGATATCACGGTTAAACTGTACCTGGTACCAACCATCTAACGACCTCATACAAAACTCAAGTCTTGACTGCTCACCCGCTGCTGGCCTTGATGATCAAGGAATCTGTTGAGTCTTATTGTGTAACCTCAGACATCTGAGAACTCAGACCTGCATAAAGTAAGGAACATTTACAAGATCACCTCGGAAACTTTGTAGTCGCCCATACTTGCTCCCAGAAGCAGTAAAAACTTCTAAAGCAACTTAACTTCCAACAAGTAGATCATACTGGGCAAAGTAATGTTACTTGCTGTTTGTATAACACTCTTCTACCATTGGTAGGGCTTGCAGTTCTTTTGGATGTCTAGGGACTACATTGATGGTTGGATCTTGTTTCAAAAAGACCGGGGTTTTGTTGGGCCTTAAAGTGTTTCCATCTGGCAGCTGGAATAACTGCCGACTGGCATCTCATTGGTCTTTGAGTGATTTCCCTCTAGCGTTCAAATTCATGTAGTCTAGGATGCAGATGGATCTCTTAATCCCGTGAGGTGTTGCGGTATGGTGTGAGGACATTATAGTAACCAGCTTAAGAGGGAGTGTCAGAACTTGAGAGCAAGTGTGCAAGCATGACATCTGTGAGCATGAGAGGAAGTATGAACATGAGAGAGAATGTTTGAGGACAAGCAAAAGTATGTGAGCACAAGAAAAGTGTGTAAATTGGGATAAATGCAATAGAGTTTTGTTCCTTACTTGCAAAATGGAAGGGCTTCCAGACAGCGACAAGCAAACCAAGCTCAACTCTCCGTAGCTCCCCGTCCATCAGTATCAGAGACTCTGGGGCATATTTACAAGCCCCTAATGCCACCAAAGCGTCACTTTTTCTGACGCTCCGGTGGTGTTGTTCTCTACCCCATATTTATCCCATATTTACAAGGTGGCGTTAAGCCACTTAACATGGCTTAACGTCACCTTGTAAATATGCCCCTTACCGCAGCAGTCCACTGCAGAAAAGGGGCGGTCAAAAACTAAGGCCAGGTAAAACCTGGTCTTAGGATGGTGATACGAGGAGAAATTATTAATTTCTCCTGGTATTTTGCTCTTTCTATGATTGCTGTATTATACAGCACACATAGAAACAGAAAATCGCCTTTAAAGATGGTTTATGTGCAGGAAGGTGCCCCTTCTTGCACATAAAAAATCGACCCTGCAACATAGGCACCTCTGCAAAATGGCGCAAGGGTGCCTGTGCTGGTGATAGGCTACTTTTTTAGCTCCAGCGCTAGGGAAAATGCAGTGGTGCACTGTATTTTTGTAAATACGGTGCATCCCTGCATTTAAAAAATATTGGAACGTGGTGTTACCAATTTTGGAGTAACACCGTGATCTGACATTTTATTGTAACAATCCCGCTCTGTGTCTTGCTAGGCACACAGAGGTACAGGTAAAGGCAACATTTTGGCTTTGTCAATGTTTGTTTTGTCATGGTTTTTGTAAAACTTAAATTTTTGAGGAGCTGCTGGGCCCTCGCCAAAATAAAAAAATAAACATTAGCTGAAAGCACAAATATTCTTTGGTCTAACAAAGCAGACTGCCATGTTAGTCCATGGGCCTGAGGGGAGCTACTTTGAGTGGATGTGCTCCTCGTGACACAGCAAAGTGCTGTCACTCATAGTGAAGTTAGCCAATGGCTGAAGTGGGCTGACCCATGCTGTATGCTGTAGTGAGCAGAAGTAAAATTGGATTTACACAGGAGTAGACCAATGGATGAAGAGAGATGGCTGAAACCCCCGATAAGTAAAAGCGTCACGAAGACCATTCCAAATGATGTATGAAACTCTCCTTACATCTGTTACTATTTTACAGCCAGCTGTCGGACAGGCTCCAGTCTCAGCATAAGATCCACATATATATTTGTGAGTTTTAGATTCTATATTTGTAATCCATTCTGTATACAGCTTGATGGCACTGTCCGTGCTCAGGACCAATGAATGAAAGTTCTCTTCCTTCTCGTACCACGTGCCCAGAAAGAAGCAGGGCCTGGGTAGAAATCTTGTTTTTGAATATGGTGTAATCTGAGATGCATTTATTGGCTGGGTGCACGTGACAGATGGAGCCAAGCACTAACTAGAGAAGACAACCTTTGCCTTGAAGAGAAATATCCCGAGCTTGTCTCACTTCTTGTTTGTAACTTGCAGCCACGTGGCAGCTCACCGTACAAACTGCAGCCAGTAATCCAGTGATTGTGTCACCTAATCAGGGGCGGCTCATCCATAGGAACAAAGGGGCGTTGACCCCCTCCTGCAAGCCACTACTTCCCAGGCTCATTATTTTTACTAATCCAAATAATTTCACTTTCCTTCTTTATGGTGCTGGCTACAGAACTTTCTCTCCCGGCATACAGTGGGTGGTTAGGACGACTAGCTGCAGCTGTGATTCACTGAACTACGCATGTCAGATAGTCACGTGTAATAGTAATATGCTCCAGAAAAAAATCAAGTTGTAGATGTACATTTTGCTTATAGGTATGTGTTTAATTTTCCACCCACCACTTCAAAGGTTAACAGCCGCCACTGGTCACCTTTTTTGTGAAGCACAGCCAGGAGTGCTTACACTGAGAACCCCTACTCTTGACAACACTGTAGACTAAAGAAGTACATTTAATGGACGGGGATGCACCCGTTTCTAGGTGTACTCCAATTTGACAGAGCAGAGCAATACGACCCAGACAAAGTTGTTATCCCAAGATCAACCATTTGGTGGAAGTAGACGTCACATGATTATAACCCGGATTTTCAATTTTCATAGCAGTCAATTTGGGCACCGGACCACATCTCCTCGTAATGTTTGCCTTTATATTCCTTTAGGAGTTAGCTGTGGTTTGGGTTGATGTGGAGGGGCCCATGTTTGTGATTCAGGCCCCTCTCTATCTAGGGTTTAGAGAGGCCCTTTGTGCGGGTGCACTGGAGGCCTCGTCACTGCTCAGGAGGAATTCATTAAAAGTCCAACGGGTCATTTCCCCTCGTGAGAAGAGCAGAGACCATCTCGAGCGCAGGGGCCTTCCAGCCCTCCACAGGGAAAGGGAGAACGTCTTAGTTAGAGGGGGAAGTGAGGGGGGGTGGGGAGGGTAATTTACTAAAGGGGGCAAGAAGAGAAGAGAGAAGTTAAATAATATGGTATGTGAGCCAAAGACGGAGGGAAGTTCAGCGAGGAGAGGTTTATCACAGAGAGGGAGAACGGAGAGCTGCTTTCTAAAGAGTGGGTTGGTGGCAAATATTCAGTCAAGAAATGCACAAGAGGAGATGCGGGAAGAGGCAAATTGAATATGTTTAAGAGAGTTTGTAAGAAATGAAACGTTTACCTTAGTGGGGTAGGGAAGAGAAGAACATTTTTGTAATAAAAAGGAAATTGTGGGTAAGAAACATTTCAGTGGAGAAGGAGGCAGGGGCTTAGCTACCACTGGTGCAGCAGGGGCAGTAGCACAGGGGCCCACTGCACCCTCAGAATTGCTGTATTTTACCACCTCAACTGCACAGGGGACATTTCCTTGTTTCCGCCAGTGCCCAGGGCATCCTTGTGATGCTCTTGGAAGGAGGGTAGAGAGAGGAGAAACCTAGTGAACAGGAAGTTTTGGGGAGTGGATTAAATTAATGGAAGAGTAGGAATGGGGGAGAGGGGAAAAGAAATGTACAAGAGAGGGTGGTCGATTGGAAAAGAGTTTAGAGAGAAGATGTGAGAGAAAAGAAAAATGTAGTACCAGGACCAAGGAAAGGAGATGAGCAAAGTCCAATAATCACTGGTTTAACCGCTAACCTTGGTTCCAGAGTAGCGTGCTACTCACTGCAAAAAGCTTCAATGCTCCATCAGGGCTAGTAAGTGCTATAGAAATGACATTATTATACAATATAATACAATGGGGAGAGGGACAGTAGAAGAGAGAAGTTTTAGAAAAGAGAGGTGTTGAAAGAATAGACCTTTAGTAGTAGGAGCTCAACTTTAGAAGCAGTGACCTCATTGACAGCAAGATACACACCACAGAGCGTCTCACACTTGGGTGCCACCCTGCTTCTGTGGGAGCAATAATTTTGGTACCAATCAACCACTCACTACTGTGTAATCTTGCGCTTTAAGTTTTCTGAAGCAACGAACAGATGCAATGGTGTGGGAGGGCAGGAGGCTTGGATTGGAGGTGTTTTAGGTGTTCCCTTTGGTTTCTGGACACTTGTGATGTAAAGCAGTGCTTAATTCGTAAAAAATTAAGTGCCAAGGCGCTCGTCAGGAGGCCACTGCAGCTTGCACCACACATTTAACAACGCAACTACTAACCATCACACTCCTACAAGTGTGACAGTTCAGACTATTTCAAGCCTCCAAAGCTATAAGAATGGTTTGGGCGGCAGGTAATAGTCATTTTTAATGTATATTAAATTAATAATTACCTGTTGTTGTGGTCAACTCTAAATTAGCCAGACTGCGACCCCTTGTGGCAAACTATCACAAATGTTGACAATTAAGTGCTGATGCCGAATACCCAAAATCACCGGCTCAAATTAGGCACTGTTCACACTCCAATAGAAAGCAAGTGTGTGGTATGACATGGGACTTTTCAAAGCTCACCTTATGTAGCTTTTCCATTCAGTTCTTCTGTCCAGGCCACGGTCGTTCGCCAGATTCTGAAATGAGAGAGCGAATGGGAGGGTCAGCTCATGTCACACACTTAGCTCCATGGATCCTGCTGCGTTCTACTTTAGAAAATGGAAGACAGAGGGCTAATCTGACTAATGAATAGCAGGTCCGAGTGGGGACACTTGCTCATAGAGCCCAAGTAAAGGCCAGGACTCCAGTCAAATGAGCCAAAACTTGGCACATATTCATCCCACCAGAGGACCACAACCCACCACGCCAGAGGACCAGGGACTGGGGCTCCTAGTCGTTCACAGGCCCACAACCACAAAGGATGCCAAGCCTGAAGCCACCAGGGAAACACAGACCCATACCCCTAGAGAATCCAATCATTGAACTCCCGGGGTGCCAAAGACACACAACCCCAAGGCACCCCATCGTATCCTCATGTCCCCAATGGCTAGATGACCCCGGCACAGGTCCTCTAGGAGACCCTAGCTTTACATCCCCCACAGATTCTCAGACATAGACCCTCTAATGTATACCCGGCTCACAACCTTTAGAGGACATTGGGTCTAGATTCCCACAGAGACCCCCAACCCGAGAGACTCAAAGGAACCCATGGCCCATATTTCTCAGGTAACCAAGGCATGCAGAAGCTGGGTACCCAATGTCCTTAGATACCCACTCCTGCTTCCATCACTCGCCTGTTTCATCCATGTCTACCTGTTACTCAGATGCCTAAGAGCTACCCACAACACACTCCTGCTCCATTCAGTCCTATACTAAGCTTTTGGCTGAAGACCACTGTCTCAACAAAATTCAGGAGCGGCTCCTCCGCAAGGAGCATTGCCCCATTGCTCTTTGAACAGGAAAAATAAAATGATCATAACGTAGTTATGATCATTTTATTTTTCGCAGGTTCGGGGCTGAGTTAGGGCGGGGCTGGATGCACAGAGGGAGAGAGGTTTGCACACTCCAAGTGTGCATAACTGCTTGGCCGGCCATCTTGGCCCGGACAAACAGTCATGCGCACTTTGCATGTTCCGAACCAGGCTGCATTACACAGCCTAGTGGGCAACATTACAGGCCCCCAGCCCCCAGTCTGCATCTGAGCGCCGATCAACGGCGCTCAGACCAATCACAATGCTGCATTGCAGCGTTGTGATTGGCTTTGGGGAGCCTGGGTGCTTCCTGGATCCACGACTCCTGGAGAAGAGGAGGAGAGACACGGCCGGCGAAAGAGGTAAGTGGTATTTTTTTTAAAAATTATTTTGTTCTCCACCCGCCCCTCCACCCTCAATCCCTTCCAGCCACTACTGACAAAATTCCATTTAATTCACTCTATCTTGCTCTCTCCTTTCCACTCAACTTGCTCCTCATTAACACATCCTCATAGTCTTTGAGGTAACCTTATCACTGCTTTAAATGGAAACATAGAAGTGCAGGTACTCACTATTTAGAGTACATCTTTCCTCCTGAGAAGTGCTGGTACTCTCCCATTAAATCATTTAAATGTATTGTAGCAGTGCTGAGAAGGGCAGGTACTCTCCCTTTTAAGTTAAAGAAATGCAGGTACTTAGTATCTGACAATACCTGCCCATTTAAAGCACTTCTTAGGATGGTGTATGTAAGAAGCTATAAAAAAACACATCAGTCTCACAAGCCCGTGACCACATTCCTATCAATCAACTCAGGCCCCAAAACCTCATCCGGATATTAGGTAATTAGCTTGAATGGTATAGTGAGAAACTGAAGTATGTTGAATCACTTAGGGGCATATTAGCAATGCCTGGCGATAATTATCGCAAAGCGCAATTAGCGCTTGGATAATTATCGCCAGGCATCGCCGGTTTCTATCGCGGAGTTAGCGTGCAATCAGCAATGCTAATCTCCAAAGCGATAGAAACCTTGGAGAACAGTGTGAATATCGCCGGAAAACAGGCGATAGTCACACTGTTCCCCAGTTCTGCTTGCTGATAGTGCGAGGGGGACTTAGCCATGTAATCCACCTCTCATTGGATTACATGGCTAAGTCAGGGTGGGACCAGGTGTTAGCAAACCAGCGCTAAACGTGTTTAGCGCTGGTTCGCTAATCACCGCCCCTGCCTCGCTGATAGGCGTTAGCGACCTCAGCGACTGTTTCCAGTCGCTGTTATGTGGGGAACGCCTACTTTGCATGCCATTAGCGATAAATATCGCTGGCATGCAAAGCAGCACCCAACCCGGTCGCTATCGCCTACAAGCTGTCGCTAACAGCAGTTAGCGACAGCTTGTTGATAAGGCGATAATATTATCGCCGCTTTAGCGTGAAAAAGTCCCGCTAAAGTGGCGATAATCGCCTTGCTAATATGCCCCTTAGTTTTAAAACCAATTTATTTGAAAACAATCTGATTTCAGGGGCAAAAAACTTGAAAAGTGGAAATAACTGTTGTGGGCAAAGGGCACTGCTGTCAGTGCGCATGTCGGTTTGGCCGGCCGTCTCAGGACGGCTAAACCGACATGCGCACTAACATCTCCCCGACCCGAGCTGCATTGCCGGGTGGCGAGTACAGCAGGCTCAGGCTTCCAGTCCCCTTTGGAGCAGAAAACAAGCCCGCTCAGGCCAATCCCAGCGCTTCTCGAGAAGCACTGGGATTGGCCGTAAGGGAGTCTGGGAGCCTGTGCTCATGGGGACTGCAGTTTTTGAAGCAGAGGAGCACCGAGGTGAGGCACGGGAGCAGAGGATCACAGAGGCGGCGGCAGGCAGCAGAACGGTAAGTGTACTTTTTTATTGTTTTTCCCCCACCTGCTCTCCCCCCACTTCGTATAGGCAGCAGCCGTCACTGGCCCTCATGCCCACATTCTCAAAGTCCAGGTAGCAGGTCTGGAAGCCCAATATGATCCAAGGGTCCTTAACCTCCATTAAAGCATTAAAGTACTGTGGACCTCAGACAAAATCCCAAAATGGAAAATGTACAATGACCATTTGTCATTCGCATCAATATGTTTGGGGACAGGTTTGAGAATAGTTTGACTGGATATACGCTATTCTAGACACAGCATCGAAAATACAATGAGCAGATATCCTTTGTGACTTGTAGGACAGGGCATACCTTGCGTAAATGTTCACACAGACAACCAACCTCCCAAGTGTATTTTACCTAGTATGTGCAACTTTAGAGGAAAATTGCATATAGTTCATGTGAAAAAATAGCAGTTTTACCAACTCCTAGCAACAAGGCTATTTTGACGCCATTTGTTTAAATCCGACGCCCTGGAGGTTTTTCTTGTGACTAGTAAGGTAATGGCCTGCATTGGCCTTCAGGTAGCTCTGACCTTCGGCAACAGATAGCGGATGCTGGACTTTCAGTGGCCCATTATTTTCAGATACCTGTCTGAATTCCAGACACCCAGCTGGAATTTCAGAAGCTCTGCTAATGTGCATAGCTAATGCAAGGCCCTGTCCCAAGACTCGCGAGGAGATGACGAGGTGGGGAGGGCCCAAAGTGGACCTGTGGTTATGAAAAGGCTCGTGACTGTTAATAACATCCGGGGACGCAGAGAGCTTCCTCCGGGCGATCAATTCTCCTGCTCTCCAGAGTGGGCTTTAACGAGTCATAAGTGACAGACGATAAAATGGAGCCGGGCCATGAATGGGGAATTAAAGCAGAAAATCCTGCGTTTACAGGAGGATTAAACGGTAATGGGAGCATCTGTGCTTCGGGGAAGATGAGGGGCGTGGACAGTGGTGGCTGGTGACATTTTAAAGTGGTGAGGCGTAAACTTTGTCGGAGTGCACCGTGGCGAGCGAGCCCCAACATCTTAAGGGGGGTTTGAAAAAAGAGTGGGTAAATGGTGCATTTTCAAGCAAATTTGAGAAGCGAGAAGGTTAATAAAGCAATTGTGAAAGTGCAGTTATTACATTAATAAAATGCCATCAGATAAAATGCTATCAGGTCATTAGGAACATAAACCTCGCCAAGAGACGCCTGCTTTTAGTCTGCCTTACCTGTTTAATAAGGTCAGTGTGCCGAGAATGAAAACTCTAAGACTGATCTGTCTGATTAATCTTTATGAAACGGCAAAAGGTTCTTTCGATCTCCGAATACTCATTTTCCATGAGTCTATAAATAAACTGCAGCAAATGTTACAGATAAATGCAACGGCAGCACCACCCCACACTGCATACAAACTGTTTTAATTCACTTGAGACATCTTTACTACTCTTTCTCCTGCCCTCTCCTGTGCTCCTCTCTGCCTTCCTGCATGTCCCTCTGAGCTTCGCGGCCTTCCTCGCTGTAATAATGGACTTTCTTCTGTAGCGCATTGGCTAGAGAGGTCTATTCTCCCGCTCGCTGCACCCCCTACTCCATTTAACTGTTCAGTGGTCTCCTCCTGCCTGTTGTGGCACTCACAGCCCGGGCCGTGATTTGGTGTTCACCGACCATCTTAAACTAGAAAAAAATTATTTGATTTTAAAAGTAAAATCGAGAAACGCACCATTATATAGTAAGTACACATAATGTTATATACAACTACAGTTTTATAAAAGCATTAAAATGGTGAGTTTAAAATAAAAACACATTACGAGTAGTATGTGTTCCATAATATTGCTGTGAGAAAATGTGTTGCTTGATACACTTGCAATAGATATTTGTCAGTGTGTTAATATGAGTGTAATAGAAGCGTAAATGTGAGCTGCTAAGATAACTAATTGGATCTATAATGCAATTGCAACACAAGAAGGGACAATGAAGACCACCTTTCTCATTTCACCTCTGGTGAAAGAAGAAAATTCCAACAAGTGTGCTCCTGGGAGTTTCCTGCTGTCACAGGCAGTTGGCTCCTCCAGGACACAGACCGTGCAGAGGGATGACCGTTACTGTCCTTCGCCCCCTGGCCTGCTGGGTTCAATTGAAGCTGATCAAAGACACCTTTAAACCCCTGCTATCCTCCGGAAGAGTGACACCACCTGGACTGGCGCAGGAGTCCTCGGGCCGGATCATGCCAATGACACCAACTTGGCTCGCCCCCAGTGGGCGATGTCTGTGGTCTCTTCTGTCATCGCAGCTGCGAGCTCCTTGCACAGAACCCCTTTCACCAAGAACCAGGGTAGCACCTGGCCAGCCGGGTCTCAAAGCTGCCGAAAGCGCCTTCTGCTCGAGCTCTAGCGTTCGCCTTTTTCAGAATGGAAGTTAGGCGCTAAGATTACTTTTACATTAATTCACTTCAAGGTAACCTAAAAGGGTGCACTGTCCTTAGGGATGTGTTCATTTTCTCTTCGTTATGTTTCTGCTCTGTCTCTGCCATGGCCTTGCTGTTCGTTTACTGCCATAAAACATGTCTCGCTGCACTGCCCTTTAGTGAGCAGTGTTCTGCGCCGATCACTGCGCTCTACCTTGCCTGCTGGACTCAGCAATGCACTCTCAGATGACGAGTGAGCCCTGCACTGCCAAGTGAAGTACAGTGACCACTGTGCTCCGCCCTGACTGCCTAACACTCATCAGTCGCTGCACTCTGCACTTTCCAGTTCTCTCTGATTGCGTCTGCGTGCTCTTGTGTACTCTACTCAACCTCTGAGGTCTTCAAGGCCTTGCTGCGCTCTACAATCGTCACTGGGCTCTGCGCTAACCACTGCATTGCAGACTCTACTGCAATCCAACCTGAAGATGAGCGCTGCACTGCCCTCAGCACTGCACGCTGGAATCTGTGGGAACACTGCTCTCGCGCTAACTGCTGCACGGCCAACTACAGTATACGCAGAACACTGCAATGTGCGCTGCAATCTGCAGTGAACAAATTATTATTAAGTGCACGTCCTTGTGTGTTTGATCTGCACTCGGCAGCGAACACTGCACTGTCTACTGTGGTTCGAAATACACACTGTGACCAGTCGCGGGGGGGTGGTGTCGCGCGGGGGTGGGGGAGTTTTAAAATAAATAAAATAAATCCTACCTGAGCAGCAGGTCTGCCGTCCGCGCTGCCTCGGGTCCGTTGGCGCCTACAGCCCCTCTCAGCCAATCCTGGCGCTGCCAGCAGCGCCAGGATTGGCTTAGGGCACGGTTAGTACTCGCCCGCCTGCCCATTAGGAGACCGAGGTTTGAGCCTTTGCTCAACCCTCGCTCTCCTAATGGGCATGCGCAAGCCAGTGCAAACACAAGTGCGCATGACTGGGCACGGCGCGAAAATTCGCTGCCCTTCCCCACTCATGCGCACTTGTGCTGCTGCCTGTTGCCCCTGGTCCGTCTGGGTCTGAAAATCATGTCAGTCAACATGACGCCGGACCGCCCACCCCCTTCAGACTCTGAAGGGGGTGGGCGGTCCGACGTCATGCTGACTGACATGATTGTCAGTTCTCCCTCGGCGTCTTTGAACTTAAGTAAACTGATTCAGTTTACTTAAGTTCAAAGACGCCGAGGGAGCTGCGGGCGGGGGGGCTACGCCCCAACGCCCCAATGGACGCACCGCGCCTGCGCGTGGAGGAGTACGTGAGCCACCAGTACTGGGACTCCTGCAGCTCTGCCAATGCAGCTCAATCCTGAAGCCAGAACTCCTGCTACTCCAGTACTGGGGCTCGCAAAAGGCTCAATCAATGGTGCTAATCTTGAATACAACACTCATACAATTTCAGTATTGGTGCTCAGACAGAGATCCGTGATGCAAACACTTCTCGCTGTTCCAGTACTGGCATTCGACACAGCTCTGTCATCAATGCAGCACTCCTGCTGAGGACAGCAATTCCATTGCATCTGAATGACACTGGGGCCTACACTCAGCTCTGGCTAAACAGCTCCATTCTAAATGCATTACTCCATGCTGTTTCAGTACTGACACCTTCACACAACTCTGTCAATACGTCTCTATCTTCATTGCAGCACTCTTATTGCACACAGCTCTGCCAATGCATTTCAGTGCTACTGAGGCCTGCAAGCATCTCTGCAAAAGCAGCTCAATTCTGGTTGCTTCATAACATGCTATCCAGTACAGGGGCTCCCACAGCGCTCTGCCATTTCAGCTCACTCCAGTTTACAGAACTCCTTGCTTTTCAAGAACTGGTGTCTATAAGCCACTCTGCAAATGCATCTCCATCCTGGATTCAAGCATTTACTGCTATTCCATTACTGGGACCCACACACAGTAATGCCGATGCACCACCTTGAACGTGGCGAGGGTTTCAGTGCTGTAGATGGCCAGAAGTCACTTCTGGAGACTCAGATGACTCAGATGACCTACCTCGGGTGAATGTTGTTCTGATGAAGGACAGTTTTGACTGACACCCTACATTCACCTCCTTCACCCTGTGGCCACTAAGTACTGTCTTTGGCTTCTAACCTAAAACTAACCTTTGTGCAGTCCAAGGGCAGATCACAGTATGACACAGGAGGAGGCCGTCTATGCATGGAGGCTTAGCCTTCAGTCAGGACAGTCATAATTTTTTGCCTTGAAAGAGACACCTGTAGGACAAAGTCACTCCAATTGACCAGAACTCTGCAGTGAAGTGACCTGGACTCTGGTCTGTACTCCTAAAGCTCAAGTGTATTTAGAAAGTTGGACATGTACTTTTAAGTTTTACATGTCCTGGTAGTGAAAAACTCTTAAATTTGTTTTTCACTACTGCAAGGCCTGCAATAAGTGATAACTTTCAATTGGGAGCAGGTATGAATGTCGAGTTTGGTGTCTAATGTATTGTAACTTAAAACCCTCTTTAATGGTAAAGTCAGATTTTAAGTCACAAATATGAAAATGTCACTTTTAGAAAGTTGGCATTTTCTTGGCACAACCATTTGATGCCTGCAGCCCCTACCCTGGGTGACATGACTAGGTGTAGCTGGCAGTTGGTCTTTGTGTATTACTCCCAGACAGTGAGAGAAAGGGAGAATAGGTGTTGACAAGATGGGCCATCTCTGACTTGATAAGGGGGAGGAGCTATCACTTACCACACTTGCACATCACAAAGGCTCTGCCTCAGCACACTCACAAAGGGTTTCACACTAGTCTTTTGTGACCACAGACAAGCTGGGGAGAGGGCAGGGAGGAAGGAAATTCCAAACAACTTTGGGGGTGGAAACATCTAGAAGCTTCTCCCACTTCAAAGTGCCTACCAGGTATAAATAATGAACCCTCAGACCTAATTCTTCAGTACAAATCTGGACCTGTGGAAGACTCAGAAGAAGGACGGCTGTGCTGCTCTGCTGCAAGAAGGACTGCTACTCCCTCTGCTGCCCTGCTGCCTGAGTGAGAAGGATTGGACCCGCATCTTGAACCCAGGACCACCAGAGTGACTCCAAAGGCTACTTGACTGGCCTCCTGATCAGAATCTCAGGGACAGAAAAGTCTCCAACCACCTTGAACCCTGCACCTCTACTCTGCCTGCTGTGAGTCCTGCCCCCAAAGTGGTGCCACCCCATCCTGTACCCTTAGAAGTGGGCCGAAGGTGCTCTGTCAGCACAGCTGTGGTCCCAACAGAACTGACTCACCACGACGCATCGCCCCGCAGCTCCTTGGAACCGCCGCTTCTCAGTGCATCTTGGCGCAGGACCTGGCATCATACAAGCAAAGAACAAGCACATGGGGCTCCTTGGAACCATCGATGTATGATGCATTCTCAATGCAAGACCTTGCATCACAGCCCCACAGCTCCTCAGAACCGGCACTGCAGGACGCATCCTTGACGCAGGACCTCACAACGTTTCACGAAAAGGATTTTTTTTAATATTCAAATTTTATTGGGTTTTAACAGACAGCGTAAAGACACGACAGCACTTGTACATGAATTGCAGATGTTTAACTCAGACCACGTATGACATGCCCAGCAACACGCCCACCTACAACTTATTAGTGCACATATGTAGCCAGGATCAAGGTCGAAGTCCCCTCCAGCTCCACCTCCCCTTTTCAACCCAGCAGCCCCAACCATTTGCCTCACACTCATTTGTATTTCTTTGGGCAACCCCGAGCCAGGTATACTGGCTGTTCCAGTGAGGCACACCAGTCCAAGCCCTTCCTCCATTGGGTAATTGTAGGAGGGGTTGAGTTCTTCCATTTGGGGGCAATGTCTCTCTTAGCCACCACTAAGGCCATACCCAAGAATGTCCTGTCTGCCCTAGAGCCTCTTATACCCTCCAGGAGCACAACCTGGGGCGTACACGGAACCTCCTATCCCACTGTCATGCTCAGCTCCCCAACCACTGCCGCCCAGTATTTTAATATGGGGAAGCAGGACCAAATCTTATGGTAAAAGTCTGTGGGTTATTCTGCACAACGGGGCATCTCGGGGCAGGCAAACATCCGGCTCGGTGTAACCTGACAGGGGTGAGGTACGCCCAGTGGAGGTAGTAAAGTTGGATTAGTCTCAGTCTGTCTGAAATGGTGATCACCCAGGGGGCCATAAGAGCATCCCTCCAGTCATCATCCTCCATAGGGCCCAGCCAACCCTCCCATTTGGTCTGTAGGTGCTCCAGTGTGGTGGGGAGTTAATGATGAGGGATTTGTAAATCCAAGAGACCCCTCCTTGTCCCAATTCCCCCATGAGTATCTTCGCTTCAATGGGGCTGAACTCAGGGAGTGTAGTATCATTGGGTATATGTGTCACAAGCGCTTGCCAGAGCTGCAGGTATTTGTGGAATTGTGTGGTGTTAAGTGAGTATGTGTGTTGGAGGTCCTGAAATGTTCGGAGTTAACCTCCTCTCCAGACGCCCCCGATTTGGGAAGCTTTCCGGGTTGTATACCGAACCTCGGAGAGGCGTCAGCCAGCGTACTCGCTGCCAACAATTCCTTTACATTTTCTTTTCAGAAACCCGCACTCCGGCTTCTGATTATCCTTTCCATGTCCATATAACATCACGTACAGGAATACTCACCTTACCAGGACCTCGTCCATCATTAGGACGACGCTTAAGATGGTTTTTAATTCACTTACCAGCCGGGACGGAAGTACAACCGGCAGAGAGCTTTTCAGTTATGCGAGATTGCCAGAAGCCCTGAAGAAGTCGTGGCGTACATCCCCTGACGAAACACGTGTTGGCTGGGCAACTTTCGGATTAAAGAAGAACAATACAATCGCGACGGCTGTTGAAATTCTTTGCATGACACAATGTACTCTTGATTCTGTTCTGGGTTGTATACTATGTTGCATTAAGCATTGGAACTTAAGCATGTGCACAGGCCTGCGACAATCATTTGTTGACCTCAGGGTCTATCTTTGGAGGGTTTAGGGGTTCCCCCTCACCTGTTTGCACCACCTCACTTGTATTAAACGTACTCCTACGCATACTTGATTCTTGATTGGCGCCATTCCTACCACACCTAAGAAATCCACCCCCTTGTGTTTACCGATAAGGTCTCACTTCTGAAATCCCTCTAGCCGTGCCACTGCACCCACCCACGTGCCCTGCCACAGGGGTGTTTGCAGCGTCAATTTGTTCTCCCATCGGGTGTAGCAAAGCGTGGAGCGCCATGCCAGAAGGACGGATCTAGTGACAGAGGGGATACTCTGAGGGATTGGTGAGCCATAAAGCATCGCTTAGATCCGAGGGAGTCCCAATCCTTCAAGCTCCAGCTGGTATGCCGGGTCCTCCCACCCTACTGACATCCACTCATTGATCACCAACAGACGTGTGGCAATATAATAAAGGTATAGGTTTACCATTCCCATGCCCCCATCATACGGGGCCAGTTGGCAGTGAGTCAACGCTAAGCGAGGTCTCGAGTTTCCCCAAAGGAACGAGATTGATGCTTTGTCTAGGGCACGGAACCAGTGTCTTGGGAGGTGCAGAGGGATATTCTGTAATATGTACAGGAAACGGGAAAGGATCATCATCTTGTACAGAGCGATTTTCCCCATCGGGTTTAAGGGAAGGGTTTGCCAACTCCACATCTCCTCTTTGGTCCTCTTAAACAAAGGGGCCAGGTTAATGGACCATGTAAGTTCCGGCTGTATTGCTACCTAAATTCCCAGGTATCGGAAACTTAGACGTCTGATTGGGATGTTTGTTTGCCAATCCACACAATCCCGGGAAGGGTGTAGCGGGAGCAGTATGGATTTAGCAGGGTTGATTTTCAGCCCAGAGGCTTCCCCGAAGAGGTTTAGGATCTGGAGGCATCGTGGACCCCAGTGTGCGGGGTCTGCCATGTATAGGAGCACATCGTCCCCGTACAAGGCGATACGGTCTTCGTGGGATGTGCTCCATCGCCATCCCTGGATTTGGGCATCCGCTCTAAAGAGGCGGGCCAGGGGTTCAACGGCTAAGGTGAAGAGTAAGGTGGAGAGGGGACAATCCTGCCTCATGCCACTGCCTATGTGGAACTCCTCTGATAAGACCCCGTTGGTCATGACCCGGGTCGAAGGGTTGGAGTATAGCACCTTTACAAATCCTCTGAAGTAAGGACTGAAGCCTGTACGGACCAGTATGGCCTCCAAATATCCCCAGTCCACCGTGTCAAAGGCCCTCTCAAAGTCTGTTAACAGGAGAGCCAGGTACGGTGGAAAGAGATGCCGGTGAGCCAAAGCCACCTGTAGGCGTCTCAGACAGTGCCTCGTGCTCCTACAGGGCATGAACCCACACTGATCAGGGTGTATGAGGGTTGTGATTACCCTCTTAAGCCAAGTCGCCAGGATAGTGGCGTATAGTTTTACCTCGGTGTTGATGAGTGAGATTGGGCAGTAGGCCGAGCACTCGGTGGAGGGGGGATCTGTTTTGGGAATGACCACAATCGTCGCTGTGTCAATGTCTTGTGGGAAGCCTCCTCTCTCCACCGCCTCTGTATACAGGGCTTGGAGGTGTGGGGTCAGAAGCACCCTAAAGGCCAGATAGTACTCCACGGGGTAACCATCGGGGCCTGGGGCTTTATTCGTGGCCAGTGACGAGATGGCCTGATCGATCTCCTCCAATGTAAGGGGTTGATCCAGTGACTGGGAATTGGTTTTGGATAGTCTGGGGAGTGGAACATCCCGCAAGAAGTACGAACTAGGGTTTGTGACTAAAGTCTGGGTAGTGGAGTAGAGCTGTTTGTAGTAAAAGGCAAATTTCTGGGCTATCGCCTCCGATGCCTGTTGCATGTTGCGGTCCTTGTCCACTATTTCGGGTATAACCCTATTGGCCAGGGGGCAGGTTGCTAGCCAATAAAGGAGCTTACCGTTTTTGTCTCCCCACCCGTATACCCACGCCGAAGAGGATCTCCACATTTGCTTGGCCGATTCTAGAGAGATGTGTCGGAGTTCTTCACGAATGAGGTCGAGTTGGCAGGCCTGGATATCTCCTGCTGCGGCGCCCCCGGCCCTTTCCAGGAGTGCTGCACGGGCCTCCAGATGGGTGAGGCGGTCGCTCTGGCCTGGTATTTCTTTTTAACATAGCCCTTGGCGAATCCTCTAATTGTTGCCTCACCGGCTGCCCAGAGTGTGCCCAGGGAGGCAACCGATCCCTCGTTCCGCAGGAAGTCATGGCTGAGTTCCCCTTTAATTTCTCTTTTGCAGCCCTTGTCCTGTAGGAACCAGGCATTAAGGCGCCAGATGGGGCAAAGGGCGCCAGTAGGGCGTTCTATGTCCAAAAGCAGCGGGAGTGGTTCGAAAGACCTCTGGCAAGCTATTGGACACTTATGATCTGTCGGCAGTCGGGGCCGGGCATGAACAGCATATAAATTCGTGAATGGGTATGGTGGGCAGCGGATGTATGTGTGTATTGGCGGAGGCTAGGGTGCCACGTCCTCCAGATGTCACATAGTCCCAGACGGGAGGCCCATGTCGTGAGCTTCTTAGCAGACCCAATCCGCTGAGGGGAGGGGGTGCCATACGCATCCCAGTCAGAGTTCATAACTGCATTAAAGTCTCCTCCCACCACAGAGACACCCTGGGGTAGCGAAGATATTAAGTTTCCGAGTTTGTGGAGAGAAGGGTCAAGGACCACTGGAGGTATGTAGACTGTGATCAAATTGAGAGAGCGCCCTCCCATTGCACCCGAGAGGGCCAGAAAACGCCCTTGGGGGTCACAGACTATTTGGCTCGGAACAAACAGGAAGGATCGGCGGAGGAGGATCGCCTCTCCACGGGAGCCCCGTCTAAAGCCTGCATGGTATAGCCTGTCGAAACCCTGTCTGGCGAGGAATGAGCAATAATCACCTAACAAATGGGTCTCCTGCAACATGAGCACGCAGGGGCTGGGGCGAGTGGAGGCTTTCAAGACCGCAGCTTGTTTCACCTTGTCCAGGAGACCGTTAACATTCCAGGAAAGGATGCGCAGGGACTCTAGGTCAGGGTAGGCGGTTGCCATGGGTAGGGTCACCAGAGGGGCAGCTGCGTGTGGCTCGGGCATGATGGGGCCCTTGTGGAAATTGCCCATGGAGGTGGGGCGTGGAGGTGACGCAGAAAGAGTGTCATCGTGTGAGAGATACAGGCCTGTCGTGTTGTGTGTCTCGGTCAGCCTACCTAGAAAAACCCTAAACAAATAACAAAAACCCCAAACAAACCCCCCCAACCATCCCCCTCCCCATACTTCAACCTCAGAAGCATCTGTCACCCTGTAAAACATAATCAAACATGGTAAATCAGGGATGGAGTGGTGGACCCCTCCAAGTTGACGGATGTCTGTGAGTTCAGGAGTTCAGAAATGTTTGCAGTCGGTAAGGTCGCTTCCTGCTTGCATCTGCTACTCTGAGGGACCTTAGTTCAGATTGTTGGGCTACGTGAGAGCTCTGAGTCTGGAATCTCTCCCATCGCCAGTGTCGGAGATAGGGTCCGGGACTGCTCCACATCAGGATCTCGCTCACCTGAGGGAGCCCGCATCTTCCTTCCCACCGGGGAGCCACAGGTGCTTCTTGTGGTCGCCTCAGGTGATGAGGATTTCTTCCTGCTTGCTCTGCGTCCCCGGCGGGACCGGGTGCGCCGCTGCGGCAGACTAGGTGTATGTCTCATCTCCTTGCTGGGCTGTCCCCTCACAGCGACGGAGGGGCTCACGGCGCATCTGTTCAGGGGTCGCTCCTCCGTGACCCAGCTCCATGCTGCCTCCGGGGTGTTGAAGAAAAAGCTTTAGTTGTCATGAATTACCCTTAGGCGGGCCGGGAACAGGAGTCGGTACGAGAGGTTGAGAGCACGTAGCTTTTGTTTGACTGCGGTGTATGATCTCCGCTGTGCTTGTACCTCCTTGGTGTAGTCTGGGAAGAACATAAATTTACTTCCATGGTAGGAAAGGTCGAATTGAGAGCGCTCTTCCTGCAAGATGGCATCTCTGTCTTTGAAACTGAGGATGCGCGCTATGATGGGTCTGTGCAGGGCTCTAGGGGGCGGCCGAGGTGCGAGCGCGTGGTGATCCCTCTCCACCACAAACCATGCGGATGGGCGGTCCGTGGGCATCCATGATTTAATCCAGGTTTCTATGAAGGGCGCCACCTGAGCGGGCTCTGTTCCTTCCGGAATGCTCACCAGGCGGAGGTTGTTCCGGCGGGAACGATTTTCAGCATCCTCGGCTCTTCTGTGTAGTTCAGATGTTTGGGAGAGGAGCTTCGAAACCTGGCCTTTCATTGTTGCCACATCATCCTCCACGAAGGATAACCAAGATTCTGCCTCTGTAATTCTGGCCATGGCGTTGCGAAGATCCTGACGTATGAGCGCCATGTTGACCCGCACTTCACCGATCTTAGTTTCTACTGAGTCTTGTGACGCACGGATCACCTGAAGAATGGTGGCCAGGTCCCCTCTGGGTGGCGGGGCGTTATTAGTAGTGAGGGTATTGGTGGCCACAGCACATGTGGCAAATTGCTCCATTCGTGTCTGGGAAAGGGGGTGGCTTCGCTGGTCTGTCCTTGCCCATGGCTGTCGCTAGATTTGATCTATCTTCGATGCTAGGGTGCTGAGTGTGGTCCGCTAGGTATCAGTGTCAAATCAGGGGAGCCCCCCACGATTGGATAGAGAGCTGGACCCAGCAGTCGGGGTAGGCCGCAGGGTGGGAGTGAGGACCCTGGTGTATGATCCGCCCATTGCCCAGATCTGACCCCACTCTTGTCACGTCTCAGCGAGTCTTAGCACTGGTGGACCAGCCTTCTACACTGTTGAGGTCTCTCTGGGGAAGCCACACGATCGCTTCCCTCCCTTAGGAGGCCCGTTTCATCGCTCGGATCGTGAAGGTGCCAGTCAGACTTATGTGGGTGGAACCCAGACAGGAAGAATCCCAGCAGGGCCCCCCAGGGCTCGTCTTTGGTATGTGCAGCTAATGTGAGCTAGGGGGAGCCTGTTCGGTTGGGGGTTCTGGTGCCTCCAAAGCACTCTGCTCCTCCACTCCCTCTGCGGCCAAGGGGCAGCCCAGCGCTGCCAAGTATCCGCCCGCAGCTCCCCACCGGGGTCTCAGGTAGCAGTCGTCTATAGGGCTGTGGTGGCGGAATTCCTTCAATGCAGGCCCTCGATGCCACCCGCTCCCACACATCGGGACCGCTGCCACAGAAGCTTCAGCCCCAGGTATGGCCTCCCTGGGGTCCTGGGCTGGCAAAACGCAGTCCCCAGCCGCACTTGGGGGACCTCGCCTTGACAGATGGGGTCTCCTCTGGTTCCAGGTCACTCAGTGCGGCATGCCTCCCCACCATATACACCTCAAGACAGGCCACCAGAGGGCCGGGCATTGACACTGTAGTGAGCCCGGGGACTGTAGGAGGGCAGATGCTTCTGCAGCAGCCGCTCAGGGGAGGTTCCTCTACTGTGGGTAACGCCGGTGCAGGTAGGGCTTCGGGTTCGCCCCAGCACCATCCCCCAGGCCCTGGGATTTGCCGTATTGTTGCCCCCGCCTCACTGACCTGGAATCGCTGCCATGTTCTGGATCGACTCTGCGGTTTGGGTTAAGTCGCTGCACTTCAGTCGGAGACGGTCGCCGCGGTGCGGGGGTCAGGAGACTCCGGCCACCATGCCTCGCCTCAGCAGGGGGGATCACCCCAGGCAGCTGGTCCTGCTCTGCTCATCCACTCCCTATCTAGGACCACCCCAGGGTCCGGCCGCCACCGCACACTAGGACTGGCGGCCGGGGGAAGGTCGGCCCAGGAAATTGCACCACGGCCTCACTGAATCACTGCGGGTGCAGACCTCATTGGCGCAGGTAAGGGCTTCATAGGTGCCTGGGTGCCGCCATCTTGCCTTCAGGTGACGGTGGCCCGTCTCTGGCGGTGAGTGAGATCACGGCTCCCTGTACATTTTGGGTTCTCTCTGTGGCATGCAGGAGCCCTCGGGGATGGCTCAGATTATCTCTGACTCCGTGGTATGGCGCTAGCTGTGAGCGGATGACGGAGGGATCCGGAGCACTCTCTGAGTGCGACCGCCATCTTGACGCTCGTAGCCCACGATGAGGATTTAAGGTACTTTGTTCACCAGGCCTAATGTGGTCCGTGTGTCCGGCCCACACTCCATCGAGGTCAGTCTGAACTTGTGACTTTTTTCCCAGTCCAACGCAACCAGATAACCACAGTTGACGCTTTGTTTTTTAAGCACTATTTTTGCCTAAATCTTTCAAATTGCATATCTCCGGTTCTACTGTATGGATTTTTTTTCGTTTTGGTGTCAAATAAGGTATTACATTTTTTACTCTATTTTTATAAAATGGTGTGGTATTTTTCTTGTGTTGTGTTTTCACTTTATTACCGTGTGAAGTGCTGCATAAATACTTTACACATTGCCTCTAAGTTAAGCATGACTGCTTTTGTGCAAAGCAACCAGAGAGTTGAGCACAGGTTAATTTGGGGTTTGCTTGTCTTTCACCTTGACAAGAATTTTGAGGGTTCACCCCATTGAACCAGTAACCTGGTTTCTAATAATGCCAAGACAGGGCTATAAATTTAAAGAAGCACTGGAAAAGTCAAAGAGGTCTCACCTATGAGGCAAGAGCTATTGGCTTTGTCAATTTTTTTAGCCATGTTGTACGGCAGTGCGATTGCTGTGCAGTATGCCTGAAAGTTAAAAAAAGCATGATGATGTGGCCAGCGGTGTCAGCACCATAGAGCTTTTTTTCTGTTATGGAAAGTAGACGGGCAAGTAACAACACAGACAACAGAGAGAGGGAAAGTGGGAGGAAGGGAGCAAACAGCAAGGTTGGGGGCTAGCAACATGGAGACGAGAAGGTGGTTGAAGGCTAGCAACACCTAAGAGGCAAGCTATACAGCTGGGGAGGACAGGTGGGGAAAGCCACATAGGCTGGCAGGTTGGGTGGGGACAAGCAACACAGCGGAGGGAGATCAAACAACACAAGGGCAGGAGGGCAAACAACATAGTCGGGGTAAGCAACACAGGGAAGGAAAGGAGGTTGGGGCAAACAATGCAAAGAACAAGCACATGCATGGGGAGAAAATATTTAAAAAAACAAAGGACGCATGCATGGAGAGGAAGGATGAGGGCAAGAAACAGGACAACAGGAAGGGCACCCATATGGAGGGGATAGATAGGGGCGAACAACATGAAGACTGAGCTTTGGGGGAGACAAATGTAGAAAAGAACACAAAGAAAGTGAGCATGAAGGAGAGGGATGGACCTAGCAATAATGAAGACGCGAATGTGGGCATACAGGGGCCAGATGGGGCAAGCAACGCAAAGGAAGCAGCCAATGAAAGGACACATGAGGCAAACAATATGAAGATCAAGCATATGGAGGAAACTAAATAAAGAAAGAAAACAGGAATGCTGGGGACAAATGGGGGCAACGTATATGAACGTGCAGCACCGGCAGGGGTGCCTGAGGTACATGCTCTCAAACACATGCTTCAACAAAAGGGAAGAAGTAACTCCCACAGCGCAAGCAGTCGAAAGACACAAGCACTTTGGTCATGCTCGAGCAGAGGGTCAAACCTATTAACAAATCAGAAGCAAGCAAATAACAGTGACGATGAAGCCAACCAATGGTAAGCAATGGCTGGGCTCTAAGCCCATTGTAAGCTAACAAAATGTTTCACAAGGTACCAGCGCATGCATGAGCTGTCTCAGGCGAGACCTATAAAAGACAACACTTTAGTAAACATATTGCAATTAGAGTACAGTAAAAAAGAGGAAGAATTGTGAAAGTCTCAAGTATCATGCAGCCACATTTATTAATAAATACATTAAACAGAATAGTTTCTCAAAAAAGTTGCTTTCCACCCTCTGCAGACTGGTTCCTGTTCATTCTATAACATTTTGTTCAAAACAAACTTTCATATGCTATAATGGGCCAGTTTTGTCCTGTGACTATTCAGCACCATGATTAGCCCCAAACCTTTCCAGGGTACAGAACGTTTTGTACATGATAGTTTATGGAGGTGTCCCAGAGAGACAGTAGCTCATTTCTACAGAGCAGCACATTCTGATTGCACAAGAGGGTCTGTTATTTTATAATCCCTCAATAGGTTTTAGGCTTCTTCTCAGAGTAGTTTATGAACTAAGCAAGCACCCAATATGCTAATTTTCAAGCTAAACTTAAGCCAATTGATGTCAGATCCTGTTAGTACCTATTCCAAATTATTGCTCTGCTGGTGAATTAAAGTCTCCCAGGGATCAGTTGTCCCCGTACCCTGTAAGTGCCAATATCTCATTTTCCAAATGCTGTAGTGAAAATGTTCCAGCTCCGCAGGTGTGCAGGGCCAGCACCTGAGTAGGCTGACCCCCAAACTAAAACTGGCTGAAACATCTGATCTGCTTGTCAGGGTTGAGACACTCCAAGAGATGGTGGGGCGATGAGGTCCCCTTGTGTCCTGAGGACTTCAGGACTAAAGTGGACTTCATCTGCCAAGCAGCAGTGTGCCAGGAGGCGCATTTGCAGAGTGGTGTAAAAAGGGGGTGTGGCCTCTGACCACCTCTCAGCAATCCAGCTGTGTGGGGCTTACTGGAGGTAACAGGAGGGCTAGTTGGCTCCCAGGGACCCTCAAGAGGCAAGGAGACTTCATCCCCAACCAAGAGCGTGCCAGGAGGCACGTTTGCAGAGTGGTGGAGAAAGGGGGCATGGCCTGCGACCACCTCTCAGCAATCCCACTGTGTGGCGCTTACTGGAGGTAACAGGTAGGCTAGTTGGCCCCTAGGGACCCCCAGAAGTAAAGGGGACTTCATCCCCCAACCAAGAGTGCGCCAGGAGGTGCGTTTGCAGAGTGGTGGACAAAGGGGGTGTGGCCTGGTATCAGAACTCAGCAATCCTGCTGTGTGGGACTTACTGGAGGTAATAGGAGGGGTAGTTGGCCCCCAAGGACATCCTTGGGGGACAACTACCCCTCCTGTTACCTCCAGTAAGTCCCACACAGTGGGATTGCTAAGAGGTTTTCGGAGGCCACGCCCCCTTTCTCCACCACTCTGCAAACACGCCTCCTGGCACACTACTGGTTGGGGGATGAAGTCCACTTTACTCCTGAGGGACCTTGGAGGCCAAAAAGCCCTCCTGGTACCTCCTGTAAGTCCTACACAGCAGAATTCCTGAGCGCTGGTTGGAGGCCCAGCCCCCATTCTCATCCACTCTGCAAACGTGACTGCTAGTAAAAAAAAACATAGAAATTAACTGAAAAACCACAGGTTTCAGGGACGTTACAGTTAGAAATTAGCATTTTAAAAAACCATAGAAATTCACTGAAAAAAACACAGGTTTCAGGGATGTTATAGTTAGGAATTAGCATTTTTTTTTTTAAAACCTTAGAAATTCACGGAAAAAAACAAAGGTTGGAGGGACGTTATAGTTAGTCTGACATTTCACTCAAACAAAACCAGAGAAATTCAGCCATTATAGTTAGCTGAGCTATCTATTAACTCGTGCCCCCGCAATGCACTGCTGATGACGTCACATATTACATCACACATGACATGGTCAGTGACATCACTGATGACATCTCGAATAACATCACTGATGACATCACTGATGACATCACTGAAATATAAAAAGTGGGCATATTGGCTTTATGAAGGGGTGAGCATATCAATATATAAAAAGCAGATCTACCATAATTGTTCAAAAAACACCAATATGTTTAATGGGCAAGTTACCTACTTTGGTAACACCTTATCTGTTAGAGGCTCTATCTAGCTGCAGATCCCTTACCTTAGAATTTTCCCCAGGCGTCAAACTGGATCCGGACATTTTTCATGAGCATTACCCATGCACTCCGGTAGGTGGCGTTTTTGGCTCCACATTACGTCGTCTGCATTTGAGGAGATGTGCGTGGTGCCTATATAGGCGCTACCCCAGCACGCCAGTAGCACGGAGCCACGAAGAACACTGACCACTAGTAATTTTAGTATTTTAGTAATTCACACAATGCAATGTTTAATAATAGTTATTATCATACAAAATGGTTAATAAGGTTTTCATACATTTAAAAAAAAATCTGCATGTCTGTGAGTCTTTCGTTTAATATAGTTTTTATGATTGCATTTTGTGGGCTATAAAATGTTGAAAGAAAGACTCAGATTTTTTTTAAAACCAAAATGTCGCTGAGTCTTTATTTTAACATTTTCAGCACACAAAAAACAATCATAAAACAACCACAAGAGGGCCTTGCACTCCAGCTCAAGAGCATAGAGCTCTTGTTAGGAGTGTTTTTAAAAAACATGGTAAATTCTTCTAGTGCCATGGATTCAACGACCTTGGAGACTTACTGTTTTTTTAGTTTTGCTTGTGGACTGTTGCTCCCTCGCAAAATTAAAAAACAAGCTTGATGTTGCCCCTACTCTAGGAACATCACCAAGTTCCAAAAACAAAGCACTGCATTATGGGAGATTATAAGGTGCTCCTCAAAGGAACAGTGAATAATAAATGAGTGGCTTCTGCCGCTCATTTAATTTTCAATTTTCTTTTACTTTTCTTTTGGCGTTTTTCATAATTATTGGGGAGGTTGGTATGAGAACCTCCTCCCTGAGCCTTTATGGGGACCAGAGACCACATCCCTAGGGCCTTTTTTTTTAAGGCGACAGGGGCACGTGGCTCCCTCCCCGAGCCTTTATCGCTCTGGGGTACCCCATCCCCAGAGCCTAATCTGGACGCCCCAGTACCCACCAGGGGGACCCACAACAAGCAATGTTGGGGTGGCAGGGAGAGCCCCAGGGCCCCCACAGCCCTGCCAGCTCCCCGCATGCACCCATTATGAGCACATCAGGAGCCGGCGTTGCTCCCACTCCACGGGAACAGGTATTTTTCTCTGCTCCCGCTGAGCCGGTGCAAACTGAGTTTCCCTGCCTGCAAGAGCATGAGCAAGGAAACAAATGTGTGCTCTCACCCGGCTGGAGCATTTTTGCAGCTTGCGCCCGGTGAGAGCAGACAATTGTTTTCTGCATGCACGCTCGCTCACAGGGAAACAGTGTCCAGGGGGTGGGCTCCCCGGGACACAGTGAATGAGCCAGCCACAGGGATGGGGTTCCCAGGGTTTTTCAAGTTTCTGGGATGGGGGCTGAGTCTCCTCCTCTTTAAATAAACAGAGGCCTCAGGTGATGGGGTCCACAGGGCTGGTAAAGGGTCTGGGAGAAGGGCAGCGTGCCCCTCCTATTTAAAAATAATATGACTCCATGGAATATGGTCCCCGGGCTTAAAAAGGTTTGAGGAGGGGGCTGCACACCCCCATTCCAATTAAAAAGAAAATGGTCCCAGGGACGGGGTCCCTGGGGCCTCAATGAGGCTCAGGGAGGGGAGCCGTGCACCCCCACTACTTATCTAAAATTCATCTCCAGGGGACAGGGTTCCGGGGCCTTACAAGGCTTTGGAAGGGAAGCCACATGCCCCCTCCCTTTCTTTAACTCGGCAGACCCTAGAGGATGGGGTCCGCAGGGCCAAAATCGGCTGAGGGAGGGGGGCCAAACACATGCCTGCCTCCCGAAATAATGACATGTATTGACCCCCAGGACCTGGCCCAGCCCGGGGGTCATTTAAAGTACAAAAAAGATATAGTGGGAGCTGATTTTGTCCCCCCCCCCCGTCCCTCCTCCCCCCAAGGGCGAGGGGGGCAGGGAATCCCTACCCTGCCCCTGTAAATTATTTTTTTATACATTTTCAGGACAGGGTATTAAGTCCCTGGAGTTCTGTAATGGCCACCTCAACTATTTTTGTTCATGTCACAGCAAGCCAAATCAGAGTGTTCACTCCTGCGAGAACCTCACTACTGCAGGAGCGAGGTGGCCCATGGAAAAAAAGCCCCCTAGGCCGATCAGAACGCTCTATTTTTGAAGATGTGTTTGTGGAGCTCTCACTAGAGTCCCGCGAACCCAACCGTGCAGATATAAAAATTATTTCAACCTTAATTTCTCAACAGCTATTGTAGGGATTTGCACCAAATCACAAAAAGAAGGCTTTCTGGACCAAGATCTAGCTTCCTTCCAAAGTTGGTGCAATTCCATTAAGCAGTTTTTGTGGCATCGCATTCTAAATGGAGACATTTTGTTTTTAGGACTCCCCTTTTTTTCCAACCCCCTACTTCACCCCGAAATTTTCCAAGCAGGAACTGAGGTAGATTCACTTTTTTGGGGAAAGTTTCATGAAGATTTGTTAAATGGCACTAAAGTTATTCACAAATCAATAAATGTTTTTCATATGGAAATGCAGACCTAACTATAAGTACCCAACTTTAACACATTTTTAGAAGATGATGATTCCTGCTTCAGGTCAGACTTGAGAAAAACAATTTCAGATATGGAGCTGCTTACTTCCTCTGGATGTTTCCTCTTGGCATGGTTTTTATGCTCCTTCTCTGCATGCTGGAATACACGCAGCTTCCCTCTCCCCAACCCTCTCCAAAAAGAGCATAAAGAAGCATGGCAAATTTCAGGGAAAGCAAGCAGCTCTGTATAGGAAATAGTTTTGCTCAAGTGTGCCTTGAAGCCGGATTCATCTTCCAGTTTCAGACAGAGCGAGGTCTCTGCATCATAATCCAGGAGCAAGAACTGAAATTAGCTCTCTCCGGTGATTTACTGGCATTTAACACTTTGAAAGTTGTTCTGTGATTTTGGGCTAACTGCTTACGGCCAGATGTACAAAGATCTGGTTCGGGAAAAATCTGGACGTAATTCGTGACCTGTAAATATTTATACACACCAACCTTTGGAACCTGATCTCGGGTCGAGAGCCCTGCAGAGGAGAGAGGGGATCCGGAAGGAGGCCTCCTGGAAGAGAGGCGCCGAACACCGAGGTTGCGGGGATAAGAAGGGAGCGCAGGAGAAGAAATGAAAGGTAGAAGGAGGAAGCAGGGAGCGCTCCAGGGTAAGCGGGAGGCGCCGTGGGAGAAGCGAGAGCTGCCTGGTGAAGGTGGGAGTGCCGGCATCGGCATGTGGGATGAGAAGGGCACGAGGACAGAGAGTTCAATGATCCATGCAAGAGGGAAGGGGCACCGGTGACGCGAGAGCAAGGACACTACTGAGGACTGTCACTGAGCGAGAGGTGCTGAGGGGTGCTACCCACGGAGAGGCACTGAGGACTGGCACTGATTGAATGATAGTGAAGGGCACTGAGGACTGGCACTGAGGATTGGTACTCACAGACTGTCTTGAGGATTGGTACTCACAGAGGGGCACTGAGGACTGTTACTGAGCGAGGAGTACCGAAGACTGGCGCTGAGGACTGCTACTAACAGAGGGGCCCCGAGGACTGTCACTGGAGAGGGATTATGCGGACTGACACTGAGCGAAGGGCACTGAGGATTGGTACTCACGCAGGGCCACTGAGGACTGTTACTGAGCGAGCAGTACTGAGGACTGGTGCTTAAAGAGGACTGACCCTGAACAAGAAGTACTGAAGACTACTATTAACGAGGGGAGGTGGTAGGGGTCCGAGGACTAGTATTTGTGAAGGTCATTGAGGACTGGCACTGAGGGGAATTGAGACTGGCATTGAGCAAGGAGCACTGAGGACTGGCACAATAGGGAGGGGTATTAAGGACTGGCACTGAGAATTGGTACTCACCGAGGGTCTCTCAGGACTGATACTGACCAATTGAGCATTGAAGACTATGTTGAGTGAGGGGTACAGAGGACAGGTACTGACCAAGTGACCCTGAAGACTGTGTTCACTGTGGAGTACTGAGAGCAGGTACTGACCGAGTGAGCCCTGAAGACTGTGTTCACTAAGGGGTACTGAGGGCAGGTACTGACCGAGTGAGCATTGAAGACTTTGTTCACTGATGGGTACTGAAGACAGGTACCTACCGAGGAGCATTGACGACTGTGTTCACTGTGGGGTACTGAGAGCAGGTACTGACCGAGTGAGCATTGAAGACTGTATTCACTGAGGGGTACTGAAGACAGGTACCTACCGAGGGAGCATTGACGACTGTGTTCACTGTGGGGTACTGAGAGCAGGTACTGACCGAGTGAGCATTGAAGACTGTGTTCACTGAGGGGTACTGAAGACAGGTACCTACAGAGGGAGCATTGACGACTGTGTTCACTGAGGGGTACTGAAGACAGGTACTGACAGTGAGCATTGACGACTGTGTTCACTGAGGGGTGCTGAAAACAGGCACTGACAGAGTGAGCATTGAATACTGTGTTCACTGAGGGGTATTGAGGACAGGTACTGACAGTGACTTTGAAAACTGTGTTCATCGAGGGGTACTGAGGACAGGTACTGGCCGAGTGAGCACGGAAGACTGTGTTCACTGATGGGTACTGAGGACAGGTACTGACCAAGTGAGCCCCGATGTCTGTGTTCACTGATGGGTACTGAGGACAGGTACTGGGTGAGTGAGCAAAGCAAGTTACTATTTTTGTTGTTTATGGTTTTGAAAACGAGGTGCACTTGACGCCTCGGTGGTATTTAAACACAAGGCTCTATTGGGCAGCCGTGTGCATAGTTCTGTGAGTGTATGGCTACCGTAACGGTCTGGCCTGGGCCTTTCGTTGAGGTCGTTTGCAGGACTGACTGTTGTGATCGTGTTTCCTGATAGTAAATGAGAGTAACATAGAAGGGTTCGGCAGCAGAGGGTGTGCCTCTCTAGCCTGGATGACAGGGGGAGAGAGTGATGGTAGTAAAAGGGAGGGGGCGGCATTTTTCAATTCTCGCCTAGGGCGGCAAAACACCTAGAAACGGCCCTGTCTCGGGAGCTGCGGTCCCCGGTCCCGGGCCGCGGCCCCGCCCACGTTCACACTTGCAGAGGCGGTCGGTGTTAGGCCGGTGCAGCCTGCGAGTTGGGTGCTGTTTTGGTTGATAAGCTGCAACAAGCCTCAGTCCTCACCCCCATCTGGTGTGCCCTCCCGCCTCGTCCGAGCGGGGGGCCTGCAAGCAGCGTGGAGCTGCTCACTCGGGACTCGGGACCTGGAGCCAGGCCCTGCTGTTGTGTGTTCGTGGGAAAGTGTCGGGGTCAGGCTGCACAACTCCAGCTTTAGATCAGCCCCAGCCCTAAACACACGGACCGGCAACCAGCAACCAGTAACCAGCAACCGGCAGAGGGCCCGTCATCAATCAGCCAACGATGCATCAGGACGCATCAGGAGGTGAGTGCAGTCAGGGGCGAGGCAGACCGGGTGACCCAGGTCTGCTACCTCATTCCGGGTGAGTGCAGCCGCCGGTAGCCGGTGCCTCTGAGAGTGGTCCATTAGGGGGTCCGCGGGTTGGATCTACAGTCGGTGCCTCTGAGAGTGGTCCATTAGGGGGTCCGCGGGTTGGATCTACAGTCGGTGCCACTGAGCGTGTTCCATTAGGGGGGCCGCGGGTTGGATCTACAGTCGGTGCCTCTGAGAGTGGTCCATTAGGGGGTCCGCGGGTTGGATCTACAGTCGGTGCCACTGAGAGTGTTCCATTAGGGGGTCCGCGGGTTGGATCTACAGTCGGTGCCTCTGAGAGTGGTCCATTAGGGGGTCCGCGGGTTGGATCTACAGTCGGTGCCTCTGAGAGTGGTCCATTAGGGGGTCCGCGGGTTGGATCTACAGTCGGTGCCACTGAGAGTGTTCCATTAGGGGGTCCGCGGGTTGGATCTACAGTCGGTGCCTCTGAGAGTGGTCCATTAGGGGGTCCGCGGGTTGGATCTACAGTCGGTGCCACTGAGAGTGTTCCATTAGGTGGTCCGCGGGTTGGATCAACAGCAATAAGCACCAGTAAGCACCAATAAGCTACAAAAGCACCACCAAGCACCAAAAAGTAACGATAAAGCAACGATAAAGCTACAATAGGGCTGTAATCAGCAATAATAAGTAACAAGAAGCCTGATCTGGTAACCCCGTACTATCAACAAAACCAACTAATAACCAACTAATAAACCCATCTCGCTGACTGTGGGAAGTAATGCAAACAAGAAACTCTACCCAGGTACAGCAGCAAGCTCACTACCGCCCACATAAAACAGCGAAGAGGCAAAAATCAAAAATGCTATACCCTCAAGGAGGGAGGGTGGGAAAACAGAGGTCGCCCCTCACGGAGGAGTGGCACGATTCACCGCTTGATACACCATTACCCACCGGGAATAGGAATCTGAATGCCAACAGTAGCGGGGACATAAGAGCCTACCTGCGTCCGCATACCCGGAAAGGAAAAAAGGCAAATTCATCCGGAGGGGTCTGGGTGGACAGTGAGGACAAAGAGGCCTGCTCTCATAATAAAGAGGACGAACCACAAGAAAGAACGCACTGAAAAATCACACTATCCTCGGAAATAGTCATCACGGCTAAAAGAATGAGCGCATCGATGGCTGACAAGGGCCCCCAGGAAGTTAATGGCCCTGGCAACCGTCCCACTGCCTCATCAAAGGCGGCTAAACCTGAAGTGGAGGGTAATTCTCCAACAAAGGAGGAAACAGGTGGGGATCTAGACCAGATGTGGCAACACTTAGCTTCCCCGACAGCCCCAGACTGGTGACATCATCAACTACCACAACAGGTAATTCAATCAACCTCCTCCAGGGTCTCCCCAACGATGCAGAAGAGTCCCTCAAAGCTGACAGATTTAGACCCTAAGCGAAGTTTAGGTCACTCGGCCGCGAAGCAGAACACAAAAGAACAAGAGTTACTTCCATCAGCACAGGAGCACCTAGAAGGACCATCAGCTGGAGATGAACGGCTCAACACCAAAGAACCCCCTGAACCCAAAAGAGACGATCACCTGCAAGTTGGGGGTGTCGAAGGCAAAACTCTCAAATCCGGAAAAAGTCCTGGAATGTCTAAAGGTGACTTGGTCAACTCGCATCACTGGCAAACAGGAATTGAAACAGGCAACCCAAACTACTACAACACCTCCCAAGAAGTAACCCCATCCCGTACTATAAAAGGAATTGATTATAAATCTAAATTAGATGTCAAAGAAGTTTTTACCCAAACCGAACAACGAGCCTTGACGGCCGCTAAGCCTGATGACATGGAAATAAAAGACAGCAGAATAAGTAGTGATGTCCTTCCCCTATCGCATAAGAGAATAAGGAGCGTTGACCTCGAACAGCCAGCACAGAAAACCCAACCGAGGGAAGCACTGAACATCAGGAGAAACATAATCCCAAAAACAACAGTGGGCCAGGATGACTTGGACGTAAGCCCGTCCAATAAATCCTTTGCCTTACATCCACCTGAATCCCCCAAAATGTAAAGCTGAGGCTATATCCGAGCTATACCTCGCAAGGGAAGTGGGATATTCTCAATAGAGGAAATATCCTGAGGCTCTGCTCAACTATGCCAGGCCTAGAGAACTTAAAAACCTTAGACATTGACAGAGTGGCATTTCTTGCACCAGAGCCCGGTGACACCAATGAGGTAACAGAAGTAACTTTTATTAACCAGGATCTGGCAAGATCATTAAGGGAAAATAAAAATCGTCTGGACGACTGGGGGATCCAGATTAGATATCCAGTAAAAACGAAATACCCGGCGATCCTGAAAAAAGGAGCAGACACAGCACACCCCTCAATATATGAAAGTAAACCACAAAGTAAGGAGAACAGAAAGAACGTGATAAATCCTACAACTGGCTCCATTTTGCACGGAATCAAGGTCGGTCCAAGAACTAGACTATGGAGCAACAGCCAAATACAAATTGCAATGGATCCAGAAGAGGGTAAACGAACATGCCTGGCCAAGGGGAAGAACCCCAAAGACTGGTCCTGGGTACCGTGAGCCTTAAACTCTTGCTCCTATCAACCAGGGGTCCACCGCCAACAAGAATAATCCAACTTCCAAGTTAAAAATCTGCTCTTGGAATACCCGGGGCCTAACTGACAATGAAGAGAAAGCAGACGCATTACAATTATTGAAGAGATATGATATCTTAGCAGTGCAAGAAACCTGGGCTCGGAGCTCAACTCCATGGCTGGACTACACCACCTGTAGGAAGGTGGAATCTGACTATAATGGTTGCCCCCACTTTTTTTATGGTGTTTTGCTGGTTTATGACTTAGTTGGACTGGGATCCTGCTATTCAGGGCCCCAGTCTATCTGCTTTCTCTGTAAAATGGATTCCATGTGCCTTAGGCACATCTCTGATTGGAATCTGGAGTGCCCTTATAAGTCCCTAGTATATGGTATACTATGTACCAAGGGCATAGGTACCTCAGAGGCCTACCAGGGGCTGCAGCATGTATTATGCCACCCCTGGGAGGCCATCCAAACTGACACCACAGGTCTGCTACTGCAGCCTGGGTAGGGTGGTGCATGCACCCCTTACTGTGATATAGGTTACCTATATCACTAAATACATACACACATATAAACCTATAAGTCACTCCTAAGGCAGGCCTTATCAATCCTAAAGGCAGAGTGCATGGTTCCTATGTGAGAGGGTGCCCCTGCATGAGCAGGGCCCCTCTGCAGCGTTCGGAGACCATCTCTGATGCTGTTTGTAGTGCCGCCTGACCATATACTCTTAAGCGCATTATATCCTCGCGGTAAAATGCTAACTTTGGAATGGCTGCACCTAAACATGTCGTGTTTGGTGTCAAACATCTTGGAATACTACCCCCGCCAATCCTGGCGGCGGGGGTAGCATTCCACCCTTCTAGAGGGAAAGACATGTTAACTCTGGCTTACCCGGTAACTTCTTTCTGAAGCCCTGGCATCACAAAATGGATGCTGCTGCCACAGACACAAGTCTGGCCTCCTGCTGCTGGATGAAACTCCGGCAGGGGAGGCCTGGACAATAGGTTTCCTGTTGCAGGGAGGTGTGACCACCTCCCCAGACAGGATAATGTGTATTGGGGCTGGGTGGGTGCACTCTTAGAGTGCTTTGAAGTCCTGCACTGGGGGAGCAAAGGCTCCTCTGTGCATATGCCAGTTCAAACCAGCTCAGGGGCTACCTGCCCCTGCTCTGGCGCGAAACTGGACAAAGGGAAGTGGGTGTAGCCACCCCTCCCTTGACCCTCCCATAGGTGGGGTCATAGAGCTAGTCCATCCCCTCTTTTTAGTATAAGAGGGGGAACCTTGCCATTGCAAAGTAGATATCCCTGGACTAAACTTTGAAACTGAATCCTGGACCTTCGACGCTCTACATCACGATTAGAGGACTGAAGAATCTCCCTTGGAGTCAAGGAGTGACTCCCCTGCTTGGCAGGCACCAAAAACGACAATGACGGTCGCAAACTACGCCGCTCCCGCCGGAGTCCGAAGTCCCTGCAGCCCAAGAAGTGGATTTCCTGACTTCTCCAAGGCCATCGTGAGTTCCCAGCGAAGCTGAGGCAAGTGGACCCCACGAGTGACGAGGAACCGCGACCCCTGGGTACCGTGCACTATTGTCGAGTGCAACCTCTTCTCAACGTTCTACGAACTTGTGCTTTGGATCACATGTGGTCCCGGCCTCCAGCAGGAATCCCTCCGAAGATCAGAGGCCTACACCGTCCCGAGTGACCGTGGGCCCCTGTTGAGTGATTCCGCCCGAGGTGTCTTCGCGATCCCTTGCCAGCCGGCTCGGGGGTCCCCAGAAGACTTTCTAAAGAAACCAAAGGGCTCCCCTGGTTGCTCCAGGCCTGCCCTGACTTACCCTCGCTGGGTGAGTTCCCCAGACCTTGCTGGTCTGCGCCATCGACTTTTCTTCACTTCCACGAGATTTGCTGTTGCCAAGGCTTGTTGGGTCCAATCCGGTCGCCGACACCTCAGCAAGCAGCAGACGTCGTGGTACAGTCGGAATCCTGCTCCTGGACGCCGACAACGCCTCCTGGACCTCGTGACTGCGGAGTCAAGACGACCGACGACGCACCTGAAGCACCCGACATCGGTGGGCATCTGCTCATCGCCTTCCTGGTCACTGGCTAGTGACCCAGACTCTGTCCCCTCTGCTTTCAGGTACTTCAGATCCTCGATCCACTCTTGGATCCACCCGGACACTTTCCTCCTGGTCGCCAGCAGCACTTTGCAGCAGATCTTCATAGGAATCGACAGCGAAACCCGACCCCGAACGGCACCTATGCACCCGGCTTCCCTGGGTGAGGTAACACGAGTACTCCGGTGCTCCCGTGGGTAGAGACTCTTCAAAGTCCTAGATCTCCAAGGGTTTGTTCCTAGTCCTCCTCTAAGTGTCCCTTTCCTTTAATTTCCTGACCGCGACTTTCTCCATAGAAGTAAACGGCGTATCGCGGTTGTGTATTTACACTGCACGCGTCTCCCGTGGGTCCCCTGTGTCACTACCTTGGGTGGTTCCTTGTGGTCCAAGCACTTCTAGAGGCTCTAGGCCTAGTGTCTAGTTCAGTCGTGGTTCGTATACCACTTTATTGGTATATGGTTTGGTACGCCCCTAGGGCCCAAACGTGTATTTGTGCTATTACTGTGATTTAAGATAACTTATAACCTATGTACTTCGAACTCTAGCCTCATAAAGAGACTAGAGGGGTGTGTTTAGTAATAAATACATATATTTTGAATATATACCTGGTGTGGTGCTCTTTCATTTGGTCACTCAAGAGATTATAGACTGGTAAAACAAGCTGCTTTACATTCCTTCAAGACTTAGCCTGAAGGCTGCTCTCCATAGCTACCACTAGGATAGCTTTCAATAAGGTTGTCTTTAACCTACCTACCATAAGAGTCGATTTGGACTGGTGCAAGGTGCCCACTATAATTAGTGGACAGCATATGCCAGGCCAACTTCTCACACCACCTACGAATCATTTGCAACACCCTTTCAAACCAGGGTCCATGCTTCGGGAGGGGTGGCAATTTACATCAAGAACAATTTGACAGTCCAGGTATCCATGCTAAGTGAGGGAAACAGCGATTACATACTCAAGGCAATGCTCCAAAATCCCGATATACCCAGCAAGGATCAGGATTCCATGTTCCTAGTCTGCATCTACCTTCATCCATCTAAGCCTAAAAGAGAAATAACACTAAATAGAATGCTGCCGATAATTAGTGACTTACATGCTGAACACCCTGACGATCTATGGATAATCATGGGAGACTTCAATGCTAATCTAATGGAACCAGACCTAAACTCCTCCCTAGTAGCCTTGGATGACTCTACCTGGTCTATTCCAGAAATAAGCAGCCAGTACCAGCGAAAAGACAACCATGGACTTAAACTGTCAGCCTACTTTAACCAACTGGGCCTCCGAATCTTAAATGGAAGATCAACCACAGATTCACCAGCTGCCTATACTCACTTCTCTCACTCCAGACTGGCTACACTGGACTACATCTGGATCTCAATTGAGCATTTTCACGCTGCTCAAGACTTTGTGGTAATCCCCTCAGTGGCAAGTGACCATGCCATCATCGCCTGCCATATTCTATCATTGCAATGCCATCGGCCAAAAATCAAACTGATAGGTGAGGAGGGAAATCTGGAACCAATTAAGAAAATACAGTGGTCTACAGAACACAAAGATAAAATCGAAGAAGTAGTAGAATCAATCCTGCTCAGAGCAACTCTGGATAATGGAAATCTAATCCCAACAAAATCTTGGGCACAACTATTGAAAGAGATAAGGGATAAACTCACAGGGACAAAGTCAAAATCACGTAAACCATATCCAAAAGAAGAACGTTTTACAAAACAAAAGAATTAATCTCTGCACTTAAACGCAAATTAAACTACACTATGCGAAACATCACCAGTGACACCTCTGAGCATAGATTAGCCAAGGAAAAGGTTGCATCGATTCGTCGGAGTTACCGGAAAGCAAGATTCTCCCTTCGGAGAATGACAGAAGAAACCCACTGGAATAAAGCCCATGAAATAATAAAGTCACAAGATCAGAAAAGATTCTGGAAGTGGATGAACAACTGCTTTAAATCAAATCTGCAACCCACCACCACAAATATCTTGGCTCAAGCTTGGGAAACCCACATAGAAGCTCTCTACGTGGAGTAGTCCGGCGAAGACAGCATAAACCACAAATTGAGCATCACCACCAATATACCATCTCGCCTTGAGCTACAGTCCGGACCATGCGACAAGAGTGAAATAACAACCGCCATGGTAATGTCCATCATTAATAAAATACGTCTCAGAGGGGCTCCTGGCCCGAACGGCATTCTGTCAATGGTATATAAGGGTCGGCTCGCAAATGGGCCACCATCATGGCGCCGATATTTAGGGAGTACAGATCGGGAAGGCATACTCCTGAGTCATGGAGGGGCTCCCTCTTAGACTCACTGCAACAAAAAAGTTACGCGATCGAACCCAGAAAAGTATTGTATGATCGCCCTTTTAGATGTAGATGGGAAGTGTTATGCCAGCTTGCTACTAAAAGAACTGACAGCCTGGGCTGACGCACGAAACCTGATACCGTACACGCAAACTGGCTTCCAAAAGGGATCTAGTATCGAAGACAACTTGATCTGTATGTTCCACCTGATAGAAACAACACTGGATAGGAAGGGGAGGGCACTCTATCTAGCATACATTGACTTCCAAACTGCCTTTGATAGCGTTGCCCGTACTAGACTGTGGACGAAGCTAAAAAATTGGGGCATCGATAACTCACTATTAAATGCACTAATAGCTCTATACTCTGATACCTGGGTCAAGATCAGAGTGTCCACCGACTGGTCAACAACAAACAAAATAAAAACTAACAAAGGACTAAAGCAAGGATGCATACTGGCCCCAATGCTTTTCAACCTGTATTTGGCTGACTTACCTGACTTTTGGCAGAGACCCGTGCCTTCCCTCCCAAACTCGCCGGATCTAAAATCCAATTGCTGCAATATGCAGACGATACCATTTTGCTCGATCAAACTCCAATTGCTCTGCAGCGGCTTTTAACCACACTGTCGTCATATTGTAAAGCAAATAATTTGAAAATGAATACGACGAAAACAAAGGCGATGATAATCTCCAGACAAACGAAGAGAAGAGGCACATGGCAAGTTGATGGTAAACCCATTGAGACAGTCTCAGCTTACAAGTATCTTGGAGTATGGATTGATCATAAAGGAAGGCAGTCCACCCACATTACAGCGATGCATGGTGTGGCACAATCCTTGGAGGTTGCCTTTTGTAGAGCAAGGAAAACCATGTGCTCACCCGATCTTACTCCTCTAATTCAAGCAATGGGGGCAAAATATCTACCGTCGGTGTCCCATGGCGCAATAGCCTTCAAAGACAAGATGTCACTATGGCAGGATAGAGCCCAATCTGCCTGCTTCCGCAAAGTTTTCCTCTTACCTTCTTCCACTCCACATGCGCAAATTCGCAAAGAATTTAACTTGGCGTCTCAAAAGTGGATACTTAAAACAAGATTTATAGCATATTCCCTAAAATCCAAACAAGCGCTGGAAAACTCGCTAAAGAAATACATCTGGCTAGTGATAAACAACCCTGGGTCATCCTGGCATAACTATCTCACTCACTCAGTTGAAACGCTGGAAGCCGGTGAAATATGGTCTGCCCTTATACCCACACCGGCGGCAGCAAAACTGTTAATGAAACAAGCAAAAATAATGTCAGAGGTCGTCGACACAACAAGCTTGAAAAAGCTAAAGCAAGGAAGCTGGGCATCAAAATTATACAATAGCACGGGCTTACCTTACTACTTGTCCTCCCCCTTAAAGCCAACAATGAAGTGCCAACTAATGAGGCTAAGATTCGGCTTGATCCCCTTGTTGGTATACAAGTACGGACAAGGTTATAAAGAAATGGTAGCCACCCAGTCTCGAACTTGTGGGAGTGAAGAGGAATCACTAACTCATATATTATGCATCTGTGAGACACTGCGCCCATTAAGAACTTATTGGCTTCGCCCGATCTGGCGTATTTTAAACATTCGGACATGTCAGGATGCCGTGGTTGAATGTTTGAAGGGCGATTCCGCCCAGTTGACGGCGCGCTTTATGAAATTCCTGATGGCCGTAAAGGACATTCTGACCATCGACAAACTTATAGAATCATAATGTTCAACCCACTATCATCTGTTTTTATCTTTTTATTGTCGATAATGTGAATGCCCAAATCTTTTTAATGAAAGACTGCCACTTTGTTACATTCTAGTCTTTTAAACCTGAAACTCATGCACTTTATTTTGTACTTAATCAAGCGCGATTGCAATGATTTTAATTAATTGTGCAATAAAATCTATTTATCTATCTATGTGCTATGTAAAATTCTCAATCGAAGTGGGTTGTATTCTGGCCTACCTCAAGAATACTGATGAGGTAGGTTGTAATTTGCGACTCACTGATTGGAGGGGCCTCATAGGGTCAGTAGAGCACTATGTCTGTGATTGCTTTCCAATAAAGTATGTTTTTTTTAATGCAGACCATTTTCATTAATGGAAACATGTCAGTCAATAACTTTTCAATGTTTTGCAACCAGAATATGGTTGCAAAAAATGGATAAATTGCATATAAAATTGGTATTTGGACAGGACGCCTACAACACCCCCCCATTAAAACCACAAATTGAAAGACATTGAAATCTCTTTTTAGGATTAAGTAAAGTTTACTGACTGTTATTAAATGAATAATACATTTAATTTGAAAAGGCATTTTTGTGGTTGCAAACTCTGAATGTGACCGTAAAAATACTTTGTACCTCTGGCCCTTAATTTTCCTGTGTCTAAAACACATGTTTGGCTTTGGGCCAAATTTGTGCTATATATGCGGGCTAGATTTAGACATGGGTGAGCTAGACTCCAGGTGCCTAGCTTCAGTTGGGCGCGCTGAGCTTACCCAAAAAACTGCTTTTAATCATTTGTTTGTACTAAAGGCCGCCAACGCACTGCAGAAAGAGTGTTGTCCCCTCCCTTTAGTCTCCTTCCATTTCCCTCCTCCCATTTCCATCTCCCACTCACAGCCACTCCCCTTCCATTGCACCTCATCTCAAATGTAGCACCTAAGTAGAGGATTCAGGTGAGGGTGAGAGAGGATCGGACATGTGACCACAAAAGCCCCCTACCCCTAAATGCACTGCACCACTAACATCACCAGCAGCAGCAGCAAGGAGGAGGCGACAGACAAGGACAATGGCAGACTTTTCCTAACTCTCACCAACCGGCAGCACTGCCCCTTGGCCCCCTCACCTCCACCCCCACCAACATCCAGTTAGACAGCAAGGTAAGAGGTTTATCTTCCTCCTGTGATTATTTTGCTCATGCAGACATAATGGGCACAAAGGTGTCAGGCACCAGACCAGGTTTTGCTGATTCACATGGAAAAAAGTGTTGAGCAGGAGCACTATTTACATGTGAAAAATGAACCCCTGGTATATACAGCGCTTAGAATAGATTAAACACTGGGGAGATAGAGGAGAGCAGAGGGCACAAGGATCAGGAAGGGCTCCAAAGGCGTTTTTGCCTGAGGTGCTATTTTAGCAAAGTCCGACTCTGCATACACAACTGCAAAATAATAGTTAAAATAAAATTAAAAATACCACATTGGGCATGAACATAAAGTGTTTAGGGCACTTAGGAATATGTAGAAGAGACAGGTTTATGCCCTGAGTACACATGAGCACAGATGGTGAGTTCTGAAGAGTCAATTTGGCTTGAACCCACAACAACGTTTGTTTTTAAAAGCAACACAGTCATCCTTGAATCCGCTGAGGTGCCTGGTGACAATGTGACTAACAAAAATGTAATATTTTTTCGGAGGGGATTCCGTAAAATTATTATAGATGGGACACAGTGTGTGATCTAGAGGTGGGCAGCCACTGAAGGCTTGAGCCAGTTACGTGTGTCTGACTCCGCTCAAGGTCCTCATTGGTCCTCAAACCCAAACTGAGCTGAGCTTTCATGTTTTTACTGCCTGGCATCCATACTCTAACCTTGTGCACCAAGAATTAAAGGCAAAGCATTAATCTTTCATGAAAAGCAGGAGAGAAAGGAGATAGCCACATACTGCCCAATGTGAAACCACAAAGCCTAGGATCCATGCCAGCTTCCTGACATGACCAAACTGCGTGATCCTAGGGAAATCTCTCTCTTGTGTTTGGCTAAAATAGACTACAGCCTTGCTCCGTATATAATAAGAATCTAGCCCACATATAAGTCACTCTTGACAACTGACTTGACTCTTAATTCATTAATGACATTGTTATCAGGGCGGTGAGGACTATAAGATGCTTCTAAGTTCAAAATAAGTTCATGTTCACTTGCATTGAGATACATCTCAATGCAATTATATCATTTGATGTACTGAAGTGAAACTCTTTTGCATGTTTGAAGCAATGCACTTTTTAGACTTTGAAGAGGCTTTATCATTTTTTAATGATGTTTGTTGCATGATTTAAATGCCAAATATTTTCTTGACTCTCAGAGACACGCTCGGCTCTGGCTTGGCTCCCCCTGTTAATCTGCTGGCTCGCTCACCTGTCTTGTAATCCCCCAAAATGGCCTCCTCTGAAGGAAGCCTCTAAATAGCGGGGTAGGATATGACGTCAATAAAGGGCATCGCCTCTGGGGTGGTGGAATATTCTGGGAGGCGAGTGGGCGATGGGTAGGGATTGGTCTAGGAAGGGCTTAAAAATAGATGCGGAATTGTCCGGAAGTGACATGATCAGCTCAAGCCTCAAAGCAGGCATCAATGACGGCACCGGAAAAAGCACAGACATCTGTCACTTTTTTATTTTACTGTAGATCATTCAAGTGAAACACGGAGCAGCTGCTTCACAACTGCTCTGTGTTTCACTGTGCAGGCAGCAACCTGCTGGCACTTTAAAGAGGGATTAGAGATCCCTTTTGCATGCAGTTCAGTGAGTTACTGCACAGGCCTGCAAGGGGATGTCTGGGGGATCCATAGTACCTCCTTTCCTCCATCCAGACGGCTGCCATCAGGGGTCGTATTACAGGAAGTGCTCTGGGGGCGCAAACGGTCATGTGTACCCGCTTTGTGTGACCCCGGGCACTTTGATTTTACCCAAGGGGCTGCAGACACTTGTACAGCCCTTTTTGTAATACTGAGCCAGCGCTATCTCAAGAGGTCGTACCCTCATTTGCATGCAGGCATGGCCATATGCAAATGATGGATTCTCTTTGCCTCTGCGCCCCTGCCGTATTATAGACGCAGGAGCAAAGGCAAAAGAGCTGTCAGGTGGCGCACTGTTATTGTGCTCCCTGAGGGCAGCCCTCTCAAGGTATGAAACAGGATCCCATGGACCCCCCCCCAGACATCCCCTTGCAGACAGGTGCAATCACTCACTGCACCCACCTGCAAAGGGACCTCTAATCCATGCAGGCGAGTGCCACTGGTACAGTGAAACATGATGGCTTTAAAACAACTGCTCTGCATTTCACTTGAAGGTCGCTGCTGTCCTGAAGGCAGCGCATTCGACATAATAGGGTGCAGCTTTCCTGTTTGCGATGTTTGAAGATGCACGTGGCACAAACAGGAAAAGTGCGCCCTTATCATAATATGGCATCAGGGGTGCACTGACAGTGCACCACTTTTTATTGCACACGGACAGCTTCTTTGCGCCCGCCTCCCTAATACGGGCCATGTTCCCATGCAAATAAGGGAACGCGCGCTTGAGATAGCGCTGGTGCTACATGTGCGCCAGCGCTATCTGTATTACAGAAGGGGCTGCACAAGTGTCTGCGGCCCCTTCTGTAATACCAAAGTGCCCCGGGGGCGAACAAAGTGGGCGCACATGCCGGTTGCATCCCCGGGGCACTTTCTGTCATATGGCCCCTGGTGGCGTTCTCTCTCTTGGCTTACACTGAAGAGTAACTTTTCGGGACCCTCTGATTCCTGGCATCTAGGAGTCTTCTAAACCCTCACTCACAAATAAGCATGCACTTTGGGGTCCTCTGTGCCGCTTGCTTTGTGCCCCTGTAAATCTACCAGTTTAGACCCCTCTGAACTCTCACTGAGCAAACTGATTTGAATCCGCGCTCTTTTGGTGCACAGGCCTGTAAGAACATGTGGAGATTTACTGACAGGGTGTTTCCCTTGAAAAGCCAATAGGGATATGAAAGAGTCTGCCCATGTCAGGCGAATCCCCACCCATACTTGCCTTTCGGGGCTCTGGGTTTTCATGAAAGCTGGCATTGCCCTGCAGGCCAGCCTCTGTCTCCACTAACCTACATTCAACGCCCCCCCTGCACCCTTCTACCGCCTCATTCAATCTAACGAGACCTCCATCAGACGAGGCTTAGAGGGGCTTTAAGCAGCTTAGCAGGTACAAGGCCCATCTTAGGACCCCTCACCGCCTGCTGCCGCTGGTAGCAACCGTGCCTCTCTCTACATCCACTTTTGAGTCGCACCACTGATCAGAACTTACCTTCCACCTCACACAAGCGCAAACACACCTCACTCACAGCACACCCCAAGCCACGTGCGCGCACACACGATACGGACTCAGTGCACACCCAGCTCATAGCTAACAGAGATGTACAGGACATAGACACTACACCAATAACATATTTCCAATACGACAAATATATGAAGAACATACACACTCGGAGACACACGTCATGCGTACACTGCACACACATCCGCGCGCGCATACACAACAACCCGCACGCACGCACAAAACAGCTCCACAATGCACCTCCACGCATGCAAACACACAATACAGACATAAGGCACACACCAATCTCACAGGCGCACACGACATATAACACCACACACGCTACATACCGCTCATACGCCACACGCATAAAGAACATATAAATTCACCCACACGCAGCGCACATATGCACATACACGCGCGCGCACACACGCACACGTGCAGACTCACGAATTCGAGTAAAGGCGCCAGGGCTGCAAGCTGCACACTCACCCGGAGAGTAGGCTCAGCACATCATTCAATATTCCCTCACACAGCCCAGCGTGGGCAGCACACCCACACAGGCACGTGCAGCAGCAGCAGTGCAAGCTTCCCCCGCCTACAGACCAGCTCCCGCTTACCAGGTGTTCGGTGTCTCAGCATCACTCCGCAGGCCGGGGGGCAGCACGAACCGTCTCTGTGCGGGTTCAGGGGTCTCTCTGAAGGAGAAGCGGAGAGGGAGATGGGGTCAGTCGAGCATCCCTTTTGCACGGAGGAGTGAGGGTGTGACCAGTAGCAGTCTGTGTGCAGCAAACAGAAACCGCTTTTGATCCGCACTAGCCTGGATACAGAGGGGTAACCACGGCTGAAGGATTGTTTCGGGTCAGACGGGGTGAAAGTTATGTGAGCTTTGTAAATGGAAAAAAAGCCGAGGGGAAGAGACTGATTTGTGAAGAAAATGGCTCACCAAGAGACATTTTCTTCTCAAGCCGGTCGCCTGCCAGCATCTCGTGTTTTTTTCACACAGTAAAGTCACCAGCAATATCGCCAAATTACATTTAGTACTGCATGTGTAATTTCATATAATTCCATGACATTTCTTTAGAAATTCACAAAAACGTTACACAGTTTCACACACCTCCCTATAATTGAGTCTTTTAGCACACCCCTCCATACACTTAGCATACAAGAAAGATGATTAACAGGATCAAACACATTTTCCTTTAAAATTAATTAATACGAACCATTACTAAAGTAGACACTTAACCATTTCTACTAACCATACACAACCAAACAATCATACATAACACCATAACACCCTGGTGGAAAGCTAAAAATCATACTAAAAGGCACATAAATTAAGAAAGCATGTAAAAACTATGCAAATGATATAATATTACATTGAAAACAAATAGGGTAGTCCTGCACTCCTCAGAACCTGGGTAGTTCAATATAAGCAAAAAACACAATGCCCTTGTAACCCAACTTGCTGAAGTACAGCAATGGCCCAGTAAACATACAGCACTTTGTAGTACGTTTTATAGTACTACAAAAAGTGTGATAAAAAGTACGATTTACCTACACTTATGTGTGTGGGGTTCTCTGCCTGACTGCAGTCTCCGCACATGAAAGTATATGTTTTATTAGTAAATATAGGAGGGACACAAGGAAGTGGGCGGGAAAAGGGGCACATTTACTCCTAGAGGGGATGGGATTAGGGAGGATTACAAGGGGTTTAGACAGGGTCAGGGAGGGGTTTAGGGAGGTACGTCACCCACTCACACAAGAGTAAGCCAATTGCTTTTCTCTGGGGGTCGAGACATGTAACTTACACTTTTGTACTTTTGTATTAAGTTTACACTCAGAGTTTGTAAATAACGTACATTTACTCCAAAGTCTAAACATATTCAAAAGTGTAGGTTACCTTGTGAATCAGGCTCACATTGTCTACTTTACAAAATGGCACATTACCCACAAATTGCACAGTTTTCACAAAGTCCCTGTAATGTTGAACTCCCACATGCTTTCTTTTCTCTCTACCTCTACACTCTCTTCTCTTCCGCAGTCCATTCTCCACATTGGCTTCCATCTGCTCTCTCATCTCTTGTCTAGTTCTCTCTCTTTCCTACACCTCTTTCTTTCCTTAGCCCATTATTCACACCTAGTCCACCCTCAGTATCTTTCTTCCCCTCACCTCTTTTTTTTATGTCTCCTCTTCCTTCAAACACTCCTTCTTTCACTGCACCCTTTCCCATGCCAAGCATTCCAACTCTCCCCCTCTCCATTTAACTTCTTCCCATATTTAGACCATCGTCTCATTATCCCTGCACACCTTCTCCCCCTCATCTACCTTCTTCTTTCCCTCTTCTTCATGCCAGTCCACCTTTTCTTCTTTTATCCCCAGCTTCTTCCTTTTCGACTACTCCCCCTTTTCACAACTTCCTCTTCTCTTTCACCACTCTCTGCTTCTCCCCACCTCCTGCTTTTCTTTCACCAGTTCTCTCCTTCTGTCCCCATCTCTTTCTTCTCTCCTTCCCCCAATTTTTTGCCCTTCACTTTGCCAGTCAAAACTTTCCCCTTTTTCCCCCATCTATTCTTCTTTGTTTTCACTTTTCCTCTCTCTATTTCACTCTTTCTCCTTCTTCTATACTGTTTTCTTCTCTTCCATGCTGTCCTTTTTACTCCTGTGCTTCCCCTCTCCTTCCCCAATAGGTATGCAGATGTTGCACCCTTACCCACATTTACTATCCAACATCCTTTCCTATCCCTTTTCTTTTTTATCCGTTCTCCACCTTCCTCTTTTTAAGCCTTTGTGTAGTCTGAAAATTAAAGAGTTGGCATTTCAATTATACACACCTTAATTACCAAAAATGCCAGGGATAGCAGAAGTGACGTCATACTCCCTTTGACACCAGATGGCATTACAGGGTTGACATAATCCTCACATTTTTCTCCCACAATGCTCCTGTTTGATGCCGAGTGTGTAAAGGAAGAGCAAGGAGTAGAACGTGCAGATAGTAAAGAAGGCGCTGGCAAGCGGATTCTTTCTGTTCTTGCCACTTCTTTCATGATTCATGAGACTAGGGGGTAGCAAGGACAATGCCCAGTTCCGTAGCTATCGATGATGCAGCAGGTGCAGTGGCACTAAGGCCAAAGCTACTAAGGAGCCCACTCTATGCTGGATTTATTTACCAACCGGGACACCAAGGGGCCATTTCCCTGCTTGCATTAGGGCTCATGGCACACTTGCTACGCCACTAAGAGTGCCAAGGATCTGGTTACACTGATTAGGAAATGAGGCCTTCACGAATTTGTGGCAAATTCAGAGCCCATCCACAGTGCTCCCAGTAATAATGAACTCCTGAGAATCCGAAAGCCTGAGTTGGAACTGTAATTGTGGCCCCTAGTGTGGCTGTACCCAGGCTATGGGTTCAGTACACCTTCACCTATGAAGACACAGCGAGCAATTCTTAAAAAGAGGGGAGTGCGGGGTAGTGATATAGGGGACTAAGCTTCAGAAGAATGAACGCCGCTATAATATTATCTGCCTTGCATTTTGGGGTGGGGAGGAGGAGGAGAGAGAGAAGAGAGAGAAGAGAGAAGAGAGAGAAGAGAAAAGAGAGAAAAGAGAGGAGAAGAAAAAGAGAGAAGAGAGAGAGAGAGAGAATTTCATGAAATTTCTCTAGGAAAAGTTACACAATTTCACCCAGACCTAAATGCAAGACAGAGGTGCACCCAGAACCCTTTCATCTTTATCATATTCATCATTTGATCCTTAGGCCCATTCTAGAGTCCCTGCCCTAGGACTCCTATGGCATGACAAGATATTAATGAGCATTGGCAAAGCCAATTGGTCCCGCCTATATGAGAGCTATTGGCAATGTCTTTTAGTCATTATGTACACCAGTGTGGCTGCTGTTCAGCATGGCTAAAAGTTAGTGGCATGGAGTGGTGTGGAGTGGGGTAGATTCAAGCGGGGTAGACTGGGGTAGAGTGGAATGGGGTAGATTGGGGTAGAGTGGAGTGGGAAAGATTAGCGTAGAGTGGGGTAGAACGGAGTGGGGCGGATTGGGATCGATTGGAGTGGGATGGAGTGGGTTACTTAGTGGGGTAGATTGGAGTGGGGGAGTTGAGTAGATTAATGTGGTAGATTGGAGTGAGGTAGATTGAATTGGGGTAGATTTGGGTGGAGTGAGGTAGATTGGGGTGGAGTGGGCTCAATTTAAGTGGAGTAGGTTGGGGTGGATTAGACTGGGGTAGTTTGGAGTTGGGTAGATAGGAGTAGGATAGATCAGGGTAGATTGGGGTAGAGTGGAGTGGGGTATATTGGGATGGATTGGAGGGGAGTGGGGTAGATAGGGGAAGAGTGGAGTGGGGTGGACTGGGGTCGATTGGAGTGGAGTGAGGTAGACTGGAGGGGAGCCAGGTAAAGTGGGGTGGGGTAAATTGGAGGGGCTAGATTGAGTGGAGTGGGGTAGCTTGGGTGGATTGGAGGGGGGCAGATTGGAGTGGAGTAGGTTGGGGTAGATTGTAGCAAAGGTGCACCAAAATATGGTTTTACTGCACACAAACGATAATGTGTGCAAATGTCATCAACTAGTGTATTAATGTGTTTTGATCCTATTCAAATATTTGTTTCCACCACACTTCAGAATTACAAACAAAATGTGCTTCATTTGTATTCATTCTGATATATTCTGAAACATCATCACAATTCATTTTGTTTTTCACTGTGTCCTAGAAAAAGAAATCCTACATCCTCTCCTCTTACATGGATACTCAGCAGGATTGTCACATAAATTCTCTCACTATGAAGTTCAGAGAAAGAAAAGTAAACACCAAGCTCCCTTGGAAGAAAGAGCTTAACATTTGACCCCTGTCTTTGAATGCACAACAAATGTGACATGATAAGAACAAGATTGAAAGGCCTGTTTACAGAAAGTGAGCTCGTGGAATACAGTAAACAAGGTTTGGGCAATCGGGTGGACGGAATCACACTGGACAGCCTAAAGCAAATAAAACAAGCAAATAGAAAGCCAGAAAATGTGAGTTACAAAACACAAAGCCAATGGTAAGCAACGGGTGGAATGCATTCCTAGGTCAGCTTTCTGAATGTCCCCAAGATGTGGTCAGCAAACCAGACAGCTGCACTGTCTGGTAGGCTTCTACCTAAAAACCAGGTACATGCAGAGGGTATGTTGCTCTGCGCTGATCAGAAGGTCTTTATAAGCTACGTGGTAGAGAGTGTGCCCCCTAAATACCAAATCCAGAATATCGAGGCATTTGATATTTTGCCCCTTGATATTAGGTCCACGATATTGTAGTATGTTTATATTCTTAGGCTCGATAGTACAACCCTGCAAGATACATACTGCAGATAATGGGCGGTTTAAGTGATCATGAAAAAGTAAAAGCACACAATTCAAGGGCTTCCAAATAAGCCAAACACAACCAAAAAAATAAACCCAAATATGTCCTCAAATGTACTGAAGCAGATCACCTTTAAATTATGGATACTTCTGCATCACGAGCCTGTGAGCTTTCCACTGACAGAGATCACTACATGAAAAATCAATTTGCTCATATGGAAGCGCTTGGCAAATGCAACATCCAATAAAAGTACAGCAACAGCTCTTTGATAGTGGGACTATGGTAATCCTGTCATGTGAAAGTGACATCTGGAAATGAGAATGACCCAAAACGTAGTAGATTGGAACAAAACACCAAAATACATCCTTCATCTACGAGTCTGCAGAAGTAAACTCAGTGGCGTCTCCTCCGCTAAGACAAAGGAGCGTCGCCCCACTGCTGTGTAGCAGCGCAATAAAGGAAAAATAAAATTATAATAACTTGAGGTTATTATCATTTTATTTTGTCCTGCTGGGCGGGGCTGGCTGCTCTGACACAGGAGCAGGGGGAGTGGCAAGCACACTTTGCAAGTGTGCATGAATGTTTGGCCAGCCGTCTGGGGCCGGCCAAACATTCATGCGCACTTACCATGTTCTTCACCCAGGCTGCATTACAGGGAGCATTTAGGGGAGCCTGGGTGCTTACCAATCACAACGCTGCATTGCATTGTGATTGGCTTAGGGAGCTTGGGTGTGCTTCCTGTTCTGTTCTCGTGGTGCTGAGCGACGAGGAAGAAGGATGGAGGAGAGACGCAGCGGTACGGTAAGTTTTTAAATGTTTTTTTTTTAATTTTTTTATTATTTACATTCTAAATTAACCAACCCCCCTTCCCCCCAATACCGCCACCCCCGACCCGTGCCGGCCAGGACTGAGTAAACTACCTGCACACAGAAACTCACTGAATGGTGTCTGATGTGCAGAACTAAGGAGGTACTTACATTTTAGGATCCAGGGATGGAAACTTAGACATTGATTTAACTGCCACACATGAAATGAACAAACACAGGTACCACACAATTTTTTTTTAGAATATATATCCATAGTCTCAGTTAACTTATACACACACCTCAAGCTCGGTTATGTACATGTTAATCCTACCAGCTGGCAAGATTTCCAGCTACACACCCCAAAGAACGCTAAACATTGAACACATTTACAACAAAATATATTACCCACACCCATAATGATGATCCTACTCAAACAGAAGAAAATACCGGTCTATGGCAAAATCTTCAAGAACTGTCTGTAAAGATATCTGATCCTGGCAGTACTCAATGTTTACTAAGAGCAAAACAGCACCATACAATTCTGTTAACATATAAAAGTATGATATGACATGACATAACATGACATGTAGCAATGCCATTTAGGCTTTTTGCCACAATATTGAGGTATAAATGTCGCCCTGTCAAAATCATGGCAATAATATCGACTACCACAATATTGTAATAGGTAAGTTTAATTCACATCTATGTACCTTGACCACATGCATATATGTTCTATGTACTTAGATGCGGAGTTAAGAATAGTAAATCTATACCGACCTATGTTAAAAGTTAATTTTCCGATATTGTGGTAGTCGATATACTTGAGATGAATTATATTAAATCTACGCCTACCAATATACACTTACTGTTGTGCCCTTACACACAGGTTGACACAGGTAGCCAGGTAGCGTTTAGTAGACTTCTTTATTAGTTCCATGTTCCAAGTAATATAAATCTTTACTCCAGTTGCCAGCCATCTCTCCAGCCCCACCAGGAGCAGCCTCCCTGCTGCTTGGCCCATCTCCAACTGTCACCACTCATCCACACAGGCACCCAGGCATTCCATTCATCACAGTCACACCAACATTCCGTTACCATCTCTTACTCTGGCTGAGCAGCTAGGAGACAGCTAGGCTGGATTACATACAATGACACTTAAGAGGATATAACATTATCCCCTTCCTTTTAAAAGAAAAATGAAAGTGTGAGAAAACATGGGAATAACTATTAAAATGAAAATATACAGAAGAAGAAAAAGTTCTAACTCAGGGAAGCAAAGCTAAATACCACTTCACAAGAGTATGAACACTGCGTAATCTGAAGGAAGGAAAAATATTGACAAGTAAGATAAATCAAAAGCAAGCAATATTCCCATCCTTCCCAAAAAACAAATTCAAAATGTAGAGAAGGGTGAACCACACCCCAGGACAAACACCCAAGGCCAAAAACAGGCAACAAGGGTGAAACCAACACGAAAAATACACGTGTACCACAATGTGAACAACACAGAGGGTACACACAGTGAGGCGCAGGGCAACTTACACACAACACCTGAAGCGCAGGGCGACTTACACAGAACAACACGTGAGGCGCAGGGCGACTTACACACAAGACACAAAACGTGAGGCGCAGGGCGACTTACACACAACATGACAAGACGTGCAGCGTAACGCGACTTACAAACACATTAAGACCCAAAGAGCAGACCAAACGTGCAGCGCAAGACGACATACACACAAAGTGAAAATGGGGCTAACACCCATAACTACACACCCTATGTAGGGATGTACCCTTGTACATGTAAATGGGGCTAACACCCATAACCCAACCCTGTGTAAGGGTCAACATCATAAACACATGTATATAGGAACCAACCCATAATCCTACCCCCATGTAGAGGTCACTTAATGTAAATGTAGAAATGTGACTAGTACCCAAACCCATCCCTCATGTAAGGGAGAAAACTGTGACTTCCACCCACTAAAACACATGGTACACCCATCTGTAGTGAACCGTAAACTGTGGCATCACGAAACTTTACCAGAAAAAAACTTTAAATCACGTGAACTCTACACAAATACCTCAAGTAACATTTTTTTTAAAAACCCGTAACTATCACCGGTGAGCGACCTCTCACCCGAGTTGTGCTACTCCGGGCACACACACATGTACAATCTGTGTAATATGTTAAATCATAGTGGACACATGTAAAACTTTGGTATCAACAAAGTACACAAACCAGTAACGTCTAAAGTTCACAGTTTTAGCCTACAAATTAAAAATCATCTAAAAGCTCCACTAGAATCACAATATATGAGGCAAAACACAAATGTGTACTTTACAAGTCGTGACCATCACACATGTAACATAGCGTGAAGCAAGTTAATCAATGGAGTCAATAAAAAAACAAAACAAGTCTGTTTTAATGACCACAGTCTTGTTGATCTGCACATACCTCACCTCCAGATAACTAGTCCATGCCAAAAAACCATGTACTGCCAAACTGTCCACCTACATGTTGATTACCTCAAACCTAACCTCCAAATAACATGTCCAAGTCATAGCACACAGGGGATCCCTGCTGACACCACATCACAGTGCCTGGATATCCAACGTGACTCCAGTGTCCACAAGGTGTCCAAGTTGGCACATACCACAGCGCATAAATCTGCAACGAGTCCCCAGTGCCCACAAGAAGCTATGTACTAGAAAGTCTTGCAACCCGAAAACAGACAGAAGAGGAGAACCATAAGCGAACTTAACACCGCGTTGACGGCGGACTCCATCTGGTTTTGGTCATAAAGACACAACGTTGTCCCCGGACTCCATCTGGTTCTGTACAAACTTTATTGCAGCATGAGAAAGCATCGTGGTTGGAAGTAAACAACCCACAAGGTAGAACGCGTAGTGGTACTTGATGAGTGCCTCCAAACACAATATGGCGGCACATTTTCAGACGTCCCACCAGATGGCTCACGGCACGTCGGTGCACAAAAACATCCCAAAGCAGCGCAGGATTGCTGCGAAGCAGTTGTGTCACGGTGAAAGTCTGTTCCGTCACAGGAGAAAACAGTGACTCCGTGCGACTCCCAAAGATGCCGGTAAGCTTGCGCGCGCTGAATCTGACATGCGCCGCTGATTCAAACCGCATACAACGGTTAAACAGACACTTGTACAGGGGTAGACAGTAATCATGAAAACATCGTTAAAAATAAACAAAATACATTGTGCAATGTCTCACCATAGAATTGAATAGACTCTTGCACACTCCAATCGTGTGCACAGCAGGTGCACGGTTGACAGAAACCGCCGCCGCTTGCCACAAAATAAAGACCAATGCATCCTTTTTTCACCTCCATGGAAGGACAAAATTCCCCACGCTCCAAACACAAAGATGTAAAACTGGTAGACCACCAGACAACACCAGACGTGTATAACCATTTGGATGTTGTAGAAAGTTACCTTGAGATGTGGAAGTAGTGGGAATCGCATGTCCTTAATTGTGCTTTCCAAGTGACACCAAAGCACAAAACTTGACAAAACCACACCATTCCTGTGTGGCGCTTATGAAAACCATTCAATGAGACTGACTGAACAGCCTCAATAAATAAAACAGTTCATAGTAGGCATCTGTGCAGCCACAAATCTGTTACCCTTTGATGCATGATAGAGGCATACACGATAGGCTGTGGAACTGGTGAGTCTTAGTCCAGACATCCACTTTCATAAAAGTCCATAAAAATGTTGTATAGTCTATGGAGCATGTCCAGGCTGGGGCACTGGTGGTTGGCACCGTCCGTTGACAAGTACACTGGTGGGGCTGGCTAGCCTGTAGTAGCCCCAAACTTGCTTCATGTAGTTGCTCTAGTTTCTTGTAGTTTCTCTTGGTTTTTGTAGTTTCTTGTAGTTTAGCTTTGTATCTGTACCATATGTAGACAGCAATTAAATCCTTAAAGACGCTTGAGTCAAGGTCCGGTCGTCGCCAAAATATGTTGTGCCCTTACACACAGGTTGACACAGGTAGCCAGGTAGAGTTTAGTAGACTTCTTTATTAGTTCCATGTTCCAAGTAATATAAATCTTTACTCCAGTTGCCAGCCATCTCTCCAGCCCCACCAGGAGCAGCCTCCCTGCTGCTCAGCCCATCTCCAACTGTCACCACTCATCCACACAGGCACCCAGGCATTCCATTCATCACACCAACATTCCGTTACCATCTCTCACTCTGGCTGAGCAGCTAGGAGACAGCTAGGCTGGATTGCATACAATGACACTTAAGAGGATATAACACTTACCTTCACAGTATTGTGGTAGTTAATATTCTAGACATGAGACTATATATAATAAATCTATCAATAAACATAAAGGTGTACCATTCTGCGGTAGGACTCCAGATACTATATTAGGTAATCGGGTCCTGGCAGGTCAGAAAAAGTTTTAACTTATTGGAGCACGAACCCTTGCCCACAAAATGGTTCCTCGCTTCATCATCGGGCTGCACTCCTTGTTGGGCCTGCAGATCCTAAAGATAGGGGGAGAAGGTGCTGCCTCCATACTTACGGTCGTAGAGCATGGACAAGGGTAATCACCAAGGTTACGTCGGCGTGATGACGTAGCACGGTCACTTGAAGTACATCAGAATGACAACCAGACCAGTGAAAATCAGGATAAATGAGCACAGGAGCAATGTGAGATGCCAACGTATCACATCAAAAATGAGTGCCCACTTTTTAGAACAAAAACACCCCCCCATGAGATGAAGTGGGTCATCATTGAAAAATGCGGAGGACTGAAGACTTCTAGAGGAAACTTGCTTAAAACCCCACATACATGGGCAGAGCAATGAAACACCTTAGCCTGACATTTTAAGAATGACTTTCTAAATGGGACTATAGCCTCATACATTTGAGGCAGCCATGACAGAAATTAGGTGTCTCTTTCCAGCTTAAAATGAGTAATATGCCCCTCTTGAGTAAGGGTGAAGGGGGCTTCTTCTAACGGTACCAACATCTAAATTAATATATACCCTATGCATGATTAATATTAAAAGAACATGCATGAGATTTTATTACATTATTGGGCCCGAAACACCATCACCCTAGCAAAAACACATAGCAGAATGGGGTACACAGGGCACTGGATGACCTGTTTAGATTACTTTTATAAACGCCAGACCCATCCTGCCTGAAGGACACCTTGTTCCATTAATTTTGACATCAAAATACAATTTGTTGTATGTTTTTGACTATTTTGACCTCATGACCAAATACCTTGCACTTTGAACAAGATTGTATGGGCAAATCTAATCCCACCAAGAAACTATAATCCGCATTCCAACATTAAGATTTTGGTCATATCCCTTTTAATAACGACTATAATGGTCTATTTTAAGATGGCAACCTTCGTGATACTGAGACTGTGGTCTCTCTTTACTGTCAATGTGACAGCATGACATCATGGGCATATGCTACCTCACAATGCTGATGCATGCCCCTTGACCGCGTTAAGTCATCACGACAAAGTTCGCTTGGTGATCGCCCTTACCGACGCTCCATGACCGCAAATAGGGAAACAGATCTTCTCCACCTAACTTCAGGATCGTGGAGACACATATGCGAAGACTCTCTGGTAGTCCACGATCCCACGAATCCCAGGGGCCCGCAAACCTTTGGAATTGGTGAGATAATAATTTGTGTATGCTACTTCACTAGAGTGGATATGAGGGATACTTCTCACTGAGAAACTGTATGTTGGGTTAACATACCACAGGAACTACAGCAGTGCGGCACGTTTTCATTTCAGCATGGTACATGCATATATTTCAATATGGTATGAGAAATTATATTTATGAGTATGAAATTATCAATAAACAATGCTAATGAGAATGCATGTTTGACATGGCACCATATCTGCCTTGGGTGTCCCTTTTACATTTATGTTGTCTGTCTTATACTTTTTATTTCAGGTCATAGGCGTTTTCAAAGACAATAGTCCTACGTTAAGGGATGTAAATTCTCCTGACAACCACTTGAATGTCAATATCTTAGTGAATAACGTACATTTGTGTGGAGGCACTAAAAGGAAATTATTAGATACACCCCTAAGGAGATTGGGTAGCTTAAAGGTTCAGATGAAGTGCCATTGATCCAAATGTGGACTACATAGACAAGAAACATGTTGACCAGTTCATAGGAATAGAAGGAACAATATTTCCCTACTATTCCTAGCGTTTTTAACTTTTACCATAGACCCCTAAAATACATTTAATCTATAGGGATCTATTGTTAATTTTAATCTACTTCTTTCACCAATCTACCTTCATATCATTATATAACAGTTCCTTCACCACGAGCCCAGGAGGTAACATGGTTGCTCACATTGTAACCCAAGTACAAATTTCGCAAAAGTTCTCTAGCAAAGAGCCCCCTGAGGGGATCACTGGGCATTGCAGCACGGGCCCAACCAAGAGCACAGTCTTATGATGAAGCATGCCACCATTTGGTGGGTGAGGTCTTGTGCTCCAATAAGTTAAAGCTTTTTCTGACTTGCGAGGACCTGATTACCTAATGTAGTAATCTGGAGTCCTACTCCAGAACGGTACACTTTTGTGTCTATTGATATATGTGGGAGTGTGAGAACCGGACCGTAATTTCTCTTAGTTCTTTTGCTTAAGATTATATAGTAAATATATACCAACACATATATACGTTCATTCACATTATTGTGATCATCTATATTCTGTCTAATATTATAAGACAATTTCTTTTCACTTCTTATCTTCGTGACATACGTCCGACCATTAGGACATTCCCAGCCAGATGTTTCAGTTCACTAACCAGGTCATGAGGAAGCCAGACTCAAGACACTAGAGCCTTAGAAGGCAAGTACATCACCCGCTGGCACAGGCAGCAAGAGACGAGCAACAGGCTGGACTACTATAGTCCTATGAAGGTCCATAAAACCTGAAGAGTACTCATCTAACCATTCATTCCCTTTTGGAAGCGATGGCACAATGCTGTCCTATAGCATTTTGGGGGAAGGTTTAGGGAGCATTATATATCCATCGGATTATGGTCTAGACAGGTGTCCCAGAGGGGGCTAAGGATGAGGTTATGGCCATGTATTTCTTCTCTATCAGACCTCCCCCACAGGTATTATTCACAAATTCAAAAATATTTTTTTGTTTTGCATCAAGTTAATATATAGAAATTCTAGAACGTTTGCACACATTTATTAAGCCCCTTTTTAAAAAATGTATTTTATTTTGGTAAGCCACAAAATGATAATATGCACGTACAGAACAAAGTATTTCAACATACATGCAGTTCCAGAATCAAAAAGGGAGAAAAAGAAAGAAGAAATACATGTGGGGATTGTGTACAATGACGATTCTCCAATTATTATACAGAGAGAATCTTGATTTCATTAAAGACAAACGGAGGCTAACATTATGCATATACTTGTATTTGCTGCCCAAACATGTAGCCCTTTAAAGAACATTAATACATCATAAACATATAGAATGTTCATGAACAAGTATAACTATCCAGTGCATAGGGCTGTCTTCCTCTTTTGTTAGCTGCTCACAACAAGATAAGTATACCACTCTGTTGTTTTCCATACTCTTATTGATTACAACTGTTATACTATCATTAATTTACAGTTTTACGACTAATATATGATTGTACTATGTGATTAGCCTTAATCTATATTACAGTTTTTACGACTCGTATATGATTGTACTATGTGATTAGCCTTAGGGGTCGATTCCGATTCGGGCCGGAAATTTCTCCGACCGAGCCGGACCCGGAGAGATTTCCGACCGAATCGGACCCGTGCAGTCCGACCGAGCGAGTCCGATGCGTCCGTATGTTATCGGACACGAGTCGGTCGGACTCCCATTGAACTCAATGGGAGCCGGTCGTACAACGCGTACGCGGGCTCCCATTGCCTCAATGGGTGCGAGGCGGACAAGGGCGCCCCTACAGCGAGTACGCCGCGAGCGCCCGCGGCGTACACGCACAGGTAGGGGGACCCATGGGTCCCCCTGTGTGCGCCTCGCACGGGTGCGCGTACAGGGGTCCGACACGGACCCCCAAAGTACGGCTCCGACAGCGAGTTCGAGTCGGACGGCGCGAGTCGGTCGGAGCGGTCGAGGTGCGCATCGTACTTACCCGGCCGGAGAACGTCTCCATTGCGCGGTGCGATCCGGGTCCGACCGAGTCGGTCGGAGCGGTACGATCCGGGTACGAGTCGGTCGGAGCGGTCGGGTCGCCCGGACGAGTCGGTCGGCGAGCTCGCATCGTACTCGCTCGGCCGGACCACGCGTACGGTTCGGTCGGGAAACAGGCTTTCGCATGGCTTTTTTCCCGACCGAATGGTATTGGGTGCGCCTCCGACCGAGATCGGAATCGGCCCCTTAATCTGTATTTGTTTTATGTGAAACGCTTCCTCAAGCGTTTTTTCCAGGTTTACACATTATCGTGCCTTACACGCGATTGTTGCGAGTTACAGGTTTGTTTCTCTTACTTATTTTTAGCCTTCCAATGTATGGTCGGCTTACTTTGATTTCATAGATTTGGACGCTCATGGCCACTCAATTTTAGGGTAAATACCCTCTCCTTGTGCCTTTTCGCAATCAGGAAATACCCCCGCTTACGAGGTGAGGCGTGACTTCACAGACGCCTCACCTCGCTTCCTTTTCACAAATCGAGCACATTCAAGAAAAAATAACTCACCCCGCTGACGCGCGCTCTCCTATGCAACGCGCTCTTTCAGCAACATGCGTGGCGTCTCCAGACAGAGGCCTGACCCACAACGTCAGCTGAGGAAGTCCTTCCTCTTTGGCAACGCCCTTTTCCTCCAGCGTAGCCATGGCAACAGCTCTCAACAAGCTGTAATGGCTGCGCTGGAGGAAACTGTCACACGGAGCGATCGGCTCCCTTTTAGAAAACAACAGAGTGGTATACTTATCTTGTTGTGAGCAGCTAACAAAAGAGGAAGACAGCCCTGTGCACTAGATAGTTATACTTGTTCATGAACATTCTATATGTTTATGATGTATTAATGTTCTTTAAAGGGCTGCATGTTTGGGCAGCAAATAAAAGTATATGCATAATGGTAGCCTCCGGTCTTGTAATGAAATCATTGTGGTTTACTACTTCATCATGTCCATATTCAGCAGGAGTACCTAGCTCTAATTGAGTCCAAAATAGATTCCCAGATTGGAGGAAAAGGAATAGTCCCATACAAGTGCCGCAGTTGAATCCCCTTGCTCCCTGGGCACAGATGTTGGTATCTTTTTCCGTACCGTGTTCGTATCAGATGCCGTGGTTGGATTTCCCGGCCCCTCCTTGTCCTGGTGTGTGCTACTGGTCTCACTCCACTGGCCGTTTGGTGACCCCTCCCCCCCCGGAGGGTAATTCCGACATCTGGAGTGACTCATCTCCCGACGAATTAGAGTGGTCTGATAGAGAAAAGAAATGCTCGCCAACATCTGCCTCAGCCTGGTCAGTGGGATTGATATCATTCCCATCCATTGATTGCTGCTTTCCCCCATCTGATTTAGTAACCTCCGTCTTTAAACATGCAGCGACTGACTCCTGGGTGTTCTTCCTGGGTACTATGTGCCCGATGTACTCGCCCCCCGGCACGCAAGTCTCCCCTGGGGTAAGCACTAAGGGATTGGTCGGGGAGGATTCCTGTCCCCCTGCACGGTCTGCATCCCAATATCAGTGTGAGATGCACCAATATCAGTGTGAGATGCACCTATGATACTCATATCTGCACCCACACCCACAACAAGTCCAGAGCCACCTGGGTTCTCGAAGTTCACCTCATCCAGTTGGGTAGCCAGGACGGCCTCTTCCGACAGTCGGCCCTCCTGCTCAGCGCTCTTTCCTTTTCTGGACGGGAGAAAAATCGCAGAAGTGATTTTCTTCGCCAGCCCGGCACTCCGACTGCTCTCGTGACCGGGCCCATTTTTGCTAGCTGCAGCCGCTCCATGTCGTTGTTTCTCCTGTTTCTCTTCCGGGGCTTTCCCTAGCCTGGAAGAGTCTCCGATCGTGCGTGTCTTGGCCCCTCTGACATTTTTCGGCGGCATGGCTGTTCCAGTTGCTGCGTGCTGACTTTCAGCCGGGAATTGACAGAAACCTCGAGGGAGGCACAACACCAGCCGGGCAAGCGGGACCGCAGACCAACGAGAAGTGAGCATAACCCACAGCATTCCTTACTCCATCAGGGGGGAATCAGATATTGTACTCTATCATAGAGGCTGGCAACCGATCAAAGACGCTCTACCGTGCTCAGATGAGAGGGGGGGGACGATCAGCTACGAGCGCTTACTCGGCCGACAGGGCGGCCGCCATCTTGCCTCCATTTATTAAGTTCCTGTGTTTTTTATTCTATCAGAAATGTAACACTGATATACTTGTGGAAGAGGTGTGGCGCAGCGGCCAGGGCGGCTGACTCCGGAACACGGGGGTTCACGGTTCGATCGCCGGCGGCAGGTTAGCCCAGCACCATGTGACTCTGGGCAATAGCTTGCTTAATCTTCCCGATGGCCCCCAGTGCCTTGACACCCTTAGGGGTAATTGTTTGCGCTTTACAAATACTGGGTTATTACTTGTCACCGTCAATATTATTTCCTATATAGCATTATATTATTGGATTATGGCTCTCATAGAGTATAGTTATCTTCCAGAGAATATTGTGAAAATGTAGCTGAATTAAAATCATTGTCACTTCACTTCTAACGTCTATACATAGTTATGAACAGCATTTTGTAATTTTGTAACAAAATGTATCTTCGGTGGCAAAGTGTAAAATGTTTTCTTGGCATGAAATGGTTTGTATATTTGTTACTGCTCTAACACTAGGTAACAGGGCCGGACTGGGAACCAAAACCGGCCCTGGCAAACTGCTTGGCTGCCCCCCTGGGGGGAGGGGGGTGCGGCTGAGCTGTTTGCTAGGGCCGGTTTCGTCCGATTATCTTACAGGGGACCGATATTGCCGGCCTCCGGAAACGAAAATGGCCCTCAGGGGCCCAAAACCGGCCCCCACCCTGGCGGCCTACCGGGGAAACGCCCGGTGACCGCTACGGCCAGTCCGGCCGTGCCAGGTAAGGTATGTTTTTGTGTGTTTCTGCAGCAGAGGCAAGTCCCTAAATGGCGGCACTGGCCTGCTGTATTATAATCTCCCAAATTCCATCCAGGAGTAATAAAAAGGGCAGATTTCTGGACCCTATGCCCTGTATAACTCTCTTTTTTTTTAAGCTTTATTGTCAATTTTACCAAATATACAACTAGCAGTATAAAAAACACATGGTCATATCATAGAAATATACGCAGACATATTGATAGGGTGAATATAACATTCCTTTACTCTTTAGGGACTGACATGGGATCTGAACCCCCCCCCCCCCACCCCACCAGACTCCCTTGTTTCTCTTCTAATCCCCGGCCAAAACAAAACAGCACCCTATTGATTCATTGGGGGCCCCAGCTTGTACCTCCCCAGTGCCATTATGGATAATCTCGTCAGTTTCAGGGTCTGAGTCTGTGTCCGTTGTATCGTCAGAGGGAGGGTCGAAGAGATTGTCTGTCAACGCTCGTCATGTGTTTATTGCTTCTTCGAGATGCTCTGTAAAACTCTCTAACATGCTTTCAATGTGGCAGCAACCCTAGCAAAACCCTGACCGCCTTTGTCATCTGGGGTGTCTGGCAGCGTAGGGCAGACCACTGTAGAGCAGTAGAGTGCCAAGGCCTGTCCCTCAGCATCCCAGGGCCATCACAGGAAAAGCATTATGCACTAGGCACCAAACGTTTCTGGGTCTCGTGCTCTAGTACATCTATACATTCCTAAATTAAGTTTACTACTGTTTATTAGTTGTGTGGAAGCTAGCACAATCTATCACTAGATGGCACTAGATGATGTAGATGCAGCGTTTCTTCTTTTCCCTAGGACAATTTTTAAGTATTTATAACGACGGACCAAGAAGGGCCCCGTTTTTGACCCGATCTCCACAAAGCCTCTTATGGGCCTGAGGGCATCTTCCTCAAATTGCAGTGTCTTTATCATGCTCTTAGCTCCATGCTCTCAGTGGAATGAGGTGGTGCTCTACCAGTAGGCCCCTTCTTTCTCTTCCTCAGGGTTGTGTAGGAAAGTTAAATTATTAGAGAGAGGCAGGAGGAAGGGCCTGGTATTCTATCCCTCTCACGCACTGTTGGGGGTACACACCAATACTAGTGCATGGACATTGACACTGAAATGCAGAAGACACATCATTCACATGCTGACACAGTGAGACGCTGACACGCACACCATGGGTGTAGGAACCACGGGGAACAGGAGGGATTTATCCGACAGATTTCAGAATGGGGTGGACACAGGGGAATATATCCCCCAGCTTTTGAAGTTGAAACTAAAGTTTAAATGACAGACAGAACATGACTCTCTGAAGCCATGCTGTACACTGCCTGTCTCATTGAAATGCTGTAACCTGAGAAGCAAACTCTGTGAGGGCTCCAAGACCTCTTTGTTTTGTTAATTATTTAATTGCGGTCATTGCGGTGTTGAATCTCTCCTAAAATCATTCCGTTTGTCAGGCCCCGTGACCCAACAGAGAGGAAAGCCGGTGATACTTGGCTCCCCTGACCTGAGAAAAAGAACAATTTTAGGAGAGGCTCCATGCCCCAATGGCCATAATTAAATATTTAGAAAAACCAAAGAAGGCTCGGAGATCCCACCGAGTTTGCTCATGCACCATGATTTCAGACAGACATGTTCTGTCCTTGTGTTTGATATTCAGGGTCTGTGGAAACATTCCAAACAGAAACGCACACCTTTAAATCTTATGACTAGGCACGTGTGTTATCTGGGTGTGTAGTGCCAGTTTGATTTAAGGTGTGATAAGTGTATTTTTTTAACTACATATACTAAAACTAGTTGAATAACAATAATTTAATAACTAAACACAAAGCAATGCCCTTTGGAGTTAAAAGGAAGGGAGAAGGATGTAACCCTACAGCCTCTGAACTGCACAATATGCAGTCCTGGACTCAAATCCTGACTTCCCTGCACGACCAAATTGTGTGATCCTCACCTCATCGCTTTACTTCACTATGTATCTTTTTCTTTAACTATCCAGTTTGAGAGCATATAGAAGTTATTCAGTACAGGATCTGCGCTCCAAAGAAAGCTAACATATATAGGTAATATAAAATAATCTTGCTTCGCATTTAAGGAGAATATAGGCTATATGAATAAAGAATGACAAACTGACACATATAGGGTAACTACTGGCAACGTCATCAGGGCATGGGGATATTCTTGTCTGCTTCATGCGTAAAAAAACCAAAAACATTACTTCCAATAAATGTCACTCTATTCAGTGATGTAATCGTTTGTACTTAATTAAGACACTGAGAAATGTTAAAAATATGTTCCTTCATTGTAAAGTCTATATCATATTTTTTTTAAGACATTTGTTGCCCGGTTTACATCTTTTGATAGCTCGGCTCATGATTTGGCTCTTAGAGCCAAGCCAGACCCTCGGCTCAGCCCTCCCCAAGGCTGTCCATATCCCCCCCACTCCTGTGAATTTTTTGTCTTCTACACCCTTGATGCACTCGGTAATCGAACAAAAGACCCACTGATTGCACGGAGGTAGCTTTGGTGGAAGGTCTCAAAAGCAACATCTTCAAATGGAGTCTCCTCAATTGGGATAACCAATAACCAGCAGACAATATTCTGCCTACCAGTAAAACAAAAACTGGTAAATTGACATTTCGTTCCTCATGCAAACCATAGAGCTAATTTGGAAACAAACTGTATTTAGGCAAGATGATACCAATTTCTACTGCCATACCATTACACACACACACACACATGGGTATAGTGGTTGGTCACAAGACCCATACCACCCTTTTATGGAACACACTCCACTGACCCTAATCCCAAAAAAACACACACAAACTAACCCTTGACTTTTTTTTTTTAAATGAAAGTAAATCTGATTTATTTATATATAATTACATTATTTTATCCACTTCTAATCCTGAGTGCAACTGTAGGGTCAAATGAATTTTAATTCATTGTGCATACTAACTAAAATTAACATATTCCTTATGCCAACCTTAACGCTAACCTAAAATTAATTGTGATGAAATAAAATAATTACTAAAACTAACACTGACCCTAATTATTTATTAAATTCAATAAAATGACATTAAAGTAAATAAAGACAGTTAGCCTAAACATAGTTCTACCTCTCTGTAATTTCTTTTAATTTTAATGAAGCTATATAAAAAGTATGCTAACCTAACCCTATTGCCAACTCTAACCCTTAATCAATTCGGAAATGAATTTATATAAAATACATTAAATAAACTAAATCAAATTTAATGATATAAGTAATCAGATACTAACCCTAATAATGATCAATTCTTTAATTTTAATTCATTTAAATAATGAGACCTATCCAAAACCCTTAATTAACTTAATAGAAATACAATTAAATAAAATAGCCCATACCTTAATTCTTAATTAATATATATGTAATTATCTAAATATTTACCCTAAATATAGTACCTTAACATGTAACTAAATGCAATTGTAGTTACATAGACCAATGTAGTGGTATTGTTTTTAGTGATAATCTCTTTAGTTGTGACTTCAGGATGTAGTAGTGGGTTCAATACGCATACACACACAAACGCATGACACACAGATGTGTGCCCCGGTTAATATTGCTTTTCTTCGGAGCCTTTTCTTGGATTCCAATTTTGGTGCTGGTTGAGATCTTGCTGGTTTGCTGAACTCAATCTATGTGCTCTTTTTAATGTAGCATTAGATTCTATTATGATTTGTACCCTATCCTAACATGGTTTTTCACGTTGGTTGATATTTTACGTCTTCTTAATCTGATCTTTTACTTGGGATATCAGTTTTTGGATTATGAAATGTCGTAGAATTGTTTTTCTGATGCCTGTACTTGAACTTTGGAATTGTTTATAGTGAGTTTTCATTGGAACGTTCTAGGAACTATCGTCCAGTGCCTTTGTTTTTTTTTTTTAGCTTTAGGCCCCACCACCAGAAGTCTGACCTTACATGAGGACAAGGTCCCCTTGGTAGTCCCAGCCAAGAAAGTCATGGTATCTCCCGAGTATCATCTTGGAGAAGGTGGTGCCTGCATTGTTCTGGGTGGGCCAATAGGCATTTACCATGAGTAAAGCAGTCTATGTTTGACCCCAAACACTAGTAGTTGTTAACCAACCAAATGACCTCCAGGCAGGTTGCATGGTGAGAAAGAAGTCACTTTGGGAAATTCAGCCAGCAGAAGCGCTCCGTCCATCATCTCCTTGTGTTTGCTTTGTTAGCCCTAAGTTGGCAGGGTATGCCCAGACGTGGGTCCCTTGCTCACTTTGCCACTGGCTTCAAGCTAGCCTGGCTGATGAAGGGTGTTACCCAGAAACCGGTCCCAGGATGCTTGTTTCCGGTTCAGGGAAGACCTGGCTTGGCAGTTCGGGCTGGACTGTTCCCATGAGGCACAGGGACAAGACTGATTTGCATATAGCTGGGTATGAACTGAGGTGGCGAAGTGAGCTGAAGAATGATGAAGGATTTAACCCAGATCTGTGACTGGGGGTGAGTGTCTGAAAAGTTTCAGCGCTCCGTCCATCATCTCCTTGTGTTTGCTTGTTCGCCCTAAGTTGGCAGGGTATGCCCGGACGTGGGTCCCTTGCTCACTTTGCCACTAGATTCAAGCTAGCCAGGCTCATGAAGGATGTTACCCAGAAACCGGTCCCAGGAGGCTTGTTTCCGGTTCAGGGAAGACCTGGCTTGGCAGTTCGGGCTGGACTGTTCCCATGAGGCACAGGGTCAAGACTGATTTGCATATAGCTGGGTCTGAACTGAGGTGGCGAAGTGAGCTAAAGAATGATGAAGGATTCAACCCAGATCTGTAACTGGGGGTGAGTGTCTGAAAAGTTTCAGCGCTCCATCCATCACCTCCTTGTGTTTGCTTTGTTCGTCCTAAGTTCGCAGGGTATGCCCAAACGTGGGTCCCTTGCTCACTTTGCCACTGGATTCAAGCTAGCCTGGCTGATGAAGGGTGTTACCCAGAAACCGGTCCCAGGAGGCTTGTTTCCGGTTCAGGGAAGACCTGGCTTGGCAGTTCGGGCTGGACTGTTCCCATGAGGCACAGGGTCAAGACTGATTTGCATATAGCTGGGTCTGAACTGAGGTGGCGAAGTGAGCTAAAGAATGATGAAGGATTCAACCCAGATCTGTGACTGGGGGTGAGTGTCTGAAAAGTTTCAGCGCTCCGTCCATCATCTCCTTGTGTTTGCTTTGTTCAGCCTAAGTTGGCAGAATATGCACAGACGTGGGTCTCTTGCTCACTTTGCCACTGGATTCAAGCTCGCCTGGCTGATGAAGGGTGTTACCCAGAAACCGGTCCCAGGATGCTTGTATCCGGTTCAGGGAAGACGTGGCTTGGCAGCTCGGGGTGGACTGTTCCCATGAGGCACAGGGTCAAGACTGATTTGCATATAGCTGGGTCTGAACTGAGGTGGCGAAGTGAGCTAAAGAATGATGAAGGATTCAACCCAGATCTGTGACTGGGGGTGAGTGTCTGAAAAGTTTCAGCGCTCCGTCCATCATCTCCTTGTGTTTGCTTTGTTCGCCCTAAGTTGGCAGGGTATGCCCAGACGTGGGTCCCTTGCTCACTTTGCCACTGGATTCAAGCTAGCCTGGCTGATGAAGGGTGTTACCCAGAAACCGGTCCCAGGATGCTTGTATCCGGTTCAGGGAAGACGTGGCTTGGCAGCTCGGGGTGGACTGTTCCCATGAGGCACAGGGTCAAGACTGATTTGCATATAGCTGGGTCTGAACTGAGGTGGCGAAGTGAGCTAAAGAATGATGAAGGATTCAACCCAGATCTGTGACTGGGGGTGAGTGTCTGAAAAGTTTCAGCGCTCCGTCCATCATCTCCTTGTGTTTGCTTTGTTCGCCCTAAGTTGGCAGGGTATGCCCAGACGTGGGTCCCTTGCTCACTTTGCCACTGGATTCAAGCTAGCCTGGCTGATGAAGGGTGTTACCCAGAAACTGGTCCCAGGATGCTTGTTTCTGGTTCAGGGAAGACCTGGCTTGGCAGTTCGGGCTGGACTGTTCCCATGAGGCACAGGGTCAAGACTGATTTGCATATAGCTGGGTCTGAACTGAGGTGGCGAAGTGAGCTAAAGAATGATGAAGGATTCCACCCAGATCTGTGACTGGGGGTGAGTGTCTGAAAAGTTTCAGCGCTCCGTCCATCATCTCCTTGTGTTTGCTTTGTTCGCCCTAAGTAGGCAGGGTATGCCCAGACGAGGGTCCCTTGCTCATTTTGCCACTGGATTCAAGCTAGCCTGGCTGATGAAGGGTGTTACCCAGAAACCGGTCCCAGGATGCTTGTTTCTGGTTCAGGGAAGACCTGGCTTGGCAGTTCGGGCTGGACTGTTCCCATGAGGCACAGGGTCAAGACTGATTTGCATATAGCTGGGTCTGAACTGAGGTGGCGAAGTGAGCTAAAGAATGATGAAGGATTCAACCCAGATCTGTGACTGGGGTGAGTGTCTGAAAAGTTTCAGCGCTCCGTCCATCATCTCCTTGTGTTTGCTTTGTTTGCCCTAAGTTGGCAGGGTACGACCAGAATGACATGGGTCCCTTGCTCACTTTGCCACTGGATTCAAGCTAGCCTGGCTGATGAAGGGTGTTACCCAGAAACCGGTCCCAGGATGCTTATTTCCGGTTCAGGGAAGACCTGGCTTGGCAGTTCGGGCTGGCCTGTTCCCATGAGGCACAGGGTCAAGACTGATTTGCATATAGCTGGGTCTGAACTGAGGTGGCGAAGTGAGCCAAAGAATGATGAAGGATTCAACCCAGATCTGTGACTGGGGGTGAGTGTCTGAAATGTTTCAGCGCTCCGTCCATCATATCCTTGTGTTTGCTTTGTTCGCCCTAAGTTGGCAGGGTATGCCCAGACGTGGGTCCCTTGCTCACTTTGCCACTGGATTCAAGCTAGCCTGGCTGATGAAGGGTGTTACCCAGAAACCGGTCACAGGATGCTTGTTTCTGGTTCAGGGAAGACCTGGCTTGGCAGTTCGGGCTGGACTGTTCCCATGAGGCACAGGGTCAAGACTGATTTGCATATAGCTGGGTCTGAACTGAGGTGGCGAAGTGAGCTAAAGAATGATGAAGGATTCCACCCAGATCTGTGACTGGGGGTGAGTGTCTGAAAAGTTTCAGCGCTCCGTCCATCATCTCCTTGTGTTTGCTTTGTTCGCCCTAAGTAGGCAGGGGTATGCCCAGACGAGGGTCCCTTGCTCATTTTGCCACTGGATTCAAGCTAGCCTGGCTGATGAAGGGTGTTACCCAGAAACCGGTCCCAGGATGCTTGTTTCTGGTTCAGGGAAGACCTGGCTTGGCAGTTCGGGCTGGACTGTTCCCATGAGGCACAGGGTCAAGACTGATTTGCATATAGCTGGGTCTGAACTGAGGTGGCGAAGTGAGCTAAAGAATGATGAAGGATTCAACCCAGATCTGTGACTGGGGTGAGTGTCTGAAAAGTTTCAGCGCTCCGTCCATCATCTCCTTGTGTTTGCTTTGTTTGCCCTAAGTTGGCAGGGTACGACCAGAATGACATGGGTCCCTTGCTCACTTTGCCACTGGATTCAAGCTAGCCTGGCTGATGAAGGGTGTTACCCAGAAACCGGTCCCAGGATGCTTATTTCCGGTTCAGGGAAGACCTGGCTTGGCAGTTCGGGCTGGCCTGTTCCCATGAGGCACAGGGTCAAGACTGATTTGCATATAGCTGGGTCTGAACTGAGGTGGCGAAGTGAGCCAAAGAATGATGAAGGATTCAACCCAGATCTGTGACTGGGGGTGAGTGTCTGAAATGTTTCAGCGCTCCGTCCATCATATCCTTGTGTTTGCTTTGTTCGCCCTAAGTTGGCAGGGTATGCCCAGACGTGGGTCCCTTGCTCACTTTGCCACTGGATTCAAGCTAGCCTGGCTGATGAAGGGTGTTACCCAGAAACCGGTCACAGGATGCTTGTTTCTGGTTCAGGGAAGACCTGGCTTGGCAGTTCGGGCTGGACTGTTCCCATGAGGCACAGGGTCAAGACTGATTTGCATATAGCTGGGTCTGAACTGAGGTGGCGAAGTGAGCTAAAGAATGATGAAGGATTCCACCCAGATCTGTGACTGGGGGTGAGTGTCTGAAAAGTTTCAGCGCTCCGTCCATCATCTCCTTGTGTTTGCTTTGTTCGCCCTAAGTAGGCAGGGGATGCCCAGACGTGGGTCCCGTGCTCATTTTGCCACTGGATTCAAGCTAGCCTGGCTGATGAAGGGTGTTACCCAGAAACCGGTCCCAGGATGCTTGTTTCTGGTTCAGGGAAGACCTGGCTTGGCAGTTCGGGCTGGACTGTTCCCATGAGGCACAGGGTCAAGACTGATTTGCATATAGCTGGGTCTGAACTGAGGTGGCGAAGTGAGCTAAAGAATGATGAAGGATTCATCCCGGATCTGTGACTGGGGTGAGTGTCTCAAAAGTTTCAGCGCTCCGTCCATCATCTCCTTGTGTTTGCTTTGTTCGCCCTAAGTTGGCAGGGTACGCCCAGAATGACATGGGTCCCTTGCTCACTTTGCCACTGGATTCAAGCTAGCCTGGCTGATGAAGGGTGTTACCCAGAAACCGGTCCCTGGATGCTTGTTTCTGATTCAGGGAAGCCCTGGCTTGGCAGTTCGGGCTGGACTGTTCCCATGAGGCACAGGATCAAGACTGATTTGCATATAGCTGGGTCTGAACTGAGGTGGCGAAGTGAGCTAAAGAATGATGAAGGATTCCACCCAGATCTGTGACTGGGGGTGAGTGTCTGAAAAGTTTCAGCGCTCCATCCATTATCTCCTTGTGTTTGCTTTGTTCGCCCTAAGTAGGCAGGGTATGCCCAGACGTGGGTCCCTTGCTCATTTTGCCACTGGATTCAAGCTAGCCTGGCTGATGAAGGGTGTTACCCAGAAACCGGTCCCAGGATGCTTGTTTCTGGTTCAGGGAAGACCTGGCTTGGCAGTTCGGGCTGGACTGTTCCCATGAGGCACAGGGTCAAGACTGATTTGCATATAGCTGGGTCTGAACTGAGGTGGCGAAGTGAGCTAAAGAATGATGAAGGATTCAACCCAGATCTGTGACTGGGGTGAGTGTCTGAAAAGTTTCAGCGCTCCGTCCATCATCTCCTTGTGTTTGCTTTGTTCGCCCTAAGTTGGCAGGGTACGCCCAGAATGACATGGGTCCCTTGCTCACTTTGCCACTGGATTCAAGCTAGCCTGGCTGATGAAGGGTGTTACCCAGAAACCGGTCCCAGGATGCTTATTTCCGGTTCAGGGAAGACCTGGCTTGGCAGTTCGGGCTGGCCTGTTCCCATGAGGCACAGGGTCAAGACTGATTTGCATATAGCTGGGTCTGAACTGAGGTGGCGAAGTGAGCTAAAGAATGATGAAGGATTCAACCCAGATCTGTGACTGGGGTGAGTGTCTGAAAAGTTTCAGCGCTCCGTCCATCATCTCCTTGTGTTTGCTTTGTTCGCCCTAAATTGGCAGGGTACGCCCAGAATGACATGGGTCCCTTGCTCACTTTGCCACTGGATTCAAGCTAGCCTGGCTGATGAAGGGTGTTACCCAGAAACCGGTCCCAGGATGCTTATTTCCGGTTCAGGGAAGACTTGGCTTGGCAGTTCGGGCTGGCCTGTTCCCATGAGGAACACCAAATATGCAAGAAATAACCTGCCCTGTCTGTTCAACACATGGCCCTATACAAGGATCCTAACGTACATCCTCTATCCCTGGAGCAAATCAAGGAAAAAATGAATAATAATATCAGTTTATACAAAAAAACAGTAGAAATGTTATTAAATCCATAATCATTTCGACAGTTAATAAATACACATCACAGTAATAACAATGATTGATAATTAATAAGACACAGTTCAAAAAAAGCATATATATACACACCGTCCCACACACCTACTTAAAACAAAGCATTCATATCATCATACATTCCCAAACTTCATCAAATAAACTCACACATCATACACATCATTTTAACAAAAAATACTACAAGTTAAAAATTGTGCATAGAGGCCACAAGATGATAAGATGACAAAGGAAATACAAGTCATCAAGGGGTAGGGATGAGAGTAATCCAGCTGCCCCCGCAAGAAAAACGCTAACGCGCATGCTCGGTGAGTTGCCCCAGCCGGGGCTACACCTTCATCAGGGCGAAAATGGACAATAAGTGGTGGGACAGAACACCCGTAGTTATGCCCTCCAGATGTATCACATATAACTTCCCAGGACCGAGGGCGTGGACAAAAGGGCCAGCAACAAAGACTTCTCTGGAACGTTCAAATTTCAAATGAAACAAGGGTCACGATGGGCTTCTTCTTCCATAGGGTTTAGAAGGATCCTTATAAGTAGGCCACAAACAGAGTGATCTCATACATCAAAATAGACCCAACCCATTGCCGCGATTTCACAATATTCAGATGGATTCTTTAGTCTGTTTAAAGCGTAATATCATCTGACGCGGGTCGATAACTCCGTTTTTATGGCGAAAGACAAGGGGGGGGGGAAATGGAGAAGCGGGGGGACCCAACGGCACACCTCCTCGTTCTCACAGCGAGTCAATGAACGCATGAGGCACAGGGTCAAGACTGATTTGCATATAGCTGGGTCTGAACTGAGGTGGCGAAGTGAGCCAAAGAATGATGAAGGATTCAACCCAGAGATCTGTGACTGGGGGTGAGTGTCTGAAAAGTTTCAGCGCTCCGTCCATCATATCCTTGTGTTTGCTTTGTTCGCCCTAAGTTGGCAGGGTATGCCCAGACGTGGGTCCCTTGCTCACTTTGCCACTGGATTCAAGCTAGCCTGGCTGATGAAGGGTGTTACCCAGAAACCGGTCCCAGGATGCTTGTTTCTGGTTCAGGGAAGACCTGGCTTGGCAGTTCGGGCTGGACTGTTCCCATGAGGCACAGGGTCAAGACTGATTTGCATATTGCTGGGTCTGAACTGAGGTGGCGAAGTGAGCCAAAGAATGATGAAGGATTCAACCCAGATCTGTGACTGGGGGTGAGTGTCTGAAAAGTTTCAGCGCTCTGTCCATCATCTCCTTGTGTTTGCTTTGTTCGCCCTAAGTTGGCAGGGTATGCCCAGACGTGGGTCTCTTGCTCACTTTGCCACTGGATTCAAGCTAGCCTGGCTGATGAAGGGTGTTACCCAGAAACCGGTCCCTGGATGCTTGTTTCTGATTCAGGGAAGACCTGGCTTGGCAGATCTGTGACTGGGGATGAGTGTCTGAAAAGTTTCATCTCCTTGTATTTGCTTTATTACATTATAAAACCAGGACTACAAGACCCAGATTTCAACACAAAAAAAAACTGGACTGGAACAACTCATTTCGCATGGACCTGGGAAACGTAGCAGCTATGAATATATGGAGAAGGACATGTAATCACCTCCCTGATCCATGCCAGGCCTTTTCCTCTAGCTCTTCCTGGGAGAAACGCAACGAATCAGTGTTCCCTGCTGCTTGACTGGCCGCCAGAAGTTTGAACATGCCCCTGTGATGATTGATGTTAAAACCCTCCCACGATCCCCCCAAAACTATGTTACCACCACCAAGAATTTGCATCGGCCTTTCCTAGTGATTTGTAGCACAAAAAGAGATGTGTGTTGCTCATCTCCCCAAGGCTGCAGCCAGGCCTGAAGTTGCAAATTCCCGCTCATGTATCTGCATGACAAACTGTTGTGACCCTGTTGGTTTGTGGATGGCTGCACTTGTAATAGGATGAGGAGCCCGCTAGAGGGCACCACAGCCCCCACCGATTCCTTTAGTGATCCACAGTAGATAACTGCATATTAATGATGGGGAGAAATGAAGATGGACTGCCACGCGATGGGTGGAGTTTCCATTACACTGGCATGCACTCTTGTTTTCGAAGGTATATTCCACTCAGCTCAATGCCCTCTAGCCCCATCTGGTGTGGCATCGAGAATGGGCTTAACATCCTGAAATGCCAGTGTAAACGAAGAGCATCCTGGGCAGCGGCGTCACTAGGGTTGGTGTCACCCAGTGCGGTAACACCCCGTGACACCATCACATGGGGTGACACCTTTCCCAAATGAGACTATTTAGTAAATAGTCTCATTTGGGAAAACGACTTACCCCATGACACCATCACATGGGGTGACACCTTTCCCAAATGAGACTATTTAGTAAATAGTCTCATTTGGGAAAGGTGTCACCCCATGTGATGGTGTTACCCGGTGCGGTCCGCACCCCCCGCACTCCCCTAGTGACGCCACTGATCCTGGGACACAATCCATGGCCCATGGTGCTGTTTTTCCCGGAACTGCAGTGCCCATCTACTAGTGTCCAGCAACCAGTACACGGCATACCTAGGAATAAGAGATAAGCAACATAATTTTACACATACTGAAGAACTAAGGTATCAGTGAGTAAAGGCTCAACTCCCCTAGTCAAGGATCTTGACCCAAAAAAGTATGGAGTTATGTCTGACCTGGTCAAACCAGAGTTAGCTTCATTTCGGGAGACCAGGGAGCCATCTAATTGTGAATTCCCTCTAGGCTAGACTGGAGATAAATTAATTTCTTGATGGCAATTGCCAGTAAAACATTTAGGGCTTTGGAGTGTGGAAGGCCCCTGTGCCATGTATTTAACTCTTTGGAAGTGCTGAACAAACACCACAAACTCGTGCAGATTGATGGAGCACAAGTGGTCGAAAATCTAGAGCCAAGACCGACAAAAACTGGTGACACTATTTAAAAAAAAAAAAACTTTGTTTTTGGGTTGACGGGTTACTTCTCAAGAAACCATGAAAAGAAGCTTAAAACAACGTGAAACAGGACTGACTGGTCCCTGAATTTGAGCCCCAAGATTTCAGCACCAAGGACAGCTCCGGGGCTATCCATCTATGGTACCTGTCTCCCACAGGACACATTTGGCCTCTTCTGCCCTACAAGAGTGAGGAATGGATCGCAAACCAGCCTGTGTTTTGCAATCTACCAAGGAAGTGGCCTATCCTTACAGTTTATTGTTAGTGTTTACAAATCCCTATTAGTGGTATTTAACATAAATAACACAAATAGTAAAGGAAAACGAAAAAAGAGCAAACATAAAGAGCCTACTTAGTGTAGTCATGACCCACATGATTGCAAACGATAGCGTTTATATTCCTGACACCTGCTAAAATAATACCTGTTATTAGCCCACACTATCCTGCTTTAACGCCAGAATAAGCCCAACTTTCCAAGGTTCCTCACCCTCCAACACACCCCAGACTTTTCAAATGTGTTTGAACTACTTGCACCCTCCAGGCCGCCTTTTTCGTGCACCGTATTACTACCCAGGCTTCTCAATCATTTCCTCTTTCTGTGAGTTCAGTCCCCTTTCACTGAGCATCAATGTCTCTTTTGGACAGTATCATAACCAACAGACTTTTTATTGCAGGAAATAAAAACAGCAGGAAGGACAAAATGAGAACAAATCTTTACCGCCTACGCCCCCAGAACCCGGAACATCCCCTCTAACATCAGAACAGCACCAACAATTCTACAATTCAGGAAGACACTGAAAACTCACCTCTTCAAGGCGCACTTCCTCAGATTGACTTCTTACCCCGTCCACTAACTCTACCTTCTCCCTCTGTCCTCTCCACCCCATGTACCCAGTACAGTGCCCTTTTGCTAGCCAGTCAGGTTTGCACTTTAGAAATATAAAAACATACACAAACACACATACGTATCCTATAAAAATAAATAGAAAGGAATAAAAGATCTGAAAGTATCCCCTGCATGCTAGCCTGGACACAGAGGTCAGCCAACCTCTCCAGAAAGAACATCCTCAACCTTTTGCAGAATAGTTCCACCACTGGACAACTCCAGAAAGAATTCAAATAATGTGCCTTCCTCCCTCCTACAGTCCCTGTACAACAACGAGTAACTCAACCTAACTTGAACATCCTAGCTCTCAAGTAATACACTCTATGGAGTTAGTTCAACTGTTTAAAGAGGAAGCTAATGTTTATCAATGTCTCACAAGGACACTTTCGGACATCCATCCATCCACTCTCATCCTTCTGCCCCGCGTCTGCTTTCAACTTTTCTTACAATTTCCCTAATCCAACAGGAATGTTGTTGATGAGTTTCTTGTGTAGTATTCTGGAAATCTGCTACTGCTCAAGCATACTACAGTTTCTTTAACTTCCAGCTGTAAAACATCTCCGAGGACCACCCTATGGCAGAGTACAACTTTTCAATGCTTTTCTTAGTCGCAAAAAATCTGTAAAAATCTTTAAAATGTAATGCACCCTTTAAACATTTCAAAGGACATCAGGGATCCATGCTGCCAGAGATCCCCCATTTTGGATATCCCAATAATACCCCACACATTAAAGTGGCTAGGGTCTCCAATTCCTGTGAGACAGTGGCCACCTAGACTGGGATTTCTTCTGTTAGTTTGTCCTCCTATGATGTTATTATCACAGTGGCCTTCATCCACACCTGAATCACTGCCCTCACCATTAGTGGCATCTTCTCATTTAATCTGTCGCCGCACAATCCAGGGAGACATGACTTCCTCCCTGTCCAGACCGATCGATCTGTGTGGGGTAAAAAAGCCAGTCACTGATAAGGGCTAGTTGTAACCCCAAACATAATTCCTACTGTTCTGAAGCCTGACTAGCCGTCACAAATAGTCCCTTTGTAGAGAATCTGTACCATTTAAAGTATGTTATTGACACATGGATTCCTGCAGAGTGCTCTCTATCCGTTCCAAGTGTCCCCCAGGATATCAAATGGGGCGTTATGCAAAATGAGAAGAAAACGGTCTAGGAATATCATAAATATATCTGTTCCAGTTAGCTCAAGAAATTTTCACTCTTCTTCATATTTTACACCTCCTATTTTACACCTTTTACTTTATTCTAAGGTGTTCTTATTAGTGTTATTTTCAGTTATGTCTCCTCCTGGGCATTGAACTTTCTGGCGTGGGTGTGAAGGAATAATTTCCTTTGTCTGGACTAAACTTTCTTACCACCTTCCCTGAACTAGGCTCGACTCTCAAACAAGATACCCAGGACAGTCAAAGAGGCTTTGGAGACTAAACTTCCAACTTGACCTTGGTGCCCACATCCAGAAGGGAATACATGCGACCTCCCCTTTGATGCTGCTAAGCGGTCCCTGCAACCTCTGTTTGGGTAAGCCTAGCAACTCCATAAGGATATTACCAAGATATTAGGGAGCACGTGGAATGCAACCCGTTGGCCTCACACGTGCTCCCTGTCCCTGACCCTCTTTAGAGGAATGGTCATACATATTTTACCACATAGGACTCTTCCACACATTTTTTGACACTCATACACTGCGCACAGGGACACCACATAAATAGATGCCCTGCAGCCACACCAATCCTTCCATGAATCTTCCACCTGCACACAGATGCTTGTGCTACTTCTGAACACACACATGCACACACACACGGAGATCCATAACTATCTGGGTGCCCCAGATGATTGTGTGTACTCAATATTCTTAATGGCTGCCATCAAATCTAACACCCAGTTCACCTGTCTTTACACTCTTGGTCATAGTATTTTATAATGGGTTGCTTTAATTTTCTCAAGATCTTTTTCTCTTATTATAACTGTCTCCTAGATATTCGCAGTGACTCGTGACTCCCTCATACTCTAGGGTAGAGCGTGCTGTCAATAGAAACTGGGACAGTTGAAGCCATTAAGAACTCTTACGTACAAGAGCGTTTCAGAGGGGGAAATTGGGAAAAACACGAAAAGGACAGGGGGGGAGAGAGAGCGAAAGAAAGAGAGGCAGAGAAGGAGAGAGAGTAATGGAAAAGAGAGTGAGCAGATGGAAAAGAGAGAGAGAGTGCCAATGAGAGTGAGAGAGTGAGGAAAAATAGACCGAGAGAGTGATAGGTAATGTGAAAATGGTAACAGGAGAGAAAACTACAAACACTTTTGGATACAAAAGAGAGGGAAAAATCGAATGGTGGGTGATGGAATGTCTCTCACGCTTCCCTCATTCATGGTCTTACCCATGTTATCTCTTGCCCTACGATTTTTTCTGAGCCTCTCTGGCATACGGTCTACTGTTTCCTTCACATGCGCTCCCTCTCTACCTGCCTGCCACACATTCTGCGCGTGTCATGGCCGTTTCTTGAACCCCTTGTCTCCTTTTGGCGCCACCTGTGGCTGCTGATGTTTACCCTCCCTCGCGCACAGGGCAGGTGACGCATCAATGGCTGACGGCGCGCTCTCTGGTGACCAATCAATAGTTGGCTCTCTCTCCGTACCCCATCCGCTGCTGCTCCACTTAGGGAAACCCAACACTCGCCCTCCAGCTGTACTCTCCTTCTGCGGCCAGCAGCCATCGATCCGCACTCCCCTTCAGGAGGCGCGTGCCTGAGCACACAGCAGGCTGAGGAATGTCTCCTCTGTGAGGGCAAGGTGGGTGGGTGCGATGGTTCACTACTATAGTGCAATGGTCCACTCATGTTATGATGACGCGACTCTCGTCAAGCACCCGAATCCTCGCTGCAGCAGACAGGGCCAGTCATTCAAAAGGATTACCCACAGCACATACTAAAGCTTATCTTTGTAAGCGGGCTTGCTTTAGGTATTGTGGGCCTTATCAAAGGCTCTCTCAACTGCAAAGAGTGCACCCCAAAAACTGTTCATCATGAGGAGAAGGTAGACCTCCCCTATAACAAACACCTTATGTATTTACACACATAACACCTCCTGCCCTAACAGGTAGCCAGACCTAAAGGGGGTCGGAGGGACTTGCAGCAACCTTCCTTGGGGCTGCAGTTGGGTGGTAGTAAACATGTGCCAATAAGGACCCACCACTGAGATAAGCACATCGCAGAAGCTTACTTGGCATGCACAGAAACCAAGTTGGTCAAGGGGATTGATGTGCAGCTGGCAACAGACCCATTCTTGCGAGCCCGCCTCCACTGCACACTCAAGAGGTGTGAAGAGGTGAACTGGTTCATGTCAGGATGCGGATGTGGTCCCTCTCACTTGCTTCTGTGGCAACCTAGTCAAGTTAGAACGTGAACACCACCACCCACACCTCCACAAAAACCTTATGTACCTTAAACCCAAACTTAACATTTACCATCTGCCCATCTCTGTCTTTGTCATGATGAAATACAAGGCTGCATCTGCCAACTCTAAGCTTGTGTATCCCTTAATTTACCTCGCCACATAAACCACTTTTGATAGCAACCACACCATACCACAGAAAGCATGACCCACCCACTGATTAACCCATTGGAGATACTCAAACTGGCCAGCAACCGGGGAGTGGTTTCCTTGAGCCACCACACAAGCATGCTCATCCCACACCAATAGTTGTATCCAAGGTGGGTCTGCTCATTCTGCCTCACCTGCCAAACACACCCCTTTAGCCATGCAGTACCTGGACTTAAAACAGATCCTAAACTTCTTCACTGAGCCCACATCGACACTAGCACAAAACATATTCACAACTCTCAGCACCTGTACGCTCATTTAATGCAACCCAAGAAAAAACAAATACGCACTCGACCAGAACAAAATAACACTTGCTGATGCAGATCCATGAACTTGAAAGAACACCCACCCCTCACTGCACTAGGGGGTATATTCACAAGAACGTGCGATAACTACCGCAAGAGTAGCGTAACGCAACTTTCAATATTGCAGCCTATCTCGGGAAAATAACCCCGTGTCAACGTGGAATTCACAACAAGACGGTAGCATGCGATAGTCACCAGATAACGCGTCAAATGTCAGCGTGAAAATCAACGCCACGCCGAAAAAATGCAAAACGCGAGAAATCATGCGATGAGGCCAATCGCGGTACAAAAAGTAGCGAAAAGCAGCCACAGGCCTGCAAATCCCACGCGTCTGGCGGGAAATTGCACCATAAAAACCACAGAAACAACACACCAGAAACAAGCCAAAGCACGAAGCAACATGGATGCACCCTGACCCAGTGCAGAGGTCAACGCGAACCTCACAACCCCCACAGACCACCAGCAAGGAACAACGGGGTCGGGGAAGGCCAAGGAGAAAAGGGAGAGGAAGACGGGGTGCAGACCGCAGGAAAACAAGACCAGCGCCACGGAGTCACAGAACACTACCAGCAACTGACCCACAAGCAGACCACCTGGAATGCAGTCGGAGTGCCGAGGAGGCCAATCCAGGAGGCCAAGAGGCGCCGCCAGGACGTGACAACCTAAACCAGGCACAAACCCGCTGCCAACAGGAAGGCAGCAACGGCGACAGGAGGTGGTAGTCCAGCGCCACAGGAGGAGCTGGAGGAAACCTAGTGTGGAGATGGTGCAAGGAGGTGGGAGTACGGACACAGCTCGACAGGACCTGACACAACAACAACAGGGTGAGGATCCAACAGGGACTGGGGGGACGGGGGGTGATGGGCACAATGGCACACATGCACAACGAGGTGTAGCACACTGCACACCCACAATTACCCAGGGACATGTCCCCCATCCCCGTGGCACACTGCAGCACAAACACATAGCAATCACAGCACATACCATGACAATGTGGCACAAAGTGCAACACCCACACTGCAGAACAGGGGACACAACTGGGTCCGCCCAGGTGCAGAAACAGAACAATCACATTGGACAGAGCAGGGAACTGTGAGATGCATATCTACGGCTACAACCCGACATCAGCCATGTAGGCCAAATGTCCACTGTCCCAACTCAAATAGCCACCACCGCCCAAACAGTCACAATGTACATTGGCACACAGTCTGCATGTCGACAAGAACAAGGCGCCAACACAATGCCAACATGCACCTCCCCTTCAAAATGCAGAGGGACAAACAACACCTCCAGCAGGTCAGAACAGACAACCCATCAGTGATGCCGGAGACGAACACCACACCTTCGACACCGACGCCCTACAACAGCCCATGGACATCCCACACAACCCACCACCAGGACCAGGGCAGACAAGCTACTCAGAGGAGAACCCAGCCCCTGCAACAGACCACACAGCATGAAGCACCCGCAATAACGGCTGCCTCACAACACTTCACCGACCCACACATGGCACCCCAATGCCAGGTGGCAGAACGCCAAAAGGAGGTGGCCCAACAGGTGCGGGTGTTGCCGAACCCATGGAATGCGAACTAGAACACATACGTTGGTGTCCAATACCCTTCAGGGACCACCTACACCCCACAAAGGAGACCCACACTGCCATAGAGACACATGCAGATGCACATACCCAGAACAGAACCACGCCCAGGGGCACACACATATCAGTCACACACCCACGTTGGCTCTGCGTACGACGGCACAGTCCACTCCCCTTATGAATTGAGTGGGTGTCGACAAAGCTACATGTCCAGGTTCTAGCCCGCTGCCTGCGGTGACATGTCTGCGTCCGCTGTACACAGCACAATGTAATGTCGTAGGGCCCAGGGCCCCCATGCATACAACAAGACCACAGGGACACATGCACATATCATGTTGAACTGGCTACGGGCACGTGCGCCCGGCCCCTTTATTGGCAGGGCCACATGTACAGTGACGCCTATGCTGGATGTGTGTGGGGTGAGTATAAGCCAGCCCGCACGGAGGGCTTGGTGCTGGCTACAACCTGAACAGTGGACACCAGTGTAATGGAAACAGAAAACACCAGCATAACAGAGTCAACTGCAGAGCAACATGGAGGGATCCGGAGTAAGGACAGAGGTCACCCAATATTCAGTCAGGAGGTTCCGTGAGTTGCAGTGCACTGAGGTAGGGGCACAAGAGAAGAGCGCGCTCATGTGAAGAAATTGCTAGGATTGTGTCCCTTTGGGTTAGTCCTGATGCAGATGCAGTGGGGTGTGTTACACCTGCATCAACTTCCCCATCAATGTCCCAGGTCTCCCACACTGCCTGAGGTGACAGTTGCGTCCGCAGTCCACAGCGCAATACCCAGTAATAGATCCGGGTGTGTAGCTTGACTACCACCACCAGTCTGCATTCCTGCCTTGGGGCTGTTGCCTCCTGCCCTCCCATTGTCTGTGCCTTCTCCCGTCCGCACACTTGACACATCTTCCTCATCATAGTCCCAGGTCTTCCCCACTGCATGAGGTGACATTGCTGCGCAACCTCACAAAAGCACAAAACTCAATCAGTAACGGACAATGACTTGCGGTGCACTGAGTCACTGGCACCTGGAGTGCTGAGCAGGGTATCAGGCCGATGATGGCATCCACGACAGGTCTGAGCAACTCCGTAGGTCTGTCAGGACCACCGTTTCGACTCTGGCAGATGGCGGTTGGAGGTGGTCCTTGCGGGTGGTGGCGTGTGCCTCCTGCAGTGATGCGACGTCCGGGCCGGTAAAGACTCGATGCTATGTGTGGGCCCTGGTGGCCCGCAGTTGAGGCCGGAGGATGCGGACAGCGCAGGGCCACAGACACATGGCGTTGATGACCCCAAGACCATCGCTACAGAGGCCATTCAATGTCTCAGAAGAAGGGGTCCCAGGCCTGAGCAGCACAGAGTTAGTGGCCCTGGATGTACTGTGGCCGGCACAGGCACCCAGCCACGGGTGCAGTCAGATGGGCCATGCAACCTGAGTGGGTCCCCATCAATGTCCGAGGTGTATGTTGCGGAGGGTTGCGGGGGACAGTGGAAGGTGTCCTCCAGGGCATGATGCGGAAGGTCTGATGTTATCTGGAATCAGCAAATGGAGGAGTGGAAAGCGCAACCCTCGTTTTTACCAACAATTCGGTATCAGCTACATAAGGATGAAAACTAGCCCCTATTCCATAGACTCAAACGCCACCAATGTACGACCAGTGAGTGTCCATGAATGTCGGGGAACACACTTAGTGGCACAGGTGCTGAGAGGGGATGCAGTCTGCGATGATGCCGGTACACAGATGTGAACTCCAACATTGCCAAATCAAGACTCTGTGACCTACTGGACCGCATTGTAGGCTGGAGGCAGCGGTCAGCATGGGCCCACAGACACGTGTCGTGTGCTTGTGATGCATTAATTTGCTTCACTGATAGCAGGGAGTTTAGTGATATCACCCCTGCAGTAGACATCTGGTCACTGCCATTCATGACTCAGGACACAGTTTCACACATGGGACATACTGGACCGCAGTGTAGGCCGGAGGCAGCGGTCAGCAGTGGCCCACAGCCACGTGTCGTTGGCTCGCGAGGCACAGAGTTAGTGACACAAGGGCAGTTGTCGGTAGTGTTCGATCACCTCCGTGACGATGATCCTGTTCCCTCCGGACTGCAACGCATCATCCTCTTACGCCTCTCCGTGCGTGCGATGATATGTATTCTGCCTTTTGAATTACCGATGTTCAGTTCCAAATCTGTGATCCCACTCGTGCGCAGCGTATGCCGAGGGCAGTGGTCCGCATAGGCCCACAGACCAGTGTGGTTGTAATGCCATGCACAGACTTGTTGGCACCACATCGAAGGCAGTATAGTGAATTGTTGTCTGCCTTAAATGATGTTCACTGCCATGGTGTAATCAAGACTCAGTTCCAAATGTGTGACCTACCTGACCGTGGTGTAGGCCTGAGGCAGCGGTCAGCACGGCCCATTCACCTAGTGTCGCCAGCATAGGTTGGATGGCCCCACCGGCCTGCGTTGTTCAGGTTCAGTGGCACCACGTGTAGCCGGCTGGCGTTGAACCGGGTTAGTGGCACCACGTGTAGCCGGCTGGCATTGAACAGGGTTAGTGGCACCAAGTGTAGCCGGCTGGCGTTGAACAGGGTTAGTGGCACCACGTGTAGCCGGCTGACGTTGAACAGGGTTCGTGGCATCACGTGTCACAAGATGCCCATATGGAACTATGCCTCACTGATCGGGGGAGTCTGGTGCTGTGGCCGCTGGCCCAGATTTGGGGTCACTGCCATTCATGATTCAGGACACAGTTTCACATATGGGACCTACTGGTCTGAAGAGTAGGCCGAAGGCGGCAGTAGAGTACGTCAACGAGAAAGGACTAAAGTGGGCCTGTGTCGTGGAGGCCGTGATGGTCTGAGGTGGCTGCCAAGGTCGCGGGCCTCGGGCTTGGAGCTTGCGCCAGCACGTGGTGGGCCCTTCTTGACACACGCCGGTGTCGGCAGGTGAACAGTGTGGCCTGGCTGCGCAGGGGCGGGCCTGACGGGTTCGTGGTCCAGCGTGCCGGGGTCCGGCAGGCGCACAGCATCGCAGGCAACTCCGCTCACGAGGACGGCGGCGGCCTCTTGGCGGGGTGGAAAGCGCCGCCCTGGCAGAGACGTGGGGCTTTCCGGGAGAGGACCACGCCCAAGCCTACGTCCTTTTCATTCACACCCCTACGCTGGGGTGGCATACGCCGGGCCATCCCACTCCGGTGACGCTTAGGGGGTGGCGTCACAGGCAACATTTCCGCGGGGTCCCCCACTGGCTGGGGTGACATGGTTGCGTCCACTGTCCACTGCACTCCATACGCCACAGGTGTATGTCGCCATGGATATGGGTGTGTTCTGCATACTGCGGTCTGTCCAGCACATCTCCGCCACTCTTGGCATTGTGTGCTTTCCTGATCATGGTTCTACTGCATCCTTCACACATGCCTGGTTGCCACCTCTCCCCACATTCGGCTATTATGTGGCTGAGGTGCCATGCCGTTGCTGGCTCATGTTCAGGGCTTGCCCAGGTTACCATTGTAAGTTGTTCTGTCGTGTCTGGTGGGTGGTCATGTTGTTGTGCATGTTGGTTGTGATTTTGTGACGTGTGCATTGCCAGAGTTGTGAGTTGCATGGTTGTGGAGTTGAGGTGTGTGGGGTGTTCATTTCGGACTTGCCAAGGGGGTGTGCATTTCCCTTGTTGCCATCCTGGGAACGCTGGTTGATGATGGACTGTTGGAGGATGAAGGTATCATGCACACTGGCTGTGTATTTGAAGGCGACATTGTTGGAGGTTCCACGGTGTTCTGTTGTTGCCTGCACATTGATGTGAGACGTGTGCTTCCTGTTGAGGGGATTGTGTGCTGTGTCACCAGGGGGCACAGGTAGTACATGTGTGCTGTGGATTGCCCCCAACACGTGCGTGCATCCTGCTATGGCGTATGGTCCTTGCTTGGTCTCCAGCGGATCCTGCGCATTGTGTTGGACGTATGGGGACTGGGGTACCAGGGTGATGGTGATGTCCAGGACAGGTGTGGGGGACTTGGATGTGGCTGGCTGTGTGACTCCTCCGACTCTGGCGGGTGTTGTTTGGGGGTACCAGGGGCCAACAGGTGCAGCCAAGCCAGCAGCTTTGTGTGGGGTGGGATGTTGGTTGTCCGCTGTGTTGGTGCCGTAGGCCTGTTAGGCGATGATGGTCAGGATGCGTAGGATGGTTGTCCCATTCAGCCTGTAGTGGACGGTGACATTGTCAGATGTTGGGTCTGTGCGGCTGGTACGTTTCCTGGGGGTCCGCTGCCTTTGTCTGCGCTGCGTCTGTGGTGGTCCGGGAGGGTGGGGGGGTTGTTCCGGGTGTGGGTTGGGGTCCTGGGGTGGTGGCGGTGGGTGTTGTGGCCCTCTTGGGTGTCCGGGCCGCATGATGAGTGGCTCCACGGCATCTGTTGCCCTTCGGATGTGGCCCTGGGCTGTGCTCCCTTTTGTAGTGCTGGCTGCCGTCCGACTTTACACCAGGTCAGAGCAGGTGTAGATTACCTGGTGCTAACGCGGCTTATCGCCGGTTTTGTGTTTTTATCGCCTATGAGGCTGGTCGTTGTGAATTTTGAGGTGTGATGTTGTCGCGCCTTTTGGCACGGGAACACCCACTCTGCATCTCATTAGTGATAGTTTATTTATTTAGCAACTTGTAAAGCGCGCAAATACCCTTAGGTGTCTCGGCGCTGCGGACTAGGCAGAGGGAAGGCCAGGCGCGGGTGGTTATTGGTTGAAAAGCCAGGTCTTTAATTGTTTCCGGAATGTAAGCAGGGTGGGACTGGTCTTGATGTGGAGGGGGAGCGTGTTCCATAGTTTGGAGGTGGCGACCGTGAATCTTCTGACGCCCCAGGAAGCTTTCATGGTTCGGGGAACAATCAGCAGGTTCGCTGCATTGAGCGCAAGGGTCTGCTGGGCTTGTACGGGCAGAGAGTTTTCCTGAGAAATTCAGGTCCAGTGTCGTGGATTGCCTTGTATGCAATGCATAGAGCCCTGAACTTGGTTCTGCTCCTGATGGGTAGCCAGTGGAGCTGTCGCACCACCTTGGATATTGGTTTGAATTTGGGGGTGGCTGTCAGAATCCTGGCGGCTGCGTTTTGCACCAGTTGTAACTTATTTAGGACTCTTTCTTGAGCATTGATGAGTAGACCATTACAGTAGTCAACCTTTGACATAACCAATGTACTAATGAGAGTCCTGCCGGCACTGGTTGGGAGAAAAGGTAGGAGTTTTTTTTATCATCCTGATGACATAAAAGGATGCAGAAATGACTGCGTTGGCATGGTGTATGAATGACAGCTTGTCGTCGAACATAACACCCAGATTTCTGACCTTTGTGACGGGGGACGGCGGTGAGCCTAACTTAGCTGGCCACCAAGTGGGGAACCAGCTAGGGGAGAGATTGCCAAAGATCATCACCTCCGTCTTGTCTGAGTTTAATTTGAGGCAGTTGTTTGCCATCCATGCACTGATGGCTAGCATTCCCTCTTGAAAGTTTGCCGCAACTGCCCCTCCGTCATTGTGTACCGCTAGCACCAGTTGTGTGTCATCAGTTGCGCGGGTCCTCTGTGGCGATGTTTTTTGCGGCTGCTATCGCGGGTAAACTGGTGCTGTGGGCTGTTTACACCAGCTTGTGAATGGGGAGGTATATTTATCACGACTTTGGCTGCGATAAAGTGCTGTTAATTCGGCGATAGCTCCTTGTGAATATGCCCCTAGGTGTACTAGTGTCTTGCAACACAAAAAGCAATGAACACTTCCACGTCCCAAGGCAAGGAGCAAAAACATCCCTAAAGTACCAAAAGAGTGAATCCTAGAAAGATTTGAGATCCATGGAACCCTTAAAGTGGCCTATGAACACCGAGCACGTCCCAGGACCTCAAAATGTGATGCCACGCTATGACACAATCTACAATCTAACCACCAATCCTTCAAACACTTAATAACTGCACAGAATATCAGGTGAGCAGCACTTTTCAATTTGAAATGCCTTAAGCTCCTCCAATACCGATCAGACTTCCATATTTTAACTGTTTTCTGTTTCTAAGACTGATTACGGAAATATACTACTCATAGGTGTTCCTCAAAACTCCCTGGCACCTTTGGAAGCCCATTTGCATTCAGTGCCAAAACTCACTCCAGGGGCAAACAAATGTGATCACATAGAATTGATTTCTCTGCACTGTTTACTGGAGGCAAGAATTACATTTAGGCTTCCATGTCTCACCTTCAAAGTGCTAAAACTACAAAAGCCATTTTATCTTCTATCCTCCCTTCATATCACCAAAAGAGCTAAAAGTCTCAGAAGTGGGTATACCTTACTTTTTTAGGCAGAGGAATGGAGTACTAACTCTCCTGCTTTTTAAAAAAAACTTTTTTTTAAATTAGAAAACAAAGTCCATACATGGGAACAAAGCAGATTAGTTGCCCAGAATCGAAAATAAACAAAAAAATAGGCAAAGAAGATATTACAGAGAGCCAACAATACATTCAATATCCTAATTCCAAGTAAGGGGAAGTGTTGTAGCAAATCAACCCTAAACCCCTACGTCTTGGCCAGCGAGCGTCTCACCCATCCAGAGCCTAACTGGGTCTTATATCTTGCTTGACATCTGTCTCCGTGCATCACTCTCTAGCAAAGACATTTCCAGAAAACAGATATTAAAAAATTCCCATCACCAATTCCAGAGATTGGTGGTCTTACTCGAGAGCCAAGAGCGTCACAACACCTCACTAGCCAAAGAGATTGAAAAGAAGTATAAACCAGCCATGTTTTGAGTGATGATGAATGCCCCAACATGATCAACTTCGAGTCCCAGCCTACCAATAAATTTGAGATGGTATTAATTTTCCCAAAAACAAAAGCTCAATATAAACATAGGGAAGGGCAAAAAGCGCAGACATGAACCACACCGGCCCCTTTGGTCCCACAGCGAAAGCAGCATTCGTCCGCTTGGAGCTTCATGACCTGAAGGCGCTAGGGAATATAATAAAAGTCATTGATACATTTATTGTGATGAACCTCAATGCATGACCCTCCAGAACCAGACGGAGTCGAGAAAAGAATGAGGCGAGATATAAAGTCACAGGACAGGGAGAGAAACCCCGCCATGCTCCTTAGGCAGCTGAAGGTACTGTATCTTGCAGCGAGGCTTCCTATAACTCCAGATAAACTTCTGCCAACAAGACTCTATCTTATCAACAAGCATTTGCAATGCAATAGGTCTCGCATTTACGCGAGTTTGAGCTATTGGCATTGTAATAACAATGCCTTTATTTATGTTTTGGTTTTTAAAACATAAATAAAGACATTGTCATTTACAATGCCAATAGCTCAAACTCGCGAAATGCGAGACCTACTGCATTGCAAATGCTTGTTTTAATAGAGCGAATCAATTTATTTTTACTTCGTGATGCACGCGCTAATTACCTTCCTTGATATGGAACCGAACTCCTGCAAGATTTAAAATGTTCTATTTGCGGTAAAGCGCATGCAGTTTCTCTCAGAACTTATATTTTTGGAGAACTTTGCATATTTATGCCTGGCCTAAGCGAATATCCCCTCATTAAGGATGCTATTTAACTGTAAAATGTTCTTGATGCCTATAAACTCAGGATAAAGAGCGCCTACCACACCCAGCAATACTCTGACGGTTTAATAAAACCGCATTTATTTCGGCTGCGTCACATCTAACATCTGTAAAAATTCCATGGTTGATTGGAAAACCCCCTAATACGTTAGGCTGAAGTGCACTGTTTAATTTGAATGCCAACACCGAAACCCTGCTTATCTTTTTCTTTCCAATGTGTGCCTCTGTTCCCATATACGCTCTGGTGATAGCGCTGCTGTAAGGAAGTATTACAAAGCGAAATTCTAGAGAGGAACCAAGCGAGCGAGACAGGGAGGGGAAACGTCACTACCACTCACGTTGTTCCTCTCCGTGAAATGTTACATAATGTTGCGTGGCAGCAGTTTCTGGAAAAAAGAGCGATACAATCGCAGTTCACATTTTCCTTTTCTAAAGCGACAAGGAAAAAGCGTGACAGATTTACATATGCCACAATAGTGGTAATGATAAACGACGTTACATATTTACATCGACGGCTGCTGCATTTGTCGGTATGGAAGGTATTGGAGGGTACAGGAGGAGGGGAAAAGAGAAGGGGGGAGAAAAGAGCGAGAAGGTTAAAGGAAGGTGAAAAGCGTGGAAGGGGGGCAAATAGTGGTAGGGGCACAGAACTGAATTGAAAGGAGGTAGTGTACGAAGAGAGGGGAAGCAGAGAGGGGAGAGAAGGAGGCGTTTGAAAAAGTGGACGCAAGTGGTGCGCGCGTGCGACGGCAAAAGTGAAAGCAGGCTGGCGAGTGGTGTGCGATGTGCGCGCACCATGACGAGAGAGGAAAGCCAGATGGCGCCTCTGCTCATCATTGTGCGCGTAACCGCACGCTCTATGCCAGCCAAAAAGCTGTGGTAGCACTTTTAAAAGCCCACACACTAAATGTCTCGCCAGACAGCGCATGCGCTGGCTCAGGCGAGACCTAAAAAAGGCCATAGAAAGAAAAAGAGGAATACAATTGAAGAGATACAAATACCTAGGGAGGATAATCATTTTAATAAGATTACGCCTGCCAATTAGGCCCAGATGCAGGCGATTCCACTTATTATAGACTAACTATTTGTTGATATAGTTTCCCGTAGTTATATTCGACAATCTCCTCCATTTGAACCAATAATTCTACCCCCAGATAGACAGCCAACTGTACCCATCACTTATCCTGGGCAGGAGGAATAACATTAGACAAAACCTGCATTTTGTCAGGATTGAGCTTATAACCTGAAACTTCACCAAAGGACTGAGCGACCGCCTCAACTGCCCTTAGGGCCCTAGCCGGGGTGGGAGTTAAAACCGCTACATCATCTGCATAAACTAAGACCTTCACCTCTAATCGATGTATTCTCAAGGGATGGATATCCTTGACCATTTTAAAAGATTAGATACAGGGCTCGATGTATAAAGCGAACAGCTGAGGAGAAAGAGGACAGCCCTGCCTGGTGCCACGGGAAATGACAATGTGGTCGGAAAGAGATCCTGAGAAGCAGATCCTTGCTTTCAGACTGACGTAGAGTTGACCAACTCTAGAAATAAAGCCAGAGCCAAGTCCAGCAGTCTCCATGACTGCCGAGAGGAAAGGCTAGGAGACCCGGTCAAAAGCCTTCTCTGCATCTAGCAAAATCATACCCATTGGGTAGTGATAGTCATATTGAAGTGTGAAGTTGTCCCGTGTTCAGGGATGAAGCCATGCTGGTTTGAATCGACCAAGCCTGTGATAACCGCTGGTAGCCGGTTAGCAAGAATGCACATATAAATCTTCAAGTTGGCATTGATTAGAGAAATTGGATGATATGAGCCACAGAGACAAGGGTCTTTCCCTTTTTTAGAAGAGATGACAATATTGGTCTCACCCCAAGACCTAGGGACCTAACTAGTCGCATTAAAAGATTTGAACATATCCTGAAGAGCTGGGGCCAAAATGTGTGAGAAAGTCCCAGAAAATTCCAAAGGAATCTGATCGGGTCCGGAAACCTTACCCGTAGCTAGGGAGCTAATGGCAACTTCTACCTCAGAAAGAGGTATAGGTGCTTCTATGTTAGACTGCTGGACATGGCTCAACTTGCAATGGAAATACCGCCCAACAAATTGGTACAGAGCCCTGGCGGGGGGAAAACAGTCCTCTCGATAAAGGTCCTGATAGAACTGCCGAAAAACTTCTCAAATACTGACCAGGTCTAGAACGAGCTCCACTTTTTCTCTCCTAATATGCTGGATAGTATTTAGACTAGAACTGTACTTAACTCTAAAGGAAAGCAGCCGACCCATCTCTTCACTGCACTCGAAACATAACATTTGCCGGGCACAGCACATTTTAACTGCCCAATCCCATATTCGCTTCCTAAGTGAGACCCGCAGGACAGCCAACCGTTCCACAAGCCATTACATCTGCAGCCCATCCCTAGCGATTTTACTACATCCCAAGGTAGTCTCTAAAATGCTACGAGTTTGGCGGGCCTCAGTCTCCTTCAACATTGCCACCCTCATTGATGGGCTGCAAACTGCAGCGTATATCCCCAACTAAAAGCGTGAGTGCATCCTAGACAACCATGGGAGCTGCAGAACCAACATTGACCTCCAGAAACTCAATTAAAGAACGTTCATAGAGCAAATATAATCTTCTTCTAAAAGTAGTCTTCACATGAATGTCCATCCCTGGAGCCCAGAGGGCTGAAGGGGGCCAGCATGCTACTCACTAGAAACATATAGTTTTATGGGGGTCGGAATAGAACGTAAAGCCAGGTTTGTTAACTCACTCAATACCCCATAGATCAACCAGCGCATATGAAGAGGTGAGTTGTTTCAATGCTCCCTCAGCCAATATTTCCCCCAAAAAGCCAGACTCAGATGACTCTGGGCCTGAAAAGTGGAATCTTTTTTCGGGCACAATATAATATTAAAGTCCCCACAGATTATAAGGGGCGATGACCAGAGATGGAGCTCAGCCAACAAGAAGTCTAAGATTGTCGAGTCATCATTATTCAGTGCATAGACTACACAGATGGTGAAGCACATGCTATCCTTCTAAATAGTTGCAAGAAGCCACCAACCCCCAGAGTCGACCTTTTGCCTCAAAACCCCCCATTGCTGTCCCAAGCTAATAATGTGACACCCCTCTGAGCAGAGGTAAAACAAGAGCTACATAGGACTTTATAGCCAAGATCCTTTAACAAGGAAATTTCTGCATGGGATAAATGCATCTCCTGAAGGCAGACAATTTGTGATTTGAGGGTGTATAATTTCTCCCGGGCGATCTTACACTTATGAGGTGCCTTATCTTAGACTTATGAGGTGCCTTAACCGCATTATTATTCCAGGAAAAAATATGCAATTGCTGACCAAGACACCTACTATCACCAGCCATTATCACTGCAAATCGAAATACATGCGCTATCCCTCAACCAGTCGCATTTATTCCTAATCGCCCCCTGAATATGTTCCCACAAATCAATAATCATGATTGTTCCCCAACAAACAGCTTTTCTCAATATTACACCCTCAAACTTTTCCACCCCTTCAACCTGAAAATAAAACCACCAGCCCAAGCTTCCAACACATGAGCCCACCACCACCCCCTCCCTACACCCCAGGTCCCCAATCTGGCGAACCACTCCACCCCCTGAGCTATGCCCTAAAAGAAGGACCAGTAACCCCTATACCGGGGCCTCCAACTATTTAGCTCATGACTATGGTCGGCCCTGGGTCTGAACCACCCCCCCCCCGATAGCACCAAAAACTAAGACTGAGAAATAATAATAGACCCCCTGCCATAAAAGAGAAACAGCTTTTATCCCCCCCCCCGCTTCAACCGCCCCAGCCAGCACGATGAGCACTGGGAGTAAAGGAAACAAGGAATTGTCTCTGGAGTCAGTGTTGCAGGCTTCGCCCCCCATCACAGCTCACTGAAGCTTCTAGGGAGTACTCTCTCCATCCCCTCAACTCACACTACAATGCTGGAGGGGGCCTCACTCCGGATTTTGCGGCCTGTGTGGTTTCCTCTCTCACCTCGACTGATGTTTTCCCAGCCAACTGGAGCTGACCAATGTGACCAACGCGGAAAGGGCTGCATGTCAACCGGAAACTGGAAATGGGCTGACTCACATTGTACAGTCTTCACAGTCGGGGGTAGCATCTGTCTCAGGGATATGGCCACTGGATGCTGTCGCTTCGGGGGGAGATGGGCAGGAAGCCTTCTTTTCTCTCTCTGACTCAAGCAGTTTGTCCAATATTGACAACAATGATCAAACTGCTCAAGCAGCTCAAGTAACTTTTGACCATATCGTTCATCCAGAGCTCCCAAGGAGATCCCTCCTGTCCTCAGATATTTCTCCAGCTAATGCCACGTCTGCCTCGGGGGGCCTCAGTGGTCCTTGGGGTTTGTCAGCTACCCATCTGCAGGACTTTGTCACTGCTGCTTTTGAGCAGGGGGTGATAGATCCTGTTTTTTCACTAGATGGGGAAGGCAAGTTGCTATGGGACCCAGATGGGACGGCTGAGTAAACACCCACCAACGTCTCTCCACTAGTGTCTATTACCACTATCACCCCTATAATCATCAACCAATATATTCCTAAGGGTTCAATCAATCAATCACAGAATTTGTAGAGCGCACTACTTACCCGCGAGGGTCTCAAGGCGCTGGGGAGAGGGAAGGGGGGGGGCTGCTACTGCTCGAACAGCCAGGTCTTGAGTAGCCTCCTGAAGGTCAGCAGGTCTTGGGTCTGTTGTAGGCTTAGTGGAAGGGTGTTCCAGGTCTTGGCGGCGAGGTGTGAGAAGGATCTGCCGCCGGTGGTTGTTCTTCGAATGCGAGGACGGTGGCGAGGGAGAGGTCGGCGGAGCGGAGCTGGCGGTTGGGGACGTAGAAGAAGAGTCGTCTGTTGAGGTAGGCTGGGCCAGTTTTGTGGAGTGCCTTGTGTGCGTGGATGAGGATTTTGAAGGTGATCCTCCTGTCGATGGGGAGCCAGTGCAGGTTCCTCAAGTGGGGGGTGATGTGGCTGTGGCGTGGTACGTCGAGGATCAGGCGTGCGGAGGCGTTTTGTATGCGTTGCAGTCGCTTCTTGAGCTTGGCCGGGGCTCCCGCGCAGAGGGCGTTCCCATAGTCAAGTCTGCTACTGACGAGGGCCTGGGTGACTGTTCTTCTTGTGTCTGTCGGGATCCACCTGTAGATCTTGCGAAGCATGCGGAGGGTGTTGAAGCAGGAGGAGGAGACTGCGTTGACTTGCTTGGCCATGGAGAGCGTTGAGTCGAGGATGACTCCCAGGTTGCGTGCGTGGTCGGTGGGTGTCGGGGCTGCTCCCAGCGTCGTTGGCCACCAGGAGTCGTCCCAGGCTGAGGGTTGGAGCCGAGGATGAGGACCTCCGTTTTGTCCGTGTTCAGCTTTAGTCGGCTGATCTTCATCCAATCGGCGACGGCCTTCATTCCTTCATGGAGATTGGCTTTGGCGGCGAGGGGGTCCTTGGTGAGGGAGAGGATCAGTTGAGTGTCGTCGGTGTAGGGTTGGGATTCTGGGGGGACCCCTCTCCCCGATTAGGGTCATCATCCCTACAGGACGCTCCCACCCTGAATGCCACCTATAATCTCCCACTGCAGCATAGAAGGAGCATCGGAAAGATTCTCTAGGATTGAAGTCTGCCCATCTAATGGCTCGGGTTGTTGTATGGAAGCTGTCTACAAATATGGATATTATTCATTCTCGCCTCAGGGGAGTGAAGACATCCAGACTGCCCTCCATATGGCAGTTGAAGAAAATTGTTCAGACCATCACCCAGCATGGCTCCCAGTTTTCTAGTCTCTCATCTGGGGTGGAAGATTTGGAGAACAGGTCACATAGAAATAATTTGTGGGTCCTGGGTATTCCAGAAGGCGCAGAAGGAGACGATCCTAGGGGCTATGTTGTTCACCTGTTTCGAGAAGCTTTTAGAAACTGAGACATGGATAGTATGATCCAGAGGGCATATTGTATTTCATTTAGGCGTCCCAACAAGGGGATGTCCTCCCGTTACCCGCGGGCCATTATTATCTTTCTAGGGAATTTTATTCTACAGCAGGAAATCTATCGAGCATCCCCACCAAAGTCACGCATCAAAGCCTTTGGGGTGCAATTTTTTGTCATCAAACTGTGGTGAGGCATTGGCGATCGTCTCTCTTATGGAACCTGCAACCTTTCAGAATAAATTTGATGGTCATTTTTGCTATGATGGCCCAAAAGTTCAGGAGTTGTTAACTAAATGCAGCTGGGGAACTGAGCTAGTACCATTATGTGTATTTATGTTTAATCATGCTTCCTCCTCCTTAGGTAGAGCGGCCTCCAGCATTGTTGTCTCTTACTGAAAAATGGTAATTGTTGTGGAGTTGCTGTTACAGGTTCAGGATGGGAGGGGCTCCTCTCTGAGAGCTTGGGGGCATGTCATGATGGCCAACTCTCCTGCTTCTAAGTCATTCTCTAGGACTACCCTACCCATTTGGAATCAGCTTCCTGAAGATATGAGATGTCAACAAATTGTGTGTTCTTCCAGAAAAAAAAGCTCAAAATGCAACGTTCTAAAACTAACCTAAATGTGTAACCCTCTTGTTGATCTACATCTCTAATATATATAATGACACCTCAGCTTCATATTTTTGTCATCTTTTCCTCGTTTTGCTCTTTCACAATAATTGCCCTATCTCTTTCCATTAATTTCATACCCCCTCCTTCCTCTCTTGCTAACTTCATCTGACTCAGCTCTAAGTTAAAAAAGTACCACTCTTATGAAACATTTACATTTATATGTACACCCCTGACATTGTGATTTTCTTTGTTTACATAATGGTCACTTATACCATTTGGGGATAAATTAACACTATATAAAATCTCTAAATAAATACATTATTCTGCCAATTGTTCTGAGTCAAATGTGTAGAGTTGATGCTGGGTCATTGTGGATAGCAGACCCACACCATGCAACCAGCAAGAAAGGTTAACGAGTTGACACTGTAAATCTATTTTAATTTGGCTTCCAAATTGGTCTGAGAAAAGAAATCATCGTATTAAGTATCAGGTAAACGCTGTTCACCAAACATGACCAAAGACAACATCCACATAGATTCTACTGCACATCTCAGTAGCATTGGACACCATCAACCACAGCCTGCTTGGATTCACTCACATGAACCCTACGGACTTCCCAAACTAGTTTAATATTTTTGTTGACCCACTGAAAGGAACAAGACAACTAGGACCCTTTCTCTCCAAAATTATCCTCACTAACTGGAGACACTCAAGGACTGGCCCTTAAATTGATCCTTTGCAGTGTCTACATGTTCCAGTTATCCTACACCATGGAAATCCATGGAAGCAGTCACCGCATTTTCTGATGATACCCAGACCTTCCTCAATGGCAAGAAAGACCTGAGGAACACCACTAGGTAGCAAACTCGCTGAAGATGATTGAGTGATAAGTCAAACTCTGTTGGTTAGGCCTTAAAAGACAGCAGACAGAGATACAGCGTCCAGCTCAGTTAGCTATTCCAACTCATTGGGGCACTCCGTCAACAGTGCAAAAGGAAATTAATTTGTGAGTTATATTTGATAGCGAACTCTTCTTCACTCCCAAAATTATTGCATTTGTTAAGAAAACGTTCTAGAACCTACTCCACCAGCTCAGAGAGGTAAGACGACCTGCCCATTTAGACAAACTAGGGTCGGATGCCAAGTTCGAGGGGGAAAAAAAACAAATTTAAAACAACCAAAATGAAAAAAATAAATGGTGGGAAAGATGCCAGCATAGTCGGCAGTCACGCAAAGCCAAAAGAACAGTTGTAAATGGAGGTTATGATTAAGGGCAGAAAAAGCAGCACCCGTGGTTCTGATGTGGCAGTTGCTAGAGTGTGGCCACGCCCCCTTGTTCAATGTCATCCCATTGGATGCAACGTTATAAGCAGTATTCTCATTCTGGGACTAGACTGAGCACTTCATGTGATCTCCCGTAAAGGTAGAAGAAACGGGGCATATATTTTTAGCAGCCCACTGTTGGCAGGACTAAATGCCAGGACACCAATTTCAAGAGTGGCTAGCATTGATTCCACCTCACACCTCGTTCTTCCACCCCATACACTTCCTGTCTCTTTTTATCACTCTTGCAGGATATTTTTCATTCCTACTTTGACTCTTTTCCTATTTTTCTCTTCTTCCTTCTTTCTTCCTTTCTGCTTTTCCCTCTCGTGCTCTGGGTGAACGTTTATGAGGAAGTATCCTCCCGGGTCCCCGAGGATGAGTACCAATACTCATCACCAGCAATCCCAGCACAAATTAAGCACTGGCAGCGCCCCTCAGAAATGCTGCTGTAATCTGAATGGAATAGTACTGCCACTTTTCAAAATGGATGCTGTAAATCTAATGTAATGGCACGATGTCAGAATTTCTAAGCAGGAGTGCTCTGCTTTTAAACTGCCAGTGGCAGGACTTCTCAGCAGAGATGGTTTTTTTTTTTATTAATGGCAGAGTGCAGGAACTTCTCAGCAGGTCTTTTATCCTTTCAAATTTGCAGGATCAGAGCTTCTGAGCAGCCTTGCTATACTTTCATCAATTCATTGCTGATAGCTGTTTCCATGTTCAACCAAAAGGCAAACATTTGAATGGGCGTGGAGCCTGGACTATCATTGTACCCTCAGAACTGGTTTAATGGACAATTGTATGATGCACTAAAGGCAGTGTCAGTGCACGCTTTTCTAACACACAGAACGGGTATTGCAAAGGCAGCAACAGTGCAAGCTTCTCTCACAAACACAGAACGGGTAGAGCACAGACAGCAACAGTGCAAGCTTCTCTCACAAATACAGAACGGGTATTGCACAGGCAGCAACAGTGCAAGCTTCTCTCACAAATACAGAACGGGTATTGCACAGGCAACAACAGTGCAAGCTTCTCTCACAAACACAGAACAGGTAGAGCACAGACAGCAGCAGTGCAGGGTTTTCTGAGACACAATCACAGTACAGGAAGCAGCCATTCTTCATTCACACCTACCAGATATAGTGCAGAGAGCAGGAGGATAATCTTCACTTCGTGACATGGGTCAGTTGTACATTCTCTCCTGTTAATTTCTTTGTACTTACCCGGCACTTTCAATTTTAGTTAAGCCTTTAAGTAGCCAAACTACAGATCCCAGAATGCAGAGAGATCACAATTATTTGATGAGCTCTGACGCCACACACGTGACATCTTGAAATATCTGTGGCATTTTGCAACAGATAAACCTGATGGAGTGTGCTGCAAAGGGAAAGAATTAAAAAATCTAATTGTACCATGCGAGGGCTGGCTAGTACATCCTGTCTTTTTTATGAGTTTGCCTTCTGGTGATGGCAGTTTTATTTTTCCATTGCTATTGCAGGAGTAACATTTTCAAGATGTAAAGAAAGAATATAATACAAAAAGTTCTTAACATTGCTAAACTTGTTAAATCTTGATAATGCACTACAGTCATCATAGTTTTTTTTGTCTAAATTGGTAGTGTAGAATTTCGAGTAGGAATATCACCTTAATGTTGCAGCTAAATAAAAATATTGAAAGGTAAGTGCATATATTGAAGTATAGATTGCCTATTCTTAAATCACATCTACGAACCTTGAAGATATTTATATATCATCAATATACCTATATGTGGAGATAGCTATAAAAAAAATCTATACATACGTGCCTATTTTTGTCCTCAATATTATGGCTACGATACTAAGGTTTAATAATATCCCACACTGATAAATTGAATAGTCAGCCTTATAAAAATTCCATACAAAGAAAGCAAATTTAGTTAAATGTTCATCTCTCAGCTTCATAAAGAGTGAAAGGAAAAACAGCATCAGAGTGGTTTAGTTTAATCTTGCAATTTTATAAACATGAAAATAAATGAAGCTGCATCACTTAGTGATTTCGTTTGATTGTTGTCCCTCTGGGACCAGGCACCAATTGATCAGCCAATGGAGGGGCGTAGAGCTTTTGGAATTGATTTGCAGAGTGCTCATATCTTGCCATTATTGACATAAACATTAACTTAATGAAGTGTTAACTGCTGCTGGCCCAGCCATCAATGCCCAAACACTGCTCACAGAGGCACCACTCAAAGCGACTGAATAAACTAAAAGAATTGTCTGATTATGCCCGGCAATGGTAGTCCATCTGCCCTCATCTAGCCAACATGACTACCAAAGCTCACTGACAAGGAGAGCGGTGGAAGCAGATGAAAGAAGTGCGGGGAGCATTAAGAGATGGCGATCGACAGTTCTAGCGTGATCATCTTCTTCCAGGTCATTACAGACACTGTTTCCATTCCTGAACATTCATTCGATCACCTTCTGTATTCAGGATGTTAGCTGTGCTTCCATTGGCCCAATTAGACTAATACACATAAAAAAAACAATTTGTAGGTGACATTTTCAGGACTGGAGACAGTGTCCTTATTGGCCTGGAGTAAAGTGGTCATTCTAGATACTGGAAAGTTCAACGTGGTGCAAACAGGGTCAGTGCACCCTATCCATAATACAAGCTCAGAACTTTATTTCTTCATCACCCTCAGTCCTGCGGTCTCTTCCATCCTCTTAGTGCTCAAGACAGGGACTCTATCAGAAGGGCACTGACTGGGAAGACCCAACATTGGGGTACAGGCTTGTGTTACTGACAATGAGACACTGACACTGGGATATCGACACAAGGACGCGAAGACACTGACATTGGGACACAGTCATTGACACAGACACTGGGACACTATCATGGACATTGAGCACTGTGCCTGGCTACACAAATACTGACAAGACGACATTGACATGGAGACACTGAAACTAACATGGGGACATGGGCATTGAGATGCTGACATTGGCACATGGACAATGACACAGAAGAACTAAAATTGGGGCACCGACTAGGGGACAAACGTGAATACATGAATGGGGACACTGGCATTGATACTGAAACACTGTTGGAAGAAGTAAACAGAGGATATTGAAAGCTATGCACTAACACTAGATTGGAGAACTGACCTGGGAACACTGACAAGTGCACAAACACTAATGATGAGACACCAACAAAATGGCACGACCACTGGTACACTGAAATAGGGAAGCTACGACTCAAGGATGTCAGGAACCACGTCGGTTAAGCGCCTACCTAACCGATGGGACTACAATTCCCAGACGTCCTGAGGAGGAGGAGCGAGCGTCTACAAGAAGACGCGACGCGCGCTTGTCAGCGTGCGTAATTCTTGAATTGTGTGTTGCAGCTCGCGGCTGGGAACGGACCCGAGCGGGGAGAGCTCCGTGCCCTGCCTTGGGGGGGTTTTTGGTTCGGAGGAGAGCCGCCGCTCCATTGTGTTTGGCTGAGCACGTCTGCGACCTGCTGCTGGTCTGGATTCCGGTTGGCGTTCCGCGGTGGGATTGCAGATTTTCCCACGGAGACGCCGAGAGGTTCTGGGTGTTGCTGGTCGAACACTCTGCCGGTTGGAGAGTGTGCCTGGGATCAGCTGTTGAGGGCGACGGTGAGGATAACCGCTCCGCCCTATCGTTTTGGACATGTCTGAGGTAGGAGCAGAAATTGCCTCAACACATGTCTACATTCATTTAACCCTGGAGGGAGCAGCTCTATCGTTTCTTTACAATTAAATCTTTCATTCTCACGAGGTGCGTTACTTAAACACTCACCTGTTACTTGGGGAAAGTACTTTGAACTTTGTTATCATTTCCATTAAGGATTAAGACTTTGGCTATTATCGTTTCCATTAAGGATCGAGACTTTGGCTATGAGCAACCTTAAAGTCGTAGCTATTTAGAGAACCGGTATGTACTTGGGTTCCTATGTATGGAGGATGCTAGTGTTGTGGGATAGTATGAGTGTGGTTTAACCTACTGTGTTTTGTGTATTGTAGGCTTATTTACGCATGGGACTGGTTGTTTTTTCCCAAAGCTAGGAAACGGCTTGGATGATCTCTCACGTAGATAAGGTAGCCAGAGCACATTAGTGAGATCTTATGAGAGTAGCGTTGCATGTGTATGTATTCATGTTACTTGTTCTTTGTCTTATAGGTTCTCCTCCCTGCTGTGCTCAACCTACCCTTTCCCTCACTTGATCGCCCTAATACTCTGTAACGTTCAGTTGGAGTTGGGGATGTCAAGGGGTGGACCCCTTATTGCATCATCCGGACCCTGAGGAGAAACAAGATCTCAAAGGACCGAGATCCTTTGCAGAATTACGCACCCAAGAATAAAAATACTCCTCCCGTTCCGGGTGTGGCAATATATGGCGTCTATGGATGATGTTGTTCAGGCATTGGCCTTGGTTCAACAGGAACTTGTGGCCTCCAGGCTTGAAACGGCCGCTTTACGTGATAGGGTCGATAAGTTGACCAGAAACCCTTTTGATGTATCCGCCCCCACACCTCAAATACAGGTTACTGTTCCTCCTCCCATCCCTTTAGCTAGCTCAGAGAGGTATGCAGGCGACCCACATAAAATTCAGGTGTTCCTAACGCAGATCATGCTTCATTTCTCTTGCAAACTCTCATCCTTCCCGAATAATCACTCCAGGGTAGCTTTTCCAATATCATATTTGATAGGAGATGCCGCCAACTGGGCAGTTCCATTGGTCAGAAACAATGACCCAGTGTTGTCTGACTGGGCTGCTTTTCGTGCTGCGTTCGAGGGAGTGTTTGACAGGCGAACCACCGCCTTTAGCGCAGATCGCGAGTTGTTAGAGTTGAAGCAAGGAAAACAGGATCTGGTAACCTACCTCATGTCTTTCAACCGGCTGGTAGCGGAAGCTGCATGGCCGGAAGAAAAGAGAATGTCTCTTTTCTATCATGGCCTACACGATGAGTTGAAGGACGTGTTGGCACAAATTGACCCACAGCCAGTCAACTGCACTGATTTAATCAGCCTGACATTGAGACTATATGGTCGTATGTCCGAAAGAGGGGAAGAGAGACTTAAAGGAGACAGGTCCTTCTAACGGTCTGACAGGAACCCCCGGAAAGATATGCCTAGTAGTGAAACCATGGCCGAACCTATGGAGATTGGAGCCATTAGGGCACCGCTCTCACGTGTAGAGAGGGAGAGTCGCCGAACACAGGGGCTATGTATGTATTGTGGCAAACGAGGGCATTTCGTACGTGACTGCCCCTCAAAACCTAAGTCGCAAGGTTTCTCCTATAGAAAGAAGAAAACAGCGGTTTCCGTTCTATGTACGGAGTCTGGTACCTCTGGAATGACTCCCTCTGTACATCCAGCGGAAAAGGAATGGAAGATTCCATCCTTATCGACAAACAAGCTAAAAGATACAGAATCTCACATAGTGCTCGCTATGGGTCTGGAGTACAAGCAACAAGTATATCAGGTGTTAGCCATGTTGGATTCCGGGGCTACGGGGAACTTTATCGATAGTGGGTTGGTGAAACAGTTAGCTTTATGTAGTGTACCTCGTGATACCCCAGAGGAGGTCTTGGCCGTGGATGGTAAGCCTTTAAAATCAGGTCTCATTACGGACCAAACAGAACCTTTAAGATTATCGGTTAAAGATGGGAAAAGACAGCATCTAGAAGAATTAGCTTTGAACATCATAGCCGCCCCCCAGTACGAAATAATGTTGGGAATGCCATGGTTCTGGCACCACAATCCCACCATAGATTGGAGAAACAAAACAATACGGTTTCTATCGGAAGAATGTAAAGAGCATTTTTTACACAGGACACTTCTTCTCAAGCGGCAGCTCTAACTTACCCGTTCTGAGTAGCTACGGCAGCTGAGAAAGAGGTAGTGTTGCCATCCGAGTACATCCAGTTTTCTGATGTGTTTAGTAAAGTTCAGGCAGAACAGCTCCCGCTTCAAAGGATATATAATTGTCAGATCGATTTGGTCGAGGGAGCGACCATTCCGGCTTGTAGGGTGTACGCTTTGTCAGATCCAGAAACTAGACACCTTAAAGAATACCTCGATCATTTTCTTGAAATCGGTTTTATTAGACCATCACGTTCTCCAGCAGCCTCTCCTCTTTTCTTTATAGCTAAAGCGAGTGGCGAGTTAAGAGCCTGTTGTGACTATAGAATGTTAAACAAGATCACTATATGCAATAGATATCCTTTGCCGCTTATTACGGTATTGTTGGATCAAGTAAGAGAAGCCATTGTTTACACCAGGCTAGATCTGAGAGGGGCCTATCATCTGGTACGCATCCGAGAGGGGGATGAGTGGAAAACCACCTTTAAGACACGTTATGGTTTGTTCGAATATACTGTGATGTCGTTCGGACTGTGCAATGCCCCGGCAGCTTTCCAGTATTTTTTGAGGGATGTCCTGAAAGAGTATGTGGATCGGTTTGTAGTGGTATACATAGATGATATCCTTATTTACTCTGTGTCTGCGGAGGTGCACAACGAACAAGTCATCCTAGTGTTGAAAAAACTAAGAGAATACCACTTGTTTTGCAAGTTGAGCAAGTGTGAATTCAGTGTGCATGAAGTGGAATTCCTAGGGGTAGTACTCTGCCCAGAAGGGTTGAGTATGGCAGAACGCAAGGTGCAAGCAGTGCAGGAATGGCCCGTCCCAAAGAGCGTGAGAGACGTACAATGCTTTTTGGGATTTGCAAACTATTATCGCAGGTTCATACTGAGGTTCTCCCAAGTAGCAGTCCCTATCACAAGACTGCTTAGAAGAGGGGTTCCTTTTCTTTGGACAAAGGAGGCCTCAGCAGCCTTTTCCTTCTTAAAACATGCTTTTACCACCGATCCAGTGCTTAGACATCCCCAACTGGAGGTACCTTTCATAGTAGAAGCAGACGCTTCTGATGACGCCATTGGAGCCATTCTCTCTCAGAGAGATAAACTTACCGGACAGCTGCATCCGGTGGCCTATCTATCCAAAAAAACTAAATCCTGCGGAAAAGAACTACACCATTGCTGAGAAAGAACTGTTGTCAATAAAAAAGGCTTTCCAGGAATGGCGACATTACTTATGGGGGGGCTCGTTACCCCATCACAGTATACTCCGATCACCGGAATCTACAATACATGAAGACAGCTCGGCATCTCTCGCAGAGACAGATGAGATGGATGCTGTTTTTTGCGGAGTATGACTTTGTGATTACCTTTAGGCCAGGAACTGAAAATCGCAAAGCGGATTCCTTATCTCGACAGGAATCAGCTGAAGAGGCCATCACTAAAACCCCAGAGGCAATAATCGATCCGGCAAAAGTACTATGTGTTCTCAGGGCTGATATTTTCCTGGAAGAAGTGACCAAACATAAAACTACAGAAGGGTGGGAAGAATGGGCACAAAAGGATGTCAACCGTAGTATCAGACAAGGACTGCCTTTTCAGAGTAACAAGCTGTATCTCCCAACCCCTGAACTACAGAAAAGAGCTTATACCTGGTGTCATGTATCTCCCTTGGCTGGACATCCAGGAATCCTCAAAACAGTGCAATTGGTACAAAGCCATTTCTGGTGGAACTCTTTGCCCAAGGACGTCCGAACCTGGGTAACACGTTGTGAGGAATGTGCTAGAGGAAAAGGGGAAAACACTAAGAAGAAAGGAAGGCTTATACCCCTGCCTACCCCTCAACAGCCATGGCAGAACATCAGTTTAGACTTCATCACTGGGTTACCAATGGATCAAGAGTGTTCAGCCATTTTAGTGGTAGTGGATAGCCTTACGAAAATGGGCCATTTCATTCCCTGCAAAAACCTACCAACAGCGGGACAGACAGCTCAACTACTGCTGAACAATATCATAAGATTACACAGATTGCCCAAAGTTATTGTGTCCGATAGGGGACCACAGTTCATTGCGAGCTTCTGGAGGTCGTGGTGTAAAGCCTTACAGATCGAATCAGCTGTCTCAACAAGCTTCCATCCCCAAACGGATGGCCAAACTGAAAGGCTTAATCAGACTTTGAAGAAGTATCTGCGGTGTTATGCCAAGGAGGCTCATGATTCCTGGGTGTCACTGTTATGGATGGCCGAGTCGTCTCACAACAATGCTTTACACTGTTCGACAGGAGTATCACCGTTTGTGGCCAACTTTGGTTACAGTGCAAGGACTCTACCCATCAACATACCTGTCAACCTTGCAAACCAACCCTCAGTTCGGGCACACATTGAGTCTCTACATACTGTTCACAAGAAAGCAAGATGACAACTGTTGCTAGCTAAACAGGTGTACAAGAAATGGGAGGATCGGCACAGAATCAACGGGCCCCAGTATACGGTTGGAGATCGGGTATGGCTATCCACGAAGAACATTAAGTTTAAACTGCGTAGTGTGTTCCATCCCAAGTTCATTGGTCCGTACACCGTTGTGAAACGGATCAATCCAGTTGCCTACAGACTAAGGTTGCCTGGCAGTCTCCGCATTCACCCTGTGTTCCATTGCAGTCTTTTGAAACCTGCTATGGGGGCTCGACGTCGAGCACCTCCTCCGGTGTCTCGCGATGGAGGTTTGGAGTATGAAGTCAGGAGAATACTGGGTTCACAGTATCGAAGGGGCAAGTTGTGGTATCTCATCTCTTGGAAAGGGTATACCGCTGAGGACGATTCATGGGAACCATGTTGCAACCTGCATGCCCCTGCCGCAGTAAGATCCTTTTTTCGCAGGCATCCCTCCAAGCCTGGTTCTAGGAGGTGCATGGCGGGTGGGCCTACTGTCAGGAACCACGTCGGTTAAGCGCCTACCTAACCGATGGGACTACAATTCCCAGACGTCCTGAGGAGGAGGAGCGAGCGTCTACAAGAAGACGCGACGCGCGCTTGTCAGCGTGCGTAATTCTTGAATTGTTTGTTGCAGCTCGCGGCTGGGAATGGACTCGAGCGGGGAGAGCTCCGTGCCCTGCCTTGGGGGGGTTTTTGGTTTGGAGGATAGCCGCCGCTCTGTTGTGCTCGGCTGAGCACGTCTCCGACCTGCTGCTGGTCTGGATTCCGGTTGGTGTTCTGAGGTGGGATTGCAGATTTTCCCACGGAGACGCCGAGAGGTTCTGAGTGTTGCTGGTCGAACACTCTGCCGGTTGGAGAGTGTGCCTGGAATCAGCTGTTGAGGGCGACGGTGAGGATAACCGCTTCACCCTATCGTTTTGGACATGTCTGAGGTAGGAGCAAAAATTGTCTCAACACATGTCTACATTCATTTAACCCTGGAGGGAGCAGCTCTATCGTTTCTTTACAATTAAATCTTTCATTCTCACGAGGTGTGCTACTTAAACACTCACCTGTTACTTGGGGAAAGTACTTTGAACTTTGTTATCATTTCCATTAAGGATTAAGACTTTGGCTATTATCGTTTCCATTAAGGATCGAGACTTTGGCTATGAGCAACCTTAAAGTCGTAGCTATTTAGAGAACCGGTATGTACTTGGGTTCCTATGTATGGAGGATGCTAGTGTTGTGGGATAGTATGAGTGTGGTTTAACCTACTGTGTTTTGTGTATTGTAGGCTTATCTACGCATGGGACTGGTTGTTTTTCCCAAAGCTAGGAAATGGCTTGGATGATCTCTCACGTAGATAAGGTAGCCAGAGCACATTAGTGAGATCTTATGAGAGTAGCTTTGTATTTGTATGTATTCATGTTACTTGTTCTTGGTCTTATAGGTTCTCCTCCCTGCTGTTCCCAACCTACCCTTTCCCTCACTTGATCGCCCTAATACTCTGTAACGTTCAGTTGGAGTTGGGGATGTCAAGGGGTGGACCCCTTATTGCATCATCCAGACCCTGAGGAGAAACAAGATCTCAAAGGACCGAGATCCTTGCAAAGGACACTGAAATTAACTCTATGAAGTGACAAGAAACAAGGGTAGAAGCATGTATGCACTGACACTGGGTCGCTGGCACTTGAGCACCAACTCTGGCACAGGGAAACTGCCAGGGGCCACAAACTGTGGGTCACCAACATGTGCACATGAATACTGATAGTGTGGTACTGATAGAAGAGCATACACACAAACACACTGCTACATGAATACAGGGAAATTTATACTGACAAATGAACACTAGCACATGCATTTGGAAGCACATGGGAAACTCTGGGGCAGAGCTGCAGATACAATGAAACACTGACACTGGGACAGATAAACTTACATGGAACACTGGCAAAGGAATGGTGACACTGGTTCAATTACACAGACACTGAAAGACTCCGAAATGGGGATGTCAGCACTTACCATCAATTGAGACACAATCATGTCACAAAATTACAAGGAGCACTTTTCACAAGCCTATAGATGGCATCACCTTTTAAAATTTTTAACTATTTTTAAGCAGAATATATCAAAATAGTAACCAAACATACAAATACAGTCAAATCCCCGTCTTGAGGAACATATCAAAACTGAATATTTCAAGAACTCATCAATTCCACAATGTTTCTCATGCACTTTTTTATTCTTTTTTTATCGTGCAATGAGTAGATCTGCACATATGATCTTCAGTTTCAAGATTCGTCGTTGTATTACAATTCCTGTGTAGTGTTATGGGTCCCAATGCATTTCGGGATGACCCTTCATCAGGGGACCACTAAAAGTAACAAGAATAAATTAAATTCCTAATTGTTTCTGTGATTCTGACTCAATCATGTATTTAAATCAAGCTATAATTAAATTTAAAGGTTTTTCAGAAATATACCGTATTCCGCAAATACATAAATACATCCAAAATAAATAAGAAGAATGTATGACAAGATTCAAGCTTTTCACCTGAGTGAATATAAACGTAAAACCCCAGAAAGTGTATGTGCGCAAGTGTAGCCATAAACAAGTCCCCAACAGAACACCTGCTGTGTAATATACAGCGCCCTTTATAACCCCAAAGATAAGTAATATCTACATGTGATCCTCCACAGCTCACCTATCCACAGGCGAAGCACATATATATGAGAATAACTGCAAACAGAAACAAAAACAAAAATAAAGCTAAAAATCAATCAACAATGCTGCTCGCAAGAAAACTACCAAAATATGTTGCTTAAATGTCCTCAAAGGTGTCACTTACATAAAAAGAAAACACGTCTCGCAGTTATACTTCAACTTTTATCCTAATGATTGTCGCAAATACTCCATCAGTACTCCCATTGAGAAATAACTCACATCAAACCTTCATGCCAATGCTGAAAAGACGAATGAAAATAAATATGAAGACTGTTATGGTGATCCATTACTTCAACATTTTCAGTCTGCATGTTCAACTAAATATAGCACTTTATTTCAAAGTTACCTCGTGTTGTGTTGTTTGCTAGTTTCACCATACCCTTCAGGACAGCTTCCAGCTAAAAAACAAAGAAACGACCATCGTAACCTAAATCCGCCCGTAATTTACAGAAAAAGAATCTCTAAAACGCTACATGACTACATGTGTAACCAAACTGCTACTTACTACAACGAGTCCATCGTTTCCTCTGAAAAACCTCCTCCTGCGTCTTAGCCGACAACCTCCTAATGTTCAAATTTCCACCGGCACCTGACGTAAATGCGTCCAATGTAATGGAGATGAAGGAAAAACTGTCCGTAAATTGACTGCTGGCAGATTTCTCCCTGCAAGCACTGAGAAATCCAAGCGACCTTAGCTCCCACTCATAAAGTAAAATACTCAATATTCAGTTACCAGAAACAGCTGATAAAAAAAGGGAGGCAACTAAAAAAAAATGTCAGCAGTTAGACACTAACAGAGGGACATTGAAAGTGGCAAAGGGAAACATGTGGACGGGGGGACACATACACTGATTTGTGATTGTAAAAAGGTAGGATCGTTCTAGCATGGATACCACTACTTTTTGCCTGGTGTCAGTATGTTTTTGACCTAGTCTGCTGGGATCCTGCTAATCAGGACCCCAGCAACTGTGCTTTCTCCCATAAGATGACATGGCAAGTACTTTGGTACCTCCACAATTGGCTACTTGTGTACCCTTGTAAGTCCGTGGTATATGGTACTAAGGTACCCAGGGCTTAGGTACAACAGGGGTCTCCCATGGGCTGCAGCATGTATTGTGCCACCCATGGGGGTCCACTCAAACTGTGACTATAGGCCTGCCATTGCAGCCTGTGTGAGTTAGTGCTTGCACATCTCATGACAGATTTAAGTTTCCTTATATCTGAGGTTACTGCACTTTAAACCTATAAGTCACCCCTATGGCAGGCTCTTCAGTCCTGAGAGCAGGGTGCTTGGTTATAAGTGTGAGGGTGCCCCTACTTGAGCAGGACACCCCTACAAACTCTGGAGTCGATTCTCCAGGCTTTGTAAGTGCCGTCAGACATTTTGAGACATATAGTGGACATCAGACATTGCGAGATGTCTAACTATATAGTGGTTGTACCGAACCCAGTTATGCTTGGTATCAAACATGTTGGAATCATACCCCTACACCGATTCCGGAGCTGGAAGTATTTTCCCATGTACTAGGGGGCTCCCTAGGGGACACCCCCTGTACTCCCGGTAACAGCCTTTCAGGGTCTGCAAGCAGGCTAGTGCTGCTGCCGACCACAGACACGATGTTGCCCTCCTGCTGCTGAGCCAAGCTCGAGCAGGGGAAGGTAGAACAATAGGTTTCCTGTCAGAGGGAGGTGTGACCACCTCCCAGACAGGACTTAGTGTATTGGGCTGAGCTGCTTTGAATGGCACATTTGGTGCCCTCCTTGCATACTCCAGTCTGAACCAGTTAAGGAACCCTTGGTTCCTGCTCTGGTGCGAAACTGAACAAAGGACATGGGAGTATTTTTCCCTCTGTCCAGCCCCTCCTTTGGGAGAGACGCCGAGTCATTCCAACACTTTCCTTAGGCTACTTAAGGGTTCCCCTGGGGGTGGGTCCTCAGATTCATCGTGGGACAAGACTCAACCCTGAAACTACGTCACTCTTCAATCTTCTGGACACTTGGACTTCGTTGGACTTCGACTGGAACCGAGACTGCATCAAGGAAGACTCCTGCTGCTCCTGGTCTAGCTGTTCTTCAACTCTTCCTCGTCATCTGTAACTGTGCTTCATCCAGGTTCTCCAGAAGACCTGTGGGCATCAAGGACATCTAAAGAAATCTCCCTTGGAGTGTAGGAGTCACTCTCCTGCATCTGCAGGCACTGCAACAATCTGACTGGTCTGCTGCTCCTGTCATCCTGCAGACTTCCTGAGGTTCAGACAATACAGGTAGTGGTTCTGCAGCTCCCTAGAGGCCTGACCTATCTTCTCAGCAATTTTGAGGACAGTATCCCTCGTCAGAGCCACTGGGACCAAACCCCTGAGCACTGCATTGACTTGCCGTTGACAAGGTTTGTTGGCTCGGCACTCCAGATATCTTTGGGCTACAAGAAGCTCCAGCCTTCAGCACTTCATCCCTTGAAGATCAGTGTCCTCACTGCATCCTCTGCAACGTGGGCCTCCATCTTTGGTGAGCTGCTTGAGGTCCTCTTGCAACACCTGTGCCTTTAGCCTGTGGTTCCTCCTGAGAGTCTTCTCCTGCTTCAGTGGGCTCCCCTGCTTGCTTGTGGCCTGCTCTGACTCTCCTCTATTTGGTGAGTCCCTTGGACCTTGCTGGTCCCAACATTTGCTCCTTTTCGTCTTCCAAACCAGTTGCAACTACCAAGGCTTGTTGGTGATCCCGCCGGACACCGACCACCTAGACGCTGACATCTGACATGAGGCAGCTGGTGCACGGCTCCTGGTCTTCCTCAGTGTCTCCTGGTCCTGATAGCTGCAGCAACAAGGTCACCGTCGATTCTTCAGAACCTCGTACACATCGGTGGGCATTGCGCTTCCGTGCCTCCTGGTCACCTCCAAGTGGCATAGACTCTGTCCCATCTGCTTGCAGGTTCTTCACTTCCAGAATCCACCCTTGGATTCCACCAGACACCTTCGCCATCTTCTCCAGAGGCATCTTCTTCGAAGTCTCTCATTGGTGTCTACGGCAGGTTCCAAAGTCACTTAACCCTATGAACCCGGCTTCCCTGGTGCAGGTAACCTAGTTCCTGGGGCATCCACGGGTGGGGTGGCTCTACAACCTTCTGTCTTCCAAAGGGTTTCTTTGGGGTCCTCTGGGAAGGGTCCTTCTTCTCTAAAAGTTCAACCATGACTTCTCCATTGACTTCCATTGGGCACGCTGCTATGTTTCCACCTTGTATACAGCCTCTGTGGGGTTCCTGGGTACTTACCTTGGGTGGTTCCTTGTGTCCCCGGCTCCTCTGGGGCTTCTGGTCCAAGTCCTGTTCTCTTTTGCAGTTTGCATTCCACTTTCTTAATATGTGGTTTGGTCTTCCCCTGGAGACCAGTGTATATTTGTGCTACTTACCTGATTCTTGCAAAGTATTAGTGTGTATTGTGTTGATATCTCCCGGTAGGAGATATACCAATGTGTTAGTGACAGTATGTGTAATAAAGAAGACCTATTTTTTATAAACACTGTGTGGTTTCTTTTCATCTAATCTACCATACTGATTAAAGTTGGTAAAACAAGCTGCTTTACACTCCTTTAAGATAATAAGCCTGAAGGTTGCTCTCCACAGCTACCACTTTGAGAGCTTTTGAAGTTTATCAAAGACCACTACAATCACCATACTGTTTGTCTAGATTAGTGCAAGTTGCATTAAATAAGTGTGCACCATATACTAAGCCAGCCTCATACAGTGATATTAACATTTGGAAATTGATATGGAGACACTGATACATGGAAGTTGTGGCTGAAATAGACATTGGGAGACTGACACCGACACTAACACTGGGACAAGAGACAAGGGCACTGAGACTTACACAAGGTCCAAGTCACTGGGCTAGAGGCCAAAGCAAAATGAATGTATGGACACAGACTAGACCAGGGAGACAGGATGGGAGACCATAGACAATTTACCAATGGATTTAAGAAGAAACAAGTTCATGGTCCCAACTAAACTGTGTTCTTAACAGATCTCAGCACCACGTGGGCTGGGCATTGGCAAATGCTGCTCATAAGCAATACTCCCTAACCTTTAGTCTTGAAATGTTCTTGAGAAGGCAATCAGCTTCCATACACAATGTCCCCTCATCTAGGCATAAAATAGCCCCACCCTGCCTCAGACAATGTGCCTTCCCAGGATACATCTTTTCAGTTTCCAGCATTGGGACAAGGCAGCCTTCTTTCAGCTGTCAAAGTACAGAAAAGGGGGGCTTTATTCCGGCTAGTGTGGCTGCATATGGTGAAGGCAAATAGGGACTTCTCTGTCCCGCATTGGTTGAGCCCTCTTCATCACTTAAGTTGCATTGCCTGTCAGCTGCCAAGTCTATTTGGAAGCACTGTGCAGACGTCCGCAGAGACCAGTACAGGTTTAGGGTCTCCAGCTAAAATGTATCAGTACCACTCACTCTCAGTGCCCCCCCCCCCGTCTCACAATTTCTCACAAATATTAATTGGCCTTGGGCTGAATAGGGGACCCCGGAAAGGTTGTGGGCCCTTTGAAGGATTGAGAGCCCCCATGCACCGCATGGGCTGCAGGGACTTGTGTTACGACCTTGCCACCAGCACTAATTAATCCCATGTTTGCTGAATACCAAAGGTGCCTAGCTTTGATGCCACCTCAGGCCCCTTTCTTTCACTATCTTACACTTCCTCCGCCCTTTTTCCTTCTTTTACAGGTTTTTTTAACCCCACATTCCCACCTTAGCACTATTTACTCATCTTTTTTTCACAGTTTTCGCATTTCTCCCTTTTGCTCTAGGTCAAAATCTGACACAGAAAAATAAGTCTGGGTCCCCAAAACAGAATTCTGGTGCCCAGCTCAAGCACAAATTAAGCCCTGGGTGTAATGCTCTGAAATGATGGCTGGGTGGCTGCCTGGCTAGTTCTTGTTCCTTTCACTATTGGAAGCAGGCGCATTGCCACACTCATTCCTCGAGCTGTGTCCATGCTTACCCAATACCCCATTGCCTACTTTGTGTACTTGTCCTGCTGACTGTCCTATCGAGGTCGCTCGTGCAGGAGCCAGGTGAAGTCAGTGCCGTGACAGCTGACACTGGCGTCATACCTTTCCATGTCTGTGCCCTCATAACTATGGTCTAATGTGTTTAGAATTGCCTTTAAAAGCCATTCAATTATCAATGGCTGTTAGCAAAATGTGCCTTGAAATGCAGCACTTGCCACACATTTCCTCAAAGGTGCCTGACTGGAAAACGCACAACCCCAAATGCACTTATGTTCTATTTAGTTCATCAATTTTACTGGCTGAAAGGGCTCTCAAGACACCACTTGATACACATTTCATGAAAAATTCCACATATCTCTGGCTTACATTAAAACTGTATCAAATAGTGTGTTGTTCCAGATAGTTCCCACACCTACATTGAGGGTAGAGCACTTGATCACATGGTTTTGTTTCTTATTCCAATGGTGCAGGGAATACCTTCTTGAGGATGCAAGTGCCTTCACCCACCTAGATAGCATGCTTCATTATTGGGACCTACTCCATGTTAGGTGAGCGGTGCAATGCCCAGTGGGTCCATCGTACGGGGCACTTAGGTGGAGATCTTTTTCGTGCACTTTTTGAGAGAAAGTGAGATGGAGGTGATAGCAGGTGAGTTTAAAGATAAAATTGCTTGTAGAAACTAAGGTAACACCCCTTTTATTTACAGTATGGTGTTTTACGGCAAGATTAAAAACAAAGGGCCTAACTGAACTTTAGTTGTTACTTGATCCTAAAAACTGGTTTACATGTTTCACACCTATCTGCCTATCCAGCTCAAGTGGTGTTTCTTCAGGACCAAAACTCGAGTACCCTACTATCTAGGCAAGTAAACTCAACTTAAGTTGTCCTCAAGCTAATTGTGAATAGGTGGATGCAAACATCCCATTGAGTGTCCCACACATAAGAGAACTCATATGATCCAGTATCTGTGTACCCCTTGTGTGACCATACAGGGCCCCCATGGGATGAGGGAACACAACAACCGTCTAGCTCATTACCTGTATCTTAACAGTGTGCCCGTGGTCTAAACCTGTCGGAGTATCCCACTCCACATTTCGAACTAATTATCATAAATAGTTGTAAATGTCAAATAATGCTAATACAGCACAATATGTTGCGTTCTTTGAAATCTCATTAGATTGTGCCATTTCTTAATAAAACCACACCTCTGTCCAATCCTGAGATTCCTGTTCTGCTGCTGTTGTTCTATGGGCACTGACTGCCCAAAACATCTACACATAGCTGCAGGCCTGTGCGTCGGTGTGTGGACTGCTGCTGTTCGGTGGTTTCCCCTCACAGCCCACAGCTGAGGACAACACTCTCTGCTCGTCCAATTCAGGGGCGGCTCCTCCATAATGGCGGAGGAGCGTCACCCCCCTGCTAAAAGAGGAAAAATAAAATGATAATAAAAGCATTTTATTATCATTTTATTTTTGCCTGTCTGACAGCTGATGACGCGAGTCTTCAGCGGGGCGGGCCAGGCAATCCTGTTCCACCTGCATGACAGGGGGAAGAAAGAGCACATGTCTGTTAGGCCGGCCTTTTTAGGCCGGTCAAACAGACATGCGCACTTTGGTTTCTCCAACCCAGCTGTGTTGCACAGCCGGGTTGGAGAAACACCACAGGCTCCCAGGCACTGTCTGAGCAGCAAATGAAGCCGCTCAAAAGAATCCCTTGGCATCTGGGAGCCGGCGCAGTGTGCAGCCGAAGTCGAGGATCGGGAGAGAGGAGCAAGGTGGTAGCCTTGGGAACGACAGATAAGTGTAATTTTAATAATTTTAATTATGTGTTTAGTTTTTATTGTTCCCCCGCCCCACCACTGAGCAATGATAGCAGCTACCACTGGTCCAATTGCACCGTCCACCTTGTGCCTGATCGGGGAGAGTTGCACGGACCACCATCAGTTTCCTGGCCTTGAATGCCCTGCCCACAGGACATGCTATGTCAGAAAATCTGTTACGTGTAGCAGGGCTGGGTGAGTTTTAGTTCACAACTGGCAAACTTGGGCAAATTCCCCTGCCTTTGCTGGGGCGCAGTCCTCAACTTTGTTTCACTTCACAAGCACAGCGAAAACTTTCATCCGCTCCTAGTCAGCAGACCATGGCCATGAATATAACACCAGTCTTGTCCTACACTCTTATGGAGGAGGGGAATCCTGAAGGCCTCATTTACCGCTCATCAACCGCATATTTTAAAGTTGTTCGCCTGGTCGGTGGACATTTGTCCTCATAATTGGCTTCTGCATCTATTGTGGGAACCTTTTCATGTCTAAAAAAAACACATATAGGCGGCTGATTCGCCATGCTTTTGTGCATTGGGGGTACTATTGACTTGTATTTTTTTCCTCAAAGACAGACCCCAAAAGCGGGCATCCATATTCAGAAAAAAAGACATAACTGCTTGTTATATCGTAGGTAAGTAGTTCCAGTAGTCTTGGTTAGGTTACAGAAGATAAGTTTATTGATCTTAGATGTTCAGATAGGTTTTCCAGTATAGATGTAATAAAGCCCCACCAGGAGCAGCTTCTCTGCTGCTCAGCCCAGGATCAAACTGACAGTCCCACTCACAGCATACCCAACATTCCAATGACATCACATTCACACTAACATTCTACTCTCACTGGCTGAACAGCAGAGGCAGAGAAACAGGGAAGATGTAAGGTAGAAACCTAGATATAACACACCTTCCCTCTTTATAAAATGAACAAAGAGAAAGCAAATATAAATAGTAACATTGCAGTAACATCACTGTAATACTGAAGAAACTTGCCAGAAGAAGTATAGCAAATTGCACATAAGTTATGAAAAACATGCTAAAATAAGCAAGTAGAAAGGTGATGTAAAAGGAAGCAATAAGTAAAAGAAATTGCAAAATATAAACAGTAATGCAATGAGTAAACACGAAGATAGAGTAAAGGAAATCGAAAACTAGAAAAGACACACATCTCCTTCCTTAGTAGAGCAAAAAATGAAGCAAGAAGTTTCAAAAGGAAGGAAATTGTAAAAGAAAGTACATACATGAACAAGAAAGAGGTATACCATGAAAAATTAACAAAGAAATAGTGCACCAATGTAACCACCACAACCACACCAACTGGCCAGACTGGCGAGGAGGATGGAAACACTGAACACAGCAGGAAGAAGGAAAACGACAAGAACAAGTGTAAGCAAAAGGTGACCAGCACCCAAAACAGAAAGCAAGCAAAGGTGAATTACAAAAGCAGGAAGAAAAAACACCCAAACAGAAAGCAATCATAAGTAAATAAGGGTGACTTACACCCTACCAGAAATCAAGCAGAGGTGAAAACACAAACTCACTCTCCCTTAAAAGAATCTCAATGAAACTGGCGACTCTCCTGTGTCTGATTTCCTTTAGAAGGATATCCGACATTAGAGCACTAGAACTTTCTAATAGATTTTACTCATGTGAAGGCGTCCATTTCGACATCTGGAAAAGAACAAAAACAATGTCAGAGTCCATCTTCTATCCTACCTTTCATGAATGTGAAAAACTATGCGTTGTGAATTGTATGAAATGCTATGAAAATAAGATTTCAACTTTTAGACCTGTTGGTTGTGATCAACTTCTTTTATCATATGTCAGACCCTTTAGACCTGTTTCCTCAGCGACCCTAGCCAGATGGATCCGCTTGATTATGCATGAGGCTGGAGTGGACCTCTCTAGATTTGGAGCTCACTCTTCTAGAGGTGCAATGGCTAGCAAAGTAACACTGCTGTTCCTCACGGGCTAGGAAACTTCTCCCAGCTCATGGCTACATTTATGGGCTTTTTCTGACCACGGTCGCTATATTTGATATGGAAGACCCAGACAGAATGTTGGCAGGTGTCGCTGTTATGTCCTGCCTTTCAGGACAGCTAGTGATATCCTACAATGCTAAAGGCATGAGGGTTCATTGACACACAGCCAGGGTTTCCTGGCTGACCTGGAAGTACATCTGCTTCTGGTGGGGCCATTTATTTTTTTATCTAACGTGTAATAAAGCTCTCCTTGCCAAAGTAAGTGTCTGCGTATTTCTGCACGCCAAATTCCATTACTGACATCCTCAGACCTGCATACCTTTTTAGCTTTTCAGAGGAAACAGCTAGTGGGAACGTTTCCTGAAACGCTGATTCAGTCAACTGGTTTTAAATGTAATTTCTCTGCAGCTTACTGTTTCCTATCTTGTCAGGGACATATCAGTTTTTTATCTAGCAGATGTTGATAAAAAAAGTCCATTCGAATAGATAATACTTAATTTTATTACATAACTGCTAAACGATAATTCACTTTTTTACTAGCGCTATATACATGGTCAGTATTATATATGGAGTGTAGCCAGTCCGCATCCGTCCCTCGTGCCTTCGGCCCATCCACCCTGCGAGCGGCTTCGGCCGAGCTCAGAGTGAGCTTTTGATCCCAGTCATTGTACCCATCTGCTGACCCAGCCGGGCCGCCTGCTCCATTGTCCGCAGGGCAGGCACACTGTGTCCAGAAGGTTCTACCATGCAGCGTCACCGACGCAACGCGTACTAGGTTCGGAACGCTCTGGCACGAGCGATGAGTTGCTAATCCAGACCTGGAAGAAAACGTGAGGGCCTGGGGTCAGTGGCGCCGCCATTGGGTCATGAGCCTTAGTGAAAGGAAGGAAATGGCCCTCCTGTTACTGTTTGAAACGTAATATGCAACAATCATCAGAATTTGGTTGGGCGCCCCGGTGCTACTGGACCTGCTGCACCAGTTGAAGCTACGTCCCTGCCTAGGTTGCGAAGGGCTCAAAGTACCGCTGAGCCAGTCTCAGGGTGTCATCGAGCCCCAAATTGTATTGAATGAAAACATTGCAGACCTAGACTATGGCAGCCAGGCTTTGGCGCACACTGATCTATAGTAAGACGGTAAGTCTTAGAACCTCATCAACCTGACTGTGCCGGCCAGGTTTAGACCCACACTGATCCAGATTAGGACAGCGAGGCTTAGAACCTCATTGATGCTGACTGTGAGATGCTTGGAACTTCACTAAACCTGCTGGGAAAGCCAGGTTTAGAACCACATTGATCCAGGCTAGGACAGCCAGGCTTAGAACCTCATGGGCCTGACTATGCCAGCCAGGCTTGGAACGTCACTGATATAGATGGCGACAGCCAAGCTTAGAAACTCATTGATCAGACTGTTGACACGCTGCTTGGGACCTCACTGGTCCTAATGGAACAGCCAGGCATGTAACCTCACTGAACCGACTGTGCATCCTCCTAGTACTTCAGATTCCGACTGTGTGTGTGCTGAAGAGTTTCTGACGCAGGATGTGCCGGGCCCCGTCACTCGTAACCTGGAATGTCAGGAAAAGATTGCCACTGCACTGGCCCAGACTTTGTCCAAGAGCGTCGATGACCCTGACTGTGCCATTTTGCACTTTGGACCCGAAGTGAGAAGTTAAAGATCCCTCGATTGGGGTTCCCAGTGCCACCCTCAAACTAGAAAGGGCTGGTGTAGTACACCATTCTCTTTATGTTTGCTGGTGCAGAAATCTGTAACTGTAGCTCATGGGTTCCAAGGTCAGTAAGATAGCCTCGCACGTTACTGCTCCTGCGACAGAGATCAGCGAGTATCTTGCAGACCACGTGTTCCAAAGGAGCAAGGGTCCACCTCGTTAATAATATTAACCGTTCCCGTCTTACTGTTTAAACATTACTGGAGCAGCCCCACCCAGCAGAGCCCCTCTGGACGCATACCCTGGAAGTGCCCCGCCTCGACGGGTCTCCTCCACAACAGATTTTTCGTCACTCACGTTCGGTATCTTAGGAGCCTTATCTCAGGCGCACACAAGTATCCCGCCTGGACCAGCCGCGCACCTCTCCATGGCAACACCCAATCTCTGAGGGACACCCGGCCTTGGCGGGCTCTCACGTCAGACAAGCCAAGGGAAGTTAGTGGCGTAGCAAAGGTACCGTGATGCAAGCAGGGCAAATGAGACGCCATCCACTGGTTTGATAGTGAAAACAACTACAATTAGGGCGCTTTGCGCCCCTCAGGCCTCAGTGCCACTGCACCTGCTGCACTATTGATTTTCAGCTGCGCCCCTGAGCGAAGCTGCTAGAGCCCCGTATTGAGAAGAGGAGCCGTCTATAGAGAAGCTTGGAGAGCTTGCGACAGGCCGGTGCTCTGCACAGCCTGTAGGGCTGGGATGCCGTCACGAGCACGTCGGATTCATGGTGACGTCGGACACAGACTAAATGCCTCCCCTTTCACCTTTCAGAGATCAGCCTGGAATTTAATTGACTCTGTTAGCCCTCCAGGACTTTCCGGCCGGGGCGAGCTTCCTACATGGAGTGATTCCGCAGAAAAGCTGCTTTGTAGGTGTGCTAAGATTATTTGCTGATGGTTCGAACATCTAATAGTGCTGGCACAAATATATTTTTTTGTTTTAATGTAGTGATTTCTTCCACAGTTTTTCAGCTTTGCAGCTCTGTTAATAGCCGTTGTCACTATTACCCGGTTCAATGGCACTCCTTTTATTAACTCATTAGGAATAAAATGCTGAGCTGGCCATGTCCACATTCGGATCTGTAAGCTACCACGTACACACATACCACCACAGCATGCACAGTAACCCACTGATGCGACTGTACCCGGCCTAGTTGATAGGTAGAGGAATTAAAACCCGGAGTGTGATTTTGAAAAGCTGGAAGATTGCTTTAGAATGTGGCAGATGACAGCTAAGCAGCAAACTGCAAATCTTTGCCCACAGAACTCGACTTCAAGAGGAGCAGCGCCAAGTTCACGAGGGAGAGCTTAAGGTCACCAAACAACCAGGCAGGTGTTCTCAGCATGTGCAGTGGGACACTCTGTTGGGGGAAAGGATGAATACTGGGGCGCACAGGGAAGGATATACCTAATAGTAAAAGTGGGCCTTTGGTATAACAATGTCTGTTTCCAGTTCTAGACGTCACTTCCGGAGAACTGGCCCAGTTGTTGGGGCGACAACTGCAAATATGGCCAAATTCTTGAGGTCGCATTGGAGTATTGTGTCCAGTATTGAAGCCTATTCTTGGAGTACTGGGCCCAATTGTAAAGGTCACATCTGGAGTACTGAGCCAGCTATAGAGGTGAGATGTGGAGTTATTTATTGTGTCAAGTTTGGAAGCTAAATCTGAAGCATTGGGCCCAGATCTAGAGGTTACATCTGGATATCACACCCAGTTGTATCAGTCAGATTTGGAGTATACTGGGTGAGGTTCCGCAGTTTACACCAGGGAAACTGCACCCAGCTGTAGGCATCACATCTAGAGTTCCTTATTGTGCCAGGATTTGGAAGCTACACCTGAAGTATTGGACTCAGTTCGAGAGGCTACCTCTGGATTTTACACCCATTTGTGCCAGTCACATCTGGAGCACTGTTAAGTTCTGAAGCCTACACCTGGGGTATTGGGCCCATTTGTAGAGGTCACATCTGGAGTATTGGTCCCATTTGTATAGGTCACATTTTGAGTAGTGGGTCCAGTTGTAGAGATCACATCTGGAGTTACTCATTGTGTCAAGTTTTGGAAGCTACACATGGGGTATTGGGCCCAGTTCTAGAGGAAACATCTGGATATTACGCCCAGTTGTATCAGCCAGAACTGGAGCACTGGGTCAAGTTCTGAAGTTTTCACCAGGGGTATTGGGCGCAGCTGTAGAGGTCACATCTAGAGTTACTCATGTATCAAGTTTGGACAGAAACACCTGAAGTACTGGACTCTGTTCTAGAGGCTACCTCTGGATATTACACCCAGTTGGTTGTACCAGTCACATCTGGAGTACTGTGTAAAGTTCTGGAGTCATTACCAGGGGTAATGGGCCCAGCTGTAGAGGTCACATCTGCTGTATTGTGTCCAGCTCTGAAGGCCACCTCCCTACAAGTATACAGGTAAGACTGACTGGAGCCAGTACAGCATCAGGTGAGTACAATGGTGAGAGACATTGAGGTTTCCAGATAACTCCTTGTCACCAGGAACACAATGTTCTAGTGGAATCTAGTTTGAAAGTTCGATATTGCTACTTTGAAATACAAGTTGTTTCCCACTTGTTGCCTGAAATGGAGATGTTTATTTTGTCTGGAGCGATTTATTTTGAATACATTTGAAATAAAAGAAGTTAAAACTATTTATTTCATTTATTGTTGGGGAGCTGCTGGACCCTCGTCCACATTAAAAAAATTGCAAAACGCCAAACTATTTTTTGGGTCTCAAAAAGCACACATTGCCATAGTAGTTTCTGGCAGTGAAGGGAACTACTTTGTGTGCAGATGTGATCCTTGTGAAAGGACAGGATGCCAACATTTACAGTGAAGTTAGTCAAAGGTTGAAGTAGGCTGACTCACTGTTCCATGGTGTATGCAGTAGTGGGCAGGAGAAAAATGTTAATGACAGATTAACAGACCAATGAATGAAGAGGGCTGGCATAAAACCCCTATAAGTTAGTACATTATAAAAGATGATTTAAAAGTGGTAGTTAAAGCACTTAGATAAACCACACATATCACTATCACTAAACAATACAAAATTAAAAAAGTCACAAATTGGGTTGCAAGGGTTCAAAGAGAATAACCACCTCAATCCCTTGATGAAGGCCTCCCAGATGGACGGCCTAATACAATAATCTTATGAAAGCAAACTCAGCACTCCCTATGGACATACATCATTATGGTCACTCAAGTCAATTATGGAACAATATGGACAATGATCCATTGCAATCCTTTGACCCATCACTTTTTTTGAAGATCATTTATGACAAAAGCTAACTTGATTGTGGCATATACAAAAATCAGTAGCTAACGAGTTTCTTTCATTAGAGCTTCTTCCGGGGTTCTGTACAAACTGCAATTAATGTCATTATATATCGCTCAATATTTCATTGCGATTGCCACTTGAGAGGTAATTCCTCCTGCATGTAACCTTAAAGGTGACTATGACCTCTAGTTTCTTCTATGCATTAGAAAACACTCACAATAACTGGATGATGTCATCAGTGATGTCATTTGAGATGTCATCAGTGATGTCACTGACCACGTCATGAGTGATGCAATATGTGAGGTCATAAGCAGCGCATTGTGGTGGCATAAGTTATAGTTTGCTCAGGTAACTGTAACTTCTGAATTTCACTGGTTTTGTACAAGTGAAATCTAAGCCTAACTATAATGTCCATGTACCCTTTGGGTTTATTCAGTGAATTTCTAAGGTTTTTAAATTCTATTTCCGTACTATAACGTCCCTGCAAACGTTGTTTTTTCAATGAATTTCTAATTTTTTTCGATATTATTTGCTAACTATAACATCCCTGTAACCTTTGTTTTTGTTTAGTGAATTTCTATGTTTTTAAATATTATTTCCTAACTGTAACGTACCTGTAAACTTTGTTTTTTAGTGAATTTCAAGGTTTTTAAATTTTATTTCCTAACTGTAACCTGTAACCTTTGAGAGTGAGTGTGTGAGTGAGTGCTTGAGTGTCTCAGTGGGTGTGTGAGTGAGTGCGTGAGTTGCTCAATGGGTGTGTGAGTGAGTCTCTGAGTGGGTCTGCGAGTGGGTGCAAAAGTGTCTCACTGGGTGTGTGAGTGGGTGCATGAGTGTCTGAGTGGGTCTGTGCGTGGGTGCGTAAGTGTCTCAGTGGTTGTCTGAGTGGGTCTGTGAGTGGGTGTGACAGTGTCTGAGTGGGTTTGCTAGTGCCTCCATTAGTGTGTGAGTCAGTCTGTGAGTGAGTGTTGGAGTGGGTCTGTGAGTGGATGAGTGAGTCTGTGAATGGGTGTGTGAGTCTCCGAGGGGGTCTGTGAGTTGGTACATGAGTGTCTGAATGGGTCTTTGAGTGGGTGTACATGTCTGAGTGGGTCTTTGAGTGGGTGCATGAATGTCTGAATGGGTCTGTGAGTGGGCACATGAGTGCCTGAGTGGGTTTGCTGGTGGGTGTGAGAGTGTCTGATTGCAGCTGTGAGTGGGTGCACGAGAGTCTGAGTGGGTTTGTTGGTGTGTGTGAGAGTGTCTGAGTGTGCCGGTGAGTGGGTGCATGAGTGCCTGAGTGGGTCTATGAGTGTGTGTGGGAGTGTCTGAGTAGGGATGTGAGTGGGTGTGTGAGTGGGTGTATCAGTGTCTGAGTGGGTTTGTCAGTGGGTGTGTGAGTGCCTGAGTGTGTGAGTGGGTGTCTAAGTTTCTGTGTGGGTGTATCAGTATCTGTGTCATTGACTGGGCAACAACGTAACTGCACCTGCCCCTTTATCCAGAAAGAGTCCACAGTTTTGCACAAAATATCTACCCAAATGTTGTACTTTCTGCTGGTTAATTATTAAATGCTACCTGCTTGGGTAAATCTCCAGTGCATATTCTACACTACAGCTGCGTAATGGAGCATGAGGTAATGTCACCAGTGAACTTGTGTGCTTTTTAAAAATGTGATTGTTCGTCATGCGTCTTCACCCAGACATTTGTGATAACATGAATCTTCTTATAGAGAAGACGACGAGAGTACAAAGACGTAAATCTCCACCAAACAAGGTCATTCCTCTTAACTATATAAAGTAAGTGCTTCTTTGTTTGGTGGAGATGTCCTCATATTCCTCAGCATCAAGAGCTCATCACCAAAATCGTCAGGAAAAGCACTGGGGGGACTTTTGGTAAGCTGCCCATCATCCTGGCAAAAGGCAGGAAGACCATTTCATACTACTAAGGTGGATGGGGGTGGGGCCAAACAGGAAGCGCTTCAGGTGATTTCGCACATTTGTATACTCGTCGTCATTTAAAGGGAGAACCATGGACTCTGCTCTTACCAGGTAAGGACAAGAAGGAACCCACTTGTCACAGTCACTACACATTGAGCTCCCATAGATCAATGCTGCATTCACCTTCACGAAGAATTTCAGATCGTCTTTCAATGTGGAATTGCCAAGAAAACACACTTGCTTTGCCTTTGTAATGTCAGGGGAGTCAGGATCATTTGTCCTTTGCAGAAGTAGAGCTTCAATTGGGCCACCTGCTATGTTTATATATTTAAGTGTTTCCCGTTGAGGTTTAATTTCTGTAAAAAGTAAGCACGTCCTCATGCCAGCTCCCTCTGCGACAGTTCTCCTGTTCAGCTTGTCCGCAGTCTGCTATTCTCTGCTGCCTGTCTACCTGCTGCCCTCTATTTGTGCCTCCTCAGCTCGTTTTGTGCTCTGTTTTGCCTTTCTGCTCAATTTTCTGCCCTCTGTTTTGCCTTTTCTGCTTGTTTTTCTGCCCTCTGTTTTGCCTTTTCTACACATTATTGTACTCTGTTTTGCCTTTTCTGCTCATTTTTTTGCCCTCTATTTTTCCTTTTTCTGCCATTTGTTTTGCCTTTCATACTTCTTTTTCTGTCCTCTCTTTTGCTTTTTCTGCTAATTTTCCTGCCCTTCGATTTGAGTTTTCTGCTCGTTTTTCTACCCTCTGTTTTGCCCTCTTCTGCTCTGTTTTGCCTTTTCTGCTCGTTTTTCTGCCCTCTGTTTTCCCTTTTCTGCAATGGGGAATGGGGTTCCCCTCCCCGGGCCTATTTCAGCCCCAGCGACCCCATCCTCCGAGGCCCAGCCAAAATCCAAAGGTGGAAGGGGGCTGCGCAGACCCCCTCCCTGTGCTGATTACGGCCCTGGGACCCCATTCCCCAGGGCCCGGCCACATCTACCTGGGTGCCCTGGCCCCACCCAGGGCACCCAGTGTACTACATTAGGGACCATGGGGAAAGCCTCTATGTCCCCGCAGTCCCTGCCAGCTCCCTGCCTACCACGGGAGCCGGCATTGCTCACGCACTTAGGGAGCTGCTGAGTATATGCAACTCCCTGCATGCAGGAGCAATCTTTTATCTTTTTCCCTGCCCGCATGACAGTGGGCAGGGAAACAGATGAAAACTCTGCTCCCAGCAAATAGGAGCAGTTTGACAGCTCCCGCTTGCTGGGAGTGGAGTTTGTCTTTGCTCCTGCTTGGCAGCAGCTTTCACAGCTCCCACGAAGCAAAAGCAAACAGCAGTCTCCCAAGGGTAGGCACATCAAGAGATAGCAGGAGTCGGCCCTGGGGGGTGGCTGTCCCCAAGGCCATTAATGGCTCCAGAAGGTGGGGCCGTGCAGCCCCCCCTTTAGTATGCATGGGATGGCCCCGGGGAGGTGGTGCTCCCCGAGGCCGTATATGGCCCGTGAGGGGGGCCGCGTGCCCCCCTCCCAGTTTTAAATATGCATCTAGCCCTGGGTAGGTGGTTGTCTCTGGGGCCTAGGGGGTCTGCGTGGCACCCTGGTATCTTTATTAGTTTAGCCCCGGGGAGATGGTGGTCCCCAGGGCATATTAAAGCCAGGGGAGCCCCCTTCCACTATTTTTCTAAAGCCTGGGGAGGTGGTGGTCCCCGGGGCTCAATGAGCCCAATGGAGGGGGTCCGTGCCAGTAGGTCGATATAGTTAGGACCATGTTCCTATAGAAAAAGCATTTTTTGACTTGCTATATCTGTGGCACCGTTTGACAAATATTCGTGAAATTTTCCAATAAAAGGGTGTTGCTGATTCTAGTTGCACATTGAGAGTTTTGGGGTGATCTGTTATGCTGGGGCCGAGAAAAAGGGAGTCAAGAAAAGTGTGTTTCCCATGTTAATTTCCATAGGAGCTTTGAACAAAACTACTGCCCGAACCGCTGGACAGAATTACAGTACATTTGGCAGGAAGGTAGATTTTGGTTCGCAGATCACGCTTTCAGTTATCCGGTGTAAATCAGTTCAGTAGTTGTTGAGAAATTTAAGGAAATCCAAATTTGTATATCTGTGGCCTCGGCTAATTCGCGACGATATCATGATTAAACGTGAACGAGCGTGCCAACAGGAATGCCATGATTGGCTGGCTGCAACCTCAGCAGAGAGTTGTGGCTGCCATTTTACCTCATCTCAACAGTCCTCAGAGCTGGAACCACATGGCAGAAAGTTGCATAAGGGTTCAGGTTGGATGTGCCCTTACCCCATGAGAGGATTATAGGGGTTTTTGAGGAACCCCTTATGAGTATATGTCAAAAGAAAGGTTTTTGTTTCCACTCGCGAGATTCATGAATTCAAGGCGACTGTCAGAGCGATGAATGTGCCAATATCAGTGCGAAAAAATGTGTTTATACACCCACCTTCAGTCTTACTTAGACACTCAGACACCCACTTACAGACCCACTCTGAGACTCATGCACCCACTCACAGACTCATGTACCCACTCAGAGACCCAGTCAGACACTCATGCATACTCTCACAGACCCATTCAGAGATTCACATACCCAGTCACAGACCTACTTAGAGAATGATGGATCCGCTCACAGATTCATTCAGACTCTCATGCACTCACTCAGAGACCCAGTCATATTGTCATGCACTCACTGAGAGACCTTTACATAGACTTACCTCAATCATAGACACATTGATATTCTCACTGAGTCACTCACAGACCCACTCAGACACTCATACAGCCACTCAGAGAAATACTGTGAAACTCATGCGTCCACTCACAGACCCTGTCAAAGACTGAGACACCCATTAAAAGACCCACTCAGAGACTGATGCACCCACTCACATACCCACTCAGACACTCATGCACCAACTCATAGATCCACTCAGACACTCACGCACCCACTCACAGACCCACTCAGAGACTCTCATATGCTATCACAGACCCACTCAAACACTCATCCACCCACTCACAGACCCACTCAGACACTCATGTTCCCATTCACAGGCCCACTCAGAGACTCATGCACCCACTCACAGATCCACACAGAGACTCATGCACCCACTCCCAGACCCACTCAGACACTTACGGTCCCGCTCGCAGACCCACTCTGATACTCACACAACCACTCACAGACCCACTCAGACACTCACGCACCCACCCACTCACCCACTCAGAGACTCACACACTCACTCATCTATCTATACAGCCACTCACACACACACTCTCAAAGGCTACCGGTTACAGTTAGGAAATACAATTTTTTTTAAAGTTAAAATTGACTGAAAAAAAACAAAGGTTACAGGGACGTTAGAGTTAGGAAATAGAATTTAAAAAAACATAGAAATTCACTGAAAAAACCAAAGGTTACAGGGACCATATAGTTATGAAATAAAATTTAAAAACCTTACAAATTCACTGAAAAAACCAAAGGTTACAGGGATGTTATAATTAGGCTCAGATTTCACTGATACAAAACCATTGAAGTTCAGCAGTTATAGTTACCTGAGCTAACTATAACTTACGCCTGTGCAATGCACTGCTTATGACCTCACATATTACATCACTCATGACATGGTCAGTGACATCACTCATGACATCTCAAATGAGGTTAAAAAAAGAAAAGGGGGCAGGGTAGGAATACCCTGACACCCTAGCCCTGGTCATGGGGTTCCAGGGAGACCCCGGCAGGGCAAACAAATGTTGCCGAAAATCACAGCAGATCCGCAAATCCTGTGAAAATTAGGAAAAAAACAAGCACGGGCTCCGCTGCATGTTTTCAAAAGGGCTCCCGGGTGGGCCAGGTCCCGGGGGCATTTTATTTAAAAAAGGAGGGGGGCACAAGTGTGCCCCCATCTGAGGCTCTTTGAGCCCGCCGACTATCACCTCCCCGGGGCATTATTTGCAAAATGGAGGGGAGGGGGCACGTGGACCCCCCTCCATGGGCTCTTTGGAGCCCCGGGTACCACCACCTCCCTGGGGCTTATGCTAAAATAGGGGAGGGGGGCCACGCAGACCCCCCTCCATGGGTTCTTCAGAGCCCTGGGGACCATCACCTCCCTGGGGCTTTGCTCCAAAAATTAGCGGGGGCCATGCAGACCCCCACACCCCGGGGACCACCACCTATGCGGAGCCAGCTATTAACTTGCATGTGGGAGGGGGGCCACATGACACCCCCTCCAGAGCCATATACGGCCCTGGGGACCATCACTTCCCCAGGGCTGACCCATGAAAACAGAAGACGAGGGTCCACGCAGCCCCTGTCCTGGAGCCATTAATGGCCCTGGCAGCTGCCACCCCCCAGGGTCGGCTCCTGCTATGTCCCAGGGTGCCCACCCCTGGGACATAGCTTTTTTATTTTGCCTGGCTGGAGCAGAAAGCTCCCGCCAAGCAAAAGCAAACACTCCGGTTCCAGCGGGCAGGAGCTGTCGAAACTGCTGAATTTCTATGGTTTTTGTGGGTAAAACATGAACCTAACTATAACGTCCCTGTAACCTTTGTTTTTTTTTCAGTGAATATATATATATATATATAAATATATATATGTATATACACACATATATCATTTTAGTAAAATTAATAAGTCTTGGCTAACACCAAACCTAAAAGAGGAAACAGGCAGTACAGGAAGCAGACATTGTAGTATCCACATCCCAACTACCTTTGGTTTTTACACATAGATTCTGTATAAGAAGAAATAGAACATGATCAGACAGGAGGGGAGGAACATGATGATGCCTGGAATAAACAACAGAAGACTTAGGATTATTTAGATACCTATCCTCTTAGAGCTCTCTGCCTGATACAAAGCCATCCTATGATTCTGTAACACTTTAAGCCAACCAATGATTCTATAACACTTTGAGCAGCCTTCAATCAAGTTGTTACCATCCAAGTAAATTAAAATGTTTTAATAGAACACGTTATCTTGAATGGGAAAGAAAGATCAGTATCTTCCCAATGCGAAGACCAGATTGGAGAAAGAAAGTAAAGCTGTCACTCACAATCCTCTGTAAATGAAGGTATATTTCCCTCCGTATTCTAGTACTTCACTTTGACAAATTCTCAAAAATGAGAAAAACAACCTGACGAAACCAGCTAATGAAATTCCATTTTGGACAATTCAATTGACAAAATGAGAAATATCCATTAACACCAAAATCAGAAGATTTTCACGGAAAAAACAAATATGCGGGAGCTGAGTTTAAAAACCTGGTTCAATAGACTCAATGTATACAAGAAAACTGAAAAAAAGTATAATTCTTAAAATACTAAGAATTTTAAAAATAATTAATCGTAAAAGGGGGAAAGAGGAAATATCGATAGAGGTGGAGATATGTGGTCGTTGAACCGAGGATGGAGTGCTCGTGGTGTGTGCATGAAGTGTTTCTGTTTTCTAGCACTAACAATAACTTTTTTGAAGTGCGGGTTTGTCCACGCTGAGCCTCTGGCACTAATGAGGGGGTGCTCAAAGCGGGTGCATCTGCGTGTACACGTCGTCTCTGAGAGCATGCTCGAAGTGCAGGTGTGTCCACACTGACCCTCCGGTAGTAATGAAGGTGTGCTCGATGGGGGGGTTTCCTCACAGCTGACGTGTGTGCATGTGGTGTCCGAGAGCGTGCTTGAAGTTCACGCAGAGACTCTGGTACTGACGAGGGAGCGCTCAATGACGGACCCCGGGTTAAGTGAAGGTCGCAGACCAGTCTTCCCACGGGGCTATTCGCGCAATGGCCGGAAGGACAAGGTGGGGAGGGATAAGAAGGTTAAGGGAAGGGGCGGGAGTTTGGGAGGAGATAAAGGTGTCAGGAGAGGAGGATCCGGGAGCACCACCGGGAGGGTAGACAGAAAAGTTAGTGGGGTTTTTTGCTGTGGGCCTTGTAGGCAGGTTAGCTAGGGGTCACCTTCATAGCGGCAGTTTCACCGGGTAGCACGCTGCACGGGAGCCTACCTCTCGGTGCTGGTGTTCGCTTGTGGGGGCGGCATCCATATGGGCAATAGGCCTGGGGGGCCGCGCCGCTCGTGTCACGGCTGGCGGGCCAGGCGGATCTCCCGCGGCCGGGTATGTAGTCTGTGTGGGGGGCCGGGGGGATCCGACACGCGCGGTGCAGGCAAGTTTTTCTGGGCGGAGCGGTGGCGGCATGTGGAATGGGTCGCCACACGCTGAGCATGGGCGTCTGGAGGCCGAGGACCGGCTTCACTGCAGGACGCGTACGGACCAACGCACGGTGGCGGGAGAAGGAGCCTGCCTGCGCTGCTCCCTGGCGGCCATCAGCGCCGAGAAGGTGAGAGGGGGGGCGGGCTGCCAGAAATGAGCTGGCGCCGCAGAACGCGGGCCGGTGGGTCCCCACTTCGCCAATGAACCCCCTGAGGAGAGCCGGCCTCCGGCCCACCTCGGAGGCTTTCTCCAGTAGTGTTTGCAGCATTAGGACAGCTTGGGCCCTGCGCTACAGCAGCCCAGAGGGGCTGGGGCCCAAGGATAGAAATGTGCTCTGGAACCCCCTGCCGGGGAGCGGAAGGGCGGGCCAGGCCCAGAGGGCCTTATTAATGATGGGTGGGGGGGACCTCCCCCCTATGCCTTAGTGGGGGTGCCATGAAGTGTGAAGCGCGCTCTAGGGGAACTGGGATGGGTTACTCTAGGAGCCGGGGACAGGGGGCCAGGGGGGGTGACCTGGGAGCGTGAGGCGGCGGTGCCCTTGGGGGGCCTTCCTAGAGCAGTAGGTAATCGGGTGTCTCAGATAGGTGGGGGGGACTGCGGGGGGTCTGGGTTCAGTAAGCTGGTCTCCGGTGAAAAGGTGAGGGACTGCCAGCACGGCGGTGAGGCCCGGTGGTGCACAGGAAACCCGCCCACCCCCCCAAGGTCGAAGCAGCCTGGGGGGGGACCAGAACCGGCTGGGGAGGCCGGTAGCGAGCGGGGCGACGCCAGCGGGGCGCACAACGGCCTCAGGTCGCTGGCCAAAAGTAGTAGGGGGGTCTGCGGCGGCCTACCCTCCAATGAGGGATCGCGCAGTGAATCCTACCACGTGGTGAATGCATTGGAAAATGATGGCAGTGATGGTGAGCGGATGAAGAGGGGGAGTGTGACGGTGTGCGATGGGGAGGGGAATGTTGCATGAAAGGCGCAGCGCGGTGTCACAGGGGTGGAGTGGTAGGGCTCTGACGCCTACTACACTGGTGACGGGTTGGGAGTCCTGGTGTTGCATGAAGTTGTGGGGTGAGGTGAGTTTTATTGATGTGGGGGTGCAGCTGAGTGGGGGGTTTTTCAGGGGGCGGAATTTCAGGCAACCAGAATGATTGGTGTTTTTCATGAGGCAGGCGTGGTATAAGACGGAGCAGAGGACGAAGACAATAGGGGAACAGCGGCTCCGGGCCAGGACGAGCAGGTCCCAGACGGACTCTCAGGTAATAGAATAAACCAGATTTCAGGGGTAGAGGGACACAGGGAAATAAGGAATTCCTGCCGGTCGGCGGTTTTTTGCTGTATGGGGTGGGTGAGAGCTTTGGCGGAGCAACAGGCACAGCTGGGGCGCTTGCTTGAGGAGCAAAAGGGAAAGTGGAGCCAACAGGCTCGGTTGGGATGGTGTCCAGACAAACAATGTGGGACACGCCTGAAAAGAAGAGGAAACAACTGGGGCAAGCATCACAAATTGCCATGCTGGAAGGGAGTGACAAGGGGGCCGAGGGTGCCCGTTACCTTGAAGAAGGACATCAGTGTGTTGAAATTTGTGCCAGCAGCTTGGGGGGTGAGACGTGGGGGGCAGGGCAATTGCCCGGCGGACATTTATGGAAAAGTAGCTGAATGGCACGAAGGTTGGGGGATGGTTTTTCACCTGGCGGGGAAAATGTGGGAGAAGGGTCAGGCCCAACAGGGCTACACCACAGGGGACCCGGAGCGGGACCACGGTACGCACTGGAGGGCATCGACGCAGCACCCAGCCTCCACTCAAATCAAAAGCTGGGATGGGCGAGTGATTTATCGGCCTTTACCGGGGACCACTTAGCATGGAGTGAAAGTCTGAATTGGAGGTATGGGAGACAGGTCTCCTTTGGAGCATCAGGAAGACAGATCAGGTGTCACCACGGGGACGGGGGCGGACTGTGTCGGTCCCTACGCCAGATACCCAAGGAAGATGAGAGACTGAGGGCCCAGGGAAGAAGGTGAGGCATCTACTCGTGCGAGGTCACGTTTAGCCTCCTGGAGGAAAAGGCGAAGGCCACTCAGGGAGGGGGGGGGGGGGTAGTCCGGGATTATAGGCCCTTACCCGGTTATTGGAGACCATGGGCCCATGGCGCTCGATATATCCCGACAGGAAACTGGTGCTACGGCTCTGAACAAAGGGGTGTTACCGGACAGGGGTCGGGTATAGCAGCAAGCCCACGGGGGTTTAGAAAGGTAGACGACCTGAAGTAGATCGCTTACCACAAAGATTGGCAGACTATGGGTGAAAGAAGTTCATGAGAGAGGAGTTGCTGGCCCGGTACGGACAGCCCCTTTAAGAGAGGACTTGGCAAACCTTGGCTGCAAGGACGGCACCACTGAACGGTGTCGGGGGAACTCATGGGATGCACAACTCATCTGGGAAGGAAACGGGGCAGCAATGAGTGGGAGCAGTGGAACTCCTCAGGGTGGCTAGCAAGTTAGCTCACTGGGTGGGGGGTTTTTTGGTGTCACAAGTGCAGTGGGTCTTCGGGGTTTGTCGCATTGAATAGGCGCAAACTGTGTGCAACATGGGGGCATATATATAGGTGAAGACTTGCCTGGGGGTCTGGCAGGTTTGGGGCGCCTGGTCCGAAACATGGTAGTAGACTCAGTGGGGTTTAGTGACATGAGGAGCAGTGGGGGTGCTGGGGGCGTAGTAGCAAAGGGGCGAACAGGGTGCGAAAAGACAGGGAGCCTGCGGGGTAAGAGACGGGACAGGTCACCGTTTTGGAGGTTTTAACAAGTTGAGAGGCCCTGGTGCCGAAAGGTAAGGTTGGGCTCAGTGCAGTTGTGTAAATATGTGACGTGGACGCTTTCCAGGGGGGGGGTGTGGTTGTGAGATGGAAAGAGGGGAAAGGATTTCGTGAAGGGGAAAGGATTTGGTGCGTGGGAATAGTGAGATGGACTGCAGGGGTGTCATCATAAGATGTTACGTAAGGGGGACGTGTTTTGGCAGGTGCAAGCGGTAGAAGCAACAAGAATGTGTGGAATAAGGATGTGTGGGGAAGATTGCGGATATATGAAGAGTAGGCCATCCGGTATTGGTGGAATCAAAGAACTTATGGCAAATTTCGCTGGGTTGGTGGAACTGGATGCCTGGGAATGCAAAAATTTGGAACAGGACATTTTGGTTCATTATGGAGAGCAGGCAAAGCGGGACTGGCTGATACGAAAGGGTTTTTGAGTGAGCCTAGCGAGTGTGTGGCGGCAAGAAAAGGGGGTGTTTTGACGGAGCGGTGTTGGCTCTTTTTTGAGGCGTAGGTACGGATGGGGAGGTGTGCCTGGGGGCGAGGACAATTGGGGATGGAGGAGTTTAATTGGGAGGCAATGACCGGGGAAAGTGGAGCGTGTTTTTTAAGAGAAGGGGAAGACAGCAGAGGGCTGATACGAATGGCGTGGTGTCAGGACAGGGAAGGCCTACAAATGGGGGGGATTTGTTTTCCTAAAAGGAAAGGTGGGGTGACGGCTTTCCGGCCATTATGGGGCTTATGCAACGGCCACGGGGGCATAGGTGGGGGCAGCCTATGGATAGGTACAATCCTTGCGCTATGGGGCTGTAGCCGCGAGGGGGTCAGGATGGAACATGGGGGGGGAGTTGACGATGGTGGTGACGAGAGTGCGTCAATTAGGTTGTGAAGCCCTAAGTGCTGAAAGGGGTTTCCGAGGTTGGGTTGGGAACAAATGAGCAATGGGCTATGGAATAGGGAAGGATTTCATACAGGACTAATTATTCTTTTTCTACTGCAGGATGTGGGGGTAGACCGGAACCAGGACGGTTACCGGGATAGGTGGCCATTCTCTCGTGCATTGGGGCAGCAACGGATGCAGATTTGCAGGTGTACGGCCGTACCCGGGCTGGGGAGACAGCCAACAGGATGTAACATGCTGGGGTAAAGGTGGACTGCAACGGGGGCGTTGTGGCCAGAATGGGCGGAACGGGGATCAACAAGGAGTTGCCCAGATATGGAGTTACGTGTTGGGGACAAAGGTATTCGGGAGTATGTCAGGTCTGACACTACTCAAAGTTACATGCAATGGGATTGGTGATTCGATAAAAAGGGAACTGTCGCATAATTGGTTAAAGTTGAATGAATTATGCCTCGCAGAAGGGGGAACATGAGACTGTCGAGCATGCATCAAGGTAATAGGCCCGCAGGAAGCGGGATAGCTTTATGGCGGAAGAAGTGGTTTAGTTCAACGATGGTGTGCACCTTTCGCGGCAGGGAAGGTCACAGAAGTATTATTGGACTGCGGACGCAGGTATTAGGTGGTGGAAGGAAATCCACATGGTGCCGCAGGGTCGGTTGAAGGGAGGCGAAAGGTGCACAGGATCTAGGGGTGGGGCAGGTAACCGCCCTACGGGGGTTTCCTGGTTGGCGGTACTTTGGAGGGGTGGTGAGTCACATACCGGCGGATCCACCCCTCGGGGGGGAGAAAGGTACACAGGTGACTGATAGCGGAGCGTGGGAGGCAAGGAGCAACTAAGGAAATTCAACAGAGGATGCTTGGAGGGCAAGTGAAGGTGAGAATGGGGAGAGGAAGGAGGTCACCGAGTGAATGGGGAAGAGGCAAACAGGTGAGATGGTTTTGAGAAGGCTGAAGGGAGAATGAGTCGGTATGGGATGGAAAAAGTATATTGATTGCATTTATGTACTGTTAATAAAGTCTAAGTGATTGCAACCTTGTCCTAATAAAATGGCCTTTTACGCTTCAAGTAACAGCGTGGAGTGTAGTTATTGCGCGATGATGGCCCCCGGGGGAAGTGAAGGTCGCAGACCAGTCTTCCCCCGGGGCTATTCGCGCAATGGCCGGAAGGACAAGGTGGGGAGGGATTAAAATGTTAAGGGAAGGGGCGGGAGTTGGGAGGGGATAAAGGTGTCAGGAGAGGAGGATCTGGCCTCTTCCTGACACCTTAGCACCACCAGGGTAGACAGAAACGTTAGTCCACCCACCCACCCTACAAGTTGTAGGCAGGAGACTGGGGGTTGGATTGGTCTTAGTGTGCCAGTTTAGGGCAGGTTGCAGAGTAGCATGGTTACGGTACTTTGGAGGGGTGGTGTGTCACATATGGGCGGATCCACCCCTTGGGGGGGAGAAAGCTACACAGGTGACTGATAGCGGGGCGTGGGAGGCAAGGAGCAACAAAGGAAATTCAACAGAGGATGCTTGGAGGGCAAGTGAAGGTGAGAATGGGGAGAGGAAGGAGGTCACCGAGTGAATGGGGAAGAGGCAAACAGGTGAGATGGTTTTGAGAAGGCTGAAGGGAGAATGAGGCGGTATGGGATGGAAAAAGTATATTGATTGCATTTATGTACTGTTAATAAAGTCTAAGTGATTGCAACCTTGTCCTAATAATGCGGCCTTTTACGCTTCAAGTAACAGCGTGGAGTGTAGTTATTGCGCGAAGGGACGTGTGTGCAAATCACAGCGCTGCCCCTAGAACTGAGAAGAGAGCTCTAGAAGGGGCGACACGTGCATGTGCAATCTGGCACAGTGTGGGAAGTGTTACAAATGGAGGCGTGTGCACGTGGTGCCCCGGGCTCTGAAGCGAGAGCTCAAATAGTGTGAGCTATGGATGTCGTTTGTGGGTAACCACGGATAGCAAGCGCTCTCTCTTGTGTTCCCTTGCTACCTTTATCACTATGGGTCATGAAGGCAATGACACGGACGGACAGTGAACAGGACGATGAACTGTTCCGTTCCTGAAGATTCCACACCTTTCCGCCTCTTGTGCCTCTAGAGCAAATAAGAGGCTGCTGAGGTAACCATCACGTGGTGTATTGCACTCGATGCGCTCAAGACTCAGAACTGCCAGATTCCCGACCTTCAGAGCACAAAGCAAGCTTTTCTCCCCTCCCCCGGTCCTCTTCACTCACTGAATGCACCCGGGGACCCGAAAGGAACCGGACCAGACGATTCCAGCAGAGGAAAACTCACTGAACCCTGGTGCTGCGAGGATGGGCGCAACTCTTCCAAGGAAACCAAGGGAAGGAGACAACCCTTGAGAACAGGAGCGTAGCTAGGATGCCACAGGCCCTGGCGCAAGCAAGGAAAATGGACCATTTGAATTCTGTTGGGGTAGTAAAATACAGTACTTATCAGGGTTCAATTACCCCCTCAGGGATCTGGGCACCGGTACCACAGCACCTGCTGCACTAATGGGAATTACATCCCTGCATGAGAACCTGCTGCACAGAAACATGGCCACCCCAGTGATCATTGCACCACAGAGAGAGGGTGCCTGTCGTCAAGCACCTCCAGAGCTGGGCTGAGACAGGAGAGCTCTGCCCTCAGCCCTGAACCTGCTGTATCTGATATGAGGCCATGTGAGGACCAAACATCCCTACTGCACTCACTCTGGGAAGAGGAATCCAAACCTGCCAACTCAGAAAATGTTTCTATTGTGTCAGAGAGGGACGGGGCCTAGTGAGGAGTGGGCCCTCGAACACTTTATTGTGACCCAGGAGAGGGGATGTGGCTCTGTAATAGTAATTCCTACCTTCCACCAAAAAAACCCTAAAGCTTCTGAGGTTGCGGCTGATGTCCTGGGAAGGGGGGTGGGGGGATCAGGAGTGTGCAAGACCACCCCAATAGACAACAGCTGTGCATTGCCTTCTCAGACGAGCTGGAAACCCACTCTGTGGAGGGGCTTCCAACTCACTTTATCTCCCACTGTGTGATATCAACTGTCCACCCGGTGAATGTGTGAAGGGAGCCAATATCGTTTGGCACATGGTGGGACCATGTGAGTTGGCAGGTTCGGGAATCCTAGTCTCAGGTTGCACAGGTCGACCCTCTTGATATGCAGGGCTAGATGTGGACCCCAAGCCAGCATGGAGGCACTTGAGACCGTGGTGATCCATTAGAGTGCACTAGTGGCCCAACGACTGTATAGCCACCTATCACTCTCCAGTGGGGAAAAAGTAAGAACACAATAAGTACAATCAACCACAGAACTTTAGCAATCACATAATACACCCAATAAGTGCTGAATTTGATTAAAGAAATAAGTTCAGGGGCCTTAAGTTTTTCTTAGGAGCCCTGCGCTACTGAATGCCAGGGCTACCAAATGCAAGGCTGTCTAGTCTTGATTCCTCATCATGTCTCTTTCTTCAAATACCCTACACTTCCGGTCTCTTTATCTCACTTTTCCAGGTTCTGTTTCATCCCTGCTTTCTCCCTTGGTTACTGTTTTCCCATCTTTCTCTCACTCCTTCTTTTTCCCTTTGCAGCCTTTCTCTCTCTTGTTTCGAGTTAAAGTCTGATGTCGAAAAAGGTGGGCAGTCAAAATATCGAAAATTAAATATCGACCTACACTAATATCGAGGTGACAATATCGAAGGGACAGAATATCGATGTTAAGAATATCGCTGGACAGAATATCGACCCCAAGGTAAGTAATATCGAATTTTTTTATATCGATGTAAGTAATATCGAAGTTAGTAATATCGATATCAAATATATCGATGTTATTAATATCGATGTTACTAATATCGATATTTATATTATTGTTATGTATTTTGTTATGTATTTAATATGTATGTGTTATATGTGTTTTTGTTAAGTTTTCTACTTGTCTAAAAATATATGTATACAATTTTTATATGTTAATAATGTTTTTATAAGTTATTTTTGTTTTTTAGTACTGTAGCGGGTTGTGGGTTTATAGGGGAATAGGGTGGGAAGTAATTTAATTATACTAAATTAATTATTAATTTTTAGGAATTATAGATTAATTTTAATTATTTTTTGCGTTTAAGTTCTGTAGCTCGTTGTGGGTTTATAGGGGAATAGGGTGGGAAGTAATTTAATTGTAATTAAGTAATAATTTATTTTAATTAATTGGTATTGATAATTATATTATTGTTAATTAATTAATAATTGGTAATTAATTTTTATTAATTGGTTATTAATTTTGATTAATTAATCAATTGATCATAATGTTAAGTGTATTATTTTATTATTGGAGTGTGTTGTGCGTTTATAGGGGAATAGTGTTGGAAGTAATTGAAATCTAATTAAGTAATTATTAAATGTATTGTTGGGTATTGATAATTAGTTTATTGGACATTAATTATTAATTGGTAATTTTTGCAAATTATAATTTTTTTGTTATGAAAATTAATGTATTGTTGTTTTATCATTCATTGGTAATTAAATATTATTAAATATTATTTATTGATAAATTTAATTTATATATTAATAAGTAATTATTAATTGGTAATTAATGTTTAGTAATTATTATTATTGGTATAAAAAGCATTTAATTGTTCAATATTTGTTAATTGGTAATTAAGTTTTAATAATTAATATGTTTTTGTTATTAAAAATATTGTATTGTTCAATATTTATTATTTGGTAATTAATATTTATTAATTATTATTTATTGGTATTTATTATTAATTTATTGTTAATACATTTTTCATTGGTAATTATGTTTTTAATCATTATTTATTGGTATTTGTAAATAGTTTAGAGTTATTTAATAATTAATTCATTAATTATTTAAAAAATTATTTTATTTATAAGTATGTTATTTTTAACTTCTACGCTATCCAACACTTTCCCTACTGTTGCACTCTCTGGAGTTGGAATAGTAATTTTTACCCCTACGCTATCCAACACTTTCCCTACTGTTGCACTCACTGGAGTGGGAATAGTAATTTTACCCTTACGCTATCCAATGCTTTCCCTACTGTTGCACTCACTGGAGTGGGAATAGTGATTTTTACCCTCCCGCTATCCAACGCTTTCCCTACTGTTGCACTCCCTGGAGTGGGAATAGTAATTTTTACCCCTACGCTATCCAACACTTTCTCTACTGTTGCACTCTCTGGAGTGGGAATAGTAATTTTAAGCTCTACGCTATCCAATATTTTTCTTACTGTTGTTTTTTGGGAGTTGGAATAGTAGTTTTATTCCCTACGCTATTTAATATTTTTTGTATTATTTTAGTTAATGTAGTATATAATTAATTTTAAAAATATTAAAAGTAAATTTAATTTTTTAATTTGTTATACATAATTATTTAATTTGTATTTATGTTATTGTTTTATGTGTATAGATGTATTTGTAATTTATAATATTTTTTAATAATTTATAATTTATTAAAATAATTATTAAAACTGATTATTAAGTAAGTATATATATTATATATTAGATGTATATGTTTAATTAATGTTTTATTAAATTATATATATTACTTATTAATTTTAAACATTATAAAATATTTTTAACTATGTTTATTTTATTTATAAGTATTATTTAGTTTATTTTACATATTTTTTTAACAAAAAAAAACCGATATTTTTAATAACAATATTTTTGACATCGATATTTTTTTCTCGATATTTTTGTACTTACCGTGTTGTAGATAGGATATCGATATTCTTGACATCGATATTCTTGCTCCGATATTTTTGTAGGTCGATTTTTTGACCTTCGATATTTTGTCAGTGATCCGTCGAAAAATAAGTCTTGGTCTCCAAAATGAGAGCTGGTGCCCACCACCTGCAACCACCACCACAAGCACTATAGCAACTGCTGTCACTGAAACACAATACCAGTACACATGAGGTGCAGTGAGTGTGAGGGACAATTGAAATGCCTGAAACAGCTAAAAAACTAAAATGCAAAAGTAAGTGCATCCCAGGTCTAAATTCAAACTTATGGTGTACCAGAAAGAACGTAGCGAATACGATCACATGAATGGGACCTTTGCTGTTCACCTTTGCCCTATGATTTCCCACCTAACCCTCATTCCTTTTAGTGTCTAGCTCCTGAATGCAAGGAACAAGACAGCAAGGGTAAAATGTCCACTACCAGGGTCCAGAATAAGACAAAAGTAGGATGAGCATCACAAAAACTGTGTTCAAAGTTCAGGAGGTGACCAGAGAAAGGTAGACTCCCAGATTACAGTCTTCCAGCAAGTCAGCAGGAATCCCACTTGAAATGGTGTCGGTATAAACTAGCCCACTGTGAAAGAACAGTGGAAGGGGACTGAACCCCAAGACCAAAGGCTTTTGGGCACCGAAGCCTTGTGAAGACAGCTGTCAGGACAGACAGACTACAATGATTGACTCAAATGGGCAAAAGTGAGGGATAATCTCGTTGGTCAGTGGTGAAGAAGATATAGCTAAAAGGTGGTACACTTTAAGACTATCCGCAGAATGGAAGAGGGTTCCTTACCTTTTGTGGTTTATACTTCCATTTCCTCTCCCCTCTCTCTCTTCCCAACAGCCCAGTCTGGAACTGGCCCAATGTTTCAGTCCTCTTGTTCCAAAGAGTGGTGTTTTGTGTCCTTATGTTTGTCACTTTGTCCTGGTGTATGGCTCTTCTTCTATAGTATACATGTTCTCCTGTTCCAGTGTCAGTGCCTCCCTGTCTGCAGGTAAAATATTACTCCATGTCATGATATTCTCTGACTTACTTTCAATCTATCCCTATCCATAATTTGGAGATTGTTGTCTGGAATATCTAGTAGGGAATAACATTACACCTTAATATCAGAGCCAAAATATCAAGGATAAAAATAACGAAAGGAAATATATAGGGAAATATGGATTTATTATTCTCAACTCTACATATACCTCCCTTGAAGATATGTATATAGTCAAGGTACATATCTGTGGAGCTAGGTATAGAAAATCTATATATATTTACCTCACAATAATTTTGTCCTCGATATTATGGCTATGATAAGGTATAACGATATTCGCCTCTCGATATATTCAGGACCAACATCGGACTTTGGTGTGTTTCCAGCTCCAGCTTATGAAGCTCTTACTTCCCTGCTTGTCCCTCCCTGACCCAGTTTTGTATTCCAGCCTTTCCTATTAGGTTTCCCTGACCAAGTGCAATGTGTTCCCAGTCAGGGATCAGTGTATTCTCAAGTTTTGGTGTAAATCCCTGACTCTTGGTCAGAGCAGTACTTAATTTGCAATAAACATAAGTTTCCTGGCTCTCATCGGGAGGCCACTTCCGCTTGCACCGCCCATTGCCTCTGCCAGAGCTGCTAAGTACAGGTGCAGTACAACTACTAACCATCCCACTTCTACAAGTGTGACAATTCTGAGTATTCCATACACCCAAAGCTATAAGAATGCCTTTGGCAGCAGGTATTAGTAGTTTTTTATGTATATTGAATTAATAAACAACTGTTGTTGAGCTCGTCTCTAAATTAGACAAACAGCGCCATCATGTGGCAGACTGTCATAAGTACCGGTGTTGACAATTAAGTGCTGGTGCCGAGCACCAGAAACCACTGGCTCAAATTAAGCACTGGGTCAGAGAATTCCTTAGCTTAGTTGTAGGTGCATTCTTGGCTCGATGGTAGCGTATTCCCTGATCTCTTATCTGGGTGCTTCCTTTTTCTTCTCATTCCGCCCCCACATCCCAGTTATCCCCAGGGGTCTCTTCTCCGTTTTCTCGTTTTGTGCCTGATCCTTCTTCACTGTCGCTCTCTCAGGTGGGAATACCACTTCACAAGTCATAAATGGTTTCCAAAGTATCTAAACCTAATATATAGATATTTGGACACTTTGGGGTCGATTCCGATTCAGGCCGGAAATCTCTCCGACCGAGCCGGACCCGGAGAGATTTCCGACCGAATCGGACACTGGCAGTCCGACCGAACGAGTACGATGCGCACGCATGCAATCGGACTCGAGTCGGTCGGACTCCCATTGAGTCAATGGGAGCCTGATGTACAACGCGTACGCGGGCTCCCATTGACCCAATGGGTGCGAGGCGAACAAAGGTGCCCCCTACAGCGGGTACACCTCGAAGCGACTCGCGGCGTACATGCACAGGTAGGGGGGACCCATGGGTCCCCCCTGTGTGCGACTCGCGCGGCTACGCGTACAGGGGGGTCCGACACGGACCCCCAAAGTGCGGCTCCGACTGCTCTTTCGAGCCAGACGGCGCGAGTCGGTCGGACTGCTCGCGGCGCGCATCGTACTTGCCCGGCCGGGGAACGTCTCCATCGCGCGGTGCGCGTCGTGTCCGTGCGAGTCAGTCGGAGCACTTCGGACCCGCGAACAAGTCGGTCGGTGATTTTGCGTGCGCTCGCATCGTACTCGCTCGGCCGGCCGGACGCACGTACGAATCGGTCGGGAAAGAGGGCTCCGAATCGGATCCGGTTAAGCCGAATCCGATTCGGTGCCCTACCGGCCGAGATCGGAATCGGCCCCTAAGTACGTATGTAAAGCCTATTTTGCTGAAAGAATTCAAATACCAATGTAAAGCTTATTTTGCTGAAATAATTGGATACCAATACCTAGCTCCAAAATCCAACTGGAATTAATTGGAACAATATCGATGGCAGTTTGTTAGAGTTCTAAAACCTCACAGGGCAGCCACCAGACCTAATGGAAATCATTTGGAAATGGTTGTAGCAACAAAAGTCCTTGCAAGGAAAAGGAAACTGCACCATCATGCCACTATTTGACACTTTCAGGCCTGCATTGTGATTTCCCCCAGTAGAGTTAGCAATGTATTAGTCTGTGTTTTGAGGACATTCCATAGCGGAGCACCAGTCTCTGCTGACAAGTGATGCCCAAAAGTGTACCTCACACATATTTAAGTAGATACTGTGCCATCGTACTAGGCTATGGGAAGACTGATGATTAGACACAGTTGATATAAGAATCAGGGCTCAGTCCTTTCAGTCTACACCATTGTGGGGAGGAGGCCCACTGACATTCAATGGTAAAACTTGTTCAATCTCCTAAGCTTAAATTCCACGCCTAGGTTGAGTGTGTGTATTGTGTTATGCATGAATGTGTACTGTCTTGTCTTTGTGTGCATGTGTGTACAATGTGATATGTATTTGTGTGTATATATGTGTGTGTGAACTGACTTGTATGTGTGTGTGCTGCGTCGTGTGTGTACACTGTTTCTTGTGTGGGAATGTACTGTGTCTTCTGCATGGACCCAAATTATGGAATGCGCACCCCATTCATCTACGTGCAATACAGAACCACCTCTCATTCTACAGATCGTTAAAAACAATTTTTGTTTTGTAAGTTGTCAATCCACATCACTGTCTTTTTGACTTCTTGTATATTTTAGCACCAACAAGCTCTTATGGGTGCCCATGCCCCTAAAAATTAAATACATAAATGTGTTTGTGTGTGTGGCATGTTACGTGTGTTGTATGGCATGTTACATTTATGTGTTGTGTGTGTGACTGGGAAATCATGTGTAGTAAGAATGATGTCCTGTGGTGGATAAGGCAAACACAGCACGAAATGGTGGCACTTCTCAAGTTGTCTTTGTCCTTTGTGTGGACACAACATTCACCACGCTGCTGCCCTGGAGTGTTGGCTCAGAGACTCCACAAGTGTGTGTGTGAACTTTAAAATAAACATCACTTTTTTAGCTAGGCCAAAGATATTTCTGAGCTCCCTGTCCCCCGGTGGCCCTGCAGTGGAGACACCAGGCATGGGGTGTGTAGCTGACCTCTACCTGGAATACATCTTGTCTACAAGATTAAGATACAACAATATTCCTTTCTTGATATTGAGGATCCACACCGATAACTATTGGCCTCCTAATGCCAGTAACTAATGCTGTGCTTGGATTCCAAATTGAATCTGTTGTGCCTCACCGTCAAGGAAACTTGCCAGGAACAAGTCTAGGCCCAGGACCAGGGATCAAGAAGAAGACTTGCAGTTGTGACCTTCTCTAGAAGATCGAAGCTGAAGCGCTTGTTGTGGAAAGGAGCAGGCCCTTGGAAAGGACAAACCGAAAGGTCATTGGTCTGAAGCCTGCTTGAGAGTCCATTTGGAAGTAATGAGCCACCCAGGAGAGACAGGTGATTAGAACCAGTCCGACACTACTTCTACAACATCAAACTGACCGAGGACCTGCAAAGAGCATTCCAGACCTGTGAGAGTAGTGAAACTGATGTCAATGCCCTGCCTTCTACAGGGGCGCAACGCAGGCCCCTGTAGCCACTGCGGGGCAGGGGCCCCGACCTTCAAAGGCCCCCATCTTTTCGAGGGGCCCCATTCAACCCAAAGTCGATGGATATCCAAAGAGACATGGGAGACTCAGGGGCCCCTAATCACATTCTGAAGGGGGCCCCATCATTTTACATTATGCAACTGGCCCTCTTCCATGCCTGTGGTTATGGAAATCTGAATCTCTCCATTGCTGGCTGGAGAGGAAGACAGGGGGTTTCTGCTTCAGCCCTGGCCGTAATGTGGCATTCTGGATGCTAGAGCCAGTTGTGCTGTTCCAGAACTGTTTGAAACAGTTGTACCTCTCTTAGGGTTCCAGAAACCACAAACGACCCTGAAAATAAATATACCAGATCGGCCAATTCCAGCTGGTCTATCAGTGTTTCCAGTGGATACCTTAGGTCTTTTCCACCAATCAAAAATTCAATTTTGAGTGGTAAGGTTGGGATGCCGACCCATAAAGTTTGGTACCTCCCTGGGGTGACTATGGGTGGGAGCCCCACTCAAGCACCAGTAGTCCACCTTCCTGACTGGTCACTTCCTACACCAGGTGGTCAGGTGGCATATTACACCACCCTTGGCATGTATCCACTGCACCGGGCATTGGCCAACAGAGCCCTGGAGGTCCCAGCTCCAGTCTCTCCCGCCTCCCCACCTCCCTGTCTCTCTGTTCCTCATCTCCCTCCTTCACTTCTCTCCTCTCCCAGTCTATTCAGTCCTTACAGTCTCTTTGCCAATCCCCCCATAATCTCCTCCCCCAGTGACTCTGTCCCTCTCCTCCATGTCTCTCATCTCATTCTCTCTTCTCTAAGTCTCTGTTCCCCGTCCTCTCCTCTTCCTGCCTTGTTCCTTCCCATTGTTGTCCCATCCTTTCTTCTGCGCCTCTCTCCTTCCGGCCTCACATCATGATCTCTCCTTCCTATATTCTGCGGGCCCTCTTTGTCGCTGTTTCTTCTCCTAGCCTCTATTTCCACCTGTCCCTGACTTGGCCTCTCTTTCCACGTCTTTCTCCGCCACATGGTCTCACTCCTCCATCCTTCCCGTCTCACTCTGTCCTGGTCTCTCTCCTAATGTTCTTAATTTCCTCTTCTCTCCGGTCTCCCTCTGTTACCAACTTTCAGCCCTGCCCACCTCTCTTTCCTCGTGGTCTCTCTTCCCCCTTTTCCCCAGTCTCTTTCTGTTCTCTCCTCACCTCCGCGTCTTCCTCTCCTCAATGGTCCCTTTTCATAGTCTCTCTCTCTCTTCACCCTTCTCTCCGGTCTCTCTCTGTTCCCGTTTCTCACCTCCCTGTCTCCCTCCCCTCCTTTCTCCAGTCTCCCTCTGCCCCACTCTCTCTCCTCGTGGTCTCTTTTCATAGACTCTCTCTCTCTTCACTCTAGTCTTTCTCTGTCCCGTCTCTCCTTCCAATCTCTCCCCCATCCCTCTTGTCCCGGTCTCCGGCATAATATCCCCCGTCATTACGCTGTTTTCTGACCTCCCCGGCCCAGTTTCCATGGAAAGGCGGCTCTGAGCTCACCACAGGTCACAAGTTCCCGAGACAGAGCCGAGGCCCGGGGCCAGGCCGGAGAGCGGCCAAGGCCTGCTTCACGGGGCCGGGGAGCGGCGTGGCATTTTATTTCATTCCTGTCCTTTTTCTCTGGACAAACCCTGCTTAGTGCAACCCACGGGGTCACGGACACTCCTGAATTTCCAGTCTAGGGCACTCCTATGAATAGTTACTAGATTTCAAGATGAAAACTCCCAGTAAATGCAGTCCCGTGCCGCGCCCGCCATTTGTGTTAAAACCTTCTTCATATTTTCCTTCAGAAAAAAGTGACATTTGGGTCCCGAGACAAAGCAGCAGCACCGCCCACTTTAGTCACGCTGGCACGACTGTGGCAGAATTAAGCTTTCACCTTGGCAGCTCGGACCCACGAGGAAGGACACACTGCCAAGGAATGCAGAGGTCACCCACCCCAAAGGAAAGTACAGGCCGTGCCTCTCAACCAATAGTACAGGCCGTGCCTCTCAACTAATAGTACAGGCCGTATTCCACGAAGGGACCCAATCATTGTGCCCCGCGCAGGGAAAGGGAACTATTTGCCCCTCAAAGAAACATGAGGACCCCTTTGCCTCAAAGGACCCAGCATGCCATACCCATAGAGAGGAGGAATGGAAGGGGCCTCAAAGAAGCTGGAAAATCGAGCCCTTTCGAACAGAACAGTACAAACTCTGCATCCCCCAAAAGAGACTTACAGGTTGTGGGCCAAAGGACCATACCTACATGGCTCTAAGAAGAACGTACAAACCGAGTCCCCAGGGGGTATAAAGCCCGTGCCCAAAGGGGTATATAGACAGTGACCCAAAACACTTAACATAACATTCCCACCAAATGAACGTGCAAGAACGTGCAAGCAAGCATGTGGGGTATACTTAGTTGTATACCTTCTGTTGTGCTGCAATATTTGGACTGAGATCGTTCGCTCCTAAAAGAATGGTATAACCCATGCCACCCTCTTCTCACCTGCACCCAGGCTGACAAAACAGAGACTGTGTCCCCGAAGCAACATACAGAACACATTCGGCACAACTCTCAGCACTGTTGTGCGCACCTCACAGTTCGACGCCACCAACTTAAGCGTTTGCCTCCTCAACGATACCTTCATTCACATATATCCATGCCCTCATACACTTAGAATTTCACCAACGCCACATGATTTGGAAAGACGTCTCGAAACATAACCATCTGAAGTTGAGCAGTGGACAACTAAACACCACACATGAAAGCAACAGATAATACCCTTTGGCACATCCATCTGTACCCATAAAGCCCGCACTGATCCATAACCACATCTAATGGTAAAAAATCCAATATACTCAATCAATCATTCAATCAATCAAGTGCCACTTATATAGCGCCACTTATCACCCGAGAAGGTATCCATGCGCTGCGCTGTGGTGTCAGTCGAAGAGCCAGGTCTTGAAGGCCTTCCTGAAGTGAGTCAGTGAGGGTGAAGTGATATACTCTATGTCTAAATAATACATCAGTCTATACAAACCTTGCTGTCCCTAACCAAAATGGCTCCCATTGGAACAACAGGAAATACATCCAAATACAATATCAACAGATCCCTTCGACTCCCAGAACCAGAAATGAGCGCCCAGAATTCAATGGTCCTTTGTGCGCATACAAATGGAGGGTATGTGCCTACAAATGCACACAATATAACATAACATACTGACAATGTCTCCCTCCCCTACAGGAACAAACTGATCATGCTCCCCACTTGAACACAGAGGCCGTGCCCCGCAGACAAACAGAAATACCATACCCCCAAAGAAATGCACATACCATGTCCCCAAAAGAGCATACAGAAACTGTCCCCCTCCCCGAAAGAACATACTGATCATATCCCCAGAGGGACATTCAGGCCTTGCCCTTCAGCAGAACATACAACCAGTGCTCCTCAGGGGATATACAGCCGACGATTCTCAAAGGTATATATAGAAAGTTCCCCCTTCCACAAAGGAATGTACCAACTGCATCCCAGCAAAATAAAATCTACAGATCATGGATCTCAAAGAAAGACTGTAATTGCATATATATAGAATTTACTACCCCTGACGAGGGGTTTTAAGGCAAGTAGCATGCTACTTCGTTACTCAAGGTTAGTGGTTAATCCAGTGGTTATTGTTGGTTATCACGATTATTCATGTGCTTTTAAGAAAACATTGTATGGATTTTCTCCAGTTACTTTGTGAAAGATTACATTAATACCCGTTAGGTGTGATCATGAGTGGGGGGTATATGCTTTCAGGTGAATGGTTGGTGACATAGAAAGGCTAGAAGGGATTAGGTAGTGTTAGGTTGCAGTGACTGGGTTTTAGAGAAGGAGAGGCTGTGATCTATGAAATGATGAGCAAGCCATTTTTGCAATTACAATAAGAGAGATTTAGGCAGACAAGAATGCGAGTAAGCGGAGGCTATACTCCGAAACAGAAGGCATACAGAGAATGGAAGTTAAGGAGAGGGCCACTCTGAAGAAGAAAGGAGAGGAATCAAGCGGGAGTAAATCAAGGTCCATTTTTCATGCATGGTTTTAAGAATATTGCAGGAGAAGACTTTCTGCGAATGCCAGCAATCTGAGAATAACGCAGTAGAAAGAAACAACACTATAAGTGTTCAATGTCTGCGCATCTCGCCAATGTGCAGTGAGAGTTATACTTTGTTTTGTTACCTAATCTCATTCAAGGTAGTTTCTTCAGCACAGCAGATAAACGATATAGACGGCATGCCCAAACTGACAGTGCATTGCTGTTAACAGAACTCAAAGACCATGACACCACCAAGGAAAGCACAGTTTATGCCCCTAAAGGAATGGACTTATTGTTCTTCCCAAAAGGAAAGTTCATGCCATATCTCATTCCTTCTCAACATTTGCTCCCAGAATCTGGAACAACATTCCTAGAAAAATCAGATCAGACCCATTGTTCACATTCTTCAAAAAGAAACTTCAGGAACATCACCTTCTGAAATATCTCATCAAATAGTAGTCTTCTCTGAACCTGTGGTATCAGGAGGTAACTGTTACTTTGCCAAGGTCTCTAGGTACTGTAGAGAAGATAGCCCTTCCATGATAGTAATGGTTGTTGTCCTCCTTTTTTTAATGTCTGATCCACGCTATCTTTACCCCCTACTTCTTTCCCTTGCTCGTCTGTCCTCCAAGGTGTTCTTCAACATAAACCATAGTGTGGAGAAATGATTTCTAAAAACTGGATAATGCTTCTTTAAATAAATCTATTGCCTTTTCCGAGCCCTGCATATCTAGGCCTGTATGGTGCAAGTCTGTCTCACCTGCACCTCCCACAAAGCCTGAATAGAACATCCAATCATACTGTTCCTAATGTGACTCTGCCTTATTTCTGTATGCTGAAAAACCCTCTAGTCATATGTACCTGACTGTTGTGTAAATGTATGTCTGTGCGCCAAGCTCTCCTACATGCGCTTTACAAAAAAAGAGTCATCTTCTCAGCTTTCTTTGACCAACAAATGAATGCAATTGTAGAAATGCAGCAGCTTCTGGATATGGGAGGGAGGTCTCGGGAAGCTGCTGGGTATTTAACGCACTCTCCTGCTTTCCTCTGCTTGACTCACCAAAAAAAAGGTCAAGTGCTGGAAACGTGACAGGTCTTACCTTTGGGATCTTTTGGCTTTGCCAATGCCTATTCGCAGTGCTGTGAAGCATAAAAAAAAAATGAAAAAAGGCACGAAGAAGTGACTGCTGCTGATGGTCACTTCATTCTGCTCACTCATACATGTGTGATAATATACGCGTGCATCACAAGCAATGTGTGCATCAGTGGAATGACGCGGGTGACATTTGCTTTGCTTTTTTACTTAGCAAACCGAGATGGATTTCACCAATGGAATCAGTAAAAAAAAAGTGAAGAATTTTCAACGTGAAAGTGCAAAATTAAAAAAAAATTGACCACAGGATCTGGGGGTCAACAGAGTAGTGGGACTATAGGAAAAGCAGAGCATGAGGGAGAGAGTAATACGGCAAGTCAACCAAATGGATGGTAGAAATGCTGTACTCCGAGCGAGGGACAAACACAAGATAGAGGAGATGGAACAAGGAAAGCCATCAAATAAGAAGCAAGCAAATGAGAGTGACAATAAAGCCAACCAATGGTAAATAATGGGCGGCCTTAAGTCTCGGTAAATTCTTGGTAAGTCCACAATAGGTCTTTCACAATCAGATAACTTGCACTGTTTAGTAGACGAGACCTAGAAAGATGCCTTCCAACATTCCACAGAATTACTTTGGAACCCTTTCAGTGCACTCATCGGGTGAGGCAATGACCAGCGCTTGCAGTACATCCGCAGTGCATCCTTTGGGCAAGTGGCTGACACTGGGGAGGCTGAAAAGGTACGTCCAATTCGAGCACCAGAGGCTTTCTTCTTTTGTTGTTAAGGTCACAGCTGAAGTGGAATCGCTTCTGCTTCAGACCCTCCCCGAATCACCTGTGACCCCAGCGTGCTGTACCATACACTGATGTCACAGATAGAAAGTCAAACCAGTGGGCACTATTAGTGGCCACTGGTTTCACTACCTTATCCCTGTTGGGGGGCATAAATCTGCCTCCCTTGCACCGATCAGGGCAGGAGAGACAGCGCTGGAGGGGGGACAATTTCCCCTTCCCTCCACTTCATCCCTCTAGTGGGTCCCTCCTTGGGGATCACCCTATGAGGGCATTAGGTCAAGCAACACCCCAAATAGGGCAACACAGTCTTTCTACCACCAATTGGACCAGATGGGGGGGTTTTTCCCAAATTTGCCCCATGAAGGGGGAGAAAGCACACTAGACTCCGGCACTTCAAAATGGTACCAGAATAAGATGGAGCAGACCTCTCTGGCATTAGGCCATAACCACACAACAAAAGAGGCAATAGAATCTTTTGACTCTCCTTGGGGCAGATAGAAGGTTTGTCCTGATTTGTAGTTTGCCCCTAATTTCCCTGCTGCGGGCAGAAAGCCCACTGGACACCAAGGAATTTACAGTGGGGAAAAAAGAATGGGGAAGTACCACCATGACATTGGGCCGTACTGCTACCCCAGAACAGGCCCAACAGCGTTTCTCCCCCTCACCAACAGGGGTTGATTAGGGGTTTGTCACAATTCTGCTCTGGGGATTTGGGGGTGGAATCCCACTAGGCATGGGGAACTATTTTTGTATTTTAGGAAAAAAACAAGGGGTGTGAACAAGCCTTCAAGGTATATGACCTATCCCCCACCTCTAAAGCTCCAACATTCTTTCTGCCAGAGCATCCCTATGCCCAAGGCAAGCAAGAGGAAACCTTGATTCTTTTTGCGAAGTTTTGACATATGGACCTTCAGTGTGGGGGTAAATTAAAGTCCTCCTTTACTTGCCATGCTGAATGCCTGTACTCGGCCACCACCCATGGAATCCTACTAAATTCAGAAATGACCGAAAAGTAGACCTCCAGGGGAGTGCAGGGTGGCATGCCTTGCAAGTATCCTGTGCTGTTTTCTTACCCACAATGTCCTGCAGACTTCAAACATTTTCTAAAATTGCTTATTTTCCTCACTTGTCTATGACCTTAAGGAATATGTGGGATCCACAAAATTCCTCCCACCCAGCATTCCCACATTTCTCCCAATAAAAAGGCTACCCCACTTGTGTGGCTCGGGCTTAGTACATGCGACACAAAAGACACTAAAATGCAACATGTAGACATCAACAAGAGGGGTAGTTGTGGTATATGGGCCCAGGTAGGGCCGCCACCAAGGGAAACCTACCAAAAGCCAGATGTTTTGCCTGGTGTGCCTTGTGTGGACCTCACAACATTTTCTTACCACGATGCCCTGCAAACATCAAACTTTGCATAAAATTACATATTTTCCTATAATTTCTGTGACATTGACATCCAGAATCTTCAAGGACTCCCACTGTCCCTAGTTAGTTCTGTTCCTATCACGGGCACAAGGCCCGGTTACACAAGTGGGTGAGCATGTTTATCAGGACAAGTGTGGGAATACCGGGTGGTAGCAAGTTTGTGGATCCCCATAGATTTCGGAACTTTCTCTCACAGAAATGGGAGGAAAATGAATGTTTTTTTGGCAAAGTTTGAGATCTGAAGAGTATTTTGGCCAAGAGAAGGTAGGGGGATTCACTCAATCCCGATCAATCTGGAATCCACTGGGTGTCTAGTTTTCAGAAATGTCTGAGACTGTTAGGGTTCCCTGGGTGGCAGCAAAGCCGGGGCCCAAATTCCACCGCTAAACCGGGTCATTTTTCTTTCAGATTTTTTTAATGTCTCCAACTCGTGTTTCTGGTCATTTTATGTCACAGGCGCTCCTAGCCACATCAGTGGGGTACCATTTTTTATCAGGAAATAGGTAGGAATGCAGTAGAACATTTGTCATTACCATTGGACTTCTCCACATTTTTACTTTCAAATGTAGGCCAGTGTGCAAGAAAGACCGATTTTGCAAAATGCCTTCTGAATCACATAATAGTATGGGTGAGCTCAAATTCAGAGATGTACATAACCACTGTTTTTTATGCACATTTCTGAAATACATAGGGGCTTATTTACAAGCCTCTTGCGCCACTTTTACGTCATTTTTAACATGGGAAAAGTGATGTACGGGTGGCGCAAGGGGCTTGTAAATAAGCCCCATAGTTTTTCTTCATACCCATTTTTCATTCATTAGATTTTACCATATGAGTTGCTGCATGGTCGGTGCACAATGAAAAATCATTATAAGCTGCAGCTCAGTTGTTGGCTCTGAGTGCTACATATTTTGGGAAAACCTACAACCCCTATGTATCCTTGTGACCAGAAGGGACTGACGGATGTAACACTATATATCTTTTGTAAATCGGCCATTGTGACAACAAAATGACATATATAAATATTGTCACCAATTGCTATCTCTTTCTACTTGTTTTCATAAAAAAAATTACGATTAGTTTATTTGATTAAAGGTTAAGTGATCTACACAAATGACCCCTTGCTGAATTCCAAATTTTGTTTACTTTTCAGAAATATATTGCTTTCCAGGTTCACCTGTGGGTTTCACACATGTATCCACCGCAAACTGCAAGTAGGTTGAAAGCACGCAATTCAGAAATATGGACTACCTCTTAGAAAAATGGAAAAACTGTGGCAAGAAAAATTGTTTTTGGATACAAATCTGCTTGTCTCCAGACACCCCCGACAGATACATCATCTAGCCTGTACTTTTAAAAGAATGCATACAACATGATCCCCAAAGAAGTACACAGATCATGGTACCCCGAAATAAATGGTACTGTGACCACCCATGAATATTCACCTAATGCCTAGCAATGTGTAGCAGCACCTGCCAAAAGTGGTTGAGATTTAGCACGTCGCAAAGGAACACATAGACTATTTCCCCCAAAAGGAACATACTATACCTCCACCGAAATGCAGAGGATATACAATCCAATGGACTGCAGGGACTGACTTTCCCATCCAAAGAGGTGTACTGATTGCACCTCCTCAAAAGAAAGATGGAGACCAGGCTCCCCAATGGAACATAGACTTTAACCCAATCTCCCCCTGAGAAAAGGACAGACTACGCACCTTACAGGACGTACACGCCATACCTCCAAGACCATGCCATAAAGTACTGTTTACATGTGCCCCCAAGAAGGAATGGTCAGACAACCACAACCCAAAAATGGATATATCTCCTAAAGGAAGATACAAACCTTGTTATTCAAGTTAGTTTTCGTGATGCCTCCATGGCATGCAGAAATGATGCCTCGTCACTAACTCCAAGACATATATAGACTGACCTTCCCGAGAATACATGAGATGTCTATTTTGTCTGACCTGAATTTATTTGAGGATTTATTTAGCACTAAAAAGTCCATCTGGAGCAACTAAGCACTAACTTCATTTCAAGCCAAGATTTTCAACAGAAAACATTTTTTAAGGCTTTCCTAACAATGAGTGAAATTTAAAGTCAGTCTTAAGCAATCAGGAGGATTCATTCAGGTTTGGCACATACTGGATCAATTTCACCAAATACAACTGAAGTACTGTACAAAGAGGGAAAGCATTGTCTCCAAATGACAAGTCGTCCCTTTGCATAATAACAGGTGGCGACAGCAGCATCTTTCCTGGAGAACTTCTTCTGGCAGGGTGTGGAAGTACCAGTAAATGAGCAAAACAACTTAATTTAATTATGAGATATCTAACAAGGATCATAACTAAGTAAGTAGAGTTTCAACAATTGAAAATTCTCAAGCGGAATAAAAACCCAATCAGAATAATTAATTGACTATTATCAAATATGTATGTAATCAAAATATACAGACGTTTAGTGTGCCACACTGTATGACATATTTAAAACACAGAAATACATTCTGGAGAAGTCCCATTTTAAACAGATAGCTTTCCAAGTGAAGCCATCAACCCATCAAACCAGTGACACCCACTTTTTCCTGCTCAAATAACTTAGGGGCACATTACGATACCCGGCGTAAATAAATCCGCCAGGCATGGAAGCGGCAAAAATCCGCCCGCACACACCGCCTGAACACCGACCACGCCATTATGATTACACAAACCGAAAACCGCCATCGGCGAAAAATCACACAAAATACCGCCCGCCATCGTCCGAGTCGGAGTCAAACCGCCCGCCACGGACGGAAACACGCACGACAACACAAAACCGCCCGCCCACACGGCCGACACACCGCACGTGAAATTACGATCGCACCGCCATGAGCGCGGAAAAACCACAAATATACCGCCCGCCAGCGCAAACAACGCCGATGAGAATCGACACGGCAGAAGCCATGGCGCCAACGTACCTGCACAGAAACCATCCGCACACAAAACCAATAGCACACAACATGGCCAACAAGTCCACACAGCAAGGCACGCACAAATACACAAGCACAGTACACATCCCGAAAACACCCCCGGACAAACAAAAAATACAAAGGCCAGAACCCCAGACACAACACACCTGAAAACAACAGACCATGAGGACACACCCACATAGGTGAGTACAAAAGCAGCACTCCCACAGACCACAACCCCTTGCTACATTGCAAACCAGAGAGGAGAGGAGAGGACACAGTGACACAGCAAGGACAGCAGCACACCACAGAAACGCACACATCACTACCACCACCACCACCACCACCACCACCACCACCACCAAACACCACCACCACCACCACCACACCCCGGCACCACAAACCCCCTGCACATTACACAACACACACCGCACCAGCACCACAAACACCATGGCACCACAAAGGATGCCCAAGTTCACGCCCATGGAGCTGACGGTCATGGTCGACGAGATCATCAAGGTGTACCCACAAATCTATGGGAACATGGTCCAGCACACACCACTAGCCACCAGAAACAGAATGTGGAACCGGATCGTAGACCAGGTCAATGCAGTCGGGACCCTGCCCAGAAACAGAGTCGAGATTAACAAACGTTGGAATGACGTAAAGAGCCTGGTCCAGAAGAAGGAGGGCAAAAACAGAGAGCTGGCTGCCGTCACTGGCGGAGGGAATCCCGCGCTCTTTAAGACCTTCAAAGCGTGGGAGGAGAAGGTGCGAGTCGTAATCCATCCGGAGATCCTCGCCGGAATAGCAGGGGAGTGGAGGCTGGTAAGTACAAACTAATGTATACCAGCACACCGCTATGTACTCACATGCGCAACTACCATGCCACAGCTCCCAGGGACAAACACCCCCATGTCCAGCACACAATACACAACACATCACACACACATGCAACAGACACTACCACACACAGCCCAAACCGAACAACTGTAAGATGCGTGGGGACATGTGTACACTAAGCCAGCCACGTAACCACCAACAGGTCCCCGAGTATGCCAGAAGCGCCACAACGAGCACCCACCACACCCATGTGTCCGCCACAGCTGCACTAACCGACAAGTAACAGGTAAGTGGCAGGAACACAAAGTGCAGTGGGTGGGACGGTGGACAGCCCAAGTACAACACACACCAGGCCCCAGTCCCACAGCACAGCAAGGAGGAGCATCCCCCACACCCCACAGCCACGTGTCAGCCACCGCAGTACACAACGACAGCCGAAAGGCAGACATCACGGTCCACAGCAATCGGTGTCAGTGGGTGTACAGCCACCCCCACGACCCACAACACCCCCCACCCCCACAGACCTGCAACATGGAGCACCCCCGCTTAGAGCCATGTGGCATCCAGTACAGTGCACGCACGAACAACTTGCAGGTGGGAAACTGGACAGGGCTGGATTACTGGAGGCATGAGGACCATAACACCACCAACACATGGGACATGTCACGTAGCAGACGAACACGCAGCACCGCCCACCGTCACGAACAAGTGAACAATGTGCACACGGACATGAACAACAGACTCACACCCCACATGACCCATCACAGACATAGCAACACCCAAGGAGCCACGTCTGCATGCACAAGCCACACTGAATATAGTCCCACACGGCAGCCACTGTGCAACTCATCACACACAACCGAAACACCATTGAAGTCCTGGCCATGTAGCCCCCACTGCCTGTCAACCCCACACCCCACAACTACGCCTATGTAAGACAAACAACACTAGACGCAACAGAGCGGAACAACATAAATGCACACGAACACCACTGAACCCATCAAACTCACAGACACACCATGCACATACAACATACCATCCATCCCATCCGTCAGCCCCAGTCTCATGAAAGGCATGTCATCCGCACAGCTGCCACACATACAGCAGTCACGCTAAGACACATGCCCATGACCAACCATGTGCCAGAAGTCAATTAAGCGCACGACACACTGTGAGCAACAACACACAACATGGGCCACACCCCCCGAGCACTGCAGTGATGCACATGGCACAGGGCAGCACGCACACCAAGGAGATGGGACAACTGCAATACGTTGGCTGGCACACAACTATCACTCACTCATAACGATGCGTCCAATGCCATGTCCAGTAATCACAACAGACAGCAAATATGCAGGGCATGTCAGGCATGCACACACCTCAGACCATGCACTGTCATGCTGCCACAACACATGTCACGTTCGGCACCCATGGCTCACAGCATGTACCCCAAAAGCATATCCCCTCCCAAATGCGAATCTGGGGCATGGCCCCCATGTTGCCATATGCGTTCCTAAGCGTTCCATTTGAACCCCAAAAGCATATCCCCTCCCAAATGCGAATCTGGGGCATGGCCCCCATGTAGCCATATGCGTTCCTAAGCGTTCCATTTGAACCCCAAAAGCATATCCCCTCCCAAATGCGAATCTGGGGCATGGCCCCCATGTTGCCATATGCGTTCCTAAGCGTTCCATTTGAACCCCAAAAGCATATCCCCTCCCAAATGCGAATCTGGGGCATGGCCCCCATGTAGCCATATGCGTTCCTAAGCGTTCCATTTGAACTCCAAAAGCAAAGTACAAACCAGACCCAGGATGGGCCAGGAGCCCGCATACACCAGAGTCACAATGAGTAGGGGCACAGCAACACACCCATCGGCATGGCCAATCCGTCCCATGCCACATGTGCACAGCACACAGTCCCATTGCCTAGCACACACAACTACAGATGCCACAGCCACACACTCGCCTCCGGGAAACCCATGTACGAGATTGCACGAACTGCCAATGTCAGACGACTAATACATACTTCGCCAGGTGCAACACAATAACAAATCTCATTCTCTCCACAGGTGACGAACTGCCGGATGCTGGGGATGGAGACAGCAGCCAGCACAGCCAGCCCACAAGCCCCCAACGAGGACACACGGATCTGGAGGATCTGTCCTCCTCTTCGGACACGGACCACCAAGCTGGCCCATCTGGCGTGGCAGGGCCCAGCCGCTCCCCAGGACCCCTCCTACCCACCAACCCATCATCCAGGGATGCTGAACAGTCCCAGTCCCCTGCTGCCACTGTCGTTGCGGCCACACCCACGGTCATTGCGGCCACTACCACTGCCGCAACCGCCACCATCGCCGCACCGACCACCACCGCCTCCACCACCACCACGTCTTCGCTGGCACCAGCCCCAGCGCAGGTGGTGGCCCGGCCGACTGGATCCACCCTGGGAGCCACAGCGAGGACCGTGGTGTGCAATGTGGCTAGTGGGCAGGCCGGTGGCAGCAGGACTGGTAGGAGGAGCAGGGTCAGGGAAACGCCAGCCTCCCCTGGGAGCCATGCCCTGCCTCAAATGGCCAGAGTCCTTGGGGCCTATGAAGAGGCCCAAGGACAATGGGCCAGGTCTGCTACTGACACGCGGGAGGTGCTGGGGGTGCTGAGGTCCATGGACGCCCATATGGGCCAATTCGTGTCCCGTATGGACCAACTCGTGGACCTCATGGGCCAGCTGGTGGTGGCGGTGGGGTCACAGGCAAGGCCAGCAACACCACCTCCGCCACCACCTGCTAGGGCGCAGGGTCGGGCAGCAGTGTCCACTTCCCCTGCGTCCACAGCCAGTGAGCACACCTCACCCACCACCAGCAGGTCGCCACCACACACCCCCTCCCAAACGTGGAAGGGGCCGTCCGAAGAGGAAACAGATCTCCCGGGAGGACTTCGCACGCTCCAGTCGCAAGTGAGGCAGCCAGCCAGCCTTCCGCCAGCCTTCCTTGACCAGCCACTGCATTGACTTGCTCTACGATCCCACTCCACACAGCCATCTGGATGGCATGTGTGTGTTGGACTATGGACATAGAACCAGTGGGTACACCCTGATCATCACGCAGCCATGACCGACAGCTCATTGTCACTGCACGCACCACTTTTGTCATCACCTTACACACAATCACATGTCACAGTTTGTAATAAATGCACCTTTTTCACTAACTGCTGTTTGTGCCCTGTGTTTTATTTGTACGGAATACAACGGCCACCTTGGGCGGAAAGGCACCTGATGCGTGGCATGGCAATGGAATCCGGAGGGCCTGTAGGGACCTAGGGGTGGGAGACAGAACAGGAGCACATTCAATGAGTGTGTCACACACCCATCACACAGTACATGTCAACAACTACAAGCAATGTACACACATCGCACAGAGCAATAGGGCACAATGCCACAGCCACCAACAGTGGCATACTACCCTGGCCATGGAGCGTTGACACACTGCACGCAGTGAACATACGGCCACCCTGACACAGCACACACACACCTGCACAGATACAGACACATCATCCGTCGTACATGGACACTCACCGTCAAGTGAAGTAGCGGGCGATGAGCTGCTGGCGCACATTCCCAGCTTCCTCCTCTCCGCTGTCCACCTCACTCGAGCTGTCCTGGTCTGCGGGCTGGGGCCCTGGTTGATCTCCGTCATCCACAATGAGGGGGATCTGCTTCCGAATGGCCAGATTGTGCAGCATGCAGCACGCCACCACTATCTGGCACACCTTCTGTGGGGAGTACGCCAGTGCACCCCGGTGCGGTCCAGGCACCTGAACCTGGACTTGAGGAGGCCAAAGGTACGCTCGACCACACGTCTGGTCCTCCCATGTGCCTCATTGTATCGATCGTCTGCTGGGGTGCGAGGATTCCTCAATGGACTGAGCAGCCATGCCCCATTCGGATACGCAGAGTCACCTGGGTGTGAGGGACACAGAGAACCGTTGCTATTCCAACTGGACAGGGGACAGCATCGCACAACCAGCACGCTACACCACTCCACATACTCACCGACAATACAGCCACGATCCTGTTGCAGATTGGCCATCAGTCGTGGCAAGATGCTGTTGCGCATTATGTGTGCGTCATGTGCCGAGCCTGGAAACTTGGCACACACGTGGGTGATCACCATGTCCGCAAGGCACACCACTTGCACATTCAGGGAGTGCGTGTGCTTCCTGTTGCGGTACAGGTGCTCAGTGGCCTGTGGTGGAACAAGGCCAACATGTGTGCAGTCAATGGCTCCCACGACGTGTGGGATTCTGCCAAGGGCATAGAATGCACCCTTCACTGCCGCCAATTCACGAGCCCTGGGGAATCTGATGTACCTGTTTCGGTACAGCATCATGGCTGCCAGTACATCCCTCAGCACCTTGCTGAACATGGGCTGGGACATCCCTCCTCCACTGCCCACTGTGTGCTGGAATGACCCAGTGGCGAAGAAATGCATGGCGGCCATCACCTTAGCCGTGGGGGTGACAGCAGTCGGATACACCCTGCGGGGACGGAGATGGGGCTCTAACATGGCACACAGTCGATGCAGAGTTGGCCTGTCCAGCCGAAACTTCCTGATTACCTCTGTATCGTCCATGTCCGCCAGCAATTGGTATGGGCGGTCAATGTTCGGTCTCCGCCTGGGTTAAATGGCAGAGGACACATGTCAAAGCAACACGGCACATAGCAATTTCGCATACACATCACTGACATGACTGAGCAAGCACATGAGCCACAGCCCAGCTGTCAAGCTGGGACGGCACGGCCACAATACACTTACACAGGTCTCCCAACAATGGCAATGGCAAGTGAGACATACCACTGCCATGTGCATGCACATGGGGATCTAGGCCCCAATGACTTGCGGGGCGTGCTGATGGGGACTGACTGCATATTCGTCAAGCGGCAACGCCACAGCAACATGAATGTCTGCTGAGCATGGAACTGCTTCCGAGGCTGGATGAGTATGGCACACGACGACGACGATGTGGGCACGGGCTGAGCGGCCAATACAAGTGGGACCTGTGGCACGAGGGGATATGAGACAGTAGTAGGTGTCAGCACTGCACCCTATGTACAGCACTGTACGGATCACAGCTCCCGAAACATTGACTGGTGTCCACATTGACAGCCCCATGCCAAGACGGCTGTGTGCTTGCAGTCACACGTCACAGGTGAGAGGTTACATTGCACGTGCCAGGTGGCAGACGTACATAGTGGGAGCTGGCATGTGTGTGCATGTGTCTCCTGTTCAGGATCCACCAGATGGGCGCTGACTCTGTACTGACCATTGGACACAGCATGTTCCGTGGAAGGCTTGTGTGTGTGGGATGGTGGCACTGGATGTGCCTCCGTTGGGTGGGGGCCATGCACAGGGCGGGTACGTCGATGATTGCGCATTGTTGGTCACGGTGGGTGCACCAACTAAGATGTGTTGCCCTGTGTTCAATTCCTATGTCCGCATGATGATGGACTGTGGATGTGAGCAGACTACACATTGGTCGATGTGCTGTCTATATGCATGTGCCTTCACACCAGGCACAGCTGCCCCTGCACATGTGACCCCTGCTGGACTCGCTGCTGGGTCTGTGGAGCTGATGCACCTTCTGCGCGTGGGGCGGACAGCTCTCCTCACTTCCCTCATTGCGCATGTCATGTCTTTGCCGCAGGTGACATGGATCATGGAGGGCCCACATGTACGCGTGGGTAGGCTACACATGATTGTTCACTGGTCGCCACCCCCAGTCAGTGTTTCGAATGGGAAGGTTGTCGTGCTGGTGGTATGTTCGATGTGGCGGATGGGCGGGCCTAGGTGCGGGCTTACATTCCGGACATGGGGGGTAGTTGGATTGGCGACTAGTTGCAGTACACACGGGACACGTCTCTTCCTTTCCACATCTGGGTCATCCCTTGTACTAACTGACAGTGATACAGTCATCTTCGCCCCAGCCCTCATGTCCTCCCTCGCCCCCAATATGCATGCTCACCTGCGAGGCTAGCGCTTGCACAGGCAGCCCCAAGCTCGCACCAGAGAGGGCAAGGAGTGTATGTGTGGGTCCAGTTGCACGAGTGGGCTGTCTCAGGGTATGATGTGTGGCGGGACGCCGTCCACCTGCGTGGTGCCCCAAATGGAGACCCGGCCTGCATGGACTATGCATCACAGTCTTCGCCTTCCGGATCCGCCACCTGCGACACCCAGTGGCTGTGGCTGCCCTTGCGGCCAGGCCGCGTCCGTCTGTGGCTGTTGGCCCACACATTCACTCTTTGGCCTCTCTGGGGAGGGCTCGGGGGTGGTGGCGCACGCGCTTGCACTTAGTCGCAATGGCATGTGTCGTGGTTGGTATGATGGGCAATGGATGGGATGGTGCGAGCCACCTCCCGTGACGTCAGTGCTGCTCGTGCTGTGGTGCGTCCCCTACACTTCCATCTGACTTGTGCCATGCTAGACGTTGAGGTTCTATTGCCTGCGTGATATGACCAGGAGGAGCGCGAGGAGACCTCTCACACACCATGCTCCACTGCCATCCCGTGCCCTGTATCGCCTGTGCGGATTGACTATGTTGGGGTTACACCTGGTCGACTGGGGCTGTGTGTGCCTTGTCAAGGGGCATGGCGGGCGCACAACAGGATCCAGCTTGTCCACAGAGGGTGGGCTGAGGTGCGCCTGGTACCGCTTTGTACGTGTGCCCGGCTGCTGTGCACACACGTGTTCACTCCCCCGACAGGTGTCCTCTCACAATGCCCAGGGAAGCGGTGGTGTACTGTTCATGACCCCTCCCAACACGGCGTGCTCCAACTTGGCATGTGCGCATCTACCCGTCGCACCCACCCACCTGAGCACTGCGTCCATACGACTTCACACGACACATGTGTGTCTTCCACAGTAGTGCTACTCATTTGCGTTGACATCCAATACCAGTGGACTACATGGTCATGTCACGACTGCCGTGTACTTCACATACTCTCATCCTCTCTCATTCGTACTTGTGAAATGAGTCAGCGGAGACAGTTTTGGTTTCAAACATTATATTGAGTCTTCTGTCCTCTGTGATGCAGTATAGTGGACACTACTGGCAGCGGGATACATGTTGAGGATATACTGAGCATGATTACAAATGGGATAGGGTGTGGGGTTACATCTGCTTGGCCAAGGCTGTGCTAATGTACATTTACGTATAGCTGCGGAGCTGCGGACTTTGACACAGACGGTATACATGTAGCCTACCAGACCGCTCGGCATCATGGGCACAGTCCATCTCAGTTCCATGTGACAGGTTTGCTGCGGTTGTTCCTCATGCACGCGTGCATGTGAGATGACATCAGGGCATGTGCTTGCGTGCATGCAGCGGCGTGCCACTTGTTGTTGCACTGTGGTGGTTACTGGACATGTCACAGTCACTGGGGTCGTGTTGTTGTTGTATGCACTTGTCGTCCATGCAAAGGTCCTGGTATGGGATTCCCGGGGCGGGGTGGGAGGGGTGCAGCACCCACAGACTCCAGGCGACCTATTCATGTCCACTGAGCGGTGTGTGTGTCCATGTGCGCTGGATCCATGTCGTGTCCTGGTTGTTCGTGCAGTTCCGTCCATGTGGGTGCGATACACAGAGCCCATGCCACTGCCTCCCACGATGCATGCGGTGTTCCTGGATGTGATGGGGAACAGTGTGCATGTCCCGGTCATATCCGATGTCATGGCGATGTCGTTGATGGTGTGGTTACAGTTGCCGGTCGTTTGGTATGGCTGTTGTGGTGGTGACTGGCCAGTCCGTGCGGAAGCTGAGCATGGGTGCGGGGTTGGACTTCATGGGTCACTCGGGGAACCTGCGTTGTGGTCCGACGTATTTACAGGTTGTCAGGTATGCGATGCCGTCCAGCAGGGCTTCCATGTCATTGGTGGTGTACATGTTTGCCAGCCAATGAAGCGGATGGTGGCTGTCAAGGTGTTGTTCGTAGGTTGTCCCTTGGAGGACCATGATGGGGCATGCTGGGTGACATTCGATGTAGCTGTTCTCGATGATCCGTCGTGTGGAGGCACAGTGGTTCCATTTCAGTGCGGGTGCGATGTTGGCCACATACGCCATGCCCCCATAGGCAGAGCAGGCCCTGTCGTGTGCGTCCAGAGGGAGGAGTAGTGGTAGCAGGTCCGCCTTCAGACATGCCGGGTTGGAGAGGCATATCTCGACGGGATGCTGGTAGGGACACCTCCGACAGTAGAAGACGGGCATGACGCAGCTGAACAATGTGATGCGGTAAGTCAGTCGGTAACTTACGTTCAGCAGGGACAGGAGATCGCATCCCAATGTATGTATCGTGTTGGTTTTGTACAGCTTGAGCTGTTCGGCGTAGTTGGGTAGGTGTGTTGCGGTTGCCATTTCGCAGCGGTTCGTTGAGATGGCGTGCTCCGGCTGTGTGTGCAGTCTGCAATGTGCACGCTCCGGGGTTGCTGTGAGCTCTGTGTAGTCGTAGGGAGACAGGACTTGTGTTCTGTTGGCTTGTTTGGAGGACACGGGCCCTCTTCCCACATGCTTCTCAGACAGTTCAAGGTCAGTGCTGTGTGACTCCTTCCAATTAACTTGCATGTGGCCGACATGGGGAGTATTTTCTTCTTTCTTCCCCGTCCGTTGTGTGCTTCTGTGATATGCGCTATCTGCCCTGTGGTCGGTCTCCTCGGCATGCCTGTGTTGGTCTATTCTTGGACAATGGCTGTATTCACCGGCTTCTGTCGTAGGGCTGTGGTTTCGGAGTTGGAATGGAAGGTCATTCAGTGCTGTCTGCTCTCCCTTGTGTGGGCGGCAGGCTGCCTTTCCGCTCTGCGTTGGGCCTTGTGTGTGGATGTTATTCTTGGGCCACCTATTGTCGGTCCCCGGGCTCTTTGGTGTTCCGTTTCATATGTCTTGTTCATATGTGCAGGGTGGTATGGGTTTTTCAGTGTGGTACTGGCGTTCCTCTTCCCGAAGGAGCCCTGCTTCTCCTAGTTGGTGTTGCCGCCGCTGTGTGCTACGCCATGTTTGTTACACTGGGGTGTGTCCTGCAGTTGCGTGTCTTCACTGACATGTGTGCGTCGGTTGTGTGGCGTTGGGTGTTGTCCGTGAATTGGGCGTTGGGGACATGTCTGTGGCCGGCCTGTCACGTGTCATGTGCGTTCGGGGTGGGGCTGATGTGTGTGCTGCTTGGTTGTGTCCCTGTGTCTGTGTGCGACGCATGCATGGCGCTGCGGTTGGCCTCTGCGTTGTGCGCATGTGTGGCGGCGTCATCGGCGCTTTGGGGCCGTGACGGGTGGTTGGTTCCTAGTCCCAGGTGGTGTGTACACATGTGTTCCGCGATGTTAGGATTTGGCCTGTGTGTCATATGTGGATGCAATGGTGGATGTGTAGTGTGCACGCGCTGGTGGGGGTTGTCCGCTTTATCCGCCCTTGCACTGTGTGCGCTGTTTGCGTGCACTTGTTGTGTGTGTGCCTACCTGCGTCTCCGCGGTACGTTGCGTCCTTGGTGGTGCATCAGCAGAAGCATGGGAAGGGCCTGCAGTGCTGGATTCATGCCCGGGGTGCCGCTTCTTCGTTGTCCGTGCTCTGCGTCCGTGTTTCCGCCTCTCTTTCACGTGCGGTGTCTCTTTGCCGTGGGAGCCGTTTGTTTGCGGCATCGTAATTTATACGCCGGGCGGGGCGTGTTTCGTCGGACGGTGTGTGTCAGTTGTGCTGCGCCGCTACGTGTGCGGGCGCACTTTGATGGCGGACGGTGTTGCTGGCTTGCCGGCGGTGTTTGGCCTGCTTTTCGCATCGTAATTGGGCGGGCGTGTGGACTGCTGCGTGCCGGCGGTAACTGGTGGTTTTTGCATCCGCCAGCACGGCGGTTGTGCTGCCGCCCGCCATCGTAATGGGCCCCTTAGCTCTGTATATGTGTTTAAGTTTTTACTGTCAGAAAAAGTAAGCATAATTATTGATTCATTCTAATTTTTTATCAGTTAAATAATACACTTAAAAACCATTTACATTTTCAACTTATTTTTAAAATATAAATATTTTACTAATAAGTACAAAACATAATTTTTAACCAAGTATATTACAAAATTTTAAAAAATGTTAGTGAGGGTGGGTATTTTTATTTTTAATGGGTTTTTAAAAATGAATATTTCTAAATTACATTAATATATTTAAATTAATTTAAAATGGAATACAAGTTCAATTTGAGGGGGTTATATATCTTACCCTTTTATTTTATTAGTTCTAGTTGAATATTTATTATTGTATTTTGTTAGGCCAGGAGGCCAGAGATCTAACATGCCCCTCGCACATAGGAGAGATGTCATTGTCCCATTATTGGCCTCCCACCTTAATGTAGGGACTGTTGTGTCCTAATTAGATAATCAGAACCGGGAATCCAATTAGAATGAGGCTTAACTTGAGAATTAGATTGTGACCTGGCTGATGTATCAGAGCAGTGACAGCTCAGGTTGCTATTAATTCGTATTCACCATTTACTCCAGGAAAATAAGGTCTATACCTCACAAAAAAATGCCAATGTACGTTCAAGGAAGTTCAATGTATTTGAAAAATGGGACGTGCCTAGAGGAGTTCCAGTTCATGCCTAATTTAAGAGGGTTAAGTGTTATTGATGAAAACCCAATGTTGTTTGGCTCAACATCTCATCCATTCATTGTTTCTCATTTTCCATTTAAAGGTCCCCTAATTTTCTGGGGTTTCTAGGGGGTTTCTAATGTCAAGGAACTTAAAGACAAGCCTCGGCTAATCAACATCAGACCACTCGGCTGCTGCTGAGTGAAGTGGAAAATCCATAAGGGCTACGTGTCAATAGGTCCTGAGGTCTGAGGGATTTCAGAGAGCAATAGAAGTGGACGATACTAAGGAGAGTGGGATAAATGCATACAGGTCAATAATATTCTGGTCGACTTTTCAGCAGCTGGTGCTTCAGCATCAGGCGCTGTATATCTTTCGGTTTAAAAATCTTAAATTCTGAAGATGATTTAAAAAAAAAAAGAAACATTTAATTAAAAAAGAGTCAAACACAAAACCTAGAGTGAACAAACTAGGGAGGGCGGCTGTAGTCCATTGTCTAGGACTTCTGTTTTAGGGCCTGTCTGAGAAATGATAGTGCACTAAACAGTATGCATTCAGCCATCATTTTTTAGGTTCTATCCCATGTCGCGGCCATATGTTACACGTAAGAGGCCAGCATGGGCTGATACAGCTACAATCATCCCTGTGGTATTGTTCCGGGTGTGACCAGAAGAGTATGTGTGCTTCAAAGATTGCTGGGAGTGAGTACATGTATCTCCAGTGTGCTTGCAAAGCTTCCTCCCCAGGGCAGTACCAGAGTCTCAGGCCTTGAGAGAAACATGTGACAGATACAATATTGCAGATGTTGGAGACACAGATTAGAGGAAGTGTCACAAAAAAATTGTACTTTAAGGTTTCTATAGCTCTAGAACTCTTCAAGTGTCTCATTTTAGGACGACAGTAGCTCATGCTTAGCATGCCAGTGCTTCCCAACTTTTCGCTGATAAAGCCATCTGTGGTTAGTCTGTTTTACAGATCTGTCTGTGTTTAATATAAACTTATAGCTTGCTGCCGAGCCCAGGCGATGGTATATTACCTGGAGCGGGCCGTTAATAACTGATATAGTCAAGGGGGCGTGGCTTGGCCGGTTGCAAGATGGCCGCACCCTGAGTGGGCTCTGCCGGCCAAGCTTCATAATCCGACATCATCCTGCTGACAATTCTACTATACCTGCTCTGTAACAGCATTTCCAGATTCGGCGTCTCTGGCGGAGTCGTTTGATACCTCTCCGGGCTCCTGGCGGCTACTGTGGACCGAGAAACATCGCCCGACGTCGATGCCTGTACTGCGCGCCGAGGCCGGCCGGGTTCGGCCCTCCTCTATAGTCTCCCGAGCGGGGCTCCCTGGGCTCCCTTCTGTCTGCTGGACAACTGTGGACTACACGCCGCGAGGTCCGGTGAGTGACGCCGCTGCAGCGGCAGTCTCTGGCGGGGTGGGGGTTTGCGAGCTGTACCGCCCGGCCCGGGCCGCCGCGGCTAAGGTGCCATTTTCCCCCTTTACCTGGTCGCAATGCGCTGCGGCCGCGGGCGCCCGGGCCTGGTGACGGGAGCGGTGAACCCCCGTGTCTCCCTGCTATTGAGGCCCCGGATTGGCGTGCGTCCCCCGGCCTCCTGCCTGCTGTGGTGTGCGGGGAGCCCTCACCTCCACTACGCCTTTGATCCCTCCGTCTGCGGCTCGAGAGACACGGGCCTCATCACCACTGGTGGCCTGCTCTTCATTTGCTGCTCGGGGACGCTGGGCTTTGGGCCCACTGCCCTGGTGGGCCCTACCTGTGGTGCGGCACTGCTTCAACTCCCTGGGCCGGCTCGTGATTTGGGACAGTGCCCTGGGACCTTCCTCTGCGGCGTCTCTCCGCAGCCCGCTTTGCCTGCCGCTCTTGGGCCCCTGCCGCTGGTGCCTGGAGCCGCCGCTGATCCTGGGGGTGCGGCGGCCTGGCGCCTCACCTGCCGCCCTCCCCTGGAGTGGGGCCTGCTCATTTCGGCTGGCCGCTCCTGCTACTTCCAGGGGGCCTGGGCCGCACCTGCGAGATCTCGACGTGTCGCTGCCCCTGGTCAGCACCTCTGCGCATTGTGGCCTCGCTTCAGCAACGCCTCGCAAAAGCTCCTGTCTCCCTTTATTCTACGCTCGGCACTTGCGCGGGGGACATTTGTGGCGCTGAGGACTCATCCTGCACTTCTTCCTGACTCTTCAGCCATTCGCACAACCGCGCCACCACTGGCCCTGCGGGGAGGGTTTCACGCTGAGGGATCACCCTACCTCATTGTGGTGTTTGGTTAGCCTGCTAGCCTCCCTTTGTATCCTCTGATTCGGTGAGGTGCTGTGCTGGTGGGGCATTCACTGTCTTTGCTGGCGTTCCACCGCCTATGCTCTTAACCGCACCTCTACGTCACCATTCTTATGCCCACTGCTACTAGAGGCCGGCCGTGGCTGCCCTCACCTTTTGAAACTTTGACTGTGTCTCCTGGTCTGGTCTATACCCGTTGTGAGGGGGAAGCCCGCTCGTCGCTCTCTCTTCCTCAGCTCAGCTAGGTCGCTCCACCTCTCCCCTGCTACCTGGTGCGGTCTGTCATCTGGTTTTCATTACCATGAGGAGGACAGATCCAAAACAGCCCAAAATTGCATTTGACCAACGCAGATCGACTCGCCAAGACGGCGCCAGTTCAGACGGTGGTGACCCTGTACCCACCATGGATGCGCCCCCTGCTCGCGATGATGACCTAAAGGCAATCATGCTTGATGTGAAATCAACGGTCACCGGTATCGCAATGCAACTGGACCAACTCTCTGCCCGCCTGGACTCGGTAAAGGCCCGTGTTGACTCCCACGACAATCGTCTCCTCCACGTCGAATCCAGGGTCTCGGACGTCGAGGATGCCGCCACACAAGATCGTCAAAAACTGTTGCAGATGGACAAAAGTTTAGCGGTCATTCGTGAGAAAAATGAGGATTTGGAAGCGCGCTCCCGTCTGAGCAATCTCCGCATAACTGGGGTTCCGGAATCCACCAATATCTCCCGCATGGAGGACTTTGTGGAGCAACTTGTCAAGGAACTCTTCAGTGACGTTCTTTCCCCAGTTTTTATTGTTGAACTCGCACATCGTTCCCTTGGCCCACGGCCTGGTCCCGGATTACCGCCTCGCCCCATCATCGCAAAAATCCTAAACTTTAGAGATCGGGATGCCATTCTCCGTGCAGCACGCGACATGGGCAAAATTAATCACCAAGGTAACTCACTTTTGTTTTATCCGGATTACACCCTTACCGTTCAGGCTGCCCGGCATGAATTTCTTCCTGCAAAGCGGATTCTTCAAAAACATGAGGTCTCTTATTCACTGGCCTATCCGGCAAAGCTGAGAGTCAGGCAGGGCGCAAAAACGCTTGTGTTCCCTGATCCTAGAGACGCCCTTGCCTTTGCCAAAAAACTCGACAAATCATCACGCTCCTCTCCATCTAGTTCTCAGCTCGCTGCCACTGGACACCTAAGTGATAATGACTGAAATGCTGTGACATGTAACCTGTTTTCTCTTCTAATCGTTGTCTGATGTTCCTTTAGCTTGGCCACCCTGCTTTATTGCAGGGGTGTACGCTGAGCCCTGCCATGCCCTCACGGGATAATTCCCTCTCTTAATGGTGTTTCCCCTCTTCCCAGTTGCGGGTCCCTGGGGTGGGTTGGGGTGGTATCTCAGCCTGTTTGGGGGGTTGGAGTGGGTGCGGGGTTGGGGGTCCTTCTGACATTGTTTTTTGGGTTGCTGGGGTGGGGTGGTCGGGTGGCGGTCGGGTTACTGGTTTCCAGACTGCATTTTGTGCGGCGGGTTGGGTTGGGTTGGGGTGGGGGTTTTTTCGTGGGTTTTGCTTACCATTTTATGGGGACCTTTTTGTTTCCGTGTCCTCATCTTCCATTTCCTATCAGAATGCATCACTTCACCGCTAGACATGTTCAATTTAGCACGACTGTTCACGACATCCTCCTCCTCCTGAATGGCACTGTTTTCCCTCCCCTTTTTGTTCTTAGCGCACTGGATGATCCCCCCATGGTTGGGCCTTCTCGAATTGCAGGCTACCGGCCGGCCCCACTATCTGCCTCTGGCGACTGTCCTGCTCTCCTCCTGGTCAGGTACCGTTTGTCCCAGCGCCTACACTGGCTCTTTCCGCTATCTGGCCTCCTGCTCTGCGTCCTAGCTTTACCCAGTTATAGAATAACATGACTGACACCATATGTTGGCCCTGGAATATCCGTGGTCTTAATGATCACCGTAAGGCCAGGCTCATTCACTCTCACATGCACCGACACAAGGTCGACATCTGCCTCTTGCAGGAAACCCACCTGTTGTCTGCGGACTCCACCAGACTCCAGTCGCGCCACTGGGGTGAAGTGCACTCTTCTTATTATTCCTCCTATTCTAGGGGAGTGTCCATTCTGATACATAGGGGGCTCCCCTGGCATACTACTCAGGTACTCACGGACCCGGACGGACGGTATGTGATTTTGCATGGTTCCCTGTTGTCCCAACCAATGACGATTGCTGCTGTGTACGGCCCTAATTCGGACGATCCCGATTTCTTCACTCATATATGGCACCTCATTTCTTCCCTGGGCCCGGTGGCCCTTAACTGTGGGGGGGATTTCAATGTTACACTTTCCGCAGTCTTAGACCGCTCTGGCCCCCACTCATCTCACCCTCGCTCCACTGCTCTACTTCAGTCCAAACTCACGGACAACTCGTTATATGATGCCTGGCGGCCCGTGTGGCCCGAGGCCCGTGAGGGCACTTGTGTCACCGGTGCTCGGGGCTGCTGGTCGAGTATTGATTTATGGATTACCTCGCCGGATGTCCTCACTTGGCTTACCTCCGCTACTCATATGGCACGCACTTTCTCAGATCATGCTCCAGTCCAGATTTGTCTTCGTCTTCCTCACTCCCCACAGCGCGCTTTCACATGGCGGCTTCCTCCGAATGCTCTCCGTGATTCCGTCTTCTGCGACGAGATCCAAACGGCGATTACCAACTACTTTGATTTAAATGTCGGTTCTGTGGACTCCGCGTCCATCCTGTGGGAAGGTTTTAAGACAGTGATACGTGGCGAGTGTATCTCTAAACAGGCCGGCGTCCTTCGCTCCATCCGCGCCTCATTGGACAAGCTAGAATCGGAAATTAAGGCTCTGGACGCTGCTCATGCTGCCCACCCCAGGTCGGAGACCCTCGCGCTCTTGCGTGCAAAGCATTCTGAATTTGCTGTGGAGGCCGATAGGGAACTCTCCTTTCTTGGCAGGGAGGCCCGAGCCCGTCGCTTCGGAGAGGGCGATCGGCCTGCTAAGACCCTGGCCAACCTCCTATGTCCCCCTCGTGCGGCGTCGTATATGTATGCCGATGACATTACGTTGTATGTCCGCCATCCCCAAAACAACCTAAGCTCCCTTGTGCGTGAAATAATACGATTTGGTGGATTGTCCGGTATACAGGTGAACTGGAGCAAGTCAGTGTTGTTCCCTCTTACTGATGCCACCAAGCCATTCACTCCGAACTTTCCCTTTGTCTGGGCCTCCGGCCCCACCCGTTACTTAGGTATTTGGCTGAGCAGGAACTTGGATGACCTCTGGAGGGCCAACTTTGGGCGCGCGGTGGACTGGCTCGTGTCTAGAATACCCCATTGGAACCGACTCCCCTTGTCCCTGGCGGGTCGCATAGCCATCGCCAAGATGGTGGTCCTCCCGAAATTCCTTTATCTCTTTTTGAATATCCCAATACCTCTCACTGCACATTTCTTTCGTAAAATTCGCTCTCTGATCATTTCTTTGGTCTGGGCTGGCAAACAGCCCAGGATTGCATATGACATCCTCACTCTCCCTATGTCGGTTGGCGGTATGGGCGCTCCCAATTTTAAACTCTATGCCTTAAGTGCCCAGGCCAGTTTTTTACATTTCTGGATTCACCGCACTCCTTATCAGCCGCACGTTGCGGTTGAAGCCGACCTTGCAACTCCTTGGGCGCTGACCACTGCCTTGTTTGCCCCAGCGAGTCGCCCGTGTGCTGAGGTGGACACGGTCGAGACACTGCGTTGGGCCTGGTTGGGACTGCGCCGTCTCTCCAATGCTCCGTCGTTATCGGCTAATACCATGCCGATTGTACGTCATCCTGCTTTCCCTCCTCTCCAACCAACTGGCATGTCTAAACATGCTGCTAGCTTGGGGCTGACGACCCCAGAAACACGTTTTACTCTCTTCCTGCTTTCTCTGGTCCGATGGACACACTGCTCTTTTATCAGCTGCAGGCTATTTGCAAGGAGCTGCATCCCACGTTCCCCCAGCCTCCACCTTCGATGCCTGCTCTTGACTTCATATATACATCCCCCACTCCCTGCAAGTTGGTAACTAAACTATACGCCCTAACGCTGTCGACCACCTCCATCTCCACTGACCGCGCACGCGCGGCATGGGGCGAAGAGTTGGGCATGGACATCGCTCAAGCTGATTGGCTTTATTGCTGTAACCAGACGAAGAAATTATCTCCCAACTATCGTCTTCGTCTCATACATTTCAAATATTTGCATAGGCTATACCGCACTCCTGTTCAGCTACATAAACTGGGACTCATTCCCAACGATAGATGCATGCGATGCTCTGCCCCTGCTGCGGATTTTACTCACCTTGCGTGGTTGTGCCCCAAAGTATCGGATTTCTGGCTGGCGGTTTGTGCCGCCATCTCTGAGATTACCTCCGCGCAGGTTCGGCCCGACCCGCCGTTGTGCCTGCTGGGCTTTGTCAAATTTTGCCCGGATGTTTCGCGCCGCCTGATCGCAATGCTGCTCGTCCTTGCTCGGCGTAGGGTGGCCATGTGTTGGGGTCGCAGACCGGTGCCCAAGTTCGCTCACTGGATTGAAGATGCTTCGAGATGCCAGACCTTATTATCTGAATTCTGGGACCTTATGCCTGCGAGGTCCCGCCCATCTGACATATGGGGTCCCCTAGTGACATATCTCCATTCCCGACCCCATCTGAGCCGCACTGCCTCTCCCGCGCTCCCCGCCGGCACTCCGCCCGTGGCGGTCGCCGGCGTTGGTCAGTAACTGCCTTCCTCCCTGTCCCAAGCTTCCCCTCCGACCGTGCCTGCTTCTCTCCCTACAGTGCTGTCACCACCTCCTTTCGCTAAGTGTTGCTCATGGTGCCATAGCCGTGTTGTACAGAATAATGCTTCTATCTGAATGTGATTTCACTATGTCTATAATATTCCGTAAATAGCCTGCTATGTATGATGCTTTGATCTGATGCAGACGTGTAGTTTGATTATGCTGAATCTGTCAATAAAGGTTTTGGCGGCTATAAGGGTATTATTGGACCATTCCACCCCTTGAGGGCAGAATGTCCCAATTAGAAAACAAAGGCCTCTGGGATCCCGAGGGATAGTCTGAGGGGGTTGAAATCCCTGAGACTCCCAGACCTTTGTTTGACAGCTCTTGCTGTGATTGGTCAACAGCTAAGAGCTGCGCAGTGCCACTGCTATTACCTGTTTACATTCACAGCAATAGCTGTGAAAGGGGGCTGAAGTCAGCCTCTGAATCTCCCTGGGTTCAGCTAAACTGCTTTTTCTCATTCAGCCGAGCCAGCAAAGCCCAGGAGCTGAGCAGCATCCTCTCTCCTTCCTTCTGAGGCTCCAGCGACAGTGTGAGCTACGGGAGGAGGGTCAGGGAAAGGCTCCGGTGTGCCCTGTAGTACAGCCTCTCCCTTTTGCTTTCCCTTGCCCGCTCCATATATTTTGGAGAGGCAGGGTAAGGAAAAGGCAGAGGCTGTGCAACAGAACATTGAAATGTTGAGTGCAGCGGGCCTATACCAGTTTATATAGGCCGCTGCTGCTCCATTGTCTTCAATGGATCTCTCAACATTTCAAGGTTCTAATAACGCTTGTGGCTGGATTTCTAAACACTTGACTCCTGTAAGGCCGATGATGCAAAAATCCTAGCTCAACCTGATAAATTGCCCAGGAACAAAAAGCAAATATAATATTTTCTATAACTTTCTCTGAAACGTTATTTGCCTTGATGCTGTATCCTTTCTACATATGAGGGTGCAGATCACAATGTGCCTGCAAGTTGTTGCAGGCGTATTCAGTCTTTTCCCCAAACATGCCTCTGTCGTCTTCGGATTTGAGTGACAGTAGCATCAGCAATCAGAAGTCCAGTTCCTTCGTAAAGTACAATTGGCCATCTTTGTCCCCTCTTGTGATACCACAAAGACTTCCTGAAACACTGTATATATTCTAAAATAGCTGGAAAATCAAGTCACCAAACCCTGTAAATGATTCCTTTCACCACAAGGGCAGTAGCAAAGAATATCTTGTTAGTGGCACATCCTGCAATAGGTAGAATGAAAAAACAGCTCTGTCTTGCACTGGAGCCAAACTGGACTCTCTTTGAAGAGAGGGATAGAAGGATGTCTGGAGTTCCTTGGGGCCTCTGTCCCAAGGTGAGGTGTGGGGGAAAGGGGAACTACTGAGCGCCACCTCTATTTAGCACACAGTCACGGCTCCTCCTGACAGGTTCTTTGCCTCTGGGCCAGCGTCTGTAATACAGTGCAAGTGCATGGGGCCATGCCTCCATGCAAAAGAGGGAACATCCATTCATTATTGTGCCGGCACAAGCTGTGTGCTGTCATGATTCATAGGTGGATGACGTTAATATCATCACAAAAATCGGACACAAACATTGTAAAAAAAATCATATTGTCAAAAAACAAGAACATTAAGGTAGAGAATATTGCAGGCAAAAATATTGTTTATTCGACTGTTTAATATACCTTAAATACAGTTGTATATAATATCGATTTTGTATTATTTTGTGATGTTTCAGGACATTGTGTGTTTTACACTATTTATATGTTAAATATAGGTGTTTGTAATTTATTAGTTGTTTTATTGTTTGGGTAATATTTTTAAAGTATTGTTTTTAATATTTTGTGTATGGTTGGGTTGCTGGGTTTGTAGGGTCTGGGGTGGGAAGCTATTTTAATTTTTTATACACTTTATACAATTTATGAAATGTAATTGTTCAATCTGATTAATATTTATGAACTATTATTTAATTAATATGATTATAAATTGTTGATTCATTTTTTCGATTGGTTAATTTGACTACTGTTTATGTATTTTTTAATTAATTAATTATTTAATGTTTTCAATTGTTATTTTTTACTTTAGTTGGATAATTACATTATTTACTATGTATATTATTTAATTGATTACATGTATTTATTCCCATAATTGTAATATGCTATGTTTTTGTTTATTTTAAAGATTTACTATTTTTTTCTGTGATTTATTTAATGTTTTTGGTATCACTTGACATTTTTTGTGGGTTGCTGGAATTGTTGGGGAGTAAGGTAGAGTGTGTTTTGAACTGCTACATTTTTTAATAAGTAAATTTTTAGGTTCATTTTTAAGTAATTGTTTAGAGTTTTGGTTGTTTATGGAAACTTTTTTTCATGGAAACTTTTTATGAATGTGTTTTTGATTTTTTGAATATGAATGTGTTTTAAAATATTTGTTATAATAATTATTATATATTGTTTTCCAACACTTCCCCTACTATTGCTTAAGTTCAAATGAGAATAGTAAAACATACCCCTCTCAAAGTCCAATGCTTTCCCTACTATTTCTTAAATTGGATTGGGAATAGCAAATCTGACACCCCCTTTCCCTCCCAAAGTTCAATATTTTCACCAAATTTGCTTAGGTTGGAGTGGGAATTGTAAATCGTACACCTCCAGTGTTCAACATCTTCCTTAATGTTGCCTAGGTCGGAGTGGAGATATTAATTCTGACCCCCCACCCAAAGTCCAACCCTTCTCTTACTGTTTGTTAGGTTGCAGTGAAAATAGGAAAACCGAACCCCGCAAACACCAACACTTTCCTTTCTGTAGCTTAGGTTGGAGTGGGAATAGTAAGTTTTATTCTTCTAAAGTGCAATACCTTCCCTGCTGTTTTTGAGGTTGATGAGGGAGTGGTAATTTTTTTCTACAAAATGTAACATTTGTTTTACTTTTTTTGTTCCATTTGGAATGTTAATTTTGTTTTAATTATATTTTTGGTTTAATTTTTATTTTAAAGGATTTTAATTGTTTGATATTTATTTCAACTTTTTTATATTTATTACTTTGGATGCAGCATTCAAAATAAGTTTTCCATTTTAGTTTGCTATATAGCTATTTTTATTAAATCATGTCATTTATTTATATATATTATTATTTTTAAATTTTGCTTATGTATTTATTTAATTGTTCTTTTGTTCTTTTTGCTTTTTTAAATATTGTTTTTATTTTACAGTACATTTTATTGCAATTCAATATCTTTTATTTGTATTATCAATTTTAATAATGTATGTTTAAAATGTAATTTTAATTATTTAGTAATGCTATTGTACAAATATATGCTTTATTATTTTTATTATAAATGTTTATTCTATTTAATTTGTGTCTTTATATTTTATTAGTTATTATTAGTATTTGTTTTATTTTTTGTAATTTTATTTTTTATTTTTTATAAATTCTTTATTATATGTTATGTTATGTTACAGGTTTTATAGAGCGCATAGCTGCCCCAGCAAAGGGGCGTCCCAGCGCTAACTGTAGCAGTAGTTGGGGGGATACTGAGAGGAACAGGGCCTATAGTATAGGAAAAAGATGAGTTTTAATGGCTTTGCGAAATACCATGTAGTTGGTAATGCTGCGGATGTGCTCCCTCCTCACCCGAGGGACAACCGCCAAATGCTGGCCCATGGATCGTAGCTGGCGAGTAGGTATGTAGGGTGAGAGCAGGTTCGCCAGGATATCTGGGGAAGAAAGATTCATGATTTTATGGGCAATGCAGAGGGCCATGAACTCAATGCGTTTTGCCACCGGCAGCCAATGTAGTCTGCGGATGGCGTTGGTCGTAGAGCAAGTTCTTGGAAGGCCAAGTAGGGTTCTAGCAGCCGCATTTTGAGCCCTTTGCAAACGTAGGATTTCAGCCTTATTAGCGCCCAGGTAAAGTGAGCTGGCATAGTCCAGCCTAGATAGAATGGAGGCCTGAATGATTACTTGGCGGACTGTGGGATAAAAAAAAAAAAAACAGTGGTTTAAGTTAAGACCTCGCAGGAGTCCAAAGCAGGTCCCAGCTACTTTTTTAGCCTGGACCTGGAAGCTAAGGGCCAAATCGACCCATACACCCAGGTTTTTGACCACCTGTTGAGGGGCGGGTGAGCAGCCCAAAGTCAGAGGCCACCAGCTCTCACTCCACAGCTCAGTGTCTCTCCCTACTAGCAGAATCTCAGATTTGCTAGCATTTAGCTGGAGGCTGTTAGTCGTCATCCACTCTGCAATGGCTGCAAGATTGCTCCTGAACTTGACAGCATCCTGCGTGGAGTCATCAGAGAGTGCTACTACCAGCTGGGTATCGTCAGCATATGATACCGCCGTTAGTCCTCTACTCCTGGCAATCGCTGCTAGAGGTTGGACATATATTTATTTCTTCATTTACATTTTGTCATATTGTTTAGAAAACTGTATTTTCTTTATTTTTTGCATTTTTTACTATACATGTATATATGTATATATAAACATTAATTATTTAAGTTTTTACATTCTCTTATATATATATATATATATATATATATATATGTATATTTACCTCTATATTCACGATATTTGATACCACGATATTTTGTAGATTATATTTTTGTAGTTTACATTGTAAGTATGCAAACTTAATATTTAGTACTATATGTTTGCTTTGACATTTGTGTATTACAATATTTTTTACATTTATATACGTCATAGAAGTGATTCATATTATAGAAGGGGCCACAGAAGCATCGATAGACACAGGGATGCAAGAAGCTCATACAGATACCTCTTGCGCCACCTGGTCACATTCTGTAAAACGTTCCACAATGTGATCAATTCACTCTGGCTATCCACAATAGTTGAATGTCAGAATATTGAGCTAAATACCAACAAACTGAAACAATATGGACTCTAGAATATTGACTATCACTGTATGATCAAGGTAAATATGTATAGGTAAGAGTAGATTAATTATTATTAATACTACATCTCCGTACCTTGACAATATAAAAATTGCCAAGGTAAATAAATGTGTAGTTAAGAATGGTGAAACCAGATATATCTATGCATATTTACCATAACAGTACAGTGGTAGGTGATATTCTGGAATAGATATTGTAGCAGGTCGATATTAAAAACTCCATATTGTTGTGCCATACCATGCATGTTGTGCTCTCCTGATAAAAGAAGCATTAATTACATTTTTTGAAACAGAGGCAGTGTGCAATATTCTTCTCACAGAGGGTTGAAAAATCATGTTCCCTGGAAATTATTCATATTTAAATGATTTTTTGGGGGTCACTGTCTCTCCAGACAGATGTCTTTTACTACCTTGACAACCACTACTTCATCGTAGTTTTTGTCTTCAAAATCACCTTGTCTACCTCTCCCTTGTCTGCCTTTACCTTGTCAAAATCACTTTGGGTACCTAATATTACTTTGTATCTTACCATTATACTGGTACCCTCACTTTATTCATATCTTTAAATAGCCCAGTTCCTTTAAACTTACCCTTACATTATCCATATCCCTTATACTTACCATAACCTTAACCCTAACTCTAAACATTTGCTTCAGCTTTGCTCTAATCCAAAACTTTTCCGAGCCTCTAATCCTTCTCCTTATTCTAACCCTGAATCTTTGCTTACCCTAATCTTAAACCTCTCCTTTACCAGTAACCTCTCCTTAACTGCTTCCTTCATCTTAAATCGATCCTTTAACATTACCCTTAAACTTTAACTAACCCTAACCGAACTTGCTTAGTTAATTTCAGTTGACGAGGTAATGGTAATGACGAGGAAGAGGAAATGGTGTTGCGGTAAAGGTACTTTATAAGGTGAAGTTGATGAGGTAATGGGATACACAGGAAGTAAGGATATGCACCCTTCCAGGAATTGCAGAATATCTAAATGAACCAAGAGGCTGATCTCCAATTGAGGAAGATCACTAGTTTTTTGTCATGCTCTTAAGATACATTACATTTCACCCTGATTACTAGTGCAAGCCAGGTCTGTTACAAGATGCAATCTACACAGCAATGAGTCTTAGGCTGATTTACACTGACCATTTACACTTCTAATTCTAGTGTTGTTGAGCTTTTCTCTATCGGAGTAGGACCGATTTGTGGAGAAGCTATTATTGCACAGAAGACACAACAAAAGACACTGGGCCTGATTACAACTTTGGCGGTGCTGCGCCAGCTTTGCGCCGGCTTTGCGCCAGGACAGCACCGCCAAAGCTGTGCATGGTCCGCCTGCCAGATTACGAGTACAACTCATGTATGGTGGGCTTTTCTTTTGCCGTTCCCACGGCGGTACCCTGAAAACGGGCACCGCAATGGAAACACAAAAGAAGTTCCAGAACAGCATGGACTGTGACGTCCATGCCATGCTGGAATTTGGGGTGCATGCATGTGCCCACCTGACTGTATCTCCATGGCGGCGGGGGCACGGGCCCCCATTGTTTCCCCACTGCCAGCCTTTTCATGGCGGGCTCACCGCCATGAAAAGGCTGGCGGTGGGGATATTCGAAATATGCTTGGCAGACCGTGGGGGTCCCGTCTTGCATATTGGATACCCCTGTCCACTGCGCCACCGCCAGGGAACGGCGGTTCACTGGCGCAGCTGGTGCAGCAGTGGATGGTCCAAATGGCTGTCTCGGAATAGGGCAGCCGCAGGACCGCCATCGCTGCGCCACCGCGAGTCTGGTGGCCCCATTATCTTTTTAATCTGGAGAACAAAACACACATTTTCTTTCCTAAAAATCTATATGCAGAAGAATGATAAAAAAGCAAACACCTAAAGCGTACTCCATCTTAAAGAAAACAGAGACCGCCTCCTCAAGAAGCTCTCTAAAAACCTATATTCCCCAATCTTCAAGTAACACCCATCCCATCCATCTCAAAGAAACATAGACTCTCCTCTCATGTTAACATGCAAATGTCTCACGAATTTCGAGCAGCTAAGCGACCACCCCACACATGGAGGTTAGAGACGCTTCTTTGAAGAAATACTAAGAACGCTCTCCGAGGAACACAAATAGGCCCACATGAGTACAAACGCATCCCCTTTCCTGAATTAAAACAGACTACTCCTCAGTATGTTAAGACTGGTTCCAAAGGGCACTTGACGAGCAAGATACTTGACTTCAAGAGTTCACCGAGCTTTGAATTGTTTCTTGATACTATTGTACCACAGCAGTCTAAAAGCCTGTATGTGCGATTTCGGCTTGGAACATTACCACTGAAATCTATCACAAGTCGGTGGCATAATGACCGGGCCGATATTCTGTGCCCTGCATGTGGCTAGGTGGATGAAACTATTGAACATGTGCTGTTTTTTTGCAGAGAGTATATTGGATCATGCAGGAAATGGATTCAGCCACTATGTCTAAATATGGGGATCTCCCGACATGTAATTTTCCTAAGGATCTTAAGTTATACTTCCACTTCTGTGGTATTTGCTGTGAGCCGCTACCTGACTAACATATAGCGTAAGCGGGCAAAGTTTGTGCTTCAGACTGCCACCTCTTAATGTACTGATTTATATTTACTTGTTTTATGCTTTGATAATAGGTAGGCTATTCCATTATATTGCCCCAATAAAGCAATAGGTATTACTTATTAGTAGTTTATTAATCCACGTTTTTAGTGTTTTTTTATATAAAGCTGTGGTTTTATGTATTGCACTTGATTAATTCACTGTTCGTTGCTGTATTTGCCCATAATTCCAGAGATTGCTGGTTTTTAACAGGGATTATTTAACCGCCCTGAGCGATTTATGAAGGAAATTAGGTTTTCTAAAAATATTACTGTTTTGGTATTTTTTTTATGCTGTTTTGCATATATATATTGAATATGTTTTACGTTGAACTTTTTTGGTTAATGTTGGACTTGGCCCTTTGGCTAAAGTTCCTTAAACTTTTTGCCTTCCTCCTAGACCTTTTTCTGACATTCTGTTGCCGACTTCGATGCTTTGGGCACTTTGCCACTGCTGATCAGTGTCAAAGTGCAAGTGCTCCCTGTATAAAGTGTTATGGTAATTGGTTGTCCATAATTGGTATGGTTGCCTTACTAGTAAAGTCCCTAGTAAAGTGCACTATGTGTGCCAGGGCTGGTAATGCAAATGCTACTAGTGGGCCTGCAGCACTAATTGTGCCACCCACACAAGTAGCCCTAAAAAGAGATCTCAGGCCTGCCACTGCAGTGCCTGCGCGCAGTTGATAACTGCCTTGTTGTCCTGACAAGTGCACCCACTTGCCAGGCCTTACCCTTCCCTTTTTATGCACATCAGACACCCCTATAGTAGGGTGCAGTGTATGTGAAAGGTAGGACATGTACTGAGGTGTGTACCATGTCCTGACAGTGAAAGACTGCCAAATTCGTTTTTCACTGTTGCAAGGCCATCTTGCCCATAGGACAGAATGGGGAATGCTGGGTCCCATGTTTCCAGCATATCTTCCCATAGGCATAAGATGGAGGGATGAAGTTTAGTGTGCCTGAATTCAGAATTTGATAACACATCTTTCTATGAAGATGGTTTTTAAATTGTGTGTTTAGAAACCACACTTTTAGAAGTGGCTGGTTTCTTGTCCTAACCATCCTGTGTGTCTCTGCCTGGTTGTGTATTGCCTGTCTGGGTTTGGATGTGACAGGGTCTGGGGAGTGTCCTGACACCAGAGAGGGGTAGGTGAGATAGCACAGGCTGGCCTGCATTTGGTGTAGGTGGAGGAGTAGCCCCTTTGATGCGAAGAGGCCTGTGCTGCTGCCACAAAGGAATGGCTCCACCTCCTGCAGAGTGTCTGAGGCCCAGACCCCCACTATCAAAGAAAGAAGAGGTGCACTGGCAGGAAGGCACCCAGAACTGGTTTGGACCAGGCTCAGAGCCCCCCTGAACACAAAGACTTCAAAGGCATTTAGGGGTATAAATGTAAGAGCTGAAACCCCTGAACTCAAGACTGCAATCCAGACTGAAAAAAGATTGAAACTACTTCGTGATCAAGAGGAACCTCTGCCAAGGAAGAACAGCTGAAGAGACTGATGAGAAGGACTGCCCTTGCTGTGTGTTCTGGGGCTGGCCTGCAGTTTGCTGATTTGACTAAGGAGAGGGAAAGGGACTTTGCTTTGTGCTGTGTCCCCCTGCTTGAAAGGACTTTGCTGTGTGCTGTGTCCTGAAGTAACTTGTCTCCAAGGGCCCGAGAGGAGCTAGCTCCCTGTTGTGGAAACTCAGGAACATAAAAGTTTCCAAGTGTGTCTCAGCGACGCTGTGTGCGTGTGCTTTTTGCAGCCTGAGACCTTCGTGAGACTTGCCCCGTGACTGTGTGCCCCGGAGCAGTCTTGCGCCCTGCTTCGATCGACAGCGTGACCAGAAGTGCTGTGATCGTTATTACCATCGGCCTGGACCATCGTCCCAAGGGGGAGCCGGGAGGTAAAAGTTTCCAAGTGTGTCTCAGCGACGCTGGGTGCGTGTGCTTTTTGCAGCCTGAGACCTTCGTGAGACTTGCCCCGTGAATGTGTGCCCCGGAGCAGTCTTGCGCCCTGCTTCGATCGACAGCGTGACCAGAAGTGCTGTGATCGTTATCACCAGTGGCCCGGACCGTCGTCCCAAGGGGGAGCCATGAGGTGAAAGTTTCCAAGGGTGTCTCAGCGAAGCTGGGTGCGTGTGCTTTTTGCAGCCTGATACCTTCGTGAGACTTGCCCCGTGACTGTGTGCCCCGGAGCAGTCTTGCGCCCTGCTTAGATCGACAGCGTGACCAGAAGTGCTGTGATCGTTATCGCCATCGGCCCGGACCGTCGTCCCAAGGGGGAGCCGTGAGGAATCACCGCCGCCGGCCCGAGCCTGCCTTTGCCCAAGATCAACTGAGCCGCGCCGGGAGCCGATCAGCTGTGAGGCCGTCGCCTGGTAGCCCGACTCTCACTGCGAGGAGTAGCCGCCGCCAACCCGAAGCCGCACAGCGTGACGCCCAAGCCGCGAGGAGAGGAGAGGAGAGAGAGACTGCACCCCCCAGGTAACGCTCAGCGAGCGTGCGTGTGTCGCCGCCTGGGGCGGAGTGCGTGCTACGAGAGATCGCTCTCGGCCTTTCCCATCTTTGCAGCGCAAGCCTCTGCTCAAGTCAGTATCACAGCCCGTACTCGCCGATGAGGGGCAGTACCAGGGTCGGATTGTGGAGCTGCACGTTGTTTCCTTCGTAACAGTATTGGGGGCATATTTTGGCAGCCGCTGACCGCGAGTCAGCCAAGAGTGGCATAGAGACCTTCACAAGCACCACGATCGGTGCCGAACTGCATTGTTACTTGTTTTACGATTCGCATTAGTACTTGCATTACGAACTGCATTATTACTTGCTTTACAATCTGCATTAGTACTTGCATTACGAACTGCATTATTACTTGCTTTACGATCCGCATTAGTACTTGCATTACGAACTGCATTATTACGTGCTTCTACGATTCGCATTAGTACTTGCATTAAGGACTGTCTTATTTCTACATTACGGACTGCATTACGAACTGTATAGCATTGCATTAGGACTGCATTAGATCATCGTGAACTGCTCATTAATACCGCAAGAACCTACAAGTGATTGTTGGCCTAATAACCGGCCTAGTGAAATATTACGAATACGCATATGTTGGATTTTTATCGTTTGGTCTCATCGTATTTCTTTTTGATAAAGATACCGCTATTTTTATAAAACCAGTGTGGTGTCCATTTGTGGTTTTATCACTGTGTTACTGGGAGTGTGGTTGCAAATACTTTACACATTGTCTTGGAGATAAGCCTGGCTGCTCGTGCCAAGCTACCGGGGGTGAGCAGGGGTTATCTAAGAGGGTGTCCCTCCTTTCCCTGACTAGAAGCAAGGATCCCTATTTGGACTAAGGTACCTACCTCAGCCAACTAGAGACCCCCAGTTCTAACATTGGTGGTCAGCGGTTGGGGATTTGAACTTGTATTTGCAATTGACTCACAGTGACTGGTGTACATCACTAGTTTTAGCACAGACCACGACGCAACCACATATTGTGTTTCTGATTTTTGGTTCTATTTTTGAGCGACCTTTAAGCCACACATCATGTCTCAAAGGAGTCAAGTAGCCAGTAAGGATGCAGAATTGGAATTCGACATTGAGGCATTGCTTACCTACAAAGTTGATCAATTGAGACAATTCTGCAGAGCTTTGGGATGTCCCATGAAAAGTAGTGCCAAGAAGGAGGAGCTGCAAACGGCCTTGAGGGCGTGGTGGGAAGCCAAAGAGGCTCAGGAGACAGGTGATGCTGAGGTGGATGACCCAGGGAATGGATTTGGTCCACAGGATTTGCCAGTGGGAGGACCAGCCTCAGGGGCTGGTAGTAACCATTCCGGGAGGAGCTTTTCCCCAGAGGAGCTGGAGGAAAACCAAAGGGTCAGTGAGCATGAGTTGGAGGTTTTAAAACATAAGGCTCAAGCAGAGGAGAAAAAGCTGCTCATTGAAAGTGAAAAGCGAGCAGAGGAGAGCACGAACGCTCTCGCCTTGGAAGAGAAGAAGATTCTCTTAGCTCATGAGTTAAGCATGAGGGAACTGGACATTAAGGCTAAACAGGTGGAGTCCAGTTCAAATGGTGGCAGCGCACAGCCAGTGCCAGCGGGTAAAGTGTACATTCCCAAAGGCTTAGTGCGAGATTACCAAAGGGGTGATGATATTTATGTGTGGTTCACGGCATATGAGATCGCACTGAGGATGAATGAGGTGCCTGAGAAGCATTGGGGGGCGGGCCTGTGGAAACACTTTGAGGCTTCTGGGAGGGATGTTTTACCACCCTTAGAGAGGGCGGGAACCCTGACCTACGCCAACATGAAGGAGGCTTTATGCCTCAGGTATGGGCTCACTCCTGAACAGTACAGGCAGAAGTTCAGGAACTTCAAGGAACTGAAATCCAGTCCTTGGGGTGGGGGTGTGGATGAGTACACGCGTGCACTGGATGATTGGGTGATGGTTAGCATGGCGAATGATTTCAAGGGATTGCTCAATTTGGGCCCCAGGGAGCCCCGGCTCAGTAATCATTTTCCAGAGTTGCGCCACCACCTGTTAGAGTGCGAGCTCTTTGATTCCCAGGAGCTTGCACCAGAGACAGACCCCTGGTCAAGGGACAGAGGGTCTGAAGAGACAATAAGGGGGAATTCCAGCAGCGACTCAGAAATCTTCCGGTCCCATGGGAGGGAGGAAGGGCAGAGTGGCGCAGTCAGGTCCCAGAGTAGTGGGGGAGGCGTGCAGGCTAGCACCCTGTCTCAAAGGAGTGGGAGGGAGTGTAAGCAGCGTCCCCGGGGGTCCGCAGCCCCACCCCAGAGGCGGGAGGGTTCCTTAGGAGAGCACCCGGTTGGAGGTCTAGAGCCTGCTTGCCAGCTGTGTGAGGAAGAACACCTAGCGTCAGGAGAGCGTGGGGCGTCTGCAACCAGAGCTCTAGCGGTCCTGAAGTTTGTTGGTGCCATTCCTAAGTGGCAGGCCCAGGAGTCTAGATGGAAGGTTGAGAGGGGGATGTGTTCCCCAGTAGTAGAACCCGTGGGTCAGGGCCCAGCCAGAAGGGCTGGGTACCCTAGAAATCACCAGGGTAACCCCGCCTCTAACCAGAAGGGCAGGATAACTGTGAACAGTGCCCTGGCCGCTGGGTCTTCCAGCGGTACCGCTCCAGGTGGGAGTTGGCAAGGAACAAGCACCCCTAGAGGGCCCCAGACTGCTAGGAAGTATCAGTGGAGTAGCTTAGTTGGCCCAGGGAGTTGCAACCAAGGGAACCCCCTGGGGCCAGGAAGGCATAGAACGGGAGGGTGTCCCTGCGGTGGCGGGCTCGCGTCCGGGTTCTATCGCCCCAAGCAGGGGAGTCCATCAAGGTAGTTGATTGGCCTACCCTGGCTTTAGGCTGGGAGGGGGTTGTGTTGGACTTGGCCCTTTGGCTAAAGTTCCTTAAACTTTTTGCCTTCCTCCTAGACCTTTTTCTGACATTCTGTTGCCGACTTAGATGCTTTGGGCACTTTGCAAGTGCTCCCTGTATAAAGTGTTATGGTAATTGGTTGTCCATAATTGGTATGGTTGCCTTACTAGTAAAGTCCCTAGTAAAGTGCACTATGTGTGCCAGGGCTGGTAATGCAAATGCTACTAGTGGGCCAGCAGCACTAATTGTGCCACCCACACAAGTAGCCCTAAAAAGAGATCTCAGGCCTGCCACTGCAGTGCCTGCGCGCAGTTGATAACTGCCTTGTTGTCCTGACAAGTGCACCCACTTTCCAGGCCTTACCCTTCCATTTTTATGCACATCAGACACCCCTATAATAGGCCCAAGGTACCCCCCTGGGCAGGATGCAGTGTATGTGAAAGGTAGGACATGTACTGAGGTGTGTACCATGTCCTGACAGTGAAAGACTGCCAAATTCGTTTTTCACTGTTGCAAGGCCATCTTGCCCATAGGACAGAATGGGGATTGCTGGGTCCCATGTTTCCAGCATATCTTCCCACAGGCATAAGATGTAGGGCTGAAGTTTAGTGTGCCTGAATTCAGAATTTGATAACACATCTTTCTATGAAGATGGTTTTTAAATTGTGTGTTTAGAAACCACACTTTTAGAAGTGGCTGATTTCTTGTCCTAACCATCCTGTGTGTCTCTGCCTGGTTGTGTATTGCCTGTCTGGGTTTGGATGTGACAGGGTCTGGGGAGTGTCCTGACACCAGAGAGGGGTAGGTGAGATAGCACAGGCTGGCCTGCATTTGGTGTAGGGGGAGGAGTAGCCCCTTTGATGCGAAGAGGCCTGTGCTGCTGCCACAAAGGAATGGCTCCACCTCCTGCAGAGTGTCTGAGGCCCAGACCCCCACTATCAAAGAAAGAAGAGGTGACCTGGCAGGAAGGCACCCAGAACTGGTTTGGACCGGGCTCAGAGCCCCCCTGAACACAAAGACTTCAAAGGCATTTAGGGGTATAAATGTAAGAGCTGAAACGCCTGAACTCAAGACTACAATCCAGACTGAAAAAGGATTGAAACTACTTCGTGATCAAGAGGAACCTCTGCCAAGGAAGAACAGCTGAAGAGACGGACTGCCCTTGCTGTGTGTTCTGGGGCTGGCCTGCAGTTTGCTGATTTGACTAAGGAGAGGGCAAGGGACTTTGCTGTGTGCTGTGTCCCCCTGCTTGAAAGGACTTTGCTGTGTGCGGTGTCCTGAAGTAACTTGTCTCCAAGGGCCCGAGAGGAGCTGGCTCCCTGTTGTGGAAACCCAGGAACATAAAAGTTTCCAAGTGTGTCTCAGCGACGCTGTGTGCGCGTGCTTTTTGCAGCCTGAGACCTTCGTGAGACTTGCCCCGTGACTGTGTGCCCCGGAGCAGTCTTGCGCCCTGCTTCGATCGACAGAGTGACCAGAAGTGCTGTGATCGTTATTACCATCGGCCCGGACCATCGTCCCAAGGGGGAGCCGGGAGGTAAAAGTTTCCAAGTGTGTCTCAGCGACGCTGGGTGCGTTTGCTTTTTGCAGCCTGAGACCTTCGTGAGACCTGCCCCGTGACTGTGTGCCCCGGAGCAGTCTTGCGCCCTGCTTCAATCGACAGCGTGACCAGAAGTGCTGTGATCGTTATCACCATCGGCCCGGACCGTCGTCCCAAGGGGGAGCAGTGAGGTGAAAGTTTCCAAGTGTGTCTCAGCGACGCTGGGTGCGTGTGCTTTTTGCAGCCTGAGACCTTCGTGAGACCTGCCCCGTGACTGTGTGCCCCGGAGCAGTCTTGCGCCCTGCTTAGATCGACAGCGTGACCAGAAGTGCTGTGATCGTTATCGCCATCGGCCCGGACCGTCGTCCCAAGGGGGAGCCGTGAAGAATCACCGCCGCCGGCCCGAGCCTGCCTTTGCCCAAGATCAACAGAGCCGCGCCGGGAGCCGATCAGCTGCGAGGCCGTCGCCTGGTAGCCCGACTCTCACTGCGAGGAGCAGCCGCCGCCAACCCGAAGCCGCACAGCGTGACGCCCAAGCTGCGAGGAGAGGAGAGAGAGACTGCACCCCCCCAGGTAACGCTCAGCGAGCGTGCGTGTGTCGCCGACTGGGGCGGAGTGCGTGCTACGAGAGACCGCTCTCGGCCTTTCCCATCTTTGCAGCGCAAGCCTCCGCTCAAGTCAGTATCGCGGCCCGTACTCGCCGAGGAGGGGCAGTACCGGGGTCGGATTGTGGAGCTGCACGTTGTTTCCTTCGTAACAGTATTGGGGGCATATTTTGGCAGCCGCTGACCACGAGTCAGCCAAGAGTGGCATAGAGACCTTCACAAGCACCGCGATCGGTGCCGAACTGCATTGTGACTTGTTTTACGATTCGCATTAGTACTTGCATTACGAACTGCATTATTATTTGCTTTACGATCCGCATTAGTACTTGCATTATGAACTGCATTATTACTTGCTTTACGATCCGCATTAGTACTTGCATTACAAACTGCATTATTACGTGCTTCTACGATTCGCATTAGTACTTGCATTAAGGACTGTCTTATTTCTACATTACGAACTGCATTACGAACTGCATAGCATTGCATTATGACTGCATTAGATCATCGTGAACTGCTCATTAATACCGCAAGAACCTACAAGTGATTGTTGGCCTAATAACCCGGCCTAGTGAAATATTACGAATATGCATATGTTGGATTTTTATCGTTTGGTCTCATCGTATTTCTTTTTGATAAAGATACCGCTATTTTTATAAAAACCAGTGTGGTGTCCATTTGTGGTGTTATCACTGTGTTACTGGGAGTGTGGTTGCAAATACTTTACACAGTGCCTTGGAGATAAGCCTGGCTGCTCGTGCCAAGCTACCGGGGGGTGAGCAGGGGTTATCTAAGAGGGTGTCCCTCCTTTCCCTGACTAGAAGCAAGGGTCCCTATTTGGACTAAGGTACCTACCTCAGCAACTAGAGACCCCCAGTTCTAACAGTTAATAACAGAATAAAGTACTTTGATTTGATTTGACTACTCCTCAGACACAGCAACCTCCTTAAGATACACACAAATCACCTCCCACACAGCACACGGGTCACCTGCTCAAGGAACAAAGTTCACCCCCTCAACAAACAGAAACCGATCTCTGACAAACACTCACCACTTCATCAAGGAAAACAATGACAGGACCATCTCTGTTTCAAGGCACACAGAGACAAAGGTCAATGAAATGAGTACACTTGAGATTGGTCACAGTAATACCTGTCATTGCAAAACTTGGATTATGTAGTATCCTGTATATGTATTTAACCTTCTCTCCTGTTGCTTTCTCCCTAGCTGCTCAGCCAGTGTGAATGTGCTGCGTGGAATGTTGGTGTGGTGATGATGAATGGGATGTTTGGGTGGCTGTGAGGTGAGGTGTGACAGTTGGAGTATGGGCTGAGCGGCTGGCAGGCTCTCCTGGTGGGCTGCTCTACATGGATTTACCAACCTGCAACTAAGACTAAATAAATCATCTTAAACTACATCTCGGCTACCTGATCGTCATTACTACAGATACCTAATAGATAAAGTGTTTTTTCAAACACAACGTAGTGCAGCAGTAGTGGAGGGAGTCCTATTGATCCTGTGTAGGGCAGTGTGGTGTGTAATAGTGGGCTGTTCACTGTCCGTTGATGTCCTCGCCCTCACACCAGCCTGGAGTACCAGAAATGTGCTGGTTCTTAGACCACTCAAGACTCCTTCAACCTAGGTGTAGAATGGTGGAGGATCCCCTATTGGATAACAATCTCCGGCATTCGTACTCCAAATCTCACTGAAGTCAATACCAGTATGGCCACCATCCTTTAACAAAATTAAAATCATCCTGGGACTGCAAAATACTAACAAGCATGTCAAAGCCAGTAGCTCTGGCTATTTTAAAAATTATGTCTTTATACACAGGTGAGTTTATGAGTGTGGTTGAATGGATTGATGAATGGGTGAATGAGTCAACAGTTTGGTGAATGAATCAAGGATAATTAATGGGTGAGTTGGAGTATGGATTAATGGGTGAATGGGTAAGTGCATGGATGAACTGTTGAATAAGGGAGTTCATATCTGAATATATAAATGGTTGAATGCATAAATTGGTGAGGGGGTACATGGATGCAAACAGGCTCCACAAATTCTACAGGCAGAAGCCCTAGAAAGTAGTTGTGATAATGTTATAAAAAATACACAATTGATATAATCGCTTATGGTATCCAGAAAAAAGAAATTAAGTAGAATGTTTCATTGAATGTTAATAAACGGTCTTTGTTTTGTAATAAGTTTGATACAAAAGCATACAAAATCCAGAAAAAACAAATTAGGTGGCACTGTAAGACTAACTGGATAAACGTTTGTTGTGTAACAGTGATATGTGCTAGAAGTGCTTTCTACACAGCTATATGAAAAACACAACTTATTTTGAAGGCTGACTTCTAGAAGTACTTTGTGGTACAGAAGTGCCTTTACCTAGTGCCTTGACCTTGCTGTGATCCACTCCACAGTGACGTTGGACACATCCGTGCTGTCACAGAGCCACTGGCAGTTGTGCCAGGCTCTACACCCCAGACGGTGGTTGTTCCGCTATCACGAGACCATCCCTTGTGAAAGGAGGGTATTCAAGGAGGCTATCTTGCTATGCATGAAAGTTAAAAAAAACAAGCATTGGCAAAGCCAAGAGGTAAGGGTCTAAAAGGGTTAGAATGATACCCCAAGCGATTGCTAGTGGTTAGGCTTATTGTAAGCATTCCTCCCATCACCTTTTGTGTGTTTGATGTAACACTCTAAGTGGCCATGGGTATGCCTGGGCGCTCTGTGCCACTGGAACCAAACTGTACCCGATTGAAGAGCCCCAATCAGGGTGAAACCAGTCTTGGGTTGCTTGTGTTCCGGTTCAGGAATGGCAGTTTGGGCTGGGCAGGTCCAACTGGAGCAGGGAAAGACTGAACTGCATATGGCTGGGTCAAAACTGAGGTGGCATTGTGAGCAAAAGAACGATGGCTTGGAATGCTACCCTGAGCAATTGTCACTAGTTAGAATTATTGCAAGAAATCCTTCTATCAACTTTGGTGTATTTGATGGGTTTAGAAGGGGCCATCAGGTGAATGATGTCACAATACATCTCAAAACCCAAGCAGACATCATCAAACAAGGTAGCATTCTGGAATGCCTATTGGTGGAGATTGTTACAGATGCGGGCTGGGGTTGGAGAACGACTTTTTTGTCTACACAGGATGACCCTTTAATTTGCTAACACATGCAGCATTAGCACATCAGAGTGAGACATTTGAGCTGCGCCAGCAAGAGAGGACAGAGAGGACTATAGATGTAAAGTAGTCCCTCAAGCAGTTCCATACAAGCACTGACAGGGAGGCAGAAGGCTACACCCAATCAGCCAATAGTATTAGTGGATGACAAATACTCAACTTGGCTAAGATAATACATGCTTGACAATGTCTCCAGCCAATGGCTGAAAATGGGCAGGCAAAGAAAGTCAATTGTTGAAAGGGGCAAACTGAAAGTCCACTCTATGTATAGTGCTATCAGCTACGCTGCCAAAACACAGACATAAAAACGTACATTGCTATCAACTGCGCTGCCAAAACACAGACATAAAAACATCCACATATACAATAAAACCTCACTCTCTCCAGCAAGCTGTGCAGCCATCAATCATAAAAACAATTAGCTCAAGCAACATGTAAAATAAAACAGCTCTGGGCGTCATATGTGGAAGGGCACTACTCTCAACAAATCAAAATACAGACTAAAATACTCCTGTAGGCGACACAAATATGGACACGAAAGCCAACAAAACTGAAGCAGGAGGCAGAAAACCCAAAGATCCATGAGCAGCTGCTAATTAAAAGCCCACTGTACATGTATATGTCACAGTTAGTAACAATAGGTCTGTCAAACACTTAAGCAGTCTGTAGCTAAAACAAAACAAAAAAGAAATTTCTCAAAACAGCTCGCTTTCCCTCAGATATGGGTAAGCAATGTGAGAATGAGCATTGCTTTCACAGATTAAAAAGTAGTGCGAAAGGGACACTCCCCCTTCTTTCTGATACCACTTTGTAAGCCAGTAGTGCAGTAAGAGCATTACATATAGGCCATTAAATGCATATTGTAACGCACTGAATTGTAAATATGGCATATCAAAATGTAACAGAAATAAAGCACCGGCAATTGAAATTGCTGACTATATGTGCTGTGTGCCAAGAAGCAATCCAGTACGCAGCGAGCGATAGCTACATGGTCGCAGCACTCACTGGCTTTCCACAGCCCTGGCTGTCTGGATCTTTCACTACCCCGTTGCGTTTCAATAAGCCATTAGAGGCTTAGTCTGAAGCAGGAAGCTTAATGCGCGTGGCCATGCGTGCTGCTGAGTGCTGCGATGCTCTGGCGGTCTCCCATTGGCCGAGGGTGTTCTAATTGTCTCTGTTTTTACCTCACACCACCTTCCATTATGGCCTCTCTCCGAGGCCACGACCAGCTGCTCTGTGCAATCCACGTGTGGAAACGGTGACGTCACATGACTGAGAATCTGCTTCCGGTCTGTCAACGGACATGTTGTCCGGGGAGAGGTCATTGGGTTCTCTGGCAATGAGAGAACTCTTCGTGATGATGCATGCCAGGGAGTGGTGTAAAGAGGCCAGAGATGAGCAAAACTGAAGGAGAGTCTAACTTTTTGGAGCACAGACAGTCTCACTCATGGGTTGTTTGAATGTTTATGCAGTCTCAACCCCAACACACACTTTTTTGTTGTTAAAACATGAAGTTTTGTTAAAAAAAATCCATGTCATCTGGACATTGATACATATAGCAAGACCCTTGCATACCTGTCTGAGTGTGTCCTTGCCCACCTGTGTGCATGTGTTTGAATGGAGCGAGTCAAAGTCTCATAATGATATTTACTATTGAGTGCAAAAAGGTGCCCATTTCTCTGTGCAAAAACAGTGTTTCACTGCTTTGTGTTGCAATGCGTCAAGATGGGGTTACTGGGTGTATCAGCTCAAATGCCCATTGGTTTTGGGGCAAACCCCAATCTACCAGCTTAGCCAGGCTGGGCTTTGTGTCAAACACTAATGCCTCCTTGAAGCAATCGTAAATATGGGAATATGTACTTATTTCTCAAGAAATCCACACACTTCATGTGCGCTGCAGTGCAGAACGCACGCCCAGAGTGTGAGATTCTTCTAAGCTTGTCTAGGCATAGGAATTTTGCTGGAAGGGTCTGCTTCCTGTACAACTCCTGTGCTAAACAGGACAGACTCACCTCTACAACAGAGCCCGAGGCTGTGCAACCACAAGGCAGCCTATCTGAGCGCCGGTGCAGAGGATGACACCAGCAGCTGGCCAATCTTGGCAGATATGGCGCCGCCCTTTGTTTCCCCCATGAGCAATGCAGCCAGCACAGCACACTTTGTTCCTACAGTTTGTGAAAAATGTGTAAATCTGGCCCCAGACACCAAAGATTGCTATGAGGAACAGGAACAAGGCAGTGATGTCTGTGCCTAGCTCAGAAATCCTGGGAATGGTAGTTTTCAAAGTGGAATGAGGCCTCTGCAGTCAGCATGAAATGTACCCTATTGCCAGCTGCCAAGCCACAAACCACTCCTGTCCTCTTTTTATGACATGCATGGTAAATGCCAACGTTCCTCTGGCTCTGAACTGAACCACACATTAAAACCCACATCCTGGTGCAGTAAAAGCTATGCCCAGCAGCGCGGGCGCCCTCAGTTTACAACCTACTTGCAGGAGGTCTGAGATCTGAATTTCTCATAATAGAATAATACTGAGAAAGATAACGGAGCCACACCACTGCTAGGCCGTCTTTGCTGTTGCTCATTTTTCCAATGCCAGTTGGGTTGTTTGCCTCATGCTTACTCTAGAAGGTATAGGCATGGTGAGCAATTAGGGGTTTCCATGGTAGCAATTGCTATTGCTGTTTCCACTTTAGTACCTCTGATACTGGTCTTGCTACCCCTGGTGTCAGTGTTCATAAACGCAGGGGCAGAAAGAGAAAGTAAAGAGGACTCTTAGATCCAAATGTACTTTCTACAGTTTTCCCTTTTTGCCATTCCCTTATCTACTCGGCAGCAAGCGGGGGGATGTTGTGGGGCTAAACGTGGAGCAAAAGGTCCACCTGGTGATGTCATGTGTGGGAGAAAGGGTATACATTTTCACTTTTGCTACCACTGGCATTTTGGTGAATCAATATCTATCTTGTTTGAATTCTGTCTTGTGTTTGTTTAGGTGAGTTTTCTTGTTCCGAGTGACCAAGTGTTTCAAGCAGTTGGCATATTAGCCAATTGCTTAAAAAAAGCAGGTGATGGTCCATAACTGACTCAGGGGTAAATCTAAATCTAAATCCGGTATTTGTAAAGCGTGAACTACTCACCCCTAAGGGTCTCAAGGTGCTGGGGGCCGTCAGGGAGATTAAGTGAGGTATTGCCCAGAGTCACATGGTGCTGAGCTGCCGCCGGGGATTAAACGGGGAGCCCTGCACTCTGGAGTCAGCCGCCCTGGGCATTGCACCACACCTCTCCCAAGGGGCATGAGCATTAAATTTCCCTGTGTGGATGGCAAGTTGTCAATGACACCCTGGATGCTCAAGTACTTCCCTAGACCAATCACTTCATGAGCAGAGTCATAGAAGAGTAATGGAGGATGAACTCTGCTTTGCCAGACTTAGGAGATCAGAACGATGTCGGGCGGACCGCCACCGACAGGCCGTCAGAGATGTCCGTCCCACATCCTGGCAATCGGTCCGACCGCCGGATAACAATACCGGTGGTCAGAGCACAGAGGTCGGGGGATAGGCCTGCAGCCTCCGACAGGATCAAAGATCCTGTCGGGAAGGCGGTCTGATTCCTAACCCTACAATAGGGGCGGTGCTTGCGCAGTCACCGCCATAGGGATTAGGATATCCCATTCCAACTGCCTTTTCATGGCGGGCCAACCGCCATAAAAAGGCAGACAGAAAGGGACTTTTGGGGCCCCAAACCCCCCCCCATCCACCATAGGCCACTGCTAAGTGGCCTGGGGGGCACATGCCCCCCAACACGTCCATGCACCGTGTGCCAGGCACCACATGATGCCTGGCACACGGTGCATGGATGTGCACAAACTGCCATTTTCCACTGCGCTTGTGCTGCAGCCATTTTCCTGGGCCGGAGCACAAGCCACAGTAGAAAATGGCAGTTTCTAACCACCTACACGGCGGTCTAATCATTATATGGTGGGTGGGGCCGCCGACTCCTTGTCGGCCGGTCCCATTCCCGCTGCGATCAGTCATGCGACCGACCACCATTGTAATTCGGCCCTTATTTCTGCACTGATGGTCAATGATTCTGAAGGTGTCCTTGAGAGGCTTATCAATGCTCATGCCACGAATTCAAATGCTAAGGAACTAAACTTTGAATTGTCTTATTTGACTCAGATATGTTGCTAGAGAAACACAAGACTTGGTTCATGAACCTATGCGAATTAAGGGCCTTATTACAAGGTTGGTGGTGCAAGAGCGGGGCGGTTCACCACCGCCCCGCTCCCGCACTGCCTAACCTGAACGCCCACCACAATATGATACAAATCGTTGTCTGGAGGGTGGTCCCGCGGCGATGCAGTGAAAAGGCTCAATGAGCCTTTAATACTGCCCCGCTGTGGGACTGCCACAGCGTATTCCAGCATGGCATGGACGGTAAAGTCCATGCTGTGCTGGAACTGGGGGGTGCTTGCGCACAAGGGGCACAACATGTGCCCCCTGCATGCACCTACCTGCATGGGGCAAGGGGGGCCCTGTAGGGCCCCTTTGGTTTCCCCACTGCTAGCTTTTTACATAGCGGTGCAGACAGCCATGTAAGGCTGGCGGTGGGGAAACTCAAAATATGCATGGCGGTGCCGCAGCAGCACCACCAGCATATTCTGAGCCCCTAACCGCCGCGCCACCACCAGGGAACGCGGTTCCCTGGCGGTTGCGGTGGTCAAATGGCGGTTTGACTTCCAAACTTATAATACGCGGTTGGACTGCCATTGCGGCAGTGGCTGGACCGCAACCGCCGCGCCCCCACGTGTCTGGTGGTCCATGGACTGCTAGACTCGTAATAGGGCCAAATGCCTTTTTCACACAAATGGAAGCCATGATCCAACAAGAACGTCAATGTCTTCATTACGTTCTTCATAAAATGGCAGCAACTTCAGAGAAGCCTGCGAAGAAGCCCTGACATCTTCCCGGCAAAGTCAAACTTCATATTTAGAGTTATCTTTTGTCTGGCTTGTGCCTTGGAAAATGCAAAAGATCCACTCAAGCCAGTCCTGACACCTCAAGAGCAGGAGAAAGGGAGTGAGGATGCAAACTAAACTGATTGAATGACTACCAGAAATACACGGGTCACACCAGACACTGTCTTCTTTCCTGAACTTTTCACCTGCAAATCATTGATTTCAGGTGTGTTAGCCTAACTAGCTCAGTGGAAGCAAAAACGAGGCTACACTACCCAGAATGCATCAGGCTATCACATAATAGTCCAAACACACAAACCGTGTCTGTAATGACCTGGAGGGAGGTGGTCCTCACTCCAGGTTGTGCAGAGGTCCAGTACCGCGCCAAACCTTACACCACACGATCTGGAGCTTGATTTACTGAGTCACACGGCCCATTGGAGACTGAGTGCCGTCCACGCTGGGATTATAAAGAATTGTGTCCCAGTTTCGACTGATATTTGGCTGGCATTGAGGTAGTCGGCTTTAGCAGACACTTTTCTGTGAATGCCGTGGAAGCCGAATCATTTGCTGATCCAGCAGCTGACAGAGGTTATAATTCTGCGTGTGCTGTGCACTACAGTGACTGAGCACAGAGGGCCAGTTAACACTGGGTGACAGCAATTATATAATGATGCAATACATATCAGATTATTGCACATCTGTTTATGGGCTGTAAAGATGTGACTAAGAAACAGATGCAGAGATAAGACAAAAAAACTCTTCCTCAAGTTATCTAAAAAGGAAAGCGAGTTCCTAAAATAAGTAAAAGGCATAAGCTAGTATAAAATCTACATATTTTAGAAGTGTTTGGTCACTATTTTCTTAGGGCTTTGGAGGCAACCTATAGCATTTAGTACTACATAAAAAGTAAATTAAACTAAGGCTAAACTAAAAATTGCGAGAAAAAAAATATGGTGCATCCTATCATCCGCCAAAATAATAAATGTGATGTCAGGGATGTTTGCCCAATTCCCATTCTTTTCATGTAGATGTGTGTGGACCCTATATTTCTTTATCTTTATGCTTATTTATTTGTACAGAGCGCCCTGCAAAACTAAATTGTTTCAGGGTTATAAGGAAAAAATCAGTAATATTGATAGTTTCCTGTATGGGTCCAGAGAAATTAAACCATGGCATTATAAAATGAGGTCGTTCACTGAAAAAAAATATTTTACAGGTGTGTTGAGATCCACAATAGTGTGACGAAAATTAGAGTAAAATAAAGTTCTTCAGAGGTAAGTCATTAAAATAAACATTTATACATTTATCTAGAGAGACAAAAGGGCATTGTGTTTGGAAATGACGTTTTTTGAGTTTTCGTTTGAAGAAAAGAAGGGAAGGGATATTGTGATTGCAGCGGCGGTTTCTTTATGGGGGGGGGGGGAGCGAGCCACGCAGTGTTAAAAATAAAATGGCAATCAAATGATTTCATTGCCATTATAATTTTAACCAAGGTGCGCCGCAGCCTCCAGCCTGCCTCCGTGCCAGGAGGGCGTGTCCTGACTGTCCTCTGCTGTCGATTGGCAGCAGGAGGACTGGAGTAGTGGGGGCCATGCACTTCAAAGTGCGCTTGTCACAAGTGACAGGCGCACTTTGAAGCTCTCCACCCAGCTGTCTTAGACAGCTGGGTGGAGACCAAGCACAGGCCTCTAGGGCCTGAGGGAGCGTTAGGCCAACCCGCTCCATCCAATCCTGGCGCTGCTCTCATGCAGCATGAGAGCATCATATGGATTGGTTAGGGGGCTTCTTCATTCCACAGGCTTCAGAAGAACAGCAAGGAGGACGCAGAGCCTGTGGTAAGTACAATTTATTTTTATTTAATTAATATAATGTGTAATGCTTTACTGTTATTTTATTTTGGAGGGAGGGGTTGTTTTTATTTGGGCTTTTGAGGGAGATTTTTTTTCTATGACTTCTTGTAGGGAGGGAAATGTGTTTTTGTGTTTTTTGGAGGTGGTGGGGCACTTCGCTTTCCCCACTACTTTGAAAGGTCACCAGCCGCTCCTGTGTGATTGTCTTGGGAAGACTGTTCTAGATGCATGGTGCCAGCACTGCAAACCTCCCATCGCCTCTGCTCTTGTTTCTAGATACTGGGAGGACTTGAAGGTTTTCATGAGTGGAGCGAAGAGAACAGGGTGGTTGCTGTTTCTTTACCTTGTCTTGTAGGTACAGTGTACAGCTCCTTCAATGAATTTGAAAGCAAGGTACAGTATCATGACGTTTACCACGTGTCATTGCAATATGTTGATCATGTAAAACCATGCCTATTGTTAATGTTCGGAATGTTAAGATTCAATTGAGTTGTGTTGTCTGTTTGCAACAAATAATTGTAATCACCGGCCACTGATGTAAATTGCTAGCTATGCGATTTAAAGGTTCAAAATGATAAAAAAATATTTTTTTTTAATTTAATTTTGTTATGTCCCATACAGGCAGCCAGTGGAGGCCTCTTATATGAGGCAACTGTTGCATTTTGGTCCTTGCAGTCTCTTCATCGGATGTGCTGAGAGACAGGCATTGCTGTACGGGAGGTAATCGTTGCACCAGCGACTAAAGGGTGATTTTCTGGCATGATGTAGGGGGTGGTAAGTTTTCTTCGAGTAGCTTTAATTGGAAAAATGTGGCTTTAAATAATGCTCCAATCTGGCAATTGAGTCATACGTCAGCTGATTGTTATTTTTCTTACTTTTGAATGGATGGGGAGTATGTGACAAAAGATTGTGGGAGGGGCCACACTGAGTCCTTTTATTTCAGGTGATGTTAAGGTGAAGTATGAGTATTTCAGTTTGAGGCTGTTGTGGCTCATCCAGTTTGTGATGGCTTGAAGGCCTTTAGACATCTCTGTGAATTGATCATGCTCTCCAGAAAACTTTAGGTAAATTGATTGAAATAGAAGTGAAGTTGATGGTTGGGGAGTATGTCCATAAGAAGTTTGACGTATGTATTGAATACTAAAGTGTTACAGGGTTGAATCCTATTGGGAAGTAGGATGTGCTAGTTGCCGGACAGAGATTTCCAAATCTGGTTATTTGGCTGCAGTTAAATAGAAAAGAGACAATCCATTTAAAAGTTTCCTCCGAGACAAGCGCTACCAATTTGCTGTACGGAAGGATTGTATGGTCTACGGTCGGTGTTGAATTGGTTGACTGGTCAGCGAGAAGGAGCATGCTCAGTGCGCTCTGGTCAGCTGTTTCAAGGAGGTCATCGCTACGTATGCGTAATCCAGACTCTTTTTTGTGTTTAGGTCAGAATCCATGAGGCATTTGTTTTCTTCATGGGCCTGAAGCTGAGCCATGACCACGTTTGCAAATATTTTCAGAGTCCAGCACTGAGACAACTGTGGATGGGTTAGAGGGACACTTTCTTGAAGGTATTCCACCAGAATATTAACCATAGAATACCATGGGGCTAAAATATTGTGGCAAAAATATCATGAGCCAAAATGTCGTTAAAGTATACGTTTATAAATTCACACACATGTACCTTGAGGATAAATATATCTTTAAGGGACGTAGATGTGGAGAGAAGATTACTAAATCTATACTTATCTTCTACATATTTCGCTCCTCAATATTTAGGCCTCAATACTTTCGCCCCACAAACGTTTTTGTGCCGGACAGAGATTTACAATGCCACACTCCACTCTCGGTGCCAGGCAGATGTCCGGGCATTATATCCAGGAGTCATTCTTGGCATAGGTTGTGAGAGGGAAGGATACGTCAGGTCCAAGCAACTCTGGAGTAACCCTTGCAGCCATTGTCCACCCTGGCCCTGCAAGCTTGTTCCTCTCATTCTGAAATCTAGACTAACGAGCCTCAAATGGAGGCCCTGAAAGATGAGCCATCTTGAGGCCACTGCGGAAATCCACTGTATTGCTGCGTCTGGGTGCTCAACCGACTGCCAGGCAATAGAAATCTGTTGCCTGTTTGCTTTTGAAGCTGCACAGTCCTGTCCCGAACCCTTGTGAGAATACTGCACAGTTCAAAGTTCTCTGAGCAGGACCACAAAAAGAGACCCTTTCAGAGAAAATAAAAAGTTGCACTTTCTAGATGCAGCGTCGGATTGTCTGTAGTGTAGTAAGGAAATGTTTGCATGAAGGCAAGCAGACTGGTTCCTTGGAGGCTCTAAGCAATAACGTCTTCAAAGGAGGAAAAACTTGCTCCTTACGAGATGATGTAAACTTGTAAATTAGGGTATATGCATCAGTAACAGCAATTCACAGCTAACTTCCTCTAGACTAGAAATTGCATGCACTTAATCGGTAAACCAACTCTAATAATGCTACATGGTGTAGAACTAACTGCAACACATAACGAATTGTGCAAGCTAACTCTGGACTCTACAGAGTATTGTGCTACCCATCTGCAAAGCGCTTCAAAGCCTTTTCAGGAGAAGTAAGCACTCTATAAATCTACAATGCAATAAGATAATATACAATACAATACTCCCCACGTTGCTGTCTTGAGATGTATTGCTTAGGTACTCACCTGGGAGATGCGTCCCCTTCATATTGGCTGGGCCTCTTGGTCCCCAGACAGAGACTCTTGAGATTAAATATCCAGGTGAAGTGGATTCTTTAGCAGTTATTGATTTAAATCCTTTTACTTAGTCTTTTCATTGACTTTTTCAGAACGGATCTATTCACGTCTTATGCGCCATCTTTAAAGCGTCCAGATTTACTTTATTCACAGAGCACGGCTTCATTCTGGAGACAATGTTTGAAACATCATCCTTGGGTTTTCTTGTGCTTTTACAATACTGATTTTTAGGTCTCGCCTGAGCCAGCGCATGCGCTGCTCTGCGAGACATTTTGTAAGTGGGGTTTTCAAAGTGCTACCCCACATGCTGGCCTAGGGCTTGCGTGCACGCAAGCGTGCACGCGTGCAGCCGCCAGCTTTCAGCGCTTGAGGCGCCATCTGGAGTGCGATCGCTTTCACTTTCGCGGCCGCGCGACTTTCACGGCCGCGCGGCCAATGCTTGTTTCTTTGGATTCCAAGTATAGCTTTTTGGGATGTTAGATGTACTTCTTCCCCAGCTACATCTGATATGTCCACTCCTATGTTCTACTAGAAGTGTTTTATTTACGTACACTCCGATAATCCATGCAAGAGGGTGCAGCCTTCTGTTTTACATTTTAGGCAGTTTCTTGTGTGGGGACAGAAGGGGCCCTTTTGCAGAGTCGGCCCCTGTGATAATGTGCTCTAAGCAATATCTTTAACTGGATTAATAGGAGGCTAAATCTGATAGCCACTTCTCTCGGGCGTCGGAGTGTATTCATAATTGTCGTCCTCTAGTTACCCTTGGTCTCTTTGCCATCTTTCTGCCAGGTATTTTAGATTGTCAGGGGTATTGTTAATGGTCTTCTGGTGTTTCGTCTTGCATTTCCATCTAGTACTCTTCTAATGTTTCAAGGGCGTTTTTCACTTGCATGTATCTCCAGCGCAGTGAGGGCTACAATTCATATTTCTTTTGGAGTGGTGTGAAATCTTTTAACCCCTGTCCCCCAAGTAATTTTCCCAGATCTGAAATACCTATGTTATCCTATCCTGCTGGAAACCCTTCAGTTGCGCCACATCTCCCATCGATTTTCCCTTTAATAACACGTTTTTCCGGGTTCTTAACTTAACCCATCCCAAAACACCAGTGGAATTTTTCCATACTTTTATTACAACTTTTGTGGGTCGCAGAAGATTATCCTTTTAAGTTCCATTGTATAAATAGTGTAAGAATATTTTAACCCGCATAGCTTGCCTATCTTCTATCAACTGACGGGTCCTCGTGGTCTTCGAAGGCACAGTATTTTGCCACCACCAGCTGTGAAGCCCTGTGATGATAGCGGATGTTAGGCAGAGCTTTGTCACCCACATAGACTGTTGTATAGAGTGCTATTTTGGGGATTCCTTCATCCGCTAACACCACCCTCAGTTACTCTTCTAGTTCTCTGAAGAATAAATCTGTGAGATTGAAGAGGATGACTTGTACTATGTACAGGAAACGCAGCAGCAAGATCATTTAAACAAGCATTGGCATAGCCAATAGGTCTCGCCTTTGGGACCTTATAAGTATTTAGTTATGCAGCACAATATCCTTACTGCAACAACATTAACTGTTGCATGGCTAAACACTTATAAGGTCCCAAAGGCGAGACCTATTGGCTATGCCAATGCTTGTATAACTTTCTGTTGGGGGATAGCTTGTTTTTAGATTTTGGAGCCTTCTTTTGTTCTAGCTTCACTTTCCCTACATGCTTTCGGTTCAGCTCTATGGGTTTTGTCATTTGCGCAGATCTTCTAGAGCTGGTTTGAGACATGGCCTGGTGCTTTGATGCTTGTGCAGCCTAGATCTCCCCTCCTGCTCACTGAAGGCTGATGTAGTATATCTCTCTTGATATTTCTCATTCTTCCTTTATATCTTTCTTTCTATCTCTCTTTTTATCCATCACTTTTTCTCTCCCCCATCGTCTCTCTCTCTATTTCTGTATACAGGGCTCTCTTTCTCCCCTGCTCTCTCTCTTTCTCTCTCATTCTCCCTGTTTTATCGTTCATGGTTAGGTCTAGTGATGTCACCTCCAGGCCATTGTCGGGTAAACGCCTCAGTTTCCTTCACAGATTGTTCTAACACTCGCTACCCATAGTAAATACCCAAGTTGCTGTGGTAAACTACGTACCACGCCACTTCCTGCAAGTCTTAGCTCACAAATGGTCCCAAGCAGTGCCTAATTTCTAAAAGAATAAGTGCCTGGGACTAAAGTTTTGGTCAGGGGCCTGCAGCCAGCATTATCAAATGTCAGGGTCTCTGCCCCCATGATCTATATGTTTGACTAGACCGTTTTTTTCCTCCCCGGATTTTATTCCACGATTGACGAACTCTGACTACCTGTGGGGGGGTGATGTTTGATCATGCTGCCCACATCGCAGATATTAGATGGGGTATTCCGTATTTCCCGGTCCCCACTTGGCGACTTTCAAAGGACACATTAGCTGAAGCGGCCTTTTGTGAAGAGCAGCGTACACATATTACCCACTACTTTGTGCATAATCATGCCACTGCTACAAGTCGCGCTATAGAATGGGACTCTTTTAAGGTGGAAACCAGGGGCTTTTGCATGCAAAATATGTCTGGGATTCGTAGAGAGCTTCCCGGGACTTGAGGACCCATGAAGAGGAAGTAAAAACCATGGAGAAATCATCACCCTCCAGATGCGATAACCCGGTGTGCCTAAGTGGAGCAAAAGCGCATTATGCTTCACTGTTAGAGCACCTCCGATGTTATCACTATGCAGAATATACCGCTCAAGTTCATGCGATGGGTGACAGGCCTGGGCACCTGCTTGTATTGCTGGTTCATCAAGAAGTACTGTCTTCGCCAATCATGGAGATTGCGCAGGATGGTGGGCCAACCCTACAAACCCAAATTGACATATTACAAGCATTTAGCTCCTATTACACTGCACTATATCGGTCATTGCCTGCACCTCCTCCGGATGTCATTCAGCAATTCCTTGATCCCTTTGCCTTACCAGCCATTACGGTCATCGCATGTGAGGAACTTGATGGCTTGATCACTATAGAGGAAGTGAAGAATGCTATACATAATCTGGCCAAAATAGGACTCCTGGTTTAGATGGCCTACAGTTATAATATTATGATTGTTTCTCTACATTTTCTGCCCCAAAATTGGTTGAAATTTACAATAAGGCCCTTACCACAGGTTCGCGGCCAGCTTCTCTCCATGAGTCTCTTCTCGTTCCCTTGCTCAAGAATGGCAGAGATTCCACACTGCTCTCCTCATACAGGCCTATAGCTATATTAGAGGCAGATTATAAAATCCTCTGCAGGGTGTTAGCGGAATGGTATGTGCAATTATTACCTACGCTGATCCATCCAGATCAGAATGGATTTGTCACGGGGCGCAAACCATCTAATAACATCAGGCATTTCTTTCACGTTATGGATCAGGCCTCTCTGCACTACTCTGTAGCAGCTTGTCTAATTCTAGACATTGAAAAGGCCTTTGATTCCATATCTTGGGACTACTTTTTCAATGTACTGAGGGCCATTGGATTGGGACAGCATCTCTTAGCTTATACAAGGTTACTATGCACGAACCCTACTTCTCGAGTATGCATAGGAAGGTTAATTTCGAAGCCTTATACCATAGGCCGCAGAATGAGGCAGGGGTGCCCTCTATTGCCAATCCTTAATTACACTTGCCATGGAGCCCCTGGCATTGCAACTTCACTTGTAGGCCGGACAACACTGGAGCATCCCACTGGATGGAGTAATGCATGTGGTGTCCCTGTACGTGGGTGATATGCTGCTATATCTTCGGGATGCATCTACTAACATGGCTCCCATTTCGGCGGTCTTACATGACTTTGAACAGATGGCGGGACTGCGGGTGAACTAGGGGAAATCATGCATTTTCCCGCTTAGCCGTGATGCTCCGACTCAGGAAATTCAGCAAGGTGGAGAGCCATTGACATGGGAGACAGGCGCAGTCCAGTATCTTGGGGTTCACCTTTATCACTCTCAACAAGACCTATTAGTTGGTAACTTATAGTGGGCGTTTACGGCCCTTAAATCTCAAATGTGGTTTTGGCAGCTATTGCCGTTGGCCCTGGTGGGTAGAATCGCCCTTTCAAAAATGATAGTCCTTCCCTGTCTACTATATTACTTTGTTAACATCCCAGTATTTCCTAAGCGATGATTCTTTCTTGATTTAGGCCAGGTGTTAGGAGATTTACTCTGGGACAATGGGTGACGTAGGGTGGCCCTAAATAAGGCTCAGTTACCAGTGGGCGGTGGAGGACTGGGAGCGCCACCCTTCAAGGCTTATTATCTGGCGGTGCAGCTGTTATGGGTGGCCAGATGGCTATCTGGTAATAATCAGAACTGCAGATGGCTCCATCCCTCTGCATATGATACAACAACTTCTTTATCCTACTATTAAGCTGCACCGTTCGTGGACCCTCCATGTGTGGATAGCTCGTAAGTGCTTGGCACAAGTCTTTCAGCTTACAAAGTGCACAATCCCTTACTCTCCAGCCACACCACTACAGTGTCTACCATGACCCCTGGGGCACTTTACTGCTGATCAATTACCAACCTGGTATGAGCATTCCATTGATGTAGTGGGGGATTTGTTTCAGGACGACCACTCGCTTACATTTGATCAGTTCTGTCAGGAATATAGCATTCCTCAGACCCATTTCTATTACATGAGAAGTTATTAGGAGCCCTCAGGACACTGTGGGATGTGATGGACACAGAACCACCAACACATGCAGTGATGCATGCGCTACACACCATGGGAACAGGTCAACACTAATCACTTGGTTTTACAGAGCCAATAGGGATCCCACTGGGATCTCTTTGAGACAACTCCATCAGGAATGGGAGGAGGATTTAGTGTGCCCCATGCATGACACTGACTGGATGCTGGCACTTGAATCTCTTCATGCTATCTCTAGAAATGCAAGATCAAGAACATTCAATATATGATTCTTCACAGGGCTTACCTCACACCTTTTCGAATAAACTGTATGTTCTCATCGGCTGATCGTGCCTGCTCCAGATGCCAAGCGTTGTCAGCGGACTTTTGGCATATGCTTTGGGAGTGCTCATATATTGCCAGTTTCTGGCATTCGGTGCACACCCTATTAGCCAAAGTTACACAGCTAACACTCAACTCATGAGAAACTACAGCACTGGGCATTTTTCCAAGGAGGAAAAGCTTTAAGATGCGGGTGCGCATTGCAAATTTAGCCCTTCCTTTAGCCAAGCACAAACTAACCATGTGTTGGCATGCCCAACAGCCCCTGTCCTTTTTTTCAGTGGTTTCGAGCCTTGCTCCATTGGGGTGAAGCAGAAAGGTCTGCACTGCACTGGGAGGAAGCCCGAAGAATAAGAAAACGTCTCATAGCAGCAGCCTGGGACACCATGCTAATGCAATTCAAAGAGCATATAGCAGAGTATCCTTCTACCACCTCACATCAGTCTACTCCTCCTGTGTCCTCTTCTGGCGGGGAATAACAGGGTCTATGGTGGATTTGGCCCCACACTACTTATTCATGGCCACCTAACTAATATTGCGGTTGATCTTGCCTCACACTACTTACTCACAGCCCCCTAACCAGTATCCCCTCTAACCCATCATTTGCCTAATCATGCTTTCTGCTCATATATTCCTCTTTCTTCTACCCTCTTCAAGTTGGACTTCCCAAACTTAAATTGTTTTCTTATCTTTATAAATTTCCTCTTGCTTCATGATGGAGAACCAAAATATTCACTGTTACAGTCATAGTGCCACAGCTGACGAACCCAACTACTTCACACTAAGGGCCTCATTACGATGAGACTCGGAAAGACTCCGACCACAGGTCGGAGGCTTTCTTAGTCTCATTGTAGGTTTCACTTCCGACCGCCGCATTACAATGCAGGCGGTCGAAAGTGAAACCGGCCGGTCATTCCGGCTAACTTCCGATATGCTGAAGGAGCCCGTCGGCCAGTCAGACGCCTCACCGTAATCCCTAAAGGCGGCGTTTCCGCCGTCGGGATTACGATGTTGGTTTCCGACAGGCTTTCCATGTAGGGCTTTCCGACACGAAAAGCCTATCAGAAAGCGACTTTGGGGGCCCCTAGCGGGACCCCTTCTCCCTGCGGCCTCCGGTTGGGGGCCAAATAGGTGCCCCCCTGTTAATCCCTGCACTGTTTGGCAGGCACCGCAAGGTGCCTGCTACACGGTGCATGGATTAACAGAAACTCCCATTGCTCTATGGGAGCTTGTGCTGCGACCGGTTTACGGCCACAACACAAGCTCCCTTAAAGAAATGGGAGTAAGCGGTGCGGTTGCATTGTAATAGTGGTGTGGGGACTGACGACCAGGGGTCGGTCGGTCCCGAGACCGCAACGGTTACGCCCGCCCGACATCGTAATCAGGCCCTAAATGTTTTTAAGATGATGAATGAATCTCTCTTAATGAATGTAGTGCAAAAAACATGTCCTAGTGTATTACTGTATTTCATAATTTAAAAGCCTAATAAAAGTATTTGAACAAACAAATTTCGGGATGCCGAATATCAAGACTGCGTATCTTGATTCCTCTTCATGTCTCTTTAATCCAACACCAGACACTCACTCTTTTTCCAATTCACTGTTGCGGGTTCTTTTTCATCCCTGCATTCTCCCCTTGTCACAGTTTTTCCATCTTTCTCTTCCTCCTTCTTTCCCTCTTGTTTGTTATCCTCTGCTTTGCTCTGAGTCAAAGTCTGATGAAGAAAAGTAAGTGCTGGTACCCAAAAATGGGTGTCGGTGGGCCCCGCCTATAACCACTGGCTGAAATTAAGTACTGGCCCCAAGAAAGTAAAGTGACCACAAGGAGTAGACTCACACATGGGTGGGGACCCAGAACAGACTCATGTCCAGCCAGGTCATTGTAATCTGACCTTCTTCCTTTTGATTTAGGTACCAGCCAGGCCAGGGCAGCAAATCCTACACAGAGACAGACCAGCACCCTTATTATGAGTAACTATTTTTATGTGCGTTCCCTGCGCAAATACATATTTGCATATGGATAATTACTGCATCCTAAGCAATTCCCCCATAAAAATTTTGGCTGATCAAATTTTCTAAAATCTACCAGGAGAAAATGCCCAATAAATATGATACACGCCGATTTTGTTGTAGAGAGAACCAGAATCTGCATGCCATAGCCCACATAATTAGGGAAAGCTAGCGATAGAAGTTATTTATCGGACATGATAAATACATATTCTTGATAAATAATTCATCACTTACCATGCCGCTCAGTGTCCACAGGGCCTGAGCTTCCAATCTGCCTCACAACTAATCCTCTGAAGAAAGGGTAGGAGCAGTCCATATCAGCCGTGGCCCGTGCAGGTAAGAGCGGTGGGGCGGTGGGGCCAGGTGAGGGGGGGATTTGCGACAGACAACGACGAGGGGAAATTAATTATTTATTTCATTTTCCCTCGTGGTCTGTTGAATCCCCCAACCTGGCCCCACCGCCCCACTGCTCTTACCTGCATGGGCCACGGCTGGTCCATATATATAGTGCAGATGTTTCAGTGAAAAATGCTGATTTATTAATTCCAGGTGCTTTTAGTAATTTCCATTAGATTTCGAATATTTTAGGCAATTTTTTCAAATTTTATTGCTTTGCCTACTTTTTCGGAGAAAGATAATGGCCATAAAAGCATCAGGAGCAACAGGAAGGAAGGGAGACTAGTAGGGGCAAGAAGTAGGCTCAGATGTGGCCTCGTGGGTGGCTATTAAGATAGGCTTGAAAAGCTTCTGGCACAGACTGAAGAATTCATTTATTATAACGCAGTTAGAGTCAATATAGGATAGGATCTGGTGAATGTGTATTGTTTTAATTCCTAAGAAACCTATATAATGTCTATATTGTTGGGATTTCCTTAGTATCAAGAAGTGTTAAAATCTAAACATAGCAAAATATTAATGTTAGACAACGTGGCCTATAAATTGCCTTTATTGAATAATTTGCCACATGATTTGCTTTTCCTTGCTTAATAATTTGCCTTCCTTTGCTGTATAACACAGTCAGTGCTACCACATAATTTAGTTCTCCGTTGCAGCCTACTTCTTGTGGCCCTAAGCATGGCTTACTGTATTTTGTTATTATTAAAGCTTTTTCCCTTTTTGTGACTGAGAACATGCCACTGTCTTGATAAAGCTGCTGGTTGTGGGAGTTATTACGAGGTTGGCGGATGGGATACTCTGTCACAAACGTGACGGATATCCCGTCCGCCATGTTACAAGTTCCATAAGATTTTCTGGAATTGTAATTTGGCGGACGTGTTATCCGCCACGTTTCTGATGGGGTAATCCTGTCCGCCAAGATCGTACTCAGGCCCTAAACCAGTCCTCTGGTGGAATGGGATTTAGTTTACGCTTAGCAAGCTCTAGTTCAGGCCTCCACCAAATTCAACTGACATATCTCTGCCTATAGAGGAGTATGTTGGCTCCCACTCACGCCCTTGCTCTTCTTATGGTAGCAGAAAAAAGGTCTGAGAACCTTTCCTTTGAGTATGTATGTTCCACAATTAAATTTGGAGGACAAATCAACACAGTAAAGAAACAACAAGCAAGGTACAGACCGTCCTATTTAAAAAGTACATGATTTACAAATTCAAACACTAAAGCTGACTAGCAAGGAAACCAAGATACGAAGGAAAAATGGCAACACCTAACAAAACAACACTTTACTATTGTAAGTGAGATGTCCTAAAGCACACCTCGATACAATTAGGAAACAATAGACAAGGTCCAGGCTCTTCAAGTTAAAAAGTACAGGTTTTACCGGTCTAAATATTAAAATTGACAAAGAAAAAACAAGATACACAAGAAAAATGGCAATGCCTAACAAAAATACAATTTATCGCTACTGCAAGTGAGATGTCTTAAAGAACACATTATCACAATTATGAAACAGTGGACAAGGTCCAGACCCTTCAATTTAAAAAGTACAAGTTTAACACAACTAAATACTACAACTGACAACGAAAAAAAAACAGATACATAGGAAATATTACAGCACATAATAACATATACTTTATCATTATTGTAAGTGAGGTGTCCTAAAGTACAAATCAACACAATTAAGAAACGATAAACAAGGTCAAGACCCTACAATTGAAAAAGTACAGGTTTTATAAATCTAAACACTAAAATTGACTAAGAACAAAAACGAAGAAACATGGGAAAAATTACACTGCATATTAAAAATACACGTGTATTACTATTACAAATGAGATATCCCAAAGTCGAGATTAAGAGAGACAGAATCCGCTGTCAAATGACTGGTGAAGGTACCACCTGCACTGGTCCACCCTATTGAAAGCATCCTGGCCTATTGGAGTTTTTTTTTTTTTTGCCAAAACAGCCTCCTTCTTTGTGATGGGAACCATTTCAATGAAAAAAGTAGCTGTCTTCAGTCTGTCATGCTGTGGAGGTATGAAGAGGACATTTTTTTCTCAGAAGATCTGTCTTCGGAAAATAAACAAGCAATGTCCCTGGCACAATTTTCTTGTTTTGTGCTGCCAGGGTGTGCATGGGAGACCTGCTCAGGAAAAAAGCTGGCATGGCATCAGAAGGGCCACCTTAATTCAGGCTGACTGAATGATTAACTTGATGGTGTTCCATGGACTGGTGGTTCCACAATAGGGAGCACAGCATTCCCCGCCCTCAATTTGAGATGCGGAACTGAAGAGTTGAAGGGGCGGGACATCTGCCATTTGTTGACATCTGTTCTAGTTTAGTCCAACAGTAAATGAGACACTAAGGGTGGCTTTAGAATTTGGCGGATCTAGAACATTCGCCAAAACGTCCTCTCTGCTCTATTTAGAGTATCTATATACACTTTAAATAGGGTGAATGGGGTGAATGGAACATCTGCATCTTTTTGTTAGATGTCCCACAACTCTAAATCAGGCCTGAAAGTCCCCTTGCTTGGGTCTTGTAAATCTCCATTGCAGGAAGAATCGGAAACCATAAGCCCTTTTTAGCAAACCTGAGGATTGTCCCTGCTCTATGATTTAACAGATGTGAGCTTTTGAGGATCTGCGGGGCCCAAGAGCCAGAATCCGCCAGACAGATTACCAAGTAGTCAAAGTCTCTGACCTTTTGTTGTTTCCCTTCCCAGGTTTACAGTTCCCTTTGCCCTTTTCTTCCTGGAATAAGTCATCTGCTTTGTTTTGGAAGCATTGATTTCAAGACCATGCTCAGACCCAAACAGATTAAATTTGTCCAAGAGATTTTGGAGACCCACTCTAGTTTTAGCCAATAAAAGGGTATCATCAGCAAAGAAAAGAGCCGGAACCTTCTGTTCTGCAAGAGTGAGGGAATCATTAACACAATTAGTCAACAACTGGACACAATTGTTGATATAATAGAGGAAGAGAGCAGGCGCAGAAACACGGCTCTGACGCACAACCTTGTCGACAAAAATTGACTGGGTTAGATCTCCTTTCGTGCCACATCGGACTCTAGCAGAATTCTCCTCGTGGAGGAGCATACGTTTGATTTGGGCATTCATTTTGAGTTGGGCAGCTGTGCTGCCAAACCGTGAAAGTGCAGGCCCCGCCTTTGTGGGCCTTGTCAGTCCATCCACCAGATTAAAAGTTACCTACTTCTTCTGCAGGGCATTTTTGCAGAAACTGCGTCTACACTTGGCTTGATGGAGGCCCCACTTCTGCCAGCACCACAGCAGACCACCCACTATTTTAAAAGCTCCCTGCTGACCCGGCTGGGCATTTGTGCTGAACGTGTATCCAATGAAACGGCTAGAGCACTTATTGCAAATATGTAAAGCCTGACCGGCCACCATGTCATGACGGCTCGCTTTGCATTATTTTTACTTTATAGAAACAATCTACTAAAGTGAGAGTTTGTTTCTGTAAAGCAAAAGAGAAATGTCCCTGACACAGTGGGAGTTTTCTTCCGGGATGTGGGGGACTTTTCTCAATTTTTTAACTACCATGGTTTACAGTCTTTTTCTATGTGTTGGTCAAGTGTTTGTGCTGGTGGTCCACAGCTGTGTGGGATGTTGCTAACCCTGGTGCTGCTGGCCTTCATCTGAGTCTAGAGTTGGTATGTTAATAGGGTTGTCTGCTATGTTCTTTCGAATGGGACTCTAATTGTGTTGCTCGAATGATTACTTGAAATCATCATCCAGTTCGAAGAGGTGGTCTATCTGGCCCATTTGTGTTTCCTAGATGGTCTTGTCTGAATCTGGAGGAAGGGCAGTGGCACTTTAAATACAGTAATGGAATCAGCTGCAGCCCAAATGCATTACAATTGGGTAACTAAATGTACAGTGCATTGATCTTTAAGCAGGTCTGACTTATGGTGACTTTATTCTAAATAGTTGCTTTTTTTTTACCCATTTATTTTACATTGTCCACTAGGACAACTTACGTTCAGAGTAAATTTTGATTCAGATATCTACGCTTACCAACAGTGAATACCTGAACATAAGTTACAACAGCAATGTGAACCTGGCGACCATATTTCAAACGTCACTAGCTTTCAGAGAGACGATGTCAGGTTTCTGGACATGCCTGCCAAACTAATATCAATCACTCTTATGTGCTATCACTCTCTTGGAGAATTATCCGCGAGCATTCTTGAAGAAAAGTCAGTTAAGGGACACCCGTAACCTATCACAGTCAACAACAGGGCGCTGGGATATAAGTGGTTGAAAACCCAGTGATGCCCAGTAAGTGTGATTTTCTATACAAAAGATGTTGTGTGTTAAAATGACACAAATGACGATGAACAATGCGAAAATATCATCTCGCCTAAATATCGTGTCCCAAATACTGTTTGCAAAATTAAAGCCCCATTTGGTGTAGATTTCTATTATTAACTAAAATAGGATGATATTTTTTTTAATTGATATTTAGAACACAATATTTTTGTCAGACGATGATTAGTTCAGGATCTTCTGATATCAGATCATAAAGGATGCAGATTTACTGTCTTTATATGCATTTTGCTCTGCTGATGTACATCATTAGGTACTGGATACTCAGCAATCAAACTGCATCTAAAGTTGTTCAGAATGAAGAGAATAAAGGATAGAGAAGGCTCTGTCTCCTCTACAGATGATCCACCTTCAAACTTCAGAGGCCTTCCAAATCCTAGATACTTCCACAGCATCCGACCCCTCCCGATATGTCAGTTACCTCTTTCAAAACCACACAATACCTCACTATGAGTTACCTCTCCAAACATCATACACCTCCAAACCACTACACAGTTCTGGAACCATAAGATACCTCACTAGTATTAGACATGTTGTTAAATCAGACATCACCCTACATCAGACACATCAACCAACATCGACACCTACATCATAATAGATGCATCACCCAAAATTAAGCCTCTCACCAGTCTCCGGCATTGCACCCTCCCTTCCAACAATAGCCATCCATCTCAGTAAAAATCCCCTGCCTGAGAGGTGCATGGGTACTTGGATCTGGCAATGTTTGCTAATCAGCTGAGACATTCTTCCTCTTTAGGTAATCCATTGGTCAGTTATTGTGCCATTCACATTTTCCTCCCACTACCTATAGAGCGTGGGAATGGCTCAGCCCACTTCTCCCTTTGGCTAACTTCACTGTGATTGACGGCGTTCTGCCCTTTCACAAGGTTCACACACAAAGCAGTTCTCTTCAGTGCCATGGACTATTTTGGCAATGTGTGCTTTTTGAGACAAAAAAGTTTTCTTTTAGCTAATGCTTTTGTTTTAGATTGACGAGGGCCCAGCAGCTTCCCCAACAACAAATGTATGCAAAAAGAAATCAAAATAAGCATATACAGCTGGTCTTATGCCTACACAAAGTTCCACTCACTTTGCACATGCACACTCAGAGAGGATAGTCCTAAAGCTGGTCAAAGGTGAGGAAGGGAATGCTAGCCAAAACAGAGAAGTGGTAACCAGAACGTTGGAATGGGAGGAGTTTTGTTTTCTTGAGAACATTTGGAATCTCAACTATTTTAAGGATTGAGGGAGGAGGTAAGTACACATAGCAGAGTGGCAGACAGCACACTCCTGCAGGCAGCATCCCTCCCTTGACGTTTTCCTTAGCAAATTAATAGCAAATGACAGATGGAGGTTGAGAGTTGAATTTAGATAGCAAAATCACCATTTCTTATAACTTAACACCAAATAATATGGGTTTAGGCCAACACATGTTTCACAACATAAACAAATAAGACCCTTCTTCAGGGCATGAGATGTCATCAGTATGACAGGTTAAAAGATAATCTTCAATATGAAGTTAACAAGTGAAGCTGAGAATTTTCCATGCATGTTTAGGAGAACACAGAGAGTGGTAATGAATTGCATAATCAAGTACGCCAAAAATATTGGGTATAGTAAGTGCTTAATTTGTGAAAAAAAAGTGCCAGGGCCAAAAGTTTTTTTGTCAGAAGGCCATTGCAATCCATTGCAGCACTTCTAAATGTCTTCAAGGTGAATAGCAGTAGGTTCAACTTGCAACCGCAGAGGATACACACTCTCTGAGCAGGGGAGATAGTCTACTGTTGCAGATGGAATTGGCAACCTTGGTTTACACCGTTTTGTATTGCATTAGATATTTACGAATTCCTAAGTGATTTACCATCAGTAGCGGCCGGTGCCAGAGGAGAAGTGGCGGGGCGGGGAAACGACGAACAACGAAAAAAAGTCAGGGGGAAAAAAAGAACTTGCCTGCAGCCCGCCGCATCGCCATCTTCTGCTCCTCTCATGGCTCCACTGTAGGCAGAGGCTCCCAGACTCCCCTGTGGCCAGTCCTGAATCTGCTCTCATGCATGAGAGCAGCTTCAGGATTGGCCTGAGCACTGATAATTTGCGCTCCTAGGGAGACTGTGAGCCTGTGCTTGCTGTCTCCAACCCAGCAACGCAGCTGGGTTGGAGAGTGCATCAGCGTGCATGATGGTTTGGCCGGCCTGAGATGGCCGTCCACACCATCATGCGCACTGATAGCAGTTCAAACCACTCCCTGTGGTGCCTGTTACCCCCCTGGCCCTGCCCCCAAGACTCAGGGAAACAAAATAAAATGATAATAAACCCAGGTTTATTATCGTTTTATTTTTATGCTGCTGGCAGGGGGAACGACGCTCCTCCACCATAGCGGAGGAGATGCCACTGTTTACCATACTGATTAGAATACTTTGAAATCACAACAGAAACTGGTACCTATATTTTAACTTTAACTCTTCATCCTGTCATAACTATATATTTTGTAATGCTTTCTAGCATAAATAATGTTTCAACCATTTAATATTATACTGATGTTTGTGTATTATATGAGATATGGTTTCATTTATGCATACTTGTGTGATAGTTTTCATTAACTATACATGAAATGACGTGTTTTGGTGTTTTTAGCAGTATAGTATATATAGTTTTGGTTAAATTCTTCACTAGGTGATCTGAACCTGTATATTCAGCTTCATAGTGGTGCTGTTAGCTTCCTAAAGCTTTGTAAAATAAATGGGTCTATATATATCTCTACCCGCTGGGCTCTAAATCTAGTAAATATGTGATTATGGGATGTACTCATTACATATGGGCAGATTCTGTTAACAGAATGTTCATACATGGGACCAGGAGCCAATATGAGAGCACTCATATCACACCTTAACCTCAGAAACCTCTGCCAGCCTTAGACACCTCCCACAATATCAGACACCTGCTCCAACTTCGGGCGCTATCCTCATAAACATCAGGCTCCATGGGCCAACTTTAATCATTGTGCCAACAGGAGGCCGTCATACCTCCACACATCTCCATCAACATCAATTCTCTCAAACGCCAGGCAACTCTCCTCCAACATCAGGACTCTAACTTTTCTTCCATCAAGACTTGATCCCCCAGTATCAGGACACTCGCCCCCAATATTAGAACCCTACCGTCCAACAAGACCTACTTGTGTTACATCACAACTCTTGTGTCCAACATCCAAACTTTAAAATACCTTTGGATGCTTGCATTCAGCAGCATGCAACCCTCCCACCAACATAACATCCTACGCTGTCCAATGTCAGGCAGTTCCTGGGTAAAAATACCTTAAGGTATACCACAGGTATGTCCTTTATTTGGTGGTCCATCCATTCTTAATTGTGTACAATTAAGGATGGAGGGGGCATTGTACTCCATAACATCCAGTGATCTGTTGATCTAATTTTAATCATACCTATGGTATCACCAAATACCTGTGGCACATCTTAAGGTATCTTTAACTAGGAACTGGATCCCTGCCTAACTAATATATCTTAGGACCTCCCTCATTAATTGAGGTTGAGTCCACCCTGGTGGTATTATCTTACCAGGGCGGGATGAGGCAGCCAATGATAAAGCATGCCACATTACATGGGTGAGATCACCTCATCCAAATATATTTACACCCAATAGAGGTCTTGCACCTAAGAAAACTAACTAGGGTTAGGGAAATGCCCTTCCAACTAAAGGTACACACCACACCTGCTGTGTTTAGAAGCATGACCTTTCACCCCTGGGCACACAATATTTCCTTTGCTGGACTCCCCTATTTTGGGGAGTGGACTTATTCTTCCATATAAGACATTGACCACGAGTCAGAGAGGGCAAAACACACAAAAGGGGAAAAGGGTAGAAAGAGAAAGACGGGAAAATCCTCACAAAGGGAGAAAACGGGAACCTGCACGAGTGAGCAAAGGGGCAGGGGTGTCTGATAGTGGATTGAAGAGTCATGAGGGCGATTTAAGACTAGCAGACTTGCTATTTGTGTGCCGATATTTAAAAGCACCAGACACGGGTTTCTGAGGAGAGCTTTTGGCCCCTGCACTCATTCTATCACAAAGTAAGCATTGCAATTAGCGGATAGACAGAGGCACTGGAATTGTGTGACTTAAGGCAAATGGCCTTAAAGAAAAATGGAAAACGGACAAGATAAAAGAGACGTGTAAAACTGGCTAACCAACAATTTTGAATGAGAAATGAGAGATCCTTTTTAATTCCCCGTTGTAATTCAGTGGGTAAAATAGTGTATTTTTCTGAAGCACATTGGATGGGCGTCATGAACACCCCCGCTTTAGCAGCTACAGCGGGGCAGAGATTCTTTTACAGCCTCTCCTGTCTGCAACTGGCAGACAAAATGTCATAATTAATGCTGTAAAGTAATTCAGCATCAACTGAAGAGCAAGCAGGATCAAGGAAGAATTAAAGATGGGTAAATAGACATGGGAAAGGGAGGAGGAATACTGAATGAGAAGAAGGAAGAAAGAAAAGGATAGAGGGTGGGTGGATAAATGAGTGGGTAGATGGGTGAGTGGTGATAGGGTGAGTGCATGGATAGATTGGATGGACAGGTGAAAGGATGGCAGAATGAAGGGATGGATGGATAGGTGAATGGATGCACATATGAAAGGACTGCAGAGTAAATGGAAGTTCTGGAGGATGGACAGGTGGAAGGATGGCAGAGTACAGGATGGATGGTCGAGTGGGTGAAAAGATGAGTGAATGGATGGTAGAATAGATGGATGGATGGCAGAATGGATGGATGACAGCAGATGAATGGATGCATGGCTGGATGGATGGATGGATGGGTGGATGGGTGGATGGATGGATGGCAGAGTGGATGGATGGAAGGCAAGGTGGATGGATGGCAGAGCGGATGGATGGATAGTAGGAAGGATGGATAGATGGATCGATGGATGGGATGTGGAAAAATTGACTGATGGATGAAAGAATGAATGGGTGACAGAATGTAAATGTGAAATAGTGGATATCAGTGAGTGGATGGAAGGGTGAAAGGATGAATGGATAGATGCTTGGACTGAAGAGACAAGGGAGCTCTTCTAGAGAGAGTTGTGCTCGCCTGCTTAGCTCGCTTGGTGCCATCAGAGCTTTAGCGCAAAGTGTGGGGAAGGGTTCTTAATTTTCTGGCTACTCCCTTGGGTTCTTCAGTTTGCAGTGGGCGCTACATAAAAACGGTCAATGTTCTTGTTATCAGAGATGGAGAGAGATTAGAGAGAGGAGGGAGGTGGGAGGTGGTGCTTGGGGATACAACTGGCAGAGAGAGATGGGAGAGGAAGAAAAGTGGGCGAGGGAAGGAAAAAAGAGATGCAAGATAAAAAGAAAATGTGATGGAGGTTGTGGATGGGAAGATGGACAAAGACTAGAGAAGAAAGACGTGAGCGAGGTGGCTCGGATGAGGAAGAGAAGGTTATGAGATGGGGCGACGGAGAAACAGCCGGGGTGAAAGGAGCCATCGGGAAAGATGCAGAGGAGAACTAACAAACTGTGGACGGAGGGGGGTGGGTGACTTGTAAAATGAGAAACCAGCGTACAGATAGGGGGTCTTTTGTCAGTCATGGGTCACTCATAACTGAAAGCAGTTCCCATACAAACTGCACATGGGGCCTGAGATCCACGCCACCCCCTTCACACCCCTCAATAACAGTATCGAGAAGGTATCTCTCGGCGTCGTTATCATGGATGTGAGGGAAATTGCGTTCTTACATCTGCTTTATATCCTGGAGCGGGGGTGCTGAGTAGGGCGCCTGAGGGGCTGGGTCCCATGTACCCCAGGGGCTGTTGCGATAAATGTTCTGGGCCTGACAAAGACCAGTTTCAAACGCACTCATTTTCCGTACTGAAAAGTGACAGTCCATGAATTATAGACAGCAGCCTTGAAATGAAGTGCACAGCTCGAGACACCACAGATGCGCCGCTGCGTCACGTCAGATTACGGGCCAGTGTCCTCGAGTCAATCAACTCTGAAAGACAGCTGAGGACTCCAGCCCACACTCCACTGTGTTCCCCAAAAGGACAGCCGCGGCTCGTGCAGGTAAGAGCGGTAGGGCGATTTGGTGGGGGGAGGATTTCGACAGACGATGCAGAGGGAAAATTAAATAAATAATTAATTTTTCCTCGTCCTCTTGAAAAGGACAGTGCCCACCTTACCATAAAAGAGAATAGCACCCCAACACACCAAGAGAGCCCACCGCCGCCCCAAGTCACCATATCTCACCTCCCCCCCAAATGTCCTCCACAGCAGAGCTCCCCTCGCCACACCAGAGCCCACCCCACTCAAGCTCACCTCATCAGAGCCTGCCAGAGTACACCAGAGCCTCTCTAACCGGGTCCCACCTTGACCCTAGCAGTACCCACATCACCCGCTGGGCTTAATTTGTAAAAAAATAATAATATATATATATATATATATATATATACAGTTGCCCAAAATAGGATGTTTGTTATGACGCTGCAACTAATTCCCTCCCACTTCGCAATGCCCACTGGCACTTCCTTCTAAAGGTCATTGTCCACTTCTTCCCACTGGCACCACTCCCTTCTGAATAGAGTGTGTCAAAGCCAGATTGCAGCGAGCAGGCAAAACCATCAAGCCAGTTTCCCACACAGTGTGGGTGGTGGGGGGGTTAGAAAAATGTTCCCATGGCACTCTCCATATTTTAGAAGTTGTGCAGCTCCTTCACAAAGTTTCCCATGGAACAGTAATTACAATTGACATACATAACAATCACTCTGTATGTTCTGCAGAGAGGCCAAGGATTGAATGAACACTAGTGAGAACATCTTAATGACTTTTTTATGACACAGCGACTGACGCCGTTAGAGGCTCGCACTGCCTTCCTCCTAAACTACAGAGCTCTCAGGCATGCTGTCATGAACACTCAGCCACCTCTGGAACTCGCTTCCCAAACTTAGAGGCGGCTCACTTTGTAGTTGGCGCTCTACAAGACTCACATGCTACACGAAAAACAAAACTGCAGAAACAGATCATCTGGGAAAAGAAAACAGTCTTAGGAAATTGGAGCCCACATACCATGCAATATGCAGCAAAACGTGAACGCACCACTGACTTGAATTAACATAAGGTCTGTTGCACATATTGTCGAGAAATAATCCACTTTCCTTCCTTGTAAACTTAGGGGCTTCAAAGAAAGGCCCACTTTCAAAGTTTGTTTTTAATTTAAAAACGGTTGGTGCTGACCACCACCACCTATGAAGCACTGTTTCACACACTTTCACACTAACATATTCTCTTTCTCTCTTTGTCACTTACTCTTCTGTCTCTTTCACTCTTATTACAACGATAGGTAGCCCACTAATTTTGAATAAAAAGGGCAGCACCCGTTTCTCTTTACAAAATACTAGTGTGCAGTCAAAAAGCATTGTTTAGCATCAAAAGAGTCATCCCCCCTACAATAGGAACCGCTGATTAGGGCGAGGTAGGCACTGCTAAGGTGAGATGGGCTCTGCTGTTGTGATATCTGGCGGTGTGAGACAGGTTCTCGTGTAGTGAGCACAAACTAACCACAGCCAATAAGGCTCACCACATCACCATCAGCAGAACAGACCGCCCTCACCACATTGCAGGCCACAAAACCACTTTACTAGAGCCCACTGCATGAATCTCAAAACTCACTTTACCATTCCAAAACCCACTGCACAGAAGCCCACCACATGCAACTCGCCGAGGATCACCAGAGTGTCATTCACTACATCAGAGCCCACTTTACCCGGCAGGAGATCACAACAGCAGAGCTCCCCTCACCAGAGCCCGCATACGAAAGCCTGTCTCACACCTCCGGAGATCACGACAGCAGAGCCGATCTGTGCAGAGCCCACATCCAAGCCTACCTCAACCCACTACTGATCACCAATACAGGGTCCGCCTCACCAGAGGACCCATCGCAACGTCAGATCCCACCTCATCTCACATGAGAGCACCACTACTGAGCCCACCGACTAGAGCCTACCTCACCACTACAGAGCCCACTTCACCAGAGCCCCCATCAGTACATAAGAGTCCACCTCAATCCACCACAGATCACAACAGTAGAGCCAAGCTCACCGGAACCAACATCACCACAGCCCACCTCACCCAACCTAAGATCACCACTGAAGAGCCCAATTCACCACAGCTTATGTCACCACAACAAAGCCCACCTCAATCCGCCCGTGATCACAACAGTAGAACCCTCGTCACCAGAGCCCTCCACAGCACTGCCCTCCTAAGCCAATCCCACCTTTCACAACTAGAAGCTGCTCTAGCCGAGGCCATTTCATATGAGGCCACTTTACCACATCAGACCTCATAGATTACTCAGAACCCGAATCACCAGAGTCCATCTCACCACATCAGAGCCTACCTCACTGCGCCGGAGAGGCTACAGTAAAACCCACCTCACCAGAGACCACACCAGAGCCTACTTCGCACTGCCAAAGATCACTACTACAGAACCCAACTCACCACATGAGAGTCCACCTGACCCTGCCGGTGACCACAATAGGAGAACCCACCTCACAACACTACAGTCCACTTCACCTCACCCGGGATCCCCACTACAGAGCCCAGCACATCAGAGCCCCATCACCACATTAGAGACTAGCCCACCTCACCACGGAAGAGACCACGTAGAACTCACAAAACCCACCTCGCCACAGCCCACTTAACCGCACTAGAGCCTACTTCACCTCGCCTTACATCACTATTACAGAACTCACTTCGCCAGAGCACAATCACCACGTCGGAGCCCACCTCACCTTGTAAGAGCCCAGGCAGCACACACAGAACCAAAATCATCACAGCCCACCTCACCCAACCTGACATCACCATTAAAGAACTCACATCACCAGAGCCCCATCACCATCACGCCAGAGCCCACCTCACTACGTTAGAGCCCACGTCGTAGAACACCCAGAACCCACCACACCAGAGCCTACTTCACCACACCAGAGCCTCGCTAATCCCGCCTGACACCCCCACTACAGATTTCACCTCACCAGAGCCCCGATTACCGCTCCAGTCCACCTCACCACGTCGGAGCCCACGTGGATCACTCAAAACCCGCTTCAGCATAGCTCACCCCACTTCACGGCCCCAAAAACAGCTCACCCTGCCTGACAGCACCACTGCGGGGCTCGACCCAGCTTAGCCCCCATCACCACGCCATAGCACTCCTTGCCACGGCAAGGCCCACGCAGAACACACCCAAATACCACCTAACCACAGCCCACTTCACCACTAGAATTCACTTCACCAGAGCCCCCATTACCACGTCAGAACCAGCTCCTCTTCCACACCAGAGCCCTCCTCACTGACCCTAAACCCACCTCATAAATCACACAATGTTCTCGAAATTTCCACGCCCACGCTTTCGACCCACTCACTCACCCACCCAGGGTGAAGAGGGATTCGAAGGAACCGCTGCTGCTAGCTTGTTATGAAACAGGCGAAAAAATAGATATTACACTATGCGTTGGATACATATGTACAGTCACGCAAAAATATAGCGCCAAAAATCCGATTCCCGCCAATGCCCCCACATACACTGACGGACCTGTTATAAAGCATGCTTTTGGTGTGGGTATCACATGTGTGGAATTTTCTTTCTAGTGTACTGCAAGTTCTCAAAGCTCTGGAAACTGGCCCTAAGGCAGTTTGGGGCGCTTTATAAAACGCAATTAATAAAGACTCGCAGAAAGCATAAACCATTCACTCAATGCCTCAACCTCCCCCTTTCCACCTCACCTGAGGCTCAGCTGGTGCTAAATTCTACTTTGACCTCCTCCGAAGGTAAGGGCGCCTCAATGCGGTACCTCGTCTTCGAGCGCTATGTGGAGTCCTTCCCGTGAGGTGCAGTTCACACGGGTTCCCTCCGAGGGCTAAACGCAGAATCACGGGCTCCGCTCTCGCTTTGCTGGGAGTGGGTCACTACTGTGGGGATACACCAAAACCCCCTAAATGGCGTGTTCTCCCTTGAAAAAATTGCACTCCCAGAATATTCAGACCGGGGGTCCCCGCTGGTGCCCAGGCGCTGCTGCAGGTTCAGCCGTTCCCTTGGTGGGCAGGGTGTGTGCTTCTGGGAGTGTGCGATAGCGCCTCCTGCCTCCCCCGCCAGAGGACCATGACAGCGCGATATTCCGCCCTCGCCTCCGACACCGCCCCCAGAACGAATGCTGGCGCGTCCATAAACTAGCACAACAGAGGGCGACACCAGCGGGCACGACGCTGCCACACTCACCCTCTCGGGCGATCCACGGCAGAGGCTTCGAGACAAACTTCATACAATAAAAAAAAAACAATAGCAGATTGCACCTGTGTACAAACGCTGACTGCGGAGAAGCCAAGGAACGAATGGGCATTGAATTCAAGTTAGCATTAGTCAAGTACGGGAGGCGTTGGCGCGAATGAGACGCGCGAGAAGTCTTCAGTGGTGGGTAGGGAGAAAAGCTGGCACGGATAGGCAGAGTGGAAAGCTTCCATTGCTAACCCTTGTGAACATCTGGGGCAGCTAGGCAACGCGAGAAACAGCGTAGGTGGGCAGTGGATAATCTGGCACTGACAGTGAGGGCATTTGGCACTGGTGGGTAGTGAGGGATCTGGCACTGGTGGACAACGAGGGGTCTGGCACTGGTGGACTATGAGGGCTCTGGCACTGGTGTGCAAGTGAGTGTCTGCCACCGATGGTAAGTATGAGAATCCGGAAATGAAGAGCAGCATGGGAGTCCATCACTGGTGAATGGTGGCAAATGCTGGTTCTGGTGGGCAGTGTGGGGATCTGGCACTGGTTCACTTTGTGAATATCTCACAGTGGTACAAATGTCAAGGGCTGGTATTGGTGGGCAGTATGGAATCCGGCACTGGTGCACTCTGTGAGAATCTGGCACTGGTACTTCTGCCAAAAGATGATTCTGGTGGGCAGGTAGGGTCTGGCAGTGGTTCATTTGGTGAAAATATGGCACTGGTACTAGTTTCAAAAATGGCACTGGCGACAGTCTGGGACCTGCAGTGGCACATTTTGTGAGAATCTGGCACTGGTACTAGTGTCAAAAGCTTGTACTTGTAGGCTGTGTGGGGATCAGGTACTGGTTCACTTTGTGAGAATCTGGCATTAGTGCTAGTGTTAAAAGTTGGTACTGGTGAGCAGTGTGGATCTAATCTGGCACTGGCGCACTTTGTGAGAATCTGGCTCTGGTGCTAGTGTCAAAAGCTGGTGGTGGGCAATGTTGGATCTGGTACTGCTTCACTTTGTGAGAATCTGGCACTTGTGCTAGTGTCAAAAGCTGGTACTGGTGAGCAGTGTGAATCTAATCTGGCACTGGCGCACTTTGTGAGAATCTGGCACTTGTGCTCGTGTGAAAAGCTGGTACCGTGAGCAGTGTGAATCTAATCTGGCACTCTTTGTGAGAATCTGGCACTTGTGCTAGTGTGAAAAGCTGGTACCGGTGAGCAGTGTGAATCTAATCTGGCACTGGCGCACTTTGTGAGAATCTGGCACTTGTGCTAGTGTGAAAAGCTGGTACTGGTGAGCAGTGTGAATCTAATCTGGCACTGGCACACTTTGTGGAAATCTGGCACTTTTGCTAGTGTCAAAGGCTGGTACTGGTGAGCAGTGTGAAGCTAATCAGGCACTGGCGCACTTTGTGAGAATCTGGCACTTGTGCTAGTGTCAAAAGCTGGCACCGGTGAGCAGTGTGAGTCTGGCACTGGCGCACTTTGTGAGAATCTGGCTCTGGTGCTAGTGTCAAAAGCTGGTGGTGGGCAGTGTTGGATCTGGTACTGCTTCACTTTGTGAGAATCTGGCACTAGTGCTAGTGTCAAAAGCTGGTACTGGAGAGCAGTGTGAATCTAATCAGGCACTGGCATACTTTGTGAGAATCTGGCATTTGTGCTAGTGTGAAAAGCTGGTACCGGTGAGCAGTGTGAATCTGGCACTGGCGCACTTTGTGAGAATCTGGCTCTGGTGCTAGTGTCAAAAGCTGGTGGTGGGCAGTGTGAATCTAATCTGGCACTGGCGCACTTTGTGAGAACCTGGCACTTGTGCTAGTGTCAAAAGCTGGTGGTGGATCTGGTATTGGTGTACTTTGTGAGAATCTTGCACTAGTGCTAGTTTCAAAAGCTAGAAAGTACTGGGGCCCTGGGGTCAGTGTAGGGATCTAGCACTGGTTCACTTTGAGTGAATCTGGCCCTGGCGCCCGTGTCAAAGCTGGGCAGTGTGGGATCTGGCGCTTGTGCCGTGTCAAGAGCTGAGACGTGAGGGGGGGCCGGGCACTGCTGGGCAGTCAGCTCTGCGTTGATATAGGGACTGGTTTCTAGCTGCGGCCGGTATTCGATCTCGGCACGTGCTCTACAACCCGGGAGTGGGGAAGTGAAGGTGCGTCACCAATGAGGCGAAACTACATGGCGGGAGAGGCAGGGGTGTGTTTGTTTACAACTTTCGGAATGTGCGACTTTGCTGAACTCCACTGTAACATGGACTCGCAAAAACAGGTAATGCTCACAACGCTGCCAGTGGTGCAAGCTTTCCTTACACACACAAGACACAGACACTCGGGACGATGAGCGGAAAAGGTCGGTAGGAAGAAAGAAATGGAGTGTGATGATGAGAAGGTGGAAGGTGTGGGGGGCGCATGGAAGAGAAAATGAAGCTAATAGATATACACCGTCCTTCACACTAGGCCCTGTGTCGTAGCAGCTGCGTGTTCAGTCCGGTGCATGCAGAAACAGTCATGGAAATGCACGTTGTACACACAGAAAGGGCAGCGCCTCTACTACGAAGTCGCCTGAATCCCCTCCCCCAGCCCCTCTCCCATCACCTCTCCGCACTAGTCTCCCATTGGTGGTAGAGGCAGATTACCCTTAACGGGGCCCTTGCAGTTATTATCCACCTGCCTACCGCCCCCGCCCTCCTTCTTAACCCGCTAACATAGCCGACCCGCGGCCCCCCTCACATGCCCCCGTTATTCTCAATGAAGCACCTTTCAATTATAGGGAGGCCTACCTGTCTGCGGGACCCGGATGGAGACGGGCTCAGCCGTCATCTGCTCTCCTGCATCCCCTGGCGCATCCTCCCTCCCTCAGCCCCACCTCGCGTTGCCGCGGCAACCGCCTCCCTCAGTATCCCTGGGCGAGGCGTCCAGGAGGAGGCGGCGCTGGACCTGTGATGGAGGGCGGCTGCCTCGGATTAACTAGAGGTGGACCGGCCTGCAGAGGTGGGAGGGGAGTAGGCAGAGGTGGGTCCTCTGGGAGTTGTTAGGGGGCTTGTGCGTTGAGAGGTCAATTGGGCTGGAACAGTTAGTCAGTCACATGCCAGAGTCAGTCAGTCTGTGATGCCTTCGAAAACGAGGTATAAGTGGGGGAGTCCTGTTCAGTCACGCGTCAGGGTAGCTTCTGAAACGCCAGCGGGGCTGGCACAAGCCATTCGATTGTCAGACGAGCCTAAAAAGCGATTTTAGGCTGAGGGAAATTAGTCACATATCAGGTGTGCGATCCTTCGAAAAGCAGGTGGAGTCCAAAAGAAATCTCCGTTTTGTCCACACGCCTCAGGGGTGGTTAAGGGCTAGACGGTCACAGGGAGGTTAGGAGACGGGGGCGGGCAATTTAGGGTGGGTTTAAGAAGGTGGTGTCATCTTTTTTAAGAAGGTATATGCCCGCTTATGTCATATTAACTCCTCCTTGTTTTACGCCCCACCTTACCCTCCCCATCTCCCGCCCTCGCAGCCCCAACCCCTGGATGTACACCGTTTCCCGGATCTCACGTGGCGGGATATTAGCATCTTGAATACGTGTCTGGGGTTAGGGGGTGGGGCACAGCTGCCGTTGCCATGGAGACGGTTGCTGTATCTCAGGCGGCGAATCCCTTATCACAGGCAAAGGACGAAGAGGCACAGATAGAGATCCCATGGAGATGATCATGTGAGATCAACTCAGGAGATTTAATACCTATGGGCCGAGAAACTACGGCGTCATAGTCTCAGCTGGGGAGCTCTAGCCAGGGATCTACTAACATGAAATCTGCAACTGGGTAGATCCATCGAGAGGATGCACTGTGGTATGATGTACTGATGTACTGTGTGAGGATGTAATGTGGGAGGATGTACTGTGTGAGGATGTACTGTGGTATGATGTACTGATGTACTGTGTGAGGATGTAATGTGGGAGGATGTACTGTGTGAGGATGTACTGTGGTATGATGTACTGATGTACTGTGTGAGGATGTAATGTGGGAGGATGTACTGTGTGAGGATGTACTGTGGTATGATGTACTGATGTACTGTGTGAGGATGTAATGTGGGAGGATGTACTGTGTGAGGATGTACTGTGGTATGATGTACTGATGTACTGTGTGAGGATGTACTGTGTGAGGATGTACTGTGTGAGGATGTACTGTGTGAGGATGTAATGTGGGAGGATGTACTGTGTGAGGATGTACTGTGGTATGATGTACTGATGTACTGTGTGAGGATGTAATGTGGGAGGATGTACTGTGTGAGGATGTACTGTGGTATGATGTACTGATGTACTGTGTGAGGATGTACTGTGTGAGGATGTACTGTGTGAGGATGTACTGTGTGAGGATGTAATGTGGGAGGATGTACTGTGTGAGGACGTACTGTGGTATGATGTACTGATGTACTGTGTGAGGATGTACTGTGTGAGGATGTACTGTGTGAGGATATACTGTGGGAGAATGTACTGTGTGAGGATGTACTGTGGGAGGATGTAATGTGGGAGGATGTACTGTGTGAGGATGTACTGTGGTATGATGTACTGATGTACTGTGTGAGGATGTACTGTGTGAGGATGTACTGTGTGAGGATGTACTGTGTGAGGATGTAATGTGGGAGGATGTACTGTGTGAGGACGTACTGTGGTATGATGTACTGATGTACTGTGTGAGGATGTAATGTGGGAGGATGTACTGTGTGAGGATGTACTGTGGTATGATGTACTGATGTACTGTGTGAGGATGTAATGTGGGAGGATGTACTGTGTGAGGATGTAATGTGGGAGGATGTACTGTGTGAGAATGTACTGTGGTATGATGCACTGATGTACTGTGTGAGGATGTACTGTGTGAGGATATACTGTGGGAGAATGTACTGTGTGAGGATGTACTGTGTGAGGATGTACTGTAGGATGTACTGTGTGAGGATGTAATGTGGGAGGATGTACTGTGTGAGGATGTACTGTGGTATGATGTACTGATGTACTGTGTGAGGATGTACTGTGTGAGGATGTACTGTGTGAGGATGTACTGTGGTATGATGTACTGATGTACTGTGTGAGGATGTACTGTGTGAGGATGTACTGTGTGAGGATGTACTGTGTGAGGATGTACTGTGTGAGGATATACTGCGGGAGAATGTACTGTGTGAGGATGTACTGTGGGAGGATGTAATGTGGGAGGATGTACTGTGTGAGGATGTACTGTGTGAGGATATACTGCGGGAGAATGTACTGTGTGAGGATGTACTGTGTGAGGATGTACTGTGTGAGGATGTACTGTGGTATGATGTACTGATGTACTGTGTGAGGATGTACTGTGGGAGGATGTACTGTGTGAGGATGTACTGTGTGAGGATGTAATGTGGGAAGATGTACTGTGTGAGGACGTACTGTGGTATGATGTACTGTGTGAGGATGTACTGTGTGAGGATGTACTGTGTGAGGATATACTGTGGGAGAATGTACTGTGTGAGGATGTACTGTGGGAGGATGTAATGTGGGAGGATGTACTGTGTGAGAATGTACTGTGGTATGATGTACTGATGTACTGTGTGAGGATGTACTGTGTGAGGATATACTGTGGGAGAATGTACTGTGTGAGGATGTACTGTGTGAGGATGTACTGTGTGAGGATGTACTGTGTGAGGATGTACTGTGTGAGGATGTACTGTGTGAGGATGTACTGTGGTATGATGTACTGATGTACTGTGGGAGGATGTAATGTGGGAGGATGTACTGTGTGAGAATGTACTGTGGTATGATGTACTGATGTACTGTGTGAGGATGTAATGTGGGAGGATGTACTGTGTGAGGATGTACTGTGGTATGATGTACTGATGTACTGTGTGAGGATGTAATGTGGGAGGATGTACTGTGTGAGGATGTACTGTGGTATGATGTACTGATGTACTGTGTGAGGATGTACTGTGTGAGGATGTACTGTGTGAGGATGTACTGTGTGAGGATGTAATGTGGGAGGATGTACTGTGTGAGGATGTACTGTGGTATGATGTACTGATGTACTGTGTGAGGATGTAATGTGGGAGGATGTACTGTGTGAGGATGTACTGTGGTATGATGTACTGATGTACTGTGTGAGGATGTACTGTGTGAGGATGTACTGTGTGAGGATGTACTGTGTGAGGATGTAATGTGGGAGGATGTACTGTGTGAGGACGTACTGTGGTATGATGTACTGATGTACTGTGTGAGGATGTACTGTGTGAGGATGTACTGTGTGAGGATATACTGTGGGAGAATGTACTGTGTGAGGATGTACTGTGGGAGGATGTAATGTGGGAGGATGTACTGTGTGAGGATGTACTGTGGTATGATGTACTGATGTACTGTGTGAGGATGTACTGTGTGAGGATGTACTGTGTGAGGATGTACTGTGTGAGGATGTAATGTGGGAGGATGTACTGTGTGAGGACGTACTGTGGTATGATGTACTGATGTACTGTGTGAGGATGTAATGTGGGAGGATGTACTGTGTGAGGATGTACTGTGGTATGATGTACTGATGTACTGTGTGAGGATGTAATGTGGGAGGATGTACTGTGTGAGGATGTAATGTGGGAGGATGTACTGTGTGAGAATGTACTGTGGTATGATGCACTGATGTACTGTGTGAGGATGTACTGTGTGAGGATATACTGTGGGAGAATGTACTGTGTGAGGATGTACTGTGTGAGGATGTACTGTAGGATGTACTGTGTGAGGATGTAATGTGGGAGGATGTACTGTGTGAGGATGTACTGTGGTATGATGTACTGATGTACTGTGTGAGGATGTACTGTGTGAGGATGTACTGTGTGAGGATGTACTGTGGTATGATGTACTGATGTACTGTGTGAGGATGTACTGTGTGAGGATGTACTGTGTGAGGATGTACTGTGTGAGGATGTACTGTGTGAGGATATACTGCGGGAGAATGTACTGTGTGAGGATGTACTGTGGGAGGATGTAATGTGGGAGGATGTACTGTGTGAGGATGTACTGTGTGAGGATATACTGCGGGAGAATGTACTGTGTGAGGATGTACTGTGTGAGGATGTACTGTGTGAGGATGTACTGTGGTATGATGTACTGATGTACTGTGTGAGGATGTACTGTGGGAGGATGTACTGTGTGAGGATGTACTGTGTGAGGATGTAATGTGGGAAGATGTACTGTGTGAGGACGTACTGTGGTATGATGTACTGTGTGAGGATGTACTGTGTGAGGATGTACTGTGTGAGGATATACTGTGGGAGAATGTACTGTGTGAGGATGTACTGTGGGAGGATGTAATGTGGGAGGATGTACTGTGTGAGAATGTACTGTGGTATGATGTACTGATGTACTGTGTGAGGATGTACTGTGTGAGGATATACTGTGGGAGAATGTACTGTGTGAGGATGTACTGTGTGAGGATGTACTGTGTGAGGATGTACTGTGTGAGGATGTACTGTGTGAGGATGTACTGTGTGAGGATGTACTGTGTGAGGATGTACTGTGGTATGATGTACTGATGTACTGTGTGAGGATGTACTGTGTGAGGATGTACTGTGTGAGGATGTACTGTGGTATGATGTACTGATGTACTGTGGGAGGATGTAATGTGTGAGGATATACTGTGGGAGAATTTATATATTTATTTGTTCGATCAATAACATGATCATTTACATCGAAAAATTCACAATCAATAATAAAAAGATAAAAATTCCATAACATCATAAGTAAAATGAATTAAAAACAGATTATCACATACCTCCAACAAATATTAACATTTTTCCAAAAGTTCATATTTTCACAAATAATTAAAAAGGGGGAATTCCACGTTACAAAGTGTCTGTATTTTTTAAAATTCCTAGGTTAAAAACCCCAGTGATCCTCTGCTGGCCCCATGACCGGGTAGTTTACATATTCAATTTGCTTTCCCAGAGTCATAATTTATTACTTTTAGCCTCGTCCACCAAGCATAGAGCAAGTATCTCGAAATTGTAAATACTAACCACCTTGTGGTATCCGTCCTAAAGATGCGTATAGCGTCAGAGGAACGTGAGAAAGAAAGCAGATGGCAAGCAGGAATTAACCAATTTTTCAGGTGGTTTGCATAAGAGGGACAAGAAAAAAGAAAATGTTCAAGGGTCTCAGGAAGAGAATGACAGGTCGGGCACAGGGGTGTTACGGGTGGATTGACCCAGGTGCTTTTCCTAGAATTTAAAGGGAGAACCCCGTACCTGAATTGAATGTAAAGTGCTCTTGCCTGCGGAGGTTCAATATATCCATGAATATTTCAAAACCGAACCAACCTTTTACATTTGTAAAGCTAGAGGTTAAAGTGCCATGTGCATTTACATCAATAGATTGATTATCCACGTACTCCCAGAATCTTTTTTTGAGGAGGTGAACCATTTTTTTCTTGATGGTCCCCGGATCCTCCCACATGGGCCCCAACCCCAGTTTGAAAAGCCATTCCTTGACCCTACTGAACCAGGCAAAGCGACCTGTTTGTTTTTGTAGGAATAGTAGCTCTTCCACGGCCTCCTTCACTGGGACCTGTGTGCTACTGGTCCATAGCCTAACCCAGAACAGGAGTGCCTTGAGAATGGCAAAGTTGTTGATAGATCTAAGACCAAGGTCAAGCCTTAATGGCAAGAGAGTGGTGTTCACTGGTAAATTGAGGATTGCCCTTATAAATGTATTCTCAGCAGAAACTAGCTGCTTTAAGTTCTCCAGCCCCCATAACTCAGCCCCATATAATGCCGCTCCTAGACCCTTTGCCCTATGTAATTCCAAAATTGGAGAGGACGGTCGGAAAGCAGACCCCCTTTCCCTCGCTGCTATTGCACAGTCAACATGTTGGAGAGTTAAAACACTCTTTTCAATTTGGGGTGTCCAGACCAGCCTGTCACTGATTCGGACTCCCAAATAATCAAATACCTTAACCTGCTCCAAAGTTTGGGAGCCCAACCTCAGTTTACCCTTATTTGATTTATAAAGGTTAAACGCAATGTATTTTGTCTTTGAACAATTAATTTCCAAACCCCTATCCTTACAGGCTTTTGCAAACTTGTTTAAAATATTCTGAATCCCCTTTGGCGTCCTGGCTATAAGCAGAGTGTCGTCTGCAAAAAGCAGCGAGGGCACAGGGCTTCCCGCTAATTTTGGGGGATCGCCTCCACAGTCGTATAACTCTCCTATTAACCCATTTATGAACAAGGTTAATAGTGTTGGGGCGAGAACACAGCCCTTTCGTACTCCCTTACAGACAGAAATATCATTTGATAGGCTGCCATCTAGGTTCCACCTCACTTTAGCATAGTTACCCTGGTGCAAACGAATCAAGATTTTAAGTAAGTAAGTTGGGAGTCTAAGATCTCTAAGGGCTATCCAGAGTTGGGTACGATCTATAGAGTCTAAGGCCGTTTTTAGGTCCACAAATAAAACATACAAATGACCCCCTCTAATGGTCACTTCCTTCCATATAAGCATTAGGAATCTAAAAACTTGATCCAAAGTGCTTGTAGAAGCCCTAAATCCTGCCTGCAAGCTCGATAAAATGTTATTCTCCTCAATCCAAAATTGGATCCGAGTTAGGATAATTTTACAAAAAATCTTTTGAGAGACATCTATAAGGCTGATGGGCCTATAATTTTCAGGAGAACCCTTTTCCCCCTTTTTAGGTCTCGGCCTGCACCAGCGCTTGCGCTGGTCTGGCCGAGAGTTTTAGTAAGCGGGTTTTGGAAGTGCAAACACTGGCTTTCGGCTGGCGACCAGCTTGAGTTCACGATGGCGTGCACGCGCAGCTGGCATCTGGGTTTCCTATCTCTTCCTCATTTCCTCGTCATGGCTCATTAACTCTCTGGACTCTGATGTTTCAATCGCAGCAGCAGCTCACATTACCAACTGAGGGCCCTGGACTACAGTCACATGAAAAACAACAGCGATTAGCATTGAAATGCAAGCTTTTTTTTGTTTAGTTAGAAATATTGCTTCAGTGGGTTGATTTCACCTTATATCGCTATTTGTTTTATATTGGGAGTCACAGCCTAATTACCAGTATTTTTGTCTCTCACTGTTTTTTTAAAAATATTTATTCGCGCAAAGCACAAAGCTATATTTAAGGTTACTTTTTCCGCGTCACTTCTTCACTCTATTTAAACTCCACACCCCCACTCTTATTGTCTCTCTCCTTCTCTCTCTCTCCCCTCTCTAATTCTCTCTCTACTTAATTAACTCTCCCCTCTCTATCTTTTTTAGCCTTTCATTCTCTCTCACCCCTTTATCTGTTTCTCTTTCAAACTCCTTCATTCACTCTCTCTCCCCTTCTTTCTCTCTCTCTATCCCGCTCCACTCTTTATTCTATGTACACCCTTTCTCTCTCTTTCTCTCTCACCACCCTCTCTAATTGGGCATTATATCTTCACTCTATCTCTCACTCGGCAACACCACAGCATCACTCAGCGCAACCACAGCATCAATCAGAGCCAGCACAGCATCACTGAGCACCAACACAACATCTCTCAACGCCATCACAGCATCACTCAACGCCATCACAGCATCACTCAGTGCAACCACAGCATCACTCAGTGCAACCACAGCATCACTCAGCACAACCACAGCATTACTCAGCACAACCACAGCATTACTCAGCACAACCACAGCATCACTTAGCGCCACAACAGCATCACTCAGCGCCACCACAACATCACTCCGCGCCACCACAGCATCACTCAGCACCACCATAGCTTTACTCAGCGACACCACATCATCACTCAGGGCCAACACTGCATCACTCAGCACCACCACAGGATGACTCAGCACCACCACAGCATCGCTCAGCACCACCACAGCATCGCTCAGCACCACCACAGCATCGCTCAGCGCTACCACAGCATCGCTCAGCGCCACCACAGCATCACTCAGCGCCACCACAGCATCACTCAGCACCACAACAGCATCGCTCAGCACCACCACAGCATCGCTCAGCACCACCACAGCATCGCTCAGCACCACCACAGCATCGCTCAGCGCCACCACAGCATCGCTCAGCGCCACCACAGCATCACTCAGCGCCACCACAGCATCACTCAGCGCCACCACAGCATCGCTCAGCGCCACCACAGCATCGCTCAGCGCCACCACAGCATCACTCAGCGCCACCACAGCATCACTCAGCACCACCACAGCATCACTCAGTGCCACCACAGCATCACTCAGCGCCACCACAGCATCGCTCAGCGCAACCACAGCATCGCTCAGCGCCACCACAGCATCGCTCAGCATCGCCACTGCATCGTTCAGCACCGTCACTGCATCGTTCAGCACCGCAACAGCATCGCTCACCGCCACCACAGCATCACTCAGCGCCACCACAGCATCGCTCAGCGCCACCACAGCATCGCTCAGTGCCACCACAGCATCACTCAGCGCCACCACAGCATCACTCAGCGCCACCACAGCATCACTCAGCGCCACCACAGCATCGCTCAGCGCCACCACAGCATCGCTCAGCGCCACCACAGCATCGCTCAGCGCCACCACAGCATCGCTCAGCATCGCCACTGCATCGCTCAGCACCATCACTGCATCGCTCAGCACCGCCACAGCATCGCTCACCGCCACCACAGCATCACTCAGGGCCACCACAGCATCACTCAGCGCCGCCACAGCATCACTCAGCGCCACCACAGCATCACTCAGCGCCGCCACAGCATCACTCAGCGCCAAGACAATATCACTCAGCACCACCACAGCATCACTCAGCACCACAGCAGTATCACTCAGCAACACCTGAGTATCATTCAGCATCACCTCAGCATCGTCTCCGCAACAGTCACCACCACCACCACTACCACCTCAGCATCACTCAGCACCACCTCAGCCTGCTCTCGGAATCTGGCATCTGTTGATTCTCCCCTAGCGTCTGGCCGCTGCTAGTGTTATAATACAGGTACTAGTTCCCAACCTTCACCCTCCGATTGTTTATGCCCCCTAAAAAAAAAGCTTTAACAAACAACCATTGCCAGCATTGCAATAACAAAAGAAAACTGAGGAAATTTTTTATTGTAAATACTTTTTTTAATATGGTCGTTCAGTTTTACATAATGCCTTCTTGGTCATATATAAAGTAACAAAAATGCTTCTGACACTTTTTTATTATAACTTTTCAGCATGCCGCACAGCAGCCACACTTCTCTACAGCACAGCTTGAAGACATTGGCAAAGCCAATAGCTCTGGCTAAACACTTATAAGGCCCCAAAGGCGAGACCTATTGGCTATGCCAATGCTTGTTAAAAATTGGTATGATTTCTGCGCCTTTCCAGGACTCTGGAATATTACCAACTCGCAGAATAGCATTAAAAGCCGTTAGTAACAGCGGTCCCCATATTGTAGGCTCTGCTTTATACAGGTCTCCCGGGAGCTTGTCTAAGCCTGGAGCTTTCCCGTTCTGCAGAGAATTAATAGCAGTGACAGTTTCCTCTATTGTGAAGGCAGTCTCATCAGCATGAGGAGGATCTGTACAATTCACCAGTGAGTCTAGGTCAAAAACATCCAATTTACCTGCATAAAGGTGCGTAAAATACTCCTCCCAGACATGGGGCTGCATATAAAAATCTGTTTCCGTTCTCTGTTTGGGTGTCCCTTTCACCAGAAGATGCCAAAATAATTGGCTATCCTTCTGCCTTGACGCTTCAACAAGTGAGCACCAGTTTTCTGACTCCCAATCCCTTTTAGCCTTAGCCTGTGCCATTTTGTATAGTTTCCTGTTGTTTTTAATATCTAACCGAGATTCTGACTTGACCGCCACAATTAGAGCATCCCTCGCTTTTATGCAAACCTCGTTATACCACGGGGCAGTGCTCCGCTGAAATAAGTTTGGGTTGCACTGTTTATTAAAGAACGGTCTTAGTGTAAGAGTCAGTTGCTGGAAGGTGGCCATAATATCAACTACACTGGCTACAGGGTTGCTCATAACAGGGAGGAAATGTACTACCTCAGAGGAGATTTTAGGGAGTTGATTGGCATCAGCCAGAATCTGCAACCATTTCACTCTTTTGTTATTATTCAAGGTGATAACAGGGACCATTTTGTGCTGAGATTGTCCATACAAGATTGCTAGACCAGACAGCATGAGTGCCAGAGCATTATGGTCGCTGTCCTCCCGTTTTAATACAACCATATCTTTAACATTGGGCCATAGATCAAGATCAACCAGAATATAGTCGATCCTGCTCTTAACTTTCCCCCTCTTAAACGTGTGGCAGGCTTCAATGTCCGAGCGTGTCCGACCGTTACAGGCTCGAACCCCGTGGGTGAGGGTAAATGTTAGTACCTGTTGTCCAACTTTAGTGCATTTCTTAATAGCTGTGGTCTGGAGCTTATCAACCCCCTAGCTTGATCTTCTTCATACAATAACTCTTGTATGTAGTCAACTGGTTTGAAAGTTATGTTGAAATCACCAGCGACTATAAGTTGGTGCTTCCCCTTAATTGTGTCAAGATAATTGGTTAATGTAGTTAGCGTGACTGATGTCCTATGAGGATTACTAAAGCGATAATAAATATTAAACAATCTAAGATGGATGTTTTCTTTCGAGGAGTTCAATTCTAGGCCAAGTATCTCTTCAGAGCCTACTTTCAGCACCTTCATTTTACAAGCTAGAGAGGTTTTGGCCCAAATTAATAATCCACCCGCTGGGCGGCAGGCTGGAGAATGCCTAGCCTCTATACTAAAGGTAGTAAAACCCACCCTATGTACCTGCTCAACCGCCCAGGTTTCCTGAAACAGACATAAGTGAAATCCATCCACTAAATTACACCATTCAGGGTCATTTAGCTTAGACCTTATACCCGCCGTGTTCCAGGATAAGAATTTCAAATCTTGAGCTATTAACACGCACTCCTGGGCATCACATCTTGATATACATTTTACTCTCTCTTGATCTAACTGTAGGAGCTGGTGGCATGGCTCAATTACAGGGCCACAGAGTACAGTTTCACTAATGGTGTTAATTTTAATGAGATCATCGAGCTGAGTCCCGGAAGGTGCCTCAGATGTCATTTGTGGATTGATGATTACGCTAGTTAGTCAATCAGGAGAATGCAAGTCTGTCAAGGGTTGAAATCTGTTTCTCAGTTCCAAGAGGTGGAACTCCTGTCTCGCACTACATTTCTCAGTATATGGCTTAATGACTGGGGTATTTAGGCCTTTGCATTCAAGATGCCTATAAAAAAAAACAAGTGGCACTATGTCAATCCCTCGTCTGCACCTTTGATTTAATACATTTTTACCCCAGCTAAGCAGCTGCCCTGCGAGCATTGGAGATCTACAGTTTATAATAATACAATCACCTGCTATAGACTTGCACAGCGGGCCAACCCAACTTACCCATCGTAAAAACAGAATATCATTATAGTTGGTATTTGAAAAGTTTGTATTCTGGGTAAGTCAGTGGCAGACTTTGTTTTTCAACTGGTCAAATGATTCCTTTTGATTTTCCTGTACTGGGGGGACATTAATTAAAATAGCCACATTTGGGCAGCAATCAGGGGGAAGATGTAACGTCATCTTATTTATCTAGATCATTCGTACCATTTTGATCCAACGTTGTAGGGAAAATCTGTTTGCTACAATCAGTAATATTCCCTGTAGTGGTAGCACTGAGAGCGAGAGGCCCAGTGTTACTAGAGGGTAACCTTTCACTCCCCAGGTGACTAGAACGTGTGGGTCCTGTTGGTTTTTGTGGTACTGCCCTCTTAACATTCCCATTTATTACCGTATTTGGGGTACAAGATGGTAAATCCACATTTCTACTAAGATGTCCCTCCACACAATGTAGACCCCCATTAGAATGAACCCCCCCTTCACATACTTTAGATCTTACCCCTGCCCCAGATAATAAATCAGAAAGCGATTTTTGGATTTGGTCCACACTTGTCTCCAGTTTGTCAAGTCTAGCCAGGATAGGCAGAAAAGTTTAGCAAATAGTTTTTTCTATACTTGATATTAATGTTTCCACAATTTGCGGTGAAAAACGTTCAGAGTGGAGATGCGAATCAGAGTCTAAAACAAACAAAGGAGGTGTTCTTTGCCTTGTATCACTAGCTTCCGGAACTAATTCCTGGTTCTTTTTCCTGGGTCTAGTCCTTACCACCCTTAGAGGTTCCAAGTGTTTCACCTTCTTCTTCTTTATGGCTTGGGTTTCACCCAGCGGAGTTATTACTGGTTGTGATAAAGGGTGCTGAGCGGGGGATAAAACAGATGGACTTATATTATGTACATGAATGTTCTGACTAGGATCGCTTGAAGGTACAATATGTGGATTATCCTCATTAGTGGAAGCAATAAGAGGTGCAGCCAATGACCCTTCTACAGACAGACGTTGCTCTGCCATCAGAATTTCTTTGTCTATGGCCTTTGCGGCCCGTAATAAAAAACAATCAAGTGTAGAATTTTGCAGAGACTTTGGGGTAACCACATTTCCCCCCGATGGTTTCATTTTAGCCGTCATTCCAATATAGGAGGTCAGACTGAAACGTTTCAAACTTACATATGCAAATGATCTCTTTTCGGACTACTCGGACTACTCCTTAGGTTTTCAGTGCATGTTTCATGAATAAAATATCCACAGCCCAAAACCAAGAGATTAGGCCCAGCCCAGCCTCCTCCGGGCTCTGACGGGCAAGGATGGGCCCGCCCTTGGCCCGGGCGCGGCCTGCGCGCGTCCCGCGCAGCGGGGCCTCCTGCTGGAATATAAGCGCCTCCGGGCGCGTGATGCTGTGGTCAGGAGTGAAGCGCCCACTTGGCCCCACGGGAGTTGTAGGCTGTAACCCCCGGGCTCAAGCGGTGTGCTGCCGGTCACGATAACGAGGTCCCGCGCAGCGGGCCTCCTGCTGGAATATAAGCGCCTCCGGGCGCGTGATGCTGTGGGCAGGAGTGAAGCGCCCACTTGGCCCCACAGGAGTTGTAGGCTGTAACCCCCGGGCTCAAGCTGCGTGCTGCCGGTCACGATAACGAGGTGGGAGAATTTACTGTGGGAGGATGTACTGTGTGGATGTGCTGTGTGAGGATGTACAAGTTCTTGGGCGCTCCATTAGGAGGGTCACCTTTGTGGATGGTCCAAGCTTTGAGAACCACGGAGGGGGGGGGGGCAGGGAGGGTCTAATGTGAAGTGTCTAGTGTTGGTAGGATCAATAGAGGAAGGGCACAAGTCCTAAAAAAGAAGTGAGGGGACTAACCAAGTTAGGCAGTATGCAAGTGACTTCATGGCACTTTGCATCACAGGAAGTGACCTCAGAGGAAGTGACATGACAAGAAATGACATCAGGTATTAACACGTCACACATATGTTTAGCAGGTTTATCATGAGGAAATTTAAGCGCATTAAGAGATTTAACAAATAAGATTTAGTATTATGTATTAGTGAAGGCCCAGATTTTGAGTCAGGCTTACATCACCTTTTTGGCACAACCCTGACACAAAATCTGGGTCTCAACTAATATATATATATTTTTGCATTCTGCCCTAAAGAACATGGCATAGATCTGTTCTGCTTAATGGGTTGCAAAGTCTGCATTTTAAAATATCTTATGGGCTTAAGGAAACTGCTGCAGAGATCTTAGTGTGCTCAGTACATCTCAGGGAATGATAATAATGGTAAAATAACTCTGGAGGTTAACGCATTTGCAGGAGAGATGTGTTTTGTCTAGTCCCATATTTGAATCAAGGTAGAATAGAAGGTTAGTGTGTCTCCTGCAAAGCACAGATGACAGATTTTTATTTTATGTAGTTAGGTAAGTGGGGTACTGTTTTTAACACAGAGATACTTTTGTTACTTTCAGTTAATACATTGTAATCCTTCTAATGTAGCACAATGAGCTATGAAGGACACATGGCTCCTACACCTTGTAACCCTCACTGTCTTATGTAACACATCTTGTACATTGATTTACACACTTACCTGATTTATTGTCAATGTATAATGTTTACGTGTGATGTAAAGCGGTCTGGCACCCTGCGTTGGCATGAGTAGCACTATAAAAGAAATAAAATAGTTGTATTTAAATTGTTATTTGTGTAAATGCTGGGACAGACTAACACATTGGTCATTCTTACAGTGCATGCAAATCTCTTATATATAGGGACAGAAGAAAGTCAAAAGCAGGCCTCTCTTAAGTACCTGTGAAGAGATCACAAGGTGTGTGCCTTTGCTTCCCCTCTGTTGTATTTGCATCTAAGTATGAGGCACCAGACCATACCGAGTCAGGATCATATTGGAACAAAAAGAGGTCTGATGGCCGCTTATAATCAATCAGATTTTATCTTTGGGCCAGCTGGAGATGAAAATAAAAAAAGCTCCCTCCCTGCAATTGCTGCTGGGAAACTAAAGCAGACAACGTGCAGGCTCTGCTGAATGTTTCCCAGTGTCTAAAAATTAGACCAGGACAAGTTCAGCATATTTCAGTGGGGCCCAACTATTTGGGAGGGTGGGTGATGTTGAGGGGTCTAGAAATAGGCGGTGCTCCATCCAGAAAACTAGGGAAGTTCTAACTTCAGAGACCCACCCAAAAGTTTTAATTTTAGGATGCGCACAGCTGGGAAGATGCCTCCAGGTGGTCCACTAGGATGATGATTAGAACTGGGTTACCTATCATTGGGATTAACTGTGAATACGGTGCCCAACAAGGGAGTCTGTTTACAGGTTTTACCCTTAATGATTGTCACCAACTGGGCAGATCCATTCAGGAAACCCACAGTGTAATTGTTACCCTCCGGACCCTATTGGTAACAAGGAGGAGATAGCAATGAAAAGGTGAGGCTGCATATTCTTTCTCTTGGTCCACGATGCTGAAAGCAGGGATGAAAACCTATCCAGGAATCGCCTACCTCCTTGATTCTCCAGTGGGAGCAGTGGTCAAAAAGTCAAGGCTAAACTCACAGAAGGTGGTGTGAAAATTGGTACAAAATACACCAACACAAAGTTATCACAATCAATTAAGGTCGATGTGCATTCAGAGTTATCACTGTAAACAAGACAGACAGACAGACAGATAGATAGATAGATAGATAGATAGATAGATAGATAGATTTAAAATGAGGAATTACAGTGGAAACCAAAAGTCATCACTACATTTGGGTCAAAATGGTGTCGCCAAAAATGTTGACACAAAGGTGGGGGCTAACATCTGCTGAAATAAATGGCACAATGTAAACCTATGGTACGGCTCCACACAGCCATGGAAAGACCTCAGCTTCAGATCTTGTTGGATTGGCCAGAACCAATAAGTCAATGATACTTTCCATGTTGCAGGATGTTAAAACTAAGGTACTTTAGGTGTTACATAAATAGAAAGAGAATAAAAACTAATACTCTGTAGACTTACTACCACAGGCTCTTAGTTCTGTAACACTAAAGGTAACTGATAAACCTTGCAAGGATGAAAGGATGAGCCAACCTCGCATGATTAATACTCCTGTCCTGCAGGTTATCCACTGTTATTGTCCACAAGTATTTAAGTCGCCGAGTTATTTTGACTTAAGAGTTGCTTTACATTTAGTACTGAGTGAAACAGTTATTTTGAAGGTTTCAGTATTTTGTTGCGTTTGTGGCTTAGATTCTGAGTTGGGAGCCAGAGGAATCAGACAATGAAATATTTGTCTTGGGGTCCCTGACGGTCGCTGTTAAGTTTTTCTGTGGCTTCAAAAGCGGCACGGCATCACGTACCTCTTATGCAGGTTTAGGGCCACTGGTTCACGAAATGAGCTTGTATATCTGAATTTACTAGTGCAGTAGAGATTTTCATCTGCACTGTGAATAGTGATTAATTTGAAAACAACATAACTGCAGAGACTATAGGTTGTTCTTAAGAGCTTGCCAATAGTATTGCCAAATTCTGGATTTGTTGAACCTCATGGCTGCCTACTCTTAATTCCACCTCATGCGACTTTCTGCCGCCAACCTATCACTTCCTGTCTCCTTATCTCACTCCTTCACATTCTTTTTCACCACTGTTTTCTCCCTTTGTCACTGTTTTCCTATCTTTCTCTTCCTCCCCATTTCTCTTTTTACTGCCTTTCTCTGGGTCTGATAATGAAATATAAGTCCCAGTGCCCAAAAAGTGTGGTGCCGACCGCTGGCCCAAATGAAGAACTAACCATTCTACATCAGCAAGCCTAGAGATGTGGTTTATGCTGCTAGGGTAGTGGAATAGGCCACTGAAAAAAGTCCACATCTTTGAATCTACCAAAGTAGAGATGTTCATTTCCCTCGTGGTCCCCAGCAACCATTTCTACATCGCCTTGTGACGGCTATATCTCTGTTTTGGCTTTAAACAGTCAAGGCTTTCTTTTGCCCGGGGGTCCCTTTGACTTCTGTGGCCCCTTAGTCAGTCTCAGATAGTGGCAATTGCCTCCAACCCCGTAAGAGCTCTGCTGCCGTGCAGTTAGGTCTGTGCTATACAAATACCACATGCATACATACAGGGGGGCTTGGAGGTTCTGACAGCCAGCACTGCTGGTGAAACCTAGATCCAGTGCATGGGTTACTAGAATGCCCTGGAGGGTGAGGAGAGGAGGAGTGTACACTTGATACGCACAGGCACGTGGGGTAATGGCCAGTGTTGGACTGGCCAGTTGGGCATCCAGGCACTGCCAGATGGTTCAGCTTGAAAGGGACAATGTGTGAATGATGTTTTGTTTTGTTTTTGGTTCAGTGGCCGTGATGGGACAAAACAAAACCAGCGCAAACACTGGTCCCCTCTAGCTGGCCCATCTGGCAGTGCCCAACTGGCCAATCCAACACTGGTTGTGGCCCCTCTTGAACAGTAGCTTAGATGGAGCAGTTGTACTGTGGGGGAGGGGCAGCACGTGTGGCATAGGCTTCCTGATGAACCTGCACAACTTGGGGGGGGGTGGGGGGATCAAGTCTTTGGTTTAGGACAGGGGTGTCCATGCAGGGTCACCAGCCCGGCCCCTCACTTACACTTGTTTTGGGAATTTATCCTCATCTGCGACTTGGCTGGTCCGGATCTTTGTGCCGCTTGACAGTCTTAGAAGGGTTACCCTGCTGGTCCTGGGCTGAGCCTGATGTCCTATTGCTGAGGAGTGCTTCTGTGAGGCTGCTAGGCCATGACCCAGGAACAGAGCTTTGCCCAGCTTAGTTGCTGCTGGAAAAGCAGCAGGCCTGTACAGTGCATGTCTATATCCAGGAAGATGCTCGTCAAGTACGCTGTACGTCAAACTATTGAACACAAATTATCTACCTGCAACAATATAGGGGCTTATTTCAAGGCTCTTGCGCTGCCAGTATGTCACTTTTTCCCATATTAAAAGTGACGCACAGGCGGGGCAAGGGGCTTGTAAATAAGCCCCATAGAGTGCAAGATACCGACTTGCGCAAAACAATCAAGTTAATACGTAGAGGAGTGTAGATTTTCTTTTCTAAATCAATATCTATTTAACTAGACGATATTGTGCAAATCAATATCTTGCAGTCGACATTGTTGCGGGCCGATATTTAAAAGTCACTGTTGTGATACCACACCATCACATGCTCATGTCCTCTGGGTGATGGCGGGCACCAGTGTGCACAAGATTATGAATAGGGGGTACTTCTCAAGTTCTCAAAGACAAGTTGCTTCTGTTTAATAGTTGACTATTTTTGATCAACTGCGGGGACGCGTTTCCGAGGGATTCTTCCCCAACAAATCTTTATAGCGTCGGTTTGCTGGGAAGTGGGCACATTCATTCAAAGCCAGACACGAGAAAACTCTTCATAATGGATTGAGGGCATTCTGCACAGGCAGGGGCATAGACTGATCAGTAAGAATGGGGGGGGGAAGGGGGTGAGCTTCAGATTTTCCAACAATCGTGCTGGCATATAATGTTAAAATACACAATACAACAAGCAGGCCGCATGAGAGGGGCTAAAGAGGCAGTGGAAAGGGAGACGAATGAGGATTTGTAGGGGTACTAAGTGAGAGATAACACAATGTTGTAAAATAACCAACATTTTTAAAGTCTTTCAAAACAGAGAGGGAGAGAGTGTGTGTGCATTTTTATCTGTGTATGTAAAAATCCCTTCTGAAATCCAATAGACACCTCACCATACCCGACTGAAAGCACCTGTAACCAACTATTTTCCAGAAAATACATTGTTGTAACTTAACACATACTCCCCAGTGGTCCAAGTCCCTGCTGCTCAGCCAGTTTGTGAGCTCATGTAGAATGTTGAGAGTGTTTGTGTTGAAATGAGTGTCGGTTGAAGATATGGGCTGAGCGGCAAGGATGCTGCTCCTGGTGGGCCTTAGCTATCTACTTACCTTCTTGTAACTAAGATCTAATAAACCTTCTTCTTATAATCTACACTACGGCTACAGCCCTTTCCTTACAACACTGGTGATGATCAAGGAAAGGAACCATGCATGTGAAATGAAGTAACTACTGAAGAAACTTAAAGGAAGCTTTTTTTTTTTTTTTAAATATGTTTTTACTAACAGTATAAGATATCATGATCGCCAAGAAATAGTGAAGCACACAATATGGTGGTTACACCTACAGAGGATTGTCATGACATGTCCGATTAGCAGAACAACCATTCGTGTGCATGTTTCATTGAAACCCGGACAGAATTAGGGTGGGAAAAGGTGCAGGGTAGGGAGAAAGGGTGGAGGAGTAGGGAACAACATTATAACAGTGTGAGAGCTCTGTAGTCCACGATACTTGTAAGTGAGGATCCAAGGATCCACGTATCCAACTGTTCCACCATTAGTAAGGGAGTGCACTGCGGCCAGTCCTGCAAAAGTGATGTTACCTAACAAAGAGAGCGAGGGTACAAATGTGACGGTCACCAGTCATGTCGTGAATAAGGGGGTGGCGGGCAGGTTTCAATGTGCAGGGGGCATCAGTGGGGGCAGGAAGTAACACACGTGGAAGAATTGTGTCAGGTTGTACACAGGTGTAGTGTCGAGGGAGACAGCGTAGGGCGTGGTAGAGAGCGCCGCCAAGATCGACTGAGCATCGACAAGTGATGTTATTCATGTTGGAGTGCTCAATGCCTGAAGGTTCATGGTAGGGGTTCATCATTCTTAGACTCGACTGCTGTCAAGAACAACTCCCATATCTCACCTCCCGCATGGGAATCTCCCCTCATGAGAAATAACCTGAGCGCATGTCCCTCGGCCCTGGTCCATGTCAGCAATACACAAAGCCAGCTACAAACCTCCGGAGGGGCGGGGTATTTCCATGCCATAGCAATGTTTAGTTTAAACAAAATGAAGTCTAGGTCAATGAAGCGATGTAAGTGTTTGTCCCCCTTCGCATGCGGTCGCAGCCCCAATAAGCAAGATTCAGGGGAGGGGGTGAGGGTGCGTGTGGACAGTTCTGCCACCAATGATGTCACCTCTGTCCACATCTGCAATAATGGAGGGCAAGACTATACCATGTGTATAAAGTCTGCATTCTGTAACCTGCAGCGTGGACATTCCGGGGAACACGCTGGAAACATGCGTTGGATGCAGAGTGGGGAAAGGTAAGTGTGGTGTATATAATTAAATTGGGTGCAGTGAAACCTGGGATTAAAGGAGACGTCCTTAGTCAGTCGTAGGGCGCGGGACCACCCTGTGTCAGTTAAAGGTTGGTGGAGTCCTGCATCCCATCTGTTGCGAGCCCTCGTGTTGTGAGCAATAGGGGTAGGGTTAAGGGCAAAGGAGACTGACAGCGTGGCGCGTGGAGTCACATGTCAGCAATAGGGACAGAGCTTGGGACAAGGGTAGTTCGGTCTCTCCAGCACCCCACATCTCATGAGCCACCGTCGTAAAACATGATAGGATAGGAATAGTCCAGCATGTGCTCTGTATGTCTCGATCATTTCTGGGAATAGCATGCGTGTTCCTTCATTATATAGATTCCCTGCCTGGGTGAATGCAGCATCGATCCATGGGTGTGAGTCAACTCGCCTCGGTGTTCGGCGCAATAGCGGCAGATCCCAAACGGGAATGGAGGGAGAGTATGGTAGGATGGGGCCCTTAGGGTGCAACTAGAGGCGCCAACTTTTGCGCGCCACTGTCATTAGTCAGAATTCATGCATAGGACGGATCATAGAATCAGACATCCAAGTATAAATAGCTGTTCCTTGTAGGATTGTGCAGACGAGCAAGGATTCTGGGCATGTCAGAGCGCACAGCCAGGACATGGACCACTGTAGCTGTGCCGCAGCGTAGTACAACTCAAAATCGGTTACTCCCATCCCTCCCTCCGTAAGTGGGCGCTGAAGTGCCGTCAGAGCCACCCGCCGGTGGCCCGAGCTCCAAATTAACTCCAGCAGCAATCGATTCAGTGCGCGAAAGAGAGTTCGAGGAAGCAGGAGGGGTAGAGCTGCAAAATAATACAACAGATGGGGTAATGTTAGCATTTTGGAGATTGCGACCCGGCCCATAGGGGACAGCAGAAGTGAACGCCAAAAGGGGAGTGAGTGACGTATGGAGCTGATGGCGCTGTCCAGATTACCCTCCCTGAGATCACGGTCGGAGTGGTATATCTGTATATCCAGATACTTGAAAGTATCATAGCACCATCGTAGGCGTGATTCTGGATGCGTCAGATGGTCTGCAATCGTTATGTGCGTCAGTGGGAACACACAAAACTTGGACCAGTTTACCGGTAGACTAGATAGGGAGTCCAAATCCTCTAAAATCTGCATTATGTCGGGGAGGGGCAATTCCACATCACGTAAGAAGATCGGGGCATTGTCTATGTATAACGAGATTATATGATGTGAATCATATTCACGTATGCCCCAGTCTGCTGTGTGTTGATGAAGTTGGCACGCCATAAGTTCCATAGCAAGGGCAAATATGAGGAGAGACAGGGGGAGCCTGTCTCGTGCCCCTATGGACAAAGAATTTATCAGAGATCACCTGTCCCGTTTTGACACACGCTTCTGGGATGGAGTAAAGGTCCCTAGCCCAGAAATCCTGGGCTGAACGCCATTCTAGTGAGGACTGCGAATAAATAGTCCTAGGTCAGTATGTTGAATGCTTTCTCGATATACAGCGACACTGACACTTGGCCACGAGCATCCAATGGAGTGCTGTGCATGAGGCGTAAAAAGCGACGGTCATTCAAAAATGTACTACGGCCTGGGATAAACCCAGATTGGTCCGGATGTATCAGTGATTGTATAATAGAGAGGAGGTGGTTGGCTAGGACCTTACCTAAAATCCTGCAGTCTAAATTAAGTAGGGATACTGGACGGTAGGAGTGGACGTCAAGGGGATCCCTGCCTGGTTTGGGTAGTACCACTATTAGAGCCTCGTGGAGTGTATCTGGTAAGTGACCACATTCTCTGGCCTCCTTGTTAAAGACACCTAAAAGGCGTTGTGTGGTCTGGGTGAGGAACATGGCGTAATACTCGATGGGCAGTCCATCAGTGCCTTGGTTCTTACCATGGGCAATCTGGGACACAGCAGTGCACACCTCATCTAAGCGCAGCGGTTCTTCTAAGTCAGCGCACCGTAACGCGTCCAAGCGCGGTAACGGTAGCTCATTAATTAAGAAAGCCACTCAAGGTGCAGTTCTGTGCCGCAGCTGGGGCAGAGTAGAGCTTGCTATAATAACTGCGAAAGGCTCCATTAATATCCACTTGTGTGGACAACAACGTGCCATCCCTCAACCTTATCAAGGCTATAGGGGCGGGCTGTTGGTCTTCACGTACTAGCCATGCCAGCAACCTCCCAGCACGGTCCCCCTCAGCATGCTGTAAGGCTAATTGCTGTTTGTAATCATGCTTACCTAAGATCTGCTCCGCTTCAGATCACTGTTTGCGTAATCGTGTGAGCTGTGTGTTGGTTGCTGCCCGGGTGGCCAGCCACACCTCTAGTAGGTGAAGATGGCATTCAGTGGTCAGGAGGTCCTCTGTTAGTCTCCTGCATATAGCCCCCGTGGCCGAGAGGCAATAGCCTCGTATCACTGTTTGTGGGCATCCCATTCGATAGCACGGGACGATGCAGTGTCAGCATTAATTGTAAAATATCGGTCTATACATTGGGCGAGGTCTGCCTGAAAAATTGGATCAGACAGAGCCTCTGCTTGAAGTTGCCACGTGGGTATGAGGGGGCGGGAGCACCCCCACTGAACAGTGATCAGCAAAGGAGAGTGGTCGGGCAAAGTGCACGCCAGGTATTCCACACCGGCCAGTTGAGCGCAGAGGTGAGGTGTGCAGAAGAAAAGGTCAATCCTGGTGTGAACATCATGTACAGGAGAGTAGAAAGAGTATTCATGATCTACTGGGTGTGTGAGCCACTATGCATCCTGTAGATGCATGTGGGATACCCATCTGCAGAAATGACTCGTGGAGCGTTCAGACGGCCTCGCGCAGAGTGGAGGCATAGAGCGATCCGTGGTCACATCTAGAACACAATTAAAATCACCACCCCAAAAGGCGGGAGAGGACGGATCATGGAGGAGTGCCGGCGTTAAGGTATCAAGGAAGTCACATTGATGTCTAATGGAGCAGTGGTGTGGGCCCAGTCAATGGGAACAGCTCTCAGTCCCGTAGCCATAGTGTGCTACTTACAAGTCCTCAGCAAGCGATGCGGGGGGTCTCAACGCAGCTCCACAGCAGTACTTACAGATCATCTGCCGACCTGGGAGTCACCTTCAGCCCCCAGTGAACCCCATCCAACGTGGAGCGATAGTCGCCCGAGTCCGACCCTGACTCCGAGGGGTCATTGTCTTGCAGAAGGGCGAAGGGGTTTGTACTGTGAAGGGTGGCTTCCACCACTACCCGAGCCTGTCCTCCACTGCCTGGACCTTAGAAGGGCACGGCCGCAGTGGGCGGTGTCTGTGTCACCGCGGCTTGGGGTGAAGCCAGGTGTCTTCAGGGTGCTCTGTGGTTGTCATTCTCAACAAGTCCTTCGCATGGAGCCATGTACAGGGGTCCTCTGCAGATAGGAAGATGTGAGTCATGTCCCCGTCAACAACTCGCAGCTTCGCAGGGGACAAAAGTGCATACTTGATGTCCAGCTCCCACAGGCATTGCTTGACCCGCAGGAATGAGCCACGGCAACATTTTACCTCCAGTGTGAAGTCAGGATAGGCCGAGATTTGAGCATTTTCAAATGCCCATGGACCTTTGGTGCGAAAACATGGCAGGAGCAGGTCATGATCTCGGTAGTTGAGGAGATGAGCTATGTTGGGGCAGGGGGAGTGCCCGGGAGGGGAGGGCGGCCAGGGGTATGGTGCTTTCCCGTCCAGGACATTTTTCACCAGCCATTCCTTGAGGAACAGTTCTATGCTGGGGCCCTCCAAGCGTTCTGGGAAGCCCAGCAGGTGGTTATTATTGCGTCTAGACCTTCCCTCAGCATCCTCCGCTCAGTGATGTAAGAGGACAACTTTTGCTTCCACTTTCTTCAGGCGTTCATGCAATTCCTTATTGGAGGGGTGAAGAATTGCCAACGCAGATTCAGTTTCATTCACCCGGTCCGTTAACTTGCGGTGGTCGACATGTAGTAAGTTCACTTCAATCGATACTGTGTCAATGCGGGCCTCCAGGGAGATCTTGGTGTCCAGGATGGCTTGGAGCAACGTATCAGGGCCAGGCCAAGGCTTCAGAGACGCTATCAACAGAAGAGGTCAATCAGGAAGTGGGGAGGGGTCGTGTAGGGCGGTGCAGATAGTCGCAAAGCAATCAAGAGGGCAAGCACCGCAGCCTGGGAGAACATAGGCTCAAGCAGCTACAAGCTGTCATGTTATCACAGCAAGCAAGTAGGTGCAGTATCCACAGGATCAGTGCGCACTCAGTGCACCAACATCTATCAGGAGTCTGAGATCTTTGGGCGGACGACCCCTCAGTGACATCCAGAGGCACAGGCCCACCACAATCTGCAAAGTTAGGCCCAGTGAAGGGATCCGACTCCCCAGGATCCGATACTCTGTATAGAGGTATCAGTCTAGCCAGGGACATTCATGACCATGAGCCAGGTCCACGTGGTCTCCCTCAGGGTCTATGGTGTCGTCGGCTCCCAGGCCAGGCACGCCAGTCAGGCCGGGACCACAGGTGGGAGCAAGCACAGAATCTTCACTTGGCAGCTCCAGGGTGCACAGGGTCCAACAGTGCAGGGGGCAAAGGAGCACTGCACGGGCTGCGCCGCAGCACCGGAGGGCCACCCGCTGGGCAAGGGCGAGTAGAGGCAGTCCACGCAAGCACTCATTCCACAGAGGGAGCGCAGGAGATCAAGAAGGAAGCAGAGGCGTCCTTCGCACGTCCCCCATCAGCATTCGGACGATGATGGGACCTACCCCGCAGCAGGCCTCACACGCCGGGGCCCAGTCACACAGCCAGCTAGTATCCAGGGGGTCCACAGCACTCACCTCGGGATGCCGCTGATGGCAGGAAGTGGGACACCCACACCCAGTAGTGGCTGCTACCGCATTCAGGTGGGGAGGTTGAGGGGGCAGCGTGGAGGGGGACAACATTGATGAAAATAAAATAAAAAAACTTACCTCAAACGGCCTCTCCTCTGTTTTCCGGCTTTTTCGTCTTCCTGCAGTCCCGTCCGGCAGCAGGAAGCACCCACCCAGGCTCCCCTAAGCCAATCACAACGCTGCTGTTGTGATTGGTCTGAGCACCGTGGATCCGCGCTCAGACAGGGGCTTGCAGGCTTTGCATGTTCCTCGACAAGCTGGTAATGCAGCCTGGTGGGGAAGATGCAAAGTGCGCATGACTGTTTGGCCGGCCCGAGAGGTCCGGTCAAGCAGTCATGCCCACTTAAGGAGTGCAAAGCACTCGTCTCCCCTGCTGTGCCCAGTCCTGCCCCGCCCGAGAGCCACTGACTGCAAAGGAAAACTAAAATGGTAATAATGATAGGTATTATCATTTTAGTTTTCCTTTTGTTCAGTGGGTCGAAGCTCCTCCGCCATAGCGGAGGAGCCGCCACTGCCTGCACCTGCGTTGCGGCCTGCCCCTGAACACCAAGGGGAGTCACAGGTCAGACACCATCACCTCAGCAGACTTCCGTGGTAGTTGAGTGCTGGGGATGTGGTCTGGTCACAGGAGCAACGGTGGGGCGGGTCACAGAAGTACCCCAGCAGCACCCACAAGCAAGCAGGGTGCTGGCCACGTCCCGGCTCTGTGCACGCCGGCAGCAGGTCCCAGTTGGCACAGGGGTCCGGAAGTCGCCGAAGTTTACTAGGACCATGCAGGACTTTGTCCAGGGTGCCAGACGATGCAGCATCCTCGATCCCAGGTAGGCCGCACTCAACTCTCCCTTTGATCGAAGGCCAGGTCTTTCGTTGTGTTGGGAGTCCCTCTTCGGAAGGGGATCGTGGGTGGGAGCCCCACACCACTGGCAGGCGCACCTCTAAGTTCCCCCAGGTGGCAGCAGTCAGATCCTGCATCCGCTATGATCCAGCGACGGGTGTCCCTTGGACAGGCCCAGCCAGGCCTCGGCTCCGGATATAACTCGCCTTAATGTCGCGTTCATCGATAGTATCGGAGCCCTGGGCAGCAAGGCAGGGCCACAGGAGGACACCCGAGCAAGCCCGCCACCGGTGGTGCTCAGGATGGAGGGATTAGCAGCTGGATATTTGTCAGGCCCACTGCGCAGCTCTAGGCTAAACGTTCTGCTCCGTTGCCATCTTGGCCACGCCGCTCCAACTTAAAGGAAACGTAAGAGGAAACTACTGAAGAAACTAAAAGGATTACAAAGGAAAAGTGATTAAAGCCTGTAAGGACGTAATACGCCTGGTAGCCCCAACAGTGTCTATTTACACCAGACAGCCTGAGGTCCAGGGCATTCGAACAGGCGTGCTGCAGATTGAAATTGCGGTTGCACAAAACTATGTGAGCTTGGGCCTGGAGTGTGAGCGGGGTAAAGAAGGATGTAAGGAAACCTGAACCCACAACCACAGCCCGAGACCAGCAACGTGAGAGATATCTCGGAGACTGCGAGTTTCATTACATGAGGGTGAATTGCGTTCTATGTGCATGTAAAGACAAGGCATTTGGGTGCATTAGTCGGGCCGCGATGAGAGTTTAGCTGGGAGAGGCACGGGATGCGTTAACCACCCTGGTGTGATACGCTAGCGAGCTTACCATGTTGTGGATATTTGAAATTTAAGGGACGCACTCATATGCAGCCACCGCCTGTGATAAGAAACGTTACAGTAAGAAGCCATGTGGAGACGGAAGAGTGGCCAACCTCTTGTAGAGAGCATGCTGATGTAGAAGTTTAGGAATTCACAAAAACCGAGATCTCGGTTACAAGAACCTAGCCAAATTCTACAAAAGGTTTTTTGCTCTATGAGAGTCAGAAAAAACAGTAAGGAAGGAAAAATGTCCTTTCTTGAGTCCCCTCACTCACCAGGGTTTCCCCATGGTGACATGCTTCATCATTGGGGCCATCCCAACCCGCTGCGGGTTGAGGCGTGCTGCGACTTGCGACACTACGTAGGAGCACTAATTGTGGGTGCCTATGTGTGGTGCAGTGATAGAGGTGGAGTGGGTGAACTTAAAAATATCTAGCTAGTGGGCAAAAAAAAGAATTTATTCAGGCTCCTAGCCGATATATTAAAAACGGGGTTGGTCTCTAGGGTGCCTGTCTTTAATGAGTCAGGGGTCCCTAGTGGACGTCAACTAGTTTCGAGCTTCCCCAATGCTCTTCTTCAGGACAAACAGGGTCCAGCCCTGTTTCGTACCACTCCAAGTTGACCTAAGAATAGGAAAAAACGATGCTGCGGAATTTAAGTAGGCAAAGGTTAATACATACGGTGCATTGACCACGTAGTATCTGCAATAGAGAAAGGAGAAATGGCATTATCAAGTACAACCTACTTCGTGCTGTGTAGGTGGATATTAGAACCGTCATGCTGCTGATCAAGTAGTATCCAAAACAGAAAAGAGAAATAGCATTTATCATGTACAACCTACTTCATGCTATGTAGGTAAGTTATTGAAACCGCCATGCTACGCAATCACGCATCCATTCAGACACTCACTTATCCATTGCTGGTGTGTATTGTTCAGAGCTCTCCCGTTAATAACCTTATGTGGTTACGTGGGCTATGAACACCTCATAAGTCGTGGCCTCGTTAATGCCCAGTTTTAGTTTAAAAACGAAAAAGTCTCCACGTGACATTACCCTTTAAAAACCGACCTTATTGAATTAATTGTTTGCTTAATTATAAGTGATCACGGTCAAGCCAGGCAGTGTGTGATTGCCTTGTGACTTCACGACGTGCGCCAGACAGTAGAAACGCACACTGACTCATACCGACAGACAATACGACATAGAGAACTACATTAAGGAGAATAACACATACTAATTATAGAGCAAGAATGTGCTTCATGGTCTTTGAGGGGCTGGAGAGATCATCAACACTGTGGGTAGAAGCAAAACAAAGCGATAATGAAGGCTTCGTAGCTACAAAACAGAGCGGGTGCACTGTGAGTGTTTCCGCTGGCTGCCCGGTCCGGTTCTGAAAAGGAATTAGCTTACTTGTGGATGATATCTGCTCCGGAGTGTTGCCTGCTTACCCTCGCGACCGCATATTAGCGAGTCTCTCCCGGGTGCTGGTATTTAAAGGAAGTGTCTCCGCTTAGTCAAGAGAAAAGGACTAGAGCGGAAACTTTAACAAAATGGCCGCCGCCTTTGGCTAAAATTGGCGGCCCTTTTGGAAGTAAGTTAGTTATTAGTGCCTATTGTAAAGGACATAAAGTGATTAGAGGCAGACAATGCAACCAAACATATAAACAAACATGCGCCTCACAATGATTTATGCGTGAGGCTCATTTAGAGTGCCTATTAGGGAATAACTAAAGTGATTAAAGGCAAACATATAAATAAACACAAAAACAAGATATGCCATACTTAGATATTATGCAAGGGGATGTTGTACTACCTCTCTCTAAAAGTGTATTTGGTCATGAGAGGAGAATAGTTGCACTTATAGGATGACTGTTAATTCTTCCAGACGGTGGCCAATCGATGTGGCACAGGAGGAGATAATATACTAAAGTTATAAAAGGGCAGGTATTGTTATCTTAAGAACTGTCCCCACGGAATATTGTCATTCAAACCTTGACTATCTGTACGCAATTTAAAAACCCAGCGTTGTTCTCTCTCAAATAGTCGCTGCTCGAGGTTGTCATTGCATTTGACATGTTCTAGGACCAACCACCTCATGTCGTTGGGTGTATGTTGTTTTTCAATAAAATGTGTTGACATTTTTGTTGTCGCCCGTTTGCACCTGATGTTACTATGGTGCTCAACAATCCTAGTACTGGCTTTCCGTGTGGTCATCCCTACATAGTGGAGATTGCAGGTGCAGGTGATTAAATATACCACTCCTGTGGTATTGCAATTAGTGAAACTACGGAGTTCCCATGTCATTTGATTGTTAAATATCACTCTTTTGGTGGCTGACGTGAGGTGACAAACACTGCAGTTATTGCACGGGTAATGTCCCGTAGGTAGAGTTTGTAGGGTTCTCTGTCCATCAAATTTAGTGTTGTTTTTGGGACGAGTGTGGACAAAGTAGTTCTTAAGGTTTCTTCCTTTTCTGTGACTAAACATCGGTTTTGGTATGTCTAGGTTTGCACTGTTTAATGTCCGCCAATGTTTTTTGATGATCTTAGACACCTTGTTTGATGCTATGTTATAGGTCGTTATGCAGATCGGTCTCTTGTCTTGTGTACTTTGGTTTTGTCTGGGTTCAAGAAGGGCCTCTCTGTTGTTATTGCCTGCTCTTTTCTTGGCTGCTGAGATTAGGTGCTTGGGATACTGTCTGGCTTCCAATTTCTCAGCCAAGTCCTTTGCTTGGATATGATAATCTATTTTCTCAGTGCAATTTCTTCTTAGGCGCAAGAACTGACCAAAAGGTAAATTGTCTTTTAGTTGTTTGGGATGGAAACTATCGTAAATTAAAAGACAATTTCTTGCTGTGGGTTTGAAATGCGTGGTTGTGGTCAGGCTACCTTGGTTAGCCATGATGTTTAGGTCCAGAAAGACCAATTGGGACCGGCTCATAGTGTGGGTGAACTTTAAAAACGGTTCCTGTAAGTTCAGCCAACTGATAAAATTCGTGGCCTCGGTCTCATTACCTTCCCAAATCACAAGCACATCAGCAATATAACGTTTCCATAGTTTCAAGTTATTGATGTGTGTATTTTGAGGGTTTAGGATCTTCTGTTTCTCAAGGTGATGGACATAGAGTCCTGCCACCTTCGGCGCGAAAGTGCTCCCCATACTAGTGCCGTGCACTTGACGATATAAGGTATCTTCAAATCTGAAGTAGTTCTCAGTTAGGGCCAGTCGGCAACATTCGAGGACTACGTGTCTTGGTGTGTGGTAAATCCAAGGGTTCTCGAAGAGTACTTCTTCAAGGATTTGCAGGGTTTCCTTATGCGGTAGACTAGTGTACAAGCTTTCAACATCAAGCCCCATTAAGATGTTGATTGTAGGGTCGAAGGATAGATCTTGTAGAAGGCACAGGACAGCTTTTGTATCCTGTAGGTACGTGTTAGTACTCTGTACTATGGGTCGTAAGAAAGCGTCGGCAAACTTTGAGAGGGGTTCAAGGATTGACCCAATGCCGGATACTATTGGTCTCCCAGGAGGTTTTTCCATAGATTTATGAATCTTCGGGATGGTATAGAAGTAAGGGATCGTGGGCTTGTTGTTTTCCAAAAAAGCAGCTTCTTTTTTGGTTATCCAACCATTCGCTGTTGATTCCTCCACTAAGTAGGCAATTTCTACGCGTAAGCGTTCCGTAGGGTCTTCTTTGATTTTGACATAGTTTCTTGCATCTGCCAACAATTGAAGGCACACTTCTCGGTATGCAGTGGTATTCTGCAGTACTATGGCGCCGCCTTTGTCCGCTGGTTTGATAGTAACTTTTTTCTCCAAGGCTAGCTGTTGTATGGCCTCATGTTCTTTCTTGCTTGTATTATGGTAGGTTGTAATGGACCTGGGATCTATTTCAGATACTTCCTTCAGGACAGCTTTTTCAAAAGCCAACAGTTCCACGGGGAGGCTCACCGAAGGTGGTGTAAAGTTGGATTTTTTGTGGAGACCTGTGTCGCTCTCCGAGTCACTAGTGGATAGTTTGTCTTTAAAGAAAACCTGGAGTTTGATTTTCCTGATGAATTCGTTGACTTCACTACAGAGCCTGAATTTGTCCAGACTGGGAGTCGGTACGAAACCAAGTCCTTTTTCTAGAACTGTTTTTTGTGTAGTAGTCAGGTTGATGTCCGACAGATTTACCACTAAACTAGGTTGTTGCTGGTTGTCGGGTTGTCCGGTGGGCCCATACTCCTGGTGTGGCTCCTCGAGGTTTCCAGGGGTTGAGCCCATTGTACTTGTTGGGTTCTTCTGGATTTTCCCCTCTGTGGTCCCCTGCCTCTTCCTAAAAAAGAAGAATGGTTCTGGGGGCATTCGGTTGTGCTTGCTCCCATGGCGCATGATGTTGATATTGATACGCATGTTGGTGGAAGGGGGTGGGCCGTAAAAATAAGGCGGTGGGCCTCCATATGGTGGTGGTCCTTGGTATGTGGGCCAACCATAATTATGTCCTCCCCGGTTCCTAACGCGTCCACCACGTAGTCGTCTGTTTCTGTTTCTGTTCTGTTGATTAAAACTTCCATCTGAGTGGTCTGAACCAGTGTCGGATCCGTCGCTGTCGGTGTTATACCCCGCGTTTCTCCCTGACGGGATATATCCTTCTTTGGTGTAGGGGTAAGCTTTCTCAGCAAGCACAACCGAATGCCCCCCAGAACCATTCTTCTTTTTTAGGAAGAGGCAGGGGACCACAGAGGGGAAAATCCAGAAGAACCCAACAAGTAAATGGGCTCAACCCCTGGAAACCTCGAGGAGCCACACCAGGAGCATGGGCCCACCGGACAACCCGACAACCAGCAACAACCTAGTTTAGTGGTAAATCTGTCGGACATCAACCTGACTACTACACAAAAAACAGTTCTAGAAAAAGGACTTGGTTTCGTACCGACTCCCAGTCTGGACAAATTCAGGCTCTGTAGTGAAGTCAACGAATTCATCAGGAAAATCAAACTCCAGGTTTTCTTTAAAGACAAACTATCCACTAGTGACTCGGAGAGCGGCACAGGTCTCCACAAAAAATCCAACTTTACACCACCTTCGGTGAGCCTCCCCGTAGAACTGTTGGCTTTTGAAAAAGCTGTCCTGAAGGAAGTATCTGAAATAGATCCCAGGTCCATTACAACCTACCATAATACAAGCAAGAAAGAACATGAGGCCATACAACAGCTAGCCTTGGAGAAAAAAGTTACTATCAAACCAGCGGACAAAGGCGGCACCATAGTACTGCAGAATACCACTGCATACCGAGAAGTGTGCCTTCAATTGTTGGCAGATGCAAGAAACTATGTCAAAATCAAAGAAGACCCTACGGAACGCTTACGCGTAGAAATTGCCTACTTAGTGGAGGAATCAACAGCGAATGGTTGGATAACCAAAAAGAAGCTGATTTTTTGGAAAACAACAAGCCCACGATCCCTTACTTCTATACCATCCCAAAGATTCATAAATCTATGGAAAAACCTCCTGGGAGACCAATAGTATCCGGCATTGGGTCAATCCTTGAACCCCTCTCAAAGTTTGCTGACGCTTTCTTACGACCCATAGTACAGAGTACTAACACGTACCTACAGGATACAAAAGCTGTCCTGTGCCTTCTACAAGATCTATCCTTCGACCCTACAATCAACATCTTAATGGGGCTTGATGTTGAAAGCTTGTACACTAGTCTACCGCATAAGGAAACCCTGCAAATCCTTGAAGAAGTACTCTTCGAGAACCCTTGGATTTACCACACACCAAGACACGTAGTCCTCGAATGTTGCCGACTGGCCCTAACTGAGAACTACTTCAGATTTGAAGATACCTTATATCGTCAAGTGCACGGCACTAGTATGGGGAGCACTTTCGCGCCGAGTGTGGCAGGACTCTATGTCCATCACCTTGAGAAACAGAAGATCCTAAACCCTCAAAATCCACACATCAATAACTTGAAACTATGGAAACGTTATATTGATGATGTGCTTGTGATTTGGGAAGGTAATGAGACCGAGGCCACGATTTTATCAGTTGGCTGAACTTACAGGACCCGCTTTTAAAGTTCACCCACACTATGAGCCGGTCCCAATTGGTCTTTCTGGACCTAAACATCATGGCTAACCAAGGTAGCCTGACCACAACCACGCATTTCAAACCCACAGCAAGAAATTGTCTTTTAATTTACGATAGTTTCCATCCCAAACAACTAAAAGACAATTTACCTTTTGGTCAGTTCTTGCGCCTAAGAAGAAATTGCACTGAGAAAATAGATTATCATATCCAAGCAAAGGACTTGGCTGAGAAATTGGAAGCCAGACAGTATCCCAAGCACCTAATCTCAGCAGCCAAGAAAAGAGCAGGCAATAACAACAGAGAGGCCCTTCTTGAACCCAGACAAAACCAAAGTACACAAGACAAGAGACCGATCTGCATAACGACCTATAACATAGCATCAAACAAGGTGTCTAAGATCATCAAAAAACATTGGCGGACATTAAACAGTGCAAACCTAGACATACCAAAACCGATGTTTAGTCACAGAAAAGGAAGAAACCTTAAGAACTACTTTGTGCACACTCGTCCCAAAAACAACACTAAATTTGATGGACAGAGAACCCTACAAACTCTACCTACGGGACATTACCCGTGCAATAACTGCAGTGTTTGTCACCTCACGTCAGCCACCAAAAGAGTGATATTTAACAATCAAATGACATGGGAACTCCGTAGTTTCACTAATTGCAATACCACAGGAGTGGTATATTTAATCACCTGCACCTGCAATCTCCACTATGTAGGGATGACCACACGGAAAGCCAGTACTAGGATTGTTGAGCACCGTAGTAACATCAGGTGCAAACGGGCGACAACAAAAATGTCAACACATTTTATTGAAAAACAACATACACCCAACGACATGAGGTGGTTGGTCCTAGAACATGTCAAATGCAATGACAACCTCGAGCAGCGACTATTTGAGAGAGAACAACGCTGGGTTTTTAAATTGCGTACAGATAGTCAAGGTTTGAATGACAATATTCCGTGGGGACAGTTCGTAAGATAACAATACCTGCCCTTTTATAACTTTAGTATATTATCTCCTCCTGTGCCACATCGATTGGCCACCGTCTGGAAGAATTAACAGTCATCCTATAAGTGCAACTATTCTCCTCTCATGACCAAATACACTTTTAGAGAGAGGTAGTACAACATCCCCTTGCATAATATCTAAGTTTGGCATATCTTGTTTTTGTGTTTGTTTATATGTTTGCCTTTAATCACTTTAGTTATTCCCTAATAGGCACTCTAAATGAGCCTCACGCATAAATCATTGTGAGGCGCATGTTTGTTTATATGTTTGGTTGCATTGTCTGCCTCTAATCACTTTATGTCCTTTACAATAGGCACTAATAACTAACTTCTCCAAAAGGGCCGCCAATTTTAGCCAAAGGCGGCGGCCATTTTGTTAAAGTTTCCGCTCTAGTCCTTTTCTCTTGACTAAGCGGAGACACTTCCTTTAAATACCAGCACCCGGGAGAGACTCGCTAATATGCGGTCGCGAGGGTAAGCAGGCAACACGCCGGAGCAGATATCATCCACAAGTAAGCTAATTCCTTTTCAGAACCGGACCAGGCAGCCAGCGGAAACACTCACAGTGCACCCGCTCTGTTTTGTAGCTACGAAGCCTTCATTATCGCTTTGTTTTGCTTCTACCCACAGTGCCGATGATCTCTCCAGCCCCTCAAAGACCATGAAGCACATTCTTGCTCTATAATTAGTATGTGTTATTCTCCTTAATGTAGTTCTCTATGTCGTATTGTCTGTCGGTATGAGTCAGTGTGCGTTTCTACTGACTGGCGCACGTCATGAAGTCACAAGGCAATCACACACTGCCTGGCTTGACCGTGATCACTTATAATTAAGCAAACAATTAATTCAATAAGGTCGGTTTTTAAAGGGTAATGTCACGTGGAGACTTTTTCGTTTTTAAACTAAAACTGGGCATTAACGAGGCCACGACTTATGAGGTGTTCATAGCCCACGTAACCACATAAGGTTATTAACGGGAGAGCTCTGAACAATACACACCAGCAATGGATAAGTGAGTGTCTGAATGGATGCGTGATTGCGTAGCATGGCGGTTTCAATAACTTACCTACATAGCATGAAGTAGGTTGTACATGATAAATGCTATTTCTCTTTTCTGTTTTGGATACTACTTGATCAGCAGCATGACGGTTCTAATATCCACCTACACAGCACGAAGTAGGTTGTACTTGATAATGCCATTTCTCCTTTCTCTATTGCAGATACTACGTGGTCAATGCACCGTATGTATTAACCTTTGCCTGCTTAAATTCCGCAGCATCGTTTTTTCCTATTCTTAGGTCAACTTGGAGTGGTACGAAACAGGGCTGGACCCTGTTTGTCCTGAAGAAGAGCATTGGGGAAGCTCGAAACTAGTTGACGTCCACTAGGGACCCCTGACTCATTAAAGACAGGCACCCTAGAGACCAACCCCGTTTTTAATATATCGGCTAGGAGCCTGAATAAATTCTTTTTTTGCCCACTAGCTAGATATTTTTAAGTTCACCCACTCCACCTCTATCACTGCACCACACATAGTCACCCACAATTAGTGCTCCTACGTAGTGTCGCAAGTCGCAGCACGCCTCAACCTGCAGCGGGTTGGGATGGCCCCAATGATGAAGCATGTCACCATGGGGAAACCCTGGTGAGTGAGGGGACTCAAGAAAGGACATTTTTCCTTCCTTACTGTTTTTTCTGACTCTCATAGAGCAAAAAACCTTTTGTAGAATTTGGCTAGGTACTTGTAACCGAGATCTCGGTTTTTGTGAATTCTTGATCATTTTGGAGGGTGGACCTAGCGTATCCCTCTTTCTCCCCCCCTCCTTTTTTCTGATGTAGAAGTTTATTCATGCTGCTTCAGCCGTGACAAGCTTTACATGCTACATGCATTTGCATGCCGCTATATTGGGCGTAAACTTACTAGAGGAGGTGTGATCAGCGTAGTCCAACGATAGTGGAGGCACGTCTCGGATTGGCCAATCGGGGGCCAAATGCAGAGAAAAGTTTCCTGCACTGCAACGTGGTAACCTAGCAACGTAGTGTTTGGGCAAGCTGACACACGGAGACACCGCAAGGCATGGTGAAAGAGAAGCATTGAACAACTGTGTCTTGGGCTGCCGCCAGTGCATCCAGTGTTGCCGGATTGCGGGGTTGAAGGATTGCTATCTTTAAATTGGCTTCTGCGGAATGCGGTGTAGCATCTCCATTTGCCGGGGATTTTAGAGGAATGTCGGGTGAGAGATCGCTCACCGGGGGGAAACTTGAATATATTTGATTACTTTTATCCTTGCCATCATAAGTTTGGTGATGCGGCTATGCTATGTATATTTCTAATTCTGGTATCATTCTGCTGCCATGTTTTGTTTCATGCCATACGTTTCGGCCTACATGTGTTTGTTTTATGCAAGTCTGATTTTCTGCATGTGGATATTTTTATGTATCCTCAGTATGATGGTGTATGGGTGTTATGTCATTCTTATTTTGCTGTCTGAGTACGTTGTTAGCTATGCCATGCTGATTTATTGATGCTATCATTAATTTCCTGCCTATGTGTATTATGCCTAGGCTGTCCGGTTTTAGGTTTAAACCTATAATAACTGATAAAACCCTACCGAAAGGGAAATAGCCCTCAGCAGTGTACACATATAAACACTGAAAAAACACCTGCATAACCACAAACTAAATGCCATTCAAAGAAAGGAAAAGGAGAGTGAAAGAGTCATTTTTTTTCTTCCTGAAGGGGCCAATACAATGTAACTTTGTTATACAAGCTAGCAGCAAGAAAGACTGGGCAATCATTATTCTGCTTCAGTTTTGTTGTTTAGGGATGTCACTAAAATACTGTTTCTTCTTCCTTTTGCTTTTTTCCCGTTTTGTGGTCTTTGGTCTAAAGATGCAGGGTTTAGAAGCTTGTTTTAGGTCTTGTTTAATTATTTTATAAACTGTAGGGAATCAGGAAATATCAAAATCATGTTTGATATTTTGGCTGCATTTGATTCTTTCATTGATGGGTAAAATGGCTGGTTTCAGAAGAATCTTTCCCAATATGTGCCATCACATTTACCCACAGAGAATGGGTAAAACCCTTGATACATCAGACCCCAGTTTCTAGTGAGTCAGTATTGATAGTAGGTGAATTGCCAACACCTCAGGTTTTAAACATGACTGACTGACTGACAAGTATATGTGAAAAGAGTGCTATCATAAAGCATCTGGGATAGTGGTAAAAACATGACAGGATGGAACATGGAATGCAGTATCACTTGGAATGCTGCTGCAAAAAGGTTCTTTCCAAGTTCAACAAAGATTGGAGTGATATTGTTTGTATTTGCAGGGATTCAGCTATGTATATGAAAAGGTTGTGTGATGACCTCTCAAAATCGATACCTGAGCTGAAGTGCTTCCCTGTAAGAGATCCTTGCCACTTGTTAGATGGTATGCTGAAAAGATCTTTACAATCTTCATCGTTAATGAAGAATGCTATTGACTTTTTAGTCCATTCTGGTGCACTGTTTTGTTATGCGCGGGAACTAAAACACAAATATTTCTCATTTTGTGCTTTCTGTGGCATCAAAGAAAGAGTCATCCCAACTGTGTCACTTAGCTGATGCTTTTCAGCCCAAGGGGCTGTGAATGCTATATTATCCATGTGGCAACCGTTTACAGAATTTTTGCTGAGTGAGGATGCCAAAGGCAAGAAATGTTAGGATCTTTGGTCGCACATTGATAGTGATGTGAAAAAAAGTACACTGTACTGCATTCTTGGATTTTTACAGGAAAACATAACTTCTGTAGTGGACATAATAAAAAAACTAGAGTCTGAAAACACCCTTGTCTGCCAAGTGTTCAGCATAATTGATGTAGATGTGAAACATCTCCTTGAGAGAAGGCTGGGCGACACCTTTAGTGACTTTGGCACTGACATGTTCCATGCTAGAGTGCTTGCCAGTTGGTGAACAAAGCAATGTTGAAGAGCAATTCAGGAACTTTTATTTTACAATGTATGAGAAATGGCTTGCAATGATGCATAGAATTTTCTCTGTAGTTTCAAAAGTGCTGCTTCATTTTTGATCGCTTCAATAACTCTGAGGGTATAAGCGCCCAGTTCAACGCAAATGTTGCAGAACCTGCCCAGAGAATCGAAATCTTCAAGTGCACCAGTATTGGCATGGAAAGCTATGTCAGTGGCCAGAGTTAGCTAATTGTGTACTGGCTGTTTTGGCATTGCCCGTCTCAAGTGCCAATGTTGAGAGGGCCTTTTCACAGAAAAAGTTTATATGGGAATTAAAAAGCGCGTGCACATGACCAAATACTCACTGAAGAATTATTGTATGGTGTACTACAATAGGTTTGATTTGCAAACATGTATTTGGACCTCATATACACTGTACGTACACTGTCTATATACCATGCATTATCAGTGTTGAAAGCAAGCAATAATAAAAGCAAAACATTCCATAAACACTGGAAAAACACTGTTTCTGTTGTTTTTAATGGCGCGAAAATGTGTAACCACTGATAACCACTGTTTTTTTAAGGTATTGAAATCACTTGAAAACACTGGAAAAAAAACACCGGAATTGACCAAAAATAGAAACTGAAAACAGGAAAGCCTAATTATGCCATGCTTGTGTGGAGGTCTAGAGTTTTTACCCCATTCTTGTAAGGTGTGTGGCATGTGATATGCAGAATGCTGTTGAGTTGTAAGGGTCGAGTACCCTGGTGTTGTGATTGTGAAGTTGTGTACTCTGGCATGGGATCGTGTACCCCAGTGTGTTTTACTTGAGACCTTCGATCCTGTCAGGTGTGCAAAATGTTGTGTGGTTGTGGGGTTGTGTACCTGGTGTGTTTTACCTGAGACCTCCGGTCCCATCAGGTGTGCAAAAAGTTGTGTGCGTTGTGGGGTCATGTAACCTAGTGTCTTTTACCTGAGACCTTCAGTCCCGTCAGGTGATAAAAAAGTGGTTGCGTTGTGGGGTCATGTAACCTACTGTGTTTTACCTGAGACCTTCGGTCCTGTCAGGTGTGCAAGAAGTGATGTGCGTTGTGGGGTTATGTACCCTGGTGTGTTTTACATGAGACCTCCAGTCCCATCAGGTGTGCAAAAAGTTGTGTGCATTGTGGGGTCGTGCACCCTGGTGTGTTTTACCTGAGACCTTCAGTCCCGTCAGGTATGCAAAAAGTGGTATGTGCAGAAGGGGGTGAGTGAAGGTGTTAGTGTTACACCGTGTTACACCCCTGTGGTGGTTTCAGTTCTCGAAGTCCCGCACAGGATTATTTTGCTATGATTTTAATTGCAGGATTATATTATAGTTATCTTTAACCCCTTCGATGCTCATGACGGAATGGTTCCGTCATGAGCATCGGTGCCCCTGTGCTCATGACGGAACCATTCCGTCATGAGGCCAGGGGCACGAAATCCCTCTGCTGCAGACAGCAGAGGGATTTCCTTTCTCCCCCACAGCTTCCCCAGCTCCCGAGGCCCCCCTCCCTTTCAGTGAAATGAAGATCAGCGCGCACGTCGCGCTGACTTAATTTACTGAAAACAAAACTAAAATGAGCCTTTAGGCTCATTTCAGTTTCACTTTCTACGTGCTCAAGGGGCTATCTCAGCCCCTGAGCACGTAGAAAGACGGGAGAGGTATCATTGGAAAGGGAGAATCTCCCTTTCCAATGGTACCCCTCCCAGTGGATCGCTGCTTGGGGATCGCCCCAGGAGGGCGATCCCCAAGCAGGATCCACCCACTAAGGCACCAGGGAGGGGGAGCGTCCCCTTGGGCAAGGGCTTTTGCTCCCCCCAAAAAATTGCCATTGTTCAGTCTTTCTGCCCCCTGGGGGCAGATGGGAGCAGTAGCCCCCAATCTGCCCCCCCGGGGGGGCAGAAAGCCCACTAGACACCAGAGATTTTTATTAGGTGCATTCTTTTCAGGGTGGGGGCTGCCCAAAATGGGCACGCCAATGCCCCTACCCCACAGCCACCATTACAGCCTTTCTGCCCCCCCTGGGAGGCAGATGGGGGCAGTAGCCCCCAATCTGCCCCCCCGGGGGCAGAAAGCCCACTAAACACCAGGGATTTTTTTGGATGCATTTTTTTTTAGGGTGGGGGCTGCCCGAAATGGGCACGCTAATGCCCCCACCCCCCCACCACCATTACAGCCTTTCTGCCCCCCCTGGGAGGCAGATGGGGGCAGTAGCCCCCAATCTGCCGCCCCGGGGGGGCAGAAAGCCCACTAAACGCCAGGGATTTATTTTATGTGTAATTTTTTTTTTAGGGTGGGGGCTGCCCAAAACGGGCACGCTAATGCCCCCACCACCGTCACCATTACAGCCTTTCTGCCCCCCCGGTGTGGCAAAAAGCCCACTAAACGCCAGGGATTTTTTTTGGCGTGGTTTTTTTTGGGTGGGGGCTGCCCGAAACGGGCACGCCAATGCCCCCACCCCCCCACCACCATTACTGCCTTTCTGCCCCCCCTGGGGGGCAGATGGGGGCTGTAGCCCTTAATCTGCCCCCCCGGTGGGGCAGAAAGCCCACTAAACGCCAGGGATTTTTTTTGTGCAATTTGTTTTAGGGAGGGGGCTGCCCAAAATGGGCACGCCAATGCCCCCACCCCCGTCACCATTACAGCCTTTCTGCCCCACCCTGGGGGGAAGATGGGGGCTGTAGCCCCCAATCTGCCCCCCCGGTGGGGCAGAAAGCCCACTAAACACCAGGGATTTTTTTAGTGCAATTTATTTTTTGGGTGGGGGCTGCCCAAAACGGGCATGCTAATGCCCCCACCCCGCCGCCAACATTACAGCCTTTCTGCCCCCCCTGGGAGGCAGATGGGGGCAGTAGCCCCCAATCTGCCCCCCTGGGGGGGCAGAAAGCCCACTAAACGCCAGGGATTTTTTTTGTGCAATTTTTTTTAGGGTGGGGGCTGCCCAAAATGGGCACGCCAATGCCCCCACGCCCTTGCCACCATAACAGTCTTTCTGCCCCCCCCCGGGTGGCAGAAAGCCCACTTGACGCCAGGGATTGTTTTTTGCAATTTTTTTTAGGGTGGGGGCTGCCCGAAGTGGGCACGCCAATGCCCAAATCCCCGCCACCATTACAGCCTTTCTGCTCCCCCTGGTCTCCCGATAAAAATGGTACCTCACACGCGTGGGTGGGGCAAGTACCCGCGACAGGCAAGGGCCCAAAACCTAGTGAGGCGACATCAAAATTACCTATCACAAACCAACCTGGTTTCAAGGGGGGTCCAATGAGTTTTTGGCCCCGGGTTCGGCGGCCAGCTAGGGAAACCTACCAAACCCACACATTTCTGAAAACTAGATACCCGGGGGATTCCAGGGAGGTATGGCTTGCGTGGATCCCCCAAAGTTTTCTTACCCAGAAACCCCCAGAAACCTGAAATTTTGCTGAAAAAATCACTTTTTTCACACATTTTTGTGTGGGAAAGTTGTGGCATCACCGGGCTGAAACAAATTTCCTACCACCCAGTGTTTCCCCAGGTCTCCCGATAAAAACGGTGCATCACTCGGGTGGGAGGCCCAAGTACCCGCGACAGGCAAGGGCCCAAAACGTATTGAGGCGACATCAAAATTGCCTATCAGAAGACGACCTGGTTTTGCAAGGGGGTCCCATGACTTTTGGCCCGGGGCTCGGCGGCCACCTAGAGAAACCTACCAAACCCACACATTTCTGAAAACTAGACACCCGGGGGATTCCAGGGAGGTATGGCTTGCGTGGATCCCCCAACGTTTTCTTACCCAGAATCCCCCAGAAACTTGAAATTTTGCTGAAAAAATCCCTTTTTTCACACAATTTTGTGTGGGAAAGTTGTGGCATCACTGGGCTGACACAAATTTCCTACCACCCAGCATTGCCCCAGGTCTCCCGATAAAAATGGTGCCTCACTCGGGTGGGAGGCCCAAGTACGCGCGACAGGCAAGGGCCCAAAACGTATTGAGGCGACATCAAAATTGCCTATCAGAAGACGACCTGGTTTTGCAAGGGGGTCCCATGAATTTTGGCCCGGGGCTCGACGGCCACCTAGGGAAACCTAGCAAACCCACACATTTCTGAAAAGTAGACACCCGGGGGATTCCAGGGAGGTATGGCTTGCGTGGATCCACCAACGTTTTCTTACCCTGAATCCCCTGCAAACCTGAAATTTTGCTGAAAAAATCACTTTTTTCACACATTTTTGTGTGGGAAAGTTGTGGCATCACCAGGCTGACAAAAATGTCCTACCACCCAGTGTTCCCCCAGGTCTCCCGATAAAAATGTTGCCTCACTCGGGTGGGAGGCCCAAATACGCGCGACAGGCAAGGGCCCAAAATGTATTGAGGCGACATCAAAAATGCCTATCGCAAAACGACCTGGTTTTGCAAGGGGGTCCCATGACTTTTTGGCCCGGGGCTCGGCGGCCAACTAGGGAAACCTAGCAAACCCACACATTTCTGAAAAGTAGACACACGGGGGATTCCAGGGAGGTATGGCTTGCGTGGATCCACCAACGTTTTCTTACCCAGAATCCCCTGCAAACCTGAAATTTTGCTGAACAAATCACTTTTTTCACACATTTTTGTGTGGGAAAGTTGTGGCATCACCAGGCTGGCACAAATTTCCTATCACCCAGCGTTCCCCCAGGTCTCCCGATAAAAATGGTACCTCACTCGGGTGGGAGGCCCAAGTACGCGCGACAGGCAAGGGCCCAAAACGTATTGAGGCAACATCAAAATTGCCTATCAGAAAACGACCTGGTTTTGCAAGGGGGGTACCATGACTCTTTGGCCTGGGGCTCGGCGGCCACCTAGGGAAACCTACCAAACCCACACATTTCTGAAAAGAAGACACCCGGTGGATTCCAGGGAGGTATGGCTTGCGTGGATCCCCCAACGTTTTCTTACCCAGAATCCCCCAGAAACCTTAAATTTTGCTGAAAAAGTCACTTTTTCCACACATTTTGTGTAGGAAAGTTGTGGCATCACCGGGCTGACACAAATTTCCTACCACCCAGCGTTCCCCAGGTCTCCCGATACAAATGGTGCCTCACTCGGGTGGGAGGCCCAAGTACCCGCAACAGGCATGGGCCCAAAACGTATTGAGGCAACATCAAAATTGCCTATCAGTAGACGACCTGGTTTTGCAAGGGGGTCCCATGACTTTTGGCCCGGGGCTCGGCGGCCACCTAGGAAACCTAGCAAACCCACACATTTCTGAAAAGTAGACACCCGGGGATTCCAGGGAGGTATGGCTTGCGTGGATCCACCAACGTTTTCTTCCAGAATCCCCTGCAAACCTGAACTTTTGCTGAAAAAATCACTTTTTTCACACATTTTTGTGTGGGAAAGTTGTGGCATCACCAGGCTGACACAAATTTCCTACCACCCAGCGTTCCCCCAGGTCTCCCGATAAAAATGGTCGCCTCAATACGTTTTGGGCCCTTGCCTGTCGCGCGTACTTGGGCCTCCCACCCGAGTGAGGCACCATTTTTATCGGGAGACCTGGGGCAATGCTGGGTGGTAGGAAATTTGTGTCAGCCCAGTGATGCCACAACATTCCCACACAAAATGTGTGAAAAAGTGATTTTTTTCAGCAAAATTTCAAGTTTCTGGGGGATTCTGGGTAAGAAAACGTTGGGGGATCCACGCAAGCCATACCTCCCTGGAATCCCCGGGTGTCTAGTTTTCAGAAATGTGTGGGTTTGGTAGGTTTCTCTAGGTGGCCGCCGAGCCCCGGGCCAAAAGTCATGGGACCCCCTTGCAAAACCAGGTCAGTCTTCTGATAGGCAATTTTGATGTCGCCTCAATACGTTTTGGGCCCTTGCCTGTCGCGGGTACTTGGGCCTCCCACCCGAGTGATGCACCGTTTTTATCGGGAGACCTGGGGAACACTGGATGGTAGGAAATTTGTTTCAGCCCGGTGATGCCACAACTTTCCCACACAAAAATGTGTGAAAAAAGTGATTTTTTCAGCAAAATTTCAGGTTTCTGGGGGTTTCTGGGTAAGAAAACTTTGGGGATCCACGCAAGCCATACCTCCCTGGAATCTCCCATGTGTCTACTTTTCAGAAATGTGTGGGTTTGGTAGGTTTCCTAGGGGCCGGCAGAGCTAGGGTTCAAAAACTACAGCTAGGCACTTTGCCAAAAAAGGGTCATTTTTCACAGTGAAATTGGGGTGTGTCCACATTGCGTTTTGCGTCGTTTCCTGTCACGGGCACTAGGCCTACCCACACAAGTGATGTGCCATTGTTCTCAGAAGACTTTGGGGAACGTGGGGTGGGTGGAATTTTGTGGATCCATGTAGATTCCAGAACTTTCCACCACAGAAAAGCGAGGAAAATGTGTTTTTTTTTACACTTTTTTAGGTTTGCAAGGGATTCTGGGTAACAGAACCTGGTGAGAGCCAGTCAAGTCACCCCATCCTGGATTCCCCTGGGTGTCTAGTTTTCAAAAATGTATAGGTTTGCTAGGTTTCCCTAGGTGCCGGCAGAGCTAGGGTTCAAAAACTACAGCTAAGCACTTTGCAAAAAAAGGGTCATTTTTCACTGTGAAAATGTGGTGTGTCCACGTTGTGTTTTGCGCTGTTTCCTGTCGCGGGCACTAGGCCTACCCACATAAGTGAGGTACCATTTTTCTAGGAAGACTTTGGGGAATGCGGGGTGGGTTGAGTTTTGGGGATCCACGCAGATTCCAGAACTTTCCACCACAGAAAAGTGAGGAATATGTGGTTTTTTTGACAATTGTTTAGGTTTGCAAGGGATTCTGGGTAACAGAACCTAGTGAGAGCCAGTCAAGTCACCCCATCCTGGATTCCCGTGGGTGTCTAGATTTAAAAAATGTATAGGTTTGCTAGGTTTCCCTAAGTGCCGGCAGAGCTAGGGTTCAAAAACTACAGCTAGGCACTTTGCAAAAAAAGGGTCATTTTTCACTGTGAAAATGTGGTGTGTCCACATTGCGTTTTTCGCTGTTTCCTGTTGCGGGCACTAGGCCTACCCACACAAGTGAGGTACCATTTTTCTCGGAAGACTTTGGGGAACGCGGGGTGGGTGGAAGTTTGTGGATCCACGCAGAATCCAGAACTTTTCACCACAGAAAAGTGAGGAAAATGTGTTTTTTTTGACAATTCTTTAGGTTTGCAAGGGATTCTGGGTAACAGAACCTGGTGAGAGCCAGTCAAGTCACCCCATCCTGTATTCCCCTGGGTGTCTAGTTTTCAAAAATGTATAAGTTTGCTAGGTTTCCCTAGGTGCCGGCAGAGCTAGGGTTCAAAAACTACAGCTAGGCACTTTGCAAAAAAGGGGTAATTTTTCACTGTGAAAATGTGGTGTGTCCACGTTGCGTTTTGGGCCGTTTCCTGTCGCGGGCAGTAGGCCTACCCACACAAGTGAGGTACCGTTTTTCTCGAAAGACTTTGGGGGACGCGGGGTGGGTGGAATTTTGTGGATCCATGCAGATTCCAGAACTTTCCACCACAGAAAAGTGAGGAAAATTTGTTTTTTTTTACAATATTTTAGGTTTGCAAGGGATTCTGGGTAACAGAACCAGGTGAGAGCCAGTCAAGTCACCCCATCCTGGATTCCCCTGGGTGTCTAGTTTTCAAAAATGTATAGGTTTGCTAAGTTTCCCTAGGTGCCGGCAGAGCTAGGGTTAATAAAACTACAGCTATGCACTTTGCAAAAAAAGGGTCATTTTTCACTGTGAAAATGTGGTGTGTCCACGTTGCGTTTTGGGCCGTTTCCTGTCGCAGGCACTAGGCCTACCCACACAAGTGAGGTACCATTTTTATCGGGAGACTTAGGGTAACACAAAATTGTAGAGCAACTGTTATTATCTATTGACTTTTGATGCATTTCTGCCTTCCAAATGAAAGACAATGTGTAAAAAGAAGTCATTTTGAAAAATGTCCTATAATTCTCATGCTAGTATGGGTACTCCCAATTTCGGAAATATGCAAATATCTACTATTTCTAAACTCTATATTTTGTTCCCATTTCAGAAATACATAGGTGTCTTTCATACCGATTTTTCCATGTATAAATTTTCCCAGAATAATTGCTATATACCCGGTACATAATAAAAAACCATTGCAAGACGCTGCTCAGTTATTGGCTCTGGGTTCGTCGGGTTGTTGGTGAACCTACAAGTCCTATATATCGCCACAACCAGAAAGGTCCAGCGGATGTAACGGTATATTGCTTTCAAATAGCTGTCATAATTAGAAGAAGTTACAGGTGAAAATGTTGACACAAATGGCTGATTTTTTCAACTAATTTTCAATTTTTCCTATATTTAACTGTTTGTTTCTATAAAGAAAACTTGAAGGATCTACACAAATGACCCCTTGCTGAATTCAGAATTTTGTCTACTTTTCAGAAATGTATAGCTTTCTAGGATCCATTATTGCTTTCATACCCATTTCTACCATTAACTGGAAGGAGGTTGAAAGCACAAAAATAGCAAAAATAGACTATGTCCCAGAAAAATGCCAAAACTGTAAAATTTTTTGGTTTTCTGACAAAAGTCTGCTTGTCCCTGAAAGCTGGGAAGATGGTGATTTCAGCACCACAACCCCTTTTTGATGCCATTTGCAGGGAAAAAACCAGACGCTTTCATCTGTAGCCCTTTTTCGCATTTTTCCCCAAAAAACCAAAATTTAGCTGTATTTTGGCTAATTTCTGGGTCCCCTCCAGGGGAATCCACAAACCCTGGGTACCTTTAGAATCCCCATGATGTTGGAAAAAAAGGACGCAAATTTGGCGTGGATACGTTATGTGGTCAAAAAGTTACAGGGGCCTAAGCGCGAACTACCCCAAATAGCCCAAAAAAGGCTTAGCACAGGAGGGGAAAAGGCCTAGCAGCGAAGGGGTTAAGAGCTGTGATTTATTTTATCCGATACCATAGGACTGTTTTATCATTTACCATCTTATGTTCTATGATATTTCCAATTGTAATTTTTATTGTATATATAAAGGGGGGAGATGTGTTGTAACTTAACGCATCCTCCCCAGCATTCCAAGCCCTGATGCTCAGCCAGTGTGTGAGGTCATGTAGAATGTTGAGAGTGTTTGTGTTGAAAGGAGTGTCAGTTCAAGATATGGGCTGAGCGGCAAGGATACTACTCCTGCTGGGGCTTAGCTACCTACTTACCTACTTGTAACTAAGATCTAATAAACCTTCTTCTTATAATCTATACTAAGGCGATTGAACTTCTTTTACAACATACATTTTATTAGGGGGAGTGTAACACCCCAAACACCCCTCTCCCCCCCAAACCTAAGCCACTGTACACAGGCTAACCCCCAGAGACATCTGCATCACTCACAACAGTACACTTAAAATATCTATGAGGTAAACTTGTATGCTCGTCAAAGCAGTACCCTAAAAGACACGTGCATTGTGGAAAGGGCACCCCCAAAGTACATGTCAGGTATATATCTGCACTTTACACCAGCGTGCCACCAGAGACCTCCGTCACTTCTCATTTTGCACATTTCGTAATCCGACCCCAACATATGCCTGTCAGTTATGCACCTCCATTTCTCCCCAGTAGTGATCCACGTGAAATGCGTGTTCAAACTGGTCAAGATTGGTAACTGAGCTGAACGGAGGACGCGAGAACGTGTAGTCATCTCCAGGGCGCGAGTTCGAATCCAAGCAGACCCCCAAAAAACGTAGGGGCATATTAGCAAGACCGACGATAAAATTATCGCCGTTTTAGCGGCAGGAAACTGCCGCTAAAACGGCGATAATGGGCTTGCTAATATGCGTTATAGAATTCAATAGAAGCCCAGGTTAGATGTCCTGCACATCTAACCTGGGCTTCGATTGGAATTCTATAACGCATATTAGCAAGCCCATTATCGCCGTTTTAGCGGCAGTTTCCTGCTGCTAAAACGGCGATAATTTTCTCGCCGGTCTTGCTAATATGCCCCACAATCTTCTCTATGTTGGTAAACTGCTCATTGTCAACTTATTTACAGCGCCTAGAAATTGCAAAGGTGTGGTATGTAGCGCCATTTAAGGAATACTTTATTATAACTCCTCAGAGCAGTACCCAAAAAACACTTTTAGGATGGGTATACAGCCAAATTCTACTCCCAAAGATATTTGTGTTGCAACCAACACAAAAGAATGCTGAAAAAAAAACAAGGGGTATAGTTCTGCACCTCACACAAAATAAGCATATTTCTGCATTCCTGACCTCAAACGGCCGCTGGTCATTATGCAATCACCTGTGAAGCACTCACAGCAGTGATGCCAACAAAACTGCCAGACATCACTAAACACACTTCAATACCACCCTCTTGACTGTAAGCCCTAATTAAGGAAATATTGTAGTAGACTTTAAGTGCTTTTTAATTGCCTCCGACATTTCATAACATGGCCATGCCCTGACCCCCATAGACATTCACTGTTGGATTAAGTGAATTGCAAACCCTTTGGCATTTAGTCTAGAGAAAAACAAGTTTCGCAATTTAGATTGTTTCCAACAAAGAGCTGAACTGAAGGTATTTGTCGCCCTCCTGTGGCCACAGTTATAGTACTAGATTCACCACACGAGAGCGTGTGAGGGGCAGCCCAGGCAGGAGTCGTGGCCATGGACCGTGCCATGAACAGCGTTGGCTTATGATTAAGAGCAGAGCTGAGGGCCTGTTTCTGGCATTTGCACTGTGTCAAAAGGAACCACTTTGGGCCAGATTTAATAAATTATCATGCAACGCAGGGCAGCAGCCAAAAATGCTGAGCTGGGCTGCGCTGCGTGAGAAGGACAGACCAGGAGAGTGCCATTTCTACAGAGATATGGCATTCTTCTCCCCTCTCCCTAGCGCCAGCGCAGCATTTTGCTTCCGAGAGACACACATACACCTTTCCGCCATAGTGCAAGGGTGTGTGCCTGAGTGTAACATAGGTTTTGTAAAGGAAGGGTACCTTTCCAGAACAAAATACTATGCCTAGCCAACTTTTTAAACTTTTCCTACTTTGCATGTGTGCTGTACAGTGCAGCACTCATGCCAAGTTGGAAAAGAAAGGAGAAATCAGAACATTTCTCCATTTAACGCCTGCTTTCAAGTATTTTATTTTAATTTGATTTAGACCTCTACTGAAGTCACCAAATAATTTTAAAATACCATTCCTTTCCACACGGCTCTAGTGTCCCCTCAGTACTCATCGATCCGGACCACAGGCGTCTGCATTATCCTGCAAGCGTACGACCCGACATCGCCCTATTTCGTCCGCACCCGGGCTACTTTTCGCACCCCGCCTGCCGCCTGCTCGGCTCCTTGCTACCTGCAACTTCGCCGGACACTGGACAGCCTCCTCCTGTCACACCAGGTTCCATCTTCCTTCCAAGCGCCGTGGCGTACCCGCCCCAGCCTTAGCTTCATATACGCCGTCAGCTTACCCACAGCCCGCGGTCCCCTACTTTCCTACCTTCGATTCCAGCGTGGCGCAATATCCAGCGCCTGTCTGCCCAGTTGCTCCCGTCTCCCGCTCGCCCCCTACCGGGTTGGAAGTATCACCGGTATCTGGGGTCCAGCACATCGCCAGATGCTATCGCTGTTTAGCCCTGATGAGTCACGGGACCTCTCCCAGTGACGAAACACGTGTCGGCTGGTTTATTGTGTTCAACATAGTCGTTGTTGAAATATAAAGAAACTTTTTGAACTAATACTGATGTCGACCACTGCATTTATATAACACATCGATACTGAATGTTATATTGCAAATACCCTCACCGCGTGTGCCCAGGACTGCGCTTAATTTTAAAATACCGTTTGATTCGAACAATTACAATACATCCACTTTTAATTTTTTTTAAGAAACTCTTAAAAAATTTGAACAAATTATGACAAACATATTCTTCGGGCGGCGATTTACATAGCATTACAAGACCTTGTACTGTGTAATATTATATCTAAAACAGATAGGCTTTAAATTCCGAAGTCTGGCCTCTACCAGAGTCGAATTTGGACATATAAACAGAACATGTAATAAATCTTGTACACCTCCATCACACAGATCGCACATACCTGTCGTATTATCACAATTGTTCCATTTCGAGTTAAAAACTTTCAACGGTAGAATCCCTAACCGCATTAAGATAATACAACGTTGGACCCTGTGAACTAAAGTGAAACATAGATATCCTTGCCGAGATTTATATTCTACAGTTTCTGCATATTGTGCATAATGTTTTAATTGGGAACAGTGTTTAACATCTAAGTCAAAACTTATTCTGAGAGTCAGATTTTTAAAGAAAAGCCTCAAATGGGCGGGAGTCCAAGATTCTAAAAGTGCTAATCTAAGATTCTTATTAAAAGTGTATTGCAACGACTCATTTTTAAAGGTTTCCGTTTAAAAATTTTGGTAGATAGGATTTTGCATCAAAAAGCATGGGTGGTTGCAAAGGATAGCTCATGTGAAATCCGTGTATCATCCTCTTGATGCTAAGTAACTCAAAGCAGCACTTCACACTGCTTTGCATTACTTTTAGGCAATTTATAGTGCAAAACAAGTTTTGCGCTGAAAAGTAAATAACGTAAAAAATCATTTTACATTGGTTAGAATTTCTTCAAGTTAGTCCTTGATTTTCACACAGCACAGCGTGGAAACAGAGAAAAATGTTTCTCTTTTTTTCCATTTCCATGTAGTGTTGTCTGAAAATCTTGCACTAACCCACAGACATTCTACGTTAAATGTTTGGGCATTGTACAGTGGAAAAGAATAAAAACAGGCATTCAACCATGCCATGACCCCTGATCTTTTAGGCAGGCAGGACACATTTTCTTCAGTTTTGGGGGAATATCATAAAGGTGCTGTACCTTTAGCAGCGCTTACATTAACTCTGAAAAATTCAGAGTTAAGTACATGCACAGTAGAAAGCGCAATCATATAAAAACATGTGCACAGCTGTGTCCTATGCGAACGCATACCTTCATGATTCAGTCCAGGGCTTTCACTGCTCACATTAATGCATTTGAATTAATGCATGCTAGCAAGGGAGCAACTGAGCGCTATACGTCACATGGGGGTTGGGAGATGAGATTGTGAACATCAAGTGGGGATTACACAAATACATTTCACACATTACATCTTTTTAGGCACAGGGAGATTAAGTTATTTGTCTAGAATCACACATTGTTGATTCAAGCACCGAGGTTGGGATTCAAACCTGGGTTACCTGATTGGCAGCTCTAATCACAAAGTCATATTTACTGCCTTCTGAGGTGCTTTGTATCCTTGGGCCTATATTTACTAATCCTTTGCGCTGGCATTCGCATGATGCAAAGGGGTGCAAGCTTCTGCACAGATCAACTTTCCCTAAAGCTGGAGCTCGAACAATATGTATCCACCTAGACAGATGGGATGCCTAGCACAGTGGATTTACTCACAGTAAGAACTACTCCACATGGGTGAGATGCAAAGTCATCGAATGACAGTCCCTAACAATGGGAGAGATGTGCTCCCATTTAAGTAAAATAAATAGATTTCAATCAATTTTATTTTCCTAGGACAGGCGTGGGGTGCTCAGGAGGGTGATCGGTGGTATGTCACTGAGGGGTGGCTAAGGGCTACTTTCTGCCATGCCTCATACACAACACAATCCAGTTATAACTATCAAAAGGTCTGTCCAGGATACCCTAACACACAGCAGAACAAGCTTGCCTTATACACAAAACTTTCTAATTCTCTCAAACACACAAAGAGAAGAACTCAAGCACAGGCAACAGGGCCATATCACAGAATGTGGCACTGGGGCTCAGTGGGTATTTGGGCCCAATACGTGCACCCAAATGGCACTTTGGTATTGTAGGAGGTGTCACAGATGCACATGCAGTCTCTTAAAAAAACACTGATCACAACATCACACATTTTGTGCCAATCACAATGGGGCATTCCTTGATTTACATGGTGGTGTGGCCCCATGGAAATAAGAAAAACACATTACCTTTGTATCTGCACCGTAGTACAGATATAGGTGGAGAGGCAAAGGAGCTGTGGGGAGGTGGATTGATAGTGCACCACATAGAGGGACCACACATTCTGTTCACCCCCAAAGGCACCCATAAGGTGGGACCTGTGAGGCACCCTGCTGCTGGTTGCTGCAGTAGTGCATTGCACCTACCTTCAGGGGAATGCCTCTCTCCCATCTCAAACCGAGGCCAGTCAGCCTCCTATGAAAGATGGAGCAGTGGTTTCAAACCAAAGCTCTGTCTTTTACTAATGCACCCCTCTTCAGCACAGACACGAATTGTCAGAGGTCGTGCCTGTGCTGTGGACAGAGCAGAGGGCGCACCCAGTTACGGGTGTGGCCAAATGCAAACTGAATTCAAGCTAGCATGGCTGATGTGGGGTGATGTCCCGAAATCGGTCCCAGGATGCTTGTTTCCGGTCCAGGGAGGCCCTGGCTTGGCAGTTCGGGCTGGACTGTTCCCATGAGGCACAGGGTCAAGACTGATTTGCATATGGCTGGGTCTAAACTGGGGTGGCATGGTGAGCAAAATAACAATGGATTTAACCCAGATCTAATGACTGTGGGTGAATGTTTGATTTGCTCTGCATTCCATCCATCATCTGTGTGTCTTTTGCTTTCTCACCCCAAATGCAAACTGAGACAGTGCCTTGATGCATAATTCTAGCCCTGAAGTGAACGTTTCCCTCACACAGTACATGCCCATCAGAGGCATCAGAAGTGCAGGCTTGCCCCATTCATCAAATAGATGCAGCATAGCAAGCAGTGATGCAAGCTTCTCTTTGACATATCAGGTACAGGGTATACATCACTGCATGCTTTCGTCACAAACACCGACGAGCTCAAGGCAACAGAAGTGCAAGCACTCCCCCACACATTCTCTCTCACTCTCTCTTTCTCTTTCACACATACAAAAATACAGAGGCACAGCCAGCAGCAATGCAAGTTCCCTTCCATGTTAGGGAAGAGGTGTGGCGCAGCGGCTAGAACGGCTGACTATGGAGCGCAGGGCTCACGGTTCGATCACCGGCGGCAGCTAAACTCAGCATTATGTGACTGGGCAATAGCTCACTTAATCTCCCCGACGGCCCCCAGCGCCTCGATACCCCTAGGAGTGATAAGTTCACACATTAAAAATCTGAAATTATTGTTATTATTATTATGTTGACACAGATAGCAGAACTCTAATTGTGCCACTAGAGGAACAGGTACAAAAGAAACAGCTCCCAGTAAGGTGACCTGGATGCTACAGTGTTATTCTGTGAGTGCAGGCATCTCACAAAAAGTAAAAGACTGGTCTCACACACCACCTGGTGTCATGCTTCATCATTGACCAGTCCTCGCCCTCTAAAAACTAGGTTTGATAGAAGGCGGGCATACACCTGAAGACAGGGATGCACTTCTAAAGCTAAGTGGGGGCCCTTTACAAAAACAAAGTGAAGTTAAAAAACCATTACAGATGTCAAACTCTTTAATATGACTGGCATCTGTATGGTAATTAAAAATGAGTGATCGGTGTCTTGGGGATTCTATTGTCCCCCCACCGTGATATACGTGGTCAACCTGCCAACACAGCACGGTAAGGGTGGAGCCCGATTGAATAACATAGGTCCTGATGAATGCTGTGGACCCTTCGGGGCCAATGGGCAGAAGTGCATCCCTGTCTTCAAGTGTATGCCCGCCTTCTATCAAACCTAGTTTTTAGAGGGCGAGGACTGGTCAATGATGAAGCATGACACCAGGTGGTGTGTGAGACCAGTCTTTTACTTTTTGTGAGATGCCTGCACTCACAGAATAACACTGTAGCATCCAGGTCACCTTACTGGGAGCGGCTCTTTTTGTGTTAAACATTATTGATTGGAGGCTGCCTGCTCCTAGTGCCCCGTGCCTCAAGGTCCCTTCCCTAGGTCTTACCCTGGGTTTGTGTGGTTAACAAAAGAAACAGCCACAGAGCAAAGTTCGTTCACACACAAACCACGACCACCAAAGGCACTGAGACAGCAGGAGAGTAAGGACCACTTTCAAGTAAGTCAGGGATGTCAGAGGAAGAAGTGCAAGCTCCACTCATTCAGAAAACAGATGCAGCTCAGAAATCAGCAGCGCAAGCTTCCCACACTGGTACAGCACAGGAAGGTTTTACTCATACACTCAGATGAGATTACAGCAGACGAAGCAGAGTGCAAGCTTAAGTCACCCGTAGAACAGGTACAGCGCAGACAGAAGCAAGAGAAGTTTACTTCACATAGAAAATCTATAGCATAGCTGAAGCCTCTTTCTCCTTCATTTACAAGGTACAACACAGACAGCTGCAGTGTGTTCTTCCCTTACACAAACAGCATTTACTGTACCAGAATCAGTAACACATTTCTCTGTCATGGCCATGGTGCGCCAAAGGTTTGTTCACTTTCCTTCTTGATTGAAGGGCAACTCTTCCTAGTAATCACAGTGTCACCCTGTGCAGTATAACACATGTGAAAGGTGTTATGTAGCTCTTTAATAGGGTCACATTTGGTAGTGGCAAAACACAAAAGTAAAAACCTCTAAGACAACCTCATAGTACTTGATTAGAGAGCGAGAATTTTGTGGCAGGCCCAAATATCTACGGGACAAGAGAAAAAGAGAAGAGCCTGGCAAAAGATTCCATAAGATAAATTCAAAAGTTATCTGGCGCCAAAAATCAGCGCAAACAGCACGACGTACAGGACTCCACCGCTCGAGGAACTCCACATAGCGCGGCAGAGTTTTTTCGGCACTTTATAGAGCTCCGTGTAGCGTGACTCAGCAAACTCCTCCCAGGCCTAGTATACACACAGTTTTCCTCTGACCCTGGACAGGCTATAGTAAACCCTGGGCACAGATGTGCTATATACTCACATTCACAGAACAGGTACAGCAAAGACAGTAGCAGTGCGAGTTTCACACTTGAGTGCCCTTAGGTGTCGAAAGAGTGGGCCATCATTTGGAGCAGTGTTTGGCTTCTTATTATTACGATGAGAAGGAACTCAGGCTAATATTCAAGTTGCCTCCTTGGGTACCATGAAGGACTAGACTGGAAACTACAATGACCAACCACCTCATTTTCTTAGGGCATCTCATGCTTTACCGTGGTCTGTCCTGCTGCCTGTACTGAGCTACAGCAGGACACCAAATGTCCCACTTTTTACCACTCAGATAACAAGCGAGACAAAGGCTCATCAGGAGAATTTGAGCTCTCCCATGGGACACCAAAGCAGCCCACCAGTGTGTCCAATTCTCAATCTTTTGGCCTCGTATGTGCTGTAAAAGAGGTGCCTGTCTGTGGCTGGGTGGAGAGTTGGTGTGACACAGGAGGAGTACTGCACAATGCAGCTTCAGGAATACATTTCATTCTGAAATGGAGCAAATGTGTGAATGAAAAATGCATGGGACCTGTCCATTGTATGTCTTCGATTAACCAGTTTCAGGATGCTCTCTTGCTGTGAGATTATGGAACAGAGTCCCAGGAAGAATACAATTTGCCCAAGATCACACAGTTTGGCAATGCTGGAGACCTGGGTCTACATTACAGTAATGATTGCTCAAAGACCATAACTTTACCACCATAATGCATTTTGGTGAATGGACCATGATGAGACAGGGCACTGTCACACCCCTGTTCCCAAGTAATACCCAATCAACTTCTTTGGGTCTTTTTTACCCCAAAAAGCTTACTAGCAGCTTTTAGATTGATTTTAAATACCCCCAATCTTGACAAAAATGGGAGCAGAGGAAAAAGTTAAGAAGGTGAATACCCAAGAGCACACAGTTTTTTAAAGGGAGAGGCTGAAATTAAAAACTGAGGGGCATATTCTCAAGAACGTGTGATAACCACCGCAAGTTTAGCTTAACGCAACTTCTCACATCGCAGTCCATCGCGGGAAAACAACGCCATGTTAACGTAGTATTCTCAACCTGGCGGCACCATGCGATAGTCCCACGATAACGCACCAAATGACCGCGTAAAAAACAACACGACGCCCAAAAAATGCGAAACACCAACGCAAATAAAGTTGCGATGAGGCCAATCTCGAAAAAAAAAAACAGCGATAACCAGCGACAGGCCTGCAATTCCCACGTGCCTGGCGGGAAAATGCACCATAAAAGCCGAACAAGAGAAAAACATCATAAACAAAATAAAATGCGTAGCAACATGGACGCACCCGGAACGAGTGCCCAGGTCAACGTGAACCCCACAAGCCCCACAGACCACCAGCAAGGAACGTCGGGGAAGGCCAAGGAGAAGAGGAAGATGGGGTACAGTCCGCATGACAACCTGACCGTCGTCAGAGAGGTGACAGAGCACTAACAACATCTGTCCGTCTCCACCACTGTGTCATTGGCAACACAGACGGAAAAATGGCATTCCATCGTGAATGCAGTCGGACTGCCGAGGAGGCCAAGATGCGCTGGCACGAAGTCCAAAGCCAAACCAAGCAGAAACCCGCTGCCACCCGGAAGGCAGCAACGGCGAATGGAGGTGGGAGTCCTGCACCACAGGAGGAGTTGGAGCAAATGGTGGACACAGTCATGAGTGTGGAGACGGTGCAAGGAGTCGGGAGTCCGGACACTGTTCGACATGACTTGACAAAACATCAACAGGGTGAGTAACTAACAGGGACTGGGGGGACGGGCACAATGGCACACATGCACAACGACGTGTAGCACACCGCACACCCACAACGACCCTGGGTCATGTCCCTGATCCCCGTGGCACACTGCAGCACACATACAAACACCAAGTAGGCCCCCGTCCACCATGTGCCCGAAGGGGTCCCACCCCACCCAACACCAATTCCACTACACACACATGCACCAGTGCGAAACACAGCAAAGATGCGTATGCGAGAGCCACACTGACAATGCAAGTGACACCACATGACGAGCAGCATGGCTGGAGTACAATCACCATGACACTGTGCACGCCACGAGACTGAGGTGGCTGAGTGTGGACTACATCCGGAAGGAGCAGGTCACACCCTGACACATCCACGTGCACAAACAACCACTGACGTCAACAATACATCTGCAGACAAACAATGCACAAGAGAACAAAATCCGTCCAGGAGCGCAAATGAGCCCAGTCGCCAACATCACAGCACCTCAAAAGCACAAAAGCCAAAGGCACACCGCCTCCAAGGGATCAGAGGCAGCAAAATCACAGCAGCAGGTGCGACTCCCAAACAATGCAGCACACACACACATAGCAATCACAGCACATCCACATGGACGGCAATGTGGGACACAGTGCAACACTTACACTGCAGAACAGAGGACACAACTGGCTCCGCCTGTGCGTAGGAAATGGCCAATCACATCTGACATAGCAGGAAACTGTGAGATGAAAATGTACGTGTACAACATCACCTACGTCATGTAGTCCAATTGTCCACTATCCCGCATCAAATAGTCCGCCAATCCAAAACAGTCACAATGTACATTGTCATGCTGTATGTAAACCCGAACAATGTGTCAACATACATGCCAACACAATGTCAACAAGCATCTCCCCTTCACATTGCAGAGGGACAAACAACACCTCCAGCAGAGCAGAGCAGACAACCCATCAGTGAGGCTGAAGAGGACCTCCACACTTCCGACACCGACGCCCTACAACAGTCCATGGACATCTCAAGCAATAGAGCTCCAGGAGCAGGGCAGCCCCGCTGCACCTAGGACACACCACCCCCTGCACGGACAACTCAGCTGGACGCTCCCACCACCCCGACTGGCTCACAGCAGCCCACCTAAGCACACATCCCATTACAAGGCCAGCTGTCAGACTTCCAGAAGGGGCTGGCCGAACATGTGCGGGTGGGGTACTACCTCATGGGAGACAAACTAGATCCCATACGCGGGTGTCAAAGTCCCATCATGGACCACCTACACACCCCAATGGAGACCCACACTGCGACAGGGACACATGCCTTTGTACATTTCCAGGACTGAACCACACCCAGAGCCACGTGATAATCACCCACACCACCACGCCGGACTGGCGTACGCTGGCCAAGTTCACTCCTCTTACGTATTGGGTGGGGGACGACAAAGCTACATGTGCAATGTCCCACCCTCTGCCTGCGGTGACATGGCTGCGTCCTCTGCACACGGCACAATGTAAGGTTGTGGGTCCGGGGCCCTAATGCATACATCATGAGCACATGGACACACTCAGATTGTTCGTTGAACTGGCCACGAGCACGTGCGCTCGACACCCTTATTGGCATGGTCACATGTACAGTGATGCATGTGCTGGATGTGTGTGGGGTGAGTGTAAGCCAGCCCGCAGGGAGTCGTTGGTGCTGGCAACAACTTGAACAGTGATCACAATTGAAGCAGAACCATAAAACATCAGCATAACAGAAACAACTGTGAAGCATCATGGTGGTTGCCGGAGAGAGTACAGTGTTCACCCTACATGCAAGCAGAATGGTCCTTGAATTGTGGTGCACTGAGTTAGTGGCGCCTGAGGAGCTGAGCAGAGTATCAAGCTGATGATGGCACCCACGACTGGTGTGAGCTACTCTGAAAGTCTGGCAGTAAGACACTTCCGACTCTGGCACCTGTTGTCTGAAGTTGCTCCTGGCGGTGGTGGAGCGTGCATCCTGCGGTGATGCGACGTCCAGGCAGGTCAGGACTCGATTTGATGTGTGAGCCCAGGTGGACCGCAGTTGAGGGCGGAGGCAGCGGACAGTGCAGGGCCACAGACACATGGCGTTGATGACCCCCAGGCCATCGACCCAGAGGCCATCCAACATGCAACCAGACTGGGGCCATGATTTGAGCTGCACAGAGTTAGTGGCCCCGGATGCACTGCGGCCGGCACAGGCACACCGCCACGGGACGGTGACTTGCGGTGCAGTGAGCTAGGGCCACGCGAGGTGGGCGGGTCCTCGTCGATGTCGAAGGTGAATGTAGCGGAGGTTTGCGGGGGACAGTGGAAGGTGTCCTCCAGGGCATGATGCAGAGGGCAGGAGCCAGCCGGAAGCGGCAAATGGAGGAGTGGAATGCTACTGCCTCGTTTTGGCCACATAGTCAGTATCACCGACATGATCATGAAGACAACGCCCAGTCCATGGACTCAGTCGCCAAAAAATCTCAAGAAGAAAGTGTCCATGGTTGTCGGGGAACAGACTTAGTGGCCCCGGAGCTGGAAGGGGATGCAGTCTGCGACGAGGCCAGTACAATGATATCAGGTCTGCCATAAATGAATCATTACTGAGTTCCCAATGTGTGCCCTACTCGACCGATGTGTAGTCCGGAGGCAGCGGCCAGCGCGGGCCAACCGCTGTTCAGCGAGCTCCTCCTGGTACACTGACACACGGCGTTGAGATGGCATGTGGTGATGACTCGTGGTTGACCGAGGCAGTAGCGACAGAGCTGAGCGGGTGTTTAGCCAGCGACGATGCCGTGTCCTGCCTGGTACGGACTGGCATGGATTTGTGTGGGGCCTGCAGGACCGCAGTGTAGTCCGAAGGCGTAGACATCAAGGGCCCATAGACACGTGTGGTTGGGATGCCCAGCACATACTTGGTGTCACCACATCGAAGGGAGTATAGGGAGTTAAACTCAGCCATGAAGTGTGTACTCGGCCATTGTGTAATCAAGACTCTGTTCCAAATGTGTGACCTACTTGACCGCAGTGTGGGCCCGAGGCAGCGGTCAGCAGGGGCCCACAGCCACGTGTCATTGGCCCGCGATGCACAGAGTTAGTGACACCAGAGCAGTTGGCGGCAGAGTTCGATCACCTCCGTAACGATGGTCCTTTTCCCCCCCGGACTGAACCGTGTCTTCCTCTTACTCGTCTCCTTGCGTACATTGATATGAACTCCGTCATGCAGACAAGACTCAGTTCTAGATGTGTGACCCACTCGACCGCAGTGTGGGGCGAAGGCAGTAGTCAGCAAGGGACCACAGACAGGTGTCGTTCGAATGCTATGCACAGAGTTGGTGGCACCACATCGAAGGGAGTACAGTGATATAAACTCAGCCATAAGGTGTGTACTCTGCCATTGCATAATCAAGACTCAGTTCCAAATGTGTGACCTACTTGACCGTAGTGTAGGCTGGAGGCAGCGGTGGAGTACGTCAACGAAAAAGGAATAAAGCGGGCCTGTGTCACAGGCTGTGATGGTCTGAGGAGGCTGCCAAGGTCGCGGCCTTCGGGCTTGGAGCTTGCGCCGGCACGTGGTGGGCCCTCTTCGACACATGCCGGTGTCGGCAGGTGAGCAATGAGGCCTGGCTGTGCAGGGGCGGGCATGACGGGTTCGGGGACCAGCGGCCCGAGGTGCAGCAGGCGCACAGGATCGCAGGCCACACCGCTCACGGCAATGGTGTCGGCCTCATGGCGGGGTGGGAGGCGCCGCCCTGGAAGGCACGTTGGGCATTTCGGAAGAGAACCACGCCCAGGGCTACGTGCTTTTTATTCACACCCCTACGCTGGCCTGGCGTCCTCCGGGCCAGCCCACTCCGCACACGCTTACAGGGGGGGACGTCACAAGCTACATTTCCGCGATCTTCCCCACTGGCTGGGGTGACATGGTTGCGTCCACTGTCCACTACACTCCAAACACCAGCAGTGCATGTAGACATGGCTATGTCTGTGGTCTGCATACTGCAGTCTGTCCAGCACATCTCCTCAACACTTGGCATTGTGTACATTCTCATTCTTGGGTCACTTGCCTCCTTCGCACATGCCTGGTTCCCACCTCTCCCCACATTCAGGTATTGTGTGGCTGAGGTGCCATGCCGTTGATGGCTCATGTACATGGCTAACCAAGGTTGCCACAGTAAGTTGTGCTGTCGTGTCTGGTGGGGGGTCATGTTGTTTGGCATGTTGTATGTGATTTTGTGACGTGTGCAGTGCCAGAGTTGTGAGTTGCATGATTGTGGAGTTGAGGTGTGTGGTGTGTTCATTTGGTACTTGCCAACGTGCAGTGCATTTCCATAGGTGCCATCCTGGAAGCGCTGGTTGATGTTGGACTGTCGGAAGATGAAGGGATCATGCACACTGCCTGGGTAGTTGGCTATGACATTGGTGAGGAGTCCCCTGTGGTCCACTATTGCCTGCACGTTGATGGGATGCGTGTGCTTTCTGTTGCGGTAATTGTGTGAAGTGTTGGCAGGGGGCACAAGTGGGACAAGTGTGCAGTCGATTGCCCCCGACACGTGCGGGGATCCAGCTATGGCGTATAGTCTTTGCTTGGTCTCCAGCTGTTCCTGCGCATTGTGGGGGACGTATGGGTGCTGGGGTCCCTAGCTGGTGAGGGCATCCAGGCCAGGTGTGAGGAACTTGGATGGGGCTGGCTGTGAGACTCCTCCGACTCGGGCGGTTGTTGTTTGGGAGGATACCAGAGGCCAACAGGTGCAGCACAGCCAGCAGCTTTGTCTGCGGAGGGATGTTGGTTGTCCGCTGTGTTGGTACCGTCAGCCTGTGGGCAATGATGTTCAGGATGCGGAGGATGGTTGTCCTTTTGGGCCTGTAGTGGGCATTGGCATTGTCTGGTGTTAGGTCTGTAGGGCTGGTGCATTTCCTGTATGTCCGCTGTCTTTGTCTGCGCTGCCTCAGTGGTGGTCCGGGGGGTAGGGGGCGGGGTGGGTCCGTTGGGGGGGTGGCGGTCCTGGGGGTGGTGGCGGTGGGTCTTGTTGCCCCCTCGGGGCTCTGGGGTGCATGGTGTGTGGCTCCATGGCATCTGTTGTTCTTCATGTGTGGCTCTGGGCTGGGCTCCCTTTGATGGTGCAGCTTGTCGTCCGACTTTACACCAGGTCAGAGCAGGTGTTAGTTTCCTGCCTCTAACGCGCCTTATCGTCTGTTTTGTGGTCTTATCGCCGATGTGGCTGGTCATTGAGAATGTTGAGGTGTGGTGTTGTCGCGGGTTTTTGCTCGGGAACGCCTACCCTGCATCTCATTAGCGTTAGTTGCCGGGGTCATCTGTGGCGATGTTTTTTGCGACTGCTTTCGCAGGGAAACTGGTGTGATGGGCTGTTAGCACCAGCTTGTGAATGGGGCGGTAAATTTAGCGTGACTTTGGCTGCGATAAAGTGCCGATAACTCGGCGATAGCTCCTTGAGAATATGCCCCTGGGTCTCCTGCATCAACAGTTTCCAAACAGCCCAGTGGGCCACGGCTCGGGCATCAGTGTTTATGATGGAAAGCCAAGAGTGTACATTTTCCAGTGCTGAGTCTGTTTCTAAGCTATCCAAATATTTTCATGGAATGAGAAAAAAGCACAAGTAGGTTGTGAGAACGTTTTTGAGTCCTGGGAGCAGAAGGTGCTTTACTGGTTTTAATCAGTGGTGGATGTTGCTGTTTTGCATTTGTGTTTCAGGGCCAAGACTGTTTCATTCCATTTAAATAACGGTCTTAATTCATTTTGTAAACTTCTCTCTCGAAAGGTGGCAATATACGAGCGGCCAAGGCTTACTCCTAGAGGTGGTAAAAGGACTGGATCTCAAACTCAGTAATCAAACTTTATAAAATGTATTTCTGGGCAAGATATCTTGTTAAAAGTTTAGAGGTGGGAATTATGGAACGAAACCACAAAAAGCTACCTGCAACTCATAGTCCCCGTACTCCCCACAAACACCTTCAGAAGTCTTAAGACGCCCAAAGTGTCTCTTTACATGCAAACCTCTCAGTAAAATCAAAGTGTCCTGCGAAGTAATACTGGAAAGTTGGCCCACCTACTGAAAAACAAAATAAACCTTGACAAAAATGTTTAAACATGTCCCCCTGCAAGGAGGCTGGTACTAGAATAGGATCATGTGGATTTTAGAGTTGGATCATGGCCACCCATCCAGCTCTGAAAGTGGCCCCTTAGCCTGCAGGGTTCTGGGATATTGCCAGATTGGCAGATGGCTAATCTGGAACTGAAAATGCCCAGCAATGGAAGACTAAAATGACTATAGATAAACATGGAACTGTTAAGAGAAACAACCAGAGAAGATGGAATCCAGAGTGAGGAATGGTAATAAATGAACCTGAAAGGTATTTCCAATTCATCATAACATAGGAATACGTGGATGTTATGGATCCCATGCCTCATGGCATAGATAATCACCAGCGAGGCTGCATGTCAACATTTTAGGAATTAAATGTTGTGTGATGTGCCGCAATACTGAGCAATCTAAACATATGTCATAGGCAGGGCCAGAACTTTGTTTGGAAAAAGACAAATTAGTTTCAGTGGTCATAGGACAGTGGCGGCCGGTACGGTACAGGGGTGGTGGGAGGGGGGTCAGCGGCGGGTGGTGGGAGTTGATTTTTTTTTTTTTATTCACTTACCATATCTAACCGCATCTCTCCTTCATCTCTTTCACGTCGTGTCTCTTCCAGGAAGCACCCAGGCTCCCCACAGCCAATCGCCGCTGCAATGCTGCGTTGTGATTGGTAAGCACCCAGGCTCCCCTGAGCCTTGTGATTGGTCTGAGTGCCGTGGTTCAGCGCTCAGACAGGGGCTGGGAGCCTGGGCATGTTCTCCACCCAGGCTGTAATGCAGCCTGGGTGGAGAACATGCAAAGTGTGCATGACGATTTGGCCAACCTGAGATGGTCGGCCAAAGCGTCATGTGCACTTTAGAGTGCAGCAACCACTCCTCCTCCCCGATGTTAGGGGAGCCAAGCTCCGCCTGTGACGATACTAAAAATAAAATGATAATAACTTCAGTTATTATAATTTTATTTTTTCTTTTACACTGCTCTGTGAGCAGTGGGGCGACGCTTCTCCGCCTTAGCGGAGGAGCCGCCACTGTCTTAGGAGCCCTCTACTAGTGCTGTTGATTGCCGTGGTTGCCGAAAACCATGACTGCCTAGTCTTACTTCCATCTCATATCTCCTTATTCCAGCATCTTACACTTCCGGTCTCTTTACGTTGCTCCTGTAGGATCTGGTTCATCCCTTCTTGCTCCCCTTTTCCCTGTTTGCCTACCCTTGTCTTCCCTATTCCATCCGTTCAGAATGAATAGTGTCCAATAGAGAACATGGTTAATGTAGCACAAAATGGTGGTTCCCGATCATGTTTCTTTTAGCAGGTGGATAGGACAACCTGTATGTTGCAGTCCCTGGGGATCTCCCCTGATATCCAGTCAGTGCTTTGTAGGCTACCAGCCTAGAACATCGGCTCCTCAACACTGTTACTTTCCTAGGGTTATCAGTGGCAGCTTCTCCGCTAAGGCGGAGAAGCGTCACCTCACTGCTCTCTGAGCAGCGCAAATGAAAAATAAAATGATAATAACACAGCGTTATTATCATTTTATTTCTACTGTGGAGCCAGGTTAGGGTATAAAAATGTTGGTATAAGCTTACCTTTCCTCCAATAATCAAACTAAAAATCATTGTCTAAAACAAGTTGTAAATAATGAGGTAAAATGGGCATATGATGTAAGGAAACAGAAACCAGCAATGAAACACTCAAGTGCACTCAGCTCCAGCTGTGTAAAACTGTTGCACTAATGGTTCAACCTGTTGTCCTAAAAGATGTGTGCGTTGCTCCTTAGGGTCATCTTATGCATGTTTTTCACCCTGCAATCTGGTTCGCAAATCCCTGTCGTTTTTCAAGTGGATATACATTGTAAGAATATGCCTGTTTTTGATGCCAATGTGAATTTGTGTTTGATCAAAAATTCAATAAAATTGATTATCAAAAAAAAAAAAAACTGTTGCACTAAAGCATGCTCAGAATGCAGCCAAAATATAGTCAAACACCTCGCCCATTATTTCCAATAACCTAGAAGCCAGCATCACAAACCTAAATACGTGGGTTAGCGATGCACTCAATTCAATTGCGCCCATGAGGCCTGTAAATTCTGCAAGAACGTCCCCTTCCGCTCCCTGGTTTTCAGAGGAGATCAGAGCCAAAAAATCTGAATGCAAAAAATTGGAACGCATATGGAGATCATCCTATGCACAAGAGAGCAAAATGAGCTACCGTGCAGCGCTAAAAGAATACTGTAAACTCCTCATTAGTAAAAAGAGAGACTTCCTAGCCGAGCGCATTGTCAATGCTAAGAACTCATCCAGAGAAGTTTTTAAGATAGTGAAGTCCTTTACGAATCCCGCAGCACTCTCACACTCGATACCTCCTTCACAGGAGCTTTGCAACAGGATCTCTGATTTTTTTTAGGAGAAAATTGCCCTAATTTATGAGTCCTTCCCAGCAGCCCCTCCAGAGGCGACCAATGCTAATAACCAAGGAAATTCCCCCATGTCAATATTCTCTAAATTTGCTGCGATCCCCATGGAAACATCGCTGACCGAGCTTCAGAAATGTAAATCTGGGTCCCCCAGTGACCCATGGCCAGCAAAGCAATATAGGGCCCTGGCTGAGTACCTCAATCCCTCCCTTAATGCCATCTGGAATTCTTCACTCAGTCAGGGGATCTTTCCTTCAACCTGGAAGTATGCATTTATACTCCCCATACTGAAGAAAGCTAACGCTGACCCCGAAGTCACCAGCAACTATAGGCCTATTTCTCTCCTCCCGCTCCCTCTAAAGTTTTAGAAAAACTTGCCCACCAGCAGTTGGCAGCTTTCATTGAGTCCAATGGCCTATTGCATGAATCCCAGTCCGGTTTCCGCCCGGGATTCAGTATGGAATCCGTCTTGATCGAGATGGACGATTCCATACGCTGGGCAGTGGATGAAGGTTCCACTGCTATGTTGGTGCTTTTAGACCTGTCAGCAGCGTTTGACACGGTGTCCCACTCCATCCTACTAGATCGCCTCAATGGTATAGGCGTCCAGGGGACGGCGCTGAATTGGATTGCATCATACCTTCAAGACCGAGAACAACAGGTCTCGATCCACCCTTTCACTTCCCCCGATAAACCATTAAAATGGGGGGTACCGCAGGGATCGGCACTGAGCCCACTTCTCTTTAATATCTACCTAACACCCTTGGCGGAGCTCATAGCCAAAAGAGGGATAAAGGTGACATCCTACGCGGATGACACCCAGCTGCTGTTCACCATCAGCGAAGTGTCAGCTCACACCTTTGACCCGCTAAAAGAGTGTCTCAAAAACATCTCAGCTTGGATGAACCGCAACTTCTTAAAGCTAAATGCTGACAAGACGGAGGTCCTGTTTTTCAACCAAGCCAGCCCCCTTTCGATGAATTTGTGGTGGCCAGCTGAACTGGGAGATGCTCCCACTCCAAAGGACTCTGTCAAGAACTTAGGAGTCAGATGGGACAAAGACCTGTCCCTCTCCACCCACGTCCAACAGGTATCGGCGACCTGCTTTGGTAAAATTAAAACCATCAAAAAACGTATTGACTTCCTGCCAGAGTCAACTCGCAAAACCGTGGTTCATGCATTAGTCACCTCCCATCTGGACTACGCTAATGGTCTGTACATGGGCATGCCGATGAGACTGATCCATCGACTACAGATTGTTCAGAACGCAGCAGCCAGACTGATCTATAAGGCCCAGCTCCGCCAACGTATCTCACCCCACCTCAGGCAACTTCACTGGCTGCCAATAGCCAAACGGATCGAATTTAAGGCCCTTACGTTTGCCTTCCGTGCTTACCAAGGAAAAGGGCCCAACTACCTGAGGAAGCAACTTCGCCCATACCAACAGAACAGACCCCTTAGGTCCAACCACAAACGCTACCTTTCCACCGCATGTTTTGCAAAGACAAGAATGGGAGGCAGGACTTTTGAATGGGGGACTACCAAGTGCCGGAATAATCTTCCCCTCCACCTACGCATGATGCAGTCCGAACAGGAATTAAGAAAGGCCTTGAAGACGTGGCTCTTCAGTCGTAATGACTAGACTTGCGCACGCCTCTACCTTTGGGTACTGTCTGTATGAGCGCCGGGACACCCCATTCGGGGTAGCTGCGCGCTTTATAAATTTCCTTATTATTATTATTAAACACACCCAGAATCTCAGACCCAATACACCGGAACCGATTTCTAGGTCTGTCCTCCCACACTAGCGGAACAAGTGGGAGGGGTGGGGGGAGTGCACAGAATAGAAGAGACGCCTGGGAATGCTTCCGAATACGTGCGCGCGTGCGAAATAAACAAGTGTGCTTAATGACTGGAAACAAGCAGCAGCAGTTTTCAAGCACACTCGTGCTTGTGGCGGCATCCGCCTTGCGGGAGCGAGCAGCGGCCAATTAGCATGCGCGCCGCTGCTCGCTCCCGCAAGGTGGATGCCGCCACAAGCACGAGTGTGCTTGAAAATGAGCAGAGCAACGGCTAAAGGCCCTCCTATGCAGCGCATGCGCGCTGCGTAGGCGAGACCTAAAAACTGCCGGTGCTCAGCACTGGTGAGACCCGGCACACTTAAAGCTCTGACTGTAGCACTAAAGCATGCTCAGAATTCACCTATTATACAGTCAAGCACACCAAGAACCTTCGTCACGATACGCCCAAGTTCACCCAAAAACAAGCCATGATACATTCAAGTGCACTCAGTTCTAGCTATGTAACACTCATGCATGCCCAGAACCCAGTCATGATGCACTAAAGCGTCCTCAGAATGCAGCTACAATGCAGTCAAGCACCCCCAGAATCTCAAGCAAGATACACACAAAGTTCACCCAGAAACAAGCCAGGATACCCTCAAGCATGCCTCGTGCGAACACAGAATCAAGCCATGATGCACCAAACACCCAAAATCCATCAGTGCACCACAGACTGGAGATATGACACAAACCACTGTACGCCATAATCCACCCATTCTTACCTGGTTTACGGTACCCCACCTCTCCTGGGGGTATCTCAAGTCGGCTATCCCCAGACTGGCGCGTATAGCTCTGCCAGAGCACCAGGTTGCTGCCCGCAGGGTGTAGCGCCCTCTCTTTTGGGCCCTTCAGGTGGCACGGTTCATAGAGTGGCACAAGAGCATGCTAACTGAAAAGCAAAACAGCACACACAAAGCTCGTTGCAGTCAGTGGTTTTAAAAAAGTCATAGGTTCTAAGCTAACAATTACCAGCTAACTAATTCAACCTTCTATCTTTCTGAGGTCAATAACCTGAGTGCCATCCAGTTGGGTAACATCAACATCTGTTATTTATAGCGCCTGGAAAGTGTAATATCAAGCACAGTGCGCTGTGTTAAAAGAGGTTATTATTGCACTCAGCTGTCCTGGGATCAGTTTCCTGGTAGCACAGATTCTACAAGGGTCCGTTTTTCCATCTCACCTCCTTTACTCCGGCGGTGATATGGAATGGACAGGGGGCCCTCACCACGCCCACTGAGGGACGCGTGCATTTTCCCGTTTGGGACCTCAGATTCTCCCCTGGGATCGGCGATTTCAGACCTTCGGAGGTTCTTCGCTGTTCTCAGACCCTCATTGCCTGCTTTAATCTGGGGACCCTCACCTTCCCATAGGATTGGAGTCCTCAGACCTTCATCTTCCTCTGGGATTGGTATTTTCACACCCTCACACTCCGCTTGGACCTGCGTCCCCAGACCCTCGGAGTCCCCTCGGCTCGGTGACCTCAGTCCCTCACCTTCCTCTGGGATCATTCACGAAAACCTGTTTACTTCGGTTAGAACCGCTCGGGAATGACCACGCGAGGTAATTATTAATCTGCGAATTAATGAGGAAAACGGAAAGCGGTGAGAAGCACAAGTGAGGGGGGGCAGAGAGGGAGGGCTGAAGGAAAAGAAAGGAAGGAGAGATGGAAAGATAGGGAGACGACGACAGCGTGAAAGGGTGGGTAAAGAAGGAAAGAGAACTAGAGGGGCGGGAAGGAAGTAAAGACATGAAAGGGAAGGGCGGGAAGGAAGCGTCCTGGGGTGAGAGAGGGGGAAAGAAAAAGAGGTGAACGGAGGCGAGGTGAGGAGTGCGCGCTTGGCCAGTGAAGGACTTGAAATGGCCGGAGGCAGAAAGTGAGAGGAGGGGCAAGTGGAGAGGCGGAAAAAAAAGGGACAGGGAGAGGTGAACATGGCTGGAGGGATGGGAGGGCTGAAAGAGGGGGGCTGAGGAAGGATGGAGGCCGGAAGCAGACGAGAGGGCGAGTGACGGGCGAAGACATGCTTGAAGGGGCAGGACGAGGGTAGTGGTGGTGGAGAGGTAGGGATTGAATGTAAAGAAGGGTGAGGAGGGCGAGGTGTGGTGAGGAGAGAGACGCCTCCCGGAGGATCGAGGGACAGGAGGAGGGGGCAGGACGAGAAACGGAGAGGAGAGGGTCTGTGCTTCAGAGGGCAGGTGCTGTCATGCTTTGAGTACCCACACCTCTTTCCTTTGAAAAGGAGAGTACCAGCATTTCCCAGCAGGGGTCCAGTACCTTTAAGGAGAGAGTATCAGCAACTGGCAGTAGGAAACAGGTAATCTGCGCCAGTGAGTACCTGCACTGCGGAATTTCCATTTCAAGCCCTGAGAGGGGTAAAAAAAAAGAGGAGCAGAGAGATTGTGAACCAGGGTGAGAGAAGGATAATTAGTGCCTGACAGGATAGCACATATGAGGGGGAGGGAAAGGGGGGAATGAGAAGATGAAAGGAGGAGCACAGGACCGGTGGCAGAGAGAGGTTCGAGGAAAGGGTGAATGGTGGGAGGAGGCGGGAGTAACTTAAAAGAAAGGGAAAGGTAGTAAAATAAAAAGCACAGGGAGAAGGAAGAAAGAATGTCTGGGAAGAGGAAGTTTAGAAGACAGGGAGGTGGAGAATGAAGGGATGTAAGGAGAGAGGGTGTCAGGTTTCTGATTCCTGTCCTGGGGCAGGGAGTACTGGGCAGTAGTAGTGTGTAGTGTGTTGTTCGTTCTTTCTCACTCTCCAAGGGCCTAGAAGCCGTTTTTTGCAACGTAAAGCCGAAACGCTCTTCATTTCTTTGACTCTTGAGTCTTCCCATGGTAGCCGTGGTTGAGCAGACAGGGCTAATCTAGCAAGTGGTTACGATTGTGGTCTCCACTAAAACACAGTGGTCATCACAATTTGTAATGCTGCATGTTCAGCTGGGGTATTTCATTGAAAAGCAAAGTGCCTCTAATAGAGCAGTAGAAGCGGAGCGCAGTCAGCGCTAGGCCTGGGTGACATTTAAATGACACTGGGCTAATTTGCATTATTCCAGGAATTTTTAGTTATGCATGTTACCTGAAATTCCCGAAATTATTCAATCACACCACATTGCGTAATTGCATGCCATTCACTGCAAAATTTGCTGCGAACGTCTAATTCACGGTGAAATTTACAATGAACGAATAGGAAGATCAAACACACGTGTTTTTTGCTTTTTACATTTTTTAACATAAAATGTGTACTTGTGTCAAAAATCTATGTAAGGATGCATATTGTGCTTTCGAATCATGGGGAAGAGATTATCTAGGCCCCAATTTGGAACTCAAAATTGATGAGTCGGGGTTGGTGCTTTTCCCCAAAGATTACAGGGCAATATTTTTCAAAGGATGGCATATGCCACCTTCTATTCCCAGTTAACGGTACGGGCTACCAGGTGGATTTTAGAGGCCAATATCTAAAGGAGACCTGTTGTGATTCCGGTTGTTTAGTGCCCCTAGCTTTCTGGATCTTTACAGGCCCTTATCTTGGAAGAGGTGCTTTATGATTGAGATATTGGGGTGCTCCCAGATTCTCGGGGTCCAATTAGGTGACAGCAAGGTATACAGGGGAAAATTCTAAACTTTATATCTTTGAAACCACAAGTAGGGTTTGAAAAATTCTTTCACAATTGAGGCCGTACAGATTAGGGGTGATGGGTTGAGATGGATTTCAAAGATCCAGGGACACAGGATCCTCGAATTTCATACATGCCGAGATGTCTCAAGTTCACGGTCTGTTGGAGGTACTGGTGCCCGGTCATTTTTTTTTTTTACTAAGCAGCTTTTTAGAGACCCAGGTACTTCTGGACAGTATACCAGGCAGAGTCTGATCCCATGACCAATATGTGGCAAACATTGGGCAGGGGGGGCTGTCATATTGGGTTATGGCATTGTCTTTGGGTAAAAGATTCTTCCATTGGTGATGGGTTGAACAAGTCTACCAGGCAGGGTCGCCATGCTTGCTCATCATGGTAGTTGAAGATCTATTTCTCAGTTATGCTTGCCCCTCATTCAGAGTGATGGAATAGGCATTTGTCCTGGACTCCTGGATGACCCTTTGGGCTAGAGATGCCTCTGTCTCTACATCAGACAGTACTTTGGGCAGATCTTCATCCCAGGTTGGTTCCGCTGGGAGTTAAAACGACCAGAGGATTGTTTCACTTTCAGTGCCCAAGGGGCCTGCACGCTTATTCAACTACTTATTAAAGGGACAGTACGTACAAAGAATTGGTGGCATCTGGACAAGGGTGTCAGCTCTATTCTGGGTGTGTGCTTTGTTCACAACTTCTGATGGGAGCCAGCAAGGGACGACACTGGATTTGCACACTTTTCCCACAGTTTGCCATTCCAGAAAAACTTTTAGCCAGGCTGGATGTTGATTCTAGCCCTGAATCAGACGATTACTCAACAGCTTTTTCCTGAAACGGGAAGTGGGCAAGGGCAGAGATCACAGAGAACAAAAAACGCCTTCCTAGGTATGTGAGCAGGGTGACATGAAGCACTGAACCTCCCTGGAAGTACCTTGGCCACTAGGCCATAACCCATGGGCACTGCAGGGAGTAGGGAAACGTGCGGGATAGCACATGCATTCTGCCAATAAGTGGGGGTGGTGAGCAGGGAGGAGTGGGGGACTAATTGAGGATGGGGTTAATGAAAAAACTAGCTGAGGGGGATAAGGAGTGGGGGAAGCAATGGGGAGCTGGCAGGTCGGAGAGCAACATGAAGCGTGTAGGAAAAATAGGGGTGTAAAGGGGAAGCAGCACATAGGGGAGACAGAAAGAAAACACTTGCACTCCCGCAGAGTGCTAAAAGCGAAAGGAAAAAGTAGTTTGCTGATTTTAAGAAGTGGAATGATACATATCATCCAATGAACGGTAAATAAGCTATGCTCCAGAAGAGGGGCAAACACAAGAGAGGAAGGAAAGTCATTGAATAAGAAGGAAGCACCTGAGATTGACAAGAAATCCAACCAATGATAAGCAATAAGTTCAAAACCCATGTAAATGCTGGTATTGTCAACAATATGTCTTTCGATAAAAAACAGCAGAAGCCCTCTGTAAGCGAGACCTAATAATACTAATTCTGCATACATTTCAAAAGGAAATCGATGGAGAGAGGACTGGATGGGGTGTCATTGGTCGGGGCTTGGTGAAGGCGTTTATTATAACACACAAATGTTTGGAGAAACTATGAAGTTTGCCCAAAAGAGAACGAGGGGGCTCAGGTCCTTCTCAAAGCTGAGACACCCAGGAGACTCCCAAGAACCAGCAGTCACTTCTTTACACAGGTGAGGAGCAATCTGCAAGGTGAAAAAGAAGGAAAGAAATGTAGAGCAGAGAAAAAAAAGGAGCTTTAAGGGGAAGACAGAAAGAAGAAAGTGAGGAGAGAAGGAAGAAAGGATGGAACAAGACCGAATTACAGAGGAAGGTAACAGTGAAGTGGTGAGGAAGAATATAGGGAAGAAAGGAGTTTGAGAGAAGGAATGATGAACTGAGATAGAAAGGCAAAAAGTAGAGGAGGTAAAAAGGAAGTGTATGTGTGAGGGAAGGATGACGAGAAGGGGAAAGCAGCATGATGAAGGAAATGAAAGATGGAAAGTGAGAATGAGGCAGCGGGAAATACGGAGAAGGAGTTTGAAGGCTTAACTATGATGGAAAGAAAAGCCGGCGGTACTCCGGAAAAGGATGGGTGGGCAGAAGGAAAGGAAGAGTAGGAATGAGGGAGGTATGAAAAAGGAGGAATGGAGTGAGGTAACCAGATAAGGAAGATAGTAAGGAAAGGAAAGGGAATAACATGAGAGTGAAGCACAGAGATAGAGGGAGGAAAGGCTACAAGGTGGGAATAAAAGTGAGGAAGGGAGGATTTGAGGTTGTGGGAGAGATGTGAGAGATGAAAAGCAAGGATGGGGAGCTGGACAGAGGTAAATTGCATTGCGTGGAAGGAGAGAAAAGTCTAGGCTTAACTAGGGGCTAAAGATGAGAGTTCTGCATGTCCTTGCTAATACTAGAGGCATACTAGAACCTCATAACTCCTATGCTAGAATTAAAATTAGGAGAGGGCAGGAGGACTTCAACATAAAGAGGGTGAAATGTTTCCACCGTATTGACTGTCCCTGACGAAGGAGGAGTTACTTTGGTGGTGAAAACTCTGGCAGGCAATCTGCCAGTGGCTGATTGTGCAATTCACACCACACATGTGGGCACTAGGAATGGACCCCCAAGTGGAGATACCTTGCTAATACTTTAAGATCTAGTCTCCTTAAGAAGCAAAGGGATGTTTCACAGTGTGTTAGAGATGCTATGTTCATCTTCCGCAGAAGGTCCACCCTTTCCTTGGCAGGCATTCATGGGAGATCCTCCGCCATGAGTAGTGACAGATCAGCCTCGCTAGATTGGGCGTTTGGATCTCCCGCAATCTTGCAGCTGCCTCTGTACCTTGGTGCACCAAGTAGTTGATCCATCGGGTTCACCACTGTGGTTTTTCCACTAGATAGACAGACTCACAAAAGGTATATTTGGTCACTGGAGAAGATCACATGGAGTCTGCTCTTTTTTGCTAGTTGTCCCATTCACATGGGGTTTTGTCTATTTAATAGTGAAGTAGCAATCTCTGCTAGGATGTAATTCAATGTAAATGCATACAACACACATATTACACTAGGAAAAGACTCTGGAGAATCGGATAAGGTCAAACTCCCAAGCGGACAGAGATGTCTGACTGCGATCAGATTAGCCTTGCCTTTAGTCCACAGGTGTAAGGTAATACAAGAGTTCTGGATGGAGATAAAACACATCCTTTTTGCACGGCTACTAGATGGGTCCCTGTCATGAGGGACGCAATGCCTCAGCCTAGCAATTTTCTTTTACTGATCATCGTTTTCAGTTGTGTTAGTTCAAATTTGATCAAGCTAAGTAATCCAGGACTACACATTTCAGAATACATTATTTTTGTACATGCAAATGGAGGACTCGAGCAGCCCATCCTTGGTGACATGGAGTCGTCTAGTAACCTTACATTTTCGAGATTGTGGAGTGGACTTGCGAGACAACTAAGCAAGTCTGATAATGAGACTGTCAGTGGTGTTGTGGAATAACCGCAGTTTTAAGAACATTGTCGGTGATATATACGTACATTTGTTGAGAAGTGAAATAACCCATTTTCTTGTTAAATATGGGATCATTCTTTCCACCATCTTTACTGGTCTTCATTTTTTCTTACTGCAGCAGGCAAAGGCCCTTCCTCTAGTCCATCAAGGGGGTGGGGTATTTGGGCTATCTGGGCAAAATGGTACCTCTGTAAATGGCTGGATGAAATAAATCCAGGGCTGAAAGGTGGCCAGTTAACTTTTCCATAGTGTCAGGCTCCACATTTCACACCGTGTGCACTGTTGTTAATAACCTTTAATCCATTTGGGTAAAACACAGGTTCTTATTCTGATAAAATCTGCAAATTATGCAGCAGATGGATTATGTGATAACTGCAGCAAATGCCATATTTACACTGGAGAAGCCGTGGAGTCGGATTTTCCAGGGGCTCTAGGTATGAATGAAGAGCATGTCAGTACAGCCTGGGTCCTTCTTTGAGCAATGTCTCCTGCACAGGTATATAGATCAGGGATGAAAGTAACTGTGCCAGTGTTTACTCCCTTTTAGCCCATTCCTGGCCTTACCTGCAGCACTCACTGGTGATTGACAGCTCGAGCAGAGCTGTGACTGGTGGGAGGCGGGTCTAGGAAGGGGCATGATAAGGAGAAGAAGAAAGAAAACCAGGAGAGATGATGTAAAGGAAAGAAGGAAGGGAAAAACATACGAGAGCTGAAGAAAGTGGGCTCAAGAAAAAGTGAGATGAAAGGGGGGGTGTTTAAATGAACTGATAAAGTAAAATGATTAGGAGCAAATGGTAGTGTTTATATTGCTATAGGAAGAAGGGATGGGGACAAGGACAGATGGTGTGGGAGGGATAATGTTACAGAAAGGAGAGAGGTGAAGAGTAAGAAAGAGAACTGTTATACAGGCAAGACTTTACTTCAAAATATTACCACAGTTTGCACTCTGGGTGCCACCTCAACAGAGAGGCCTAGGACTGACTTCTCATAGAGTCTAAACTCCTCCCTCAGCCTCCAGAATTCGTTGATGCACACAAAAGGGGAGTGAGAGAGTGTGAGAAACAGATACCGGTGCACTATGGGATAAGCTGTCTGGCATTGTGAAATCTACCACTGATGCGCGGTGTGAGACATCATCGCCGGTGATCGGTGTGAGGACCTGAGGTGCACATTGAAAGATGCTAACATTGGGTGGGCAGCATAAAGAGTTGGCACTTGTGGGACATTTTTTTTTGTAAAATGTTTTTATTGATTTTCAACGAATGAAACATACAATCAAAAAGATCATTAATATACAATGTGGGCTGAATAGTGGGCAGCAAGTTGCAATGGTGGGCAGAGGATGTTGTAGCAGTTTCACCGACAGAGAACACATGATCAAAGGTCAACATTATATACATGCATATAAATGGGTTCATTTCTAGCACAGGTACATTTGTCAACAGTGGGCTATATATCACAGTCATCAAGGTCCGGTCCCTGACCTGCCTTGTGATAGGCCCATTCCTCCCTCCTCCATGTCTAGGTCTAAACCATAATACTCTATCCTTGGTGTCCAAATTTTTCGGAATTTCCATGGGCACCCTCTTGCCTTATAGGTCACCTTCTCAGCGACCATGTAGAGATCCATACCTGACCTCCACTCTGTGAACGTAGGAATTCGTGGAGCCCCCCAACATTTAGCAACTTCCCTCTTGGCTACCACCAGCCCTAGGTTAGCCAACATGAGCTTGTGTCGCGGCAGATAAACATCCGTGGGGATGCCTAATATGAGGAACTTTGCATCTAGCCCAAGCTGAGCTCCAAGTATATCATTCAGTTCATTCACTATCCTGCGCCAATAGGTTTGAATTCGTCTGCATTCCCAAAGGGTGTGTATGTATGTACCTCGTTCCGTGTGGCATCTAAGACAGTCTGGGTTATCCGCCCTCCCCATAGAGTGCAAGCGTGCCCTGTCAAAGTAGGTTCTGTGTAGGATCTTGTATTGTATGAGCCGCAGCCTCAATCTAATTGCTACTTCACGCGGGTGCATGAGGGCTGCTTCCCAGTCAATATCATCTAGTGGGCCGGTGGTAAGTTCCCATTTGGCTCGAAGAGGACCTAGGTTGTCGGGCATATTATTGATTTGCGTCTTATATGTCAAGGATATGGCTTGGGTCGGAATCTCTTCCTGCAGAAGCCTACCTTCTAACGGGGCATATTCCGGCAGCGTCTCTGTGTCCAGCCCCTCAGCGTGCCAGGCGTGTTTAAGTCTGAGGTAGGCATACGCTTGGGAATCACGAAGCTGATATATAGCCTGAAGCGAGGCGAACAGAGCTAGGGAGCCCCTCTCCAGTAAGTCTCCTATCTTGGAAATGCCTATTAGGTCCCACTGTTTAAAGCCCCTCAGTTTTCTAATCTCGGGCAATCTAGCCCCCTCCCACAATCGGATTTCCCGCGTAGGCTTCCCATCCCATTTCATTTGCTTTTCAGCACTCTTCCACGCCACCAGCACTCGCTGGGTAGCCGGTAGAAGACGCGCACCACCCGCTCCTCCATATATGTAGTGCAGGTGAGTGCTGTTTCGAAATTGCAATCTTTCCAGTCTATAGGTAGGATGGTCTCTCGGCGCATGGTTCCATTCGTTGACGACTATAAGATGGGCTGCTCTATAGTAGGCTCTAATATCCGGCAAAGCTAACCCCCCATTGTATGGGTTGCGTTGTAACGTTTGCAGCGCTATTCGTGGATGGGCACCATCCCACAGAAGTAGACGCAGCTCACTGCTAATAGTGGTGAAAATAGCTTCCGGTAGTTTGTAGTAGGTATTTTGTAAAATATAAAGGAGTTGAGGGAGCGTTATCATCTTGTACATAGCGGCCCTCCCCATGATGGTCAGAGGGAGTTTCCTCCACCTCTTCACATCCTCCTGAAAGTTCAAAAGAACTCATCTAATATTATGTTCCATTCTAGCTATTGGGTCGGTGGTGATGTAGAGTCCCAAGTAGGTAAACCCTTCTGTAGAAAGCCGTAAACAGCTCGGGTAGGTGTAGGGCTCCACCGCCCCGCTAAGTGGATATAAGGTGGATTTATTCCAGTTAATCTTATAGCCAGCATGGCTGCCATATTCTTCAAATATCTGTAATATTTGGGGGAGTGTCTCTACCGGGTGCGTGACATAGAGTAAAATGTCATCTGCATATAATGATATGCGATCCTCCTCCAAAATCTGGGACTCGTCCACGAAGCCACCTAGTCCCTGGCGGGTTCTAACCACACAGGCCAGTGGTTCCAAAATGAGGGCAAACAATAGGGGAGATAAAGGGCACCCCTGTCTAGTACCTCGTTGGATCCGCCAACTCGCAGAAACAACCCCATTGACCCGGACTCTAGCCTCAGGGGTGTTGTATAACAGTGCCAACCACTCTCGGAACACCGGGCCAAAGCCTAACTTTTCCAGGGTACACCACATGAAGAACCAGTGAATCGTGTTGAACGCCTTCTCGGCGTCAAGCGAAAGGAGCAAGTGGGGGCTATCTCGACTCTGTACCGTGTCCATCCAGTTAGCTAGACGGCGTAAGTTAAAATGCGTGGCACGCTTCGGCATAAAGCCTGACTGGTCTCTATGTATCAGGGGGGTAATAACTGTCAGGAGACGCATGGCGAGTACTGTAGCCAGAATCTTCATCTCTATATTAAGCAAGGATATGGGACGATAAGACCCACAGTCGTCTGGGGGTTCCCCCGCCTTAGGGATGACCACCACGGTGGCCATACGGAGGTCTTGCGGCAGAGTCCCTTGGTCCTTTGACGCCTTGAACAGCTTAAGCAAGTGTGGTGCCAGCAGTGTGCTTTTTTGTTTAAAAAATTCACCCGGAAGACCATTAGGACCCGGGGTGTGCCCGCTTTCTGTTGGCCAATGGCCTCGGTCACTTCTTCCAACGTGATATCCCCCTCTAGACTGTCTCTTTCCTCCTGTGAAAGTGAGGGTAGCTCAATTGCATTTAAATATTGGTTTATCTGCGCCTACTCCGCCTGAGGTTTGGCTGCGTACAATGCAGCATAGTATCTTGCAAAGGCCCCTGCTATAGCTTCGGGTGTGGTATGTGTGATATTTCGTTCTGTAATGGACATTACCCATCTCGTCTCTAGTTCCTTCCTTCCTAGCCATGCAAGCAGCTTCCCCGCTCTATCCCCTGTTTCATAGAGCCAATGTTGTGTTGCCAATTGTTGAGCTCTCACCTCGTTAGTTGCAAGCGCCAGGTAGTCTCTTTTGGTTATTTCGATTTGGCGAAGGGTATGTTCAGTCAGTGTAGTGGGGTCGCGTCCCTCTAAACTTAATAGTGTGTGTTCTAAAGCCTCTATCTCCTGGGTTTCTCGCTTCTTTTTGTGGGCAATTATATTTTGTGCTCTATCACGGAACACTGTCTTGTATGCCTCCCACAAGGTGACTGCCGATTGTACCGAGCCCTCGTTCTCTCGAAAGTAGAGTTCGGAGTCCACCCTAAGCTCCTCGGCGACTGTCTTGTCCTGTAATGCCCAGGGGTTCAATCTCCACTGCGCTATTTGGTGACCTTCCCGTCCACCCACCGTCATTAAGAGAGGCGAATGATCAGAGATGCCTCTAGTTAGGTATTCTATGGTTGCCTCCTGTCTGACCTCTCCTGCCGGGGCGAGGAGGTAATCCAGCCTTGAGAATACCCTGTGGGCCCCCGAGAAATATGAATATGCTCGAAGATGTGGATGGTGCCTTCGCCACAGGTCAGTCAGTCCCAGGGTCTCCAGGAATCGAGCCAACATTGTGGGCCCATGGGACCAGGTCGCATTTGGGTACGGTCAAGGGAGGGATCACTCCCCCCATTATATGTACTGCAGGGCCGGAGTGTAGTAGGAGCTCTGTTAACCTATCCAGTGTACGCTGTTGTAGCCGTGGGGGTGCATATACACTTATAAGCAAAAACGTCTTGCGTTTCCAAATGCCCCGTATTGCCACGTATGTCCCATCTGGATCCACCCACTGTTGAGTGACATGAAAGGGAGGAGACTTTTTAATGAGGATCGCCACCCCATGTGAGCCTTTGGTAAATCCCGCATGTGCCAGAGTAGTATATTGTCCCCTTCCCAGGAAGGAACAGCTCGAGCCCAGCAGATGTGTTTCTTGTAGAAATATGATGTCGGGTTTAAGTCTCTTGAGGTAGCGAGTCACCAACCCCCTTTTGACTTTATTGCCTAATCCGTTGACATTCCATGTCAGTACTGTATATTTGTCTTCTGTCATTGTGAAATATCTCCCGATTCATCACCTGTCTGGTGCTCCACCAGAGGTCTGCCCATCGTGTCCCCACTCGTTCCAGCCCCAGTACGCAATCGAACAGATTGAGCCAAACAATCCCCCTCCCCAAATAACAATCTCAACTCACACCGTGAAACAATATCCAAAGTACCCCCCACCCCACACTCTTCAGGCACCCACACCACCCCCTAATTCGTCAACATGACAACTCAGGCACGGGTAATCCACTAAGAGGTCTGTAGCCCTCCCTTCCTCCCCAATCAATTAACTACACAATAGTAACACAAGAACGCACAATATACTTCCCCGGCACGGGCCTAAGTCCTGCAATGCCCACTAAGCCTTAGGGTAGTCTTACTGTCTGTTGGCGGCCACCTGGCCCCGTATCTCAGTCCCCTTCGCCATTGTTGGGTAGTTGTTGCTGCTGCGTACCAGCTTCAGGTAGATTCGGCTCCGGTGCTTCCAGTCTTTGAATGCATTCAAGTAGCGGGTGCTCGCTGTCTGTGTCCGCTGAATCCTCCCTCTCCGACAGTTCAGTATGGCCAGTGTCATCTGATCTGATCAAGGTTCGGGGCGGGCGTACCCGCACCATCTCATCCTCGGACTCCGACAGGTGTTCCCCATTGTCTCTGGATCTCAACGACCTTCCCGGCGTACTCCCTGCTGAGTTCCGGATCCTCAACACTCGCCTCCGACGTTTTTCTTTGGGTCGTTCTTGGCTTGGGCCCATTCGTTTTTCTGTAAGTTGGCTCGATGCACTGAGTGGCCCACGTCGCAGCTGCGGCCGCTCCTCAATCCAAAACCATGCCTCGTCCGGAGTTTGAAAAAAGAACGTGGAGCCTTGGAAAATGACCTTTAGTTTAGCTGGGAACAGTAACATATATTGAAGTCCAAGCGCCCTGAGTTTCGCCTTGACCGGGTCGAAGGTCCGCCTCTGCTTCTGCACATCACGCAAGTAATCCGGGAAAACCATCACTCGAGTGTTCTCGTATTGGATCTCTCCCTTCTTACGCAGCTCGCGCAATATCAAATCTCTATCTTGAAAGTTCAGGAACGAGCTATCAAGGGTCGAGGAGGAGCCCCCGGTGGCGGAGGGACGTTAGGAATTCTATGTGCCCGTTCTATGACAAAACAGGTCGAGAATGATGCATTTGGCAGAGTGTCCTTCAAGAACGTCAGAAGAAATTGTCCCGGATTTGACTTCTCCGCCTTTTCCGGAAAACCAATAAATCTCAGGTTATTCCTTCGGGCCCTATTTTCAGCATCATCCACCCTCCAGGTCACCTCTTTCATGGAAGCCAAGAGACCCGTTACATCTTTCTGCGAGGCATGAGAGACGTCCTCGAGTTCTGAGATGCGGTGTTCCGCCTCAGTCACTCGTTCAGAGACTTTGCGAAGGTCGTGACGAAGCAGCGTCACGTCTGAGCGGATCTCCGCCATCTTCTCCTCCAAGCTTTCCCTAGAGGCATGTATGGCTTGTAAGATGGTCACATTGTCCGGGAGAGGAGCAGAGCCTCCCTCCGCACCCGTCGCCACAGGGAGCACCTTAGTATAGTGGTCCAGTTTCCCCTGCCGGGATGATTTAGGTTCTTTATCTTTCGCCATCGCGGGTGACCTGGCACTAGAGTAGGTCGCAATCTATCTTCTCACGGCCTCAACGGTTGTCGAATCGCCAGGGACTCCACCACTCCTCGCCCCCCGGGCGTCTCAGCGTGCCTGGGACAGTCACAGCAACCCGGGCCGGTCGCCGAAGTTGGGACAGGGATCCAGGGGCGTACTCACAGTAATGGAGGTCCACAGAGGGAGTCACCACACATAGCGCTGGGTAAACCTTCCATAGGCAACGTCCACACAGTCAGTGGGCCACTTGGCGTACTTCGTCCGGTATTCACCGTGTGTTAGAGTTTAATCACGCAGGTCCCTGGTTTCAGTCCACTCGGCACCAACGCTCCCCCATAGGCATGATCAATTTCAGGGATTGGTGGTTCTCGGAACACATGCGCAGGCAGTAGATGGGCGAAGCACAGCCAAATATCGGGGCCCAGATCACGCAGCAGAATGAAGAAGCACGACCCCCCGTATGGGGTGTGACCCACTGAACCCCTCCTGTGGTGTTAAACGTCTGCAAGAAAATGAGGTAGGTGTAGGAGAGGTAACGTATCTGTGGTCTGGCCAAGCCCCACCGCAGGAAGCCGCCCTGTCTCTAGCTCCGATATGGGGTAGCACTGCGGACAGGAGCAGGAAGGGCACCACACCCCCAGTGACGTGGATCCCGGGGTAGGAAGCTGGTGCACCTACTGATGTAACAGGCACCTCGAGCGGAATAATGATGACCTCCGGTGGTGTAGCGTCCCTCACGGTGGACCCAGGGGTAGTGCCTCAGTCGCCTCCGTGCAGTTCCTTCAGAGCGACGACATCAGCCCTGGCATGGAGTGGCTGAGAGGCAGGGACGGGGGCGCCCTCATGAATTACAGCGCCGCACCGCCCGCTCATCAGCGAGAGTCACTGTCGGGCCAGTCAAGGGGCGCAGGCCACAGCAGGGGGAAGGCAGGCGCAGCAGGTCTCCAGCGCTCCGCCCGCCGAGAGCCAGACCAGGGGCCGCGATCACAGAGGTCGGCGAATCCGTGGGCCGGCCCCCTCACCACAGGGTCTCCCGTGAAGCTCCTGGAGACAGGCGGGGGCACGATGACGGCCGCCCCGGCCGCCGAAGCTCTCCCCTCAGCAACGTAAGGCGGGGGGCGATCTGTGCAGCTGACTCCCGCGCCACCCGCCGCAGCCACCCGGCCGCAACACTGGAGTCTCCCAAGGCACTCGGAGATCGCCAACGTCGCCGCTGGGGATTAGCACAGTCCGTGGCACCAGATGCAGCGGTCACCGCCTTTAATCGTCAGCTCCTCCTGCTGCCACGCCGGGCGGGAGCACCGCAGCTCCGGTCGCAGGTCCCGACTGTTGCGCTGTAGACGCCATCTTGAGGAAGACCGCGCACTGATCACCGCGCCAAAAAGGTCTCAACATCGGGCCAGGGACACCGCAACACTGCTCTCCGGGCACGCCACTGCTCTCCGGCACCCAGCGATCGTCAGCAAATCGTTGCTACGGCGAAAAGGTACAGGATTATCTCAGGATTTTGATCAGGGCCAGCGGAGCTCACGATCAACTTGGCTACTCGGCCATGTTGCTGGCCACGCCCCCCCAGCACTTGTGGGACATTTGAGCTGCTGCCAATGGTGAGCAGTTTGAGAAACAGAGAATGGGAGGCAGTGTAAGAGGCAGGCACTGGTGGGCAATTTAAATGGATAGCATTAGTGGGCAAAGTGAGGAGGTTGGACACGTTGTCAGCATGAAGAGCTGACACGAACAGCGTGAGGCACTTCCACCCATACCTGGAACTGCTGGGAAGCATGAAGAGCTGGCACCGGTGAGAAGTGTGAAAGATGGGTACTGTTGGACACCACACTGTTAAATTTAAATCGATGTGCCGAAATGTGTAGCACCACACAACACAAAGCACCTCATGAAATGATACATATTAACTAACCCACATTCAGGGTAATCACTGCCATCTCTTTGCGCATCTCATTGGTAAGCATGCATCCAATAACACAATATTTGCACCTCCGTGGTCATCACGCACAACATGGAAACCCTTCCCACACAGGATCAACACAAAGACAACTCACTTCCAACTCAAACCTTACATGATACAGCATGGCACCTAGGCAAGCAACCACTTTAGCGCCCCACATAGGTGTAGTAAGTGCTATATAAATATTGCAGTACAGTACAATACCACTGTTTTCCACAGCTCTTGCCAAAAACAATGGGCCCCTCTGTGTCACTTTTACCAGGACTAAAGGTTAGATATGTAATGAAAAATAAGAGATCTTGAATCATTCAAGATATGTAGGGGGTGCAACAAAAAAGACCAAAAATCAACGGTAAGCAGAACCTAATGATATAAACAAATTATGACAGATATATACATCATTTCCAAATAGTCTCCTGAAGTCCTTGACATAGTGTACAGTTAATTTATGAAACAATATTTCATGTCAATTCAGGCCTTCATAAATACCTAATGCAGTGCTTAATTTGAGCCAGTGCTTTCTGGTGCTCAGCACCGGCACTTAATTGGTTTCCGGGCACCGGCACCTAATTGTCAACACCATACTTGGAACAATCTACCACATGGTGGCGCTGCTCATCTAATTTAGAGATGAGCAGAACAACAGTTGTTTAGGAATACAATAAACATTAAAATTGCTAATACCTGCCTCCCCAGCCATTCCTTTAGCTTTGGGGGCCTGGAATAATCTGAACTGTCGCATTTACATGCGAGAGAGATGGCTAGTAGTTGTTTTGGCAGCGATGACAAGGGCGATGGGTGGTGCAAGCTGCAGTGGCCTTCCGGTCAGAGCCCTGGCACTTAATATTTTACAAATTAAGCACTGATTAATGTATCATTACACCTGATGTTCTTTCAAAGATAGTCGTTACGACACTGTCAACACAGACAGTTCCTCATTTTCTGTAATAACGTGTTCATAATACAGTTCAATAGGCATTAGGAAGTCTCTTACTAACTACTAAAAGATAACGCCAACAGCACATACTTTGATTCATATTACATAAACTGGAAAGCAAAATAATTTATTTTCAAGGGATAGAAAATCCTAGACTCACGCACCATATACTACCCCCCCCCCCCATCTTGAATCACAAACATTTGATAAATCATCAATGGCTATAAAGCCTATGTTGTTAACAAACCTAAGCTCAAACAGGTGAGGCAAAGCTGCAATTAATGTGGCTTACCAAAAACCCAGGATTGAAGTAAAGCGCGCGGACATCGCAGCTCCAAAATCAAATCCATCATAAGAATGCCGTCACAAAAGATATACACCGCAAATTGCTTTATGATCACAACCAGCCGCTTCCCAATAAAAAACAAGGAATTTAAATAGTCCTTACAAAGAATAAAAAGCAGAATCAACAAAACAGCTTCAAAAAGGGGATACATGCTGTTATTGCAACGAGCCTGAGTCCTAGCTCAAAATTACCTGCACATTGCAACCTGCATATAATGGGGCATAAATGCCTCCAGACGGTTTTATTGAGAAGTGGATGGACTTCCTACCTTTTTGGTCTGGTCCTGAGATACATGCATGAGGGTTGGAGAGAGGAAGCTCTGATTAGGAAGGGACATGAGAGTGTGACGATAGAGGGTATGGTAGTGTGTGTTCTGTTTAGAGCTGTACTTTGCCAATGGGTCGACTTTGATGTTATTGTGGGCATGATGAATGAATATATGAATGAATGAGTTTATATAGCGTGTAGCTACTCAGGGAGTGTCCCAGTGCTTGACAGAGAGGGTAATAGCAGCAGCTACAATACTTAATGTAGGATGAACTAAAAAGTTTTCAAAGCTTTCCCAAACTGGGCTTAATTCTGAATGTCATGAAACTTGAAAGGAAGTTGATTCCATGCTTGCGAGGCAAGGAAAACAAGGAGGAACCATCTCTCCTTGAGCATTTAAATTGAGGAACTACCACCAGGAGAGCCTTAGTAGAGTGAAGGACTATACCCGGACAGTAAGGATGAAACCTCGCTGTTTGGTACTTGGGCCCAGTCTCACAAAAAGCCCCATGGACCAGTACTAGAGATTTGAACAAAATTCTCTTTTTGGCTGGCAGCTAATGTAGCTCCTCTAATTAAGGGGATATAGAAACACGACAAGGTAGTTTAAATAAAAGGCATGCATCTTCATTCTGAACCATTTGCAGGCACTTAATAGGGTGATCCTGAAGGCCAAGATAGAGTGCATTGGCCTAGTCTAGCCTAGACGCAACTAAGGCATGACCCATCATTCTCTCAGCCTTAAAAGGTAGTAATTGTAAAAAATTGTGTAATGCTCTCATGACCATAAACAGGATCTGACCACCTTAGATACCTGAGATTGAAGAGAGAGTTGATAGTTTAATTGAATTCCCAAATTCCTGGCTACTGCAGTTGGGGGAGGAGGCGGTGGCAGCTCACCTGGCCGACAACTATTCCACCACCCGGTGGAGGTTGAACCAAGCAAAATGACTTCCGTTTTATCCGGATTACATTGCAAGTTATTGCCCTCTTCCAATTCATTACTGCACCCACAGATGCTGAGAAGGCTTCTTGTGCAGCTGAAGAGCAGCTATCATATGAATGAAGAAGCTGAGTATCATCAGTGTAAGAGACTATCTTAATATCGAAAGATTCCAGTAATGCTACCAGTGGGGACATATAGATATTAAACAGTGTTGGGATCAGTGCAGAACCCTGAGGTACACCTTGTTTGAGAATCTTGGTACCTGATGAATAAGGAGCCATCCGCACTGCCTGTCCTCTGTGTTCGAGGAACGAGCGGATCCAGTACAGTGCCAGACCTCCCACCCCAATCTCTGACAACCGTTGTAGGCAAATGGCATGAGAGACTGTATTGAAAGCCGCTGAGAGTTCCAATAATATCAAAGTGGCATTATTACTCTCATTCTGAGTAAATTTCATGGAATCCGAGAATTCCAGAAAAGCAGTTTCTGTCCTTTGCTGGGAACGGAAACCCGACTGGGAGGGAGGAAAAGTCTGGATTTCTCCAAATACTCAGAGAGCTGGGTGTTGGCAATTTTTTCAAGTAGTTTTGAAACCACTGGCAGCAGTGAAGTAGGTGTAAAGTTCAACAACAGAGACCTATCAGCTGACATATTTTTTTAAAGTGGATTCACTTTTGCCTGTTTCCAAATAAAGGGAATCTGAACTGCCTGGAGAGAGATATTTAAAGTTTATAAAATATTGGATTGATGATAATCCTCGCCTGAGCTAACAAGGATCTGACGGTGAGCCTGAGCTGCTGCTTAAAATTGCCTTTTTAATTCCTCAAGATGAATAAGCTTGAACTGGAATAATTCACCGACTGGCAACAAATCCCATCGTTTTGTAGGGTCCTTTGACACTGCCATTACTGGCAGAGATTGAAGATTAATCTGAATTTTTATAATTTTTTCCTTGAAAAAGTCCTCTAGCTTAATACACAGGTTGGGACAGGCTGTAATAGGATGGTCAGAGGCTTTAGGTTGTAAGAAGTTAATGCCAGTTTTAGATATTTCATGTGGCTTATTGGTGGCCTCAGAGATTTTATCTGAAAAATAACTATTCTGCGCTGCCCTTATGGCCGCATGGTATTTCCTTAAAGCATCCTTAGAATTAATTTTGTCCTTTAATAAATTGTTCTTAAGCCAAATTCTTTCCAGTTTTTTACAATGCTTTTCTTCCTCTGCCAAACAAGGCGTAAACCACGGAGCAGAAAAGGCCCTCCTTTGCTTGGCGCAAGTTTTTAAAGGAGCAAGCTGATTGGCCGCAGGCTGCAGTCAATGATTGACTGCCAGTGTGTCTTAATTTACGTCATCTACTAAGCTAAGTAAGTGGGTAGAGCGAACCTCAAGTTAATTCTGAGATCTTAACTTTGTTACAAGCCTGAAAAGTGGCAGGCACATCATGATGCTCCTGTTAACATTTGGGTCTGTTCAAACAGGAGAAAGGAATCAAACAATGATCAGACCATCTGATCGCAATAGGATTCCCAACCAATAATGCAATATTAGAAACGTTTAGATCTATTGTATGCCCTATTGAATGGGTCGGTGCTGATATGCCCAGGACAGATTGAGAGAAGCCCGCGTCTCAACGAGAAATACAGCTAAGGGATTGGTAGGGTCATCGGCATGCAGGTTGATCTTTTATGCCAAAGCCTCATTTAGTGACTTGATAAAGTCCCCGGTGTAACCTGGACTTGATAAAGTCCCCGGTGTAACCTGGAGGACGATGTACCAAGGCTCCAGAGAAGGAGGTTTATGTCAAAATGGAAATACAGAAGCCTAAAGCTTCCACTCCTCTGAAATTCTCAAATTCAAAAGTAAAGCATGTAAGGATCTGTTTATAGGTAATTGCTAACCCACTGCATCTTTCGCCTTCTATGTCCACATGGATGCAGGTATAGTTTTTTTAGGAAGGCCAACTAAATGTCCAGGGCCAAGTCCTCTACCATCCATGTTTCAGTCATAAATAAAACATTCAACTGGACCTCTTCCTGACTATTATAAATACGTAAAGCATATCTATGATTGGACCAAATGTTAATTAGAGCTGCTTTAATATAGATGGCCATTGTGGGGGAAGTTGGGCAGCAGTTTTCCTCTCCCTTCCTGCTGGTAACCACATGTTCAGATGGGAGGACTACCCGGCAGGCACCGCATGATATGTTTTCCATACAGTTTAGAGGTAAGACAGAACACTTAATCTTCGTCTTGAGCTTAATACTTCAAGATGCTAACATTGGGGGGCAGCATGAAGAGTTGGCACTGGTGGGACATTTGAGCTGCAGAAACAGAAAATGATGAGCAGTGTGAGAAGAAGGCACTGGTGGGCAGTGTAAGTAGATAACACTGAAGGGCAAAGGGAGTAGGTTGGAAAAGTTGTCAGCATGAAGAGCTGACACTTACATGCAGTATGAGGTACTTCCACCCAGTGGCCGAAGTGGGCGAGATCGGCAGGGCACGGCGTGCCCCTACTTCTTTAATTTAATAGATTCTGTTCCCGTACTTTTTAAAATTTTAAACACATGTCCCAGGGCAGCAGAAATAGCCAAGGCTGGGCATTCGTGGCTGTTTGGGGACGGGAGGGGTGGGCAGAGAAGGAAAAGAGCTGTCTTTTCCTTCTTGCCCAAGAAGACAAGGACATTGTCCACTTCTTCTGCTCTGCCGCTGTCAGCTGCCCCACCCCTCTCTTTCTTCCTCCTATTCCCTCTCTTTCTGACTAGCTCCTCCTCACTTACTGAAAACCGTGACTTCAAGAAACGGTTCTCACTTTCTCTCTTTCCTCCTTTTGTTTATTTGTTCCCCCGTGAAATGGATCCAAAAAAGAAAAACACTTTTGCTGGAAATGTCGTCTTTTTCGTACATTTTTCTATTGCAAAGTGCAGCCTTGGGATGGAGAGAAATATAAGGTTAAAAATGTGAACTATAACTAAATAAAGTAAGACAGAGTGGTCTCAAAGTGGCCAGATTGATTTATTCACACCCAAACACATTAGCGCCACTTTACAGAGTTTGCTAGTGAAGTGCTACTTTTGTTTTCTTGTCTTTCTTTGAACATTATTGTTTTCCCTGGGTGGGGAAGTGCACCATTCCTGGAGGTACTGTGCAATACATGCTTGATGGGTGGATTGGAAAACAAATTGTGTACCACGTCTCTGTGTTCAGGGATGTGGTCTTTTTAAACCATGCTGCTTATGTTTTGTAAGGATAAAAGCAATGTAGTCATCTCTTTAACTTTTTCAGGCAAAAACACTCATTGATTTCTGAATAATGAGTGTAAAACTGTTAAGATAACCATGTTGTTCCTTCTTACAATTCACATGCTTTAATCTTGCATTCCCTTGCGTGTTTGTTTTTTCCAGAATGTAGTTACTTTTTTTTTTTCAGGCAGCATATTGCTCTTGTCTAGTGCATAATTTGAATTGAGTCGCATCCAGGTGTTTATAGTGGGGCACAATTGGGTTGTAGTTGAAGGCAGTGCGAGTTTCTCTCAGTGGGGCAGTATGATGTTCAGTGGGGGAGAGGATGTGGCACTATGGTCAGAGCTGCCGCATTTGGAACTGGGGAACCAGGTTCAGCCTCCATGACCAGTCCACCTGACCACTCTCCTGAGGGAACACATTCCTGTGCTAGACCTTAGAAGGCCCTGCAAAACCTTAGAAGCCCTGGTGTCTTAGCACCAGCAGGTGGACCCTAGCAGTGGCAAGTGTGGGTTAACCTTGAAGGCCTGTCCACCACAATCCATACTGAAGTATACCTCCAGTCTTGCGGGCAGGCCTATGAAGCAGTACACCCTAGAGCAACAGTGACTCTGTCACTGAGGTCAAAGGACCCTTGAGCTGTTAGATTATGCTTGTTGATGCTTTCGTAATGACATGTATAAGTTAGCATTCGCTGTGCCATTTTCTTTTTTAGACTCTATTTTGTGTAATGTTCGAATCTAGTCCTTCCCTGTTCCGAGAAATACCCTTTGCTAAGTTTCATTTCTGCAACAAAGAACTGTTCATAGCTTTCCCTCTCGGTCAAGGCCCTCTCCCATCTTTCCGGCAGTTTGATCGCAGTGCAGGGTGGAACAGCCTTGAAAATGTTCTGAGTTGTGCAAGATACGAGATTACAAGTTTTTTTCTATTTACGCTGTCCGGCCACATCTGTTTGGAAAATTCCACTGTGGGCGTGTTCTTAGCTAACCATGCAACGTACATAATGTATCTTTATGCTTACCGTTCCTCAGTTCCCTCTGTAGTTCTCTTACGAGACTGTGCAGATGGCCCTAAGGTGGCCCTAAGCAGGTCACTTCCTTCATTTGGCGCCCGAACAGGGACTCCATCATGGCATGACCCATCCATTTTCCACAGACGGAAGGGAGGACGAGAACACCATCAGGTCGGACTGACGGCTTGGGGATCCCTGCATGAAGAGATACATTTCTCGCAGTTTCTGCCTTTGTCCCACCAGAGGGTGCCTCGCCCAGCGGTCATCCCGACTGGAGTCCTGAACGGCAAACCCGTGATCTGACTGTTTGGTCCGAAGAGTCGGCAGTGGAGAACTGGTCGATCTGTGCGCCTGACACCAGGTGAGTCTGTTTCAGTTTATGTGGTACCACTGTAAATGGATTTTGTTTCAGTACTTAGAGCTGTTTTGGTGAAAAGTGTTTGCAAATACTTTGCCAGGTAAAATAACGACTTTGTTTTTCTTTGCAATGCCTGGTTTTAGTAAAATTCTGAGTTTGTGGTGTGGTTGTTGTTCTACAGATGCACGGTTGGCAGAATTCCAGCCTGCACCTCCTGAGGGCAGTCCTAATTTTGATATGTATATAAAACATGGCCTTGGCCCTATTATGTTTAGTAGGTTATAGCACAAATATACGAGGGACAATGCAGAGTTGCAGTGGCCTTTGACAGGCTCCTTTGATGAACAAAAAGATGGGATTTCTTCAGGAACAGTTGTTTAAAAGACGCAGTAGACAGTCCATGTTTGACTCCCTCCGTATTTGGCAGGAGGCCAAACAGAGGCAATTAAAAATGGAAAAGGGTGCTAGAAAGCAAGGTATGCAGACCCTTACACAGAAGGCTGTCGCTTATGATAAGGAGAAGCAGGAAACCGGGATAGAATGTGCGTATAGGAGATTACGGTTGCAAATTCATAGGTCCTATATGGCTCAGGAAGACGGGGATACTTGTATGGAGATCCTATTAGATACCCGACCCCGCCACCATATGTCCCAGAACGGATATACCCTGTTGTTCCCCATCAGCAACAACAACTTGCACAAGGTATGCCAGTCTCTACAGCTGTTACACCTACCACCCCTGTTAACCTACCCCCTACTTCTTCCCTTTCATTACAGTCTCTGACTGCAGCAATACCTGTTACGCCCAATCCAGTCATTCATCCTCCATTGTCACTAATTACTGACACACCAGTGCGCGGTCCGGAAGATAGAGATTTGACCGGATTCTGGGAACAGTTATGTCCGTTAATGCGATCTGGAGTGGGGGAGAGAGAGAAGAAAGAAATAGCGGACCAGGCAATAAGGTGGGCTCGCAACCCAATTTACAGTCTCGAGGATATCTGGCAGGTAATGCAAGACTTTGACCCTTTTCTGCAGCAACATGCCCTTAAACACTTGTCTTCCACCCTAATTGACCTCTGACGCACACACATTGAAACGGAAGCACCCCTAATACTATTTGATATTAATAAAGGCGCTTATGTAAATAATATGGAGCCGACCTCCGTGTATAGGAATATGTTGCAAAGTCATCCTGTGCCCTGGGCACCACCCAACTTTTTGCTGACTGATACTGCTGGTAACTGACTTTGACTGACCCTGGGCTCTGCCTAACCAGGCCCAGGGCCAGTGCTATGCTGAAAGAGACACATTAGAATACAGTTAAAACACTTACATACACTAGGGTACACAATGGTATGGTGGGGGTACCCCTATGATTGGCATGACCTACCCTATAAGCCCCTAGTATATAATAGGGCAGGGGGATTGAAACTACCTAAAAGTCCCTAGTACCCTAGGGCATGGCAGTTTAGAGGCCAGCAGCTCTTTTTGCACTTGCATGTGTGCACTGCTGAAGCCTGAGGTCAGTTTAAAAGCAGCCCTGTGTACCAGGACTGCTTTTAAAAAGTAAATTGTGCCCAAACTCGATTTTGGGGTTGGGGGCACTTAAAAATGGATAACCTACAATGTTTTGGCATATTAGGAACCCCCAGGGTCTCCCCTAGGTGTCCCAGGGGTGGGGGGCCAGATATTTATAAGGTACACCCTTGTAAAATGAATTCTATATGCCCTGGGGTAAGTGAAATTTTACATTTCACTCTCCACATTGTGATAAAGTGCTGCCCAAATTCGACTTTGATGCTAGGAGCACTGTGAAGTGAGGATCTGCAATATTTTTACAGATTCAGAACCCCTAAAGTCTCCCCTAGTTGTCCCATGGGGTGGGGGTCCTGTAGATATAAGCAAAGTACTTAGAAAATATGTTTTTGTAAGTCCTGGTGCTGGAAAAATGGCCCAAGTCATTTTTCCCATTGCAAATCCCCTGCTACATAGGTTAACATGGTAGGAAGTTATTGATTAATAACTCTTGATAGGAGAGGACTAGAAGTGCCATTCAAAGACTTCCCCGAATGGTATTAATAAATTCCACAATATGATATTGTTGAATTTCTCCTAAAGTGTACATACAAGAAGTTATAAGACTTTCTTGTTTGTAAGTCCAAATTCAGCCTTCCAGTGGTCTGCCCTGATTGGTCAGAGTTAAGTGGATTAGCCAGGCTGCCTTGAAGAGGTGATAAAGAGCCCCTGGGGTCAACCAGCTCTGCTGGCAGGGCAGTGTGCTGTTCCATAGGAATGCCAGGCCAGGGGGAGGAGTCGTAAACTATGTTCATCAAAGAGGAGAGCAGAGAACAGTGTCATTTACAACTCTGAACTTCCCACCTTAGGCAGATGGTAGGATTAAGGAAGGTATGAGCAGATGCAGGGGGAGAGTCTAAGTAAATTAGCCATCCTAGGGGTGTGTTTAGCCAGCTCTTACCTCCTTGCTGGAAAATCAGCCATTATGGATTTGGAAGATTTGATGCACTCTGGGACAAAATAATGCCACACTCTACAGGATGTGGTCATATCTTTGAGGAGTTACCCTGCTCCCATTGGTCAGGAGTGACCTCCTGCATGACCCAGAGAACTTGGAATAAGTATCTGAGAGGGGCAGAGCCCTCCAGATCTGCTGCTTGAAACTTACTGAAGGAAGACATTGTGCCAAGCTGAGAAGTTTTGCTGTGCAAATTCTAAGGCCTGACCTCTGAAGTCTGCACCATCAGAAACTGCAGCCCTGTGGACTACCTTGCTGAAGAAAGAAGTAAAGAGTGGACTCCCTGCAAGCTACAGGTTAACAGAGCTCACCTGGACCCTCACCACCAAGGATCATCAACCTGGGGAACTACCAGTGGATTTGTAAGGGTGACGTCCAAGTGGATTGTGGGAACTGAAGTCCTCAACTTTCAAGGACCATCTTGGAGCTTCCAGACCCTTGGAGTGAGTTTGAGACACTTTGGGACCCTTTGAGGAACTTCAGGAAGAAGTTCAAGAAGTTTGGAGAACTTTGGAGGAACTTTGAAAAAAAGCTCCATAGAGGGACCGACTCAACCTGGTCAGCCAAGCCGCCTGCCTTCAACCGCGAGCCGGCCAAGCCATCCAGGTTCGTCCCGCTAAAAGCTCCGTCGGTCCGACTTCCAGAGTTTGACCGGGAGTAGAAGAAATCTGAGGCCGGCGAACCCTCACCGGATCCGGCTACATGAAGAGCATCGAGAGACCCCGCGAGAAAAAGCTCCAGAAAAGTTTCTAAGTCCGCTCGTAGAAAAGGTGACCGGGAGCAACCGCGAACGCCAAGCCGCCTGCCTTCCATCGCGTGTCGGCCTGGGCTCCTGGGTTGCCCCGCTGAAGCGCTAAAGAAAAAGTTTCTAAGTCCGCTCCAGGGAAGTTGACCGGGAGCTCGTCAAAAGGCAATCCGGCAAACCCTCACCGAATCCGGACTGGCTGGGAGCTTCGAGGGACCTCGGGGAGAAAAGCTCCAGAAAAGTTTCTAAGTGTGAAGGTAGAAACTGAGACCGGGACCTGCCGCGAGCTGTAGCCGCCCAGGGCTCCATCGCGGTCGGCCTGAAACTTTGACTTTGACCCGGTCTATCGCGAGCAGGTATCCCAATATGGTGCTATAATCTTTTAAGGGCTATATAATGCTAAATCTTTGAAAATTCATATCTCCGGTTCCCTATATTGGATTTTTGTCGTTTTGGTGTCATTTTAAAGATAAAAATATTTCCTATTTTTATAAATTGGTGTTGGATTTTTATTATGTGTTGTGTCTTAATTATTTACTGAATTGGTGTTTTTAAATGCTTTACATACCTGTCTTTGAAGTTAAGCCTGTCTGCTCGCAGCCACGTTACCAAGGGTTGAGCATAGGAATAATTTTCTAAGACCTATGCTGAGTCCTATCATGTGTTAGTGACCTTATTGCCAGTGGCAGACCTACATTTGCCCCTACCAATAATCCACTTTCCAACATTTGGTGCTCAGCGGTACGGATGAGGACTTGTGTTTAAAAGTACACCTTTCAGTAAAGTGAATTAAGATTATAAAAATCCTCTAAATTGCCTTAGAACAAAACTTTTGAGTTTGATTTTTGGAATTTGGACTAAACTGTTTTTAATCCATTGTTTTGATTTTTCCAAATTGTTCTAAGTCTGTTGTGCCTAGTTGTTGTGACCCAAAACTAGGGAACCATGGAGCTGGAGCTGGACCTGGCTAAACTGTCCCAGTTTAAGATAGCTGATCTTAGGGAACAGTGTAGGCTTAGGGGGCTGCCTGCTACCAGGAAGCTTAAGAAGGCAGGGTTGCTTGAGTCCCTAAAGGCCTGGGCTGGGGCAGCTGAGGAGAGTCAAGGGGGATAGAGGGTGTCCCCCAACCTCATCCAAGAGGAGGGTGAGGATGATGCCGCTTCCATTTTCTCTAGTGTGAGCCATATGAATCCAGATGGTGGGAGTGGGGAAGGGTCCCTTACTCAGGGACCACCACCGTCCCTTGCAGAGAGACAGCTTAAGGCTCAATTAGCTTTGATAGCTTTGGAGCAGAGGAAACTGGAATTGGCTGAGAAGAGATGGGAGAGGGAGGAGGCGTTGAAAAGAAATGGTGGCAGTGAAAATGATGAAGATTTTGAAATGTCCAGGGGTGGTGCATTTGATCACAAACTTCCCAAGGGTATAGTACCCAAGTACACTGAGGGGGATGACATTGACAAATGGCTAGCAGCTTTTGAGAGGGCCCTTAGAATGAGTAGGGTCCACTCTAGGTATTGGGGTGCACTCCAGTGGGAGTTGATTCCAGTAGCTGGGAGGGATAGGCTCCTGACCCTGAAGGGAGAGGATGCAGAATCATACCAGCAGATGAAGGCATGCTTAGTCAAGAGATTTGGTCTGACTCCAGAGCAGTTCAGGGTGAAGTTTAGAGGCACCCAGAAATTGAGTTGAAAGTCTTGGGTAGACTTTGTGGACGTTTCAGTGAAGGCACTGGAAGGCTGGATTGTTGGTAACAAAGTTGACACATATGAGGGATTTGTATAATTTGTTTTTGAAAGAACATATTTTGACTCATTGTGCAGAAGAGAAGTTACGCCAGTATCTAGTGGACTCTAATCTGACAGACCCCAGAGAGCTGGGTGAAGCAGCTGATGAGTGGGTGAGAACCCGGGTTTCCATACAGCACCAGGGGGTGACCAGAAGAAAGGAGGACAGGTCCCTCCCCAGGGGAAAGCCCAAGGGAAAGAAGGTCAAAACCAGAAGGAGTCCTCCAAAGACCCACAAAAACCTGCACAAGGAGGGGGCCCGAGCCAACCCAAATCCAAAGGGAGGTGGAATCAGGGAAAGAATGGTAGGTTCTTTGATCCCTCAAAAGTGGGTAAGTGCTTTGACTGTAACCAGCCAGGGCACAAACAGGGAGATGCTGTCTGCGCCAAGAAGCTCCCCCTAAGGGGCCATCCACAGGGATTGCCAGTGTCAGTGTAGGGGTGGAGAGTGGTGCCCCAGAGAGGGGTAGTCAGGTGGTGGAAGCAACCTTAGTGTCCCTGGGTGGGGTGAATATTGCAACCCTTGCTGCCTTACCTCCAAACATGGACAAGTACAGGCAGAGGCCTAAAGTGAATGGGACTGAGGTTGAGGCTATCAGAGACACTGGGGCTAGTGTAACTATGGTCCTGGATGAGCTGGTGCCTCCAGAGAGGTTGTTACCTGGTGAGTTTCACCAGGTGACTTATGCAGACAGCACTACCAAACTCCATCCTATGGCTGTGGTGGATTTGGAATGGGGAGGTGTGACAGGCCCTATGAAGGTAGCTGTGTCAAAGGTGCTCCCAGTCCAGTGTTTACTGGGCAATGATCTTGAAGCCTCTGTGTGGTCAGAGGTGGAGAGAGGACTCCATATGAAAATATTGGAGCTCCCTGAGTGGGTATGTGCTGTGACTAGGTCACAGACTAGCCAGAAAGGGAGGGGCTGGACACTCGGACCCTGGAACAAAGGGCCAAGCAGCCAAGGACAAGGGCACTGGGCCTGGTGAGCCAGCCCAGGGAACTCCAGAGGTGCAGGAAGAATCTAACCCTGATGGGGAGGATCTGGCCTCTGAGGGAGGGACTCCATCCCTGCCAGAGCTATCAGATTTGACAGAACTGACAGGAGCAGGTGGGCCCTCCAGAGAGGAGTTCAGTAAGGGACAGCGTGACTGTCCCACCCTTGAGAGCTTGAGGCGGATTGCTTCTAAGCAAGAGGAAGGGGATGACAGTGGGTTTCACAAACTCTACTGGGAAGATGGACTGCTTTATACTGAGGCCAGAAACCTCAAGGAGGGGGCCACCAGGAGGTTGGTGGTGCCCCAGAAGTACAGAGAGTTCATCCTGACTTTGGGTCATGATATCCCCTTGGCAGGACATTTGGGACAGACAAAGACATGGAACCGATTGGTGAACCATTTATACTGGCCCCATATGTCTGAAAAGGTAAAGGAGTTTTGCAGCTCCTGTGTCACCTGTCAGGCCAGTGGCAAGGCAGGGGGCAAGACAAAGGCTCCCCTAATACCACTGCCAGTGGTGGGGGTTCCTTTTGAAAGGGTGGGGATGGACATTGTTGGTCCCCTGGACCCACCTACTGCATCAGGGAATAGGTATATCTTAGTGGTAGTGGACCATGCCACTAGGTACCCTGAAGCGATCCCTCTTAGAACCATTGATGCTCCTGCAGTGGCTAGAGCACTGCTTGGTGTGTTCACCAGAGTAGGTTTTCCAAAAGAGGTGGTGTCAGATAGGGGCACAAACTTCCTGTCCAGCTATCTGACTGCTATGTGGGATGAGTGTGGTGTCAACTACAAGTTCACCACCCCTATCACCCACAAGCAAATGGTCTTGTTGAGAGATTCAACAAAACCCTGAAGGGCATGATAAATGGGTTGTCAGAGAAACTCAGGAGGAGATGGGATGTTCTCCTCCCATGCTTACTGTTTGCCTACAGGGAGGTGCCACAGAAAGGGGTTGGTTTCAGTCCCATTGAGTTGTTGTTTGGACACCCTGTGAGGGGGCCATTGAGCCTGCTGAGAGAGTCTTTAGAGAAGCCTCTTAAAGAAGCAAAGGACAATGTGCTTGACTATGTGCTAGGCCTGAGATCTAGAATGGCAGAGCACATGTACAAGGCAAACAGGAAACTGGAGGCCAGCCAGGAGCTCATGAAGCACTGGTATGATCAAAAGGCTACTATGCCTGAGTATACTCCAGGACAATTGGTGTGGGTGTTGAAGCCTGTGGCTCCCAGGGCCCTCCATGACAAGTGGAGTGGGCCCTATCCAATCTTAGAAAAGAAGGGTGAGGTTACCTATTTGGTTGACCTTGGCACCCCCAGGAACCCTCATAGGGTCCGGCATGTGAATAGATTGAAACCCCACCATGACAGGGCAGACATGACCATGTTACTGGTCACTGATGAGGGTGTGGAGGAGGAAACTGAGCCTGTGCCCGACCTCCTCTCCACTAATGTGCAAGATGGGTCAGTGGAGGGGGTGATACTCTCTCCCAAGTTGACAGACCAGCAGCACAGAGACTGTAAGCAAGTGCTGGAGCAGTTTGCTGGCCTGTTCTCTTTGACCCCAGGCATCACTGAGTGGTGTGTGCACCACATTGACACTGGTGACAGCCTACCTGTCAAAAATAAACTGTACAGGTTGTCTGACCATGTCAGAGCCAGCATTAAAGCTGAGGTTGCTAAGATGCTGGAATTGGGGGTAATTGAACCGTCTGAGAGTCCATGGGCCAGTCCAATGGTGCTGGTGCCTAAACCTCATCCTCAGGGGGACCCAAGGAGTTATGGTTCTGTGTGGACTACAGAGGATTGAATGCAGTCACAAAGACTGACGCTCACCCTATACCTAGAGCTGATGAGCTCATTGACAGGTTAGGGGCTGCTAAGTACCTGAGTACTTTTGATTTGACTTCAGGTTACTGGCAGATTGCCCTCACTGATGGAGCAAAGGAGAGGTCCGCATTCCCCACCCCAGAGGGACATTATCAGTTCAAGGTAATGCCCTTTGGCTTAAAGAATGCACCTGCCACCTTCCGAAGGTTGGTGAACAGGGTCTTGTCTGGGTTGGAACAGTTCAGTGCAGCTTACCTGGATGATATAGCTGTATACAGTTCTACCTGGGGGGATCACTTAAGCCACCTAAGGGAAGTGCTTCAGGCCATGCAGCAGGCAGGCCTGACTATTAAGGCAAGCAAGTGCCAAATAGGGCAGAGTTCTGTGGTGTACCTGGGCCACCTGGTAGGTGGGGGCCATGTACAGCCTCTCCAAGCTAAAATCCAAACTATTTTGGATTGGACAGCTCCTGTTACCCAGACTCAGGTCAGGGCATTCCTTGGACTGACAGGGTACTATAGAAGGTTTGTTCAAAATTATGGGACCATTGTGGGGCCCCTAACAGAACTCACTTCTAAAAAGAGGCCCAAGAAGGTGGATTGGACCCCAGAGTGTCAGAAGGCTTTTGACACTCTGAAAGCTGCCTTGTGTTCAGCACCAGTACTACTAGCCCCTGACTACACAAAGGAATTTGTGGTTCAGACAGATGCTTCAGAGCAAGGGATTGGGGCAGTGTTGTCACAGCTAAATGAAGGGGGCCTTGATCAGCCAGTTGCCTTTATTAGCAGGAGGCTTCTTCCCAGAGAGCAGAGGTGGAGTGCCATTGAGAGAGAGGCTTTAGCTGTGGTTTGGTCCCTGAAAAAGTTGAGACCATATTTGTTTGGGACTCACTTTCGTGTTCAAACTGACCACAAGCCTCTCAGATGGCTCATGCAGATGAGAGGGGAGAATCCCAAGCTGTTAAGGTGGTCCATTTCTCTACAGGGAATGGACTTTACAGTGGAACACAGACCTGGGGTTGCCCATGCAAATGCAGATGGACTTTCCAGGTTTTTCCACTTAGCTGATGAGGACTACCAGGGTGTAGGTTAGTAACCCATCACCTTTCGTTTGGGGGGGGGGCTATGTTGCAAAGTCATCCTGTGCCCTGGGCACCCCCCAACTTTTTGCTGACTGATACTGGTGGTAACTGACTTTGACTGACCCTGGGCTCTGCCTAACCAGGCCCAGGGCCAGTGCTATGCTGAAAGAGACACATTAGAATACAATTAAAACACCTACATACACTAGGGTACACAATGGTATGGTGGGGTACCCCTGTGATTGGCATGACCTACCCTATAAGCCCCTAGTATATAATAGGGCAGGGGGATTGAAACTACCTAAAAGTCCCTAGTACCCTAGGGCATGGCAGTTTAGAGGCCAGCAGCTCTTTTTGCACTTGAATGTGTGCACTGCTGAAGCCTGAGGTCAGTTTAAAAGCAGCCCTGGGTACCAGGACTGCTTTTAAAAAGTAAATTGTGCCCAAACTTGACTTTGGGGTTGGGGGCACTTAAAATGGATAACCTACAATGTTTTGGCATATTAGGAACCCCCAGGGTCTCCCTAGGTGTCCCAGGGGTGGGGGGCCAGATATTTATAAGGTACACCCTTGTAAAATGAGTTCTATATGCCCTGGGGTAAGTGAAATTTTACATTTCACTCTCCACATTGTGATAAAGTGCTGCCCAAATTCGACTTTGATGCTAGGAGCACTGTGAAGTGAGGATCTGCAATATTTTTACAGATTCAGAACCCCTAAAGTCTCCCCTAGTTGTCCCATGGGGTGGGGGTCCTGTAGATATAAGCAAAGTACTTAGAAAATATGTTTTTGTAAGTCCTGGTGCTGGAAAAATGGCCCAAGTCATTTTTCCCATTGCAAATCCCCTGCTACATAGGTTAACATGGTAGGAAGTTATTGATTAATAACTCTTGATAGGAGAGGACTAGAAGTGCCATTCAAAGACTTCCCCGAATGGTATTAATAAATTCCACAATATGATATTGTTGAATTTCTCCTAAAGTGTACATACAAGAAGTTATAAGACTTTCTTGTTTGTAAGTCCAAATTCAGCCTTCCAGTGGTCTGCCCTGATTGGTCAGAGTTAAGTGGATTAGCCAGGCTGCCTTGAAGAGGTGATAAAGAGCCCCTGGGGTCAACCAGCTCTGCTGGCAGGGCAGTGTGCTGTTCCATAGGAATGCCAGGCCAGGGGGAGGAGTCGTAAACTATGTTCATCAAAGAGGAGAGCAGAGAACAGTGTCATTTACAACTCTGAACTTCCCACCTTAGGCAGATGGTAGGATTAAGGAAGGTATGAGCAGATGCAGGGGGAGAGTCTAAGTAAATTAGCCATCCTAGGGGTGTGTTTAGCCAGCTCTTACCTCCTTGCTGGAAAATCAGCCATTATGGATTTGGAAGATTTGATGCACTCTGGGACAAAATAATGCCACACTCTACAGGATGTGGTCATATCTTTGAGGAGTTACCCTGCTCCCATTGGTCAGGAGTGACCTCCTGCATGACCCAGAGAACTTGGAATAAGTATCTGAGAGGGGCAGAGCCCTCCAGATCTGCTGCTTGAAACTTACTGAAGGAAGACATTGTGCCAAGCTGAGAAGTTTTGCTGTGCAAATTCTAAGGCCCGACCTCTGAAGTCTGCACCATCAGAAACTACAGCCCTGTGGACTACCTTGCTGAAGAAAGAAGTAAAGAGTGGACTCCCTGCAAGCTACAGGTTAACAGAGCTCACCTGGACCCTCACCACCAAGGATCATCAACCTGGGGAACTACCAGTGGAGTTGTAAGGGTGACGTCCAAGTGGATTGTGGGAACTGAAGTCCTCAACTTTCAAGGACCATCTTGGAGCTTCCAGACCCTTGGAGTGAGTTTGAGACACTTTGGGACCCTTTGAGGAACTTCAGGAAGAAGTTCAAGAAGTTTGGAGAACTTTGGAGGAACTTTGAAAAAAAGCTCCATAGAGGGACCGACTCAACCTGGTCAGCCAAGCCGCCTGCCTTCAACCGCGAGCCGGCCAAGCCATCCAGGTTCGTCCCGCTAAAAGCTCCGTCGGTCCGACTTCCAGAGTTTGACCGGGAGTAGAAGAAATCTGAGGCCGGCGAACCCTCACCGGATCCGGCTACATGAAGAGCATCGAGAGACCCCGCGAGAAAAAGCTCCAGAAAAGTTTCTAAGTCCGCTCGTAGAAAAGGTGACCGGGAGCAACCGCGAACGCCAAGCCGCCTGCCTTCCATCGCGTGTCGGCCTGGGCTCCTGGGTTGCCCCGCTGAAGCGCTAAAGAAAAAGTTTCTAAGTCCGCTCCAGGGAAGTTGACCGGGAGCTCGTCGAAAGGCAATCCGGCGAACCCTCACCGAATCCGGACTGGCTGGGAGCTTCGAGGGACTTCGGGAGAAAAGCTCCAGAAAAGTTTCTAAGTGTGAAGGTAGAAACTGAGACCGGGACCTGCCGCGAGCTGTAGCCGCCCAGGGCTCCATCGCGGTCGGCCTGAAACTTTGACTTTGACCCGGTCTATCGCGAGCAGGTATCCCAATATGGTGCTATAATCTTCTAAGTGCTATATAATGCTAAATCTTTGAAAATTCATATCTCCGGTTCCCTATATTGGATTTTTGTCGTTTTGGATAAGATAAAAATATTTCCTATTTTTATAAATTGGTGTTGGATTTTTATTATGTGTTGTGTCTTAATTATTTACTGAATTGGTGTTTTTAAATGCTTTACATACCTGTCTTTGAAGTTAAGCCTGTCTGCTCGCAGCCACGTTACCAAGGGTTGAGCATAGGAATAATTTTCTAAGACCTATGCTGAGTCCTATCATGTGTTAGTGACCTTATTGCCAGTGGCAGACCTACATTTGCCCCTACCAATAATCCACTTTCCAACATTTGGTGCTCAGCGGTACGGATGAGGACTTGTGTTTAAAAGTACACCTTTCAGTAAAGTGAATTAAGATTATAAAAATCCTCTAAATTGCCTTAGAACAAAACTTTTGAGTTTGATTTTTGGAATTTGGACTAAACTGTTTTTAATCCATTGTTTTGATTTTTCCAAATTGTTCTAAGTCTGTTGTGCCTAGTTGTTGTGACCCAAAACTAGGGAACCATGGAGCTGGAGCTGGACCTGGCTAAACTGTCCCAGTTTAAGATAGCTGATCTTAGGGAACAGTGTAGGCTTAGGGGGCTGCCTGCTACCAGGAAGCTTAAGAAGGCAGGGTTGCTTGAGTCCCTAAAGGCCTGGGCTGGGGCAGCTGAGGAGAGTCAAGGGGGATAGAGGGTGTCCCCCAACCTCATCCAAGAGGAGGGTGAGGATGATGCCGCTTCCATTTTCTCTAGTGTGAGCCATATGAATCCAGATGGTGGGAGTGGGGAAGGGTCCCTTACTCAGGGACCACCACCGTCCCTTGCAGAGAGACAGCTTAAGGCTCAATTAGCTTTGATAGCTTTGGAGCAGAGGAAACTGGAATTGGCTGAGAAGAGATGGGAGAGGGAGGAGGCGTTGAAAAGAAATGGTGGCAGTGAAAATGATGAAGATTTTGAAATGTCCAGGGGTGGTGCATTTGATCACAAACTTCCCAAGGGTATAGTACCCAAGTACACTGAGGGGGATGACATTGACAAATGGCTAGCAGCTTTTGAGAGGGCCCTTAGAATGAGTAGGGTCCACTCTAGGTATTGGGGTGCACTCCAGTGGGAGTTGATTCCAGTAGCTGGGAGGGATAGGCTCCTGACCCTGAAGGGAGAGGATGCAGAATCATACCAGCAGATGAAGGCATGCTTAGTCAAGAGATTTGGTCTGACTCCAGAGCAGTTCAGGGTGAAGTTTAGAGGCACCCAGAAATTGAGTTGAAAGTCTTGGGTAGACTTTGTGGACGTTTCAGTGAAGGCACTGGAAGGCTGGATTGTTGGTAACAAAGTTGACACATATGAGGGATTGTATAATTTGTTTTTGAAAGAACATATTTTGACTCATTGTGCAGAAGAGAAGTTACGCCAGTATCTAGTGGACTCTAATCTGACAGACCCCAGAGAGCTGGGTGAAGCAGCTGATGAGTGGGTGAGAACCCGGGTTTCCATACAGCACCAGGGGGTGACCAGAAGAAAGGAGGACAGGTCCCTCCCCAGGGGAAAGCCCAAGGGAAAGAAGGTCAAAACCAGAAGGAGTCCTCCAAAGACCCACAAAAACCTGCACAAGGATGGGGGCCCCGAGCCAACCCAAATCCAAAGGGAGGTGGAATCAGGGAAAGAATGGTAGGTTCTTTGATCCCTCAAAAGTGGGTAAGTGCTTTGACTGTAACCAGCCAGGGCACAAACAGGGAGATGCTGTCTGCGCCAAGAAGCTCCCCCTAAGGGGCCATCCACAGGGATTGCCAGTGTCAGTGTAGGGGTGGAGAGTGGTGCCCCAGAGAGGGGTAGTCAGGTGGTGGAAGCAACCTTAGTGTCCCTGGGTGGGGTGAATATTGCAACCCTTGCTGCCTTACCTCCAAACATGGACAAGTACAGGCAGAGGCCTAAAGTGAATGGGACTGAGGTTGAGGCTATCAGAGACACTGGGGCTAGTGTAACTATGGTCCTGGATGAGCTGGTGCCTCCAGAGAGGTTGTTACCTGGTGAGTTTCACCAGGTGACTTATGCAGACAGCACTACCAAACTCCATCCTATGGCTGTGGTGGATTTGGAATGGGGAGGTGTGACAGGCCCTATGAAGGTAGCTGTGTCAAAGGTGCTCCCAGTCCAGTGTTTACTGGGCAATGATCTTGAAGCCTCTGTGTGGTCAGAGGTGGAGAGAGGACTCCATATGAAAATATTGGAGCTCCCTGAGTGGGTATGTGCTGTGACTAGGTCACAGACTAGCCAGAAGGGAGGGGCTGGACACTCGGACCCTGGAACAAAGGGCCAAGCAGCCAAGGACAAGGGCACTGGGCCTGGTGAGCCAGCCCAGGGAACTCCAGAGGTGCAGGAAGAATCTAACCCTGATGGGGAGGATCTGGCCTCTGAGGGAGGGACTCCATCCCTGCCAGAGCTATCAGATTTGACAGAACTGACAGGAGCAGGTGGACCCTCCAGAGAGGAGTTCAGTAAGGGACAGCGTGACTGTCCCACCCTTGAGAGCTTGAGGCGGATTGCTTCTAAGCAAGAGGAAGGGGATGACAGTGGGTTTCACAAACTCTACTGGGAAGATGGACTGCTTTATACTGAGGCCAGAAACCTCAAGGAGGGGGCCACCAGGAGGTTGGTGGTGCCCCAGAAGTACAGAGAGTTCATCCTGACTTTGGGTCATGATATCCCCTTGGCAGGACATTTGGGACAGACAAAGACATGGAACCGATTGGTGAACCATTTATACTGGCCCCATATGTCTGAAAAGGTAAAGGAGTTTTGCAGCTCCTGTGTCACCTGTCAGGCCAGTGGCAAGGCAGGGGGCAAGACAAAGGCTCCCCTAATACCACTGCCAGTGGTGGGGGTTCCTTTTGAAAGGGTGGGGATGGACATTGTTGGTCCCCTGGACCCACCTACTGCATCAGGGAATAGGTATATCTTAGTGGTAGTGGACCATGCCACTAGGTACCCTGAAGCGATCCCTCTTAGAACCATTGATGCTCCTGCAGTGGCTAGAGCACTGCTTGGTGTGTTCACCAGAGTAGGTTTTCCAAAAGAGGTGGTGTCAGATAGGGGCACAAACTTCCTGTCCAGCTATCTGACTGCTATGTGGGATGAGTGTGGTGTCAACTACAAGTTCACCACCCCTATCACCCACAAGCAAATGGTCTTGTTGAGAGATTCAACAAAACCCTGAAGGGCATGATAAATGGGTTGTCAGAGAAACTCAGGAGGAGATGGGATGTTCTCCTCCCATGCTTACTGTTTGCCTACAGGGAGGTGCCACAGAAAGGGGTTGGTTTCAGTCCCATTGAGTTGTTGTTTGGACACCCTGTGAGGGGGCCATTGAGCCTGCTGAGAGAGTCTTTAGAGAAGCCTCTTAAAGAAGCAAAGGACAATGTGCTTGACTATGTGCTAGGCCTGAGATCTAGAATGGCAGAGCACATGTACAAGGCAAACAGGAAACTGGAGGCCAGCCAGGAGCTCATGAAGCACTGGTATGATCAAAAGGCTACTATGCCTGAGTATACTCCAGGACAATTGGTGTGGGTGTTGAAGCCTGTGGCTCCCAGGGCCCTCCATGACAAGTGGAGTGGGCCCTATCCAATCTTAGAAAAGAAGGGTGAGGTTACCTATTTGGTTGACCTTGGCACCCCCAGGAACCCTCATAGGGTCCGGCATGTGAATAGATTGAAACCCCACCATGACAGGGCAGACATGACCATGTTACTGGTCACTGATGAGGGTGTGGAGGAGGAAACTGAGCCTGTGCCCGACCTCCTCTCCACTAATGTGCAAGATGGGTCAGTGGAGGGGGTGATACTCTCTCCCAAGTTGACAGACCAGCAGCACAGAGACTGTAAGCAAGTGCTGGAGCAGTTTGCTGGCCTGTTCTCTTTGACCCCAGGCATCACTGAGTGGTGTGTGCACCACATTGACACTGGTGACAGCCTACCTGTCAAAAATAAACTGTACAGGTTGTCTGACCATGTCAGAGCCAGCATTAAAGCTGAGGTTGCTAAGATGCTGGAATTGGGGGTAATTGAACCGTCTGAGAGTCCATGGGCCAGTCCAATGGTGCTGGTGCCTAAACCTCATCCTCAGGGGGACCCAAGGAGTTATGGTTCTGTGTGGACTACAGAGGATTGAATGCAGTCACAAAGACTGACGCTCACCCTATACCTAGAGCTGATGAGCTCATTGACAGGTTAGGGGCTGCTAAGTACCTGAGTACTTTTGATTTGACTTCAGGTTACTGGCAGATTGCCCTCACTGATGGAGCAAAGGAGAGGTCCGCATTCTCCACCCCAGAGGGACATTATCAGTTCAAGGTAATGCCCTGTGGCTTAAAGAATGCACCTGCCACCTTCCAAAGGTTGGTGAACAGGGTCTTGTCTGGGTTGGAACAGTTCAGTGCAGCTTACCTGGATGATATAGCTGTATACAGTTCTACCTGGGGGGATCACTTAAGCCACCTAAGGGAAGTGCTTCAGGCCATGCAGCAGGCAGGCCTGACTATTAAGGCAAGCAAGTGCCAAATAGGGCAGAGTTCTGTGGTGTACCTGGGCCACCTGGTAGGTGGGGGCCATGTACAGCCTCTCCAAGCTAAAATCCAAACTATTTTGGATTGGACAGCTCCTGTTACCCAGACTCAGGTCAGGGCATTCCTTGGACTGACAGGGTACTATAGAAGGTTTGTTCAAAATTATGGGACCATTGTGGGGCCCCTAACAGAACTCACTTCTAAAAAGAGGCCCAAGAAGGTGGATTGGACCCCAGAGTGTCAGAAGGCTTTTGACACTCTGAAAGCTGCCTTGTGTTCAGCACCAGTACTACTAGCCCCTGACTACACAAAGGAATTTGTGGTTCAGACAGATGCTTCAGAGCAAGGGATTGGGGCAGTGTTGTCACAGCTAAATGAAGGGGGCCTTGATCAGCCAGTTGCCTTTATTAGCAGGAGGCTTCTTCCCAGAGAGCAGAGGTGGAGTGCCATTGAGAGAGAGGCTTTAGCTGTGGTTTGGTCCCTGAAAAAGTTGAGACCATATTTGTTTGGGACTCACTTTCGTGTTCAAACTGACCACAAGCCTCTCAGATGGCTCATGCAGATGAGAGGGGAGAATCCCAAGCTGTTAAGGTGGTCCATTTCTCTACAGGGAATGGACTTTACAGTGGAACACAGACCTGGGGTTGCCCATGCAAATGCAGATGGACTTTCCAGGTTTTTCCACTTAGCTGATGAGGACTACCAGGGTGTAGGTTAGTAACCCATCACCTTTCGTTTGGGGGGCTATGTTGCAAAGTCATCCTGTGCCCTGGGCACCCTCCAACTTTTTGCTGACTGATACTGGTGGTAACTGACTTTGACTGACCCTGGGCTCTGCCTAACCAGGCCCAGGGCCAGTGCTATGCTGAAAGAGACACATTAGAATACAGTTAAAACACCTACATACACTAGGGTACACAATGGTATGGTGGGGTACCCCTGTGATTGGCATGACCTACCCTATAAGCCCCTAGTATATAATAGGGCAGGGGGATTGAAAGTACCTAAAAGTCCCTAGTACCCTAGGGCATGGCAGTTTAGAGGCCAGCAGCTCTTTTTGCACTTGAATGTGTGCACTGCTGAAGCCTGAGGTCAGTTTAAAAGCAGCCCTGGGTACCAGGACTGCTTTTAAAAAGTAAATTGTGCCCAAACTTGACTTTGGGGTTGGGGGCACTTAAAATGGATAACCTACAATGTTTTGGCATATTAGGAACCCCCAGGGTCTCCCTAGGTGTCCCAGGGGTGGGGGGCCAGATATTTATAAGGTACACCCTTGTAAAATGAGTTCTATATGCCCTGGGGTAAGTGAAATTTTACATTTCACTCTCCACATTGTGATAAAGTGCTGCCCAAATTCGACTTTGATGCTAGGAGCACTGTGAAGTGAGGATCTGCAATATTTTTACAGATTCAGAACCCCTAAAGTCTCCCCTAGTTGTCCCATGGGGTGGGGGTCCTGTAGATATAAGCAAAGTACTTAGAAAATATGTTTTTGTAAGTCCTGGTGCTGGAAAAATGGCCCAAGTCATTTTTCCCATTGCAAATCCCCTGCTACATAGGTTAACATGGTAGGAAGTTATTGATTAATAACTCTTGATAGGAGAGGACTAGAAGTGCCATTCAAAGACTTCCCCGAATGGTATTAATAAATTCCACAATATGATATTGTTGAATTTCTCCTAAAGTGTACATACAAGAAGTTATAAGTCTTTCTTGTTTGTAAGTCCAAATTCAGCCTTCCAGTGGTCTGCCCTGATTGGTCAGGGTTAAGTTGATTAGCCAGGCTGCCTTGAAGAGGTGATAAAGAGCCCCTGGGGTCAACCAGCTCTGCTGGCAGGGCAGTGTGCTGTTCCATAGGAATGCCAGGCCAGGGGGAGGAGTCGTAAACTATGTTCATCAAAGAGGAGAGCAGAGAACAGTGTCATTTACAACTCTGAACTTCCCACCTTAGGCAGATGGTAGGATTAAGGAAGGTATGAGCAGATGCAGGGGGAGAGTCTAAGTAAATTAGCCATCCTAGGGGTGTGTTTAGCCAGCTCTTACCTCCTTGCTGGAAAATCAGCCATTATGGATTTGGAAGATTTGATGCACTCTGGGACAAAATAATGCCACACTCTACAGGATGTGGTCATATCTTTGAGGAGTTACCCTGCTCCCATTGGTCAGGAGTGACCTCCTGCATGACCCAGAGAACTTGGAATAAGTATCTGAGAGGGGCAGAGCCCTCCAGATCTGCTGCTTGAAACTTACTGAAGGAAGACATTGTGCCAAGCTGAGAAGTTTTGCTGTGCAAATTCTAAGGCCCGACCTCTGAAGTCTGCACCATCAGAAACTACAGCCCTGTGGACTACCTTGCTGAAGAAAGAAGTAAAGAGTGGACTCCATGCAAGCTACAGGTTAACAGAGCTCACCTGGACCCTCACCACCAAGGATCATCAACCTGGGGAACTACCAGTGGAGTTGTAAGGGTGACGTCCAAGTGTATTGTGGGAACTGAAGTCCTCAACTTTCAAGGACCATCTTGGAGCTTCCAGACCCTTGGAGTGAGTTTGAGACACTTTGGGACCCTTTGAGGAACTTCAGGAAGAAGTTCAAGAAGTTTGGAGAACTTTGGAGGAACTTTGAAAAACAAGCTCCATAGAGGGACCGACTCAACCTGGTCAGCCAAGCCGCCTGCCTTCAACCGCGAGCCGGCCAAGCCATCCAGGTTCGTCCCGCTAAAAGCTCCGTCGGTCCGACTTCCAGAGTTTGACCGGGAGTAGAAGAAATCTGAGGCCGGCGAACCCTCACCGGATCCGGCTACATGAAGAGCATCGAGAGACCCCGCGAGAAAAAGCTCCAGAAAAGTTTCTAAGTCCGCTCGTAGAAAAGGTGACCGGGAGCAACCGCAAACGCCAAGCCGCCTGCCTTCCATCGCGTGTCGGCCTGGGCTCCTGGGTTGCCCCGCTGAAGCGCTAAAGAAAAAGTTTCTAAGTCCGCTCCAGGGAAGTTGACCGGGAGCTCGTCGAAAGGCAATCCGGCGAACCCTCACCGAATCCGGACTGGCTGGGAGCTTCGAGGGACTTCGGGGAGAAAAGCTCCAGAAAAGTTTCTAAGTGTGAAGGTAGAAACTGAGACCGGGACCTGCCGCGAGCTGTAGCCGCCCAGGGCTCCATCGCGGTCTGCCTGAAACTTTGACTTTGACCCGGTCTATCGCGAGCAGGTATCCCAATATGGTGCTATAATCTTCTAAGTGCTATATAATGCTAAATCTTTGAAAATTCATATCTCCGGTTCCCTATATTGGATTTTGTCGTTTGGTGTCATTTTAAAGATAAAAATATTTCCTATTTTTATAAATTGGTGTTGGATTTTTATTATGTGTTGTGTCTTAATTATTTACTGAATTGGTGTTTTTAAATGCTTTACATACCTGTCTTTGAAGTTAAGCCTGTCTGCTCGCAGCCACGTTACCAAGGGTTGAGCATAGGAATAATTTTCTAAGACCTATGCTGAGTCCTATCATGTGTTAGTGACCTTATTGCCAGTGGCAGACCTACATTTGCCCCTACCAATAATCCACTTTCCAACATTTGGTGCTCAGCGGTACGGATGAGGACTTGTGTTTAAAAGTACACCTTTCAGTAAAGTGAATTAAGATTATAAAAATCCTCTAAATTGCCTTAGAACAAAACTTTTGAGTTTGATTTTTGGAATTTGGACTAAACTGTTTTTAATCCATTGTTTTGATTTTTCCAAATTGTTCTAAGTCTGTTGTGCCTAGTTGTTGTGACCCAAAACTAGGGAACCATGGAGCTGGAGCTGGACCTGGCTAAACTGTCCCAGTTTAAGATAGCTGATCTTAGGGAACAGTGTAGGCTTAGGGGGCTGCCTGCTACCAGGAAGCTTAAGAAGGCAGGGTTGCTTGAGTCCCTAAAGGCCTGGGCTGGGGCAGCTGAGGAGAGTCAAGGGGGATAGAGGGTGTCCCCCCAACCTCATCCAAGAGGAGGGTGAGGATGATGCCGCTTCCATTTTCTCTAGTGTGAGCCATATGAATCCAGATAGTGGGAGTGGGGAAGGGTCCCTTACTCAGGGACCACCACCGTCCCTTGCAGAGAGACAGCTTAAGGCTCAATTAGCTTTGATAGCTTTGGAGCAGAGGAAACTGGAATTGGCTGAGAAGAGATGGGAGAGGGAGGAGGCGTTGAAAAGAAATGGTGGCAGTGAAAATGATGAAGATTTTGAAATGTCCAGGGGTGGTGCATTTGATCACAAACTTCCCAAGGGTATAGTACCCAAGTACACTGAGGGGATGACATTGACAAATGGCTAGCAGCTTTTGAGAGGGCCCTTAGAATGAGTAGGGTCCACTCTAGGTATTGGGGTGCACTCCAGTGGGAGTTGATTCCAGTAGCTGGGAGGGATAGGCTCCTGACCCTGAAGGGAGAGGATGCAGAATCATACCAGCAGATGAAGGCATGCTTAGTCAAGAGATTTGGTCTGACTCCAGAGCAGTTCAGGGTGAAGTTTAGAGGCACCCAGAAATTGAGTTGAAAGTCTTGGGTAGACTTTGTGGACGTTTCAGTGAAGGCACTGGAAGGCTGGATTGTTGGTAACAAAGTTGACACATATGAGGGATTGTATAATTTGTTTTTGAAAGAACATATTTTGACTCATTGTGCAGAAGAGAAGTTACGCCAGTATCTAGTGGACTCTAATCTGACAGACCCCAGAGAGCTGGGTGAAGCAGCTGATGAGTGGGTGAGAACCCGGGTTTCCATACAGCACCAGGGGGGTGACCAGAAGAAAGGAGGACAGGTCCCTCCCCAGGGGAAAGCCCAAGGGAAAGAAGGTCAAAACCAGAAGGAGTCCTCCAAAGACCCACAAAAACCTGCACAAGGATGGGGGCCCCGAGCCAACCCAAATCCAAAGGGAGGTGGAATCAGGGAAAGAATGGTAGGTTCTTTGATCCCTCAAAAGTGGGTAAGTGCTTTGACTGTAACCAGCCAGGGCACAAACAGGGAGATGCTGTCTGCGCCAAGAAGCTCCCCCTAAGGGGCCATCCACAGGGATTGCCAGTGTCAGTGTAGGGGTGGAGAGTGGTGCCCCAGAGAGGGGTAGTCAGGTGGTGGAAGCAACCTTAGTGTCCCTGGGTGGGGTGAATATTGCAACCCTTGCTGCCTTACCTCCAAACATGGACAAGTACAGGCAGAGGCCTAAAGTGAATGGGACTGAGGTTGAGGCTATCAGAGACACTGGGGCTAGTGTAACTATGGTCCTGGATGAGCTGGTGCCTCCAGAGAGGTTGTTACCTGGTGAGTTTCACCAGGTGACTTATGCAGACAGCACTACCAAACTCCATCCTATGGCTGTGGTGGATTTGGAATGGGGAGGTGTGACAGGCCCTATGAAGGTAGCTGTGTCAAAGGTGCTCCCAGTCCAGTGTTTACTGGGCAATGATCTTGAAGCCTCTGTGTGGTCAGAGGTGGAGAGAGGACTCCATATGAAAATATTGGAGCTCCCTGAGTGGGTATGTGCTGTGACTAGGTCACAGACTAGCCAGAAGGGAGGGCTGGACACTCGGACCCTGGAACAAAGGGCCAAGCATCCAAGGACAAGGGCACTGGGCCTGGTGAGCCAGCCCAGGGAACTCCAGAGGTGCAGGAAGAATCTAACCCTGATGGGGAGGATCTGGCCTCTGAGGGAGGGACTCCATCCCTGCCAGAGCTATCAGATTTGACAGAACTGACAGGAGCAGGTGGACCCTCCAGAGAGGAGTTCAGTAAGGGACAGCGTGACTGTCCCACCCTTGAGAGCTTGAGGCGGATTGCTTCTAAGCAAGAGGAAGGGGATGACAGTGGGTTTCACAAACTCTACTGGGAAGATGGACTGCTTTATACTGAGGCCAGAAACCTCAAGGAGGGGGCCACCAGGAGGTTGGTGGTGCCCCAGAAGTACAGAGAGTTCATCCTGACTTTGGGTCATGATATCCCCTTGGCAGGACATTTGGGACAGACAAAGACATGGAACCGATTGGTGAACCATTTATACTGGCCCCATATGTCTGAAAAGGTAAAGGAGTTTTGCAGCTCCTGTGTCACCTGTCAGGCCAGTGGCAAGGCAGGGGGCAAGACAAAGGCTCCCCTAATACCACTGCCAGTGGTGGGGGTTCCTTTTGAAAGGGTGGGGATGGACATTGTTGGTCCCCTGGACCCACCTACTGCATCAGGGAATAGGTATATCTTAGTGGTAGTGGACCATGCCACTAGGTACCCTGAAGCGATCCCTCTTAGAACCATTGATGCTCCTGCAGTGGCTAGAGCACTGCTTGGTGTGTTCACCAGAGTAGGTTTTCCAAAAGAGGTGGTGTCAGATAGGGGCACAAACTTCCTGTCCAGCTATCTGACTGCTATGTGGGATGAGTGTGGTGTCAACTACAAGTTCACCACCCCTATCACCCACAAGCAAATGGTCTTGTTGAGAGATTCAACAAAACCCTGAAGGGCATGATAAATGGGTTGTCAGAGAAACTCAGGAGGAGATGGGATGTTCTCCTCCCATGCTTACTGTTTGCCTACAGGGAGGTGCCACAGAAAGGGGTTGGTTTCAGTCCCTTTGAGTTGTTGTTTGGACACCCTGTGAGGGGGCCATTGAGCCTGCTGAGAGAGTCTTTAGAGAAGCCTCTTAAAGAAGCAAAGGACAATGTGCTTGACTATGTGCTAGGCCTGAGATCTAGAATGGCAGAGCACATGTACAAGGCAAACAGGAAACTGGAGGCCAGCCAGGAGCTCATGAAGCACTGGTATGATCAAAAGGCTACTATGCCTGAGTATACTCCAGGACAATTGGTGTGGGTGTTGAAGCCTGTGGCTCCCAGGGCCCTCCATGACAAGTGGAGTGGGCCCTATCCAATCTTAGAAAAGAAGGGTGAGGTTACCTATTTGGTTGACCTTGGCACCCCCAGGAACCCTCATAGGGTCCGGCATGTGAATAGATTGAAACCCCACCATGACAGGGCAGACATGACCATGTTACTGGTCACTGATGAGGGTGTGGAGGAGGAAACTGAGCCTGTGCCCGACCTCCTCTACACTAATGTGCAAGATGGGTCAGTGGAGGGGGTGATACTCTCTCCCAAGTTGACAGACCAGCAGCACAGAGACTGTAAGCAAGTGCTGGAGCAGTTTGCTGGCCTGTTCTCTTTGACCCCAGGCATCACTGAGTGGTGTGTGCACCACATTGACACTGGTGACAGCCTACCTGTCAAAAATAAACTGTACAGGTTGTCTGACCATGTCAGAGCCAGCATTAAAGCTGAGGTTGCTAAGATGCTGGAATTGGGGGTAATTGAACCGTCTGAGAGTCCATGGGCCAGTCCAATGGTGCTGGTGCCTAAACCTCATCCTCAGGGGGACCCAAGGAGTTATGGTTCTGTGTGGACTACAGAGGATTGAATGCAGTCACAAAGACTGACGCTCACCCTATACCTAGAGCTGATGAGCTCATTGACAGGTTAGGGGCTGCTAAGTACCTGAGTACTTTTGATTTGACTTCAGGTTACTGGCAGATTGCCCTCACTGATGGAGCAAAGGAGAGGTCCGCATTCTCCACCCCAGAGGGACATTATCAGTTCAAGGTAATGCCCTGTGGCTTAAAGAATGCACCTGCCACCTTCCAAAGGTTGGTGAACAGGGTCTTGTCTGGGTTGGAACAGTTCAGTGCAGCTTACCTGGATGATATAGCTGTATACAGTTCTACCTGGGGGATCACTTAAGCCACCTAAGGGAAGTGCTTCAGGCCATGCAGCAGGCAGGCCTGACTATTAAGGCAAGCAAGTGCCAAATAGGGCAGAGTTCTGTGGTGTACCTGGGCCACCTGGTAGGTGGGGGCCATGTACAGCCTCTCCAAGCTAAAATCCAAACTATTTTGGATTGGACAGCTCCTGTTACCCAGACTCAGGTCAGGGCATTCCTTGGACTGACAGGGTACTATAGAAGGTTTGTTCAAAATTATGGGACCATTGTGGGGCCCCTAACAGAACTCACTTCTAAAAAGAGGCCCAAGAAGGTGGATTGGACCCCAGAGTGTCAGAAGGCTTTTGACACTCTGAAAGCTGCCTTGTGTTCAGCACCAGTACTACTAGCCCCTGACTACACAAAGGAATTTGTGGTTCAGACAGATGCTTCAGAGCAAGGGATTGGGGCAGTGTTGTCACAGCTAAATGAAGGGGGCCTTGATCAGCCAGTTGCCTTTATTAGCAGGAGGCTTCTTCCCAGAGAGCAGAGGTGGAGTGCCATTGAGAGAGAGGCTTTAGCTGTGGTTTGGTCCCTGAAAAAGTTGAGACCATATTTGTTTGGGACTCACTTTCGTGTTCAAACTGACCACAAGCCTCTCAGATGGCTCATGCAGATGAGAGGGGAGAATCCCAAGCTGTTAAGGTGGTCCATTTCTCTACAGGGAATGGACTTTACAGTGGAACACAGACCTGGGGTTGCCCATGCAAATGCAGATGGACTTTCCAGGTTTTTCCACTTAGCTGATGAGGACTACCAGGGTGTAGGTTAGTAACCCATCACCTTTCGTTTGGGGGGGCTATGTTGCAAAGTCATCCTGTGCCCTGGGCACCCTCCAACTTTTGCTGACTGATACTGGTGGTAACTGACTTTGACTGACCCTGGGCTCTGCCTAACCAGGCCCAGGGCCAGTGCTATGCTGAAAGAGACACATTAGAATACAGTTAAAACACCTACATACACTAGGGTACACAATGGTATGGTGGGGTACCCCTGTGATTGGCATGACCTACCCTATAAGCCCCTAGTATATAATAGGGCAGGGGGTTTGAAACTACCTAAAAGTCCCTAGTACCCTAGGGCATGGCAGTTTAGAGGCCAGCAGCTCTTTTTGCACTTGAATGTGTGCACTGCTGAAGCCTGAGGTCAGTTTAAAAGCAGCCCTGGGTACCAGGATTGCTTTTAAAAAGTAAATTGTGCCCAAACTTGACTTTGGGGTTGGGGGCACTTAAAATGGATAACCTACAATGTTTTGGCATATTAGGAACCCCCAGGGTCTCCCCTAGGTGTCCCAGGGGTGGGGGGCCAGATATTTATAAGGTACACCCTTGTAAAATGAGTTCTATATGCCCTGGGGTAAGTGAAATTTTACATTTCACTCTCCACATTGTGATAAAGTGCTGCCCAAATTCGACTTTGATGCTAGGAGCACTGTGAAGTGAGGATCTGCAATATTTTTACAGATTCAGAACCCCTAAAGTCTCCCCTAGTTGTCCCATGGGGTGGGGTCCTGTAGATATAAGCAAAGTACTTAGAAAATATGTTTTTGTAAGTCCTGGTGCTGGAAAAATGGCCCAAGTCATTTTTCCCATTGCAAATCCCCTGCTACATAGGTTAACATGGTAGGAAGTTATTGATTAATAACTCTTGATAGGAGAGGACTAGAAGTGCCATTCAAAGACTTCCCCGAATGGTATTAATAAATTCCACAATATGATATTGTTGAATTTCTCCTAAAGTGTACATACAAGAAGTTATAAGTCTTTCTTGTTTGTAAGTCCAAATTCAGCCTTCCAGTGGTCTGCCCTGATTGGTCAGGGTTAAGTTGATTAGCCAGGCTGCCTTGAAGAGGTGATAAAGAGCCCCTGGGGTCAACCAGCTCTGCTGGCAGGGCAGTGTGCTGTTCCATAGGAATGCCAGGCCAGGGGGAGGAGTCGTAAACTATGTTCATCAAAGAGGAGAGCAGAGAACAGTGTCATTTACAACTCTGAACTTCCCACCTTAGGCAGATGGTAGGATTAAGGAAGGTATGAGCAGATGCAGGGGGAGAGTCTAAGTAAATTAGCCATCCTAGGGGTGTGTTTAGCCAGCTCTTACCTCCTTGCTGGAAAATCAGCCATTATGGATTTGGAAGATTTGATGCACTCTGGGACAAAATAATGCCACACTCTACAGGATGTGGTCATATCTTTGAGGAGTTACCCTGCTCCCATTGGTCAGGAGTGACCTCCTGCATGACCCAGAGAACTTGGAATAAGTATCTGAGAGGGGCAGAGCCCTCCAGATCTGCTGCTTGAAACTTACTGAAGGAAGACATTGTGCCAAGCTGAGAAGTTTTGCTGTGCAAATTCTAAGGCCCGACCTCTGAAGTCTGCACCATCAGAAACTACAGCCCTGTGGACTACCTTGCTGAAGAAAGAAGTAAAGAGTGGACTCCCTGCAAGCTACAGGTTAACAGAGCTCACCTGGACCCTCACCACCAAGGATCATCAACCTGGGGAACTACCAGTGGAGTTGTAAGGGTGACGTCCAAGTGTATTGTGGGAACTGAAGTCCTCAACTTTCAAGGACCATCTTGGAGCTTCCAGACCCTTGGAGTGAGTTTGAGACACTTTGGGACCCTTTGAGGAACTTCAGGAAGAAGTTCAAGAAGTTTGGAGAACTTTGGAGGAACTTTGAAAAACAAGCTCCATAGAGGGACCGACTCAACCTGGTCAGCCAAGCCGCCTGCCTTCAACCGCGAGCCGGCCAAGCCATCCAGGTTCGTCCCGCTAAAAGCTCCGTCGGTCCGACTTCCAGAGTTTGACCGGGAGTAGAAGAAATCTGAGGCCGGCGAACCCTCACCGGATCCGGCTACATGAAGAGCATCGAGAGACCCCGCGAGAAAAAGCTCCAGAAAAGTTTCTAAGTCCGCTCGTAGAAAAGGTGACCGGGAGCAACCGCGAACGCCAAGCCGCCTGCCTTCCATCGCGTGTCGGCCTGGGCTCCTGGGTTGCCCCGCTGAAGCGCTAAAGAAAAAGTTTCTAAGTCCGCTCCAGGGAAGTTGACCGGGAGCTCGTCGAAAGGCAATCCGGCGAACCCTCACCGAATCCGGACTGGCTGGGAGCTTCGAGGGACTTCGGGGAGAAAAGCTCCAGAAAAGTTTCTAAGTGTGAAGGTAGAAACTGAGACCGGGACCTGCCGCGAGCTGTAGCCGCCCAGGGCTCCATCGCGGTCTGCCTGAAACTTTGACTTTGACCCGGTCTATCGCGAGCAGGTATCCCAATATGGTGCTATAATCTTCTAAGTGCTATATAATGCTAAATCTTTGAAAATTCATATCTCCGGTTCCCTATATTGGATTTTTGTCGTTTTGGTGTCATTTTAAAGATAAAAATATTTCCTATTTTTATAAATTGGTGTTGGATTTTTATTATGTGTTGTGTCTTAATTATTTACTGAATTGGTGTTTTTAAATGCTTTACATACCTGTCTTTGAAGTTAAGCCTGTCTGCTCGCAGCCACGTTACCAAGGGTTGAGCATAGGAATAATTTTCTAAGACCTATGCTGAGTCCTATCATGTGTTAGTGACCTTATTGCCAGTGGCAGACCTACATTTGCCCCTACCAATAATCCACTTTCCAACATTTGGTGCTCAGCGGTACGGATGAGGACTTGTGTTTAAAAGTACACCTTTCAGTAAAGTGAATTAAGATTATAAAAATCCTCTAAATTGCCTTAGAACAAAACTTTTGAGTTTGATTTTTGGAATTTGGACTAAACTGTTTTTAATCCATTGTTTTGATTTTTCCAAATTGTTCTAAGTCTGTTGTGCCTAGTTGTTGTGACCCAAAACTAGGGAACCATGGAGCTGGAGCTGGACCTGGCTAAACTGTCCCAGTTTAAGATAGCTGATCTTAGGGAACAGTGTAGGCTTAGGGGGCTGCCTGCTACCAGGAAGCTTAAGAAGGCAGGGTTGCTTGAGTCCCTAAAGGCCTGGGCTGGGGCAGCTGAGGAGAGTCAAGGGGGATAGAGGGTGTCCCCCCAACCTCATCCAAGAGGAGGGTGAGGATGATGCCGCTTCCATTTTCTCTAGTGTGAGCCATATGAATCCAGATAGTGGGAGTGGGGAAGGGTCCCTTACTCAGGGACCACCACCGTCCCTTGCAGAGAGACAGCTTAAGGCTCAATTAGCTTTGATAGCTTTGGAGCAGAGGAAACTGGAATTGGCTGAGAAGAGATGGGAGAGGGAGGAGGCGTTGAAAAGAAATGGTGGCAGTGAAAATGATGAAGATTTTGAAATGTCCAGGGGTGGTGCATTTGATCACAAACTTCCCAAGGGTATAGTACCCAAGTACACTGAGGGGGATGACATTGACAAATGGCTAGCAGCTTTTGAGAGGGCCCTTAGAATGAGTAGGGTCCACTCTAGGTATTGGGGTGCACTCCAGTGGGAGTTGATTCCAGTAGCTGGGAGGGATAGGCTCCTGACCCTGAAGGGAGAGGATGCAGAATCATACCAGCAGATGAAGGCATGCTTAGTCAAGAGATTTGGTCTGACTCCAGAGCAGTTCAGGGTGAAGTTTAGAGGCACCCAGAAATTGAGTTGAAAGTCTTGGGTAGACTTTGTGGACGTTTCAGTGAAGGCACTGGAAGGCTGGATTGTTGGTAACAAAGTTGACACATATGAGGGATTGTATAATTTGTTTTTGAAAGAACATATTTTGACTCATTGTGCAGAAGAGAAGTTACGCCAGTATCTAGTGGACTCTAATCTGACAGACCCCAGAGAGCTGGGTGAAGCAGCTGATGAGTGGGTGAGAACCCGGGTTTCCATACAGCACCAGGGGGGTGACCAGAAGAAAGGAGGACAGGTCCCTCCCCAGGGGAAAGCCCAAGGGAAAGAAGGTCAAAACCAGAAGGAGTCCTCCAAAGACCCACAAAAACCTGCACAAGGATGGGGGCCCCGAGCCAACCCAAATCCAAAGGGAGGTGGAATCAGGGAAAGAATGGTAGGTTCTTTGATCCCTCAAAAGTGGGTAAGTGCTTTGACTGTAACCAGCCAGGGCACAAACAGGGAGATGCTGTCTGCGCCAAGAAGCTCCCCCTAAGGGGCCATCCACAGGGATTGCCAGTGTCAGTGTAGGGGTGGAGAGTGGTGCCCCAGAGAGGGGTAGTCAGGTGGTGGAAGCAACCTTAGTGTCCCTGGGTGGGGTGAATATTGCAACCCTTGCTGCCTTACCTCCAAACATGGACAAGTACAGGCAGAGGCCTAAAGTGAATGGGACTGAGGTTGAGGCTATCAGAGACACTGGGGCTAGTGTAACTATGGTCCTGGATGAGCTGGTGCCTCCAGAGAGGTTGTTACCTGGTGAGTTTCACCAGGTGACTTATGCAGACAGCACTACCAAACTCCATCCTATGGCTGTGGTGGATTTGGAATGGGGAGGTGTGACAGGCCCTATGAAGGTAGCTGTGTCAAAGGTGCTCCCAGTCCAGTGTTTACTGGGCAATGATCTTGAAGCCTCTGTGTGGTCAGAGGTGGAGAGAGGACTCCATATGAAAATATTGGAGCTCCCTGAGTGGGTATGTGCTGTGACTGGGTCACAGACTAGCCAGAAGGGAGGGGCTGGACACTCGGACCCTGGAACAAAGGGCCAAGCATCCAAGGACAAGGGCACTGGGCCTGGTGAGCCAGCCCAGGGAACTCCAGAGGTGCAGGAAGAATCTAACCCTGATGGGGAGGATCTGGCCTCTGAGGGAGGGACTCCATCCCTGCCAGAGCTATCAGATTTGACAGAACTGACAGGAGCAGGTGGACCCTCCAGAGAGGAGTTCAGTAAGGGACAGCGTGACTGTCCCACCCTTGAGAGCTTGAGGCGGATTGCTTCTAAGCAAGAGGAAGGGGATGACAGTGGGTTTCACAAACTCTACTGGGAAGATGGACTGCTTTATACTGAGGCCAGAAACCTCAAGGAGGGGGCCACCAGGAGGTTGGTGGTGCCCCAGAAGTACAGAGAGTTCATCCTGACTTTGGGTCATGATATCCCCTTGGCAGGACATTTGGGACAGACAAAGACATGGAACCGATTGGTGAACCATTTATACTGGCCCCATATGTCTGAAAAGGTAAAGGAGTTTTGCAGCTCCTGTGTCACCTGTCAGGCCAGTGGCAAGGCAGGGGGCAAGACAAAGGCTCCCCTAATACCACTGCCAGTGGTGGGGGTTCCTTTTGAAAGGGTGGGGATGGACATTGTTGGTCCCCTGGACCCACCTACTGCATCAGGGAATAGGTATATCTTAGTGGTAGTGGACCATGCCACTAGGTACCCTGAAGCGATCCCTCTTAGAACCATTGATGCTCCTGCAGTGGCTAGAGCACTGCTTGGTGTGTTCACCAGAGTAGGTTTTCCAAAAGAGGTGGTGTCAGATAGGGGCACGAACTTCCTGTCCAGCTAACTGACTGCTATGTGGGATGAGTGTGGTGTCAACTACAAGTTCACCACCCCTATCACCCACAAGCAAATGGTCTTGTTGAGAGATTCAACAAAACCCTGAAGGGCATGATAAATGGGTTGTCAGAGAAACTCAGGAGGAGATGGGATGTTCTCCTCCCATGCTTACTGTTTGCCTACAGGGAGGTGCCACAGAAAGGGGTTGGTTTCAGTCCCTTTGAGTTGTTGGTTGGACACCCTGTGAGGGGGCCATTGAGCCTGCTGAGAGAGTCTTTAGAGAAGCCTCTTAAAGAAGCAAAGGACAATGTGCTTGACTATGTGCTAGGCCTGAGATCTAGAATGGCAGAGCACATGTACAAGGCAAACAGGAAACTGGAGGCCAGCCAGGAGCTCATGAAGCACTGGTATGATCAAAAGGCTACTATGCCTGAGTATACTCCAGGACAATTGGTGTGGGTGTTGAAGCCTGTGGCACCCAGGGTCCTCCATGACAAGTGGAGTGGGCCCTATCCAATCTTAGAAAAGAAGGGTGAGGTTACCTATTTGGTTGACCTTGGCACCCCCAGGAACCCTCATAGGGTCCGGCATGTGAATAGATTGAAACCCCACCATGACAGGGAAGACATGACCATGTTACTGGTCACTGATGAGGGTGTGGAGGAGGAAACTGAGCCTGTGCCCGACCTCCTCTACACTAATGTGCAAGATGGGTCAGTGGAGGGGGTGATACTCTCTCCCAAGTTGACAGACCAGCAGCACAGAGACTGTAAGCAAGTGCTGGAGCAGTTTGCTGGCCTGTTCTCTTTGACCCCAGGCATCACTGAGTGGTGTGTGCACCACATTGACACTGGTGACAGCCTATCTGTCAAAAACAAACTGTACAGGTTGTCTGACCATGTCAGAGCCAGCATTAAAGCTGAGGTTGCTAAGATGCTGGAATTGGGGGTAATTGAACCGTCTGAGAGTCCATGGGCCAGTCCAATGGTGCTGGTGCCTAAACCTCATCCTCAGGGGGGACCCAAGGAGTTATGGTTCTGTGTGGACTACAGAGGAATGAATGCAGTCACAAAGACTGACCCTCACCCTATACCTAGAGCTGATGAGCTCATTGACAGGTTAGGGGCTGCTAAGTACCTGAGTACTTTTGATTTGACTTCAGGTTACTGGCAGATTGCCCTCACTGATGGAGCAAAGGAGAGGTCCGCATTCCCCACCCCAGAGGGACATTATCAGTTCAAGGTAATGCCCTTTGGCTTAAAGAATGCACCTGCCACCTTCCAAAGGTTGGTGAACAGGGTCTTGTCTGGGTTGGAACAGTTCAGTGCAGCTTACATGGATGATATAGCTGTATACAGTTCTACCTGGGGGGATCACTTAAGCCACCTAAGGGAAGTGCTTCAGGCCATGCAGCAGGCAGGCCTGACTATTAAGGCAAGCAAGTGCCAAATAGGGCAGAGTTCTGTGGTGTACCTGGGCCACCTGGTAGGTGGGGGCCATGTACAGCCTCTCCAAGCTAAAATCCAAACTATTTTGGATTGGACAGCTCCTGTTACCCAGACTCAGGTCAGGGCATTCCTTGGACTGACAGGGTACTATAGAAGGTTTGTTCAAAATTATGGGACCATTGTGGGGCCCCTAACAGAACTCACTTCTAAAAAGAGGCCCAAGAAGGTGGATTGGACCCCAGAGTGTCAGAAGGCTTTTGACACTCTGAAAGCTGCCTTGTGTTCAGCACCAGTACTACTAGCCCCTGACTACACAAAGGAATTTGTGGTTCAGACAGATGCTTCAGAGCAAGGGATTGGGACAGTGTTGTCACAGCTAAATGAAGGGGGCCTTGATCAGCCAGTTGCCTTTATTAGCAGGAGGCTTCTTCCCAGAGAGCAGAGGTGGAGTGCCATTGAGAGAGAGGCTTTAGCTGTGGTTTGGTCCCTGAAAAAGTTGAGACCATATTTGTTTGGGACTCACTTTCGTGTTCAAACTGACCACAAGCCTCTCAGATGGCTCATGCAGATGAGAGGGGAGAATCCCAAGCTGTTAAGGTGGTCCATTTCTCTACAGGGAATGGACTTTACAGTGGAACACAGACCTGGGGTTGCCCAATGCAAATGCAGATGGACTTTCCAGGTTTTTCCACTTAGCTGATGAGGACTACCAGGGTGTAGGTTAGTAACCCATCACCTTTCGTTTGGGGGGGCTATGTTGCAAAGTCATCCTGTGCCCTGGGCACCCCCAACTTTTTGCTGACTGATACTGGTGGTAACTGACTTTGACTGACCCTGGGCTCTGCCTAACCAGGCCCAGGGCCAGTGCTATGCTGAAAGAGACACATTAGAATACAGTTAAAACACCTACATACACTAGGGTACACAATGGTATGGTGGGGTACCCCTGTGATTGGCATGACCTACCCTATAAGCCCCTAGTATATAATAGGGCAGGGGGATTGAAACTACCTAAAAGTCCCTAGTACCCTAGGGCATGGCAGTGTAGAGGCCAGCAGCTCTTTTTGCACTTGAATGTGTGCACTGCTGAAGCCTGAGGTCAGTTTAAAAGCAGCCCTGGGTACCAGGACTGCTTTTGAAAAGTAAATTGTGCCCAAACTTGACTTTGGGGTTGGGGGCACTTAAAATGGATAACCTACAATGTTTTGGCATATTAGGAACCCCCAGGGTCTCCCCTAGGTGTCCCAGGGGTGGGGGGCCAGATATTTATAAGGTACACCCTTGTAAAATGAGTTCTATATGCCCTGGGGTAAGTGAAATTTTACATTTCACTCTCCACATTGTGATAAAGTGCTGCCCAAATTCGACTTTGATGCTAGGAGCACTGTGAAGTGAGGATCTGCAATATTTTTACAGATTCAGAACCCCTAAAGTCTCCCCTAGTTGTCCCATGGGGTGGGGGTCCTGTAGATATAAGCAAAGTACTTAGAAAATATGTTTTTGTAAGTCCTGGTGCTGGAAAAATGGCCCAAGTCATTTTTCCCATTGCAAATCCCCTGCTACATAGGTTAACATGGTAGGAAGTTATTGATTAATAACTCTTGATAGGAGAGGACTAGAAGTGCCATTCAAAGACTTCCCCGAATGGTATTAATAAATTTCACAATATGATATTGTTGAATTTCTCCTAAAGTGTACATACAAGAAGTTATAAGTCTTTCTTGTTTGTAAGTCCAAATTCAGCCTTCCAGTGGTCTGCCCTGATTGGTCAGGGTTAAGTTGATTAGCCAGGCTGCCTTGAAGAGGTGATAAAGAGCCCCTGGGGTCAACCAGCTCTGCTGGCAGGGCAGTGTGCTGTTCCATAGGAATGCCAGGCCAGGGGGAGGAGTCGTAAACTATGTTCATCAAAGAGGAGAGCAGAGAACAGTGTCATTTACAACTCTGAACTTCCCACCTTAGGCAGATGGTAGGATTAAGGAAGGTATGAGCAGATGCAGGGGGAGAGTCTAAGTAAATTAGCCATCCTAGGGGTGTGTTTAGCCAGCTCTTACCTCCTTGCTGGAAAATCAGCCATTATGGATTTGGAAGATTTGATGCACTCTGGGACAAAATAATGCCACACTCTACAGGATGTGGTCATATCTTTGAGGAGTTACCCTGCTCCCATTGGTCAGGAGTGACCTCCTGCATGACCCAGAGAACTTGGAATAAGTATCTGAGAGGGGCAGAGCCCTCCAGATCTGCTGCTTGAAACTTACTGAAGGAAGACATTGTGCCAAGCTGAGAAGTTTTGCTGTGCAAATTCTAAGGCCCGACCTCTGAAGTCTGCACCATCAGAAACTACAGCCCTGTGGACTACCTTGCTGAAGAAAGAAGTAAAGAGTGGACTCCCTGCAAGCTACAGGTTAACAGAGCTCACCTGGACCCTCACCACCAAGGATCATCAACCTGGGGAACTACCAGTGGAGTTGTAAGGGTGACGTCCAAGTGTATTGTGGGATCTGAAGTCCTCAACTTTCAAGGACCATCTTGGAGCTTCCAGACCCTTGGAGTGAGTTTGAGACACTTTGGGACCCTTTGAGGAACTTCAGTAAGAAGTTCAAGAAGTTTGGAGAACTTTGGAGGAACTTTGAAAAAAAGCTCCATAGAGGGACCGACTCAACCTGGTCACCCAAGCTGCCTGCCTTCAACCGCGAGCCGGCCAAGCCATCCAGGTTCGTCCCGCTAAAAGCTCCGTCGGTCCGACTTCCAGAGTTTGACCGGGAGTAGAAGAAATCTGAGGCCGGCGAACCCTCACCGGATCCGGCTACATGAAGAGCATCGAGAGACCCCGCGAGAAAAAGCTCCAGAAAAGTTTCTAAGTCCGCTGCGTAGAAAAGGTGACCGGGAGCAACCGCGAACGCCAAGCCGCCTGCCTTCCATCGCGTGTCGGCCTGGGCTCCTGGGTTGCCCCGCTGAAGCGCTAAAGAAAAAGTTTCTAAGTCCGCTCCAGGGAAGTTGACCGGGAGCTCGTCGAAAGGCAATCCGGCGAACCCTCACCGAATCCGGACTGGCTGGGAGCTTCGAGGGACTTCGGGAGAAAAGCTCCAGAAAAGTTTCTAAGTGTGAAGGTAGAAACTGAGACCGGGACCTGCTGCGAGCTGTAGCCGCCCAGGGCTCCATCGCGGTCTGCCTGAAACTTTGACTTTGACCCGGTCTATCGCGAGCAGGTATCCCAATATGGTGCTATAATCTTCTAAGTGCTATATAATGCTAAATCTTTGAAAATTCATATCTCCGGTTCCCTATATTGGATTTTTGTCGTTTTGGTGTCATTTTAAAGATAAAAATATTTCCTATTTTTATCAATTGGTGTTGGATTTTTATTATGTGTTGTGTCTTAATTATTTACTGAATTGGTGTTTTTAAATGCTTTACATACCTGTCTTTGAAGTTAAGCCTGTCTGCTCGCAGCCACGTGACCAAGGGTTGAGCATAGGAATAATTTTCTAAGACCTATGCTGAGTCCTATCATGTGTTAGTGACCTTATTGCCAGTGGCAGACCTACATTTGCCCCTACCAATAATCCACTTTCCAACATTAGGTGCTCAGCGGTACGGATGAGGACTTGTGTTTAAAAGTACACCTTTCAGTAAAGTGAATTAAGATTATAAAAATCCTCTAAATTGCCTTAGAACAAAACTTTTGAGTTTGATTTTTTGAATTTGGACTAAACTGTTTTTAATCCATTGTTTTGATTTTTCCAAATTGTTCTAAGTCTGTTGTGCCTAGTTGTTGTGACCCAAAACTAGGGCACCATGGAGCTGGAGCTGGACCTGGCTAAACTGTCCCAGTTTAAGATAGCTGATCTTAGGGAACAGTGTAGGCTTAGGGGGCTGCCTGCTACCAGGAAGCTTAAGAAGGCAGGGTTGCTTGAGTCCCTAAAGGCCTGGGCTGGGGCAGCTGAGGAGAGTCAAGGGGGATAGAGGGTGTCCCCCCAACCTCATCCAAGAGGAGGGTGAGGATGATGCCGCTTCCATTTTCTTTAGTGTGAGCCATATGAATCCAGATAGTGGGAGTGGGGAAGGGTCCCTTATTCAGGGACCACCACCGTCCCTTGCAGAGAGACAGCTTAAGGCTCAATTAGCTTTGATAGCTTTGGAGCAGAGGAAACTGGAATTGGCTGAGAAGAGATGGGAGAGGGAGGAGGCGTTGAAAAGAAATGGTGGCAGTGAAAATGATGAAGATTTTGAAATGTCCAGGGGTGGTGCATTTGATCACAAACTTCCCAAGGGTATAGTACCCAAGTACACTGAGGGGGATGACATTGACAAATGGCTAGCAGCTTTTGAGAGGGCCCTTAGAATGAGTAGGGTCCACTCTAGGTATTGGGGTGCACTCCAGTGGGAGTTGATTCCAGTAGCTGGGAGGGATAGGCTCCTGACCCTGAAGGGAGAGGATGCAGAATCATACCAGCAGATGAAGGCATGCTTAGTCAAGAGATTTGGTCTGACTCCAGAGCAGTTCAGGGTGAAGTTTAGAGGCACCCAGAAATTGAGTTGAAAGTCTTGGGTAGACTTTGTGGACGTTTCAGTGAAGGCACTGGAAGGCTGGATTGTTGGTAACAAAGTTGACACATATGAGGGATTGTATAATTTGTTTTTGAAAGAACATATTTTGACTCATTGTGCAGAAGAGAAGTTACGCCAGTATCTAGTGGACTCTAATCTGACAGACCCCAGAGAGCTGGTTGAAGCAGCTGATGAGTGGGTGAGAACCCGGGTTTCCATACAGCACCATGGGGGTGACCAGAAGAAAGGAGGACAGGTCCCTCCCCAGGGGAAAGCCCAAGGGAAAGAAGGTCAAAACCAGAAGGAGTCCTCCAAAGACCCACAAAAACCTACACAAGGATGGGGTGCCCCGAGCCAACCCAAATCCAAAGGGAGGTGGAATCAGGGAAAGAATGGTAGGTTCTTTGATCCCTCAAAAGTGGGTAAGTGCTTTGACTGTAACCAGCCAGGGCACAAACAGGGAGATGCTGTCTGCGCCAAGAAGCTCCCCCTAAGGGGCCATCCACAGGGATTGCCAGTGTCAGTGTAGGGGTGGAGAGTGGTGCCCCAGAGAGGGGTAGTCAGGTGGTGGAAGCAACCTTAGTGTCCCTGGGTGGGGTGAATATTGCATCCCTTGCTGCCTTACCTCCAAACATGGACAAGTACAGGCAGAGGCCTAAAGTGAATGGGACTGAGGTTGAGGCTATCAGAGACACTGGGGCTAGTGTAACTATGGTCCTGGATGAGCTGGTGCCTCCAGAGAGGTTGTTACCTGGTGAGTTTCACCAGGTGACTTATGCAGACAGCACTACCAAACTCCATCCTATGGCTGTGGTGGATTTGGAATGGGGAGGTGTGACAGGCCCTATGAAGGTAGCTGTGTCAAAGGTGCTCCCAGTCCAGTGTTTACTGGGCAATGATCTTGAAGCCTCTGTGTGGTCAGAGGTGGAGAGAGGACTCCATATGAAAATATTGGAGCTCCCTGAGTGGGTATGTGCTGTGACTGGGTCACAGACTAGCCAGAAGGGAGGGGCTGGACACTCGGACCCTGGAACAAAGGGCCAAGCATCCAAGGACAAGGGCACTGGGCCTGGTGAGCCAGCCCAGGGAACTCCAGAGGTGCAGGAAGAATCTAACCCTGATGGGGAGGATCTGGCCTCTGAGGGAGGGACTCCATCCCTGCCAGAGCTATCAGATTTGACAGAACTGACAGGAGCAGGTGGACCCTCCAGAGAGGAGTTCAGTAAGGGACAGCGTGACTGTCCCACCCTTGAGAGCTTGAAGCGGATTGCTTCTAAGCAAGAGGAAGGGGATGACAGTGGGTTTCACAAACTCTACTGGGAAGATGGACTGCTTTATACTGAGGCCAGAAACCTCAAGGAGGGGGCCACCAGGAGGTTGGTGGTGCCCCAGAAGTACAGAGAGTTCATCCTGACTTTGGGTCATGATATCCCCTTGGCAGGACATTTGGGACAAACAAAGACATGGAACCGATTGGTGAACCATTTATACTGGCCCCATATGTCTGAAAAGGTAAAGGAGTTTTGCAGCTCCTGTGTCACCTGTCAGGCCAGTGGCAAGGCAGGGGGCAAGACAAAGGCTCCCCTAATACCACTGCCAGTGGTGGGGGTTCCTTTTGAAAGGGTGGGGATGGACATTGTTGGTCCCCTGGACCCACCTACTGCATCAGGGAATAGGTATATCTTAGTGGTAGTGGACCATGCCACTAGGTACCCTGAAGCGATCCCTCTTAGAACCATTGATGCTCCTGCAGTGGCTAGAGCACTGCTTGGTGTGTTCACCAGAGTAGGTTTTCCAAAAGAGGTGGTGTCAGATAGGGGCACGAACTTCCTGTCCAGCTAACTGACTGCTATGTGGGATGATTGTGGTGTCAACTACAAGTTCACCACCCCTATCACCCACAAGCAAATGGTCTTGTTGAGAGATTCAACAAAACCCTGAAGGGCATGATAAATGGGTTGTCAGAGAAACTCAGGAGGAGATGGGATGTTCTCCTCCCATGCTTACTGTTTGCCTACAGGGAGGTGCCACAGAAAGGGTTTGGTTTCAGTCCCTTTGAGTTGTTGTTTGGACACCCTGTGAGGGGGCCATTGAGCCTGCTGAGAGAGTCTTTAGAGAAGCCTCTTAAAGAAGCAAAGGACAATGTGCTTGACTATGTGCTAGGCCTGAGATCTAGAATGGCAGAGCACATGTACAAGGCAAACAGGAAACTGGAGGCCAGCCAGGAGCTCATGAAGCACTGGTATGATCAAAAGGCTACTATGCCTGAGTATACTCCAGGACAATTGGTGTGGGTGTTGAAGCCTGTGGCTCCCAGGGTCCTCCATGACAAGTGGAGTGGGCCCTATCCAATCTTAGAAAAGAAGGGTGAGGTTACCTATTTGGTTGACCTTGGCGCCCCCAGGAACCCTCATAGGGTCCGGCATGTGAATAGATTGAAACCCCACCATGACAGGGCAGACATGACCATGTTACTGGTCACTGATGAGGGTGTGGAGGAGGAAACTGAGCCTGTGCCCGACCTCCTCTACACTAATGTGCAAGATGGGTCAGTGGAGGGGGTGATACTCTCTCCCAAGTTGACAGACCAGCAGCACAGAGACTGTAAGCAAGTGCTGGAGCAGTTTGCTGGCCTGTTCTCTTTGACCCCAGGCATCACTGAGTGGTGTGTGCACCACATTGACACTGGTGACAGCCTACCTGTCAAAAATAAACTGTACAGGTTGTCTGACCATGTCAGAGCCAGCATTAAAGCTGAGGTTGCTAAGATGCTGGAATTGGGGGTAATTGAACCATCTGAGAGTCCATGGGCCAGTCCAATGGTGCTGGTGCCTAAACCTCATCCTCAGGGGGACCCAAGGAGTTATGGTTCTGTGTGGACTACAGAGGATTGAATGCAGTCACAAAGACTGACGCTCACCCTATACCTAGAGCTGATGAGCTCATTGACAGGTTAGGGGCTGCTAAGTACCTGAGTACTTCTGATTTGACTTCAGGTTACTGGCAGGTTGCCCTCACTGATGGAGCAAAGGAGAGGTCCGCATTCACCACCCCAGAGGGACATTATCAGTTCAAGGTAATGCCCTTTGGCTTAAAGAATGCACCTGCCACCTTCCAAAGGTTGGTGAACAGGGTCTTGTCTGGGTTGGAACAGTTCAGTGCAGCTTACATGGATGATATAGCTGTATACAGTTCTACCTGGGGGGATCACTAAAGCCACCTAAGGGAAGTGCTTCAGGCCATGCAGCAGGCAGGCCTGACTATTAAGGCAAGCAAGTGCCAAATAGGGCAGAGTTCTGTGGTGTACCTGGGCCACCTGGTAGGTGGGGGCCATGTACAGCCTCTCCAAGCTAAAATCCAAACTATTTTGGATTGGACAGCTCCTGTTACCCAGACTCAGGTCAGGGCATTCCTTGGACTGACAGGGTACTATAGAAGGTTTGTTCAAAATTATGGGACCATTGTGGGGCCCCTAACAGAACTCACTTCTAAAAAGAGGCTCAAGAAGGTGGATTGGACCCCAGAGTGTCAGAAGGCTTTTGACACTCTGAAAGCTGCCTTGTGTTCAGCACCAGTACTACTAGCCCCTGACTACACAAAGGAATTTGTGGTTCAGACAGATGCTTCAGAGCAAGGGATTGGGGCAGTGTTGTCACAGCTAAATGAAGGGGGCCTTGATCAGCCAGTTGCCTTTATTAGCAGGAGGCTTCTTCCCAGAGAGCAGAGGTGGAGTGCCATTGAGAGAGAGGCTTTAGCTGTGGTTTGGTCCCTGAAAAAGTTGAGACCTTATTTGTTTGGGACTCACTTTAGTGTTCAAACTGACCACAAGCCTCTCAGATGGCTCATGCAGATGAAAGGAGAGAATCCCAAGCTGTTAAGGTGGTCCATTTCTCTACAGGGAATGGACTTTACAGTGGAACACAGACCTGGGGTTGCCCATGCAAATGCAGATGGACTTTCCAGGTTTTTCCACTTAGCTGATGAGGACTACCAGGGTGTAGGTTAGTAACCCATCACCTTTCGTTTGGGAGGGGGCTATGTTGCAAAGTCATCCTCTGCCCTGGGCACCCCCAACTTTTTGCTGACTGATACTGGTGGTAACTGACTTTGACTGACCCTGGGCTCTGCCTAACCAGGCCCAGGGCCAGTGCTATGCTGAAAGAGACACATTAGAATACAGTTAAAACACCTACATACACTAGGGTACACAATGGTATGGTGGGGTACCCCTGTGATTGGCATGACCTACCCTATAAGCCCCTAGTATATAATAGGGCAGGGGGATTGAAACTACCTAAAAGTCCCTAGTACCCTAGGGCATGGCAGTTTAGAGGCCAACAGCTCTTTTTGCACTTGAATGTGTGCACTGCTGAAGCCTGAGGTCGAGTTTAAAAGCAGCCCTGGGTACCAGGACTGCTTTTAAAAAGTAAATTGTGCCCAAACTTGACTTTGGGGTTGGGGGCACTTAAAATGGATAACCTACAATGTTTTGGCATATTAGGAACCCCCAGGGTCTCCCTAGGTGTCCCAGGGATGGGGGGCCAGATATTTATAAGGTACACCCTTGTAAAATGAGTTCTATATGCCCTGGGGTAAGTGAAATTTTACATTTCACTCTCCACATTGTGATAAAGTGCTGCCCAAATTCGACTTTGATGCTAGGAGCACTGTGAAGTGAGGATCTGCAATATTTTTACAGATTCAGAACCCCTAAAGTCTCCCCTAGTTGTCCCATGGGGTGGGGGTCCTGTAGATATAAGCAAAGTACTTAGAAAATATGTTTTTGTAAGTCCTGGTGCTGGAAAAATGGCCCAAGTCATTTTTCCCATTGCAAATCCCCTGCTACATAGGTTAACATGGTAGGAAGTTATTGATTAATAACTCTTGATAGGAGAGGACTAGAAGTGCCATTCAAAGACTTCCCCGAATGGTATTAATAAATTCCACAATATGATATTGTTGAATTTCTCCTAAAGTGTACATACAAGAAGTTATAAGACTTTCTTGTTTGTAAGTCCAAATTCAGCCTTCCAGTGGTCTGCCCTGATTGGTCAGATTTAAGTGGATTAGCCAGGCTGCCTTGAAGAGGTGATAAAGAGCCCCTGGGGTCAACCAGCTCTGCTGGCAGGGCAGTGTGCTGTTCCATAGGAATGCCAGGCCAGGGGAGGAGTCATAAACTATGTTCATCAAAGAGGAGAGCAGAGAACAGTGTCATTTACAAGTCTGAACTTCCCACCTTAGGCAGATGGTAGGATTAAGGAAGGTATGAGCAGATGCAGGGGGAGAGTCTAAGTAAATTAGCCATCCTAGGGGTGTGTTTAGCCAGCTCTTACCTCCTTGCTGGAAAATCAGCCATTATGGATTTGGAAGATTTGATGCACTCTGGGACAAAATAATGCCACACTCTACAGGATGTGGTCATATCTTTGAGGAGTTACCCTGCTCCCATTGGTCAGGAGTGACCTCCTGCATGACCCAGAGAACTTGGAATACGTATCTGAGAGGGGCAGAGCCCTCCAGATCTGCTGCTTGAAACTTACTGAAGGAAGATATTGTGCCAAGCTGAGAAGTTTTGCTGTGCAAATTCTAAGGCCCGACCTCTGAAGTCTGCACCATCAGAAACTACAGCCCTGTGGACTACCTTGCTGAAGAAAGAAGTAAAGAGTGGACTCCCTGCAAGCTACAGGTTAACAGAGCTCACCTGGACTCTCACCACCAAGGATCATCAACCTGGGGAACTACCAGTGGATTTGTAAGGGTGACGTCCAAGTGGATTGTGGGAACTGAAGTCCTCAACTTTCAAGGACCATCTTGGAGCTTCCAGACCCTTGGAGTGAGTTTGAGACACTTTGGGACCCTTTGAGGAACTTCAGGAAGAAGTTCAAGAAGTTTGGAGAACTTTGGAGGAACTTTGAAAAAAAGCTCCATAGAGGGACCGACTCAACCTGGTCAGCCAAGCCGCCTGCCTTCAACCGCGAGCCGGCCAAGCCATCCAGGTTCGTCCCGCTAAAGCTCCGTCGGTCCGACTTCCAGAGTTTGACCGGGAGTAGAAGAAATCTGAGGCCGGCGAACCCTCACCGGATCCGGCTACATGAAGAGCATCGAGAGACCCCGCGAGAAAAAGCTCCAGAAAAGTTTCTAAGTCCGCTCGTAGAAAAGGTGACCGGGAGCAACCGCGAACGCCAAGCCGCCTGCCTTCCTTCGCGTGTCGGCCTGGGCTCCTGGGTTGCCCCGCTGAAGCGCTAAAGAAAAAGTTTCTAAGTCCGCTCCAGGGAAGTTGACCGGGAGCTCGTCGAAAGGCAATCTGGCGAACCCTCACCGAATCCTGACTGGCTGGGAGCTTCGAGGGACTTCGGTGAGAAAAGCTCCAGAAAAGTTTCTAAGTGTGAAGGTAGAAACTGAGACCGGGACCTGCTGCGAGCTGTAGCCGCCCAGGGCTCCATCGCAGTCGGCCTGAAACTTTGACTTTGACCCGGTCTATCGCGAGCAGGTATACCAATATGGTGCTATAATCTTCTAAGTGCTATATAATGCTAAATCTTTGAAAATTCATATCTCCGGTTCCCTATATTGGATTTTTGTCGTTTTGGTGTCATTTTAAAGATAAAAATATTTCCTATTTTTATCAATTGGTGTTGGATTTTTATTATGTGTTGTGTCTTAATTATTTACTGAATTGGTGTTTTTAAATGCTTTACATACCTGTCCTTGAAGTTAAGCCTGTCTGCTCGCAGCCACGTTACCAAGGGTTGAACATAGGAATAATTTCCTAAGATCTATGCTGAGTCCTATCATGTGTTAGTGACCTTATTGCCAGTGGCAGACCTACATTTGCCCCTACCAATAATCCACTTTCCAACATTTGGTGCTCAGCGGTACGGATGAGGACTTGTGTTTAAAAGTACACCTTTCAGTAAAGTGAATTAAGATTATAAAAATCCTCTAAATTGCCTTAGAACAAAACCTTTGAGTTTGATTTTTGGAATTTGGACTAAACTGTTTTTAATCCATTGTTTTGATTTTTCCAAATTGTTCTAAGTCTGTTGTGCCTGGTTGTTGTGACCCAAAACTAGGGAACCATGGAGCTGGAGCTGGACCTGGCTAAACTGTCCCAGTTTAAGATAGCTGATCTTAGGGAACAGTGTAGGCTTAGGGGGCTGCCTGCTACCAGGAAGCTTAAGAAGGCAGGGTTGCTTGAGTCCCTAAAGGCCTGGGCTGGGGCAGCTGAGGAGAGTCAAGGGGGGATAGAGGGTGTCCCCCCAACCTCATCCAAGAGGAGGGTGAGGATGATGCCGCTTCCATTTTCTCTAGTGTGAGCCATATGAATCCAGATGGTGGGAGTGGGGAAGGGTCCCTTACTCAGGGACCACCACCGTCCCTTGCAGAGAGACAGCTTAAGGCTCAATTAGCTTTGATAGCTTTGGAGCAGAGGAAACTGGAATTGGCTGAGAAGAGATGGGAGAGGGAGGAGGCGTTGAAAAGAAATGGTGGCAGTGAAAATGATGAAGATTTTGAAATGTCCAGGGGTGGTGCATTTGAACACAAACTTCCCAAGGGTATAGTACCCAAGTACACTGAGGGGGATGACATTGACAAATGGCTAGCAGCTTTTGAGAGGGCCCTTAGAATGAGTAGGGTCCACTCTAGGTATTGGGGTGCACTCCAGTGGGAGTTGATTCCAGTAGCTGGGAGGGATAGGCTCCTGACCCTGAAGGGAGAGGATGCAGAATCATACCAGCAGATGAAGGCAGACCACTGATGCAATTTGACTTGATGTGCCCTGGGTCCCTGCCAATCAGGTTCCCAGGGCCTGTGTTCTTTCCCCAAAACTGTACCCAATTGGCATCTCTGGCCACAGGTCAGCCCCTGGTAAATGGTACCACAGGTACCCAGGGCACTGTGACCAGGGAAGACCTCTAAGGGCTGCAGCACTCATTGTGCCACCCTTAGAGGCCCTGTACCATTACACTCACACACACTGCCTTTGCAGGCTGCGTGCTTTGGTGCAGAACAAAGTGAAGAGTCGACATGGCACACACCTCTGTGGGCCATGCCTACAACCCACTGCCCTGGCATAGGTCAGTCACCCCTCTAGCTGGGTGCACTATACCAGTGGTGAGGGTACAGGTGCATGAGCCCTGTACCCCTACAGTGTCTAAGTCCATTCTTAGACATTGTAAGTGCAGTGCTGCCATTAAGAGTATATGGTGCTGGGAGTTTGTCATTACGAACTCCACAGCACCATAATGGCTGCACTGAAAACTGAGAAGTTTGGTATCAAACTTCTCAGCACATTAAACCCACACTGATGCCAGTGAAAAATGCACACAGAGGGCATCTTTGAGATGCCCCCTGAAAACGACCAGCCTCTGGTGGGTTCCCTGACTGGTACACACCAGCCTGCCACCACGAGACATGTTTCTTGACCCCTAGGGTGGGAGCCTACGCTCCCTGAGCCCAGAAACAAAGCCTTTCCTGGGCGGAGGTGTACACACCTCCCACCAGCCAGGAAGAGCCATCTGTGGCAGGGGAGCTTCAAAGGCCTGGCAGCCTTTGTAATGCGACCCCCAGCCTCTCCTGCTATCAGGAGCAGGCCCCCTTCTGTCTCCCCTCCCTTTCGGCGGGAAGACAGGCGGGAAAAACTAGCCAGCCCAGGAGGTGTGCCCACCTCCGCCAACTCCACCCCTCAGGTGGGGGAGGCGAGGTGAAGCCCACTCTCCAGTGCTTGCCATCTTGCAGATGGCAGGCACTCCCCAATCAGGACTAGGGATTGTGCTCACTTCCCCACGTGGGGTGAGCACACCAAGGGTGTAGTCACCCTAAGGTCAGTAGCCCATTGGCTACTGACCTCAAGACCCCTAAAACGCCCCTAAATACAGTATTTAGGGGGCAGCCCTGAACCAGGAAGGCAGATACAGCAACTACAAGAAAAAGAAGAGAAGAAGAAGGACGAGAAGCCGTGCAGAGCTAACAAGAGGACAACGCCCACTGACTTGGCCCCAGCCCTACAGGCCTGTCTCCCCTCGAACCTGCTCCTGCAAAACTCCGGCGTGTCCAGCGGCCAGCAACCTCAAAAACCCCGGAGGACCTGCCTGCCTTCACTTTCCAAGCTGTTTCTCCCATGAACACTGGACGTGTTTGAACTGCAGCTTCTGGTGCCAGCCAGGAACCGCGAATCCCGCACACTCTGCACCCGCCGAATCCGGCCAAAGCTTGATTGGGCAAACACCCCGAGGAGGTCCCCCCGGCGATCCTGACCCGAGATCCAGCGACTCCTGACCTGCCTCAAGCCTCCTGACGACGCCTGCAGCCTCAATCCAGAGGACCTCCCCTACCGCGACCAGAGCGGGTAAGAAAATCCGACGTCCCCAAGGCACCCCGGCACCGCAAGAGGTGTGGCGCCGCGGCCAGGGCGACTGACGCTGGAATCTGGGGCTCACGGTTCGATCCCCAGCACCGGCGGCAGGTTAGCCCAGCACCATGTGACTCTGGGCAATAGCTTGCTTAATCTTCCCGACGGCCCCCAGCGCCGGGATGCCTTCGGGTAGCTGTTCGCGCTTTACAAATACTGGATTTACATTTCACCCGACGCCCACGGCCTTGTGTGCCCAACCCAGCGGTGCCTAACCAACCCTCAACATCCCAACTTACCCCTCAAAGTGGTAGTCACTCCTGGAAGATCCTCCTCCCTGAGCCTGCAGTGTTTCTTTGTCCCGGAGAATCTCCATTGAAATCAACAGGGCACCCGACCTCAAAACAGCACCCTGCACCCGGCCGCCCTAGTGCCGCTGAGGGTGCCCCTTTTGTGCTAACTTGGTCCCCAACTTGCCCTGAGCTTAACCCTAGGAGCTTTGCTCCCACAACCCCGTGGCCTGCTTGCCCGCAGCCACCAACCGGAGACCCCCTATCCTCCATAGGATAACATTGGGCCTCAACACTCTGCACTCTCCGGCGTCTGGCGCTCGGGGTCTCCTGTAATTATTCAATGCTTCTCAAATGGGCACACATTGCCGGGGCCGATCGCCTCCAGGCAAAGCTTTTATGACGGACTCCAGGCTAATTAATGCCTACGAGTTCTCTTTCCCTTCGTGTCACTGGAAATTAATCTCAGACGCCGGAGAGTTGCAGGCACGCTGTGCCATTGAACCTAAATACAACCAGCTGATAAGGAGAGCTTTTTTGATTCAGGTCAATCATATACAGTCTGTTCAAGCTGCGGTGCTGACAGTACCTATAATCTGATATCCAGGTGGAATCTTTATTCAAGGCCACACACAGACTCTACATATAGTCCTGAGGAAGACCCCCCTTTTGACGATCAATTTATCGCAATATTTTCTGGGGTCGAAACGTCGACACATACTTTCAAGTGCTATTGATCACCCATAACAATCGAGAATAACCAGATCGAATGCAAGTCGGGTTGAATCAGATTTTCATTTTTTCTCACACTGTGTCTAAATGTTTTGTCTTGAATATATGTTCATTTGTTATGTATATATTGTGTTGTGATATGTAAATAGGTTTATTTTCACTTCACGTTATGTTTCAATAAGTGTAAATACACATCATATGTCTGTGTGTGCATATATATGTGCTGTTCTCAGTGTTTTGAGTGCAAAGTTTTCACCAAATTGGTTATAAAATCACATAATAATTCAGAAGTACATGTGTTTTTTGGGCGTTATTTTGATTTCTTGCATTGAATCTAGAAGTCCAGCACTGGATTGCAAAAGTAACGCAAAAGTAATTTTACCTGCATTTACCTTAAAAAGCCATTTATTTCAATGTACTGCATTTACTAAGTATTGCAACCTACTGCATCCCCTGTAAATCAAATCAAGTACAATCTTCATTGCTTTTTAAAACTGTGTACAACAAGTAACTTATTACTGAAAAGAATTGAATGCTTACCTGTATCAAGCTTGCTTGGTTCTAAAATAAAATAACAGTATATTTTTTATACAAAACAATTGGCCTAGAGTTCAGTTCTTGAGTGTGTGAATTCATTTGCTGACTGAGTGTGTACATCAAATGCTTAACACTGTCCTCTGATACTGCCTTACTGCTCGACCAAGCTACCACTATTAGAGAGTAAGGTTCTATCTAACTTTAACCTCTGCCTACCTTTGGGGACTCTTGGACTCTATACACACTGTACCTCACTTTGGTGCAGTATATATAGAGCCAGTTTCTTACAACAGGTGCATACCCAAGACCATGTCACCGTGTTGGGCGGAACGTGGGATGTGATTAAGGGTTGGGACCGGGATAGGAAGCCAGGAGACAAACCATGTGCTGAGTTGCTTGCCCCGCCCGGTCGCATAATAACATATATGAATACACTCATTCTTCCCAAGAAAGTTAGTTAGGACAGATTGACTGCCTGTCGGCAGAAGAAAGACAAACGTGTTTCTGATTTTTTCACTAGGTTTGAAGAGACGTTCTTGGATTACGGTGGGCAGGATATGTCTACGGAGGGAGGAGTCCGTCTATTTGTTGATAGGTTTGTTACTAATCTCCTTCCCGAAATAATGTCTAAACTTCAAGCAGCTGAGATTACTTGGTCTACGTCTTCCCCCTCTGTGATTTTAAATATGGTCCAATATTATGAGCATTGGGATAATGAAACGAAAGACAAAAGTGACAAGAAACATAAGGATCTGAAGACAAAGGTATTACTGCAACAAGCATATCGAGGTAACATTAGGGGACGGGGACCCCAACAGCAACACTTCCGTGCTAGACAGCCACCCATGACACCTTTGGGGCAGAATCAGTGCGCTTACTGCAATGAAGAAGGTCACTGGCTTAGCCAGTGCCCTGTACTTTTGCGCAATGCTTCGTCCACTAGAGGAAGAGGTCCTGGCAACAGGGGCCGTGGGATCAATAGGTAGCAACCCACCACTGCCCCGGTAGACCGTTCTAACAATTATTTCGATGACACCAGGGATAGGCAATACTACAATGACGACTATGATGTTGATGATGTGACAGGGACGTCCTTCAGCTAGGACAGCCAGGGACAGGGTACGGGACCCGTTCATACACCTGTAGACCAGTGTGGCCCTTATGTCAAGATAGATCTGCAAGGATCTCCTAAGGAGTTCTTGGTTGATACAGGTGCCACAAAAAGCTCTATTTCCCGACACCTGGTCCCTGGGGCGCCCCTGTATGGGCATAATAATGTTTCAGTGGGTTTTTCAGGAGTACCGGTTGTAAGCCCCATCTCACACATTGCCCTTACTGTAGGCCCTTTTACTGTGGATTCCCCATTTCTTTTGACTTCCAATTGTGGTGAGAATTTGATGGACTTGGACCTACTAAAGAAGTTGCATGCTACCATATATTGTTCGCCTGATGGCGTCTATATTACCATGGGCCAGATGTGGGTACCAGAAAATGTCTATCTAAGCATGCTCCCCTTCCACCTGAATTTAATCAAGTACCACCCACGTTATGGGCCACTGGTGACACCGATGTAGGCTTATTGCATATACCCCCAGTTTCTATACAGGCTAAGGACAATGCCATATTGCCCCGCATTCCTCAGTATAAAATACCACAGGCAGGAGAACGAGCTCTTCATGATATTGTTCAGGACTTAATATGCAGGCGAGTTGTCAAAGAGACTACAGGTAATATATGCAATAGTCCTATTCTTCCGGTCTTGAAAAGGGCACCTCTAGATTCTCCTGACAGTGCTAATGATGTATATCATTTTGTGATTGATTTGCATGAGGTCAATAAGATAGTGGTCCCGCAATTTCCAGTGGTTCCTGATATCACTACACTTTTAACAATGATTCCATCTACCGCTAAGTTTTTCTCTGTTATTGATTTAAAAAATGCATTCTTTAGCATTCCTATACACCCAGACAGCAGGTATTTGTTCAGATTTTCGGTAACTGGCCAAAGTTTCCGAATCTGCCGTGCTCCTCAAGGCTATACTGAAAGTCCAAGTATCTATAGTCAAGCATTGAAAGGTCAGTTGGATTCACTCTCACTTTCTCCAGGTAATGCATTGGTGCAGTATGTCGATGATTCGTTGATTGCTTCTGATACGGAACAAGGTTGTAAGGATAGTACAGTGAAGTTGTTGTTACACCTGGCACATCATGGTCATAAGGTTTCCCTTTCGAAGCTTCAATACTGTCGACAGGAGATCACCTATTTAGGTCAACTTCTAGCGAAGGAGGGTAGAAGGTTAACGCCAGAACGCATCAGTACCATTAATAAAATGCCCTGTTCACAAACTCAAAAGGATGTGCGTGCTTTTATAGGCATCACTTCCTACTGCCGGCAGTGGATCCCCAACTATTCCTTACTAATCAAACCTCTGATTGCATTAACAGCGAAAGCAGTGCATGAGCCTTTGCATTGGACGCCAGATTATCAGCAATCTTTTGAACAATTAAAAGCTGCGCTTTGCTCTGCTCCAGTGCTAGGCACACCTGATTATAGGAAACCTTTTGTGTGGTATGTCCACGAGATGGCTGGTTGTGCTCTTTCTGTCTTGACTCAAAAATTTGGTGATAGACAGAGACCTTGCGCTTATTTCTTTGCTGTGCTCAATCCTGTCGCAAGGGCCCTCCCGAGCTGTCTGCGAGCAGTTGCGGCCGTGGCCACTTCAATTAGACAATCGGCTGGACTCGTAGTTGATACTGACCTCACGGTTATGGTACCCCATGCTTTGGATACACTTTTGAATAAAACAAGGACACAGCACCTCACCAGTGCACGTCTTACCGGCTATGAATTGACATTGTTTGCTAAGCATATCACAATTAAAAGATGTGCCACTCTGAATCCAGCCACGTTACTACCCCTCCCTTGCGAAAACGATGCAGTCGACAAACATGATTGTGTTTTACGAACAGAGGAAGAGACAAAAGGATGGGTAGACTTGACTTATGTTCCCTTATCTGATCCCCAAGGAGAACTATATGTTGATGGCTCTTGTTTTAAATTACCAGATGGCACCACCACTGCAGCTTATGCTATCACTACATTGCGCACAGTAGTCGAGACATCACGGGTCCCCTATCAATCCGCGCGGCAGCAGAACTCGTTGCCCTTATACAAGCTTGTGAATTGAGCAAGGGGTTAGTTGTCAATATTTACACAGACAGCCAGTATGCATTTGGGGTTTTGCATAATTTTGGGCGCCTGTGGGCAGAGAGAGGGTTCCTTACCTCCCATGGTACTAAGATACAACATGGATACCTGATATTACGATTGTTATCTGCACTAACATTTCCTAAGCAAATGGCGATTGTGAAGTGTAGTGCCCACAAGAAAGTGACAGATGACGTAGGTAGAGGGAATGCATTTGCAGATCAGATAGACAAGGAAACAGCTCGGAGTAAGATGAAGAGAATGTTTGTTGCAGGCCCAGCTAGATGGGTTCCCGAGAATGCCATGTTTGAAAACATGGTTAAGAGTGTGAAAGAGATGCAAAGTGAGGCCAAGATAGAAGAATTAGCGGTGTGGCAACAGAGTACAGCACGTTTAGATGACGAAGGATGTTGGATTGATTTGTCTGGAGAACAGAAATGCATGTTACCGGATGCATATGTATTCCCTGTGGTTACTATGGCTCATGGTCCAGCTCATATCAGTGCAAAAGGTATTTGTAAATTATTGGCCCCGGTTTGGTGTAATGATAATATTTCCAAGACTGCTGCACATTTAGTGAAAAGTTGCATGATTTGCATGAGGCACAATCCAGGAAAAGGTACCCCCACACCATCCGGTAACTTTGCACCACCTAAATTTCCCTTTGAAGTCCTCCGGATGGACTTCATTGAGCTAGAATGTTGTAACATTCTCAAGTATGCCCCTAGTGGTTATATGCATGTTCAGTAAATGGGTTGAGGCTTACCCCACTAAAGACAATACGGCCACCACAGCTGCGAAGGTACTCATTAAAGAGTACTTCCCACAATTTGGAATGCCCAGAATTATCTGTAGTGACAACGGGTCTCATTTTAATGGGCAAGCGATTAGGCTACTATGTGAAGGCTTGCATATTAAACAGAAATTCCATGCCACCAATCACCTGCAGTCAGCATGTCTGGTTGAGAAGTACAATGGTACAAACTGAAATTGGTAAAAATTCAGGAGACGACAGGGTTGAGATGGCCAGATGCTCTTCCTTTGGCTCTTTTGTCAACTAGGACTACAGCACATTCTAGAACTGGCTTATCACCCTATGAGGTAGTTTTCGGCTGCCCAGCAAATGTCTGGGGGGTCCCCAGGCCTAAAAGGTACTCAGATATTGAATATCCTGTATTGTTTGATTATCTTGGACAATTGACAGAAAGTTTGCGTTCTACTCACCAACAGGTGCGAGACTCCTTACCTCCTAAGCCAGAGGGACCTGGCCACAGCAACCAACCTGGGAACTTTGTCCTGATAAAGAATTTTCAGAGGAAGAAGAATTTGGAACCCAGGTGGAAAGGTCCTGAGCAGGTTCTTCTGGCTACACAGACGGCTATAACGGTTGCTGGTCGAAAGAATTGGGTTCATGCGACCCACTGCCAAAGAATACCTTTGCCGTTGCCTTATGACCAGTGGGTCAAAGACGGAGTAGGAGGCGATGAATGTGAGCAGGTGCCCAGATTCGTGCCTTTTAGCGATGCTAAGCTGGTTTGGACCTAAACAGACAAAGAGAACGACGATGTTTTGAATGAGGCTGTCCCACCAGAAATACGAGCTATCCAGGAGCCTCTGTTCAGTGATCAGACAGTGCCTGGAGCTGCCAGGTACAATTTACGTCCTCGGACGAGGACCGCGAGTTTGGGAAAAAGAAAGACTAGTGATGGACTGCAGAAGATAGGAAAGTACTGAATAGCAGTACCCACGAGGGAGTGGAATAAACGAAAAGTTGCATCTGTTTTGCTCTTGTTGTTTGAACATTAGTCAGGAAAGTATACTTTGAAAGTATACCACCTTTATCGACGTGGGATAGATTAGGAAAGAGCTTAAGACAGAGCAAGCTCCACCGCCGGTGCTCAAGAGCGCCAACTGATTGATGGACGCTAGGAGCCTGTACCAGTGAGGCTCTGACGGACACTGGGAACACTCACATTTCTTGATTCCTTTCCCCCCATGTTTACAATGCATCCTTTTGGTAGACAAGTTACTGAGGAGGATCAGCCAATTGCCCCTATACAACGCAGTATGATTTGGTCTATACGAAGTAAAATTGTGTGTGTCATTGTTCTTGTAATGATGATAATAATAATATGTGGGGTATCGTGGTTTCTAGAAGATGTACATAGTGTACCCACACTTAATGTAGGTGAACACATTTCCCCAAGACGCAACAAGAGGGCTGCCCTAAATAATGTGTTTGTAGAAACGCACAGGAGATTTTTTGGAAAAGGGACCGCCTGCTATCCCACCCGATCTGTTACTAGCCTTTGGATTGCATACCCATTGTTGCTTGTTAACTACACATGCACTCGGCCACCCCAGTTTTTGGAGGTAAAGGGAATGTTCGGATTTGGTTATCCTGGACCATGTCTGTGTCATCAAAAACCGCAGAGTAAGGGTTATCCGGGTTGTGATAACAATACATATTGTGATAATTTTTATATGGAAGCACAGAACACAACACTAGTGAGTTGGCATCACAAGGAGTTGACTGTACCCGAGAGGCTGGTTATTACCCTGCTTGTTGCCCCATAGTGAACAGTACCGATACTTCTTTGTACATCAATTGTTCGGGGACAATACTGTAGAAAAACACCCTTTCCCTAGTGAATAAAGAAGATTCAAGCACTTCGGGAATGAATTCCAGATATGCTGCAGTGAATTATGAGGGGCCGATTTATGCACATCCAGGGTTTTTCTTTCTGTCCAATAGGACTCATTCTAATGTCTATAATGGTTCCGATGATGTGGCTCTTGGAATGGTACTGCCTTTGGGCGTTCCATGTAAATACGCTAAACCTAGAACAAGATGGGTGAAAAGGACACTAACAAAAGAATTCTGTGAAGGGGTAACAGTCTTGGAAGTGAACAGCTATAGTAATGGTATCACATTTAGATACATCCTCTCCTTCATCTTTACATTGGGTGGTACTGCCATGGCCAGGGGTGAGAAAGCTAGAGAATATTTCGGATGTAAGTTGCAGATACTATCCAATACTACAGTGGCGGCCTTGATAGATATTATTACTCAGTTAGAAAGCATGCAGGGGTATTCGGAACAGACTAGATATGTAGTGGATTTTATCTTGGCAAAGAGTTGTGGAGTATGCGCAGTAATTGGCGATCAGTGTGTTGTTGGTATAGAAAATCTGGAAAAGAATATAACACATTATGGACATCATTGGGATGGAAAGTGGAAACTGGAGTTGTTCTCTTTTGGGTATTTTGGGTTGGATCCTTAAGGAAATAGTTTATTTTATAGCAGTATTGATATTATGTTGCATTCTCATTCAACGCCTTCCCCTTTGTTGTTCCTATTGTGCCGCTGTTTTCACGCCCAAACAGAAAATATCAGCCCATGTTACCAATACCTCTATGATGCTCCAAGTTGATATCGATGATCTTATGAATATAGATGAGGAAATATTCGAGGACGCATCCCTCCTTGCTGTCCCAATTTCTGATGTTGACTGTAAAGTGTGCCCATAGCTTCACCTTGATTGCATATCTCATTTTGATGCTTTATTTGATTCTAATAATGTTCCGACTATGTGCCTGTTTTCCCTGTTTTTGCATACCAGAAAATGTCTTTAGCTCATGCTAAAAGAAGGGGCTGTTAGATTATGCTTGTTGATGCTCTCGTAATGCCATGTATAAGTTAGCATTCGCTGCGCCATTTTATTTTTTAGACTCCATTTTGTGTGATGTTCGAAACGAATCCTTCCCTGTTCCGAGAAATACCCTTTGTAAGTTTCATTTCTGCAACAAAGAACTGTTCATAGATTTCCCTCTCGGTCAAGGCCCTCTCCCACCTTTCCGGCAGTTTGATTGCAGCGCAGGGTGGAACAGCCTTGAAAATCTTCTGAGTTGTGTAAGATACGAGATTAGATGTTTTTTTCTATTTACGCTGTCCGGCCATATCTGTTTGGAAAATTTCACTGTGGGCGTGTTCTTAGCTAACCATGCAACGTACATAATGTATCTTTATGCTTACCATTCCTCAGTTCCCTCTGTAGTACTCTTACGAGACTGTGCAGACGGAGCCCCGTTCTGAGTGTATACCAATAAATGATTATTGGTGTATATTCTCCACTGTTTCTCTGACTCTTCATTCGGTATGGAAGGCTGAGAGGTGGTCTGTGGTCACCCGGGTGGCCCTAAGCGGGTCACTTCCTTCAGAGCAGGGCGGCTCTAGGGCGGTGCGACTGGTGCGATTGCACCAGGCGCCGACTTCGGGTGGGGGCAAATATATTATGTTTCTAAAAGCACTTGCTGCCTCCTTCCTGGCCTCCAGCAATTTTCGGCAACAATAAAAATGTTGTGATATCTCTGGTGATTAATGTTCTTCCTAGAGAGAGATGGAGTTTTGTCAAGTGGAAGTTTTGCCTGCTGCAAAGAACATGTACTAAGCAGATCACAAAGTGCACATAATGTAAATAGGTCAGTGGGTTACTGCTTTTGTCAGTGAGATCCTTTTGTTACTTGCAGTTTATAAGTCAAAATCCTAACATAGAACAGTGAGCTATTAACTGTCGTCTAAGAACTGCATGCAAACTGCAAAGTATTCATTGGAGCGTTATGGTTTTTTCCCCATCCATTCATTATCCTAATGTTCGAAAAAGGGTTAATTTGGATATAAATCAATTCTTGTTATTGAAGAGAACCCCCCCAACCATGGTATTACTTTCTAAATTCAAAGTTTGTGTTTCTCCAGACTAATCACTATTAAACTATACTGCCTTCTAGTATGGTTGTCATGTGATTCCTACACCTTGTAGTCCTTTGTCTTATGTAACATTTCCTATACAGTGATTTACACACGTACTATGGATTGTCTCTGTGTAATGTATGTGATGTAAAGTGCTCTGACACCCTACACTGGTTTCAGTGCCGTGCAAATCAAATTAATTGCATCTGAGCAAGAGTGTGGTTATGGAGACTTGAGGGGCACTGTTAAAGGGTGGTAGTGAGGGAATCAGTGGCAGAGGGAGTCATTGGGGAGCCCAAACAAACATTGTCGCACTGGGCTCCACCAGCGCTAAAGCCGGCCCTGCACTTGAGGCCAGTCCGCCTCACCCATTGGTACCTCCATTGGCCTTGTTTCAGCAGTAGTAGCTGCAACTCACCAGTGGTCGGCAATGCAGGATTTGCATGCACACCAAACTAAGTTCACAAACTTTACGGTCTCTCTGCCTCATGCCTGCTTGGGGCCACTGAAATTATGCAAAATTATGCTGCAGTGTTGACTAAATTATGCAGCAAAAAAAAGGCTGCAGCGTAATGCGGTGTATTTTCTGCTACTTTATTATTTTGACATTTTTACACATGCTAACAGTCTGTGCAAAGAGTTTGCCTTATTAATACCAGTGTAACATACAAATGCAGCAGTGAGAAAGGTGTTCAGTCAACCTTTGGAAAGGGCTGTCCACTTCGCAGAAACACAAGTCGCATTTTTTAGTAACTTTTGATCCGTTTGAGCTACAATTTATTAGTTAAAATCATCAAATTATGCAGCAGATGATGCATTATGAGGCAAATATTGCAGAACCATAATTATATAGAAAACATTGAGCACCAATTTAATGAAAGTTAGCCTATTTGTTCTCTACAAAAAAACATTATTGGGACTCACTTTTGTCTTTTTTGTATGTACATTTACTCAGATTCCTAGATTCCTTTGTGGATAGCGGGTTTCCCCTGGCAGTGACACTGATTGTAACCAGGAACCCAGTTTTTGGAGTAATGCAATTGATCATGTTTGTAAGACGTTATTATTCAATGTGAAAATACAGCATGATAACGTGTAAATAAAGTTCCTCTTTACCATCAATAAAAAGCTAGTTGTAACTCCGCACAAAAAAGTGTTACAAGTAAAACTCGCGAAAAATATGTTTTGGCAGCTATCCTAATCTGTGAAAAATCTAAAATTGTGGCAATAACATATATTTCTTTTGCGGTTACATATTACTAACCACGTTAGAGTTACAGAACAATACTTTTGCTCCAAAGACACTGAAGGCTCTATTAGAAAGCATTTGCTGCCAGCCACTGACATCTAGTGGACTTTGTAAAAACTGCAGTTGCTATTTTATTTTTGTCATTAATCTTAAATAACGCCTTGTCTTTTGCTTGATAAACGTATGCAAATAAGTTTGTAGCGGTACCACGAGTAAATATTTTACAAAAAACAACCGTTTTTATCAGGAAGAATAATTTGTAACGGTGCTCTCTTAGCTGTATCAGAGAAACAAGTTAAGTGGTTAAGTAGGAAAGTGTGAACGTACTAGAGAATGTAAGTCATATAATTGTTTAGTATGTTTACATACTTATCTATGAGTGTAGGTAGGAGAGGAAAGGGAGTAACCGCGTCAGGGGTACAAGAGCGTGCTTTGACGTTTCAGAGGGGACTCAAAGGATTTAGGAATTTACGGTTACAGAGAATGAGTAATTTGCTAATTTCAATCCAGTATTTTATGCCTTACTTCCTTGCACCACTAACAATACACTCATGGCCTGTTGTGTCCTCTCTTTCAGCCTCCGCAGGCCGGGACACGCGCTGCGCACAATAAAGACTCGGAGCCTCTGATAGTGTGTATGGAGCTCCTGCGGTCGTGCGCCGTAACTGACGTCACGTCCGCAGGGGCCGGTTTATTACAACGGGGTCACATGACCCGGGAAGAGACCAGCCGGCCTCTTCCAACAGGGAGCTTTAACACGGGCGCCCCTTCCTCGATCCCGAGGTCGGCACGCCCGGAACCCGGAACCAGACATCCATTACTGCATGGATGTGGACACAACATTCCTCCCCAACACAGGTTTTCCAAAAACAACAACATCATCACTGAGGATGGAATGTGACAGGGAATCAACAATGATATATAAAATCAGAACAGTCTTACGTGAAGTAGTCCTTCAGCTTACGGACGGGTTCAGGATTCCGTCGCAGCTGGTATTGCGAACAACCCCGCCCACTCAGGGCCTCCTCTCCAAGTCCCCGCTCAGAGAAACCCTCGGGGTATCGCTCCCTACATCAGGCCTGGCCAGGCTGTCAGTTCCCAGAGATGCCTTCTCGGGGTAGAACCGCTTAAAGTGGGATATGTTACGAGTGATGGTTTCACTGCCTTGCCGAGCCATGACTTGAGTGCCCCTCACTCTTATTACCGTCCAGGGGTGTCGCTCATACGGCAGATTAATCTTGCTCCCAGCCGTTCGGTTCTTCAAGAGGACTAACTGTCCCTGCTCTAGAGTCAGATGTCGGGCCCCCTGATGGCTGCTGACTTGGGCGTGTGCCCGTCGTCGTTGCTCGTTGATCAGATCATCATCCGGGAGTACAGGGCTCCACTGCGGATGATGAGGAATGGAATCAGATACCACCCGACCCATTGATAGGGTGTCCGGGGGCCACGTTGGTGGTAGTGTGAGGGGTTTGACGATAACTGCGCAAGAACGTGAAGATCGCCAGTTCCACTGGCTGTTGTCGTTCCTGGGTGATGCGGATCACTTTATTCAGCGTGCGCATAAACCTCTCCACTTCCCCATTCGCTTGAGGCCAGCGAGGTGTGATTCTTCGATGTTTCACTCCCAGTGATGTGAGGTAGGTAGCGAGCTCTTGTCCCTGAAACGGAGGGCCGTTGTCCGTTTGTAGCTCCTGAAATATGCCGTGAGTCGCCATCAACTTTTCAAGTTTGGGTATTACTTCAACGGCACTGAGCGTGTTGACTATTTCTACCTCCGGGTATTTGGAGTAGTCGTCAATGGCCACTAGTGTGTGTCGTCCATCCGGCAGACTTCCAAAATCAAGACTGACCCTTGCCCAGGGCGTGATGGCCTCGCTTCCGTGACTACTGGTGCCGGTCTGGGGTTTCTCCTGTTACTTGACACCACTGGCATTCCCGAACCACTGCTTCCACAAGCTCGTCCATCAGTGGGAACCAGGCTTTAGACCGCAGTCGTGACTTGGTCTTGACCATTCCCTGGTGTCCTAGGTGTGCAAGTTGAATCACCCGGGATGTCAGAGATGCAGGGATAACTAGTCGATGTCCTCGCATCAGGCAGCCCGTGGAATCCCTCTGTGAGTTCGTCATGGACATGATAGAGGCTTTCCAGAATCCGTCGGGCATCTCCCGTGAGTATCTTCCATTCCTCTCTTGCCCGACGCCAGTTTCCATGCTTCAGCACCTGCCTCACTCGCTGTAGACATTCGTCTTGGGCTGATTCTTCCTTCAGAGTGTCCATCGATAGAGGTATTGGACATGATCGGGCTGTGACGTACCGGACGTATTCTTCAGTGTCGGCAGCCTCCTCTTCTTCCTGCGCAGTGGCCGCTCTTGGATGTCGAGACAGATAATTCGCAGGGTTACGCGATCCTGGATGGTACTCGACTCTACAGTTGTAGTTCTGGAGTTGCAACATCCATTTCTCTATTCTAGGAGGTGGCTTCGACGAGGTTCCAGAGAAGAGTGACACTAGGGGCTTGTGGTCCGTGGATACTACGAATTGTTTGCCATATACATAGAGATGGAAGTGGTGACACCCCCAGTGAATCGCGATGGCCTCCTTTTCAATCTGGGAGTAGCGTTGCTCCGTGTCCGTGAGGGACCTGCTTGCAGAAGGCCACCGGAGCCCAGTCTTCCTCGTCTTGACTTCTTTGCATCAATACTGCCCCCAGTCCTTTCGGGCCTGCATCCACAGCAATTAAGGTCTTTTTCTGGGGGTCGAAGAAAGCAAGCGTCGTGGCAGATGAGAGTGCATCTTTGATGTCCTGAAACGCTTTGTCCTGGGTCCCCGTCCACGACCACGGGATTGCTTCCTTGGTGAGCTCCCTCAGTGGTAGGGTAAGAGTGGTGAGATCCCGAATGAACCTCCCGCAGTAGTTCACCATTCCAAGGAAGCTGCGGACTTCTGTGACATTGGCAGGGGCCGGTGCGTTTTTGATGTCTCGGACTTTGTCTGGATCCGGATTCACACCTTCAGCGGAGAACGTATAGCCAAAGAATTGCAGCTTGGTTCGTAGGAACTCACACTTTTCCCGATGAAGCGTCAGTCCAGCGTCTTGCAGGCGTTGAAGCACTTGAGTCAAACGGGAGTTATGTTCGGCAATGGTTTTGGCATGAACCATGATGTCATCACTCACGTTGATGACTCCGGGATGTCCATGAGCAGCTCCTGTATGACATTTTGGAAGACTTCGGCGGCACTGGACACTCCGAGCTCAGCCAAGTGTATCGGCGGAGGCCTACGTGAGTTGAAAACGTCGTGATATATCTTGACGCCTCATCCAGAACCAGTTGGTGGTATCCGGATCGGAGGTCCAACTTGGAGAACCAACACGCCCCGGCCATTTCCCCTATCAGGTCATCTATTGTGGGAGTGATGTGGCGTTCTCTTTTGATGGCGGCGTTGGGCAGTCTCATGTCCACGCAAATTCTTACCGCACCCGGCTGTTTGGGCTTGCGAGTGACGATGATGGGGGACACCCAAAGCGTTGGGCCCATCACCTTTTCGATGATACTGGCTCGCTCTAGCTTGGCTAGTTCCTCTTCTACCAACGGGCGCAGGTGGAAGGCCACCCATCGGTGCCGAAGCGCCACTGGTTGTACGGTAGGATCTATGTGCAGATGGACTTCCTTGCCATTGAATCTTCCAATTCCTTCGAATATTGGTGCAAACTCCTTTAGGATGTGTTGTACAGATTCCTGATGGATGCCAAAAGCAAAGGTTACTATGCCTAGGTCCTCGGCTGCTCGGCAGTCCAACAGCATCCCCTTGCCCGCTCTCTGTGACGTACACCATGGTAGTGATGGTTTGACCTTCATGCGTCACTGGTGCTTTGAATTTTCCTTTCATGTGCAGAGGTTTGTCCTGCCCGTAGGCGAATACCGTGATTTTCGTGGCCTGTAAGGGAGGTGCTGGTTGCAGTGAGTCATATAGTGCTGCTGACATAATGCTTATCGTCACTCCGGTGTCCACTACTGCGGTGACTTCTTGTTGTCCTACTCGGATCCGACACTGGGGTAGTCGTCTGCGGGTGCCAGTCGCCGCTCCGATCATGTGTATTTTGTGTATCGTACGTTCTTCCTCCTCATCATCATCCATGTCACTGGCATCAGCCCCTCCTTCCGGGACGTGGTTTATGCGTCGTCCGTGGTTTTCTGTATTTTCGTGACCGACATACTTTCTCAAAATGGTTGAATTTTCCGCATCCCAAGCACTTTTTGCCTCTTGCTGGGCATTCTGCTGCCCGGTGAGGCATCCCTCCACAGTACCCGCAGCTTTCGGGTTTCCTTGTTAGCCACTCGCTGGCTCTCTTTTGTGCTGTCTGGCGGACGGCTTTACCATTACCGCGTTCACAGGTTCCGTCTTGACATGTGACTGCAAGGCTGCTTCCATATGTGCTGCCCGAGCTTTCGACAGCTCTTTGGAGCGCCCCAGCGTTAGGATTTCTGTTAGTGACTTGCCTGATTCTTCAAGGATACGTTCCCGTGGTTTGGCCGACGCACAGCCCTGGATGACTTGTCCTCTAATCTCCTCAGTTTCGTCCCTGAATCCGCACGTGGACGCCAGATTCTTGAGACTTGTGTGGAAAGCATCGGCGACTCTTCCGGCTGCTGGCGTGCCTGGCGAAAGATAAAGCGTTCGTAATCGGTGTTGGCCATAGGTTCAAAGTAGCCATTGAGGGCATTAATCAGCGTGTGGTGTGTCTTGGGTGTTGCTTCCGGGAGGGTCTTCGCTATGTGGTGGATGTCCTTCCCCCGAGAGGAAGAATTAGCGCTCTTTTTGTTCTTTGTGGACTTTTGTCGCCTCGAAGAATATGAGGAGCGTTCACCCAGTCTTTCCACTTGGGGGCTTGTGCTGATGGTGCTCCCTCCACCACGAATGGCTCTATTGGCGGAATCGTGGACATTGTGGCTGCTCACCGCTCCGCCAGGTGGTGTGCATCTCCGTGGCGTGCTGCGCTGTGCACTGGGCCGTATTTCACAGGCAAGGGTCACCTGTGCCACTTCCAGGCAGGTGCGTGAGTGCACTCGCAGATTTCTGCTGGGCAATGTGCACCGTTGTGCGTGTATGCCGACTCCACCCCTTCGTGGGCGTGACAGCGCTGAATTCAGGGTAGGGCCTGTGCTACCTGACCGTGCAGGCTAGGGGGCGACCCCGTGCAACCTCCTGGGCCCCCTCCTGGACTCCTGCACCCCTCGCAACACCGTGTACACTCTTGAGCCCACACCTGGACTCCAGCACCTCTCGTGAGTGCTCGCAGTTGTGGCAAGTGGGGCCAGCGCCCAGAGGTATAGTTGCTTGCGCGGTGATTGCGCTGCCAGGGGCACGAGCACCGCGAGGAGCCGACTCGCGCCTCGCGGCCGCCACAAACCTGGATCGTAGCGGGGCACGCCCACCCTCGTCGCCAGTGTTGTGTCCTCTCTTTCAGCCTCCGCAGGCCGGGACACGCGCTGCGCACAATAAAGACTCGGAGCCTCTGATAGTGTGTATGGAGCTCCTGCGGTCGTGCGCCGTAACTGACGTCCGTCCGCAGGGGCCGGTTTATTACAACGGGGTCACATGACCCGGGAAGAGACCAGCCGGCCTCTTCCAACAGGGGTTTTACCACGGGCGCCCCTTCCTCGATCCCGAGGTCGGCACGCCCGGAACCCGGAACCAGACATACATTACTGCATGGATGTGGACACAACAATGGCCTACGCACATGAAATTCTGAAACAACGACAAGGTTTAGGATGGGACGCTTGAATTAATCTCAGCCACAGGTGAAGAATGCTCCAGACACATTCGAGTCCACCATTTTCACCCGCCATAGCACTCTAGACTCGCCTTATGCAAATCAGCACTGACCTTGATCGTCATTGGAACATCCATTCCGAACTTCCAGGCGAGCCACTCTTCAGAATGGAGCAGTCCTATGGAAGTTCAGGATGGATTGTTCCCGTGAAGAGCTGCGCCAGTACTGATTTGCCCAAGGCGGGATTCTGCATAGAGTGCCATAGTGGATGAAAAATTATGGATTAAAATGCCACCCATAGCGATTGCAAGTGATTTTGACTATTGCACCCATTCCTCCCATCACATTTGGTGCACCGAACAGAGCAAGGATCAACTTTTCCTGGTCAACTCAAATCGTACAGTGTTTACAAATTCCAGTAATCGCCCTGCTTCCCGCCACAATAATTATTATAAATCTGTTATTGATTTCGTGTTTCTTTGAGTTTTTGTGCAACAACACAGATGGCCCAATTTACAAATGGTATGTGAAAATTGTCTGATGTTTAGTCCAACACTATTATGCCTGTGTTTGGAAAAAATTGCCAACTTTTGTAGAATTTTCAAAGAATTCCCTGAATATACCTGGAACTGTTGCCTCAGTAGATTTCAATAAGTATTCACGGCAAAATGTACAGCTGGAATTTCCACCAGGTGCAAAAGAAAACATACGGAAATCTGATGCAAATGTTTTTATTATGTACTTAGGTACATTTTCTGTTACTCTTCGAGGATTTTTTTATTTGTGGACTGGAGCCCCTTCCCCCACCACTGTGTAACTCTGAGTGTGGACGTTGCCAGGCCTTAAACTGGAAATGCCTTTAGTCTCATACCTGATATGATGAGCACATTTACAAGCATTGCATTTAAGTGTGCGGGCACATTCACAAATCTGATTTAAACCCTCAATTGGGGAACAAGGACTTTCCACCATATTGGTAGAATTTTCATATTCACAAATACAGTTTGCAGAAGTAAAATGATGCTGATCAAAAGTCTGTGATCAGAACTGGAATTTTGCACTTACAAGTGCAAATTGAACTCGGGTGCATAAACAGCTCTGTGACTCAGACCCAAAGTCTTGCAGAGTGAGAACTTACCTCTTTTCCCTCAATTTTAGAAGGTCATAGAATTTGCATTAGAACCACAAATCGGTAATTTCATTGCTGCAGCTGATGGTATTCATTCATGATATTACTGCAAATGTATCTTTAAGTAGACAACAGCATTAGGGAATAGAGTCTCCAAGTGTTCTCCACACTGAACGATGCAACATTTGAAGTAGGTTTTTGTTGTTGCAAACATGCAAGTTTTTCTAGTGTTATTATCCTTTAATACCATAAATTCGTAATATGGTAACAATACATTACTTTAACTATGAAAAAATTGAATGTACTATTATCTAATTTTTGAGGCATCTATCTACTGGTAAAGTTGTGTTAATACAGGAGACAGATACAAGATCCACGTTTTAAAAAATAAATTGGACAACAATGTTTTGCTTAAACTTAAGGCAATAAAAAACATCAGGGGTGGCATGAATACATTTCCTTATTCTAGAATTTTTTAAGGGCCTGATTTAGAGTTTGGCGAACGGATACTCCATCGCAAATGTAACAAATATCTAATTTTCCTAATTACAAGAGCATTATATCTTAATGCATTTGTAATAAGGAACAGAGGATATTCTTCACGTTTGTGACAGAGTTCCCATCCTCCAATCCTTGAACCAGGTCCTAAGTTTCTTAAGATTTTCAGAGAAGAGTGACTATTTTATCTTTCGAGAATCTTCTCCATTAGTAACCACCGTTTCCTTATCAAGCAAAGACATAAGCATTGTGAGGGCACCGAAAACGTTCAAAGCACAAATAATCAATCAATGGCGAAGCAATACACCTGGCCTTTAGTTCAGAGAAGTGTCCAGTACTTGCTGGGCAGCTTTGTTTGTGTTGCCCCATCTGGACTAAAAAGAATAATGAGGCAACATCTTGGCTACAACATTATAGAAGCTAGGAGTAGGGCCCATCTGCGGAACTGGCTGCATTAGCAGGGTTGAGCTGCATCCTCAAAGAAGAGTGTTATGAAATGGAGGGAGAGGATGAAGTTTGATTTTAAGTGGTGAAATTAAAAGGCCCATGAGCAACATATTATATAGAAGATAATCTTAACAAAGAGTCAGTATTTCGTTGCGTCTGTAAAAAAGTCTACATGCACTCAGTCAGTCAGTAACTTTATTCGATCTAATTAAAACATAGATCATAAAAGTACAATACAAGTTAAAAATATCAGTGCATAAAATCTCAGTGCAAAATACAGAGTTAAAAAAGCATTGTGGAAGCCATATTGGAAACACTTCAAGCATAACAATATAAAGAAAGATAGTTAATTAATACCACAGGTGGGAGGTATAGACACTAAAAACTTCACTCAAGGTCCACCAAGGTATGCAATTAACTACTTGCTTCTTCACAGTACAATTAACATATCCATGGCCAAATTTTCCTTTCTGCCAGTGTATTCCCAAAGGGTGTATAAAACCTAGGATATATAAAATTAATTACATACAATGCAGCCATCACATTAAAACCCTTGAAACAGGTACTAATTACCTTATAATTTTTTTTAATTTAAAAGTAATGACAATTCCCCCCTCAGAGTTCCCTCTTGTTAGCTTCATAAAGTGCTGAGTAATAAGTTATGTAAATCGGTTAGCCTCTTAGAGCGTCTATAGTTTCTCAGTTAAACACAATTTCCTCCTTCTCATACAGGCCCAAAGGAATATGGCTAATGAAAAACATATTACGTTTTTTGAGAAAATAAAGAGTGGGACGGCACTGGCTAAAATTGTAACACTGTAAGAGAGGTAAAATATATCTTGTTCTTTGTTCTTTGTAAAAGCCACAAAAGAAAAATAAATGAAGATCGGATTGGTCAGAGGTATTATTACATGGACAAGTTGTTAATTCAGTAAAACTGTACCTCTTTGAGGGGAAACCCAACATCAGAAGAATTAAATTCATTCGGAGCCTCATCAGGATGAATCTGTGTTGTGGATTCATAACCCTCTCTAGGTACGAGTACTCTTCCTCTGTAAGAAGCGGGGTTGCTTGATATAACATTACGGAAGCTTTCAGCATAATTTTTTTCCTTTCTCTCATAATCTGCCTTAGATAAGAATATAGCTTTCACTCTCATTTTGGAAAATTTCAGGCAAGAACTAGGATTAGTGAATCGTTCGGCTAGTCCTAATGATGTCAGTATGGTCCTTACATACTGCAACCATGTGATTGTATGTGCATTATCCAATAACAGACAGTTTTTTATTATAATTTGAGTTAAGTTAACAGTGTCCCTTCTCAAAATTGAATGCCATAGCAGAATGGTTGCAAGCCTGATAGTATCTGTCACGTGTGGTAAACCAAGTTCTAGATGTCAGATGTAATTAGAGCAAGAACCAGGAAGGGACACGACCCTCTTGAAGAATCCATCCTCTAACTTTTGGAGAGAGTCTATGGGCACCATACCTCAAAACCCTGCCCCACACGTGGTGGCGGAAATGGTATTTGCACTATAAACCTTTTTTATGGGGTCAGTTGGTTTTGATCCCCATTTTTTAATGAAGCTGAAAATGGCTGGCATACTTCTCTCCATTACTAGGGGCCTATTTTCTACCATGTTTGATCAGGACTGTTTTTTATCGAACGATACCCCTATAGAGGGAAAGGTGTCCACCACATCCAATCTTCGGTTCCCTATATAAAAGGATGGCATTCTTTTGGAGTGCGGTGCCCATGTTACTAATACAAAAGATTTAGATTCATTTACCCTCAAGTCCAGTGTTTTCATAAAGTCCACTAAAAGGCGTTGTAAGGCCACCCCAGTTCTAGCTATTAAAACCGCATCATCTGCATAAGCCAATATCGGGAGTCTAACTGTGTTAACAGAGGGGACACCCGGTGTAGATCCTGCAAGGGCAGCCTCAACCCCATTTGTATAGATCGAAAATAAAAACAAGCATTGGCAAAGCCAATAGGTCTATTTGGGATCTTATAATTTTTAACAATGTAACAGTTATTGTTTTTTCTGGGATTTTTGTTTTGGATAATTAAACATTTTTGCTTTGACAGCATATGAAATAAGTTTTGTAGCAGTTTGGCTTATCCCTGAGTTAATGTAAGCGTTTGTGTAATACGTACCTGTAACCTACTTACCAGGCACACCATAAAAGGAACTCGATACAAGGTTATATGAAGTATAGCCTTTGTATTTTTATAAAACATATTAAGAACAGAGGAAATGCAAAGAAAATGACTTCAATTAGATAAGAAGTATATTACTTGTAGGATGAGAGCTGGCTTTGGGAAATGGCACGTGAGTTCAAAATGCAAAGGCCATGTATATTTATTTTTTTAATAACAAGCCGAAATGTTTGTTTAAGAAAGAAAAGTTTCTAAATCGTGTCTGAAGGCTGGCTTTAGTGAAGAGCACGTAAGTTAGAAAATGCAAAAGAGGGCACGCTCTATTTATTTCACAATTATAAGCGGAGATGTTTATTTAATGCCTAAAAGTCATATCAATTATGGACAAGGCTGGCTTTGAGAGAGAGCACGTGAGTTCAAAATGCTGAGAGCCATGCTCTATTTATTTAATAATATGACTCACGAGAATGTTTGTTTAAATACGCAAAGTGTACAAATTGTGTACGAGACTGGCTTTGGTGAGAGAGCAAATCAGTTAGAAAATGCCAAAGGGCCGGCGCTCTCACGCACACGCGTGCTTGTAGTAAACAAAATCACACTGCTGGCACTGCAAAATTAATGTTTGCTGAGGACGCACTCTATTTATTTAACAATTATCACGCTGTAGATGTTTGTTTAATGACTAAAATTATCAATTGTGGGCGGCCTTCAACTTGAAAAGTGTATAAACCATGTCATTTGGCTTTGTGGGGAGAGCACATAATTTGAAAATGCAAGACGCTCTATTTATTTCTGATTATGCACAGGGTTATTTGTTTAATGCCTAAAGTGTATCAATTATATGGACACAGAGCTGGCTTTGAGAGCACGTGAGTTCAAAATGCTAAAGGCCGCGCTCTTTATTTAATAATAACGCTCCCGAAATGTTTGTTTAATAACGCAAAAAGTAGCCTGATTATGTACAAGACTGGCTTTGTGGCCAGGAAGGCACGTCAGTTGAAAATGCCAAGAGGCCGCGCTCACCACGCCACAACGTGTATAAAGTACAACAAAATCACCTGCTGGCACTGCAATGATGTGTTTGCTGGGGCCGCGCTCTATTTGTTTAACAATTATCGCATTAGAAGTTTGTTTAATTACCAAAGTGTATCAATTATGTAGACGACTGGCTTGAAAAAGTGTATAAATCGTGTCTGAGCTGGCACGAGAGAGCACGTAAGTTGAAAATGCAAAGAGGACGCTCTATTTATTTCACAATTATAAGCAGAGATGTTTGTTTAATGCCTAAAAGTGTATCAATTGTGGACAAAATTCTTGGCTTTGAGGAGAGAGCAAGTGAGTTCAAAATGCTAAAGGCTGCGCTCATTTATTTAATAATAACGCTCCAGAATGGCATTTGTTTAAATGCGCAAAGTGTACAAATTGTATACGAGACTGGCTTTGGTGAAGCACGTCAGTTGAAAATGCCAAAGGGCGCTCACCGCCACACGCGATGCTTATGAAAGTAAAACAAAATCACACTGCTGGCACTGCAATGATGTGTTTGCTGGGGCCCAACTCTATTTATTTAACAATTATGCAGTAGATGTTTGTTTATTAAAAGTGTATCAGTATGGGCCGCTGGCTTTGAGAGAGAGCACGTAGGTTCAAAATGCTAAAGGGCCGCTAATGACGCAGGTGTGTGGCTAATAATGAAAAAGTGTATAAATCGCAGAAACAAAGGAGAGCCATCTGGCGAGTAGTGTGCGATGTGCGCGGAAGCCACGTCTGGTGAGTGGTGTAGAGATGTGCCGCGTGTAAGTGCCCTTGAGCGTCAGCTTAATGAGCCCAAGCAAGAGAAAGCCAGATGGCGCCTGTGCGTGTAACTGTGCGCGTAACTTGCCGCAAGCTTTGAGCCTAGCTTAAGGCGTAGAGTCAGCTTTGAAGCCCCGTTACTAAAGTCTGTAGAGCAGTACATCACGCTGCCTGAGCGAACCTAAAACAGAGGATGCAACCTTGTCTAACGCCCCTATTGATCTGGAAGGTTTGTGTGCATTCCCCATTTTTCCCATAACGCACACATGCCGTGGCTTGGGAATACAACTGGCGGATAAAATTGATTATTACTGCATCAATACCCATTGCTTCCATTATTCTCCACAATTTAAAATGGCTCACACAATTGAAGGCGGCTGTTAAATCCATAAAGGCCATGAAGGTCTGACCGCTCTTAGCTGTAGTGTATAATGCGATGGTCAGGCTCAAATTCAGGCACTGGTCTATCGTCCCTCTATCCTTTTGGAAGCCATACGGGGCTGGAATCAAGATGTTTCTCTCCCTAGCCCATCTTCCAGCCTATTTAGCAGTAGGCGGTCCATCAACTTTGAAGTGCTATCCAAAACGGAGATGGGTCTATAGTTCTGGGGTTTCGCTTTATCTCCCTTTTTATAAAGTGGAACAATTATGGTGCTTTTCCAGGTGACTAGGGGACCAAACCTAGATATTGCGTTAAATACATAGGTTATATAGCGTTAAATACACTCATGTCTTTACTTTACGAACAAGGCAACCAAACTGTAAACACTTTGTAAACAAAAATGCAATAAACCAGCAATAAAAATGTATTTTTTTTCAAAAGTAAGTATATAAGGTTTTGTGGTTACCAGGGGTTGAATAACCGATGTCCAGACAGGACACAATGGGGGAGATTTGCTAAGATTTTACGCCATGTTTGTGACACAAAAGTGATGCAAATCATCGCAAAATCTTTTTTTCTGATTTACTTTCCAGTGCTTAACTTGTTTAGCACTGGAAATAGCGTGAAAGTAATGCAAAGCCCATAGCGCTGCTTTGCATTACTTAGCGCCAAAGGGCATATCATGGGTGGGCGCATGGGTGTTCCCATGCAACCACCCAAGGTTTCTGACGCTAAGCCCTATTTACTAAATAAAGTAGACAGGGTTTAGCATCAGAAAACTGCGCCCTTTTGAAGTAGGCGCAACGAAGGAGAAATGCTTTCATTACTCCTTCCTTTTCTGACTTTGTACATGTGCTGCACTATACAGCACACATACAAAGAGGGAAAAGGGTTAAAGTCAGTCTATGCATAGTATTTTGTACTGGAAGGGTCCTTCCAGTACAAAACCTATGCTAGACTCATGGAGACACACTTGTACTATGGCGCAAAGGTGTCTCTGTGGAGCATGGCAGCTGATTTCAGGGCCGGCGATAGGGAAAGGGGAGGAGAATGTCATATTTCAGTAAATTTGGTGCTCTCCTGCTCTCTCCTTATCATGCTCGTGATAAGTATTTGGAAGCAGCGAGACACTGAAAGTGCAAGCTGCTCAGTAACTTCTTCACAGAGCCCGCCCCTGCTTAAGGATTTATGTGAGTACCCACACCCTTCACAGCATGCAAACCACACGACGGTATGGAAACAAACCCCTTGATGTCTTTTGCATATAAGAAATGTCTTATGTTGTGATGTCACTAGACATTCGTTTTGTTGTTGTTGTATGTAGATACACTGCTTCCTTCACCCCAACCTAGGAGTTTGGGGTTTTCGCTTTAAGACAAGGCTAATAAATAGCATTTTGGGATTATATACCAAACCAGTGACCAATTAATAAGCTTTCTGGTTTAGTTGTTTAACCATTTATTCCCACAGGTCAACCCCCACCCCCCTTTTTTTGTTATCTCTCCTTCTCATGCAGCGCAGCATTTGTGGTTGCTGCACTGCGCTGCATGAGTAATTGGTATATCTGGCCAATGTAGTTTCTGCTGATGGTGCTCTCACATGCAGGGGACATGTCTGGATTCCTGGAGCCACCTACTTCTGTGATTTATGTGAGATGTGAAACTTGACTACCCTGCAAACAAAGGAGATGTCGCTCAGTACCATAAGGCCTACACCACAGTCAGGAGATAATGGAAGATCTGTGTGGAGGGTACCTCAGGCAACAAAGAATGTCCAGGAGCTGAGAGATTCTTGCAGTCCACTTGGCTTGGAAGCAGAACCAAGGACCACACACAGGTTTCATCTTGGTTAGGAAGCAGCAGAGATGATTTCTGCATCATCCGTGGTGGCCGGAACCACTTTAACCCACTTTGTACTCTTCTTAGGATGACCATATTTGCCCTTCACCAGTCCCAGAGAGACCTTAAGGTTAAAATTCTTCTGAAGGGGGTTGTTTAGATTGGTAGGAGAAGGTCATCATTTCCACAGAACCATTTGAACTATATTTCTTGCCCTCTGGAGATATCACAGTTTGAAGTTGTGGGTTGTAACTAATGAAGCCTTAGAGGATCAGTGGCGCCCACAGTCGCTTGGGAGCCTCCGCCATCTCTTACTGCACCCATGCCTTTTTGATATTTGGCCCTTAAACATAGGTAAATCCCCAGTGCTGTCTTAGATGGAATTGACTCAACCCATCATCTGTCTCAACTGCAAACCCTGACCACAGTTGTGAGGTTAACTTGACCCTGAGAAACTTGAGATATGTCTAGCTGGACAGTGGTATGAAACGTCAGGTCACCATTGAACCAGACACCGAGGCCCAGATTTACAAATGTGTCAAGCAACGCAACGCAGCATCCAAAGTTCCTGCTCTGCATTGCATGACAGGGAGAGAGCAGGAGAGCGCCATATCTAAAGAGATATGTCACTCTTCTCCCTCGAGCTGGCGCAGAATTTTTCTGCTGAGCGCCACACAAACACCTTTGCGCCATACTGCAAGGGTGTGTGCATGAATCCAGCATGGGTTTTGTACTGGAAGGGTACCCTTCAAGTACAAAATACTATGACTAGAAAAGTTTTAAAACTTTTCCTACTTTGTATGTGAGCTGTATAGTGCAGCACACACACAAAGTCGGAAAAAAAGGAGAAATGAAAACATTTATCCTTTTAATGCCTGCTTTCCAGCAATGTTATTTTTTGGCGCAAAACCCTCTCTATGAATATTAGTAAATAGGGTTTTGCGTGACGCAAAGTAATGCAAAGCAGCGCTTCGTGCTGGTTTACATTACTTTTCCATACAAAGCAAGGAAGTACTAATTTGCGTTGGTTTGCAAATCCCCAAAAAGGTATTGCGTTGAGTTTGTGTTAAAAAAAGTAACGCAAACCTGATGCAAAACCTTTGAAAATCTTGGCCCGAGACTCATGGCAACAACTGGCTGGAACTCTCTTTGTTGGGTGGTGGTTTTTGGGGCGAGGCTGAAAAGCAAGGCGCTCTGGCTTGCTTCAGCCCATTGAACCGTTCAAAGGTAAACCCAGAGAACGTCGAAACAGTTGACAAGAGATGATGTAGCATGGTTTCTATGTTTTGTGTCTGCCACATCTATTCTATTGGCTGAGACTTTGTTAGTAAACATTGTATTAAAGCTGAAGAGTCCTGCTGTTCTACTAGTCAACCCATGCACCGCCCCGTTTTATAACATTGTCCACAGGGCCAATGTTGTAGACAATCTAGCCGGTTGGCTTCAATAGTTATTATTGTGGATGCGATTGTATCTCGGTGCTCGAGTGAATCATATTTTTAAAATTACCTTTTCAGTTAAGCCTGTACGTAAAATTCATTTTCTTCTTTAAAGATATAGGGCCTGATTATAAGTGTGCCGGTTTTCGGTACAGGGATACAAGAGGGCCGGCATTCCCTATTCTGAACGGTACCCTCGCACCAAAAAACTGACATTGTGAATGAGGAAAACGACATGGGTCCTGAGATACTTGATCTGTTTCCGTGTGGTTTTCCCCACTCCCAGGGAGAAAAGAGCAGACATTTTCCACCTGCTATGAACAGGTGAACTGTATCAACGGGAGGTCCGGTGGCGGTGGGGCGGGTGGATGGGGTGAGATAGGGGCCAGAAGGCAGAGCAGGCTTGATTCTGTCCAGGGGACAACTGTCTGCTTCTTCAATGCCCCTATAGTGGTCAGTGGGGTCTGTGTTGTCATCCAGCCTGCCACCCCGGCTCCTGCAGCATCTAACGGTGTATGGAGTCCCCGGGCCCAGAATTGTCGGATCTGAAGTTTGCAGGCATAAGAAGTCAGGGCCCTGAGGCACTCAGAAATGAGGGTGGCAGAGTTATCTCTCCAGGTGAAATTATGCCACTCTTAATCAGGGCCATAATGGTAGCGACCTATTATGTTAATTGAGTGCCATAATGTATGTTAGTTTCTAAACCTAGAATAAGTCTTAACTGCTTAGCTATGTTACCCAGGGCCATCCCAGGGGGAGGCAGCTGGGGCTCTTTGGCCTCTCTCCTGGGTATTTTAAGACACCCTCTATATTTTTTAATACTAAAAGAGAAAGTCTGATACCTTCCTTGTTGTTTCAGCCAACAAGACACAACTTCTAGATGGCGCCAAGTCCTGTGTTTTATCTTTCCCCAGAGAACCTATCTTCTTAATTATGAGCTCATCCTATTAAGATAGGCCCTGCAAAGTTTTTTGTCGCAGGCCACACAAAAGCTTTTCACATCCCTGATGCTCCCTATTGAGAGCCAAGTGTCTAAAGGGAGGAATTGTGTTATCCAACTGGAGTGTAATAGTATAGGTGATTAGGGGACATTTATGGTAGGTGACAGTACCCACACAGTATACTGCCCATTAACCACTGACTCTTCTAGTCCCCCAAGAAAAGACCTCTGAAGAGCTGATACAAAATGGGTTCCTGTGAATGGCGAGATGGTGAAGTGTCCTTACACTCCTCCACTATCCGAGCTTGGGCTGTACGAAGGCATGAAAGCCGCGCCAACGGCACAAACCGAAGAAGAAAAGCTATAATGCTATTTTATTTTTCCAACTACTAATGATAGAATGCCCTAAATTAAACAGGGAGAAACAGAAAGACGGTCATTGGAATGTTGAAGGAGAGGGTCCACACCAGCCATTACTGGCCTCTTGGCACTCTACTGTATTTAGTGAAGCTCCCAACACTGAAATTATCTAAATATTAATTAATTGTATTCATTTATTGTATTTCACGTATATTTGTTACCTATTTTATATGATTTCAGTTTGAATCATTGGGGTAAAATTGGCCTTGCTTTGTGTGGTGGGTATCTCTGATTTACAGTTTTTCTTTTATCATGGTCATTGCTGTAAATGTGCTAATGATATCTAAACTGACTGTAGATCATTTTTCAGCAGCCCTGGGCATTTTTACATCAGCTTCATCTTACATAATTCGCTATAATCGAGACACATACATTTTTGGGTAACTTTTAATTTTTCCCTGTTTACACTTCCAGTGTCATTTTTGGTAGCGTGTGACTTGTTGTAGCAGAAAACATCTGGCAGGCACATGTGAATTTAAATATGTGCAGTGGTTGCATACGCTTCTGTGGCAATGTTAACTATGTGACTTAAGAAACTGCACTGAAAATAAGTTGAGCAGGCATCTAATGTGACAATTGCAGGGGAGGGCATATCATTTTCACACTGAAGTGTAATTTACGTAAAAAGTATGGATTTTATGTGTGGAATGAAGCCATTTCTCCAGTTTCTTTTTTCCAGTACTTTGCCAAGGGAAGTGTCTTATCCCCCATTGAAATGGCTTATGAAGAAAGGGAATAAATTGTATTGTATTGTATTGTAATTGCATTTGTATAGCGCTTACTACCCCTGACGAGGCGTCGAAGCGCTTTTTCGGCGAGTAGCACGCTACTCCGGGACCCATAGAGGATTAGTGTTGAATTAGTATAGTGAAACATGCAAGTAAATTTTAAGTGGTGGATATGTTAGTCAGTTATTTGGATTCAGAAGGATAGCGGAGAGGATAGAAGAGGGAAAAAAGGTTTGCATATATATAGCGCTTCTAACCCCTGATGGGGTGTTGAATTGCTTTTTTTTTTGGGGCGAGTAGCACGCTACTCCAGGAAACCCATAAAGGATTAGTGGTGAATTAGTATGGTGAAATATGAAAGTAATTTGAGTGGTGGATATTAGTCAGTTATTTGGAGTGAGAAGGATAGTGGAGGGATAGAAGGGAAAGGGTTTGCATTCATATAGCGCCTGTTACCCTGGTGGGTGTTGAAGCGCTTTGTTGGCGAGTAGCATACGCTACTCTGGAACCCATAAAGGATTAGTGGTGAATTAGTATAGTGGAATATGGAATTAGTGAAGTGAACATGCTAGTCTGTTATTTTGATTGAAAAGGATAGTTGTGGGATAGAAGAGTGAAGGATTTCTTTTTGTAGGTCATAGCAGTAGGAGGAGGCTTTTTGATGAGTAAAAAGGGTTTTTGGAGGGGAAGAGTCAGAGGGAAGAGTTTAGAAAGGTTTGTCTTGGGCATTGGTACAGTAAAGGAGGTGTCAAGAAGATACAAGGAGGGGTAGAGTAGGAGAGAGTCAAGAAAGGGTTATTTTGGGGAACATAGTAGTGGTATGGCGTTTGCGATAAATGAGAGAGTGGGTGTAGAGGATATAGTGATAGATGTATAGGGTGAGATAGGGTAGTGAATTGGAAAAAGTAGTAGAAAGAAGTTTGAGATGAGTCAAGAAGTTGGGCTAGAAGATATATTGAGGGAAGTATAGGCTGAGAAATAGGGTAGTGCATTGGAAATGCTAAATTAGAAGAAGTGATAAATATATAGATCCATAAGTACATTGAGAGTATATAGATGCATAAAGGAGGTAAGTATATGCAGATTAAAAATATTGATAAGAGGTAGCGGATGTGAAATAGGGTAGTGCATTAGATATGCTTTTTCAGGAGAAAAGTAATAGACACATTAATTAATGGGAAGATGGGCAGGCATTCCTGGCCCTGGCCCGTCTCGAACAGGCTCAAACAGGCCCTCACCCTTGTCCTCTCTGCCCTTAGCCTCGGCGCCCGGGCTGAGACGCTCTAACCCTGGCCTTTGATACCCCTAGTAATCAGGTGACCCCGTCAGCCAATGGGAACCCTAGCCCTAATACTATCCAATCACAACACTAGCCCTAAAAAGCTAGAACCAATAGGAGATCAGGACCTTACAGCCAATCTTAGCCCTACTCAAGCATCCAATCAGTTCAAAAAAACCCTGATCTCTATGTCCAATAGAGGCCCTAGCCCTACCAGTAGTCCCAACCCTAGTCCAAGCAACCAATGGGACGGGAAGCCCTAGTCACTACTTCCAATAGAAAGCCTAACCCTACTCTTAGTCCCACACCTAGTCCAGCAACCAATAACACCAGAAGCCCTAATCGCTACTTCCAATTAAAGGCCTAACCCTAGTCCTAGTTCCACCTTAGTCCCAACAACCAATAAAACAGGAAGCCCTAGTCCCTGCTTCCAATAGAAATCATAACCCTAGCCCTAGTCCCAACCCTACATTGATTGAATCACAGATCCAGAAACCAATCAGAACCCTCAAATACCCAACCAATGAGACACTAACTCAAACCAATAGAAACATCAGATACAACCACCAATCAGTGTATACATGTAGCAGTCACTAGCAGACTATATAAGGTCCCAGCAACCTCAGACAAGGTTTGCTGCCCAGGGAGTTGAGGCTGCTTCTCCTGTCCAGAATCTCCTAGGAGACAGACAGGCTCCAATCCACACTTTGGATTTCTGCAGGTAAAGGCCTCACAAACTTGAAATCTAACAATACTGTTTGAATACAACTTTACTCCCTCTCCTGGCCAAAAAACAGAAGTGCACAGTCCCTATTAAACACAGTTTAAACAGCTCACAGAAGCACCCTCTGATGTAGAAAATCCCTGTTGCTGGAGGGGAGGCAGGGGGGCTGGTTTCACTGGCTTGATAACACAAAATGGTGGCTGGGGGTGCACTGTTTAACATACAGGTCTTAGCACAGAGCAAAGGAGAAATTTGGAGGGAAAACTGAATAGTCACCAGGAATGAGAGCGACAAACTACAGAGTTTGGACTGCAAATCCCACAATTCAACACGTTAAATGGAAGCAATCATGGGCAGGAAAACCACAAGTTTAACACACAAAACAGGTGATAAAATATACAATCACAGGCAGGTTAAAAACTACATTTTTAAGCTGTAACAACCACAGAGCAAAGACAGTAATCACAGAAAGGAAAATCGTTTTTAAAAACTTTTGGAGGAGGGAAGAGACAGCACTAGTCTGCCTCCTTACCACTTGCTGGACTCTGCTCACTGCAATCTGGGGCACAGGTAGGCTGCAACTCACAAGATGGAGGAGAATGATTTGGGTGCACCCAGCAAAGCCTTAAGGGACCTGGGCAGGTGTGAGGGGAGGGCTCAGAGTTGCCTGGGAGCTGAATAGCCAATCCCCAGTCCTAGGCCTGCTGGCCTGGGGGTGGGAGTGAGGGCTTCTTCTCCTGTCCAGAATCTCCTAGGAGACAGACAGGCTCCAATCCACACTTTGGATTTCTGCAGGTAAAGGCCTCACAGAACTTGAGAATCTAACAATGCTGTTTGAATACAACTTTACTCCCTCTCCTGGCCAAAAACGAAGTGCACAGTCCCTATTAAACACAGTTTAAACAGCTCACAGAAGCACCCTCTGATGTAGAAAATCCCTGTTGCTGGAGGGGAGGCAGGGGGGGCTGGTTTCACTGGCTTGATAACACAAAATGGTGGCTGGGGGTGCACTGTTTAACATACAGGTCTTAGCACAGAGCAAAGGAGAAATTTGGAGGAAAACTGAATAGTCACCAGGAATGAGAGCGACAAACTACAGAGTTTGGACTGCAAATCCCACGATCCAACACGTTAAATGGAAGCAATCATGGGCAGGAAAACCACAAGTTTAACACACAAAACAGGTGATAAAATATACAATCACAGGCAGAAGTTAAAACTACATTTTTAAACTGTAACAACCACAGGCAAAGACAGTAATCACAGAAAGGGAAAATCGTTTTTAAAAACTTTTTGGAGGAGGGAAGAGACAGCACTAGTCTGCCTCCTTACCACTTGCTGGACTCTGCTCACTGCAATCTGGGGCACAAGGTAGGCTGCAACTCACAAGATGGAGGAGAATGATTTGGAGGTGCACCCAGCAAAGCCTTAAGGGACCTGGGCAGGTGTGAGGGGAGGGGCTCAGGAGTTGCCTGGGAGCTGAATAGCCAATCCCCAGTCCTAGGCCTGCTGGCCTGGGGGTGGGGGTGGGGGGCTGCTTCTCCTGTCCAGAATCTCCTAGGAGACAGACAGGCTCAATCCACACTTTGGATTTCTGCATGGTGTTTTGAACCACTTATTAGTGCTGTGGAGTGTAATTAAGGATCCTATTTGTGTGAGTAGATTGGTTTGTAATGAAATATTTTCTTTTTTGCAGGTCTCTGAAAGAAAAATGAGCGAACTCAAACTTGTTTTGAAGTTTGGGCATTTCGGCCTATATTGGCTCAAAGTGAAGTATACCAAAAAGAGATAGATGGAAAGCTTGAATCAACCTCAGCCACCGGAAATTACTCAGGGCCACTTTCCAGTTAATCGTTATATAGCATATCAGCCATTTCAGTTTGGACCCAGCAGTATGCAAATCAGTCTTCACGTTGCTCAAATAGGAACAGCCCAGCATCAACTCCCAGGCCAGGTCCTCCCTGAACCGGAACACAAGCAACCATGCTCTCTTTGCCACTGGAACAAAGCTGCACCCGACTGACAAGCCCCATTGAGGGCGAAACCAGCCTTAGGTTGCTTACATAATTGCATTATAAATAGGTGCTATATTTATAAATTTTCTAACATTAATTTATATTTATTTATATTTTGTACAATTAAATAATACATACGTACTATTTTATATATTTTTAAATTACTTTATATTTATATTTTTAACAATTTTAAATAATTTAATTTAAGTTAGCATTATTTCCTATGAGATTTTATTTTAAGTCCCTATTTACATTATTTTCTGTGAGAGAGTGTTGCAGTACCAGTGGTTGGCTATGCATAGTGCTGGTCTTTCCACAAAACTGAAGGAAGCGACTTAGTATTTGGCAGACAGAGTAATCTCCGTTGGTCAGGCAGAGAAATGAGGTCCGCCATGCCGAGACTATTCCACCTGCCAAATTTAAAAATGATCACCAACCCGGCGGTCATTTCTAAAGCATTGGCAGAAACTGCCGACACGGCGGTTCCTGTCAATACTTTTAAAAGTTATACGGATATACTACACACACATGTGGCATCCTTGTCCTACATGGACGGAGTGAAGGACTTGGTTGCAGGGACTGACAGACCAATTTAAAGTTTAAAATCCAGAAAAGGATAGTAGGCAATATTCTGTGGTGTATTATAGGTGAAAAGGCCTGTTCTACCACTAGAAACTCTCTTGCTACCACAACGGACAATCAACTCCAGCTCAGTGAGCTGACTTAAGTCACGCAGATAAAAGGAGGGTGCACTTGGTGTGCCTCTCTAGACCACAGAGCTGAGCTTTGGATCTCGTTCTATTTTATAAGAAGCCCTCAGCAAACATGTCACTGAGTCAAAACAACTCAAAAACCAACAGGAATTTGCTTGGGGAACTCAAAATGGGAGTGCACACTCTCCTGAGCCATGGTGGCGGGAGGTCAGAGGGGGGTTTGTCCCATAGTTATGTTAGGATATTATGATGTGAGTGCATTACATGTAAAGATATTAATTCAGCACTGTTGTTATATCCATTTTTATTGCCCATTCTAAGCATGTATGCTTTAAATATGGATGTTATTTAAGAGGGTGTACTATAATATACTAGTCTGCATTAACAAAGTCTCACTGTCAGCAAAACACATTCTCTAAACTGTCTACTAATAAATGCTTGATCGCTCTCTAAAAACAAACATCACATCTACGACCTTCTCACCGATGCAAAACCAGACATACGATTCATAACTGAATCATGGTTAGGAGATGATATGGCTCCAGTCCTGCATGAAGCCATTCCTCTAGGCTATCAAACGATCACCCAAAATTGTATAGGCAAAAAAGGAGGTCGTCTAGCTGTTGTGTTCAAGCAAACATTACATATCACTAAAGTTGACGACATCTCCATAAAGAATTGTGAGGCTCTTCTAACAAGATGCACTCCTACACCATCTTCCTCCTGTAACTTCCTGCTCCTTTACAGACCTCCACCTAGCAAGGCGACATTCCCAGACGCACTTCTAGACACAGTTTCAAACCTGATAACAATACACTCCAACCTATGCGCTCTGGTATGACCCATCCAAAAACAATAATCACTGGCCTAGATGCACTGAACCTGCATCAGATTGTCCACAAACCCACACATATTGCTGGACATATTCTAGATGTCATTTTTGCTAATACCGAACTAGTTACCTTCCAAACTATAACTCCAGTCACATGGTCAGACCACCATTTGCTTGCTTTCAAACATAAAACAACACTAAGCGACTCACCTAAAACCACCTTACGTACATCCACCTATCAACCATGGAAAAAACTCAATTTGGAACACTTAGAAACACAACTAACACCCAGTACAGATCTGGAAACAATAAATTCTGTTAAAAAACTATATGAGTGGCTACAGGAAGCTTTTGATATCCTGATACCACTCAAAACCACACAACAGTCAATCAATCAATCAATCAGGGGAATTGTAAGTGCACTACTCACCCGTGAGGGTCTCAAGGCGCTGGGGGGGGGGGGATAAGCAACTCCGTTCAGTCGAAGAGCCAGGTCTTGAGTGTCTTCCTGAAGATGTTCAGGGAGGGGGCGCGTCTGATGTCGATCGGGAGCTCGTTCCAGGTCTTGGCCGGGATGTAGGAGAAAGCTCTCCCCCCTGTTCTGGCTCTGCGGATCCGCTGGATTTTGGCGAGGTCGGCGGATCGGAGATTTCGCTTGGGTGTGTGGAAGGAGATTCTTTCGTTGAGGTATTGGGGTCCGGTGTTCTGAAGGCATTTGTAGGCCTGGGTGAGTATCTTGAAGGTGATTCTCTTTTCTATGGGGAGCCAGTGGAGGTTCCGCAGGTGTTGGGTGATGCTCTCGTGTCAAGGGATGCCGAGGACGAGTCTGGCTGCGGTGTTCTGTATGGTCTGGAGTTTGCGGAGCAGAGACTTGTTGATCCCGGCGCAGAGGGCGTTTCCGTAGTCCAGTCTGCTGGTTATGAGTGCGTGGGTGACGGTCTTCCTTGATTCGGGGGGGATCCATTTGAAGGTCTTTCGGAGGATGCGGAGGGTGTTGAAGCAGCTGGAGGCGACGGCATTGGCCTGTCGGGTCATGGAGAGGGAGGCGTCGAGTACGATGCCGAGGTTACGGGCGTGGTCCGTGGGGGAGGGAGGGCTGCCGAGGGCGGTGAGCAACCAGGTGTTGTCCCATGTAGAGGGGGAGGGTCCGAGGATGAGGACCTCTGTCTTCTCCGAGTTGAGCTTCAGGCAGCTGCTGCTCATCCAGGATGCGACGTACTTCATTCCTTCCTGGAAGTTGAGCCTGGTGGTGATGGGGTCCTTGGTGAGGGAGAGGATGAGCTGGGTGTCGTCGGCGTAGGATACTATGCTGAGTCCGTGCTGTCTGACGATGGCGGCGAGGGGGGCCATGTAGATGTTGAAGAGCGTGGGGCTGAGCGACGATCCTTGGGGTACTCTGCAGTTGATTTCCGTCGGTTCGGAGAGGAAGGATGGCAGTCTGATTCTTTGGGTTCTGCCGGTGAGGAAGGAGGGGATCCAGTCGAGGCGGCTCCCTGTATTCCGGCATCACGGAGTCTGGCGTTGAGTGTGCGGTGGGAGACGCTGTCGACCGCTGCAGAGAGGCCGAGTAGGATCAGGGCTGCGGTGTGTCCTTGGTCGAGGAGCGTGTGGATGTCGTCTGTGGCGGCGAGTAGAGCAGTCTCGGTGCTGTGGTTGCTGCGGAATCCGGATTGGGAGTGGTCGAGGATGGAGTTTTCTTTGATGAATCTTGTCAGCTGGACATTGAGGGTCTTCTCAGTGACATTGGCTGCGAACGGGAGGAGGGAGATGGGTCGGTAGTTCTTGAGGTCCGTGGGATCTGCTGAGGGCTTCTTGAGCAGGGGTCTGACTTCTGCGCGCTTCCAGTCGTCAGGATAGATGCCGGTCTTGAAGGTGGCGTTGATTGTGTGTCCTAGTTCTGGAGCGATGGCGGAGGCGGCTCTGTGGAAGATGTGCGGCGGACAGGGGTCCGTGGGGGCTCCTGAGTGGATGCCTTTCATGGTTGAGGTGGTGTCTTCGGTGGTGACTGGGGTCCAGGAGGAAATGGTGGGCTGGCTGGAGTTGCTGGAGGAGGATGTGGTTTCGGGGGCAGGCGTCTTGTTGTTGAAATCGTCGTAGAGGCCCTTGATTTTCAGATGGAAGTAGGATCCAAGCTTGTTGCAGAGGTCCTGGGAAGGGGTGATGTCCGCGGTTTCGCTGGGGGGCTTGGTGAATTCCTGGATGATGCTGAAAATTTCCTTCGAGTTGCTGGAGTTGGCGAGGATCTTGTTTTGGATGAAGGTCCTTTTGGTGGATCTGATGCGTTGGTGGTGTTCCGTCATGGCGTTCTTGTAGGTGGTGCAATCTTCAGACGTTTTGCTGTTTCTCTGGTTCTTCTAGAGGCGTCTGCAGGTGCGTCTGGATTCTTGGAGATCGGTGGTGAACCAGGTGGCCTTCCTGGGGCGCTGTCTGTCGGAGTTTCGTAGGGGTGCGAGCTCGTCTGCGCAGTTGGAGATCCATTTGTGGAGTTCCTTGGCTGCGAGGTTGGCGTTGGTCGAGGTGGTGAGGAGGTCTCTGTTGAGGGTGGAGTTGAGCTGCTCCTCTGTGACTTTGCTCCAGTTTGTTCGTGGAGGGCACAGTGCAGGCTTGGGCGGCGTGGGTTTGTTGACGCAGAAGTGTACGCAGTGGTGGTCTGTCCATGGGGGTTGCGTGGTGTGGCTGAAGTGGGTGTTGTTACTTCCTGCGAAGATGGGGTCCAGGGTGTGTCTTGCCTTGTGGGTAGGTGTGGTGACAAGCTGTGTCAGTCCGATGTTGGTGAGGTTTTCCAGGAGGGTGGCGGAATTGGGGTCGCTGGGGTTGTCGAGGTGGAAGTTCAGGTCTCCGATGAGTATGTAGTCCATGGAGGTGATGGCGTGGGGGGCGATGCGGTAGGCGATGGTAGTGGTGATCGGAGCGCGAGGTCCGGGGGGTCTGTAGGAGAGGGTGCCGCGAAGTGTGGTTCTAGGGCTGGTCTGGATCTGGAAGTGCAGGTGTTCGGTGGTGGAGAAGGAGTCGTTGGTGGTGGAGGTGGAGAGTCGGAGGGAGCTCTTGTGTGCGATGGCAAGTCCTCCCTCTGGGCGGTTGGGGCGGTCCTTCCTCTGGATCTTGTATCCGTCAGGGATGGCGGTGGCGATGTCGGGGGCAGAGGAGGCGTTTGTCCTGGTTTCTGTGAAGAAGGCGACGTCTGGTGAGAGGGTGTCGAGGAGGTCCCAGATCTCTACGGCGTGTCTGTGCAGGGAGCGCACGTTGAGGAGGATGCAGTTCAGGGCTTCGGTGGTGTTGGCGTTCGGTATGGGGGGTGGCCGTGGGGGTGCGTGCGGTGGTGAAGGTATGGCGGCAGTGATGGCTGGAGAACTGTCCGTGTGTGATGCTCGGCATGGACCGCTGGCAGTTGTTGCTCCTTCCGGGGTCGAGTGCGAGGAGGGCGGCTGAGTCGTAGCAATGGGTGGTGGGAGATATAGGGTTCCTAGCGCTGGTCGCGGTCGGGTCGCGGATGGGTGCAGACGGGCTTGCCTTTGGCACGTCTTCGGCCCGCAGCGGCCGACATTAAATAGGGCAGGGGGGAGGGAAGCACAGCTGGGAGGCAGGCGCGAGAACGGCAGGGGGGAGTGGACGCGGGGGAGCAGCGGCGGGAAAAATGACAGCGAGAAACGGGCAGGGAGGAGAAAACGAGGGCACAGGCACAAAAAAAGCGAAGGGCAGAAAGAACAGAATCACAAACAAAAACAGGCACAGAAATTACAGTGGAAAAAACCAGTAAAGACAGGAAAAGACACCACAAACAACAAGCATTTGCAATGCAATAGGTCTCGCATTTACGCGAGTTTGAGCTATTGGCATTGTGGATGAAAATGCTTTTCATTTATGTTTTGGTTTTTGAAACGTAAATGAAACACATTGTCATTTGCAATGCCAAGGCTTAGGCTCGCGTAAATGCGAGACCTATTGCCATCACAGGTTTGTATGAGAGGGCGGCACTCGAAGATGGCGCCTGTCTGACCACGGAAACCGGGTCCTCCCTAACGTTAGTCCTACTTTGCTTGTTATCACCCTAATGAACTCCACTTAAACGCCGGGTGAGATAGCACGCTGCGCTTACCACGCAACAATTCTTGGAAGGTTCCTTTGGGCTCCGATACGACCAGTCACAGGTTAGTTTATGGGGACGTTTCCACCCCACACACATGCTATTTTGGGCCTCCAGCAGCAGCTAAAATCGGCAACTTTCTATTCTTTTCCCTCCTGTAGGCATTATCAGGACCTCAATGTCTGTTGAACCCTATTAACGGTTACGGGTGAACCGCCGATATTGGATGGTTATTGGAAATGTTGTCCTTTCACAGACACATTAACGAGGCGAGCGCGCGGTGGGTGGGAGCGCTCGAAAGTTGAGACGCCTGCGCGTGCTCATCTGCTGTCGGGGGCAAGCTCCGGGCGCAAGCTGAAAGACACGCCGTGCGCGTGCCCATGTGCTGTCCGGGGAGCAAGGTAATAGACACGCCGTGAGCGTGCACATCACCTGTCCGGGCGAAAGTGCACATCTCGGGAGCAAGCTAATAGACACGCCGTGAGCGTGCACATCTCCTGTCCCGCATCCAAACTTAAGTCGGCAACAATAGATCTCACATAGCGAGCAGCGCTTTGCGCTGCGTCGCTAGGCGAGACCTAAAAATGGGCACACCAAAGGCAGACAGACAGCAGTGGAGCAGCAGAAGAGCAAGGCTCTCCCACTGGACCACCAGGGATGAGGCGCAGGCAGGAGCCTGCAGGTGGAGGAGGGCCTCGAACACCTACCAGGAGAGAGGTGTCTGGGGCAGCGGCAGGCGAGGCTACGTCGGAGCTGCTTGGGCGGAGAGCGGGACCCTGGCCAGGAGGTCAGAGGTCCTGCTCATACACCCGAGCAGCGGCCAGCATTAAATAGGGCAGGGGGAAGGGAAGCACAGCTGGGAGGCGGGCGCAAGAACGGTAGGGGGAGGGGCCGCGAGGGAGCAGCGGCAGGAAAAAGGGCAGCGAGAAACGGGCAGGGAGGAGAAAACGAGGGCACAGGCACAAAAATCAACGAAGGGCAGAAAGAACAGAATCACAGACAAAAACAGGCACAGAAATTACAGTGAAAAAAACCAGTAAAGACAGGAAAAGACACTACAAACAAAAACGGGCACAACAAAGGCAGACAGACAGCAGTGGAGCAGCAGAAGAACAAGGCTCTCCCACCAGGGATGAGGCGCAGGCAGGAGCCTGCGGGTGGAGGAAGGCCTTGAACACCTACCAGGAGAGAGGTGTCTGGGGCAGTGGCAGGCGAGGCTACGTCGGAGCTGCCTGGGCGAAGAGCAGGACCCTGGCCAGGGTGCTAAGAAACCAAGCACCTTGGAGAAATACAGAGATAAAAGACATAAAACTACAAATTATAAAGCTCCAACGTGCCTGGCTCAAAACAAAAAACAAACAAGACAAACTTCACCTACAGAAAATTAACAGATTATACAAGTCAGCTATCAAAAAAGCAAAGCAAAAGTACTATTCAGACAGAATTCAAAATGCTAAATGTGCAAATAAAGAATTCTATAAAATACTCAATGAATTTCGTAAACCAAATTTCCTAGAAGGAACTCATCCTGTTACTCAAGATTTCACTGACAAACTGGCAAATCATTACATGGACAAGCAGACACATTGGACTCGTACTTAAAACAGAGACAAAGTACAAGCACTAACCCTTTTACAAAACAACAATCCAAGAATACTCTAACTCAGCCTCTCCGTTCCTTCCAACACATTTCACAGAATGAATTTATGGACCTGTTCAAAGCAAGCAGGCCTGCCGGCAGCCCTTCTACCCATGTCCACCACAAACCTTCAAGAGTATTCTTCTAACAACCTCTGCTACCACTCAAGAAAGAAAAATCATCAATGATTCCTTAACTACCGGAATATTTCCAGAAGAACTCAAAAAGTCATACATACGCCCTTTACTGAAGAAAACAAACTTGGACCCGCTGAACCCTGACAACTACAGACCCATTACTAATGGACCTTTCCTGGGCAAACTGATAGAAAGAGCAGCGTTCGCCCAGATGTCACAATTCATTGAAGAGAATGCCATACTTTCAGACTTCCAAACAGGATTTCGTCCAGGAAGAGGCACAGAATCTGCCCTCCTTGCCATCTGGGATGACCTGAAGAACACAGTTGACCGCAACGGGGTTGTGCACTACTCCTCTTGGACCTCTCGGCTGCCTTTGACACGGTTGACAATGACACTCTAATACAAAGACTCTACGAAGCCGGCATAGAGGGGACTGCTTTAGACTGGATCACGTCCTACCTTCAAAACAGAACTAATGTCATCCATACCCCACCTTTCTCATCCAAACCGTACTCCACAAAAGCTGGGGTCCCTTAAGGCTCTATCATCTCGCCCGTGCTTTTCAACATCTACATGAAGTCATTACCGGTACTGATCAATCAATTTCAACTCACGTGCTATAACTATGCAGATGACACAAAATACTCCTTCAACTGGAAGGCCCCAAAGACATTAGAAACTCGCCAATTTTCAGTTGTCTCAGAGCCGTGGATCAATGGATGACTTGGAGCCATCTCAAATTGAATGCTTCCAAAACGGAAATACTCACGTGTGGCAATTGGAAACATTATGACCTGCTTGCCGCCTGGCCTGATGAACTGGGATCACCGCCTAAAGTATCGAAGGAAGTAAGAAACCTCGGAATGACCATGGACTCCAAGCTATCGATAAATGCCCAAGTGGACAAACTAGCAAGATCAAGCTTTGTTACTATAAAAACTCTGCGACGAATCTTCCCCCATTTGGGATTCCCACACAAGGTCCAAGCTACCATCTCCCTTGTTCTGTCCAAACTCGATTACGCCAATAGCTTCTGCCACGGATCACCTTTAGCGACTATGAAAAGACCACAACGGATTCAGAACTCGGCTGCCAGACTACTCTTGCATATAAAACCGCGAGACCACATCTCCCCTGCCTTGAAAGCCCTGCATTGGTTACCGGTTGCCAGAAGATCCACGTTCAAGCTGATTTGTATCACCCACAAAGCCATACATGGAATGGGACCGCTCTTCATGAGGAATAAAATCATCAAACACATTCATCATAGGAACCTCCGCTCTAGAGGGGCACCTTGCCTCAAAATCCCAAGATACAAGAAAAAAAACATGGGTGGCACATTCTTCTCTGTTCAAGCAGCCAAAATATGGAACTCTTTACCCCCAACATAAGATCCACCGACAACCACCTTATCTTCAGAAAACTACTCAAGAATTGGCTCTTCCCCACATAAGCACCATACGCAAACAGAAATATACAGTATATCCCTCTGTATATAAGCATTTATTTGTACCATAGATATGTACCTATGTATGTCTATTGCTTTGTATTAATATGTAGAATAATTATGCTTTTTTTAAAAATAAATAAATACATTTTAAAGTAAAACACTTCAAAACCAGAGTTTATCGAATGCATCTTTGATCTACTTATACTTACTTCCTTTATGCATCTATATACCTTCCATGTACTTGGATCTATATATTTATTACTTTCCTCCCCCCCAAAAAATAAAACTTTTTTTGATATATGCACTACTCTATTTCTCACCCTATACGTCTATCAATATCTTTAATCTACATATACTTACTTCCTTTATGCATCTATAAACTTTCCATGTACTTATGGATCTATATATTTGTTACTTTCTTCTAATTCAGCAAATCCTATGCACTACCCTATTTTCACCCTATACCTCTCTCAATATATCTTCTACCTCAACTCTCTGACTCATCACAAACCTCTTTCTACTACTATTTCCAATGCACTAGCCTATTTCTCACCCTATACCTCTATCAATGTACCCACTACCTCCACTCTCTCATTCATCACAAATCCCATACCACTACTATGATCCCCAAAATAGCCCTTTCTAGACTCTCCCCTACTCTACCCCTTCTTGCACCACCTGACACCTCTTTTACTATACTGATCCCCAAAACAAGCCTTTCTAAAACTCTTCCCTCTGACTCTTCCCCTCCACCCCTTTTTACTCATCCCAACCCTCCACTACTGCTATGACCTCCAAAAAAAAAAAGAAAAGTCTAAAGCCTCCACTCTTCTATCCCTCCACTATCCTTTTCAATCGAACTAACATGTCCACTTCTCCAATTTTGATATTTCACTATATTAATACACCACTAATCCTTTATGGGTGCCGGAGTAGCGTGCTACTCGCCAAAAAAGCGCTTCAACACCCCATTAGGGGTAACAAGCTCTATATATATGCAAACATGTGTCCCTCTTCAATCCCTCTGCTACCCTTCTCAATCCAAATAACTGACTAACATCCACCACTCAAATTACTTTCATATTTCACTATACTAATTCAACAGTAATCCTTTAATGGGTTCCGGAGTAACGTGCTACTCGCCAAGAAAGTGCTTCAACACCCCATTAGGGGTAACAAGTGCTATATAAATGCTAACCTTTTTTCCCTCTTCTATCCCTCTGCTATCCTTCTCAATCCAAATAACTGACTAATATCCACCACTCAAACTACTTTCATATTTCACTATACTAATTCACCACTAATCCTTTATGGGTTCCGGAGTAGCGTGCTACTCACCGAAAAAAGCGCTTTAACACCCCATCAGGGGTAACAAGCGCTATATAAATGCAAACCTTTTTCCCTCTTCTATCCCTCCGCTATCCTTCTGAATCCAAATAACTGACTAACCTATCCACCACTCAAATTACTTTCATATTTCACTATACTAACTCAACACTAATCCTTTATGGGTTCCAGAGTAGCGTGCTATTCGCCGAAAAAGCGCTTCGACGCCTCGTCAGGAGTAGTAAGCACTATATAAATGCAATTACAATACAATACAACTTTAAGAGTGTAAAGTGTTCATCTATAAATATTAAATGTTATCTGTAATGTAGAAATTGGCAATTAGAGTTATCTCAAAGCTGCTTTAAGAAAAAAACAAGCATTGGCAAAGCCAATAGGTTTTGCCTAATCAAGAGGTACTGGCTTTGCCAGGATGTTTTAGCCATGTTGTACACCAGCATGGCTGCTGTTCAGCATGGCTAAATGTTAGTGGGGTAAAGGACAGTGACATGGAGTGGAGCGGCATAAAGTAGAGTAGAGTGTTGTGGAGTGACGTAGAGTGGAGTGGAGTAGTGTGTCATAGAATAGAGCGGACTAAAGTGGCATGAAGTGGCATAGAAGGAGTTGCGGAGAGCGTCGTAGAGTGGAATGTCATAGAGTGGAGTAGAGTTTAATGGAGTACAGCGTCATAGAGTGGAGTATCAAAGAGTGGGTTGGCATAGAGTGGAGTACTGTGGCCTTGGGTGAAGTTGCGTGAAGTACAGTGGGGCAGAGTAGATTGGCATAAAGTGCATTGGTTTTGAGTAAAGTGGTGTAGAGTGCATTGGCACAGAGTGGTGCCTTGTAGATTGCAGTGGTGTAGACTGCAGTGGTGTAGAGTAGCTTGTTTCAGAGTAGAGTGAGGTGGCGTAGAATGGAGTAGTGAAGGGTAGAGTTTAGAGTAGTGTAGAGTGCAGTGGCATGGAGTAGAGTAGTGCAGAGAGCAGTGGCATAGAGTACAGTGGTGCAGAGTAAAATAGGGTGGTGTAGAGTACAGGCAGAGATGTAGAGGGCAATGGTATAGAGTGACATAGAGTGCGGTGGCATAGAGTATTGCAGAGTAGAGTATAGTGCCATAGAATGCAGAGGTGCAGAGTAGGTGGCGTAAAGTGCATTGGTTTTGAGTAAAGTTTTGTAGAGTGCATTGGCGTAGAGTGCAGTGGTTTAGAGTAGGATGGAGTAGAGCACAGTGGCATAGAGTGGTGCAGCATAAAGTGGCGTAGAGTACATTGGTTCTGAGTAAAGTGGGTTAGAGTGCATTGGCATAGAGTGTAGTAGAGCAGAGTGTGGTGGCGACGAGATGAGTGGTACCAAGTGCAGTGGTTATGAGTGCAGTGGGGTAGAGTAGATTGTTTCAGAGTACAGTGGAGTGGTGCACCGTAGAGTAGAGTTGCGTAGAGTGCAGAGTAGCTTATAGTGGCGTAGAGGTGGAATAGCATAGAGTGCAGTGGCGTAGAGTGGAGTGGTACAGAATAGAGTGCAGTGGCATAGAGTGCAGTGTTGCAGAGTAGAGTGGCACAGATAGGAGAGGCGAAGAGTGCAATGGTGTATTGTAGAGTAGTGTGAGGTAGAGTGCATTGGCATAGAGTGGTGTAGAGTAGAGAAGCATGGAGTTGTGCAGAGTAGAGTGCAGTGATGCAGTGTGGAGTGGCGTAGTGTGGAGTGGTGCAGAAAAGAGTGCAGTGGTGCGGAGTGGTACAAAGTAGAATAGAGAGGGGTAAAGTGAAGAATGCGTGGTGTGGTAATGTACTGCAATTACAGACAACAATTCTTCAATTAAAATGACCATTACTTGTTGTACTCTGTAGCACACAGACCCAGGTAGAGATCTACAATTCTTACCATGCTTCCATAAAGTTATGTGTTAGGTACAGTGAAAGATTGGGTGATGGCCAAAGACAACAAGTTGATCACCTTGCCCAAAAACAAATGTTGCAAAAAAGGCTCCAGTTACCAAAGTGCTGATTTTAGGTGGTGTAATTTGGTGAGATACACTAACTGGGGAGTGTCCTGTTCTTCCAAGAACACAAGTTGATAAAGTGAAGCATTATCCACATAGTTATTACATCAGGAGTTTGCAGCGTGGTACTTGAGAAAACAAATAAATGGTCTTCCTGGATTCTCGGAGGCTCTGCTGGGCCAAAACTCTCTCTGATGATGTAGGTGATGGTTGCGGTATTCTTGTGCTGGAGGTCTCTGACCTAGTGAGATCCTGGCAGTTGACCTGCCCAAAACCTCTTGTGCTGGTTAATTTTCACAATGGTAAAAATGGTTATGCTTCTGATTCGAGTTGATTAAAAGTACCAAATCTAACAAATGAGTTTGTGTTACCCCATTAAAGCATGTAAGAAGATGATCCACAAACTCCCTTCATGTATGCTCTAGAGCCATGACATCACCTTGTTAGGACTTCAGGAGTTTCACTACTGAGCTGAAAGTGTTGGGTAATGTGACTTCAGCAAAGAGCTTATTCGGAGCCACAAAGACGGCACTGTTTGAGGTTTAGATGGAGAGATGATGCATAAAATGACAAGCATGAATTCCTGTAAACTAAGTTACCGGTTCCACCTGTAAAGTTGCGAAACATCTTTTGTTTCCAGGATCAGCCTGAGAGAAGCTGTAGTCATGCCACGTTACAAAACACTAGAACTAGACTAAAAGAATGTTGTAGGCATCCTGGATGGCTTTGGACCTGTTTATGTAGCTGGACAAGCTGAGTCAGAAATCGTGATATGAAGTCTGTGTGCACGGGACAGTTGCCCTCAGTGCTGGTAGCTAACGTTTGTGTGAGCATCCTGATGAAGGCCTCTCAAACCCTTCTGGGCTTTTTCAATTTGCAGGAGTCTAGCATTGATTTCATCAATAAGGTAAAAATGTTGAGGCTAGCTGCTCTTGAGACTACGCACTTTACATCCCTCATCACTTGCTACTTCCTTTCGCATGAATGCAGTGACCTGCATAGTCATGCCTCATAGTTTAGAGCATGGTTCAGTCTGGATTGAAACGGCGAGGGTGGGTAACTTTTCTATGGAAACCTAGGTTTGGCAGGCTGCTTTTCAAGTTTCCAAGCTTTCATTTCTGTGTAAGCGCACTGTGAATAGATACCATGTAAAGGGCAACTCTGTCAGAACATACGTCCTGCCAACCTTTGGATTTTCTCCCAGATTTTAAGAAAAAGAGTTTTGTTTGCATGTGTGTTGAATGATTGCATGATCCGTCACAAACCAAACTGCGCCTAGTTTTTAGGTCGAGCCTGGGCAGCGCATGCGCTGCTCTGCGAGGCATGATGTATTCAAGTATGGACTTAAAGCTCCGCCCACTCTCCGCCCATATTTTTCATTGGCTTGTGTCACTGTCCTTTGTAAATGCTGGCTTCTAATTCGTTAATAGGCTTGTTAGTCCCTCCTTAGTACCGGCTTGTCTTCATTTGTAACCTCCTATGAGGAGTGGCCCTTTTACTTCTGTTGTTACAAGGTATCTCTTATTTAGTCTGTAAGCACTATTTTCTTTAATGAGTTTCTTCTACTGCAGGCACGACATGCTTTCCTGCAACATTCAGCGCGCCATGCACGCTTTCACTTTCCAAGCAGCGCGGGACAATAGCGGCCGCTTTTTTGAAGTGAAATAGGTCTCGCATTTACAAGAGTTTGAGATATTGGCATTGTAAATGACAATGCCTTTTATTTATGTGTTAATTATCAAAACAGATAAATAAAAGGCATTGTCATTTACAATGCCAATAGCTGAAACTCTCGCAAATGCAAGACCTATTGCACTGCAGATGCTTGTTCTGCATTGTGTCGTGAGCTTCTGCTGAAAATAGGGTGTCAGCTATGCAGATATGCTGGCCAATGCATAACACTAGGGGTGCCATCGTGTTCTTGTTAATGTCAATGCACCATTTTTACCACAGGGTGGTCAGGGAGGATGCACAGAAAGCTACATGTACCTCCCCACATTGCGTGTGTATAAGGAAGTGAACCAATTCTTTTGAAGCACTTCCCGTTCTTTATTATTACACAGGTTTTGTAGATGACGGTGTCAGTTTTTACATGTATGGTGTAGCGGTTGTGTTGTAATTCAACTAAATGACTATAAAACTACAGCTTCATTAGGAGACCGGACAGCACCGGCACAGGTCTGGCTGTTTCCACAGGCGTTTGCTGCCCAGAACCAGATGAAACCTGGTAAAAAAAAACTATGCAAATAAGGAGCCAGAGCGAAAATTAATATTAACTAGTTTACCAGTCTCCAATGTCGACTAGAAAAATGGCTGCATCTTACCCGCAGTGGCTCCTTAGCATTGTTAGCAGTGGCAGCTCCTCAGCTAAGGCGGAGGAGCGTCGCCCCACTGCTTTTGGAGCAGTGTAAAAGAAAAAAGAAAATAATAATAACAAAAGTTATTTCTAATATTATCATTACATTTCTAGTGTCAGCAAGGTTGGGTAGGGCAGTGCTGGGCTCCTGTGACGTCCGGGAGGAGGAGTAGTTGCTGCACTCCAAAGTGTGCATGACTGCTTGGCCGGTAATCTCGGGCCGGCCAAACAGTCCTGCGCTCTTTGCATGTTCCCCACCAGGCTGCATTACGCAGCCTGGTGGGGAACATGCCCAGCCTCCCATGCCACTGCGCTCAGACCAATCACAGCATTGTGATTGGCTTAAGGGAGGGAGCCTGGGTGCTTACTGGTTCCAGCGAAGAGATGACGAGGGACGACTGAGAAGAGAAATGTGGCGAGGAGGTAAGTGGATTTTTTTGTTTGTATTTTGTACCCCCACCTGCAATGCCCCCCCCCACAGCCCATCCCCCCCCCACTCTCGTTCCCTGCCAGCCGGTACTGATTGTTAGGAAGAGGTTTTAGGCCGGTGCAGGAACACGTTGGGAACCGTAACAGAAGCCATCACACGGTCTCAGCAAAACTAAGTGCACGTGGATTGTGAATTGAGCCGTTCTCATGTTGTGTAGTTCCTATATTACCCATACAGGATCTGCGCGTTCGGATAACATAAACTGTAGGATTGGTGGCAGACTGGCTCTGAGCACCCCACCGAGAATGTTCGCCTTTCTGTTTTAGCTAGCTAGCTCACAGTGCCACTAGAATCTCCTCTTATCGGGGAGAGAATAGTTTCTGGCAACCTCAGAACATGACAACCCTGATCCCCCAGGATCGTGGAAACAATATACTACTTTTCGCTCAGTCACTCGTGCTCACTTATTCGGTCTCAGAGAGTTACACAGAAGAAACAGTTGGGCGTGTCACAATAAGAATTTATTGCACAGTTGTTCTTCTAGTGTAAAATAGATGTGCTGCAACAACCGTTAGACAGTAGCAGATATATATGATTAGCAGTACAGTGAAAATAAAAGGATAGTACAGTTCTACCATCTTGCAATAGTCATGAATACATACATGAATATAAAATGCATGATAAAAGTGCGCGTACTCCTACGATGCCTATCTAGATGTACCTAAGTGTACCTAGCATGTGAGTAGGTGTGAAGCCAAGAATCCCTCTAGGATTTAGTCTAACCCCATTACCTGAAGTGAGAGGGTGTGGGACCCCGTCCTGGTCTCGAGTTGGACACCCCACGAGGGATGTGTTAGACCACTGTCAGCTGGAGGGTCTGCATGCAGGAGCCTCAGCGTCTCTGGTCAGTGTGTCGGCCTGGAAGTCTCGGTTCCCTCTGTTTTGAAAAACTTTAGCACCGGGCACAGTGCTGATTTACTCTAGGAGGACATGTAAACTCTAGACACACAAAAACATGATGTACATCATGACAACTGACATAAAAAAATATTTTGTTTTTATTAATCTTCTTTTTGTTTGTTTTAAAGAATAAAAAAAATATATATATTTATAAATATAATTCATACATAATAAACTTCAATGCATAGACCAATATACATTCCAGATGATATTGTGCAAATTAGAACCACATATTGATGCAAATTACGGTATAACCTGAGTAAAGTATATCTTCAACACAAATCAAATACGCAAATTTGTATGTAATCAGTGATCAAACAGTATGTCCCTGTTAGGGTTTTATCCTTTTTCAGGGGCCCTGTGCGTTTCCCAGAGTAAGTCTCGGTTCCCTCTCCACAACCCTAGCAAGATGTGCTGTATTTATACAAAAAGTATCTAGGGTTTCTTTGTCCCTTGTTTCTTGTATTAGCCATTGTTGGATTTGAGGATGACGTATGGGATGAACCTTGTACGTAGATATTATGCAGGTGGTGTAGCCCCTGCCTGGTTTCCAAGAACCCTCAAGAATATTCATTCATACTGTATGAGTCCATTGATGGAGTTATAGGACGCTATTGTTCAGGGAAAACCCTCCTTCTGCGCCCAGGACTAGAACTAGGTAAAGGTTCAATCCTAAAGGCTCGTTACTGTGTAGTATAAGGGAGATAATGTAGGTGAAGGTGTATGATATTACCCGGGCCTATATTAGGGTACCTATATGAAACATAACACCCACTCCTCTTCCGAACAGTCAACAATGATAAAAATGCTAGTGAACTACTGTTTTTACTAGGTAGCAGCGCATAAAACTATCAGTGAGCTTCATAAAATATTGTCATTAAAACCATTTAAAAACAGTCTAATTGGGGGGAGAGAAAAAAAATAATTTCGAAAGCTAGTATTGGAAATGTCACTTTAAGCCAAAGTCCTAGTTGAGTTCGTTTATATAAGCCGAACCACTACAAGCGTCAGAAGGCCATGCTTTTCCAGCGAAAGTGTCAATTTTAGGAAGTGTTCCAAATTTAGTTGAGTTTTGAAATCAAAAAGGAAAAATTCGAATTCTTTCCCAGCACATGATGAGCCAATTATAGATTAAGTGTCCTGGCTGGGAGATGCAACATCGTTGTTGCTTGCCGCTGTAGAGGACGGTCCCTGTAACACCTCGCAGAGTACATCAATGGAGCACAGATGATATTCAGAACTGCCAATAGCTGGTGCAGAGGCAGCCGGTGCTGTAGTCGATACCTGAGTGCTAGTGGAAGAGCTGATGCTTAACCCAGTTGTAGTAAAAGGCACCTGCGGGTTCTCGAGGAATGCAGCCAACAGTATAGGAATACGCTGAGGACATTGCCGAGCATGGGACCTCACGGGTTCCAGCCTGGTATTCAAGTCCGTAGGCGTGCCCGATGCAAGTGTCAGAGAGAGATCCAACACACATTCTTCTCCGCAGAACAGGCATCGAAGAACAGGTAAGATGCAGTCCATCCAGACTGGACTAAACAATAGGAACCAAGAGGCACTCAGTTCCCGTAGGCGAGGTGTGCCCAGATGTTGTACCATGCGTTCACGATATTTGCGCTCCAGGAGTGCTTTTGCCATCTCGTTGGTGATTGGGCCGTCCATTGCGTAGAAGAAAAATGACAATCAGGATACCTGCTATTGAGAGCAGGATCAGCGGAAGACCTCCAAAAACGCTTCACAATACGGAGTGTATAAAGTTTGGAATAACTCCGAGTACAGTCTGAAAGGTGCTTAGAAATCCTGACCCTATGGTCTTAAATAGGTGTACAATACCACTCGTATCAGACATATTAAAGATATGACCCACCATTTCTGCTAAATGAAAGGGGCAGTTTGTACGTATAAGTGCCTGTATCTCAGTCGAGGTCCTTGCGATTTGAAGATCAAGGGTCTCTCGAGGGGAGGTTAAGGGTACGATTCGCTGTAAAAGCATGGCTTTCAGTCTGCTCAAAGTATCAAACTGTATAAAGGAAAATTCAACGTAGTCCATAACGGCGCCTCCCTGACTTTATTTACTGGGGGAAACAATACTTGCATACAGCAAGTAACCCTGGAGTTCACAGTGACCAGGTAGGCAATGCCCGGAAGCATTCCACAGCAACCTTGATCGTTCAGCATCAAGTAACTCCCATTCGAGAGCAGCCTGAATACCGGAGTAATCACGGCTGCTGGAGTCCCTGTCATGTGGCAGGACAAGTTTGCTACTGAACCATTACAAGCTCCGTGCAGGGAAATATCCTGGCACATGAGAGAACCGCTTAAAGTGTTCTTGCAGTTTGTACCGCTTAGAAACACTTCTCGATCCCCACTCCGGCATCGAAATCTGTACGGTAATTCCCAAGATTCCTTAATGTATTCCTTACCCAATTTTTCATATTTGCCTGCCTGCCTTTGCTCAAGGCAATATTGAAACTGAAAAGTAGTGACCGGTAGAGTTATGTGGCCATGGATTAGCCATTCCGTTGATGATGATTCCGCTACCGTAAATGGTAATCTATCCAGTTTTTCAATACGCAGCATTGTATATTTTGCTCCCCTTTGTGCCATTTCCATCTGTTTATCTGTTAGATTGTATGCAGAAAACAGAGACGTACTGTTGATGAAACGCCAAGGCACATAGCCTTTACGCAAAGATTGCAGTGTCCAGCTTAACAATATAATAGAACGTAACTGAGATTGCCCGTGTTGTAATATGGCCAAATCTTGTTCCAGTATGTCTATTGCAGAAGACATAATGTTGCCTAAGGAATATATCCTGGAGGTCAAAGTTGTTAACCCATTATCCACTACCGCTAATGCCTTCTCTAAGTTAATACGGTCTATTTCCTTATTCTCTCTGCGGCCTCTTGTTGGGATATTTTCCAATTTTCATGGTAGGCAGCATAAATGCCAGCATATATGAAACGTTTCTGACGTGATTTCCTGGGGCCTAGTAAAAAGTCCCTAAGATCCATGTCATGTGTGAGTAAGGATAAGTGATGTTTCACTTCTGTGAGTGTTGAGGTTTCTAGCCAATCAAGGCACAACTTCCCAACACTGTAGGATGTCACTACCCCTGGGTGTTCTCTTTGTACATAGCGTGGGTCTGGCCTATGGATACTGAACCCTTCGGTTATACCCCAGAATCTTTTCTGACATGTGTTTGTGTCTAAGGGCCAAACCACCCATTTCTTCCAATTAGGGTCTGATCTATTGTACTGTAAAATGTCATCTACTGTTGCCCCTTCTTGTGAAGTTGAATTTTGCCACCCCTCCATCTGTGATGGTGTTGGAAACCGAGGTGTGTTCAGGTCCTTGTTCTTGGCTAGTCCAAGACAGGACGTCTGTTGCACAGTGTCATTTAGAAATATCATCTGCTGTGGAATGAGGCACGCTCTAAATAGCGCCTCTGTTCCCTGGACTTGCCAGTCTCTAGAACCCCAGACTGATTTTAAGTCTGTTGTGTCCTTCCATAGGTCAAAACCCTGTTCAGACAATTGGGTGATAAAGGAAGCAGAGTATATCTGTTTGGTGTTTGTCAACATAGTTTTCAGTGCTGATGTCGGTGCAACCTTGTAATAATACGAGGTCGGGTCAGTGGTGTTAAACCCTGAAAAGTATGAAAACTTCTGTGCAAATGTATGCAAACTACCTTTTGGTGGTGTAGGGCAATGTTCCCACTGGTGGCACTCAAACACATTTCTAGGTGATATAGATTTGTGCAAGAAATGATGACCATAATGTTGGTAACAGTACAAAGTGTCATAGTCTGAAGTACCTTCTAACATTTCAGTGTTCGGAAATGCGGCAGTTGTCTCTAAATCAGACAACATATTATTAACAGTTTCAGAGTCCCAATCATCAGAAAATGTACTGGAGGTAATGATATCACTCAATGAAATTTTAAATACATGAGAAATTTTTAAAAGTTCAGTAGGACCGAATATATCGAAATCAACCTTGTCCCAAACTATACCGTCCGGTATAGGAACTGCTGTAATGTTCACTGATGACAAGTCTCTTTGTTCACGATGTGAGGACTGATGTGGTTTCAGAATCAAATTTACTTTTTCGGCTGCAGGTCTTTGTTGAAGGTATCGTCCATTAATAAGCATGCTAAAAGTTATAACTAAGCCTAGCCAGAAAAGAAAGAACAGTATCCCAGTAATTACCCAGAGTTCTACCCAAGGCGATACCAGGTAAGTCTTTTTGAGAAAGTTCAGAAAGTCCGTAATCTGCTGCTTGCGTGTTTGTTGGGCTGGCGTCGTTTCCGGTTCACTTGGATCCAAGGAAAACGTATCAAAGTTCATGAAGTAGCCAGAAGCAGTTCGATCAATTGTAGGAATTGCATCGGGATTTGTTGAAATCGTAGTTTGCTCTCGTCGAGGCATGTTGACGTAGACATCTGTATTAGGTCTTATTGCAACTTGTGCGTTATTTTGTAGTTTGATTTTGAAGTTGAACTTCGGGTTCAAGGGGAACGAGTTCCATAGCATTGTTGCATAGTCCTTCATTCCGTGCAGGAGGCTCTTCGAACGTGATGAGTCTTTCTGTTTGAACTTCTTGGATTGTAGCTAGAGGAGGGCGTCTGCTACAGCGGAGTCCACGAGGCCTACTGTTCAGTATCGGCCTCATAGTGTGGTTTGATTAAGTTGATTGAGACAAATCGTTTCTCCTTTTTCCCGGCAAGAGGCGGCAAAAGCACAGTTCTTGTTCCTTGAACTGCTAGGACCAGGTACAGGCTTTCTGTATGATGGTCCAAATTCTTTTTTATCCGCTATTTTCTCTCTGACCAGATCCCCGACTTTTGGGATCCAGACAGGTCTTGCCGTGACTGCCTTGACTTCCCCAGTGGCGGTCTGTTTCAGGTGGACGTTACTTTGTTGTGTCCTGGATTCATTTAGATCCTGTAAAACAGCCAAACGATCATGGATATCAAATGGTTTCTCATCCGCCACTGCGCCTTCACAATCAAGATCAGGTACCCACATTCTTGTCCCAAATAGGACCTCGTAAGGAGTGACACCCCCTAGAGAACTTCTTGGCTGGTTATTGAGAGCTCGTTGTACCCCATATATATGATTGACCCAACTACCGCCCTTGCCTAATACCCTAGCTGTTAAAGATTGCTTTAGGTCCCGGTTTTTCCTTTCCACAACCGAATTTCCCTCAGGATGGTACGGAGAGGAGTACCGCAATGCTATGCCCATACTTTCCATGGCCTCTTTGTAAGCCCGAGAGCTAAACGCCGGGCCACGGTCAGAATGTAACGTGCCAACTGCGTATGTCCCGATAAAGACTCGCAAATCTTTGATAACAGTTCGAGCGTCAGCCGAGCGCTGAGGCCAAACCCATAGGAATCTTTAGCATGAATCCACTGCAACCATGATATACTTGTAGGCCCCATCTGATTGTAAGGGGCCGCAGTGGTCCAGATACACACAGCGAGAGGTCTGTTTGATTTTAATAACGGTGTCTGTGCCAGGCGTGTTATGGTGGAGCCTTTCATCTGCTGGCAGATGTCACATTTCAAGACATAGTCTTTAGTTTGCTTTGTTAGACCTGGCCACCAGTAGCGCTGTTTCAACAATGAAATAGTCGCTGTAACGCCTGTATGCGCAGAGCCCAAACCCTCGTGTGCTGCAATAATCAAACCTTGCCTACGATCCATATTTGGTATTACTCTGTCCCCCACTCCAGGAATCTGAGCATATGGAATGTTGTTTGCATCTAACTTGTAGGAGTACTTGAGTGGAAATTTCTTTGGTACTGCTGAGCTGCCTTTGCGTGAAGCAATGACAGCGACCATAATCTCACCGTCTATCCTCGTTTTTGAACGAGTGATTGCAGCTACGGAAGCCGTACGTACAGCCCCCCTCGCGGCTTCATCAGCCAATGAATTCCCTTCAACGTGAACGCCATCACGTTGATGACTCAGTGTATGAATCACGTGAGCCCGTGGTAGTTCGTTTCTCAACTCAACTACCTGTTCCCATAGCATTTTATGCTTAATTGTGCCACCTTTTGCGTCTTTGAACCCGTTTAGTTCCCAATGATGTAAATATTCATTGTATGATTGCACACAGTAAAAAGAATCACACACTATCAGTGTGGGGAATTCGTGATCCGTATTCACCAGTGCTAGTATCAGCGCTTTTAACTCTGCCAACTGAGCCGTGCAGTCTCCTAGAGATTGCGTTTTGGTGCAACTTGGATGGAACTTTCCATCCCGCATGCGACCTTTAACGATAGCACATGCTGCGCTGTATTGTTGCTTACTCCCTATGGCTGGTTGAGCAGATCCGTCAGTGTAAATAATATATTCACACTGATCTAGAGGCAAGATTTCATTCGGCAGAGGGTATTCTTGTTCGTATTGCAGAAATGCTTGTGTTTTTAGACTTGGATCAAATCTGTATTCAACATCCGTTGCAGTAAGAGAATTAGCCCATTGTATCCATCTCGGATGTAAGGCTTTTGCATTTGGAATGCTAGCCTTTGTAACAGCTTCTAAAGCTGGTACCGGTGTTACGACAATTATGCGTTTTCCCTGAGCCAGTGCTCTTTCTCTTGCTACAGCGGTCTGAACTGCTGTCAGGATTTTTTCTGTTGAAGTGAAACGCATTTCTGCGTTTGTGTACAGGTGTGATTTGTAAGCGATTGGTACTGTTTCGCCTTCATTGAAGGTTAAGTAAGTGTACCCGCATTGACCCGCTATTACACGGATCACTAAGTTGCGTACGTTTACCCGCGTCTGTAAGTGTTTTGAAGCTATCATGTCTTCTTGTAGTGAACGTAGGATGTTTGTGTGTTCCTGTGTCCATTGTCTAACTGAAAAGTCAGGTTTTATTAAGTCGTAGAAAGGTTTTACTCTTTCTGCGTAATCCAAAATGTATGTTCTGCCGAAATTTAGGAATCCCAGTATTGATTGTAAATTTTTTAATGATTTTGGAGGTTGGAGCAGCGCACACTTTTCTAAAAAGTTGGCTGCCAGACTTTTCCCTTCACTTGAAAGCTCATATCCTAAAAACAGGACATTGAGGTGGGCGATTTTTGATTTTTAAAATTAAATTTGTAGCCCTCAGAGGCGAATCCCATAATTATGGTGCTCACCCTGGTCAAGTGCCTTTTTAAGTCATCGTCCGTCAGATAAATATCATCCACATAGGACAATGCTTCCTCATCAAAATTTTGGAGTAATTCAGTTACCCTTGCTGAAAACACCCCAGGCTATTCTTATCCCTTTGGGGGAGTCGACAAAATTGTCGCTGGTACCCTAACGCTGAGAATGCGGTCAAATACCTGCTTTCAGGCGCTATATTTTGGCAGAAAAATCCATTTGAGATATCAAGTGTAGTTTTGTATTTTTTCTGCACGATGTTATTCATTAATGCGGCACTGTGTGCATTTTGAACTGCAAATGTCTTAGTGCAAGTGTTTAAATGTCTGTAATCTAAAACTAGACGATATGTAGTTGTCAGGTTTCATGACAGGAAACAAAGGATTGTTCATTGGTGAGGTGCAATTTTCGATCACCCCTTGGTATTCAAGTTGATCTAAGATCTCCCTGACCTGTTTTTTAGCTTCTTGCTTTATTGGATATTGTCTCTGTGCATTTGGTGAAACTTTTAATGGGATCACGTGGTGGGTTGAAACCTCATCCCATCCGGCATGATTTTTGTACAATGCTGGAGCTAGGGCAACTGCCCACTCCCGTGCATACGTGTGTTTTAAATGAATGGGAACGAGGTCGGAGAAGGCTGGAAAAATTACTGTTTCTCCCCTAGGGCACTCCATAACGAATGCTGGCGGCCAATCTTGTTCAGCTAATAGGATGTCATAACCAGATGACAGATTCTTCCAAAAGAGACCTTTAACTTTCCTGGGCTTGTCCCCCTCCATTCGGAGTGTTATTTCATATAACTTATGTGGGACGCTTACCCTCGTATCTGGTGTTTCCACCGTGATGTAATCATTCAAGTCCGCTGTCACCAGAAATTCCATCAGGTTCTGGCGAGCTATTGTTACTTCTGCCGCACTGTCTAGCATCGTCTGAGCCCATTCCCCGTTCAGAAGTTGTGTCCTCAGAATTCTGGGCATGTCTGATCTTCAGGCCTGCAACTTTCTTCTTCTTAAACTGAGGTTTTGATTTTGGCTTTTCTTCTTTTTTGGAAGTATAGTCTTGAGCGTGCTGTTTGTCTCTGGACTTTGTACGCTCTTCTTTGTGTTCTGACCGTCCTTCTCTCTCTGAGTTTTTCGTCGAACCCTGAAAGGAACGAGAGGAACGTGTATCAGTATCCTGATACCTGTCAGGTTTCCTAATATTATCCCTATTCCTGAGATTATACCTCCTTTCGGAGGGCTCCTGTGGAGGAGATCTGCCTCGGGATTGAGATCTGTTTCCTTTAAAGTTTTGTTGTTTTTTATTATCCCACTTCTTTTTAGAAGAAGCATGTGTCTGCTTGGAAGTGTCCTTTTCAGGACTGCCCATCAGTTGTGGTTTTAAAGCTTTCCCACCTAAACTGTCTCTGCCTAATTCTGCATATGCAGTTTCAATTATTTTGGGTAGTTCGTGTTGTTGATCTAACGGACTGAACTCCCTTAGGCGTTGGCGGATTGCCACTGAAGCTGCTTCCCCTTTAATATTAGCTAGTATTATGGCTGATACCTGGTCATAGTTACCTAGTAACTTCATCCCTAAGTTTAGGGCAGGCTCTGCTCCGTACTCGTTTTGTATTTGTCTTAATACATCAGGTACTACTGCTAATGAAGGAATACCATGCGTTCTGGTATAAATTGCAGCAAAGACTGTACCCCAAGTGGTACAATCTTCTACTTGTGGTGTTATCCCCATGGGCAAGCAGATTGGTAGCATTCTGTGTTTTTCATACGGGGTAGTATTCGGGAATACTGCCTCGAGCTGAGTTAATTTCTGAGCTACCCAGAATGGCATTTGTTCACGTTTCATGGGCATTTTGCCCATTACCGCGTGTAATGTTTGTGGTGTAATTTTAGTTGCTGTACCCTGAGAATGAGTACCATTTGTTGCAACTGTTGCTGGTTGGACTGTGAAAGTCCTCATGACGAATTGTGTCAAGTTTCTGTAGATTTTAATTAAATCTTTGTGTTGTATGAGTAAGTCTGCCTGTGGCATTGTGCCAATGTTAGGATGTGGTGTGTCGGCCGCTAATATCGGACATGTTGCCCCCTCTCCTCCGAGCGGGCCTAATCTTACTCTTCTTCTTATGTGGGGTAGGGCGCCTTTAAACCAGTATAAGTGTTCCTGGTACGTGAGTGGAACCTCTATGTCCTCAAACGGACCATATTCCACTGGTGCATCTCCTTCTGTATAGTAGTGAAATGTCTGTGTTCTTGCATCTGCTGCTGGGAATGTAACCCACGAATAAAGTACCTCTGTTTTGTTTGATTCGTGTGCCTCAATCACGAAAGCTACTAAGCCACCCCTAGCTGATAAACCATTTTCTAACAGTTTCAGGGTGATTGTATGTCTGAAATTAGGTGCAATTTGAATTGCGTTTGTATCTTCTTCTCTGGCTGAGACGTGTAGATCTACTACTGGGTCCTCCCTGCCCTCAGTCATTTTGTAAAGAAGAAGTTTTTTGTTCAAGGGAACTAAGATAAGGTTTTATTTGCACAATTTTAGGAACACTGTGTCCTTCAAGCTTGATTAACCAACAGCTAATAAATAGGATTTTTTCGCCTACTCAGCTGTGGCGGAGTTTGTGCCCACCCACTCCAGACGTCTCTGGTGTTTTGTGAGTAGGGGTCTCTGAGAATTAGCACGACTGAACTACTCAGATTCTACTGTTAAATAAGTACCCAACCAACGTTGGCGGCGCCATGTCGTGTAGTTCCTATATTACCCATACAGGATCTGCGCGTTAGGATAACATAAACTGTAGGATTGGTGGCAGACTGACTCTGAGCACCCCCACCGAGAATGTTAGCCTTTCTGTTTTAGCTAGCTCACAGTGCCACTAGAATCTCCTCTTATCGGGGAGAGAATAGTTTCTGGCAACCTCAGAACATGACAACCCTGATCCCCCAGGATCGTGGAAACAATATACTACTTTTCGCTCAGTCACTCGTGCTCACTTATTCGGTCTCAGAGAGTTACACAGAAGAAACAGTTGGGCGTGTTACAATAAGAATTTATTGCACAGTTGTTCTTCTAGTGTAAAATAGATGTGCTGCAACAACTGTTAGACAGTAGCAGATATATATGATTAGCAGTACAGTGAAAATAAAAGGATAGTACAGTTCTACCATCTTGCAATAATCATGGATACATACATGAATATAAAATGCATGATAAAAGTGTGCGTACTCCTACGATGCCTATCTAGATGTACCTAAGTGTACCTAGCATGTGAGTAGGTGTGAAGCCAAGAATCCCTCTAGGATTTAGTCTAACCCCATTACCTGAAGTGAGAGAGTGTGGGACCCCGTCCTGGTCTCGAGTTGGGCACCCCGCGAGGGATGTGTTAGACCACTGTCAGCTGGAGCGTTTGCATGCAGGAGCCTCAGCGTCTCTGGTCAGTGTGTCGGCCTGGAAGTCTCGGTTCCCTCTCCCAACCCTAGCAAGATGTGCTGTATTTATACAAAAAGTATCTAGGGTTTCTTTGTCCCTTGTTTCTTGTATTAGCCATTGTTGGATTTGAGGATGACCCTTGTACGTAGATATTATGCAGGTGGTGTAGCCCCTGCCTGGTTTCCAAGAACTCTCATGAATATTCATTCATACTGTATGAGTCCATTGATGGAGTTACAGGACGCTTTTGTTCAGGGAAAACCCTCCTTCTGCACCCAGGACTAGAACTAGGTAAAGGTTCAATCCTAAAGGCTCGTTACTGTGTAGTATAAGGGAGAAAATGTAGGTGAAGGTGTATGATATTACCCGGGCATATATTAGGGTACCTATATGAAACATAACACTCATGATTTTTGCGTATCAGCGGAATCCTCTAGAAATTTTTTCAAAAATATATATTTTTATCAATGTTCCCATCCGGGGTGGCACATTATATTCGGATCAGTGTTCATTACTGCTATAATACAGACATGGCTGCACTGGCCCGGAGTCTGCACTCTGGTAGCAGCCAGCCTGACTCCTGTCCAGGGAAGCTTTAATGACTGACTGCCTGCTGGAGGCTTCAATACGAGCCATTCCAGTTGGGCGGGTTAGAGCCGCACAGCAGTGAAAGATGTTACTGCTCCACGCTTTGCTGTTTTGCTTCTTTTCACCCAAGTGTTACACAGGATTAAAAACAAGGGTGGTAGAGGAGGTGGGAGGATTAAAAGGGGTAGATAGAGCCTACAAAGATATGCACTCTTAATGAGTGTCTCATTGAAAAGAAAAGAAAGTTCCTGTACAAGCTGCGGTCAGTAGAGGGACACTGGCCACAGAGACCAGAACTTTACTTGGTCCAAGCTCCAAGTGCAACTTGACATCAACAAGCAGCGAAGAGAAAGTTGAAGCAGCAGAAGGCTCTGATTAGTGAGAAGCAAGTAGACTAGAGCGACGTGGGAGCCAACCAATGGTAAGTAACTGTAAGTATGGGGCTGTAAGGCCGTTTTGAGATTCTGTACAGGCAAAACCTAAAAGGACCCTTATAATATATGTGGAGCTCTATGTTGGTGGATGCACTCTACCTAGACACATGGCAACTGACAGGAGCAGTGGCATCTATAAAGGTGATTTTAAGGAACTGTGAATCTGCATATATGTGTGTGTGTGTATCTCAATATCATTATATAAATATACACACCTACATACAAAGTCAACATGTATGCTAATGTATTGGCTTAATAAACAAGTGGTGTATATTTTTTTCCTGCGTCATTTCCTGGCACTGGGTGACATTCCACTGTTTGGTTGATGTCTGGGGGCAGGTGGGGAGGGTGATTAGGGGTGGGCAATATCATATGGAGTTGGGTACGGTCCCCATCTGGGCCTCTCCTAGGGACATCAGTATGTATGTATGTTTATAAGTATGTATATGGTATTTCTAAAGTGCAAACTTAGCCAAAAGGCAGCAGTGCGCTGTACAGGGTCAAAGAAAAGCATAAAGTCAACAACTGATAGCAGAGTAAGCTGGTGTGTGGATGGTTAATACATTGTGATTTAGTGTTCTTTAAAGAGGTGAATCTTCAACACTTTTTTAAATTGGAGTTGTGTTGGGGCAGACCTGATGATGACTGTAAGGAAATGCCTCGTTTTTTACATTTATCACCCCTGAAGTTTTGGGCTGATGCTTCTGGTTTTTCGAATCTGAGAGTGCACTGAGGTCTGCTAACCAGACTTCAGTGACAGTGCTTTGACTCTTAAAAGTACATGGTTAATTGGCTTTTAAGCTATTGGCATAACCTTACTTTCTTGTATGTCCCTAGTATATGGTAACAGGGGTACCCAGAGCCTGTAAATTTAAGTGTCCCACCAGAGCTGCAGCACTTATTGTGCCACTCTGGAAGTGACAAAGAAAACATGCCTCCCAGACTGCCACTGCAGACTGGCAGAGCAGTTTTGTACTGCTAACTCGACTTTACCATGTAAACTAATGGCAAGTCCAAGCTTCCCTCTTTAATATATATGTCACCCCTAGAACAGGCCCATCGAGTCCTACGGCAGGGTGCTATATATTAAAAAGGACATGTATTTTTATAAGTCCTAACAGTAAAAAAACAAAATGTATGTTTTTGCTGTGGGAAGGCTAGTGTTCCGACTGGTGAGTACACCTAAGCCTCGCTAATTTCTGAATAGGACTTCTAAAGTTGGGACTTCAAGGTTTCAAAATAATCATCACATTAAACACGGTTTGATGACCAAGTCGAATTTAATGTAACTTTTAAGTAAGTTTGTTGCCACTATTTTTCCCAAGTTTTCTAGTAGCCAGTCACAGATGTTGACCACAAGACAGCCTTCTGCATTCCTGGGGAGAAGTGTGAATGACTCAGAGGAGCAGGAACATTAAAGGCCTGCCGTTGGAAGGAAGCCACACAGGGTGTCAACCCAAAAGGTGAGCTTCAAAGGGCAATCTGCCTTTGAAAGGCAGGTGTGGATTACACACAAGAACGACTTCTCTTTTGTTCAGGTAGCTGGGTTGGTGTCGGAGACAGAGAGGGAAACCAGTTGCCAAACCAGTTTTTCTGTGGGCGTGTATCCCTCAGGTAGCAACACCTCTAGAGTAGGCTACCAAGCTCCACTCACGGAGAAAAGTGGTCAACCATTTTGGGCAGACTATTGCACTCTGGGATAGCTAGATTCCACACATTGCAGGAAGTTGTCATCAGGCAGGAAGAGGACCTGGTAGCCCATTGGCTAGCAACCGCCACAACCCCTGAAGGTACTTTCTGGGCATAAACATGGCACCTATGGCATCCAGGCCGTAGATAATGTTTGGGCTGGAGAGAGGACCGAAACTGCCCTGTTGTTCCTTGGACCTGGCAAGAGAGGCTGCACCACCTGCTGGAATGAACCTACTGATCCTTGGGCTAGCAAAGAGAAGGCTGTGCCTATGGAGCCTGGTTCAGGGAGAAGGGGCTCCTGAGTCCCAGACAGAAGAGGTTAACTCCAAGAGTCATTTGGCTGGCTTCCTGTTACAGCACCAGTGCCACAGAAGCTGAGGAAGCCCATCCAGGCTAGTCAGTAGCCACAATCTCTTGACCACCACTGCCACTGACAGCGAACATGCAGCTGAAGAGACCAAGTCCCAGTGCTCAAAGGTTGCACCCGAGTCTCCTGTACCTGGGAAATTCTTCAGAGTGCAGTTTGTCACCCAAGATGAAAACAAGCCTTCACCAAAGGGAACCAGTGGTTTCACTGTGACCAGTAGTCCAGTGGCAACTGGACTTCTGCTGGACCAAAGAGGACTTTAAGGGACATCTACCCCTGTGGCCAAAGCCTTGAACCTGGCCCGTGGACTGTGGAGTAGCCCCTGTAAGCCCACCGTCAAATGCACAGTATCCTCAGCATTTTACAGTATCTTCAGCATCCCGCATCCCCTGCATCAAGACCACCATTAAAGTCTATAGCTGTTTACCATAGAGGCTGTAACTGGACTTGAGACTGCCCTGGTGATAAAGTGACTGACCTACAATGCCTTACTGGCCCTCTGGACCTCCTGCTTAGGGAGTTGGTCAACCAAAGTGGGCCACAATAGCCAAACACAACTTTATAAAAGGTTTAAAAACTTCCCAAACTCTCCAGTTACCAATGCTTGTTGAAATTTAGCATGCAACGCAATGATTTATGGTTTACTTAAAAATCTATATCTCTGGAACCCTCAGGTAGCTTTTGTTCATTTTGGTGTCTAAAAATTCATAAAAATAATTTATATGTTTATAAATTGGTGTTGGATTTCTGTTGTGTTGTGTGACTTTTTTATATTGTTGTTTTGGTACTTCAAAATGCTTTACAATTCTTCCCTTGTTTAACCATTGTTGCTCGAAGTCACAGCTACCTAGGGTTGAGCTAAAGGTTTTACAAATGAACCCGACAGGACCCATAGATGGTATTGTGAATGTATTACATGGTGAGGTCTCACAACCACACAATATAATGTACCACCTTCCACACTGGAAACAGCCTTTATAACGAGGTTTTTACCTCGTTGTGCATTTACCACGCATTTTTAGCGTGCATGTTTTTGCTGCGACTATGCATTTACAACGCATGCCAATCCCACGCATTTAAGGTAAGTTGGGGGTTGGGGGTCTCCCCCCACAAATACATTGTTTTTAAAAAAGCGTGGTATTGGCATGCGTTTTAAATACATAATCGCGGTAAAAACATGCGCGCTAAAAAATGGGTGGCAAAGGCATGCAAAGTAATTGCATGCCATGTACCGTCGTACAACCTTTCCACACAGATAAGGACTGGTGGAGAGGTGGGTTGACATCACTGTACACAGAGTACCACAGATATGTTTTTTTTTTTTTAACAGTCCCTCAACTCTCATCTTCCCTCGATACTCATAAATACAGCACCAAATACAGAGACCATGAGCTACAAAACTGCTGTACTCCCAAAGTACCGGTATCTTGGTCACCCCTGCCCAGCAGGTTGGTCCCGCATGGTGAGATTACTGCCTTTTCTATTGTTCATATATGACTTTTAGTGTAAACAGTGCAGTCAGAATGTTTTCCTTTGCTTGTGAAGAATATCAGTTACCTTTTCTTTTGATGCTCCACTTGTAAGTCCAACAGCACATATAGAACAGAACATCATATGCACCCTCGGAACAGCGCATATGTCTTCAAATTATGTTATGCGAGTGCTACACCAATATATTGCGGCTTTCATAGCGACTTGAAATATACTATAGCCACGCTAGCGTCTACTAACATGTCAAGAAAAACAGATGTGGAATTTAGAGCAGTAAATGTATACTTCCCTATGTGAACACACCTTGACAGTATGTTGATAGCAACATCATGGGACTCAATATTTTTTCGAGTCAATATTACAACAATGTTGTGACATACGTTCATCATGGGTCTTAACAACACCCAAAACTAACATGGCCTCTTAGAGAAGACATTAGACAGGAAAAAACAAAGCACAGACATGCCATTTTGATGGGTGTCAATGTGTTTGCAACAGCACTTACCGTTGCCTAACAATACAGACGTACTATCCACACAACATAGTAGACAGAACACCAGACATATCCAGGACAACACACATATACCAACCACCTAGGTTGATGTTTAGTACCCACAACAACATTCAACCATATCATCCCCACATGCCACTGTACAACAAGAAATGTCAAAAAATAATTCATAACACCTCCTCCCAGTGATTAATTTGTAAAAAGAAATGTATGCCCGGGCCCAAGGTATTTCACAGAAGTCCACTGCAAATGGCACCACCCACAGCTCCTACCACTGCTGAATGCCAGTGCCTGCATTACCTACTAAGTGGGCACACACAAGCAAGTGTGACATTTTGGATTATCCAACGTCACCTCAAACTATAGGGATGGCCCGGAAGTGCTAGTTTTATCATTTTGTAAGTAGATTAAATATGTGAATGCTCCACAGATGTACACTGTTAAAATGTAGACATACAGTGCCACCATGTGGTAAACTCTCATTGACGTGTTTAGAAAAAAGGGCAAATGTTGAGCAATGGTAAAGGCAGACAGAAATTAAGTACTGCCTCTGCACCACCATCGTCCAGACATACCAGCAGATAGATATCAGAGTTCCACAGCAGCATACTATATTTACAATTAATTCACAAAAATTCACAAGTCAGATAACCCAATGAGCATGTGTGCTCGTACCCAGACTTAAGGATACATTCACCCAACAACACCTCCAATTATCAACAAAAAATATCCTCTCTGCCTACTGGTTAATAAAACTTACAAACACACGCCAGGCTGCGATGGAATCCTTGAAACTTGTGCAAGGATGAACCAAACCTCATGGCAGGGTAAGGCCACATCAATGACAAAAAATTATTAGACACTAATGTATATAATATAACATATATAACATAATATGACAATTACGTTCGGTACCTTTGCGTTACCACTTCGTCCTTTAGCTGTCATGTAACTCTGTACAGCCTTTCACTTTGTAAGTCTTTGTTACAAATAAATACGAATACAAAGCTAGGTGACAGGCTGTGAGTGTGTGTTTATTTGAGACTTCAAGAATGCAAGCCGCATCATTAATGACGTCAAATCGCTTTACACCTTACATAAGATGTTGATATGTTCAAGTGTAGGACATGTATAGAAAGATATAATTTAAATATCACAGTTAAGTCAGAGTGTTTCATATCTGCACTTTTAATTCAGGTAATCTCAACAGGAAACGAAATGCAGGTGAAAAGAAAAAAATATATTTTTAATGGTTTTTCTGTGGCTCCGATGGCTGGCTGAATATTGAACTGAAAGAAATGTATTGAATGCAGCTCTGCGGGCACATTCAGGACTAAAATATGTTTTTTTGCAATATTTGTATTACATTAATTGGAAATGCAAGGAGGAATATCTTTCAGGGAGATTTGCAGCCCTGTTCATTGTGAGGAACAGTATCTATTGTAAAGTGTGCAGCTTGTGTCGACTCAGTTCTAGGTGTTTTGATTCATAGTATTCTGTTTCAAGACATTAGGATCGTTGTAGCCCTGTAGAGCTGTCCATGGATTGTAACTATCTCATGTGTTAATATGATCAAAGAAACTGAAAGTCATTGCATGATAAACCATGTAGTTTAGACAGATTGGGCTGTGTATAGTCTGAGGGCCGGGTCTCTTGCTTGTAGTTTCCTGAAACAATGCCACCAGGAGCGGCCCGTGCAGGTAAGAGCGGTGAGGCAGGGTGCGGGGTAGGGACCCGACAGACGACGATGAGGGAAAATTAATTATTTATTTAATTTTCCATTGTCGCCATCTGTCGAGTCCACCACCCACCCTGCCCCACTGCTCCTACTTGCACGGGCCGCTCCTGAATGCCTCATAGCGGCTGTTGTATGGCTATGCCTGCTCTTAATGACTTGTTATCAAGGGGTAGCTTCAGGGGGGGTGTTTGGGGTTTTACACCCCCCTAATAACTATATTTTGTGATAATTAGTTGGGTACAGGTGATTTCAGACGGTTATGGTGAATTGCCTATCAGATTTCACCAGAAATGTTTACACATACAGACAAAAGCACACACACACTCTCTTTGTTTGGAAGCACTTCAAAAGTGTTGGTTATTTCACAAAAGAATGTACTTTCTCTTGCTTCGTGCCTCATTCCTCTCCCTTTTTGCTGCCCCTTAAGCCCCTCTCGGGCACCCTGCTCATTGTATAATGTATTTTAACATTATGTGCCAGCTTGATTGTTGGGAAATCTGAAGCTCACACCCCCTCAATCTTACTGATCAAGCTACGCCCCTGCTCGTTATTGATATCCCTGTTTGACTCACCCTGCTGCTATTGCCTCTGTATTCCTCATCCCTGTTTTGCTAACCCTGCCCCTAATGACTCTTTGCATCTTTCCCTGTTTGCCTAACCCTGCTGCTATCGACTCAGAATAGCTGCCACCATTTAGCTTTGTTTGTTTCTAATGACTAGTTGGCATGGCTACACCTGTTTGCCTAGGCGTGCTCCTTAAAGCTATCTCTGTGTTTTGCTAACCCTGCCTGTAACGACTCTTTGCATCTATCCCTATTTGGCTAACCCTGTTGTTATTGGCTCATTATAGCCACCCCCGTTTGACCCGGCCTGCTCCTAATTACTCTTTACAGCTATCTCTGCGTTTGGCTTTTCCTGCTGCTATTGACTCAGATAATAGCATCAAGATTCACCAATATTCCAATGATACACAGCTCTGTTTGAAAGTCTCCTCTGCTTTAGATATATACCACCTCAAACGCTGCTTGAACATCATCCGGACCTAGATGTCCAGCATCTACTTAAAGCTCAACACAAGCAAGACAGAATTCTCATTATTTGCTAAGAACAATAAACAATAAACAGTACAATCCTGGATCTATGACATGAACCTTGCTGGCTTCAAACGTCAACCTTGACCGAATTTCAAGTCGCTTGGAGTCACCCTGGACACCACCTCTCCCTCAAGGAACACATTGCCAAAAAACAAAGATGACCTGGTACCAGATTGCTCTTCTACAAAACGTCAAACCATTTCTTCCAAAAAATGACTTCAGAACTGCTGAACAAGTCCTAGAACTAACACCTCTGTGTAGTGGTAAAGCCCTCCTCCATGGCCTCTGAGACTCCACACCTGCACCCGTTATGGGCATTCTACGCACTGCAGCATGTCCATCCAGTCCTGAAGAAATATCACAGCACCCCAATCCAAATGGAACTCCATCAGTTCCCCTTGTTGGCCCACACATCATCAAAACCAACTGAATCATTTACAAAGCCATCACGATCAGCACCAATACTTATCTTGCAGACAAGCTCAGCATCTCTGGTGGATCTCAGCACAACTGCAGCCTGGACACCATCAGACAGCAAATTAAGAAGTGTATAAAAGAAAAATAATAAGACTTTTCCACCTATGCCCCCAGGATCTGGAACAGCGTCCCCGTAATCCATCATGAATGCCCCAACACTACTCCAATTTAGGAAAGAGTTAAAGATGCACCTCTTTAAAGAACACTACTGTGAAATTCAATAAAAATAAGACTGACTCTGTTGTAGCTGTATCCAAGTTCCAGGTTTATTCTTGAGAAGTAGTTACAGGAGTTGAAGTAGGATAAACAGCATATTAGTCCAAGTAATCAAGTACAGCATAGTAAGCCCCACCGGGAGCAGCAACCCTGCTGCTCAGCCTACATACAGCAACTGACAGATACACTTAAACATACACAGGAGGAACATTCTATGACACTGATCCAGCGGGTTACTAGCAACAAGCATTCATACACAAAATACTCACTTGGGCCCATACATTCATACTACGCTAGCAATTTCCGCTGGTGGGTCAGTTGGTACTCTTTATCAAATCCCTGCTACCAATTACCTTCTGATTGAAGAGTAATGACTTACCAATGAATCCTTTGCTAATTGGGAAATTTAAAATGAGTGACATTCCATACAATTCATAATTTCTAAATAATCACAAAGTCAAGAAGTTTTAAAATGTTTATCTAAAGATTTAGCAGAGTAAAATACAAAGCCACATAGTACTTGAATCAAATCTCAAGGAGGAAGCACAACAATGATTTATCGATTAATGACGGTCCTTTAGGAAAAAAAGAAGATAGAGACAGCAGCGCAACTAAGGTTTGCATTTATATTTACCTAAGTGCGAGAACCAAACCCCTTGGCCAAGGAGTTGGAAAGATAGGACCCTGGAAGGATGAAGAGCAAAAGACTCCTCCCGGATCAGGACAGGACCGGTGACCTCTCTACCCACGACGCCTGCGTCGTTCCCCTCTCTGGTACTTCGCTTCTCCTCGATTCTCCCGTTTCTTCCTTCTAATGGATTCTGCCGCCCCCACCTCAGGACCTCTCTGGACAGCGGTTCAGTCTGCAATCGATCAGCCTCTCTGCTCCTTCTGCTGTGCTTAAGCTTGAATGTCCGTCTGACTGACTGTGTTAATTTGCTAATTCTATATCTATTATACCCTTCTACGCCCATGTACCTCCCCTTAATGTTGCTAACTTATGGGGCCACTACTTCTGATTGGACGGGGACAGGGGGTTGATCCTCACACCATATTGATTTAATTCCTTTTCTTAAAGCTCTTTGTTTTAGAATACCGCCCCTCAAATTTAATACATTTGCTTTATTTCCCACCCGTCTTATGACAAAGTTTGTGCCTTTTCATGTACAATGTTACAATTTTATGAGGACATTCATGAATATGACAATATTGGCCATCAGGTCATGGCCTTGGACGACGTCCAGGTTGACTTCATCCCTTTCCGCTCTGGGCAGTCTTTCAAGGAGCATGCGCAGAACCCACGTCATTCGAGTTTTCAGTTCACCAACCCCAGGCCCAACATTTACGAACTAATAAAGTCAAAGAAGAAAATATTAAAATCACAAATAAAATGTTTCACTGTATACCCACTCTGTCTATTCTATTCCCATTTACTTATAAACTTATCCCCGCATTAATAGCGTTAGAATATTACAGTTTAAACAAAACATAAGAGCAAGCTGTAGCATGTGAGAACATATAGCAGCCATTTTAAATCACACTGCGCAGAAGCAAGAATTTTCCCACCAAGCAAAGAAAGACGTCACACCACGTGATATGGTTGAGACATGCGCAGTAAAGTTCCCGCGTTTTAGCGGCCATTTTAGAATAGACAAGCGTTACTTGTTAGTAAAAACACATAGGCAAGCTTCCTTGCTATTTGTATTCGTGTGTGCAATAGTTAGTATAAACAATACAATTTAATACATTAATAATTTAAGAGGATTGCATCCGAGCAAGTCTCATTTGTGAGTCCTTGCTCCATCAATCCCCTCTCTGATGGCGTTTCTGAGCCATCAAAATACTACCCACAACCAGATGCCAACCTTTAGCATAATATGGTTTCTTTTTCATTTGTACACTTTCTACTTTTCACATCTCCTTTCACTTTCTTGTATAATTCACTTCTTAAATCTTCAAGTTCAATCTCATCAAACTTTCTCTTCTTTCCTTTTTCTGTCACATTATATGATTCCTTCCTTCTACAACATTTGCACCATATTATTATTGAAAATACTATTATTGCTAACCCTGCTAAGGGTACTAATATTTTACCTATAAGTCCTTTCCCTATATTAGCAAACCAGGTACCAATTGACCTAATACTAGTGGTCAATCTTTCCCATACACTATCAACTTCCAGTGGTTTTAGTTCCTTCTCAAGTTTAGTTATATTCTGTATATATGTTCCAATTTCTGCACTTTTATCAGGTATGTAAGTGCAACAGTGTTTTGTCTTCAATAATTTACAGACTCCGCCCTCTTTTGCCAAAATAATGTCAAGAGCAAGTCGATTTTGCATAACCATAGATCTAATCGCAACCATTTCCGCATTAATCATTAGAAATCCTCCAGCAGTGTCAGTTGATAAACGATCAACCACTGTAGATAATTTACATATTTTCCTTGAATTCAGAATTATTCCCACTGAAGGTATCAATGCACCAAATATATCACCTAAAATTTCTGAAAAACTAGCTCTTTTTCTACGTGTTAATTCACTAGTATTTTCATTGCTGCCAGTGTTTCTTTTTACGTGGTATATTTTTGGAAATACTATTCCAAAATAGCAACTTCCATACCACCGTGCAGGAAGCCTAAAGTAGGCCTTATTCCCACATACATAATAGATTCCAGGAAAAACTGAATCTGTTCCTCCTTTTAGTCCCCAACCTCCAAGAATTAAGAAATTGTGTTCACATTCACTGGTACCGATGAAAACATTGTTATACTCTGTCTTTAACCTATGTAGACAAATTTTCCCTGTCTTTTCAAAATCTAGAGCCATAGCAGCTTGAGCCTTGCCAGGTGTGTAACTACCCTCTTTCTCAGCCCAAGGTGGTAAATGAGCCTTATGCTCAGAAGCTTTCTTTTGGAAATCTTGTCTTCTACTCTCCACTAAATTCAAAAACACCTTTTCTTCTTCATGTAAAGAACATGTTAGATTGCTTCTATGTGCATGTGTTATGTCTATTGATTTCATTGTTAAGAAAAATTCTCCCATAAACTGTGCATCTTTGCTACTAAGCACTGGATTCATATTCTTTCGAATCGGAACCTCAGAAAATATCACATCTATATTTGAATAATAATACTGAAGTCGCCCTGTTCTATAAAATAAACTAGTTACTACACTACATGATATGCCATAGGTTAATGGCAAGTGATGATACGTTAACCCTTCTGCTACTGATTCAGGTAATTTCATACAAACATAACAATTACTAACTTCCATAGTATCTACATATTGAAATAATAACTTTGTGAAAACATTTAAACTAGTGTCGTTATCTGTTACTTCATGATGTAATTCTGGTTCGTCTTCTGCCTTTAGTTCTACTCTATTACCTTTTCAAGTTACCTATTCTTTCCTTAGTTTCGTTGTTAATCTTTCTATCTATTATCATAAGATAAGGAATTGCTACGATCACAACTAACCACACTATAAGCATCACTACCAGGTTGCATATGCATATAGCACAACATCTTTTACAACCTTTCTGCTTTGGTCTCCCAGTAACTCTATCGTCAGTCATTTTTGACAAGGAAGATTGCTCTTCTTATCGTATTCTTCAAGTCTTTTCACGTTCTCAAGGTGGTTCTATTTCTTTTTCATAAGTCAGTTCTGCACTGGTTCCTTCGTCACCACTTTCACTTGATTCTGAGCTTTCGTAATCTTCGAGAATAATATAAGTCCAATCAGGACCTTTAAATTTGTTATTCACAAGTTTCAGTCTTTTGCTTCTTCGTTTTTCACTTTTATTTCTTTGTTCTGTTTGACTTGTTACTTCATTCACTTGTTCTGGATCTCCACTTCTGGTTGTTATGTGGTATTTTACTCTTTTGATGACGCTAGGCCAATGATCACCTTTTCTTGTTTTCTCTGTTTGTACTGTCTCTTTATTTCCTTCTTCAGAAATTCTTTTGTTTTCTAGTTGTGGCACACTCTCGTTTTCTTTTATTTCAGTTTCTTCTCCTTGTTCTTTTCCAGGTCTTACTGTTATTTCTTCTTCTATTTCACTGTGGATCTCTTGTAACTGATCTTGTTCTTGATTTACGATTTCATTCTCGAAATTCTCAAGATCTTCTTCTTCTGTGTATTTTTCTTGATCTAACTGGTTCTGATCAGGGCTTATTGCACTTTGAACTTCTGCAGCCTGACCGGATTCTTCTAAACCTGTCTGTCCCTGCTCAAAGTCTGATTGTTCTTCTTTAATTTGAGCCCAGTTTCCTCTCCCTATCTGTTCCTGCTCAGGTTCTTGTGTTTGTTCTTCTTCTTCTTCCTGAGCTGCTTCTTCTTCACCTATCTGATCTTCTTCAATTTCTTCTAGATTTACTTGACTTCTTGTTCTGTAGTAGATCTCAGGTATTTCCACCACTGGTATCCAGTCCTGACTTGTGCTCGGTTGTTCTTCGTCAGCTTCCCTTGAATCTCGAACCTGAGATTCTTCAGCTGGGCAACCTTCAGCTTCCTCAGTAATAGATATTATCTGAGTATTTTCTTCTTCAGAATCTGGTACTCTTTTGGTGTGTCTTACATGAATCCAATTAGGAAATCCTGCACACTTCACTGCTGTGTTCGTAATCAGTATGACCTGACATGGTTCGCCCCACCTGGGTGATAGACACGTTTCTCTGGTGTGATTCTTCACTACCACCCAGTCTCCGGGACTCAGATCATGTTCTTGTTCAGGCTGTCTGGAAACTGCGTCTTCTCCAACCTGGTGAGAGACAGAACGCACTAAGTCAGCCAGTCCTTTGCAATAATCCAGAACCATATCATCTGATATATTCAGCAGTTTATTCGTGGGTACATGTGATTGTCTCATTGCTCTTCCCATTATTATCTCATGCGGACTCAATCCGGTGTTTCTATCAGGAATGCTTCTGAGTCCCATTAAAACAAGAGGCAATGCGTCTGGCCAATCTAATGATGTTGAAGCACACATTTTTCCCAGTCTGGATTTTATCGTGCCATTCAATTGTTCCACCACTCCAGAAGCTTCTGGACGATATGCACAGTGTAACTTTTGTTCAATGTGGAATGCTTCACAGAGTATTTTAACCACTTCACTGTTAAAGTGTTTTCCTCTATCTGATTCCAAAGTTACTGGAAAACCAAATCTAGGTACTAGTTCGCGTAGTAACAACTTTGCAACTGTAAGACTATCATTCCTTCTGGTAGGGTATGCCTCCACCCACTTGGAAAATAGACACACTATGACTAGTGCATATTTCAGCCCTCTACATGGTGGTAACTGAATGAAATCAAGTTGCAGTCTCATGAATGGACCCTCTGCCTTTCCAATTTTCCCAAACCCAATTACTGTTTTTCTTCCTGGGTTATGCATTTGGCAAGTTAGACATCTCTGGCAAAGACTCTCTGCTACTGCCCTAAACTTTGGATTGAACCAATTTTGTCTAAAGAGCCTGATCATTGCATCTCTCCCTACATGTGTGTCTCCATGATACATCCTAGCCATTTGTGAAAGCAGACAATCAGGCATGACTGGTCTGCCGTCAGCACAAGTCCATACATCATCCTCTGCTTTTTGGGTACATCCTGTTTTAATCCATATACTCTTTTCGCTCTCATCAGCATCATCTTGCAATCTTTTTACATCATTCCATGTTTCAGGAGGTGCAAACAGCATAAGTTGGCAGCTGATTCCCATTCTTTCCACCCTTTTGTTTACTGCTAATCTGTTTTTGGCACAATGTTGAGCCACAAGATCTGCGTATCTATTGCCGACTACCACCCAGTCATCTCCTGACTGATGTGCGGCACATTTCACCACAGCCAATTCTTTTGGTGATTGTATTGCTTCCAGTAGTTCTTTTACGAACTGTCCATTTTTAATGGGGGATCCTGAAGAAGTCATGAAATCCCTCTGCATCCATAATTGGCCAAAATCATGCACAACCCCGTAACCATATTGACTATCAGTGAATATAGTTACCTTTTGGTTCCTCCCAATTTTGCAAGCTTTTATTAAAGCAATCAATTCAGCTATTTGTGCAGATTTTACCCCTGGTAAATAGGATGCTTCGACTATTCCAGTTAGTTCACATACTGCATATGCTGCAGTTAGTTTTCCATCTTCATGCCTTTGGCATGAGCCATCAACAAACAGCTCCCTGTCTGGCTCCCTGAGAGGTAGTTCCTGAATATCAGGACGCGGTTTTGTGCACAATTCTGTGACTTGTAAACAATCATGCTCTTCTTCGTCATCTTTAACTTCCTCATGATATGGGTCTGGTAGTAAGGTAGCTGGATTTACTATTGTGCACCTTACAATGGTCACATTTTCAGCACCCAGTATTATTCTTTCATACTTAGTCAGTCGACTAGGAGTAAGATGCTGAGTTCGGGTTCTTGTCAGCAAAATCACAACCGCATGTGGGACGAACACTTTTACAGGGTGTCCCATTACAATTGACTCACTTTGTTCAATGCTCAAACAAGTAGCAGCTACTGCTTTTAAGCAACCAGGCAACGCAGCTGCCACTGGGTCCAATGTAGCAGAAAAATATGCTATAGGACGTCTGGTCAAACCATGTCTTTGGGTTAGGACTGAAAGTGCACAATTTTCTCTTTCATGGCAAAATAATGCAAATTTTCTCTTATAATCAGGCATGCCTAGGGCAGGTGCTGCACACAAAGCATTTCTTAGTTTTACAAATGCACCTACACTTTCATCATCCCATTCAACTGGGTCTTTTGCCTTCTTTTTCGTCATCTGAATCAATGGTTTTGCTAGTAGAGAAAATCCTAATATCCATTGTCTACAGTACCCTACTATTCCAAGGAACATTCTTACTTCTCGTTGAGAGACAGGCATCTGCATTTTCTTTATTAGTTTTATTCTTTCATCTGTTATTCTCCTTCTGCCCCTCTCAATTTGGTGTCCTAGGTACTTTACTGCTGTAGTACAGAACTGTAATTTTTCAGGTGACACCTTATGACCTTCTTCTGCTAAATGATTTAGTAATGCTATGGTGTCAACAACACAATCCTCTCTGGTGTTAGATGCCACTAGTAAGTCGTCTATGTACTGCACTAAGACTGAGCTTCCTGGCATCACCAGTTTTTCTAGACACTTTTTCAATATTTGGTTAAAGATGGAAGGACTTTCTGTGTACCCCTGAGGGACACGATTCCATACATAGACCTTGTTCTCAAATTTAAATGAAAATAGATACTGACTATCTGGATGCAAGGGTATCGAAAAGAATGCTTGGCATAAATCGATCACAGTAAACCATCCTGCACTCCAAGGAATCTGGTATAGGATTACTGCAGGATTTGGTACTATAGGACAACAAGGTTCCACAATCTTATTTACTTTGCGCAGGTCTTGAACGATCCTATATTTTCCACTGGGTTTCTTTAGACCCATGATTGGTGAGTTACAAGGGCTACTCATTACTTCCTTTAATATGTCTTGTTTTACCATTCTGTCAATTTCTTCAATGACTCCTGCCTTTACTTCTGCACTCATTTTATACTGTCTGGTGTTTGGGTAAACCGCACCTTCCTTTACAGTAATTTTTACTGGGTCTATTTTGGCCATAAGTCCTACTTCCTTTCCCGTGAAATCCCATACCATGGGATTCACCGTAGTTTTCAGTTCTTCTGGTAACTCGTCTTTTGTTATCAGGGAAAACATCTCATCTACTTCTGTACCTTGCTTTGCAATCATAAATTTATATACATGGTCTTCATCTGGGGTCTGAATTGCCACACCATCCGGTGTGCAGAAAATTGTACAGTTCATCTTACAGAGCAAATCCCTGCCCAATAAATTTACTGGACTGGAATCACATACTACAAATTGATGCATTTCTCTAAAGTTTCCGATTTTTACTTCCATTGGTTCGGTAAGAGGTGTTCTAATCTTCTGATTAGCCACTCCCACAACTTGGATAGCTTCTCCAGAGAGAGGAAGGTCTGGGATGTCTGCTGTTCTCACAGTAGACCTAGTAGCACCAGTGTCCAAAAGAAAAGTAATATCATTACCTTTCACATTTCCTTCAACATATGGACCTGACTGATCTACCGGTAAGGATGCACCAAGTACGCACTCCTTCTTCCCCTCTCCCAGGCACCGTCATAAATTATAGGTATCAAAATCGTCCTGTAAAAGAAATTGTGATGTTACATAATCATTCTTACCACTTCCTCCTTGATATCCGACGTCTGTACCGTGCTTTGCTCTGCTTACATTACCCTGTATAGGTGCAGGTGGCAACTGACTCTGAGGATTTACACCCTGCTGTGAGTCATTCTGCGTCTGTGGATTTAAATTTTGATTTGGGCCATTATTATTCCGAATCTTTTTACATTCATCCTTCCAATGCCCTAATTTTCCGCATCCATGACAAGGAAACTTCTTTTTAGCCTCTTCTCTGCTCATTCGTCCTCTCACTTTTCCTCCGTTCCCAGTGTCACCATTCGTTCCAGAATCTTTTCCTTGATTATCATTTGGATTGTCCAAATTAATTCCCTGTCGCTCAGCCATTTTCACCTGAGCCCACATCACCTTCTCTTGCAATTTCTTGTGTCTATCCTCAATGTCATCTCCACAATATTTCGCGTATTTCAAAATTTCATCTATGGGCTTTCCCTTGCCAGCACAACATGTGCTGCTTAATCATCTGACAAATCTCTGGCTTCAGACCGTAAACAAATCGGTAAACAAACTGACTCATGTTTTTATCTCCAATGTCCTCAAATCCACTATACTGCTTAAATACCTGCAATAAACGCTCATAGTAGGCATGTACCGATTCACTGGCTTCTTGGGTAGTTCTGTCTATTTTCACCCAATCTGTTTCCTTTGGTGGTATTTTTCCCTTCAAATATGTTATCACCTGCTGATATTTTTTCATTACATCATTAGATGGGGCACCTGTCTTTGGATCTCTAGGATACTCCTCACTAGGCCAATCAATTGTGATTTTGCAATCTGTCCACAAATCTGCAGGTACCACTATGTCAAACAAACCATCCAAGTCTTTCAACAACACCTTTGACACCTTCACAAACCTCTCAACCTGCTTGTACCATTCAATTGGCTTTTCTCTCAATTTTGGAAAATCGTTCGTAAATGATAAAATATCCTGTCTGCTCCATGGGACATGTACATATCCCCCTCCTGGAACTTCTCGCATCGGGTACATTTGATCTCCTTTCCCTGCTTCCTTCATTAAATATTCTGAAGTGGTTTTACTATATCGTGCCTCTTCCTTTTTCTTTGTCCATCTAGCTTTCCATTTATCTAGCTCTCCCCATTTCTGCAAAACTGTCATTAATTCCTTTACTTGTAATTTCCTTCCTGAGGCATTCATATTCTCTAAATCTTTGTCTGAAAAATCTGCTCTATAGGGTTTTTGCAGCACCTTTGACTTCCCTATTTCAATTCCCATCTGTTGAGCTAAATCTGATAATTTCTCATGAAATATTTTTGCATTTCTTGTGATGCTTCTGCATACGAACAATAATTCTTCTTCATCGTAAGTATTTAGGCGATCTACTCCTACATTTCCTGCTATCATTTCTTCTAATTCAACTTTTAATTTATAAATGTCCATGATCTTTGGGGGTGAATTCTGTTTGTCTGATCCTTGTGCCCACCTTTCTAAATCTTCAGGTGTAACTACTGTGGCACTTTTAGTTCCTGATGAGGTTACTATGTTTACATCTTTGGAGCAACTAGGTGTTACTCTTCTTGGAGTATTATTTACAGAATCTCGAATGGGCAAGTCCATTAATGAAATCATAGACTCACAATCACTAAAGTGATCCTCAACCATTACTACTGCTTCCGGTTTAGGAACATTCACAGGTGTAGGTACAACTAGAGGTTTGGGATAAATTGCCTTGTCACCATATAAGGGAACCACTGGACCAATCGTTACAGGTATGGTCAATGAATCAGGGTGAACACTCAATTGCGTTACTTTTTGAATTAATTCTGCTCTGTTTCTATCTATCGCTTCCTTTTCTTTATCGTGAAGCACTCTACTAACTGGTGAATCATGTAATACTTCAGGCACCAAGGGTGTCCGTAACAAGGGTGCACTTGGGGTGCATCCACTTGTCCCTTCTTGATATGGTGGTGGATTCTTTAATAAATCTTCCATAAATTCGTCTTCGGAATCTCCAAATCTAGCCAAATGTTTGGTCTTTTCTGTGCATTTACTCCCTGACGATTCTTCTGCCAGTAATATGGGATACAGACCCTCTGTAAGCATTGCTCTTCTCCACTGTTTCATCTGACCGTCCCTTGACTCGTTTTGGTATCTGGGAAAGAATCCCCGATAACCCCTATTACTTCTGGATCGGTCACGTTCAAATGCCTCAGTTTCCCATTCTTCTAAGGCTTCGTATTGAGTCAATCTAGGTCTGGGTTCTAAATCATTCATTCTTAATCTCAAATTTTGAAGAATCCTCCCATTGAAAGTACCATTTTCTGGAAATGCTAATATTCCATCATTTTTGGTATATTCTATCCAATTTTCTAACCATACACAAGTATGATAACCTCTCTCCATCATCATGAATGAAGCGGGCGTTTTAGCTGGTGGAATGATAATCCCTTCTCTAGTCTTTATTGTTTTGTCCTTTTTAAAATAATTCTTAATCTTCTGTAGAACTGACATTTTTCTCTTTTCTCCGTACATTCTGGGTAAATATCTGTTTATTGAATTATATTCTGCAAAACCTAGGAATCTCCTGTCTGGACGAGTTCCTATTAAAGTCGGATCGCGTTTAAACATACAATTTCCACTGTCCACTAAGATTTCGACTTCTATGTTGACAACCAATTAAGTTCCAGCTAACTTATGCTTCTGGACCAATCCTAGCGCGGCTTTTCAGTGACGTCTTTTCTGACGACCCCTCCTTTACAATCTGCGCCTTTCTGTCCTTCGCTGTTTCAACCAATCCCAGCGCGACACCTGTGACGTCAGTGCTACTCCTGACCACTGACCTCTCCTTTACAAGAGTCTTTTCACGCCCGCGGTTTTAACGCGTTTGTGACGTCAGCTTCGGCAGCTGACCCTCCCTTTACAAAAACTTACACAAAGTTTTATTCTCCCTATTTTCTAATTAAATTCAATAACAACATAAAACATTCGCTATCGTGTCAGTTTCGCTAACTTGAAAAGATAGATTCTCTCACTTCTTAGTAAAACTCTTCCGTTTACTAATCATACACTACGAGTAAAACATTTCCGTCTACTCTTCACGCAAGCTTCAGAAATACCTGTTACTTCTTCAATGTTACCCTTTCTAGGTGATATAACATCAAACTTTCACTAGCATATTCCCTTGCTATTACTCACACACATAGAGTCCCTAACAAGTACTGATAGCCCTATTTTAACTTTTCAGTACTATTTCTGCCTGACAGATAACCTCACTGCAGTATGGCTTCCACTTACCAACCGCTTCTCAATTTTCCCCGGGGATTCTAGACAACATAAAACAAACTTTAAACAAAAAGCGGATGTTAGTTCATAAAAATAAAATTCTCATTACCCAATTAACAAAGCACAACCATCCTCTGATAACCAGAAAACTGATCCAGCGGGTTACTAGCAACAAGCATTCATACACAAAATACTCACTTGGGCCCATACATTCATACTACGCTAGCAATTTCCGCTGGTGGGTCAGTTGGTACTCTTTATCAAATCCCTGCTACCAATTACCTTCTGATTGAAGAGTAATGACTTACCAATGAATCCTTTGCTAATTGGGAAATTTAAAATGAGTGACATTCCATACAATTCATAATTTCTAAATAATCACAAAGTCAAGAAGTTTTAAAATGTTTATCTAAAGATTTAGCAGAGTAAAATACAAAGCCACATAGTACTTGAATCAAATCTCAAGGAGGAAGCACAACAATGATTTATCGATTAATGACGGTCCCTTAGGAAAAGAGAAGATAGAGACAGCAGCGCAACTAAGGTTTGCATTTATATTTACCTAAGTGCGAGAACCAAACCCCTTGGCCAAGGAGTTGGAAAGATAGGACCCTGGAAGGATGAAGAGCAAAAGACTCCTCCCGGATCAGGACAGGACCGGTGACCTCTCTACCCACGACGCCTGCGTCGTTCCCCTCTCTGGTACTTCGCTTCTCCTCGATTCTCCCGTTTCTTCCTTCTAATGGATTCCGCCGCCCCCACCTCAGGACCTCTCTGGACAGCGGTTCAGTCTGCAATCGATCAGCCTCGTCTGCTCCTTCTGCTGTGCCTAATGCTTGATGTCACGCATCTGCCTGACTAATTAATTTGCTAATTCTATATCTATTATACCCTTCTACGCCCATGTACCTCCCCTTAATGTTGCTAACTTATGGGGCCACTACTTCTGATTGGACGGGGACAGGGGGTTGATCCTCACACCATATTGATTTAATTCCTTTTCTTAAAGCTCTTTGTTTTAGAATACCGCCCCTCAAATTTAATACATTTGCTTTATTTCCCACCCGTCTTATGACAAAGTTTGTGCCTTTTCATGTACAATGTTACAATTTTATGAGGACATTCATGAATATGACAATATTGGCCATCAGGTCATGGCCTTGGACGACGTCCAGGTTGACTTCATCCCTTTCCGCTCTGGGCAGTCTTTCAAGGAGCATGCGCAGAACCCACGTCATTCGAGTTTTCAGTTCACCAACCCCAGGCCCAACATTTACGAACTAATAAAGTCAAAGAAGAAAATATTAAAATCACAAATAAAATGTTTCACTGTATACCCACTCTGTCTATTCTATTCCCATTTACTTATAAACTTATCCCCGCATTAATAGCGTTAGAATATTACAGTTTAAACAAAACATAAGAGCAAGCTGTAGCATGTGAGAACATATAGCAGCCATTTTAAATCACACTGCGCAGAAGCAAGAATTTTCCCACCAAGCAAAGAAAGACGTCACACCACGTGATATGGTTGAGACATGCGCAGTAAAGTTCCCGCGTTTTAGCGGCCATTTTAGAATAGACAAGCGTTACTTGTTAGTAAAAACACATAGGCAAGCTTCCTTGCTATTTGTATTCGTGTGTGCAATAGTTAGTATAAACAATACAATTTAATACATTAATACTTTAAGAGGATTGCATCCGAGCAAGTCTCATTTGTGAGTCCTTGCTCCATCAACATCACAAGACTGGCTGAGCAGCAGAGTACAGGACACAAAGAAAGGACAGCGTAGAGAAGAAAGCAAGATACCACACACCTCCCTCCCTAACGGAGACAATAAAAACTAAGGAGGCAAGTGGTAAGAAAGAGAGCAAAAAACAGAATAGAAAGGAACACATACATAACACACACTCCCCTCTATAAACAGCAGGGAGAAGTGTTTAAAGACAAAAGAAAATGCAAGAAATAAGTGAAGAAATCACTTAACGTGGTTTGAGTCCAACACCGGACAAAAGCAACAGGAAGGATGGAGCGAACGTGCTCCGTAAAAGTAAAAGCAATAAAACCCATCACTTGAAAACACAAGCAATGATGGGAGCGTAAGGTGCTCCAGCAACGAGCTTATAATTTATGCTCACAACACGTCACTTTAAATAAAGGTTTACCACAACAATAGTTTAGGACGCAAGCATAACGCAATCCCAGCACTACAAAGCGTAAAAAAAAATTGAGCACCTTAATGGCTCAGCACAATAGTTTAGGATGCACTGCACAAAGCAATCCCAGCACAAACAGAATAGAGCAACTTAATAGGTCAGCACGAGTAAATAGAATTGAGCACCGTAATGGCTCAGCACGAGTAAATAGAATTGAGCACCTTAAATGGCTCAGCACTAGTAAATTTCAACTTTATCTCAACACATGCCAAGAATATTGGAGCTAAATAACCTGCTCACCAACAGAAAAAAATGCACGTAGTTGGAGGTCGCAGAGCAACGCCCCAACAATGGTTAAGGAAAATCAACACATCCAAAAACCATCAACAAATGATCAGAGAAGGTTTGAACACAAACACTATGTCCACCACCAGAAAGCACATACACACCGTACAAAAAAAAAAAAAAAAAAAAAAACTCACTAGCCTGCAAATAATTTGCAGCACTTAACAATGTAAAAGGATAACAAAAGTACGGTAGAAACTCATAAGCCGTAAACAGAAGAGCAAAAACGATACGGCATTAAATTGTAGGAAATACCACAAGAACGAGTGCAGCATAACACCATGACAGAAATGCATAAACATCCATGCAACTGACAAGAAGATACAGAATAACATTCAAATTACATTTCATAAATGAGAGAATGAGACTGTTCCACCGGTGAGCGACTACTCACCCGAACGAATTCCACACAGATGAGTATAATGAATAAGTAAATAAAGTTTTTTCACTTCCCTCACATAGTTAAAACAAGAAGATCTCTTGCGCCATTCCGAATGTGTAGTCTCGGTCTTCTGGCTTGAAGAAATGCGATGCGGTGAACATCAGGCGTGACCCCGAAGTGTGCACAAGTTCGTGGAAACAAGTTCGTGAAAACAGACAGAGAGTGAGAACGAAGGACGCCTCTTCTCCCTGCACTTGCCGCATCAGGAGTGGAGAAAACGTGGTTGGCATCAGGTGGTCAGACTATACCCGCTTGACGCTACTGTAGCAGCCAACCAAAACATGGTAGCACGTCGTCTACATCGCGCCGTATGGCTCACGGTGCGTTACTGCAGAGCGGCGTCCACCAGCAGCTTGTGTCGAGAACGTCACAGAAGATCCCACAAAGGATAGCGTGTTGAACGGCAGGTGAACAGCTACGAGGTAAGGAGCTCGTGCGCGAGTGCGAGCTGTTTACAGTTCAAAAGAAAAACCGCAGTGACACATTTAAAAGATGCACTCACCGCTGCAGGGCAAACCTCCATAATAAATGCACGCCAGCAATAGATGATTGAAGTTCAAAACCCGGAGTCCCAAACATCACAGTCCAAGTAGAGCACTTGAAAGCAACCAAACCTTTGAGCACCAAGCCGTGTTGCACAAGTAGCGCAAAACAAAAGAAAAATGTTCACAAGGAACTCATTTGAACTAACATTATACGCTTATGCAAGACAATACTACCTTGCTTGAATTAATCAAAAAAGCAAAATCAGAAAATACAGGATGCGATCTTTCAAATGATTCTGTAAATATTTAAAGTCTAGAAAGCCCACACGACATTATATCTCAATCTGGCTCACTTCAGCCGAAGTGAGCGTGATTTATTTCATAATCACAGTAATCAAAAACACGTACCACAAAGTAAATAAGGAGAAAGACACTTTTCAAAGTATATACAATATGTACATTATACGGTGATTTTAGTGAACCCCAGTGGAGTGACCATAACCTAACGGTGGTGCACGGAGTGTTACTAAGGTGACTTGAAAAAAGGAAACGGTTATTGGAAGTAAAAAGAGGAGCTTGGCGTTTATAATACAGTGGATAATATTTATGGCATTTTGAGGCTCTCTCTTTGTGAAGTCGACGACGTTTCGACCCTCTCTCGATACGGGGTCTCTTCAGGACAGGAGTGCTGGGGTCTATTGGGAAAAAACGATGTAAAACTTGTGGTACTGCATGGATATTTTAATCAATGATGTTAGGGGCAATGGTGAGCAGCCACTTACCATTGGTCAGACTTGATTAGATAGTAGAGGGTCTTCTAGTGGAAGGTGACGCTTCCCAATGGTCCAAAATGAGAGAGGACCTATTAGAATAATAGTTGTCAGGGGGCCATTCTAAGGATTTATGACTCATTTCTCATTTGATGTGTTAGGGTCCATGCTTACACGAAAACATTTTTTTACGGCAATCGAGCGCAGGTTCCAAAATAAGAAGCTGGGAATTATGCAGTAATTCTAGAGTCTTGGCGTGTCCACTCCACTCAGTTCACGGGACTGCCAGACTGTTAGGCTTGTATATTATATTTGGATTGCTTCCGTGATCTAGATAATAAAGGCAGTGTCAGTATAATCACGGATGTGATGTTCCAACAAACAACACTGAACAATGAGGGGATAGGAGATCGACTTACCCGAGTCGAGCTCTCGGTAGTCCGTAATTAAATTACGTGGCAATCGGTAACACGAGCTGGGGAGAATAAGTAGGACGCGATGTCAGTGATCGGGTCTATCAAGGCATAGTCTACAATTGCGGACATATACACAGCAGTAACTTACTTGATCCTCGTGTGGTGCTTCGTTGTCGGTCCGGGTCCTGTATGAGGGACGCCTCGTACTGGCTACGTAAAGTAACGTCGGCCAGGGTCTGCGCATGCGCAGAACGGGCTGAAACAAGTGAGTGGTGGCGGCCATTATTAAGAGGATTCCAAATAATGTAATCCTTAGGTCAATGGTTATGATACCTATGCTTGTTTCTATTTATAATAATCAATAAAGGGTTCTGGCCTGAAATCAGCAAGGCTAGGCCAACTAAATAATCAAAAAACAAGGAAATGCCAATACTGATGCAACTTATACACTCAAATCTACCAATCACTCGTGCCACTCATAATGATTGAAAACATTTTCTTTTGGAAATTAATTATGTTTTTATTTTTGTTTAGTATTTTAAATATACTTTTGAGAATCTTTTTTCATTTTAAAGATACAATGAAGACAATTTTTTAAAGGACCTAACAATACTATTTAAAATTCACAAATAATCGCATACATATACATTTGCACAAAACAATCAAAATTAATACAACATTAGCCCATCATCCCACAAAAAATCAAAGAAAGATTATAAGAAACAGTAGGAAAAGAATTCAAAGAAAAATGTAAGGATTTCGCAAAAAGAAGAAAAAAAAGGGGACAAATAAAATCCCAGCAGAAGTTGGCAGAACAGTATGGTATTCAGGTAATACAATGAAATCCTCTAAATCCCATATTATTTATAAGTATAAGGCCAGAACCCTTTATTGATTATTATGATTAGCGGGTTGTTACTCGCGAGGTTCTTTTGACTCCACCTGGTAGTAGGAGTTCACGCTTGTATGAAAGATTTTGTTTCAGTTATTTAGCGTCTCATTGTTCAATTGTTTTGTGTAATATGTCAGAACAGGATACCTTTGCCTATTCAGAGGACCATATCCAAAAACTATTAAATGCTCCACCTCAGTTCGCTTCTGTTTCATTAAGTACCTCAGCAAAACAGCAAAATGAAGCTGAAAAACTGATTAGATTAAAAAAGAAACAAATACGTACGGATTTACACGGACATTTTTTGTTTGAACATCTAAAAGCAGGGACTATTCCGGCTGGCCTTCAAATCCGAAATGTACCGGTAATATTCACTGAAGATCCGATCTATAAAAAAGGCTATAGCTGTATTGAGACCAAATGCAGCAGAGTTCTTATGGTCTTAACTATAGAAACTGCGCAGAGGTTAACAGCACAACAACTTCAGGAAATCTCAATATTAGAACAAGAAATCAAGGATAATCAATTAATTACGGATTCTAAAACACTTTTGGCCAAGGTAGAAAAAGACATTACGGAGTTCAAAGACTTTACTATCAACCAAAAAGCAACCAAATTTGAGAAAGACAAAAAGAGCTTTTCATTAGACACTGAGGGGTCGATTCCGATTCGGGCCGGAAAAAGCACCGACCGACTCGGATCCCGAAAAAATACCGACCGACACGTACCCGTGGCGCACGACACGCCAAGTACGATGCAAGGCGCGAAAAATCCGACCGACACGTACCGAAACAAAGTCGACCGACCGAGCCGCACGGAAAGCAGCAATCCGGCCGGAAAAACACGCGAATCCAACCGACCGACACGCACCCGGAACAAATCCGACCGAAACGTACACGCGAACTCCAAACCGCAAAGTACGATGCAAGGCGCGAAACCACGAGCGAGTCGGACAAAGGACAAGCCGTACGACCGACACGCATACAAAACCGAGCCGAAGCAACACAATACACCGCGACCGACGCGTACGCAGCATAGAAAACTGCACGAACACAGCGTGAACGGAAACGGAGAACACCGTACGAGACCAATGCAGGGTCCGACTCGGTCACAAGAACGTTTCCAACATACACAAACAGCACAAAGGAAAAATCACCCAAAAAAAGGCCAAACAAGCAATTACCAAGCCAATAAATACTGGGGGGTGGGGACAGAGAACAAAGACACACCCACAACTCCACCTATATAAAGGACACAAATCACAACCATGAGCCTTTGCAAATGCCATTCCACTGCCAGCACCCAAGAGAAAGCAACCACACACCCACAGCTCATCCCTCACACAAGCCACACACCATCAGCACACCAACAAATACCTACCTCACATACACCCAGCAAAACACACACTCACACACCCTCACCTGCACACCAACACACACATCACCCACCATCACCAACCATCACCATGCCCCCAAGAAGAATCCCAAGTTCCTAGATAGTGAATTGGAAGTCATGGTAGACGAGATCCTCAGGGTGGAGCCACAGCTGTTTGGCACACTGGTCCAACAGACCCCCATGTCGCAGAAAACCAAGATGTGGGAGAGGATCATCAACAGGGTGAACGCCCAATCACCATGTCGGCGCACAAAGACCGACATCCAGAACAGGTGGTATGACGTGCGCAGGAGGGTACGGGACATGCTGAAGAAAGACTACATCAACAGCCAACACACCGGCAGTGGCCCTCCTGCCAAGCCAATATACCTCAGGCCCTGGGAGGAGAAGGTGCGGGCCATCCTTCCGCCAGTGAGCGTATATGGACTAGAGGACATCCCAGAGCCTGGTGAGTACACAACAAATGCACACAATATACTGCCACAAAACACACACATCACTGTCAAGGGGAGAGTCAAATCATGCACTCTTAGCAATTACACAGCAACCAGAACAGAATCATCCCAAAATGTGTATGTTAGTCAGATAAACACAACACATGCCATCAAAAAAGTCACATCCAACTGTGCCAACACATGTACAAACACAACCACAACTACAGCTAGGCAGTGGCACAAATAGAACTAACAAACACATCCAGACATGTAGCCACCACAACAACACCAACACACAGTGAAGACCACTCAAAGGAAGGAATTCTGTGTATGCTGGCCAAGTCAGTGTAGCCAATAGCATCATGGGAGTCGCAGTCACACATATTGCCCCCCACAACTGTCCCATCAACACCACCATGAACCATGCGCACATCACAGGGAGTGGAGAAGGACTCACAAGATGGCTGACACTGGCTACTGCTGTGGTGAGCACAAGGCCCTGCTGGCAACTGTGCACCAACAAACAGCAGGACACCACTGACTGACATCCTGAGAGACAACTTACACTCCCTGCAATGCAAGCACGTTCCATGGTGGGATATCTGGCTGGCTGGGTGGGAAGGGGGACTTGCAGCACTGACTATAGTCACAAGCACCTCCCCTCACACCCCCCCCCAACACAAACTCCACAGTACCCACCTGGTAGAATGCAATGCCCTCCATCCTAACACAAGATCCCACAAAGAACCACCACCCTGGGTTATGTTGTGTGAAGCACAGGGACACTCTTGGGACTCTTAGCCAAACAACTGCCAGGACAACACTCCCAGCCATCCTGTCAGCACAGCCAGCCCACCCCACAGGGAAGCAGAGTCAAAAGGAAGGAAGCATGGGCATGCTGGGAAGGGGGGAGGAGGCAATAGCATGATGGGAGTCGTAGGCACAGCTCTACATCCCCCACCACATGGCCCAGCAAGCTCACACTCACGCATGCACATCCCACAGAGAGTGGAAAGGCCCATCAAAGATGTCTGACATTGTTGCTGTGTCGTGGGGAGCACAAGGGCATGCTGGGTACTGCACACCAACCAACAGCAGGACACCACTGTCAGCCATCTTGCCATTGCTCTCACACCCACACACATTGAACTCCACACAAAAGCAAGTAAGTATGGGAATGCTGGGAAGTGGGGTGGAGGCAATGGCATGATGGGAGTCGTAGTCACAGACATAGCTCACCCCCACAACTGTCCCATCAACACCACCCTGAACCATGCTCACATCACAGGGAGTGGAGAAGGACTCACAAGATGGCTGACACTGGCTACTGATGTGGGGAGCACAAGGCCCTGCTGGCAAATGTGCACCAACAAACAGCAGGACACCACTGACTGACATCCTGAGAGACAACTTACACTCCCTGCAATGCAAGCACGTTCCATGGTGGGATAACTGGCTGGCTGGCTGGGTGGGAAGGAGGACTTGCAGCACTGACCATAGTCACAAGCACCTCCCCTCACACCCCCCCCCAACACAAACTCCACAGTACCCACCTGGTAGAATGCAATGCCCTCCATCCTAACACAAGATCCCACAAAGAACCACCACCCTGGGTTATGTTGTGTGAAGCACAGGGACACTCTTGGGACTCTTAGCCAAACAACTGCCAGGACAACACTCCCAGCCATCCTGTCAGCACAGCCAGCCCACCCCACAGGGAAGCAGAGTCAAAAGGAAGGAAGCATGGGCATGCTGGGAAGGGGGGAGGAGGCAATAGCATGATGGGAGTCGTAGGCACAGCTCTACATCCCCCACCACATGGCCCAGCAAGCTCACAGTCACGCATGCACATCCCACAGAGAGTGGAAAGGCCCATCAAAGATGTCTGACACTGTTGCTGTGTCGTGGGGAGCACAAGGGCATGCTGGGTACTGCACACCAACCAACAGCAGGACACCACTGTCAGCCATCTTGCCATTGCTCTCACACCCACACACACTGAACTCCACACAAAAGCAAGTAAGTATGGGAATGCTGGGAAGTGGGGTGGAGGCAATGGCATGATGGGAGTCGTAGTCACTGATATTGGTCACCCCCACAACTGTCCCATCAACACCACCTGAACCATGCTCACATCACAGGGAGTGGAGAAGGACTCACAAGATGGCTGACACTGGCTACTGCTGTGGGGAGCACAAGGCCCTGCTGGCAACTGTGCACCAACAAACAGCAGGACACCACTGACTGACATCCTGAGAGACAACTTACACTCCCTGCAACGCAAGCACGTTCCATGGTGGGATAACTGACTGGCTGGGTGGGTGGGAAGGAGGTCCGGCTGTCAACCAAACACAACCAATGCAGACCATGTTCACACCCCAGAAAATACATAGAAATGCCCAAATAATGCAGGACAATGTGCCACACCAATATCAACCCCTGACTGTGACGACTCAGGACAATGCAATGTACAGGCCCACACCCAGAGGCACAGTCACAACTGTAATGTGTGTCAACCATTGATGCCTGCAGAAACATGACATACATTGTTTGTGTCTCCCAAAAACAGGTGATGATGGGGACACAGCAACAGACGCTGAGAGGTCCCAGTCCCAGGCTCAAGAGGATGCCGAGCTCACTGGCGTCGTACAGCCTCTGTCCTCCACGGACGATGAAGAACAACCTGGCACATCCGGTGCAAGTCAACATGCAGCACCAGCAGGACCACCAGCTGCAGCACCAGCAGGACCACCAGCTGCACCCCCTGCACCCACCCCTACAACGACTGTCACCACGAATACCATCCCTGCCGACATGGACAGAATAAGGAGCAACACCAGCACAGTGACCCTGGACCAACCTGGGGCCATGGACACCACCACCACCACCAACCCCCAAGGTGGACCAGGGTTATCTGTGCGTGCCACTGCACACACTGCACATGTCAGCAGGGGTGGTGGGAGGGTGGGAGACAGAGGTCGCTGCTTGCAGACGTTGCTGGTGTGCATGATGACCCACAACTGGTACGCATAGCTGATGCGTACCAGTCCAGCACCGGAGAGCTCAGCCAGGTAGTGGGGCTCCTCAGAGACATTAAACAGCAGCAGGCTGCCCATCATGCCCGCTTGGACTCCCACATGTCCCACGTGGAGTCACACATGTCCCATGTGGACTCACACATGTCCCGCGTGGAGTCCAAGTGGGATGCACTGCATGAGATGACGGCGGTGCACAGGGACATTTTACAATGCCTCCGCCAGATGAACAGCAACAAGTCCACACCTCCCTGTGTGCCAACAACATCTGGTGCCGAACAAACTGCAACTGCCACAGGGAGGGAGGAGGACTCTGGCGGAGAGTCCCCTGCACCGCAGCAGCCTGCACTTGAGGGCCCCCCCCAAGAAGAGGGGTCGTCCGAGGAGGGAAAAGTGAGAGGCCGATGGCCAAGCGCAACTCCCAGGAAGCCTGAATCTGTTCTGGATGTTCGCCTTTGTGCACAGACTGTTCACCCTGTTGACGGCAACACTACTCCCACACATTGCATGGGGAGTACAAGTTGGACCAATGTGTCAGACAACTGTGGCCCCGATACTGGGGATCCTGTCTACCCGGACTTTCAATTCACCTAGGAACTTGGGATTGCAAGATTCATGTACAGCACAACCCATCCTATGCACTATTAACACAAATGTATCACAATAAACACACTAATACACCATACTTGCCTCTGTCGTGATTCCAACGTGGGTGCTGTTATGGGGATGATGAACTGCAAAATTACACTGTGTATGCGAACTGCAACAGCAAGGACAACACAGGCATGTGAGTACAGGAAACGTGACACACATGAGGGAGACACACCACCAGGGCTACACGACACATACACACCTAGGCCATCTGACTCATTGCCTACACTGATGTTGCCAGGGAAGACGGTGCAATGCACAGACACCACACCCATTCCCAGTTGTAGTCAAGTAGCCCACAGGTGCAGTAAGCAAATGGCAGTCAAATGTGTGACCACAGACAACGCACATCACAAAGTGAAGCACAGGTTTATTACACAGTTGCAACATGCCGTAACCACTACAGATGCAAGGTAACCCCACCTGGCAGCGGGCACACAGTCAACAACTGTAGACGGAAGGAAGTCCATGGGTGTGGCGCACATCACCTGTAGGGACACAACAGCTACCAGCCTGGATGTGCAATCACGTCGTCGGTGGACACAGTTGACCAAACGAATCTGAAAGTACCCTGTGAAGGACAGAAATGACACACAGTCAAAAGCAATGGAGTACAGGACAGAACAGCAAAACTCATGCACAATACATGTTACAAGATACCCACCCAGAACCAAGTTAGCATGTCAACACTGTTGGGGAGTACAGCCCACCTGTAAGCACACATCGCAACACACATCCAGTCAAGTGGCCCATGGACACACTCCAACAGCACCAGAGCACCACCCACACATCATGCCAACTCACATCATTGACATGACACCTCAGGATACTCACATTCAGCTAAAGAAGTTGGTGATGAGCTGTGTGCGGACATCACCATCACCATCATCATCATCATCGTCACTGGCATCGTGGTCCAGGCCAGGATCCTCCACAGGTGGCGGATGTTGGTCATTGTCATCCTGGATGAGAGGCAACTCCTTCCGCACTGCCAGGTTGTGGAGCATGCAGCAGACGATGATAATCTTGCACACTTTCGCAGGGGCATATGGGAGGGACCCTCCGGTCTTGTCCAGGCAGCGGAAGCGGCTCTTCAGGAGACCAAAGGTCCGCTCAATCACTCTCCTGGTCCGACCATGTGCCTCATTGTAGCGCATCTGGGCAGGTGTCACAGGGTTCCTGAGGGGTGTCAGCAACCACGGCATGTTGGGGTATCCCGAGTCACCTACGGACAGACAAGTGCACATTAGCTGACTTGGAAAAGTGGGCGGAATACTACAGATCAGATCACACACAATGGCACAAAGTCAGTACACACCGACAAGCCAGGCACGCTGGTTCTGCATCTGTGCCATCATCCTGGGGATGCGACTACTCCTCATCACAAAGGCATCGTGTGCTGAACCAGGGAAACGGGCACACACGTGTGTGATGGTCATGTCTGCAAGACACACCACCAGTGCATTGACCGAGTGGTAGTGCTTGCGGTTCCTGTAGGCCTGCTCCTGGGCCTGTGGTGGTACCAAAGCCACATGTGTCCCATCAATGGAGCCAATTACATGCGGCATCCTCCCCAGGGCATAAAAGTCACTCTTCACGTCAGTGAGTCGTCGCAGTCTAGGGAAATAGATGTACCGGTTCAGGAAGAGCAACATTGCCGCCAAAACATCGCGGAGCACACGGCTGAACATGGTCTGTGACATCCCACCAGCAGTCGCCACAGTATGTTGGAAGGTACCAGTGGCAAAGAAGTGTAGGGCTGCCATCACCTTCACCTTGGGGGTCAGCGCTGTAGGATACGGCCGGCCAGGCTGCAAATGTGGGGACAACTGCACTGCCAAATCCTCAATCAGCTGCCTGGTGAAGCGGTACCGTCGGATGCTGTCCCGTTCCACCATCGTTGCCAGGTCTGGGAATGGCCGATGGACAGCAGGAGCCCTGCAGTGCAGAGGAGAAGTAAGCAAGATTGTCAGTCACCCCACATATGCGGCATTGAACACACTCAAGATCCCAACATACATCATTATGAGGCACAACTACATGAAGTGTGCAGTACCGGAAGGACATGTATGGTACATACATGGCCAACATCTGTCAACACGGTCCAACAGGTGGCATCAATTAGTCCCAGGTTGGCCCATTGGATATCATGAGGCCGTGTCACAGTTCCCATCTCCTGCTGCCATGTCACAATAACCCCCCACAGGGACATGTGAGGACAGATGTGCCCCAGGCACCACAGCTCAACGACAGGTACATTCCCAGGGACCCTGTAATGCCACATGGACACTGGCATTACATGGAGTATCATGTATACACCACAGCAAAACAACCATGACCCCCACAGGTAGTGGTCCCACTTGCCACGGCAGGACAGACATGGACGTCTGTGACACACACGCACAACATCAGAGTCCATGCACACACAACGTGGATGTGGAGACTGTCTCCCATTGTGCACATGAAATCAGAGACATTGTAAACACCACATGCACAAAGACTGTGGAGGACCATCACTATTGTGCCACTGGGACACCCTGGCTCAAACATACCGTCCCACATGGGACTCACGGGGTATGTGACATGACATACACATACACCACTGTGAAATGTGACCATGGCACATGCACAGATATGAACAGTTGCACATCACAGTGGTCACGTACACGTAACACCCAGGATCCTGTCCCCATGAACACGTGCACAGCCTGGGGGTGGCTGCCCACAGGTGACACCCACCGGACAACATGTACACCAACATACACACAATAGGAAATGCAGCCTTACATGCCTTATGATAAAGTTTGGACAGGCTGTCGTGATGTAGGTGTGCCCCTCACTCCCTGGGAGCTATCTGTGGCTGGCATATGTCCATCTGAGACAGGCATGCTGACATATGCCAGTCACATGTACAGTGATGCGTTGAACAGCAATGGACCGATCGGTGCCTCCGGCCGGCCCATTGCTTTCAATGTGTGCGGGTACGCGTTGTACCCCTGTGCGCGTTGAACTGCAATGGACCGATCGGTGCCTCCGGCCGGCCCATTGCTTTCAATGTGTGCGGGTACGCGTTGTACCCCTGTGCGCGTTGAACAGCAATGGACCGATCGGTGCCTCCGGCCGGCCCATTGCTTTCAATGTGTGCGGGTACGCGTTGTACCCCTGTGCGCGTTGAACAGCAATGGACCGATCGGTGCCTCCGGCCGGCCCATTGCTTTCAATGTGTGCGGGTACGCGTTGTACCCCTGTGCGCGTTGTACCGCAATGGACCGATCGGTGCGCACCCATTGACAATGGGCTTGCCTGGCAACGGACGCGTTTTCGAATTTCGAACGAGTCGGTTGCTGGAAAATCAGTTGGTCACCCACAACAATGTTGCAAAATCATGTATGTCATGAAGTTGAAGATTTGAAGGATGCTGTGGGCGTGTTTTGGTGCTGCTATTCCATGGATTGGCCAGATTCAGAAGATGCAAACGACTTGGACCTATCACTTTGGACACAAGGGACAGTATCTGCCTCTCCAGCACATATATATTGCTGGCTGTTCCCCTGAGAGCCCACTTGCCTGCACTACATGCTCCAGGACAACATCTGCCACTGCACTGCTGCTGTCTCTGCCCCTCTGGACCCTGCAATGGCACGTACTGTGGAGAGAGCCCCAGCCTTCAGCCTTGAAGAGAACCAGGCCCTGCTGGACAGCCTACTTCCACAGTACAGCAAGCTGTATGGGACACCAGGGGAGCAGGTGAGTGTTCTGTGCACTGCCTTTCTGAATGTGCATTTTGTCTGACTAGCAAGGCTGAGAGTCTGCACGCCACTGGCTAGCAGGCTCACTGAGTAGTTGTCACCCCCCATAGTGTGTAGTGACTTGCACTGGACAGGTATGGTGCAGTGACAGTGCATTTGAACATGGTTTTACTTCCCATGCAATGATACCATGTAGTGACGTCTGGCAAACTGTCCATGGGCAGCTTTGCACTGCCTGTGTACATCATGTGCCCCTGTGATTGAGACATGTATATACAACTGTGTCATGCACGGATATGTTGCATGTGTGGTAATGGCCTTTTCACTTTGTCATCCTGACAGGTTAATGCCCATCGGAAGCAGGAAATCTGGAAGGACATCGTCCGGGCTGTCCGGTCCGTGGGGGTCTACAAGCGCCGGATCCGCAACTGCCAGAAGAGGTGGCAGGACCTTCGGGGCTGGACCCGGAGGATTGCACGGGTCCAGCTAAAGCTGTCGCCTCCTCGCAGGAGGGGCGGAACACGGACCCTGACCCCCACATGCTCCAGATCCTGGCGGTGGTCTTTCCAGACCTGGATGGGCAGCTGAAGGCCAGACAGCAGCAAGGAGGGGGTGAGTCAAAGACTGCACTGTGAACTCTGTATTACATGCTTTGTGCCCTCCTCTGGCCTGGTTCAACTGCCACAGTGCAGCAGTCATGTTGTCCAGGAGCCATGTCCCTCTATTGTGCACTGCCCACTGCTCATCTGATACCCAGGTGTGGCCCTTACAGTCAGGGAATTGTGTCACTTGGGACTGTGTCCTTGCAGTTTGCTTCACTAAAGGTGGGGGACAGCATCTGTTTCCCTAACTCTGTTGTGGGCATCATGGGTGGGTCAATGTTCACACAACGCCTGGGTTTGGACATGTGATCTGCGTGTTGCTTTGATATGCGGTCCACTTGTTGAGCTGAGCCACCACATGTGCCTGGGGTATGTGGCACACGCCCATGCAGCGGGTGGGAACAATGTTTGGGCCCCAGGAGTGTGCAGATTACGTGTGTCACACATACATAGCCAGCTATCCACTGTCCAGGGCACATCCCTCATTCATGTGGAGCAGGACAGTCATGCCTACTCCAGGCCATGCAATGCACTCTGTACTCCCACTCCCGTGTATCAGCTGACACATTGTGCACAGTGATTTGACCCCTCCGGTGTCTGCCTCTGTGTCAGTGTGCTGTGGATTAGTTGCCAGGACTGCTGGGGTGTTTCTTGGTAGGGGCTCAGCATGCCCCTGGAGATGTGACCATAGGAGACGATACTTGTGTGTCACATAGGTGTTTGATCAGCTGCCCGTGCAGACTGGGGTATGCGAATGTGATGTTCAGGCAGCTGTTCCCCATTCACAGCAAATTGTGAGGGGCTCAGGTTCAGAGGGTAGTGTCACAGGTCTCCCATATGTCCAATAGGTGTGGCCTGGACAGATGAGGGTTGAGATGATGTGTTGTGTGGGGGATGTACATGTGCACTTGTGCAGCTCCAGGACTTGCATTCCCCATGACCTACTATTGTGACACAGTGCATAGTGTTGTTGTCTGGCTGCCAAGTCATACATCACTGAGACAGTGATGTATGACTTAGCAGTCATGCCTCTGCCATGGCATGTGTCAACTTATTTGTGGTCCTGCAGGGGAGTGACATGTGCTACATGCACACCATAGTGGCGCTGGCTATCAGGACATGGGTGCATCATGGTGTCTGTCGCTGGTATGCATCACATGCATTTCCTATTTGACTCTGGGCATCCCTTTCATCCGGAAACCTGTACTCACTCAGTGGCAAGAGCTGTGATGTGTCCACACCGTGTCCTCTGCACTGTCCAACTACTGTGTACTTGGTGCATGTGTCCACACTGGGGTGTTGCAATCCAACAGACACCAGACAGATGGGTGCAAGGCCATGTGGGATGTGAGTGCCATGCTTGGCATCAGACTGACAATTGGCTTCTCCTGTTCAGTTAGGGCACTTTTAGCAATGTACAACTAATGATGCCAGGGCTTGCTCTGTGATGTGCTGTGCTCACAGTGGTGTGTGCGTTTGGTGCAGGTGACTGATGTCTGTCTGTTTCCCCATTGTTTGCAGATACATCCACGGCCACGGAAGGGGACAGCTCCACGGACCAGGAGGAGCCAGAGAGCCAGACTGGGTCAGCAGCCGAGGAGTGGTCGGAGGGACCCAGTGGCACGGAGGGCGAGGGGAGCCACACCGAGGAATCCTCAGCACCATCCACCTCAGCTGAGGACCAGAGCAACTCGGAGGATGACTCCCTTGTGGAGGCGGGTGTCAGCAGCCACCACACCCCAGCTAGTGTTGCTGTCCCCGCCACCACCAGCACCACCACCGCCGTCCCATCGGCTCCCATTCCCCAGGTCCGTGGAGGCTCCCATGTTCGGGAGCGTGTCTCCTTTGGGCCAGGCACTGCACCCCCTGCCCCTGTGTCCCCTGCTGCCCTGAGTGAGGAGTCTGTGTACCTCCTTCGCCAGCTCCATGTAGGGCAGACAGCCATGCTGAGTGTCCTCCATGCGCACACCGCACTGTTGACTCAGCTGGTGTCGTTCATGGAGGGCATCTCATCGGGCATGTCTGACCTACAGAGGGGCAACAGGTCCATGGACTCCTCCCTGACGGCAGCAGTGTCCCTCCTCAGACAGTCCCTCACCCCTCCTGCCTCTGCTCCATCCACACTCCCCAGCACCTTGCCCGTCCCAAGCACACACACACCGGCACAGGCACACACCAGCACACACACATCCAGCACACAGACACACACGCCACAAACTAAACGCACACGCACGCACAGTCAGGGGACTGATACCAGACTCACAGGGGATGGGGCCCTGGTACACACACACGCATCCACGGGCACTGCACAGTCCTCAGTTGCCTCTCCCTCCAAAGCACCCTCCCTTGCCTCACCTGCAACCCCAAAGACCCAGCGCCTCTTCCTCAGTGACCTCGGCCTCTTCCCCTCCGATCCAGCTGCCCCAGCATCCAGGGGGAAGAGGAAGCCCCCCACACGGAGCAGAGTGCCCCTCGCCCCCGGACACCCTCCCCCAGGCGCAGACAGACTGAGGCCCCCACCCGCAAGTCCCCCGGAGTGGTAAGAGCAAGACCCCGCCGCCGCCCTGCAGCTCAAGCACCAGGTCACCTTCCTCCATCCCTCAGGCCCCCACTCCACAGGTGCCCCCGCCACACCCTGCCCCAGGTTCCCCCACCCACAGATATACCATCCCCAAGAGGCTCCGGCCTTCTCCCCTGCCACTTGCTCTCCCGGCACCACACCCCCCGCTGCGCTTGTCTGTGCCACTGATGTGGTGAGGGTGTCCTCCCCCTCTGTCCAGCCCACCTTGCCTGTTCCCCATTCTCCTCCCCTGGTGGTAGGCACTGCAGTGGAGTCCACTACCACCCTGTCTGACTTGGGCACTGCAGTGGCAGACCTGTCCACTCCATCTGCAGGGTCCACTGCAGTCGTGCCGGCACCCACAACATCTGAGCCATGCCCCCAGTTGTGCCGGCACACACCATGTCAGACACCTCCACTGCGGTTGTCAGTGGCTCTCCAGCACCCACCACCCCTTCCCTGCTTCCTCCTGGTGAGCCCTGATCCTGTCCCTGCGGTGCCTGGCCTACCCCCCCGGTTGCCCCTCCTAGTGGATTGTCCCTGGTTTTGTGCAGGCATGTGTAGGGTGGCATCTGCCACTGTCACCCACTTGTGACTTTGTTGATGGACTGGCCATTGGCCTTTGTTTAAGTTCTACCGGACTTCTACTTTTAATGCCACATATGCTGAATAAAGCAACTTTCTGTTCTCTAGTGCTTTTGCTTCTGATGTACATGATGTTGATGATGCTAACAATGCCCTTGCTGCAGTGATGGTGATATTTGGTCTCATGATAATGAAGTGTTACTGTGCAGGAACCCATGTGGTCCAGGGGTTATGTGTCCTATCCTGTGGTGTATCCATGTCATCCATAGCAGCATCTGAGGGTGTCATGTGTTCAGTATTTGGCAATGAGATTTCCTACTTAGATTGGCAACTTCACATCTGTGGCTTCCACCCCTGCACATCTGTTGTGCCTGCCATTGTTCTATTCGTCTACTTCCCTGACCGTGTGGCCATCTCCAGTGAACATGCAGGTTTGGGCATCAATGGGGAAGGACTCATCTGTGTTGTCAGTGCAACATTGCTATACAAGTGTGTTGGATCTGTGCTGATGATTCCGTTGGCACTTCCATGACCAGGCTGATGGGACGGGAGCCCTCATTTGTTGCTAATTGTTGATTGTGTGTCCCATTGCTGCCATGGTATGGTATCTGTTCGCCTCACATCTGCAGTCTCCACAGGGTATCTGCATGTGTGTGCCCATTGGTGCAAATATGTGGGTCTGCATTCGGATGGTCACTTCTGTCATTGTGTCATTGATGATTGTTGACGGTGTCAGCCCCCATGGGTGTTGTTTGTCTGCACATGGCCAAAGTTATGTCTTATTTGCACTGCAGGATTTGGCTCCCCCAATTTATGTTGCAATGGGACACATACACTACTTTGCCACTGATGTGTTTGTTGTTCTGTGACCAGGAATCATCCATGCAGTTTGGCAGTTGCACCTCTTACTTTGTCAACACTTGCCTTTTGGTCACTGTGATGATGGGGGTTTGGACCCCATTGCCACAATGTTCAAAATGTGCTGCAGCTATGGACCCCACACTTGCCTTTTGGTCACTGTGATGATGGGGGTTTGGACCCCATTGCCACAATGTTCAAGATGTGCTGCAGCTATGGACCCCACACTTGCCTTTTGGTCACTGTGATGATGGGGGTTTGGACCCCATTGCCACAATGTTCAAAATGTGCTGCAGCTATGGACCCCACACTTGCCTTTTGGTCACTGTGATGATGGGGGTTTGGACCCCCATTGCCACAATGGTCATGGCCTGCTTAGCGTTGTGTGTGCCACACACATATTTGTGTGGCACATGTGCTAGGGGGTCACATTGTATGTTAGAAGTCATGTTCGGTGTTGTAGGCATTTGACACAGTCTACACACGCTTGTCATGGTGTTGGGGGATGTCTTCTTCTTGCATTCCCTAGGTTGTGGTGTGCTGGTTGTGTCATGCATTGTCCATCCTATGGGTGGGGGTGGTAGTGGTGGTAGGCATCCTGCCCCCCTGGGTGAGGGTGATAGTAGTGGTGGGCATCCTGCCCCCCTGGCTGAGGGTGGTAGTAGTGGTAGGCATCCTGCCCCCCTGGCTAAGGGTGGTAGTAGTGGTAGGCATCCTGCCCCCCTGGGTGAGGGTGGTACTAGTGGTAGGCATCCTGCCCCCTGGGTGAGGGTGGTACTAGTGGTAGGCATCCTGCCCCCCTGGGTGAGGTGGTAGTAGTGGTGGGCATCCTGCCCCCCTGGCTGAGGGTGGTAGTAGTGGTAGGCATCCTGCCCCCCTGGGTGAGGGTGGTAGTAGTGGTAGGCATCCTGCCCCCCTGGGTGAGGGTGGTACTAGTGGTAGGCATCCTGCCCCCTGGGTGAGGGTGGTACTAGTGGTAGGCATCCTGCCCCCCTGGGTGAGGGTGGTAGTAGTGGTGGGCATCCTGCCCCCCTGGGTGAGGGAGGTAGTAGTGGTGGGCATCCTGCCCCCTGGCTAAGGGTGGTAGTAGTGGTAAGCATCCTGCCCCCTGGCTAAGGGTGGTAGTAGTGGTAGGCATCCTGCCCCCCTGGGTGAGGGTGGTAGTAGTGGTGGGCATCCTGCCCCCTGGGTGAGGGTGGTAGTAGTGGTGGGCATCCTGCCCCCTGGGTGAGGGTGGTAGTAGTGGTAAGCATCCTGCCCCCTGGCTAAGGGTGGTAGTAGTGGTAGGCATCCTGCCCCCTGGCTAAGGGTGGTAGTAGTGGTAGGCATCCTGCCCCCCTGGGTGAGGGTGGTACTAGTGGTAGGCATCCTGCCCCCCTGGGTGAGGGTGGTACTAGTGGTGGGCATCCTGCCCCCTGGGTGAGGGTGGTAGTAGTGGTGGGCATCCTGCCCCCCTGGGTGAGGGTGGTAGTAGTGGTAAGCATCCTGCCCCTCTGGCTAAGGGTGGTAGTAGTGGTAGGCATCCTGCCCCCCTGGGTGAGGGTGGTAGTAGTGGTGGGCATCCTGCCCCCCCTGGGTGAGGGTGGTAGTAGTGGTAGGCATCCTGCCCCCCTGGCTAAGGGTGGTAGTAGTGGTAGGCATCCTGCCCCCCCTGGGTGAGGGTGGTACTAGTGGTAGGCATCCTGCCCCCCCTGGGTGAGGGTGGTAGTAGTGGTGGGCATCCTGCCCCCCCTGGGTGAGGGTGGTAGTAGTGGTAAGCATCCTGCCCCCCTGGCTAAGGGTGGTAGTAGTGGTAGGCATCCTGCCCCCCTGGGTGAGGGTGGTACTAGTGGTAGGCATCCTGCCCCCCTGGCTAAGGGTGGTAGTAGTGGTAAGCATCCTGCCCCCTGGCTAAGGGTGGTAGTAGTGGTAGGCATCCTGCCCCCCTGGGTGAGGGTGGTAGTAGTGGTGGGCATCCTGCCCCCTGGGTGAGGGTGGTAGTAGTGGTGGGCATCCTGCCCCCCTGGGTGAGGGTGGTAGTAGTGGTAAGCATCCTGCCCCCTGGCTAAGGGTGGTAGTAGTGGTAGGCATCCTGCCCCCCTGGGTGAGGGTGGTAGTAGTGGTAAGCATCCTGCCCCCTGGCTAAGGGTGGTAGTAGTGGTAGGCATCCTGCCCCCCTGGGTGAGGGTGGTAGTGGTGGTCGGCATCATGCCACCCCTGGGTAGGGGTGGTGGTGCGCATTCAGGCCCCTGTGTGCATATGTGGCATTGGTGATGGGCATCCCGCCCCTATGGTGCTGCTGTTGCTGGTGTAAGTATATTCTGCATCCCTGTGTGTGTGTGTGATGTGTCGTGTACGTGTTGTATGTGTTTTGTGGTTGGTGTCTGGCTTACCTTCTGCGCCGTACGCGTCCGTGCCTGTTCCGGTAGTAAATGTAGAATATTGGTATGATCGGGACGAAGGGATTCATGGTTGGTTCGTGTCGTTCGTCCTTCTCGTTGCTTCGCGTCGTCCTCGTCGCTCGCCTCGTCCTCGTCGCTCGCCTCGTCCTCGTCGCTTCGCGTCGTCCTCGTCGCTGCCGTGTTCGTCTCGGAGCCGTGGATCGTGTTGTGGCGCGAATCGGAGCTTATGTGCGCCTCTCCCGGATGCTTTGACGTGCCGTGCGTAGCGACGGGTTTGGCGCGTACGGAAAGCGCATCGTACTTGTCCGGCCGGACGGGGCTGCATTTTTCCTTCCGTGCGACTAGATTCGGCGTTTCCGGATTCGCCTCGGTCGGAGAACAGGACCTGGTTTGGGTGAGTACGGCTCGGCCGGATTCTTTGCTGTTGTGCGCATCGTACTTGCTCGTTCGGTGTGCTGTACGGATCGGTCGGGAAACAGGCTTTCGCATGGCTTTTTCCCGACCGAATGGTATTGGGTGCGCCTCCGACCGAGATCGGAATCGGCCCCTACGTATCCACATCTGCAACCGGACTTTTACTCACGCCCGGACTCAAGACGTTTTTTGACTGACTTCTAAGGACGGTCAAGAAACAAATTTATCTCGTTTTCGGATACATCATCATCCTCCAGTGGTGAGGTTGAAAATTCTGACGGAAACCAGCAACAAAATCGACGAAAAAACAATCAACAACAGCCTTTTTTAGGCCGAGGCCAACAACAACCCGGCGCCAGGAACAGATATCAAAACCAAGGATGGGAAATGAAAACCCGGAACCAATATTACAAAACTTAACATCTTCACCTATTTTTAACCTATCTGACCGGGTCCTTTCGGATGCTGAACAATCAATTCTGAAAAAGGGCTTATCGTTCGTGCCAGCTCGAACCACCGATGTGGTTAAAATGAAAATGGAAACTATCGAGTTCTGTAGGAAGATACGCTTAAAATCCTATTTTTTGGAAAATAACTATCAACCAAGTACAGAGGCAACCACTTTCCGTGAAAAATCATCTTTTTGCCCACCTGCAAACAAAATACCCAAAGAAATACTAACGTTCGAACGTACGGTACTATCAGCCATCACACAAATTGAAAATAAAAAAGATTTTGTTAAATACAATATCTCAAAAGCAGAGAAAGAAGTTGTAACCACCTTGAAATCGGATCATCAAATAACAATAAAACCTGCGGATAAGGGTGGGTCAATTGTTGTTATGAGCACTAGCAATTATAAAATGGAAGTGCTAAGACAACTCAATGACATCCAATGCTATCGAAGACTTACGACTGACCCCACCTCAGACATACAAGGTGAATTGTCTAATATTCTACAAAATGCCTTGGAGCTTGGGATTATTGGAAATAAGGAGTTTGGTTTTCTACATAAAAAATATCCAAAGACCCCGCTACTATACATTTTACCTAAAATCCATAAAAATGACACACATCCTCCAGGTCGCCCCATTGTGGCCGGCTGCGGGTCTATATTAGAGCCCATCTCTAAATACGTCGATTATTTTTTAAAACCCTTTCTAGCTGAGGTACCTTCGCATTTGCAGGATACTACCGACTTTCTAAATCGGATTGAATCAGTCGAGTTTTCACCACAAAACCAGTTATTGGTAACATTAGATGTGGTGTCTCTTTACACCCAAATACCACAGGATGATGGCTTAAATGCCATCGAAATTTTCCTTGAGAGACGGCCTCGACCAGTACAAGTCCCAAGTGAATTCATTATGGAACTAGCGAAATTTGCTTTAAAAAAGAACTATTTCAAATTTGAAAATGAGTATTACCTACAGACCAAAGGGACAGCCATGGGCTGTCCCTTTGCGCCGGAATTTGCCATACTGTTTATGGCACAGTTCGAAGAGTTATTCATTTACAACAATAATCCTTTCTGGCCTCAAATATCATCATTTGTCCGATATATCGATGATATATTCCTTATCTGGACAGGTTCCCTGTCAGAATTGACCGCCTTTGGCCAATTATTGAATCAACGTATGCCAGATATTCAATTTAGTTTAAATTCAAGCTCGAGCACGATAACATTCTTAGACATCCAAGTATACAGCTCTCAGGGTATGCTACTCACATCTTTGCATATCAAACCGACTGACAGAAACAAAGCGCTTCATTATACGAGCCATCATCCACGTTGTTTGCGCGACAACCTCCCCGTCGGTCAATTTTTAAGGATTAAACGTAACTGTTCAACGAAGGAAGAATATATGTTTCATGCAAATAACCTGTTAGAAAAACTAAAATCACGGGGTTATCCCCAAAAACTTCTGAAACAGGCTCTAAAACGTGCATGGTGGACACCAAGAGAAACACTTCTAGAAACGAAGAAAAAAGAGCCAAGTGATCGGGTAGTTTGTGTTACGACGTTCTGCTCTCGAACTAACTTCCTCAAAAGGGTGATCAACCAAAATTGGCACCTTGTACAAAAAGTACACACAACATGGAGCAAACCTTTATTTGCCCTAAAAAAGGATAAGAGTGTGGGAAACCAAATTGTACGTGCAGCAGTTCAGCAGTCTATTAATAGGCAAACATTGAGATCACAACTCAATTTACCACCCATTACTGGCCACCACAAATGTGGGACTTGTACTTGCTGCCCACAGACTATTGAAGGTTCCCTTTTTGAGTATAACGGCATGAGATGGAAGCATGATTCGTTTAAGAGCAAAAACGTAGTTTATGGAATTTTATGTCCATGCCCCAAACTATACATTGGTAAGACAACACAAGAAGCACGACAACGGATTACGCAACACATGTCCAGAATTCGAAGAACAGTTATCAATGCCCCTTTGGTAAGCCATTGGGCTTCTAAAAATCATGTCATCAATGACCTGAAATGGACTATCCTGTCAAAAATTGAAAAAAATTCCCGAGGTTGTGACATTGAAAGATTACTACTGCAACGTGAAGCCATGCTTATTGTGAAGTTTAATACTTCTGTAGATGGCCTTAATGAAATATCTGAAATCTATAATCTGTAAGGCAATATTTCACTCTTGCCTTTTACCTCAACGTTTCTTACATTAGCTTATATTCGTTTATATTGGTACCCACATCTAATAAATGCTGTGCGACGTCACAACATTATTTCAACTTTTTTTTGTAATTTGGATCAGATTCCTTTTACATTGGTACCACCTACCAATGTACACAGTGCTATGACATAACCTATGAGCAGTTCTAGTTACCCAACCCTAGTTGAACTTTCCTTTATATGGGACCACTACAGTTATCTACACTGTCACATTATAGTCAGGATTCGTTAGATTCAATCTGATTGAGAGAAGCCTCGTCTAATATATATTTACCGCATTGATATTGTCCTACATTCCACTATGAATTACATTTGGAGTCACAATTAGATTAAGGCTCATTGCATGTTATCGATGCATTTATGTGGGGCACAATAAAGTTTCTTTGAATTCTCCGTTGCCGAATTGGCGACTAACGATGACGTCACACGCCGTCTGTTGTGAACACGTTGCGTTTTGTGATTAAAGGACCGCCCGGGCTCGAGAAGGAAATATCGTCCTCCAGGAGAGGAAGGCGTGTTGCGGCGGGATTCCTAGCTACGCGAATTTTAAAGCCATGTTCTCTAATGTTTTTCGTAGACCTTGCGTTGCTGGATTATTGGTGGCAAGACATCATAAAAGACTAGAGGCTTTGTTTAAGGTAGGCGTCGTCTTTTCACCGTACCGCGCTCTTGATTTAGATTTGCTTAATATCTCTGAGTAAATGTGTATCTCTGTGTTTCTAGTGAAGTGTATGAAAACGATCCCGGTTGTAGGCGCCGCTCAGAGGATCCACAATGGGGCTGTAAGCCACTTTTGAAGGTAACAAGTCAGTCCCCTTCCTCATAACTTTCGCTTGACCTTTTGGAGTCAAACAATAAATATGATTTATCTATCCTGTCTTGCCCCTGGTAGAAAAACGTGGTTGAAATAACACCGGTTGTGCAGCAACTACAGGTGCCGTGCAGCACAGGAAGCGGTTAAGGTACTTTTTGTTCTGGAGTAAGCAGAGGTGTATGAGTATGATTGAAAGATACACGTTAGTAACATATGCACTTTTTGTTTTATTTTTTTCACAGCTCATTTCCCAGGTCCTGAGGATAACCCTTTAAAATATTTGTAGGGTTTGAAACGCGTAGACCTTTCATGATTGGCAAAAACAAGTGCTGTTATTAAAGAAAAGGTGTCAGGTGTACTTATAAATAATATGGGATTTAGAGGATTTCATTGTATTACCTGAATACCATACTGTTCTGCCAACTTCTGCTGGGATTTTATTTGTCCCCTTTTTTTTCTTCTTTTTGCGAAAACCTTTAATTTTTCTTTGAATTCTTTTCCTACTGTTTCTTATAATCTTTCTTTGATGATTTTTTGTGGGATGATGGGCTAATGTTGTATTAATTTTGATTGTTTTGTGTAAATGTATATGTATGCGATTATTTGTGAATTTTAAATAGTATTGTTAGGTCCTTTAAAAAATTGTCTTCATTGTATCTTTAAAATGAAAAAAAGATTCTCAAAAGTATATTTAAAATACTAAACAAAAATAAAAACATAATTAATTTCCAAAAGAAAATGTTTTCAATCACTATGAGTGGCACGAGTGATTGGTAGATTTGAGTGTATATGTTTCTATTTATATACATTGCTTGGCATAATAAGGTCATTAGTGAGGACCGGAGTACTACCAATTAGTGGTATATCGGTGGATCCCTCCCATTGTAACAGGTTCATACAACCTCATTATGGTGGCCATTAATAAGAGGGAATGGGCGAATGTATCACACTGGCGGTTGATATGACTATTTGTTCATAAAGTACATGAGACAGTATGGATGTTCACATTTTCTAGTGCCTCTGTTTGCTGTAAGCTATATATGTGCAACAATTAGATTCACGATTATTTGAAGTGTAGAATAGTGCTCCCGGTGGTGAATAATGTCAACCGTTGATTGTAAAAACCGAGAACACGATACAAGTGTAAAACGATTTTTGCATACATTTACTAAGTAGCGCAGGCAGTAGAGAGAAGTCACGAAGTAAGCTGACTTTTGTTTAAACAGGAGATTTGAGAAGTAGCGCAGGCACACTTTCGTTTAAACAGGAGGTTGCAGAAGTAGCGCAGGCACATTTTCGTTTAAACAGGAGGTTGCAGAAGTAGTGCAGGCACACATTGGACAATCAGCAACAGCACAATTGCTCACGAAGTAAGCTGACTCACCAGCAGTAGAGGGAAACACAGGTTGTCCTTTAAGTTTGCGCAAGTGCTTGTTCCAATGATATAGAAGTAGTATTATTTCAGCAATGATTAACACAATGCTCTGGGCTGAGGCTGTCTGTTGGAACCAGACACCGGTGGGGCACCCAGACGCAAGCAAGTATCTCAATACGTGTTTCTTCTTCTTTAGTTGCAAAGATGACCTTTTCAAATTCAGTGAAGTCCTTTTTTTTCTCAAGTGGGTCCTTTATCAGCTCGTCGCCAGTGTGAAATTCAATAAAAATAAGATGACTCTGTTGTAGCTGTATCCAAGTTCAAGGTTTATTCTTGATAAGTAGTTACAGGAGTTGAAGTAGGATAAATAGCATATTAGTCCAAGTAATCAAGTACAGCATAGTAAGCCCCAACGGGAGCAGCAACCCTGCTGCTCAGCCTACATACAGCAACTGACAGATACACTTAAACATTCACAGGAGGAACATTCTATGACATCACAAGACTGGCTGTGCAGCAGAGTACATGACACAAAGAAAGGACAGCGTAGAGAAGAAAGCAAGATACCACAACTACATCACAATTAACCGTCCACACCCCAGCTTCCTTTCCTATTACTTGTTAATTTTATGCTTGTCTTTGATCATGCACATCACTCCATTGCCTTTTGGTTAGGTTTGCACTAGAAATGTCATATACATACAATATATACGTACATATATACATACATACATACATACATACATATTGACTATGTATAGCCTCCCCTGTTTGGCTAGGCCTGCTCGTAAAGAGTCTTCATACCTATCTCTGTGTTTGCCTAACCCTGCTCCTGTTGAGTCTGTATAGTTCATCCATGTTTAGCTAGGCCTGCTTCTGATGAATCAGTATAGCTGTCTCGAATTTGTCCTAGCCTGCTCAGAATTACTCTGTATAGATTTCCCTGTACATTGCTATGGCGGCCCCACATGACTTTCACAGTCATTCCCATGCTTGGCTTGTCATGATCCTAACTCCTTGTCATTTACTGCAAAAGCATTCTCCCAATCTCTTTTTTATTTTCCTAAATGAGATGCCATAAGTGTAATGGGTATGCGCAGATGTGTGTCCCATGCTCACTGGGCCATGGTGCTCAAGCTGCACCTCCTGGACACAAGTATTTACCCGTGACTAAGATTAATTCAAGCCTTCTCTATGCGTATTTTTGTTTGGCATGTCCTCATCCCATTGATGACCCTCAGCTGCCAGTGTGTTTGCGTACCCATGCTCCATGCATAGCTCCTCTGGGGATTCTTGTGTTTGGCTAGGATGTTCAACTTGACAACTGCACCTACCCCTGTTTGGTCTTTCCATCTCCATGTGATGTCTCTCAGCTATTCTTTTCTTTGTCTATGCTTGTTCCTAATAATCTCTCAGAGCATGCTGTCTTTTACAAATCCTGCTCCACCAGAAACTTTACAGCCCTAGATGTCTTTTTCTTTGCTTGTTCCCTGTGACCACTCAGATATTGTCCTGGTTGCACCTCATAGCTTATGCAGTGTTTGGCTAGTCTACCCCCCAGCCTTCCTCACACCCGCTCTGATTTCTCTATGTGTGTTCCAAAAGACCTCACAGCTATGCTTGGTCTAAGCCTACTGTGTCCTGGTGATCTCACATCTACTTCTTTAGTGGGTTATGCCTATGACCTCACAGTTCTCCATGTGTTAATGTAGGTCTTCTCTTGAGGCCCTCACTAGTACTCCTTCGATGGGTTAAGTCTTTGACTTCACAGTCATCTTCATGTTGGCCTAGGCCTACTCTTGAGGACATCAACTCTACCCATTTTTGGGACCATGAATTTACAGTTACTCTCTTGTTGTGTAGACCTACTCCTGATGACCTTACAACTGTTCATATGGTTGGTCAACCCTATGACTTCATAATCACATTTGTGTTGTCCTAGGCCTACTCCTGATGTTCTCACAGCTATCTGTTTGTTGATTTAGGCATATATATTTCACATTTATCTTTGATTTGTGCTGCGCTAAGCCTACTTTTAATGATCTCACAACTACTCCATTGTTGGTAGTCAATGCCCATTCCCGCCGTATCCTGCGCCCACTAGTTTTTCTGGGTCTGCGCCCTTCCGCCTCCCGGCCAGCCCCTCCCACATCCCAGGACTACTTATGGAAGCTGATGCGCGTCCATGCAGCGGATGCGCGCAGTGGGTATGCCGCTGGCGGGCTGAAGGCGCACCAAAGGCAACCCCGTCTGTGCCCATCCGCTGCTGGACCCCTGGCTCTTCCACCCCAACAAGATACACCGCCACTGACCTACATGCCTTGGACCCCGGACGCAACAACATTCTCTGCTGCCGCACCTCCCCACAATTCACCAAAGGACCATTCTCCTGCCGACACTGCCACCTTAACTTCAGCACCAAAGCAACTAACATCACCAGCAATACCGCTAACACCGCTGCACCAGTTACATCAACTGAGACCCCCACGATGACACTCCATTGCATCCTACTCAACACATGTTCTCTCGGGAAACACGCCATGGAGGTCTGGGACACGATCTCTTCCCTCACCCCGGAAGTCATCTTTCTCACTGAAAGTTGACTCCACCCCGCGTCGGCTCCATACATCGCCACCACCATCCCCGAAGTTTACAAGATAATGCACCAGGACTGATCCAACAAGCACGGAGGCGGAATCACCATCATCTACAGGGACACCATCTGCTGCACAACAACCCCAGATGGCCCAACACCGGTAATGGAAAACCTCAACTTCCAACTCCCCACAGATGGTAAAACCACCATCAGAGGTACCCTTGTCTACAGACCACCAGGACCCTGCCCTAGCTTCTGCAACACCCTCCCGGAATTCAGGCACATCGCTCGCAATCGACTCCGAGCAGTACATCTTCCTAGAGGACCTTAACTTCCACCTTGATGACCCAAGTGAGGCCAACTCTCCCGACCTCCTGGAAAGCATGAGCAACATCGGACTCAAGCAGCATGTCACCGACCCCACCCGCATCTCAAGACACACGCTCGACCCCATCTTCACCTCCAGCGACAGAGTCAGATACACCCACACCACACCACTCACCTGGTCTGACCACCACAGCATGCACTTCTCCATCTCAGGAACCAACTACCCCGGCGCCGGGGCCCTCAGATCCACGCGTAGAAACTGGAACAAGATATCAGAATACCAGTGAACGACACACTCCGCTCCCATCTCCCAGGCTCCACACACGACGCTGAACAAGCAGCAAAGAACATCACCCAGTGGATCATGAAATGCGCGGACGCCATCACCCCTGCCAAGACAACCAAGGCTAAAGAACATAGCAAACGACCAAGCTGGTTCACCAAGGAACTACACTCCACTAAATGCAACCTCAGTCAACTCGAAAGGAAGTGGCGCATCAGCAAAAAACAGACCGCACTACCTACAGAACCACCCTCAACGAGTACCACCGCCTCCTGCAAGAAGTCAAGAGGAACCCCCTAGCAGACCACATCGAAGCCAGCGCAAACCACAGCAAAGAACTCTTCGCCATCATGAAGGAGTTCACTAGTCCTGCAGCCATCGAGAACGATGCAACAACCTCGGAGATTTCTTCCACAACAAGATCTTCACAATCTACTAAAACTTGGAATGGCAACCCTCCGCTGCAGACAGCATCAACCAGCTCACATCCACGAACACAAACGCAGAACACAAACGTCAAACACCTCCTCACTCACTGGGAACTTCTCACCACGCAAGACACCATCTCCATCATGAACTCTGTGAACTCTGGGGCCCCCACAGACTCATGCCCCCACCACATCGTCAACCTCAGAACCAAGACAATAGGCAACGAGCTCAGGAAGGTCCTAAACACCTCCATCACTGCAGCCTCCTTCCCTGAGGACTGGAATCACGCCAAAGTCAGGCCCTTCCTGAAAAAACCATCTGCCGACCCTGCCGATTTGAAGAACTACCGGCCCATCTCATTGCTCTCCTACCCAGCAAAAGGCCTCGTGAAAGCAATCAACCAGCATCTCACCCAACACCTAGAAGACCACAACCTCCTGGACCCCTCCCAATCTGGATTCCAAGCTAGCCACAGTACCAAGACAGCCCTGATCGCAGCCACCAATGACATCAGAGCCCTCCTGGACTGTGGGGAAACAGCAGCCCTCATTCTCCTGGACCTGTCCGCCGCATTTGATACACTCACCCACCACATCCTGATCAACAGACTCCATCACATCGGGATTCAAGGAACACCTTCAAATGGATCACCTCATACTTCACCGGCAGAACCCAAAGGATCCATCTCTCACCATTCACCTCAGAGCCCAAGCACATCATCTGCGGAGCCCCCCAAGGCTCGTCCCTCAGCCCGCCCCTTTTCAGCATCTACATGACTCCACTGGCCAACACCGTCAGATCACATGGACTCAACATCATCTCCTACACCAATGACACACAGCTCATCCTCTCTCTGCCCGAAGATCCCTCCAACACCAAAACCAACTTCCACAGATGCATGATGAATGTTGTGGACTGAATGAAGGATAACTGTCTCAAACTCAACTCAGACAAAATTGAAGTTCTCATCTTTGGGAACAACACCTCGCCTTGGAAAGACTCATGGTGGCCCACGGAGCTCGGCACACCTAACCCAACAGACCACGCCTACAACCTCGGCGTCATCCTGGACAACAAGCTGTCCATGAAGAACCAAGTCAATGTCGTTTCATCCGCCTGCTTCCACACCCTTTGCATGCTCTGCAAGATCTTCCTGTGGCTCCCGATAAACACCAGAAGGACCTCACACAGGCCCTCATCACCAGCAGACTGGACTACAGAAACACGCTCTACGTAGGAATTACCGCACGCCTCCTGAAGAGACTCCAAACAATACAGAATGCAGCTACAAGACTCCTACTCGATTTCCCCAGAAAGACCCACACCCCATTTCAAGAAACTGCACTGGCTCCTGATTCAGAAGAGATGGCAGTTCAAGCTGCTGACCCACACCTACAACGCCCTCCACAAGGAAGGACCAGCATACACCTACAAACACCTATCCTTCCACCAACCGTCCAGACACCTCTGATCAGCCTTCCTCTCCTTCGCAAATACCCCATGTATCAGCCGAACCAACAGTGGAGGACGCTCCTTCTCGCACCTGGCAGCCAAGGCTTGGAACAACCTCCCACTGCACCTCAGGAATGCACCGTCACTCCAACAATTCAGACAAGATCTAAAGACCTGGCTGCTTGAATAATCATCCTCCACATAACAACTATCAGCTCCAGCACCTCGAGACCCTCACGGGCGATGTGTTGTGCTCTATAAATGATTAATTGATTGATTGTTAGATTCGGCCTATAACTTCACAGTTCTACTTGTATTACGGTAGATTTTGTACTGATTACTTCACAACTCCTCTTTTTTAGGTTAGGTGTCTGGCTGCACAGTTAGCCTTGTGTTAGGTAGACAGCTTCTTATAATTTCACAGCTGCTCCTTTGTTGAGTTAGTACAGTAGAGAGTGGGTTCCCGTGGGACAATTCTAAACAGCACACACAGTTAAACACTAAAAAACATAAATACACTTGCGCACCATTGTTATGTTGTTCAATGTTATTTAATCACATTGAACATCCTGAGATGCTTATAAATCAGCAATTAACTTGAAAACAATTGTACCGAACAAGTGCCCCAGATAGGGGGAAAGAAGAAAGAGAGACGGTAGTGTGAATCAGGTGAGGGTTGGGAAAGTGAAGAGGAAAGGTAGTGACATTATATCCATCACACCATTATTTACAATAAAACCGGCTTTTCTAAGCCTCACAGTTGAGAAATGCCAATTACATAGCCATGTTTAGAAATGCATTGTCACAGTGATAAAGCACTGTTGAGCAAACTGGCATAGAACAGTGACACAGTCGACGTTTCGACCCCCCCAAAAAAACGTAGGCTGTTTGAATCCTTACACCGGGGTCTTCCTCAGGACTGGGTGTGGGGCACCATGAGCCACCCTATGCTGGATGGTAGAGATGTTGTAGGCGGGCCCGTAGGCTCCAAAAAGCAGAGAGCGGATTGATGGCACTTAAATAAATTGTTAAGGGTTCTTCTCATGGAAAGTCAATTAGTTTATAATAGTACTTAGCACAGGCCCAAATTATACTTCAGGGTTCCCAATAGCTGTCCGTGAATCTAAATTGGAAACATAGTCACGACTTCAGTAGAGGCCACCGGGTGCTTCCATTCTCGCTTCTACAAGTTCATCCGTCTCTGTCTGTGCTAAGTACTATTATAAACTAATTGACTTTCCTGTTCCATGAGAAGAACCCTTAACAATTTATTTAAGTGCCATCAATCCGCTCTCTGCTTTTTGTAGCCTACGGGCCCGCCTACAACATCTCTACCATCCAGCATAGGGTGGCTCATGGTGCCCCACACCCAGTCCTGAGGAAGACCCCGGTGTAAGGATTCAAACAGCCTACGTTTTTTTGGGGGGGTCGAAACGTCGACTGTGTCACTGTTCTATGCCAGTTTGCTCAACAGTGCTTTATCACTGTGACAATGCATTTCTAAACATGGCTATGTAATTGGCATTTCTCAACTGTGAGGCTTAGAAAAGCCGGTTTTATTGTAAATAATGGTGTGATGGATATAATGTCACTACCTTTCCTTTTCACTTTCCCAACCCTCACCTGATTCACACTACCGTCTCCCTTTCTTCTTTCCCCCTATCTGGGGCACTTGTTCGGTACAATTGTTTTCAAGTTAATTGCTGATTTATAAGCATGTCAGGATGTTCAATGTGATTAAATAACATTGAACAACATAACAATGGTGCGTAAGTGTATTTATGTTTTTAGTGTTTGTTAGACTTGGCATCTTTTGGCGTGTTTCCCTGACTTTTTGCTTTCTGACCTCCCGGTTTTGACTCTGTTTTTGCTGGTGTAAGGATTCTGCGCACTTTCCTCACTGCTGTCCAGTGGGAAAGTGCAAGTGCTCCTGTATAAAATGTGTTATGGATTGGTGTTTTCATGATTGGCCTATTTGGTTTATGTGTCAGTCCCTTGTAAAGTGCACTGCGAGTGCCAGGGCCTATAGACCAAATGCTGTTGGTGGGCTGCAGCACTGGATTGTGCCACCCACGCAAACAGCCCGTAAAGTGTAACTCGGGCCTGCCAACGCAGAGCCTGTGCGCAGCCTGGGACTGCCATGTCGACGTGGCAAGTGCACACACTTGCAAGTCCCTAAACCTTCCCTTTGCTACATGTTAGTCACCCCTAAGGTAGGCCCAAGGTACCCCTGTGGGCAGGGTGCGTTGTATGCGAAAGGTAGGACATGCCCTGGTGTGTGTGGCATGTCCTGATAGTGAATTACAGCCTAGTTCGTTTTTCACTATTGCAAGGCTACCTGTTCCCCATAGGCCAGAATGGGCAGTTTTGATTATTACAGCTTATAATCCTAACTGACCCCGGGAACGTGGTAGAAATTCGAGTTTAGTATGCCTGGACTCAGAATGATAAAATGCATCTTTTAGTGAAGATGGTTTTAACATTCTGTGTTTGAAAATACCACTTTTAGAAAGTGGGTATTTTCTTGTCTAACCATCCAAGGCTGCCTCTGCGAGGTTGTGTATTCCTTGTCTGGAGTGTGAGTGACAAGGGCTGGGGGATGCCAGGAGACAGGGTGAGTCAGCACAGGGCTGAATAGCAAGATCTACATGTAGATGGGTGGGAGGGGTTGCACCTGGGCCCTGAATAGGACAGTGCCTTCCCTCCACAATGCTGGCTCCACCTCCTGTGGTGCGTCCTGATGTCCCTGGCCTACTCACTGAAAGAAGGGACGGAGACTTGTCAACAAAGTGCTCCAGAACTGGTTTGGACTAGGCAAAGGCCTCTCTGCCTTCAGAGAACAAAGGAATTTGGGATATAAATATTGGGGCCCTGACCCCATGAATTTAGATCTCGCTGGAATCAAGGAACCTGCCAAGACGAAGAGCTGGAAGAGCTGCCAGGAGGAGTACTGCCCCTTTGCTGTGTTGTTGCTTTGTTGGGTTGGCCTGCAGCTGCTGCTTCTGCCTTGGGCAGTGAAAGGACTGGACTGAACTTTCTACAAACTTGTGCTGAGTATCTCCAAGGACCTGGAACCGAGCTGGCCTCCTGTTAAGAAGTCTCAGGGACTACAAAGACTTCACAAGCCTCTGGGTACTGCTTCTGGAATGCTGTTTCAGTTGCCACAGAGGAAGGGAACCGCAACCGACTCCGTCAACCGACTCCATCCCTGGCCAGTGACCTGTTTGCACCGCAGACCGCATCGCCCCGCTTCGCATCGCAACCCTGGTCTCACTGTAGGCGACGTCCGACGCCGTCCACATCGAGCCGCTGCTTGCACCGTGACCTGTGGGCACCGCAGTTTGCATCGCATCGCTTCACTGAACCAGCCGGACCCGACCGACGCGGTCGCTGCAACTGGCTCAAGAGTCGTGACCGCACCGCATTTGGGGCACCGCTCGCACGCCTGCGACGCACCGCTCCGACTCGCACCGCTGTCCGACGCCAGCTCCCGCACTCCGGCTTTGTCGCCTGCATCGCAACCTGTCAGCACCGCATCGAGCATCGTCTCACCCTGCATCGCACGCATTGGACTCACCGACTCCGTCTGCACGACGCTCATCGAGCCGCTGCCTGCACCGCATTGAGGGACACCGCACCTTGCATTGCTCCGTCTTGCACCGCAACCGCGACGAACGCCGACCGGCTCGTACACTCCGTACCAGCCACAACGAGAAAGGTACTGTGACCGAGTCTGTTCACGACTCTGCTGGCCCGTATCGACGCGGTCGGCTGGAACTGTTAGACTCTGTGGTTTTCAGCATCGCGGTAGGCTCGGACGGAGCTACCGACTCGTACGAACTTTGCTTTTGTGCTATTCCTGCAAAGAAGAAGTTACCGTATCAAGCATTCATTTTTAAAGTATAGTATTGTGGATTTTTGTCGTAATTGGTCTTGTCTTGAGTATATAAAAATATTGGTTATTTTTCTAAACTGGTGTGGTGTCCGTTTGTAGTGCTTACACTGTATTACTGTTGGTTATGTGCAAATGCTTTACACACTGCCTCTGAATTAAGCCTGACTGCTCGTGCCAAGCTACCACGAGGGTGAGCAGGGGTTACTTCACGAGTGTAACACCCTTACCCTGACCAGGAAGAAGGGTCCCTACTTGGACAAAGGTGCAAGCCCTTGCCAACTAGAGATCCCATTTCTAACAGTGTTTAACTGTGTGTGCTGTTTAGAATTATCCCACTGGGACCCACTCTCTACTGTACTGTCTTATACCAAGGTCCCAGTGGCTTATTTGGGTTTACCCTTTCTTTGTACCTTTGTTGAGTTAGGCCTGTGACTTCACAGTTAGCCTTCTGTAAGGATAGGCCCATTACAGTTGGCAAGCCACAGCAATCTCTGTTTTTTTATAGTCTTGCTGCTCTTGACACTACACAACAATCCCTGTTGGCTTTGTCCTATCCACTCGACCCATCACATCTGCCCGTGTGCTTGGCTAGGCCCCTGCTCAGACATCCATGTGTCGGGCTGAACTGGCTCCATTGATGTCCCACTGGTAACCCTGAGTTGGACAAGTCCTGCTCGAGCTTCACATCGTTTGACTACGCTGGTACCAAATGATGATCCACATTTAGAACTCTGCTTAGCTGGGACTTGAGCTCATCCCCAAAGTTACACCACAGTCGGGTCAGACTGGCCTATAGGGCAATCAGTGCCAGAAGAGCTGCTCTGGCAGGCTAGTCTGTGGGCCTGATTTATGGTCTGCTGGGGCAGTTTTTACTGTTGATTTCCCTGATATTAACCCAACCATTGCCTGCAGCAAGCACTAATGCATGCAGTCTTCCATACATTGCAAAACACTTATTCAGTGTGTCTGTCACAGTTCAAAACTGCCCCAATTTTCTAACACTTTTTAGCTATCTAATTCACTAATGGGGACCACTTTTATTTTGGCGCCCAGGCCTTTTTTTTGTCCCGGTCCGACCCTGGGTAATACTACTTCAAATGACTCCTCACAACTGGCACTCTGTTCACTGCTTGTGATGGTACACCACAGCTACCTACCCCTGTGTTTGTCTGGGCCAGGGCAGCTTCAATGGTGAGGTAATTCTAAGTGGCCACCAGATAGCTCCAAAGCATCAATTAGGGCCTAGTATCCAGGGGGACGGGTGGCAAAGTGTGACTTCCTCTAGGGCAGTAGAAATCCTTGCACCTATTACCGGGCCAGTTAATGGCTGTAGTACACCCCAGGCAGACTCCATCTTGACTCTGAAATAACTAGTCTTATATTGCCAAACTGGTGGTACTCGTGCAATATAGCCGAGGAAGGGAAAAAGGCTGAGTCGGACTCATTGGATATCAGCGCGTGACCTGCAAGTTACATACAAACCCCTTCTTCTAGGGTGTATTATTTACTGAATATGTGGTCTGTGGATTACTGCTGCTTCGCTAGTCCTCGTGTTACCTTCACGAAGGACTCCAGCCCTCCCCGGCGCTGCTCTCAAACTGCTGCTGATTGCTGCCTCGGTGTCGGTGAGAAGGGGTACCCCCATATCCCACATTCTTGCAGGTGGTCTCTGCCCATCTGTTGCACCTGCAGAGGGGGCGGGCGAGGTGCTCTCGGGTGAGTCCAATTAACGAGGGGAGTCTCTGCCGCGGAGGCCCCTGATGAAGCCTTGGCAGTGAGGGGGAATCCGCCCCTCATTGAGGAGGCCCGGGGCAGCCGGCTGTGGGCTAAATGAAAGCTCGGGAACCAGCGGGTCAAGGGGGTGCGCTGGGGGGCTATGACAATGGCCAGACGGGTTGGCACAGACATGAAAGGAGTCTCGCTCCGCGGGCATCAAGGTCACCTATGCGATTTCTTTCCTTTCAAAGACTGACCCGGGACAAAGGCATTACCTTCTGCTCTCGTGAGCCGGGCCGGAGAGGGGGCAGGCGAGCGCGGTGCCCCCTTGGGCACTGTAGAGGGGAGGGAACTTCCCAGGGCTCGGACGTCGGCCTTTGTGCCACCGTGCCACCCACCAAGGTCGTGAGGGGCAAGTCTACACAGAACAAGTGTCCCAAAACGTCTTCTGAGGATCCCCGTCACTAACCTGCAGAGGTGGTCTATCCAACAGATTAACAGGGAGAGCTGAGCTGGAACCGAGCCACGGGCCTGGATTGGCTCTAAGAACGCGTGCACGAGCAGAGCCATGAAAAGGTTTGGCATACAAACCATACAGCAAATAGCATGTAAAAAATATGAGAAAGTATCTTCAAACTTCGAAAAAGTTGCATTTCTTTGGTAAATAGAATTGTTTCACATTGGTACATCAGTTATTATATCACGTGTTAAAAGTGATAGCTTTTAAACATTAACTCCGAAACATTCATGCCCCCCCACCCTGGTTCTTATCCTGAAGACAATGACATTAGTGAACTACGAGGCATATCAGTTATAATGTGCACGATATATGTGGGTTCGATTTTTATTATACACAGAACAACATTAAAGTCTACTAAATCAAACACAAGAAATGTTTTTGCACTGCACGCATCCTTAACTCACTTATTTCAAATTGCTCTTATATGCACTAACAAATAACAAGCATTGGCAAAGCCAATAGGTCGCGCCTATGCAAGAGCTAATGGGTTTGCCAATGTGTTTTATCCATGTTGTACACCAGCGTGGCTGTTGTTCAGCATGGCTAAAAGTAAGTAGCACAGAGTGGAGTGTCATACGGTGGAGTGGTGGAGAGTGGAGTGTCGTGGCAAAGAGTAGAGTATAATGGCAAAGAGTGGAGTGTCATGGACTGGAGTGTTAGTGGAGTGTCAAGAAGTGGAGCGTCTGTGCGCTGTATAGTTTTATTAGTAAAACTGTATGTGCAAATGAAATGGTCATTTTAATTGAAAATGTGTTGCCTGTAATGGCAGTGCACTACTACACGATGCATACTCCACACTACGCTAATCCACTCTAAGCCACTCCACTCTACGATACTCTACCCCACTCTACGACACTCTACTCCACTCTACAACATGACACTCCACTCCACCACACCCCTCTCCACTCCACCACATTCTACTCTACGCCACTTTATGCTGCTTCACTATAGGCCACTCTATTCCACACTACGACACTCCAAAACACTCCATGCCACATTATTTCACTCTACGCCACTCCACGCTACGCCATTCCACTCTATGACACTTTACTCCACTCTACGCCATTAAGCCACATTGCATAATTATGTAAACATTTACAGCAAGCATGCAGGAATAACATAAACCACCAGCATGCAAGCGGCTGCGACTTGTGCCACTATTCTTTTTCATGCTAATTTTGTTTACAACAAAATGTGCCTTTGTGTCATAAATTGATGCAAGAACGCATTTTGTGATAAAATATAGCGCTAAGGGATGGATTTGCATTTCACATCATTTTAAATAATTTCCCAAAATTTTACATAATTACACAAAAAGAAATTACACAAATTTCACACACCCTAATTCTGATGATGCACTGTGGGCCAAATAGGCGGTGTGCTGGTTGTGATGCACCTGTCCTTGATGGTGGTGCAGGCTGGCAAGGGGGAGTCAGTTCAGTTCCAATAGAGTGAAGATAAAGCAGTCAAATTTCTTTAGGGCATTGATGAGATGTGCTGTAGCATCAATGATACCCTTAAGGGGGAGCCAGTGTGGAGTCTCGTAGATCATCTGGAGCTGGAGGTGCCTAAGGCATGCTCCTGGGCTTGGGATCTAATTTCTTCAATATCCCTGATTATGCCTGCCATCCACCCGCTCAAGTCCTTGCATCTGGTTAAAGAACATGCGGGAAGCAGAATCAGTGAATTGAACCCTGATTTACTTACATGCTGATCCTGGGGTCACTCTGGGGAATCGCGTCCTGCCTCTCCATGGATGGCCGCTGCTGACCGGAAGACTTTTGCTGGTTTGCGGACTTTTTGGCCACCGTGCTGCTTGCTGACATCGACGCTGTTCTGTGATCTGTTGCGGCGCGGCAATCAGGAGTAAGCTTTACCGCAGTTGCCCTGCCTCACTTTCAGACGTGAAGCCCACGGACGTACTTGGGGAGATCTTTTGGTCTTCGGGCGCGTGTGCCTTTAGTGCTGTCCTGTGTGGAAGATCGGGTGTTCGTAGGGAAGTCGATCCTCTGGCCGCCGTTCATTTTGCCCCCAATGGTAATGCCGGCTGCACGGATCCGCGACCAACGCTTGCACGGGCTGTGTTTACGTGCAATGGGCTTCTCTTTATGCATTGTTGGGCCTCCCTCTGTCCCTAAGGATCTTGGAGGGAACGGTTGAGCACCTTGCTCTCGTCCGCTTGTGTGCCAGGTTCAGCTGAGGACTTGACTCGTCACTAGTGCTTTGGGCGGGGGCTCTACGAGTGAGTGAGCTCTCCTTGCTCTCCTGCCGGCCCTCCGCTGATCTGGATGCTGAGTTCCCGGCCTGGAGCAGGGAGCGATCTGGGAGAATCATCTCGAGGTGAGCTGGTGCTGTGGATGGGGGTCAGTGGAGGGCTGCTCATTTGATGAAAACTCATGGGGGTGGCACTGTGGATTTAGCTACCCTCCATCTTGTTGTTGCTCCTCCCCTTCCACTCACGAGGGCGCCTCAACAAGATGGAGTCCTCCTTCCTGCCATAGAAATTAAAGTTGGACTGTTTCTCTGCCATCCAGCTCTTTATGGATAAAAGGGCGGCCATCTTGTAACGGCTAAGGAGTGCACCTCGACCATCCCATTTCTATTCTGGCGGATGCCAGGCTCACTCTTGACTTTAACAGAATTTCGGGGTCTCTCTGCCTGCTCCTCGTTCCCTGGCCCACCACAAGGAAGTTTCTCAAGAGGGCCTCCATGGAAATCTGAAATGGACATGGGTCTCTATCCGGGTGAAGCTTTATGAAAACTGAAAAAGGACTAAGATTATCCCCTGCTTCCTAGGAACCCAGATGTCAAAGGGGGCAGCCATCTTGGAAAGGTGGTTAGCTCTTACTCCTTAATACATAAGCCTCCTTGTTTATTACATATGCCTCCTTGTTTAATCCTTCTTTCATGCTTCATCACAGCAGTCTGGGCTAGGACCGTCAGCAATCGGTAGTGTAACCTTATTCGGCTCTGCAGCCTCACTTCTCTTATCTTGATCTGCATCTTGACACACAGCTAGTGTTTGGAGGGAGCTCTGATCTACCGCTTTTTGAATACGGAAAATTGCCCCCCCTTTAATTGGACTACCTTACCTCCTCTAATCTGATCGCTACCCTCATCATGGCTCAACACACCTCTAGTTCCTCTGACTTCCTGGCTCAGGTAGGATTGAATTCTTTTAAGATTTTCTACCCCCCCCCAACCTGTCGAAGAAAGCGGAAAAGTCTTTCAAACACAATCTCCTCAAACGATGTCCTGAAACGCTTATCTCGGACACCTATATTTCCTCGTCTAAGGGTACTGTGGTGACAGACCTAATTTTCTACACTCACAGAAGAGCCCAGTGGAGAAAGGCGCTAACTTCTGTGCTGCGTTCCAAACTGCTGTGCAAAACACCACACGGGTTCCATTTAAGCACACTACCCTCTCCTGCCCTTAAGGAAGATCTGACCATTTCCCTATATAATAACGGTAACATCCTCATTCAAGCCTCGGACCTGAATCTCAAGTGCTTTGACAGAATATTTTTGAGGATTAAAAATACACTTAATATCTCGAATCCGGCCACTCACCATCATATCAGCTTACCCACATTAACTGCACCCTCTGTTCCCTATGCCTCTTCTTCCCCCAATTCCACGTCCCCCTCTTTACCTATTTCTCGTGCTGTTATTTCCAACAGCACGGAGGATGAGTATTACACCCGCACAACTATCCCTGACAACCCTGATAACCTACCCCTGGACTCCAGTATTACCAACTCAAAGGCCTTGCACCTAGCTGCTATCCCCAGTACTTCTCCTCCTTTCCCACACCTCCCTTCCTCCTCCCCCTGTGCGTCCCCCATCGCATTTGTTAAATCCACCTTGCCCGTAACTAATCCTACTTAAGGTTATTCTCTGCGCCCCCTTGCACCGAAGCCTATTCCCCTCCATGCTAATCCTCCTCCCTTTTGGAGGTCGAGACCATACTCAAGCGGGACTCTATCTCCCACTGTAATTGTGATGAGGGACATACTTTGCCATCCAACACCCCTCTCACAAAAGGGTCATACCCACTTTCTCATTCTTGGCCGGCCGCTGATGGCGATAACCTCCCTTACCTTGAGGAGAAGATGGCTGACCTCAAGCAGGATCTCCTTGCTGTCAAAGATATCATGCAGACACTTTTACTGTTCTCCATGAAGATGGAGAAGCTCTGGAATCTATACCCCTCCCGGGGGACCGATCAACCCAATTCTCTAAGAGTTAATTACGGCGGGGATGAACGGTCTTCTATCTTTTCCCCACTTAGCCCTAGTTGGAGATCTAGGCCTCTTCCTAACCACCATGCTAGGCCCCGAAGGTTTCGTGTCCGTTGAGGACACTCTAGCTCTTCTTCTTCTTTCGTACAAGGGCTATGGGGGTGTCTCCTACAACTCAACAATCAACATCCCTACTATTACCTCTGACCCGGACAGAGAACCTAAGGTCAACTCCAGATCGGTTAATAAGGAAAACTTACTTCAGATAACCACCTCTCACCATGAAGTGGTCACTATCAACCTTCGCATCAAATCGATGCTTCTCAACTGCAGATCTGTCGTGAAACATGCAGCGGATATTTCTGATCTCATCATTTCGCAAAATTTGGACCTCTTGATTCTCACTGAAACCTGGCTTAATAAAGCCTCCGCCCCAGTTCTCGACATCCTAATCCCTCCTGATTATGACATTATCAGATGCGATCGACTTGTTAAAACAGGGGGGGGTATTGCCTGAATTCATTGCTCCAGCCTCACTATAAAACAATCTCAAAATGCTTCGTTGTCCTCGTGTGAGCAACTAGTCACCGAAATCTGGAATAATGGCAAGATTGTCTGTGTGCTCCACACGATTTATCATCCACCTGGTGATAATCTGCTTTTTATCGAGCAAATCATGGAGGACATTAGCACTTGTTTGGACCAACTCAGCCATATCGTCCTCGGAGACTTTAACCTTCATTGGAATGACACAAATGACCCTTTAGTATGCTCCTTTAAGGCTTTCCTCTTCGATCTCAATTTCACACAGATCTGTAAGGGACCTACCCACAACAAGGGTGCCACACTCGACCTAATCATAGCTAAAGACAATATCATTCAATTGGTTGACATTCTACCCTGTGACTGGTTGGATCATCATCAAATTTCCTTCCACATCTTGGAAAAGATCACACGCAGACAGGGCCAACCTCTCAAAGCTAAACAACTGACTCGCAATCTGAGAGACATCAACATTAATGTTCTAACATCCATCACCAAGAATAGGCTTCAGCCACCCCCTAACATGACCAACCTGGACGATCTGTCTGATCACTACATTAGCACTGTCGCTAATATTTTCGACACTATTGCACCGAAGCAACTCAAAAGGATTCCAGTCAAACAATCCAAACCTTGGTTTGATGGTCCACTAAATGATGAACGTCGCAAACTTAGGCTTTCAGAGAGGCTTTGGAGAAACTCTCCCTCCACTTCAAGCCTCATACAGTTAAGGAAGGTGAGAAGCTCCAACAACAAACACATTCCCAATGCTAAAACCGACCATTTCAGGGCTCAGCTTGACGGCGCTAAAAATAGACCCAAGAAGCTCTTCGAAATCATCAAGCAACAAACAAACCACTCTTCCAACCATATCTCAGCACCCATGAACTCCCTTCCTAGTGGGGAGGACTTCTCAGCACACTTCTCTGAAAAGGCAAGGAAAATTGAACTGGAGCTGCAACCTGCCTCTCCAATTTTGAGGCCTCTGAACTACACCACATCATCGGATGAAACTACGGAATCTTTGGTAGAGTCTGCTCCGTCCTTTCACATAGGTTGTGCTCCCAAAAACAATGCCTCTTGGGATTCTTTTCTTCTTCCAGATGAACGGAGCTGCCCCACTCTATGGCGTCCTTAAAACCTTCCAATCATTTCAGCGATCCACTACCTGCTAAGTTTTTTAAAGATTTCAATTCGACCATTCTCCCTCTTTGGTCCCGGATCCTTCGTGAATCTCTCTTGCAGGGGAGGATCCCTGATTGCCTCAAGATGGGTCAGGTCACTCCCATCCCTAAGAAGCCTAACACCAATCGAGCTGATCCTAACAAGTTCCGGCCTATCACCAGCATCATGACTCTAGCTAAATTGCTCGAGAAATGTGTCCACACGCAGCTTTGCAACCACATAGAGAAATTTCAACTCCTTGACCTCTGCCAGTCGGGTTTCAGAGCAGGGCACAATACTGAAACAGCACTAACTCACATCATTGATGACGCACTGAGATCCCTTGATCAAAATGTCCCTTGTCTTCTGATCCTTCTTGACTTGTCCTGAGCATTTGACTCCATCAAACATGAAAATTTGATTGCGCTTCTTCAACAGAGGATGGGTCTTTCAGGCCATGTCTTAAATTGGTTTGCCTCCTTTTTACAGAACCGCACACAAAGAATCAAAGTTAACCATTCCCTTGCAATCAGTACCCCAGTCACTATTGGAGTTCCTCAAGGCTCTGCACTTTCGCCCACTCTTTTCAACCTTTTTATGGAACCTCTCTCCGATATTCTGAACTGTTCTAACATTCATTACCCCATGTATGCTGATGACACGCAACTGTACTTGAAGATCTCCTCTCCAGAGGACATTAAAACCTTAAATGATGCACTTTTACAAACTCAGCAATGGCTAGCCCAGAACCATGTTTTGTTAAATACTCTCAAAACAGAATTCCGTCTTATTGCCCCCGCAACCACTCTGCACCTACCCTGGACTGGCGTAAACAACTCACTGCTCTTAACTGCACCCCTCATGTTGTTGACTCTTCTAAATCGTTAGGTATTACCTTGGATAAATACCTAAATATGCAAGCTCACATTAGTGCAACCATTAGGGGAGCCAATCTTCAGCTCAACACCCTTAAGAAAATCTAGCCTTTCCTTCCGCCCGAGGACATCCGGCCTGCAGTACAATCCCTGGTTATCACTCGACTGGAATATGGTTTGGTGACCCTTGCTGGGCTACCTAAAGCTAGTTTGGCTCCACTCAGAGCCACTCTGAATGCATCGGCCAGGCTCATCACAGGATCCAGAAATCATGACCACATCACGCCTGATCTAATTCAACTAAATTGGCTATCTATATACACATATGCCGAGGCACACAAAAATCAGTCCATACTGTTTCCAAGGCAGTGACCATATCAGTAATCACAGGAAGTCCATTTCACGTTTTCTTTTCTCTTTATTTTCTTATTCCTTTCTTCTCAATCTCATATAAAAAACACTGGCTGCCGACACGTGTTTCGTCCTATGGACTTTTTCAAGGCTGCAAACAATTTGATAATAATTAAAACCATACATATACAATATGTATTTCAATAAAAACAAAGGTCATGCCCACAACTGGACGATACCAAATGTAACCAACACCATCAACCCAAAAGTGCGCCATAAGAATAAGAAGTGGATCTTAATAAATAACACCACCTTAACAGACCAATCACCCGATGCATGATATTATGGGTACAGGAGGAGGAGCCACTCCTCAGTCCCAGAGTCCAAGCCAGAAAAGAAGAAAGTGAGGCGCATTAGAAAGTATGTAGATCCCGTGTTATTATCAGGGAGCAACATTCATCAATACAAAGTGACTGATGTCTCACCATAGGGCTTATACTAAAGAGCATGCTGAGCGAAAAAACCACATGAGCACTCTTTCTTACCCGAAAAGGTATGAAAGAAAGACCGGCAAGCCTGGACACAATACACCAGTAAATTTTGCGAGAAGGGAGATTCTGTATGGGAGACGCTTACAATGAAACTGTAGAACAGACAACGTAAGAAAGAACAACATGATTAACATGATTAACATGCATGGCGAGGGAGACTGCCCTAATAAAGATGATGAATAGCATGCAAAAGATACCAAGTAAGATATCACTGTATCCATCAATCAAAGACAGGCAGTGTCTCATGAAAAGGCAATAGTCCCTAGGCACACAAGTTAAGTCTTACGGTGGCCCCACACTGCAGCCGCAGACCCTCAACACTTGGGACCCGTGTGGTGACGTTATTTTACACCACTAGAACAAGAAAACTATCATGGACTAACCTGGATGTCCTAGCCGGACGTGGGATCATATGAACTGCCTGTGCGTAGCCCCAAAGAACATGTGCTTTGGCACAGTATGCTCGAAACAGTAATGAGATCCCAGAACAAGACCAGAATGTGGCCTGCAGTTCAAGTAATGGCTAAATGTGCCTGTATGGAGAGACAAGCATTGGCATAGCCAATAGGTCTCGCCTTTGGGACGTTATAAGTGTTTAGTGAGAGCTATTGGCAATGTTTTTAAGGTATGTTGTAGAGGGAGGGTTGGGGTAGAGAGTATCGTGCCTAGATGGTGTTTGTAAAAAGGAGACAACGATAGTGAATCATTTGTCAGTCCCGAGGCCGGCTCAACATCCGGTGATTCTGGGCAAATCACTTAGGGCCATATTATCAAGAACGGGCGAAAACATTATCGCAGCTTTAGCGGCAGGAAACTGCCGCTAAAGCGGCGATAAGGGGCTTGATAATATGCCCTATGGAATTCCAATAGAAGCCCGTTTGAAGGACATCAAACCTGGGCTTCTATTGGAATTCTATAGGGCATATTATCAAGCCCCTTATCGCCGCTTTAGCGGCAGTTTCCTGCCGCTAAAGCGGCGATAATGTTATCGCCCATTCTTGATAATATGGCCCATAATCTGCCCGTGCATAAAACATCAATTTTACCTCTTCCATTACATTTTAATGTTAGGATGTATGACGTCTATATACGGAGGACTAATAGTACGAAAATGAAACATAATGATCATAAAAATGAAGGAAATTGTTGTCATTGCATGCACAAATTTAAGCGCATGTATTATTGTGAAAATAAATCTTTAGCCTTTGTCATCAACGCCAAACGTTCGAAGGGCTGTTATTGGCACAAAAAAGTCATTTAGCACTGGCACCACATCACTGGTGTCCTGTTTGTGCCTGTGAAGGGGTAGGGAAGAGTCCGTCGCTTGCCCAGCCAATTAAAAGCTTGTTATGTTGTGGAAAGTCAATCGCAGCATATTGTTGTGGCAATAAGAGGCACGTTGGCAGCACTGCGCAGCCAGTCACATGTTAGTGTAGCATCTGTGGAAGGTATGTAAGTTAAGGGCGGAGTCAGTCAGTCTGAAGTTGTGCCGTAAAATTCCGGGAGGGTTGAGGTAGAGAGTATCGTGCCTAGATGGTGTTTGTAAAAAGGAGACAACAAGTCGAAGGGAAGACGCTGTCTGTGAAAGGCATACAGCACTGGATATTCAGTCAGATTGCAAGCGAAAGAGAAAGCACGGTAACCTGACCCACAACGAATGCAGCTGCCGCCCTGCGCGCCACTGCTCGCTCCCGAGAGCAAAACGCAGTGGGAGTGAACATTAAAAAAAGAGGTGGGACATGCGCCCGCCTTTAGCCATTTGCGTGCTTTCATGTTTTAAAGACACACGCAAAAGCCAACCACATGCGTGGGGGGAGTCAGACCCACTCAGAGTAGTTTAAAGTACTTACAAGAAGCCTCGCAGGACAGCGCATGCGCGCTGCGCTAGGCTGGACCTAAAGAAACATGTGAGAGCAACATGTGCCAATTATTAGGCTGCTCAAAGGATAAATCACTAATGTGGTTAGCATAATCATAAACTAACCTGTTCGTGCTCATAAGGCGCCGTGGAAGTCCATCTGGATATCAAGAGGGCGAACACTATGTATTTGTGTCACCCAGTAAAAACACTAATGTATACGGACCAAAGTTGACCTTGGGTGCCTGCACGGGAAAAATGGGAAAGAGCATGCCAATGAGTAAGCAGTCCAAGAACAGAATGTATCTAATGTTGTGGCCCTGTCACAAAAACTAACCTGTTCCGTCCGGCATGAAAGTAATGCCAATGGTCCTCGGACGTTCAGATTATACCAAAAGGGGGAATATACAAACCCTCACGGAGATGGACACCTTCCTGGTGTGTACTCAAAAGGTGCAGACTACAAGTAGTGAGAACCCCCATTGAGGGCTATGTAAAACATTGTAGTAGTGGTGCATCCTACATTAGAATAGTAGTACCCGCATCAAACCAGTGGTGCATCCTACACTAGTCGAGTAGTACTCGCAAAATGTGCTACATATACACCCATACGAGTTATGCGTCATAGAACCAAGGAGTGTTTCATAGCATAACACACACATTTACGAAGACAACGGCAAATCCCAAGAATACATGGGCATAACTAATTAAAATACATAGTAAAGATAGTCATTTAGATATCAAAATGTTTAGGATCTGGTAAGATGCTGGGTAACCCTGTGTTTAAGACACTTGGAAAGACCCACAATTGATAATATATCTGGGGCAACCAAGTCATCAGGAGTACAGTATCACACAATGTTTGATAATGTATGTAGAACACAGCCAATCTCATGTAGCTACTTAGGGGGGGGGGGAGAAATCAGATAAAAGATTCCTAGGACTGGCTGCACGAGCACTTGAGAGCATGTGTGTACAAAAACTCAGACATATATTAACTTAAGGGAGAAAGGTGTAAAGTTCCCTATCTAGGTTGAGACCCATGTCTACTGCTATTAGTCTGATCAGCCATCTACTTTCCAGTTGCCTAAGTGACAGTGTTTTATCAATCCCCCCCTCCCCGGCTCGAGGGGCTTAACATATCAATACCATGGAAGGAGATTTTGAGTTGTTCTTCTAACCCATGTACATTGTTGTAATGCACAGCCAAAGGATAATCAGTGTTGTTATTTTTAATTGCACGCACATGCTCCTGTATGCGCTCCTTTAAGAGTCTTATAGTGCTACCTATGTAAATCCAGTGGCGGCTGGTGGAATTTGAAACTGGTGGGGGCGTAAGCAGAACGATTCAACGTATGCGAGCGAGCGCAGCGAGCGAGCTGGATGGCAATAAGGGGGGTTCGGGGGGGTTCTCCCCCCGTGAAGACATTTTTTAAAAATTGGCATCTTTTTGGTGCGATTTTCAGCACTATTTCTGTGATAAATGGACTAAAAATTCAGTTCTTCTAGGCATTCATAAAAGAAAACTCATACATTATTTCAGAGAATTTCTGGGTTGCCAAGCAAGTCTGACTTCTGAAGAGGGCTAGGGTACTAAGCAAGACTGTTTTGGCTCTACCCTTTCCAATAGAAAACACTAGTTAGCGATGTGAACAAGTTCAATTGAAAAATCTGGGGTCTAGGGAGAGTCCCTCTCCTGAGAAAGAAATGTAAAAAGATTGGCAAATGGTGCATTTTAAAGCAAATGAATGCAGCGAGAAAGCAAGGCTTATTAAGCAGTGGGACGGTATAGTCTTGAAATATTAAACACATTAAAAACTGCCCCGTATCTTCTTGCATTCATTTGTTCAACAGTTACTGTAATATGTAAATTGTTCTGCATGACAACTTTAGCCCTTTAAAATGTATGCTTGCACAGTGTCTTGCACTGCATGCAGCATTAACTTTGGAAAATATGCTCTAACCAGACTTCAGGAAGCACCCAGAGCTTCTGGCTGTAACCAGTCATATAGAAATATGTGCAGACAGGTCTTTAAGTGAGATGAAAAAAATGGGTGCTCCCTATAAAGGAACATGCCAAATACATTTCTGTGATTCCCATAGTGTGCCATCAGACCGGTATTTTGGTTTCTCTCCGAGACGTAAATTTATCCAGATAAATGGCACAGCAACTGACATACGCCTAAAGCCTGTCAGTATGATTGGCTTTGTCACTGGGTGTTAGCTGTTTAAGATAAATGCGTAACAACAATGATTTCTTATAAATAATTAACATCGAAAATGTTTAAATTCTGAAATAGTGAGTCTGTGAATTAAATAGCATTGAGGCCTGTGGAAGGAGTTTTGGCCTTCAATTATGTGTGCTTTATGTTAGATATGTAGCCTCTTTTTCTCTGCATATCTTGTCCATCTGCACATCTTCAACCCCCTCTCTTTCCTCTTCAGCATCCTCTTTTCACTCTTCCCTGAATGCCCTTCCTCACATCTCTGTCACTTCACCGCCCCCAACATGCACTGCACTCCCTCAAATATAAGCATAAATCAAGTCCTCCCCTAAAATCAGTGGAATCACAATTTTAGTCTGAGAAACTGTTTTCATGTCTCTCGCCTGGGGAATGAAGGCAGCATGAACTAGCCCGTCACAAATATGTTCAATAAATAGGCTGCGTAATTCCTGAGAGGAGGTGAAGGGGAAGAAGCGATAGTGTTGAGTGGTCAGACATTCGGGGCTTTGAAGCTCTCCCCCGGGCTGTGATTGTAATAAACCCGAGTACATGGAAGGGATGTCTGGCTCATGCGCATTTTGACAGAGACATGTAAATAGAAAAGCTGCAATAATGGAGTGAAAATGAAAACATTTTAAAACTATATTTTAGAAAAGCCGCAAAACGTTTCAACACAATTCACTCTTTTCTTTGTACATGCTGCTAATATTCAGAATATGCATCCCTTTTCACGTATTTATCTATTTCTTCTCACTTACATTGAGTCTCAGCTAAATTGTGAATATCACAAGCTGAACGGCATTCCGCCCAAAACAGGGGAGACAGCTTCAGTGCCACGACAGGACAGACATCCAAGGCACTGCAGGACAGACAGCCTCAGCACTATAGGAAGTGCACACTCAATACTACACAATACAGGCTCGCAGCACTACACAATACAAACCTGCAGCACTACTGGAAGGATAGTCTCACCCTCTGTGTTTTCCTTTTTTGGACCCGCAGTGCTCTGCTGTTACCCCTCCACCCTTCCCTGCAGCCTTACCTTCTATTACACACAGCTCTGCCAGGGCACCTCAACCCTGCTCTCCGTCACACTCTCTTACTCCAATATTAGAACATCATATTTCAGCTCTGATAGTGCACCTCACTCCTGACCTTTCAGCCCCTTTCCTATTCCAATAGGCAGCTCTGATTTTGCACCTCAACCCTGCCATATATATACTTTCCCAGTATTTAGGGCCCACAAACAGCTGACAATATACCTCAAACCCGCCCTGCAGCTTCCTATTACAACTCTGCCAATGTCCCTCAACCCTGCTCTGCAGCCTGCCTTCTTATTCCGCTGCTGTTAACCCGACACAGCATGGCCAGTGCACCCTCACGCCAACGTGTAGTAATTACTATCCTTACACGTGGCGAAATGCACACCTGTAAGAAATCGGCACAGGTTTAACGAATTGTGCAGAGTGTGCGCCATACATGTTAACAATGCCCAATAAGGTTCACGAAAGACGCAGTGAATATATTCTCCAGCAGACAGTAATGCCGTTTTCTTTTCCTATGCTGCGAAATCAAACATTCTGTTCGTTGCACAGGGTGTGAAGTGAAGCTGGTTATGCATGCAGCAGCTGGTAGGGGTGAGTGAGATGTCTGGCAGGAAACATGCAAATGAGCAGAGGAAGTGAGAATCACTCCCAGCGCACGTACAATCAGCGCTAGTGCCGGGGTTGCTTAAGTCTGGGTAATGTGCAGAGCTTGTCGCCTCAGTGGCTGGGGCTTTTTGTCACTGGTGCAGGGGTACAGAGCCTTTCATCTCTATGGTTAGGGGCATATAGGAGTGGTGCAGGCCTACAGAGCTTTCCAACTCTATGGTTAGGTCGGAAGAGTACAATTGTTTTCTTAGATTGTGAGTCCGTGTAACACAAGGCCACGTTGTAGCTTTACATGATATTAACTCTCTGATATGATGTTGGTGAGTGTTATGTCTCACCAACTGGTCATTACCTTTGAACATTATGCTGCCACTTGCCGTATTTCAACAGCATCCATCCACTGTGACCATTTGATTTGACACACTAATGCTAATTTAAGTGAAAAATTCTGACATAATGATCTAGACTCCGAGTGAGAGTCAGGCCCATGTATATATGAAAGTATCGTTTTGAAGGAAACATACATCAGACATCCATTTGCCGCGCTGCCGGATCCGAGACGCCTGTAGTGTACATCATAACGAGCGCAGCTTTCCCACAGGGCTTCACAAGGCTCCTATCAGTGGTGGCGGCCTTGCATGTCAGCATGGAATGCAGCAGGTCATATGAGGAAGGAGTGCTTTCACGGCAGAAGCTTTGATAACTGGATCATGTTTTCATGCCAGAGTTGACGCTGTTTGTGGCGATTGGCGAACATTAAAGGTGGTAACATTGCTCGGTGGGTTTGAGCGCCCGATGTTAACCATCTGCCTGTAATCTGCACCAGTGGGCTGGCAGGGCTGTCATCCTGACCTTTATCCTACAATTCCCAGCTGGCACGCGCAGCAACAATGCACACCCGAGATACAGCGGGATGATATGCACGCCTACAGTGACTCACTCATGCCACTCATGCCGACATAGCCATAGCATAGACCCGCCACAAAGACACTGAACTTAAGTCAACACCAACTCTGGGGGAACCAGCTTTCTACAGTGACTCATGCCGACATAGGCCTTTTGCACGATTACATAGGCCCACCAAGACACTGAAGTCAATCTTACACACAGTCAAGACACTGTGCTGAGGAAACAAGAAGGTGATTGGTGTAACACTTGAATTAATCTCAGTCACTGGTAATTACAGTGCCCCGCATCTCAGTCCATCACATTAGAAGTCACAATAGATAGAGGCTATATGTGAATCAGCCCTGCTCCACTCCAAAAGGAATATTCTAGCCCGAACTGCCAGGGCAGGCCACCTACACAGGGGAACACAAGCAACCCCAGACCTCAAGACAGTGAATCAATTACAACTTTCAACAGGTCAGAAAGCAATACCATGAATTACTGATTTTTCATCAGTGAAAAAAGATACATAGTAAAATCATATAATACAACAGAAAATTATTGCAGGAACCAATCATGAAATTTTCCATTTCTAGTTAAATGTACTACTCAAGATAGCGTCTCATGTTTCTCCATATCAGCAAACCATGTGATGGACCCATTGGATCATAAACGTATGAATACAAGTATTGCATGTGCAATAATTTACTAGAAAAAAGGTTACCAGAACTAAGACCGGAGGGGATGTCTGATATACAAGGAAAATGTAACTACGAAAAAAAAAGATGGAACCGGAGCGGAATGCTCTGACTGCTGACTATCCTGCTGCGCTGCCCCAGGCGGTTACACATTTCCACTGAGTTATTTTATGACCAGGCCAGTATGTTATTGAAATATTATCTCTTTAGCCTTTCTCATTCTGCTAAGAAATGACAGGCTCTGCGAACAGTAATGCTCACTGAGGACATAATATGGAGCCGGGAAGGAAATTCAGACGGGCCAAAGAACAGCGCCGCGCAGAGAGCTCTATTAAAGAAAATCAGCCGTGCGTTGAGATTACATATAAATTATAATATGGCTCACCGGGATGGCTCGAGCCGCTTTGAAGCTGGATGCTTCTTTTACTGCAAACATTTCTCCCGTTGTTAAAAGCTAGGGGTTACTCGTGAACACACCAGGAACCGCAAAGTGAAATTAAGCAGTCGCGGCTCGCAGTACTCGCGGGGGGGTCGCGCGGGGGTGGGGGGCCGACCGAGGGAAAATAAAATGTAGAAAACTTACCTGACCGCCTCTGCTCCTGGTCCGCGTTGGTGCCTCTTCAGGAACAGCACTGGAGTGGCAACCCCTCAGCCAATCCTGGCGCTGCTGCAGCGCCAGGATTGGCTTAGGGCACGGTTATTCTTCGCCCACCGCCTGCCCATTAGGAGACCGAGGGGCTCCTAATGGGCATGCGCAAGCCAATGCAAACACAAGTGCGCATGACTGGGCACGGGCGAAAAATTCGCTCACCTTCCCCACTCATGCGCACTTGTGCTGCTGCCTGTCCCTGGCTGGTCTGACAATGCATGTCAGTCAACATGACGCCGGACCGCCCACTCCCTTCAGACTCTGAAGGGGGTGGGCGGTCCGACGTCATGCTGACTGACATGATTGTCAGTTCTCCCTCGGCGTCTCTGAACTTAAGTAAACTGAGTCAGAGACACCGAGGGAGCTGCGGGCGCGGAAGGGCGGGGGGGCAACGCCCCAACGCCCCAATGGACGCACCGCGCCTGTGTAAATCAAACCGCAAGTACATACAATACAATACACCACGTATTTTGAGTTACAATCCATAAATCTCATGATTTTATAGGTTTTCGGTGTGTTGTACTGAAATTTAATGACTCTGTTAGTGGCAAAACAGCAAACACTACAGTGTCCACATTTATGGAAGCCTGCAGGCAAGCCAGGTAACCAGGTGTTGGCTATAGTGGGTCTCAGGTAGCTGTGACAGAGGGTTTGTCTGATGGTTCTACCCCTACTGTGTACAATGTTTGGTTTCTCAGTAATCACCATACTAAGTGGGCCATCCATCTTCAAAATATGCCAATGTTTGGACATGATTTTATATAGGTCAGCACTGGCCGCGCTGAAAGGAACAACAATGGCAGGACTTTGCTTCCTGTCTACAGTGTTAGACTTGTTGCTGACCGGTCTGTTATGTAGTAGGTCTGAGCGTTGCACCTTTCTAATCTTGGTCTTAGCTTCCTCAAGTACCTATTTCGGGTATCCCCTATTTGTGAATCTCCTTTCCAGATTTCTGAGTTCCAATTGGAAACCTGCGTCTGAACTACAATTGCGCCGAACCCTAATCATTACCCCCAATGGGATGGCCTTTATTTGTGCTTGTGGATGAGCACTGGAAGCATGCAAAATGGAGTTACATGCAGTTTGTTTCCTGAATAGCTTAGATCTAACATGTTGTCCCTCCACATACAGGGTGGTGTCCAGATAGTCAATGCTTTCATTGCTGTAATGATGTGTGAACTGGATGTTGAAGCTGTTGTTGTTCAGAAACAGTACAAATTCATTAAGTGTGGCAGCATTACCTGACCACAACATCAGCACATCATCTATGTATCATACCCATAGAATGATGTGTTCAGTGAAGGCTGATGGGCAGAGTGTCCAGACATGGACTCTTTCATACATTCCCATGTACAGGTTGGCAAAAGACAGAGAGAATTTCGCGCCCATGGTCACCCCCCGTGTTTGCCGATACCAGTCACCATTGTGCATGAAAAAATTATTATCCAGCACAAGAGTAATGATGTCAATGAGCATGACATTATGTTCCACCAGTGTCGCGCTTCTGGTGTCCAGAAAACGTTGGACTGCCTCCAAACCCTTGGGTTTGGGGATACATGTATACAGAGACCTGATGTCTAGTGTGACTAGGAGATGCCCTTGTGACCACTCAAAATACTCTACCTTACCTAGCAGGTCTTTCGTGTCCTTTAGATATAAGGGCAAGTTGTGCACCAGGGGCTGCAGGAAAATGTCAATGTACTCAGAAAGTTTCTCCGTAGGGGACCCAATTCCAGAAATAATGGGTCTACCTGGTGGGAAAACCCCACTTTTATGTACCTTGGGTAGTATGTAGATACATGGGCCTGTGGGGGTGAGATTAAATAGATATCTGCATTCTGCGTCAGTCACCAACCCATGTTCCCTCCAATGTTTCAATTTCATCTCTATGAGCGTGGTGGTACCCCCAAAGGATTGTGTGTTACTTTCTCGTACGCTAAGGTATCCGATTGCTGCTGATCAATTTCCTGTATATAGTCTTTTCTGCTCATTACGACTATGTTCCCCCCTTTGTCAGCCTCCTTTATGACTATCTCACTGTTGTTGCCCAGTCTGTGTAGCGCCTCCCTCTCTTCCTTGCTGATGTTGTGTCTAACGTTCTTACGTCTTGTGTGGTAGTCATCCTCTAGTCCGTACAGTTCTTTAGTTACCATATGATACAAAATGTCGATAACATTGTCGGCAGACAAATTTGGAGTAAATCTGGACTGTTGTTTGAGTCCACTATTTATGTCTATGTTTGTGTCAATGTCCAAGTCCTGCAAGATCTGTATGACCGTAGGTGTATCAGTATCTTCCTGTTCAAGATACAATAATAGTTGCACATCACGTACATCTTTGACTGTCATGCTACAATCTGTTCCCACTCTGACACCCGTTGTATCACTCGTAACTTTATTTGAGAATTTTTTTTTCAATTTAAGTGTTCTTATAAATTTGAACAGACCAATATGCAGGTCAATAAAGTTAGGGAGAGATGCTGGACAGAAACCAAGACCCTTGCTCAAAATTTTTATTTCATTGTTGTTCAAAACATACTCCGATAAATTTATGACATTGACGTTATCAGCCGACGTATCAGATGGACCTACATAGTCACTATTGGCTATTTTTGTTATGTTCGTGTGACCGATCTCGTTGTCATTCGCTCTTTTTCTTTTTGTCCCCCCCTGTCCTCTGGTTTTGCCCCTTCTTGTTTTCTTTGGTTTTGCTCCTGGTTTTTTACCCTTTGTCTCGTGCCCTTGCGGAACCTCTCCATTTCCAATAAAAAAAGAAGAGGATTGTCCTATATTGGAGCTTGTTTAGGGCCCAACAGATGTGGTGGATTCCTCACTAGTGTAGCTGGTTATGCTGGAGATGTCTTTCTCACTGGATGCGGCAGTAGCCCCGGGTCCACCCACTGGGCCCCCCACAGTGTTCGTTCTGTGGTTAATTTTAATATTGTCTAACTTGCTAGCATAGGTGAAAACCCTGCCGCTCCTGTAGTCATTGTCGTCTGCTTAATCTTGCACATCTTTTTATCCTTTATGTACAGCTGATGGTTATGCAGTACATCCTTGAGTATTTTATAGTTTTTATCCGCTACTTCTGGTAAGTTCATATGTTTTATATCCTCCTCCAAATCCTTTATCTCTGCTAGTAACTTTTCTCTTTTGGTGGTAGCATCTCTTATTAGTATGTCCATCATACCATAGGATGATGAAGTAATTAGATGCTCCCATTCCTTCCATAGTTCACAACCCAAATCATCCAAGGAGGGAAAAATTACCACCCTCAAACCCCTGGGAATTGGTTTGATATCTACATACCTTTGCAAGATGGTGGCATCCCACCATCTAGAAAGTTCTTGTTTTTTAAGGCGTTCTAGCCTAACAAACTTCTTTTTTAGACCCTCTTGTTTGGGCCCTGTGGTCATTTGAGGTCTGGTGCTGGTGTTGGTTTGAAATAGTTCCTCTAAGAGGCTATCTCTATTATCGTCAAAGGTTGACATTTTGTCCAAAATCACATTCACTAATTAGACAGTTAACGATTTTTCAAATCATATGTAACAAGCAATCAAACGAAACCAGTAAACACATGAAGTAACTGGAGATTCAAATAGAGTGCAGACCAGGCATATACAATATAAATTAATTCACACAAGCGCACAGAGGTGGCAATGCCTACTTGCGAATGCACATCTATTTACTAAGTCAACAGGAGCATCGTATGGACATCTGTGTAATGTGGTGTGGTGCTCTCCAGGCAATAAGTCTCCTGCCACCCAAGAAGAGACACACTCTAGAGAGAAACCACCTGTGGTCACCAATCGCGTCTGCGTTTCGATTTTCTTATAAGATGTCGCTGGCCTCATTACTTGGTACGTTTATGAGGCCATCCTCAAAGTGGTTAACAACATGCTGTGTTTTTAATATTGGGGCAACTCACGCTGTGGAATAAAAAGTTAGGAGTGCGTATGTGAGTTGTACCCAATTTTACTTGAGACTTCTTGTGTCTCATTCTTCTTTGGGTCTTGTTTTTCTTTTTCAATTTTTCCCACCTTTCCCGCACTGGACAGATATTTTATTTTATATGAGAAAGTTATCGATGATGATAAGTACGTGGGCAAGCTGGTGAGAACCTGCCAGTAGCTCCTCTGGTGGTGCGCACGTGAGATACTTTCTCATTTCCCTACACTTTTTTGCACCTTTCTGTCTTTGTGACACGTATATACTCCATTGTTGACTGGTGCTGGTTGAGTGAACTGACTGTTGACTGGTATCTCTTTCTCCCTACTGTGGGACTTTTAAATTATTAATTATTAAGGCACGGGGGATTAGGTCAGAGTTCATGAAAAGAACTACTGAGTTTGGGAAAAGATAAATATATCGCCCTATAAGTAATCCTACGTATTCATATATACAAATTGGTAAAAGTGCCTAACAATGCCAGGTCCTTGTTGTTGGATTATATGTTGATTGAAGGGTGGCCTGGCATATAGATTCCCTCTGCAGCTCCTTGTTGGATTAACGTTTATGTACATACCAAGTAGGCATGCATTTTTGTGATGTTATTAATCTTCCCGCCTAATATGTCCATGCATTTTAGGTTATGGGACCCCATGGAATATAATCTTTCTGTACACAGGCAAGAACATGTGTTTTGCCAGCATGTGTGCGTCTCGGTTTCTTTGTTTAAAAAATATATATATATATATTCTGGCTCCAGTACTCAGTACTGATACTTTTGCACACTTCCAGCATATGGATATTTATGCTTGGACCCCACTCCAATATGGCGCCCATGGTCAGTACCTAAGCAGATTCCATTGCTTGTTGTCCTATTTCGGTGTCTTGTCACATGATGCATGCTGTCTTATGGTGGGCGGTATGAGCATTCAGTGCTCACAGGCTTCCAGACATGCTGTGGTCCGCTTGACTCTCAGGTTAGTGTTTAGTGCACCGGCTCACAGTGGTTGGGCTTTGTCGGCCATCGCATATTTGCATATTTGAATGGTGATGGAGTTTGGTTTCCGATATTTGTACGGTTTTCTTTTATCATGCAGGCTTACCAAGGCTATCTAACGGTTGGTTGCCGTGGTACTTCACGGTTCGACCGACATCACTTTTACCCTTTCCTGAACGTCCGAGGACCATTGGCATTACTTTCATGCCGGACGGAACAGGTTAGTTTTTGTGACAGGGCCACAACATTAGATACATTCTGTTTTCGGGCTGCTTACTCATTGGCATGATCTTTCCCATTTTTCCCGTGCAGGCACCCAAGGTCTATATACATTAGTGTTTTTACTGGGTGACACAAATACATAGTGTTCTCCCTCTTGATATCCAGATGGACTTCCACTGCGCCTTATGAGCACGTACAGGTTAGTTTATGATTATGCTAACCACATGAGTGATTTGTGCTTTGAGCAGCCTTATAATTGGCACATGTTGCTCTCACATGTTTTTTCTATCCATACAGGCGCATTTAGCCATTACTTGAACTGCAGGCCACATTCTGGTCTTGTTCTGGGATCTCATTACTGTTTCGAGCATACTGTGCCAAAGCACATGTTCTTTGGGGCTATGCACAGGCAGTTCATATGATCCCACGTCCGGCTAGGACATCCAGGTTAGTCCATGATAGTTTTCTCGTTCTAGTGGTGTAAAATAACGTCACCACACGGTTCGGTGAGGGTCTGCGGCTGCAGCATGGGGCCTAGGGACTATTGCCTTTTCATGAGACACTGCTTGTCTTTGATCGATGGATACGGTGATATCTTACTTGGTATCTTTTGCATGCTATTCATCATCTTTATTAGGGCAGTCTCCCTCGCCATGCATGTTAATCATGTTGTTCTTTCTTACGTTGCCTGTTCTACAGTTTCATTGTAAGCTTCTCCTATACAGAATCTCCCGTCTCGCAATATTTACCGGTGTACTGTGTCCAGGCTTGCCGGTCTTTCTTTCATACCTTTTCGGGTAAGAAAGAGTGCTCATGTGGTTTTTTCGCTCAGCATGCTCTTTGGTATAAGTCCTATGGTGAGACATCAGTCACTTTGTATTGATGAATGTTGCTCCCTGATAATAACATGGGATCCACATACTTTCTAATCCGCCTCACTCTCTTTTTTTCTGGCTTGGACTCTTGGACTGGGGAGTGGTTCCTCCTCCTGTACACACAATATCATGCATCGGGTGATTGGTCTGTTAAGGTGGTGTTATTTATTAAGATCCACTTCATTTTCTTATAGCACACTTTTGGGTTGATGGTGTTGGTTACATTTGGTATCGTCCAGTTGGGGGCGTGACCTTTGTTTTTTTTTAAATACATATTGTATATGTATGGTTTTAATTATTATCAAATTGTTTGCAGCCTTGAAAAAGTCCATAGGACGAAACACGTGTCGGCAGCCAGTGTTTTTTATATGAGATTGAGAAGAAAGGAATAAGAAAATAAAGAGAAAAGAAAACGTGAAACGGACTTCCTGTGATTACTGATTTGGTCACTGCCTTGGAAACAGGATGGACTGATTTTTGTGTGCCTCAGCATATGTGTATATATTTGTATTTCTACAGAGACGTTTCTCTCTAGAGTGTGTCTCTTCTTGGGTGGCAGGAGACTTATTGCCTGGAGAGTACCACACCACATTACACAGATGTCCATACGATGCTCCGGTTGACTTAGTAAATAGATGTGCATTCCCAAGTAGGCATTGCCACCTCTGTGCGCTTGTGTGAATTAAATTGGCTATCTATAGAAGCTAGGATACGTTTCAAGATAGCTTGCGTGACGCATAAAGCTATTCATTACAACACCCCGGTTTACATGACTAAAAAGCTTGAACTATCTGGCTCGAGTCAGAACTTAAGAAGTTTGACCACCCTACTTTTGAAACCTCCCAAATTCAAAAGGAAAAGAACTTACAATCGTGCTTTCACTGGTCTTGTTCCAAGAATTTGGAACGCTCTTCCTCTCGAGATCAGATCCAACCCATCCACTGCATCTTTCAAGAAACATGTCAAATTGCTAATCCTGAGTGAACATCAACAGCATTAACCTGGTTACCTCCCCTAGCCTCCTCTCTCTCCGGATTTGATACTTCTTATATACCATTTGTTTGAATTTTATTCTTGCCTGTTCACTTGTTATCTCGTCATATGGACCTTCTGAAACTGTACTGGTCCCTCCAGTCTGCTGACTCCCCTGCCCCTTGACCTTGATTGTTCCCCCCTTTGCTTGACCGTGTGATTATTTAACTACCTTTGCCACTTTATACAGTGCTCTGATACCCGTAAGGGTCATGTTAATGCTTTATAAAACTTTTCAAATAAATAAAATAATTCATGAAGCAAGTTGTTGCCACTATCCTGATGCAAAAGTTTGAAGGCTTGAATAGCAGTTCTGAATTCACTTTCTGGAAAGAACAGTTCAACTTTCTCTAGTAGACAGAAGGATGGTTCCAACCCATCTTGTTTTGAGATGAGGTCGGCGTCAAGGGTGAATCAAAGTGACTTGGAATTGGGTGAAAGTTGCAGTTCAAATTCAAATCTGCTGGAGAAAGTTGGTCAGCAACATAAAGAAATGCTTTGATTACTTGTCAATAATATCCCATACCAAACTAACAACCCTCCGGGGTTACCCTTTTACCAGATCAGTAAGTAGGGATGGACCTAAGTACTCCTTCACTGTAGCTGCAACTACCAACTGGAACTTGCTGACCTTTGATGGCTGAAAAAAGTACTTTTCTAATTTACCGAAAGTATATAAAGACACCATTTCTGCATCTTCTTAATGTAATACTCCCTCCACTCCTAAAGACTTCTACTGATCTCCTAAAATGTTATTATAACTTATGATGTTCTTTATATGTTCCAATCGTGAACCATATTTCTTTTGTTGTGAGTGAATGCATTTAAGTGAGCAAAAAGATTAGGATATATACAGCACAGCATTTGCCCAAGGGCATCTTGGCTCTACGACCAACAAATTAAAAAATCGCACAGACTTCCCACACTCTATGACTGACTGGCCATGCCCCTTCAAACAAGAGAAAGGAGATTTCAGGGACTTATGGAGCCTTCCATGGTTAGTGATCATGATTGTGCCTCCAATTGTTCCAAATAATCTCTCAGGTTTTATTTAATGTGGTCAGCTGATTTATCTGTAAACCCTAATGCCCTGTGGTGCAGGTGCACTATATAAAACTGTTATATAAATAAATAAGGATGAATAAGTAATGGAGCAAGGAAGATGGACACAGGGAGGATGGAGATCAAGATAAGTAATTGAAGCATTAATCCTTGGGTCTATTTCCTCACTGTTGGGAGTGAGCAAAATTGTCATTATGCTGGCATAATTTCAGATATTTGCCAGCATTTCGTGTTTAACTTGCTATACAAAACCCCCAAATTACACTATTACACCATGTTGCATTTTTTCCGTTCATTCAGGTAAAATCCTATCACAGGAGCACGGGAAAAACATGAACGAACAGAGCGTGAGAGGCTTTCGTTCAGGCCATGTGTGATTTAGAACTATTTTTAGCGTGAAATACGTCCTCGTGTCCAAGTTGGATGCAAGGATGCAGTTTGTACTAAAAATGGGGAGAAATTCTGGGATTGCAGTTCGATTATTTTGCATAATTTTTCCGGAAAGGAAATTAAGCACATTTCTCGCACCCTGTCTCAACTCACACTTTTCTAAATGAGGACCTATCATAGGGGTCGATTCCGATTCGGGCCGGAAATTTCTCCGACCGAGCCGGACCCGGAGAGATTTCCGACCGAATCGGACCCGTGCAGTCCGACCGAACGAGTACGATGCGGCCGTATGTTATCGGACACGAGTCGGTCGGACTCCCATTGAAGTCAATGGGACCCGGTCGTACAACGCGTACGCGGGCTCCCATTGCCTCAATGGGTGCGAGGCGGACAAGGGCGCCCCCTACAGCGAGTACGCCGCGAGCGCTCGCGGCGTACACGCACAGGTAGGGGGACCCTTGGGTCCCCCCTGTGTGCGCCTCGCGCGGCTACGCGCGTACAGGGGGTCCGACACGGACCCCAAAGTACGGCTCCGACAGCTCTTACGAGCCGGAGTGCGCGGCTCGGTCGGACTGCTCGCGCGCGCGCATCGTACTCACCCGGCCGGGAAACGTCTCCATTGCGCGGTGCGGAATCGGGTCCGACCGAGTCGGTCGGAGCGGTTCGAGTCCGAGCGAGTCGGTCGGAGTTGTCGGGACGCCCGGACGAGTCGGTCGGCGAGTCGCATCGTACTCGCTCGGCCGGACCCGCGTACGGTTCGGTCGGGAAACAGGCTTTCGCATGGCTTTTTTCCCGACCGAATGGTATTGGGTGCGCCTCCGACCGAGATCGGAATCGGCCCCATAGTCTTAGGCATGCCGACAGTTTGAAAATAATCCTAACAAAACATCAGACAATACCCCAGGCACAGCATGACCTGTGGCATTTATTTAGTAGAGTTATCAATACCAATTCAGCCAATTCATACCACAGGTGACATGTTAGCACCAAAATAAAATTCTAAATCAATGTTCCATATGAAACCTGTAAAGAAGAATGAAAATGACAGAAGCACTAAGCCACTGTCCTATCTGTAATTTGGAGCCCCTGTGCCTCCACAAATGATGTGGAGACCTTCCATGAATCAAAGCAAGCAAATCCCCAATGCTGCAGTATGAGGCATTATATTCAACATCCTGGGAGAACAGTGGCACAGCATGGGTGCCATGGACCCTAACACAAACAAGGAATTTGGGCTCCCCATCCCCTGGTTTGGTAACAAAAACAGCCCCTAGTTGTGGTGGTATGGGCCCCTCCTACTTGGGCCACAGTGCCACTGCACCTGCTGCACTATTGATAGCTGCATGCCTGTGGGAGACCCTAATTCATCTTCCCACTTGGTTAATGTGATTGAAATGAGAAACAGGCACTGGCAAAGCCAGTAGGTTTTGCCTGTGAGAGACCTATTCAGCGCAAACAAATGATGGACGGAATGCTGAACAAATCAAATTTTCACCCCCAGTCAAGGGGTCTGGGTTAAATCCATCATTCTTTTGCTTACCATGCCACCCCAGTTTGGACCCAGCCATATGCAAATCAGTCTTGACCCTGCTTCTCATGGGAACAGTCCATCCCGAACTGCCAAGCCAGGTACTCCCTGGACCGGAAGCAAGCATCCTGGGACTTGTTTTGGGGTATCACCCCTCATCAGCCAGGCTAGCTTGAATCCAGTGGCACAAAGTGATTACATTTAGTTTTCCCACTCCAACATAACCAAAACCAACAAAAAGTGTTGGACATCAGAAGGTTATGTTTACTATTCCCACTCCAGTCTAAGCGACAGTAGGGGACGTGTTGGACTTCGGAAGGGTTAAAATTACAATTACCACTCTAATTTAAGCAACAGTAGGGAAAGTGTTGGAATTAGAAAGGGTTAATTTTCTACTTCCACTCTAATCCATGCAACAGTAGGGAAAGTGTTGGGATTCGGAGGTGTTAGATTTATTATTCCCACTCCAGTCTAACCAACAAAACGGAAAGTGTTGGACTTCAGAATAATAAATATCCGTATTTGTAAAGCGCGAACTACTCACCCTTACAGGTCTCAAGGCGCTGGGGGCCGTGGTGGAAATTAAGTGAGCTATTGCCCAGAGTCACACGGTGCTGAGCTGAGCTGCCGCCAGAGCCGGGGATCGAACCATGAGCCCTGTGCTCCGAAATCAGCTGCCCTGGCCGAGGCACCACACCTCTCAGAGAGGTTAGATGTACTATTTCCCCGTCCAGTTTTAACTAACAATAGGGAATGTTTTGTAATTCGGAGAGATTACATATACCATTCCACCTCATAATTATTTTGTAAAAAACATTTAAATACTTAACAACGTAAAGTTATTAAAACATATCTAAATATATTTATTTTTAAAACTCTTTTTATTAAGCAGTTGATTCAAGACACAGGTCAATTACAGGGGATCACATTATCATGAACGGGCCACTCGCAGGGGGCCTTAACGTATTCTAAATATCTTCTCCAGCTTGCTCTGAAACTTTGAGGAACTCCTGCTTGCCACCGAGCTAGTCTCAGGCTATATCTCCCCTCCCACTAAGCATCAAGAACATCTCCTACCTCCCCCCCTGTTTGGTTGTTCATACCCGGGTATTGCTTCCATGGCCCCCATACATTTTCGAATTTGCATGGGCAACCCCGGGAGCGGTATATTTTCTGTTCAGCTAGTTGGCCCCAGTCTAGATCTTCTTTCCAGTCTTTAATCACCTGAGGCCTGCTTGCCCCCCATAGCCTGGCTAGAATGTGCTTCGCTACCCCTGCAGCCACCCTGAGCCACATGTTAACATGACTAGGCCACTTCTCCTCCACTGACACTCCCAACAAGAACCACTTGGCTTCTAGTGGCATCAGCACACCCGTCACTTCCCTCATTGTTTCAATTATTTTGGACCAGAAATTTTGGATATAAGGGCAAGTCCAGAGTGTGTGGTAGAATGAGCCCAGCTCACCTCATCCCCTGGAGCATTTGGCCGAGTCTATCCGACCCATCTTAGACACTCTCGATCTAGACAGGTAAGACCTGTGCAATATCCTTAGCTGCACTAGATGATATTGAGTCCTTATCGCTATCTCTCTTGGGCTCTGCAGCGCCTCATTCCACTCTTCATCCTCCAAGGGCCCCAGATCTGCCATCCAGGCCTCTCTAAGTGAGGCAAGATAGTCTGGCATATTATTCATAATCTTTCTATATGTCAGGGAGACCGCCTTGGAGGTCATCGGGTCCAGTAACAGTCTGTCCTCCAGGGGGGAGTAGTCTGGGACAACTTCCCCTTCGGAAGATGACATTTCATGGCATGTTGCAGTTGCCGGTATCGAAATATTTCCCCCTGTGCCAGTTCATATTCAGTCTATAGTGTCTCGAATGTAACTAAGGTGCCCGCCCTCCATACATCACCTAATCTCTCGATCCCTGTTGTGTGCCATTTCGTGTATGCTCTCAGTTTTTTAACCTCTCCCAGGTTGTCGCTATCCCATAGTGGGGTTTCTGCTGTAAGTTTCCCGTCCTATCCCAGGCATCTATTGGCCGCTTTCCATGCTCGTATTACTGCCAGTGTGTGAGGCGGGAGCCGATTCCCTCCCCCATGCCATATAGGAGCGCCGGATAATTCCTGCTCCCCATGGCCAAGCGTTCCATTCTATATGCTGGCTCCATCCGGTCCCCAAACACCCAGTCATTCACTACTACCAGCTGGGAGGCCCAGTAATAGACTCGGAGGTCTAGGACTACCAGACCTCCATCATAGACACCCCGCTGTAACTTTGCCAACGAGATTCGGGCCGCCCGCCATCCCACAGCAGGGACCTCAAAATACCGTTAATTCTACAGAAGTAGGCTTCAGGAACTTTAAACTGTGTATTTTGAAGAATGTATAACACTTGTGGGAGGGTCATCATTTTAAAAAGGACCGCCCTCCCCATCAGCGAAAGGGGGAGTGCCCGCCAGTGACCTACGTCTGTCTGGAAGCGCTCGATCTGAGGGAGAACGTTACAAGCTAAAGATAGTTTTTTGTCTCTAGTGATATTAATCTCCAGGTACGTGAACCCGTCCGTAACCACCGGGGCTGGGCATCGAGATGGTAGGGACAGGGGGCCCGAGGCGAGCGGGAAAATCAGGGACTTGTCCCAGTTAATTTGTTACCCGACATAGCTCTCAAATAGATAAAAAATATGCAGAATTCTCGGTATCGGGGTACGGGGTTTATTCACATAGAGTAGGATATCGTCTGCGTAGAGAGATATCTTTTCCTTCCAATTATCATCAACTGCAATTCCCCGGATGAGCGGGTCTCCACGGACCCAGGTCACCAATGGCTCCAGCGCTAGAGCAAAGATAATGGGAGAAAGCGGACATCCCTGTCGCGTGCCCCTCCGTAGTTCTATCACACGGGAGACGCAGCTGTTCATCCGCACCCTGGCCCGCGGTGCCTCGTAAAGTAGACGGACCAAGGAGCAAAAGTTGGGGCCGAAGCCCAGTCAGGGCAACAGAGCAAATATGTAATTCCACTCCACACTGTCGAAGGCCATCCCGGCTTCGAGGGAGAGAACTGACACACCCTCCGCTCCATACGGCTTCATCAGGTGGAGCACCCCGTATAGCCGTCTTAAATTTAAACGTGTACTATGCTTTGGCATAAAGCCAGATTGGTCAGGGTGTACCACCGATGATATTACACCTGCTAATCTGTTCGCCAGGACTTTGGCTAGGACTTTGGGCTCCACGTTAAGCAGGGAAATGGGCCGGTACGATGCACACTCCACTTGCGGCTTTCCTTTTTTGGGAATGACCACTATGTGGCAGTTCTTTGGTCTTCAGGAAGCTTTCCTCTCTCCTTGGCCTCTAGGAACATGTTCAGGAGATGAGGTGCCAGCTTTTGAGCTGTTTTCTTGAACAGCTCAAGGGGCAAACCATTCGGGCTGGGGGCCTTTCCGGATTGGAGTCCCCGAAGAGCCCCCGCTATTTCATCTGCCGTCACGTCGCTATCTAGCGTCTCCCTATCCTCCTTCGTTAGGGTACTTAGGTTCATTGTTGCTAGGAGTCCTGTGCAATCTGCGCTAGATCTACTAGACTTGGGGGTGTATACATCCTCATAAAAATCTGCAAATACCTCGGCTATTTTCTTGTCTCCCATATGTACCACCCCTTCACGTTCTAGGATTTCCGTCAACCAGCTTCTCTCGCTATCCCTTTTTTCAAGCCAGGCGATAAGCTTTGTGGCCTTGTCTCCCACCTCATAAAGTCTCCTCTGGATTGATAAAGCGTGGGCCCTTGCTGCACCCTCTGCTACATCCTGCAACTCCCATTGTGCCATACGCAATTGGTGCGTCTGGGTCTTGTTATGTTCGTCCCCACTTACCACCTCGGACTCTAGGGTCACCATCCTGTGCTCGAGCTCCTGATATTTTTTCCTGTCCACTTTTTTTTTTAACCCCTGCCACGGCTTGGTATTGTCCCCTTATTACTGGCTTGTAGGCCTCCCAGAGAACACAGCAGGAGTCCACCGACCCTTCGTTCTGCTGATAATATCTCTCAGTGCCTTCCTGCAGTTGTTCCACAAACTTCCTATCTGTTAGGTGCCAAGCTGCCAGTCTGGCCAGCAGGGAACTTCTTGCTGTCTGCCCCTTGAACCAGGTGACCACCGGCAAAAGATCTGAGATGCCTCTCGCCAAATGTTGAGTATCCCGGAAGCCTCCCACTTCTTGGCCCAGGGTGAACAGATAGTCTATTTGTGACAGACTCCCATGTCTTGCCGATAGGTGTGTGTATTGGCGCTCCCTCCTATTATGAGCTCTCCATAGGTCGGCCCACCCCAGTGCCTCCACGAAACCTCCCAGAGGGGTCCTGACGCTTGTAGCCGCTCTCCCTGGCCACCTGTCCTCCGACAGGGAGATGACATTGTTCATGTCACCCCCCACAATAAGAGAGCCAAACGGCATCTCCAGGAGTTGCACCCCAAGGGCTGATCTAGTCTCGCCCTGCAGCCCTGGTGGGCGTACACTGAGCCCAGGTTCAGAGTTCTACCATCCCACCTCCTTGTCTGAAGTACAAATCTGCCCGGTGGGTCTCTCCACGTTTTCCCAGGGACATAAGCTGTGATACCCACTCCTCGGGACCCTGACGTGTACCCAGCATGCACCACTAATTTATAACCCCACCTATTTAATGCTCTATGGTTATACCCCTGCAGATGCATTTCCTGCAGGAATACCATGTCTGGCTTGTGCTGTTTGATAAATTGGAGTACTAGTGTGCGCTTTATTTTGGACCCCAGGCCATTTACATTCCAAGATATAATTTTAAGCACCTGTTGCTCGTGCATTGCCCTCTTCTAAATACGCCCCCAGTCTCACGTGGTCAGTTCGAATGCTTGAATGTCCTCCAGGGAATTACCCCCCACCCCCTGTTGTGTTCCTCGCCCCAAAACATTGTGTCCTTGACCACTGCTTCTATGCTTACAAAAAAAACTAAGATACCCTTAACTCCCCCCTCCCTGCCACCCTGCACTGTGGGACTTAAACTTCCCACAACCCCAATTTGCAGAGCGCCTGTCGCCCCATACTGCAAACTAACCATCTCAGGGAGTTGGCTGCCCCAGCATGACTTCTCCGCGTGCCTACTCGACCCGCAAGTATCTTCTCGCCCGTGTGGGGCGCCCCTATACATCTCATTTCACCCCCTTTCCCCTGCCCCCAGACCAGTGCTCGTCACGTAGTTAGACAACCAAACTGGGTCTAAAATACCCATCAGCTTCGTGCACTTTCCCACCTGTCACAGTGGACCCACCTCCCAGTCGGCTTCTCTTAATCCCTATAGTGATTGTCCTCTGGTGGCCCCTTTATCGTCCAGTTAACCCTGCCAGCGTTAGGGTTCAGGGTCTCCAGTGTTGGCCAATTCTCCCTCATCGGTCTACGACGTGGCCGGGGACTGGTCCAAGTCCCGGCTGCCAGTTTCAAGTGTCGGGGAATCTCCATCGAGTGAGGCATGAGGATGGGCTCTCCTCGGGCCCCTTGTATGCCTAGGCCTCTTCGTGCGCCACCCCTCCAGCCACTCCCATACTTCCGCTGGCGAGGTGAAGAACCAGAACTTCCCTTCTGCTATAACTTTCAATTTGGCTGTCAACAACATCGTTTTTTTATGTCTCTTTCCCTAAGGGCCCTCTTGACCTCCTCAAAACTCCCCCTTTGTTTCTGAACCTGGTAGGTAAAGTCGGGGAAAAAAACAGATTGTAAAGTTCTCGTATTTAAGATCTCCCTGTGTCCGGGCTGCTTGCAAGATAACATGCCGATCTCTGAAGTTCAGCATCCGGGCTAAGATGGTGCACGGCGGGGCCCCCGGCCTTGGAAGTGGGACTGGGGTCCTGCGCGCTCTTTCGACTGAGAAGAATTTCAACAGTCATTTAGGTTTCAGTTGTTTTGTAATCAGATCCTCTACAAACAGGTCTACGCATTGGGCTTCTGCTCCTTCAGGGACTTCCACGATCAGTAGATTGTTTCGCCTGGATCTCCCTTCCTGGTCTTCAACTCTTGCCTCCAGAGCTTCCTGCTGTTTTGTTAACTTATGCACTTGCTCCTCAAGTGACTTTGATGAGGACTGGAGCTCACGGATATCAGCCTCAGCTGTGTGCACTTTTTCTGACATCTTTTGGAAGTCCGCTCTAAGGAGACCCACTTCAGTAGTTACTGAGTCTATTTTAGGTTCCAGAGAGGATTGAAGAGTTTGTATCTCTGCCTTTATTGCTCCCAAGGAGGGCTCTCCTGAGGCCGCTGGACTGGCAGGCCGGGTGTCCCCCTCTTGATGGGATCTTGGGACCGCGTATTTGTCCATCTTATTGGATTGTGGTGGTATGTTCCCCTTGGGCTTCATCTTTTCTTCAGTTTTATATTCTGTGCCGAGATTGCTTCGGGGGGGGGGAAGGGGGTAGGGGGTTGCTGTGTCCAGTCACCTTGCTTTGTCTGGGCTCCCAGGCCGGTCCTTCCGTAGTACTCTAATCTCTTGACCCGTGGCCCCGTCACCTCCCAGATGAAAGTCCCAGGGCAGGACTCCTAGGCCATCTACCTCTGCCTCTGCCTGGGGTCCACCCGTGGTGCCAGGAGACCCGTAAAACGTGGCCTCGCTTCAGGGCAAGCGTCAGCAATATCCGGTCGCCTCTGAGTTTTCTCCACGGACCTTCTGGGCTGGCCGGATGGACTACCGGTTCCTAGCATTCAGTCCTCTTTTCTCATGGCTGTCTACCCTCCTACAGCCAGGGGTGTTTGTTCCGAGGCCACCCCAATTTCGAGTGTGGGCTTGGGGTTTGTTCCAACCACTGGGCCCACCGCGTCTGGTGTGTTTATTTCTCCTCCCCTCGTGTCACTGTCACGAGTGGGGCTGATTTGGCTGGGGTCTCAGCTATAGGTTTCCAGGGTATATGTTCCCCTGATGCCTCCTCCATTAAGTTACAGTGGTCCCAAGGACTTCAGGATGGGGGATGCCTCACTGTCGCCACTCCGGCCTTCTCTGTGTGCTGGGCTGCATCCGGGCCTTCCCCCGATGGCTGCTTGAGCTTCCTTTAATACTATGAGCAAGCACCAAATTGTCCCCGGAGCCCTTGCCCAGCTCTCCGGTGTTCCCTATCAGCTCAGCCCCAGGCCCCGCTTTTTGTCGTTTTTGCTGTGCTGGGCCTGTTATGCCCTCAGGGGTCCGTTTGTTTCAATATTCTCTCCCAATATGGCTGCTGTCTTGAGTGCTCAGCTGCAGCCCAGCCCTCATGTGTGTGCTACGGGGCTTGTAAGTAATGTTTATTTCGGCTTTACGGGGTGCGTCTGTCACCCGAGTGTTCCCGGTTCCACCGGTCTCAGCTGTGTCGTATGGGGCGGCAGGCACTCCTCCCTCTGTGCCTCCGCAGGCTCCTCGAGACCACTGGGCTTCGATGGGGCCACCTCGGCCGGGCCAAGTCACAATCCCGGCCGTCTTCGTCTATCTCCAATCCTGGGTCTTCACGGCCCTCTCAAGACCTGGCAACCGGCCCCGTCCGGTCACCACAAGCGTGCCTTTCGTTGCTTGCCCTTCCGGGACTGTGAGGGTCGGATAGGGTGACGGATATTAGGTTGCGGGCCGGTTGCTCAGCGGAGCTCTTCTTTCAAGCGGCCATTACGTTCTGCGCCTCGCCTATTAAAACATATTTAAAATAAAAATGTATACTATATTTATTAAACAAAATGTAAGTGTTAATAAAATATACAAAATAAATTATCAAATATATTAAATAATTAAATACATTTAAATAAACCTAACTTCCTGCCCTACTACCGCTAAAAAACACAAACACACAAAAAATAAATTAAAATATAATAAAGCAGTATTAAAATTAGAATGCTACTTAAATAAAACAAATGCAATTAAAAACAATACTACAAACTCCACTTAGACACTTGACTGTATCTGGGTTAACTCCAGGAGACGAAGACGCTTGACAGCTTCATGAGCTGAAGTTGTCAAATCCAGATTCTTTCCCAACATCTCCCTTAATATGGTTGGTTCTGTTCACTTAAACACGCACCTCATCCATCTAGAACAGAGTTTTATCAAATTTGTCAGGAGTTCTTGGAAGGTACAAGCTGTGGGTGATTCTTCATGCCCCCTGGTGTCACAAGAGTCTGAAGCGAGAGTTGGCACATTCGGCATTATGGTTGAGGTGCTAATAAGCCTCTGTTACCCACAGAGTGCATGTCCTTTCGCCTGTGTAGATACCAAGACTGTTGAGCAATTGTTGCTCTAATACAACCTTCATAATGGGAAACCTTTTTTCCCTCAATCCCTCCACTATCCTTCTCAATCCAGTTAACTGACTAACATATCCACCGTTCAAATTACTTTTATTTTTTCACAATACTAATTCACCACTAATCCTTTATGGGTTCCGGAGTAGCGTGCTACTTGCCGAAAAAGCGCTTCGACGCCTCGTCATGGGTAGTAAGCGCTATGTAAATGCAATTACAATACATTACAATACATATAAAACACATTTTGCACAGATTACTTTTAATTAATAAACAATTCAAATAAAACAAACAATTTACATAACAAATAGTCAATTAAAATTACATAATTATCAATTAAATATTTGAATACCATAAAAAAAATTACTTTTATAATTGGAATAACTCTCATCCTATTTCCCTGCAAACTCAATAAACCTGCTACTAAAATATAAATTACTAATTAAGCTACACAAACAAATCAATGTAAAATAACTATTTAAATCTAACTAAATAAAATAAAAAATAACAATTTAAGTAATTGACGTAATTAATAACCAATAAAATATGTAATTCACTTTAAAATGTAATTAACATTAAAAAAACAATAACTTATAATTTAATTACTTCCCACCCCATCTCCCAAGAAACCCAGAAACCTACTACTAAATTATAAACTATTAATTGATCGATACAACAATAAAACATACATTATAAAACACAAATGAAAGTGAAATAAATAAAATAACAATTAATCAATTACAAATTACAAATTACATTCTTAACAACCAATTAAATATTTCATTTACATTAATATGTAATTAATATTTTTTTTAACTTGATTTATAATTTATTTAAATTCCCATCCTATTCCCCTACAAACCCAACAACCCACTACTAAAATATAAATTAATAATTAAACTATAAAAAATAAATTATACAGGGACATGATATGGTGTTACGGTCAGAGATCCTGACTTTGGAACTGGTGAACCAAGTTCAAGTCTCAGCTTCGGCTCAACATCCTGTGATTATAGGCAAATCACTGAATTTCCCTGTGACTACAAATAAAAAGAATGAATGTGACCATGTGTAATGTAGCTGGTGGTCATGTAAAGCGCTCCAATGGTGGTCATGGAAAGCACTTCAATACATTTGGGTTGAGTTTGCACTATATAAAACTGAAAAATAAAATCACAAAGTAAGCTTAAATAAATGAAATAACAGTTAATCAACTTAAGAAATTAAATATTGCATAACCAATTACATATTTAATGTGCATTAAAATTAATTAACATTAAAAAGTAATACATTATAATTTAATTAACTTCCCACACTATTTCCCTACAAACCCAACAACCTGATACTACATTATAAATTACTAGTTACATTAAAAAGTAAATTACACTCTTAAAATTACATATTATAGCTAAAACAATTATAACTGTTAAACTAACAATACTAACACCTAAAATTAATACACTAATATATGTTATATTATTTAACAATGATGTTTATTAGAACTATATCAAAGTAAACTATATCAAATACTGATATACAACATTCTTACCTTCAATATTTGGTTTCACAATACTTGTTACACAATATTTTTTAATTTATATTTTTGTCAATCAGCAGATGGACATTACAATGGTTTACATTTTGTATCTAAGTAAGTAACACTTGTTCTTACTTCATTATGTAATTTGTCTATCATCATCTCCAGTTTTTCTGAGAGTTGCTTTATTTATTAGTTCTTCTTTGAAAACAACTGTCAGCAGATCCTTCAGGCTTAAGCAATTTTCAACCAATATCTTTATTTCAACTTCCATCTGAAATACCAGAAAGAGAGATCAAATCACAAATGTTTCAATATGTTGATTCCCCTTCTCTGTTTGATCCCTCTCAAACAGGTTTTAGACGACTCCATAACACGAAATCTGCTCTTCTGTCATGTTCAAAACATTGCAATCTGCATTAGATAAAAGAGGGGGAGCCATGTTAGTTCTTAGAGACCTTAACGTAGCCTTTGACATAGTATTTCAGTACATCTCTTGAGAAAATTTAGGGGCATATTTACAAGGGAATGGCGAAGGTGGCGTTAAGCAAACATTGCTAACACCACGCTCCGCCATTCTGAAAACGCAGGGATGCACCGTATCCACAAGAATGCGGCGCAGCCCTGCGTTTCCCCTAGCGCTGGCGCAAAATCTAGCTGTCTAGTGCCAACGCAGGCACCCTTGCACCATAGTTCAAGGGTGTCTGCGTTGGTGGAATGATTGTTTATGTGCAGGAAGGTGTCCCTCCCTGCACTTAAACAATCCAGAATGGCGAATTGTAACTTCTATGTGTGCTGCATTGTGCAGTACACATAGAAGTTGCAAATCGTCATTTTTTGAAAATGATTATTTATGTGCAGGAAGGGACACCTTCCTGCACACGAACAATCATTCATGGCGATTTGCTGTTTCTATGTGTGCTGCACAATGAAGCACACATAGAAACATCAAAAACAAGGAGAAATTAAGCATTTCTCCTCTTTTCGCCATGTTAAGACCAGGTTTTCCCTGGTCTTAATTTTGGCGACGCCTCCTATTTACACCACCCTTGTAAATAGGGGGCAGCATCAAAATCAATGGGTGTTGCGGCGAAATGCCCACCTCAACACCCACTGCGCGCCCCTTTCACGCTAAAGGGACGATTATGATCTCATTAGGAAAGCATTCCTACCGAATCGGTTCTGGAATGCTTCTCGAGTGACTCGGATCAGGGGAGTCCGACCGAGCGATTGGGATGCATCCGGATGCATCCGGATACGATTCGGTCTGACCCCCATTGAATTCAATGGGAGCCTGTGGACCCAACGTGAACACAGGCTCCCATTGAAAAAAGGGGTGGGTGGGGAAAAGTGGGCACCCTGTGGCGGGCACCCCATGGTGGCCGTCACACTGTGCATGCATGGAAAGGGGGGGCCCATGGGTACCCCCTGAGACCGAATCGGAGGCCCCCGGGTGAAGGAGGGCCTGCTACGGCCCCCTGAAGTCTGATTCCCACAGCCGTTTTGTCTCGGCAAAACCGAGTCGGTTAGGCTGTCAGAATCGGTCATCGTACTTGCTCGTTCGGAAGCCGTCCCTATTGAGCTGCACAAATCGGCTCAGAACGAGTCGGACTGTCTGAATCTCGTTCGGAACCGATTCGGTCAGCCCAGACGGCTTCCTCGCATCGTACTTGGTCGTCCGGAAAGGTGGACGATTCGGTCGGAAACATAGGCTCCGAATCGGATTCGAAGATTCCGAATCCCATTTGGAGCCTTTCCTAACAAGATCGTAATCGGCCCCTAAATGTAGCGTGAAAGGGGGCCTTATTTACAAGGCCCCCTTAACGCCACCTTGCAAATAAGGCAAAGGGTTTATCGCCACAGGAACGTCATAAAAAGTGATATACCTGTGGCTATTGGGACTTGTAAATATGCCCCTTAGTTCCTTAGGAATTAAAGGCAAAGCGCTAGCTTGGTTCACTTCTTTTCTCATATCTAGACCTCAGGCTATACAGCTCTCTTTTTTCCACTCTTCGTCATGCTCCCTCAGGTGTAAATGTCCTCAGGACTCATCTTTGAGCCCCACATTATTCAATCTCTTTATCTCACCAAAAGCTGAGTGTATATACTCCTTTCCCTCCATTTATGTCTCATATACTAATGACACCCATATCATCATCTTCTCCACCGAAGAGTCCCAATCCACTGCAGAACATTTTACATGATGTATGTTTGAAGTGGTGTTATCAATAACTGCCAATTTTCTGAAGCTTAAAGGAGATAAGATGGAGGTGTTCATCTTTGGAGGACCTCCTTCGCCTGGTCCTCAAGTTGTGAATTGAGACACATGCCTACACCAGTCGTCTGAGCAAAAATATTAGGTTTTATTTTTCATCATCTTTCTTTCTGAACACAAATCAATAAGGTCTTCTCCACTTGTTTCAACTATCTACATCTATTATGTAAAGTAATGCCCCTTATTCCTCTTAAACATCAAATATCGGTAGTCTAGGCAGTGATTTCTCCCGCCTGGACTACTATAGTTCTCTTGATCTTGGCCTCACCACCACCTCATTGAATAGTTAATTCAGAATAGAGTTACCAGACTGCTGATAGAGATTTCCCTATGCAATTCCATCTCTGGACACCTTTGCACGCTACACTGACTCCTGGTGCAGAACAAGGCTGTGTTCAAGGCCTATGCCTCGATGAAAAAAGGTCAGACTAGGAGGAAAGTCTTTTTATTACCTTTCTTCTAATACTGTTCTTCCAAATTCTGAAATGATCTTATATTACTCATAAGAAAAGAATCTAATTATGTGTACTTCAGGAAAAAATCAAGCTGTCATTATTCAATTAACGTTGTTGATTTCCTTTTCATTCTGTAAAAGCACAAGAATGCCAGGGTGGTGAATTTGTTTAATTAAACAAATATTTTATTCATTCATTCATTATTTTGCACCACTCAAGTGTAACCTGCATCTGATTCTCTGGCCCATTCCACCCTCTGGGAGCAAACCCTAAAAATGCACCTTCTCTACTTTCAGAGAGTGAGGGGTAATAATCTATATCCTAGACTGCAGGAGTAGGTTAAGCTGGCCTATTGGATCAATGTTGTGCCAGAGGAACATTGGGGTTGAAATGATCAGAAGATTAATAGATCAGGTAACAGAAGCCTTTTTTGAGATATTCAAGGATCAGAAAAATGCCTTCAAGCACATTAAAGAAGCTGTTCTCATTAAATTTGCAAAACCCATCAACAGTACCAGAACAAGTTTAATACAACGGATAGTTTTTGGCCAATGATGTTGGAAAACTTGAATAGTTAAGTCAAAGGGAAGGAGCTATTTTTGATGCACTTTTCAATTAATTCTTAGGGAAATTTCAGTGCATAAATGCAAAAACATCTCCTACATTCTAAGCTAAATGGCATTGGCTAATAGAAGGGGTGTCACAAGGGAGACTCAGCCCGGCTGGCATGGCCCAAGCCTCACTCTTTTCAAGTCCACCGCCACCACTGTTAAATGCATGTAAATTTGACAAACATAGGCCTTACCTGCTTTTGTGGTATATTCATTATGAGGTAGGTAACGTCAGCCACAACTAGACGGTGCCTTATGCCAAAGCTGTGTCCAAATGTGTCCCAGGACATGATTTTTACTTTGATCAAAGTGCTTGTGCTGTCAGAAAACAGAGAGGGGCCTAGTATGACGTCTGTGACCCAGGCACCACAAAAGAGTCTGACAGGCTTGGCTCATAATTAGGTCAAGCCTGGGCAGCGCATGTGCTGCTCCACGAGGCATGCAGTATTCAGGTAGGGACTTGAAGCTCTGCCCACTCTCCGTCCATATTTTTCATTGGCTTGTGTCATTGTCCACTGTAAACTGTGGCTGTTCATTGGTCAATAGGCTTTGTAGTCCCACCTTAGTACCGCCTTGTCTCATTTTGTAACCTCCCATGGCAACACCCCCTGTTACATGTGTTGTTACTCTGTAGGCTTTAATTGCAGCCTCCGAGCACTATTTTCTCAAATAGCTTTGTCCTGCCTGCTCTTGCAAGCAGGACACACTCTCTCCTAACGCTTTTTAAAAAAAAATTATAACACGAACGTATATGCAATGCAATAAGTTTCGCATTTGCAAGAGTTTAAGCTATTGGCATTGTAAATGACAATGCCTTTTTTATCTGTTTTAAAAACAACACATATTTTTTTATTTTATTTTTTTATTTTAAAAGTTTTACATAGCGTGAGCTAGACCCGTGGGTATCAGAGCGCTTTACATACACACTGTACAAAACCAAAGGAAATTGCATTACTTAGTAGGAAGGCAGTAGGGAAGCAACAACAGAGATAAAAAATACAACATGAAAAATAGATAAACAGTGCAGCGGAGGGAGAGAAAACAAACGAAGGTGGTTAACACAGACCGGTCACCACTATCCTTGAATGTCAAGAGAGAGAGGAGTTAATTCCGGATATTGAAGTCTAGGTTAGTTGATGTTGTTCAGGAAAGTATTTGTTAAGGAGATGGAGTTTCAGGTCCCTTTTGAAATAGGAGAAGGAGGGGTTGCATCTGAGGACTCTAGGAGAGCGTTCCATATCCTGGGAGCGTTGCCAGAAAACGATCGGTATTGGGTGGTTTTCTTTTCAGTTTCGGAGGGATAAGAAGGAGTGAGTTAGAACTTCTCAGTGTTCTGGATTGACCTGCTCTTACCAGTTTGTTGTTCAGGTAGTTGGGGGCCGGAGAGTGAAGGGTTTTGTGTGTGATGCAGGCCAGCTTGTAAATACACCTCCCTTCCATAGGAAGCCAGTTGAGGGAGTTGAGAGCTGGAGTGATGTGTTCAAATCTTTTCACTCCAGATATGAGTCGAGCGGCCATGTTCAGCACTGCCCTTAGTGGGGCTAGGTGAGCTTTTGGAGTCCCTGTTAGGATGGCGTTCCCGTAGTCGATTTTAGAGAGAACTAGGGATTGAACTACTGTCTTGAGGTCATCCTGGGGAAGAAAAGGTTTCAATTTCTTGAGGTGTTTTAGTGAGAAAAGAGCACCTTTTGCAGAGTTTTTGATGTGGGCCTCCATTGATAAGTTCTTGTCAAGGGTGATGCCTAGCGACTTCACTGAGTCGGATAGGACGAGGGGGCAGTTTAGGGCAACCAGATTCTTGAGCCACTCTTGGATTGGTCGATGGTTGCTTTTTGGAGAGAATAGGATTAGTTCCGTTTTATCTGGGTTGAGCTTTAAGTGGTTAGTGTTGAACCAAGTTTGGATCTCGGTTAGAGTGACATTGAGGTGTCGGATGTCGTTGGGAGACTTGATTTTGAAATAGATTTGGGTGTCGTCAGCGTAGAGGTGGTAGTTCACTCCCGCTTTTTTCAAGATGATTGTGAGGGGCTCCATGAAGAGATTGAAGAGGGACGGGGAGAGGATCGAGCCTTGTGGGACCCCAAGTGTGACTTTTGTTGGCTTCGAGAGACAGAGGTTGATTTTAATTTGTTGCGAGCGGTGTTGAAGGAAGGAGGTGAACCATTTTAGTACAGTGCCATTAATGCCGGAGCGTTTCGACAAGGTCTCCAGAAGAGCTGGATGATTTACAGTGTCGAATGCCGCAGATAGGTCTATAAGGATGAGAAGGCAGGCATCACCTTCATCTAAAGCCTTGTGAATATCGTCAGAGATGTTGAGCATAGCTGTTTCAGTGCTACAGCCTTTCCTGAATCCTGATTGAAAGGTGTCGAGGAGGTTGAACTCATCAATGTGTTTGTTGAGTTGGTGGAGAACGCATTTCTCCAATGTTTTGCAAGGAACGGGAGGTTGGAGATAGGTCTGAGGTTGTTAAGATCATAAATAAAAGGCATTGTCATTTACAATGCCAATAGCTCAAACTCTCGTAAAAGCGAGACCTATTGCATTAGAAATGCTTGTTACTATATTGCTGTCAAGTCTGAGAGCGGAGCTGCCAAGAATAAAGGAGGAGACCAATTGCCAACTCCTTCCATAGAAAGCCGCAGAGCAGGCCTCATTTGGGAACTCCAAGAGCCAATGTGGGCGGAGGGGGCCCATACAAGTCAAGAAGAAAACCATTGAACCCTTGTATGCACTCACCCTCTGACAACCTTTGAGAGAGACCTGTCACAGGTAGCACTGGCGAAAACCCTGCACACTGTCACCTGAAAAGTAGGACCTTGTCCTGTCCAGTGGATCCCTGTGCCTTTTCGTACATTGCATTTGAGAAGGACACCTGGTTCAAATTATTTACAGCAGTGAATCCCATGTTTTGCTTTCCATCAGGGACTAAATCCCCCATTCCTTGGTGCTCATCAGATGGGAAATCCAACACTGTTCCTCGAGGTACTTAAGAGTTGGTAAAGGAGACTTATGGGTCTTGCTAACTGCTATGCACCATCCCCCGAGTTATCAGTAGATGGTAAGTGCCAACTCATGTTTTGTTGTAGGGGGTATACCCCCCTCTGTACACTTCACAGTGGATAATGTCTCTTTTGGTTCATGGCTTGCTGTACGCTCCTATTGCCAATTTTGTTGTTGGGTGCTACAATGGATGCCAACAGTCAGTGGCGTAACGCTAAATGATGGGGCCCCCTTGCAGAATGTAATGAGCGGCTCCTGAGTCTCCCATATCTCACAGATGTTAATTGACCTTGGCTTGATTTGGGGCCCCCAAAGGAGATGGGCCCACACTGCCCCGGAGGGGCTGCAGGGGTTTGTGTTGCACCCTGCCCACAGTATGTCAAAAATTAGGACCATTCTGCAATCCCTACCATGGCTTCATATAATATGCCAAGAATTACCAGCATTGTGTTAGGGTCTGGTGCCCCTCTCAAGCACACCAACACTCCACTCCTGCCCTCATCCCCTCACCCACCACCCACACAAGCACACAGCCCTTTACAGGAGAACTGTTCGTCAAAGTTAGTAAAGGACACTTATAGGCATGGGACATTTTTTCAAGGAAAACATGATAACCAGTAAAAAGTCATGGTGGGCTTTAAGGTTCTAAAAAAGTGAAACTTGAACACAAACCGCAGTGCTGTACTTGAGGGTGTAGGGCCGAGTAAAGAGCATCTATGCTTTTCAAATGTGTTATCTGAGCTGCTACTTCAAATGTTGGGCCAACTAGCCAGTGTGGGACGACGTGTTTCACTATGTCGAGTGGTGCACAGTGTCTTGGTTGTGTGGTGCATTATTCACAGGGGACTGTTACCGTTCTGAAGTGATTTATTATTATTTTTTTTTTTATTTTAAAAGTTTTATAGAGCGCTAGCTTGACCCGTAGGTATCAGAGCGCTTTACATACACACTATAAACAGAAGGAAATTGCATTACATAGTAGGAAGGCAGTAAGGAAGCGAACGGAGATAAAGAAAAATACAACATGAAAAATAGGTGAACAGTGCATAGGAGGGAGAGAGAACAAACGAGGGTGGTTAACGCAGTCCGGTCACCAATTATCCTTGAATGTCAAGAGAGAGAGGAGTCAGCTCGGATGTTGCAGTCTAGGTTAGTTGACGTTGGTCAGGGGGGGTGTGCAGCAGGTTGGATTTCACTCTCCTCTTTTGACGTGTTTGCGGGTCAGAGTCTATTTACCTATTTTTGTATTATTACATGACCTTTTCAAATGTGTCTCTAAAAATCACAATTTGTCCTGAATTTGCAGCACTGCCCAGAATTTGCTTTCAAGCCAGGTTGTCGCCCTACTGCCCCTTAAGACATCTACTGAGTTCAGCTCTGAAGAGAGTTTCGTTTATTTATGAGGGAAAGAAAAATGCCGAGGGGGTAGGGTGGGTGGTCTGCATTCTGTTTTGTTCTAGGAAACTCCGCCACTGCATGTGGTTTGGGTATTGTGACCTGGATAAGAAGTGGGGGGAACCTCCTGGTCGAGGACTGTTACAAAAAAATGCTGCGGGTCTTTTATAAAGCACACATCACAAACTGAATTGCCTATTAGTACTTGAGCAATGGCTGGTGTTATTTCTCCACACTACGTCACTCTTTATAGTATCTTCAGAGTTAAAAGTGAGAGCCCACGCTTCAGGAAACAGAACCTGCTGCCTGTAGGTTATACATTTCGCTGAAGAAGGCGCTCAACACCACCGACGTATACATACTGATTGCACCTCCACTCTTGAGACGCCTCCCACACGCGCGCGCGCGGGAGCGCGCGCACAATCTCGCACACTTTATGAACACAGGTACGGTTAGTTCATCCGCGCCAGAATCTGGTAGGACAGCTGGTATGGAGGCACTGGCGACTGACCCTACCACTCCCACCCCGCAATGGCCCCCTAAGCATGGCCTGAGGTGTGAAGATGGTCTTTGAAGGCCGTTTACAGCCTTCCACATGGTTTTCTGGTGTGAGAGCAGGGGACAAATGTTTTGGGGTGCCATAAACTCGCCCGTGAGGTGTGAGCCCCCCTCCCTGTGGCTTTCTTTCATGGAAAGCTGACTCGCAGAATCCCTCGCCCCGTACAAAAATAGCAGACCCCCGTGCGGACCCACACCCCACTTAAAAGACGCAGTGACCACCAGAGCCGACACCTGCCCTACGTCTGAGGGAGAACCCGCGGGTGTTGACAAACTGTCAGTGCAAAGATTAAGGCCGTGTAGGGCCTGGGGAGTAAGGGTCGGAAGGTGAAATGGTCAACTAGATAGAGGGAATGGGTATCATGTGCCCCATATTCAGAATGAATTTGCCTGTGTAGTCCTGGATGCGTCTTCGGTAACTGTGGAATTCTTAACCTCCAGGTTTGGCTGGGGCGCAGTCAGTCGCGAGTCAGGCCTGCATGCGGTAAAAAGGAGTTACCGCACATATCGGAATTATGATTTTTATGTGTGTTATCGCTCTCGGTATATACCAGACGCGATTAAAAAAAAAATACATACCGGCTGTGATAAAGAAAACACTTCCCCATTACATTTCAGCAGGTCTAACACGAGAGAATTTGAAGGAAGTAAAACACCACAGTATTTACCAGATTTTGCTGCGGCGAGGACCAAACTCTGGATGCAATGCCCCGTTCTAGGGACAAAACTCGTGATAGGTAATAAAGATTGCATCTGATAAGCTCCAAAAACGTCAGTGTTGGAACTTATAGATGCAAGAAGAATTATCCCTATTCAAACCATAATGAGGTCCTAAGGCCCAGGGTTGTTGATGCTACAATTATTCAATACATTCCAAACACCTCAGTGTCAGAATTAATCTATATGATAATTATCGCATCAAAAACGAGGGCCTAGGGCTTTTGATTCCATGATTATCGAATCGATACATTCTGACATCAAGATGTTTGGATTTTATCGGAGGCGATCATTATCACCAATTTCCAGTTTCGCACATGGAATAGGGGTGTAACATGCACATTTTGGCACAGTAAATCTATATGTCAAGGTAAATACCAGCCAGTTTTCTCCCTCTAAATTGTAGTTGGTTGGACCTGCCAAAGTTTACTTGGGGTTCCTTTTTCATCGTATCCTGTATGGACCATGTGCAATAAAATATGTAAAACTCATAGGCCCAAAGTTGCTACACTGCACAACAAGGAGAAAGCAGGAAATCGTAATATCTACAGGCATATGGCGCATCCTACTCTCTCCCTATCGCCGGCGTAGAATCATGCTGCCTAGTACCACGCACACACCTTTGCACCATAGTGCAAAGGTGTCTGGGTGAATCTAGCATAGGTTTTCCAGTACAAAATACTATACTTAGGCTAAATTTAAAACCTTTCCTGCTTTGCATGTGTGCTGTACAGTAAAGCACACATGCAAAGTGGGGAAAGTTAGGAGAAATACAAAATAAATCTCCTTTTTAACGCCTGCTTTCAAGTGGCGTTCATGTTTGGCACAAAACCATGTCTATTCTTTGTTAGTAGATAGGGCTTTGCTTAAAAAAACATGGGTGGTTTCACAGGAACGCCCAGGTACCACCGGTGGAACGCCCCCTTGATGCAGAGTAAGGCAAAGTAGGGCTTCACGCTGGTTTGCGTTACTACTTTTCCTTACAAACCAACACAAATACCAATTTTGTTGGTATGTAAATCCTAAAGAGGATTTTGCATCGGGTCTGTTATAAAAAGGAACACAAACCCGACGCAAAATCTTTGTAAATCTGGCACAGAGTTCTGAAATGTGCAGTAACAGGCCTTATTGTGGGTATAGATAATTATCAGCCCACCAATAACGAGAGCGTTACTGTTATTTTTTTTAAAACTTTTTCAGGAGGCCGTTGTCCGGCGTACACCACATTGTTAATAACAAATATTACGCTATAGACGTCTCCACACATCTTTAAACCTGTTCAAAGTAAATCGTTGCAAGCTGCAGGTTTATATTCGATTCCCGCCTCAACATTGTCATCCTTCACCGGCCAAGGTTGGTGTTCGAATCCAGCCTCAATCATTTTATCCTTCAACGGTCAAGAAAAGGAGTGCCGTTTAAGTTACATAATACCAATATAATTTTTTTAAGGACTAATAAACTTTCTGTTTATCGTGTGCGCCGTAGTAAACGGTCCACATCGATAATATATCGTTTACAGTCACGTCTTCCACTCTTGAGCGTTCCAACATAACATGAAGCTCCCTTCTACTGTCAACGAAAACCAAATCCCTCTCATGTCACTGGCAGTGTGTTTGGATGGCGGGCTCCCGAGTGCTGCCTCACCCCCTGCGCCAAAAGGGAAAAACATGCCCCAGTCATAAAAATCGCCATAAAACGTAACAGGTGTAAAAGCACTGCGAAAGGTCAAGCCACGATAGGTGAGAAAAGTGAGGTTCGCACAGGGGGGCCACACATGAGGCGCGCGGGAACTGCTGTGCGCACTACACCGGGTGAGGAAGAGGTGACGCACTCTCTTTGTAGCCCAAGTTACTAGCCCAGGACTGTCTTTTATAAACCATCCGAATCTGGTGAAATAGCGCAACGGAAGTCAACCAAGGAAACACTAATTAACCCTTACAATTTGTGCAGGGTTTGTGTTGCTTTTTGTAACGGAATCCCTGTGCAATGCATTTTGATGGTATTTACTTTCCAAAGCCAATCAGGAGTCACATTAGAAAGTTGGCCAAAGTAGCGAAAAGTTGTGCTGTGTGCTACGTTGCACTACTTTACGTCTAGAGGGCGTTCCCACGCAATCACCCATGGGTTTTGATGTAAATACCCAGGGCCTCATTTATGAAAAGTGTAGCATCGCTGCGTGAAAACAGTGATGCAACAGTTTTCGGTACGCCCTTCTTGCGACACCATGGATGCGCCGAATTTACTGTACGGCGCTCCATGTCGCAAGGATCTACAGATACATCAGCATAGGTGCAAAAGCGACGCATTGTTGGAGTGTGTCTGAAAACAGACGCAACTCCAGCACTGTGTCCTTTCACATGGGGCAAGCCCCATGTGAAAGGGCCTGCGTCAGTTTTACGCCTGCTGTGAGGTATGCGTAAGGATTTGAGGCAGTGGCGTCCTAGAAGTGTCACAGTGAAATCTCAAAGATTTCACTGCAACACTTCTACGAGCCTTTTTTGCGGGGGAACGCCCACCCTGCATACGTTACCCCTGATGCAGGTATAATGTAGTGCAGGAGTTTACAAAGTGACGCATCTGCTTTGTAAATATGTTGCAGTGTGGCGCATATTTTATGCCGCCGGTGCGTCACAAAAAGTGATGCACCGACGGCGCAAGGGACTCATAAATAAGCCCCCCACCCACTAACAATTGTAGACTGGGATTTACACCAGAACTGTGTACTTCCTTGAAGTAGGCGTAACAGAGGAGAAATGTTTTCTGTTCTCCATACTTTTCAAATTTTGCATGTGCTCTACATTGTACAGCACACATACAATGTATTAAAATACAGTTTTTGTACTGGAAGGGTCCGCGCCCAGTACAAAACCTATGCTGGACAGAATACACACACCCTTGCACTAAGACACAAGAGTGTGTGCCTTGCAACATAGCAGCCCAAATTGCGCCAGTGCTGGGAGAGAGTAAAACAGCATCATATCTTAGTAGATACGGTGCTGTGCATTTCTCTCAATCTTTGACGCAATGCAGCATCTCTAGCTGCAGTGCTGCGTTTCAATACATTTTGATAAATGTCCTCCAAAGTGTTGATTTTATTACTGTCTTTTCAGTGCAACGTTCTGTTAAGTTTCCTAAAAGTCACACAAAGTATCCATTTGTGTTGCTTCGCATCACTTTGCATTATAGGGACGTCTCAAGAGTTGTACATGGATATTCCCATGCTATCACCCATGGTTTTTGATGCATCCCTACCTACTCACAGTTGTAGAAAGGGCCTTGCTCCCAGAAATTACACTTCCTCGAGTCAGGTGCAAAGTAGGAGAAATCTTTTTATTTCTCCTAACTTTTCAAACTTTGCATGTGTGCTTCACTGTACAGCACCTACATGAAGTAGGAAACATTTTATAGTAAGTCTGAGCACAGCATTTATTCTGGAATGTACCCTTACAGTACAAACTTTATGTACCTCACGCACACACCTTGCACAGTGGAGCTAAGGTGTGTGCGTGGCGCTAGGCAGCCTGATTGTGCACTGGCGTTTGGGAAAAGAGCAGCATTTTGTTGCTATAGTGCTTTACATGAAGTAATAGTGATTTTTCCCCCAAATGCCCAGGTCGCAGTTGTATTTGTTAGAACTAGAAAATTTTGATCTGTACTTTGCAGCATAAACCCAGGGTTCTCCACCATGAAATGCCTAGCATCAATAAACCAATAAATCAATCAATAAATCAATAAACCAGCAATGGTCTTTAAGTTTATTGAAAAGGCATCACGTGCAAACATGTAGGGGCCAATTCACAAATTTGGTTCTAAACATAAATTCACGACCAAATTTTCCTTTTTAGGTCTCAGCTACCATCCAGTGCCCACACCTATTGTTTCCAAGATATTACGTATACTTTTGAAAGGGTTTTGGTCAGCTCCTTGCTCATGATTGTAGCAATGTATCCATCTAATTTCCACTTTCCTGGTTCAATGCTTTCCTCATTATTCTTGTGTTTGTCCCATCTTGGAGCACTTAGGTCTCACAGTGTTATGAATGGATGGGAAATCCTTCCACTGCTGACGTTAGACCTTACTGGGACTATTTTGTGCCCCTCTTTCTCTCTCTCCCTGCTTTCCCTCCTCCCAATCACCTTCTCTTCTTCCACTCCTCCCTCACCTACCATCCTCTTGCCCCCAGACCCCTTTTTGATTTTTTTTTGCCACCCGCTATGCTATCAGTGGGCAGACTTCTTAAAATATTTTTTGACCACTTCAAGGGGTCCATCCACATGTGCACATGTACATGTCTCAGGGTTTGCAACCGCCTTTTAAACCTGCTCTGCAGCTAGCCCACTTCAGGTTTTCGTTCTCTTTTCTTCTCTTTTTCCTACATGTCTGTTTCTTCCTTGGTCCCTTCCTGATTTTCCCAAACCTTTGTGTTTCCTGTCATGTTGCTGTGGTGGGTTGCTGTGGTGTTTAGGGACACTTGGATTTTTTCCAGTGAGGAAACTTTGGGTATAGCTGATGGGGAGGCTCTTGATTTTACCATCGTCTTGTCACCACATTTTACGCTTGGCGGCACACTGGTGTATCGCCCCCCTGGCCCCCCCGGAGCATTTTTGAAAGCACTGGATGAAGTTATTGTTTCCCGAGCCTTACACTTTTCGAATTTCTTACTTCTGGGCGACTTTAATATCCATTTAGATTGCCCGGAGGCTAATGACTCTAGGGAATTAGTGGACTTATTCAACTTGGCACAATTGTCCCAATGGATCAAGTCCCCTTCCCATAAGGGGGTTCATACGTTAGACCTGGTTTGCTCCAACTTCCCTCTGTCCATTAGGGACCCTCTCCAGGTCTCTTGGTCAGATCATTACCTGATCCAGTTTTCTTGGACTATTGTGAAGCCCCGTCCCCCTACAGCCACGGCCCAAGGCAGACCGTCACGGAAGATAGATATCCCTGCTTTCTCTAGGGCTTTACTAGCTTCACGTCCGACTGTCGCCCCTAATCTGGAAGGAGCATTAGATGGTTTTGTCAATTGTATCTCCCAAGGGATTAATTCCGTATCTACACCCCTCTCTAATAGGCGAGCGAGAAATGCTCCCTCAAAACCCTGGTACTCTGGTAAACTTAGAGATCTCAAGCAGGGATGTAAAAAACTTGAACGTTGCTGGAGACTGGAGTATTGTCTCCTGGCTAAAATCGCCCTTCGAAAGGCTCAGAGAGACTATTATGCAGCTATTGGGGAGGCGAAAAGCAGCTTTTATGGGGAGCGCATTGCTAAATCTAACAACAATAGCAAGGAAATCTTCTCCATTGTCCAGAGCTTTCTATCACCATGCGCCGAACATACTGCTCTGCCGGCTTCGTCACAATGGTGTGAGGAGCTGTCATGTTTCTTTTTTGAGAAAATACAGACCATCCAAGATAGCCTAGGGATGGGATCCCCTGGGCAGGTAGTTTCCCATTCCCCGTACATTTCAGTCCCCATCCCGGCAGCTCCCCCTTTGACGAATTTTTCCCCCATTGCTATGTCAGATTCATTGGCTATCCTTAAATCACTTAAGTCGGGCTCTCCCACAGATCCATGTCCAGCTAGGGTACTAACAGGGGTTGCGAAGGTGGTCAACCCAGAAGTAAATATTATTATTAATCTATCTTTACAGACTGCCACTGTCCCATTGAATTGGAAACAGGCTAAATTGCTGCCACTTTTGAAAAAGCCCATTCTAGATCCCACCAAACTTGCAAGCTACCGCCCTATCTCTCTTCTACCGGCGTTGGCAAAGGTGTGTGAAAAAGCTGTCTTCAGACAGCTAGACGCCTATGTCGAGTCATCTGGCGCTCTCCACCCTGCCCAATCCGGATTCAGGGCGACATATAACACAGAGACTGCGCTTGTCGAAATGGCAGAGGCAATAAGGGAGTGCCTGGACGCAGGTGGTAGAGCGGCCCTGATTTTGTTAGACCTCTCTGCCGCCTTCGATACGGTGCCCCATCAACAATTACTTGCCCGACTTTCGAACATTGGCGTTACAGGTCTTGCCTGGGACTGGCTTAAATCCTTTTTAGAGGATCGCACCCAGCAGGTCTGGATGCCACCCTTTTCGTCGGCCCCCAGGGAAATGCCCACAGGAGTACCAGAGGGCTCTACTTTGAGCCCTTTACTTTTTAATATCTATATAACACCCCTGATTTATCTTGCGGAGGAGCTGGGAGCCAAGATCATAGCGTATGCTGATGATACCCAGCTCCTCTTTACCTGGAAGGATAATGACCTGTCCTCGGAAGTTGCCCAGAAATGCTTCTCGACTGTCTTCAAATGGCTTGCATGTGCTCAACTGAAGTGCAACGAGGACAAGTCGGAGGTCCTCTTGTATGGATCTTTCCCTCCCTCTTTTAGAGAGACCCTGTGGCCTTCAGACTACCCTCGGCCCAACTCAGTGGGCAATCCAACGAAGAACTTGGGGGTCTGGTTTGGTGAGGACCTCAGGTTCTCCGCATAGATTAAGAAACTTGCGGGGGTATGCTTTGGTACTCTCAAATCACTTAGAAAGTTTTTTCCCTTGTTACCTAGGTCAGCCAAAGAAATGGTGGCCCGCGCCCTTATTTTGTCTCGCATTGACTATGCCAACGCCCTGTACATTGGCATTCCAGGCTACCTGCTAAAAAAACTACAAACAATACAGAATGCAGCCGCTAGACTTCTGTTGAACATCTCAGGAAGGTCAAGCGTTAGACAGCATCTGCGTGATCTGCATTGGCTCCCTGTGGTCCATAGAGTCAATTCAAAGCTCTCACTCTGGCTCACAGAGCCCTGCATGGACTAGGGCCGACGTACCTCAGGAAGCGTTTTGCCTTTTATGCCCCCAGCCGATCTCTGCGCTCAGCCACACAACGACGGGCGGTGGTCCCCCGCTTTCGCAGGATGCGTCTGGGGGGTCACTCCCTCTCCGTTAAAGCAGCGGTAGCATGGAACTCCCTTCCCGTGGAACTGCGGAACACTCAGGACCCTAGGCTCTTCAAAAACAATTAAAAACCCTTCTTTTTAATCTGCCCATCTAAATCTCAGCTTCACACTGCTACGGTCACTTCCCGCGCCAGGACACTCTTGAGTATCTGTGCGCGTTATAAGTGTATTATAACATAACATAACATGTGATGTTTTGATGGTATTTCCTTTTCCTCTTCCCTTTCTATATAAAGGCTTCAGTCTGGTTGGAGGATGCATTGCAATAAAGCTGTGTTCCTTCGTTTGTTTTCTCGCTCCCTTCACTTGCTGATCTTGACATTTTGGTTCTGAAGAATTACACAATTGGATTACATATTCCTGATTGTCTACAAACCTTTGAAGACATCGTCCTGCAATGAGGTATTTTACACCTTTGGCTTTTTCCTCTGGAGAAGGTGGCAGCTTCTTGAGGGCACTTGCCTACCGCATATTCCAGTGTGTGGTGACACTGTGGCTTCCAGAAACAATCGCCTGAACCAGTGGCGTAGCTAGCCCTTTGGCCGCCCGTGGGGGTCCCTGAGTTTGCCGCCCCACGGCGGCCGGAGTGAAGAGCGGGGGCGGGGGGCTGGTGAGATCTCCGTTTCGTTTGCCACCTGCGGTGGCCGATTTAAGAGTGGTGGGGGGAGTGCCCACCCAAGACTGCAGGTAAGAGTGGTGGGAGGCAGCCTCCCCCAAAACTCATGCTGCCCGGGGCGGACAGCCCCCCCTTTCCTTTGCCACTGGCCTGAACATCAGACAGCGTAGGATCCAGACACGGATTGCAGTTTAGCGTTCAGACCTCAACAGATAACCCATATTGTGGTTTTCATGGGACATCCATCAGAACTCTGCCTCCAACAATGAACTCACATTCCATCCTTCCCAATTCTCCACAAATGGTTTTATTCAGACAGCACATGCTAGACAGAACCTCCTCACTTACCTGCACACAATATGACACAACAGTGCTTCATTTGTAAAAAAATAAAATAAATAAGTGCCAAGGCCCTTGTCAGTAGGTCACAGCAGCTTGCACCACCCATTGCCTCTGCCAGCACTGCCAATGACAACTACTAACCATCACACTGCTACAAGTGTGACATTTCAGACTGTTGCTCTGCTCATCTTTTTAATTACACATACAGTGACATCATGTGGAAGCTGTCATAAGTGCCGGTGTTGACAATCAAGTGCTGGTGCCAAGCACTGGAAACCACTGACTCCAATTAAGCACTTTGGGCCAGATGTACAACCCTTTTTTGCGGCCGCAAATGGGAGATCAGCCCGTTTATGACCGCAAAAAAGGTTCCAGGCATGTACAAATGCTATTTTGCGAGTCACTAACTCGCAAAATAGCATTTGCGACTCTCGCTATTAGGAAGGGGCGTCCCTTCCTAATAACGAGTCACCATGCCAAGTACTGTTGTTTTGCGACCGCATTTGCGGTCGCAAAACACTCGCAGTTTACCACCTACTTCAAGTAGGTGGTAAAGCACTCGCAAACGGGCAGGGGTCCCCAGGGGACCCCTTCCCCTTTGTGAGTGGGTGCGTAAATATTTTTTAAGAGCAGGCAGTGGTCCCAGGGACCACTGCCTGCCCTTAAAAAATGAAACTGAAAAGTTTCATTTTGGTTTTTTAAATGCATCCGTTTTCCTTTAAGGAAAACGGGCTGCATTTAAAAAAAATACCTGCTTTATTTAAAAAGCAGTCCCAGACATGGTGGTCTGCTGACCCCAGCAGGACACCATCTCTGGGAGTGCTAGCCATTCCCAATGGGGTCACAAATTGCGATTGCCTCATGAATATTGATTGGGAATCGCAAACAGTGTCTGAGACACTGTTGTACATTAAGTTTAGCGAGTCGCAATTTTTCACAATTTGCGACTCACTAAACTTAATGGTCATACATCTGGCCCTTTGATACATAAACCTTGTAGCTAGAAAAGAGATGCCAAGTGAACACTGCAGTCATGAACTGTCTAACATACACTTTAGGAACACAGAGAAAAAACTGGCAAAAACATATCACACCCTCCGGTGCTCAGCATTGCATCATAAGCAAGGGCACTAGAATTATGTGAATCAGCGATGCAGTATTTTCCGCATGGTTTTGGATTTACTCCATTTGCCACATAATCCATTATCTGCTGCATAATGTGAAAATTCTAACAAAAAATAGGTTGCCAGTTCAAATGGATCAAAAGTTACTAAAAACTCTGTGAAATGTGTTGTGTGCTGCGGAAGGCCTTTCACAAAGGTTGACTGGTCACCTTTGAGTTACTTAATGCTGTATTTACAGTATTGTATGAATTTACATATGGATGTTAAACTGGTACTAATGAGGTGTAACCTTTGCCCGGACAGTGATAACGTGTAAAAATTGCAAAGTACTGTAGTAATACTATCACAAAATATGCTACATTATCCTGCATAATTTGGTCCTCCCCGCCGCATAATTCCAGTGGCCCTGATCATAAGGCACTGGTCTGGTTTGTGATGGATATACAAAAAACATTACACATATTTATATATGTGGCAGGTGTGCTGTGAAGCAGCCTACGAGAGGTGGGCAGGAGTGAGATGGTGTGAGGTGTGTGAGATAGTGTGCCTCTGCTCACCCACCACAGTAAGCTCAGCACATCTCTTGTGTCTATTCTAAGTTTGGCAGTATCTATAGTAATTTAGGTTGGTTGGACAGTGGACATCAAGGAACCATCAATGTCTTTCACTGAACAAGGTAAGGCTTTGGGAGAAGTTAGGCAGCTAGATCTAAAGTCCAGGAGTCTGGTAAAGATATTAGGTTATCTGAGATGTCACATGATGACAGTATAGTGACTTTAAATGAGCCCAAGGCTCCTCTTTTGAGTGTGCCTATGCCCACACTCTTCTCTCCTAAATTTCCTTTATGCCATTTGCCTTTCTTGCTGTCGTTATTGTACTTACCTCTCAGACTCTACCAAACTTCGATACCCAGAACACTTAAGAAACCAAATCCCAGAGTGAATCATCAGGTAAACAAAACCATCTAATCAATTTAACAGTGGGGTAGGGGAGCACATTGTCTGCATGCTGTCAGCAGTCCACCCAAACCATTCTGGTAGACAAAGTACTCAGTAGTTTTCATACTCACCATTATTCAAGTGTTTGCCACCTAGTGCTGGCACAGCAAGTGCTGGATTCAATTTTATAACGGATGTTGGGTTGACAAACCTTAAGGATGTACCTGTGAGCTTGGAGTGCCACAGAACTGTACATACTAAAAGACGCTTGCCAAGTACACTCCCAAAATAACCAATTGCTCATTGCCAATGAGTGCCAATAAGTGCCAAAACATGTGTCCAAGGATATCCAGCACTTGCTGTACCAATACTGTGTGGTAAACGATTCATTGCGAACATGAACACTATTGAAGATCACATCTACAAGAGTGCTTTTCTTACCCTAACTATTTACATTTCTTATAAAAATCATACACCCTACATTCCAGTCTGAAGTTCTCCGTTCGGTTCCAATCACCTGATGGCAGATAATGGTTCGATGATGTTTACGAGAACAGTCTTGCCTACACATATCGCATACCCAAAACTTTTCAAATGAGCCAACCATCCCTCGTATAACCCCAAATAAGACCGCAAACACATCAGGGCCTGCTCAGGAAGCTCTTGGTCAGGTGCAAGGAAACAAAATGGGGTAACATTATGTGACAGGCATAGCATTATTCTCATTCTAGATTACGGAAGCCCACTTCCTTCAATACAACATGCTGGCCTAGGATACTAGTGTCTTCAGTCCCCCCTGCAGCTTCAAGGGGAGCCATTAGCATTAACCCCTAGTAGGCAGATTTAGGCCATCTTGGATAAGAGTAAAACGAGCAGAAAGAGGAATGCTGGGAGAGGAAGACAGAGAAGGAGAAACAATTCAAGGTATGGACAGTCGTGGAGGTCTCCATAAATATAGCTGTACATCTCGATACCACCCACAAAATGTCTTCCCCGTCTCATCTCACATCCTTATTGCATTATCCATTTCCACTAACTGGTGACAAGGAAATATACCCAGTGGCTAGGTCCTTCATTAGTCATGGTGATGGGGCACAAAAGGGTATGTTAGAGTCTCAGAGATCCTCACCTCCCCATAGTTTACTTCTTCACGATGGTTCTTCTCCTTAGAGGTGAATACAACAGATAAATAGTCTATGGTACCTGTAATGGACCAAGAATTAGTGGGAGCGCTGGTTCTGCAAGAGGTTAATGGGACCCTACTGAGTTTCAGCAATTGTATCCCCAAACTTCAGTTTTTTAACCAAAGTTAAAGCCCCCAATTCTTTATTCACCTTGTAACAAACTACTGTCACGAGATACAACCCCAAAACTATAATACACTAATCTAATGGAGGAACTGAAAAATGTCCAGTCAAAGTGTACAATGAATCCAGTTAGTCCAAAGTAAGGTCAATAATATCCCAAACAAGGCTAACTCTGTCAAAATCTGTACAGTAGGCACCCATCACCCAGCCTCCTAGAAGGACGGGAACGCTGGATCCACTGGAAGTACTGCTATGCAGAATGCCAATGACCACCCGAAGGACCCATCCAAGAGTCCTACATTGACCATATTTCCCCCTGTGCATAAAGATGGACCTTCTACAAGAAGGGCCAAACTTGTAAATATGACTGTATACAGCTTTAGATCGCGAGGTGAAAGTACATCTAGCGATAGAAGCCCAAGGGAAAATCAAGACTTCCGAAGCAACCAGTAAAAAATATGAATAGAGGTACACTGAGAATAAAATCCTCCTTGCCCCTCTCGAAGATAGCAAGATCTGGCCCAGGGTAAATGACTTTAAACACAAAACATATCGTCACTGCCAATGTACTTAAAAGGGTGGAGCAGGGAGACCCAGGTAGCTCTATGGTGTACACGCCTCTATGAGCTCAAAGAGAAGGGGCACCATGCCCCTTGACCCCGATGACATCACAGGAATTGTTATCCCGTGATCATATAACACAATTCTACAAAATTAGAATGTGTTTAGCTGCATATGCAGCAGGAGAAGACATCTCTTAATACCCATGTACCAAAGTCTTCTTCTAACCCACCAGGAGTATCAAGCATCTTGAGCGCATTTGTCCATACATGCCATGTCTCATTTGGCGGCCTCCTGCTGGCACTGACAATCAGCCAGGTCCATGAGAAACAAAGCTTGAGCAGAAGGGTCTGAATTCTCCAACCTTAGTCAACCTTTCTTAGACAGATTTTTGTTTCCTGTCCTCAAAGAGTGGGTTAAGTGCCTCACAGCTTCGAAGCACTTTGCTTATGGTAGAGAAGTAACAAGCATTGGCATAGCCAATAGTTCTCGCCTTTGGGACCTTGTAAGTAAAAAAAACAAACTGAAGTGTAAGACTTCACGTTTACATTTACTGCATCCTAAATACGAAGTAAATGTAAACGTGAAGTCTTATACTTCAGGTTTTTTTTTAACTTACAAGGTCCCAAAGCGAGACCTATTGGCTATGCCAATGCTTGTTTACAAATACGTTTTTAAAGTACTTTGAGTTAGATATTGTGCACAGCAGAGCTACAGAGGCCGGTGTGACAGATCATGTGATAAAAGAGAACCCAACTCTCCTGTGTGCGAGAGGAAGACACTGGTTGTGAAGTCAGTGCAAAGAACACGAGGGCCTTGGTGCAGGTCAGGTCTCCGAGTCCTGCAACGTCTGAGGACTGAGGTACACAATACCTCACAAACAGTAGAGCACAATGGACTTTCATCTTGGCAGGACACCATCTTGGCAAGACACTGGCTGAGGTGTGGCCAGTATAAATATATAATTCACTTTACTAAATGCGGTAATTACTGCAGACTCCATGCAGAGACGTTTTAAGGCACGGGCAGAGCGCACAATTGACCAGGGACCCCGACTTCCAAGGAGCCCTCTAGGCAGTGAACATTCTCCCTATTGGGTCTCTGTCGGTTCTTTCTGTTTCACTATCTAAACCTCTCTTCCTTTGTCTGTCTTCCTCCTCCCCGCAGCGCCTACCTAGACTTCAAAGCGCAGGAGACATATGACTGGGAGGAGAAGACAAGGCGCCGGCCCCAGTGAGCAAACAAATGCCAGACAGGGAGGGGCGGGAGCGACAGGTTTATAGAAGAGGGGACGAGAGAGTGAGGAGATGGGGAGGCAGGGGTGAGACTGTAAGAGAGGGCAGGAGTGCTGAAGGTGAAAGGGATGGGGAGAAGGGGGCGGGAGTGTGTGGGGTGGGAGTAGTGAGGTAAATGTGAGGGATACTGAGAGGCTGTTGAGATCGTGAAGGACGAGGGGAAGAGAGAGAGAAATAGAGTTGTTATCTTTTATGTAACTCATGTACTCTGAAGTCCTTAAGTAATGTAACTGGTCCTATTGTAAAGCGCTCTGACGCCTTAGGGCAAAGTTCCCGCTATATAAAAACGCATAAATAAATAAATTAAAAATAAATAAATTTAAACTGCGAAGGATGGAGCGAAAGAGCGAATGCAGGGAAGGGTTTGGAGGGTGGGGGGTGCTCCTATCCTGGGACTTGCAAGAAGGCTGTGGGCTCTAAACAGCCTGGAAATCATCGTTTAACTCCCGACCCACAAACCCCATATAGTTGGGATTGTGAAAGTCAATCAGAAAAACACGTTTGAAAAAATAGAAAACTAAGTCTGCAATTTTTCCAAGGATCAGCCTGGGGGTGGGAAGTGATTCTAAGGTTATAAGTCTGGGAAGAATCTACTAAAAACAGCATTGGCCGGGCGGCCGCGAAACTGACACGGCCGCGCGGCCGTGAAAGTAATCGCGGGTTTTGTAAGTGCAAACAGTGGCTTTTGCTGGTGACCAGCTTGCGTTTACGTGAGCGTCCAGATGGCGAGGGAAGCCATATGGCGCCTGATCGCGCGTGCACGCTCGCGTGAACGCAGGCTAGTCCCCAGCAAAAGCCACTGTTTGCACTTCCAAAACCCGCTTACTAAAAGTCTCGTCAGAGCAGCGCATGCGTGCTGGCTCAGGCGAGACCTAAAAAGGTGCTTGCAGACCAAGAGCATGATTACAAGTATGGCAAGTTTATGGTGGAGAGATGCCGGGTCCCAAATGATCAATTCCGTCATGTTTCTCCCCATAAAATCCAGCAATTACAGCATAATGGCCACAGAATGCAGATGAACCATACAGAGCCAGAATCCCTAGATCCTTCTATGCTGGTTATGCCTGATCCGGGGACATTTCCGCTCAGATTTAACTCTTGCTCCAAGCAGGTGATCATTCTGAGTGAGCCAATAGCAAGTCACGTGATGATTTGTCAGGATATGGGTTGGTGGGAAGATCAGGCTCTAATGTGGCTGGGGGTCAGATGGCGACCTGTTTGAGGCTCCCTGCCGTAGCCTCCTTGTCCCAGTGTTTTAATGAGTGCAGATTGGCACCGGGTAAAACCATGCCTTGTGTTCCAACACCTGGCTCTTCCAAGATTTGGAACACTAAGCACTTGTAATCAGGCGAGGAGGTAACGCCCGGGAATACCGCTCGCATACTCGTAATGAGGGCCTAACTGTTCATTGTTTATTCACATTACAGCCTTAGACTAAGGGCCTTATTACGACTTTTGGCGGTGTGGGAATGGGCAGCACCCTACTACCGCGCCCCGGCACCGCCAAGAGTCGCTACCACCTACCAGATTACAAGTAATATTGTGGTCTGGTGTGGTGGTCCAGCGGCGGTGCTGTTTAAAGGCTCATTGTGAGCCTTAAAATGTTCCGCCACGAAACTGCCAGTGCACGTTTCTGCATGGGAAGGAATGCACTATGTCGTGCAATCCTTCCCGTGCAGGAACTGGGGGTGCAAAACTATAGGGGGGCACATGCGCCCCCCTGCATGCACCCTGTGCACAGAGGCATGAGAGGACCCTGTAGGGCCCCTTTCTTGCCTCACCGCCACCCTTTGGCGGTAAAGAGGCAACTCAAAATGTGCTCGGTGGTGCCACTGCGTCACCACCAGCATATTTTTGCCTCGAACTGCTGCCAGACCGCCGCAGGTTCCTTGATCCGTGGCGGTAGCAGCGGTTCAGTGGCGGTCCGACCGTCACACTTATAATACTGCGGGCGGTCCCACAGTGTGGCGGTGGTCGGACCACCACCACGACTACGACGGTCCCATGGACAGCCGTAGTTGTATTAAGGCTCTTAGGGGCATATTCTCAAGAACGTGTGATAACCATCGCAAAAGTTACTTAACGCAACCTTCAACATTGCAGTCTATCACGGGAAATTTACGCCGTGTTTACCAAGTATTCACAACACGGCGGTACCATGCGATAGTCTTCAGATAACACGTCAACTGCCCGCGTTAAAATCAACGCCAAGCTGCAAAAATGCGAAACACGAACGCAAAAAAAGCTGCGATGAGGCCAATCGCGATACGAAAATCAGCGACACCCAGCTACAGGCCTGCAATTCACATGCGTCAGGCGGGAACAATCAGCATAAAAGTAGAAAAAAAACAGACAAACAAATGCCAAACAACAGCGAAGCACAATGGACGTTGCCGGAGCAAGTACGGAGGAGAACCAGAACCCCACAAGCCCCCCGGAGGACCATCCTGGGACTTAGGGGTCAGGGAAGGGCAAGGACAAGAAGAGTAAGAAGAAGCGGTTCAGTCCGCAGGAAAACAGGATCCTGATAACGGAGGTGACAGAACACCATCAACAACTGTTCGTCACCTCCACTGTGTCATTGGCAACAAAAAATGGACTATGGCAGTCCATCGTGGACAAGGTGAATGCTGAAGAGGACAATGGACGAGGTCAAGAGGCGCTGGAATGATGTCAAGCGCAAAACCAAGCTGAAACTCGCCAACAACCTGAAGGCAGCAATGCAGACTGGAGGTGGGAGCCCAGCGCCACAGGAGGAGCTGGACGACATGGAGGAAATGGTGTCCACAGTCATCAGTGGGGAGACGGTGGCAGGAGTTGGGGGCCCGGACACTGCTCAACAGGACCCGACACAACAGCAACAGGGTGAGTAACGGCCAGGGCCTGGGGGGACGGGGGGAGATGGGCACAATGGCACACATGCACAATTAAGTTGAGCACATCTGCGGACAAACCATGCCCCAGATCACCAACTCCCACCAAGAGACCAATGTACCCAAGTATGCAACATGTCAGCACTGTACAAGCACAGAAGTCAAAGGCACACCGCATGAAAGGGATAAGGGGCAGCAAAATCAGAGCTGCAGGGGTGACTACCCCTAAATGCAGCACACACATCACATGCAGAGCACATCAACATTGACAACGATGTGACACAATCCGCAAAACACCTACAACAGAACACAGGACACAACTGGTGCCGCTTGGGTGCAGACACTGGCCAATCACATTTGGCATTGCAGGGAAATGTGAGTTGATAATGTACAAGTACAAACACACACACGTCTGTTGTCGAAATGTCCACTGTCCCCCATCAAATAGGCAGCTCCTCCCAAACAGCCACAATGTACCCAGTCATGCTGTCTGTATGAAAACATGTATAATGCGACAACATACATGTGGACACATTGTTAAACTGCATCTCCCCTTCACATTGCAGAGGGAGAGTCAACACCTCCTGCAGAGCAGCCCGACCCTCTCTTCTCTGATGACGAAGAGGACCACCACAGCTTCGACTCTGACGCTCTCCAACTGTTCGTGGACAGTCTACGCAGCCCACTTCCAGGAGCTGGGCAGCCCAGCTGCTACGAGGAGACCCCACCCCCTGCACAGACCACACAACAGGCAGCACCCACCACCACGGCTGCCTCCCAGGACCCCCACGAAGAACACATGGCCTTCCAACGCCGTGTCTTGGGGTGCCAGGAGAATCTGGCTGAACAGGTGCGGGTGGGCTTCGACTGCATGGCAGACAAACTAGATGCCATACGTGGGTGTCTAAGTCCCATCAGGGACCACTCACGGTCCCTAACGGACACCCACAGTCCGCTCCATGCTCTCCAACGGACCATGGCTGACATCGCTGGAGCCCTGACTCAGAGAATAGAACAACTGTCCAGTCAGAGTGGCTCTAGCGATGTCACACGGGAGTTGGGAAACATGCAGAGGTTAATGGAGATCATGGAGCGGGCGAATGCGGAACGAGCGGCTGCCACGGCTGCGCACCAGCGAGAGGTAGCTGGGTTCCTCAATGACCTCAGGACCATCCTCATGGCATTGCTGCCACAAGGCCTGGCGCGGATGCATGCTGCTGCCACCACTCCATCCACATCTCCGCCCCCTGAATTGTCAGTGCCACACAGTGTGGCGGACCTTCCACCTCTGGCCACTGATGTGTCACTGCCACACAGTGCTGGAGACAGAACACCACCACCCACACGTGAGGCACATGAAACAGCAGAGGACGAAGATGCGGATGATTCTGCCCTTGTGGTAAGAAGGACGCAGCAGCATGCATCTCAGCCATTGGTCTGGCTTCAGCTTGGTACTGCCCTCTGCATCATCACCTTCCACTGTCCCCCGATGCACTCTGCGACACTCACCTTGGACCTCGACATGGACTGCCATATGCTGTTTGATCCCCATTGACACAGCAATCAGACTGCGGACTGAACTCTTCCTCTTCCTTTGGACTTGTCATTCCCTGAAGGACCCTGGCTGGCCCTCCACGGGACAACATCGTCATGTGGGGTTTGCATGGCCCTGTACTGCTCCAGATGCAACACTCCACTGAATGTGCATTAAACATTCATATTCACACAGATGTGTCATGTCTATGGTCTTTCAAGAGTGGAAGTATGGATGAATGTAGGCTCACTGGACTCCTCTTACGTCCATGTGGCTCATGTCGTAGAACAGGGGTCACAGGGTGACACTTTGCCGAATGCGGTCCGGGTGGCGCTGACACAACAACAGGGACACACGCATGAGTTACTTCCTTGTCCAGCCCAGTAAGGAACCACGCCCAGGGCCCCGGGGTCATTCACACACCCTTACGCTGGACTGGCATACGCCTGGCCAGCCCACTCCGCTTACGCTCACAGGGGGGGACGGCAACGCTACATGTCCCATGTCTTTCCTGTAGTGATCTGCTGCTCACAGGTCTAGTTGTCAGCATGCCATAGCCACTCCCTCACGGCTGGTTTACACCCACACCACACCCATCCAGCACACGCGTCACAGGACATGTGACCCTGCCAATAAAAAGGGCCGGGCGCACGTGCTCGACGCCATTTCCACTCTCTATCTGGGTGCATCCGTGTGGTGTCAATGTAGGCATGAGGGCCTCAGGCCCTGTGACATCACATTCCCCAGGTCCGGAGGTGACATGATGGTGTCCACAACACGATACCCAATCATACAGGGTCCATGACTTTGGGACACAGACTTGGTGGCACCGGATACATTGCGGCCGGCACAGGCACACCGCCACGGGACGGTGACTTTGGGTGCACTGAGGTAGGGGCACCTTAAGTGCTGAGCGGGTGTGCAGCCTGCGATGATGCTGGGTGCACTGGTATGTCCTCTGCCATGGTGAAATCAAGACCCAGAATCATATGTGAGACCTGGTGGCCTGCGGAGTGGGGCTGCATGATGTGGCGATTGGCATGTCCGCGGGCCCCGGGCATGTGGCTTGCAGCGGCACGTGGTGGGCCCTCATTGCTACACGCCAAGGGTGGAACGTAAGGGTCCTGGGGGTGGTGGCGGTGGGTGTTGTGGCCCTGTTGGGGCTCCGAGCTGCATGATAGTGGCTCCATGGCATCTGTTGCCCTTCAAGTGTGGCTCTGGGCTGGGCTCCATTTTGTGGTGCAGGCTGTGGTCCGACTTTGCACCAGGTCAGAGCAGGTCTTAGTTTCCTGCTGCTAACATGCCTTATCGCCTGTTTTGTGGTCTTGTCGCCGATCTGGCTGGTCGTTGAGAATGTTGCGGAGTGGTGTTTTCGCGGCTTTTTGCACGGGAACGCCTACTCTGCATCTCATTAGCGATAGTTGCGGGGGTCATCTCTGGCGATGTTTTTTGCGGCTGCTATCGCGGGTAAACTGGTGTTATGGGCTGTTAACACCAGCTTGTGAATGGGGTGATAAATATATCGCAACTTTGGCTGCGATAAAGTGCCGTTAACTTGGCTATGGCTCCTTGAGAATATGCCCCAAAGGCTGTAATGTAAATTTCTAAGAGCCCATAAAAAACACTTTTACAACAAATTAATATTTGTTGGTATCTTTAAAAATGTATATTAAATAGTAATAGAAATGCAGATTGTTCACATGCCAATAGGACTGCAATATCTTCGGGTGAGTATACAGGGATCTGTAGCTGGAGGTATGGGGGAGCTTTTATTTAATTAAATAGGGAGTCTGTGGAGACTAAAGAACTGGGTTTAGTGTCTGCTGTGCCTGAGTTAAAACAAATGCCATGAAATACTTTCTAAAGTTAATATATTTTCAGGTTTTCCAGCTCGTGTCAGATTTCAGGGATCTAACAGTGCTTCTTAAATGAAAAGTGTTTCACCAAATAGAATTTCTTCTTGACTGGGGCCTGCGATCAGCTGTTTTTTTTAACAAAAAAAAAGAAGCAAAAATAACAACTGCATTTTACAAAACAACCACTTCCATAGCATGTGTTACTTGCCAGGCTTTTAAAGATACTAAATTGCTTTTTTGAAATTTACTATGGCCAAGTGAAGCTGTATTTAAGAACATGTCGAGGTTTTAGTAAGGTAAACAGCCAGTCTACGATTTGCACTTAGATTTTTAAATTGCAAAACTAATTTTTACATCACTGATACACAAACCACACTTTTCTTGGGGGTTGTATGTAATAATATCAATAATATCGATCTGCACAAATATCGGCTCCATAGTATTGATTACCACTGACCGGTGGATGAGAAACCCGCCAATGGGGGGTGAGTTGAGAGCTATATGACTGCATCATGTTGGCTGTGTGCACATTTATCTGCCAGACTTTTTGTGAAAATGCCGGATGCAATTGCCCATCTCCTTGATGGTCAAGCTGATATTCTGATCACGTGGCCTTTCACCATAAAGCACACCTGACGTCAATAATGGCTCCCATGATCTTAAAATCTTATCTTGAGAAGGACTATGGGCAATCCTCATGACCATCATATGATCAGCAAGATCACCATTTGTTGGAAATGGCCCTTTTTGCAGGGTTATCCCCAAACTTTTTGCTTTTTCCTCCTATTTTTCCCTGACCTGTTTGTGTTGGTTCTAGGACTCTGGGCACTTTGCCACTGCTAATCAGTGCTAAAGTGCATATGCTCTCTGTGTAAATTGTGTTATGGATTGGTGTTTCCACGATTGGATGTTTGATTTACTTGTCAGTCCCTGGTAAAGTGCACTACGGGTGCCAGGGCCTGTGAATCAAATGCTACTCGTGGGCCTGCAGCACGGATTGTGCCACCTACGTACGTAGCCCGGAAAAGGTACCTCAGACCTGCCATCGCAGAGTCTGCGCGCAGTTGCGACTGCCATGTCGACTTGGCCCGTGCCCACACTGGCCAGTCACGAAACCTTCCCTTTTCTTATATGTCAGGCGCCCTAAGATAGGCCCAAGGTACCCCTGTGGGCAGGGTGCAGTGTATGTGAAGGGTAGGACATGCCCTGGTGTGTGTGGCATGTCCTAATAGTGAATTACAGCCAATTTCGTTTTTCACTATTGCAAGGCTACCAGTTCCCCATAGGACCGAATGGGAGGTTTGTTTATAACATCTTATAAACATAACTGGCCCAGGGAATGCGGTAAGAAAATTAAGTTTTGTATGCCTGAACTCAGAATCTAAAGATGCATCTTTTAGTGAAGGTGATTTTTACATTCTGTGTTTGAAAATACCACTTTTAGAAAGTGGGTATTTTCTTGCTCAGTCATCCCGTGTGCCTCTGCTGGAATATGGATTGCCTGTCTGGGTTTTGGATGACAGAAGGCTGGGGGAGCGGGAGGGGCGCCAGATGGTCTAGGTAGGTCAGGAAAGGGCTGAAGAGACCTGGGCTGCGATGGGGGAAGGGGGAGGAGATTTCCTTGCACCTCAAAGGGCCTGCTCTGCCTCTGACAAATGCTGTCTCCACCTCCTGCCAGGAATTCACACCAGAGAAGGCAGAACTGGTTCTGGCCGGGCACAGGCCCTCTCTGCCTAAGAGATCAAAGGATTTGTGGACATAAATACTGGGTCCCAGACCCCTGAATTTTAGAACTCATCAGGAACAAGAAGACTGCCAAGAAGAAGAGCCGGAGAAGCTGCGAAAAGGAACAACTGCTTTGCTGGGTGCTTTGCTGGGCTGACCTGCAGTGGCTGCTTCTGTCTTGGGCAGTGAAAAGCCTGGACTGGACTTTCTGCAACCTAATTTGTGAGTCTCTCCAAGGGCTTGAGGTAGAGCTAGCCCCCTGTTCACGAAGTCTCAGGAACAGCAAAGACTTCAAGTTCTTCGACCCGCAGCACTGGGGACTGTGTGTTTTGTGCTGCAACCCGAAGAACACCAACTCCACGACGTCTACGACGTCACTGCCGACTCCGTGTCCTGAGGGCACCGCCACAACGCCGCACCGCAACCCTGGTCTCACCGACAACGCCTGTTGACGCCGCCACCGAGCCGCGGCTTGCACCGCGACCTGTGGGCACCGCACTCCGCACCGCCTCGCTTCACGCCAAAGCTTTGGCACCGCAGAGAGCACCGCCGCAACGCCGCACCGCGACCCTGGTCTCACCGACGACGCCTGTTGACGCCGCCACCGAGCCGCTGCTCGCACCGCAACCTGTGGGCACCGCACTCCGCACCGCCCTGCTTCACGAGGACGCCTTGGCCTTCCTGACGCAGCCACTTCCCGCCGAAATCGACGCCGCTGCTTGCACTGTGGTTCGAGGGACCGCTCGTAAGTCACACGAAGCACCGCCCTCATCCCACACCGCAGCCTTGGCCCACCGACGCCGGCACCATTGACTCCCGCTCGTCAGCCGACGACAGCGCTTCAGCCGCGACGACGCCGCTGCTTGCACCGCGACCTGCTAGCACCGTGACGAGCACCGCCTTCATCTCGCACCGCGACCCTGGTCTCACCGACGACGCCATCTGCCGCTGCTTGCACTGCGACCTGGGGGCACCGCACGCCGCACCGCTGCACTTCGCACCGCAGCACCCGACGCCTGTTGGTGCCAGCGCTCTTGATCCCATCAGAAAGGGGCTCGACCTGCAACGCGAGTGACTTCAAGGACCCCATTGCCCTGCATTTCTGAAAGGTACTGTTTGCGGGTCTTCCCGACACCGTAGCTGACCTGCGACCCCGCGGTCAGCCAGAACTGTTTTGGATTTGTGTGTTCACGACGCCGTGGTAGCCCGGACGGAGCTATCCACACAAGGAACTCTTTTTAATCAACGTATTTTTGAACTGTGAACTTTTAAGTATAGTATTGTGGATTTTTATCGTTTTTGGTCTTGTTTTAATTATATAAAAATATTGGATATTTTTCTAAACCGGTGTGGTGTCCTTTTGTAGTACGAACACTGTATTACTGTTGGTTATGTGAAAATACTTTACACACTGCCTCTAAGATAAGCCTGGCTGCTCGTGCCAAGCTACCAAGGGGGTGAGCAGGGGTTATTTTAGACGTGTAGCTCCCTTATCCTGACTAGAGTGGCGGTTTTTGCCTGGCTTTGGCCCACGCCCTAGACTACCAAAAATCCCATTTCTAACATTGGTTGTCAGCGGTGAGGATAGGACTTGCGTTTGCACTTGACTTACAGTGATTGGTGTGCACTACTACCATATCGCAGACCATTACGTGCCACATACTGGTTCTTTTTCTTTTTGGCCTATTTTTTTATCTTGCCAGTTTGAACTTGCTACTGCATCATGCCTGAATCAATTGCATCATCTGTTGCATCCTTGGAAGTGGCCTTTGAGGAGGAGAGGTTAGAAACCTACAATGTAAAGGAATTGAAGGCGATCTGCAAAAACCTCAAAATCCAAATCAGGGACCTCACCAGAAGAGAGGAGCTACAAAAGGCGCTGAGGACCTGGGTAGCAGCCAGACATGCTAGTGAGCTGTCTGGGGATCTTGGCAAGGAGGCAGAGGAACCTATTCCAAGGGTGGATGTGCTTTTGGGAGGGGGAGCACCCTCTAAACCAGGCAGCAGCAGTTTGTCCCCAGAGGAGCTGGAGGACAGGCGGGAAGCAAGGAGAATTGCTGTGGAACTGGAGAAGCTTAAGTTAGCCATGGAGGAGAAAAGGATGATGTTAGACCATGAGTTTAAAATGAGAGAGCTGGACGGGGAAGCTAGTAGGGCTAGGCCCAGCCCAGATGGTGGCAGCAAAAGTGTTAGGTCCAGTACTGAGGAGGAGGTACACACACACACAGATTTGGGGCCCTGCTTCAAGGAGGGGGTTGACATACACCAGGGGGTTCAGGATTGTGAGGTTACTCCAGTGGTGCGCAGTGTCCCTGAGGTGGATTGGGGGAACTGGCACAGGGATCATTTTCCTGGTAGTGGGAGGGACACTCTACTGACTCTGGATGAGAGGTGCAGGGAGAGGGGTTCCCCCATGATAGAAGCCCTAGTAAGTGAGTATGGAGACCAGCCAGAAGAGTATGGGTTAAGAGACAGCAACAGTCAGACACTGTCTCCCCAATCTTGTGAGAATGAGGTGGGGTACTTTTCTGAGGCACTGGATGGTTGGGTGAAGGGTAGTTTGGTTAACACCTGTGTGGGGCTGTGTGATTCAATTGTTGGAGAGCATATTTTAAGTCCCTGTTTTCCAGAGCTATGCCAACACCCAGGGGAGGGCGAGTTCTCTGACCCCAGGGAGCTTGCCCTCGAGGCAGACCTGGTGGTGGATTCCAGAGGGTCTGGAGAAGCATCTGGGGGTGGCCCGGAAGGAAGTGGCTTAGGTATTTCCCAACCAAGGGTGGTGGGAAAGGTTCGTGGTAGCCTAGATAGGTCCCGGTGTCGTGGGTAGGGTGTAGGGACTCACGTCCTGTCTCTGCGGAGAAGGAGTGGGAATGGGCTGAGGCCCAAGGTGCCCAAAACCCGGTCCCAGAGCCTGGGTGGTTCCAGGAGGGAACACCAGGTGGGGAGCCTAGGCTGTACTGGTAGGCAGTCTGTTGAGGGGGATCACCTAGTGGCGGGAGAACGTAGAGTGTCTGTAAACAGAGCTCCAGCGGTTCTGGTGTCTGGCGGTGCCACTCCTAAGTGGAGGGTGCAGAAGTCCAGATGGAGGGGTGAGAGGGGGATGCGTTCCCCAGTGGGAGAACCAGTGGGTCAGGGGCCAGCCAGAAGGGCTGGGCCCCCTAGGAGTGACCATGGTGACACCACTTCTGTCCTGGGGGATCTTCGCGCACTGTCAGATGGACAGGGGTCGGGAGATCTGTGCCAGGCAGACTGTCACAGAACATATGAGGCAGGTGTTACCCTCAGGGGGAGCATGCGTGCTCCCAAGGAAGTCCTGGTGCGCCGGGCAGGTGCTCAGCCGCAGGGTTTAGTTCCTGGGTTGGGAGGCCAGGTTCAGGTCCTGCCTGACCTGGAGGGTAGGATGACTGTAAGCAGTGTCCTGACCGGTCTATCTTCTAGGGGTACCACTCCCGGTGGGAGGGTGCAGAACTCTGGAAGGGGGTGCAGAGGGAGGGAGTCCTCGCCTCTGACCTCGGTTCAACCCGAGGGTTTAGATCCTAGGGTGGTGGATCAGTTGCAGGGTCAAGGCCCTGAGCTGGTGGAAGAATTGTCGGGGAGGGCTGATTCCAGCACCCTGGCAGCTTTTGGTTCGGGGGGTGCTTCTCCTGGGAGGAGAGGGCGGAACCCCGGAAAGAGAGGTAAGGGGAGGAGGGCCTCGCCCGAGACCTCTAGTCAGCCTGAGGGTACAGACCCTGGGCTGGTGTACCAGTTGCAGGATAGCACCCCTGAACTGGTCGGCGAATTGTGCAGGACACCTGCCACAGGTGCCCTGACAATTCTGGAAGGGGTTACCACTCCGGGTGGGAGGGTACAGAGCCCCATGGAAGAAGACCGGGTGTGGGAGAGCCCTCCCCAGTCCCTTGTTCAGCCTCCGGGTACAGACCCTGGGCTGGTGTACCAGTTGCAGGATAGCACCCCTGAACTGGTGGGCGAATTGGGCAGGATACCTGCCACAGGTGCCCTGACAATTCTGGAAGGGGGTACCGCTCCAGGTGGGAGGATACAGAGCCCCAGGGAGGAGGACCGGGTGTGGGGGAGCCCACCCCCGCCTCCTATCCAGCCGCAGGGTACAGACCCTTGGCTGGTGGTCCAGTGTCTGGATGCCATACCTAACTTGGCAGGGGGGAGAGTGGAGACAGGGTGCCAGGCACCTGGGGTTACCGCCCCCCACTCTCTGATGCCGCCACGGTTGGAGTGGCCTGAAAGGCATGAGGCCTGGCTCTCATCACTGACAGTTGGCAGTGACCACTGTGGCTGGCTGTCCGGAGGGACAGAGTTGCCTCTGGGAGGGGGAAAGGAGTTGCACCCCGGAGGTGGACTGGGCCACACTGTTGTGTTGGCCATGAGGGTACTGTCTGCCTGTTGGGACTCATCTGTGAGCCAAGTAAGTTTAGGTGCTGCACAGATGGGGTCCACAGGTGAGGAGAAGGGTTCCCCATGGGTCGGCTTAGTGGGCCCTGAGAGTTTGGATAGAGGGATCCAACTAGGTTCAGGAAGGCGTAGAACGGGAAGAAAACCCTGCTGTTGCGGGCCAGGTTCCATGTTCTATCGCCCCAAGCAGGGAAGCCCATCGAGGTATGGATTGGTCTCCCCTGGCTTTAGGCTGGAAGGGGGTTGTGTTGGAAATGGCCCTTTTTGCAGGGTTATCCCCAAACTTTTAGCTTTTTCCTCCTATTTTTCCCTGACCTGTTTGTGTTGGTTCTAGGACTCTGGGCACTTTGCCACTGCTAATCAGTGCTAAAGTGCATATGCTCTCTGTGTAAATTGTGTTATGGATTGGTGTTTCCACGATTGGATGTTTGGTTTACTTGTCAGTCCCTAGTAAAGTGCACTACGGGTGCCGGGGCCTGTGAATCAAATGCTACTCGTGGGCCTGCAGCACGGATTGTGCCACCTACGTACGTAGCCCAGAAAAAGGTACCTCAGACCTGCCATCGCAGAGTCTGCGCTCAGTTGCGACTGCCATGTCGACTTGGCCCATGCCCACACTGGCCAGTCACGAAACCTTCCCTTTTCTTACATGTCAGGCACCCTAAGGTAGGCCCAAGGTACCCCTGTGGGCAGGGTGCAGTGTATGTGAAGGGTAGGACATGCCCTGGTGTGTGTGGCATGTCCTAATAGTGAATTACAGCCAATTTCGTTTTTCACTATTGCAAGGCTACCAGTTCCCCATAGGACCGAATTGGAGGTTTGTTTATAACATCTTATAAACATAACTGGCCCAGGGAATTCGGTAAGAAAATGAAGTTTCATATGCCTGAACTCAGAATCTAAAGATGCATCTTTTAGTGAAGGTGATTTTTACATTCTGTGTTTGAAAATACCACTTTTAGAAAGTGGGTATTTTCTTGCCTCAGTCATCCCGTGCGCCTCTGCTGGAATGTGGATTGCCTGTCTGGGTTTTGGATGACAGAAGGCTGGGGGAGCGGGAGGGGCGCCAGATGGTCTAGGTAGGTCAGGAAAGGGCTGAAGAGACCTGGGCTGCGATGGGGGAAGGGAGAGGAGATTTCCTTGCACCTCAAAGGACCTGCTCTGCCTCTGACAAATGCTGTCTCCACCTCCTGCCAGGAATTCACACCAGAGAAGGCAGAACTGGTTCTGGCCGGGCACAGGCCCTCTCTGCCTAAGAGATCAAAGGATTTTTGGACATAAATACTGGGTCCCAGACCCCTGAATTTTAGAACTCATCTGGAACAAGAAGACTGCCAAGAAGAAGAGCCGGAGAAGCTGCAAAAAGGAACGACTGCTTTGCTGGGTGCTTTGCTGGGCTGACCTGCAGTGGCTGCTTCTGTCTTGGGCAGTGAAAGGCCTGGACTGGACTTTCTGCAACCTAATTTGTGAGTCTCTCCAAGGGCTTGAGGTAGAGCTTGCCCCCTGTTCACGAAGTCTCAGGAACAGCAAAGACTTCAAGTTCTTCGACCCGCAGCACTGGGGACTGTGTGTTTTGTGCTGCAACCCGAAGAACACCAACTCGACGACGTCTACGACGCCACTGCCGACTCCGTGTCCTGAAGGCACCGCAGAGGGCACCGCCACAATGCTGCACCGCAACCCTGGTCTCACCGACGACGCCAGTTGACGCCGCCACCGAGCCGCTGCTTGCACCGCGACCTGTGGGCACCGCACTCCACACCGCCTCGCTTCACGCCGAAGCTTTGGCACCGCAGAGGGCACCGCCGCAACGCCGCACCGCAACCCTGGTCTCACTGACGCCGCCTGTTGATGCCGCCACCAAGCCGCTGCTTGCACTGCGACCTGTGGGCACCGCACTCCGCACCGCCTCGCGCCGAAGCTTTGGCACCGCAGAGAGCACCGCCGCAATGCCGCAACGCGACCCTGGTCTCACCGACGACGCCTGTTGACGCCGCCACTGAGCCGCTGCTCGCACCGCAACCTGTGGGCACAACACTCCGCACTCCTGCTTCACGAGGACGCCTTGGCCTTCCTGACGCAGCCACTTCCCACCGAAATCGACGCCGCTGCTTGCACCGTGGTTCGAGGGCACCGCTCGTAAGTCACACGAAGCACCACCCTCATCCCACACCGCAGCCTTGGCCCGCCGGCACCATCGACTCCCGCTCATCATCCGACGACAGCGCTTCAGCCGCGACGCCGCCGCTGCTTGCACCGCGACCTGCTAGCACCTTGACGAGCACCGCCTTCATCTCGCACCGCGACCCTGGTCTCACCGACGACGCCATCTGACGCCGCCACCGAGCCGCTGCTCGCACCGTGACCTGGGGGCCCCGCACGCCGCACCGCTGCGCTTTGCACCGCAGCACCCGACGCCTGTTGGCGCCAGCGCTCTTGATCACATCAGAAAGGGGCTCGACCTGCAATGCGAGTGACTTCAAGGGCCCCATCGCCCTGCATTTCTGAAAGGTACTGTTTGCGGGTCTTCCCGACACCGTAGCTGGCCTGCGACCCCGCGGTCAGCCAGAACTGTTTTGGATTTGTGTGTTCATGACGCCATGGTAGCCCGGACGGAGCTATTCACACAAGGAACTCTTTTTAATCGACGTATTTTTGAACTGTGAACTTTTAAGTATAGTATTGTGGATTTTTATCGTTTTTGGTCTTGTTTTAATTATATAAAAATATTGGATATTTTTCTAAACCGGTGTGGTGTCCTTTTGTAGTGCGAACACTGTATTACTGTTGGTTATGTGCAAATGCTTTACACACTGCCTCTAAGATAAGCCTGGCTGCTCGTGCCAAGCTACCAAGGGGGTGAGCAGGGGTTATTTTAGACGTGTAACTCCCTTATCCTGACTAGAGTGGCGGTTTTTGCCTGGCTTTGGCCCCCGCCCTAGCCTACCAAAAATCCCATTTCTAACACCATTCCTAAACTTATGCGATTATTTTTAGGTCTCGCCTGAGCCAGCGCATGCGCTGCTCTGGCGAGACTTTTAGTAAGGGGGCTTCAAAAAGCTGACCACACGCTTTTGCTTGTGGCCTAAAGCTTGCGGTTACGCGCACAGTTATGCGCACAGGCGCCATCGGGCTTTCCTCTCTCGTCATGGTGCGCGCACATCACACACCACTCGCCAGACGTGCCTCCTTTTTTTTTTTTTTTTGTTAACTTGCAGCGCGAGGCGCGCGCGCGCTTGTTCCTCTTCTCTCCCGCTTCCCTCGCTCGCTGTCTTTCCTCTTCTGTTCTTGAACTTTCTCTACTCTGTTCTCTATCAGTTTTCTTCCCTCGGCCCCCCCCGCACTTCTGAACATTGGCTGATATGAAAGCTGACAGCTTGAAGTAACATTTTTCACAGCCGTCCTGCGCTATCAGTGCTCCGGTGACATCATGCACGCGCTTCCCCCTTTCCGGCACCGGAGATCACGGCGAGGCACCGTATCTGGGAGGGTGCTTAATCGCGCTCCCTCTGCTTCCTGCTCCGGCCTCCACTTCCTGGGAAGAGGGCGAGTATCCCTGCCAGGCCAACGTGCGGCCCTGCGCATAGCTCGCGCCCTCCCTGCTGCATGAGACACTTTGTATGACTCCCGCCCTCGCTAGCGGCCTAGCAGAGACCCTGTGCGTGACACCTGCCCTCCCTGCTACATGAGACACTTTGTATGACTCCTACCTTCGCTAGCAGCCCATCAGAGACTCTGTGCGTGACATCTGCCTTCCCTGCTGCTTGAGACACTTTGTATGAGTCCTACCTTCGCTAGCAGCCTACCGGAGACCATGCACGTGACACCTGCCCTCCCTGCTGCATGAGACACTTTGTATGACTCCTGCCCCCGCTAGCAGCCCATCAGAGATCATGTGCGTGACACCTGCCCTCTCTGACAGTCTGGTGTATGTTGATTTGTGCATACCATCATCATATTATGTCACACCGGCCCTGGAGCCTCTTCGCTGACTCCCAATAATAAAACCAGCTTAATTCAAGACTGTTGGCTTAAAAGCATATTTTGGTACAGATCTGGGACGCCCCATCTCTACCCCAAGCATTCGATTATTTTCCCCATTTTCTTAAAGCCTGTCACTTGCTCAACAACACAGGACGCACTCCATGCTGCAAAGAGGCCAGAAGGTGATTGGCCTCTTTGCAGCATGGACTGTACACTTGCTGACATTGTAACTTAGAAATAAATACACTTTTTTGAATTCTGAACAGACTTTCTCATATTTTCATTAAATAGCACTGAACCCTATCCTTGTGTGTGGCCATTCACCTGTGGCATATGAAGTAACGGTGGATGTTGTAGCACCCAGGATAATGTGCTGCATGGTTAATTGCTTAAAAGGTCCCAAAAGGCGAGACCTATTGGCTATGCCAATGCTTGTTTCCTTTTGTCCTTCCTCTTTACTCCCTTCCAATACTGGATTATTTGTGCACCGGGGTCATAGCCTGGCTGAATTCCAATACAATTTTAACAAAAATTGGACAATCAATTGGACATCCACCTTGTCAGACCCTATTCAGGGGCAGGGGAGGGGCCAAAAGGCAGACGGGCTACTGGGCCTCAAGCGTGGTGGTTGAGGTTGTTTGTCACTGATGTCCAGGGCTCCGTCCTACCATGGCTCTGCAAACTTGGCGCAGTACAATCCATTTCGCACTTGACTCTCAGAGTAGTGAGGGAGAGCAATCAAAGGCTTCTCAGGGAGGTCAGTGTGAGGTGCAAGAATTTAGAACTCATCAACCAACTGAGGCAATAGAGTATTGTCAAGCCCAGTGCTAGTCTTTTGAGCAAAAAAAGTACTTTAATAACACAGCATTACTCACTACAACAGAGCGCCATTAGGGGAATGCAATACATAGTTGAAACAGATCTACAGCATTTGTAATCAGTGGCATTTAATCAGGGATATGGTGCTGGCGAGGCACTGGTGCAGTCACTCAGTCACACTCATGGCAGATGCACACAAACGGGTCAGTTTTTCCTTCTGTGCTATATTAGCAGGGAAAACAGTCTTAGGGGCATATGTATGACAGAAGCTGTGACGCTCTTGCACCACGCAACGTGGTGCAAGTGCGATGCAAGTCCAAAATGAGATTTATGAAGTCACGCAAGGCCAACTCACGTGGCCTTGAGTGGCTTCATAAATCTGGAGTATAGCAACGCAACACAAATCGCTGCATTGCGTTTCATGGGCGTTGCATGGGTGTTCCAATGCAACTCCCATGGTTTATGGCGCATTCCCAGATTTACCAGAATTGGTAAACCTGGGAATGCGCCAAAATAATACCTCTTTCCAGGAGAGACGCAACAAGGAGAAATACCTTTATTTCTCCTCGTTACTTCCCCTTTCTATGTGTGCTGCATTCTGCATTCTGCAGCACACATAGAGGAATATGCCTCTCAGGACTGTTCTTGTGCAGGAAGATGACCCTTCCTGCTCAAAACAAATCCTGCATGCAGCACAGGCATTCTTGCACCATGGTTCAAGGCTGCATGTGCTGGCACTAGGCAGCCAAAAAGGCGCCAGCGCAGGGACAAACACAGGGATGCACTGTATTCTTTTTAATACGGTGCATTCCTGCCCCTTCCCAGTCATGTAGCGCAGCAAGGTGACTTGCTGCACAACTTTTTTGTAAATATGCCCCTTAGTTCTTGCAGTAGACTTTTGCTTGCATCTCCGTCTCTCACTTGTACATGCTCCTCAGGTGATGTGCTCTCAACTCTGGTAGACTGGCTGTCAGGCTGCCACCAACCCTCGCCACACATCAGTTCTTCGCGTATTCTGTGGAGCACTCCCGTCCTCATAAACTCATTTAACTTTCAAACTAACTCAAAATATTTCAGAAATGAATATTAAACAAATCCTCTACTAACCACACAAAAATAAACACCATTATAGCAAAAGGCACCTTCAAACAGTGGTTCCACAAATGTGATTGATAGGCTTCCCAGACCTGCATGAAAAAGTGCCACAATAATGTGCTAAGGTGCTATCATCACTGTGGTTAGAGCTATACAAATGTGATCAACATAATATAAAAATCTATCTCATATTGTAAAAAATAACATGGGAAAAGTCCTTGCACAGGAACACGTGGCTGGAAAAGATACATTTCCCATTGAAACCCGTTACCTTAGGAGGAGGGGAGAGGTGTAAAGGAGAGATATATTTTTGTATTTATACAGCACTTGCAGCCACTGGTCCAGCCCTGAGGAGCCCTTAATGCATGCATGTTTTGATGAAAGGGCGTTGGTTGGCGAGGCCTATGACTGGGAGATGTTGTTTGGATTTTCTTCATTATGTTCTAGTTTTATTGTTATTGGAGGAAGAAAGTTGATGGGCTGAGCGTATTCACAGTAAATCGTTTTGATAGCAGCTATGAGGTCAATGGTTTGTATTTGCAGTCTTTACATGTGTGCAAAGGTGACAAGCAGAGAGGATGTGGTGTAAAGGTCGGGGCTGCCAACTTTGTTACTGGGGAAACAGGTTCGAGTCCCGTAATCGGATCTCAAAATTCTGTGATTCTGGGCAAATCATTTGATCTCCGTGTGTCTAATGACAAAAATTAAAAAACAATTTGAACTTTTGTAATGTAACTGGTGCTCATGTTAAGCACTTCAGTGCCCTTGGGCCAAGTTCACTCTATACAAAACTGAAAAAAGTAGATCAGACATGGTCCATGTATGATGCACGAGCAGCTAAGTTATTGAGGGTTTACTGTGTAATCACATGCTCATGCTGGAGTACTGGGACAATCTTACCACTTACCCTGCAATTAGTCTTTCTAGGTGCCTGAGAGGTAAAGAGGAATTAACGGCAATTCAGCAAATTCAATTTACAGTGCAGCACATTTGACCACACATTAAGGACCAGGAATCGGTCAATAAGGTTAAATGAGGTTCATTACAAATTTAGAGCCAAACTGATGTATAGAAATCTCAAAAAAATATTGTAGAGATACAAAATTACCACAGGATATCCGAGCGTCTAATGAAATTAAATCTGTACAGCATAAGACATTCAAGAAACTCAGTTGCAGCAATACAAAGAATAAGAAACAAAATATGGTGATCAGTGCATAGGTTTTGAACTTCCAATCTATGCATGAGTAAATCTAAAATCACCTAAACTAATCCTAAACTTAAAGTTGGAAAGTTGGAGACCTAGTTAAATCAGAGAAAACAGGAAGGTGTCAGTACTAAGGAGACTTAGGGGTCGATTCCGAGTCGGCCGGAAGCGCACCTAACAGTATTCGTCCGGAAAAAATACAAGCCGAATGCGTGTTTCCCGACCGATTCGTACACTCGTCCGGACGAACAAGTACGATGTGTATAACATCCCAGGTTCCGAGCGAGCCGTACTCACCCAATCCAGCTCCTGTTCCCCGCCCGAGCCGGATCCGTAAACGCCGATTCGAGCCGCACGGAACAAAATACACAGCACCTTCCGGCCAAACTAGTACGATGCGCATTCCGTACGCGCCGAACCCGTCGCTACGTCCGGTACGTTTGAGCATCCGGGCGAGCCGTACATATGCTCCGTTGTGCGCCACAAGACGATCCACGGCTACGAGACGAACAAGCCAGCGACGAGTACGAGTCGAAGACACGAGAAACCCGAACGAGACGATCCAAGCATGAATCCCATTGCGCAGGTCCTACCTATACTCTACATCTATTACCGGGACCGGCACGGATGCGTACGGCGCAGACGGTAAGTCAAACACCAACAATACAAACAAACTACACGTACCCGAAATATGTCACACACACATAGGGATGCACAAATGATGTACACAAGCAACAGCAGAACCATAGGGGTGGGATGGCCAACACCAGTGCCATACACACCCATAGGGGATGGATGCCTACCACCAACACCACCCTACCACCACCCCTACTCATGGGGGCTAGATGCCTGCCACCACCACCACCCCTACTCAGGGGGCTGGATGCCTACCACTACCACCACCCCTACTCAGGGGGGCCTGGATGCCTGTCACTACTACCATACCCACCCTTAAGGGGCCGGATGCCTGCCACTACTACCACCCCTACTCAGGGGGGCCTGGATGCCTGTCACTACCACCACCCCTTCTCAGGGGGGCATGGATGCCTGTCACTACTACCATACCCACCCTTAGGGGTATGGATGCCTGCCACTACCACCACCCCTATCCAGGGGGGCCTGGATGCCTGTCACTTCCACCACCCCTACTCAGGGGGGCATGGATGCCTGTCACTACCACCACCCCTACTCAGGGGGGCATGGATGCCTGTCACTACTACCATCCCCACCCTTAGGGGGATGGATGCCTGCCACTACCACTACCCCTATCCAGGGGGGCTGGATGCCTGTCACTACTACCATCCCCACTCATAGGGGATGGATGCCTACCACTACCACCACCCCTACTCATGGGGGCTGGATGCCTGTCACTACTACCATACCCACCCTTAGGGGCTGGATGCCTGCCACTACTACCACCCCTACTCAGGGGGCCTGGATGCCTGTCACTACCACCACCCCCACTCAGGGGGCTGGATGCCTGTCACTACTACCATCCCCACTCATGGGGGTCTGGATGCCTACCACTACCACCACCCCCACTCAGGGGGGCCTGGATGCCTGTCACTACTACCATCCCCATCCTTAGGGGGATGGATGCCTGCCACTACCACCACCCCTACTCAGGGGGGCCTGGATGCCTGTCACTACTACCATACCCACCCTTAGGGGCTGGATGCCTGTCACTACTACCATCCCCACTCATGGGGGATGGATGCCTACCACTACCACCACCCCTAATCATGGGTGCCTGGATGCCTGTCACTACTACCATACCCACCCTTAGGGGGCTGGATGCCTGCCACTACTACCACCCCTACTCAGGGGGGCCTGGATGCCTGTCACTACCACCACCCCTACTCAGGGGGGCATGGATGCCTGTCACTACTACCATCCCCACCCTTAGGGGGATGGATGCCTGCCACTATCACCACCCCTATCCAGGGGGGGCTGGATGGCTGTCACTACTACCATCCCCACTCATGGGGAGTTGGATGCCTACCACTACCACCACCCCTACTCATGGGGGGCTGGATGCCTGTCACTACTACCATACCCACCCTTAGGGGGCTGGATGCCTGCCACTACAACCACCCCTACTCAGGGGGGCCTGGATGCCTGTCACTACCACCACCCCCACTCAGGGGGGGCTGGATGCCTGTCACTACTACCATCCCCACTCATGGGGGGATGGATGCCTACCACTACCACCACCCCTACTCATGGGGGCTGGATGCCTGTCACTACTACCATACCCACCCTTAGGGGCTGGATGCCTGCCACTACTACCACCCCTACTCAGGGGGCCTGGATGCCTGTCACTACCACCACCCCCACTCAGGGGGCTGGATGCCTGTCACTACTACCATCCCCACTCATGGGGGTATGGATGCCTACCACTACCACCACCCCCACTCAGGGGGCCTGGATGCCTGTCACTACTACCATCCCCATCCTTAGGGGATGGATGCCTGCCACTACCACCACCCCTACTCAGGGGGCCTGGATGCCTGTCACTACTACCATACACACCCTTAGGGGGCTGGATGCCTGTCACTACTACCATCCCCACTCATGGGGGGATGGATGCCTACTACTACCACCACCCCTAATCATGGGTGCCTGGATGCCTGTCACTACTACCATACCCACCCTTAGGGGCTGGATGCATGCCACTACTAACACCCCTACTCAGGGGGCCTGGATGCCTGTCACTACCACCACCCCTACTCAGGGGGCATGGATGCCTGTCACTACTACCATCCCCACCCTTAGGGGGATGGATGCCTGCCACTACCACCACCCCTATCCAGGGGGGGCTGGATGCCTGTCACTACTACCATCCCCACTCATGGGGGGATGGATGCCTACCACTACCACCACCCCTACTCATGGGGGCTGGATGCCTGTCACTACTACCATACCCACCCTTAGGGGCTGGATGCCTGCCACTACAACCACCCCTACTCAGGGGGCCTGGATGCCTGTCACTACCACCACCCCCACTCAGGGGGCTGGATGCCTGTCACTACTACCATCCCCACTCATGGGTGGATGGATGCCTACCACTACCACCACCCCCACTCAGGGGGCCTGGATGCCTGTCACTACTACCATCCCCATCCTTAGGGGATGGATGCCTGCCACTACCACCACCCCTACTCAGGGGGCCTGGATGCCTGTCACTACTACCATACACACCCTTAGGGGCTGGATGCCTGTCACTACTACCATCCCCACTCATGGGGGATGGATGCCTACCACTACCACCACCCCTAATCATGGGTGCCTGGATGCCTGTCACTACTACCATACCCACCCTTAGGGGGCTGGATGCCTGCCACTACTACCACCCCTACTCAGGGGGCCTGGATGCCTGTCACTACCACCACCCCTACTCAGGGGGCATGGATGCCTGTCACTACTACCATCCCCACTCATGGGGGTATGGATGCCTACCACTACCACCACCCCCACTCAGGGGGGCCTGGATGCCTGTCACTACTACCATCCCCATCCTTAGGGGGATGGATGCCTGCCACTACCACCACCCCTACTCAGGGGGGCCTGGATGCCTGTCACTACTACCATACACACCCTTAGGGGGCTGGATGCCTGTCACTACTACCATCCCCACTCATGGGGGGATGGATGCCTACCACTACCACCACCCCTAATCATGGGTGCCTGGATGCCTGTCACTACTACCATACCCACCCTTAGGGGGCTGGATGCCTGCCACTACTACCACCCCTACTCAGGGGGCCTGGATGCCTGTCACTACCACCACCCCTACTCAGGGGGCATGGATGCCTGTCACTACTACCATCCCCACCCTTAGGGGATGGATGCCTGCCACTACCACCACCCCTATCCAGGGGGCTGGATGCCTGTCACTACTACCATCCCCACTCATGGGGGATGGATGCCTACCACTACCACCACCCCTACTCATGGGGGCTGGATGCCTGTCACTACTACCATACCCACCCTTAGGGGGCTGGATGCCTGCCACTACAACCACCCCTACTCAGGGGGGCCTGGATGCCTGTCACTACCACCACCCCCACTCAGGGGGGGCTGGATGCCTGTCACTACTACCATCCCCACTCATGGGGGGATGGATGCCTACCACTACCACCACCCCTACTCATGGGGGGCTGGATGCCTGTCACTACTACCATCCCACTCATGGGGGTATGGATGCCTACCACTAACACCACCCCTACTCATAGGACGGGTAATGCATGACACAACCAGCATACTCCCACATAAGGAATTACAGAAAATTACATCCCCCCAACACCATGACAAGCGTGTGTAGTCTGTGTCAAATGCCTACAAGACTGAACATGACATTGAACATACAATGTGACCCCCTATCACATGTGTCACACATAAATGTGTGTGGCCTCCACAATGCAAGCCGACCATGGCCACTGTGGCAATGGGTACGAACACCCCATCACCACAGTGACCAAAAGGTAAGTGTGGTGTCCATAGCTGATGCAGTTTTTGAACATTGTGGCAATGGGGCCTAAAGCCCCATCACCAGAGTGACCAAAAGGGAAGTGTGGGGTCCATAGCTGATGCACTTTTGAACATTGTGGCAATGGGGCCTGAAAGCCCCATCACCACAGTGACCAAAAGGAAGTGTGGTGTCCATAGCTGATGCAGTTTTGAACATTGTGGCAATGGGGCCTAAAGCCCCATCACCAGAGTGACCAAAAGGGAAGTGTGGGGTCCATAGCTGATGCACTTTTTGAACATGTGTGGCAATGGGGCCTAAAGCCCCATCACCACAGTGACCAAAAGGCAAGTGTGGTGTCCATAGCTGATGCACTTTTTGAACATTGTGGCAATGGGGCCTAAAGCCCCATCACCACAGTGACCAAAAGGGAATTGTGGGGTCCATAGCTGATGCACTTTTTGAACAGTGTGGCAATGGGGCCTAAAGCCCCATCACCACAGTGACCAAAAGGCAAGTGTGGGGTCCATAGCTGATGCACTTTTGAACAGTGTGGCAATGGGGCCTAAAGCACCATCACCACAGTGACCAAAAGGAAGTGTGGGGTCCTTAGCTGATGCACTTTTTGAACAGTGTGGCAATGGGGCCTAAAGCACCATCACCACAGTGATCATAAAGTAAGTGTAGTCATGGTAAAAGCTGCCAAAGCCAAACTGCATGGATGAATCCTGGTCACACAACAACAAACACATCAGTGGCATAGTAGTGCTTGTGTCCCATAGCAACATAGATTGGTCGAGGCAAACAGTGCAGTGTCACTGAAACATCGTTTTGGCCATGTGCATACAAACATCACCCATGGGGGCCCACATTGTCAACATTCACAAATAACACAATGACAGAAGTGACCATCATAATGCTGACCCACATATCTGCACCAATGGACACACAAATGTAGATATCCTGTGGAGACTGTAGATGTCAGGTGAACAAATACCATACCATGGCAGCAATGGGACATACAAACCATGATTATTGTGCTGACTGATGACCTAGGAGTCCCAGGGACAGCAGGGGAAAGCCACCAAACAACATACAGCCAATGGCACACTCAAGATATGCCAATGCAGTGGTGCAAAGGCACAAAGACAAACAGGCAGACTCACACTGCATATCAAACACAACAGGTGATGGGGGGTGTGTGCCAGTGTCCCCAGGCAACCACACAACACATGAGGAGGCCTGAATTCCAACCACACAGATGTGTATACAGTGCCATACAAAAGTTACTCATGGATCGGATACCCCTATGTGGGCAATCAGGCATTGTTAGATGAGAGGGAGCCCAAATTACACATGTCACACAAGCTTGTAGGAACAGCAACTAACACAGCAAGAGACAGACACACCACAGCACTACCCCCAGGGACCCCACATTGTGCTGACACTAGCCTGCATGATAATCCCACTGTGATGACAAAGGTAGATGTCGTTCACACTGTGAACCACAGCCATGTGTCCTGAGCAACAAACTACCATCACACCTACACAAGCTCTAATCAATCAGCACGGCCTGCCAGCCAAGGCCAATATGGAGGTAGGGGTCTAGGCGTGCAACAACTCACATTTGCACACACTGAACACCACACACCCTGATCTCCACCAATGTGCAGCAGTGAAGCTCACATGGACTGGTGACATTGCACATGCACCCATGACAATCCCAGGGGTGGTGGTGGGAACAAAGGTGCAGAAACCCATCACACATGGCCAGTCAACAAGACTCGTCAATGTCTGACACACAGCACAGCACAGTACGCCGTACATGGGCATGATGTGAAATCCACCACAATCAATGGGATCCTGGCCATAGTCACACACCAACGAAGAAGCCAAGGTGACACACTAAGAACACACGTACACAACTTCCAACATTGCAGCTCTGACCCTGAGGAGTGGCAGCAGTCACACACACAACGTGTCACAATCACTGAAAGCTACCACAAACTGTAAATCACATGACTTGTGTAAACAACGAGTGCCAAGGGGAATCCTGAATGTGTCCCATCTGCGTTTGACCACATCCCCAGCCCTGACAACAAAGACAACCTGGGATGACAACCTCATGAACATTAGTTTGCCATGCATCCACATCACGGAGAAACCAGGTCCAAGATGCTGGATGAACACAGAACAACTCAGCAAGCATCACAAACGGGAACATCCCTAGGGACACAGCCTGTGTAGGAAAAGGGAAGGGAACACGCACAGACATGCTTACACAACACACAACACAGGCCCACGCAATGTCACCGGATTACACACTCCCATGAGGGACACTCCACTCCTGTGGAAGGTCCGCTGTGCCAAACCTTGTCTGTGCACGACCCAAACATGTCAGCAGAACACTCCGTCAGTGAGTCAACAACTACAACACACAGAAGGCTCTGCTCACATCAGCCTGGGTACGGGAGTGTCACGTCAGTCATCTGCATACACCCAAAACACGTGTCAAGCAAGTTGCACTGTATAACCAGATGAGTCCTTCGACATTGATGTGCAAAACTGCATGTCCAGTGGAGCTGGGCACACAGTCAGGGAAATCGGAACATTGAACAGTGGTAAGCCCACCAGATGTGCATCAGTGTAAGACAAAGATGTTCATTTACAAATGCAAAACATACATCCCTGTGTCAAATGCTGAACATTACACCCTCAGACTGCAGCAAAGGATGCCATAGATCCAGACTACAACAGGACACATATCCCATGGACCACATGGAGTCCATCACAGCAACACTTCATTTACCTGATATGAACACTATTACAACTGCAAATGCAGGATGCTACTCATCCACATCATGTACATCAAAAGAAAACCCACAGATTAAACAAAAAGAGGCTTTATTCAGCAAATGTCAAGGAAAACTCTGAAGTCCAAAAGAAACTAAGGCCAATGGCCAGTCCAAAATCACAGTCCCAACAGGGTGATAGTGACAACTGGTCACCCATTGCTTGCCTGCACTGGTACGGACAGGGGACATCCCCTTGGGAGGGGCATACAAGGGGCAGGCCAGGCACCGCAGGGACAGGATCAGGGGATGGCAGAGTGAGGCAGTGAAGGGGTGGTGGGTGCAGGAGTGTCACCGGCAACTGCAGTGGAGGTGTCTGACTCAGGGGGGGCCGGCACCACTGTGGTACACAAGTCAGTTGGTGTGGGTGCTGCAACCACTGCAGTGGGCTGGTCTGATGTAGTGGACTGGGTCCCCACTGCAGTGCCGAGTGTGGCAGGACTCTATGTCCATCACCTTGAGAAACAGAAGATACTAAACCCTCAAAATCCGCACATCAATAACTTAAAACTATGGAAACGTTACATTGATGATGTACTTGTTGATTTGGGAAGGCAATGAGACCGAGGCCACGAATTTTATCAGTTGGCTGAACCTACAGGACCCGTTTCTAAAGTTCACTTATACTATGAGCAGGTCCCAATTGGTCTTTCTGGACCTAAACATTATGGCTAACCAAGGTGGCCTGACCACAACCACGCATTTCAAACCCACAGCAAGAAATTGTCTTTTAATTTACGATAGCTTCCATCCCAAGCAACTGAAAGACAATTTACCTTTCGGACAATTCTTGCGCTTGAGGAAGAAATTGCACTGAGAAAACAGACTATCATATCCAAGCAAAGGATTTAGCGGAGAAACTGGAAGCCAGACAGTATCCTAAACACCTAATCTCAGCAGCCAAAAAAGAGCAGGCAACAACAACAGGGATGCTCTTCTTGAACCCAGACAAAACAACACCACACAAGACAAGAGACCGATCTGCATAACGACCTATAACATAGCATCAAACAAGGTGTCCAAGATCATCAAGAACATCTAGCGGACATTAAACAGTGCAAACCTAGACATACCTAAACCGATGTTTAGCCACAGAAAAGGAAAAGAACCTTAAAACTACTTTGTCCAAACCCGTCCCAAAAACAACACTAAATCTGATGGGCAAAGAACCCTGCAAACTTTACTCAGGGACATTATCCGTGCAATAACTGCAGCGTTTGTCACCTCACGTCAGCTACCAAAAAAGTGACATTTAATAATCAAATGACATGGGAACTCCGTAGTTTCACTAACTGCAATACCAAAGGAGTAGTATATTTAATCACCTGCACCTGCAACCTCCACTATGTAGGGATGACTACACGAAAAGCCAGTACTAGGATTGTTGAGCACCGCAGTAACATCAGGTGCAAACGGGCGACAACAAAAATGTCAACACACTTTATCGAAAAACAACACACACCCAATGACATGAAATGGGTGGTCCTAGAACATGTCAAATGCAACGACAACCTTGAGCAACGACTACTTGAGAAAGAACAACGCTGGGTTTTCAAATTGCGTACAGATAGTCAAGGTTTGAATGACAATATACCGTGGGGACAGTTCTCAAGATAAAATCACAGAGAAACCTGCTCCTTTGCAATTCCAAAAAACCTGAATATACTACAACCCTTTTTTTTGCCACACCGTTGGCCACCCTCTGATAGAAATAACATTTACTTTACAAATGTAACTATTCGCCTCTCTTGACCAAATACACCTTTTTAGAGAGTGGTAGTACAGCAGTCCCTCACTTTTTGCAAAAATCAAAGTGAGGCATACCTGTGCTTTGTGTGTATGTTTGTATCGATCTGACTTTGATCACTTTAGGTCCTTCCCAACAGGCACTTTTGGTAAATAGGCCTCCCCACTATCTCCAAAAGGGCCGCCAATGTGAGTCAAATGCGGCGGCTATTTTTGTGAAGGTTTCCGCTCTAGTCTTCATCATATGACTAGGCGGAAACACTTCCTTCAAATACCTGCACCCGGGAGATACTCGCTAATATGCGGTCGCGAGGGCAAACAGGTAACACGCCGGAGCGGATATCTTCCACAAGTAAGCCAACTCCTTTTCAGGACCGGACCGGGCAGCCAGCGGATATACCCACAGCGTACCCGCTCTGTTGTTTTAGCTACGAAGCTTTCATTATCGCTTTGTTTTGCTTCCTCCCACAGTGCCGGTGATCTCTCCAGCCCCTCAGAGACCATGAAGCACAATCTTGCTTTATAATTAGTATGTGTTCTCTCCCTCAATGTAGTTTTCCATGTCGTACTGTCTGTCTGTACCTGTCTGGGTGCGGTTCTATCACTTGGCGCACATCATGAATTCACCACGGCAATTACGAAAAAACTGCATGGTTTGCCCGTGATTATTCACAATTATAATTAAACAAACAATTACTTTTATAAAGTCGTCGTGTTTTTAAAGGGTAATGTCACGTGGAGACAATTCGTTTTTAAACTAGCACTGGGCATCAACGAGGTCACGATTTCACGAATCTTAATGAGGTGTGTACAGCCCACGTAACCGCACACGGTTATACACGGGAGAGCTCTGAGCAAATCACACCAACAATTGATGAGTGATTTGCTGTATGGATGCGTGATTGCGTAGCATGGCGGTTTCAAAATTCACCTACACAGCATGAAGTAGGTTGTACATGATAATGCTATTTCTCATTTCTGTTTTGGAAACTACGTGATCAGTATATCGTGTTTGCGTAGCATGGCAGTTTCAAAATTCACCTACACAGCATGAAGTAGGTTGTACATGATAATGCTATTTCTCATTTCTGTTTCCAGATACTACGTGATCAGTGTACCGTATGTATTAACTTTGCCTCCTTAAATTCCGCAGCATCATTTTTTCCTATTTTTAGGTCACCTTGAGTGGTACAATACAGGGCTGGACCCTGTTTGTCCGGAAGAAGAGCACTGGGGAAGCTCGAAACTAGTTGACGTCCACTAGGGACCCCTGACCCATTGCAGACAGGTACCCTAGAGACCAACCCCGCTTTTAATATATCGGCTAGGAGCCTGAATAAATTCTTTTTTTTGCCCACTAGCCAGATATTTTTAATCTCACCCACTCCACCTCCATCACTGCACCACACATAGTCACCCATAATTAGTGCTCCTACGTAGTGTCGCAAGTCGTAGCACGCCCCAACCCGCAGCAGGTTGGAATGGCCCCAATGATGAAGCATGTCACCGTGGGGAAACCCTGGTGAGTGAGGGGACTCAAGAAAGGACATTTTTCCTTTCATACTGTTTTTCTGACTCTCAGAGAGCATAAAACCTTTTGTAGAAATTGGCTAGGTTCTTGTATCCGAGATTTCGGTTTTTGTGGTTTCATGATCTTTTTGGAGGGTGGACCTAGCGTATCCCTCTTTCTCCCCCCCCTTTTCTCTGATCGGATGCTACTCATCCACATCATGTACATCAAAAGAAAACCCACAATTAAACAAAAAGAGGCTTTATTCAGCAAATGTCAAGGAAAACTCTGAAGTCCAAAAGAAACTAAGGCCAATGGCCAGTCCAAAATCACAGTCCCAACAGGGTGATAAGTGACAACTGGTCACCCATTGCTTGCCTGCACTGGTAAGGACAGGGAACATCCCCCTTGGAGGGGCATACAAGGGGCAGGCCAGGCACCGCAGGGACAGGATCAGGGGATGGCAGAGTGAGGCAGTGAAGGGGTGGTGGGTGCAGGAGTGTCACCGGCAACTGCAGTGGAGGTGTCTGACTCAGGGGGGCCGGCACCACTGTGGTACACAAGTCAGTTGGTGTAGGTGTGCTGCAACCACTGCAGTGGGCTGGTCTGGATGTACTGGACTGGGTCCCCACTGCAGTGCCCGAGTCAGACGGGGTGGTTGTGGACTCCACTGCAGAGCATGACTCCAAGGGAGTGGAAGGGTGGGCAGATGAGGTGGGCAGGACAGAGGGAGGGACCCGGTCTCCACACCAGTGGCACTAACAGGCAGAGCGTCTGGGTTGGGGGTGGAAGAGCAAGTGGCGGGGGGGAGGGCCTAAGCAGTCTGGGGATGCGGTATCGGTGTGTGGGGGAACCTGGGGCAGGGTGTGGCAGGGGAACCTGTGGAGTGGTGGCCTGGGGGATGGAGGAGAGAGACTGGGTGGTGGAGCTGCGTGGTGGTGGTGGGGTCTTGCTCTTCCTGGTCCGGGGGGACTTCTGAATGGGGTCCTGTGTCTGCCTGCGCCTGGGGGAGGGTGTCCGGGGGCGAGGGGCACTCCCCTCTGTGTGGGAGGACTTCCTCTTCCCCCGGTATGCTGGATCAGCAAGATCGGAGGGGAAGAGGCTGAGGTCACAGCGGAAGATCTGCTGTGTAGTTGGGTTAGCAGGTGAGGCAAGGGAAGGGTTCTTGGAGGGAGAGGATTTGGAGGACTGCGGAGTGACTGTGGATGCCTGTGTGTGTGTCTGTTCCCCATCCCATGTGTGTGTGGTATCAGTCCCCAGAGGATGCTTGTGTGCACGTCTTGCCTTTCTCTTGGGTGTGTCTGTGCTGCTCGTGTCTGTGTGTTTGGGTGATTGTGCAGGTGTGCATGTGCTTTGGACAGGTAGGGTGGCAGGAAGTGTGGATGGGGCAGAGGTGGGAGGGGTGAGGGACTGTTGGAGGAGGGACACGGCTGCCGTCAGGGAGGAGTCCATGGACTTATTGCTCCTCTGTAGGGCAGACATACTCGCCGAGATGCCCTCCATGAACGACACCAGCTGTGTCAACAGAGTGGTGTGTGCATGGAGGACACTCAGCATTGCTGTCTGCCCTACATGGAGCTGCCGAAGGAGGTACACAGACTCCTCACTCAGGGCAGCAGGGGACACAAGGGCAGGGGGTGCGGTGCCTGGCACGAAGGAGACACGCTCCCGAGCACAGGAGCCTCCACGGACCTCAGGAATGGGAGCCAATGGGAGGGCGGTGGTGGTGGTGGTGGTGGTGGTGGCGGGGCCAGACAGACTAGTTGGCCTTTGGTGGCTGCTGAGACCCGCCTCCACAAGGGAGTCATCCTCCGAGCTGCTGTGGTCCTCAGCTGAGGTGGATGGTGCTGAGGACTCCCCGGTGTGGCTCCCCTCGCCCTCTGTGCCACTGGGTCCCTCTGACCACTCGTCGGATGCTGACCCAGTCTGGCTCCGCTGTCCCCTCCTGTGGCCGTGGATGTATCTGCAAACAATTAGGGAAACAGACAAACATCAGTCACCTGCACTGACCGCACACACCACAGTAAGTACAGCACATCACAGAGCAAGCCCTGGCATCCTTAGTTGAACATTGCCTAAAGTCCTCACACAGATTCGGGGAAGCCAATTGTCAGTCTGATGGTCAACCATGGGACTCACACCCCTCCTGCCCTTGCACCCATCTGTCTGGTGCCTGTCTGATGGTAAGACCCCAGTGTGGACACATGCACCACCTACACAGTTGTTGGACATTGCAGGGAACACGGTGAAGTATGTGAACATGCACACATCACATCTCTTGCCACTGAGTCAGTGCAGGTGTCCGGATAAATGGATGGCCAGAGTCTAAATAGAAATGCATGTGATGCATACCAGCACCAGACACCATGATGCACCCATGTCCGGATAGTCAATGCCACAATGGGGTGCATGTTGCACATGTCACTCCCTTGCAGGATCAGTCTTAGGAAGTTTAATGCCATGACACAGGCATGCGTGCAAAGTCATACATCACTGTCTCCTGTCACATGGCCATGGCAGCCAGCCAACAACAGTCTGCACTGTGTCACAATCCTAGGACATGGGGAATGCAAGTTATGTAACTGACAAGGGCACATGTCCATCCCCCAAAACCACATCATCTGAACTACTATTTGTCCACGCCATACCAATCGGACATATGGGGGACATGAAACACAACTCTCTGAACATGAGCACCTCACAGTGTGCTGGGAATGAAAAACAGCTGGCTGAAAGTCACAGTCGCATACACCTTTGTGCACAGTCAAGTGATCAGACACCTATAAGTCACAGAAGTATCGTCTATCATGGTCACATCTCCGATGGCATGCTGAGCCCTAACCGATAAACATACCAGTAGTCCTGACAACGAAGACACAGCACAATGAGACAGAGGCAGACACCCGAGGGTACATTTCACTGATCACAACATGCCAGATGATACACGGGAGTGGGAGTACAGAGTGTATTGTATGCCCTGGAGTAGGCATGACTGTCCAGCTCCACCTGTAAGAGGGATGAGTCATGGACAGTAGGCAGGTGGCTAAGCATGTGTGACACACTTGATACACATACTCCTGAGGCCCAAACATTGTTCCCACCGGCAGCATGGGTGTGTGCCAAATTCCCCAGGGACATGTGGTGATTCAGATCAGCAAGTGGATCACATATCAAAGTTACACCCAGATTACATGTCAGAACTTGAGCATTGTGTAAGCAATTGATCCACCCATCAATCGCACAACATAGTCACGGGAACAAATGCTGTCCCCCACCTTGAGCGAAGCTAAATGCAATTACACAGTCCCCAAGTGACACAAGTTCCTGACTGTAAGGGCCACACATATGCGTATCAGAGGAGAAGTGGGCATGTCACAAATGAGAGACATGGGTCCTGGACCACATGACTGATGTACTGTGGAAGTTTAACCAGGCCAGAGGAGGACACATAGCATGTCAGACAAAGTGCACAGTGCAGTCATGGACTCACCCCTCCTTGCTGCTGTCTGCCCTTCAGCTGCCCATCCAGGTCAGGGAAGACCACCGCCAGGATCCGGAGCATGTGGGGGTCAGGGTCCGGTGTCCGCCCCTCCTGCGAGGAGGCGACAGCTTCAGCTGGACCCTTGCGATCCTCCGGGTCCAGCCCCGAAGGTCCTACCACCTCTTCTGGCAGTTGCGGATCCTGCGCCTGTAGACCCCCACGGATCTTACTGCCCGGGCGATGGTCAGCCAGATTTCCTGCTTCTGGTGGGCATCAACCTGTGAGGATGACAAAGTGAAAAGGCCATTACTACACATGCAACATATACGTGCATCACACAGTTGGAGATACATGTCTCAATCACAGGGGCATATGATGTACATAGGCAGTGCAACAATGGCTATGAACAGTTTGCCAGCAGTCACTACATGGTATCATTGCATGGGAAGTAAACCTTGTTGGAAAGCACTGTTACTGCACTGTACCTGTTCAGTGCATGTAACTACACACTTTGGGGTGTGACAACTACTCAGTGAGCATGCTAGCCAGTGGTGTGCACACTGTAAGTCCTGCTAGTCAGACAACATGCACAATTAGTAAGGCAGTGGACAGCACACTCACCTGCTCCCCTGGTTTCCCATACAGCTTGCTGTACTGTGGAAGGAGGCTGTCCAGCAGGGCCTGGTTCTCCTCAAGGCTGAAGGCTGGGGCTCTCTCCACAGTACGTGCCATTGCAGTAGCCAGAGGATGCAGAGACAGCAGCAGTGTTGGTGGCAGATGTCGTCCTGGAGCATGTAGTGCAGGCAAGTGAGCTCTCAGGGGAACAGCCAGCATTATATGTGTGCTGCAGAGGCAGATACTGTCCCATGTGTCCAAAGTGATAGGTCCAAGTCGTTTGCATCTTCTGAATCTGACCAATCCATGGAATAGCAGCAATAATACACGCACACAGCATCCTTCAAATCTTCAACTTCATGACACCCATGATTTTGCAACATTGTTGTGGCTGGCCAACTGAATTCACTGCATCAGACTCGTTGGAGCTTCGAAAACGCGTCCGTTGCCATGCCAGGCCCCAGCCAATGCGTGCGCACCGATCTGTCCATTGCTGTACAACGCGTATTTCAGGATACAACGCGTACCCGCTCACAACAGATGCAATGGGCCGGCCGGGCTCACCGATCGGTCCATTGCTGTACAACGCATATTTCGGGATACAACGCGTACCCGCTCACAACAGATGCAATGGGCCGGCCGGGCACACCGATCGGTCCATTGCTGTACAACGCGTATTTCGGGATACAACGCGTACTCGCTCACAACAGATGCAATGGGCCGGCCGGGCACACCGATCGGTCCATTGCTGTACAACGCGTACCTGTACAGGTCAGTCGCATATGTCACCATGCTTGTCACTGGTGAACGTATGCCAGCCACATACACCTGCCAGAGACCCAGGGGCACACCTACAACACCACACCCAGTCCACACTGTTTCCTAAGGCATGTAAGGCTGCATTACCTTTTCTGTGTATGGGGGTTAACATGTGGTTTCTGTGGTGGCACTTGTGGGCAGCCACACCCAGGCTGTGCATGTGTTCATGGGGACAGGGTCCTTGTGTGTTGTGCACATGACCACTGTGATGTGCAACAGTTCATTTCGGAGCATGTGGCATGGTCACATTTCCAGGTTGTGTATGTGTGTGACATGTCACATACCCCCAGGGTCCCATGGGGGAAGGCATGTACGTCACCGGATGACCCATTGCCACAATAGTGATGTCCCTCCACAGTCTGTGTGCATGTTGTGTTTCCGATGTCTCTGATTCCATGTGCACGATGGGAGACAGTCTCCACATCAACGTTGTTTGTGCATGGACTTTGATGTTGTGCGTCACTGGCGTCCATGTCTGTCCTGCGGAGGCGACAGGGGCCACTACCTGTGGGAGTCATGTTTGTTTTTCTGACATGTGCATGATACGCCATGTCATGCCAGTGTCCATGTGGCAAGACAGGGTCACTGGGAATCTACCTGTCAATGAGCTGTGATGCATGTGGCGCATCTGTCCAGACATGTCACTGTGGTGTGTGTGTGAAACGTGACAGCAGTAAATGGGTACTGTGACACAGCCTAATGAGTTTCCATAGCACAACCTGGTACCAGTTGTGCACACATGTTGTACTGAGAAGTTAGATGATGGGCATGTAGGTGCGAGTTATGTCCGAACAGAACGGCACACACATCAAGTACGTGTGTCTCGTAATGATGTATCATGTGAAATTGAGTATGGTGAATGGCACATATGTGGGGTGACTGACAATCTTTCTTTCTTCAACCTATGCACTGCAGGGCTCCAGCTGTCCATAGACCATTCCCTGACCTGGCAACGATGGTGGAACGTGACAGCATCCGACGGTACCGCTTCACCAGGCAGCTGATTGAGGATTTGGCAGTGCGCTTGGCACCACATTTGCAACCTGGCCGGCCGTACCCTACGGCGCTGACTCCCAAGGTGAAGGTAATGGCAGCCCTACACTTCTTTGCCACCGGTACCTTTCAACACACTGTGGCGACTGCCAGTGGGATGTCACAGACTATGTTCAGCCGTGTGCTACGCGATGTTTTGGAGGCAATGTTGAGATGCCTGAACCAGTACATCTATTTCCCTACACGTCAACAACTCACTGACGTCAAGAGTGACTTCTATGCCCTGGAGAGGATGCCACATGTCATTGGCTCCATTGATGGGACACATGTGGCTTTGATACCACCACAGGCACATGAGCAGGCATACCGGAACCGTAAACATTACCATTCGATCAATGCTCTGGTGGTATGTCTTGCAGATATGAGCATCACACATGTGTGTGCCCGTTTCCCTGGTTCAGCACACAATGCCTACGTGATGAGGAGTAGTCGCATCCCGAGGATGATGGCACAGATGCAGAACCAGCGTGCCTGGCTTGTCGGTGTGTACTGACTTTGTACCATTGTGTGTGTTCTGATCTGTAGTATTCCACCCACTTTTCCAACTCAGCTAATGTGCACTTGTCTGTCCGTAGGTGACTCCGGATACCCCAACATGCCGTGGTTGCTGACACCCCTCAGGAACCCTGTGACACCAGCCCAGATGCGCTACAATGAGGCACATGGTCGGACCAGGAGAGTGATTGAGCGGACCTTTGATCTCCTGAAGAGCCGCTTCTGCTGCCTGGACAAGACAGCAAAGGTGTGCAAGATTGTCATCGTCTGCTGCATGCTACACAACCTGGCAGTGTGGAAGGAGTTGCCTCTCATCCTTGATGACGATGACCAACGTCCGCCACCTGTGGAGGATCCTGGCCTGGACCACGATGCCAGTGATGATGATGATGATGATGATGATGGTGATGTCCGCACACAGCTCATCACCAACTTCTTCAGCTGAATGTGAGTATCCAGGGAGATGTAATGTGAATGATGTGAGTTTGCATGATATGTGTGGGTGGTGCTCTGGTGCTGTTTGAGTGTGGCCATGTGCTACTTGACTGGATGCGTGCAGCAATGTGTCCTTACAGGTAGTCTGTACTCCCCAACAGTTTTGACATGCTAACTTGGTTTTGTGTAGTTGTCTTGTGACATGTATTGGGCATGAGTATTGCAGTTCTGTCCTGTTCTTCAGTGGTTTTAACTGTGTGTCATGTCTGTCCCTCACAGGGTGCTTACTGAGTACTTTGGTCAACTTGGATCACCCGACACTATGATTCTGCTTTCAGGGTGGCAGCAGTAGTTTGCCTACAAGTGATGTGCCACACTCCCCTGGACTTCATATCTTCTGCACTTGTTGACTGTGTGGCCACTGCCACGTGGGTAAACCTTGCATCTGTAGTGGAAACAACATGTTGCAAATGTGTAATAAACCTGTGCTTCACTTTGGGATGTGCGTTGTCTGTGGTCACACATCTGACTGACATTTGCTTACTGCACCTGTGGGCTAGTTGCCACAGACTCTGAATAGGTGTGGTGTCTGTGCATTCCACTGTATTTCCTGGCAACATCACTGTGGGCGATGAGTCCGATGGCCCTGGTGTCTCTGTGTTGTGTAGCCCTAGTGGTGTGTCTCCCTCATATGTGTCACGTCACCATGACTCACACGACGGTGTTGTACTTGCTGTGGCAGTTAGCATACACAGTGTAATTTAGCAGATCATCATCACCATAACAGTATCCACATTTGTATAACAACAGAGGCAAGTATGGTGTACTAGTGATTTTATTTACAGAAATGTGTGTGTGTATAGTGCACAGGATGGTGGGTGCTGTACATTGGGATTGTGATCCAAAGTTCCCAGATGAGTTGGAAGTCTTGGTAGCAGAAATGTCCTGAGTGAAGTCCACAGTCATATGATACATTAGTCCAACTTGAACTCCCCATGTCATGTGGGAGAGTAGTGTTACATTCGACAGGGTGAAACTTTTGCACACAAAGGAGAATTTCCGGAACAGGTGTTGGCTTCCTGGGGGATGTACGTGGCCATCAACCTCTCAGTTTTCCTTCCTCGGACGACCCCTCTTCTTTGGGGGACCCTCACGTGCAGGCTGCTGCGGTGCAGGGGAGTCTCCGCCAGAGTCCTCCTCCCTCTCTGTGGCGGTGTCAGTTGTTGCAGCACCAGATGTTGTGGGCACACAGGGAGGTGTGGCCATGTTGGTGCTAATCTGGCGGAGGCATGTCAATATGTCCCTATGCACCGCTGTGAGTTCTTGTAATGTGTCCCACTTGGACTCCATGCCAGACATGTGTGTCTCCACACGGGACATGTGTGTCTCCACACGGGACATGTGGGAGTCCAAGCGGGCATGATGGGCAGCCTGCTGCTGTTGTATGTCCTTGAGGATCCCCACTACCTGTCTGACCTCTCCGGTGCTATCCTGGTACGCATCAGCGATGCGTGCCAGTTGTGGGTCATCATGCAGTCCAGACCCCTCTGCAAGCAGCGACCTATGTCTACCACCCCTCCCACCACCCCTGGCGACACGTGCAGGACCTGCGATGGCACGCACAGGTGACCCGAGGCCCCCTTGGGGGTTGTTAGTGGTGTTGTCGTCCGTTGCTCCACGGTGGGCCTGGGGCCCTATGCTGTTGTCATCGGTGGTCCTTGGTCTGTCCGTGTCGGCGGGGGTGGTCTGTGTGTTGGCAGTTGTTGGAGGGGTGGGTGCAGGGGATGCAGATGTTGTTCCAGCTGGTACTGCATGATGACTCACACCGGAGGTGCCAGGTAGGTCTTCGCCATCCGAGGAGGGCAGAGGCTGTTCCACACCAGTGAGCTCTGTGTCCCCCGGAGCCTGGGACAGGGACTCCTCCTCGCCTGCTGCTGTGTCCCCATCATCATCACCTGTATTTGGAAGAGACACACATTGTATGTTATGTTTCTACAGGCATCAATGGTTCACACACCTGACAGTTGTGACTGTACCTCTGGATGCGGGCATGTACATTGCATTGTCCTAAGTTGTCACAGTAAGAGGTTGATATTGGTGTGGCACATTGTCATGCATACCTGGGGAATTTCAATGTGAATGTTGAGGTGTGTGCATGGCCAGCATTGGTTGTATTTGGTGGACATCCGGCCATCCTTCTCCACCTAGCCCAGTTATCCCACCATGACGCATGCCACCCTTGCAGTGGGTTCAGGTTGACTCTCAGGATGTCATTCAGAGGTGTCTTGCTGTTGGTTGTTGCACAGTTCGCAGCAGGGCCTTGTGCACCCCACAGCAGTACCCAGTTTCAGCCATCTTGTCAGTCCTTATCCACTCCCTGTGATGTGAGCATGGTTCAGAGTGGTGTTGATGGGCCAATTGTGAGGGTGAGCAGTATCTGTGACTACAACTCCCATCATGCTATTGCCTACACCCCCTTCCCAGCATGCCCGTACTTCCTTCCTTTTGACTCTGCTTCCCTGTGGGGTAGTGTGCCTGTGCTGACAGGAAGGCTGACAGTGTTGTCCTTTGCGTTTGTTTGGCTACAAGTCCCAAGAGTGTCCCTGTGCTTCACACAGCATTACCCAGGGTGGTGGTTCTTTGTGGGATCTTCATTTGGTATGTGAGGCATTGCATTCTCCCAGGTGGGTTATGTGGAGTTTGTGTTGAGGGTGTATGTGAGGTGAGCTGCTTGTAACTATGGTCAGTGCTGTGAGTCCTCCTTCCCACCCAGCCAGATATCCCACCATGCAACGTGCTTGCATTGCAGGGAGTGCAAGTTGTCTTTCAGGATGTCAGTCAGTGGTGTCCTGATGTTGGTTGGTGCACAGTTCCCAGCAGGGCCTTGTGCACCCCACAGCAGTACCCAGTGTCAGCCATCTTGTCAGTCCTTATCCACTCCCTGTGATGTGAGCATGGTTCAGAGTGGTGTTGATGGGCCAATTGTGAGGGTGAGCAGTATCTGTGACTACAACTCCCATCATGCTATTGCCTACACCCCCTTCCCAGCATGCCCATACTTCCTTCCTTTTGAGTGGACTTCACTGTGTGTGAGTGTGACAGCAATGGCAAGATGGCTGACAGTGGTGTCCTGCTGTTGGTTGTTGCACAGTTCCCAGCAGGGCCTTGTGCACCCCACAGCAGTACCCAGTTTCAGCCATCTTGTCAGTCCTTATCCACTCCCTGTGATGTGAGCATGGTTCAGAGTGGTGTTGATGGGCCAATTGTGAGGGTGAGCAGTATCTGTGACTACAACTCCCATCATGCTATTGCCTACACCCCCTTCCCAGCATGCCCGTACTTCCTTCCTTGTGACTCTGCTTCCCTATGGGGTAGTGTGCCTGTGCTGACAGGAAGGCTGACAGTGTTGTCCTTGCGTTTGTTTGGCTACAAGTCCCAAGAGTGTCCCTGTGCTTCACACAGCATTACCCAGGGTGGTGGTTCTTTGTGGGATCTTCATTTGGTATGTGAGGCATTGCATTCTCCCAGGTGGGTTATGTGGAGTTTGTGTTGAGGGTGTGTGTGAGGTGAGCTGCTTGTAACTATGGTCAGTGCTGTGAGTCCTCCTTCCCACCCAGCCAGATATCCCACCATGCAACGTGCTTGCATTGCAGGGAGTGCAAGTTGTCTTTCAGGATGTCAGGCAGTGGTGTTCTGCTGTTTGTTGGTGCCCAGTTCCCAGCAGGGCCTTGTGCTCCCCACAGCAGTACCCAGTGTCAGCCATCTTGTCAGTCCTTATCCACTCCCTGTGATGTGAGCATGGTTCAGAGTGGTGTTGATGGTCCAAATGTGAGGCTGCCCATTATCTGTTACTACGAGTCCCATCATGCTCTTGGTTACACTGACTTCACCAGCATACACAGGATTCCTTCCTTTCTGTGAGCTTCCCTGTGAGGTGGTGTTCTAGTGGTGGCTTAATATCTGACAGTGTTTGTTGGTTAGATTTGTGCCACTGCCTAGCTCAATTTGGTATTGGATTTGTACATGTCATGACACAGTTACATATCACTATGACATGGCATGTATTGTGTTTATCTGACTAACATACACTTCTTGGGATGATTATCTTTTGGTTGCTGTTGATTTGCTAGGGGTGCATGGTTTGACTGTCCCCTTGACAGTGATGTGTGTGTATTGGCACACAATATTGTGTATATTAGTTGTGTACTCACCAGGCTCTGGGATGTTTGTTAGTCCATATACGCTCACTGGTGGTAGGATGGCCCGCACCTTCTCCTCCCAGGGCCTGAGGTATACTGGTTTGGCAGGAGGGCCACTGCCGGTGTGCTGGCTCAGGAGGTAATCCTTCTTCAGTAGATCCCTGACCCTCCTGCGCACATCATGCCACCTGTTCTGGATGTCTTCCTTTGTGCGCAAACATGGTGATTGTGCGTTCACCCTGTCGACGATCCTCGCCCACATCTTGGTTTTCTGCGACATGGGGGTCTGTTGGACCAATGTGCCAAACAACTGTGGCTCTACCCTCAGGATCTCGTCTACCATGACTTCCAATTCACTATCTAGGAACTTTGGATTCTTCTTTAGGGGCATGGTGATGGGTGGTGGTGGTGATTGATGTGTGTGTGTGTGCATGTGAGGGTGTGTGAGTGTAGGTTTTGCTGGGTGTGTGTGAGGGTGCTATTTGTTGAGGTGCTACTGGTGTGTGGCTTTTGTGTTGGATGGGCTGTGTGTGTGTGTGTTTGCTGTGTGATGGTGTTCTCTGCTGGCAGGTCAGTGGAATTTGCAAAGGATCATGGTAGGGATTTGTGGCCTTTATGTAGGTGGAGTTGGGGGTGTGTCCTTGTTCCATTTTTTTCACCCCCTGTATTTATTGGCTTTGTCATTGCTTGTTTGGCCCTTTTTTTTGTATTTTTTCATTTGTGATTATTGTGCATGTAGGAGTCGTTCTTCTGACCGAGTAGGACGTTGCAGTTGTCTCGTGCGCGCCTCTCCGAGTCGTTCCCGCTGTGTTTCAGCTCAGTTTCATATGCGGCGTACGCGTCGGTCGTGGAGTATTGTGTTTGTCCGGCTGGCTTTTGTATGCGTGTCGGTCGTACGGCTTGGGCTCCGTGCGAATCGGTCTGAATTTGCACCCATTGCATCGTACTGCGCGCGTCGGAGTTCGCGGGTACGTTTCGTTCGGGTTATTTCCTGGTGCGTGTCGGTCGGTTCGATTCGCGTGTTTTCTCGGCCAGATAGCTTGTTTCCGTCCGGGTCGTTCGTTCGCCTTGAGTTCCGTACGAGTCGGTCGTGTTTCCCATGCATTTCATCGTACTACCCGGGTCGGACGGCGCCGGTACGTGTCGGTCGGACTTTATTCCCGGACCAAGTCGGTCGGTACGTTTTCCGGCCCGAATCGGAATCGGCCCCTTAGTAGAAGTTCTCCAAATCAAGAAAATTGCATAGCATGAACCCACACAATGAAAACATCATTGGGAGGTCTGTACCCCTCAAAGACTCTAGGAAATCTGGTCTCTAAAACCAAAGTGTGAACACCAGTTAAACACACAGAACATTGGAGCGTTCCACATGATCAACTCCAGTAGTTTTCCACCTACGACCAGTAGGAATTGGCACCCTGACTTGATCCTCCTTGTCCCACTGTTCAGACATCAAGACGTCCTTGAATGTCTCCCATCTCCATATAGGACATAAATAGGTGTCCTACCTAATGCATTGTTTTTGCCTCTCACCCTTGCCAAAAGTTCTCCTCCCGAGACTCGCTATCTCTATTACACAGTATGCCTTTCACTAGCTATGAAATCATGTAAACGCACCTGCAAAAGAAAGAACATTGCAATCCAAGCAAACTTTTACGTTGAAGGTTAATCACTGAAAACCAAATGCTTAGGGCCTTTGGTTAGGCTAACTTAATAAAGTGTCAATGTGCACTTTAAATACATGACTATGTGTGCATGTACAATTACAATAGAATGCAAGACATTAATGAATACATTATTACATGGAAAGTGTACTTTTGATAAATACGATATACCTCAAAATACACAGGTGTAACTGTGCATGAGAACTGCAATCTTTAGCGTGTAAATGAATTATTAGTATACATACTCATATAAATTTCTAAGTTCTACAATGAATACACTTCAGCCATATTTTTAGTGCTTCACTCCACGTTAATAAGATTAAGACATACAGTAAATATATTATGCTAATGCACGTAAATATTGCGCTTCTGTGACGTACAGGGGCGGAGCTTAGATTGTGCGTCTCAAGTCCCCCCTCTGATGGCAAATGTATCTATCACAATCAAGATATACGCTTCACAGATGGACCAGTTAAAACCTTGTAGTTTTCATCATTTTTTGTTTAGACTCCAGGTGTTTCATGTTATCATACTATGTACTCTGCCTCTTTTCTAACTCTACATTTTACTCCACATTTCGCTTCATATACTTATATCATTTAAAGATCACTACTAGGAATAGTTCACAAAGGACAATTATCACAAGGGGTTTCAAGATAGCACCCATAATTCAATTTCCCAGGTTTCCAAACTATTTGCCCACTGCAGCAAATCCATTCTCAATAGCTTCCTAAGCACCTGTCATTTCCAACTCTCTCAACTCTCCCTTCAGACCAGAAATATTCTTAATATTATTTTGCAAATTCTTACTCTTGTCTGGAATGTAGGTACAGCATTGCTGAACCTTTAACAACTGACAAACTTCGCTCTCTTTTGTGAGAAGGATGTCCAATCCAAGGCGATTTTGTAAAACCATGGATCAAATCGCTACCAATTCAGTATCTTTAGCTAATAAAGCTCCTGCTGTACTAGTGGCCAACTTATCCACTTTGGTGGACAACCCTCTAATCTTTAGGTCATTCAGAACCACACCCACACATGGAATCATTGCACCGAAAATAACTCCCACAATTACACCAGCACTAACTCCTCGCTTGGGCCTGGACTTTTGCTCCCAAACAGGATCATCAAAATGTTCCACATGATAAATCTTTGGGAAGACAACTCCTAAATAATAAACACCATACAATTTCTTGAGCAACTTGAAATATGCATATTGTCCACAAATGAAATAAACTCTAGGAATGACAGGATCGTTTCCTGCTAAAAACAATTGCCAATTTCCACTAACTTGGTAAAAAAGGTCACACTCACTTTTGCCTGCAAATTGTATGTCAGAGTCAGATCTATCCATCAGCACACACAACTTCCCTTTATGTTTCGAGTCTAATGTTAATGCTGCTTGATTTCCTGCCAATGGGTGTTAAATTTTCTCTTTAGGGTCAATTCAGTTTATTAACAGTCCGCACAAAAAAGAAAGGGGCACAGCATGCCGCCTACAACACAACAGGCCCGGCCGGTGCTCATTCAGTGGTTTGGATCATTGATAGCAGTACAACACTGCAAGTCGCCTACAACCCAACAGGGCCGGCAACGTCTATTCATTGCTTTAGATCGCTGTCAGTAGTATAAATGCATATCGCGAGTTGAGACTGAAATTTCCTCCTCCTGCTTCAACACCCTCCGCATGCTCCGCAAGATCTACAGGTGGATCCCGACAGACACGAGAAGAACAGTCACCCAGGCCCTCATCAGCAGCAGACTCGACTACGGAAACGCCCTCTACGCAGGAGCCCCGACCAAGCTCATCAAACGACTGCAAAGAATCCAAAACGCCTCTGCACGCCTGATCCTCGACATTCCACGCCACAGCCACATCACCCCCCACCTGAAAAACCTGCACTGGCTCCCCGTCGACAAGAGAATCTCCTTCAAACTCCTGATCCACACACACAAGGCACTCCACAAAACCGGCCGAGCCTACCTCAACAGTCGACTCTCCTTCTACGTTCCCAACCGTCAGCTCCGCTCTGCCGACCTCTCCCTGGCCACCGTCCCGCGCATACGGAGAACCACCACCGGAGGCAGATCCTTGTCTCACCGCGCCGCCAAGATCTGGAACACCATTGCCCTCAACCTACGACAGACCCAAGACCTGCTGACCTTCAGGAGACGACTCAAGACCTGGCTATTCGACCAGTAGCGGCAACACCCCCCCTCCTCTCCCTCAGCGCCTTGAGACCCTCGCGGGTAAGTAGTGCGCTTTACAAATCTTGTGATTGATTGATTGATTGATTGAAATTTGAATACTGTAACTAAACAAAACAAAAAGAAACTCAAACGACCCCACCCCCCTTCCTTCCAAGCTGCTACTAAAGGGGGAGACAAGCAGAAGTCTAGTGGCCCCCAACTCAAGACCATATCAAGGCCACCTCAAACAACACCCCTTGACACTCAGTAGGGGGAGATCTCTGGAATGGTGCAGAGCAGGAATATCGACGGAGAAATATCGAGGGACATAAATATCGCTGCAAAAATATCGTGGGGAAGAAACATCGACAACAAAAATATAGTTGACAAGAATATCGACTGACAGGTAAGTAATATCGATTACAAAAATATCGATATCTTAAATATCGTTTACAAAAATATAGTACACAAAAATATAAAATTATTAATAATGTTATGCATTTTAGTGTTTTTAATAAGAATTGTTTGTCATTTTATTATATGTTTTAAAATTTTACTAGTTATTAATTTTGCGTTTTTAGTTCCGTAGCGGGTTGTGGGTTTATAGGGGAATAGGGTGGGAAGTAATTTAATTATATAAAATGTATTGAATAATTAATATGTATAATTGTGAATTTATAGAGTTAGATGTGTTAATTGATTAATTAATAATTGTTTGATAATTAGTTGTTAAATAAGTTCAATTAATCAATTCAGAAATAATTATGTTAATTGTTTAATTAATTTTAGGTGTGTGTTGTGGTGTTTATATGTGTAAATGGTGGGAAGGGTGGTAAGTAATGAATTTTTATTGATTAATTATTAAATATTTTTAAATTAATTTCCATTGATTAATTAGTAATTATTAATTGTAATTGTGTAATTAATTTTAGGTGTGTGTTGTGGATATTATAGTGTTAATTAATGTGTAATTAATGATTTTTATTATCTTTGTTAATAATAATATATTTAAATTTAAATTTTAATTATGTTAATATTGGAAAATAAATGTAATAAAAAATGTGATGTTTTTGTTTTTATTGTTGTGGGATCCAGCACTTTCCCTACTGTTGCACTCACTGGAGTGGGAATAGTAAATTTTACCCCTCCGCTATCCAGCGCTTTCCCTACTGTTGCACTCACTGGAGTGGGAATAGTAATTTTTACCCCTCCGCTATCCAGCGCTTTCCCTACTGTTGCACTCACTGGAGTGGGAATAGTAATTTTTACCCCTCCGCTATCCAGCGCTTTCCCTACTGTTGCACTCACTGGAGTGGGAATAGTAATTTTTACCCCTCCGCTATCCAGCACTTTCCCTACTGTTGCACTCACTGGAGTGGGAATAGTAATTTTTACCCCTACGCTATCCAACGTTTTCCCTACTGCTGCACTCACTGGAGTGGGAATAGTAATTTTTACCCTCCGCTATCCAGCGCTTTCCCTACTGTTGCACTTACTGGAGTGGGAATAGTAATTTTACCCCTCCGCTATCCAGCGCTTTCCCTACTAATGTGTTTATTTTGTTATTAAATGTATGTTTTATTCTTTTTTAATAGTTTAATGTGTTAATATAAGAATATATTATTTTATATTAAATTATTTATATATGTGTATATTTTATTTTTATATAATTTAAAAAGTTTATAAATTAAATAGAGATAACAGTTATCAAAATGTATTTAAGTAAATATATGTATATGTACACATTTTTTTGTTTTATATTTATTAGATTAAGTTTATTTGTTATAATTAATTAAAATATATATTAAATGTAATTTATTTTGTTAATAATATTAATATTATTTAATTAATTTTATTTAAGTTATGTAATTTTTTAAGTCGATATTTTTTACTTCTATATTTTTTACATCTATATTTTTGTGTCGATATTATTGTACTTACCTGTTTAAGTATAGGAGTCGATATTTTTGTAATCGATATTTTTACATCAATATTTTTTTCATCTATATTTTTAACATCGATATTTAAACATGGAACACTCTGGAATCAGGCGTAGAATGCAGAGGTAGGATGGGCAGGTCAACTCCCTAAATTCCTTGGAAAGAATTGAAATAAAGCGAGCCCGGACTTCTGAGTAGGAGGAACCTCCAGTAGTCGCTGCCAAGGACAACTTCTCCATCCCCAAGAGAAGCCACAATTGATGCAATCACGCAGTATGGTCCGGTGTTTTGTCAGTGCCCCAGAATGAGAGTATTACCCGATGAGCTGCATTCAGTGCCAGGGCCATCTGCCTCCCCCGGAGGGAACGCAGGGGAAATGTTAATGTATTTGGGAGCCCCAGAATATCGTACGCTGGGAATCATGGAATGGTAGTGTGGAAAGCGATGTCAATGTCATCTAGGACTCGTTCCAAATATCTAGTGAGTGTTGGACAGTGCCATAGGAGATGAAGTAGGGTTCCGGTACCCCTGCAGCCCCTCCAACAGTCTCCTGATTGGTCCATATTGCGCAGCTTGGTAATAGCGCAAAAGCAAGGGCACCGCCAGTCCCCCCTCCTGCTTTGCTCGGTATATTAAGTGTTTCTGGAGTCTAGGTTTCTTGCCTCCCCATATAAAGTTGTTAATGTCGAGTTGGAGTGAGCGAATTGCGCCGGCAGACGGGCCAGTGGAAGAGTTTGAAAAATATAGAGAATGCGGGGAGAATGGTCATCTTGACCACTGCAATCCGGCCCAGCCACGAGAGAGGCAACCGGTGCCATATTGTTAAGTCCTTGCGAGTCTGGGTGGTTAGCAATGCATAGTTTGCCGCCACCGTCCTAGGTAGCGTTTGCACCAGAGAGAGACCGAGATAAGGAAGGCCCTCAGTCACCCATTGGAAAGCAAACTGTGCTTTCAGAGTGCGCTCAGTCTTCTGAGTAACCGTGAGATTCAGAATCTGGGATTTTTGCATATTGACCCGAAAGCCTGAAATGGAGCCAAATGTCTGGAGCTCTGCTGTAATGGCTGGAAGAGAAATTAAGGGCAGTGTGACCGAGAAAATAACGTCATCAGCATGTAGGCTGACCAAATGGCTTCCGGGGCCGAATGGGATCCCAGTGGGTATCAGGTTGTCTCTCAACCTTTGCGCCAGGGGTTGCATGTAGAAATGCAAAACGCAAAAAGGAGCGGGGAGAGTGGGCAACCCTGACAGGTGCCCGAGTGGATGGGAAAGCATCAGGACCGGACACTGTTAACCCTGACCTCCGCTCTAGGAGCGCTATATATACACTGAATCCACTTCCCAAACCTCTCACCAATGCCGAATCGCTTCAAGGTCTCAAAAAGATAAGGCCAATGAACCCGATCAAACATTTTCTCTGCGTCAATAGAAAGCAAAAGCGCCTCTTTGCATGACCGGTGTGCTTTGTCTATGAGATGGTAGAAACTCTTGGTATTATCTCTGCTTTGGCGAGAGGGGATGAAGCCTGATTTATCAGGATCAATAAGCCCAGGCATCAGGGGGTTGAGACGGTGTACCAATACGCTTGGGAAGAGTTTTGCATCTATGTTCAGCAGGGAGATGGGTCTGTAGGAACCGCATTGAGTTGGATTTTTACTGGGCTTGGGGATCACCGAAATGGAGGCCTCAAGCATGGACTCCGAAAGCGTGCCCGAGTCAGAGAAGGAATTGAAAAGTCATGTAAGCAGGGTTCCCCGGCAAGCGCGCACGGATGCCCAACCTTAACACAGAGGTTGGACACACGTTTGTACCTTAAGCCTTTATGCTAAGGACAGCTGGGGCACGGTACCGAACATCTGCAGGTATTACCGGTGATTCCACTACCTGGTTCTACATGGATCACTGGTTTTGTATTAATAATTTCTTTACACTTGAAACATCATCACTTTTGCAGCAGTAGCCAACTCAAGATCCAGAAGAAAGCCACAACACTTTCTAGGTCACTGGCTGAAACATGTCAATCTAAGCATACTACGACAGGGTCTAATGTTTTCTGTTGCACTTCTTGTTTTTAATCCTAGCACATGGTAGCCAGAATAAAATAATGCGGTAAACTCTGTAGCTAGTTTTAACATCCCTCACTTCCTGCACTGCACCTTTTACTACACTAGGTCAGCTCACATTGGGTTTTAGTAATAACCCCTCTCAGGAAAACATCCCTGAGCTCCTCCCTCGCAGCGAGGGGGTTGTAGCCCGCATCATACCTAGGTTTCATGACGCGAGGAGGATTCCCAATGATGAAGCACGCCACCTCTGGTGGGTGAGGGAAACCGTCCTATAAAAGGGACACCTTCTTCATAGCCAGGCTTTGTCGTCCCCCAGCAACTTCTTGACAGACTCAAGGGTTCTTGTGTTTTTTGTTAGGTAGGCAGGGGCAACAGGTCGGAGCAATAAGTTTTGTAGAACGCGGCACTAAAATTGTCTGGGCCAGGGGATTTCAAGGGTTTCAGTCGGGCAATAGCTGCGATTACCTCCTTCAAGCGGATGGGCCTGTCCAAAGCTTCAGCTTCGGTGGGAGGAAGGGGAGGAAGGGCAGCGCTATTGAGATAATCCCAGCAATCAGCGGTTGGGACGTCTGCTGAAGAGTACAATGAGGCATAAAATGCCTGAAAATCTGCAGCGATGCTCTCAGAGTCCCTGACCTTGGACCCAGAGTCCGTAGCCATTGTCTGCACAGAGCTTGCATATTGTTTTCTGCAAAGTCAGTGTGCTAGCATACGACCCCCCCGGGTTGTTACCCAGATAGAATTTATGCTTACGGAGCAACATAGCATATTCAGTCCGGTCTGGGTCTAGTCGTCGTAGCTGCAAGCGCTCCCTCTCCAGTTCTTTCCACACTCTGGGGGCACCCGACCTCTTATGGATGGCCTCTAGCTTAGAGACCATCCTTTCCAGAGCCACCCGTTTATCGCGCCATCTGCAGTTCTCAGCCACTGCTAGAGCAATAAGCTCTCCACGGGTAACCAGCTTCAGGATCTCTGTAGGAAAGCAGGATCTGCTTTCACGGTCACCCCCACTTTTTGCTGGTGTCATTATGTTTTACTTACTTGTCTGAATGGGATCCTGCTAATCAGGACCCCAGTCTCTGTGCTTCTTCCCTAAATTGGACATGGTAAGTAATGAGGTACATTTCCAGATTGGATACTGGTGTACCCTGATAAGTTCAAAATATATGGTACTAAGGTAGTCAGGGCATAGGTACACCAGGGGTCTCCCATGGGCTGAAGCATGTACTATGCCACCCATGAGAGACCACTCAAATTGTGACTACAGACCTGCCATTGCAGCCTGCGTAAGCTGGTGCTAGCACCACTTATGATAAGTTTCCTTATATCTGAGGTCATTGCACTTAAAACCTATAAGTCACCCCTAAGGCAGACCATTCAATCCTGACGACAGGGTGCTCGGTTCTAAGTGTGAGGGTGCCCCTGCATGAGCAGGACACACCTACTATTTTCGGAGTCCATTCTCCCGGGTTGTAAGTGCATCAGCCATTAAGATACATAGAGTGGCCATGCGTCATTACGGGATGACCATCTCTAAATTGGCTGTAACTAACCCTGTCATGTTTGGTATCAAACATGTTGGAATCATACCCCCACACCATAAACAGTGTGGGAGGTAATTGGGAGGTATGATTCCATGCACTGTAAAGCTCCTCCTGGAGGCCCTCAGTGCTCCCGGTACCAGTCTTCTAGACCTGGACAGCAAACTATGGCTGCTGCCGACCAGAGGCACGATTCTGCCCTCCTGCTGCTGAGCCAAGCTCGAGCAGAGGAAGGCAGGACAATAGGTATCCTGTCACAGGGAGGTGTGACCATCTCCCAGACAGGACTTAGTGTATTGGGACAGGGTGGGGTTGCTGGCCAGCACCACTCAGACTGCTTTGAAGGGCACATTTGGTGTTCTCCTTGCATACTCCAGTCCAAACCAGTTCAGGGAGCCATTGGCTCCCGCTCTGGAGTGAAACTGGACAAAGGACATGGGAGTATCCTCCCCACTGTCCAGCCCCTCCTCTGGGAGGGACCCCTGAATTGCTCCAACCCTTTCCTTAGGGTACTTAAGGGCTTACCTGTGGGTGGGTCTCTAGATTCGTCGTGGGACAAGATTCAGATCACATACCACTTCAACTTCCATCTGGGCACTCTGGACCTCGCTGGACTTCGTGTTGGGAACCGAGACTGCAACTGGGAAAACTCCTGTTGCTCCTGGTCTCATCATCCTGCAAGTCTGCTGCAACGTCTGTGCCTGTGCTCCATACAGGACAAGGCCTGTGGACATCTAAGACACCCGAAGCAATCTCCCTTGGAGTGAAGGAGTCACTCCCCTGCATCTGCATGCTCGCAATGCAGCTGACCGGTCTGCTGATCCTGGGCTCCCACGGACTCCGAAAGTCTCAGAAACACAGGTGGTGATTCTGCAACTCTCTCGAGGCCTGTACTGTCTTCCCACCAAGTTTGAGGCCAGTATCCCTCGTTGGGACCGCTGGAACAGAACCCCTGTGCATTGTGTCAACTTGCCGTTGCCAAGGCATGTTGACTCTCTCCTCCAGAGATCTTCAGGCTCCAAGAAGCTCCAACCTCAAGCATCTCCTGCAGCCAAGACTTTTGCCTGCATCGCATCCTTTGCACAGTGGGCCTGCATCCTCTGGTGAGATGCTCGAGGTCCTCTTGTGACTCCTGTTCCTTCCGCCCTTAGGTCCTGTCGAGGGTCTTCTTTGGCTCCATGGGTTTCACTGCTTGCTTGCGGCCTGCTCTGACTTACCTGCTTGTGGTGAGTCACTTGGACTTTGCTGGTCCCGACACCGCACCTTTTTCTTCACCTACATATGTTGCCGTTGCCAAGGCTTGTTGGTGCCCCTGCCAGACACTGACCCCTTAGCTCTTGACGTCTGACGTGGGACAGCTTGTGCACAGCTCCTGGTCCTCCTCTGCGTTGCCTGGTCCGTACAGCTGCAACTTAAAGGGGACCATCAACTCTCCTGCATCTCTGACATCGATGGGCACTTGTCTTCCGTGCCTCCCGGTCACTCCTGAGTGGCATAGACTCTGTCCCCTCTGCTTGAAGGTACCTCTCACCTTTGGGTTCCACCGGACACTTTCACCTTCTTCGCCAGCTGCATCTTTTCCGAAGTCCTCCATTGTGGTCTACGGCTGTTTCCGACGTCACTTCACAACTAAGCACCCGGCTTCCCTGGTGCAGGTATCCTGGTTCCTGGGGTATCCACGGGTGGGGTGACTCTCCAACCTTTCATCTTCCCCGGGGTTTCTTCGGGGTCCGCTGGCAAACGTCCTTCTTCTTTAAAATTGCAACAGCGACTTATTATTGACTAACATTGAGTACGCGGTCGTGTTCCCACTCTGCACACAACCTCCGTGGGGTTCCTAGATACTCACCTTGGGTGGTTCCTTGGGTCCCCAGCTCTTCTACGTCTTCTGGGTCTATTCTCGACTTCGGTCGTGGTTCGCATTCCACTATTTTAGTATATGGTTTGGTCTCCCCCTGGGGACCACTGTGTATTCTGTGCAATTTAAAAATTCTATTACCAAAGTATTGTGTGTATTGTGTTGTATTTCCGGGTAGGAGATAATACATTGTGTTAGTGAGTGTTAATAATAAATACCTATTTTTTATAACTACACTGTGTGATTCTTTTTCACTTAACCTATACCATAAGATAAAGTTCTGGTAAAACAAGCTGCTTTATACTCCTTCTGGACTAAGCCTGAAGGCTGCTCTCCACAGCTACCACTTAGAGAGCTTTCTAAGGTTGTCTGAGACCACGAAATCACCATAAGGGTTGTCTGGATTAGTGCAGGGTGGTACACTTACATAAGTGTGCACCATATACTAAGCAAGCCTCCTACATTGGTGTTCAGCGGTTGGGATTTAAGCCTGCATTGTTTTACCAGCTAATCTGGGTGTGGATTAATTGAAAAACCATCACTAGCATTAGGCACATATAATATTTTATAGAATAAGTAAAGTTCTACTGAACTTTTAGATTGGTTGTTAAAGGTCTAGCACAACCCTTTCTCCAATCTTAGGAAATTTAGTTTACACTAGGTTAGGTAGGTGCAACACCACACTACACCTAGTGACCATGTCCTTAGTTGGGGTTACTAGTGTACCCCAGTCTTCTAGATACAGTGGCCTCAAGTTCCAGGAACTAAGGACCCTGTGTACCTCTAGGAAACCTCTAGAAAATTGTGCCCGTTTTTTTCCTCTGTTCCCTCGCTGCCCCCACCTCCCTTGTGTCCATTTTGCCTTCTGTGCCCCTCGCTGCCCCCACTGTACTGTGCCCGTTTTTTCCTCTGTTCCCTCGCTGCCCCCACCTCCCTTGTGTCCATTTTGCCTTCTGTGCCCCTCGCTGCCTCTCTCCATTCCCGCCGCTGCGTCCCTGCGGCCCCGCCCCCTGACTGCCCATTCGCTGCCCCTGCCTCCCGCCTCCCAGCTGCTCCTCCCTCCCACCTCCCCATATATGGCGGCTGCTGCGCGGTGAGGAGAGCGACCCTTGACCTTGCCAGGTAGGTCGCTCCCCACCACACAGCTCCGCCTGTGCTGTCCGCCCGCTGCTGCTGCTGGTAAGCTCGCCCCTCTGCTTGTGGCCTCTGTGCCCGTTTTCCTTCTGTTTCCCTCGCTGCCCCCACCTCCCTTGTGTCCATTTTGCCTTCTGTTTCCCTCGCTGCCCCCACTGTACTGTGCCCGTTTTTTTCCTCTGTTCCCTCAGCTGCTCTCACCTCCCTTGTGTCCATTTTGCCTTCTGTGCCCCTCGCTGCCCCCACTGTACTGTGCCCGTTTTTCCTCTGTTCCTCGCTGCCCCCACCTCCCTTGTGTCCATTTTGCCTTCTGTGCCCCTCGCTGCCCCCACTGTACTGTGCCTGTTTTTCCTCTGTTCCGTCGCTGCCCCCACCTCCCTTGTGTCCATTTTGCCTTCTGTGCCCCTCGCTGCCTCTCTCCATTCCCGCCGCTGCGCTCCCTGCGGCCCCGCCCCCTGACTGCCCATTCGCTGCCCCTGCCTCCCGCCTCCCAGCTGCTCCTCCTCCCACCTCCCCATATAGGCGGCCGCTGCACGCGCCGCGCCGCAGGGCACGCTGGAGGCGCACCTAAGGCAAGCCCGTCTGCGCCCGTCCGTGCCTGGACCGCGCCCAGCGCCAGAACCCCTGGGCCGCGCGCCCCCGCTCCAGCCTCGAGGACCGACGCCGATACGATGCCACCACACTCCACGCTCTCAACCCCGGACGGACGCACAACTGCTTCAAGGCCGCCCCGAAACGCACCCATGGTCCCTTCACCTGCCGGAACTGCAGCTACACCAGCCTCAGAGCCACCGAGGCGCCCGCCAAGAAGGACCTCAACCACCTCCGGTGCATCCTACTGAACACCCGCTCCGCACGCAAACACGCCGTCCGAGCTCTGGGACCTGCTCGACACATCATCACCAGACGTCGCCTTCCTGACAGAGACCTGGATGAACGACTCCTCCGCCCCGACATCGCCATAGCCATCCCAGACGGCTATAAGATCACCCGCAGAGACCGCATCAACGCAGTAGGAGGAGGAATCGCCATCGTCCACAAGAACACCATCAGGGTCTCGACCAGCACCGACGACACTCTCAGCACCGCCGAACACATGCACTTCCAGATCCACACGGACCCCAACACCACCCTTAGAGGCACCCTTGTCTACAGACCCCCTGGGCCCCGACCCCAGTTCAGCGACTCCATCGCTGACTTCATCAGCACGCACGCCCTGACCTCTACCGACTACATCCTCCTCGAAGACCTGAACTTTCACCTGGAGAACAACAACGACAGCAACTCCACCACCCTGATCGCCAACCTCGCCAACCTCGGGATGAGCCAGCTCGTCACAACACCGACCCATTCCGCCGGCCACACGCTTGACCCCATCTTCTCCTCAAGCTCCCACGTCTCCTTCAGCCACACCACGGAACTCCTCTGGACCGACCACCGCTGCATCCATTTCACCTTCCAGAAACCCACCACACACCACCGCACCCAACAGATCCCACGCCGCTGCTGGAGCAAAGTCACCGAAGACCAACTTCGGGCAACCCTCGCTCTCAGCCCTCCCTCCGACCCATCCAACACCGACGACGCTGCCTGCAACCTCAGACGATGGATGGACGACTGTGCCAACACCCTCGCCCGCTGAAAAAACTCACCTACAGTGACACCACCAAAAGAGCCAGCTGGTTCACCTCGGAACTGCTAGCTTCCAAGCGTACCTGCCGGAAACTAAAGAAGAAATGGCACAGTGATAAGACACCGGACAGCCACGCAGCCCACAAAGACGCCATCCGTAACCACCACCACCTCATCAAGTCCGCCAAGAGAATCTCCTTCAAGGACCGCCTCGACAACAACGCACACAACAGCAAGGAGCTTTTCAACATCGTGAAGGAACTCTCCAACCCCAGCTCCAACACCAACGACATCCCGCCGTCGCAACCCCTGTGCGATTCCCTCGCCACCTTCTTCCACCGCAAGATCGCCGACATCCACGACAGCTTCAACACCCAGACAGCCCCAACTAAGATCGATGCACCAGACCCGCCGCACACCATCGACCACGACCCCCTGCCAGCCTGGGCCAGCGTGAACATCGAGGACACCATCAAGACCATGAGCACAATACACTCCGGCTCCCCGTCAGACCCTCTCCCGCACCACATCTTCAACAAAGCCAGCAGCTCCATCGCACCCCACCTGTGCAACGTCATCAATCTCTCCTTCGAGACCGCGACCTTCCCAGAGAGCTGGAAACACGCAGAGATCAACGCCCTACTCAAAAAACCCAAGGCGGACCCGAGAGACCTCAAGAACTTCCGGCCCATCTCCCTGCTTCCGTTCCCAGCCAAGGTCATCGAGAAGATCGTCAACAAACAGCTAACCCGATACCTCGAAGAAAACAGCATCCTGGACCCATCCCAATCGGGATTCCGCACCAACCACAGCACTGAGACTGCCCTCATCGCCGCCACCGACGACATCAGGATCCTGCTGGACAACGGTGAGACCGCAGCCCTCATCCTGCTGGACCTCTCCGCCGCCTTCGACACTGTCTGCCACCGCACTCTACGCGCACGCCTCCACGACGCAGGGATCCGAGACAAGGCCCTGGAATGGGCCACCTCCTTCCTCGCCGGCAGAACCCAGAGAGTCCGCCTCCCACCATTCCGATCCGAAGCCTCCGAGATCATCTGCGGCGTACCCCAGGGATCATCCCTCAGCCCAACACTGTTCAACATCTACATGGCCCCGCTCGCACGCATCGCCAGACAGCACGACCTCAACATAATCTCCTACGCCGACGACACTCAACTGATCCTCTCCTCACCAAGGACCCCCTGCCGCCAAATCCAACCTCCATGAAGGAATGAAGGCCGTCGCCGATTGGATGAAGATCAGCCGACTAAAACTGAACACGGAGAAGACAGAGGTCCTCATCCTCGGCTCCAACCCCTCAGCCTGGGACGACTCCTGGTGGCCAACGACGCTGGGAGCAGCCCCGACACCCACCGACCACGCACGCAACCTGGGAGTCATCCTCGACTCAACGCTCTCCATGGCCAAGCAAGTCAACGCAGTCTCATCCTCCTGCTTCAACACCCTCCGCATGCTTCGCAAGATCTACAGGTGGATCCCGACAGACACAAGAAGAACAGTCACCCAGGCCCTCGTCAGTAGCAGACTTGACTATGGGAACGCCCTCTACGCGGGAGCCCCGGCCAAGCTCATCAAGCGACTGCAACGCATACAAAACGCCTCTGCACGCCTGATCCTCGATGTACCACGCCACAGCCACATCACCCCCACCTGAGGAACCTGCACTGGCTCCCCGTCGACAGGAGAATCTCCTTCAAACTCCTCATCCACGCACACAAGGCACTCCACAAGACTGGCCCAGCCTACCTCAACAGACGACTCCTCTTCTACGTCCCCAACCGCCAACTCCGCTCCGCCGACCTCTCCCTCGCCACCGTCCCTCGCATTCGAAGAACTACCACCGGCGGCAGATCCTTCTCCCACCTCGCCGCCAAGACCTGGAACACCCTTCCACTAAGCCTACGACAGACCCAAGACCTGCTGACCTTCAGGAGGCTACTCAAGACCTGGTTGTTCGACCAGTAGCAGCACCCCCCCCCCCTTTTTTTCCCTAGCGCCTTGAGACCCTCGCGGGTAAGTAGTGCGCTTTACAAATTCTGTGATTGATTGATTGATTAGGAAATTAAAGACAGGTAGAAACCCAACCACTAAGCATCTGTTAGAGCTGCTTATCATAGATGATCTCCAGAACCCTGACAGGTCAGAGGATCAAGATAACATGGGTGGGGATGTTCCAGAAGAAGGGGCAGGAGGGGTTACCCCTACTGGCCCAAATTCTGAGCATGACGAAGAGGAGTCTGAGGACTCCACATTGGAGAACTCGGATCCCCTAGGGAATAGTGCAGGTGGCACACAGGGTGTCCCCTTTATTCCTCCTGGGTAGGTTCAGAGTAGGCAGAGGAGGTCTAGATCTCCTTCTGTTGAGTACAGTGCTTCAGACACTTCAATAGGCACCTCCATAAGAGGCAGAACTCCTTAGAAAGGGAGTACCAAATGATCAAACTTGAGAACGTAAGACTTAAGCTTAGGCGAGATCAGTTGGCCCTCCACAGGGAGTCCCTAGAAGTGCAGAGAGCTAGGAAGAAACTGGGACTAGAGTCCCATGGTGGCAGCAATAGTGTCCCTAGAATCAGAGAAACATACTTTGACACTAGGAACCTGAGCAGGATAGTCCCTCCTTACCAGGAGGAGGATGACATCCATAAATGGATCACTGCTTTGGAGAGGGCCTGTAAAGTTCAGAAGGTCCCTCAGGGGCAGTGGACAGCTATCCTGTGGCTCTCCTTTGCTAACAAATGTAGAGATAAGCTCCTCACTGTTACAGAAGAGGATGCTGACAATTATTCAGTCCTGAAGAGTGCCCTCATAGATGGGTTTGGCTTAACCACTGAGCAATACAGGATTAAGTTCAGAGACACCTAGAAGGCACCCACCCAGGACTGGGTAGACTTAATTTATAGTGCCACTAAGCCTCTGGAAGGCTGGCTTCATGGAAGCAAGGTACAGGACTATGAAGGATTGTACAATTTGCTATTGAGGGAGCACATCTGTAATAACTGTCAGAAGCAACTTTTGCACCAGTACCTGGTCGAGTCTGATCTGACCTCTCCCCAAGAATTGGGAAAGAAGGCAGACAAATGTGTCCGCACCAGGTTCAAGCAGAACAACTATGGTGGTGGAGGTGACCAGAAGAAGCAAGATTCTTCTAAAACCCAGGAGAAGGGTGGGGAGATGGGCAAAGACAAAAAGGAGTCTTCTCAAGGTCCCCAAAAACCTGCATCTGGGGGTGAGTCCCAAAACTCCAAGAAAGGCAAAAATAAACCTTGGTGTTATTTATGTAAGGTAAAGATCCATTGGACAAGAGATGCTGATTGTCCAAAGGCCATGGAACCTACTACCACTGCCCCTAAGGCAACTGCGCCCCCTAGCACCAGTACAAGTGGTAGTACAGCAACTAAGGGATTAGTTGGGTTAACCTTGGGTTCTGAGATGGGTTCTGACTTAGTCAGAACTTCAGCTCAGGCTGTTCTAGTCTGTGATGGTGGCATTGATCTTGCCACCTTACTAGTAAGTCCCACTGACTTGGGCAAGTACAGACAACAGTCTTTAATCAATGGCTAGGAAGCAATAGCTTTCAGGGACACAGGGGCTAGTGTCACCATGGTGACAGAGAAACTTGTGTCCCCTGAACAAATCACACTTAAACAGATGTATCAAGTAACGAATGCTAGCAATGTCAGGACTGATCATTCCTTGGCAGTTGTGAATCTCAGCTGGGGAGGGGTAACTGGACCTAAGAGAGTTGTGTTATCTGCAGACCTATCTGTAGGTTGCCTGTTAGGCAATGATTTAGAGACTTAGGCCTGGTCTGAAGTAGAGTTCAGGACTCATGCAGAGATGATGGGCATCTCTGCCAGTGTCTTTGCTGTAACCAGGTCTCAGGCCAAACAGCTTAGCACTGAGGGAGCCCTGGATTCTGGAAAAATGGACCAGATTGCTCCTAAGAGAAGGAGCAGGAATGGTAAGGAATTGCCCTCCTCCCAAACTCTCAGGGGCAGATTTACAAGAAACTGACGCATCTCTACATCATAGCAGAGATGCATCAGTTTACTTGCGTCACACAAAAAAAACCTTTCGCCACCATGGATGCATCGCATTTACAGTGCGGCGCACCATGGTGCAAGGATTGACAGATGCGTCACCCATCTGTTGGCGCAAAGGTCACGCGTTGCTGGAGTCGTGTCGCAAGCACAACGCAACTCCAGCAATGCTCAGGAAGGCCTATACCTATTGTGCTGCGTCACTCCTTACGCCTGCTTCAAGCAAGCATAAGGTTTTGACGCAGTGGCGTCGTAGAAGTGGCGCAGTGAAATCTTGTAGATGTCACTGCATCACTTTTACAAGGCTTTCTTGCGTCGGAAGGCCCACCCTGCATACATTATACCTGACGCAGGTATAATGTGGCGCAGGGCTTTACAACGCGACGCATCATGTTGTAAATGTGTCCCAAAATGGTGTTAGAATTGAAAATGTAATTGCCTTGTTGCTCATACTTCGTTCTGTGTTAAGTTAGCATTCATGGCACCATTTTATTAGCAGCCGCCATTTTGCTCCATGATCGAAGCTGAGTTTCTGTCTCACATTGCTTGCCTCAGCAGAAAACTGCCTCGATGTCTCCTTAGTTGATATTTCTCCAAGGCAGAGTTTCGCTGCACTAATGAATGTACTCTCTATTATGGCATACCTTTGCTGTTAGAGTAGCCTTGAAGTGGAGATAGCATGTACCCAGTCCCAGGACCATAGCTCATCTTTTTGTGCCTCCTTTGTTCGCTGTTGCCTGGACCGGAATTTTCCAGCCTGGGCGTGTTCTTGGGAATTGGAAATGTATAATATCTGATGTTATGTTGGGGAAAGTCAGTCCCTCGGCAGCTATCTCATGAGGCTGGTCAGACTGGGCTCCGCTGCAGCGCAATACTAATAAATAACTTTGGTTTGTATTCTCTACTGTCTGACCGACTCTTCATTTGTTTGGAAGGCCGAGAGGTGGTCACAGGTGACCCGGGTGACCCTATTCGGGTCACTTCCTTCAGTTGCCGCCCGAACAGGGACTCCATCGGGTGACTCATCCTTGCCCGCGGACGGGTGAGGAGGACGGGGCTATGTCAGGTCGGATGGGCGGATCGGGGATCCCTGCACGATAGAGCCTAGTACTCACAGCTGCCCCGCCTGTCTTGATCGGACGGTGCCTCGCCCAGTGGTTGTCCCAACTGGGGTCCTGAAAGGCGAAACCCTTGGATTTCACCGTTTGGTCTGAAGGGTCGGCAGTGGAGAATAAATTTGTTTGACCTGTGTGCACCAGGTGAGTTTGCTTTGGTTCTTTGTGAATATGGCGCCCTTTTGAATAATATTTGGTATGGTCTGCGGACCATTTGCTTTGCAATTGCTAGGTCTGCGGACCGATTTGGGAACAGAGTGTCTGTGGACACTTTGCCAGGCAACATAATGGATTCGGCTTACTTTTGAAAATGCCTGGGATTTAGCTGATTTTTGGTTTCATGGTATCGACTTTGGTTTGTCTCTTTGGTGCAGTCTGAGAACTGACTTTTGGTTTTCTTTGTTTGACACGGTCTGAGGACCGATCTTTCAAAAGATATTTGCCAATTATTCGTCTGGCACGAATAGTGAACTTGCTTCCTTTTAAGATGCCCTGCTGGAGCAAGTTGTGTTGTTTGGAGTGCCGTTGTTGTTTCGCTGATGCTTGATTGGAAGAGAGGCAGCCTGCACCTCCGGAAGGCACCCCGAACTTTGATATGTATGTGAAGCACGGCCTTGGCCCTATTATGTTTAGTACTCTATGGCACAAATATACAAGGGACAATGCTGAGTTGCAGTGGCCGCTAACAGGTACCTTTGATGAGCAGAACTTGAATTTCCTGCAGGATAAATTGTTTGCAAGACGAAGTAGGCAGTCGATGTTTGATTATCTCCAGGTATGGCAAAAGGAGGCTAAGCAGAGACGAATGAGAGCAGAAAAGGAGGCTCGAAGAGGAAATATACAGACAGTAACACAGAAAGCAGTAGCATATGATAGAGAGAAAATAGAAAAGGGCATAGAGTGTGCTGATAGAAAGTTTAGGTTGCAATGTGACAAATCCTATGTTGCTCGAGAAGAAGGTGATACATTCATAGAGGATCTGTTAGATACCCGACCCCCACCTCCATATGCTCCACAGAGAATATATCCTGCTGTCCCACAGCCCCAGTCTTCTGTATCTCCTGCCCCCGCCCCTGGTTCTCCTGCTATTGACATGGCTGCTTCGGCTACAGCACCTCCTGTTTCTTCTTCGGCTTCACCTGTCACGCCTGCAGTGACTGCAGGTCTCTCTGCTACGCCTATTGCTCCAACTTCTTCCCTCTCTCCATCACTTACACCTACGACACAGACGTTAGTAACTCTGGTGCCTGCCTCCTCGACTGTTGTGACCCCTCCACATCTCCTCTCCCCGACATTGTTGAACATTGGAACGTCGGTGCGTGGACTGGATGATGGGGACCGGGCGACTGCAAGGGAACGAATGGGGCGGGTGCTGATTCGGTCTGATGTGGGGAATGCAGAGGAGCAGATGGTAGCTAACCAGGCTGCCCAGTGGGCCCGGAGTCCAATTTACAGTGTGGAAGATGTGTGGAGCGTGCTGAAAGAGTATGAGCCATTTGTACAGCAGCATGCCCTCAAACATATGTCGGCTACTTTGATTAGGTTGTGGGAGCAGTGCATTAATGGTGTTGCACCCCAAATTATTTATGACATCCGGGACCACGTGTATGCTGCTGATATGGCCCCTAATGACATTTTTAGTAATGTTGCGACGTTGATTGGATACCGAGGCAGGTTGCACCAGAAGAGCCCAACAACAGTGTCCCAGTTTCCGATGAGGGAAGTACATCCGATCTTCCACCCTGAGATACCGGAGTTGCGAGACCAGAGGGATGCTGTCGTCAGACAGCAAGTAGAGGCCCGCTTCCAAGAACAATGGGTTTATACTCCTTGGAAGAGGAGTGAGGTCTTGTCTCTCAAAACTCAGTTACCTGACCCTAGGAAAAATCCAACTGCACACTATAAAGAATTAACACAGGCTGCGTCGTCGACGGTAATGACGTTAGCAGACATTGAGATGTTTTTTGGTTTACTGGTGCCAGTTGATATCTGGCGGCAGGTGCATATGCAGGACCATGTTGTGGAGTTGGGTGGCACTTGGGATGAGATCAGGGCATGGGATAAAGAGAGGAAGCCGGGTGAGAAGCCTAAGGCTGAGATACTAGCTTTGCCAGGTCGAATTATTACTTACATGCACTCTCTAATTCCACCTAGAAGAGTAGATTGGGACAAGTTCATAGCATGTCGTCAGAAGAAAGATTAAAGTGTATCTGATTTTTTTACTAGGTTTGAAGGTGTGTTTTGGGATGTCAGTGGACAGGACTTGTCGATGGAGGGAGGTGTCCGACTGTTTGTTAACAGATTTGCTACGAATTTGCTTCCCGAGATCGCGACTCGGTTGCAGGCTTCGGAGAGCACTTGGACTACCTCCTCCCCATCAGTGATATTAAGCATGGCACAGTATTATGAGCATAGAGAGAACGAAGAGAAGGAGAAGGTAGAGAAGAAAAATAAGGAATTGAAAACGAAGGTGTTGATGCAGCAGGTGTCAAGGGGGAACGGTAGAGGACGAGGCATTGGTCCGGCTCGACAGCTGCTCCGCAATGGGAAAAATGCCACGCCTGTGGGGCCGAACCAGTGTGCATATTGTAAGGAGGAGGGACATTGGTGCAGTGAGTGCCCGACGTTGTTGCAAAAGGTTGCGGCCCCTAGAGGACGGGGTCGTGGAACAGGTGGCCATGACGGAGGCCAGGGAAATGAGGAACAGCAAGGTCGCTCTGATCAGAACTATCATGATGACTACGATTTGGATGAAGTGACTGGGTTAACTCATGGTTAGGACAGCCAGGGACAGGGTGAGGGATCAGTTCAGATACCTGTAGATCAGAGCGGACCTTATGTTATTGCTGATTTTCAGGGCTCAGCTAAAAAATTCTTGGTGGATGCAGGTGCAATGAATAGCTCTGTTTCTCGTTCACTGGTCCCCAGGGCAGCCCTGTCCGGCCAAAATAATGTTTCGGTAGGCTTTTCAGGTATACCGGTTGTGAGCCCCATTTCCGAGTCACTTGCCCTGGCTATTGGTCCTTTTACTGTAGATTCGCCTTTTCTATTGACATCTAACTGTGGAGAAAATTTGATGGGTTTGGACTTGTTAAAAAAGTTGCATGCAACAATTTCTTGCTCCCCGGATGGTGTCTATATGACAATAGGTCCCAATGTAGTGAGTTCCAAGCAGTGTTTGTCCAAGGATGAACCCCTTCCTGCTGAGTTTAAGGATGTGCCAACAACGTTATGGGCTACAGGTGATACGGACGTAGGGCTGTTGCAGATACCTCCGGTTTCTATCAGGGTCAAGGACAACACTGTTCTCCCTCGTATCCCTCAGTACAAAATACCGCAAACAGGGGAGCGAGCGCTATTGCAGATTATACAGGATTTGATTAAGTCAGGGGTTGTTGAAGAGACGACTGCGAATGTGTGTATTAGCCCTATTCTTCCCATTCTTAAGAGGACACCCTCGGTTTCCTCTGATGACCATCCTGATGTCTATCGTTTTGTGATTGATTTGCGTGAGGTTAATAAGATCATGGTCCCTCAATTCCCAGTTGCCCCTGACATCACTGCCCTCCTGACTATGATTCCTTCCTCTGCCAAAATCTTTTCTGTCATTGATTTGAAGAATGCATTCTTTAGCATTCCAATCCATCCAGATAGTAGGCATCTGTTTGGATTTGCCCTTGCCGGCAGAAGTTTTTGATTCTGTCGGGCTCCTCAGGGCTATACTGAGAGCCCTAGTATCTATAGTCAAGCTTTAAAAGGCCAATTGGATTCCCTCACACTTCCCCCAGGTAATGTATTGCTGCAGTATGTGGACAATCTTTTGATCGCTTCTGACACTGAAGACGGTTGCAAAAATGCAACGGTTAAATTGTTGCTACATTTGGCCCATCATGGACATAAAGTGTCCCTTTCAAAATTCCAATATTGTCGACAGGAGGTCACCTACTTAGGTCGCCTACTGTCGAAAGAGGGAAGGAGACTAACACCTGAACGTAGTAGTGCTATTGTCAAAATGCCCATCCCTAAGACTCAGCGGGATGTACGAGCTTTCATAGGTATTACTTCGTATTGTCGTCACTGGATCCCTAACCTTTCCCTACTAACAAAGCCGCTGTTGCAGCTAACCACTAAAGATGTGCATGAACCCTTGCCCTGGACGCCTGAATGTCAACAAGCTTTTGAGCAACTAAAGGTCGCACTTTGCTCCGTGCCTGTGCTTGGCATGCCTGATTATCAGAAGCCGTTCGTGTTGTATGTACACGAAACGGCTGGCTGCGCACTCTCTGTCTTAACACAGGCCTTTGGAGGTAAGCAGAGGCTGTGTGCTTATTTTTCTGTGCTTCTTGATAACGTCGCAAGAGCCCTCCCGAGCTGTCTAAGAGCGGTCGCGGCCATCCCTATCCGATAATCGGCAGGGCTCGTCCTTGATACCGATCTCACAGTCATGGTACCGCATGCTGTGGATACACTTCTGAACAGAACAAAGACGCAGCACCTTACCAGTGTGCGTCTGACTGGCTATGAGCTGACCCTATTCGCACCACACGTCACCATCAAAAGATGTGCCACCCTGAACCCAGCCACGTTACTAGCCCTCCCTTCTGAGAGTGAGGAAATAGATGTGCATGATTGCATCTTTCGCACCGAGGAAGAGACAAAGGGATGGGTAGACCTGACTGATGTTCCCCTATCTGAACTCCAAGGGGAGCTATATGTTGATGGCTCTTGTTTCAAATTACCAGATGGCACAACAACTGCAGAATATGCCATAACTACCTTGCTCACAGTAGTCGAGACATCACGAGTTCCCTATCAATCGGCCCAAGCTGCAGAGTTAGTTGCCCTTCTTCGAGCTTGTGAGCTAAGTGAGGGACTGACTGTCAATATTTATACTGACAGTCAGCACGCCTTTGGAGTTGCCCACAACTTCGGCGGCTCTGGGCGGAGAGAGGATTCCTGACTGCACACGGGTTAAAGATCCAGAATGGCCCATTGATACACAGGCTTTTGTCAGCCCTGACACTTCCCAATAAGTTAGCAATAGTGAAGTGCAGTGCCCACAAGGCAATTACTGATGATGTGGGAAGGGGAAATGCATTTGCAGACCTAACAGCTAAGGAGACAGCCCGAACGAAAAATTAAAATAATGTTTGTGGCAGGCCCTGCTAGATGGGTACTTGAAGTTACTATGTTTGAGAATACACTGGACAGTGTCAAAGAGATACAGAGCGAGGCAACGATTGAGGAGCTAGGAGTATGGCAGGAAAACAGCACGTTTAGACGAAGATGGGTGCTGGACGGATAAGTCAGGAAAGCAAAGGTGGATGTTACCGGATGCCTATGTCCTCCCTGTAGTCACTATGGCGCACTGCCCAGCTCACATTAGCGCCAAAGGCATATGCAAGCTATTGTACCCCGTGTGGCAGAATGATAACATCCCGAAAGTAGCTGCCCATTTGGTTAAGTATTGTATGGTATGCATGATGTACAATCCTGGGAAGGGCACTCCTACACCCCCTGGCAATTTTGCACCCCCTTCGTTCCCTTTCGAGGTCCTTCAGATGGATTATATCGAGATGGAGCGGGTTAACAATTTGAAATATGTGCTGGTGGTTGTTTGCGCATTCAGTAAATGGGTTGAGGCCTACCCCACTAAGGAGAATACAGCTTTGACGACGGCGAAGGCCCTCCTGAAGGAGTTCTTCCCCCGTTTCGGTTTGCCTCGTTTGATTTGGAGTGACAATGGAAGTCACTTTAATTCAAAAGTTATCCAGTTGCTGTGTGATGGGTTACACATTAGACAGAAGTTTCATGCTGCACACCACCCCCAATCAGCAGGCTTGGTTGAGAAGTACAATGGTACTCTCAAACTGCAAATGGCAAAAATTCAGGAAAGCACAGGATTGAAGTGGCCAGATGCTTTACTGTTAGCTCTTTTGTCATCAAGAGCTACGGCACACACTAGAACAGGATTATCACCATATGAGGTCATGTTTGGCCGCCCAGCAAATGTTTGGGGCGTCCCTCGACCAAAACACTTCTCTGATATTGAGTACCCACTGTTAGTGGACTATCTTTTTGAGTTGACTAAAAATTTGCGTTCTATTCACCAACAGATACACGAGGTGCTGCCACCGCCAACAGAGGGGCCTGAGCACACCATCCGACCTGGGGATTTTGTTCTCGTACAGCACTTCCAGAGGTGAGGGAGCCTGGAGCCTCGCTCGAAGGGGCCTCTGCAGGTGCTTCTTGCGACCAGAAGTGCCGTCAAAGTGACTGGTCGGAAGAACTGGCTCCATCTCAGCCATTGCCGAAAGATGCCGTCGCCTCTCCCCTATGATCGATGGGTGGTCGATGGCATAGGTGACCACGAGACGGAGAAAGTGCCACGCTTCGTCCCTTTTTCGGATGCCCAACTGACGTGGGTGTAAACAGAGGAGGAGAATGATGCAGCATTGAATGAGGCGGTCCCCCCAGAAATAAGCGCCGTCCAGGATTCCCCTCCACCTGGCCCACAAGTGCTTGACTCTCAGTCCCTTGGCCCCTCTGAATTTGAGCCCCTGTTTACTGATCACTCTGTGTCCAGAGTGGCTAGGTACAATTTGCGTCCCCGATGGAGGGACAGTGCACCAAAGGAAAAGTCAGATTAGTAGAGATGGACTGCATGGATGAAGAATAGGGTGTATGTACCCTGCCCGCGGTACCAACGATAGCTTAGGGAAAGGGAGTTTGGTGCATTGTCCGAGACACTGGACAGGATAAGCTGAGGGTGTTTTCCCAGAAGGGAGGGGTGCCCTATCCTGGTCGGCGTGGGATTTCTTCAAAGGGCCGCGATAGCGCTGCCCCACCGCTGTGCTCAGTAGCACCACCGTAGATGAACAATAGGAGTCTCCCAGCGAGGCTCAGAAGGACGCTGGAAACTCTTTGCCCATCTTCTTGCTCCCTTGTCACCAGCCCAATTGGATTGCATTTTTCCCCTCTGATCACCATGTACCCTTTTGGCCGCCCAATTGTTGAGGAGGAACAGCCTTTTGCAGCACCACGTTTTGAGGAGAATGGGGTTGGTTGGCCCAGTTGGTCGAGAAAGAGTAAAATAGTGTTTATGATAATTGTCCTCATTTCTCTTATAGCAATGCTTGGAATAATGTGGTTCCTGGAATAGAAATATCATGTACATTCCTTTATTGGTACAACACCTGAACCCCCTGAACATATGTTTGTAACTTTGACACCTCACAAAAGGGAACACCGAAAGTCTTATAAGGATAATGTGTTTATACAAATGTTGCACCAAGTACGCAATGCGTCTAATGTGACAAACTGTTGGGTGTGTGGACTACTTCCTTCGGTGACCCATATAAGTGAAAAATTATTGTCCATGCCGTTGTCCTATATTAACAGTTGCGAGGGGTGGTTTGCATTGCTTACGATGGCACGTCGGCCTACACCATTCAATACATTAGAAAGAAAGAGCACTGGTTCCCGCACCATAATACAAAACGTACGCTTCCAGCATAGAGCACCTGCTGGTGCTCCTACAGGTCGAGAGCTGTTCGGTAGAATGTTCTTAAGCTCTTGCATGCATGCATACAAAGGGTTAAGAAATGGAACATGGTCTCGTACGGAAATGGATGATTTCTTGGGGTTCAACACGTCAGAATATTTCCAGTCCTTCCAGGCTCGTAATGTCACTGAGGATAAGCCAATGCCGCTGTCAGTGGTTAACGCCACAGCTACTTTCTGTGTCCGGGGGAATGGGAAGGTAGAGGTAGGGGTAGGGGAGAGCAGGTGCAACGCTACATATAAGCTGAGAGCGACAGACAGTCCACCCCTGGTACTACCCCCTAATGTCTACTTTGTTTGTGGGTCCCAGGGTTATGTTTGGCTCCCTGAGGGATGGTCGGGTAAGTGTTACCTTTCTTACCTCTTGCCCCCCGTATATATAGCTCTGCTCAATTACCATAAAGACCATCGATTGCAACGTAGGAGCACATACCTGTCCCGAGTCAGGAGGGTTATTAACACAGAAGATGTAGATCAGACAGATACCACTCTTCAGCAGTTCACCAATGCCATGAAAGGTATTGTACCCTTTTGGGGCCCTATGTCCAATAGACTATGGGCCCGATTCTGATGCGGGTTGGAAAAGCTTCCCGACCGATGGCCTGATTCTGATGCGGTTAGGAAGGCCTCCTAACGGCATTTGCTCCTTCCAAATCGGATCGGGAACGTGTCTTCCCGACCGAGGGCCCAATTCTGATGCGGTTAGGAACAAATGTTCCCATTGAAGTCAATGGGAGTTCAACCAAATCGTATCTGGAAACATCCGGATGCATCCTACTCTGCCGGTTGGACTTTCCCGATCCGAGTGGGTCGGAAACCATTTCCCAACCGATTCGGTCGGGAAGCTTTTCCAACCCGCATCAGAATCGGGCCCTAAATATTCGTAGACTCACTAGGGTGGTAGAAGGAGTGATAAATGCAACTTCTGGTATCCTGACTAACATTACAGCTGAGCTCTAGGCTACGAGACTTGTTGCCCTTCAAAACTGGATGGTGTTAGACTTCATCCTTGCTGACCGGGGTGGGGCCTGCCGCGTCATTGGAAGTAGTTGCTGTGTATACATACCGGACCACGCTCCGAATGTATATGCTGCTATACAGAAGCTCCATAGGCTTGCCTCAGACATACACCAGGAGAATGGCACATGGTCTCTCACGTGGTGTTTGGGGCCTATTCGCATCTTGGGCTTGGAAGATTATCATTTTCCTGGTTGCCATTGCTGGTATCATTCTAACATGTCTAGCCTTACAGAGTTTTACTTCTTGCTGGTAGCCACATAAATTAGCAAATGTTGCCTATGATCGAACTTTCTTCCTATCTTTAGAATTGTAATGGCCCTTACCTGATAGCAATAATAAAATGTAGTTATGAATGCTAAAAGGAGGGTCTGTTAGAATTGAAAATGTAATTGCCTTGTTGCTCATACTTTGTTCTGTGTTAAGTTAGCATTCATGGCACCATTTTATTAGCAGCCGCCATTTTGTTCCATGATCGAAGCTGAGTTTCTGTCTCACATTACTTGCTCAGCAGAAAGCTGCCTCGATGTCTCCTTAGTTGATATTTCTCCAAGGCCGAGTTTCGCTGCACTAATGAATGTACTCTCTATTATGGCATACCTTTGCTGTTAGATAGGCTCGTTCCCACCTTCTATAATGGCGGGCGCGGGCAGAGTAACCTTGAAGTGGAGATAGCATGTACCCGGTCCCAGGATCATAGCTCATCTTTCTGTGCCTCCTTTGTTCGCTGTTGCCTGGACCGGACTTTTCCAGCCTGGGCGTGTTCTTGGGGAATTGGAAATGTATAATATCTGATGCTATGTTGGGGAAAGTCAGTCCCTTGGCAGCTATCTCATGAGGCTGGTCAGACTGGGCTCCGCTGCAGCGCAATACTAATAAATAACTTTGGTTTGTATTCTCTACTGTCTGACTGACTCTTCATTTGTTTGGAAGGCCGAGAGAAGGTCACAGGTGACCCGGGTGACCCTATTCGGGTCACTTCCTTTAATGGCGCATTGTTTACACCGTCGCTGAGTCACAAAAGTGATGCAACGGTGGCGCAAAAGTGTCGCAAGGGGCTTGTAAATCTGCACCTCAGTGAGGATCAGTCTCCTAAGGAAGATGATCTCAGTCCTCGTGAAGGAACTGTCCCAGAGGAACTTGGGCCTGACCAGGCAGAGTTCTTGGGGGCAGGGGCCCTTTCAGGGCAGACTTGAGTTCAGAACAGCAATCCTGCCCCTCTCTTGAACAGCTCAGTCAGCAAGCTGCTGCTGAGGAAGCAGGGAATGTCAGTAGGTCCCATAGGATCTATTGGGAAGATGGGCTTCTGTATTCTGAAAGTAGAGTCCCCAAGCCAAGTGCTACCAGGAGGCTGGTAATACCCCAGGCGTTCAGAGGTTTTCTTCTATCCATGGCACATGATATTCCCCTTGCAGGACACCTTGGGCAAAATAAGACTTGGGACAGAATTGTCTCTCATTTTCACTGGTCCCATATGTCTGATGACACCAAGGAGTTTTTCGCTCATGTGTCATCTGGACACAGTTATATCCTGGAGGTGGTGGACCATGCCACAGGTATCCAGAAGCAATTCCCCTTAGAACCACTACAGCTCCTGTAGTGGCCTTGGCCCTCCTGGGAATCTTTTGCAGAGTGGGCTTCCCTAAGGAGGTCTTAACAGACAGAGGTACCAACTTCATGTCTAGTTACATAACTGCCATGTGTAAAGAGTGTGGAGTAAACTATAAGTTTTCCACACCCTACCATCCACAGTGCAATGGGCTTGTTGAAAGGTTCAACAAGACCCTAAAGGGTATGATCATGGGACTCCCAGAAAAGCTCAGGCAAAAATGGGATGTCTTACTACCCTGCCTTCTCTTTGCCTACAGAGAGGTTAATCAGTACGGCGTTGGCTACAGCCCATTTGAACTTCTGTTTGGACATCCAGTTAGGGGTCCAGTGTGTCTAGTTAAGGAGGGCTGGGAACAACCTCTCAAACCTCCTAAACAGGATATGGCCTGCGTTCACGTATGGCTGAGTACATGAAGATGGCCAGTAAAAACCTTGAGGTCAGCCAGGAGCTTCAGAAACCCTGGCATGACCAAAAGGCTGTCCTAACTGTTTACCTGCCAGGCCAGAAAGTGTGGGTGTTGGAGCCTGTGGCCCAGCAGCTCTCCAAGACAAATGGAGTGGCCATCACCCCATCCTTGAAAAGAAAGGTGAGGTCACCTACTTGGTGGACCTTGGGACTCCAAGAAGTCCCCACAGGGGACTTCATGTTAATCGCCTAAAACCTTTTGTAGACAGGGCTGACATGAGCTTGCTCATGGCCACTGATGAGGGACAGGAGGAAGAGAGACCCTGTCCCTGATCTCCTCTCCCAGCACCCTGTTGATGGGTCGGTTGATGGAGTAGCCTTGGCAGGCAGCCTCACTGACCAGCAGCAAGCTGATTGCAGGAAGGTCCTCAATCAGTACAAGCATATGTTCTCTCCGACACCCAGTCAAACCATCTGGTATACCCATGAAGTGGACACAGATGACAGTCTGCCAGTAAAGAACAAAATTTACAGACAGCCTGACCATGTCAGAGACTGCATCAGGACCGAGGTCCAAAAGATGCTGGAATTGGGGGTCATTGAGCCTTCAAATAGCCCCTGGGCTAGTCCAGTAGCCCTGGTACCAAAACCTCACACCAAGGGTGGAAAAAGAGAGATGAGGTTTTGTGTGGACTACAGATGCCTCAATGCAGTCACTAGGACTGCTGCCCATCCTATTCCAAGGGCAGATGAGCTCATAGATACTTTGGCCTCAGCCAAGTTTCTGAGTACATTTGACCTTACTGCTGGCTTCTGGTAAATCAGACTAGCTGAGGATGCCAAGCCAAAAACAGCATTTTCAACCCCCCAGTGGGTATTATCAATTTATTGTGATGCCCTTTGGTCTGAAAAATACATCTGCCACATTTCAAAGGTTGGTGAACAAAGTTCTCACAATTCTGGAAGCCTATAGTGCAGCATATCTAGATGATATTGCTGTCTTTGGCTCCACCTGGGAGGATCACCTGGTCCACCTCAGGAATGTTCTGGAGGCCCTGCAAAAGCCAGGCCTCACTATCAAGGCCACCAAGTGCCAGATAGGGCAGAGCAAGGATGAATACTTGGGTCACCTGGTAGGTGGAGGCCAAGTTCAGCCATTGGAGAGCAAAATCCAGACCATTCTGAACTGGGTTGCTCCCTCTACCCAGACTCAGATAAGAGCTTTCTTGGGCCTGACTGGGTACTACAGGAGGTTTGTTAAGAGTTATGGGTCCATTGTGACTCCCCTTAATGATCTCACCTCCAAGAGAATGCCAAAGAAAGTTTAGTGGACAGTTAGCTTTCAAAAGGCATTTGATGACCTGAAGCAGGCCATGTGCACTGCTACTATTCTGCAAAGTCCTGACTATTCCAAAACCTTCATTGTCCAGACAGATGCATCTGAGTTAGGGATAGGAGCTGTTTTGTCACAACTAAATGCAGAGGGCCAGGACCAACCAGTAGCTTTTATAAGCAGAAGGTTGACCCCCAGGGAGAAACGTTGGTCAGCTATAGAGAGGGAGGCCTTTGCTGTGGTCTAGGCCCTGAAGAAGTTGAGGCTATATCTGTTTGGTACTCACTTCATTGTTCAGACAGACCATAAGCCCCTCTTATGGCTTAAACAAATGAAGGGTGAAAATCCCAAACTTTTGAGGTGGTCTATTTCCCTACAGGGGATGGACTCTTCAATGGAACACAGGCCTGGGAGTAACCATGCCAACACAGATGGACTCTCCAGATATTTCCACTTAGAAAATGAAGACTCAACTGGGCAAGGTTGGTCTCATCTCCTTATGTTGGAGGAGGGGGTAGGAAAGTAGGATCTGCTTTCATGGTCACCCCTACTTTTTGCTGGTGTCATTATGTTTTACTGACTAGTCTGACTGGCATCCTGCTAATCAGGACCCCAGTGTCTGTGCTTCTTCCCGAAATTGGACATGGTGAGTTCTTAGGTACACTCCAGATTGGATACTGGTGTACCCTGATAAGTCCCTAGTATATGGTACTAAGGTACCCAGGGCATAGGTACACCAGGGGTCTCCCATGGGCTGAAGCATGTATTATGCCACCCATGAGAGACCACTCAAATTGTGACTACAGGCCTGTCACCTGTCATTGCAGCCTGTGTAAGCTGGTGCTAGCACCACTTATGACATATATAAGTTTCCTTATATCTGAGGTCACTGCACTTAAAACCTATAAGTCACCCCTAAGGCAGGCCTTTCAATCCTGAAGACAGGGTGCTCGGTTCCAAGCGTGAGGGTGCCCCTGCATGAGCCGGACACCCCTACAACCTTTGGAGTCTCTTCTCCTGGGTTGTAAGTGCATCAACCATTAAGATACATAGAGTGGCCATGCGTCATTACGTGATGACCATCTCCAAACTGGCTGTAACGAACCCTGTCGTGTTTGGTATCAAACATGTTGGAATCATACTCCAACACCATTGGTGTGGGAGGTATGATTCCCACCGTAAACGGTGTGGGAGGTATGATTCCATGCACTGAAAAGCTCCTCCGGGAGGCCCTTGGTGCTCCCGGTACCAGTCTTCTAGACCCGGACAGCAAACTATGGCTGCTGCCGACCAGAGATACGATTCTGCCCTCCTGCTGCTGAGCCAAGCTCCAGCAGAGGAAGGCAGGACAATAGGTATCCTGTCACAAGGAGGTGTGCACCTCCCAGACAGGACTTAGTATATTGGGACAGGGTGGGGGCGCTGGCCAGCGCCACTCAGACTGCTTGAAAGGCACATTTGGTGCCGTCCTAGCATACTCCAGTCCAAACCAGTTCAGGGAGCCATTGGCTCCCGCTCTGGTGCGAAGCTGGACAAAGGACATGGGAGTATCCTCCCCACTGTCCAGTCCCTCCTCTGGGAGGGATCCCTGAATCATTCCAACCCTTTCTTATAGGGGCTTACCTGTGGGTGGGTCCCTAGATTCATCGTGGGACAAGATTCAGATCAGATACCACTTCAACTTCAACCGTCTGGGCACTCTGGACCTCGCTGGGCTTCATGCTGGGAACGGAGACTGCAACTGGGAAGACTCCTGCTGCTCCTGGTCTCGTAGTCCTGCAAGTCTGCTGCAAGTCTGTGCCTGTGCTCCATACAGGCTCTTCACAAGGCCTGTGGACATCCAAGACATCCGAAAGAATCTCCTTTAGAGTTAAGGAGTCACTCCCCTGCATCTGCAGGCACCGCAACATAGCTGACCTGTCCGCTGCTCCTGGGCTCCCACGGACCCCGAAAGGCTCAGCAACACAGGTGGTGGTTCTGCAACTCCCCCGAGGCCTGCACTGTCTTCCCACCGAGTTTGAGGCCAGTATCCCTCGTCGGGACCGCTGGAACAGAATCCCTGTGCACCGTGCAACTTGCGGTTGCCAAGGCTTGTTAACTCTCTCCTCCAGAGATCTTCAGGCGCCAAGAAGCTCCAATCTCGAACATCTCCTGCAGCCAAGATCTTCACCTGCATCACATCCTTTGCACCATGGGCCAGCACTCTCTGGTGAGTTGCTCGAGGTCCTCTTGCAACTCCTGTGCCTTTGGCACGTGGGTCCTCTCGAGGGTCTTCTTTGGCTCCAGTGAGCTACCCTGCTTGCCCTGACTTACCTGCTCGTGGTGAGTCACTTGGACCTTGCTAGTCCTGACACCCCTCCTTTTTCTTCACATACGTTGGTTGCCGTTGCCAAGGCTTGTTGGTGCCCCTGCCGGACACTGACCCCTTAGCTCTTGACGTCCGATGTGGGACAGCTCGTGCACAGCTCCTGGTCCTCCTCTGCATCACCTGGTCCATACAGCTGCAATTAAAGGGCACCGTCAAGTCGCCTGCATCTCCAACATCGGTGGGCATTCGTCTGCCATGCCTGCTGATCACTCCTGAGTGGCATAGACTCTATCCCCTCTGCTTACAGGTACCTCTCACCTTGAATCCACTTTTGGGTTCCACCGGACACTTTCACCTTCTTCGCCAGCGGCATCTTTTCCGAAGTCCTCCATTGTGGTCTACAGCGGTTTCTGACGTCACTTCACACCTATGCACCCGGCTTCCCTGGTGGGGTATCCATGGGTGGCGTGACTCTCCAACCTTCCATCTTCCACAGGGTTTCTACGGGGTCCGCTGGGAAGGGTCCTTCTTCTTTAAAATAGCAACTGTAACTTACCTATTGACTAACATTGAGTACGCGGTCGTGTTCCCACTCTGCACACGACCTCCGTGGGGTTCTTAGATACTCACCTTGGGTGGTTCCTTGGGTCCCCAGCTCTTCTATGTCTTCTGGGTCCATTCTCGACTTAGGTCTTGGTTCGCATTCCATTATTTTAGTATATGGTTGGTCTCCCCCTGGGGACCACTGTGTATTCTGTGCTATTTACTAATTCTATTACCAAAGTATTGTGTTAATTGTGTTGTATCTCCGGGTAGGAGATAATACATTGTGTTAGTAAGTGTTAATAATAAATACCTATTTTTTATAACTACACTGTGTGTTTTTTCTGTCTTAACCTACACCATAAGATTAAGTTCTGGTAAAACAAGCTGCTTTACACTCCTTCTGAACTAAGCCTGAAGGCTGCTCTCCACAGCTACCACTTAGAGAGCTTTCTAAGATTGTCTAAGACCGCTAAAATCACCATAAGGGTTGTCTGGATTAGTGCAGGGTGCTACACTTACATAAGTGAGCACCGTATACTAAGCCAGCCTCTCACAGCCTCCCACACCGAAGCTAATGAAGTTGCCCTATTGTCGTTAAGGCATAGATAATCCTTAAGTACCACATGGACTGCATTCACCGTGGCGGGAGACTGGGGCATGGTGTCCTGAAGGCGCCAGCCCGGAGACTGAGAGGCAGAAGAAGGTATGCGGAGCATCAAAGTGATAGGCGCGTGATCGGAGAGGGAACGGGCTTCAATAGTAGCATTAAAGACCCGATCTAACAAAGCAGGTGAGGCCAGGAAGTGATCAATTTGGTGCATACTTCTTGTGAGCCGCGGAAAAGAAGGTATAGTCCCTATTCCCCGGGTGACGCCAGTGCCATAAGTCACGCAAACCACAATCAGCAAGCCAGCGGAGACCCTCGGCAAAAAAGCTCTGGTCTGGCCGGATCTCTGCCCAGAGCGATCTATTCCAGAGTCTATCACCAAATTAAGATCTCCCCCCATCACCACAGCTGCATCCGGGGACTGGAGGACCTTGGCCTGAGAATCAATCAGGAAGGGCTCTTGGCGCTCGTTGGACGCGTGGACAGTGGCAAGTGTGAAGTAGTAGGTGTCCTCCCACAGTCGGAGGGCCAAGAGGCACCCTTAATCTCTGTGACCATGCTCAGCACTGACCCAGGGAAGTGTTTAGAGAAGAGAATGGCTACCCCGCCTTTCTTAGTGGTACCTGAGGACGAGTATTTTTTTTTTTTTTACTGCTGTGGGAAGCGCTTGGTTTGCATCCTGTGGACATCCTTAGGCAGAAAGTGGGTCTCCTGTAGGAGACAAATGTCCCCTCTTGCATTTTCAAGCAGGGAGAGGATGGCTGATCTCTTTGTGGGGTTGTTTAAGCCTCGAACGTTGAGGCTTAGCAGTTTAAGCTCTATAAAAAGTGCGTAGAGGATATTTGCTATGATCAGACTGCTACCTTAGCCAAGCCAGTAGTCGGGAATCAATGGGCCAGGTCTTTCTGTAAGTCGAGGACCCCCATCCCAGGCACCCTCCATATGTGTGTACATGCGTGTAGGAAGAAAGAGACCCAGCTAAACCCCAAATCCCCAACAGTAAAAAACAATCATAGTGTGAAGGTAAATAGTTCATCAAATGTGGAAACGTAGAAGTGGGGGTGGCACCATTAGGCGTGATCATCAACTAAACCCACATGGATCCTGTCACCTGCCCTCTGTAGTCCACCCACTGCATTCAGACCATCCTGTTTTCCCCTTTGAGTGAGGATCCAGAGTTGCCCACCCCATTCCCAGGCAGGGTGCGAAGCACAGCCACACCCTCCTGTGCAATGGTGTCCGAATCAGGGTGATGGCCTTCAGGTGTTGACTTGTGACGTGCTCTGCACCGGCTCCGTCCAGCTGGGCGGTCGCCAGCAGGGGCGGCCTGTGACCCCTGCTGTGTGAGATAAATGTCTAGGACCTTGCAAGCCTCTGCCAGTGAGCGTAACTGGTAAGTCTTACCTTTCAAGCAAAATATGAGGCGGAAGGGATGGCCCCAGGAGTAGGGAGTGCCTGTGTTCCGCAAGTGAGCCTTGACTGGGTGGAAGTCCCTTTTTTTTGTAGAGTAATCGCTGCCAGATCTTGATATAGCTGGGGAGTGTGGATAGATTCTTTAGTCTTAAAATCATGGACACAGACCAGGATGTCAGCTGGAGGCTGCTTCGCCGCTTGGGGTAGCCCTGCTCGATGGCATCTGTCGAGTTTGATTTCTTCTCCCGCTGGGGAGCCCAGAATCAGGTGAAACAGTGTCTGAACATATTCCTCCAGATCGGAGCCTTCGGAGGCAGTTGGAAACCCCGTATATGAATGTTATTCCTCCTGGACCTGTTTTCAAGGTCCTCCTAGTGTGCTTGTAGGTCAAGCTGCTGTTTTTGGAGACGGATTGCTTCCTGCTGCAGGCTCTCGATTTCTCCGTCTCTTGCAGTGGCGCCATTCTCCAGGGCTGCCAACCACTCTCCTACCTCGTCCATGTCTCTGCATATCTCTCTCAAATCTGAGGAAAGGTCCTTTTTTACCCCCTGAAGGCCCTCAAGTAAGGAGGCGAATAGGTACTCCAAGAACTCGCGGGTAACAGGGTTTTTGGAGGCTTCACCACTAACCCCAGGTCCCAGCTCAGCCGATCCCGATTTCTCGCTAGAGGTCTCCCCTGAGGTCTTGAGGAGCATGTCCTGCAGGGTGTGATCTTTTTTAGACTTAGTAGAGGACCATTTGTCAAGATCCGCCCCAAGGGTTGCGTCCTATGCCCAGGGAGGATGGAGACCTAGTTACACAGAAGCGCCAGAGGGATCCAGATACTGGTTCCAAGACAAAAGTCAATTCAAGGGCCCTCTCCAGCAACCAACTCAACCCGGAGTGCTCCTGCATCGTTCATATCTCCGTAATGGGTGCAGGGGCCCAGCCGCACCGCCCCACGCACTCAGTGACCAGACCCCCCCGGACCACTCACCCTCACGGGGCCAATTGTGAAGTCCCGTCAGGCACTGTATCCTCAGGCTACTCAATTGGGGGTGTCCGGTCGGCAGGCATCCTCAGTCCCTCGAACCCCCTGTGGTTTCCGCGGGGGGCAGGTAATCCCCCCACACAGTGTAGCTCCTTACTCCAACTAGTGGCACAGCCACCCATGGACTCTCCCCTTCAAGGGCCCAGGCCCGACGTTCCTGCTTCTAGGCCCACAGGCCTCCTGGCAGCCGGACCAGCCCCCAGGAGGAGGGTCACCGCCCACCAGGACCACAGGGTCAGCAGGCCCAATCCACTTCTATCAGGCTTCACCCTTGGGGTAGGTACACCTGCTACTCACTCAAGGCTCTTTCGCTGCTCTGTTTCAGGTGAAGGCCTCCGTTTTTTTGTCAGCAATCAATTGGAAAGCGGAAGATTAGGCCCTAGAAACGGATGACCCTGGAACTCCCTGCACTTCTGGCCCCACAGACAAGGAGGGCCCCAGGATCACCCTCAAAGAGCGGGGGGTCTGGTCATCAGTCCCACGAAGATTGGAGCGCTCTTGGCTCAGCCCGTGGAGAGCTTCCTCAACGGGGCTGCTAGGCTCCAAGTCCGCCCCTACAGCTTGGCCTCCGGCGGCTGCAAGTATCTTCTGCGAGGGCCCCAGGGCCTGCCCCCAAGGGCACAGGAGTCAGGAGCAGCTGTCCGCCGGCACCGCACCAGCCATCGTGGCCTCCACTCTCCTGGCTGGTGCAGCTTTCACAGGAGCATCTGGGTCTCAGAAAGGGCTCCCGCCGCGGTCTGTTGGTCTGCGGGTTCTCTGGCTGCGGCATCCCAGGGATCTGGCCGTGCTTCAGCAAGGGGCCCCGGCAGCCCATGCTCCCCACGCGGGCTTCCTGCCCCTTCACCCGGCTTCCGCCGGGGTTAACTGGTCTCCCCCGAACTCTAAGCCAGCTGTCTGCAGCCCCGGTTCGCTCCATGGAGTGTAGTAGCGGTGGATGGGTCTCATCAGCAGTGCTGTAGTTGCGGCGAGGATGGAGCGACAGATAAGCACGTCCGCTCAAGCCGCCATCTTGACCACGCCCCATAAATTTCCTTTTTTGCCCGCCTATGCTCCCTTTGAATCTTCTTGTTGTATTCGAATTTGGACTCCATCTCTCTCCTCCTATCCTCTACCAAATTAATAAATTGTTTTTCAACATCTGCCAACATTCAAGTCAAATTATGTCTGTGAGAATGAGCAGTGTCTAGTGTCTGAGTGGGTCTAAAGAATGTCTCAATTGTATCCCTTTCTTTGGGCTAAAAATGAAGGTTGTAACACTTATGTATGAATATCCCTGAGAGGACCAAATCAAAATTTGATAAGAAATTTTGAAAATGGTCTCATCCATAAAAAAGAATCGACACTAACCTTCAGGTCACACCATAAGTCAAAGGAATGTGATGATACTTAGGGCCAGATGCATCAAGGCAAAAACCGGTTGCAAATGGGCAAATTCACAGAATCTGCCCCTTTGCGACCGGTATTTTTCCATTTGGGATACATCATCCCAAATGCAAAAATCGCAATTTAAGTAATCGCAAAAATAGTGATTACTTAAATTGCGATTGCATTTAAGGAATCGCAAATTGCGATTCCTTGAATGCAATGCATGAAGCAAATTGAAATAGCGATTTCACTATTAGGGGTCGCAAATTACCGTCTAAAGTGCATTTTTCAAAGTTACATGTTACACACACACTTGCCCTTGGGGCATGTGTGTGTGCAACATGTGGTCACATGGCAATTTCAGGGGTGCAACAGGGTGTCCTTTTGGCACCCTTGCACCCTTGAAATTGCATGCGCAATTTGTGAGTACCTATTTGGTACTCGCAAATTGCGCATGCAATTTCCATTGATTCCTATGGGTCTCTAGGCCCATAGGAATGAATGGGTAGCAATTCCTCAATTGCGACTCGCAATTTGCCAGTTGCAATTAAGGAATGTTTAGGAATCGCACATTTTTTTGCGATTCCTACATGCATAGGTAATTGCGATTCTTTAATTGCGATTCTTTAAAAATCGAAATTAAAGAATCGCAATTGCCTATCTTGATGCATGTGCACCTTAATGCCTTCTGCAGTAGATGGAGGCAATTGCGTACAAATGTAGCAATGTCTTGCTTTCATGGTATCTACATATTCATAAAGCAACCTATAAAAATGCATTCGAGGAAAGCTCACCTCTTGATGAACCTACATACAACTCCTTAATACCAGATGACTACAAACTACTCTCATTGGGATGGGAAGATTTGAGTTTAGATTTGGGCTTGGCTCCACTGAGCTAGATGTAGGTCACTATAATCCTACAAGCAAAGCAAATAGTACTACAATTACAACTATTATTGTGCCTGCTATTATGTACCTACGTCTACTCGTATTAGTATTGGTTTCCATAACTTCTCTAAAATCAAACTGTTGGGTGGAACGTACCAGCAGCAGAGACTTCTCTGTCCATTTCCACCTGTGTAAATTGCAAAACCAAAGTTCAAAGGCAAATGATATTCAGTAGAATCATGTACAAAGGTCTTTATGGGTCTTCCTGAGCCCTACTCCGTGTTCTTCTAAGGGACAACCTTACACTCCTTCAGGTGCCTCGAGCCTCAGTACTCTTATTTGTTCTACAAAGTCTATATAAATGTCTCTAATAAATGCACAGTTCAAATTCACTGATGATCACTCCCAAAATGAAATGCTTCAGTCTGTTTTGTGGTAAAGCAAATTCAAAATGTAAATCAAACAGAACGTTCAGTTAAAGGAGGTTCAATTGTATGCGCATTGTTATCTCAAAATTCCCATAACTCTCTCCCTCTGTCATTTGCAGCAAAGTATGTCATTTCAGGGGATGAGTACCTAAGACAGGGCACTCTAGCTCGTTTTGATCTCCTTAGTGCAAGTCCTTCACCTTCTCAGTCACTTAATTCGAAATTCTCAGTATCCCCAGGAAAGATCTGGAGTCCACATTCACCTGGCGGACTCAGTCTCTCTTTCTCTTTTCTCCTCAGCCACCGTTCTCCGGCTGCCACTCACGGTTCTACACCACTCGGCCCTTCGTCAGTGTCTGAGTCTGGCTCAGTCACCACTACAGGAAGAGACTCTCCTGCTTCAACTACAACTGTCGACTCATCAAGACCCCCTTCAGGCCGAACAAGTGCTGTTTCAGACTCTTACTGGTTCCCTGCAGCTTGACTAGCCTGCTCCTGTGGTCTCTCAATCACCACTGGCACATCTGGGAGAGGTGCTGTTACAACATCAAGGGGACACAGAACTCTGTGAGTGTGGGAAGCATGCACCCAATTGGGGAGACCTCCGCACTTCACAGCGGTTGTAGCAACCAAGATCACCTGGTAAGGGCCACGCCAGTGGGGCTCTAGACAAGTCTTCCTCACATTTCTTCACCAAAACCCGGTCGCCGGGACTAAGGTCATGGCACTGCTCCAGGTGAGGAGGGGCTGTGGCTGCTTCAACCTGATGAGACACAGAACACACCACTTCAGCCTGTACTTTGCAATAATCGAGAATCATGAATCCGCAATGTTCAAAAGCGCATTCACAGGTACAGCTGGCAGTCTCATTGCTCTGCACATGATAATTTCATGGGGGGACAATCCTGTCCTCTGATCTGGAATGCTGTGAAGACTCATCAACACAAAGCATCAGGCCACTTCAAAGATGTGGAAGCACACAGTTTTGCTAGTCTGGATTTCAGCGTGCCATTGATCTGTTCCACCAGACCTGAAGCCTCAGGTCGATATCTATAATGCAATCTCTGTTTCACTTGTAAAGCTGCACATAACATTCTCAAGATTTCATTATTGAGGTGTGCTACACGGTCTGACTCTAGAGAAGTTGGAAATTCAAACCTAGGTATTAACTCCCTCAACAACAGTTTTGCTACTGTAAGACTGTCACATTTTCTAGTCGGGAAAGCCTCAATCCATCACGAAAAGATACAAACAATAACCAGGGCATATCTCAGCCCTGTTGCACACAGGCATCTCAATCAAATCCAACTGCATCCTGTTGAGTGGACCACCTGATCACCCTATGTGGCTCAGTGTTACTGAAGTTCTCTTCCCTTCGTGCATCTGTTAACACACAACACATCTGTGATGCAATGCTTCAGTCATCAATCTGAATTTTGGGTTAAACCACATCTGCCTGAACAATCTAACCATGGCATCCCACCCTACATGAGCAGGGCCGTGATAAAGCCTAGCCATTGGTGGCAAAGGACTACTCGGCAGCATAGGTCTTCCATCTCCAGAAACCCAAATGTCATCATCTCTCTTGACACAACCTGCTCTAACCCAACTTTGCTGTTCTGCCTTTGACACCTCTTCCTGAAGCCTCTTGACCTCCTTCCATGTATTGGCCGTTGTTAATGAAAGGTTGTAATTGGGGAATACAAGTGGGATGAACGACCCATGTTGTGTACTTGTATGCAGATGACGCTAGGATATATTTGCGCCAACCAGACATTTTGGCCCCGATCCTGCTACATGGGATGAGGGACTTCGCAGAGCTCTCAGGCCTCCATTTTAATCAACTGAAATCTGTATTATTCCCATTAGGACAATTGAAAGGACTTAAAGCCCCCTGGCTCCCTGAGACAGAGATACCTTGGAGGGCGGAGATACCTTGGAGCATTGACAAGGTACGTTATCTCAGCATGTATATAGCGAATGGGGCACAGCAGTGCTATACATTAAACATGGGACGCTTGCTTGATAACCCTAAGCCGTCAATTACATTCTGGAATACCCTTAAGTTCTCCATGATGAGTAAAATTGCCTTAATCAAAATGGCTGAGCTTCCCCGGTGCCTTTATGTCTTACAGGGAACCATGTATTAGATGCCCCGGAGTGTTTTTTGGGTGCTGGAAAAAGTCCTAGTGGACTTTTTGTTGGCCAGGAATCGGTGCCGAGTTGGACTGGCCACATTGAGGTTGGAATGGGATAGAGGGGGGGGGGGTGGGGTGGAGGTGCCTGACCATGAACTATCCTACCTTGAAGTGCACTTGCAACACACAGGGCACTGGTTTGACGATGAACCCAACTGGGAGACATCCCTATTGACCGATACTACTGAGGGCAAAGAACTGGGGTCCCTACTTTTTTATGGCAGCCAAACACCTGTGACACAGCCACATGTCTTGAGTCTTGTGTGAAGACAATGGTAGCAGGCGGTGCGAGTGTGCTCCGTAGGGCACCCTATGCACCGAAACTGGAGGTGTGGCACATCCGGCCCTTCGCACAAATACCTCAAACCGTGGCCATAACCAGCTGGCGGGAGGGGGGATGTATCACCCTGGGTGACTTATACCCATTGGTCCGGTTTATTGCACTACAGAAGGCAGCTGAGACTTTTAATCTGGGAAGGGGTTAGTTTCTCTAAATTGCCAAAAACGCAGCCACTGCCTAGGGGATATGGCCTGGGTCCCCAGATGCCCATGACACTACCCAGACTCTTGCTGCATTGCTGACTATGGTGGGCAGTCGGAAACTCATCACTCATATCTACCATGCTGTACTAGCCGATAGACCCAAGTCTCCCCTGAGGTGGAAGACTCATGGCGGCAGCTTAGCGATATCTCTAGCACAGCTAAGGAGTGGATGAAGATATATATGAGGGTTCGAGAAGTCTCAGCCAATGCACGCTTTAAACTTGCTCAGTATAACATAATACATACCACATACCTCGGGCCTAAAAACCTACACACAATATACCCCACTAGAGATGCTGATGACACACACCGGCCAACTTACTTCACATTGTGTGGAGCTGTCCCCAGATCATTTGTTATTGGCACTCTGTCCTGGGACACCTTCACACTGCTACGGGATGGCTGATACATAGGGAATTTAAGCAATGCCTGCTGGGATTAGACCCTGCTAGGAAGAATAGAAATCTCAGCAAGGAAGTTTGTGATCCATGGACTGACTTTGGCCAAACGCAGTATAGCTATTTGATGGCTTAGTCCAAGACCGCCTGAAGACTGATTGGTTGCGAGACATGACTGAATGGGCAGGTGTGGAAGAGGTACAAATGAAGAGAGTAAGAGGTGATGATAGACTGCAGGATGATCTGCTAGCGTGAGGAGCCATGGTCCATGACCTTACTAATGGAGATACCTCTGCCCCCTTGACCGCTGCGGGTGATGGGGATGGTAACTCTACCCAGTGTAGTCCCCCTGACCTTGGGAAAATGAGAATGAAGATCCTATTGAATTGTTAAGCACCGGCACTGGAGCCTGGACTCACACTGGTGGGTGTCCTGCTACAGTTCCTTATACTGTTTGTATCCTTAGGACACTGGATTATGTAATGAACGGAGCACTAGAGGGGGTAGGGGGGTTTCAATGTCATTTTTGCTTATTGCAATTTTATATTCTGTTTTGAATGGATGTGACGACAGTTGCAGTTCTTCATACTGTAAGATATGGTGTAGAGGATCTGTAATGTTGCCTCTAATGTGGTAATGTGTGGTGCTGAAATGCCAATAAAAACATATTAAAAAAAAGTTTAGAATTGGTCTCATCTTTTCCTTCAGTCGTATATTCGCCATTGAATGTACAAGCATTATAAGCACAGTATTTTGTGACTTCGTTGGCATACATCTTGTCAACTGGCATGTAATTATCTACGGTGTGCAGAACATTTCACAACTGCAACTTGAGCAGGCATTTGCAATGATTCAAGAACTTTTCTCACTTCTTCAACATTGCGAATGGAGGAACCTGAAGAGGTCATAAACCCTCTTTGGAACTATAACTGTCTGAAGTCATGGAAAACACCAAAGCCATACTGACTATCGGTGAAAATTGTCACCTTCAGCTGGTCTGAGATACAGCATGCTCTAGTAAGACCAATCAATTCAGCCACTTGTGCAGAAAACACTCCTTGAAACCATGAAGCTTTGATTACGCCTGAAACTGTACAAACTGCGTAGGCAGCTCTCAAATTTCCCCCATGGTCACGCAAACACGAGCCATCCACAAACAGTGCAAAATCAGATTCAGGTAGTAGCTCATCTTGTATATCTCATCTTGGCTTGGTACACAGTTCAGTAACATCGAGACAGTCATACCCCATGTAGGAAGCTGGCTCTTTATGTGAAACATCAAAAAGTTGATATAGCGTGTAAAGAGTCCAAGGGTTCCCTTATGAGTGGACAGGGATTATGCACTCCCAAAGTGCTCTATTAGAAGGTAGCGTGGTCGAGAAGTCTTAGGCTTAACACAGAGGACTGCAAGACATTTGCAAAATACACACAATGATTGATAAATGACAACACGACTTAAGAAGGAGATCCACACCAATTTATAAAAATACAAAGTACCTTTATATATGATGTGGCATCAGAGAAAAATCGTTCAGGTAAGTACGTTTTTTAAATATAAATTATTTTTACTTTAAAAAGTGGGACAATGCAATTTCTGAGTTTTGAAATGTCATTCTATGGAAGGAAGAACGAGTTCTGCAAACAGGTACAGTACATCGACTTACAAGACCAATCTCCAGGAGTTAAGGTGAGCGGTGGGCAAGGTCCAAGGCAGCACCAACTGTACACCACCAGCGGCACAAGGGCGGCCAGGTGCAGGGTGTAAATCAGCGTTGGGATTCCAATGCGTTTCAATGGGGATCGGTCACTGTAAAAAGAGGCTGCAGGCTCTGGCTAGGAAGCTAGTCCGGCTGAAGCAGCAAGTAGGCTCAGGCCTTGCGATGATTCTTTGTAGTGAAGTACTTACCTGAACGATTTTTCTCTGATGCCAAATCATATATAAAGGTACTTAGTATTTTTATAAATTGGTGTGGATCTCCTTCTTAAGTCGTGTTGTCAGTTATTAATCATTGTGTGTATTTTGCAAATGTCTTGTCTCCTCTGTGTTATGCCTAAGGCAACTCGACCACAGTACCCCCTAATAGAGCACTTTGGGATTGCACAGCAAACCCCTGTCCAACCATAAGAGAACCCCTTTACAGGGTATATCAACTTTTTGATATATCACATAAAGAGCCAGCTTCCTACATTGGTGGTGCAGAGATGGGAAAGAAGACTCGACATTTGCTGTATCACTTGGTTGATAAGTGATTCCACTAAGGAATATAAAAATTGTCTTTAGCTAAAAACATTTTTACTGATTTTAAATTTTCTAAAGTGTTTAAAATAGCTGTTAGGGCCTTGGTTAAGTCCCCTAATAAAACTGTTAAGAATTTAAAAGTCTTTTGAGTAAGTTAGGCCTTTTAGAGAGTACTTAGCATTTTTTGTCGCTTTTCTAAAAAGGTCTCAACTAAATTAAAACCATGACTGATGCAGCAGGTTCTTCCCAGAAGCTCAAGCTGGGGTCCAACAAGAACCTTAAGTTGTACAGACTTAAGACACTCTGCAAAGCATGGGACCTTACCAAGAGGCCTAGACCCACAAAAGCATATCTACAAAAGGTGCTTGCAGGAAATGCTAGGACCACGGCTGAGGGAGAAGCCCCCCTTGGAGAAGGGGAGGTAGAGGCTGAAGTGGATAACGTTGATGAGGATTCCAGCAGCAATCAAACTGAAGACAATACCACTGAGAGCTCTCCTATTAGTATCTCAGAAGAAATAGATACCGAAGATGCAGATCTTCGGAAACTGGCTAAGAGGATAGCATTAGAGGCTAAACTCCAGGCGATAGAAAAGGAAAGAGCTGAGCTGGCCCCAGGAACCATCTCTGGTGGCAGCAAAATGATAACTACGGAAGAAGGTTTTGACCATAAAACCCTTAAAGGGATTGTCCCAAAATACTCAGGGGGAGATGATATCACCAAATGGTTTACAGCCTTTGAGAGGGCCTGGGAACTGAGGCAGCTAAACAAGAAGTATTGTGGCTCTCTTCTTTGGGAGCTGTCCTCGGGTAAGTGTAGAGATAGGCTCCTGACACTGAATGAGGCAGATGCTGAGTCTTATGACCTCATGAAGGACACCATGATTGAGGGCTTTGGACTCACCACTAAAGAATACAGGATCAGCTTCAGGGAGACTCGAAAAGCCCAGAGTCAGTCCTGGGTAGATTTTGTAGACTTTTCAGTAAAAATACTAGGTGGCTGGTTGAAAAGCAACAATGTGCATGATTATGATGGGCTTTACAATTTATTGATGAAAGAGCATATGTTATGTAATTGTTATCAAGAGAACTTACATCAGTACCTGGTAGACCTAGATCCACTTTCTCCTCAAGAGTTGGAGAAGAAGGCAGACCACTGGGTCAAAACAAGTGTGCCCAATGCTACCACTGCTGGGGGTGACAAAAAGAAAGAGGCCAAGAAGCCCCCCAAGGGAAAGGTGGTGATCAAGCAAAAGATAAAAACAAAGAGTCTTCTAAAGGCCCCCAAAAACCTGTTCAGAACGGTGGGCCCAGAAACTCTACATAGTCTAAGGGTGGGTACCAGGGTAAGAACTGGGATCCCAAAAAGGCTTGGTGTCATAATTGTAAGGCTCTTGGACACCAAACTGGAGACCTTAGCTGTCCCAACAAAAAAGAATGCCCTAGCACTCCTGCAGTAAATACAATAGTGAGTCTCCAGATGGGATTGGAGGTGAGCACTGACCATGTCAGAGAGCTCACTGATAGAGAAAAAACCAAAGGAGGGAGTGGAGAGTCGGTGTCCTACATGAACACCTGGGGTGGATTCAGCCTCCCCTTACAATTATTGATAAACAAAAAGATCCACCCAAAGGAGATTGTAATTCATGAAGTCTGATCATAGGTCAAGTGTGTTTCCTACATTGGTGGGAAGCACATCGTGTTTCTTAAATACCCCTCACACACCAAAAGGGCCCTTGGTGTCATGCTTCATCATGGGGGTCTTCGCATCCCTCTACGGAACGCGGCGTGCTACTACCAACGAATGCGCGGGAGCACTAAAGTAATCTCTATGTGTGGTGCGAGAGAGGTGGTGAGAGGTAGGGTCAGGAGTGAGTGGTAAGTGAATGTTAAAAAATACCTAGCATCATAGGAGTAAAAAACTTTTTAATAAGCCTTGGTGCCGGTATTATTAAAAATGTGTGAGGTGGAGGTATGTTGTGTTAATGTACAAAACCTCCTACATGTGTCAACATGTTTCGAAGCGTGCTGCTTCTTCTTCAGGACGGGTACACAGATCCCTACCCTACTCACATGGATGGTGTGACAATGTCAGCGGTTTCAGTACTATGTGTAGACAGGTGGTAATTGCTACAAAAAGAGACACAATGGTCTCAATATTATGTGAAAAAAGGAAATTCCTTAGTTTCAGTCTGAAAAAGAAACACAATATATAGAGAAAATCAGGCATACAAATTATATTCCAGAAGTAGCGTTCGTGACCTGTATAAGTGATAAATACAGTGTCTATAAATGGAGAAAACTATTAAATATTGGTGCCAGTGCAGTGTCCTGTAAAAAGGACAAATACAAGACGTACACACATGTAACAGAAAACACACACACTAAAGGAATCATGTCCCAGGGTAATTTTGCAGTGACTAGCGAGTTCTTGAAATCAGAAATCTGAGAGAAAACAACCTAGAAAGGAAAAAGCGATCACATACTTGTTGATTTGAAGCCAATGGCATCATGAGCCTTAGAACGAAAGGGACCCTGTGCTAATTGCACTCTGTAAATAAAGATTCAGAATTGCTGAATTAGGTCGGTGTCCAAAAAAGGAAACCATGGGAACAGAACTGTCCTCTCTGAAGCGGCTATGCCGTACTCACATATACCAAGGTGCTGCCTCGCAAAATCGCCCCCTCGCGGCTCCGTCGATGTGGTCATGCCACATGGAGCGTTTATTTATACTGTACCTAATTGCCCATATTGTTCCCGCCATTATCGGCGTGTACGTGTGTTCAGGGAGCGCTTCTATCCCTGCGTTGTTGGGAGGGTTGCGGAGAATGTCATTGCCCCGGAAGTGGTTTCGGTTAGCTTCACCCGGAAGTGAGGGACGCGATGCGTTTTAAACTAGAGCGCTCGCTTGGGAAAAAATAGAACAGCGCTGCTCTTGATTAGCGCTCGTGTTAATGTGCGTGAGGGACGCGATGCGTTTCAGACTAGAGCGCTCGCTTGGGAATTAAAATAGAACAGCGCTGCTTTTGGTTAGCGCTCGTGTTGAAGTCATTAAAATGCCCGGGATTATTAATAGTGGTATAGAAAAGGAATATATATATACAAAAAAAAATATCAAACTGATTAAAAAAAAGGGGTGATTGTTTGAGAGGGAAAGGGAAAGAATCCTCCCGTATTCAAGGGCCATGGATATACATAGTTAGAAACCCTTGTGGTAGGCGCAGATTGAGAAAAACCTCGAGGTAGAAGTAATACATCAAAACAGGGAGGGTTTATAGTTGATAGTCTTTATAACCTACTTTTGAACGCCTGCCAAAAATTATAAATATGAGATTGTACACCCCATCTCATAGGTGGATGAATATACAGGGTGGCAACCAATATCTATTCTTAACTCAAGAGAAATGGCTCCATGGTATATTATCGTTGAGGCCCGTTACATTGGTGCCCAGACGGAACACCCAGCGTTGTTCTTTTTCCAGCAGCCCGCTTTCAGATTGTATTTGTTCTATGATTGTCCATTGGAGGTCATTCACTGTGTGTGTTTCAGTCAGAAAGTGTGTCGCCATTTTCGTTGTGCTTTTTTTACACCTGACATTACTTTTGTGTTCCCCAATTCGGATTTTGGCTGGTCGTGATGTCATTCCAACGTACTCTGAACCGTAGGGGCATGTGATCATATAAATGACGTTCCGGCTGTTACAGTTAGTAAATTTCCTTTGTTCCCATTCGCTGCCATTCCTAAACTTAATTCGTTTGCTCTTCTTGGTGAGGTGGCAAGTGCTACAGTTGCCACATGGGTGATGGCCGTGGATGGGTTGAAGAGTGGGGTTCTCATTGGTTGTGACTGTGTCTAAGCGTGGTCGTGTGTGAACAAGCATGTCCTTCAAGTTTTTGCCCCTTTTGTGAGCGAACAGTGGTTTCTCAAGGCTCAGTTTGCCACTGTTAAGAATCCTCCAATGTTTATTGACAATTTTCGTTATTTTGTTTGAATGAGTGTTATAGGTGGTCACGCAGATAGGTCTGGCCTCTTGATCCTTGTGTGTCTTATCTTCTAGTAAAGCCTCCCTATTATTATTCCGAGCCCTCTTCATTGCTCTGTCAATGATTCGGACGGGATAATTCCGATGGGAGAGTTTGGTCTTTAAATCAGAGGCTTGTGTTTTGTAGTCAGTCAGGTTGGTGCAGTTCCTCCGGAGGCGGAGGAACTGCCCATAGGGGAGGTTGTCACGTAGATGACGCGGATGGAAGCTATCATATAATAGCAGACAGTTCTTAGCTGTTGGCTTGAAATGCGTGGTGGTTTTTAGTGTGCCCCCTCCGGATATATGTTCAGATCTAGGAACACTAGATTGTCACGTGATGTGGTACTGGTAAACTTTAAAAGGTATTCTGTTGGTTGAGCCAAACCATGAACTCCTTGGTCGATGGAACGTCTCCCTCCCAGATGACCAGCACATCATCAATATACCTCTTCCAGGTCTTGATGTTATGTCTGAAAGGGTTATCATGATGTAGGATCCTGCAGGTCTCTAAATGGTGTACGTAGAGACCCGCCAGGCTGGGAGCAAAAGTGCTCCCCATGCTGGTCCCGTGTTTCTGCAGGTAGAGAGTATCCTCATACATGAAGAAATTTTTGGTCAGGGCCAGGCTGATGCATTCCATTACAAGATTCCGTGGTGTTTGGTATTCCCAGGCGTTGCCAAATAGAATTTCTTCCATGATGTTGACACATAGTACTGAAACTGCTGACATTGTCACACCATCCATGTGAGTAGGGTAGGGATCTGTGTACCCGTCCTGAAGAAGAAGCAGCACGCTTCGAAACATGTTGACACACGTAGGAGGTTTTGTACATTAACACAACATACCTCCACCTCACACATTTTTAATAATACCGGCACCAAGGCTTATTAAAAAGTTTTTTTACTCCTATGATGCTAGGTATTTTTAACATTCACTTACCACTCACTCCTGACCCTACCTCTCTCCACCTCTCTCGCACCACACATAGAGATTACTTTAGTGCTCCTGCGCATTCGTTGGTAGTAGCACGCCGCGTTCCGTAGAGGGATGCGAAGACCCCCATGATGAAGCATGACACCAAGGGCCCTTTTGGTGTGTGAGGGGTATTTAAGAAACACGATGTGCTTCCCACCAATGTAGGAAACACACTTGACCTATGATCAGACTTCATGAATTACAATCTCCTTTGGGTGGATCTTTTTGTTTATCAAAGAGAGCTCACTGAAGCAGCTCTAGTCTCAGAGGGAGGGGTGGATGTAGTTGCCCTGGCTGTCTGGCTCATTAACCTGGAGAGATACAGACAACAGCCACATATCAATGGGGTTAGAGTTGAAGCACTGAGAGACACTGGTGCTAGTGTTACCATGGTGGCTGAGCAACTGGTGTCCTCAGAACAATACTGGGCTGGTGAGACCTATACAGTCCTCAATGCTGATAATCAGGCTAAGGTACATACCATGGCGTTGATATCCTTAGAATAGGGAAGGGTTACTGGCCACAAGAGAGTGGTAGTATCTTCTGCAATTCCCGTACAGTGTCTGCTAGGCAATGATCCGGGGTCCTCAGCATAGGCTGAGGTCAAAAGAAAAACCCATGCAGCAATGTTGGGTATACCTGAATGGGTGTGTGTGAAAACTAGAGCACAGGGTAGAGCGCAGGGTGAAAAAGAAGAGTTGGAGCCTGGAATAATAGCCCAACCTTCTAAGAGAAAGGGCAAGAAGACTGGGGAACCAGCTTCAAAACAGATACCAGATCAGGTCCCCTCTCCTCAGGGAGAAGTCCTGTCAGCCCCAGAGGGAACTGAGCCCCAGGAGATTGGGCCTTACACAGCAGAGCTCTTGAGCCTAGGGGGACTCTCTATGGAAGATCTGTGCCAGGAGCAGAGGTCCTGTCCGACTCTTGAAAGCCTGAGACAGCAAGGTGCTGATCAAGAAAAGGGAGATATCCGCTGCTCCCACAGGACCTGTTGGGAGGAGGGACTCTGAGGCCAGAGACCCCAAACCTGGTGTCACTAGGAGAGTGTTAGTACCTCAGCAGTTTAGAGAGTTTCTCCTCACATTGGCCCCTGGCATCCCCCTAGCTGGGCACCTTGGCCAGACCAAAACCTGGAGTAAGTTGGTGAGCCAGGTATGTCCCAGAGTTGAAGGAGTATTAGTAACCCTTGTGCCACCTGTCAAGCCAGGGGCAATATAGGTGACCACTTGAAGGCCCCCTTAATTCCACTTCCAGTTGTTGGGTTTCCCTTTGAAAGGGTAGGGATTGATATTGTCAGTCCCCTTGACCCTCAAACAGTCTCAGGAAACAGATTTATAATGATAGCAATGGATCATGCTACCAGGTATCCTGAAACACTCCCCAAAGGACTATTACTGCTCCTGCAGTAGCTAGGGCCTTCACTGGTACCTTTACCAGAGTGGGTTTTCCAAAGTATGTGGTGTCAGTCAGACATAGGCACAAACTGTATGTCTGGTTTACCTGAAACACATGTGGGCAGAATGTTGAGTGACTTACATGTTCACTACCCCATATCACTCACAAACAAACATGGCCTTGGTGAGCCACTCAACAAGACCATTAAAGGTATGATAGATGGACTACCTGAAAACTCAGGAGATAGGATGTCTTACTGCCATGCCTGCTTTTCGCCTACAGGGAAGTGCCACAGAAGGGAGTAGGGTTTTCCCCCTTTGAACTTCTGTTTGGTCATCCTGTAAGGGGATCATTGTGTCTTGTGATGGAAGGCCTCTCAAAGAGCCTAAACAGGACATTGTGGATCACATGCTTGGCTTTCATTCCAGAATGGCTGAGTACATGAAAAAAGCTACTAAAAAACATGAGCCCATCAAAGAGCTCCAGAAGCTCTGGTACGACCAAAGGCTGCACTGGTGGAGTTCCAACTAGGGCAGAAGGTGTGGTTTTGGAGCCTGTGGCTCCTATGGCCCTCCAGGACAAATGGAGTAGGCCCTACCCTATTCTGGAGAGAAAAGGGGAGGCCACGTATCTGGTGGACCTTGGCAGTTGCAGGAACCCCAAGAGGGTCATCCATGTGAACCGCCTTAAACCCTATCATGACAGGGCTGAAGTGACCATGCTCATGGTCACAGATGAGGATCAGGAAGCAGAGAGTGAACCTCTCCCTGACCTCCTCTCCAACACCCCCAAAGATGAGTCAGTCGAAGGAGTGATCTTTTTAGACACCCTCTCTGCCCAACAGCAGACTGATTGCAGTCAAGTCCTACATGAGTATGCTGAGCTCTTCTCTTTGACCCCTGGTAAGACCAACTGGTGTACATATGATATGGACACTGGGGACAGCCTATATGTCAAAAACAAAATTTGCAGGCAGTCTGATCATGTCAAAGAGAGCATCAAAGCTGAAGTAAGCAAAATGCTGGAATTGGGAATCATTGAACCCTCTGAGAGCACCTGGGCCAGCCCAGTTGTCTTAGTCCCAACCCTCGCCCTCAGGGTGAAAAGAAAGAGTTGAGGTTTTGCGTGACTATAGGGGCCTCAATGCTGTAATGAAGACTGATGAACACCCAATTCCTAGGGCTGATGAACTAATTGACATGTTAGCGGCAGCCAAATATCTCAGTTCTTTTGATCTGACATCAGGGTACTAACAGATAGGTCTGACCCCTGGAGCAAAAGAGAAATCAGCATTCTTGACCCTAGAGGGCATTATCAGTTTATTGTTATACCCTTTGGACTAAAGACCACCCCAGCCACCTTCCAAAGGTTGGTGAATAAAGTCCTTGTTGGTTTGAAATCCTTTAGTGCAGCTTATCTTGACGATATTGCGGTCTTTAGCTCCACCTGGCAGGATCACCTGATCCACCTTGGCAAGGTCCTTGAGGCTCTGGGAAGAGCAGACCTTACTATCAAGGCAAGGAAGTGCCAGATAGGGCAGGGCTCAGATGTATACTTGGGCCACCTTGTAGGTGGAGGCCAAGTTCAACCCTTAGATCCAGACAATTCTGGACTGGGTAGCTCCAACCACCCAGACCCAAGACAGGGCATTCCTTGGCTTGACTGGATATTACAGGAGGTTTGTGAAGGGATATGGGTCCATTGTGGCCCCCCTCACAGAAATGACCTCCAAGAAGATGCCAAAGAAAGTTACCTGGACATTGAGCTGTCAAAAGACTTTTGACACTCTGAAGGAAGCATTGTGCCCAGCACTCATTGTAAAGGCTCCAGATTACACAAAGCAGTTCATAGTGCAGACAGATGCCTCTGAACATGGGATAGGAGTGGTCCTATCCCAAACAAATGATGATGACCATGACCAACCTGTTGCTTTTATTAGCAGGAGGTTACTCCCCAGAAAGCAGCGTTGGAGTGCAATTGAGAGGGAAGCCTTAGCTGTGGTTTGGTCCCTGAAGAAGCTGAGGCCATACTTGTTTGACTCTCACTTCCTTCTTCAAACTGACCACAGGCCTCTGAGATGGCTAATGCAAATGAAAGGTGAAAACTCCAAACTGCTGAGGTAGTCATATCTCTACAGGGAATGGACTTTACAGTGGAACACAGACCTGGGACTGACCATGATAATGTAGATGGCCTTTCCAGGTTCTTCCACTTAGAATATGAAGACTCTCTTGGGAAAGGTTAGTTTCTTCCTCTTTCGATTGGGGGGTATTTAAAGGAAAGTACCCCCTTTTTGACATGGTCACCCCAACCTTTTGCCTGGTAAATGATGTGATTTCGACTGAAAGTGCACTGGATACCTGCTAACGAGGTCCCATTGCCAAAACCTTTAGCACCCTCTAAGTCCCTAGTAAATGGTACCCTAATACCTAGGGCTGAGGTACTAAAGAGGGCCCCTAAGGGCTGCAGCAAGAATTGTGCCACCCTAAGGGACCCCCCACCAAGCACATGCAAGACTGCCATTACAGGTTGCGTGTCTTGGTGCACAAAAAAATAAAACACGACATGTCACACATCCCTGTGTGCCATGTGCCATGTCTCCTACCACTGCATGTCATATTTGTAAGTCACCCCTACAGCAGGCCTAACAGCCCTAAGGCAGGGTGCTGAATATTACATGTGATGGCATACCTGCATGATCAGATATGGCCCTGTGACGGTCAGTCCTATTACTGCCAGTGCAAGTGGACAGGGAAGCCATTTTAAAATATGTGCTGGACACTGGCGAAAACGAGTTCCCCAGCTACATGATGGCTTCACTGAAAATAAGGATGTTTGGTATCAAACATCTCGTATTGGTTAACCCACACTGATGCCAGTGTTGAATTTACCAATACATGCATCCAGAGGGCAACTTAGAGGTGCACCCTGAAAACCTACCAGCCTCTGGTGTCCTTGCTGACTGGTTTTGCCAGCCTGCCACCCGAGACGCTGTTCTGACCTCCTAGGGTGAGAGCCTTTGCTCTCAGGAGACCCAGAACAAAAGCCTGTCCCGGAAGAGAGTGTAACACCCCCTCCCACAGGATGACCTGCTGATTAGCCTCCTTGGGCTGGCGAGCATCAAAGAAACTGCTGCCTTTGGAATGCAAATTTGGCTCACCTCACAGGAGAGTGTAAAAGTTTTATTGTAATCAGGCATTCCAAGTGGTGGGGCATGACAGAGACTTTCTCTCAGCTTGAGGAAGGCAACCAAACAATTGTTATCACAGGGTACCGGATCCAACACATCCTTGTGTGTCAGCCTCTGTAAAGGCTTGGCTCCCTTTTCAATAGGATAACCAAGATACAAGACTTCCTTTTTGACAATAATGTAACTTACTCAGGGACACTCTATGTCCATTCTCAGCCAAGTGGTTCAACAGTGCAATTGTGTTAATCTTACAAGCTTCTTGTGTGTTCGACGTCACCAACAGGTCGTCAATTTATTGGACCAGGACTGAATTGCAGGGCATAACCAGAGACTTCACATTCTTTTTGAGGAACTGGTTGAAAATAAACAGACTCTCCGTATACCCCTGTGGGACTTGGCACCATGCCAAAACACAGTTGCTGAACCGAAATACAAAGAGGAACTGACTGTTCTCATGCAATGGTATAAAAAAGAAGGCTTGGCAAAGGTCGATGACAGTGAACCACTCAGCCACAAATGGAACCTGAAATAGAATCACAGCTGGATTTGGTCCCATGGGACAACATGGAACTACAATTGTGTTAATCTTTCGGAGATCTTGGGCAATGTAGTACTTACCGCTAGGCTTCTGTAAGCCCATAGTGAGTGAGTTACATGGACTCCCCATAATTGCCTTCAAAATGCCTTGTTGGATCATTGATTCAATCACTGGAGTAATCCCAGCAACAGTTTCAGGGGTCAGATTATATTGTGAGGTTCTTCGGTACTCAACATTGGGCTTTATTTGTATATCGACAGGCTCAACTCCTTTGATGAGTCTAATGTCCTTTCCTGAAAAATCCCAGACTTCCGGGTTCACTGTGTCTCTGAGATCTTCACTTGCCATCATAGGAAACAGTTCAATTGTTAAGCACTGATGGCCCAATTTAAAGGCAACGTCCTCATCATGAATCTGGAACTCCATACCCTTTGGTGTGCAATATATGGTGCAATTCATCTTGCACAACAAATCACGTACCAACAGACTCACAGGACTTGAATCACATACCACAAATTGGTAATTCTCATCAAATTACCCTATTTTTACAGGTATTTCCTTTATTATGGGGCTCATCATTTGCTTATTTGCGACTCCTGCAACTTGGATTATTTTTCCCAAGAGGGGTAGGTTGAGAACTTACACTGTTCTCACAATAGAGCGGGTAGCACCAGTGTCGATCAAAAATGAGATGGGGTAGTCATTTACCTCACCATCTACAAATGGACCACTCTCGTCTACCTCCAAGACTGTGCCAAGCATGCAATCTTCCTCCCCCCTCAGGCACCATCAGGTGGACTGATCAGAGTCATAGTTCTCAACTGTATCAAAAAGGGATACTGTTGGAATGAATTGTTCTGAAAGGCATTCTGATTCACATTTGGAATTTGGTTAGTATTGAATCTGGGAGCATCTGGGTTGTGGAACTTGCATCACTGGAGCTTGAGGCACACTAACATTCTGTGCCCTCTGTCTCTGCATGTTCTGTGAGTGCACAGAGTTGTTATTCTGGAGATGTGCAAACCCTGAGTTCTGAGCCTGATTTGCAGGATTAGGGTGACCTTCCCACTTCCAATGCCCCAACTTATTGCAATAGTGACAAGGGTTAGTCTTCTTTAAAGTAGCTACATCAATCCCAGGACTCAGATCAATCGGAATACCATAACCTCTACCTTGTGGTTGGAATCTGCTTCCACCTTGAATCACAGAAGCTCCCTGCTGATATACTCCATTCATAGGGGCAACATTTCCCCTAAAAGACTGATTCTGACTTCCTCTCTGGGCAGCTTTCATTTACGCAACCATCAATTTCTCTTTCAATTTCTTCTGCTTCATTTCTATTTCATCATTACAATACTTTGCATTTCTCAAGATCTCATCAACTGATATATTCTTACAACAAATCAAATGCTGCTGAATCATCATGCTAATTTCAGGTCTCAATCCTGTCACAAACCTAGACACAAAATGTCCCATATCTTTGGGCTCCAGAGTCTCCATTTCATTGTACTGTTTAAAGGCCTACAACAATCTCTCATAGTAGGCATGAATCGACTCTTTAGGTTCTTGGGTCATCCAATTAATCTTAACTCAATCAATATCTTAGGGTTATATCTTTGATTTCAATAACGTTATCACCTGCTGATACTTTTTCATTACTAAGGGCGACGGACATTTGGTTGTCAATTTCTCATTGGCTCATTCTCTGGCCATTCTGTACCTATTGTACATTCTGCCCACAAATCACTTGGGACCGCAGTTGAGAACAAAGTATTCAGATCAACCCGCAAAAACCTTTGAGATTTTCACAAATTGCTCAAACTACTTATATCACTCCAATGGCTTTTCTCTCTACTTTGAGAAATCAATAGTGAATGACTCAAGATCACTCCTACTCTAAGGCACATGGACATAACCTCCACTGGGTACTTCCCTCAAGGGGAAATATGAGGCACAATCTCCCTCTCCTATTAGAGGGTTGGGTTCTCCCATAGGTCTCTTTGGATCTTTCTTTTTCAAACATTCACCTTCCCATTTATCTAGCTCACTCCATCTTCAAATGTTCTGAATCAGTTTTCTAATCTGTATTTTCATTCCTGATATTCTCATGCAAGTAATGTCCTCTTCACCAAAACATACACAATATCTCTTCTGTAAGGCTTTGGTCCTATTCTACCGCATATTGCTGGGCTAATTCAGCTATCCAGTCATAAACTTGCCCTGCACGTCTGGTAACATCCTTACATATAAACACAAGTTCACTTTCTTGGTATGTATCTAATCGAGCTAAGTCAAGATTTCCACTAATCATTGCGTACAATTCTAACTTTAATTTAGCCACATTCACCAAATTTACTCTCCCTGGTGACTGAATCGCTCCTTGACTCAATTCTGAGCTTTCACTCTCACTTGAAGGTGCATTGTGACTCTTCATCCATTCATCTATTTCCTGAGCACTGATACTATGTTGCGCTCTGGGGCATTAGACACTATCCCTTCTCTAGGGGTGCTACGATTAGCATTTGGAGGTGGGTCCCAAACAAGGATTGACGGTAGCTGGAATGACCCTTGAGACCAAATCCTGCCTGATTCATCATCGAATCTGCACTCACACCACAAGGGGAACTCACATTGGTTGGGATCAGAGGTACCAATCCTCCCATTTTCTGACTTGTACAAGTATTACCTGGAACACTTCCTCCAGTAGGAACAGTCAAATTATGTGTTGTGTTTCATGTCGAACCAGGCTTATATATAGGAACTACAAGACCAATAGTAACTGGGACAGTAAGAGCATTCAGAGCATTAAGGACTGCACTGTTAACCAGAGCACAAATCCCTGAATTTCCTCCCATCAAGCTCTGATTCACATTCACTGGGATGGTTCCCATCAAATTAGGATTTATACTTACTGGGGCTTTAGCAACTCCAAGGTTTCCACTAGCATCAGTGCCACATCCTCCCTCCACTCCGGTCTCAGTATATAGACATGGGCGTTCTGACTTCAATACATCCAGGAAACTATTGTTAGAGTCACTATCAGTGACCTCACTCATATTGTCTGGTTCCTCAGCTTTCCCTCTTTCTCTTTCCTTTCCTTCTCTTTTCCTTCCCTTTTTCAAATTCTTCACTAGTTAATGCAGGGTATAGTTTGACTCCCTCTATCATATCAGTTCTCCACTTCTTCTGTTCTGCATCCCACCTAGCATCAGTGTAAGTATGCACTGCTTTTTGAACTCTTCCCTGATACTTCTCCTTTTCCCTAGCATGAGCCACACGCTCCCAAGCATTGAGCGCTTCAAACTGTGTACATCTAGGAGGAGGTTTAATCTCATATATTATTCTCCTCAAATTTTCAGTAATTCTCAAATTAAATGTGCCATAGCGTGCAAACACCAGTGCACCTTCTTTCTCAGTGATCTTGTGCCATTGGTTAAGCCAAATACATATGTGAAGCACTACATTTATCATCATATAATGACCTGGGAATCTTTGGCTGGTGCTTCTTCTACTCTAACAGGTATTGTCACATCTCCTCTACACAAACCTTGTAATATTTTAAAGCATTTCATTTTTCAACAATAATGTCAATAATAGATACCAGAATCTTGTTTTCAGACCAGGAAATAACTTTTCACCCACAATTCTCATTCGGCATCAACAACTAATACAACTAACTAATACCAGCCCCCATGACATAGACAATCAATAACAATGCAGCTCCACACCAACTGACCAATCGCAGCGCAGCACACTGTGATGTCAGTCTCACTCCTCACAGCAGTTCACCCTCCTTTACAATTTTCCTTGAAGGCTCTCTTCTCAGCAATAAGCATGCAAAATAAATGCAAAAGCAATTTCAACAAACAACTTTGTCTGCTCCACTAAAGAATCAGTAGTATTCAATCACACAATAACAACACATCTAAATCACACTTCGAATGAAACCTCGGCCTGCGGGATTTCACCTGGATTCGTATAGCTTCACCCCTGTGCAAAAGGATCCACTATACCAACCACACCTTACTCTCACACAAAGAAAGATATTCCTATCTCAATTGTGCCGTCGACGACGTCTGATGACAAGCACCACAAAACTCAGCAGACAATTACAATATAGTGTCTTCTACACTTTTTAATATCATCCTGGTATCTTAGGCCACGTTGGATCCAATAACAACTTCAACTTCTTCACATTAAGTGCCACATTCATACAATATTCAAAACATCTCTGCAAAACACCACACAATCTCATCTCCACAAAACACCACAAGCTAAGCATAAGCCATTACAATGCGTGGCCCTAATAATACTCATTCCCCTGCTGTTACAACTCTCTCGAGAACCGCTAGAACTCCGCCGATCCTCCAAACTGAACCATGTGCTTTAGGGGATAGGGCTGCATCTGGACGAATCTAGAATAATGCATTCTAACTCCCTCTACTTCAGGATCTAACCATCCACGCTCTGCTACCACCTGCTGGAGCACTGGGCCAATCTTCCCACTTACCCTGCGATTAACCTTTCTAGATGCCTGAGAGGTAAAGAGGAGTTAACAGCAATTTAGCAAATTCAATTTATAGTGCAGCCCATTGGCCACACATTAACGACCAGGAATCGGTCAATAAGAGTAAATAAGGTTTGTTACAAATTAAGAGCCAAACTTAAGTATATAAATCTCAAGAACATATTGTAAAGATTTAAAATCGCCATAGGATATACAAAGCGTTTAATGAAATTAAGTCTGTACAGCATAAGACATACAAGAAACTCAGCTGCAGCAATACAAAGAATAAGGAACAAAATCTGGTGATCAGTGTATAGGTTTCGATCTTCCAGTCTATGCATGAGTACATCTAAAATCACCTAAACTAATCCCAAGCTTAAAGTTAGAAACTTGGAGACCTACTTAAATCAGAGAAAACAGGAAGGTGTCAGTACTGAGGAGACTTCAGTAGAAGGTCTCCAAATCAGGAACATTTCATAGCATGAAGCCACACAATGAGAACATTGCCGAGAGGTCTGTACCCGTCAGAGTCTTTAAGGAATCTGGTCTCTAAAACTAAAGTGTGAACACCAGTTAGATCTACAGAACATTTGAGAGTTCCACATGATCAAATCCAGTAATTTTCCACCTACGAATAGTAGGAACTGGCATCCTCACTCGATCCTCCTTGTCTCACTGTTCAAACATCAGGATATACTTGAATGTCTTCCGTCTCCAGATAGGACATTCATAGGTGTCCTACTTTATGGTTTGTTTGCGCCTCTCGTCCTTGAGAAAAGTTCTCCTCCTGAGCCTCAGTATCTCTAATACACAGTATCCATTTCACTAATTATATGGTCATGTGAACGCACCTGCAAAAGAAAGAACATTGCAATTCAAGCAAACTTTTACTTTGAAGGTTAATCACTAAAAATCATCCTTAGGGCCTTTGGTTACACTAACTTAATAAAGTAGTCAATGTGCACTTTAAATGCATGAAAGTAGTCAATGTGCACTTTAAATGCATGACTACGTGTGCATGTGCGATTACAATAGAATGCAAGATGTTAATTAATACATTATTACACTGTAAGTGTACTTTAGGTAAATACGATATAACTCAAAATACACAGGTGTAAATATGCATGAGAACTACAATCCTTAGCATGTAAATGAAACATTACTCATGTGAAGGTCTAAATTTGTACAATTATCATATTTTTAGTGCTTCACTCCACGTTATTAAGATTAAGAGACACAGTAAATACATTATGCTAATGCACATAAATATTGCTCTTCTGTGACATATAGCGGTGGAGCTTAGATTGCGCGTCCCCACTCACCATCACTTCAATAGTGCTATCAGTGTGCTCTTTGCTATGAATGTGGAGAGAATTTTCCAGGTGGCCTACTTTTACTGCTTTGTGTGGTGCAGACGACCTTATTGTGCTGTGTAAGGGAACAGACATGTTTCCAAAATGCTAGACAGTCGTGGACAGTTCTTAACAGTTTCCAGAGTTTTGCAGGCTTGGCTGGGGTGTTAATCGTCAAATTGTTTTGCATTGTTGTGGCTGGTTAAGTGATGTTTTTTTGCTAATGATGCAATAGTCCTGGCTGGGATAATCTTGCTAGTGATGTGATATTTTTGGCCGGTAATCCAGCAGTATTGATTGGTGGTGGTATTGTCTTGAATGGTGATGTGATGGCCCTTGCTGGCAGTCCTGCCAGGGATAATCTTGCTAGTGATGTGATATTTTTGGCCGGTAATCCAGCAGTATTGATTGGTGGTGGTATTGTCTTGGATGGTGATGTGATGGCCCTTGCTGATAGTCCTGCCAGGGATAATCTTGGCTAGTGATGTGATATTATTAGCTGGTAGTCCAGCAGTTGTGATTGGTAGTGGCATTGTCTTTGTTGGTGATGTGATGGTCCTGACTCTGATAGTCCTGGTGATGAGACGTTCCTGGCTCTGTTGCTGGTGGTGTGATTGTCCGGGCTGGTGCAATTCTCACCCAGGCAGCGTTGCTCCTACCTCCTAGGAGCCGTGCTAGTTGTTGCTATTCTTTGGCACTTGTATTTGGCACAAACCGCCTTTTGTATGGCATCAGAGCCCACATGATAGTCCAGGACATGGTTTCCCACTCTTTACATTGCAGAACGGAGTTTGTTTGATGATTTTTTTGTGGAGGAGTGTAGCTATTAGGGTAGGATTGTCAGTTTTCATGAATTGTGAGGTTTTGCGATGTGATTGTGTCTAACTTGCAGATGACAGGTTGCTCTTTGTGAGGCCCAACTCTACCTTTCATCAATCCCAGGTCGAGAGAGTATCAGGCGGTTAGACATTGATAACATTTGCTATTAAGCAGGAAGAGATTGCTTAGTTTTTCGTTGGATAAAAATGTATAGGCTATACAAAGTGCGTTTAATAGCGCCTTGCAAACGTAGTGCAGCTTCCATTATCTATTTTGCATCAGAGCATTGCGCAGTTTAGCGGCTCTGCTTCGTGCTGTGTCATTGGCGAAAATGTTGAACGTGCTTCGTTATTTGTGTGTTTTTAAGGCCGCGACTTGACCCGCAGGCTACGTTTTGCCTCATTGGTTCTAGGGCGCGCGGGACGGGTCGTTAGACAGAAGCTGACCTTTTATCAGTTGGGGTGAGATGACAGACCCCCACCCCCCAGGAGTCCTGTGTTTTCCTTGCTCTGATCCTCTGAGGCTTCCTGTCATCTCCGATGGAAGGGCGCCCCCAGCCCCCGCGGACTAGGAGATGACAGCCTGTTACTAATAGGTAGGTGGGGGGAGCTACCAAACACATGGCACCCAGACATGGCACCTGGCAGGCCCCGCTGTACTGTGACGCTTTGTGTGCGGAGGACAACAAGAGTGAGGGGTAATAAAGCCCCTCCGAGCCGCCTCACGGGCACCCTCACATGGGTGTCAGCTGTGGGTCAGGGGTCTCCAACCTGGATTGCATTTCTACTCTCCCCAACCTCACTTTCACACCCTGCTCGCACCCCTACACTGCTCGGACAGTAATGGGTCAAGGCAATTCTACATACCTGTACTGTGAAAGGTACGTCCCTCCCCCAACCCCACCTTCTCATACGCCATCTTAAGACAGTGGTCTGGTCTGTCAGGCAACGGCGAGCGTATGAGTAATGTATTACTATGGACCAAGTTTACACAGCATGCACACAAATGAAATGTGGGTGGTGCTTAAAACTCAGACTGAACTGGCTACGCCAGAGCCCTGCTTATCTCTACAGCATGGGCTCAGACAACTGAGATGCCGCTAAGAGCAGCCGCCGATGGGCCCCGGTGCCAGTGCACCTGCTGCACCAATTGAAGGCACGCCCCTGCTGCTCATCTCCACAGCAGGCGCTCAGCCCACCGAGATGCCGCGAAGGAGTCGCTGCCGACGGGCCTACCCGCGTGCGGGGGTTGTGTATCTTGTACCTGCGCTGAAGGCTTCTCGGCATTCCTTGCGCCCTCCTCCCCCGGCCTTTGACCCTCAGCTGGCATTCTTAAACCTGCCTCTTAGATGGTGGGCATCGAGTGGACCCCGTAATGTCCAGGTTTTTCATCCAGCAGCAGCTGCACCTCAAGGCCACGCCTGAGCACAAAGCAGGCACTCACTCACCCGGCGGTGCCGGCACTCCCCTACACCTGCAGGCGGCGCCGCGCGCCCCCTCGTCAGTCCCCGTCCACCCTGATAAGCCTTCTCGGCAAGGCACGTCCCGGCAATTCTTTCCGGCTGCCCGTACCCCTGTTCTTTCCAGCTCAAAGCACGGTTCATTTTCTTATTCATTCTCTGGAGAGGGATGAGGTGGGGGTAGGAGCACCTCAAAGTAACGCCCCCACCACGCTTCTGCCTCAACCTGTATTTGGCTTTAGTTTTGCTTAGATTATTAATATTAATAACAATTACATCATAATAATGATAGAAGCAATAGCCGTGCGTTGTTTTATATACAGATTCATCACACACCCCTGCTGGCTCTAAGCCCTGCAACAATAGAATTAATATCACCCGATTTAATTAATGTGGTACCTTGCCAGCTGTACCCTGTCACTTCTCGCAGAGTTGGATGCAGTATTGAAACACATTTGAAGACATTCCAAGCAGGCCACATGGGCAGGGTCAGAGTCGGACATTTTTTAGGTCTGGCCTGCGTGAACGCATGTGCACTAGCACATTCACTCTTGTTGGGAGAGATATTGTGTTGAATAAGGTACCTGAGGCCTGCCCCTTGCTTACTATTGGTGGGGTTCTTTGTCACTCTTATTTGCTGCCTTCTAATTGGGTAGAGCGCACTGTCTTCACTGCCTCTTCTTTCGGCAGGAGCACGGAACAGGTACTGATTGCTTCAGGTGTATTAAGTTCCTTCAGCTGCTGGCACTGTGATTGAGGTAGTATTGATTTTTGGTTTCTTGCTTCTATCCCTCCCATCCCCGTTGACAGTGTTAATACTTTGCCTGTCTGTGTTGCTTTATCACCCCCTGCCTTCCGTCTCTGTTTCTTCTTCAACTCTCACCCACCCCCTTCCTGTTGCTTCTTATATCCGTGTTGCTTCTTACTCTCCCACCAGCCATATGTGTTGCTACTTATCCCACCTCCTGACCCCATCCTGCCCCAATCCCTGTTTCTTCTCTCTCGCCCCTCCCCCCGCCCCCCCCCCGCATATTTCTTCTCCCTCTGCCCAACCGACAAAAGAGAAAAAAAACTATAACTGGACGCTTCATAGCGCTTTTTTACAGTCCTGTTCTTCACCCTTTCCCAAACTCCTGCTTTCCAATCCCACCCGCCCTCCTGTCCTGCCACCCACACCATCCCGTTGTCCACCTCCACCCACCCTCCCATTCTTCACCCCCACCACACTCCCACTCTCCACTCCCACCGGACTGGCAATGCCAATAGCTTGTCAATAGGTTTTGCCATTGTATGCTCAAGTGCGTCATGAGTAGGTTGAGCAGGTGAGAAATCAAGTTGGGCGGGGGAGTGTTCCCGGATTAGTGGGGCCTGGTCCCACTTAAAGTGAGGAGCTAGTGCTCCTAACCTGATCTTCTAGGGATTGAAGGCCGTGTTTCATTCTTCTTATTTATTAAAGTTTAGGAGCAGGATAACACACTAGTATTAAGTGCAATAAGAAATTAGACAGCAGGTGCAAGAAATGTCAGATCTTTCCTTCCGAAATCTTGTATCATGTCTATTTTGAGATGGAGGGGGCTTTGATCCCAGAATTATTTCTCTACACCTCCTACTTCCTCTCACTCAAAGCTCATGGAAGCTCATGACCGCCCATTTTCTTTACAAAGCTCTGCTTAGTGGTACGCAGGTGTGCACAAAAGAGGACATCTCAGCCTGTGGCTACTTTCAGTGCACAATTAATGTTGTATTCTTCATTAGTGCTTCAAGACTCAGTTCATATATTTCTGGGTGCTCACAATTTAGGACATCTACCGCTCCAACCCACTAGGTCCCTCATTCAACACTTGTACTCGTAGTCAAGCCTCTCCGTGGCCCACTTTATAGATGTTTTTCTCCACACTCACTATTGCATACATACGATATATGTGGTTTCCGGAGTGGCGTGCTACTCGCCAGAAAAGCGCTTCAACACCCATCAGGGGTAACAAGTGCTATATGAATGCAAACCTTTCTTCCCTTTTTATCCCTCCGCTATCCTTCTCACTCCAAATAACTGACTAATATCCACCACTGAAATTACTTTCATATTTCACCATATTAATTCACCACTAATCCTTTATGGGCTTCCGGAGTAGCGTGCTTCAACACCCCATCAGGGGTAACAAGCGCTATATAAATACAAACCTTTTTTCCTCCTCTATCCTTCTGCTATCATTCCAAATCCAAATAACTGACTAACCTATCCCCCACTTAAAATGTACTTGCATGTTTCACTATACTAATTCAACACTAATCCTCTATGGGTCCCGGAGTAGCGTGCTACTCGTCGAGCAAGCGCTTCGACGCCTCGTCAGGGGTAGTAAGCGCTATATAAATGCAATTACAATACAATACAATACAATTCACCCTTAATTTTAACATCCGGGACATTTGTCCAATGAATCCCTTGTAGGAAGGGAATTTCAACAAATAAATGACACATTTTCTCATACATGTTGCATATTGTCCTTATACAAATTATCTTCCCCTCCTTTAGATGTTGTATTGAGGATACATACTTACAAAGCGTTGTTGCAACTCACCAACTGGGAAATGTGTCCATTTTGTTGATTTCGGAGTAGACCCACAGTTCACAGTAGAGAGATACAATGGAAATCTTTGCAAAGAGAGTGATTGTGGTTTGAATTATTAAAAACTGTATACCAGAAGGCATGAATAAAACACAATATTTCGTGTTTCTTGTTTACTCCTCTCATGGTTGCTTTAATTGGTGTTGTTAGATGATTTACAACTATAATCAGTCTGCCTATTTTAAGACCTAAGATAAAAGACTGAGAAGAATTTTACAATTGGACCATGTTTAGATATTCAGTTAGGTGGTGGTAGAACAGAATATTGGGAATAAGTCTTGTGAAAAATGTGACTCTAATTTTGCAAATCTTAGCATATTTCAGGGAGAGACTCTTTAAGGATGATCTGATGCATATATGGGGACTGCAGCAGAGGCAGTAGAAATTAAGAGTTTAATCCAAACATATATAGGAAAATTGTATGAACATGGTGAAAAATGGCGTAAACATGGTGAATAGAATTTAGTTGGTGTATGTTACTTTTCTCCAGGAAGACAGGTATGAGTTTTTTAAATACTTATGTTTGAAAGAAGGGTTACAATAAAGTCTAATGACTGAAGCTATGTATTATTTTCTGTTTAACATACACAAAAATTCGAACTGCTGGTGAAAGGGCTAGAAATGAACCCCAAACCTGCTGAGGAATTGTTTATTGATTTGAATTCCTGCAGTGATTTTGAAAGACTATTGAAATGATGCACTGCCTGATTTTGAATCAATTGAAGTTTTTTGAGAGGTAAAGTGGAATGCCAAGGTAAATAGAATTGGCGAAGTCGAGGCGGGATAGTACCAGGGATATCACAACCTGAGTCAAAGCTGCTTGGGTGAGGAGTCTTCTTATTTTCCTGATCTTTCGCAGCTGATAGAAGCACGCGGAGATCACAGAGTTGACATGAGTTTTTAAGGACAGGTCGTTGTCGATGATAACACCCAGACTTTTAACTGATAGGCCAGGGGTCGGGGGGGGGGACCTAGTTTGTTTGGCCAGTAGTGAGGGACCCACTGGTTAAGACCACCGCCGGTCAAGACTAGTTCAGTCTTGCCAGGATTCAATTTGAGATGGTTGCAGTCCATCCAGTGACTGATAAATTGCATAGTGGATTGGAAGTCAGAGATCGACTGTAGAGAGTTGTCTACAGTGAACATTAATTGTAGGTCGTCTGCATAATTGAAGGCGACCACATTCCTTTCTTTCAGAGACTTTATTAATGGGAGCAAATAAAGATTAAAAAGGAGCAGGGAAAGCGAGGATCCCTGTGGGACCCCGCTGGTAGTTTCTAATTTAGGGGCTGTGAATTGGCCGATTCGGACTGCCTGTGAGCGGTCTTTCAGAAAGGAGATTAGCCAGGAGAGCGCTGTACCCGAAGACCTGCCTCTCTGACACGGTCGACCAATATGTCGTGGTCGACCGTGTCAAAAGCGACCGAGAGGTCCAGCAGCACCAGGGCTTGGGGGACGGCTCTGTCAGCTTTTTCCCGTAGAGAATCAAGAACTGCTAGAATTACTGTTTCTGTAGAATGGGCTGGCCGGAAACCAGCTTGATGGGAATTGAGGAGTCCAGATTCCTCCAGAAAGGTGGATAGGCAGTTCGCTACGTAGGTTTCTATAACCTTTGCTAAGTACGGAAGCAAGGAAATCAGACGGTAATTTGTCAAGGTCTGGGTGTCAACTCCAGGTTTCTTTAAAAGAGGGACCACTATGGCCTCTTTAAAAGCATTTGGGACCTTGCCTTGAGAAAGAGAGTTATTCAGAAGGTCCAGCACAGGGTCCGGGAAGGCCACTAAGGCATTTTTTAGAACATGAGGAGGGCAGTGATCCGTAGGAGATCCTGATTTAATTTTTGACAGCAGTTCACAGAGGGTCTGTGTATCCACGGGTGGAAAGGAGTCAAAAGAGTGAGGGTTTCCTACAGAAGAGGGAAAATTTACCGGCCAGGAGTGGGTGGGAATACTGGCTTTGATGGATACTATCTTATCAATAAAAAAATTGTTTAAGGATTCGCAGAGAGCCTGAGACGGAGTGGGTTTACTAAGGACTCTGTCAAGATTAGACAGTTCGTCAATGATGGTGAAGATTTCTTTAGTTTTGTTGTTGGAATTTAAAATTCTGGAGGAGAAGTGTGTAGCTTTGGCCTTCAGAATTGAAATCTTGTATTCCCTCATTGCTAGTTGATAGATAGTTTTGTCTTTTTGTAAGTAGTTCCGCCTCCATTTCCTTTCAAGTTGGCAGAGAGAGAGTTTTAATAGTTTTAATTCCTGGCTAAACCATCTCTGTGCCTCAAGCCGACGAGATTGCCTGATCTGCTTTAGTGGAGCATGTTTGTCGCTGGCTTCCAGGAGCCAGGTAGAGATCACATTCTCATGGCTATTTATGTCAGATTCAGGATTGGGCGCTGTGTTGGTTAGAGTGGCGAGGAATTCATTATTGTTAATATGATTCCATTTCCTCGCCACCCTCCCAATGTTGGTAACTGAAATGGGTGGAGAGGTCTGGGCTTTTGTGCTACAGTTGTCAGGGCCCAATTTTTAGTGGTGGCACATTCCTCACATATGGCTACACCCAAGAGCTATTACGGGGTAAATCTAGAGAGAGATGGAGGATTGTGCCCTCTCGATTAGTATGCGTTAGTGCAGAATAAATTTCCAATCGTGCTTAGGTGCTTTTCCAATGTGTAGTATTTATTGGTGTTTCCATACATGGAACAAGAACAAGAACAGTGAAGTAAACAGCTGACACGTGTTTCGCCCTAGTGACCCATCGGCCGAGGGCTTTTTCAAGGCTGAAAGTGTGTAGATGTAGAGGAAAGGAAAGGAAGTTAAGAAGGGGAGTGAAAGAGTAGTATGAATACATGGTGAGCGATGGAAAGTTATTATTTTTAAAGTTTAAAGGACAGAGAACAAAGGTAAGGAGGGTAAGGAGGAGGGGGATGAAAATGGGTGGGGCACACAGGGGGAGAAAAGGAAAAATAAGGAAAAATAAAGATCACAGGGTCAAGTTAGGTATAAGTATCACATTATGGCATGTGTATACGAACTTAGGGGCCGATTCTGATGCGGGTTGGAAAAGCTTCCCGACCGAATCGGTTGGGAAATGGTGTCCGACCCACTCGGATCGGGAAAGTCCGACCGGCGGAGTAGGATGCATCCGGATGCTTCCAGATACGATTGGTTGAACTCCCATTGACTTCAATGGGAACATTTGTTCCTAACCGCATCAGAATTGGGCCCTCGGTCGGGAAGACACGTTCCCGATCCGATTTGGAAGGAGCAAATGCCGTTAGGAGGCCTTCCTAACCGCATCAGAATCAGGCCCTCGGTCGGAAGCTTTTCCAACCCGCATCAGAATCGGGCCCTTAGTGTTAAGCGAAATCAAAAAGAAACAAGAAAAACAAGAAAAATCATCTATACGCATCAGGTAATTCAACCTGAGATATTGCATGGTTCTATAGTTAACGTACAGGATAGACTATCTGGTACATAATTCCACAAGTGGACACATAATTACGAATCCAGCATTGAAAAGAGGCATGCCTGGTCATTATGTGCAATCATTTAGTCAATGTGAAAGGATTTACACAAGGATTCATTCTCATCAAGCTAATTCTTCTACCGCATGATGTAATTAGGCATATAGAGTCACAAAAGTCCAAAGAGGGATGTAGATTAATCAACCAATATAATATTCCACTATTTGGCATTGAGGCCTGGTTGCGTGTAATTATTGACAATGGTTTCCTAGCGTTACAAATCGCATCATCCTTATCTAATATTCATTCCAGTAGGGTAAAAGAAAAAACATGTAACGGAAAGGGTAAATGCAGAAACATAATTACGATATCATGGTACGTTATGAAGAAGGGAAAAGGAATTCGAATTCGAGAAAGACATAAGTTAGAGGCATTCCTAAAAGCTCAATTAGCTGATTACAGAACGGTAAAAATCCGATACGAAAAAGGAAAAGCATTTCGAATTCGAGAAAAGACATAACATAGCATGTCAGTTTTACACGCGCTTTACAATAAATAGTGACTCCGAATGTGTTTATTTGCTTTAGGATTACGAACATTGCTAACGAACCCCTGGTAAGCGGTTGTTTTACTATTATGTACTTTTACCGTTCTGTAATCAGCTAAAAGAGCCCTTTAGGAATGCCTCTAACTTATGTCTTTTCTCGAATTCGAAATGCTTTTCCTTTTTCGTATCGGATTTTTACCGTTCTGTAATCAGCTAATTGAGCTTTTTAGGAATGCCTCTAACTTATGTCTTTTCTCGAATTCGAAATGCTTTTCCTTTTTCGTATCGGATTTTTACCGTTCTGTAATCAGCTAATTGAGCTTTTTAGGGATGCCTCTAACTTATGTCTTTCTCGAATTCGAATTCCTTTTCCCTTCTTCATAACGTACCATGATATCGTAATTATGTTTCTGCATTTACCCTTTCCGTTACATGTTTATTTCTTTTACCCTACTGGAATGAATATTAGATAAGGATGATGCGATTTGTAACGCTAGGAAACCATTGTCAATAATTACACGCAACCAGGCCTCAATGCCAAATAGTGGAATATTATATTGGTTGATTAATCTACATCCCTCTTTGGACTTTTGTGACTCTATATGCCTAATTACATCATGCGGTAGAAGAATTAGCTTGATGAGAATGAATCCTTGTGTAAATCCTTTCACATTGACTAAATGATTGCACACAATGACCAGGCATGCCTCTTTTCAATGCTGGATTCGTAATTATGTGTCCACTTGTGGAATTATGTACCAGATAGTCTATCCTGTACGTTAACTATAGAACCATGCAATATCTCAGGTTGAATTACCTGATGCGTATAGATGATTTTTCTTGTTTTTCTTGTTTCTTTTTGATTTCGCTTAACACTAAGGGCCCGATTCCGATTCGGGCCGGAAATCTCTCCGACCGAGCCGGACCCGGAGAGATTTCCGACCGAATCGGACCCGTGCAGTCCGACCGAACGAGTCCGATGCATTCGTATGCCACCGGACACGAGTCGGTCGGACTCCCATTGAACTCAATGGGAGCCGGTCGTACAACGCGTACGCGGGCTCCCATTGCCTCAATGGGTGCGAGGCGGACAAGGGCGCCCCTACAGCAAGTGCGCCGCGAGCGCCCGCGGCGTACACGCACAGGTAGGGGGGACCCATGGGTCCCCCTGTGTGCGCCTCGCATGGGTACGCGTGACAGGGGGTCCGACACGGACCCCCAAAGTACGGCTCCGACAGCGAGTTCGAGTCGGACGGCGCGAGTCGGTCGGAGCGGTCGAGGTGCGCATCGTACTTACCCGGCCGGAAAACGTCTCCATTGCGCGGTGCGAATCGGGTCCGAGCGAGTCGGTCGGAGCGGTACGATCCGGGTACGAGTCGGTCGGAGCGGTCGGGTCGCCCGGACGAGTCGGTCGGCGAGTCGCATCGTACTCGCTCGGCCGGACCCGCGTACGATTCGGTCGGGAACAAGGGCTCCGAATCGGATCCGGTAAAGCCGAATCCTATTCGGAGCCCTACCGGCCGAGATCGGAATCGGCCCCTAAGTTCGTATACACATGCCATAATGTGATACTTATACCTAACTTGACCCTGTGATCTTATTTTTCCTTATTTTTCCTTTTCTCCCCCTGTGTGCCCCACCCATTTTCATCCCCCTCCTCCTTACCTTTGTTCTCTGTCCTTTAAACTTTAAAAATAATAACTTTCCACCGCTCACCATGTATTCATACTACTCTTTCACTCCCCTTCTTAACTTCCTTTCCTTTCCTCTACATCTACACACTTTCAGCCTTGAAAAAGCCCTCGGCCGATGGGCCACTAGGGCGAAACACGTGTCGGCTGTTTACTTCACTGTTCTTGTTCTTGTTCCATGTATGGAAACACCAATAAATACTACACATTGGAAAAGCACTTAAGCACGATTGGAAATTTATTCCGCACTAACGCATACTAATCGAGAGGGCACAATCCTCCATCTCTCTCTAGACCCTCCCAATGTTGGTGGGGGGTTTACTGATGGTGGAATTTTCTAAATTGAATTTAATTAAATGGTGATCGGACCAGATACATGGCGTGATAGATATATGGGACACTGCTAAATTAGTGGTCCACATTTGATCTAGGGTGTGGCCTTTGTTGTGCGTGGCCGTGAATATGTGCTGGGAGAAGTTTAAGTTGCTGACTAGTTCAGTAAGTTCAGCTGACTGTGGCCCCCCTAGTACGTCATTTGCCCAGTAGTTGAAATCACCTATTAGAATGACTCTGGTATGGGTAGTTGCTAGGTTGGCGATTTGTTCTCCTAAGGAGTGAGGGAAGAGAGGCATGTGTTGAGGGGGTCTGTATACTAATACACAGATAATTGGTGCCAACTCGGTTTCTGGACCTTCAGTGGTTGGTGTTAAGCTCCAATGGACATTATTTGCTAATGGCAGCCATATTGGTCCTACCTTTGTTTCGCTGCAGTTGCCACTCGTAAAAGAGGTTCTCTATTTCAGCCGAAGGGCACTGCTGGTTTGAAGGGCACTTGGTTGGACATGTTGTTTTGCTGGTCTTTGCTAGCTTGATGAGGTTGTGGGCTATTAGTAATCAGTTAGTGAGTGAATGTGTGAGCGATAAGTGTGCAAATGATAGAGGCGGAGCTTTTGGTGTGAAGCCACCTGACAGTAATGCCCAGTATATGACTAAACGAATGAAGCAAGGGTTTTATATGTTAATGTAATTCTTTTTTTTTAAATTCTTTTTATTAGATTACATATAAGAAAACATCTTGACGGTTCAGTAAAATATCGACATAACGACATGCTTCCGTAAATATTGATACATTCTGTCATAAATGTGACACCATTACATTTTTAGTGCAATAATTGGGCTAATACAGTTCTACACTCTTAATATTCAGCTCGAGGTCACCGGCGACTCACTCGGGGGGGGGCTTCACAAATGTTCCCCCTGTAGGTGTTCCACTTGCCCCATATTCTTTCCCATTTTTTTGGGCATCCCCGGTGTATATATGCCGCCCTCTCAGCCACCATGACTCCATCCATGTCCCCACGCCATTCTTGATATGTTGGTGCGTTAGGATTGCCACAATATTTGGCAATGTTCCGTTTTGCCAACATCATGCCTAATGTTGCCTAATCTTGCCCCGCATGGTTGAGATCTGTTGGTTCCCATATGTTTAAAATACATCTCTTGGGCTCTGGGGCAATCGTTACTCCACTCACTCGCGTAAGTATGTTCATGATTGTCTCCCAGTAAGTTTTTATTACTGGGCAGTCCCACAGTGTATGGTAGAAGGAGCCATCCCTCCCGCATTGTCTCAGGCAAAGTCGGTTGTCAATTTTCCCTATCTTATGAAGGGTTGCTCTAGGATAATAAATACGATGAAGTATTTTTAATTGAACTAATCTTAATTTGGAGGACATTGCCACTTCGCGGGGGGATGCTAGGGCTTCCTGCCAATCAGTCTCATCTAAGTCTCCCATCTCTCCTTGCCATTTTTCTCGGAGGCCCTTTGTTGGGTCTGGTTGATTATTGATTAGTTTGCGGTAAGTGAGGGAGATGGCCTTTTTATCTATCCTCTCTGTTAGGAGCCTATCCTCAAGCGGGGAGGCTTCAGGGAGTATAGTTCCTCTTGGTATGGCTTTCTGAAGTGCGTGTTTAATTTGAGTGTAACGAAACAATTCTGTTGCTGCCATCTCATATCGTTCTTGGAGTTGTGGAAAAGTCACTATGTCCTCTTTCTGCCAAAGGTCCCCCACCGTTGATATTCCAATTGAATCCCAATGTTTAAATCCCTTACTAGTAATAAGTCTGCCCAGTCGCTGAGTCTCCCATAGCGGAGTCATTTGCGTTATCTGTTCGTCCCACCCTAGCTGTCTGAGTGCCTTGGGCCAAATTTGCACTGTGTGTGCTGTGGGGCCCGGTAGTGATATTTTTCGATTTTTGTTGTATAAATGTCGCATGATTCCTCCCTCCCCTAAGCTATTCCTGTCGGAGCAAAACGCTGGGTCAGTCTGTGAAGTGTGCAGCCACTGATTCACCACAATTAATTGTGAGGCCCAGTACTATATTTGTATGTTTGGGAGGGCCATTCCGCCATCATACCAACCCTGTATTAATTTTTTCACTGCAATTCGGGCCGGTTTGCCATCCCAAAGCAGGGTAGTCACTTCTGCTTCAATCGTCTTGAAATAAGACATAGGTATCAGGAATGGTGTGTTTTGAAGGGCATATAAAAATCTGGGGAGTGCCATCATCTTGAAAAGTGCTGCCCTCCCGAGCAGCGTTAGTGGCAGGGAACGCCAATGTTTTGTGTCTTGACGAAGTCTTTGTAGGGGCGCCATAAGGTTTTTTGCCATAAATTCTTCTGGCCCTAAGGTGATATATATTCCCAAATACTTGAAGGAGCCAGTGGAATCTGTATAGTGCACCCCTTTGGTAGCTGTGGTGGAGGACCGTGTATGATATAGAGGATTGATTTAGCCCAGTTAATAGAATACCCGGAAAATTTACCGCACACGTCACATATATCTAAGAGCCTGCTGATGGAGCATCTAGGGGAAGCTACATAAAGTAGTATGTCATCCGCATACAGGGATATACGGTCTTCCCATCCCACCGCCCATTTGAGGCCTCAAATGACAGGGTCTCTCCTTATCCAGGCTGCTAAGGGCTCTAACACTAAAGCGAATAAAAGTGGTGAGAGGGGGCAGCCCTGACGTGTACCGTGTCCAAGGGGGAAGTTAGCTGAAATATGACCGTTCACTACTACATGTGCTAAGGGTTTCGTATAAAGCAGCTGAACCCATGCGCAAAATTTAGGGCCAAAACTCATATGTTTCAAGACGGCAAACAAGATGGGCCACTCCACCATGTCAAAGGCCATGCGTGCATCTAAGGAGAGGATTGCTGCTGCCTCCTGGATCGTGGAAGTGTGAGCGAGTACGCAATGTAGACATCGTAGGTTAAGTGCTGTGTTTCTACCCGGCATAAAGCCGGATTGGTCTGGATGTATCAATTTAGTGAGATGGGGTGTAAGTCTGGCCGCTAGGGTTTTAGCTAGTATTTTGGCCTCTGCGTTTAGCAGCGATATCGGCCGGTATGATGCACAGGCCATGGCGGGCTTCCCGGGTTTATGAATGGCTACTATCGCCGCCATATGCTGGTCTCTGGGGAGCTCTCCTACTTCTAGACTATCTACGTACATCCGTAGTAGATGCGGTGTGATTGTCGTAGCTGTCTTCTTGTACATTTCGATGGGTATACCATTAGGACCTAAGGCTTTCCCTGATTGTATGGATCCTATGGCCAACGCTAATTTGTCTGTGGTGAAGTCTGTTTCAAGGTCCTGAGCTTCTTCTTGTGTAAGTGTGGGCATACTAATATCTCTGAGAAATGCCTGTGCCTCTTGGACTGTAGTGGTGGTTTCTGAGGTATATACTTTCTCGTAGTGCGCTGCTAACGTGTTTACTATCTTTTGGGGGTCTGTTATGGGATCCCCTTCTTCTACTTGTAGCAGTGCGACCCAGCGGCTAGCTCGCTCTTTTTTATCCAACCAAGCCAAAATTTTCCCCGCTTTATCCCCCACTTCATACACTTTATGTTGGGTGGCTAAAAGTTTAGACTTGGTTTCTTCCCACAAATACTCTCTATATCCCTGCTTTTTTAAATGAAGGTCGTGGGCAGTGTCCGCGGTGGGGTTTGTGGCATGTGCGCTCTCAGCGTGACTTAGCTCTTGTTCTAAGGTTTCTACTTGTTGTTTTTTTTCCTTTTTATGACCAGCGATTGCCGATATGGCCTGCCCGCGAAGAACTGTCTTGTATGCTTCCCACAGCACTGTTGGAGATGCGACCGAGTGTTCGTTCTCCTGAAAATGTTGCTGCGTCGTTTTGGTCAGGGTCTTCCCGATTTTGGGATTCTTGAGAAATCCCGGATATATCGGGGAAAGTCCGACGTTGAATGTTAGTAGGATGCATATATTTCACTACGACTGGGGAGTGATCGGAGATACCTCTGGGTAGGTGAGTTGCCTCTTCCAGCTTTCCCAAACTATCTGCCAGTGTTAGTATATAGTCTATCCTAGATAGACTATTATGTGCCCCGGAGTAAAATGTGTATTGTTGTTTTGAAGGAAATTTGTATCGCCATATATCTATGAGGCCCATTGCGTCGAGGAACTCAGCAAATCGGGGATTGGTATTATGTTGCTCTTTGGGTGGCTTACGATCTAGCCTATCGTTGATTGTGGTATTAAAATCGTCACCTATAAGGAGTTCCCCTTCAGGGAGTGCCAGAAGGAAGGTACTAAGGGCTGGAAATGCCAACGAATGGAGCGCCGGCGGGATGTATACTGAGACAATATTATATACCTGTCCCTCCCATTGATATGTAATGGCTACAAATCGTCCCTGGTCCTCCGTCCATGTTCATTTAATTATGATTGGGAACTGTTTCCGAATCAGGATACCTACTCCTCGTGAGCCGGATGTGAACTCCAAGTGTGCCACCATTCGGTAACCCCATCTGTCCAAGGCCTTACATGTAGTTCCTACCAAATGCGTCTCCTGAAGGAGGGCCACTGCCGGTGAATGCCTTTTGATGTACTGTAAAATCAGACCTCTCTTTATTTTATCCCCCAACCCGTTGACATTCCACGATAAAAGTGTTAGTGGGGGACCATCTGATATAGGCACTGATATGCTAGTGGACGCTTCCTGGACCGGTATCTTATCCTTCCTCATCATACCCAAGTGTCATAGGGGATTGCCGATCATTCTGTGTGAGAAGCCTAAAGTGGAAATATTGAGTTCGGGCCGTCAAATGTGTAAAACAATAAACACCAATTAACATAAAACCAACTATTCCTTTACCCTTGCCCACCCGCCTCCCTGCCTCCCTGCTTGACGGATTTAGAACTACCCGCCACCCCAACTTCGCAGAGTGCTTAATACCCATCCCTTGTACCTGTATGGGGGGGGAGATTCGTCCGCTAACCCCGCCATGCACCCCATCTCTGTAAGGAAACGTGTCGGCATGATCAAACTCTTGGGTTAATACATTCGAAAATAAGGGGGTGACCACCTGATCCGAACCATTATTGGACTCCCTTAATATCACAATTTGCTTTGTCATCTTGTCGCTGTCGCGATATACCAGGCCGATACATTGTGACTAAGAGTGTAATCACCAATCATTAATTTTCATTGTCAGGATTATGTCCACTTTGTGCAGTTCCTTGTTCGTTTCTCACTGTTCGCCACTACCAGCTGATTGTTCTTGCCTAAGAGTTTTCTCACTCTTCTCCGCTTGCTTGCGATGACCTGTCTTGTCCACCCGTTGCTCCTGGCTCTGTTGGTGTTCCGTCTCGCGAGTGCTGTGTCCCTCGTCTGCCGGTTCGTCTTGAGCCCGGGGCCAGACGCCTTCCCTCCAGCCACTCCTGAGCCTCCTCGGGTGTCGCAAAGAACCACGTCTTCCCCTCCGCCTCTACTCTCAGTTTTGCCGGGAACAACATTGAGTATTTAAGTTCACGGTTTCGGAGTTCCTTTTTATCTCTAGAAATCCATGGCGCTGTTTCGATACTGTAGCCGTATAGTCCGGGAAGATCGCTATAATGCTGTTGTCTATACGGAGTGGAGGGGCCACGCGGGCCGCCTGGAGTATCAAGTCACGGTCTCGGAAGTTAAAAATACGGGCAAGGATAGGTCTCGGGGGGGCCCCTGGCCTGGGCTTACCTCTGGGCACTTGGTGAGCTCTCTCCACTGAAAAATAGTTGGATAACACGCATGGCTGTAGGTGGTTCGTGACCAAGTCTTCAACGAATAGGTCGAGTGGCATTACCTCTGTCTTTTCCGGTACGCCAAGAATTCAAATGTTGTTACGGCGCGACCAGTCTTCTTGATCATCGAGCTTGGCCGAAAGTACAGTGGTAAGAGTTTTTGTTGTTGTCTCAACTTCTGCCGTTCTAGAGGACATTTTTTGAAAGTCTGCTCGGAGTAGGGATATCTCAGTTGAAAGTGAACCGATACGGGAGTCTAGGAAGGTATGGACATTGTTCAGAGTTGTGAGAATATCTTGCAGAGTAACTTCTGACCCCTCCGTCGTTGCAGGGTTTGCGGCTTGGGCCACGTCACGGTCTGGAGGGTCCGGTTGAGCCTTAGTGTAGGCATATTTGTCCAGTTTAGGTTGTTGTGTTCCCCGCTGGCCTCTGCCTCCCATCACTGCACTTTTCTCGGCACATTACGCTGTTTAGTGGGGACCAGGGTGGTACTCACCGCTGCCGGTCCACCGAGTCACTCGCGTATCTAGCGTGAAGGATCTGGGGGGTTTTTACCCTCTTCGTGGTTTGCTTTATTACTGGTGTTAGTCCGGCTTTTAGTATTGCCGGGAGGCCTCATCCATTGGAGAGCTCGTCGTCCACAGCAACCTCGGTCCCACGCAGTCCCGGCAGACTCAACCCTCCTCTGGCGTAACCTGTGATGTTAGCACGTTATGGTATATATGATGGGCAGTCCATAGGTTATTTTATGCTATTTGGAGCAGCCAGACCACAGCGCGAAAGCCTTTTTCCCAGGGTGAAGGCAGTGGCATCAAGGGGGGGCAGGGGGAGATAATTCAGCCTCACCCCCGAAGTTCGTGATATGCACTGTAGTGGGTCTTCACTCTATATTTGCCGGGGAACACAAGGCCGGAGCAATCTGATACCTGCGGGGCCGCTGTGGTGCATTCCCCCTTCTATTTATTCCACTATTTCTCGTCACTGACCTTGTCTCCTGGGGCCTCTGCACCTGGTTGCTGTCTGGCGCGGCCGTGCCGCCAAGGTTCCCCCGTCAGTTGGGGTCAGCATTCAGCGGAGCAATGGCGGGGCTCCGGCGGTAGCCGGCAGCCGGAGTCACTGCTGCGACACGCCTCGCCGCGCACTAGCTCCGTTTTTTTCCCGGGTCCCAGGACAGATTTGACTGCGCCTCCTTACATCGTGTGTCCGCGTCTCGGCTGGAGTACAGTTGAATATTGGTCCTTGGTAATGCGAATACTTCAGCCCGATTTCTCCGTAGCGGCGCTCTCCGTGTGGGCGGGGCTGAAAGCACTCGAGCTCCCGGCTCCTCCGTAGAGTGCAGGCCGCACCCTTCCGAGTCAGTGTTTCCCCGCTGGTTTATAAAGAATGGGTCTTATCCGCCTCCGCCACCGACGGTGAACTGCTCCGACGTACTTCCCCTTACTTTTTACGGCACTTATGCCTGCGGATAAATTTTCGGATGACGGGGATGCCGGCTGGGTCCCTGAGCTGTTGTAGGCTGCGGCCATTTCGTTCGGCTGCTAGCCACGCCCCCTCTGTTAATGTAATTCTTAATTAAACTTGTATTGTGTTGCTCGGTTGGATGCCTGGAAGGGTCTAATTTTAGTTATTGGCATATCCTACATTTTTATGGCACAATCTTGTTGCAGTCTGGGCATCAGAGGTAGTCTAGGACCAGCCTCTGGCTTGGGCCCATGGGTATAGGGAAACCAAGCTAGGCTCGAGCCTGGCTTGAGCTGAATACCTGGTTCGGACTAAAGCTTTGTCCCATGGGGAATGGCTCAAAAATAGAGCAAGAACAAGCACTCCTGGTACTGCCCCTTCTCTCCCTAATGCAGTTTTTAAAACACAAAAAGTATTAAACGTAAGGCAGCTGAGTGGATGTATAAAATATGCTTTTCTGACCAAGTATTATCTTTCTTGGCTGAATCATGGCAACATCATTGGGGCACAGACATGTTCTTGAATATCTCTATGATTATGGTTAGAAGATAATTATTTTATTAAATGTCACTCAATGTAGGATGGAGTCTAATGTATTTAAATTGAAACCTACAGATATTGAAGAAATAACTTCTTTTAAATTTGAAACAGTTTAAAGCATATTTTTACATAACATTTGTTGCATGATTTACATGCCAACTCTTGTGAATGACTTGCCCAGAGACGTTTTAAGGTATGGGCAAATTGGGCAATTGTCTGGGGCCCCTCACCTTCCAAGGCCTCCCCTGGGAAAGTGAACTTTCTCTTTTGCTCAATAATACATATTTCTGTCTTTCTGGCCTTTAATGTAAAATTCAATTTTGTTTGTTAATATAAGGCTTAAATTACCAGACAATGGGAAATAAAATTCAAAGTTATTTCAAACAGGGACCCCCCCAAAATATTTCTTGCTCGGGCCCCCATAATTCTTAATTTGACGCTGTTTCTTGCTTGGTCTTTACATATCTGGCCCTGCGCCATTGCTAAGCCACTGCTTGTTGACTCAGCAGTGCCTTAAAGAAGACTTGCTGGGGCTTTTACCCTCCTGGAAGTGTCTGCACAGTTGTTGTAAAACTGTAACAGATGGTGAGTGGGAGTGGTTGTGGACAGAAAAAATGGAGGTCCCATCATCTGATGGATGGGGTTAATAATTATGGATTACGGAGCCTATTTGCTTAATTTGTAAAAATAAAAATGCAGGTGTCCACATTCTTGAGGGCCTGTCACTGCCAGTGCTAAGTGCCAGGATTAACAAATAATATTGCTACCTAGGTTTGATTCCATCTCATGGACAAGAGGAAACCACCCAGAGGGGTAACAAATTGCCACCTGCCAATGACTTATGTAAAAACGGAAATATCTAGATACCATTTAACGGATTCAACCAAAACTGGCATGGATCGAGAATTCATTCAAAAAATACATTTGATCATACTATTAGTCCTTTTACAATTTATTGGATCATTGCAATATATCACAAATGTAATACATAATAAATATGTCATGTCTCTTTCTTTCACTACAAAACACTTCATGGCTCTTGATCTGACTCTTGCATGCTCTTTTTCATCCATGCTTTCTCACTTTTTTTAAATCTTTTTCTTTATCCATAATTTTCTCTTTTATCTATTTCTCTATTTTGTTCTGAGCCAAAGTCTGATAATAAAAAATAAGTCCCTTTCCTCAAAAAATGAGTGTGACCACCACCAGCTCACATTAAGCACTGCTAAGCCTGCACGTCTTGGCAGAGAGGAAAATGTTCTAAAAGAAAGTCCTACGTCGATATTAGCAGACCCTTGTGATTGTAAACAGAGATCTAACATAGTTGAGGCTGTGGCACACCATTAAAAAAAAAAATCACTTCTTCCTAAGAACATGTGGGAAGAGGGAGACCAAGCAACAAGTGATGAACCACTTATGATTTGGTGTTTAGAAATTCCAGGATAGGTGTTTCTGATAATGTAGAGAACCAGGGCCCAATGTATGAAAGTTTTTCAATTTGCAAACTAATAACAAACTGAGTTGCAAGTGATCATAACAATGACATTTTGTAATAAGAAAGTACCATCAAGTGGAAGCAGGTGGTAATTAGACACAGGGCAGAACAGGGGGTAGAGAATGCATCTGCTTTTTTTCAAAATAGCGACTGTGTTTTCAATGGGGAAGGGAAGGGGGTGTTTGGGAGCACATTATAAAAAAACGTGGCAGATGAAGATATTTAGAGTTTGTAGGACACTCTTTGACCAGAAAGAGAAGAAGAGTCATGGGAAGTCCAGAGTTAGCAGCCAGTTATATTAGAGCCCATACAGGAAATGGACCGTTTGTTAGGGACAGACACACATAGAACCCAGACCTTACCAACACATGTGAAGGTCCTATGTTCACTGTATCTTCTTGCCTCAGGTAATTCTCAAGGCACTGTAGTTGCAAGAGGTGGGGCGTCCCAGAGTGCCTTGTCCAGGGTATTCCATAACTTTCTGGATGCCTTGTTGAGTGCAATAGACACCTGTAAGAAATTAGGAGTATTGGTTGAGGGAGGTGAGGGCCCACCTCAAATAATAATCACAATCCTTGTCAGGGCAAACCACAAAAGTCACCAAATAAACCTGTGCATGACACAAAGCAGTCTGGCTTGACTGAGGGCACTATGTGAAGTATTTATGCAGTATTAAAACAGTAATAAAGTCGAAATGCAAAACAATAAAAATCCCAAAATGAATTAGAAAAATAGAGTATGATTTAATGAACAAAATGACACACAAATGACAAACATTCTGTAAGAGGAACCAGAGTTATTAATTTTTAAAAGAGCTGTTTTGGTATCCTACCCGCACCTCGTTGAAAAGTGCTTCACATGTTATATGTAACCCTCCAGCAGACCTTTCACTAAAATGTCAAAATGCAGCCCACTGTGATTGGAGTCTGACTGGCTAGCTGGACAAAAGAGGGCGCAGGCCTAGGTATTAGCTGCATCTGCCTTTGACAGAAGAGGCCTCCTTTGAAATGTAGCCAGTCCTGGTGCTCAGCCAGCAGGCCATCCTATCAAGGGAAGGCCAGCAGATGCCCACATACAAGCTCTTTGTCCCCTGTCTGGGTGAAATACACATACTACTCAGTATGACACTGGACATTGGCAGTAAAAAGCCTTTCAGGTTTAGGCAGGAAAATGACAACTTTCTAAAAGTGTAATTTCTACAATAACAATAAAAAATCCGACTTTACCATTAATTTGGGTTTTAAATTACTATTAAAATGAGTCTTTGAAATGTTTCTTCAACTGCTCTAAAACTAAATTTAGCCCTTATTAAAAGAAATAAGCTAAACCAGTGTTAATCTATGAATGAATGAATATATTTATTTGTGTGATTACTTAAAACCATTACAATTTTAAAAGACGTAAAAGGCAGAAGAACAATCAAATTTAAAACAATTTTAAATACAAAAATGCTCAGTAAATGTCATGTAAATGATATGATGTGTAATAAATTAATTCTCGTCCCAGTATCTTGTGGCTGAATAGTTTTCCATGTGGTGAGTTACAACGGGGCTACTATGAAGATTAGTCTATTTTCATTTGGGGGTCTTCAGTGGGGTGCGAGTGCTTTTTAACCCAACATGCCGCAGTGGAGAGAACAGTATTTTCCTGTCAGCGTGTCATGCAGCCATGCATGGAATGTGTGAGGTTGAAGGTGTCCGTGGTGGCTTTAGGTCCTGTCGGCAATGGAAAATCATGTAGAAACAGGGCCCCTTGTGGCATGCGACTCATCTGACTGTTGATCACTCCCTGCTATCAATCAATCACGCGTTTGTTAAGCGCAACTACTCACTCGTAAGGGTCTCAAGGCGCTGGGGGAGGGGGGTTTCGCAGGTTCCAGTCATCAAGGAGGGGGTCTGTCGAAGAGCCAGGTTTTGAGGTTTCTTGTGAAGATGGGGAGAGATGTTGTCTGTCTGAGGTGGAGCGGGAGGGAGTTACAGGCTCTGGCCGCGAGGAAGGAGAAGGAGCGGCCGCCTGATCTGGTCTTTCTGGTGTGGGGGACCACGGCGTAGGAAAGCTGGGCTGATCGTACGGTCCTTTGGGGTGCATGGAATTTGAGTTGGCTGTTCAGGTAGCTTCGATAGGGAGCCAGTGGAATGTGCGCAGGTGCTGGGAGATGTGGCAGTGTCTTGGCAGGTTGAGGACCAGTCTTGCGGCGGCGTTCTGGATGTTCTGTAGCTTGCGTGTGAGGTTTTTGTTTATTCCGGCATAGAGTGCGTTGCCGTAGTCGAGTCTGCTGGTGACCAGGGCGTGAGTGACGGTCTTTCTGTGTTCGAGGGGGATCCATTTGAAGGTCTTACGTAGGAGGCGGAGGGTGTGGAAGCAGGAGGATGAGACAGCGTTGATCTGGCGGTCCATTTTGAGTTTGGAGTCCAGGATGATTCCCAGGTTGCGTGCGTGGTCCGTGGGGGTGGGCGGACTTCCGAGAGCAGGGGGCCACCAGGTGTCGTTCCAGGCATTGGGGTGTGGGCCCATGATGAGTACTTCTGTTTTGTTGGTGTTTAGTTGAAGGCAGCTGTTTTTCATCCATTTGGCGACGGCTTCCATGCCTTCTCGAAAGTTGTGTCTGGCGGTGTTGGGTTCGTTGGATAGGGAGAGGATGAGTTGGGTGTCGTCTGCGTATGACACAATGTATGTTGAGTCCGTAGGTTCTGACGATGGGGGCGAGCGGAGCCATGTAGACGTTGAAGAGCGTAGGGCTGAGGGATGACCCCTAGGGGACTCCGCAGGTGGTTGGTGTAGGGTCCGAGAGGAAAGGGGGGAGTCTGACCCGCTGCGTTCTGCCGGAGAGGAAGGAGCGGATCCAGTCGAGGGCCTTGTCTTGAATTCCTGCATCGTGGAGTCTGCGTATTAGGGTACGGTGAGAGACTGTGTCGAACGCTGCTGAGAGGTCGAGGAGGATGAGGGCTGCTGTTTCTCCTTTGTCACGTAGGGTGCGGATGTCGTCTGTTGCGGCGAGAAGGGCGGTTTCCGTGCTGTGGTTTTTTCTGAAGCCGGATTGGGAGGAGTCGAGGATGTTGTGCTCTTCGACGAATGTGGCGAGTTGGCTGTTGATGGCTTTCTCGATGACTTTTGCTGGGAAGGGGAGCAGGGAGATGGGTCTGTAGTTTTTGAGGTCGGTGGGGTCCGCTGAGGGTTTCTTGAGGAGGGGGTTGATCTCGGTGTGTTTCCAGTCGTCGGGGAACGATGCGGTTGCAAGGGAGCGGTTGATGGTGTGGCGGAGCATGGGTGCGATGGTGTCGGCGGCTCTGTTGAAAATGTGGTGGGGCAGGGGTCCGTGGGGGCCCCGGAGTGGATTGAATTCATCGTCTTCAGTGTATCTTCGGTGGTGAGGGCTGTCCAGTTGTCGATCGCTGGCTTCATGGTGTCGGGGGTGGTTGGTGAGGGTTCAGTGTGTTGGTTGTCTTCGTCAAAGTTGTCGTAGATGCTCTTGATTTTGTGGTGGAAAAAGGTGCTGAGTTTGTCGCAGAGGTCTTGTGAGGGGGGGATGTCGGTGGACTCGCTGGTTGCCACCTTTGCCGAGCCCCTTCCCTCCTTTGCCTCGTCCAGACATGTTCTCCTCGGTGCTGCGAGCAGAAATGCTATGGCCATTTTGTCTTTCAGGAGGGAGCGGGTGTGCTGTACAAAGTTACCAAAATTGGCCATATCTTTTACAGTGTCCAAGGTGTAAAGCTGGTGAACAGCTTCATTTGCTGTACAAGTGCTCTGATGGAGGAAGACAGGCCTGAGATGCATTCAGCGGGCCTGTCGCAGTGCCGGGCAGCATGAAAGTATATGTACCAGTGATTCCCTTTTGTATTTACACAGTCTGTACTCTATGATGCAGATGAGCAGCTTCCAGGTTGGATACACTTCTCTTAATGGAAGCAGTAACAGCCTCGCTGCTAAGATCTGGTTTAGGGCCCGTCTCCCCACGGCCTGATTGAGGTAGGATTTGTTGTTGGGAATGTTTGCAGCAGTTTCCTGCTTTCGTGGAGATCCCTTGCCTGGAGAGATTCCAAATCTAAAGTATGAGACCGAAGGCGCAGTTGTTTTTTTATCGTTCTTTTAACGGTTGTATAATCAATAATATTTGGATCCCAGTTCTCCGTGGTCAGTTGCAAGGATTCCTTTGCTGCCGTGAGTTTTGCAGACCAGGGGTTGTTAGGTCTGTTAAGAATGGTAGAACTATTTTGCCAGAGCGGCCAGCCCTTCAAGTTATTGTTGAATAAGATCGAATTCTAGGTGGATCAAGGTATATCTTGTGCAGGAGGGAAGATGGAATAGTTTCTTGTAAGCTGAGCATTGTATTTTTTCCAGATCCTCAGCTAGCATGCCGGGGAATGCCTGCTGCGCATAGTTGACCGACAGAAGCAGTTTGGCCCGTATTACCCTTCGTATAGCCGTTGTTGTAGGACTGTCGAGGGCGGCATTTAGCTTGCATAGGGCGTACGTGACCATCTTCCCTTTCAACCTCATATTTTGTAGATGGAGCAAGGGACAGCCTGTTTCGCACAACCAAGTGCCCAGGTAGTTATAGCCTTGTACACAGTCCAGGCTAAGTGTTCCCAGCCGCCATTTAATGAGCCTTTTTTTGGGTGGCTGCCAAAGATCACTATTTTAGATTTGCTTGCGTTGGCAACCAGCTTGTTCTGGAGGTTGTATTTAGCCAGTGCATTTAGAGCTTTTTGAAGGTCTACTTTGGTGTGGTCCAGAAGGACTAGGTCATCTGTGTATTGCATCAAATGGATTGGTTTTTTCCCAATTCTTGGGGTGGCAGAGAGGCCCCGATTGACTTTCTTGTCCAGGACAAACGCGCCAGCGATCCTTCCGTGTCAAAGCGGTGAGTTAAGCTTGTGCTTGAAGCGGCCGAACTAACAGGCGCAGCTTGATATGCCTTTATCATAGCGATTAAACTATCTGCTCAGACACTATGTGGTGCCACAAAAAATCTCCATACACATGTTCATCATAGTCCCGCTATCTACGCTATTGCTCGAGACATTCAGTACAATTTTTCAACGTGACTGGGTTTTGGGCTGTTTCCTAATACATTATGATGCTGGAGGCAATGGTAATAACTATACGGGATGGAGTGCGATTTCAACAATCACTCTGGCTATTGACTCATGTAATTTAAACTAACTCTTGCTACTTTGTCTCTGACTGTGAATTTCCAGTGAGAAGTGAATTCTTAAGAACAACCCCATCTGATTATGACCACGCTAGGGATATTTAATCAATAGTACTTTATGCATCCCTGAAAGACTCAGGCAGTTCTCTTGGACTGAATTTTGACTACAACTGCAACAACTTTTCTCAATGTGAAATCTAGACACATTTGTTTTTTCAGTTTCTATCCTACATAGAGTTGACTTTGTCTCCTCTCCGTTTTATGCTTGTTGCTATCGCTTTCATTCAAACATTGCTTCCAACACCTCAACCTCTATTAGACAGGTGGGAGTTGGGTTCACACCTTAGGCACTCTCGCCAAGGACAGATGGGACACTTTGCCTGACTACTGCAGGTGAGTAGGCCCCATCATAGATAACCTTCTATGATGTTTCAATTCCCCGTAATACTGCACAATACCCTTTATGAGTAGAATTCATCTGGGTGTTTTTTGGGATGTTTCGTTTTACATAACGCATGTATGGATAATCATGTCTTGACAATTTGTGTGAGTCTGATTTGACAAAAATGGGCTGCTAGATGTCACTGTGTTAAAAATTGACAACTGCTTGGTATGTTGTTTATGTTCCCTAACAGGTACCACCAGTGAATCCACCATCTTGAATTCCTTGGATCACTGGTTTTGTATATACCGCAGCAATGTTTAGTTTGGTGATTGTTTGCACACTTATTTACACTCCTGGCAGTAGCTAGTATTGGATCCTGAAGAAAGCCCCGACACTTCTGAGGTCATTGACTGAAACATGTCGATCACTGTCTAGTACGACTGGATCTAATAGTTTCCGTCGTACCTTTTGTTTTTAATCCTAGCACAAGGAAGCCAGAATAAAGGTCATGTGGTGAACCTTGTAGCTAGTTTTAATTCACATTTTCACCTGCACTGCACCCCTCACGACACCCTACAAGCTCACATTGGGTTTTAGAAATAACCCCTCTAATACAAAAAAACATCCCTGAGCTCCTCCCTCGTAGAGAGGGGATTGCAGCCAGCACCATGACTAGGTTTCAGGGTGCGAAGAGGATTCCCAATGATGAAGCATGCCACCATTGGTGGGTGAGGGAAACCATTCATAAAAGGGACTTCTCCTTTTGAGTCAGCCCATTTTTCTTCTTTTTCTTCTTCTATTTCTTTTTCTTTTCCTAAGACCCGAGGGCTCTTTGTGCATTGAGTTATTTGATTTGGGGAGTTTGCCCTCGCTGGTCTTTTAAATTTCCTCAGGCCCCCCCCCTTTTGTGTATACGTGGCAAGGGAGGCTCCACATAGCGCCGGGCCCAGATCTGCGGTGTATGGGTTAAATAATAATGGTGCCAGCACGCACCCTTGTTTTAGCTCTCAGTCTGTGACAATTGGTTCTGTGGCAGATTCTCCGGTGAGTTTGATCCTTACCCAGTTTCTACAGTACAGTGACTTAATAGCTCACAGTAATTTTGTGCAGATGTTCCACCCCTCCAGTTTCCACCAGAGGATGTTACGGACTACCCCATCAAAGGCTGCTGAGTAGTCGATGAAACAGGCAAAAACTGGGGGGGAAATGCGGGATACTGCTTGTTGGGCTAGGTACGAGAGGACTGTGATGTTATCAACTGTCGAGCCCCCTGGTCTATACCCTGTCTTACAAAATGGTAGAAGACCTTCGGTGTGTACCCAGTCGGCTAGTTCCAGCAAGAGAGTGCTGGCATAAGCCTTCCCCTCGATGTCCAGTAGGGCAATCATGCGGTAATTGTTTGGGTCTGTGTTTGCCCCTTTGTTAAATATAGGCTGCAAAAGAGAGCCTCTCATGAGTCTGGTACTTCCTCCAGTAGCCTACATTCTGCATGCAATGTTGTAAGGGTTGTGGCTCAAAAGCTTGTGTCCTCTCCGATTAGGGAGCCTGGCAGGCCGTTTGGACCCGGGGCACCGTCTTTTCTGATTCTTTTTAGGATGATACGTACTGCTGCTTCGCTTGGGCCGGCATATACTGCAAGAGACAGGGACACCTCAGCTCCCGTTTCTTCTGATGTTCTCTGCAGGATATATTAGTTTAGGCAGGTGTTTTCCTGGTCTCTGGTGTAGAGTGACTTCACGTGTGCAACCCATGTCTCGGCTGAAACCGAGTTCCCTCTATTTGATGCCCCATAGGCTAGATTATTGAAGTACTGCCAGAATTGTTGAGTTTTACTGGGAGCCAGTAGTTTAAAAAATTGTATCCATTTTTCCTCATGTGCTTTACGTTTGATTTTCCAGATAAGTTGTTTATGTTGCCTTGCTGCTGAGTTTAAATGCTTTTTTGAGGTTTTGCTTTTTATTTTCCTATGTGCTCTTTGTTTTGTCTTTAACAACAGCGTGCTTTGTTTGATCTCCGGGACTGTACCAAGGGTGTGAGTTACTATATTTGATTTTGTTCTCGCCCTATTTCCTCAGAACAGCGTGCTCAATTCTAGTGCAAGCTTTTCCCAGGCCTCTATGGTGTCCAGTTTGTTCGTCACTGATGGCCAGCCTTCCCAGGTAGATTTCCACCTATCAAATTTATTGCTGGTCGTTTGTGATAATTTTATTCTCTGCAGAAGTCTTTGCTGTTCCGCCATTAGTCCTCCCAAGAGGGGAGAGGATGCGGTGTGTTCCAGATGTTACATCCAGGCGGAGCAGCAAGGCTGCATGACCGCTTACATCCTGTGGGAGCACGTCATAACTTAGCATGACTTTGCCTATACGCTGGCTCAGGAAGATGTAGTCAATAGTTGTTTGATTGTTAAAAGTGGGTGGGTAAACTGGCCCGGGTCCGGCCTGTGTTGGTGTGAATTGGGCTGATTCTAAATTGTGAGTCTGGAGGAGGGTGTTAAATCTTGCTGTGTCGCCGGCGAACCTACTGTGAATGTTCCGTTCTCCCAGCCGATGCATGTTACTGTATGGGAGGTCATCCTTGCTACAATGTGAAATGACTTTGGAGATTTTTCACTGCCAGAACATGTAAAACGTTACATGTACATGTCCTGCTTTTAAATCCATGCACTCTGTCCTATGGGTGTTTAAGGCCTACCTTAGGGGTGATGTATAAGGATTTAAAAGGAAGATTTAAGTCTGCCAAAAGGTATATTTTGCCAGGTTGCAATTGCAGTTTTAAACTGCTAACTTAGGCTTCAATGTCAGGCATGAGACATGTTTTACAGTGTTACTTTAGTGGGTGGCACGAGTGCAGAAGCCCACTAGTAGCATTTAATTTACAGGCCCTGGGTGCCTGTTGTACCATATGTTAGGAAATGTAAAAGTACATTAGAGGTGCCAATCATGTGGATGCCAATTTTACCATGTTTAAAAGGGACAGCACAAGCCCTTTACCATTGGTTAGCAGAGCTAAAGTGAACAGAGTTCTATGGCCAACAAAAAACGGGTTCAGCAACAGAGGGCAAAAATCTGGGGTGACACTGTAGAAAGGGCAAATTTCCAACATGACCTTCTCACACACAAAAAAGCTAGGGTAGACTAATCAATACTTTGATGAGCTTCAGTGCTTCAATTCACATCTGAGCCTAACTGTACCCCTCTGTCACTACCTCCAGAATCACTGCATTGGCCCAATGGGAAGACATCTCCTCATCTGGGGACCCCATCTGTGAGGCTCTGGGCTATAGATAGCTCACAGAGGCATCCCAGTAGTCAGACAGTACCACCATGGCCAATAAGGTGATGTGGCCCACTACACCCCTAGCATCAGAATTCTGTACCCAACCCCAGGAAAACTCTGCCCATAAGGAAAACAGCCAACAGAGATTGCTGACAGATGTCAGTGTCAAGAACCAGTCCCTGTGGCCTCCCATTGCCAGGTGGAGGCTCCAACCTGGGGCCTTGGGCAGGCCTCCCTTTCAGCCTTGGGCAGGCAAGGAGTTCTCCACTTGCTATGGAGGTATCATTGGCCTCTTAGGTTTCTCACAGTGGGAAGCTATAGGAAAGTGCCCTTTTTATGGCCACCCCCCACTTTTTGCTCCAATGCTGATGGTTACGACTCTGACAGTGCACTGGAGCCTGCTGCCCAGACCCCAGTGCCAGTGCTCTATCCCTAGAAATGATATATATGAACTGGCAACCCTAATTGACAAGGACTTTAACCCCCTTATAAGTCCCTAGTATATGGCACCAGTGGTACCCAGGGCATTGATGTTAAAGGGGTCACCAGGGCCTGAAGCACTGTTTGTGCCACCCTGAGTGACCCAAGTAAACTACTGACAGCGGACCTGCTATTGGAGACTGCAGGAGCAGTGCAAACTGCTCAAATTTGACTTTGCTCTCACCACGTGTGGCAAAGTCAATGCACTACTTTTAATATATGCCAGTCACCCCTAATGAAGGCCTCCTGAGCCCAGGAGGCAGGGTGCATTATATTATAGGTGCGGACATATAAGTGCAAGCTGATATGTCCCTACAGTGGCCTTTTCCATTAAAGGCTACTATAAGTGATCAGCGCTCCAAAGGGTAACATGGGCTGTCACCCGGGCACACTCAAGGCCACCAGCTCCATTACGATACTTCAAAATATGCCATGTTTGGTATCAAACAACGTACCTCACCATCTCTGACATAATTCTCATGTCGAGGACCATGTGGAATGCACCCAGGTAGCTACCTTAGAGGCTGCCCACCTGGGTGCCCCAGCCTTTCCTGTACTCTGGCTGCCAGTCCGCAGCTGCTGCCACCATGACAGGAATCTGATCCCCTGCCAGGAGGTGTGAACTCTCCCAGGAGTCAGAAACAGTGGCCTGGACAGGAAGGAGGTCACACCTCCCACCCTGACAGGATGGCTAGAGAAGTGGCACATCAACGTGGTGAGCTTCAAAGCCTTCACCTCCTGTGATATGCAACTAGGCTGCCTCCCAAAGGAGGAAACAGCATTTCTTCTGTCCCCAGGCACATTTGCACCCATGCAAGCAGGAGAATTAGGTATTTACAAGGTGTACACCCCCAGAAGGCTAGGCACAACTCTAGGGTGGGCTACCTCATCTGTACAGCAAAGGAAGGTTTCTGCCATATTTAAAAGTGGCAGAATAGAGGGTTCTGGGTAGAAAAGGTGCCACACATTCCCGGATGTGGTCACCACAGGGGCAGATTAGTCGCTGGGGCTAGTAGCCCATTGGCCACTTGCACCCACACCCCTAATGCCCCTAAATCTAGGATTTAAGGGCTACCCCTGACACCAGCACCTCAGTTCTGATCTGACTTACAACAAAGGACAAAGAAGAGACCTGTGTCTGTGACAACAGGATCTGAACAAAGCAAAGGTGTGAAACTCAGTACCTGTGGCAACCTTCCTGGAACCGTATGACTGAGACTCGCCTGGACCAAAGACAGAGGGACCCCTTTTAGAGCCAAAGGCAACTCCAGACTCCCCTGGACTAGTGGCACTAGTCCCCTGCACACCGCAGGTCAAAACAACGTACCAGAACCAAAGAATCGCTGGCCATCAGGCCCTCCAAGGGATCACCCAAAAGTAGATGGCCCAGTACATTGTGGGAAGTGTAGTCCTGATCTGCAGCAAGCTTCAGGCAGCTCCTGTTTTCCCCCCAGACCCCCAGATGTCAAAATAATTTTCTGATAAGCTTACCACTGCCAAGGCTTGTTGATGGCCAGTCCAGCAGCCACCACCTTTTCTCAATGCTGCACCTCGAGGGAACACCGCATAACCTTCATCCGATGTCAGCAGTGGTTTCTTTGTCGACATTTTGCACCTGGTTCCCCACCACCACTGTGTAAGCGGTAAAACCAGCTAATCAGCGGCTCCCACTTCAGCACCACGGACAGCCAGGACAACTCTGCATCTGGGCTTCTCAAGCAGGTAAAATCGAACTGACCGTTGTGGCTTGGTCCTGGGACCCACATCAACTTTATCCTCCTTGGGGTCCACGCAACTCGACCTGCAAGTGACCGATTGTCACCAGTGCTTTTTCCCATTGACCACAATGCTAATGTTTTGTAGTATTGATTTGCAGTGATTTGTCCGTGGCAGGCCGGGTGGCACTACTCAAAATGGTAACCCTCCCGCGGCTACTATATTTATTTGGGACCTTGCTGGTCTGGATTCCAGCAACCTATTTCAAGCAGCTCCGTGCAATGATCACTGCTTTCCTGTGGGGCAAGGGCAGGCGCAGGGTAGCCCTCAACACACTCATGCGACCTCGAGCAGAGGGAGGTCTAGCGGTCCCAGACTACGAGACTTATTATTTAGCAGCCCAATTTCAATGGCTCACACAATGGGCAGCGAGGGCCACTAGGGGGGAGGAGGAGCCAGGAGAGGTCTTGGGGCCCCTGATGGTGCTGTCCCGCATAATACTGCGACTCCCACTCGGTACTACATCCCTCACCATAGAATTTGCCACAGCGCGGAAATGCTGGAACAGGTACCTGCGGAGGGCTTCTATTAAGAGTCCCTGTGCGCCAGAAATACCATTAAAGATGTGCAGGGCCCTGCCACATGGGGGCAACTGGCAGAGATTGGAGGCCTGGGAGCAGCGGGGACAGACTACCATGGGGGATCTTTACGAAGAGGGAGCCATGATCCCATTTGACGATCTACGGGCCCGCTACGACTTGCCAGGGGGTGATTTCTTACAATACACGGCCCTCACGGCGGCCATCAGGAAACATTGGGGTGGAGGACTAACAGGACCACCCACTTCTATGGGGTGCCAGTATGTGGTAATGGCAGCGGGCACCTTTAAAGTGGTGACGTGTCTCTATAGACGCATGACACTGGAGTCCCTATCCCCCCTGACTGCCCTAAAGCTCAAGTGGGAAACGGATATAGGGGAGGACATCCCGGACAAGGCGTGGGGTGAAATTGTGGAGAGAGCCTGGAAGAGCACGAGGAATGCGAGGTTTCAGTTAGTGCACTTTCATATTCTACACAGAGCATATCTTACCCCAGCAAGATTACACGCATATTTCCCGACCCAGCCAGCGTCCTGCCCGAGATGTACTGCAGACAGTGCAGACTTTAAACATATGATATGGGACTGCTCGTTCTTTGACAGCTTTTGGGAGGAAGTAACAGCTTTACTGACAGACCTCACTGATAGGGAACTAGACCCATCCATGGCTCACTGTATCCTACATTGGTGTCCCCATACCTCAAAGAACAAAATCACTAGTAAATTTATAGATTTGGGCTTCCTACTAGCCAAGAGAACCATCACCACACATTGGAAAGCGAGGCTGGGCCCTAGCATCGCTACGTGGAAAGCAAACTTCCTGAAATGGGGTGAGTGTGAGGGAGTGATTAGGTTACAAATCGCTAATCGCACGGGGAGTGAAAAGGCAATGGAGAGGGCGAGAGACTGGGAAATGCTTGTTGTAGCTCTCAAATCCCCTGAGGACGATGCGGTGGATGCATCTGTGGATGACCCTGTGGCAGCCATAGCTTAACGCATAGTCAGCTTTGAACCCACCTTCTTTTGTCTCCCCACGATTGGCAGTGGCGCTTGGCAGGCATGCCTGATTTCACTCAGCTTCCTCTCATTCCAATAGGTTGTCCCATTGCGACATTAGCTCTCCTGATCTTTCGCAGCCAGCACTTAAGTGACACGCCTGGGAGGGAGGTGAGGGAGGAGGGGTGGGGGGGGCAATTGGGGATGGGAATTTTCAATGGTTGGACAGTGACTTTTGCAAAGTACTCACTCATGGGTTATGCCCGGGCAGTAGGCACAGGCAGCCTAAGGAGCCATAGACGCGCCTTAAATAACCTGATCTGTCATGTGTTTCTGCTAAACAACTGGGGTATGTAACTGAACACCCTATTGTCTTTTGCTCTTCTCTTTGTTTTCCGTCCTGGTTCAATGGAAAATCAATAAAAATTGTTTAAAAAAAAAAATTGATTTGCAGTGAATTCTTATTGCTTCTAAAATCTATTACTCTGGTTGTACTTATCTGATTTACTTCATTTTGGTGTCTAAATTTATTCAAAAATCTGCTTAGTTTTTCTAAACTGGTGTCGGACTTCTTTTGAGTCATGTCAATTACTTATCGTCCATGTTGGTACTCTGAAATGCTTAACACATGTTCCTCTAGTAAAGCCTGACTGCTTTTTGCCAAACTACCAGGACTGAGCTAGGGATTTATTATTGTGAAACCAAGGACCATCTTTGGGGTATTGTGAAACTATTGCATGGTGATGCCTAACCAGCATCACCACATAATACTCCACCTTCCTACAGGAGCTGAATCCTCAGGTGACAGATACTCTCCTTCAACTCTCACTTCTGCCATTTCAGGGGTGATATCCTGAGGCTGGCTTTTTAGCCCAGGGTCTGTACCCTGAGACTGAACAGATGTCTGGTAGTCCAGGACCTCTAGGGGAGAACCACAGCCTCCTGCAAGGGTGACTGTAGGAAAGTGGAGTATTATGTAGTGAGGGTGGTTAGGCTTCACTATGCAATACTCTCACAATACCCCAAATAGGTCCTTTCAGATTCACACTAATAAATCTCTAGCTCAGTCCTGGTAGTGTGGCACCGAGCAGTCAAACTTTACTAAAGGAACGTGTGTTAAGCATTTCACAGCACCAGCATGGATGATAAGTAATTGACATAACTCAAAAGAGATCTGACACCAATTTGTAACAATATAGCAGATTTTTATATAAATCTAGACACCAAAACGAAGACAATCCGATGAATACAACTGGAGTTATGGATTTTAGAAGGAAAAATAAATCAGTGCAATTCACTGCTGTAAACCTTTGACATTGTGGTCAATGGGGAAAAGCACTACTGACAATTGGTCACTTGCAGGTAGAGTCCAGTGGAAACCACTGTGGGGTAAGGTGATGCAGGTACCAGGACCAGGCCACGACAGGCAGTTGAATTTTACCTGGTTCGTAGGGCCCAGGTGCAGAGTTGTCCTGGCTGTCCCTGGTGCTGAAGCAGGAGCCGCGTGGGGCTCGGTTTATCACTTAGACGGTGCTGGAGAGGAAAAGGATGCAAAAACTTGATAAAGGGGCCAGTGACATGGTGGGTTGAAAATGCTGCGGGGTTCCCTCCAGGCACAGCATCAACCAAAGGTAGTGGTAGCAGGACTAGCCACCAACAAGCCTTGGCAGCAGCAAGCTTAACTTGGAGTTACTTTGACGTCCTGGAGTCCGGGGGGAAACGGTAGCTACCTGAAACTTTCTGGGGGTCAGGACTATGTTTCACACAAAGCACTAGACCATTTACTTTTGGGCTATCTCTCGACAGGCCCAATGGCCAGTTATTCTTTGGTTCTCGGAGTGCGATTTGCCTGCGGGCTGCAGGGGACTAGTAACTCTAGTCCAAGGGAGTTCTGGAGTTGCTTTGGCTCTCAGAGGGGTTTCTCTTTCCTGTGGAACTGGTCTTTGGTCCGGGACAAGTCGCAGTCATGAACTTGCAGGGCTTTTGCCACAGGTGCAGAGTATCGTGCCTTTGCTTTGTGCAGGTCCTGAAGTTGCAGACTCGGGTCTCTTCTTTGTCCTTGGTTGCATGTCAATTCATATCTGAGGATCTGGTGCCAGCGGTGTCCCTTAAATCCTAGATTTAGGGGCATTAGGGGTGTGGAGGCAAGTAGCCAATGGGTTACTAGCCCCAGCGTCTAATCTGCCCCTGATGTGACCACATCTGGGGGTGTGTGCCACCTTTTCTACCCAGAACCCTCCATTCTGGCACTTTTAAAAATGGCAGAAACCATTCTTGGCTGTACAGACCAGGTAGCCCACCCTAGGGGTGTAGCTAGCCTTCTGGGGTGTACAATCCTGACCACCAAATTTTCCCACCGGCCGGGGAGCAAATGTGCCTGGGGGTAGGGGTTTGGCTGTTTCCTCCTCTGGGAGGCAGTCTGGTTGCATATCAAATGTTATTTAAGCTTTGAAGCTCACTGCCTTGATGTGCCACTCCACTAGCCATCCTGTCAGTGAGGGAGGAGTTACCTCCTTCCCAGGCAGGCCTTTGTTTCTGACTCCTGGGAGTGTTCACACCTCCTGGCAGGGGGTCCGATTCCTGTCTTGGCGGAAGTATCTGCAGGCTGTCAGCCAGGGCTCAGGAAAGACTGGGCCAGCCAGGTGGGCATAGGCTAAAATGGGCAGGCACCCCGAGGTTGCCAGCTCCATTATGGTTCCACTGAACCCTCTACGGTAGCCACCTGAGTGCATGTCATATTAAATCCAACTTTAGAAAAAGCTGGGGTTGATGAGACAAGTTGTTTGATACCAAACATGACATATTTCAGTGGGACCATAATTGAGCTGGCAACCTCAGGGTGCTTGCCCATATTAGGCTATGGCCCCCTGAACAGTTATAGTAGCCCTTAATAGAAAGAGGCTACTATAGGGACACATAATCTTCCACTTGTATGTCCACACCTTTAATATACTGCACCCTGCCTCCTGGGCTCAGTAGGCCTACCTTAGAGGTGACTGACATATATTAAAAATAGTGCTGTGACCTTGCCACTCATGGTGACAGCAAAGTTGAGTTTCAGCAGTTTGCACTGCTCATGAAGTCTGCAATGGCATAACTGCTGTCATCTGTTTACTTGGATCACTCAGGGTGACACAAACAGACCCTGGTGACCCCTTTAACTCCCATGCCCTGGGTACCACTGGTACCATTTACCAGGGACTTAAAAGGCGGTTAAAGTCCTTGCCAATTGGGGGTTACCAATTCACATACATCATATTTTAGAGAGAGAGCACTCGCACTGGTGTCTGGTTAGCTGGCTCTAGTACACTGTCAGAGTAAAAAACCATCAGCACTGGGGTCCAAATAGGGGAAACAGTAGGGGGAACCAGCAAAAATCCTGTTTCCTTACAGTGACACTCTCTATGTCATGCAGGGGTCTGCCTGGTGGGGGTCTCCTGTCTCTGGGACAGCACAGACAGCCCCTCCAGGCCAGAAGTGGCCTCACCAGGACTAGACTTGGAGGCTCTTCTGCCAGAGAAGGTAACCCCTGGCCCAGTGGTTGTCACACTGTTGATTACCTCCAACTCCTACCACTTGCTCTCCATCTGGGCCTCTATATTCTCAGTATGTGAGAAGAACCCTGAGCTTTTGCAGCATTGTGGGTGCCCACCACACCTAGCTCTGCTATCCCTGGTGGTAGTTCATTTCCCAGGATACAGTCAATTGGCATCTATGAATTGACAATGACCCTCCCCTGAGCCACTTCCCTGCCCCATTCCAGAGAGACGAGAGCCGTAGGGCAGACAAAGTCCTGCCCATGTGCCTGGGTTACCCTTATTGCTCCCCTGGCAGATACTGCTCTGGGGAAACCAGCCTTTCCACCACCATGGTCTGGCAGGCACAGGTATCCCGCAGAGCAGTGACAAGGACCCAACTCACAGTGCTTTGGTGGAAGTGACAACTTCCACCCTCAGGGGTCACCAGCTTACCCTCTGGGTCTACTTCCCAACTAAGGGGCACAAAGGCATGCTCTACCCTCTGATCATTGGCCACCTCTGAGGAGTTCCCTCAACTGGGTGGTTTCCTGGTATCGGTAAGGGTCGCTGGCGTGTACACTAACCGGTACAGGCAAAGAACTTGGGCTGGAAAATGGGTGCCCTGGACCACCACCCATCAGAACTGCCCCCCCGTCCCCAAGTCTCTGAGGGGGCCTGAGAATCCTTTCCCCCCAACCCCCCTCCCATTACTTTGGTGCCCTTTTTGGAACTTGTCAGTTTTACCCTGGACCCCCTCTCACTCTGCTGAGTTGAACTTGGACACCCCTTCTTGGGGTCACTCACAGGTACCTTCTTTGCCACTCTGGTACTATCCCAGAGGTCAGCCTCCTTGGCAAGCTCCTTGGATACAGTGAGCTTTGAATCAATCAGGTGTTTGTGCAACTCTGCAAAGGATTTCACCTCACCAGCAGCTGCCTCAAACACGATCACTCACTCGCAGGAGCTCTGCAACAATTTCTCTCAATTCTTCATCATCAAAATCACTGTCTTTTACATCAACTTTAACCAGCAACCAGACCAAGGTCTTAGAAAACATGAACAGACACCTCACCAAATACCTCAATGACCGCCAATTCCTTTACACCACTGAGTTTGGATTCAGATCCAACACAGCACGAAAACTGCCCTCATTGCCGCAATGTATGACATACGCATGACTCTGGACAGAAGAGACATGGCTGTACTCATCCTCCAGGACCTCTCCACAGCGTCTGACAAGGTCTTCCACCCTGTCCTCAAACAATGTCTACACGACATCAGAATCCAAGAACACTCACTCAAATGGATCTGCTCCTTCCTGACTGGAAGGACCCAGTCAGTCAGCCTGGCACTGTACACCGTGGACACCCACAACCTCATTGGCAGAGTTTTGCAAGGATCCTTTCTGAGTGCAACTCTCTTCAGCGCATACATGATCCCTTTAGCCAGCATCATCCGCTGTCACAACATCAACGTCCTCTCATATGACGTTGATATGCAACTCATTCTCTCCCTTCCTCATGGACCAGATGCCCAGAGGCCCAGTACCTGGATCAAGTTCAATGCCTGCATGACTGAAATCGCCCACTGGATGAAGGCTAACTGTCTGAAGCTGAACACCTGCAAAACTGAAATTGTGATCAATTGAAAGAGCACTTCACCGTGGGACTCCATCTGGTTGGCAACAGAGCTAGGACTGATGCCCACCCCCATAACCCACGCCAAGAACCTTGGTGTCATCATTGGCAGCAAACTCGACATGACCGCCAAAGTCTCCGCCTCATTCCTCCATATCCTACAGATGCTGAGGAAGATTTTCCAATGGCTCCCAATCAGCAACCAAAAGCCATCACACACACCCTTGTCAGAAACAAACTGGACTACAGGAGCACCCTCTATGCTGGGATCAACAAAAAACTCACCAATAGGCTGAAGACCATTCAGAATTCGCCAGAATCACTACCAGCCTCTGACACCACATTCACATCACACCACACCCAAAGGAGCTCCACTGGCTCCCCATACACAAACTAGCACAATTCAAACTCCTCACCCACACTTTCAAGGCACTACATAACACTGGCCCAGCATACCTCAACAATCGCATCTGATTTCTCAAACCTTCCAGACACCTCAGCTCGTCCAGACTCCTACTTACATACATCCCACACATACGGAAATCCAGATCCAACGGTCGAGCCTTCTTCTACATCACTACTAAAGTATGGAATGACCTGTTGCTACACATAAGAGCCTCCTCCTCACTTCTTGAATTCCACAAGAAGCTGAAGACCTAGCTTTTTGAGTAGTCCCACTAGGCCTTGGGTTTGGCTAAACTCACACCTGTTCAGCACTAGGATACCCTCCCGTGCGACAGTGCACTCTACATATCTGCATAACATAACATAACATTACATAACATAACGTTCTTTCAAGAATAGACTGCACAGCACATCATGGTCACTCACTTTGCTGCCTTTCACCCACCCATCTAGTGCCTTACTGGAATAAGCTATAAAATCCACCCAGGTCTGGTTAGACAGTTTCTGGCTGTCCCTAAACTTTAAGCTGTATTTTCTAGGATAACAACAAACTTGACAACAAGGCCTTCTTTCATGGGGCATACATCATCCAGGCAGTTGTATCCAGGGCCAGTAGGATATCCTTTTCAGTGATTGGCATATGTTTCCAGAGGCTAGCTCCCCCATCCTAGGGCTCTGTGCATGCACAAAGCTACCTCATAGGCCTCAAACCACATGTTAATGTCATCCCCCAAAACAAAGGTAGGCAGCAGGTTTTTAAAGATTTTGCCATTTTACCCCTTCTATGCCCCTCTGTGTCACTGCCACCATCTTCACTGGAGTCTGTGGCCCTGCTGGCTTTCAGCTCCAGTTCTTTCTGAATCATTTCATGTACCAGCAGAATTTCCTTCTCCTCCAGAGCTATCCTTTTTTCCTCTAAGGTCCTTTAAGCCTTCTTTTTTTCCCTGGACAGAGCTGCCAGTTGTAACATTAGGGCCCTCTCCACCTGTCTGTCTGCTAACTCTAATAAGGTTAGGCTGTGGGAAGACACACTGGTCCCTGCTCTGGGCAATCAATCAATCAATCAATCAATCATGTCACTTATAAAGCGCACTACATACCCGTGAGGGTCTCAAGGCGCTGGGGGAAGACGGGGGTGGTGCTGCTACTGATCGAAGAGCCAGGTCTTGAGGAGTCTTCTGAAGGCCAGTAGGTCTTGGGTCTGTCGGAGGTTGGTGGGGAGGGTGTTCCAGGTCTTGGCGGCGAGGTGGGAGAAGGATCTGCCGCCGGCGGTCGTTTTCCGGATGCGGGGGACTGTGGCGAGGGCGAGGCTGGTCGAGCGGAGCTGGCGGGTGGGGGTGTAGAAGCTGAGTCATCTGTTGAGGTAGGCTGGTCCGGAGTTGTGGAGTGCTTTGTGTGCGTGGGTGAGGAGCTTGAAGGTTATCCTCTTGTTGACAGGGAGCCAGTGCAGGTCTCTCAGGTGGGGTGTGCAATGCAGGTGACCCTGGTCTGGAGGGCATCTCCTCTTCATTTAGCTCTGGGTCTTCTGCCAGGTCATTATCCTATTTTTCCTTCTCTGCTCCATCATACTCCTACTCCTGTGTAGTAGACTGTATCCTGCGGACCTCCTCCAGGATACTGAGGGCTATTGGTAGTCATTCTTCTTGAACCCCTTCACCAGCTTCCACTGCCTGCCTTTGCAAAGCTTTGTCAACTGTGCCACTTTGAGTTTGTCTAGGCTGCTTGGATCCACGTCCGTTCTTGCAACAATCACATGTGCAAAACAGGAGGATGGAAATGATATTTAGGAAAAATCAAAAAAATGAGCAATTAATAATAAGGAGAGAATTTAAAAATCAAAAGTCAATTTTGATGCCAGATTAAACACAAATTCTTGGTTTTAACTTAAATCACTGAGTCGGACTGCAAAACACAGGCCCTGGATACCACCAAGGTAAGAAATTGGGAGTATTAGTTGGGTGGGGTGAGGATCCACCTAAAATAATAATCACAAAATTCACGAAATAAACCTGCACTGAACCCTTTGGAAGCATGCTCAAAACATTCAGGCTAAACTTATAGGCAATGTGTGGAGTACTAAAACAGTAATAACATTGAAATGCAAAACAATAAAAATTCCAAAATGAATTAGACAAAATAGAGGAAGATTCATTAAACAAATTGACAAAAAAACCAATATGAGGAACCGAAGTTAGGAATTTTCAAAAGTTAAAGAAAAATAACACCAAGAACCACAAAGTGCCAATGCTTGTTAATGGTCGTGATAGAACAGGACCTAGTTGCAATTTGATACTGACTGCGATGGAGCAAAGGTCAGATACACTAACCAGGTTTGTCCTGATCAAAGATTTTGCCTTCTGACTTTATTCCTTCAAGTCACAATCCACCACAAGAGTACACTTCTAAAGCCCCACAGGATCTCAGAGGAGGCACTTAGAGACTCACTGGGTGGAAGGTAGAGTCCACAGCCGGGTTAATTTGAGGTTCAGTTGCCACTGGTCAGCTGGGCAGTCTCAGGAAAAGGCCTCTTGCAGCTTGTTGTGTCCTTGTAACTTTAACAGAAGGTCAGCCGTATGACCCTTGTAGTCCATTTCTTTGTCCTGGGTAGAAGAGGGATAGCAGGTCAAGAGCAGTCCTTCTTCTGTTCTTTTAAGGTCCAGAGAATGTTCTGAAGCAGGTGCTTGGAGGTGCCACATTTATGCCTGGCATGAGCTAACTGGTGGAATGACCACAGGGGACGCTCTAAGCAATGCAGTCAAGGTTACCCGGGCTACACCTATCCACTTTAGGCATTTTCAAGATGGTGGAAGTATTGGCCACACTAAACTTGGCCTCTGAGGGCTGGGGGAGTGTGTGGGGAGTGTACTATAGTAATCCTAGTGTCATCCCACATATAACATCAAAATCCAGTTCGGGGCAGTTTTTGTATCCTCAAGAAACTCAGGGACAGAAGTCTCGTAGAAAAGATAGCTGGCCTTTTAGCACACAGACAGTGAATATACAAGAGCTGTTTCAGTATCCTGTCCTCTCCACTTTGAAGTGCACCTCAAGGGTTATATGTAAACCTCCAGCAGATTTATCACTGTAATGTCAAAAGGTGGCCCACTGTGATTGGAGTCTGACTGGCTAGGTGGACAAAAGTGGGGGCAGGCCTAGGTGTTAGCTGCATTTCCCTGTGAAAGCACAGGCCTCCTTTGAAATGTAACTAGGCCTAGAGTACAGCTCCCAGGTCATCCTATCATGGCAAGGCCAGCACATGCCCACACACATGCCTTTTGTCCACAGTCAGGGAGCAAAATACATATACCCCAATGAAGCCATTAGGGGTCAGGTGACACTGGACAGTGGCAGTAAAGCCTTTCAGGTTTAGGCGGGAAAATGACAACTTTCTAAAAGTGTAATTTCCAAACTAGTAATATAAAATCTGGCTTTACGGTTACGTTGGATTTTAAATTACTATTAAAATGAATCTTTGAAATATTTCTCTAGCTTCTCCCAAACTGAATTGAGCCCTTGTTAAATGTAATAGGGTAAATCAGTGTTACTCTATGGAAGGCCAGCCTTGCCACAGTGAAAAACGACTTTGGAGATTGTTCACTTCTAGGAGATGTAAAACATTAAATATACATGCCCTACTTTTTAAACACTATGCTCCCTGCCCTGTGGGCTTTTAAGGTCTACATTAGGAGTAATTTATAAGTATTAAAAAGGAAGATATAAGCCTGGCAAAAGTTTTATTTTGCCAGGTCAAAATTATAGTTTTAAAGTGCACACTTAGGCTGCCATGGCAGGCCTGAGACATATTTTACAGTGCTACTTTAGTGGACGGCACAATGGGTGCTGCATCCCACTGGTAGCATTTATTTTACAGGACTGGGCAACTGTATTATCATATACTAGGGACTTAGAAGTAAATTAGAGGTGCCAATCATGTGTATGCCAGTTTTATCATGTTAGAAGGGAGAGCACAAACACTTTACCACTGATTAGCAGATTTAAAGTGCACAGAGTCCTATGCCCAATGAAAAACAGGTTTAACAACAGAAGGGAAAAATCTGGGGCGACCCAGTAGAAAGGGCAAATTTCCAACAACACCCACATAGTATTTCCTAACACCTTCAAGAATACAAGGACATCAGATTGAATTTCAACATAATTAAACATTTCCCTCAAACCATAGTTTGTGTTGATGGGACGCATATTCTGATGTATCCCCCTTCTGCAAATAAAATATCTCTACAGGAACCACAAGAATCAGCACAGACTAAGGGCCCTATTTCTCAATGTTTTTCATTGCCATTCAAGGTATCGCAAGCGCAATGCAAAACCTGGATGACATTTACCAAGTCACGCAAGGCCACCAAGAGTGGCTCTGCGTAGCTTAGTAAATCTGGAGTAATTCAAGGCAGCGCAAGTCGCTGTCTTGCGTTACTCTGCCCCAGGCAGGCGTTCCATGGGTGGAGCACGGGTGTTCCCAAGCATCCACTCATGGATTCTGAAGAATTCTCAGATTTACCAATACTGGTAGACTTGGGAATGCATCAGAATGCTGAACCTTCCCAGGGGAGGCGAAACAAGGAGAAATATCTTATAGAAAGAGGAAAAAAAAACCTCAAAGGATCGTTTTTTTTGCAGAAAGGTGTCCCTTGCTGCACAAAAACAATCCTGCCTGTAACACAGGCACCCTTGCATCATGGTGCAAGGGTGCCTGCACTAGCACTAGGCAGCAGTTTGTGCGCCAGTGCAGGCAGAGAGCAGGAATATGCCATATCTTCATAGACATTGCTCATTCTTGACCTTTCATGCCACACAGCAGGTGCCTTGCTGCATTGCGTTGTGTGGAGTAATGATAAATATATGGCCCTAGATGTACACATAGTCTGCAATGCAGGGTATATCATAACTGATATTATGGCCTATTATCCAGGCAGTATCCACCACTCATACATGTTCAGGCACAATGAACTGAACAACAGTCTTGCACAAGTTGAACTTGGTGATGGGTGTCCAATTGGTAAGTCACAGAAACACTGTTGTAAATAGACACCTGGCATGCCACAATGTGCAAACATTGCATAATCTTCCTAATTGTTGTATGTGAGAGTATGGTGCTCTGTGGCCTCATTGTAGCATGGTGCCTACTGAAACATTTTTTTAAAATTGTCTTACCCTCAGAACTGCTTGTGCCTGTTGTTCTGTTGCTGGTGGGACAGCAGATTCTGTTACACGGCATTGGACAGCTCTTGACCCTGTGTCTCTAGGTTTTGGTGTTTGGATGGTCCTGGCTGGGAGAAATGCCACTTTCTTCAGTATTCATGTAAAGCTTCCCTGCTTCTTCCTCCTGGAGTGATGGGATATCTGTAGCAAAAGACATTGCGTACTCTTTTTGTTACAGTGTCAGGAGTAACACAAGTTTTGGATTAAAAGATGTTGTCTAGTAAGAGGAATGGTCTACACTCATTACCATGGTAGACTTAGCAGATACAGCCATGATTGGGACAAGTGTGGACTTCATGGATACCTTCTAATTCGCAGGAGATTGATATCATTTCTAGAACCACAATACAATTTGTCAGTCTGAACCTATGGCGGTTTGCAGTTGATGCTCGTTGATCGTGAGCAGGCAGATGCCCTACACTCCACATCCACACATGATATTCGTTAAGTGGGCCTATTTTGATGTAATGTACATTTGTTAATGTGGGTATCCGCTTACATGTGGCTATTGGTGGAAATGTGGAAGTAGCAATTGTATTCACTCTAGTCATTGCTTTCGGTTGAAGTGCTGACTCTATCAGCTCATCCATGGTGGTAGGTGGTGGTTCTGTTAAAGGCCTCCTCCAGAAACAATATCCTCACTCCTTCAGCATGCAAGCTTCTCATTCATACTGGAGCATATGTGATACACTTTTCCTCCCTTCTCGCTCTCAAGGGTATATTTACAAGGAAGTGGCGGAGAGCGGCGTTAGCCTCCTTGACTTAACGCCACTTCTGAAACACAGGGCTGCACTGTACTTACAAGAATACGGTGCTGCCTTGCGTTTCCCTCTGCAATGGCACTAATTTAGCTGCCTAGAGTCAATGCAGGCACCCTTGCACCATAGTGCAAGGGTGCCTGCATTGAGGGGAATGATTGTTAATGTGCAGGAAGGTGTCCCTTCCTGCACATAAACAATATGAAATGGCGGTTTGAAACTTCTATGTGTGCCGCTTAATGCAGCACACATAGAAGTTGCAAAACGTCATTTTAATGATTGTTTATGTGCAGGAAGGGACACCTTCCTGCAAATAAACAATCAATGGTGTTTTGATGTTTCTATGTGTGCTGCACAATGAGGCACACATGGAAACAACAAAAACGAGGCGAAATTAAACATTTCTCCTCGTTGCGCCAGGGCAAGACCAAGTTTTCCCTGGTCTTAATTTTGGCGCTGCCCCATATTTATGCCACCCTTGTAAATATGGGGCAGTGTCAAAATCAATGGGCGAAGCAGTGGAACGCCCACCACAACACCCATTGCCTGCCCCTTTCACGCTAAGTATAGTGTGAAAGAGTGCCTTATTCACTTAACGCCGCCTTGTGAATAAGGCAAAGTCCCTATCGCCACCACAACATCGAGAAAAGTGACGTACTGGTGGCGATAGGGGCTTGTAAATATGCCCTCAGTGTCCTGGGTTGCCATGAAGCCTTTGGATTCTGTCGATGGTCAGCTCCTCTTGTGTGTTCTCTCCTGCGCAGTACTGAGCATGTGCGACTGGATATGATTTAACTTGTGCAGGACAGTTGCTTGGAAATGGGGCCCCATTTTTGTTTTGCATTAGGTACAAAGCGTCAGTTCAATGTCTTGATGGTAGGTTACTCCAATGTTCGGTGGCCCAGTGAAGACAATTTTACAAGTCGATTTGACGCACAGGCACGCGTGGCCAGTCTTAGGTTGAGCTTAATCGCCATTGGACGCGTGTGCATTGCAAGAACAAGACAGGTGGTTGAAAGAAGCTCAGCACGGCGGCTTAAAACATCTTCCTTGGTTATCCTGCATCTTAGTGGTAATGATTTGACTCAACAGGACCAGTGTGATCTAAATTATTTATTGATTACAGAATTAGCATGGTTCTTCAGAGTCTTTCCCAAAGCTATAGTAGCATTGTCACATATAATTCCTTGGAAAGAGTGGTGTGATGTATTATCTGTTAAGGCTTGTAATGATTCTGATAAGCGGCTCAATAGAAAAATATTGAAGTTCCTCAATACTGGGCCTTTAAAATCCATTTCACTTGGGTGTATGTGGGACGATAGCCTGTTTCAAGCCAGCGGTTTGCATCTATCCCAACAGGGGAATGAAATGTTTGTGAACTCCATGTTTCCTTATGAACTTGTGAACCATAGTCCGCCTGTGATGGTATGGGCTCATGGCTAGCAGGCATACTTCTGGTCATCTTGGCATCTCACACAAAACATATTGCATGTAATTCACCATACATTTATGTACCCCAGGAGGCTTTGATCCCCCACAATTCCTGATCAAGGTCTTGGGTGAGTGCGGACGCTGCCGCCCTAGTTCTGTGTGGAGCTCGGTGATCAGTTTCTATAGTTCTTGAATGGGAGGGATGCAGGCTGTGCCAGGAGGCCAGGTTTGTCCTGGTTTCCCAGTCACAACTCTCCAAAGGGCGGAAGCGTGTCCTACAGAGGATGCCTCTGACATGGTTCTAGTGGAACTACATCTCAGTGGGTCCTGCTCCTAAATCTTTAAGGAGATAATTAAATTCAAGACTTTGGGTGGTGGGCTCCCATTTACATTTCGGTTGCAGAGATGCCAGGAGGCCAGGAGGCTTGGGGATGAGTACGATCATGAGATTTAAAACTGGGGAGGAAGTATGGTCAGGAAGTCTATGTCTAGCTGATTCTGTGTAGGGATCAAAAACTCTTGTAAATTCCTGTAGCATTGTGATTGTCGAAGGTTTTATTTTTTTATCATAAAAATGTGTGTCATTGACTTGTATCTCCGTTTGACAACGTTTCCTCAACAAACACAGCCTGAGAATTGTTTTCTCAAACCTCAAACAGTGAGCTTATCTTAGGCTGGTTTGTCATTTCTATTTGCCCTTGGTCACCTAGGAGACTCAAGAGGCCCCCAGTCTAGAGGGCAGGGGCAAACAGACCCTCTTGTACAGAGGCCCTTAACACTTCAGATCTGCTTCAACAAACGTCCAGACCAGTCAACCTGAACCCAATTATCAATATGGAGAGTGTGTAAAAGGGCAAGGAGTGCAAAAGGTGTCTTATAGTCTCTTATCTTCACCCACAGCCTCTAAAAGTCCCTTTTAAGTCTGGCTTGACAGCACAGCTGTTGTTACTACATATTGTTGCTAATTCCTCAAAATATACATAGAGTGAGATTTGGCTCCACCCAGAGCAGTATTTCTCTCTCTTCACATGCTATTGGCTGTTTGGTGTATCATTTCACCCTATGTGGGACATGCTTTGATTGGAGAGCATGAGGGCCTATTTTACATCTTAAATGCTTCCTGAATCATCACACTGCTTTACACGTTCAATTTTCTGTATCTCCTCTATGCATTCAATATTAAAAAGCAATATATTTTAAAATAATTGTTCAAACAGTGATGGCAGAGCCTAACTGAGCCAGCGGAGCTCCTTCTCCCGTTTGTCCAATTCAGTAGCTAGTGCTAGCTCTTCTGGTTCCGGGATCCAGGTCAAGCAGTCGACGTGACAATAAACAAAAAGACCTGATTGAAGAGGGCAAGATCCAATTTCCTTTGTAAAACTGGTGGCGGGGGGCTAGAACCTCAACCCACTTGCTGGTTACAACCAATTACCAGTCTTATCCAGTCTCCAAGTGCCCAACTAAAAATTGTACCTTTATAAGCACATGTTTATCAGTCCACTCTCTACAAACATATCTCCTACTGAAAAGGTGTATATAGATAACCAAACAAATGTGTGTGAAGGTGAGAGAGTCCCTCACGTGCGCTTCACCAGAGGAGCTACTGGTAGGTTCTCACCAGTTTTCCCACGTTTCTCATCATTGGTAACTCTCTCACCAGTGAAAAAAGAAAAAGGAAACAGGTGTCCAGTCAAAGGAAGAAGAGGTGTAGACAGTAATATGTGTATGTCTAAAAAAGACCCAGTAATGTGCATAAGAATACAGTATTTCTCCAGATAAAATTGAGTTAGGACTCACGTGCATCAGGTTCCAAATTTATTCGAGATTGTGAGCCTACTCAAAGTTTAAAAACAAATTGCACGTTGTAGACCACTTAAAGATGGGCCAACATGTTTCATTGCCTGTCCTCTGTTGCGGCAATTTCGTCAGGGCGCGAGGTCGTAAATCACCTCACTGGACTCCAACTTTCATAAGGAGAATGACAGGTGGTAGCCACGGGCAATCATACCGGCTCCCCACCGTGTCAGGGGGTGTTGCCTTCAACCGTAAGTCCCCCACCGGCATATGCAGTTGCCGTTAGTAAACCTTATCTCATTCCGGCGACGTGCCAGACCACCGCGCAGAGCTTAACTGAGCCAGCGGAGCTCCTTCTCCAGTTTGTCCCGTCCGCCTTGAGTAGCAGAGGACCGTAATAGCGTCAGGGGCTTTCAGAGGTTTGTATTGGTCCCCGTGGGCACACTCGCAGGGCTCTGCTTCCCCGGTGCCACAGGAGGCAGAGTTGTGACAGAGTTGCGACAGGGAGGGGTCCTGAGAGCAGCGGCGTAGCAGCCACTGCAGAGTGAGAGCCGGGCGCCGCAGAAGCGGGCCAGCCAGGTCTGGGTGCGGCTTGCAGTGGCCCTGTAGCTCCTGCTCGGGCAACCCTTCTCTCCTCCTTTATTCCCCCCACCCACAGGCACTTCCGCTGACAGGCCGCACGGCCGCAAGCAGACGCAGGAGCGGCACCGACCGAGTCTCTCACACCAGCAGCAGGGTGGTGAACAGCAGGAGAACTGCGGCTGAGGCGGCGAAAACGCAGAGAGATCTCCCTCCTCCTTCTGACTCCTGCAACCGGTCCCAACTGCTCCCCGTCTCCCTCCCTCACCACAACGACGACATCTTGGCATTTACCTGCCCGACTGCTCAACCGGCAAAGTGAGGCGAGAGGCAAGGAGCAGAGGGAGCAGCCTTCACAGTGCAGCAGGTAATGCTTCTAGGGAGGAACTGAGTCAGCCAGCGCAGGCTGGTGCGGTGGCCCCCTCCTGGAGTCTCACGCCCCACAAGCACGTTAAGCAAAGCCTGCTACACGCTCACGCCACCCACCCTACCCCACCTACGCTGCCACACCCGCCCCTACTCACGACCGTTCCCCGAGCTCTGCTCCTAAAAAGGCAGGGGTGTGAAGCGGAGCGCCGGGGATGGTTGTGAGAAGGATAGTGAAGCAAACACCAAACAGGAAAGCGGGAGGAACAAGGAAAGGAAAGAAAAGCAGCAAAGGAGCTGCAAAGGCAGAAGTCCGGAGTAGGAAAAGAGCAATGCCTACGGTCTGTTAACCGACCCGGAGTGCCCCACTCAGCTGGCACAGCCAGAGGGAGGGCAGGAGGGCAGGAAAGAAGGCGGACTGAGTCCCTCCTCCCTCAAGTACCAAGACGATCCCAAGAGGACCCAAGAGGACCCCGTGCACCGGCCAAAGGCAAAGGCACGAGTCAACCAGGAGGAATGAAGGCACCAACCAGAACTTTCCAGACATCGGCGCACGAATATGATGCTTAAAAAGAAGCAGTTAAACAGCAAGGGTCTAGACCCGGCAGAGGATGAGCCCGTAGGGCCTGCACAAAAAAGGATAACAAGAAGCGCAGCCCTCTCACAATCTCAGGAGCAAACCGAATTTAATGCTCCTCATCAAGGGCTTATCACTCATTTCTTTCAGGCCTCAGGCAGCTCAACAAATACACCGGACAATTCCCCGGAAAGTGAGAAAGGCGAGGCAGAGACCACATCCAAACCAATAGGATCCCTAGGGGACAACAAGGGTCAATGTGGACACCACCCCAGTGTGGGTGCCCGAGAGACCGCCGCCACAAAAAAAATAGGGAGCCCCGAGAATACTCCAAAGTCTGCAGCTAAGGCCAAAAGCCCCCAACGGACTATAGCAGAAATCCACCAGTGGCCAAAAGAGGACAAGGAGGCGCTTGTGGCCAACCCTCCTATGACAGTCTTTACAAGACCAGTCTTAACCGCGACACCGGGGAAGGACCGTCAGATCAATGCCCCAGGAATAGACGATTTAACCACCTCTTTCCTACAAAAATTAGAGCTGACTATTGAAAGAACCTTAGACTAAACTCCCAAAAATTTCAGAAAGAATTCAGAAGTGAGGAAGCCCCACACAGAGGGTTGGAGCCCAATGGCCAAGAAGCCAAGCAAGACGCTACACAAGAAGCACCCCAAGAAGCTCTAAATCTGTTAGCATTAAGAGAAGCAAAGGACACAATTGCCAGGTATTTGATTTGGCAGTCCACAAAAATGGAAGTTCAAATTGATTTACTGCAATCAATTGCACAGCACCTGGCGCACCAAGACGATAAGTTGGCAAAACTAGAGGCCACCCTCGAAATTCATAAAGCCGCCTCAGCTCGTACGAGCTCCTGCACTGACATCATAGAAAAGTGGTCAGAGCTACCAGAGTACTAAAGGATATGCTGGCACTAGCCAACTCCTAGATGGTTATATGCAAATAAAAGCAATATCCTTAACTTATAAAAAACTAGTAAATAATACCCCAGACCCGTTGGAAAGGCTCCGTGAGAATTGGGAAAGGGACATCTCAGACTTGGACGACGACAAGTGGCAGGAAGCAATGGCCTCTCCCAGGGAGGTTGCGATCTCAGCTAGACTTAGACTAGTCCAGTTAAAGATTTTGCACATAATATACGTTACGGGACCAATACTAGTTAAGATGGGTAGTAGAGAAGATCCGGGATGCAGACAGTAGTGTGGCCATGAGGGCACATTTCTACATATATTATGGGAATGCACTCATATTGAAACATACTGGAAAGGAATACATCGTAGCTTGGGGGAGGTACTCGGGACACGAATGGATCTTGATGTCAAGAGATGTTTGTTGAATATATGGGAACCTACCGACCTGAATACCAAAGAAAAAACATGGGTTTCGCTGGGCCTGATGGTCGCAAAACGTAATGTGGCCAGAATGTGGGGCGCGAGTGTGGCACCTTCCATTGAAGCATGGGAAACAGACATGGACTGGTGTATGATGAGGGAGAAGACTGTATATATTGCAAGGGGCTGCCCGAAAAAATGGTCGCAAATATGGGGCAAGTGGAACGAGTATAGAGGCAATATTGTGTCCCACCGGCTATCCCCTCCCCCGTCTCACCTATGATATAACAATGCAGTACTAATATGTCCATTATTGTGATATGTAACTGTTTGCTCAATGTATGCAAAAGATATAGAAGGAAACGCCCTCTCCTTGATTGTTGTGATATAATGTTGCACTGCTGTCTTTAATAAAAAGGTTTATAAAAAAAAAAAATTCTGTATGCTCTTATAGCACAGAATGTTGATATGATCAAGCGAGGAAAGGATGGGGACAGCGGGGCGGGAGACCTGTGGAGATAACATACAATTAGAACAAGCTAGGCATAAGACGAATATAAAGCATATATATATACTATTCTATACCTTTAATCAGTACCTTTAAACGAAAATAACAATCCTGCGTCTTTCTAGTAACTCTAGAAATGTATTGACTCTCTTTTCTTGAGTCCAATAAACCAAGCGCCGTGCTGTATCTCTGATAAAACAAAGAGGGATATAAGTACTGGAATAAACTGTTCTGGAATGAATAATCTTTACAAACGCTGTCCAAAATACCCACCCTTTCATATGCTTGATAATGCTTCACAGGGGGAATCCTCACAATATTCATACACCCCCTATTACTACAAGACAATGAAAAAATAGGGAATCAATGAAGGCATGATTCATTAAACATTACACCCACAGCAATTATCGTAGCAGAAATCATGGAGTCAGAATTTCAGATACTGTGTATGAAGCAATAACAGTATAAGAAGCAAAGGACAGCTATAACAGGTTGCTGCCGCTTTTCATCATGACCAAATAGCAATGGATTCCAAATAATGTACCCAAACTTCCATGCCGTTTCTCAACACGGCTTTGTCACTCTGCAATCCAAAATAACCACACAAGTGCTGTTTCTAAACACGGCTTCGGCGTGTAGATAATTGCCCCAAACAGAATTCCTCGCACGCCGTTTCCTTCACGGCAGAGAGGCATAAAAACCACACAGTACAGAATACGCAATTTCCATCACGGCTGACTGACACACAAACGCGCTAGTAACAGTAATGCCGTTTCCGTCACGGCTAGCAAATTTGTGAAGAAGCAAGTGCAGGAGATCGGGCCGTTACCATCACGGCCGTGCGAGCTGCACAATAACGGGAAACTGTTTCCAGAATGCCACAATCAGTAACAAAACTTCGGCAGTAACAAAATTTCCCCGAACCAAAATACTTCAATATGGCAACAAAACACTGGTGCTGGAGCACCCTTACCACATCGCCAAGTAAATGGATCAAAGGGAAACGTCCGCCTTCTCCAGGATGCGGGAAGAATAACCAGCATCGGTTCTCTGCCCGGGCCTCCCTAAATCCCGCCCGCCGCCGGAAACACGTGATCACATGTACCGGAATTGGTGCACAGCCTGATGGGAATTGTGGTTCGGGAAAACGGGCAGATTCAGGACCGATCCTGACAACGTTCACCGGAGAGCCTCCATATCACAGTACATCCCTCCCAAGAGGAACGTTGTCAGGGTTTAGATTTAGCGGGATTCAATATGTGGAACCTTTTCACCAGCTTCGGCGCATGTACACCGGTAGCTGGTTCCCAAGAGTTTTCCTCAGGTCCCTAGCCCTTCCATGAGACTAGATACCAGACTCTGTTCCCTCTTTTCTTTGAGTCTACTATAGCCTGTACCTCATACTCCTGTTCTTGATTCACCCATACCAGAGCTGTGGGCTACCGCACAGGAGTATAGGCAGGCTTAACTAAAGAAACATGAAACATGGGATGTATCCTCATATGTTTGGGCAATGCAAGTTTTACAGCAACAGGGTTTACCACCTTGATGATTTTGTAAGGTCGGATATACCGAGGATTGAAAATACTATATTTTCTGAAGCGTATATTCCTTGTTGACAGCCAAACCCCATCTCCTACCTTATACTGAGGTTCAGGTCTTCGATGTTTATCAGCCTGCTTTTTATACCTGACCTTAGCTTCTTTGATATTGTTTTGTGTGATTTTCAATACCTTTTGTATGTGTTTCACCCTTGTTTGTACTTTCGGTACCTTTTGCCCTTCTCCTGGAAGTACCACAGGTAAGAAACGAGGATGAAAACCATAGGTGACAAAAAAAGGAGCTAATTTAGTGGTGCAATGTTGTGCACTGTTATAGGCTACTTCAGCTATCCATAGCCATTCCACCCAGGCTTCTGTATTACTTTTAATTGGCATTTCAAATATTGTTTCAGTGTCTGATTAAGTCTTTCAGTCTGTCCATCTGTCTGTGGATGGAAACTCGTAGACGTGTTTGAAGAGATTTGTAAGACGGAGCACCAAACCTTCCAGAACTGTGCCGTGAACTGTGTTTCTCTGTCAGAAATGATGATTCTAGGAAGGCCATGCAACCTTACTATATGTTTGAGTAACAGTTGCGCTACTTGTTGGAGTGTTAGTACAAGCAATAAAATGGCCCATTTTAGTTAAGCTATCTATCACCACAAGAATAGTCGGGCAACCCTACTATGAAATCTAATGAGAATTGCTCCCAAGGTATTCCAGGAGTGGGTAATGGACGGAGCAGTCCATACGGTTTTCCTCTGTCAGGTTTCATCTGCATACATATGTCGCACTGACGGATCATATTAAGCACATCTTTCTGAACAGAAGGCCACCAGAATTGTCTTTGTATTCGTTCCTTTGTCTTTTCTATTCCATTATGCCCTGCAGTTGGCGCCGTATGGCACCATTTCATGACTTCATTCTGAAGTTCTTTGGTAGGAACTAATAGCTGTGTTCCTTTCATGGGCAGTCCTTCTCTTATCTTCCAGTCTTTGTTGTGAGCCAACCACTTTCTCCACATCCGAACCTTGATGGCTTTAGCTACCATATCTAAGAACTGGTCTGTTTGCAGCACACACAGTGCCTTCTGGGGATGAATAATGGAATGAGTGATTTGTTCTTGGGGTGCATGTGTCATTTCCTGTCTTGTGAGGGCGTCAGCCTTTCGATTTTCACTCCCTGGCCTATAGGTGAGTATAAACTGGTATTCCTCAAAGAACAACATCTACCTTAATTGTCTTGGGGATAAGAGACGAGTAGATGTCATGAACTGTAAGTTCCTGTGATCTGTGTAGACCGTGGTTTTGTGTTTTGCTCCCATGAGGTAATGTCTCCATTCCTTGAAAGCGTCTCTTATAGCCAGGAGCTCTTTTTCTGCGATGGTGTAATTTATTTCAGACTCGCTCATCTTTCTTGACATGAAAGCTATGGGATGCAATAGACCGTTCTCTGAATTTCTTTGAGAGAGAACCGCTCCAATAGCTACTTTGGAAGCGTCTGCTTCCACCAAGTAAGGTCTTTCTGGATCAGGGTGAGCTAGAATGGGAGCTGAGGTAAAAGCCTCTTTCAAGTGATTGAAGGCCTGATTAGCTTCTGGGGTCAAACTAAATTGTACCTTCTTTCTGAGCAGCTTGGTTATCGGGGCAACCACATCGGAAAACTGATTGATAAACCTGCAATAAAAATTCGCGAAGCCCAGAAAGGATTGGACGTCACGCACATTCACAGGTATAGGCGAGTTCTGTACTGCCACGTTCTTTCTTTCAGCCATCGTTTGTCCTTGTGCAGACAGCAGGACCCCTAAGAACTCGACTTGAGCAACATGAAACTCGCATTTGCTGAGTTTGCAAAACAGGTGGTTGATCTGTAATGCTGTTAACACCCTCCCTACATGCTGACTGTGAACTTCAGGGTGAGATGAATAAACCAAAATGTCGTCAATGTAGACTATGGCAAATACATCCAAGAATTCCCTCAATACATCATTGAGGAAATATTGGAATGCAGCAGGGGCATTACAAAGCCCAAAGGGCATCACCTGATACTCAAACAATCCGTATCTGGTGCGAAACCGGTTTTCCACTCATCCCCTTGTCTCATGCAGACGAGATGATAAGCTCCTCTGAGATCTAACTTGGTGAAGATTACTGCCTTCTTTACCTGGTCTAAGAGTACCAAAATCAAGGGAAGAGGATAACTGTTTTTCACAGTAACTTTATTTAGAGCACGAAAGTCTATACAAGTTCTTAACTCTCCATTCGCCTTAGGAATGAATAAGAGTGGAGAAGCCGCTGGAGATTTGGAAGATTGTATGAACCCATTCGCTTGATACCTATCCAAATACTCCCGTAGGTGTTCATTTTCTGTTTCTGATAAAGCATAAATCCTACCACAAGGAACGATGGCCCCAGGGACCAAGTCAATTTGACATCGTACTGACGATGTGGAGGGAGTGTCTTAGCTTGTTTTTCACTGAAAACGTCCATGTATTCATTGTATACATCAGGCAACTCAATCTCCTTTTCAGCAGCTGTAGCAATGGCATGCCCAGTCGGCAGATATTGAACCGGACTTACCAAACAATATCGGCAACTCTGTTCACAGAAAGGAGAGTTGAATAGAATGCTTCTGGCCTTCTAATCAATGTCAGGGTTGTGTTTCGTTAACCAAGGCAATCCCAAAATCAACCCATACAATGGTGCCTTGATGACATTAAAAGACATTACTTCTCTATGGTCCTTCTGACAGATAACTTCTATTTCAGAGGTTTGAAAACAAATGGGACCTGAAGCAAGATCTCTACCATCTACAGTCAGGACTGTTTCTGGTTGGTCTTTAGCAACCTGCGGGATTCCCATTCTGTGAACTAAGTCGCAATCAATAAACATTCCAGTAGCCCCTGAGTCTAGGAGCGCATGTACAACTTGAGGGACAGAGTTAATGATTAACTGGAGTTCAACATAGAAGTGATCTTTCTTCACTATTACAGAAGGTATTTCTTCATGGCCCTCGGCATTTCCTTCCCTAATCCCTGGGCCTTTCAGTTTTCTGATTTTTGTACCGCTATGGTAGCAGCTCTCACATAACTGCCTTCTTTATTCTTGGGCTTGGCTAAGCAATCCTTCACAAAATGCCCTTTTTTCCCACAATACATGCAAAGAACCTGTTTCCTTCTCTGCTCCCTTTCTTCTTGTGTTAGAGAAGCCCTCACTGTCCCTATTTCCATTGGTTCAGATACGTAACCAGATGACACAACAGGATAGCGAGATTTTTTGTATTTAGGAGGAGGGCGATCATATTTCTTCCGATCCCCTCTTCTCTCATTTAATCAGTAATCCAATCGCATGGCTAAGTTAACTAGATCTGTGCATGTCTTAGGCTGGGGATCTATTTGGGCGATCACGTCTTTTAACTCATCTTTGAGTCCGTGATGAAAGATGGTGGCCTGTTTCTCTTCTGGCCAATTAGTTTCCGCCACCAGCCTCTGAAATGTATTTACATAAACCAATAGTTCTCTATTACCTTGTTTGAGGTCTAGCAAATCTCTATCCACAGAAAAAGAATTAGCTCTGCGGTCAAAAATGTGTTCAAATTCTTCTTTGAATCCTTCCCAGTCATACAACATTGGGTCGTCTCTCCTCACTAAAGGAACTGCCCATTGAGCTGCATCCCCTGCCAGATAAGAGATCAGAAAGGCTACTCTTGCCTGATTAGTGTTAAATACTTTAGGGCGACAAGTGAAGTGAAGCAGAATTTGGGTAAGGAATACCTGTGCCTTGTTTCCATCTCCATGAAAGAGTTCGGGGCTGCTAAAGGAATGGGTGTTTGTATCTCTACTGTCATGGGTGAGGTTTGAAAAGAAGACGGGCCTCCAGCCCCTGAAAACCCCCCTTCAGCTCTACTCACTGTTACATTAAACAGGTTTCTTTGCATTCTCTCTACCCTTTCCTGTAAGGCAGCTGTCTCAGCTCGTGAAGCTGCTAACTCAGTCTGAACCAACTGCAACGCAGCAAGTACGTCATCTAGGGTGGCCATTCTGTGCCCCGAACCAACTGGGAAGTAAAGTATATCAAGGCCGGTTATTCTGTCAGCTCTGATAGCTTCACGCGTAGGTTGGATGGTACCTCGGAGTTGGTTCGATGCAAACAAGGGGTCCACCTCTTGATAGTCTCAATTCTGAATGCTCTTATAGCACAGAATGTTGATATGATCAAGCGAGGGAAGGAAAGGATGGGGACAGCAGGGAGGGAGACCTGTGGAGAGAACATACAATTAGAACAAGCTAGGCATAAGACGTACATCAAGCATATATATATATACTATTCTATACCTTTAATCAGTACCTGTAAAAGAAAATAACAATGCTGCGTCTTTCTAGCAACTCTAGAAATGTATTGACTCTCTTTTCTTGAGTCCAATAAACCAAGCGCCGTGCTGTATCTCTGATAAAACAAAGAGGGATATAAGTACTGGAATAAACTGTTCTGGAATGAATAATCTTTACAAACGCTGTCCAAAATACCCACCCTTTCATATGCTTGATAATGCTTCACAGGGGGAATCCTCACAATATTCATACACCCCCTATTACTACAAGACAATGAAAAAATAGGGAATCAATGAAGGCATGATTCATTAAACATTACACCCACAGCAATTATCGTAGCAGAAATCATGGAGTCAGAATTTCAGATACTGTGTATGAAGCGATAACAGTATAAGAAGCAAAGGACAGCTATAACAGGTTGCTGCCGCTTTTCTTCATGACCAAATAGCAATGGATTCCAAATAATGTACCCAAACTTCCATGCCGTTTCTCAACACAGCTTTGTCACTCTGCAATCCAAAATAACCACACAAGTGCCGTTTCTAAACACGGCTTCGGCGTGTAGATAATTGCCCCAAACAGAATTCCTCGCACGCCGTTTCCTTCACGGCAGAGAGGCATAAAAACCACACAGTACAGAATACGCAATTTCCATCACGGCTGACTGACACACAAACGCGCTAGTAACAATAATGCCGTTTCCGTCACGGCTAGCAAATTTGTGAAGAAGCAAGTGCAGGAGATCGGGCCGTTACCATCACGGCCGTGCGAGCTGCACAATAACGGGAAACTGTTTCCAGAATGCCACAATCAGTAACAAAACTTCGGCAGTAACAAAATTTCCCCGAACCAAAATACTTCAATATGGCAACAAAACACTGGTGCTGGAGCACCCTTACCACATCGCCAAGTAAATGGATCAAAGGGAAACGTCCGCCTTCTCCAGGATGCGGGAAGAATAACCAGCATCGGTTCTCTGCCCGGGCCTCCCTAAATCCCGCCCGCCGCCGGAAACACGTGATCACATGTACCGGAATTGGTGCACAGCCTGATGGGAATTGTGGTTCGGGAAAACGGGCAGATTCAGGACCGATCCTGACAACGTTCACCGGAGAGCCTCCATATCACAGTACATCCCTCCCAAGAGGAACGTTGTCAGGGTTTAGATTTAGCGGGATTCAATGTGTGGAACCTTTTCACCAGCTTCGGCGCATGTACACCGGTAGCTGGTTCCCAAGAGTTTTCCTCAGGTCCCTAGCCCTTCCATGAGACTAGATACCAGACTCTGTTCCCTCTTTTCTTTGAGTCTACTATAGCCTGTACCTCATACTCCTGTTCTTGATTCACCCATACCAGAGCTGTGGGCTACCGCACAGGAGTATAGGCAGGCTTAACCAAAGAAACATGAAACATGGGATGTATCCTCATATGTTTGGGCAATGCAAGTTTTACAGCAACAGGGTTTACCACCTTGATGATTTTGTAAGGTCGGATATACCGAGGATTGAAAATACTATATTTTCTGAAGCGTATATTCCTTGTTGACAGCCAAACCCCATCTCCTACCTTATACTGAGGTTCAGGTCTTCGATGTTTATCAGCCTGCTTTTTATACCTGACCTTAGCTTCTTTGATATTGTTTTGTGTGATTTTCAATACCTTTTGTATGTGTTTCACCCTTGTTTGTACTTCGGTACCTTTTGCCCTTCTCCTGGAAGTACCACAGGTAAGAAACGAGGATGAAAACCATAGGTGACAAAAAAAGGAGCTAATTTAGTGGTGCAATGTTGTGCGCTGTTATAGGCTACTTCAGCTATCCATAGCCATTCCACCCAGGCTTCTGTATTACTTTTAATTGGCATTTCAAATATTGTTTCAGTGTCTGATTAAGTCTTTCAGTCTGTCCATCTGTCTGTGGATGGAAACTCGTAGACGTGTTTGAAGAGATTTGTAAGACGGAGCACCAAACCTTCCAGAACTGTGCCGTGAACTGTGTTTCTCTGTCAGAAATGATGATTCTAGGAAGGCCATGCAACCTTACTATATGTTTGAGTAACAGTTGCGCTACTTGTTGGAGTGTTAGTACAAGCAATAAAATGGCCCATTTTAGTTAAGCTATCTATCACCACAAGAATAGTCGGGCAACCCTACTATGAAATCTAATGAGAATTGCTCCCAAGGTATTTCAGGAGTGGGTAATGGACGGAGCAGTCCATACGGTTTTCCTCTGTCAGGTTTCATCTGCATACATATGTCGCACTGACGGATCATATTAAGCACATCTTTCTGAACAGAAGGCCACCAGAATTGTCTTTGTATTCGTTCCTTTGTCTTTTCTATTCCATTATGCCCTGCAGTTGGCGCCGTATGGCACCATTTCATGACTTCATTCTGAAGTTCTTTGGTAGGAACTAATAGCTGTGTTCCTTTCATGGGCAGTCCTTCTCTTATCTTCCAGTCTTTGTTGTGAGCCAACCACTTTCTCCACATCCGAACCTTGATGGCTTTAGCTACCATATCTAAGAACTGGTCTGTTTGCAGCACACACAGTGCCTTCTGGGGATGAATAATGGAATGAGTGATTTGTTCTTGGGGTGCATGTGTCGTTTCCTGTCTTGTGAGGGCGTCAGCCTTTCGATTTTCACTCCCTGGCCTATAGGTGAGTATAAACTGGTATTCCTCAAAGAACAACATCTACCTTAATTGTCTTGGGGATAAGAGACGAGTAGATGTCATGAACTGTAAGTTCCTGTGATCTGTGTAGACCGTGGTTTTGTGTTTTGCTCCCATGAGGTAATGTCTCCATTCCTTGAAAGCGTCTCTTATAGCCAGGAGCTCTTTTTCTGCGATGGTGTAATTTATTTCAGACTCGCTCATCTTTCTTGACATGAAAGCTATGGGATGCAATAGACCGTTCTCTGAATTTCTTTGAGAGAGAACCGCTCCAATAGCTACTTTGGAAGCGTCTTCTTCCACCAAGTAAGGTCTTTCTGGATCAGGGTGAGCTAGAATGGGAGCTGAGGTAAAAGCCTCTTTCAAGTGATTGAAGGCCTGATTAGCTTCTGGGGTCAAACTAAATTGTACCTTCTTTCTGAGCAGCTTGGTTATCGGGGCAACCACATCGGAAAACTGATTGATAAACCTGCAATAAAAATTCGCGAAGCCCAGAAAGGATTGGACGTCACGCACATTCACAGGTGTAGGCCAGTTCTGTACTGCCACGATCTTTCTTTCAGCCATCGTTTGTCCTTGTGCAGACAGCAGGACCCCTAAGAACTCGACTTGAGCAACATGAAACTCGCATTTGCTGAGTTTGCAAAACAGGTGATTGATCTGTAATGCTGTTAACACCCTCCCTACATGCTGACTGTGAACTTCAGGGTGAGATGAATAAACCAAAATGTCGTCAATGTAGACTATGGCAAATACATCCAAGAATTCCCTCAATACATCATTGAGGAAATATTGGAATGCAGCAGGGGCATTACAAAGCCCAAAGGGCATCACCTGTTACTCAAACAATCCGTATCTGGTGCGAAAACCGGTTTTCCACTCATCCCCTTGTCTCATGCAGACGAGATGATAAGCTCCTCTGAGATCTAACTTGGTGAAGATTACTGCCTTCTTTACCTGGTCTAAGAGTACCAAAATCAAGGGAAGAGGATAACTGTTTTTCACAGTAACTTTATTTAGAGCACGAAAGTCTATACAAGTTCTTAACTCTCCATTCGCCTTAGGAATGAAGAAGAGTGGAGAAGCCGCTGGAGATTTGGAAGATTGTATGAACCCATTCGCTTGATACCTATCCAAATACTCCCGTAGGTGTTCATTTTCTGTTTCTGATAAAGCATAAATCCTACCACAAGGAACGATAGCCCCAGGGACCAAGTCAATTTGACATCGTACTGACGATGTGGAGGGAGTGTCTTAGCTTGTTTTTCACTGAAAACGTCCATGTATTCATGGTATACATCAGGCAACTCAATCTCCTTTTCAGCAGCTGTAGCAATGGCATGCCCAGTCGGCAGATATTGAACCGGACTTACCAAACAATATCGGCAACTCTGTTCACAGAAAGGAGAGTTGAATAGAATGCTTCTGGCCTTCTAATCAATGTCAGGGTTGTGTTTCGTTAACCAAGGCAATCCCAAAATCAACCCATACAATGGTGCCTTGATGACATTAAAAGACATTACTTCTCTATGGTCCTTCTGACAGATAACTTCTATTTCAGAGGTTTGAAAACAAATGGGACCTGAAGCAAGATCTCTACCATCTACAGTCAGGACTGTTTCTGGTTGGTCTTTAGCAACCTGCGGGATTCCCATTCTGTGAACTAAGTCGCAATCAATAAACATTCCAGTAGCCCCTGAGTCTAGGAGCGCATGTACAACTTGAGGGACAGAGTTAATGATTAACTGGAGTTCAACATAGAAGTGATCTTTCTTCACTATTACAGAAGGTATTTCTTCATGGCCCTCGGCATTTCCTTCCCTAATCCCTGGGCCTTTCAGTTTTCTGATTTTTGTACCGCTATGGTAGCAGCTCTCACATAACTGCCTTCTTTATTCTTGGGCTTGGCTAAGCAATCCTTCACAAAATGCCCTTTTTTCCCACAATACATGCAAAGAACCTGTTTCCTTCTCTGCTCCCTTTCTTCTTGTGTTAAAGAAGCCCTCACTGTCCCTATTTCCATTGGTTCAGATACGTAACCAGATGACACAACAGGATAGCGAGATTTTTTGTATTTAGGAGGAGGGCGATCATATTTCTTCCGATCCCCTCTTCTCTCATTTAATCAGTAATCCAATCGCATGGCTAAGTTAACTAGATCTGTGCATGTCTTAGGCTGGGGATCTATTTGGGCGATCACGTCTTTTAACTCATCTTTGAGTCCGTGATGAAAGATGGCGGCCTGTTTCTCTTCTAGCCAATTAGTTTCCGCCACCAGCCTCTGAAATGTATTTACATAAACCAATAGTTCTCTATTACCTTGTTTGAGGTCTAGCAAATCTCTATCCACAGAAAAAGAATTAGCTCTGCGGTCAAAAATGTGTTCAAATTCTTCTTTGAATCCTTCCCAGTCATACAACATTGGGTCGTCTCTCCTCACTAAAGGAACTGCCCATTGAGCTGCATCCCCTGCCAGATAAGAGATCAGAAAGGCTACTCTTGCCTGATTAGTGTTAAATACTTTAGGGCGACAAGTGAAGTGAAGCAGAATTTGGGTAAGGAATACCTGTGCCTTGTTTCCATCTCCATGAAAGAGTTCGGGGGCTGCTAAAGGAATGGGTGTTTGTATCTCTACTGTCATGGGTGAGGTTTGAAAAGAAGACGGGCCTCCAGCCCCTGAAAACCCCCCTTCAGCTCTACTCACTGTTACATTAAACAGGTTTCTTTGCATTCTCTCTACCCTTTCCTGTAAGGCAGCCGTCTCAGCTCGTGAAGCTGCTAACTCAGTCTGCACCAACTGCAACGCAGCAAGTACGTCATCTAGGGTGGCCATTCTGTGCCCCGAACCAACTGGGAAGTAAAGTATATCAAGGCCGGTTATTCTGTCAGCTCTGATAGCTTCACGCGTAGGTTGGATGGTACCTCGGAGTTGGTTCGATGCAAACAAGGGGTCCACCTCTTGATAGTCTCAATTCTGAATGCTCTTATAGCACAGAATGTTGATATGATCAAGCGAGGGAAGGAAAGGATGGGGACAGCAGGGAGGGAGACCTGTGGAGAGAACATACAATTAGAACAAGCTAGGCATAAGACGTACATCAAGCATATATATATATACTATTCTATACCTTTAATCAGTACCTGTAAAAGAAAATAACAATGCTGCGTCTTTCTAGCAACTCTAGAAATGTATTGACTCTCTTTTCTTGAGTCCAATAAACCAAGCGCCGTGCTGTATCTCTGATAAAACAAAGAGGGATATAAGTACTGGAATAAACTGTTCTGGAATGAATAATCTTTACAAACGCTGTCCAAAATACCCACCCTTTCATATGCTTGATAATGCTTCACAGGGGGAATCCTCACAATATTCATACACCCCTATTACTACAAGACAATGAAAAAATAGGGAATCAATGAAGGCATGATTCATTAAACATTACACCCACAGCAATTATCGTAGCAGAAATCATGGAGTCAGAATTTCAGATACTGTGTATGAAGCGATAACAGTATAAGAAGCAAAGGACAGCTATAACAGGTTGCTGCCGCTTTTCATCATGACCAAATAGCAATGGATTCCAAATAATGTACCCAAACTTCCATGCCGTTTCTCAACACGGCTTTGTCACTCTGCAATCCAAAATAACCACACAAGTGCCGTTTCTAAACACGGCTTCGGCGTGTAGATAATTGCCCCAAACAGAATTCCTCGCACGCCGTTTCCTTCACGGCAGAGAGGCATAAAAACCACACAGTACAGAATACGCAGTTTCCATCACGGCTGACTGACACACAAACGCGCTAGTAACAGTAATGCCGTTTCCGTCACGGCTAGCAAATTTGTGAAGAAGCAAGTGCAGGAGATCGGGCCGTTACCATCACGGCCGTGCGAGCTGCACAATAACGGGAAACTGTTTCCAGGATGCCACAATCAGTAACAAAACTTCGGCAGTAACAAAATTTCCCCGAACCAAAATACTTCAATATGGCAACAAAACACTGGTGCTGGAGCACCCTTACCACATCGCCAAGTAAATGGATCAAAGGGAAACGTCCGCCTTCTCCAGGATGCGGGAAGAATAACCGGCATCGGTTCTCTGCCCGGGCCTCCCTAAATCCCGCCCGCCGCCGGAAACACGTGATCACATGTACCGGAAGTGGTGCACAGCCTGATGGGAATTGTGGTTCGGGAAAACGGGCAGATTCAGGACCGATCCTGACAACGTTCACCGGAGAGCCTCCATATCACAGTACATCCCTCCCAAGAGGAACGTTGTCAGGGTTTAGATTTAGCGGGATTCAATGTGTGGAACCTTTTCACCAGCTTCGGCGCATGTACACTGGTAGCTGGTTCCCAAGAGTTTTCCTCAGGTCCCTAGCCCTTCCATGAGACTAGATACCAGACTCTGTTCCCTCTTTTCTTTGAGTCTACTATAGCCTGTACCTCATACTCCTGTTCTTGATTCACCCATACCAGAGCTGTGGGCTACCGCACAGGAGTATAGGCAGGCTTAACCAAAGAAACATGAAACATGGGATGTATCCTCATATGTTTGGGCAATGCAAGTTTTACAGCAACAGGGTTTACCACCTTGATGATTTTGTAAGGTCGGATATACCGAGGATTGAAAATACTATATTTTCTGAAGCGTATATTCCTTGTTGACAGCCAAACCCCATCTCCTACCTTATACTGAGGTTCAGGTCTTCGATGTTTATCAGCCTGCTTTTTATACCTGACCTTAGCTTCTTTGATATTGTTTTGTGTGAAATTCAATACCTTTTGTATGTGTTTCACCCTTGTTTGTACTTCCGGTACCTTTTGCCCTTCTCCTGGAAGTACCACAGGTAAGAAACGAGGATGAAAACCATAGGTGACAAAAAAAGGAGCTAATTTAGTGGTGCAATGTTGTGCGCTGTTATAGGCTACTTCAGCTATCCATAGCCATTCCACCCAGGCTTCTGTATTACTTTTAATTGGCATTTCAAATATTGTTTCAGTGTCTGATTAAGTCTTTCAGTCTGTCCATCTGTCTGTGGATGGAAACTCGTGAGACGTGTTTGAAGAGATTTGTAAGACGGAGCACCAAACCTTCCAGAACTGTGCCGTGAACTGTGTTTCTCTGTCAGAAATGATGATTCTAGGAAGGCCATGCAACCTTACTATGTGTTTGAGTAACAGTTGCGCTACTTGTTGGAGTGTTAGTACAAGCAATAAAATGGCCCATTTTAGTTAAGCTATCTATCACCACAAGAATAGTCGGGCAACCCTACTATGAAATCTAATGACAATTGCTCCCAAGGTATTCCAGGAGTGGGTAATGGACGGAGCAGTCCATACGGTTTTCCTCTGTCAGGTTTCATCTGCATACATATGTCGCACTGACGGATCATATTAAGCACATCTTTCTGAACAGAAGGCCACCAGAATTGTCTTTGTATTCGTTCCTTTGTCTTTTCTATTCCATTATGCCCTGCAGTTGGCGCCGTATGGCACCATTTCATGACTTCATTCTGAAGTTCTTTGGTAGGAACTAATAGCTGTGTTCCTTTCATGGGCAGTCCTTCTCTTATCTTCCAGTCTTTGTTGTCAGCCAACCACTTTCTCCACATCCGAACCTTGATGGCTTTAGCTACCATATCTAAGAACTGGTCTGTTTGCAGCACACACAGTGACTTCTGGGGATGAATAATGGAATGAGTGATTTGTTCTTGGGGTGCATGTGTCGTTTCCTGTCTTGTGAGGGCGTCAGCCTTTCGATTTCCACTCCCTGGCCTATAGGTGAGTATAAACTGGTATTCCACAAAGAACAACATCTACCTTAATTGTCTTGGGGATAAGAGACGAGTAGATGTCATGAACTGTAAGTTCCTGTGATCTGTGTAGACCGTGGTTTTGTGTTTTGCTCCCATGAGGTAATGTCTCCATTCCTTGAAAGCGTCTCTTATAGCCAGGAGCTCTTTTTCTGCGATGGTGTAATTTATTTCAGACTCGCTCATCTTTCTTGACATGAAAGCTATGGGATGCAATAGACCGTTCTCTGAATTTCTTTGAGAGAGAACCGCTCCAATAGCTACTTTGGAAGCGTCTGCTTCCACCAAGTAAGGTCTTTCTGGATCAGGGTGAGCTAGAATGGGAGCTGAGGTAAAAGCCTCTTTCAAGTGATTGAAGGCCTGATTAGCTTCTGGGGTCAAACTAAATTGTACCTTCTTTCTGAGCAGCTTGGTTATCGGGGCAACCACATCGGAAAACTGATTGATAAACCTGCAATAAAAATTCGCGAAGCCCAGAAAGGATTGGACGTCACGCACATTCACAGGTATAGGCCAGTTCTGTACTGCCACGATCTTTCTTTCAGCCATCGTTTGTCCTTGTGCAGACAGCAGGACCCCTAAGAACTCGACTTGAGCAACATGAAACTCGCATTTGCTGAGTTTGCAAAACAGGTGGTTGATCTGTAATGCTGTTAACACCCTCCCTACATGCTGACTGTGAACTTCAGGGTGAGATGAATAAACCAAAATGTCGTCAATGTAGACTATGGCAAATACATCCAAGAATTCCCTCAATACATCATTGAGGAAATATTGGAATGCAGCAGGGGCATTACAAAGCCCAAAGGGCATCACCTGATACTCAAACAATCCGTATCTGGTGCGAAAACCGGTTTTCCACTCATCCCCTTGTCTCATGCAGACGAGATGATAAGCTCCTCTGAGATCTAACTTGGTGAAGATTACTGCCTTCTTTACCTGGTCTAAGAGTACCAAAATCAAGGGAAGAGGACAACTGTTTTTCACAGTAACTTTATTTAGAGCACGAAAGTCTATACAAGTTCTTAACTCTCCATTCGCCTTAGGAATGAAGAAGAGTGGAGAAGCCGCTGGAGATTTGGAAGATTGTATGAACCCATTCGCTTGATACCTATCCAAATACTCCCGTAGGTGTTCATTTTCTGTTTCTGATAAAGCATAAATCCTACCACAAGGAACGATAGCCCCAGGGACCAAGTCAATTTGACATCGTACTGACGATGTGGAGGGAGTGTCTTAGCTTGTTTTTCACTGAAAACGTCCATGTATTCATGGTATACATCAGGCAACTCAATCTCCTTTTCAGCAGCTGTAGCAATGGCATGCCCAGTCGGCAGATATTGAACCGGACTTACCAAACAATATCGGCAACTCTGTTCACAGAAAGGAGAGTTGAATAGAATGCTTCTGGCCTTCTAATCAATGTCAGGGTTGTGTTTCGTTAACCAAGGCAATCCCAAAATCAACCCATACAATGGTGCCTTGATGACATTAAAAGACATTACTTCTCTATGGTCCTTCTGACAGATAACTTCTATTTCAGAGGTTTGAAAACAAATGGGACCTGAAGCAAGATCTCTACCATCTACAGTCAGGACTGTTTCTGGTTGGTCTTTAGCAACCTGCGGGATTCCCATTCTGTGAACTAAGTCGCAATCAATAAACATTCCAGTAGCCCCTGAGTCTAGGAGCGCATGTACAACTTGAGGGACAGAGTTAATGATTAACTGGAGTTCAACATAGAAGTGATCTTTCTTCACTATTACAGAAGGTATTTCTTCATGGACCTCGGCATTTCCTTCCCTAATCCCTGGGCCTTTCAGTTTTCTGATTTTTGTACCGCTATGGTAGCAGCTCTCACATAACTGCCTTCTTTATTCTTGGGCTTGGCTAAGCAATCCTTCACAAAATGCCCTTTTTTCCCACAATACATGCAAAGAACCTGTTTCCTTCTCTGCTCCCTTTCTTCTTGTGTTAGAGAAGCCCTCACTGTCCCTATTTCCATTGGTTCAGATACGTAACCAGATGACACAACAGGATAGCGAGATTTTTTGTATTTAGGAGGAGGGCGATCATATTTCTTCCGATCCCCTCTTCTCTCATTTAATCAGTAATCCAATCGCATGGCTAAGTTAATTAGATCTGTGCATGTCTTAGGCTGGGGATCTATTTGGGCGATCACGTCTTTTAACTCATCTTTGAGTCCGTGATGAAAGATGGCGGCCTGTTTCTCTTCTGGCCAATTAGTTTCCGCCACCAGCCTCTGAAATGTATTTACATAAACCAATAGTTCTCTATTACCTTGTTTGAGGTCTAGCAAATCTCTATCCACAGAAAAAGAATTAGCTCTGCGGTCAAAAATGTGTTCAAATTCTTCTTTGAATCCTTCCCAGTCATACAACATTGGGTCGTCTCTCCTCACTAAAGGAACTGCCCATTGAGCTGCATTCCCTGCCAGATAAGAGATCAGAAAGGCTACTCTTGCCTGATTAGTGTTAAATACTTTAGGGCGACAAGTGAAGTGAAGCAGAATTTGGGTAAGGAATACCTGTGCCTTGTTTCCATCTCCATGAAAGAGTTCGGGGGCTGCTAAAGGAATGGGTGTTTGTATCTCTACTGTCATGGGTGAGGTTTGAAAAGAAGACGGGCCTCCAGCCCCTGAAAACCCCCCTTCAGCTCTACTCACTGTTACATTAAACAGGTTTCTTTGCATTCTCTCTACCCTTTCCTGTAAGGCAGCCGTCTCAGCTTGTGAAGCTGCTAACTCAGTCTGAACCAACTGCAACGCAGCAAGTAAGTCATCTAGGGTGGCCATTCTGTGCCCCGAACCAACTGGGAAGTAAAGTATATCAAGGCCGGTTATTCTGTCAGCTCTGATAGCTTCACGCGTAGGTTGGATGGTACCTCGGAGTTGGTTCGATGCAAACAAGGGGTCCACCTCTTGATAGTCTCAATTCTGAATGCTCTTATAGCACAGAATGTTGATATGATCAAGCGAGGGAAGGAAAGGATGGGGACAGCAGGGAGGGAGACCTGTGGAGAGAACATACAATTAGAACAAGTTAGGCATAAGACGTACATCAAGCATATATATATATACTATTCTATACCTTTAATCAGTACCTGTAAAAGAAAATAACAATGCTGCGTCTTTCTAGCAACTCTAGAAATGTATTGACTCTCTTCTTTTGAGTCCAATAAACCAAGCGCCGTGCTGTATCTCTGAGAAAACAAAGAGGGATATAAGTACTGGAATAAACTGCTCTGGAATGAATAATCTTTACAAACGCTGTCCAAAATACCCACCCTTTCATATGCTTGATAATGCTTCACAGGGGGAATCCTCACAATATTCATACACCCCCTGTTACTACAAGACAATGAAAAAATAGGGAATCAATGAAGGCATGATTCACTAAACATTACACCCACGGCAATTATCGTAGCAGAAATCATGGAGTCAGAATTTCAGATACTGTGTATGAAGAGATAACAGTATAAGAAGCAAAGGACAGCTATAACAGGTTGCTGCCGCTTTTCATCATGACCAAATAGCAATGGATTCCAAATAATGTACCCAAACCTCCATGCCGTTTCTCAACATGGCTTCGTCACTCTGCAATCCAAAATAACCACACAAGTGCAGTTTCTAAACACAGCTTCGGCGTGTAGATAATTGCCCCAAACAGAATTCCTCGCACGCCGTTTCCTTCACGGCAGAGAGGCACAAAAACCACACAGTACAGAATACGCTGTTTCCGTCACGGCTGACTGACACACAAACGTGCTAGTAACAGTAATGCCGTTTCCGTCACGGCTAGCAAATTTGTGAAGAAGCAAGTGCAGGAGATCGGGCCGTTACCATCACGGCCGTGCAAGCTGCACAATAACGGGAAACTGTTTCCAGGATGCCACAATCAGTAACGAAACTTCGGCGGTAACGAAATTACCCCGAACCAAAATACTTCAATATGGCAACAAAACACTGGTGCTGGAGCACCCTTACCACACCGCCAAGGAAATGGATCAAAGGGAAACGTCCGTCTTCTCCAGGATGCAGGAAGAATAACCGGCATCGGTTCTCTGCCCGGGCTTCCCTAAATCCCGCCCCGCCGCCGGAAACACATCATCACGTGTACCGGAAGTGGTGCACAGCCTGATGGGAATTGTGGTTCGGGAAAATGGGCAGATTCAGGATCGATCCTGACAACGTTCACCGGAGAGCCTCCATATAACAACATCTTATGTCTATTCGAACATATCGACACCTTGGCACAGATAACTTCTGAAAACATAGAGTGGGTAAAGTTCAGATGGTTAGACAGCGACACCCACGGTGACTCCACCTTAGTCAGCTTCACCCAACAGCAAGTACAACAGGCGGTCCTTGGCGAAGCACCACATCCCGCAAACTGGGGCATAGAAGTCTCCGTTCTCAGCATGCCAAAATACCCATACGTTCTCATTCCCAAAAACGATAGGCAGGAGCCTACATCAGTCCTCAAAGGCACGATGAACAAAAGCTCAGAAGGGAGGGATAAACCAGAACGACCAAGAACTCCGATAAAAATCAGCATCTCGTACAGTGACATGGAGCGTAGAGTGCAGACGCACCAGCAAGAACAGGCCTATATGGAGGATCCATGGCAACAGCGTCTCTAACCAAAGATATAGCAACGACAGTAGAGGAAGCTTAACATCAATCTGTGTCCAACAACGCAAAGTAACCCTCATCTCATGGAACATCGCAGGGTTAAGTAACATATTTAGGGACAAGGCCACGCAAGACTACCTCGCCAAGGGGGATATATTGTACTTCTAGGAGACCTGGGCTAAGTCAACAACCCCAATTGGCGGCTTTTATGAACATCACACACCCGCTACCAAAAAGACCATCTTTGGACGCCCGTCAGGAGGTTTATCCATTTTCCTAAGCCACACTTGCAAACTTAAAAGCACAGCCATAAAAGTGGAAACACCTGACCTCCAAGTCATGACAATCGAGGGGCTGGGCAAGGGGCAACAGCCTCATCGCCTGCTGCTAATTAACTGTTATATTAATCCTGGGGCGCTAGAGGGCACACAAGCAAGATGGCTGCACTTGCGTGAGGCTCTTGCAGCTCAGGAAACATATTTGCCATTATCCTGCCCAAATGCCGGCGAACCGAAGAAAATGAGGAAGAAATAGCCAGCGGAACACCAGGGGCGACTCGTGATAACCATGAAATAGGCTGAGGCAGCCTGAATTTGATGGAAAATCGACAGCGCCGAGCCCTGGGCCGATCGTAAGATGGCGGCCGCGCCCTGAACTCGACTGCTGCTGCCGCTGAGGAAGACTGCGGGTGCTGCGGCAGACACAACACAAGCTGCGGCGAGAAGGGTTTACTGTGTGGACATGCTGAGAGAAGTGGGGAAATCCCCAAGCAGCAGGTGACACTGGCGCTCGAGGGGACCTGGGCGCGGAAACAGACTGCTTCCGATGGCGGCCGAACCGTAAGTAGAGGAGCCGCGTACTGCGGAGGCGTGGGCTGGCGTAGGCCGGCGTCTCCCCCCGTGCTTGCGGCACCCGGTTGGAGTAAGGCTGTGAGGCGGCAGCGAGAGAAGCGACGCGCTCCCCCACCCCCGCTTGACAGAGGGCAGACTTAGGCTCGGGGCCAAGGAGACGCAGCGGCCCTGGGCCTTGGCTCAAACAAAGAGGATCAAACACTCAAGGCATAGAAATAGGCGGGACCGCGCGAATAAGAGAAGACACAGGGAGCCTAAAGCCTGTGGCACGTGAGAAACAACAGCCACTCTGACCGGAGAAAAGTGGAGATTGCACTGCGAATGAGAAAAGACAGCAGGACAGAGTGAAAGGGCCTATAAATTTAACATTGAGCCTTGCGATGTCTCTAGAGAAACAAGGGGCGGACAGATGAATAGATAGTAACGCGGCGCATCCCTGCGACGATCCCAAGAGAGGCCTTTCCTGCACGGGAAGGAAAAAGCACAAGGCAGCTCGCGAGGCAGACGCTGAGGAGGGACTGCCCGGAGCCTGTTGGCAGAGAGGGCTGGAAATAAAAACCCCAGAAGCCCGAAGGCAATACTGTCAGGCCCACGCCTAAATCCCAGGGCGGTCAGACGCACAAACAGACACACATAGTGTGGAGATAGTGGGTGACATAGCGGATCCAACCCACGAAGATCGGGGACTGGTACGGCCGTCCCCCCTTCCATAGGAACAAGGAATAACTGAGTGGACATGGCTGAATAAAACACGTGTGCCGGATCAGGTGAGCAGCAGCCTAGGGAACCAACAAAAGGCCTGATTTGGTAACAAAATAGGCTGAGCTGAACCCACAAAAACTGTGCAGCTGAAGGCACTACAAATAATCTGAGGCAAAACAGATACGCACACGAGACCCAGAACTCTATCCTCCTGCCAGGCCATAGGGAAGAAACAAAAAGTCAAAGAACACAGAATTGGCAGCATGGGAAAAGCTGATGGGAAGCAAACCAAGTTACAATTTGAAACTCGTAAATCTGCCCGAACGTAGGGAGAGCCCGAAGGCACAATGGCGGAGGCGCTAAACGCAGGCACCCAAACCTCGACAGAGGACCCTAAAGAACTCCTACTCGTTATGAAAAACAGCCTCACCTCCATAGAGGCTAAAATGGACACTATGTGTACACGCATGGACAATATTACACACAAACTGGATCAACATGACAAACGCATCAAAGAAGCAGAACAGCATATCTCGGATCTAGACGACACATCCACTGGACGCAAGGAACAACTATTAAATATGGAGCGCCTCTTAAAAGTGATAGCAGCTAAAAACGAAGACCTAGAATCAAGATCACGAAGGAATAACCTACGAATTCTAGGAATACCGGAGTCCACAAACACGGACAGAATGGAAGATTACATTGAACGCCTGCTCACAACGTTGTTCGGAAGAGATGCCTTCTCAACGATGCTAATAGTGGAGAGAGCGCACCGATCACTGGTCAACCGACCCTCGCCAGGAGCCCCTCCGAGGCCGACAATCGCCAGAATACTAAATTATTGTGACCGGGACACTGCGATTAGCGAGGGAAAAGCAGCCATTATCATTTGAAGGCACCGAGGTGGCTATCTTCCCGGACTTTACTATGGCGGTCCAGGAGGCCCGTAAAAAATTCCTTCCAGTAAAGAAGAAACTCCAGCAGGCAAACATCGCCTACGCCATGCTGTTCCCGGCGCGCCTTTGAATCGCGCATCAAGGCAAGCAGCACTTCTTCACAAACCCCCAGCATGTGGCTGACTTCCTGAAAACCACAATCAGAAAATCACTTAGACAAGAAACTGCATCTAGCCCATCCAGATCCACAGCTGCTCTATCGGACATAGAATGAGACAACAACCACAGCACACTTACTGTGCAACGGCAAACTCGGATCAAGGTCACCAATGGTGTATATTTAGATAATAGTCACAGACCCTCTTTGAGGGACACGAAACGAGGACATACAATGAGATGTAAGAAAGAACTGTTACATTCGCCTTCCCTCAGATGCACAATTGGTCTAACCGGACATATGGGACATAATATACTGTCCTGAGCGCCCTTGCACATACGAGGGAGAACTGTGACACCCTCTTGTGTTTACCCAGAAGGACATCCCTAACATGAACTGGGTTAATGTTTTCACTGTTGATATACTATGGATCCCCGATGGGGACGCAGTTACAGGGTTGATCGGGTGGGGGGAGGGGGCAACACATCACGGAAGGATTGGGCTGCTGCTGTGGGAGGAGGGTGGGAGGGAGGAAGAGTTCACGACACGAAACAGCAACAAAGCCATAGATAGGGAAGTACAGCATGACGAAACCTTGACACGCAACATGACTATTGCACCCGCCACAAGCTTGGAAACACATACTCTAAATGAACCGTCCTGACCCCCCTAGCTATAATATTGTTATATGGAATGTACGAGGCCTTGGAAATCCCCGCAAGCGCAGACACGTCCTAGCATATTTAGACAGACACAGCATACACTGCTCTATGTTACAAGAAACACACCTTGGCCCTCGGCCGGACTACCTTTGCAGCCCGATGGCAGCAGATCGCTGCTTCTCAGCATATTCAATGTATGCGCCGGGAACAGCAATCCTAATTAAGAATAGTGTGCTGTACGTGGCCATGGGTTCACAAACGGGCCTGCAGGGCCGTTATTGTATTATGTGGGGAAATATGGCAACCCAATCCATAACATTTGTCTGTTGTTACGGACCTAACACGGACAACCCCGAATTCTTCAATATCCGATGGGGGAAAATACTGGACATTGCATCCACCCATGTAGTATGGGGAGGAGACTTTAATATTACCCTAGACCCGACAATGGACCGATCACACCCACAAGCCCACCACTATACGAATGCTCAGCGCCAATTAAGAGGCATAACTATTGAACATGGACTAATAGACTTCTGGTGAGACCTACACCCGACTGAAAGGGAGGGCAGCTGTTATTCTACTGTACATTCCTCGTGGTCGCGCATAGATGGCTGGCTAATTTCTAGAGGACTGAAAACATGGTTGACCAAGTCGAGGCACTTACCACGCACATACTCCGACCACTCACCGGTGCTGATTACACTTACCACACCTTGTGCCTCAACGCCATGTCAGTCCTAGAGGCTGCCTATGCATGCCCTGCTGGACACCCCATTCCGGACTGAGCTGGAGCAGAAGATAGAAGAGTTCTTCCCACGCAATATTAATACAGTGTCCCAATTCTCCACAGTATGGGAAGCATTCAAAGTTACTATTCGGGGATATGCATCGCAAAGGAAGGTGGGATTCTGAAAGATATACGGAACACGCTTCAGAAGTTGGAAACCGAGCTGAAACGACTAGAGACTCAAATGCAATCTGAACCCACTGCTGACTTACAACGACTCATCAGAGAGACAATGTCAGAATACCAGGAGACAGCGGACAGCGAGTGTAAGTTCAGGGGGAAATACCACTGAGCCCGACAGTATAGAGGGAGAGAGACCAGGTAAAGCACTAGAAGAACTGACCCGTGCACCACGATTACCGAGCACTATCCTGGAGATTGCTGACGAAGACGGTCGATTAATCAGAGACACCCCAGACATACTAGAAACGTTTTACAAATTCTATAGCACTCTATACACAACACACAGAGAACAGCCGGTAGAGTTCGAATCATACTTTGAGGATACAGCACTGGGATGGCTGGGGGATGCCCAAAGGGAATTCCTCCTGGCTGACTTTGAGGACGAAGAGATTCGTGCTGCAATTATGCAACTGCAGTCTGGACGGGACCCTGGCCCTGACGGGCTTACGGCAGAAGTTTATAAAACTTTTAGCGACGCTCTCATCCCAATTCTTAAAAACGTTTACGAAGAAGCTAGGGAGACAGGCATCCTCCCGCAAACGCGAGGTACTCATCATATTCATACTCAAACCCGGGAAAGCGGGAGATAGATGCGACTCATATAGGCCGCTATCCCTCATTAACTGCAATGCTAAAATCCTAGCAAAGATAATTGCGAATCGAATAAGCCCTCTCATGAGTGCCCTGGTACTGCTGGACCAGTCGGGGTTTGTGCCCGAGAGCGACATCGCACAACTTGCGCACCCGCTTTGCCCTGCTGCAAGATATTGACCCAGAGCTGAACGCAGTGGCGGTCTTCCTAGACGCCACCAAGGCATTCGACTCCCTGGAGTGGGATTACTTGGCTAGTGTTGTGAAACGAATGGGATTCCCCCCTCCTTTTCTAGCTTGGATTCAATTGCTCTATACCAAGCCACAGGCTAAAGTACTAATTAATGGGACATGCTCCCCTAGTTTCCACATCACAAGAGGAACGAGGCAGGGGTGCCCTCTGTCACCCCTCCTCTTTGCACTGGCCATGGAGCCGCTGGCAGTCAAACTTCAGCAGCATCACCGAGAGCATGCCATTATATATCCAGAACGACAAATTCTAATTTCATTATACGCCGACGACCTCACCCTGTACCTCCTAGACCCTGAAGTAAGCCTTAATCCGATACTACGTGAATTCATACAATTTGGAATGTATTCAGGAGTCAATTTTAATTGGAGTAAATCCCAGATCTTCCCTCTTACTGACTCGGCCAAAAGATACGACCCAGATTATCCCTTGACCTGGTGCGATAGCGAAGTGAAGTACCTGGGCATTGTAGTAACCTGAAACAGGGAAGAACTTATGAGAGCCAACTATGGGTGGGTGCTGGAAACACTGAAGGATACCATCACCAGATGGATCGCTATTCCTCTCTCATTGGCAGGGAGAGCGTCACTGATTAAAATGGTGATACTCCCCAAGCTACTTTATCTTTTCATCAACATTCCCTATGCCCCCAGTAAATACTTAAAAAAATCTTAAATCTCAGCCTATTCGTCTTACCTGGGGGGGAAACAGCCTAGACTAAAGTGGGAGACACTGACACAACCATTCGCCAAAGGAGGCTTTGAAATACCGGACATGGAATTATACTTTTGGTGTGCCCAAGCCCACTACGCTACATATTGGATGCACTCACCGCCGTACATGCCACATCTGGCAGTCGAACACGGATATATGGCACTAGTTCCCTTCTCGGCCTACTTAAGCTCACCGTCCAATCCAAAATGCAAAGACCCGACTACGGTCAACTGTACAAAAAGAGCATGGTGCAATATAGCCACTCGTCTAAAACGTAACATGTTATATTCTCCCCTATTGCCACTACAGGGGCGAATGGACATCCCTGTTACACAGGAAGGGAGCTGCCGTCAGATGCTTCGGAAATTTGAAGCACTGACTTGGGGGGACCTGTATGAGAATGGGACCTTTCGCACCCAGGAGGAATTCTTCGGGGACAGTCAACCTACCTCCATGGAGCTCTTTATGTGTGTTAGGCTCCAACAAGATATTAAAACTCTCACCCCTGAGTTCCCGAATGAACCACCCATTATGGCCCCTTTACACGCCTTACTCCAGAGATCCACTCCTACGCACGTAGTCTCTCTGCTGTATCACACCACCCAAACAGACAGTCCACACGCTACTCCCACAGCACGAGTGAGATGGGAGGAGGAACTGGGGTCCCCCCTCAGTGATGACCAATGGACATTTTGTTGTCAGCAAACAGGACGAATATCAGCCAGCAGCAGACTGCGTATTATACATTTTAAATACCTGCACCGCCTCTATTACACGCCTGTGAAACTACTGCGCTTCCAGTTAAGAGAAAATGATAACTGTGACAGATGTGGGAGGGAGGCAGCTGACTTTTTACACCTAGCCTGGGAATGCACTCCTGTCAGGAAATATTGGGCTGAGGTGCTCGAGGCGCTGGACCAGATGACAGGATCCCATATACCTGACACACCGCTTATTACACTACTAGGATACACTCAGGACCTTGAAGCCCCAATCAGAAGATATGTTTCCCTGGGACTGGTTCTGTCTAAGCGCAGGGTTGCCTTCAGGTGGGGTAGGGGAAGGGCACCCAAGTTCAAGGAGTGGCTAACTGACCTTACATTTTGCCAGGAGCAATTGAATACATACGCTGAGCTGATGTCACCCACGTCTCGCCCGCGGGACATATGGGATCATTTACGAACATACCTGCTAGAACGATCAGCCATAGTAGACGCGGAAAATGGGAATTCCTGACACTCATAGGCGACACAAACATTATCACTAATGGAAGAGAAGGGAAGTGGGAGGGGATACCGAGGAAACAGCATTGAAGGGGGGACGGAAACAAGCGAATTACTTATATTAGGTGCAATGTGACATGTGCAATTTCAATGATACACAAAGGTCGTATTCAGCAGAAGAATCTATGGTCTTTTTCTTTTCTGTCAACAATGCCAGTACTGTGTTGTGTCGTAAGGCTGGATTGCAGCCTGTTTTGTTAACTTGTAGATGAAAATTTTATAAAAATATTTTTTTTTTAAACTGTTATATTAATCCAACAAAGTGTTAAACGCTACTCGCCATGGAAACCTTTATCAGCATTCTGGAAGATGTTCTCATTAAATTTGAACACCATAACGTGATTATTGCCGGAGACTTTAACACGAGAGGTCTGGACCACGTCCCAGTTGCACCCAGCAGCGGGAAAAAGTCAGGGCCGCTGATCTCTCTTCTTAAAAACTTTAAGTTACTATCCACCCATGGAATACAAAGAAAATCAACTGCCCCTCATGGACCCCCAAGCCAACCTTTAAGAACATATCCACCATAGATTACATTTTAATCAATGAAGTGCAGGCACATAAGCTGAGTAATTTTGCAGTGGATGACAGCGAGGAAAGCGACCACAGGCCACTCTGTGGCACCTTTAATCTGGTCATGGAACCAATAGAATCCCAGGAAATAATTGGCGCAAACTCGGGTGATGAACGACACATAGCCCTTAAAAGACTAAAATGGACCGCCAACCTTAGTAACAGACTGATGGAGTATGCAGTTGCAAGGGAGGAGGTACCTCAGACACGGCAGACAATGAACATCACAAGTCATTGGGAAACGCTGACAGCAGACTTACAGAAGAACCTGGGAAATGCCCATTAAACAAGAAGGAGCCCCAATTCAAAACAACCTTCTCAGGAGCCAGGAGCACCGAAGTGCCTGAAGCAATGTAAACGTGCTCTCAAGAAGGCAAATAAGGCAAAAAAGAAAGGAGTCTACTCGTCGCAGGTGAACCCCATCGCGGCCCTGCGAACCATATACAGGAAGAAAGTATGGGAGTTGAAAAGACAGTGCATGGAAAAGAACTGGCTTAAAGTGTTCTCCTTAATTAAAGAAAAGGACAACTCCAAGTTATGGAGATACATTAATAGCCTGAGCTCCCGATGTCCGCCTAAAGAGAACAGCGTTGCTGGCAACGTGTGGGAACAGTATGTGAAGGGACTGTACACGAGCGAATCACACAGGGTGGGCCCTCCCACCACAGAGTGGTCTCAGGCTGCAAACGAAGTCACCAAACCCCAGCTCAAGAGCTTGCAGGAAGAAACCACAGTGTCCAGTCAATTTGATCGCTACACAGAGGAGGAGATCACCAGGTACATCAGGCAACAAGAACCGATGGGGCCCCAGGGCCAAACGGCATTCCTGCCCAAGTATTTAAGTCCGCCCAAGCATTTTTCGTACCTATTCTCACTCCACTATACAATCACTCATATGCCACAGCAATATTACCGCAATCCTGGAAAGGCTCAATCCTGTTCCCAATACACAAGAAAGGAGACCACTCAAACCCCGCCAACTATAGGCTAATAGCCCTGCTCAACATCGAAGCAATGGTCTATGCCCGTCTACTACTAAGGGACCTAGAGGACTGGGTGGACAACAACGGTATCCTCCTGCCTTATCAGACAGGCTTCAGGGCAAATAACTCTACAACGGATAACATCTTGGCATTGTCTTATCTCTCCGAGCAAGCGGTAAAGAGAAACAATCTGCCCCTGTTTTGCTGTTTTATGGACTTCACCACGGCCTTCAATAGAGTCAAACGAGAAAGACTATGGGCCAAACTCGATTCCTGGGGTATCCCAGTGACCCTTTTAAAAGCGATAAAATCCCTCTATGAGGGGACATGGGTCCGGGTCAAACTAAGTCCCACAACAGCAACCTCAAGAGTTGAAACTAACACCGGGCTGAAGCAGGGCTGTGTTCTGGCTCCACTACTAATCAACCTGTATACGGCAAACCTGGGACAAGCTCTGAAAGACGCCAGCCTAGTACCTCTGAGATTGGGCAAGATGACCCTCGCAACCCTTCAGTATGGGGACGACACAGTGGTCATGGATCACACCAGGGTGGGGCTCCAAAGAGCTCTAAAGAATCTAGCAGAGTATAACATGGAAAACAGCCTGCAAGTAAACGAGAACAAGACTAAGATAATAATCTTTGGCAAATATCCTCACAAAAAGCAAGTGTCCTGGACATTGGGCGACCACCGAATTAGGACACCTACATCCTACAATTACCTGGGGGTATGGCTAACAGAGAGGGCTACAGCAGCCAGACATATAAAGGAGTTAATCCGGAAAATCAAGAGAATAATTCTCTCACTTAGACGCCTAAGTCATCGCCTAGCAAGCCCATCTGCAGAGCCCATGTTGACAGTACTCCGGGCAAAACTAATTCCAGCAATCAATTATGGCCACCTAGCCTTCCCAGACGCATTAGAGAAAGCCATCACTGCAGCCCAGACAAAAGCTTATATGATCGTGATGCAGGCACCTAGACAAGCAAGGAACACAAGGCTAAGGCTGGAATTAGGACTAAACAGACCAGATCTGGCACTACAGGGGGACCTAATAAAATACTATATCAGAGTGCTTAAAGCCCCGGACACTATCCTCAAACATTTCCTGAAAACGATTTTCAGGGCAGCCGGATCCCCATGGCACTCCAAGCTGGACCAAGCAATAGGATCATTGAAAACAGAGGCAGAAAGCATGCCCCTACACGAAATCCCACACACTGCCTGGGCTAATGCAGTGAAGCGCCAGGTCCAGTCCATCTCGTTCGAACTGGATCGCGCCTCACTTCGGTACAACTCCCACACACTGGCACTTGACAGTTCGTACATCTCTGGGAAAGCCCAACCTTACCTGCGAGACCCACTCTCAGCACAAGCTAGAAGGAAAATCCTGTTTCTGCACCTCATTGCCCTTAAGATTTTGGACTTCAACCCAACATGGGCTCGAAAAGACAACACTGTCTCCTGCCGGCTATGTAACTACCATAGAGACTCCTGGTTACATCTCTTATGCTGCTGCCCCACTCTGGCCAGTGATCACTTTCATTTGCTATGCCCCATCCTAAGGGACAAGGGCTTTAGAACCTGCAGGGACGCTTCGGATTGGTGCTTTTCAGAAACTACTACCTGCCTCCTTGCCAGAGCAGGCAAGTTTATTCATCAAATTAGAATCGCACTTGACATCCAGCAACAGGTAGCAGAATCCAGGGTCGTCATCATTCAGTTACTGAACCAGCCGGCACCCTAGCTCCGATGGATGTCACTCAATCCAGGGGCTTCCTCGCACGCACAATCGGATCACAAAGGTAGACGCGGGGCCCAGTAGGGAGCACACCTACTTAAGACAACCGACATAACTCAGGCAACGACCCCGACGGATTCCATAAAACTATTGAACTTTTAACAGGACTAGGCAAAAAGTGGAGTGAACTACCATTATAAAGGAGCTGATCTCACATTTTAATTCATTTTTAATAATCAGTTTGTAGTCTTAGAAGGACACAAAGTAGTAATCAGGGCACATGCAGGCATGGTGCATTTTTACCTTGAGTGCTGGGAAGCTCCATGGGGAGGGCGGATGGGTGGAGGGGTGTTGCTCAAGTTTTTTACACTGTAAAGATTTTAAGTAATCCTACAGCAAATAAAATTTAGTGATGGCAAAGCCGACAGGTCAGGCTTTAATCAGGGCTTCCAGGACATTGTGGCTTGATTTGCCAAATTTTGTGGTTGCAAAATAAGAAAATTGCAGCAAAAAAAGCAAAATTAGTGGGTTTTTTTGCGACAGGCACAAAAGTCACAAAAATACTGCATCCTATCCAGTGAACCAAAACCGCGCAGCGGGTGTGAACTGGGGAGCAGAATGACTGATGCCAAAGAGAATGCATAATACAGTTTAAAATATGCACTCTCTCTGGCATCATCCTGACACGTCGCTTCCCAGCATGACATGCATGCTGCTATAACAGACTATTAATGTGCCACTTCCACCTTTCTACCATTTTAATGTAAGGTGGGAAGAGGATGAAAGGGGGCTACTGTAACAACCACCTGCGGGAGGCTGAGTGGGAATAGAAATGTGACAGGGAATGGGCAGGAAAACTAAACTAAATTGCCATGTAGGAAGCTGGGTGGTGGGGGATACAGGTGACAGGGTGGGGGACGCAAAGGAAAGGAGAAAGGCTGCCAAAGAAGGCCGGTACGCTCGGATTCCTGCAGTGCCCCTGTCTCCAGCAGTCTTTTTCTCCTTTTTGTGCAGGTCTGGCTCAGCTTGTTTTGAGGTACTTAAAGGCAGGCTCTGCCTCCATGAAGGATATGGTGGCTTTGCAAAGCAGGAGAGAGAGAATGAAAACACTTCTCTACTGCCCACCTTCCTTTTCTTGACCCACGGCGGCAGTGTTTCCAATTTTCTAAAAGATTTTGTGGGGGCCTTTGTAAAAACTGTAGGATTTTTACAATAAAGGCCCAATTTTGCAATTTGTTTTGCAAATTTCGAAATCCTAAAATTCCAGAAGGTCTTTTTAATGTGCTAACCAAGACATTATAGTCCCATTTAGAATATAAGAAGATTGCCTCAAAGAAATGATCTTTGAATAAACCTTGGAGATTAGGTCCAAAAATGGGTTGTATGACAGAAACTCACAATGCCTTTACCACACATTGCCTTTACAACACAGGGGCCTATTAGCAATAACCGGCGATATTTATCGCTAAGCGCAGTTAGCGCTTGGATAATTATCGCCGGCTATCGCAGGTTTCTATCGCGGAGATAGCGTGCTATCAGCAACGCTTATCTCCTAAGCGATAGAAACCCTGGAGAACAGTGTGAATATCGCTTGAAAACAAGCGATATTCACACTGTGACCAGTGTTAGCTGGGTGATAGGGCGAGGGGGATTTAGCCATGTAATCCACTTCCCATTGGATTACATGGCTAAGTCAGGTCTGGACCAGGCATTAACAAACCAGCGCTAAACGTGTTTAGCGCTGGTTCGTTAATCACCTCCCCTGCCTCGCTAATAGGCGATAGCGAGCTTAGCGACTGTTTCCAGTCGCTTTTAGGTTGGGAACGCCTACTTTGCATGCCATTAGCGATAAATATCGCTGGCATGCAAAGCGGCACCCAACCCGGTCGCTATCGCCTAGAAGCTGTCGCTAAGAGCAGTTAGCGACAGCTTGCTAATAGGGCGTTAGAATTATCGCCGCTTTAGCGGGAAAAAGTCCCGCTAAAGCGGCGATAGAGCCCTTGATAATATGCCCCACAATCTTTTACTATGCATATACCTTTAGCACACATGGCTTTACAATCCAAGGTAAGTATATATAAGGTAAGCAAAACTTTATATATAGATATGTGTGTGTGTGTATATATATATATATATATATATAACTTTTTTTTAAATGGGGGATCCCCCAACCCCCATTTTCTAATTAACCTTACCACCCAATACCCCGACCCACCTCTAAACCCTAAAATCAAGGTTACCACCCAATACCCCTACCAACCCCTAAACACTAAAAAACACCCTTATAATCCAATGCTCCTACCCACCCCTATATCCTATAAATACCCTTACCACCCAATACCCTTACCCACCCCTAAACCTTAAAAACACCCATACCACCAATACCCCTACCCACCCCTAAACCCTAAAAGCACCCTTATCACTCATTTATTTATTTATTAAGGAGTTTTATATAGCTCTGGCCAGACCCGAAGGTATCAGAGCGCTTTACAACATTTGTAACGAGGAAATCACACAATATAGCAGTAGTATACATATTGGCTCGTGGCGCTTCGGAAGTCTCAGCGCGCTGTACAACATTCAAGCAAGGAAGTCATGTAATATCCCAGTAGGGTGCTCGTTGACTCGAGCCGAGTCTCCTCCAGGGAGGGGGGGAAAGACGGAGGGGACGGGGAGGGGGGGAGGTAGAAGTCTTAATGTCAAAGTGTCTGTGTGCTGCAATGTGCACGTTTGTGCGCTTCGGCGGCAGCTATCGATTCGGGAGAGAGCGATTGAGGAAGAGGTCTTTGAGCTGTTTTTTGAATTTTAAAAAGGAGGGGGTAGTCCTGAAAGGGACTGGGATGGAGTTCCAGATTTTGGGCGCATTTCCAGAGAAGGAACGGGCTGCGGTTTTTGTTTGCGAGTTTTCGGAGGGATAAGGAGTAGAGTATTGGAACTCTTGAGGCTCCTTGTCTGACCGGCCTTCTTGAGTTTGGAGGCCAGGTAGGCGGGTTTCCCTGTGTGCAGGGCTTTGTGCGTGAGGCAGGCAGTTCTGAAATTGGCACGCATTTAGACTAGGAGCCATTTTAGCTCTCAGAATGCGGGCGAGATGTGTTCATATTTCTTTATTCCAGTGACCATTCTGGCTGCTGCATTGAGAGTTTTTCTGAGGGGAGCTAGGTGGGATTTTGCTGTACCTGAGAGGGTTGCATTTCCCTAGTCTAGTCTGGACAGCACCAGGGATTGGGCAGCTTGTTTGAGGTCATTGGGCGGGATGAAGGGTTTTATTTTGTTGAGTAGCTTCAGGTTGAGGAAGGCGCTCTTTGCGGTGTTCTTGATGTGTTTGGCCATGTCTAGTTTTGGGTCCAGGGTGATTCCCAGCGATTTTACGGAGTCAGCCAGGGTGAGATTGCCGTTGAGAGCATCTATTGCTTTTAGCCATTCTACGATTTGGGGGTTCTCCTCTGTTAGAAATTAGGAGGATTTCCGTTTTGTCTTGGTTGAGTTTCAGGTGATTTAGTGAAAGCCGGTGTTGGACTTCTCTTAGAGTGTCGTTGAGTCTCTGAATGTCATCAATGGAGGAGGTTTCAAGATAGATCTGGGTGTCGTCTGCATATAGGTGGAAGGGGATGTTGTTTTTTTTGAGTATGGTGGTGAGGGGTTCCATGTAGATGTTGAAAAGTTGTGGGGAAAGAACTGATCCTTGGGGGACACCCCTGCTGACGGGGTGTAGGTCGGACGAGAAGTTTTTGATTTTTATTCTTTGGGTGCGGTTCTGGAGAAAGGAGGAGAACCAATGTAAGACCACCTCTGCTACAACTACCCTTTCTTGAAGTACCTTAATGAGTAGATTATGGTCAACCGTGTCGAAGGCTGCCGATAAGTCAAGGAGTATGAGTAGGCAGCATTGGTCCGAATCGAGTGACTTGTGGATATCGTCTATGACATTAAGGATTGCTGTCTCTGTGCTGCAGCCTTTTCTGAAACCTGAATGGTGGGGGTCTAGAAGGTTGATGCTGTCCATGTGTTGAGTCAGTTGTATGAGAACACACCTTTTCAGGATTTTAGCTTGGAGAGGGAGATTGGAGACGGGTCTGAAGTTGTTCAGATCATTAGTGTCCAAGCCTGGTTTTTTCAATAACGGCGTGACTTGGCCGACTTTGAGGCAATCCGGAATGACTCCGGTTCGTAGGGAGCTGTTTATGATCTTGCTCCAGAGCGGGGCTAGGGAGAGTTTGAGCTTTTTGGCCAGTTGGGTAGGTAAAGGGTTTGGAGGTGGAGATCAGTTTGACTATCTCTGCTTCGGAGATGAGGATGAAGGATTTCCAGAGTTTTTAGGGGTGCTTGGGTGCGATATCTTCTGTTCCTCGGAAAAGGCTCCTGTAGGGGGAGTGCGGTTGTCATCCAGGGAAAGCTCAATCTTGGTGATTTTGTCGTTGAAGAAGTTGGCGAAGTTTTCGCACAGGTCTTTGGAGGCCTGAGCTGAGGATGACAGGGGCTTGGAAGTTTGTTGCCTAATGAGGTTGAAGAGTTCTTTGGGTCTGTTTTTTGTGTGTCTAGAGCGTTGCAAAAAAAGGAAGTTTTTTCGTTCTTGATGTGTTTTTTGTACTTCCTGCGTACTGATTTGAGTTGATCGTGGAGGATTGAGGACTGGTTGTTCCTCCAGAGTCTTTCTGTAGCTCTTAGTTGTCTTCTTTCGGAGTTTATGTCTGTGTTGAACAAGGATCTAGATGGAGTGTTCCTGACTCTTTTTAGTTTCAAGGGGGCTAATTGGTCCAGAATGGAAGTCATGGTTGTGTTGTAGTGGGAGGTGAGTTCTGTTGTGGAGAGATCGCCTGTGGAAATGGGAAGGAGAGAGCTTACCCTTTCCTCCAGGGGAATCTGAGTTAGATTTCTCGCCCATTGGGGGGGGGTCCTGCATGGGGGGTTGGCATAGGATCGTTTGGTTGATGTGGAATAGGATGATGTGGTGGTCGGACCAGTCAACGGGAAGGATGTGGTCGATCGTGACTGTGTCGCATTGGACAATAATGGCATCCAGAATTGATCCTCTGTTATGGGTTTCCTCTGAGCAGTGTTGGGTAAGGTTGTTGTTGTGTAGAAGATCATTCAAGGTTTGGATTAGCGAGTTGTTTTCTTCATTCCAGTGTAGGTTGAGGTCACCTAGAATTAAGTTGTTTGAGTCTCGTAGTGAGCAGTGGGATATCAGGTCGGACAGGTGTTCACCAAATGCGGTGGTGTTGCCTGGCAGATGATAGAGGAGATGGCAGACTAGTGTTTTGTTGTCACTTGTCTTAATGTTGGCGGTTAGACATTCAAGAGTGTTGTAATTGAAGGTGTCCGTTTCCTTCACGGAGATGTTGTTCTTGTGTATGATTGCTATACCCTCTCCTCGCTGGTTTTTTCTGTCTTTGTTGATGATTGCAAAGCCTGGGGGCACAAGCATGTCCATGGTTGGGGAAGAGAACTCGTTTAGCCATGTTTCGGTGATGAACGTGATGTCTATGTCATGGATGAGGATGGTTTCTGCCAGCTCAGTTGCTTGTTTGGTGGCTGATCTGCAGTTTATGAGCATGCAGTTGGTGGAGGTCCCCACGTTTTTGTGTTTCTTCATTAGGGGGGCCCTGGGAATGTTGGTGAGGAAGGCAGGGGGTCTTAAGGCCCTGGGAGGGGAGCAGTCTCTTCTGAATCCAGTGATGACCTGGATCTTAGATTTTGGGGTGACAGTAGAGGAAGTGTCATAGGAGGAGGCAAGATCCAACGCTTCACTCGTGGACATTGCAGCTCTTGTTCTTTTGGGTCTCTAAGTCTGGTTCAGGAGGGGGGTTGAGTTCCACCCGGGACATAGAGCCTTTGAAGGTCTTTGATGTTTAGTACTGGAAAAAGTGGGGGTCAGGTGAGGGCATTGGCTTGGCTCTCGGAGTGTGGTGAGGTTCAGTAAGATTTCGTTAAAGCCCAGTATTACAGTTTCTAGCTGGCTTTCCAGCAGAGCGAGACGCTGCGTCATCTCTTCAGAGGAGGGGGTGTGGGTGTTCTGGGCGGGGTCGTCCCGAGAAGGAGAGAGCTTGTCATTGATATGCTGGCTTTTGGTGTTCGTGTTGCCAGTGTTGACTCTGTGTGGAGGCATGGGGTGTGAAGGATCGCGTCGTGATTCCAGCGTCCTTTTGCGAGTGGGTAGAGAGAGGGAGTTGGGAGTCTTTGACTGCGGGTTGGGGTCACTAGTTGTTTGTTGGGGGAGGTGGTATGAGGAGGGAGGGGGTCGGTGACGGTCGACAGGGGGTTGGAGAGCCTCATTGGAGGCGTACCTTCGGTTTGTATTGGAAAGGGGCATGTGCTGTGCGTGTTTGGTGCGGTTTCAATGCCTCTATCCGCACCTAAACCCTAACAACACCTTTACCACCCATACGCCTACCCACACACACATTTTTGTAAAATATCGATTTAGGCGCTCATTTACTAAGAGACAGAATGCAAAAAGTGGCAGCAAATTTGGCACTGACTTTTTGCGACCTGTCTCGGATTTTGAATTGCAACCTATGTACTATTAGGTCACATTACAAAATCTCCAGTAGCAAAGGGCACAGTATGGCCTGCCTAATGAATATTAATTAAGCAGATCACTATTTCCAACTGCCTACGATTGACTAAAAACACAGGGGCCCTAATTAAGAGTGACCCTGGCATATGGGCTGCTATTTATCAGACCCGATAAAATCCAGCTCTACAGAGTTGGAATTTATCAGGCCCGATATATACACCCAATTGCGAATTTTCCCCAGATAATGGGGACTAACATGCACATTTTGGTGCTTAGCACACCAAAATCTGCATAGCCCAGGAATTATCAGGCTCTTTAGCCTGTTAAATTTCATCCCCTGCTGAAATGTATCAGGCAAAAACTGCTGGAATCCAATGTTATCCGTACAACACCTAATTGCGATATGTGCAGCAACATAAGTTACCACATATATCCAAATTAATGGGCCACCTATAATGATGACAAGAGATGGTGACCTGCAAGGAACAGCAGCCCATCATGCCTGGGTTTGCATTTCCAAGTAGGACTTCTTAAAGAAGCCTGTGTTCCTTAAAGGAACAAGTGCTGCTTAAAAAAAAGAAGTTCCCCATTTGGGAAAACATTGTGGGGAGCAGTCAGTGGTGCCCTGGACCACTGCCTACTCCCCAAGGCTGCCAACAAAACTCACAAAGGGAAAGATGTCCCATGGGAACACTTCCCCTTTGCGAATCAGTTATCACCTCCTTTGAGGTGACAGTAACTGATCAATGGTTTATGACAACAACTGTGGTCACAAACCACTAATCCTTACCATTGTGGCTTCAATTTCAGAGGGTATGCCTCTTTTATGCCTCCTCCTAATTGTGCTTTGAAATGGATTGCAAAACCCATTTTGCAACTCATGAAACAGATTTAGTACATGGGGAAAAGAGCCACTTTGAGGTCACATATTCTGTAATTTTGCAAATCATAAGGTTTGCGACACAAAAGGGCTATATACATCAGATCCTAAATTGTGGACTGGTTCCATTAGGTTGTTATAAGCCCTCTCACAGAAGAGCAAAGCCATTTGTTGAGCCCACCAGTCAACATTTTAGGTGATCAACACTGCAGGTAAGTTATTCGGACCAGGGGTCCAAGTAGCCATCATCCAAGCCGCTGTAGTGGCAACTGAGACAGGGGGCAGAAAGGCTAGAAATTCTTTGTCAGTTTTATAAATTCCTTGTGCTGCCAAGTGAGGACACCCAGCATAAAGTCTTGAAAGATATGTATCCCATGCTGACTCAGTTACATAACACTTCAATTAACTTTTCAGCACCTGAACACATCCATTCACCAAAATCTTAATTTTAGCTTACTCTCACACATTAGTTGCCAATTTCCCTTCCTATGATTTCTTTCCTCACTAATTATTAAACAATCCTTATATTCTTGTACATTATCAGCTTTATGTCTCCTTCAAAAAGCAGAAATTTTGGAAGACAATTCTTTCTTTAAAGTCTTGCATTAATCATACTATCCAATAGGAGCATATTTAAAGTTTTGTTGTGCAACAGAGGAAAGAGAGGGAAACTAAAAAGCTTATTTAGGGTTTGACAGACGACCCCGATCCATCCAGGGCAGTGGAAGTCAAACTCTGCCACCCTAGTGGATGATAGCCTGCCACAAATAAATCTGCAACCGCCTGGAGATCTCTGTGTCTTCGGAGGACCTGCCACAAGAATGCCGAGAATATTGAGTAAGATTTGGTAGACCATACTTAGAAAGAAAGAATTGGAAAGGTAGATACTATGCTTGAAGACCATTACGATCACTTCCCTCTTGACTAAGCACCTCAAAATGTGAAAACTGCCTAAATTGAGCAATTGATATAAACCCATAGTCTATTTGGTGCACTCACAAGCTCAGGCAAAATATAGACCCTGCTGTTATATCAGATTAAAACAACCATTTAGACAAAGCAAATCATTTTGACCGAGCATTAACCATATTCGCAGTGCCCTCTTACTCCAAGTGTAATGACTGAAAGGGGCAGCATAGGTGGCAATAATTGCGGGACATCAAAATGCAGGTTAAAACCCCCACTACAAAAAACAGTAGAAGGAAAAAGATCACGAAAATTCTGTAGGTAGTTTTCCAATCAAGCAACTTCATGGTTAAAATCTGAATATACTTAAACACAGCAGAGTCTATTCACAAAAGCCTCTTTGGAGCATGTAAAGTAGTCCACATTGCAATTCACAAACGTCCAGTTGGAAGTCCATAATCTGCCACTTCTATCTTTTCCAAACAGAGATCTCTACCCATTGGTGGAAATCTGCACACACGTAAGTATAGGTTTTAGTCACAATTACCCCGTACCAACTGCCGCAGGGACTTCCACAGTGCAACAGGTGCCAGACTTGTGTCCCGACGCCCAAGTCGGAGGGTAAACCCTCGAGGGCGGCATTGATAGAAGAGATTCAGGGGTCCCGCACCATGCAGGAAGGCAAGATCGATACAGTGGCAATCTTTCTCCAGAAGACAGAGAGCTTGGAAAATGATCTGCAGACCTCCCACCTCAATCCACCCTCTCCCCCTCCCAGACTACTGTTCATTTGTGTCCCCCGGGGCACTTCCCCAAAAACAATGCCTCATGGAACTCTTCCAAAACCTTTGAGGAAAGTACCATTCATAATATTCTAACAACGCTCAAACCCTCAAACCACTTCAATGACCCTATACCTCCCTACTTCCTCAAGGAGATCATTCCCGCAATACTCCCACTTGGGACTAAGATTGTTAATGCCTCCTTCATTCAAGGCAATATCCCCAGCTGCCTAAAGTCCGGTCAGGTTTCCCCCCATCGTAAAAAAAACAAAAGCAGATCAAACTGACTTAAACAACTTTCGGCCTATCTCCAATATCCCTACCTTGGCGAAGCTCCTTGAAAAATGTGTTCACATCCAACTCTGTAACCACATTGATCAATTCCTATTATTAGACCAATTTCAATTTGGTTTCCGTCCAGGGCACAGCACTGAATCGTCTATGACACACATAGTGGACAATGCCCTAAAAATGCTGGATCAAAACCAATCCTATTTTTTAATCCTCTATGACCTATTGTTGGAATTTGATATGGTTAAGCATGACAACCTACTAGACCTTTTGGAACACTGTATGGGTTTATCAAGATCAGTCCTTAACTGGTTCACCTCCTATCTTCATAACAGGACTCAAAGAGTCAAAGTTAATCACTCACTATCGCAGACCACCCCGGTCACATTAGGGGTCCCACAGTGCTCCTCACTTTTGCCCACTCTCTTCAATCTGCTCATGGAACCTCTTACGGAAATTTTGAGTTCATCCAACATCCACTATCACATCTACGCTGATGATACCCAACTATACCTAAAAGTTTCCGCCCCAGAAGACATCAGTTACCTCAACACAACTCCTCAGAAAACTCAGAATTGGCTAACATCCAATCACCTCCAACTAAATAGTCAAAAAACAGGATTCCTCTAATCGCCCCACCTAACCAGTCACCTGTCATTGAAGAATGGTTGAAGCATCTAACACCCCTCAACTGCATTCCACAAATCATTGACTCTTCAAGATGACTGGGATTAACTATTGACAAGAACCTCAACATGCAGAAACACATCAGTGCAGCCACCAAAGGAGTGAATCACCGAATGAACATTCTAAGAAAATTAAAACCCTTCCTCCCCCCTAAATGACTTCAAGCATGCATGCAAAACTTAATGTGTCAGTGACACCCCATTACCATAAGTAGCTCACCACAGGAATGCCGGTTTAGAGGATACTGGCATCTGAAGAAAGTGTGCGCCTCACTGCTTAGTAGATGTGCGCGTCCAAAGTAAGTGAGCTCATCATTGTTGTTCTGGGTCTGAAGTAAGTGTGCGCATCACTGCCTAGTAGGTGTGTGCATCCAAAATATGTGTGCGCATCACTGTTGCTCTGGGAACAAAAGTAAAAATAGCAAAACAGAGTTCGTAGGTAAATATGGCTTCACGACACGACCATAGCAATCTCTAGAATCGGATAGTGACCAATCCAAAATGGGGTCACGTCACGCAAGTTACGTGAGACGCAGTGCCGTAGGCGTGTGAAGAAGGCACATCCGAGCGTAGAAGGAATGCGGAGAAGAAAGCTTCACGTGTTGTCCTGCTGAGGTAGGGTTCCAGAAGATCCTGGTCGTCTTGCTCGTGAAGGAGTGCACGCGAAGAAGTGGCACCCGCGAGGAGAAAGACAAGGTACTGACTTAGTTGTACTTCAGTTGTTGTGGGTGAGCTCGCGTTGTATGGTCCCAACCCTGCAACAACTCAGATGTCCATGCGAGTAGCCATATGATAAACAATCCCTACAGTTATGGTACAGGTAACAAGAAAGACCATCCAAGAGTGAAACGTCCCAACTGGCCGATTAAAGTTCCCAAATTAGGAGAAAACAGATAAGAGGTTGAAAAACACAGGAGGAGCTGTAGGAGCTTGAACAATAAAAATAACACACTCCCAAAAGAACTCACACGAGCAGTAGAAACGGTTGTCTTCCTGTGGTAGAGAGCACACTCCGGCCAAAGAGTTTCTTTATCCACCAATGTCGTGTGAATGAGATGTTGAGACCTTGAACATCAAAACGCTGAAATCGCATCCCATCCCCGTCGCCAGTGTAAGAATGTAATCCAAAGATTAGTAGACTCCATAAGAGGGTATAAATTGTAGCTTATTCCATGTTCGATAGGTCCCATCCATCACCAACAGCTCCTCTCCATCAACTGTCTGTTTCACCTCACAACACTCTATGACCCAATACAATTCCATCACCAGGGTTTCTCTCAAGTGCAACCACCAGCTCTTGAGATACCACACAAGCCCTAGTTATTCTCAGGTTAGACTATGGAACTCCAACCCTCTCTAGACTGCCCAGATCCAAACTGGCTCCTTTGAGAGCCTCGCTCAACTCTGCTGCTAAGCTCATCACCGGCTTAAAAGAAACAATCACATCGCCCTGATCTGAAATCCCTCAACTGCAAGAATCCAGCTAAAAATTGCCTGCATGACATACACAGCCCTCCACTTCAAAACCCCTTTATATCTTGTGCAAAAACTAGAACTCTCCAGTGGTTCCAGATCATCCAGAAACTCCAAAACCTTACTTCTGAAACCTCAGAGATTTAACAAGAAGAAAACTTACAACTGTTCTTTCTCTGGTATTGCTCCGAGAATTTGGAACACCTTGCCCCATGAAATCAGAATGAGTCCCTCAACTGTATCCTTCAAGAAAGAAGTCAAAGTACTCCTTATGAACAATTTCTTCCCTAGATCCTATGATACCCATCCTGATTCCTCAATTTTTCTCATTACTTCGGCATACCGATTACTTAGTTTTTTCGACTTCTCAATCCTGACACTACCCTCCCCTTGCTCAACACTGCATGATCCTGCAGTTTTCTTGACTGGTTTAAGCACACCCTTCCTTTCCAGGTATTACTTTAACCTGTATTTTTTTCGAACATTATATTATTGTTATTATTGGTCTGCCAGTCCAGCACAGAATGGTGGGCAATCAAGACTGGTTTGTTTATTGTTGTCATAAGATTGTCCAGGTTGGGAAGGGGAGGGGGCTTTTGTTTATGTTAAGGTACATGTCATGCTATGGAAGGTTCGAATAACACACACAAGGATGCAGAATGGACAGGGAGTGATGTTTGGCACATGCTAAAGTGCGGGCATGAGAAGTTGGTGGGGTGGGGTACTACTTGTCTGAATGGTAGAGAACTATACATGTGTCACATGGCATATGTCAGGGGCCTGGGTAGCTACGTAAAGCGATATAAGGTGCACTCCCAACTTAGACACATTGGAGTGAGCATCTTGTGACTACAGGAAACACACATCACAGAAGGCAAGGCAGATAAAATGAAGAAAAGATGGATGGGGCAACTGATTACATCCACTTTCTCCTCCTACGCTCGTGGGGTGGCAATCTGGGTGGCACCCGGGGTCCCCTTTTGCTCGATTTACACACAGGCGGACGCACAGGGTTGGTATATTTTGGTGCAGGGAGTACTGGATGGTATATATAACTATTCTGAATGTGTATGCCCCCAATGTTAATGATAGGGACTTTTTCCACAAATGCAATCACTGGTGACTAACAATATCATTGAACGGCTGCTGTGGCTGGGGGACTTTAATTGTGTCTTAGATGCAAACATGGACAGATGACCACCCCCCCCCCCAGATCATTTAACCAAACCAGGAATGGTGGGCACGCTGACTGCAGTCATGCATAATCTGGCATGTGATGATGTATGGTGGGAAAGACATCTGGTGAGGAGGGAGTATTCCGGCTATTCGACCACACATGGAACCTATAGCCGGCTGGATCGAGCACTGGGTAAAATGAATGTAATGGGAGACATACAGACGACCACCTATCTAGGCAAGCTTTTATCAGACCACTCCCATCTACTGCTGGAGTGGAGTGGCACACAGACTCGGGATGTACAGAGATACTGGCACATGCAAACAGACACTCTTTTGGATGCATTGTTTTGGCAGGCCTTAGGTGAAAAGATCACAGAATACTTGGAAGGCAACTGGGGTTTGATGAATAGTAGGGGTACTGAATGGGAAGCGCTAAAGGCTGTTGCCCCAGAGGAATGCCATGGGAAGGTATGCGGTCTGCATAGACAGTTGCAAAGGGAGCTTGAGGACCTAGAGAACAAATTGATGGAGGCCCAAAAAGGTGACACGGGGGCCCAGAAGAGGGAGAGGTCAGTTGTTGCGCTCAAAATGTGCATAGTAGATATGTGGCACATGTTGGACAAGTTTATGCGCCAGGAATATAGACTATGGCTGCAACTATGGCTGCACCTAGAGAGGGACAAACATAGTATATTGCTGACCTGGCTGCTTAAGCGAGAGATGGAAAGAACCCCAATAGTGGTGCTCCGTCGTTGAGATGGGACGATGGCCACCTCCCAATGGACCATTAATGATACCCTGGGGAACACTTATGTGGTCTCTATGGAGGGGGAGGCAGCCGATGATGGACTGGTGGCCAGGTATCTGGGGGGTGTGGTCCTGCTGGTGCTGCCGTCCATGTTGCAAGAAGAACTAGAGGTGGAACTGGAAGAAATAAAGGAATTGATGGGCAAAATGAATGGGGGCAAACACTGAGAGGTGACGGCCTCCCAGTCTAGTTTAACCAGGCATGCACAGCTGGTGAAGCCATTGCTTGAGGTATATCCCGAGGTGCGGAAAAGCGGAATGCTGCCTCCGACCCTTAGGGAGGGTGTGGTATGTATGGTCCCCAAACCTGGGGGAGATGCAACAAACCCGTCCTCCTGCAGACCTTTCACCATTCTCAATGTAGACACTAAGGTATTGTGTAATGTCTGGTGGTAAGGTTGAAGGGTGTAGTGGGAACGCTAGTGCATGAAGACCAGTGCAGTTTTATGTCTGGACAAAGCACAGCTCTTAATTTGCAGAGACATGCACATGTGATGCACGCCGTACAGGGAAGTGATAGGGAACTGGCCCTGGTTTCAGTAGACATCACTAAGGCATTTGACACAGTGGAGTGGCACTATTTGCAGCTCATACTCGGGAAGATGGGATTTGGTCCCTTTTTCGATAAATGGGTGAGGATACTTTACACGGCGCCTAACGCTAGGTTGGGAATCGGAGGAATGGTATCTGATGGTTGGTGTGTGCGGCGGGGCACACGAAAGGCTGCCCACTTTCACCACTCCTTTTCGCCCTGGTAATGGAGCCATTGAGGGCGAAGCTTCGGAATGACATGGGGGACTTCGGCATCGGGGACACCACACACCAGATATCCTGTCTGTAGATAATGTGTTGTTTTACCTGCAGCACCTGGTGGAGTCAGTACCACTGCTTTTGACACACTTGGAGGCCTTTGGGGAGACAGCGGGCCTACACATTAATAGGAAAAAAATCACTGTTGTTTCCCCTGAGAGACCTGGAGAAGGTACCTGAAGTGAGCCTGGCCCCGGTGGGGCTGAGATGGGAGACCACCTCTTTCCGATATCTTGGTATGGTAGTGGGGCACACAATGGATAACCAGTGACAGCACTGCATAGAACCATTGTTGAGTGGACTGACGAAGTCTGTTCACTTTTGGAACACATTACCAGTGTATGGCGAGAAGGGTCACAGTGGCGAAGATGGTGTTCCTTGCGAGGTGTCTATACATAATTAAAAACGCTCTTTACACACAGCTGTGTAGTTTATTCAAGAGGTTGGACAGTTTGAGGATTTCACTGGTGTGGGCTGGGAAAAGGAGCCGAGTGGCGCTCTCGCAACTAAAGCACGACATGTTGGAGGGGAGTATGGGTCTCCCAGACCTAGAACCTTGCCACTATGCATCTAAGTTACAGCATGCCACCAGGTGGGTGGCTAGGCATGACAACTGGTAGGCAAGACTGCTATGCAGCACTTATGGTGTTTAAATAACAAGGGAACCCAATTGTAATGGTCAGGGACCTTGGGTAGTAGTTTGTTGCATTACTCTATACAATTTACAAGCATTTTTTGTCCTGCCTGAGCCTTTTTGTGAACTTGTGAATTTCTGTTCATTTGTGTCTTTGTTATATATGTTGCGTTGGACGCAGGATTGTGTCCCACTTTTTTCTTGTGTTTTTTATGATTTGATACATTATTAAATTTTCAGTCCGGCTGGACAGCTTTAATATAGCACTGATTTCAGGCCTATATTCATTGTTTTCTTTGTGAATCTCCCTTGTCAGGGACTACTCTGTAATTGTAACGACATGCAGCACTTATGGTGCACACTCCTTGATGGAACTGTTCATGCGCTGCTCATGGGCGCTGCCTAACATCCCTTACTTGATCCGACAGGTGACAGAGGTGTGGGAATGCGTGGTAACCAAGGTATTTTAGTGGCCGCCCTTCGCCAAGGAGCTATACGTATGGACGCTGCTCCCATTTAGCCGTATTGGGGGAGACATGTCAGTGGCAAGATGGAAGGAGTGGGGGTGCGAGACGCTGGGAGATTTGTACCCAAGAGAAGCATTCCCCACCTTCGCAGAAGCGCTGGAGGCGTTTGTGGTGGGGGAGGCAATTCCTGAAATACACTAAGCTGGCGAATACGGCACAGGAAATCTGGACAGAGTATCCGGACACACCCAAACAGACAGAAACCCTGTAATTGCTCCTGACAGCGGGGCCAGCAAAGACACATGGTGACACAAGTATATAAGACTCTCAAGGCGGATAGGGTCGGGACTAAACCTGCGGCTCAGCGGGCATGGGAGGAGGAATTAGAGGCACCCCTGACTGACCCAGAGTGGAGAGCGACCTGCGAATTGGTACAGAAAGTCTTGTGCAATGCTAGATTTAGACTGGCTCATTTCAATTACAAGCTCTGCACGTACTTAACACCAATCAAACTTTGCAGGATTTATGCAGGCAGGGGGGCAGATTGCCCCAGGTGTGGGGGAGAAGGAGCTTCATTCTTGCATATCGCATGGGAGTGCTTGAGCGTGCATGCATACTGAGCAATATTTCACCTCAAAGTTAGAGCGTGGTTCCCCTCACATCCCAGGACATTAAATCCCTTTTAGTATGGCCTTGCATCCTTCTAAGACTGTACCATTGTTTCACTAGAGACTGAAATCCAGCCCCACCCCTACACACACACAAAATCGGAGTCCTCTCCCCTTCGATTTTCTAGGCTCTGATTCTCATCCCATTTCATGCCTATGCCAGGAGCGGCTCCTTCGTTGGAGCAGAGGAGCATCGCCTCACTTTAGTTAAACCCCAAAGATGAAAAATAAAATGGTAATACATTACCATATCATTTTTAAGTCGAGCCTGGGCAGTGCATGCGCTGCTCTGCAAGGCATGCTGTATTCAGGTATGGCCTTGAAGCCCCGCCCACTCTCCGCCCTTATTTTTCATCCGCTTGTGTCATTGTCCATTGTAAACTGTGGCTTCTCATTGGTCAGTAGGCTTAGTAGTCCCTCCTTAGTACCGCATTGTCTCATTTTGTAACCACCCATGAGGACACCCCCTGTTACGTGTGTTCTTGCTTGGTAGGCTTTAATTACAGCCTCCGAGCACTATTTTCTGAAATAACTTTGTCCTGCCTGCAGGCAGGACACCCTCTCTCCTAATGCCAAACACAATGCAATAGGTCTCGCATTTGAGAGAGTTTAAGCTATTGGCATTGTAAATGACAATGCCTTTTATTTATCTGTTTTTAAAACAACACATAAATAAAAGGCATTGTCATTTACAATGCCAATAGCTCATACTCTCGTAAATGCGAGACCTATTGCATTGCAAATGCTTGTTCATCCTCCCATCCTGACGGTCACATCAGGACGGGGGCGCTGCTGAATGACAGCAGCAGGGAGGAGGGTGGGCTGTGGATGCACTTTTCAAAGTGTGCATGTCTTTTGGGCTGGCCGTCTTACAACGGCCAACCAGACATGCGCACTTTGAAACCTCTAACCTGGTTGTCTTAATACAGTTGGGTCAGAGTAAGTGCAGGAATCCAGTGCCCTCAGGAGTGGCGAGTAAAGCCGCTTCCTGAAATCAGGGCACTGCTCTCACAGCATAAGAGCAGTGCCAGGATTGGTGCCCGAACTGCAGCAACAGTTGAGAAGAGGTCCGGAGCTGAGGAAGGCGGAGGACGACGGTTAAGGTAAGTTTTTAAATTAAAATATTTGCACATGTGCCCGCCCCCTCCCCATAGATGCCAGCCGCCACTGGCCATTGCCCCCCTAACCTCTCCACCTCTCATTCAGACTAGGGCAGTTGTGTAACAATAGCCCCTTTGGTACGGGGAGGGGGGCCCCCAAACACCAGGTGGCCCCCTTCAGCACAGTGCACACGTGGCGGTCACTGGCCTGAAAGCTCCTGACTGGGTCTGAAGCATGGGGAGCCCCCTCCATGAACTTTGCAGGGAGGCCCCCTCAAGTGTCATTATGCCACTGGCCTAGGGGTTCCTCTCAGTTTGTGATAGGGGTGTTTCACAGCCTAGGCTCCTGTCTCCACAAGTTGGGTTTTGATTCCCCCTCACATTCTGGGCCATGCGTATCCTCATAAATCGGTCTATGCATCATACAGTCTGAGCCTTTAGTTCCCTTAACAGTTTGGACCCCAGCACTTTTAGAGTCAGGACCCTGATTCCCCTCACGGTTTCAAACAAGGTGCCCTCACAGCAAGAAGCATCCTTTAACTCGGTCTGATTCAATATAAAAAGCCCCCGCTCTGGAACCCTGCATAATACTCTATACCAGTGGTCTTCAAACCTTTCAGTGCCATGCCCCTGCGTAAATAAATAAGCATTGGCATAGCCAATAGGTCTCGCCTTTGGGACCTTATAAGTGTTTAGCCAGAGATATTGACTTTGCCTAAGTCTTTAAGCTGTGCTGTACAGAAGTCTGCAGCATGCTGAAAAGTTATAATAAAGAAGTGTCAGAAGCATTTTTGTTACCTTATATATGACCAAGAAAGCATTATGTACAACTGAACGACCATATTAAAAAAGTATTAACAATAAATAATGTCTTGAGTTTTTTTGTCCTTTCAATGCTGGCAACTTCTATCTGCCTGTCCCAATGGTTGCTTGTTATGGTTTTTTTTGTTATGGGGCATAAATAACAGGAGGTTGAAGGTTGGGAAATAGTACCTGTATAACAGTCAGTGAGAGAGTCAGTCAGTTAGTCAGTCAGTCAGTGAGAGAGTCAGTTAGTTAGTCAGTCAGTGAGAGAGAGAGTAAGAGAGTCAGTCAGTCAGTCAGAGAGTCAGTGAGAGAGTCAGTCAGTCAGTGAGAGAGTGAGGAGCCAGTCAGTCAGTCAGTGAGAGAGAGAGTGAGAGTCAGTCAGTCAGTCAGTGAGAGAGAGAGTGAGAGAGTCAGTCAGTGAGAGAGTCAGTCAGTCAGTGAAAGAGAGTGAGAGAGTCAGTCAGTGAGAGAGAGAGTTAGTCAGTGAGAGAGTCAGTCAGTGAGAGAGAGAGAGTCAGTCAGTGAGAGAGAGTCAGAGAGTCAGTCAGTGAGAGAGAGAGAGTCAGAGAGTCAGTCAGTGAGAGTCAGTCAGTCAGTCATGAGAGAGTCAGTCAGTCAGTTAGTGAGAGAGAGTGAGAGAGTCAGTCAGTTAGTCAGTCAGTCAGTCAGTCAGTGAGAGAGTGAGAGAGTCAGTCAGTCAGTGAGTCAGTCAGTCAGTGAGAGAGAGAGTCAGTCAGTCAGTCAGTCAGTGAGAGAGTCAGTCAGTCCGTGAGAGAGTGAGAGAGTCAGTCAGTCAGTGAGAGACAGTCAGTCAGTCAGTGAGAGTCAGTCAGTCAGTGAGAGAGAGAGTGAGAGAGTCAGTCAGTGAGAGAGAGAGTGAGAGAGTCAGTCAGGCAGTCAGTCAGTGAGTCAGTCAGTCAGTGAGAGAGTCAGTCAGTCAGTCAGTCAGTGAGAGAGTCAGTCAGTCAGTGAGAGAGAGAGTGAGAGAGTCCGTCAGTCAGAGAGTCAGTGAGAGTCAGTCAGTCAGTGAGAGAGTGAGAGAGTCAGTCAGTCAGCCAGTGAGAGAGAGATTGAGAGAGTCAGTCAGTCACTGAGAGAGAGTGCGACAGTCAGTCAGTGAGAGAGATAGTGAGAGAGTCAGTCAGTCTGTCAGTCAGTGAGAGAGAGAGTGAGAGAGTCAGTCAGTCAGTCAGTGAGAGAGTGAGTGAGAGAGTCAGTCAATCAGTGAGTCAGTCAGTGAGAGAGTCAGTCAGTGAGTCAGTGAGAGAGAGAGTGAGAGAGTCAGTCAGTCAGTTAGTCAGTCAGTGAGAGAGAGAGTGAAAGAGTCAGTCAGTCAGTGAGAGAGTCAATCAGTCAGTCAGTGAGTCAGTCAGTCAATCAGTCAGTGAGAGAGTCAGTCAGTCAGTGAGAGAGAGAGTGAGAGAGTCAGTCAGTCAGTGAGTCAGTCAGTGAGAGAGTCAGTCAGTCAGTCAGTGAGAGAGTCAGTCAGTCAGAGAGTCAGTGAGAGTCAGTCAGTCAGTCAGTGAGAGAGTGAGAGTCAGTCAGTCAGTCAGTGAGAGAGAGATTGAGAGTCAGTCAGTCAGTGAGAGAGAGAGTGCGAGAGTCAGTCAGACAGTCAGTGAGAGAGAGAGAGTGAGAGAGTCAGTTAGTCAGTCAGTCAGTGAGAGAGAGAGTGAGAGTCAGTCAGTCAGTTAGTGAGAGAGTCAGTCAGTCAGCCAGTGAGAGAGAGATTGAGAGAGTCAGTCAGTCAGTCAGTGAGAGAGAGTGCGACAGTCAGTCAGTCAGTGAGAGAGATAGTGAGAGAGTCAGTCAGTCTGTCAGTCAGTGAGAGAGAGTGAGAGAGTCAGTCAGTCAGTCAGTGAGAGAGTCAGTCAGTCAGTGAGTCAGTCAGTGAGAGAGTCAGTCAATCAGTCAGTGAGAGAGAGAGTTAGTCAGTCAGTTAGTCAGTCAGTGAGAGAGAGAGTGAAAGAGTCAGTCAGTCAGTGAGAGAGTCAATCAGTCAGTCAGTGAGTCAGTCAGTCAATCAGTCAGTGAGAGAGTCAGTCAGTCAGTGAGAGAGAGAGTGAGAGAGTCAGTCAGTCAGTCAGTCAGTGAGAGAGAGAGTGAGAGAGTCAGTCAGTCAGTCAGTGAGTCAGTCAGTCAGTGAGAGAGTCAGTCAGTCAGTCAGTGAGAGAGAGAGTGAGAGAGTCAGTCAGTCAGTCAGAGAGTCAGTGAGAGTGAGTCAGTCAGTCAGTGAGAGAGTGAGAGTCAGTCAGTCAGTGAGTGAGAGAGAGATTGAGAGTCAGTCAGTCAGTCAGTGAGAGAGAGAGTGCGAGAGTCAGTCAGTCAGTGAGAGAGAGTGAGAGAGTCAATTAGTCAGTCAGTCAGTCAGTGAGAGAGAGAGTGAGAGTCAGTCAGTCAGTTAGTGAGAAAGTGAGAGAGTCAGTCAGTCAGTGAGAGAGATTGAGAGAGTCAGTTAGTCAGTCAGTCAGTGAGTGAAAGAGTGCGAGAGTCAGTCAGTCAGTGAGAGAGAGAGTCAGTTAGTCAGTCAGTCAGTGAGAGAGTCAGTCAGTGAGAGAGTGAGAGAGTCAGTCAGTCAGTGAGTCAGTCAGTCAGTCAGTGAGAGAGTCAGTCAGTCAGTGAGAGAGTCAGTCAGTCAGTCAGTCAGTGAGAGAGCGAGTGAGAGAGTCAGTCAGTCAGTGAGAGAGAGAGTGAGTCAGTCAGTCAGTCAGTCAGTCAGTGATAGAGTCAGTCAGTCAGTCAGTGAGAGAGAGAGAGTGAGAGAGAGAGTCAATCAGTCAGTCAGTCAGAGAGTCAGTGAGAGTCAGTCAGTCAGTCAGTCAGTGGGAGAGTGAGAGAGTCAGTCAGTCAGTGAGAGAGAGAGAGATTGAGAGAGTCAGTCAGTCAGTGAGAGAGAGAGTGCGAGAGTTAGTCAGTGAGAGAGAGTGAGTGAGAGAGTCAGTCAGTCAGTGAGAGAGAGAGTCAGTCAGTGAGAGAGTCAGTCAGTCAGTGAGTCAGTCAGTGAGCGAGTCAGTCAGTCAGTGAGAGAGAGAGTGAGAGAGTCAGTCAGTCAGTTAGTCAGTCAGTGAAAGAGAGAGTGAGAGAGAGAGTCAGTCAGTCAGGGAGAGAGTCAGTCAGTCATTGAGTCATTGAGTCAGTCAGTCAGTGAGAGAGAGAGAGAGTGATAGAGTCAGTCAGTCAGTGAGAGAGTCAATCAGTCAGTCAGTGAGTCAGTCAGTCAATCAGTCAGTGAGAGAGTCAGTCAGTCAGTGAGAGAGAGAGTGAGAGAGTCAGTCAGTCAGTCAGTGAGAGAGAGAGAGAGTGAGAGAGTCAGTCAGTCAGTCAGTGAGTGAGTCAGTCAGTCAGTGAGAGAGTCAGTCAGTCAGTCAGTGAGAGAGTCAGTCAGTCAGTCAGTGAGAGAGAGAGTGAGAGAGTCAGTCAGTCAGAGAGTCAGTGAGAATCAGTCAGTCAGTCAGTGAGAGAGTGAGAGTCAGTCAGTCAGTCAGTGAGAGAGAGGTTGAGTCAGTCAGTCAGTGAGAGAGAGAGTGCGAGAGTCAGTCAGTCAGTCAGTGAGAGAGAGAGAGTGAGAGAGTCAGTTAGTCAGTCAGTCAGTCAGTGAGAGAGAGAGTGAGAGTCAGTCAGTCAGTTAGTGAGAGAGTCAGTCAGTCAGCCAGTCAGAGAGAGAGATTGAGAGAGTCAGTCAGTCAGTAAGTGAGAGAGAGTGCGACAGTCAGTCAGTCAGTGAGAGAGATAGTGAGAGAGTCAGTCAGTCTGTCAGTCAGTGAGAGAGAGAGTGAGAGAGTCAGTCAGTCAGTGAGAGAGTGAGAGAGTCAGTCAGTCAGTGAGTCAGTCAGTGAGAGAGTCAGTCAGTCAGTCAGTCAGTGAGAGAGAGAGTGAGAGAGTCAGTGAGTCAGTTAGTCAGTCAGTGAGGGAGAGAGTGAAAGAGTCAGTCAGTCAGTGAGAGAGTCAATCAGTCAGTGAGTCAGTCAGTCAATTAGTCAGTGAGAGAGTCAGTCAGTGAGAGAGAGAGAGTCAGTCAGTGAGAGAGAGAGTCAGAGAGTCAGTCAGTGAGAGAGAGAGTCAGAGAGTCAGTCAGTGAGAGTCAGTCAGTCAGTCATGAGAGAGTCAGTCAGTCAGTTAGTGAGAGAGAGAGTGAGAGAGTCAGTCAGTTAGTCAGTCAGTCAGTCAGTCAGTGAGAGAGTGAGAGAGTCAGTCAGTCAGTGAGTCAGTCAGTCAGTGAAGAGAGAGTCAGTCAGTCAGTCAGTGAGAGAGTCAGTCAGTCCGTGAGTGAGAGAGTGAGAGAGTCAGTCAGTCAGTGAGAGAGTCAGTCAGTCAGTCAGTGAGAGTCAGTCAGTGAGAGAGAGAGTGAGAGAGTCAGTCAGTGAGAGAGAGAGTGAGAGAGTCAGTCAGTCAGTGAGATTCAGGCAGTCAGTCAGTGAGTCAGTCAGTCAGTGAGTGAGTCAGTCAGTCAGTCAGTGAAAGAGTCAGTCAGTCAGTGAGAGAGAGAGTGAGAGAGTCCGTCAGTCAGAGAGTCAGTGAGAGTCAGTCAGTCAGTGAGAGAGTGAGAGAGTCAGTCAGTCAGCCAGTGAGAGAGAGATTGAGAGAGTCAGTCAGTCACTGAGAGAGAGTGCGACAGTCAGTCAGTCAGTGAGAGAGATAGTGAGAGAGTCAGTCAGTCTGTCAGTCAGTGAGAGAGAGAGTGAGAGAGTCAGTCAGTCAGTCAGTGAGAGAGTGAGTGAGAGAGTCAGTCAATCAGTGAGTCAGTCAGTGAGAGAGTCAGTCAGTGAGTCAGTGAGAGAGAGAGTGAGAGTGAGAGAGTCAGTCAGTCAGTTAGTCAGTCAGTGAGAGAGAGAGTGAAAGAGTCAGTCAGTCAGTGAGAGAGTCAACCAGTCAGTCAGTGAGTCAGTCAGTCAATCAGTCAGTGAGAGAGTCAGTCAGTCAGTGAGAGAGAGAGTGAGAGAGTCAGTCAGTCAGTCAGTGAGTCAGTCAGTGAGAGAGTCAGTCAGTCAGTCAGTCAGTCAGTGAGAGAGTCAGTCAGTCAGTGAGAGAGTCAGTGAGAGTCAGTCAGTCAGTCAGTGAGAGAGTGAGAGTCAGTCAGTCAGTCAGTGAGAGAGAGATTGAGAGTCAGTCAGTCAGTGAGAGAGAGAGTGCGAGAGTCAGTCAGACAGTCAGTGAGAGAGAGAGAGAGTGAGAGAGTCAGTTAGTCAGTCAGTCAGTCAGTGAGAGAGAGAGTGAGAGTCAGTCAGTCAGTTAGTGAGAGAGTCAGTCAGTCAGCCAGTGAGAGAGAGATTGAGAGAGTCAGTCAGTCAGTCAGTGAGAGAGAGTGCGACAGTCAGTCAGTCAGTGAGAGAGATAGTGAGAGAGTCAGTCAGTCTGTCAGTCAGTGAGAGAGAGAGTGAGAGAGTCAGTCAGTCAGTCAGTGAGAGAGTGAGAGAGTCAGTCAGTGAGTCAGTCAGTGAGAGAGTCAGTCAGTCAGTCAGTGAGAGAGAGAGTTAGTCAGTCAGTTAGTCAGTCAGTGAGAGAGAGAGTGAAAGAGTCAGTCAGTCAGTGAGAGAGTCAATCAGTCAGTCAGTGAGTCAGTCAGTCAATCAGTCAGTGAGAGAGTCAGTCAGTCAGTGAGAGAGAGTGAGAGAGTCAGTCAGTCAGTCAGTCAGAGAGAGAGTGAGAGAGTCAGTCAGTCAGTCAGTGAGTCAGTCAGTCAGTGAGTCAGTCAGTCAGTGAGAGAGTCAGTCAGTCAGTGAGAGAGAGAGTGAGAGAGTCAGTCAGTCAGTCAGAGAGTCCGTGAGAGTCAGTCAGTCAGTCGTGAGAGAGTGAGTGAGAGTCAGTCAGTCAGTGAGAGAGAGATTGAGAGTCAGTCAGTCAGTCAGTGAGAGAGAGAGTGCGAGAGTCAGTCAGTCAGTCAGTGAGAGAGAGAGAGTGAGAGAGTCAATTAGTCAGTCAGTCAGTCAGTGAGAGAGAGAGTGAGAGTCAGTCAGTCAGTTAGTGAGAAAGTGAGAGAGTCAGTCAGTCAGTGAGAGAGAGATTGAGAGAGTCAGTTAGTCAGTCAGTCAGTCAGTGAAAGAGTGCGAGAGTTAGTCAGTCAGTGAGAGAGAGAGAGAGAGTTAGTTAGTCAGTCAGTCAGTGAGAGAGTCAGTCAGTGAGAGAGTGAGAGAGTCAGTCAGTCAGTGAGTCAGTCAGTCAGTCAGTGAGAGAGTCAGTCAGTCAGTGAGAGAGTCAGTCAGTCAGTCAGTCAGTGAGAGAGCGAGTGAGAGAGTCAGTCAGTCAGTCAGTGAGAGAGAGAGTGAGTCAGTCAGTGAGTGAGTCAGTCAGTCAGTGAGAGAGTCAGTCAGTCAGTCAGTGATAGAGTCAGTCAGTCAGTCAGTGAGAGAGAGAGTGAGAGAGAGAGTCAATCAGTCAGTCAGTCAGAGAGTCAGTGAGAGTCAGTCAGTCAGTCAGTCAGTGGGAGAGTGAGAGAGTCAGTCAGTCAGTGAGAGAGAGATTGAGAGAGTCAGTCAGTCAGTGAGAGAGAGAGTGCGAGAGTTAGTCAGTGAGAGAGAGTGAGTGAGAGAGTCAGTCAGTCAGTGAGAGAGAGAGAGAGTCAGTCAGTGAGAGAGTCAGTCAGTCAGTGAGTCAGTCAGTGAGCGAGTCAGTCAGTCAGTCAGTGAGAGAGAGAGTGAGAGAGTCAGTCAGTCAGTTAGTCAGTCAGTGAAAGAGAGTGAGAGAGAGAGTCAGTCAGTCAGGGAGAGAGTCAGTCAGTCAGTCATTGAGTCAGTCAGTCAGTGAGAGAGTCAGTCAGTCAGTCAGTGAGAGAGAGAGAGAGTGATAGAGTCAGTCAGTCAGTGAGTGAGTCAGTCAGTCAGTGAGAGAGTCAGTCAGTCAGTCAGTGAGAGAGAGAGTGAGAGAGTCAGTCAGTCAGAGAGTCAGTGAGAATCAGTCAGTCAGTCAGTGAGAGAGTGAGAGTCAGTCAGTCAGTCAGTGAGAGAGAGGTTGAGAGTCAGTCAGTCAGTCAGTGAGTCAGTCAGTCAATCAGTCAGTGAGAGAGTCAGTCAGTCAGTGAGAGAGAGAGTGAGAGAGTCAGTCAGTCAGTCAGTGAGAGAGAGAGAGAGTGAGAGAGTCAGTCAGTCAGTCAGTGAGTGAGTCAGTCAGTCAGTGAGAGAGTCAGTCAGTCAGTCAGTGAGAGAGAGAGTGAGAGAGTCAGTCAGTCAGAGAGTCAGTGAGAATCAGTCAGTCAGTCAGTGAGAGAGTGAGAGTCAGTCAGTCAGTCAGGGAGAGAGAGGTTGAGAGTCAGTCAGTCAGTGAGAGAGAGAGTGCGAGAGTCAGTCAGTCAGTCAGTGAGAGAGAGAGAGTGAGAGAGTCAGTTAGTCAGTCAGTCAGTCAGTGAGAGAGAGAGTGAGAGTCAGTCAGTCAGTTAGTGAGAGAGTCAGTCAGTCAGTCAGCCAGTGAGAGAGAGATTGAGAGAGTCAGTCAGTCAGTAAGTGAGAGAGAGTGCGACAGTCAGTCAGTCAGTGAGAGAGATAGTGAGAGAGTCAGTCAGTCTGTCAGTCAGTGAGAGAGAGTGAGAGAGTCAGTCAGTCAGTGAGAGAGTGAGAGAGTCAGTCAGTCAGTGAGTCAGTCAGTGAGAGAGTCAGTCAGTCAGTCAGTCAGTGAGAGAGAGAGTGAGAGAGTCAGTCAGTCAGTTAGTCAGTCAGTGAGAGAGAGAGTGAAAGAGTCAGTCAGTCAGTGAGAGAGTCAATCAGTCAGTGAGTCAGTCAGTCAATCAGTCAGTGAGAGAGTCAGTCAGTGAGAGAGAGAGAGTCAGTCAGTGAGAGAGAGAGTCAGAGAGTCAGTCAGTGAGAGAGAGAGTCAGAGAGTCAGTCAGTGAGAGTCAGTCAGTCAGTCATGAGAGAGTCAGTCAGTCAGTTAGTGAGAGAGAGAGTGAGAGAGTCAGTCAGTTAGTCAGTCAGTCAGTCAGTCAGTGAGAGAGTGAGAGAGTCAGTCAGTCAGTGAGTCAGTCAGTCAGTAGAGAGAGAGTCAGTCAGTCAGTCAGTGAGAGAGTCAGTCAGTCCGTGAGTGAGAGAGTGAGAGAGTCAGTCAGTCAGTGAGAGAGTCAGTCAGTCAGTCAGTGAGAGTCAGTCAGTCAGTGAGAGAGAGAGTGAGAGAGTCAGTCAGTGAGAGAGAGAGTGAGAGAGTCAGTCAGTCAGTGAGATTCAGGCAGTCAGTCAGTGAGTCAGTCAGTCAGTGAGAGAGTCAGTCAGTCAGTGAAAGAGTCAGTCAGTCAGTGAGAGAGAGAGTGAGAGAGTCCGTCAGTCAGAGAGTCAGTGAGAGTCAGTCAGTCAGTGAGAGAGTGAGAGAGTCAGTCAGTCAGCCAGTGAGAGAGAGATTGAGAGAGTCAGTCAGTCACTGAGAGAGAGTGCGACAGTCAGTCAGTCAGTGAGAGAGATAGTGAGAGAGTCAGTCAGTCTGTCAGTCAGTGAGAGAGAGAGTGAGAGAGTCAGTCAGTCAGTCAGTGAGAGAGTGAGTGAGAGAGTCAGTCAATCAGTGAGTCAGTCAGTGAGAGAGTCAGTCAGTGAGTCAGTGAGAGAGAGAGTGAGAGTGAGAGAGTCAGTCAGTCAGTTAGTCAGTCAGTGAGAGAGAGAGTGAAAGAGTCAGTCAGTCAGTGAGAGAGTCAATCAGTCAGTCAGTGAGTCAGTCAATCAGTCAGTGAGAGAGTCAGTCAGTCAGTGAGAGAGAGAGTGAGAGAGTCAGTCAGTCAGTCAGTGAGTCAGTCAGTGAGAGAGTCAGTCAGTCAGTCAGTCAGTGAGAGAGTCAGTCAGTCAGTCAGAGAGTCAGTGAGAGTCAGTCAGTCAGTCAGTGAGAGAGTGAGAGTCAGTCAGTCAGTCAGTGAGAGAGAGATTGAGAGTCAGTCAGTCAGTGAGAGAGAGAGTGCGAGAGTCAGTCAGACAGTCAGTGAGAGAGAGAGAGAGTGAGAGAGTCAGTTAGTCAGTCAGTCAGTGAGAGAGAGAGTGAGAGTCAGTCAGTCAGTTAGTGAGAGAGTCAGTCAGTCAGCCAGTGAGAGAGAGATTGAGAGAGTCAGTCAGTCAGTCAGTGAGAGAGAGTGCAACAGTCAGTCAGTCAGTGAGAGAGATAGTGAGAGAGTCAGTCAGTCTGTCAGTCAGTGAGAGAGAGAGTGAGAGAGTCAGTCAGTCAGTCAGTGAGAGAGTGAGAGAGTCAGTCAGTGAGTCAGTCAGTGAGAGAGTCAGTCAGTCAGTCAGTGTAGGAAGGTGGAATCTGACTATATGGTTGCCCCCACTTTTTTTATGGTGTTTGGCTGGTTTATGACTTAGTTGGACTGGGATCCTGCTATTCAGGGCCCCAGTCTATCTGCTTTCTCTGTAAAAAGGTTTCCATGTGCCTTAGGCACATCTCTGATTGGAATCTGGAGTGCCCTTATAAGTCCCTAGTATATGGTATACTATGTACCAAGGGCATAGGTACCTCAGAGGCCTACCAGGGGCTGCAGCATGTATTATGCCACCCCTGTAAGGCCATCCAAACTGACACCACAGGTCTGCTACTGCAGCCTGGGTAGGGTGGTGCATGCACCCCTTGCTGTGGTATAGGTTACCTATATCACTAAAAGCATACACACATATAAACCTATAAGTCACTCCTAAGGCAGGCCTTATCAATCCTAAAGGCAGAGTGCGTGGTTCCTATGTGAGAGGGTGCCCCTGCATGAGCAGGGCCCCTCTGCAGCGTTCGGAGACCATCTCTGATGCTGTTTGTAGTGCAGCCTGACCATATACTCTTAAGCGCATTATATCCTCGCGGTAAAATGCTAACTTTGGAATGGCTGCACCTAAACATGTCGTGTTTGGTGTCAAACATCTTGGAATACTACCCCCCGCCAATCCTGGCAGCGGGGGTAGCATTCCACCCTTCTAGAGGGAAAGACATGTTAACTCAGGCTTACCCGGTAACTTCTTTCTGAAGCCCTGGCATCACAAAATGGATGCTGCTGCCACAGACACAAGTCTGGCCTCCTGCTGCTGGACGAAACTCCGGCAGGGGAGGCCTGGACAATAGGTTTCCTGTTGCAGGGAGGTGTGACCACCTCCCCAGACAGGATAATGTGTATTGGGGCTGGGTGGGTGCACTCTTAGAGTGCTTTGAAGTCCTGCACTGGGGGAGCAAAAGGCTCCTCTGTGCATATGCCAGTTCAAACCAGCTCAGGGGCTACCTGCCCCTGCTCTGGTGCGAAACTGGACAAAGGGAAGTGGGTGTAGCCACCCTCCCTTGACCCTCCCATAGGTGGGGTCATAGAGTTAGTCCCTCCCTGTTTTACTGGTTAAAATGGGGAACCCTTGCCACAGCAAGATTAGATATCCCTGGACTAAACTTTGAAACTGAATCCTGGACCTTCGACGCTCTACATCACGATTAGAGGACTGAAGAATCTCCCTTGGGGTCAAGGAGTGACTCCCCTGCTTGGCAGGCACCAAAAACGATAACAACGGTCGCAAACTACGCCGCTCCCGCCGGAGTCCGAAGTCCCTGCAGCCCAAGAAGTGGATTTCCTGACTTCTCCAAGGCCATCGTGAGTCCCCAGCGAAGCTGAGGCAAGTGGACCCCACGAGTGACGAGGAACCGCGACCCCTGGGTACTGTGCACTATTATCGAGTGCAACCCTTTCACAATGTTCTACGAACCTGTGCTTTGGACCACGTGTGGTCCCAACCTCCAGCAGGAATTCCTCCGAAGATCAGAGGCCTATACCGTCCTGAGTGACCGTGGGCCCCTGTTGAGTGATTCCGCCCGAGGTGTCTTCGCGATCCCTTGCCAGCCGGCTCGTGGGTCCCCAGAAGATTTTCTAAAGAAACCAAAGGGCTCCCCTGGTTGCTCCAGGCCTGCCCTGACTTACCCTTGCTGGGTGAGTTCCCCAGACCTTGCTGGTCTGCACCATCGACGATCTTCAGCTACATCGAGACTTGCCGTTGCCAAGGCTTGTTGGGTCCAATCCGGTCGCCGACACCGCAGCACTCGACAGACATCGTGTACCAGCCCGAATCCTGCTCCTGGTCGCCAACAACGCCTCCTGGACCTCGTGGCTGCAGAAACGAGACGACCGTCAACGCACCTGAAGCACTCGACATCGGTGGGCATCTGTCCATCGCCTTCCTGGTCACTGGCTAGTGACCCAGACTCTGTCCCCTCTGCTTTCAGGTTCTTCAGAACTCCGATCCACTCTTGGATCCACCCGGACACTTTTCTCCTGGTCGCCAGCAGCACTTTGCAGCAGATCGCCATAAGAACCGACGACGAAACCCGACCCCGAAAGGCACCTATGCACCCGGCTTCCCTGGGTGAGGTAACACGAGTACTCCGGTGCTCCCGTGGGTAGAGACTCTTCAAAGTCCTAGATCTCAAAGGGTTTTGTCCTAGTCCTCTTCTAAGTGTCCCTTTCCTCTATTTTCCCGATCCCAACTTTCTCCATAGAAGTTAACGGCGTATCGCGGTTGTGTATTTACACTGCACGCGTCTCCCGTGGGTCCCCTGTGTCACTACCTTGGGTGGTTCCTTGTGGTCCAAGCACTTCTAGAGGCTCTAGGCCTAGTGTCTAGTTCAGTCGTGGTTCGCATACCACTTTATTGGTATATGGTTTGGTACGCCCCTAGGGCCCAAACGTGTATTTGTGCTATTACTGTGATTTAAGATCTTATAACCTATGTATTTCGAACTCTAGCCTCATAAAGAGACTAGAGGGGTGTGTTTAGTAATAAATACATATATTTTGAATATATACCTGGTGTGGTGCTCTTTCATTTGGTCACTCAAGAGATTATAGACTGGTAAAACAAGCTGCTTTACATTCCTTCAAGACTTAGCCTGAAGGCTGCTCTCCACAGCTACCACTAGGATAGCTTTCAATAAGGTTGTCTTTAACCTACCTACCATAAGAGTCGATTTGGACTGGTGCAAGGTGCCCACTATAATTAGTGGACAGCATATGCCAGGCCAACTTCTCACATTGGTGTGCAGCGTGTGGGATTCCAGCTTGCTATTGTTTTACCAGATAATTTCAATTGAATTGATCAACTGAAAACCACTAAAGGTACCTAAGGTACATATAATTTAAGCTTAGAATATCAGTAAGTTCTACTGAACTTAGAGTTGTGTGTTAAGGGATAGCACAACCCTTTCTACAACTCAAGAGAGTTTAGTAGGCCACACTAGAGTAGGTCGTGCATACACCACACCACACTAGTAATGTCTTTAAAAGCAGGATCCAGAGATACCCTGCAGGAAGCCATTGAGCTTCCCCCTCCAAGTATGACACACTCCCATTCTTGGAACTGAGAGCTTTGTGTAACGTGAGGAAATTAAGGACAGGCCAAAGTCCCACCACCCAACACCTCCAGGAGTTGTTGGTGGCTTATGATCTTAGTAAGTCTTCAGAGACTGAAGGGGTAGGAGCAGAGGGTGGGCCAGCAGATGAGGAAGGGACCAGGGGTACAACAACCCCCAGCCCCCCTCTGAAACTGACCAGGAGGGTGACAATGACCCTGACCTGGAAAACCCAATCCCTTCTGGGGAAGATGAAGATGAGGATCTGGAGAACCACACCTTTGTCCCCCCAGGAAGGATTATGAGTGTGCTCAGAAAGTCTAGGTCTCCTTCTCAGGAGTCTAACCACTCTGGATCCTCCATAGGGAGCTCTGTTTCTTCTCACAGGAGGGAATCCTCTCATGAGAGAAGAAAGAGACTGGTCCAGTATGAGGAAACTCAACTGGAGATCAGGAAGAAGCAATTGGCTTTAGATAGAGAATCCCTAGATCTCCTTAGAGAGAGAAGAAAGTTGGGACTAGAGTCCCATGGTGGCAGCAATATCCCTAGAGATAGGGACAGGTCTTATGACCATAGAAACCTAAACAAGATTGTCCCTCCCTACCAGAGTGGGGATGACATCCACAAATGGATAACTGCACTGGAGAGGGCCTGTAAAGTTCAGAAGGTCCCCCAGAGGCAGTGGGCAGCAATCTTGTGGCTCTCCTTTGCAGACAAAGGTAGAGACAAGCTCCTCACTGTAAGAGAAGAGGATGCTGACAATTACACAGTCTTGAAGAATGCTCTGATAGATGGGTTTGGCCTAACCACTGAACAGTATAGGTTGAAGTTCAGAGACACCCAAAAAGCTCAGACTCAAGACTGGGTGGATTTTGTAGATTGTGCTACAAAGGCTCTGGAAGGTTGGATACATGGCAACAAAGTGCATGACTTTTTAGGATTGTACAATTTGATTATGAGGGAGCAGATCCTTAATAATTGTCAAAACCAGCTTTTGCACCAGTATCTGGTGGACTCTGATCTGACCTCTCCCCAAGAATTGGGAAAGAAGGCAGACAAATGGGTCAGAACCAGAGTAAAGACTAGAAATCAGGGTGGTGACCAGAAGAAAGATTCTACTAAGTCCCAAGAGAAAGGTGGGGATAAATCTAAGGATAAGTCCACTACAGGGCCCCAAAATTCCTCTTCTGGGGGTGGGTCCCAAACTCCTTCCTCTCCTGAAAAGAAACCATATTGCCATGTCTGTAAGAAGCCTGGGCACTGGAAAACTGATCCCAGTTGCCCCAGGATTGGCAATAAAGAAAATGTTCCTCCCACAACTACTACCACCCCTCCTGGTACTACCAGTAGTAATCCTCCAGTTGGGAGTAGTGCACCCAAAAAGTTAGGTGCTTTTGCAAGAGGAACAGAGGTGGGCCCTAGTTTAGACAGGGACCCCTCAACAGACTCCTCTGACTCTGATGGTGGTATAGGATTTGCCACCTTTACCATGGGTCCCATAGCATTGGGCAGGTACAGATTGGAGCCAATAATTAATGGTCAGAAAGCTGTGGCATTTAGGGACACAGGGGCTAGTGTCACCATGGTGGCAGGGAAACTAGTCCCCCCTCACCAGCTTTTACCTGAGTTTAAATACCAGGTGACCAACATTGATGGTGTCAGAACAGATCACCCCATGGCCATAGTCAATCTCAGCTGGGAGGGGGTCACAGGCCCAAAAAGAGTGGCAGTGTCCCCAACCCTACCTGTAGATTGCCTGATGGGCAATGATCTGGAAATTTCAGCCTGGGCTGAAGTGGAACACCAAACCCATCTTAGGATGTTGGGCGTCCCTGTAAGGTTAGTGGGGCTGTGATGGCCACAGCCCCAGCCCAAGAATTTGGAGAGATGGAGCCTGAAAGAATGGCCCACTCTCCCCCAAAAGAGAGCACAAGGGTTGAAGAAAAGTCTTCTTCCCCCAGACAGTAGGTAAGGGTCAGCCTCCTCAGGGAACTGACCCTACCCCTAGTGAAGGAACTGCCACAGAGGTAGTCAGGCCTGGCCTGGCCACACCCCTGATGGCAGAGGACCCTTCCAAGGTGGTACCCCGTCTGGAGCAGGTAACCTGCCCCTCTCTACCCTGCCTCAGTCAGCCCAGGGCTGCAGAGGTCAGGGAGGTCAATGGACCCCCAGGGCCCCCTGTCCAGAGGAAGCCCCCATCAGCAGATTAGGGGCACCCAGTCTAGTAGCCCTAGCCAGGTGAAAATTCCTCTACACACTGAGGGATCCCCCATACCTTTATGTAGGGACCTCCCCCAGAAGGACTCTGGTAGGCAAGGGCAAACCTGGGACCAGAAGGTTCCAAACCTGCCATGTCCCTCCAGTAGTCCATCCAAAGGGACCCAACCCACAGCTGTAGGCAGCCAAAGGTTGACCCTTAGAGCAAAGTGCAACTCAGTCATGGAAAGACAGGCATACATGGTGACCAGTGATCTGAGGAAGCTGAGGGCAACATTCCTAGGGCCTCACTTCCCTACTCAGACACCTCACCAGCCTTGTACTTTACCTAAGCACACCACAGGTAGTGATTCCCCATGGTGGAGACCCTCTCATACCCTTAGGGTGAGGGATTGCTTAGTGGACCATAAGACAGGGGGCAACCATGCTAGTGCAGGTGCTTCCTTATATGACCACTTAGTCAATGAAGGCTCAACTGGCCAAGGTTAGCCTTATCTCCTTTCGTTTGGGGGGGTTATGTAGGAAGGTGGAATCTGACTATATGGTTGCCCCCACTTTTTTATGGTGTTTGGCTGGTTTATGACTTAGTTGGACTGGGATCCTGCTATTCAGGGCCCCAGTCTATCTGCTTTCTCTGTAAAAGGTTTCCATGTGCCTTAGGCACATCTCTGATTGGAATCTGGAGTGCCCTTATAAGTCCCTAGTATATGGTATACTATGTACCAAGGGCATAGGTACCTCAGAGGCCTACCAGGGGCTGCAGCATGTATTATGCCACCCCTGTAAGGCCATCCAAACTGACACCACAGGTCTGCTACTGCAGCCTGGGTAGGGTGGTGCATGCACCCCTTGCTGTGGTATAGGTTACCTATATCACTAAAAGCATACACACATATAAACCTATAAGTCACTCCTAAGGCAGGCCTTATCAATCCTAAAGGCAGAGTGCGTGGTTCCTATGTGAGAGGGTGCCCCTGCATGAGCAGGGCCCTCTGCAGCGTTCGGAGACCATCTCTGATGCTGTTTGTAGTGCAGCCTGACCATATACTCTTAAGCGCATTATATCCTCGCGGTAAAATGCTAACTTTGGAATGGCTGCACCTAAACATGTCGTGTTTGGTGTCAAACATCTTGGAATACTACCCCCCGCCAATCCTGGCGGCGGGGGTAGCATTCCACCCTTCTAGAGGGAAAGACATGTTAACTCTGGCTTACCCGGTAACTTCTTTCTGAAGCCCTGGCATCACAAAATGGATGCTGCTGCCACAGACACAAGTCTGGCCTCCTGCTGCTGGACTGAAACTCCGGCAGGGGAGGCCTGGACAATAGGTTTCCTGTTGCAGGGAGGTGTGACCACCTCCCCAGACAGGATAATGTGTATTGGGGCTGGGTGGGTGCACTCTTAGAGTGCTTTGAAGTCCTGCACTGGGGGAGCAAAAGGCTCCTCTGTGCATATGCCAGTTCAAACCAGCTCAGGGGCTACCTGCCCCTGCTCTGGCGCGAAACTGGACAAAGGGAAGTGGGTGTAGCCACCCCTCCCTTGACCCTCCCATAGGTGGGGTCATAGAGTTAGTCCCTCCCTGTTTTACTGGTTAAAATGGGGAACCCTTGCCACAGCAAGATTAGATATCCCTGGACTAAACTTTGAAACTGAATCCTGGACCTTCGACGCTCTACATCACGATTAGAGGACTGAAGAATCTCCCTTGGGGTCAAGGAGTGACTCCCCTGCTTGGCAGGCACCAAAAACGATAACGACGGTCGCAAACTACGCCGCTCCCGCCGGAGTCCGAAGTCCCTGCAGCCCAAGAAGTAGATTTCCTGACTTCTCCAAGGCCATCGTGAGTCCCCAGCGAAGCTGAGGCAAGTGGACCCCACGAGTGACGAGGAACCGCGACCCCTGGGTACCGTGCACTATTATCGAGTGCAACCCTTTCACAACGTTCTACGAATCTGTGCTTTGGACCACGTGTGGTCCCAACCTCCAGCAGGAATCCCTCCGAAGATCAGAGGCCTACACCGTCCTGAGTGACCGTGGGCCCCTGTTGAGTGATTCCGCCCAAGGTGTCTTCGCGATCCCTTGCCAGCCGGCTCGTGGGTCTCCAGAAGACTTTCTAAAGAAACCAAAGGGCTCCCTGGTTGCTCCAGGCCTGCCCTGACTTACCCTCGCTGGGTGAGTTCCCCAGACCTTGCTGGTCTGCACCATCGACGATCTTCAGCTACATCGAGACTTGCCGCTGCCAAGGCTTGTTGGGTCCAATCCAGTCGCCGACACCGCAGCACTCGACAGACATTGTGTACCAGCCCGAATCCTGCTCCTGGTCGCCAACAACGCCTCCTGGACCTCGTGGCTGCAGAAACGAGACGACCGTCAACGCACCTGAAGCACTCGACATCGGTGGGCATCTGTCCATCGCCTTCCTGGTCACTGGCTAGTGACCCAGACTCTGTCCCCTCTGCTTTCAGGTTCTTCAGAACTCCGATCCACTCTTGGATCCACCCGGACACTTTTCTCCTGGTCGCCAGCAGCACTTTGCAGCAGATCGCCATAAGAACCGACGACGAAACCCGACCCCGAAAGGCACCTATGCACCCGGCTTCCTGGGTGAGGTAACACGAGTACTCCGGTGCTCCCGTGGGTAGAGACTCTTCAAAGTCCTAGATCTCAAAGGGTTTTGTCCTAGTCCTCTTCTAAGTGTCCCTTTCCTCTATTTTCCCGATCCCGACTTTCTCCATAGAAGTTAACGGCGTATCGCGGTTGTGTATTTACACTGCACGCGTCTCCCGTGGGTCCCCTGTGTCACTACCTTGGGTGGTTCCTTGTGGTCCAAGCACTTCTAGAGGCTCTAGGCCTAGTGTCTAGTTCAGTCGTGGTTCGCATACCACTTTATTGGTATATGGTTTGGTACGCCCCTAGGGCCCAAACGTGTATTTGTGCTATTACTGTGATTTAAGATCTTATAACCTATGTATTTCGAACTCTAGCCTCATAAAGAGACTAGAGGGGTGTGTTTAGTAATAAATACATATATTTTGAATATATACCTGGTGTGGTGCTCTTTCATTTGGTCACTCAAGAGATTTGGTAAAACAAGCTGCTTTACATTCCTTCAAGACTTAGCCTGAAGGCTGCTCTCCACAGCTACCACTAGGATAGCTTTCAATAAGGTTGTCTTTAACCTACCTACCATAAGAGTCGATTTGGACTGGTGCAAGGTGCCCACTATAATTAGTGGACAGCATATGCCAGGCCAACTTCTCACAGTCAGTGAGAGAGAGAGTTAGTCAGTCAGTTAGTCAGTCAGTGAGAGAGAGAGTGAAAGAGTCAGTCAGTCAGTGAGAGAGTCAATCAGTCAGTCAGTGAGTCAGTCAGTCAATCAGTCAGTGAGAGAGTCAGTCAGTCAGTGAGAGAGAGAGTGAGAGAGTCAGTCAGTCAGTCAGTCAGTGAGAGAGAGAGTGAGAGAGTCAGTCAGTCAGTCAGTGAGTCAGTCAGTCAGTGAGTCAGTCAGTCAGTGAGAGAGTCAGTCAGTCAGTGAGAGAGAGAGTGAGAGAGTCAGTCAGTCAGTCAGAGAGTCCGTGAGAGTCAGTCAGTCAGTCAGTGAGAGAGTGAGTGAGAGTCAGTCAGTCAGTCAGTGAGAGAGAGATTGAGAGTCAGTCAGTCAGTCAGTGAGAGAGAGAGTGCGAGAGTCAGTCAGTCAGTCAGTGAGAGAGAGAGAGTGAGAGAGTCAATTAGTCAGTCAGTCAGTCAGTGAGAGAGAGAGTGAGAGTCAGTCAGTCAGTTAGTGAGAAAGTGAGAGAGTCAGTCAGTCAGTGAGAGAGAGATTGAGAGAGTCAGTTAGTCAGTCAGTCAGTCAGTGAAAGAGTGCGAGAGTCAGTCAGTCAGTCAGTGAGAGAGAGAGAGAGAGTCAGTTAGTCAGTCAGTCAGAGAGAGAGTCAGTCAGTCAGTCAGTGAGAGAGTCAGTCAGTCCGTGAGTGAGAGAGTGAGAGAGTCAGTCAGTCAGTGAGAGAGTCAGTCAGTCAGTCAGTGAGAGTCAGTCAGTCAGTGAGAGAGAGAGTGAGAGAGTCAGTCAGTGAGAGAGAGAGTGAGAGAGTCAGTCAGTCAGTGAGATTCAGGCAGTCAGTCAGTGAGTCAGTCAGTCAGTGAGAGAGTCAGTCAGTCAGTCAGTGAAAGAGTCAGTCAGTCAGTGAGAGAGAGAGTGAGAGAGTCCGTCAGTCAGAGAGTCAGTGAGAGTCAGTCAGTCAGTGAGAGAGTGAGAGAGTCAGTCAGTCAGCCAGTGAGAGAGAGATTGAGAGAGTCAGTCAGTCACTGAGAGAGAGTGCGACAGTCAGTCAGTCAGTGAGAGAGATAGTGAGAGAGTCAGTCAGTCTGTCAGTCAGTGAGAGAGAGAGTGAGAGAGTCAGTCAGTCAGTCAGTGAGAGAGTCAGTCAATCAGTGAGTCAGTCAGTGAGAGAGTCAGTCAGTGAGTCAGTGAGAGAGAGAGTGAGAGTGAGAGAGTCAGTCAGTCAGTTAGTCAGTCAGTGAGAGAGAGAGTGAAAGAGTCAGTCAGTCAGTGAGAGAGTCAATCAGTCAGTCAATGAGTCAGTCAGTCAATCAGTCAGTGAGAGAGTCAGTCAGTCAGTGAGAGAGAGAGTGAGAGAGTCAGTCAGTCAGTCAGTCAGTGAGAGAGTCAGTCAGTCAGTCAGTCAGTGAGAGAGTCAGTCAGTCAGTCAGAGAGTCAGTGAGAGTCAGTCAGTCAGTCAGTGAGAGAGTGAGAGTCAGTCAGTCAGTCAGTGAGAGAGAGATTGAGAGTCAGTCAGTCAGTGAGAGAGAGAGTGTGAGAGTCAGTCAGACAGTCAGTGAGAGAGAGTGAGAGAGTCAGTTAGTCAGTCAGTCAGTCAGTGAGAGAGAGAGTGAGAGTCAGTCAGTCAGTTAGTGAGAGAGTCAGTCAGTCAGCCAGTGAGAGCGAGATTGAGAGAGTCAGTCAGTCAGTCAGTGAGAGAGAGTGCGACAGTCAGTCAGTCAGTGAGAGAGATAGTGAGAGAGTCAGTCAGTCTGTCAGTCAGTGAGAGAGAGAGTGAGAGAGTCAGTCAGTCAGTCAGTGAGAGAGTGAGAGAGTCAGTCAGTGAGTCAGTCAGTGAGAGAGTCAGTCAGTCAGTCAGTCAGTGAGAGAGTTAGTCAGTCAGTTAGTCAGTCAGTGAGAGAGAGAGTGAAAGAGTCAGTCAGTCAGTGAGAGAGTCAATCAGTCAGTCAGTGAGTCAGTCAGTCAATCAGTCAGTGAGAGAGTCAGTCAGTCAGTGAGAGAGAGAGAGAGTGAGAGAGTCAGTCAGTCAGTCAGTCAGTGAGAGAGAGAGTGAGAGAGTCAGTCAGTCAGTCAGTGAGTCAGTCAGTCAGTGAGAGAGTCAGTCAGTCAGTGAGAGAGAGAGAATGAGAGAGTCAGTCAGTCAGTCAGAGAGTCCGTGAGAGTCAGTCAGTCAGTGAGAGAGTGAGTGAGAGACAGTCAGTCAGTCAGTGAGAGAGAGATTGGGAGTCAGTCAGTCAGTGAGAGAGAGAGTGCGAGAGTCAGTCAGTCAGTCAGTGAGAGAGTGAGAGAGTCAATTAGTCAGTCAGTAAGTCAGTGAGAGAGAGAGTGAGAGTCAGTCAGTCAGTTAGTGAGAAAGTGAGAGAGTCAGTCAGTCAGTGAGAGAGAGATTGAGAGAGTCAGTTAGTCAGTCAGTCAGTGAGTGAAAGAGTGCGAGAGTCAGTCAGTCAGTCAGTGAGAGAGAGAGAGAGAGTCAGTTAGTCAGTCAGTCAGTGAGAGAGTCAGTCAGTGAGAGAGTGAGAGAGTCAGTCAGTCAGTGAGTCAGTCAGTCAGTCAGTGAGAGAGTCAGTCAGTCAGTGAGAGAGTCAGTCAGTCAGTCAGTCAGTGAGAGAGCGAGTGAGAGAGTCAGTCAGTCAGTCAGTGAGAGAGAGAGTGAGTCAGTCAGTGAGTCAGTCAGTCAGTCAGTGAGAGAGTCAGTCAGTCAGTCAGTGATAGAGTCAGTCAGTCAGTCAGTGAGAGAGAGAGTGAGAGAGAGAGTCAATCAGTCAGTCAGTCAGAGAGTCAGTGAGAGTCAGTCAGTCAGTCAGTCAGTCAGTGGGAGAGTGAGAGAGTCAGTCAGTCAGTGAGAGAGAGATTGAGAGAGTCAGTCAGTCAGTGAGAGAGAGAGTGCGAGAGTTAGTCAGTGAGAGAGAGTGAGTGAGAGAGTCAGTCAGTCAGTGAGAGAGAGAGTCAGTCAGTGAGAGAGTCAGTCAGTCAGTGAGTCAGTCAGTGAGCGAGTCAGTCAGTCAGTGAGAGAGAGAGTGAGAGAGTCAGTCAGTCAGTTAGTCAGTCAGTGAAAGAGAGAGTGAGAGAGAGAGTCAGTCAGTCAGGGAGAGAGTCAGTCAGTCAGTCATTGAGTCAGTCAGTCAGTGAGAGAGTCAGTCAGTCAGTCAGTGAGAGAGAGAGAGAGTGATAGAGTCAGTCAGTCAGTGAGAGAGTCAATCAGTCAGTCAGTGAATCAGTCAGTCAATCAGTCAGTGAGAGAGTCAGTCAGTCAGTGAGAGAGAGAGTGAGAGAGTCAGTCAGTCAGTCAGTGAGAGAGAGAGTGAGAGAGTCAGTCAGTCAGTCAGTGAGTGAGTCAGACAGTCAGTGAGAGAGTCAGTCAGTCAGTCAGTCAGTGAGAGAGTCAGTCAGTCAGTCAGTGAGAGAGAGAGTGAGAGAGTCAGTCAGTCAGAGAGTCAGTGAGAATCAGTCAGTCAGTCAGTGAGAGAGTGAGAGTCAGTCAGTCAGTCAGTGAGAGAGAGGTTGAGAGTCAGTCAGTCAGTCAGTGAGCGAGAGAGTGCGAGAGTCAGTCAGTCAGTCAGTGAGAGAGTGAGAGAGTCAGTTAGTCAGTCAGTCAGTCAGTCAGTGAGAGAGAGAGTGAGAGTCAGTCAGTCAGTTAGTGAGAGAGTCAGTCAGTCAGTCAGCCAGTGAGAGAGAGATTGAGAGAGTCAGTCAGTCAGTAAGTGAGAGAGAGTGCGACAGTCAGTCAGTCAGTGAGAGAGATAGTGAGAGAGTCAGTCAGTCTGTCAGTCAGTGAGAGAGAGAGTGAGAGAGTCAGTCAATCAGTGAGAGAGTGAGAGAGTCAGTCAGTCAGTGAGTCAGTCAGTGAGAGAGTCAGTCAGTCAGTCAGTCAGTGAGAGAGAGAGTGAGAGAGTCAGTCAGTCAGTTAGTCAGTCAGTGAGAGAGAGAGTGAAAGAGTCAGTCAGTCAGTGAGAGAGTCAATCAGTCAGTCAGTGAGTCAGTCAGTTAATCAGTCAGTGAGAGAGTCAGTCAGTCAGTGAGAGAGTCAGTCAGTCAGTCAGTGAGAGAGAGAGTGAGAGAGTCAGTCAGTCAGTCAGTGAGTGAGTCAGTCAGTCAGTGAGAAAGTCAGTCAGTCAGTGAGAGAGAGAGTGAGAGAGTCAGTCAGTCAGTCAGAGAGTCAGTGAGAGTCAGTCAGTCAGTGAGAGAGTGAGAGTCAGTCAGTCAGTCAGTGAGGGAGAGATTGAGAGTCAGTCAGTCAGTCAGTGAGAGAGAGAGTGCGAGAGTCAGTCAGTCAGTCAGTGAGAGAGAGAGAGTGAGAGAGTCAGTTAGTCTGTCAGTCAGTCAGTCAGTGAGAGAGAGAGTGAGAGTCAGTCAGTCAATTAGTGAGAGAGTGAGAGAGTCAGTCAGTCAGTGAGAGAGAGATTGAGAGAGTCAGTTAGTCAGTCAGTGAGTGAGAGAGTGCGAGAGTCAGTCAGTCAGTCAGAGAGAGAGAGTCAGTTAGTCAGTCAGTCAGTCAGTGAGAGAGTCAGTCAGTCAGTCAGTGAGAGAGTGAGAGAGTCAGTCAGTCAGTGAGTCAGTCAGTCAGTCAGTGAGAGAGTCAGTCAGTCAGTGAGAGAGTCAGTCAATCAGTCAGTCAGTGAGAGAGAGAGTGAGAGAGTCAGTCAGTCAGTGAGAGAGTCAGTCAGTGAGTCAGTCAGTCAGTCAGTGAGAGAGTCAGTCAGTCAGTCAGTGAGAGAGTCAGTCAGTCAGTGAGAGAGTGAGAGAGAGAGTCAATCAGTCAGTCAGTCAGAGAGTCAGTGAGAGTCAGTCAGTCAGTCAGTCAGTGGGAGAGTGAGAGAGTCAGTCAGTCAGTCAGTGAGAGAGAGATTGAGAGAGTCAGTCAGTCAGTGAGAGAGAGAGTGCGAGAGTCAGTCAGTCAGTGAGAGAGAGAGAGTGAGTGAGAGTCAGTCAGTCAGTGAGAGAGAGAGTCAGTCAGTCAGTCAGTGAGAGAGTCAGTCAGTCAGTGAGTCAGTCAGTGAGCGAGTCAGTCAGTCAGTCAGTGAGAGAGAGAGTGAGAGAGTCAGTCAGTCAGGGAGTCAGTCAGTGAGCGAGTCAGTCAGTCAGTCAGTGAGAGAGAGAGTCAGTCAGTCAGTGAGTCAGTCAGTCAGTCAGTGAGAGAGTCAGTCAGTCAGTGAGAGAGTCAGTCAGTCAGTCAGTGAGAGAGCGAGTGAGAGAGTCAGTCAGTCAGTCAGTCAGTGAGAGAGAGAGAGTGAGAGAGTCAGTCAGTCAGTGAGAGAGTCAGTCAGTCAGTCAGTGAGTGAGTGAGTCAGTCAGTCAGTGAGAGAGTCAGTCAGTCGGTGAGAGAGTCAGTCAGTCAGTCAGTGAGAGAGTGAGAGAGAGAGTCAATCAGTCAGTCAGTCAGTCAGAGAGTCAGTGAGAGTCAGTCAGTCAGTCAGTCAGTGGGAGAGTGAGAGAGTCAGTCAGTCAGTCAGTGAGAGAGAGATTGAGAGAGTCAGTCAGTCAGTGAGAGAGAGAGTGCGAGAGTCAGTCAGTCAGTGAGAGAGAGTGAGTGAGAGTCAGTCAGTCAGTGAGAGAGAGAGTCAGTCAGTCAGTCAGTGAGAGAGTCAGTCAGTCAGTGAGTCAGTCAGTGAGCGAGTCAGTCAGTCAGTCAGTGAGAGAGAGAGTGAGAGAGTCAGTCAGTCAGTTAGTCAGTCAGTGAGAGAGAGAGTGAGAGAGTCAGTCAGTCAGTCAGTGAGAGAGTCAGTCAGTCATTGAGTCAGTCAGTCAGTGAGAGAGTCAGTCAGTCAGTCAGTGAGAGAGAGAGTGATAGAGTCAGTCAGTCAGTCAGTGAGAGAGAGAGTGAGAGAGTCAGTGAGAGAGTCAGTCAGTCAGTGAGTCAGTCAGTCAAGTCAGTGAGAGAGTCAGTCAGTCAGTCAGTGAGAGAGTCAGTCAGTCAGTCAGTAAGAGAGAGATTGAGAGAGTCAGTCAGTCAGAGAGTCAGTGAGAGTCAGTCAGTCAGTGAGAGAGTGAGGGTCAGTCAGTCAGTCAGTGAGAGAGAGATTGAGAGAGTCAGTCAGTCAGTCAGTGAGAGAGAGTGCGAGAGTCAGTCAGTCAGTCAGTGAGAGAGAGAGTGAGAGAGTCAGTTAGTCAGTCAGTCAGTCAGTCAGTGAGAGAGAGAGTGAGAGAGTCCGTCAGTCAGTCAGTGAGAGAGTGAGTGAGAGAGTCAGTCAGTCAGTCAGTGAGAGAGTCAGTCAGTGAGAGAGTCAGTCAGTCAGTGAGAGAGAGAGAGTGAGAGAGTCAGTCAGTCAGTTAGTCAGTCAGTGAGAGAGAGAGTGAGAGAGTCAGTCAGTCAGTGAGAGAGTCAGTCAGTCAGTCAGTGAGTCAGTCAGTCAGTGAGAGAGTCAGTCAGTCAGTTAGTCAGTCAGTGAGAGAGTCAGTCAGTCAGTCAGTCAGTGAGAGAGAGAGTGAGAGAGTCAGTCAGTCAGTCAGAGAGTCAGTCAGTCAGTCAGTGAGTGAGAGAGTGAGTGAGAGAGTCAGTCAGTCATTCAGTCAGTGAGAGAGAGATTGAGAGAGTCAGTCAGTCAGTCAGTGAGAGAGTGAGAGAGTCAGTCAGTCAGTTAGTCAGTCAGTGAGAGAGAGAGTGCGAGAGTCAGTCAGTCAGTGAGAGAGTCAGTCAGTCAGTGAGTCAGTCAGTCAGTCAGTGAGAGAGTCAGTCAGTCAGTTAGTCAGTCAGTGAGATAGTCAGTCAGTCAGTCAGTCAGTGAGAGAGAGAGTGAGAGAGTCAGTCAGTCAGTCAGTGAGAGAGAGAGTGAGAGAGTCAGTCAGTCAGTCAGAGAGTCAGTCAGTGAGAGAGAGATTGAGAGAGTCAGTCAGTCAGTCAGTCAGTGAGAGAGAGAGTGAGAGTCAGTCAGTCAGTCAGTGAGAGAGTCAGTCAGTCAGTCAGTGAGACAGAGTGAGAGAGTCAGTCAGTGAGAGAGAGAGAGAGAGCCAGTCAGTGAGAGAGAGTGAGAGAGTCAGTCAGTGAGAGAGAGGGAGTCAGAGAGTCAGTCAGTGAGAGAGAGAGTCAGAGAGTCAGTCAGTGAGAGTGAGAGAGTCATTCAGTCAGTCAGAGAGTCAGTCAGTCAGTCAGTGAGTGAGAGAGTGAGAGAGTCAGTCAGTCAATCAGTCAGTCAGAGAGAGAGTGAGAGAGTCAGTCAGTCAGTCAGTCAGAGAGTCAGTGAGAGAGTCAGTCAGTCAGTTAGTCAGTGAGAGAGTGAGAGAGTCAGTCAGTCAGTCAGTGAGAGAGAGATTGAGAGAGTCAGTCAGTCAGTCACTTTCAGCAAGCGCGGTCCGCGGTCCCTAAAGTGAAACCGGACCGGACCATGCTACAAAGAACAAACAAAGAAGAGTGGGAGGGGTGCAAACATGGAGCGCAGGCTGCTAATTAGTAATCTGATCCACGACGAGGGAGGAATGCAGCTGCCAGCCTGTGCGCAGCTGCTCGCTCCCGAGGGCGAAACGCCGTGGGAGTGAACATTTGAAGAAGAGGTGGGACATGCACCCGCCTTTGGCCATTTGCGTGCTTTCATTATTGAAAGACACACGCAAAGGCCAATCAGATGTGTGGGAGGAGTCCGATCCACACGGAGAAGTTTTGAGCCCTCACAAGAAGCCTCCCATAGAGCAGCGCATGCGCGCTGTTCTAGGCTCGACCTAAAAAGGCATCGGGTCCCTCAGTGTGAAAATATATTTTTACAATTATTCTAGGAATTGGCAATGTTTAAATGTGCTTAACCATATTTGTACATTGCAGTTATGTTCCATTATCCCTTGTAAAAATGCAGTCAAGTACATGGTTGCCAACATGTTATGGGCAGTCTGGTCTTACTAAAGTGTAAAACTACTCACAGTGTGATTCTTTATCTGAAATGAGAGGGTGGGGTGGGGGTTAAGGATTATTTGGAGGCCCTCCCACTTTGACACATACTCCCAGCAAGGCTATGAGTGACAAACGATGCTAGTGGTGGCACATTACAGAGTGGTTTATTGCAGCTCTGTCTTTTTATTAGCATAGTGAGTCTATTGGCCAATGTCTGGCGTCCCCCCTTGGGACCACTTAAAGCCCCCCAGGGCGGCCCACCCCCCAGTTTCAAGACTTCTGCTCTATACCCTTTGTCCGTCATTCAGACTGCAAGGGTATTGGGCCAACCACCGTCTGGTTCACTGGAGTGTATTCTGGGTGCTATGAATTGTAATAGTGAACAGCAGTGATTACTGTGCTGTAAAAAATAGAAGACATCTCACGTAAGCAACTGAGAAGGTGGCACTGGATATTCATTCCAGTGCTCCGGGTTCTCATTATAGGTGTATTCCTAAGCGTGCAAAGATGCAGGGTTGAATACCACTGGTAACTGTCAGTTCTACCTCTTTTAGCCATGACACGTCCCTACTTAATTGTTGGGCCACTGTTCATAAAGTAATCCAAAATATTCTGTCTTGTAATGGTTTAAAACATGTCCCAGAGCCCATCCATATATTACTACATGTGATAAATTGGTGCAAGGCTAAAAAGAGTGGTACATGTTATGAGCTGTAGGTTACATCCGGCCAACATGTTTCATTACCACACCTCCTAATGGTAATTTCATCAGGGTCAGAGGTCCATTGAATCACTCAGGGTGCACCGCAAATCATCTGTCCTCAAGGATAAATCCTATTGGTGGATATTGTATTCAATATTTTACCACCCTTTACCCCTACCCACCCCTAAACCGTAAAGATACCCTTACCACCCTAAACCCCTACCCACCTGTAATCCCTAAAAATACCATCCCTGGGAGATGGGGTCCCCGGGGCCTAATAAGGCTTAGGGAGAAGCCTGCATGCCCCTCCCCCTTTTTATTGAATTTGGACCTGGGGATCTGGTTTCCTGGGCCCAAGAAGGCTTGGGAAGAGGAGCTGCATGCCCCCTTCTCATTTTAATATGCTTTAGCCTCTGGGATGGGGTCCCCGGGGCCTGATAAGACTCAGGGAGGGAGGACCGTGCAGCTCCCTTCCCTTTTAAACAAAAAAAGGCCCCAGGGGATGGGGTCCCAGGGGCCTGTGAAAGCTTGGGGAGGGAGCCACATGGCCCCCTCCCCTTTCTTAGTGGTTTGGACCCGGGGGATAGAATCCTTGGGGCCTAATAAGGCTTGGGAGGGGGACTGCATGCCCCCTTCCCTTAGATTTAGGCCCCGGGGGTTGGGGTCAGTGACGTCATAAATGATGGCATGGAACGTGTCATGAGTGAGGTAATATGTGAGGTCATAAGGAGGGCATAGCGGAGGCGTAAATCATAGTTAACTCTGCTAATTATAACTATTGAATTTCTGTGGTTTTTTGAGTTCAAAACATTAATATTGTCACTGACATATTCACCTAACAATAGTGTTGCTTTAACCTTTTTTTTCAGAGAATTTCTATTTTGTTAACAAAAACAGATCTTTTTATCACATGTAACTATAATATTACTTTAACCTTTGTTTTTTTCAGTGAATGTATATATATATATATATATATTTTTTTTTTCTTGGACCTTGCCTCTCTGCAGAGTCTCCCCCAAACTTTTTGCCTTACCCTCCACTTTTTGCTGAATTTGTTTTTCCTGGACTTAGGAATCTGTGCATTTTACCACTGTTAACCAGTGCTACAGTGCTTGTGCTCTCTCCTCTAAACATGGCAGAATTGGCTTATACCTATTTGGCATATTTAGTTTACATGTAAATTCCTAGTAAAGTGGTACTACATGTGCCCAGTGCCTGTAAATGTAATGCTACTAGTGGGTCTGCAGCACTGATTGTGCCACCCACTTAAGTAGCATTTTAAAACTGCCTCAGGCCTGCCATTTCAGCCTGTTTGTGCAGTTTAAACTGCCATCTCGACCTGTTAAAATAAACCTTTTGACAGGCACCAAACCTACCTTTCCAATACATATGTCACCCCTAGGGCAGGCCCTAAACAGCCCATTCGGCAGGGTGTACTATATTTAAAAAGTAGGACATGTACTTTTAAGTTTTACATGCCCTGGTAGTGAAAACTGTTAAATTCATTTTACACTACTGCAAGGCCTACCTCTCTCATAGGATAACATTGGAGTTACCTTATTACATTTTCTAAGTGTAATTTCCAAATGGGAACAGGTGGCCAATTCATGTTTGGTGTCTCTGGAATTGGAATTTCAAATCCTAACTTATGGTGAAGTTGGATTTTCAATTACAATTTTGAAGATGCCACTTTTAAAAAGTTGGCATTTTCTTACCTTAGCCGTTTGGTGTCTGCAGCCTGTACATGGGTCACATGACTGGGTGTAGCTGACAGTTGAGCTTTATTTTTATTTTTTTTAAACTGTGTTTATTAGCATTTTAGGTTTAGCAACACAACAATTACAGTACATGATAGGCATTCCATTGACAGAGCGTTGATACATCAGTACAGTACAGAAGTTGGATCTGGCTAAACAGGACTCAATACATGTTATCATGCTTAGGCGTGGACGGTATACCAAAGTTCACAGCAATCGCACTAAAGGTCGACCCCGCTATCCTGTGGCCCCTCGGTCTCAGCCTGACCGTTAGTCTGTGCCGGTGCAGCGCTGTCTTCCGCGTCCCCTGCAGCCTCTCGCAGCAGGTAACTGGTAAGGGGCTCCCAAATATCGCAGGGTCGTGAGCAGAGGGGTAGCAACTCAGGGTATATATTATTTTGCTCTTGACAATAAGTGAGGTCTGCTAACCAGTCCTTAAATTTAGGCGCCCTGCCCCTCCCCCATCTGAAAGCAATTTTACGTTTGGCCACGAGGAGGCCCAAGGCCAGGAATCGCTTAAGGCGACCTTTGTACCCTGGGAGGTATCCCAGGAGACCCATTTCTGGTGTAAGATCGAGCTGCCCTCCTACCATGGCTCCCAAGGCGTTCCCCACCTCAGCCCAGTATTGCGCAATGGACCTACATTCCCATGCGACATGTAAGAACCCCGCTCTCTCCTGCTTGCAGCGGTCGCATCTGTCGCTATCTCGTAATTGTAGTTTGTGCATTTTTACAGGTGTATAGTACATTCTGTGGAGAAATTTAAAATGAATGATTCTGAACCTGCTGTTAGCAGTAATATATTCGGTTTGTTGACAGCTATATGCCCATGCCTCCTCTGTAATAGGGTGGCCCAATTGCAGTTCCCATCCCTGTTTTGCTTTCAGAGTGTTGTGCGTCCCCTCCCCTACGGTGGCTTTGTATATACGGGACACAGCTTGAAGTGCTCCTGCGTGTAACGTTTGATGCAGCGGAAGCAGTGTGGGGGGTTCCTCAGGGAACGCGGGGGTTGCGGCATTAACGGCTTGTCGCAGGTGGATATATAGGAATCGGTCCATGGTCGTGGGGAGGGTGTCGCCAAAGAACTCTGCTGCACCTTTAAATTGCCCTTGGTGATACATATCCCACCAGGTATTTATGCCGAGTTTGAGGAGCATGCGTTTGCATATGCCTTCTTGTGTGACAGGCAGGCTATGTTGATCACGTAAGGGAAGTAGCGGGGAATATAGCATGGGGGTTTGGGACCGTTTGGCTATAGCTTGCCACGCGTTATTGGTACAAGCCACTGTGGATCGTTGTCCCCCTGCTGTGTTGTCATCAGCGCCCAGGAACCCTGTGAGTGGTAGAGGTGCCATGAGCCCCTGTTCTACCACCAGGTCATAAAGGGCGGAGGCTCGAGCCAGTATGCTGCGAAGTGTGCCTGAGCGCTGAGATAGTAGAGTTCAGGATCGGGCGCTTCGAAACCGCCCTGAGCGAACGGCAGTGTGAGGGTGTCCCATTTGATCCGAGTTTGTTTCCCGCCCCATGCCAGGCGAATGAGCTGGCTCTTCAGCCTAGTAAAGAAGGGACGGCCTGGGGGATAGGGGATGTTTGTAAACAAGTATAAAAATTTGGGCATAATGACCATTTTCATTAAGGCTACCCGGCCAGCGAGGGAAAGCGGGAGAGCTATCCATCTAGTGATTAAGTCTTCTACCTTAGTGAGGACCACTCCATAGTTTGCTCGCAATAGCTCTTCTTTGCCCTTAGTTATGGTAATGCCCAGGTAACGGACCTCGTCATCGCACCATTGCAGCGGGTAGTCCATTGGGAAAGGGGTGGTACATCTAGTGAGCAGCATGATTTGGGATTTACCCCAGTTTATGGTGATACCCGAGAAGGCCCCAAATTTTATTATTTCGCGGATCATGGCATTTAATCCTTCTGCAGGATTGCGCACATATAGCGTAACGTCGTCTGCGTATAGCGAAATTAAGACGGGCCTTGTGGGGTAATCCAGCGCATATTGCTTATGGTGCTGTCATAGCATGGCTGCCAGCGGTTCCATGGCTATCGCGAATAGCAGGGGTGAAAGGGGGCACCCCTGTCGCGTGCCCCTGGAAATGCTGAAGGCAGGAGAGCGTTCTCCGTTCAGGAGTAATGAAGCACAGGGCCGGTGATATAGCCACCTAATCCACATAAGGAACACCGGGGGAAATCCCATGTGCGTTAAAACTGAAAGTAGGTCGAACGCCTTGGTGGCGTCCAGGAAGACTGCCACCACCTGTTCCTCCTGGTCAATACCATGCAGGATGGAGAAGAGTGTCCTCAGATTGTATGAGGTTGATCTACCAGGTATGAATCCTGCTTGATCAGGCCTGATGAGTTTATCCATCAAAAGCGTGAGCCTGTTGGCCACAAATTTGGCTAATATCTTAACGTCGCAATTAATTAGGGACAAAGTTCTATACGAGTCCGTGGATTCGGGGGCTTTCCCGGGTTTCAGCAGTGAGACCAACATTGCCTATCGTATGGTAGGCGGAAGCGTCCCCGTCTGGGCCGCTTCTTCATATACCGCTTTCAAGAAGGGGGCTAGTGTATCGATATAGGTCTTATAAAATTCGATACCGAAACCATCGGGTCCGGGCGCCTTCCCATTCCCGATTTGCATGATAGCCGCGCGTATTTCATCCACTTCAAAGTCGGCTGCTAAGAATTTGCGCTGGTGATTGCTGAGCCAGGCCAGTTCTATCTGCTGTAAGTATTGCAGAGTCTCAGCCTGACGTGCCGCGCAGGTCGTGTATAGTGTTCGGTAATGCGCAGTGAAAACCCTCATTATGGCCGAAGTGTCTCGGTGTGTCACCCCTTCCCCGTCTCGGATGACCAGCACATGGTTCGCCATTCTAGGTGGATGGATGGTTTCGGCGAGCGCCTTGCCGGGGCGTTCCCCCTCACCATACCTACGCGCCGTGTGGTATTTGCTGCGGAAGAGGCACTCCCGTTCCGCTTCGGCTTGGTACTCTTCAAGGAGTTCGGGTATCATGGCCAGAGGGTATGTAGACATAATATCGATTTTTTATTATCGACCTACACTAATATAGAGTTTTAAATATCGTAGGGACAGAATATCGAAGTCAAGAATATCGGTGACCAGAATATCGACCTTAAGGTAAGTAATATCGTTTTTTTTTTATATCGAAGTAAGTAATATCGAAGTAAGTAATATCGTTAGCAAAAATATCGTTGTTAATAATATCGATATTTATATTTGTGTTATGTATTTTAGTATGTATTTTATATGTATGTGTTTAACATTTTTTGTAATGTTTTTTAATTATTTTTAAATATATGTATTAAATGTTTAGAAATTAGTAAAAAAATGTAAAGTAAATTTTGCATTTTAGTAGAGCGGGTTGTGGGTTTATAGGGGAATAGGGTGGGAAGTAATTTAATTATAATTAATTAATTAATATTTTTTATTTATTTTTATTGACTATTAATTTATTGGCAATCAATTATTAATTGGTAATTAATGTTTATTAATTGATTAATTTATAATTATATTAATTATAATTAATTTATTATTATTTTTTATTTATTGTTATTGTTAATTAATTTATTGTTAATTAATTATTAATTGGTAATTAATTTTTATTAATTGATAATTAAATTCAATGTGTTATTTTTTATGTGTAGCGGGTTGTGGGTTTATAGGGGAATAGGGTGGGAAGTAATTTATTATAATTAAGTACATTTTAATTTTTATTAATTGGTATTGATTATTAATTTATTGTTATTTAATTAATTGGTAATACATTTTTATTAATGGATTAATTGATAATTTAATTAATGGTGTTATTTTTTATGTGTAGTGGGTTGTGCGTTTATAGGGGAATAGGGTGGGAAGTAATTTAATGTTATTTAAGTAAATATTTATTTAATTTTATTGGTATTTATTATTAATATTTTTGTTAATTAATTATTAATGTTATTTATTTATTTATTTTAAATTAATTAATAAGTATGTTATTTTAACCCCTACGCTATTGTTGTAACCTCTTTAGTACCAATGGTACATTCCGTCACCCCTTTGGTTCCCCGTTCCTTGGTTCCTCCCACATGGAGTTCAGGATAGAATGTTGGCACCTATGGTCAGTTGTGGAGAGTGGATGGCCAATTAAACAGGACTGAAACTTACGCTGTTTCCTGTTGTTCTTTACTTTTAACATTGGCGACGATTACTGCGAAGGGGGCAGTGTGGCCATCTCCCCTCTGTGTGCTCTCTCCAGTTACATAGAGATTCATGGGAAAGAAGAACCGTGAGAAGGATTTATGTTTAAGAACTCACAAGAAGAGTAACACCGGCGTATGAGAATTCAGTTGACCGCTATCTTTGGATTGCAGCTAAGGGTGAGAGTGTGCATAGCGCTGTGTATATCACCTGCATCGACGGACTGGCTGTGCGTCCTAAAGTATATACGTTTTGGTGATGGTGTGATGTCGTTTGCCTGCACTAAATAACCTTGAGGAAAAGGTGGAGGAAGCCAGATGTTGAGGTGCATAGCTGTCACCCCGGAGGTTGCTCAAGTTAATAGCGTATAAGTATTCTCTGATGCAGCGCTCGCCTGTGTACTTGCCTAGGAAGCACTTATGTGGAGCAACCACGGACGGATGAGGCCATCCTGACTGGCGAGGTACAGCCCGTTACGGAGCCTCAAGGAGTAATCAAAGGCGCGGGGAACGTCGCTGAAGGTGAGAGTCGGCAGGAGGGACAACGCGTCAATTACCAGGAGTGGAAGTCTACCTCAGTTCGAGCTCAGCAGGTGAAGGTCGTCGTTTCGACAGTGTCACTGAGGAGAGTGGGAAGGGCGCGGGAGTCTCTTACCTCAGCGTCCCCTGCTTTCCATGTCGCTGTGTTTCTTCCGCTTCATCTGCCAACAGCATTCCCGTGTGTCAGGCGCAGCAACGCTAGTCTTCCGGGCCTGCGCACTTTTTCCTCAGAGCACCTCAGCGTCCCTTGCTTTCCAGGTTGTTGTGTTTTTTTTCTCCCGCTGCATTTCGACAACAGTAATTCTGTGGGGTCAGGCGCAGCGACGCTAATCTTCTGAGCCTGCGCACTTTCTCCTCGGAGCGCTGGAGCGCGCCAGACGTCTGCAAAGTGTTCGCCTGAGGTAATCTTAGGTCGCGTTACTCAGTATATTTGCCGCTTCACCCTGTGACCTATACGTGCCAATTTCTGGGGGATACTCTGCACTACCAACAAGAGCTAATTTAAACTTAAACGCTGTGAGTAATTGACATCCTTGTCCTTAACAGCTGGAATTATTACTTTCCTTCATCCTAATTTCGGAATTGGTTCCTGATTTATATTCTACAGCCTTGTCAGCCACATGTTAACTGATCCTTACATTCAGTTTGGGGACAGAGCACGTTTTAATGATAACACTGAGGGGGATTGTACATTACCTGAGTGAGAAGTGCTGCAATTTTCAGAAAAGTGACGATTATTCCCATTTTCATGTGATATCCGTAAATTTTATTGAGAAAAATAAGACACTCGCTACCTTATCATCCTGTGTTCACATTAGTATATCTAGTCCTGTTGTATAATTGTACCCACTATGATGGCTGCAGCGAGCATGAGCCAACCCCCATCCTTTTTGAATGAAGTGGGAGAGCCGGAAATAAGTTGGAAAGAGTGGGTTAGATTGTTTGAGTCATACTTGATTGCCATAGGGGAGAGCGCTTCACTTCCATGCGTAAACAGCACATCCTTCTCCATAATCTGGGGGTATATGGGCGCAAAATATATGAGACATTGCCTGAACCGGTGGGTGAGGGGGTGAAGCAGTGGAAGGAATGGATATTTTTGAAAGTACTATGGCTAAACTAGAAACACATTTTGGGGACAGAATAAATGTAGTGTTAGAACGACATAAGTTTTTTGGAAGGGCACAAGGGAAACAGGAATCCGTGACTAATTATATTGCAGCATTGAGAGGTCTCACACAATTATGCGAATTTGGCAACCTCGCAGATTCACTAATAAGAGACCAGTTGGTAAGGTGCACTAACAATGTGCGTATACAAGAAAAGCTGTTGGCCAAGAACCCCAGTCTTAGAGAAGCTGTTGATATAGCTAAATCAGTGGAACATACCGCAAAGTGCATTAAAGAAATGAGGAGCCCTAATGAAGCAGTGGCCAGTGTACAAGGTGATGAAGAGGATTGTGATGTATTAAAAGTAAATTACAAGGAAAAGTCATACAACAAGACTCCCAGTAGGGAGAGAAACTTAAGGTGTTACAGGTGTGGAAGTAGCAATCACCTAGCTAATAACCCTAACTGCGCAGCTAAAAGTGTCACATGTAAAAAATGCAATAGAAGGGGACATTTTTCAAGGGTGTGTAGAGAAGGTGACCCCCAAGTCAAAGAGGGTGGGGGCATTGAAGGATCTTGGGGAAAAGAAATAAAATGTGTACTGCCCATGCAGAATAAGTATGTTTTGCAGGTTAAAGAAGTTTCTGAGAGTGTCAATATTATCCACCCTAAATGTGATATATCCTTGAACAACAATACAGTAACTATGTTTGCAGATTCATGTTCCCCATTCACATTGTTGAATAAGAATGACTTTGAAGGGTTTGAAGGGGAAAATAGGAGTAGTTTACAGGAAGCAGACATTTCACCTATGGGGTACAACAGGGAACCCATACCCCTGCTAGGTATGAAGGAGATGCACATTAAATTCAAAGGCAGGAACACTTTTGGGAAAGTGTACGTTGTAGAGTCAGGATCAAACCTGTTAGGCTGGCAGCACCAGAAGGAATTGGGCATCATTCTGAACCCCAACAGAGAAGAACAAGTACTACTTACGGAGGAAAATATGGAAGAAGGAAGCATTTATGATGAGTTCAAGGGGTTGTTTCGTGAGGACTTGGGTCTTCTGCATGATTTTGAGCATAAAATAAAACTTAAGGCCAACGCCAAACCAGTTGTACATAAACTGCGCCCTGTGCCACAACAAATGAGGGAGCCACTGGAGAAAGAACTTAAAAACTGTGCAGCATGGGGATCATACAACCTGTGGAATGTTCAGAGTGGTTGGCGCCAGTTGTAATTGCAGCCAAGGCTAGTGGTGAAGGCATCCGTCTATGTGTAGACTTGAGGAGCCTGAATGAGAGCATATGGGTAGAAAGACACCCCTTGCCAAACATAAATGAGATGCTCAGCACCATGTCCCAAGCCAAATATTTCAGCGTCATCGATCTTTCAATGGTCTACCACCAGGTAGACCTGCACCCAGAATCCAGACCACTCACCGCATTCATAACCCCTCACGGTGCATTCATGTTTAAAAGAATGCCGTTCGGATTGGCGTCTGCTGCAGCGGTTTTCCAGAAGGCCATGCAGCAAATTTTGAGAGGAGTAAAATGCGCAATGTGCTTCCAAGACGACATCTTGTGTATGGTCGCAATGTGGAGGAGCATGACATAACTCTTAGGCAAGTTTTCAAAAGGCTCATGGAAGCTGGTTTGACAGTGCAGAAATCCAAGTGTAAATTAAGGGTGACGTCTGTCGACTATCTAGGACATTCTATCTCTGAGGAAGGGTTTAGACCTAAAAGCAACCTTCTTGATGCTGTGAGGAATGCTCCATATCCAAAGAACAAGGAGGAACTGAAGTCCCTTTTAGGGCTGATGGAGTACATGTCCAAGTACATTAAAAACTTTTCGTCCAAATGTGAACCAATACGAGAACTATTGAAGAAAAACAAGGAGTTCGAATGGAATGAACAGCACAAAGGAGTAGTGGATACTTTAAAAGAAGACATCTTAAGTTCGCCGGCTCTAGGGGTATTTGATTATCAGTACAAAACCATCCTCACCACAGACGCATCCAACAAAGGTCTGGGGGCCACCTTATCTCAAAGGAACGGAAAGGAAGAAAGAATAATTGCATTCGCATCCCGATGCCTTACAGACGCAGAGAAGAATTACTCAGTAATAGAAAAAGAGGCCCTGGCGTGTTTCTGGGCAGTGAAGCATTTTAAATTCTTCCTATGGGGGCTTAACTTCACTATTCGTACGGACCATAAGCCACTCACCTCCATTTTTACGGTGAAAGGTATGGAAAATTGTACTCCACGAATTGGGAAATGGATCCTAGGCTTAGAGAATTTTAATTTCAAAGTGGAGTACGTTCGGGGGAAGACAACAAGGTGGCAGATTTTTTATCCAGAACACCCTTAGAAATGGAACAACCAGAGGAGATGCTGGATAGCCCCATCATGGTGGTAGACAACCCCGCCATCACAGAAGAAGAATGGAAGAAACACATGGAGGAAGACAAAGTTTTGGACAGGATAAAAGTGGTATTGAAAGAAGGATGGCCCAGCAGATGCAGTGAGCTGGAAGAAGAACTCAAGGAATTCTGGGAAGTCAGGAACGAGTTAAGCATCATAAAGGAAAAAGTCTATAGCCAGAACAAAGTAGTACCACCTGTGGACCTGGCACACGAGGGACACTTAGGGCGCAGCATAACCAAGAATAGAGTTTGTGCGAACTTCTGGTTCCCCAGGATGGATGCCATGGCAGAACAACTAGTGAAAGACTGCGTGAGCTGTGCAAGGAGTGATAAAACCAAGTCCTTACGCAAGGCCCCTCTATCTCCTACCATGGTACCACTCAAACCGTGGAGCAAACTAGCAATGGACATTATTGGACCAATGGACAATCTGGGAATGCAAAGGAGGTTCATGTTGGTATTGGTGGACTACACCTCACATTGGGTCACCCAGAAATTCGTACATCGTGTAAACACCAATACCGTCATGGAATTCCTGAGAGATGTGTTCTCGAAGGAGGGCATACCCTCTATTCTTGTCACCGACAACGGTGTACAATTTACATCCCAATTTATGAAGGAATTCTTGGTGAACTTGAATATCAAACATGAACTGACGGCTTTGTATTGTCCAAAAGCCAACGGTCTAGTTGAAAGGGCAAATAGACTAATAAAAGAACACATCCAACTGGCCCTAGTCAACAGTCTCGACCTAGAAACATCCCTACGAGACTGTTTGTGGGCATATCACACCACGCCCAACTTGGTAACAAGGGTCTCCCCTTTTGTCTCTCTCAGGGGGAGGGAACCATGCACCAAACTTAACCCTAGTTGGTTGGGAGGAGGTAGGGCTGTAGACATATACCCCGAGGAGGTAGGGAGAAAAGTAGACTTGCACCAAGCTAAATACAAGGAATGGTATGACAAGAAGAACGGGGTCAAAGCTCCTAGCTGGGAAGTAGGTGATGTGGTGCAGGTTAAAAGAAGTGTGAAGGATCCCCACAGCTTAAGTAAATTCTACCCTCCTGGTCGCATTGTAAAGGTGTTAAACAACGTAGTGCAACTTGACAATGGGCAATGGTGGAGTTGTGATAAAGTTGTGAAGTCTCAAATGGTTCATGGATAACTGTGTAAATATGTCAATGGTTATTCTTGTAAGGAGGGAGGTGTGTTGTAACCTCTTTAGTACCAATGGTACATTCCGTCACCCCTTTGGTTCCCCGTTCCTTGGTTCCTCCCACATGGAGTTCAGGATAGAATGTTGGCACCTATGGTCAGTTGTGGAGAGTGGATGGCCAATTAAACAGGACTGAAACTTACGCTGTTTCCTGTTGTTCTTTACTTTTAACAGCTATCCTACATTTTCCACACTGTTACACTCACTGGAGTTGAAATAGTAATTTTAACCCTAACGCTATCCAACACTTTCCCTACTGTTGCACTCACTGGAGTGGGAATAGTAATTTTTACCCCTACGCTATCCAACACTTTCCCTACTGTTGCACTCACTGGAGTGGGAATAGTAATTTTAACCCCTACGCTATCCAACACTTTCCCTACTGTTGCACTCACTGTAGTGGGAATAGTAATTTCTACCCCTACGCTATCTAACACTTTCCCTACTGTTGCACTCACTGGAGTGGGAGTAGTAATTTTAACCCCTACGCTATCCAACACTTTCCCTACTGTTGCACTCACTGGAGTGGGAATAGTAATTTTTACCCCTACGCTATCCAACACTTTCCCTACTGTTGCACTCACTGGGGTGGGAATAGTAATTTTAACCCCTACGCTATCCAACACTTTCCCTACTGTTGCACTCACTGGAGTGGGAATAGTAATTTTTACCCCTACGCTATCCAACACTTTCCCTACTGTTGCACTCACTGGAGTGGGAATAGTAATTTTTACCCCTACGCTATCCAACATTTTCCCTACTGTTGCACTGTTTGGAGTTGGAATAGTAATTTTTACCCTTACGCTATCTAATATTTTTTGCATTATTTTAGTTAATGTAGTATATAATGAATTTTAAAAATATTAAAAATAATTGTAATTTTTTTAATTTGTTATATATATTTATTTAATTTTTATTTATATTATTGTTTTATGTGTAGAGATGTATTTGTAATTTATAAGATATTTTTTAACAATTTATAAGTTATTAAAATAATTATTAAAAAATATTATTAAGTATATATATTATATATTATATGTATATGTTTAATTTATTTTTACATTATATATATTAGTTATAATTTTAAAATATTTTTAACTATGTTTATTTTAATTATATGTATTATTTACTTTATTTTACATTATTTTTGTAACAAAACAAAAAAACGATATTTTTAACAACGATATTTTTGACATCGATATTATTTTTTCGATATTTTTGTACTTACCATAATGTAGATAGGATGTCGATATTCTTGACTTCGATATTTTTGCGTCGATATTTCTGTAGGTCGATTTTCTGTCTCTGGATATTCTGTCAGTGATTCGGCCAGAGTGGGGCCCGCGCATGCCACGTGCATCTTTGTTTCCTGCTGTTTAATCTAGCGTTCCAGGCGTGCTATAGTATTGCGAATATCTTTGAGGATGCCCCCCGCTTTAGCTATGCAATGGCCCCTAACGGTAACCTTCAGTGCCTCCCACACAGTAGCTAAGGAGGGTACTGAGTCGATATTGAGTCTCAGGAACTCCTCTAGTGTTTCCCCCAGTTCAGTCTTAAACACCACATCAAGGAGCGCCGTGGGTTACAGGCGCCACTGCCGGGGCTGAGGCGTCAATCCCGGGGGGCTCAGTGACATAAGTACAGGGGAGTGATCCGAGTACGTGCACGCTAAGTGACGCAAGGAGAGGGCGTGAAGCGCAATGTCTTGTGATGTAAGCCACATGTCCAGCCGGGACCAGTTGTTGTGTACTGCCGAGTGGAATGTTCCCTCGCGCTGCGTCGGGTGGTGGTGTCGCCAGACGTCCACCAGCATACTGTCTGCGATTATTTGCTGGAGTTGGCGCTGTGCCTTGGAATAGTGGTGCGGTAGCGGGTGGGAGCAGTCCTGTGAGGGTTGCAGCGTTAAATTAAAATCTCCCCCCCATATGAGGTGAGTCGAGCCTATGCTCACTATGCGTGCCCATAAGGTGATGTAATAGTCTTCATCGTCCATGTTAGGTCCATAACTACACACCAGCGTAACGGAAGCAGAAGCTAGCCTACCCCATGTCATGCAGAATCTGCCCTGTGGGTCAAGTGTAGAGCCTTCCTCGATGTAAGGCACCGCTTTTTTTATTAGAATTGCCGCACCTCTAGAGAAGGCTGAATACGAGGAAAAGTATCTGTGTGAGGCCCACCTGGAGGCGAACTGAAGCTGTCGTGAGGGGAGGATGTGCGTCTCCTGCAGCATAGCTATACTAACATGATGCCTGTCCAGGTAGGCCAATATGTGCCTTTTTTTTCTGGGGTCGCCCAGCCCCCTGACGTTCCAGGTTAGGAGTCCCATGGTCGCTGTGGTGTCGGTCTTTTGTCCCTCACCCACCATTACCTAGTTTCCCACATGTATATAGTTGTTGTGGTCCTGTATCTGTGACTGAGTGTGTACTGTACCAGCGTTGCCTGGTGTCTATAGCAAGTGTAGTAATGTCTACCCTTCTTCCCCAACAATCCCCCCACAACGGCGACCCCAACTTGCCGTGTACAGTTCCCACCCCCTGAACCCCTCCCAATACATCGAGTAACATCAGAAACATTTGTGCCACAATTTCCCTGAGGTGACATTGCACTGTCCATGCTATGGGGTGACAAAACGTCTGCGACATAAGGAGACAGGTATACAAGAACAGACAGATGCAAATAATATGCAAATCGGATAGAGATCGAGTCTCAGGGTTATTAGTGACCCATAACTGCAGTGTCCCCACACCAGAACAACAAAAGCAACAGCCTAACAATACAGTCCCCATTAATGGGGGAAAGGGGGACTCCCTGTGAGACGTGTATCCCAGGGGGCGTGGCATCTCCTCCTGCACCATCATGTTGTGCAGAAGGGGGGCCTGGAATGCAAGGTCGGTATCCTGCGGGGACCTCGCTGCCCACATATAGGCCAGTGAAAGGCCGGGAGGCAATACATTGTCTACCTTTCATGTTACCTGCTTAGTGGAGCAAATGTCTGTGCTGGCAGTGCCCGCACTACGACCCGCGGGCAGCGACATGCAAGTCCGTGGCCGGCACTCTCAGTCCTCTTCGCGATGCGCTGGGCCGTCTCTGCCGCACGTCGGGGATCGTTCCGCTCTTTTGGCCGCAAGCACTGTTTTTTTGAAGAAGTCCGCCGCTTGTTGTGGGGAGTTGCAGATGTGGTGCTTGCCGTCGTAGGTGAGTCGCAGCCGTGCGGGGTAGAGCATAGCATACTCCACTCCTTCCTGCTGGAGCTTCTTTTTGATGGGAGCGAATTTCTTCCGCGCTTCCTGGACGCTAAGGGTGAAATCGGGGTATAATGATATGGCATTGTTCTCAAAGACCACGTCTTTCAGCTCCCTCGCCTTTCGCGAAGCTGTGTCGCGGTCGCGATAGTTAAGTAGTCTCGCCACTATGGGCCGGGGCAGCGCTCCTGGTGGGGGCTTTGGTGCCAGTGTGCGATGCGCCCGCTCCACAATTTGCATTTTGGAGAAGGCCTCCTGGCCAAAGCATGTGGTGAGCAGCCGCTCTACGTAATCTTCAAGTCTTCCAGTCTTTGTAGTTTCGGGTACGCCAGTAATGCGGATATTGTTCCGCCTCAAGCGGGCTTCGATGTCCTTATTTTTTGCCACAATTACCTTAAGCAATTTATCAATGTCCGTGAGTTGCCCCGCCGCCTGTGCGTGATCATCTTCGAGAGTTGAGATTCGTGTTTCGGCCTCCTTTATTCTACCGTCTTGCTTTTCGATCTTCTGGGTGATCTGGTCCATTCTGGCGCACATGGAGTCCATTTTTCCCTCTATGGAGGCAAAGCTGGCTTTCATCGTGTGAAGCAATGTCTTCATGTCCATCTCGTCTGTGTCCCGGCTTGTTTGGCCCGTGCCATCTTGCTCCGAGTCAGGTGGCTGGCCTCTGGGCGTTCTACTGGTATCAAAAGTAAGTTTAGGCTATTTGCCATCTGGTTTCCCCATTGTCTTGCCCGTCAGGGCAGGCGGCAGGAGCTCACGTGAATCTGTAGTTGTTCTTCTGACTGTCTGCTCTAGCAGGGGCCGTGCAGCTGCACCTAGAGTGTGTTAGGCGCCTGGAGGTACTCAGAATTAGGGTGTCGCTTGTGTCGCCTCTGCCTGACTGAGTGTCGCGGTGGAGGGGCCGGCTCTGTGGCTCCTGTGGCACCCAGCCTGCGGAGGGTCGTAGGTCTGTGTCCCTGATGGGGGATTCAATCCAGCATGAAGTGGTAAGATCTTGAGTCGAGGGAGCTTGACAACTGGCCTGTGTGCCTTGCTCTTGGGGGTTGGTGCACGAAATGTCCAGGCCGGGGCGGCCTTTCAGTGGAGTAGAGGGTTTGTGTGGGTGATGTCTGGGTTACCCGCGGCGTAGCTCGTTATCGATGTAGGTGGCTGCAGCCGTCACTTGCGCGGTGTCTGTAGGGCCGCCATCTCCCACCTTGGGGACCACGGGTGCGGCATAGAGTGGAGGTAGCAAAGTCACAACGAACCCTTCTGGCCTTCTTTCCCAAGGTCCGTGGTCTACGGTGAGGCCATTGCAAGTCTGGCTCCGTACGGGAGCAAGGGAGGCTTCCCCCCGGCAAAGCCGCCACGTGACGACAGGCAGCGAGGTGGAGTCCCGAAACCCCCAGCCCCGCGCAGTGGACTCTAGCGCATGGGCGGCCTCCAGGCAATGCGCGGGCAGGGTAGTCACCTAATGCCAAAGCCCACAACAGGCAGACATGAGGAGCAGATTAAGCGGGCGCCCAGTGCCCCAGTCCCCCCGTCAGGGGAGCAGTAGGATCGCAGGGGGAGCAGCGTCTCAGGGCCCAGGGGGTCGGTCTCCCTCAGGTACATTCACTCAGCCCCCTCCGATTGTAGCTTCCGTGCGCCGTACCTGATTGTGTGGGACGGTGTCTGAGTCTGTATCGCCACCGGGGTGCAGCGTTGCAGAGGAGGTCACGGGGAGGCGGGGTAGGCCTCGATCCACGGCCTTGCATGCCTGTCCCCTGCTCTTGGCTAGCCCCTGGGCAGAATGTGGGCGGTTGGTCGGGCGCGGCTACAGTTCGCTTCCCATCCGTAGCGCCCCCGCGGGTCTCCCCCGGGTGATCGCTAGGCCTTGCGCACACGGAGTAGGCCCCGATCCTTGGCCTTGCGTGCCCGTCTCCCGCCCAGGGATGGCCCCTGGGCAGTGTGTGAATCTAGAGTGCGGATGCGGTCGCAAGCTTCGCCTTTTCCCCTGTGCTTCTGTGTGCTCTCGTGGGCAATCACTGCAATGGCGCAGGAGCAGTAACAGCTGGCAGCAGTTGGTACTCCCCGGCGGGGCCTCTCAGCTCCCGCAGGTAGCGGCGTGTCCCTGTCTGCCACGGCCCAGCCGGCAGCGCCGCGCCACGCAGGCCACAGTGTTGGCCGGCGCTCAGCAGGGTCGACCCCAGCTCCTTGCTCGCCCCAGCTGGCTCGTGCCGTCTCCCACAGTCTTCTGCAGCAGTGCGAAGCTAGTTTAGGCGAGTTTAGCCCGCGGATTCAGGATGGATGCTGATTAGTTGTTCCAGGGCTGACGGAGCCTCACTACAGTGTGGCCATCTTGTCAGCCCGCCCCCTAGCGTCTCCAACAGTTGAGCTTTATGTATTCCTCGTAGATAGCCACACACAATAGGGAGCTTAAATGTGCCTAAATGGGCTATCACTGTCAGGAAGGAGGGAGGAGCTGGGCACAGCCCCTCTTACACTTGAATAGGCTGCGTCCTGCCTCAAAATAAAGGGCTGTATACCCCCTGTACTTAGGACCTGATTTAGATCTTGGCGATAATGGTCCTGTGGTCTCTTTTACGACTGATTCACCGCCCACCTACTTGGCGGTCCGCCTGCTCGATTTAGATGTTGGCGGGACCATGGATGAAAGACCACCAGAGTCCCGCCAACTCCGCCAGGAATTCTCACCCACGTCGACGGCCTCATAGGCAGAAGCGGCAGTTTGTGGGAGTCTAGCCAAGATTACCGCTGAGCTAATCATGATTTGGCTTTCTATCAAGGCAGCTGTGGTGGGAATACCTCCTACTTTGAGTTGGTGGAATCAAAGGAAATGAGGTAAGGACTTACTTTTTTCACTGTGTTCCACTTCCGTTTCTGTCTTGAATCCCATCATCAAGGTCCCTTCTTTGCTTCTCCAACTCCACCTTGATGCCAAATGACTCTGTTGTTGCCGGGATCTAAGGTAAGCAACTTTTACAATTGTCTTGCTATGAATCGTGTGTTGAGAATCACTGTAGCCTCGTGTATTTTTGCATTGCTCTTAAATACAATTTTCTCTTATGTGTAATGTAGTAGTGTTTAATTGCCAACTGATCAAGGTAAAAAGAATACACCTGTATTGACACTTCAAAAGAAATATTGTTGTGGTGGTGCTTGGGGGTGTGCCTTCAATAGTGTGTGTACGTTGTTTGTGTGGCATGCAAAATGTGATAAAAAGGGGCATAATTAAGCCCGGGCAGAGACCTCCGCTCCGCCCGCGGAGTGTACGGAGATTTGCCTACTCCGTATTCCGCGGAGAACGCGGAGAAGGCAAATCTCCGCACACTCCGCAGCGGAGCGGAGTTGGCCAGCCCCCGCCTCCACCCCCCTATTAACAAGTAATTCGACATTAATTAAAAGTAAATTAAAAATCACTTACCTGTACTGCGGCGTTCCCGGGCTGCCCTCCTCCTCTTCCTCGCCGTCTGGGTAATCCTTGAGAAAACTGCGCATGCGCATTTCTCGCAAGAAATGCGCATGCGCGGGCATGGTTGCGGGCCCCCCTTGTGTTGGGGGAGGTGTTTGTGCAATGGGGGTGTACCCATGGTACTCCCCTACATTTCACTACACCAAGTAGCAGGCACCGTGTGGTGCCTGCCACGTAGTGCAGTGAAATGCACAACATGCATTTTTGACATTGCGGCGGATGCTGCAGGCAGCAGCACCCGCCACAATGTTAAAGTGCAAAATGCGACCGCCATGGTGGCGGTCTCATCCTAATTTGGTGTGCGGGACCGCCGCATGCATGGCGGGCGGTCCCGTTCCCCACTACGATGGCGGGCGGACTCCAGTCCGTCCGCCATCGTAATCGGCCCCTTAGTGTGGAGCCAGGACAGGGCAGACAGAATGCCTGGGAACTTCAAAGGGAAAAATCTAGAAGCTTCTCACCCACTTCAAAGGCACAACTGGGTATAAAGACTCAACCTCAGACATCAACTCTTCAGTACACTTCTGGACCTGTGGAAACTCTGCCAGGAAGAAGGACTGCTGTGCTGTTCCAAGGACTGCCCCTCTGCTGGACTGTTGCTCTACAGGAACTGCTGCCCTGCTGGGCTGACATGCGGCCTGCCGCCCTCTTGCCTGGGTGAGAAGAGACTTTACCTGCAACTTCACTTTTGAACCCACGACACCAGAGTTACTCCAAGGGCTAACCTGCTGGGCTCCTGATCTGAGTCTCAGGGACATAAAAAGCTCCCAACATCCTGCATCAGCCGCTCGACCCAGCTGCAGCAAGTTCCTGACCCCAAGTAGTGCCCCTCAGGACCTGGATCCTTGGTGTGGCTAAATGGAGCTGAATTCAATTTTTTGGGCTCTTTGCGACCGTGAAAGGACCCGTTCACACCAAGACCTCGCTGCTCGCACCACAATTCAACGCGAAGCTCCGGCAGGCACCTTTTCACGCTACAGCATCGACCGCTAGTTGAGGACCACCAACGCAAAGCTCCAGTAACGCCTACCCATGACACGCGATGGCTCTTTGCTCTATACCAACCACCTCCCGTGGCGTACTCCCTGCTCCTCGCGGCCCTCTCCAACGTGAACTGGGCTCTTGGCATGAATTTGAGAAGGCAAACTTCAATGGCAGAACCTGGTTACTGTAGCTGACCTGCGCTCCATTGTGGATGGCCTGAAAGTGTGACTTTGACCCACTCCAGCATGATCAGATATCCAGTGGCAGCTGGCACTGATCGGGGAGGCGAAGTGGAGTGCGGGGGGTAAAGAAAGAAATGCATACCTCCTCTCCGCGTCCCTCCTCCGTCGTCATCCCTCCGCTTGTCGATAACAGGAAGCACCCAGGCTTCCCTGACCAATCACAATGATTGGTCTGAGCACCGTAGTTCGGCGTTCAGCCAGGGACTGGGAGCCAGGGCATGTTCTCCACCCAGGCTGTAATGCAGCCTGGGTGGAGAACATGCAAAGTGCGCATGACTGTTTGGCAACAGGAACGGTAAGTAGACATAATATCGAGTTTTTAATATCGTTGTTCTATAATATTGAGTTTAAAATGTCGAAAGTCAAAAATATCGTTGTGTATCATATCGATGTCAAGAATATCGATTTAGTGTGTTTTACAAAATATCGTTAAGAATATCGATTTAGAAAATATCATTATTAAAAAATATCGATTTTGTAAATGTTGTGAAATTTCTATTATAGTATATATTTCTAAATGTATTCATAATTTTTTAATAAATTATGTATGTTTTATAGAAAAAAAATGTAGGATTGGGATGTTGGGTTTATAGGGGATAATGGGTGGGGAGTGTTTTAAAAAATAACATTTAAAAAAAATTAAATTATATAAAAACAAATTAAATTTTTTATTTTGGAGCGGGATGGGTTATAGGGGATAAGGGTGGGTAGTGTTTAAAAAAATTGAAAATTAAAAAAATATATATATTTTATAATAAATAAATTTTTATTTGGATTTTAGGAGTGGGATGTTGGGGTTATAGGTGATGAGGGGGTAGTTTTTAAATAAAAATGTAAAAATGTTAATTTAAAATAAAAATTTACAAATATAAAATAAATGTTCAAAATATTTGTGAAAATTTGTGAAATTTGCAGATAATTTTGTGGAGTAATGTTTAAATTTTAAAAAAAAATCGAAAAAGTGAAAATTTGCAAATAAATGTAAAAAACAAAAATATTATGATTTTTGTTTTAATATGGTATTATAGTAGTGAAAATGAAAAATCCTAAATAAATAAATTAGGGGCCCATTAGGATGTCGGGCGGAAGCACTACCGCCGTGCTGTTGGAGGCAAAAACCACCAGTTACCGTCCGCCCGCCACGGCCCACACGCCCGCCCAATTAGGATGTGTAAAATCAGCCAAACACCGCCCGTAAGCCCGCGACTCCGCCCGCCATCAAAGTGCGCCCATACACGTAGCGGCGCCAGCCAATGGAGGCACACCGTCCGACGAAATCACGTACCGCCCGGCGTACAAATTACGATGCCGCAAACAAACAGCTCCCTCGGCTAAGAGACAAGGCACGAGATTCCAAGGCGGAAACTAGACCGCTCGAGTACGGACACCAAAAAGGCGGCCCACCCCGACATGAATCCTGCACTCCAGGCCATCCCCATGCTGTACCTGATGCAGCACCTAGGAGTCAACGCGCCGCGGCGACGCAGGTAGGCAGACACACAACAAGGGCACGCAAACACCGCACACAGTGCAAGGGCGGAAAAACTGTACATGGCCCCCCCAGACACCCCTGTGTGGACAGGACACATCCACCACTGCACCCACAAATGTCACACCGGGCAAAATGAAACAACTCGCAACAACCGGGCACACACTACCCGGGACCAGGAACTGACGTCCCCGTCACGGCAACGCAGCGCAGCGGCGATGACGCAGCTACACATGCGCACAACGCAGAGGCCAACTACAGCGCCATGCATGGGCCGCACACAAATAACACAGGCACACAACTACACACACCACACACCAGCCCCACCCTGAACGCACATGTCACGTGACATTCCTGCATCAGTCATGTCCCCAACCGGCAACTCACAGGTGCCAACATGACGCCACACAAGTGTACCGAACAGGGCAGTGACGTCACGCCAAAATAGGACACACCCTTGTGTGCATAACATGGCAAAGCACACAGCGGCTGCGACATCACGCCGCAGAATATGTACCTCGTCCGCAAAAGGCACGCCAGTACCATACAAAAATACTAATACCATCCTGCACCCAATACCAATACATGCAATACGTAACATGAAAAAACCCGGGTGCCTGACAACAGGTGTTACCAATTACAACACACACACACAAGGCCCAACGTATAGCGGAAACGCAGCGTGCCGCCCACACACGGGAAAGCAGATAGCACTGAATGGCCTTCCATTCCCACTCTGAAACCACATATCGACAAAACAAGCCGGAGAATACAGCCATAGTCCCAACAACAAGCCAAACAGAGGCATGCCGAGGAAACCGTCCAATGTGCAGATAGCGCACAACATGAAAGAAATTTCTGACCACAAAAAAGAAATAAGACCACTCCTCCATGTGGTTCACATGCAAGTAATCTGGAAGGAGTCAGACACCACTGACCTTGACCATTCATAGAAGCATGTGGGATGAGGACCTGTGTCCTCCGCACAAGCTACTGTAACCCAAACCCTGCCTCCGTACGACTATTCCAGATTTCCCAGCATCGTCGGAGGGTGCACTCTGCTGACTGCACAGCCGGCTGGAGCACGCCATCACATCGCCCTGTAGCAAAATGGCAGTCACACCACACCTACCCAACTACGCCGGACAGATGCAGCTCTACATGGACAGCCTGCTACAGATAGTGGGCTGTGAAAACCTGGCCATGCTGAACGTAAGTTACCGAGTAACTTACCGCATCGCAATGTTCAGCTGCGTCATCCCCGTCTTCTACTGTCGGAAGTGTCCCTTCCACTGTCCTGTGGATTTATGTCTCTCCAACCCGGCATGTCCAAAGGCGGACCTGGTACAACTGTTCGCCCCCCTGGACGCACACGACAGGATCTGTTCAGTCTATGGGGCCATGGCGTATGTGGCTGCAATCGGACACACACTGCAATGGGACATGTGTGCCTCCACTCAACGGATTCTGGATCACAGTTTCATCGAATGTCATCCAACATGTCCCATCAGGCTCCTACAAGGGACAACTTACGATGAACACATTGACAGCCACCATCCGCTTCATTGGATGGCATCCATGTATAACACCAATCCCATGGAAGCCCTGCTGGAAGGTATCGCATACCTGACAACTTGTCAATTCGTCGGGCCCCGACGCAATACCCCCAATTGAACAATGATGTTCAACACCGTACCTATGCTTGGCTTTCGCACGGACTGGGCAGTTACCTGTACAACAACTATACCATACAACCTGCAACAAACACCACACTATCAACTCCACTGCCATGACATCTGACATTTTCGGGACATTCTCTCTGTTCCTCACCACATCCAATATCTCTGCATGAACAGGGGAGGCAGAGGTATGGGACTTGTGTACAGTAACCACATGGACAATACTGCACGAACAACTATGCTATAATATGTATCCTGCGCACATGAACATATGCACCGGTCAGTGCACACTAATCTGTCAGCTGTATCACGTGAGAACTGTCACCTCACCTTTGTCTGTACTTCCGTGCCAGGACTTTTGCATGGACAACAAATGCATCCCCCAACAACATGACCCCAGTGAATGTGACATGTTCAGTAGCCACCACATTGCAACAACTAGTGACACGCTGCTGCATGCACGTAGGCTCATGCTCTGATGTCACCCCTCACGCACGTGTGTCGGAGTAACTACTGTAGTAAACCTGTACCATGGAACTGAGATGTACTGTACCTATGATGTCAAGCTGTCTCATAGGCAAAATGATTACTGTCTGTGTCAAAGTCGAGAGCACCTCAGTAACTAGCAAATGTACATTAGCATAGCAAGGGCAAGGCAGTTGTAACTCTGAAGCCCTCATTCCACAGTCAACAACTAATCACATCTACCCCTAACCCCTTTTGTATGTGTAATCATGCTAAGTAGATCCTCCACATGCATTTCGCTGCCAGTAGTGTCCACTATACTGCATCACAGAGGACGTAAGTCCAAATACATGGCTTGAAGCAAATATGTGACTCCGCTGAATCATTTCACAAACACAAGTACGAATGAGAGAGGATGAGAGTGTGTGAAGTACACGACAGTCGTGAGATGACCATGTAGTCCACTGTCACTGGATGTCAACGAAAATGAGTAGCCGCAACAGTGGCCACAGTGCAATACCACAGCTCCTGGAGCAGAACTTGTCAGACTCTGAAGGTGCCCGAAAGATCATCACATCAACACTGACGGCCAGGTCAATACAAAGCACAGTCCTACACATGTCTACAATTTCCCACACAGTCTGACCACACACTCAGCAACAAAAAGTAGGAGCCACGCAAAAGCATGCCACAGCAATGCCTGTCAAAACACACACACGACATCAGTTTGGGTGGGCAGCACTGCACAATGAGTAAGAACTGCAGAAAATCTGACATGCACAATTGAACTAGGCACAATCTTGACAGTGACACACCCTGCACACACACAACGTCTGAACCATAACAAGTAGGAGTCATCCTGAACTGCAAGGACACACCCACACACTGCATTCCGTGCAACATACAACACACACATCTCATCATATACACAGACCTCAACACGGTTACAAACATCCACCATGGGCCTGGGAAACATATGTGTGTAGTCGACATGGCCACAACACACACACACCAACGCCACCTCAAACTCACACCACCCACACCACCCACCACCACCTCCCAAATGCACACATTGAGAGTAGGCCATGTGCCCAGGCACAATGCACATCACAAGACTAACATACATCTACACCGCTGGCCACACAGCAAGTAAGCTCACACATGCCCGCATACTCAGCGCATGCTGCCAGTCTACCTGTGGCTAGACTCACACCCTGTGCATTGCATGCACGCAAACATGACATGGATACATTTACCCAGAAATAACACCAAATACATGCAGTCAATCCGTTGCACAGAAAAGCAGATTCATCACACACACAAGTAGCAGAGTCTGAAAGAAGTGAAGTCCCTGCCACGTGTACAACACATTGGAATGTGAGACCAGACATTGCAATTGCTGAGGTCACATACACGGCATGTGCCCCACTTAACCAAGCACACACTGCAACAACTGCAATCATCAACTACACAGATACAACCGACTACAGGAACAACAGCATCCAGTCACAGATTACATCGACAGGCGGCATAATTCATCAACCCCAGGGACAGTGCCCAGTTCGATGTGCCGAGTAGTGACACGTAGTGCCGCGGATGCAATGTGTGTTAGTGTGCCCTGCCATGGCCAGCCAACACTGCCATGGCAGTCACAATATCCATCACAGCCACCACTGTGTCAGAAGGAGATGTGTGAGTGTGCCTACCAATCTAACAGGATGCCAGTACGACTCGGTGCTGTGTGTGTGCTACGGGACAGTTGCAGGTCCGGCCCTGAGAGAGTAGCACAACTGTGGAAGACATGTGAAGCGGGAGTTACGCTTGGCCCAGGTGGGTGGGTGTGACGGGTAGGTGCACACATTCAATGTTGAAACACACTGTGTTGGGAGGATTCGGGAGCACTAGATTACCGCTGTCTTGGGCATTTGTAAAGACCACCTGTCTGGGGATGAATGTGAACACGTGTGTGCACAACAGGCGGCCACACGAAAGATGCTGCATCAGGTGTAGACGTCAGCCCACCCTCTGGGGACATGCTGGATACTGCTGTGCGTCCGCCAGGCCCATGCCAAGGCACGCACATCCCCTGTCAACCAGGTGTACCCCCAACATTGTCCACCTGCACGGGCTATCCAGGGCACGGGATGGAAGTGGAGCATGGTGGATGAGAGGTCATGGCGCGCTCCTCCTGGTCACATCACGCAGGCAACACATCCTCATTGTGCAGCATGGCACAAGTCAAATATAAGTAGTGGGGGGACGCACACATCGCGCACGGGAGTGACGTCACGGAAGGTGGCTCGCACCATCGCACTCATTGCCTATTTCCCCACACACGTTACATGCCATTGCAACAGAGAAGCCAGCGTGTGCACAAGCAGCTCCAAGCTCGCCCCAGAGAGGCCAAAGAGTGAATGTGTGGGTCCATTAGCTCCAGTTGGATGCGGCCTGGGCCGCTAGGGCAGCTACAGCCTCTGTGTGTTGCAGGTGGTGTATCCGGACTGCGGAGCCTGTCATGCATTGTCAATGTCGTCCAGGTCTCGAGTCGGGGTACCACGCAGGTGGACGGCGTCCCGCCACTGATTATACCGCGAGACAGACAACTCGTTCAAATGGACCCACACATACACTCTTTGGCCTCTCTAGTGCGAGCTCGGAGCTGCCTGTGCACGCGCTGGCTTCTCAGATGCAAACGCATATTGGGGTCAGCGTCCCCCCACTACTCCGATTTAGGACTCGTGCACTGCTGCCGTCAGATGTGCCACTCCCCAGGGGGGTGGGGAAAGGGTCAGGAATGTCAGTCTGAGATTGGCGCAGTTGAAGGCACACCTTCACTGGGGGTGACAACCATTGGACGGTCTGGTGTAGTCCACCCACGCGTACATGTGGGCCCTCCATCAACCATGTCTCCTGCGGCTAAGTGATGTCATGGGCAATGACGTAAGTGAGGAGAGTTGTCTGCCCCACGCACAGTTGGCGCATCAGCTCAACAGACCCAGCACTGAGGGCAGCAGGGGTCACATGTGCAGGGGCAGCTGTGCCTGGTGTGAAGGACACCCTATCCTTCATCCCTGTGCCGACACGTGTTGCACCAGTGGAAGTGGATGGGAGGGCGGTCATTGGCCTCCGCGTGGCTGAAGAAGACCCAGAGTCCACGTCCCCTGTGTCATACAACATGGATGCATCACCTCAGTCCTCAGATAACGCCGAAATTGCCCACTGGGCCTGTGATTCATCCAGCACACGTCTAGCCCCTCCGAGGCGCAGGTCACAACTGTCTCACTCATCAGCTGTGCAGCTGCTACATCCGAAGCCACCCCACTGTTGAGCGTCCCCTGTCCCTCAGCACCCAGGGGAGATGCCACATGAGAGAGAGCGAGGTGGTCCCACTCATCTGGCATCAATGACACAGACATGTGCAAGGGAAGCAGCACAGAACATACCCAAATCCACATGTTGCACGATACCTGTGCAATAGTATACAGCCACCACAATCAACACCCAATGGCTGGCGTACAGGAAAGGAATCCGCGAATTAGTGCCACGAATGTAGTGCACATCGCACTACACACTGCCTGTGTCACCCTGCGACCATAGCCCCAACTCGCGTTGTGCACAACCACTATCCTGATGGTGGCAAGGATGACCACTATGTAATTAGGCCAAACACATACCTGCATGGAGCAGAATGGGAAACTACGCACACAGACTGCAACCTGACAGGCCACAATGGCCATGAGCCCATGCCATCCACCTGTCGTTCACACGAGCACAACTGTTGTTGCACGGTGTGCCGGATGTGCAAGTACCAGAGACATGAGGTGAGGCATTGCACACATATGTCCGACCGATATCAGAGTAGGCACAGTGCCCCTAACATACATGTGAATAGCCACTCAAGCCTACTACAGGTTGTACCTGAGGGCTACGACTCCGAGTGCATTGGGAATGCAGAGTGCCCTAATTGCATCTTAAGCCTCAGGACTAGCATATGCATGTCAGATGCACACAGCACAGACTACAGTTACTACACACTGCATCACAAAACAAACATCACATTACCCAGATCATGGGTAGGCTGTGGACACATGCTGCCTCTCACAGCAAAAGACACCATCCCACAAGACTTTAAACGTTACGTGTCACTTGTGATGTGTATTTGCAATCACACAGTTGTGTTGTCAATGAGCTGTCAATGTGTACACCTGTCAATGTGTTTTGGAGGTGTGATCCGTACAGTGCTGTACATAGGGTGAAGTAGGGACATCAATGACTGTCTCATATCCCCTCATGCAACAGGACCCACTTGTTTTTGCCGCTCAGCCTGTGTCCATTGCGTTGTTGGTGTGTGCCATACTCACCCAGCCTCGGAAGCTGTGTCAGGCACAGCAGCTAGTTATATTGCCGTGGTGTTGCCGCTTCCCAAATATGCAGTCTGATATCATCGTCATGCCTTACAAGTTATTAAGGCCTAAATCCCCATGTGCATGCTCATAGCAATGGTTTGTGTCACTGCTCATTGCTATTGGTAAGGGGACCTGTGTAAGTGTATTGTGGCTGTGCTGTCCCTACTTGTCAGCTGTTCTGTGATTCAATTGCTTGGTCAGTCATTTTTGTTTTGTGTTTGTGAAAATGCCATGTGGCGTGTTGCTTTGACATGTGTCCACTTCCATCTTTCCTAGGAGGAGACCAAACATACATCGCCCCTACCAATTGCTGGCAGACATGGAGGACGTGGAGGTAATCCGGAAATTCTGTCTGGACCGACCCACCCTGCATCGCCTATGTGCCTTGTTGGAACCCCACCTCCGTCCTCGCAGGGTGTATCCGACTGCATTTACCCCCACGGCTAAGGTGATGGCTGCACTGCATTTCTTCGCCACTGGGTCATTCCAACACACAGTGGGCAGTGGAAGTGGGATGTCCCAGCCCATGTTCAGCATGGTGCTACGTGATGTACTGTCAGCTATGATGCTGTACAGGAACCGGTACATCCGAATCCCCAGGGCTCGTGAATTGGCGGCAGTGAAGGGTGATTTCTATGCCCTTGGACGGATCCCCCACGTTGTTGGTGCAATCGATTGCACCCATGTTGGCCTTGTAGCACCACAGGCCCTGGAGCACATATATAGGAATCAGAAGCACTTCCACTCCCTGAATGTGCAAGTGGTGTGCCTTGTGGACATGGTCATTACACACGTGTGTGCGAAGTTTCCAGGATCGGCCCATGACTCGCACATCATGCGCAACAGCATCCTACCACGTCTGATGACCAATCTGCAACCGGACCGTGCTTGGATTGTTGGTGAGTATGTGTACTCGTGTAGCGTGCCTGGTGTGCGATGCTGTCTTGGGGACAGTTGGAATTGCAACTAATCTCGGTATTCCTCACACCCAGGTGACTCTGCTTATCCGAATGGGCCTTGGCTGCTCAGCCCATTACGTCATCCTCGGACACCAGCTGATGTCCGCTACAATGAAGCACATGGCAGAGCCAGACGTGTGGTGGAGCGGACTTTTGGCCTCCTGAAGTCCAGATTCAGATGCCTGGACCGCACCGGGGGTGCACTGGCGTACTCCCCACAGAAGGTGTGCCAGATAGTTGTGGCATGCTGCATGCTGCACAATCTGGCTATTCGCAAGCAGATCCCCCTAATAGTGGATGACGGTGATCAGCCCGGGCCCCCGCCTGCCTGCCAGGACGGGTCCAGTGACGAGGACAGTGGAGAGGAGGAAGCGGTGAATGTGCGTCAGCAGCTCATCGCCCGCTACTTCACTTGAAGGTGAGTGACCATGTACGACGGCTGATGTAGCTGTAGTTGTGCAGGTGTATGTGTGCATTGTGACGGAGGCCTTTTGTTCACTGAGTGCTGTGTGGCAATGGTCCATGTCCAGGGTAGTATGCCACTGACAGTGGCTGTGGCATTGTGCCCCGTTGCTCTGTGAGATGTGTGTACATTGCTTGTAGTTGGTGACAAGTACTGTGTGATGGGTGTGTGACACACTAATTGAATGGACTCTTGTTCTGATTTTCACCCCTAGGTCCCTACAACATCTCCTGGCCTATCTACATGCCACACAGCAGAGGCATTCCTGCTCATGGTGGAGGTTGCACATCGTTGATTAAACCCAGGGCACATGAAGCAGATTGTGATCAAGGTGTATTTATTTACAGCGGTGAAATGTGATTGTGTGCAAGGTGATGACAGAAGTGGTGCATGCTGTGACAATGAGTTGACGGACATGGCTGCGTGATGGTCAAGGTGTACCCATGAAGTTCTATGTCCACAGTCCAACAGACACATGCCATTCACATGGCAGTGTGGGGTAGGATCGTAGTCCAAGTCAGTGCAGTTGGTGGTCAGGGTGGCTGGCTGACTCACTGGCGTTTGGAGCGTGCGTAGTCCTCTCTGGTCACCTGTTTCCTCTTCGGACGGCCCCTTCCACGTTTGGTAGGGGGGGTTGTGTTGGTGGTGGCTGAGGACTGCTCACTCGCTGTGGACTCAGGGGAACTAGATGCTGCACGACCCTGCGCCACAGCACGTGGTGGCGGCGGTGGTGTGGCTGGCCTTGCTTGGGCCCTCCCCCCCACCACCAGCTGGCCCATGAGGTCCACAAGTTGGTCCATACGGGTCACGAATTGGCCCATATGGGCGTCCATGGACCTCAACACCCCAAGGACCTCCCGCGTGTCAGCAGCCGACCTGGCTCATTGTCCTTGGGCCTCTTCATAGGCCCCAAGGACTCTTGAGATTTGCGGCAGGGGTTGGCTCCCAGGCTCAGATGGCGTTGGCCTGACCCTGCTCCTCCCACCGGTACTGCTGCCACCGACCTGCCCACTCACCACATTGGTCACCACGGTCCTCTGTCTGGCTCCCAGGGTCGAGCACGACGGGCGTGCCACCCCTTGCGCAGGTGCTGTGGCCAGGGATGGCGTGGTGGTGGTGGTGGTGGTTGTTGCGGCGGTGGTGGTGGCCGCAACAACCGTGGCAGCAGGGGTCTGTGACTGGTCAGCAGCCCTGGGTGATGTGTTGGTGGGTAGGAGGGGCCCTGGGGAGCGGTTGGGCCCTGCCACTCCAGACGGGCCTGCTAGGTGGTCCTCGTCCGAAGAGGTGTCCAGGTCTTCTACATCCGTGAGTCCGGGTCGGGGGCTTGCGGACTGGCTGTGCTGGCTGCTGTCTCCCTCTCCAGCATCCAGCTGTTCGGCACCTGTGGGGAGAATGAGATAGGTTATTGTGTTGCACCTTGCAAAGTTTGTATTGGTTGTCTGACATTCACAGTTCGTGCACTGTCGTGCACAGGTTTCCCAGTGGCGTGTGTGTGGATGTACGATGTGTGTATGCGTGGGCAAGGCAATGGAACTGTGTGTTGTGTTCATGTGGCATGGGACGGATTAGCGATGACAATCAGTGTGTGTTGCTGTACTCCTACATTTTGTGGCTTGGGTGTATGCGGGCTCCAGACCCATCGACGCTTTTGAGGTGAAATATGGTTTTGGGGTTCAAATGGAACGCTTAGAAACGCAGATGGCAAAAGGGGTACAGCCCCTCAACGCTTTTGAGGTGAAATATGGTTTTGGGGTTCAAATGGATCGCTTAGAAACGCAGATGGCAAAAGGGGTACAGCCCCTCAACGCTTTTGAGGTGAAATATGGTTTTGGGGTTCAAATGGAACGCTTAGAAACGCTGATGGCAAAAGGGGTACAGCCCCTCAACGCTTTTGAGGTGAAATATGGTTTTGGGGTACATACTGTGACATATGTGTGCAGAACGGGACATGTGTTTTGGCAACATGACAGTGCAGAGACAAAGGTGTGTGTATGTCTGACATCCCCAGCATATCTGCTCACTGTTATCATTTATGGACATTACACTGCAAGCATTGTAGTGAGTGAGTGATGGTTGTGTGCCACACGACGTATTGCAGATGGGCCAATCCCTTGGTGTGCGTGCTACCCTCGGCCATGTGCAGCAATGCAGTGCTCTTGGGGTGTTGACTATATTATGTATGTTGTAAATCAGTGTGATGTGCGCTTCAGTCACTGCAGACACATTATTTGTGATGGGCAGGTATCTTTGCAGAACTACTGTGTGAGGGCCAGCTGTTCCGATGACATACCTTTCATGACACTGGGGCTGACAGATGAGATGGATGGTATGTTGGATGTGCATTGTGTGGCTGTGTGTTTCATGGGTCCAGTGGTGTTTATGTGCATTACTGGGATTCCACACTGTTAGTTCTAGACAGGTTAGACTTACATGGGCGATGTTGTACGTTGTGTGGGGAACAAGCAGTAACGACTACATGGACAGGACTTCGATGGTGTTGCTGATGTGTGTGATGAGTGGCACAGTGCCCGCCGTGTGGGTCAGTACTCCAGTGGGACTTGTGCATGCAGACGTGGCTCCATGGGTGTTGCTGTATTTGTGATGGCTCATGTGGGCTATGACTCTGTAATACATGTCCGTGTGCACATTGGTCACATGATTATGACAGGGAGCAGTGCTGCGTGTTCCTCTGCTACGTGACATTTACCAAATGTTAGTCGTAATACTGTCCTCATGCCTACAGACACCCCGCCCTGTACAGTACTCTACCTACTTGTTGGTTTGGAGGGCGCAATGCAATGGATGCCATATGGTACTGGGATGGGAGGGGTGCTCCATCTTGCTGGTCTGTGGGAGTGGGGGCGGTGTTGTGTGTTGTGGTGATGGCTTACCACCCACAGAAACCCCTCCATGTACGGTAAGATATCTACCTGTCGGCTGAAGGTGTGCACTGCAGTGGCTGACACATGGGTGTGGGCTGTGCTCCACCTTGCTGTGCTGTAGGACTGGGGGCCTGGTGGGTGTTGTACTTCAGCTGTCCCCCCTCCGACCCACTGACTTTGTGTTCCGGCTACTAACCTGTTACTTGTCGGTTAGTGCAGCTATGGCTGACACATGAGTGTGGATGTGGGGAGTGCTCCTTCTGGCGCATCTGGAGTACAAGGGGACCTGGTGGGAGTTGCGGTGCTGGCTGACTGTACACATGCCCCCATGGTTTTGTTAGTTGGTATCTTTGGGCTGAGTGTGTGGGAGTGTCTGTTGCAGGTGTGAGTGATGTCTTGTGTATTGTGTACTGGACATGGGGGTGTTTGTCCCTCGGAGCTATGGCATTGTGGTAGTGCATGTGAGTACATAGCGGTGTGCTGGTATACATTTGTTTGTACTTACCAGCCTCCACTCCCCCTGGTATTCCGGTGAGACTCTCCGGATGTAGGATGCCTCGCACCTTCTCCTCCCACGCCTTGAAGGTCTTGAATAGCGCGGGATTTCCTCCGCCAGTCCTGTCAGCCAGCTGCCGATTCTTGGCCTCCTTCTTTCTGACCACGCTTTTCAGGTCGTGCCACCTCTTAGTGATTTCGGCTCTGTTGCGTGGCACGTTCCCGACTGCATTGACCTGGTCTACGATCCTGCTCCACAACCGGTTTCTGGTGGCTAGTGGTGTCTGTTGGACCTGGTTCCCATAGATTTGTGGGTGCACCTTGATGATCTCGTTGACCATGACCGTCAGCTCATTGGAAGTGAACTCCGGCATTCTCTGTGCTGCCATGGTGTGTGGTTTTGTGTTTGTGGTGCTGGTGCGGTGTGTGTGTGTGGTGTGTGATGTGCAGGGGGTTTGTGGGGCCGGTGTTTGGTGGTGGTGGTGGTGGTGGTGATGGGTGCGGGTCTGTGGTGTGCTGCTGACCTTTCTGTCTCGCTGTGTTCTGTGCTCTCGTCCTCAGTTTGTAGTGTTGCAAGGGATTGTGGTCTGTGAAGGGGCTGCATTTGTACTTACCTATGTGGGTGTGTCATGATGTGCTGTTGTTTTCAGGTGTGTTGTGGCTGGTGTTCTGGGATTTGTAGTTTATTTGTTTGTCCAGGGGGATGTGTTTTCGGGATGTGTACTGTGTTTGGGTATTTGGGCGTGGCTTGCTGTGTGGACTTGTTGGCCATGTTGTGTGTGTTTCTTTGGTCCGCGGATGGTTTCTGTGCAGGGACGTGGCCGCCAGGGCTTCCGCCGTGTCCATTTTCATCACTGTTGTTTACGATGGCGGACGGTGTATTTGTGGATTTGCCGCGCTCATGTCGGGAAGATCCTAATTTCACGGCCGGTGTCTCGGTAGTCAGGGCGGGCGGTTTTGGGTTGTCGTGCGGGTTTGCGTCCGTGGCGGACGGATGGACTTCGACTCGGACATAGACGGGCGGTATTTTGTGTGTTTTTTCCGCCGCGGGCGGTGTTCGCTTCGCGACATCGTGATTGCTCGGTCGGTATTCAGAGGGTGTAGGCGGGCGGTTTTTTACCGCTATGGTAGATGGCGGATTTTATTCCGCCCGGTATCGTAATGGACACCTTAATATTTAATATAGAGCGTTTTTTTAGATGGTATTATTGTTTTTTTCTAAAAAATGTATAATTATATTTTTTAAAAATATAAATATTTTATAAAATAATTAATAAATTGTAAAGTGTAATATTTTTAAATAATATTAATAATTATATTTTTAAAACATTCTTATTTTTTCATTCATTTTTTATAATTTAATTTATAAAAACAAGAACATTTATTAAAATATTTTAAAAAGTCTTATTATTTTCATTTGGATATGTTTCTATAATTGGGAATAGGATAATGTATATATATAATGTGTATTATTTGATATGTGTTTATGTAATTAATTCTTTTTGGAATATAACAGTTTATGAGTATATTGTTTTGCATTTTCCTTGAGTTAACATAGTTTGGGGTGGGAATAGTAAATATTATATGTTTAGTGTAAAAGACCTTCCCTGAGTTAATACAGTTTGGAGTGGGAACAGTAAATTATACATGTTTAGTGTCCAGCACCTTCCCTGAGTTAATATAGTTTGGAGTGGGAATAGTAAATTATATATGTTTAGTGTCCAGAACCTTCCCTGAGTTAATATAGTTCGGAGTGGGAATAGTAAATTATATATGTTTAATGTCCAGCACCTTCCTTGAGTTAATATAGTTTGGAGTGGGAATAGTAAATTATATATGTTTAGTGTCCAGCACCTTCCCTGAGTTAATACAGTTTGGAGTGGGAATAGTAAATTATATATGTTTAGTGTCCAGCACCTTCTCTGACTTTTTCTAGTTTGGAGTGGGAATAGTAAATTATATATGTTTAGTGTCCAGCACCTTCCTTGAGTTAATATAGTTTGGAGTGGGAATAGTAAATTATATATGGTTAGTGTCAAGCACCTTCCCTGAGTTAATACAGTTTGGAGTGGGAATAGTAAATTATATATGTTTAGTGTCCAGCACTTCCCTGACTTTTTCTAGTTTGGAGTGGAAACAGAAAATTATATATGTTTAGTGTCCAGAACCTTCCCTGAGCTGATATAGTTCGGAGTGGGAATAGTAAATTACATATGTTTAGTGTCCAGCACCTTCCCTGAGTTAATATAGTTTGGAGTGGGAATAGTAAATTATATATGTTTAGTGTCCAGCACCTTCCTTGATTTAATATAGTTTGGAGTGGGAATAGTAAATTATATATGTTTAGTGTCCAGCACCTTCCCTGAGTTAATACAGTTTGGAGTGGGAATAGTAAATTATATATGTTTAGTGTCCAGCACCTTCTCTGACTTTTTCTAGTTTGGAGTGGGAATAGTAAATTATATATGTTTAGTGTCCCGCACCTTCCTTGAGTTAATATAGTTTGGAGTGGGAATAGTAAATTATATATGGTTAGTGTCAAGCACCTTCCTGAGTTAATACAGTTTGGAGTGGGAATAGTAAATTATATATGTTTAGTGTCCAGCACTTCCCTGACTTTTTCTAATTTGGAGTGGAAACAGAAAATTATATATGTTTAGTGTCCAGAACCTTCCCTGAGTTGATATAGTTTGGAGTGGGAATAGTAAATTATATATGTTTAGTGTCCAGCACCTTCCTAGAGTTGATATAGTTTGGAGTGGGAATAGTAAATTAGATATGTTTAGTGTCCAGCAGTTTTCCTGAGTTGGTATAGTGTAGAGTGGGAATAGTAAAAAATTAGGGGTCGATTACGATGGCGGGCGGATCGGCACCGCCGTGGCTGCGGTGGCTTCCGCCGGCCTGGCGGGTGCTGTTTTGCCAACCACGGTCGCGAATCCCCACCTGCCATATTACGATGAGCAAACATAGGCCAAATCCCTACCGCCGCGGAGTTTCCAGTACCGCCAGCACCTTGGTTCCGCGACGACAGCGGACGTAGCCAATAGCGGGAGACCGCCGTGCGGAATGACGTGTAGACCGCCGTCCGAATCACAATGCCTCAAATAGGCAATCGGACCACAACGGAGAAACCACCCATTCAAACACGGCAGAAACAATACTGCGGAGGAAAACGGCAATAACACACAACTCCACGCGTTCGCTACCGCAATGGATCCTGCTCTACAAGCCCTACCGCTGCTGTTCCTGATCCGCCATCAACAAAGACGCAGCCGCCGTCGACAACACCGCAGGTACGTCAATGCCACACCTCCGCATCGGGGCCATCCATCAACTACCTCATCACCGCATCCTCCCGGTCACGTCACCGCAGCGGTGAAGACGCGGGAAAAGTTCCGCACAATCCAGTAGGCAGGGCCAGCGGCACGCATGGGCAGTCACAGGGACGTGTAAGGATTGTGTTGGCCCTGGCCCAAATGTACAGTGTGTGCCTCTGTTGGTAGCAGCTGACATTACCTGATACCATCACAGCTCCTACCATCCCACCCTGTTCAACATCAAAATGTGTGCCCATCTGACATTCAGGGATAGTGATGTATGTGAACAAGTCCATAGGTGTATTGTAGCAAAACAACACCTGCAAGGTAATGCCAAATAGGTGCCTGTGATGTGAAACCCCCTTCCTGCCACTGCCAAGATGAGTAATAGGTGGCAAAACAACACCTGCAAGGTAATGCCAAAAAGCTGCCTGTATTGTGAAACCACCGTCCTGCCACTGCCAAGATGAGTAGTAGGGGGCAAACTCCACCTGCAAAGTAATGCCAAAAAGGTGCATGTGTTGTGAAACCCCCTTCCTGCCACTGCCAAGATGAGTATTAGGGGGCAAACCCCACCTGCAAAGTAATGCCAAAAAGCTGCCTGTGTTGTGAAACCACCGTCCTGCCACTGCCAAGATGAGTATTAGGGGGCAAACCCCACCTGCAAAGTAATGCCAAAAAGCTGCCTGTGTTGTGAAACCACCGTCCTGCCACTGCCAAGATGAGTATTAGGGGGCAAACCCCACCTGCAAAGTAATGCCAAAAAGCTGCTTGTGTTGTGAAACCCAATTCCTGCCACTGCCAAGATGAGTATTAGGGGGCAAACCCCACCTGGAACATACATGTTTGTAGTTGGCATGTACAGGGCCACATACACCTCAACACCACTGACAAGGACAGGCCAAGCACACTGTGTGACCACTCAACTGCACACATCCAAATATACCCATGTGAGTACGAAGACAGGCCTTCACAAGATTACCACACACACACTGCTGTCCACACATCCAAACACATCACACAGACATCACCAACCTTGGACACCCCGCAAGTTAGACTGTGTGTAGAATTCACCTCTGTTGTGGTATAGCCCCCTAACATGACATGTGTACAATCATACTGAAATCAACAGCAAATGATGATTGCAAGAGTACATCAACACCCACAAACATCATTGCACCCCCAAACCTCAGAGTAAAGCAGACCAAAAGTGTGCGTTACGTTTGCCAAACAATGACAAAGTGAATGAAGTCAATGGCAATGTGGAAGCGCCATGCAGAGCATGTGGCACATTCATCCATACCCACACATCAAAATGTTTAATTAAGCAAGGGCAGTAACAAACGATACAACAGGAGTAACAGTGTTTATTGCAAAATAACCTGATAGGCACAAAATGACAAACAAATTAAAGGCCATTGGCCAGTCCACAGTCCAAACAATGCACATGTGTGCATGAAAATGTTTACAGTGAATGTGGAACACCGTACACTGCCATGTGAATGAACAAAGCACCGGGGCTAACAAAGCGCAGTCCAGGCACCGCTGTGGGAGAGATGGGTATGGGAGGGGGTCTGTGCCTCAGACTTGCCTGTCAGTTGGACTGGGAGGTGGCTGATTGTCGTGGACACTGGCGGAACTGGACCTGGGCGAGAGAGGCTCATCAGAGTCAGCAGTGGCTGTGGCAGGCGTAGGGCTGCTTGGACCGGGTGGCATAGTGGCACGTGGAGGTGGAGAGATGCTGCCATGAGACACAGAGCCAGTAGTGGCTGTGGCAGGTGTAGGCCTGCTTGTACCGGGTGGCATGGTGGCACGTGGAGGCGGAGAGATGCTGCCGTGAGACACAGAGCCAGTAGTGGCTGTGGCAGGTGTAGGCCTGCTTGTACCGGGTGGCATTGTGGCACGTGGAGGTGGAGAGATGCTGCCGTGAGACACAGAGGCAGTAGTGGCTGTGGCAGGTGTAGGGCTGCTCGGACCGGGTGGCATGGTGGCACGTGGAGGCGGAGAGACGCTGCCGTGAGACACAGTGGGTGAGGGTGAATGTTGAGGGCTGCCTCTACACTTCTTGGGTATACGATATTGCAGAAGTGTCTTGGGAGTAGTGGGAAGTGTGGCTGGCACAACAGAGTCCCTCGCCACCAAAGGTGTGACAGGTGCAGGTGGCCCTCCATGTGGGGATTTGCAGGATGTGGACTTTGCCTTGCTTTTTGCTTGCCTTTTGCCCTCCATCCCCTGTGGCCCTGGTGAACGACTCACATTGCTCTCCTGACCACGCTTCACAGGGGTGTGGGTGGGAGTAGAGGTCCTGGGTGAAGCAGTCTTAGGTTGCTTTGTGGGCTTTCCCTTCAGCGGCACCAGAACCTCATCAGGCATGCCAACTGTTTGTCTGTCACTTGGAGCAGTTGTGTGGATGGGAGTCTCTTGTGATGGGTGCAATCTTGTGGACCGTGAGCTAGAGGCCTGCTTCTTTGCCTGATGCCCCTGAGTGTCATGTGAAGGGCTTTTTTCTTTGCGTCTCTGTGTGCCTGTATCACTTTTTGGGGATGGTGTCTGTGGTCTTGCACGCTTGGAGTGCTGCTGTCGTGTGCTGGGTGTCGACGACTCGGGGCCTGAGGGCTCAGTTGTGTGGTCACTCCCCTCAGGGGTTGCCACTGGCAGGGTGGTTGGTGAAGGCATTGGGGCTGGACTTGGATGCTGTGATAGCTGAATGGCTGCCATCACGGTGGAGGACAAACCCTGGACAGTCCTGTGTAGCCCACCCACGTCCGAATGAATGCCCTCCATAAATGCCAGAACCTGTCCCAACTTCTTGTCCTGATCCTGGAAAGCATTTAGGAGAGCTGTCTGACCCACACACAGCTGGCGCAAGAGTTCAATCGCCTCAACACTGAGGGCAGCAGGGGAGACAGGGGCAGGGGCAGCGGTGCCTGGGGTGAAGGCGACTCTACCCTTAACAGCCCTGCGGGCATGGACAGCACTAGTGGTAGTAGCCGGGATGGTGGGCACTGGCCGATGTGTGGTGGAGGAAGAGGCAGCATTGTCACTCCCTGTGACCACCATTGTCGCTGACTCCCCACTGGAGTCCGATGATGTTGAGGTTGTGCTTTCTGCGCGTGAGTCCTCAAGGACACTCCTGTCCCCCTCCGAGGCGCTGGTCACATCAGTGTCAGTGATCTCATGGCTATCATGCGTGCCACATGCTTCAGCACTGGTGTCCGTATCATGGCCTTCCATGCACTCGGTAGATGCTGCAATGGACAGAGACATAGGTTCAGTACAGTGCCATACACACAAACATCAAATGCAAGCACAGAACTAGACTAGAAAATGACAACCCCAAGTTGCACAACACCCTGTGCAGTCTGCATGTGCAACAATCATGCTGAACACAGAAGATGCATGTAAATATGCATTGTTTACATCAATGAGCCATGTGAGGTTCACACCGGCAAATAGCAGGTCCCTACCTCCTTGTAATGTAACCTAAACATCTCTGCAAGCATACCCACGTGCCTGTATGTGAGAGAGGCATACATCTCAGCATGTTGCCTCTGTCACATATGGAGTCACTGTAAGGGGACAACACAGATACAGATTCAAATTTCTACTTAATAATGTCCATGAGCTACTGATGTCTGACACGGTGAGCAATTCATCTTACAAACTGATGCACGTTGGTGTCAGATGTGTACTTCACACCATTAACAAGTCCTGTAGTGCACACATCGTTAAATGCACACTGACATGATGCACACTGCTGTACACTGCCTGGTGATGTCCATGACACCCAGAATGCAGAAGATGTCATAAGGCCACATCTCATCATGCAATGGCAAGGGCCATTGTATGAAACACATGATCAAGTCCATCTATGGGAAAATACATGACACCTGCACTGAACACATAGGCCACTGAGAAGTAGTTCCTAAAAATGTACACAGCAGCAAGATCAGCAATGTCTCACGGTCGCCATTCATGCAGTCACTCACACCCAAAGTCAGCCTACGCAGAATACTCACCACTTACTCCCTGCTGATGGTCCCTCAAACATTCATACAGCTCTGGCTGTGTCACAGACAAGATGCGGGACATTAGTGGAGTCATGGTTCGGCGTGCCAACCTGCCACTGCGAGGGACCAGCCCCACCGTCATCTCTGCCACGGTCCTGCTCAGACGGGAGATGTCGTCCCACCTCTTGTGGCAGTGTGTGTGCCGTCTGTTGGATACACCCAGAGTCCGCACCTTCCGTGCAATGTTCTTCCATGCGGCCTTACGCTGGTGGACCTTCAGCTGCAGGCATAGGAGACAAGAAAAGGAAGTATCAGAACCCTGTGTCATTCACACTGTGTGTCAGCACAGGAGAACATAAATGCATGGCGCACAAATCGCTACATCTTCATCAGAGGCCATACAGCATGACACATAGTACATGTTCATTACAATACTACACAGAAATGAATGCATGTATGGCAAGGCACACAGTACATGGCCATCTCATACACATGCACAATGGCAGCACAGACAGCCATGTGCAGAAGGCCCTCATCTGTGATGCAGTATGTGAGTGAGCATGACATGCAATACAGTAATAATGAAGTGTAGTGGCAGACTCACTGTGTCCACCACTACACACCCCACGATGCCCTTGGCCTGTGAATGGCTCAATGCATTTCTCAGGAAACATATTGGTACATAATCAGATTTATCACGCACTTCTCACATTGTTAAGTCCTCGATTGTGCAATTCTCAGGACTATGATGGCTCAGTGAGTATTAGGTGTGTGGACTAAACACATGTTTGACTCAGTCCAGTTAGGCATGGCTCAGAGTAACATTGGACAGTGTCTGTGCAGGCCAGAGGAACTCACAGTGCGGCTCAACATGGTCCCTCAGATAAATCACATGGATGTACAGCATGAGAGGGTGAAAAGTGCCAACACATGCCAGACTGAACACATGTTCAAATCAATGTAAGGATGACATCTACTACTTACATTGATGTGAAGTGTTATTGTTGCATTAACATCAAGTGGGTTCCACTCATGCATTGGACTAATGTGCATGATGCTCACATCAACATAGTGCACTTAAGAAATAGTCAACACACATAAGTTAGTGCTCATTACCATTATACATTTCAACAGTCACATATGAGGTTGTGATGAGTGAGTGGACAGTCACATAACATGGCACAGTAAAAATCAGTCCCGACTTGTGCTGTTTCAGAACACCATCGTATCTGTGTGGCTGTTTAAACAATGCATGTCTCCCCCTACCTACAATCAACTCATGTAGGTGTGGAAATAAGCCTACAGACACCATTGACATGAAGTTAGCATGCATTTTTTTTTTTTTAAACAAACTTTATTGGCATTTTCAGTTATGACATAGTATACTCAGTTCCAAATAGTGGTCATAGCCTGTATCTTAACTCCTTGCCTTAGCGACGACCTCTATCTGTGGTCTCATTAGTCTGCGCTATTACCCTTATGGATTGGCTACCCAATTCCTACCAAGGAGTTCCGTTGAATGATGCCTCTATGCTCTCCCTTCCCCCTCCCCCCCAAACTTCCCAACCTATCCCCCACCCACCCCGCGCTGCTGTCGACTAATTGCACCCCATCTATTGTGTGTAGATTGTCTGGGTCCCCCTCGCTACTAGCTAAGGGCAGTGGAGCAAAACCCATTCCCTCGGGCGCCCAGAACTGTCTCAGTGCTCCCCTCCGTGCTCGCGCAGTTCTCTCTCGTGGTCCTGATTACCAGGGCTTGCGGGTCGAGAGAGGCTCCTCGGGGTGCCGGGTGCAGACTCCTGCCCTTCATGTCGCAATTCGTCAACCATTACCCCCCAAGCCTGTGCCCGCTCCAGCCTGCCTATTCCCCGCTTGGCATTTCTGAGCAGTATTCTGTTTTCGCACCCTGCCCATTTTTCTAACTCACGTTTCCATTGTGTGACATTGGGGCCTGTAGGGGCCTTCCATTTGCTCGTTAGTTCCCGTTTTGCCAATATAAATGCCAAGTCCTGGAACCTCGCCGTCATTTTGGTCTTTGCCGAATGCGGGAACAGATTGAGGAGCACATGACTTGGTGTGCATGGGATGTCCCTTCCTGTAATTCGTGTTGTCTCCAGGGCCACCTCCCGCCAGTACATGCATAACTGTGGGCAACTCCACATCATGTGGAAATAACTGGCCCCCACCTCCCCGCATCTTGGGCATCCCGCGTCGTCTCTGAGGAAGAACCGGTTGATCCTATCCGGGGTAAGGTATGCCCGGTGTAATGTATAGAAACTAATTAACTGAAACCGCGCATTGCGAGACACCTTGATGGCCCTCTGGAGTGCATTGTCCCAATCCCTATCCTCTAGGGGATTTCCCAGGTCAGTTTCCCATTTGGCTCTCAACCCTTCCAATGGTTTCATGTAGTCCCGTCTAACTGCCCTGTAGAGGCATGAGACCGCTTTAATGACCCCCCCTGACAGGCTTATGTACTCACTGGTTGCATGTGTGGGTGGTTCAGCTGTCCCTCGTCCCCAGTGTCTACGCATGGCCCCCGTGACAGCCCCATATAGCAAGAAGTGTCCCTGCGGTATGTCCCAAGCAGCGCGGAAGTCCTCAAATGGGAGCAGCTCTCCGTCCCTATATAAGTCTCCCAGTTTAGTTGCCCCGGCCTGCACCCATTCCTCCAACCCCTCCAGTTTCCTCCATGTGGGAGTGCCTCGAGAAATGCTACTGACATCTCGGGTGAATAGGGGCGTCTGGTCTTTGTTTTTAGTAAGCATCTAGTCCAGCAGCGCCTCACCACTTTATGTTCAGAGGAACCTACCCCTCCCGGCCTGATAGTGCCCATGAAGGTACCGAGCACGTCTGCTCTGTCCGGGGTGAAGGGAGGTCTCCTCCGCCCGGATCTAGACTCCCAGCCACCCATTGCGTAAGTCTTTGGAGCTGTCCCGCGAGGTAGTAGCTCTCCATCTCCGGGACCGCCAGGCCCCCCAAGGGTCGCCCTTGACAGCGTGGTCAGGGCTACCCTCCTTCTGCCATTTCCCCATATAAAAGCAGTGATAAGGGAGTCGAGGGAGCGGAACCACGCACTTGGAATCCACACCGGTAGTGTGACGAAAAAGTACAGCAGTCGGGGCAGCGCTATCATTTTTAGGAGGGAGATCCGCCCCGCGACCGACAGTGGTAGGTTACTCCAGAAAGCCATGCTGCCCTTCAACGCCCGCAGGGCCCCACCTACATTCCCATCCTGGACATCCGCGAGATCATGGTACACCTTCACGCCCAGATACCTGAAGCATCGGGATTCCCATTTCAGGCCCTCCAGACCCTCAGGGGGTGGGGTGCCAACCCTCACCGGAAACAGCTGGGATTTTCGCCAATTGACGCACAGGCCCGAGAGAGTCCCAAAGGCCTCCATCATGTCCCTAGCGCCTCTCAGATCTGTACCTGTGTCATTTAAAAACAGCAACAGGTCATCGGCGTATAGCGCTAAATGGTGCAACTGGTCAGCCAAGCGCAACCCCCTATAGGCCATCCCGGAGCGCGCCCTACACGCCAACGGTTCCATCGCCAGGGCGAATAAGAGGGGGGAGAGGGGCCACCCCTGTCTCGTGCCCCTCTCCACCTTATACTGCGCCGAGATGGTGCGGCCCGTGCGAACTCTCGCCACCGGATCTTCGTAGAGTATCTTCACCCAGCGGACAAACTCCTGCCCCAGTCCCATATGCGCCATCACCTCGTACAGGTACCCCCTTTCTAGGCTGTCAAATGCTTTCTCGATATCGATAGCAAAAATCGCTCCCCCCTGAACCTCTGCCCCCCCCCCGCTCCAGGACGGCGAACAGTCGCCTAATGTTAAGTGTCGTATTCCTGCCGGGAATGAATCCCGCCTGATCTTGGTGGACCAAAGAGGTCATATGCGGCAGCAATCTAGTAGCTAATATTTTGCTAAGGATTTTAAAATCGAAATTTAGCATTGATAAAGGCCGGTACGCCGTGCATTCCGTCGGGGGTTTATCGGGCTTGAGCAGGGGAATCACCACCGCCTCTCGGGCCGTGCGTGGCAGAATCCCTTCATCCCAGACCGCCGCATAGAGTTCTACTAGCCTGGGCGTCAGTTCGGCCAAGTAGGCAGCATAAAATTCTTGGGGGAGCCCATCGGTACCCGGAGTCTTTCCCCGCGCCATGGCTTTAATGGCGGCTCCAATTTCGTGCCCCGTAATCGCGGCCCCCAACAGTTCCGCCTCATCTCCCCCCAAGGTATGTAAGGGAAGTGCTGACAGGTACTCCGTGATTCCCTCTGTCTCCCTAGGCCCCGAACTACTGTACAGGCCTGCATAATAGTCTCGGAAGCGAGTATTGATCCGGTCCTGCCTGTGCAAGGGGTTCCCGGCCTGATCCTGAATTTCCAGAATAATGTTACCCCGTCGGGTCGGATTAACAAGCCATGCTAACAGTCGCCCAGCCTTATCCCGCTCTGCATGAGTCCTGTCTGTATACGCCCGGTAGTCAAAGCAGCGCAACCGCTCCTCCTGCTCTGCCACTGCTTCCTTAGCCTCTAGCAACTCCTGTCATAGCTCCGGATGTTCCGGTCGTCTACACTCAAGGTCCCTGAGCACCCTGTCTGCCCTGTCCACATCCGCAGTAAGCGTCCGACGGACCCCTATAGATGTTGCCATGCACCGTCCCCTTATCACAGACTTGAATGCCTCCCACTCCGTACTTCTAGAATCCGTGGAGAAGGCATTGTCGGTGAAATACTGCTCAATATGGGCCCTGGTTTCTTGCAAAAAGGCTTCGTCCTCCAGTGCCTCTGGCTTGAGGCGCCAGGTGGGAATTGGTTGTGATTGCGCCCCCCCCTGCAGTTTAATCAGTAGTGGGTTGTGGTCTGATACCGTTCGTGTCAGATATTCTGCCCCCCAGAGCTGCGTATGCATATCAGGTGTGCACAAGAAAGTGTCCAGCCGGACATGGAGTTCGTGTACATGGGAGAGGTGCGAGTATTCCCTAGCGTCCGGATGTGTGCGGCGCCATGTGTCCACCAAACCCCACCGGGTTTGCCATTCCCTAAAGGATCTAGCCATGGTGTTCACTGGGGAGTCTCTAAGCGGTGGGTGTGACCTGTCCAAGTCAGGATCCGCAATACAATTAAAGTCTCCCCCCATTAAAACCGGGCCCGTCATGTACGGTGCCAGTACCCCGGATAACTGCTCAAGGAAGCGGGCCTGATCTGTATTGGGTCCGTATACATTTACCAGGGTAATGTCCTGGCCATCCAGTCGCCCGGATACAATTACATATCGTCCCTCCGGGTCCACTTTGTGCCCGGTAGATTGAAAGGGGATCCCCGCCCTTATCCAGATCAACACCCCCTGGCAAACGCTGAGTAGGATGTGTAAAAAGCTTGGCCCCTCCAGCGTCTGTGTAGTGCCGTGCCCTCCGCAGCCAGTGTATGAGTTTCTTGGAGCATGGCTATCTGCACCCCCGCCGATTCAACTGGGAAAGTATTTTATACCTTTTATGCATGGAGTGCATTCCCCGGACATTCCATGAGACTATGTTATAGCTATCCTTTGCCATTGGTAACGGTGAACCATTTCTCCCCCGCCACCTCCGTGTGTCCCGAGCAGCATGGTAAACCCCAGGGGCACCCCATGTAATAACCCTTGATGTGTTTCCTTCCCCGGTCGACAGCAGCGCCCCTCCTGGTACAACTAAAACAGTGAACACATCCCAACACCCCTCCCCAGGACAAGAGAGAACGTCCCTCCCATCCAAACCTTGCACTTTTGTGCCATAACAGTCAATATCCGATAGTGGTGGTTAGGCCAATATCCGCCTAGAAGACAGCCGTCCTCTCCACCCCCTGGATCCCCCCCATCCAGAGTGACATCTCACATCTATACAATGGAGCCCCATACGGAGCTGTGTAGGGTAGCGCTAATCTAGCCCTCCATCCCGCCAAATAAGCTTCCCAGTTGTACTTGCGTGGCCTGTGTGGCTTATATTAAGTCATCCGCCAATCGAGGTGTAATGTCTGGGAGGATCTGACCAGCCTCTCCCAGCATGCTCGAGCTGGTCTCAGAGTCCGAATCCCTCTGTTCCTCCCCAGATAGGGAAGGGTCCCCTTGTGAGCGGGCCGCGCCCAAAGAAGCCACCGCTGCCACTGCACTTTCTCTGCCCCGGAGAGTCTCTTCCATCATCGGTTGGCTCTTGGATTTCCTTCCTCTGCTCGGGGAATGTGTGTGATCCTTCCCAGGCGCATCTGTGCCCCCTCTCTGCTGGTCTCTCGGGTCCTGCTCCTCTATCCAGCCCCAAACTTCCTGAGGGGTATTGAAAAAAACTGTCCCTCCTGCGCGTCCTATTCGGAGTCGGGCCGGGAACACCATAGAGTAAGACACCCCCATTTGGCGCAGCCTTCTTTTGGCCGAGACAAAAGACACTCTCTGTCTCTGCACTTCTTTGGAGAAATCTGGAAAGATCCGGATTACACTGTTGTCCATTTTGAGTAGCCCTTTAATGTGCGCCCTGCTCAATATATGGTCCCTGTCTTTGTAGACCACCACCACCGGTCGTGGCGGTCCTCCCGGTGGCGGTGCTCGAGCCGGGATCCTGTGTGCCCGCTCCAACGCGAAGAAAGTCGAAAGGCCCTCCTCCGCCACCTCCGTCCTCAGCCAGTTCTCCTAGAATGCCACCATATCATTCCCTTCGACTTTTTCAGGCAGCCCCGTGACTCTGATGTTGTTCCGGCGCGCCCTATTTTCTGCATCTTCAGCGCGTTGTTCTAAAATCCGGACCCTTCTCTCAATGTCCGTGGCCTTGCTCGTGTTTGCAGCGACTTGAGGTTTCAACTCCCCCACTTCTTCCTCTGCAGTGGTGACCCTATCCGCCAGTTTTCTGTGGTCCGCCCGCAAGAGGCCCAAATCTTCCCGGAGGGTGTCGATCTTGGCCTCCACCGCCGTTCGCGATGTTTCTATCGCCTGCAGTATGTCATGGAGCGACAGTTCACCTGGAGGTGCAGCTCCTCCGCCGCGGGACTCCCCATTATCTTCACTCGCTGATTCCTGCTGCTCTGCTTCACGCCGCTTATTGACCCGCCCCATGGTGACTAAAGCGCCGGGGCTTCTCGCGCTTCGAGCGTGCAGCTGCTGCCTCGCGCTGCGACAAGGTTCTGTTACTCTGCGGTCACCCGCGTGTGGGGCCACGCGCTCCGCCAGCAGAATTGCAGGACTGGCAGCCTGGATGATCGTTCAAGTCCAACAGTCCGGGGCGTCCCTCTCTTAGACCCAACTACCGGGGCATGGCCGCCATTTTTGATATCTTCCCAGCCACGTGGACCAATATTCCGCCATGGGGTGCAACAGTCTCTCCCTGCCTGAGCCCCGGCTTGCCGCGCCGTGGTCTCCACACTGTCCAGAGGGGCCGGCCACTCACGAGTCCCCGGCGCCCCCCAACCCTGCGATCGCAGGGCTGCAAGTCTGGCTTCAGCACTTCTGTGCCTCTATGTCCGCTGCCGCTCCGTGGCCCCCTCTCCAATGCCTCCCACTCCTCCGGGGCAGCAGGGCCAGCTCAGCTCCCCTTCTACACCTCGCACAAGGTGCCCAGCATATACATCCAGCGCTCAGCCACTCTGCACCACTGGGCCCATGGTCCGCCACTCAAGTGCCCCAGTCCCGGTCTCAGTGGTCCGTCAGGGCCTCATCCCATAGCCGGCCCCTGGAGGCAGTCCTCTACTGGGCCCATGCGTCCACCCCTGGGGTTTGCCTCAGTCACCCCTACGTGCGTGCGGCCTCCACTTGTATAGAAGTTTGCAGGTGCGCCGCCCAGGCCTATCTCCGGGCGCCTCCCTGCCGCCCTCCACGTGAGTCCATACAGCGCCAGCACCCCCGGGACACGGGCGCTGCTCGGGCCGGTGGCAACACCTGTGCAGCGATTCCTCCTGCCCCCTGGTCCAGGCACCCTCAGAGTCCGCTCCGTGCCCTGCTCAGTCGTGAATCAGGGCCCCCCGTTTGCACGGCCCGGTGCGTAGGCGCCCCCTGCTGCCGGCGATGCGCTCGGGCACTCGCACGCCGTGGTCCGGGATTCTGCCACTCTCTTGTGCCCCGCCACTCAGTCCTTCCCCGGGTCTAGCTCCTCACCGGCTATAGATGGCCCTCCGAGGGCAGTGCTATCCTTTCGCCGCCGCCGCCGCTGTGCGCACCGAGCGCGGCTTATTGTGCACAGCCGCCATTTTGTGGAGCCTCGCGGCCCCTCCGCTCCAGACGAGTTCCAGGCTTTGCTTCGCGGCGATCAGCGGGCCCCCGCTCAGCTCCGGTTCCCCAGCGGCTCCGACCCACAATGGACCGACTGCTGCGGCTGGGGCCCCCCTGTAGCGGGCAGGATGGCGCTGGACAGGGGATCACCGGCGGGAGCTCCGATTCAGGCTCCCGTCCGCATCGGCGTCAGGCCACGCCCCCCCATGAAGTTAGCATGCATGGCAGTGTAACACACATTTACATCACCTAGTCTCAGACCAACATGTTCATTAAGTTTGTGCAAGAATGGCTGTAGGAGTGTCCATTTTCTACACATAATCAAAGTCAAGTCCCACAGAACATGTATGGAGCATGCCATGTCAACTATTAGCATGCCTGTACATCGACTTGCACTCACAGGCACATACTACTGCACAGCAACATCATGGTATCATTTTGATCACTCTCACACTTGGAATCAGGGACACTTACCAGTACATCTGGTGCACCAAAAAGCCTCCCATACTGTGCAAGGACCTCATCCACCAGAAGCTCCAGCTCCTCTGTAGTGAAGGGATGGGCCCTGGCATTCTCTGTTCTCGCCATCACTGGGTCCAGGATACAGCAAAATATGCAGTTGTAGAGGAATGGCAGTCTGCAGTGTCTGAATGCATGTGAAATGTGTGGCTCTCCCATAGAGATTTATAGGCCCCTGGGTTGGTATCAGTGGCAGGCAGCTGCTGCAATTGGTCCACCTGGCTGGCATCTTTCAAGTGTGGCCAATGAGCGGCCCCGCGGTGGCGGTGCACGCCTACCGCGGTTTTTAAAGTTGCATTTCACTACCGCGATCGCGGGTCCCATTGTCTGCAATGGCATTGGTGGTGTCACACCGCGGGGGACAGGCGGTCGCTACCGCTATGCTGCATCATTCAAGTGTGGCCAATGAGCGGCCCCGCGGTGGCGGTGCACGCCTACCGCGGGTTCCACAGTAGCATTTCACTGCCGTGACCGCGGGTCCCATTGTCTGCAATGGCATTGGTGGTGTCACACCGCGGGGGACAGGCGGTCGCTACCGCTATGCTGCATCGTTCAAGTGTGGCCAATGAGCGGCCCCGCGGTGGCGGTGCACGCCTAGCACGGGTTCCACAGTAGCATTTCACTGCCGTGACCGCGGGTCCCATTGTCTGCAATGGCATTGGTGGTGTCACACCGCGGGGGACAGGCGGTCGCTACCGCTATGCTGCATCTTTCAAGTGTGGCCAATGAGCGGCCCCGCGGTGGCGGTGCACGCCTACCGCGGGTTCCACAGTAGCATTTCACTACCGCGACCGCGGGTCCCATTGTCTGCAATGGCATTGGTGGTGTCACACCGCGGGGGACAGGCGGTCGCTACCGCTATGCTGCATTTTTCAAGTGTGGCCAATGAGCGGCCCCACGGTGGCGGTGCACGCCTACCGCGGGTTCCACAGTAGCATTTCACTACTGCGACCGCGGGTCCCATTGTCTGCAATGGCATTGGTGGTGTCACACCGCGGGGGACAGGCGGTCGCTACCGCTATGCTGCATCTTTCAAGTGTGGCCAATGAGCGGCCCCGCGGTGGCGGTGCACGCCTCCCGCGGTTTTCAAAGTTGCATTTCACTACCGCGATCGGGGTTCCCATTGGCTGCAATGGCATTGGTGGTGTCACACCGCGGGGGACAGGCGGTCGCTACCGCTGTGCTGCATCTTTCAAGTGTGGCCAATGAGCGGCCCCGCGGTGGCGGTGCACGCCTACCGCGGTTATGGGCACATCATGCACTAACAATGGCAATGGTCAAATTTAACAATTGAACACTATGCCTCCATAGTGTCTTTGTGCACTTGTTGTGTACAATGAATGCTGGTGTGACATTAAACTCACTGATGCCTACACATGCCATGTCTGTGGAAACTGTGACATGCATTGACATGCACTTACTCACGTCACCTATGATATGTGTGTGGATGTACATCTATTGGTTGTATGATGTTGTCTCATCTTTGGAATCAACTTAATGTGTGAGATGGCAAATCAAACAACAGTAATGATTGCCTGAACACATAATGGTGGTATGTTACTGTGCCCATGGCTGGTTTAAGTAGGATATGTGCTCAGCTTACGCACACTGTGCACATTGTGATGATAACTAGTGGTCTGTGCAACTTAAGCAAGAAGGTGTGGCAGGTAAAGCAGCTACATATGAGTCAGCAGTGTTGCTGTCTCATACCTGTGCTGTGTCACCTACTCCTAGGCCTGGGGCCACTAGATGTATTGGTGTACCATTCACAACCTCTGAATATGTTTGTCTGGTAGTCAGTATGTACAACATGACCCCTTGTAAACACACATGTGGTGAATGTATCTCTGCATCTGAGTTGTGGATTCAGCAATTGTTGGAGTACGTTCATTGTTTCTGCTGCGTGAGTCAAGATGTGAGAAGTCGGACACATCTCATTGTGTAATTTGAATAACATTAGTCCTCTCCCATTTCATGTAGGCGACGACCAAATGTGCACCGGCCTTTCACAGTCCTGGCGGACATGGAGGATGTAGACATCATCAGGAAATTTCGTCTGGATCGCGTTACACTGCAAGAGCTGTGTGCTCAGTTGGAGCCCCATCTGAGTCCTCGACGCACATATCCAACTGCCCTATCCCCAACCGTGAAGATCATGGCAGCGCTGCATTTCTTCGCTACGGGCTCTTTCCAATACACGGTGGCCACCGCCGGTGGGATGTCGCAACCAACATTCAGCATGGTGCTCTGGGATGTGGTGCCGCAATGATGCTATACAAGGACCAATACATACGATTCCCGAATACAGCAGATTTGCCTGCTGTGAAGGCTGGTTTTTATGCCCTTGGCCACATTCCTCATGTAGTTGGTTCCATTGACGGCACACACATTGCCCTTGTCCCACCACAGGCACGTGAGCAGGTGTATAGGAACAGGAAGCACTACCATTCCATAAATGTGCAGGTGGTATGCCAAGCTATGATCATCAGCCATGTTTGTGCGTGATTTTCTGGCTCCGCCCATGACTCCTACATCCTGCGGAACAGCATTGTACCCCGGCTGATGGAAAATCTACATCCAGAGCGTGCATGGCTTGTAGGTGAGTACACTGAGTCAAGTAGTGTGCTGTGTGTGACATGCTGTTCTCGTCAACTGTTTGTATCACAACATTTCTCTGTGTATGTCACACCTAGGTGACTCAGCGTATCCCAACAGGCCGTGGTTGCTGAGCCCACTGCGGAATCCAAGTACCCCGAGTGAAGTCAGCTACAACGAGGCACATGGTAGGACACGACGTGTGGTGGAGCGCACCTTTGGCCTACTGAAGTCCCGATTCCGGTGCCTGGCCCTGGACAAGAGCGGAGGTGCACTGTTGTATTTCCCACGAAAGGTGTGCCGGATAGTTGTAGCATGCTGCATGCTACACAACCTTGCCTTGCGCAAAGCCGTTCCGCTGATCATGGATGACGATGAGCAGCAGATGCCCCCTCCTGCACACCCACACACTTCCAGTGTGGACGATAGTGGTGAAGAGGAAGGTGTTGACCTGCGTCAACAGCTCATTGCCAACTACTTCCCTTGAATGTAAGTGACTTTGTAGACAAGTGACATTGTGTGTTTGCTTGGAAGTTACTATCAAGGATTTGATAACTCTAACTGCTGGCTGTTGTTGTGTGTGTGATGAGGGATGATGTGTGTGGCACAGGGTATGTGTATCCAGGTACATCATGTGTATGTTGAGGTTGTTGACCATTGCTAGGGGTGCTTGTTTTTGTGCCTTAATGCCTAGTGTTGTATTTCTGCTGTGAAGGCGTCACCTGATGAGGAAATGTCATTCTCTTGTGTCTTTCTAGGTTCATTCACCCTCTGAATGCCTCCTCTGCTTCACAGCTGTTGGAACATTGAAATCTGATTTGTCATTGTACATACTGGAATAAACATGTAGCTCACACAGACATAGGTATGTGAAGAGTGTTTATTTGGAATTAGTTTTTATGCAAGTGACGGGGATATGTACATAAATGTGAACAGTGAATAAATGAGTTGTCAGTCATGGTAGTTGAGACAAATAGTGTAGTCACCACAAAGCAGAAGTCACACAGTCCAACAGACTCAGGCTATCAACATGGCAATGTGGGCAAGAATAGTGAACATAGTCAATGCAAAGGGGAACAACAAGATACCATCATGGCTGGCTCTGTGAGTGGCGTTGGTATGGTGGCCTGCCACCAAATCCTCCCCTGTGGATTCTCGGACGGCCCCTGGTGCGTTTGGGAGGTGGGGCATCTGCTGCAGGGTCAGTGGTGTCTGAGAACTCATTCTCCTCCTGCACACCCCTCTCTGTGGCTACAGCTGGAATGTTGGGCTGCACAGCAGGCAATCCACTGGAGGGGGGTGGAGCGGCACTTGGGGCTGGGAGTCTGTCCCTCAGAACACCCACTAGCTGGCCAACAAGGTCGACAAGTTGGCCCATCCGTGTGTCCATGGACTGCTGCAGCAGGCGGATCTCATGCATGTCTTCTGCAAGCTGGCCCATTACTCCCTGGTTCTCTTGGTAGGCACCAAGGACTCTTGCAATGGTGGCCAGGGATTCAGGGTCATTGTCCTCCTGTGTCTCTGCCCCAGTTGTACTCCCACCTGCCCTCCTGACACGGACCTGTGGCATAGTCCCCCGACGCACTGGCACACTCTCCCTGTCATGCTGGGATTGTGTGGTGGTGTTGGTAACCACTGTGGCAGGGCGTGTGTTGCAGGCAGCAGTGGTGATGGTGGTGGTGGAGGCCACACAGGTCATAGTGGCAGGGGGCAGCACAGTTGTTCTTGCCGTGGTGGTGGTGGTGGTGGTGGAGCCCTCACAGGTTGTAGTGGCAGGGGGCAGCATGGTTGTTCTTGCCGTGGTGGTGGTGGTGGAGGCCACACAGCTCGTAGTGGATGGGTGCAGCACGGTTGGTCTTGCCGTGGTGGTGGTGGTGGTGGTGGGGACAATGAGGGCTTGAGACATGTTAGTCCCTCCCACACCAGAGGGGCCAGCTTGAGAATCCTCGTCGGAGAATGTTGGGGAATCTGCACCCGAGAGTCAACGTTCCAGGGGGGGAGACTGGCTCCTCATGTTGGTGTCATCCTCTGCAGTTAGTTGTTGATCTCCTATTGAACAGAGGTGATATGGTGATTGAGTTGCACGCAACAAGCTTGATGTTAGACAATTGTTTGAGACATTTGATACAACACACACTTTACAATGCAATGACTTTGTATGCCTGCTATATGCTGTGCACTATGTCATGACGTTGAGGTACATACCTTTTAAGTCCATGGTTTACGTTGGGAATTGATACTTGGTGCAGTGTACAGATCGTGTTAATACACGGACATGTCCTCATCTACCTAATTGTGTGACATCAATTTTCTGTTGTGCGTCTTTTCATTTAGCTGTTCATGTTATCTATTTCAACAGAGCTAGTAGGAACCATTGTCATGTTGTACATATCTTTGGAATCACATGTACTTCCCTTTTTTTCCATGTAGACCATGCATGTTTGGTGTTGAGATGGGCGTTCATGCTCAGACACCATGGCACTTCCACATTGCATTCTCTGCTGTGCACAATTGTGGGATGCATTTGTTTCACTTGTGACTTGGTGAGTATGAGTTCAAAATATGTGACAGTTACGTGCACTTAGATGTCTGCACACTGGATGTGGCATTGAAAATTATGCAAAGTTGGCTGACATGTTAGTGCTGATGTTGTTATGTGGCTACATGCATTTAGATGAGGATGGCGGGGTACATGCAGTCACTACCTACCTGTAAGTTTGATGAGAACAATGAAATGGCTGCCACATGGTTCTGGGTGGGGGGGACATGCTCCATCCTGCTGAACTGTGGGACAAGGGTGCCTGGTGGGAGTTGTAGTGCAAGCTTCCCACACACAAACACCCCTCCCTGTTAAGACGGCTACCTACCTGTAAGTTTGATGGGAAGAATGAAATGGCTGCCACATGGTTCTGGGTGGGGGGGACATGCTCCATCCTGCTGAGCTGTGGGACAAGGGTGCCTGGTGGGAGTTGTAGTGCAAGCTTCCCACACACAAACACCCCTCCCTGTTAAGATGGCTACCTACCTGTTAGTTTGATGGGAAGAATGAAATGGCTGCCACATGGTTGTGGGTGTGGGGAGTGCTCCATCTTGCTCAGCTGTGGGACAAGGGGGCCTGTTGGGAGTTGTAGTGCAGACTTCACAGCCACATAGACCCCTCCCTGTTGAGATGGCTACCTACCTGTGAAGTTACACATTGGAGGGAAATGGCTGCCCCATGTTTGGGGGTGTGGGGGATGCTCCATCCTGCTGAGCTGTGGGACAAGGGGGCCTGTTGGGAATTGTAGTGCTGGCTGCCTGTACATGTGCCCCCATGTAAATATTGTTATGTACCTTTGTGGTGGATGAGAGGGAGTTCTTGGGGGATCTGTGAGACCTGTTTGGGGGTAGTGTGGTGGACATGAGTACATTTGGGCCTAGGAGGTGTTGCTTTTTAGTTGTGCAAGCTACTACATAGCAGTGTTATGGCAGACTTTTGTTGGTACTTACCAGCCTCCATTCCCCCTCAATTCCAGTGCAACTCTCTGGGTGCAGTATGCCAAGCACCTTCTCTTCCCATGCGTTGAATGTTCTTGGTGGAATGGGAGGGCCACTGCCAGTCCGGTTTGCCAGCTCACGGTTCTTGCTGTTCTTCTCCTTGACCTTGCTCTTGAGGTCAGTCCACCTCTTCCTGATCTCCTTCCTGTTGCGTGGAACTTGCCCTACAGCATTGACTCTGTCAACTATCCTTTGCCACATTTGATTTTGCCTGGCTGATGGGGTCTGTTGGACCCTGCTTCCTAAAATATATGGCTCAACACTTATTATCTCATCCACCATGACTGACAACTCACCATCAGTGAATTTGGGCATCTTATGTGCCATGGTGTGTGATGTGCTGAGTGGTTGAGAGTGCAGGTGTGCAGGTGGTGGTGGTGGTGGTGATGTGTGTGGTGTGTGTGTGTTTGTGATGGTGTTATGTGTGCAGGGTTGCCTATCCTTTGTGTGATGTTGTTGGGCCCTTCTGTTCTGGAGTTGTGCAAAGAATTGTGGTCATGCAGGGGCTGGTTTTATGCTTAGCTATGTGGGTGGGTCCCAACTGGATATTCATGTCAGGTGTGTTGTCTGTGTTGGGCTGGGATTTGTAGTTCTTATTTGCCAGGGGCATGTGTTAATGGGCTGTTTTGGCTGTTTTCATTGGCTGAGCCAGATGCACAGCCACATTTGGTGGTTTTGTGGTGTAGTTGCTTCCGACCGCCATTACTATTTCCGCGCGGACGCCGCGGTCGGACTGCAATGGTCATTCCTCCAGCTCTCCCATTCATCATTGCTGTCAATCGCGGCGGTCGGAAACAAGCGGTCGTACCACTGGCACCGCGGTAAAATCATAATTGCACTCATGGGAATTCCGCTTGTGTATCGGCGGGTTGTGAGCTTTCCGCAGTGGATCCGACCGCCGTGGAGGGTATTTCGCATTTTCTGCACGTGCGCCGCCGGTGTTTCTTGGGTTCTGACCGCGGCGGTCCGATTTTTCCGGCGGTGCTTTGTAATGTGATCGGCGGTGGTGCGGGAAGCCATGCGGGCGGTCTTTTCCCATTGCCACGGCGGGCGGAATGGTTTTCCGACCGCCATCGTGATCGGCCCCTAAGTTCTTTCTTTTGGAGTAAGGTTAATGATAAAAATGTATGTTTAAGTGGTAATAGTATTTTATATATGTGTATTAAAAAAATAAATGTATGTATGACAATTAATTTAAGATAAACATTTTGGGCCCAATTCCGATCTCGCTAGGAAAGCCCTCTGTACGACTCGGATCCGGAGGGCTTTCCGAGCGAGACGTGCTACGGGAGTCCGAACGAGCGAGTACGATGCTGCTGTATGCCTATGGACTCGGTTCGCTCAGTCTCCCATTGAACTCAATGGGAGCCCGTGTACAGACACGTACACAGGCTCCCATAGCAGAAATGGGGTGGGTGGGGAAAAGCGTACACCCTGTGGCGGGCACACTGTGCATGCTTGGATCAGGGGGACCCATGGGCACCCCCGTGATAGATTCGGAGGGCCCCAGGTGAAGGGGGGCCTGGTACGGCCCCCCGAAGTACGCTTCCGACAGCCGTTTTGTCTCGCTGAGACCGAGGCGAAGCGGCTGTCCGAATCGTGCATCGTACTCGCTCAGTCAGAAATCGTCTCCATTGTGCGGCACGATTCGTCTACAAACGAGACGTACGGAGCGGTTCGGGTCCGGAAACGATTCGGTCGGCGCTTACGCGATCTTCGCATCGTACTTGGTCGTTCGGACTTGTGTAAGATTCGGGCGTAAACAAGGGCTACGAATCGGATCCAGAAAAGCCAAATCCAATTCGGAGGCCTTCTGAACGACATCGGAATCGGGCCCTTTATTGTAAATCAAGAAAAAAATAATAATATAGGAATTAAATACAAAACAATATTTATATTTTATTTATGTCTTTACTTTCATTCAAAGACTCAAGCAAAGAAATAATATGCATTTATTTTTATTAACATTGTTTGATATATATATTGTCATACAGAGAAATAACAATAAATTTTTTATTTTTGGATACATTGCATTTTTAGTACATATTTAAACATAAACATATAATATTTAAGTAAAGTCAGCATGAAACATTTTTATGTTTTTTTATGTTTTTTATAATGGAGAACTTGGTAAATATGTACATTTTTTACAAATAAAAGATGTAGTTGTCCACTGGTTTTTATACTTTTTTTAATACATATTTTTTTGGCAACAGTTATAGAATATTTATTTACATTGTAAATATGCATTAAATAATTACATATAGTGTACATTTTTAATAACATATTTTTTACAATTTTTTCATTGTATAACTTTTTAATATTTTTTGCACATTTTCTAATAAATAATATTATATTTTGTATAATATTATTTAAATTGTAAATACAAAAGAAATGATCAAGGTAAGAAAACATTTTGAAAAAGAAAAATATTTTTAACAATAATACATTTTTCATATTTTTAGCAAGCAGTACAAATTTGCTAACACATTGGTAAGTTAACATATTTTATTTTAATGTATAATAATAAATATATCTTATTTTCTCATATTTACTATTATAATTTAACATTCTTAAACAACAAAGAAAAAACATTTTGTACATTAATAATATTAAATAGTATTTTTTTTAACTTTTTTTGGATTACATTTCTAATGTACAGTGAGTTTAATGTAAAAAGTATTTTTATTATTTCAATTAGGTAGCCACTTTCTAAACTTAGGGGCCTATTACGATGGCGGGCGGACAAAGTCCGCCCGCCACCGTAACGGTGAATGGGACCGTCCGCCAGAGGTGCGGCGGTCCCGCTGTGGGCATTAGGATGCCACCGCCACGGTGGCATCCCCCATCCACAACATTGTGGCGGGCGGTGCACACAGCACCGCCCGCCACAATGCTGTGGATGCACGTTGTGCATTGGCATGCACAAGGTGACAGGCACCGCGCGGGGCCTGCTACGTTGTCCACGCCAATGTAGGGGGGTACCACAGATACCCCCCATGTGCACCCCCTACCCCCCCATCATTCCGGGGGCCCGCAACGGGCCCCCAACAGCAAAGACCGTATGCCTTTCCATGGCGGCAACGCCGCCATGGAAAGGCTGATCACCGGCTGCATCGCAATATGGATGGCGGTGTCTTGCAGACACCGCCACCATATTGTGCCCGTTTCCGCCCGGTCGACGAGTCGACCGCCCGGGCAGCGGCGGATGGTCTTCCCGTCCGCCGCGGACCCCCTCAGCCATCCTAATATGGCGGGGGTCATTCAGGCATGGATGGCGGGCGGATCGCCCCCGCCATCCTAATGGGCCCCTAAGTTGTATTTTGTAGGCTATCTGTGTTGTTTTAGGTCATTTCTGAGGGGAGAAACTCGCGGTTGGAAGCTGTGTCGCATCGGTTAAGGTAAGTTTAATTTAATTACTTTTAGGCTTAATTTAGGTGTGGGGCGAAGGTAGTTAGGTAGTCTATACTGTATGTAATGTTTGTATTTTGTGTTTTATGTGAGGTTTCGTTTGTAGGTTTGCGTATGCGAAATGTGTTTAGTGTGTTGATAGGTAGGTGTTGGGGTATGTTCTATATGTTAAATAATGTTTAAGATTAAGATATTATTAGTATGTTTATGTGTGTTTTTTAATGATTTTAATGTATATTTGTGCGATAGGGATTGTGTTGTTCTTTCTATGGGTTTTATTCGTTTGGAAGTTGCCATTGGGAGAAGTTTGCTTCTTTTTTTTTTTAAAGGAACTGTGTATTAGTTTCCAGTTAACTAATAATTATTTTACAGTTCCTTTATTTTTCGAGTTTTCCTGGAGCGTTTCTTTTTTTATTTACATTTTCGGGTTTTTAATGGATTCAAGTCTACGGATATGTTGCCGGCGGATTATATTTTACACAGTTGTATTTTTAATTTTTATTTGTGGACTTTTAACTAAGTTTTGGGATTTTTACACATTTGGATTTATTTATGGCAGTTTGGATTCAATTCTTCAGCAACAAAAAAGTAAGTTATTTTTAATTATTTACCATAGGAGGGAAATGTGATTTTTGAAATTGTTATTGATATTTTTAAATATATTAAATATATTTATGTCAATTATTTTTTTTAAAAGTTAAAATTAATTGACATAATATTTATATTTTAGATGTTTGCAAAGAAATGTTTATTTAAGAATTTATTTCAGAATTACGACTTTTCTATGTTTTTGTATTATTGTTTTAAAGTAGGGATTTAGCCCTTTAGTGTTTGGGTAGAGTCTTACTTTGTATTGTAAGTGCTCGAACATTGTTTTGGTTTGTTTAGTTAGTTTTGGACCAAGTTGTTTTACAGACTGTTCAAGTCTTAGGGGCTGATTACGATGGCGGGCGGAAAACCATTCCGACCGCCGTGTTAGCGGAAATAAACCGTCCGCATGTACCGCGGGAAAACCGGCGGCCATATTAGGATGAACCGCCAGAAAACTCCGACCGCGGCGGACGGATTCCACAAAAGATCGCCGGGAGCGTGCGGAGCAGGTGAAAATCCGTCCGCGGCGGTCGGATTTGCTGCGGAAAGACCCAAAACCGCCGCACGGCCAGCGGATTGACCGCACGTTATATTAGGATACCATTGCGGTGACAACGGAACGATCCGCTGTATCCAACCACCGCGATCGCAACTATTTATGAATGGGAGAGCCGGCGGAAGGGCTGTTGTATTCCGACCGCCTCGGTCGCTCCAGAACAGTAATGGCGGTCGACAAAAAAAACACACAACAAGGCTACCAAGTGTACCCATTAACCTGGCTCAGCCTCAAAAAGCACCTAACACACCCCAATGACACATCCCCATGGCAACTAAAAAAATTCAAATCCCAGGTCAACCCACATTACACACCTGACATCAATACTCCATTTTGACACACCCACCTAGCTGAGTATAAAACCAGCCCCTTCCCTGACCAGAATCCTTTGCTCAACTCAACTACTGAAGGAACCAACCCCACAGCACAAAGGAGAGGCAAATCACCACACATCTCACCAGCACAACCACACACACACACACCACACACATCACCTCCACCACCTTCATACCTGCACCTTTAACCCATTTGCACATCACACACCATGTCACAGAAGAAAATGCCCAAATTCACTGACAATGAGTTGTCAGTGATAGTAGATGAGGTAATCAGAGTAGAACCACATTTGTTTGGAAACCTGGTCCAACAGACACCATTAGCCACCAGAACGCAAATGTGGGCAAGGATAGTCAGCAAGGTCAATGCAGTAGGGACCATCCCGCGCTCCAAGAAGGAGATCATGAAGCGGTGGCATGACCTCAAGAGCAAGGTGAAAGAGAAGAACAACAAGAACCGTGAGCTGGCTCAGAGGACCGGCGGTGGCCCTCCCATTCCACTACGAACATTCACCGTATGGGAGGAGAAGGTGCTTGGCATACTGCATCCAGAGAGTCTCACAGGAATACCCGGGGGAGTGAAGGCTGGTAAGTACCAACAAGTGTCCACCATTACAATGCTATGTACTGCTTTGCACAACTACAAAGCGACACCTCCTAGGCCCAAATGCATTCATGTGCACCACACTCTCCCCAACAGTTGTCTCACAGATCCAACATTCACTCCCTCTGATTCACCCCAAAGGTAGCTAGCAACATTACCATGGGGGCATGTGTACAGGCAGCCAGCACTACAACTCCCACCAGGCCCCCCTGACCCAAAGCTGAGCCGGATGGTACACTCCACCCCACACCCACAACCATGTGGCAGCCATTGTATTTCACTCATCAAACTTACAGGTAGGTAGCCATCTTATGCTCTCTTGTCCCACCCCTGAGTAGGATGGAACACTCCCCCATCCAAGAGCCATGTGTAGCCATTCCCTTCCTCTGTTCTACTTCACAGGGAGGCAGCCATCTTAACAGGGAGGGAGGTTTGTGGATAGGCAGCCAGCACTACAACTCCCACCAGGCACCCTTGTCCCATAGCCCAGCAGGATGGAACACTCCCCCCCAACCATGTGGCAGCCATTGCATTTCACTCATCAAACTAACAGGTAGGTAGCCATCTTCACAGGGAGGGGTGTTTGTGGATAGACAGCCAGCACTACAACTCCCACCAGGCACCCTTATTCCACAGCTGAGCAAGATGGAGCACCCCACACACCCACAACCATGTGCCAGACATTGTATTTAACTCATCAAACTTACATGTAAGTAGCCATCTTATGCTCTCTTGTCCCACCCCTGAGCAGGATGGAACACTCCCCCATCCAAGAGCCATGTGTAGCCATTCCCTTCCTCTGTTCCACTTCACAGGAAGGCAGCCATCTCAACAGGGAGGGGGGTTTGTGGATAGGCAGCCAGCACTACAACTCCCACCAGGCACCCCTGTCCCAAAGCTGAGCCGGATGGTACACCCCACCCCACACCCACAACCATGTGGCAGCCATTGTATTTCACTCATCAAACTTACAGGTAGGTAGCCATCTCATGCTCTCTTGTCCCACCCCTGAGCAGGATGGAACACTCCCCCATCCAAGAGCCATGTGTAGCCATTCCCTTCCTCTGCTCCACTTCACAGGGAGGCAGCCATCTCAACAGGGAGGGGGGTTTGTGGGTGGGAAGCCTGCACTACAACTCCCACCAGGCACCCTTGTCCCACAGCTGAGCAATATGGAGCACCCCACACACCCACAACTATGTGCCAGACATTGTATTTCACTCATCAAACTTACAGGTAAGTAGCCATCTTATGCTCTCTTGTCCCACCCCTGAGCAGGATGGAACACTCCCCCATCCAAGAGCCATGTGTAGCCATTCCCTTCCTCTGCTCCACTTCACAGGGAGGCACCCTTCTCAGCAGGGAGGGGGGTTCATGGGTGGGAAGCCTGCACTACAACTCCCACCAGGCACCCTTGTCCCACAGCTGAGCAAGATGGAGCACTCCACACACCCACAACCATGTGCCAGACATTGTATTTCACTCATCAAACTTACAGGTAGGTAGCCATCTCAACAGGGAGGGGGGTTTGCACACAACAAACTAACAGGTAGGTAGACATCTCAACAGGGAGGGGGGTTTGCTCACAACAAACTTACAGGTAGGGGGTATATGGGTAGGAAGCCAGCACTACAACTCCCACCAGGCCCCCCTGTCCCACCCCTGAGCAGGATGGAACACTCCGCCATCCAAGAGCTATGTGTAGCCCATTCCCTTCCTCTGCTCCACTTCACAGGGAGGCAGCCATCTGAACAGGGAGGGTGGTTTGTGCTTTGGAAGCCAGCACTACAACTCCCACCAGGCCCCCCGTCCCACAGTTGAGCAGGATGGAGCACTCCCCACACCCACAACCATGTGGCAGCCATTGCATTGCCCCATCAAACTCACAGGTAGGTAGCCATCTAATGCCCTCCTGTCCCACCCCTGAGCAGGATGGAACACTCCCCCATCCAAGAGCCATGTGTAGCCCATTCCCTCCCTCTGCTCCACTTCACAGGGAGGCAGCCATCTGAACAGGGAGGGTGGTTTGTGCTTTGGAAGCTAGCACTACAACACCCACCAGGCCCCCCTGTCCCACAGTTGAGCAGGATGGAGCACTCCCCACACCCACAACCATGTGGCAGCCATTGCATTGCCCCATCAAACTCACAAGTAGGTAGCCATCTAATGTCCTCCTGTCCCACCCCTGAGCAGGATGGAACACTCCCCCATCCAAGAGCCATGTGTAGCCCATTCCCTTCCTCTTCTCCACTTCACAGGGAGGCAGCCATCTGAACAGGGAGGGTGGTTTGTGCTTTGGAAGCCAGCACTACAACTCCCACCAGGCCCTCTTGTCCCACAGCAGAGCAAACTGGAACACCCCCCCCAAACATGTGGCAGCAATTCCCCTCAACTGTGTCACAGAACAGGTAGGTAGACAGTGCATGCACCCTGCCATTACTCTCAAAATGCATGGAGCAAATTACCACACTAGCCCTCACATGTCAGCCAACCTGGCATAGATCCAATAGCCACTTCCAGTGTGCAAACAGAAATGTGTATGTAACTGTCACAGAAATTTCAGTTTGACTCACCAAATCACATGTTGAAAAAATTCAGGGCCCAATCATGCACATCACTGAATGCTATGTGTAAGTGCCATGGGGGCAGAGCATCAAGGCACATATGAACACAAAACATGCATGGTCATTTGTAAAAAGAAAGTAAAGTACATGTTATGACAAAGGTATGCTTTAGATTACAATGGCTAGTTCATGCTCAGATGTAACGTCTTCCATGCAGAGCAAACCGAAAAGACGTTTCACATAAAGTTGTTGTGCTGCTAGTTGTCAGATGAGGACATGTCCTTGTAATGACACAATCTGTACTTGGAACATGGGATCTATTGACATGTCACACCATGGACAAGTAATGTATGTACATCAACATCATGTCATGATGCTCAGTATCTTGCAGCCATACCACGTGATTGCAATGTAAACTGTGTGGTGTATCACATGTAACATCCAAACGTCTAACACCCAGTGTGTGGGGTGCCCTTCAATGACCATTTCACCTCTGTTCAACAGGAGATCAACAATTGACTGCTGCAGATGACAACACCGACCTGCAGAGCCAGTCTCCCCCCCCCCCCCCCCCCCCGGAACATGGACTCTCGGATGCAGACTCACCAAGTTCATCGGATGCGGAGGCCGAACCTGGCCCATTAGGACTGCCAGGGCGCACCACGTCCCAGGCCCCCACTGTCCCCACCACCTCAGCAACAACAACCACGCTGACCCCTGCTGCAACAACCTGTGCTGCCTCAACCACCACCACCAGTGCTGCCTGCAACACTCTCCCTGCCTCAGAGGATACCAACACCACCCCACAATCAGAGGAGGGCAGGGAGAGTCTGTGGGTGCGTCGAGTGGTAACGCCACAGGTCCGGGACAGGTGGGCAGGTGGGAGGTCAACTGGGGGACAAAATCGACAGGACACTGGGACCGAAGCCATGGCCAACATCGCCAGAGTCCTTGGGGCATATGAACAAACCCAGGGACACATGGGCCAGGCTCTGGAAGAATTGCGTGAGATCCGCCTGCTGGTGAGGTCCTTGGACACACGTATGGGCCAAATCGTGGACCTCATGGGCCAGCTTGTGGGGGTTCTGAGGGACAGTCTTGTGGCCCAAAGGACAGCTCAACCTCCCTCCAGTGGCCCGCAGGTTGATACTCCCACCACCTCATCTGCGGCCACAGAGAGGGGTGAGCTGGAACTGGATGACTCCTCAGACCCCGCTGAGCCCGCAGCAGAGGCCCCTCCTGTAAAAGGCAAAAGGGGCCGTCCGAGAAACAACACAGTAGGATCCCGTGGCAAAGCACCAGCCAAACTCAGGTCAAAGAGACAGCCGTGATGGCACCTCCCTTCACCTTGACATTGGCTTTGTGGACTATCCTTACTCACACTGCCATGTTGATGGCAGGTGTCTGTTGGACTGTGTCACCTCATCAATGTGGTGACTACTCTATTGTCTCGTTTACCATCACTGACAACTCATTAATTCACCTAGCACCATTTTCTCAAACATCACTTGTCTGTCACAAACATTCTTTGTAAATAAACACTCCTTACACACCTATGTCTTTGTGTCAGCTCCATGTTTATCACAGGATGTACAATGTTGACTCTGATTCCAATGTACCAGAAGCTCTGATTGTGACGAGGCATTGAGAGGGTGAAGGGACCTAGAAAGACACAAAAGACCAAGGCCATCACAGCCAGTACACAACACTAGTCATCAAGCTACACAACCCAGCACACATTACAATGAGAAACAACACCAACATAGACGTCATGTGGCTGGTCATGACTACACTGTGCCACAAACATCAGCCATCAACACAGAGCCAACAACAGGCAGCAGTTAAAAAGGTCCCCTAGGCCTTTACACTACCATCAAAGACAGCAGACAATGGCACTGTTGTACAATGTCACTCACACTCAAGGGAAGTAGCAGTTGATGAGCTGGTGATGCAGGTCGACACCTTCCTCCTCTCCACTATCCTCCTCACTGGACATGTGTGGGTTTGCAGGCGGGGGCATCTGCTGCTCATCATCGTCCAGGATCAGGGGGATCTCTTTGCGCAATGCCAGGTTGTGGAGCATGCAGCATGCAACTACGATCTGACACACCTTTTGGGGAGAGTACATCAGTGCCCCTCCGGTCCTGTCCAGGCACCGAAATCGAGACTTCAGAAGCCCAAAAGTACGCTCCACCACACGACGTGTCCTCCCATGGGCCTCATTGTAGCAGACTTCACCCGGGGTCCTGGGATTCCTCAGTGGGCTCAGCAACCAAGGCCGGTTGCGATATGCAGAGACACCTAGGTGTGAGATACACAGACCAACTTTGTAATATGACTGTGGCAGAGGACAGCATGTCACACATACAGCACGCTACTTGACTCTGCGTACTCACCCACAATCCAAGCACGCTCCGATGCAGATTTGCCATCAGCTGTGGTACGATGCTGTTACGCAGGATGTAGGAGTCATGGGCTGATCCCGGAAATTTGGCACAGACATGGGAGATTATCATATCCGCCTGGCATACTACTTGCACATTGATGGAATGGGAATGCTTCCTGTTCCTGTAGATGTGCTCACGTGCCTGTGGTGGAACCAGGCCAACATGTGTGCAGTCAATGGCACCAACAACATTAGGGATGTGGGCAAGGTCATAAAAATCACCCTTCACAGCTGCCAATTCATGTGTCCTGGGGAAATGGATGTAGCTGTCCTTGTAGGTCATCATAGCGGACAGGACATCACGTAGCACCATGCTGAACATTGGTTGAGACATCCCACCTGCGCTGGCCACCGTGTACTGGAATGAACCAGTTGCAAAAAAATGCAGGGCCGCCATCACCTTACATGTTGGTGTCAAAGCAGTTAGATAGGTTCTGTGAGGCCTCAGATGGGGCTCCAACAGAGCACATAGGTCTTGAAGGGTAGGTCGATCCAAACGGAATTTCCGTATGATATCCTCATCCTCCATGTCCGCAAGCAATGTGAATGGACGATGCACATTTGGTCGCCTCCTAGGTAGGATGAAAGGGGACACATGTCAATTCAATTCCCCTCTGAGATGTGTCCAACATCTTACGTTTTGACTGACACAGCGCCAACAATGAATGGCCTGAAACTACAGCTTACAGCACAAGTCACATGTAGAGACACCTTGATCTAAAGTAGTTGTACACGTGTCCAGTATTTACACAGTGAGTACCACCACAACAGATTCAGACTATGTGAATGCCAAAAGGTACATTCCTACATCTTGTGTCACCAGCCCTGAGAGTAGTTGACACAGCACATGTCTGAACCAGCAACACTGCTGGCTTCTACGTAGCTGCTATACCTGCCACACCTTCTTGCGTAATTCGGACAGGGCACACATTACCAACACAATGAGCACAGTGTGTGCATAAAGATCAAGTATCAACATGAGTTCAGCAATGTACACAGTGAAATATGCACATTATGTAGTCAGTCCTTCATTACTGTGGGTTGCTTAGCCATCTCACACATTGACATGTGTACATATTTGAGAGTCCATCACACATCAGATCTGTGTACATGCACAACAACATCATAAGTGACATGTGAGGGAGTACATGCCAATGCATGTAATCCTGTGCACTGTCATGGCATGTGTAGTCATCAGTGAGTTAAATGTCACACTAGCATTGAATTACACTATCTGGTGGCATGATTCATAGTAAGTGTCTACTGTTCAATGCTGAGAACTGGCCATTGCCATTGCTACAGCATGATGTGTCCATAGGTGCCGTAAGCGTGCACCGCCACTGCAATCACGGCCATAGGCACCAAGGTAAAGATGCCAAATAGCAGTAGCGACCGCCTGGCCCCTGCGGTGTGGCACCGCCAATGCCCATGCCCCTACAGACAATGGGATCCGCAATCGCGGTAGTGAAATGCACTTTTGAAACCCGCGGTAGGCGTGCTCCACCACCGCAATCATGGCCATAGGCACCAAGGTAAAGATGCCAAATCGTGGTAGCGAACGCCTGGCCCCTGCGGTGTGGCACCGCCAATGTCCATGCCCCTACAGCCAATGGGAACCGCAATTGCGGTAGTGAAATGCACTTTTGAAACCCGCGGTAGGCGTGCTCCGCCACCGCAATCACGGCCATAGGTACCAAGGTAAAGATGCCAAATCGCGGTAGCGACCGCCTGGCCCCTGCGGTGTGGCACCGCCAATGCCCATGCCCCTACAGCCAATGGGAACAGCAATCGCGGTAGTGAAATGCATTTTTGAAAATCGCGGTAGGCTTGCTCCGCTACCGCGGGCCGGTCATTGGATGCAATTGAAAGATGCACGATTGCGGTAGCGACCGCCTGGGCCCCGCGGTGTGACACCGCCAATGCCCATGCCCATTCAGCCAATGGGAACCACATTTGCGGTAGTGAAATACAATTTTGAAAATCGCGGTAGGCGTGCTCCGCTACCGCGGGGCCGGTCATTGGTTACATTTGAAAAAAGCTGATCTGGAACACCAATTGCAGCATCTGACTACCACTGAAACAACCCCAGGGGGCTATATATGTCTGGGAGAGAGCCACACATTTCCACTGAATCCAGACACTGCTACCTGACATTCTTCATCCCCAATTGCTGCTGTTCCTGTCTCCTGGACCCAGTGATGGCGAGAACTGAGAACATCAGGGCCCGTCCCTTCACCACAGAGGAGCTGGAGGTCCTGGTGGACGAGGTGCTTTCACAGTATGGGAGGCTATATGGTGCTCCTGATGTAATGGTAAGTGTTTCAGAGTGAAAGTTGGCGTGTGCAAAGAGTGCACACATGAAGTTGATCTGCTGTAGTATGTGCCTGTGAGTGCAAGTTTGTGTAATACACTGCCTAGCATGCTGACTTCATGTCAATGTATTTTGTAGCCTATTTTCCACAGATCCATGGCTGCATTTCAGGATGGGAGGGACATGCAGTATTTTTGCAGCCATACAGTAACACTGCTGGTTTGGAAAGTGGAAGTCAGAACAAACATTGCCTGTGCTAATGGATGTCAGTGTCCATGAGCTCTACACATGTTCATTTGTGACATTACAAATGTGTTTCGTCCAGAGGGTACTGAAGGATGTGTGTCCATTTTTAGGTCTCGCCCTGAAGCCAGCGCTTGCGCTGGTCTGGGCGAGACATTTTGTAAGTGGGCTTTTAGAAATGCGACCACTTTTTTTTGGGCTTGCCTAGAGCATGCGGGTACGCGCACAGTAACGCGCATTCCTCGCATGCTCCAGGTGCCATATGTCTTTCCTCTCACTTGCTCCTCCCCCACCACAGAGCACTTCTCGGGGCCGCGCGGCCGTGTCACTTTCACGGCCGCGCGTCACTTGCTCTCCCGCTCCTCCCCCACCACAGAGCGCGTCTCGCACGGCCGCGCGGCCAATGCTTGTTTTATTTAGTTTTTGCGCGCACGCACACAACTCCCGGTCGCGGCCGAAATTCTTGCTCGCGATCACTTTCGCGCGCACCATTTGCTTGTTTGAACACTTCTCGCCCCTTCCTTGCTGTTTTCTGTGCATCGCTCATTACTTGTCACTTTTATGTGCATTTCTCAGTCTTTCTTTGCTACTTCACTGTGCATTACTCCTTCCTTCTTATTCCTTCTTTGCTGCTTTTCTGTGCGTTTCTCATTCTCTTTCTGCCACTTTCATGTGCTTTTTTCATTATTCTGCAATCTTTCTTTGCTGCTTTTTGAACTTTTACACTGATTCTGTGCCGATCTGCTGGGCATCTGCCACTCTTTCTCATTCATTCTTTGCTGATCTTCTGTGCTTTTGCCTTTCATTCTTTAACATTTTTCTCTGCCCTTTTCACTCAATCCTTGCTGCTCTTGGCTTCTTTTAGTCTCAGCTCTTCTCTTCGAGTTTCGAACTCAATTGCTCTCTTAACTCCTCTTCTTCCTTTTTCTCACTCTTTTGCTCTTCTTCCTGCCCTTTTCCTGAATTTGCGACCTTCCCTGCTTCCTCTCCCACGCCGCACTCCCTTCTCGGTTCCTGCCAGTTACTTAGCCCAACCCATTGCCCCAGAGACCCCCGCTCCTAATTCATGTCCGCCGCAGCTTGGATGCACAGCCCGTATGCGCCCCTCCCGTGCCCAGCGCCCGATTCCTTGCTTTCACTCCCAACACTGCTACGTCTCTGCTTCCCTCTCCTCACCCTGAACCTTGAATGCACCTTCCAGTGCTGCTGCTACGCCTCGGTAGTCGACTGCGAAGGTGCCTTCCCCTGTTCCACCTGACACTTTTCCTGCACCTTCCCACACCTTCACACCACCCTCACATGCACCGCACACAACACTCACCTCTCCCTCGGCCACGCACACCTACACACCTCTCCCCACCCCTCCCTGTTCTGCCTTCTCCTCAACAACACCTCCCTCAATAAACACGCTACTGAAATATGGGACCTGCTGCACGACCACACATTGAAACTGCTCTTCCTCACAGAAACCTGGCTGATTCTATCGACATTACCACACCTATTCCCCAGGCACAAGGTTATAAGACAGGACAGAATTAACAGACCCAGCGGAGGACATGTCATCGTTTTCAAAGAGCTCATCAAGTGTTCCACTGCCTCAGCTAGCACCAACAGCACTGATGCTGGATGTGTTTATTGTGCCAAAATGGCTTCTTTGTCATCTTCAATGCAAGATGGTGCACACTCTGAAATCCGTAAAAGTGCACTCTCTTAATGCTTTATTTTAATAAATATATTTAGGGTGATCACCAACCTCTAGTTCAGTGTGGACACTTTCTCCAGTCCTTGTCTTCTCTCTCTGTACGTCACACATCTCTTTCAATAAACCTCAGTGCCCCACAGCACTTACCTCTCATGACCTCAACTTGCCACCTCTCTCCGATCCTACCTCTAGATCTCTAGCTCTCGGTCAGCTCTCTGCCCCTCTCTTCTCCTCAAGTGCCTCTCTCTCTCTCTCTCTCTGTCTACTTTCTCTTCTTTCTGCATCTTGCTGCTCTGTTTGCATCTCATCCCCCTTCATTTCTCTTCCATTTACTTCCCCTCCCTCTTAATTTCATCTCTTTATCTTACCCTTTCTATCATTTTTGCCATCTATACCTTACCTTTCTCTACCTCTCGCATGCCTCTTTCTACCTCACCATTCTCTCTTTCATTTCTCTCTCTGCCTCACAACTCACTGCCTCATCTCTCTCTTCCCCACCTCTCATACACTATCTAGACTCTCAATTTACATCACCTATTGGCCTTCTATGTCTCTCTTTTTATTGATGTCCTCTTTCCCTCGCCTTTCCCATAATTTTATTTCTTTCTCTCTACAATGCTCTCCCTACCTCTTCCACTCCATCTATCACTCCCTTTGCTTTCATCTCTCTTTCTATCTCCTTCACTGTTTCCGTTCACTCTCTCTGCTTCCAATGTCTCACTCGTTTAATACATCTGTCTTACCTCTGTCTCTCTCTCTCCCTATTTCACCATTCTCTACTTCTCCCTCGCACTTACTCTGTATTAACCTCATCTCTCTACCTCATCTGCACCTCTTTTTCTCTACTTCTCATATCTTTCTATTTTTCATCCCACCGGCTCTACCTGCCTCGCTACTTTGTTTACCTGACCTGTCATTCTGTGCTTCACCTTTCTATTTGTGCTATCTCATTATAACTCACCTCTCTTCCTATCTTATTTCTCTCTAGAACTTGCCCCTCGGGTTGGCACCTTTCTTACCAGCCTACATTTAAAACTGCATGCCAGGCCTCTAAAAACAAGCATTGGCATAGTCAATAGGTCTCGCCTTTGGGACCTTATACGTTTTTAGACATGCAACAGTTGATGTTATTGCACCAAGGATATTGTGCTGCATAACTAAATACTTATAAGGTCCCAAAAGCGAGACCTATTGGCTATGCCAATGCTTGTTAATATTGCCACCATGGATATGTAAGCATCATGCACAAGATTGAAATGCCTGAGGGTGACACTCTTGGTGGAAATGCACCTATGACACATCATATTAATGTACTCCTGAAACATCCTCCTTCCCTTGTTTTCATTATGTGTACTGACTCGCATGTGTAGGCACTGTTTGCCCTCTCATATTGTACATGCATGTGAATGTTCTGATGGCCCACGTTTAACCTCAGTGTGAGTCCCCCTGGCCTGCACAGATACTGCCCAATTTGCCTGGGACATATCAGTAAATGGACAGAGTGAGACATATGTGTTGTCTGCCACCCTATTCATCAATGTTCTATCTTAGGCCTGTGGATTGCACAAGACAGACCTTATGAGAAGGGTGTGAGAATGTAAGATCATGTCCCTAAATGTGACCTCCATGACACAGTGAGCTGAACATATCTGTATAGCTCTGCTAAGTTTGTGCATGCTCCTGTACTGAGACACAGTGGTACATAACCCAGTGACACTGAAACTTCCTCTTCTTGTCTCCCATGCCTGCAGCTTAAAGTCCGCCAGCGTAAGGCCTTATGGAGGGCCATTGCACGCAAGGTGCGGGTTCTGGGTGTCTCCAACCGACGGCACACACACTGTCACAAGAGGTGGGATGACATCTGCCGGCTGAGCAAAACGTGGCAGAGATGACGCTGGGGCTGCTCCCTCGGACTGGCAGGTTGGCGCGCAGGAGCATGACACCACTAATGGCCGCATCTTGGCAGTGACACAGCCAGAGCTGGATGGACGTTTGAGGGCCCATCAGCAGCAAGTTGGGGGTGAGTATTCTGTGAAGGGTGACTTTGGGTGTGAGTGACTGCATGTATCCCAACCCTGAGCCAGTGCGGAGCTCTGTGATGTTTCTAGTGTGATGCAATGGCTTGTAAGTGGCCTCTGTGTTGAGTGCAGCTGTCATGCATTTTTGCTACGTGTACTTTCTCATGTGTTTAAGATAATGGCCCTTGTCATTGCAAGATGAGATGTGGCCTTCTGACATCTGCTGCATTATGGGTGTCATAGACATCACCGGGAAGTGTACAGCAGTGTGCCTCATCTTAGTGTGCTTTCTTCGATGTGTGCAGTGCCTGACTTTGGAATTGTGAGAACTACACATCTGACACCAATGTGCAACGGTCGTTGTGCTTCAAGGCACAACATGGTGGACATCTGTAGCTCATGGCCATAGTATGAGAACATTTTTGAGTCAGCATCTGTGTTGGCCCATTAAAGTGACTCCGTATGTGACTGTGACAACATCTTGAGATGTACATCTATCTCACCTACAGACATGTAGGTATGCTTACAGTAATCAGTATGTCAGGTTACCAGGAGGCACGGGCCAGCTATTTGGCTGTGTGAACGTCACCTGGGTCATTAATGCCAACTATGCATGTTTCCATGCATCTTCTGAGTTTTGCATTAAGGTTGCACCTGCAGACTGCACAGGGTGGTGTGCAACATGGGGGTATCATGTTCTAGTTTTGTGCTTTGCTTGCATGTGATGTTTGTGAGTATGGCACCATACTGAACCTACGTCTCTTTCTTTTGCAGCATCTACAGAGGGCACAGAAGGACAGGGGACAGACACCAGTGGCGAGGCATCTGGCACGACTGCTACACATGAGCACACTGACACTGATGTGACCAGCGCCTCGGAGGGGGACAGGAGTGCCCTTGAAGAATCACGCCCAGAAACACCAACCTCAACATCATCTGACTCCAGCGGTGGCTCCTCGATGTAGGCGGACACAGGGAGTGGGAAATCTGCCTCTTCTTCCACCACACATCGTCCAGTGCCCACCCTCCCGGCTACAACCACTAGTGCTGCCCGTGCCCGCAGCAGTAAGAAGGGTAGAGTGTCCTTCCCCCCAGGCCCCGCTGCCCCTGCACCTGTCTCCCCTTCTGCCCTCAGTGTTGAGGCGGTGGACCTTTTGCGCCAGCTGTGTGTGGGTCAGACTACTCTCCTGAATGCATTCCAGGATCATGACAAGAAGTTGACACAGGTAGTTGCCTTCATGGAGGGGATTCATTCTGATGTGGGTGGGCTACACAGAACTGTCCAGTCTTTGTCCTCCACAGTGACGGCAGCCATTCAGTTGTCACAGGCTCAGAGTCCAGCTCCAGTCCCTTCGGCAACCACCCTGCCAGTGCCAACATCTGACGAGAGTGACCACACACCACAGCCCTCAGGCTCCAAATACTCAACACGCAGCACACAACAGCAGCACTCCAAGCGGACCAGAGCACAGACACCATCCCCAAAACAAAAACCAGGCACACAGGAGCGCAAAGGCAAAAGCCCTTCAGGTGACACTCCGGGCCATCAGGCCAAGAAGCAGGCCTCAGGCTCACATGCATCCAAATCAGCCCCATCCAAGGACACTCCCGTCCCCAAACCTGCTCCCAAAGACAAACACACAGTTGCCCTGCCTGCTGTGAAGCTGGTGCCTGCAAAGAGTCCGCAGAAACAGATCTCCAAGGCAGTTTCACCCACAACCTCAACTCCCACCCACACCCCTGTGAAGCTGGGACAGGAGAGCAATGTTGGGGGTTCACCTGGTCAACAGGAGATGGAGGGGAAAAGGCAAGGCCAGCCCAAGCGTAAGACCAGATCCAGCAAATCCCCACAGGGAGAGCCACCTGCACCTGATGCACCTTTGGTGGAGATTGAGTCTGTTGTGCCCGCACCACTTCACACTCCTACCAAGACAATTCTTACCTATCAAATCCCCAAGAAGTGGAAAGGCAGCCCTCCACATTCTCCCTCACACACTGTGTCTTACGGCAGCATGTCTCCGCCTCCCCGTGCCACCATGCCACCCGGTCCAAGCAGCCCTCCGGCTCACAAAGCCACTGATGCCTCTACCTCAGCTGCTCCTCTCTCTCCCAGGTCCAGTCCTCCAACTGGCCCTGATAATCAGCCACCTCCCAGTTCAACTGACAGCCAGGTCTGAGGCAAAGTCCCCCTCCCAAACCCATCTCTCCCACAGCTGTGCCTGGACTGCCCATTTGTGTCCCCCGAGCTGTGGTATGTCCCATGGCAGTGTACGGTGTTACCCATTCCCTGTGCAAGTTCTCATACACACATGTACATACTTTGAACTATGGACTGGCCACTGGCCTTGCTGTTTGTCACTTTGGATGCCCATTCCCTGTGCAGGTTCTCATGCACACATGTACATACTTTGAACTATGGACTGGCCACTGGCCTTGCTGTTTGTCACTTTGGATGCCCATTCCCTGTGCAGGTTCTCATGCACACATGTACATACTTTGAACTATGGACTGGCCACTGGCCTTGCTGTTTGTCACTTTGGATGCCCATTCCCTGTGCAGGTTCTCATGCACACATGTACATACTTTGAACTATGGACGGGCCACTGGCCTTGCTGTTAGTCACTTTGGATGCCCATTCCCTGTGTAGGTTCTCATGCACACATGTACATACTTTGAACTATGGACTGGCCACTGGCCTTGCTGTTTGTCACTTTGGATGTCCAATCCCTGTGTAGGTTCTCATGCACACATGTACATACTTTGAACTATGGACTGGCCACTGGCCTTGCTGTTTGTCACTTTGGATGCCCATTCCCTGTGCAGGTTCTCATGCACACATGTACATACTTCGAACTATAGACTGGCCACTGGCCTTGCTGTTTTATAATTTTGATGCCTATCTGGGTAATATGTAATAAAGACAGTTACTCCTGTTGTCTGCTTTGTCAGTGTCCTTGCTAAATGAAATGTGTTCTGGGTGGGTATGGTTGCATGTGACACATGCTCTGTATGCCACTTTAACATTGCCAATTGCTTGTTTTACTTTTTCAGAGTTTGCCAGAGGTGACAGGCACTTTTGTTCTTGTTGACTCTGAGGATTGAGGGTGCAATGATGGTGTTTGTGATGATCTACTGTTATCCTAATCATTCTAGGGTCATGTTTGCTAAATCGTAGACATGTCATGTTATGCTGCAATACCACAACAGAGGTGAATCCTATCCACAGGATTACTTGCGGGGTGGCCACGGTCCATCATATCAGTGTGATCTTTCTTGATGTATGTAAAGCAGTGTTGATGTGTGGTCATCTTGTGTAGGCCTGTCTTCCTAGTCACATGGCTACATTTGGATATGTGAACTTGAGTGGTCATACAGTGTGGATGGGCTGTCATTGTCAGTAGTGTTGATATGTGTGTGCCCCTGCAATGCCAACTGCACACATGTATGATCCAGGTAATGAGTGTCTGTTTGTTTCAATTGTCTGCCATGTGCTTCAGATTGTGGGCACATGTAGGAGTTGTAGTTTGGGAACTGTGCAGTGTGTTGGTGTGTCCTTGCACTCCTGGGGGACACCTACTTGTTGTTGCTGCCAGTTGTGAGTATGCAGAGTGTGTGACTGCCATGTCTGTGTTGTGTTTTGTTGATCAGCCATGTGTCTTGTTACTGTTTGTGCTCACTGTGCAGACCTGCTCAGCCACACTGACATTATTTGTGTGTTTTCTCATGCATTGCTGTCACTTGACCCATTTTTGGCTCCATGATGGTATGTGGTATGTGGAGTCATGCCATCCCCTATATGTGCTTCTGATGCCTACACATTGTGAGTAACTACTCTATGTGTTTGTGTTCTGTGCACTCCTCACCTGTCCACTACTGACGTACACACCACTTCAATCTCATGTCTTCCACCCCATGGCTTGCCAGTGTGTGAGCCTCCCCACCACTTCATAGTGTGGCACTATGCTGTATGAGGCTGAACTGTGTACAGGCCCAATGTGACACTCACGACAGTTTCCAAATTAGTTATGTGCCATTTTCTTCTACTGGTTTGCTGTCATGGTTGCTCATGTGCAGTGCATATGTTTGAGCAGCACAGTCCTCTAGTCATGTTGTTTGCATCTGGGCTTCCCTGAGTTGTTCATCTGTGGGAGATGGGTAAGCTGTATGTGTGTTTGCTGGGGTTCTGCTACCCTTCCTGAGTGTGATGTTATGTTTGTGCTGTGATGATTTTTGTTGTGGGAGTTCATGGTGTGGCACTCAGATATGTGTGCTACTGGTTTGGTTGTTGTGTACACACTGCTTGGTGTGCATGCAGTGCTGTCAGTGTATGTTGCCTTGTACGTGCCTGGTGTGCATCCCCCTGATGTCCAGCTGAGTTTGCAAAGTGATGGATTGGTCTGTGCATCTGTTGTGTGTTTGTTGTGGATGTATGCAGTGTTTGTCCTGTGTTGGCTCTTTCTACTGGCAGATGCTATGTGTGTGTGAGGTTCTATTTGCATGACATTGTGTGTAAGTAGTTGTTGCTGTGTGATACATTCAGATGTGTGTTGCAAGTGTAGTGTGCATTACTTGTGTGTCTGTCACATGAAGCAAGGTGGATTCTTGTTCCTGAGCTTGTTTTGAGTGCACACTAGTGGTTTATGCTCCTATTTTGGGCCTGTCACTTGTCAGGATTGCTAAGGCTAGCCCCCGGGAGCTTTCTGCCCCGCCAGCCGTTGGAGGACGTCTTTTATTGAATTCGCCACCCGTCGAACGAGATGAGGAACCTCAGACTGAATGTGCGCGTGTGAACGCCCCAACTCTTGGAATTCGGATCACATTTGCAATATACACCTAAAACAGGCTCTAATCTCGGAGCCTAAGAAGCCCTTATGTTCATCTTATGCCGTTTTCCACATGGATTTATTGGGTTGAGCTGGTCTCAACCTAACTTTCCCTATCCAAGGCTATATATCTGGATACCCTGCATCAAAGTGGTTCTGTCGTTGTGTCCCACTTTCTGATCTGCTCGCCCTGATGAAGGTGTGACCCGTATTGGGTTAAGACACCGAAACGTGCGTTGGCGCTGGACAACTTCGTGCCCCCAGAACTTTCTACTACCTTTCAAGGAGAGGACGCACGATAGCTGTTGTTGTGAACATGTTGGATTTTGGACGACTTTTCTTGTGACAAATTGCTCGAGTGGTGAGAGTGTTTGAGTATGTGTGTATTTGTGGTTGTGAGTGTTTGTAGTGCATGAATGTGGGACCTTATTTATCTGTTTTGTTTTGTATTTATAAAATTATGTCTTATGTTATTGTGGTTCAAACCTTGATGAAAACATTGTGAATATCAAAAACTATAAAATAAAAAATATATCTATTTTGTTATACAGACAAAAAAACTTTCTCTATTTTGTTCAGGGGAATTGTGTTGTTGTTAGCCTAGCGAGATTACTATCTTACTGTGACCCTGACGGGCACTTTCTATATTATTGCCAGACAGGTTGGGTTCTTTGATTGTCACTTGTCAGGATTGTGCATGTGCATGCTTGTGGTACACTGTGACACCATGTTCACTGGATGAGTGGTGTGGTGTCTCTGGCTGTGTTAGCTGATTGTCCCATTGATCCCAGTTGGTGTTCATGTGTGTTTTTTGATGATGCAATTCTTGTTTGTGTTGGGGTATGGTGTCTGTGCATTGGCCCTGAGTGGCAATGTTGTGTACTCCTGTTCTGTCTAGGGTCACATTGTCTTTCCACTGTTTGGTGGCACATGTCTGGGCTTGTTGGACTGCTGTGGATGTTGTTTGTGAGCTTTGTGTTTGACAGTTGTTTTTGTGTCAGCATTGGTTCAGGCATCCGTGAGTGTGATGTTTGTGGATGCAGCACAGGGTGTGTGATTGGTTGTCAGTGAACTCACAGGACCTTATTTGCACCATTATGTGTGTTTCTCACAGGTGTGGAGTGTTGCAGGTGTGAGGTGCTTGGGTGAGGGGCATGTGTGAAGGTCCTACTTGTGTTTGACAGTCAGGGAGTGTGACAATGAGCCATGTGTGTTGTGCTGATGACATACACATGTCAAGTAAGTTGACACAGATGTGTGGCTGGTCACTGTATGACTTCAGACACTTCCTATCATTCCTGTGCCTATGCATGGCTTGCCTTGATGTCTCCCTGAGTTGTTGCAAAGAGGTCACTTTGGTTTAATTTCACTCACTGTGCCACCCATGTCTGATTTGTTGGCTTAAGGGTGGTGTGATATGTTCCTTCTCTTGCATGTGATGTGCAGATGCTATGTGGCTTGCTCCATGATTTTCCAGCACTTTTCCCTTTTGGTTGGGCCATTTCTGGTCCTCCATTGCTGTTGACCTATGGTATGAGTATGTGGCTGGGTGTCAGTGTTGGGTGTTTGTGTGTGACTTGAAAGGCAGTGTGGACAGTTCAGTGGATGTTCATAGGCAGTGTGAGTCTTCATTTTGTAATCATGCTCAGTTTGCTACACATGAGTGGGAGATGGGTGTGAGGAGGAGGTTTGTCCAGCCCCTGAGCTTCTGTGCAGGGTGTTCCTCTTCACCCCCACCTTCCAAGTCAGGCTCCCTTGTCCTTTGGTGTGTGGGCTGCAGGCTGCAGGCTACACCTGGCAGATTAATTGTGATGGGGGGGCACAGGAGGAGCACACAGCAGGTTCACAGATGGGTGTGGGAGGCCTAGTGTGGGTAGGGTGAAGGTGGAGCGCTGGAAACCTGCCCAGACTGCCCATGCCTGGCGCCGGCCCTGCCTACTACATTGTGTGCAGGTTTTCCCGCGTCTTCACCGCTGCGGTGACGTGACCGGGACATTGCAGTGATTTCACGGTTGATGGGTGACCCGGATGCGGAGGGGTGAGTTTCTATCAGGTGGGACATGTGTGTGTACACTGGGGGATATGTTCCTGTCCCCACCAGAGTGTCTGATGTGGACAGGAACTGTATGTCAGCACAGGAGTTGTGTGTTGTGGTTGTGTGCGGAGTTGTGTATTTGCGTACCTGCGGCGTTGTCCGCGATGGTGCATTATTTGCTGGTAGTGGATGAGGTACAGCGCCGGAAAGGCTTGTACAGCTGGATTCATTGCGGTCAGGACCAGGTGGAGGGGGCCGGGAGTCTGGTTTTGCGCTCCGCTGTCGTGCTTCCGCCGTCTCTGGGTGGGTGGATTCTCCGCTGCGGTGTGATGGGCTGTTTGCAGCATCGTAATTTGTACGGCGGACGGGACGTCATTCCGCGCGGCGGTGTGGCTCTATTGGCTGCCTCCGCCGCGGTGGCGGGCCAAATTTCTGGCGGTTCGCGTCACTCCGCAGCGGACGGAAAATGGGCTATGTTTGCCCATTGTAATATGGCGGGCGCGAGGACCGCTGCTGGTGTGCGGAAAAAGACATTTTCCGCCACCGCCAGCACCGCGGTTGTGCCTCCGCCCACCATCGTAATGAGCCCCTAAGTTGTTGGTAGCTTTGTTCTTTTTGGATTGATTGTAGTAATTTACGTAGGGTTGGTTGGGTTCGGCCTGTTGTGGCTTGGAAAGCATTATGCCGTCCTTCCACAGCGTTATTAGTTTTTGCTTCTTTGTTTAGGGTACTGTTATATACATTCCACCATGGAATGTGGTATTTGGGCTGTCTCCTGTGTCCAGATCTGTGTAGCCTTCCCACCCAGGTGTCCTCGAAATAGTCAAGTAGGGGACTTCGTTTTTGTTCATTTGTTTGGTAGTAGGGGCTTTCTATTAATAAATGGTAGTGTTCTGCTACATCAGTTATTGGGACGTATGCTAGTGCAATTAGCTTTTTAATTCCATATGCAAAATTGCTATTAGTTGCATATTCTACGCTCAGTGTGGATTTTTGAAGGTGACTCCATATGCATTGATTAAAGTGGAAATAGCAACCTTGTATTGCTGTGTGAGGGTAGTTTTTCAGGATGGCTTGCATCATTGACTGTTCAAAGTCTATGATAAGTTTTTGGGGATAGTAATTCTTAGTTTCTTGTTTTACTTTTGTTAAGAGTTCTACATAGGTAGTGGTTTGTTTGTTTGGTAACAGGGCATATATAAAGGGGATGTTGCTATTGTGATACAGTCCATGGACTGTGTATAACTGGTAAAATGGTTTGGGACATATTTTAAATGTTCCGTCCATCATCCATGTGTCACAATTCTGTAGTTTAAGTAAGTTTGTGGGAGTTGCAAATATAATAATCCTTTTGTCGTTAGATTTATTGTCATAAAGTAGAAATTGCTCTTCATTATGAGTTACAGTGAGTTCAGGTGGTATTTGAATTGCACTGAAAGTTTTGGGGGTAGGTGGGGTGGTAGCAGTTGGTTTTTTTGTTCTAGCTTTTAGCCTTTTTAACGTTGAGACAGAGAGTAATTGGCCAGTTACATGTTCTGGAATTCTTGGGGAGTACGTCTTTTAGTATTTCAGTAGTAGGTTTTTGAGAGCTAGTGCTAGCTTCTTTCAGAGTGTCTAAAGCGTCTCTCACTTCTATTTCAGCTATGTTAGGGGGTGGTTATGTTCCTTAACATTTAATACAGTAGTTTCTTTTGTTGTTACCCTCCCATAACATGCATTTGAATAATATTTGCTGCATTTCCAATTAATTTTGTAGCTTGTCTATTTTTCTTGGGTGTAGACATATCTCATATAGCATAATAAAAGTTTTCCTTTCTGGGAAGTTATGAGATTTGCACCTTCAGTCATTCTGATGTTTCAAATGCTATGAGAAATGTATATAAAAAATATTAAATGTATTGTAATTGTTTTTATTGTAATACAGATTTTTATATACAAAATTATACTTACATGCTTGAATATGTTGAACTTTTTTTGACGCTGGGGTGTTTCTGTTGGCGCTTGGCTTTAGTGTTCCTTTTTATTTCCTGCAGAAAAAAATGATAATTTTAATAAATGTGTTTAACAGCATTTTCTGTATTTTGGGGTTTGTGTGGTTAGTGGGCGTTTTGGGTTGGGATTTTTAGTTGTTTCAAAAGTTAAATTTAGATTTATACTTACTTTTTTGGCAAAGTGGTTTTTTGATGATGTTTGTAGTTAGTTGAGTGTCTTTTGGAGTTTCTGTAGAGGAGATATAAGTTAAAAAAAATATACATTAATTATTTAATTATTGTAAAAAGTGCTTTATGATTATTTTATACAGTTGTAACATTAAATTTTACTTACTTTGTGAAGTTGAAATCAGAGTTTTCAATGAGGAAGTCCAATGTTGCAGAAGCAATCCGGCAGAGATTCCCCTTATTCTTTGTTTTGTTGTTGGAGCACAAAATAATGTTAAATTTTCTTTAGTTTATAAAGGGCCCGATTACGATCTTGCTCGGACGGGCTCCTGACGGCATCCGTCAGGAGCGAGTCCGAGTCATAAGTGCGATTTCTGGATGACTCGTACCGCTGTACGAGCGAGCAAGTACGATGCGCATATCGCCTCGCGCTCCAAGCGACTCGTACCCGTCAGCGAGGCCCTCCGGTCGACTCCGACATGGCCGACGCGCACAGCGCAATGAGGCTGATTTCCGAGCGACCAAGTATGATGGGCGCGTCGAGCAGCCGGATCGAGTTGGAGCCTCCGACTCGAGACAGCGTTGAGAAGCGGACTTCAGGGGGCCATAGCCGGCCCCCCTTCACCCGTAGCCCTACGACTCGGTCACTGGTGGGGACCCACATGCATGCACGGGGCAGCCGACATCGAGGCGTCCCCGCGACAGGGGGCACTTTTTTCCGTGACCTACCTTTATTCTCTATGGGAGCCTACGTACACTATGTACAACAGGCTCCCATAGAGTTCAATGGGACTCCGAGCGACCCGAGTCCGTCAGCGCTCAATTGCATCGTACTCGGTCGCTCGGAGCCTCGGAGTGCGAGTCGCTCGGAAAGCATTACGGGACTGAGTCGGCCATAGGGCTTCTGAGCGAGATCGTAATCGGGCCCATAGTGTTTGTTTAATTATGCTTTCAATTTTATTGGGTTATTTTAGTTGTAGGTGTTTTTATTGGTTGTTACTAATATTTTCAATTAATTTGGCAGTTGTTTCCTTATATGGGAAAAATTAATGTTCAGTTAAACTATTTTTTATTCTTACTTTATTTAAAAGTATAATAGTATATTATTTGTAATTTATATTGCATTGAATGTATAATAAAAATTATTTATTTTATATTTTGTGTTTGTAAGGAGTAATTAATTTGGTGGATTTAATTATGTTAAAGGTATTTTTTTGAATTATAATTTATTTAACTTTAATTTTATTTATTTAATATGTTATGTGTGTTTGTTATATTGTTAAATTTTTTTTAATGTATATTGTGTTATTTAAAATATTTTTAAGGTGTCGATATTTTGTTTTTGGCGATAGTTGTGTGGTCTATATTTTTGTTATCGATATTTGTGTCATTTTGTATGTTTATTTAATGTTTTCGATATTAGTTATGACAATATTTTTTTCATCGATATTAGTGATGTTAATGTTTGACGATATTTTTGTGTCGATATTTGTGTATTTTTTTAAATAAGTATAGTATATCGATATTTATGTTAGCGATATTTGTGTGTTGATAAATTTGTAGATCGATATTATCAGTGTCGATGTTATGTCAGTGATCCAGCAGAAACAAATAAAAGGATAATAACGAGTTATTATCATTTTATTTTTCCTTTATTTTTACAGCTGAAAGCAGTGAGGCGACAGTCCTCCACCTTAGCGGAGGAACAGCCACTGCAGATATCCCTAATTGGTGCTTTGTGCTCTTTGGCGCTATTATCACTAAAATCTTTCAAAATTCATAACTTTGGTTCTACTGGTTGAATTTTTGTAATTTTGGTCTTGTTTTATTTATTAAATCGTACTCTATTTTTCTGAACTAGTGTGTTTTCAATGTGTTACTGTTTGAAGTGTTGCACAAATACATTACACTTTGCCTCTAAGTTAAGCCTGACTGGTCTGTGTCAAGCTACCCGAGGGTTGAGCACAGGTTAATTTAGGGTTTGCTTGTAACTTCACCATGAGAAGAATTGTGGTTGCTGCTTGAGAAGGGGTTCATCCCCCTCAACATAGTTCTTACATATGTATACACAGTGCTTTAAATGGGCCGGTACTCACCGGTTCGGAGTACCGGCACTTTTTAATTTTCACCCCTTGAGTACCGGAACTTCTCCTAGGACAAGGAGAGTACCGGTACTCATGGGGGCCTTGCCTAGACACAGGTGGTGCTCCTCGCATTTTCTCGTGCCTCAGCAGCACTTTTCACACGACTTGCTCTGATTCTGCAATCCTGAGCTGAGATCGCACAGGAGCGGCAGAATAGCAGCTCTTGTCACCTGAACACAGCAATCTTGTCGTGCTTCTCTGCAACTCTTCCAGCAGCGGTGAGGCGGCAGGGTGTTTTGTTTACCCTTCGATCCTGCACAGTAGGAGTTGAGAGTCCACCATAAAACTAATGGACGAGGGCGTGAAGCGCATTCTTCAGGGCTGTACAGCTTTTTAGCATGCCATTGTTTTAAATGACTGAAAATGGTAGTTCATCAGCAATTTAAATTAGGCATTTTTACTTGAATTTAAATCCCTGCCCTTGCCGCCAATTTTATGATTACCCTCAAACAAAAAAACATCTTAAAGGCAACACAATTTTTTGGGTTTGGTGCATTTAAACCGCTTGTTTCGTATGGGAAATCATGCATAATCCAAATGCGACAGGCAGCTCCATGGAATGCCTTAGACCAGTGTTTCCCAAACTGTGGTCCGCGGACCCCCAGGGGTCCGTGACACATTCCCAGGGGGTCCTCAGGCAGTCATTTTAAAAGCACAACAAAGTTCCTTGTAGAATTAGCAGATTTCCAGCAACAATAAAAGTGTCACGATAACGTCAGTGATTAATGTACCTGCTGGAGAGAGATGAGAGTTTTGTCAAGTGGCAGCTTTGACTTATCTAATGTAGCACAGAGGGTTAATATGCCTACTTCAAAGAACGTGTACCATGCATTTTAAAAAGCAGTTTTTTATGTGCATAGGTTAGTGGGTTACTGCTTTTTTCACAGAGATTCTTATGTTACTGTGCAGTTCATAAGTGACAATCGTAATCTAGCACAGTGACCTATAAACTGTCATGGTACAAGTTAGAAACATATGTTTTTTCCAAGTCTTTCATTATCCTGATGCTGCTAAAAAGGTTTATTTGGGTGGAAATACATTTTTATTGTTAAAGTCAATGCTAACCACTGTGTTATGTTCTGAATCCTGAGTTTGTGCTTCTCCAGACCAAGCACTCTTTAAAAATGCCTACCAGTATGAATGACATGTGAATCCTACACCTTGTAGTCGCATTTGCCTTATGTAATATTTTCTATACACTGATTTACACGTATGAATCATTGTCTCTATGGGGCAGATTTACAAGGAAAGTGACTCAGTGTGTGCCGCAAGCCATTTGGCTGCGCCACACTGAGTCACTTTCAAAGCACAGGGATGCAACATATTTACAACAATATGTCGCATCTCTGTGCTTCCCCCTGCGCTGGCGCACAAACTGCTGCCATGCGCCTGCACAGGCACATTTGCACCATGGTGCAAGGATGCCTGCGTCGTGGAGAGATTGTTTATATGCAGGAAGAGTTCCCTTCCTACACATAAACAATCAGAAATGGCGTTTTTAGGTCTCGCCTACGCAGCGCGCATGCGTTGCTTAGGAGGGCCTTTAGCCGTCGCTCTTCATTTTTTCAACTTCTGCACTCGTGCTTGTGGCGGCATCCACCTTGCGGGAGCGAGCAGGGGCGCGCCACAAGCACGAGTGCAGTGCTTGAAAAGTGAAGACTCTCCCAAGCGCGCGCGCGCGCACCACTCGCGGGTTCACCTCCTGCTCCCCCTCTCTCTCACAACAATTAACTTTTGCGGCCGCGGGGCCGCGCTTGTCTGGGGCATCTTGTTACTGGCTATCCGGGCACGCTGAGTAGAATCAGAAGGCTGGCTCAGACTATGGCTTTGGCATCACTGGCCTCATGTGATAAGTGTGTTATTTCACAGTACACACTTGGAGAGCTGCTTAAAGGGTGAGTGACAGAATGCATGGGCGATCTGAGCAATGGGAACACGTCACTTCTGGTTTCCGTTATGACATCATTCAGCTAATAGCACATGATTTCATCTGGCAAGGTTTTATCGCAAAATCCTGGCTGGACCGCATTTATAAACACGTGTATTTTTAGTGGTGTGTTTATCGGAGCCATGACATGGGCAGAATGTGCGCTGCACAGATGTAACAACATCACAACTGTGAAAGCATTGTTGTGCCAAGGAGGCAAGATGGATGATATTGTGATTGCAAATTATCGCGGGTGCTCCTGGGAAGGTGGGCTCAGAGGAGGAGTTTCTCAACCTTTCGAAATGTCTGGAAGCTTTGCAACTCCATGGAGGGTGCACTCATTTTCTCTTTGCCATTTGTGTGAAACCTGAGACTTTCGAGGCATCTTTTGTCGCAGATGTCCTCATTTCACCCTTGCAAAATGCTTCTCAGAAATTACACTCTGTAGGAAACAGTTTGTCTTCTTTTCCTGTCAGTGCCATTCTCCATAAAAAGCACAGCATTGGGTAGATCTACAGGCCAAATTTCTGTATACATGTTCCAGCCTGACTGGGTTTGATTAAATTGAAACAATTTAAAATGATTTCGATATTCAGAGGAAAATGTCAGGCTTGTGAAGGCAAACTGGAAAAGATGGCAAAGTTTTTAAAGAGGTGAAAGTGGGAAACATCACAAAAGTTGGTGGGTAAAAAACCTTTCTGGTCCTTAATTAAAGTGAGAGATGAAATTCCACCGCTGGTCCCACGCTAATGGTCATAGTATAAGTCCCTAAAATCCAAAATATGTCTGTCATCTCAGACTCCTGCTGTGACCTCTCGCTGTCTCCTCTCTCAATTACCTACCTCTTTTTGTAGGTCTTTCAAGTTGTCCAATCTCTGCTCTACAATGTATTCAAAATTCTTGTTTTTTTTAAAAACTCATAAAGATTTTTGTTTTTAAAACTCTAGACACATTTTTCCATACACTTCGATGGCAATTACTTTTGCCATCAGTCCGTTACCGCTATCATTCTCTGCATTTAGTCTGCAAATGCATCTCTACCCCCACATCCCCTGCTGGCAGTGCTTAATTTGTAAAGAAATAAGTGTCAGGGCCCTGGTCACGAGGCCACTGCAGCTTCAACCACCCATTGCCTCTGCCAGTGCTACCAATGACACCACAAACACAACTACTAACAATTACACTCCTACAAGTGTGACAAGTCAGACTATTCCAGGTTATAACAGTGGCTTGGGCGGAAGGAGTTAGTCATGATTAATGTGTATTGAAGGGATAAACAACTGTTATTGTCTTCGCCTCTAAATTAGATAGACAACACCACCATGTGGCAGACTGTCATAAGTGCGGTGTTGACAATTAAGTGCCGGTACCGAGCACCTGAAACCACCGGCTCAAAATAAGCACATGCTGGCTTTTTCTTACCCCCTGCCTTCCACCTGAAGCTCCGTGCTCCGCTCCTTCAGATCTTTTAGCAAAACTCCATGCAAAACCTCAAGCACCACGTGCAAGCATTCAGGCCCCAAACTTCTGAACGAGTCCTTTACGCGTTTGTTCCTCAGCATCTCTAAACTCGATCTCTCAAAGTCTGGGGACTTTTTTAGATACCGCTTCCAGCTTTGGACTGTATTTATTGTTCATGAATTCACTGAAGGCGATTTGTTTATTTATTTAAAGGTTTTATATAGTGCTAGCTGGACCCTGAGGTATCAGAGCGCTTTACAGAATCAAGAGCAAGGCAATAATCAGTCACTGGGCATAAGACGTGCAATAATCATAAGTTCATAAAATATAAAACAAGGGAAGTATAGTTCTACAGGGCGTGAGGAGCACACAAGAATATATACACAGAAAAAGAAGAATTGTTGAGTTTTTTATTACTGTGTCATATTATTCAAAGCTTCCCTGTGGTAAAAGCCCTGTGATAAAGTTTAAGAAAACGAAAAATTAATCCATGCTCTCAGGTGAAGTCGGTCAAGGATAAACTATCATGGCTGCATTCCAAAAGAGGAGCCTGTGGCTAGATTCTGCCTCCCAACACCAAGAAAGAGGCTTTAACTGTGAGTTTAGTAAAGAAAACAATTGTCGCAGTCATCAGCGGCATAGCGCTTGAGCCTTGCACCAACTCACCAACGTCTCAAAGAACTGAAAAGGAGTTTTAGACTTCCAGCATCAAGTGTGACATCCTCCCCAGAAGGATGACAGTCTGAGACGGTCACGCCAGGACTGGGACCTGTAACCAGCAGATTGCCCACTCAGTTGTCTTCTACAGACCTTTATGAGTTATTCCACTTGCCCCACCTCAGACCTGATCGACTGGTGGTGCCAGCGGCTCAGACCAGTGGTCCTGCCCGCCCCCATCCCTCCCACCCACACCCTCAAACATCTTCTGCCTCTTACAGTCAGACTCTAAATAAATCAGGCGCAGTTATCCCAGAAATGCCACCAGACAGAGAGTAATTTGTGATCCTGACACGAAGCTGGCATCAAGCAAGAACCAGTGGTAGGGGTAGTGCTGTGTGCCTGCACGCCCACCACCCACTCGCCTCTTTCTCAGCATTTATTTCAAGTTTGTTTTCTTTACTCTCCCACTGAAAGCCATAAAGCATTAACTTGTCTTTCTTTGGCTGAAAGTGACGTCTGATGTTCCCAGAGTTCTCAGAGTGTTGTCTGGGTTTAGAGGGCACTGGTGATGGTTTGACGACACGTCCAATCACCTCCCGGCCCCTTTGGGATGTGAACCCATTTACCTATCATTGCATGTGGGGCGAGAAGACTGAATTTCGAATCACAGTTTCGATATGTCAGCACATGGTGTGATCCTGGGCAGATTGATTAATATTCAATAGCAGAGACTCTGTTACATTCTTCTCGTTTGCCAACGTTGGAGTGCATGGAAATGGATTAATACACGCTGTTTTATAAATCACATTCACCTATGCAAACATATTCCTCATGGTGTGATGAGACGACTCGCGACAGTTTACCCATACAATTTCAGACCTCTTTCTAAAAGGATCACCTTCCTGTGCAAACTGTCTTTTCGCACTACTCCAATAATGTGTTGTAATGATTTATGGGTTTACACATTTTGCTGTTGCTGTTGTAGTATAGTTTTTCTCTGTCCCCAATCTCTTTTTCTCTCTCTCTCTCTGTACCTCTCTTTCATGCTCACTCGCAACCTGCTGCTTTTTATGTGTCTTCTCTCATTCTCTGCCCTCCTCTTTTGACAATTCTCTTGGCTTTTCCGATTTCCCTTCGTATATTTCTCTTTCTCTGTTTTTATATCTTGTCTGTCCTTCCTTCTTCGTGTCTTTCTCTTTCACTCTCCTTCAGTCTCTCTTTCCTTCTGTGTCTCTCAGACTCCATCTCTCCTTCTGCCTGTCCCTCTCTTCCTCTCTCCCTCTGTGTATTCGATTTATTACAGTAAGGTTTTATAGGGATGACTTATTGATTTACAACCAATGCTTCATCTGAGCCGGTGGTTTCCCGTGCTCGGCACCAGCACTTTATTGTCAGCACTGGCTCTTATGACAGTCTTCCACATGGTGACACTTTTTGTCTCATTTAGAGATAAGCGCGGTAACAGTTAATTATAAATTTCATATATATAACAAGCATTGTCAAAGCCAATAGGTCTCGCTTTTGGGACCTTATAAGTGTTTAGTTATCCAGCACAATATCCTTGGTGCAATAACATCAAGTGTTGCATGGCTAAACACTTATAAGGTCCCAAAGGCGAGACCTATTGGCTATGCCAATGCTTGTTCAACTTCTAAGTGTGCTGCATTAGCACACATAGAACTTGCAAAACGTCATTGTTTTACTGATTGTTTATGTGCAGAAAGGGACACCTTCCTGTACATAAACAATCACCAAAGGTGATATCCTCTTTCTATGCATGCTGCAGAATGCAACACGCATAGAAAGAGGAAAAAAACGAGGAGAAAAGAATACATTTCTCCTCGTTGCGCCTCCATCCGCCTCCCCTGGGGAGGCATAGCATTCAGACACATTTCCAGATTTACGATTTCTAGTAAATCTGGAAATGTGTCTGGTTTCATGGGTGTTGAGTGGGAACACCCACAGCAACACCCATAGACGCCCCATTCACGCAAAGTGCTGTGTGCAAATGGGCCATATTTACAAGACCAGGAAAAGTCACGCAGGGTGGCTTTTCCTGCCTTGAAATATGGGGCACTAAAGCGCCACTGGTGCGTCACTTTTTGTGACGCACCCGTGGCGCAAGGAGCTTGTAAATCTGCCCCTATATGTGTGTGATGTAAAGTGCTCTGACATCCTTCAATGGTATGAGAGATGCTATAAAACAAATGAAATACATGTGACAGAGGGGCTATGGAGAGATGAGAGGCACTGTTGGAGTGTGATAATAAGGGAATCATTGAAGAACCCCAACAAAGATTGTCGTATCCTGGTGCATAGTAAGGTCATCATTTACTATTCTTTAAAAGCTGATACAATCCAATATATAATGATAAATTTGTTGTAGAATGCACCATTGTTTCCTAAATTTTCCTGGGGGGGGGGGTGTTGTATTCCTCTTAGGGTGTCCATAAACGGGCTTTCCAGTATCATGTCCTTATATAGGCACAATTCGCCCTGCCCTTATAATAGGCATAAAATCCCAGCCCTTATTTAAGCATTAAACCGTGCACTCCAAATACAGGCATGGTCTCTGACATCCGTCCACCCTAACGTCACAACGAGTTCTTGAAGAACAGACCCTTAGGCTGCGGGAGTTTCCCTAGTCCAGGACTATTGATTTCTTCAAGGACTCATATATTATGCATGAACCATTATTCCTTAGGGGTTCATTCATGACATCTTCCGCTGTCCGACTCACGTCAATACTAACATTCTTAGGTGCTTCTCAGGTATAAATATACCTTCCCTAGCCCCTGTAAATCAGAGGAGACCTCGACTTCAGAGGAGCCCGTTTTCCGGCCTGACGCACTGAGAAGACGCTGTCATCCCTGCACGCAGAGAGTCCAGCTTCCAGTGATCTGACTTCCCTTGCGGGGTGTTGGAGTTCGAGTCTGGCAAAGAGATTCCTACCTCTCTCATTCTTCAGGTATGGAGCAGACTAGAACCTAGAGGGACTCTTGGCATACTAGGCATACTGGGGTTAGCGTACTCTTAGTATACCATAGTAAGGAATACTTCACCTACTTCATACCTCGTCCTATACCTAGGTTAGGTTAGGTACATTGGGGTAGAACTAGATTAGAAACGCATCGTATGAGTACTCGTATTTTTAGTCTGTGTTATTTATGTAAAAGCATATGTACTAAAAGATAATGCTCTCGCAGTATTATTTATTTCTACTGCTCACACTGTACATTATTTATCTTGCATACTGTCTTGTGATCGTAACAGCACATTTTACTTACACCAGAAACAAGACTGTTCAATAAATCTTTTATTGAAACGCCCGTCTGTTCTTTCTGTGTAACTTGGAGAAAACTAAGCATGCACGACTGAGCTGAGTGAAATAGTTATCTATTGTTTCCACGACTCTGGGACACGTTCTGATTCTAAAGGGAAACACAGTGGTCATGTTTTGCGGCTGCCAGAAACTACTCCCTTCTTGTTGTCAAGGAGTTTCTAGTGGCCTCTGAGCTAGCTGGCACAAGTAATTAAGTTTAATATACTCGATAGGGACATACTGACCTTAGTCCTATGTCAAACCTATAGGATATATTATTCCAATGCGCAGAGCCTATTAGGGAAATAGGAGCTACACTACATGGCGCCCAACGGTTTGGTAAGGCAGTAATTCAACGTTAGATACTGAGTAACTCAGCCGTGCTTTTTCTCTCAAGAGACCCCTACCCATATACTCCAAAAGACGTCTGGAGTGGGCAGGGTTTAGTATCCGCCACGGCTACATAGGGCAGTACCCTATATATTAGCTGTTTGGTTTGCTCAACGTTGAAGGATACAGTGTTCCAAAATATTGTGCACCTTATCTTTGTTTCCTTGAAACTTGTTCTACATTTTTCAAAAAACAAAATGACTGAAGGCGCCGGAAACGGTGTAGCTGCGGCTGATCCAGCCCAAGCAGCAGCTTTTAACATTACAGGTTTAAATGAAACCGAGGAGGGTGTTATAGACCTCGCTCCAAACTTAAGAAGAGCCATCACTCTAAAACGTATAAAACATGGCCTACCACCAAGAGGCGGTAGAGCAGTTTTCGTGATAGAGGCACACGAATCCTTTCAGACAGAGGTATTCTATTCATGGGTAATATTTCCTGAATCCAATCCAGTAACACACATGTTTCACTTCTACAAAGAAGATGAACCACCAGAGGAATACATTCCTTTCGAGGATATAGAAATTCCATTAACATACAAGGAGCATCAGCTCTGGTTTAAAGGCGCCCTAAAACATCACAGAAACATTACCAGGCTCGGTCCACTAGGTAGACCAGGAGCAACATGGCCGATTCTAGCCGGCTACACACCTCATCCTGAACTGGATATAATGTCAGATGAGGACTTACTTGTTCAAATACAAGAATTAATAAAAATTTACAGACAATTGGTCCAATATGTCATGCAGACTTTTACAGTCCAGCAACCATTAACACTTCCAAATCCAACTCCCCAACAGGGGAATACACTAAAAATTACACCACAGACTCTATACGCAGTCATGGGTAAAATGCCCACAAAACGTGAGCAAATTCCATTCTGGATAGCTCAAAAAATTACTCAAATCGAAGCAGTATTTCCAAATACTAGCCCGTATGAGAAACACAGAATACTGACAATCAGTTTACCAATGGGGATCACACCACAACTGGAAGACTGCACCACTTGGGGCTCAGTATTTGCTGCCATCTATACCAAAACACATGGCATTCCGTCAATTGCGGTAATACCTGATGTCCTGAAACAAATTCAAAACGAATACGGGGCAGAGCCTGCTCTAAATTTAGGTATGAAATTACTGAAAAATTTCGACCAGGTCTCAACAATAATATTATCTAACATTAAAGGGGAGGCAGCAGCAGTGGCGATCCGCCAAAAATTAAGGGAATTTGATGTTACAGAACATCAAACAGAGCTACCCAGAATTATAGAACAATCTTATGCAGAATTAGGCAGATATAGTTTGGGTGGAAGACCAGTGAAGCCGAAACTATCTGAAAGTCCTGAGAAGGACTCAATTAAACAAACTCCTACATCTTCTAAAAAGAAGTGGGGTACTAATAAACAAAATTCAAACGAGAAACATTCTCAATCCCGAGGTAGGTCTCCTCAAAAGGAGCCCTCTGAAAGGAGGTATAACCTCAGGAATAGGGATAATTTGAGAAAACCTGACAGGTATCAAGATACTGATACACGTTCCTCTCGTCCCTTTCAGATCTCATCACAGACTTCGGAAAGAAGAGGACGATCAGAACATAGAGAAGAACGCGTGAAATCGAAAGACGACAAACACGCTCCAAAAACAAAAGTAAAACCTCAATTCTCCAAAAGAAAGTAGCAGGTCTAAAGATTAGACATGCCGAGAATACTGAGAACACAACTCAAGAACGGAGAATGGGCTCAGACAATGCTGGACAGTGCAGCAGAAGTCACAATAGTTCGCCAGAACCTGAAGGAACTTCTGGAGATAGTGGACTTGAATGAGTACATTACAGTCGAGACTGTAGACACCAGGGTTAGTACTCCACAAAAGTTATATGAAATAACACTCCGGATGGAGGGAGACAAACCTAGACAGGTGAAAGCACTTTTTGGGAAAGACTATCAAGGGGCTATGACCAATGTTCCCTCTAATTTTTTTACTCTGTGTGCGGCAGTGTAGGGTCTCTGTGCGCTGCAGCCATGGCTATGTGCGCCAGGAACCAGACCGCGCTTGTGCGCAGCGCCAAATATCACTCCAAACATTTGCTTAAAAAACTGAAAACACGGTGCATTTCCACACATACAACCCACGTTAAGGGGCTTAAGGCAGATTTGCAATTTGGATACACACACCATGACAATAATGGAGTAATGGTGAAATTGGTAAGAGAGGGACGGAAAGAGAAAGGCAGCCAGAAAACGAAGGTCACGACCAGACGAACTTCTGTTATGGTCGTCCTATGCAGGATTTATCATACCTGCAAGTATTCCGGTTTGTTCGAGTGAAATACACTGGACTAGAATACACAATTGACTATCCGGACGCATGATTACTGACACTGTTTATCCAACAGGTTCCTTACACTGGCTTTGAGAATCTGGAAATATATCAGGGAATTCTCGCAGCACTTGCCATTTTTGAATTCTACGCTTTGGCCATCTGGATTATTTTTATCCATCCTTTATTTTCTTGCCCTGATGAAGTTCCCAGTGAGGGAATGAAACGCGTTGGCTGAGCCCGTCGTATTGCTGACTTATGAATTTAAAATAAAGAACTATGTTTACACTACTATTTGACTACTGGACTTCATGACCTGGCGCACCCCCATTTCATTAACTACAAGAAAGGCAGCCAGAGGCTTTGGAGAACTGGGAGGGAGAACAGAGAATGGAAAACCGGTAAGAGAGAAAGCAAAGAACAGGCAGTGAGAGGGAAATGGAGACAAGAATGGGATGGGGGAGAAGGGGAAAGTGGGTAAACGTGGAGCGGGACTGATATGAGGAAGAAGAAAAAGAAAAGAGAAGGAGACGGAGAGAGCAGCTGGGGAGTGGAAGAAAAAAGGACAAAAGATATGTCAGAGAAGACAGAGAGTGTGGTATGGCAATGCTTCAGAAGTAGCGTCTCAGCATATCAACGTTGGGGGGTTCTATAAGGAGCCTTTTTCGCCATCTTGTCATTTCTAAACGCTTGCTCTATGTAACCGTGCTCACCTGAACGAACTAAGAAGGGTGGAAGGCTGGTTAGGCCTTGCCAAGATGCAGGTCTGAGCAAATGGCAGCTGCAAGTGTGTAAATGACTGATCCATCTGTCGGGAGTATTCTCTTCACTAACACTTGCTTTCCTTTTTGAAACTCAGGGGCAGCAACATTGTCGTGGTGTCACCAGGGCTTTAAGTGGAAGCTTTTTCAATATTATATAGAAGCCATAGTTGCTGCTTATTTATCTTATGCAACTAACAACCACTGACAAAGCCAATAGTCTGACTTGTGGTAGGTACGATGTTACTTGATGTATCATATATCTGGATGCAATGACAGAAACCGGAAAATACAAGTCGGGGGCACACTATGCCAAGCACAGAAAAGTTTAAAAAGTCACACAATCACCCCACAGCTCAGCTCTATTAAGAAGAGAAATACAGCAAGTCTACAAACACGGCGTGTGCTTTACACACCATATTTGTAGAGTTGCTGCAGTTCTTTCTTAGTAGAGCGCAACTTCAAGGTGATTATGTGCCTTTGGTAAAGTTTTCAGGTTAATCGCAGCGCCCGTCTGGAGCTGCAATTAACAAGAAAACTTTCAGATGAAGTGAAACGGGATGACTTAGAGTGGGCAGTGCGCTTAGAGGCTTTTATAGGTGAGAAAAGTGATCACTGAACTGCTATGCAACTTTCAAATCCTTGAAAAAAATACAAACTTAGACCAACATTACAACGCTGACAAGAGATCTGTGAAAACCTGCACCATCACTGCACTAGTACATCACCTAGTCCAGTGGAATGCTCAGGTCACAGCTCATCATGCATAAAAAACACACTCTTTCTAGATGTCAGTTTCTCAAGACAATAATAGAACAATTATTAAGACCCTAAAAAAGACTCTGCTCCTCCACTGCTCGAGACTACTGTTACCATCATCAGTGTCTCACTGGGTCAAGGTTCATCTAGTCTATTCTTCAGACTTGCCATAATGAGCATCTACATTAGAAAAAATAGAGAAATCATACATTTCCCCTTTCTTCCTTCCTCTGACCCCATTAAACCTGGAAAGAATAATCACCCCGCAATTTGAACAATATTTAGAAGCAAGCCAGCTGTTGAATTCCCATTGGTCATTTTTCTGTCCCAACCACAGTACGGAAGCTGCGCTACTAGATGTATGGCAAGCTCCTATCACAAGACAGTCTGCTTAACCTGATGAACTTCAGAGCTGAGTTTTGTACAGTAGATCACCCCCTTTCGCCCTAATATATGCAAGTACAAAAAGGGGATCTCATTAATAGTCAAACTGCTTCTTGTTAAAATGTCACATTTTGTCTAAAGGGGTTGTTAAAACTGTACTACCAGCGTGACCATAACAGACACTCAAGCAAGTCTGTCATTGGCAGCCTCATCACAGCTAGAAAGATGGCTGGAGAGTTTAGCTGTTTTCAAATTCAGATGGATTTAATTTATACAAGCCATTGTTGCTGCATATTTATCTTATGCAACTAGCAACCACTTACAAAGTCAATAGTAGGTATGATCAGGGCTTTAAGTGGGCCGGGTCTCACCAGTGCTGAGCACCGGCAGTTTTTTAAAGGGGGCCTCGAAACGGGTCTCTATCGGGCTCTGTTTTGTGCCCTGGCACAGAGCGGTCCATTTTTTTCCAGACTGCATCGACAGTAGGCACATCGATGTGCGCGTGCTCACACTCCTCACTTCACTAGTAGAGAAGTTAGGGCATGACGTCATGCCAGGTGAGCCTTGTAGGGGAAGGAAATCCTTTAAGAGCGTCATTTTCTCTCTGGATTTCCCTTCTCTTTTTGAAACACAGGCGCAGCAACATTGTCGTGGTGTCACCAGGGCTTTAAGTTCAAGCTTTTTCAATATTACATACAAGCCATAGTTGCTGCTTGTTTATCTTATGCAACTAACAACCATTGACAAAGCCTATAGTCCTGACTTGTAGGTATGATGTTACTACTTGTATCATATATCTACTTGTATCAAATATCTGGATGCAATGACAGAAACAGCAAAATACAAGTCGGGCTGTACACTATGCTAAGTACAGATTTTTAGCTTATGTGTCTTAAGCCACGCCCTTGATTACACTGGCCACCCCCTTTGCGAGACCCCCAGTTTTTTCATCCCACTTAAAGCCCTGGGTATGATGTTACTTGTTGTATCATATATCTGGATACAATGAGAGAAACAGGAAAATACAAGTCGGGTGGCACACTATGCCAAGCACAGAAAAGTGTAAATCACACCACAGCTGCGCTCTATTAAGAAGAGAAATTCAGCAAGTCTACAAACACGACGTGGGCTTTACACGCCGTGTTTGTAGAGTTGCTGCATTTCTTTTCTTAATAAAGCGCAGCTGAGGGTGATTGTGGGCCTTTGTTAAAGATTTCAGGTTAATCGCAGCGCCCGTCTGGAGCTGCAATTAACCTGAAAACTTTAACAAAATCAGACCATCACCCTGTTAAGAAGAGAAATTCAGCAAGTCTACAAACAGGACACGTGTGCTTTTCACGCCGTGTTTGTAGAGTTGCTGCATTTCTTTTCTTAACAGAGCTGGGCTGAGGGTGATTGTGTGCCTTTGTTAAAGATTTCAGGTTAATCGCAGAACCCGTCTGGAGCTGCACTTAACCAGAAAACTTTAACAAAGTCACACAATCACCCCGCAGCCCGCTCTGTTAAGAAGAGAAATTCAGCAAGTCTACATAAACGGCTAAGCTTTACACGCCGTGTTTGTAGACTTGCTGAATCTTGTTGTTGTTACATAAGCGCAGCTGTGGGCAGATTGTGTGCTTTTGTTAAAGTATTCATGTTAATCGCAGCTCGTGACGGCGCTGCAATTAACATGAATACTTTAACAAAAGCACACAGTAGGCACCGCAGCCGGGCTCTACATATAAAAGAAGAAACCAAGTGCCCAAAACTTACCTGCTGCTCCCTCGCCTTTTATTGACATCAGTCTATTCTGCCGCTCTGCCGGGAAACACCCGTTTTTCGCGCCGCTCGCTTTTTAAAAGCAGCGGCGCGAACTCTCTAGCTGGATGTGCTGTGTGTGTGCGCGCTCCACACACAGCACTGCGCGCTACAGGTAATAGAGGTGAGCGGGCGCGCATGCGCTCGCGTTGTGGGAACAGTGGCTATGACATACTTCTAGCAGAAAAAGACTGGCCACCACAATTTGTCAGGGAGTGCCCACATGGCGAGGACATTATTATGCCTGCCTTCTCCAACCATATTCCAATTCACCTAAAATATACATATGCCAGGAAATGGGCAGTGGCCCAGGCCCCAGCATTATATAAAAATCATGTAGGATGGGATGAGGACTCACCTCACCATAAAATACATCTGAAACATGAACCAACTGCACAACGGCAGTACCCAATAAAGCAAGAAGCTAAAAAACAGGTCAGGGAGATCTTAGATCAACTTGAATATCAAGGGGTGATTGAAACATGCACCTCCTCAATGAACAATCCTTTGTTTCCTGTCTCCAAACCAGACAATACATATCGTCTAGTTTTGGACTACAGACACCTAAACACTTGTTCTAAAACTTTTGCAGTGCAAAATGCACATAGCACAGCATTAATGAATAACATTGTGCGTAAAAAATATAAAACAACATTAGACATCTCAAATGGTTTCTTTTGTCAAAACATAGCACCTGAAAGCAGGTACTTAACAGCATTCTCCATAATGGGGACCCAGCATCACTTTTGTCGACTCCCACAAGGGTTCAAGAACAGCCCGGGGTTATTCTCAGCGAGGGTAACGGAGTTACAACAAATTTATGACAATGAGGCATTGTCCTATGTCGATGACATCTATCTGACAGACGATGACCTGGACAAACACTTGAACAGGGTGAGCACCATTATACTGGGTTTCGCCTCTGAGGGCTACAAGTTCAACTTTAAAAAGTCCAGAATTGCCCATCTCAATGTCCTATTTCTAGGATATGAGCTTTCAAGTGAAGGCAAGAGCTTGGCAGCTAACTTTTTAGAAAAGTGTGCGCTGCTCCAACCTCCAAAAACACTAAAAAACTTACAATCAATCCTGGGTTTCCTAAATTTTGGAAGAACATACATTCTAAATTACGCAGAAAGGGTTAAACCTCTCTACGCATTAATCAAACCTGATTTTTCGATCAGAAACTGGACACAGGAACACACAGAAATCTTGCGTTCACTCCAGGCTAACATGTTAGCAACAAATCACTTACAAACACGCGTAAGTCAACGCAATTTGGTAATCCGAATAATTTCGGGTCAATGTGGATTCACCTACTTAACCTTCAATGAGGGTGAGAAAATACCAATTGCATACAAATCCCATTTGTACACACAAGCGGAAATGCGCTTCAATTCAACTGAAAAAATTCTAACAGCAGTTCAAACCGCTGTAGCAAAAGAAAGAGCCTTAGCCCAAGGGAAACGCATTATTGTCGTAACCCGGTACCAGCTTTAGAAGCGGTCACAAAAGCAAGCATTCCAAATGCTAAAGCATTACATCCAAGATGGATACAATGGGTTAATTCTCTTGCTGCAACAGATGTTGAATATATTTTTGATCCAGATTTAAAAACATAAGCATTCCTGCAATATGAACAAGAATGTCCTCTGCCTACTGAAATTCTGCCTCTCGATCAGTACGAATTCATAATTTACACTGACGGATCCGCACAACCCGCAATAGGGAGTAAGCAAGCTTACAGTGCAGCGTGTGCAATCGTTAAAGGTCGCATGCGAAATGGCATCTTCAGACCTATGGTCACTAAAACACAATCTCTAGGAGATTGTACGGCTCAGCGAGCTGAACTACAAGCATTCAAACTGGCACTTGAAAGTACAGATCGAGAATTCCCCACACTGATAGTGTGCGATTCCTTTTACTGTGTTCAGTCGTATAATGACTATATACAAAACTGGCTTGAAAATGGTTTCAAAGATGCGAAAGGTGGCACAATAAAGCACAAAATGCTTTGGGAACAAGTAGTTCAGTTGAAAAACGAACTACCAAAGGCTCACGTGATCCACACACTGAGTCATCAACGTGATGGCGTTCACGTTGCAGGGAATTCATTGGCTGACGAAGCCGCAAAGGGGGCTGTTCAGACGGCTTCCATAGCTGCGATCACTCGTTCAAAAACAAAAATAGACTGTGAGATAATGTTGGCTGTCAATGCTTCAAGCAAAGGCAGCAGTGCAGCGTTACCAAAAAAGTTTCCACTCAAGTACTCTTATGTAATTGATGCGAACAACGTTCCTTTTGCTCGAATCCCTGGAGTGGGGGATAGGGTAATTCCAAACATGGAACGCAGAGCAGCCTTGATTTATGAAACACATTTGGGGGAGGGTCTGTCACATCAAGGGATCTCTAAAACAATTTTGACGTTAAAAGAGATGTACTGGTGGCCTGGAATGAATACAGAAATTCACATATTCATCAACAACTGCTTAGACTGTAAATTACAGCGAGAGAGCCACCAGACACCATGTTGCAAATGCGGCAACCCAGTACAGACACCATTGTTAGACAGCATTCGACTATCTACGCGCCTGCGTCCTACTGGACAAAGGCATTCCCACAAATACTGAATTTAGGTTCCTATGGTTATGGCCTCAGCGCTCGGCTGCGCTCGAACTGTTATAAAAGATTTGCGAGTCTTTATCGGCACATACGCAATAGGCACGCTACATTCTGACCAGGGTCCTGCGTTTAGCTCTAGGGCTTACAAAGAAGCCATGGCCAGTCTGGGAGTTGCATTGCGGTACTCCTCTCCATTCCATCCTGAGGGAAATTCTGTTGTGGAAAGGAAAAACCGGGACATAAAGCAGTCTATAACAGCTAGGGTATTAGGTTCGGGTGATGGGTGGGTCAAACACCTTAGTGGGGTTCAACGCTCTTAGAATAATCTGCCAAGAAGTTCTCTAGGGGGGGTCACTCCATATGAGGTCCTATTTGGGACAAGAATGTGAGTACCAGACCTTGAACACGTAGGCACAGTGGTGGAAAATAAACCGTTTGATATCAAAGATCGTTTGGCTGTTTTACAGGAACTCAATAAATTAAGAACGCAACAAAGCAACGTATTCCTACAGCCAACCACCACTGGGGAAAAATCGGCGGTCCCAGCAAGGCCTGTCTGGATTCCAAAAGTTGGGGATCTAGTCAGAGAAAAATTGCGGACAAGAAGGAATTTGGACCTTCTTACAGACAACCAGTACCTGTCCTAGCAGTTCAAGGAACAAGAACAGTACTTCTGCCGCCCCTTGCTGGAAGAAAGGAGAAAAGATTTGTGTCCATCGACCTCATCAAACCACAGTATGTGGCCAATACTAAATAGTAGGCCTCGTGGACTCCGACCTAGTAGCAGACGCACTCCTCTCGCTACTATCCAAGAGGTTCAGACTGAAAGACTGATAACTATCGAGAATTCAGCTGTAACTGATGGAGGACTAAGCAACAACGCTATGGAACTCATCCCTCTTGACAACCAAGTAACAGTTCGTCCAAATACACCTGTCTACACCAACGTGGCAAGTGATGAACTGGTTCCAGTGATTTCTACAAATCCTGATGCAATTCCAACAATTGATAGAACTGCTTCTGGCTACTTCATTAACTTTGATACGTTCTCAGAAGATCCGAGTGAACCTGAAACGACGCCAGCATCATTCAAATTCAAGCAGCAAGTACAAGACTTTCTTCATTTTGTGAAAAAAACTTATTTGGTTTCTCCATGGATTTAACTCTGGATTTCATCTGGACTTTTTGTTTTCCTGCTCTGGCTAGCTTTGGTAACAACTGTGAGCGTGCTTATAAGTGGCAGATACATCCATGTGAATAATGAAGGAAAAGGCGTGAACGTACTTTTGAAACCTCATAAATCTTCCCATCGTGAAGCAAGAGACTTGTCATCAGTGAACATCACAGCTGTTCCTATACAGGATGGTATAGTGTGGGACAAAACAGATTTTGAAATCTTCGGTCCGACGGAACAATTGAACATTCCACATTTGTTTAAAATTTCACTAAGTGATCTAATTACGTCCAGTACCTATTCAGATGATTGGGACTTTGAGACTGTGAATGACATAATGTTTGACCTAGAAAAATCTGCTGCATTTTCTAAACATGAATATTTAGAGGGTTCATCAGACTATGAACAAATGTATTGTTATAACCACTATGGTCATCATTATTTGCATAAATCTGCATATCCAAGAAATGTGTTTATGTTTAACCAATGGGAGCATTGTCCTACACCACCATCCGGAAGTTCAAAAACATTTGCCAACAAGTTTCCATATTTTTCAGGTTACAATACATCTGATCCAGAAATGTTTTACTATAAAAATGTAAACAAGACAGGGCTGAAAATTATGTTAACAAATACAAAACAGATTTACTCTGAATTATTTAATGCCCAACTGTCTAGACAGGGTTTCGACTTTTGGAAATACTCAATAGACACCAAAACAGTCTGGGGTACTAAAGATTGGCAAGTGCAGGGGATAGAAGCTTTATTTAGAGCCTGTATCATCCCTGAACAAATAATGTTTTTGAATGAAACCATCCAACAAACATCTTGTCTTGGATTAGCCAAGATCAAAGAAATGAACACACCTTCTGTACCAACACCTGCCAGAGATAACGATACACAGGCAGTGGTGACAGTTGACGATATACTACAACTCAACAGATCGAATCCTAAATGGAAAATATGGTTGATCTGGCCCACAGACACGAATAATTGTCATGAAAGATTCCTGAATAAAACTCAGGGCTTTACTATTAATAGGCCAGACCCAAGATACGTCCAAAGACAACATCCGGGGGTAGTAACAACATACAGTGTAGGAAAATTATGCCTCGATTGGCTGCATAAGTCTACACTACAGGATGTGAAACAACACTTAACCTTACTTAAAAAGGACGCAGACCTTAGGGAATTCTTGCTTGGACCAAGAAAACCGCGTCAAAAACGTTTCATATATGCCGGCATTTATGCTGCCTGTAATGAAGCATGGAAAGTATCACAGATGGAGGCCACAGAAAGAATACGTGAACTTGATTGTATTAATTTAGAGAAAACACTCTCTATAGTCGACAATGGGTTAACAACTTTGTCCTCCAGAATATATTCATTGGATGGCATTGTATCCTCTGCTATCGACATACTAGAACAAGATTTGGCGATGTTACAGCAAGGCCAGTCTCAATTACATTCTATTATGTTATTAACCCCTTCCGTGCTCATGACGAGCTCAGCTCGTCATGCTGCGCGGTAGCGCTGTGCGCATGACGAGCTGAGCTCGTCACGACCCCACCCGCGATCGGAATGTCCAGCACACGAGCGGAATTCCGATCGCGGTCAAGGGGTTAAGCTGGACGCTGCAATCTTTGCGAGCGGGCTATGTGCCTTGGCGTTTTATCAACACAACGGCTCTGTTTGCAGAATACAATCTAACTGATAAACAGATCGAACTGGCACAAAGGGGAGCAAAGTATACAGTGCTGAGCATTGAAAAACTGGAAAAGTTACCATTCACAGTGGCAGAAAAACCAGCTACAGAATGGCTTATTCATGGCAAAATAACATTACCTGTGAGTACTTTTCAGTTTCAGTATTGCCTCGGACAAATGCAAGCAGGCAAATATGAAAGGTTGGGTAAGGAATACATTAAGACATCTTGGGATTTACCGTATACATATAGATGTTGGAGTGGGGATCGTGAAGTGTTTTTAAGCGGTACACACTGTAAACTTGCACTGAGCGGTTCACTTATATGTCAGGACATTTCTTTACACGGGGCATGTAATGGTTCTGTGGCAAATTTGTCTTGCCATCAGCAGGGTACACCAGCTGCTGTGATTAATCCAACGTTTGGACAACTTTCTAATGGGAGTTACCTCATGTTGAATGATCAGAGTTGCTGCGGCATGCTGCCAGGCATCCCATATCTAGTAACGGTCAACTCCAGGGTCACTTGCTGTATGCAAGTATTGTTTGCCCCAATATACACAGTCAGGGAGTCGCCTCTATGGCCTTCGCTGAACGTCTCTTTTATAAGATTTGATACTTTGAGCAGAATGAAAGCCATGCTTTTACAGCAAAAAGTGCCTTTGACCTCGGCCAAAGAAACCTATGATCTACAAGTAGCAAGGACTTCGGCTGAGATACAGACTTTAATACGTACAAACTGCCCTATACATTTCGTAGAAATGATAAAAAGTATCTTCAACATGTCTGATACAAGTGGAATTATACATGTATTTAAGAGCATCTGTACCGGTCTGTTAGCACCTTTCCAGGCAATACTCAGAATCATCCCGAACTTTGCACATTCGGTGTTTGGTGGCATACCATTAATTCTGGCACTTGTTGCCGGAATTCTATTTCTCTTCCTGCTATTGCGCTATGCCCAGCCTATTCGCAGACATCACTCCGAGCGAAATGGAGAATGCTCTCCTTGAACGAAAGTGCCGTGAGCGAATAGTACAGCTATTGGGCATGACTCGTCTACGGGACCTTAATACAACTTGGTTCCTGTCATTCAGACCAATCTGGCAAGATTGCATCTTACCTGTTCTACTATGCCTGCTATGCGGTGAAGAATGCGTGTTGGACACCTGTCTAACATTTCCATCAGCTACGCCAACGGATGTCGATACTCTGCTGGTCCCGATAACGGCCCATGCTCTGTGTTGTCCCCAGAGGCTTCCTATCCTGATGTCAGCATTCATTGAGATCTCACAGACGCTTCCGGCTGCTGCTGAGGTACGAGAAAGATCTACAGGCGCACAGGTAACAACGGACATGAACATTGCTGAGGCACCCTATGCTGGAAGCGATGCTTCTCATCTCTGTGCAATTAATCTACTACACGAGGTGTTCCAACTGACACCAACTACAGTGGATGATGTTTTGTCTATAGAAATAGATGATCTCATGTTTACACCAGACCCGTAAACTGACTCTGATTCAGCATACAGTGTTCCGGAGATGCAGTAACAATTTGGCCTTCATTTTTCAAAAACAACTTGGAACTCTACCAAAATTGAACTTTTTCCCATTTTTCGAATGAAAAGGGCACTTCAATCTGCTTAAAGTAGAACTAGCCTTATAATACGGACTTCAAGGAACTTCCACGGACACTTAGTCATCTTGTGTGTCTAAAACAGTTCATTAATTTTCATGACATGAAATGACTTTGATTTTTGAACAACTTATCGATCATTTTTTTGTCACATGTAAATATTACTGCTTCTTTTCATTCATATTGCATTTTATTTTAAACATATGCCTGTAATGAAAAGCAATGCTTCAAATGTACAGTACCTTTTGCATTTTTTATTATGTTTTTTAAATGCTTTTAAGAAATATTTTTTTAAAATATGCATTACTCCATTTAATGTTTAGCATTTTAAATGTTTAGCATTGTAGTATTATCGTACACACGAAAGTGGAGTGGGTGTTGTATTCCTCTTAGGGTGTCCATAAACGGGCTTTCCAGTATCATGTCCTTATATAGGCACAATTCGCCCTGCCCTTATATAGGCATAAAATCCCAGCCCTTATTTAGGCATTAAACCGTGCACTCCAAATACAGGCATGGTCTCTGACATCCGTCCACCCTAACGTCATAGCGAGTTCTTGAAGAACAGACCCTTAGGCTGCGGGAGTTTCCCTAGTCCAGGACTATTGATTTCTTCAAGGACTCATATATTATGCATGAACCATTATTCCTTAGGGGTTCATTCATGACGTCTTCCGCTGTCCGACTCACGTCAATACTAACATTCTTAGGTGCTTCTCAGGTATAAATATACCTTCCCTAGCCCCTGTAAATCAGAGGAGACCTCGACTTCAGAGGAGCCCGTTTCCCGGCCTGACGCACTGAGAAGACGCTGTCATCCCTGCACGCAGAGAGTCCAGCTTCCAGTGATCTGACTTCCCTTGCGGGGTGTTGGAGTTCGAGTCTGGCAAAGAGATTCCTACCTCTCTCATTCTTCAGGTATGGAGCAGACTAGAACCTAGAGGGACTCTTGGCATACTAGGCATACTGGGGTTAGCGTACTCTTAGTATACCATAGTAAGGAATACTTCACCTACTTCATACCTCGTCCTATACTTAGGTTAGGTACATGGGGGTAGAACTAGATTAGAAACGCATCTAATGAGTACTCGCATTTTTAGTCTGTGTTATTTATGTAAAAGCATATGTACTAAAAGATAATGCTCTCGCAGTATTATTTATTTCTACTGCTCACACTGTACATTATTTATCTCGCATACTGTCTGTGATCGTAACAGCACATTTTACTTACACCAGAAACAAGACTGTTCAATAAATCTTTTATTGAAACGCCCGTCTGTTCTTTCTGTGTAACTTGGAGAAAACTAAGCATGCACGACTGAGCTGAGTGAAATAGTTATCTATTGTTTCCACGACTCCGGGACACGTTCTGATTCTAAAGGGAAACACAGCGGTCATGTTTTGCGGCTGCCAGAAACAACTCCCTTCTTGCTGTCAAGGAGTTTCTAGTGGCCTCTGAGCTAGCTGGCACAAGTAATTAAGTTTAATATACTCGATAGGGACATACTGACCTTAGTCCTATGTCAAACCTATAGGATATATTATTCCAATGCGCAGAGCCTAGTAGGGAAATAGGAGCTACACTACAGGGGGGAGAGCCTCCCAAAGCCCCCTTTGTAGTGGTCAGGCTCACTCACTGCACTTGGTGTGCACTGTATGGGACTGGTCTGAAAACATTTGCCAGGGCTGCTTTGGGTTTCCAGTCTGGCCCTGGCAGGAGCCTCGTACTGCGAAATAAAACCAACCATTTAAAAGTTAGTCACGGAGATGCAGCACTAACCTTCCTGTTTTTTGCAAATTCTTTCAATATAAAATACTAAAATCCTTAGTAATTCGAGTATTTGTTTTGTGTGCACACGTGTGTTTGTTTTCGAATTACTGTTTTAATGTTTGAAATTTAAATCATACAAATTGCTTGGGGGTCCCCGGCTTCCAGTGGTGACTCAATGGGGGTCCTCAGGAGTCAAAAGTTTGGGAACCACTGCCTTAGACTTTCAGACAGTTCTAAGATTTTAGCTGGTAATGCTTTTGCATGCTGGGACTCGTAGTTCCCCTTTCTCATTATAAGTAAGAGTGTCTAAAAATTCCAGCATGCAAAGCTTTGATGGCAAAATTCAGAGACAGTTTTGAACATACCCTTATTAGTATATGCTTTATAAATGATTATTAGGGCCATAACCATTGGACAGATACTTCTGATTTTCTTGCAATGCACTTGAATTTCTTGCATATAAAGTTTGGAAAGGTTGAAAACCTACAGCTGCCCCTGGCTCCGCCCCTAGTCCCGCCCCACACTCCACCCCCCAGTCCACTGCTTCTTTTGGTGAGTACCTGCACTATTTTTTTTTTCCATTTAAAGCACTGTGTATACAATTACCTTCTGTGGTAAAGGCATGCATTGTAAAGGCATTGCAGGGTAAAGACAATGCGTGGTTATAGCATCTTGGTAAAGGCATTGCGTGGTAAGGAAGGCAACGTTGTAAAGGACGTCTCCCAAAATCAGATGAGACTCGGGCTGCACGCACAGGCCGGCCTCGACCTCTGGGTCCTGCTCCCCACCCAACCCTCTCCAACGCACAGGGAGCAGAGAATGAGTGCCTTACCTCACACCAGTCTCAATCGTTCTCCCATCCCTCTCCCATCACAGGCCTCCCATTCAAATTTGGCATCTTCCCAGAGGCAATCCCCACAGAAAATGGAATACCATGCAGATTTTGCCCTAGAAAAACATGTTTAGGTTGTTATTCCCCATTCTGTGGGGCTTTACTTGCAAATTCTGCGTCCGTAGATACCAGAACTGTGGAGTTGCATATTGCTATTACCGTGCAACTCATAATCGGCATTTATTTTTGTTCCCTGGTACTTCCACAGACTGCCCCCTATGAACCCTCACACCCTGGTACCCGGATCCTCACTTAGGGGGTGATTAGGATGGCGGGCGGATTGTCATCGCCAGCCAGGCGGTGGCGATCCACCCGCCTTCTCCACCCGATTTACCCCCGCCATATTATAATGGTGGGGGGTACCGCAGCGGACGCTAAGTGCGTCCGCCGCTTTTCCGCCGGTCGGCAATCGTTCTGATTGCCGGCCGGGCGGAATTGGACCTTAATATGGTGGCAGTGCCTACCAGGCACCGCCATCCATATTAGGATGTGTGCTTTTGAAAGCCTTTCCATGGCGGCGATGCCGCCATGGAAAGGCAGGCGGGGAATTGCTTTGAGGCCCGTTGTGGGCCCCCGGGGGGGGTGGTGGGTGGGGGGCTGCACTTGGGGGGTACCTATGGTACCCCCCTGCATTGCCATGCACAAGGTGGCAGGCACCGCGCGGTGCCTGCTAGTGCTACGTTGTGCATGGCAATGCACAACATGGTAATTTGGCATTGCGGCGGGAGCTGCTTACAGCAGCACCCGCCGCAATGTCAAAATTGCGGAATGCGACCGCCAGGGTGGCGGTCGCATCCTAATCAGCGGTGCGGGACCGCCGCACGTCTGGCGGTCGGTCCCAGCACCGCTGGGTGGCGGGCGGACTAAAGTCCGCCCGCCATCCTAATGACCCCCTTAGTATTCGCTATGAATCTTCATCTTGGTCTGGCTCTGGTCCCTGTCAGTCTGTGCCCTGGTTCTCATCACAACCTGGGCACTATTATCCTCTCCGTTGCATCCTCGCGATCAACACCCCCTCCTCACCCTCCTCTCAACCCCCCTCACCCCCCCTCCCCCCACCTCGGAAATAAGTAATTTACACTTAGCAATCAAAAGAAGAGCTGATAATACAGGGTTGAGTCCGTTAGACAGCTCAGTGAGTTAATGCCCCTGGCACAGAGGTCCGTGAGTAGTCTGCAGGCCAGAGGTATGCATTTCACCTTGGCAGACTCTGCCTTTCATTCTTCTAAGGTCAGTAACATTAGTGCCATTGAGGCAGGCACCATTAGCTAGCAGGCTGGCTCAGTGACTTGAACACTTGTTCCTGGCACCTAGTGTAAACTACCTATCACAAGCTCAAATCTCTGCAAACCCAACTCACCCTTTCATATATCCCAGGTCGATAAAAGGAGTATCGCCCCCATTGGATAATAGCCATCAGCCACGATAATTACTCGCGGTGCTTCCAAACGGGAAATCAGTAATATTTAGCATAACATTTCTTCTGCATATCTTTCCTGCCTCCGGAGGCTTCCCTTCGTTGTTTGTGTGTTAAAAATTCTGCAAAGTAGCAAGATATTGTTGTTATGCCGTCCCAGGGTCTTGGCGTGCCGCCCGTGAACTCCTGGCACAGGGAGCTGATGGGACCTGTCCGCCTCGCACAAGGCACGCCGCTTCCTTCCGATACATGGGCCTCGCCCCCGCGCCTGTCCACGCGCATCCTAGCCTTGAAGGCCGGCTCCCACTTCCCGTGCGGCAGGTGGCAAACAACACTGAAGAATAGTCTAGAATCAGGCTCCCCCCCCCCCCCCGGATCTGCTTCCCGCCTGCTTCGTAGCAGGACAGTGGCCAAATGCAGCTTTGGTACCCTAATTGATTTCAAGATGCTCTTCACGCCCCCGCCCCCCTCCCCCTTATGTAAAAGTCCCCAAAAACACTCCAAGCGTTAATTGTTCGTAGTATGCAACTGGTGCTCATGTAAAGTGCTCTGATCAGGCCTGCTTCTAGCCGGTGGGCCAGGCTCACCCAAACATGAGCCTGGCCCTCCTAAGCATGAGCCTTGGTCCTGGCTGTGACGTCACGAAGGCCAGTAGTAAATGGCCACTTTCATTGAAAACGTTCCTCCGAACGTTGTTTTACCTCCTGTTCTGGGAGTTGCATGATTGGGCCTGGGCTCTCTCTCACAGGCACCCCCAATCACGCATCTCCTTTTTGAAAGGTGGGCTGTGTCCCCGCCCACTTGTGCAGGTAAAATAGGGGCATGGCGAAGGGGACAAATACTCTCTTTGGGTAACTTTAACCGTTCTGCTGTGTGGATGTTTCCTTTTCTATTCCATGCTGGAAGTTTGTTTCTCCGATTCACCTTTCCTGGCCCCTGCAGCTGCTTATCAGATCGGGGTGTGACGAGAAACCGAGCAGGTGAGAGAATGTCTGGCTATTTGTTCTTCTTTTTAAAATTATCAGGAAGGGCCCAGCAAGACACATGCTTCCTGTATGCTTTATTTAAACAGTTTTTATCATTATCAAGGCCTGCTCTGCCACGGATGTAAGACAACAATAAAAATGTCCAGATAACTGGTGATTAATGATCCTGCCAATCCTTTGTCTGTTGGTAGTTTTGAAATGCAGATGAACTGTATTTTTTGTGGATAGCTCAGTGGGTAACTGCCTTTGTCACAGAGATTCTTGTGTTACTTGCAATTCAAAAGTCACAGTCCTATCATAGGACAGTGACCTATGATCTGTCATCAAAGAGCTGCATGCAAACCTGAATGATATAGTTAGAACTTAGCTTTTTATTTTTTGTGTTGTAATATAGTTAGAACTTCCCCAGTCTTTCATTATTCTAATGTTGCTAAAAAGAGTTTGTTGGGGCAGATATACATTTTTATCAGTAAAGCCAACCCCTAACCACTGGGGTATGCTTTAAATCCTGAGTTTGTGCTTCTCCAGACTAAACCCTCCTAAAATATGCTGCCCACCAGTATGGATGGCACGTGATTCCTACACCTTGTAATCCTCATTGGCTTATGTGACATTCACTGTAGACTGATTTACATACTTGCATGATTGATTGTCTCTGTATAATGTGTGTGTGATGTAAAGTACTGTCACACTCTACACTGATATGAGTAGCGCTATACAACAAATGCAATGCATGTGAGAGAGAGTGGCTACGGAGAGATGAGGGGCGCTGGTGGAGGGTGGTAGTGAGGGTGTCCGAGAGGGAGGTCAATAGAGGGAGGGGCTAAGGAGAGATGAGGGGCACTGGAGGAGGGTGGCAGTGAGGGAATCCGAGGAGGTCAGTGGGGGGGCTATGGAGAGATGAGGGGCGCTGGTGGAGGGAGGCAGTGAGGGAATCTGAGGAGGAGGTCTATAGGGGAGGGGCTATGGAGAGATGAGGGGCACTGGAGGAGGGTGGTAGTGAGGGAGTCCGAGAAGAAGGTCAATAGGGGGGGCTACGGAGAGATGAGGGGCGCGGATGGAAGGTGGCAGTGAGGGAGTCCGAGAAGGAGGTCGGTGGGGGGCTACGGAGAGATGAGGGGCGCTGGTGGAGGGCAACAGTGAGGGAATCCGAGGAGGAGGTCAATAGGGGGGCTACAGAGAGATGAGGGGCCAGTAGCGGCCCGTGGTGGGAGTGCTGCCGGGCGGTGACGTGGGGCGGGGGAGGGGCATGGTGGGGGGTAGTAAACTATGGAATACGGCCGAATAGAGGTAAGTAGACATATGAATAAATAAAACGAATTTCGTTGCGCGTGCTGCATCGCCAAATGCGATCGATAAAATGAGGAGTACTGAGTTAAGCAGTTGACACCGCCGGCTTTTAAGGGTGCTCCACAATGGACAAATGTTAGAAAGTTATCTAGCTGTTGCCTGACATGATCTTCCTCTCAGACAATGACAGGCAGTCCAGCAGAACATGGGAAATTCGAATATTTGTCATGAAGTGTGCCCCAGTGTGGGGTCTCTTATGGAATCAAAACACACATCCTGTGGTGCCTGCATTCTATATGGCCGAATAAGCAGAATACAGCACAGAAACAGCCACGTTTCTAAAGCAGGTTGCCTGTTCCAGAATTCTGCAGACTGCAGTAACAAACATCTGCAATGCAATAGGTCTCACATTTATGCGAGTTTGAGCTATTGGCATTGTAAATGACAATGCCTTTTATTTATGTTTTGGTTTTTGAAACATAAATAAAAGGCATTGTCATTTACAATGCCAATAGCTTAAACTCTCGCAAATTCGAGACCTATGGCATTCCAAATGCTTGACGCATCGCTGAGTTGCCCCTTCTGTCTCCCATGGCCCCTGAAGAGCTCCCCGTTTGCTACGAGTTAAATAAACAAGCCGGTGGTCACAACTGCTCCCTCCTGCAGTAAGAGAAACTCATTAAAGAAAATAGTGCTTACAGACTAAACAAGACTACTGTGTAACAGCCGAAGTAAAAGAGCCAGTCCTCAGGGGAGGTTACAAATGAAGACAAAGCGGTACTAAAGAGGGACTAACAAGCCTAATAACGGATCAGAAGCCAGCATTTACGAAGGACAATGACACAAGCCAATGACAAATATGGGCGGAGAGTGGGCGGGGCTTCAAGTACATACTCCAATACACCATGGCTCGCAGAGCAGCGCATGCGTTGCCCAGGCTTGACCTAAAAACAGTGGGCCCGATTCACAAAGGTAAACTGAGATGAAAGTCTAACTTTACTACTCGTAAATGTCCTTTGTGAATACAGAAAGTCATAAAGTTAGACTTTAAACTTTCTTCTCAGTTTACCTTTGTGAATCAGGCCAATCCTGTGGTGGGGCATTCAGAAAGCAGGTTCCAATTCTAGAACTCTGCCTGGTAGCCCAATGGCCCACTGTGTACACCATATGTTAAATTTGATTGGATTTAAACATGGACCTTTACAAAGCTGGTCCCTTTTATAGAAGTCTGCAGTACAGACCCCTGGCCAGCCGCGGCCCATGCAGGTAAGAGCAGTTGGGCAGTGGGGCCGGGTGAGGGTAATTTCGAGAGACGACCACAAGAGAAAATTAATTATTTATTTAATTTTCCCTTATGGTCGTCTCTCGGAATCCCCCCCCCCCCCACCTGGCCCCACCGCTCTTACCTGCCTCTGGCCTACCTCTCACCCTTACTGAAAGCCTCTCTGTCAGCCATGCAGGCCCATGGGGTACAGTACGCGCATTCTAAAGGCCTCTGTGCATACCAGCTCCAGAGCAGTTATAGTTTGCAATTGCACAAAGTCTGCTAACATGCTTCATTACCAGAACCTCCAACAATTAAGTTATTTTATGTTTCTTTTTCCTGGCCTCCGTTTTGTAGTCCCTGACCACTCTTCCCCCACTCGTTTAACTTGTTAGTCTCTGGGATGTGTGTGCGCGCACATGCACATACAGACACATTATATCGAGCACAGCACACACATCTAGCACAGGTGTGTCTAATTGATCACTGACAGAATATTGGAATTAAAAATACACTGTGGACAGAATATTGTGTCAAAAATATCAAGGACCTAAATATCGAGAAGGTAAGTGCAAATAGGTAAGTATAGATTTACTATTCTTAACTCCACATCTATGTGCCTTCAAGATATATATATCATCAAGGTACATATATGAGGAGTTATATATAGTACAACTTTACTTACCTATAGAAACTTACCTTCACAATATTTTCGTCTTCAATATTCTTGACTTCCAACTACAGACTGACGCTAAGACCATGATAAGAGGCACCCGCGCTTACATACCCCCGGGACCCTGACCATCTTTCTGCAGCGCCATCTCCAGCCCCATCGCTCCTCTAGCCATCGACTCCCACCACTACATCCTTGCCGGGGATCTCGGTTTCCACGTTGACGACCCCAACTACACCAACTCCATCACCCAACTGGAGAACTTGAACAAGATTGGCCTCACCCAACTGGTCACCAATCCCACGTACAAGGCCAGACACTCACTCAACTCCATTTTTACCTCCAGCAACAGAATCTAATTCAGCCACATCACAGAACTCACCTGGACCGACTACGCCATTGTTCACTTCACTATTTTTGACGCCCAGCACACCATCACAAAGCGTCACAGCTCCTCCCACCCCAGCTAGAGCAAGGTAATCGAAACTCAGTGGACACAAGCCCTTAGTACCACCCAACCAAAAGCCTCAGCAGACCTTGACCAGGCCGTCCAGAACTACAATAGCCTGGATCACCAAATGCGCAGACAGTGTTGCCCTGTAGAAACCAAGAAAAGCCAACAAAACCTCAAAACAAGCCAGCTGGTACACCCCAGAGCTTAGAACAACCAAGTGCAACTGCTACAGACTCGGTAAAATGATGGCGCACCACTAAGTACCGCACTTACAGAGGCGCTGACAAAGCAGCCCTCAGCAACTACCACCTGCGCATCAAGGAAGCCAAGAAAGCAACCATCGCTGCCCGCATCAACATTGTGGCAAACCACTCGAAGGAACTCTTCAAAATAGTCAAGGAATTCTCCAACTTGACAGCCACAGAGAGCACCATCCACCACTCCCAAGAACTTTGCAACACCCTCTCTGAATACTTCCACAGCAAAAACTCACCGCACTCCACCTTAACAACCTCAACCAACCAGCAAACACCAGCCAAACGATCACCACCTGGTCTCCGCTCACCGCTCAGACCACCACAGCCATCATGTCTGCCATACACTGCAGGGCACCCACCGACCCCTGCCCCACCACCTCTTCAACCTCGAAACTAACCCAATCAGCATGGAACTCACCAGCATCCTCAACACCTCCATCTCCACAGCAACCTTACCGGACAGATGGAAACACGCAGAGGTCAGACCCCTCCTAAAGAAAACTGCCTCTGACCCCAGCAATCTAAAAAATTATCGGCCGATCTCCCTGCTCCCTTACCCAGCCAAAGTACTCAAGAAAGCCATTAACCAACAGCTCACCGAATACCTGGAACAAAACCACCTACTTGACGCCTCACAATTAGGATTCTGCGTGACCCACAGCACTGAGACAGCTCTGACTGCTACCACTGACGACCCCAGAACTATCCTCAACCGCAGAGAAACTGCAGTCCTGGTCTTCCTCGACCTTTCTGCTGCGTTCGACACCATCTCCCACAACACCCTAATCAACAGACTGTACAACATCACCATACAGCAAAGCACCCTCAGGTAGATTGCCTCTTTCCTCACAGGACACACTCAGAGCATCCGGCTGCCTCCCTTCACCTCCGCATCCAAGGACATGATATGCGGCGTGACCCAAGGATCATCCCTCAGCGCCACTCTGTTCAACGCCTACATGACCTCCCTCACAGACGTTTTCAGATCCCATGGCGTCAACATAATCTCCTACGCAGATGACACCCAAATAATCCTCTCGCTCACTGAGAAACCCTCCAACGCCAAAACCAACTTCTGCAACGCCATGACCAACGTAGCCAACTGGATAAGAGACAACTGCCTCAAACTCAACTCTGACAAAACAGAAGTACTGATCTTCGGGAAGAACACCTCCGCCTGGGACCACAGCTGGTGGCCAACAGAACTCAGACCAACACCTGCACCAGCAGACCATGATCGGAACCTTGGCACCATCCTTGACAACCAGCTGACCATGAAACGACAAGTCAACACAGTTGCCTACTCCTGCTTCCATACCCTTCGCATGCTCTGCAGAATCTCTAGATGGATCCCAGTCAACACCAGAAAGACCGTCACTCAGACCCTCTTCACCAGCTGCCTCAACTACAGCAACGCTCTTTATGCTGGCACCTCCACCCAGCTTCTCAGAAGACTCCAGACCATACAGAACGCTGCAGCAAGACTGTTAGACCTGGCATCTTTTGATGTGTTTCCCCTGTCTTTTTGCTTTCTGACCTCCTGGTTTTGACTCTGTTTTTGCTGGTTTAGTGTCTCTGCGCACTTTCTCACTGCTGTTCAGTGTTAAAGTGCAAGTGCTCCTATTGTAAATTGGATTATGGATTGGTGTTTCCATGATTGGCATATTTGATTTACTGGTAAGTCCCTAGTAAAGTGCACTGAGAGTGCCAGGGCCTGTAAATCAAATGCTGCTAGTCGGCCTGCAGCACTGATTGTGACACCCACATGAGCAGCCTTTCAAAGGGTTTTCAGACCTGCCACTGCAGCATCTGTGTGCAGTTTTTACTGCCATGTCGACTTGGCAAGTGCACCCACTTGCCAAGCCCTAACCTTCCCTTTTATTACATATGAGTCACCCCTAAGGTAGGCCCAAGGTACCCCGATGGGCAGGATGCAATGTATTTGAAGATAGGACATGTACTGGTGTGTGTAACATGTCCTGATAGTGAAATTCAGTATATTTTGTTTTTCACTGTTGAAAGGCTATCTGTCCCATAGGTTAGAATGGGGAATACTTTGTAAACATTTTACGAGTATATCTTCCCATTGGGACAAGACAGAGAAATGGAGTTTAGTATGCCTGAACTCAGAATGTAGAAATGCATCTTTTAGTAAAGATGATTTTTATGTGCTGTGTTTGAAAATACCACTTTTAGAAAGTAGGTATTTTCTTGCTTAGCCATCCTCTTTGCCTCTGCTGGGTTGTGGATTGACTGTCTGGCTTTGGAGTAACAGGGGCTGGGGATGTGCATTCTCTTCAGATAGCCACTTGGGGGTCGAGGTGTGTCCTGCCTTTCCTGGAGGAGTCAGGGCTGGGCTGAATAGACCTGGGCTGCATTTAGAGTAGTGGGAGGAAATTTTCTTGCACCTGAATATGCCTGTTCTGCCTTGGACAATGTTGTCTCCACCTCCTGCCGGGAAGCTGGGCAAAGAGGACCAAACTGGTTTGGACTGAGCACAGACACTCTCTGCCCAAGAGAACAAAGAGAAACTGACTATAAATATTGGTACCCAGACCCCAGGCCTTTAGAACTCGCTTGGATCAAGGAACCTGCCAAGAAGAAGAGCTGGAAGAACTGCTAGGAGGAGTGCTGCCCTGTTGCTGTGTTGTTGCTCTGCTGGGTTGGCCTGCAGTTACTGCTCCTGCCTTGGGCAGTGAAAGGACTGGACTGAACTTTCTTCACTCGTCGCTGAGTATCTCCAAGGGCTTGAAATAGAGCTTGCCTCCTGTTCACGAAGTCTCAGGGACAGCAAAGACTTCACTTAGCTCTGGGTACCGCCCCTGGAACCATGGGTTTCAGCTGCCACAGAGGGGGAAAGCAGCCAACACCGTCACAGCCACTGCTGCTGGCTTCGTGTCCTGAAGGCACCACAGAGGGCACCGCCGCACTTCGCACAGCAACCCGGGTCTCACCGACGATGACCGCCGCCGCCACGAGCCGCTGCTTGCACCGCAACTGGTGGGCACGCACTCCGCACCACCTCGCTTCACTCCGCCACCCTGGTTTCACCAACGACGTTGCTGCCCGCTCACCTTGACACCTGTGACCGCACAGTGGTTTGGGGGCACCGCTCGTAAGTCATACGACGCACCGCCCCGTCCCACACCGCAGTCTGGGCTGACTGACGCCATCTCCCATCAACCGCCACTGGTGCTTCCACAGTGACCTGTCAGCACCGCAATGAGCACCGCCCCACTTCGCACCGCAGCCCTGGTCTCACTGATGCCGCTGGACGACCGTCACCGAGCCGCTGCCTGCACTCGAATTGAGGGCACCGCACGCTGCACTGCTACGATTCACATCGCAACCATGACGGTTGCCGCGACCGGCTCATACCGACACGGTCGGCCGGAACCAAATGTACTGTTTACGAGTCTGCTGACACTGACGCCGGTCCGCACCGAAGCGGTCGTCCGGAACTGTTGGATTCTGTTGTTTTCAGCACCGCGGTAGCCCAGGACGGAGCTACCGGCTTTAAGGAACTGCATTTTAAAGTCATTCTTGCAAAGTGCATAATTTGGAATACTGTATGTTGGTCTTTTATCGTTTTGGTCTGGTTTGCACAGATAAATATTGGTTATTTTTCTAAAACTGCTGTGGTGTCCTTTTGTAGTGTTTTCATTGTATTACTGTGTGTTATATGCAAATGCTTTACACAGTGCCTCTGAGATAAGCCTGACTTCTCGTGCCAAGCTACCAAGGGGGTGAGCAGGGGTTATTTCAGTAGTGTATCCCCCTTATCCTAACTAGAAGGAAGGGTCCCTATTTGGACAAAGGTGCAAACCATTGCCAACTAGAGACCCCCATTTGTAACAAAGACTAATCCTGTACCTCCCCAAACAAACTCACGTCACCCCCACCTCAGAAACCTCCACTGGCTCCTCATCCAGAAGATATGCCAGTTCAAGATCCTCACACACTCCTGCAAAGCTCTACACGATCAAGGACCATCCTACATCAACCATCAACGGAACTTCCAACGGCCCTCTAGACACATGCGTTACTCCTCACTCACCCTTGCACCCGCCCACATCTGTCACAGCTGCACCGGGGGCAGCTCCTTCTTCTACATCACCACCAAGACCTGGAACAACCTACCCCTCCACCTCTGAACCGCACCCTCCCTGGCGGACTTCAGGAAGAGACTCAAGACCAGGCTCTTTGACGGAGACATGGCACCCTTAGTGCCCAGACAACCTGAGGAGTGACATTGCTGTGCTATACAAATGCTGATTAATTGATCGACACAATATTTTGTCCCACAATATTTTTGGTTCCGATATTCTTTGTAAACATCGTATCATCATGCTCAGTATAACACTGCATGCACATCCAAAACAGGGCAGATATGTCATTTATTATTCTACCACCGTGCACACAAGAGCACTATCCACAAGAAAGCAAGATGCACAATCATAGAGCAGAATACATTAATGTAACATCGCTTCTACCACGCATCCAGACGAGCCAAAATACATAATTAATTGGTTACTACAGAACCCAAAAGCACTCACTGGTAAACTTATGGAATATTGTGGACAAAATATTGACTTACAAAAATATTGTTGTTAAATATTGACTCCCAAAATATTGTGAAGGCAATTATATATAGGTAAGTGTAGGTTTACCATACATAAGTGGTTCACTGACAAAACATTGACACCCAAACATCCCCATACCACAATATCGAGTCATAAATATAGATGTCAAAAATATCGACATCCTATATTTATAAAGGTAAGTACAAAAATATTGAGAAAAAATATCAATGACATGAATATAGATGTAAAAAATATCGTTATATATATATATATATAGAGGGCGCGGCAAAAGAGGAAAAATGCGAGGAATAAACAAGCCAAAGCAAGGGGGAAGGAACGACGACAAAGTGCCAGTGGGAATGGAAACAAGGGGCAAGAAGCAAAATCATGACTGTCGTAAACCTGTCCCAGCGGGCTCTCTGCCAAGAAGAGATGGAGCTCCTCTCTTTGGGTTTGTCCTTTTGTCCCTCCAGTAATTTAAATTTTGCTCAAACAAGGATTGTTTTTTTTTATTTTATTTTTCGAGAAAATTGAAACTCAAAAAATGGTTTGACACACAACATAGTAAAGTTGTAACAAGGGCTGGATCAGTAACTTTGAATACCTTAAATATTGATGATATTGACATTTTGCATACTATGTCCACTCTAGCAAATGATGGTATGGGTGGTGAGAATGAAACTTTGAATCTGCAGGATTTAGATATTGAAATAGGGATAAATCCTGGCAGCAAGTTTAAACCGAAATCAGTGTTCCTGCCTAATGTCCAATGTGATGCAATTGATGTATTTGAGAAGGGGGTTCTAGGTGATTTGAAGAGGATGAGATATAAAAGAACTCCGACTTACAAAAGAAATCTGAGTGAGGTTCAAATAAAGGCATTAGATGATTTAAAAACCGATAACTCTATTGTAATCCGCTAATCAGACAAAGGTGGGAATGTTGTAATTCTCGACAAAGAAAAATATCTAGCGGAGGGGTTTAGACAACTCCAAGATAAGACCTGCTATTCCATCTCTAACAAGAATGAAATCTCTAAATCAAACATTAAATTTGGGGAGTTGTTGGTGGATTGGAGGGACAAAGGGTTAATTGAGTGGGAAGAGTACAACTATTTGAAATGTCCCCATCCCTGAATTCCTGTACTCTACCTGTTGCCTAAGCTCCATAAAGATCCAGTAAACCCCCCAGGGAGACCTATTGTTTCTTCTATTGGATCTTTGCTTGAAAATACTTCGAGATTTATTGATTATTATCTCAGACCCTTTGTTGTTGGATTACCTGCGTATCTTAAGGATACCACGCATTTCCTCACTGTCATTAATGAAATCTATTGGGAAGACACTTATACTCTAGTTACTTTAGACGTGAGTAGCTTATACACTAGTATTGTACATCAGCTGGGTCTCAAGGCGATAAGACATTTCCTGAAGACACGCTCGATTTCCCTGTTCCTTCATTCAGAAATGATCTTACAAATGATTGAATTTTGCTTAACTAACAATTTTTTTATCTTCGATGATGTCATCTATCGGCAATATAAAGCAATGGGGTAGCTCAGTCGTGCAGAACCTGGGGATTCGTACAGTAAGTGAACAGTGGTTCTGCCACCAAGTAGCTTTAGAAAGCGTCAACAATTATTTTTACAATTGGTCCCTCTACTCAGATGAGACTATCATTTAATGACGGAAGTCCAAAGCAAGTCCAAAACAAAAGAAACTCATGTACTTCTGAATAAGTGTATGATTTTATAGCAATTTCATGAAAGTTGTGTACTCAAAGATGAGAACAACACATATATATGCACACACAGATATACACCATATAACTACAATTGCTATCAAATTAATGACGTGAAGTGAAAACAAAGAAATATATTTACATGTCACAACACATTATATACATAACAAATGAACATATATTCAAGACATACACTTAGACACAGTGTGAGGTACATGAAAATATGTTTCAACCCAACTGGCAATTAGTCTAGTTATTCTTGATTGTTCTGGGTGAACACTAACACTTGATAGTATGCATCGACGTTTCGACCCCTGGGCAATAGTGCGATTATATAATCATCTGTGGGGGGTCTTCTTCAGGACTATGTATAGAGTCTGTGTGTGGCCTTCAGTAAGATTCCACCTGCTTTCAAATAAAGGGTATTGACAGCACGGCAGCTTGTACAAAAAGGTAGTTGACCTGAATCAAAAGCAGCTCTCCTTATCAGCTGGTTTTAGTAGTCAGTGGCACGAACGTGCCTTCAACTCTCCGGCGTCTAGCGCTCGGGGTCTTCAAATATTCATCAAAACGTGGGACAGAGGGCTAATTATTTCCTCCGAATTCTCTCTGGCACTGAATGTCCTTCAGTTACTGACACGCAAATGCTGCCGTAAAGATTCTATATTTAGAAGGGATAGGAGACACTCGGGAAGGCAGTTCCCGGATATTCATTGAAGGACATTCAGTGCCAGAGAGAATTCGGAGGAAATAATTAGCCCACTGTCCCACGAGGGAGTTTTGTATGGAGGCAGTCGACCCCAACTAACATTGCCCTATTAGTGGAGTTTTGATGAATATTTGAAGACGCCGAGCGCTAGACGCCGGAGAGTTGAAGGCACGTTCGTGCCACTGACTACTAAAACCAGCTGATAAGGAGAGCTGCTTTTGATTCAGGTCAACTACACTCTTTGTACAAGCTGCCGTGCTGTCAATACCCTTTATTTGAAAGCAGGTGGAATCTTACTGAAGGCCACACACAGACTCTATACATAGTCCTGAAGAAGACCCCCACAGATGATTATATAATCGCACTATTGCCCAGGGTCGAAGCGTCGACGCATACTATCAAGTGTTAGTGTTCACCCAGAACAATCAAGAATAACTAGACTAATTGCCAGTTGGGTTGAAACATATTTTCATATACCTCACACTGTGTCTAAGTGTATGTCTTGAATATATGTTCATTTGTTATGTATATAATGGGTTGTGACATGTAAATATATTTCTTTGTTTTCACTTCACGTAATTAATTTGATAGCAATTGTAGTTATATGGTGTATATCTGTGTGTGCATATATATGTGTTGTTCTCATCTTTGAGTACACAACTTTCACGAAATTGCTATAAAATCATACACTTATTCAGAAGTACATGAGTTTCTTTTGTTTTGGACTTGGTTTGGACTTCCGTCATTAAATGATAGTCTCATCTGAGTAGAGGGACCAATTGTAAAAATAATTGTTGACGTCATCTATCGGCAGTCACAGGGCACGGCTATGGGCACCTGCTTCGCCCCCAGCTATGCTAATTTATTCATGGGCTGGTGGGAGGAGCAGGTGTCCGAGTCTTTGGTGGAATTTGAGAACTGTGTCCCGTGGCTGCGATTTATCGATGATATTTTCTTTATTTGGAATGGGGATGAAGAATCTGCTAAGGATTTTGTGAACAAACTCAACGCTAACATGTACAATCTAGTATTCACTGAGCATATTAGCAGAACATGTATTGAGTTTTTGGATGTGCACATTGAGATAGAGAATCACAAGCTGCAAACTAAGTTGTTCCGCAAAACTACAGCAGGGAATAGTTTACTAAGTGCTTCTAGCTCTCATCCTCGAAATTTGATTTTTAGTATACCCTATGGGGAGCTATTGCATGCAAAACGCAATTGCAGTACCGATTTAAACTATGAAAAAGAAAAAAAGATCATGTGTGAACGTTTCAAAGAACGGGGGTATAATCAAAAAACAATAGTGGAAGCTAGTGAAAGAGTTGACTTGGTTACTAGGAATGAGCTCTTACATCCAGCTAGGAGTGAGGAGAAAATGGACAATCTTAGATTTATCACCACTTTCTCTAATCAGGCACATGATGTACGTCAGATACTTGGTAAGCATTGGCACGTTTTACTGACAGATGAGAGCTTGAAGAAGAATCTAAGAGATAGCCCTCAGATCACATTCAAGAAAAGTCGTTCTTTACGGGATGAACTGAGCTACAATCTAGTGACGACCAGTGTAGAGACCAAAAGTAGGGGTCGCCCAGGTTTTTGTTGCTGTAGAAACTGTAAGGCGTGCAGCCACAGTGTGGATTGCACTAAACTTAGGGGCCCATTACGATGACTGGCGGATGCACCTCCGCGATGCTGGCGGTGGGAGAAAATGCTGTTTTCCGCCCGCGAGCAGCGGTGCACACGTCCGCCATATTACAATGGTCAAACACAGCCCATTTTCCGACCTCCGCGGTGCGACGTGAACCGCCATCAAAACGCGCCCGCCACCGTGGCGGAGTTAACCAATCGAGAGCCACCGCCGTGCGGAATGACGTCCTTCCCGCCGTACAAATTAGGATGCGCCAAACAGCCAGGCACACCGCAGCGGAGAAACCGGCCAATCTGAGCAGGCGGAAGCACCACAGCGGAGCACAGAAGTGAATACCGGAGCCGACCGCCATGGACCCGGCACTACACGTCTTCCCGGCGCTGTACATGATACACCTCCAGCAAGCCATGGACTGTGGCGGACGCCGCGGCAGGTACGCGATCACACAACTCTGCACACAAACACAAACCACAACTCCATGGCTGATGTAAGGTTCCTGTCCCCACCAGACACCCTGGTGGGGACAGGAACACAACCACAGGTGTAGCCACACATGTCCTACCTGCCACTAGTTCACCCCTCTCCATCCAGGTCACCATGTCCGCGATCTTGAAATAATGTTCAGTTCACGTGACCGCAGCAGTGAATCCGCATTAAAAAATGCGCACAATGTAGTAGGCAGGGCCAGCGCAAGGCATGGGCAGTGCACAAAGTACACAGGGCAACACCTCCACTCTCCACACACCAGGCCCACCCACAACATGAAGGGACATGCCATGTGACCCTCCTGTGCACCCACATGCCCAATAACCAGCCAGGTGAACACACACACTGCACCACACAACAAACAACTAGGGAGACAGCCTCATCAGGTGTGGCTGCAGAGTAACACACAGCGTAGAAGCACAGGGCCAGGGGAACCCACACACCACAACAACACCACACTCATGGCAAGTAAACTGAGTCCAAGCACAAAATAAACACACACAGATAATGAACAAACACTCTAATGGACACACAGCCTGCCAAGTCACACAGACATACCCCACACTGACACACAGCAACAAACACAGACCACATGCTAGCAGCAATGGAGGACAACAAATAGGAAACCTAAAGTGAGGTGCACACAAATGGAATGGCAAGGAGCTGAACACCAAGCATGTGTACATCACATGCAAGGGAAGGAACATATAACAACAACCCCAGCCCAACAAATCACACATGGCAGTCACAGTGAGTGAAGTCAAACCACAGTCACCTCACTGCAACAACTCAGGGAGACAGCAAGGCAACCCATGTATAGGCACAGGGATGAAAGGAAGGGTATGAAGTCTAACACTGATCAGCCACACATCTGTATCCAAATACATCACAGGAGTATGTCAGCAGCACAACACACAGGGCCCATTGCAACACTCCATGACTGTCAAACACAAGTATGAACCTTCACACAACCCCCACACCTATCACACCTGCAGCACACAACACCAGTGACAAACACACAGAAGCTTGCCAATAATGTCCAGTCAATACACTGACAAGCAAACACACCCCCTGGGGGATATCCACAAACATCACACACACACAGGGATGGCAGAACCACTGTACGCACAAAAACAACAGTCAAACACAGAACACAATCAAAACACACACACAGAACTACTACAATAACAGACAAGACCTGTGCAGTTAAACAGTGGAAATTCAATGGGAACACAGACACAACAGGAGTACACAACCTCATTAGTCAGGAAAAATGCACAGACAACATACCACAACACATATAAGAAGTGCATCCACACAAAACAATAATGGAGACAAACAGGGAGAAATGGGCCTACAATGACACACAGACAGACATACCACACCACCCATCAACTCAAAATGGTGTCACAGCGTACCACATGCCTGCACATGCACAAGAATGACAAGAGACACATCAAATATGAGAGCAGAAAACACCAAGGATGCACCTAAAACAAGCACGGGAACTACAATAGACCTCAGTTCATGTGACAGACACACAAGTAAGGCACACCACAATGGCAACACACATCTGAATCAAACACAACAACAAAACACACACACTGACAGGCAAATAGAACACCACACACAGAGCAACTGTCAACTGCATGAGACAACACAACACAAACACTGCACACAGCCACATCAGACACAACACATGCACATGCAAAGATATCAATATGCTACAACAGCTAAACATCAGGGGGTGCACACCAGGCAAGGACAAGGCAACATACACTCACAGCACTGCATGCACACCAAGCAGTGTGTGCACAACAGACATACCAGTTACAAACAGAGATGAGTGACACACCATGAACACACACAACAACAATCTAAACATCACACAGACAACAACACACCCAGGAAGTTAAACAGTCCACAGCAAACACACCTACATCTAAGCCAACACACACAGATGCACAAGTCTGGGACACCAAAGTTGAAACAACATGATCAGAGGAAACAATACATTGGCAATGTTGAAGTGGCATATAGAGCATGTGTCACAGTAAACCATACCCACACAGTAACCCTTTATTTAGCAAGGACACTGACAAGGCAGACAACAGGAGTAATTGTTTTTAATTTACATTTTACACAGTTATGCAGCAAAATTTAGACAAGAGAAAGGCCAGTGGCCAGTCCAAAGTGCAGATGAGGTACATGAGATCCTGCACAGGCAAAGGGCAAACGGCAGCGAACAGCAAGGCCAGTGACCAGTCCAAAGTGCAGATGAGGTACATGAGATCCTGCACAGGCAAGGGGCAAACAGCAGTGAACAGCAAGGCCAGTGACCAGTCCAAAGTGCAGATGAGGTACATGAGATCCTGTACAGGCAAGGGGCAAATAGCAGTGAACAGCAAGGCCAGTGACCAGTCCAAAGTGCAGATGATGAGGTACATGAGATCCTGCACAGGCAAGGGGCAAACAGCAGTGAACAGCAAGGTCAGTGACCAGTCCAAAGTGCAGATGAGGTACATGAGATCCTGCACAGGCAAGGGGCAAACAGCAGTGAACAGCAAGGCCAGTGACCAGTCCAAAGTGCAGGTGACTTACATGAGAAGCTGCACAGGCAAGTCTAGAACAACAGTCAACAACAAGGCCAAGGGCCAGTAAAAAGTGCAGAGTGAGTACATGATATCCAGCACTGGGAATGGGTGGTACTCTACCCTGCCATGGTCAGCAACACACTCAGGGTGTCGAAAATGGGCAGTCCATGGCACCACTGTGGGAGAGACGTGTGTGAGGGGGACTAACACTCAGACTTGGCTGGCAGTATGACTGGGAGGTGGCTGTCTGTCGGGGCCAGTTGGGGTACTGGCTCGGGGAGAGAGAGACCCAGCTGGGGTAGAGCCATCAGTGGTCTGGGAAGCCTGAGGGCTGCTAGGTCCAGGTGTGGTAGAGCCATCAGTGGTGTGTGAAGCCTGAGGGCTGCTAGGACCAGGTGGGGTGGTGGCACGTGGAGGTGGACTCATGCTTTCATGAGACCCAGTGTGTGTGGGAGAATCTGCAGGGGTGCCCTTCCGCTTCTTGGGGATTTGATATGGCTTCCCTGTCCTGGGATTAATGCCAAGTGGGGTGTATACAACAGGCACACTCATCACAAAAGCAGGATCATGTGCAGATGCTGGTCCTCCCTCTGGGGACGTGCTGGATTCTGCGGGACGCTTGGCCCCGGATTGCCTCTGCCCCTGCATCACCTGTTTACCAGGTGTCCCCCCTACAGTGGCCTCCTTTCCCTCCTTCACAGGGCTCTGGATGGGAGTTGATGTTGTGGGTGAGCTTTCCTTGGAGCTCTTCTTACGTGTACTCTTAGCAGGCACCTGTTTGTCACTGGGCACGGAAACTGTGTGCTTATCTATGCGAGACACTTTTGGGACAGGTGACTCCTTGGCTGGGGATGCCTCTGAGGCATGTGAGCCTGAGGCCTGCTTCTTGCCATCCTTGCCCTGGGTGTGGCCTGAAGGGCTTTTGCCTCTGAGTTCTGGTGTGGGTTTACCTTTCTGTGGGGATGGTGTCTGCGCCCTGGACTGCTTGGGCTGCTGCTGCCGTGTGCTGCGTGTGCTGTATCTTTCCCTTGATGTCTGGGGTGTGTGGTCACTATCATCAGATGTGGCCACTGGCAGGGTGGTGGGCCTAGGGACTGGAGCAGGACTATGGGATTGGGCAAGTTGAATGGCTGCTGTCACTGCAGAGGACAGAGACTGTACAGTCCGGTGTAGCCCACCCACGTCGGAATGAACGCCCTCCATGTAAGCCACCACCTGTGCCAATTTTTTGTCATGGTCCAGGAAGGCATTGAGGAGAGCTGTCTGACCCACACACAGCTGGCGCAAAAGGTCCACAGATTCAGCACTGATGGCAGCAGGGGGGACAGGGGCAGGGGCAGCGGTGCCTTGGATGAAGGACACTCTTCCCTTTTTTGTGGTGCGAACACGGGCAGCAACAGTGGGAGTAGCAGGGAGGGTGGGCACTGAACGCTGTGTGGTGGACGAGGAGGCAGAGTCCCCGTTTCCTGTGGCCGAAAACATAGATGCGTCACTGCCGTCGTCAGATGACGTAGAGGTCTGCGTCTCTGGCTGTGAGTCCTCTAGAAGACTACGGTCCCCCTCTGATGCGCTGGTGACATCCGTGTCACTATGCTGGTGTGCAGCAGTTGTGCTTGATGCCTCACCACTGGTGTCCGTCCCCTCTCCTTCCGTGCCCATGTGAGATGCTGCATGAGAGAGAGAGGTAGGATCAGTACATTGGCATCAAGATTACAAATATCTGCAAGGAAAGCATCACTAATGATGAACGGTCATCCATGTTGGACAACACCATGGGCAGTAACATTGTGCAACCTCAATCCAAACATCGAAATTACCGTGGCATAATGCAAACTTGGCATAATTCACCCATGTGATGAACACACAGCCAATTAGCCTGTTGGTGGCTCCGTCTAACCAGACACACATATCCCTCTGTGCACACCTAGGGCCCTGAGGGGGTAAAAGATTCTACTCACAACATGTTGCCACTGTCACATCTTGAGCCAGCAGAAGTGTCCAACACAGAGACAGACTCCAACATATACGCCCACAATGGCCATGAGCACATGCCATCCACCATGTCGTATCTTGGGGCACAACTACAGTTGCACATTGGTGTTAGATGTGTAGTCAGCACAAATCTGACATCAGGCAATGCACACATTGATGATGGCACACTCAGATGAAGCTCTCTGCCGGACCCTGACATGGGATGTCCGTGACTACCCCAATGAAGATGATACCAGAAGGCCACAACTACAAATGTGAAGTCAAGGGCCATTACACCAATGACATGGGAAGGTACATGTAGGGGGAATGCATGACAACTGCACCCAACACCGCGGCCACTTACACGCCATTGCATCACACTAGCAACATCACAGCCCTGCACTGGACCAGGCTTGGAGCACATGCAGCCAAACAACACCCAAAGTCACACTCACAGAATACTCACCACCAGCTTGCTGCTGATGCCCCTTCAGACGTGCATCCAGTTCAGGCTGCGTCACAGCTAAAATGCGTGCCATTAGTGGTGTCATGCTGCGCCGCGCCAACCTGCCGGCCCGAGGGATCAGCCCCAGTGTCATCTCGGCCACGTTCCTGCTCAGCCGGCAGATGTCATCCCACCTCTTGTGACAGTGGGAGCGCCGTTGTTTGGAGAGACCCAGAGCACGCACCTTGCATGCAATGGCCCTCCACACGGCCTTGCGCTGGTTGACTTTGAGCTACAGACATGGGAGACAAGAGGGTGCAATAATCAGTGTAACCTACCACCATTTCCCAGGGCAGGAGCATGACACTGACTCATCCCAACTTCAGCCATAACTTTAGCAGAGGCAATAAATCTGCGACATTCAAACATCATCATGTGGGAAACACACATTAATGCATGCAGGTATGAGGGTGGACACAGGACATGCCCATCTCATAGCCATGCAGGATGCCAGCAGAGAGCAAAATGTGTATGCTGACCACATCTACTGCAAATGTTTGGGAATACCAAGACATGCAGGACATTACTACATATGTTACTGTGAATACTCACTGTGCCCAACACTGCGCAGCCCTCAAAGCACTTGCCCTTAAACTGCCACACTGTGTCATGGAGGTCACATTGAGGGACATGACCTCACAAACGCAAACCCTCATCACAAGGCCTGTCGTGTGCAATCTACATGTCTGTAATGGCTCATTGATGGAGAGTCAAGAGGAAAAGCACAGATTTGACACTCTGTACATTCAGTGTTGTGTCACTGTCAGATTGGGCGGTGAATGTGCAGGCCAGTTGGGGTCACACAGAGGTCCAACGTGGGGCATCTGATATTTTAAATGGAGGGTCTATTTGGAAACACAAACAGTGCCAACACATGCGAGTATGTGCACATGCTGGTGGTGATGGAAGGGTCTGGGCACAATAATGTTGAAATGTACAGTGTCATAGGTGAATGACCAACAAGAGTGTCACCCTGGGGGATTGAGGTCCTGAGCATAGTGCAGCACTAGAGATGAGGCACATATTGAGTCAGAAACAATTCCCTCACTACTCTCTGGACAACAACCCTAGCTAAGGCCACAGATGGGCCTGTGAAGGACATCAGGGACACACACAGACATTCAGACTGGCAATCACTGTCCTGACTCCTAAATTGAAAAGTTGCAGCATCACTGTATGTCTGACAAGACATTACATTTCCCTCACATCTGTATGTGCAGGCAGGGAAACGTGTTGAATAGGCTAAACACACACCTTCCCCCTGGAAACAGCATGCTAGGCAGTGCATGACCCAACCCCACACTCTCACGCACATACTGCAGCAGATCAACTTCATGTGTTCCCCCCCTACACTCTCACTCACACTCTGAGATACTTACCACGACATTTGGCGCACCATATAGCCTTGGATACTGGGTGAGCACCTCGTCCACCAGGACCTCCAGCTCCTCGGTGGTAAAGAGAGTGGCACGGATCTTTTCAGTCCTCGCCATCACTGTGGGCATTAGACAGCAGCAGCGGCAGTTGGTGGTGAGGGGTCTCAGGCAGCAGTCCCTGGAGGCAGCAGCAGGTAAGGGGTCTCAGGCAGCAGTCCCTGGAGGCAGCAGCAGGTGAGGGGTCTCAGGCAGCAGTCCCTGGAGGCAGCAGCAGGTGAGGGGTCTCAGGCAGCAGTCCCTGGAGGCAGCAGCAGTTGAGGGGTCTCAGGCAGCAGTCCCTGGAGGCAGCAGCAGGTGAGGGGTCTCAGGCAGCAGTCCCTGGAGGCAGCAGCAGGTGAGGGGTCTCAGGCAGCAGTCCCTGGAGGCAGCAGCAGGTGAGGGGTCTCAGGCAGCAGGCTCAGAGAGCTGTGGAAATGTGTGGCTCTCTCACACACATATATAGCCCCCATGGCTCGTTTCTGTGGTTCTAAGCTGCTGCAATTGGTGTTCCAGGTCTGCCTCATTCAAATACATCCAATGACCGCCTCCGCGGTGGCGGAGCACGCCTACCGCGATTTTCAAACTTGCATCAGGCTACCGCGATTGCGCTTCCCATTGGCTGGAAGGGCATGGTCCATGGCGGTGACACACCGCAGGGGACAGGCGTGCGGTACCGCAGTGGTGCATCTTTCAAGTGCATCCAATGACCGGCCCCGCGGTGGCAGAGCACGCCTACCGCGATTTTCAAACTTGCATCAGGCTACCACGAATGCGCTTCCCATTGGATGGAAGGGCATGGTCCATGGCGGTGACACCCCGCAGGGGACAGGCATGCGGTACCGGGGTGGTGCATCTTTCAAGTGCATCCAATGACCGGCCCCGCAGTGGCGGTGCACGCCTACCGCGATTTTCAAAATTGCATCAGGCTACCGCGATTGCGCTTCCCATTGGCTGTCAATGCATGGGCCATGGCGGTGACACACCGCTGGTGCCAGGCGGTAGCTACCGCAATTCCGGGCACATGCATTGCTATGAGTGACCGGGATCTGGGTGTTGGAGCAAGCCAACCGCCATTAGCCATGTGTATATGCCTATCAATCCCGCTCTGGTGTCTTTGGGCCATGGCGGTGACACACCGCTGGTGCCAGGCGGTAGCTACCGCGATTCCGGGCACATGCATTGCTATGAGTGACCGGGATCTGGGTGTTGGAGCATGTCAACCGCCATTAGCCATGTGTATATGCCTATCAATCCCGCTCTGGTGTCTTGGGCCATGGCGGTGACACACTGCTGGTGCCAGGCGGTAGCTACCGCAATTCCGGGCACATGCATTGCTATGAGTGACCGGGATCTGGGTGTTGGAGCATGCCAACCGCCATTAGCCATGTGTATATTCCTATCAATCCCGCTCTGGTGTCTTGGGCCATGGCGGTGACACACCGCTGGTGCCAGGCGGTAGCTACCGCGATTCCGGGCACATGCATTGCTATTAGTGACCGGGATCTGGATGTTGGAGCATGCCAACCGCCATTAGCCATGTGTATATGCCTATCAATCCCGCTCTGGTGTCTTGGGCCATGGCGGTGACACACCGCTGGTGCCAGGCGGTAGCTACCGCGATTCCGGGCACATGCATTGCTATGAGTGACCGGGATCTGGGTGTTGGAGCATGCCAACCACCATTAGCCATGTGTATATGCCTATCAATCCCGCTCTGGTGTCTTGGGCCATGGCGGTGACACACCGCTGGTGCCAGGCGCTCTCTACGGCGAGGGTGCAGCATGACATTGTTGACTATGGGCGTGATAGTGTTGTTTGAGCACGTTTAAGGCACCAATGGACACATCGTGCTGTGTCAATGTCATGGGTCATATCTGTACTTCGAACAGTGGTCACTTACAAAATATCATGGCACTGGATGTAATTTAAATGGGCTATAGTTAGTAATGACAGCCATAACTTCATATCTAACACCAAATGCCACACTGAAATAACTAATGGGGCACATTACTTCTACACAATTTCATATCTGAGCCCACATTTTCACACATTTTCATTTCTGTCAACAAAATTTAGCCCCAATTTCATATATGTCACCACATTTTGGCCCCAATTTCATATCTGACCCCCAAATTTATCCCCAATTTCATATATGTCACCACATTTTGGCCCCAATTTCATATCTGACCCCCAAATGTATCCCCAATTTCATATATGTCACCACATTTTAGCCCCAATTTCATATCTGACCCACACATTTTCCCCAATTTCATATGTTACCACATTTTAGCCCCAATTTCATATCTGACACCAAAAACTAACCCCCAATTTCATATCTGATCCCAATATTTACACACATTTTCATATCTCACAGAATATGTCACAATACATTACATGATTTTACAAACATTTCAGCATTATTTGCATTACTCACCACATATGTCACACTGTTGTCTGTTTGGTAACACCTATTACAGCCTTCATGTAATGTTATTGTACACAGTAGCAAATCCAACAGTATATGTCCACATGGACATGTGTGTGCTCTACATACTCAAGGATGTTAATTACATCACCGGCACACTTGACATTCTGTACATCCTTATTATTTTTCACTTGTAGCTATGCCTTTGGGTATGTTTTGTCCCCATATCTGCCAATTGTTATCACCATTACTTGTGTCATTGTGTCTGGTATGTGCTCATGTTGTTCGGCCTGTCATATGTGATTTTGTTACATGTATATTTCCACAGTTGTGAGTATGTTGATAGTGGATTTGGTGTGTGTGGTGTGTTACGTTGGTACTCACCAAGCACAGGTGCATTGACCTTGTTCACATAAAGATTGTTGGCTTGGATGATGGACTGTAGCCAAAAGTGGTGATGGTGCTCACTGACTGGTAACTTTGATATGGCATCTGTGAACAGTAGACGGTGTGCCACAATTGGCTGCACATTGATGTAATGCGTGTGCTTTCATTTGCAGTAATTGTGTGCAGTGTTGGCAGGGTGCACAAGTAGGACACGTGTGCAGTGATCTTAAACCAACACGAGTGGATAAGCCTGCTATGGCGTAGTAGCCTTTCTGGGGCACAAGCTGTTCCTGCGCAGTGTGGGTGAACTGAAGGTGCTGTTGAATCAAGCTAATGATGGCATCCAAGACAGGTGAGATATACCTTGATAGGGCTGGCTGTGACACTCATCCAACTCTAACTTTTGTTGTTTTGAAGGTACCAGAGGCCAACAAGTGATGCACAGCCAGCATCTTTGTCTGCGGAGGGATGTTGATAGTCCGCTGTGTTGGTCCTGACAGCCTGTGGGGAATGTGGCTCAGGATGCTTTTGATGTTTGTCCTTTAGTACCTGTGTTGTGCAATGACATCCGCTGGTGTTATGTGTATGAGGCTGTTGTGTTTTTGTTATGTACTCAGTATATTCATGCGCTGACTTGTGGGTATACTGGTGTTGGTTTGTCCTGGTGGTGTTGTAGGTTGTTTTTGTGGCACTGTTGTGTCTCCAAGCAGCTGGATGATTAGCTCCATGGCAACTGTTGTACTTCAGTTGTGTGTTTGGGCAGTGCTACCTTCATACTGCATATCATAGTGCAACTTAAGTGCAGATTAACATTTGTCTGCAGTCCTTTTGGATCACGTACCTTAGCCACTTTTTGTGTGCCACATTGACAATCTGTCTGCTTGTTGATGATATTGTGCAGTGGTGTCATTGGGGCATATTATCAAGAACGGCGTTAAAATTATCGCCGGTTTAGCGGCAGAAAACTGCCGCTAAAGCGGCGATAATGGACTTGATAATATGCCCTGGAGAATTCCAATAGAAGCCCATGTTCACACCAGAACATGGACTTCTATTGGAATTCTCAAGGGCATATTATCAAGCCCCTTATCGCCGCTTTAGCGGCAGTTTTCTGCCGCTAAACCGGCGATAATTTTTAACGCCGTTCTTGATAATATGCCCCAGTGTCTTGATCCACGGCGACACAGAATCTGCAAATGCTTTTCATTATTAGTCATTGACTGACTTTGAATTGTGATTACCAGCATGTATGGCATGTCTACTGATGACAGTGGATATTAGCACAGGCTTGTGAATATGTATGTGAATGTCTCTAAACTTCTGTGGATTTGAAGTGGTTCAAATTCCATAATGAGTCCTTCAGAACTAGACAAATTGTGTCATTAATGTGTCCCCTGTCATGATTGCACAAGAATGTGTGGCAGGTACAGCAGCCACTTGGAAGCCAGCAGTGTTTCTGTTTCACACATGTCCTGTATCATATACTGTCAGGGCTGTTTACACAGGAGTTTGAAATGTGACTATTAGCATTCACAGAGACAGTTTCCATGTTGGTTGTTCTCACTGTGCGAATACTGAACAAGTGTACAACAATGTTTTCTCAAGGTGTCACAACATTTGACTTGCACTTTATGCTGCATTGTGATGCCAGTCAATGTTTGCGCTGTGTCAATCAAAAGCTACGGATTTGTGCACATCTCATGTTCTGTTGCAATGACGTGTCCCCTTTCATCTCACCTAGGAGGCGACCTAATGTGTATCGTCCAGTCACCCTGCTGGCTAACATTGAGGATGATGACGTAATACGCAGATTCCGTCTGGACCGCAAAAACATCCAAGACCTGTGTGCCATGTTGGAGCCACACCTGCGAGCTGGCAGGACATACCCAACAGCATTAACAACTGAATCGAAGGTGATGGCGGCACTGCATTTCCTGGCTAGTGGGTCATTCCAGGAGACGGTGGGCATTGCAGAGGGGATGTCTCAGCCCACCTTCAGCATGGTGCTACGGGATTTCCTGTCGGCCATGATGCAATACAAAGACCGATACATAAGTTTTCCAAGGAGGGCGGCTTTGGCGGATGTGAAGGCGGATTTTTATGCCCTTGGTCACATCCCTAATGTTGTAGGTGCTATTGACTGCACACATGTTGGCCTGGTTCCACCACAGGCACGGGAACACATATATAGGAATCGTAAACATTCACATTCCATCAATGTGCAGGTGGTGTGCCAGGCCGATATGATCATATCGCATGTCTGTGCCAAGTTTCCAGGCTCTGCACATGATTCCTACATCATGCGCAACAGCATTGTGTCCCAGCTGATGGCCAATCTACTTCCGGAGCGGGCATGGATTGTGGGTGAGTGGGCAGAGTCACGTTGTGTGCTGTGTGTGCCATGCTGTCCTCTGCCACAGTTGTATCACTTAATCTGTATGTGTTTTTCACACCTAGGTGACTCTGCATATCCCAACAGACCTTGGTTGCTGAGCCCACTACGCAATCCTAGGACACCGTCTGAAGTCCGCTACAACAATGCCCATGGGAGAACTCGTCGGGTGGTGGAGTGAACCTTTGGTCTCCTAAAATCGAGATTTCGCTGCTTGGACAGCACCGGAGGGGCACTCATCTACTCACCCGAAAAGGTGTGTCAGATAGTGGTAGCATGCTGCATGCTGCACAACCTGGCCTTACGGAAAGAAATCCCCCTGATCATGGAGGATGATGACCAGCCGAGGCCCCCACCTGCGATCCCACAAATGTCCAGTGACAAGGATAGTGGAGAGGAGGAAGGTGTCGACCAGCGTCAGCAGCTCATCAACCGCTACTTCACTTGAAGGTGAGTGACAATGTACAACTGGTCCATTGTCTGTTGATGTAGTTGTTTGCGTAAAGGTCTATGTGATCTTTGTGACTGCATCCTGTTGTTGACTCAGTGCTGGTTGCCTATGTGTTGGGTACAGGGTAGTTTGGCACAGCTACAGGATGTCTATGTTGGTACTGTTGCACATTGTAATGTGTACATATTGGAGTACGTTGATGACATGTGTTGTGTGATGGCTGTGATGCCACCACCTGACTAGTGACTTTTGTTCTGTTATGGTTTGCTAGGTCCCTTCTGCCTCTCCTTGCCTACAGAGAATCCATGCTCCTGTGACATTGTAACCATGGTAAACATTGCACATACTGTGATAAACATGGAGCAGACACAACTACATTGGTGCATTATTGTTGTTTATTTTCAATGGGTATATGTGAGAGGGAAGTGGATATTTACATAAGTGTGAATGGTGAATCAATGAGTTGGCAGTGATGGTAGATGAGACAATCGAGTAGGCACCACATTGATGTGGTGACACAGTCCAACAGACGGATGCCATTACCATGGCAGTGTGGGTAAGGACATTGTACAAAGTCAATGGCAGGGTGAAGAGTGTTGCCATCATGGCTGGCTCTTTGACTGGCGTTTGGCAGGTGCTTTGCCACGGGTGAGTCCAAGTTTTTCTTTGGACGGCCCCTTCTTCTTTTGGCAGGGGGGGCATCGTCTGCTGGGCCAGTGGGGTCTGAGGAGTCACCCCTCTCCGTGCCCGCAGGGGTGGATGATGAACTGTCATCCTGCGTGGCAGCAGGGGGAGGTGGAGGTGTGGTATGTGGCACTGGCCTGTCCCTCTGTACTGCCACGTACTGGCCCATGAGGTCCACGATTTGTCCCATACGGTTGTCCATGGACCTCAGCAGACGTTGGAGCTCCAGGGCATCTTCGTGGACCTGGCCCATTTGTGCCTGTGTGTGTTCATAGGCACCAACAACTCTGGTGATGTTAGCCAGGGCTTCGGTCACAGTGTCCTGTGGATTTGGAGTCCCACTTGTCCTCCCACCTGCCCTGCTATCACTGACCTGTTTCTTCTCCACTCTAGGCACACGCCTACTCTCCCTGCCCTCCGCAGTTGTTGGTGTGGGCTGGGCATCCTCTGGGGCAGGGCGAGTGTTGCAGGCAGCAGTGGTAGTGGTGGTGGTGGTGGTGGCGGCACAGGTCGTTCCAGCAGGGGTCAGCGTTGATGTTGTTGCTGAGGGGGGGGGGGCAGTGGAGTCATGTGACCGGTTGCGCCCTGGCACACCAGATGGGCCGGCTTGGAGCTCCTCATCCAAAGAATCCAGGGACTCCGCATCAGAGTGTCCATGTTCCGGGGGAGGAAACTGGCTCTGCAGGTTGAGGTTGTCGTCCTCTGCAGTCAGTTGTTGGTCACCTGTGGAACAGAGGGTACATAGTCATTGACTTACACCCATCAGGCTTGCTGTGTTTGATGTCTCTTATTTACATGTTATGCAACACACAGTTACGTATTTCATAAAATGTATGTCTGCACAGTGATGTGGGTCATGACATGATGTGGAGGTACATACATCTTTTTCCATGGTGTGACAAGTCATTGGATACCATGCCCCACGTGAAGCTCTTAGTATTAAACTGAAAGGTTGTCATCTGACAACTGGCTGCTATACAACTTGATGTGATGCATCTTTGCTAATTACTCTTCCTGGCAGATGTTACATATGCACATGTACTAGCCATTGTACCATTGTTATCTCATGCATACCTTTGTAATGTTCTGGGCTTGGATTTCATTGTTCAACAGACCATGCCTGTTTATTGTTACTATGGTCCTTCATGCTCAGTGTGAGAAGTTGGCCTGGCATATGCTGTCCACTAATTATAGTGGGCACCGTGCACCAGTCCAAATCGACTCTTATGGTAGGTAGGTTAAAGACAACCTTATTGAAAGCTATCCTAGTGGTAGCTATGGAGAGCAGCCTTCAGGCTAAGTCTTGAAGGAATGTAAAGCAGCTTGTTTTACCAGTCTATAATCTCTTGAGTGACCAAATGAAAGAGCACCACACCAGGTATATATTCAAAATATATGTATTTATTACTAAACACACCCCTCTAGTCTCTTTATGAGGCTAGAGTTCGAAATACATAGGTTATAAGATCTTAAATCACAGTAATAGCACAAATACACGTTTGGGCCCTAGGGGCGTACCAAACCATATACCAATAAAGTGGTATGCGAACCACGACTGAACTAGACACTAGGCCTAGAGCCTCTAGAAGTGCTTGGACCACAAGGAACCACCCAAGGTAGTGACACAGGGGACCCACGGGAGACGCGTGCAGTGTAAATACACAACCGCGATACGCCGTTAACTTCTATGGAGAAAGTCGGGATCGGGAAAATAGAGGAAAGGGACACTTAAAAGAGGACTAGGACAAAACCCTTTGAGATCTAGGACTTTGAAGAGTCTCTACCCACGGGAGCACTGGAGTACTCGTGTTACCTCACCCAGGGAAGCCGGGTGCATAGGTGCCTTTCGGGGTCGGGTTTCGTCGTCGGTTCTTATGGCGATCTGCTGCAAAGTGCGGCTGGCGACCAGGAGAAAAGTGTCCGGGTGGATCCAAGAGTGGATCGGAGTTCTGAAGAACCTGAAAGCAGAGGGGACAGAGTCTGGGTCACTAGCCAGTGACCAGGGAGGCGATGGACAGATGCCCACCGATGTCGAGTGCTTCAGGTTCGATGACGGTCGTCTTGACTCTTCAGCCACGAGGTCCGGGAGGCGTTGTCGGCGACCAGGAGCAGGATTCGGGCTGTTGCTCGATGTCTGTCGAGTGCAGAGGTGTCGGCGACCAGATTGGACCCAACAAGCCTTGGCAACGGCAAGTCTTGAGTAAGATGTAGATCGTCGATGATGCAGACCAGCAAGGTCTGGGAAACTCACCCAGCAAGGGTAAGTGAGGGCAGGCCTGGAGCAACCAAACTGCCAAGTAAAGAAAAGATTGGCCTTCGTTAAGGGCTACTAGCCAACGGGCTAGCGACCGCGAAGGAGCCTCGTGACGCCGCACGTGGAGCTGGCTTACAGGACACTCGTGGAGTGGGGGCCAGTGATCTTCGGTGCAGGTGGTGCTGGAGGCTAGGGCTACTCGGAGCCCAAAGCACGACTTCTTGGGAGACCCAGAAGATGGTGCACTTGCAAATGTGCTCGGTGTCCAGGGGTCACGGTCTCAAGTCACCCACGATAGCCACGGGCCTCAGCTTTGCTGGGGACTCAGGGTAGCCTCGGGGAAGTCTGAGAATCCACCTCTGGTGATGCGATGACTTCGGCGTCCGACGGGAGCTTCAGTGATGCGAACCGGACAGATGCTTCTTTGGTGCCTGCCAAGCAGGGGAGTCACTCCTTGACCCCAAGGGAGATTCTTCAGTCCTCTAATCGTGAGTAGAGCGTCGAAGGTCCAGGATTCTGTTTCAGAGTTTCGTCCAGGTATAATCTAAAGTCCTAGGGACTGGGTTCCTACCTTTATTCTAAAAATAGGGGATGGACTACTCTGTGGCCCCACCTATGGGTGGGTCAGGGCAGAGGGGTGGCTACACCCCTTTCCCTTTGTCCAGTTCGCGCCAAAGCAGGGGCTGCAAGCCCCTGATCCGGTTTGAACTGGGGTATGCACAGGGACACCAAATGTGCCCCCAGTGCAGGACTTCAAAGCACCCGAAAGTGCTCCCGCCCAGCCCCAATACACATTGTCCTGTCTGGGGAGGTGGTCACACCTCCCTGGGACAGGAAACCTATTGTCCAGGCCTCCCCTGCCGGAGTTTCGTCCAGCAGCAGGAGGCCAGACTCGTGTCTGTGGCAGCAGCATCCATTTTGTGATGCCAGGGCTCTGGAAAGAAGTTACCGGACTCGTCAGAGTTAACATGCCTTTCCCTCTAGAAGGGTGGAATGCTACCCCTGCCGCCAGGATTGGCGGGGGGTAGTATTCCAAGATGTTTGACACCAAACACGACATGTTTAGGTGCAGCCATTCCATAGTTAGCATTTTACCGCGAGGATATAATGCGTTTAAGAGTATATGGTCAGGCTGCACTACAAACAGCATCAGAGATGGTCTCCGAACGCTGCAGAGGGGCCCTGCTCATGCAGGGGCACCCTCTCACATAGGAACCATGCACTCTGCCTTTAGGATTGATAAGGCCTGCCTTAGGAGTGACTTATAGGTTTATATGTGTGTATGCATTTAGTGATATAGGTAACCTATACCACAGCAAGGGGTGCATGCACCACCTTACCCAGGCTGCAGTAGCAGACCTGTGGTGTCAGTTTGGATGGCCTACCAGGGGTGGCATAATACATGCTGCAGCCCCTGGCAGGCCTCTGAGGTACCTATGCCCTTGGTACATAGTATACCATATACTAGGGACTTACAAGGGCACTCCAGATCCCAATCAGTGATGTGCCTAAGGCACATGGAGACCCTTTTAAAGAGGAAACAGCTAGGCTGGGGTTCTGAATAGCAGGGCCCCAGCCAGACTAATGTCGAAAACCAGTGAAGCATCAGCAAAAAGTGGGGGTACCCATGTGAAGCAGATCCTACTCTCCTACACAACCCCCCCAAACGTAGGGACATTAAACTAACCTTGCCCAGTTAAGTCTTCATGTTCTAAGTGGAAATACCTAGAGAGTCCATCTGCATTCGCATGGTTACTCCCAGGCCTATGTTCCACTGTAAAGTCCATCCCCTGTAGGGAAATGGACCACCTAAGCAGTTTGGGGTTTTCACCCTTCATTTGTTTTAGCCATAAGAGGGGCTTATGGTCTGTCTGAACCAGGAAGTGTGTACCAAACAAGTATGGCCTCAACTTCTTCAGAGCCCAGACCACAGCAAAGGCCTCCCTCTCTATGGCTGACCAACGTTTCTCTCTAGGGGTCAGCCTTCTGCTAATAAAAGCTACTGGCTGATCCTGACCTTCTTCATTCAATTGTGACAGTACAGCCCCTACCCCCAATTCAGATGCATCTGTTTGAACAATGAACTTCTTGGAGTAATCAGGACTCTGCAGAATTGGAGCAGTGCACATGGCCTGCTTGAGGTCAACAAATGCCTTTTGACAGCTAGCTGTCCACTGAACCTTTTTGGGCATTTTCTTAGAAGTTAAGTCATTCAAGGGTGTCACTATTGATCCATACCCCTTGACAAATCTCCTATAGTACCCAGTCAGGCCTAAGAAGGCTCTCACCTGAGTCTGGGTAGTGGGAGCAGTCCAGTCCATGATGGTCTGGATCTTGCTCTGCAAAGGTTGAACCTGGCCTCCACCCACAAGGTGGCCCAGGTACACAACCTGACTCTGCCCTATCTGGCACTTAGTGGCCTTGATAGTCAGGCCTGCCTTTTGCAGGGCCTGTAAAACATTCCTGAGGTGGACCAGGTGATCCTCCCAGGTGGAGCTAAAGACAGCAATATCATCTAGATAAGCTGCACTATAGGCTTCCAGTCCTGTGAGAACTGTGTTCACCAACCTCTGGAAAGTGGCAGGTGCATTTTTCAGACCAAAGGGCATCACCACAAATTGATAATGCCCACTAGGGGTTGAAAATGCTGTTTTGGGCTTTGCAGTATCAGCTAGTCTGATCTGCCAGTAGCCAGCTGTTAGGTCAAATGTGCTGAGATATTTGGCAGAGGCCAAAGTATCTATGAGCTCATCTGCCCTGGGTATTGGATGGGCATCAGTCCTAGTGACTGCATTGAGGCCTCTGTAGTCTACACAAAACCTCATCTCTCTTTTCCCACCACTGGTGTGAGGTTTAGGTACTAGGACTACTGGACTAGCCCAAGGGCTATCTGAGGGCTCAATCACTCCCAATTCCAACATCTTCTGGACTTCAGTCCTGATACAGTCCCTGACATGGTCAGGTTGCCTATAAATCTTGTTTTTAATAGGCAGACTGTCCCCAGTGTCCACTTCATGAGTGCACCAGGTGGTCTGACTGGGTGTCAGTGAAAACATATTTCTAAACTGATTGAGGACTTGCCTGCAATCAGTTTGTTGCTGGGTAGTGAGGCTGCCTGCCAAGGCTACACCATCAACTGACCCATCGTCAGGGTTCTGTGAGAGCAGGTCAGGGAGTGGGTCACTCTCTTCCTCCTGCCCTTCATCAGTAGCCATGAGCAAGCCCATGTCTGCCCTGTCTACATATGGCTTAAGTCTGTTGACATGGAGAACCCTGTGGGGACTCCTGGGTGTTCCCAGGTCCACTAAGTAAATGACCTCACCCTTCTGCTCAACAATAGTGTGGGGTCCACTCCATTTGTCTTGGAGAGCTGCTGGGGCCACTGGCTCCAACACCCACACCTTCTGTCCTGGCTGGTAAACAGTCAGAACAGCCTTTTGGTCATGCCAGGCCTTCTGAAGTTCCTGGCTAGCCTCAAGGTTTTTGGTTGCCTTTTTCATGTACTCAGCCATCCTGGAGCGGAGACCAAGTACATAGTCCACTATATCCTGCTTTGGGGGCTTGAGAGGTAACTCCCATCCTTCCTTTACCAAGCACAGTGGACCCCTCACAGGGTGGCCAAACAGAAGTTCAAAAGGGCTGTAACCAACCCCCTTCTGAGGCACCTCCCTATATGCGAATAAAAGGCAGGGCAAGAGTATGTCCCATCTACGCCTAAGCTTTTCTGGGAGCCCTTTAATCATGCCCTTCAAGGTTTTGTTGAATCTCTCAACTAAACCATTGCATTGTGGGTGATAGGGTGTGGTGAAGTTATAAGTAACTCCACACTCCTTCCACATTGCTTTTAAGTAACCAGACATGAAGTTTGCACCCCTGTCTGATACTACCTCCTTAGGAAAGCCCACTCTTGAGAAGATTCCCAGGAGGGCCCTTGCCACCACAGGTGCTGTAGTGGTCCTGAGGGGAATAGCTTCTGGGTACCTGGTGGCATGATCCACTACCACCAGGATAAACCTGTGCCCAGAGGCTGTTTGGGGATCCATGGGACCAACAATGTCAATCCCTACCCTCTCAAAGGGCACCCCCACCACAGGTAGTGGTATCAGGGGGCCTTTGTAGTGCCACCTGCTTTGCCACTGGCTTGGCAGGTTACACAGGAGCGACAAAACTCCTTACTGTCTTCAGACATGTGGGGCCAGTGAAAGTGAGGGACAATTCTGTCCCAAGTCTTGTTCTGGCCCAGGTGTCCTGCTAAGGGAATATCATGGGCTAGGGTCAATAGGAAGCCCCTGAACTTCAAAGGTATTACCAACCTCCTGGTAGCACCAGGCTTGGGGTCTCTACTCTCTGAGTACAGGAGTCCATCATCCCAATACACTGTATGGGGACCACTAGCTTTCCCAGCAGCCTCAGCAGCAGCTTGCTGTCTGAGGGGTTCAAGGGAGGGGCAGCTCTGCTGCTCCTGGCTCAGATCTGCCCTAGAAGGTCCCCCTGTCCCCAAGAACTCAACCTGTTCAGGTTCAAGTTCCTCTGGGACAGTTCCTTCTTCAGGGCTGAGATCATCCCCCTCAAGGGACTGATCTTCCTCCTGAGCCAAGGGGAAGGCACTGCCTTAACCCTACTACTCCTCCTCTTGGAAGGCACTTGGTCCATTCTTCCAGAATCCAAGGCCTGTTCAGTGCTAGACATTTTGGCTTGTGACCTGGTCACAGCAAACACATCTGCAGGGATCCCCAGCATTTCTGCATGGGTCCTGAGCTCCACTTCTGCCCAAGCAGAAGTCTCTAAGTCATTGCCAAGCAAGCATTCGACTGGTAGGTTTGCACTTACCACAACCTTCTTAAGGCCAGTTACCCCTCCCCAGGAGAAGTTAACAACTGCCAGAGTATGGTCTGTTCTGATATTGCTAGCATTGGTCACTTGGTACATTTCACCAAGCATAACTTGCCCAGGTAGCACAAGGTCTTGTGTCACCATGGTGACACTTGCCCCTGTGTCCCTAAATGCCAAAGCCTCTCGTCCATTGATTAAAGGCTGTTGTCTGTACTTGCCCAGATTACTGGGACTCATAGAGGAGGGCACATCCATGCCTCCATCACAGACTAACACAGCCTGAGTCAGTTCTCTAACTAGGTCAGAGCCCAACTCAGTTCCCAGGGTGAACCCTACTAAACCCTTTGCTGGAGCACTTCCACCAACTGTACTAGGGGGAACAGGTGCCTTAGGGGCATTGGTGGGTGCTGGACTGGAGTCTTTGGACTTGGTGCAATCACTGGTCCAGTGGGTCTTTTGCTTACAGACCTTGCACCATGGTTTTCTTTGGCCTTTACCCTTGGTAGACTGGGAATCCCCACCAGAAGAAGATTTTTGGGGGCCTGATGAAGACTTTTGATCTTTACCCTTCTCCCCACCCTTGTCAGAGTTCTTAGCATCTTGCTTCTTGGTTTCCCCACCTTGGTTCTGTACTTTCTGCTTCACCCTGGTTCTGACCCATTTGTCTGCCTTCTTTCCCAATTCTTGGGGAGAGGTCAGATCAGAGTCAACCAGGTACTGATGCAACAGCTGGTTTTGACAGTTATTAAGAATCTGCTCCCTCATTATCAGATTATACAATCCTGAGAAGTCACACACCTTACTGCCCATCAACCAGCCTTCCAGAGCCTTGGCAGAACAATCCACATAGTCTACCCAGTCTTGAGTCTGTGCTTTTTGGGTGTCTCTGAACTTCAACCTGTACTGTTCAGTGGTTAGGCCAAACCCATCAATAAGAGCACTCTTCAAGACCTTGTAATTGTCAGCATCCTCCTCTCTAACAGTGAGGAGCTTGTCTCTACCTTTGTCAGCAAAGGAGAGCCACAAGATTGCTGCCCACTGCTCCTGAGGGACCTTCTGTACTTTACAGGCCCTCTCTAAAGCAGTTATCCATTTGTGGATATCATCCCCACTCTGGTAGGGAGGGACAATCTTGCTCAGGTTCCTATGGTCATAGGACCTTTCCCTATCTCTAGGGACATGGCTGCCACCATGGGACTCTAGTCCCAACTTCCTTCTCTCTTTAAGGAGATCTAGGGATTCTCTATCTAAAGCCAATTGCTTCTTCCTGATCTCCAGTTGAGTTTCCTCATACTGGACCAGTCTCTTTCTTCTCTCATGAGAGGATTCCCTCCTGTGAGAAGAAACAGAGCTCCCTATGGAGGTGCCAGAGTGGTTAGACTCCTGAGAAGGAGACCTAGACTTTCTGAGCACACTCATAATCCTTCCTGGGGGACAAAGGTGTGGTTCTCTAGATCCTCATCTTCATCTTCCCCAGAAGGGATTGGGTTCTCCAGGTCAGGGTCATTGTCACCCTCCTGGTCAGTTTCAGAGGGGGGCTGGGGGTAGTGGTACCCCTGGCCCCTTCCTCATCTGCTGGCCCACCCTCTGCTCCTACCCCTTCAGTCTCTGAAGACTTACTAAGATCATAAGCCACCAACAACTCCTGGAGGTGTTGGGTGGTGGGACTTTGGCCTGTCCTTAATTTCCTCACGTTACACAAAGCTCTCAGTTCCAAGAATGGGAGTGTGTCATACTTGGAGGGGAAGCTCCATGGCTTCCTGCAGGGCATCTTTGGATCCTGCTTTTAAAGACATTACTAGTGTGGTGTGGTGTATGCACTACCTACTCTAGTGTGGCCTACTAAACTCTCTTGAGTTGTAGAAAGGGTTGTGCTATCCCTTAACACACAACTCTAAGTTCAGTAGAACTTACTGATATTCTAAGCTTAAATTATATGTACCTTAGGTACCTTTAGTGGTTTTCAGTTGATCAATTCAATTGAGATTATCTGGTAAAACAATAGCAAGCTGGAATCCCACACGCTGCACACCAATGTGAGAAGTTGGCCTGGCATATGCTGTCCACTAATTATAGTGGGCACCGTGCACCAGTCCAAATCGACTCTTATGGTAGGTAGGTTAAAGACAACCTTATTGAAAGCTATCCTAGTGGTAGCTATGGAGAGCAGCCTTCAGGCTAAGTCTTGAAGGAATGTAAAGCAGCTTGTTTTACCAGTCTATAATCTCTTGAGTGACCAAATGAAAGAGCACCACACCAGGTATATATTCAAAATATATGTATTTATTACTAAACACACCCCTCTAGTCTCTTTATGAGGCTAGAGTTCGAAGTACATAGGTTATAAGATCTTAAATCACAGTAATAGCACAAATACACGTTTGGGCCCTAGGGGCGTACCAAACCATATACCAATAAAGTGGTATGCGAACCACGACTGAACTAGACACTAGGCCTAGAGCCTCTAGAAGTGCTTGGACCACAAGGAACCACCCAAGGTAGTGACACAGGGGACCCACGGGAGACGCGTGCAGTGTAAATACACAACCGCGATACGCCGTTAACTTCTATGGAGAAAGTCGGGATCGGGAAAATAGAGGAAAGGGACACTTAAAAGAGGACTAGGACAAAACCCTTTGAGATCTAGGACTTTGAAGAGTCTCTACCCACGGGAGCACCGGAGTACTCGTGTTACCTCACCCAGGGAAGCCGGGTGCATAGGTGCCTTTCGGGGTCGGGTTTCGTCGTCGGTTCTTATGGCGATCTGCTGCAAAGTGCGGCTGGCGACCAGGAGAAAAGTGTCCGGGTGGATCCAAGAGTGGATCGGAGTTCTGAAGAACCTGAAAGCAGAGGGGACAGAGTCTGGGTCACTAGCCAGTGACCAGGGAGGCGATGGACAGATGCCCACCGATGTCGAGTGCTTCAGGTTCGATGGTGGTCGTCTTGACTCTTCAGCCACGAGGTCCGGGAGGCGTTGTCGGTGACCAGGAGCAGGATTCGGGCTGTTGCTCAATGTCTGTCGAGTGCAGAGGTGTCGGCGACCAGATTGGACCCAACAAGCCTTGGCAACAGCAAGTCTCGAGTAAGATGTAGATCGTCGATGATGCAGACCAGCAAGGTCTGGGGAACTCACCCAGCGAGGGTAAGTGAGGGCAGGCCTGGAGCAATCAGACTGCCAAGTAAAGAAAAGATTGGCCTTCGTTAAGGGCTACTAGCCAACGGGCTAGCGACCGCGAAGGAGCCTCGTGACGCCGCACGTGGAGCTGGCTTACAGGACACTCGTGGAGTGGGGGCCAGTGATCTTCGGTGCAGGTGGTGCTGGAGGCTAGGGCTACTCGAAGCCCAAAGCACGACTTCTTGGGAGACCCAGAAGATGGTGCAGTTGCAAATGTGCTCGGTGTCCAGGGGTCACGGTCTCAAGTCACCCACGATAGCCACGGGCCTCAGCTTTGCTGGGGACTCAGGGTAGCCTCGGGGAAGTTTGAGAATCCACCTCTGGTGATGCGATGACTTCGGCGTCCGACGGGAGCTTCAGTGATGCGAACCGGACAGATGCTTCTTTGGTGCCTGCCAAGCAGGGGAGTCACTCCTTGACCCCAAGGGAGATTCTTCAGTCCTCTAATCGTGAGTAGAGCGTCGAAGGTCCAGGATTCTGTTTCAGAGTTTCGTCCAGGTATAATCTAAAGTCCTAGGGACTGGGTTCCTACCTTTATTCTAAAAATAGGGGATGGACTACTCTGTGGCCCCACCTATGGGTGGGTCAGGGCAGAGGGGTGGCTACACCCCTTTCCCTTTGTCCAGTTCGCGCCAAAGCAGGGGCTGCAAGCCCCTGATCCGGTTTGAACTGGGGTATGCACAGGGACACCAAATGTGCCCCCAGTGCAGGACTTCAAAGCACCCGAAAGTGCTCCCGCCCAGCCCCAATACACATTGTCCTGTCTGGGGAGGTGGTCACACCTCCCTGGGACAGGAAACCTATTGTCCAGGCCTCCCCTGCCGGAGTTTCGTCCAGCAGCAGGAGGCCAGACTCGTGTCTGTGGCAGCAGCATCCATTTTGTGATGCCAGGGCTCTGGAAAGAAGTTACCGGACTCGTCAGAGTTAACATGCCTTTCCCTCTAGAAGGGTGGAATGCTACCCCCGCCGCCAGGATTGGCGGGGGGTAGTATTCCAAGATGTTTGACACCAAACACGACATGTTTAGGTGCAGCCATTCCATAGTTAGCATTTTACCGCGAGGATATAATGCGTTTAAGAGTATATGGTCAGGCTGCACTACAAACAGCATCAGAGATGGTCTCCGAACGCTGCAGAGGGGCCCTGCTCATGCAGGGGCACCCTCTCACATAGGAACCATGCACTCTGCCTTTAGGATTGATAAGGCCTGCCTTAGGAGTGACTTATAGGTTTATATGTGTGTATGCATTTAGTGATATAGGTAACCTATACCACAGCAAGGGGTGCATGCACCACCTTACCCAGGCTGCAGTAGCAGACCTGTGGTGTCAGTTTGGATGGCCTACCAGGGGTGGCATAATACATGCTGCAGCCCCTGGCAGGCCTCTGAGGTACCTATGCCCTTGGTACATAGTATACCATATACTAGGGACTTACAAGGGCACTCCAGATCCCAATCAGTGATGTGCCTAAGGCACATGGAGACCCTTTTAAAGAGGAAACAGCTAGGCTGGGGTTCTGAATAGCAGGGCCCCAGCCAGACTAATGTCGAAAACCAGTGAAGCATCAGCAAAAAGTGGGGGTACCCATGTGAAGCAGATCCTACTCTCCTACACTCAGCACCCATGGAATTTACAGATAGCATTCGGTGCAGTGCATATATGGTCCCTGATTTGCTGACACATGGGTTTAGTTGAGTCACAGTTCTGTTTCTGTCACAGTTACATACGCTTAGCTGTCTGCATACTATCAATTGCTATTTTATTGAGGTGTATTTTGTTGTGATGTGAGGCCTTGTGTTGTCATTAGCTCAATGCTTTTGTTGAGGAATGGTGGGGTGCATGCACTGTCTGCTTACCTGTCCAGTTGTCATTTTTAGGTGGACTTTCTGACACATGCTTCTGGGTGGGGGGAGTGCTCCTCCTTCTGAGAGGTGTGACAGGGGTGGCTGGTGGGAGTTGTAGTGCAGGCCTCCACCCCCCAAACAGCCCTCCCTGGGAAGATGAGAGAAGTTGGCCTGGCATATGCTGTCCACTAGTTATAGTGGGCACCTTGCACCAGTCCAAACGACCCTTATTGATGATAGGTTTAAAGACAACCTTCATTGAAAGCTATCCTAGTGGTAGCTATGGAGAGCAGCCTTCAGGCTAAGTCTTGAAGGAGTGTAAAGCAGCTTGGTTTACCAGATTATAACCTCTTGAATAACTAAATGAAAGGAGAACCACACAAGATATATATAAAATATATGTATTTATTTCTAAACACTAACTACTAATCCCTTTATGAGATTAGAGTTCAAGATACACAGTATCACAGTATTAAAACGACAGTAAATAGCACAATACACAGTGGGCTCCAGGGGAGACCAAACCATATACTAAGAAAGTGGTATAAGAACCACGACTTGACTAGACACAGTGCCTAGAGCACGTAGAATCGCTGGGACCCCAAGGAACCACCCAAGGTAGTGACACAAGAGACCCACGGGGGACGTGTGCAGTGTGAGAACACAGCCGCGAGCGCCGTAGGATTCAATGCGGAAAGTCGCAGTTGGAATTTTAAAGCAAAAGGACACTTAGGAGAGGACTTTGAGCAAACCCCTTTAGACTTAAGGGGTTCTAGGGCCAATACCCATGGGAGCACCGGAGTACTTGAGTTACCTCACCCAGGGAAGCCGGGTGCATAGGTGTCAAAGGGTGTCGGGAATCGTCGTCGTTTTCAATGGCGATCTGCTGCAAAGTGCTGCAGCCGTGAAGGAGAAAAGTGTCCGGTGTGATCCAAGCCTGGATCGAGGATGTGAAGAACCTGAAAGCAGATGGGACAGAGTCTGGGTCACTAGCCAGTGACCAGGAGCGGAGCAATCGAATGCCCACCGATGTTGGGTGCTTCAGGTGCGAAGAGGTGAAGCTTGACTCTGTAGCCACGGGGTCCTGGAGATGTCGACGACAACCAGGAGCCGGATTCGAGCTGTCCCATGAAGGATGTCGAGTGCTGGGGTGTCGGTGATCGGATTGACCACAACAAGCCTTGGCAACAGCAACCCACGCAGGAAAAGAAAAGATGCTTCTGTGTGGACCAGCAAGGTCCTGGGGACTCCCCAAGCAATGGAGAGTCAGGGCACGTCTGGAGCAACCAGGGAAGTCCAATAAAAGTTAGAGTTGCCTTCTTGGGGACCCACAGGTCAATGGACCAGGGATCGCAAAGGGACCTCAAGAGGAATCACAAAATGGCAGCCCACGGAACACTCGTTAAGTGTAGGCCTGCAATCTTCAGTGCAATTACTGCTCGGTGACAGGGCTACAAGTAACCCAAAGCTCAGCCTCAGGGGTTTCTGGAAAGCTGATGCTTCTGCAAATGGTTGCGGTGTCCAGGGGATCGGGTTGCAGGGTCTTCCACAAGGGATACGGGCCTCAGACTTGCTGTGGGCACAGATCGACCTCAGAGACCTAGGAAAACCCACCTCCTGTGTGGCAATATTCTTCAGAGTCCGTCGGAGATGCCAACCGGTCAGTTGCATTAAAGGTGCCTGCCTTGCAGGGGAGTAACTCCTTTACTCCAAGGGAGATTCTTCAGTCGTCCAGCGTCGTGCAGATCATCGAAGTACTTGGTTTCTGGTATCAGAGTTTAGTCCAGGTATAATCTAAAGTCCTGTAGTCAGGGTTTCCTACTTTATACCCAAGGAAGGGGTTGGACAAACTCTGGGGACTCACCTATGGGAGGGTCAGGAAAGAGGGGCGGCTACACCCATTTCCTTTGTCCAGTTTCGCACCAGAGCAGGGGCTGTGTGCCCCTGCAACCGTTTTGAGCTGGACTATGCACAGGGACACCAAATGTGCCCCCAGTGCAGACTTCAAAGCACTCTGAGAGTGCACCCACCCAGCCCCAATACACTAAAGCCTGTCTGGGAGGTGGTCACACCTCCCTGTGACAGGAAACCTATTGTCCAGTCCTCCCCTGCTGGAGTTTCGTCCAGCAGCAGGAGGGCAGACTCGTGTCTGTGGCTGCAGCATCCATTTTGTGATGCCAGGGCTCTGTTAGCTGGTACCGGGTATACCGGTGCTCTCAGGTCTCTCCCTCTAGAAGGGTGGGATCATACTCCCACACCAGTTACTGGTGTGGGGGTATGATTCCAAGGTGTTTGACACCAAACACGACAGTCTTCCATGCAGCCACTCCAAAGTTAGCATTTACCGTTTGGTTATAATGCACTTAAGAGTATATGGTCTGGCTGCATCACAAACAACCCCGGAATGAAGATTCCGAAAGCTGCAGAGGGGCTCTGCTCATGCATGGGCACCCTCTCACATGAAACCCAGCACCCTGCCTTCAGGATTGTTAAGGCCTGCCATAGGGGTGACTGATAGGTTTACATGTGCAGTGATATGGAGAGATATAGGGAACCTATATCTCAGTAAGGGGTGCATGCCCCACCTTACACAGGCTGCTGTAGCAGACCTGTTGTGTCATTTTAAAAGGCTTCCCAGGGGTGGCACAATACATGCTGCAGCCCCTGGTAGGCCTCTGGGGTACCTATGCCCTGGGTACATAGGATACCATATACTAGGGACTCACAAGGGTACCCCAGAATCCAATCTGTAGTGTACCTAAAGTACATACAGTCAATTTAGAGTAGAAAGCAGATAGACTGGGGTCCTGATTAGCAGGGCCTCAGTCTGGCTAAGTCGAAAAACAGTGAAACATCAGCAAAAAGTGGGGTAACTATAAGAAGCAGATCCTACTCTCCTACAGATACCTACCTGTCAGTTTGTTTGTAGTGATACAATGTCTACCACATGCTTCTGGGTGGGAGGGAGTGCTCCATCCTGCTGAGGGATGGGGCAGGGTGTGCCTGGTGGGAGTTGTAGTGCAGGCCTCCCTATTCCAAACACACCTCCCTGGAAAGATGGCTACCTACCTGTTAGGTGAGGGTGAAGCACACAATGGCTGCAAATGGTTCAGGGTGGGGGAGTAGTCCATCCTGCTCAGCTGTGGGACAAGGGGGCCTGGTGGGAGTTGTGGTGCAGGCCTCCCTATTCCAAACACACCTCCCTGTTAAGATGGCTACCTACCTGTTAGGTGAGGGTGAAGCACACAATGGCTGCCACATGGTTCTGGGTGGGGGAGTAGTCCATCCTGGTCAGCTGTGGGACAAGGGGGCCTGGTGGGAGTTGTAGTGCAGGCCTCCCTATTCCAAACACACCTCCCTGGAAAGATGGCTACCTACCTGTTAGGTGAGGGTGAAGCACACAATGGCTGCCACATGGTTCTGGGTGGGGGGAGTAGTCCATCCTGCTCAGCTGTGGGACAAGGGGGCCTGGTCGGAGTTGTAGTGCAGGCTTCCCTATTCCAAACACACCTCCCTGGAAAGATGGCTACCTACCTGTTAGGTGAGGGTGAAGCACACAATGGCTGCCAAATGGTTCTGGGTGGGGGGAGTAGTCCATCCTGCTCAGCTGTGGGACAAGGGGGCCTGGTGGGAGTTGTGGTGCAGGCCTCCCTATTCCAAACACACCTCCCTGTTAAGATGGCTACCTACCTGTTAGGTGAGGTGAAGCACACAATGGCTGCCACATGGTTCTGGGTGGGGGGAGTAGTCCATCCTGCTCAGCTGTAGGACAAGGGGGCCTGGTGGGAGTTGTAGTGCAGGCCTCCCTATTCCAAACACACCTCCCTGGAAAGATGGCTACCTACCTGTTAGGTGAGGGTGAAGCACACAATGGCTGCCACATGGTTCTGGGTGGGGGGAGTAGTCCATCCTGCTCAGCTGTGGGACAAGGGGGCTTGGTGGGAGTTGTATTGCAGGCCTTCCTATTCCAAACACACCTCCCTGGAAAGATGGCTACCTACCTGTTAGGTGAGGGTGAAGCACACAATGGCTGCCAAATGGTTCTTGGTGGGGGGAGTAGTCCATCCTGCTCAGCTGTGGGACAAGGGGGCCTGGTGGGAGTTGTGGTGCAGGCCTCCCTATTCCAAACACACCTCCCTGTTAAGATGGCTACCTACCTGTTAGGTGAGGGTGAAGCACACAAAGGCTGCCACATGGTTATGGGTGGGGGGAGTAGTCCATCCTGCTCAGCTGTGGGACAAGGGGGCCTGGTGGGAGTTGTGGTGCAGGCCTCCCTATTCCAAACACACCTCCCTGGAAAGATGGCTACCTACCTGTTAGGTGAGGGTGAAGCACACAATGGCTGCCACATGGTTCTGGGGGGGGGGAGTAGTCCATCCTGGTCAGTTGTGGGACAAGGGTGCCTGGTGGGAGTTGTAGTGCAGGCCTCCCTATTCCAAACACACCTCCCTGGAAAGATGGCTACCTACCTGTTAGGTGAGGGTGAAGCACACAATGGCTGCCAAATGGTTCTGGGTGGGCGGAGTAGTCCATACTGCTCAGCTGTGGGACAAGGGGGACTGGTGGGAGTTGTGGTGCAGGCCTCCCTATTCCAAACACACCTCCCTGTTAAGATGGCTACCTACCTGTTAGGTGAGGGTGAAGCACACAATGGCTGCCACATGGTTCTGGGTGGGGGGAGTAGTCCATCCTGGTCAGCTGTGGGACAAGGGGGCCTGGTGGGAGTTGTAGTGCAGGCCTCCCTATTCCAAACACACCTCCCTGGAAAGATGGCTACCTACCTGTTATGTGAGGGTGAAGCACACAATGGCTGAGACATGCTTCTGGGTGGGGGCAGTGCTCCTCCTTCTGAGAGGTGGGACAGGGGTGGCTGGTGGGAGTTGTAGTGCTGCTTGCCTGGACACATACAACACAGTTGATGTTGTGTACCTTTGTTATGATTCAGATGGGGTGAATGTTAAATCAGTGAGACCTGTGTTTGGTATTGGGGTGCAGATGAATGTACTTGTGCCTCAGAGATGTAGCTTTGTAGTTGTGCAAGACAGTACATGGCAGTTTCATGGTATACATTAGTTGGTACTTACCAGCCTCCACTCCCCCGGGTATTCCTTCAAGACTCTCTGGATACAGTATGGCAAGCACCTTCTCCTCCCACGCAGAGAATGGTTTTGGTGGAATGGGAGGGCCTCCACCAGTCGCATCAGCCAGCTCACGGTTCTTGGCCCTCTTCTTCTTGACAACACTCTTCAGGTCATGCCACCGCCTCTGGATTTCCTGCTTGTTGCGGGGCACGTTCCCTACTGCATTGACCTTGTCCACTATCCTTACCCATATGTTTGTTCTTGTGGCTAATGGTGTCTGTTGGACCATGCTACCAAAGAGTTGTGGTTCTACTCTAATTATCTCATCTACCATTACTGTCAACTCAGTGTCTGTGAATTTTGGCATTTTCTGTGGTGCCATGGTGTGTGCTGTGCTGATGTTTTGGGGTGCAGTTGTGAGGGTGGTGTGGGTGGTGTAGGTGGTGTGTGTTTGTTGTGATGGTGGTGTGATGTGTGCAGGTTTGGCTCTCCTTAGTGCTCTGGTGTTGTTTCCTTCTGTTGAGTCGTTTTGCAAAGGATTGTGGTCAGGGAAGGGGCTGGTTTTATGCTCAGCTATGTGGGTGTGTCAAGATGGTGTAATGCTGTCAGGTGTGCTGTGTGGGTTGTCCTGTGATTTGTATATTTGAATTTGCCATGGGGGTGTGTCATTGGGATGTTTCAGGTTATTTTGGGGGCAGGGCTAGTTGCCTGTGTGCATTTGGTGGCCTTATTGTGTGTTTCTTTCCTTGGCTGCCATTTTGTTGACGGAGCATCCGCAGCGATGGCTATGCTGCATGCCTTCCGACGTATCTCACATTCATTACTGTTAGCGACCACGGCGGTCGGATACAGTGGAACGTACCGCTGTGACATCGGGGATATCATAATATCATTGGCGGTCACTCCGCGTGCCTGGAGGTGGTTTTGTGTGTTTACGCTGTGACACCGACCGTCGCGGTTGGATTTTCCCCATCTCCGCCGTCTACGGGCGGTTTTTTGATGCCTCCTACCGCCGCGGTTGGAATATTTTGGCGGTTGATCCTAATAGGGTCGGCGGTGTTTCCGCGGTACCTGTGGACGGTGATTGTACGCTACCATGGCGGTTGGATTTTTTTCCGCCAGTCATCGTAATGACCCTCTTAGTCTCCCGAATTCTAAAAGAGAATTTGTGATCAAAAAGTCACTAACATGCAACACTATGTATTGTGTTTATGCTTTAATTTGCCCTTGTAGTAAGATCTACATAGGTAGCACGATTCATCGTGCCAAAAAAAGAGTGCTGTCCGGCGGAGGCGAGCGACTGGATAGAGGGATGGCGGACCGTGGGCCGCCAGGGTGTAGCACGGCGCCGGACCTCCAACGACACCTCTCGTGAGGCCGGGAGGGATATAGCACCAGCCCGAGGGAGTCAGGAGCGTGAACGTCCGCCACCGGAGGACTGATGGGGACACAGGCCGCATTGAGGGCTACACATGGGGGAGGCGGGCAAAGGCGCGCGCCTCTTGGGCCCTGCTGGGCTGGGGGCCACTAGTCATGCTGCACAAACATTTTGAACATCTCCGAGACTGTAGGTGACCGCGCTGGCTGACGTGGATTGCTCGTCCAAAGGGCTCTAGGCGTTGGCCCGCTGGGGTTTGGGGGAGGGGGAGGGTGGGTGCTAATTTCTTGCTTAAGGGGTGGAAATCCGACAGTCAGTTGTGCCAGTTTCTGCGAGTTGTGGGCTTACGTTCCCTCAGTTAGTTGAAATGGGATTATTTGGGCGACAGGCACTCTGCAAGTTTTTAAGGTGGGGGGTTGGGGGCCCACTTAGCAGGGAGGCAGGGAGGGGGGGGCAGACTGGGGGGGGTGGGATGGGGTTGATGGGAAGTTCAAGTTTAGCTCATGTCAATATATCTATTTTAATGCTGTTGTATTGTGGGGGCACTACGCAGTGGCAGGGTGGAAATCCGTTGAGGATGTGGATTCACAGTGGGGATGGGGGATCAGGCTAAGATTAAAATATGGACATGGAATGTCAATGGGATGGGCAACAAGATCAAGAGAACTCTAGTACTACAGCACCTGAAACGCCATTCTCCAGATGTGGTGCTCTTGCAGGAAACCCACCTCCGGGGTAATAATTGCAGGGCCTTAGATAGGTTCGGGTACAAGATGGTAGCCCACTCCGGATTCACGTCCGGCTCGAGGGGGTGGGAATATTGGTCCGTAGGAGTTTGCCAATAACTGTATTAAATTCCTGGACGGAGGACGCTGGGTGCTTCGTGGCGGTGGCGGTGAGATGGGAAGGGCGTACGGTGCTCCTGTGCTCATGTTACATCCCGCCCGGCCTGCATGCTACACTTTACAAGAAACTGGGGACACATTTGGCGAACCTCCCCAGCGGCACTCTGGTCCTGGGGGGTGACACCAACGCGGTAATGGACGTCGAACTAGACCGGTCAGGCGACAGACGGGCCAGCGGAGGGGAGACGGGCCTGCGGGGCTTCACGGACGCAATGGGTCTCTGCGACATATGGCGAACACGGTTCCCAGCCCGCAGACTCTACACCTTCTATTCGGCCAGACATGGCTCCTTCTCGAGGTTGGACTATATTTTCACGCGGGGGATCAGTTGGGTGATTTTGTAGACCCGAGTATTATGGCGCGAGGCATATCGGACCACTCTCCGGTGGGTGTTATCCTTCGGGGGACGGTGGTAGACAGGGCCGCATTCCCACGAATAGATCCGTGGCGGTTAACTGACACTTCGATTACAGATAAGCTTCGGGAGGGCTCCGAGAATTATTTCTCCGACAATCAGGGGTCGGTTACCTCCCAGCTAACGTTGTGGGAGGCATACAAGGCGGTCCTGAGGGCACAGGCCCAGGCTTTGATCGGTGCCCAGAAGAAAGAGGAATCGCTGCAGATTCAACAGTTGGAGCGCGAAATCGAGTCTCTGGAGCGAGAGGCCAGTGCGTCGCCCTCGCCGGAGCGCAATCATGCTTTGGCCATGAAGCACAGGGAACTTCGCTCGTTAGCGGAGGGTGAGGCACGTGCCTACTCCCTTGCCACGCAGCATCGGATTTATGATGCAGGGGACAAGAGTATGAAGCTTCTTGCGTGGCTGGAGCGTCGTGACAGGGAGCGTTCCTGGGTTACGGAGGTGCGGGATGGTTCGGGGGCCCTGGCTTCCACGAGTGCGGCCATTGCGGAGGCTTTTGCGTCCTACTATGAAGGAGTATATACCCCAGTGTGCACTAGAACCGAGAGAGACTGTGAGGAATTCCTGCGAGACTTTGCGCTGCCTATGCTATCCCAGGAACAAACTGAGGGGCCGATTCCGATCTCGGTCGGAGGCGCACCCAATACTATTCGGTCGGGAAAAAGCCATGCGAAAGCCAGTTTCCCGACCGATCCGTACAGCACACCGAACGAGCAAGTACGATGCGCACAACAGCAAAAATTCCGGCCGAGCCGTACTCACCCAAACCAGGTCCTGTTCTCCGACCGAGGCGAATCCGGAAACGCCGAATCGAGTCGCACGGAAGGGAAAATGCAGCCCCGTCCGGCCGGACAAGTACGATGCGCTTCCGTACGCGCCGAACCCGTCGCTACGCACGGCACGTCAAAGCATCCGGGAGAGGCGCACATAAGCTCCGAATCGCGCCACAACACGATCCACGGCTACGAGACGAACACAGCACAGACGAGGACGACGCGAAGCGACGAGGACGAAGCGAGCGGCGAGGACGAAGCCAAGCGACGAGGACGACGCGAAGCAACGAGAAGGACGAACGACACGAACCAACCATGAATCCCTTCGTCCCGATCATACCAATATTCTACATCTACTACCGGAACAGGCACGGACGCGTACGGCGCAGAAGGTAAGTCAGACACCAACCACAAAACACATACAACACGTACACGACACATCACACACATACACGGGGAATCTGAATATACTTGCAACAGCAGCACCATAGGGCGGGATGCCCATCACCAATGCCACATATGCACACAGGGGCCTGAATGCGCGCCACCACCCCAACCCAGGGGGCTGGATGCCAACCACCACAACCACCCTTAGCCAGGGGTGGCCAGGATGCCTACCACCACTACCACCCTTAGCCAGGGGGCAGGATGCCTACCACTACTACCACCCTCACCCAGGGGCGGCAGGATGCCCACCACTACTACCACCCTTAGCCAGGGGGCTGGATGCCTACCACTACTACCACCCTTAGCCAGGGGGCAGGATGCCCACCACTACTACCACCCTCACCCAGGGGGGCAGGATGCCTACCACTACTACCACCCTCACCCAGGGGGCAGGATGCCCACCACTACTACCACCCTTAGCCAGGGGGCAGGATGCCCACCACTACTACCACCCTCACCCAGGGGGCAGGATGCCCACCACTACTACCACCCTCACCCAGGGGGGCAGGATGCCCACCACTACTACCACCCTTAGCCAGGGGGCAGGATGCCCACCACTACTACCACCCTCACCCAGGGGGGCAGGATGCCCACCACTACTACCACCCTTAGCCAGGGGGGCAGGATGCCTACCACTACTACCACCCTTAGCCAGGGGGCAGGATGCCCACCACTACTACCACCCTTAGCCAGGGGGGCAGGATGCCTACCACTACTACCACCCTTAGCCAGGGGGCAGGATGCCCACCACTACTACCACCCTCACCCAGGGGGGCAGGATGCCCACCACTACTACCACCCTCACCCAGGGGGGCAGGATGCCTACCACTACTACCACCCTTAGCCAGGGGGGCAGGATGCCCACCACTACTACCACCCTCAGCCAGGGGGCAGGATGCCTACCACTACTACCACCCTTAGCCAGGGGGCAGGATGCCCACCACTACTACCACCCTTAGCCAGGGGGCAGGATGCCCACCACTACCACCCTTAGCCAGGGGGGCAGGATGCCCACCACTACTACCACCCTTAGCCAGGGGGCAGGATGCCCACCACTACTACCACCCTCACCCAGGGGGGCAGGATGCCCACCACTACTACCACCCTCACCCAGGGGGGCAGGATGCCTACCACTACTACCACCCTTAGCCAGGGGGCAGGATGCCCACCACTACTACCACCCTCACCCAGGGGGCAGGATGCCCACCACTACTACCACCCTCACCCAGGGGGCAGGATGCCCACCACTACTACCACCCTTAGCCAGGGGGCTGGATGCCCACCACTACTACCACCCTCACCCAGGGGGGCAGGATGCCCACCACTACTACCACCCTTAGCCAGGGGGCAGGATGCCTACCACTACTACCACCCTTAGCCAGGGGGGCAGGATGCCCACCACTACTACCACCCTCAGCCAGGGGGGCAGGATGCCCACCACTACTACCACCCTCAGCCCAGGGGGGCTGGATGCCCACCACTACTACCACCCTTAGCCAGGGGGCTGGATGCCTACCACTACTACCACCCTTAGCCAGGGGGCAGGATGCCTACCACTACTACCACCCCAACCCAGGGGGGCTGGATGCCTACCACTACTACCACCCTTAGCCAGGGGGCTGGATGCCTACCACTACTACCACCCTTAGCCAGGGGGCTGGATGCCTACCACTACTACCACCCCCACTCATAGGATGGACAATGCATGACACAACAAGCACACCACAACCTAGGGAATGCAAGATTAAGACATCCCCCACCACCATGACAAGCGTGTGAGCAGGCTGTGTCAAATGCCTACAACACCGAACATGACATTCAACATACAATGTGACCCCCTAGCACATGTGCCACACATATATGTGTGTGGCACCCACAATGCAAGCAGCCCATGACCATTGTGGCAATGGGGCCTAAACCCCCATCATCACAGTGACCAAAAGGTAAGTGTGGGGTCCATAGCTGAAGCACATTTTGACCATTGTGGCAATGGGGTCTAAACCCCCATCATCACAGTGACCAAAGATGCAAGTGTGGGGTCCATAGCTGAAGCACATTTTGACCATTGTGGCAATGGGGTGAAGCACATTTTGACCATTGTGGCAATGGGGTCTAAACCCCCATCATCACAGTGACCAAAAGGTAAGTGTGGGGTCCATAGCTGAAGCACATTTTGACCATTGTGGCAATGGGGTCTACACCCTCATCATCACAGTGACCAAAAGGTAATTGTTGACAAAGAAAGAGCTGCAACTGCCAAACTGCATGGATCATTCCTGCTCACAGAACCAAAAACTCATCTGTGGCAAAGTAGTGTATGTGTCCCATTGCAACATAAATTGGGGGAGCCAAATACTGCAGTGCAAATGAAACATTCCTTTGGCCATGTGCAGACAAACAACACCCATGGGGGCTGAGACCGTCAACAGTCATCAATGACACAATGACAGAAGTGACCATCAGAATGCAGAACCACATATTTGCACCAATGGGCACACAAATGCAGATACCCTGTGGAGACAGCAGATGTGAGGTGAACAGATACCATACCATGGCAGCAATGGGACACACAAACCATGATCACTGTGCTGACCGATGACCTAGGAGTCCCAGGGACAGCAGGGGAAACACACCAAACAACATACAGCCAATGGCACACCCAAGATATGCCAATGCAGTGGTGCAGATGCACAAACACAAACAGGCAGACCAACACTGTCATCATACACAGCAGGTGAGGGGTGGGGGTGCCAGTGTCCCCAGGCAACCACACAACACATGAGGAGAGCTGAATACCAATCATACAGATGTGCATACACTGCCACACTAAGGTAACTCATGGATCCAAATCCCCTATGTGGGCAAGCAGGCATTGTCAGGTGAGAGGGAGCACAAAACACACATGTCACACAGGCACGTAGGAACAACAACTGACACAGCAAGTCACAGACACACCACAGCACCACCCCCAGGGCCCCCACAATGTGGTGACCCTGGGCTGAATAAAAATACCACTGTGATGACAAAGCTAAATGTCGTTCACACTGTGAACCACAGTCAGGTGTCCTGAGCAACAAACTACCATCACACCTACACAAGCACAAATCAATCAGCATGGCCAGTAAGCCAAGGCCAACATGGAGGCAGGGGCCTAGCCGGGCAACAACTCTCATCTGCACACACTCAACACCACACCCCTCGACCTCCAACAATGTGCAGCAGTGAAGTACACATGCACTGGTGACATTGCACATGCACCCATGACTATTCCAGGGTGGTGGGTGGGAACCAAGGTGTAGAAACACATCACACATGGACACTCAACAAGACTCCTGAATGTCTGACACACTGCACACTACGCTGTACATGGACATGACGGCAATACCACACCGACCAATGGGATCCCAGCCACAGTCACACACCAATGAAGAAGCCAAGGTCACCCACAAAGAACACACATAGACAACTTCCAACATTGCAGCTCTGACCCTGAGGAGTGGCAGCAGTCACACACACAACATGTCACAATCACTGAAAGATAACACAAACTGGAAATCACATGACAGGGGCAAACAACAAGTGCCAAAGGGAAACCTGACTGTGACCCATCTGCGTCAGCACACAAACTCAGCCCTGACAGCAAACACACCTATGGGTGACACCCTGATGACCAGTAATGTGCCATGCACCCACATCACAGAGAACACAGGAGAAGACTTTGGGGGAACATAGCTCAAGTCAGCAAGCATCACAAACAGGTACAACACTAGGGATCACAGCATGCGCAGATGAATGGAAGTGAACACACAGACATGCACATACAACACACACCTTGGGTGCAGGCAATGTCACACGTGTACACACTGCCATGAGGGGACTCCACTCCTGTGTGAGGAAAGCTGTGCCATATGTTGCCTCAGTAGGGCCCCATCATGTCAGCTGAGCACTTGGTCACACAATCAACAATTAGCACCAAATGAGGGCTCCCATCACATCAGCCTGGTCATGGATGTGCCAACGGAATCATCAGCACAGATCCAACACACTTGTATAGCAATGTTGCACTGACTACACGGATGAGTCCCTCCCCATTGATGCCCAAACCTGCATGTCCACTGGAGATGGCAACACGGTCAGGGAAGTAGACAAATGCAACGATGGCAGGCACAACAGATGTGCAGGGGTGGAAGCCACAGATATGAAATTGCCAATGTAAGTAGGAAACCCATTGCCAAATACTGAACACATGACACCCTCAGATGCTGCTATTGATGACATGGATACACCACATGATAGGACACATTCCCCCTGGACCACATGGGTTCCTGCACAGTAACACTTCATAATCATGAGACCAGATATCACCATCACTGCAGCAAGGGCATGGTTAGCTGCACCAACAACATGTACATCTGAAGCATGAGCACTAGAGAAAAGAAAGTTGCTTTATTCAGCATATGTGTTGAGGCCAAACGAAGTCCTGAAAAAAGAGCAAAGGCCAATGGCCAGTCCATTGTCAAAGTTCAAACAGGGTGACACTGGCAGATGTCACCCTACGCATGCCTGCACAATACCAGGGACAATCCACTAGGAGGGGCAACCGGGGGGCAGGCCAGGCACCGCAGGGACAGGATCAGGGCTCACCAGGGGAGTCAGGGAAGGGGTGGTGGGTGCAGGAGAGCCACTGACAACTGCAGTGGAGGTGTCTGACATGGTGTGTGCCGGCACAACTGGGGGGCATGACACAGATGTCGTGGGTGCCGGCACAACTGCAGTGGACCCTGCAGATGGGGTGGACAGGTCCGCCACTGCAGTGCCCAAGTCAGACAGGGCGGTAGTGGACTCCACTGCAGTGCCTACCTCCAGGGGAGGAGAATGGGGAACAGGCAAGGTGGGTTGGACAGAGGGGGGACACCCTCACCACATCAGTGGCACAGACAAGCGCAGCGGGGGTGTGGTGCTGGGAGAGCAAGTGGCAGGGGGAGAAGGCCGGAGCATCTTGGGGATGGTATATCTGTGGGTGGGGGAACCTGGGGCAGGGTGTGGTGGGGGCACCTGTGCAGTGGGGGCCTGAGGGATGGAGGACGGAGACCTTGTGCCTGAGCTGCAGGGTGGTGGCGGGGTCTTGCTCTTAGCACTCCGGGGGACTTGCGGGTGGGGGCCTCAGTCCGTCTGCGCCTGGGGGAGGGTGTCCGGGGGCGAGGGGCACTCTGCTCCGTGTGGGTGGGCTTCCTCTTCCCCCGGGATGCTGGAGCAGCTTCATCGGTGGGGAAGAGGCCGAGGTCACAGAGGAAGAGCTGCTGTGACTTTGGGGTTGCAGGTGAGGCAAGGGAGGGTGCTTTGGAGGGAGAGGGAACTGAGGACTGCGCAGTGCATGTGGATGCGTGTGTGTGTTCCAGGGCCCCATCCCCTGTGAGTCTGGCTTCAGTCCCCTGAATGTGCGTGCGTGTGCGTTTTGTCATTGGCGTGTGTGTCAGTGTGCTGGATGTGTGTGTGCTGGTGTGTGCCTGTGCCAGTGTGTGTGTGCCTGGGATGGGTAAGGTGCTGGGGAGTGTGGATGGAGCAGAGGCAGGAGGGGTGAGGGACCGTTTGAGGAGGGACACTGCTGCCGTCAGGGAGGAGTCCATGGACCTATTGCCCCTCTGTAGGTCAGACATGCCCGATGAGATGCCCTCCATGAACGACACCAGCTGAGTCAACAGCGCGGTGTGCGCATGGAGGACACTCAGCATGGCTGTCTGCCCTACATGGAGCTGGCGAAGGAGGTACACAGACTCCTCACTCAGGGCAGCAGGGGACACAGGGGCAGGGGTGCGGTGCCTGGCCCAAAGGAGACACGCTCCCGGACATGGGAGCCTCCACGGACCTGGGGAATGGGAGCCGATGGGAGGGCGGTGGTGGTGCTGGTGGTGGCGGGGACAGCAACACTAGCTGGGGTGTGGTGGCTGCTGACACCCGCCTCCACAAGGGAGTCATCCTCCGAGTTGCTCTGGTCCTCAGCTGAGGTGGATGCTGCTGAGGACTCCTCGGTGTGGCTCCCCTCGCCCTCCGTGCCACTGGGTCCCTCCGACCACTCCTCGGCTGCTGACCCAGTCTGGCTCTCTGGCTCCTCCTGGTCCGTGGAGCTGTCCCCTTCCGTGGCCGTGGATGTATCTGCAAACAATGGGGAAACAGACAGACATCAGTCACCTGCACCAAACGCACACACCACTGTGAGCACAGCACATTACAGAGCAAGCCCTGGCATCATTAGTTGTACATTGCTAAAAGTGCCCTAATTGAACAGGAGAAGTCAATTGTCAGTCTGATGCCAAGCATGGCACTCACATCCCACATGGCCTTGCACCCATCTGTCTGGTGTCTGTTGGATTGCAACACCCCAGTGTTGACACATGCACCAAGTACACAGTAGTTGGACAGTGCAGAGGACACGGTGTGGACACATCACAGCTCTTGCCACTGAGTCAGTACAGGTTCACGGATGTAAGGGATGCCCAGAGTCAAATAGGAAATGCATGTGATGCATTCCAGCGACAGACACCATGATGCACCCATGTCCTGATAGCCAGCGCCACTATGGTGTGCATGTAGCACATGTCACTCCCCTGCAGGATCACCAATCAGTAGACACATGCCATGGCGGAGGCATGACTGCAAAGTCATACATCACTGTCTCAGTGATGTATGACTTTGCAGCCAGACAACAACACTCTGCACTGTGTCACAATAGTAGGTCATGGGGAATGCAAGTCCTGGAGCTGCACAAGTGCACATGTACATCCCCCACAACACATCCTCTTAACCCTCATCTGTCCAGGTCATACCTATTGGACATATGGGAGACCTGTGACACTACCCTCTGAACCTGAGCCCCTCACACTCTGCTGTGCATGGGGAACAGCTGCCTGAACTTCACATTTACATGCCCCAGTCTGCATGGGCAGCTGATCAGACACCTATGTGTCACACAAGTATCGTCTCCTATGGTCACATCTCCAGTGGCATGCTGAGCCCCTACCAAGAAACTCCACAGCAGTCCTGGCGACTAATCCACAGCACACTGACACAGAGGCAGACACCTGAGGGGTCAAATCACTGTGCACAATGTGTCCTCTGATACACGGGAGTGGGAGTACAGAGTGTATTGTATGGCCTGGAGTAGGCATGACTGTCCAGCCCCACATGAATGAGGGATGAGCCCTGGACTGTAGGCAGCTGGCTAAGTATGTGTGACACACGTCATATACATACTCCTGGGGCCCAAACATTGTTCCCACCCGCAGCATGGGTGTGTGCCAGGTACCCCAGCCACATGTGGTGGATCAGCTCAGCAATTGGACCACAGATCAAAGTAACACGCTGAATACATGTCAGAATACAGGCATTGTGTAAGCAATGGACCCACCCATGATGCCCACCACAGAGTCAGGGAAACAGATGCTGTCTCCCACCTTGAGTCAAGCAAACTGCAAGGACACAGTCCTAAGTGACAGAATTCCCTGCATGTAAGGGCCACACCTGGGTATCAGATGAGGAGTGGGCAGTGCACAATAGAGGGACATGGCTCCTGGACAACATGACTGCTGTACTGTGGCAGTTCAACCTGGCCCGAGGAGGGCACATAACATGTTAGACAGAGTACACAGTGCAGTCTTTGACTCACCCCCTCCTTGCTGCTCTCTGGCCTTCAGCTGCCCATCCAGGTCTGGAAAGACCACCGCCAGGATCCTGAGCATGTGGGGGTCAGGGTCCGTGTTCCGCCCCTCCTGCGAGGAGGCGACAGCTTCAGCTGGACCCGTGCAATCCTCCGGGTCCAGCCCCGAAGGTCCTGCCACCTCTTTTGGCAGTTGCGGATCCGGCGCTTGTAGACCCCCACGGACCGGACAGCCCGGACGATGTCCTTCCATATCTCATGCTTCCGATGGGCAGAAGCCTGTCAGGATGACAAAGTGATAAGGCCATTATTACACATGCAACATATCCGTGCATGACACAGTTGCATATACATGTCGCAATCACAGGGGCACATGGTGTACCCAGGCAGTGCACGGCTGCCCATGGACAGTTTTCAGAAGTCACTACATGGTATCATAGCATGGGGAGTAAAACCCTGTTCAGAAGCACTGTCACTGCACCATACCTGTCCAGTGCAAGTCACTACACACTATGGGGGGTGACAACTACTCAGTGAGCCTGCTAGCCAGTGGTGTGCTGACTCTCAGCCTTGCTAGTCAGACAAAATGCACATTCAGAAAGGCAGTGCACAGAACACTCACCTGCTCCCCTGGTGTCCCATACAGCTTGCTGTACTGTGGAAGTAGGCTGTCCAGCAGGGCCTGGTTCTCTTCAAGGCTGAAGGCTGGGGCTCTCTCCACAGTACGTGCCATTGCAGGGTCCAGAGGGGCAGAGACAGCAGCAGTGCAGTGGCAGATGTCGTCCTGGAGCATGTAGTGCAGGCAAGTGGGCTCTCAGGGGAACATGCAGCAATATATATGTGCTGGAGAGGCAGATACTGTCCCTTGTGTCCAAAGTGATAGGTCCAAGTCGTTTGCATCTTCTGAATCTGGCCAATCCATGGAATAGCAGCACCAAAACACGCCCACAGCATCCTTCAAAATTTCAACTTCATGACATACATGATTTTGCAACATTGTTGTGGGTGACCAACTGATTTTCCAGCAACCGACTCGTTCGAATATTCGAAAACGCGTCCGTTGCCAGGCAAGCCCATTGTCAATGGGTGCGCACCGATCGGTCCATTGAGGTACAACGCGCACAGGGGTACAACGCGTACCCGCACACATTGAATGCAATGGGCCGGCCGGAGGCACCGATCGGTCCATTGCAGTACAACGCGCACAGGGGTACAACGCGTGCCCGCACACATTGAATGCAATGGGCCGGCCGGAGGCACCGATCGGTCCATTGCAGTACAACGCGCACAGGGGTACAACGCGTACCCGCACACATTGAATGCAATGGGCCGGCCGGAGGCACCGATCGGTCCATTGCAGTACAACGCGCACAGGGGTACAACGCGTACCCGCACACATTGAATGCAATGGGCCGGCCGGAGGCACCGATCGGTCCATTGCAGTACAACGCGCACAGGGGTACAACGCGTACCCGCACACATTGAATGCAATGGGCCGGCCGGAGGCACCGATCGGTCCATTGCAGTACAACGCGCACAGGGGTACAACGCGTACCCGCACACATTGAATGCAATGGGCCGGCCGGAGGCACCGATCGGTCCATTGCAGTACAACGCGCACAGGGGTACAACGCGTACCCGCACACATTGAATGCAATGGGCCGGCCGGAGGCACCGATCGGTCCATTGCAGTACAACGCGCACAGGGGTACAACGCGTACCCGCACACATTGAATGCAATGGGCCGGCCGGAGGCACCGATCGGTCCATTGCAGTACAACGCGCACAGGGGTACAACGCGTACCCGCACACATTGAAAGCAATGGGCCGGCCGGAGGCACCGATCGGTCCATTGCTGTTCAACGCATCACTGTACATGTGACTGGCATATGTCAGCATGCCTGTCTCAGATGGACATATGCCAGCCACAGATAGCTCCCAGGGAGTGAGGGGCACACCTACATCACGACAGCCTGTCCAAACCTTATCATAAGGCATGTAAGGCTGCATTTCCTATTGTGTGTATGTTGGTGTACATGTTGTCCTGTGGGTGTCACCTGTGGGCAGCCACCCCCAGGCTGTGCACGTGTTAATGGGGACAGGATCCTGGGTGTTACGTGTACGTGACCACTGTGATGTGCAACTGTTCATATCTGTGCATGTGCCATGGTCACATTTCACAGTGGTGTTTGTGTATGTCATGTCACATACCCCGTGAGTCCCATGTGGGACGGTATGTTTGAGCCAGGGTGTCCCAGTGGCACAATAGTGATGGCCCTCCACAGTCTTTGTGCATGTAGTGTTTACAATGTCTCTGATTTCATGTGCACAATGGGAGACAGTCTCCACATCCACGTTGTGTGTGCATGGACTCTGATGTTGTGCGTGTGTGTCACAGACGTCCATGGCTCTCCTGCCATGGCAAGTGTGGCCACTACCTGTGGGGGTCATGTTTGTTTTGTTGTGGTGTACACATGATACTCCAGGTGATGCCAGTGTCCATGTGGCATTACAGGGTCCCTGGGAATGTGCCTGTCGTTGAGCTGTGGTGCCTGGGGCACATCTGTCCTCACATGTCACTGGGGGGTGACTGTGACACAGCATCATGATATCCAATGGGCCAACCTGGGACAAATTGATGCCACCTGTAGGACCGTGTTGACAGATGTTGGCCATGTATGTACCATACATGTCGTTCCGGTACTGCACACTTCATGTAGTTGTGCCTCATGATGATGTATGTTGGGATCTTGAGTGTGTTCAATGCCGCATATGTGGGGTGACTGACGATCTTGCTTACTTCTCCTCTGCACTGCAGGGCTCCTGCTGTCCATCGGCCATTCCCAGACCTGGCAACGATGGTGGAACGGGACAGCATCCGACGGTACCGCTTCACCAGGCAGCTGATTGAGGATTTGGCAGTGCAGTTGTCCCCACATTTGCAGCCTGGCCGGCCGTATCCTACAGCGCTGACCCCCAAGGTGAAGGTGATGGCAGCCCTACACTTCTTTGCCACCGGTACCTTCCAACATACTGTGGCGTCTGCTGGTGGGATGTCACAGACCATGTTCAGCCGTGTGCTCCGCGATTTCTTGGCGGCAATGTTGCTCTTCCTGAACCGGTACATCTATTTCCCTAGACTGCGACGACTCACTGACGTGAAGAGTGACTTTTATGCCCTGGGGAGGATGCCGCATGTCATTGGCTCCATTGATGGGACACATGTGGCTTTGGTACCACCACAGGCCCAGGAGCAGGCCTACAGGAACCGCAAGCACTACCACTCGGTCAATGCACTGGTGGTGTGTCTTGCAGACATGACCATCACACACGTGTGTGCCCGTTTCCCTGGTTCAGCACACGATGCCTTTGTGATGAGGAGTAGTCGCATCCCCAGGTTGATGGCACAGATGCAGAACCAGCGTGCCTGGCTTGTCGGTGTGTACTGACTTTGTGCCATTGTGTGTGATCTGATCTGTAGTATTCCGCCCACTTTTCCAAGTCAGCTGATGTGCACTTGTCTGTCCGTAGGTGACTCGGGATACCCCAACATGCCGTGGTTGCTGACACCCCTCAGGAACCCTGTGACACCTGCCCAGATGCGCTACAATGAGGCACATGGTCGGACCAGGAGAGTGATTGAGCGGACCTTTGGTCTCCTGAAGAGCCGCTTCCGCTGCCTGGACAAGACCGGAGGGTCCCTCCCATATGCCCCTGCGAAAGTGTGCAAGATTATCATCGTCTGCTGCATGCTCCACAACCTGGCAGTGCGGAAGGAGTTGCCTCTCATCCAGGATGACGATGACCAACATCCGCCACCTGTGGAGGATCCTGGCCTGGACCACGATGCCAGTGACGATGATGATGATGATGGTGATGGTGATGTCCGCACACAGCTCATCACCAACTTCTTTAGCTGAATGTGAGTATCCTGAGGTGTCATGTCAATGATGTGAGTTGGCATGATGTGTGGGTGGTGCTCTGGTGCTGTTGGAGTGTGTCCATGGGCTACTTGACTGGATGTGTGTTGCGATGTGTGGTGACAGGTGGGCTGTACTCCCCAACAGTGTTGACATGCTAACTTGGTTCTGGGTGGGTATCTTGTAACATGTATTGTGCATGAGTTTTGCTGTTCTGTCCTGTACTCCATTGCTTTTGACTGTGTGTCATTTCTGTCCTTCACAGGGTACTTTCAGATTCGTTTGGTCAACTGTGTCCACCGACAACGTGATTGCACATCCAGGCTGGTAGCTGTTGTGTCCCTACAGGTGATGTGCGCCACACCCATGGACTTCCTTCTGTCTACAGTTGTTGACTGTGTGCCCGCTACCAGGTGGGGTTACCTTGCATCTGTAGTGGTTACGGCATGTTGCTACTGTGTAATAAACCTGTGCTTCACTTAGTGATGTGCGTTGTCTGTGGTCACACATTTGACTGCCATTTGCTTACTGCACCTGTGGGCTACTTGACTACAACTGGGAATGGGTGTGGTGTCTGTGCATTGCACCGTCTTCCCTGGCAACATCAGTGTAGGCAATGAGTCAGATGGCCTAGGTGTGTATGTGTTGTGTAGCCCTGGTGGTGTGTCTCCCTCATATGTGTCACGTTGCCTGTACTCACATGCCTGTGTTGTCCTTGCTGTTGCAGTTCGCATACACAGTGTAATTTTGTTGTTCATCATCCCCATAACAGTACCCACGTTGGAATCACGACAGAGGCAAGTATGGTGTATTATTGTGTTTATTGTGATACATCTGTGATAATAGTGCATAGGATGGATTGTGCTGTACATGAATCTTGCAATCCCAAGTTCCTAGATGAATAGAAAGTCCAGGTAGACAGGATCCCCAGTATCGGGGCCACAGTTGTCTGACACATTGTTCCAACTTGTACTCCCCATGCAATGTGTGGGAGTAGTGTTGCCATCAACAGGGTGAACAGTCTGTGCACAAAGGCGAAAATCCAGAACAGGTTCAGGCTTCCTGGGAGTTGCGCTTGGCCATCAGCCTCTCACTTTCCCCTCCTCGGACGACCCCTCTTCTTGGGGGGGGCCCTCAAGTGCAGGCTGCTGCGGTGCAGGGGACTCTCCGCCAGAGTCCTCCTCCCTCCCTGTGGCAGTTGCAGTTTGTTCGGTACCAGATGTTGTTGGCACACAGGGAGGTGTGGACTGGTTGCTGTTCATCTGGCGGAGGCATTGTAAAATGTCCCTGTGCACCGCCGTCATCTCATGTAGTACATCCCACTTGGACTCCACGCGGGTCATGTGGGAGTCCACACGTGACATGTGGGAGTCCACACGTGACATGTGTGACTCCACATGGGACATGTGGGAGTCCAAGCGGGCATGATGGGCAGCCTGCTGCTGTTTGATGTCTCTGAGGAGCCCCACTACCTGGCTGAGCTCTCCGGTGCTGGACTGGTACGCATCAGCTATGCGTACCAGTTGTGGGTCTTCATGCACACCAGCAACGTCTGCAAGCAGCGACCTCTGTCTCCCACCCCTCCCACCACCCCTGCTGACATGTGCAGTGTGTGCAGTTGCACGCACAGATAACCCTGGTCCACCTTGGGGGTTGGTGGTGGTGGTGGTGTCCATGGCCCCAGGTTGGTCCAGGGTCACTGCGCTGGTGTTGTTCCTTATTCTGTCCATGTCGGCAGGGATGGTATTCGTGGTGACAGTCGTTGGAGGGGTGGGTGCAGGGGGTGCAGCTGGTGGACCTGCTGGTGCTGCAGCTGGTGGTCCTGCTGGTGCAGCATGTTGACTTGCACCGGATGTGCCAGGTTGTTCTTCATCGTCCGAGGAGGACAGAGGCTGTACGACGCCAGTGAGCTCGGCATCCTCTTGAGCCTGGGACTGGGACTCCTCAGCGTCTGCTGCTGTGTCCCTATCATCACCTGTTTTTGGGAGACACAAACAATGTATGTCATGTTTCTGCAGGCATCAGTGGTTGACACACCTGACAGTTGTGACTGTGCCTCGGGGTGCGGGCCTGTACATTGTATTGTCCTAAGTCGTCACAGTCAGGGGTTGATATTGGTGTGGCACATTGTCCTGCATTATTTGGGCATTTCTATGTATTCTCTGGGGTGTGAACATGGTCTGCATTGATTGTGTTTGGTTGACAGCCAGACCTCCTTCCCACCCACCCACCCACCCAGTCAGTTATCCCACCATGGAACGTGCTTGCATTGCAGGGAGTGTAAGTTGTCTCTCAGGATGTCAGTCAGAGGTGTCCTGCTGTTTGTTGGTGCACAGTTGGCAGCAGGGCCTTGTGCTCCCCGCAGCAGTAGCCAGTGTCAGCCATCTTGTGAGTCCTTCTCCACTCCCTGTGATGTGAGCATGGTTCAGGGTGGTGTTGATGGGCCAGTTGTGAGGCTGAGCAATGTCTGTGACTACGACTCCCATCATGCTATTGCCTCCACCCCCTTCCCAGCATGCCCATGCTTCCTTCCTTTTGACTCTGCTTCCCTGTGGGGTGGGCTGGCTGTGCTGACAGGATGGCTGGGAGTGTTGTCCTGGCAGTTGTTTGGCTAAGAGTCCCAAGAGTGTCCCTGTGCTTCACACAACATAACCCAGGGTGGTGGTGCTTTGTGGGATCTTGTGTTAGGATGGAGGGCATTGCATTCTACCAGGTGGGTACTGTGGAGTTTGTGTTGGGGGGGGTGTGAGGGGAGGTGCTGGTGACTATGGTCAGTGCTGCAAGTCCCCCTTCCCACCCAGCCAGCCGGATATCCCACCATGGAACGTGCTTGCATTGCAGGGAGTGTAAGTTGTCTCTCAGGATGTCAGTCAGTGGTGTCCTGCTGTTTGTTGGTGCACAGTTGGCAGCAGGGCCTTGTGCTCCCCACAGCAGTAGCCAGTGTCAGCCATCTTGTGAGTCCTTCTCCACTCCCTGTGATGTGAGCATGGTTCAGGGTGGTGTTGATGGGCCAGTTGTGAGGCTGAGCAATGTCTGTGACTACGACTCCCATCATGCTATTGCCTCCACCCCCTTCCCAGCATGCCCATGCTTCCTTCCTTTTGACTCTGCTTCCCTGTGGGGTGGGCTGGCTGTGCTGACAGGATGGCTGGGAGTGTTGTCCTGGCAGTTGTTTGGCTAAGAGTCCCAAGAGTGTCCCTGTGCTTCACACAACATAACCCAGGGTGGTGGTGCTTTGTGGGATCTTGTGTTAGGATGGAGGGCATTGCATTCTACCAGGTGGGTACTGTGGAGTTTGTGTTGGGGGGGGGTGTGAGGGGAGGTGCTGGTGACTATGGTCAGTGCTGCAAGTCCCCCTTCCCACCCAGCCAGCCGGATATCCCACCATGGAACGTGCTTGCATTGCAGGGAGTGGAAGTTGTCTCTCAGGATGTCAGTCAGTGGTGTCCTGCTGTTGGTTGATGTGCAGTTCCCAGCATGCCCTTGTGCTCCCCACGACACAGCAACAGTGTCAGACATCTTTGATGGGCCTTTCTACTCTCTGTGGGATGTGCATGCGTGAGTGTGAGCTTGCTGGGCCATGTGGTGGGGGATGTAGAGCTGTGACTACGACTCCCATCATGCTATTGCCTCCACCCCCTTCCCAGCATGCCCATGCTTCCTTCCTTTTGACTCTGCTTCCCTGTGGGGTGGGCTGGCTGTGCTGACAGGATGGCTGGGAGTGTTGTCCTGGCAGTTGTTTGGCTAAGAGTCCCAAGAGTGTCCCTGTGCTTCACACAACATAACCCAGGGTGGTGGTGCTTTGTGGGATCTTGTGTTAGGATGGAGGGCATTGCATTCTACCAGGTGGGTACTGTGGAGTTTGTGTTGGGGGGGGTGAGGGGAGGTGCTGGTGACTATGGTCAGTGCTGCAAGTCCCCCTTCCCACCCAGCCAGCCGGATATCCCACCATGGAACGTGCTTGCATTGCAGGGAGTGTAAGTTGTCTCTCAGGATGTCAGTCAGTGGTGTCCTGCTGTTTGTTGGTGCACAGTTGGCAGCAGGGCCTTGTGCTCCCCACAGCAGTAGCCAGTGTCAGCCATCTTGTGAGTCCTTCTCCACTCCCTGTGATGTGAGCATGGTTCAGGGTGGTGTTGATGGGACAGTTGTGAGGCTGAGCAATGTCTGTGACTACGACTCCCATCATGCTATTGCCTCCACCCCCTTCCCAGCATGCCCATGCTTCCTTCCTTTTGACTCTGCTTCCCTGTGGGGTGGGCTGGCTGTGCTGACAGGATGGCTGGGAGTGTTGTCCTGGCAGTTGTTTGGCTAAGAGTCCCAAGAGTGTCCCTGTGCTTCACACAACATAACCCAGGGTGGTGGTGCTTTGTGGGATCTTGTGTTAGGATGGAGGGCATTGCATTCTACCAGGTGGGTACTGTGGAGTTTGTGTTGGGGGGGGGGTGTGAGGGGAGGTGCTGGTGACTATGGTCAGTGCTGCAAGTCCCCCTTCCCACCCAGCCAGCCAGCCAGATATCCCACCATGGAACGTGCTTGCATTGCAGGGAGTGTAAGTTGTCTCTCAGGATGTCAGTCAGTGGTGTCCTGCTGTTTGTTGGTGCACAGTTGGCAGCAGAGCCTTGTGCTCCCCACAGCAGTAGCCAGTGTCAGCCATCTTGTGAGTCCTTCTCCACTCCCTGTGATGTGAGCATGGTTCAGGGTGGTGTTGATGGGACAGTTGTGGGGGGGGGCAATATGTGTGAGTGCGACTCCCATGATGCTATTGGCTACACTGACTTGGCCAGCATACACAGAATTCCTTCCTTTGAGTGGTCTTCACTGTGTGTTGGTGTTGTTGTGGTGGCTACATGTGTGGATGTGTGTGTTAGTTCTATTTGTGCCACTGCCTAGCTGTAGTTGTGGTTGTGTTTGTACATGTGTTGGCACAGTTGGATGTGACTTTTTTGATGGCATGTGTTGTGTTTATCTGACTGACATACACATTTTGGGATGATTCTGTTCTAGTTGCTGTGTAATTGCTATGAGTGCATGGTTTGACTCTCCCTTGACAGTGATGTGTGTGTTTTGTGGCAGTTTATTGTGTACATTTGTTGTGTACTCACCAGGCTCTGGGATGTCCTCTAGTCCATATACGCTCACTGGCGGAAGGATGGCCCGCACCTTCTCCTCCCAGGGCCTGAGGTATACTGGCTTGGCAGGAGGGCCACTGCCGGTGTATTGGCTCAGGTGGTAGTCTTTCTTGAGCAGCTCCCGGACCCTCCTGCGCACGTCATACCACCTGTTCTGGATGTCGGTCTTTGTGCGCCGACATGGTGATTGGGCGTTCACCCTGTTGATGATCCTCTCCCACATCTTGGTTTTCTGCGACATGGGGGTCTGTTGGACCAGAGTGCCAAACAGCTGTGGCTCCACCCTGAGGATCTCGTCTACCATGACTTCCAATTCACTATCTAGGAACTTGGGATTCTTCTTGGGGGGCATGGTGATGGGTGGTGATAGTGGGTGCTGTGTGTGTTGGTGTGCAGGTGAGGGTGTGTGGGTGTGTGTTGTGCTGGGTGTATGTGAGGTAGGTATTTGTTGGTGTGCTGCTGGTGTGTGGCTTGTGTGAGGGATGAGCTGTGGGTGTGTGGTTGCTTTCTCTTGGGTGCTGGCAGTGGAATGGCATTTGCAAAGGCTCATGGTAGTGATTTGTGTCCTTTATATAGGTGGAGTTGTTGGTGTGTCTTTGTTCTCTGTCCCCACCCCCCAGTATTTATTGGCTTGGTAATTGCTTGTTTGGCCTTTTTTTGGTTGATTTTTCCTTTGTGCTGTTTGTGTATGTTGGAAACGTTCTTGTGACCGAGTCGGACCCTGCATTGGTCTCGTACGGTGTTTTCCGTTTCGTTCACGCTGTGTTTGTGCAGTTTTGTATGCTGCGTACGCGTCGGTCGCGGTGTATTGTGTTGCTTCGGCTCGGTTTTGTATGCGTGTCGGTCGTACGGCTTGTCCTCCGTCCGACTCGGTCGTGTTTTTCGCGCCTTGCATCGTACTTTGCAGGTTGGAGTTGGCGGGTACGATTCGGTCGGATTTGTTCCGGGTGCGTGTCGGTCGGTTGGATTCGCGTGTTTTTCCGGCCGGATTGCTATTTTCCGAGCGGGTCGGTCGGTCGGCTTGGTTTCCTGACGTGTCGGTCGGATTTATCGCGGCTTGCATCGTACTTGGCGTGTCGGGCGCCACTGGTACGTGTCGGTCGGTATTTTTTCCGGCTCCGAGTCGGTCGGTGCTTTTTCCGGCCCGAATCGGAATCGACCCCTTATATGGAAGTTGAAGAGGCCAACAAGGGTGTTCCAATGTACAGCAGCACATGTTTTAGTGGAGAGGCAAACACACTTTACTACTGTTAAGCAGTGGTAAGGTGCACAGTGTTTGAACACCATTAAATGAAGGGTCCAGAAAAAGGCAAACAATCTGAGGTGACATTGCAGAAAACACAATTTTGCTACAGTATTCACTTACATTTATTTCTTATATGTCACCTTTATCTTTATTAGTTTCTTCATAGGTCTGGCCTAAAGATAGCTGGCTGTAGCTGCCTCCCACAGTTCATATGAGGAACAAAAAATATACAAATTAAGCCATTTGGTCAACCCCCTTCATCAGTTGCTTCCTTTGGATTAGCCTTCTTCAGCCATTGATTTATGAAAATGTCATTCACATTTTACATATGCCCACATAAGTATTTTCCCTTTAATGTCATTGTCAGAAGAACCCATTTCAGAGAGCCACAGGGTTAGTAGGAGTTATTGGGCCCAACCATGTGGGTTGAGGACTTTTACTCCTCATGTCCCAGGGCCTGCCCTACGGTGGGTCCAGAGCAACAGTGCCAAGTACCCCATCAGCACTTGACTCTCTGTGGTAACACAGGTCGAGCAGTCAAAGGCATCTTGGGGTGGGGGGGGAGATACAAGTGAGTGAACACAAGCTTACAATTCAAGGGAAGTTCAATAGTATCATTAAATGGTTGTCCAATCAAGTATTGTCTTTTATGACAAAATTACTGTTTATATACGAACATAAAGTTAAATACGACATATCTAACGAATGCACACAGCCCTTTAATCAGTTTTACCTGCACCAGCAGGGGCTGTTCGACCGGAGTCTCTGAGAAAGCCTCTCTCATGTGCGCGGTGGCTGCTTCAGTGAGCATCACACATGTGGCTCTGCAGGGGCCGCAGCTGGGTGTCCTCTGTCCTCCTCCGCGGTAAGTTTCCTTTGGTCTTCCCCACATGTGGGCAGGGGAAGGCAATTCGACGGCTTCTGGGTCTGATCCTCAGTTCGGAGTCACCAACTTACACACCGTACATGGGCGACAGACTGATTGGCATGGTTAACTTACCACGGCCCCTCTGGCTTACGGGGTTGCCCACTTACACACCGCACAAAGGTGAAAGCCTGATCAGCTTGGCAGTCCTCTCCTCATACCTCGCTACAGAGATCCACTCACCAGGATGCAGACTGTACTTTGCTCCCTCCAGCAATCTCCTTTTCCTCACACACCACACTGGTTTTGACAAGCATGCAGTCCCGGTGCTTCAGGCTCGAGAGGCAGGTGGTGTTGGATCTTCCATGGGTGATGTGCCCTCATCCAGCTAGGAGACTGGCAGGCCTTAACCCCCAGTCCTGGTCACAAGCAGAAGTCTTGCAGAGCTTCTCCTCCTCTCATAGCCCAACTGGCTGCTTGACAGTCAACAGTCTTGGGGGGCCTTGAACTCTTCTTCTTGTAGTCCATTTCCGGACGCCATATGTGATTTAATGTCTGAGACTTTAAAGTTTGTAATGGGGGTCTGCTTATTTTGAAGTGCCCACTCCTCTGTCCTGCCCTTCCTCCAGAAGGCAGTCTGTCAGAGTGACTAGAGTTTCACACCTGAATGTCAGCCTCAGTGATATGTGTTTCAAATGGTTACCCCAGGGCCCCAGCCCTACTCTTTATGATTCCCTAATCAGCCCCATCCCCTTCCTGAGATGTGTCCTGGCCCTTTTCAGTGACCTCTCTCTGAATCAAAGTGCACCCTTTGAAGTGTACTGAAGAACCTGGCTCTTCTTCCTTCAGTGTGTGTTTCCCATCCAGCTCACAGGAATGCAGCAATCCACAAATCTGTCTGGGGAGATCCCTCTTACCTCCTCATGCTCCTCCAGTCAGGCCAGGGACCTCCCATAATGGAACTCAGAATCTTCAATGTATTGTATCATTCACATGTACACATACATCCAGCACACTCATACAACACACACATGCACTGCACAGCACTACATCCTAACTTGATGTAGGCCATGGGTGAGTTAAGCACTGAGCAGCAGAACCTTGAGTGTAGGCCTCACTCCAGTGACACAGGTAACAAGCATTGGCATAGCCAATAGGTCTCGCCTTTGGGGCCTTATAAGTGTTTAACCATGCAACAGTTAATGTTGTTGCACCAAGGATATTGTGCTGCATAACTAAATACTTATAAGGTCCCAAATGCGAGACCTATTGGCTATTCCAATGCTTGTTATAGTTTCAAGTGTGGTCACCGTGTGTCTTCATTGTATTCTAGTATTTGCAGCCTTCCATGTCACAGACTTGCATGTGTTCCTATATTTTCAAGCACATAAGCAATTCATTTACAGAAGTTTCAGTGTCAATAGCAATCTACAAAGGTACCCGGCTGGCAGAGTTTGCTTAACTTTGAATGCCTCACAGTAACATTCAGATACCTTCATTCAGAGGAGAGGAAACCCTCTTACAGTACAAAGGGGTTTCTCCGGCGCCTGTGTAATATAAATGCTGAGGCTGTCTCGACTCAGCGCAAACTTACCTACTCTTCTTATATTTTGAAAGAGGATCGAGCCCAGATGCCGCAGAGAGAACGTACTCTTGTTTCCGAATGAAGCTGTTTGACAAATACTGTTTTTTTAATAAACTTTATTTATTGATTCTTTTCATTTGTAAAACATTACTAACATGTAGAAACAAAAACAAAGGTGACAAATGGAGGGATGGGGAGGCAAAGCCCAGGGTAATTGCAATACCAATTAAAAAGAAGCAAAAAAAGGCTAGCACAAAAGGTAACAGAGCCACATTGGTACATAGGGCAAATGCAATACAATCAGTAGGCCAAACATGAAGAGAGCCTCAAGCCAATAAGTCTACATGATGAGATAACATTGTTGGTGTGATTGGTTATGGAGACAAATACTGTTTTAAGCATCCAAGGCAGAGGAGATTGCAAACATGGAATGTGACAGTGACTTTAAATTGGAAATGAATATGAACAACTACCACATGCAATAATGCAAGTAAAATCTCACTGGGGACCTGTAAGTGAATACTTAAAAACTAAAGCTGCCTTGTCTGAGGGCAACAACACCTTCTCTTCAAACGTATGGAAAAGTATAAAAGTATTGTTATCGAGAAGATTCTCACAACTACCTCCCAGGGCTGCACTTACCAAGGAAAACAAAGCCAGAAGCAAGTAACTAGGTACTGACCACTTGGGCTATCGTATTTCACTGGTGTACAGTCAACCAGGAACGCTGGTCAATGTCAACCGGTCACACATTTGTTTTTGTTTTTTGGAGTTTTATATAGCATGAACTAGACCCGAAGGTATCAGAGTGCTTTACATGGGCACCAGTTGCGTTACACACGGATAATTTCATTTTCTGTTAGGCACGGGGAGATTAAGTGATTTTCCCAGAATCACAGGATGTTGAGCGTCCCTGCCGAGACTCGAACCTGGTTCCCCACTAGCTGTTTGGCCACATCCTCTCCCCAGAACACATGAACCTAAATGTCGGTAGTGTGTAACAGTAGAGACCAGTATTGTGTGTCTAATGAATAAATATGTTCATAGTCCTGGCTATCATGGTTGGAAGGGCCTTGCCACCTGGAAAGCGGTAACCCCTATTGTCTGTTAAATAATTCAAGCCACTGGGGCACGGATTCAAAGACCTTGGAAAGGAGACTAGCTGCTGTTCAATTCAGCTTGGAAAATATCAACTTACTGAAGAAATGTATGTCCGTTCACCCACAGTCTGCACTAACTTGCACCACACGTACTCCGGAACCACAAGTACCCTGGCAGTGATCACTCAAGGTGGGTAGAAAAGCTATATACAATATAGCGCCTAGACATAAAAAAAACCCTATGGGAGGAACAGAATATGCTGTTTAAGCCAACAAGGGTGGGGACGTTGGAGGGGTCTGTTAAGGCGGGTAAAGAGGCTACATCCTGCATACATAGTTTATTACTACATTATACTACACTCTCTCGATTATCCTTCACACCCATATAAAGAAAGGACCACTGTTTGATAATAAATGTGATTTTCCCATTTTCAGCGTTGTTTACTCTATGTCAGACAAGCAATTGCTGACTCAGCTCACATTTTGGGGATCGTGGGAGGTAGAACAGGCAGAAAAAGAAACAAAACCACTTCAGATCTGAGAGGGATTAAGCAAATGTTCCCTTAAATGTCCCTGCAACATCTGGAGTAAATGCTTCTAAAGTTCCAGCCCCTCCCTGATATTCTCCGTAAATGGTCTGGGAGCACACGAGCAGATGCGTAAACATATGCAAGAGCATGGCGGCAGCCCCTTCCCCGAGCACAACTCCATAAAAGCGGCATACCAAGAGCATCACGTATGCCGCCGCTCTGTGTGGGTCTAAATTCCTCAAAAGCAGCTCGAAGTAGGCCCGGGGTGAAATGGCGCATTGTCATTGGCTACAAAGAGTTTCTGTCAGGGTAATGTTACACATTAGGATTGCAAAACTCGGCGTGCCTCCCTGGAGATAGAAAGATCTCGGGTTGAACAATGACAGCTTTTACCGACCCTGTCCGTGTGGGGATGCCCCGCTTTCTGTATCAGTGGAAGGCCTGCGGTCAGGGTCAAGGCGCCCTTCCACTATGGAACAGTCATCCCTAACACTTCCTCCCGCGTGCTACAAAGAGAGGCCGGGTTCTGTCTGGCTCTAACTCTCCAAGGACGGAACCATTTACTAAAGGGGGGGGGATAATCACCATTCCCAAGTTACAGCAGCTAAATGTTATTTGGCATGCCATTCATTTCGCAGGGCCTCCGGGCATCTTAAACAGCAGCCATGCCCGACCAATCAGAAGAAGCAATGTGAGCATTCCAATGCACGCGGTGGTAAAATGGACCTTCAAATGCACACGTAGGTCAATCTACAGCAGAAGAAATTGCACACGGACTCTACAAGTCGCCGTCAACTGCGCTTGAAGGCTACGGTTAAAAACAACTCGCTGCTTGGCAGAGAAGCGCGCTTTTATTTTTTAAATTGCAGCTAACGTCATTGAAATCACTTTTTGGTGCATTACCATGAAAAATTGAAAAAATGGCGGCCGCGCGGTAAAAAAAATAATAAACAGTGGTGCGCGCGCACCACAGAGGAGTGGAGGGGGGGAGGAGGGAGCGCGGCAGCCTGCTCAGCTGACCAGACGCTCGTGCGTCATGGCCTTTTGCCGGCATGTGTTTACAATTATCGCGCACGCGTCTGGGCACGATAATTGGAAACACATGTCTGCCGCGCGTACCCATCCCAAAAAGGCCAGCCACGACGCACGAGCGTTTGGACTGCTTCTGAAAGTTACTTACTAAAAGTCTTCGTCTCTAGCAGCGCTTGCGCGCTACTCGAGGCTCGACCTAAAAAGACCTGTTCACTGCTACTGATTGCTACACAGTATGCCTCCACCACCGTGCTGCTTAACTTCTGGTATAGGAAGCAGCCTTTCACCACTCTGAGGGGGATATTTACAAGGAAGTGGCGGAGAGAGGCATTAGCCTTCCTGCCTTAAAGCCTCTCTCCGTATATATTAAGTTCACTGACTTGGATGCGCTGCGCACTGTTCACATCAAAGATTGAAACAATATTTTTAACTCAAAATTTAACAACCTCAGCTTGTTATTCCATTTGAATACTTATTTTTATTCAAACAGTATTCATTTGTATTCCTATTGATCCTTCAGAATTCACAATGTACTAACGCCTCTCTCCGCCACTTCTGAAACGCAAGGCTGCACCATATTTACAACAATATGGTACAGCCTTGTGTTTCCCCCTGGGATGGTGCTACACTTAGCAGTGTAGCGCCAACGCAGGCACCCTTGCACCATGGTGCAAGGGTATCTGCGTGCAGGGAAGGATTGTTTATGTGTAGGAAGGTGTCCCTTCCTGCACATAAACAATCCTGAAATGCCACTTTGTCACTTTCATGTGTGCTGCTTAATGCAGCACACATGAAAGTCACAAAATGGCATTTTTGTTTTTAGATTTTTTTATGTACAGGAAGGGGGACCTTCTTGTACATAAACAATCTATGGCATTTCTATGGCATTTTGATTTTTCCATGTGTGCTGCAACAAGGCAGCACACGTGGAAAAAGCAAAAACTTGGAGAAATAATGCATTTCTCCTCGTTTCGCCAACTTAAGACCAGGTTTTCCCTGGTCTTAATTTTGGCGCTGCCTCCTATGTATGCCACCCTTGTACATAGGGGGCAGCAGCAAAATCAATGGGTGTTGCGGAGGAACGCATACTGCAACACCCACTGCCCACCCCTTTCACGCTAACTATAGCGTGAAAGGGGACTTTATTTAAAAGACAGTGTTAAGCCACGTTAAGTGGCTTAACGCTGCCTTGTAAATAAGGCTAATCCCCTATCACCACAACAACGTCGATAAAAGTGATGTTGTGGTGGCGATAGGGGCTTGTACATATGCCCCTGAGGATAGCGCTTTGGGTGCCCCTCCCGGTTCAACAACACCGCAATCCGTGAGACAGGCCTATGTCATGGTGCACACGCATCATCCGTGTTCGCCCATGACAACAAAAATCAGCACCAGGGATCCAGACATCATTGCAGCTGGGGCACTCCGGGCAGGGATAGATGTCCATCACCATGCAAGAGACTTTTCCGTCCCAACAGCCATACTGTTGGATTTTATGCAGTGCACAGACAGTGAATCTTACATGTGCTGTAGTGGGGAAACAGCCCTTTGCCTACTCCCAACCTATACTTTCCAATGCTCTTACCTTTCATCCACTCTTACCTCTACTTCAACTCATATCTCTATTCCTACTCCTATTATTTTACTCTTTCACATATTCTTACTCCTACTCTTGCTCCTACATGTACTCCTGTTCTTAACTTACTCCTATACATAATCCTATTTGTACTCCTACGTACTCCTATGGTGACTCATAAACATACTTCTAATCTTGCTCCACCTATTACCCCTAGTCACTATGCTCTTACTCATTTTTACTCCTCCCTTACCCCTTCTTATACTTACTCTTACTCATACGTACGCCCACAGTTACTCCTACTCTCACTTCTGCTTATATGAAGGTTTGACCTAGAAACTGCTTTAGTTGTTAGCCAGGGCTGACAAAAGAAAATATACAGGGAGGGCTTTAGATCAGTATCTATCAGGCTTTGGCTGACCCTTCTTCAGCCATTGCTCGATTAAGTGTCATGCATATTTACTATCAGCCACTGGAGTATTTTCTATGTGCATTCATGTTTTGGCTAATTGGTGTATTACTTAGTATAAAGATGGCTTCTGTTGCAATGCATGCACTCAGTTGAGGCACACTCATTCCCATAATCCCAATCTACACCTGCCCTTGCATTTACGGATTCTCCCACTTCTACCCTTGCTTGTACCCCTGCTTCTTTTACTCCTGCTCTTCTAGTCTAGCTCCTACTTCTAATCTTACTCCTACTCTCATTCTGTACTCTTTTCCTCTGCTAAACCCAACCTTTTTTTGTCTAGTCTATATACTGGTTAACCCACAAGACAACCGCAACACTGTTGCCCTATTTCTTCTTTTCAGAGTTCCTACTTAGTTGTGCCTCACTCCAAACACGATAGATATCCTTAGTATTAAATGTACTTATAGGAACACTCATTCTAATTTAAGCACCAAATAATTTCTGAGGTGCGTGCTACATAATGCAGAGTAGGCCCACGCACATAATCCCGAATTCTCCAGTCTGATTGCCAAACATGATTGGACATTTTATGTTTTACTTCCATACGGATACTAAATCATATTTCGTGAGAGATGACAAAAAGTAGGAGGCAACAAAGCAGTCTTTTACTTACTAGAACATCCTCAAAGGCAGATCAGTATTGAGCAGGATCTCTAGGACACATTTGAATGCTTTGGAATTCAACATTGTGTTTTATCGGAGGAGGCAGCCATGGTATAGACAAAGAAAGACACTGCGCGGTGCAGTGGGACCTTGTACGTGAATAGGATGCGTCCTTGTGCGTAGGCAGCATCAGCTCTTCTACATTGTGTGCTCTTGTTCAGTATTTGATAATGATATAGGCGGCGATACACTCGGAGAGATTCCAAAGGGCATATCACGCTCCACCATTTGCACAGCAATGAAAAGAATTCGAAAATGAAATATTACATTGATAGGATTTATCAAAAATTATATTCCGATCGAAAGGAGAAGGAATGACCATAATGTCTTTTAAGCCCAGATGAATCGGTTACGTGAAACGTGTTGGCTGTTTCAATGGATTTATATATAGTTGAATTTCGGAACTATTAGATTCATATCAATTAATTATTGAATAAATTAATGGAAGAGTGCCATTGAATGATACCTACGACAATCATTTCGTATATATTTTGGCACTACAATTGAATTATGAGACCCCCCTCAATTCTAACCCAAGTAAATTATTTGATAGAGTTTGCACTGTGGGTTTTCTCTTCTGCATGCTGGTGTACAGGAGGCAAGCCTTCCCTTCTAGATTCTTTCATGTTAGGAAGGGTTTGCTCTTCTTTATGTTTGAACATAGCACCGTTATTCTCAGGCATGACGTTGCTACACTTCACTTTAATCCCCTCTCATGGCTAATAGCCTACGCTTCCTTCTAATCCCCTCTGCTGGCTCAAGAATGCCCTCTGTGCTGAAAAGGTCGGTTACTTGTCATCCATAAAGGCCTCTTGCCTTATTTCATTTTAGTACAGAGTTAAAAGAGTCAAGTACTTAGTTGTCCAGTTTTTTTTTTTAAGAAAGAGAACTAGCCATAACAAAAAACTTGAACTAGTGAGTTTTATTAATCTATGAATGTCAGGAATTCCTAGAATTCCAGCTTTCAAAAAGGTTTCTAGTGAATCGGGCCCACAAGGGGGCACATTTACAAGAACTCTGTACCACCATAGCGTCACTTTTTTAGACTCTCCTGTGGCGCACAATGCTGAGCCATATTTACAAGTATATGTACACAAGGAAACCCAAAGATCGTAAGGGATTAAGGGTACATGAGTAATTCTACAGACAACGGGCTCTTAACAAAAAATGAAATACAGTCATTCTGGATACAAAAATCAGTTCCATAAACAGATTCAGTGGTCAGCGTTTTCAATTTTATTACTACAATTCGAACAAAAGTTTGAATTACCCCATGGCAATTCAAATTTTTGGTCGAATTGCAGTAATAAAATTTGGTTTTACATTGGCCTTGTAAAATGGCCCCCTTTCACGCATTATTCTGCATGAAAGGGGCATTCTGGTTGTTCCCATGCAACACTCATGGAATCTGACGCATTCCCAGATGATTGACAAGGTTTCGTAACCCTGGGAATGTGTCCGATTCTAACGCCGCCCCAGGGGAGGCTTCAAAGTGGCGCAACAAGGAGGAATATCTTTATTTCCTAGTTTTTTTGCTCTTTCTGTGTCTCCCGCATTCTGCAGCATACATAGGAGAACGCCATCAATGATTGTTTTTGTGCAGGAAGGAGTCCCTTCCTGCTCAAAAACAATCATTCCTGCAACATAGGCACCCTTGCACCATTGTGAAAGGGTGCCTGAGTAGGCACTAGGCAGTCAATTGTGCACCGGCGCAGAAGAAAGCACAGGGACCCTTAGTATTGTTGTGCAGTATCCCTGCACTTTCCTAATGACGCAGCTCACTGCAGCAAGATGGCTTGCCGCACTGAGCTGTGTCATTTTTTAGTAAATATGCCCCAAAATGGTGAAGAAACTCTGAACCTTTATCCTATTTAGAGTCCTCTTGTGGTGCCTGTTGTGGCCCCTATATCTGCCTGCATTGGCAAAGCCAATAGGTCTCACCTATGGGTGAGCAGTTGTCTTTGGCATTCGGTGGGGGTGGTGAACTGGAGGGCAGAATAATAAATGATAAGTGTGCACGCACTTAATGGAACATCCCCAAAACAATATACTTTCATTCATGCTAGGATGTTGAAATCATTTTCAGAAGCGACGCATACAACCTATAACCTGCTAACAGTACACACAGGCGTGCATTTAGACAAGCGCTCATGTGACCAGTTGGTACACTTTAAAAACATGAAACATATTTAACATTAAAAACAAGCAAAGCAGCAAGACACTGCTAGGATGTTAAAATAATTTTCACAGCATCACATAAAACCTATAACCTACGCACAGGCGTGCATTTTGGCAAGCGCACTCGCGACCAGTTTGTACACTTTCAAAACATGTAAGATCTTTAACATTAAAAAAAGAAACGGAACAAGAGCAAGAGTAAAATTGCCAATGCTAACGCAGTACAGCACCATGTGAGAGATGATGCAAAATCTTTTTTAACAACTTAGGTTATAGTAAAAAAGTTTGGTGTGATGAAAACCCCTGGCATCAGACTCTGTAATTACACCAGGACAGATGGCCAAAAGATAGACAAAAGGAAACATGCGCCCTCGGGGTAACAGCGTCCGACATTTGATCTCGGTCTTTGAACAAACAGCAAAGGTGATGAGATAAGAACAAGAATTACAGCCCTGTTTACAGAAAAGCTCACAGCGAATGGAAACACAGAGCGCTCGTGTCAACTGCTCACATCAAACTGTGTTGAACTGTTTGAATAAAAGTGAATCATAGGTTGAGCAGAGCATTAATCTATTAAAAGTCATGGAAGCAAACCCTGCACGCACGTGTTAGCATCATTCAAATCATACTGTCCACTCTCCCTTCTTTGAAAGCAGAAAGCTATGTGTGTACGCACATGTGCATACACGTGATGGCTGCTTGTGAGCGAGTGTGCTTGTGTGTCTGTTTTAGTGTGTGCGCCCGTGTGTTCACATTCCTTTGACTGGTGCTGTGAGATGTTGATTTGGATGCAAGTCTTTATATAGCCATTCCTTGAAATAATTCATCATAAATACTACTACAAACAAAAAAACTCAGGAATACCATGTTTTTGATTTAAAAAAATAGGGGATGGAGCTGTCATTAATTAACAAGCAATTCAGCAAGACACTGCTAGGATGTTAAAATCGTTTTCAGAAGTGACGCATACAACCTATAACCTGTTAACAGTACGCACATGCATGCTTTTCGGCAGGCACACACGTGACCAGTTGGAACACTTTCAAAACATGTAACATATTTAACATAAAAAAACAGAACAGGAACAAGTAAAAAACTGCCAATGCTAATGCAGTACAACACCATATGAGAGATGAAGCAAATTAAATTTAAAAAACATTTGGTGCAATGAAAACCCCTGGCATTACACGCTGTAATTACACCGGAGGGAAAAGGCAACAATATCTCAACTGGTGTCATTAATGAAGTCGGTTAAGCACGTATGTACAATACATTACACAGAAGGAAGACAGGAGACTCTGAGAAGTTTGTAGAAATGTGCACTTAGCATCATATAATTAAGGTCACAGTAAAAAGGGTACAGTTGTAGCAGCACTGTAGGCATAGAATGCAATAGCAACCCGAATTGGACTTGGTGCTCAATTGTGTTCGTGAAACATAAAAGTGGCGACGCAAGTGACAATGTGTAATCAGCAGAAACGGCGCAAGGTGAAGAGGTGAAACAATATGTACAGTGAAATTCTGTGGTTCAAGGTAACAATTTGCAATGTATCAATGAGTAATGACAACAATTTTGATTGAACCACGAAAGAAAATGCGCCATCAGTTGCGCTGAGGGGTCGACGACGTTTCGATCCTATTAATCAGGATCATCTTCAGGACCGGGTTGCAAGATAGGCGGTGCTGAATAGGACAAGGTCCTGTGTCATAAATCAGGCGGGAAGAATCAATCTAGCGGTGAGGGCAGGAATCATCAAGGCTAGTGCGGGAGTCCGAAATCCTCGAGGCGGTCTTACGCTGACCGAAGCATCCCTCTGCCTGTTGGATTGATTCCACACCTTACGATTTCACTCGTGTCTCCCGGAGGAGATCTTTATTTTCCAACTGTGCGCCGCCGATGCAGACATTCCTTCATGGCATTCGCACACAAAGGCCACTGGCTCTTACCCGCCTTGACGGACGAGGATTTCGGACTCCCTCAGTAGCCTTGATGATTCCTGCCCTCACCGCTAGATTTTCTTTCGTGGTTCAATCAAAATTGTTGTCATTACTCATTGATACATTGCAAATTGTTACCTTGAACCACAGAATTTCACTGTACATATTGTTTCACCTCTTCACCTTGCGCCGTTTCCGCTGATTACACATTGTCACTTGCGTCGCCACTTTTATGTTTCACGAACACAATTGAGCACCAAGTCCAATTCGGGTTGCTATTGCATTCTATGCCTACAGTGCTGCTACAACTGTACCCTTTTTACTGTGACCTTAATTATATGATGCTAAGTGCACATTTCTACAAACTTCTCAGAGTCTCCTGTCTTCCTTCCGTGTAATGTATTGTACATACATGCTTAACCGACTTCATTAATGACACCAGTTGAGATATTGTTGCCTTTTCTCACGTACCTACCCAGATCTCAACGTGGTTTATGGGTTATACTCCTGTTGTTTATACGTAATTACACCGGGGCAGATGGTCACAAGATAGTCAAAAGGAAACAGGCGCACTTGTGGAAACAGCCTCTGACTTTTGATTTCGGTCTTTAAATAAACAGCAAATGTGACGAGATAAGACCAATATTAACAGCCCTGTTAACAGAAAGGCTTGTAGCTACTCAAAACATGAACGCTTGTGTGAAGTGCTCTTTCTGAATTAAAAAAAAAAAAATCATGAGGCAGTAACTAAATAAGACAAGCGGGAAGCAACATGTAATGGGGTGCTTCTCTGTGGGAGTGAACAACCGATGAAAACGAGGGACAGATAGGAAAGATTAACCACTTGGAAGCAAGGAGTTTTACAGGACACTGAAAGAAACAAATGAAAAGCAATGGGTGGGCTGTAAGCCCACGAAGTATATATAACATGTCTCGAAGAGACAGCGCAAGTGCTGGCTAGGCTCGACCTAAAAAGAGGGACCTTCTTTACCAGTGACCATCTTTAGTCAGCTCCGTAAACCTTTCATCCAAAATAATACTATGTGTAAGAGAGCTCGCTTTCAACTTAGGTTGCTTTGGGGTACCAGGCAATAGATTTATACCTAAACAGACCTTGGTACAAGCCCTTGTTCTGTCTCTACTTGACTATAGAAATTCACTCCTCCCTGGTCTATATCGCGTTCCTCTGGGAAGTGATACAAGTGTCAACTCATTGTGATACTGAATGTACAGGATTTGATCACGTCTCTCCCTTGGGCGGGAGATTTTATCCTCCAGGTTAGTCCCCTTGTGGAATCTTCTGCGTGGGTACTTTTTGATCAAGACAGGGAGGGTGTCACTCATTTTTGTCACAATGAGTATGGGGATGCACTTAATTTAATTATCAATAAATACAATCTGCATTTATTGACTTGCAAACAGGGAGAGAATGGAGTTTCAATCCCTACCTTTAGGGGAAGAAATGCTGCCACGATTATCAATCATATTGTGGTGTCAGCCTCAGCAAGTCGTAAGTGCGGTACCCCTAATGTGGTCCCGACTTCAATCAGTGATCATAATCCTGTTATGATGCCTTTCTTATTTTGGGAAAAGAAAAATGCATTTCCATCTGTAGTTAATAATATCGTTCCCATTAGGCCTAATGGGGTGAGAATCAAATGGGCCGGAGTCGACCCGCATAGTTTAACTCGTGACATTCTAATTAGTAATATTACGGAAATTAACAATTGTTTAAATGATGAGGTAACTCCCCATATGTTATTGGATCATTTTAATCATTTCGTAAATTCTGTTAATGTATTTTTGACTCGTGATGAGCATCCCTCTTGAGTAAAAAGAAAGGGATGGTTCGACCATTCATATTCTTAGGAATCTCGGCGGCTGAAGATAGCATTACATAGCTCCCCCGGGATAATGTGCTAATTAAATCCCTCCCCAATAAATCTAAAACAGCAATTGTCATAAGGACGAAAACTGTTCAGGAAGAGGCATGGTCTAAGCTGTCTGTAGCCGTAGAACTTAGACAGTAAACTATTTTGGGACACAGTTAATATTCTGTTTCTAAAAAATTATGAATTCAACTCATTTTTTCCTTGTGGCACTTGGGTGGAACATTTTTCAATGTAGACATAAGGAGGGTGGAGTAGAAGTTCATGCGATGATCCTAGACCACAACCCTCTTCCATTGAATCTCTCTGTTGCAGAGGTGACTCTAGCTTTGAGAGAAATTGCCAGGAGAAGGGCTCCTGGCTCCGACTGCGTGCCTGTGGATGTATTTAAAACAGTTATGGATTTATGAGGACCTATTTTGACTAGGGTGTTTAATGCTGCTGTTACTTGTATAATTCCACCAACATGGGGCATAATTGCTGTGGTGCTAATCTATAGGAAAGGTGATAGGGGCAAATCTGCTGTGGTGCTAATCTATAGGAAAGGTGATAGGTCCGACCCAAAAAGTTATCGCCCTATTTCACTTCTGGACTCCTCAGTAAAAGTTATGAGTAGAGTGCTACTGAGGAGGCTAGAGAATTGGGTTGAGGAGAATGGTGTTTTATCTCCAGATCATTTTGGCTTCAGAAAGGAATTAGGCACATTAGAGCAATGTATTAATTTGGAGTTGTTGATATACCCAGGCTAAATCAGGGTCTCTCTACCTTTGTTTTGCGGATCTAAGTAGCGTATTTGATCTAGTGGAGCACTCTTTTTTATGGTCAACTTGTTGTCCCTTGGTGCTCCAGTTGCAATTGTTAAATTTTGGCATGCCTTTATTCAAATGTATCAAATAAAGTATGCTATGGACCACAGGGTGAATGCTCGCCCACTTTTAAAGTGAAGCAAGGCATTCAACAGGGTTGTGTGTTGACCCCATTACTATTTTCTCTTTTCATTAATGGGGTGGATACCTTTTTACAGGCTATTCAAGCGGATACTCCTTGTGTTGCCGGGCGCCCCACACCAGTGTTATTATATGCTGATGATGGTGTGTTGCTATGTAGGACCCTGGTTGGCGTACAGAAATTATTAAACGCCTTTGGGGAGTTTAGGGCCTCCTGGAGTATGGTGATTAATAGATCCAAAACTGTCACAATGATCTGTGGGTACAAACCAAAAAATATAGATCTTTTTACATTGACAATACATCTATTGACAGTGTAAACTCTTTTGGTATTTGGGAGTCTTATATTCGAGCAATGGCTGCTGGACCCAACAAGTTCTTAATGCCAAAGCTAAGTTGGCCAGAAATAACAAAGGAATTTTTAAGTTTTCCTCTAAGTTGGGTAGCCGACCAATTAAGGAAATGGTAGAGATATACAAGGCTAGAGAAGTGGCTACTGCTACCTATGATGCTGGCCTCTGGGGGTATACCTCTAGTAAGCAATTGCAACTGGAGGAGAATTGTTTTACTAAATGTTTACTTTGTTTACCCACTTCTGCTTCTAACTTTATTGTCTATCAAGATTTGAGGCTACAGTAGCTGGAGGACTTGCTCTTAGTCAAGCCTTTGCTCCTTTGGTTTTCCATCTGGTCAAAAGCAGAGACTGAATTACCACCAGCTTAAATATAATGCCAGAAAGACAGAGCTACTTTTATTTGGTGTAAGAACAGATGAGCCCTGGCAGTCTTTTTGGCCAGTGGGTGCTGCTTCTCCACTAAGCCATACTAGCTCTGTCAAAAATCTAGGTATTAAGTTTGATGGTGAGCTCTCTTTTCTGTCTCAGGTTAATGCAGTAGTTGGGACCTGTTTTGGTTTGTTACGTGTACTTGGAAAGTTCCTCCATTTTCATACCTTTTCTGCTCGGAAACTGGCAGTACAGGCCTTAAAAACATCTAGGCTTGACTATGGCAATGCACTGTTTTTGGGCCTGCCTGATTACTTGATTAATAAGCTGCAGGTCACCTGTATTTGAATGGTGCCTTCATGACTTTGGAAGAGATGGGGACCCACTACGGGGTGGACGATTGAAAGTTTTTGCAATATGCAAGCATGGCGCACACTGTACGTGGGATACGGCCCACCTTTCTGGATGAGCCGCAATGCTCTCATGTTCTTGGGGTGTGTTAGACCTGGCACCATTGGCGTGGGTCTCCCTTCCATTTTTTTGCTGTTGCCTCCTGTGTTTTGCTATGTTTTTGCTGGTCTAGATGCTTTGGGCACTTTGCCACTGCTGTTCAGTGCCAAAGTGCAAGTGCTCCCTATTGTAAATTGTTGTTCTGGATTAGTGATTCCATGATTAGTTATTTGATTTACTTGTTAGTCCCTAGTACAGTGCACCATGTGTGCCCAGGGCCTGTAAATCAAATGCTGCTGGTGGGCTTGCAGCACTGGTTGTGCCACCCACAGAAGCAGCTTGTAAAATGTGGCTCAGGCCTGCCATTGCAGAGCCTGTGTGCAGTCTGGGACTGCCATATCGACTTGGCAAGTGCACACACTTGCCAGTCCCTAAACCTTCCCTTTTCTGCATGTTAGTCACCCCTAAGATAGGCCCAAGGTACCCCTGTGGGCAGGGTGCATTGTATGTGAAAGGTAGGACATGCCCTGGTGTGTGTGGCATGTCCTGATAGTGAAATACTGCCAACTTCGTTTTTCACTATTGCAAGGCTATCTGTTCCCATAGGCCAGAATGGGCAGTTTGATTATAACATCTTATAACCATAACTGACCCAGGGAACCAGATAGGAAAGTAAAGTTTAGTATGCCTGAACTCAGAATGTTAAAATGCATCTTTTAGTGTGGGTGATTTTTACATTCTGTGTTTGAAAATACCACTTTTAGAAAGTAGGTATTTTCTTGCCTAACCATCCAGTATGCCTCTGCTAGGTTTGTGAATTGCATGTCTGGCTTGTGAGTGACAGGAGCTGGGAGAGGGCTGTGGCTCCAGCAGTCTGATGAGTCAGGGCTGGGCTGAATAGGACCTGGGTTGAATAGAGAGTAGGGGGAGGAGATTTCCTTTCACTTGCCTGAGCCTACATAGAATAGAGAGTAGGGGGAGGAGATTTCTTTTCAGCTACCTGGGCCAGGTCTGCTTTCAATAATGCTGTCTCCACCTCCTGCCAGGAAGCTGCACCAGGGAGGACAGAACTGGTTTGGGCTGGATACAGACACTCTCTGAAATTGTGTGTATAAAAAGAGGGGCCCAGACCCCAGAACTTTATATCACTTCTGGGAAATGAAGAGGAAACCTTTGCCAAGGAGAAGAGCCGGAGAAGCTGAGGAGGAATACTGCCCCTGTGCTGTTTGCTGTCTGGGGTTGGCCTGCAGTGGCTGCTTGCTGCCAAGGAAAGGAGAAGAAGGACTTTGCTGTTTGCTTTGTCACCTGCTTGATGAAAAGATCTCCAAGGGCTTGAAACTGAGCTTGCCTCCTGTTCTGAAGTCTCAGGAACACAAAGACTTCACCCCTTCTGTCTTCCTGCTTCTAGAACAGCTGTTTTAGCTGCTACAGAAGGAAATTGCAACACCGATGCCGGCGAGCGACGCCGTAACCTGCACCGAAGCCGTGAGCACTGCTCCGACTTGCGACGTAGGCCCAACGCCAGCTGCCGTGCCAAATCGACGCCAGCGAGCGACGCCGTAACCTGCCCGAAGCCTTGAGCACTGCTCCGACTTGCGACGTGGGCCCGACGCCGGCTGCTGTACCGCATCGACTCCGAAGCCGACTTCATCATCACGGAGCCGATCCTCGACGTGGGTGACCCCCTGAATCCATCGACATCGCGACATCGTAAGGAACAGTGGTTTTGGTGCCATCTTGACGTCCCTTCCCTGATGCAGTAAGGAACCATCGTCTCTCCTCCCCTGTGCTGCAGTAAGGAACAGAGGCTACACCTCCCCTGGGGTCGTAAGGAACCGATGCCGCTCAGCGCCTACGAAGCCGCGCCTCCCCGACGCCGTGAACTGCGTCTTTGTTTTCATTGCTTTTCCAAGGTACTGTTCTTTCTGGGTCTGTTTGATATGCGGGCCCGACGCCGCGCACCTCGCGGTCGGCGCCGTACTTTGGGATTTAGATCTGTCACGACGTCGTATAACTCAAAGTGGAGTTATTTGTTGCTACAAGCTTGATTTAAGTGGATAACCTATTTTTAAGGATATCTAGAGAACTGTATTGTGGATTTTTGTCGTTTGGTCTTGTTTTGGTTTAGATAAAGATTATTTATTTTTCGAAACTGGTGTGGTGTTCATTTGTAGTGTTTTCACTGTATTACTGTATGTGTTCACAAATGCTTTACACACTGCCTCTGAGATAAGCCTGTCTGCTCGTGCCAAGCTACCAAGGGGGTGAGCAGGGGTTATTTTAGGAGTGTATCCCCCTTACCCTGACTAGAAGCAAGGGTCCCTATTTGGACAAAGGTACCTACCTCTGCCAACTAGAGACCCCCATTTCTAACAGGGTGATACTAGATCCGGGTTCCTATAGAGGCATCATCTCCAGATTGAATGTAGCACTGAAGGCAAACAGGATGACGGTTGTGACAAAGCGACGAGAGGAGTGGGACAGGGAGGTGGACACCCCACTGACGGATGGTGAATGGCGCAGGACATGCGCACATGTGCATGAGGTAGCGAGCAACGCCCGCTTTAGGTTAGTGCACTTTTACTTTCTTTATCAGGCATTTCTTACCATGGCCCAACTTCACAGAGCGTATCCCGCAAGATCGCCAGGTTGCGCTACGTGCAGTACAGTACCCGCGGATTTCTGCCATGTGGCTTGGTATAGTGCACAGCTACAGCTATACTGGAATGAGGTACATGACGGACTGTGTAGGGTGACGAGGGGGGCACTGATGCTTTCAATTCGTCACTGTATATTGGGATTGATACCCACCCCTGATGTGGGAGGGAAAATTGTGGTATCACCTCCTCCATTACCTATAGCACAACATACACATATTGACTCCCCCCTCTGTTCTACCTGGGGCCTGCTTTAACCCACCCACCACTAGACAATGTTGTGATTGCTGACGTGTATTACTGCTGCTGTCTTTTGTATTCTTCATAGAAATAACTGAATAAACAAATATAAAAAAAATTAAAAAATAAGCTGCAGGCGGTCCAAAATGCAGCAGCCCGTACGCTTCTCGGCCTGCCTCTGAGAACTCATGTATCCCCTTTTATTAGGGAGCGGCACTGGCTTCCCATTAGGAACAGGATCCTTTTCAAGACCTTGCTCCTGGTTCACAGAGTTCTTCATTAGTCTGGCGCTGGATACCTTAGAGCAAGAATTTGCTTTTATGCTTCTTGCAGGCACTTGTGCTCAGCCAACCTCTTTCTGGCCAAAATCCCAAGGAATCGGCAGTCCAGAAAGGGGTGAAGGTCCTTTGCATTCTTGGGACCTGCATTATGGAACAAACTCCCTTTGGAGCTACGGTGCATTTCAGCTACCCCCAGTTTTGGAAGAAATTGAAAACATGGCTTTTTTAAGCAGCATTGGTGTTATTTCTTTCAGTCAGTTATCACTGGAGGTGCAGAGCACCAGTACACTCCTTGGAGTGACTGACCTCTATAGAAATGCCCTTTAAATTACATTACATTACAGTAATTGCCTACCCCTGTCCTCCAGAGAAGCAATAATATCTGTACTCCTTAAACCCAGTAAAGATGACCCCAAATGTCAATATTATCACACACTGTCTCTACTGAATATGGCTAATAAACTTTTTCTAAAATTATTGCCACCAGACTCTCCCGATGTATTGTCAACTGGTAAACAACCGTCACCCCGCATCCGTAACCCCGCATGCTGTTACAATGCAGTCGTAACAACAACTGCGTTGTGACAACGCATACCATTACCCCACAAGTCGTTACAACGACTTGCGGAGGGGGGAGAAGGTGTTGGATTTAAAATCCAACACCTTCCCTACAGTCCGCACAGACTGGAGTTGGAATAGTAAATTTTACTATTCCAACATCCAGCGCCCCCCCTCCGCAAGTCGTTGTTACGACTTGCGGGGTAATGGTAGGCGTTGTAACAACATGCGGGGTAATGGTATGCTCGAAAAAGAGGCATATTCATTGCCAACTTAGTCCTTCATGAAGAGTTGGGGGTTTATTCCTTGTAGAGCAAAACATTTACCCAGATGTCGAGGCCATATCAGCATTTCTTGATGCCAAGAAAGCCTTTGACTCCCTAGAATGGCCATTCTTAAAAAAAAAAATTTGAGCAAATAGGCCTGGGACGATACATTCAAATTCTTGCACAACTATTAAATACAGATCTTAGGAGAAGAGTGAGAATGAACAATACTCTTTCAGCCCACTTTGCAAAAAGCAAAGGTACTTGCCAATGGTGTCTGCTATCTCCCTTTTTGTTTGCCTTAGCACTACAGCGTTTGGCTTGCACTTCACTATCCTAACTTTATCTGCAGTTTAAAGAGTGGGAGCTATGGACCGAAGCGGCCATCCTGGCAGGTGACTTGCCATGTCCCCCTCACTAACCTTCTTTCACTTTCCGGGTTGACATGGACAAGCCCTCAAGTTCTTTTAAAGGGAGCTGGTGCAAGTCGAGTTTAGGTATAGAACACAATTATTACAGTTGCAATAAAAAGATGACTGTCAATGGAAGTGTGTGATAACAGAGCCCCATAGTTCTAATACAATGTATAAAAATACATTCACAATATACGTGGTAGGCTCCGAAATGAGAAATCACACAAAATACAAAATAATAGTGCTAAAACAATATAGCAATGATGAAAATGACAAATTGATGTTGGGCCACCAAGTATGTGTTTACTAAAATGGTACTATTCTAGGGCAAAATTGTGTATTTTAATGAAAATTATGACCTTTTCTTAAGCTGAAAACACATATATTGTATTTCCAAATATTTACATATAAAGCTGATATTTAAATAATGAGCTAATCTGCTTTCTGAGACCCCAGCTTCTTTGTTTGATGTAATCTTTTTGTTCGCTGAACCTGTGAGAAACAGTAACCCGAGCAATAATGTATGATTCTCAAAAATCTGTAGCTCTGCTGTCTATGGCCTGAGAGTGTGAAATTGGGGTCATTTTTTTAATGTTACTTTTCTCCCCACCACTTACTTGAAAAATGTCAATTGTAATTTTTGGCTGTGAAACTACTTGGAACAGCACAATGGATAGAAGGAAGAAAGTAAAACATAAACATGAAGAAACATGAATAATGTAGGCCTTGTGTCATAGCATTTTCTGATCCATCTTTGAATTTGTAAACCTTTTTTTTTAGGAAAATTGCATAAAAATGCACCATTTTTGTTGGAAATGTGATTCATTTCATAAGTACCCCTCCAGAACCTATGGCTGTTTAGCAATTATATGCAAAAAACTGCATTAAAATGCCCTCTTTGACCCTATTTTGAGGTCGTGCTTGCAGGCATGTGCTGTCGACCTATTGTGTTTAAAAAAGAAAAACTCTCAAAAAGGGCTTTTAGCTCATCCATTACTTACCATTTGGTATCCCTCCTCTCTGCTTCCTTCTAATTCGGCTGAGCATGCGAAGCGTCACTTTCTGCATCACTTCCTTATCTTTCTGTGGCGCATGGACCAAGTACAGATTGATTTAACTTAGTGTCTGTCCATCTGCTGCACTGTGATTGAGGTACTGTTTCTTTTTTTGGGGCATTTACAGCGTGGCAGCCCAAGAAAACGCTCCACACAGCCGGGGCATCTGCCAGGATATACTGACCTTGGTGTCGTGGTAGGGGACTGGCCATAGCTGGCACCGGGTGTTTCCCCAGTGGGCCACCAGGGTGGGGCCGGGTTTAGACCCCTGGGGAGCCGTTTTTGTTACCGGGGGCGGGCAATATCGGCCCCCTGCAACAAAAGCAGCACAAAGCTTTACACTAGCACCTCCCACCCCCCCATGCCCCCTCGGGGCTGGCCAGGCTCTTTGCCAGGGCAGGTTTCAGGTTCCCAGTCCGGCTCTGTGTATTGGATGACCCTTCACGCAGGACCGGCTTTACTGCTGGTGGTGCCCGTTGCAACAATCTTTTATGGCGTCCCCCCTCCGTGGAATGTTAACTAATGAAGATCTTGATGTGTTACAGATGCCTCGTTTAACATGAACTCCAGTATACATGTACATAGACATACTTTCACATTCATTTAATGCCTTCAACACAACATAGCTCTTCAGCCATCACTGTATACAGCCATGCAAATAGGAGAGACACTGGAGAATTGAGACCTTTGGCTTGACATTCTCTCCACCTAAAACAGGGGCTATATCAAAGCTCCTGTTTCTGATTTGCATAGTTAAAGTCTTGCCTGCATAATTGTATTAAAACACAGACTGTGGAAATCTCAACAGGCCGACCTCCGTGCCATTGTTTTTGTAGGATTACTCTAGTTTTATGCTCATCGTTGGTCCATAGTAGTCCTTCATTTTTAGGTCAACCCTACCGGCAGCGCGCATGCGCTGCTCGCTCTGCGAGACTGCTGTAGTAGAGTATGGTAGAGAAGCCCCTCCCACTCTCCTCCCATATTTTTCATTGGCTTGTGTCATTGTCTTTCGTAAATGCTGCCTTCGGATTCGTTTATAGGCTTGTTTGTCCCTCCTTAGTACGGCCTTGTATTCATTTGTACCCTCCCATGGCGACTGGCCCTTTTACTTCAGTTGTTACACGCGACCTGTTATTTAGTCTGTAAGCACTATTTACTTTATTGAGTTTCTCTTACTGCAGCCTGGACATGCGCTGCTTCAGCTGAAACCGCTTGTGTTTTTTTAAGCAGCACGGCCGCCACCGTAACACGGGCGCCTGCTTTCAATCACTTTAACACGGCATTATCTCCTGTCTGTTTCAAGCCCCCAAGTAAAATGGATTTAGAAATGATCAGCGAATTAAGTCATGTGAATTCCAGGTAGCACATAATCCTGTGCTAATGGGCTGAAGCTAACAACAGCACATCTGTGTGACATGTCACCTGTACTAAAGCCACCTGACCGGTTGTTTTCAAAAGCCTGTTTTATTAACACCACCACCACCAATACCAACACCACCAATACCACCACCATCAATACCACCATCTCCACCAATACCACCACCACCACCAATACCACCACCACCACCACCACCACCACCAATACCACCACCACTGCCAATAGCACCACCACCACCAATACCAACACCACCAATACCACCACAACCAACACCACCACCACCAACACCACCAATACCAACAACACTACCACCAATACCACCGACACCAATACCACCACCACCAATACCACTACCACCAATACCACCACCAATGCCACCACCAACACCACCACCACCAATACCACCACCACCACCATCACCACCACCAAAACCACCACCAACACTACCACCAATACCGCTACCACCACCAATACCACCACCACAAATACCACCACCACCAATACCACCACCAATACCACCACCACCGATACCACTACCACCGATACCACCACCGATGCCACCACCAATACCACCACCTCCACCACCACCAATACCACCACCAACGCCACCACCACCAATACTGCAACCACCACCAATACCACCACCATCAACACCACCAATACCACAACCAGTACCACCACCACCGATACCACCACCAATACCACTAACACCACCACCAATACCACTGCCAATACCACCACCAATACGAACACCACCAATACCACCACAACCAACACCACCACCAACGCCACCAATACCAACAACATTACCACCAATACCACCAATACCACTACCACCAATACCACCACCAATGCCACCACCCACACAACCACCACCAATACCACCACCAACACCAATACCACTACCACCGCCACCACCAATACCACCACCACCACAAATACCACCACCACCAATACCACCACCAATACCACCACCACCAATACCACCACCACCGATACCACTTCCACCAATACCACCACCAATACCACCACCAATACCACCACCACCAATACCGCCAACTACCATCAACACCACCAATACCGCCACCACCATCAACACCACCAATACCACAACCAGTACCACCCCCACCAATACCACCACCACCACCAATACCGCAACTACCATCAATACCACCAATACCGCCACCAATACCGCCACCACCATCAACACCACCAATACCACAACCAGTACCACCCCCACCAATACCACCCCCACCAATACCACCACCACCAATATCACCACCAACACCACCACCAATACCACCACCACCACCATCACCACCACCAAAACCACCACCAACACTACCACCAATACCGCTACCACCACCAATACCACCACCACAAATACCACCACCACCAATACCACCACCAATACCACCACCACCGATACCACTACCACCGATACCACCACCGATGCCACCACCAATACCACCACCTCCACCACCACCAATACCACCACCAACGCCACCACCACCAATACTGCAACCACCACCAATACCACCACCATCAACACCACCAATACCACAACCAGTACCACCACCACCGATACCACCACCAATACCACTAACACCACCACCAATACCACTGCCAATACCACCACCAATACGAACACCACCAATACCACCACAACCAACACCACCACCAACACCACCAATACCAACAACATTACCACCAATACCACCAATACCACTACCACCAATACCACCACCAATGCCACCACCCACACAACCACCACCAATACCACCACCAACACCAATACCACTACCACCGCCACCACCAATACCACCACCACCACAAATACCACCACCACCAATACCACCACCAATACCACCACCACCAATACCACCACCACCGATACCACTTCCACCAATACCACCACCAATACCACCACCAATACCACCACCACCAATACCGCCAACTACCATCAACACCACCAATACCGCCACCACCATCAACACCACCAATACCACAACCAGTACCACCCCCACCAATACCACCACCACCAATACCGCAACTACCATCAATACCACCAATACCGCCACCAATACCGCCACCACCATCAACACCACCAATACCACAACCAGTACCACCCCCACCAATACCACCCCCACCAATACCACCACCACCAATATCACCACCACCACCATCAATACAACCACCTCCACCACCACCAATACCACCACCAATACCACCACCATCAACACCACCATTACCAACACCACCACCAATACCACCACCACCAATACCACCACCACCAATACCACCACCAATACTACCACCACCACCAATACCACCACCAATACCACCACCACCAATACCACCACCACCAATACAACCAACACCACCATCAATACCACCAATACCACCAATACCAACAATACCACCACCACCAATACCACCACAAATCCCACCACCACCAATACCACTACCACCAATACAAATATCACCACCAATACCACCACAAATACCACAACCACCACCATCAATACCACCACCATCAATACCACCACCTCCACCACCACCACCAATACCACCACCAAAACCACCACCAATACCACCACCACCACCAATACCACCACCATCACCAATACCACCAACACCACCACCACCAATACCACCACCACCTATACCAACACCACCAATACCACCACCAATACCACCACCACAAATACCAATACCACTGCCAATACCACCACCAATATCACCACCACTAACACCACCACAACCAATACCACCACCACAAATACCAATACCACTGCCAATACCACCATCAATACCACCACCACTAATATCACCACAACCAATACCACCACCAATATAACCACCACCAATACCACCACCACCATCAATACTACCACCACCAACGCCACCAATACCACCCCCACCAATACCACCACCACCAATACCACCATCACCAATACTACCACCACCACCAATACCACCACCATCAATACCACCACCACCATCAATACCACCACCTCCACCACCACCATCAATACCACCACCAATACCACCAACACCACCACCAATACCAACACCACCAATACCACCACCAACAATACTACCACCACCAATACCACTACAAATATCACCACCACCAATGCCACCACCACTACACCCAATACAAATACCACCACCAATACCACCACCACCATCAATACCACCACCAATACCACCACAACCAATACCGCCACCACCACCAATACCACCACCACCAATACCACCACCACCAATACCAACACCACCACCAATACCAACACCACCAGCAATACCACCACCACCAATACCAATACTACCGCTAATACCAGTACCACCACCAATACCATCAATACCACCACCACCACTAATACCATCACCACCAACACCACCAATACCACCACCACCTATACCACCACCAATACCACTGCCAATACCACCACCAATACCACCACTAATGCCACCACCACCAATACCACCACCACCACCAAAACCACCACCAATACCACAACCACCAAAACCACCACCACCACCACCAATACCAATACCACCACAAATGCCACCACCAATACCACCACCACCAATCCCACCACCACCAATACCACCAATACCACCACCACCTATACCACCACCAATACCACAAAAACCACCACCAATACCACCACAACCACCACCAATACCACCACCACCAATACCACCACCACCACTAATGCCACCACCACCAATACCACCACCAATACCACCACCACGAATACCAATACCACCGCCAATACCACCACCAATACCACCAAAACCACCACCAATACCACCACCAAAACCACCACCAAAACCACCACCAATACCACAACCACCAAAACCACCACCACTAATACCACCACCATAATACCACCGCCAATACCAATACCACCACCACCACCAATACCACCACCACCAATACCACCACCACCAATACCACCACCACCAAAACCACCACCACCATTACCACTATCACCAATACCAATACCACCACAAATGCCACCACCAATACCACCTCGACCATCAATACCACCACCACCAATACCACCACCACCACCAATACCACCACCACCACCAACACCACCAATACCACCATTAATACCACCACCACCAATACCACTGCCAATACCAATGCCACCACCAATACCACCACCACCAATAAAACCACCACCACTACCACCACCACCAATACAACCACTAATACCACCACCACCACCAATACCACCACCACCAATACCACCACCACCACCAATCCCACCAGTACCACCACCACCAATATCACCACCTATATCACCACCACCAATACCAACACCACCACCACTACCACCACCAATACCACCACCACCAAAACAACCAATACCACCAATAACACTACCAATACCACCACCGCCAACACCACCACCACCACCAAAACAACCAATACCACCAATACCACCACCACCAATACCACCACCAATACCACCACCACCAATACCACCACTAATACCACCACCACCACCATTACCACCACCAATACCACCACCAATACCACCACCACCAATACCACCACCACCAATCCAATACCACCACCACCAATACCAATACCACCGCAAATACCAATACCACCATCAATACCACCACCACCAATACCACCACCAATACCAATATCACCACCAATGCCACCACTAATACCACCACCACCAATACCACCATCAATACCACCACTAATACCGCCACCACCAATACCACCACCATTATCACTACCACAACCAATAACACCACCAATAGCAAGCCTGGCTGATGACGGCTGGAATGCCAGAAACCGGTCCTAGGATGCTTGTTTCCGGTCCAGGGAAGACATGGCTTGGCAGTTCGGGCTGGACTGTTCCCATGAGGCACAGGGTCAGACTGATTTGCATATGGCCATGTCTGAACTGGGGTGGTGGAGTGAGCTAAAGAATGATGATGGATTAAACCCAGATCAGTTGACTGGGGGTGAGTGTTTGATTGGCTCAAGCGTTCCGTCCATCATCCCTTTTGTATCGCTTTGTTCGCCCTAAGTTGGCGGGGGTATGCCCAGACGTGGGTCCCTTGCTCACTTTGCCACTGGATTCAAGCAAGCCTGGCTGATGACGGCTGGAATGCCAGAAACCGGTCCTAGGATGCTTGTTTCCGGTCCAGGGAAGACATGGCTTGGCAGTTCGGGCTGGACTGTTCCCATGAGGCACAGGGTCAGACTGATTTGCATATGGCCATGTCTGAACTGGGGTGGTGGAGTGAGCTAAAGAATGATGATGGATTAAACCCAGATCAGTTGACTGGGGGTGAGTGTTTGATTGGCTCAAGCGTTCCGTCCATCATCCCCTTTGTATCGCTTTGTTCGCCCTAAGTTGGCGGGGGTATGCCCAGACGTGGGTCCCTTGCTCACTTTGCCACTGGATTCAAGCAAGCCTGGCTGATGACGGCTGGAATGCCAGAAACCGGTCCTAGGATGCTTGTTTCCGGTCCAGGGAAGACATGGCTTGGCAGTTCGGGCTGGACTGTTCCCATGAGGCACAGGGTCAGACTGATTTGCATATGGCCATGTCTGAACTGGGGTGGTGGAGTGAGCTAAAGAATGATGATGGATTAAACCCAGACCAGTTGACTGGGGGTGAGTGTTTGATTGGCTCAAGCGTTCCGTCCATCATCCCCTTTTGTATCGCTTTGTTCGCCCTAAGTTGGCGGGGGTATGCCCAGACGTGGGTCCCTTGCTCACTTTGCCACTGGATTCAAGCAAGCCTGGCTGATGACGGCTGGAATGCCAGAAACCGGTCCTAGGATGCTTGTTTCCGGTCCAGGGAAGACATGGCTTGGCAGTTCGGGCTGGACTGTTCCCATGAGGCACAGGGTCAGACTGATTTGCATATGGTCATGTCTGAACTGGGGTGGTGGAGTGAGCTAAAGAATGATGATGGATTAAACCCAGATCAGTTGACTGGGGGTGAGTGTTTGATTGGCTCAAGCTGTCTCCGTCCATCATCCCCTTTTGTATCGCTTTGTTCGCCCTAAGTTGGCGGGGTATGCCCAGACGTGGGTCCCTTGCTCACTTTGCCACTGGATTCAAGCAAGCCTGGCTGATGACGGCTGGAATGCCAGAAACCGGTCCTAGGATGCTTGTTTCCGGTCCAGGGAAGACATGGCTTGGCAGTTCGGGCTGGACTGTTCCCATGAGGCACAGGGTCAGACTGATTTGCATATGGCCATGTCTGAACTGGGGTGGTGGAGTGAGCTAAAGAATGATGATGGATTAAACCCAGATCAGTTGACTGGGGGTGAGTGTTTGATTGGCTCAAGCGTTCCGTCCATCATCCCCTTTTGTATCGCTTTGTTCGCCCTAAGTTGGCGGGGGTATGCCCAGACGTGGGTCCCTTGCTCACTTTGCCACTGGATTCAAGCAAGCCTGGCTGATGACGGCTGGAATGCCAGAAACCGGTCCTAGGATGCTTGTTTCCGGTCCAGGGAAGACATGGCTTGGCAGTTCGGGCTGGACTGTTCCCATGAGGCACAGGGTCAGACTGATTTGCATATGGCCATGTCTGAACTGGGGTGGTGGAGTGAGCTAAAGAATGATGATGGATTAAACCCAGATCAGTTGACTGGGGGTGAGTGTTTGATTGGCTCAAGCTGCCCGTCCATCATCCCCTTTTGTAATACCAATACCACCACCACCAATAAAACCACCACCACTACCACCACCACCAATACAACCACTAATACCACCACCACCAATACCACCACCAATACCACCACCAATATCACCACCACCACTAATACCACCAATATCAACACCACTACCACCACCAATACCACTATCACCAATACCACCACCAAAACAACCAATACCACCACCCGCCAACACCACCACCACCACCACCACCACCAAAACAACCAATACCACCACCACCAATACCACCACCATCAATACCACCAACTCCACCACCACCAATACCACCATTACCACCACCACCAATACCACCACCACCAGTACCACCACCACCAATACCACCACCACCAATACCACCACCACCAATCCAATACCACCACCAATACCATCACCAATACCAATACCACCATCAATACCACAACCACCAATACTACCACCACCAATACCATCACCAATACCACCACCACCACTAATACCACCACCAATACCAACACCACCACCACCAATACCACCACCAATACCACCATCACCACCAATGCCACCACTAATACCACCACCAATACCACCACTAATACCACCACTAATACCACCACCAATACCACCACCAATACCACCACCACCACAACCAATAACACCACCACCAATACCACCACCAATACCACCAATACCACCACCACTACCACAGCTACCAATACCACCACCACCAATACCACCACCAATACCACCACCACCAATATCACCACCAGTACCAATACCACCAGTACCAATACCAATACCACCACCAATACCACCACCAATACCACGACCACCAATACCACCACCACAACCAATACCACCACCAATACCCTACCACCAATACCGCCACCACCACCACCACCACAAATACCACCACCAATACCCTACCACCAATACCAATGCCACCGCCACCAATACCTGTACCACCACCACCACCAATACCAATACCACCACCACTAATACCACCACCAATACCAATGCCGCCACCACCAATACCACCACCAATACTACCACCACCAATGCCACCCCCACCAATACCACCACCACCACCAATACCACCACCTCAGCGCCTCTCACTCACTAGTAATAGGAGGGGCACTGTACGAGGCCGGAGCTGCAGCTGAGACCATCCCTCCCTCCCTCCAAGCCTGCCATAAGGTCAGGAGGTGAAGCCAGGGCCCTACTACAGCTGAAGTGTTTTTTATTAGGCCAAAGATAGCAATGACATTACGCAATGCCACACTGCACACTCAAATCTCAGAGAGGGCAGGAAATAGTGCCCCCCCCTCCCGCTCTTCCTCCTGAGCTGCAACAGTATAATCACAGAGCAAAAGGTGTTGGAGCGCTTTGTTACTGTTTATAGCTCGGATCATATGTAACTCTCACTTCAAACTTTGTATCTGTGTAATTTACAACACTTACATATCTTCTTCACTGCACTATTTATCACTACTTTGAAGATGTCACAGGCTGGTCTCTTCCTCTATTTACAATCTAACAAGCGGTCGAGAAGGCCCTTTATTGCAATGCAATAGGTCTCGGGTTTGCGAGAGTTTAAGCTATTAGTATTGTAAATGACAATGCCTTTTATTTATGTTTTAAAACCCAAAACATAAATAAAAGGCATTGTCATTTACAATGCCAAAAGCTCAAACTCACGTGTATGAGAGACCTATTGCATTGCAAATACTTGTTTTCAATAGTTTGGGGCACGTGGGTACATAGCAAGCTATGCAGTGACCCCTAGTACATGTGCCGTCAGTGCCTTCAGGTTCGATGTACTTCCCGTTTGCTATTGTTCCTTAGCAGTACATGGCTCTGAGCACAGTGCCTCCTCAAAACAAATCTCTCTCTACAAGAGGTCTCATCGGTATAGTACAATCTCAGGCTCGAATCCTTACCCTAGTATCCCTTCTGTACTGCTCCTCTTTAGTGAGTTGCCATTCTAGTGCACAGATTCTCGTGGGGTCCACAGGATGTTGTTTTGAGGTCACCTGGGGCCTAGACCAGTCACTTTCAAGGTACAATTGACGTGGTAATGTTGAAAATAGAAGTAGCTGTGTTGTGGCCCTTGTGAATTCTAATTACTCAAATAACAAGCACTGGCAAAGCCAATAGATCTCTCCTATGCAAGATCTGTTGGCTTTGTCAATGTTTTTTAGCCATGTTGTACAGCAGGCCACCTGCTGTGCAGCATGCCTGAAAGTGTAAAAAAAAAAAGCGCTAAGTCTCAGTCAACGCTGACACAGCATAGCAGCCACTCGGCTGTACAACATGGCTTAAAAAACATTGACAAAGCAAATAGTAGAGCTATCTGGCTTTGTCAATGTTTTATTTGCCATGTTGTACAGCTGTGTGTCTGCTGTGCAGCATGGTGGAAAGTAAAAAAAAAAGCGCAATAGAGCGGCCACCAATGACTGCGTCATATCACTTTTTACAAAACTTTTAGCATGCTGCACAGGCTAAAAAACACTGACAAAGGCAATCGATCTTGCGTAGGCGAGACCTATTGGCTTTGCCAGTGCTTGTTTTCAGTCCCTGTTGAGGACAGAACGCCACAAATTATTCCTATGGCGCAAGTTTGACTGGCTAGTTTAACTCCCCCTCATCGTCCCCCACCTTGAATTATTACGGTCACCACTGAAAAATACTTCTGTGCTATAAAAAAGGATTTTCCACAGTACTTTTTAGGCCTCGCCTTGGCAGCGCATGCGCTGCATGCGCTGTCTCAGCGAGACATAAAGTAATCTGTATGTTGGGTGAAACTCCGTGTAATTTGTCATACCGCTTGCGATTCGTTTAATTGTGGCATTGCTGTTCTTATCTTGCTTTCTGTTGGCTGTTGATCTGATAGTAACTTCCGTGTAGTCCGGAAGCAGCGGCGCCTAACTACAGTTTTCTTCCGCTCGCACTTGTTTAAATAACTGTGAGCATACTTTACCAGCGCGGCGCCCGTTTCACGAGCACCGCACTGGTTTTACTTTCATTCTCGTGTCTTTTCCCAGCTGCTGCATCCCACTTTCTCTGCTCTCCCTCCCGAGCCACTCTTTTTGCAACTCATCAAGATCTGCCCTTCCACATTCCCACACTCCGGGCAGCAGCCACACTCGTCTAACACCGCCCCAGCCAGGCACCCGGTGGGCGTGGGGCAAAGTTCCCGGGAGCATTCTCCACAGCTGCCCCCTTCCCGCAGTAGCCTTAGCCAGCCCGTGTGCTGGAAGGCAGGGATGCCCTGAGAGCTGTGCAGGACGATTACCACTGCTTTTAGGAGGTGCAGTTAAGTGGTGAGTTTGGCCCACTGTGAATGGTAAAACAAACGTGCACCGCAGCGTCTGCAAACTCCTGTGTGCGGCATGAAGCGCCCCTCCTCCTCGCCTCCCGTCTCACTCCACGTTTTACCTCGGCCTCCCGTCTCTCTCCACATTTTACCTCTGCCCCCCTCCTCCTCGCCTCCCGCCTCTCCCCACATTGGAGATGGAGATGGAGTGATTTGCACACATTCACGGGATGTGGAGCCCACGCCGGGACTCGAACCTTCATTTCCGCCGCTGCGCTTTGTTTTATTTCCCCACCTCCCCTGAGTTGCACTGTTTCTTTACTTTTCAATTTACTTTCCCGGGAAGCATGAGGCATTGTATCACTTCATAGGTAGCCATAATTCGATTTAAAAAAATGATTAAAACAGCATTACATTGACTTTCGCCAAATGGCTCCTGATGATACCATAAGATCAAAAGACGTGCACCCGTTTTTCAGACTGTTCGTTAAAGGGTGCCGAACACGTTTGTCAATGAATGCCCCAAGTCCCTCAATTCCAATGTTAGTGTATTTGTTGCCAAAGCTTGCACCTCAGAAAACATGCACTCCACCCTTTATTAACAGGCCCATGTTCGTTTGCTGCTTCATCGACATAGGTAATGCCCAAGCTCCGCCACTTATGATCCAATGCGTGCCCATTTTTGAAGCATTTTGTAGGCTGAAACGTATCCCATACCTGGCTGCGGACACTGCACTGAGCATCATTCAGGGTCGTACTGAGAGACAATAAGCCCGGGCACCAAAATAAAAGTCGTTTCACCAGAAGATAGTTAAAGAAAAGTAGCCCACATTTACAAATCAGAGCAGTTTTGAACTTGTAATGGCACCATGTCTAAGTATTTTGCAAAAATGGGAGACTGCTTGCATTTGTGCTTGCTGCAGGCAAAGCTTATGGTTACATCAGGGAAATCAAATGTAAAAACCGGCCCACTAAACCATAAAACGCGCCCACAAACAACCAACATAAACAAGCATTTGCAATGCAATAGGTCTCGCATTTACGCGAGTTTGAGCTATTGGCATTGTAAATGACAATGCCTTTTATTTATATTTTGGTTTATAAAACATAAATAAAAGGCATTGTCATTTACAATGCCAATAGCTTAAACTCGCGTAAATGCGAGACCTATTGCATTGCAAATGCTTGTTCCTGTTCTTGACTGCCAGGGAAAGCTTGGTGGTCCCGGCCAGGAAACCAGAGAAGTGACCCCCACGCAGTGGGAGAAAACTCCCAGGGTGTCAGGGCCATTTCATTGTTTGTTTTTCAGTAATCTAGTCCTGACTTTGTTTTTCAAGAACAAAAATCTGTGCTGAGCGGGCATTTTAAGCATGCTGCCTTCATATCCGCTGGCGGAGATCTCGAAGTATGACGGTCAGTCCTCCTCAAGGGCAGTAGGGTACATCAATTCACTGCCCCAACTGACTGACTGCCAGATCAGCTGCCATGCACTAAATGAAGGCCATAGTATATAATTCAGAAGAATAACGTTTCAACGTTAATACGTGTCTCCACAGTATGCATTACAGCTTACTTCAAGACCTATGGAAGGAAAACTTTTGTTTAGCATATTACTTTCTTGAAAGAACAGCAAATCTCTTTTTTAAACACCGAGACCATTGTGCATTGTAAAACATTAACTTCTGCTAAAGTTTGAGTTGGCAAATCCTATTTCCTGTTTTGCTGAGAAAAGCATAAGAATGGAGCCAACAATAGACCACTTGAGATTAGGAGATATTTTCATATCTTGCCTAACTTTGTGGAAAAAAATGTACTTTTAACTCTGAAATGCATTTAGATAAAATACCCAGAAAACATACATACGGAAGCAATTTACTTATGCAGCACTTTCTTAAAACAACACCTTGCAAGTTGTAACTACATGAATAATCCTACTTTAAGGCAAAACGTTTTTAATTTGTTTTCATTAAAATCCCAGGATTAAGAAAATATGAATCTTGGAAAGACTGCGTGATTGAGCAACAATGTCTAGTAAAAACTCTGGTAAAATAAACCATTGCTGCAGCACAGGAATAAGGCACTCTGTTATCTGTCAAGAAGTTGGACCGATCCTCTTTAGCAGAGTTACATTCCATGTTGTAAGGCATCCTCCGGCTAAATCATTAACAATAAAGTAAATGGAAACAGTGTTTGGCTCACATAAAATACACTGCTCTTGATCATTTGGAGAAGGTGCAAGGCTGTGTCTGGGATGCAGAGCTGTTTCCTGACTACATAATTTAATAGAGGCACATATTTTTTATTAAGAATACATGTTATGTTGATATACTGTGCTGTGTTGTAAGTTTTGTCTATGGTTTTGCATTCCAAAGTTGGCCTCTGAGCAATTGTTGCACCCTTCAGTTGAGGGCTCAAAGAGGGAACAGCTTTGGGAAGATGTAGAAAGCCATTTACCAATTGCAAGCCTGGTGATTCGCATAATCACACAGTGTTTGCAATTGCGAAATTGCTTTTAGGTATGTACTAGTCCCATTTTGCAGGTTGGAAAAGTCTTTCCGACTCAGAAAAAGGGTTTAGTGATGTTTACTGAATCACACTGAGGAGGGTATGTGAAAAAGGAGCCCCCTCTAAATTGCGATGTAGTTAGTATTGTATGCATCAATTCCACCTCAAAGGAGGTGTAGACTGATTCTCAAAGGGGAAGGTGTCCGCTTGGGACACCTTCCCTTTTGTGCATGGTGTTGGATGACCTCGGGGGAGCTCCAGCTAACAGTGTGCTGCCTAATTAATATGTATTAGATCGGTAATTCTGTGACCCTCTGCAACTGGACATTCTGGAGTGTGACCTATTAGTACCAAAGTTGCATTGCAAAATCAGAGAAAGGTCGCAAAAAATCAGTGCACAGTTTGTTACCACTTTTGTGGCCCGTCATTTAATACATTTGACACTTTTTTCTGATGGATACATATTACAACAGATTCTTCACATTACTAATATCCTTCTAGACTTCAGACTCTTCAAGAAAAGCTTTTCCTCTACAATACCTCTCCCCTGCTGCCAGGTGCTGTCATGCGTGTTGAAGTGAGACTCAGCCCGCTGGGCATGACTAAAGTGGGGTGTATTGGGGCCAGACGATGTGCTGGTGTTAGGTCTTGTTTATCCATGCCTTATTGACACACTCCGTCTCTCTCTCAGTACCTCACTGACAACATTCTCCAGCGGCTTAATCAAATGTCTCCTCCAGGAATTTCAGAGTTTAAACTCTAACAAATGCTGCAAGAAGTTACCCTGGTTGGACCCACATGATTTCTGCAGATGGTGTTTAGACTTGGAGCACGACAGCACGGCCTGCGACACCTGTGCTTCCATGCATCTGAAAGCCATCAGGTAGCAGGAGTCCAAGCTATTTTCGGAAAAAGCCCATAGTGTTTGCCAAACCAATCACCTCATGTTCAAGTAAGTCCCTGGTAGGAAAAGATTTCTCAAAAGGTCTTTGCACAAAAAAAAAAGTGGCATAGGAAGGAGAAGTCCTCTTCTTCCTCGAGGAGACAGTCCTGCTTTTAGAAGTATTCCGAGTCTCAATGCTGTTCCCCGATGTCAGACTCTTCCTTATCATCAGATAAGATCCTGATGTTGAAAAATATAAGACCAAGTATTTCTGCTTCATTAGCTGACCCTGATTAGGGCAAGGCCTTCTGGGTGGCTGTGTTGGATTTGTTCAGTATGCTCTTGTACCCCCTGGTCATCACCCTCTGTCAGCATGATCCTGTGAGCTTGGCACCTCTGGGAGCTCCGAACATGTCTCCTGGTTCAAGGGCTCTGGTGCTTAAGGAGAAACTGCCAAGAAACTGTCCCCTATTCAGTCGGAACTTCCTTTTATGCCGAAACAGACGCCATTTTCAAAGCAGACTACGGCGCCAGCCTCAAAGCCAACAAAGTTGACCAAGGTTGTCCTTTTTAAAAAATCTGTTTAATAATTTTGTTTGTCCATTCTGTCAGATCTTGTGCAAATACTACAAATGCATATATATCAGACATCTTCATGCATAAAATTATGTATCTGCTTTATGCAATTCAAGCTAAAGCATTATTGTAGGTTATGTCCCATTGGTATTCCTCAGGCGTGGCTGTGTTCTCGAAACGTAATGTCCAGAGGTTCAATGGCCAACGCAAATAGCAACAAGGACAATGGCATCCCTGCCTTGTGCCCCACGGTATTGCGTAAGGTTCAGAATTATAGCCGCCCTTTTTAACTTGGGTCTGGGGCACTGAGTAGAGGAGCCAAATCCAATGGATCATAGTATTACGCATACCGTAGCACTTCAGAGCCTCCATTAAGTATACTCAGACAAGGGTATCAAAAACCTGTTCAAGATCTAGGCTTCTTGTGGTCATGTCGTATGAGCAGCTTCTGATATCTGACAGAACCGTTGTGTATTGAGCGAGGTGCTACAGCGAGGGATGAAGCTGTTCTGATCTTCGTGTATCAGGCCCAGTACAAGGGGCAATGACTGTACACCAGTAATTTACCAAAAATGTTGTATTCTGTATTTAGTATAGAAATTGCTCTGTAAGAGGACAATGATAGAGCATCCCTGCCAGGGTTAAGTTAAGTAAAGAGGAAACCACCGCCTCATTCACAGATGTTGGCAATACACCCTGCTCAGCGGCAGTCTGAAATAACTTAAGTAACAGCGGGACCACATAGAATTTTATGGGAGGCCAGCCGTGGCAGGCGTTTTGCCTCGTGCTAGTGCTCGGATTGATTCTTTTAACTCCTGTTCTTGGGGTTGGCCTATGTTGTGGCTGCTGCTCTCAATACTTGTGGGAAAATCACATCTTGCAAAAATGCCTGAATTGAGGCATCATTACTGCACTGTGATGCAGAGTACGATGTGGAATAGTGAGCCCAGAAGACTTTGTTGATCTCATTTTGCGTTTCCACTAGTCTCCCATCTTGGGTCACTGTTGGACCTGGCCCTTTGCTGGGTTGTCCACAAACATTTTACCTTCATCCGTATATTTCGCTGACCTTCTTTTTGTTGGCTTTAGGACTATGGACACTTTACCACTGCTAACCAAAGCTACAGTGCATGTGCTCTCTCCTCTAAACATGATATGATTGGTGTACACCTGTTTGGCATATTTGATTTGCTTGTAAGTCCCTTTTAAAGTGATATCCCAAATACCCAGGGCCTGTAGATTAAATGGTACTAGTGGGCCTGCAGCACCTCTTGTGACACCCACAGACGTAGCCTTTCAAACCTGTCTCAGGCCTGCCACTGTAGGGCCTGCATGCACAGTTTATTGCCATTTTGACTTGCAATTTAAAACTACTTGCCAAGCCCTAAACGCCCCTTTTTTATACACATAGGTCGCCCCTAAGGTAGACCATAGGTAGGCCTATTGCTGGGTGCTGTGTAGGTAAAAGGTAGGGCATGTGCCTCTATATGTGGCACGTCCTGGTAGTGACAAACAGCCTATTTTGTTTCTCACTGCTGTGAGGCCTACTCCTCTCATAGGCTAGCATTGGGAATTCCCTTATATATACTTAAGTGGTAATTCCTGATCATAAAGGAGTGGCGTTGCCATGTCTGGTATGTTTAGAATGGTAGTAATAAATCCTACTTACTGGTGTAGTTGAATTTTACATTACTATTTTAAAAATGCCACTTTTAGAAAGTGGGCATTTCTACGTGCTTATGACTCTTTGTGCTTTTTCAGGCTGACTCCAATACACGTCTGAGCTAGGGTGACTGCAGCACTTTGTGCATACTTTCCAGACAGCCACAATGCAGGAAAGGCTGTGTGTCTCATGGATTACATCTGTATTTATCTGTACACCGATGGGCTTCCTGGGCTGGGAGTGGGAGAGTTAATTGACATTTTGCCTTTGTATAGATTGTGTCCTGCCCTCACACAAAGGGCTGATTTACCCCCTACTGACGTCTTGAGCCATGGCCCGGTTGGAAGGGATTGCTGCACACTTCTAAAGGTTATTTTTGACGTCAACCCTTGAACAAAAACAATTTTGAGTATAAGTACAGGGGCTCTGACCCCATGATTTTAGTACACTACCGGACCTGGAAGAAACTACGCTGGAGCAAAGGCTGCTGTGCACAAGGATTGTCATCTTGCTGTGCTTGACTGTTCCAAGAGACTACTGCTCTCCCTGATTGAGCTGCCTAGCTGCCTGCTGACCTCTGCACTGCTGGAAGAACTAACAACAACCCCAGAGTTATCCAAAGGCTTGCTGGCTTGCCTCTTGTTCTCCCTGAGGTCTCGGGATAATAAAGACCTCATAAACCCAAGAGCTGCATTTGTGAAGCGGCTTTGCCTGCCCGACTGCGGTGGACTCTGTGCCTTCTTCGTTACCCTGTGAGTGCTTGCGCTCCTCATTAAACCCAGTGCGGTGCACTCTGACCCTGTCACTGCTTGCTGTGAGTGCTCGGCGGGCTTGCGCTCTTCACCGTATCCGGCGGGGTGCCATCTGAGTTTTTATCTTTTGGGACACGTCTTATTTCTACACGGGGGCTCCTGCTCTGTACCACATCCAGCATGCAAGCCCCGCCTCTGCCATGAGTTGTGAGTGCTCCATAAGCCCACGCCCCGGATTGATGAGTGCCAGCGTGTGTGCCGTAACCCGAGGAGCCTGCCTGTGACATTCACCTGGCTCTCCCACCTGCCGAAGAGACACCAGTACTGACAACATGGGCCCCAAGATTGAGACCCGCCAACCATTTTAACAGACTTTCCTCAGGTACCTTTGTCAGCTTCCCAGACACAGGGTATCCCTGACGGTGTTGCTGCTGCTCCGCCTTGCATCTGTATATCTGGTGGGTTTGCCCTGTAACCGAACCCGAGCGGTCTTGGGGATCGCGCTCCATGAAGCTGATTGCGAGCTCTTGATAATTGCTTAAGTGACTCAGACCCGAGTGGTATTTTGTTTACTCACTTGAATCGGACCCGCTTCTCGCAGTAACCTCGAGTGATAGCCTAATTACCCTAATAGAAGCGCACCGGCTTCAAGAATTACCGTATTATACATACCTTCAATGCTCATATATTTTAAAGCACTGCTTTGACATTTATTCTTATAAGCTTGATATCTCTGAATCTACTCATATGATTCATGTTGTTTTGGTCTTATGTTATGTATAATATAATATATATATATATATATATATATATATATATATTTATAATCCTGTGTGGAGTCTCTTTTGTGGTGTGCTAATTGTGTTTCTCTGTGAGTGTGTTGCGCAAATGCTTTACACATTGCCATTGATGATAAGCTTGTCTGCTCTGCACCAAGCTACCAGAGGGTGAGCACAGTTTATCTTTGGTGTGTAACTTACTTGCCCTGACTAGAGTTTTTGGTTCTGCCTGGCTTAGGTACATACCCTTGCCAACCAGAAGACCCATTTCTAACAGTCACGATAGCGGAGATGGGCATTTGTGGGTTTTGGTAGTTTCAGTATCCATGCCAGGAGTCGACCCACCTTTTCACCCTCTGTGTGGGATTTGGCTCAGTAGGTTGCCTGATCTAAACAGCGTAGATGCTCAATCAGCCCTTTGTATGTTTGTCTGGTCTCATTGACAGTGCCAGTTTGCTCTGGAGTCTGCATAGCTGCGCGCTCCAGTACCAAGAACGAGCTTTCCACCCATTCAATTTCTGATCGTGGTGTACTACGGATGCCCAATGACCTCCGAATGCATACTCCTTGCAGCACTACTTTAAAGGCCACCCACTCTATCAGCTGGGGTGAGGCAGTGTTATCGTTATCTTGAAATTACTGCATGTAAGCCTCCCTTATTTCTTCCTTAAAAGGCATATCTTCCAGCCATGATGGTTGGAATTTCCAGGTAGGAATTAGAGAAGGTACCCTGCCCCAGTAGAACCAGACACAAGTGGGCTATGATCAGGCAATGTCTTACCACACTACTTTGTGTGCGAGACTGTAGTAGGCTGGAGCATACTATCTGATCCAAACGAACATGTAGTCTGTGTGGGCGGGTATGGGGGGAGTAAAATGAATATTCTTTCATCTCTTCATTCCTAGTTTATAATGCATCTACTAAGGTCCATTCCCATAGTCAGGCACACAGTGTTTTTTCATTGCATACTGCAGGCAAGGAGGGCGAGGATGGATGGGAGCGATCTAGGTTGGATCCAATACACTAAAATTCCCACCAATATCCAGGGTATAGTTACCCATTTGGCCAATTTTTGGGAGATAAAACGAGGAAGGCTAATTGGTCGACGTGAGGTGCATAAATGCCCTCTAGCACTATAGGATGGCAAGCCGATTTCCCTTTAAGCAGAACAAATCAGCACTGAGGATCTATGTGTTCCTCTTCTTTACTGAAGGGTACTCCTAGCCAAACCTATATTGTGGCACCTCTTGCATGGGCTAAGTGGGCAGTATGAAACTATTGACTCCTCCATTTATTATGCCGTTTTGCTCTCTCCTTCACTGATATATGGGTCCCTTGCATGAATGCTACTTGTATCCCCCTGTGCCGCTGTTGTGGTAGGACCTTATATTGCTTGATGACTGTATCCAAGCCCCATACATTCCAGGTGGTAAACCTTTGCTTTTCATTCCGCAGTCCATATTTGAAATACTTCCCTTTGGTGTTCCATATGTGTGTCAGTGAGTATTGCCCTAATGATTGTGTCGAGTGGACACCCCAGAATGCTAACCCTTCTCCATGTTGCACACTACCAATCAGATATCGAAGTGCAACTGACCAAAACTAGTATAAAGAACAAACAAGAACTACAATTTTAAACAAATGAGAAAAAAGAGCTATCGCTTTGGAGTAGTGTGACCATTTGAACTGAGCCTTAGAATAGGAGGGCCTCAGTGGTACTGCCTGCCTCCTTGTCACTCAGTCTCCAATACGGAATATTGTAGATAAAGAAACCATCACTTGTAAATGTGCCACTGCGTAGGCCTTTGAGTTTCTGTTGAACTGCAGTTAGAGAGGATTACTGGGCAACCCTTGTGTGTGGATATGTTTTACATAATAACCAACACGGGTGCTTCCCCCGAGGGTTGAGAAAGGTTAATTCACTGTTTGAGAGGTGATTGAATGGCCAACACATGAGGCATCACCGGCATCTGAATCATTCGCTGTGTTGAATAAATCCCTAGATGTGGAGATAGAGGCTATGTCCTCAATGGCTGCCTCGCTCTCGACCTTTATCTGGGATCTCGAAGGGGCGGCTCCCAACTGTTTCACATAGAATTTATACTTACACAGTGTCTGGAGCTCTGCTGCGGCAGAGGTGGGCTTGATGTCCTCCTGTTCTGTTCGGTGTTCGATCCCGCTGATATTGGTCTTTCCAAGCCCAGGTCTCCTCTGGGTCAGCAAAGAAATGTTGGTTGACCAGCCAGGACCCTCAGCTTCAAGGGGAAGAACAAAGGATATGTTAGTCTGAGCTCATGGAGCTGTTTCTTGCTTCCCTAGGAACGTGGCCCTGTGGCGTTGTACTGCCAGCGTGAAGTCAGGAAAAATCATTACTCTAGCATTGTCGATAACCAAGAGAGGCCCAGTTCCAGTGTCTCTAAGAGTTGCGTCCCTGTCTCGAAAATTCAAAATCTTCGCCACAACATGCCTCGGTGGAGCCGCTGGAGGGGGGTGGGTTTAGCTGGGACCTCATGAGCTCTACCCACCACAAAAGTTTTCAATAGGCCTTTTACTGAAAACCGTAGTTTGTAGGCAATTCTTGATGTAGGGTGTAGCATCTGTATTTTCCAACATCTCAGGGAGGCCTATAATATGGATATTGTTCCTTCTGTTTCACCCTTCAGCGTCTTCCGCTCGCTACTCCAGAAAGCTGATCCATTCTCCAAAGTCCTCCAGAGTCTTACCTATGGGGGCTGTCTGTGGGAGGAAGTTTCCAAGCTCATCATCATTTCTTTTGATTCTGGTCCTTAGTATGTGTTGGTCCTCAAGTACCAGGTTCACAATAGCCAGTGTGTCAATTTTAATTTCCTGCACTGTGCGTGTGTCTCTGATGGCCACCAGGATTTGGCTCCGTTTGTCTGTGGCCAGTGTCTCACTTATGGTCTCCACTGGTTCTGCTGAACTTGCTCGGGGGAATCACACAGCGGTTCTTCATTTTCATGCCCCCTCAGTTCCCTGGGGGTGTCTTTCAGCGCCCTGTTCCTGCCCATGATCTGGTGTGTGGTATCCCTTGTCGGCTCAATAGCTGGCCCTCTTTGGCAAGAGCTCATCAGAAGTCCATAGGTTGTGAACCCCTGGGCCGGCATGAGTGACTAATGTGCACTGGCAGGGTTTGGGCTCTCCATGGCTGACATGGCCTCCTGGTGGTGGAGAAATAGGGGGCAATTAATCCTCCGGTCTCTAGTTTCCTCAGGCCCCCTAGGTACACTGTTTCTCGTGGAGCGAGGCAGCTGGTCTACAGCTGCTCATCCCCTCTCTGCAGTAAGAGAAGCATGGGGTGGGGTGTTTTCCGGTGCTCCTGGCTGGTGAGTGGCAGTTTTTCATGGCCCAGTCTCCGCTCCAACTCCCCCCTGCACACCCTAGGAGTCACCAGCACCGCGGTACTGAGCATCTAGGGTGGAGGGGGAGGTGTGGGGAGAAGGAGCATCTCTCTACCCTTTGCCAGCCGCCCCCACATGCCATATACTTCCGGCCCAGGTGGAGCGGTCACGTTTGCAGCCTACCTTTCACCTGGCACTTGTCCTCCCCTGCCACCTGCTGAAGTCTCCTGGGGAGTAGTCCACTCCCTTGTCTCTGGTGCCTTGCTTGTTGCTCCCGTGCGTCTGTGCGGGGTCTGGATCAGTTCAGAGGGTTCTACATCAAAGAAGGGGAATCCGTGTCATGTGGGACGAGGGGAAGGCACTCTCTCGGCATCCACTGCAGGCCTCGTGGGAGCTGCCAGCACCCACTACCTGTTGCTTCCCCAAGCAGGGCCGCCCTCTGCCCACAGCTGTGTGGCGTAAGAACCTCCACAGCCTCCAAAGGCAGTGAAGCTCGGATTAGGCCGGTTTCTTGCAGATTAATGAGGGATGGTGACTGGCTTGGACCGGGAAATCACTTGGAGCATGTCCGATGTGCTTGGTGGTTGGGCACTCCCTGATCATCCAGATACTCAATTGTGAAAGCCTTTTCCGCATTCTTCAAGAACAGCAGCATGTCATCCGCATAAGGCGGCACACCATGCTTCCTGGCGCCAGTGGAATCCTCATATCCCTAGTTTGCACTTGTAAGTGTTCTGTAAAAGGTTCTTTTGCTAAGGTGACAACGCTTTTTAAAAATCCACTGCTAATATCATGGCATACATGCATTGAACTGCTGTATCCTAGTCCACTGTACTTCACTGTATGCCACTGCAGTGTACGCCACTCCACTTTAGGATATTACACTGTACACCACTACTCTTTACCGCACTCCACTCTATGCCACTCTACGCCACTCCACTCTACGGTATTCCACTGTATGCCACTGCACTATACAATACTTCACTCTACACCACTCCACTGTATGCCACTTGACTGCATGCCTCTCCACTGTACCCCACTTCACTCTCTACGCCACTCCACTCTACTCTATTCCACTGTATGCCATTCCACTTTACCACTCTCCCCTCCACTCTACTCCACTATACAACACTACACTCTGTGACACTACAGTATACGCGACACTCTTTCGCTCCACTGTACGACACTCCACTTAACAACACTCCACTCAACACAAAACTGTATGCTTTGAAATACATTCTTATTCAAATTTTAAAAAAACAGTACAATTAAATTTAAAAAACTAATGTTAAACCTTTGTTACAGTCAAGAACAGCAGTTTTTGAGTCCTCTCCCTGGTGAGATACAATAGGCTGATCACTGCAAGAAATTGTGAAACAATTAGCATCCTTAAGTGAGGGTCTTCTTAGATAAGCTGAAGCAGCCTCCATAGATGTCTGCCAAAAGTTAAGCTATTTTTCAGTATCTGCCAGTGTATTATGGCAGTGTACTTAGCCTTGAACCAAGAGGGCACACCACATAAAATGAAGCTGTGGGCTCTGATACTCATGCAACATAAAAAGGGAAGAACTCTTAGCATCTCATCCACTCCTGCAAGTTCCAAATTGATTGCTCTTCAAAGGGAGATCAGGCAAACCCTCTTGTAATTAGGAATACAGCAAGGATATTAAGTTGAAACATAAACCCATATACAAACTTTAGATCAGGCACATACAAGTTTGTCACCCTTCTCTCCCAAAAATAGACCCAGAAAATTCATAGGTCTTTTCAAGACCTTCCATTTTGTTGTTCGTGTTTTCCCACCAAATATAAAAGATTGAATAGGGGGACCAGACAGAACACAAAAAGGGAATTCTAGTGATCCATTTACAGCTCATACACACATTTTTGGAGCGCAATGTTTGAGAGCATTTCATTAATTGGAATGGTTCCAATACTGCCTTCTGACTTGGGGTGCTTCTTGAGATGCTTCATTTAGCATGATACGCTGCAATACCAAACAGCACATGCATTACTATAGACGTGATTGGCAGAGCTGTATATCAGGTCCCATTACTGGACTAGCAATTTTTCTGCAAACAAGATTGACCTCCAATAGAAGAAATGGGGTATCATGCTAGTGATCCATTATCAGAGAGAGGTTCAAGTCAACGGATGTAGGTAAAAGAAATGCTGTATTTCGATATTGTACACAACAGCCATCATTATATAAAAAAATCAGTGGTTCCCTAAGAGGGGTGAAAAACGATACTGCCTATTCCATAATTCGAACTTGTGACCTACAGGTTGCACACATCCCTACAGCGAACATCTTATTTACCAATTCATTATAGTGTCATGTTGGCAGAGTGCTCTATGGGTCCCAATACTAAATTAGCAGAAATTGTTGCAGGTCAGGATTAATTCCAGAGCTATTTAATATAATGGTTTGTGACATCATTTATTATGTTGTGTAGTACTGCACAAAACAGTGTCATTGTCACCCAGTCCCTGAACCCAGCCCACAACATTTCTTATTGGTAAAGCAGTTGCTGCTAATGTTAAAAAAGGTCTGTACACTATCAAGTACATCTTTAAAAGACAAAGAAAAATGAGAGATGGTTATAAATGCACATGGAACCATATTGACATTGGGTTTGATGACCAATTTGAAATGGGTATTGAAATGTGACTTCATAGTTTTCACAGATATTATCCACTGTGGCTTGATTTAGGTGTCTCAGTTTTCTATTAACTTGGGAATACTCTAGCTCAGAAACAAGATCATTTGTCAAACTGGAAAAAAGAAGGGTGTAATTCAGCACAAGGAGGTTTTGTGAAAAGATTGGCAGTTGTGGAAGTTGTGTTGGCAGAAGAGCCCCAAAAATGTGTATGTATAGTTAGGTCGGAGATGAAGAAATTGTTACCATGTTGGATATGTGACTGTGCTATAAATTTGGTATTAAGTAAATTAGTGCCTTGAGAAAACTTTGTTTAGTAGGTTCTGGATTCAAAAAGTCTTCAGATATTTATTCAGCCTTCAATGTTCTCAGCAATTACATTTTGTAAAAGAAGAGGACAATTGGTCTTCATTCATGCATAAATTACAAAGGTCCGAATGATATATTTATTAAAGATCACTATCCTCTACCATTCACTGAAGAATTGATGATTCACGTCCAGAAGTGTCCACCTTCGCCAATACGGTTTTAGCAGAATGTTATAATCTGTTGTGGACCAGACAAGGGGATGAGTGGAAGGCTGGGAATACACAACCAGGTCACATCGATTTTGAGGTAATGCTTTTAGGATTATGTAATGCACCTGAAGCTTTTCAGCAAATTATAAATGAGATATTTCAGGAATATTTTTATTTTTTATTTATTGGTTACTCTTTAGATGACACACCAATATACAGAATACATTTTATAGTGGCTTTAGGGTTAGATCAATATTGCGACTTGCTAGAGTGCGATGTGAGTTAGTATATGTATTGTTTCCTAGGACTATTGCTATGTATAAGTTCATGGTTCATAGCTTTCAAGATTGCTTCATGTATAAAAACTAAACATATGTGGAATATCCTGGGATGCAACAATTTTCATAATAGTTGTATTACAGAATATTCCAGTTAGGGACAGCTTTGAGAATACTAAATTACATTTGTTTGGGAAGCTCAAGGCCATAGTTGCCAGCAGTTAAATAACACCTTTTGTTCAGTTCCTGTCCTGTGTGAACCCAGTATGGCTCAGAAGTTCTCTATGGATAATGACACAATTGCAGAAATGATATTAGAAATATATGATGCAGTCCATGTAATTGCAGAACCTTATTTTTTTGAAGAAACCTTTTAATTGTGGAATAGACACGTTGTCACTTATGACAGTATGTTAAGGATAGTATGATTAATTTTCTAACCGAAAACCACTTTCTTCAGGACGAATATGTAAACATCTCCTCCCCAGTATATTTTCAAGTAATGTCCAGCTTTCGAAGAAAAGGACCGGGTCCCAATCAATCAATACTTTTTCTTTCCAAGATTCCAAGAATAGAAATTTTTATTCCATAACTCATTCCATCCAAATAATCACTTGGGAGTCTTGCGTTTCATTTCAATCCAAATGTTTATTCAATCAATGTTATTCATCAAAAGTAGTCAACTCAGCCCAGCCAGCGCATTTCGTCCATGCGGACATCATCAGGGCTCTAGATCACGATTTGAGTCAGCAGACTCTATTCATTCTTCAGTTTTGTCTGTGGTGCAGCACAATATATGGCCATGTGTGCCTTCCTGTTCCCTTAGTTTTCGTGCTGCAATCCCCCCATCTAGTCCGTAGAGACCTCCTGACCACTGCTCACCTTGTGTCCATCTGGTTGATCTCTACCAGATGGACTGGAAAGTCTATGCAATGGTCTGTGGTATAGACCTCTTTAATACCAAGTGCTCACAAGAGCACTAGAGTTACTTTGGAAGCTGTTACGGACTCACTACTTACATATCAGGCGGATCTTAGCCTGCGCTTTCTTTAATGTTCCCACCAACCGTGGTGGAGAACTCTGACAATTGTGAGCACTTTGTATTAAAAAGGTCTACACCACAGACCGTTGCATAGACTTTCCAGTCCTTGGGGCTCCAAGGACAGCATTTATTGTCTGGCCTTTCTACATATGACAAGATTTTATCTCAACTTCCTCGCTTAAAAGAGTGACGAGCCTTGAAGAAGTCATCATTACGACAAAACACGTGTCGGCTATGTTTTCAACGATTGACCTGCGTGTTAACAAATTTTGGTTCTGAATGCTTGAAAATTAAAGTTGGATCTGCAAGACTGGCAGATCGGAATTACTATACATGTGTAGAGCTCTGGATTGTTTTGTTATTTGTATATCTGCAAAAGTTGCTTTTTCATATATTAATTTACACCATTGAGGTGGCATAGTGTTGATCCATTTGAGCACACCGTACTCTCAGTATCTTATATATCTACCTCAGACTTGACAGATTTGCTAGCACTCTTGTTATTGACACTGCGATCATCTTCCTCTTTTTTTGTCTTATGTTATGTTATGTTACGTTATGTTATGTCATGTCATGTTACATTATGTTATGTTAGGTTACAGCATATTTATAAAGCGCACATACACCAAAAAGGTTTCATGGTGGTAGAGAAACACAGAGGCACAGGAGACTCAAATTTAACCGTACGCCTGTCTGAAAAGCCAGGATTTTAACAGAGACCTAAAGCTTGTATAGGAGGTCGTCCCTCTGATGTTAGAGGGAAGGGAATTCCAAAGAACAGGAGGAAGCACGACAAACCTGGTTCCACCCAATCTCTTCCTGTTGAATTTAGGGACCTCCAAAATATTTTGGAGCGCAGACCCAAGATTGCATTTTGGAATATAATTCTGGATTCCTGAGGTTACAAAAGTTAAGCATTTACTGTGTCATGATTTAAAAATGATACTCCCAGTTTTGAAAAGGGTTCTCTGAGAGACTGAGAGCCAATGTAATTTTTCCAGCAGGTTTTTGGTGTGGCAAATTCTAGGCTGATGACAGGCCAATATAGCTGCTTGGTTTTGAACCAGCTGGAGCCTCTGACTCAAATCTATGAGAAGGCCCAAATAGAGAGATTTAGCATGGTCAATTCAGTGCATGACAAGGGCAGTAATGATCTGAATAATGACGTCGATGGAGAAGTATTTCCTCATTTTTTTTATTTTTCGAAGTTGAAAAAACAGGACAAAGTCAATGCGCCTATCTGGGGCTTCAATGAAATGTCTTCATCGACTATAATCCCAATCGTGTGTGAAACATAGATCTTCCATGGACTGCACTAAACATAGGAAGCTCAGCTCCAGTTGAGTGTAGCAACAACAGCGACTAGAAAACCATGCAAAAATTTAATTCTGCTATTAAGAGCCCAGCCTTGTGAAGAATCGTTGTTTGAAAAGAGCAAGATTCACTGGAGCCTTAAGCTGATAAGGTGGAGAAATGTTGAAATCAATAACCGCAGAGCTCTGTATGTGATAGTGTTGTGAGCTCTGAAATGAAGAAATACTATATACTCTGCCAAGGTGCAATTAGAACTGAGGTAATTGCTGAATTTCATATATGTTATTTTTTTCAAATGTCATATGAATCGAACAGTATGCTGTAATCTAGACCCTCTGATCTAATGTGGTCTATCATCACTTCTATACTGTGACCACCTGACCTGCCACTGTATCATCATGTGCTCCCAAATAGCTATCTATTCCAAGTTAAGGGTGGCAGCCCCAATAGTGCATGATCAACTACCAAAGAAGCAGAAGTGGCTAAAATCAGGGCAATGATAGTGTGTCCCATCAGGTCTTCGTGGTTCTTGCTTCAGTAGTTTCTTGCACTGTTCTGTGTGGACCTATCCCTTCTTAATGGTAGAGATGATTCCTACAATGGCAAGCTCAGTGTTGTATGCCTGCATGTTATCAAATACTGTTAAAAGTTGGAATGAACTGATCTCTAATTGTTCATCAATTTATAGAGATATAAGGAAGAGCATTAAAGCAGACATTTCATGGCATGCTTGCTGCTGTGTGTTGAAAAATGATTCACTCTATCAAATAACCATGCTGCAAAGTAAAATTATATATTTCCTGATTACATAGGTCACATATAACTATGTTTTTTTATTATTGTTTTCAGGGAAAGTCATATGCATTCCATGGTGCATTCCCTCCTGTGTGGAACCCATTGGCAATTTTGGATTATAACCACTTATGGAGGACCATAGAGGAAAAGGGAAAAGAGGTACAGTGTTAAAATAAAATGCATGCATTGGATAATAAATTACAGTCTTTAGTCATTTATTTGGTGGTTTGAGTGTAAAATTCGGCAAGGTCATACACATCAAAGTATTGAGAGGCTCAGTTGGCCGTTTTACAAATAAAAGCTGACCCGATGATCTTCTATAAAAGGGATTCTCCATTTGCAATTAGTAGATTCATTTGCATTGCATATTTAGATGTTGGTAATGAAACATTATATACACCGTTAGGCGTAACAGTCACATGATCATACTTTGAAAATTGACATCCCCTGTTAATATAGTAGTTGAGCGTCAATATGTAGGGGTACACATCAAGTGGCATATTTCTACAAATTATCCGAAGGGTTTGGGTTATTAAATTATGTAGGGGTTTAGGTGAGTATAAGTCGTAAATGTGGCAGTGAAGAATGACGATTCTCCGATTAATATGCAGAGAGAATCTTAATTTCATTAAAGACATAAGGAGGCTAACATTATGCAATGACTTTTATTAGCTGCTCCAACATGCACACCTTTAAAGAATGTTCATACATAATAAAACATTAGAATGTTCAAAAAACACTTCAAATATCCAGTGCATGATCTCATCTTCCTCTTTAAGCTGCAATGACACAAAGGATGAGCCGTCTTGAAAAATTCTGTTTGGTTCTATTCATTATTGTCTGAAGAAAAGATAAAAAACCATGAAAATTGTACAGTAAAGGTTGAATGAATGTCAAGCTAATATGCAGATAAATAACTCTTAATGATGTAATAGTCGTTTTCTTCTTCCTTTTAAAACATTTGAATATCTCAAAAAAGGTTCTCACCTAAAACAACTTTCTCCTCAGGGTTAGGAGGGTGGGATAATGTTAGCCTCCGTATCTCTTTAATGAAATCAAGATTCTCTCTGCATATTAATTGGAGAATCGTCCTTTCATTACAAGACCGGAGGCTACCATTATGCATGTTTAAAGCCATCTAAGGCCACGTTGCTAACATGCTCTACTGGTCTTAAGTAAAATTTTGCAAAAGTGTTTGCATTTGACCAATCAGCTGTTTTAAGTATTTCGGGCAGGGATCCCCCTGCCCAAAATACATTGCTAGCCATGGCGCCTCTTGATGAGTGTGCCCCAAACCTAGAGAGATCTATTCCTGCTTCAGACATAACCATGTGGATCAATCTGGCTAATGTAGCTGAAGAAACTGGTTTATAAGGTCTTACATATGATAAAAGAAGTTGGTTGGTGTCTTGAGATCGGAATCCTGCTATCTTACTCTCATACTCTTTCATACTTTTAACCACACATAAATTCTCACAATCACGAAAGAAAGGATAGAATACATATTCTGACATATTTTTCGTTCTTTTCCAAATGTCAAAATGAACATCTTATGAAGAATAGAATCTATTAGATAGTTCTAGAGCTTTAATGTCTGAGACTCTCTTCAAGGAGATTACGCAAAGGAGGGTAGCAAGTTTCATGGAAATGTGTTTACGAGAGGGGAAGGTATTGTTTGGCCATCCGCGGAAAAGTTCAAAAACCAGGTTGTCATCCCATAAGGGTTCATAACGTGCTTTAGGGGGTCTTCTCAAATGCACACCCTTCATTACTCTTTTGATTAGAGGGTTACTACCAATTGCAAGATTATTAACCAAAGCATGACCTGAAGAGATAGCAGATCTATAACAATTGATTGTTCTATAAGAGAGACCTGAATCCAAAAGCTGTGCTAGATAGTTAGCTCCCTGTTGTATAGAGCTTTCCACAGGATCCAAATCCCTTTCCATGCACCAACTACACCATTTCTACCAAATACCCCTATGTCTCTTTCTGGTTCCTGGAGCCCATGATTCTTCCAGTAAGCTTTTAGCTTCTCCTGAAAGATCTGAGTATCTACTTGATCTCTGGAAATCTTCCAAAGAAGAAGGTTCATCTTCCCCTCTAAGACTAAAGGATGTTCCTCTCTGTCTGGCCCTTGAAGCAGGCCCAAGGATGTCAGGATTAGACGTGGGAAATCTACTGCAAGTACCATTACCCTGGAAAACCGGACCTGAGATTTCCAGAAGGGAGTTACCAGAATGATGCTGCATGACTCTAGTCTCACCTTCCATAATACCCTTTGTATCATGGAGAAGGGAGGAAATGCATAACCCATGTTTTTCCCCCAACATTGGAGAAAGGCGTCCACAGCTGCCGCGCTGGGGTCCGGTCTCCAACTGAAGTACACTTGTACTTGGGAAGTTAGTCTGCTTGCAAAAAGGTCTATCTGTATTGTCCCCATACATCCTGAATCAATGCAAAGATTTCTGGGTTCAATTTCCAATCGCTGGAATCATGAAGAAAACGTGAATTCCAGTCTGCTCTGATATTCTGAATTCCTGGAATAAACTCTGCTCTGAGAGTAATCTTCTGTTCCCAGCAAAAATACCATATCTGTTTTACTATCTCTGATACTGTTTTGGATCTCGCACCTCCCAGATGGTTTATATATGAGACTTAAAAACTGTCTAAACTGATTAGGGTGTTTGAGTTTTTATTAACCTTTTGAAACTCATATGAGCATTCAAACCTGCTAACATCTCTAGACAATTTATGTGAAGTGACTGTTCCTTTATTGACTATCTCCCCCCAGTTTCTAATTGGTCTAGATGGGCTCCCCACCCTCTCTTGCTTGCGTCTGACACTAGAATAAAGTCTGGTACATTCCTGAAGATGGCTTTGCCATTCCATGCTTCGAGATTCTTCAGCCACCATATTAGGTCCTCGCGGGCATCCTCCGAAAGGGGTATTGAGTCCCCATACCATAATCCTTTTCTTAATCCTAATGTTTTTAGTCTCTGCAGACTTCTGTAGTGAAGGGGTCCAGGGCAAAGTGCTTTGATAGAAGATGATAGAATCCCCAGAACACTTGCTAAGTCTTTTAGTAGTATAGTGTCAGGAGCAGCAAATAAAAGAGGAAGATGAGATCGTGCACTGGATATTTGTAGTGTTTTATGAACAGTCTAATGTTTTATGATATATGAACATTCTTTAAAGGGCTGCATGTTGGAGCAGCTAATAAAAGTCATTGCATAAGGGTAGCCTCCGGTCTTGTAGTGAAATCCTGAGACTCTGAAACTTTAATATGAAGCTACGAATGCAGCATAGCATCAATTGCATAATTACTTCAAGGTACATATGTGATGATTACAAACGAATGAGGGTAATTGGCCAATTACAATCAAGTTTTATATTGTGAAAAAAGAATATTTGACAATTATTATTTTAAGCCGTTGCCCCTATTTATATCATCAGTGACATGCCCTTTGAGCAGGAGGTTTTATTTTTAGCTTTTTTCATGAAATGAATTTGGATGAAATCTAAACTCAGATGGAGGCACATTTGTGAATCTTCAGAACCACTACGACAATGTTTTTGGAGTGTATTTTTCCTCTATGAGGAATCCATTTAACATTTGGCTTTCAAAACTTTTTTCTGATAACATATAGTGTCACTTATTTTCAGAAATTGGTTTATAGAATGGTGGGTGTCATGAAAAACTTAGCAATGGGAAGAAATTCTAAATGTGCATTATGTCCCTGAATCTGCACAACATCAGTGGGTATACATATATTACGCTGCAGTGGTGCCACAGCACTTTCACTTTTAGCTTGCTCCAGTTGTCACAAATGTCTTCTCATGCTCTGTAGGTCTCGAGTTCTCATCATAGCTACCAGACTATTTCTAGTAGATTTGCATTTACCTCAGCATGATAGAATGAGTGACTTTCATTTTTTTATACTTTGAGCCTTAGCATTTTGCTCTACAATAATGAATATAAAATTGTAAAAAAAACAAATAATAATAAAACTCACATGTATAAAAATAACTACAAAAAGATACACAGAACGAACTACTCTTTGACTAGAACTGGGATATAAGTTTATCTTGTCCCAGCAATATTTGCCGATTACATATCTGGGTCCTGGGGCACTACACATCCTGTCAGCTGGCCTTCAATATTTAAAATCTTTATTTATCACCTTGTCGATTAGAAGCCGGAATCTCTTCTTCTCTGCCAAACTTGTTATCAAATATGTAGCCATCACTCTTGTAGATGAATTGGAGAGGTCACGCAACAGAATGAATAGAGCTTATGCTCTTGGATCTAGACCCTCACTTGATATTTGCTTGCAAATTTTCTTGTCCCTTATTGGGACAAACATTGAGCATTGCATTTTAAAATGTAGTAAGTCTTCATTCAATTTCAAGGCCTAGTTACTATATTGTGGCTTTTCATCATGCCGATACACCACAAACTGATGGCAGGTGGCAAAAAGACAAGGGAACTTTCATGCACATTGGTGTGGATGGTACCGCTGCACACGTTGTCATGGACTTTTGTCCTTTCATCAAGCCTCTTCTTAAAATCAAACTGCAAACCAAAACTCTTAATCATCAAATTGGTATGAACTGAAACAAAGATTTATGACTGGTAAAGTAAAAAGCTTATCCACATACATTTATGCAATGTACCTATGTACCAGGAATTCAAAATTTGAGCAACTGTTTAAAATGTGGGCAAATTCTAATGACCCTAAAATTAAGTTGTTAGTGGGGGAGTATGGGAAATACCTTAAGTTGTTAAAAAGATATATTAAAATGCAAATTTCTACCTTTGACAGTTGTTGCACCTGATATCCTTGGCATGGTTTTTGCCCACATTTTCCCTTCAATCCTTCTGTTTTTGCTGACTTCGTTTCTGCTGGCCTTATGTCTCTGTGCATTTTACCAGTGCTAAGCAGTTCTAAAGGGCTTGTGCTTTCTCCCCAAAACATGATAGCATTGGCTTCTCCCAAATTGGCACATTTAATTTACTTGTAAGTCCCTAGTAAAGTGATACTACATGTATGCAGGACCTGTAAATAAATGCTACTAGTGGGCCTGCAGCACTCATTATGCTGCCCACTTGAGTAGCCCTTTAAACATATCTCAGGCCTGCCATTAAGCCTTACATATAAGTCGCCCCTAGGGTAGCCCCTAAACAGCACATAGGGCAGGGTGCAGTTTAATTAAAAACTTAGACATGTACTTTTAACTTTCACATGTCCTGGTAGTAAAAAGCTCTTAAATATGCTTTTTATTGCTGCAAGGCCCGCCTCTCCAATAGAATAACATTGGATTACCTTATTACATTTAATAAGTGATAACGTTTAATTGGGAGCAGGTAGGAAAATTGAGTTTGGTCTCTAAAGAATTGAACTTTAAAAACGTCTTTAATTGTAAAGTTGGATTTTAAATCACAATCCTGAAAATGCCACTTTTAGAAAGTTGGATTTAACCCAGATCTCTTCACTGGGGTGAATGTTTTGATTGTTCTGCATTCCATCCATCAATTGTGTGTCTTTTACTTTTAGAAAGTTGGCATTTTCTTGTCTAAACCATTTGATGCCTGCAGCCTGTATCCTAGGTCTCATGTTTAGATTTAGCTGGCAGTTGGTCTGTGTGTCCTTCTCCCAGACAAAGGGGGAGTGGGTGTTCTCAGGATGGAGCTGCAAACTACCACAATGCACATGACAAAGACTCAGCACACTCACAAAGGGTTTGACACTAGTAGTTTGTGCCCCCAGACAAGCTGTGGCTGGGCAGGAAGACAGGAAATTCTATACACCTTTGTAAGTGAGGACTCTAGAAGCTTCTCCCACTTCAAAGTGGGCACTAGGTAAAAATATTGGATCCTCTGACCCAAATTTTCAGATCATTTCTGAACCTGTGGACTCTGTCAGAAAGAAGGACTTCCTAGCTGTGAAGTATGCCCTGCTGACCTGCTTGCTGACCAAGGACTGTTTTGCTGCCCAAGGCATGCTGTTGCTGCACCAGGACACTTCTGCTGCTGTGAGCTGCCCTGCTGAATCAGAAAGTATGGTCTCACCCCAGAAAAGTACAGGCAGAAGTTTAGGGACAGCCAGAAGCTGCCCCGTCAGACCTGGGTGGATTGAGTGGATTCCTTTTGAAAGGCACTGTATGGTTGGGTGAAGGGCAGTGGAGTGAAGGATTACCAAGGGCTGTTCAATTTGAGGCCAAGAGAGCACATGTTCTATCTTTGTTTTACAGGGCTGTGCCACCACCTGGTCAATAATAAGCTCACTGACCCCAGGTAGCTTGCTAAGAGGGCGGAACACAGGCTCAGCACCAGGGTCCTCTGAGAGGGATCACCAAAAGGGTGGACTAATTCCTAACCAGAAGAAGGAGGGGGGATTAAAATAAAAACAAGGAGTTCTCTAAAGGTCCCCAAAACAGTTCCATGGGGCAGGAATCTCAATCCCCACATGAGCAGAAGAAGAATGGATTCCCTAATAACAAGACCTCAGGGAAGTTCACCCTTAAGTGCTATGAATGCCATAAGTACGGGCACTTCTAAGATGATGCCTAGGGTCCTAAGAGGCCACTGCCCCTTACAGGTGGACAGACACCGGGACTAGATAGTGTAGCGCTTGGGAAGGAGGTTGCCCCAGTTAGTATGGGGAGAAGTGTAGAGGTTATCCTAGTGTCTCTGGGTCATGGAAAGATAGTGTCAAAGACCCACATGCCTAGCAATACTACAAAGTAAGGCAGTGGGTCACAATCAGTGGGCAGCGGGTGGAAGGTCTGAGAGACACAGGAGTCAGTTTGACTTTCTGTTAGGTGTCATCTGGCATCCTCAGAGCATGTAATCCCTAATGTACTCCACAAGGTCATAGTAGCTGACAACCATGAGAGTCACTATCCAGTGGCTCTGGTTCTCTTTGAATGGGGTGGGGTCTCAGGTTCCTTGAGGGTTGCTGTGAGTCTATCCATGCATGTGGATTGTCTGCTCGGTAATGACATGGAGCACACCATTTGGAAAGAGATGGAGCTCCGGTCTCACCTGGTGACATTGGAGTTGCCGAGAGGGTAGCCAAGAGGATCTGGGTCCTGGAAACGTAGCCCCAGTACCTGTCAAAAAGAGGAAGGCAAGGGGTGTGGGAAACACGCTCCTGAAACTCCCACGATCTGGGAGGAGGCTGAACCTGAGGGCGACGTTACGGAACCTTCAGGAGAGGACATTGCCACCCTGGGAAACCTACCTGAACTGCCCAGTTGGCAGAAAAATTAGAACCCACCAGGGGGGAGTTCTGCGGCATTCAGGAGGGGTGCCCCACTCTGGAGGTCCTACAACAGCAGGCCGAGGCTCAGGCAGCTGGCGGCACCTCTGGGGATCACCCGATTTACTGGGAGAATGGTCTCCATTACAGCGAGCCTAAGGTTCCTTACCCTGGTGCAACCCATGTGTTGGTGGTCTCCCAGTGCTACAGGACCTTCCTACTGGGGCTGATTCATGATCTTCCCCAGGCACGATATCTGGGGCAAGACAATATCTTTGGCAGGCTTATTACACACTTTTATTGGCCAAGGATGAAGGTTGTCTCAGATGCATTCTGCAGGTCATGCCCCACCTGTCAGGCCAGTAGGAGGTTAATAGGGGAAGCGCAAGGCTCCCCTGGTTCCCCTTCCAGTCGTTAACTCCCCCTTTGAAAGGGTGGACATCAACATTGTTGGGCCTCTGGACCCTATGACAGCCCTAGGCAAGAGGTTCATCCTGGTCTTGATGGACCATGCAACCGGGTATCCGGAGGCTATACCTTTGAGGACAGTAAGAAGGGGTAGGAGCACACTGCCTCACTTCCCAGCGCCATTACTGCTTTGCAACATGGTTAACGTAGTACAGGATTTCACACTTGCATAAAAGTTTATCATATTTTATACCAAAGCTGGTGCAGTCATTGCTGTATCTCTAGAAACATGTGTTTCCGGATTATTCCGTCATCAGTAGACAATTATTCTGGGGTTGCTTGACATGCTGCCACAGATTTCCTCAGGTCAATACCACTCCAGGAATGCCAGAGCTAAGAAGCTCGTCAACTTGTAGGTTCACGGTGCCACGATTCACTCCCTGCATTCTTGTGCCCAACACCAGGGGGCTGAATTGTGGGGCTCTCCAGTGTTCTAATAAGCTTCTAGACCCTCCCCTTCATGCATATACTGACTTCCAGTCATTTGGATTCAAATTCTCATCCATTCCCAATTCATGCCGGGTTTTGTGAAAGCCAGCCTGCTCATGTTTGACACTCTATTACCTAGAATTCCCTGCTTCGTCTCCACCCCTGCAGGCCAAGGATGGGTGGAGGAATTCAGCTCACCTGTATCTGGCTGCTGCTAGCCTGCTCACACCTGATGCATGTGATTACTGTGAGCTCTTTTAAGCCCCAGCTCCCTTCAGTATAGTGTTGGTCATTGTAGCTGTGTTCCGGTGAGACTGATCCTTGTTTCCTGAGCTTTTGATATTCCTTGATTCCTGAGCTATAGTTAATCCTTGTTCATTGATTCTTGGGCTATAGCTATTCTGTGTGCCTGAATTAGCACTGCCTGCAGTGCTACCTTGTTTACTGAGTTCCTGAGCTATAATTATTCTTTGTTCCTGTTCCTGGGCTTCAGCTATTTCTTGTTCCTGATTTGCACTGCTTGCAGTGTTCTCTTGACTCCTTACTTCCTGAGCTGTAGCTTTTTCCTGTTTCCTTGAACTAGCACTGCCTGCAGTGCTACCTTGAATCCTGAGCTTTAGTAATTCCCTGTTCCTGAACTAGCACTGCCTGGAGTGCTACCTTGACTCCTGAGCCGTAGCTCAAATCTTGTTCCTGCCCTAGCACTGCCTTCAATGCTACTTTGTTTTTTTGATTCCTGAACCTGCACCATTCTTGTATACCCTTGTAGCCTCCCATTATGTATATCCTTTTCCAGTCCCCGCCTTTCTTCCAATTTCCTTGGCCCTGCCCGAGCGTAGGAGGAACAGAGGAAGAAGCCAGGCAGCGTGAAAGCCCCATGTAGCAGGGCTGGTGGTTGTTCGTAGATGGCACTGTAGCCATCATAGGGGCGGTCCCCAAGGCCGGTACCCACAGGCAAGGGGTGGTGTCAGACAAGGACAAGCCCGATGTGCTCTAGTATTGCTCTGCTGCAGTGATGGAGAGTTATGGGTTGAAGTCGCAGGCCCAGGACGCACCAGTGGTCATGAGAGGCCATGGCTGGAGGGATTACGCAGATGTCAGCAGGAGCATGTTGGTCTGCCAAAAGTCCATGCCAAGGGCAGCAATCCGTGCTGGACACCTTCCGACAGTATGCCCCGGGGGATGTAGCAGTGCGGCGCTCTGCACTGGTCGTAATTCTCAGGAAGGCGCCAGGTGGTTCAGGAGCATTAACAGGATACAGCCACCTTGGTTAGGGCCAGACTCCACACTCCCAAAAACAATATTTTAAAGGAAATGTGCTTCGACTGGCTTATAGTCCTACTTTTCCATAAAGAAGTTCTTAAAAATCCTCACTGATCACCAAGATCCATCTTACAGGCAAGTATACTTTGATCACTGAATCTGTTACCTCAGCCTCAAGCTAAACAGGATGAATATCTGCCAATAAAAATTTCCAGGTGGAAACACTCATAATTTGAATACCAAAAAAAGAATTACAGATTTTGAAGCCAACAGTTGGAAGTCAAAAAATAGGACAACACATAGCACAGTGTTTTAAGGCTGGGGCCAAACTAGATTTTCATGGTAAATACTAAACTATATAATTGATTCCCATTAGGATTTAGTGTAAATAAAATTATTATTTCCATAATGACTCCAGACTTTGTCAACCAAAGTTGGGCTGCTATGACTTAGCCCATCAGAAGAACCAGAAATTCAGAAACCAGACATAACTGACCCTCATAATCAACGTATTGCATAGCAAGTACATGTGGCGCCATTGTGCATCCCTGATGGTAAAGACAAACAGAGGCAGAGTGAGTTTGAGAGAGCGCAGGAAAATTATATGGCTTATTCACCAGACAAGGCAAAGTGGCCTGCGCCATAATGATATGATTTCCCTTAGACAACTACTGGACATTTAGCCGCACTAACATGAATGCAACGTAGGATCAGCTTTTGAGCCGCAATCATACAGAGACAGAAAAGGATGGATGCTGTGGGGGCAAAGACAATCTGGAGCAGCTTCTGCATTGATAGACTTTTATTATAGCCCCCAGTGGAAAGGCATAGGGTAGTTCATCTGGTGTTTGCTTGAGGAGCATTAAAGAAAGGCAGATGCAATTGTACATGGTGATCTTTCCAAAACTTGTATTAAGGCTCTGCTTGATGCGGAAAACATGGCAAACACACAATTAACTACTGGGTTGGTGCTTAGGCACCATTCAAAGTTACCAGTGTTTGGATCAGTACATGTGATACAGGGACAGACTTCATGCCGTTTGAATGAACCATTTCTTTGCGCAAGAAGTTGACAAGGCTCTAGAAAAACCAAAGAAATGGCTACTGTTTAATTGTGCAAAAATTTTACTAGGCTCTAGACAAATCAAAGAGAAGAAAATGCCAAATAGAAGGGCTTTACAAACAGCTAATATTATTTTTTAAAGGTCCTTCACAATCAAGGTGCCCCACTATGCCACAAAGATTAGTCACTGTCTTAAAAGGACTTCCCTGTAAGCACACATACTATCAAAATGAGGGGTTCTGAAAGAGTATTCATTTATGCAGAATTTTTCAATGTTTCCATTGCATATGTCACAGTATTACCATATCCCACCAGGAAAATATGGTGGTAATGTTTATCATGTTCTGGAAGGAAGCTGAAGATTATGTGTCAGGGCCATTCGTTTTTTGTTTTCCTAAAGCAAAATCTTTCTTTAGGAATTCAAAGCTTATTTAGCATTTGGAGGCCAGGAAACTTTTCCACAAACGTACAGTACTCTGTCCACCAAGCTCTCAGTTCACTCCTTCTATTTGGAGTCAGGCAAACCATCATAATTCTTCCGGAGGAGCCTCCTCTGGCTCTGTCAGTGGAAACCTAGGACTGACAGCCCCTAAATAGCTCTAATAGCAATACCCAAGAACCTCAATAGGAAAAGGTGCAGTTGATTTGAAGATTAAACCTGCACTCTTCCTGAATGGATGTCTCTTGAGTTAAATTATTGTATTCCATTATTAGAGAGAGCCCTGCACTGGGCAAAAGGGGTTCAGTGCGAGGGAAGGAAGAGGAGACACAACACGCCTGCAGGCTTCCGTCACAGGAGGTGTTTCTTGGCACTTGTACAGATGATGGAAGTATCTGAGTAATGTCTGGGTCTGACATATTCCTTCAGATAATTACACCATTAATAACTGAATGAAGTCAGAACCCAACATCTAGAGCATAAACATATGTATCTCACCAGATCCTTCGTAAGAGTAAACTGAGCTCAGCCTCTGTAGGCACCAGGAATTGCCCCGAACCCTGGAGGAGCTGATGCTGTAGAAGTCATCAGACCACTGCCATGCAGTCTCAGAAGTCATAGTCTTTATAGGTGAGGAAACAAGTAAGGATTTTTGTTCCGTGAGAGAAAAACATAGAAACGTGAACCGAGAAGGAAATTCAAAATAACGAAGTGGAGGAATGGAAAACTGGTGACAAACTAAGCGAGCGCAGGAGTCCTGCAACATGAAAAGTTACAATGCGCCATCTTGCTAGTTCTGACTCTATGGAAAACTGTGATCGATGTCTTTGCTCTACTGCCTCTGTTGGCCCGACCTCGAAGTGACTGGTGTGTGTATGTGTGTGTATGTCCGCTCATCCATCATAGTCGCGAAGAATGAATGAATGAATGAAATTCTTTATTGTTTAAGTTAATTAAAACCATAACAATTTTGATAAAATTAAACAATCCCTAGAGAAAAATATAATATAAATATTAAAATCATTAATTGCCATTAATAAGGTTTACGGCTTTTGATAAAATCATATCAAGACGGTATTGTCACCAATGTTATATACATGTTAGATTTGCTGATGGTCTGCCAGAGAACCAATTACAAGTAGATAAGACTATATTAAACAGTGCATCAAGAATGTTCCTCTCTTTGATAAAATGCCATTTAAAATACCAATTAAAGTTAATTTCTCATATAAAAGTAAAAATTTTACCAATTTGCAGTTAAGTTGCAGGTCATTTGGATCAAGGCACCTTAGTATGGCAAATCTACAAGTGTGTATGCCCCTGGCATTAAAAGGATTTTTTAACAATAAAAGTCGATTTAATTTTAAAACAGGACATATACAGATCAGATGAACAAAATCCTGCTTCGGAGCACCACATAGAGTGCATGACGTCAGGCCACTATATTTCCAGAGTGGTTGATCAGCATTGGTCGGTAGTGACCCAAGACGTATTGCTAGCAGCTTCCTTTTTAAATATATAGAGTACGTTATGTTCAAGTAAGCCGCCGGTTGTAAGATCGTATAAGACTGTAGTACCATCCAGGCATGAGAGCGCTTGCTGAATTTAATTTTATCCTCCGTTAACCAGTGTCTTTTTGCTGCTTTATTTATTATTTGTCGAAATGTTGTGAATGGTAAGTTCAGATTCCATAAATCCGACACCTTCGTTAACTTTATTGATAGCTGCAAATACTTATGATAAGCTGATCGTGGATTATTCTTCTGTGCTTCCCAGATGGCACTATTTAGCGGGTTCTGGCATTTTAACCGGATTTTGTACCATAGTTTGATTGTCGCATACATTCTTGCTAGACGTTGCTGCAGTAAACCAAATTCTGGGCGAATCTGCGCTGGGGAGGAATTTCTCGGTAACCCAAAAACTGTTTTATATGTCTTAATTTGCATTCTTTCAAGGACTGCTGTTTCCTTGCCGTATTGAACTTCAGTAGCATAAGCTAGAGTCGGCAAGAGCTTCGCTTAACAACAGCCAATAGTGGTTTAAACGATGGACCATTTAAAGTCTTCGCTATTACGCAGAAAGCATGTATCAATCCATTTCCTTTCTGGATCAAACCATCATTATGTGTTCTAAAATTAAAACGGCTGTCGATATTTAAACCGAGATATTTATAATTTGTGACTCCCTCCAGATTCACACTGCCTAGTTTAAACTGTTGTCGTACCTGCAAGCGGTGGCTAATTGTCATGACCTTTGTTTTCGCTATATTTATTTCTAATAAGTTGTCCATCGTGAAATCGCTCAATATGTTAATCCCTCTTTGAAGCCCTACTTTTGTTTGACTTAACAAAACTATATCGTCCGCATAGGATAAGTGCGTTAGTTGTAAGGGGCCTAGGCGTGGCGGGTGTAAATTCGCCTGGTCCAACTTAGGGGAAAGATCGGCCATAAACAAGTTAAACAGATGAGGGGATAGAACGCAACCTTGTTTCAGGCCGTTTTCTGTTTGTATTTTCCTTGTAAGTCTAGAACCATCTGCCACTTTGACTTGCATCCAGGTGTTTGTATATAGCTGCATTATGGCTCGGAGGATATGTGCTGGAAGCCCCCATTGCCTTAATTTTTTCCACAGAATACCTCTGTCTACACGGTCAAATGCCGCTTTGAAATCTACAAAGCATACATTTAGGCTTTTCCTCTGTTGTATGATCTGGTCTACCATTGAGCCTAAAGCTAGGATATTCGTAATTGTGCCAGAACCCCTACGAAATCCAGACTGATTAATGGGAATTATGTTATTAATTTCCAACCAATGTACCAAGTCTCTAAGAACTAGGGAGGCGTAATATTTAACTTCTGAGTCCATTAGCGAGATCAGTCTGTAATTTGCTGGTTCCTCTAAATTGCCTCCTTTATACACAGGATTGATTATGGTGCCTCTCCAGCTGTCAGGTAAAATACCAGAGCTGCTCACCTCGTTGTATAAATGAGACAAAGGAGTGGCCCAAAAATCTGCGTCCCATTTAAAAATTGCCTGTGGGGTGCCATTTGGTCCTGGAGCACCATCCTTTCTGCCTGATCTTATTATTTTGTAAACATCATCTTTTGTATATTGTATTGGCGGGTCTTCAGTTGTGCTGTTTACGGTTGCTTTTACATCCTGGAATTTTCCCGATGTCTTGCCAGTGCTATAAGGTGGATTATTCTGTCCAGTTTGGCTATATGAAATCGAATAGATGGCGTCCCTTAATATTAATTCTGAAGTTACATTGTCATCCTTCACTGGCAAATATTTAATGATGTTTATAAATTAATTTCTCTTGTTTTCCGCTTTCCCATAAGTATTTATCAAGTAATGTACTCAAACTTGCTCTGAGAGACAGGGAGCGTTGATTATCTTTTTTGGTCTCGTTAGGCAGTTGACCTGTTCCCAGAAAGCTTTGGCATTTGATTGGTTCACGTTGAAAAGCAGCTTGGACCAGAAGTTATCTGTTTGCTTCTTTCTGTCCTCCCAAATATCCTTTTTATACTGTTTTTTAAGAGATTTAATTTTTTCCCAGGTACTATTAGAGACAGTTTTTGCCTTTGTAGATTTTGCCAGTGCTCTCAGTTCTTTCCTTGTGTTCCAAGCTTTATTCCCCATATGTTAAAGAGGCGTCTGCCACACTTTTATGGCACAGTTTCTTGTAGAAACATCATTTAGCATATTTCTTTGGAAAATTTCCCAGTGGGCTATCAAGGACCCCTCCCTAGGATAGTGCGCTTTTACCAGCTCCTTTGCTTTAACAGCTATCTCGGGGAGGGTGTCAGTCGTCCATCTTATACGCTTTAGATTAATTGTTGATATTTCTCCTACTGACGGCAGGGCTTCCATAAGCCTTGGTGGGGCGATTAGTAATTCGAGGCGCTGATGCGAGTGATCAGTTTTGATGGTATATTTAATGGAAAAGTCCTTTACTAATGCGAGTAGTGGCAGGGTGAGTATTGTGTAGTCTATGGTGGACCGTGCCTTCATCCCATGGTATGTAAAGTTTGGAGGGGTATCACTCTGGGTTCTTCTATTAATTACTCTCATACCGAGGTGTTCTAAGTTTGTCACTAAATTCTGCCCTTGCCGGTCGCTTCGTTTAAGGTATGGTGCAGCTTGTGTTTTCACTGCCCAGATTGCATTTTCCGCATTTAAGTGACCATCTTCCTCTGGTGTAAATATTAAGTTAGAATTGAAGTCACCTGTTATAATTATTTCCCATGAGGGGTTCTCGAACCTTATTTCAGTTATTACATTAACTAATTTATTAAATAGTGCCTTCTTCCTCTCGCTGCTTGGATGTGCGTACAAATTTATAAGGATGATGGTATTTACTACATTGCAGTGTCCCAACCCAATACTGATCAACTGCATATCAGATGTTGTTGCTGGCAACTGCACAGATGCAGTGTTTAATGCTGTAGATATATAAACGGCTAGGCCACCCTTTGGCCTGCCGAATCATTGAGTTCTTGTTGCTTCTACATAATGTAAGATGTAGCCTGCTATCTGTACTGGCATGATCAGCCAGGTTTCTTGAAGGGCGATTAGATCAAAATGTTCCCAATCATCCGGTGCCGCGTTATGCTGTAGTTCTTGTTTTGCTCCTGCAATATTCCACGATAAAAGTTTTAACGACGGCTGGAATTCGTGATTGCTGTCATTATCATGTCAGTCTCTTAGTTTAGCCGTTCTCGATCCGCCATTTACCACATCAACTTTTCTTTGTGTTTCTAACTCAATGCCTCTCGAGTCGCCTCTTGCATTTTTTAGTACAGAGTAAACTGGGTTTAAGCTTTGCCTAGGTTATTGATTGTTAAGTGGGCATAGCAGAGGAAAAGGATAACATCACTTTGCAGGTTTAGAGAGTGTTATGCCCCAGTCCTTAAACTGCTGATCTGCTTTTAAGATCAATGAGACTAATTCGGATGACTTCCAAGTAGATAGAGTTTGCTCTTTTTGGTTCATAGTTCCCTGGTTAATAAACTCAATAGAAAGAAGATCAGTCGCATTGAGGTGACTTAGTGACGGGATAGCTGCCATTAGACTTAAGATGTTACATCTGTTCAAACAATCCCGAGGACCTTGTGATATATATATTGTGGAGTTAATATAATCTGATTGTTTACATTCTTTGTTTGCTCCTGATTTTTTTAACTGAGTTAACGGATGTGTGGTCAAGTCAGTCTTTATTGGTTGTTGTCCTGGTGATTGTTGCAGCATGGTACTATCGGATGGATTTATTTTGATTAATAACTGTTCCTTTAGATCCCGGTTTGGTTGGGGTACATTCTGTAATACCACTTCTCGTTGTTTTGCGTGGAGTTTATTGTTTAGTTTATGGATTTGGACTACGTCTAATTTTTTTCCCTCTTTCATTTCTTCATCTACTGCGGGCACTATGTTTTGACCAATTTCGGATAAGCCTGTATGCGTTCTAAATCGGTTACTATATTTAGTATTCCCTTCCATTGTAAGGGTCTGCATCCTTTGATCAGGACCGGCCTTTGTTCCTACTGAACTACTCTTTATTGTATATCTTGTAGAATTGTCTGGCGATTCGCATGCCTTTTTCTCAGTCCTGAATTCACTAATTGGTTGTTCCAATTGCGGAGTATTTACCCTGGTGCAATTTCGTTCTTCCGGGGGCTCCTGATTGGTTAAGTTTTGCTCCTTGGGTTTTGAGGCAAATATTGGGTAGAGTCTATTCGCCAATTGAGTCACACTTCCTTTATATTGCAGATTTTTCCTGGCCTTCCTAGCGCGTTTCTTTTGCCTTTTAGTCTGATGAGAATTTAGGAATTTTCCGGAGTCATCTTGTTGTTTTACCGTTTTCTCTGCTGAATCTATGTTACTAATAGCTAAGATACTTGATGTTGATGAATGATTTGGTAATTTTAATAATTTCTGATCAATTTCACTAGGATCATTAAGTGGAGTAAATCTCATTGGTTCCTGTTTATTTGTTAATACATATGTTTCCTGTGGCATCGTTCTACTGACTCTTGTTATCTCCTGCTGCGGAATTCCAGATGCCGCAGTCAACTTATTGGTCAATTTGTTTTCATTCAATATACTCATTAGGATTGCTGGTACAGTACTTAATTTGTCCACTATTGGCCCACATGCACAACGACCCTCTGTTATATACATGGCAACTTTGTCTTTCTGCATTATAAAGTCCATCAGCAATTCAATCTTTGACTTTATGTCCGTTATATGGACTGCAATTATATCCATTAAATTAATCTGGATATCCAGTTTGTCCGACTGCATGTTGAGTGCATTGACAAAGAGTTTAACAGTACTGTGTGTATTTTTAAAAAATCTTCCATTTTTATTTTTGAAATATCCTCTTTATAATCTTCTGCTTTTGTCGTTGTTGGGGTAGTTACTTCATTTTTCCTTCTAATCACTTTTGGTGGTGTTCTACTACCCAGGAGGCACTCGCTGTCCTGCATGTCAGCCAAGTTTATTAATTGATCATTTAATATTTGATGCTTGTGTAACAGATTGTTATCATCACTGATTACTTGTTCTAATAGGCTGGAAATTTCAATTATTCCTTGTTTTTCCTTTTGCATTTGATCTTTGACTGGATTACAGAGGTGTTTTGTGCCCAGAGTTTTTATTGAAGTTTCACATACTTGTATTATATCTACATTGTTTGGCAGTCGCGAAGAGCCGGTGTTGCAAAATCTCCAACCTTGCAAATTAGATAGTCTCTATTTCTCTGGAGAATCTTGTTGCACACATGCCATTATTTGAGATCTCCCACCTGGAAACCTGTAAGTATCGTCTACCCTGATATAGGCTCCCTCTCCTGGCCGACCCCTTGATCGTTTGTGTGAAAGGCCTTTACCCACCGAGGTGCAAATACAAAGGTAGTAGGAATTGCATGACCTCTAAAATAGTGTTTGAAGTATTAAGAATTTTCTCTTTCGGTTTGACAGTTCATAGGTATTCTAAAAAAATATAGGCATATCGAAAGCCAACAGTTTTACACTTGACACCTGTTGGCTTTGCCAATGCTTGTTTCCGCCCTTCCCCCCCCCCCCTCTAGATGGTTACTATGGTTATCCACTCATATGCTGCAGGCATATTGGAATGGTTCTTCTTTTGTTTTAAGGCATACCTTTGAACGATGGTCACAGAGCATGAGAAAAAAAACATTCCAAGATGGCCACCATGCATGTGCACGTGCCACCCACCGATTCAGAACTGGGCCATAGTGAGAGTGCAGGGGAGGTATGGTGAGGGTAGGGACGGTCCGAGGATTTCGAGGGCCCTGGGCAGAAACGCAATCTGCGAGGGCCCTCTAATTTGCATATAACATTACAAATTCAGGGCTGTTTGCATCTCAGTAGATTACCCTGGTCCTGATGCTTTTTTGTACAGACCCCTCCCGGGTTGCAGCCCCTCCCTCTTAGCCACCTACAAGCACCTCTTAGCAGCTCATAATGGGCTAAATGTGTGAAAGTTGCTTTTCAACAGAAAGGTTTAAATCTGCCGCAGGACAATGGGCGTCCTATGATGCCTCTGAATGGACAGCAGGGCAGCAGGCCTGATTGCAGGACAAACCTGCAAAAGGTGTCGCCTTGCAACTGGGCCAATAGGAGGGCCCCCCTCCGCAGTCGCGGTCGGTGGAGGAGTGCCGGCCGGGCGGTGACGTGGGGCGGGGGAGGGGCAGGGTGGGGGGTAGCAAAGTATGGATTACGGACCTATACAGGTAAGTAAACATTTAAATCAATGAAACGATTTCGTTGCGCGCACTGCATCGCCAAATGCGATGCAGTGCGCGCAACGAAATTCGTTTTATTGATTTAAATGTTTACTTACCTGTGTAGGTCCGTAATCCATACTTTGCTACCCCCCACCCTGCCCCTCCCCCGCCCCACGTCACCGCCCGGCCGGCACTCCTCCACCGACCGCGACTGCCCCTCCGCTAGGCCTAGGCTCGCTCTACCATGGTTCTGAAGCCCAGGGGAGGGGCCCCTCCCGTGGGCACAATTGTAAGGAGCTACCTTTCTCTCAGATTAGATGATCAGGGGTCAGGAGAGGACTCGTGTGCCGTGGCCCGGCTGTGACACACTGGTGTGGGGCCCTGTCTTCGTGTGCTGAGAGCGGGGCCCTGGGCAGCTGCCCACACTGCCCATGCCTAGCGCCGGCCCTGGGTGAGGGGGATAATACATTTTGACGAGAGAAGAGGGTGCAAATGAGGATTGGAGGAGCAGGAGAGACTCAGAGGATCAGAAAGTAGCTCATGATGCACTACAATACACATCACCAGTTGAAGGATGCAACTCTGCCAATCAAAATTCGGCGAGACTTTGGGTAGGACAGACACGAGACAGTTTACGGAGTATAGCCATCAGATCATGAGCAAGGGGTGGGCAAACTCTTAAGTCTGTATTGGATACAGTACGCATGTTTGCCGACAGACAGCTGAATCTGTCTATTGACGAGACCTACAAAGGAAAACCAACTTCCAATTCACATGTTGATGCATGTGTGAAAGTACATCAAGCTGCTAACGATATGCACTTCTTTGTAGATTCCCGCTGACGCGCCATGGGATGCACCACATGCTGCAGAATGGGACAAGATGACGATGAAAGATTTTATAGACAGTGTTTGCTGGACAGCGTAAGTCGAGAGAAACGTTTTATTGTGAAACCTGAAAATAATACATAAATTGTTGTATATTAATGTAAAATTGAATCAATCACCTTGCAAGAATCTATGTAATTTTCTTTCTGTGGCTCTGGAATGTATTCTCAAAGGTCATTTGTGTTACTCCTTTGCTGTAAGCCTAATTTAGAAGGCTGTGTTTTAGATGACCTATTTTCTCAATTATTTTGTTTACTCGTTATAATACGAAATTCCACTAAACAAAACAGTTCATCTTAAGGTAAAACGGCAGTTCTTTGTAGAATATTTTTATTTTGTCAATGAAATTTGCCCTATTTTATGGTTGCATGTTACAAGTGTAAGAAACGCCTAGGGCCAGTAGCTGTTATAACGTACCTCTGAAGTGCAGGTTTGCACTTACTTTTTTACTGACCAGCTAGTGCAAAAACGTTTGCATGAAACCAGTGCAAAAATGCAATATTTGCTCTGGGTAATAACTGTAAATGTCGTTCGGCCCTGGGGCTGTATTATGATCGGCTTTTCCTGACAGCGCGGGACAGAGTGCCTATTTTATGCCTGAAGTACGAAAAGTGAATTCATTTAACCGCATATTTCTCAGAGTTAGCGCTTTATTTTCAGATTGCACAGCTTAAAAAAAGAGAGAGGCACACCTTGCATGCAGCGCCCGAGCTGTGTTATCTGAAAATAAAGCACTACTCTAAGAAATAACGGTACAAATGAAACGAAATGAAAAATACATTTATAAAGCGCACTAATTCCCGAGGGAGTCTAGGCACCGATGCTCATAAGAGAAGGATGCAAGCACAAGGAGATGATGGACGGAGCGCTGAAACTTTTCGGACACCCACCCCCAGTCACAGATCTTGGTTGAATCCATCATCGTTCTCTAGCTCACTTCCCCACCCAAATTCAGACCCAGCTATATGCAAATCAGTCTTGACCCTGTGCCTCATGGGAACAGTCCAGCCCCTACTGCCAAGCCAGGTCTTCCCTTGAACGGAAACAAGCATCCTGGGACCGGTTTCGGGGTAACACCCCTCATCAGCCAGGTGAAATTACTTCACTTTACGCACTGCAGGAGCATAAGCAGGTGCTTGGCTCTGTGTTTCTCCAAAAAAGTAAATTGAGATATGGCCCCTGAACCTTGTGTGAACACGTGACACCAGTGCAAAATCGCAATAGAAAATAGTCATCTCACAGAGTCTGTAAAATGTAAAAACATAGTAAAAAGAAGGAAAGAGAAGCATATGTTTAAAAGGGAACTTATAAGAACTTTATCTTAGTTAGGCATCCTTAGGCAAGATTTCAGGAATGAAAACAACTATTTTAACCTTTTATTAGAAGTAAGATGAATTGATATAAATACAAAAAAAAGTACAGCGAAATAGAATCAAACTTAAATGGCTTATGAATAAGACATATATTAAAGGAAACATTTCAGTTTAGACCAGGCCAGTTATGTGACCACAGAGCTTCCGTTATCTACGGTAGAGGTGTGCAAAACAGTGAATTTATCCTTGTAAATTTCACCAAATTTCTTGAAAACTATGTGAAGTTATGCAAAAATAAGCTTTTAACACGAAGTGTGATTCTATGGTACCTCGTGTGACTTCGTGTTAAAAAGCAATGCAAGATACCAGTAGGAGATTGACCTTGACAAGATATTTTATGTAGGAACCAGTCTCCCTGGGCCAAAATATTGCATGAATTTCAGATAATGCAAAGTTCTAGAATTGTGTCAGTTTTGTCGGTGTAAATTTAATTTAATGCAGGCCGCCTCTTCGTATGAAATTCCGTTCCACTCTATTGCAGTAGTTAAACTACACCATCTAGGCCCTGCAGTGAGTGCTTGTAGTAAGCATCTTCATAGTTGCCAGAGACTCAGCTTATCTAGGGGTGGTGTATCAGCAGGAAGAGGCAGAAGACTGGCACAGGGTCAGACTTCTTGGGCCCAAACTGAAGTTTTCTACAGAGACCTCATGAGCAATCTTGGAACATCCGGACAAACTGAATCAACAGACGTTCTTGAAATGTAATCTCGGCCTAGATAACAAAGTTCAAATATGCCTCGGCAGCTCGACTGAAACAGGCTTTGCTGGTAAAATTCAACTCAGAGCAGTGCAGAGACTTAAAGCTTCAAGGAATGATTAAGTTCGACGAAAAAAAGTAATGATTAATTTAATTGGTATTTTGTGACATTAACAAGCTTGTGGAAAGTCTCGGAGGCGAGCCAGGAAACCATGTCATTATAGTAGCTAAGTCGTGACACTTGTCCTTTCAAGTTTACATTTGCCATTGAATAAGCCACCTTTGAGTGCAAGAATACATGAATAATAAACTGTCTTGCTTGGCCTCAGAAAAAAGCCTGCAATGCCTTCTGCGTATTAAAGTTAAAACTTAAAACGCTTACTCGGATTGTACCGAAACCAGATGCAGATGGTTTTAAATGACATTGTAACTCAGACAGCTGTACACTACCAAAAATTATTAATTTTGACTGGCTCCGAACAGATCGCATATCACCAAGCCTTTTTCCAGGAATAACTTGCTGTGAAGATCAGAGTTCTAGTGAAGAACTATAGACATAGTGTTCACTTAGCTCACAGAATGTGCCTGAAATAAAAAACAAAACTGTTCTTATCTGGGCTACTACAAGTTCCTGAAATAAATTAGTTCCTTAATATATTCCTTTCACTTTGTATTATATTTTTAATGTGTTCCAAGTCTTGTGTAGTCCATGGCAGTTTTGACTATGTATGCACTCTGACCCCTAAAACATGGGGAAATTGGTGAATCCCTGATTGGCATAATTAACTGTTTTATAATGCCACAGTATATGGGGCATAAATACACCCGGTCACCTGTGGACTGCAGCACTTATTGTGTCATCCACTAGTGTTATAAAATATACCATGGCTTTAGGCCTATCATTGTAGCTTGACTGCTGCAGTGTAAAACCTGCAGTGCGTCCTGTAAAAATAACACTTTTTGGCAGGTAAAAGGCCTCCCTTTTAAATATTAGTAAGTCACCCGTATGTAAGCCTTGTATCCCAAAAGGCAGGGTGCATGGTACTTAAAAGTGGGACATGTAGAAAACTAATGTTACCATGTCTCTACCGAGATAAGGACCTAAAATCTATTTTCACTGTGGCAGGCCAATCTGTGCAATGTAGAAAAACAGAGTGCAGATTAAAATACTAATAATGTATTTGGAATGGGTTAAGCTAGAAAAGTTATTAAACCACTATTTTTAATAGATATTAAAAAAACAAATCAGAGGTAGGGTTGTCCCAAGGACGTTTTGCATGATTAGTTAGGGACTTCCAGCATTTGGAGTAGCAGAGTATTGTCTACATATCAGATTTCTATTTATTAACACACTCTGTGTACATTATTCCAAATTATTTTTTTGTTTCTTATGTCCATTATTCTGCGTTGTTTGGGCTTCTCGTTTCCCATGTGTATATAAGTATTCTTTTTTGGCTACTCCATGAAATTATAAAGTTATATATATTTTTTGCTAACTAGAGCGTCCAGGCTTTCCTTTTTCTTCTTTTCCTAATTCCTTTCTTCCTTCTCTTTCATCCATTCATCTCAACAATAACCCATGCTTTTGTTGCAATTTATCTGTGGCAAAAGCAGTCTTTTGGAATTTGTTTATGCTCCACAGGACAAGATTTGAACTGATGTCTTATTCAGCAATATGGTGTCTACAGACCTGCCAGCAGACATGGTGTCACTGTGTGTCACACAATATCAGCTCTGCTCATACAGTGTTTTGGTGCGGAGATAATATCACACAGTAGGTCACAACATGAGCTTGAAGTCTCTCCATAGTGTGGGTTTCCATCTTGTGTTTGGAGTTGGGGCATGGCAGGTTAACCAGTCATGCTGTTGTGCATGACAGGTGATGCAAACTCCTCTGAAGATTAGCGGCAGCCTCAAAACCTCTTCATGTTTTACAGTGGGTGGTGTCTGTGCTTGGCACAAAGCCCCGCCCTTCTCCAATGCCCCACCCTCTCATGCCTTGTAAATGTAATGGTGTTAAGGTCCCAAACCTTTCCAGACCCACCCCTATAAGCCCTCACCTTCTCTCACTCTGTGAGATTTATCTCAAAGTTTACAGGTTTGTCTCCATTTTTTTGGGGTACAGAATATTATCACTCTAGTTGTTCATTAGAAATCTCTAGAGGAGCAACAGTAGGCCTGTGGGAAGTCAACATAGAGACAGCTGCTGCTGTTGAAAGTACATGTTTCACTCATCCTTCCAGACTTATTTCTGACACAGATGAGGAAGATGTTTGAGAGTTTATAGAAATGTGTCATTGTTTTAGCATTCCAGAATGTTAACTGTAATTTCTATGACAAAATGAAACATCATTTAGTACATTTCTCCACTCTCATCTGTTGGAAAAGATTTTAATTCAACAGGTCCTATCCTACCATCTTGGCGTTTAGGTGTGAGGCATTTTTGGAATGAATATTAATGTTAGTGCTCTAGTTGTTCTTTGGAATTCTGTGATGAAACTGCACTAGAACACTAAGGAACCAGCTTATAGCTCGCTGCTCCTGTGGGAAGTACATGTTTTACTCAACATATCAGACTTTCCTCTCTAATGACAGAGGAAGGTGTTTGTGAATTTATGAACAATATGTCCTCCTTTTAGCCTTTGGGGCCCTTACCATCATTTTCATGAGAAATCAAGTGGAAAAAAACATTTTCCTTCACTCATGGTTCAACAAACCCCTGTAGAATGTCAGCATTAGCTTGCACTTAGTGAAATCATCTTAGAATGCATAACAATTCTTAAAATTAGTATGTCACCACCAACAAATGATTTATATTGCAAATAAAATCTGTATCACCCTATATATCCTTTTAGTAACCCTCAAAATCAGCCTTCCACTATAATGCATTTCATAGTGACAAAAATGGCAGACCCTTATCAGCCAAAAAACTCCAACAGCTGTGCCTCTTTGAACCTTACACTCAACTAGTCCTGTGAAAACACACCCTCTAACAAACACATTTTGTGAATTTCAATCCTGATTTAAAGGGTCTGATTTACAAAACCAATATTAGCCAGGGTAGGGTACTCCCAAGTTGGTACTAACCAAGGTAGAATAGGCCCCTCAACTTAGCCTTGGAGCCATAAGACTCCACACTTGGGAATGCCCTAGCCATCAGATAATATTGTTACAGTTCTTACATATTTAAAAAATCTTCTGTTTAGTATGGCTGTGCAGTGCACTGGAATATATGCAAACAAATTATATAGAAAAACATGTAGGTTATAACAATAATGGCAACTAATAGAGCATATAGTATACACAGAATTGGATCTTGATACCTAATAACCTATGCAGAGGTTTGAACACTAAGGCGAGTCACTTACAGAAACCAATATTGTGCATGTGTCCAGTTGGTGATAAGTAGTATTATTTGTTGACCATCAGAGATTGTACAGGAAATGGGTGGTGAAGGTAGAAAGCTCATCATGATGTTAGGATGAAAAGAGATGGGACCTACTAGAAAACTGCAGTAGAATTTTATACTACTGATGGGAAGTATGGTAATTGAGGATTTAGTGTAGTCATCAGATCATTGATACAGATTTTTCTTTTGTTGGGTAGGATTAGGCTGCAGTGGAGGTGCAAGCTAAGCACCTTTCATAATTAAAGTGTGCACATAGAATGCACTCTGATTGAGAAGGGGTGATTGAGTCCAGAGTAAAGAGCATAGAGAATACAAGCAATTTTGGTGTTGAGGATGTTGGGGAGAGAATTATCTTGGTCTTATGTAGGTTTAGCTTGTGGTAGAGCTGTGCCATTAATTGGTAGATAGCAGGTAGACAGGATTTTGTGTAAATAATTTTCTTAGGTATTTTATGTTTATAAAACATTACATCTTGTCCAGCATGCAACATATTAACAGTTGAGTCATCACATAAATCCAAATGAAACATCACGGACTGTCATCAAATTGCAAAGAGTGACATAAGATGCAAAGGAAATCCTATAATATTAGCTTTCAAACCAACTAATATAACACCTCAACCCCACCTCCAGTCCTCCCCCGAAATTACATTTGTCAGCCACCTATCCCACAAGTTATGATGCAAACCATCCTGCAAGCTTCATCCTGGGTGCTGTAATCACCTGTCTCTTCAAACAGGAGGGCCTCCCCATAACCCTCAATCGAACAAAGCCGGCGCCCTCCATCTAGGAGGAAGCATGATACTTGGGAGGCCATTTCATGTGACTGTACAGCGGCTTCCTTTTGGCTGCGAAGTGAAGTGGAGTGCCATTCATATTATTAGCCAATTGATCCATGGCCAGAATTGTCCAGAGCCTGTGGTACCATTGAGAGAGTGGTGGATTATCCCTCTTCTCCCAGTGGAAGACTATTGTTAGCTTGACTGCCCCGATGCACTGTAGCACCATGTGCCAATCATGTTTTGACATTTCTTGTTTAGTGGGCCTCAAGCCAGCAACAGAACCTCCAGGACAAAGGGTATTTGATATCCTAGAATCTCAAGGTTGCCACCCCCTCATAAATGGGACAAACCAATGGGTACTCCCACCAAACATGCAATCCCTCCCCCCTGGTTCTGGAATCGCTCTAACAATTTGGATTAACATTTGGGAACATTTGACACAAGCAGGAGGGAGTATAATGCCATCCCAACCAGGGTTTATAATGAATCTCCCTACTCAAAACAAGCTTAGAAGATGAATGGATATCCCAAATTAGCCATTCCCACTGCTTTGGAGATATCTGTGCACCCAAAGCCAGTTCCCATTCCTTATTATGGTGCCAAGTCTGAAGAGCCTCCTGAGCAAGCAAAACTTGATATAAATTAGATTTAGTGCCTCTCAAGCCCACCAGTTTGGGGAAAAAAAGCTTTCAGAGAAGTCCTATGTTGAGTTGCACCCTGTCGGGTTATTAGATTAGTGACCCAATGGTGAAGCAGTGCACATTGCAAACAGCCCGCTCATAAAGACCAAAGTTGGTCTTACATTGCAGGAATGTCTTAGGCCTGGAGGCCTCAAACATATCCACAAGTGTCCTACACCCCTTCTCCATTCTTGGAATGCAGTGCCCTATGTAGCAGGGTAAATCCTTTATTATAATGAGTGAGTGTATATGATGAGGGTTCAGTCACCAATCCTGGGCTTCTATATAGGTGTCCCATACTCAGAGGGTTGTGGCGATTGCTGTGCTGACATATGGAATTGTCGGCCTAAGCTTTTTATCCAAAAAGAACAATTGATGGACAGAATGCAGAACAATGTCATACATTCACCCCAGTACAGAGATCTGGGCCTAAATCCATCGTTTTTTTGCTCACCATGCCATTCCAGTTTGGACCCAGCCATATGCAAATCAGTCTTGATCCTGCACCCAATGGGAACAGTCCAGCCCGAACTGCCAAGCCAGGTCCTCCGTGGACTGGAACCAAGCATCTTAGGACCGGTTTCGGGGTTTCACCCCTCATCAGCCAGGATAGCTTGACTCCAGTGGCATGGAGAGCATGGGACACACGTCTGGGCATACCTGTCCCACTCGGGGTGACAAATGCAAAAAGAACCATTGATGGACAGAATTCAGAACAATGTCATACATTCACCCCAGTACAGAGATCTGGGCCTAAATCCATTGTTTTTTTGCTCACCTTGCCATTCCAGTTTGGACCCTGCCATATGCAAATCAGTCTTGATCCTGCACCCAATGGGAACAGTCCAGCCCAAACTGCCAAGCCAGGTCCTCCCTGGACTGGAACCAAGCATCCTAGGACTGGTTTCGGGGTTCCACTTGCCACTGGAGTCAAGCTATCCTGGCTGAAGAGTGGTGAAACCCCGAAACCGGTCCTAGGATGCTTGTTTCCAGTCCAGGGAGGACCTGGCCTGGCAGTTCGGGCTGGACTGTTCCCATTGGGCACAGGGTCAAGACTGATTTGCATATAGCTGGGTACAAACTGGAATGGCATGGTGAGCAAAAAAACGATGGATTTAGGCCCAGATCTCTGTACTGGGGTGAATGTATGACATTGTTCTGCATTCTGTCCATCAATTGTTGTTTTTGCATTTGTCACCCCGAGTGGTAAGGGTATGCCCAGACGTGGGTCCCGTGCTCTCCATGCCACTGGAGTCAAGCTTTCCTGGCTGAAGAAGGGTGAAACCCCGAAACCGGTCCTAGGATGCTTGTTTCCAGTCCAGGGAGGACCTGGCCTGGCAGTTCGGGCTGGACTGTTCCCATTGGGCACAGGGTCAAGACTGATTTGCATATGGCTGGGTTCAAACTGGAATGGCATGGTGAGCAAAAAAACGATGGATTTAGGCCCAGATCTCTGTACTGGGGTGAATGTATGACATTGTTCTGCATTCTGTCCATTGTTGTTGTCTGCATTGTTGTTTTTGCATTTGTCACCCCGAGTGGTAAGGGTATGCCCAGACGTGGGTCCCGTGCTCTCCATGCCACTGGAGTCAAGCTATCCTGGCTGAAGAAGGGTGAAACTCCGAAACCGGTCCTAGGATGCTTGTTTCCAGTCCAGGGAGGATCTGGCCTGGCAGTTCGGGCTGGACTGTTCCCATTGGGCACAGGGTCAAGACTGATTTGCAAATGGCTGGGTTCAAACTGGAATGGCATGGTGAGCAAAAAAACGATGGATTTAGGCCCAGATCTCTGTACTGGGGTGAATGTATGACATTGTTCTGCATTCTGTCCATCAATTGTTGTTTTTGCATTTGTCACCCCGAGTGGTAAGGGTATGCCCAGACGTGGGTCCCGTGCTCTCCATGCCACTGGAGTCAAGCTATCTTGGCTGAAGAGGGGTGAAACCCCGAAACCGGTCCTAGGATGCTTGTTTCCAGTCCAGGGAGGACCTGGCCTGGCAGTTCAGGCTGGACTGTTCCCGTTGGGCACAGGGTCAAGACTGATTTGCATATGGCTGGGTTCAAACTGGAATGGCATGGTGAGCAAAAAAACGATGGATTTAGGCCCAGATCTCTGTACTGGGGTGAATGTATGACATTGTTCTGCATTCTGTCCATCAATTGTTGTTTTTGCATTAAGCTTTTTATCCAACCATACCAGGTCCCAAAGAGGCCTTCGGGCAATGGCGTGGCCCATGTGCCTCCAGTTCTACTCTGATTCCACCATGGACCATTCCACAGCTATCCTCATCTGAAACACCACATAGTAGAGAGAAATATCAGGTAGGGCCAACCCTCAACTCATCTCTTCTGCGATACTCTGGGCACCTTCCTCTCTCTAGACAAAACATAGTAGTTGTTGTTATATTTGTTTGAGATTTCCTTTATTAACTCAGATCGAGAGGGCCTGGAACATTTGTAATGATTGCAGGAGTGTATTGATTTTAATGACATTGATGCTGCCTCTCCATGCTATGATCAAGTGGCCTCAGGGTTCTAAGTGCCTGCAAATAGAGGACAATAATGGGGGGGAAATTAGAGTGGAACAGCTCACCCCAGGATGTCCTGTTAATCTGCATGCCCAAGTAGCTGATAGGTTTCTTAGCCCAGCAGAAGGGAAATTCCCTAGGAGATGGGCCACTTCTTCAGCTGGTACAGTTAAATTGAGGACCTTAGATATAGATCATAATTGATTTTATTCTCGGAGAATCACTTGAAGGCCTGTTAAAGGGAGTGTATTGCTGGAAGGGACGATCACGGGGACCCCAAAGTCAGCATCACATTGTCCACATAATGGTAAAGTGTGTGGACCCACCACGCCTCGGATTCCTGGGGTATTCCAAGGGGTCTATGAAAAGGGCAAATAAAAGTAGGAATAAAGAGCACCGCTGGCGAGAGCTTCGGTATAGCTGAAAGTCCTGGGACATTTGGCCGTTCAGAGTGACCCTATCTTTGGGACTGGTGTAGTTGGGTTAGACCACATTTAAAAAGCTCAGGCTGATGCCGATGAGCAGGAGGGGTAAGAATGAGAAGGACCATTGCACCCAGTCAAAGGCTTTTTCTGCGTCTAGCAACGGCAGGATCGCTGGAATTTCTTTAGGGAAGCCTTTTCATGAGGTGGATGGCTACGCTTATGCTTTCATGAATCTGACGTCCCTGCACAAATTCACTCTGGCCTGGGCGGATCAGGGACGGGAGGACCTCATTGAGGCAGGTGGCCAGGATCTTCGTATATAGTTAATGCAAGAGCTAGAATGGGTAAGGGCAGGGCACCTCACACTGCAAAACACACAAAATAATAAATGCTGTAAGAGGGCGGCTTCGCTTGCACTGCACCAACAAAGCTGAACGCACTCTTTTGCACTTAAAAAAAGAGGTTATTTGTTACTGGGGATATGGTCGGTATGCAGCTGGCCCGCACTGGTAATGTTTTGTCTGATGATACGGCTAAGCTTAAGGAGTTTTCTGTTTTCCCTTGGACTTTTCATCTGGGGAGGCATGTTTGGTACCCCAACAAGTTGCTTACCTTAATGATGTAAAGCTTTCTCAGATTACTGAGACTCAGGGACTCCATGGACAGGCCCATACTGCAGGAGGAAGTGAGAGCAGCCATAAAAGCACCCTTTTTTAACTTATGCACTAAAGTGGGCTTCACGACTCAACAATAACAATAGGAGAGTCAATAATCTCGGCCCTCCCCAAACCTGGCAAGGACATGCAAAAAGGTGCGTCCTACCTCCCAATTGCACTTTTGAATATTGAAGCAAAACTACATATGAAGATACCCGCTTGAGCCGTTCTTGATTCCCTAAGACCTGTCTTGAAGATGCAAGGCCCCTCGGGCTACTCCAACTGGCCAGGTCTCACTTCCTTGAAGATGTGCCAGGATCATTTCTCCCCAGTGGAACACCTGAGGAGACCTCAGGCTGAGGAATTCCGAAAAAGGAGAAGGCCTGGGACCTCTCAGGTCAAAGGATAGGCCAAATGGATATGCCCAGCGGTACTTGACTCCACCTCCCCGTAATTTTAGTTATCCCCCTGAATTCTTATCTTTACTATAGGGTGGCCTGGCCAACATCCTGGTATATAGAACAAGTATATTCCCTGAAGAAGGCATTGCTAAGCTGCCAGGCTTTGTTTAAAATGTCTACCTTTTCCGAATAGTGAAACTTAATCAGGATATATCTTGGTTTCTGTTGCTGAACTCACCATTTAGAGCCCACCTTGTGGACCCTGTCAAGGTGCACCCCTCTAAGCCCATCTCCCAAACATGTTAGACAAAAGGCTGGTCATGATAGCATCCAAGTTAGGCTCTGGGAACTTTTCACTCAGACCGCATATCAGTAAGTTTTCCCTTCGGGAGTGGTTCTCCAAATCCTCCAACATGTCTAGGGCCAACCTTGGTTGTTGTTCTACTGTGAAGGAAAAAGATGACGTGGCTACATGCTGCTCTCCTACAGTATCCAACTATGCCTTAGTATCTAGTTGCATTGACTTGCCAAGTCAATGTCTGTGTGCAGTTCTTGAATCTTGGAGCCTAGGTTGGAAGGCATATTAGCTATTATCAAAGTCTTGGCGTTGTTCATCTCTCAATTACATTTGGAATGCCTGGATATTTCTTTGTGAGGGCTATATCGCCCAGGCCTGCACGAGCCTCTCGCGCCTCCAGGGTGATGTCTCCTATGGCGTCTTGCCCCCCCCCCCGCCCCAGTCGAAATAAGGAAGTAGACTCCCCTTGAATGTGCTTTTTTCTTATGGGGCATGTGGAGCCCTCCAATAGCCCCGCCTCACCTGGGGAATAACACTGGGAATGCCTCTGTTCTCCATGAGGTTGCAAGAAAGAGAGCACCGAGGATTAAGGATCTTAGGGTCACAGGGAACAAGCGCTCACTTCATCTTGTTCTGACTGCTCTGTGCTTGCCAGATCACTTAGCACACTGGCATAGTGGCACTTGGAGCTGCCAGTTAGCTCCCCACAGGCTAGGGACCAGTCGTTTTTTAAAAAGGCTTCCACAATTCAGAAAACTGGGCCAAGAGGAGGGAGAACGCAGCCCTTATTCATGTTGTCTCTCAGGGTCCCAGATCAGTTCACCATGCTTTGTTCGGCAGTCAGCTCTGGGCACTGAGATGCGTTATCTTGGGTCTCCTGCATGACAGTAGGGTAGCGTTTCTCCTTTGAGCCCTGGGAAGGAATCACAGCCAATCCTCAGCGCTCACTGTCCTAGGCCTTGCGCCCATCAGTAGTGGCAATATCAGCAGGCCTGCCGGGATTGGGGTCTGGCACACATGAACCGCTGTTCCCCTGCCCTGGGCCCAGCTCTTTGACTGCCAGTCTGGGGCTCTTGGAGCGCTGTCCTCGCAGCAGCAATCTGGGGCCGGGATTTCCTCCTCCCAGGTAGAGTCCCTTCTCAAAGAGGGAGTTAAGACATCTGTCGGCAGTTTGGAGCCCCGGGGGACATCGAGACATGTGCTGAAATTTGCGCAGGCTGGGAGCTGAGTTGGAAAACATCTAGATTGTCTGCCATCCTGACCACTAACCTTGGTAGACAGTTTTTGATATGATGCTTGACAGGCACATGATGGTGGAAGAGGAAGAGTTGATTGTCATTGGTGAACCTGTGGTGAGCGGACCCAAATGGGGAGTTCATATTGTATATGTTAGAAATAGGGGTCTCTAATTGTCAAAGGCAGGTACCTTTGTCCAAGTAGGGACCCTTGCTTCTAGTCAGGGTAAGGGGGATACACACTTTAGATAACCCCTGCTCCCCCCCTTGATAGCTTGGCACGAGCAGGCAGGCTTATCTCAAAGGCAATGTGTAAAGTGCTTGTACTCAAAACACACAGTAACACAGTGAAAACACCACAAATGGACACCACACCAGTTTACAAAAATACGGTATCTTTATCTAAACTAAACAAGACCAAAACGACAAAAATCCAACATACATATGTCAAAATAGCACTTAAAAACAGTTACTTGCAGAAATAGCACTTGTAGAAACAAATAGCTCCAACTGGGGCTATTACGACGTCGTGACAGGCATAAATCCAATCTACGGTGCCGACCACAAGGTGCGCAGCATCGGGCACAGAGTAATACAGACCCCCAAACAACAGTACCTTGGAAAACGAAGTCTATGGATGATGCACGGCGAAGTGGAGGTGAGGCGTTGGTGCTGAGGTGGAGGCCGGTTCCCTGGTTGCCACAGGGGAGGTGAGGCGTCATGTACACGAGGAGGCGACGTGACGAGTCCAGGACATGGGAAGACTGTGGCGGCTGTGGTGAGGCGTCGGTTCCGGTGAGGCGATGCGAGGTCGAAGAGTTCGTGAAGTCACCCTTGTCGGTTATCGGCTCTGCAATAACGGGATGCAGGTGCTGGCGGGGACGGCGTTGGTGCTAGCGCTGGCGTCAGGAAGGCCAATAACTGCAGGCGTCGAAGAGCGTCTGAGCTGCTTTGCAGGCGGGGCGGTGTGACGTGCACTTCACCAGCAGTGTCCCCAGCCTCAGTGCACTTTGTGGTGTCGCTGACGGCGTAGGGGATTATTCGGCGTAGGGGGTTATTCTTGCTTCTTTTAAGTTTCTTCTAGCTCACAACAGCAGGAACAACCTCCAGAGGCCCAAAACTGAAATAGGCACCTCCTGGCAGGTCAGAACTCCCAGCAGTGGAGTTCAGGGGAGCTGGTGGTGAAGTCTTTGTGTTCCTGAGACTTCAGAACAGGAAGCCAGCACACACAAACCCTTGGAGATTGTTCTTCAAGCAGGTTCTAGGCAAAGTTCCAGTCTTTGTCCTCTTCCTTGGGAGAAGCAGCAACTGCAGGCCAACCCAGCAAAGCACACAGCAAAGGGGCAGTACTCCTCCTTACAGCTCTCCAGCTCTTCTCCTTGGCAAAATGTTCCTCTTGAGTCCAGAAGTGATCTAATTCTCTGGGATTTAAGGTCCACTAGTTATACCCCATTTTGTTTTTGTTCTCTTTGTGGCAAGGGACTCTGAGCCCAGTCCAAACCAGTTCTGTCCTCTCTAGTGCAGCATCACTACAGAAGGTGGAGACAGAATTGTGCAGAAGAGACTCTGCCTATTTAGGTGTTAGTGAAACTCCTCCCACCACTCTAAATGCAGCCAAGGTCTATTCAGCTCAGCTCTGAGTCACCCAGGAAAGGCAGGACACACCTCAACCCCCCTTGTGGCTGTCTACAGTGAATGCACATCCCCAGCCCGTCACTCAAAAACCAGCCAGTCAATGCACAAACCAGCAGAGGCACACAGAATGGTTAAATAAGAAAATGCCTACTTTCTAAAAGTGGCATTTTCAAACACACAATTTATAAACCATCTCCCTAGAAAGATGTGTTATTAAATTCTGACTTCATAGAGCCTAAACTCAATTTCTCTATCTTGTCCCAATGGTAATTAATGCTTGTAAAATGTTACAAAGTAACTCCTGTTTTAGCCTATGGGACAGATAGCCTTTCAATTGTGAAAAACTAAATTGGCAGTATTTCACTATCGGCACATGTAAAACTTACCAGCACATGTCCTACCTTTTACCTACACTGCACCCTTCCCTTGGGGGTACCTTGGGCCTTCCTGAGGGGTGTCTTACATGTAAGAAAAGGGAAGGTTAGAGGCACTTGCCAGGTCGACATGGCAGTTTAAAACTGCACGCAGACACTGCAGTGGCAGGTCTGATATACCTTTACGGGGCTACTTATGTGGGGGCACAATCAGTGCTGCAGGCCCACTAGTAGCATTTGATTTACAAGTCCTGGGCACACTTAGTGTACTTGCCTATGGGCTTACCAGTAAATCAAATATGTCAATCAGAATAACAATTTACACAGGGAGCACATGCACTTTGACACTGATCAGCATGGGCAAAGTGTCCAAGGCATCTAAGCCAGCAAAAAAGAAATCCAGCACAGCATCAAAAATATAGGGGGTAGAAGCAAAAAGTCAGGGGAAACCACGCCAAGGATGCCAAGTCTAACAGTATACCAGTTGATTAATTTTTGTTTCACATGCTTGAGTCACATAACCATAATGCCATAGAAATCAATGCAATGCCTAACTCTGTATGGTCTATTGTATAGTGGGTGCTGAAGAGCGAGCAAGATGGTGAACATGGTTGGTTAATATGCCTGCTCTCTAATTCTCTTTCTGCACAGTGCTGCAAAACGCTTTGCTACTCTCTTTGTGAATGTCAATGTTACCAGTGAGACCCACCAAGTTTCTGCCCTCTGGTTCCTATGGTACGTGAAGCTCTGCGGTGGACCAAACCGAATATTTTCAGTCACCAATGGGGGACAGGTACAGTGATTTGCTCACTTCTTTAGCCACTAAATATGGTTGCATTTTTTAAAGTACTACAGCAGTCCTTCTACGCTAGAGCTTGACGGCACATATACAGTGTTCTGTATAAACATTAGAACACATGGAACACTTCTGAAGTTGGCTCTGCATCCTTACAGACTTTACACTGCTTTTCCAAAATATATAATTGTATTGGTCAAGTCATTTCTTTATGAAGTAGTGATTACTGTGTTATGTTCTTATCAATCACTTTTCTTCATGGGTGTAGGAAATCTGCCTTGTCTACACGGTCTGCCCTCGTTTTCCTTTTTATTGACACTATTGTTCTGGTATTGCATGTTCTCTGTTCCCAAATATGAAGAATTGGTTTCATCCAATTGGTTTATTTAAGTTTGTCATAAGGTTATTGTAAGTCAGTGCCGAAATTGCCTGGGGCATGAAAGTTAAATGTTGTATGTGGGCAGCAGTGTACTGGGAAGGTATGGGGAGCAAAAAAAGTTGTCTTTAGGCCCAAATCTCTGTACTGGAGTGAATGTTTGACATTGTGCACCATTCGGTCCATCAGTTGTTCTTTTTGCATTTGTCACCATGAGTGGGACGGGTATGCCCAGAGGTGGGTTCCGTGCTCTCTATGCCACTGGAGTCAAGCTAGACTGGCTGCTGAGGGGTGATGCCCCGAAACCGGTCCCAGGATGCTTGTTTCCAGTCCAGGGAGGACCTGGCCTGGCAGTTCGGGCCGGACTGTTACCACGGGGAACAGGGTCAAAACTGATTTGCATATGGCTGGGTCTGAACTGGAAAGGCATGGGGAACAAAAAAACGATGGATTTAGGCCCAGATCTCTGTACTAGGGTGAATGTTTCACATTGTGCAGCATTCTGTCCATCAATTGTTCTTTTTGCATTTGTCACCCCGAGTGGGACGGGTATGCCCAGACTTGGGTTCCATGCTCTCCATGCCTCTGGAGTCAAGCTAGCCTGGCTGATGAGCGGTGATGCCCCAAAACCGGTCCCAGGATGCTTGTTTTCAGTTCAGGAAGGACCTGGCCTGGCACTTCGGGCTGGATTGTTCCCACGGGGAACAGGGTCAAGACTGATTTGCATGGCTGGGTCTGAACTGGAAAGGCATGGGGAGCAAAAATATGGTGGATTTAGGCCCAGATCCCTGTACTGGGGTGAATGTTTGACATTGTGCATCATTGTGTCCATCAATTGTTCTTTTTGCATTTGTTACCCTGAGTGGGACATGTATGCCCAGACGTGGGTTCCGTGCTCTCCATGCCACTGGAGTCAAGCTAGCCTGGCTGATGAGGAGTGATGCCCCAAAACCAGTCCCAAGATGCTTGTTTCCAGTCCAGGGAGGACCTGGCCTGGCAGTTCGGGCTAGACTTTTACCACGGGGAACAGGGTCAAGACTGATTTGCATATGGCTGGGTCTAAACTGGAAAGGCATGGGGAGCGAAAAAACAATGGATTTAGGCCCAGATCTCTGTACTGGGGTGAATGTTTGACATTTTGCAGTATTCTGTCCATCAATTGTTCTTTTTGAAATTGCCCTGGGCATGGAAGTTAAATTTTGTATGTGGGTGGCAGTGTGTATTTACACCACTCACATGTATGACAAGTGAGTGTATGGCTACAGAGAGAGCCATTGTGCTTGGGATGAACTGCAATTTATAATCACCACAGTGTCACATGGCAAGGACACTTGCTTACACATTTGATATGGTAGAATGCACACCATATTAATCAATACTTTTTTTGGAGCTCAAAGCAATGATGAGTGCGTGCTATCCTGGAACGCGCTCTGTCAGTGCGTTAGGAAATGTCTATGAAAACAATAGGAGCCTCGTCAGGCACCCAACCCAGGATGCACAGCATGTATAAGTAAGTCGTCCAATAAAGTTCAGACCTCTTTTATCCATGTTTCAATCCATTTTATTTCAGCAGTAATTCCAAGTTAATCCATCATTTTAAATGTTCATAATTCCATGTTTAACACTAGTTCCACGAGTGTCTGCCAGGTTTTACTCTTATGACACACAGACATTCATTTTGTATAATCCAATGTGTAAAATTCAATCCCAATGCATTTCGGGCACTTTTCCCTTCCTCAGGGGTAGTTATAATATTATCAAAGTAAAACCTCGTGTTATAGATGTGCATTGCTTATACATTTTATAAATATCCTACAACTGTGCTAAAATGTATGCTCTCTATGCAGTAAAACACTTCATTCAGTGACTTCCAAAAACATAACCCGTGCTAAATCAGTGCACACATTCCGTTCTTTGTGAAAAAAAACCATGCATTATAAACCTACCATGCTCCTTAATTCGTTACTGGTGTTCAAACCCGATGTTCTGTGCAGCCTAAACCCAATCTGACCCTCCCGCTTCAACTTGAGCATGCACGTGTAATAACAAACAAAGAAACCATCAAAAATGAATGTGTGCCCCCAAAAACATTTTTGAAGTGCCAAAGCTACAGAACTGTGAAGCAAACTAATCTACAACATATCTCCACCATGTGATGTGAAACGGCGCGTTTTCATTATCTATGCGTGCTCAGCTACACTTGCTTTCCCATGTAGAAAACCCTACATTTCTATATTAGCTAAGTCACCTCTGAAGTGAGTATTGTAAGCCCACACGGCGAAGTGCTCACTGTATAAAAGTATGACATGCTAAATGTTAAGGAAAAAGGTTGTCCCCGCTTGTGGGAACTTTTTCAGGAGTCCCAATACAGACAGGGGTTACTAGTCTCAGATAGTGAACCTTTTAGTGCTGGTGTTAGGCCCAAACCTGAGCATCAGGTACACCTCTTTATCACATGACCTCCAGGATTGTGTAATCAAGCAGTCCAAGTCCTACTCAGGAATTTGTTGTGGGGTAGAAGCTCAGATCGCATAGAAACATCTATTAGTAATCAATGAGTCAAGTACTTTTACCCAAAGCAACAACTTATTTTACTTTAGTCACACAACACAATACTGTACATACAGTTTTAGAGGACAAGATAAAGGCAGTAAACCATAGTCAACATGAAAATCTCTGTGTAGACGCCACCAGCAATTGTTGTTCCACATGCTAAGGCAATTGGTATCTTCCCAGTGCAAGTTCATATTGGTGTTCTATACAGGAACTGATGCGATTAGGTCTCTGGTTCCCGTTGCTGGGTTTCTCTTCTTCCCGCCTATTTTGTCTCATAGCAAGTTCAGATACTTAGCAGTTTGCAAGGAAAGAAAATGTTACAGTTCTCTTTGTGAGGCAGTTCCATTGCACTGTCTCTTAAATTCTGTTCTGTTCTGAGTGGCTCAGTCCACTCTGCCTGGAGGCAAGGCAGTGACACCATTGGAGAAGCCCAGTCATCGATTAAGAAAAATGGCAGGAAAGTCCCTTCTACATTCCAGAACCCTTCTTTGTGCTCCACTCTGATGTCTGATCTTTGTACTAAGTGCCTCATTTACAAACTTTTGAAGCATGGCAGCGCAGCAGGCCTTCCTGCTGCGCTGCCGTGCGTCAAAAGAAAAGGGCAGGAATGCACCGTATCTGCAAGATACGGTGCATTCCTGTCCTTCTCCCCTGCGGCGGCGCACAAACAGGAGCCGTGCGCCAACGCAGACACCCTTGTGCCATGGTACAAGGGTGCCTGCGTTGCAGGGATGATTGTTTTTGTGCAGGAAGGGACACTTTCCTGCACAAAAACAATCATTGTTGGCATTTTGCTCTTTCTATGTGTGCAGAAGAATGCAGCACGCATAGAAAGAGGAAAAAATGAGAAGAAATAAAAGTATTTTATGTCATAAATCTAGGAATGCTTGAGATTCCATGGGTGTTGTGTGGGAACACCCACAGCAATACCCATGGAACGCCCCTTTCACGCAGTGTTCTGCGTGAAAGGAGCACATATTTACAAGGCCTTGAAAAGCCACGTAAATTGGCTTTGTGTGGCCTTGTAAATATGCTGCGGCACATTGCACCACCGGAGCGTCAAAAAAGTGCTGCTGCGGTGGCACAAAAGTGCCGCTAGGGCCTTGTAAATGAGGCCCAAGAAAGGCCAAAAGCATCAAAAGTTTGTCAATGAGGCCATTAGAGTCCAGCACTGGGTCCGGTTTTGGGCAGTTCTTGCATTTTGCATATTCCTCTCGGACTGGTCCAGCCATTGTCTTTGTTTTCAGGTACAAGCAGGAATGTGGGGTGGACTTGGGAGTCTTTTGTTAAGGGAACCACAAAACAAAGGCAAAAAGGAGGGAGAGACTGCGCCGCTCAACTACTTGTTAACCTGTGGGGCGTAGCACTTCTAGTGACCAATATAGCTGGAAAGGGCAGGAGGATTTTCCTACACTTCAAAAGGATGTTCTGTCTCCTATCTTCAACACCCTAGTGTTTGGTCCATTACAAAGGACCTCGGGAATACTTTGGAGAAACCCTGTAATTCGCATTGCCCACTATGGCTCTTTCTCACTCTCCATCTTATGTACCACTTTGGTTCACTCTCATATATCACACTTGTTCCACATGCACTCCACTGTACATTTTTACTACAACCACATGCGTCATCTATGTCCTAAATGGATGGAGTAATGAAACACTTACAGGGGATGACAGATAGATGAAAAATTAAACATGAGAGTCTAGTAGGCAACTCCTGATGGCAGGTAAAATGGCTTGTTCTGTGACTACAACTGGTTACTGCCCTGATTGTCAGTTTTCTACAGCCTGGTGAGCTGACAGTAGTCACACTCAAAAAAGTCATAGTACAGTTGGTGTGGCCCTCAAAACCACAAAACCCACTCCACATCTCATGTGTGGTGAAATGGAAATCAGCAATAATTGCTATGAGGAACATAATCCAGGGGTGCACGCTCTCAAAGGCTATGTGGGGGGGGGGGGGTGGAGTCTTTTCTCTCTTAACAGACACCCCAGAAGATCAAAATGCCACAGGTTCAATCAACTATTAGAGACATCCAGCCATTGGAATGGGATGAAAGATGAATGGAGTGTCCCTTCCTGCACTTAAACAACCATTATAAAAATGACGATTTGCAACTTCTATGTGTGCTGCACAATGCAGCACACATAGGAGTTACAAATCGCCATTCTGGACCTGCCTAGACTTATGAGCATCTCACCTGTCATGACAAATTTGCTTTGGCTTCCTGTTCTTAAAAGAAAACATTTGGGAGCAGGATGTGGAGAGGCTGATGCTGCAAGCTGGCCAGCTGACCTAAGCAGCCTTTGGAGCAGAGGAGACAGAAGGCTGGGGGCCCCGGATGCCAATCTCCTGTCAGGGCCTAACAGCCCTACAGTGTACCCTCAGCACCAGGACTGGAGCCCCGATACTCCTGGTGGTTGTGGAGGCCATGTTGGCCCTGGGGGGCTGTGGGCCAGGGGTGCTGAGGCTGATGCTGCATGCTGGTCACTGACCATAGAAGCAGAGGAGACAGGAGCCTGGAGGGCCCTGACCCCCAATCTCCTGCAGGGGCCAGCAGCACTACAGTGTACCCTCAACACCAGGACTGGAGTCCCGATACCCCTGGCGTTGCGGCGGCCATGTTGGGCTGTGGGACAGTGGTGCTTGGACATCTGGGTCTGCAGCTCCTAAGACCTCTGGTCCAACTGTACTGGAGGTGACTCTACCTTCTTTTGGGGGGCAGATGTAGTGTGCTCTCACCCATCTTCCTCATGGATAGTTGGGTGCGAGGGCCCTGTGGGTCCTGTTTAATAGGCAGCATACCTGATTTGACACGTGACTGGACCACCAGGACCATACAGGCTATACATCCACAGCCAATGTCTCAGAGGTGCTGCCCTGCTGTCTGTGGGACCCAAGGGTTAGCTGCTTGCCATAAATACTTCATCACAGGACTTAAGCACCTGCTCCATCACCCAATCCTCTAACACACTGGGGTCCTCCTCTTACAGTGACTCCCTGAGGGTGCTGTGACATGGGAGTAGACAGCACAGAGACCCTTGGTGCCCAAATGTAACACTGTGAATTATACAACTGATCTCACATTTACACTCTGCATCGATACAGCCCTATAGTGACCAAGGACCCCCGGGGCACACATCCCTAACCATTGGTATATTGCAGGCAGCAGTGGCCCAGCAGCATGGTAAAATTTATAAATATGCAAGAACGCCGACCGGTGTCCAGCGGGCCGAGGTGCAGTGGTAGCCCTCCAGGACCAGATATCATTGACACAAATACTCTATGCCATCTCTGACACCTGGAAATTTATGGAGATGCAAATCATAGGTGTGGGGGCCAAGGTGAGGCTCCTATGCCACAATCTTAGGAAACTAGCTGTGGGGTTGTAGACACCAAAACTAGCATCTCAACTGCGGAGAACACTGTGCCCAAACTGTCTGATGAAGTAGCTCATCTGAAGTGTGTGGTGAGCCTTCTGGAACAGAGGGCTGAAGAGGATGTATGACGATACCACGCATGCATTACATCGCATGCCATTAGATAGCGGTTTTAACAACGCAAGTCGTTACAACGACTTGCGTTGGAGGGCGCTAGACTTAGGAGTAGTTTAATTTACTATTCCAACTCCAGCCTACGTACAGTAGGGAAGGTGTTGGATAGTAATTTAAACTACTCCTTGTCCTATAGCGCCCTCCAGTGCAAGTCATTGTAACGACTTTCGTTGTAAAAACCGCAATCTAATGGCATGCGATGTAATGCATGCGTTCTAAAGGTTGTTTCCCGCTGAAGATGCAGAAGAAAGGTCAAGATGAAACAATCTCTAGAACCTAAGGGTCCCCGAAGGGTCTGAGGGTGCACATCCTGAACCTTTTCTAGATGCCTGGCTCAGTCCAAGATCCTAGTGGATTCACTGTCGTCCTGCTTCATAATTGAGAGAACGCACAGGACTCTGATGCCTAGACCACCACCCGGGAGGTGCCAAAGGCCCTGATCACCACTTTTCTAAGTTATGCTGACAGATATGCCATCCTCTGCCAGTCTCAGACTCAGAAGGAACTCTTTCTGGAGGGGGCCCCGAGTCAGCATACACCAGCACCATACACTGCATGTGCAGCAATTGGGGAGATTGATTAGGGCAGTTAAGCAGAAGCTGAGAGCGATGCAGCTTGTATACATGACCGTCTTACCTGCAAAACTGAAAGTTTTGCATTCAAATCACATTTCTTCGAGACACCCCAAGAAGTCTGGGACTGGCTGGAGGTATGGAAACCACGTGTCAGCAGTGTGGTGCGTGGCCAATCGCCTGCCCAGAGAGAGCAGCATGGCAGTATCTGGACCTTCCGACTTGCGACATGTGTCTCACGGAAACGAGTACCGAGAGACAACACAATGAAGAACCCCAGCACAGTCACTCACCTAGCAATGATGGAAGGGATGACGAAGATGGCAGAGATGGGTCATCGAGGCCAGACTCTGCCCGACCAGAGAACACTAATAAACCCCAGATTCTCACATATACTTGTTTTCTTTTGGTACCGTTGCACATTTGGGACACACCTTGGTAGTGGGTATTTCTGGAGATGCAGAGATGATGGCCTGGAGACTTTCGGGGATGGAAAGGCACTGGCACTGACTGAATTAATCACAACTAAGGGTCGGTAGTTATCATTCAAAAGGGGGCTGGCACTTCTCTTGGGACCATCTTCTCCTATCACATGGTTCAAATGTTGGGGTGGGGCAACAGATGCTTCAGTTCAGAAAGTATTGGAAAGGGGGGCATTTGGGTTTTAGTTTTGGTAGGTTTCTTCAGTTCTTGCCTGCTCATTCACTGTTTTAAGCATCATGCATTTTGTGTCGTATTCATGCAGGGGACCCACTTGATTAGTACAAGATGTTCCCTCCTGGCTTGAGCAGATACACCAGGATTTATTACTCTAGATATACGACAAACTCCTGAGGCATGACAGTGCTGCTACACAAGCAGTTGCCGATACAAGTCTTGAAAGTAACCCATGGTGACCTGGCAGGGTTTACAATACTGGATGGCATGGTGGGAGACACACGATGGGTGTCAGCTTCTATGTACGAGCAATCGGCCTTAGTTAGCGAGACTCTGAATGTACTCACAAAGCACATACTGAATTCCCCAGTGGGTATAAAAATCCTCGTACACTTTTATCTCTGTCATGGATGTAGATAAGGATGCAGGCAGAACTGTGAATACCGCAGATCAGTTCTCTTGCCTTAATGGGCAAGGTCCGGGATCCTTCATGATACCTGGTGCGTAATATATCTTAACTCTGTCCAGTTCACTCACTACTACCACACGCATAAATCATCCGCCAGCTTAAACTATATTTGTATTAACCCTACAGGCATAGGGTGACTAGTGGAGGCCCAAATACTTTCTCGTGCCCTGTCAGATCACTCTCCCACACTGGGTAAATTTAGTCATCCTGAAGTGCATAGGGATTGGACATGGAGACTAAGTGCATGGTGGTTCCAAGATGGGCACTTGGAATTTATTAGGGGTTATATTGTAGACTGCTTTGCTTAAAACACAGGCATGGTTTCATCCCCTACTACGCTTTGAGAGGTGTTCAAGGAAGTTATCAGTGGGCAAGCTATCTACTATCAAGATGCTACCAAGCAGCACAGGAATTCGAGAGGTCTTGGCCGTGGAAACCCAGATTAGGGAGCTAGAGGATAAATGACAGACAAACACGAGGATCAGCTGCAGAGTTTTTTGGAACTAATACGTTTATCATTTAGACAAAAACTGCTTGACTCTGCTTGACTCTGCTGCATCTGCTGATGACACTACCCAGTTCCGTATATAGGAAGTAGAGTAGAAGGCCAGAATGGTCCAGTATTGGCTGCCCATTAAAGACCTGGATCTGCAATTTATTACATGCCTGACCGATGCCAAGGGAGTTAGTATAATGGATCACCAAGACATTGCACAAGAATTTGCATGCTACTTTAAGTCCCTGTATTTTGCATGGACTCCAGCCGATGCAGAATGCATGAGGCCCATTATAGAAGGCTTACCAATCCAGAGCCTTCCCTCTTCGGATCACCAAAGATTGGATGAACAGCTAAGTGAAGAACGAAAATGGGAGGTCCTAATGGGTCTTCCACATGGGAAAAATCCTGGTCCAAATGTTTTATCCTTAGAAATATTTTGGAGATACGCATCCCACCTCACCCCCCTACTTTTGAGTATCTTTGAGAAGGCCCATAATACTGAGATACTATCACAAGAGTTAAGGGGAGCGACTATATCAGTTATATTGAAAATGGATAAGCCTCCTTTAAACTGGAGGCCAAGAAACTTGCCAAGGTATTGGCTAATAGTTTACTCACAGTAATACGCAGTCTGTTGGGATGTGATTAAAATGGCTTCTTACACAGTCATAGCACACAACACTGTCTGAGGTGAGTTGACGCTATTCTCGCCAGGTCACTGGATTGCAGGGAGCAGCGAGCCCTGGTCTCCATAGATTTAGAGAAGGGCTTTGATTTGGTGCATTGGCCATTTCTTTTTCGCCTTTTGGACGGGATACGTTTTGGACCAGTTTTCCACTGTTTCATAGAGCTACTATACATTGATCCTTGGACACGCATAAGGATTAATGGCACAATGTCCAAGCCCTTTCATATAAAAAGGGGCACCAAACAAGGGTGCCCCTTGTCATCACTTCCTTTCTCTTTAACATTAGAACCCCTGGCAGAGTGGATCCACCATGATGCACAAATGCACGAGTTCTTATGGCCATCCTCAAGAGAAGACAGGCCCCACAGTGTCTACCTCACTTAACGCGCATGTTGCAAATTTACAGGAAAGCTTCAGGCTTATCCATGAACTGGACGAAGACTACTTATTTCCCAGTACCTGGTGACTACGCCGACTGTCAGAGGTCAATGGGCCGGAGACCATTTTAAGTATCTGGGCATGCAAGTTGCTCTCTATAAGAAGTGGGCATGGGATTAAAATATAACCGCTTTAGTTGCACATATGGAATCATGGAACTCGCTGCTGCTGAATGTGGCGAGTAAGGGGTGCTTTATTTAAAATGATCTCTCTTTCCTGGCTAGTTTACATCCTTCAGAACTTCCCATATGAATACCACTCTCCATTTTATAAACATTATAAACAGCAATGTTACAGTTTTCATGGGCCAGTGAGCAACATTGAATAGCGTATTGGAAGTGTGTTTTATCACCACATGAAAGGGGTTTGGGATTAGCAGATGTTCAATTACCTTGATGGTGGCAGAGTTGGAATGCCTAAAGCCACATGGCCTTCTACACGTGCTGTATGGGACTGGGACATATATGCACTTAGCTCCAGCTCCCCTCGCCGACCAACAGGACAGGCCTGGCTTGCTGGCATTGGGCCCTCCAATAGATCAAGTCGGATAGAGTTCAGACTTTTGAAATGCCACAACGGGAGGGCACATGGTTGGAACATACTGTAGAATTGGCCGGCTTTCAAGCATGGGACCCTTATTGGCATCTCCAAGAAAGGAGATATCTGGGAGGGGAGCCTTATACAACCTTTCCTCAATCGGGTGAGGATGTATAATATGTATCGCACACAATTGTGTCTATATCTACAGTTAATGCAATGTGTTAGAGGCAAACAGAGGCATCCTTATTAAAGTCCCCGACCATAATCCACTAGATGTGCAAGTCACACAGTCAGCTATATTGAGCAAAGGCATTTTGAGACTTTATCATACATTGGTAGCCAATACCCCTTTTCCTCTGGTGGTGTTGAGAGACAGGTGAATGCAAGATGTAAGTTCTATAGATGATGCATTTGGGTGGATGCAAGAAAGGCTCCACGGGTACTGGCGATCTTTGTGAGACTGCACCTCATTCAGCTGAAATAGCTCTTAAGAGTATACTATAGCCCATCCAGGCTTAGCCAAATGACGCAGGGCCTTACTCCTAGCTGTCTAAGATGTAGAAGTAAGTTAGGTACCTTTTATCATATAATGTGGACATGTCTTATTCTAAAGTGATACTGGTCACAAATTCGCTCGAAACTCACGGAGTTGGAGGGTAGAACGGACGTAGCTGATCACAATGGCACTTTTGGATGAATGGTGTGGTCCGGGGGCTACCAGAACCCTGGTGGCACTTGGACATTTAACTGCCAAATGCAATATAACCCTTCACTGGCACTCTTTTAGAACTCCCCTATGCAGAAGTGGACACATGGATTGGACTGATGTTGCAGGGCAGAGGAATATATTTACAGATCCTGGGGCTGTCCCCCCAAAGCATGAAAATATGATGTATGTGGCTTAACTACTCCTCTACAGCAGGGTTCTAGGTGAAGACACCTTTTACATGTACGCATTTGTACTCCTGATCTGTTTGATTGTGTAAAATGCAAAACTGTATTGTGATGCAACTTTGTTTTGTTATGATTTCATACCATGCTTTTCCTGTAAAAACAAACAATGTGGTAAAAATCAGGAGTGACCAGAGTTTCCTCCTGAGGCTGATGTGCATCCTGTCCCCTAATGATCATGCTTGGCAACCAGTTTCAGAGCTTTCATTATTTCTATTCTGATTCAATCCGGTTCTCAGGTGACCATTTATTGGATGTTCCTACCCTGACTATGGATTCCTCCTGCATCCCTGGCTACTGATTGCACTCAGCATATTCAGATTCAGCAGATTCATCACGCCCCCATTTGTTCTCTTGGTGGTGCTGTTTTGGAGTTTTTACCCATTTCCTGTCACTTGGTTGTGATTCATTCTACAATTTTTGACTTACATTAAGGTCTGTCAATTTTGATAGTCTGCCCCAGTACTAGTGCTGAGTACATTTTTCTTGCTTGTAGCACTGCCTGAACCCACTGGAACAATTTTCAGGGGGTTCCTTGGCCTTATCCCCTTAGTGCTCATATTCTTGTTAGTCTTGATGATGGCCTTGAGTTCACGTCAAAGTTCAAAATTTCATAGACTCCCATCTAGTTAGACTCCTGTTACCATGTTGTTCCTTGCCATCTCTGAGTCTTGAGTCCACTGTACTGTTGTGTGTACAATTTACATGTCTTGCATTTGTTGCACAGTGTGATCACAGTTTGAACACTATATGAAATTTATTATTGAATAATAAGGTGTCTTAACTTTCTGAATGGAATGAATGTGTAGGAATGGGCTCATTGCTTACAAATATTGATTACATTTTAGATTACTAATGCTTCCAACAACTTTGTAATTATTTTTAAGAAGTGAGTTCATAGTGAATATTGGGCAGCCCTTGTATTTTTTTAATGCTCACATCAGTACTGGCATAGTCCTAGCTAAGAAGGCCTCTGGCCCTGGCAGGGGCCTGGGCACAATGATGTGAATACCAAGCAAGCAGAGAGCACTCTATTTGTCTTGTACCACTAGTTCGACCATGGCCATCTTGTTGTTGACTTCTACCTCAACCCTGGCAAACAGGTACTGCAGTCCTTCCCTACTGGCCACCAGGTCATTGCTATTGGTACTAAGAAGAATCTCCTCAGTTTGAGATAACTTCCTCGAAACCATAATCCCTTAGGTACAAACTTTCCTACTATTGATACCCAGCTCACTAACAAACCCCACAGTGTTTGGCACACTGCGGTCATTTGCTCTAATATCCGGGCTGGGTGTGCACTGGGGTAAATCCTGTCTCTTTCCCTTCACCCCCGGAATGGAAGATCCTCACCTAGAGGTGGATGGGATGGTGGTCCACTGGCAACCGGTGGCATTCCGATACTTGGGTATACACATCTATCATGATGACCGTGATCTTTTAGATGGTAACATCTCCAGGGCAGTTACAGCACTCAAATCGAATTTTGGATGACGCTGAACCTGTCTGTTATAGGCAGGGTGGAATTGATCAAGATGGTAATGCTGCCTCGTCTTCTTTACTATTTCGCCAATCTCCCGCTTTATCCACCTGCCTCTTTTTTTCATTCCCTCGAAGGGATCATCAGGGCCTTTATCTGGATTAATACGCGGTGCAGGGTGGCATTGAAGAAGCTGTACTATCCACGGGCACAGGGTGGGCTGGCCTTACCCAATTTAGAACATTATTTTTTGGCATCCCAGATATTGTGGGTGGTGAAATGGGTGGAGGAGCTATACCTGACAGATTCGGCTGAACGAGAGCCCCCGTACTCCCTGGATAGGATCCTTTTCCTTTTTCACCCCGCGAACAGATCCTACGAACCGCTACCATTGCTGGTCCGGATTGCACAGAAATGCTTTCGTAGGGCACTGCGACTCACCAGACATGTCACACCGTACTAACCCGTTTTGCCCCTACAAGGTATGCCGACAGCGAGGGGGCGGGTCCGGGCAGCGGACCTCACGGACTGGTTGGGGGCCGGTATATCCACATTGGGTGATTTGTAGGGAGAGGGTGAGCTACGGCCATTCTTCTCATTAACGGAAGAGGAAGGAGTCCCTCCGGGCCGGTTCATGATGCATGCTGCCTGGACGGCCATGATGTGCTGCTGGTGGGGTGACATCTCACAGGAACCCTCAACACACCTTCTAATACAGTATGTGCAGGTGTTGGGCACGGGGAGACATCTAGTGAAATGGTTCGCTGAGTCGATCCGAGAACACACCATGGTGGACTTAACGCCGCTCCGTATTAAATGGGAAGCGGACCGGGAGAGACCATACACAGACTGGTCCACGGCCTTTGAAAGCCCCAGATTGATCCCAAGAAACGCTCGCTTCAGACTAATCCAATTTTATGTAGTCCATAGGGCATACCTATCTCCAGACAAGATTAATAAGTATTTTAACAGATTAGACGCGTGCTGTCCTCGATGTACACTAGTAAATGCGGATCTGTTACACATGCTTTGGTACTGCTCTGCTTTGCAGCCGTATTGGGATGGGGTGATCCGTGCGCTGGCTGCTAGCACCGATAGGGAGCTGCCGCGGTCATGGGAGGTATGCATATTAGGGATTTTTCCTAGAAGCAAAAAACATAAAGCATCTTCTAGGTTTCTGGACCTAGGCTTAGTAGTAGCCAAACGGCTTATTACATGCCGGTGAAAGGCGGAGGAACCCCCTCCGTTGAAAGCGTGGTTTCACTCTATGTTGAATTGGGCACAGGCGGAGGCGGTCTCGTTACTCAGAGAGGATACGTTGGGCCTTCGTAAATTTCCTATCTCCACGGCATGGAATGTAATGGTGTGCACGCTACATGGGTTGCTAATTCCGGTAGACCCATCCGACACTCCTACCACTGTTACGCATTGATTTCTGTATGTATGGTACTATGACCTACCTCGTGAACTGAACACTATGGAGTGCCCCATATACCCCACACTATAGTTAATTGATTCTATGTGTTTACATAAAGTAAAGGCATGACTGTATGTACAGTAATTCCTGCACTGATTTATGATAAAGTCCCCCCTTTTCTTTTCTTTGACCATCTCTGTGGGGATCCTGCTTTCCTTCCTCGCCCCCCTTATTTGGTTATGTTCTTGGGTTTCTGTTATCTAAAAGTTTGTTTGACTGCTTGGCTAATTGAGCTGACATGGCAGAGTGAAGCCATACGAAATGTATATATGCAACCAATCTGTGCATGTATAATTTGTCCATTCTGCATTGCAACTAAGATAAGCTGTTATGTAAAAAGAGTTTGTTTAAGCGTGAAATCTGGGGTAGGATATTTACTGTTACCAAGTTTGAACTGTCATTACATGGGTTGTCGTGCCCCGGCAATGTTATGTTGGACATTATATCTTGTGGACTATCTACTGGTTCTATATGACAATATTTATTTTGTTAACTGTAGTATTCAATGTGAAAACTTAATAAACAGATCAAACAAAAAAACAAACCCTACAGTGTTTGGATAGATGGGCTTAAGAGCATCCGTCTCCCTTCTCAAGATTCAACAGTCACTATGATGAATGCCTGTGGGCGCTCATTGGTACCCATCCCTACCTGTAGTATGCTACCTAGTAAGGGTGCATCATGCATTGGGTTCTTAACTGGACAATTCTTCTTGTGATGACCTTCCTTGTGGCACCTATAAAATGTCTCCACCATGGTCAAAGAGGGGTCTCTTTCCCTCCTTTTTCTATGTAGTTTTGACTAGATGCAAAGTTCCCTTTAGGCTTCTGTCCCAATCAGGACCCATAGGAACCAATATAGGCCTTCCTTTCTGGTTTGGAACCTTCATGCTGGGAGCTGTTCATCCCTATAAATTTAGGAGTATCCTACACCAGCCCCTTGTGCTAACGAGTTGTGACCCAACTGAGCACGTTTCTGTGAATCTCTTTCTGTCAGATCAGATAAGTTCTGCCTGAGTGGTGTTGAGCATTCCTCCCTGAGTTGCTCTGCAACCTTCAGTTGGTTAAGAGACTGGTAATCTTTTGCTCCCGGCCCTCTCAAACACTCATTCCCGTCAAGCACTGTGTTATGGATCCAGTTTTCAAACTGAACGGCATTCAAGTTGTTTTCATAGAACCACTGTAAGTACTCATCTGGCTTCAGTCCAAATCCTCTAATTGCACATTCATGCATGTGCTCATTGGTTCAGATTTTCATTCTTAGGCATCTATCCAATGACCACAGAACATTCAACAGGAAGAGGTCTAAATATAGTTGCTGTCTTGCACTTGTCATTCAAACTTTGTTCTTGTCATGCAATATCAAATCTGTGAAACCACCCTATACATGTGTGCCAATTCTTGGTACTTTAGCAATGATTTTCTTTGACTCAGAGGAGGGATAACTGTTCCCAGAGCTAACCCCTTACTCTGCTGTTAACCTCTCTTTTCAGGGTAATCCTCTCATTCTCCAATTCCTCCTCTGTCTTACTCCTGTCTTTCATCATTATCTCTTTTATGGGCCATTTCATCCTGTCAACAGGTAAAAAGTTCAGATCTTCCACTAGAATCTGTTGCTGTCACCACTGTTAGTCTTCTTAAGCCCAGTGAAATGATGATGGTCATGCTCAGGAAAAGAAAGGCTCATTTGGTGTACCACTTCAAAACCACAGAGCATCGTTCTGGATCTCATTATGTGTCATAAGGTGCACTCAGTGCACACGCATGATTGTGATGTGTGTCCTAGCATGAACATAAAAAAGCAACATACCTCAGTGTCGGTAAACCTGGAGACAGGGACATATACTCTCCAGGCCCATACAGAGGATCTTTCTCTCCCAACAAAGCGGGTTGTCACTTAGTAGTTAAAGGCCCATGTTCCATGAGGAGGCATGGTTATGAATAATAGTCACTTCTATATCACTTGGCCCGGAAAAAGGCTAGAATGGTTGATCACAGTTATTTTCCTCTTAGTATTAAAATTCCAATCCACTGGTCAAAGTAGATTTTTTGTGGGAGGAAAACTGTAAATGTGTGCTTTGCTCTGCCTGTGAGTAAACGTTTTAAAAACTGGTTCATCACAGCTTTGCTCCAGAAACTGACGTGTGCTGGCAGATGATTCCATGGAATTATATAGTTTCAAAGTAAAAATAGAAAACATACAGTGCAAGTGATCTGATCCACTTACATTTCGCTATCTCATAATTGAGAGAGGCTATGTCAGACAGTATCATGATACTATACAAGCATTCTGGACATAGAATAATATAGACTGGGGCCATCTCTGGGGCTCAAAGGTTCTAACATACATGGCTTGAAGTACAAGGAAACCGAATCAATAAGTAAATCATACAATGAGGAATCTCACATTGACATAGTCAGTCTTCATAAAGTGTCTGCTGTATCAGTGGCCTACTAACATCCATTCTTATGCTTCAAAGCTGCTGTCAGACCTCGAGTCATTACTCATTTGAAACTTAAGATGCAGTTGTGCCCATAACAATATCTCATCAGCCGCTCCCTCATCTGTGCGTGACACTCTCATATATTGCTCTTCCGCCACCCCCCACTCTACCAAAGTATAGTAGCATTTGATAGAAATACCAAATACATTTGGCGCTTGAGCAATGGTTAGGAGTGTAGACACTGGTAAGATCAAATATAGGCATTGCATAGCTTTTTATTGTGCACTGTATGTTTCCCTATTTTATTTTTTTATTTTTTTTATTTTTGTTTAATAATTTTATTGAATTTTCAGAAAAAGTGGAACAACAAATGAACACATTATGAATAAAATATAACAATTAATATATTGGGAAAGAGGAAAAAAAAAAAAAAAAAAGACATGAAAGAGAAGAAAAGAAGAGAGAACTAAAGAAAAGAAGAATAAGGAAGAATGAAAAACAAAGAAAAAATTAAGAAATTAAGGTGCAGGTGCAATAGTAGAAAGATAAGATGTAAAAGGTAACCAAAGGAGGTCAGATTTAATTTTCTGAGAGAGATTAAGAGGAGAAACAGTAGAAATTCTGTGTTTGTCACAAATATAGTTCCACCAAGTTAATACAGAGAGTTTCGAGTTATCTTTCCAACAGGACAAAATCACTTTAAATGCCAGAGCAATGAACAGATCAAACAGCAAAGTAATATGATTAGGGGCGTCAAAATCAGATGAGGAGGACCCTAGAAAAACATTTTGTATAGTTAAAGGAATATTACATTGAAATATTATCATACATTTAGACCAAATAGATTGCCAGAACTTCAATACATTAAAACAGTCATAAAGTTGATGAATTAAAGTCCCTATGGAATCAGAACAGGACCAACATAGGGAGGAGGCATTAGGGGAAAACTTGGATATACTGACAGGGGTAAAAACAGCTCTACTGTAGATGAAATACAGAGATTGAGTGATGCGTGCGGCATTAGAAGTTTTAAACAACTTGAGCCATAATTTATCCCAACAAGAGATAGAGAGTGACAGGGATAAATCTGTTTCCCAGAGTAGTTCAACATTAGATTTAGGTCGTTCAGTAACTGGTGATAACAATAACTTATAAATAAAAGCAGCTTTAGGCCTATGATCCTGGGAAATGTTATATAATGGTGAAGATGGAGTGAGTAAGGGGAAGCTAAAGGGAAATTTTTAGAAGATAAGTATGATTGCAAAGCTGTTGATAATAAGAGATACTCATTAAGAAATGATTCAGGTAGATCATATTGTAGTTGTAAATCATGGAAGGGAATAACAGAATTATGTTGAATTAGTTGATAAATAAAGATAATTCCCTTCTCCTTCCAGTGTTTGTAATAAAATGATTTACGTTTATATTTGATAAATTTATTGTACCAAATAGTGGAGGACAAAAACCATTGTTATGGGTTTAGACCATCGGAAAAAATGTCATATAATAAGTGACGGGAGTATTTTAAAATAGGATTATCAGATAAAAAAGTGCAATTAGACATATATATTATACTTTGGAAAGAAAATTCTTTCAACAGGGAGCGCTCAAAAACAATCCAACGAGGGATAGGGATATCTGAAAAATCATGAATTAAGGCAAAATATTGACGAATTAAAAATGCAAAATGATACGATTTAAAATCAGGAAAGCGTACACCGCCTTCTGTTTTGGGACGTTTGAGTTTCATAAGAGCAATGCGGGGGTGTTTGTTATTCCATAAAAACTTTGTACAGATAGAATTAATTTGAGAAAAATATGAAACAGGAATCCGGAAGGGTAGCATGGATAGTGTATAAAGGATATGTGGCACAATCATCATTTTTATGGTATCTAATCTACCCCACCATGACAAGTGAAGAGGGGACCAGGAGAGTAGGAGCGATTGTATTTTGGACGTTAGAGCACTAAACGTGTAACTAATGGTAGTAGATAGGGTAGAGGAAAACCAAATACCAAGATATTTAATTTTTATGGGACACCAAGTAAAATTGGTATTGTTAAACATATATTGATAACAGAAAGAGTTTAAGGGGAGAACTTCTGTCTTAGAGAAGTTCAACTTATATCCAGAGATACTGGAATATAACCGAACCTCATCCAAAAAGGGAGGGAGAGAGGTATTAGGGTCAGCCATATATACCAGAATATCATCAGCATATGCTGATAGTTTTGTTTCTATAGAATTATGTGAAAAATCAGAGATACATGGGTTAATTCGAATACGTTCAAGGAAAGGTTCAAGACACAAAACAAATAACAAGGGTGAGAGGGGGCAACCTTGGCGTGTGCCTCTATATAACGGGAAAGATTTAGAAAAATGATTATTAACAAAGATATTAGCACGAGGAAAAGAATATAACAATTTAACATAAGAAATAAAATTTGGACCAAAACCAAACCATTGAAGTGTATTGAACATGAATTGCCAGTTTATACGGTCAAAAGCCTTTTCGGCATCTAAGGACAATGCTGCAAGTGGTGATTTGTACTTCCTCCCGAAGGAGATGACATTAGCAAACATGCGAGCATTGTCCGAAGCCAATCTGCCCTTAACAAAACCAGTTTGATCCGTCTTAACTAATAGTGGGATAATACTCTCAAGACGGGAGGCGAGGATTTTAGCAAATATCTTACAATCATAATTAATTAAGGATATGGGGCGATAATTTTTACAGAGGGAATGATCCTTATCAGGTTTGGGAATAAGGACTATCAAAGCATCCATAAAGGAGCCAGAAGCCTTGGAGTCTGCAATGAATGAATTAAAAAGGGCCAGTAATTTGGGAGCAAAAATAGAGGAAAAAGTGGAAAAAAATTCAACCGAGAGACCATCAGGACCTGGTGCTTTCGATTTATTCAAGGATTTAATAGCTACTATAATCTCTTGAAGAGTTACTTCTTCCTCTAGTAATTGAAATTGATCAGGAATTAAGGGGGTTGGGTAGGCCAGAAAAAAAGTATGGAAATTTTGACTAGAGGGATTCGTATCATCAGAATATAATGTTTGTTAATAATTATGGAAAACAGAAGCAATGTCTTCATCAGAGGTCGCTAAATTATTGGTAAATTCATTTAAGATAGGACCAATATTTTTTCGTTCAGATTTAATTTTTAGATAATTGGCTAACATCTTACCAGCTTTATTTTGACCCCCATGATATTTGGATTTAATTTTGAGAAGAACATTACACGCATCAATTGAGGCAAACTTGTTAAGAGCAGATTTGGCCTTAATTAAATCATGGAGAGGCGATGAAGATCTAGACGTAAAGTAATTATGTTTTAGTAATTTAAGTTGCATTAATAAAGTTGTATACTTGGCTTTAGCGGCTTTCTTCTTTTTGCGGAGTATGAAATAGCAAAAGCACGGAAAGAAGCTTTAAAGGCATCCCAGTTATTAGTGATAGATGTATCCAAAGGATTGTTAATGGCAAAAAATTCATTAATAAAAGTAATAGCTTCAGCTACAAAAGCATTATCTGTCAACAAAAAATTGTTAAGTTTCCAACGACCAAATTTTGGAGAACTCATGGAAAGGTCAAGAGCAGCAAAAACTGGTGCATGGTCAGAAATAAAGATAGATCCAATTTCAGAGGATTGAATAGATGGGAGTAGGGGTTTACTAACCAAAATGTAATCAATTCTGGATCGAGTATGATGTACATTAGAAAAAAGTGAACTCAAGATTGTCAGGGTTACAGGTCTTCCAAACATCGTATAATGAACGCGAGGCAATGGCAGATTGAAATGATTTATGGGTTTTATCAGGGTTAAATTTACATTTGGACTGTCTATCTGAAAATGGGTCTAACCATTGGTTAAAGTCCCCAGCAACAATAATATTCGGACCATCAATAGATGAGAGCAAGATCTTAATAATATTCCAAAAGGCTGGGTCTGGTTTAACAGGGCCATAAATATTCAATAAAACAAGTTCTTTATTCTGTATAACAACCTTAGCCATTACCCAGCGTCCATCACTATCACATTGTGTAGACAGAATCTGAGCATGAATCGACTTATGAAAAAGTATAGCAACCCCACCTTTCCGGTTAGGAGCAGAAGAATAAACAATTTGACCCACCCATTGTCTTTTCAATTTAAGTGACTCTATATCATTACAATGCGTTTCTTGAATAAATGAGACATGAGAGTTCAATTTAGGCAAATGAGAGAGTACCTTTTGACGTTTGACGGGGTTTCCAAGACCACGGACATTCCACGTGACAACATTACACATAATGGCGGGAAGGTAGGATAATACACGAATGGAGAAGACACACTTCAGGAGGGCAACTGGAAACAGAGAGACACCATATGTTATAGGAATACACTGCACAAACTGTATTGTAGGAAATAACAATAAAAGGTATAAACATCAAACAGCATAATAAAGAAAAACGAGCACTTAAAGAAATATAATGGAAGACAGACAGATATACCAAAAATCTATAATGGAAATGCACCATTGAAGAAAATAGGAGAAAAATAGAGTAATAGGAAACAAGTAGGAGAGAGTGAAGATAGAGTGATAGAGAGATTAGAAAAGTACATCGGACAAGGAAAAGAATCCAGATCTGAAGGAGAACTGGTAACAAGAGCAAAAAGAAAACAATAGAGAAAATAGAAGATAGATCAAGGAAAGGAATCCAGATCTAAGAGGGAAAGGTATCGAATGAGGCATGGGGCGCAACGGCACCGTAAGCAGACGGAACGACAGAGAGAAGGAAAAGAAGAAAATAGTAATATAAGCAGCCAAAGAGAATTAGAAAAGGAGAAGAGGCAGGAAAATTAGGAATGATGAGAAGAACCATCAACAGAATTCATTAGGAGACTTTGGAGAAAGGACTTCAATTTGGAAGGATCATCAAAAGAACGTGTCGAGCCCTCATGGGTAATTTTACACAAGCAGGGATGGAGAATGCCATATCGAATGTTCAGTTGTCTCATCTGAGGACGGAGAGCCAAAAATTATTTTCTTCTTGCATTGGTGGCATTAGAAAGATCTTGTGATAGGTAGACTGTATGACCAGACCATATGAGGCGGCGCTTCACTTTAGCTGCTGAAAGAACACGCATGAGATCAGTAAATTCAAGAAACAACATTATAATTCCTCTGGGTCTTGAAGCATTTGCTTGAAAACGCCAAGGCGATGAGCACGTTGGATATTAAGAGGAGGATCCATAGGAAGGTTTAAAAGTTCTGTCAATAAACGTTTCAGGAAAAGAAGAATATCTGGACCCTCAAGATTTTCCGGCAGACCATAAAGGCGCAGGTTGTTACGCCTATTACGATTTTCAAGATCTTCAGTATGAAGCTTGAGACGATGGATTTCCTGTTCCAAAACAGGGATCTTGGTTGATACATCATGTAAGTCACTGATGCGTTGCTCCATGTCAAGCACCTTAGCCTCCATACTAATCCACCGATCTTCAATTTGTTGAAGCTTCTCATTTGTTGTGGACATAAAAGATTTCAACCCCCTCACTTCATCCAAAATAGTATCCAAAACAGGATTTTGAGATGATAGAATGGGGGAGGGGGGGTCATTTTTAGATCTCTTGGGCTTAGCACCCGAAGACATAGCTCTGACAGAGAGTGGAGCCTCACTGGTCATTTTAAAACAACGTGAAGGGCGATGAGTAACTTTTAGAAGAGGTCCCAGTCTACCCATAAGCTTAGTAGTCACAAATAGAAATAAATGCCAGTTAATCAGAGAAAGAAAACGTGTGACACTCTCCCCAGAAGACAAAACGCCAGCTTGTCACAAAGGAGGAGAGATGCAGCGAAGATATTCATGCAGCACTACACCAAGATATATGGAAAATGCAAGGTGCTCAAAAATAGAATGAAAAATAAACACACATTCTAATCCATGTAGACCACATGCACAAAAGCATTAATTGGCATTATTGCATGAGAAGTCTAAAATTAGGCACACGTAATGAAAGGGAGAGTCATTTCCAAAAGTGCATAGAGGATCCCTCACGGAATGAAAAAACGCTGCATACAATGAATAGAACCCAACAAAGCCACTTTCTCTTTAGTATTTAATGAAGTGGGCATTGATCCAGAGGCAGGCGGCAGTTGCAGGAAGAAACACGTTGCTGCGCATCCACTAAAGAAAACGCCGGATTTACCTCAGAGGAGAGCAGGCGAGCGGCATGCACAAAATGGCGGCCGCTCGCATTTACGTGAGGCAAATCATCACCGCTGCCGCAGAATCGCTGTCGGTAGCCCAAGGAAGTCGGAAACGGTTCCGTTTGCCGCTCCGAGTGTTTAGGCGCTGAATTCCGTCTTCAAAACCTGCCGGAGTCTAGGCAGGACGGCTATATATTGTAGGAGAGCTCCGCGTCCGAGCGGAGCTCACGTAGAAGCCGCCATCTTGCTTCGGCGCGAGACCACGCCCCCCATGTTTCCCTAGTTTAATCATTTAAATATTTAAAGCCCTTGTCTTGTTTTTACAGAACATTTACTCTATGAAGTGTTGTGGCCCCTATTATATAGTGTAATGCCTTCCCCAGAAGTTCAACCTGAAGCAAAGTGTATCCACTATGACAGAGTTGAAATCCTGTTGAATTATAACAGAGTCAATGAAGTAGGACCGTGCATCTTCTTTAGTGGCGGCCTGCACTGATTGGGGTGCGGGGCGGGGACAGAGGTGAGGTGGGGGTGTAAAAAAATAAAATAACTTACCTTATGGCCGCCGATCCTCTCCTCCACGTCGGGACTCTGCCAAACAGGAACCAGGAAGCACCCAGGCTCCCCTGACCAATCACAATGCAGCATTGTGATTGGTCTGAGAGCCGTGGCTCGGCGCTCAGTTGGGGACTGGGGGCCTGGGCATGTTCACATAGGCTGTTATGCAGCCTGTATGGAGAACATGCGAAGTGCCCAAACTGTTTCGCCGGCCCCAGAGGCCCGGCCAAACAGTCATTGCGCGCTTGGAGTGGGCAAACCACTCCTCCCCTGCCCGGCGCTGAGAGCAGAGCAGCCCTGCCTGCAAAGCAGCACGGAAACATAAAATGATAATAACTTTGTTAATATCATTTTATGTTTCCTTTATTTACACTGCCTAAAATCAGTGGGGCATGCTCGTCCGCCTTAGCGGAGGAGCCGCCACTGATCTGCTTTCCTTAAACACACAGATTTTTTGGTAGCACTACTCTGACTTCCACTTAGGACTGATTACTGTATTATTGTCTCAGTCCTCGTGTGCTTCTTTTGTACTGGAATAAATCCTCCATTTAGTTACTCACAACTTAAGTGTAGCTAATCAAGAGCGTTTATTTAAAGTGCGCTCACTGTGATTGTGGGCAAAAGCCCACTTCAAACTTTTTTTCTGCGTTTAAAAGATGCCTTGGCAGGCCTCTTGTGCTTGGCCTCTCAGCACCATGTGCAAGATAAGCCTACCTCATATTATGTGAATTACGAGTCTTTATTAAGAACTCTTTGGTGGGAGATTCAGACTTTTTTGAGAGGTGAAGATGTGTCAGTATAAAAAAAAGCTCTGTTATTGAATGTTGCATGTCTTTTTCTAAAAGTATATTTTTTTCAAAGGTTAAAAAATACTTCCTAAATCCCTGCCTTGTATAATAGCAATCCCCTGATTGAAACAGTAATTATGAACTCAATCCATATGCTGATTGATATTTTCGGTGAATTGCCTGGATTGGCATGATTAGCAGAAAGGTAAGTTAAGGTGTGAAAGATTCTATTGAGCAGGGGTGATTATTATCTGGGAAACTAGCAACTGCCCAGTGCCACGTCTACCTTACTCTAACCCACATCTGAACCTCAGCTGATCCAGCAGAGCAGAGACAGAGATCCTCAACACGAAGAAAAGCCCAAACCATTCTGGGTTTAGCAATAAATTTGACATGAGGTCTTATGACTTGAACCAATTCCCTTAGTATTTTGGAAGACAAAGAGCTGAAAATGGCGCTACAAGACATTTTAGGGAAATATTGACTTTGTTTTCCAAAAGATTGACATTCTCTCAAGAGAATGTCAGGCTGTGCCAACACACATTGTAGGAGTGCGGAACATGAGGAATCGCTGCATCCCTGGACAACAAGAAAGAGTTTGGCCATTATCTCTGGATTGAACTGCATGCCAGAATTTGAGAGGCCAGCTTGCTGATTTATCCCCAGGTACCGCACGCATGTTTGCTTGCTGTTTGCTACCTCATTCTGTTCAACTTGATAAAACTCAGCGTTAAAGCCAACGGAAGGGGATGACCTCCGGGGGGCAAAAAAGCTACATTCGAAGATAACATTTTCCATCACAACAACATGCAACGAGTGGAGTCAATTTTCACCCATGTTTCACTAAAAGACCCATAGCGACATTTAAAAGATATTCGTCCTTTTTGATGTTTTTTTGTCGCGGCACATTTATTTCTATTGACATCACTGCTAACAATTTGACAAACTGAATTCTACTGAAAATATTTACAATTACTTTTGTCCATTTTGCTCCACTATATTTTTCAGAATTCGTAGTGTTAATTAGATAATACATTTTTGGTGTGAAGAATATACATTTAGTCCCACTGAGTAATATGCTAACGAATCATTTGCAATGATGAATTCTATTGTACATGTTTACGTTCACTTTTATCTATGTTGTTCCATTTTATTCATCCCAACCTGTTAATGTTTATTAGTTAATACATTTTTTACGCTTTTTATAACCCTGGACAGCACTTTCTCTTCTTTAATATTTTAAGTGTATTTAAAGCCTTTTCAAATATTTATTCAGCACCTTCCCAAGAGTTGGTCATAGCTTGTATGTCTGCAACATACTTCGGGGCATATTTACAAGAAGCTGGTGCATCCGTATAGATGCGTCATTTTTCCTGCGCTTGCGTGTGAAACCCTTGCGCCACTATGGATGTGCTGTATTTACAATACGGCGCACCGTGGCGCAAGGATTGACAGATGTGTCAGAAATTTTGATGCATCTGTCGTAGCAAAAGTCACGTATTGCTGGAGTCGTGTCGCAAGCACAACGCAACTCCAGCAATGCATGAGGAGGCCTATTCTTAATATACTGGTTCACTCCTTACGCCTGCTCCAAGCAGGTGTAGGGTTTTGACGCAGTGGCATCCTAGAATTGGCACAGTGAAATCTTGTAGATTTCACTGCGTCACTTCTACGAGGCTTTCCCGCGTGGGAACGCCCAAGGTGACACATCTCCCTAGATGCGTCACGTTGTAAATGGGCCACAACGTGGCGTATTGTTTAAGCCGCCACTGCGTCACAAAAAGTGACGCAACGGCGGTGCAAAAGTGTCGCAAGGGGCTTGTAATTCTGCCCCTTCCTTCTTAGTGTCTGTGGTGTGCCTTAAAGGATTGTGCTAAGGGGGGTGGGTTGAGTAAAGGAGCTGAAGTAGTACGTATTGTGTAAAGAAATAAGTGCAGGCAGTCAAAGTTTTTCTTAAGAGCCTGCTGCCGAATGCTGGGGCTGCCAATTACAAGGCTGTTTACTGTTGATCCCTTCTTCTGCTTCTGTCTTCTACAACCCTACATGTCCTGTCTCTTTATCTCATTCTTGCAGATTTTTTTTTATTCATGCTTTGTCACTTTTCAACTATTTCCTATTCTCTTTACTTCTCCCTTTACTGCTTTTCTCTCTCTCTTGCTCTTAGTTAAAGTCTGATGATAAAAACATGAGTCCCGGTACCCAAAAATGAGTGTTGGTGCTCACCAGCTACAACTTCCATCGCAAATTAAGCACTAAGCTTAGGGTAAGTCACAAGGTGGAAACACAGGTACTCTGTAATTATGCGTAAAACTAACATCAACCTTCTAGAGAAAGACTTTCATGGGAATGTTGTCTTTGGACCGGTCTGGCCAGTCCATGGCTGATGATTTCCCAGAGCGGTTGGTAGAGTGAAAACAGCCAACAATTTGTAAGTAAGTCAGTCTACAAGGTGATCATTTACTGTTTAATGAACACATGATGGGGAAAGATGCCTGTGCAGGGAGCAAGCATTTACAAGTTATCAGTATCGCTAGGCTCTTCACTATGCCCGATGAGAAAAGCAGGAAGTTGGCTGTTATCGTCATCCACCTTGTTGGGCACTGTCTCTTTTGGTTACTTGGCAGTTAATCAAGGTACTGAAGATGAAACTGAACAGAGCTCAAGCTATTCCCTCTTTGGATCCAGAGGCTTACCACCTTGGTAACTAAACAAGCAGCAAAGTAATTTCCAAAGAGAAATGCGCACCAATCCATCTGAAACCCTAGTTTTTGTGGAGATATTAGCTGGGTTTTCTCCCAAATTAAGAAGCTGGACAGTTATTGATCAAAACCTCACCCGCTGGATAGGCGATCCTAATGTCTGTCGGAAAGTGGTCCATACAGACAGGCTTCTTAAATGGACAGGCCCTGATTTAGAGATAAGTGGAAAATCCAATGTGTGGAGGTAAAGCAAAATACTTTGTTAGAGGATTCTTCCGTATTAAAGATTCTGCCAGCTGCATTACCTCTGGGGTACTATCACTAATGTTGAGTTATGTTTTCCAACAGTTACTCCACGTCTAGAGAATGAGGAATTCCATATTTCCTCCTCAAATTAGAGTATTTTCCATTGCCACCCGATTCTAAATCGGGCTGATAGTTTGGAATTAGTTGATCACTGGAAGGAGTCTCTACAAGTTTTAGAACTATGAAATTATCCTCTTTTTCTACTTTCACTACTAGTTTTATTATTGCATTTTTTTTGCCCTCTGGCAACTTTTTTGTCTTCTATTATTATAGATATCCAACTGCAGTCGTAATATATTGGTCTAATATTTTGTTAACTTACCTGTAGAATTGTATGGAAGGCACTTGTTCTTTTAAAATTGTTCTCCTCTACCACACTTACCAAGGAAAGAAAGTTTGTTGGTGGATCTGGTCAGATAAGTGAGAAGATGATGGATTGCCTGAAAGGTAGAGTGAAGCTGGAGAGACCGGTCGTTCGCATTGATCAATCTGGAGATTCCGTCATTGTGGAAACACTAAACCATGAGAGATACGAGGTAATTTTAGTGCAAAATTTTATATTGATACTATTAAAGGTAAATGCAACTGGTCAAATTCAGTGTCATATAATGGTTTTCCTCATAGCAGAGGAATCTGCACAATATTTCCTTCAGAATTGGAATGAATTTTAAGAAAATAAAATGTGGTGCTATCCAGGTCTCCAATTTCCTTCCTCGTGGTAATGCTGTCACATATTTGACGTATTAGAAGGTAACAAATAGCTGAAAATAGTGAGGGAAAATGTTGGATTGATGCATGTACAGTGAGGTTCTCTTGTTTACGTCCTACCTCATTATCCCTTGTTTTACATACATACTTTAACCTTCAGTTCCATATATACACTTGTTGACTGATACAGATTGGAACTGTTCAGTGGTTTTATTTTGTTCAGTGACTCTGTGAAGATTCCCTTTGTTAAGTGTTAAGAGCATGCATACAGGGCAATTACTTCAGTGTTGCAAGATCTCTATTTTGCTTACCTCACCAAAGAGATCTATGTATGCATCTTTAAGTATTTATAAAGCACAAATCTAGCAGGCCAGAATTTGAGCACTATTAAGGAGCTGCTGGTCCTTAAAAATGCATATTGTAATTGTAATTGCATTCATATAGCACTTACAACTCCTGACGAGGCGTCAAAGCGCTTTTTCGGCAAGTAGCATGGTACTCCGGAACCCAAAGAGGGTTAATGGTGAATTAGTATTGGTCAATTGAATCGGGTAACACGCCAACTCTACGCGTCTGCCATGGCCATACACGGCCTCAGATTCGTGGTACGGCACAGTTGCTTATAAAAGTTGGATAATCGATTGGAGTCTATGTACACAATTTGTACGATTAATTAGGATTTGAACCAGACCAATGCGGAATACTACACAGCAGAAGATGCCTGTCATTTGCGGGAACTAGTCAGACCTACTACGCCCTGAAGAAGCCCAAATTGTGGGCGAAACGCGTTGGTTGTGCAGAAATGTTCATGTCTATTGACAAAGAATGAATAAATGAAGTACAAGATATAAAAAAGAACAAAGACCTCTCGCATCATATTTATGTTATCAATCACAACACTGATTGTGTTTATTGTTAGAAAATCTCTTGTTATTTGCCTCTCTTCTTTTGTATATATGTTGACTAATGAAAGGCCAATGATGGTGGCTGGCCTTTAGAGGTGGGCATTTATCGAAGATTAACTGATTGACTTGGTGATTTATTACATTTAACACACGTAGTGGTGTGGTAAAGAGTGTCCCTTGCTGCCATTGCCTGTATAGTCTTCTTCTCTATAATACATTCTGTAGCAAATTGTGTAATTGTTGAATGCTGTTGGTCCATGACAAATATTTAAGGCATATCTGACATGTTAGGTGGCAGTGCTATAATCTGTTCTGATTTATTTTTTCTAATCTGTGACATATCACATGGAAGGATACTTAAAGTTAAACCGAGTTAATAACATAAAAAAATGTTTTGAATAACAAAGAAGGGAAAGATACTAGGATGTGGTAAAATATAGACAAAGAAACTGCAAGGTATTTGGGCCTTATTTAGAGTTGGACAGATGACATACTCCATCACAAACTTGGCACATGCCTCATCCGCCATATTGCAAGTGCATTATAGCCTATGGCAATAGCAATATGGTGCATATGTTACCTGTCACGTTTTGACATAGTATTCCATCCGCTAAATTCTAAATAAGGCCCTTTGTTTGATTCACCTAGGTATGGTGGCCAATCACAGCTCAGTTTACCACCTTAAATCTGATGCAAATAGCCTATGAGCTAGAGGTCTGACTTGAACAGAAGAAGAGCATAGGTCTGCCTTTGGTTAACTGGAAGAATTTCTATTTGCCTGAAAGAAGACTGTGGAGGAAATTGTCTCCAGCTTTATCTTAAAAGTCTTGGACTTGAGGCTAGGATCTTGCTGACCTACAAGGACATATAGGTCCATGTACTGTCCAAATGAGTCTGATTACCTGTTGGAACTTCTCTCTTGAAGAGGGAGAGAGAAGAGTGTCCCAGAGACGCAAGACGCTTTGTTTGTCTGTAAGAAAACCAGTAGACCAGTGGTAATGAGACCATTTCTTCATCCTGCCCATGTGAAGCCTCTCACATATTTGGGAGGTAAAGAAGGCCATGCGGACAGAGAGGGTTGGTGCTCCTCATGGATAATTGTTTTCCCACTGTAATATTGATAAAGACAATTGTATTGTTTTCACAAACATCGAGCTGCAAAACTAACTGGAATATATATTAAGTGTTACCAATAATGTGATATTTCACTTAATACCAGTTCAGCAAATGGAATTTCAGATGTTGCAGGAAAAAGTGAAGTACTGTGGAATGTGGGTATCACCACAAGTCTTGAGCCTTCTAGGAACTCCATCCTAAAAATCATTCCAATTTTCATAGATGGTCTCTGCTACAGTTCACATTGTGGGGCATGTAGTCAAGATAAACATTGTTCATAAGATGAACTATTTGCTATCTGTTTTGCCTTTCTATTTTCCTTAATGCATGTTAAAACTAATGAGCAGCCTGGTTAAAAAGGTACAGTGGGATGGAAAACCACAGTGGCTGTTTCTAAGGAAATTACAACTGCTATGCTCAAAAGGTGGCATGATTTTCCCAGGCTACCACAACTATAAAGTTTCTTTTCTTGCTAGTGATCCAGCGCAACCCCTAATTCATGAACCAGGGACCAGGGAAATCTCTTCACGCATAAATTGCTTAACAAACAACGGGGCCCATCACACATTACCCATAAATGATCCCTGAAGACGGGCGCTGGATTTGGGGGGTTTAATTTGTCAGTTTTATTATATACAATACTATACTTTTACATTAATAACATTTATATAAATCCCTAACTATTCGTAATTTCAACTGTCTTCTTCTTTTGGTCGATGGACCATTAGTTGAAGAGTTGATGGTGACTATGATTAACTAAACACTTTAATATTTAACTAAATAACCAGAGAGTCATTTATTTGGTTAATAATTTTATCTTATTAATATTAAATGCTCATAATTCAGATTGTCAGTGGACACACAAGATCACATATAAGAGAACAAATTATCAAGCAATGTAATCAAAATGAATCATTTGAATCAACATCAAAGCGTGCATAGGAATGGGGGAAGAGAAGGTACAGCATAAACACTTGCAGAAAAATATTGCAAAATCAAAGCATTTAAGGAGGGTGATACCCACGAAAGAATCAGGAAAACCACTTCCTTGGCCGAGTTTGTGGCAAGGGGTCCTCAGAGATAGGCTCAGAGGACAAAGTTAACAGGACAGATGCAGCTAAGTTTTGCCATAGACTGGCAAACAAAAATAATCTCCCAATTCAATCTACCTTAATCTAGTTCTCCTTGGACACAGTCTCCTCCCAAGCACTCCCGCAATGTTCTTGTACCTAAAGTTTCTCTGGCTCAGTGCTGTCTGCTCTCTCTGTCTTGGTGCGCTTCTCTCTCAAAGTTCTGTGCGGTCTGATCGTCTGCGTTCTGATCTGATCCAGTTCTCTGATCTCTGATCTGTCACACCCCCAATTGGGATATCAATTATAGTCTAATGCCTAACTCACTATCTTACAACGTTGCAGTATCGGTAGAAACTCGTCCTGTGATTGGTTGTCTAGGGTCGCCTCATCCTGTTCTCCTCACAATTCCATCCCATACCGGTTTTAACAAAGGAAGTATTAAGGATAAATACATTCCTATACTACTAACATCACTAGTTATACATTTTGCAGCATTTCATCTCATGATATCCGCTTCACGTTCAAATTGCATGTAGTGATGGCACTTCCCACAGTCGCTGTCGCATCTTGGCACATAAACAATAGGACACAGGTCAACATGGCCTTCACACGGATTACATCAGCTGGTGCAGTCTGCAGCTCGTAAGCAGGCAAAACATTTTGGCGCATGCGTCCTCCGTACCGACCAAGACAACCACAGGCTGGTTCAGACAAGAGGCCATTTTCATGCAGGCCCAATCTCGTACTAAAGCAAATAAACACAAAAGAGTATTAATTCATGAAATAAAACCCATTATGGTTACCTCCCACCATACTAATACCCTGTATTAATTAATTCCTAGCGAAAGCTAATTAATTTAAAGCAACTTTTCGTCATTTGTGCACAACATGCAAAATGTGCAATGTACAACATAGTATAAACATGCATTAGTACGATTTTTCAAAGCGCAAACAGTTAATACGTACTCATGCCATCATGGTTTAGTATATTATGTAAAATGCGTTTGCCCCCCTGTGTGAATGTGTGCATTCAGGGTTGATTAGTCCATGCAGTTAATACATCATTATGGGGTTTCTTAATTTCATGAGGATGTATTTTTACAAACCTCACTCCATCAATCCCCCCTTTGATGGTTTACCATCATAAAATCCCTAACCATACGGTTTACCCAGTTATATAGCTGTTATTTTGTCTCTTGGCCCTTGCTCCTTACATTTTACATACAATTTTTCTTTTAAATCCTCCAATTCTATCTCGTCTATCTCTCTTTTCCTTTCTTTATGTTCCTTACTTAATTTCCTTTCTTTCTTTTCTTTGCGTCTTCTCTTCACACAAATATAAGTCATTCATATTATTAATATCATAACAGCTACAGAAATTATTGGTACTATTATTTTTCCTACTATGGAACTACCTATAAAAGAAAAACAATTGCTTATAGTAGAGAAACTCTTACGTAGTCTCTCCCAGACACCGTCAACCTCTAGTTGTGTTACTTTCTTATGCGAATCAGTGATATTCTGAATGTATCCTTCCAGATTCTTGCTTTTGTCTGGAATGTAGGTGCAACAATGTTGAACCTTCAGCATTCCACAGACTCCTCCCTCTTTTGCCAATAATATATCAAGGGCAAGTCGATTTTGCATAACCATAGATCTCATAGCAATCATTTCAGTGTTAATCATTAGAAATCCTCCAGAAGTATCCGTTGATAAACGATCAACCACTGTGGACAGTTGCTGAATTTTATATGCATTCAGTGTAATTCCAACTCCAGGTATCAATGCTCCAAATATATCACCTACAATTTCTGAAAAACTCTCTTTTTACACGTTTTAGTCCTTGCTTTACTTCATGGATTCCATTTGTGCTTTTGTCTACATGGTAGACTTTTGGAAAGACAATCCCAAGATAACAAGTTCCATACCAGTGATCTGGTAGCCGATAATAGGCTTTCCTCCCACAGACATAATATATGCCTGGCAAGACAGGGTCAATTCCTCCCTTTAATCCCCAACCTCCAATAATTTTGTAGGTATCTTCACATTCACTGGAACCTATGAAGTAATTGTTGTAGTTAGTCTTTTCCCTACGTAAGCATAATTTTCCCTTCTGTGACCAATCCAGGGCCATTGCAGCATAAGTCTCACCCCTGTCATAGTTGCCTTCTCTGAAAACCCAAGGGGTGTCTGTAATTTCTCTTCAACAGCTTTTCTCTGAAACGTAGCCCTTCTCTCTTCTACCATCTCCAAAAAGATCTTCTCTTCCTTCCTCAATTTACATGTTAAATTATTCCTATTAGCGTATTCTATATCTAAAGGCTTGGTTGTCAGGAAAAAATCTCCCATGACATGTGCAGGGGCTCTTTTACTCAGCTCAGGTACTACAGGGACTTTACAAAATATTGTATCTACATTGGAATAATAATAATCTAGTTTACCTGTTCTATACAATAGACTTGATAAAACACTACAGGTCACACCATAAGTCAAAGGAAGGTGATGGTAGGTTACACCTTCTGAAACAGACAAAGGTAACTGTATACAGACAGAACAGTCACTCACATCCATTGTTTCCACATACTCGTAGATTAACTTAGTGAAAACATTCAGAGAAACATTAGTAACTGATCTATCATGATGTAAACTACTAGCATCTATTTGGTTCAAGTGAGTAATAGGAGTTTGCTTAATGTCAGTGTCTACCCTTGGACCCGTTAAATTGTTAGGACGAGGTGTATCCTCTTTTATCAGATGTAAAGGTATTACAATTGTTAATATTATCCAGAATACTATCAATATACAAAATAAACATAAGCAAGCTTTATAACACCTACACATAAGGCTACATCTAGGTTTGGTTACTTGTGTATCTGCCATAGTAATATTAATTCTATAAAATTCTAATGGATTTTCTAAAATCTATTTCTATAATTTTCTACCAAAAGTAAAATGTAGTGTGATCCCACACTTCAAAAGCTTTCTTCTTTACCCCTTCTTTTATTTTAACTTAATCCAATTTTCCAGGACGTCTTCAGAATTTTTTTTTCCAGTTGATAACGTGACACCTTAGTTTGTTTACAGTCTCTTAAGGTGGATTTAGATCACTCTTCTCTTCTTGCTCGTTGTCAGTGTTGTTTCCTTCTTTGTTTAAATCTTCTTCTTCAATCTCTTCCAACACTATGTAAATCCAGTCAGGTGACTTGAACTTTTTGTTTGGTTTTCTCACTCTCTTTGGTCGCAGCACTGATTCGTCATCCGACTCTCCCTGTTCTAACTGATCTGAAACTTTGTTTATTTGTTCTGGCCTTCCTTTCACCACTCTATATTTCAGTCTTTTAACTCCGCTTGGCCACTGATCGTCTTTCTTTGCCCTCTTTGGTTGGACTACTTCTTCTTCTTTGTTCAATTCGTACCTTCGTTTCTTTGCACCTACTTTGAGTTTGCTTTCTTCTTCTTTTTCATTTTCTTCTTCTGTATTTCTTTCACCTATTTCCTTTCCACACTTTCCCTCTTCACCTAAGATTTGTCTTTCTTCTTGTTCAACAACAGTTTCTTCAGTCCCAGTAGCTGGTGCCCACTTTACCTGACTTGTGCTAAGCAATTCATCATCAAGCCGCTCTTCAAAGTTCTTTTCGTTAAGCTCACCAGTTTCAGAGTCTATTCCTCTAACCTCACCAATTTCTTGTACTTCAGTTTCTGATTCCGAACTCGAGCTTGAGATTTCCAGATGCCGTTCTACTCGTGGTTCAAGTGGATTTGGGACTCGCTGAGTGTGACTGGCATGGATCCAATTTGGTAAACCAGCACACTTTACTGCTGTAGTAGTCACCAATATGACCTGATATGGTCCTTCCCAGCGGGGCTCTAGGCAAGATTTTCTTCTATGTCTTTTCACGTGAACCCACTCACCAGGGCTTAGGTCATGGGCTTGAGTCTGCTGTGTTGTGGTCGCGTCTGCTCCAACCTGATGAAACACAGAACGTACTACATCAGCCAAACCTTTGCACTAGTCAAGGATGAGATCATCAGATATATTTATCAATTTGTTGGCAGATATAAATGCTTGTCTCATTGCTCTTTCCATCAAGATCTCATGCGGACTCAATCCTGTCTTTTTGTCAGGAATACTTCTGAGACTCATCAAAACTAGGGTTAAAGCGTCAAGCCAATTCAGTGCTGTGGATTTACATACTTTGCCTAACCTGTTCTTGATTGTACCATTTATCTGCTCTACTATTCCAGAAGCCTCTGGACGATAGGCACAATGAAGTTTTGGTTGAATGCTCAATGCCTCACAAATCAGTTTGATTGTTTCACTAGTGAAGTGTGTTCCTCTATCTGTCTCCATAGTGACTGGAAAACCATATCTAGGATTGTATTCCCTCAACAAAAGTTTTGCCACTGTCAGACTGTCATTCCTTCTTGTGGGATAGGCTTCTACCCAACGGGAAAACAAACACACAACCACTAATACATACTTGAGCTTATTACATGGAGGCAACTCAATAAAATCAAGCTGTAGTCTGGTAAAAGGACCTCCCGCCCTCCCTATTGTTCCCAGACTCACCACTGTCTTTCTTCCTGGGTTTTGCTGTTGGCACGTCAGGCATCTCTGACAAAGACTCTCTGCAATAGTCCTGAATTTGGTATTAAACCACGTTTGTTTGAATGATCGGACCATGGCATCTCGGCCAATATGTGTCATCCCATGATACATCCTTGCCATATGAGAAAGTAAACTATCTGGCATGACTAGTCTCCCATCAATGTATACCCATACATCATCATCTGCTCGTCTCCTACATCCTGCTTTTTCCCATTCCTGTTTTTCTTCTTCATCTGCCTCTTCCTGCAATTGTCTCACTTCATCCCAAGTTTCAATGGTGTTAGTAAACATAAGTTGACAAACCGTATTTTCTCTTAGTTTTCCCCGATTTATGGAAGCCTGATTCTTTGCACAATATTGTGCTACTTGGTCAGCAAATCTGTTGCCTTGAGTCACATAATCGTCTCCTGACTTATGTGCGGCACATTTGACCACTGCAATTCGTTTTGTCAATTGTAATGCTTCAAGCAACTTTTACAAATTGACTATTCCTGATGGGGGACCCCGAAGAGGTCAGGAATCCCCTCTGCATCCATAGTTCTCCAAAATCATGCACAATGCCAAAACCATATTGGCTATCAGTAATTATAGACACTTTCTGACTTTTTCCCAATTTACAGGCTCGAATCAGAGCTACCAATTCGGCCACTTGTGCAGATTTTACCCCTTTTAGGCAGGATGCTTCCAGGATTGCTGCTACAGTACAGACAGCATAGGCAGAACTCAACACCCCTGTTTCAGTTCGTAAAGGAACCATCAACAAACATCACACAATCAGATTCTTCAAGAGGAACATCCTTAATATCAGGACAGGGCTTGGTGCAAAATTCAGTTACATTCAAACAATTATGTTCTGCTTCATCCCTCACTTCTTCATCCCATGCATCTGGCAATAAAGTAGAAGGATTCACATTTGTACATCTCACTATTGTCACATTTTCTGCACCCAGAATCACTCTCTCATACCTAGTCAGCCGACTATAGGTAAGATGCTGTGTTTGTGTTCTTGTTAAGAGGATTTCAACTGAATGTGGCACATACACTCTCACAGGATGACCCATTATGATCCCTTCACTCTGCTCCAGACTCACGCAAGTAGCAGCTACTGCTTTCAAACATCCAGGTAATGCGGCAGCTTCTGAATCTAAAGTAGCAGAAAAATATGCCACAGGTCGTCTTGCCATTCCATGTCTCTGAGTTAAAACTGCAAGCGCACACCCATCTCTTTCACTGCAATACAATGCAAAATCTTTTGAATAATCAGGCATCCCCAGTGCCGGGGCCTGGCACAAGCTGTCTTTCAATTTAACAAAAGCTTCCATGCTTTCTTCATCCAATTTAATTGGGTCTTTCACATCATTTCTTGTCAACCTCTGTAGAGGTTTTGCCATCAGTGAAAACCCACTGATCCACTGCCTACAATATCCAACCACTCCCAAAAACATTCGCACTTCTCTTTGAGTTGTCGGTGGTTTCATGTCTTTGATCACTCGAATACGCTCTGATGTTACCTTTCTAACTCCCTTCTCAATCTTGTGACCTAAGTATTGGACTTCTCGCTGACAGAATTGTACTTTTGCAGGGGACACTTTATGTCCACCTTCTGCCAAATGGTTCAGTAAAGCAACAATGTCTGCAACACAGGCTTCTCGAGTCTTTGATGCCACCAGTAGGTCATCAATGTACTGAACCAGAACTGACCCTTTAGACATTCTCAAATCTTCTAGACACTTTTTCAAAATCTGGTTAAAAATTGAAGGACTCTCAGTATACCCTTGAGGAACTCGGCACCATGCCAAAACATGGTCTCCAAACCGAAAAGCAAACAAATACTGGCTATCCGGATGCAAGGGAATCGAAAAGAATGCATGACACAAATCAATCACTGAATACCATTCCGAATCATGTGGAATTTGATAAAGAATCACTGCTGGGTTTGGCACAACTGGGCAACAAGGCACAACAATTTTGTTCACCTTTCTCAAATCTTGCACTATTCTATAGGTTCCATTTGGCTTTTTCAATCCCATAATAGGTGAATTACAAGGACTGCTCATTATTTCTTTTAAAATTCCTTGTTCAATCATTTGATCAATTACAGGAGCTATTCCTGCTATTACTTCTGGCTTCATTTTATACTGTGGTGTATTTGGATAGTCAACACCATCTTTCACTGTAATTCTAATCAGGTCTACTTTTTTCATTAATTCAATTTCTTGTCCTGTGAAATCCCATACATCTGAATTCACTACTTTCATCAATTCTTCAGGCACACTGTTATCTGTAAGAAGCGAAAATAACTCATTCACTTCTGTTCCTTGCTTTGCTAGCACCATCTTAAAAGCGACATCCTCATCAGGTGTCTGGAATGCAATACCATCTGGTGTGCAGTAAATAGTGCAATTCATTTTGCACAACAAATATCTCTCTAACAAATTCACTGGACTCGAGTCACACACTACGAACCGATGCATATCTTTAAATGGACCAATATGCACTTCAATTGGTTTAGTAACTGGGGTACTAATCTGTTTATTTGAGACTCCTACTACTTGGATAGTTTCTCCCGAGAGGGGTAGGTTTGGAATTTGTGCTGCTCTCACAGTAGAACAGGTAGCACCAGTGTCCACAAGAAAGGTGATATCATTACCTTCCACTTTCCCATCAACAAATGGACCTGTCTGATCTACCTCTAGAGTAGCACCAAGCACGCACTCTTCCTTCCCCCTCAGGCAGGGTCATTGATTCGACTCAACATCACTCCCATCACATTGCATCCAAAATTGGGGAATCACATTCGTGTTAGTATTTTTACCAACCTGGTCTCCTCCGTGGAACCCTGTATCCGCACTGTATCTTTGAGCATTTACATTGTGTGGCAAAGGTGGTTGCGGGACCTGATACTGGGTAGTAACTACCTGCTGCTGAGGTGGCTGTTGCACACCCACCTCACTCTGCACCTGTGGGGTTAAAATTTGATTTCCTGTTCTAGTCCTCTGCACTGATCTACACTCATTCTTCCAGTTCCCATACTTTCCGCACGCATGACAAGGAAATTTCTTTTTCGCCTCTTCCCTGCTCATTTGTCCCCTACCTCTACCTCTACTAGGTCTTTGAGCATTCTGACTAACTCCTCCCATTTGGTTTATAGACTGAGAATTCAACTGGGTTTCCTGCTGCTCTGCTACCTTTACTTGCGCCCACATCATCTTTTCTTTTAATTTGCGATGGCGCGTCTCAATGTCATCATTGCAATACTTCGCATATCTCAAAATCTCATCTATCGTTTTAGCCTGCCAACACAACATGTGTTGCTGTATCATCTGACTAATCTCAGGTCTCAATCCATACACAAATCTATACACAAAATGACCCATATCTTTGTCTCCAATATTCTCAAAACCACTATGCTGCTTAAAAACCTGTAACAGTCTCTCGTAATATGCATGCACAGACTCTTTCGGTTCTTGGGTTGTTCTATCTATTTTCACCCAATTAGTTTCCTTAGGGGAAATTTTACTTTTCAAAAAAGTAATCACCTATGGTACTTTTTCATCACCTCATCAGAAGGTGCTCCTGTTTTGGATTCTCTAGGATATTCGTCTTTTGGCCAATCAACTGTAATCTTACATTCTGTCCATAAGTTCGCAGGGACAACAATTTCAAATAGTCCATCTAAATCTTTTAGCAACACTTTCGAGACTTTCACAAACCTCTCAACTTGTTTGTACCATTCCACTGGCTTTTCTCTCAACCTGGGAAACTCATTTGTAAAAGACAATATATCCTGTCTAGACCATGGAACATGCACATAACCTCCTCCTGGAACTTCTCTCATGAGACATTCAAGAGTTACATTTTCTACTTCTCTTACTGGACGTAAATATATTTCTTTACCAGCTGTTTCTTCTTTCTTCCTCATCTATCTACCCTTCCATCTCTCCACGTCTCCCCATTTCCTCAAAACAACCATTAACTCTTTTATCTGCAATCGTCTACCAGATGTATTCATATTTTCTATATCCTTTTCAGTAAAATCCACTCTATATGTCTTCTGCAACATTTTTTATCTGCTCATGTCTACTCCTAATTCATCTGCAGCTTCCACTAACCTTTCATGTAGATTTCTTGCTTTCCAAGTAACACTTTTACACAGATACATCAATTCATCATCTTGATAAGTCTTTAGTCTGTCTGGACTTATGGTCCCAAGGATCATTTCCTCCAGATCTACTCTCAACTTACATACATCTATAGGTTGTGGCTGTGTTTTTCTCCTTTGTAACCTTTCACCCAATCATCTAACTCTTCAGTTGTCGGACCTATTGAAAAATCACTTCCAACTCTATTCTTTTTGGCTGTAACTGCATTATTTCCCTAGGCGTTTCATTTACTGTTAAATTAGTCGGAGGTGTTGACCTAGTAATGATAGTGGGCTGTTCACTTTGAGCACTTACAGCATTAATGCTACTACTAGCTGATGTTACAGCAGAATTTAGTGGGACAGTCAAGGAAGGTTCATGGATAAGTCTATTTTCAAATACAGGTATTGCGGGACCTATAGTTACTGGCACAGTTATTGCATCTATTTTCATATTCATCTGATTTAATTTTTCAACTAACTCTTTGGTTTTTATTGTCAATTCTGCTTCTTCTTCCTGCACTACATCACTTACAGTTGGAACTGGTGTCGTTTGAGGTGTCATTGGGATTTCCATTGACGGTGCATTTGGTGTCACCATCACTGAATTTTCCTGATAAGGAGGTGGTCGTTTAACTAATATATCATCCAATAGATCGTCATCAGATTCATTCGGGTTATATCCATAACCAAGTTGCTCTAAATGTCTCCTTTTCTCCTTACATTTGCTTCCTGCAGTCTCTCCTACCATTAAAACTAGATATAATCCCTCAGTTATCTCTCCATTTCTCCATCTCTTCATCCTGTCTTCATGCCTTTCATCATGAATTCTTCCAAACATAAATCTATTAACTCTACCACCTCTATGTCTTTCCCTTTCATACATTTCATCTTCCCATTCTACTAATGCTTCAAACGGTGTAGGTCTAGGGTCTAATGCCATCATCTTTTCTCTCAAATTACGCAATACTGCCAAATTAAAAGAACCATGCTCTGGAAAAGCTAGCACACCATCATTCTTCGTATATCCTACCCAATTTTCTAGCCAAATACATGTGTGATAACCATATTTTAACATCATGTAAGATGCTGGTGTCTTCGGTGGAGGAATAGGAACTCCCTTTCTCGTTATTACGTTTGTCCTTTTTAAAGAATCTTTTAATTTTCCCAAACAAAGTCAATTTCTCCTGTCTCGGTTGCTCAAAATACATTTTTGCCAATTGTCAATAATTCACTCAATCCAAATCTTCGTCAATACAATTCATGATAATTCACCAATCAACTTCCTTTGTTTCCCAAGGCACCTGACCAATGTCAGCACGACACACCTAACTCCAATCGGAGCTTTCTACGTCTCTGCTATCCTGTCCAATACTAGCGCGACTCACACCAACCAACCAATCTGAGCTTACCTTGCCTCCGCAGTCTGACCAATGCCAGCGCGGCTTTTCGTGACGTCAGCCTCTCCTCTTACTGCTGACCCTCCCTTTACAAAAATTATCGGCACTTTTCTAAGTTCCTTTTTCTTTACATTAACTTATTAGTTACAACATAAAACAATACCACATTGCCTGTTTACTAAATAAAGAGATAGATTTTCACTTTAAAGAATGTTCCTTTCAATACGGGCAAGTATAACCATTCCGCTATCCTTCCCTTCATTCAAGCTAGGGGAGGACCTGTTACTTCTCTAGGGATAAGGCCAAAATTTCACAAGAGGACCTTTTATTCGATAGGAGGTCTCGCTACTCTTCTGGGGATAAGGCCAAAGTTTCACAGGTGGACCCTTCGCTATCCCAATCTTTTTCTACATACACACTAAGTAGACCCTATAATAACACATAAGTGTTATCACTAATTAAACAGACAATGCACCTGTTCCCGTGTGATTTCACTTCTCACACTTTTCTTCTGCCTTATATCAGGCTAATTTTTCCTCTGCCGGCTTCCCAGATACCCTTCTGTATCTGTGTTCCAAAGACTACATAAAACGCAACACTAACTCACTTTACATAGAGTGAATATAATCAATAATCAATAAATCACCAAACTTATCAATAATAACCATCATTCTGCTACCAGAAAAACTGATCCAGCGCAACCCCTAATTCATGAACCAGGGACCAGGGAAAACTCTTCACTCATAAATTGCTTAACAAACAACGGGGCCCATCACACATTACCCATAAATGATCCCTGAAGACGGGCGCTGGATTTGGGGGGTTTAATTTGTCAGTTTTATTATATACAATACTATACTTTACATTAATAACATTTATATAAATCCCTAACTATTCGTAATTTCAACTGTCTTCTTCTTTTGGTCGATGGACCATTAGTTGAAGAGTTGATGGTGACTATGATTAACTAAACACTTTAATATTTAACTAAATAACCACAGAGTCATTTATTCGGTTAATAATTTTCTTATTAATATTAAATGCTCATAATTCAGATTGTCAGTGCACACACAAGATCACATATAAGAGAACAAATTATCAAGCAATGTAATCAAAATGAATCATTTGAACCAACATCAAAGCGTGCATAGGAATGGGGGAAGAGAAGGTACAGCATAAACACTTGCAGAAAAATATTGCAAAATCAAAGCATTTAAGGAGGGTGATACCCACCAAAGAATCAGGAAAACCACTTCCTTGGCCGAGGTTGTGGCAAGGGGTCCTCAGAGATAGGCTCAGAGGACAAAGTTAACAGGACAGATGCAGCTAAGTGTTGCCATAGACTGGCAAACAAAAATAATCTCCCAATTCAATCTACCTTAATCTAGTTCTCCTCGGACGCAGTCTCCTCCCAAGCACTCCCGCAACGTTCTCGTACCCTAAAGTTTCTCTGGCTCAGTGCTGGTCTGCTCTCTCTGTCCTGGCGCGCTTCTCTCTCAATGTTCTGTGCGTTCTGATCGTCTGCGTTCTGATCTGATCCCTGATCTGTCACACCCCCAATTGGGATATCAATTATAGTCTAATGCCTAACTCACTATCTTACACTGTTGCAGTATCTGTAGAAACTCGTCCTGTGATTGGTTGTCTAGGGTCGCCTCATCCTGTTCTCCTCACAATTCCATCCCATACCGGTTTTAACAAAGGAAGTATTAAGGATAAATACATTCGTATACTACTAACATCACTAGTTATACATTTTGCAACATTTCATCTCATGATATCCGCTTCACATTCAAATTGCACGTAGCGATGGCAGTTCCCACAGTCGCTGTCGCATCTTGGCACATAAACAATAGGACACAGGTCAACATGGCCTTCACACGGATTACATCAGCTGGTGCACTCTGCAGCTCGTAAGCAGGCAAAACATTTTGGCGCATGCGTCCTCCGTACCGACCAAGACAACCACATGCTGGTTCAGACAAGAGGCCATTTTCATGCAGGCCCAATCTCATACTAAAGCAAATAAACACAAAAGAGTATTAATTCATGAAATAAAACCCATTATGGTTACCTCCCACCATACTAATACCCTGTATTAATTAATTCCTAGCGAAAGCTTATTAATTTAAAGCAACTTTTCGTCATTTGTGCACAACATGCAAAATGTGCAATGTACAACATAGCATAAACATGCATTAGTACGATTTTTCAAAGCGCAAACAGTTAATACGTACTCATGCCATCATGGTTTAGTATATTATGTAAAATGCGTTTGCCCCCCTGTGTGAATGTGTGCATTCAGGGTTGGTTAGTCCATGCAGTTAATACATCATTATGGGGTTTCTTAATTTCATGAGGATGTATTTTTACAAACCTCACTCCATCACTAGTTATATCTTCAAATGGCTGCTCTGCCTTGAGCAGTGGACAATGTAGAATCCTTGCAGTGTTCCTAGGTTCTAGGTTCCATTGACACGTATTCCAACTAAAACTAGAAACACCAAGGCAAATGTAGTTCCCAGGACAACATATACTAAATTGTGGGATAGGTATCTATGAGATACTTTGCACTACACTTAAAACACTGTATTTTGCTTCCCTTTGCCATCTAACCTACAACCCGGCTATCTCAGGTGGTCAATGTCAGTTTCAAAGCTCAAACTGTGTCTTTCTATAAATTCTTCTCTCAAAAATCCCAAAACACTAAAACAATCTTGTCTGGTAGTGCCCCTTGGATCCAGGCTTCCATTGCTCTAGACTGCAGGATCTTATATCTCTACGATACATTTAAAATAGAATTATGATATCTATTATATTGCAACCACAGTGATACAAATGAGCAAAGATTGCTTTTAATTCGTAAAGTCTTTTTTTTCATTTCCATCGAAAATCTGATTTTAGCAATCTCTTTTGCAGCAATCATTTTATATCTCTGTGTCACTGTCCAACAGTCTGCAACTTTTTGGAAAGCACTCTGTCATCTATGATCAGATACAATTTGTACTTTATAAAACTTATAATAAATAAATAAATGATTTAGTTTTGCTCTGTCACTTGACTTGCAATATGTTTCTACGGTAACCCTTAAATTGACTTCTTTTAAAGCACTCTGTCATTCACTGGAGGTCTAGTTCACACTATAGAAAACTGTTCATAACAAGTAAGATTAACACATTGCAGCAGTTGATGGTAAACCTCTTTCTGTTTGCATAATTATTCATCTAGAAGAGTCTTGCAGTTAAGATCAAAAGCAACACAAACATCTGGTAAAAACCATACTTTCCTGGTAGAATCAAATACATTTCTGGTCTAATTCAAAATTAATATTTGATTACATTTGACCCCCTTCTGAAAGGAATACCTTCAAGCAATAGAAACAACTAAGAGGGGCTGTTAGTCTAGCAATGTGAAGCAGTGGAGAGAAAATCAACAACTCTACTTGGAGGAAATTCAGAAGTGTGAAGCATGAAGCCCAACGGCAACACTGCCTGTGCTATGGGTAATCATACGTAATGAGTCAACTAGGAAAGATGCAAGGACAACCTACTATAAAAATCTTAAAATAGTATCTCTGGACTGGAGAACAAAATCTACACAAAGTATGATTCTCAAAGGAATATACAAAGCCCGATTTAGGGTGATGAAAATTAACACGACTAAAAGTGGCCTATGCTGGAAATGCCAAAGCTACAGTGGCACCTTTTCTCACATGATACAGAAGTGCCTTTAGGCATATGACTTCTGGAAAGAAATTACTACCAGCATCAACATCGCTCTTTAAAATTTGTCATACAGATTTGAAGACAACCGATATCTGGCAGCCATTCTAAAGCAATCGAGTAGATGGTTTCACAAAAGCATATAAGAGAGAAGAAATTGATCTCAAGTGGATGGAATTCCACATCTTGCTTATTCAGTTTTAGCACTACTAAGCGGGCCATGTGCCAATTCAAGGATAATCTTCACCTACCCAGAAACTGATGGTCATTTTTAATGGAGAGTTATGGTCGCTAAGTCTAAAATCTGATCTTTTTATCAACATCTAATCAATTTGTTTGGAACACCACAGTTTACCCCTTTCTCCTTTTCTTTTGTGTTGATTTTGTAGAAGGTATCAGCATGTACTTAAATGAGTGGATGGTAGATGTGATCTGCCTTGCCACATGTAGTTGATTCTCCTGTTTGATATCTATGGATTAAAGTTATCACAATACTGCATTTTCCTCCACTGTAAGGTTACTGTTTGGATAATTTTCTCCCACTTATAAAAATATTCACTGAAAAAGTTTCGTTTATTTGAACTTAAAAATCAAAATAAATATGCATACTCTGATTGAAAGGTTGTACAGTAAGATCTATATATTTATTTTCAGGGCAAGTACATCATTAGTGCTATTCCACCAGTGCTTACTACAAAGATCCATTTCAACCCAGAATTACCAGCTTTGAGAAACCAATTAATCCAACGCCTGCCAATGGGCTCTGTCATTAAATGCTTTGTGTACTACAGGGAGGCCTTTTGGAGGAAGATGGGTATGTACATTTTGTAAAAATAAATCTCATGATTTTGGATTACTTGAATAGGAAACAATGTGATAGAATTATTGCTTATATGTAATATATCTGCACAAATAAATGTTTACTAGACGTCAGGGTATTTTTGCCAAATGTGTCACTTACTTGAATGCCTAAATTAAATTGCTGCTGGGAAAAATGTTAAAATTAAGCATGTTTGAAATCCAAACACATTTTGAAAGCTGGAATTGTGTATCTTATGGGATGTAAGGTGGTTCTGATATTTTGTCTGTGAGGCTACAAAAGTATCTTTCCATGCCTCACAATTTGGGGGTTTAGGGGTTACTTCACCCGAGGACGCTCCACTCCCCACATGTCCAACAATGGAAATTAGCGAAGCGGCCACTGCCAGCGCCTAAACACTGCCATCTCAGGCCTGCTGCTGTGTAGGGCGGGCACCCCTGCACCTCTGTAAAACATGTTTGTTTGCATCTCATAGCCACCCGATGGAGGGGTAGTACTTGAAGGGAGGGGGTTCGAGGGTCATAGGTGTTGATCCAGTCCCAGGCCCCAGTAGGATTATCAAAAAAATGGAATTGCCATCAATCTGTACTCGTAAGTTGGTGGGGAAAAAGGGTGCATAAGTGATGGAAAGGTCATGTAAGCGCTTTTTCACCATAGTGAATGAAGCCCTTAGTTTCTGTATAGTTGCGGTATACTCAGGCACCTTTGCATTCTAAATGGACACCTTTGCATTCTAAACCAGAAATGGGCCTGAAATACGGGCTTGTCGCAGTAGATAGTCATGGTCCCAGAAGTGCAGTATATGAACCACCACAGGGCACAGTGGGGCACCAGATGCAGGGGGATGAGCCAGCATCCGATGCACTCTTTCAAGGCCAAAGAATTTGAACAGTCCCTCAAAGGACAGAACCTCCTGCAACCAATCCTCAAGAAAGGCAACCATAGCTCTTCCCTCTATGTCCTGACGCGCTCAGCCATCGCAGAGAGCACAGACCTATGTTCCTTTGTGGTAGGCGTCAGTTCCGAAGTAGCAGTTTCTACATTGTGTACTCTATTAGCCATTTCTGTCATCCCTCAGCAGGCCGAAATCCACAACCAAGGAGTCCATTTTGTGTTCCAGGGCCTCACTTGTAGAGCCTATCACAGCCTGGTTAGCACCCAGTTTATGGCCAGATACTGGAGCCGGTCCGAGAGCTACAGAGGAGGCAGGAGGGCGGGGCGCATCCCCCACCACCAAGGGGGGCGCAGGAGAATCCTCTCCGGTCATATGTTTGTGCCACATCATGCAGTAGAGGCAGGCGCAGTAAAGGGAGCATACTGGTGCAGCGAATCTTGGGGCAAAGCAGGTGGTCTTTGAAAGCTGTCACTACCCCAAGCCCCAGCACCTGAGCCTACACCCACTGGACAGGACGGAGTCATGAAAATAAATATACCAGTGATAGAAGGGGGTGGGGTTCACGATTCCAAGGATATTGGCATAAAAATAAATAATGAGTCTTGCCACCATTCGATGATTCAACGGGTCCAACTAAGGTGAGGTGAGTGGGGTTCATATTCACCTGCACTCCCACACTGTTGTGAATTTCGGCTGGACACAGTGTAGTCCAGTACAAGAGAGAGGGGGGTGCCCCTCACAGCTGCCCCCCTTAACCCCAGTTCGAGCGCTGTAGACCAGCTAGAGGAAAGGGCCCCAGTCCTGAGAAATGCAGCTTCGCAGTGCTGCTCAAAGAGGAGAAGCGGCCCCTAGTGGATGCCTAAGCCTCCACTGCAGCGAGCAGCAGGGTCGGGCTCCACCCTGCCGCTACAGGCCCCCATAGCGCTCCCCTCACCGCAGCAGCAGTGTTCTAATGAAACTCATTTTATTGACATGTGTATTACAATATTTTGAAGCAGTCAGGAAACATTTTAGAGTACACTTTATTTAAGTGCATGAACAGCACTAAAGTATGCTTGTCCATTCTATCACTCTAATTCTAATCTAGGTATAACTTTCGACTGTAAAACAAATTGCATCATAAATACTCAGCCTATTTTAAGTGCTTGTGAAAAAGTAGTACAGACGTGTCATTCACATGCTTTTGCTTTCTTCTACCTATGTAAAACTAAACTTTCATGTTTAGATCTGGCATACCAAGACCTTTTGATTTTAGTAAAATTATATCTATAATATTCTTACTTACAGGCACTTTCGGCCAACCCTCTTCATCCATTGGTCGTTTTCTTGTGTCATTCACATTTTTCTTCTGTCCACTACAGCATTATGGCATGGGGCAATGGGGTCTAGCCTGTTTGAAAGAGCCAAGGACTTCAATAGCAATGTGTACTTTTTTTTAGACCAAAACATTTTTTACTTTTTCCCCAATATGGTTTTTAATGTTAGCGAGAGCTTGCCAGTTTCTTTGTCTTTATAAAAAACATGGCAAAACATTCATCTGCAAAGCCTAAATGCTGGCAGCCAGACTGATTGCCTTTGCCAATGCTTGTGTAAAATGCAAGTGTATTTTCGAAGCAATATATGCTTGTTTTTTTGTTGTTTTTTTTGTAGAGTTTTATATAGCGCAAACTAGACCCGAAGATATCGAGTATCAGAGCGCTTTACATGAGCACCAGTTTTGTTACACAAGGACACATTCATTTTTGTTAGGCACCGGGAGATTAAGTGATGTGCCCAGAATCACAGGATTTTGAGCGTCGTTGCCGAGACTCGAACCCGGTTCCCCAGCTTCAAGGTCGACTGCTCTAGCCTTAAGGCTACATCCTCTCCTCCTCCTCTGTTTACTGCTTTGATGAGATTATTGGAGAAAGTTAAAGTATGTTTTATTTATACAAAAGGTGCTTGAATGACAGGAACATCCCCGTTTACCAGCATATACTATGAGTAAGATCATTATCAAACATAGGCCAATAACTCTATTCCAATAAAACCGTATTAAGCCAGATTCTCAGAACTAGTGGCAGCCGGCACGGATCGGGGGTGGCGTGGGTCAGGAGGGGGGGAATGTAAAAGAATTTTCTTTTTAAACTTACCTTATCACTGCATCTCTCCGTCTCTCCTCCGTGTCGGACTCGGGCCGGAACAGGAAGCACCCAGGCTCCCCCGATCAATCACAACGCTGCAATGCAGCATTGCGATTGGTCTGAGCAGCGTGTTTCGGTGCTCAGACGGGGGCTGGAGGCCTGGGCATGTTCTCCACCCAGACTGTAATGCAGCCTGCATGGAGAACATGGAAAGTGCGCATGACTGTTTGGCAGGCCTAAGTAGGCAAACCACTCCTCCCCTGCCTTGCTCTAAGAGCAGAGCAGTCCCGCCCGCCCCAGCCGCAAAGCAGCAGGAACAAATAAAATGATAATAACATTGAGTTATTATCATTTTATTTTTCCTTTAGTTGCACTGCTTAAAAGCAGTGGGGCGACGCTTCTCTGCCTTAGCGGAGGAGCCTCCACTGCTCAGAGCCAGCATTCAAAGTCCTGTGCCAATGGGGGCAAAGATGTAATTTGTCTGCAAAGAAGTCAGCTGTGGCTTCCAAAGCCTAAAGTAAAAAAAAAAAAATTGGCGCAGAGTGGAGATTAAGAGGTTAAAAACAAAACAAAGGAAAGGAAAAGAAAACCACCATTGGCAAATCCAGCAGGTCTGGCTTGTTTACTGGGGAACATGCAATGTCACAAACATGACCACATTATTTATTCTCTTATACTCTAACACACACAATACTGTCACATGTTACTGTAATGCACAATACTGTTAAGCACACAAACACCCACAAACGTGGTGGTGGTAGCTGTGGTAATGATGGTAGCAATGGTCAATGCAAAGGTTTGGTAGTGGTGATGGTGGTAGCAGTGGAGATGGTGGAGGGAATAGAGATGTTAGTGGTTTGAGTGGTAGCAGTGATTGTGATGGTAATATCGGATATGGTGATAGTTGTGATGGTGGTAGTAATGGTGCGGCTGGTAATGGTGATGGTGTTGATCGTGGGGGTTATTTTGGTAGTAGTGGTGGTGCTGATGGTGGGGTTAGTGGTAATAAGGGTGGTGATAGTGGTATGGATGGGGTAGGAATTGTAGTTATAGCTGAGAGGATGGTGATAGCGAAGGAGGTAATGATGTGATGGTATTGATGGTGATGGTGAAGATGGTAGTGATAGTGAGGGTGGTGGTGGAGGATAGTACTGATAAGTATCAGTGGTAGTGTTGGTGGTAGTGGTCATGGTTATGGTGATAACGGGTGTGTGAATGACAATTCTTGCTATGCTGTAGTGCTGGATCGAGTGGTGCTACTTAGCTTAAGACCATAATAGCAGCTGGTGCTATTGGACACAAAAGAAGAATGCTGTCAGTGCTTAGAAAGGAATGGCAGGAGGTACTGTGGGTAGAATGGATGGGTGGCATAGCCCAGGGTTGAAATTGCTGGAGATGCTGCAGTGCTGGAACAAGGCGCTTTTAGGGACATGTGCAGGTCCATGTAGGAATTGGAATGAGATACTTTGTGTGTGGGTCTATCTAGGAATGCCTGCACTGTAGGATAGGAATAAGGTATTTTAGAACTTTGTGTATGTTCTCATTCACTCCATGTCACAAGGGCATGGTTGCCAGATAGACAAGGTTTGGTTTATGGTTCAGACAAGTGTCCTGTAGCTGCCTACCCAGAAATACTGACATAGCATGGTGGTGAGTGTGGAAACAAGTGCAGCATCGCCTAAGCATCTAACACAAATGTGTGTTGTGCACAAGCCAAGCACCAACAACTGCACTAAGAGTCTTGTTCAAAATTGGGTAAGATTTTATCTACGCTTGTGAAGCTTGCGTACTTTCTTTATTATTTTGTGTTATCCAATTTTTTTTACAATTTCACATAATGTTTTGCACAGGGAATGCTTATTTGTGCTGGCATTGTCTCACGAAGCCAGATTTTCTACTTCAAACCAGTCTCCTGCTGCTATTTCATGAAAGTATTTTCAGAAGTGCGTGCCCTCGTGGAAAAAGTCATGTGAGATATCCACAAATCACATTTCGCCAAATAAGTATAATTTATTTCATTTTTTTAATGGAATTTCATAAATGTTTGCCAAAAATACACGAGTTTGTAAAACCTCTAGTTGTGCCTCGAAAAGAAAAACGATAAGAAAGAATAGAAGAAGCATTCCAAGCGGGCAAAAGCACCCATATTGTTCTGAGCCCCAATTTACCCCAATATAGGCCTAGATAGCTGCACAACCATTCACCTACATTTGTCCTACCTTGCTCTACATAACGGCTCTGGCACTGATCTTTTACCTATTTATGTGCCGAATAAATGTTGTGTGGTTTTCTTCGAAGACTAGCCTTATTTATTATGCATGAGGATTCTTAGTATCATATCTTAATCCCCTGCCTAGGACATGCACAGCAGGATTACCATCTTCTGTGTAATAACTCTGTACAAAAAGTCACCGCTATCATCATCCTTGGACGACAGTACCATTACACATGTAGGTAAAACCCCTGAGGCTACCTTTCGGGTATAAAAGAACCACATCTTCACTGGGCAACCAGAGGAGAAACTTCCATGCTGACACGAGACTCTGAAGTCCCTGCATGCAGAAACTCCAGCATGCAGTGGTTTGACATTCCTTGCGGGGTGTCCAACTCGAGACCAAGATGGGGTCCTTCGTTCTCTCCCATCAGGTAATGGGGTTGCCTCTTTCCTAAGGGATTCTAGGCTTTACACCCACATACATGCTAGGTACACTTAGATAGGGTTTGCACCTTAGGAGTATGCTAGACTACTACCATGTATCGATATGCCTGCATATATTTACTGTTTTAGTACCATGGTAGAATTCTACCTTTTATCTACTTAGTTGGTGCTTGTAATCTTATATATCTGTTTCTGTCTAATGATTGTCGCAGCAAACATAGTTTATATTAGAATGTCGCTGGTTCAATAAATGCTTATTGAAAATGTCCCCAACATTTGTTCTGTGTATCTCTCTGAAGTGAGCACGAGTGACATCCCTTGCGGGGTGTCCAACTCGAGGCCAAGATGGGGTCCTTCCTTCTCTCCCATCAGGTAATCGGGTTGGCTCTTTCCTAGGGGGTTCTTGGCTTTACACCCACATACATGTTGGGAACCCTTAGGTACACTTAGATAGGGTTTGCACCTTAGGAGTACGCTCGATTACTACCATGTATTGAAATGCCTGCATATATTTACTGTTTTAGCACCAGGGTAAAATTCTACCTTTTATTTACTTTGTTGGTGCTTGTAATCTTATATATCTGTTTCTGTCTAATGATTGTCGCAGCAAACATGTTTTATACTAGAATGACGCTAGTTCAATAAATGCTTATTGAAAACGTCCCCAACGTTTGCTCTGTGCATCTCACTGAGACCAAGTGACCACGAGTGACAGAGCAAAAAGTACTGTACTGATTCAACGATCCCTGAAGGATCAAGGGTTGTCATGTTCGATAGTTGCAAGAAACTATTCGCTCCTTGGTAAGGTTAGGGGGCTTATGGTGGCACTGTGAGCTAGCTGGTCTAAAGGCTAACATATCCTTTAGGGGTGTATGGAATCAGTCTGGACACCAATCCCTTAGTTTCTGTTGTATAAACGCGCAGATCCTATGTATTTTTAGGAACTACACGACATGGCGCTGGCAGCATTGGGTTGCTTCTTATTTGACGGTCAAATCTGAGTAGTTCAGTTGTTCTCTGAGACCCCTACTCACATATACCCGGAGGCGTCTGGAGTGGGGAGGGAAAATCCGCCACAGCTGAGTAGGTATATCCTATGTATTGGCTGTAGGTTTGTTCAAGCTTGAAGGATTATAGTTCCCCACATTGTGCAAAACCTTATCTCTTTCTCTAAAAAATGTCCTCCTATAATGTCTCAAATCGCAGACGCTGGTACGAGTGGTGCTAGTGGCGCTACTGGTGCTAGTTGGGCCAAAGCTGAGCAGGAAGGTGCTCTAAACATTTCAGAAAATTGCAGAAGAAATGCACTTGCTATAAAATTAGAAAATTATGGTCTCTCAGCGATAGGTGGGTCCGTTACCTTCGTGATTGAGGCACACGAGGCATACAGGACAGAGATATTTTAATCTTGGGTTAAATTCCCACCTGTAGATGCACACACACATGTTTTTCACATTCCAGATGAAATGCCAGATGAATACTCTCCATACGAGGACATAGAAGTCCAGTTAACTTATCAAGAGCATATAAATTGGTTCAAAGGTGCTCTCCCCCATACCATAGAAAAAGTGAGACTCGGTCTGCTCAGCAGAGACGGAGTGACTTGGCAGGTCCTAGCTGCTTACACACCTCATCCAGAGATTGATACATTGCCAGCAGCAGACTTACGTTCACTTTACAAAGGAATAATAAAGTTATACAGAAATCTTACACAGTTCGTAATGCGAACACTTACAATTCATCGTACAAGGGTCACTCAAGCTTGTCAACTACAAGGGACCGCAACAAAAATCACACCCACAAACGCTGAATGCAATTATGGGAAGAATGCCCACTAAACATGAGCAAATGCGATTCTGGATAGCACAGAAAATAGCACAGCTTGAGGCAGGTTTTCCACGCACAGGCCCGCAAGAAAAACACAGAATATTGACAATTTGCTTGCCAATGGGGATAGCTCCCCCAATAGAGGATTGTACCACTTGGGGTACAGTTTTCGCTGCCTTTTACACCAGAACTCATGGTACCCCCTCAATAGCAGTTATACCAGAGGTATTGAAACAAATACAGAATGAGTATGGGGCAGAACTTGCCCTGGACATGGGGATGAAATTGATAGGCAATTTTGCCCAGGTACCCACAATTATGTTAGCCAACGCCTGAGGGAAGGACGGTCAGGACGCAGATCAGGAGAGCGAGTCAAGCTAAGAGACACACATCGCACTTCAGACTACATTATCAAACAAGAAGATAAACCAAAATCTAAACCTCAATTTAAAAAGAAGAGGGTAGTTGTCCTTAAAATAAGAAATGCCCAGGCTACTGAGGACTCAATTACTGAATGGGGAATGGGCTCTGACGATGCTAGAGAGCACAGCAGAACTAACAATAGCTCGCCAGAACCTGATGGTGATCCAGCGCGAAGGCCAGGATTGAATATTTTTCACACACCAAAGTGAAATGTTTCAATGGGCCCATATACTTTTATCCAGGAATGCTCATCCACACTTCCTGGCCAATCCGCTGGGGGGTCAAGTTTTATAATTCACTTAAGTTCTGATTAGTTATTTCCTGTAACCACAAATTGATTACAGTATTATTTCAATGCCTAACTAATCTTCACGAATCAACACTCTTCCTCTGGTCGATGGACCATTAGTTGAGTTACTTGATGGTGATATTAACAACTTCTTAACTAAAATTCTTAGTGAAATAACCACAGACTCTGAGTAATATAAGTTTTATCTAAAATTTCAGTCATAAAGTTGAACGTTCATCAATTACAGACTCACAGTGCAAATTCCATTTTTCATAAATGAGAAAGAGAGAAAATCATTTAGCAAAATACATTCAATTACACAAACTCATTCAACAAAAATCAAATGCATAAGAGTGGACAGATGTAGAGACAGAAGGCACATAATAACACATTTGCAAAGAAATATGCAAATTTTAGGACAGAATGACATTTACCTAATAAAGATGACTGGAAAACCACCCCTCTGGCCAAAGGACTGGTGGGGGTCCCCTGACTTAGGATCAGGAGACAAAGACTAAAGGACAGGATCAGGACAGGACTGATACTTACTAGACTTCTCTACAAACCCGATGCACCAGGGCGATTCCCTCTCTTACACTCTCTCCCTCCTCGATATTCTTCTGCAATCTTCGAATCTAATCAGGCTGACGTTTGGATCTGAATCTTCCGAGTCTGCTCACGTCTCTCAGCGTTCATGTGCAGCAGTTTCTCTTCATGCAGGCTGTATGCTCTATCGTGCTCCAATGCATGCAATTCATATTTTCTTAACTCAAGTCATTCTAGTTATAGTCTTTATTTCTTCATGTCCCACCCTCAAGAGTTGCGAATTTTACTAAAATACGGAATATGATTGGACAGGGTTAGGGAAGTCTTCGTCACACCAGGCTGACATATTCATTTTATTAGTGAAACTTATTGTTTGCTTGCCCTTCCCCTTTGATTCATTCATATTTTTATTTTCTCATGCATATTTTGTTGCAAATGTAATAATTTATTTAATACAAGTTTCATAGATGAGTGCAGTCATTCAGCTCCTCCGGTCACGGGTCACATCATGAATTCATTGTGCATGCGCAACTTTCGCCATTTTCTTTTTCAGTCATGGTTTAGCAGGCCCGAATACACACTATTAATAAAAGAATCATAAACAGATGTTATTTTCTTAAACATATAATTCTCACTGTTCACCACCCACTTCTACTCTATCCCATGTTATTATTATTTCTTTGGGCAAAAGCATTAATAACAGCAGCTTTCTTTTAAATTCAAGCAAGCATATGCCGGGCATGCGGTACCTCAAGACCGCAGGTTAGTTTCTCTTGCACATGCGCAAGGTTTTTCCCTCTCAAAGCGAGTTAGTCACGTTATCCTTGCGTAGTTCAGGTTTTGCACATGCGCAAAGCATTTTTGCAAATTAGAGCGGGTTTTAGTCGCGTTGCATTTTATTTCTCATTAATTTAAGCATGCGTAAGCTTTTCTCCCTATGTGTCGGTGTCTGTTGTATATTAGGTTTGTCACACTTACAAATTTTAACGATTAGTAAAGGTTAATGGAGGATTAATACGAGCAAGTTTCATTTTCTCGAATCTTTGCTCCATCAATGGCATTTCTGGTGACAGCAGCGTTGAATGAACATACCACGGTGGAAACATCTGATACAAGGGTAAGGGTCCCACATCAGATATACAAAATTACATTCCAAATGGAGGGGGACATACGCAGAAAAGTGAAAGATCTCTTTTGGGAGCACCTGACTTTTGGAAACAATATCCTTTTGGCTGAAAGATATTGGCCCCCTGAGTTCGTCATGGATTGCCTAAAGGGGGAAGAGGTCATTTTACTGGCTTTCTCCAACCTCATTCCAGAATCACTAAAACACACATATGTGCAGGAGTGGGAGGTAGCACTAGCTCCTGCATTATCCCGCAATCATGTAGGGTGGTTTGCTGTGTCACCTCACCATGAAATCCCAGTTAAAACTGCTCCTACACCACAGAGGTAGTACCCAATAAAATATGACGCAAAGAAACAGGTCAGGGATAACTTAGTTCAACTTGAATACCAAGATGTGATTGAGAATTGCACCTCCTCCATGAATAATTCTTTGTTTCCTGTAATGAAACCCGGCAATTCATACGGTCTAGTTTTAGACTACAGGCATTTGGACTCATGCACGAAACTGTTCGCTGTACAAAATGCACACAGTGCGCATTAATGTATAACATTGTGCGGAAGAAATACAAAATGACACAAGATATCTCAAATGAATTCTTTTGCCAAAATATAGTGCCTAAAAGCAGATATTTGATAGCATTTTGAGCCCTAGGCTCTCAACGCCAATAGCTCTAGACTGCCCCAAGGGTATAAGAATAGCCCTGGGTTGTTCTCAGCAAGTGTATCAGTTACTTAAAAAATGCGATGAGAAAGCATTGTCCTATGTAGATGATATTTATATGATGGACGATGAATTATTGGATCACTTACACAGGGTAAACAAAATCATTCTGGGGTTCACCGCTGAGGGCTACAAATTTAACTTTAAAAAATCAAAAATTGGCAACCTCAATGTCCTATTTTTAGGATATGAACTCTCAAGTGAAGGAAAAAACCTGGCAGCTAATTTTTTTCGAAAAATGTGTGCTGCGCCAACCTCCAAAGACTCTGAAAAACTTACAATCCATTTTAGTATGCCTACATTTTGGCAGAACGTACATTTTGGGATTACGCAGAAAAAGTAAAACCTTTTTATGACTTAATTAGACCTGATTTTTCAGTACGACATTGGACACAGGAGCATACAGAAATTCTCTGTTCCTTACAAGTTGACATGATAGCTTCTAAACACTTATAGACACGTGTGAACACTACGAACTTGGTGATCCGTGTAATAGCGATCAAACAAGATACACTTACCTAACTTTCAATGAAGGCGAAATGGTACCCATTGCATAAAAATCTCATTTGTACACAAACGCTGAAATGCGTTTCGCATCCACAGAAAAAATACTGACTGCAGTACAGACTGCTGTAGTGAGAGAAAGAGCACTAGCTCAGAGAAAACGAATAATTGTCGTGACTCCAGTACCAACCTTAGAGGCTGTTACAAAAGCAAGCGTTCCAAACACAAAAGCACTGCATCCACGATGGATACAATGGGCTAATTCTCTCACTGCAACAGATGTAGACTACAAATTTGATTCTACATTAAAAACACAAGCATTCCTGCAATACGAACAAGAATATCCTCTCCTGAATGAAATAATGCCCCTAGATCAGTATGTATACATAATTTACATGGATCTGACCAGCTGGCCGTAAGAAGTAAACAGCAATACAACAAAGCATGTGTGATTGTGAAGGGACGTATGCCGGATGGTAAGTTCCGTCCTAACAATATGAAGATGCAGTCTCTAGCAGATTGCACGACACAGCTGGCAGAACTAAAAGCCCTGATACTGGCACTAAAAAACACGCATCGGGAATTCCCCACACTCATTGTGTGCAATTTATTTTACTGTGTCCAGTCTTACAATGAATACCTTCACTATTGGGGCCAGAATGGGTTTAGGGATTCTAAAGGTTGCACAATAAAGCACAAGTTGCTTAGGGAACAAGTGGCAGAGCTGAAAAAAGGCATGCCACGGGCTCATGTAATTCACACATTGAGTCATCAGCATGTTGGCATGCACGTTGAAGGGAATTCACTGGCTGATGAAGCCGCGAAGGCAACAGTGAAGACTGATGCTGTTGCTGCAATCACTTGTTCTATTACGAGGATAGAGGGTCAGATAATGTTAGCTGTAAACGCTATGCACAACAGCAGTTCAGCCTTGCCAAAACGTTTTCCACTCAAGTACTCCTACAAGTTAGAAGCGTAAAACATTTTGTATGCTCAAATTCCAGGAGTGGGGAAAGAGTAATACCAAACATGGATCGCAGATTATGTTCAATTATAGCTGCACACGAGGATCTGGGATCAGCACACGCAGGTATTACTGCAACGGTTTCGCTACTGAAACAACGTTATTGGTGGCCAGTTCTTACCAAACAGACCAAAGGCTTTGTCCTTAAGTGCGACATCGGTCAGCAGATGAAGGATTCCACCGTAGCGCGTCCACCACAAACACCACTACTGATATCAGACAGACCTCTCGCATGTGTCTATTTGGACCACTGCGGCCCCCTACAATCTGCTGGGGCTTACGGGTACATCTTGGTGCCAGTGGATTCATGCTCTAGATTCCTGTGGGTTTAGCCCCCGTGCTCGGCTGACGCTCAAACTGTTATAAGGGATTTGCCAGTCTTTATAGGGGCATACGCAATTGGCACATTACATTCTTACCGTGGCCCTGCGTTTAGCTCACAGGCTTACAAAGAAGCCATGGGAAGTTTGGGTGTGGTCTTGCGGTACTCCTCTCCATAACAATCCTAAGGTAAGTTTGATTGTGGCGAGGAAAAACCGGGACTTAAAGCAATACTTAACAGCAAGGGTATTAGGCTCAGGTGGCAGTTGGGACAATCACCCATATGTTATGTTATGTTATGTTATTGAAGTTTATACCGCGCACAGATACTCCTGGGAGTGTCCCGGCGCGAGCCTTGAGGTGCTGGAAAGGCAGCGATTAGAACAGTAAAGTTTTAAGCTGTTTCTTAAACTGCCCCAGATCCTGGATGCTACGCAGAGAAAAGGGCAGAGAATTCCAAGCCGTAGATGCCCTAACGGCAAGGGACCTGCCCCCCATTCTTTGTAGGCGCGCACGGGATATCTGTGCAAGAAGGTGAGATTCCGACCTCAGGTGTCTAGCAGGCGTGTAGAATGCAAAGCGCTTCCTAAGATATTCAGGTCCCCCAGCATGCAGAGCACGGTGCACGATAACCAGGGTCTTGAACTTTACGCGTTTCATCACAGGCAGCCAGTGCAGCATCCGCAGATGTAGCTTAACGCTCTTTCTAATAGGAATGTTAAAAACAAGCCTAGCTGCCGCATATGGGGTCCAGAGGGCACTTAATAACATGCCAAGAAGTTCCCTGGGGGGCCATACTCCATTTGAAGTCCTGTTTGGGACTAGATCCGTCCTCGATTGTGGCAGCGAAGTGGCGGATGAAAAACCATTTGACATCAATGATCGTTTTTCTGTTTTACATGGACTCAATGAATTCCGGGCATTACAAAGCAACATCCAAGTAAAACACACCACCACTGGGAAAGTGAAAGCTGTTTCGGAAAGACCTGCCTGGGTCCCGAAGATTAGGGACCTGGTCAGAGAAAAAATTATGGACAAAAATGAATTTGGGCCATCCTACAGACCGCCTGTACCTGTCCTGGCAGTCGAAGGAACAAGAACAGTACTTCTTCCGCCTCTTGCCAGCAAGAAAGAAAAGAGATTCGTCTCCATTGATCTGATCAAACCACACTATGTGGCCGATACTGAATAGTAGGCCGCATGGGCACCTGGGTACCTGCCGATCTCCTCTCGCTACCATACAGAAAGTTCAGACAGAGAGATTGATAACGTTTGAAGATTCTACTCTACGACGTGGAGGAGTTACCAACAATGGAATGGAACTCGTGCCTGTTGAAATTGAACAGCCACAAAATACAAACGAAACACACATCTCAATTCAGCCAAATACTGACATCTATGTGAATATGTCTCGAAACAAGTAATCTGCCAGATCTACAAAACCTGCTGAGCTACCAAAGATAGATCGAACTGCGTCTGGCTGCTTTATCGATTTTGATACTTTCTCTCTGGATCCGAGTGAACCCGAGTTACCGCCACCACCTGTTTCCCACGAACAACAAATTTGTGATTTCTACCTTTGTGTCAGCTCTGGAGTACCTCGGGATTGATGCGATGCAAAACAAGTCCACCTCTTGATCGTCTCAATTCAGTATTGCCAAAATAGCACAGAATTTTGATCAGATCAAGTGTGGGAAGGAAAGAAAGGGAACAGCGGGGAAGGAGACCTGTAACAAAAAATATAGCTGGATGTATCCATCAGAGAATCCTTTAAAAGTACAGAACATAGCATCTGTTCCAACCATCTAGAAATGGTGTACATGCAATACATAAGCCAAAACATCACAGGGGATTGAAGAAAAAAATAGAGAATTCTTCTTGCACTCTCTTTCTCCCAAAACACGATCTCCCCTGTTAATGGCAATAGTAAATAAACATAATATTATTCATAAGCTTCTGAGTTAGGAAATCCTTTTCTTTTCTTTTATCATCATAATTGTTTTCCTATAGCCAGCGTGCAAGATAATTCATTGTTTTTTCTCTTATCGTCTTTTATAAGTGAGGCCCATATCCTTTTAACCTTTGTATGCGCAACTCCAAACGCAAAGTAATGAAACAATAAGGAACAATGATTCGGCAGGAAACCCTGCCTTAAACGTCATAGGCAAGAATGTTTGAACATAAATGAAACAAGCTTACGGAATCCATCAAGTCCCGTAACTCTTAAGCAATCTTTTCCTCTTTACATTATTCATTCAAAGGACAGAGAAACTTAGCCTAGAACACGTCTCAAATTCACTGCCGTAAGCCCGAGGCTTAACTTGATTTGAGTTTGAGTCTCAACTGAAACCCAAACCGACGAATGTACTTTTCCGGGAACAAACGCACACAAATAGTCAACCCGAGATCAGCCGAACTCGTTACCTTTTTCGCCCCCTCACGTTTTCCAAAACAAAGATCCTGGTGGTGAAACCCACACCCTTACTGCACCGAGGGAACCCTTCCAGTGTTGGCAGCCTTCTGCGCGCTGATCTCAAGAGAATAATCTGCGTGGTTCTGTACCCGAAGACGGGGGATATCGCCTGGCCCATTTCATCAACCAATAGGAGCCATTCCTTCCCCGGAATTGCGTGCAAGTGCTCATGGGGACTGCTTTACTCATTATCTGAAGACCACCAATTCCACAGTTCCTGCGATACCAAAACAAATGTGTGCATTAGGCTATTTTCTTGTTCTTTCTTCCAGATAGGCTCTATGGCAGCGTTCACCACATTAATCTGATAGGACGTTACACATTGGCTGAAAAAGATTTACCTTGTTTCTCCCTGGCTACAGCTCTGGATTGCTATAGGTCTACTGTTCCTAGTCCTTTGGATAGGTGTAGTGACTGTCTTTTTCATGCTCCTGAATGGACACTACCTCCCTGAATGCTCCACAGTACAAAATGTGAACTTGCTCCTGAAAGCGCATGCATCATCACACCGTGAACAAAGAGACCTGTCCTTAGTGAACATTACAGCTGTTCCAGTTCCAGAAGGAATAGTTTGGGACAGGTTTCGTATGATGTATATGTTCCAAATGAACTTTTAAAAATACTGCACCTGTTTAAAATTTATTTAAGAGATATCATCACCTCCAGTACTTTCTCTGATGATTGGGACTTTGAAACTATAAATACTATGCTGTCTGATTTAGAACAATCTGCTGCATTTTCAAGTAATGAATTGTATGATGATACATCTGATTTTGACACCATGTACTGTTACCAACACTATGGTCATCATTTCTTGCACAAAGCAAGTATCCCACGCTGCAGCCACTGCGTTCTGGTCATATGCCCTGGCTGTATATCAACAGTACATCCCTGTTTTCTTCATACAATCTAACAGAAATACAGACAACAATGGCATGAAGAGATGCAAAACATATAATGCTACACATTGAAAAATTGGACCAATATTTTTAACCGTGGCTGAGTCACCCTCCACAGAATGGTTAATCCATGGCCATGTTACACTGCATGTGACGACATTCCAATCTCAGTACTGTCTACAGTATCACCAGGTAGGCAGGTATGAAGCATTGGGAGAGGAGTAAATACCTGAATCTTCGGAATTACCGTACAGATTTAGATGCAGTAATGGGGACACAGAAGTATTTCTCAGCAGTTTAGACTGTTAGAGTTTTTTAAGTGGTTCTCTAATTTGTCAGGATATTTTGCTTCACGGAGCCTGTAATTCTTCGTTTGCAAACCTATTGTGTCACTTGAAAGGATCCCCACCTGCCGTGATTCATCCAGTGTTCAAACTGCTCTTCAATGGGAGTTATTTGATGTTGAATGATCAAGGTTGTTGTGAGATGGTACCAGGCGTCGCAGATCTGGTCACAGTAAGTTCCAGGGTTACTTATTATATACAAGTAGTGTTTCCAGTGACCCACATAGTTAGGGAGGTAACGCTGTGGCCTTTGTTGGATGTTTCCCTTATACGGTTTGATTCTCTGAGCAGAGTGAAAGCCATGCTGTTACAGAAGGATGTGGCCTTAACCTCAGCCCTAGAGACTTTTGATCTCCAGGTTGCAAGGTCTTCGGCTGAGATACAGGCGCTAGTCTGAACAAACTTCCCACTCCATTTCGGAGAAATGGTACATCGTATAATTAGCATGTCTGATACCAGTGGGATAGTGCACCTATATAAGAGCATAGGTTCTGGACTACTAAGCACCTTTCAGACGATCTTCGGAGTTATTCCATCATTTATACACTCCGTATTGGGAAGCTTTTTTGGAGGGCTTCCGCTGGTCCTACTACTTGTAGTGGGTATCCTGGTTTTAATTTTCCTGCTACGCAATGGACGGCCCAGTTTCCAAAGAGATGGAAAAAGCACTTCCAGTGTGACGTTGCCGTGAAAGCATGGGACTCCATCTGGGTACATCTCAGATTCTGGAACTAAGTGAGTATTGGTTCAGTCTGAGTCGACTGCATCTTGCCTGTGCTCCGCTTTCTATTCTGCAGATATGAATGCGTGTAGGACATATGCCTGTCCCTTCCATCGGTTGCGCCACCGGGTGTTGATGTACTACTGGACCTCTTAAAGGCCCGCGTGTTACAGTATTCTCAGCTTATTCCAATGTTGATGACAGCATTCTTAGAGCCTCCATGGGATGCTTTAGCTCCTGTCAGAACAGACACCGGCTCTAAAACAAGCACACAGGCTTTAAGCGTTTCCTCGGTGGCTGCTGCAGGAACTGAAGATGGTCACCTTTGCTCCATTGACCTGATACAAGACGTGTTAAAGGGACCGCCGTCTGCGAATGCAAGCGACAGTGATGTTGCGTCTCCCACACAGGACACATAAACATTTGGCTCTCCGTGTGATGGGAACAATTCGCCCTTTTTAAAAAACTAGCCAAATTGGAATTCGAAAACATAATTTTTGTTTTGTTTTTCTGTCCTGCTCTCACTGAGCACCATGGCTTTTGATGTGGTCTGTTGTTTTAACAGTATATTGACTATTTAGAGGACTTATAGAGCTTTTTTAACATTTGCATCGTTTTTCACATATACCATGTTTTTAGATGCTTTTAAACTTGTTTTTTATTACAATGTTTTTATGCTTTTACGACAGGCATATTTTTGCATTTATTAATGTTATCGTCCTTCGGATGAGGAGTGAGTGTTATGAGCCCAAATGTACCCCAATGTAGGCCTAGGTAGCTGCATGACCTTTTACCTACATTTGTCCTACCTTGCTCTGCATAACGGCTCTGGCGCTGACCTTTTACCTAGTTATGTGCCGAATAAATGTTGTGCGGTTTTCTTCGAAGACTAGCCTCATTTATTATGCATGAGGATTCTTAGTATCATATCTTAATCTCCTGCCTAGGACATGCACAGCACGATTACAATCTTCTGTCTAATAACTCTGTACAAAAGTCACTGCTATCGTCATCCTTGAACGACAGAACCACAGTACCATTACACATCTAGGTAGAACCCCTGAGAGTACCTTTCGGGTATAAAAGAACCACATCTTCAGTGGGCAACCAGAGGAGAAGCTTCCATGCTGACTGGAGATGCTGAAGTCCCTGCCAGCAGAAACTACAGCATGCAGTGGTCTGACATCCCTTGCGGGGTGTCCAACTCGAGGCCAAGATGGGGTCCTTCCTTCTCTCCCATCAGGTAATGGGGTTGGCTCTTTCCTAGGGGGTTCTTGGCTTTACACCCACATACATGTTGGGAACCCTTAGGCACACTTAGATAGGGTTTGCACCTTAGGAGTACGCTCGATTACTACCATGTATTGAAATGCCTGCATATATTTACTGTTTTAGCACCAGGGTAAAATTCTACCTTTTATTTACTTTGTTGGTGCTTGTAATCTTATATATCTGTTTCTGTCTAAGGATTGTCGCAGCAAACATGTTTTATACTAGAATGACGCTGGTTCAATAAATGCTTATTGAAAACGTCCCCAACGTTTGCTCTGTGCATCTCACTGAGACCAAGTGACCACGAGTGACAGAGCAAAAAGTACTGTACTGTTTCCACAATCCCTGAAGGATCAAGGGTTGTCATGTTCGATAGTTGCCAGAAACTATTCGCTCCTTGGTAAGGTTATGGGACTTTTGGTGGCACTGTGAGCTAGCTGGTGTAAAGGCTAACATATCCTTTGGCGGTGTCTGGAATCAGTCTGGACACCAATCCCTTAGTTTATGTTGTCTAAATGCGCAGATCATATGTATTTTTAGAAACTACACAACAATTTGGTCACATCAGAATATAGTTTATTCTGATTTAAATTATAATTTATTCCCACAATCCGCAGAGATCGTGTATGGAAAAAATAGTCCTGGTTTACAATTAAAAGTAGAACATTCCAACTGTTTATGCCAGAAAACTGTTGGTCCTGCTGGTTTGTCAGTATGCAACTAGTTGCAAGGGCTCTTGTTATTGGCTACATATGAACAGTTGCGATAAAGCCAGAGAAAGCAGGCGCAAACCGATTTTCTTGAATGCGAGTAAGCGTGTGGTATTTATTGCCTCACCTGTGCTGGCAGTGCAGGCTTTCACCTGACAAACTTGTTCTTCAATACGTATTCGGGTGTAAAGCATTGCTTTCTTTGCTTTGTAAGAACACTTGGAGAGGCAGATAAACCATCTTGAATGTGAGATGTGTTTTGATGTTTATTGTCTCCCCATGCCGACATTTTAGCCTTTCATTCTCATAAATAAAAGCTTCACTGGTATTTGAAAATGTTATATTCCAAGGGAGATTGGCAGGTAAGGTCAGTAGCACCACAAAAACGATTTGAAAAAAAAGCACCACTGCTCACTAATCAGACATGGGCTCTCAAGTTGTCATGGGCATGTTTCAGAGCTGAAAGGGAAATGACAGCTGGTGTAGCTGGCAGCAAAATGCGTATGACACGTTTATAATGTACCAGGAGTGTCCCTTTTTACAAAGAAAATCAACAAAGAGAGTAAGTCAAGCATTTTAGGTGTGGAAAAGCACCTATATGGTGGTCTGTCAGAATAAAAACAATTCATTCTTTTTATAGTGTATTGACAGTAGGAAATTGGGTTACTGGTTGAGGGGGATGATCCACTATTCACGCAGCAACCACAATTCTTGCCAGGGTGAAACACAAGCAAACCCCAAATTAGCCTGTGCTAACCCTCTGGTAGCTTGGCACAAAAGCAGCCAGGATTAACTTAGAGGCAATGTGTAAAGTATTTATGCAGCACTTCATACAGTAATAAAGTGAAAATAGAACACAAGAAAAATCCCACACCAATTTTGAAAAATAGAGTAAAATCAATTACATTATTTGACACCAAAACGAATAAAATCCAAGAACTAGAACTTGAGATATGCAATTTTAAATGCTGTAGGTAAGTATAGCACCTAAAATCACGAAGCGCCACTCGTGGCTATCTGGTTGTGCGAGACCAGTTGAAAGTCACAAGTTGAGGTCAACCACAATGGAGCACAGGCTGGATACAGGGACCAGGTTAGACCAGCTGAAAGAGTTACCTTAAAAGTCTAGCACGAAGAGTCCAGTTCGCGGTGGAGGGAGCAGGAGCAGGGAGAGCGTCGCAGATGGTTGTCACTGTAGCGTGAAGAGCAAGCCGGGTGTCACGGACGGTCGTCGCTGTAACATGAAGATCCTATTGGGCATCATGGACGGTTGTTGCTGGAGATTCACGTTGGCGATCACTGTAGGCTGGTGATGTTGTAGCGCAAAGAGTAGCTCTCACGTTGTAGGTTGTTGCTGACTGTTACTGTAGCGCGAACAGTCGGGTTCACTGGAGCTTCACATTGGTAGTCAGTGCATGCGGCAAGATCTTGGCACAAGCAGGCCCGTTCGTGGTCACAAAGAGCCCACAACTTCAGTATTTCTCCTTTTCTTGGAGAGGAGCTCACCTGATGCCACACCAAGGGTCCAGGACCTGAGGGGCACCTCTTGGGTGTCAGGAACTCACTCCAACAGAGGCAGCAGGGCTAAGGCACAACCAGGCAGCAGGTCAGCTGGGCAGAAGCAGGTAGCCTCTGGAGCTTATTATGTTTCTGTAGCTCAGAACAGGAGGTCAGTCAGCTGACCCTTGGAGTCACTTCAGCATGAGACGAAGGGTGCAGGTCCACTCTTCCTTCTAAGCAAGCCGGGCAGCAGGCATCAGAGTAACAGGGCAGGAGGATAGCAGTCCTTCTAACAGCAGAGCACCACAACAGTCCTTCTTCTGTAGGGTGTAAGCCAATCTTACCATGTTTAAAGGAAAGAGCACACGCACTTTAGCACTGGTAGTGATAAAGTGCCCAGAGCCCTAAAAGTGAACAAAAATGGGTTCAGAAAAGAGGAAGGTGAAGGCAAAAGGTTTGGGGATGACCCAGCTGAAAGGGCCAAGTCCAACATTAACACTATCTATAAAGATTATGTATGAAAAATAAAAGGCATGGGCTAGGTTTGAAAATAAAACCTTCCACTTAACAGCTAAGCTTGCTACCCCTTTTGCCACAGAAGCTGCTGCTGATCAAAGTACTCTGTTACTATTACAATTAGTTGCATGGACTCTGGTTATTTGACATATATAAACACTTGGAATAAGTTGAGAGGCAATAGCCTATAGATACGTCGTCTTTAATGCGATTTGGGTTGTGGGGCTTATTGCCTCATCAGTGCAGACAGCGCAGCCTTTCATCTATGTAAATAAAAGCTTCACAATTTTACCAATCTGTTTTTTAATGTTTACCTGAACTAAGTATTCTAAAAAATATGGCCAGTGAGTTTAGGAGCAGCCCAAAGATAAATACGAGAGAAAAAAAGACAGATTGGCCCACCAGCACAGACAATGAAGAGACATATTTTTAAGGTGAATGTGCACCAGCAAAATTCCTCCATTCACAGTGAATACAGTTAACTGCAAAAGTGTACTGAGCCTTTGCCGTATACTGTATGCTGTGGTGGGGAGAATCATAATGTGAATGACAATTTAACAGACTAATGGATGAAGACACATGACCCAAAGTGACCTTTATGTATGTACATACATATGCATTTTTTAAACAGAAGGTCTTGGCTAATGCCAGACCTAAATAGAAAATATGAAAGAGATTGTTGAAAATAAGCTAGAGTGAGAAGTGATGTTGAAATATGTGGAATAACTAAAACATATCAAGGCACTAGGTAAAAGCCAGACACTGCAAATGACAAGTTATATATGTCTGTTTCTTTATGTTTAACAGATTTGTGTGGATTGATGATAATGGAAGATGATGATTGTCCAATTGGAGTAGCTCTGGATGATACCAAGCCTGATGGATCGTTTCCTGCCATAATGGGGTAATTAATAATAGCTTCAACTTAGCATGTGCTATTTGTATGTCCCCGAAAATACAAGTTCCATGGGTTAAGCTGCTGTAGTAGAATGTTCAAACTGTTTTCAACCAAGGTTGAACATAGCATAAAGGTGGTTTATGGGGAACTGCAGATTATACCTATTGAACATTGAATGATACCCACTGTGGGTTCTATAGGACGTTCTCTGTAACCCACAGCTACTTCCAGGAAACAAACCTTTATAGGTGACCATCAGTTGTATGTCAAAATAGCAATATCAATGTCAATCTGCATATGCACAGACTCCAGAATATCGACTATAAATATATTTTCATAAGCATATACAGGGAGGTGTCTATTTTCTATTCTTAATTCCGCATCTGTGTACCTTAGTTATATGTTGGTAGTCAATATAAGTACAGGTATATATTAAAAACCCAATAATTTGTTACAACACCAGACTAACACCCAAGCAAGAAAAAGTTATGCAACACCATCTTCAAAAGTAGGTTTTTTGCCATGCATTTGCCTTAGTTTCATCATCCTAAAATAAATGTATGAGCAGGTAGGCACATTTGAAAGAAATCAAATCAAATATGCCTTATTTGATAGCATTACTGTATTGGTAATGTAAGTGACAGCAAGAGAGTGAAATGTCTGACGTTTTAACTTCTCATCATTTCAATCAGACAGGTAAAAGGGTGTCACTTGGTATTTCGTCTCAAGGATGACAAACGTTTAACAACTGACATTCAATTAATCTCACTAAATAAACATACGTTGTGGTTTTTGGTACTCATTAAGTCTGCTCAGAGATATCAGGCTGAAATGGTTTGCTATTGTATCTCCTTCAGAAGGATGAAGGCCTAACAGCTGTGCCTGATTTCGACTTCAGAAAGACACAATTGATCCTGTAGATGAATCGAAAGTTGAATTGCAAGCTGTTGTTCTGTTATTTATTTTTATTTATTTATTTATAAAGTTTTATATAGCGCGAACAAGATCCCGAGGGATAACAGAGCGCTTTACAATAGGATGGAAGAGAGGACATGAATGCAATAACGAGCATCAATTGGGAAAAAGAAAATAATACAATAAACAGGTGTAAGAGAACAACGAAGGGGGGTAATAATATGCAGTAATGCAATATCGAACTCCAATTGGGAAAAAGAAGATAGTACAATAACCAGATGTAAGCGAACAACGAAGGGGGTTAATAATATGCAGTAATGGGGCGCCGTATCAAATGGAAGTACAATGGTAATAGGAACAAAGTCAACGATCAAGTGGGCCTAGTCCTCTTAAGGTAAGAATTTACTCATTAGGAATCTTTTGGCTTCCAATTTGAACGCCGTCGTCGAGGAGAGTCTGCGTACTTCCGGTGGAAGAGAGTTCCATATCTTTGGGCCAGCTCTGGAGACGGCACGGTGACAAGTTCCCTTTTTGCTAAGGATGAGTGATTTCAAGAGAAAAGTAGTGGCGCTTCTAGATGCTCTCCCCCCACAGGATAGTTCAAGTTTTTGCGCCAGGTACCTGGGAGTATTGAAGTGAAGGGCTTTGTGCGCCAGAACTGCAATTTTTAACTGAATTCGTGCTTCATAGGGTAGCCAATTGAGAGATTTTAGTACTGGGGATATGTGCTCATTTCTTTTGGAGCCAGTGACCAGTCTAGCCGCGGTGTTCAGTGAGGCCCTTAAGGGAGCCAAGGCGTATTTGGGAAGGCCACAGAGGGTAGCACTGCCATAGTCTAGTCTCGGCAGGACAAGCGCTTGGACCACCTGCTTGAAATCATTTTGTGGTAGGAAAGGTTTGATATTTCTAAGAGTCCTCATCAAATGGTTGGCTCCCTTACATACATTGTTGATATGACTTTTCATATTCAGGTGCTTGTCCACGGTGACTCCGAGAGATTTGGCTGAGTCTATGATGATCGGAGTGCAGTTGAAAGCGGTGAGGTGAGTCAGCCAGAGATTTAGCTTGGGGATGTGGTTCGGTGGGGAGATGAGCAGGAATTCCGTTTTGGAGGTGTTGAGCAGGAGATGTTTCTTGGTTAACCAATTTTGCGAGGACGTTAGGATAGTGTTGAGTGAGATGATGTTTTCCGGGGATGAGATTTTCAAATAGAGTTGTGTATCATCAGCATACATGTGGAAGAGAATGTTCATGGAATTTAGAGAGTTAGCTAGAGGTTCCAAGAAAAGGTTGAAGAGGATAGGAGAAAGGGCAGACCCTTGGGGGACCCCCATAATTACTGGAGAGGGCTGGGAAAGAGAGTGATTTGCCTTGACTCTTTGTGATCTGTGATGAAGGAAGGATGAGAACCATTGCAGCACCAGATCCGAGAAATCCATTCTGTTTTGCAGGATTGATAGGAGGTTGTCATGATTGACTGTGTCGAATACTGAGGAAAGGTCAAGGAGGATCAGGAGACAGGAATCGTTTTGGTCAAGCATTTTCAGAATGTCATCCATAACGTGTGTGAGGGCCGATTCGGTGCTATGCCCCTTCCGAAAACCGGATTGATGCTGGTCTAAGAGTTGGTAATTCTCTATGTGAGCACAGAGTTGGGATAGTACACATTTTTCTAGGAGTTTCGCTAGGGTGGGGATGTTGGAAATGGGGCAGAAGTTGTTGAGATCAGATTTGTCAGTGTTGTTTTTTTTTTTGTATAGGTGATACCTGGGCTGCTTTTAGGCAATCAGGGATCATGCCCTGTGATAAGGAGGCGTTAACAATCCTTGTCCAGGTGGAGATGAGTGCATTCTTAATCTCTTTGAAGATGGCTGGAGGCAGCGGGTCACCGAAGTGGTTGGAAGGGTTGATTGTCTGAAGAATTATGTGGATGTCTTTTTCACTGAATGGGGTAAAGGTGCCCCATGACGCATTATTCTTGGTGTTCTTGAAGGTCGAGTGCATTTTTCAAAGTAAGCAAGGGGTGAGGCGGCACTAGTGGGGGGTAACAGAGTCTTCTTAGAGGCCAGGTCAGTGGAGATGAGTCTTGACTTCTCCCTGAAGAAAGCATCAAATTCTTCGCAGGAGGGTGGGTTGCCACCCGGGTCCGAGAGGTTTGGACCTGTGACTGATTGCTGTTTGACCAATTCGAAAAGTTTCTTGGGGCGGTTTGCCGCTTGGTCTAGTTGTAGTCTGAAATGGTCAGCCTTAGCTCTCTTGATTTGTTTATTGTAGAGGCTCCTGGCGTCTCTAAGGAGTTTTAGCTGTTCCGGTGAGGGTTTGGATCGCCAGGAGCGTTCGGCTGCCCTAAGGTTGCGGCGTTCCGAGTTTAGGTTTTCATTATACGACGGTTTGGAAATTTTTGATGATGCATTTTTGAGTTGGAGTGGTGCAATGTCATCCATGATGTTGGTGATGGTTGAATTGTAGGCGTCAGTGAGTGATTGCACCTCGACCAAGTCAGCTTGGGAGGAGAGGGCAGATCTACAGTGGGCAACTATATTGTCATGGTTTATTGATCTGAGGTCCCTTTTCCACATCTTTGATTTCGATGGTTGAGCCTTCTTCATCACCACCTCCCTGTTAATATAAAAGAGGATGCTGTGGTGGTCAGACCAATCACACAGGGTTATCGAGTCTAAGGTGATGGTCTGTTCTTTTGAGATGATGAGGTCAAGAGTTGCTCCTTTAATGTGAGTTGGTTGGTCACAGTGTTGGGTCAATTCTTGATCATTTAGAAATTATTTAAGGCAAGATACCGCAGGGTCGTTGGGGTTAGACCAGTGCAGGTTGAAATCACCAAGGAAGATTTGTGAAACGGCTGAGTCGACATTGCTAGAGATGATTTCCATTAATTGCTCAATGAAGGGGAGATTGTCTCCCGGGGGGTGATAAAAGGTGTGTAATTTGCAAATCGGTAGGTTGTTACTTAAGATGCTGAGGCAAAGGTATTCACAGGAGGCAGGGGAAGAGGACTTCAAGTGAGAAATCGAGAGTGTATTCCTGTGAATACAGGCTAGGCTCCCACCCAACTTCAGAGCTCTGTCTAGCCTGATTATACCATGAGTGGGAGGAACTAGGAGGTCTAAGCTAGGAGTGGGAGCGGGATTAAGCCAAGTTTCGGTGAGGATGATAACATCTAAGTCATTGTGTTGGATGAGGTCGAAGATATCTGAGGCATGTTTACTGGCTGATCTGCAGTTTAGTAGTATACATTTGAGACGTAATGGGTTAGGGGGGCAAAGAGACTGGGAGACCTTCACCCTGGTGAGGTTGTCAGTGTTGCTGTATCTCAGATTGTGGGGAGCTTCTCTATTCGGGTTGGACAGGATGGAAAGTATTTGCCTCGGCGGAGTCATGCTAGATTTGGACCATGTAGAGCCGGAGTTGTGACGGTCTTGGAGATCAGTGGACGCCGGGTGGGTCTCACTTCTTCTGGGGCTGGGTGGGGAATTTGGAGAGGAAAAAGGTTTTGAAATGGAGGGGGCTAACAACTGACCACTGTGCTCACAATTGCAAGTGGAGGCTCTGGGCCAATTTGTGGAGGAGAGGAGAGAGCTGAGCATGGGGAAAAGATCATTTGAGAGGGTTTTCAGGCCGTGTAACTCCGAAGTGAGAAGGAGCAGCTGTAGAGATATATCATCTAGGCGCGCCGCCAAGTCTGATAGATTAAAGAACACTAGTGGTAATGTTTTTTAAGTTTTGAGCGAGATGTCATGCACACCAATATTCAGCTGTATATTTTCCAATAGCTGAATTGAGGAGTGAATCATTCTTGAGCTATTAAGATTGCTCAGTGAGTTAAATGTTCACCAATGACATCCAATGTGATCTGCAGGTCCCAGATTTGAATTTTTGTGTACGGAAGTTAGACTTGTTTGCCGCTATATATTCTTATATTTGCCTGTGTGGCTTGTTTCAATTGGTAGCCATTGTATTATGAGTACAATTGGAGTGATGAGATCAAAGTATTTACTCTCAGAGACAAAATGTGTCAGTTTGTGCTAGACCACATTCAGTTGTTACGTATACTTGATGAATGCTAATAAGAAATGAGTTTTCATAAATCAGAATTTTTAGACCTAAGGATTGAACTGTTATCTTGAGGTCTGGATCCGGGTTGAAATGTTTGATTCTTCATAGTCATCTCACTTGAAATTGGGCACTCCTGGCCATGCCATTTACTGGAGAATAGAGATTTAGGTACTCCTATAGAGTTGGATTGCAATGCAACATTGTTAAACCTTTGTGGATGTTCTGTTCTCTCTTTACTCCGTTTCGCCATCACATTTAGAAGTGGTAAAACTGCTGTTTTTAAAGCACAGAGCCTCAGCTTTGCCCGTCCATAGAAAAACCCTGTCAGTCAGGGGCGCCACTAACCCACAGGATGTTGGAAGGCCTTCAGTTTTATGCTGGACCTTCTGATGCTGTCTGCCAATGGTTTTTCCTGCTTTTGACCACAACGTACAGCATGGGTATTAGAAAGAAGTTATCAATGTCCATGATACGCTGGAAGTAATCTCTCAGCGCATCAGGTTCCTTATATTATATTTTTGAAAAACTATGCACTATTTTGGAGGTTTGCCTTTGAAAAAAGTAAAACAATACATGCCATGGTATGGTTGGCAGCAGGTGTTGCAGGAATTCTGTTTGCAAACAGAACTATGCCTGGGATCCCAGAAAATCAGTATGTAGGGATGGAGTCATGTACCACATTAGTACCTATGGGCCCAAATCCTGACTAGCTCATAGTGCCCTTCTGGCCCTCCTAGCCTTCCCAGAGTAACAGGTAAATTGGCATCCCAGAACACAACAGGTCATCACCTTTCATTTTCTCACTCATGCATGTCCATAATAAACAAATGAAAGACACAAGGAAAGTTTACAATATTTATTGGAGCTATCGTGCTCTATCATGTAGCAACTGTGCTGCAATTAGAACAGATATGCAAATGAGCAGAGTAATTTGCATTATCAGTAAACTGCACACAATGAAAAGCCCTATCATGGCGAATGATATCTTTGCCTAAGCCTAACCCCACTACTTGAGCACAGTGATAAATCAGAGATCTCTGGGGTTAGAGTCGGACCCCGTGCCTGGCATTTGCCATTAGCTAGTCTGTTATGAGTCGCAATATAGGCTTAGGTAGTTACACAACCTTTTACCTACATTTGTCCTACCTTGTTATACATAACGGTTTTGGCGCTGACCTTTTACCTAGTTATGTGACAAATAAATGTTGTGTGGTTTTCTTCGAAAAACTAGCCTCCTTTATTATGCATGAGGATTCTTAGTATCACAGCAGGATTACCATCTTATGTATAATAATTCTGTACAAGAGTCACCGCTATCGTCATCCTTGAATGACAGGCCCACAGTACCATTCTAGGTAGACCCCCTGAGGGCACTTTTTGGGTATATAAGCACCACATCTTTACTGGGCAAACTAGAGGAGAAGCTTCCATGCTGACACGAGACGCTGAGGACCCTGCACGCAGACACTCCAGCACGCAGTGGTCTGACATCCCTCACGGAATGTCCAACTCGAGTCCAAGATGGGGTCCTTCATTGTCTCCCATCAGGTAATGGGGTTGGCTCTTTCCTAGGGGGATTCTTGGCTATACACCTACATACATGCTAGGTACACTTAGGTACACTTAGTTAGGATTTGCATCTTAGGAGTACTCATGATTACTGCCATGTATCTATATGCCTTCATATATTCACTGTTTTAGCACCATGGTAGAATTCTACCTTTTATTTCATCTGTTGGTGCTTATAATCATATACATCTGTTTCTGTCTAATGGTTGTTGCAGCACACGTATTTTATACTAGAATGACCCTGGTTCAATAAAATACTTATTGAAAACGTCCCTCCGCTTATTCTGTATATCTCTCTGAGAACGAGTGAGTACCAGTGACTGAGCGAAAAGTAGTAAACTGTTTCCACTATCCCTGAGGGGTCAGGGTTATCATGTTCAATAGTTTCCAGAAACTATTGGCTCCTTGGTTGTGGGGCTTATAGTGGCATCGTGAGCTAGCTGGTCTACAGACTAACATATCCTTTGGGGGTGTCTGGAATCAGTCTGGACACCAATCCCTTAGTTTATGTTATCTAAAAGCGCAGATCCTATATAGATTCATAGGAACTACACAACAGGTCTGTATCTCAGATTGCACAACGCTGGCATGCTCATTCTGGGGCCTTTCCTCTGCTAGAAATTCTCCTCTCTATTTTCAAAATGGCAAGTCTTGGCTTATATGATAAGAAATGCCATGCTAGAAAACAGCAGCTGGGCCTCTCTCTTATGTCTATGTGTTAGAATGTGTTAGTGACCAACCACAGAGAATAAAAGGGCATAATGTTGTTTGGCCTAGTACAAAATGTTCAGACTGAATCCCAGCAGAAGAGCTGAATAATAAAACGTATGCAGCCTATTTCTAAAATATTAGAGTGGCACAAAAACAAACGTGTTACTTCGTAACGTCTGCAAAGCAAAAATGGCCTACATTCTACAGTTAGTCTAACATAGGGGAGAATTGCATTGGGCCCTATAGAGAACTCACGACACAGGCATTGTTGTTTTCACCAGAGTGCTCCTGTGATTTTGGCTGAAGTACTTTCAGCAAACATTTCGCTCTTTGAAGTCAAAATATGGCAGGCAAACTGCAGCTGGGTTGGTAGAGACATTGTCTCCTCTTTCCCAGCTGCATGGGAATCCACTTACTTGTACTCAGGTTTAGATTCTATAATAATACAAGAGTCCAGTCAAAGTTGAACTTGGATGGTGGATTGAGGAGGAGAGATTAACATAAATTCTGTTTTATGCACATTCTATTTCAAATGGTGAAGTGGCATCCAACACTGGAATGTTTCACACATTTTGGTTAAGTGTGAAATTTCTTTTCGCTTGGAGATGTATAGATATAGCTGTGTGTCTTTAAGATCCGTATGTCATCAAATTCTTGGATATTTGATGATGTCATCAAGGGGTTCAAGATAGAGATTAAAAAGGGTTTGTGCAAATAGAGGACCTCGAAGAAACAGCTGTGAGTGATATACTGGGGTGGAGTATGAGTTGCTTAGTTTTACCTGCTGAGATCAGTTGGTAAGTTTGGAATTAAGCCAATTTGCCACTTTGCCACTAGTGCCATGTAATCGTCTAGGATTTTGATAAGTGTATTCTTATTTACTGTGTCAAAATCATTTGACAAGTCATGAAGAATAAGTAGACGAGAGTTGCCATTATCTAGACTATGTAAAGCATCCTCAAATAGGTTGCTGTTATTGATGTATGGTTTAAATTGCATAAACAAACAACTTTCAGTAACCTCCACTGCATGGAAAGGTCTTCTTAAATGTCCGAAATTGTGAGGTCCTCAATGTTGTCTGAGGGTTTTTTCAACATTTATAAAACTTCACTTGATTGACAGTCAGGGGCTATACCTTACGTGAGAGTTAACTTTGTTCAGCATGGCACAAAATGAAATTTCATGTCTATAGAAGTCGGTTTGGGCTCTGTAAAATGGTTAGAAAGTTTCACATTGGCAATAATCTTGTTTAGATCATTTTGAGAGATTTCATTTAAATTCCGCTTTATTGTGGGAATAAGCTGATTTTTGGTTAGAAGGGAGAAATAAAACTGAATGGATTGATTTTTTTTAATGCACACAATCCTCTCATGAGGTTGAGTCATTAACGGTGACGGAAGTTGGACAATTGCTGACATATTTAACTGGTGCAAACAAGTTTTTGTACATTTGTCTTCAATAAAATCTTGTAACTGATTTTTGGTTTTCTGGATTGGAGACTATCAGGCAGACTCAGTTTCACCAAGTTCTCTATTACACCCTTGCACATTTTCATTCAATATTATGTTGTCATGAGAACCATTGAAAGGAGTTTGTAATTTCACCCTTATTTCATAAAAGGTACTATGCCGTTGAATACATTCTTCATGAAATTTTTATATTGGACTTTGTCATAGTTCTTATCTTGAAGTGTGGAGATAGGCGAATAGTTTCTGGTAGCGTTCAGAACTACGTTGTTGAGAGCAATATTTTTGTTTCATAGATTCATGATATCTCATTTATTGGTTGACCAATTCTTGTGATATTCAAGAATGAGATCAAACAGGAATTTGAAAATGGGCCGACCAGTCGAATAGTATTGAATCTACACTTACAACCAGCTCTTTTTTTGAGATAATGAGATCTACAGTAGATCTCTTGGCTTGTGTGTGTTTTTGCAGTGTTGAAACAGTTTTCCAAAGAAAATAATTTCAGATATCAACGGTTGATTAGTGATATGCACATTGTTCACCAAATGGGGAGGGGGTGATATATGACATTTAGAATTTCAGGAAAGGAGGAGATTTATTTAATTTAGAGGCGCAAGCATTGAAAGTAAGATATGTGTTACATATACATTTACAGCAACAAAATCCCTGCACATTACTGTGAGCCCACCATCAATTCTGCTTTCTCAGTCATGCAGAGCATCAAAGGGTAAAGTAGGTGCATAGTGTATTGAGATATCAATAAGTCCTGTTTCTGTCAGTTCCATGAGGTGAGGTTGAAAATAGTGTCAGAAATGTCTAGTCTGTGCTTGCTGGCAGGTCTTACGTTATGCAGATGACATATAAACGAGGCTTCAATAATGATGTTTGGAGGGATCATGAAGAAATTAAATAAGGTTTTTGTGTCACAAAATATTAAGAGTCATTGGTTGATCTCTGGATTGTCACCTGAGAATGTTGGAATATGCCACTTGTAGTGTATCGTGATTTGGAGGGATTAGTAGGAGAGAACAACGTAATGGCATTAGATAAATTAAGATTATTGATATATTATCAAAGTCATTTCACATTGCTATAGGTGAGTTGTGATTTCAGCATAAATAGGGAACTGGCATTTGTAGAATCGCCACAGGCTTGAAACATACAAAAGGGTGTTGAGGAATTCAGTACTCAAACTGATCAATTTGATATGCAAACTAATTCAATTCAATCTTTTGCACTAAGACTATTTCTACACTAAATGCATTGTTGGGATGTCTCATGGGAAGAAGGCTACACTTTCCAGATGTAATATAAATGCAGCGAAATTTTGCCATTTGATCTGAGAATGCTGTTGATAACTAATTACTGGAAGGGCATGGTTCCAACATTTAATGAACTTACTGGGAAGGCTATTATTTGTCGCGTCAAGTTGCTTGGGCTGCTTTCCTGGTCAAAGACCTACAGAGCGTGCAGTGGGTTGTAGTGCCGATCTGATGTATGTCTTTTCCAAAAGACAGCATGGTATGTCTTCAAAGTTGCCTATGGTTACAGACCTGGAGAACTGGTTGAGGGAATCTGCTGAAATGGGATGAGATGGAAAATGAGATGAGCACTAAACTGACTCACATTAAGTGTAGACAGGTGACCGGTATTGCATAGTATGTCATTTTATTGGTTATGGGCAGCAAATTTGACGCTATGCCACTTTAGTCAGAGGGCACTGATGTGTCCTCTTGAACTCAAAGGGCTGATTTTTGTGGAAGTGGGACAAAGTTGGGTAATAGCACTGGGTCTTCATTCCTAGACTGTCATGTTGACCTCTCTGAGGAAATAGGCATCACACAAATAGTAGCCCATTAAGCAATGTTCCCAAATGAAGTCCCAATGTGCCAGCTGTAATACTATTAACAGACACATAGGGCCTAATTACGATGTCTGGCGGACTTAAGTCTGCCCGAGACCGTCTCGGTCCTGGGACCGACCGACCTCTAGTCCCAACTGCCTAATTAGGATGCGACCTAACACTGTTCAGTCGCATTCCTACATTTCCCTATGGGAGCATGCATTACGGCCTTAAACCGGCCATAATACATGCTCCCATAGGTAAATGGGAGGTGATGTTCATCCCTGCACCCTGTGGCAGGCACCTACGGTGCCCCCTCGTCCCCAACCAGAGGCCGCATACAAGGGGCCCTGCTGGGGTCCCCAAACACGCTTTCCGACAGGGTTTCCCTGTCGGAAAGGCCGGCATGGAAACCATGCCGGAAACCATGCATTGTAATCCCAAGGGCGGGAAGGCCCGCCCTTAGGGATTACGAGCCGGTTCCGACTGACCGACGGGCTCAAGGAGCCCGTCAGAAGCCAGTCGGAATGACCGGCCGGTTTAGTTTCCAACCGCCAGCATTGTAATGAAGCTGTCGGAAAGTGAACCGAGGGGCCGACTACGATGCGGCCCAGAAGACTCCGACCATCGGTCAGAGCCATTCCGGGACACATCTTAATCGGCCCCATAATGTAGACTCGGTATGGAAATGTTGAGATGGTTATTTTATAATCAGATTATTGTGCTGTCTTGGGGAACTCATGTTAGGTACAGCTGATATTATGTTTTCATGCGTAATTTGTATTCTGATAACTGTTTGGTGAAATAAGTAGCACTTGTATGTGTCTCAGAACAAACTAGTTGTGTGAACTTGCTGATTCTCTGTTATATACAACAACAAAGATCAATTAAAAAAATATTGAGGTATTTAACAGTTTAGGATTCCTATGATGATTGGCTGCGAGAATGTTAAGTTGTATGCCTGTTTTTGGCCAGACATCATCCTTCTTTGAACAGGCAAAGTAAAATATCTAGAGTAGCAAGGATATTCAACTTGAGGAGCAAGACGTAAGCTTGAGTGAGTGTGTAGCTTAGAAAAACACCCTTGTTTCTTGTTAAGGCCACATGAATGAATAAATTAATGAATGAAAGCTATTTCTAGAGCTTGCTATTACTTTGCACGTCTCCCTGGTGTTGAGAAGAAACTGCTGGGAGTAAGGCATGCACAAGCTAGAGGGAAATAACCATGTTTAGAGTTTCTTTCAAAAAGTAGATGGGTAGAATTCAGGTGAAAGATCAAGGAGGGTAGTGTTTAAACGTTTTTTACTCTGAGGATTTGAAGAAGGGTAGCAGATACTGAATGTGGTGACATATGGAGGGAGTAAGGCAGCTGAATAAAGAATGAAGATAAAATGGTCCAACATTGTGGATTGCTCAAAAGCATAGGGGTTTAAAGAGGAACACTTGGCTACCTAAAGCCAATGGGGATCACAGAGATGTTGATAGCAATTTACAAATTCTGAATTAGACGCACAAGAAGGACAAAATATAAATAGTTACATTAGACTATGTGAAACAGAATGAGGGATTGAACTACTATTGTACAGCAGTTCTAAGGAATTTGAGGACTAATCTTCCATAATATTTGTAAGTAAAAGAATCAGGAGGCACCACCTTGGGTAATTAAACCAGAAAAATAATGGAATCATTAATGATCACACAAATGTGACAGACAGATGCCACAGAATTAGGAGGCATGCTTAATTCTGGCGGTCAGCAAGATTGGAGCCAGACTGAATGAGTGAGTTGTGATTCAGCCAGGCCTGCATGCTTTAAACCTATTTTGAGCATCACTCTGGTCCTCGCAAAAAGACACAATGATCTGGGTGTCACCAGGGTAAGACATAGGGTAAAGCCAAAAGACCTAACAATAATTTTTTTTAAATATTTTTATTGAGATCCATCATAGTTAAAGAAAAAACTACAGAATCTACATACTATACATTAGCGCCTAAATACATCTTCAGAACAAATTTCATGCCAGTCGAAATCCATTGTCAAACAGGTCAGCCTCAGATTATACAATTCATTGTAGATAGAATATCAAAAGAATGATCTACACTTTTACATCTTATCCAGGGGCCATGAATTAACGTCATATTTTATGAAATGTTTTAGCCCACTCACAGCGAAGAGCGTAATCCACTCGTTATCTCTCACTTTCTTCATCTTCCTGACCCATTCACCCATGCAGGGGCCAACCGAGCCCTCCACATTTGAAGCAATAAAGATCTGGTCACCATCATTGCAACATCTCGTAGTTTTTGTAATCTGGGGGGCTAATCGTACATCAGGATCATGACCTATTAACAGCTAGTTGTTTCTGCCAGGCTGCTCCCAAGTACCAGAATATCTCTCTCCAGAATTCTTGAATGGTGGCGTACAGTCCAAATACATGGGTCCAATTTGCAACTGCACCTGCATTACATCTAAAACAGCTACTAGACCATGCACTGTTGATTTGGACCAAATATTTTGGGGTTCTGTAAAGCAACAATTTTGTATAGAACTGCATTCTCTGCCAATTAGCCCCTCTCAGTACCATAAAATTTAATTTATTGATTTTATTCAACATCTCCTTCGTTAATTATAGCCCTTCAAATTTCTCACACTCACTAATTGCTTTTGGCACCTTTCAGATGCAAGCAATCTTTCCCATTCTCCTGATCATTTAAAATCTGGGGCCTCAAGCAGACTCAGCTCTAAATTTTAACTATCACAGATCTACTTCATCTCCAGGGCCCTCATCTTGCTGGCCAGAACTCTGTAGGAGCTCGGGAGCCAAAAATTACCCTTGACAGATTCTTTAATTTCGGGCCAACTCTTCCAACTTTCTCCAAGCATGAAATCGGCCATCTTACGAAACTCCAGTATCTCCAGTCTCAGAACTGTGTTTGGGTCCATCCTACTCCTCGAATCCCAGTTCAGTTCTGTCAGGGATGTAGCTGCATTGATATAAGGGACTGTGTATCACAGATGAAGATCCCTATGTTTTTTAAAGAACCACATCAAGCTATTGGGGCAGACTTTTTTAGGTGATTTTGTCAACTTTAAATCATCCTCTGATATTATATTCCTTTAAAATCAGGCCCATAAAATAATTCTTAAAAATTCCACCTGACCCAAGTTTCACATTAAATCTTGACATGTATTGTGCAAAATAAGCAAAATAATAATCCCTCAAATTGGGGAGTGCTAAACCACCATTCTCCACACCTTTATATAAAGTGCCAAGTGCTAGACTAGCAGCCTTATTCTGCCAGATAAAAGTTGTAAAAAGAGATTCCACTTTACTAAGAAACGATGTCCCAAGCAGTCATGGTGTAGCCAAAAAAAGAAAATTAAACAGGGGAAGAACCACCATCCTGATCAGTGCAACCCTCCATAGGATGGTAATGGGAAGCAAGTTCCATTGTGCGAACAGTGCTTTAACTCTTAAAAGCAACAGGGTGAAATTAAGATCTTATAAGTCTTCAATCTTTGATGACTGTCTAATAACCAGGTACCTCTTTGGTTGCTCATTTACTCAGGAGGCCATATCTGGGAGCAATGTGTCAGGCATGCAATTACAAAGAATGACTTCAGTCTTATAGCCCCCTAATACCTATTACAAAGAGAAGAGCTCAAAAGCTTTTTCCTGTGAGCACCTGCTAGCATCAAGAAGCAGCATTATGTCATCCGCATATAGTTTTATCTTACCCATCTGTGGTATAGGAGGGTCAATATCCATATTCTTCCTAATTTCAATCAATAATGGCTAGATGAAAAAGCCACATAAAACTGGTGACAGCCCTGCCGAGTGCCACGGCAGACTTGCACTGTCCCCACCTCAGCGACATTAACTATAATCTTTGCTACAGCGCTCTCATGCATCTTTTATATCAATCTTGTGATCTGGGAGGGTACCGCAAACTTCTCTGAAATACAAAAAAGTGTCTCCCAGACCACGAGGTCAAAGTCCTTCTCCGCATCTAATAGGAAAACTATGGCAGGGATATTATTAATGGAGAGATAATCCAGCACCTCGGCTAAATAATGTGTGTTGATTCCTAACTTTCTCCCTGCAATAAAACCTTCACGTCCTGGTGTATTACTTTTGCCGCTATGTACTTAAATCTGTTGGCCAGCAATTTCATAATGATCTTATAATCTGAGTTTAATAGTGTGATCAGGCGATATGTGTTTGGATCTTCCCAGTTCTTCCTTTTAACAACAAAAAAAACCGAACCACATTCCCCATATTAATTGAAGCAAGTTTGAAGCCACCCTGCAGTATTGAATTAGCAACCAGCAGCAAATATTCCACTAGAATCTCCAGGACCGATTTGAAAACCGTCTGGGCCACATACCTTCCAACTTGGAAGGCTTCTAACCACCTCAACCCGCTCGTCTTTCAAAAAAGGACGAGCTATACTTTCCACATATTCCTCGGTGAGAGTAGGAATATCCAACCCTGCCAGAAATGTTCCCAAGGCTCCCTTAACGATCACTTGATTATGGCTATAAATTCGCTTGTAGCTTTCAAGCAAAATTTCACCCAACTTGCCCTGTTCCTTACAGCGAACCCCAAAGATTGGGCACCTTAAAATATGGATCATGTTACTTGCTGCTTGTTCTCAGGCTTGCCATGCTAGAAACCTTCCAGCAAAGTTGCTCTCCTCATACATTTTCTGCATATAGACCTGATTTGATGCAAGGCACTTAGCATAAAAGAAGCCGCTTAATGCCTGTTTAGCCTTCTCAAACTCTTTTCTGTTTGACTCAGACGGCTGCCTCAAAAACATATCATGCACTTCACTTCCTGGACAGCCTTCTCCAAGGCCTGCTTTTGCTCTTTCACCTTTCTATTGTTGGCCACATCTTTAGCTATCACCTATCTTCTTATATGTGCTTTTAATGCATCCCACACTATATTTGGTAATGCCGACCCATGGTTCCTTGCCGATATTCTTTAATCTTTTCTTTGTATATCCAAATCCATTCCTCATCCTGTAGGTATTGGCTATTAAAACCCATCCTCTTTGCTTGCGGACTGCCCCTGTTCATAAGAATCTCCATCTCAAAGATTGTATGGTCCAAGAATCCATTAGGGAGGGTCAGCTGACCTTTGAAAATCAGGATTCTAGATATTTAAAAAAATAATTCTGTGAAGCACCATGAAACCTTCCTGTAAAGCATGTGAATTCTTTTTTTACAGGAAGAAGCATCCCTCCAAAGATCGATTAACAAAATAGATTTTTGATAGCTCTGCATATTATTCGCAACCCTGGTCTTTTGAGATTTACTGAGGAATCTATTGTGGGATTTCGCAAAAACTTAAAATCCCCTCATAATAATCTCCCCTGGGACTAGCATCAATGATTGAAATAGCTCCTTGTATAGCCTAGAATTATCTTCCACTGAGGCATAGAAACAAATGAAAGTGAGCCATCTAGAAAAAAAACTAGCAATTGTTCCAGCACCAGCAGCCATGTGTATGTATTACAGGCCCGGTCAAGCATGCCTGAGCAGATGAAAAACCTCTATATCCTGCCCATTTCTTGAGCATAGAGAAATTTAAGAGCTTTCCTGCTGGTATACGGGGCTCTCGTAGTAGCACTACCGACTGACTGCCGTCCTCCACCCAAGCTTCTATGCACACCACCCAATCCTCAGGGGTATTGCCATCATGACAGAGTGCCCGAATCCTCCTATTCTTCCCCACTGTCTGCCGACTGTACAACAACCTACTTTCTCATACTGAACATGGACAATAGGAACATTGGGGCCACATAACTAACATCACTTCTTTAGCTTCTTGAACACTACAGAGATTTTCACAATCTCAACCCCCCACAGTCTTTCAAAACTGCCATGTCTCAATACCAGGATCCCCTTGCTCTCCCCCTTCCCCCTTTAGCCCTCACTCTCAAATAAACATTAGACATACTTCATGCCCAAATTAAAGCATTGACTTTGGGAAATTGGAAACTTCATCAACATTACCAAATATTCGAAAAGAGCCTTTATACAACACTTTGAGTTTAGAAAACTGAATTATCGAGGCCTGCGCCCCAGCTGTTTGAAATTTTGTTGTCCTGAACTCCTGAATCCTCTGGGCATATTCTACTCTCATGTTCAAGAAAATACGGAATTCAAAATTATCAGCAGAGTTAAAGGTCTTCTCCTTTATCGCTTTAGCCAGTATCCTGTATTTAACTCTATCATCTGCGAAGTTCACAAACATGGTGCAGGGATACTTGGCATGACCCCCAACATGAGATAGGATGCGATGGGCCAGTGTGATTGTTAAATCCTGCTTGTAATCCGGAATTACCAAAGACTGTATCAGATTTTCCACGAATTATGTGCATCCTATGGCATCCTCACTATGCTCTTGAATACCCGTAATCCGAAGGTTAGATCTTCTCACATAGTTTTCCATTTACTCCTGTTTCTCTTTCAGCCATAATGTCTCCTTCTCCAGCTGTTCATTAGCCTTTTCCAAGTTATGTATCTTGTCCTCACAGTTGGACACTCTTTGTTCCACCTCATTTAGCTGAGTAGAGAGGCTCCCCAATTGTGCACAGACCGAAGTCTAACCTTTCCCTCAATTTTCCACCATCTTTCCTTGCGTGGCCTTAATAGCTTTCACCTCTTTTAGAACCTCGCGAAGCATACTGGCAAAGCCCTAGGGAGTCTCATCAGCCTCATCAGCCTGCACCTAGTGCAGAGTCCACCTGTTCCTCTGAACCAGTGCTGCTCATACTCTGTTTGGCGCAGCCACTACTCAAGGTTGCTTCTAATTGAGTAGGACTCTTATGGGGTTCCGCAATCAGAACCGGACATTGGGGAGTTTCACCCTGCCTCCTCCACCTGATGATACTTCCACTCTTAGCATTACTGTGCCTAGTCTGGAATAAGGGGTACAAACCACCATCTTCAGTGCTCTCCATGGATAACCCCCATTTTTTGCTCCTCTCCTGGGAAATATTGCAACCGTTTCCTTGGACTTCCTCTCGCCCCCACCCTCCCCCCAACAGCCTGTGTTGGCAGTTGTTGTGGCAGTATCAGTACTGGAGGACCCTGTACCTCTGCCACCGCATCCCCAGCACCCCTTGCAACCCACCAGATCCCTGGGATCCCAGATATCTCCAATCCCCATAGCTGAGAGGATTGGTGTGCTTGGTGGGCTGATGGGTACTATCAAGCAAACTGGCGGGCAAGCCTTTTCCTATTTCCATTCCAGTTTGTGTGGCCCACACAGCGGCCAGCACCCTAGTAAATCCTGGCGCTCTCTTCTGTGCGCCCCTTAACTTGGCTGGCAAAAGTTTCTTCCTCTCACCACAGTGCTTGCGGATTTCAAAGACTTGCCAATCTTAGCTGGCATTTCCTTAGCGCTCCTTGCTACTCCTTAGCCAAACAGCCTCAGCCAGCCCCCATCGCACATACATGCTTGAACAAAAAGTGGGGCAGTGGGGCAAAGGGGGATCCACGAATGCTCAAGTAGCCCAGCAGTGAAGAGTTCCCCGCTAGCGAGGGGCAGAGTCTTACCCCTTTCCCGTCAGTCACAATCACAAGTCACCCCCCAAAAGCGGCAAGCGTAAGAAGTGACCATGTGCAGGGGCATACCAAAGTAGAACCCGAGTACTAAGCGAAGGAACCAGGGAACCAGCAACAATTCCAAGCTGTTCAAATCATCAGTTCAAAGAGACTATCCTCCAACTTAATTACCCACCATAGTTAAATCTCTAATCAGCGGCATTCTGCCGCGCCCTGCAGCACCAACCTTGAAGCCGGCATTGTGAGGGGGAGGAGGAGGAGGAGAACCTTTCACCTTCCAGCCTGACGGGCGGGCCATGTATGCCCTGTTGAAACTGCAGTGTGCCACATGCAGAGCACAAACCTTTTGGGACATTCAGAAACTTCCGTGTGGGCTCCGAAAAACCGCTGTGGATTGAGGAGAGAGCCTCATGGAGCATCAAATGAGATGCCGCTTCTCACCACATCCATGTCTGATATGCTGCAACCACGGGGGTAGGGCCAGAAGAGTTGGAGCTAGGAGATTCCCTTGAGCGATCGCTTCACCCCCCCTCCAAATTATTCCATATTGCCCCAAAGACCTAATCATTGATGCAACATGGATGATATCTCTATTTAACAAGGTGGTGCTAAAGGAACATTTCTTTGGAACCCCATGAGGAAGAACCTTAAAGGCAGAGCAGAAGGGAGGAGATGAATGGCTTGACACATATGCAATGGAATAGATATCCACTAGGACAGCGCTCTGCCACAGACATCAGCTTGTGATAGACAGTGCGCCAGAACCTCATAGAATACAGTGTTTAAGGCAGCACTATGCTCCAAGAGAATAAGGGCTGCTATACCATGACCCTCACAATATCTAAGATCTTAAGTAATAGCAGGCAGGACCTTCCAATCCCATGAGATGGGTGAAAACCAGAGTGAATATGATCTAACAATTAGTTTTTAAAGATTAAAGTAGCGAGATGATGATTAAGTCCAGCTACAGCCTAGCCCTGTTCTTTCCAACCAATTCATGCCACAGATAGTCAGCCTGCTGCCTGACTGAACCTTACAGACATCCACCTTTGTCCTGTACTGCGTAGACTCTATCCTGTATAGTGTTTCAAAAGCTTTATTTACAGAATATTTGACAATAGAAAAGCTCTGAGCTGTCTCAGTGCAGACCTGCATGGATATTGATTAGAGACAGGTTGAATCATACAACTATAACCACATCAGTGATGATGCTAGAGTGATTCTTATCTTATGGTTCACTGCCTATTTACTAGGCTTCTTTTTGTCTCCAAATGCCATTTACCGCCCTTACTCAGCAATTCTAATAGGGGTGGGTAGAACTCGTGGAATTTGACCCCACAGAATTCCGCGAAGTTACATAAAAGCTCTGCAAGATTCCATGTTCCACCAATGTCGCGCTGCTCGCGCTGTGATATAGTGTGTTCTGCACTGAAAGATCAGTGCAAACGGCACCACACTGCTCACCAGAGGGCGCAGCTACTGAAGTTGATTTTACTGCCCCTCAAATAGATTTTCTACTCGAGTGGCAGCCTTCTGACCGTGAACGGTCGGGACTGCCTGCATTAGAAAAACCTCGCTGGATGTCCTACTCGCGACTGTAAATCACACTAGGGGGCACCAAATCTTGCTTGCGCTCACCAACATACCATCCTGGAACCACACACAAGAACAAATTTTGCCATGTGCCATTTGGCCGGATCTCCTCATTACAAGAATAACGAGGAGTCACCAAAATTCCACCAATTTCATCTGCGAATGGAATGTTTCGCCCACCCCTAAATTTTAATTTATGTAATGTGAGTTCTTCGTTTAGCCATTTCTGTAATATACCAGTGCAGTCTGAAATGGACTAAAGCATCCTGACCTGTGTGTATACAGAAAATGTTAAGGTTGATCTCTGAAATATATTTAGAATGCATTCTACTTGTGCAGCACCGTTTTTACAATGAGATAAAATATTTTCCCTTAATAACAGTTACCAAAAATGGAATAAACGTATTTTGCATCATTTGTGGTACTTCTGTGAAAACAAATAAACCATCTGCTTTTGCATAAAATCTAGTTTAATCATTCATAATCTAAAAGTTTCTTAAGTAATAATTTATCACATTGCTTATTTAAACGATAACATAGAGGAAATTCAGCTTGCTTCGTATCCTTTGCCCTGTTAGAGAAACGTGTAGTAATATCGCTTTGAGGAAACCAAGTCTGCCCCAATACCTATTGCACACGCGTCAAATCCAATGCAAAAGTAATATTCTCAATTTTCTGCACCACCGCTAAGTGTACTTATTTTTCCCTAGTGTGTCTATAATGTAACCTTATTGTAGTTTTACTAGTATCCCCTATAAAGCTCTCTGTCACCCACTTGGGTCTAGTTTACACGACATACATCCACAAAAAATAAACTCTACTGTGTTCACTTATTGAGCTTTTTTAACGGCCTTCGAAAGATTGTTCCCAAAATGATCAAACATTTATTCCAAAAGAAATACAAGGTTGTTCCAAATTCTGAAGACAGAAGCCCAACAATGTGCATTAGATTGTTAAACCAAATAGCCCTCATACATGAACTTGAGGCCCGCTTTACGGGGATGTGCATTTTCCTTACTGCAGTGTAATCTGTATAGCACACAGGTTTATTGATCTGCAAAGGTAATATGTCTGCTGTGGGAGGACAAAGGGAAAGAGCTTCACATGTGGTCCCAGAAGGCACTAGCACTACTTAAGAGATATTCATAGGCTTCCATCACCCAAATGGGTGGCGGGACAGAAGATAACGCCTCATTTGCCACCTTAAAGGTATAGATCCATTCAAGATATGCCAACCCATATACAGCAATGCACTTTAACCATCCTGAAGAAGTTAAGAGGAAAACTACCACGCACACAAAATTCATCAAAGCTGCACAAAGGGACCTTGAAACATAGCAACCCCTAAAGCCAAGCAATGGACAACCATACACCTCAGCCGAACAAAACAAATTGTAGATTTCTTGGGCATTGACATCCATGCACAAGAATGATCCTTTACAGGATCTGGACAGTCATTGTCCAGTTTAACTAAACAATACATTAGCCTACTCCAATTGTCCCGCCACTATTCAATCTGACTGAACTCTAAACATTGTGAAACACAAGTAACTACAAGTGGTAAGGGGTTGGAGGAGCACTCATGGTTATTCTCTCTTTCTCAAACTATTCAAACAAACTAATTGTTGTGGTGCTACAATGCTACACTTGCTGTCAGTCCAAGTGTTTGATCAAAAGAGGTGCTATAACAAGTATGATAACTTGAGTGCACTGTGCATTGTTCACTGGGTTGTAACCAAACCTGAAGACTAATCCGAATATGCCATTCTAGAATAATACTCAACACTGATAATCATTTGTTCATGAATGAAATTCTTATTTGTCATGTCAAGATTATCGTCATAATCACAACGTAGACATAAACATAAACATAAATAAACATTCAATACATGGTTCAATGTTTTGTTATTATATTAACAATTCTACTATTAGCTTCATAGCTCATGCAAGACTGTAGTAAAACATTCATTTAAATGCCCAATGCATTTCGGGACGCTGCAGTCCCTTCGTCAGGGCCAATCTACAAAGAAAAATGATACACTTATGAACTCATCAATAGTAATACATCAACAAAAATACTATGCGCTCTCCCTCCCAGCTGCTCTTCCCTCCCACCTCCCCTTCTTATGGCAGCCGCGCCGCTGGCGCGCTGAAGGCAAGCCCGTCTGCGCCTGTCCGCGCCTGGACCGCGCCCAGCGCCAGACCCCCTGGTCCCCGCGACCGCCACAACGACCGACGCCACTACGATGCCAGCACCCTCCATGCACTCAACACCGGACGATCACACACCTGCTTCCTGGCCGCCCCGAAGCGCACCCAAGGACCCTTCTCCTGCCGGAACTGCAGCTTCACCAGCCTCTGAGCCGCCAAACCGCCCGCTGTGAAAGGACGCAACCACCTCAGATGCATCCTACTCAACACCTGCTCCGCACGCAAACACGCCGTCGAACTCTGGGACCTGATCGACACGTCCACCCCGGACGTCGCCTTCCTGATGGAGACCTGGATGAATGCCTCCTCTGCGCCCGACATCGCCATAGCCATCCCGGACGGCTACAAGATCACCCGCAGGGACCGCACCAACGGAGTAGGAGGTGGAATCGCCATCGTCCACAAGAACACCCTCAGGGTCTCGACCAGCACCGACGACACCCTCAGCACCGCCGAACACCTGCACTTCCAGATCCACACGGACCCCAACACCACCCTCAGAGGAACGCTCATCTACAGTCCCCCCGGACCCCGGCCTCAGTTCAGTGACTCCATCGCCGACTTCGTCAGCACGCACGCCATGGCCTCCACAGACTACATCCTCCTCGGAGACCTGAACTTCCACCTCGAGAACACCAACGACACCAACTCCACCACCCTGATCGACAACCTCGCCAACCTTGGACTCAGACAGCTCGTCACAACGCCCACCCACTCCGCCGGCCACACGCTCGACCCCATCTTCTCCGCAAGCTCCCACGTCTCTTTCAGTCACACCACTGAACTCCACTGGACCGACCATCGCTGCATCCACTTCACCTTCCGGAAACCCACCACGCACCACCGCACTCAACAGATCCCCCGCTGCAGTTGGAGCAAAGTCACCGATGTCCAGCTTAACACCACCCTCGCCCGGAGCCCACCCGCCGACCCTACCGACACCGCCGCCCGCGACCTCAGGCAATGGATCGATGACTTCACCAACACTCTCGCCCCGATCAAGAAACCCTCCAACAGACACACCGACAATAAAGCCAGCTGGTTCACCGCGGACCTCCAGGCCTCCAAGCAAACCTGCCGGAAACTAGAGAAGAAATGGCACTGCGAACAGACACCGGACAGCCATGAGGCCCACAAGAATGCCATCCGCAGACACCATCACCTCATCAGAACCGCCAAAAGGGCCTCCTTCAAGGACCGCCTCGACAACAACGCACACAACAGCAAAGAGCTCTTCAACATCGTGAAGGAACTCTCCAACCCCAGCTCCAACGCCAACGACATCCCACCATCGCAAGACCTGTGCGACTCCCTTGCCACCTTCTTCCACCGCAAGATCGCAGACATCCACGACAGCTTCAACAACCTGACCGCCTTGACAGCCAACGACACCTCGGACTCCCCAGCCACCATCTGCATCGACCCCATGCTCACCTGGACCAACGTGAACGACGACGACACCATCAAAATCATGATCACCATCCACTCCGGCTCTCCGTCAGACCCGTGCCCGCACCACATCTTCAACAAAGCTAGCGCCACCATCGCACCCCATCTCCGCAAAGTCATCAACATCTCCTTCGAGACCGCGACCTTCCTGGAGAGCTGTAAGCACGCAGAGGTCAACACCTTACTCAAGAAACCCAAGGCGGATCCGAGAGACCTCAAGAACTTCCGGCCCATCTCCCTGCTCCCGTTCCTGGCGAAGGTCATCGAGAAGATCGTCAACAGACAACTGACCCGCTACCTCGAGGAGAACAACATCCTGGACCCATCCCAGTACGGGTTCCGCAGCAACCACAGTACCGAAACTGCCCTCATCGCCGCCACCGATGACATCAGGACCTTGCTGGACAACGGTGAAACCGCGGCCCTCATCCTCCTGGACCTCTCAGCCACCTTCGACACAGTCTGCCACCGCACCCTACGCACACACCTCCACAACGCAGGGATCCGAGACAAGGCTCTGGAATGGACCACCTCCTTCCTCTCCGGCAGAACCCAGAGCGTCCGCCTCCCCCCATTCCGTTCCGAAGCCTCCGAGATCATCTGCGGCGTACCCCAAGGATCATCCCTCAGCCCGACACTGTTCAACATCTACATGGCACCGCTCACCCACGTCGCCCGACTGCACGACCTCAACATCATCTCCTACGCCGATGACACCCAGCTGATTCTCTCCCTCACCAAGGACCCCCTCACCACCAAAGCCAACCTCCACGAAGGAATGAAGGCCGTCGCCGAGTGGATGAAGAAGAGCCAACTGAAGCTGAACTCGGACAAGACGGAGGTCCTCCTCCTCGGCTCCACCCCGTCAGCCTGGGACGTCTCCTGGTGGCCAACTACACTGGGAGCAGCACCGACACCCACCGACCATGCACGCAACCTGGGGGTCATCCTCAACTCGACACTCTCCATGACCAAGCAGGTCAACGCCGTCTCGTCCTCCTGCTTCAACACCCTATGCATGCTCCGCAAGATCTACAGGTGGATCCCCACCGAAACAAGAAGAACGGTCACCCAGGCCCTCGTCAGCAGCAGGCCGGACTACGGAAACGCCCTCTACGCGGGAGCCTTGGCCAAACTCCTGAAACAACTGCAACGCATACAGAACGCCTCTGCACGCCTCATCCTAGACATCCCTCGCCACAGCCACATCTCACCCCACCTGAGAGACCTGCACTGGCTCCCCATCAACAAGAGGATCACCTTCAAGCTCCTCACCCACGCACACAAAGCACTCCACAACACCGAACCGGCATACCTCAACAGACGACTCACCTTCTACACCCCGAACCGCCAGCTCCGCTCCGCCGACCTCGCCCTCGCCATCGTCCCCCGCATCCGAAGAGCGACCACCGGCGGAAGATCATTCTCCTACCTCGCCGCCAAGACCTGGAACACTCTCCCCATCCTCCTACGGCAGACCCAGGACCTACTAACCTTCAGGAGGCTACTCAAGACCTGGCTGTTCAAGCAGTAGCAGCACCTCCTCCCCCCCCCAGTGCCTTGAGACCCTCACGGGTGAGTAGTGCGCTTTACAAATGTTCGATTGATTGATTGATTGATTGATTCCACATCAGCAGCATTACCCAGTTGGCCGTGTTCTGAATCATCGCTAACGCATGAGACACCCTTGTGTCCGAGAGTACAAACAACATAACTCGCCCAGCAAGTCAAATGTAGATGTGTGTTAGTAGCTACCTTGTTTCAGAGTGTGGTAAGTAATGTAGTGCCTAGACACCCAATGTGCTAATAGAATCTCAAGTTAGTCTGATGAATTTAGAAATACCTTGTGAATGAACTCTGTGATGCTCTAGCGTAGTACACGTCTGTCCTGACCACTGTAAAAATAGATACATATAGGCTATAGTGTCCTAAAATATTGATATGTGCAAGGTATGCAATAGCATACAGAAGCTCACCTAAAGAGTACACAGTATGAACTCCTTAGCTAGACGCCATAAGAACTCCAAATCACGAAGGCTAAAACAAGAAAAGGAAAAACTCAACTTGACTTGCTTAAATAACAACAAACCATTATAGTGTTATATCGATGTGCTGAACCAGCTCTTACCTGACAAATTGGTGGATGCCTTGCGTGTTATGTGAAGAAACCGGTAAAGAAAAAGTTCTGTAAAAGCAACGACACTAGCTTAAAATATGAAACCGGCATCTAAATTCTGTATAGCTAAGAACGCCGCTGTAATGACGCTTACCACGTAGACCGCCACTGCGTCGTAGCTTGCTCACACCTGTCTCCAACGATCGTCGTATACCGAAGAGCGTGCCGGGTTATTTACCCTCCGTGTGCATGGAGATAAAAATAGGACTACGCGAAATTGATAGGGCCGCCATCTTAACGTGGAGAATGTAGAGCTGCAGATTGGTAGTGTGTGTTTGATAATCTGGATATGAACACTATACGAATAAAGCTCTAATGTAGTACCTAAAAAAAAAACACCTGTTGTCTAAAAGTGGGTCTCGTAGATAAAACTGAGACTGTACTATATATAGAAAGATGACGGCAAATGACAGAAAAGACTGTGATGAGATGCACCAGTGTGCTCAGTTAGAAATGTATAAATTACTAAAAAACGGTACGGGGTCACTAAATGTTCCAAATAAAAAACGAAACTGCAATATCAGTGTTAAATCAACTGCTGCTACTCGATGCTTCTTACTGTTTCAAAGGCGTAAGATGTAAGCCTTTAAGAACGAATACATGATACTAAGAATTACGGTGTCATACGCTGTCAATGACCTGTGTTCAAACAAACTAAGAGTAAATAAAGGACTGACGTCCTGAAGACTAAAGTACTAAAACAAGAAAGGACACGGGAAAGTATAACCAACCTGTGCCCCTTAAAGATGTGTGTCCCACCACCATGAGTGTCGGTGTGTATATTAGTGGAGTAATGTGATGAATGATGTGTCTGCGCAATTGTGTTGTTTGGTCCAAACGTCATTATGAGATCTATCCCTGTTTGTTCGGTTTATAGAAAACAGCTTGTGTCTAACCGGTCATTTAAAACTGTAGGTATCATGGTGTCCAGGTACTTAATCCAGTAAATTTCTCTTTGAAGTAATTTCTTGGTGTTATCAGTCCCTGGCTGGAATGTCGCTTTTCTATGATTTGGAACCTGAGTTGTGATATGGTGTGTTTGGCCTCCTCCCAATGGAGTGCTAAACTTGATGTAGTACTTCTGGTTCGAATTTTACTTTTGTGTTCTGTAATCCGAACCTTAATTTTACGCTCCGTCTTCCCTATATAGGCCTTGCCACAAGGACACTTAATACAATAGACCACGTTATTTGTATTGCAATCACTTGTGTGTCGTAATTGTACTTTTTTGCCGGTAGATGGATGTGTTAAGGTGTTGCCAGTTATGACATTATTGCAATGTATACAATTATTACATTTCTTAGTGCCTTGAGTTTCTTCTTTGTTGACTGGTTGTTCGGGAATAGACAAAATTGTGCGTAGATTCCTGCCCCTAGTATACGCATGTAAGGGTTTGTGCCGAAAGATGCCATTGAAGTCCGTTTCGTTCTCCAGTAATTCCCATCTATTATTTATGATCTTTTTGATTGCGTAAGAGGAAGTTGAAAACTTGGACACAAAAACAATTCTCCTTTCATCCGGTCTGTCCTGCTTAGTAAATAGATCTTGGCGTGCCTTAGTCTGAACACGTCTTAAGCAATCTTGTAATATTACTTCAGGATAGCCACGTTCGTGGTACCGTTGTTTATATTCAAGTAGTTTCTGTGTGCAGATGTTGGAATCCAGGCAAATCCTTTTGATCCTGATGAATTGTGAGTAAGGCAAGTTCTTAATCAAACTCCTAGGATGAAAACTATTGTACGCCAGTGCATTGTTCCGGTCTGTGGGTTTACTGTAAATTTGAGTGTCAAAGTGTGTGTTTGAGGATGATTTACTCACAAGTACATCCAAAAAATGAATACTCTGGTCTTCGATATTATAAGTGAACTGTATCCTGGAATTGATGGTGTTCAACTTGGCAATCATTTTTATTATCTCTTCCTTGGTATCTGTCCACATTATGAAGATATCATCTATGTACCGACAATACATTTTGATCTTGTGCCACCAAACTGGGTTGGTTATGATGTTTTCATGCTCAAATAGTGCCATAAAGGTATTTGCATATGCCGGGGCCCCGGAAAATCCATGGAGGTCCCCGTAAGTTGAGCAAAAAATTGTCCTTGCCATGAAAAGTAACTGTGCTGTAGACAAAATTTTAACAGCTGTAAAATGAAAATGTTTTCCATGCCAATGTTTCCCATCCGGAGTAAGGCCCATTCCACTGCTTCTAGACCTGCTTCATGTGGTATGGACGTATACAGAGCAGCTACGTCGATGGTACATAGTAATATCTTGTCTACGCTATCCACTTCAACCTCTTGCAATATCTGTAAAAAATGAGTTGTGTCTTTGAGATACGATTGCCATCCTTGTACAAATTGCTGTAAATAAAAATCCAAAATTTTTCCAAGTGGATCAAAAAGTGAACCACACCCTGAAACTATAGGGCGAAATGGAGGATTTAATGCATCCTTATGAATTTTTGGTATCATGTATAACTTCGGTCTTCGTGGGTTGTCGGTGGTAAGGAATGCTTTCGTTTGTGTATTAATCCAATCTTGGTCCAGTCCATTTTGCAAAATGTTCTCCAGCATGTCTTGCAATTGAGAAGTAGGATCATAAGTTATTCTGAGATATGTGTTTCCATCTTCGACATGTGCAGTGACCTTTGCTTGATAAAATGAAGTGTCCATAGCAACAATAGCTCCTCCCTTGTCAGCTGGTTGCAAGGTAATGTTGGGATTATTAGCTAAGGCTTTGATAGCCTTTTTGTCATGAGTCGTTGGATTGTTGCCTTTGTTAACTTTGAAATTCAAACGTTTGAAATCTTTATGTACTAAAATTTCAAATGTGTAAAGCATCTTATGTGAGACTGGTGGCAAGAAGGTGCTCTTGGGTTTGAACATAGTAGATGTGTGTTCCTCGGGCTCCATATTTGTAATGACTATGTTGGAAAAGTAGTGGCGTAGTCTCAGTGTTCTCATTAATCTGAAAAAGTTGGCTTCAACTTCCAGTTGGTTAGTTTTGTTGGTTGGAACAAATGTCATACCCTTACCGAATACGCTGGTTTGTTGATGGGTGAGTTGCGTCGAAGAAATATTAATCACTAAACCCCTGTCTTGCCACTGCGTAGTGATTTGCCGCTTTTTTCTTTGTCCTCTCCTGGTTTTTCGGATGCTGCATGTGTGCTCCGACCTATGGGGGCTGGTGGTTGGCCCTGATCTGGGGCCTGTGACAAAAAAGGTACTGAGGGTACTGAGAGTGAAGAATGTGGAGATTGACCTGGCAATTACAACTTGAAGTGCTCAACCAAAAGTTGGAAAAATACAGTAAAGAATTACAGGAAGGAAAGCTACGGAAGTACAAAAGAGACACAATAGATTATAAACTTAACGAAGTTTACACGTGGGCTGAGATATACGCCCGTAGCAGATTTGATCAAAAGAAAACAACTACATCACCAGAGGAGAGCATTGCTTCAGATAAAGAAGCATCAACCACTAGAACATCAGCACAGACGGTGATCACCCAACTACAGAGCACAGGACCTACGACGGAACCAGGTCAATCTCCACATTCTTCACTCTCAGTACCTTTTTAGTCACAGGCCCCAGATCAGGGCCAACCACCAGCCCCCATAGGTCGGAGCACACATGCAGCATCCGAAAAACCATGAGAGGACAAAGAAAAAGCGACAAATCACTACGCAGTGGCAAGGCAGTGGTTTAGTGATTAATATTACTTCGACGCAACTCACCCATCAACAAACCAGTGTACTCGGTAAGGGTATGGTAAGGGTATGACATTTGTTCCAACCAACAAAACTAACCAACTGGAAGTTGAAGCCAACTTTTTCAGATTAATGAGAACACTGAGACTACGCCACTACTTTTCCAACATATTCATTACAAATATGGAGCCCGAGGAACACACATCTACTATGTTCAAACCCAAGAGCACCTTCTTGCCACCAGTCTCACATAAGATGCTTGACACATTTGAAATTTTAGTACATAAAGATTTCAAACGTTTGAATTTCAAAGTTAACAAAGGCAACAATCTAACGACTCATGACAAAAAGGCTATCAAAGCCTTAGCTAATAATCCCAACATTACCTTGCAACCAGCTGACAAGGGAGGAGCTATTGTTGTTATGGACACTTCATTTTATCAAGCAAAGGTCAATGCACATGTCGAAGATGGAAACGCATATCTCAGATTAACTTATGATCCTACTTCTCAATTGCAAGACATGCTGGAGAACATTTTGCAAAATGGACTGGACCAAGATTGGATTAATACACAAACGAAAGCATTCCTTACCACCGACAACCCACGAAGACCGAAGTTATACATGATACCAAAAATTCATAAGGATGCATTAAATCCTCCATTTCGCCCTATAGTTTTAGGGTGTGGTTCACTTTTTGATCCACTTGGAAAATGTTGGGATTTTTATTTACAGCAATTTGTACAAGGATGGCAATCATATCTCAAAGACACAACTCATTTTTTATAGAAATTGCAAGAGGTTGAAGTGGATAGCGTAGACAAGATATTACTATGTACCATCGACGTAGCAGCTCTGTATACATCCATACCATATGAAGCAGGTCTAGAAGCAGTGGAATGGGCATTACTCCGGATGGGAAACATTGGCATGGAAAACATTTTCATTTTACAGCTGTTAAAATTTTGTCTACAGCACAGTTACTTTTCATGGCAAGGACAATTTTTTGCTCAACTTACGGGGACCTCCATGGATTTTCCGGGGCCCCGGCATATGCAAATACCTTTATGGCACTATTTGAGCATGAAAACATCATAACCAACCCAGTTTGGTGGCACAAGATCAAAATGTATTGTCGGTACATAGATGATATCTTCATAATGTGGACAGATACCAAGGAAGAGCTAATAAAAATGATTGACACTTTGAACACCATCAATTCCAGGATACAGTTCACTTATAATATCGAAGACCAGAGTATCCATTTTTTGGATGTACTTGTGAGTAAATCATCCTCAAACACACACTTTGACACTCAAATTTACAGTAAACCCACAGACCGGAACAATGCACTGGTGTACAACAGTTTTCATCCTAGGAGTTTGATTAAGAACTTGCCTTACTCACAATTCATCAGGATCAAAAGTATTTGCTCGGATTCCAACATCTGCACACAGAAACTACTTGAATATAAACAACGGTACCAAGAACGTGGCTATCCTGAAGTAATATTACAAGATTGCTTAAGACGTGTTCAGACTAAGGCACGCCAAGATCTATTTACTAAGCAGGACAGACCGGATGAAAGGAGAATTGTTTTTGTGTCCAAGTTTTCAACTTCCTCTTATGCAATCAAAAAGATCATAAATAATAGATGTGAATTATTGGAGAATGAAACAGACTTCAATGGCATCTTTCGGCACAAACCCTTACATGTGTATACTAGGGGCAGGAATCTACGCACAATTTTGTCTATTCCCGAACAACCAGTCAACAAAGAAGAAACTCAAGGCACTAAGAAATGTAATAATTGTATACATTGCAATAATGTCATAACTGGCAACACCTTAACACATCCATCTACCGGCAAAAAAGTACAATTACGACACACAAGTGATTGCAATACGAATAACATGGTCTATTGTAATAAGTGTCCTTGTGGCAAGGCCTATATAGGGAAGACGGAGCATAAAATTAAGGTTCGGATTACAGAACACAAAAGTAAAATTCGAACCAGAAGCACTACATCAAGTTTAGCACTCCATTGGGAGGAGGCCAAACACACCATATCACAACTCAGGTTCCAAATCATAGAAAAAGCGACATTCCAGCCAGGGACTAATAACACCAAGAAATTACTTCAAAGAGAAATTTACTGGATTAAGTACCTGGACACCATGATACCAACAGGTTTAAATGACCGGTTAGACATGAGCTGTTTTCTATAAACCGAACAAACAGGGATAGATCTCATAATGACGTTTGGACCAAACAACACAATTGCGCAGACACTTCATTCATCACATTACTCCACTAATATACACACTGACACTCATGGTGGTGGTACACACATCTTTAAGGGGCACAGGTTGGTTATACTTTCCCGTGTCCTTTCTTGTTTGAGTACTTTAGTCTTCAAGACGTCAGTCCTTTATTTACTCTTAGTTTGTTTGAACACAGGTCATTGACAGCGTATGACACCATAATTCTTAGTATCATGTATTCGTTCTTAAAGGCTTACATCGAACGCCTTTGAAACAGTAAGAAGCATCGAGTAGTAGCAGTTGATTTAACACTGATATTGCAGTTTCGTTTTTTATTGGAACATTTAGCGACCGCGTACTGTTTTTTAGTCATTTATACATTTCTAACTGAGCACACTGGTGCATCTCATCACAGTTTTTTCTGTCATTTGCCGTCATCTTTCTGTATATAGTACAGTCTCAGTTTTATCTACGAGACCCACTTTTAGACAACAGGTGTTTTTTTTTAGGTACTACATTAGAGCTTTATTCGTATAGTGTTCATATCCAGATTATCAATCACACACTACCAATCTGCAGCTCTACATTCTCCACGTTAAGATGGCGGCCCCTATCAATTTCGCGTAGTCCTTTTTTTATCTCCATGCACACGGAGGGTAAATAACCCGACACGCTCTTCGGTATACTACGATCGTTGGAGACAGGTGTGAGCAAGCTACGACGCGGTGGCGGTCTTGGTGGTAAGCGGCATTACAGCGGCGTTCTTAGCTATACAGAATTTAGATGCCAGTTTCATATTTTAAGCTAGTGTCGTTTCTTTTACAGAACTTTTTCTTTACCGGTTTCTTCAAATAACACGCAAGGCATCCACCAATTTGTCAGGTAAGCGCTGGTTCAGCGCATCGATATAACACTAGAATGGTTTGTTGTTATTTAAGCAAGTCAAGTTGAGTTTTTCCTATTCTTGTTTTAGCCTTCGTGATTTGGAGTTCTTATGGCGTCTAGCTAAGGAGTTCATACTGTGTACTCTTTAGGTGAGCTTCTGTATGCTATTGCATACCTTGCACATATCAATATTTTAGGACACTATAGCCTATACGTATCTTTTTTTACGGTGGTCAGGACAGACGTGTACTACGCTAGAGTATTACAGAGTTAATTCACGAGGTATTTCTAAATTCATCAGACTAACTTGAGATTCTATTAGCACATTGGGTGTCTAGGCACTACATTACTTACCACACTCTGAAACAAGGTTGCTACTAACACACATCTACATTTGACTTGCTGGGCGAGTTATGTTGTTTGTACTCTCGGACACAAGGGTGTCTCATGCGTTAGCGATGATTCAGAACACGGCTAACTGGGTAATGCTGCTGATGTGGAATCATAGTATTTTTGTTGATGTATTACTATTGATGAGTTCATAAGTGTATCATTTTTCTTTGTAGATTGGCTCCTGACGAAGGGAGTGCAGCGTCCCGAAATGCATTGGGCATTTAAATGAATGTTGTACTACAGTCTTGCATGAGCTATGAAGCTAATAGTAGAAACATTGAACCAGGTATTGAATGTTTATTTATGTTTATGTCTACGTTGTGATTATGACGATAATCTTGACATGACAAATAAGAATTTCATTCATGAACAAATGATTATCAGTGTTGAGTATTATTCTAGAATGGCATATTCGGATTAGTCCTACGGGTTTGGTTACAACCCAGTGAACAGTGCACTCAAGTTATCATACTTGTTATAGCACCTCCACACAAGTAACTACAACATCAACACACCACCAGTTCTCCAATCACCAAGAATCCCACAATCGTGAAGGGACCCCAGTTTCTAATAACACGTTGGTACCCTTGAAATCCTGTGGATACGCTACACAAATGTGCACGTATGCCATTTCAAAACATGAAATGCTAGTAGGTGGGTCTTAAAGAGCCCATCCTCTGAAATGCAGTTTTGCCTATTTCTTTGCCTCTAAATATGCAGTCGGTAAAGAAAATGAATATTTGTGCTGTCTGGAACTCACAAGGCAGACCATGTCCATTATGAGGTCTCTCTGCTTTCTGCACTTCCCTGCACTTGGTAAGACTAGTCTTAGTGATGGAAGGTCCATGATATGCTCTTCAGTGTGTGCATCCCTTTGTGAGTTAAGAATACTCACACAGATGTGATGAGTATGTGCACTGGCTGGCAGCCTGTCAGGGTCAAAGCACAATGCACTGCTTGCACCTTAAGTAACCAACGCACAAATGCCCAGAGCACAGTAAAATTGGGTCTTATTAGTTTGACCTGCATACTCAAATTTCATTCATGAATCGAGTTATTTTCCTTTTTTCTTTTTTTTTCATTTACGTGTTCACAAAGCACACTCAAGTCAAAAATAGTTTTTGTGAAGTACTTTCCTAACCGGTCTTGGGGTGCTTGGAGGACAGAGTTGAGTCCCTTCTAGTCAGTCAGTAGCAGGGTTAGAGATGACAGAATATCAAGCAAGGCATTCTGGGGCCAATGAGGTTGTGACACTAGCCGTTGTCTTGTACTGCAAACTCCCTACTGACTGGATGCACTAGAGTGCGGAGCTGTCACCTGTCACACTTGTACTTCAGAGACACTGCCTCTGCTAACAAACAAAGGACTTCATACTAGCCTATTGTGCCTGCAGACAGACTGGGACTAGGACAGGGAGAAAGGAAATTCCAGACACCTCTGTAGGGGAAAGACTCCAGAAGTTTTTTCCACTTCAAAGTGGGCACCAGGTGTAAGAAGTGGACCCTCAGACCCACTCTTCAGTACACTTCTGGACCTGTGGATACTACAGAAAAAGGGCTGCCCTGCTGCCAGACGATTACCCTGCTGCTTGAAGGCTGCCCTGCTGTCTGAGAAAGATGACTGGCCTGCACCCTTGTTCCCAGGTTGAAGTTATTCCAAGGGTCAACTAACTCACCTCCCGTTCTGAGCTACGTGGACACAATATTCTCCAGAGTCCTATCTGCAACTGCTCAGATGACCTGCGGTACAGAACCTGCAACTGGACTTGCCTGAGCATTGCTCGCCTCTGCTAGAGTCAGCTCCTGATCCCCAAGATATGCCTCTCATGTTCTGGATCCTTGGTGTGGCATCAGTTGAGCTCCTCCTATAAGAAAAGGAGAAATCCTGAAGTTTTGGGCTCTTCACAGCCTTGAACTGGCTCATTCGGGCCAAGATCTTGCCGCCTTCATCGACTGCCATAGTGAACCTCCAGTGAATCCGACTCTTTGTGCTACAGCGACTGCCAGTGAGAACCAGCAACACTAGATCTGCATTTCGCCTTTGCTAAAGTGATCCTCCTGATCCCCAAGAGGTACACCTCAGGTCATGGATCCTTGGTGTGGCATGAGTTGATCTCCTCCTAACAGAAAAGGAGAAATCCTGAAGTTTTGGGCTCTTCACAACCGTGAACTTGCCCATTTGTCCCAAGATCTTGCCGCCTGCATCGACTGCCAATGTGAACCTCGAGTGAATCCGACTCTTTGCACTACAGCAACCGCCAATGAGAACCAGCAACATGAATTCTGCATTACGCTCCACAGCATCCACACCGCAGGGTGAACACCAATGTGAAACTCCAGCAACGATCATCCACGACGTCTGACAGGATCTTCGTGCTACAGCGACAAGCATCTGCGTTGCCCCTCCTGCTTTTCGCACTACAACGATGACCATCTGCGACGCTCTTCTCAGCCTCCGACACACCGAACGGAACTCTTCGTGCTGGACTTTAAAAGGTAACTTTTTTAGCTGGTCTAACCTGGTTCCTGTATCCAGCCTTCACTCCATCGCAGTAGGCCTGGACTTGTGATTTTAACCCAGTCTTGCACGACCAGATAACCACACGTGGCGCTTTGTGCTTTTAGGCACTATACTACACTTAAATCTCTGCAATAGGCATATCTTCGATTCTACTGACTGGATTTTTGTCATTGTGCTGTGAAATAATGTATAAAACTTTACTCTATTTTTCTAAATTTATGTGGGATTTTTCTTATGCTGTATTTTCACTATATTGCTGTCTGAGTGCTGCATAAATACTTTACACATTGCCTCAAAATTAAGCCTGACTGCTTTTGTGCCAAGCTACTAGAGGGTTAAGCACATGATAATTTAGTGACTTTTTGTGGTTTACCCTGTCAATGATTGTGGCTGTTGCTTGAGTAGTGTTTCATCACACTCAACCAACTACCCAGTTTCTCAGATGGCCAAAAATACGACCCATGCACAGACTTGCCAGACCAGCCCGTCGGCCACTGCCTAATTTCCCTGTAGGCCAATTCGACCCTAGTTTTAGCTTCAGAAACACACAGCTGTCCAGGCAGATGTGTATTTTCAGTGTCACTGAGCTCAGTTCTGTATAGCTGGGTCTGGTGGCTCGGTGAACTACTACATTACCTCATGGTCGCAGATTCAAATCCCAGTGGGTCCACTCAGCCTTGCGTCGGTAAAATGAGTACCTTAGAGTTTGGTAACAATAGACATCTGCTTTTTAGCGCCAAGATACCCCAATGGGTGAGCTTTACAAATACCCATGATAATATTACTAAGAAGTGAACTATAGGCGACTAATCCCACTGAGCAGTTATACTGAGATAGCCTTTACAACACAGGCAGTGTCTCTGACTGCAGAGGCTGCATTTTCCTTTTCACTTTTTCTTTTCCTTTTCCTTGTCATAGCCAAATTTCAGTCCAAACTTGTTTTGGGTAACATTCAGAAAACTAGTCTGTCACGGCATCATATATATAAACAAGCATAGCTTATATTTGATTGTGTATCTTGATAAAAAGTCCCACATGGCCTTCCTTAGACCTACAGTCGGTGTCTCTTAACCTGTGTATAGAATCCAAAAAAAAAGTGACACTACAACACACTTCCATGCATCCCTGCCATGTTAACGCGTTAATATCCAACCTGATTTGCTGTTTGTGTAATATTGCATTCTGAAACACTCACTTTTTAAAAATAGCCAAATATACCAATATATCATTTTTATTCGTTAGGTTTGGAAACAGCACACCAGATTCTTTTAATATGTTATCTATTTTCTTTAGTTTTATTCTGGCCAAGAAGGCTGCGAAATTGACAAGCCTTAGCAAAGAAGAAAGGTAAGAATTTTAAGCATTTTACATCCTACCATTCATTGTAAAACACAGAATGTAACTTGTGTAAGGTTTTACCGTGGGTAACATGAGGCTCTCCTTTGAAACCATGCGATGCTGTCATCGCAGTGAAAAGAGCTGTACCTCTGTTAAATGCTTTTTGCTCAGCACAATTTGTGTATGTAGCAAAATCATTTTAGGGATAGTCACGATCCTAAGGTGTGAAAAAATGTTTCTGAACAGTGCAAGCGTTTAGTTGAATGACTTCAAGATATATTTTCGATCCGTTCATTATTCAAGCACATCGTTATCACAGTTATTGTAATTGTTTGAGCACCAGTTGAATACTTTGACACCGTTATGCCGATAAAAATACGGGGGGAAGTAACCATCGTAAAGCGTGGTAGAAAACAAGTATTCATCTAAAAAGTCTACAAAAGACATCCCTTCATTAAGGAATTTTACCTGTAACTGCACTTAGCTGAGCAAACAACTCCAACATTTGTAAAATTGAAAAAAGACCAAAAGTTTCCAAATATGGAAAGCTACTCCCCTTTGTCCTGTTTTATGATAGTGGTTGCGGAAGGTGAGTGATCCATGGCTGTGTCTCCACGCAGTGTCATACAAAAGACAACAGACACGTCTGCAGCACTGAATGGCAATGAGAACTACTGCATCTATACATTATCTAATGTATGCGATATGTGACAGAACCAGTTTTATAGATCAAAAGGGCTAGACCACATTTGGGATACTGGCAGTGGTCGGGATGTATTGGTACACTGTGAACCAATGAGCCAATCATATGCTCAACCTCGTCAGTTCTGAATTGCCAAATAGGCAATTACCAGCCTATGGGCCCCACTCCTTTTAGGGGCCCCGCACCCAAGGCTCAAAATAATATTGGTTTGATCTTGAAAGAAAATTACAATCAAACTTTCTTAAGTATTGTTTCCAAAAGATAGAAAAAAATGAATCAACTCAAGGAAACGAAAACTTTACATTAAAGACTCTATAGAGAAAATACTTTATTAATATAAAGTACCCATTAACAACTTAAAGTACATAAACCAGAAACATCAGATTCACATAACAGTTTGTTTTTAAAAGCTCATCTTCTAGCAGCTGTCCGTTTGTAGAACAAATCTGGTGCATTGGGTATTAGGAGATAATTTGCGAGGGAGGGGGGGGGGCGAAATTTCTACTGCCTAGGGGCCTTCACAGGGTTTAATCCGGCACTGAGCCTAGTGTTAAACCAAAATTGGTCACTGCAGCTAGATTTCCAGGCTCTACCCTGGGCTCTAACCATGACCTGGACACTCGTGTCAAAGCTTGTAGACAAGGGTGCCCTATACCAAATGAGAACTATATGTAACATGAGTCATTTTAACCCAAAGCATACTTAAAACCACCGTCAGCATTACGTACACATGGTCACCCCTAAATACCTAAGAAACAAAATCAGCATCTCTGAAAGAAGTAGAGCCTCTATGAACAAATCACTTTTGAACAAAAATTCCAGTTTGAAGCAATCCTTTCCTGGGAATTCTCCCAGGATCCCGAATTCTCTCGCTGCAAATTTAAACCTCACAGCCTCCCCGAAGGAATTCAGCAAAGGCCGAGTATAACACCTACTGGCTAAAAACAACATTCAAAGACGGGATTCAAGACTACGAACTCATTTTTATATTGTGTGGAACTACCATGCAAAATAGATGAAATAAAAAATGAACATCATTTTCTAAAGGGCAAAAACAAATCATGAGCCAAGGGAAAAGGCATTCTTTTTACAAAAAAGATTGTGACAAGGGCAGTGAAAGGTTTGTTTTCAGCCATGTGTGCAGTTTGCACTTGGAAAAACGTTATAGTTAGTTTAAATCTGCAAATGCATTTTGTGGATTCATAGTTTTCTTCCAAGCTGATGACCTGCACATTTGTTCTTTAATTGTGCGAACTGTAACCCAACTATGTACCCCTGTGGAATATTATGAGTGACATCGTTTCTGAGATAGCCCCCATATTCTAAGATGTTCATCAGTCTGATCAGTTCCTCTTTTCTGACATTTTTTTCCTATTAACAAAGGTTCCAAAAGCAATGCAACTAGTTAAAGCCCATGTCAGCTGCATGTAATGTGCTCAAAAATCTAATAGTCTGCCCTCAAGAAGGCCAGATAAGCATATCTCCAACAGGCTGAAACAGATCGGTTGACAAATACCTCGGTGTTCTCTAGATCGCTGGACTAAATGAGATCTCCTCAGTTTCTGTGTTTTGTTCTCTGCAATGTATCATGAGAAGTCATAATGTAAACATGTACACAGCAAGACTGTTATCCTTTTGCTAACCCTTGGTGCGCCTTCAAGCACATGTTTACTAATAACACGTTTGAATTTGATGTTTCTTAGTATTATATTGTGAATGATAGAATCCTCTCACAAAGTATCATGGATGTAATGTCGGAATGAAACTCTTTTCAATGTATTTTTTGCTGGGCTGTACAGCAGCACTCAGACTCTTTTACCTAAGTCTTTGATCTCTTCTCCTTAGTTGCTTTTGAGGTATATAAATGACAATGAACTGTCTTCCTTACAGTGTTGCAAACAAAAATAATAATTTTTTTATATGTGAAAGTCATATTCTGCATTTTAAAGAACTGTATCTCAGCATTTAATTTGCCACAAAAGGTTACCACAGATTGTCATTGGTTTGATCCTCAATGTCTTGTCCAAGCTTTTCTATGTAGTGCTTCTTTGGGTGGCCCCCTAAACAGTTAGAACTGCACGCATCATAACACTACTGACTAACAGCCTCATTTGGAGGAGATTGGGAATGTGACTCCTGACACGGGAAAGCAAAGTCCCACACCACGCTGCTCCCACCATAACCCATACTTTTAGAGGCTGGTGGCCCGTGATCTACCATCCAGAATATTCTTTCACCAGAACTAGTGCTGACAGAAATGATATACTCTGAGTTGCTCAATTAAGGGTCACCTTTTCGACATAATTTTTGATGGTGTCCCTTCTGTTGGGGACCACTATGGAACCAATGGCAGGGCTGAAAATCTTTAAATATGGCTCTACCATTCTAGAAGATGTCTCCCAGTGAATCAGAAACATTTGTTATGTGCGCCCTGGAAATAAGGCTTTGTGGGTTCATTTCCTGCACTAACATGCATGTTGAAAGCTCAGCCATCGCTGCATTTATGGCAGATCTATCGCAACAGATTTATTCCAGAAGTGGGGCCTGCCATGCATGTGGGAGCCATTTTGGAGAAAAATGCCGCTGCAATGACGGACATCTTTACATTTGGCAGTCTAGCTCCCACTGGTTTGGTAGAGGTGCTCCCTCTGTAATAATATTGCTTTGGTAACCATGCCACCATAATTAGAAAAAAAAATGAGGTTATGAATTTCTAAGTAGAAGTAACCACTACAGAGCTAATCATGTAATTAGGTAATTATGAACTCTTGCATTTTTCACATCTTTGACACCTGTTTATGCCAAATCAATTTGTAATGCTTCTAAATGCATTCTGTTCACTTAGGAAGAGAAGAATATGTGAGCTGTACGCCAAAGTTCTGGGCTCAGAGGAAGCCTTACATGTAAGTAATGATGCACCTGTCTGGTTGCGTTGAAGATCCTTTGATCTCTCTGTTAAGCTATTCTGTCAAAGTTGTATAGAAGAGTATATGAGTTAGACAGTGCTTCACATCTTTTCATCCTTATGTTGGAAGATGAACAGTTTAGAGTATATTAAAATATTGGGGCAAAGACTGACAGCATTTTTGCCTGTTAAGTCTCACAATGCTTATAAGATCCAAAACGCCTGCTCCATAAAAGGAGTATCCACGCCGTCAGGCGTTAAAGTTGCTGTATTCTATGGACTGGCCTTTACATATTGCCCCAAAAATCTACACCAGTGTGATAACATGCCTGTAACCACCAGCAGTCCGGTAGTACCAGAATGGGCTGAGAGGTGACCTAGGCTTTTGTGCCCATCTGGTCTGCTGACTTCAGACGCCAAATCAGCAAAATGAAGCTGGAAATCCTAGAATGAAAACAGACCTTCCAACTCACACTGTGCCCCCGCGTGCCACACGATTTCGACTCCCTTCACGCAGTCACACTGTGAGGAGCCGAAATCACACAGTGGCAGGGAAAACAAGCTGAAAACCATTGTAAACAGTTGATTTCCAGATTTCAGAAGCTGTAAGCAGCCAATGTCCATTAAAAGGTGTGAAAACACCCCAGGACATCGTCGACTGCCTTGATGACCCTTTTTTGTTTGTTTTGTTTTTTGGGAGGGGTTGTGGAGGTTGGTGAGGGGCAGAGTGCCTCTTAGGTAGCTTTCGGCATGAGGCCCTGCCCCCCTCCTCACATGGTGAAATTAATTTCTAAGTTGGCAGGTATGTGAACACCACTCAAAAAAGTACAATGTTTAGCTAATTTACATTTTTTATGTATGCATACATTTATTAGCATGATGAGGGGATAAGAGGGTTCCTTATGTCCATGTGGCAAGGAACACTAAGGTCTTCTTTGTGTGTGGTATCATACAGCACACATCCACCAGTTGAAGAGAGTTTTATCTGTTGGTCCTGGGGAGCACTGAGCAAACGGGCCACCTGTATGGCAAGAGGTTTCATTTTGCTGTTTCTCTCTGCAATGCAAAAATGCTGCTTTCCTTGGTGAGTTGTATTTGTTCTGCAAGACAGTCCAAGAATCACCATGTCTCTATGCCCCTTTCTTCGTTGTGGCAACAGTGGTGATTAACGGTACCTCTTTTCTAGTACTGGAAGGACTTCTTCCCTCTGACGCCAAACTCCTGTTTCCATTCTAACAAACAAGTGTATATCTTATCTGATATAACTAGCTCGATGGAAAGAGTATTGAATGGAGTTCAACTCGAGATGGAGGAAAATCAATAAACTTCCTACTGTTCTCATTCCCTCTTTCCTCAATTGGTTTTTCTTTTAATCAGTACCTTATTTTGTTACACTTTATCGCCATCCCTTTCTCACCACCAACCGAGAATTTGTGTTGGTAAGCAGATGTTTGGATGGGATAACTAGGTAAATGAAGAGGTAAGTGCAGGGAATAGGTTGAGGAGAACCAATGAGTGACTTTTCACTTTGTGGTGAGTATGGGGGAAGGAGAGGTGGAATGTGGCATCTAGCTACATAAAAAGTAAGGGGTTTGAAACAAACAACAAAGTATAGTTAGGAAGAGAAACACAAAAAATAATTGTGTAAGATTAGTCTGATGCAGAGTGCAGTGTTGTTGTAGAATGGTAGCGACAGATGGGGCATGGAAGGGAAATTAGGACCCTCCAATTAGACACAATCCCTTTTGTCTTCAAAAAATATTTTGCATATTTAAATCCATTTGTGCAAATTTACTTTCTAGTCAATTTACATGTGATAGCCCTTTTGTATGGCTGCTTACGACAATCTCTGACTGCTCCTCAAGCATGAGAGACATCGATGTGCGGAAGTCAATGCTCGGAGGCAACTCAGGAGCGGAAAGCAAGTGGGTGTGGCGCATTGCGAACCGCGGCGGACGTCCTGGCAGGAAGTGACTCCGGGGGACTCGGCGGCAGGCAGGGGGCCCCATCGCTGCCACTAGGGCGGAGGGCAAGAGTCAGCAGCATTCAGTTTTTCCCACTGGGCTGGCCAGCCCCATGAAGTGCCCTGTGACACTGGCAGAGGCAGGGGAGAGGTACGAGGTGGCAAGGGGAAGGACGAGGCATGCAGGTTCACACAGCGACTGGAGCAGTGCGGAGGTAGACTCCACTAGGGTATCAGCGCTAGGGTGGAGTGCGGGAGCTGCGAGCCAGGTCTTGCTGCGGCTTGTAGCCCAGCGCCTCCCTGTGGGGAAACTGTCAGCACCATCCATTTTCCGTCACCTCCATCCAGTAAGGCTCTCTTGTGCAAGCCCACACCCACATCTGAGCTTGCCCCTGGACCTGGGTGCCTGATTGTTGAGCGCCAGTGCCGGGCTCTCAACATCTTCCGGGCAAACTTTCCTTGGGCAAGCTTTCACTGCCACCAGGTCAGACTGCCACACACCAAGCCCATAACACCTAATTTCTGGAGATAATGGCTCAACTGTAAAATCTGAGTTTTGAGATTCGGTGCTCTGTGCCTATCTTGAACTTGGCACTAGGAGTGAAGTCACATGTTTCCACATCACTACCCCCTCTGAGCCCCCAGGCCTCGTGCACACTGCCTAAACTCCCTCGTGAGGAGACACTTGACCGGTTGAGACTAGGCACAGCCACTTGAAGTCAGCAAGTGTGTAATGGGAAAGATGCCACAATTGGTGCCCCGGGTGCTTGGTTTTTGGTCCCGGTCTTGGTACTGGCCTGGAGACTGTGACGAAAACCTGATCATGGTGTTATAAGCCCTCTCAACAAGGTTCTACCAGACTGTTCTACCTAAGCCACAAGTCACAAGATAACTGGCGGCAATGGATAAGAGGAAGCAGGCAACTCTAAAAAAGACTTGGTGGATGTAATGCATTTTCCAATGTCGCCCCTTCCATCCCCTATATCTGAGATGAGGATGATGAACTGGAGGGGAAAAGGAGCTGATCAAGTAGAGCCCCGGTGACCAAAACACCTGCCTCAAATGGGATGATCAGGTAGTTTTTAGGGCGAGCATTCGAGACCTCTTGTATATACTTTAGTATATACTTATATGTGTATGTACTTTGTGGGCTCTGGAGATCAGCGCTAGGACTTGTCTGCTTCCGCTTACGGCCTTTTTTTCCGTTCAACTGCCTCTATTTAACTGTCTTGATAGAAAACGACCAGTAGAAGTCAGTAAAATACCAGAATTGCTTTCTGCTTAGTCAACTGCCTCTATTTAACAGTCTTGATAGAAAACGACCAGTAGAGGTCAGTAAAATACCAAAATTGCTTTCTGCTGAGGGACGTTCTTTTTTAAATTTTTCTGGCAACTGCCTCTATTTAACTTTCTTGATAGAAAACGACCAGCAGAGGTCAGTAAAATACCAGAATGACTTTAGCATTCTCTAGATTCCAGTCCATAGAAATTGTCTTCTACGAGCACCAGTAGACAATAATATTTTTTTTAAATCTTGTATTTTCAGTGATATGACCACCGAAGGCCCTTATTTTATTTAAAAAATAAAGCTTTGGACTATACCATTTCCCGCTGAAAGGCAATATTTTTCTCCATCTGTTCCCATACCTGGCGTATCACGCAGTTTGGTGCTTACTTTCGCACCATGTTAAAGAACAGTAGATGTTTCAGCACCGGGGCTAATGTGCTGCATAGCTAAATACATATAAGGTCCCGAAGGCGAGACCGATTGCATTGCAAATACTTGTTTAATAAAACCATTATCTTTGACATGGCTGGGCATATCCATGAATACTACAATTACTCCAACCAGTCCTCATACTAGTCCTCATACTAGCCCTCATATTGCTACATATGAGGTCTCGCCAACTGGTCTAAAAATCTTTAGGTCACATTCATGCCTGAGGCTGAGCCTAGAGCAGTCCATAATTGAGATACTGTCACAACCCCATCCATCAACAATAATAAACGGAAACCACAAGAGAGAAAAGTGCATTGGAGAAGCAACCATAGGCCAGCACCACTCCACCTACCTCTCTGTTGAAATGAATCCAATATTCTTAGTTTTGAAGAAGGTTTATTTTCAGTTTCAGCACAGCAATGTAGGTCCATCCATTAACAGCTCCAGATGCAACTGGGCAACAGACAAGATATCAGTATGACACAAACCTTGTGGAATCTAGAATGTCAATGGAAAGTAAACATAGCGCATGCCAGGGTTGGCAAGGAACCAGGTGATGTAACAAAGGAGGAAGGATAGAGAGGGAGGGTAAGAAGGAGGAATGAAGATGTAACACATCCCCCTAATTAATAATAGCAAAATGTCAACGTGACACTAAATAAAATCATCAAACCTTTTTTGGCATTTGTCTCATTCGATCAGATAATTTGACTCTTGAGGCCACCGTCTCATTGTTTACTCCATTACCTGTCTTGGTATCCAATTGATTGTTTGTCCTATAGTTGTTATGCTGGATAATGTCATTGCTAGGACACTTAGCTATTTTCCTTACATTCCAGACTTTACCGTCTTGAGTAATTACACTATTACTGAAAACTTTTTTTATCTGAATAGGTTTGCCAAATTTATTAGTACTCCTATTCATTATGCCAGGTTTAAGAATTCTAACCCAATCTCCAACTTGGAAACCGTGTACTCTGGTTTTCCACTTATCATTGTACCATCTCACAGTTCTGTCTTGTTTTATTTCTACTCTTTTTGCAGTATCATGCACACATTCCTTATCATTAAACTTAGTTTGGCATTTGTTCCTGAACCACCATGGACAAACACGTGATGCAGGATCTCTTCCTTTGAGTAACTTGAACGGGCTGACTTCTGTCGTAGAATGAGGTGTGATACGATAGACCCATAATTTTTCTCTCAAGGAGTTCATCCAATTACCGCCCAATTTTAATGAATCAACCACAAAAGTTTTCAGAACCCTATTAAAGCGTTCCACTTGCCCATTTTCATGTGGTTCATATAATGATGTACATTTATGTTCAATACCACATTCTTTAAGAAACCCTTCCATTTCTCCAGATGTTAGCTGCACCCCATTATCTGTGACTAAAATGGATGGGCATCCTTCGCGTGCAAAAATTTCTTTAAAAAAACAATTACTGCATTGGTTGTGGCTTTGGACACAAATTTCACTTCTGGCCATTTGGAATGATAGTCAACCATGACCAAAGCAAAACGAGAATATTCCGGTAAATCATTAAAAGGACCTGAAATATCAAAAGCCACTTTTTGCCATGGTACTTCAGGCCACTTAACCACCTTCAATGGTGGTACGTGCAATTTTTGCATTTTTTCACTGGATACACATTCATGACATTCCCTGACAACCCGATCTATAAACCTATCCATTCCTGGCCACCAAAAAAACTTCTAACCAAACGCTTCATGGATGATATACCAGGATGTGTTTTGTGGGCTAAATTAAGTATGATGTCTTGCATGCCTCTTGGCGGTACACATTTTCCTGACTTAAATAGTAACTTACCCTCAAAGTCTAATTCTCCAGATACATTAAAAAATGGTACCAGATCTGATCTCACCGTATTTTTTTTGGGCCATCCGCTTAAAACATATTTTTTTAGTTCGCTCCACCTATCATCATGTTGTTCACAATAATCCCACTTGTCCTCCGTGATTTCCTGAAATTGATTTGAAACAATGTCACAAATGCTAACAACGAAATCACATTCTTTGATGGTATTAGCTTTATCTTGGTCACAGGGTAAGCGAGAGAGAAAATCCGCAGTGACATTTTTCTTACCAGGAACATACTCTGTATTAAAATTATATTCTTGCAATTTAGACGTTAACCTTGCAATTCTGGCTGTGGAGTTCCAGCCCCCACCTGTAGATAAAATGTTGACTAACGGTTTATGGTCCGTTCTAAGGGTAAACTTGCTGCCCCACACATACAACCTATAATGTTCAACTGCCCATACGCATGCAAGAAGTTCTCTTTCAATTACGGCATATTTCCGCTCACATTCATTTAAAGTGCGGGAAGCAAAGCGACATTCCATTCATCCTTCCCTTCCTTTTGTGAAAGAACTCCGCCTAAACCATACAGACTTGCATCCACTGTAATAATGCATTCTTTCTTCATGCGAAAGGGTTTTAAAGTGGGTGCATTCACAATATCTCTTTTTATACTATCAAAAGCTCCTTGTTGTTCTTTTGTCCAACTAAATTTTACATTCTGCCTTAACAAAACTCTTAGAGGTTCCATTTTGGTTGCAAATCCTTCTACAAATTTACTATAGTATTCGCACATCCCTGCGAATGACAAGAGTTGTTCTTTGTTTACTGGTGATGGAGCTTTAACTATGGCATCAACATTAGTTTTTTTGGAATTACTCCGTCCCCGGACAACGTATGTCCCAAATACTCAACCGATCGTTTAAACAACTTGCATTTGTGTGCCTTTAGCGTGAGCCCATGATTCTCTAATCTCTTACAAACCTCATTTAAATGCATTAAATGCTCAGGTTCATTTCTTGAAAAGATTAAAATATCGTCCTGGAAGCATTTCACATATTCATCTATGTCCCTGAAAATGTGAAACATTACCCTCTGAAAGACTGACGCTGCTGACGCCAGCCCAAAGGGCATTCTTGTGTATTGATATAAACCAAACGGTGTGATAAAAGCTGTATATTTTTTTGACTCTTCCATTAATTCTATCTGATGATAAGCTGAACGTAAATCGAGTGTGGAAAAAATTTGTGCCCCTTCAAACATAGAAACTACCTCGTTGATATTCGGAAGAGGGTGACAATCCACCACAATGTTTGAGTTCAGGGCTCTCAAGTCCACACAGACTCTCAATTTTTGGTCAGGTTTGCGGACCAAAACAATGGGTGAAACCCATTCGGAAGATTCAATAGCTTCAATAATGCCTTCATCAGATAGTTCCTTTAACATTTCCCTGAGTTCTTCCCTAATGTTAATCGGTACTCCTCTAATTTTCTGTTTAATTGGCACAACATTCTCTTTTAAAATAATTTTATGAGTAAAATTCTTCAATTTCCCTAATTCATTGCAAAAAACTTTGTTGTATTTTCTAACTAGGTTTCCTTCCCTACAGTTCGATTCAAGTTCTGTGTTGACCACTGCAATATTGTTAAATAATTTATCATCACATAATGACACTGGTTCGTTAGACCTTGGGTTTAATGTTAAACCTAATTTATATTGATCGCGCCATCCTAATACATTAACACCTTTTGGTGTAATATATAACTTCACCACTGCACATCTACCTTTGAAATGTAACTCTACCTGAAAAAAACCTTCAATATCAATTTTTGTGCCATCAAAACTCTCCGCTATTATATCAGATGGTTGTAAACTGTCATACTGTATCACATGGCCTAATAGTTCATGAAAGTATTCACGTGTGATGATTGTCCACGGAGAACCCGAATCAACCATAAGTATGAGTTTTTCTCCTAAAATTTGGAATTCACAATTAGGAGATTTCATTATGTTATCTGGAACACCATCAATAATTGATACAACAAATCCTTTGTTCATTTCTGATGTATGATCACAAGGTTGTGTAACATCCTTACTGTCTACAACATAGGATACTGCACTACGTGCCTGTGTAGTGTTGCGTTTGTGATCCCTGCATACGCTACTGAAATGTCCTGTCCTGCCACAGTTTTTGCATTCTCTACCTATTGCAGGACATCCTGGAAACGAAGCAATGTGAGACTTGCTGCCACACCTATAGCATACACTATGATTAAAGGCCATGTCATTTCTTTTGTGAAATTGTGTGTAATGTGGTTTGTTTCCACTGAATCTCATGTTAGGTATGTAACGTGTTTGATGCTGTTCACTTTTGGGTTTAACGGCACATATCTCTTCTTCCTTAGTGGTTACATTAGCTTTTTGTTTAACAACTTCCATCCACTTTTCAGATTGTTCTAATGCTTTGGCTTCAGCTATGGCTTGAGTCAAACTGGGATCTCCCATGACCCATAATTTTTCTTGAATTTTCTTATTCTTTACATGTACGATTATTTGATCTCTTATCATTTCATCAGTGATAAGACCAAAATTACAGTGTAAGGACAAAGCTCTTAAAGCTGTCAAAAAATCATCGAACGATTCTTCATCTTTTTGTGTTCTGGTATAAAATTTAAATCTGTTTAAGGCAATGCTTGTAACAGGTTTAAATCTTTTCTCCATTCTCATTAAGGCCTCAGTGTAAACATTGAAATTATCTCCACTTTCGTTGTCAGGTGCAGCCATAGGTGGTAAAGTTCTAAAAACTACCTGTCCCTCAGAGCCTAAACAATGTAAAAATATACTTTTTTTCCTTTCTGCACCCATTCGTTCCCCATCTATGGCCTTCATATATGTACTGAATTCTTCCCTCCACCTTGACCATGGTATAGGTGGGTCCCCTTTTAATTGTAAAAACTTAGCTGGTGGGTCGAACTGCATTTTAAATTGTGTAATATAATAAACTGATTTATAGAATAGTAAGTAGTAATATGATAGTACTTCTAGCGTGTGACATTTAGAATATAATACATACCAAGTGTATGTAGTGGTCTTTAACACATATTAATACCTTACGTATGTGTTGCATTTTTTGAATATTGTACAGTCATAGGTATAATGATACTTTCCTGAAAATGAGTTAACGTAAACTTGACACCATACAGTGAGAATTCCCCGAAAAAAAAAAAGAAAAAAAAAATTTGATTGAATTAGTATTAAATATACTTAAATAAGCTTCTTTTGCGAAATAGCGGTCCCGATATGTTTCTTGAAAAGAGTTCCTGGTTACCGCGGTAACCAAGATGGTCGCTGATGACGTTGCACGTTTGGACGTGAGCATAGATTGTAGAGACAGCCGGGATTGAAGTCGGAGGTGCACGTATTGCAGTGACGTGTCTGGAAATGGAGCGTGCGTGGGGAATTCAAAGGATGTCCAACAGAAAAATAAACTGACGGATCAGGCCTTCAAAGAAATACGGTAGGCTGAGATTGTTAACAAAAATTGTAGAGTGTGCAAACGCTGCAAACGCAAGCTGGCTGCAGCGGCGCTCACCAAGCAAGTTGCAGGGGCGCTTACTGACAAAATAAAATCGCAGGCTGCCACAGGAATGGCTTGGTGAAAAGATGCGGTGCAGAGCCGGCACACACCGCTATCGAAGTAATCTCTGCCGCGGGTGCAATCAGAGCACAATGCAGTATTTAAAGCAGCCGCCGGTGCAGTCACCTCACTGAAATATACGCACAGATGATGCCGCGTCTCACACACAGTTATAGAAATAATCTCTGCCGCGGGTGCAATCAGAGCACAACTCAGTTATCAAAGCAGCCGCCGGTGCAGTCGCATCATTAAAATGCACATACAGATGATACTGCTAACACAGACTCTCCCGCTGGTGCAATCAAGACATAATAAAGATGAAATACAGCCGCAGGTGCTATCAGATCACTGGTATAAGGGGTTTAAAGTTGAGCAGTGAAGAGACTAGTAGGGAGTATACTAGTGTGCTTTTAAGTTCCAATAAAGTAGATTAAAAAAAAAATGGATTTCCAATAAAGTATGGTGGAACTGGTGCAATACTTTTAAATTTTCTCCATGGGTTCAAGAAACACTCTGTACCTGTGCTGATGTATATGACAAGAGTGGTTCTTCAGCTCGTCGCCAAATGTTGAAATGAATCCAATATTCTTAGTTTTGAAGAAGGTTTATTTTCAGTTTCAGCACAGCAATGTAGGTCCATCCATTAACAGCTCCAGATGCAACTGGGCAACAGACAAGATATCAGTATGACACAAACCTTGTGGAATCTAGAATGTCAATGGAAAGTAAACATAGCGCATGCCAGGGTTGGCAAGGAACCAGGTGATGTAACAAAGGAGGAAGGATAGAGAGGGAGGGTAAGAAGGAGGAATGAAGATGTAACACTCTCCCACTCTTAGTGGATCACCAGTAGAAGCAGCCATGCAAACCATGCTGACAGTAGCAGCCCAAATCCATCCAAGCCCGAGATGGCCACTGGCACTGACACAGGAGAGTGGGGATATACTGTGCCCCGTAATGATAATGCCAACATCTGCCAAGAGGGAAAGCATATCGGACCAAGAACTGGACAATCTTTTGGATTGTTTTCTTTCTACAATTGTGGCCAAATAGATGAGAAACTTAGTCATACTCCAATATTGGCAAGGGGCCAAATGGACAGGGTCATCGGCCCTGCTCAGGCCAGTCTCTCCTTGGCCACTAGCCCCTTGCTGGCCTCCATCAGTGCTTCGCAGGACACAATCTCCAGGGCGCTACTCTGGCAATCGAACAAGATGGAGCTTCAGATCGACTTAATATAATCATTGGCAACTCATCCAGCCAATTTGGGGACCAAACTAAGTAACTTGGATGGGCAGTTGAGGGTAAGGGGGAAGGAGAAACCATGTCCCTGTTCCCCCATAATAGATCAACTAAGCACCCTGCCAGAGATGCAAGGCTCCTTAGTGGAAAGTGGAAAGGTCAACAAACCTAGGGATGGATCAGACAGGAAGTAATCTCCAATACTCATGGGCCACTCACTTCGACTAACTGCACAATAGGTATCGCTGAACCACCAGTTCCGGAGGGTGAGAATAATAACCCCTTAACAGCCTTTGATAATTCTGCAGTGAGAGAATCAGCTTTGAGTCAGGCCAACTCCACCCCATTGGGAACCATCGAACTGCATGAGGCTTCTGCAAACCTTGCTTTACCCAGCCCCCAACATTCTCTAATATATCAAGGAGAGCGAAAAAGAGATTGAAGAAGCAGACAAAGAAACAATGCTTATTCCAATTGAGATCGTCAATTTTAGTGGCATCCAACACATCCAACTCCCATGCAAGACCTAGTCCAACTAATCTGTTTCCCATATTAGTCCCACAACCAAAGACAAACAACTCGGCTCTATCGGAATCGGGTCAAAATAAAGGAATTTTTAAACCAGCACAACTTAACAGTGCCACTTAGAAATGCAACGTCGAAAAGGGCACCCTGTCAGACACACTAAGGACATCAGTCCCAGCCCCAACAACCAGTAATCAAAACGGGCAAGAAGTAAGGGGGCCGTTGTCGAATCCAGTGATCATAGGGGCTCCAGCAGCCTGCCCAATGTTTCCATTAGGCGCTGGGAGGAGTGCTGTTGATATGGGCACTCAGTCGGACTGTCTCAGTTTAGATTAAACAAACAGCCACCAATATGGACAAGAGAACAGGGAACCTCCATAGAACCCAGCCACTGCGCTTCTCCATGTAATGGCAGAGGGAAAGTACCAGCCCACCCTAGGTACTCTGACACAGAAGTTACCACTACAGTCTGGAACAGGGAGTGCCACTGAGAAGCCCTCCTGGCATAAAAAAAAGTATTCGTCGACTAGGGGATTGAACTCCTAAAGCCCCAGCCACTGAAATACCCACATGGTCTTCTATCGTAAGTTCCAAGACAAGAAACCATGAGCGTGTTAATGAGTATGACGAGGGCAACCATGGCTCGACTTTAGCAGCAGAAAAAGGAAGCAACCTACCTAATAAATCATGCTCACGAAAACAGAGGAAGGAGCACTGCAATAGAACACCCAGTGAGTGCCACGAGAGGGGTATGCAAACGAAAACCATAAAGGTGAGACTGGAGCGCAATCCCTATCCCGCTACAGACCATCATCATCAACTCTTGAGAATAAACTCCGGTCCAAGCCTCACAATTGCATCATGGAACGTGGCTAGCCTCAAAAGTATTAGAGGAAGCAGACAAGTACTAGACTACCTAGAGAAGAATGATATCATGTGTCTCTAAGAGACTAGGGTTCTTTCCCCGTCGACCTTACATGGTTTTCATGAAATCTTTAAGTCGACCTCGCGGCTGTTTGGGCACCCTTTAGAAGGCTTATTCATTTTTATTAAACATATAGGCAAGTAAGAGGCCATGGCAATCAATCTGTGCACCAGTTTTACAAGCAGCCATCATCACAGACATGCAAATCAATCACAAATCAATAGCCTTGCTGCTCCTAAACTGTTACCTCAATGCCTCAAAAAACTCCAAGACGACTATGGTACAATATCTATGTGATAGTCTGGAATGCCTCTTTATGGATGTTCCAAGTCACGAAATTCTGCTTGTAGGCGTCTTTAATATGCGTGGAACATAAACACATTTTTTGCCGAATCTAAAGAGGGGGACAAGTATGCAAGGCTTCCTGACAGCTTATGAATTGACCTCGGCACAACAACAGATATAGGCACAAGGAATCGAACGGGTATTTCCCCCTACTTGCAAAGGTATCTGACAATTTGATACGTCTTCATGTCAGAGCTTCTACTCGGGCAGCTTACACATTTTGAGATAGACAACCGACCAGAAAGCAATCATTACCCACTGAGGTTTACTTTGGACTTAACATCATCCATAGGGGATGAAAGTAATCACGTGGGTTCCTCAACCAGGGAGGAATATGTGAACCACATGTGAATTAAGTATAGACTGGAACACACCCTAACAGTCACGGCCTGGCTAGGGTGCTGAGGAAATGTATAAATGTCCATCGTCTGTGCACCAGGCATAGGTCAATCTTATGGAAGATGTAAGAGTTCACCTTCAAAGCTGCCACACCAAGCCAGTTCATCCAAAGGACATCAGGCAAAAGAGACCGCAAATTTAATATAATAAAACCGGAATTTCCACAAGAAGATCTTTATGTAAGGCTCAGTGAGCACACAAACAAAACCTCACAGTAAGGTCTGCTGAGGCGGTCAAGCAAATATGAATGCTGGACAAGAAAACAGTATGGGAGCAAAATAATACTAGGGACCAAAAGGAATGGTTGAATATCTTCCAGATGCTCAAGGAACAAAACCAGGCCTGCTTTTGGGAACAAATCAACAAACAAAAAAACAGTAAAGTGAGAAGGGAAAACATAGTATCAGAGGGGGCCTGGACAAAGTATGTGACTGATCTATACACAGACCAGTCTCCTGTGCCCTGCCATCCTACACCGCTGGCAGCTACAGATCCTAACCAAGGCTCAATCCTGGAACTAACAAATGCTGACATGGTTAGGAATCTGATCAGGCACATGAAAAAAGATGGAGCGTCTGGCCCAATCAATCTCCCAGCCAGTATATTTAAATGTGCCCTGGAAGTCTGGTCCAGGCTGTTAACCCCTCTCTTCAATCACGCCTTTTTAACTGCAACAGTACTCGATGAATGGAAGGGGTCTATCTTGTGCCCCATAAATAAGAAAGAGGATCAGACCAAAGCTTCAACTTATTGTCTAATTGGACTTTATTTTTAACTTGGAGGCCAAAGCCTATGCTAGTGTCCTACTCAAACAATTGGAGGCCTGGGTTTTAGATCATGAAGTCCTGCCTTTCTTCCAGATAGTCTTCTGGGCGGGGGCGTTCACAGTGGACAACATCACTATCCTTTCTGAGACATCGAGCTGCACAAAAAAATCAGCTACCACACTTTGCTGCTTCATGGATTATAGCACAGCATTCAATAGGGTAGACCATTCAACTCGAAGCTTGGGGTGCCCCTTCAAAATTGTTAAGGGCAATAATGTCATGATACACAGTGACATAGGTCTGCATGAAAACTGGAGTCAGCTCTACCACACCCAATCTCGGTGCCAACTTTGGCTTGAAGCAGGGATGCGTCCTGGCTCCTCTGCTATTTAACTTATACACTGCTGATCTGGGGAAGTCTATGGAGGCCGGCTATTTAGTTACCCCCCCCCCCAAGCTGGGGTCAACTAAACTCCACATCATCCAATATGCGGATGACATCGTGATTATGGATGACACCAATATGGAATCCAAAAAGCACTGAATGCTTGAAACATCTATAATGTGGTCAATCACCTCAAGGTAAACCAAGTCAAGACAAATGTTCTTATCTTCAGGAGACCCCAAAATAAGAAGCATCTTACCTGGCACATGAGTAGAATGACTATTAACACTGCCAGGACCTACAGTTGTCTTGGAGTCTGGTTTGAAGAAAATACCAGACCCACTGCACACGTGAAGACTGAAAATGAAGGAGCAGCAGTCATTTATGGGATCAACCAACTTAACTCGATACTTAGTAGTCCATCTGCTGCTGCCATACTTAGGGTCATGATTGCAACCATCCTTCCTGCTCTGCAGTCCGGGCATCAAGCCTATACATGAGCCCTCATCTCTGTCTTTGAGCACATTCACTGTACTGCCTTCAGAAAAATATTCCAGCAGCCACATAACATTTAATGGGCATGATTAAAACTGGAATTCAGCTTGGTGAAACAGTCTTTGGACTGCAAAAGCCGCTCTACTAAAATACTACATCAGGACCATGATTTCCCTTATTAATTCGCCAAAGGCTCACTTGAAACTTATCTTTAACACACCAAACAACCCGTGGTACCATTACCTGCAGGGCACTATTGCATCCCACTAAATACAGGAAATGTCTATATAGAGAGCATAAGTTACTTATACAGCCTAAAAAAGCAATTAACAGGCAACTAAGGGTAATCTGAAGGGATCATAATCTAAGGCTATTAGACAACTCAGCTCCTATTTATCCCTTGAATCGCTCCTGTTTGGAACCATACCTCCTGAAAGCTGTAAATGTGCAGATCTGAAGGAACATCCTGTACATGCAGCTTTTAGGACTACCAGTGCAAGACTTTAATCCTGCTTAGGGTGGCCAAGGAGGATCCGGGGAATGCAGGCTGTGCAGCTGCAGGAATGAATCGTGGCGGTGCCTACTGTGCTGTTGCCCCAATTTAAACACACGTAGGAGACTATTGTTGAAGCTGATTTATTGACACATGGCGTTTGCATGTGTCAGAATGCATCCATGCTCTGTTTCACTCATTCTGTGCCATGGGTCCTGGAGAGATGTGGGAAATTTGTTGATGAACTCGGGTCCCTGCTTTGCCCGCTACTCTAAGGCATGCTCTGCCAAAAGAAAGTCCAAAAACTGATATCCCATTACTTCGACCAAACAGGAGTGACCGGGTGCCACAAGGTGGACAAACGAACTAGAATTGTGAACGACTGTGTGCAATGAAATGTATAATCTTGGCTTGGTGAAGCACAAGTGGGAAGCATGTAACCTGGTCTGATTGGTCAGGTTGCTTGGGCAAAAATTGTGTAATAAACTGTGTATGGTTTAGGAACAGACTACTGACATTAGCAAACCGTGGTGTGAGTGCTAGCGCTGATGCGAAATGAAAGAACAACATTAGCACTATCCCGCCTAGCTTAAGGCCAAATTCCACTTTTAGCCTGGAAAACTATCAAATTTTAGATATTTTTATTGTCTTTGGATCAAAGTCACTATAAGGGCATAATGGTGGTATAGGCTTACTATCTAACATTTAAGTATGGTTTTTAGCAACGCTTTATATTTTAACAATGTATTTTGACAATATATCTCACTTGATCCCTTAGAGGAAAATCAACTTACCTAAAGCAGGGCTTTCATCAGCACTTTAAGGTTGTGAGAGCAATGTGAGGTATATATCATCAAACTGCTGTTGCTTCCCATTTGAACACCATTGAAAGGGAGGCTAGTGTTGTTAAGCAGTTTGCCAATATATTGAAAACCAAGCTTAATTCAGGCTTTTAAAGGTAAACTGAACACTGGCTGCTCAGCAATGCAATCTCATCATTATTAATGTATCTTATTATACTTTATTATGGTTGTAATGGTTTTTACTGACTAAACAATAAAGTTTACTTATGTGTTCATCAGACTTTAGGAACAAGAAGCAGGAAACATGTGAAGAGTGCAATGAGCATGGAGGGGAGTACTGTTTAATTTTAGATTGGTGAATACAAAGAACCTTGAAAATGCATGTCAAACTAACTTGGCCATTAAATAGAACATCTTGTTTGTGAAGTAAGTAGGTGCCAAGGTGAGGAACCCAAACATTATCAGCTTAAATCACTGATGATCGTCAAAAGACAAATAGATTTTATTGAAGTAAATTTCTGATTTACATATTGCAGTGACCAGTGTGCAGTCTTTAATGTGATGGCGCCCAAATCATCAGGTCACATCAAGCTGGCTAGAGAGGCAGTTGCGGCTGCTTAAAATCTACAATGGTGGGGTCAAATTTTTGACCCATTTACAGGCACTGTGAGAAACCAGCACAGAGTGCGAGTTTCTCACACTGCCTGCAAGTGGGTATAAAAGCAGTTTTATCAAAAAGTAAAATAGTCGTCTTACCCACTACCACATCGTTATGTTCCTCTTCGGTCCTGCTGCAGTCCGAGGCACCAAGGCAGAGAGGAGTCTCAGAGCCACTCCCCTAACTAATGAAATGAAATGAAAAGCGGTATTTATAGAGCGCTGACTGCCACTCCGAAAGGAGCATCCTGACGCTGGTACGGAGGTAAGAGGATGCTCTGAAGTTCTTAAATGAGAGAGAGGCAGAGTTCATCTGAAGATCCGAAGATCCAAGTCTTTAGTGCCTTCCTATATTGGGTTTCAGATTTTAACATTCTCAGTTGTAAAGGCAGTAGGTTCCAGGCTCTGGTACCTAATACAGCCATTGTTTTACCTCCCTTTGTTTTGCATCTAAAACTGGGAGGTTTGAGCAGGTTGGCTGATGAGGACCTGAGGTTTCTGGTTGTAATGTAGGGGGTGAGTCTTGATGAGAGGTATTTTGGCCCTATTTTGAGTGAGGCTCTAAAGGTGATTAGGAGGATCTTAAGTATTCTCTTATGTAGTGGGAGCCAATGAAGGGTTTTGAGGTCTGCGGATACGGAGGACCTTCGTGGTAGTTTTAAAACCAACCGCGCCGCTGCATGTTAGACTACTTGGAGTCTTATTAATGTTTGTTTGCTGGCTCCTGCCAGGAGGCTGTTGCAGTAGTCGAGTCGCGAAAGGATCAGGGCGACTGCTACTAATTTCCTTGCAGCGAGTGAAAGTAGATCAAAACATTTTTTCAGGGACTTTATAAGGCTGAAGCAGGTCCCTGCTACCGTCACTGCGTGTGGTTGAAAGGTGAGGGCGGAGTCAAACTGCACTCCTGGGTTTCTTGCTACCTTCACCGTATCAGGCGGGGGTGATGTACCCTTCGGCCACCACTCATCCGGCAAGAATGAGACCTCTTTCCCTATTGGTAGGATCTCGGTTTTATCGGTGTTGCACCTAAGGTGGTTATCCTTCATCCATTGGAGGACCTTGGTTAGACATCTCTTGAAGTTGAGTTCTGCGTCCTTGGAATTTCGATCTAGGGATAGGATCATTTGGGTATCGTCTGCGTAGGAAGTAACTTTGATCCCAAACGATGTAATCAGCGAGATGAGTGGAGTCATGTAAATGTTAAATAACAGTGGGCTTAGCGTGGAACCTTGAGGCACTCCTGTTGTGATGGTGCGTTCAACAGATAGGAAAGTTCCAAGGGACACAGCTTGTCTGCACTTGGAAAGGAAGGATTTTAGCCATTCCAAGGCGGTGTTCGAGATACCGCTGATTTTTAGTCTTGATAGGAGAATACTGTGTGATATAGTATCAAACGCGGCCGATAGGTCGAGTAGGATCAATACAGCCTTCCTGCCTCTGTCAGCTATCATTTTTAGAGTGTCCCTAATTTCCAGGAGTGCAGACTCAGTGGAGTGCTTGGGGTGGAAACAGGATTGCTGGGGGTGGAAGATGTTGGCAGCCTCTATAAATTTGGTTACTTCTTTATGAACGAATTTTTCTGTGATTTTTCCTAATAAGGGAAGCAGTGATATGGGGCGAAGGTTAGAGAGGACAGATAGATCAATATTTGGCTTCTTTTTCAGGGGTTTCACTATCGCTAACTTCCAGTCATCTGGCACTGTCCCTGAGCTTAAGGAAGAGTTGACAATCTGGTTTATAATTGGGTTAACTGTGTCAACGATTTGGTGGAGAATTGTGGGAGGACAGGCATCCAGGGGAGAGCCTGATTTGCATGCTACTATTGCTTCACGAGTTTGATCCAGTGACACTGGTTCAAATGAGCAAAAGGAGTATTTAGTGGCATCATGATCATGCTCTGAGGCGGCATGTTTAGAAGGGACAGGGTCTGTAATGAAGTCCTTTTGAATATTCATAATCTTTTCTTCAAAGAAGATTGATATTTGATCGCATAGCCTCTGGGAAGAGGGTAATTCTTTTGTAGTGCTTTGGGATTGGTAAAGGACTTTACGACCGAGAAGATGATTTTTTGGTCTAGTTTAGCCTCCTGTATTTTGTTCAAGTAGTATTCTTTTTTGGCTAGTTTGATCTGTGTGTGGTAGAGCTTTCTGCTTATTTTATATGCTTGTTTCTCTACTGCGTCATAGCATCTTCTCCATTTACGTTCTTGTTGTTTACATTGAATATGTGCTTGTTTAAGAGTGGGCGTAAACCAGGGGGCTCTCTGGGTTGTTTTCTTTTCATTTTTATTGGGTTTGTCTTGTGGGATGAGTTCATTGCTGACTGTAGTCATCCAACTATGGAAGAGACGTGAGTCTGCTGCAGTGTTCCCTGTCAGGGTAGGCACCTGAGCCTGGGCGGTAATAGCCGACTTGGGATTGCATGCTAGTTGTGTCCAATTACGCCTGGACTGCAGGCTAGTTAATTGTTTGTCAAGGCGACTCGTCAATGGGATCTTCAGTGTGAGGGGGACGAAGTTATGGTCCGACCATATTTGTGGGATAGGTGGTCCGCAGAGAGGAGGGTGAAGTTAGAGCTAATCCTGATGCTGCTTTCATGCTGCTGCTAATATTACCCAGCATGAGCGAAGCAACAGGATTGGCTGGAACAGGCTGCCTCAACGCTTCCAAAGCAAACACAAGGAGATGATGGACGGAGCGCTGAAACTTTTCAGACACTCACCCCCAGTCACAGATCTGGGTTGAATCCATCATCGTTCTTTAGCTCACTTCGCCACCCCAGTTCAGACACAGCTATATGCAAATCAGTCTTGACCCTGTGCCTCATGGGAACAGACTGATTTGCATATAGCTGTTTCAGTGCTCCATCCATCATCTCCTTGTGTTTGCTTTGTTCGCCCTAAGTTGGCAGGGTATGCCCAGACGTGGGTCCTTTGCTCACTTTGCCACTGGATTCAATCTAGCCTGGCTGATGAGGGCTGTTAGCCCGAAACCGGTCCCAGGATGCTTGTTTCCGGTCCAGGGAAGACATGGCTTGGCAGTTCGGGCTGGACTGTTCCCATGAGGCACAGGGTCAAGACTGATTTGCATATAGCTGTGTCTGAACTGGGGTGGCGAAGTGAGCTAAAGAACGATGATGGATTCAACCCAGATCTGTGACTGGGGGTGAGTGTCTGAAAAGTTTCAGTGCTCCGTCCATCATCTTGTGTTTGCTTTGTTCGCCCTAAGTTGGCAGGGTATGCCCAAACGTGGGTCCTTTGCTCACTTTGCCACTGGATTCAAGCTAGCCTGGCTGATGAGGGCTGTTAGCCCGAAACCGGTCCCAGGATGCTTGTTTCCGGTCCAGGGAAGACATGGCTTGGCAGTTCGGGCTGGACTGTTCCCATGAGGCACAGGGTCAAGACTGATTTGCATATAGCTGTGTCTGAACTGGGGTGGCGAAGTGAGCTAAAGAACGATGATGGATTCAACCCAGATCTGTGACTGGGGGTGAGTGTCTGAAAAGTTTCAGTGCTCCGTCCATCATCTCCTTGTGTTTGCTTTCAACGCTTCCAAAGGCAATAGAGGCCTGTACCTGCTCTCCACCCAGCTGTCTAAAACAGCTGGGTTGCAGAGGTTTATATTGCGCATGTCAGGCTGGCCGTCGTAAGACAGCTGGCCAAAGTGGCATGCAGACTTTAATCTTAAGTGCCCACCACTCCTCCCTGCTGCTGCCACTCAGAAAGCAATGGCCCCATCTCGCCCTGTTACTCGGCTTTGCTCGGCAGTAGTGAAAAATAAAATGGTAATAAATTACCTTTACTACCATTTTTTTCCGAATCTGCAGCATTTTGATTGCACAACGCTCCTCCGCCCTAAAGGAGGAACCGCCGCTGCACAGAGGTAAAATAGGCATTAAAAAGGACAGGGGCTCTACTCTGGCCCCATCTTTAGAATATCAGTATGTAATCCTGGGGATGTAAAAAATTGTCTATGACGGAGTTTAAAGGGCAAGGCATCTTTCTTACAAATAACTACTACTCTAGAAATATCCTGTCCAACACAACAGAATGTAGTCATTTATTTGTCAACTCGCTGTACAACATTAAATCCCTTTAGAAGACCAGGCCCAATAAAGATGCAGTGCTTCATTTCCTTTCCACTCCATACACTTCAAACACATTTTCCGCATTCATTGGTTGTTGTAAATGTCATTTACATGTTGATCAGCCTAGATTCTTCAGCCATTCAGGCATTTGGTGAATGTAAATGTCATGCACGACCTATGCCGTTTTCCCATGACCACTGCAGGGAATGACCATTTCATTTGTACAGTAGTTTTATGAATTCCACCCAAGTACGAGTCAAACTAATTTTTTTAAGTCTGATCATTGCCAGGGTAGCCCTAATCATAAAAACATGAAGTGATGCATGTTAGGCAGCTCCTATTAAGTTCAACATCTACTATTGTTTTGGGATGAGAGTGTTTAGTCAAATCAGAAATATCATTGTGAAAGGTTGCCATTGCTGCCAGCAATTGTGCATTAAAACGCATTTAATCTGGCTAGAAACATAACACCAAGGTATCTGAGGTAGGTATACTATGGATCCAATAGTAGTGTACTCCTCTCAATTTATAGTGCGGTGTTTTATAATGCTGAAGAAAGACAAGTGTACAAAACAAACTCTTTCTTAAAGATCCTAACCTGTCAATGTTTATTTAACAGTGTTAAACTTGGCTATTTGGCTTCTGAGTAGCATCCATGCACTCGCTTACTCATCCCTGCCCTCATTCACCAATCCATCATTCCATATGTGTAGTCGCTCATCCGTTTATCTACATGTTCCACTTATTGCCTCATTCTCACATTCATCCACTCGCCCTACCACACAACCCGCAACCATACACACAAACCTGCCAAACAGTAACTTTCACTTATAAGAAAGTCAGTACTTTTGGCTTTGGAGCTATTTGTGTTACTTGTTTCTTAGATTTATTCACTGTTTTACTGAAAAGTGTTGCTTCAACCAGCCAATATGTTAAATTAAATGTATTTAACAATTTTCCTGCTAACTTCAAACTTTTTGAAAGCATGTCTATGCCCATTTAGCTAAATGCTGGAAGTGCATCGCCATTGCTCAAAGCATGCTTAGTAAGTGCTGGCATTACATCAGCACTGTTATCTTCAACAAGCATTGGCAATGCCAGTAGGTCTGATTTTAAAAAATGTGAGGTTATGTGAAATATTACAAGTAGATAGTGTGGGAATGGATATGTTTTTTTGTAGAAGCACAGAACTATAGAATTATATTGGTGTAGATTAAACTGTCAGGTGACAGTTACACTGTCAAGCCAGACCTAAAACTCTGTATAGGTTAATGACCACCCTCCTCCCATCTGTGCTTATGCCAGAGAAAAACAGCGTACATTATCTAGTTATCTAAGACAATTTAATAGCATGTGTGTGTGCCCCTAAAAGTTCAACCTCAGGCAGTTGGATAAATAAACAAAATGATCACAGCTGTGCAGAGATCAAGCACTTTTTTGTGGAAGCTCATAAATTCAGTCCAATCAAAACATGTACTCCTGGCTCCCAACATGTGGGGAGCCTCTCTCCTTGTGTTCTTACGTAATTGTCTGGTTACAGCTTGCACTGACAGGCTAGACCATAAAAAGAAATATTTTGGTACCCTTGTGCATGTGAATGTGATTATTGAGATCCTATTTGAAAAAGTCTTCATTAGAGGCAGGTGCTCTGGATGATACTGCATGTAAATGCATTGGTGAACATCTGTCTTTAGGTATTCTAGTTCTGGCACTATGATGCTATACCGCTCAAACCTATACTTACAAATATAAATATATGAAATACTGGACATCCTCAAATGGCCTGTGATGCAACAATAAGCTAGCAAATGATCAACTGTGACCCCAATTTCTTCAGTAAAAGAACTAGTTCGTTCAATATCTAATTAAAAGCCAAACAAGGATATCAAACTATTTATCTGTGGTCAACATGATTCTATGTTGCCCTTCATTTCGAGGTCTGACAAATTTCCTGAAATGTACATTAACAGGCGTCTGCACAGGAACCGGGATACCGAGTTGTGCAATAATTACTGCCAAGCGTAATTGCAGCACTCCACAACCTCTTCCAGGCTCATTTTGACAGGAAAAACTTAGCAAAATCTGTCTCAGTTAAACAACAAGGCAATAGGTGAACCATGCAATAGTCAATGTGCATTACCTCAATAGTGCGTTTTATGTCTTAAGCTAAAACTCTTGCCTCACATGGGGTAAGAAAGTCCTTTATAAATACCTATGTAATAAACTACAGATCTGACCTCTAGAACTCAAAATGTGTGGTAATTACTGCGTCTGAAATTCACCACACCGTGGAGTATCCATATTAACTAGATGTGGTAATTACAGATCGTTTACCGATCTACTTGGCGAGAACATTACAAATTATTGGGTTTTCTGACCAGTCATAGGAAAGGGATTTGCCTCATGTCATTTTAAAAGAACGTCATTGCCTTGATTTCAGCCACTTCCTTTCCAGATAAATGCTCACAAGATTATTTTCCCGTGTTTGACACAGGAGTAACTTTAGTGTCGGAAACTTTAGGATAATAACACTGCAGCCCTCCTGTTCTATGTGTGTTTTTGCCCCAACATGAGTAGAGTCATCTCATTGCCTTGAAGTCCTGAATCCCCATACCCAGTGACAAAGCACTTACTAGAAAAATAATGTTTGATTTTTGGAGGTTCAGTGATAGGACTTCCTTTAAATACATACCCAGGATAAATAAATGATACAGAACATTTCCTCTAATGTTCTTTCTACAACTAGGGGCCTCATTACGATGTCAGTCGGAAAGTCTCCGAACGGCATTCGGATTTTCCTAACCCGTGTCGGAACCCATGTTTCCGACCGACCGATTACGATAGAAGGTAACCGTTCGGTCTTTCCGACTCGGTTCCGACCGGCATTCGGAGACTCCATGTCGGTCAGAGTTGAATCATACAGGTCTATTGACCGCGTTTCCGACCGACGTATTACAATGTCGGATTCGGACAGCCTTTCCTAATCGGTCTGTCCGACATGAAACGGCTGTCTGAAACTGACTTTAGGGGCCCGTAGCAGGCCTCCCTTCAGTCAGAGGCCTCCGGTTGGGGCACATTGGGGTACCCATGGGACCCCTCTATACAACCATGCACAGTGTGGTAGGCACCATGGGGTGCCTGCGACAGGGAGCAAGGTTTCCCACAACCACCCCATTTTTTAATGGGAGCCTGTGTTGTCGGTCGGAACACAGGCTCCCATTGAAGTCAATGGGATTCCGACCGAACGGTATTCGGAAACATCGTAAATGGACTCGCCGAACCCGAGTCGGTCAAAATGATTCCGACAAGGAGTCAGTCGGATTGCTTTCCGACCGACATCATAATGAGGCCCTAGGTGTAAAATGCATATCGTTTTCCCTTAGCACCTTGCCCGCTGTGTGTTTGTGTTTTAAAGAGCCATATCATCCAGATATAAGTTGTATCATGGCATTTACAATTTCCTGTTTACCTGTGTGTTTCTGAGGCACAGAATCCTGTGGGTCCTCGTCCAAGTAGGCACTGCCAACTAATTAAATGATGAAAAATGCTGACACTGTGTACCCTCTGAGGTTACCTTGACCCATACGATATTTGAATTTCGATCATGGTTGGAACACAAACAAAACGTAACAACACTTGAGACACCCAGGATCATAGTACTCAGTAAGCAGGAGCTGAACTGGTGACATTGCACACTCCACATGTCATGACATTTTGTTTCATCACATTATGTGTTAGGACATATTAACAAACATACACGTGATAGGATCAATTTTGCTGAAAGCTACAATGACTTAATAATGCTGCCGCCTGGAAGAATCAAACTGGATTTCTCTGATGCTGAGGGCAATAGTCAACACTAAAGTACAGAAATACTCATCGATAAACATGTTCTATAGCCATTGCTTCTTAGAGAAATGTCAGTAAAATGGTCTGTTTTGTGGAGGAGTCGTGACATGTTAGGAGAACATCTACGTGTCTGTCATTGTTGTCATAAAATCATGCTGAAATGATTTCTTGAAACTTTGTTTTGCAGCCAGTACACTATGAAGAGAAGGACTGGTGTGAGGAGCAGTATTCAGGTGGATGTTACACTTGTTACTTTCCACCAGGAATCTTAACTCAGTTTGGAAGGTATGGTGATATAAATATCATTGGGTCCTATTCACTGAGGGAAATTTACATGTGTACATCTCCTCACATGTGGTGTTACACCTACACCTAGGTGTAAATCTACTGATGGATAGAATTCACCATTTCTATGTCTATATTTTCACACAGATGAAGACTCCTCTGACTCAATTTATGAGTGAAAAGTTACAGTTAGTAATTTTCCACGTTTGCACAGATATGTACAGATAATTTTAAATTAACAAAACATACATATTTTGTAATTAAAATTAATTAAACACATTTCTGTCACTCCTATTTACCTAGGATTACCACAGTAACACGAGACAACACTCTGCAACTAAAATTTCATATGAATGAAATATACATTGTTTTTCATTTTTATTTATATATTTTATAATTAAATAAATACATTAGAATGTAAATTTGCCCACCTCACCCCATGCAGTATAATTTGTGTTGAATGTGTCACAGCCTTGGATGCAAGTTAGGTATTATTATATTTGTGAATATTCTTTCTTCTAAAGAAATTATAATTTACAATATATACTATATTAACTTGTTATGTATATTAAAATAACATTTAGATTATTTACATTTTAAAACATTATTCAAATTGGAGTTAATTTAAGTAACGTTTTATTTAAAATGGTATGTTTGTAAATTGATTTCATATGTTTCCCTATGTGTTAGTGTTAGTCCCTGTCTCAATTGATTTCTATTGAAGTGTGTTGCAGTACAAGTGATTAGCCATGTGTGGCACTTGATTCACTCATAGGCTGGGCTGGATTACATTTAAGCCTGTTTTAATGACGAAACATACATGAAAATACTCAAACCCTGCCCTATAATAAATCTAATGTAGTAGATTTAAATGTGTATTTTTGTGAATTCTAATGTTCTTACTCTTAAGTGGTTGTGTATTTGCATTAGCATGTACCTCCAAAACCCCTTGTTCACTTTTTCTTAACCCTACCGATTTTGTAGTAATTATTTCCCATCTCTCCCTACCCACCCCCGTCCCTTCCACATTTGCTACTAAGTTCTGCACTTAAATATTGTTGGAAATCTCCACCAGAGCAGAAATCTCCCAACAGAAAAAATAGAAGTGGTAGATACTCCGCCCAGAGGTCTGTAAAATGCATATTAGAGTACATAAGGTAGCATTACTTGAAATACACCATGGACCTTTTTGACTAGGCCCCATAACTTTTGAATTGTGTAGCAACAACTACAGTAAACTGATTACGACCAGTTATTAAAGTGACTCTCTAAATATTTTACTAGTGTTCACTACTGTATTGAATAAGCAAACACTTTCACATTCATAACTGTTTGTCACACTTCAAGTTTTTTCAACAGGATATGAAACACACTCAAACATGCATGCACACAAGACTGGATAAATAGACCCAGTTTATTGCTTGAAAATATACAAAAAACTGTTTTATTTACAGTTTAATGTCTGCATTCTTAATTTATTTTGGTGCTAGAAGACCCTCTACACACAGCAAACATGATTGTTCAAACATTAAAAGATCTGCTTTGCTCAGTGTCCTAGGAATTTAAATATATTAGTATCATACACAGTTGTGTATGAAGTCCTATAGAAATGTGTGAAACAGTTCTGGTGTACTCCTGTCCTCCAGCCACTTTACATGATCTCTTTAAACTTACTATGGTTCTGCTCACAAGTAATTGTTGCAGTAGTGCCTACTTATTGTGTTATGTCTCTATGCTTTTGTCTTACTTTCTCATGCTTCTCTTGTTCCCTTTATTGTATAATAGAGAAGGCTTTTAGAAACTCTAGTCTACAAGTTCCCTTCCTTCAGCCAATTGTAATTATCTACCCTCTCCAACCCATACACAACCACTTTTCTATTGTACAATATTAAATTAGTAATTACCACCTTGTACTTAAGTTTCTTTAAATAGGATAGATTCTTCAAATTCAAGCACTTCTAATGATGCTTCTTCTTACTAAACACTTGTATTAAACAGTGGGCTAATGATGCAAGTTCATTTGATTACACGCTTGTTAGAACACCAAGATTTATGTGTTTTAAATACAGAAGTCAAAATATAATTGTTTCTCAAAAAATTTGAAGGAAAACTGGAGACAATTTTATACTGAGCTTTAAGGGCACCATGAACTTCCTGAACATCTCACTCCTGAATTAGATTAGCTCTTCTAGCCTCCTCTTTCCCCATTAACCATGTCAATGTTAGAGAGCAGGAGGTTTTAGTCATATTAAGGCCCTGAGTAACAATTAAATCTCCTCTTATTATGGACAGAGCAACATAGCATTCCAACTTTGATTCATAGTGTTAGCTTTAGAATTAACAAAAGTTGGTATCAACTCCTTTTTGACAAAGACATTTTTGTTCTATGCCCCAATACTGGATCATTTGTCCATTTCTTCAAGTATCTCTCATTCTTTGTGGGTAAAATGAAAAAGATTGTTTTCCCTTGATATCATTCTTTGTACAGCATTGAGCCAGCTAGTTTGAAGATTATGTAGCCTAACTCATGGATTTGCATAAATGGGGTGTTTGCTTGTGTTTGATCATTTAACGACATAAGACTGACTCCCATGGAACATTGCTCTTTATTACTTTTCAGATGTGTAGTAGTGGTTAGTAATCTTTTGAGTAGTTCTTATTTTTGTTAGAGATATCCTAGTTTGTACTAGATTATATTAATGATCCCTCACTTTACATGTCATTTGAGGTCTCGGACAGCTTGATACTGTCTTTACTAGATCATTTCAGCTGGCCTAGAACCTACTAAAAGACTTATTAACAGATCAGAGAGTGTCCAGCTACTAGTAAGCTAGTGACCTTAAATAGACTCAACTTGTCAACCTAAGGCGGAGTGGGTAGCTCTGTTGGAACTCGGATTGGATATTTTTCATATATCTCATACTTAAGCAGTTTAAAATTTGCTTTTTGTTTTTCTCTATTGAATTTACTATCAGCACAATTGTCACTATGACACCTGCCTCTGTACTGGATTGGCCATTCCATTCACTAGTGTCCCACTTCAATTCCTCATGTTTTATTCTAGAATTTAATTTAATAAATGTTAGTGTTCTGCACTTTTTTCTTGAAACAAATTTACTATGCAAGTAGAAGCTCATTTCGGAGTAAAATAACTTAAATAATCATTTAGAAACTGTGCTGCAAAATCGTGGTGTACACCCCAATCAACCTTTATTTTACTACAACAGCTCCACTAGTTCACAAATGTTGAAAGATATAGGTTCTTTTGGTATTTCTGTGTATAACTATGTCTGCTATATCCCACCCTTGCTGTAGTTTATCTTTATTAGCCTAATAGTTCCTTTATCTCAACTCTACCTCTTTGGTCCTGCAGTCTGGTCCTCTTCTTGTGGAGGATTGTAACTTTAGTAAATACAGAACATCAATAGTTATAAGGTGTGGTTTGTGAAGCCATGCCCACAAATGGCTTACAATACAGAGTCCCATAAGAAACACAGGGGCATATTTACAAGGAAGTGGCAGAGCACGGCGTGAGCCTCCTTGGCTTAACGCCGCGCTCCGTCTCTTCTGTAAAGCAGGGCAGCACCGTATTTACAACAATACGGTGCAGCCTTGCGTTTCCCCCTGCGCTGGCTCTAATTTAGCTGCCTAGCGCCAACACAGGCAACACTTTCTCCATAGTGCAAGGGTGCCTGCGTTGAGGGAATGATTGTTTATGTGCAGGAAGGTGTCCCTGAAATGGCACTTTGAAATGGCACTTTGAAACATCTATGTGTGCTGCTTAATGTAGCATACTTAGAAATTGCAAAATATCATTTTTTTAATGATTGTTTGTGTTCAGGTAGGGGCACCTTCCTGCACCTAAACAATCAATGGCATTTTGCTGTTTCTATGTGTTCTGCACAACGCAGCACACATGGAAACAGCAAAAACGAGGAGAAATTAAACATTTCTCCTCATTGTGCATGGGTAAGGCCAGGTTTTCCCTGGTCTTAATTTTGGCGCTGCCCCATATTTGCGCCACCCTTGTAAATATGGGGCAGCATCAAAATCAATGGGTTTTGCAGTAGAACGCCCACCACAAGACCCATTGCCCGCCTCTTTCACGCTAAGTATAGTGTGAAAGGGTGCCTTATTCACAAGGCAGCGTTAAGCCACTTAGCGAGGCTTAACGTCACATTGTGAATAAGGCGAAGCCCCTATCGCCACCACAACGTCAAGAAAAGTGAAGTTGTGGTGGCGATAGGGGCTTCTAAATATGCCCCCCAGTGTTAATTTTTCTCCTGAGGGGATTGGTGCACTACCATCTAATGTACTTGCCCTTCATGGTCAAGGCTCAACACATACAGTTCCCCTAAGCACACTCCCTCCACTGCTCACCACTCCACATCTCTGAGAGGACCCTTAACTGGTAATCCCATAAAAAACATAGATTTATGCCAAGAACACGGTTTGACCTTATGGTCTTTTGATCCTCCATTGCCTATTCCATGGGACCCATCATGGCTGGTCAATGTGAAGCAAAATGGTTGTGCTCTAAAAAACACTTACTTAAATTAATAATTATTGGCTGCCCTTCTAATAGGTCATAACAATTTCCTCTGAATATTTTAATGATTGAAGAGGGATGAACTCTTCATATGTATAATGGTATTGCAGAGGCCTCACTGCCCATCCTTAGGTTATTCTATCAATATATTGCCTAAGTAACTTCAATTTAAAGGGATACTGCTGTTAAAACTCAAAACACTGAAATTCACCAGTTCATCTCCCAATCCACTAACAATGAGTGTGAAAGGTTGCTGGTGTGGGTAAGAACTGTCTTCAGCAGTAACTAGTGTGCTTTGGGTGTAGTTTTTGTCAAGGGCATCTAGTCACCAGCCCTATCCATAGTGTGATCAGCATGACCTTAGGCCATGAATAGTGCATTTTGGATGGAGACTGAGTCTATCAGAAATACACTGCAACATCTAATCCTATATGTGCATTGGAATTGTTGCATGGTGTTCAGCTTTGCCCAGCGTTCACGGTAGTAGGTGAAGAAATGAGTAGAGAGCATTGGGGCAGTTGTGATTTTATTGGTTCAGTATCACTGGTAAATGTCTTTTATAACATTTTGAGTCATAACCATAACATTCCTTCTACTAACGTTTTGTTGGAAAATGTCTTTTTTTTCACAAATGTTATTTGCCTTCTGCATACCATAACCTTGTGAAATACGTTTTAAATACGTTTTTCTGTATGTGACACCTTATTTAATGGTATATTTTTGTTACTTGCCAAAGCAAAGAGCCCCTGAACATGGTCTTTGGCCATGCACAGTTGGCTGTGGGCACAGGGCATGCCTTTTGTCCTTGTCCTGTGCCCAGCTACCTCACCCACTGTCTCTGCTGTGTGCATCTTTCAGCTGCCCTCAGCTGGTTCTGGGTGCAGGGCCTGACATTTGATTAGTCCCTACATGTAGCACCTGAGTCCACAAACCCACTGTATAGGCCTTCTGCTACCCACAATGGGCACAAAGATACATTTTTGGTCACACCCTTTACCCAGACCCATACCACCCAAACCTTCTGCACATACCCTTCAGTGGTGGGCAACATGCTCTTAATGTAGGGTCTTTCATCAGCTCTATTTCCCTTGCTACCCCTGTGCGCAACCTTTGACACTACACATGGGGTATGTGCACAGGGTAGCCCTTGGGTGGACAAAGCATCTAGTCAGCATAGTTTCTGAATCTTTGGCCATGAGTATTGTGCTCTGGGTGTTGTGTCTAGCAATGTAGCCTTTGGCTGTGTCCTGCATCTTGCTTCCATACCTACAGAACCAACTGCTCAAAGCCTCTGTCCATGCATGGCACTGTAGATTTACTTTGTCATATTTATTCATTAGGTCGAGTGTAAGTGTATGACTTCTTGTATACTTTAGTATACTTCTTGTGTGTGCTTAAAGCCACCCCGCCGCTTTTGATTTGTTTGTTTCAGTGTCTTTTAAAAATCCTTGCTTGCTAGTGGTCAGTTCTGCCTCTTTGTCCCTCCTTTTCTCTTCTCTTCCTCCCAGGCAGCAGGGACTAAGTACTGTCTCATTCCACTATAGTTCTTTATCTGTTCTTTGAGGGACTATTTTTTCTTGGTTTCCTGTTCTCTTACTGTTTGCCTGTGTTCAGCTTTGGCACCATATCTGTTTACATTTAAATATAATATTCCTCCCTCCCACCTCCTCTTAATGCCACAGTTTTGTTAGTTCTGCCTTCCACGTTGTGCCTCCCGAGCCGTGCCTTCCGCGCCATGCCTGTATTTTTTTAACCTTTTTGCACTTTTCGATGGCAACCTTTAGTGGAGCTTGTTTTTGGTAGGATGTATGTTTGGTTTGGGCTTCTTTTTAAGGGGGGATTGGGCTTGTTGAAATGCACTTAGGCCTCTGGTCTGTAAACAACTAAGTGCTACCACACGACAATGCTTTATTACGTAAAAAAATCATCCGCATCAATCAATTAAAGCTAGGTGGGGCGCTGAAGTTTGTCGTACTAAAAAGTGGGTCAGGACCTGCTGATGGCGAATCGGTATTTTGGTAAGTAGCAAGCAGCGTCTCATGTTCTGAGCATGCGCAGCATTTTATCCAGGGAAAAAAAGCTGTTCACTATGTGCGCTTGTCGTGCCTGGCCACAGGAGAGAGGTGTGCTTGACTACTCAGGACTCGGCGATTTATTGACCATCGCACGCTTCCTCCTCACAAAGTTTGCAATGGATTTTGTTCTGGTGTTGTTTTGGTTATTTCACAAAAAAGTTAGACACAGACGTATAGGCGACAGGTAGTTTTTTCACGCCACTGTACTCTGCACCACTCTACTGCACTGTACACCAATGCACTGTACGCCACTACATTGGACTGCACCAGATCGTGACCGAGCCCACGCACTCAGCAGGACACACCCTCGACCCCCTCTTCACTACAGGAAACTCCATCACCTTCAGCCACACCACCGAACTCCCAAGGACCGACCATCGTTGCGTCCACTTCACCTTCAGAACACCCACCATCCACAGACACCAGCACCTGCTTCCACGAAGAAACTGGACCAAAATCACCGACGACCAGCTCACCTCCTCACTCAACAACTCCACCCCAACCATCGCGGAAAACGACGACCCCAACACCGCAGCCCGAACCCTGCATAGATGGATCTCGGACAGCACCAACACCATAGCCCCCTCAAGAAAAACAACAATACCCGCGCCAAGAAAGCCAGATGGTTTACCACCGAACTTCGAGAGTCCAGAAGCACATGCCGCCGCCTCGAAAAGGCCTGGAGGAACACCAAATCCACAGAAGCCCACAACAACTTCAGAGCCACCACCAACGCCCACCATCAACTCATCAGAGAAACGAGGAAAAAAGCGATTGAAGACAGAATCTCCACCCACGCGCACAACAGAAAGGAACTCTCCAGCATCATCAAGGAGTTCGCCCAACCCACTAGCGAGTCTACCGACATCCCTCCCTCACAAGACCTCTGCGACAAACTCAGCACCTTTTTCCACCACAAAATCAAGAGCATCTACGACAACTTCGACGAAGACAACCAACACACTGAACCCTCACCAACCACCCCCGACACCCGGAAACCAGCGATTGACGACTGGACAGCACTCACCACCGAAGACACACTGAAGACAATGAAGTCAATCCACTCAGGGGCCCCCACGGACCCCTGCCCCCACCACATCTTCAACAGAGCCGCCGACACCATCGCACCCATGCTCCGCCACACCATCAACCGCCCCCTGGCGACCGCCTCGTTCCCCGATGACTGGAAACACGCCGCGGTCAACCCCCTCCTAAAGAAACCCTCAGCGGACCCCACCGACCTCAAAAACTACAGACCCATCTCCCTGCTCCCGTTCCCAGCGAAAGTCATCGAGAAAGCCATCAACAGCCAACTCGCCACATTCATTGAAGAACACAACATCCTCGACTCCTCCCAATCCGGCTTCAGAAAAAACCACAGTACGGAAACCGCTCTCCTTGCTGCAACAGACGACATCCGCACCCTACTGGACAAAGGAGAAACAGTAGCCCTCATCCTCCTCGACCTATCAGCGGCGTTCGACACAGTCTCCCACCGCACCCTAATACGCAGACTCTACGATGCAGGAATCCAGGACAAGGCCCTCGACTGGATCCGCTCCTTCCTCTCCGGCAGGACGCAGCTGGTCAGACTCCCCCCTTTCCTCTCGGACCCCACACCTACCACCTGCGGAGTCCCCCAGGGCTCCTCCCTCAGCCCGACGCTCTTCAACGTCTACATGGCTCCACTCGCCCCCATCGTCCGAACCTACGGACTCAACATCGTGTCATACGCAGACGACACCCAGCTCATCCTCTACCTATCCAACGAGCCCAACACTGCCAGACGCAACTTTCGAGAAGGCATGGAAGCCGTCGCCAAATGGATGAAAAACAGCTGCCTACAACTAAACACCAACAAAACAGAAGTACTCATCATGGACCCAAACCCCGATGCCTGGAGCGACACCTGGTGGCCCCCTGCCCTCGGAAACCCGCCAACCCCCACGGACCACGCACGCAACCTGGGAATCATCCTGGACTCTGAGCTCAAAATGGACCGCCAGATCAACTCTGTCTCGTCTTCCTGCTTCCACACCCTCCGCCTCCTTCGTAAGACCTTCAAATGGATCCCCCTCGAACACCGAAAGACCATCACTCCCGCCCTGGTCACCAGCAGACTCGACTACGGCAACGCACTCTACGCCGGAATAAACAAAAACCTCACCCGCAAGCTACAGAACATCCAGAACGCCGCCGCAAGACTGGTCCTCAACCTGCCAAAACACTGCCACATCTCCCAGCACCTGCGCACACTCCACTGGCTCCCTGTCGAGGCGAGAATCACCTTCAAGATGCTCACCCACGCACACAAGGCCCTCCACGGCACCGGACCAGCATACCTGAACAGCCGACTCAAATTCCACGCACCCCAAAGGACCCTACGATCAGCCCAGCTCTCCTACGCCGTGGTCCCCCGCACCAGAAAGACCAGATTGGGAGGCCGCTCCTTCTCCTTCCTCGCGGCCAAAGCATGGAATGCCCTTCCGCTCCACCTCAGACAGACAACATCGCTCCCCATCTTCGCAAGAAACCTCAAAATCTGGCTCTTCGACAGACCCCCTCCTTGATGGATGCAACCTGAACCTCCCCCCCCCCACCCCTAGCGCCTTGAGACCCTTACGGGTGAGTAGTCGCGCTTTAACAAACCCCTGATTGATTGATTGAACGTTTCAAACAATTATTGCAAATCTCAGCCTTTTGAGCACATTGATAATGCTCTGCTTTTCGAGGAGGATAGTGCTTTAAAGTCTTTTAACTTTTTGTTACCTATTTATACGTGCTAGGACGGCATTCTATGATTCACAGAGCAGACCGACAGTTAACTTGAACCTTTTATACAATCTGTGTACAATTTCAAACTGTGTTGCTCTTTTGACATGGGCTATATTTTCCTTTCAGCAATGGATTTAGTGTTCTGGCAGAGAAATTGATGTTATTGTGAGGCATTATTGCAGGGTTTGGCATTGTATAGGTAAAGACATTTACATTTACAATGCCATTATCTCTAAGTCTTGCAAATACAAAACCTGTTGGCATTGCCAATGGTTGTAAATAACATGAATTTCATCCGAATTGTTTAGAACTTGCTTATGCACAAATCTTTAAATGTGCTAATGAACACTTGTGTCCTGTGCTCCAAACACACTACATACATACAATCCACACGACATAATTATACATCACACCACAAACTTTAACAGTGTACCACATTATTAAACTCCACTACATAACACTCCACAACCCAAAATACAATAGCACATAATTTCTCTCCATAACACATAATCCCACTCCACACAATCCCTATTCACTAAATACCACATAATTTCTATCTACATCATTACACTGCACAATTTACCACATAATTCCACAACACACCACATACATCCACTCCAGTCCAAAACACATAAGTAAAAAACATTCACAACGCCAATAGCTCTAAGTCTCACAATGCGAGATCTATTGCATTGAAAATGCTTGATTTTTCAATATCATTCTTGTGCCCTCTTCATATCTGGAGCCACGAATAGCAGGTGTATGTAAACATAACATTGAGAAGTTGAAGCCCCCGCTATATCTTTTTGAAAAGCAAATATTTCAAAATCTGTTTTCTACCAGTTTTAAATTAAGTTCTTCCTTCATAACAAGTTGGGTGTCATTCTGTTTAGCTGAGGAGATTAAAATTCCTATGCCAGCCCTTTAATTTTGACCCCACTCCCTGATTGGCCGATCTGCATGTAGCTTGACTTACCAATACAAAACTGAATGTGATTTTTGCCCATTAAATATAATAGAGATTTGTCAAAGAGTGCCACATTTTCTAGCAAATTAGAAAACACCTCACATTGGATACCAAACCTAATCCATACATTCATTTGCAACATAGCGGTATGTCGCAGTTTTTAAAAATTCAGATTTTGATTCTAAAATGCAATTTTATCAGTTTGAACTAGTTAGACATTTTTTACTACATTCGACACTGAACTTCTTTCAAAGACATCACACCTGGCAGTTTTTTTTGTATTTTCCCTATCCGACTTGTCTTGTCCTCAATATAGCTGAGATCGGGTTTGTTTATATTTTAGGACTGTTTTCTTAGTTTTTTCAATAGTGACAATTGTACCTTGTTTTACTTTCCTTGTACATGTACTTCAACTTTTTTCATGTCTTTCTGATAAATGTGCCTTTCTTTAAAATTTCACTACAAATGTTTGTACTAAAAAGCACGTGATACTCTAAGCATAGCAGGTGTATGTAAACATAACATTGAGAAGTTGAAGCCCCCGCTATATCTTTTTGAAAAGCAAATATTTCAAAATCTGTTTTCTACCAGTTTTAAATTAAGTTCTTCCTTCATAACAAGTTGGGTGTCATTCTGTTTAGCTGAGGAGATTAAAATTCCTATGCCAGCCCTTTAATTTTGACCCCACTCCCTGATTGGCCGATCTGCATGTAGCTTGACTTACCAATACAAATCTGAATGTGATTTTTGCCCATTAAATATAATAGAGATTTGTCAAAGAGTGCCACATTTTCTAGCAAATTAGAAAACACCTCACATTGGATACCAAACCTAATCCATACATTCATTTGCAACATAGCGGTATGTCGCAGTTTTTAAAAATTCAGATTTTGATTCTAAAATGCAATTTTATCAGTTTGAACTAGTTAGACATTTTTTACTACATTCGACACTGAACTTCTTTCAAAGACATCACACCTGGCAGTTTTTTTTTGTATTTTCCCTATCCGACTTGTCTTGTCCTCAATATAGCTGAGATCGGGTTTGTTTATATTTTAGGACTGTTTTCTTAGTTTTTTCAATAGTGACAATTGTACCTTGTTTTACTTTCCTTGTACATGTACTTCAACTTTTTTCATGTCTTTCTGATAAATGTGCCTTTCTTTAAAATTTCACTACAAATGTTTGTACTAAAAAGCACGTGATACTCTAAGAAAATGTGACGATGTACAATGCATTCTTAAAAGCTATGCTTTCCCTTTGTCTTGACATTGACACATTATTTTAAAGGGTAATTCGTGAGCCTGTTGGCCGAATATACTTTGCTGGTACAGAAACAGCGACACAGTGGAGTGGCTACATGGAGGGCGCAGTTCAAGCCGGAGAAAGAGCAGCTCGAGAGGTACTGAAATATGACAATTGCTCAAAATGGGGTTGGCTTTTTACATTCATTTGCTCTAGCATGCAATATCATGGCAATATCATTTTCAAAGTGATTTGGCAGAAAATGTAACACCTGCAGAACAACAAGGAGCAACAAGGAACCAGATGAAGAGTTGAGGTATGGTTGTTCTGTGAAATTAGAGTGTTAGTGTGAATGAGAAGCTAATACAATTTTGACTAGTTCGTTCACTGAGTGAAGCAGCTTTGCAAGAATTCTACTTCTCAAAAATCACCAATGCAAACCATCTGATTGGAGGAGGCACCAGGCATTACCCTAGCTCGTTCGGTCTACACCCAGCATCTGTCAATGCAGTGAGTTCCTTGCTGAGGACTCTGGGGCCCAAAAGTCACTGAGACAATCCACCTGGCAGAAGGAGGGTTAGGTATGACAAAATGTCACTGGAACCATTTTCATGGTGAGGCCGGAGGGTTAGGTATGACAAAATGTCACTGGATCCATTTTCATGGTGAGGCCTAACCCAGCCTGGGTGCAAAGTAGGGTCAACACAGAATGTGCTCTCTCCAGCTTCTCACATTAATCCCCTAATCTGTGAGTTTGCTTTTAATGCAGTTTCAAAAGAGGTACAAAGCACCAATTTTCCTGGATTCTGTAATCGTTATTTTGATTTTTATTGAATACATTTCTTAGGAACACATGATCAATAATTGTTTCAGTAGCAGCCAAACAGCTGGCATATGTTTCGCTACAAAATTCTGCTTACTCGGGACTGTTAAAAAATAAAGTATAGAAAATTTCAAGTTTTATAACATTTAAAGATGGTTAATTATAACTAAAATTGAATTATTCATCTCACTACATTCAGATGATAAGAACAGTACAAACCACTGCATTCAATACAAACAAAAATAGAAACAGTCTATTAAATTGTATTGTCTTCCAGATCTGGTGCGTGTCCAGGAACAATAATTTAAGCACTAAAAATACAAATATGAACGCTAGTACAAATAGACCTGAAAAAGAAGAATTTAAAGCTTGATACAATATTAAAAATCCCAAAAAGGGTGCTGATAACTACAAACCCATCTACTGACATAAAGCAGTTCCATATTGTAGAGATATAAGTTGCATAGGATCAGAGTGAACCATATTCCGGTTAATGGTCATAGTGCCTATTTCAATATTTGTCCTATCTTTATATCCCAAATTAGATAATTACTGAGCACATGGTATCACTTGCCAACACATAAATATTTGATTGTGGGCAATATCTTGAAAATAATCAATTAAATCTCCACGATATTAAGCCCTAATGTCACTTTTTAGCCCGGAATCAAATTTGACCTGATAATTATGCTTTGTTTTGGCATTTGCAATATTAAGAATGTGGATAATAAATGAATAACCTAACAGTATATTTCCAATTGCAAATTATTCCTAAATGTTAACCAAAAAAACAGTATATTTTCCATTCATTTATGAGATTCCTCAGCATGATTTATGTTTTGAAGAGGGTATTTCAAATTTCCACAGCAAATTAATACAGAATGCAGCTAATGTTGAACTCAGATTTTGTGTAATATTATATTGCTCCAAAGTTTGGATGTAAAAATGAATATCTGTTAAGAGCTTTCGATGTTCAAATTAAGTTACGGTTTAACATGTTTTTTAAACGGCTACAGTCGAGCTTGATATATTCTAACTACTTAACATATTATTTCAGATACTGTGCAGCATGGGAAACATTTCGAAGGGGGAAATCTGGAAACCAGAACCAGAGTCAGTGGTACGTACCCCTTCATATGATATTAAACCACTTATGTCACAATGAAGTACAGCTGTGCACAAATCGGATTTTAGTAGTGAGCTACTACTGGCCAGTAAATATATCACATGTGACAGAGTGTATGCCTATATTCATATTCAAAATCACTATTGTCCCAAAAAATGTGCAAGGTGCTTACATCTCCATTGTGATTGTTACACAGTCCTGAATAGGTATTTAGGACATTATTTAGGGTTTTGAAGATGGCATATTCTATCAAAATGTGGCGGATATCCTGTCTGTAGTATTATAAATGGCATAGGTTTTTATGCACTTGTAACACAATGGACGGGATATCCGGAAAGCTTGTGATGGAGTACCCATATGCCAAACTATAACTAATATGGTAACCAGGTATAACTAGAACAAATACGTTGTTTGGGGAAAGTAAAATCAGCAAATGTGATATATGGGTGGTGCTCTAAGGAAAAGAGGGTCGGTTACCATAAACAACCCTATTATACCCTCACAAGTCCGAGCACTCGAACGTTTGTAAGAAATCAATCGCAAATACAGTAGTCCTTAAATAGTAGTCCACTTTAATCCAATTTCTCAGTTCGAGCCTAGGAGGTGTAATCCAAAATCTTCACACAGGGCTAATAGTGAGTCTTACTGCCAGTCTGTGTACTCCTCGTGCTCTGGTAGGTGGCCCGTGCTACCAGAGCACGAGGAGTACTCTCCTTGCCACAATACTTTGTCAGATAACTGATTTTCAATATCTTTGACAATTGTTTGGATTCTGGCACCACTGTGCCACTCATACTGATATTCGTTAAGTGGATGAATACCTACTCATCTACGTATCAGCCCTGAAGAAGTCGAGGTGTTACAGACCTATCGACGAAACACATGTTGGCTGAAAGGTTCTATCCTGATTATACTACCTGCCTTTTGTTTGGAGTTTGAAAAGTTCCATAGTGAATTATTTCTTCTTTTGAACACAATCTGGCAGTAGGTATCACTATTAGCCCTGTGTGAAGATTTTGGATTACACCTCCTTGGCTCGAACTGAGAAATTGGATTAAAGTGGACTACTATTTCAGGACTAATGTATTTGTGATTGATTACTTACAAACGTTTAAGTGATCGGACTTGTTTGTTTACAAACTGTAAATAAGGCCATACGTCTTGGCACTGCCTACATCCTGGGGCCCGACTACCTCCGATATCACGTGACAAGGAAAATGCACTTGCAGACTTGACCCAGACTCTCACCCATGACAAAGACACCACAGCCAACACACATTCAAGCACACATACAGTCACAGAATGTAGGCATATATGCGCAAGTCACTTCTTCCCATCTTAGCCACCTTCCTGTCTTCCCTTTGCTTTCCCTATTCTCCTTCCTCGCCCTCTTCCCTCCTTTACTTTCTTTCCCCTTGCCTTTCTCACAATTCTCACACTTCTCCCCTTTATTTCCTTACTCTGCTTCTTTATTTCCCACCCTTCACCATAGAAGCTTCCTACCCTTTGGCTTTGCTTGTGCTAATTACACTGGCCAGTCAGTGCCAATATCCTCTATGCATCGGTCACTGAATGCAAAGAATGGTGTAAAATGCCAGACGATGGTGCAATCCATATATGCTTATGGGTAACAAAGAAATAAAATAAATCCCAGATCTTATAGACTGTATTCTCCTAATTCTGAAATATCCTCTGAAAATGAATATTGTACTTTATGACTCAAATTCTACAGGCCTAAAGAGAAGAATGTTTGTATTGCTTTATAATTATGTGTTGCCCTGCAGGGAATTTAGGAAATCTTCCCACATGTCTCCAGAGGCACAATACTGCATTTGTTTGCAAAGAATTCTTTGTATATCTAGAGCTACTCAGTTGCCCTGTTTGTTGTATGGTGTTTGCTGTAAATCAGGCACATGTTAACACTGATGCGCCTGCCAAATGTATGTTTAGAACAAGAAATTCAAATTAATGTTCTTTTTCATGACATTGTGAAAGGATGCAATTCTATAGAATCTTCTATAGCACAGTAGAGTGTTTCTAAGGCAAAATGATTCCCCAGTATAGTACAATTCCACTTTAGGACTGTTGGGGGAGGGTATTTAACGTTCCCCACACAATTTGTACAACGCTGGACAGTACAGCGCAGGTTGGTATAATGCAGTTAAGTACTACATATGCCATTTTTGGCCTGTTTACCACGCAGTACTTTACCACGCAGAGAAGTATTTTTTATGACATATTTTCAATTTCCCTTCAACAATGGGGGGATGTTTGAAGGTTAAGGAAAGGGCTGAATATATATATATATATATATAGATATATAGATATATAGATAGATATATATATATATATCCAAACCAACCCTCCGATACCGAAAGGAAGAGGCCACACGGGGAATTGCCTCGGAAGCGCTTTAATAAACAGCATATTGGCATAATGCATTTCGGCTTACAACAGCCTTCTTCGGATGCCTCTGTTGATTCACGGTGCTGCCTCACCCGCGCTTTTATGAAGTCCAGCACCCTCCCATGGGCAGGAGCGCATTCAGTCCAAGATCACATGACTGCCCATCAGAAGCAGTGTTGTAAACACTGCAACTCCCAGAAATCACCTTGCTGGGACCGATGTTGCATGGGGAGTGTATTGGTAATTCCGTCCAAATAGAATGATGCTGGGCAGGACAAAGCGCAACGTGGCCGGTTTGGAAAGTCCTGAATGATGAAATATCAAAAAGCGCTTCCTTCGGCCCCCGTATACGTTCCAGCCTTGTAGAGATGAGTCTGCCAGGCTGTGAACAGGAAAGCAATGTGACCTGTTCCTCGCAAAGTTACGAGCTGCATTTCACAGCAGCCCCTGCATATCTCACTCGTAGAGGCGGGCTGAGTTGAATCCAATACCTCGGGAACAGAGAAAACTGCAACAGCAGACACCAGTAATCCCTCAGCCAACTTGCGGGACGGGGCCTCTTTACACGCCTCTGGCCGGCGCGAAAATATCCAAACCAACCCTCCGATACCGAAAGGAAGAGGCCACACGGGGAATTGCCTCGGAAGCGCTTTAATAAACAGCATATTGGCATAATGCATTTCGGCTTACAACAGCCTTCTTCGGATGCCTCTGTTGATTCACGGTGCTGCCCCACCCGCGCTTTTATGAAGTCCTGCACCCTCCCATGGGTGGGAGCGCATTCAGTCCAAGATCACATGACTGCCCATCAGAAGCAGTGTTGTAAACACTGCAACTCCCAGAAATCACCTTGCTGGGACCGATGTTGCATGGGGAGTGTGTTGGTAATTCCGTCCAAATAGAATGATGCTGGGCATATATATATATATTGGAAATGGCCCTTTTTGCAGGGTTATCCCCAAACTTTTTGCTTTTTCCTCCTATTTTTCCCTGACCTGTTTGTGTTGGTTTTAGGACTCTGGGCACTTTACCACTGCTAATCAGTGCTAAAGTGCATATGCTCTCTGTGTAAATTGTGTTATGGATGGGTGTTTCCATGATTGGATATTTGATTTACCTGTTAGCCCCTAGTAAAGTGCACTGTGTGTGCCAGGGCTGGTGAATCAAATGCTACTCGGGGGCCTGCAGCACTGGTTGTGCCACCCCCGTGAGTAGCCCTGAAAACGGTAACTCAGACCTGCCATTGCAGAAGTCTGCGCGCAGTTTGTAACTGCCATGTCGACTTGGCCAGTGCACACACTGGCCGGTCCCTAACCTTCCCTTTTCTTATTGCAAGGCTACCAGTTCCCCATAGGATAGAATGGGAGGTTTGTTTATAACATCTTATCAACATAACTGGCCCAGGGAATTCGGTAAGAAAATAGAATTTAGTATGCCTGAACTCAGAATCTAAAGATGCATCTTTTAGTGAAGGTGATTTTTACATTCTGTGTTTGAAAATACCACTTTTAGAAAGTGGGTATTTTCTTGCTCAGTCATCCTGTGTGCCTCTGCTGGAATGTGGATTGCCTGTCTGGGTTTTGGATGACAGAAGGCTGGGGGAGCTGGAGGGGCACCAGATGGTCTAGGTAGGTCAGGAAAGGGCTGAAGGGACCTGGGTTACGATGGGGGAAGGGGGAAGGGGGAGGAGATTTCCTTGCACCTCAAAGGGCCTGCTCTGCCTCTGACAAATGCCGTCTCCACCTCCTGCCAGGAATTCACACCAGAGAAGGCAGAACTGGTCCTGACGGGCACAGGTCCTCTCTGCCTAAGAGATCAAAGGATTTTTGGACATAAATGCTGGGACCCAGACCCCTGAACTTTAGAACTCATCTGGACAAGAAGACTGCCAAGAAGAAGAGCCGGAGAAGCTGCGAAAAGGAACGACTGCTTTGCTGGGTGCTTTGCTGGGCTGACCTGCAGTGGCTGCTTCTGTCTTGGGCAGTGAAAGGCCTGGACTGGACTTTCTGCAACCTAATTTGTGAGTCTCTCCAAGGGCTTGAGGTAGAGCTTGCCCCCTGTTCACGAAGTCTCAGGAACAGCAAAGACTTCAAGTTCTTCGACCCGCAGCACTGGGGACTGTGTGTTTTGTGCTGCAGTAAGAAGAACGCCAACTCAATGACGTCTACGACGCTGCTGCCGATTCCGTGTCCTGAAGGCACCGCAGAGGGCACCTCCGCAACGCCGCACCCTTGGTCTCACCGACGATGCCTGTTGGCGCCGACACCGAGCCGCTGCTTGCACCGTGACCTGTGGGCACCGCACTCCGCACCGCCTTGCTTCACGCCGAAGCTTTGGCACCGCAGAGAGCAACGCCGCACCGCAACCCTGGTCTCACCGACGACGCCTGTTGACGCCGCCACCGAGCCGCTGCTTGCACCACGACCTGTGGGCACCGCACTCCGCACGGCCTCGCTTCACGCCGAAGCTTTGGTACCGCAGAGGGCACCGCCGCACCGCAACCCTGGTCTCACCGACGACACCTGTTGATGCCGCCACCGAGCCGCTGCTTGCACCGCGACCTGTGGGCACCGCACTCCGCACCGCCTCGCTTCACGCCGAAGCTTTGGCACCGCAGAGACCACCGCCGCAATGCCGCGACCCTGGTCTCACCGACGACGCCTGTTGATGCCACCACCGAGCCACTGCTCGCACCACGACATGTGGGCACCGCACTCCGCACCGCCTTGCTTCACGAGGATGCCTTGGCCTTCCTGACGCCGCCACTTCCTGCCAAAATCGACGCCGCTGCTTGCACCGTGGTTCGAGGGCACCGCTCGTAAGTCACATGACGCACCGCCCTCATCTTGCACCGCAACCTTGGCCTACCGATGCCGGCGCCATCGACTCCAGTTCGTCAGCCGACGACAGCGCTTCAGGAACGACGACGATGCTGCTTGCACCGTGACCTGCTAGCACCGTGGCGAGCACCGCCTTCATCTCGCACCGCGACCCTGGTCTCACCGACGACGCCATCTGACGCCGTCACCGAGCCGCTGCTCGCACCGCGACCTGGGGGCACCGCACGCTGCACCGCTGCGCTTCGCACCGCAGCACCAGACGTCTGCCGGCGCCAGCGCTCCTGATTCCATCAGAGAGGAGCTCGACCTGCAACGCGAGTGACTTCAAGGGCCTCAACGCCCTGCATCTCTCACAGGTACTGTTTGCGGGTCTTCCCGACACCGTAGCTGGCCCGCGACCCCGCGACCAGCCAGAACTGTTGGATTTGTTGTTCACGATGCCGTGGTAGCCCGGACGGAGCTATCCACACAAGGAACTCTTTTTAATCAGCGTATTTTTGGAACTGTGAACTTTTAAGTATAGTATTGTGGATTCTTATCGTTTTTGGTCTTGTTTTAATTATATAAAAATATTGGATATTTTTCTAAACTGGTGTGGTGTCCTTTTGTAGTGCGTACACTGTATTACTGTGGGTTATGTGCAAATGCTTTACACACTGCCTCTAAGATAAGCCTGGCTGCTCGTGCCAAGCTACCAAGGGGGTGAGCAGGGGTTATTTTAGAAGTGTAACTCCCTTATCCTGACTAGAGTGGTGGTTTTTGCCTGGCTTTGGCCCACGCCCTAGCCTACCAAAAATCCCATTTCTAACATTGGTTGTCAGCGGTGAGGATAGGACTTGCGTTTGCACTTGACTTACAGTGATTGGTGTGCACTACTACCACATACTGGTTATTTTTCTTTTTGGCCTTTTTTTTTGATCTTGCCAGTTTGAACTTGCTACTTTGTCATGCCTGAATCAATTGCATCATCTGTTGCATCCTTGGAAGTGGCCTTTGAGGAGGAGAGGTTAGAAACCTACAATGTGAAGGAATTGAAGGCGATCTGCAAAAACCTCAAAATCCAAATCAGGGGCCTCACCAGAAAAGAGGAGCTACAAAAGGCGCTGAGGGCCTGGGTAGCAGCCAGACATGCTAGTGAGCTGTCTGGAAATCTTGGCATGGAGGCAGAGGAGCCTATTCCAAGGGTGGATGTGCTGTTGGGAGGGGGGGCACCCTCTAAACCAGGTAGCAGCAGTCTGTCCCCAGAGGAGCTGGAGGACAGGCAGGAAGCGAGGAAGTTCGAGTTGGAGAAACTCAGGATGGAAAGTGAGAGGGAAGACAAAAGAATAGCCATGGAGGAAAAGAAGGTGATCTTAGACCATGAGTTTAAAATGAGAGAGCTGGACTGGGAAGCCAGTAGGGCTAGGCCCAGCCCAGATGGTGGCAGCAAAAGTGTTAGGTCCAGTACTGAGGATGAGGTACACACACACACAGATTTGGGGCCCTACTTCAAGGAGGGGGTTGACATACACCAGGGGTTTCAGGAGTGTGAGGTTACTCCAGTGGTGTACAGTGTCCCTGAGGTGGATTGGGGAACTGACACAGGGGATCATTTTCCTAGTAGTGGGAGGGACACTGTACTGACTCTAGATGAGAGGTGCAGGGAGAGGGGTTCCCCCATGATAGAAGCCCTAGTAAGTGAGTATGGAGACCAGCCAGAAGAGTATGGGTTAAGAGACAGCACCAGTCAGACACTGTCTCGCCAGTCTTGTGAGAATGATGTGGGGTACTTTTCTGAGGCACTGGATGGCTGGGTGAAGGGTAGTTTGGTTAACACCTGTGTGGGGCTGTGTGATTCAATTGTTGGAGAGCATATTTTAAGTCCCTGTTTTCCAGAGCTATGCCAACACCCAGTGGAGTGTGAGTTCTCTGACCCCAGGGAACTTGCACTGGAGGCAGACCTTTTGGTGGATTCCAAAGGGTCTGGAGAAGCATCTGGGGGTGACCCGGAAGGAATCAGCTTAGGTATTTCCCAACCGAGGGTGGTGGGAAAGGTTTGTGGTAGCCCAGATAGGTCCCGGTGTCGTGTGAAGGGTGTAGGGACTCATGTCCTGTCTCCGCGGAGAAGGAGTGGGAATGGGCTGCGGCCCAAGGTGCCCAAAACCCGGTCCCAGAGCCTGGGTGGTTCCAGTAGGGAACACCAGGTGGGGAGCCTAGGCTGTACTGGTAGGCAGTCCGTTCAGGGGAATCTCCTACTGTCAGGAGAACGTGGAGCGTCTGTAAACAGAGCTCCAGCGGTTCTGGTGTCTGGCGGTGCCGCTCCTAAGTGGAGGGTGCAGAAGTCCGGATGGAGGGGTGAGAGGGGGATGCGTTCCCCAGTTGGAGGACCAGTGGGTCAGGGGCCAGCCAGAAGGGCTGAGCCTCCTACGAGTGACCATGGTGACACCACTTCTGTCCTGGGGGATCTTCGCGCACTGTCAGATGGACAGGGTCGGGAGGTCTGTGCCAGGCAGACTGTCACACAACACATGAGTCATTTGTTACCCTCAGGGGGGGCATGCGTGCTCCCAAGGAAGTCCTGGTGCGCCGGGCAGGTGCTCAGCTGCAAGGTTTAGTCCCTGGGTTGGGAGACCAGGTTCAGGTCCTGCCTGACCTGGGGGGAAGGACGACTGTAAGCAGTGTCCTGACCGGTTTGCCTTCTAGGGGTACCACTCTGGGTGGGAGGGTACAGAACTCTGGAAGGGGGTGCAGAGGGAGGGAGTCCTCGCCTCTGACCCCGGTTCAACCTGAGGGTTTAGATCCGAGGGTGGTGGATCAGTTGCAGGGTCAAGGCCCTGAACTGGTGGAAGAACTGTGTAGGAGGTCCGGTTCCAGCGTCCTGATAGTTTTTGGTTCTGGGGGTGCTTCTCCTGGGAGGAGAGTGCAGGACCCCAGAAGGAGGGGTGAGGGGAGGAGAGCCTCGCCCGAGACCTCTGGTCAGCCTGAGGGTACAGACCCTGGGTTGGAGGACCAGGTTCAGGGTGTCCCCCCTGACCTGGGGGAAGGGGCGACTGCTAACAGTGCCCCTACCAGGTTGTCTTCTGGGGGTGCCGCTCCAGCTGGGAGGGTACAGAGCCCCAGGGGGGAGGACCGGGTGTGGGAGAGCCCACCCCAGCCCCTGGTCCAGCCCCAGGGTACAGACCCTGGGCTGGTGTACCAGTTGCAGGATAGCGCCCCTGAACTGGTGGGCGAATTGTGCAGGACACCTACCACAGGTGCCCTGACAATTCTGGAAGGGAGTACCGCTCCAGGTGGGAGGGTACAGAGCTCCAGGGAGAAGGAGAGGGTGTGGGAGAGCCCACCCCAGTCTCCTGTCCAGCCGCAGGGTACAGACCCTGGGCTGGTGGGCCAGTGTCAGGATGCCATACCTGACTTGGCAGGGGGGAGAGTGGAGAAAGGATGCCAGGCATCTGGGGCTACCGCCCCCCATTTTTTGATGCCACTGTGGTTGGAGTGGCCGGAAAGGCATAAGGCCTGGCTCTCCTCACTGACAATTGTCAGTGGCCACTGTGGCTGGCTGTCCCGGTGGACAGAATTGCCCCTGGGAGGGGGACAGGATTCACACCATTGTGTTGGCCATGTGGGTACTGACTGCCTTTTGGGACACATCTGTGAGCCAAGTAAGTTTAGGTGCTGCGCAGATGGGGTCCACAGGTGAGGAGAAGGGTTCCCCATGGGTAGGCTTAGTGGGCCCTGAGAGTATGGATAGAGGGATCCAACCAGGTTCAGGAAGGCAGAGAACGGGAAGAAAACCCTGCTGTTGCGGGCCAGGTTCCTTGTTCTATCGCCCCAAGCAGGGAAGCCCATCGAGGTATGGATTGGTCTCCCCTGGCTTTAGGCTGGAAGGGGGTTGTGTTGGAAATGGCCCTTTTTGCAGGGTTATCCCCAAACTTTTTGCTTTTTCCTCCTATTTTTCCCTGACCTGTTTGTGTTGGTTTTAGGACTCTGGGCACTTTACCACTGCTAATCAGTGCTAAAGTGCATATGCTCTCTGTGTAAATTGTGTTATGGATGGGTGTTTCCATGATTGGATATTTGATTTACCTGTTAGCCCCTAGTAAAGTGCACTGCGTGTGCCAGGGCTGGTGAATCAAATGCTACTCAGGGGCCTGCAGCACTGGTTGTGCCACCCCCGTGAGTAGCCGTGAAAACGGCAACTCAGACCTGCCATTGCAGAAGTCTGCGCGCAGTTTGTAACTGCCATGTCGACTTGGCCAGTGCACACACTGGCCGGTCCCTAACCTTCCCTTTTCTTACATGTCAGACACACCTCAGGTAGGCCCAAGGTACCCCTGTGGGCAGGGTGCAGTGTATGTGAAAGGTGGGACATGCCCTGGTGTGTGTGGCATGTCCTGATAGTGAATTACAGCCAATTTCGATTTTCACTATTGCAAGGCTACCAGTTCCCCATAGGATAGAATGGGAGGTTTGTTTATAACTTCTTATAAAAATAACTGGCCCAGGGAATTCAGTAAGAAAATAGAATTTAGTATGCCTGAACTCAGAATCTAAAGATGTATCTTTTAGTGAAGGTGATTTTTACATTCTGGGTTTAAAAATACCACTTTTAGAAACTGGGTATTTTCTTGCTCAGTCATCCCGTGTGCCTCTGCTGGAATGTGGATTGCCTGTCTGGGGTTTGGATGACAGAATGCTGGGGGAGCAGGAGGGGCGCCAGATGGTCTAGGTAGGTCAGGAAAGGGCTGAAGAGACTTGGGTTACGATGGGGGAAGGGGGAGGAGATTTCCTTGCACCTCAAAGGGCCTGCTCTGCCTCTGACAAATGCCGTCTCCACCTCCTGCCAGGAATTCACACCAGAGAAGGCAGAACTGGTCCTGACGGACACAGGCCCTCTCTGCCTAAGGGATCAAAGGATTTTTGGACATAAATGCTGGGTCCCAGACCCCTGAACTTTAGAACTCATCTGGACAAGAAGACTGCCAAGAAGAAGAGCCGGAGAAGCTGCGAAAAGGAATGACTGCTTTGCTGGGTGCTTTGCTGGGCTGACCTGCAGTGGCTGCTTCTGTCTTGGGCAGTGAAAGGCCTGGACTGGACTTTCTGCAACCTAATTTGTGAGTCTCTCCAAGGGCTTGAGGTAGAGCTTGCCCCCTGTTCACGAAGTCTCAGGAACAGCAAAGACTTCAAGTTCTTCGACCCGCAGCACTGGGGACTGTGTGTTTTGTCCTGCAGCAAGAAGAACGCCAACTCAATGACGTCTATGACGCCGCTGCCGACTCCGTGTCCTGAAGGCACCGCAGAGGGAACCGCCGCAACGCCGCACCGCAACCTTGGTCTCACCGACGACGCCTGTTGACGCCGACACCGAGCCGCTGCTTGCACCGCGACCTGTGGGCACCGCACTCCGCACCGCCTTGCTTCACGCCAAAGCTTTGGCACCACAGAGAGCACCGCCGCAATGCCGCACCGCAACCCTGATCTCACCGACGACGCCTGTTGATGCCGCTTCTTGCACCGCGACCTGTGGGCACCGCACTCCGCACCGCCTCGCTTCACGCCAAAGCTTTGGCGCCGCAGAGGGCACCGCCGCAACGCCGCACCGCAACCCTGGTCTCACCGATGATGCCTGTTGACGCCGCCACCGAGCCGCTGCTTGCACCGCGACCTGTGGGCACCGCACTCGGCACCGCCTCGCTTCACGCCGAAGCTTTGGCACCGCAGAGAGCACCGCCGCAATGCCGCGACCCTGGTCTCACCGACGACGCCTGTTGACGCCGCCACCGAGCCGCTGCTTGCACCGCGACCTGTGGGCACCGCACTCCGCACCGCCTTGCTTCACGAGGATGCCTTGGCCTTCCTGACGTCGCCACTTCCTGCCGAAATCGACGCCACTGCTTGCACCGTGGGTCGAGGGCATCGCTCGTAAGTCATGCGACGCACCGCCCTCATCCTGCACCGCAACCTTGGCCTACTGACGCCGGCGCCATCGACTCCAGTTCGTCAGCCGACGACAGTGCTTCAGCAACGACGACACGCTGCTTGCACCGTGACCTGCTAGCACCGTGGCGAGCACCGCCTTCATCTCGCACCGCGACCCTGGTCTCACCGACGACGCCATCTGACGCCGTCACCGAGCCGCTGCTCGCACCGCGACCTGGGGGCACCGCACGCTGCACCGCTGCGCTTCGCACCGCAGCACCAGACGTCTGCCAGCGCTCCTGATTCCATCAGAGAGGAGCTCGACCTGCAACGCGAGTGACTTCAAGGGCCTCAACGCCCTGCATCTCTCACAGGTACTGTTTGCGGGTCTTCCCAACACCGTAGCTGGCCCGCGACCCCGCGACCAGCCAGAACTGTTGGATTTGTTGTTCACGACGCCGTGGTAGCCCGGACGGAGCTATCCACACAAGGAACTCTTTTTAATCAGCGTATTTTTGGAACTGTGAACTTTTAAGTATAATATTGTGGATTCTTATCGTTTTTGGTCTTGTTTTAATTATATAAAAATATTGGATATTTTTCTAAACTGGTGTGGTGTCCTTTTGTAGTGCGTACACTGTATTACTGTGGGTTATGTGCAAATGCTTTACACACTGCCTCTAAGATAAGCCTGGCTGCTCGTGCCAAGCTACCAAGGGGGTGAGCAGGGGTTATTTTAGAAGTGTAACTCCCTTATCCTGACCAGAGTGGTGGTTTTTGCCTGGCTTTGGCCCACGCCCTAGCCTACCAAAAATCCCATTTCTAACAATATATATACATATATATATATATATATATATATATATATATATATATATATATATATATATATATATATATCCAGATATTTTACAGAGTGGGGGATAAGTTTTGTGGTTATTAGTTGGGGTGAAATGAAAAGGGGTGGGTCCCAAAACACGTTTTTCCACCAATGCATTTTCCATAGACTTTTTAGACAGATGTAGCGGCAAAAAGGCTGAACGAATTTTTATGATATTTGGCAAGAATATAGAATATGGTGTGGAAGGGTCCATTTTTGTTATTTGATGTAAAATGGTTAAGTAGCTTTTAAGTAATAAGGGACAAAAACTTAGTGATATATTGGGCCACAGTATACTGCAGTAATTTTGTGGTATAATGCGGTACATAGCGATGACAAAATACAATATTGTTGACAAATGAAACCCCTTACAAAATAAAAAGGCAGCCATATTCTTTAGACCACACTTTGATTTTGGTCTGGGTTTGAACTTTAAATATAGCTTATTACTGGGTTGTTAATCTATTGGAAGAAATGAGGCACTTTAGTAAAGCTCTATAGGTAGACGAAAAAGTGCTTTTAGTGTTGTATATATTTTCAAGAAACGTTTACGAAGTACAACTGTTCTCCCTGGTAACTATCTAGGAAGTACTGTGGTACCTGTTGAAAGAAAAAAAGAAAAATTACAAATGACATAAAAGACTCCACGACATGCAACTCCATTCCACTGTATGACATGCCATGACACTGTACAACACACAACTTCACTCTCCGACACTTCACGCCATTGCACTGTATGACACAGCACTCCACAAAATGCCACTCTTCTCTACGCCACTCGACTCTAAGACACTCTGTGACACTCTACTGTATGACACATCACTCCACTGTACTGTTCGACACTCCACTCCACTCTACAGTACTCTACTCCACGGTATGCCCTTCCACTCTACAGCACTGCATGACACTCTACTCCAATCGCCTGTATGACAGGCCACTTCATTCCACTCTATGACACACTTCTCCACTCTACAACACTCCATTCTATGTCACTCATTACACTCTTCGACACTCCACGCTGCTCCACTCTATGACACTCTACTCCACTATACGAGACGCCACGCCACTCTACAAATTGCCACTCCACTCTATGCCACTCCACTCTGTGTCCCTCTACTCTAAGATACTCTATGACACACCACTCTATGACACGCCAGCCCACTCTATTCTACGACACCCCACCCCACTCTGCCCTACTCCACTCTACAACACTCTACTCCCCATTATGCCTCTCCACTCTACTTCACTCTATGACACATCACTTCACTCCACTCTATGACACGCCACTCTACTCTATGAAACACCAGACCACTGTACGCAAGCCCACTCTATGCCCTTACACTTGAACACACTCTATGACATGTCACTCTATGACATGCCACTCCACATCACAGCACTCCACTCCACTCTTTGATATGGCACTCCACTCTACGACACTGCACTCCACTCTACGACACTCCATGCTGACACGGCACTCTACTCTACAACACGCCACTCCACTTTACACCACTCCACCCTACAGCAGTCCACTCTATGCCACTCCACTCTATGCCACTTTATTGAATGCCACTCCACTCTAAGTCGTGGCACTCTATGCCATAACATGGTATGCCATGACACTCTGCGCCATGACACTGTACAACACTCCTCTCTACGCTGCCCCCTTCTATGCTATTCCCCTGTACTCCATTGTACGACATGGCACTCCACACTATGACACACCACTCCACTCTATGTCATGCCACCGCACTGTATAATACAACACTCCATGCCAATCGACTCTGCAGCACGCCACTCCAATGTATGACCCGCCATTCCACTCTACGACATGGCACACCACTCCACTCTACGACATGCCAGACTTGGGCAATCCAGTTCATGCCCCTCCTCTTTAAGACCCTCTGACCCGCCACTCTGACACTTAACTCCACTTTACTCTATGACACGGCACTCCACTGTACGCCACTTCACTATGTCACGACACTGTACGCCATGACACTGAACGCCACGATACTCAACTCTATGACACAATGCACCTCAACACTTCACTCTACTGCACTGCACTCTATGCCATTCCACTCTACGATACTCCATTCTATGATACTCCACTCGATGACACTACACCCTACGACACGCTATTCCACTGTACTCTATGACACTCCACTCAAGCGACACTCCACTCAAATTCTAAAGATAGAGTTATAAATGAAAGGTATAATTTGCACCCCACATAAAAACTTACTATAACTCGCAGGCCTCATTTGAGATGTAATCAGTGATTTCATCAGTGATGTCACTGACCATGTCATGAGTGATGTAATATGTGAGGTCATAAGCAGTGCATTGCGGGGGCACAAGTTATAGTTAACTCAGATAACTAGAACGGCTGAATTTCTCTGGTTTTGTACAAGTGAAATGTCAGCCTAACTATAACGTCCCAGTAACCTTTGTTTTTTTGTGAATTTCTAAGGTTTTTTTAATTCTATTTGCTAACTATAATGTCCCTGTAACCTTTAATTTCTTTAGTGTGTGTATATATATATATATATATATATATATATTTATATATATATATATATATCTACCAAATCCTCTTTCCAGAAGAAAAACGGTCCGCACTCATGCAGGTTTTGCGATTTTTATTTTTCTATCTCCTCCATTAGATGTTCATATTTGCAAAACAAGATACAGGTGAAACAAAAAGATCTACGCGTTTCGGTATTACAAATACCTTGCTCACGATCAACAGGTTGCTTGTGATTCATGCACTTATGTGTTTAAATTTCTATGACATCATTTCCTGCTCATTGCAGCAAGCACCCCTGTGAATTATGGGAGATGTAGTTTTCTAATTTTAATGATTAAAAAAAACGGTTACAATAAAGTTTTACTTTTCTCTACTCAATTAATGAATTTTTAATTCAATATTGGTGTCACTGATATACCCAATATATTTTAAAATACACGGCATTTACATCATTAAGTTTTTACATTTTGCCAATCTATCCCTCTAGAATAAAAATCGCAAAACCTGCATGAGTGCGGACCGTTTTTCTTCTGGAAAGAGGATTTGGTAGATGTATTTAGCGGCGTGGTTCAGCCGCGGGAGCTCGCACCCATACTGAGCGTTGCCGTGTCTGGCGAAAGGATGAACCAAACTGGGACAATATATATATATATATATATATATATATATATATATATATATCCAAACGAAAATCCCAAAGCATCCAAACCACAACGGCGCAACACCAGGGCACAGACTCCAAAGGCAATGATATAGTTGTGTTTATTCACACATCAAGGTCCAAATGACGCGTTTCGGCCGCCAGACATGCGGCCTTGATCACATGGGATATATATATATATCGAAAAAACAAAATATATATATATATGAAATACTCTGTCCCTCCACATGTCCAGAAGCACTTCTCTTTTAGATGTATTTGTTTCAAGCAAAGAAAGATATGACTCGTTTCAGCCCATGCAAGCCTTGCTCATGTGCTGTCTGAAATGGAAAGCTTTACATAGTGTTACCAGTACTTGTAACACATGGCCTAGTACCTTGTGTGAAATGTTATTCAAACACAAAACGTTTGGTGGCATACTAATAGAGCACGGGCCCCAGGACCTCCAATCGAGTACTTTCTAATACAGGACACTGAGTGGAGTACTATTCCAACACAGGAACCGTAATAAGAACTATACCAACCACCAAACCCTGGTGGGCTACTGTTCCAGCATAGGCCTTTGACGGAGTACTTTCCCAGTAGAGTACCCTGTGTATCCGCTCTTGCGCTTCATCCGTAAAACAGAACATACTAAGTTAAACCAAAATGGGCCTAATTTTCTTGTGTTTTAGAAAACTGATTACATGCTGGGCTTTAAAACCTCAGAGAGCCACCGTCATAAAGAATAATTTTGGTATTGAGTCATATCTGACTTTTTTCAGTCACAAGTTGATTTCTAATAATAGCTTTCTAATAGTAGCTATCTTTTCTCAGGACGTGCTGGCGCTGCCCTTCCTTACAACATTTTGGGAGAGGAACCTTCCATCGGTGCAGGGACTACTGAAGTTCTGTGGATTTTCTCTTGTCGTGACGTCGGCTGTCGTTGCTGGACTCATAGCTCACAAAAGGGGGCTATTGGTTAGAAAATGAAGACACTGCTTGGTTTGCTATACAGCAGGGTCTGAAGTTTCATTGAGCACCCTATCCACTTTAAATGATGTAGCCTACGGAAAGCACCTTGTGCTTAGGTAATCAGTGTTGAAGACAATTGCGTGTGTCCGAATGTTTGGGTGGAACGTAATAAGTAAGTCAAAGTTAACTTTGCTTTCAAGCTATGTATCAAAGAATCATTTTCTTCAGATTTTAATACATTTGTTTCATTCCTCTTAATAGAGTGTGAACATTTTAAGAGCAAAAACCTCAAAGGGATCACGGACTACACACTACAGGACGTCAATATTGAACAAATTAACTTTTTGTGCTGTGTTTATCAATAAATAAATTGTCTGTGCATCGTCAGTAATCATTGAAAAGTGTGTTCTTGTGTCTCTTACTGCATTGATTTGAATGGCTTAACATTGATTGTTGTCAGTCTCAAAAATGTGCTTTTCCAAAACTTTCCCTCAGCCATGTGCTGGAATTGGAAACAGGTTAGAACATTACTCCGGGAACCCATGAATTGGGGGTCACGGTGTAGCAACAGAATGGGGTGGAGGGACAAACGTGAAAGTAAATCTGTTTTGGCCTATTTGGTCACAGAGGTAACATTCTAAAATATCTTATGGGATTAAGGCACCTCCTGCAGAGATCTTTGTGGGCCCAGCAAATCTCAGGGGTATAACAAAAATGGTAACCGAACACTGTCTTTTGTCTAGCTACAGTTTTGACTCCTAAAATAGTATTGAGGTTTAATGTGTCTTCTTCAAAGCATCTTGTGTAAAATACAGATCACAGATATTTACTTTATGTAGATAGGTGAGTGGGTTACACTTTTAACAAAGTGATCTATTTGTTACTTGCAGTTATAGCACAGTGAGCTGTGGATCAGCTTCAAGGAGCTGCTTGCAAACTGCAAGCCATGGGTTTAGAGCATTATTGTTTGTTTTCTTAAACTCTCACTATTATGAGGCTACTAAAAAGGGTTCCTCTGAGTAGTAATATAGTCTTTGTAGCACAGATGACCCCACTCATTGCGTTATGTTTTAAATCCGGCCGTTGTGTTTCTTTCAACCATGCACTGTTAACATATAAGACCTACCTTCAAAGATATGTGTCTCTTACAGCATGTAACTCTTATTGCCTCATATGGCACAATTCCTGTATTTTAATTTTACACATTTCATTTTGTGTCAGTGTATAATATGTGCGTGTGATGTAAAGCACTTTGACACCCTACATTGACATGAGTAGCAAACTTTATGAATAAATTAAAAAAACAATCAGTGCTGTTTTAATTGTTATCTGTGTAACTACTCAACTATTCCTACAGACCGATGCATGGCACTCTTACAGTGCATGCATATCACTTATATACAGTGGTTGAGCAAAGTCAAAAATCTGCTTCCAATGTTTCTAAGTACTTGTGAAGTGATAACAAGCTGTGTGCCTTTGTTTCTCTCTGTCTCATTGGCAGCTAGGTGATAGACTACAGATAGCTCCCAGGCACGATCATACTTAAACAAAAGGAATGATGCAAGCCCCTTAAATTCAGCCTTTATTTGGGCCCAGTTGGAATTGAAAATAAGAAAGCCCCTAAAAAGCAGACTGTTGCAAAAAGGGTTCCGTCCATTTAGCACACCCAGATTTTTTGCTTTTGCACTTGATTTTGGACTTTTTACTGTGGGTGAGTCCCACTGTTTGTGTCTCACCCATGGTAATCACATTGTAAATGGGATGCACATGTTTACTACCAGTGTCAGCCTTTAAAGATATGGCCGCTGCGACACAGAAAGGTTAAGGGGCACTTGGCTGGTTACACATGAAGACGTGTGCACACATGTGAGATCTGTTCATGTGAGACTACTTTGTGCGCAGCTCATTAACTGCACATTTGTAGCCTGGCGCAGAGAGTGCTCTGCAGGGTTAGATATTGACTTGGGATAGGCTGTATAATATTAGTGGGCACTTATTTTGTTAGACAAACTTTATTAGGTTTTCAAATGGTGTATACAAGTCTCACAATTGTTACAAATAGATAAGTACATTTTATCCAGACGTGCAAAGTGAAACAAGTATGTATACATGGTAAATTGGATTGTGTCTTGTGCCACTAAGCACGTATGGAGCAAAATGTTTCCCTGAACGTCAGTGGCGTAATGAAAGTTGAGGGGGCCCCCCTGCAAGGTACGTGGAGGGGCCCCCTCCCGCAGTAGCGGCTGGTGACATTTGAAAGTGGTAAGGCGTAGAATTTCTTTTGTAATGCACTGCGGCGAGCGAGCGAAGCGAGCGAGCCCGAACATCCTAAGGGGGGTCTCCCCCCCGAGAAAATTTTGAAAAAAGAGTGGGCAAATGGTGCATTTTCAAGCAAATTTGAGAAAGCAAGAAGGTTAATAAAGCAATTGTGAAAGTGCAGTTATTACATTAATAAAGAGATATCATATAATAACACAGGTAGCTGCTTATTAAGTATAACCACAGCACTTCATAACAGACTTCGAGATACAATGCTGAGTACCTCACAGATTTTTTTATTTAACAAACAACCAACTAAACAGGTCACAAACTAGCAGCATTCAAGAAGAAATTTTAGGATTAACGTATTGCCTGCCTGGTGATGATGGTGATATGATATTCTACCTGGCAAATCCCATGCCATGGGGGGGGGGTGGAATAAGAGAAGATATGCATATTGTGGACTCATTTAGTTCAGCATTCAAAAGACCACAGCAGGAGTCACACATCCAGACCACAAATATAAAAGTGTACAAAACTGATGCAACGACTTGAACATCTAAGCATTGAAACCATTGTTGTGGGCTTTTAGAGTCTGGGTATTGTAATGATTGTGACAGCAGGATATGCATACGTTAACGTACCATCGGTCTTCACCTTTACTTCACTTTGAAATATATAACGCCTTAGCAGGTGCCTTAGCCTACACTACAACTACAGTGTACACACTACACACAGCAGTATAAAACAGAATTGCATGAGAGAAGGGCTATGGAGAGATAAGGGGCAATGTTGGAGTGTCAGTGTGGTAGTGGGGGGGAATCTGTGGAGAAGGGTTTTTTGGGGGTGGACCATGGGAGGGGAGGGTGCAAACAAACAATATTGCCCCAGGTGCCATCAGTGCTAAAGCAGGCACTCTCTCTGATCTTGTCTCGTCACTCGTGCCCAATGCCCAGTTGATTCATACCAGAAAAATCTAAAATCCCTTCATAAGGCACCAAGCTGGCTTGAAATTTTACAGTAACTTTACAGGTAGAAAAATGTGTATCTAAAATTTTCATTTGACCTAATGTTACAATTGGATTCCATAACTTCCGCTTAGCTTGCTTCACATGTGGATTTGTGAAAGCTGCAGTTAAAATCAACAAGCATTTGCAATGCAATAGGTCTCGCATTTGCGAGAGTTAGAGCTATTGGCGTTGTAGATTACAATGTCTTTTACCTATGTGTTTTGGCATGGAGCATGATGGGTGCATGTAAGGTTGTGACTAAGCCAGTTACCTATAAAAGAGTTTACTTATAAACAACCAGTTAGGGTGAAGCAGCCAGTGTTAAAGGCCATACGTCACTGTGTCTGCAAGAATAGTTAACCATGTGTTAGATGTTAATGGTAGACTGATAGATGATAGGCTTGGTTTGGGGAGATAATCATACCTGTGACTGCAGCGTAAGAGCCTTATTTGTGTTAATATACTTAGTGAAAAACCAATGTTGAGAGCAACAGATATTACACAAATTCACGTATGCGCACTGGGATTACCTGACAGCAGTTTCATTATTGGTAAATCCAATCAACAAGTACTGTATTTCCCAATAAATGCAAATATGAAACATATGAAAAAATGGAGTTTAAAAAAGGTGGAGGACAAAAAGCAATGAGGGTTGACAGTTCAAGGGTGCTAGTGGCGAGTCGAGGAGGTCATGACAGATATGAAGACAAAAACATGGAAGGAAAATAGTTGAATAGAGAATGGAGGGGAGATTTAACAAATAAATTGGATGCTGGATGGGAAGGAGGACTGGGATTCAGAGTGGGCAAAAAAGCAGATGTGTGGATGCAGGATCAAAGACAAAACATTTTGAGAATATTCAAGGAAGACTGGTTTTTAGATTGAACAAAAGGCATGCATGTAGTCAAAAGTTGAGGGTGGCTGGAGAAGAAAGTAGAAAGAATTCAAAGATGAAAGAGTGTAGGGTGGTTGGCGTGGAGAAGCATGAACAATGGTCAAGAACGGACATGGTTGTTAATTTATTCTTAACAAAGGGAGCATAATAAAAATGCCCACTATGTGCCTTGCCTTTAAAATGTGCCTTTCCAGTTTTGGTCATGTTTGGATGAGACTGCACAGTAGAGGTTTGCGTCAGCTTCACCTCATCCATTTATTTAACTAAGCTATATGAAACAGTGTAGTGCTGTTGCCTGCCATGTACGCAGGTCTTGTCTAGTGTCCTGGTCCTGATTTTGCCACATGTAGTGGTTGGTTTCATAGCTGTAAAGAAAGCAGACAGCATGAAGCTTTGGATGCAAACCTCACATTTGCTGCACATGGAACACCATGGAGGAGGAGTCCACTCTCATAGACCATTGTGTGACATGTAGCTCTTTATGCCAAATGCTATTGGACTGCAACATTTGTTACCTTTACACACACAGTACACTCATTTTATCACTCTTGGGAGGATGAAGGTCTAAGTCTGCCCTGAAGGTACTCAGACCATAGCCTGTAGGTTTGGTGCAGTGTTCTACTGCTACATTAACCCACTAAGTTACCCTACAAGAAAAGCAAGGGACACCTGGAGTTCTGGTGACACCTAATTCAAAATGGAGCCAATGTGTCTGTAGCGTTACACAAGCATGCCCCTGGAAGGAAATCATTGTTACATGACACCACCTAAAACACAAGTATCAGAACTAGAAAAAATGTGCCATTGCAGGGATTTTCAGCTTTAGTGTGAATTGTTTTACGGAGCACTGCCTCCCAAATCACTTCAGTCCAGGAGCGATTTTTAACACAGCGAGTGGTTTGGCAGATGGGAGGAGGAGAGCAGAGATTGAGGGTGAAAGGCAATGGGAAATGGTACAGGAGGAATACCTGTCAGGCTGTGACTCCTGAATTTTCATGTCTGAAGTCCAGGAAATTTCTTTCTGAAATGCACAGGCGTTGCACACTGAGCATATGTGCCTGGGTGAGAGTTTAGGAAAGGCCTGAGTGTAGCAGCAACATGTATTTAAAAAACTCTGGGCCTTCACAGATTTTTTAAATTTAAAATCTCCAATAAACTATAGGAGACTTTTAATTGTGAACCTTCGATGTGCCTTACAGTTCCATATTCGAGCTCCAAAGCCCCATACAGTGCGGAGGCCCTTTCTGAATCAGGCCCAGAGTTCTAATACTGGCTTCAGCCTGCCACCCTTTCTGCACCCAGGATGTGATGTTACCGCCAGAGCTGCCACCCTTTCTGCACCCAGGATGTGATGTTACCGCCAGAGCTGCCTATTTAGGAACTGGGGAACCAGGTTTAATTCTTACTTGAATTGTCTGCATTTCTGGGCATATCAGTTAATTTCACATGTGTCTATAAAAAATAAATGTGACCTTGTGTAATGTAACTGGTGCTCATAAAGTGCTCTATTACTTCGGGTCGAGTTTGCGGTATATAAAAACTGCAAAAAGAGGTTGAAAACAAAGCCTTAACATAATGAATGACAAATAGATACTCATTTAGTGGCCGATTTGTACAAAGCGAAACCAGAAAATATTTATAAATCACGGCTACCCCACTTAAATGGTGTGATCTTAGGCAAATATTTTATTTTACCAAAACTCAATTTTCTTCATTATCACGTATGCATGCACTTTTAAATATGTGAGTTCAGAATATCAGTTGTACAAAAGGTGTGGCTAAAAAAGCCAAAATATTATGAAAGCTTTACCGTCCGGTAGCTACACATAAAATAACTTGCAACTTAAATGATTTTTTTTTTTAAAGTGATAGTAGCAAATGCACTGTAGTACATTATGAAATTCTATTAGTTAATACACTGCAGAGGTCTGTGTGTAACCAGAGAGCAACAGAATTACATCTTAGTGCAGTGGAGAATAGTTACTTGTGTATTTCTAGTGCCACAAGGTCAGTCTGTGACAGAAAGCACTGAGATTATGTAATTCACTTTTTAAACTTGCAGTACACACAGTAGAAGATATACTGCTACAAAATGCTTAAAAGGTTAAGATAAAATGGTGTTTCCCAAAAATATATTTTAATAATACTGAGACTGTACGTAATTATTTTGTTTTACTTTACTATCCCTTCAACACCATGCCAATTAAAAACACTCACTGCACAGCTCACTTGTTAACTCTTTGCACTACCACTCAAAAAGAATGTCTTTGCCATCACAAACCTTTGATCAATTAAAGCCAGAACACGTACTAACTCCCAAGCATCCTTTACATTTGCAGATGTTTCCCTTTACATTTGCAGATTAACTAGTAGGCCCCATTTGCATTTCTTTCAGGCAGAACTTAGGCACACTGTCTGCCAGGCTTTGGGGTTACAGCACCGGAGACGTGCTCAATGACACTTCAGTTAAAGCACTTAATGTAAACTAGTTAAATGAATCGTCCCCACTGCTGCTACTCGAGAGGAAATAGAGGTTAAAGGAGAGAGCGACAGGACAAGGGCAGTGGGGGAAAGGAAGAGAGGAAGGGGTTTAGGGAGGGAAAGTGAAGCAGACACTCCGACACCCAAGGAGGACTAAAAGCACTCACCCGTCACTAGTAGTCATGTTGCCAGGTGTCGGTGTCTCATCAGAACAGTCCACGGTGCTTCCTTTCAATGAGGCCCAGCTGCAACTCCTGAAATCGCCTCTCAATTACAGCTCTAAACAGAATACACGAGGAACAGAAGCATGCGCCGTGCAACTGTTTAGAGCACATGACCGCTCTGACATCAGGCCATTTTCCAAATGCTGCAACCCCTCCCTTTCCAAGACGTCACACTGTGACGACTTAGCCTGACGTCCATCCACGCTTTTGATATAATTTAAAATAGGATGGTAATTGCTTTTATAATTACCATCCACATAGTGCATTAATTAATTGGAAGGGCGTAGCCCCTCCGCCTACCCCCAGAAACCGCCGCCTCCCGACTCAATCAAGAGCTCTCCGGCCCGCCCGAGCACTGTGCTGAGGGGGCCCCCTGGAGCTTGGGGGCCCACCGCACCGCGGGGGCTGCGGGGGCCTGTGTTACGCCCCTGCTGAACGTTTTCCTCCCTCCCTATCTTCCCCCTTGCTGGCAGGTATAAACTCACAATGCTGACATCTTAAAGGACATTCATGACATGGGTAACACAAACGCTACAAGTGCCTACATGCAAATTAAGTACAGTATACTATTGCATAGTGGATTGACCAGGGTGTAATAGAATATGCAAACGTGTGTGTTCAGCGTAAGGCCCACCCTATGCTGACAGAGAGTTAGCAGAAATCGTTCTAAAGAGCCCATAAGACTAGTTCAAGCTAGGATTTATGCAATCGATGTAGATGTAACTGGGGTATCCAGAGTTTTAAAGGCCTCTAGGAGGGTGTCCTATTCCATTGCAATCGGTACTTTCCTTAAGCCACTATACTCTTCTCTGCGAAGTGCTCCTCCCTCCGCCCTGCCCCACTGTACTATGTCCTCCCTCCATGTTGTTACATTCGGAGGGGCTGCAGATTTCCATTGTTTAGTTAATAATCGCTTTATTAGTGGGCACTCATAGGTAAAGTCAGTATGGCTTACTGTTTTGTTTGCAATTACACTTTATTATACACATGGGGCAAATCTGCCTTAGAGTGCTGTTTCACTTCTCTTTGGCCTAAAAAATGTCCAGCAAGATATCAAAATGGGGTGAAAAGTGTGCACCCATTTCAAATAAGAAGTCACAAGCTGATATATGTATATCTTATCGGTTGTTCAAAATTTTTACATTTCTCTGGCTCAGCTCAGTATCAGAGCCCAGGCGTTTTTTTTACCCTGCTGGGCCAAGTTTATTACTTAGCTGCCCAGCCGAGGTAACAAAGGTCACCCCACACAAAAGGAGTAATTAACAGTGCTTCCCTCAGCCTCTGAGGAGGAAGGGGTGAGGAACAATATCTATTAACATCTGTTAATTAGCTGTCACACTGTGCCAGGGCTGGGAAAACCCAGGCCCACTAAACAAAGGAGGGAGCCAACACAGCAGGGGGCTCCTCTTTGAAGTTTTAGTGGAAAAGACCCTGGCAGCTAATGGCTCCCAGAGGAGATGTGACCAGTGACCACTAGATGGCACCATCTTGAACTGTCCCAGCATGCTGTGCAGTAGGGGTGAGACAGAAGTTGAGGGGTGATATGGCACCCTCGTATTGGCCAGAGTTAACTCCAGGAATAGTGGGTCTCTAAAAGGGTAAGTGAAGCTGGCCCCTTATTTGTCCTGAGGACCCATTGGGGGGATGATCTGGACTGCTGCAGCCCAGAATGAGGAAAGGAGCTGGAGAGACAAGGACCAGGTGAAAAGCTGGTGCAGGAAGCCAGTGGAGCCAGCTTCCCTCAAAGTATTCCACTTTTGAGGCCAGGAGGCCTGCTGAAACAGCTCCTGGTGGCTAGAGCTCGCCACCAGGAGTAAAATTATCCCAAGATATTTCAAATTGGCCCATGGGACATGAGATATTCACATTCAAAGGTTCCTAAACTTTGACCTACTTGAGGAATTGAGCGCGTGGTGTTTCACTGCAATCTTGGAGGCAAGACCTGGGGGTCAGCACAAGGATTATTTTTCTATTTTACCCAGAGCGGCAGTGTGCACAGGGCCCCCCGGGCTCCTTCCCACACCTAGGGTCCCCCATCTCCCGGGGGACAGCGAATGAAGAAACCTAAGGCCCAGGAACCCATCCCCGGGTCCCAAGGTGCAAATAAGCCCCTGTTAGGGTGGTGGCCTGTGTGCCACCCCCCATAGGAATGGTGTGCCCGTGTCCAGGGGGAGCAGGGTGGCCACCGACCAAATGGCACCCAGCCTGCCAACTGGAGAAAAAGACACAAAGAAGCTGCGCAACCTTGCAAATAAATGCAGCCAAAGCCACTAATTTAATATTCATGCTCGAGCTATAGGAACGCCCCATAATAATAATAATAATTACCCGGTGTTTGTAAAGCACGAACTAATCACCCCTAAGGGTTTTAAGGCACTGGGGGCCGTCGGGAAGATTAAGCGAGCTATTGCCCAGAGTCACATGGTGCTGAGCTGACCTGCCGCGCGCCAGGGATCAAACTGTGAGCCCCGTGCCCTGGAGTCAGCTGCCCTGGCTGCTGTGCCACACCTCTTCCTAATGCCCTGAAAGACTGCAATTTCCATATTTTTCATGGCTTTTTGACAAAGCCCGTAGGTTTGTCTTTTATGTGTTGTGATGACCTTTTGACAAAGTCAATAGGCCTGCTTTTTTAAAAAAAAAGATAACCTCTATATTGAGATGTGTTTTCCGGTATAGGTGGAGGATACTCTGATTTTGGTGCTCATGACCTTTTAGGGGTCACATGTGATTGCAGAATGTCACCTGAGGTATTAAGTATCTGCCTTATGTATATATTTGTAAATTAATGCATGGTATTTAGTAGTGTGTGTGATAAATGTACTTTTCCCTCTTAATAGAACAAGCACTGGCTGGACAATCATTTATTGAGTGTTATTATTGCATGTCAGCAAATGGTGATTGCTAGCACACACCAGCTCCCATGAGTAGGACTCGCTACCCTGAGAGAATCATGGGCTACAATGAGGTGCTTGGTTCCCAGTAATAGAATATTGCGGCCCTATAACTCGTGCAGGCCTCGCATCCTGCACAACTATCAACTCAATTTCTTACACAGACAATGTGCATGCAATGCTGAATCACTGTTGAATGTGTCCTCAAATTACATTGGGGCAAATTCAGCAGATTTCACTGGGTACACTAGTTCTGGCTCAACAATAGATGCTGGAATCGGGATCCTGCTGGATTCCCTTAATTTCCTGCACTGCTTCAGCCAAACTGAAAGTATCATCCCTGGTGGAAATTTCCGTAGACTGGTTGCAAATGGCTTCTACTAGATCCAGAAGTAGCATGACCATTTTTCTGCGTGTTTCCACACACCCAGCAGAAGAAAGAAAACGGAAATTCAACTGGAATCTACTCCAAAGAAAGTAGTAAAAATTCTCCTTATGCAAAGTTGGCACCTTTGTCGACAGTCTGAGTACTTACTTCAAATAATCAGTGTACAGGAAATGTGAAGTCCATTTACCCACAGGCATTGGTTCCTTCTGCAAGAAACCAGTAAAACCGATAAGCCACAATTAGTTTTTGAATTTGTGGGTTCTATTGTAAGTGCCTCAGGATCACAGTGGGATATACATGTAGACTTTATGTCCTCCATTGGCACTTCTGCAAGACAAAGGACCAAAGACACTATGGCTTCATCTGTGAGAGCTATAATATTTATGTAGCGCACAATACAGTCTCTATATAGCTCTATACACTGAAACACATTGCACAGGTGCACATTTCGAACCCACACATTGTGGAGTGGGTATTTCATCATTTTCTTGTGGTTGTGATCATAATCAGAGAAAAGAACACCTTTGGCTACTTACATACTCCTTATCACAATCATAGGTAGACAGGCTAAAAGGCTTTTGTTAAGTGCACCCCCCACGAAGTGGTGCACAATTATTGCCCAAGTATAATACAAATTTGGAGGGATCAGGATGTAGAGAGCCATCCGGGCTCTCTCAAACATTGTTACCAATTCACACACGCATGCACCCCTCGGGCGGGCTCGGCCCGAGGGTATAAATAAACGGCGGAAGACCGCTCGTGGTCTTCGCGCCAACTGAGGAGTACCTGGTGTCCCGTGTCCGTTAATCAGCGAGGAACCCAGCTATGGCCTTCGGCCTTCTGGAGCCCCTTCACACTGGCGACGAGGCCGGTCGGCCCGGCACGTGTGAGCGCTTTGCACGGTACGGCTGCTGTACCCGTCCGTGTGAAGGCTGCGCCGTCGCACCTGTGAGTGGCGCCCGCCCACGCGTCTCCCAGCCCAACAGGAGCGTGTTCAGCTGGCGGCGCCTACACAGGGAGCCGACGACCGATCCTGCAGCCTGCGCCTGCCCACGCGCCTCCCTTGTCAGCGGGAGCGCGTTCAGCCGGCGGCGCCCTGTCTGCAACGTTCTCAGTGCGGTGAGTGCGCAGCTGTGCGCGAGGCCCCGCTCGAGGACGACGCCATCGCGGCCGCCTGGGCCGGAACCTGAAGCCCCTCCCCCGCTGGGCGTCCATGCACACGCCAGAGCCCTGAGGCTCCGAAAAAATAAAAATAAAAAAAATAAACACAGCCCTGCACGCGTGAGGAGCGTCAGAGAAGGGTGGTGACCAGCGCCTGAAAAAATAATAATAAAGGGACAATAAAGGGGGAAGCACACATCGCAGCCCTGAACAAGCCGGCACGCTGCCCTGCACAGGCTCAAGTGGCCCTGCACCCCTCGCCTCACAACTACCCTGCCACGCGCGCAGGCCACACAGGTTCAAGTGACCCTGCACCCCTCGCCTCACAACTACCCTGCCACGCGCGCAGGCCACACAGGCTCAAGTGACCCTGCACCCCTCGCCTCACAACTACCCTGCCACGCGCGCAGGCCACAGAGGCGGTGTTTCACGTGGCATTTTCCCCCAGGAGGTGGCAGGCCACCGAGGGAAGGAGGAAAGAGAACACTGACAGGGGCACGGCAGGCTGATTAAGGGAAGAAGCGAGTAGACCACCCACAGTGTCGCGAGTTTTCCTTTCACTGGACAGGGAGAGGACGGCGCGCCCAAGATGAGCATCACGCAAACGGCCGGTGCACAAGCTGGAGCGCAGGGCCCGGACGGTGGACAGGTTGCGCAACACCCCGGACACCATCACACCGCCATTGCTCCCCTACCGCTGTTCAGCGAAGCTTCAGACCCCGCTACCGCCGCGCCGCGGTGGAAGGCCTGGGTGGGGCGGCTGAATCTCTACTTTAAAGGAACGAGGGAAACAGACGGCACCGTCAAGCGGTCGCTTCTCATCTACTACGGGGGGGCCGAAATCTATGACCTGTTCGAGACACTTCCAAACACGGGAGAGGAGGACGACTACGACGCGGCAGTGAGGGCACTCGACAGACATTTCGACCCACAGCTAAATCCAGACTTCGAGAAATTCAAGTTCAGGAGGGCCTCGCAGGCTGAGTCGGAATCGGTCGACATGTTCTATGCCAGGCTGCGCCGGCTGGCCAGCACATGCACATTTGTCGCTCCACAGACGGAAATCAGGGATCAGATCATCCTGGGCTGCCGATCAAAAATCCTACGAAAACTCATACTGCGACAGCCAGGGATCTCATTGGACGAGATCCTGGTCTTGGCACGGTCTCACGAGTTGTCAGATGTCCGGGCCGAAGCAATGGAAGTAGCGCTCCATACACCCGTAGCAGCGCAGAGTACAACAAGACACCCTGTCATCAAGGAAGAGAGAATAGATGCCATACAACGGCGCCCTACCCAAGCCCGGCAAGTGCAACCGCCGTCGCGAGGCGGCCAGTGCGGGTACTGTGGGGAGGAGCAGGCAAAGACAGCAGTCTGCGGGGCAAAAGGGAAGACGTGCTCCCGGTGTGGGAGACTCAACCATTATGCCAGGGTATGCCAAGGCGGACGATTCCGGCAAGGCCCGTCAAGACAGAGGAGCCTCACACATCGCATCCAGCAAGTGTCGCTCGAGGATTCGCCCCCTCCCGAAGAAGCCAGACAAGTTTGGGAAGATGAAGATGATGACGTCTTTGTGGTGTCCTATGTCAGCCGAACGGACAGACGACGGAGACCTGCCCCGATGTGCTCGGTGACAGTGGAAGGCACGGATGTGCGGGCCCTCATTGACACCGGTGCCTCGGTCAACGTCATGGACTCGGAACAGTATGATCGACTATCACCGAGGCCCCCGCTTGAGCCGTCCACAGCGAGGATATATGTGTATGGAGGAACCGACCCGCTACCACTGAAGGGAGTCATCCAGGCCAGAATTGACAGCGGCACCTACACCACGAATACCCGTTTCCATGTAACTGAGGGACGGAAGGGGACCCTGCTCAGCTGTCACACCGCTGAAGATCTCGGACTCGTGTTCTTCGCAAACCAAATTCACGAGTCACATGCGGAGGCCATACTCAAAGATTTCCCAGCACTGTTCACAGGCCTGGGGAAACTGAAGGGCAAAAGGTTCAAGATACACATCGACCCAGCTGTCAGACCAGTGGCACTTCGACATCGAAGGGTGCCGTTCAATCTACGGCCACAAGTCGAGGAGGAGCTAAGGAAGCTAGAGGCGCTGGACGTAATTGAAAAGGTCTCAGGTCCCACCCCCTGGGTATCTCCACTGGTGGTGGCCCCGAAGCCCAAACAACCAGGGGCCATAAGACTCTGCGTGGACATGCGCCTGCCGAATGTAGCAGTAAAGAGGGAGCGCCACATAACCCCGACTATGGAAGACATCGTGGCCGACCTCAACGGGGCCAAATGGTTTTCAAAACTGGATTTGAATGCTGGCTACCATCAATTGGAGCTGGAGCCAGAGAGCCGGTACATAACAACATTTTCGACCCACGTTGGCCTCCGGCGGTATAAGAGACTCAGCTTTGGGGTATCCTCAGCAGCTGAGGTTTTCCAGAACGCAGTGCGAGAAGTATTGTCGGGACTGCAAGGGGTGATCAATTTAAGTGACGACATCCTTGTGTTCTCAAGCACGTTGGAAGACCATCATAAACACCTTCGCGCGACGCTGAAGAGGCTAGAAGACTCCGGGCTTACGCTGCACAAGGCGAAGTGTTCATTCTATCAAGACACTGTGGAGTTCTTTGGCTACGTGTTCACGAGAGAAGGGCTCCGAGTAGATCCGAGGAAAGCAGCTGCCATCCCGGCGGCCAGTGTACCGAAAAACCCCACGGAGGTGAGAAGTTTCTTGGCCATGGCAACGTATTGTGGGCGTTTCATCCCGAATCTCGCCACGTTGTCCGAACCACTCCAGACCCTGACGAAACATGGACAACCATGGGAATGGTCGAGCGCCGCCAACAAAGCATTCAAGGACATCAAGCAGGGGTTGCAAGACAAAGCAGTCATGGCATACTTCCATCCGAAGAAGCGCACTGAACTGGTCGTGGACGCTAGCCCCATGGGCCTGGGGGCAGTGCTACTGCAAGAACACAGTTCGGACGTTTGGAAGCCGGTGGCGTATGCCAGCAAAGCCCTCACGGACACCGAAACCAGATATGCTCAGATAGAGAGGGAGGCACTCGCCATCAAGTGGGCATGCCAACACTTCCACTTATACCTGTGTGGCCAGGACTTTCAGGTAGTGACGGATCACAAGCCACTGATCCCGCTCTTCACAGGGTCATCCAGGTTGGCACCCCCAAGGATTGAGCGATGGGCTGTGCAGTTACAAGCATATCAGTTCAAAGTTGTGTACAGACCTGGGGCACACAACCCGGCCGATTAATTATCGCGCCACCCTGACCCCTCATCGCCTGGGGGCCCATCTGCGGAGGAGACAGACACCGAAGAATTCGTAAGGATGATTTCGCAGCATGCCTGCCCGAGAGCCATGACGCTGGAGGAAATTGGACAAGCGACAATGGCAGATGGAACATTGGCTAGAGGCGAAAAGAGCGATGGACGACAACACGTGGGCTCGTTTCATGGAGGGGAGTCGCCTACTACGCCCGGAAGTCGGACATGAGCGGCAGCAACTGTGGAAGGTACGACATGAGCTCAGCGTGGGGGAACATGGGATTGTCCTGAGAGGACATCTGGTTGTGATTCCTGAGGCCTTACAAAACCGCATTCTGGAACTCGCTCATGTCGGGCATCAGGGCATGGCCAAGACGAAAGTGAGACTACGGCAAAAGGTCTGGTTCGCGACCATGGATACCAAAGTGGACGAGATGGTCTGAGGGTGCCATGAATGTATCATCACAGGGGGGGATCCCCCGACAGCACCAGTGCGCACAGGAGACCCGGTGAAAGTCCCCTGGACTCATGTCAGCCTCGACTTCGGGAGCTTCCCAGATGGCCGGCATATGTTGGTTGTGGTGGACACCTTCTCGAAGTTTCCCGTAGTGGAAGTCATGGGGTCAACGGCGTTTCCACACGTGAAGAAAGCGCTGGACAAGATCTTTGCCATGTTTGGACTACCCGAGGAAATCAAATCTGATAACGGACCTCCATTCCAGGGTAGGGAGTTCCAAGAATATATGGAAAGCAAAGCCATCAGACACCGCAAGATCACGCCACTATGGCCCCAAGCCAATGGGGAGGTGGAGCGGCTAATGAGAACTCTCAACAGAGCTATACTCATAGCGGTGGAACGAGAAGAGGATGCTGAAGCAGCCCTGGATCAGTTCCTAGGAGCTTACCGGCAAACGCCTCACAGCACCACCAAGTGCGCGCCCTCACATCTGATGTTTCTGCGGCCGCCGCGGGACAGTATCCCAGCAGATCCGAAGTGGATCCCTCCAGTGAGAGATGATGAGGCAGTCCAATCCCACCGAGAAACCACTAACAGGAAGGCAAGTGAAACCCGAAGGGCTCAAGAACCCCGAATCCGTGTCGGAGACCGAGTGGTGATCAAAGATCGACACCCCGGGTGGAAGTTTCGGACACCATTTGAGCCCGAGGCATGGGTCGTGACGGAGGTGCAGGGAACAATGATCACTGCTCAGAAGGGACGTATCAGGGTCACAAGGAATGTGTCGTGCTTCAAACCGGTGGCTGAAGATGGCCAAGACAGTGAGGAAAATGATAACCCGGCCGGGAGCCCGAGTGTGGGGTCCCCAGAGTCTCCCAGGGCGGGAGCCCCCCTCACCGAAGGTGGGCCACCGGTGGACAGAGAAACAATCAACATCCCAGACATGGCTGGTTCTGAAGATGGGTCTGGCTCGCCAATGGGTGTAATGAGTGGCACTGGAAACACCGTCGCTCCCCGGAGTCAGAAGTATGACCTCCGGGCAAACCCGATGCCGAGCCAAAGGTTCAAAGATTTTGTGTATATGTCCCCATGAACAATACCGACGTTGGTGACTGGAACCAAAAGAAGGAAGGGATGTAGAGAGCCATCCGGGCTCTCTCAAACATTGTTGCCAATTCACACACGCATGCACCCCTCGGGGCGGGCTCGGCCCGAGGGTATAAATAAACGGCGGAAGACCGCTCGTGGTCTTCGCGCCAACTGAGGAGTACCTGGTGTCCCGTGTCCTTTAATCAGCGAGGAACCCAGCTACGGCCTTCGGCCTTCTGGAGCCCCTCCACACAGAAGAGCACCGACCCCAACAAAGCATTTGAGAATACCCCATGCAAAGTCACGGACAGAATGTCAAACTGCTAATGCCACCTGCACCCTGACATCTGAAGGCAAGCATTAGCATTCCCGCAAAGATGTTTCCAGTCTGTGACAACACCCACCTGGTGTGGCTCTTCACCGATCCCCACCTCCACATAAGGGTAGAGAGATCTCCACCAAGAAACAAGGGGGCATGGTTTCAATTGCTGCTCCACATTTCCTTGCTGCGCTCTCTGCAGGGCATGAACTAATGCTGTTAGTTCCAGCATGTGCTGGAATGAAGATAGTTTTTTTCCTCATCTGTCACTCAGCCCAGGTGCACTCTTATTGAGCGTCCTTACTGACACAAACTAGGGTCATGTGCCAGATCAGTCATCTGCTTCTGAGGTCTACGGGTCTTATCATGAAAGTGTGCTCTCATGCAAGGCAGAGTGGGTGCATGTCTTTATGTGATTGCACAAACATTTAAGTCTCAATTTCTCTGAGATAGAGCATGAGCTGCAGACAGCCCAGCACGGAAACAGGGAAACTACTGCTCACTGCTTCTGACATTTCCTGTCTCCAGCTCATGCACTAACTTGGAGAAATTCCGAGGTAAATGCATGTGCTGTACACTCCCATCAAAATAGCTGCTCAGCTCTGTTGTGAGCCAGTACATCTGGCCGATAACTTTGGTTCCATTATGATGCAGAATGATAACAGCTGTTAATTACAGTGGTTTTCAACTTGGCTACTAAAGCAAAATAACACTTCTAGCTAATTGTGTTTCTTCAGAAAGCTTCCCCTGCAGATCAGGCAATGATCCAAACCCCAGTCTGCTCAAATGAGACTGCAAACAACAAAAGAGATAATGAAGCAAGTAAGCGACAAGACTAGTCTAGCGATCGGCCTTGACTTAGATTGTGTGTTTATACTTTTATGAATAATATCTATAATAAATAGCTTTACATATTAGGTTTCACTTGCACAGTGCTTGCGCTGTGCTTGTGAAATCTATTGTTAATATAAATCTTAAAAGGGGCTTACGTTCCGCCCTCTATTTTCATTGGCTCGCGTACTTGTCACTTACTTTTCCTCTGTGCCTATTGGCTGTAGCCTGTTGTTCCACATCTGTTTCTCTTATCAGTATCCTATGGCCCAATTACTGTTTTCATCTGCGTTTGTGGAAGGTTTTGCCTTCTTGTGTTTAAAAAAATCTTCCAGTTTATGTGTGACTGAAATGTCACACATAAACTAATTGCAAATACTGTAACGTAACATGTAGCACAAGCAATCCGTAAAGTTGGCAGCCCGGTATCATTAATGCACTGGCCCAACTATCTGCATCCCTAGTATTTCTTTTGCTCCATCCTCCATTCATAAAGTTAGCATTCTAGTTCTTTGATAGATAGTGAGCTTATATGGAGCAACCCTTCTGAAATGTTCATAGGTTCTTTCAAATTGTAGTCTCTCATTTATCTCTAGGCGTATTCCTTTTTTTTTCTCTAGAAAATCTGTACCCAATACTTTGAATGATTGTGTAGATGATGGTGTACCAGGAAAGCATCTGCAAGTTACTTTTTTTTTTTCATTTTTCATTTGAATACTATTATGAACAAATAGGTGCAACACCATTCTAAGATGGTAGTCATGTTCGCCTGCTGTCTAAATTGCGCACAACATAGCCTCGAAGCTCCTGCGTCCCACCGGAATTTAACAATTTTTTGCTATTGCTGTTGAATATGCACACCATCCACACTGCACACTACCGGAACAAGAAGAAGTCAGTTACACATTCAATAGCTGTGCTGAGCTTTGCAGGATCCCAGTCCCAGGGCTGCCCAAGTTTTGGTGAAGTCTCTTTCCTAGCAGAGACACCAGTGACCGGACTGCATGGAAAGTACAAGGTGCAGAAAGTGTTGAGCACAGGGCCACTGCTCTACATTTCCTCCCAAATCCAAAACCAAACTGATGATTTCCTTGGTCAGCAAAATTTTCTAAAAAGTCGCTACGTTAAGTTATCTTTTGTCAAGAAACTACGAAGAGATATGTGTGCGCCACTTTTTTACTGTCTTTCAGTAGTGTGGAACCATGTCACGATTTCTTTTAATAATTGTATATATATAGGGGTTCCCCTGATGCTTGATGAAGTTCCTAAGCCAGGGACAGTAAAGCAATTGTACAAAAAATGCTTAGGTAACTATGTCTTTAAATGTCTTGATCATAGTGGGGGCATCTAAAATTCAAATACAAAACCCAAATATCAAATATAAATTGATACATTTATTATATCAAAAAAGGAGGAAAATTATATAAATATACACTTCAATCCATATACAATTCAACTAAAAAATAATTGTTCATTGCTGTATAACGAAATGGCCCTGTCATACATTCATATTTCCTCATTCATCCCTCTTTGTTTTTTATAATATACAATGTTTCAATATTGCACCTTCGCATTCATAGACATTTTAAAGTTTAGATCCCACACGGAGAGTAATTCTTCGTTTATTCATTAAATGACAGTATTGTTCGCTTAATTAAATTTGCAGATATACTTTATCATTATTAACAAAGTGCCCTTTCGAAATAAATATGAGGTTTGTATGAATTAATTTCTTTTATTCATCATGGCTTGTTATTCCCATCTCCTACGTGCGTTTCGGCCATGCAGTCTTTGTCAGGCAGCCATGTATTGTGAAATAAACCTGAAGATTGAGGGCAATTCCAAATGATGGGTAATCTCTTATGGAGGCTAATTACAAAAACGGGCCTCAGCTCCTGAGCAATTAGCAGACAGAACAAATTACAATGCGATGATATAGAGAAGGCTCCTGAATTGTGAAGATAAAAAAAGGGCCAATCCTCATATGTGGATAAACCAGAAACTGCTCTAGCCCGGTGGTTTCCCTTAGTTAGCAGAGCACTGCCTCTGGACTTCACAACAGTGAGTGGCTGGATTCCTTGGTAGAGCTAGTTTCACTTCACGTAACTCTGGGGACAGAGATCCCCAAAGTGCCAAGAGTACACCAACGAGGGATAAAACTTTTCCAATCAAGACCCTAGCGCACTGGTCCTCCCCAGGAACACAGCGTCAGGCCAGGGGTCCGCCCGCGCAAAGAGCACGCCAATAACCTGATCGGATATAACCTGTGGGTGATATCCGAATTCGATTTGATATTTGGGTTTGGTATTTGAATTTTAGATGCCCCCATTATGAATAAGACATTTAAAGATATAGTTACCTAAGCATTTTTTATACAATTGCTTTACAACGATTTCTTTTAATTACTCTCGAAACTTCTTTCACAGGAATAGATCCGCTGTCAGTGCTTTAAATGGGCAGGTATTGTCCGGTACTGAGTACCTGATTTGAAAGGGAGAGAACCTGCTCTTTTCAGCACTGCTGCAATACATATAATGGAAGCGTGCCGGAGAACATAGGTACTCTAAATAGTGAGTACCAGCACTTCTGTATTTCCATATCAAGAGCTGCCTGCTCACTGCAAAGTGCCATATTTACTTTTGTCAATAATTAAAAAGGTATGAGAAATGTATACTCTACTGAAGATTTCTGTTTGTGTTTCTAGCAAAACTCAAACTTCTCTCCGAAGGATCCGTCTTCATTTACTGCCAAGTTGGAGAACGGTTTATTTTTTGCGTTTTTCACAGGTCTGGGGAGATTAGATGTGAATTCACGCAGACTCGGGCTCTCCTGGAGGAACAGCTTGCCCTGAATTGGTGCTAACCCCATCCCCTCCCACCCTCTGCATGCTGTCCCTGCTGTAAATTGCCACCTCCCTCCCTCCTCCTGCTGTCCGCTCCCATGGTCCACTGAACGCTCCACAGCCCTTCTGTTGCTTGCCCATTCACTGCCCCCGTCGCTGCTCTTCCCATCTTTGCTTACCTGGTCTAAGGGGAAAGGAAGAAAACTGGATCAAAAACAATCCTCGCAGGTGAAATCAAGGCCTGGAGACGCTGCACCTCCCTCTCCATGCTCCCCTCCCCACCACCACTCCTGCAATACACAACACTCCCAGCCAAGGCAACAGGTCCATGCAAACAATGAAGGCTATGCATGCTAGCTCTGCACCCCCTCACACAAGGTCAAAATTGCTTGCATCGAATGGCAAATCACTCCCTCATTCCTTGGTTGCTTGCCCATCCATTTCTTGCCCCATCCACCTACCCCTGTCACTACTTTACCCTTCTTGCTTGCCCCTTCTCCCCATTGTTTTATTTTAAAGTGCAGCATTTTTTATATGTTCAGGCGAAGTACTCCATTTTATTTTCGACTGTAAACAATACTTGTTCGGCGAGTGGCGGCCCAGTTACGTATTTATTGCCACTAGTATGACTGACTTCAGAGACTGCTGACATCTGTCCAGCACTCGAACAGCGGATTTCTACATTTCCGGTAGGAATGTGATAAAGAGGACTTTGACACACCTGCAGTTTGCATTTCTGACATAGCAAGTTAGTTATGCTGGTGTGAAACTTTCTCCCACGAGTGGGGTTTTTCAGTAAGTGTATGAAATGGAAAAATAGAAGTGCAGATAGCCTGTACCAGGGTAACTACTTGCTTCTGAGACGTGCCAGTACTCTCCAGTTTAAAGTATTGTACCTCTGATGAGAAGTGCAGGTACTCTCCCTCTCAAAATAAAGAAGTGCAGGTGCTCAGTACCTGCCTTTTTAAGGCACTGTTTCAGTATGCGTATGAGTACCATTCTATCATCAAATGTGTGACACCCCGAATGATACTTTCTCACGACTAAAACCCAGCAATAAAGGCCATGTAAAGATGTAAAGTATTGCAGATTTGTGAACACCCACAAACTTCTCACAAACTATTTCCTTGGCAACACTTGAGGCTGGTGATGAAGGTGCTGGCATGCTCATTTTATGAAGTTGGAAGTGCCATCAATGCATGTACAAATTATGCTGTTGGCAATCAGGGTTGGAATTGTGTGTTTAGTTTTCACCTCTTGGCTCATAATCATAAGTCATAAGAGTGAAATGTTTTTTTTTTTTAGAACTTAATGCAACCTGCCTTGCGTTGTTGCTGTTTAGTAAGGCCCACAGATGCGTCCCCTTAGAGGACAGTGCAAATCGGTACCGCTTTAGTAGCAATCACAGCATACAATACTCCCATCAGAAATGAATTGCTAAAGCTGATGAATGGAGATTGCGTTTTGCCTACATGCAGTTCCACAGAGACCCTCACTTTCAGTCAAAAACGGCTAAGCCAATTTCGTGTTGTGACCCTTCAAAAGAAGCATCAAGATCAAACGAATTCACCAGAAATGTCAAGTTTTGAACAGTATTTCAATGTTACACTTCTCTTGTTGCAACTTTGACAGTACTCTAGTAATTTTAAAGCATTATATTAGTAAACAACACTGTCAATTGGTGTGCTTAGCACGATTGTGTTTACAGGTAGAGGGATACGCCCATGTGAAGGACCTTGACCATGAGTATGTGACAGAATTGTTTGTTTGCCTGTTTTCAAGTGATGACTGCTAGATCCACATGGCTTGGGGATTTGGGAATTTATACTTAACCTAAACCTCAAGCAACAAGTTCACCTCCCGGCCCAGCTCATTGCCTGGGGCAGCAAGGCAGTGCTTTTTTAGGTTTCCCCTGCACATCAATCTTGTGTACAAAAAAGTCTTAAAAGGGGCTTAGAACCCAGGACCTGCCCAATACTTACCTGAACTTACCATTGGTTCATTACAATGTCGCTCTAATTTATACACTTTTCATTGGTCAGCACAAATCACTTCCTGTTCTGCTTGCCTGTCCATGCCATGTGATGGAGCTTGGCCCAAGTGCAGCTTCCGGTCACTGTCTAGGGGTCTGTGTCCTTCCACTGCCTACACATCCTGAAGGTACTTTTTTTTTATTATTTGCTATCGAGCACTCCATACGAGTGCATCTGTAGGCCATCTTCTCTCCTTCGTGGTGCTCTTCTCACATCATTCTTGCTATAAGCACTTGTTTATTCTAATCTCTTCTTCACCCTGCACCCTCACCAGCACTATCCATCGTCTTCCCTCCCTTCTCCCATGTCGGTTGTTGTCCCTCCCTCCTCCCGTGTCCTCTTCTGGCCATATTCAGTTTCTCAGCAACCCGACTCTCTCCTCCCACCGTCCATTTCTCACCACTTCGACCCCCCACTCTTCCCACCACCTGTTTTTGCCAGGGAGTTTGTGATCTCAGTGATCAGAGACCGGGCCTAAAGTATTTTTAGCTTTAAGTAATTGCTGTGTTTGTATTTTGCTCCCGCCGTCGATTTCTCACCATCCCCGACCCCCCTCCTCTGACCGTCTGTTTTTAACCGTAAGTTTGTGATTGCAGTGATCAGAGAACGGGCTTAATGCCTTTTTAGGTCGAGCCTCGAGTAGCGCGCAGACTTATAGTTAGGGAGTTTCAAAAGCTGACCAGATGCTCGTGCGTCATGGCCTTTTTCCTGCGGTTACGCGCGCAGGGCCGACATCTGTTTCCCATTATCGTGCCCAGACGCGGGCGCGATAATTGGAAACACATGCCTGCCGTGCGTGTAATCGCAGGCAAAAGGCCATGACGCACGAGCGTCTGGTCAGCTCTGCAGGCTGCCGCGCTCGCTCGTTACCTTAAGCATTTTTTTTTTTTGTCCGGACTATCACCAGCTCCCATGAAAACCAAACCTGCACTCGCTATTTCAAGCTGGCCCATCTGGCAGTGCCCGAAAGGCCAGTGCAACAGTAAGTGCCAGGCCGAACACACTTCTTCCGTCTTCTGCTCCGTTGTGCTTGGTGTCCGGAATACATGTTGTGCAAGACCTTCTCAACAGGGCCGTCAGAGCATCTGCTCCCACAGCGTGCACAAGTGATGATTTGCGATTATAGTGGAAAAGAATGAAAAGCAGCTGTTTGTGTGTGCACGACTGCTTTTGATGATTTCAAATTCCAATATTGTAATGCGTGTAATGTTAGATACTGCTCTGCGCTTATTTAATTTGAAAGGAAGAGAGAGTAGCAACACTTTTCAGCAGGGGTGCAATACTTTTCACGGACGAGTACTAGCACTCTTCACTAGCAAACCGGTACTCTGTGGTGGTGATTGCCTGCAGTTTTTTTTTTACTTCCATTGCAAGCACTGACTGTAATCGAGATAAACTAAAAATAAAACTGAAATAAACTAAAAATAAAACTGAAACCGAACTTTGTCTTGTAAACACTTGAACACTCCGAAACCTCACGGACCTTGAAACCCAGCAGCAGGCAGACGCTGCTGTAAACCAGCAGGCACGCGCTGCTGTCACATGGGCACCATGCGGAAGAGAGTCCTGTGGGGCCGGCGTCCACGAGACCTTCTCGTGTGTCTTTGAGTAAACACGGCCAGGGCAGCAGCCAATGAGAGCCAATCACGGCCCTCCGGCTGACGCCGCACAGCTCGACCTTATTTACAGGTGCGCCACGAACTGACAGGGGTCTCTTGCACACGAGACAGAGCAGGTGACAGGAGGGCGCTGCACGGAAAATGTAGATCGTGCGCGTACCAGGCTTTTCAGAAATAATCTCTCAATGCGTATCAGCGGGGAGCTGGACATGTTCTCCGGGAAATATTTTTACAGCACGCAGTGTTTCGCTCTAAGACAGAATCAATGAACAATGCATAGCTGTCAAGGTTTCAGATTGCTATGTGTAACATTTTCATAATTTAAGAGTAATTATGAGTGACATTTCAATGACTATGAGTGACACTTTCTCCCGGGCAAAATCAAGCAGTGAAGACGAGGGAAACTATAAATATCAGAAATTACTCCAATTTGAGCAACGAGAAATTCTAGGAAGATCTTAAAACATATCTGCAAAGCACCAAAAACGGAAGGAAGGGCACCGCACTAACCAGAGACAGACTGCGTGGCTGCAGGTCTCAGTAAGAGAGGGCAGGCAGGCACTGCTGATGTTCTCATTGATGTGTTCATTCATGACTTGAGCTAGCCCAAAAAGGACATTTTTTAGCATAGCAAGTGCAACTAGGAGATTATGCCGTCACTCAGTCACAGGCATAATCGGTTGCTAATGCAATAAGGTAAAAAAAGAATGCTGGGAAACAGCAGCGCAAAACTTGACAGTGTTTTACTCAAAACACTTGGTAGTGCAAACAAACACAAATTGCACTGCCAGTCTTTTCTTAGTTTTAAAGACAATCTTTTGCAGTCATGTCACTATTTTATCGGATCACTAATGAAGAAACCACGCCACCCACAATGGTATTATTCAAAAAATTATGCAGAAACCACATCACACTTGCAAGACAATAGGGTTATCGCACACTTTGAGGCTTAGCAGGAAACTCCAGGTATTTGTATCTCTGTGGGCCACATTTTATAGCACTACCAACATGCCGACCTCGTGCCCCTTCCCTGTTTGTAAAATACACTCCCATTCAAACATGGCCCCGGACCACCGTGCGAATCGTCAGCCAATAAAATGCGGAGCCATCTGATTTCAGCAGTTCGTAATCGGATAGCTGGAGTGGGGATTGTCCAGAGTAGACTATTCTTTCCTTGCTCAAACTACGTCTCAAAGTAAGCAGCGTAAGTCTATGATTGCATGAAGCTGGCAGGAAGTCTTTATTCTGTGTTGACATTTAGCACTCAGAAAACAAACGGCTGACTGTTGTGGTGCAGTACGACTTATGCAACATTATCACCATGACCTGGTAAAATGAAAGCGGATAAAATTAAATGTTGAAGTTGAATTTTGTGCATATATATTATATCATTCACGTATCCTAATTGCTATGTGAGTCCTAGTCCAGGATGTCCCTGGGACCCGTCCAGTAACAAACTGTCCTCACTCCTGGCGGCCGCTGCAAACCGGGTCACTGACTCCTTCTCTGTCTTCCTCTGCTGCGTTAAGAACTGAATTCCGCAGGGTGCAGCACAGCTGACAGCAAGCTGCGGCCCGGGCCGGTGCGAGCGCCATGATTATCATTAGTTTGCGGGCGCGCAAATTCAGCCTCCTGCCTCCCACACCAGCACGCAGGATGTGACGTCCCCCGCGCGCCGACGTGTAACACACAGTCTGACTGGGCCCAGTGACATAAGACTGACAAGTGAGAGCCATTCCGCGGGAACATTAATAATGAAGCACAGTCCTGCCAAGTCAAACGTAGTCTTAGCAGGGAGTGTGAGCCTGCCAGCGCTGAGCAGCCTTAGCTCAGCTGTGAGCCCCAAGCCTGGTAGAGCAGCGCACCCGCCATAGGCTGCGCACTGCCAGCTGCCCCACTTAGGTTTTAGGCAGGCTGCGTTTCAGTAACAGACACCATGCATATGCGTGACAATGCATTTCAGTGCGGTAATGCGGAGTACCACACTGAAATGCGTTAGTCTAACGCCTAATGCGTGATACTTGGCAGCAGTGACAATGGTACTGGCCTATAGGCAGGACCACTAGAACTATGCGGCAGAGGAGGGCAAAATGATGCTGCAGAGTTGAGTATGATGTGGCACATTTTGTATTAGCATTGCTTCATTATCATCGTCATTTTTAAGCTTGGTAACCCTGTTTGGGTATTGGTTGCACCTCATTAGTACCAGTTTAACACCCAAACCTAGCAATAAGCAACAGAAAGGTGACCAGTCCAGTTTTGCAAAGGGCCTTCCACCATACAGCATCACATGTTGCGGCTCTGAGTGTTCATTGGTTCAGACTACAGGTAAGAACGCCCAACCAACCGAAAGATAGAGGCAAGGGGGAAGTGTACCTATAACTGTATATATACTAGGATAGTGATGAGACACACTACTATGCTGGTCGCTGACGGATGGATCCCTGGAAAAAGCCTACTGATTGGTTCAGCGTCCCTCACGTGGACACAAGTTTTCCCAACGGATTATTTTAACCATCATAAAAGAAAGTTCACAATTGTTCTGGAAGAAAAATAGTTCTCCTGCTATGGATAATACATGGACACTTAGAAGAGACTAGTCCTCCTTGCCCAAATAACCCTGTAGGGAAGGATGAAAGTAAATCACTGGTAGCTACACTTACTTCTATCTGTTCTCCCATGCTTGGGCATCTGTGTCCCAGACGAAACCAATCACACATGTTCCCTAATCCCAGACCAATACAGCAACCTGGGTCATGCCGCCTCATGGCACAAAAACAGAGCACGCTGCAGCATGCTGGTGTTTTCTGGGTAAGAAGATATATTCTTAATAGGGTAAAAACAAATGCATGACAAAATCCTGTCCGCTGCTGGAGAAAGAACATTTCTGACATACCCTGTGATTTTGGGTTTTCCTGAAAACACCAAAACACCAAATCAACAGTTTGAAATGGCCCATTGCCTTGAAAACCGCTACAGAAATTGTCTAGTGGAATTATTTTAAGTACTTATTTTATTTTATAGCACCATCTTTAAAAAGAGACAGAAAATAAATCACCCTGTGAAGTGCAGGCAAAAATCTTTGTTAAAGATAAAATACTAATAAACACACTTTAAAAAGCTTTGTCACTACAGAGGAAGGAACTATTTTAAGCGAGGTGAACGTTGTGCACAAGCATTTTGCAGTCACTCAAAGTCAAGGGCGCCAACGGGTAAAGTAGGCTGATGCATTGTCCCGTGCTGTACGCTGTGGTGGTTGAAAACAAAAAATGTGAATGACATTTCAACAGACCAATAAATAAAGCCTGCTGATCCTCTATGCATGTATATTATGTAGAATTTATTTGGAGAACAAAAGTCTGGCAAAACAGCTAAAGCTGTCGCAAAGTGCAGATTAAACAAGCATTGGCATAGCCAATAGGTCTCGCCTTTGGGACCTTATAAGTGTTGAGCCCTGCAACGGTTGATGTTGTTGCACCAAGGATATTGTGCTGCATAACTAAATACTTATAAGGTCCCAAAAGCGAGACCTATTGGCTATGCCAATGCTTGTTTATTTAGTTATTGTTATGTTTGTATTTTGCTCCCACTGTCCATTTCTGACCACCTCGACTATGCTCCTCCTGTGATCGCAGTGATCAGAGAAAAGGATTAAGGCATTTTTATTTTTAAATTATTTCTGTGTTTGTATTTTGCTTTGAACTAATTGTTATTTTAGTGTGGCGGTTTCAGGGTGTGTCACAGTATTGTTACCTAATACCGTTCTTGTTTTGGCTCAGTGTAAAATTTTACCTTCTTGCATCCATAAACATAACAATGCATTCATTATGTGCATTGTATTTGCAAAGAGGCACTAGCCTTTCCGATGATGAAATAAGATGGCCGCAAAACATTGACAAAGCCAATAAAGTTTGCATAAGCAAAACCTATTGGCTTTGCTTTGAGTGAAATGCAATTTATTGAGATTTTAAGAACATGGAGGGATAATGCAAATACAAAAAAAAATGAAAAGTATCTTACAAACAATAAAGGGAACATTTTCATGCTAGAAAATAGATGATTTATTAGTGGGGCAGTACAAAACACACATTCAGACAAGCATTGGCAAAGCAGCTGGGTTTGGCTTTGACTATGTCTTTTATGGCATCATTGAAAGCATATTAAATTAAATTTAGTAAACTAATAAGAATGTATCTATGTTTTTCGGTTCCACATCTTGGATCTTCCCATAGTAGCATTGTATGTTCACATGTTTCTATTAGCGTAGATGAGCCCTTTTCCTTTGTGTGGAAAGCATGAGAAACTATTTTACATCAGCACCTGGATGCCCTCGTGGGTGATTATCCGCACTATACAAATCTTGATTAATTGACTGATATCTGAAAAACAGACTTTAACATCATACAATTAATTTTTTCTCTCATTCATGCATTATATGTGCTAAGCAAGTTCTTTGTTTTGCACTGCAGGGGGAGTTTTTTATTTGCTTTTGTTATTGTTGGACTAGGGGACATGAGGCTCTGTACAACCCAAAGATGTTAAATGTCTGTCCTCTTTTTATCCAGCACGCTATGAATGGCAAACAAGCTAGGATCAGGATAGATGCAGTTTTACTATACAGCCGACCGATGTTCTCTTGGGAGAGTACAATTGCCTGAAACCTGATTTTGCACTAAATGAGAAAGAAAACACAGCACTGCATTGTACCCAGCTCCACTTTTTCCTGAAACAAGTGCAAGCAAACCTATTAACTTCGGCACAGTCACATTTGCCATAAATTGACATCCACCATTAAAATGTTCCTTTCTTTTTAGGGACTAGGATGTGCATCCCCGTGGAGAATGGCAACTGCATGACTATTCCAGGATGACTCTAACATCCTTGAATTTTTGCACACAATACATGTAACAGCAACACCAGTGTATTAGAAAGAAACAAAGCTGCTATAGTTCCTCCAGTTATTACTAGAGGTTCCTCTCAAGTCAAACATAATTATTGCTTGAAATATAAATCACAGGCCTGATGGGTTGTGGCTTCAAACTATAAATGTGCATGTACATTGTTGCTACTGTAATGCCTTGTGCTTATTTTCCTAAACGACAGGATACATTAATACACTAAAGTTGTTTGATTGTGATGAGTCAACATTGCAACTTTAATAAAAATCAAGATATTTATTGGAAGTAGTTAATTACATTCTACAATGCATAAAGACTTGCAGTCAATGCGGAGTAAAAATGTCTAAAATGTTTTGCTTCCAGGGAACAATCTTTTAGGTGTATTTATGCATATTGTGCTATACTATCAACAGAGGTCTTCATAGAAAAGTTGTACAATGTAGATGGAAAACTTGTTGCAGTCTGCTACCAACAGAAGTCCTCGCAGGCGAGTATGATGAAGATGGAAAGCTGCAGTCGCACTATGTTACCAATAGAGGCCCTTACAGAAGAATGCAGTGGAGATGGAAAGCTGCCCTTGCGCTATACCACCAATAAATGTCTTTACGGAAGAGGACAATGGAAATGGAGATGCAGTTGCAATGTACTACCAATGGAGGATCTCACAGAAGAGTTCAGTGAAAATGGAAAGCTGAGGGGGTGTGACTTCAAGCTAGAAATTTGCATGTACGCTCTTGCTAATTTAATGCATTGTGCTCATTTTTCTAAAGGCTAAATAAACATACCACAGCTTTTTGATAGTGATAAGCCAACTTTGCAACTTACAATAAATCTACTGAGTTTTATGGAAATAGTTGATGAATCCCTACTATACATATGGACTAGCACTCACTGGGGAGTACGTGTCTAAAGCATTTCATTCATGAGGAACTATTTTTTGGCTGTATGTAAACATGAACAAGGGCAAAATACAGTCACTCAAAGTGAAGGTATCCAGTGGCTGAAGTGGGCTGGTTGATTGAACTCTATTTTGTGCTTTGGCACAAGGGAGCCTTATTTGAGTGACATTTGAACAGACCATTGGCAACAAAAAATTGCTGACTGCTTCTATATATGTATATATTTTTCTATGATATTTTTGGGAAAACATGAGGCTAAAAGAACAGGTAAAGCTGTCTTTAGGCCAGACCTGTAAAGCAGAACCTGTCTACAATTAAAAAGTCTGAGCATTTTTACGTAATAATAGAACAGTAAGGCTGGCTCCATTTAAGGCTGATTAAAGTAAACAGGAGGATGAACAAACCCTCTCTATACATAGGTGTGGGAGGTAAATATAGCTCCTACAGTTGAAGCAATGGCAATCAGCCAGCAAATTAACTCTGAAGGCAATGCCATTGGAATCCTAAATCACTGCACCGAGAAGGAAAAGTGAGATTGTCAACAGACTCTGATGAATGGTTGCTGAGGACAGCTATCCAAAGCAAACATCCCAGTGTAGGCAGCATGCAGCCCTTGTGTAAACAAAGCACATTGGCAGCATGTGATGAACCCCAAACAACATATGATTAGTATGTATTTCATCAGCTGAACTTGTCTAGAGGGCAGGCCCCACCACGAAACCTGAGCTTGTGCAATGATTTACAAGCACGGCCTACAATGGGAGCCACTTCACTGAATTTTTAGTGTGGCTCAGATCTTATGAGCAGCTTCTTTCAGGTAAGTTGCCAGGCTTGTCCTCTGGATGCCTTACCAACGTGTGTGATAGTCCATGAACAATGTTAATGTTAATGTTAAATTGGACTTGTAGAGCGCTTATTACCAGCAGGTCTCTAAGCGCTTCAAGAAGAACAACGTCAGTTCCAAGGAGAATACTGTCAGATCCAGAAGTGTCAAGCCCATGCTTCCGTAAATAAAAGGGTTTTGAGTTCTTTTCTGAATGGAAGGAGACATCTTTCTGCCCGAAGCTGGACCGGCAACCTGTTCCAGAGTGGTGGTAATAGGACAGAAAATGCCCGGCCACCTTTGGTAGTGTAATTGAATCGCGGGCATTTTAAGAGGCCTTCCATGGAGGACCTTAGTGAGCGGCCGGGGACGTATTTCTCCAGGCGTTCCTTGATGTAAATGGGTGCCTGACCGAATAGGGCCTTATGTGTGATGCAGAGGCCTTTAAATTTAGCCCTCTGCTTAATTGGCAGCCAATGAAGTTGTTGCAATAGGGGTGATGCCCGCGTGCGCCTCGGTAGTTTGAAAATTAACCTGGCAGCATCGTTCATCACCACCTGAAGTTTGCTCACCAGTGAGTCTGGTAGACCGATATAGAGCGCATTTCCGTAGTCCAGCCGAGTCAGGATCAAAGCGGACACGACCGTCTTCATGGATGAGAAGGAGAGAATAGGGGAGAGTCTCCTCAGCTGCCTTAGTAGGCCAACACAAGTTCCAAACACGGTGGAAACTTGATTGGCCAGTGAAAGTTTGGCATCAATTTTGATTCCCAGACTTTTTACCACCGGAACTGGGGCTGGATTGTCACCCAGTTCGTGCGGCCAGAACAGGGAATTCCAAGGGTTACTCTCAGTGGTGATGGCCAAAACCTCAGTCTTGTCCGGGTTAATCTTGAGTGAGTTGGCCGTCATCCACTTAACCGTGAATCGCAATATGTCTTGCGCCCGGGAGTGGGCCTGCGGCGTGTTTTCTATTTGAAATATGATTTGCGTGTCATCCGCATAATTGAATACCTGGCAGTCCATCAAAGCCAGGGCCTTTATCAAAGGTCTGAGGTATATGTTAAACAAGAGGGGGGATAGCGCTGACCCTTGTGGGACTCCACAGGGGGTGGACCCCCTCTCTGAGACCCAATCGCCCATCTGAATTTTTTGGGTGCGGTCGGTCAAGAATGAGGCAATCCATTGAAGTATTGGGCCACCAATCCCAATATTATGTATTCTTTCCAGGAGAAGAGGGTGGCTGACCGTGTCGAACGCTGCCGACAGGTCTAGGAGGACTAGGGCACATGGCTTCCTGTTGTCTGATGAGATCCTCATAACGTCAAGCACTGACAGCATCACCAGTTCAGTACTATGGTGAACAAGACCCAGTAGTGAATGAACACACTCAGACTCGAGAACCATGAACAACCCATCTATGTATTCATATTGTAGGGCACCCTGCTGCCCTTCCTTGAACCTCGGAAGGAGGAAATAAGTTCCCAAAAATTGATGAGGTAATAATTATCATAGACAATGTGCAATGATGTCCTGTCATTACAGCAAGGGCTGTCACCATCTCATTGTGCAGTCATCGCTCAGCTAAAAACTTTGCAACGTATATTTTAGATGTATGTAACATACAATTTACGTCTGTTTTGCTACATACATGACGTACAGAGAGCTGAGATGTGTGATTTTATGTTTTAATTAGAGCACTGAAGCGACCTCATGACTGTCTGAGTACATCCAAAACAACAATAAATTAGATATTAGCAAAAAAATTGAAAATAACAATTACCTATTGTAAATTAGATACATATTTCCAAATAGTAGGATTTATCTGGCCACATAAATGACTCAAAAATCTAATATTTTACAACAAAGGCAAGCTAATTTTGCTGCGTGCCTTTAAAAAGGGGACTTTTTAAACAAGCAAAAAAAGACATTCTGGGCCTCATTTCGGTGTCAGGTGGAATTCCTTCCGCCCAACACCGACTCGGCCCTGGTACCGACCGACACCCGGTTGGCGGTCCCGAACGGCCAATTACAATTCGACTGAACACTGTTCGGTCGCATTGCATTTTTCTCAATGGGAGATCGTGTTATGGCCGGAAACCGTCCATAACACAAGCTCCCTCAGGGATCAACAGGGCCCCCTCAGCCGTACACCCAAAGAGGGCTCTGCTGGGGGCCCACAAAGTAGAGTTCCGACAGCCTTTCCTTGTCTGAAAGGCCGGCACGGAAAGGCTGCCGAAACCAGACATTGTAATCTCAAGGGCGGAAATGCTTGCCCTTGAGATGATAGGCCGGATTCTGACTGGCCTACGGGCTCTCCGACTGAGAGATGATTTGCAATTCCAGCCTTGTGTCTCTGACACCAAAATGACAAAAATCCAATAAGTAGAACCTGAGATATAAAGACCTGGTTATTTACTGCATAATTTCGTTATATTCAGACTCTAGCCTTTACATAATCTCAGTGATGGTATGCTGTTGGATGACAAGCACCTAGACGCCTTAGGGTATTAGCTGCACTAAACAAATAAATAAATTAATAATGCCAAAAAGCACTAAGTGCCCACAAGGGAGATCTGGTTGCGCTGGACCGGGACAAAATCAAAATTTCAGGCAGACCATGATGGAGCTCTGGTCGGCTACAGAGGACCAGGTTGAGCCCGCTGAGCAAAAGTGCCTTAGTTCTGGCTGCGTCCACATCGAAGATCCTGTTGACGGAGAGGCTGCGGAGTGCAGAGGGGGCGATGCACAGATGTCGATCCACAGATTTGGCGGCGATGCACCGGTCCTGGTGGCACAATAGTGACAATGCATCGGCTGTGATGCAATTTGGAATTTCAGTTTCGATGTTGATGCTGTTGTTGAGGGAGATGAGAGAACTTTACTTGAAGGGCGTCGCGCAGTGGTGGTTCTGAAGGCAGAGAGGTGGCTCTGAGCCATGCAGATACATTGATGCATTGGTTCTGGTCCACGCAAACAGGGGCGATGCGCTGGTTCCAAACAGCACATTGTCATGAATCAGTGCTAGCCATGCAGTAGCAGCAATGCTCTGGTTCCGTCTCCGCAGAGGCAGTGAAGTGTTGAGCAAGCACCTTAGGCCCACTTTCAAGGGTCCAGGACTGAGTTGCACCACTTGGCAGGGTGGACTCACAGATGGCAGAGTCCACGTGCAGAAGCAGGATAGTTGGAAGTCTGTTATGGCCCTGAAACTTCATAACAGAAGGCTAGCCAACTAGCCCTTGGAGTCATCCTTTTTGTCAAGTGATGCAGCTCCAGTCCTTCTCACCCAGACCAGAAAGGCAGCAGGTCAGTGAAGCAAGAAAGCAGTTCAAGAGCTGCAGTCCAGCAGAGTGGCAGTTCTTCAGCAGCTCAGCAGTCCTTCTTCCTGACAGATATCCACAGGTCCAGAAGTGTACTGAAGTGGTCAGGTCTGAAGCCCAGTCCTTATACCCACTAGTGCCTTTGCAGTGGGGGAGACTTCAAAGAGGGGTCCTTGAAGAGCACAGGGGTCCACCCTTCCTGCCCTGGCTCCAGGCGCACTACAGAGGACTATGCAGCCCTGTGTGTGGACAGGACACAGCCTATTCAGGTGTAAGTGTGATGCTCTTCACTGCTCCTCCCTCCCATCATCCCAGGATGGCCCATCAAGTCACACCTTAGCTCCCATTGTGTGTGGCTGTCTAAGGGGAATATATAAAGTTCAGATGTCGCCCCACACCCAGACATTTACCTGAGACAGGCTGCAGGCACACAGGGCTAAGAGCAGAAAAATGCCATCTTTCTAAAAGTGCCATTTTAAAAATTTTAATGATAAATTTGACTTTGCAATTAAAGAGGATTTCTCATTATAATTCCATAGGTGTTAAACATGACAGATCTACATCCTTCCAATTGGAAATTACAGCTTATTAGACGTAATAAGGAATCCCCAATGTTAACCTATGGGAGGGGTAGGCCTCACAGTAGTGAAAACGAATTTGGGAGTTTTTCACTACCAGGACATGTAAATCTCAAAAGTACATGGCCAACCTTTTAATTACACAGTACTCTACTCAATGGGCTACCCAGGGCCTACCTTAGGGGTGACGTATGTGTAATAAAAGGAGAGTTGAAGGCTTAGCAAGGGTTTTTAAATGCCAAGTCGACATGGCAGCATAACCTGCACACACATGCTTTATAGCGGCAGGCCTGAGACATTGAAGGGGCTACTTAAGTGGGTGGCAAAATCAGTGCTGCAGGCCCATTAGTAGCATTTAATTTACAGGCCCTGGGCACGTGTAATACACTCTACCAGGGACCTATGGGATAAATTAAATATGCCCGTTGTGGAGAAGTCAATCAAACCATGTTTAGGGAAGTGAGCACAAGCACTTTAACACTCGTTATCAGTGGTAAAGTGCACAGAGTCCTAAGGCCAACTAAAACGAAATCAGCAAAATTGCAGGCAAGCATGCAAAACGTTCGGGGGAAGACCGCCCCATGGCTGACAGGTCTCACACACTTCAATTCACAGTATTATTGGTTTAAAATTCACTGTGTCCATTCACAATTTCTCATTCTCAGAGGCTTTAAATAATGAAACGTCAGTTTAGATATTGTGGTCTGGATTCGCAAAATGCAAAACAAGTATGCAGGCCTGCTCCTGTAGCATGAGTATGCAGTTGTAGAACTGCAAATTCTACCTGGTGGGATAACCCATTTGCTGGGCCTAAACCTTCCTTTTTAAAACCCTAAATTCACCCCTAATGGTGTTCCTACATACCCATACAACATGGTGGATGGTATTCAAAAAGTAGGATATGTGTACTTATGTGTTACATGTCCAGCTGAAAAATCTCCAAAGTCGTTTTCAGTGTGGCAAGGCTGGCTGTCCCACAGAAAAACACTGTGTTACATTATGACACCTCATAAAGCATAAATCCAGTTTGGGAATAGCTAGACTAAAAATTCATGGACTCAAAGTAATTGTATTTTATAATCCAGTCTAATGGTGAAGTTAGAGTTTAGATTACTAATTTGGAAATACCACTTTTAGAAAGCTGCAAAAAGAACAAGTGATGGATGGAATGCTGAACAATGTCTCCCTCAGTACAGAGATCTGGGTCTGAATCCATAGTTTTTTTGCTCATTACACCATTCTAATTTGGACCCAACCATACACAAATCAGTTTTGACCCTGCTCCCCATGGGAAAAGTCCAGCCCAAACTGCCAGGCCAAGTCCTCCCTGGGCTGGAAACAAGCATCCTAGGACCAGTTTCAGGATATCAGCCTAAATAGCTTGACTCCAGTGGTATGGCGAGCACAGACCCATGTCTGAGCACACCCGTCCCACAAAGGGCGACAAATGTAAAAATAATAAGTGATGGGCAGAATGCTGAACAGTGTCAAACACTCACCCCCAGTACAGAGATCTGGGCCTAAATTCATTGTTTTTTTGGTCACCATGCCATTCCAGTTTGGACCCAGCCATATGAAAATCAGCCTTGACCCTGCTCCCTATGGAAACAGTCCAGTCAGAAGAGCACCAATTCAAGTGTGGGCAAAACCTGTTTCAGAACGGTTTTTTTCAGGGGGAATTATTTCCACCTACAAAATGGCAACACTGACTCCTAGAAAGTTTTTCAGAACTTTTCACAAAATTAATCAGAGGTAACCACCAGACCGCTGCTGAGCTGCAGCCGCTGATGTCGAACTGCTATCCGACTCAACTGTCTGGTTTGCCCCGCTGAATGGATCCTGACTTCCAGACAAGTTTCTAAGTCCGTATGTAGCCAGGGCCAACTCTGAGAAGCACCCTGTTGTCGTTTTAAAGCAATCAACATCGAGATCCCCGAACTTCCAGCCAACGCTGATGCTCCCACCCAGGTCCTGCACAACAGCAGGCTGCTGTCAACAAGCCTCTCTTCAGATCCAGCTGGCACCCTGACCCAGTACGGCCCCCTCAATGAAGATTTTCTCCAAGACAAAGTCTAAGTCAGAAGGTAAACTTTCCAGGGACGAACCTGGTCCCTGTATTCACCCCAATTTCCATTGCAGGTGGTTTTAACGTTTGACTTTGAGCCTGTCTAGCATAGCCGGATACATACGGTTAGCACTTTGTTTTTTGGGGCTGGCAAACCGTAAAATTTGAAAAATCATATCTCCGGATCCCTATGTCTGATTTTGCTGTTTTTGGTGTTTATTTAAATATTACAATTATAATATTTCTATTAATTGGAGTGTTTATTTTTTATTGTGATGTTCTTTCTACTTATTAACTGCTTTTGTAGTGATAAAGGCTGAAAGCATTTCTCCTAAGTTAAAACTGTTTGCTCTGTGCTACTGCTACCAAAAGTTGAGCTCAGGTTAAAATTATTAGAAGCTATCTGGACATAGTAAGAAACAGTAACAATATTATTTGAAGAGGACTACCATCCACTTCAACTAAAAATCCACTTTCTCACAACATGTAAATACATGTGTGAATACATGTTTTCATGCATTGGGGCATGGAAACAAGGCCTACTGGCTTTCCAAATGCTTGTTCTATGCTGTCCATTATCTTCCTAACACAGCCATACATACACATTATGCTGTGTCTTTACTATGCCCCGTGTGTCTCTTAGTGTTACGCCAATTTATACACTGTATCTCACTTTTATGTTTTAGATTCAAAATCTAGATCGACAACTACATATTCCCATTTGTGAGTAGAGAGCCCCTCATTAAGGCATAGGGGTGATATATCCATCTTTGAAGGGTTTGGAATAAATGGCAATCAAGCATATGCCAATAGTGCTGAGGCCTATTTTATTGGCGTATTGTAACTGGGTAATTGTGATAGTTTGTGAAAATACTTAATAGGGAGGGCCAGAGCATACCCAAGATGACTGCTCAGTTGCAGATTCCTTGCACTCTAGCTAATCCTGGAACATCTTGTGGGTTGACACTTAGGGGTTGATTAGGATGTTGGTCGGAGATTCTTCCGCCCGACATTCGGGCAGTGTCGAGACTGACCTACCTCGGGTCGGTGGTCCGATACCGCAATTACGATGCAATCGCACATGGTGCAGTCGCTGACTCCCATTTCCTTATGGGAGCTTGTGCGGCGGTCGGAAACTGGCTGCACCACAAGCTCTCACTGAGAAATGGGAGTCACTGTAAATCCCTGCACCGTGTGCCACACGGTACAGGGATTTACAGGTGGGCACCTTAGGTACCTCCTCGGCCCCCAACCGGTGGCCGCAGAGAGAGGGGAGCCCTGCTAGGGGCCCCCAAAGTCGCTTTCCGGTAGGCTTTCCATGTCGGAAAGCCCAACATGGAAAGCCTGTCGGAAACCAACATCATAATCCCGATGGCTGAAACGCTGTCCGCACGGGATTATGTTTTGTTTCCGACTGGCCGATGGGCTCTGTGAGCTGGTCGGAAGCAAGCCGTAATGACCGGCCGGTTTGAATTCCTTCCGCCCTAATCCTAATACGGCAGTCTTAATTCTATGTGGGGATTTTAAGCCCTCACTTAGAGAGGAGGCGCATGAAGCACGATTGTCACTGTTGCTCAGGACAGTATTAGGCAATAAGAGAAGATAACTCCTGGCCCCTTCTATCCCTCATTTTGACTAAGAACATGAGCAGAGTTGAAAGCAAGGCCGTGTGGCCTGCCTGTGAGAGTACAGTTGTGCCACAAAACTCACAAAGGGTGATAGAAGGTAAGTGTGTCCGCGAGCTGTTCAGAGCCTGTGAAAATGCCAGGCGGGGTGGCCAACTATCCCCTGGGCAATGTCAGATACCAGCTTTAAGATCCCAGTGGTGCGCCCCTGGTCTTATGCCACTGCTATGGACAGATTTGTGAGGTGGGAGAGAGGTCATGGCTGTGTGAGTGACTTAGTGATATGGGGAACTATAACGATGTGCAAAATAACCATGGAATGTGATGCAGCCTGAGTAAATACCAGTGGCTGAGATGAATTCAAACATTCCATCCATACTTTTTGCATACTTCAGTGTGATGCCCTAAGTAGGGCGGGTATGCTCAGACGTGGGTCCAATGCACTCTGTTCCACCAGACCGATGATGAGCCCTAGTAAGGGCGAAACTGGTTTTCTATTGCCTGTGTTGTGGTTCAGGGAGGACCTAGTCTGGCAGTTCAGACTGTTCCTGTTGGAGCAAGGTCAAGATTGATTTGCATATGGCTTGCTCCAAACTGAGATAGCATGCTGTGCAAAATAATGATGTATTGGGATGCGGCCATGACTTATTACCAGTGGCTGAGATTAATTCAAACCTTCCGTTCAAAACAATGTACGTTTTTATTATTTTTTCTGCACATGTTTAAATGTAAAATAGCATGGTTATAAATGTTTCAATTTAAAGGGACAAACCTCTCCACTGATAAAATCCTAAAACATATTATATCTGCAGAGCTTTGAGCAAAAGTCCTGCATTAACATATTTTTAAAAAATAAAAGCAGCCGTCCTGTTCACAAGGATTTACTGCAACACAAAGTGTTCTCTGCCTTTTTAGTGATTGCAACAGATGTCTGATGTTGGTCACTTTAAAACGTTCGCAAAGAAAAAGGATAAATGGGAGGGGGGTGGTAGGTCCTTCTAAGACACTAGGAAGTTTCGATGTGAACTCTACTCTGCCCCTTTTAGATCTAAATTTGATCCAGCAATCAAAATTTAAAAACATCTTGGGAAGCCATTGAAACATGTACAGCACACAATAACTTCACATGGCAAGAGTGAAACCATGGGTTACAAGGTCACTCTGTGAATCAAACTAACATTAACAAGCATTGGTAAATGCATTAGGTTTCGCCTATGTGATTAATAATAATTTTTTTGTTGTTGCAAGTTTTAGCTTGGTGAGCAGCTGTGCAATATAAGTTACTGAAACTCCATAAAAGTGCTATGACTTGTCTATGGAGAGAACTAATGTATTGTGCAGTAACTGGTGGTAATATAATGCGGGGAGATTAGGTAAAGGGCAGAGGACAAAGAAAAAAAACATGCAGCGGCCAAGAATGTTTGAAATATGTGCAACCACGGGGAGATTAGGTAAAGGGTGGAGTACAAACCAAACAAGCACAGCGCAAGTGCTGTGCATGCAAAACCTATCAAGGATGTTATATGTTTGTCTGAATGTTGAGACTATTTTTTGTTGCAACCTTTAAAGCCTTGCCGGACGAACTAGCTGCATAGGGCGCCATTTTATCCATCTCTATTACTCAGACTGATGTAGCTATTAAAATAAAGGCAAACTGCAATCCTTTATGGATGGATTGCCTCGCTGCTGCTCTTTGCCCTGGAGAAGAGCTGGATGAGAAGATCAGAGAGTTAGTGAAAACTGGAGTACAAATATTGAGTAACCTTCCAGGCTGCATGAGTAATTGCACATTTCCATAGAGACCCTGGCGCTTGTTGGAGGCCTTGCTGGACTCACAGGGCTCGATCGCGATTGGTTGGCCAGAGGAGCACAAGGCCAAGTATATTCTGCGTATGATAATTGCGCCAGTAATTAGCAAGACCATTAACATGGACACCATGGGGCTTATTTACAAGCCCCTTGCGCCACCCGTACGTCACTTTTCCCATGTAAAAAATGACGCAAAAGTGGCGCAAGAGGCTTGTAAATAAGCCCCCATGTACTTTGGTATTCACATGAAGCCTCAAAGCCGGCCACGGCGGAGAGCAACAAAATGAATTATATCCAGCTGCATAAGCCTTTCAGATCCTCTGAGGAGGAGGCTTGTCTGGTGTTGGCCAGTGGGGGCTGGAGAGTGGAATAATTACTTAACAGTGTGTAAACAATTTAAGATCTGAAGTGCATTCTGTTTTATCCCCTTTGTCTTCACTCTTTTCCATTTTCCCTAATCGTTGAGTTTAATTACTAGTAATGGAACCCTTATAAAGCATTCAAATGCCTTTGGGCCATGTCTGCGCCATATTAAATTGCAAAAATAAAATAAATAATATACATTTCCAGTGCAGAGATTTGAGTTGTGATGGCTCCATGGGGACATGTAGTGGAGAAATTTGAATAAATGGATACCCAGGGTCACAACCTTGTCTTTACATGCTGCACCTTTCAGCATTAATCCAAGAATGTAAAAAATCTCTGACCGTGCTGCACCGGGAGAGTTGGCGGCTCTGGGCGGTGGTGGTGAGGGGTCTCCGTGCTAGTATGTGCACGATGATGTGGAGGAGAGCGGATGAAATGAGCAGCCAATGAGGACATTAGCGATGTTCTTTGGTCACTTCATGGGCCCCTGACATGGTGATAGCCTTTCAGAGGATGGGCCTTTTGTTGGATTGCATGCAGGAAGGCGTTTGGAGGCAAGCACTCATTTAGGACTGGCAGACTGACTGCTGGGACAGCGTGTTCCTAATGTAATCTGTGTATCACTACAATTCGGAGAAGCAGCTGTGAGGTCACAATAAACCAACTGAAGAAATGTTCTTCTTCGTTTTAGTAAAATCAGATTTTGTATTAATTACAAAAGTGCAAATTATCAAGTTATTATAGCAATTTGAAAAATGGATACAAGTTTATAGTTGATGTGATAAATATGTTTATTCGGTCAATTTTGGCCATAAAACATCACACATAAACATCATTTGAAATGCATAATCCATTACATTTATAGTATGATACAATCGCATCCTCTATAAATACAAGATAATAAAAATACAAGTAAAATCCATTAAACCCATCGAGAAACTATGCTCAGCTGCATTAGCTATCCTTCACAAAGTGCAGATACAATACAAGACCATTCTATGTAAACAAAGATTTCAATGGATCAATGATGAATTCAGGTCAATATAGAATCTAATTTTGAGGCATTAAGGACATCACAGAATCTTGATTCAAGTTTATAGTTAGATCTGTGGAAGGGAAAATCAATGAAAAATTATTTTTAGGACAATCTCAATCAATGACCATGAAATGATCAACTATGTGTTTTTTGTGGCGAGAGGTCATGATAGTGAGTTGGAGTGCTATACACATGCGTATTATTGTGGAAATAAAGACTTACTCAGCTTCATTATCATTTATTTTTGTTATCACCTGCGGTTGAAAAAAAACAAACGTGAGGAAGAGAGAATTATAAAAAGCAAAAAATGAGTATTTCCCCAGTGATGCAAAAACGTGTAGGACCGACGAGCTCAACAGGGCATTACTAAAGTTTGTTTCATTCAGTAGCTAAAACAACATTTTAAAGTATATCTGTTACCTTTCTTTCATGTGACAAACTTTCCATGTAATATTCTTGAGCCAGTTACCAAGGGCTTTGTGATTCTTGAATGGATGGAGGGATGAAAGGTCCAGGGAGCATTTCAATGATCGATGCACTTAGCTTCACCTTGAGGCCATACATCAATGTCTCCATTTTAAATAACAACACAGAGCTGCAGTGTCTCGTAATTGTATTTATATAGCGCTTTCTAGCCCGGGCAGATGTTGAAACACAAAAAGGAGCTAGCAATTATGTGTAACTAACATATTTTAGTATGGTGATGTGCACACCAGCATTTAAATTTGTTGTGTGAGTCTGTGATGCATGGTACTTAGCAGGACTGACAAACTTAATAAATCGGCCCCCAAATTCTCCAAGGGTTGGCGTGGCAGTTGAAACAGAAAGTGGTGTACCATCCGCTTTCCCCACAATGACTTGCGGCTTATTTGCATATCTACCCTCATTGTCACTTTTCTAGCCCTGTCAGAGGAATAAGGAAGCCATTTATTGGTTTACATTTAATATTTCATATTGATTATCGTTTACCCTACTACATTTTGTCTATTTTTGTAATATGCTTTGGCGTGCCACGAACAGTCTTAGATGACTTAAAAAATTGATCCAGTCAAAATGACGGGTGTAACGTCAAAAAACTGAGCCATTGAGGTGATAATGTCTTGACTTACTCATTATTGTAGTACATTTTATAGGATGTCTATTATGTTGTAATAAAGGTAAATATACGGCTTGATTCCTAGTCATTTTCATATTTAGCAATAAACTGTCTATAAGTAGACGATCTTGACAAGAAATAGCTGTGAGGAAGGGAGGGCAAAATCTCTTTTTACCACAGTACTTTGTTAATTGAGTGCCTATCATTGTTAACTTATCAGTGCTGACAGAGGAGTAAGAAATTAATTTAATTTCTTGTGTTTTTTGTTGAATATTGATCTTTGTTTACTACGCTTTGTCATTCCTACCAAGCTCGAGCCTAGTACTAGCATTCTTAAGTGGCTTTCATGTAATACTGGAGCAGCTCAAGACTAAGGGTTGGTCTCTGGTCAGGTCCGGTCAGGTGAGGGACCAGTCTGCTGCTCATTTCCTTGAGGAACAGGCCTCTGTTGGAGAGAGCTGCAGGTGCATTACTCGTTCACATTACAAGGGACATCTATTGGTGACGTGGCGTCATTGCAGCTAAAGGTACCATTTCCAGAGGACACCTGTCGGTGACTTGTACAATTACAGTGGATTTCAGAGCTCCATGAGGACACCTGTTGGTGGTTTAGTGCCACTGCAGCTGATGGCGCAGAGTGAAACAGACACAAGAGAACGAGGCACACACTGGGTGCTTTCTCTAGAACGCTGAACTGTGTCGCAACAAGGCAGCCACAAGGAGATTACATAAAGAGTGTGCTGCCAGATGTTGTAAATGGATGCTCTAAATGCGTGCTGTGCAGGTCAAAACCTTTAAAAATAGTTCCAGAAAAGCAGATGGAAACAGTACTTTGGCAACGAGAAACTGATAAGAGAAGCACACAGAAGAACAATATGAGGAAACAATGTGGTACAGAATGCAGCACACATAGAAAAAGGAGAAATAAAAGTATTTCTCATTGTTGCGCCACTCCTACTCCACCCCTAGGGAGGCGTAGGATTCTGACGCATTCCCAGCTTTACAAAACGTTGTCAATCTGGGAATGTGTCAGGTTCCATAGATGTTGCGTGGGAACAGCCACAGCAATACACATTGAAAGCCCCTTTCATGCAGAGTAATGCGTGCAAGGGGCCCATATTTACAAGGCCATAAAAAGTCACGCAGGGTGACTTTACGTGGCCTTGTAAATATGGGCCCGTTGTAAATATGGGCAAGCCATTGAGCTACCGGTGTGTCAGTAAAAGTGATGCACCGGTGGCAAAATGGGCTTGTAAATAAGCCCCTTAGGGCCTCATTTATGGCATTTTGGTGTAGGGCAGCACAGCAAGGCACCTTGCTGCGCTGCCCTACGCCAAAGTGAATTGGCAAGAATGCACCATTTGTAAGCAATGCAGTGCATGCCTATCCTTTCTGCCTGTGCTGGCGCTGTTTCGGCAGTCTTGCGCCAACATAGGTACCCTTGCACTATTGTGCTAGGGTGTCTCTGTTGCAGGGATGATTGTTTTTGTGCAGGAAGGGGCACCTTTCCGCACAAAAACAATCCTAAGAGGTGTTTTTCTCGTTCTATGAGGAAGAAACATGGAGAAATTATGTTATTTCATCTCGTTACACCTCACCTTGGGAGGGGTACGGATTTGGCACTTCCCCAGGTTTACACACCCATGGAACGCCTCCCAGGCGTAGAATAAGGCAATGCAGCGTTTTGCGCTGCGCAACCTTACTGCTGATTTATTAGGCCCCTGAAAACCATGCAAGGTGGCTTTGTGTGGCTTCATAAATCTTTATGAGAGCCCTGTGTCACATATGTATCACTTTATGTGGGGCAAAAGTGATGCAGGGCTCTCATAAAATAGCCCCATCGTTTTTCCTCCACAGTTTTATAAATATGACCATTCAATTATTTCCCTTTCATGTCCCCAACTACTATAGGCACATTTACAAGACGCTTGCACAGACGGAGTGTCACTTTTTATGATGATTCGGTGGCGCAGGCCTCTCAATCATATCTATTAGGCAACGCAAAGCCACCGTGCGTGACTTTGCTTGGCCTCCTAGATATGGAGTATGGCAAGGCAGCACAAAGTGCTGCCTTGCCTCACTCTACGTCAAGGAGGTGTTCCATGGGCATTGCAGTGGGTTTCCCAAGCAACACCCATGTGCTTTGACACATTCCCAGATTTACGAGGATCTGTAAACCCGGGAATGTGTCAAAACTGTGCGCCTCCCCAGGTGAGGCATAACGTAGAGAAATAACTTTATTTCTCCTTGTTTATTCCTCTGTGTGTGCTGCATTCTACAGCACACATAGAAAGAAGAGAATTACTCCATTGATTGTTTTTGTGCAGGAAGGTATCCCTTCCTGCACAAAAACAATTGTGCCAACAACGCAGAAACCCTTGCACCATGGTGTAAGTGTGCCTGCATTGGGGCTAGGCACCAATTTGTGCTCCGGTGCAGGTTAAAAGGACAGGAATGCACTGTATTTCATTAATGCAGCACATTACTGCCCTTTCCTTTTGGTTCAGGGCAGCCCAGCAAGAAGCCTTGCGGCACTGCCCTGCGTCAAAACGTTGTAAATGAGGCCCTTAAGCTGCCCAAGTAATGCACATTTGCTCTGACACCGATTTGCAATGGCATTTCTAATGGAGATGTTTATTACTCATTTTATTTACTTACTTCATAGTCCAACATGTTTCCATTCTGAGGGGGTAAAATTCCCAGCTACCAAGACCTTTGCATTTCTTGTCTGTTATGACCGTCTGATACCATGTGAAAAGTGCTGAAGAGACTTATTTCAACTAAGCGGGAAAAGCAGTGAAATAAGTCAAGAAAAATGTTTTCCAGACTTAAGTTAGAAGACCAGTGAGCGGGAATGGGGAGTCACAAAAGCAGTTAGTAGTACGAGAAGTAACTCTAAGATGCCTTTGTGATTTGGCCCCGAAACTTTCAAAGAGGGCACAGTCCTCTCTATTTCTGCAACCTGTATATGAATATTCACATTTTATTCACATTTTAGGGGATTTGGGGCTAATTCTGGTAAGAGTATGTAGAAGAGTACTACAGGAGTACTACTTTAGGAACTCTAACATGCCTTTGTCAAGAGGCCCCTACGACTACAAATAAGGAGCTAAGGGGCATATTTACAAGCCCCTAGCATCATTGAAGCATCACTTTTTTTGACGCTCCGGTAGCGCTGTGTGCTGGCCCATATTTGCAAGGCCGCAAAAAGCCACTTTGTGTGGCTTTACACAGTCTTGTAAATATGGCCCTCTTTCACGCAGTACTCTGCGTCAAAAAGGCAGTCATGGGTGTTGCTGTGGGTGTTCCCACGCAACACCAATGGCTTTTTGACACCGCCCCAGATTTACAAAAATTCGTAAATCAGAGGTAGCTCCAAAAACCAGCACCTTTCCAGGGTTTTAAGTGGCTCAACGTGGAGAAAAATACTTTTATTTCTCCTCGTTTTTTGCTCTTTCTATATGTGCTGCATTCTGCACAAACATAATCATCCCTGCAACGCAGGCACCCATGCACCATGGTGCAAGGGTGCCTGAGATGGCGCATGGCTGCTGTGTGTGCGCTGGTGCAGGGGAGAGCACAGGGATGCAGCGTATTCTTGTAAATACAGCGCATCCCTGCGTTTTTGAAAAGACGCAGCTCGGTGCAGCAAAATTGCTTGCGACCCCGTTCTGCGCCATTTCATTGTAAATATGCCCGAGTTTCAGTAACTAATGCGGAGGCTGTGCATCCCATGCATCTTGCAGAGCAACCAATCAAGTGCAAGCAAGGCCAACCAGCTCAGTATTCGTACATAATAGATAAGAGTGTCAGAGCTGCATGGGATTGGCAGGAACATACCACCGTGTGGGTTCTCTTCCTAAATGGAAGGACGTGTTCACTGACTTCCAGTTGTCCAGACAAGTGCTGAGTGAGCACCTACTGAAATCCCTGAACGTGTGAAAAGCAGAGTTTGGCCGGATTCAGCATAGCAGAACTGATGCTATAAATACAGAGGGAGATGGGCGAATGTTGAATAATGCAGCCTCGCTTCCTCTTTCATAACATGTTCCTCTTTGAAGGGGCTCTTCGTAAAGTTTCCCACATGCACTTGTCTCCCAAACCGGAAGAGCATCTGAAGAAAAGGAAAAGAAATAAGAACCGCAGTGAAACTAGAAACAGGAAGAAAAATGGTATGTTGGAACTGATGGCTGGTGAAATTAGACTGTTGATCTCACTGAAACAACTATCTAATTGTATAACAGAGCAGATTAAAATGCAATTGTTTGCCGTCACAACTGAACACACCATCAAGCTCCAAAGATCCTTCTGCATTATTAGATCTTCAAGGAGTAAGCAAGCGCCTGTCATGCTGACGATGTTCACCACAAGTGATTCTCAATAAACGAATATAAAAATAAATTATAAACATAGGTATTTGGAATTAGGTATACTCTTTTTCAAATGGATTCGTTCAGAAATTAAGGCAATTTCTCTGAACTATACCCAGGCAATCAAAATGTGACCAGTCATCACTGAGAGTCTTGAACAGACTTTTATCAGATATTACAGCAGTTGTTATAGCTTTCTTTCTTTCTTTCCTTCATTCTTTCCTTCTCCCTTCCTTCCTTTCTTTCTTTCTTTTTTCTTTTTTCTTTCTTTCTTTCTTTTTTCCCCTTCTTTCATTCTTGCCTTCTGTCTTTCTTTCTGTTCCCTTTTTATTGCTTTCTATCTATCTCTTTCTTTCTTTCTTTCCTTATTTTCTTCTTTCTCGCTTTCCTTCTTGCTTCCCTTCTCTTTCTTTCTTTCTTTCTTTCTCTCTTTTCTCCTCTCGTGCCTTCTCTCTTTACTTCTCATTCTTTCTTTCTCTCTTTCATTCCCATTTCTTTCTCTTGCATTCTTTCATTCTTTCATTCCTTCTTTCCTGCTCCGTTTTTTCTTTTACTTCTCATTTTCATTCTTACTTTCCTTCCTTCTCTCTCTCTTTCTTTCTTTCCTGATTTCTTTTTCTTTCCTTCTTTCTTTACTTCCCTTTATTGCACCAACCCAGGCCCTCGTCAGTAGCAGACTCGACTATGGAAACGCCCTCTACGCGGGAGCCCCGGCCAAGCTCATCAAACGACTGCAACGCATTCAAAACGCCTCTGCACGCCTGATCCTCAATGTACCACGCCACAGCCACATCACCCCCCACCTGAGAAACCTGCACTGGCTCCCCGTCAACAAGAGGATCTCCTTCAAACTCCTCATCCACGCACACAAGGCACTCCACAAGACCGGCCCAGCCTACCTCAACAGACGACTCTTCTTCTACATCCCCAACCGCCAGCTCCGTTCCGCCGACCTCGCCCTCGCCACCGTCCCTCGCATCCGAAGAACAACCACCGGCGGCAGATCCTTCTCCCACCTCGCCGCCAAGACCTGGAACACCCTCCCACTCAGCCTACGACAGACCCAAGACCTGCTGACCTTCAGGAGGCTACTCAAGACCTGGCTGTTCGACCAGTAGCGCCCCCCACCCTTTTTCCCCAGCGCCTTGAGACCCTCGCGGGTAAGTAGTGCGCTCTACAAGTTCTTGATTGATTGAAGCCGGATAATCCAAACCGGGCCTCTGGCGTTTCCCCACGAGGCTGGAAGGGTGGAGGGCTGCTTTTGTTACCGGCGCTTGTTTTGTAGCAGTGCAGCAGTTTTAAAAGCACTGCAGAGTTCCTAGTATATCCAACAGTTTTACGGCAACGATAAAAGTACCAAGAGAACTCTGGTGATTAATGTACCTTCTGGAGAGAGATCAGATTTTTGTCTAGTGGCAGTTTTGAATCATGTAAGGTAGCTCAGAGGGTTACTATGTCTGCTATAAAGAGTGTGTACTATGCAGATCACAGAACAGTATTGTATTTGCATAGCTCAGTGGTTACTGTTTTGTCACAGAGATCTTTTTGTTACTGTGCAGTTTATAAGTTACAATTTGGTTAGAAAGTTATGTTTTTTTGTCCCTGTCTTTCATTATACTCATTTTGCTAAACAGGGTTTGTTTGGGTAGAAATACATTCTTATTAGTAAAGTCAACCCTATCTACTGTGTTACATTCTGAATCCTGAACTTGTGCTTCCCCAGACCAAGCACTCTTAAAAAATGCCTAACAGAATGGATGACATGTGAATCCTACACTCTGCAGTCCCTTTTGTCTTATGTAACATTTTCTATACACTGATTTACACAGGTATGATTTATTGTCTCTGTGTGTGTTTGTGATGCAAAATGCTCCGACACCCTGCACTTGTATGAGAGGCGCTATAAAACAAATTAAATACATGTTTGATAGGGGCTATGGAGAGATGAGAGGAACTGTTGGAGGGTAATAGTGAGGGAATCATTGAAGAGTCCCAATAAAGATTGCCATATCCTGTTGCACTGTAAGGTCATCTTCTACTATGTTTTCTTTCTTTCTTTCTTTCTTTCTTTCTTTCTTTCTTTCTTTCTTTCTTTCTTTCTCAAAGGCAAGATGCATGCATTCAATGCCATGCTAATTGACTTTTTTTTAGGTCTGTATTAGCCAAGACCTTTTAATTTTTCTACAATTACGTGTATAACATAGTTACTTATAGGGGTTGTTGGACTTGGCCCTTTTTGCAGGGTCATCCCTGAACTTTTTGCCTTCCTCCTGTACTTTTTCTGACCTGTTTTTATTGGTTTTATGACTCTGGGCACTTTACCACTGCTGATCAGTGCTAAAGTGCATATGCTCTCTGTTATAAATTGATGTATGGATTAGTGACTCCATGATTGGCTGGTTTGGTTTACTTGTCAGACCCTAGTACAGTGCACTGAGTGTGCCCAGGGCTTGTAAACCAAATGCTGCTGGTGGGCTTGCAGCACTGGTTGTGCCACCCACAGAAGCAGCCTCTAAAAGTGTGTCTCAGGTCTGCCATCGCAGAGCCTGTGTGCAGTCTGGTACTGCCATGTTGACTGGGCAAGTGCACCCACTTGCCAGTCCCTAAACCTTCCCTTTTCTTCAAATCAGACACCCCTATGGTAGGCCCATGGGCAGGGTGCATTGTAGGTAAAAGGTAGGACATGCCCTGATGTGTGTGGCATGTCCTAATAGTGAATTACAGCCATTTTCGTTTTTCACTATTGCAAGTCTACCTGTTCCCCATAGGCCAGAATGGGCAGTTTGATTATTACATCTTATAATCCTAACTGACCCAGGGAACATGGTAGAAAAACGAATTTAGTATGCCTGAACTCAGAATGATAAAATACATATTTTAGTGAAGTTGGTTTTAACATTCTGTGTTTGAAAATACCACTTTTAGAAAGTAGGTATTTTCTTGCCTAACGATCCAAGCCTGCCTCTGCTAGGTTGTGTATTCCATGTCTGGTTTGTGAGTGACAGGGGCTGGGGGATTCCAGGAGACAGGGTGAGTCAGCCCAGGGCTGAATAGAGAGATCTGCATGTAGATGGGTGGGAGGAGTTGCACCTGGGACCTGAATAGGGCTGTTCCTTCCCTCCACAATGCTGGCTCCACCTCCTGTGGTGCGTCTGATGTCCCTGGCCTACACTGTGAAAGGAAAGAAGGAGTCTTGTCAACAAAGTGCTCCAGGACTGACCAGAACTGGTTTGGACTAGGCAAAGGCCTCTCTGCCTTCAGAGAACAAAGGGAAAATGAATATAAAAGAGGGGACCCAAACCCCAGAACTTTAGATCACTTTGGGAAACAAGAAGAAAACTTTGCTGAGGAGAGGAACCAGAGAAACTGAGGAAGAGACTATCCCTAAGCTGAGTGCTGTTTGGGGGATTGGCCTGCAGTGGTTTCCTGACTGCCAAAGAAAGGAGAGAGGAACTTTGTGTGTACTTTCATCAACTTGTGAAGGATCTCCAAGGGCTTGAGATGGAGCTTGCCTCCTGCTGAAGTCTCAGGGACAACAGACTTCACCAACCAGCTCCCCAGGAGTCTCTCTGGAAAGTGCCTGCTGCTGTGCTGGACTTTCTGAGGGCCTGCGTGTCGCAAGGTGCTGGAAGCGCGACTCACGAAGAAGAAGCGTCGCCGCCGAAGCGCCTCGCATCGCCGAAGAAAAGGATCGATGTCGCATCAGACGCCGCCGCATCAACGGAGAAGAGTGTCGCCGCTGCTGCCGCATCGTTGCCGAAGCGCCTCGCATCGCCGGAGAAGAGGATCGACGTCATATCATACGCCGCCGCATCACCGGGTAGCGTGTCGCAGGGCCTGTCGCGGCTCAGAAGAATTGTCGAGTCACCGCCCGGCAGTCGCATCGTTGCCGAAGCGCCTCGCATCGCCGGAGAAGAGGATCGACGTCGCATCAGACCCTGCCGCATCATCGGGAAGCGGGACGCAGGGCCTGTCGCGGCTCAGAAGAATTGTTGAGTCGCCGCACAGCCGTCGGGCGTGCACGCATCGTGTCGCATCAAGAAGAAGACGCCATCTTTGTTTCATTGCACCGGATCTTCATCGCATCACGGCGCTGCTGGTCGCATGGCCACGGAAGCGCAGTAAGAAACCAACGCATCACCTCCCCACGCCAAGAAGAACCGACGCATCCCCTACGGATCAGTAGGGACCCGACGCATTACCGTTCTTGCGTGTAAGGAACCGACACATCACCTTCCCTGCAACACTTTCGTTGTATAGCGTTACGCATCCAAAGGTACATTGAACTCAAAGTGTCGCATTTTTACATCTTAAGAGAACTAGGCTAATTCTACCATTTTTGAAGTACAGTATTGTGGATTTTTGTCGTTTGTGCTCTTGTGTTAAATCTATATAAAAGAATACTTATTTTTAATATACAACTGGTGTGGTGTCCATCTGTAGTGTTGTCACTTGATTACTGTATGTGTTCACAAATGCTTTACACACTGCCTCTGAGATAATACTGTCTGCTCGTGCCAAGCTACCAAGGGGGTGAGCAGGGGTTATTTTAGGAGTGTACCCCCTTACCCTGACTAGACGCAAGGGTCCCTATTTGGTCAAAGGTACCTACCTCTGCTAACTAGAGACCCCCAAATCTAACATTGGTGGTCAGCGGTGAGGATTCTGGACTTGCATTTGTGACTCATGTACAGTAATTGGTGTACACTACTAGTGAGTGCAGACCAAACGCAACCACATACTATTTTTCCCTGTTTCCCTTTGGACTTTGGTTTTTGAAACTCTGGTTAGTTGTTGCACCTGTTGGGCCTTGTCAAAATGGAAGTCAACTTTTGGCACCTGTACATCTACAAGATAAAGGAACTGAAAGTGTTTTGCAAGGAGAGGGAGCTACCTGTGAAGAGGAGATCCACAAGGCAGGATCTTGAGGCAGCCCTGCATAGCTATGAGGTGCTACGCTGGGAAGCAACACTAGCAGATGACTCTGAGGAGGAATCTGAGGGGGAGGATCCCCAGCCAGACTACCAAGAGGGCAGTGGCCCTGAGGAGGAAACATTTTGGGAAAGATTGGCTCGTGAAGAGAGGAATCGGATTCGTGCTCGTGACCGGAGGCTGAGGGAGCTAGACCGGGAGTGCGAGGAGATTGAGCGAGCCTTAGCTGAAAAAGAAATGTGTGAAGCTCAAGAAGTGAGCTTGGCTGAGTTGGAGGTGGAGTCCAGCTCAGATGGTGGCAGCAATATTGAATTTTCTAGTGCTGAGGGAGTAGTACACACACCCAGAGATGTGGCGCCTGACTTGAAGGAGGGGGTTAATATACACCAGGGGGTTCTAGGATGTGAGGTAGCTCCAGTGGTGCGCAGTGTCCCTGAGGTGGATTGGGGAACTGGCACAGAGGTTCATAGTCCTAGTGGTGGGAGAGACACTCTACTGACTCTAGATGACAGGTGCAGGTAGAGGGGTTCCCCCATGGTTGAAGTCCTGGTGTGTGAGTGTGAAGACCACCCAGAAGAGTGTGGGTTGAGTGATAGAGACAGTCAGATACTGTCTTGCCAGTCTCAGGAGAGTGGTGTGGGGTACGTGTGCAAGGCACTGGATGGTGAGGTGAAGGATAGTTTGGTGGGTCTGTGTGATCCAATTGTGTGGAGAGCATATTGTAAGTCCCTATTTTCCAGAGCTATGCCAACACCTGCTGGAGTGTGAGTTCTCTGACCCCAGGGAGCTCACAATGGAGGCAGACCTTTTGGTGGATTCCAGAGGGTCTGAAGAGGCATTGGGGAGTGACCCTAAGAGGAGTGGCTCAGGTGTCTTCCAACCCAGAGTGGTGGGAGAGGTGCAGTGTAGCCCAGCTAGGTCCCGTGGTAGTGGGAGGGGTGTAGGGGCTCACGTCCTGTCTCTGCGGAGAAGGAGTGAGTGTGGGACTGCGTGTCCCAAGGTGCCCGAAACCCAGTCTCAGGGCCTGGAGGGTTCCTTAAGGGAACACCAGGTTGGGGGCCTAGACTCTACTGGTAGGCCATTTGAGGGGGATCTCCCAGGGTCTAGAGAACCTGGAGCGTCTGTAAATGGAGCTCCCGTGGTTCTGGTGTCTGGCAGTGCCGCTCCAGTTGGGAGGGTGCAGAAGTCCAGATTGAGGGGTGAGAGGGGGATGTGTTCCCCAGTGGGAGAGCCAGTGGGTCAGGGGCCAGCCAGAAGGGCTGAGCCTCCTAGGAGTGATCATGGTGACACCACTTCTGTTTTGGGGGGTCTTCACGCACTGTCAGGTGGACAGGGGTCGGGAGATCAGCGCCAGGCAGACTGTCACACAACACATGAGAGATGTGTTACCCTCTGGGGGGGCATGCGTGCTCCCCCGGAAGTCCTGGGTTGCCAGGCACAGGTTCAGCCTAAGGGTACAGACCCTGGGTTGGAGGGCCAGGTTCAGGGTGTCCCCCCTGACCTGGAGGAAGGGGCAGCTGCTAACAGTGCCCCTAGCAGTTTGTCTTCTGGGGGTACCGCTCCTGATCGGAGGGGGCAGTACTCTGGAAGGGGGTGCAGAGGGAGGGAGTCCTCGCCTCTGACCGAGGTTCAACCGGAGGGTTTAGACCCTAGGTTGGAGGGCCAGGTTTGGGGTGTCCCCCCTGACCTGGACGCCCAGTTGCAGGATAGAACCCCTGAACTGGTGGGCGAATTGTGCAGGACACCTGCCACAGGTGCCCTGGCAATGCTGGAAGGGGGTACCACTCCAAGTGGGAGGGTACAGAGCCCCAACGAGGAGGAGGAGGACCGGGTGTGGGAAAGCCCATCCCAGTCTCCAGTCCAGCCGCCGGGTACAGGCCCGGGGCTGGTAGGTCAGTGTCAGGATGTCATACCTGACCTGACAGGAGGGAGAGTGGACAAAGGGTGCCAAGCACCTGGGGCTACTGCCCCCCGCTCTCTGACGCCACAGAGGTTTGAGAGCCCTGAGAGGCATAAGGCCTGGGTCTCATCACTGACAGCTGTCAGTGACCACTGTGGCTTGCTGTCCTGGTGGACAGAGTGTTCCCTGGGGGGGGACAGGAGTCGCACCCCAGGGGTGGACTGGGCCACACCTCTGTGTTGGCCATGAGCTTACTGTCTGTCTGTTGGGATACACCTGTGAGCAAGCTAAGGCTAGGTGCTGCACAGATGGTGTCCACAGGTGTGGAGAAGGGTTCCCCATGGATTAGCTTGGTGGGCCCTGAGAGTATGGACAGAGGGATCCAGATAGGTTCAGATTGGCGTAGAACTGGAACGTGCCCCTCCTGTTGCAGGCCAGGGTCCAGGTTCTATCGCCCAAAGCAGGGAAGCCCATCAAGGTAGTGATTGATCTACCCTGCGTTTTGGCTGGAAGGGGTTGTGTTGGACTTGGCCCTTTTGCAGGGTCATCTCTGAACTTTTGCCTTCCTCCTGTACTTTTTCTGACCTGTTTTTGTTGGTTTTATGACTCTGGGCACGTTACCACTGCTGATCAGTGCTAAAGTGCATATGCTCTCTGTTATAAATTGATGTATGGATTAGTGACTCCATGATTGGCTGGTTTGGTTTACTTGTCAGACCCTAGTACAGTGCACTGAGTGTGCCCAGGGCTTGTAAACCAAATGCTGCTGGTGGGCTTGCAGCACTGGTTGTGCCACCCACAGAAGCAGCCTGTAAAAGTGTGTCTCAGGTCTGCCATCGCAGAGCCTGTGTGCAGTCTGGTACTGCCATGTTGACTGGGCAAGTGCACCCACTTGCCAGTCCCTAAACCTTCCCTTTTCTTCATATCAGACACCCCTATGGTAGGCCCAAGGGCAGGGTGCATTGTAGGTAAAAGGTAGGACATGCCCTGATGTGTGTGGCATGTCCTAATAGTGAATTACAGCCATTTTCGTTTTTCACTATTGCAAAGCTACCTGTTCCCCATAGGCCAGAATGGGCAGTTTGATTATTACATCTTATAATCCTAACTGACCCAGGGAACATGGTAGAAAAACGAATTTAGTATGCCTGAACTCAGAATGATAAAATACATCTTTTAGTGAAGTTGGTTTTAACATTCTGTGTTTGAAAATACCACTTTTAGAAAGTAGGTATTTTCTTGCCTAACTATCCAAGCCTGCCTCTGCTAGGTTGTGTATTCCATGTTTGGTTTGTGAGTGACAGGGGCTGGGGGATTCCAGGAGACAGGATGAGTCAGCCCAGGGCTGAATAGAGAGATCTGCATGTAGATGGGTGGGAGGAGTTGCACCTGGGACCTGAATAGGGCTGTGCCTTCCCTCCACAATGCTGGCTCCACCTCCTGTGGTGCGTCTGATGTCCCTGGCCTACACTGTGAAAGGAAAGAAGGAGTCTTGTCAACAAAGTGCTCCAGGACTGACCAGAACTGGTGTGGACTAGGCAAAGGCCTCTCTGCCTTCAGAGAACAAAGGGAAAATGAGTATAAAAGAGGGGACCCAAACCCCAGAACTTTAGATCACTTTGGGAAACAAGAAGAAACATTTGCTGAGGAGAGGAACCAGAGAAACTGAGGAAGAGACTATCCCTAAGCTGAGTGCTGTTTGGGGGATTGGCCTGCAGTGGTTGCCTGACTGCCAAAGAAAGGAGAGAGGAACTTTGTGTGTACTTTCATCAACTTGTGAAGGATCTCCAAGGGCTTGAGATAGAGCTTGCCTCCTGCTGAAGTCTCAGGGACAACAGACTTCACCAACCAGCTCCCCAAGAGTCTCTCTGGAAAGTGCCTGCTGCTGTGCTGGACTTTCTGAGGGCCTGCGTGTCGCAAGGAGCTGGAAGCGCGACTCACAAAGAAGAAGCGTCGCCACCGCAGCCGAAGCGCCTCGCATCGCCGAAGAAAAGGATCGATGTCACATCAGACGCCACCGCATCAACGGAGAAGAGTGTCGCCGCCGCTGTCGCATCATTGCCGAAGCGCCTCGCATCGCCGGAGAAGAGGATCGACGTCGCATCAGACGCTGCCGCATCACCGGGTAGCGTGTCCCAGGGCCTGTCGCGGCTCAGAAGAATTGTTGAGTCACCGCCCGGCCATCGCATCGTTGCCGAAGCGCCTCGCATCGACGGAGAAGAGGATCGACATCGCATCAGACGCCGCTGCATCACCGGAAAGCGGGTCGCAGGGCCTGTCGCGACTCAGAAGAATCGTTGAGTCGCCGCACGGCCGTCGGGCGTGCACGCATCGTGTCGCATCAAGAAGAAGACGCCATCTTTGTTTCATTGCACCGGATTTTCATCACATCACGGCGCTGCTGGTCGCATCGCCACGGAAGCGCAGTAAGAAACCGACGCATCACCTCCCCATGCCGAGAAGAACCGACGCATCCCCTACGCATCAGTAGGGACCCGACGCATCACCGTTCTTGCGTGTAAGGAACCGACGCATCACCTTCCCTGCAACACTTTCGTTGTATAGCGTTACGCATCCAAAGGTACATTAAACTCAAAGTGTCGCATTTTTACATCTTAAGAGAACTAAGCTACTTCTACCATTTTTGAAGTACAGTATTGTGGATTTTTGTCGTTTGTGGTCTTCTGTTAAATCTATATAAAAGAATACTTATTTTTAATATACAACTGGTGTGGTGTCCATCTGTAGTGTTGTCACTTGATTACTGTATGTGTTCACAAATGCTTTGCACACTGCCTCTGAGATAAGCCTGTCTGCTCGTGCCAAGCTACCAAGGGGGTGAGCAGGGGTTATTTTAGGAGTGTACCCCCTTACCCTGACTAGACGCAAGGGTCCCTATTTGGTCAAAGGTACCTACCTCTGCCAACTAGAGACCCCCAAATCTAACAGGGGTTATAGCCCAACTTCACCCATTAATCTGTGGTTGGTTTCATTCACATTTTTCTTACACCCACCAGCATGCATTAAAGGACAGTGGGGGATATGTACAATGAAGTGGCAGAGCGTGTCGTTAGCCTCCTGGGCTAACGACACGCTCCGCCACTTCGGAAATGCAAGGCAGCACCATATTTACAAGAATGAGGTGCAGCCTTGCGTTTCCCCCTGTGATAGCGCTAAGTTTAACAACTTAGCGCCAACGCAGGCACCCTTGAACCAGAGTGCAATGGTGTCTGTGTGCAAGGGAGGATTGGTTATGTGTAGGAAGGTGTCCCTTCCTGCACATAAACAATCCTAAAATGTCATTTTGTAACTTTCATGTGTGCTGCGTCATGCCCCCACTGCCTAACTAGATCTCGGGACACAGATGCGTGGCGAGCAGGGTCAGAGGCACAGGTGGATGCATGCTTTTGGGCATCCTCTGCACAGCAGCACTGACGGGGCTGGCACCGCGGGGGGAGCGGCAGGAGTCCCAACCAAACAGCGCGTCTCCCCAGTACACTCCTTCGCAAGGGGTGCTGAAGCAGCATTACCAAACGCTAATCGCTGGGGGGGGGGCCTTCAAGGCTATGGCAGGTAGTGGTGCAATGCTGCCCAAGGGGCCCCCGCTCAGCTCCAGTCTCTTATGGCCCATGGCCTAGCGTCCTGTTCAGTCCTCAAATGCGCCTTCCGCTGGCGGTCACTGGTCTGGCCCCCAGGAGCTGGGTGTCGCTGCAGGCAGTAACTGCTGGCAGGGGAAGGAGGACCAGGGGATCATGCCAGCAGAGCAGCAGTCCGTTAAGGCCAGTTGTGCCCCTGCCCAGAACCTCCTGCAGTTCCTAGGTCTCCGCTGCCACAGATATGAATAAATGAATGAATGAATGAATAAAGTAACTTGTTAAGCACAACAAATGCCTGAAGGTGTCTAAAAAATGACAGGATCAATAAGGCCCAGAAAATATCTATTGTTTAACTAGCCAAGTTTTTAAAGACTTTCTAAAACCTGAGAGGAAAGTAGCGGCTTGGGGTCCAGAGGCAGTTGATTCCAGTTCAAGGCCATGCAGGTAACAAAGCTCCTGCCTCTCCAGGAGAAACAATTAAAGGGAGGAACAATCAGATTACCTGCGGAGCTGGAACCGAGAGTCCTGCCAGACTTATACCGTATTAATCTTTCCTTAAGATAGACAAGGCATTGTCCATGAAGCGCCTTGTAGGCCATACATAAAGCTTTAAGGACTACGCTGCTTTACAGGCAACCAGTGAAGCCTGCAAATGGCTGAGGATGAAGTATGGAATCTGGGGGCATTCAAAAGAATGCAGGCTGCCGAATTTTGTAGAGTTTGAAGTCTGTTTAAAAAACCTTTTGGCAGATTTTGGTTCAGTCTATTGCAATGGTCTAGTCTTGATAAGACTAATACAATAACAACAGTCTTCAGGAGGTCAAAGGGAACAAATGTAGCAATTTTTTGGATTGTTCTAAAGGCAAAGAAGGAGGACGAGGTAACCTTGCTAACTTGATCTATAAAATTGAGTTTTATGTCCACCAGGGCACCAAGGTTCCTAACCTTTTTCACCAGCACAGGAAGAGAACCCATACCATCAGGCCACCAAGAAGGGGACCAGAAGCATGCGTTATTCCCAAAGAGAATAACCTCAGTTTTGGATGAATTTAGTATAAGACAATTACTGTCAATCCATTCGCTGACTGCACTCCAGCGGCGACTCCTCCGCTATGGCGAAGGAGCGTCGCCCGACCTGCCATCAGCCAAAAAAAATAAAAAATAAAATGATAATAAACCCTTGTTTATTATTGTTTTATTTTTGCTCTTGGAGTCGAGGCTGGGGGGCGGGGCAGGGGGAAGACAGGCTGGTGGAGGAGTGGTTGCACTACTATTCAGTGCCCATGACGGTCTGGCTGGCCGTCCCAGGCCGGCCAAACCATCATGCGCACTGAAGCTCTCTCCAACCTGAGCTGCATTGCCGGGTTGGAGAGAGCAGGCACAGAATTCCAATCTAACTGGAAGTGCAAATCATCGGCGCTCAGGCCAATCTTGATGCTACTTTCAGCTGCATGAAAGCAGCATCAGGATTGGCCGCATTGGACTCTGGGAGCCTGTCCCTGCAGTGGAGAGGAGCACGATGCGGCGATGCAGCAGGTAAGTGTTTTTAAAAAATTGTTTTTGTCTTGTCATCCATCCCCCACCACCCCACCTCCTCCACGCCTTGCCACTCTATCGACACACTAGCCGCTACTGCTGCACTCATGCAGTTCCGGAAGGCATCGCCCACATTATTGCAGTTCTTGAAGAAAGATGATGAAACCTGGGGAACTCCACATGGCAGACAGAAGGGCTCTGAGGGAAATTCTTTAAGGGACAATGATTGAACTCAATCGGAGAGAAATGAACGCAAAATGGCCGATGCTGCATCTACGATCCTTAAACTTGGTAGATGGTCACTCAATCGAATAGTGCAGCTAGGTCGAGGAAGATGAGGGCTGCATTGCTGCCCTTATCTAAGGTAGCCCTGATTTGCTCTGTGGCTACTTATATCACTGACTGGGTGCTATGACTTTGTCTGAACCCGAAATGAGTATCATCAAGCAGTTGGTTGGCTTCAATGAAAGCAGCTAACTGCATGTGTATGGCCTTCTCTACCACCTTGGCTCAAAAGGGAAGCCAGGAAATAGGCAAGTAGTGGTTGGGATCCAGCACATTAAGATTGTTTTTTTAAATAATGGCAGAACAGACGCCAACGTCCACTGTTTAGGAAAGTACCCTCCATTACCCTACCTTGCGCTGGCCACCGCAGCAAGTTGAATAATCTTAGGCGGACACAAGTCCTAAGGAGATCCTGATTTTGTATTGATGATCACAGCTTTTAGTTGTTCGACAGTGAGAGAATCAAATTTGTTGAAGCTATGCTTAATGAGATTTCCATCTGGGAGCATTACAATATCATTGGGGTCGGAGCAATTTGTGGAGAATTTGTTGAAGATTGCCTCCACTATGGGGCGCAGCTGGAGGGCGAAGATGGTGAGGGAGCCAATTCCACAGGGCCAGGAGTTGTCATTGGCATGGTGGAGTCAGCAGGCAACTTCTCTTTGACCAGACAGGGCCCGCCCACATGGGCTACCCATGCCCCAGTGGCAGCTGGGCAAGATGATGACTTTGCTCCAGGCCGGGGACGGGATGGGCGCTGTGCAATGACAGCAATGCCCATTGGCTGTCAGCAGGACGCGGCGGGTACCGGCCCGGTTCAGTGTCCTCAATGGACCAAGCGGGTGCCGACATGCTTTGAAATATTGCGCTTTTAAAGGCTTAAAGGCCCGCTGGATCCCAGAGCTTGTACTTTTCACTTCCTACTCCATTACCAGTCAGGCCACACGCACTGAGATTTGTTTTTTGATGTATCCTTGTGAGTGTGCTTGAGTATCAGTCATTCTGCTCCAATCATTGTATTTTCACTGTATATGTTTTTTCTCTTCTAAATCCTGTTGTGTGTCTAGCGTCATGCCTTTATTTGAAGTAGTCACTTGCTAATTATCACAGTGAGGGAAAAACTATTTTAACAATGAGCATTAGAACATTGACTATGCTAGCAAGGGGGCTATTTATTGTAGTCCAGCAAGAATTATTTTGTGTAACGTTAGTAGAATCTATTTGGTAGAGAATCCACCATTTACCCGCCCTCTGGATCTGTCAAGTAAATGGGTGTCCTCCACCAGTTTTAATGGTTTCCTTTGCAGATCAGGGTCTGAGTGGCCCTTTATTTAATGTGCTCTATTAAGTTTCAAAGTTGTGTAGCAATGCCTTATTTAATGAATTGTGGGTGTATCATTTCTTGTGTTGCAGAGGTGTGGCCAGCGACCATTAGTGGGTTCATAAGCATATCTGAGGTCAAGAACATGGCCAGTATCTAGAGGTTAGAGAGGACTAAACCTAGGTCAAAAGAAGGTAAAACCTTCACCCGCATATTTGGGTGAATTAGAAATCTAGGCCCTGATTACGAATACTTTACAATGGGTTTAAAAGTGGTGCTAACCCAGTGCAAAGTGTTATGGTTGGAAAGTTGCCTAAAGTAACACAGAGTAGCACTATGTGCTATTTTGCTCTACTTTGCATCAAGGGAGTGTACAATCGGTGGTACATGGGCACTGCCATTCAAACATCCAAGAGTTTTGACTCAAATGCATGTCTACTAACATGCCAAAAAAGTATACCTCCTCGAGGCAGGCGTCACAGTGGAGCAACTTTTAAGTCTCCACTTTTTTCCCAACTTTGCAAGTGTGTTGCACTCTACAGCACAGTTACAATGTAGAAAAAGTATTAATGCATAGTTTTTGCACTGGAAGAGACCCCTTCCAGTACCATGTTTATTGGGAGAAGTGTGGGAAAGATGGGTGGTCGGAGTTTTGTGGACCCCCACAGATTACTAAACTTTCACTTCACAGGAATGTAAGGGAAATGCATGGTTTTAGCCAAAGTATGAGGTTAAAAGGGCATTACAAGTAAGAAAATGTAGTGGGATCCACAAATGTCACACCAGCTTCAATTGCTCTGAGTGTCTTATGTTGAGAAATGTCTGGGTTAGTAGGTATTCCTTGGTGGTGGCCGAGCCCAGACCCAAATAATACAGCTAACTGCATCGCCAAAATGGGTCAATTTTCAGTATGAAAACTTGATATCTTCATGTTGCGTTAATGGGCCTTTTCTACCACAGGCATTAAGGCCCAGTCGCACAAGTGGGTTGCTATTTTAACTGAGAGAAGTGTAGAAATGCTGTATGATAAGAACTATGTGGAACTCCACAGATTCAGGAACCTTCCCTCCCAGAAATAGGAGGAAAATGTGTGACTTTAGCCAAAATCCGAGGTTTCTAGGGCATTCTGGGTAAAATAATTTAGTAGGATCATCACAACACAAAAAGATTGTAAGTGTAATTGTATTTATATAGTGCTTACTACCCTGGACGAGGTGTCGAAGTGCTTTTTCGGCGAGTAGCATGCTACTCCGGAACCCAAAAAGGATTAGTGGGGAATTAGTATATGAAGATATGAAATTAAGTTTCAGCGGTGGACATGTGAGTTTGTTATTTGGATTTAAAAGGATAGTGGAGGGATAGAAGAGAGAAGGTTTTGCATTTATATAGCACTTGCTACCCCTGATAAGTTGGTGAGAAACATTTTGGAAGGTAGCACGCAACTCTGGAACCCAAACAGGATTAGTGGGGAATTAGTATAGGGAAATATGAAATTATGGGGCATATGTACGAGGAAGTGGCAGAGTGAGGCGTTAGCCGTCATTGCTTAATGCCTCACTCCGCCACTTCAGAAACGCAAGGCTGCACCATATTTACAAATATATGGTGCAGCCTTGCCTTTCCCCCCGTGCTGGCGCTACACCAACGCAGGACCCCTTGCACCATAGTGTAAGGGTGTCTGCGTGCAAAGGGAGGATTGTTTATGTATAGGAAGGTGACCCTTCCTGCACATAAACAATCCTGAAATGCCATTTTATCACTTCTATGTGTGCTGCTTAATGCCATAGTGAGCACAGGACCTATGTCTGGGCATACCCTTCCCACTTGGGGTGACTATAGCAACACAAAAAGATGATGGATGGAATGCTGAACATTGTCAAACATTCACCCATAGTACAGAGATCTGGGCCAAAATCTATTGTTGTTTTGCTCATCATGCCATTCCAGTTTGGATCCAGCAATATGCAAATCAGTCTTGACCCTGCTCCCCATTTGAGCAGTCCAACCTGAACTGCCACACCAGGTCCTCCCTGGACCAGAAACAAGCATCCTGGAACTGGTTTCGGGGTATCGCACATCATCAGCCAGGATAGCTTCAACCCAATGGCATAGTGATCACATGACCCATGTCTGGGCATACCCTTCCCACTTGGGGTGACTATAGCAACACAGAAAGATGATGTACAGAATGCTGAACATTGTCAAATATTCACTCGCACGCAGTTCAGGATGGACTGTTCCCATGGGGAACAGGGTCAAGACTGATTTGTATATTATTGGGTCCAAACTGGGGTGGCATGGTGAGCAAAAAGAAATGATGGATTTAACCAGGATCTGTGACTGGGGGTGAATGTTTGATTTGTTCTGCATTCCATTCATCATTTGTGTGCTGGTTTGCTTTGTCGCTATTAGTGGGAAAGGTATGCCCAGATCCGGGTCCTGTGCTCACTATACTACTGGATTCAAGCTAGCCTAGGTGATGAGGGGTGATACCCCTAAACCAGTCCCAGGATGCTTGTTTTCTGGGCCAGTGAGGACCTAGCTTGGCAGTTCTGGGTGGACTGTTCCCATGGGGAGCAGGGTCAAAACTGATTTGCATATGGCTGGGTCCAAACTGGGGTGGTGTGTTGAGCAAAAATATGATGGATTTAACCCAAATCTGTGACAGCGTTCCATCCATTATTTATGTGTTTTTTTGTAGGATCAACACAGTCACACCACGCAGAATTCCCATGGCTGTTTAGTTTTCAGAACTGTTTGGTTTCCCTGGGTAGCAGCCAAGCCTTAGCCTAAATACTGTGGTTACCACCATTGCCAAATTGGGTCATTGTTCAAAGTGAAAGCTTAATGTCTCTATGTTATGTTTTGGGGCTTTTCTTGTTGGGAACAATAGATCCACCAACACTGTGGGGTACTGTTTTTATAGGGAGAAGTGTGGTAAAACAGAAAAAGTAGAAGATTAGCTATTATCAATTGGGTTTCTCTCCATTTTAACTTCCAAATGTAGGCCAATGTGCAAGAAAAACAACACATTTTACAAAATGCCCTTGAATCACATGACAGTATGGATAACCCCAAATTCAACATTGTACAAATACCCGATACTCCTAAACTCAGATCTAGGGAAAGTTTCAGAAATGCAAAGGACTCTGTCATGCTCATTTTTCATTCATTACAATTTGACATATGGATTGATGCATGATGGGCACACAGTAAAACATCATTAGCTGCAACATAAAGTTTGAAAACAGTTGAGTAAATATGACTTAATAACATGCTCCATGCAATCGGACTAAAGTTAAATATGGCGAAGTCATCCCATTCGGACCCGGAGAACGTGAAGTTTGACTTGATTTAAACATTGATTCCAATTCTGCTTGTGAGATGGAATAAATCCACCCAGGGTGAGAACAGCAGGTTAGTGACCTGCCACATAAGGTTAATTGATAAACAATTCCTATTTTGTATACAAAATTTAATAATCACAAGATTTTTTACAATAAATTGTGCTGAACCCATTTATCGCCCTCAATTTTCACCTTGGTTTCTATATCTCTCATGGGCCATCACCGAAGCACAATGAATGTTCTTCAGACTGTCTCCTTCCACACCATTGGGGTATAGTTTTCTGATGATTTTTTAGACTGATTTTTATGTTTCTCATATAGGGCCATATTATCAAGAACGGGCGATAACATTATCGCCGCTTTAGCAGCAGGAAACTGCCACTAAAGCGGCGATAAGGGGCTTGATAATATGCCCTATAGAATTCCAATAGAAGCCCAGGTTTGATGTCCTTCACACCAGAACCTGGGCTTCTATTGGAATTCTATAGGGCATATTATCAAGCCCCTTATCGCCCGTTCTTGATAATATGGCCCGTAGAGTGATGTAATTCGATGTAACCTCTAAGTTGCATCTTGTCTTACTCTCCTTTTTTGCTTTAGGTTATTATTGCTTTTGGCATTTAAAGATATCCTTTTTCTGATCCTGTTATGTGGACCTAACTTGAGAGATCCGACGCTAAATCAAATGTCACTATGCTAGCCTGCTATTTTAGGAGTCACTGAACCGTTTCCCAACCAATGGATCATTGACTACCATTCCTACTTACTAGTTTTCCAGAATTTTCCTGAATCCAAAACTGCATCTTTATCTTTCGGGTGAGTTGTTACTTTTAGCAAATGGAAGCACTGTATAACCGACTTTGCAGCTAACAGATTTGTGCATTTTTGTCAATGAAAAAAAAAGAAAGCAAACTAGATCACAATTCAACATGCTAACACAGCTTGCTGTAGAACGATAGTCTTTGTGTTTCAGGTCTTTACATTGCTTGTGTGGGGAGCCAATATACATAGATCATCCAATTCAGTGGTTAACTACAATTATAAGACGAACATTATTTTAATAATTTCTATTATGTATTTAAAGGGTTTTTCAGTTGGGTAAACAATACGCCTCTTTGGATAGCCTTTATGTCCACAGGTAGGGAAGCTCCTTGATAATCACTTCAATCTGAGGGAAACAGTCGGAACACCGCGGTCTAAACCACGAGGGTTCCGACTCTGCAAGCTAAACCACGCTTGCCTTAACCATGCATATGCCTTAACCATACATGTGCATGGTTAAGGCAATGCACAGTTGTTAGACCTGGTACCATTGGCGTGGGTCTCCCTTCCATTTTTCGCTGTTGCCTCCCGTGTTTTTGCTACATGTTTTGCTGGTCTAGATGCTTTGGGCACTTTGCCACTGCTAATCAGTGCCAAAGTGCAAGTGCTCCCTATTGTAAAGTGATGTAATGGATTAGTGACTCCATGATTGGCTTATTTGGTTTACTTGTCAGACCCTAGTACAGTGCACCGTGTGTGCCCAGGGCCTGTAAATCAAATGCTGCTGGTGGGCTTGCAGCGCTGATTGTGCCACCCACCGGAGCAGCTTGTAAACTATGGCTCAGGCCTGCCATTGCAGAGCCTGTGTGCAGTCTGGGACTGCCATGTCGACTTGGCAAGTGCACACACTTGCCAGTCCCCAAACCTTCCCTTTTCTACATGTTAGCCACCCCTAAGGAAGGCCCAAGGGCAGGGTGCATTGTATGTGAAAGGTAGGACATGCCCTGATGTGTGTGGCATGTCCTGATAGTGAATTAAAGCCATTTTCGTTTTTCACTATTGCAAGGCTACCTGCTCCCATAGGCCAGAGTGGGCAGTTTGATTATAACATCTTATAATCCTAACTGACCCAGGGAACAAGGTAGAAATTCGAGTTTAGTATGCCTGAACTCAGAATGTTAAAATACCTCTTTTAGTGTGGGTGATTTTTGCATTCTGTGTTTGAAAATACCACTTTTAGAAAGTTGGTATTTTCTTACCTAACCATCCAGCCTTCCTCTGCTAGGTTGTGTATTGCATGTCTGGTTTGTGAGTGACAGGGGCTGGGGTGGCTCCAGGAGACAGGGTGAGTCAGCACTAGGCTGAATAGACCTACCTGCATTGGGAGTGGTGGGAGGAGTAGCACCTGGGCCTAAATAGGGCTGTGCCTGCCTTCCACAATGCTGGCTCCACCTCCTGTGGTGCGGCTGATGACCCTGGCCCACACTGACAAAGGAAGAAGTTGTGCACTGGCAGAATGCACCCAGAACTGGTTTGGACTAGGTACAGACACTCTCTGCCTTCAGAGACAAAGGGTTTGTGTGTATAAAAAGGGGACACAGACCCCAGAATTTTAGATCACTTCTGGGAATCAAGACGAACCTTTGCTGAGGAGAAGAACCAGGAAACTGAAGGAGGAGACTACCCCTATGCTGTGTGCTGTTTGGGGGTTGGCCTGCAGTGGTTGCTTCATTGCCAAAGAAAGGAGAAAAGGACTGAGTGTGCTTTCATCATCTTGAAGAAGATCTCCAAGGGCTTGAACATTGACCTTGCCTCCTGCCTGAAGTCTCAGGGATACAAGACTTCACTACCAGCTCTCCCCTGAATTCCCTTGCTGGGAATTGAAGTGCCTGCTGTTGTGTTGGGCCTTCTGAGAGACTGCGTGTCGCTGGGAGCTAGAAGCGCGACGCAACAAGGAGAAGCGTGTCGCCGCCGCAGCAGTTGCCGTCGCATCACCGAAGAAGCGTGCAGCCGCCGCAGCTGTTTGCCGTCGCATCACCGACGAAGCGCGCGGCATCCCCGGAGAAGCGTGTCGCCACCGCAGAGGTTGCCGGCGCATCACCGGAGAAGCATGTCGCAGGGCCTTTCGCGGCTCAGACGTTACCGAGTTCGCCGCACGGCCGTAGGGCGTGCACGCATCACATCCAACGTTGTCGCATCGCATCAAAGACGCCATTTTGTCGCATCGCACCGGATCGTCGCATCGCATCGAGGCGCCATCTTGTCGCATCGTAACCGGAGCGCAGTAAGAACCCGACGCATCACCTCCCCACGTGGTAAAGAACCCGACGCATCACCTCCTCTCCGGTAAGGAACCGACGCATCACCTCCCCTGGGCTGCAGTAAGGCACCGACGCATCACCTCCCCCGAAGCAAGGAACCGACGCATCACCGTTCTTGCGTGTAAGGAACCGACGCATCGCCTTCCCTGCGACCCTTTTGTTTGTTTTGCATTTCGCATCCAAGGTACATTGAGAGTAAAGTGTCGCATTTACAATCTAAAGTGAACTAAGCTATTTCTACCATTCTAAAGTCTTATTTTTGAATACTGTATTGTGGATTTTTGTCGTTTGGTTCTTGTGTTAAGTCTATATAAAGAATACTTACTTTTCTAAACCTGTGTGGTGTCCATCTGTAGTGTTTTCACTATATTACTATATGTGTTCACAAATGCTTTACACACTGCCTCTGAGATAAGCCTGCCTGCTCGTGCCAAGCTACCAAGGGGGTGAGCAGGGGTTATTTTAGGAGTGTAGCCCCTTACCCTGACTAGACGCAAGGGTCCCTATTTGGTCAAATGTACCTACCTCTGCCAACTAGAGACCCCCAAATCTAATATTGGTGGTCAGCGGTGAGGATTTGAACTTGCATTTGTGACTCATATACAGTGATTGGTGTACACTACTAGTGAGTGCTGACCAAACGCAACCACATACATTTTGGTAGATTGTTTTTCCTGGGATTTCTATTTTTGCCAAGAACTGCCAACGTTTGACACCATGTGCAAAGCAGCATCCATCGCATCTATGGATTCAGATTTTGAGGAAGAAAAGCTAGAAACCTACACTTTGAAACAGCTGAAGTGCTTCTACAGGAGATTTAAAGTTGCTACTCCAGGCCTCACCAAGAAGGATGAGTACCAAAAGGCGCTGAGGGCCTGGGTGGAAGCAAGAAATACCCCTGAGCATGTGGAAGAGCATGAGGAGGGGGCTGAAGAGGCAGAGGGGCAGCTAGATGGGCCATTGGGTCCAGGAGGAAGGAAAGCACCTTCCCCAACAGGTAGCAGTGTTTCTTCCAAGGGCCTGTCCCCAGGAGAGCTGGAGGACAGGGAGAGAAGTAGGGTGCATGAAATAGAGTTAACCAAGCTCAAGATGGGTGGGCAGTTGGAGTTGGAAAAGAAGAAATTGGCCCTAGAGGAAAAGAGGATTCAGTTGGAGCATGAGAGAATTTTGAGGGAGTTGGAATTGAAAGCCAGGAGCTTAGAGATTACTCCTCTGGTGGCAGCACACCGTCCATGCCTGTTGAAGCACGAGTGTATATACCTAAAGATGTGGTGAAAGAATTTTTAAAAAATGATGATATTGGTCAGTGGTTCAAGGCCTATGAGGTAGCTATGTCCTCCCACCGGGTCCCTGAGAAGCATTGGGGAGCGGGGTTGTGGGGGCGGTTCCTTAGTGAGGGGCGGGATACCTTGTTAGACTTGCCCTCTGAAGTCCACAATTCTTATGGTCATATGAATGAAGCATTGATGTCCAGGTATGGGTTGACTCTTGAACTGTATAGACAGAGGTTTAGAAATTGCAAAAAGTTGGAGTCAAGTACTTGGGTGGAATATGTAACTTTTTTTTGCAGAGCATTGGATGGTTGGGTGAAGGGTAGCAAAGTGAATGATTTTGAAGCGCTCTTTGATTTGATTGCATGGGAGCACTTGTCAGGAAATTGTTTTCCAGAGCTACGCCAGCACCTTATTGATAGTAGGCTGACTAACCCTAGGAAGCTTGCTGAGGAGGCGGACCGCTGGGTGAGCACCCGGGTCCACAAGGGTCACGTGGGAGACTCCGCCAAAGGTGGGCAGGGTCCCCAGCAGAGGAGTGGGGGGGACAAGGGTAAACAGAGGGAGTTCCAGAAAGGGCCCCAAAGTAATCCCCAAGGGAAGGGTTCCCAGTCTCCCCCTGAGAAGAAGGCAGGGGCCCCGACAGATAAGCCTGTTCACAGGGGACCCAAGACCTGTTTTAAGTGTGGTCAAGTGGGCCACTGCTCTTATGATTCTAGATGTCCCCTGTGTGGGAAAACTGCACCCATTGGTGCACCACCCGGCAGATGGCTAGTGTAGCCCTGGGGGAGGAGATGGGTGCCCAAGGTGGGTGGGGTCCCGCAGAGATGTCCCTTGTCTCTTTAGGAGACTGTGAGATGGTCCCCAGGACCCAGCTGCCTGATAACACTAAGAAATACAGGCAGTGGATGACCATCAATGGCCAGAGGGTGGAGGCTCTGAGAGACACCGGAGCCAGTGTGACAGCTGTCAGTTGTCGGCTGGTGTCTAAGGAGCAGGTGATCCCCCATGCGTACTTCCCTGTAGTTGCCGCTGACAACTCAGAGAGCCACTGTGAGGTGGCCCAGGTTCCCTTTGAGTGGGGGGGTCTCAGGTACCCTTCAAGTAGCTGTGAGGCCAGCCATGCCTGTTGACTGTCTGTTGGGCAACGACTTAGAAAGTTCACCTTGGGCTAAGGTGGAGAGAAAATCTCATTTGGAGATGTTGGGTCTGCCTGAGTGGGCGTGTGTGACCACTCAGTCAATGGCAGCCAGTAAGGGTGTTGAAGAGGACCTGGAGCCTGAGAGAGTGGCCCAGGTACCTGCCTTAAAGAGAAGAGGTAGGGGGCGCGGGAAACTGGCCCCTGAAGTTCCCACGGTCCAGGAGGAGCCAGACCTTGAGGGGGATGCCCTGGAACCTACAGGGGAGCAAGTAGCTGAACTGGGAGACTTGCCTGAGCTGACCCATTGGCAGCAAGAAGGAGCTCCCTCCAGGGAAGAGTTCTGTGAGGAGCAGAACAAATGCCCTTCTCTTGTGGGTTTGCGGCAACAGGCCACAAACCAGGCAGCAGGTGATCAGTCTGGATCACATTGGATCTCCTGGGAGAATGGTTTCCTTATAGCGAGCCTAAGGTTGCTGAGCCTTGGTCAGCCCGTGTGCTGGTGGTACCCCAGCACTTCAGAGCCTTCCTACTGGGTTTGGCTCATGATGTGCCTTTTGCAGGACATTTGGGGCAGGACAAGACCTTTGAAAGGCTTGTCACCCACTTTTATTGGCCCCAGATACGCAAGAGTTCAGACACTCATTGCAGGACCTGCCAGACTTGCCAGGCAAGTGGAAAGAGTGGGAGGAAGCACAAGGCTCCTCTCCAGCCATTCCCTGTGGTCAACACCCCCTTTGAAAGGGTGGGCATGACATTGTGGGGCCTCTGGATCCCAAGACAGCCATGGGCAACAGGTTCATCCTGGTCTTGGTGGACCATGCCACCCGGTACCCGGAAGCCATCCTCTCCGGTCGGTGATGGCCCCCGTGGTGGGTCGTGCATTGATGGGGATTTTCTCCCATGTGGGGTTCCCCAGAGAGGTGGTGTCAGACAGTAGTACAAACTTCATTTCCAAGTATATGAAGTCCCTGTGGCAGGAGTGCGGTGTAACGTACAAGTTCACCACTCCTTACCACCCCCAAGGTAATGGGTTGGTTGAGAGATTCAACCGGACCCTTAAAGGCATGATTATGGGTTTTGAGGAACCCATGAGGCGTAAGTAGGACGTCCTCTTGCCATGCCTTCTCTTTGCTTACCGAGAGGTGCCACAGAAGTCCCTAGGGTTCAGCCCCTTTGAACTTCTCTATGGACACCCGGTAAGAGGACCTCTGAGTTTGGTAAAGGAAGGCTGGGAGGAAGCTCCCAGGAAACCTCCCCAGGATGTATATAGCTACATGTTGGCCTTCAGAAACCAAACCCGGCGTTTCAGGCAACTCGCTCAGGCGAATCTGGAAGCCAGCCAGGAGGAGATGAAGCGGTGGTACGATCAGAATGCCACTCTGATTGAGCTTCAGCCTGGTCAGAAAGTGTGGGTCATGGCCCCAGTGGAGCCCTGTGCGCTCCAAGATAAGTGCACCAGACCCTTTGAGGTGGTGGAGCGCAAGAGTGATGTCACCTACTTGGTGGACTTACAGTCTCCTAGGAACCCTTTGCGGGTCCTGCATGTAAACCACCTGAAGCCCCACTTGGAGAGGTCCGAAGTGGGCATGCTCCTAGCCACAGATGCTGGAATGGAGGAGGAGACTGAGCCTCTTCCTGACCTCCTGTGTGCCAAGGAGCAAGATGGGTCAGTGGAGGGTGTGAACCTCTCTAACTCCCTGACCCCTGAGCAGCAGGAGGATTGTCGTCAACTGTTGGGGCACTTTCCTGACCTGTTCTCCCTGACCCCTAGTGTCACTGATTGGTGCATCCATGATGTGGACACTGGGGACAGTCCTCCTGTGAAGCACAAAACTTACAGAGTGACTGACAGGGTGGGAGCTTGCATCAAGGAGGAGGTCTCCAAGATGTTTGCATTGGCGGTGATTGAGTCCTCTAACAGCCCTTGGGCCAGCCCAGTGGTCTTGGTCCCAAAGGCTGCCGCGCCTGGTGCCACACACAAACTCCGGTTCTGTGTGGACTACAGAGGACTCAATTCAGTCACCAGGACTGACGCGCACCCCATCCCCAGAGCTGATGAGCTCATTGATCGGTTAGGGGCTGCCCGGTACCTCAGCACGTTTGATTTAACGTCTGGGTACTGGCAGATCGCCTTAACTGATGGGGCAAGAGAGAGGTCAGCATTCTCCACACCAGATGGGCACTACCAATTCCGGGTTATGCCCTTTGGGATGAAGAAGGCCCCTGCCACCTTTCAGAGGTTGGTCAACCAGGTGTTGGCTGGACTGGAAGATTTCAGTGCCGCCTACCTAGATGACATAGCAGTGTTCAGCGCCAGTTGGGAAGAACATCGGTGCCACCTCTGGGAAGTGTTGATGGCGCTGCGGAGAGCAGGCTTCACGATCAAGGCGAGTAAGTGCCAGATCGGGCAGGGTTCCGTGGTGTACTTGGGACACCAGGTAGGGAGCGGCCAGGTGGCGCCCCTACAGCCCAAGATTGAGACCATCCTGGCTTGGGAACCCCCCAAAACCCAGACAGAGGTGAGAGCCTTTTTAGGACTCACCGGGTACTACAGGAGGTTTGTCAAGGGGTATGGCAGCATTGTGGCACCCTTGACAGAGCTGATTTCCAGGAAGCAGCCCAAGAAAGTGAACTGGAGTGACACCTGTCAGAAAGCTTTTGATGCCCTGAAGACTGCCATGTGCACGGCGCCCGTGCTCCTGGCACCCAACTTCTCAAAAGAGTTTATTGTCCAAACAGACGCTTCAGAGCATGGTGTAGGGGCTGTTCTTTCACAGATAAATGAGGAGGGCCTAGACCAACCTGTAGCCTTCATCAGTAGGAGGTTACTTCCACGGGAACAGAGGTGGAGTGCGATTGAGCGTGAGGCATTTGCTGTGGTCTGGGCCCTGAAGAAGTTGAGACCATACTTGTTTGGGACTCACTTCCGGGTTCAGACAGACCACAGGCCCCTCAGATGGTTGATGCAGATGAGGGGTGAGAATCCAAAGCTGTTGAGGTGGTCCATTTCCCTACAGGGGATGGACTTCACGGTGGAACACCGCCCTGGTACAGGACACGCCAATGCTGATGGTCTGTCCAGATTTGTCCGCCTTAGTGATGAGAACTCCCAAGAGGTAGGGTAGTTCTCCCCACATTTCAGCTGGAGGGGACATGTGTTAGACCTGGTACCATTGGCGTGGGTCTCCCTTCCATTTTTCGCTGTTGCCTCCCGTGTTTTTGCTACATGTTTTGCTGGTCTAGATGCTTTGGGCACTTTGCCACTGCTAATCAGTGCCAACGTGCAAGTGCTCCCTATTGTAAAGTGATGTAATGGATTAGTGGCTCCATGATTGGCTTATTTGGTGTACTTGTCAGACCCTAGTACAGTGCACCGTGTGTGCCCAGGGCCTGTAAATCAAATGCTGCTGGTGGGCTTGCAGCGCTGATTGTGCCACCCACCGGAGCAGCTTGTAAACTATGGCTCAGGCCTGCCATTGCAGAGCCTGTGTGCAGTCTGGGACTGCCATGTCGACTTGGCAAGTGCACACACTTGCCAGTCCCCAAACCTTCCCTTTTCTACATGTTAGCTACCCCTAAGGTAGGCCCAAGGGCAGGGTGCATTGTATGTGAAAGGTAGGACATGTCCTGATGTGTGTGGCATGTCCTGATAGTGAATTACAGCCATTTTCGTTTTTCACTATTGCAAGGCTACCTGCTCCCATAGGCCAGAGTGGGCAGTTTGATTATAACATCTTATAATCCTAACTGACCCAGGGAACAAGGTAGAAATTCGAGCTTAGTATGCCTGAACTCAGAATGTTAAAATACCTCTTTTAGTGTGGGTGATTTTTACATTCTGTGTTTGAAAATACCACTTTTAGAAAGTAGGTATTTTCTTACCTAACCATCCAGCCTGCCTCTGCTAGGTTGTGTATTGCATGTCTGGTTTGTGAGTGACTGGGGCTGGGGTGGCTCCAGGAGACAGGGTGAGTCAGCACTAGGCTGAATAGACCTGTCTCCATTGGGAGTGGTGGGAGGAGTAGCACCTGGGCCTGAATAGGGCTGTGCCTGCCTTCCACAATGCTGGCTCCACCTCCTGTGGTGCGTCTGATGACCCTGGCCCACACTGACAAAGGAAGAAGTTGTGCACTGGCAGAATGCACCCAGAACTGGTTTGGACTAGGTACAGACACTCTCTGCCTTCAGAGACAAAGGATTTGTGTGTATAAAAAGGGGGGCCCAGACCCCAGAATTTTAGATCACTTCTGGGAATCAAGACGAACCTTTGATGAGGAGAAGAACCAGGAAACTGAAGGAGGAGACTACCCCTATGCTGTGTGCTGTTTGGGGGTTGGCCTGCAGTGGTTGCTTCATTGCCAAAGAAAGGAGAAAATGACTGAGTGTGCTTTCATCATCTTGAAGAAGATCTCCAAGGGCTTGAACATTGAGCTTGCCTCCTGCCTGAAGTCTCAGGGATACAAGACTTCACTACCAGCTCCCCCCTGAATTCCCTTGCTGGGAATTGTAGTGCCTGCTGTTGTGTTGGGCCTTCTGAGAGACTGCGTGTCGCTGGGAGCTGGAAGCGCGACGCAACAAGGAGAAGCGTGTCGCCGCCGCAGCAGTTGCCGTCGCATCACCGAAGAAGCGTGCCGCCGCCGCAGCTGTTCGCCGTCGCATCACCGACGAAGCGTGTCGCATCCCTGGAGAGGCGTGTCGCCACCGCAGAGGTTGCCGGCGCATCACCGGAGAAGCGTGTCGCAGGTCCTGTCGCGGCTCAGAAGTTACCGAGTTCGCCGCACGGCCATCGGGCGTGCACGCATTGCATCCAACATTGTCGCATCGCATCAAAGATGCCATTTTGTCGCATCGCACCGGATCGTCGCCTCGCGGCGCCATCTTGTCGCATCGTAACCGGAGCGCAGTAAGAACCCGACGCACCACCTCCCCACATGGTAAAGAACCCGACGCATCACCTCCTCTCCGGTAAGGAACCGACGCATCACCTCCCCCGAAGCAAGGAACCGACGCATCACCGTTCTTGCGTGTAAGGAACCGACGCATCACCTTCCCTGCGACTCTTTTGTTTGTTTTGCATTTCGCATCCAAGGTACATTGAGAGTAAAGTGTTGCATTTACAATCTAAAGTGATCTAAGCTATTTCTACCATTCTAAAGTCTTATTTTTGAATACTGTATTGTGGATTTTTGTCGTTTGGGTCTTGTGTTAAGTCTATATAAAGAATACTTATTTTTCTAAACCTGTGTGGTGTCCATCTGTAGTGTTTTCACTATATTACTGTATGTGTTCACAAATGCTTTACACACTGCCTCTGAGATAAGCCTGCCTGCTCGTGCCAAGCTACCAAGGGGGTGAGCAGGGGTTATTTTAGGAGTGTAGCCCCTTACCCTGACTAGACGCAAGGGCCCCTATTTGGTCAAAGGTACCTACCTCTGCCAACTAGAGACCCCCAAATCTAACAGCGGTCTAGCTGCTGGCTGCATTAGACGGAAGCAGGAAGACCTCGCAGAGAGAGATCCATGGTGAGGTGAGTGCGGCTGGGGGGTCGGTCGGGGGTTGTTTTGTGGGCTGGGGGTGGGTGGGGTTGGGGGTAGTTTTATGGGCTGGGGATAGGTCGGGGTAGTTTTCTGGAATGGGGTTGGGTCAGGGTTAGTTTTGTAGGCTGGGGGTCGGGTGGTTTTCTGGGCTGGGGGTGGGTCGGGTAGCTTTGTAGGCTGGGGGGATCGGGGCTAGTCTTCAGGGCTGGGGGTTGGAGATAGTTTTCAGGGCTGGGGGTGGGGGTAGTTTTCAGGGCTGGGGGGTCAGGGGTAGTTTTTAGGCCTGGGGGTCGGAGTATTTTTCAGGGCTAGGGGAGGGTCAGGGTAGTTTTTTTTAACTAGGGGTTAGGATATTAGGCCTCAGGGCAGGGGGAGGGGAATGGGTAGTCAGGTAGTTTTTAGGGCTTAAGGGAGGGCGGGCAGTTTTTAGGGCTGAGTCAAGGGCTGAGCTGGGTCAGGTTAAGGGCCGGGGTTAAGGGACAGGGTTTTAGGCCTCAGGGCAGGGGGAGGGGACAGCGTGGGTGTTGGGAGGGGGTAAGAGTATTTGGACCTCAGGGAGGGGGCAAGGGGGAGTTTGTAGCTTAGGACGGTGGGGAGGGGGTGTCGCGACCTTAGCCACGCATACCTATTTACCATTCATGCCTTTACCACGAAAGTACGTGGTAAAAGCATGCGTGGTAAAGGAATGCATGGTTAGATGGAGTCGTTATTAAGACGGCGTTGTTTAGGCATGCGTGGTTAGGGAATTTGTGGTTCTGACATAAAACCTCAATCTGAATATTAGTTATAGAGCCTACCAATATGTCATTTTTTCGTAGTTAAAAATTCTAAATATTTTAGGCTCAAAGAAGCAATTAGGTGCTGATTTTTTCTTTTCTATTTAAATGTCCTAATTTTAGAGGTGGGTGAAAACAGAGGATTGTCCTCACCCAGTTGCAATCTCCCCTCCAAACGACAGTTTAGTGCCACAACAATAATCCTTGGGCGACCAAATAAAGGAAAGATCAATAGATAATGGACTGTCTGGGATAGTTAGTCAATCACCACCATAATGTGCTAATATCCATGTTTCAAAACTGAGTGCAACCTAAAAGAGGAAATAAAAAGTCAACTCTTGTTTGGTTATGATTAGATGTACATATCACTAAGAAGGAAAGATCAGAAAACCTGATCTATGGATGTGATTGATGATTGATGTTTATGGCAACATATGAAACATCATGTAATAAGAGCCACAGATAGCACTAAGGTCTCATTTGTAAGGATTACTTTGAATGCCTGAATAATAAAATCAATAAAAAATAAACTAAACAAGAAATAAAGAAAAGGAAAAATAATAAATATTTTTGTAGATTCAGAATCCAAATTAATTTATGTATCAAGTTCTTATAAACTGTTACAATATCATATTTAAAAATACTTTTAAAAAGCAAAGCTACCCCTATTTGAATATGTGCTGAATCCAGTGCAAATAGATCTCTAAATGCCATTCCGTAGTCCTTATATCAACTTGTTTAATAAGTAGTTTCAGAAACTTCTTTCCTTTATGTAATACACTTGGGGGCATATTTGCAAGGGCTTATCGCCACCAGAACGTCACTTTTTATGGCGTTCTGGTGGCGATAAGCCCTTCTCCTTATTTACAAGGCAGCGTTAAGCCGCTTAACGCTGCCTTGTAAATAAGGTCCCTTTTCACGCAGCACTTAGCCTGAAAGGGGCGTGCAATGGGTGTTGCTGTGGGCGTTCCGCTGCAACACCCATTGCTTTTGATGCTGCCTCCTATTTACAAGGGTGGCGTAAATATGGGACAGCACCAGAAATAAGACCAGGGGAAACCTGGTCTTAATCTGGTGAAACAAGGAGAAACAATTAATTTATTCTCATTTTTGCTGTTTCTATGTGTGCTGCTTTTTGCAGCACACATAGAAAGAGCAAATCGCCAATAGTGAGTGTTCATGTGCAGGAAGGTGTTCCTTCCTGCACATAAATAATCATTAAATAATGACGAGTTGCGACTTCTATGTGTGCTGTACAAAGCAGCACACATAGAAGTTACAAATCACTATTAGTGATTGTTTATGTGCAGTAAGGGACACCTTAATGCACATGAACAATCATTCCCTGCAGTGGCCAACTTTCATTAACAATAAAAACTTTCTTAGTTCTTGGCAAAATACTTCCTTTAAATACTTGTCAGTCCTGAAAGAAATCTTGCTTTTATATAAGATAGCACCATAGGTTTATTAGATATGTTCAGGGTATCTTTTACAAACAATATCTCATACACCTGAGCCTTGAAGTATCCTCTGACAGCAAAAGCAATTTTTTATTTTCTGCATCATTCTAGGTCTACATCAAAATCGTATTTCTTAAACAATTTGATATTTCCCCTTAATCTCCACAATGAAACACTCAAACATATTGCAGCTATTAAAGGGGTGTTGTCACGCATAAGCTTATTCATGAATGGCATTTCCCAAAAATTCAACTTCGTTTTCCAAGGCTTGTAGCCCAATCTTAATTCTTTCACTCCATCAGAGTTGGCCAAAAGTAAGACTTTCCTTAAAGTTTGACTTCAAATGTTTTATAATCATGTTTCTTTCTGATAGAAGCCCTGCAGTGCCATATGTTATAAATAATTGGATGAATCTTATGTTTGTAAGCATGCAACATTAGCAGTATGGTGAGCCCTCTGTATCCCTTATTGAATGGAAGTAAGCCACTCATAGCTGTCAGGACACTTGTTTGTATACTGCAATAATGTTCGTTGTAACATTATCATCCACTACTACGCCTATTTTTACATTTTTTCCTTTGTTACTTGATCTTATCTAAATATCAGTATCCAAAATACATTGGTTGGATTTTTTGAGTGTTGATAGTTAAATGACTTGGGGCCAGATGTACGTAGAATCCCGTTTGCGATTTCCTAAATGCGAGTTTTAGCGATTCTCAATTCGGAAATCTCAAACGGCGATGTACAAATGTGTGTCACACACATTTAGCTATTCCTAATGGAGTTGTAATATATCTACCACATTAATATTCATGAGGTAGGTCGCAATTTGCACCCCATTGGGAATCACTAATTTGAAGTTGGTGGTAACATGCAAATGTTTTGCAACTGCATTTTGGTCGCAAAACATTCTTACATACCGCTGCAATTCGGTGTTAGAAAGGGAAGCCCTAAGCATGTCCCTTCCTAATACCGAATCGCAAACCCTATTTGCAATTCGGTATTAAGTTGCCCAATCACAAATAGGGTTTGGTGAATCAGAAAATGCTTTTTTCTGGTCGCAAACGGCCCAATTCTGTGAACGGGGCCGTTTGCGAGCAGAAAAAAGCTTTGTACATCTGACCTTTAGTGCCTGATTTTGAGTTTGGAGGACGGGATACTCTGTCATAAATGTGATAGATATACTGTTGCATAAGTTACGGCTTTGGCGTAACTCTACAAGGTGTGCTTTCATACCCACCGGTGTCAAGGGTGAACTTGATTCAATGCACCAGCAATGAATGTGAAAGACAAGTTATTGTAGCCCTGCAAGACACTATTCAATGTGTAATGGCAAATAACTGTCCAGGCTGGACTGTTCCCACGGGGAGCAGAGTCAAAATGATTTGCATATGCCTGGATCCAAACTAGGATGGCAAAAAAACTATTGATTTAACAACAGATCTGTGACAGGGGGTGAATCTTTGACAATGTTCAGGATTCTGCCCATCATCTTTTTGTGTTGCTATAGTGGGAAGGGTATGCCAAGACGTGGGACCCATGCTCACTATGCCACTGGATTCAAGCTAGCCTGGCTGATGAGGGGCGATACCCCAAAACTGGTCTCAGATTGCTTGTTTTCCAGTCCAGAGAGGACCTGGCTCGGCATTTTGGGCTGACTGTTCCCATGGGGAGCAGAGTCAATACTGATTTGCATATGGCTGGGTCCAAACTGGGGTGGCATGGTGAGCCAAAAAGCAATAGATTTAACCCAGATCTGTGACTAAGGAGTGAATGTTTGATAATGTTCAGCATTCTGTCCATCATCTTTTTGTGTTGCTATATCACCCTAAGTGGAAAGAGTATGTCCAGACATGGGTCCCATGCTCACTATGCCACTGGATTCAAGCTAGCCTAGCTGATGAGTGGTGATACCCCGAAACCAGTCCCAGAATGCTTGTTTTCTGGTCCAGGGAAGACCTGGCCTGGCAGTTTGGGTTGGACTGTTCCCATGGGGAGCAAGGTCGAGACTGATTTGCACATGGCTGGGTCCAAACTGGGCTGGCATGGTGAGCCAAAATACGATGGATTTAACCCAGATCTGTGACTGGGGGTGAAAGTTTGACAATGTTCCACATTCCATCCATCATCTTTTTGTGTTCCTATGGTCACCCTAACTTTGAAGGGTATGCCCAGATGTGTGTCCTGTGCTCACATTGCCACTTGATTCAACTAGCCTGGCTGATGAGGGGTGATACCCCGAAACCGGTCCCAGGATACTTGTTTTCCAGTCCAGGGAGGACACTGCCTGGCAGTTCGGGCAGGATTGTTCCCATGGGGAGCAGGGTCGAGACTGATTTGCATATGCTGGGTCTAAACTGGGGTGGCTTAGTGAGCAAAAAAACGATGGATTTAACCCAGATCTGTGACTGGGGGTGAATGTTTGACAATGTTCAGCATTCCGTCCATCATCTTTTTCTGTTGCTATGTGTTTAGGGATGTTTGAAATAGATTATGTGCATCAAGATATGCATCCCAGATGTTTCCTTATGAACATATAAGGCAAAAGCGCAGCGCAGTTTCTGGGAGTGGGCGGAGGGGCTACGCCCTTCTAATTAAATTCTATATCAATGCCAGTAATTGCAAAAAGCAATTGCCATGCTTTTTAAACTGACCTGAAGTATTTCCTGCCTTGGCCTGCTAAGTCCGTTCTACAAAACAGATGTCAGGCAGTCAGACAGTTTTAATGTGGGCACCTGCGCTAGTGCGCATGTGTCTATTGACAGCACTGCAGCAGTAAAAGTTAAGCAGTACGTCAGCCCGATTCTAAAATAATTGGGGTCTTCTGGAACCACCCAGAAATGACGTTTTAAAAACGTCACATTATAAAGCAGCCCCGGGCGTGTACAGTATCAGCAGTGTACACCCGGGGCTGCTTGTCTATCATTAACTGCCTAACCACTCCTCCATTTCCCATGTCGTCACAGCGTGACGACTTGGAAAGGGAGGGGCTGCAGCATTTCCAGGTTGGCCTGTCGTGTGCTCTGAACAGTTACACAGCGCATGCTTCTGCGCCTCGTGTGTATTCTATTTACAGCATTCCAGCACCAGCAGAGAGGGCCTGAGAGGTAATATTTATGAGCTGCAGCAGCTGGGCCTCGTTGAATGCGCTGCCAAGGACTGTTGGTGTGCACTGGACTAGAAGACTCCTGAGGGTGAGTGGTGATTTCTTTACTTGCTGTAGTGTTGGGCTCCCTTTATCTCTCATCCTGTCTTCTTTTTTCCTATTCCTCACTGTCCTTGCCCTGTCTGTCGCTCTCTCCTTTTCCTGCTGTTTTCTCTCCCTAGTCCTCTCTAGTAGCAGCAGCAGAGACAACCACTGCAGGATGGTGAATTCCAATAGTTTAAAATAAATACTTCAAAGTGTCATTAAGTGTGTTTCCTGTGCTGTGTAACGAATGCCAGGCAGACACTAATCAAAATAAAGCCTTAATACCCAGGATGCCAGCAGGCCTGAAATAAATACAAATATGCACTACAACCAGTTAACCTGCAATTGTAAAGGCTAATCTACAAGTGTAAAGTGTGCTTGGAAGCCAGATAGCTTCAAAGCACAACAAGGTTTGTAGCAAAGATTTATTGTTTTTGCGTATTAGTGTAGAGTTAACAACTGAGCTCAGTCGCGGCCGGCATGTCTCGCAAGTGGAGGGGCGGGGGGGGGAGGGGGGTTCTAAAAAATAGACTTCCCTTTCTGCCGGCTGGGTCTCGCATCTTCTCGGCTCCTGCTCCTGCTCTCCTGCCTCCAGCAGGAACAGGAAGCAGGCAGCCAGGCTCCCTCCAGACCCTCCCCTAAGCCAAACACAACGCTGCAAGCAGCATTGCGATTGGTGGGGATGCCGCCCAGCCAGGGGCTTACGGGGAGGCCATGTTCTCCATGCAGGCTGCATGCAGCCTGCATGGAGAAAATCAGAGTGCGCATGACTTGTTTGGGCGGCCCCAGAGGGCCGACCAAACAGTCATTGCGCCCTCAGGAGTGGGCACACCACTCCTCTCCTGTCCTGGCTGCTCTCAGAGCAGCCCCGTTCACCCGCAACCAAACATAAAATGGTAATAACTGAAAGTTATTACCATTTTATGTTTCTGCTTTTGGCACTGTGAGAAAGCAGTGGGGTGACGCTCCTCCACCCTAGTGGAGGAGCCGACCCTGACTGAGCTGTGAAGTGTGCGTTTTTAATTGTAATTGTATTTATATAGCACTTACTACCCCAGACCATGTATTGAAGGGACAGTTATGTTAAAAAAAGTGCATTAAGTACAGTCTTTATATTACTAAAATCTATATTTTGGAAGCACCATTTTATCTAAAAACATTTTGCAGCAGTCTATGTTCCTGTATGTAATGCAAGTTTAAAATAATGACTTGCATATTCACAGTGCTTTCTGTCACAGACTGTGACCTCATACCATTAAAAATACAGAAGTCCCTATTCTCCACTGCACCAACCAAGATTTAATTCTGTGGTTCTCTGGCTGCCCACTGACCTCTGCAGTGCATTAATTAATAGACTTTTATAATGTACTATAGTGTGTTTGCCACTGAGTACCAACTTTTTAAATTTATTTTTCACTTAAGTTCCATGTTATTTTATATGTAGCTATCTGATGGGGAAACTTATAGAATATTTAGTTTTTTTAGTGATTTAGCCACACCTTTTGTACAACTGATATTCTGAACTCACATATTTAAGAGTGCTTTCATACGTCATAATGAAGAATTTTTTTGAGCCCAACCACATTTCCTGGAGCTCACTTTTTTCCAGTATGTATGAAAATAACTTCAAGTAGATTTGTCTCCATAATTGTGGATCTTGGTTAAGGAAAATGGGGCTCATTTATGGAGTTTTGGCGTAGGGCAGTGCAGCAAGACACCTTGCTGCGCTGCTCTACACCAAAGTGAAAAGGGCAGCAATGCACCATATTTAAGCAATAAGGTGCATCCCTGTCCTTTCTCCTTGCGTTGGTGCCATTTCGGCACCCTAGCACTAACGTAGGCACCCTTGCACCATGGTGCAAGGGCTCCTTTGTTGCTTGCAGGATTGTTTTTGTGCTGGAAGCAGCACCTTCCTGCACAAAAATGATCCTTAGAGGTGTTTTCCTCTTTCTATGTGTTCTACAGAATGCAGCACACATAGAAAGAGGAAAGAACGAGGAGAAATAAACATATTTCTCCTCCTTATGCCTCACCTCGGGAGGCATACGGATTTGGCACGTTCCCAGGTTTACATGATTTTGTAAATCTGGGCGGCATCAAATTCCATGGGTGTTGCGTGAAAAAACCCACTGCAACTCCCATGGAATGCCTCCCGCAAGCAGAGTAAGGCGACGCAGCGATGTGCACGGCGTTGACTTACTCATGATTCATGAGGCGACTCAAAGCCATGCAGGGTGGCTATGCATGGCTTCATAAATCGGATTGAGAGCCCTGTGTCATGCCTCTACCACATTACGTGGTGCAAAAGTGACGCTGGTCTCTCATAAATAAGCCCCCAAGATCGTTATGCTGTCTGGTCCTGGGGCATGATTGCTGCTAATGGCCTTAGTTGTACAATTTTTCAAGCAGTTATTTTATCAGTACACCAATCATCTAATTCATAGTCTGCATTGCTTTGCTCACCATTAACGTGGGAAGAATATATGCTCTAAAAAGTTCCGTTCACTGCTCTAAGTGATGTATAGGTCAACCTGAGCATCCTCCATCCCAAGGCTATCTGAGACAAGCCTTCAGAAGAGTTTAGAATATTTTGTTTTCATAGTTGCTTTCATTCTTGCACAAGCAGTTCCCCTCTTTTCATCCCATAATCAAAGCTTCATACTTCTTTTGTTTATTTCAATACATTTAGAGCATTTAATTGTCTGATTCTTTCAGAACAAGTTGTAGTATTTTTCCAAGTTCTTTGCGCTCTTGATGACATTCATAATCAAACCAAGAGGCATATTTACAAAAGTTTATCATCACAGGAACGTCACTTTTTATGACGTTGCTGTGGCGATAAACCCTTCACCTTATTTACAAAGTGGCGTAAAGCCACTTAACATGGCTTAACGCCACGTAGTGAATAAGGCCCCATTTCACGCAGCACTCAGCGTAAAAGCACCAGGCAATGGGTGTTGTGGTGAGCGTTCTGCCGTAAAATACATATCTTATTGACGCTGCCCCCTATTTACAAGGTTGGCATAAATATGGGGCAGCGCCAAAATTAAGACAAAAAAAAACCTGGTCTTAACATGGTGAAACAAGGAGAAATTATTCATTTCTGCAGCACACATAGAAACAGCAAATCGTCATGAATGATTGTTTATTTGCAGGAAGGTGTACCTTCCTGCACATAAACAATCATTAAAAAAATTACGATTTGCAACTTCTATGTGTGCTGCACAATGCAGCAGACATAGGAGTTACAAGTCAACATTAGTGATTGTTTATGTGCAGAAAGGGACACCTTCCTGCACATGAACAATCATGCCTCGCAACGCCTGCGTTGGCACTAGTAGCTAAATTTAGTGCCAGCGCTAAGGGAAATGCAGGGGTGTGCCGCATTCTGGTGAATATGGCGCATCCCTGCATTTGGGAACTGTCGGAGCGCGGCGTTAGCAATTTGGCTTAATGACAAGCTCCAACAGATTCCTTGTAAATATGCCCCCAAGTGTCACCAAAACTCAAGTTTCTGTGTATAATTATTTTAGGCAACTCGTCCAAGAGATTAACCATTAACCTTTCAAAACCTTTGGTGTTAATTATTGTGATTTGCTTTATGGATTGCAGAGTCTTTTCTGCCTACTTCGAGTTTCTAACAATGTCCTCAAGATATTGTATTGTTCTCCTTTGCCATACTATATCCAATCCACTTATCCCTCCATTTCTAATATTTGTTTTTTTTCTCAGCAAGTAGCCAAAATAGGAAGATGAATGCTATGTTGCCAAAGTAATACTGTAAAGTCTGTGAATATGTTATGGTTTAATGCCCACCATTCCAGAGCAATGTAGTCATTTAGGTGCTAGGAGATCTCTCTTGTGAATGCCTGTATGGCTCATTGGTCTTTTAGAAATCAACCATTCATCATGTAGAACCTGGTAGGGATTAGATGGTGCCCTAATAATTTTCCCCTCTTACATCTTCTCACAGATTGAAATACTGGGCTACCTGTCTTTCCAATGGGTCCAATTTAATTTAACGCAATTTAATTAATTTGTGCATTAAAATCACCTAATATATTAATGAGAATTGGACAATGTTTGCCTCAGGTTTCCACCTTTTTCTTAATTACGGACAGTTGTTGTGAATAAAGTTCACTTGAAGAGAAGTAACCATTCACCATTACTATTGAATCAACACTCATATAATTTTCCATTCCTAGTGATAGAACTAATATTTTACCAGTAGAAGTTGATATAACCATACACACACATTAGTTTAAAAATCAACCAAAGTTGCAAACTTCCCACTGGTCTATCCTCTTTCACATGGGACGTTGTGCTACAAAAAGTAATACAACTATTCATGTTTGGAACTGTGAAAGACCAAGGCCCAGATTTACTATGCCTTTGTGTCGCCTTAGCATCGCACAAGGTGACGCAGGGCATCGCAAAGGCATATTTGGGATTTACTAAGGCATGCAAGGCCTGAATTGCATGACCTTGCTTGGCTTTGTAAAGAGATTTAATGCAATATAGCTGCTTGTGCTGTGTTGCATTACTTTTCTTAGTGGTAGGCATTCCATGGGTGGAGCATGGTTGTTTCGGTGCATCCATTCATGGATTTAACATAATTCCAGATTTACTAAGGTTTGTAAAGCTGGAATTGGGTGAAATCGGTATGCCTGAGAGAGGTATAACAAGGAGAAATATGTTTGTTTCTCCTTATTACTTCCTCTTTCTATACGTGATGCAGAATGCATCACGCATAGAAAGAGGAAAATGTCTCTTTTGATTGTTTTTGTGCAGGACTGTATACCTTCCTACACAAAAACAATCTAGCTAATAATGCAGGCAACCTTGCAGTGTTGGCAAGGATGCCTGATTTGGCACTAGTTAGCCTCAAGTGCACCAGCACAGGGAGAGAACTTAAAAGTGCCACAGCCTGACCCACCACAAAAGCCCCCCCCCCCCACACACATCTCAAATTTCTCGAACCATTCAACCTCCCCTTCACCCTCCACAGCCACAAGCACAATTCACACCCAAACCAGCAACATCAAGACCTCTCCCTATCCCCCTCTGCCTCAATCCTTCTTACAGGACATGAAGAAGAAAAAAACAGAGCAACTAAAATGCCTACTCTTCAACGCAAGATCCATGAACAAAAATCTCTTTAACATCTTTGACCTACTCTTAGAAACAGCACCGGACCTCATGTTTATTACAGTAACTTGGCTCAGCAAAGATTCCACACCAACATGCCATGAAGCCATACCTCCTGATTTTCACATCATTAACACAAATAATATTGGCAAAATTGGAGGAGACCTAGCTGTCATTCATAAAAAACACTACAAAACAATCAGTGAATTCTCATCATGGACAGCTGTGACTCCTTGATGATACAATATCACCCAACTCCACCTATTACCTATTCCTTCCTCTTAATACATAGACCACCATGCAGCAATACCTACTTTAAAATAGCCTACTTGGTACAGTAACCAACAGTCATCTGGACGAACCAAAATTGATAGATTCTTGGTTTGACAAGAAAAATCTGACGCAACACAGCTATCACATCCAACCTTGAAGCCTTCAACCTACAACAAATTGTTTCGGGCCCAACTCACTGTGCATGACACACTCTAAGGGCCAGATGTATGACCCACCAATTTGCAAGTCGCAAATTGCATTGTATTTGCGACTCACAATTTGCACCTCGCAATTTGCGTCTCGCAAATTGGGATGCACAACAGTGTCTGATACACTGTTTGCGATTCCCAATGGGGTCGCAAATTGCATGCCTCATGCATATTAATGAGGCTGTCGCAATTTGCGACCCCATTGGGAATGGCTCCAACAGATTCCTTGTAAATATGCCCCCAAGTGTCACCAAAACAAGTTTCTGTGTATAATTATTTTAGGCACCTCGTCCAAGAGATTAACCTTTAACCTTTCAAAACCTTTGGTGTTAATTATTGTGATTTGCTTTATGGATTGCAGAGTCTTTTCTGCCTACTTTGAGTTTCTAACAATGTCCTCAAGATATTGTATTGTTCTCCTTTGCCATACTATATCCAATCCACTTATCCCAGGGATGGTGGCCTGCTGGGGTCAGCAGACCACCATGTCTGGGACTAAATAAAGCTGTTTTTGTTTTTAATGCAGCCCGTTTTCCACAAAGGAAAACGGGGTGCATTTAAAAAATAAAAAGGAAACTTTTCAGTTTTATTTTTTAAGGGCAGGCAGTGGTCCCTGGGACCACTGCCTGCCCTTGAAAAATATTTTGAGAGCCACTCACAAAGGGGAAGGGGTCCCCTGGGGACCCCTTCCCGTTTGCGACTGATTTACCACCCTTCTGTGAAGGGTGGTAAACTGCAACTGTTTTGCGACCTCAATTGTGGTCGCAAAACAGTCATACATAGCTTCAGGAGTCGCTATTAGGAAGGGACGCCCTTGGAACGCCCCTTCCTAATAGCGAGTCGCTAATCCAATTTTGCGAGTCGCAAATTGATTTGCGACTCGCAAAATAGGATTAGTACATGGGAGCACGTTTTTTGCGGTTGCAATCGGGTCTAAAACCCATTTGTGCCCGCAAAAAACTTTAGTACATCTAGCCCTAGATGTCATATTTGTACTCCTAGAATAAGCCACAGTTACAGACGACTCCCCCTTAAGCTGGAGTGACAACACCATAATCACCTTCAAGATCCACAAACCTATCAACAACAACACTGCGAAGACAACAAAAACCACCACCAACAAACGCTCGTAAAGACAATGGAAAAAACTAGGCCTCTAGCAACTCAACACCCACCTTGAAGAAACCCCAATAAACATGCGCTGAAACACATACACACCTTATACAACTGGATCTCAGCTGCACTGGACAAACAGATACCTACAAAAACCACATCCAGAATCAACCCTAAAAAGAACACAACATGGGTTATTGACAGCATCAAAAGAATGAATACACAACTAAACATACTGCGAAGCAAATGGAGAAAATCAGGAGATGAAACAGTCAAAAGCAGACTACGCCACTATAACAGAGCCTAAAAAAGAACCATCAGAACCACAAAAGACACCACTACTCCTTGTTTATAGCTGAAGCAGACTGCTCTCCCAAAGAACTCCATGAAATTCTAACAGAGATTCGCCATCCAGAGTACCTAAACACAGAGACACCATGATCGCAAGACTTCTGTGACAAAATCTCCCATTAATTGATCTAAAATATTACAAAGATTGAAAACTACCTAAAGACAAAAACAGACAACCCCACAACAATATGTGACCTAACCACCAAAGAAAGAGACTACAATAACCATCCATCAATGCATACCTTCAATACTCTGCCAAAAAAGATTTCCTTGATATTATCATTGCAGCCAGACCATCAGGATCACCATCATAACCAGGACCACCAAGAATCTTTAAAGATATTCTTTGCTCATCTTGTGCAGGAGTGGTAGCCAGATGCCTACTCAACAAGTCCCAGTAACCAGGGTTATTCCCACCTGAGCTCAAAACCTCCTACATCAGACCACTCCTCAAAAAACATTAAAAAAACTCACCTATCTGATCCTACAAATTACAGACCAATATTAAATGGACCACTCCTAAGGAAAATATTTGAGAGAGCAGTGTTGACTGAATTCTCTAGTTTTACCAAATAATATGGTTTTCTGTCAGACCAACAGTATAGTTTCAGACCAGGTAAAGGCACAGAGTCAGCCATTATATCCATTTGGGAAGATCTAAAACTCACATTGGACAACAAATTGAATAGCTGCCGTATTACTTCTGGATTTATCAGCTGCATTTGACAATGTCCACCACCACAAATTAGAGTAAAAACTTCACAATATCGGAATCTGTGAAAATGCTTTAAAATGGATTGCTTCTTATCTCACAGACAAAGTGTAGTCTACCTACCCCCTTTCACATCTCCTCCTCACACACAGCACTGTGGCATTCCTCAGGGGTCCATCATATTCCCTCTATTATTGAACAACTACCTAACCAAATCTCAATAAATCTTACAACCTCACATGTTAAAACTATGTAGATGACCACCAAATCATTTTCAAAATGGATAGTCACAAAGACCTCTACAATTCAAAACTCAGTGACTGCTTTCTAGCCATAAACACATGGATGATGAAGAACCATCTAAAGCTCAACACCACAAAGACAGAGATTATGACATGCGGACAATGGCAAAACTACTAGCCTACCACTGTATGGCCTAAGGAACTTAAAGTCCCTCCGACAACATCATGTGAAGTTAAAAACCTTAGAAGTAACCATGGATTCAGACTTATCCTTGATACCTCATGCTAACAACAGAATGCAGAATGCAGCACAAAAAGGAGCAAAAAACGAGGAGAAATACTTACGTTTTTCCGTGTGTTTTTCGCAGTGTTGCCAATTCACATGTTTAAGCCTTGGGCTGTGGTGGAGTCAACTACTCCGTTGTTATGTAGAGAATTCAGGTAGTCGCATGTTTTTGTATGTGTGTTTCCGTATCATCAGGGGTTTCATATTGATTTCTTAACGTATGTGCATTTCCTTTTCACTGTTTAGATCCCAAGCACGCTCTGTGCGTATTGACCTTCGTGACCATTACTCACGCTTGTTAACAGGATATAGCGGTTCGCATTCAGTAAGCGTTTGAAGTTCGCTATATGTTTGAGTGGCGTGGGGGCACTAGGTGTTTGTGGTTGATAGGTGTTTTCACTTTTAATTCTGTATCTTTCACACGTTTTTCACTGGATCTTGGTTAACATGTTGGCTCTTTGTCATTCTTGCGTTACTTGTTCTGGTCACCCTCCAATTCTCACTACTTTCCAGTGAAATTGTGTCTCATTCCTTGCCATTTTCATCTTCATTTACTTATTTGTGTTGAGGTTCTTATCCCTGTATACTACACAGCATCATTTACCGATAGAGTTTTATCCTTTTGTATTCATATATGCCCCTGAAGAAGGGATTTATCATCCCGAAATTCATTGGGCATCACCAACAACAGAATGTTGAAGAGCTTTGTAATTTTGAAGACCCACTCATGAATGGTTGTATATAATCCTCTGAAACAATATTGGATGTTGTTACAACCAACTGTTTAAGTTTTTGTTTGTTTAGATGTGACATATCATACAACCAATTTCTCATTCAATAAATATTGGAATGAAACGTAAAAATGTTTTAAATGTTGTAATTTTGCATAATTCTGTATATTTCTGATCACGTGTGAAGTTTGATTTACGCTGTGCAGCCAGGTATCAAGTGAAGTGTCACTTGTTTGTTCTCTATGTTATAGCAGAGGCAGGCAACCTCTTCCTGGTTTGCACGCATACCCCAAAAAATTCAGCAATGATCTGACTCAGGTAAAAGGTTATGGTGTGCACAACACAATTTACATAATCTATACCAATGCTTTACTTTAATGCCAGCCACCTTCTTCTTTTTTCATTGAGGCTTGGACTGTTTAGGTTTAGCTTCCTTTTTTATTATGAAGTCAGAAGAGTGCTGTGAGTCCTTCTTCGGTTTCACGTACTGCGCTCTGATCATTCACCTCTCTCTGAGAGTTTTTCGGATGACTCCTGAAAGGAACAAGATAAACATGTATCGCTATCCTGATACCTGTCAGGCATTTTAATATTATCACAGTTACGCAAATGATAGTGTTTTTCAGTAGCCTCCTGTTGAGGAGATCTGCCCTGCTATTTGGTCTTTTCTTTTTGCTTCTTATTATCCCACTTCTTCCTAGAAGAGTTTGATGTCTGCTCTGACTTATCCTTTTCAGAATGACTCTTAATTTGTGGTTTACTAGGTCTGCCTTCTAAATTATCCATACCTTTCTTTGCATAGGTTTCCTCAATAATTTTTGGTTACTCGTGCTCCTGTTCTCTCGGAGTCAAGTTTGTGAGTCGTTGATGTATCATACAAAACAGAGAGATTTGAGGGTCTAAGGGAAAGTTTACAGACCGGCGCGGAGTAAATCCCGAATACAATGCATCATAAACACAAAACTCTGCGGGTCTAATCAAAAAGCACAATCAGTACAAGCAACAAAAGCTCTCTTCTTACATCAAAAAAGTCCTGTTTAGGAGGACGGATTCCCATCACCCACCGAAGTGGCATCTTCATCACCTGGGATCTCCTCTTGGCTGCAATACTAATGCAACCAAGGAGCTACAACTCCTTCACTGAGAGGGAGGAGCTTGCGGATGTTTTGATAGAATCAATTGAAATAGATCTCCTAAGATCTTTGGAGCATGACAATGTGTGAGTGAATATGTTGCAGTGTGAAAAATAATAAGCGTGAAGTGCAATTTAAAATTGGCTACCAAGAGAAAAGAGATTTATTAAGTATCTCTTGGTGTCAATTGTTAAAAACAGTGCAAGCGCGATCTGAGCAAATTATCGAGCGCGCTGGTCTACAAAGAAGGTCTACATGTTTCAGCCATTTTGATCCTTTTATCTAGTCGCAATACACTGATTTCACAATTGATTTTGCAGTAGTAGTACCACTGAGGTCCTGAGGAAGGCCTGATCTGATAATGATCAAAATGGCTGAAACATGTAGACCTTCTATGTAGAACAGCGCGCTCGATAATTTGCTCAGATCGCGCTTGCACTGTTTTTAACAATTGACACCAAGAGATACTTAATAAATCTCTTTTCTCTTGGTAGCCAATTTTAAATTGCACTTCACGCTTATTATTTTTCACACTGCAACATATTCACTCACACATTGTCATGCTCCAAAGATCTTAGGAGATCTATTTCAATTGATTCTATCAAAACATCCGTGAGCTCCTCCCTCTCAGTGAAGGAGGTGTAGCTCCTTGGTTGCATTAGTATTGCAGCCAAGAGGAGATCCCAGATGATGAAGCATGCCACTTCAGTGGGTGATGGGAATCCGTCCTCTTAAACAGGACTTTTTTGATGTAAGAAGAGAGTTTTTGTTGCTTGTACTGATTGTGCTTTTTGATTTGACCCACGGAGTTTTGTGTTTATGATGAGTCGTTGATGTATCGCCAATGCTGATGCTGCCCCTTTAATGTTACTTAACATGATAGCGGCTACTGCGGCAAAGTTGCCCATCAGTTTCATCCCCAAATCCTGGGCAGGGGCTGCCCGTACTCATTTTGGATCTGTTTAAGCACCTCTGGCAAAACAGCTAATTAGGGTGTACCATGTGTTCTGGTATATACTGCTGCAAAGACTGTACCCCAAGTGGCACAGTCTTCCACCGGGGGAGCCATCCCCATTGCAGACATATGGTCAGAATACTGTGTTTTTGTGAGGTCCCGTATGGGGATACACTGCTTCAAGCTGACTTGTATTTTGTGTAATCCTGAATGGAATTTCCTCGCGTCTGATGGGCATTTTAACCATGACTGCATTGATGGTTTGAGGATTGATTCCAGGTGTAGCCAATTGTGGTTATGCAGCTTGAGCAGCCCTTGCAGGATTTATTGTCATTGTTTGCATGACATATTGTGTTAAACATCTTTATGTTTTAACCAGATCTGTGTATAGTGTACATAGCTCTGGAGCTGTCAGATTATCTATTTCTGGATATGGTGTGTAACCGGCAAAAACTGGCCATGTTGCTTCCTCATTGCTAAGAGGACCTTGTCTAACATTATTGTTTGTATGTGGTAGTGTGCCTTTAAAACAATTTTGATGTTCTTGGTAAGTTAGTGGTATTTCTAGTGCTTCATAAGCTGTGTAGTTGTTAGGAACTGTATTTGTAGTGTATGTGTGAAAGAGTCTTGAAGTTGTATTAGCTGCTGGGAATGTAAACCATGAATAGAATAACTCTGTCCTAAATGCTTCTGTGGCCTCAACCATGAAGGTAACGTCACCACATTTCTAGGGTAGTCCACGCTGCTACAGAGAGGATGTAGCCTTACGGCTAGAGTGGTAGACTTTGAAGTTGGGGAACCGGGTTCTTGTCTCGGCAACAATGCTCAACATCTTGTGATTCTGGGCAAATCACTTAATCTCCCCGCGCCTTACAAAAAAAATGAATGTGTCCATCTGTAACGAAACTGGTGCTTATGTAAAGCGCTCTGTTACCTGATATCTTCGGGTCTAATTCGGGCTATATAAAACTCTAAAAAAATATATATATTATTTGCATAGCCACATGTCTGCAGTTCGCTGGTATATTTCTAGCTGCGTCTTCAGCCATATGAAAATGTGTAATCAGAGAGGGTACCTTTACGGCGGTGATTCCCAATATGTGCGCCGCGGCACCCCAGTGCGCCGTAAAAACTATCCAGGGGTGCCGCGCACCAAACGCACAGTTAGGAAACCAAATTCATTTGTTAATCCCGGCATATCAATAGTTCAAGACAGTATGTGGTATGAACGGTGCGGAATTGCCATGAAATACAAAAATCGATTAACAAATGCAAATTTACTTGTAGAGAAAGTCCGCAATCCACAGTAGCAGTGCACGCCTTCACACAAACAGGGAACTACTGCCGAGGGGCAAAGTACCTACAGCGGCCGCCTGGGTCGGGCCAAAGTCACTCCTAGTGTTTGTAAATAAAGCTCGGGTGGCAGCTGCTGTGCAGAGACCTGGGCTGAATCTGGGAAGCCGGGGCTAAAAGAGCAGGCCGAGACAGAAGCCAGGGTGGAGAGAGGGGCTGACAGGAGGGGCTTTACAAGGGGAGCAGGGAGGAGGCACAGACGCCACCAGTGGAAGCCTTTACTGAAGTGTTGATTACATGTTGGGAACACAGTGATGGCTGCTATGGTAGAGCTGGAGACTGAATAGTGTGTCTGGCGAATAGACCCTGCCTTTAAAGAAGCCGTCAGTGTACAGCAGCGCACTCTTGACCTGTGTTTTTGTGAGGTAAGAATTCTGTGAAGCTTCAAGATCAAATAACATAAGCACAAAGTATTAAGGACAATAAAAACTGGAATAACACACTGACTAAAGTACTTCGTGTGCACAGATTCGAAGAGGACAGACAGGTATGTCCCTCCCCCTTCCACAGAACTTGTTGGGTACACAAAGATCTTGGTTGCAGGCACCTTAACCTCATGTTATTTTAAATTGCAGTCCATTTGCAACATTTAAACATGCAAGAACATAATTACTACCACATGTTCTTGTTGCCAATTGCGTTGCAGCAGTTACATATAGATCATGCAAATGCCCACTATTTAACAAAAAAGCTGTATTCGTACCAGCACTTTAAACAAGAGTTTTCCCTTTAAAACGAATACGTTCAAAATCTTATACTTTAAAAAAACTGTACTGCTTACTGTTACATTTGGTAATTGCATGCTCATTCATTTGTGGTCCAAACTTGTGCCTGTAGTGTGCTCAACCTACTTGGAGCTGGGGCTCTGCGTTATCACCTGAGCAGTTTCTGCAGGGGATCACTTTCTGTGTGTGTCTGGTTCACGGTTTTTTCTTCTCTCTGCTGTAGGGGCCACAGTGCCCTTGTATTGGTCCTACCAATCCTCATGTAGTAACACCAAAGGGCAGTGAGTGACCTGACACAGATAACAAAGAAAACTACGGAGAATATGTCCTGGCAGCATCCTGGTAAAGTGAGTAATGCGCTGCACTGGACAGTGCCTTTCTGTATTGACTGTTATCGTATCTGAAGCTTTACCATAACACACAGTGAAATATGCTGCACATAGTAAATTGTGACACATGCTACTTCAGTTTTGGAATCTTGTGTTTTTTAGTGTTGTAAATACCAGGTGTCCCTGTACCTGCAAGTTGAGGGTGAATGGAAGGAGGCATATCTCTACCAGTGAAGTGGTTTGCTTTTCCTTCCCTGCTAGACTAGCAAGGCTCTCTGAGAGAGAGAGAGAGAGAGAGAGAGAGAGAGAGAGAGGGTGGGTGACAGGATCAAGGGCCATATGCCACATTAGCCTAGTTTTGTGATTGCCACTACTCCATTCCATGCTTCCAGAATTTCACACCCTTCATCATGCAACCTGTACAATCACACTATGCCACATTTCCCCATCTATGCAAACAATGCAGTTTGTAGCATAAAGCAACATATGTTAGTGACAGAGCACCACGTGCACAAGCAGGCATACATGCAAAGTCTGGTGTTAAAGCAATAGTTCTTCAAAACACATTTGTGAGTGAAATGACTACATGGAAGTACTGACCTAAAGGTCTTACCATGACCTGTCACACTCATCAAAGCCTACCATGGACACACTTTCCCAGACTCCATGATTATAATACCTTCATCGGCTTCATCCCAAATATTTTCAGGGAGTAAAATGGCAGTACTCCCGAGGCTGGGCTTACATCCCCCCACCCGCCCAAAAATGTAACATAATGGAGAGCTGTGGTCAACGGCCAGCAGGTCAAGGGAGCCGGGGGTCAAAAAAGTTTGGGAACCACTGCTTTATGGAGTGATCCTTTGAAAGGTTCAAGCTTGACCAACCTACAGCCAATACATAGGGTTTACTTACTCTGAGAGGGATTTTTTTCCTAACACCAAGGGCGTATCCTGTTAGTAGGTGAGCAGGGGTCTTTGGATATACAAAAGAAAACTACTCAGGTGATCCATTAAATAAGAACCCAAGCTAGAACGTTGACGGTGCCATGTCATATGGCTTATACTTTCCCAAGTAAAACTGTGTGTTTATTGGATAACATAACCATCAGAACTGTGCGAGACTGACTCCACGCACACCATCTGGATATGGCCGAAGTCCTGCTAGCTCACAGTGCACCATATGTACCCCTAACCAGACAGGGTAAAAAATGCCTATGCATACCCAAAGAGATACACAAGAAATACACAGTAAAGCGTTTCAATATTATATTGAAGCATCGTGATTCTTGTGTAAAATACTAGCGCAGCAATAACAGAATAATGTGATTAGCATTAAGAAGAATGGCGAAAAAGATAAACATTTCAACCATTTTGCTTATTACAGAGAATATATGCTTGCATACAAATGCTGTAATATATTGTATTCCTCCCTAGCTCATCCTAACCTATCATGTCTAGGGTGAGTGAATCTGCCAAATCCCTGTAGGGTGATCTAACTCCCTGTTACATTTGGATAAGTGTCATCAAGATGGCCATTCTGCTGGAGAGCTGGGCAGCATCTCTCGCATGAGATAATCAGAAATCAGCTGGGCTGGAATTTTGGCATGGTCGACCTCTCAGTGCCAGCAAAATGCTCCTCTGTCTAAACAAAGGATTGATGTTGTATATACAATAACATCACCCATGTTACCATGCCGAAGTCCCAGTCAGGCCACTATTGTTTATTCTATTGTGAACGTAGCCTTTGTACAGACTGTGCAAGGTGTTTTGATAGGGTGCCTACGAAATGGCAGTGCAAGCAAACTGAGTTCAAAGAATATTATCCTTTATGTGCAAGCAAATGAATGTGTGTCAAGTGTCATTGTGTTTAGGGATAGAAGACAAATTAAGAATGTGAGCATGTAAAATGGCGTTCTACCCAGGCCTAATGTAACCATGTGACACCATTTTCAGAACTGTGATTAAAAATCCAACTTCATCATTAAAGATGGTTTTAAATTACAATTCTTTAGACACCAAACTCGACTTTTCCACCTTTTCCCAATTGAAAGTTACAGCTTATTAAATGTAATAAGGTAACTCCAATGTTATCCTATGGGAGAGGGGTAGACCTTACAGTAGTGAAAAATGAATGTAAGAGTATTTCACTACCAGGATATGTAAAACTTAAAAGTACATGTCCAATTTCTTAAATACACTGCACCCTGCCCGCTAGGCTATTTAGGGCAGACCCCAGGGGCGACTTGCATGTATTAAAACGGAAGGTCTGGGCCTGGCAGGAGCTTTATCTAGCCAGGTCATAATGGCTGTTTAGAAACTGCACACACTGGCTGCAGTGGTAGGGAGAGACATGTTTAAAGGGCTACTTAAGTGGGTGGCACAATCAGTCCTTCAGGCCCACTTGTATCATAAAACAATAGGCGTAACAAAAAATAAATTGTAAAGATACTTTTTCTTTTTGATATATACAAGACTTCAGCAAAGAATTATCAGTACTTATTCTTACCATAGTCCATCAAAGATTTGAGAATTTGATTGCAGATGATCAAAGTCGAATATTAAAAGTCAGAGAGAATGCACTGACGACGTTTCGGTCTCATACGGCTAAAGAGTCCACTAGACCATCTTCAGGACTGAGTGACAAAAACAGCCAAAAGGACAAGCCCCTGATGAACCGGAAAAATCATCAAATGCTAAGCCTTGGTCTACTTTTGTAAAGTCAATCTCCCACAACGTTTGTAAAAAAGGTGTTTTCATCACTAAGTCTCTCAAATCTTTGATGGGCTATGGTCAGAAAGTTGGTGATGTGTTAGGTGGATATACCGATCCTCATTAATCATCAATATAAATATATTAAAAATTAAGTTTTGTGATTTCTGTGGGTCGGATGTGCTCTTTACATTACTCTCATCACTACTTTTGACCTTTTCCACCAGAACTTTTTCACCTTTATTGAAATCACTGACAGAAGATCGGAAACAAAAATATTGTGGACCAAAATTTCAAGATTGAACATATATTTGATGAACTATGTATAAGTATTGATAATTCTTTGCTGAAGTTTTGTATATATAAAAAGGAAAAACTTTTTTTTTACAATTTCTTTTTTTGTACACCTTACATTTGTTTTATGTGTTTAATTCCATATAGGTTGGATTTTTATACAAACTCAACTCAAAGTAATAGAAGTAACTTATTGAAGAGACTATTGTTTTATAATTTACTTTATACCCAGTCTCCTGTGGGAATAGTGGATAGCCCTATTGTGTGTAATATTCCAGGCCCACTAGTAGCATTTAATTTACAGGCCCTGGGTCCAGGTACTACCACTTTACTAGGGACTTACAACTAAATTAAATAGGCCAATTGGGTGTAAGTCAATTCTACCATGTTTAAAGGAGAGAGCACAAGCACTTTAGCACTGGTTAGCCAATAAAAAGCCAATAAAAATGGGTTTAGAAAACAGGAGGATGAAGGCAAAAAGTTTAGGTCTGACACCGCAGAAAGGGCCAAATTCAACAGACTCCAACCTTGGGGATGTACTTTGAACAAACGTTATAGGATTCTTCTTAGGTGTATACATCTTATATAGAAGAACCTTTTCTTTTCTGTCTTTCTTATTCTCATTACTGCTTTTGACCTTTCCTACTACAACTTTATCAACTTTATTGAGATCACTGACAGAAAATGGAGGGAACAAAAATATTGTGTGGACAGAATATCGTGTCAAAAATATCAAGGACCAAAATATCTAGAAGGTAAGTGCAAATATGAAAGTATATTTACTTTTCTTAACTTCCCATCTACGTACCTTGAAGATATATTTATATCATCAAGGTACATTTATGTGGAGTTATATATAGTAAAACTTTACTTACCTATGGAAACTTACCTCCACAATATTTTGCCCTTGAAATTCTTGATACATTATTTTGTCTCATGATATTTTTGTTTCTGATATTCTGTCTGAATTACCTCTTTTTTAAACCCTTCTTCCATTTTATTCTATTTATCTCATTTATTCAGTGTCTTTGCTATCTTTGGTGTCTTGCATCAAGTTTTTATTCCAGGCTTTAGTGCATGTGTTATAGTTTGTACTTGCTCATCAACTTTGTTACTTTTATTTGCTACTGGTCACTTTCAGTTTATCCTTTATTTTCCAGTACTGGAGCTTCTTATTTGTTTGGATACTTGTTTATTATTTCAGATATGTGGGTAGTCTAATAACTCGATAAGCAATGTGCGAGACATATTCTGTATGTGTATGGTGTTTCAGATTAGCTGTTATTTTTCTGGTAGGCAATATCAATGGTTTCCATGGCAGGCTTACCTTTGTAATGTAAGCCAGTCACACAGCAGGAATTGTTTGCTCTTTAGCAGTCGTGATCAGAGTTTCTAAGATCATAGAAAAGGTAGTTTGCTTTAGGTGTATTGTAGGAAAGTGCCTTTTTTGACATGGTCACCCCCCACTTTTTTCCTGGTATTTCATGTAGTTTCGAATGCAAGTGCTAACCGGGTACCCAATGCCAGATCTCTTTCACAAAACTGTGCAATTGATCCCAAATTGACGATACCTTCAGTGCCCTCTGTAAGTCCCTAGGAAAGGGTACCCCTGGTACCTAGGGCCTGAGGAACTGAAGAGGGTCCCCAAGGGCGGCAGCACAAATTGTGCCATCCTAGGGGACCCCTCACCAAGCTCATGCAAACTGCCACTGCAGGCTGTGTGTCTTTGTGCAGGCAAAAGTGAAAACACGACAGGGCACACAACTTGTGTGCCCTTCCTGCCAACACTTCATGCATTGCAAGTAAGTCACCCCTACAGTAGGCCTTACCGCCCTAAGGCAGGGTGCACTATACTACATGTGAGGGCATAACTGCAGGAGCAGGTATGCACCCGCATTGGTCAGTTCCATTACTGCTAGCACAAGTGATCAGGGAAGCCATTTTAAAAGCATGTGCTGGACACTGGTGAAAACAAGTTCCCCAGTTACATGATGGCTTCATTGAAAATAGGGATGTTTGGTATCAAACATCTCATATTAATAAACCCATACTGATGCCAGTGTCAGATTTAGTAATACATGCACCCAGAGAGCACCTTGGAGGTGTCCCCTGAAAGCCTACTAGTCACTGGTGTGCTGACTGTCTGGTTTTCGCCAGCCTGCCACCAGAGACAAGTTGCTGACCCCCTAGGGGAGGGCCTTTGCTCTCGGAGGTCATAAGCCAAGCCTGCTCGAGCAGGGTGTGCTTTGCACTCCTGCCCACGGGATGACCTGCGGATTAAGATTCCAGGGAGCTTCAAAGAGGCCTACTGCCTTTGGTATGCAAATTTGGCTTCTCTCGCAAGATAGAAAACTGACCCACTTCGTCCAGAGCACTTTGGCACCTGCACAGAAGGAAAATTAGCTAGGCAAGACAGGCGTGTCCACCCTCAGGTGAGTACCACCCTGAACTGGGCTACCTGAAGTGGATGCGACTTTTCAGAAGTGACCATCTTGGTGATGGCAAATTTAGGATCTCTGGGACAGGGTTATGCCCACTTACCCCAAGAAGTGGTCATAGTGACCCCAGGGGTAAGTAGCCCATTGGCTACTACCCCATACTCTCCTAATATGCCTAAATTCAGTATTTAGGGGAGCCCTGGCACCAGGAAACCAGATACTGCTGACCAAAAGAAGAAGAAGGGCCAAAGAGCTGCGAAAGCTAGAACTGCAGAAGAAGCAACTGACTTGGCACCAGCGCTGACAGCTTGCTCACCTATTCTTGACAATTGCGCCAAAGTCACCTCGCCCTGCAAGCTGCTGATCCTCTAAAGCCTGGGAGGACTGCCAGCACTTCTACAAAGACTCAGGAACTCCTGTGGAACAGCTGAACTGTTCCTCTGCAATTTACAGGTACCAAAGACTGAGCTGTGAGGCTCCAAGACAGCGATACAGCACACCGGAAAGCAACACTGCACCTGAGCCGCCTATCCCAAGCTGAAGAGGGCCAAGGGTGCCAGCATGGTTTCCAGATCCTGACGACCCAAAGAAGAAGAAGGGCCAAAGAGCAGCAAAAGCAAGAACTTCGGAAGAAGCAACTGACTTGGCACCAGCCCTGCAGGCCTGTTCGCCTATTCTCAACAATTGCACCAAAGTTGTCTTGTTCTGCAAGCTGATGATCCTCCAAAGCCTGTGAGGACTGCCAGCACTTCTTCAAAGACACAGGAACTCCCGTGGAGCAGTGGAGCTGCTTCCCCGCATCCTGCAGGCACCCCAAAGAAGACTGTGAGACTCTGGAACCGCAAAAACAGACACCGCAAAGCACCACTGCACCTGCGCTTCCTAGCCTGAGCTGAAGTGGGCCAATGGTGCCAGCATGGTCCCCTGGACCTCTAGAGATAAAGCCTACCTTGGACTTGCCCCCTGTGGACTTCCTGACACTGCCTGCCACCTCTGTTTGCAGGCCCCTTCTACCGCCATTGCTCCCAGTGACAAAACTCTGACGTCTGCACCCGTCGTCCCTGGCCTGTGGAGAAAAAGACCGAAGGTGTTCCCAACGCCCCCAAGCATTGTGAAGCCAGGCCCCCCTTGTTGGTTCAGTCCGATTGGTCCTCAGTCCGAGCCTACAGCCTCTTTTATGACAGACCGATCTCCATAGACTTGAATAGGGAAGCCGACTCTGTAAGGCACCTCTGCACCCGGCCGCCCCATTGCAGCCCGAAGTTCACTGTTGGTGCTGCCTTGGACCTTGCCCTAAACTCACATTAAGTCCAGAAGATTGGTCCCGTAAGTCGCTGTTGAGTGCCCGAATGCAATACATGTTTTTCCTCCAGAGGTTAACATTTCCACGAAGTGCTTCAATTAGGATTTAAAGTATCAAAAGCACCCGATGCCAAAAACACACCTCTGCACCTGGAGGCCCCAGTGCCTCCTGAGGTGACCTGTTGGTGTTGCCTGGGACCTTGCCCCATACTCACCTTAAGACCTGGGGAAGGGTCCCGCAAGTCTCTGTTAAGTGACCATATGCAGCGTATGTTTTCGTCCTAAGTTAGCATTGCCGTAAAGGGCTTCAATGATGATTTAAAGTATCAAAAACCTGTTTTCTTCAAACCTGCTATTTTAAAAAGTACCTACCTGATTTTGATGATCTTGGTGCCTAAAGTAATATAGAGATAAGTGTTATTTTTATAAATTGGTGTGGATCTCCTTGGGTCATATGTGTCATTTATTGGGTGTGTATGTGCAGTGGATGCCTATCAGTCCTCTCTGATAAGCCTAAGGCTGTGCGACCACACCCCCCCTAGTAGATCACCTTGGGATTGCCAGAGCAAGCCCCTGTTCACTAGTAAGGGAATACCTGGACCCTTTGCAAGGTATACCTCTTTTTGGTATACCATATAAAGAGCAGGCTTCCTACATGTAGGGTCTTCATAATTGTATTTGAAAGCACAATTTCCAGTATTGATTCATTTCACAGACATTGTAATATTCAAGCCATTGTTATCTTATCTAATATGTTGTCTCTCTCTCATCTTAGCCACTTGAAAGCCATCTCAGCTGTTAAGGATAAAAATCTCTTTAAGCGACAAGTTATATTCCTGGGTATCAGTTATATTTGCAAAGCTGTCTGCATTAGGACTAAGATAACTTTTGGCATTCCTGTTGTTCTCCTCCTAAGTAAATTGTCTTCTTCTGTTACTCCAACAGCAGGATTGATACAGCCTTCCTAGCTATGACAACTTGCCTGTTTACTTTTTTGTATTTACGCTTACATAAAGTCTTTGATAGATTATTTTAAAGGAATATCTGTGTCACTATTCGTTCAAAAATGCTTGCTTCTTAGTGGTTAATCCTTCCTCTTTGTCCCTCCTTTTTGTATTTGGTTTCCTCCCACATAGCACCCCCTAATAACTGTTAACATTATGCTTCTGTGTTTATGTGATCATTTGGCGTACTGTTTCTTTCTTTGATTCCTGCTCGTGTCACTGTTTGCTCATCTTCAGTGGTTCAGCTTTGGCGCCCGTCACTTAATCTCTCCGTCCCGTTCAAATACTGAGCTGAAATGTCAGATGATTCAGACACTGTTTTGAAATCGCCTCTTTAATTTTCTCTAACTTCAAAGTGTGAGGGTTTCTCCCAAGCCCCTCCCGCTTCCCAGCTTGTTGATTTAGCTAGCCTCGGTCACCGGACCTTCAGCTGCCCAACCTTGCAGCACAGTTAGGGGCAAGGCTTGGGTAATCCCGTCCCATTTTCTCTGATGCTTGTTTATATATTGTGAACTCAAGTGACCCAAAGGTGTTGGAACACTTTACATGAGCGCTTCTGACATTAAACAATGTCAGATACATTTTTGGGGGCATTTTTATAGAGCATGAACTCAACTGACCCGAAGGTATAATCAGGTAATATCTTTTGTTTTTAGGTGCATGGAGATTAAGTGATGCTGACGCTGCCCCTGTTTATTCATTACTTCCCCTTCTACCTGACAAATGGAAGCAGCATTCAACCCTCCCACCTTCTCCCATGTCGCTGCATGCCTGACCTGCTGCCTCTTCCTGTCGTCCTCCTCCTTTCAGAGCTATAATTTCATAGCACATTCACAGCAGCGCATCAGGGACTGTGAGGCATTTTTATTATATACTGTGAACTCGAGTGACCCAAAGGTGTTTGAGCTCTTTACATGAGCACTAGTTACATTACACAATGTCAGACACATTTTTGGGGGCATTTTTATAGAGTGCGAACTCAACTGACCCAAAGGCATTAAAGCGCTTTACAAAATGGCCAGTTACATTACACAAGATCATATTCATTTTTTTTTTGTTGCACGAAGATTAAGTGATGCCAACGCCGTCCCTGTTTATTCATTATTTCCCCTCTACCTGACAAATGGGAGCATTTTGTTCTGGTTGCTATATCCAGTGCTTCGGTACCCTGGGGGCTGGGACAGAAAGCGGGCCAGGGGCTTGCTGGTAAACAGATGGTGCGAGCAGTGTTTTGCATGGAAAACCCTGGAGGAGGGTGCCTGGTGAATAGAGGGCAGGGGAAGAGGGATGTTATGTCTCCGCAATTTGAAATTACTTCTCTGCTTTTTTTCATAGGCTGTTCAATACTCTAGTGATGCAATCGCACACAGAATGTTAAAGTGCTGTTGAATTGCATCAAGGCACTTGTCTTGCATTAAAAAGCCTTGGAATGTGTCCATAAATGTTTCATGAGGCATGCATGTATTCCTGAATCACACTGCATGACCCAGTGTGTAGTAATTGTATACAGTACTTTAAAAAGGAAAGAATAAGTGCAGGTACTCATTAAAATGAGCTAGAGGTGTGGTGAGTGGGAGGGGTTAGGGGCAAGACATGATGATATTTAATGGCTTCTATACCAGTTGCATCAGCACATGCCAACACACATGAGAAATGCATTGATATAAACAAAGCAAGTTAACTCGTTACACAAAATGAAAGCCAAATGCAGTAATATGTTAACATTTCCTTGTTTTGTAATATTTGCAGCTTCTTAATGCCATACTTTTTTTAGCTGCTGTTTGGCACAAAACTATATATTCTTGAGCGTGCACACACACAGAAAGAAACAAACAGACATGCACATAAAGCATTCCACACATTTCCTTTTAAAGTATCTCCTGAGAGTGTCCCGATTATCTCCCTCTTTTTCTTGCTTTTCTCTCTCACAAAAACACACACACACAAGCAGGCAAACACACAGACATAACAAGTCAGTCACCCAAAAGAGTCAGGTGGGATTAAAGCCATTTTAAAGTCCTTACCTCCTATGGCTTTCTTTATTGCTGCTATAAGCGTTGGCCTCGATTCCTGTGTTTGCACAAATGCACACGATAGTGTGAATGTGCTTGACAGTACAATACCTGAATGGATCCTGCTCTGTCAAACACAGCACACTGCTGAACATGTGACATTATGCAAATGAGTCCATGCTGCATAGTTCAGCGACAGCTCCGCTCAAGGCTACAGAAGTGCCTTGACTTTCAGAGATAGGTTCCACTCTGACAACCTATTGCTCACCAGCACTAGCTGCCAAAGAGCCCACCTTTCCTGAGTACCGGTACTCTCCTCGGCATTAGAGAAGTGCCAGTACTCAGAGTGACAACAAATAAAAAGTGCTGTTGCTCAGTAACTGTGAGCACCGACCTATTTAAAGCACTGATTGTATAGCTCTTCAATCGCTGGTGGCACAGCACCCAGGACTCGATTAATTCACAGGAAATTAGTAATCTAATAACGGTTTAATCCGGAACTGTTAGCAAATTCAAGTGTACAAGCTGCCACCTTCACTTCACATTTCACAGACAATGTACATTAAAGAATCAACTCATCTTATTGGTCGTGGTTCGGCAAGCCATGCTGCTGCCTCCTTCTCCACTCTGCTGCTTCACTCGAAATTGTACTGAATTGTGCCATCACGCACCTCCATCCTCTACTTGGGTAGCAACTGAATGTCACTCCTCCCACCTCACCATACCAACACCCTACCTATGATGCTAACCAGCACAAAATGTTTTTTACCAATTTACTTTCCAGCGCAAAACTTGTTTTCCATTGGAAAGTTCCTTGCAAGTAACGAAAAGCAGCACAAAGCATTGCTTTGCATTACTTAGTGATCCAGCGTGTTACTAGCAATAAGCATTCATACATTAAATACTACCTGGGCCCATTCATTCACACAAACTAGTAATCACCGCTGGGGAAAATCAGTTGTACTCTTTATCAAAATCCCTGCTACCAATTACCTTTTCTGATTGAAGAGTAATGACTTACCGATGAACCCTTTGATAATTGGGAAGTTTAAAATGAGAATATGTAATACAATTCATAAACCTGAAATAATCACTGACTCAGATAGTTTTAAAATGTTTATCTAAAATTCTTTAGCAGAGTAAATTACAAACCACATAGTACTTGATCATATATCAAAGAGGAAATATACTATAATATCACCTACTAAGCATCAAATGACGGTCCCTAAGAAAAGAGAAGATAGAGACAGCAGCACAAACTAAAGGTTGCATTTATAGTTACCTAAAGGTGTGAAAACCAAACCCCTTGGCCAAGGAGTTGGAAAGGGTCCCAAGAAGGATGAAGACCAAGACCTCCGGACCAGGTTCAAGACAGGACAGGTGACCTCTCTACCAACGACGCCTGCGTCGTTCCCCTTTCTGGCACTTCGTTCCTCCTCGATTTCCTCCGTGTCTTCTTTCTAATGGAATCCGCCACCCCCACCTCAGGACCTCTTCGGATAGCGGTTCAGTCTGCAATTGATCAGCTCTCGTCTGTGTCAGCATATGAGCTCCATCTGCGCTAACTAATTAGCTAATTCTAATCTATTATACCCTTCTACACCCAGGTACCTCCCACTAATGTTTCAAAATTATGGGCCCACTAATTCTGATTGGACAGGGGGTTGATCCTCACACCATGTCATTTTAGTTCAATTTTCTTAAGCCCATTGTTTTAAAATACCGCCCCTCTCAATTAATACATTTGCTTTATTTCCCACCCATCTCACAACAAATTTTAATACAAATTGTATATACATTGTTGCAATTGAGAGGACATCTCAGAGGTACAGTGGAGTTGACCAACGGGTCGTGGCCTTGGATATCTTCCAAGTTGACTTCATCGCTTTGTCTTGTCATTTCCGAGCGCATGCGCACTTTCCATAGCTCTTGAGCTGCTGTTCAGTTAACCCAGGCCCAATTTACACACTAAGAGTGTGATCAAAGAAGAAACACATTAAAATCAAAAATAAATGTTTTCACTGTATACCACCTACTTCTACTCTATTCCCATTTAATTATAAATGTCTATCCCGCATTAATAGCATTAGTAATACCACATTATTAAATTGCAGCAATGCGAAAGCTTTAGCATGTGAGAACATCAAGCGGCCATTTTACCATACACTGCGCAGAAGCAGAAGTTTCCCTCCAAGCAAAGAAAGACGTCATACCACGTGATATGGTTGACACATGCGCAGTTGAGTTCCCGCGTTTTAGCGGCCATTTTGAATTAGACAAGGATTACTTATTAGTTTAAACACATAGGCAAGCTTCTCTCAGATACGGTGTTGTGTATGCATTTGTTAATAAAGACATTACAAAGTTTAATTAATTAATACTGTGAGAGGATTGCTTACGAGCAAGTCTCATTGTGAGTCCTTGCTCCATCAATCCCCTCTCTGATGGCGTTTCTGAGCCATCAAAACTACCTACAACCAGATGCCAACTTCTTAACATTTCTTTGTCTCGATCTCATTTTTACATTTTCTATTCTTATTTTCTCCTTTCAGTTTCTTGTATATTTCACTTTTCAGATCTTCTAATTCTATTTCATCGAATTTTCGTTTCTTGCCTTTTCCCGTCACTCTATATGTCTCATTCTTTCTACAACATTTGCACCATATCATTATTGACAGTATTATTATTGCTCTCCCTACTAAGGGTACTAATATTTGACCTATAAGTCCTTTTCCTACATTAGTAAACCAGGTACCAATTGACGCAATGCTATTTGTCAATCTTTCCCATACACTATCAACTTCCAGTGGTTTTAGTTCCTTCTCAAGTTTTGTTATGTTCTTTATATACGTTCCGATTTCTGCACTTTTGTCAGGAATATACGTGCAACAATGTTTAGTTTTCAACAATTTACAGACTCCGCCCTCTTTTGCTAATATTATATCAAGAGCAAGTCGATTTTGCATAACCATAGATCAAATTCCAACCATTTCCGTATTAATCATTAGAAATCCTCCAGCAGTATCCGTTGATAAACGATCAACCACTGTAGATAATTTGCATATTCTCCTTGAGTTCAGAATTACTCCCACTGAAGGCATCAATGCACCAAATATATCCCCTACAATTTCTGAAAAACTAGCTCTTTTACTACGTGTTAATTCACTATTATTTTCATTGCTCCCAGTGTTTCTTTTTACGTGGTATACCTTTGGAAAAACTATTCCAAAATAACAACTTCCATACCACCGTGTAGGAAGCCTAAAGTAAGCCTTATTCCCACACACATAATAAATTCCAGTAAAAACTGAATCTGTTCCTCCTTTTAGTCCCCAACCTCCAAGAATTAAGAAATTATGTTCACATTCACTGGTATCAATGAAAATATTGTTATAATCAGTCTTTAACCTATGAAGACAAATCTTCCCTGTCTTTACGAAATCCAGAGCCATAGCAGCTTGAGCTTTGCCAGGTGTGTAAATACCCTCTTTCTCAGCCCAAGGTGGAAGATGAGCTTTATGCTCAGACGCTTTCTTTTGGAAATGTTGTCTTCTATTCTCAACTAAGTTCAAAAATATCTTTTCTTCTTCATGTAATGAACATGTTAGATTGCTTCTATGTGCATGTGTTATGTCTAATGACTTCATTGTTAGAAGAAATTCTCCCATAAATTGTGCATCTGGACTACTAAGCACTGGGTTCATTTTCTTTCGAATCGGAACCTCTGAAAATATCACATCTATGTTTGAATAATAATACTGAAGTTTCCCTGTTCTATAAAATAAACTAGTTAATACACTACATGATATGCCATAAGTTAGAGGCAAATGATGGTATGTTAACCCTTCTGCTACTGATTCAGGTAACTTCATACAGACATAACAATCACTAACTTCCATTGTATCTACATACTGAAACAATAATTTAGTGAAAACATTTAAACAAGTATCGTTATTTGTTACCACGTGATGAAATTCTGGGTCATCTTCTGCTTCTATTTTTACTCTATCACTTTTCAAGTTATCTATCCGTCCCTTTGTTTCATTGTTAATCTTTTTTTCCATTATCATAAGGTAAGGAATTGCTACGATCACAACTAACCACACTATAAGCACCACTACCAGACTACATATGCATATAGCACAGCATCTTTTACAACATTTCTGTTTCGGTCTCCCAGAAACTCTGTCATCAGGCATTTTGACAAAGAAGATTTTGTTTTTCTTCTTTTCTTTTTCTTTCAAGACTTTTACGTTATCAAGGTGGTTTCACTTCTTTTTCATAGGTCAGTTCTGCACTTGTTCCTTCGTTCCCACTTTCACTGGACTCTGAACTTTCGTAGTCTTCAAGGATTATATAAGTCCAGTCAGGGCCTTTAAATTTATTGTTCACAAGTTTCAACCTTTTGCTTTTTCGATTTTCAGTTCCACTTGTTTGTTCAGATAAGCTTGTTACTTCATTCACTTGTTCTGGATCTTTGCTTCGGGTTTCTATATGGTATTTTACTCTTTTAATGACACTAGGCCAATGATCGCCTTTTCTGACTTTCTTTGTTTGCACTGTATTTTCTCTTTCTGAGTCTTTTCCAAAAGTTCTTTTATTTTCAAGGTGTGGCACAATTTGATTCTCCTCGTTTTCAGTTTCTTCTTCTATCTGCTCTTGCTCAGGTCTTAAAGTTGTTTCTTCAGTTGTCTGTGTGTGAGTTTCTACTAACTGACCCTGTTCAGGATTTACGTCTTCGTGCTTGAAGCTTTCTTGCTCGTTGTTTTCTTGGTTTTCTTCTCCCTGAACTTATTTTTCTTGTTCTAACTGGTTCTGATCAGGGCTTATTGCACTTTGTACTTCTGAAGCCTGACCGCGTTCTTCTAAACCTGTCTGTCCCTGCTCAAATTTTGTTGCTTTGTTGTCGATTTGAGCCCAATTTCCTCTCCCTATCTGGACCTGCTCAGGTTTTCTTATTGTTTCGTTCTCCCTATCCTGAGCTGCTTCTTCTTCACCTATCTGATCCTCACTAATTTCCTCTAATCTTGCTCGACTTCTTGTTTTGTTGTAAACTTCTGGTATGTCGACCACTGGTATCCAGTCCTGACTTGTGCTCGGTTGTTCTTCTTCAGCTTCTCCAGAATCTCTCACCTGGGATTCTTCAGCTGGCCAACCTTCAGCTTCCTCAGTTATTGATGCTGACTGAGGATCTTTTCCTTCAGGATCTGGCACCCTTTTGGTGTGGCTTACATGAATCCAATTAGGCAATCCTGCACATTTCACTGCTGTGTTTGTAACTAATATAACCTGACAAGGTTCGCCCCACCTGGGTGATAAACACGTTTCTCTGGTGTGATGCTTCACTACCACCCAGTCTCCAGGGTTTAGATCATGCTCTTGTTCAGGCTGCCTGGAAACTGCGTCTTCTCCAACCTGGTGAGAGACAGAACGCACGAGGTCAGCCAATGCTTTGCAATAATCTAGAACCATATCATCAGTTATGTTCAGCAGTTTATTTCCAGGAACATGTGCATGTCTCATTGCTCTGCCCATGATGATCTCATGTGGGCTCAATCCTGTATTTCTATCAGGAATGTTTCTGAGTCCCATTAAGACAAGGGGTAATGCATCTGGCCAATCTAACGATGTAGATGCACACATTTTTGACAATCTTGATTTTATTGTGCCATTTATTTGTTCTACCACTCCAGAAGCCTCTGGGCGGTACGCACAGTGCAGTTTTTGTTCAATTTTAAATGCTTCACAGATTATTCGAATTACGTCGTTATTGAAGTGACTTCCTCTATCTGATTCCAAAGTTACTGGGAAACCGAACCTAGGAATGAGTTCTCGTAACAACAGTTTTGCGACTGTAATGCTGTCATTCCTTCTGGTTGGGTAAGCCTCCACCCACCTTGAAAACAGACACACTATGACAAGTACATATTTCAGTCCTTTACATGGTGGTAGCTGTATGAAATCTAACTGCAATCTCACAAAAGGACCCTCAGCCTTTCCAATTTTTCCCAAACCAATTACTGTTCTCCTTCCTGGATTATTCATTTGGCAAGTTAAACACCTCTGGCAAAGACTCTCTGCTGCAGCCCTAAACTTTGGATTGTACCAACTTTGTCTGAAAAGTCTAATCATGGCATCTCTCCCTACATGTGTGTCTCCATGATACATCCTGGCCATTTGTGAAATCAAACAGTTGGGCATGACTGGTCTGCCATCTGAATATACCCATACATCATCATCTGTTCTTCGGGTACACCCTATTTTTATCCAAACATCTCTTTCACTCTCCTCAGCATCATCTTGCAGTCTTTTCACATCATTCCATGTTTCAGGTGTTGAACATAGCATAAGTTGGCAGCTGATTCCCATCCTTTCAACTTTTCTGTTTACTGCCAATCTGTTTCTGGCACAGTGTTGAGCAACTAGATCTGCATATCTGTTACCGGCTACCACCCAGTCATCTCCTGACTGGTGTGCAGCACATTTCACCACCGCCAATTCTTTTGGTGATTGTATTGCCTCCAATAGTTCCCTTACAAACTGCCCATTTTTGATTGGGGATCCTGAAGAAGTCATGAAATCCCTCTGCATCCACAGTTGGCCAAAGTCATGCACAACCCCGTACCCATATTGACTGTCCGTAAATATGGTTACTTTTAAATTTTTCCCAATTTTGGAGGCTTTGATCAAAGCAATTAATGCAGCTACTTGTGCAGATTTGACTCCTGGTAAATAGGATGCTTCGACTATTCCAGATAGTTCACATACAGCATAGGCTGCACTCAATTTGCCATCCTCATGCCTTAGGCATGAGCCGTCCACAAACAGCTCCTGTCTGAGTCTTTTAAGGGCATTTCTTGTATGTCGGGACGCGGTTTTGTACACAATTCTGTGACCTGTAAACAATCATGTTCTGGGTCGTCCTTAACTTCTTCACAATATTGATCTGGCAATAATGTAGCAGGATTTACAACTGTGCACCTAGCTATGGTCACATTTTCAGCTCCTAAAATTATTCGTTCATACCTTGTCATTCGACTAGGCGTGAGATGCTGAGTTCTAGTTCTTGTCAACAGGATCACAACTGCATGTGGAACAAACACTGTAACTGGATATCCCATTACTATTGACTCACTTTGCTCAATGCTCATACAGGTAGCAGCAACTGCTTTTAAACAGCCTGGCAATGCTGCAGCCACTGGGTCCAATGTAGCAGAAAAATATGCTATAGGACGCCTGTCTAGTCCATGTCTTTGGGGTAACACTGAAAGTGCACAATTTTCTCTTTCATAGCAAAACAGTGTGAATTCTCTTGTATAGTCAGGCATGCCCAAGGTAGGTGCCTCGCACAAAGCATTTCTTAATTTTACAAATGCACCGGCACTTTCATCATCCCATTCAACTGGATCCTTTGCTGTCTTTTTTGTTAACTGAATCAAAGGCTTTGCTAACAGTGAAAACCCTATAATCCACTGTCGACAGTATCCTACTATTCCAAGAAACATTCTCACTTCTCTTTGTGTTACTGGCATTTTCATTTTCTTGATTATTTTTATTCTATCAGATGCTATTCTTCTTGTTCCCCTTTCAATTTGGTGTCCCAAATATTTAACTGCTGTTGTACAAAACTGCATCTTCTCAGGTGATACTTTGTGTCCTTCTTCAGCCAAATGGTTGAGCAATGCAATTGAATCTTCAACACAATCATCATGAGTTTTGGATGCTACCAATAAGTCGTCAATGTACTGCACCAGGACTGAGCTTCTGGGCAGTACTAATTTTTCTAGACACCCTTTTAGTATTTGATTAAAAATGGAGGGACTTTCTGTGTACCCTTGAGGAACACGATTCCACACATAGACATGGTTTTCAAATTTAAACGAAAACAGATATTGGCTATCTGGGTGCAATGGTATTGAGAAAAATGCTTGGCATAGATCAATCACAGTAAACCATTCTGCACTCCAGGGTATCTGGTATAGGATTACTGCAGGATTTGGTACTATAGGACAACAAGGTACCACGATTTTATTAATTTTCCGCAAATCCTAAACGATCCTGTACTTTCCACTAGGCTTTTTCAAACCCATTATTGGTGAATTACAAGGACTACTCATAACTTCTTTTAATATGCCTTGTTTCACCATTCTGCTAATTTCCTCAACAACTCCTGCCTTTACTTCTGCACTCATTTTATACTGTCTGGTATTTGGGAAAATTGCGCCTTCTTTTACAGTGATCTTTACTGGGTCTATTTTTGCCATAAGTCCTACTTCTTTCCCCGTAAAATCCCATACCTTAGAGCTCACTGTAGTTCTTAGTTCTTCTGGTAATTCGTCTTTTGTTATCAAGGAGAACATCTCATCCACTTCAGTACCTTGCTTGGCTAGCATGAACTTATAAACATGATCTTCATCCGGGGTCTGTACCGCAACACCATCCGGTGTGCAAAAAATAGTGCAATTCATTTTGCACAGTAAGTCTCTACCTAATAAGTTTACTGGACTGGAATCACACACCACAAATTGGTGCATTTCTCGAAAGTTTCCTATCTTTACTTCCATAGGCTCAGTAAGGGGTGTTCTGATCTTTTGATTTGCTACACCTACAACTTGGATAGCTTCTCCAGAGAGAGGGAGGTCTGGGATGTCTGCTGTTCTTACAGTAGAACGGGTAGCACCAGTGTCCAAAAGAAAAGTGATATCATTACCTCTTACTTTCCCTTCAACATATGGACCTGACTGATCTACCGGCAAGGATGCGCCAAGTACGCACTCCTTCTCCCCCTCTCTTAGGCACCGTCATTGATGACTATATGGATCAAATTCGTCCTGTAAAAGAAACTGTGAAGTTACATATTCATTCTTACCACTTCCTCTTTGATATCCGACGTCTGTACCGTGCTTTGCTCTGCTTACATTACCCTGTGTAGGGGCAGGTGGCAGCTGACTCTGAGGGTTTACACCCTGCTGTGAATCATTCTGCGTCTGTGGATTTAAATTATGATTTGGGCAATTATTCTTATTTTGAATCTTTTTACATTCGTCCTTCCAATGTCCCAACTTTCCACACCCATGACAAGGAAATTTCTTTTTAGCCTCTTCTCTAGTCATTCGTCCTCTCACTTTTCCACCATTCCCTGTGTCACCATTCGTTCCAGATTCTTTTCCCTGACTTTCTGTTGGATTATCCAAATTAATTCCCTGTCGCTCAGCCATTTTCACTTGAGCCCACATCACCTTTTCTTGCAATTTCTTGTGCCTATCCTCAATGTCGTCTCCACAATATTTAGCATATTTCAAAATTTCATCTATAGGCTTCCCTTGCCAGCATAACATATGCTGCTTAATCATCTGACAAATCTCTGGTTTTAGACCATAAACAAATCGATAGACAAACTGACTCATATTTTTGTCTCCAATATCCTCAAATCCACTATACTGTTTGAACACCTGTAATAGACGTTCATAATAGGCATGTACCGATTCACTTGCTTCTTGGGTAGTCCTGTCTATTTTCACCCAATCTGTTTCTTTTGGTGGTATTTTCCCTTTCAAATAAGTTATTACCTGGTGATACGTTTTCATCACGTCATTTGATGGGGCACCTGTCTTTGCATCTCTAGGATACTCTTCACTCGGCCAGTCGATTGTAATTTTACAATCTGTCCATAAATCGGCAGGTACCACTATGTCAAACAAACCATCTAAGTCCTTTAACAATACCTTTGAGACTTTCACAAACCTCTCAACCTGCTTGTACCATTCTATCGGTTTTTCTCTCAACTTTGGAAAATCATTCGTAAATGACAAAATATCTTGTCTACTCCATGGGACATGAACATAACCTCCTCCGGGAACTTCCCGCATCGGGTACATCTGATCTACTTTCCCTGTTTCCTTCAGTAAATATTCAGAAGTTGTTCTACTGTAACGTGCCTCTTCCTTTTTCTTTGTCCATCTAGTTTTCCATTTATCTTGTTCTCCCCATTTCTGTAATACTGTCAATAATTCCTTCACTTGTAGTTTCCTACCAGATGCATTCATATTTTCTAGATCCTTATCAGTAAAGTCTGCTCTATATGGTTTCTGTAGTACCTTTGACTTTCTTATTTCGATTCCCATTTCTAAGGCCAAATCCGCCAATTTTTCATGGAATATCTTTACGTTTCTGGTTATGCTTCTACATACGAACAGTAGTTCTTCCTCACTATAGGTATTCAAACGATCTACTCCTACGTTGCCTGCTATCATTTCTTGTAACTCGACTTTTAATTTATAAATGTCTAAAATCTTTGGGGGTGAACTTTGTCTGTCTATTTCTTGTGCCCATCTTTCTAAATCTTCTGGAGTTACTACAGTTGCACTTTTAGTTCCTGACGATGTTATTATATTCACGTCCTTTGAGCAACCAGGTGTGACTCTTCTGGGTGGGCTATTTACGGAATCTCGAATAGGCAAATCCACTAGTGAAATCATAAATTCACAATCGCTGATATGGTCATCAATTATTACAGCTTCATGTTTAGGAATATCCACAGGTGTAGGCATAACTAGAGGTTTCGGACAATTTACTTTGTCACCATATAAAGGGACCATGGGACCAATAGTTACAGGTATGGTCAGGGAATCAGGATGTACATTCAACTGTGTTATTTTCTGTATCAATTCTGCTCTGTTTCTGTCTACAGCCTCTCTTTCCTTATCCTGAAGTACCCTATTAACTGGTGGATTATGCAGTACTTGAGGTACCAATGGTGTTCTCAAAATTGGTGCACTTGGTGTACAACCACCCAACCCTTCTTGGTATGGTGGAGGATTCTTTAATATTTCTTCCATAAATTCATCTTCGGATTCTCCAAACCCAGTCATGTGTTTTGTCTTTTCTTTGCATTTGCTCCCTAATGGCTCATCTGCCATGAATACTGGATACAAACCCTCGGTAAGCATTGCTCTTCTCCACTGTTTCATCTGACTTTCTCGTGTCTCATTTTGGTGTCTAGGGAAAAATCCCCTATAACCCCTATTGCTTCTCGGCCTATCACGTTCAAATGCCTCTGTTTCCCATTCTTCTAGGGCTTCGTATTGAGTTAATCTTGGTCTGGGTTCTAAATCATTCATTCTTATTCTTAAATTTTGAAGAATTCTCCCATTGAAAGTACCATTCTCTGGGACAGCTAATATTCTGTCATCTTTTGTATATTCTATCCAATTTTCTAACCATACGCAAGTGTGATAACCCCTCTCCATCATCATGAATGAGGCTGGCGTTTTTGCTGGTGGAACGATAATTCCTTCCCTAGTTTTGATTGGCTTATCTTTCTTAAAATAATTCCTAATCTTCTGTAAAAATGACATTTTTCTCTTTTCTCCGTACATTTTTGGTAAATATCTATGTATCGAATTATATTCGGCAAATCCTAGGAATCTTCTGTCTGGACGGGTTCCTGCCAAAGTCAGATCACGTTGCCACATACAATCTACACTGTCCACTAATATTTCAACTTCTATCCTGACAACCAATCAAATTCCAGTTAACCTTTTGTCTCTGAACCAATCCAAGCGCGATTTTTCTGTGACGTCTATCTGATGACCCCTCCTTTACAATCTGCGCTTCTCTGTCCTCTGCTGTTTCAACCAATCCCAGCGCGGCACCTGTGACGTCAGTATTACTCCTGACTACTGACCCCTCCTTTACAAAACTCGCTTCACGCCCGCCGTGTCAACCAATACCAGCGCAGCGTTTGTGACGTCAGCTTTTACTCAGACAGCTGACCCTCCCTTTACAAAAATCGTACACAAATTTTTCAACTCTTCTTATTAAAATTCAGTAACGACATAAAACATTCGCTATCGTGCCAGTTTCTCTAATTTTGAAAAGATAGATTTCTCTCACTTCTTAGTAAAACCCTTCCATGTACTAACATACACTACGAGTAAAACCCTTCCGTTCACTCTTCACATAAGCTTCGGAAATACCTGCTACTCCTTCAATGTTACCCTTTCTAGGTGATATAACATCAAATTTGCACCAGCGTATTCCTTTGCTGTCACTCACACACACAGAGTCCCTAACAAGCACTGATAGCCCTGCTTAACTTTTCAGTACTATTTCTGCCTGACAGATAACCTCACAGCAGTATGGCTTCCACTTACCATCCGCTATTCAAATTTCCCCGGGGATTCTAGACAACATAAAACAAAACTTTAAACAAACGGATGTTAGTTCATAAAAATAAAATTCTCATTACCCAATTAACAAAGTCTAACCATCCTCTGATAGCCAGAAAAATGATCCAGCGTGTTACTAGCAATAAGCATTCATACATTAAATACTCACCTGGGCCCATTCATTCACACAAACTAGTAATCACCGCTGGGGAAAATCACTTGTACTCTTTATCAAAATCCCTGCTACCAATTACCTTTTCTGATTGAAGAGTAATGACTTACCGATGAACCCTTTGATAATTGGGAAGTTTAAAATGAGAATATGTAATACAATTCATAAACCTGAAATAATCACCGACTCAGATAGTTTTAAAATGTTTATCTAAAATTCTTTAGCAGAGTAAATTACAAACCACATAGTACTTGATCATATATCAAAGAGGAAATATACTATATTATCACCTACTAAGCATCAAATGAAGGTCCTTAAGAAAAGAGAAGATAGAGACAGCAGCACAAACTAAAGGTTGCATTTATAGTTACCTAAAGGTGTGAAAACCAAACCCCTTGGCCAAGGAGTTGGAAAGGGTCCCAAGAAGGATGAAGACCAAGACCTCCGGACCAGGTTCAAGACAGGACAGGTGACCTCTCTCTACCAATGACGCCTGCGTCGTTCCCCTCTCTGGCACTTCGTTCCTCCGCGATTTCTTCTGTGTCTTCTTTCTTATGGAATCCGCCACCCCCACCTCAGGACCTCTTCGGATAGCGGTTCAGTCTGCAATTGATCAGCTCTCGTCTGTGTCAGCATATGAGCTCCATCTGCGCTAACTAATTAGCTAATTCTAATCTATTATACCCTTCTACACCCAGGTACCTCCCACTAATGTTTCAAATTTATGGGCCCACTAATTCTGATTGGACAGGGACAGGGGGTTGATCCTCACACCGTGTCATTTTAGTTCAATTTTCTTAAGCCCATTGTTTTAAAATACCGCCCCTCTCAATTAATACATTTGCTTTATTTCCCACCCGTCTCACAACAAATTTTAATATAAATTGCATATACATTGTTGCAATTGAGAGGACATCTCAGAGGTACAGTGGAGTTGACCAACGGGTTGTGGCCTTGGATATCTTCCAAGTTGACTTCATCGCTTTGTCTTGTCATTTCTGAGTGCATGCGCACTTTCCATAGCTCTTGAGCTGCTGTTCAGTTAACCCAGGCCCAATTTACGCACTAAGAGTGTGATCAAAGAAGAAACACATTAAAATGAAAAATAAATGTTTTCACTGTATACCACCTACTTCTACTCTATTCCCATTTAATTATAAATGTCTATCCCGCATTAATAGCATTAGTAATACCACATTATTAAGTTGCAGCAATGCGAAAGCTTTAGCATGTGAGAACATCAAGCGGCCATTTTAGCATACACTGCGCAGAAGCAGAAGTTTCCCTCCAAGCAAAGAAAGACGTCATACCACGTGACATGGTTGACACATGCGCAGTTGAGTTCCCGCGTTTTAGCGGCCATTTTGGATTAGACAAGGATTACTTATTAGTTTAAACACATAGGCAAGCTTCTCTCAGATACGGTGTTGTGTATGCATTTGTTAATAAAGACATTACAAAGTTTAATTAATTAATACTGTGAGAGGATTGCTTACGAGCAAGTCTCATTGTGAGTCCTTGCTCCATCATTAGCGCCACAAGGGCATTACATGAGCATTTCCATGCAACCACCCATGCCTTTTGAGACAAAACCCTATCTACAAACAATTGTAGACAGGGTTTAGCGTCAAAAGTTATCGCCATCTGAAAGGAGGCGTTAAGAGGAGAAATGTTTTCATTTCTTCTTCCTTTTCCTACTTTGCATGCGTGCTGCATTGTGTAGTACAAAGTTGGAAAAGTGTTTGAACTTGTCTAGGCATAGTATTTTGTACAGGAAGGCTGCCCTACCTGTACAAAACCTATGCTAGACTCAAGTACGCACCTAATGTGTGTGCCTGGTGTACAGAAGCTGAAATCAGCAGCGGTGCTAGGGAGAGGGGAGGAAAGACCCATATCTCTGTAGATATGGCGCTCTCCTACTAGCTCCCTGTCACGCAACACAGCACAGCATTTTTGAAAATCTGCCCCTTAGAGAGTAATGCAGTGATGAAATAGTGCAAGTTGATGAGTGCACACTATCTCTAACTCACAACCGTGGCTGCTGCAGGTAAGAGCGGTGAGGCGGTGGGGCCGGCTGAGGGGGATTTCGAGAGACGACCACGAGGGAAAATTCATTATTTATTTAATTTTCCCTTGTGGTCGTCTCTTGAAATCCCCCCCCCCCCCCAGCCGGCCCCAACGCCCCACCGCTCTTACCTGCAGCGGCTGCGCTGCTTACTGACCCTCACACGGTGGTGAAAGCAGCCAGTTTCAGCAAAGACCCACTGGGCTTCACAGATACCTGCAGATTGCAATAAATAAGAAATAGCAGAAACAATGGCATTGGGGATAGTGAGAGTGTGAGTGTGTAGGGTGGGCATAAGCACAGTGGCCGCTTCTGCGGTTCAGCAATGTTGGGAGAAGACAAGACAATTACACTTTGTTGTGTAAGATGTATGATAAAACCAGAGCCAAATTAACACGTAGATCACTGTCGCATCAGTTTATTTTGGTTAACCTTATTTATATTAAATAGATGATTTCTGTTTCAGAACCCTTTTATCCTTATTATGGGACATCCTTATGCAACCCCAGTAATTATGGGTCTCGATGAACCAGTGTGTCCCAGTTCACACCCACGTTGAATTTCAAGTACGAGCATTTAAGAATACAAATGAAAATGTTAAGCTTATATGGGGACAACTGTGGTCAATTAGGAAGAAGATGACAATTTCCATTATCCACTCTTAATCTTACTCCAGGAAATGTTGTTTATTGTTTATGCAGTATAATACAGCATCCAAATAAAAATAACGCGGTTTGCAAAGTGTTTAGTTAACTAAACGAAATGATTTGTATAAATTAAGAATAAATTGTGTTTGATTGAAAGTCCCTGGTGCTGTGCCCACTGCTCCTCATTTTGTGATTCTGGCTGACCTGTGTTTTCTTGTGCAGAAGTCCTATGTTACGAGTCTCGTGACAAGTGCTTTGCATGATTTTGACATGTTGCTTATCAAAGTAGTGCTACACTCTGTTGAGCAATGTGTATATCCAAAGTAGCACTGTTTTTTATCTTATCATTGGTGGCTGCCTCTGTCTGCACTACTGCATGTAGCCCTGCGTGGCCCTCCTTACTCCCTCTGTGTGGCATAACATTCTCTGTAATGCCAAGTGTTACTATTGGGTTGCATTTGCATCCAAATGAAGGGAACAGGAAGGATATTTTCTTGCTCACTGAACTCTGACCAAGGCATTTCTTGCTGGCGAGCCTGAGGCATGACAAGGGCAACACCTCAACATGCAATGTGACCAAATACATGAACAAGACTGCACAGCGTAAACAAAGGGATGGACTACCTGTCCACCCTCAGTCATTTATACTTATAAGGACAGTAGACAATTTATTTGGTGTAATGCTTGTTAAAACAACGAGCTCACTTTGTCACCTCTTTGCTATGCGTCTTTATTTTATTGAATACACTCTAAACAACTGATTCTTGAATTACTGTTTACATTTTCTTCAACTGTAACAATGGCAATATTGAAATTGTACTCATACATGTGATGTAAGTCCCCAGCTTGGAAGTCATTGTTTAATTACTAGAGATCGAGCCTCTCTGGCTTTACATGGACCCAACCGGTCTCTGATACTGTTCTGATGATAAACACCCCAGCATCAGCATCAGAGTTGTGTGGAAGCCAATTCACATCTGTGGCTCGTTACCATGGAGCTGTGCCACACCTGGAAACAAGATATATTTTGTTAGGATCAGTCTCCCCTAAATAGGTGGGTTTAACTGTGAATCTGATCAGACAGTTGGATTCAAGCCAACTACCAATTGTTCTGCATATTGGATATTAGCTGCCCCTTGGAGTTATTCAGTGCCCTCCTTCTGCTCCATGATCTCTGCACACCTGTGTAGGGAAAGGCAAGGAACAGAGGCAGAACTCCTTGCAGTCTCCCTTTGATGATAAAAAACCTGAAAAAGCTGAAGAACACGAGGGGAAGACTGTCTTGTGAGTAGAGCGCCTTCCATGTTTAACCTTAGACAAGTCCCGTGTTAACAGAACCTTGCAGCAGGTAAGTCAGCGAAACGTAGCGTACCGAGATTGGAATACTGCAGTTGCTCCTAAGCCTGGTTTGCAACTTTGCTTGCAAGTGGCACAGACTCCATATGAAAATCCATATGCTTCACCTCTGCTCATGCATCGAGAGACCCACTGCATGAGACCTGATGTCTGTGTAAGGCTCATGTACTGGCAGTTCAGTGCTTAACTTGAGCCGGTGGTTGAAGGTGGAACCCAACGGCAATCATAGTTGGCGACGGGCACTTCTTTTTCCTTTTCAGAGTTTGACCCAGAGCAAGAGAGTGAAAACCACAAAAGGGGAAAGAAGGAGGAAGAGAATGGCGGCAAAATAGAGCTAAAGAAAGATAGCAGAGATGAAAAAAACTTCAAAGAGTGAGATGAAGGGGCAGTGAGAGCTATGTGAAGGATGAAAGAGGAACGAGATCCAATCAAGATTACTCCATCTTGGTATTTGGCAGCCTTGACACTCGATTGTGCCGCTGTCAACTTTTGAGAAAAACCATGGGGCCGGCACTTTTTCTTTCACAAATTAAACAATGCGGCAGTTGCATCACCATTGTGCACAAGTTTCCACAGCGACAAGTTGTTCGCTGAGGTTTATATGCCTGCCATTACATAATTATTGGGCATCCTTTTCAGCAACCTGATGGCCGTGTGAGGCTGAGTGCAGCATCTCTGCATTTGCCTCTGCATGGTCTCCTGTGGCAATCTGCCATTGATGGCCCTTTACCTTTTCTACCACTGTTCCCTTCTCTGCTTCCCCAAAATGTAACTACCATATCTTTCCAGAGTCAGTGCTCCACATATAGTACTACCGTCGCCTAGCTCTGCCATTGCCCAGCAGCATAGTCTCAACAAGTGTCCGGAGAAAATCTAAACAAACTGCAACAAGAAAACTTAGGGCCTCATTTATGAAAAGTGTTTCATCGCTGCAATAAAACAGCAATGAGACACTTTTCACTGCGCCCTCCTTGTGACACCATGGATGTGCGGTATTTACTGTACGGCGCTCCATGACGCAAGGATTGACAGATGCGTCAGGAATCCTGATGTATCCGTCGGCTCAAAATTCATGCATTGCTGGAGTTGTGTCGTAAACAAGACGCAACTCAAGCAATGCATGGGGGAGGCCTATAACTATTGCACTGCGTCACCCTTACGCCTGCTATGAGGCACTCGTAAAGTTTTGATGCAGTGGCGTCCTAGAAGTGGCGCAGTGAAATCTGATAGATTTCACTGCGCCACTTCTACGAGGCTTTCTGGCAGGGGAACGCCCACCCTGCATACATTTTATCTGATGCAGGCATAATGTGGCACAGGGGTTTACAAAGTGACGCACCTGCCTAGATGTGCCACTTTGTAAATATGGCGCAACGTGGTGCATTATTTACGCCACCGCTGCCTCACGAAAAGTGATGCAATGGCGGCGCAAAAGTGTCGCAAGGGGCTCATAAATAAGCACGGTAATGAGGCATCAAACTGTGCTAATGAGACTGCTCAAAACCACTCAAGCCTGGATGCTGTGCATGGCTACTCTCTGATAATTATCATAAAACCTCTAGCTGTGGTTAAGAGACACTTCCCCTACACAGCATAAGAGAAATTACTGACTACCTAAATTTGCATTCAGAGTAATAATTATACTGTAAAACTTACAGAAGATGCTGTGCAAACTATCTTAAGACACTATAATATATTAAATACCGTCCTACATAAATATTGTATCCAGAATATAGACTACCACAATATTTTGAAGGTAAATGTAGAGTTGCTATTCTTAACTTCAACTCTATTTATCTTGAAGATATATATGATATGTATATCCTGAAGGTACATATATGTGAAGTGAAGACTAGTAAATCTGGACTCCTATACATAATTGCAGTCAAGATATTGTGGTAGTCAATATTCTGGCTATAGTATTTCTGTAGGATAATATTTTTTGCCCATGATATCCTGACATACAGCGTCTTAAAATAAAGAAAGTCCTGTATGTTTTTCTAAAACAATAACAGCGCTTGGACATTATTTTTACTGTGAGTTATACATGGCTTCCTGAACTAGATATCCTCCCCCACACCATTATCCAAGAGGAGCCCCTAATCTTTCCACTTTGATACCTCCTGAAATCCAGTGCCTAAATAGAATGTACTTAGCAAACCAAAAAGATCGCACTGGTGCGCGACTCCAATGTTTGCAAGAACAGCAACAACACTCGACATATGGATTTTCTCTACACACCAGCACAGACAGACATTCATAGGGCCACAGCCTGTACTGTGGATTTCAGCTGGATAGACCTGTTTTAAAAATAGCACAACCATAACTATAAAACCTAGGGGGCATATTAGCAAGACCGGCGATAAAATTATCGCCGTTTTAGCGGCAGGAAACTGCCGCTAAAGCGGCGATAATGGGCTTGCTAATATGCGTTATAGAATTCCAATAGAAGCCCAGGTTAGATGTCCTGCACATCTAACCTGGGCTTCTATTGAATTCTATAACGCATATTAGCAAGCCCATTATCGCACGCTTTAGCGGCAGTTTCCTGCCGCTAAAACGGCGATAATTTTATCGCCAGTCTTGCTAATATGCCCCCTAATCTTAGCCTTGACCCTAAACTTTACCAGATATAGTAACCTAACCCTAAACTTGTCCCTGCCTGTATACCTGATACTAATCTAAACGTAAATTCATAATGCCCTGTTCACTCCCTCGCTGTGTGGTAAAAAAATATTCAATTAATGTTCATTTGGATTGTGCGGTTGTAAGTTATCTGTTTCATTCAGTGTAACTTTTCTGAATAAGCATCTTTACAGACAATTTTCAGAAACTTCCATTTTATTTATATATAACAAAAATTTGTCTACATAGCATCATACATCCAAGGTCTTCTGTTTGAGCAGCATTGAGGTATGGCCCAATCTCAATGCATTTACTAACAGGAAAATGACTAAATAGTCAAACTATTATGAAATTAATTTTAACTAATGAAACACCAGAATGTTTATTTATGTATTTATTTGAAAGGTTTTATATAGCGCGAACAAGACCTGGGAAATGTCCCTGAATCCCAAGCATTAGCCATGTGCTCATAAGTGGAGATTGTAAGGTGTTCTAGAATGAAACACGTGCCCCAGGAGTAAAGATTACTAAACATGTTCTTCTTTAATAATAGTCTTGGCACAAAATGATTGTCACGATATACTCAGAACATTATGAATGAATAATACGGTGGAACACAGGCACATTTTAGTCATGAGGTGACATGAGGAACCCTTGTTTGGGAATTATATCATTATTCACAGTGATAAATATTAGGTAACCTTTGGGCATGTGTAAATGTACATTCAAATTCAACATGCAATAAATGTGTAGCATGGACTTTTGGTCATGCTTGATTATGGTGACTTTACACTTGGACCACGTGTATCATTCCGAAGTACTTCGCTACTGCTTATGTTGTTCCATCAGTTAAAACTGGTCTCATCTCATTATTTTTTTTTACAGATTCAGTAATTCTCCAGATGAAGTGTATTAAATACGCAAAATGTACTGGAATTGGACACTAACCCAATGATGCTCAAGAAGAGGTCATTAACATAATACATAAGATGTATGAAGAAATGAACACTACTCCTCTCTTTATATAAATAACAAAGAGGTTCCTATAACTGGGGGCGCTAGGTGGCGCACGAGCAAGATGGCCGCACTGGAGTGAGGCTCCTGCAGCTCAGCGCAATTATCCACCCATTTATCCTGCCCAGATGGTCCTAATCTTTAACTAACCACAGCGACGAGGTGACTATAACCCCATGTACTGTCGCTGTGAGTTTGAAGCGGGTAGCGCGTTTCTAACTGCTGCTACAACTTCATCCAGTAATCACCGTTGGGGCGGTCTGATACGCCTGGAACTGTCGCCGGGCGGAGCTCGGCACGAGAGCACCGCAGTGCCCACAAGGCAACCAGGCCTTGCGTCCAGCATGGTCAGTGCTCCCGGCGCCTTCAGCAATCGGGGTGAGTGCGCAATATCCTACCCCTGGCGAAGACCAGCAAGCCCACCTCCCTGCTCACCTGGCGAGGCAAGAGCCGAAAACGCCCATCATCCTACCGCCGCAGCTCCTATCCAGATCTTGCGGCGCACGGTGTGCCGCCATCGCTCCCGGCGACCTGATAGCGGTTATGCGCAGAGGGCCTCATCTGCCTACTGTTCAAAACGCCACAAACACCGCAACCCGGCGGCTTCTGGACATTGCTACTGCTGCGCTACCACGCTACAGCCTGGGGGTGCCTGCAGCGTAGTGGAATCTCCCCCCATATCGAGGGCGCTCCCTCCTCTCACTCTCACGCCTGCATTTTGCTGGGAGCCCCGTGGAGACACGACGGGCCTGTCTGCACAGGCTGTTCCATCACCAAGGCTGGCGGCGTTGCTATCCTGAGACTGCCCCCGATATCGTCTCACCAGTGGACATTTCCTTGGCTTCCCTACTGGAATGTCCTCCCCCCGGCACTGTTGCCCACTTTTGATCGCAGTCCGCCGCGGTCCGCATATTGGTGGGTCCGTGGGCGCCCCGCGGGCAGTGTTCCCGCAGTTGGCCGTCTCGAACAGCGACATTAGCGGTGGTCGACATCCCCATCTGCCTCTACTGCCTGGGGCGGCGTGGGGGCTGCCTGCACTTCTTGGGCTCCGCGGGGGGCGGCCGGACACCGCGTGCTCACTAGCTGACATCGCCTTCACAGCCGCGATATCCCAAACATGGGGAAGGCGGACATAAAACAGCCACGGCTGACGTTTGAAACCAAGAAGAGCAACCGCCTATATCAAGAAGATCCTGGCACGGCTAGAGGCGAACCCACACAAGGGTCATCCCCCACACCGGACGACGATATGAAATCCATTCTTCTAGAGGTGCGGCAAAGTCTCACTTCCATTGCAGACAAAATGGATGCCATGACCAATTGGATGGACGCCATTGTACACAAGTTAGATGGCCATGAAGAGCGCATTAAAGAAACGGAGCGCCGCATCTCCGATGGAGAGGACACCACGTCCCATATCCAGACAAATGTGGCACAAATGGATAAACTGCTGAAGATCATCGCAGCGAAAAACGAAGACCTCGAGGCGCGAAGCAGAAGGAATAACATACGAGTCCTTGGCATTCCCGAAAGTACCAATACTGCAAAGCTGGAAGAGTATATAGAGAGACTACTACTTGACGCAATTGGCGCCGAATCCTTCTCATCCCAATTCATCGTCGAAAGGGCGCACAGGTCGCTTGGGCCCAGGCCACCGCCTGGAAGTGCGCCACGCCCTATCATCGCCCGGCTCCTAAATTGTCGTGTAGTTCCTATAGTACCCATTCAGGACCTGTGCGTTTGTATAACATAAGCTGTGGGCTTAATTGCAGACTGACTCTGTGCACCCTCACCGCGTATGTTAGATTGTTTTGCATTAGCTAGCTCACAGTGCCACTAGAATCTCCTCTTATCGGGGAGAGATTAGTTTCTGGCAACCTTAGATCATGACAACCCGAATTCCTCAGAATCGTGGAAACAATATACTACTTTTCGCTCAGTCACTCGTGCTTACTTATTCGGTTTGTCTCAGAGAGTTACACAGAATAAACAGTCGGGCGTTTCAATAAGTATTTATTGAACAGTTGTTATTCTAGTGTAAAATATATGTGCTGCGGCAACCAGCAGACAATAGCAGAGATATATTATCAGCAGTACGATAAAAGCAAAGGGATAGAACAGTTCAACCATATTGCAATAATCATGAATACATACATGAGTATAAAAAGCATTACGCAAAGTGCGCGTACTCCTATGATGCCTAACTAGATGTACCTGAGTGTACCTAGCATATGAGTAGGGCTAAAAGCCTAAGAGCCAAGAATCCTTCTAGGATTTAGTCGAACCCCCATACCTGAATAGAGAGAGTGTGGGACCCCGTCCTGGTCTCGAGTTGGACACTCCGCAAGGGCTGTGTCAGACCGCTGTCAGCTGGAGCGATTGCATGCAGGAGCCTCAGCGTCTCTGGTCAGTGTGTCAGCATGGAAGTCTTGGTTCCCTCTTTCTTACCGGGGTAAGATGTGGTATATTTATACCCTGAAGACTCTAAAAAATGTAAGTAAGTCCGTTTTTATATAGCGCAGCTACTCACCCTTACGGGTCTCAAGGCGCTGGGGGCCGGAGTGGAAATTAAGTGAGCTATTGCCCAGAGTGACATGGTGCTGAGCTGAGCTGCCGCCGGAGCCGGGGATCGAACCGTGAACCCTGTGCTCCGAAGTCAGCTGCCCTGGCCGCTGCACCACACCTCTCCACCTCCACTCTGGTTGCTTCGTATGGTTTGTATTGGCCATGTTAGACGTGAGGAAGACGTCAGGGGTGAACTTTGTACATACATATTATGCAGGTGGTGTATTCCTAGAGAGCCAAGCATAATTGATGAGTACAGTGTGGGCCTGTGTTTGGGAAAAACCCTGCTATATTCAAAACCACAGAATAGATAACATTCAGCCCTCAGAGCACGTTGTGTACTAGTGAGGACCAATGTAGGTGAAAGATCATGCCTATATAAGGAACCATGACTATAATAGGACATGTACAGTTATGACCGTAATAGGGCATATGCGGCTTTGACCTTAATAGGGCAAGTACGAATATGACCGTATTAGGGTAAATATGAATACGTCCATTTTAGGGCATGTATGAACGGGTCTACATTAGGGCCTCTATACGGGACATAACACCCACTCCTCTTCCGAACAGGATGACAATGACCATACTTAAAATCTGGACAATTTAAAACATTTTAAAAGCAAGTAAAAACATGGTTTTAAAATTGTTAAAAAAAAAGTGCAAAAAAATGTTACAATTCAGTTATTTCGAATTGCCACTAAAAATAAATGTCTATTTTGTTTCTCTTTAGAAGTTTCTTCACTCAAAGTGGAAGAAGGCCATGCTTTTCTCAAGCGAAAGTGTCAATTTAGGAAATGTTCCAAATTTGCTCGCTTATTTTGAAAACAAGTGGAGAAGCCGAATAAGCCGAATTCTTTCCCAGGACGCGATGAGCCAATTCGAGATTAAGTGTCCTGGCCGGGAAGCACAACATTATCAGTGTTAGCTACTGCAGATGACAAATCCAACGCCTCACAGAGAACGTCAATCGCACATAGATGGAATGTAGCACTGCCAACAGTCGGTGCTGCGGCAGTTGTTACCTGGGTGCCTGTGGAGGAGTCACCTAACCCAGCAGGAGCAAACGGCACCTATGGATTCTCCAGGAATGCGTTCATCAGAATTGGAAGCCGCTGGGGACAACGCAAAGCATGGGCCTTTATGGGGTCCAGCATTGCATCCGTGTCCGGAGGCACATCTGATGGAAATGTTAGACAAAGATCCAACGTGCATTCTTCTCCGCAAAACAGGCATCAAAGAACAGGTAAGATGCAGTCTACCCAGACTGGTCGAAAGGATAGAAACCAAGAGGCATTGAGTTCTCGCAGGCAAGAAATGCCCAGAAGTTGTACCATGCATTCACGGTATTTCCGCTCCAGGAGTATGTTCGCCATTCCCTCGGGAATTGGGCCGTCCATTTCGTAGCAGTAGTATTATGAATAGGACCCCAGCAATCAGCAATAGGATAAGCGGGAGTCCTCCAAATACGCTTCCCAATACGGAGTGTATAAAATTTGTGATTACTCCGAGGACTGTCTGAAAGGTGCTTAACAGTCCTGACCCTATGGTCTTAAATAGGTGTACAATTCCGCTCGTATCTGACATATTAAAGATACGTCCCACCATTTCTATGAAATGAAAGGGGCAGTTTGTATGTATAAGCGCCTGTATCTCTGTCGAGGTCCTTGCAACTTGAAGTTCAAAGGTTTCTCGAGCGGAGGTTAAGGGCACGGGTTGCTGTAAAAGCATGGCTTGCAGTCTGCTCAGAGTATCAAATTGTATGAAAGAAACATTCAGTGAAGGCCATAACGGTGCCTCCCTGACTGTGTTCAGTGGCAGAAATAATACTTGCATACAGCAAGTAACCATGGAGTTAACAGTGACCAGATTGGCGACGCCCGGAAGCATCCCACAGCAACCTTGATCGTTTAGCATTAAGTAACTCCCATTCGAGAGCAGTTGGAAAACCAGTGTGATCATGGCCGCTGGGGTCCCTGTCATGTGACAAGATAGGTTCGCTACTGAACCGCTACAGGCTCCGTGTAGTGAAATATCCTGACACATGAGAGAACCGCTTACAGCGTTCTTGCAGTTTGTTCCACTCAGAAACACTTCTCGATCCCCATTCCGGCATCGGTATCTATATGGTAACTCCCAGGTTTCCTTAATGTAACCCTTACCCATCTTTTCATATTTGCCTGCCTGCCTTTGTTCAAGGCAATATTGAAACTGAAACGTAGTGACCAGAAGAGTGATTTGGCCATGAATTAGCCATTTAGTTGATGGTGATTCGGATACAGTGAATGGTAACCTTTCCAGTTTCTCAATACGCAGCATTGTATATTTGGCTCCCCTTTGTGCCATTTCTGTCTGTTTATCAGTCAAATTGTATTCTGAAAACAGAGACGTGGTGTTTGTAGCGTCCAGCTTAGCATCATAATAGAACGTAGCTGAGATTGCCCGTGTTGTAACAAGGCCAGATCTTGTTCTAATATGTCGATTGCCGAAGACACAATGTTGCCTAAGGAGTAAATCCTGGAGGTCAAAGTTGTTAACCCATTATCCACTACAGCTAATGCCTTTTGTAGGTTAATACGGTCTATTTCCCGTATTCTTTCTGCGGCCTCTTGTTGGGATATTTTCCAGTTTTCATTATAATAGGCATAAATGCCAGCATATATGAAACGTTTCTGACGTGTTTTCCTTGGGCCTAGCAAGAAATCCCTAAGGTCCACATCAGGTGTGAGTAAGGTTAAGTGATGTTTTACTTCTGTGAGTGTTGAGGTCTCTAGCCAATCAAGGCACAACTTCCCAACACTATACGATGTCACTACCCCTGGGTGTTGTCTTTGTACATATCGTGTATCTGGCCTATGGATACTAAACCCTTCGGTTGTATTCATAAATCTATGTTGACAGGTGTTTGTGTCAATTGGCCAAATCAGCCAATTCGTCCAATCAGGATCTGATCTGTTGAACTGGATAATGTTGTCTAATCCTACCCCTTGTGTAGTTGAATTCTGCCCCCCACCCATCTGTGATGGTGTAGGAAACCCGGGTGAGTTCAGTTCCTTGTTCTTGGCTAGTCCAAGACAGGATGTCTGTTGCACAGTGTCATTTAGAAATATCATCTGCTGCGGAATGAGGCATGCTCTAAATAGCGCTTCTGTTCCCTGGACTTGCCAGTCCCTAGAACCCCAGATTGATTTTAAATCTATAGTGTCCTTCCATAGGTCGAAGCACTGTGTAGACAACTGGGCCATAAAGGAGGCAGAGTAAATCTGTTTGGTGTTAGTCAATATAATTTTCTGTGCTGATGTTTTTGCCACTTTGTAATAAAATGACCTCGGGTCAGATGTATTGAACCCTGAAAAGTATGTGAATTTCTGTGCAAAAGTTTGCGAACTACCTTTTGGAGGTGTTGGGCAGTGTTCCCACTGGTGGTATTCAAATACATTTCTAGGTGTTATAGATTTGTGTAATAAACGATGACCATATTGTTGGTAACAGTACAATGTATCATAGTCTGAAGTATCTTCTAACATTTCGTTATTCGGAAAAGGAGCAGTTTTTCAAATTCAGACATCATATTGTTTACAGTTTCAGTGTCCCAATCATCAGAAAATGTACTGGTGGTAATGATATCACTTAAAGAAATTTTAAATACCTGTTTAAGCTTTAAAAGTTCAGTCGGACCGAATATATCATAATCAATCTTGTCCCATACTATACCGTCCGGTATAGGAACTGCTGTGATGTTCACTGAAGACAAGTCTCTTGGTTCACGATGTGAAGGCTGGTGTGGTTTTAAAATCAAATTGACTCTTTGGGCTGTAGAGCTCTGCTGAAGATATCGTCCATTATTAAGCATACTAAAAGTTATAATTAAACCTAGCCAGAAAAGAAACAATAAAATCCCAGTGATATACCATAGTTCAATCCAAGGTGACACCAGGTAAGTCTTTCTGAAAAAGTTCAAAAAGTCAATGAGTTTCTGTTTGTGTGATTGTTTGGCTGGCGTCGTTTCCGGCTCGCTTGGATCCAGTGAAAACGTATCAAAGTTCATGAAATAGCCAGAAGCAGTTCAATCAATTGTTGGAATTGCATCGGGATTTGTTGAAATTGGACTTTGCTCTTGACGAGACATGTTAACGTAGATGTCTGTAGTCGGTCTTATTGCAACTTGGTTGTTAAGTTGAGTTTCTTCTTGTTGAAGTGGAACGAGTTCCATAGCATTGTTGCTTAGTCCTTCATTCCGTACAGTTGGCTCTTCAAACGTGATGAGTCTTTCTGTTTGAACTTCTTGGATTGTAGCGAGAGGAAGGCTTCTGCTACTGTGGAGTCCACGTGGCCTACTGTTTAGTATCGGCCACATAGTGTGGTTTGATTAAGTCAATTGAGACAAATCTTTTTTCCTTTTTTCCGGCAAAAGGCGGCAGAAGTACAGTTCCTGTGCCTTGGATTGCTAGGACCGGTACAGGCTTTCTGTATGATGGCCCAAATTCTTTCTTGTCTGCAATCTTTTCTCTGACCAGATCTCCGATTTTTGGGATCCAGACAGGTCTTGCCGTTACTGCCTTGACTTCCTCAGTGGCGGTCTGTTTCTGGAGCACGTTAATTTGTTGTATTCTGGATTTGTTTAGATCCTGTAAAACAGCCAAACGATCATGGATATCAAATGGTTTTTTATCCGCCACTGTGCCTTCACAATCAAGATCAGGTACCCACATTCTTGTCCCAAATAGGACCTTGTAAGGAGTGACACCCCCTAGAGAGCTTCTTGGCTGGTTGTTGATAGCTCGTTGGACCCCATAAAGGTGATCAACCCATCTACCACCCTTGCCTAATACCCTAGCTGTTAAAGATTGCTTTAAGTCCCGGTTTTTCCTCTCCACAACGGAATTTCCCTCGGGATGATATGGAGAGGAGTACCGCAATGCTACGCCCATTCCTTCTATGGCCTCTTTGTAAGCCCGAGAGCTAAACGCCGGGCCACGGTCAGAATGTAACGTGCCAACTGCGTATGTGCCGATAAAGACTCGCAAATCTTTTATAACAGTTCGAGCGTCAGCTGAGCGCTGAGGCCAAACCCATAGGAATCTAGAGCAGGAATCCACTGCAACCATGATATATTTCTAGGCCCCATCAGATTGTAGGGGTCCGCAGTGGTCCAAATAAACACATGCGAGAGGTATGTCTGATTTCAGCAATGGTGTCTGCGCCGGGCGTGTTACGGTGGAGCCCTTCATCTGCTGACAGATGTCGCACTTTAAGACATAGTCTTTGGTCTGCTTTGTTAACCCTGGCCACCAGTAGCGCTGTTTCAGTAAAGGAATAGTCGCTGTGACGCCTGTATGCGCAGAACCCAAACCCTCGTGTGCTGCTAAAATTAAGCCTTGCCTACGATCCATATTTGGTATTACTCTATTCCCCACTCCAGGAATCTGAGCATATGGAATGTTTTGTGCATCTAACTTGTAGGAGTACTTGAGTGGAAATTTTTTTGGTACTGCTGTGCTGCCTTTGCGTGAAGCATTGACAGCTACCATAATCTCGTCGTCTATTCTCGTTTTTGAACGAGTGATTGCAGCTACGGAAGCCGTGCGAACAGCCCCCTTTGCGGCTTCATCAGCTAATGAATTCCCTTCAATGTGAACGCCATCACGCTGATGACTCAGTGTATGTATCACGTGAGCCCTTGGTAGTTCGTTTCTCAACTCCACTACCTGTTCCCATAGCATTTTATGCTTAATTGTGCCACCTTTTGCGTCTTTAAACCCGTTTTGTTCCCAATGATGTAAGTATTCATTGTACGACTGTACACAGTAAAAGGAATCACACACAATCAGTGTGGGGAATTCGTGTTCCGTATTTATAAGTGCCAGTATAAGTGCTTTTAACTCTGCCAACTGAGCCGTGCAGTCTCCTAGAGATTGCGTTTTAGTGCAACTTGGATGGAATTTTCCATCGTGCATGCGACCTTTAACAATCGCACACGCCGCGCTGTAAGCTTGCTTACTCCCTATGGCCGGTTGAGCAGACCCGTCAGTGTAAATAATGTATTCATACTGATCTAGAGGCAAAATTTCATTTGGTAGAGGATATTCTTGTTCGTATTGCAGAAATGCTTGTGTTTTTAAACTTGGATCAAATCAGTATTCAACATCCGTTGTAGTAAGAGAATTAGCCCATTGTATCCACCTGGGATGTAAGGCTTTCGCATTTGGAATGCTAGCTTTTGTAACAGCTTCTAAGGCTGGTACTGGGGTCACGACAATTATGCGTTTACCCTGAGCCAGAGCTCTTACTCTTGCTACAGCGGTCTGCACTGCTGTCAGGATTTTTTCTGTTGAAGTGAAACGCATCTCTGCGTTTGTGTACAGGTGTGATTTGTATGCGATCGGTACTGTTTCGCCTTCATTAAAAGTTAAATAAGTGTACCCGCATTGACCCGCTATTACTCGGATCACTAAGTTGCGTATGTTTACGCGTGTCTGTAAATGTTTAGAAGCTATCATGTCTTCCTGTAGGGAACGCAGGATATTTGTATGTTCCTGTGTCTGTTGTCTGACTGAAAAATCAGGTTTTATTAAGTCGCAGAAAGGTTTTACTTTTTCTGCGTAATCCAAAATGTATTTTCGACCAAAATTTAGGAATCCCAGAATTGATTGTAAATTCTTTAATGATTTTGGAGGTTGGAGCAGCGCACACTTTTCTAAAAAGTTAGCTGCTAGGCTTTTTCCTTCACTTGACAGCTCGTATCCTAAAAATAGGACACTGAGGTGGGCAATTTTTGATTTCTTGAAATTAAATTTATAGCCCTCAGAGGCAAATCCCATAATAATGGTGCTCACCCTGGTCAAGTGCCTCGGTAAGTCATCGTCCGTCAGATAAATATCATCCACATAGGACAATGCTTCTTCATCCAAATTTTGGAGTAACTCCGTTACTCTTGCTGAAAATACCCCCGGGCTGTTTTTATACCCTTGGGCCAGTCGACAAAATTGTCGCTGGGACCCTAACGCACTGAATGCTGTCAGATACCTGCTTTCAGGCGCTATATTTTGGCAGAAAAATCCATTTGAGATATCAAGTGTTGTTTTGTATTTCTTCCACACAATGTTATTCATTAATGCGGCACTGTTTGCATTTTGAACTGCAAACGTCTTTGTGCAAGTGTTTAAATGTCTGTAATCCAAAACTAAACGATATGTGTTGTTAGGTTTCATTACGGGAAACAAAGGATTGTTCATAGGTGAAGTGCAATTTTCTATCACCCCCTGGTATTCTAGTTGGTCTAGAATCTCCCTGACTTGTTTTTTAGCTTCCTGCTTTATAGGGTATTGCCTTTGAGCATTTGGGGAAACTTTTAACGGGATCACGTGGTGGGTTGAATCCTCATCCCAACCAACATGATTTTTGTATAATGCTGGAGCTAGGGCAACCGCCCACTCCTGCGCATATGCATGTTTTAGGTGAATGGGAACGAGGTCTGAAAATGCTGGAAAAATTACAGTTTCTCCCCTAGGGCACTCCATGACGAATGCTGGCGGCCAGTCTTGTTCTGCTAATAGAATGTCATAACCTGATGACGGATTTTTCCAAAAGAGACCTTTAATTTTTCTGGGCTTGTCCCCCTCCATCCGGAGTGTTATCTCATGTAACTTATGTGGGACACTTACCCGAGTATCAGGTGTTCCCACCGGGATATACTCACTCAACTCCGCTGTCACCAGAAATTTCTTCAGGTTCTGGCGAGCTATCGTTACTTCTGCCGCGCTGTCTAGCATCATCAGAGCCCACTCCCCGTTCAGAAGCTGTGTCCTCAGAATTCTGGGCATGTCTGATCTTGAGACCTGCTACCTTCTTCTTTTTGAACTGAGGTTTTGATTTTTGATTATCTTCTTTTTTAGGTGCGTAGTCCGCAGTGCGTTGCGTGTGTCTGGACTTTGTATGCTCCTCTGACCATCCTTCCCTCTCTGAGTTTTTTGATGAACCCTGAAAGGAACGAGAGGAACGAGTTTCAGTATCCTGATACCTGTCAGGTTTTTTAATATTATCCCTATTCCTGAGGTTATACCTCCTTTCAGAGGGCTCCTGTTGAGGAGACCTACCTCTGGATTGAGATCTGCTGTCTTTAGACTTTTGTTGTTTTTTATTTTCCCACTTCTTTTTAGAAGAAGTAGGTGTCTGCTTTGTAGTGTCCTTTTCAGGACTGCCCACTAGTTGTGGTTTTAGTGCTTTCCCACCTAAACTGTCTCTGCCTAATTCTGCATATGCAGTTTCAATTATTTTGGGTAGTTCCTGTTGATGATCCTCTGGACTGAACTCCCTTAGGCGTTGGCGGATCGCCAGTGAAGCTGCTTCCCCTTTAATGTTAGCTAGCATTATGGCTGATACCTGGTCAAAGTTATTTAGTAACTTCATCCCCAAGTTAAGGGCAGGCTCTGCTCCGTACTCATTTTGTATCGGTCTCAATACGTCAGGTACTACTGCTAAGGACGGGATACCATGTGTTCTGGTGTATATGGCAGAAAAGACTGAACCCCAAGAGGTGCAGTCCTCTACTTGTGGTGTGATCCCCATGGGCAAGCAGATTGTTAGAATTCTGTGTTTTTCATAGGTGGTAGTATTCGGGAATACTGCCTCAAGCTGAGTTATTTTCTGAGCTATCCAGAATGGTATTTGTTCGCGTTTTGCGGGCATTTTGCCCATTACCGCGTGTAATGTTTGAGGGGAAATTTTACTTACTGTACCCTGAGTCGGGGTACTGTTTGCTGCCCCTGCTGGTGCAGGTTGGATTGGTAAAGTCCTCATGACGAATTGTGTCATGTTTCTGTAGATTTTAATTAAATCTCTGTGTTGTACGAGTAATTCTGGCTGTGGCATTGTGTTAATGTCAGGATGCAGAGTGTAAGTCGCTAGTATCGGCCATGTGGCCGCGTCTCCTCCGAGCGGGCCTAATCTTACTCTTTGTCGTACGGGGGGGAGGGCGCCATTAAACCAGTAAAAATGTTCCTGGTAAGTGAGTGGAATTTCTATGTCCTCAAACGGGGCATATTCCCTTGGTGCATTTCCTGCTATGTAGTAGTGAAATGTTTTTGTTATTGCATTTGCTGCTGGGAATGTAACCCATGAATAGAACACCTCTGTTTTGTTTGATTCGTGTGCCTCAATCACGAAAACTACTATGCCACCCGGGGCTGGTAAACCATTTTCTAATAGTCTTATGGTGACGGTTCTTCTGAATTTTGGTGCAATCTGTATTGCATCCTCAGGATCTTCTCCTCCTGTCAAGAAATTCAGGTCAACTCTCTGGTCCCCTGTTTCAATGTCAGACATTTTTAGAGGAAGAAGTGTTCAAAAGGAACTAAGATAAGGTGTTATGCACAATTTAGGAACTAAATGTCCTTTCAAGCTTGATTAACCAACAGCCAATAAATAGTATTTTCGTACTACTCAGCTGTGGCGGATTTTGTGCCCACCCACTCCAGACGTCTCTGGGGTTTTGTGAGTAGGTTCTCTGAGAATAGCACGACTGAACTACTCAGATTCTACTGTTAAATAAGTACCAAACCAACGTTGGTGGCGCCATGTCGTGTAGTTCCTATAGTACCCATGCAGGACCTGCGCGTTTGTATAACATAAGCTGTGGGCTTGGTGGCAGACTGACTCTGTGCACCCTCACCGCGTATGTTAGATTTTTTGCATTAGCTAGCTCACAGTGCCACTAGAATCTCCTCTTATCGGGGAGAGATTAGTTTCTGGCAACCTTAGATCATGACAACCCAAATTCCTCAGAATCGTGGAAACAATATACTACTTTTCGCTGAGTCACTCGTGCTTACTTATTCGGTTTGTCTCAGAGAGTTACACAGAATAAACAGTCGGGCGTTTCAATAAGTATTTATTGAACAGTTGTTATTCTAGTGTAAAATATATGTGCTGCAGCAACCAGCAGACAATAGCAGAGATATATTATCAGCAGTACGATAAAAGCAAAGGGATAGAACAGTTCTACCATATTGCAATAATCATGAATACATACATGAGTATAAAAAGCCTTATGCAAAGTGCGCGTACTCCTATGATGCCTCACTAGATGTACCTGAGTGTACCTAGCATATGTGTAGGGCTAAAAGCCTAAGAGCCAAGAATCCTTCTAGGATTTAGTCGAACCCCCATACCTGAATAGAGAGAGTGTGGGACCCCGTCCTGGTCTCGAGTTGGACACCCGCAAGGGCTGTGTAAGACCGCTGTCAGCTGGAGCGACTGCATGCAGGAGCCTCAGCGTCTCTGGTCAGTGTGTCAGCATGGAAGTCTCGGTTCCCTCTTTCTTACCGGGGTAAGATGTGGTATATTTATACCCTGAAGACTCTGGTTGCTTCGTATGGTTTGTATTGGCCATGTTAGACGTGAGGAAGACGTCAGGGGTGAAGTTTGTACATACATATTAGACAGGTGGTGTATTCCTAGAGAGCCATGCATAACTGATGAGTACAGTGTGGGCCTGTGTTTGGGAAAACCCTGCTGTATTCAAAACCACAGAATAGATAACGTTCAGCCCTCAGAGCACGTTGTGTACTAGTGAGGAATTGTAGGTGAAAGATCATGCCTATATAAGGAACCATGACTATAATAGGACATGTACAGTTATGACCGTAATAGGGCATATGCGGCTTTGACCATAATAGGGCAAGTACGAATATGACCGTATTAGGGCAAATATGAATACGTCCATTTTAGGTCATGTATGAACGGGTCTACATTAGGGCCTCTATATGGGACATAACAAAATTACCGGGACCGAGATGTTGCCCTCAGGGCGGCTCGGGAGAAACGCCAACTTACTTTTGAAGGAAATATGTTCACTATCTACCCGGACTTTACAGCGGCCGTACAGGAGGAAAGGCGTAAGTTCATGCCCGCCAAGCAAAAGCTTCATCAGGCCCAAATAGAATACGCGCTTTTATACCCGGCCCGCTTATGAGTTACATATCAAGGCAAACAAACCTTCTTTACTAAACCGCAACAAGTGGATGACTTTTTGAAATGCCTTAAACGCCAAAATACATCCTCTGCCTCACCGGACTCTTCACCCAGGTCGACGTCTCCGACCACAGAGTAATCGCCACCTGAAACATGCCATAGTCATCCCCTGTGTCATTTGAGATACCGCAAAGGCACAGCATCTCATGAACTTGGAAACATGCATCCTCCAGATCGGGACACCTGTCACCGCAAACCAGATAAGTGACACACTGGGACTCTGAGACAATCAGCTCGAGTGCCCTAGCCCTCTCAGAGGTCGTCCACTCCACCGCTCTGACTTTCTGAGTGCAGGGAGTGAATGTGCATGAACCTAGGAGATCCCCCCCGAGGGTGCTCCCCCTTTGTTCTTTGCTGCAGATCTGTATGCAGCTTGTTCTTGAAGTTATTGGGGTTTTTGGAGGGGGTGGGAAAGCTATTTCTGGCATGTTTGGGATGCTTCAGTGGGTGGGGGGGAACGGGACATTTTTCGGAGTTCTTTGCAGCAGACGAGACACCACATGACAGACAGATGCATGGTTGTATTTCCATCCTCTCTACAGAAGTCGTAGGGCCACAGCCCCGCCTACCATGTACCACCAGGGCATATGGCTAACCCAGCACCTCATCAGAATTTACAGATCCTAACTTGGAATGTTTGGGGGGTGGGGGACCCGAGGAAACGCCGCCAGGTACTGGCATACTTAGACCGACACCAGATCCATGTCGCAATGCTCCAGGAGACCCACGTCAATCCCAGGCACACTAACACCTTCGCGCATAAATGGGCTGACCACAGAATATTCTCTTCTTACTCCTCATACTCTAGAGGGACGGCCATACTTATCAAAAAGCGAACGCCTTTTGCCCTGGCTGGGTCATTACAGGATCAACACGGGCGATACTGTCTTGCATGGGGCAGGTTGGGTACGGAGCCGGTTACCTTGGCATGTTGCTATGGCCCTAACATTGATTCCCCCGATTTTTTTTACCATGCTCTGGGGGAAGATCGTGGAGATCGGCTCTACTCACATAATATGGGGTGGGGATTTCAATGTCGCCCTCAATCCTGCCGAAGACAGGTCTAACCCCGCACTGCATCACTACAGTAGATCACACAGGGTACTCCAGGGCATAGTGACAGACAACGGATTGCTAGACGCTTGGCGCCAGCTCCATCCTTACACCACTGAAGGCACACACTTAACTGCTCAGTCTGCCTCTTGGGCCCGATTAGACTACTGCCTTCTCTCACGCGGCCTAGGCCCGTCGATAACTGCTGTCACGCATTTAGCGAGAACGTATTCTGATCACTCTCCCGTAAAACTAACACTTATTTCCCCGGGTCATGGCATTCCACGCAGCAGCTGGAGATTGTTGCCCTTAGCACTGCTTGACACAGCGTTTCATAGCGAGTTAGAACAGGAAATCCAGGAGTTTTTTCAAAGAAACAAGGGTTCCGTGGACAGCGTCTAAATAATTTGGGAGGCCTTTAAGGTCACAGTTCGGGGATTCTGCATCTCGAAAAGCTCTGGGGTACTACAAGATATATAGGGAACATTGAAAAAACTGGAAACTGAGCTTAAGACGCTAGAGACTAGGCTCTCTACGGGTGCTGACGGACAGGCCCAGTGCGAGTTTCGCGACAAACTCTCGGAGTACACCAGCACTGCGGACCGTGAGACAAAATTTAGGGGTAAATACTGGGTGGCCTGAAGATATGGTGAGGGTGAGCGCCCTGGGAAGGCCCTGGCTGAGACAATACGGAGGCCCCGCTTTTCTAATTATGTCTTGGAGATTGCGGGTCCCGGGGACGTGCTCTATAGAGACACCACTGACATACTCAATACGTTCACCACGCATTACTCCTCGCTGTACACATCAAGTAGGCGGGACCACCTCGATCTTGACGGCTGCCTGGAGGATGTGGCTCTAGGATGGCTGGGTGACTCACATAGGGAGTTCCTGTGCGCCCCCTTCGTATTAGACGAGATACGAGAAGCTATATTGCACATGAAGTCCGGCAAAGCCCCTGGCCTAGACGGGCTTCCCATTGAATTCTACAAAACGTATATAGATCAATTAGCCCCTATCTTCAAAGAGGTATATGAGGACGCCCTTGAGACTGGCACACTTCCCCCCTCCATGAGAGAAGTGCTCATCACTTCCCTTCTTAAACCTGGGAAACCAGCGCTCCACTGCGACTCTTATAGACCATTGCCCCTCATTAATTGTGATACTAAAATTTTGGCCAAAGTCATAGCCAATAGACCAAATCTGCTTATGGAGAAGCTGGTCCTTCCCGATCAAGCGGGCTTCATTCCTGGGCGAGCGACTACGCATAACCTTCGCACCTTCTTTTCAATCCTACATCATGTTGATCCCGACCTGGCGCTGGCGGCAGTCTTCTTGGACACCACCAAGGTGTTTGATTCCGTCGAATGGGATTACCTACTAGGGGTTTTACAAAGGATGGGCTTCCCCCCACTGTTTCTCTCATGGATAGGGTTGCTATATCGACTTACAACAGCCAAAGTCCTAATTAATGGTCACTTATCTTCAGCCTTTCCCATCACTAGGGGTACCAGACAGGGGTGCCCACTCTCCCCCCTGCTCTTCGCCCTGGCGGTTGAGCCATTGGCGGCCAAACTGAGACAACACCACCAGGACAAAGCGCTACGGTGCAACCTGCGCCAGATACTTATATCTCTTTACGCAGATGACATTACCCTCTATGTTAGAGACCCACAGCACAACATTAATCCACTTCTACGAGAATTTATCGTCTTTGGGAAACTATCTGGGATCCATATCAATTGGGGGAAATCACAAATATTCCCTCTTACCCCTGCGGCCACCCAATTCCCCCTAGATTTCCCACTAGAATGGTGCGACTCAGACATGCGCTACCTAGGAATCCGCATCTCCAGAGACAGGGAGGAACTAATGCGCCTCAATTATGGCAACATTCTAGACCGCATCACGGGCTGCGTTACTCGATGGATCTCACTGCCACTTTCCCTAGCTGGTCGTGCCTCTTTAATAAAAATGGTAGTTCTCCCACAGCTGTTATACTTATTCCTCAATATCCCATACCACCCCGGGAGACACTTTTTTAAGGCACTGCGATCGGAAATGATCAGACTAGTATGGGGAGGCAAACAGCCGTGACTACAATGGAGCATACTCAACAGGCCTTACTCACTGGGGGGATTTGATATTCCGAACTTTGAACTTTATTACACATGCGCCCAGGCGCACTACGCTTATTACTGGTTCCATCCCCCCCGTTACATGCCACAGGTCGCAGCGGAACAGTGGCTGGCCGATCCCATACCTCTAGATGGCATGATATGTGCTGCCACCCATCCGCGGGACAAAGCACCAACTACGATTACATGCACGGTAGATGCCTGGAATCGTGTTATGACCCTTTTACAGTGTCCCATGATATACTCACCATCACTCCCACTATCATCTCATCCCCGCATGCAACTACTTCAGGAGACGGATTTCTCAAGCTCCTAGAGCGGACCAAAATCGCAACATGGGGAGACCTTTACCACAACGGGACGTTCCGGTCACTAGACCAAGTATTCCATGAGGTCCAGCCATCCCCTCTGGATGTATTCCTCTATGTACGGCTCCGACAAGGCGTGCGTTGCATTACACCGGAGTTCCCTCAGGAACCCCCCACTTTGGCCCCTTTGCAACTGATGCTACAGGCTACTTCCCCGGGACACATGGTTTCTATGCTCTACCACACCATACACACTCAGCAGGAGGTGTCCTCATGAACTCAGAGCTAGGCTACGAACTCACGGATAAACATTGTGCATATTGTTGTCTACAAACGGAGCAAATCTCAGCAAGCAGTAGATTGCGCATCACGCACTTTAAATGTTTACATCGCCTATACTACACTCCAGTTAAAATGTATAAATACAAGCCAAAAGACTCGGATTGCTGCGATAGATGTGCCACTCCAGGGGCTGATTTCCTCCATTTAGCCTGGGAATGTCCTACGGTGAATGAGTATTGGGGACAGGTCTTTGATGCTCTGGAACAGATGACAACACTATCCCTAGAACGCACTCCACTAGTTGCTTTATTAGGCAACACCGAACTCATTATTAAACCACACCGCCGCTATCTCGCTACTGCTTTGTTAATGGATAAACGCTGCGTTGCCTGTAGATGGGGCAGAGGAAGAGCGCCGAAGTTCAAAGACTGGCTCACTGACTTAATATACTGCCAGGAACAATTGACTAACTATGCAGAATTACTTCCCTTGGCATCACGGCCTAAAGACATTTGGGACCCTCTCAAAAGCTACCTCCTAACACACCCAATAGATACTCCTGCTGCTGCTCCAGAAGTATTAGCATCATAGATGTCTTAACGCACAGAGTACATGGGGCACACACTGGGCACACTTTGGGCCACCAATTCACCCTTTCTATTACGCCAAATAACGTGATGCACTGTCTATGCATTGGCACTGGGATGTCGATATTAGGTAATGTAATACAGCTTGCCCCCTCAACACGTGTGGTTATAGACATAATCACTGTTATTCCTGCTGTAAGGCCTGTCTTATTGTTTTTAAAGTAGGCAAAGGACAACAAAAACACCATGGACTTTGCTAACATCTCCTCACAACATGAACTGCTTTTGAGAGGAAAGGATACCATTTGTGACTTTGTAATAATGCGTCTGTCTCTGCAAGATTTTACTGTTGATGTATTATCTCATTGAAGAAAATCAATAAAAAAATTTTTTTAAAAAGAGGTTCCTATAACTGTCGACGCAGACGTTTATTCCGAAGAGTTACACAGAATAAAGTAGATAACTACAAGCAGAAGATAAACATAAACAATATATTATGAAAGAAAAAAGCAGCTCACAATTTGGTAGTTGTAAACAATCATCTATTTCTTGAGGAAAAAAATAACAGTCCATACATAACATATTGTTATTTTTGATAGACCAGAACATTGTTCCTAACACACATTAAAGTCACAGGAAGGTAATTAGAAAACGATTTCCTAAAAATATCAAAAGTACAATAAAAAATTGAGACAATTTACTATTCACCATTTAAGCTCTTAAAAATATTAAGTACTTCATATTGTCAAAAAGTCTAGATTCACAATACATATTAATTGCAAAATTAACTCCACATATGTATGAGGTGGCATTTCAAACATTCAGGTGGAGAGGTATTAGCACATATCCATTATCAAATAAAGTAAAAACGAACGTTAATTCCTTTTACTTCGCATTTTATATGAAGTGCCAAAGCTGTTTCTAGGGAGGTAGGATTAAAAAATGATCCTCGTTATGTAACTTGTTTAAAGAGACTGATTGTTTGATGTTTTATTGTAGGCAATTACTTGAGGGGCACACTTAGAAAAGAGAGTGTGTCAATAGTAAAGATTTCACTAAACAGGATGTGACACTGCCTAATCAGATGACAACTTCAGAGTGTTCAAATTCCAAGTATGATCTTGGTACATTGCTCAAAGGAGAATGGAACAGTAAATAAAGGAGATAGATAACCCGAATATTTAAAGCAACACTTTTGGTCACTAAGAAAAGAATTCGTGTTTCTCATCAGTTTAATTGTTTTACATTTTTGATTGAATATTTCTAATTATTGTTACATTTGTATGACATCACCCTTGAGCTAGGTTCCACCAAGAGATCATTTTCTACCAATGGAAGTGAAATATTTCAGACAAAAACTGTCATACATTCAAAAATATATTCAGCTTCACAAGTGTGTTTTTAAACATGAAACTGTTGTGCCATTTTGCAGGCAAGAGGTATAAAAAATCTTCAGTGGATGTGACTAGCCTCTCAGCGAAACTGACCCCAAATATCTACATGATAATATGAATAAAAATAATAATAATTCGTTTTTTTATTGAGCGCTTCTTACTTCAGTTCTGACTTTTTCCTCAGAATGATGGAAGTCTAAGTCGTCCTTTCCAAGATCTGAATTTGAGGCATGCAGATCATATTTGTTTACTCTACACTTCTGTGTTTTTCTTAATTCCAATTTCATCCCTGCAGGTTGTGCTAGCCATGAGGTACGGTTAATAATTATTCATATAAAATAGCATACAAACAGGATTTTAATCACTATGAACTGAGCACTCCTTTCAAGAGGAATTGTGCTGTTTTGCTCAGACATGCAGTGTGCATAGGCAATACAGGGTATACACAACAGGCACGTCTGCTGGTAAAATTGTGAAGTACATTAATGCTGCACTATGCTTATAGTTACACAAAGAGTGATGTACAGATTTGTTGCTTAGGTTTTGTACACTGAAAAGATAGGAATAAGTCTGAGGAACTCTCTTTCCCAAGACTTTAATAAAAACATGAAATTCACAATTGTTCGATGTAAGCCTACCCGCAAGAGAGTTTGGTGGTGATGGGTTATCCTTTGAAATGTGGAATGCTGAATCTTAGTACCAGCCCATCTGAGGTGTTTGCTCTACCGATAAATTACCTACTACATTTAGAACGTCCTCACAAAGCTAGATGACTTTCTCATACTACCCAACTCTGAATCTGGATTAACTTTAGGCATTTGTCATGGAGAATTGAATCTGCAATGAATGTGGCATCAAACAAGTCTTCTCTTGGACAGTGATGTAACAGGTGCCCTCCAATATTTACCAATCATTGCTGACAACTTTGAGGTAGAAGAGAGATTGGTATCAATACCTAAGCAAACCTCTGCTGGCTCTAAGAGAAATCAATTAATTAATCAACTCGGTGATCTGGTGAGAGTTCAATCATTGCCCTCTTTAAAATAATCATTGATAACAATGCAGCTCTCTTTGCATGCCCTGCCCATGCCATCATTTTGCTACAATAGATATGTAGAATTGCAATGCCATGCACTCATTTAATACTAACATATGACGCACATAAGCCAAATTGCTCCACCAAAGCTAACTATTTCGTACCCCATCATGGGTATCCCCTTTACAAACCATTGTTTTCTAACGCATTGGTTAACTTGAAGGAAATGAAGGCGGCAACTCTCAGTCTGCACTGATTTGTTGAATGAAAGCCGAGGACCAAGAACATGATGGCAAGCGTACAAGGAAGCTAGCAAAAATTTCGGGGCATATTAGCAAGACCCACGTTAAAATTATCGCCGTTTTAGCGGCAGGAAACTGCCGCTAAAACGGCGATAATGGGCTTGCTAATATGCGTTATAGAATTCAATAGAAGCCCAGGTTAGATGTGCAGGACATCTAACCTGGGCTTCTATTGGAATTCCATAACGCATATTAGCAAGCCCATTATCGCCGCTTTAGCGGCAGTTTCCTGCCGCTAAAACGGCGATAATTTTAACGTGGGCCTTGCTAATATGCCCCCTAATTTTTGTACTCCTGATTTCAAATTAAATGCATGCTTTCACTTTGTAAGACAAGTTGTGTATTGTGGAAATCAGGTCCTGCATAGTGCGCTTGGCTTTTTCTTGCAGCTCTGCTTTCCAACAGCTTTACTTATCTCAATTTATGGTGCTATATTAGTACACCTCGCCTAATTATCATTAGGTAAAATTCCACAAGTCTGGTATTAATCCAAATTGATTTTAACTTTATCCATATTGATTGAAACGTAATCCATATTGATCTTAAGTGTAACCGTAATCAATATGAGAGTCACTGCTTTTTGCATGAACTTTTTAAAGCATGGCTTAATTTCCAAGACATGTTTTATTTTATAAAGAAATCCTGAAGTCTCAAATTTACTAAGGTCTGTGATTTTCCACTGCTGCTACTCCAATATGCTGCTGTCTGTCTGGCCTCTTGAGTCAAAGTGCAGAAGTGGTATTCTAGAGTACTCAAGCAGGCTGAGTGGAAGCTAGGAATACTAACGAGGTACTTTGGACCTTATTTATGAGAAGTGTCGCATCGCTGTGATGCGACACTTCTCAGCGCGCCCTCCTGGCAACACCATTGAGGCGTCATATTTACAGTATGAGGCATCATTGCGCAAGGAATGACAGATACGTCAGTATTACTGACGTATCTGTCGGCGCAAAACTGACGCATTGCTGGAGTTGTGTCGGAAGCGTGACGCAACTCCAGCAAGGTTCCTTTCACATGGGGCAAGCCGCATGTGAAATGGCCTGTGTCAGTCTTACGCATGCCATGAGGCAGGCGTAAGGTTTTCACGCAATGGCGTCCTAGAAGTGGCGCACTGAAATCTTATAGATTTCAATGTGCCACTTATACGAGGCTTTGATGCGGGGGAACGTCCACCCTGCATACATTATACTTGACCCAGGTATAATGTAGCGCAGGGGTTTACAAAGTGATGCATCTGCCTAGATGCGTCACTTTGTAAATAGAGCGAAATGTGGCGCATATTTTAGGCCGGCACTGCGTCACAAAAAGTGACGCACACAAAAAGTGACGCAACGGTGGTGCAAAAGTGAAGCAGGAGGTCATAAATAGGCCCCTTTGAGTTCTGGCTTCTTTGTTACCACTTCATTGGATATGCAGTTCATACTGGTGTCACAACTTGAAAAGGTATTGGTGGGTTTACATACACTTTGCAAACACACACTCTTCAAATATTGTTCTAAATTTTCTCTATTTGATTGCTTTCCGCTCTCAGTTGCCTTTGTTATATTGTTGTATTTGTACACTACACAGCATACCATTTGTATGTCCTCTTAGGACCATTTGCAACTTGGTGCATCGTAGGGCTTGTGTCTGACATTACTGTGATAGACGAGCACAATATAAACTGACCTGAAATTAACTTATTTGAGACAATAAATTAATCTCTACGTTCAAACAGAGTCAAGGTGCACACTGAATGCAGCAATCTGGTGTAACATGGGCTGATACGTATGTGTGACTTGTACATGCCTTCTCCTGACACGAGAGAATGAGAAAACGAACATATACATACACAATACCACAGACGGTTTAAGTCCACTTCAGGCTACTCCATAGTGCTGCACAGTTTTGAGATTTCTTTTTTTGTGAACAATGTGCTTTCTTGTTGCCAGTGTGCGGCAGAACACTTTAAGTACACCTGCCAAAGCATCTTTAGTAAAATCTGTATTTATGTACTTATACATAAACATATGTACAAACACATTCATAGCATGTAAGAATATTTTACAGATTTGTATACTATTGTATATTTGCTAAGTATTGACATGTACCATACATCTCAGTATTGTACATATTCACCTAAAATGCACAACTCTTAGTAGAGCTCAGACATTACCCACTCAAGCGTATTAAAAACATACAACAAAGGGTTTTGACTTCTCAGCACCAGTGCATTGGACATTGTTAGAAAGACGACTGAAAAGAGCAAAGGAAGGGGCCTGCAACTTTCACTAAGGTACTGATATTCAGTGTCGGACTAGCAGTCCCCTTTTGTAGGCGAAAAGCCCAATGGCAGCAGCTGAGCCGAGGACAGTAGAAATTTCAGCCAGTCTCAGCAGCCCCTGTACAGACGGCAAGTTCCTCTCCCAAAACGTCGTCGTTATTGGCAGCGATGGTACATCCTATGGAGAAAAAACAACAGGATCATTTACACTGATTGTTCAAATAGTAATGTGAGTGTTAGGTTCTGGAAATCAGATGATAATACTCTTAGTGCCAGGTTCACAAAGCGGTAAACCTTCGCCCAGAGCTCTAGGATGAGTGCAGATTCACTCCATTCAGACGAGAAAGCTTCCATAGTTACAGGTTTTCAGGCATACTCCTGGAAGACTTTTGTGAATTCCATTTTTTTCACGAAAAAACATGCACACATTTATTTTCGCTTCAGAAACCTGTAAAAGAAAATGCACAGGTACTTGATAACTTTTTGTCCTGATGGAGAAATCTCTCCCATGCCTGCCCAACAATTTTAGATGGAGTTCTATTCCCCTTCCCACGTTGGAAAAATATTTACTTCTCCCCGTTTATTGGAATACACCTTCAACCATTTCCAATTGAATGGGTCGGAAATTAATTGTGAAAACCCACAAACATGAAAGTGTGTGGTATTCACAACATTAGAGGGCATTCAAGGGTTGTAATAACAAGTCTATGACCATTCCCCGCCCATGCTCGTAGATTTACTCACCCAGAAATGTGGCTGAAATCATTCACTGGTGCAAAAACAACTTCTCTGTGTTTGAAACATGTTTTTACACTACCAAATAAAGCTATTTTATTGTGAAATAGACTTACAGGTGCAAATAACTGTAGGAAATGGCCTATGTTGATGAGTACCGTGGGGTTCTCATTTAAGTAATGGTGCTGGACATTCGGTAACAAATTCAGGATCATGTTCAGACACAAGTGCCTGGTCATTCTATGCCAGCCTCTTGCCTTTGAAAGTGATGCCTGTCTCTTTAGTACAGGATGGTCAGTGTCAGATACGGTGCTCACAGAACTAAGCTGGAAGAGTCACACGGAAATCCTAAATGCATAAGGTGTAGCATTGTCCTAATCCTCTCTCGGCTCTGGAACATTTCATTGCACTTCACATTAGCATCCTTCTGTCCCACTTATTGTTTTCAGAGTTTGCTTAGCTGCCCAGTGGGTGGTGGAAAACACAAAGGCATGTTCCTCTCAAGATTACTTAGGTATTCATTTATTTTATAGAGCGCCCAATTACCTATAAGGGCCTCCTGTAGACAAAACATCACTAGTGAGGAAGGAGAAAGTCTGTAGGGGAACCGGCCAGATTTTCAGTTGTTTCCTAAATGTCAGATGGTTGGACACAGTGGCGTAGCTAGGCCTTAGGCCGCCCATGGTGGCAACTGCGTTTGCCACCCGCGGCAGCCTGATCGAAGAGCGGGGGAAGAGGGGCGGGGGTGCTGGCGATTCATGCAGCTGCAGGTAAGGGAGGGGCAACCGCCACCCCCAAAACTTGTGCCGCCTGGGGCGCTCCGCCCCCCCGCCCCCTCCCCCCCCTAGCTACGCCACTGATTGGACATGAGTCGCATCTCAGAAGGAATGCAGTTCAATGCTTTGAGTTTCATGCTTCCATGCAAAGAATGAGAAGACACAACCTCTGAAACGGAGACTCTGGGGACCAGGCTTGCTAAAAATGCACCCAACGCAACACAGTAAGACAACTTGCTGTGCTGCGTTGCGTGACAGGGAGAGAGCAGGAATGTTCCTTATCTACTAACATATGATGCATTCCTGCTCTATCCATGCTCTGGCGCCAACGCAGGCACCCTTGCACCATGATACAAGAGTGTCTGCATTACAGGCAGGATTGCTGATTGTTTTTGTGCAGGAAGAGACACCTTCCTCACAAAAACAATCATTGGAGGCATTTTCCTCTTTTTATATGTGCGCGGAATATGGTACACATAGAAAAAGGAAGTAACAAGGAGAAATGAAGATATTTCTCCTCATTACGCCTCACCTTGTAAAGGGTAGCATTTTGACACATTCCCAGGTTTACTAGTGTTAGTGAATCTGGGAATGCACCAAAAACCACGGGTGGATGTGTGGGAAGCCCCACACTCCACCCATGGAACACCTTCCCAGAACAGAACATTACAAGACAGCGACGTGTGCTGCCTTGCGTTAGTCCAGATTCAGTGTGCCACACAGAGCCATGTGAGGTGGCTCTGCATGGCATCGAAAATCTGACTTGAGGGTCTGCAGTGCCTTGCGTAACCTTGCTTGAACCAAGGGCAAAGCAAGCCCTTGATCAATCTGGCCCTTATTCTTCAAACAACAAGTAACATGGGAGAGGCAGAGCATGAGGAACATGTTGGAAGGTAGGGAGTTAACAAATTTCATATAAACTCTGGGGCAAAGCCATATTTCGCTTTGAGATGAATGCACAAACTGGTGAAAATCTGTATTTTTTTTTATTTCAAAATGCTAATGTTGTCAATGACCAATTCACCTAACTATAACATCACTGTAATCTTTTTTTTTCAGTGAATTTCTCAGTTAAAAAAAAACAACAACAAAAAAACAGATCCTTTTATCACACCTAACTATAACATTACTTTAACTTTTGTTATTTCAATGAATATATATGTATATACAGTTGCTACCAGTTTTAAACCCAACATTCATGGGTGACTAGTAACTTTAAAAATTGGTTGGGGTGCGGTGAAGAAAAACTCACCGAGCTGTTTCTAGCAGGTGTCTCTCCTCTCTGGGATGACGAGCAAGAAAGGGAAGGAAGGTGGTTAACTAATGCATGCCAATCCAACCAATCCTGGAGCTGCTCTCATGCTGTTTTCTGCATGAGAGCATCTCCAGGATTGGTTGGAGCTGGCTAACCCAGCACTCATTTTGAAGGTGGGGCCCTGTGCCTGCAATCCCCTGGCTGTTTTACAGCGCTGGGATTGCTGGCTCTGAAGTGCGCATGTCAGATAGGCCGGCTGTAGACAGCACCAGCAGATGTCATCCAGCAATCTGCCCTGCCCCCACCATCACATTGGCGCTAGCGCGGCCGATGGCACACAGTATAATAAAATAGCAATAACCATTTTATTAATCTGTGTTTACCTGCTGTGCAGCAGGCGGGGCCACGCTCCTCCACCTCAACGGAGGAGCCACAGCTGCCAGCATTGTATCTGTGATACTCGGTTTGCGTGTTGTGTGCCGTGTGTTGTATGATGGCAGAATGCTAAGTGGAGAGGAGGAAGCACTCTGGGGGAGCCTGACCTGCTCCCCCCCCCCCACAATCTTACAATCAGTGTACAGCACCATCCAGCAGTGACAAGTAAGCCACAGGATGTAGCAGCAAAACACAACACATGAAGCTCCCTATCTAGTCCTTCTAGGACAGTGGAAGCCGCCCCGTGCACGCCCCCATGTTTGTAGCCCACGCAAAGTCACTAATAACAAAATAAACTCTCACCATTGACGGAGGCTCAGGCACCCAGATCTCGTTTTCTGTGATCCTGCCCATACTGCACAGTATCTGAAAGCAAACAGATGCCCAATGATTATTGTGTGTTCACCTTTAATAACACCAATGACATTGTGTAACAGAGTGGTGTTTCTACCGATGGGAAAACATTCTGGATGCAGTTCTGCTGTGCAGAAAACAATTGTGTGTTCCGCAAATGCAATTAATTCATTTATAAGACTACTGTATTTCATAATACTTTCACTGCTCCTCATAAAACCAAAAAGTCAAATTACCATAGTACATTGTTAACTTGAGAAATCACAAATTTCTACCTCGCAGGTTCCATTTTACAATAACCTAACAGAGGAAAATAATACGGCCCATACTCGCTGGGCGTTGCGCTTTGGACCTGTTTGAGTGAGTTTGTTTATAATGCATGTGCATGTGAAACCGCACGGCATAAACCAAAAATGCAGAACTGCTGCTTGAGAACAAGATGACATTTGTTGTCATTGCTGAGAGGGGAATTAGTCTGAACTCTGCATTGAATTCTCTTACATTTCTTAGACTAAATAAGACAATGAAGTTTTAAATGTTGTGGTTCTGTTCCTATTGCAATAGCACAGTTTATGATATACTAAATACATCAGTTAAAAAGACTAAAACATGACACGAATAACAATTACAGCAATGTCTAGACTTAGCTGTGCTATGATGAAAACTGTAATAAGTTGTGGACACTAAAACATTTTACTTTAATTTCCCTCTACAGTGTAGAACGTGAAAGTGGGCCAGCATCTACACTTAATATAAAAGTATCCTAGGCTCTTCTTTCAGTTCCAGTTTATCGCTATAGTTCCTGTTTGCTTGGTACCATTTACTTGCATGTAGCGCCACCTAGTGTTTTGTTCGCATCCAGCGTGCAGAGTTTTCAAATTAGAGAGCTGACAAATAGCCTTGCCAAAAACACATACCAAAAGCAATGGCGACTTCGACTGTCGAAGTCTCTCTGAAGTTAAGGTGGGGAACCTGGGCTGTCTGGAGCAGTTTGATTAACTATGGAGGCGAGGCAACGACGTTGTGAATCTGGGTCTTTCTGACTGACCTTGTGACCTCTGTTTGGCATCTACTCTTCTGTTTTAGTACTCTGCTACCTACTTCTTATCCATTTAACTAAAATGACCAAACCGCAATAACTTTCATAGGCATTTCTACAAGAACACTCGTGAAACTGTGAAATTTCCTGGCTTGTCCGGCAAGCCTGACCTCCCAGGGGTGGTGTGCTTACATGTCAGGCTGGCACATTGAGAATAATAGTAGCTGGTTAGGTTGGCCAGGGCTGCTCAATGAGTTAGTGATGCTGCACAAAAAAAGCCAGATCCGCCTATTGTGACTCAGTGCTTAATTTGAGCCGGTGGTTGCAGGTGAGGTCCAGGACTTGGACCTGTGGTGACTGGCAGACTTTGAAAAGGGTGGTGTGCATGCTTCAATCAAGCACAAAACAGGGACTAAAAAGGCATCTCAGGTGCAAACTTAGGGGCATATTTACAAGCCCTGTGCGCTGCCGGAACATCACTTTTTGTGACGTCCCAGTGGCGCACAGGGCTTAGCCATATCTACAAGGCCATGTAAAGCCACCCTGCATGGCTTTTTATGGGCTTGTAGATATGGAGTGAGGCAAAGCAGAGCAAGTCGCTGCCTTGCCTTACTCTGTGTCATAGAGACGTTCCATGGGTGTTGCTGTGGGTGTTTCCATGCAACACCCATGGACTTTGACGCTGCCCCAGAGTTACAATATCTGGTAAACCTGGGGAAGCGCCAAAACCTTGTGCATCCCTAGAGCAGACGTAAAGAGGAGAAATTTTTACATTTCTCCTGGTTTTTTCCTCTTTCCTTTTCATTCTGCAGCACAGATAGAAAGAGGACAACACCTCCAATTATTGTTTTTTTGTGCAGGAAGGTGTCTCTTCCTGCACTAAAACAATCATGCCAACAACACAGACACCCTTGAACCATGGTGCAAGGGTACCTGCGTTGGCGCATGGCTCCTAATTGTGCGCCGGCTGAAAGGACAGGAATGCACCTTATCTTGTAAATACTTTGCATTCCTGTCCTCTGGATTTGGCATAGGGCAACGCAGCAAAATGACTTGCAGTGCTGCCCTACGCCAATTCTTTGTAAATATACCCCTTACTTCCCACACACACATACCACATGCAAAGCGCAAGCAGTATGAGTTCGATTCTCATATACACGGCCTGTGTTCATTTTAGGGAGCAGCAGCACAAACATCCATTTATTTGTGTGTTTTTTTTTTATCATATCTAAGCGAACTATTATTTGTGTAAGGTTATCCTCCTCAATCCACATATGAAGTGAAGTCTATGCTTCAAGGGTGTGCCGAAGAATACACTCACAGGAGAGGATGTGGCGAAATGGCCAGTGCTGCCCACTTTGGAGCTGGGGAATCCGGTTCGAGTCTCGACGTCGGCTCAACATCCTGTGATTCTGGGCAAATCACTTAATCTCCCCCAGCGCCTACCAAAAATGAATGTGTCCTTGTGTAATGTAATTGGTGCTCATGTAAAGTGCTCCAATACCTTTGGGTTGAGTTTGTGCTGTATAAAACTGCAAAAAAACAACAACGGGTACACTGATGATAATTTGCTATGTCCTGTGCTTCACATCATTGGTGCAATTCCTTCCTGAATGGGCCCGACCCTTCTAGGATGTGATCAATAGATTTCTCCACCCAAATTTATGTACGATTTGTTTGTGTGGGATGGCTGGCCTCCTGTACTAACGCTGTTGCTAAGATGTTGTCCTAGCGCAGAGTGTGGCTCCATGAAAAGTGTGTGTGTCCTCAAATTAGATGAGAACAGCATTCTTCTTTTAATTTTCTGCCTAGGGAACACTGAATGACTTCCAGCAACGCTGCATTAATCTCAGAGGGGCAGATTTACAACTTCTGGCGCATCCCTGCAAATCAGCAGGGATGCGCCAGAATAGATGCGACACGCAATTCTCTCCTTGCGCCACCACGGATGCGCCGCATTTACAATGCGGCGCACTGTGGCGCAAGGAAAGGCCAATGCGTGTTGCATCCTGTGGCGTAAGGGCGGCGCATTGCTGGAGTCGTGTCGCAAGCGCGACGCGGCTCCAGCAATGCACAGGGGCCGCCCATACCTAACGTGGTGCGTCACTCCTTACGCCTGCTTGAAGCAGGCGTAAGGATTTGTCGTAGCGGCGTCGGAAAAGTGACGCAGTGAAATCTTGTAGATTTCACTGCGTCACTTTTACGAGGCTTTCCTGCGAGGGAACGGCCACCCTGCGAAGGCAGCCCACATGAAACCTGACGCAGGTTTCATGTGGCGCAGGGCTTACAACGTGACGCATCTCCTAGATGCGTCACGTTGTAAATAATGCGCAACGTGGCGCATGGTTTGCGTCGCCGCTGCGTCACAAAAGTGACGCAACGGCGGCGCAAAAGTGGTGCAAGGGGCTTGTAAATCTGCCCCAGAGTCTTTTTGCTTTTGACTCGGACTCCATGGTTTTGAAAAACATGTTACAATTTGAGTTATCCGCCCAGGAACAGGGACTCTCTGATGGATCCGACAAAGCGGCGTCCTAGTCAGGTATTCCTGTGGTACTGCACTTTAGGTCCAACCCGTGGCTTGTGCAGGTACGAGCAGTGGGGCGGTGGGGCCGGGTGGGGGCTGGGATTTCAACAGATGACCACGAGGGAAAATGAAATAAATATTTAATTTTCCCTCATGGTCGTCTGTCAAAATCTTCCCCCCACCGGGCCCACCAATTGTACCTGCACGAGCCGCAGCTGTTTAGGTCCTCAGACCAGAAGCAGGGGCTAGTCGACAGTTCCATACACGTCACCCTCAAAGCCCTCAGAGATACCCACATTGGAATTGCACCCTGGGCCTTCCAATCATGGAGTGAGGTTCCTTCATTGGTTCCCATGGCGCAGCATCCCTTTCTGCACTTCTGATGGAAAAGCATCACCTACATTCAGAGTCTCAACCCACACACTGGGGAGAGTACTACCCCACAAACAGGGATCCAAATGGCAATAAGCTGGAATTTTACCATGGAATGTATATGTCTGAGTGACAAATACCTTTTCACACTCACAAACAACTTCACTTGCTATTTATCAGAAACATTTTTGCAAAGTTATATTCAGTGAATCTACCATGCTATGACACACGCACAGTTCCTAATACATAAAAAGAACAAATATGTAACCAGATGCAAAAGTAGAAATTGTCCAAGGTAAAGTTGTATTCTACTATTTAATACTGTACAAAGGGCCTGATTATAAGGATTGGCACTATTTATCGCACCTGATAAATAACGATACCACGAGGTACGCTGTTTATCGGGTGCGATAAATAGCGCCTATTCTGAGTTTGTGGGGAAACATGCAGATTTTGGTGTTTAACACACCAACATACGCATGATATGGTAAATACCATGGGGCAGATCTACAAGGAAGTGCCGCAGCGCGGCAACGCAAGCCCTTTGGCTGCGCCACGCTGCGGCACTTCCGAAGCACAGGAATGCGACATATTTACAATAATATGTCGCATTCCTGTGCTCTCCCCTACGCTGGTGCACAAACTGCAGCCATGCACCGGCGCAGGCACCTTTGCACCATGGTGCAAGGATGCCTGCGTCATGGGAAGATTGTTTTTGTGCAGGAAGGGGCACCTTCCTGCACAAAAACAATCACTACAGGCATTTTCCTCTTTCAATGCGTGCTGTAGAATGCAGCACGCTTTGAAAGAGGAAAAAACGAGGAGAAATGAAAACATTTCTCCTCGTTGCGCCTCGCTACGGGGAGGCGTAGCATTGACACGCATTTCCAGATTTACGATTCCTAGTAAATCTGGAAATGTGTCTCGTTCCATGGGTGTTGCGTGGGAACACCCACAGCAACACCCATGGAACACCCCTTCCACGCAAAGTGCTGCGTGTGAAGGGGCAATATTTACAAGGAGAGGAAAAGTCACGCAGGGTGGCTTTTCCTCTCCTTGTAAGTATGGAGAAGTGAAATGCGCCTCCTGTACGTTACAAAAAGTGACGTACTGGTGGCGCAGGGGGCTTGTAAATCTGCCCCCATATGCTTTTTTCCTGTTTAATTTTGGCAGGTTTAACCTGCCGAAATCTCACAAAGGTTGAGTTATTTAACACATCTGAAAATTATCGGATGCATTATATACCTTCAAACTCATAATTCCTACCCATGTGTAAACAGGGGTTTACGCACAGGTCGGAATTAACAAACTCACTCGTAATCAGGACCAAAGTGTCTTTACTGGGCACTTCTAATATTGAATGCAACAGTGCTAAGGGCACCACTACCTTCTCAGGGAGCACACATCACATTTGGACACCAGGTACAGGAGACCATGAGCCCTGGTGCTGTGCATTGGATAGGGTAAACATTCCACCACTCCTCAGCCAAAGTTATGACTAAGCCTTCACGTCTTTCTCAGTTGTATCTCAGAACATCATATACAGAAATATCTAATGACATAAACATTGTCTCCTAAATATCATTTACAACATATCGCCCAGCTGGCTGTCGATTATTACTATTAACTCTAATGGTGCGATATTGGTGTAAATGATATATGGAAAACAATATTTATGTTGGAATATATTCTGGTACCATCCTTTCTAGCAGTGTGCAGTGGACACAGCACGCATATATGGTGCAAAAAGAGAGCGCATACTTGGCCACTTTTGCATGGTGTTCATTATCTTTTGGAAGTCCCCTGGTTGACTTCATTGGCCGTATGGAAATTGGTCCTCTGCTGGCCAAAGTGTATGTCCCAGGAACACATTAGGTAGTATGGCTAGTGGTCTTCACTGTTCTAAAACTAATTTTCATGGTAAACCAAGAGGCAAGAGAAATATGTTCACATAATGAAAATATTTTGAGAAACTCTTTTGAAGACTCCAGGTTAATGAACATAAAGTGCTAAATTAACACTTAGGAATAAACACTTTCCAAAGAGAATAATACAGGTGCCAGCAGCAAGGCTTAGAAGAAGGCCTTTTGAGGCTGTCCCCTTACTTAAGGTAAACATGGCCCTCTCATGTCAACCACTGGCACCTGACATCAGAGGAGCCCTTGTGTATACACTGCAGGAGCGTCCTCATCCCATCCAAGCCCAGAGTGCAAAGGGAAAAGGAAAATGTATACAATGATGCACAACATACTTGGAAGCATCTTGGGCATCGGACCCCAGACAGAGCAGCGAACAGACTGGGAGCACAAAAAGGGATAAGATGACGTTTCCCCAGTAAATGTAAAAAATGGAGATAGGAACCATAAACCATAGCACAGGCAAGGAGTTCGCAGTAAGGAATGGGAATGAAGGGCGGTGGCATGATATCTCCAAAAGGGTATTACCTGGTGTCAGGTGCTAGAGGATGCTAGTGCTGGTGCTGTTCACTAGAAGGGGTCAGGGCCAGAAAGGAGATTGTACCTGAGATAAAGAGTGTGGGTACCTGGGAAAGTCCAGGCTTTATTTCCTTAAATTGAGTGCCTGAACCCACAATTACATTTTTCATGCTAACCAATGAAATATATTGGTCACAAGCATTTTGTAAAATACAATCATTAATGTTAGTGGTAAGGCATACCCAAAGACAGGAACCGGCGCTCACTTGTGTGCGCATGAATCCTGAAATCGTGAATCACTCATATACTGGCCGTCCTGTCTCTCATCTATGCTCTGTTGTGGATTGATTGATTTGTTTTTACAGTTCATAACACTGACTTACTAATAAAGTGAACAAAGCTTTTCAACACACTGCTCTTTGGCCACCTTTGTCCCTCTCACTGTCCGGCTAACATCCCATTGTTTTCCATGCGGGCCAAGCCAAGTGCTAAGACACTGGTATGGATATGGACAGAACGTATTTTTCATATGCACAGACACATCACACTTTTTTACCATTTCTTGCAGCTACAATTGTCTGTGAAGCTTTCTATTACCTCTCTGGATGCCCTCTCTCCAGCTTGGACTGCACCCTCCATGTACCCACTCCACTCGGTCGCCGTTTCCGTGCCTGCAAAGTAGATCCTACCAACTGGTTTGCGAAGGACACTTAAAAATAAACAAAGAAAATGAACAGATAGATTAAGGCTCTTCTCCCATGTCAAAATATATAGTGAGCTCATTCATTCAAATAACTTACAAGTTTATTTTCATAGTTACATCTATTTCTATGATCTGCACTAGATTAGGACATTGCTTTCAATCAAGCCTTTTAAAAATATAGTGTGGATTTATAGTGTGTGTCCATCCATGGGGAAAAGATTCCACATTAATATAAATTATCCTGTAGTCTCACTGGGCTGATCAGTGCCCTATACGCATCACCCTTAAATAATGCTTGGGGTGTGGAAGTCATGGTTTACAGCCCGTCTCATTCCTTGGTTTGAGTTGGGAAATTGTCTAAGTCTGTTCTTTGCCACAGGGCTAAGTAGGATGACCAACTGGCATGGGTGCAAATTCAGTCGGGTAAGTGTCAAAATTCAGGACAAAGGATCAAAATTCAGTACAAAAATTCAGGACAAGAGGTCAAAATTCAGGACAAAACTTCGGGACAAAAGGTAAGTTGTACAGATACATCAGAGGAAGTTGCGCAATAGTATAAAAGTAAGTAAATAGACAACCACTTAAGTGCAAGTCAAAATAAGTTTATATTAGTTTGAGACAATCGTGCACTTCACGGTTTTTCGATATGGACGCAGCTTTGAGCAACTGTGCAGGTCTTTTGTGGTATTTCATATGATAATAATCTATTTATATGGTTACTTCACTGGGTTGTCCAGTCTGATATTTGTTTCAGAACTCATGGTCCTGAGCAGGCATGTTTGGTGAGAGAAGTGGTCAGGAAGATCTGAAGAACAAACAATAGACTTTGTTACTAGCATCTCATATCTGAGTGCCATTGTGAGATGTAAAGCGGCATGCATAGGTGAACTAAAGGGAGGATTGCTGTAATGAACCCACTATAGGGAATGCATTATGGGTGTTTCAGTAAGTGGAACTTAGAATATGGAATCTGACTTTGCTTATGGGGGCTTCGCAGAGAGTTGCACTAGCTGACGGAAGTCACAAAGGTGCTTTTCCCTGAAGCTTTCTTAAAGAAGGCACTGCCGATACACTATTACATAGTTTATTTTTGACGCGTTGCCTATTTCTACAAACACAATATACATCTCTAGCGCAGGTCATGTCACTATGAGGCTCTCCCTAAAACCTTACACCTAAAACAAAACATGCAAACATTTACAATTACTAGTGTAACATTCGAGTAGCAGTTGGGTGGCAATCAAAATGTCATATGCATGATGTATAGATCCTACACATAAACACAGTAAATACAGAATAGTAACACAAGGGCAAGGGAGTAGCCAGAACATTTAAATACATCCCACTTTAAATTAAAGCTCTTATGGCACCAAGAAAGCAAAGTAAGTCATCACAACCGTCCCCAGAAGAGCTCTCTTGTCCAAGGATCTAGCCATTCATCCTTCCATCAAACCCCTGATATCCACCATTCTAAATTTACATTCTGTCATCTATTAATTCTTTCATCCATCATTCAGTCTTTCACCATTCACTCTGTCCTTCCATCTGTGTGCCCATCCATATTTAAACCTTTTCAACCATTTGCAAACCTATCCATCATCTATCCTTCCATCCATCATTTCACTCATCCATCCACCCTTTCACTCATCCATCCATCATCCATCCATGTTTTCACCCAATCTATCCTTTCACTCATCCATCCACTCTTCCACCCATCCATCCATTCACTCATCCATCCAAACATTTTCCCTTTCACCCAAGCCATCCTTTCACTAATCCATCCACTCTTCCACCCATCCATCCATTCATTTACCCTTTCACCCATCCAGCCATCCTTTCACTTACTCATCCATCCAAGTCACTGATCCATCCATCCATTCAACTTTTCACTCATCCATCCTTTCTTCCAGCTCGCCACCCTCCCTTTCACTCATATATGCATTCTTTCACTCATCCATCTTTACATTCTTCTTTTCACTCATCCAGGCACCCATTCGCCCATCCATTCTGCCAATCATTCATCCATGCTTCACTCATCCATCCATCCATTTCTCTCTCCATTCCCCTTTCACTAAGCCGCCCATTCTTCCATCCACCCTTCACCCATCCACCCACTCATCCATGTACTTATCCACTCATGAATCCATCCATTGACCCTATCACTCATCCATCTGTTCACTCATCCATCCATCCTTTCTCTCATCCATCCACCCTTTCACTCATCTATCCATCCTATTGTCCATCTACCCTCCCTTTCACTCACTCATCCATCCATTCATTCATCCATCCAACCATTTACCCTTTCATCCATCCAGACATCCTTTCACTTACTCATCCATCCACCCAGTCACTCATCCGTCCAGCCATTCAACCTTTCACTCATCCATCCATCCTTTCTTCCAGCTTTCCACCCTCCCTTTCACTCATGTATGCATTCTTTCACTCATCCATATTTAAATTTTTCCTTTCACTCATCCATGCACCCATTCACTCATCCATTCTGCCAATCATTCATCCATGCTTTCACTCATCCATCCATCCTCCCTTTCTCTCTCCATTCCCCTTTCACTTAGCCACCCATCCTTCTATCCACCCTTCACCCTTCACCCATCCACCCACTCATCCATTTACTCATCCACTCATGAATCCATCCATTGCCCCAATCATCCATCCTTTCACTCATCCATCCATCCTTTCTCTCATCTATCCACCCTTTCACTCATCTATCCATCCTATTGTCCATCTCCCCTCCCTTTCACTCACTTGTCCATCCTTACATCCACCCTTTCACTCATCCATCCATCCATTCTTTCACTTTTTTACTTATCCTTACATCCACCCTTTCACTCATCCATCCATTCATTCTTTCACCCTTTCACTTATCAATTCAAGAATCCGTCCATCATTTCTCTCATCCATCCACCCATTCCCTTGCCCATCATCCACTCTTTCACTCATCCATCCATCCTTTTACTGATCCATCCACCCTTTTACCCATCCATCTACCCTTCCAGCCATACATCCATCTATTTACCCTCAACCATCCTTCCACTCACACATCCATCCATTCTCTCATTATCAATCCATTCACTCTTTCACTCATCCATTCATCTCTCACTAATCCATCCAGCCATTTACCCATTCCTTCACTTATTCACTAACCCACCTTTTCACATTAATTATGAGCTGAGCCTTTGTCTACTGAGTTGCAGACAGAAGAGGCCCATAAACAACTTCACCCTCGCTGTAGTTCCTAAAGCAACGGGTTTGGTGGGGAGGGTTCACTATGCCCCTGCACATAGGCAATCTGAAAACTTGGACGTCATGAGTCATGCATGATGCACAGTGCCAGGACGTGAGGTGACTGTAACATGGTGTTGTTTCCAGGGCTTTAAGTGGGATGAAAAAACTGGGGGTCTCTCCAAGGAGCGTGTCTGATGTAATTAAGGGCGTGGCTTAAAACACCTAAGCTAAAAATATGTGCTGAGCATAATGTGCTGCCCAAGTTGTATTTTGCTGTTTCTATCATTGCTTCCAGTAACATTAGACCTACAACAAGCCATGACTATTGGCTTTGTCAATGGATGTTAGTTGAATAAAATAAATAAAAAAAGCAGCAACTATGGCTTCGTTGTATATAATATTAAAAATGCTGTATATAATGTTAAAAATGCTTCAGCTCTGAAAAGATGAGACTGTGTAAGAACTATAACCTCTTCTTTTTAACTTCTTTCGCCAGCTTCTTTTCATGAACTGGCACATAGCAGCATGGGCGTTTTTGTACATTTGTTTTGTACATTTCTTCCCTCTAACCCTAACAGAATGCCCTGCCCTAGACCGCGGCAGGAGGAGGCCACCACATGCTGTAACAGCTCAAATAGGCCCATTGTCATTCTGTATGTGACAATCATAAGCCGGCATACAGAATGACAATGGGCGGGGTGGGGCTGCTCTTGAGCACAGACCAAGAGTGCGAGGTGGCCCCATCAGGGAGCTGAGGCTTCTCGCAGGGGAGCAGCTCTGCTCCCTTCAAGGCCCAAAATTACAGACAAATGGCATCCGTAAAAGGGATCCTCATGGACAACGGACGTGAGGTCCAAATTACGGACAGTCCGTGAAATTTACGGACGGTTGGTCACCCTAGGACTAAGGGAGTCTAATACTAAGCCCTCAGGGCTTGATTACGAGTGCAGGGCTAAATTCCAAACCTTGTGCAGAGAGATCGGAATTATGAGTTGTGTGAGACTTATCACACCCTCAGAGTTTCCCCTGATAAATGTCGGCCAGTCAAACCTAGTGCCTCCGTTAAGGGCATATTTTTTCACAACACCATATACAACACAAATATGCCTCAGACTTCCTGAACATGGAGAGTGTTTGAGTGTTGCTGTGCATCTCTATTACTATGCAGTGCTTAGACTCAGAATGAGCAATTATATTAAATGAAAGTGGTATTATGACAGAAGATTTAGCAAGGAATGACATTGTTTCCATTTGAGGGCTGCTGTATGTGTAGCGATCAGATTGCATGTTTCATATAATCAGAAAGAAGTTTAAAGTTCTGCAAGAGCATGACACAAACAGCATTTTGAATTCTATAACCCTGTGTTTACAATTTGAAACCATGGTGTTTATAAATGTTTAAGATTCCTAAAAACATGATAGAACATTTTGGCTCAGAATGGCCAACAAGGAGATGCAGAGGCATAGAATTCTTAAGGGCTTCACTGCGAGCTAACAGCTATCTCACAGTATATGTTATACGTTGAAAGAGCAATACACTGCAAGAACGTTTGCCCATGTTTAAGACTCACAGCATGGTGAGATGTTGTACTGGGTCTAATAGCTATAGATGATGTCACTTTTGAACTACTTTTACTGTTTATCGCTGAGGATCCCATTACAAGCTTTGGACTAAAAGGCCCAGTATTTCCTACCCTACTCCTGGCGGTACCTAAATATTGGCATCAATAACTCAGTGGAAGGGGGCAGAAATGCTCTCCATTCCAAGTTTTTGGGAAAACCATGTAAGATGTGTGTGTTTTTGCAGTGTAGTCTTTGCCTACATGAAATTCTCTTGAGCAGTGCAGTTACTGCGGCTCCCACAATCCATAAAGAACTGTATCATCAGTTACCGTCCCTTTCACAATTAAAATGGGACCTGTAATGATGACCCGAGAGTCTAGAATACACCAGTTTTAAGGTGTACAAAGATCCTGGATGGGTAACCAAATCCTTAAACATTTTAAGCTCTAAACTGAAATCTCCACAGGGAAGCTGTGCTGTGTGGCAGACTAGGCAGCTCTAGAACAAAGTCACAAACACAAGCCCAGTATAAAATGGCAGCGCTTAACATATCTTGACAAGTCAATTGAGCATATCAGTCAGGACTTTTAGAGGGAGGTATTTTATATAACCTGATGACTAAAGCCTAGGGGTACAGAGAAAGCCCTTGACTTTGGATGGACAAGCAAGATGGCGGCAGGCTGAGTTTGTGTTGAATGGAGGAGGGCATTCGGACCACAGCTCATGCAGTAAACTAAGACAACCAGACACTGTCTTTGGTGCTTAAGACACACTTAAGCAATAATTATTAGAGCACCATTGACAGTCTGGAATCAGATGGTACCTGTGGTGACCTTCATTTTTTGCCCTTAAATAAGCCACAAAGAATTCTTCTTTGCGGAACACATTGTGCATTGTCCGGGCAATGGAGTTATGGCTTTAGTTGGGCTGGTAGTTTCACTAGGGATCTTCAGCCAAGCAAGATACAGGAGTGTGGCAGTTTTTCACCAAAAATCATAATTAATGGTGTCTAACACCCGAGGGCACACCAGGAAGACCGCCTCCTTGCCCCACAGAGCAACGGTGGGCTCCTCGGCTGGATGGAAGATTTCTGAACTTCTTGCAAGCTCCTCCTGCAGAGCGCAGGCTCGCAGGAAAGACTTCTGCTAGTATCACATTGACTCACAGGTTTTTAGAGGCATTCCTGGAGGTGGCTTCTGGAGCCCAGCTGAAGACTCAGGTCAGTGCTCAGACATCAAAAGGAAAAATATATGATTTATTACTCCCGGCCGGGAGCGATGAGGGGGTTGTTGCTGCAGTAAACAGCTCAAAGGCAGAAAATGGAGATAAGAAGAAGCTAGTATCTTGCTTGACAAGGGTGGGAATGCAGACCAGACTCTGTTACAGGTAAAAGAGCTACAAACTTCCATTAACGCTATAACTAAAGACTGTGATACACCTGCCACATTTAATGCACCAAGAATCTCCAAAAATGCGTACAATCCATATAGCTCGTGCAATGACACATATTTCTCACATCACAAAATCACAGACAATTACTAATAAAACAATAGATGTTGATGCAAAGGAATTGGAGCAGTAACCCACTCATGGGGAGGTATGTTTTTTAGGGCTTCACCAAATGACTTATCCTCTGGATTGGATGTGGTTTCTGTTCTGAAGCCTGTCAAGGAAATTGGGGTTATGCCTAAGCATCTTAATCAGTAGGGTGGCAAAAATCCTACAAATCTGGCATTTGATGCTCAAGGCTGAAAGAAAGGTTATGGCTTTAATCCACACATGGCCAAAGGCAAGTCAGAAGGCCTGGAAGCACCAGATACCTTTTTCCCTATCTGAATATTCAGATGGCAATTCAAACTCGGAGTCTAATGTGGATACAGATTGGGGAGAAGAACGGAGAAAATGGAAAAAGAGATCCAACTACCTCCTGGAAGTTACAAGGAGGAACAACAGCTGCAGCGTCAATGGGATCTCCCCACAAGCAGTTTAACCAATGTGACTATTCTCCATCAAGCAACAAAATTCTGATCACCATGTTTTGACCAGGAAGGCAAATTTAGATACTGCCAGTCAGCTGATGGAAGATCAACATCCAATGCTGTCATCTATAGATAACTTATTATGTGTACATAGAGACGAATACAAGAACGATTGTCCAGTATTAAAGACTTCTCATCTTAAATCTCAGATTGGTATCTGTAAACTGTCTAAACAAACCTGCTCTCTTAGAGGCAGAATTTCAGAAGTAGAACAGCACACCTAAAATTTGGAGGATATAATGCAAACTATGCAACAACAAGCTGAAGAACAAAGAACTAAAGACTTCAACTGGAAAGTAGAACATCTTGAAAATCGCATGCACAGGAATAATTTGCAGGTAAAAGGAATCCCTGCAGGGGCAGAAGGTGACAATCCTAGCACTTATTTCAACACATTTTTCCAAATTTATCCGACAGCGATTTTGATTGTCAAATTCATAGAGTCTATAGATTTGCATTTCTAAATGGTAGAGTAGTAAAGTAGGATAATCATCCTCAAGCCAATCTGATTTATGTAGAAAATGTTATTTTCATACCGCTGTAGTATCATACAGTGTCCCCTGATAATACAGGCAAGGTCAGTGAACTTAAGCTCTGACTTTTGATATGGAACTGCGGAACGCTGATGGGAACCAATCTCTACCTGGATACAATCATTTATACCTGACTAAGGACTATATTTGTGATAAATAAGTGTTGTTTTCAGTCTGTCAGGCTTCTCTGCACATTCCACTTAGCATTGTGAGATTGCCAGTCTGGTCATAGTTGAACCTTAGTATGCTTTGCGCTGCATCTCTTCACTTAGGAATTATGAATGTCATTATTACGGGAATTATGAATATGAATATTATTTACTACTTTGCATTTTACATCGAATTTATGGATGCAGTTGTTCCTGATTCTAATGTGAGAGTGATTTCTTAATGCATCATCTGTCTTTCAAAGGATCTTATATCTCATAATAGGATATAGGCATCATGGAATTGTACTTTTGGCTGCTATATTTGATTTACTATTTATGATATATATTCTGTTTTTATAATCTTTTCCAAATAAAAAATAAATAAGTGAATAAATAAAGTCTAGCAAGGGGTACAACAGCTCATGGAAAGCAGGCAACTGCACTGAACAATGTCTGTATCTGAACAACTGACTCTATTCTGGATAAATGGTACTGTGTAGTATTGAAAAGTTTGATGACAGTGGTAATGAATTGCTTCATCACTCATAGATGAGATCCAGTGTATACAGGGGATGTGTCAGTAGGGGTTTAGAATGCAATTGTGGTTCACCATAACTTATTCCTCAATAAAAACTGAGGCATTTCACAAGATAATTAAAAGAAATGACAATATACCTGCCATATTGAGTCATGATTCCAGGTGGGAAGTAGGATGTGTAACACCCACCGGAGTATTCCTCCTCACACCAGTTCTTTTCTTCATAATGGATCGGCTGAAAAAGAAGCAGAGTTTAGTACACTTTCAGTCTTCATTTCTCCTATATGGGATTACTTGTAATTTTTCTGTTGTTATGCAGATCACCATTTTTCAGAACTCTTGGGTAGAAGTCAACAACTGCCGCATGCCAGAAACATTTATCCTCACAGTTAGCATGTCAGTCAATGGGGTCAATGTGCTTCAAATGTTTTGTTCCTGACCGATCAACATTTCTGAAGGGTATATTTACTAAAGGACTTTGCACATGTAAATATTATTTTTATTTGTGCAAACTATGAAAAACATACACACAATTGCTAGTTGTGCCCTTCTTTGTTTATTTTACATGCTACAGAAGAATTGTCAATGAGAACTGTCAGTATGCCAAATTCTGCCCATGTCTGAATAATGCAGGAGTATGACGATGGAGGTTTGGTCATATCTGTGCTTCTTTGTCACAATATGTCAATCCTTCTTTTGCTAAAAGAGCTGACCCATGTGGAGATGTAATTGGGCAACACATGGGTGTGCTTAGTAGAGTCGTATCTTAAAGTCTTGTGAAGCACACCCACAAATAGATTTTCCATTACTTTATTTTTAAAGATCGGTCCCAAAATATTTTAAAGAGTAATGCTGGATAAAGTGTATTTGATGAGTATTTGTGTAGATGAGGCTGGTCAAAGTGAAAGTTGAAAGGAATAGTAGAGAAGAGTTGAGAAGGATGGGCGGATAAAGGAGTCGAAAAAGTTAAAGAGAAACATAGACAAGCATAGTGTGGTTGCACTGGGGTTTAGGAAGGAGAAGCATCTACATACACATTAGGACAGGAATATTCCATGGTTTTGTGAGAATAAAAGCTACATAAAATGTCCAATATGTGTAGTGAATAGAATATTATTAGCAATTCAAATTGTATGGAAAATGGATGGAATTGCATTGATGTTGTTAAAAATATATTCTAAATGTCGGGTAAAAGTATTAGCCCATATAGAATATATTATTGCAAAACGTGACACAACTAGTATTTTATCATTTTGAAGATTTATAAAATTATCTAACATCAAAATAGGGTTGCCTGGCACTAAACCTGATTGCTGTGCCTTGACACAGGGTAGGAGATTAACATTTAATAAAGTTCATGAATAGCTGGGTCTGCAGTTTCTTATACACAGAATTGAGAATCACAAAATCTAATATGCATGGGAAGGGTGTTCAACATGTTTAGGACCAAATACAAGTCTGGCCCTGTAAATGTGAGGTGATGTAAGTAAGCAGAGTTGCAAAGACCTTAGTTTAGAAAGATAGGGACAGATCTGTAGCACAAAAAAAGATGGGCTAATGCCTCATACAGATTTATAAGCACTGCATATAACAAACCAACACCACTCTCGTTGGGGCTGAAAGCCAGAGCAAGGTCATCAGCTTTTCAGGCTATCTGTAAGTTACATTATTGGCAAAAAATGCAACGGGAGGGTGGGGCTGCATGATAGCTTCCTCCCAGTTACATGCCGACAAAAATCTAAACTATCTGGGTTAATTGTTCACTCGAAGGAGAATTTCCTAATTTAGGAGTCCCATTACATCTGATTGTAGATGTGGCAGGATTCCTATAAAACATTATGACAAACCCTCACCGACCAACCTAGACGGCATGCTTCATCATTGGGTTGTCACCTCCGGAGACGCATTGTTTAGGCTAATGGTTGGCATTAACATTTGAAGACTTTGCGACTACAAATGACGCCTAATGTCTCCCTTCCATTGGGCAATGAGTATCCATATTTATAAAACTCAAAGCTAAAAATAATGCATCCACAGCGAGTATGACGTGCATCAGGCACTATTGTGAGAGTGTGCATGGATAAATGAGAGGTGTTTAAATCAACAGAATTTGTGATCCTGAAGAAAACCATGGGCCTTGGAGAGACTGAAACAAGGTTAATCTAAGAGGCAGAGGAGCTATAATTATCCAGATTATTGCAATACTTTGTTTTTAATATCCTTCCAATCAGCCCACTATACATTCAGAGATACGGTCCATTGAAAGGGTTTTTTAGTATTCTATGATCCCCCACCTCAATAAGGTGGTATGATTACCATTCTTAAAAAAGGGTAGAAATCATATCCAGACTATTATAGCCTGATTTTGTTTCTGTTTATTTAGGGGCATGAAACTTTTAAAAATATTTGTCTTGTAAACTTCACTTAATTTTGCAAATAATTTAATGCTGCTACTATAATATTACCAATAGGTCACAAACTTCTCATGTCACAGTCAGAACTTTCACCCTGTTGTTACAGTGTTTCATGATAAAAAAAGATGGCCAATATCCACCCCTTTTTAGAGTTGACAGGAAAAAAAGTTTAAAGTTAGCTAGAGACAAAAAATGGTAAATTGTTTTTAGTGCCAACTGCCACTTGAAATAAAATATTACCAGTTTGCATGGAAAAACTAGAGCAATGCCAAAACACAGGAAAAGAGGGAAACTCCATAAACTATTTGTGGTGTAATAACTGCTATCAATGAGAGATGTTGCTTACAAAATAAAACTTTGCACACCCCTTATGGAAAATTACTAGAAAAATATGTATCCACTGTACTAGAAAATTAGTAACCTCTGTGCATTATACATTGAAGGGTGGAAGATATCCTGGCTAACAAATGAAATACAAGACATTGTATGTAGCTGGTGTAATCTTGCATGTAGGTATGTTTAGGTATTTCTATGACATAAGCCTCGCTAGGATGGCTGTACATTAAATGGGGGCACTGGAAAACGATCAACAAGATCGTGTACATCAAGTGTACACAAATACATTTCACATTTGTAGGCACAGGGACATTAAGTGATTTTCCCAAAAGCACACAAAGTTGAGCCAAGCATGGAAGTTAAGCATGGGTCCCCAGATTTCGAAGTCGGCAGCTAGCCACTAAACTATATATTCAGACACATCTTGTCACCACTAACATGGGTTGGACTACAAATCAATAACCTTTAATGACTACGTAAAAGTAAATCAAATGTAGGTTTTTATATAAATTCACATTATTATCTTTCTAAATAAAAGGGAAGAGAATATTTTGAAGAGAAACATTTAAGCAAAATCACCTAATCTGTCTGGAAATATTATTTTTGGCAATGTGACTTCTAGGGTTAAATCAGATTCTATTCCTCATTTCTTTTGTATTTTCCCACATTTCTTTGAAGTAAGCAAAAACATTGAAAGCCTATGTCTCACAAATTGCAGGTCACAACTTTTAAACAAGCAAATCATTTATGCTTGGCAGGAAAAAACAGGCAGGTCACTGCAGCCTCATAAGACTTATAGGAACAGCATTACATAAAATACAGTAAATATTTTTATGTTAAATGTTAATATACATTAATGTTATATATCTAGTTTAAATGTAGGAGACAATAAAAAAACTACAACACTATTAACTTAATTTTGAATTACATCTTTAATTAATTGAAATATTAAATCAAGTAAAAACAAATTTTCTAAAATGTAACTTAAAAATAATACATTCTTACCTAAAGTAAAGACATGCATTTGATTATGCACTAATACTTATTAAAATGATGTAGATAATTAATTTAAATATTTTAATATAAATAAATGTTACATTAATTTATAAATTCAACAATGTGGTTAAAATATTTAAGTATTTAAATACTTTAATTTAATTTAACATTATTCCCTATTGGGTTTTATTTTAAGTCCCTAACTCAATAAAAAAATTTGGGAGGGTTTTGCAGTGGCTGGCCATGTGTGGTGCTGGACTAATTACTACTCTGAGCTGAATTAATTTACTATTGTTTTTGGCCCCTTTAAAGCTGTAGTAACATTAGAAGTGCAGTTTGTGAAAAGCAATGGGCTTACTCTTTTGTGAGTGGGTGCACGTCTCTCTCTAAACCCCTTCATAATCCTCTCCAAACCACTCCTTCCTCCTCCCTAGCTCTCCCTTTTAGCAGTAAGTATGCCCCTTTTTCCATTCACTCCCTCTGGTTCTTCTTATATTTCCTACTATGGGGTCAATTCTGATCTCATCGGGAAGCATACCGAACGACTCGGGTCCGGGGAGTCTGACTGAATAAGTATGACGCATTTGAATGCATCCGGATACGATTCGTTCGGGCTCCCATTGGCTTCAATGGGAGCCTGTGTTCCGAACGAGAACACAGGCTCGCATAGATAAAAGGGGTGGTTGGGGATAATCGTGCACCCTGTGGCGGGCACCCCTTGGGGCCTGACGCACTGTACATGGTTGGGAAGAGGGGACCCATGGGTACCCCCACGGGCCCGATTCGGAGGGTCCGGGTGAAGGGGGGCCTGCTAGGGGCCCCCAAAGACCGATTCCGGCAGCCTTTTCATTCAGGGCAAACCGAATCGAAAAGGCTGTCCGAATCATTCATCGTACTTGCTCGCTCGGAAACTAAGTCCATAGAGCTCTACGAATCGGCTCCGGAAAGGTCCTATCTCTCCGAATGCCTTGATTCGGTCAGCGCTAAGTGTTTCCAAGCATTGTACTTCGTCGTTCGGAACTGGGAATGAGTCGGTCGGAAACAAGGGCTCCGGATCAGTTTAGGCAACGCCGAATCCGATTCGGATCCCTTCCGACCGAGATCCGAATCGACCCCTTAGTAGTAAACTTACATATGTGAGGATCTCTCCTTAGAAAATATAGGAGAGATGGAGATTTATACCCATAGAGTTGTGAATAAAAAATGTTAGTACTATTGTAGTACAGCATTCAGGGAACAATTCACGAAGGGACTTACGACTCGTAAAGTTATGAATGCGGAGTTTCTGCATTCGGGGTGGAGTCTCTGCACTCGTGGCAGAATCTCCGCACTCGGGGCAGAATCTCTGCACGGTGCGCTGCAGAGATTCAGCCACAATTGCAGAGATTCTGCCCTGAGTGCAGAGACTCCACACTCAGATCGAGTCGTAAGTCCCTTAGTTTAGGAATTCTTCACTCCTACCGATGCCTGAATATTTTGGCCTCTTCTCCTTTTGGTTTAAACCAGTTTTTTACTTATATGCCACATTCCTACATTCATTTAATTTGTCAAAATGTTTTTTAGGCCTTTGGTTTTTCCACCTGACTTAGGGATTCCTTTTGGGCACACTCTCTCACTCTCTCACTGCAGTCTGGCAAAATGGCACCTTTTTCTTAAATCCAAGAAACCACTAGTTAGGGTGCACCTGTTGAGTCCAACCCTTGATAATAGGTCTCCCTTTTCTATGCTGACACTCACCTTATTCTACATTGCTGGATGCTCTGTTCAAACTTTTGTAATCTTCAGACCCTGTGTACTGTGACTAACTTCCAAGAACTCTCACCTGTTTACACCTGTTTGTTTGTTGCAGCTCACTCCCCATTTTGTATGCTGCACCCTTCTACCTTAGTGACCTGGGCTTGCTTGCATCTGCAAACACATAATTTCTGCTGTGTCACATCAGCCCATAGTGAAAACAGAATTGATATTGTTCGAGGTGAGTGGTTATACTTTCATTATGAAAAAATGTGAACTGATGAGATATGCCGTTGATGGTCCTACGGTTTGGATGATTATTTCAAACTTCAAGTCATTCAACAATTATTAATCTGATGGGCAATTGTTTTTACAGTCTTTAGGATCTTAGAATATAAAATATTCTAATTGATTCATTAATTTTGTATTGCATAATGTTTGTTTAAAAAAAGTAATTTATAGTTTAAAAATAACATTTAGAGACCGATTACGATGTCGGTCGGAAAGCCTCCGACCGCTAGTCGGAAGATTTCCGACCGCAGTGGGAGGCTTTCCGACCAACACGGTTGGTTTGCGGTCCGACCGCTGAATCACGATGTTGACGGTCAGATCGTGAACCGGTCGGTCATTTCGACGCGGTTCCGACCGGCTCTCGGAGTCTTCCGGCCGGTCGGAACTGCAACGTAATCCCCTATGGACGGCGTTTCTGCCGTCGGCTTTACGATGTCGGTTTCTCACAGCCTTTTCGTGCCGGCCTTTCCGACATGGAAAGGCTGTCACAAAGCGACTTTGGAGGCCCCTAGCAGGGCCCCCTTGCCTCCGCGGCCTATGGTTGGTGGCCGAGGGGGTACCTAGGGTGCCCTCCTGTAACTCCATGCACTGTGTGTTAGGCACCCATTTGGTGTCTGCCACAGGGTGCAGGGTTTTACACACACATCCATTTCTTCATGGGGGCCTGTATTATGGCCGGTTTACGGCCGTAATACCAGCTCCCATAGAGCAATGTGAGTATCCGACCGAACAGTTTTCAGTCGCATCGTAATCAGGGGGTCAAAACCGCTGACCGGATGTCGGTCGGTTCCTTGTCTGAGACGGTGTCGGTCGGAGGCAACTCCAACCAACATCGTTATAAGCCCCAAAGTGTACATGTATGTGTATTTTATTGGGGAATTTGAGGAAGATAAAGCAGAGAAGTAGATGGAAAAGGAGACTTGTTCATTAATGTTATGAGGACAGAAGGCATGTACTATTTCAGATATGATAGGAAGATAGAATGTTTGGTACATATATGGAATACAAGATTGAGTGTGGTGGATTCTGTGATGCCATGAAAGAGGATGTTGTGGAGCCAAAGACGGGTTGGCAAGTATTCTTGTGCACAAACTTGCCTCAAAAATGTATGTCACTGAGGACCATTCAACAGTGTGATTAATTGATTAAATTGACTCTATATCTTTCTCGATATTTCCTTTAGTAATTATCTATTACAAAACTCCAAAAAGTCCCCCTTTTGTTCATAAAACTAGTTGTAAGAGGGCCACCATCAGAAACACTTTGGTGTTTTGATGGCATAAAATAAATTGCTACCAAAGGCACTGCAAGATATGCTGTTCATGTCTTCATTATTCATATGGCGCTTAATTACATGTGGCAGGGGATACAATATCTTCAATATGCTGCTGATTCCTTATCTTCAACATGCTACTGGTTCCTTCCTAGAATCCTCAAGGGTGGTAAAACATGAGTGCTGTAGCCATTTTAAGCAACCGTTAGACAATGAAAGGTGATCATCATTTGACACTGTGGTCTAAACGACCGAAATAAAGTTGAATGATGATGATGATGATGACACTATGTCTGGAGATGTATAACAGCTTCCAAAATACCCAATGTGCCCTTACGTGTAAAGCTTCTTGGCATCCTAAAACCTTTGCATAGAGCTCACAGATTCTTCTTTTCCTGTGAAAAAAGCCACAAATAAAAAATAAAACATTTTGTGTTAATATTCCATTTGCAAAGAGGGTTCTGATGAGTCTTCAAAAACAAATCACAACTTATTTTTAAGAAAGCCTTAATTTTCACAGTTTTCCCAGATTACATTCATACAAAATAAAATGAAAAAATCACACATATGTGCATTCCAGGTGATGATTAATAGAAGGTTCATACTTTATGTACATTGAGGGCCTCATTTTGAGTTGCCTTTTACTTCTTATGGGGACCGAACTTCTATTACTGGTCCCATCAGAATTACAAGGTTGGTGGTAAATCTGCAGACCCTCTGACTTCCACCCAGAGACATCAGCGGCTGAAAGCAGCTGAAATATCACTGGGATATTTCACTGGAAAATTAGGTATTATTGGAGAATCAGGACAGGAATGACTAATTCTCTCTGCAATTCTTCTTATCCCAGAGGACATTCAGGGTCCCACTTACTGGAACTCCTGGTACAGGTAACGCAGAGGGTACGGTACAGTTACCGAGTGGGTTACCAGGCACCTCCTAATGCGGTTTAGTTTTTATGAATAAAAGAATCCTAGTGGAAACAGTATTTTGCATCATGAAATCTGTGAGAGCAGAGGTGCAACAAAACCACGGCCAAATCAAGAAATATTTTATGAAGCACATAAACTATGTACTTTAGCCCATTGACTTTGATGAGCAGCATATCACAGAAAGCAGGGGCCATAGAGACTGTTTGGACTTGCAGGTTTTCTGTGGGACTACACAGACACATCCAGGCCATGCACAGCTTGATCATGAAGGGCCATGGCAAAAGGATCACCTAAAGCACTATCAGGGATTCATGGAGGAAAAGCATACAGTGCAGAAGAGATGGTTGGCACACAGAGAAAAAGTCCTATGTAAACAAGGTGTAAACACCAGCACAACAGTTTTGGAGCATGAAGAGGATAAGCTTACATGGCCTTGCATGGAGGACGTACCCATGAATCTATCTTTCTATGGAATGGTTAGAGCATGAGTTACAAGTCATGCCCTACCTGTCCAATCCAAATTGACACATTCAGTAAACAAGAAGTTATCCTATCTTGCTAAACTGCCACTTCATGCTGAAGGATTTGCTGGTTTTCTTCCCAGGCTTCTAGTCTATAAGATCTGCATAGTTTGATTACTGGACACTGACATACGCACATTCCAAAACCTCAGCTCCCTTCTGTAGTGTATGGGCCTGATTCACAAAGGTAACTTACACTTTTGAGTAAGTTATACTTTTAGTTATACTCTTGAATTTACTACTTTTTGGCGAGTATAAATTTACTACAGAGTGCAACTTACATATTCCCATCCCATCATAAAGGAGGTGGGGCAAAATTTAAGAGTGTAAGTGTTAGACCTGTCAGCCTTAGGTTGGTCTTCCCCCAAAACGTTTGCCTTCCTCCTCCATTTTTGCTGATCTTGATTTTGCTGGCCTTAGGACTCTGTGTACTTTACCACTGCTAACCAGTGCTAACGTGCATGTGCTCCCTCCTTAAAACATGGTAACATTGGCTTATATACAATTGGCATATTTAATTTACTTGTAAATTCCTAGTAAAGTGGCACTACATGTGCCCAGGGGCTGCAAATTAAATTCTACTAGTGGGCCTGCAGCACTGACCATGCCACCCACTTAAGTAGACCCTTTATACGTCTCAGGCCTGCCACTGCAGCCTGTGTGTGCAGCTTAAACTGCCATTTCGACCTGGCAAAGTAATCCTTTTGCCAGGCCCAAACCTTCCTTTTTAATACCTATTAGTCACCCCTAGGGGAGAGCCTGGATAGCCCGGAGGGCAGGGTGAAAAGTATTTACAAAGTAGGACATGTGCTTTTAAGTTTTACATGTTCTGGTAGTGAAACACTCTTAAATAAGTTTCTCACTACTGCAAGGCCTACCTCTCCCATAGGATAACATAGGAACTACCTTATTACATTTTATAAGTTTAATTGCCAAATGGGAGTAGGTAACCAGTTCATTTTTGGTGTCTCTGGAATCCAAATTTAAAATCCTAACTTATGGTGAAGTTGGATTTTTTATTACAGTTTTGAAAATGGCACTTTTAGAAAGTTGGCATTTTCCTGCCTTAGCCCTTTAATGCCTATGGCCTGTCTCTGGTCACATGACTGGGTGTTGCTGACAGTTGGGCTTTGTGTATTCCTCCTAGACAGCCACACACAATAGGGAGCTTAGATGTGCCTGGATGGGCCAGCACAGCCCCAATTATACCTGAATAGGCTGTGTCCTGCTCCCACACAAAGGGCTGCATACCCCCTGAAGTTAGTCTGGAGCCAGGACAGGGAAGGCAGGATGCCTGGGGACTTCAACTGGAAACCTCTAGAAGCTTTTCCCCCACTTTAAAGGCACAACTGGGTATAAATACTGGACCTCAGACACCACCACTTCAGTATACTTTTACACCTGTGCATACTTAGCCAGGAAGAAGGACTGCTGTGCTGCTGAAGGACTGCCACTCTGCTGGACTGCTGCCTTGTTGTGCTGCTGCTTTGCTGACCTCTGGCCTGCTGCCCTACTGGCTGGGTGAGAAGGACTGAACCTACATCTCTTGAACACAGAACCCCAGAGAGACTCCAAGGGCTAGTTGGCTGGCCTCCTGACTTGAGCCTCAGGGACAGAAAGCTCCAACAACCTTGCACCTGGACTCATCCATCTGTGAATCTACCCTGCCAAGAGGTGCCACCCCAGTCTTGGGCCCTTGGAAGTGGGCCAAAGGTGCTCTGCCAGCCTCTGTGGAGCCAGCGGAACTGAAGCATCTCCTGCTGCGTGGCGCAACCCCGAGCAGAGCCAACCCATCGCTACTGCTGCGTGGATCAGAACCACTGCAAAGACCCTTATCACATCGCAGCCCGCCCCACATCCGAAACGCCACTGTGTGATGCATCCTCGGTGCAGGCCCTCGCAGCCTTCATCCATGGCAGCCTCGACGACAGACTCTGTATCACAGCATTACAGCTCCTCAGAACTGACGCATCGCCCGAACTGCACCATGCATCCTCTACTTCGAACTTCTCATCACAAGCACTTGTCGGTGGGATTTTCAACAATGACCCAACAGGACCTTGCACCACATCCTCGCTACATCTTGGAACCGATGCATCACTTTGGCTACGCGACGCATCTTTGACTAACCCTGGGCGTAGTTCAAGTAGTAGCGCTACGCGTAGCTACGTGAAGTGCACTTCGCACTACGCACACCACGCGTAGCTACGCGAACTGCGTAGTGCGGTAGGGAAATGCTGTTCGCACTGATTGCACAGTGCCGGATGCTTGTCCGCACTGTACAATCATTGCAAACGGCATCTTGCACAGTGCAAGCGATCGTTTTCTGCCGCTCGAGTAGATTTGTACTCGAGCGGCAGCTTTCTCAACGCGGACTGGTAGTTTCTCATCGCGAGCGGTCGCGAGCATACGCGACCACTCGCAATGAGAAACCTGACCTCCCCGCGTTGAGAATCTCACCGGGAGGTTTATTTTCCACGCTCGCGATCGGCAACTTGATGTTGCTGATCGCGAACGAGGAAAAAGTCTCGCCGCGATGTTGATTTTGCTCGCTCGCGGTCGCCAACTTGACGCTGAGGACGGCGAGCAAGCAAAAAATGCCCGCTACGCGTTTTTGCACTGTGCTACGTGCAATTCACGTAGTGCGTAGTAGCGCAAACTACGCAAACTCCGCGAGCGTAGCGTAGTTTTCCGCCCAGGCCTATCTTTGACGCGGACCCTCGCAAAGCTCTGCAAACCAGAATTGAAGGTACTTTGTTCAGTGGGCCTAACTGGGTGCCTATAGCCCGCCCGAACTCCATCGTGGCTGGCCTGAACTTGTGACTTTGACCCAGTCCGGTGCGACCAGATACCCACAGTTGGGGCTTTATGCCTTTTTGGTGCATTTTTACTAAAATCTTCAAAATTTAATATCTCCGGTTCTACTGATTGGACTTTTGTTGTTTTGGTATTGTTTTATTTATTAAGAAATATTCTATTGTTCTAATTCTGTTGTGGGCTCCTTTTGCGGTGTGTGTTCACAGTGCTACTGTTTGAAGTGTTGCACAAATGCTTTACACATTGCCTCTGAGTTAAGCCTGACTACTCTGTGTCAAGCTAGACGAGGATTGAACACAGGTTAATTTAGGGTTGGCATGTGACTTCACCCTGAGAAGGATTGTGGTTGCTGCTTGGGAAGTGTTTCACCCCTCTCAACAAGTAACCCTATTTCTTACAGTAAGTTATCACTGACAAAAATGAAGGACGTTCAGCACCACAAATGACCCACCACTGGTACTGCAACACCCTCGTATAAAAAGTAGAAGGGGGGGGGGGGTGTTGCAGTACCAGTGGTAGGCCATGTGTGGTGCCGTAGTTAATACTGGGGTTTTTTCGCAGTAGAAAACATTGAAGTTTAGTTTGTGAATAGCAATGGCTTACTCTTTTGTTGGTGGGTGATGTCCCTTCTTAAATGCCTCCCTGAAACTCCCTAAACACCTCTTTACATCTTCCTAATCCCCTTCCCTTTAGTAGAAAGTCTGGTCCTGTTTCTAGCCACGCCCCTGTGCCCCTCCCACATTTACAACTTGAATTTAGACTAATGTGAGCAGAAACTCTGCAGTCGGGCTGACAACTCCGCACATATAAGTATACGAGAGGTAGGTTCATAAACTACGCATTACAAAGTTCTGTTTATGAATCGGGCCCTATGATTTCTGCAGTACCCTTACTATTGCAATGCTATTCAAGATACATTTGGTTTAATTTTCTTTTCTCATACAGCCATTGGAAGACTGCTGTATTAGGCCACTGAGATTATGAGCACAAGGGTTTCACTCCACAAATGGTGTGGTATTTCATTTAGAGCAACGGTGTAAACAAGCAACAAAGCTGAAGGAACAGTAACAAAAAAGAAAAGGAGAGGGCCAGAGTGGAGAGAAACATTTACACATCAAAAGAATCTTACCTTTCATCTCTGGTGAGACTGGCCAGTCTTCTGGATTTTCGAGCAAGAATAAACCTTATAAAACAAAATATAAAGAACGAATCAAAGAATCGCAGAAATTAAAATACATCTGTGATATTTCAAATGCAGGTTTTTGCTTCTAGAGTAAATGAATCAGTTTCATGTAGAGTCTTGCCTCCCACATACAAGTGCTCAATTGTTGCTTTACAGCTTAACAATATATTTTCTCTAGCTTACACCCTGGCACCCAACCTTTGTTTTTTCTGCATTTGATGGTTACACATTTTGGAATTAATGATCCCTCAAAAAGCAATTTGTACAGAGCTTTTGAGGTATAGCGTAACTTTGGTGTCACAGTTGAGGCCATGAGTTGTTTAGCATTTTGGGCAATATTCTTTGGGGGGGATTTTGGAATATTTTCAGGGTGATGCAATGGCATCAATATGCTGCTTTGTAGGCATTTCACAGGTAATAAGTGGGAACTGTATAAGTCATATTGTTGAACATTTTGGGCCAAAATTCATAAAGAATTTGTAGACTTAAGCAGTGCTTATGTGTTTAAAAACTGATCTGGAGCTGCAGTTTCCACATACTAATCTATAGGTTCAGTCTAGCTCACATTCCCACATGCAGGTAATCCATCAGTTTTGTAGATTCTCAATTGAAGTAACTCTCTAATCAGGGACAGGGTGTGTAGGTTTGTAAGTATTCACAAATATTTTGCATTCCCTTTGTCACCCTGGAAAGTGGCTCCTGTGAAGAGTAGTACTAAGTGCCTTTCCAGGATGGAAAAGGAATGAGTGCATACCCATACTTCAGCAAGAAATAAAGGATGAGAGTTCTTAATGCACAACGGGCCATATTACGATGTCGGAGGAACCGCCCGACCTTAGTTTGGCGGTTCCGACCGCACTATTACCATGCGACCACACATCCATTTCACGGAAGCTTGTACGGCGGGCGGAAAAAGCCCGCAGCTCAATCTTCCATTGAAAAATTGATGTTTTGAAACATCCCTGCACCGTGTGGCAGGCACCTCATGGTGCCTGTCACACAGTGCAGGGTTGTTTAGCCCCCCCAGGCCCAAATGCCTTCCAAACCAACATCATAATCCTGATGGCGGAGCCGCCATCATTAAGGGATTATGCAAACTTTCCGATGTTAGAACCACGTCGGAATCTCCCCGCAGGTTTAAACTCCGACCGCCGTCATCCTTATACGGCGGAATGACTTTAAACCTACCATGTCGGGAGGAAAGCTTTACGCCTGCCATTGTAATAAGGCCCAAAGTGTTTCCATGTGGAGAAAAAAGGTGAATACTATGCATCTTCATATTTCTGGCATGAGTACTTCGGTGCATTATCCACCAATCATACTCCTGGAAGATTTCCATAGCATACTCACTGTGAATCTCTGCTTTGTCGCGAATGTGTAAATATATACAAAAATATATCTTGTATGCGTATATTTAAACATTTATTGCGAAATAGGCCCAATCGGGCTGTCTTCTATAGTGCACAATGACAAACGTGGTTTACAAAGTAACTTTGAATAAAACTTAAACCTGATGAGATGAGCTTTAAAATGGCTCAATATATTTAAATTCTTTCATAGCATTTTCAAATGCTGTCTTTGAAATTAATCATATTTTGACAGCAATGCCCCAGAAATTTACAGTTTGCTACTGTCCTATTCGACAATACATTTTTAAGTTTCTATACTCTGGATTCTAGATTATTGATGCATCTTAAGCCAAAATAAATTTGTATTTTGATACTTAACCTGGAGAGATCGTTAGTAAAAAATCTATAGCAAAGCACATTTCGAGCTTTGACGTCAAGCTATTGCTGTGTGTGGGTATTGCCTTTTATGGGAAACTGTGGGCAGACCACTTTTTGAGTTTGCAAATATAAATACATTTTTTGGCTAGTCTACTCTTTCCTCCACAACTCTTTGCAAGAGTTCTACCTCCCTTTTTATGCTGGGCATATTCTTTGTGCAATGCATTCTGCATTGTGATTGGGACCCTAGACTTGGTGGCATAGATTTGAGGGTGCCCATGCTTGGAAAATGACAGTCACTGCTAACCAATGAGAACACTTTCCTTTCTGTAGTTACTGGGAACATGGTGTTATTGGGGGCCTTAATGCTGGAAGATATTATGATATAATGTTATTGTTATTACAGGAAATGCTATGCCATCGTCTGAACAGGAACTTCAACAGTTCAGTTTCCACCACTTATTCTAGTGAGTAAGGACCAACTTCTAACTTTATAGCATAGAGAATTAAACTCAAAGACAGTCGAAGATTGTAAGATGGAAACCGAGTAAATAAATACAATTGTCTCACTCTATTAAAGCACTAGTTGGGCATTCTCTTACAAGCAGTTCTGCTAATAGGGCACTAAAAAAGTTGTTAAAATAGTACTAAAAGACATTGCCACTGTTGTTCTGGACAACATGAAATTTCAGTACGTTTTCGCAGACAGCATGTCAGAAAAAACATAATACCAAGATATTGCCCCGCTCATGGGACATCTTCTCACAAACACCAGTGCAAAGGTATGTACAAGATATGGCAGAATATACCCCAGAAGGAGATGGGGAGGTGGGCAGCCTTGAGTAGGCAAATATATCCACTATCATAAATTTGTCTGTCATGAAATAAATGTTTGTGGACATTTATTTCAGACTTGAAAGATTTCGACTTGAAGGATTTTGACTGGTGGTCATGACAGTTTTTTATGTGCAAGTCATGCCGGAAAGTAATTACAACCACCTTTTGTGTTTGTTAACAGTGAAAATATATTCTCAGGTGTGATATAATTTATTATGTTGTAGTAAATTTATTTTTTCAAGTTGGTATGCACTGTCTTTGTCTGCAGTATATTGGAACAAACTGTATTTTACATTGTTCATGTTTTTCTTGTTTCTCTGAAACTTGTAATAGTAGGGAAACCTTTTCTCGCAGGCCATTTTACTGCATGTGGAATTGAACTCAGAATTGCACTCAGATTTACCATTTGGTAAATCTGGGTTAAACTTTATATCTGGTAAGATTGATTTTAGAAAACATGTTAATTGTTTGAGTAAATTTAAAGTGTGAAACCATGCATTAATTTGAGTTTGCCTGTCTCCTATAGGGGCCATGGAGTCCAAGAAGCCTCTCACATGATGTGGCAATTACATTTCTGACACAGAAACAATGATTGATCTAGCTCCGTGGCTGTGTGGTCCCACTGAACCTCCAAAGGTCTTGGAAGTCTAAAAGGTTTAAGTCCCAACTTTTAAGAGTTCCTGGAACAGCTCCTCTTCATCACTTTACAACTTCCAGGATCTAAGAGTCAGCACTTAGGGGCCAGAACTCACTCCAGCAGAGGCCACCAGCAGGGTTCAGTCCTGGTCCAGTGGCTACTGGCCAGCTGGGCACTTCAGGAAAAAGGCCTCTTGCAGCTTATGTCCCTGTAGCCACACAGGAGGTCAGCAACTGAGCCCTGGAGTCCACTTTTTAGACCTGAGTACAAGTGGAAGCAGGCCTAGCCCTTCAGGTCACCACAAAGGTCTCAAACAACAGGTCCAATACTCGCATGTTCTTCCGCAAGTCCAAAGAGTGTTCCCCTGAGCTGTAGGTGAGGTGCCACTTTTGTAGAATGCACAAGCCAGTGGGTGGGGGTGACTCCTGGGCATTCCCTAACCAGTGAGAAAAAGCTACTGAGGGCACTTTTGCAGCAGATCCTGGTTGCCTTTCTGCAAACCTATCCCACAATGCACTAGTCTAGGGCCAATCCAACAAGGCAGAATCTTTTTGCCCCCTGAAGGGAGCTTGAGTGCCTTCAAGGGGTGTGTTTAGGAAAATGAGCAGTTACCTCCTCTTCAGCTACATCCAAGTGGTTTTGGGACCAGATCCCCCTCCCAGTGGGGTGGTGCCAAAATGGCTACAGAGGGTTACTTAACAAAAGGCTTCTCTTCATCAGGTCTCCCATTACACTTAACTAAGGATGGGTATGCCTCACCCTAGTCCCTTTCAAGTTAATAAAGTTCCTGGACCTGTCCCTGTTGTCCTTACTGAGCTGATATCTGTTACATGCCTCACTTCTGTGAAAATGACTAAGCCATTGTGCCTGCTCTGGGAAAAGTTTTTACATCTCATTAAGGGGAAGCACTGGCGGGGCGATCTGCCAGCAGGTAATACTAATTAGACACTGGAGGCTTAGGCGGGTAAAGTCTAACTCTTTAAAAGTCATTTTTCCTAAATATGTATTAAAAATCGGAATTCACCATTAAATTCAATTTTGAATAAACATTAAAAATAGCATTTGGATAATCAAGTAGGTTGTCAAAGCCGGAGATAGCAGGTTGTATTCTGAATTCTAGTTTTTCTCATAGTACAGCTACAACCATTTCCAGTGAAAATAGCTTTTTGGGCCTTGTCACTGTAGGTACATGTCAACATTACATTTCTGCATGTAGTACTTTTAAATACTAGGCACCCTACCTTCAGGGCTACAAGGCCCACTTAGGGATGACATTTCATATTTAAAAGTAGGGTTTGTTCCTCTCAAAAGGGTTACTTTGACAGGTGTGTCTGCAGGTTTAAAAGCTGCAGGAGTCAGGCCACACAGGTAGGCCTGAAGGCATGTTTTCTTTGCCATTCCAGTGGATGGCACAAAAAGTGCTGCAGTTCTCAGGTGACATTTAACTTTCCATGCAACTGGTGTATTCTCCTGCACCATATAATGTAGCCTTGCTGTTAAGTTAAATATATCAACTGGAGATTAGCCCATTTGTACCATGTTTAGGGGTTAGAGCACATACACTGGGACCTGGACACCAGTTGCCCAGTGTGCAGAGTTCAAAATCCAGCAAAGCCAGTCAGCAGTAAATTGGGGTGACTACGCAAAAGAGGCACTTTTTTTACAGATATCAATTCCAGTGTCATTAGATATATGACTACTGCCTTACTATTGAAATGCTTGAGCCAGCACCATTGCAATTTAGATAGCATTGTGCTTTATGTATTTTATCCTAAGCTTAAAATAAATTGCTTTAATGAAGATGATTAAAAAGTCAAATGTTGACGAATAATTGTCACCTACAAAACACATTACTATATATAGCGGTCTACGTAAAACATTAAGTACCAGGAAGATATTTTTACTGCAAAGTGATACCTATTGCTACTATCTACTTGTTATCTACATTATCTGCCTTTCTTTTTTTATATATTTAGGAGATATATAAAGCAACACCTATGTTAGCAAGCAAATGAAATGGACAACTGCATTTAGGCTCAAAGATTTGATTGAATCCCACCAGATGCATGGTGTGAAATGCCTATTTGGTATTTTTCGTTCACTGCCCCTGTCAATGCACACCTTTAGCAGAATACAACTTTTACACAGCCTGTAAATTACCCCATAATTGCAGCGACAGAGCCATCTGGTTTGGTGTCATCCAGAGTCAGTCCAATTGCTGCTTCCTCATCTTCAATGACCATAGTGCCACAATAATCTGGAAAATGTTAAAAGCAAGAATAAAAGCATTATTGAAACTCCACACTGGCATATTTTCTCATTCCATGCAGGGAATATGTTGATTGGATCTACTACCTGGCTACATGAGAGTTTCTTTACTGTCACCTTCAGGTCGTGCCGGATTGAACCAGGGACAGCAATGGCCAATGTTTTCGCCGCGGATAACCCGCAGCCGGGGCAGGACCCCGCTCTAAACATAGTCATGAATTTATCAGACTACGAACTTACACGGAATGAGATTAGGGTCCTTAACAAAGGATTGGGATTTGTCCCCACTCCCCGTCATGATGCCTTTAAGTGTAGGACGGAATTTCATGAAACGATGAGAAAAATTAAACTTAAAAAATTCTTTGCTAATAAAGATTTGGAACCAGAATCTTTATTTTCGACTAATTTGCGACGCCCTTCCCAGTTTTGTCCACCAAGTTCGTCAGTGGGACCTGAGGTCTTGGTATTTGAACAAAAGATCTTGGGAGAAATTTTGAAATTGGAACAACTAGAACAACGAAACGTCTTTAACAACATGAGCCATGAAGATTGGGAAGCAGTTAAGACACTACAGGATAATGAAGCCATAACCATAAAGTCCGCGGACAAAGGCGGGGCGGTTGTAGTTATGAATAGTACAGACTATGATAACGAGGTGTTGAGATTGTTAGGTGAGCGTAAGAACTACCATCCCCTCACCAGAGACCCTCTGGGTGAATTACATGACTTGATTACTAAGATGGTGGCTGATGCCAGGAGCAAGAGTTGGATAACTACTAAGGAGGCCGAGTTTCTGGTTAACATCAAACCCAGAACCCCGGCCTTCTATATACTACCAAAAGTGCACAAGATACAGCGGCCCCTCCGGGGCGCCCTATAGTGTCGGGAATTTCCTCTATTCTTGAACCATTGTCCCAGTTTGCGGATTTCTTTTTAAGAGAGTCTGTTCTAAAACAACCATCGTATGTGCGGGACACTACAGATATTTTGAACACTCTCAATGATTTGGTTTTTGACTCTACACAGCAATTTTTGGTGACAATTGACATTGAGTCATTGTACACCAGTATCCCCCAGGAAGCTACGCTGGTGGCAGCAGCTAGAGCCCTGGGGGCACAAGAATGGTTTTATGACACTCCCCAGTCGTTTGTGCTCCAGTGCATAGAATTAGCATTAACACGTAACTATTTTTGTTACAAGGATGACCTATACCTGCAAGTGTCAGGGACATCTATGGGTGCAACTTTTGCGCCCAGTCTGGCCTGCATCTATGTGGGCCAGTTTGAGGAACACTTCCTGAGTGATTCGTCAAATCCCTTCCAGAGACATATTTGTCTCTGGAGGAGATATATTGATGATGTGTTATGTATCTGGACAGGAGCAGAAAGTGTCCTGGATGACTTCCTGGAATGGTTGAATACCCGTGATACATGTCTGCGGTTTACGTGGACAAAAAGTAATCAACATGCTGTGTACTTAGATTTAGACATTACTGTACAGGAGAATAAATTATGTACCATGGTTCATCAGAAAGGGACCGACAGGAATTCATTGTTGCATTATCAATCCTACCATCCTAGAGCCTTGAGGGATAATTTACCTGTTGGCCAATTTTTGAGATATCGACGTAATTGCACGACTGTGGAGTCTTTCTCACAGCAAGCTGAAGATCTGTCAGAGAAATTGATGCAGAGAGCTTATCCTAAGAAGATTGTTAGCAGGGCCTGTAAAAGGGCGCGTAACACTCCTAGGGAGGCATTATTGGAAAAGAATATAAGAGAACGAGCTGATTGCCTTCCGGTGGTTATGACTTTTGACCCCCTAGCCTCTAAGGTTAGACATTTGATCCGAAAACATTGGTCAATGCTGTCGACTGCTGATTTCACGATGCCTCAACCCAGATTTGCATTCAGGCGTGCAAGTAATCTAAAGGATAAACTTGTACATACACGCCCAATATTGAAATCAAAGATTACTACGATGCCAGCAGGACATTATCCATGTGGTAGTTGTTCAGTTTGTGCATTGACAGAGAAAATCAATATGGTGCAGTTAAGTAATGGGAAAATATGGCATTTGAATAAATTCTCGAACTGTAATACAGTAAATGTCATATACAGATTGACGTGCCAGTGTGGGTTACAGTACATTGGCCTTACGACCAGAAAAGTCAAAGTGCGGATTCAAGAGCACTTAAGTACCATTAAAGCAGGCAAACTCACGACACGCCTGGTACAACACTTCAATGAACATAAACATGACCCTCGAGCATTACGGTGGGTGGTTTTGGAAAGAGTGATGGCCAGCAGTGACAATATTGAAAGAGTGTTGGCAAATAAAGAAGCCCGTTGGATTTTTTCAGAGGGTGTAGATCGAATTGGATTGAATGATCATATTGAATGGAACAAAGTCAGTAGATGGTAGGACTTTACGATTGGCTAGTCCATTGAGCAAAGATATGAATGTACAATATAGAACTTCAATAAAAACAAAACATTGTGACTATGAAATACACACAAACTGTAACAATATGTATAAATATATAGTATATTTACGTCCCTCGATAAATTCCTGTTGGCAGTAATCAAAGATATGATGTAGAAGACTGATTAGTTTGGAGATGACCTTTGTTGTGAAAGAACAGTTTAATATGGAAGTTCACTAGAGAAAATACACATAGGGTGAACGAAAATGGAGAAAGTAAATCAGCTGGGTAATAAGATATGTGGAGCGTAGGATTGATGTTCACCTGTAGAAAGCTCCCATAAAGGAGCCGTTCCAATATGGCTGCCGTAGTGGGGTGGAAAGTGAGTTGAGCTGTATTACAACGTGGGGTCACGTGGTCTACGCGCTACTGGCGCGCAACACAGCGACGGCTTAAATTCGTCCAGAAAGCCGGTTTTCAGCGAGGCTGGAACGAGATGCCGCTGTAGGAGATTCTCGATGCGGTAAGAGTAGGCTGGGGCTGTGATTGATTTGGAAGTTTAGCAGAGGTTTCCCGGAGGATGAATGGAAGAATGTGAGTGAAAAGTTTCTTATTCAAGTAAAGGAGACGGTCTGTTTTAGCCATTATGAAGGAGGCCAATGATAAGGGGCTGACATGTTGTAGACAAGTTGTAGTTGGGTAACGATATATACATATTGACAAGGCAGTGTCAAGAAATGAACGTTTGTATATGTTATGGGACTGAGATATGCCATGACATTTTAGGCACTTTTAGATGAAGAGGTTAGGTACTTGTCGATTATACAGCTGATGTATGACATTGTCTCCATAGGTGAAATTGACAAGCAACGGCAGTGCTTTTTAAAGAAGGTATAATAGTGATGTATACACCCCTTCGTGGTCTGGTGCAGGCTGGTATGAAAGCCCCCTGCTGACACTGGGTAATTATATATGTTTGACTTTAAAAATAAGATATATATTACCTCGTAGTGGGACTGTGTCTGGTCCGGTTTTTAATGAGAGTGAATCACTGTCTGTTTTGTCTTCTCAGCCAACCCGCATTTATTATTAAAAAGACATTGTCCTGAAAGGCGAGTGATTGGAACCCCACGCCCTGATGAATTTGCCATAATATATGTGATTGGCAATGAAACATGTTGGCCTTCTTGGAAAAGGTTAGCAACATGCAGTGCTTTTAACTTGAGCAAGCTCACTTTTTCAATTAAAGGGGGTAATACGACAGTGAGTCTTGACTTGTTTTTAATAGTATTTGAGCACATGGTTCTTTGCTCAGCACGGGTTTCTTGGTTTGGAACAGTTGATTCCCTTTCTCTGTTTTCCTTGCTCTCCTTTTTGGACACTAATTCCTTTGTTCTAGTGAGTGGGTAACCGATGATGATATACGTGGGCACACTGGCGAAAACCTGCCGGTAGCCCGTCTTGGTGTTGCATACGTGAGGTGCCCGCTCACTCTTTTCACTTACTTTGGTAGTAAGTTTTCTTCACTCACATGTTGTGACGGAGGGAATAGTTGGCGGGGTGGCTTAATCGACAGTGATTCTTCCTTTTTTTAAAGTACTGATTTCAGAGTTTGGGACTGCAGGCAATTGGACGGGGTGCCATAGTGGGAGTAAAAATGAAACTCACTTTTGATGCAGTGACTGAAGGTGACAGTAAAGAAACTCTCATGTAGCCAGGTCTTTATTGTTTTGATGTGTTGTGAGAGGAGGGTGGCCTGGTGATTTCCCTCTTGTGCTCCCTGTTGCGTATATTGTTAGAACGGCGGCTCAGCCGTGAGAGCCTTTTGTAAAATGATTTTCGAACAAAAGTATGTGTTTTTTTTTTTAAAAAAACTGGATTAACCAGACAGGTCTTTTACAGTCAGCAGGATACTTTGTCTGACCTTAGATTCACCTGTTGAACGAATATACATTGTGTATTAGAAGCACAGCTGAAAAGAGATGGATATGAATTGTCTGGCGTTCTCTGATGACCAGATTACGGCCATTTTGTCAGGGCCTTCACTGTTTCCAGATTCATCCTTAATCAATACTAGTTCAGCACGAGAAGAATGGGAAAAGCTAAGTAATATCAAAAAACGCCAGGTTAGGGTGGCTCTACATGCAGCACTTATGACAGAGTACCTCCGTGCGGGAGCAGCACCAGCCAGTCTATTAGTGAGAATAGAGCCACGTATTTTCTTAGAAGATAAGAAATTTAGACTGGATTGGAGTTATATTGCCAACAAATGTACAAGAGATTGGCTGATATTAATTATTAATACAGCGAAGAGGTTGAGTGAGGAGCTTTTGGTGGAGATTTTAGAATTGGAGGAAATTTTGAAGAAGGATACGACCATTAGTGACACTAAAGAACAGTTACAGCGGATCCAAGAGGATTTAGTGGAGTATAAGAGTTATATGGTCAATCAGAAAATAAAGGGATTGCGTAGGAATCTTGAGAGGTACACACATGAGTGGGCTTTTCCATATGTAAATGATACGCATTACCAACAGGGAAGTGAACAAGTGTCCCAGTCACATTACCAGAGGAGGGGTGGGAGACAACAGCAGAGGAGAACACCTCAGAACTGGACATTCGATAATACCTCGAGTGAGGAAGAAGAGGGGCAACAACCACATAACCCTGGCAGAGTAAGGTTTGACCCACATTCCAAATCTAATGAGGATTTGGGTGCCCTGTTGCGTTCTTTTTAGGACAAACTCACAGGGGCAACAGAGGAGGAGGGGCACAGAGGGGCCGAGGTCGTGCCGGATTGAACCAGGGACAGCAATGGCCAATGTTTTCGCCGCGGATAACCCGCAGCCGGGGCAGGACCCCGCTCTAAACATAGTCATGAATTTATCAGACTACGAACTTACACGGAATGAGATTAGGGTCCTTAACAAAGGATTGGGATTTGTCCCCACTCCCCGTCATGATGCCTTTAAGTGTAGGACGGAATTTCATGAAACGATGAGAAAAATTAAACTTAAAAATTCTTTGCTAATAAAGATTTGGAACCAGAATCTTTATTTTCGACTAATTTGCGACGCCCTTCCCAGTTTTGTCCACCAAGTTCGTCAGTGGGACCTGAGGTCTTGGTATTTGAACAAAAGATCTTGGGAGAAATTTTGAAATTGGAACAACTAGAACAACGAAACGTCTTTAACAACATGAGCCATGAAGATTGGGAAGCAGTTAAGACACTACAGGATAATGAAGCCATAACCATAAAGTCCGCGGACAAAGGCGGGGCGGTTGTAGTTATGAATAGTACAGACTATGATAACGAGGTGTTGAGATTGTTAGGTGAGCGTAAGAACTACCATCCCCTCACCAGAGACCCTCTGGGTGAATTACATGACTTGATTACTAAGATGGTGGCTGATGCCAGGAGCAAGAGTTGGATAACTACTAAGGAGGCCGAGTTTCTGGTTAACATCAAACCCAGAACCCCGGCCTTCTATATACTACCAAAAGTGCACAAGATACAGCGGCCCCCTCCGGGGCGCCCTATAGTGTCGGGAATTTCCTCTATTCTTGAACCATTGTCCCAGTTTGCGGATTTCTTTTTAAGAGAGTCTGTTCTAAAACAACCATCGTATGTGCGGGACACTACAGATATTTTGAACACTCTCAATGATTTGGTTTTTGACTCTACACAGCAATTTTTGGTGACAATTGACATTGAGTCATTGTACACCAGTATCCCCCAGGAAGCTACGCTGGTGGCAGCAGCTAGAGCCCTGGGGGCACAAGAATGGTTTTATGACACTCCCCAGTCGTTTGTGCTCCAGTGCATAGAATTAGCATTAACACGTAACTATTTTTGTTACAAGGATGACCTATACCTGCAAGTGTCAGGGACATCTATGGGTGCAACTTTTGCGCCCAGTCTGGCCTGCATCTATGTGGGCCAGTTTGAGGAACACTTCCTGAGTGATTCGTCAAATCCCTTCCAGAGACATATTTGTCTCTGGAGGAGATATATTGATGATGTGTTATGTATCTGGACAGGAGCAGAAAGTGTCCTGGATGACTTCCTGGAATGGTTGAATACCCGTGATACATGTCTGCGGTTTACGTGGACAAAAAGTAATCAACATGCTGTGTACTTAGATTTAGACATTACTGTACAGGAGAATAAATTATGTACCATGGTTCATCAGAAAGGGACCGACAGGAATTCATTGTTGCATTATCAATCCTACCATCCTAGAGCCTTGAGGGATAATTTACCTGTTGGCCAATTTTTGAGATATCGACGTAATTGCACGACTGTGGAGTCTTTCTCACAGCAAGCTGAAGATCTGTCAGAGAAATTGATGCAGAGAGCTTATCCTAAGAAGATTGTTAGCAGGGCCTGTAAAAGGGCGCGTAACACTCCTAGGGAGGCATTATTGGAAAAGAATATAAGAGAACGAGCTGATTGCCTTCCGGTGGTTATGACTTTTGACCCCCTAGCCTCTAAGGTTAGACATTTGATCCGAAAACATTGGTCAATGCTGTCGACTGCTGATTTCACGATGCCTCAACCCAGATTTGCATTCAGGCGTGCAAGTAATCTAAAGGATAAACTTGTACATACACGCCCAATATTGAAATCAAAGATTACTACGATGCCAGCAGGACATTATCCATGTGGTAGTTGTTCAGTTTGTGCATTGACAGAGAAAATCAATATGGTGCAGTTAAGTAATGGGAAAATATGGCATTTGAATAAATTCTCGAACTGTAATACAGTAAATGTCATATACAGATTGACGTGCCAGTGTGGGTTACAGTACATTGGCCTTACGACCAGAAAAGTCAAAGTGCGGATTCAAGAGCACTTAAGTACCATTAAAGCAGGCAAACTCACGACACGCCTGGTACAACACTTCAATGAACATAAACATGACCCTCGAGCATTACGGTGGGTGGTTTTGGAAAGAGTGATGGCCAGCAGTGACAATATTGAAAGAGTGTTGGCAAATAAAGAAGCCCGTTGGATTTTTTCAGAGGGTGTAGATCGAATTGGATTGAATGATCATATTGAATGGAACAAAGTCAGTAGATGGTAGGACTTTACGATTGGCTAGTCCATTGAGCAAAGATATGAATGTACAATATAGAACTTCAATAAAAACAAAACATTGTGACTATGAAATACACACAAACTGTAACAATATGTATAAATATATAGTATATTTACGTCCCTCGATGAATTCCTGTTGGCAGTAATCAAAGATATGATGTAGAAGACTGATTAGTTTGGAGATGACCTTTGTTGTGAAAGAACAGTTTAATATGGAAGTTCACTAGAGAAAATACACATAGGGTGAACGAAAATGGAGAAAGTAAATCAGCTGGGTAATAAGATATGTGGAGCGTAGGATTGATGTTCACCTGTAGAAAGCTCCCATAAAGGAGCCGTTCCAATATGGCTGCCGTAGTGGGGTGGAAAGTGAGTTGAGCTGTATTACAACGTGGGGTCACGTGGTCTACGCGCTACTGGCGCGCAACACAGCGACGGCTTAAATTCGTCCAGAAAGCCGGTTTTCAGCGAGGCTGGAACGAGATGCCGCTGTAGGAGATTCTCGATGCGGTAAGAGTAGGCTGGGGCTGTGATTGATTTGGAAGTTTAGCAGAGGTTTCCCGGAGGATGAATGGAAGAATGTGAGTGAAAAGTTTCTTATTCAAATAAAGGAGACGGTCTGTTTTAGCCATTATGAAGGAGGCCAATGATAAGGGGCTGACATGTTGTAGACAAGTTGTAGTTGGGTAACGATATATACATATTGACAAGGCAGTGTCAAGAAATGAACGTTTGTATATGTTATGGGACTGAGATATGCCATGACATTTTAGGCACTTTTAGATGAAGAGGTTAGGTACTTGTCGATTATACAGCTGATGTATGACATTGTCTCCATAGGTGAAATTGACAAGCAACGGCAGTGCTTTTTAAAGAAGGTATAATAGTGATGTATACACCCCTTCGTGGTCTGGTGCAGGCTGGTATGAAAGCCCCCTGCTGACACTGGGTAATTATATATGTTTGACTTTAAAAATAAGATATATATTACCTCGTAGTGGGACTGTGTCTGGTCCGGTTTTTAATGAGAGTGAATCACTGTCTGTTTTGTCTTCTCAGCCAACCCGCATTTATTATTAAAAAGACATTGTCCTGAAAGGCGAGTGATTGGAACCCCACGCCCTGATGAATTTGCCATAATATATGTGATTGGCAATGAAACATGTTGGCCTTCTTGGAAAAGGTTAGCAACATGCAGTGCTTTTAACTTGAGCAAGCTCACTTTTTCAATTAAAGGGGGTAATACGACAGTGAGTCTTGACTTGTTTTTAATAGTATTTGAGCACATGGTTCTTTGCTCAGCACGGGTTTCTTGGTTTGGAACAGTTGATTCCCTTTCTCTGTTTTCCTTGCTCTCCTTTTTGGACACTAATTCCTTTGTTCTAGTGAGTGGGTAACCGATGATGATATACGTGGGCACACTGGCGAAAACCTGCCGGTAGCCCGTCTTGGTGTTGCATACGTGAGGTGCCCGCTCACTCTTTTCACTTACTTTGGTAGTAAGTTTTCTTCACTCACATGTTGTGACGGAGGGAATAGTTGGCGGGGTGGCTTAATCGACAGTGATTCTTCCTTTTTTTAAAGTACTGATTTCAGAGTTTGGGACTGCAGGCAATTGGACGGGGTGCCATAGTGGGAGTAAAAATGAAACTCACTTTTGATGCAGTGACTGAAGGTGACAGTAAAGAAACTCTCATGTAGCCAGGTCTTTATTGTTTTGATGGATCTACTACCTAACTGCAGTCATAAACTAATTTGATCAAGTCTGCGAGAAAGTTGAATTGGTCTGTTCTGCCCTACCTGTTGTACAATCATATCCAGATAAAAAGATACAATTTTACTGTGTATATTAACAATGCGGTGCTAAGCAGAATCGGTAGTATACATAAGTATTGTAATTCACTGATTAAACATACTAATATACTAATGCAGTAAACCGGAACATTCTTAAAACGGTTGACTTGTAAGTGGAAACTATTGTGGTATCATTCATATTATTAGATACATTTTTGGACAATACTAGAGAACCTTTGGTAGATAAAACTATACAATTTTTGGAGTGACTATTTTAGGGAGAGGCATTCTAGTATTTTGAGAATTGTTTGACGGCATTTTATATCCTAAGAGCAGCAAGATGGCAAACTGAGCTACTTATCAGCAATGATATCTTCAGTGACCTTAAGATCATGAGTTTGATTCTTGGCAAGGCTGACACAGCCTTCTGTTTTTTGAGAATGGTAAATATTAAGATCTGTTATCAAAAGCACCTAGAAATGGCAGATGTGGGTATGAAGTATACAAAAAAGTGGTAGTTGGAATGCTTGGATCAATCTCAGCCATTGGTAATAACTCAAGGCCGCATCCCAGTCCATCGTTATTTTGGACGTACGCCACCTCAGTTTGGACCCAGACTTGTGCAAATCAGTCTTGACCCTGCTCCAATGTGAACAGCCCAGCCCAAACGGCAGGCCAGGTCCACCATGAGTAATTACTAGTGGCTGAGATTAATTCAAGCATTCCAGCTATAGCTTTTTGTGTACTTCAGTGTGAAGCCCTAAGTGGGACAGGTATGCCCAGATGTGGGTCCCTTGCAGACTGTGCCACTGGAACCTAGCTCTACCTGCCTGATGAGCCCTTATAAGGGAGAAACTGGTTTGGGGCTGCTTGTGCTCCAGTTCACGGAGGACTAGTCCAGAAATGACATGGAATAGCTGTAAACTACTCTCTTCAGGGACTTCCTTGAGAACAAAAGGTCTTTTGAGGTAGATGCCTTGCTGAAGCATTGCTAGGACAGACAGCATCTAATTACATGATCATCAACCTACATTTTTGTGAAGAATGTGAGGGGAGGGAAAGGAAGCAAATACCAAATGGCCACATAAAAGCAAGGTAGGAACCATGAAAGTTTCCTGTTCATGTGAAAGCAGCAATATAGTGTGGGCTAGTCTTTAAAGCTAGACTTACCCCATCCAGGCTAGGTCCTGTCACACAGTGAGAAAGCATGGAAACAGGATCACTTTGAGTAAAGTTTTCACAGGTGGGGAGAGTGTGGTGCTGTTTTTTAATCATCAAGCCCATGTACAGGCTGGGCAATGTTAAGCTTATGAGATAGGCTTCTTCCATTTAGAGAGGGTAACTTGGGATGTGCGTTGCGAACCTTGAGGGTAGGTGTCACCTTCTGGGGCATTCTGAAACTCCCCACTGGCCAGAATGGTGTTGACAAAAATGATCCTACTGCCCTGAGTCCTCTGCTACTTTGTGAATCTCCCGATCTGGAACCCGAGAGGCTGGTTTAGCTCCTTAAATACATTGCTTTGAGGAATTATTATGGGATGGGAGGCGCAACTAGGTATCGTCAAACACGCTTCAAAGGCCCACGTACAGGGGAGGCCTAAGAGTCCCTCACTATGAGCTATACTAGTTTGAGGTGCAGCTACAATGGCCTGCTTGCTGGCTGGTGGGTGCTGGTCTTACTGAATTGAGGGAGAGGAGGTGGGGTCACTGTTGGCACTGCTCCTGGGGGAGAAATTGACCCCTGCCCAAGAACTGCTCCCCATCGCTCTCCGACGCTGGAGAGGTACAACCCGGCAACTGGGGCGCGCCACCTTATAGTCCCCTAGGGCTTCCCTCATTGGCCTGACGACTCCAAGACATTTTTTTTTTCAAAGCCCAAGAGATGTGGGCATGGATAGATGCAGAAATAGTCACACAGGGGGGCTGCTATTTTAGGTGTTCCTTTCGGAGCCTAGAGACCCTGATTACAGAGTGCAACCTCCCAGGCATGTCATTCCTGGTCTACTGTGCACTGGTGTAGATGGTGCATCAAATCCTGGGTGCGTTATAACAGGAACCTCTTACACACGACCTGCTGCAGACATTACTAATGTTTAGACAAGATTGCCATTTGATCTCTTGGCTCTATTGGGCTATGATTGCCATGGCTTCTGATGGACAGTGGCGTAACAATAGCCCCCTCAGTGCAGGGGGCCCCTGAGCTCCAGAGGGCCCCCTCTGAATACAGTGCACGGGCAGGCCCAAGAGCACCTGACTGGATTCGGAGCGTGGGGGCCCTCCTCCATGCATTTTGCAGGGGGCCCCCCTCAAGTTTCGTTATGCCACTGCTGATGGCCTATCGACTTTGCGAGCCAGGTGGGAGATTATTATAGGCAGACAATTCCATGGAAAGGAGTGGGATCAGACCCTAGAGTGCTTGTATACTATGTAAAGGAGTGGGATCAGACCCTAGACTGCTTGTATACTATCTCATGAAACATGAGATTCAAATTTACCCAGTTCAACTTCTTACATACCACCTATCTTACACACCACAGACTGAATACCATGCTACACACTGTTGACTTAATCTGCCCCAGATGTACTGTGGTTGATGCGGATTTCGCCCACATGGTGTGGGCTCCCCAGTGATAACTCGATTCTGGCACCAGGTGACATCGTAGCTGGAGATAACCATGAACAGCCAAACGCTACACATAGTGGAGAGTTGCCTGCTTGGCCAAGAGGAGAGCGGGCAACAGAGTCCTAGCCTGCCACTCGGAGTGGCCCACAGAGACACTGCATTACACTGAAAATCCCCGGATGGCCCACCGCACAGTAGGTGGAAGGCAGAGTTTGAGAGCTGGACTCTGGCAGATGAAGCCACATTGAGCATGGAAGAATATAGAGGCCTCTGCATGAAACCCTTAGTGGAGCAGTGGATGGAGGTGGCTGCTAGTTTTACTGACTCAGAGTTGAGGTAGTTCGGTGGGAAGGCCCGCAGACCCAATGGTGTGGATTCTCTTTCCCCCGTCTTCTGCCATTGACCCTTGGTTTTTGGTGAAACCTGTCTCCCCCGGCACCACTTAGTGCTTAGAGGACACTCCTGGACCCATGCTTCAGCATGACTGTCTCTTTACCTCATGGACAGCTACACAAACTTTCCATAGGTTTATTCACGACTATGTTTGGTAAGTTTTACATGTTTCTTTCCTTTACCACTAAGTATCCTTACTATGTAACATACCTGAATGCGTCATCCTGCACTAGAACAATATTGTACTACACCAGAAAGATGTATCATACACATTCTGCATTAACTCATCCTGAGACTGAACTGGCGTTGTTATTGTCTTATAAAGATACAAAAACCTAATAAAGAAATTAATAAAAAGAACGGGTCTAAAGATACAAAAAAAAAAAAGAGATAGGCTTCTGACATTTTGGAAAACTACTAGAATATCCATTTCTGGAACATGTTTTGCCATAAGTCAAAAGAATTGCTGAAAAGTTGGGAAGGGCACAGCAAGGAAACTGTCAGAATATATTCAAGACCCTCTATCAGCCACTGCTGACTTACCTCTTCTTCTTGGGGCTCCCACCACCTGGAAATTAGAACACCACCGACGTACTGAAGATTATGTTATGTTATGCTATGTTATGTTATATTTTCTACAGTGCAGGTACGCTATAGTTTCTAGGCACTTAAGGTAATTACACAATGGGATGAAATGTGAAATACATCAAAAAAGTAAAAGTATAATAAGTTATAGTTTCAAGAAAGCAGTTTTAAAAGGCAACATTTTTAGACTCTTAGACATCGAGAGAGAAGTAGCATGCTTAATTCAGTCTGTAGTTTGTTCTTTTCCTTTGCTGTTGGCAGAGCAGAAGAAGGAGAAGAGCTCTGCTTGCTCTCTACATGGGAGGGGACTAAGGTCTAGGGTTATGTTCTCCTTTGTACCCAAGCTGTGGAGGTGATTCTCAATTGGTTAGGGAGGCTGGCTTCCTGTGGTCCACAGGGAAATCGAGGAGAAGATGGCCTCCACTTGGAAGTAGACATCAGCAGCTCAGTAAGGCTGGGATTTTTGCTGAAGCTACCCCAGAAAGGAACAACCTTGCTCGACCAAGATTTCCTGGTTTCCTGGTTCACTCATCATTGAGCCTTTTGCAGAGAAATTCAAGGCTCCGTAGACATGCAGAAACCAGATGCCTGACCTTGTGGAGCCCTCCCCAACTGTGGGTCCCAGACGTGAGTGCCAGGAGAATTACAAGCTTCAGAAAGTGACTAAGGGCCTGATTTAGAGTTTGGATGATGGGTTACATTTTCACAAACATGGCATATATCCTGTCTGCCTCACTACAAGTGGATTATATCCTGTGGCACTGGTAATAGGGTGGACAGGATATTCGCCACATTTGTGACAGAGTAACCTATCTGCCAAACTCTAAATCAGGGTGTTAGTCTGAACAAAGAAAGACAAAGAGAGAGGTAAATGGCAGAAATGTGACCACAATACATGAGCACCTCCATGACTACATTTTTGTTTGAACATTTGGGGTCAAAACTCAAAGCTTCAGTGATATTCCAAACTAAAATATCTGTCCTTGTGGAGACCGCAGTCACCACAATATCCTGCCATGCCCACTGAAAATGTGTACCCCCACAAAAACAACAGAAGGTAAACTGTTGACTGAGTTGAAGCACTAGGTCTTACATGATGTGCGCTCCATCACAGCTGGCCTGAAGGTGAACTTAGGAACTAGACTAACATTGTCACATAGACTAACATTGACATTGGCCTTCCCCATTGTGTTCTATCAACGCTTTTTGCTTTTTCCTTTTTCCTTATTAATTCATAACTTCTGATCCCCTAAATCATTATTGTTGCTTTGATGTTGATTTAATCATTACATTTTACTTCCTTTTACTAAATTCTCTTGAGAATTGTAATTTTCTGACTTTAATGTTGTCTTGGTGCGGGTAAAATACACTTCATCTATTTTCTCTGTTACTTTGAGTTGTTGCTACCAAGTGAAACCTTGGATTTCTCTTTGACACCTACTTTACACATATTGGGTACTGGATTACTTAAATTTGAAGGAGCTCATCTACACCATGTTATTAGCCCCGTTTCTCATAGTCCTCTAGCCTTTCTAGCGCAATTCTCTCATATTTTTACAACACTTAGGGAGTGTAGCCAATTTCAGTTGTGTCAGTTTCCATGCAATAGTATATTCAGACAATAGTATGCTGGTGAGTATCTAGCTGCAACACATTACATGCATGTCTTTTGCTTGGTATCATGGTATACACAACACTGACCTTTAAATGGCCACATAAAACGATACTGATAGAATCACTAAGTGGCTAGTTAGAGTAAATGAATGCGTATTAGACTATCACACAAAAATGAATGTTTTCGAATGCAACTGTTATTAACTGTTTTGAGTTAGATATCCTGCAATAAAAAGCCGAGTAGCGTCGAAAAACCAGACTCACATAATGTCTTTCCAGCAGATGAGAGTAAGGAAAATCAAAGTCTAAAAATGACAGTAAAAATGTTTCAAGCAGATGAATAATAAGTCGATGAGAGCAATCGGAGAAATCCCTATTAGCGGGTACATTTGAGGGAAACACACTACCTGAATTACTTATGATGGGGTCCGCAACTCCCAAGGATTCCCCTTACTTAGTGAAAAGAGTAGCAAGACTCTGGGAAGATACGGTGAAAAAGGTGATAGGGAGGGCACCATATGTGCCCGACATGCCATTATGGATCGTACGACCCTTCAAAATAATGACAGAATCTATGACCATACAAAGATGGAAAGACGGGGCTGCCTCACCATGGGGGATCTATATAGTAATAGTAAATAGCTCGAGAGGAAGCGATGACTACATTTAAGCTGGTAACAGGTCAATTCCTCCAGTATAATAAGATAGCAGCAGAAGCTAGAGAATTATGGCCCTCATTCCCAGAGGAGCCCTCACAGTCAGAGACACTCGCAACTATACTAACAATGGCAGGAGGGCGATGTCTGATTTCCCATATTTATAGTGCCCTTATGGATAATAATCCGATTAGTGCTCTGCCGATACAGGCTAAATGGGAGGAGGACTCAGAGGGACCTATAACAGAGAGAGGCTGGGCGAAGATTCACAAAGGAGTTCGAGAGGTGAGCTCTAACTCCAGATTCAAACTAATCCAATATAATATAGTCCATCAACTATACTTGACCCCATATAAATTAAATTAAATCTACCCAGATAGGTCGGACGCATGCCCTAGATGCGGGACAGATGCTGCACGTTTTGCGCGTATGGTGTGGGAGTGCGGAAAGCTGCACGCATTCTGGAAGGAAGTGATAGATATACTCCAAGTAGCAACAGGATGGGTTATCCCAGGGACGATACGAACGGTCCTCTTAAATCTGCTACCGGCCCCAAAAAAGAAAAAATCGAGTAGAAAATTCGTATTATTAGGTCTAATACTTGCAAAGAGGAGAGTAGCAATCTAATGGCTCAGCCCCAAGCCTCCACTAATACACAAATGGGTATAGGACCTGAGGGAATGGGCAACAGCGGAATTGGTCAGAATGAAGCATATTAGACATGATGAACGACTTGAGGAGGACACCCAAGCATGGTCAGCAATGCTTGCAGATGTGAAAATATTAGAAGAAACGACTGAGGAGGAAGGGAGAGTCGCACAGAATACCCCAGAGCAGGAAATGTGATAGGAAATTATGGGAATAAACAACATGGTAAGATCCATAGGAATGGTATATGGTTAATAGATAACTCACAACATCAGACACTAGGACACAGGGGATGGGAGAGAAAAGGGGGGACAGTTTACACTTGTATTGGTAATGTGATTGTAATAAATTCAGTTATACAAATGTGAATCAACAAGGAAATCCTATAAAATGTAATTGATGAAGATGTTTATGTGAAAAAACAATAAAAAGTGTTTATGAAAAAAAAGTCGATAAGAGCAAATACCTTCTAGGAAAAACAGACATAAACATTGGGCTAGAAAAGGGATGGTCACTTAAAAATCACAAGTAAAAAAATATATGGTAGCATGGGATGAAAAAATGTGTAGCAGATCAATGGTGTTGTTAATAAAGAAAATAATGTAGCTAAGCTCACAGGAAGTGAAAGAGAAGGATGTGCTATCAAACAGCACACATAGAATGTAGGTGGAGCACAATTTCATTGGAAATAACACCCAGTGCACCAGACTAAGGCCTCTATTACAAGATGCCCGTAAAGATTCATGTTAATCCCCCGTCCTGGTGTCATGATAATTCAATGGGCATTGCACATTGCATGTTTTTTGGGAATCACGTGGGGATTGGTGTTTTATGCAGACTTACACATGTATTCTCCTACTCTTTCACACGAAATATTCAGCTGCGGTGGCAGCCAACAAAACAAAAACTTTAAATTCTGATGGGCACCGTAACTCGTATAGCCGGACCAATCAGATTTTGTAGGACACTAGTAATGAGGGCCGAAGAGCACACACAAAAACAACAAAGTTAGGACAACAAAAGTAATTCGGGAAAATTCTGTACACAAGGCAAAATTGGAGAAAGTAAGAACTGATGTGCAGAAATGACATTAACGCTGGTGTACAGTAATGAACAGAATGAAATAAAAGAGGCCAGGAGGAAATTTACAGTAAAAGGGGCGGAATATGCACACCTAAGTTATCCAAATGGCAGAGAGATTAAAACAGTCCTAAACAAAACAAATTCCTTTGTTTAGTGAACGCCACACATTCACATTTATACTCTAACTCATTGGACAATATTTATGGAAAGCATTTAATAAATGATTTACCACATGTCCAAACCATTTATGATTCATACCCTTTTTCCTCCAGAAAGGTTCATTGTAATACACCATGCACTTGATAACAGATCCCATGGGAACCCGGTTAATTAACTGGTTTCTTAGTGGGGGTAGTTCAGGCTCAAAGTGAATTCTCAGTCCAAGTGCTGGAGGAATGGCACAGATGACATATTTGGCCTAGGAAGAAAAAATAGATAATTTGCAACTATTTCAAGTTTAGGAAATAGTGAAACACAATTATTACCACATAAGAATGTGCTGTTATGTTTAATTGTAATAAATATACACCAAATCTAAAACTTTTTTCAAAGGGTGACAATAATATATATCACAAAAAATACAGCATACCTCAACACAGTTGAAACACGTCAACAATAATGTAAATAATGTTCATTAAATCTTTAGTCCATCAATAACTGACTAATTGGCAGCAGTAGAAAATGATTAACCAATTGCATATATCATTAAAATGTCATTTATTTTGTGGTTTTATCCCTTGTTCTAAAAGGTTTTCAATAATATTGTGATAAAATGATAATCTGGGCAAAAGAGAAGCACTTAGGAGAGGTGGCAAAATAAACCCCGCCTCTATGGCCGAGGAAACCTAGTCTAGTGATTGAAGAAGAGGGGCGTTGTACAATCACAACTCTGCAAAAATGAAATTCTACTGCTGGTTATACAAAGCAGCAATACACAATAATCCATTGTTTACGAAGCACTCAAAGCCTGGCAAAGGAAAAACTTTGGAATGGGACACAACTTCGAATTCATGGGGATGTGTTGTGATGTAGGTTTCCCTGAACACAAAATACATTGTTAATAGAAAGGTATTGCACATGATTCATCTGCGTAGTTACTATTCATGCAAAAAGAATACTTGATGGACAGAATGTTGAACAATGTCAAACATTCACCCCAGTAAAGAGATCTGGGTCTAAATCCATCGTTTTTTTTGCTCCCTAAGCCATTCCAGTTTAAACCCAGCCATATGCAAATCAGTCTTGACCCTGCTCCCTATGGGAACAGTCCAGCCCAACTTCCAGGCCAAGCCCTCCCTAGACCGGAAACAAGCATCCTGGGAACAGTTACGAGGTTTCACCCCTCATCAGCCAGGCTAGCTTGACTCCAGTGGCATGGAGAGCAGGGGACCCATGTCTGGGCATACCCGTCCCACTCGTGGTGACAAAAGCAAAAAGAACAATTGATGGATAGAATGTTGAACAATGTCAAACATTTATTTAAGTACAGAGATCTGGGCCTAAATCCATCGTTTTTTTGCTCCCCATGCCATTCCAGTTTAAACCCAGCCATATGCAAATCAGTCTTGACCCTGCTCCCTATTGGAACAGTCCAGCCCCAACTGCCAGGGCAGGTCGTTCCTAGATCAGAAACAAGCATCCTGGGACCAGTTTCGGGGTTTCACATCTCATCTGCCAGGCTAGCTTGACTCCAGTGGCATGGAGAGTGCTGGACCTACGTCTGGGCATACCCATCCCACTCCGGGTGACAAATGCAAAAATAGCAATTGATGGACAGAATGTTGAACAATGTCAAACATTCACCCCAGTACAGAGATCTGGACCTAAATCCATTGTTTTTTGCTCCCCATACCATTCAAGTTTAAACCAAGTAATATGCAAATCAGTCTTGACCCTGCTCCCTATGGGAACAGTCCAGCCCCAACTGCCAGGCCAGGTCCTCCCTGGATCGGAAACAAGCATCCTGGGACCGGTTTCGGGGTTTCACCCCTCATCTGCCAGGCTAGCTTGACTCCAGTGGCATGGAGAGAACGGGACCTATGTCTAAATCAGGCTCAAAGTGAACTGTGAAACTTACTCATTGCTTTTCTTTTTTCATTTCACTTTTTATTGAGTTTATACCAGAAAACAGAACACCTAAGGCATGACATAATCCGCATCATCAAACTAACATACAGAATATTATCAATAACCAACGATAAGTGATGAATAAAAGTGTAATATCTGCAGCATCTGCGCTTTGCATCCATATTTACAGGTTTAAGATTTTTTTCTCCATCACGCTGAAACAACAGACGCCCATATCCTTCACCATCCACTATGATGTAGGTTCTTGTGGGGGAAGAATCAGTAATTGCTCTAGTCAGGTTATATCTTGTAATTCAACTGGAGGCGCCACCTCGCCTGGTATATTGGCCTCTCCAAGCTCATGCAGGAATCCAGGCCTCTTTTCAATTCCCAAGTGTTGGAGGTTCGGGATCTTTCCAGTGTTGGGGAATGTCTCTTTTTAAAACTAAAAGTCCTCGCCATAACATTGCCAAATTGTATTTGTTAGAGTTCAGATCAAAGTGAATGTGTAGTATGGCCAGTTTAGGATCTAGAGACACTGACCAACCTAATAGCGCCCCCAATGTGTTGAAGATCCCTTTACAAAAAATGGAAAGTTTAGTGCATCCTCAAATTGCATGCAACATCTCTTTGTTTCTTAACATAAACACACTAGTTAGTGTGATTGACTAAGAGGAAACAACCACTTTTATTTTATTCAAATCTGAATATTTTGTTCACCAAAGCAGATACACTTTTCCCTATAACCTTCCATATACAGCATGGTCACTGTTCGATTCCACAGATATGTGAAGTTTTGCTTCATTCATATTGTTATGTTTCGTATAGAGGCCCTAATATAGACGCGTTCATATATGCCGTATATGGTCATATTCGCATATGCCCTATAATGGTCATAATCGTATATGCCCTATTTTGTTCATAATCGTCTATGCCCTATTATAGTCATGATCTCCTATGCCCTAATATAGGCATGATCTTTCACCTACATTAGTTCCCTACAGTACACAACGAGCTCTGAGGGTTGAACGTTATCTAGTCTGTGGTTAGAACACGGCAGGGCTTTTCCCGAACACAGGCCTACAATGTACTCATAAATTATGCATGAGCATTCACCAGCTACATCTCTCGCATAATATGTATGTACAAAGTTCAGCCCTGACGCCTTCCTCATGTCTAACAAAGACCAATACAAACCATACTGAGGGATGAGACACTTTAGGGTATAAATACACCACATCTTCCCACGGTAAGATAGAGGGAACCGAGACTTCCATGCTGATACACAGACCAGAGACTCTGAGGCTCCTGCATGCACTCGCTCCAGCTGACAGTGGTCTAACTAACCCTGGGCGTAGTTCGCGTAGTAGCGCTACGCGTAGCTACGCGAAGTGCACTTCGCACTACGCGAGCTACGCGAACTGCGTAGTGCACTGTGCAAAATGCTGTTCGCACTGATTGCACAGTGCCGGATGCTTGTCCGCACTGTGCAATCAGTGCAAACCGCATCTTGCACAGTGCAAGCGAATCAGTTGTCTGCCGCTCGAGTAGATTTCTACTCGAGCGGCAGCTTTCTCAACGCGGACTGGTAGTTTCTCATCGCGAGCGGTCGGGAGCATACGCGACCACTCGCAATGAGAAACCTGACCTCCCCGCGTTGAGAATCTCGCCGGGAGGTTTATTTTCCACGCTCGCGATCGGCAACTTGATGTTGCTGATCGCGAACGAGGAAAAAGTCTCGCCGGGATGTCATTTTGCTTGCTCGCGGTCGCCAACTTGACGTTGAGGACCGCGAGCAAGCAAAAAATGACCGCTACGCTATGCTATGCGTGTTTGCACTGTGCTACGTGCAATTCGCGTAGTGCGAAGTAGCGCAAACTTCGCAAACTACGCGAGCGTAGCATAGTACTTCGCCCAGGGTTAGGTCTAACACAGCCCGTGCGGGGTGTCCAATTCGAGACCAGGACGGGGTGCCACACTCTCTCTATTCAGGTAATGGGGTTCGACTAAATCCTAGAGGGATTCTTGGCTCTTAGGCTTTTAGACCTACACACATGCTATGTACACTTAGGTACATCTAGTTAGGCATCGTAGGAGTACGCACACTTTTATAATGCATTTCATATATTCATGTATGTAACCATCATTATTGCAATATGGTAGAACTGTACTATCCTTTCACTTTTATCGTACTGCTGATAATATATCTCTGCTATTGTCTGCTGGTTGTTGCAGCACATATATTCTACACTAGAATAACAACAGTTCAAATAATACTTATTGAAACGCCCAGACTGTTTATTCTGTGTAACTCTCTGAGACAAACCGAACAAGTAAGCACGAGTGACTGAGCGAAAAGTAGTACATTGTTTCCACGATTCTGAGGGATCAGGGTTGTCATGATCTAAGGTTGCCAGAAACTAATCTCTCCCCGATAAGAGGAGATTCTAGTGGCACTGTGAGCTAGCTAATGCAAATCCGGCTAACCTACACAGTGGGGGTGCACAGAGCCATTCTACCACCAATCCCACAGTTTATGTTATCCAAACGCGCACGTCCTGCATGGGTACTATAGGAACTACACGACATGGCACCACCAACGTTGGTTGGGTACTTATTTAACAGTAGAATCTGAGTAGTTCAGTCGTGCTATTCTCAGAGAACCTACTCACAAAACCCCAGAGATGTCTGGAGTGGGTGGTCACAAAATCCGCCGCAGCTGAGTAGTACAAAAATAGTATTTATTGGCTGTTGGTTACTCAAGCTTGAAAGGACATAGTGTTCCTAAAATTGTGCCTAAAACCTTATCATAGTTTCTTTGAAACACTAGTCTGTGTTCTATACACGATGACTACCGCGGTCTTAGATTCACTACAAATGCCACTGCCCCCGTCAGACGACGAGGAAGATCCTGCGGATGCAATACAGATTGCACCAAAATTCAGAAGGACAATCACCATAAAACTATTAGAAAATGGTTTACAAGCCAGGGGTGGCATGGTTGTTTTCGTGATTGAGGCACACGAATCAAACAAAACAGAGGTGTTCTATTCATGGGTTACACTCCCAGCAGCAAATGCAACAACAAATACAGTTCACTACTATATAGAAGGAGATGCACCACAGGAATATTGTCCGTTTGAGGACATAGAGATTCCAATCACTTACCAGGAACATTATTACTGGTTTAACGGCGCCCTACCCCACGTACGAAGAAGCGTAAGGTTAGGCCCACTCGGAGGAGAAGGAGCCACATGGCCAATATTAGCGGCATACACACCACATCCTGACATTGACACAATGCCACCAGGAGACTTACTCGTACAACACAAAGATTTAATTAAAATCTACAGAAACCTGACACAATTTGTCATTAGGACTTTGACAATCCAACCTGCACCAGGTGCAGCAAACAGTACTCCAGCTCAGGGTACAGGAAATAAAATTACTCCTCAAACATTACACGCGGTAATGGGCAAAATGCCCGCAAAACGTGAACAAATACCATTCTGGATAGCTCAGAAAATAACTCAGCTTGAGGCGGTATTCCCGAATACTACCACCTGTGATAAACACAGAATACTAACAATCTGCTTGCCCATGGGGATCACACCGCAAATAGAGGACTGCACCTCTTGGGGTACAGTCTTTGCTGCCATATATACCAGAACGCATGGTATCCCGTCATTAGCAGTAGTACCTGACGTATTGAGACAGATACAAAATGAGTACGGAGCAGGGCCTGCCCTTAACTTAGGGATGAAGTTACTAGGTAACTACGAACAGGTATCAGCCATAATACTAGCTAACATTAAGGGGGAAGCAGCCTCGGTGGCGATCCGCCAACGCCTAAGGGAGTTCAGTCCAGTAGATCAACCACACGAACTACCCAAAAGAATTGAAACTGCGTATGCAGAACTAGGCAGAGACAGTTTAGGTGGGAAAGCATTAAAACCACAACTGGTGGGCAGTTCTGAAAAGGACACTACAAAGCAGACACCTACTTCTTCTAAAAAGAAGTGGGAGAATAAAAAACAACAAAAGTCTAAAGACAGCAGATCTCAATCCAGAGGTAGGTCTCCTCAACAGGAGCCCTCTGAAAGGAGGTATAACCTCCGGAATAGGGATAATATTAAAAAACCTGACAGGTATCAGGATACTGATACACGTTCCTCTCATTCCTTTCAGGGTTCATAAAAAAACTCCGAGAGGGAAGGACGGTCAGAGGAGCGTACAAAGTCCAGAGACACGCAACGCGCTGTGGACTACGCACCTAAAAAAGAAGATAAACAAAAACCTCAGTTCAAAAAGAAGAAGGTAGCAGGTCTTAAGATCAGACATGCCCAGAATTCTGAGGACACAGCTTCTGAACGGGGAATGGGCTCTGACGATGCTAGACAGCGCGACAGAAGTAACAATAGCTCGCCAGAACCTGAAGGAATTTCTGGTGACAGCGGAGTTGAGTGAGTATGTCACGGTGGAAACACCTGATACTCGGGTAAGTGTCCCACATAAGTTACATGAGATAACACTCCGGATGGAGGGGGACAAGCCCAGGAAAATTAAAGGTCTATTTTGGAAAAATCTGTCATCTGGATATGACATCCTATTAGCAGAGCAAGACTGGCCGCCAGCATTTGTCATGGAGTGCCCTAAGGGAGAAACTGTAATTTTTCCAGCATTTTCCGACCTCGTTCCCATACATTTAAAACATGCATATGCGCAGGAGTGGGCGGTTGCCCTAGCTCCAGCATTGTACAAAAATCATTTTGGTTGGGATGAGGATTCAACCACCACGTGATCCCGTTAAAAGTTTCCCCAAATGCTCAAAGGCAATACCCTATAAAGCAGGAAGCTAAAAACAAGTCAGGGAGATCCTAGATCAACTAGAATACCAGGGGGTGATTGAAAATTGCACTTCACCTATGAACAATCCTTTGTTTCCCGTAATGAAACCTGACAACACATATCGTTTAGTTTTGGATTACAGACATTTAAACACTTGTACAAAGACAATGCAGTTCAAAATGCACACAGAGCCGCATTAATGAATAACATTGTGCGGAGAAAATACAAAACAACACTTGACATCAAATGAATTTTTTTGCCAAATTATAGCGCCTGAAAGCAGGTATTTGACCGCATTCTCAGCGCTAGGGTCCCAACGGCAATTTTGTCGACTCGCCCAAGGGTATAAGAATAGCTCAGGGTTGTTTTCAGCAAGGGTAACAGAGTTACTCCAAAATATGGATGAAGAAGCATTGTCCTATGTGGATGATATTTATCTGACGGACGATGACTTACTGAGGCACTTGACCACGGTGAGCACCATTATTATGGGATTCGCCTCTGAGGGCTATAAGTTTAATTTCAAAAAATCAAAAATTGCCCATCTCAATGTCCTGTTCTTAGGGTATGAGCTGTCAAGTGAAGGAAAAAGCCTAGCAGCTAACTTTTTAGAAAAATGTGTGCCGCTCCAACCTCCAAAATCATTAAAGAATTTACAATCAATTCTGGGATTCCTAAATTTTGGTCGAACTTACATTTTGGATTACGCAGAAAGAGTAAAACCTTTCTACGACTTAATAAAACCTGATTTTTCAGTCAGACAATGGACACAGGAACATACAAATATCCTACGTTCACTACAAGAAGACTTGATAGCTTCAAAACACTTACAGACACGCGTAAACGTACGCAACTTAGTGATCCAAGTAATAGCGGGTCAATGCGGGTACACTTATTTGACCTTCAATGAAGGAGAAACAGTACCAATCGCATACAAATCACACCCGTACACAAACACAGAGATGCGTTTCACTTCAACAGAAAAAATCCTGACAGCAGTGCAGACCGCTGTAGCAAGAGAAAGAGCTCTGGCTCCGGCAAAAAACGCATAATAGTCGTGACCCCAGTACCAGCCTTAGAGGCTGTTACAAAGGCTAGCATTCCAAATGCGAAAGCCTTACATCCGAGATGGATACAATGGGCTAATTTTCTTACTGCAACGGATGTTGAATACAGATTTGATCCAAGTTTAAAAACACAAGCATTTCTGCAATATGAACAAGAATATCCGCTACCAAATGAAATTTTGCCTCTAGATCAGTATGAATACATTATTTACACTGACGGATCTGCTCAACCGGCCATAGGGAGTAAGCAAGCTTACAGCGCAGCGTGTGCAATCGTTAAAGGTCGCATGCGCGATGGAAAGTTCCATCCAAGTTGCACTAAAACGCAATCTCTAGGAGACTGCACGGCTCAGTTAGCAGAATTAAAAGCACTAATACTGGCACTGGTAAATACGGAACACGAATTCCCCACACTAATTGTGTGTGATTCCTTTTACTGTGTACAGTCGTACAATGAATACTTACATCATTGGGAACAAAACGGGTTTAAAGACGCAAAAGGTGGCACAATTAAGCATAAAATGCTATGGGAACAGGTAGTGGAGTTGAGAAACGAACTACCAAGGGCTCACGTGATACATACACTGAGTCATCAGCGTGATGGCGTTCACATTGAAGGGAATTCATTAGCTGATGAAGCCGCAAAGGGGGCTGTTCGCACGGCTTCCGTAGCTGCAATCACTCGTTCAAAAACGAGAATAGACGGCGAGATTTTGGTAGCTGTCAATGCTTCACGCAAAGGCAGCACAGCAGTACCTAAGAAGTTTCCACTCAAGTACTCCTACAAGTTAGATGCACAAAACATTCCATATGCTCAGATTCCTGGAGCGGGGGATAGAGTAATACCAAATATGGATCGTAGGCAAAGCTTAATTCTGGCAGGACACGAGGGTTTGGGTTCTGCGCATACAGGCATCACAGCGACTATTTCTTTACTGAAACAGCGCTACTGGTGGCCAGGGTTAACAAAGCAGACCAAAGACTATGTCTTAAAGTGCGACATCTGCCAGCAGATGAAAGGCTCCACCGTAACACGCCCAGCGCAGACACCATTGCTGAAATCAGACAAACCTCTCGCATGTGTATATTTGGACCACTGCGGACCCCTACAATCTGATGGGGCCAAGAAATATATCATGGTTGCAGTGGATTCCTGCTCTAGATTCCTATGGGTTTGGCCTCAGCGCTGTGCTGACGCTCGAACTGTTATAAAAGATTTGCGAGTCTTTATCGGCACATACGCAGTTGGCACGTTACATTCTGACTGTGGCCCGGCGTTTAGCTCTCGGGCTTACAAAGAGGCCATGGAAGGAATGGGCGTAGCATTGCGGTACTCCTCTCCGTACCATCCTGAGGGAAATTCTGTTGTGGAGAGGAAAAACCGTGACTTAAAGCAATCTTTAACAGCTAGGGTATTAGGCAAGGGCGGTAGATGGGTCGATCACTTATATGGGGTACACAGAGCCCTAAACAATCAGCCAAGAAGCTCTCTAGGGGGTGTCACTCCTTACGAGGTCCAATTTGGGACAAGAATGTGGGTACCTGATCTTGATTGTGAAGGCACAGTGGCGGATGAAAAACCATTTGATATCCATGATCGTTTGGCTGTTTTACATGATCTAAATGAATCCAGGACACAACAAAGCAACGTCCACTTAAAACAGACTGCCACTGAGGAAGTCAAGGCAGTAACGGCAAGACCTGTCTGGATCCCAAAAGTCGGGGATCTGGTCAGAGAAAAGATTGCAGACAAGAAAGAATTCGGACCATCCTACAGAACAGCTGTACCGGTCCTAGCAATCCAAGGCACAAGAACAGTACAACTGCCGTCTCTTGCCGGGAAAAAGGAGAAAAGATTTGTCTCAATCGACTTAATCAAGCCACACTATGTGGCCGATACTAAACAGTAGGCCTCGTGGACTCCACAGTAGCAGACGCCCTCCTCTCGCTACAATCCAAGAAGTTCAAACAGAAAGACTCATCACGTTTGAAGAGCCACCTGTACGGAATGAAGGACTAAGCAACAATGCTATGGAACTCGTTCCACTTCAACAAGAAGTTCAACTTCCAGAAGAAAATCAACTTAACAACCAAGTTGCAATAAGACTGACTACAGACGTCTACGTCAACATTCCTCTTCAAGAGCAAAATCCAATTTCAACAAATCCCGATGCAATTCCAACAATTGATCGAACTGCTTCTGGCTATTTCATGAACTTTGATACGTTTTCACTGGATCCAAGCGAGCCGGAAACGACGCCAGCCAAAAAATGACACAAACAGAAACTCATTGACTTTTTGCACTTTTTTAGAAAGACTTACCTGGTGTCATCTTGGATAGAACTATGGTATATCACTGGGATTCTATTTTTTTCTTTTCTGGCTAGGTTTAATTATAATTTTTAGTATGCTTATTAATGGACGATATCTTCAGCAGAGCTCTACAGCCCAAAGAGTCAATTTGATTTTAAAGCCACACCAGTCTTCACATCGTGAACCAAGAGACTTGTCTTCAGTGAACATCACAGCAGTTCCTATACCGGACAGTATAGTATGGGACAAGATTGATTTCGATATATTCGGTCCGACTGAACTGTTAAAGCTTAAACATGTATTTAAAATTTCTTTAAGTGATATCATTACCTCCAGTACATTTTCTGATGATTGGGACACTGAAACTGTGAATAACATAATGTCTGATTTAGAAAAAACTGCAGCATTTCCGAACAATGAAATGTTAGAAGGTACTTCAGACTATGATACATTGTACTGTTACCAACATTATGGTCATCATTTCTTGCACAAATCTATAACACCTAGAAATGTATTTGAATACCACCAGTGGGAACACTGACCAACACCTCCAAAAGGTAGTTTGCAAACTTTTGCACAAAAATTCACATACTTTTCAGGGTTTAATACATCTGACCCGAAGTCATTTTATTACAAAGTGGCAACAACATCAGCACAGAAAATTATGTTGACTAACCAAACAGATTTACTCTGCTTCCTTTATGGCCCAGTTGTCTACACAGGGTTTCGACCTATGGAAGGACACTATAGATTTAAAATCGATCTGGGGTTCTAGGGACTGGCAAGTCCAGGGAACAGAAGCACTTTTAAGAGCATGCCTTATTCCACAGCAGATGATATTTCTAAATGAAACTGTGCAACAGACATCCTGTCTTGGACTTGCCAAGAATAAGGAAATGAACACACCGGGGTTTCCAGCACCATCACAGATGGGTGGGGGGAATAATTCAACTACACACGGGGTAGGATTAGATGACATTCTCCAGTACAACAGGTCAGATCCCAATTGGACAGAATGGCTGATTTGGCCCATTGACGCAAACACATGTCAACAGAGATTCCTAGGTATAGCCGAGGGGTTTAGTATCAGTAGGCCAGATACACGCTATATACAAAGACAGCACCCAGGGGTAGTGACATCCTATAGTGTTGGGAAGTTGTGCCTTGATTGGCTAGAAACCTCAACACTCACAGAAGTAAAACATCACTTGACCTTACTCACACCTGATGTAGACCTTAGGGATTTCTTGCTAGTACCAAAGAAAACACGTCAGAAACGTTTCATATATGCTGGCATTTATGCCTATTATAATGAAAACTGGAAAATATCCCAACAGGAGACCGCAGAAAGAATACGGGAAATAGACCGTATTAACCTAGAGAAGGCATTAGCTGTAGTGGATAATGGGTTAACAACTTTGACCTCCAGGATTTGCTCCTTAGGCAACATTGTATCTTCGGCAATCGACATATTAGAACAAGATCTGGCCTTGTTACAACACGGGCAATCTCAGTTACGTTCTATTGTGATGTTAAGCTGGACGCTGCAATCTTTGCGTGCAGGCTATGTGCCCTGGCGTTTTATAAACACAACGTCTCGGTTTTCAGAATACAATCTAACTGATAAACAGACAGAAATGGCACAGAGGGGAGCCAAATATACAATGCTGCGTATTGAGAAACTGGAAAGGTTACCATTCACTGTAGCCGAATCACCATCAACTGAATGGCTAATTCATGGCCAAATCACTCTGCCGGTCACTACGTTTCAGTTTCAATATTGCCTTGAGCAAAGGCAGACAGGCAAATATGAAAAAATGGGTAAGGGTTACATTAAGGAAACTTGGGAGTTACCATATAGATATCGATGCCGGAATGGGGATCGAGAAGTGTATCTGAGTGGTACAAACTGCAAGAACGCTTTAAGCGGTTCTCTCATGTCAGGATATTTCTCTGCATGGAGCATGTAGTGGTTCGGTAGCAAATCTATCTTGCCACATGTCAGGGACCCCAGCGGCCATGATCACGCCGGTTTTCCAGCTGCTCTCGAATGGGAGTTACTTGATGCTAAATGATCAAGGTTGCTGTGGGATGCTTCCGGGCGTCGCCTATCTGGTCACTGTTAACTCCAGGGTTACTTGCTGTATGCAAGTATTGTTTCCGCCACTGAACACAGTCAGGGAGGCGCCATTATGGCCTTCGTTGAATGTTTCCTTCATACAATTTGATACTTTGAGCAGACTGAAAGCCATGCTTTTACAGCAACCCGTGCCCTTATCCTCCGCTCGAGAAACCTTTGAACTTCAAGTTGCAAGGACCTCGACTGAGATACAGGCGCTTATACGTATGAACTGCCCCTTTCATTTCGCAGAAATGGCGGGTCGTATCTTTAACATGTCTGATACGAGCGGTATTGTACACCTATTTAAGACCATAGGGTCAGGACTATTAAGCACCTTTCAGACAATCCTCGGAGTAATCCCAAATTTTATACACTCCGTATTGGGAAGCGTGTTTGGAGGTCTCCCGCTTATCCTGATCCTAATTACAGGAGTCCTGATTGTAATCTTACTGCTACGCAATGGACGGCCCAATTTCCGAGGAGATGGCGAACGTACTCATGGAGCGGAAATACCGTGAACGCATGGTACAGCTTCTGGGTATACCTTGCCTAAGAGAACTGAACGCCTCTTGGTTTCTATCGTTTAGACCAGTCTGGGTGGACTGCATCTTACCTGTTCTTCGATGCCTGTTTTGCGGAGAAGAATGCATGTTGGATCTCTGTCTAACGTTTCCATCAGATACGCCTCTGGACATGGATGCTATGCTGGACCCCTAAAGGCCCATGCTCTGCGTTGTCCCCAGCGTCTTCCAATTCTGATGAACGCATTCCTTGAGAATCCACAGGTGCCGTTTGCTCCTGCTGGGTTAGGTGGTTCCTCCACAGGCACTCAGGTAACAACTGCCGCACAAGCTGCCGCAGCACCGACTGTTGTCAGTGCTGAATTCCATCTATGTGCGATTGACGTTCTCTGTGAGGCGTTGGATTTGTCGTCTGCAGTAGCTAACACCGATAATGCTGTATCTCCCAGCCAGGACACTTAATCTGGAATTGGCTCATCGCGTCCTGGGAAAGAATTTGGCTTCTCCACTTCGTTTCATAAATAAATGAACTAAATTTGGAACATTTCCTAAATTGACACTTTCACTTGAGAAAGAATGGCCTTCTTCTGCTTGTAGTAATGCAACTTTTATGAGTAAGACAGAATTGACTTTTCAGGTGGCAACTAAAGAATAGCTGATTTGGAACATTTTTTATCATTTTTAAATATCTTTTTAAAACCATGTTTTTAACTGTTTTTAAGAACATTTTTAAATTGTCCAGATTTTAAGTATGATCATTGTCATCCAATTCGAAAGTGGAGTGGGTGTTATGTTTCGTATAGAGGCCCTAATATAGACGCGTTCATATATGCCGTATATGGTCATATTCGCATATGCCCTATTATGGTCATAATCGTATATGCCCTATTTTGGTCATAATCGTCTATGCCCTATTATAGTCATGATCTCCTATGCCCTAATATAGGCATGATCTTTCACCTACATTAGTTCCCTACAGTACACAACGAGCTCTGAGGGTTGAACGTTATCTAGTCTGTGGTTAGAACACTGCAGGGTTTTTCCCGAACACAGGCCTACAATGTACTCATAAATTATGCATGAGCATTCACCAGCTACATCTCTTGCATAATATGTATGTACAAAGTTCACCCCTGACGTCTTCCTCATGTCTAACAAAGACCAATACAAACCATACTGAGGGACGAGACACTTTAGGGTATAAATACATCACATCTTGCCACAGTAAGATAGAGGGAACCGAGACTTCCATGCTGACACACGGACCAGAGACGCTGAGGCTCCTGCATGCAGTCGCTCCAGCTGACAGCGTTCTAACACAGCCCGTGCGGGGTGTCCAACTCGAGACTAGGACGGGGTCCCACACTCTCTCTATTCAGGTAATGGGGTTCGACTAAATCCTAGAGGGATTCTTGGCTCTTAGGCTTTTAGACCTACACACATGCTAGGTACACTTAGGTATATCTAGTTAGGCATCGTAGGAGTACGCACACTTTTATAATGCATTTCATATATTCATGGATGTAACCATCATTATTGCAATATGGTAGAACTGTACTATCCTTTCACTTTTATCGTACTGCTGATAATATATCTCTGCTATTGTCTGCTGGTTGTTGCAGCACATATATTCAAAACCAAAGGGGATGATGGACGGAGTGTTGAACATTGCAAGCACTCACCCCCAGTCAACTGATCTGGGTTTAATCCATCATCATTCTTTAGCTCACTCCGCCACCCCAGTTCAGACATGGCCATATACAAATCAGTCTGACCCTGTGCCTCATGGGAACAGTCCAGCCCGAACTGCCAAGCCATGTCTTCCCTGGACCGGAAACAAGCATCCTGGGACCGGTTTCGGGCTCACAGCCCTCATCAGCCAGGCTATCTCGAATCCAGTGGCAAAGTGAGCAAGGGACCCACGTCTGGGCATACCCTGCCAACTTAGGGCGAACAATGCAAAACCAAAGGGGATGATGGACGGAGTGTTGAACATTGCAAGCACTCACCCCCAGTCACATATATTCTACACATTTTTCTACATATTTTTTACATTTACACTAGAATAACAACTGTTCAATAAATACTTATTGAAACGCCCAGACTGTTTATTCTGTGAAACTCTCTGAGACAAACCGAACAAGTAAGCACGAGTGACTGAGCGCAAAGTAGTACGTTGTTTCCATGATTCTGAGGGATCAGGGTTGTCATGATCTAAGGCTGCCAGAAACTAATCTCTCCCCGATAAGAGGAGATTCTAGTGGCACTGTGAGCTAGCTAATGCAAATCCGGCTAACATACGCGGTGGGGGTGCACAGAGCCAGTCTACCACCAATCCCACAGTTTATGTTATCCAAACGTGCACGTCCTGCATGGGTACTATAGGAACTACACGACAATATGCTCAGGTTATTTAATGTGACTGATCTCAGAGTAAATGTAAAACCATCAATAATCCCCTTTGGGTAAATGTACGCTAAAACTGGTAGGCATTCAACCACTGCTAAACTGACTCAACCCATGGGTACAGATCCATTTAATGACGTAGTTGCTTCGAAACCCTGTGTGTATCCTCTTACTCCCCCCTTTTCTGTTTGGTACGCTTCTAGGACACTGACATCATCATACACAACCATTGACTACTAGTGAGGGCATTCATGGTTCCTAACGCTTTGGTTACATCAAATACAAATTTTCACACATCACGCTGAAACAGTAAGCCCTAATAATTTAGCTGAATGTTTAATCATATGACATTCTGGACATATGTTCCTTTGAAATGTTAATGATACAAAGTTGCTTAGGAAGCTTTTTTTCCATTGGACCAGTGTATCAAATGGATATGAACCAACTTTCAACCAATCTCTATGTACCCCACTAAATCATTCATTTAAGAAATCCAAGTCTGTTAAATTAACCCACTGGCGGGGAGTTTGCTGTTTGCTCTAATTCCCTAGCCTTCAACTCAAAATTGAAGCAGATCCTGCAACTTGAAATTCATTTTGTTTTATCCTAATAACGGTTTTTTTGGGGAAGGTATCTTCCTTGTCCTAAATGGATAATTCTTATGTACAGATTAACATGACTCCCAGATGTATCACAAACAGAGAACAGAAGATAATATTATGGTCCCTGTACATATCACAAATTGGATTTTGGTGTTGGAGGACTGCCTTGCAAAACATATTTATTATATACCTTGTAGTAAGCAAATATATTTAATCCATATTTCTTTCTTTGGTTCCCTCATATTATGTTAACTTTAAGCTTAATTACTGCAAGATGACTCTTGTTAATTAATTATTACTTAATTACCTCAGCTTAATTACTGCAAGATGACTCTTGTTCTGTACATTTTTAGTCCAGGGCCAAATACCAGTTTTATAAGGGTCTCTCCTTAATTCACGGTTTTTCTACCTATTCTTAAATATCTATTTATTTTTGGGGAACGTGGGGTTGAACAAAACCCAGTCCTTGTATTTTTAAAGTTTTTTTTATGCAGATGGAATAAATTATGTCCATACTAATCAATGACATGGAATGCATCTCTGCTCGGGTCATTGGCCTCGTGTTCTGAAAAAAAAGTGCATACCTTCCCTACATGACCAGATTCTCCATTCTAACAGTGTTTCTTTCAGACCTACGTGAACCAAAAACAATATGGATACACATATTATTGTATTGTGTTCCATTTATGTGATGCACAAACCTGTCTGTGTGTATGTTTTTTAGTTATTGCACATTTATAAGTGCACCTATTGAATTTCGTGCGTCTTTTCAACTACTGGGCCTGCATACTCATTTCAAAGCTTTTTTTTAACAACGACTGTGACCGTGCATTCATCCTTTAGTCAAATGTTCTAAATACATTAATTTAAATCTGTACTAAAATAATACCTTTTTACATATTGCATTCTTGTTTCTGTTGCTGGACTATTGGCTCTATTGGTTACATTTGATCTCAGAAATGTTTTTACTTCTTGTACTGGACAAACACATTTGCCATTTAAAAGCAATCATATAATCTAGATATTTTCCCTTTTGATTAATGTAATAATCTGTCAGGCATGTTTCCAATAAAGTAACCCATACAAAATCTAAACATGATTTTGGTGTTTACCAGAAATCAGAATACTGCACAATATATTCTTAAAGGGAGTAATATAAGTGTATACTTTTGCCTGTTGAATTCAATGTGGTTTGTGTCTGTTTCTTGAATGATGCCATGTTTATATTCACATTTTATAACTATTACCTCACTGTGGGATAGTTCCCATTAGGGCCAAGTCGTGGTAATGTTAAATAAATTAATTTGACTCCCTAGTCTGTTTTCCAGAATTTATCAAGTATTTAACTTTCTATTTAAGGGCTGAAAACTTCACTTCATTTTCTAACACACAATGGGGGATATGTACAATGAAGTGGCGGAGCGTGTCAGCCTCCTGGGCTTAACGACACGCTCGCCACTTCGGAAACGCAAGGCTACACCATATTTACAAGAATGTGGTGCAGCCTTGCGTTTCCCCCTGCGATGGCGCTAAGTTTAACAACTTAGCGCCAACGCAGGCACCCTTGCACCAGAGTGCAAGGGTGTCTGCGTGCAGGGGAGGATTGGTTATGTGTAGGAAGGTGTCCCTTCCTGCACATAAACAATCCTAAAATGCCATTTTGTAACTTTCAAGTGTGCTGCTTCATGCATTTTTAAAAAAGGTTTGTTTATTTACAGGAAGGGACAACTTCCTGTACATAAACAAACAATGGCATTTTGCTTTTTCCATGAGTGCTGCACAAGGCAGCACACATGGAAAAAGCAAAAACGAGGAGAAATAATGCATTTCTCCTCGTTTCACCAACTTAAGACCAGGATTTTCCTGGTCTTAATTTTGGTGCTGCCTCCTATGTACGCCACACTTGTACATAGGGGGCAGCGTCAAATACAATGGGTGTTGCGGTGGAACGAAGCGATACCAAAGGGGGATGATGGACGGAGCGTTAGAGCAAATCAAACCCTCACCCCCAGTCAACTGATCTGGGTTTAATCCATCATCATTCTTTAGCTCACTCCACCACCCCAGTTCAGACATGGCCATATGCAAATCAGTCTGACCCTGTGCCTCATGGGAACAGTCCAGCCCGAACTGCCAAGCCATGTCTTTCCTGGACCGGAAACAAGCATCCTGGGACCGGTTTCGGGTTCATAACCCTCATCAGCCAGGCTATCTTGAATCCAGTGGAACGCCCACCGCAACACCCACTGCACGCCCCTTTCACGCTAAACATAGCGTGAAAGGGTGCCTTATGTACAAGGCAGCGTTAAGCCACGTTAAGTGGCTTAACGCTGCCTTGTACATAAGGCAAGGCCCCTATCGCCATGGGAACGTCACAAAAAGTGACGTTCCTGTGGCGATAGGGGCTTGTACATATGCCCCAATATATTTGCCATGAGTGGGAGTCAATTACATGCCATATTTCTTGGTTTTACATCAAATGAGATTATTAATCAAAATATGTTTATATGTAGAATTATTTTCTTGACTGATTTGGACTTTAAACTGAATTTACATTATTAGCAAAATTAAAATTAGCATTCCTCATAAGTTCCAAAATGGTTTTCAGCCTTTGTTCCTTTGAAATGTAAGTATATGAAGATTAATGAAATATTAGCCACAGTTGGATGTTTCAGGCAGAATCAACCACTGATAATGTAAAAGGTGATTGGACACACCAGATGAAAATTCCACATAGGGTGTCAGTGTTGCCATTCAGTTTGTTGTACACCCGATATTACAGATTCTCCAAATTTCACAGTGAACCTAAGTGAAAGATTAATGTTTTATTTTACAATGTAATCAAAAACGGTAAGTAGTTTTATATGACTGAGGAACTATTAAGGATCTTTAGGATGCAGCGTGAATTTCACATTATTACAGAAAGGTATGCATTTTTTATTTGAGTTCTAGTTGCAACACAATTCCATTCAAAGAGAAGAGATAACGAGAATCCATGAATATATGGTTAGTCATCTTTTTTTCCAATCTGAAGCATAGGAATAGCCAATTAAAATAAAAAATACATAAATACTCCCTGATTGAGACTACGTCAGCAATTGTTGTGCGACAGCGAGACAGTATCCCTCCATAAGGGTTACCCCTTGATCCCTCCACGCCCATATTCTAATTCTACCTCACTCTAATCAAATGTTTTCTCTCCCTTCCACTTTCCTCTGTCTTGCTTCTCCTTTTGTCTCTCTACTTCTACTGCCCTCCTCTTCATCCCCCTTTTGCCTTTCCCTCCTTCCCTCCTCACTTCTCTAATCTCCTTCCTCTCTTTCACAAATCCCCCTCTGTCTTCTCTTTCTACCCTGATCCTTTTCTCAATCTCTTGCTCTCCTTCAATTACACTGTTCTCTCTTTGTCTATTGCCGCATGTCTCATCCCTCTCCCTAGTTTATTTGTCTCCCCCTCATTTTTCTCCCCTCTAACACTCTGCAAGTTTGTCTCTTTCTTTCCCTCTCAGCCTTTCTGTTACTCCTGTCCTTCCCTTCACTCCTCCCTTTCTTCCCTTTTCTCTCCCTCTCTGTCTCTTGGAGTATCCCTTCCTCTAATCTCGTTCTTAGTTCTGGACACTTTTCATAACACAAATACACTCTATTTAGTTAATATGTCACTAGTTTGGACAAAGGCATTCATTAATTTGGGTCCACCACGATCAGATTTGTGCCGTTAATATTACATAAATGAACCAAACATTAGCTAATAAAAGCAAGCTATCAGTTCAACAAAAATGGCATGTTTTGTGTTTTTCATTCTATAAAGGCCACGATTAATATAAACATAACAGTTTAAAGATTGGTTTCAATAACCTAAAATACTGTTCCAATGCTTTCTACATTGAGAGAAATACATTCTGGTTTATAAATAATGATTAACTTATGGCCTGATTTAGAATTTGGCGGATGATTACTCCATCACAAACATGAAGGTTAGCCTGTACACATAATTACAAGTGCCATAGGACATAATACACTAGTAATAAGGTGGGGGATAGCAGCCACATTTGCAATGCTTAATTTGTAAAAAAATAAGTGCTGGGGCCCCCGTCAGGAGGCCACCGCAGTTTGCACCACACATCCACACATTGCCACTGTACTAACACAACTACTAACCATCATACTGTTACAAGTGTGACAACTCAGACTGTTCGAGGCTGCCAAAGCTTTAAGAATAGCTTGGGTGGCAGGTATTAGTTGTTTTTAATGCATATTGAATTAACAAACAACAGTTTTTCTGCTCATCTTTAAATTGCACAAACAGTGGCACCATGTGGCAGCTGTCATAAGTGAAGGTTCCAGCACTTGAGTGCCGTTGCCAGCAATTAAGTGCCGGTGCCAAGCACCGGAAACCACAGGCTCAAATTAAGCACTGCACATTTGTGATGGAGTAATCCAACTCGAAATCAGGTCCTTCATTTCTGCAGTATTCAAAGTCAGTTAGGCAAAGCAGTTTTCATTTCTTATTTTTGAATTAGGGCAAATTTTTTTTAACTTAGAACAGAAATGTTGCAAGCAGACAGGAAACTACGGTAATTAGCATAGCTCGATGGCAATTTGCATGACGCATGTTCAAATATTTTAGTAAGACTTTGATGCTAGAAATCAATGATGTTATGATCAGGGAATAACCAAATGTTCATTTTTAGTGCAGCAATGCTGCTCTAAAAAGCATATATCATGACCTTTTTTGGCAGTGCTTGTCATTGCAAAAAATCATAAATGTTAATTGTAGTTCTCGTGCATTTGGTAACCTCCCCATAATTGACCACTCATCCAAAGTTTAAATTATTCTTTGTAATTTATTTCTTACAATTCAACCTCCCTTTAGTTTTCAAAGGTGGTACTGCCCAGTAGTTATTTCTTAAACAGGCACCATGTGCGGCTTGATATTGTGAACATTAAAATGAATCTGAAAGTGGAAACTTAAGGAATATGAGATGGAGATATTGGTTTGCATTAGGGTAAGAGACATCGACATTGATCTGAAACACTCTGGGCTGAGTTGAAAAACATATATACAAAATTTAACTTAGCAATGCAAAAAGGTCTGACACTTACTGGACTGATTGAGACTGACTACTACCTAATCATTCCTAAAGCAAAGATTTTATGGTACTCATATACCCTTTAATTAGGACTTGATGAAAAGCACAGCATTGTCCCATCTTTGAATGAAAAATCAGTCAGAGACCAATGTGACAGTGCCTAAGAACTTCTGTGCTCAGAGAATCAATTTGAGATTTAATTGAGTGGCGTGAAAGTGTTGGCCTGACTAAGTTCTCTAAACAAAGCGAGAAGGTGGTCTGACATAGTTCATGCCAAGTTTCTAAAGAGGTTTGTGATGGTGCTAGATATTGCAAACAAGGACATACAACATTCAACCTGTCCTAAGAAAGAATTTATATTTCACTGTTTTGTCTGTGGCATTAGCAGGACAGCAAATGGACCTTGCAACAGTGAAAAATGTAACCTAAGGTGCATCTTTATCTTTTCTGTAAAAAAAAAAAGTGAAAAAATAAACTGAAAAGTATTAATCTAGCTCCAGTATTTAGTGCAATATAGATCTATTCAATATTCATCACTTGTAAATGGGAACCAAAAAACATTGTAACACATTTTTAAAAGTAGAGTAGAAATCTTGCAAGACCGGTGCAAAAAGTCAAATTCAGAAGAAAAGCAACGTTTAAATATTTCTGATTACCTCATAAAGCTCATGGTCCAGGGTCTCCACAATGACACTGTCCCCCGATTGATCAATGCGAATAACTGGCTTCTTCAGCTTTACTCGCTCTTCCAGGTGTTCCATCATTTTTTCACTTATCTGACTAGAACCACCAACAAACTTCCTCTCCTGGGTGTAGAAACAATTATCCAACTTTAACATTTTTGCAGAAGCAGATGGATGTTATGCATGGGATATCAAAAATGTAGATGGGTTGCAAATTGTAGGCGTTTATGGACATGTTTACCACAAAATTCAGAAAAGTATATAAAAATGCATGGTTGCTTTAATCAGGCTGTATAAATTTTCCTTTGACGAATGTCAATAATTATTTCTAAATTACAAAATGGACTCTCTCCTGACATATTGTAATTCAGTTTAAACAAACCAGAAAAATACATGTATTCAGAATATTACAATAACTCAAATACATAATGTATTTTATTAATGTATACACAATATTTAAATGCATGTCCTATGAAAGAAACCACACACATTATCTGTCTGCCTCTTTCATCCAATGTTGATATTTTGTAAAAAAAAGAATTAGAACATTGGGGTGTTGAGAGCTCCATTGAAGACAGTGAAGTGGTTCAGGGCTAATAACGGAAATTGTATTTTTAGCACTGGAGTATTATACTTACAACAGCTACGGTCACAAACAAATGCTAGTCGCACTTCATTGAACAGCCTTAAGGAAGGTCCAAATCAGCACTTGTGTTTTTTAATAGTACTGCTAGCTTTTGCAAGTGTTGGTACAAAATGTAAACCAATGCTTTCCTCCGTAACTGTAATTTCTGGCACTGAGAAGAAGTTCCATGACTTTATCAGGGAAAATATAAATATTTCACTGTAGATTCAAGAAGAGCTAAGCTAGCTCATCCTGCTTAAGTGAAAATTTAACAAGGGCTGTGGTTTCCTATCTCAAAGTTCTGATAGTATAATGCTGCCAAATAAAAGACTTTTGCTCTTTCTCTCACCACTTGTTCTTGCCTGGTTGCTAACCTAGCACTGGCTCTGGTCTAGATGTAAAGAAGGAATAGCCATCTTGTACAGTACCTGCCCTCCATTGGTTGTTGAAAATATCCTAGTGGTTCCTCCGCACTGCTTTAGATACCATAAGAACCACAAAGCAGAGACTTCATGAGGCTCTGATGTAACATTGACATTTACAAAGAGAGTAGCAAACCTCTTAGCTGATCTGTTAAAAGATAAAACAAAGTTACATATTTCAACTACATAGCAACAGTTAACAAGTACAGCTTAGCAAATAGGAGAACTAAAACCTAGGATATGATACCCTGTGCCAGTACTGTAGAGAGGATAGAATTTGGGGCAGTCCATATTTTCTCTGAGGCTTGTCTATAAGGTATCTATTTTGCATGTGAGGCTACTGCAATGCACAACACTTTATCAAATATGAAGGCTCCTATATTGTTTTTGGCAGATGTAGTGTTGAAACGTCAGCTGGATGAAAGGACTAATTTGGAACAATCATTACATTTGTCTTTAGTCCTAATCATCAGCATGAGGAAGAATAGTGACAAAATGCTTAATCTCATTTCTCTTTGTTACAATGATGCATAGGAGGTTTTTAACTATTTTGAAGGCTCTCAACACCTTGTTTTATAGACCCTTTAAATGAGAGTTATTTGCAAATTAATTTTTAAGTATAAAGCACACATGGCCAGAGGGATGCAACATTCCCAAAACACTATAAAGGTAGATGACACATGGAGCTAGGAACACACATCCAATCAGGCCACAGAACACACAGTACATGCAGTGATCATGCACCCCTCATTCAGGACATCTGGACAGATTACCCACTGGCCCACATTGTGTCCAAACAAGGTTGAGGCCCACCTGCAGTTGTTATCATGGACCTTTTATTTATGACTCCACAGACAAGGTCCGCATTCTTTTACCAAACAAGGATCGCCGGATGTACTTTTATGACACCCAAAACTGTATAAAAATCACTCTAATTGATTGCACTTTGAGACAGTCCTCAGAACCGTTTCTGTAAGCTGTACTCCCGGCCAAAATGTGTAATTAAACCAACTGTTCCTGTTTTGCCAAACGCCTCTCGTCTGTTGTTTTTTCAAGGTAAATTCAAACTCAAGAAAAAGGTATCTCTTATGCATGTGGGGCTGCTGCACCGCACAGCCCTCTTTCAGATATGAGGGCTCCCATATTGTTTTGGGCAGATGTAGTGTTGAAAATTCAGCTGTATGAAAAGACTGATTTGGAACAATCATTACATTTGTCTTAAGTCCTAACCATCAGCATGAGGGTGAATAGTGACAAAATGCTTAAACTCATTTCTCTTTGCTACAATGATGCATAAGAGGTTTTTAACTTTTTTGAAGCCTCTCAACACCTTGTTTTATAGACCCTTTAAATGAGAGTTATTTGCAAATTAATTTTTAAGTATAAAGCACACATGGCCAGAGGGATGCAACATTCCCAAAACACTATAAAGGCAGATGACACATGGAGCTAGGAACACACAGCCAATCAGGGCACAGAACACACAGTACATGCAGTGATCACGCGCCCCTCATTCAGGACATCTGGACACATTACCCACTGGCCCACATTGTGTCCAAACAAGGTTGAGGCCCACCTGCAGTTGTTATCAGGGACCTTTTATTTATGACTCCACAGACAAGGTCTGCATTCTTTTACCAAACAAGGATCGCCGGATGTAATTTTATGACACCCAAAACTGTATATAAATCTCTCTAATTGATTGCACTTTGAGACAGTCTTCAGACCTGTTTCTGTAAGCTGTACTCCCTGCCAAAATGTGTAATTAAACCAACTGTTCCTGTTTTGCCAAACGCCTCTTGTCTTTTGTTTTTTCAAGGTATATTCAAACTCAAGAAACAGGTATCTCTTAGGCATGTGGGGCTGCTGCACCGCACAGCACTATTTCAGATATGAAGGCTCCCATATTGTTTTGAGCAGATGTAGTGTTGAAAATTCAGCTGTATGAAGTGACTGATTTGGAACAATCATTTCATTTGTCTTTAGTCCTAATCATCAGCATGAGGAAGAATAATGTCAAAATACTTAAACTCATTTCTCTTTGTCACAATGATGCATGAGAGGTTTTTAACTTTTTTGATGGCTCTCAACACCTTGTTGTATGGACCGTTAAAAGGAGAGTTATTTGAGATCTAAATGTGGGCGTCAAATTTTTGATATACTTTTATCAACATCAAAAGGAGGGGGTAATGCATTTGCAAGAAGGGAAGGCGTCCCCTTGGGACCCTTTATCTTTGTGAATGCAACAATTAAATGCTGAGGAGTAAACAGTGGTCCACAGGACAACTGCCAACTCATAATAAAAAAAGGTAAACTTTTCTTTTTAAATACAGTCCTGTTTCCTTTAAGGAAAATGGGCAGCATTTAAAAAAATAAGTTTACTTTATTGAAAGGTAATCACAGACATGGTGGTCTGGTGGTCCCAGCAGATCACAATCCCTGTGATAGTCTCCAATCGTAGTGAGCCGCAATGTCTGACCTATCGCATTAGTATGAATGAGGTGGGTTGGATTGTAACCTACTATCATTTGGATTTTTAAAAACCAACCTATTAGTACATAGGTCATTTCTTAAAAATCTTTGCTGGCTGGTAAAACACTGGGCACAATTTGCGACCAGATACTTATACATTTGGACAAAGGTTCTCAAAAATATTGATTTGCAACAAAGAAGCAAGTAATGGTTTAAGGTAAAACAAACAAGCACCCAAACCAAACAGAAGGTATGAAAAAATGTTCTCAAGCATTACCCCTTTCAAATGACATAGAAACCTTATCTACACACACACACATGCACGCACACACGCATTTCATTCAATTCTAAGAGTACAGCTAGACCATCTCTATGATAATTAGTTGAACCAAATGGGAAAGTTGGAAACTGAGGCTGAGGATTTATTAACCATTTTGGATTCTTATACATCCCACAGTCTGTGGCAGATCAAGAGATATTTAATAGGGAAAGGCAGATGATGGAAGAAGTAACTGCCTTAGGAAAGAAGATTATATCAAGGAGAGTTGCACCACAAACAGAGGAATGGGAGACCCTAAGCAGAAAAACGTAAACGTATGTCGGCAGAGCAAAATATTACAAAGTTAAGACTACTAAGAGTAGCCTAGCTGATGAAGTATAAAAGCTATCATACCATTCTAACGAATGCATACACATATGTATTGATGGAAGACCTTTGATTACCAATTTTGCTTGATAAAATATATCTAGCACATACTGCAAAATAGCCCTATCCATAATCCATGTGAGGGTTCCCCAAATACTCCTCCTTAAGTACAATTAGACTTACTAGAATGCCCATAAAAGACAATGATTGAACTAATCCTGCAATGCAGCCAAGCAATTCCACTCTATACTGAAACATGCATAGCATCTGGGCACACAGAGAAATTGACCACATTCAGTCACATTTACTGATTGCACTAAATCAGTACAGTGTGTCTGTATTGCTATGTTTATCATAAAAATCTCTAATAGCATCCACAGCCTGGTTGCACACTACTACTCGCATTCCTTATCAAGATCTGATTTACTGATACTGGCAACGATTTGGATCCCCTCTCGAAAAAGTACACCATTCTAATCGGAAACAGGCAAAGGGCAGAGCTAGAGGAGTAGATCTTTAAGGATCATGTCTCCAATCTCTCCAGCAAATTTCTGAACCCTTTCTATGACTACTGCAAATACCTGGTTGCTAAATTCATTATTGGCTTTGGTATTAGCAATAACCTGCTCACTAATTTCCTATGCTTGACCATACCCCCCCAAAACATAATCAGGATTTACATCCAATTAGATCTCCTAGAACTCACACAATACATACATATCAAAAGGTCTATAATACTAGTTGACCTAATTATTTTAGCCATTGACCTTGCCACCACCTACACACACATGTAAGTCATTGATGACATGGACCGCTTAGGCCATTTTCAAATAAATTATACACCAACTCACTCCAAGATTTGTTTTCATTTATTTTAGGACTTCATCTCACCAATCTGATCCTATGCTGTTTGCTTTCCACATAAATGATAAGCTGCGCAAAAACAGAAGCAGGCGTCTAGCAGGTTACTGAACTGTCCACTGAGAAATCTGCAAAATACAAATTCAGACTCACTTGTAAAACCCTTCACAGCCATAAAGGATCCACTTATGGTAACTCTGACAGAAATCATAGCTCATTTGTAAAACGAGGTTACCATTGTTCTTTATTCACAGATATGCTTATTTTTATTATCAAATTACTTCAGATTTGAATTTTATACTACTGTGACTAATGCACGTATAGGACCCTTGACATTGTGCTTGTTATTACAGAAGTACAAACTTTCAACTTTACTTCTGCTTCACTGAAGTTTCCAACATTGTTATCATGTCTATTAAGAAAAGCGACACATACTAACATAATAGAGAAATACATTTCAGATATAAGAGTTAGAGGGAGGGAGCCAAGAAAACCAGAGGTAGGATGTTAAGATTAGGATTTGTGACCTGACAATTAACAAACATAAGAATATGGATAGGGTAATAAAAACTTTTTTCCCACCAATATATCAGACCTTGCATGCTCCACACAAATTATGGGACAGTCAAGATGTCATCAGTAGTCCTCAGCAGCTTCAAGTTACTCCAACCCCAGAGACATATGTGTTATATACTGCGACTTCCCCTATAAATGGTAGATATTTTGTGCGGAAGATGTAGCCTATATCTTGTAGTATATACATTGCTTGTTTTTCTCATTTTGTTCAGTTAAAATGGACTTACTGTCATTGTTCATCTTCTTGGAATACACGTTTTTCTACATACATTTACTCTTGACCAGCTGACCCACTCAGGCTCATAAATCAAGCATCAAGACAAGCAAAAACCTCTGATACTGTTTTACCACAGCCACATAGAACTAGAAAGGCAGGGTATTCGATTATTATTGAAATATTAGTCTCCAGATAACCTTACCTTATGCCAAAATACTCTCAGGTTTACAAGGATATGTTTAAAAGGATAGAAAAGTAACACGTCTATGCCCATATCACTGTAAAACATCCAAGACCTATTCATAATCTACAATAGTTTTACAACACCCACATCTGTTTTGGCTTTTCATCTCTTAAATTATGTGACAATGTTATATCTTTCATCCACAGCAAAATCCGCTATCTAAAGCATAGTGGAATGTACAGATGAGCCATCATGCTGAGATTTCCTGAGTACCAGTGGCATTCCCCCAAAGTTCACACATACCATTGTCACTCCAAACCTAAAAGCTAATTCTGATGCTTACATCCTACCTAACTACTGTTCCTTCTTACGTTTATTCGGCGTTGCAGAGGTTCTAAAAACTGTGGTAACCTCTCAACCCTTCACTCCTCAATAAGGTAAAAACCTACTTGGAAACATTTAATATGGAGCCTGTCTGATGGAATCAAAACCATGGTACTAGAGAAAGAAACACTGCTTGTGTGCTTTCATCTTTTTAGCTGGCTTCTGACACCATGAGTAAAATGCATTGCTCAATCACTTGGCCAGACATGCAGTATTATTGGATACACCCAGTCAGTGGGTACACTCTTCATGAGGAACCAGACCTAGCCAATGAAGCTGGGCTCCTACTTTATATCATGACCTAAAAAAAGTGAACAGTCCTTCAGGGATCAGCCTTTTCGCCAATCATGCTTCATGTCTACATAGTGTCATTAGCCCAATTCCTGGAAGGCCATCACGCTGGAGACCTGATTTACATGGACAACATTGAGAGCTACTTTGAATTTAAGGGCACTTTAAATTCCTCACTTCCTTCACTGATCCCACTTCTTCTCCCTCATCCAACAACTCCAACTCTATCCTCTTTAAGTGCCTATAATGCACACCTTCTCCCTCTAATTGTTGTGGAAGGATACACAATTGCAATGTCAAACGTCCATTCATCAAACAGAACTCACTCCTATAAGGCTGTCCAAACAACTTGAAACTGGCCTCACAAAGTAATTTCACCCAGTATACACTATGCGGTCATGAGTTGTTATCAAATAAACCAACAAATAACAAGAGTGTTTTAACTGTTCTATACTCGAGTGATAAGTGTGAGCTATTGTATTTCATTAAACAGAGTAGATATTGAGTGGGGAATCTATTTACATAGTGTATTATTGTTCTCTGGACCCACCTTTACCATATCTAAAAGAGCCAATCCCCATACTTAGGTTAAATACTAGTCTTACAAGCTGATCAATGACATAAAGTGGGAGCTTTTTTGTAGCTTGCAGTCTGGAAGAACGACCTGCTGGAAGTGTAGAAATGGTCCAATGATCTTTTGAGAGAATACTCAATGACCCCTCATCCATGCTAAGGTAAGCAATTCTCATCAGCCCCACACTCCTTTATTCCCAGGTCAGAAGGGTATAAAGAGGTAAGAAAAACCAATAGAGGGAGAAGCCTCTCAAAACAATCAATATCAAGAGGAAGAGCCAGGATGACTGAAGCATGTGTCAAAAGACAGACAAAAACAGATTACGGGAATGATTCATGTTTTGCCGGTCTGGCTGTTGTTCCGACAGGGTGACTAGGTACATACCTCCATCGCCCTGGTGGAGGTCCCGACTGCCAAATTTATAAATGATCGCCAAGTTGGTGGTAATTTATGAAGCATGGCAGGAACTGCTGTCACAGCGCTTCCTGTCAATGCATACCGCTGTTTGGTGCAGGGTTGTGTCAACATGAAGCAACCCTGCACCAAAGAGTTTAATTTTTTTATTTTGAAAAAGACAATCCCAAAAGGAGATTTTCATTTTCAAAATAAAACATAGTACTGCTCTCCTTGCCATGGGAGTCACCTCCCATGGTGGGGGGTGGGGGGGGAGCATTTGTTACATTTTGCTATACCTCAGCGCCAAGGTTTGTCTGCCCATGAGTGACAGTCAAAAATGGCTACATGTCCACCCATCTAAATTGGTCAGGCAGACATGTAGCCATTTCTCCGACTGCCCTTACTCCCTAGGGCCTTCAGAGAAGTTTGACCTCGGCGGAGACGCAGTAGTCTCCTCTGTGGCTAAACTGATGGTCTGCCCGAAATTAAATTGGGTGGGCGGACCACTATAGTTGGTGCCGAGGAAACTCCATCAGCATCGCAATGGAGTCTCCTTCTGGCCAACATATAAATTGGGCCCGAAGTCAGGGCAAGAGCAACATCATATAGGGGTGTGGGATGAAAACACTGAAGACTTTTTTTTGCAAAGAGTTGCCTGTCTCTCGACAGGTGGTGCCATTTTATGTAAGAAAAAATGAGATGAGGCAAAAGATGAGGTAACTAGCTCCAGGTTACAACTCCTTGCAGTTCAACAGTAAGTACTGCTTTGCTTGTGATTGTCTTAACTAGGTCTTATTACGGAAAGCATATCTGCTAGCTCACGTTGGACGATGCTGCAGACTGCTGTTCTTTGCACATTAAAATAGAAAGTGAAATCGTGCACCTAGGAGAAAACATGTTGGCTTCAAAGTAAACTTTAATAAAATGTCCCGCTTTTTTGCATTTACTGATATTCAAGAGTCATTTGGCTAACCCTCTAAATCAACCCTTTTTCAGCCAGGAACTGACATATATGAGACTGACAGGATTAATTATGTATACTATGTGTGTCAGGAGATACCGTAAGGACATTTAATTATGCAATAACGCAAGACCACAAAGCATAATTGTGATATGTTCATTTCGAACATTGTTCACAGCTACCCAGTAGGTGTGTGGGGTTTGACGAGTTCAGTGTGCAACTTACACAGGATCTCATTAAATCCGTGGGAGATTGCACTGTTCAAGGAGCAGTGTGTACATGGTTCAAAAAGGGGTGTGGAAGTTTGCAGAGTCCAAGGTGCAGTGGGCACAGGGTTCCAGAAGTGGTGTGAAAGTCTGGTCTGTTCAAGGTGCACAAGGTCCCACTAGATGTGTAGGAGTCTAGAGAGTTAAAGGTGCAGTGTTCATAGGGGTGTGGAAGTTTGTAAAGGCATGGCAAATGTGCTATCATGTTGCTTTAAGTATTCCAAATACACAGGGCCGGCTTTAGTCATGGTGGTGCCCGGTGCGTCAATCATTTTTGGCGCCCCCACACCCCATGACTGCCTCCTCGGATTCTCTCACTACCACTGGGCAAAAGTGCGTCATATCCCCAATCATAATTTATTACTAAACACAGCGCTACACACCCCAGTTCGGCGCCCAGTGCGGTCGCACCAGTCGCACTGCCCTAAGCCGGCCCTGCAAATGATAATTACTGTCCATATTGGGTAGTAGTACACAGGCACACTCAGAAGTCACTCAAGCGAACTGACAATTCACATATTGAGGGAATAGTGAGAGGATATAAAAACTGGCTGCTTTTGAAGCTCTGACCGAAAATGCAAAGAATTAACCATTTCCTACTGGAACTCTGGGGTAGTAAGAATAATCCCTTCTGCACTGTTAAAGTTGGACTTTGTAAATAACACTGAAGGGCAGAGTGCAGAGTAAAAGGCTGCAAATATCAAGGACTGCTCCAAACAGACTGGCAATAAGTCCTTATATTATGTTTACAGAAATCGAAACAAATAGGAACAAAATAGAAATGAAGCAATACAAAATGTTATGAGACTTTCTTTGACTGAAGTAAATAGATTATGGAAGCATAGTGGCTTCACAGTGTCCGCGACTGTTATAAAGACAAAAACACAGAAAAGACGGTAACGATGGAAACACAGTGCAATTTGGTGTGCATTTGAAGTGGACATTTCTTGCACGCTGACTTCCAAATGGCTATCAAAGGGCCTTTTAATTCGTTTGTGGCCAGGCAGTCACAGAAACTCCTTTCCCTCCTATGATCAGACTAATCTTTAGAGTCCCTTCATCAGCAGCCAACGTGGTAAAAGATGTCATGAAATGATGAAGCAACAATGCTCCCGTTTCAAAAATATGTTCTCATTGTCACACAAATATACTAATTATCTGTATACTCATTCAACATTATGATGCTACTCAGACCCTAAACAATAGCACATAACAGCTTGCATGATCAGAGCCTAAGTTGTAATAAAAAAAAATTATAAGTTTCAGGGCCCAACGATTTTTTTAAATGGTCACCACTGGTTCAGTCCACTGGTAGCACTCCCTCCTGGAACCATCAGCCACTGCAACTGCTAGTGCCACCCATAGCAGTCTGTCCCTTTTGGATGGATACATCTTCTTGCAGATTCCTACCCTTATGAATATAGCTTCCACACTTCCACTTCAGGCTGGTTTAGAACACTTTTCCCCCCAGGAATGAACTCCTCAGCATTATCCTAAAACTAAAAGATCTTACCATATAAAAACAAAAAGAGCCATAAGAAGGAGAAGTCCTCTTTGCATTCAAGGAATAGGTCCTGCGGGTTTAGCGAATCTGGTAGGTCGGCCCCTTATACCACACCTTCACATGCTTCTGACCCAGCAACCTAGGGCGATGTTGAAACTGACCAAGTCAGTGCCCCCCGTTTGCTTGGGGCTCTTCTCAATGCACATGGAGCCCCAACTGCCAAAGAAGAGGGTCCGCCAGCATCAGCCTCCATCAGCCCAACTGCTGAAGTCAGCAGTCTACCAGCAAGTTCTGCTGGGGCTACAACTGCTGAAGATGAATGCCCACCAGTGTTGGGCTACAGGCTGTAACAGTCGACAAGCCTGATGAGCAATTTGGTCAGTTTCTGTGATCCTGAAGCAGGCTGGACCAACATTGATGGTCTCCTACCTCGATACTGAAGCTCAGAAGTGTGAAGACACTGTTTGCACCAGCTTATGTCTATGTCTTACCAACTACACGGAGCAGGTATCGTGTCACTGAGTCTGAACAAACTAAGACACTGTGTCTGAATGTGAGCAGAGAAAAACTGTTACTGCAAATGCTAACCTTTGCCAGCACAGACTTATTGGGCCCAAAACAATTGAACTGATCCATTGGGTGAAACTCTGGGGCAATCACTAGTGATTTGCGTCTGTGCCTAGCCTATGCTGATACCCATATCTTTGCCTTAGTCACAAGAATGAAAGAGAGAAGGGAGCATGAAGCAGGCACCATAAACATATCTGTATTTCATTAGACTCCATATGGGGTAAACAACCCAGTAACCGAACCACTTTTGGAATTTGTAGTATGTAGTGACAGTGGCCGATTAAAATCCTTTCTATTACTTAAAAGAGTACCTTTGGGAAGAACAATACTTTCTTGAGTCTGTTGGTTGGCTATTGAGTTCTGAACTCTTGCCCTCTGCACTAACTCCCCAAGAAACCTGAGACTGCTCACCATCACTAACCTGACACTGTGGAAATGGTTGTATTTGGCTCAGTTTACAAAGCCATAACAGTATGGGCCCTAAGACATCACTGGCAAATTACCTCAACCACCTATCTGTCTCGTGGCCCCCTGAACTGAGTTTGGCATCCTCTTCGGAGGAACTTTTTGGTTCAGATTCAGCGCTCTTGGCTATGAAAGTTAAGGACTATGGAAAAAAGGATGATTGCAACTCAGCAGCTGATCACCGTCAGCCTCCTTATGATACTGCCCTTTATTTGGACTCCGAATATGCCAGTGGCCTTACTGAGGTGTCTTTGTGTGGTTGATGTTTTTGATGTGTGTCTGAGGATGAGCTCCTCCCCCGCTGCTGTTCGCACATGTGCACCCTGTATCATGGGGACGGGTACGTGTAAGGAGGGAGGGTTTTTTCTTCTTTTCTCCTACCCTCACGGAATTGAGGATGTACGGTGGGGCCTCCGGCCCGGACGCTGCACACACCACACACACCCAAATACAATTATTTTTATTAAGGGTGGGCGTAATTTGCGTAGTTGCGTTACGCAAAATTCTGCGAAACGGTAAAAAATCTCTACGAGCACGCAGAATTCCGCGAGCACGCGGAATTGCTTGTTCCGCCCGTTCGCGATGCGTTTTTCCTGTTCGGGGACGGTTTGCGTGCTCGGGGGGAAATATCTCGCGAACTTGCCCATGCGGTCGCCAATTGGCGCGGCCATCTTGTTTCACCTGTCCCGCCCGCTATGCGTGTTTCCTGTTCGCGAACGATGATGTCGCGTCCGAATGACGTGTTCGCGATCGCACACTCTTGCGGGATCGTGCGAACGGATAGGAAAACTCGTCGGCGAACGCAGGGATTCTGGTAAGTCGCTACCGTGCGCACAAACACGCATTTTGAAAGCGCGAACAAGGAAAAAATTCCGCTACGCCGCGGATTGCGGAATTTTCGGCAATTCCGCGTTCTCCGAGGAACGCGGAATTGCCAAAATTTCGCAAATTCCGGGAGCGGAATGGAATTTACCGCCCAGGCCTAATTTTTGTCAACTGTAATCTTGCTGCAATGTCTTTTCTTTGTATTTGAATTGTTGAAAAACTAAATAAACAAATTTAAAAAAAATAATAATATGCCAGTGGCCTAGATTTTTCTCCAGAATGGGACATGTCTTACCCCTCTAGCCCTGACTTGGAGAAAGTCTGTTCTTTCACAACAGTTGTTCAGAAGGCTGTGGAGACCTTGGAACTGACTTTTTTTTCTTAGGAAGTGCAGTACAGCATTCATATATATTTTGCAACCCTTCAGCAGAGCCTTGTTCCCTTTCAACAAGGCTCTCCTAGGGGGCGTGGCCAGGCTACCGACCAAGATGGCCACGTAGCGCTGTAGCTCCGCCATCCGACCCGACATCCTTGCCCCATCTGTGTAAGATACCAAGCCATCTTTCCTAAAGATGGCGGATCTGGATGCCGCAGAGTGACCCCTCAAGACCTGAGGCACTCCGACATCTGTGGAAGCCGCAGAGCCGGAGATAGAGTGAGCGGCACCAGGCGGGGTGCGGCCGTAGGCCAGCTCGGCGTGGTCCCAAGTCGAAGGTCGGTGTGCGCATGCTAGCAACTTAAAGAAGACCTGCCTCATGGCCTACAGCAAAGAGCTGCTCAGAGGACTGGGGCGCGGAGATCGATAGCAGCCCGGCAAGGAGATCCTGTGTGTTGCTGCTGGCTCCTAGGCCCACAGGTGAGCCGGCCCGCATAGCTCCCGGAGGCCCCGCGGCGAGAGGGGCCGCGGGTGAGCCTGGGGGCCAGTCACCCGGCTGGCTGGGCCGGTCTGTGGAGGCTGGGAGCATGGTGGAATACGGGCCCTGACGAGGGAGCGTGGGTCCCTGGAATTACTGGTGCGCCACAATACTGTATAAATGAAACATATGGCCTGGGCCGGGCTGAGCAAAAATCGATCTCTGGGCCCGCACGGAGCTGTAGCTCGTGCGGACACACACCAAGGACTCCACTGATTGTGCCGCATCTCTCGTCAACACCGGACGATTCATCTTGAGTACTCGGAGACCGCCACACAGCCGCTTTGATTGGACTGGGTGGAGCTGGGGCCCTGGGATAAAAAGAAGCGCTGCGTTTCAGCCTAAACGAACTTCCCGAGCTGGTGGTATAGCCCGGCCGGGCGCTGACTGCGCCTCTCCTCACGACACAATGCTGCATCACCTGGGGTCGCCATACACCGCCGCTGTGGTGCGGTCCAAGACATGGTGCGGAAAGACCCTAAACAAAGAGCAATGCACCAAGCCAAGTGGGGCACAAGCAGAGCCTGGTACAGATATGGTAGAGGGGGGCACGGAGGAAGCCCGGCCGGAGAATGTTCCCACTGGCCCAGATGCCCTGATGCTGGAGTTGAAGGCAGGATTCAAAGCCCTGATGGACACTTCGATTCCCTGGAGAAGCGCCTAGACACCATGGGGGCTAAATTAGACTTGTATGAGCATTGCTTGGACACAGTAGAAGGCAGGGTGTCCGATCTAGAGGACGGGGCCGCGCAATCCGCTAAACGCCTAGACCGGGTCGAGAAAATTTTGAGGAAGGTTGCCATGAAAAATGAAGACTTAGAAGCAAGAAGCAGGCGGAACTATGTGCGCATTTTTGTGGTACCGGAGTCCACAAATACTGGCCGCATGGACACCTTTGTGGAAACACTGCTCACGGATTTATTTGGCAGGGAGCCCTTCACCTCCATCTTCCTGATCAAGCGGGCGTACCGCACACTCGGGCCTCGCCCCAGTCCAGGCGCCCCGCCGAGACCAATTTTGGCCCGCCTGCTAAACGTTTGTGACAGAGATACAGCACTGCGGCAGGCACGGGAAAATGGTGCTCTGTCCTGGCAGGGATCCACGATCACCCTGTTCCCGGACTTCACGGGCATGGTTCAGGAGGCGAGGAGAAAATACACTGGTGTGAAGGCTACGCTCCAAAATTTAGGCCTGAAGTACCTGCATGATCTACCCAGCCTGCCTACGAGTAGACGTTGCGGGCAGACTCGAGTATTTGATAGCCCTCAGAGGTCCAGGAGTTTTGTCGTAATTACAGGGGAACTGGTGGCTCCCAACAAAAGTCCCTCCTGGAGTCTCCCCCCACACAGTGGATCGGCAGCCAGTGTGGAGCTATTCTCCTCAGAATGAACAGAACTGCTGTCCCCCCTAACACCTTGTCAGATCTGTCCTGAGGTCCTAATCTTGTTTTTGAAGGGCAAATGTTTGGCTGTATCAAATTTCTTCTTAATCATCCTATCAAAGTTGGGTAAGGTGGCGGGGTGTTGCCTCACCCCAAGTGTGCATCACGTTCGATTGGTCAATACCATCTTGAGTGTATGATGTTCTCTCCAATTCCTCATTACGTATGGAGAAATTCATGGTGCATTCTGTGTATTGAGCAACAGGGGATTTCCCTGCGATTGGGGGTGCAGGGATGGGTGGGGGGGTGGAGGGGGGGATTGTTTGTTTATATTGTCTACCATTACTTTCATGTTCTTCACTCAATGTAGCTGGTATACTGTTTTAAATGATGCACGAGCAGTCTTAGTTCTAAGTCAAGGTAATGATCGCATGGGATAAATTGTCCGCCTTCTCTGACCTAGCACTGATCACCTGGAAGGTTAGGGGCTTAAATAATGCCAGAATGGGAAAACAAGTTTTGAAATACTTACAGCAACACCAGGTAGATGTTGCGTTTCTTCAAGAAACACACCTGCCAAAACAACAGCGACTCATTTTGCTACGACATGGGGCCCCACAGATATTTTCCAAATTACAGTACGTATGCTAGAGGTACAGCCATACTTATACATAAGCGCTTGCCTTTTCAACTCTCCAGAGTTCGCTCCGATAATGAGGGCCGGTACACAATGGTTGTGGGGCATCTTATGGGCAGACAGATAGCATTTGTATGTGTATATGCGCCTAACGTAGATGACCCGGAATTCTTTCACGATTTACATGCACAGATTCTACATTTAGATGCAGACTATGTCTGCATGGGCGGGGACTTTAACCTCCTGCTAGAGCTTACACGAGATAGCACATCCAACTCCCCTGACACAAAACCTCACGCACGACGCACTCTATTAGACTTGTGCGATACACTCAGACTTTTAGATGTGTGGCGACATTGCCGGCCTAAGAATATTGCATATACCCATTACTCCGCACAGCATGACACTTGGACACGATTGGACTTCTGGCTTGTATCCCCTAACTTAGCTGCCTGGTATGAAGCATCCCAGCATTTGCCTAGAACGCTCTCTGATCATTCCCCAGTAACATTGACACTTAAAATCCCACGTCCGGAGGGTAGCGAAAGGCAGTGGAGGTTTCCCAGCCAGGCCCTGCTTGGCGAGGTCTTCCGTTCTGAGATACATGATGCCATTATTGAATATTTTGAGCTAAATAAAGGATCGGTTCAATCCTGGGCCACACTTTGGGAGGCGTTTAAGGCATATTTGCGGGGGGTCTGTATCTCCAAACATGCCGGGGTATTGAGGTACCTGAGACGCACACTAATGAACATTGTGCAACAGCTAAGCTTACTTGACCAGGAACAGGCCGGAGGACCAGCTCAGACCCAACATAGTCGACGTCTGACGCTGTTAACTAAATTTAAGGAGGCAGCGGAACGTGAGGCACACTTTCTAAGCAAATACGCCATTGCACGACGACATGGAGAGGGAGAGAGACCTGGTCGCACATTAGCGTGACTCCTGAAGCCCCCTGCAGGACGGTCATACATTGCTTGTCTCCGCTCCTCACAGGGGAAGACTCTGACTGGCACCCCTGATATTCGAGACAAATTCCTCGGCTACTATTCTAATCTGTACTCGACGCAGGTGACACATAGAGATGAAGACCGCACTGCATACCTAGAAGAAATTGCACTAGTATGGCTTGATAAAGTAATGCAGCAGTTTCTGGCAGAGCCTTTCTCCACCGAGGAAATCATCAGCGCCATTGATGCTGTGAACGGCTCAACCACCCCAGGTCTTGACGGCTTCACTGGGAATTTTTATAAGGCCTACAAAACAATATAAGCTCCCTGGCTTCTTGAGGTGTATAATGAGGCTCTTGAACGGCAAGAACTTCCCCCCATGCCGTGGTCATCTTGCCCCTCACGTCCGGAAAAGACCCGCTCCTTTGTGGGTCATATAGGCCACTGTCCCTGTTAAATCTTGACTACAAGATTCTGGCCAAAATGATAGCACTGAGACTGGCTCTGCTGCTGGATAGGATTATTTCACCCGCTCAGTCGGCCTTCGTCCCACACAGGTCAATGGCCCTGAACCTCCGCACGCTTTTTGCTGTTATTCATAGGATAGCCCCTGAGGTTCCGGCAGCAGTCATGCTACTCGACGTGGAAAAGGCCTTTGACTCCTTGGAGTGGCCTTTTATCCTAACCGTCATGCGAAGGATGGGTATGCTGAATGGGTTTGTCGACCTAACTGCATTGTTCTATGCCTCACCTACAGCCAGACTCAGACTAAATGGCAGATTATCTTCCCAATTTCAACTTTCTTGTGGCACCAGACAAGGCTGTCTGCTGTCACCATTACTTTTTATTATAGCACTAGACCCCGTGGTTAGGCACCTACAGGAAAGACACTTACATAGGGGACTCCAATTTAATACGGCCCCCTACTGATCTCACTCTATGCAGACGACATCGTACTGTATGTTCGCCATCCTCAGGAGAACCTAGATCCACTCATTAGAGGAGTCATCCGATTTGGTGGATTCTCAGGGCTGGGCATAAATTGGGGGGAATCGGAAATCTTCCCATTGACACTTTGCACTGCTAGGTGGGAATGTGAATTCCCCCTGACGTGGTGTGACAAATCCACTAGATATTTGGGAATACAAATCCACAAGGAGGTAGAGCAGATTATCTTACGGAACTACGGTCCAGCACTAAATACGCTGGAGCAACAGGTTGAACGATGGATAAAACGTCCCCTCTCGCTGGCTGGTAGAGCAGCGATCATCAAAATGGTTGTGCTCCCCAAATTCTTATATTTGTTTCAAAACATCCCCATTCCGCTGCCCAACAGTTTCTTTCTAACAATTCGGTCCCATTTGATCAGACTGGTGTGGGGTGGCGGCAGAGCTAGGGTTAGCTGGGACACTCTGACCCTGCCGCACGAGAGGGGAGAGCTGGGGATCCCCAATTTCCAGATTTATTATTTAGTTGCGCAATGCAGTTTTGCACACTCCTAGTACCACCCTGACGCATGAATACCTTACTCCAAACCTGAGGCTGACCTAGGGCTTCCTGCCCCACTTAGAACGATGTTACCGAAGATATTTCCCAGGGATCCCCGTGATATGCAAACCGTGTCCACCTCCAGCTGGGCCTGGAAGAAACTAGTGCGAGTGACTGGAAATCATACATTATATTCCTCGGCCATACCGGTAGTCAATAACCCATGGCTGCCCATTACAGAAGAAAAGCTAGTACAGCGTACACTCAGTACATACTCATTAGACACGATAAGGGATTTATTCCCGGGAGGACATGTTTTCTCCAGCTCTGAGGAAGGAAGGTTTAGTGAGGCATCCTTCATGGATCATTTCATATTCAGCAGGCTCCGCAGTGCACTGAGAGCACGGATCACTGAGTTACCCTAGAACCTGAGTCTTTCACACCATTGACCCTACTGATCACAAAGAGGGGGATCAGCTCATCTCTAAAGTATACAGAGCCTCCATGACTTTAGTCCCCAGCAGAGACACCAAGATACGTGAGACCTGGGAACGAGACCTGGGACACCCTATAGAAGATGCCCATTGGGCCTTTTGCTGTACCCAGACCAAAGAAGTCTCCTTGAACAATAGACATAAACTAATTCACTTTAAATTCCTATGGAGGGCATACATGTCCCCGGCAAAACTCAACTCCATAGATCCCTCGCGGCCACACTCATGCCCTCAGTGTGGAGCACAACGGGCAGACTTCGCTCACATGACCTGGAATTGTGTGAAAATTGGGGGGTACTGGAGGGCTGTCTACGCAATCCTGTCACGTATGACACACCTTGACATTAACCCTTTGCCTGAGGTAGCTCTGCTGGGATACGTGCGCAACTTCCCTAAACGGTTGCGCAGATTTGCTTCCATTGCCTTGTTACTAGCCAAACGAGAGATAGCGCTACACGGGGGCAATAAATTCACCCCCACAACAAAAGCCTGGCTTGTTAGCCTTATCTATTGCAACACAAATTGTGAGCTGTTTGCTACCACCTTACCACTTACGTCAAGACCCAAGGACATCTGGAGCCCTTTAAAGAGCTATTTGTTGGAGGAAGAGTCAGCCCCATCACCTCAACTCCCTGCTGGGATTGTTCCTACCGGGGTAGGTTGACCCACAGTTTCCGCACAATGTATTAATATCTGCTACATATAGATGGAGTAAATATGTAAATTGTACAATGTGAAAGACGTCAGGATCAAAGTGTTCCGTATATATACTCAGAACTGATGTTTCTTTACTGCTACATTAAGAAATTGCTACATATGATTGTAAACTTAACATGAAAAATGGTAAATAAAGTTTTAAAAAAAAACAAGGCTCTCCTAAACCCAGTAACGGCTGCATGTAAGAAACCCTTTTTGGGCCCAGTAGTCTACTGGCAGACTGTAAGATGTCATAGGCCAGCTCTGAGTGACCCACATATTTTTTCCTCCTATTTGTCACCAGATACCTTGGTGGTTCAGACGGCATCCTCAAAACAGAACCTTAACATTTTTTCTTAAAGTGCCTCTAGAGAGTCCACAAAATGTGACACCATGAGTCATAAGGTTTTTGCCAGTAACTTGGCTCTATGCACAACTAATGCCACCTTCCTTTTGAGGGACTAAGTCAATGCCTTATTGGACCTGGCGAATTTCACAATTCACAATGTTCAGCCTGTCAAGCATAAGAAGAAGCCATTCTATGAACTGGTGAATGTTGCCCTGGATACATGGAAATAGGTTCTCAAATGTGGTTTTAACTATGCAGACACCATTGCCCATTCTATAGGTATGGCTCTCACAAAAAAATACCTATAACTCACCACTCTGCTATTCACTGCTTATACCCTTTCATACTGCATCTCTTATACTATCTAAAATCATAGCATTTATAACAAAACGTATGGCCTCTCAAATCCCATAGTTTCTGAGCACAGTGCATGGTAGAGTGGCAAGTTATTGTTGAGTGGTTAGCGAGCTGAAAACAGTGTGTATGGAGGAGCGCTAGTTATAATAATGTGAAGGGTGTGCATAAGTTATAACAGTAACGTTTACAATTTTAATTTTTTTGTACTTTAAGTTTGGTTTGTATAGAAAAAAGAAGTACATGTATGGTAATTTAAGTGTGGGCCATACATTAGACATTTAAGATATAACTACAACTTTAGAATTTCTAATATTTGTGTCATTTGGTTTGTATAGAAAGAATAAATAAAGTTTTCATAACTATAACTACGTTTTAACCTTTGGTTTTTTCATTGAATTTCATTTCTTTTAAATTGTTAGTAAAAATGTGTTTCAAAGGTTGAGTCCAGTGTAGTGAAGTAGAATGGAGTGGAGTAGAGTTGAGTGGAGTAGCCTATAGTGGAGTTAAGTGTCATACAGTGGAGCGGTGTCTCCTAGAGTTCAGTAGCATGGAGTGCAGTAGAGTAGAGTGGCGTAGTGTAGAGCTGAGTAAAGTGTCATAAATTGGAGTGGGATCTCATAGAGTACAGTAACTTATCATTGAAGCCAACCACTTGTCAAAACTATCTCTTGAGCTCTGTTGAAAACAAAGATGTAATACTCTGCATTTAAGGGAGTGCCAACAGCAATCGATAAAGGGGAAACACTTTGGTGACGTGAGGATACCTCGCTTTGAAGAGAAGGATAGGCTGGTGAGTGGCAAAAGGCAGCAGAGATACAGCACATGCAATTTTGGAGATAGTAAATTAAATGGAGTGGTGACAACCAACAACAGTGGGCAGCAGCAGGCAACTGATGAGGAAAAATGCATGGAATCTGAGAGTACAAATCACAGTATGGATCCAAGAAAAAACGTGGTTTAAAGCACACCTGAAATATGGAAATGTCACTGAAGCAATTAGAATACTTGGAAGCCCTGCTGGGTATCAGTTGGATTTTCACTTTACACTCATAGGTTTGAATGGGTCTTGTCCACACTCAAAGAAAACAATTCAGTTAAATACATAAAAAATATAAAAACAAACTGATGGTAACCTCATTCAGGTCTATCCTTTATCCTGCCAAGAGGCCTTACACTGTGAAGAAATTAGAAATTACAAGCGCTTCTTACTCAGTCCAGCATAGTTTGTCAATCAGCTCTTTCATCGTCATCTTGTCCCACTCCTCTGCATGTGGGGCTGCCCATGGCGCTTCTTTTGGAATCTATGGCGACAAGAGTATTTTAAGTATACTACGCATACACACAGTAAAGTAGTGCTTACACTAGCACTGACTGGAGTAAAATACACCAACAATGACACAACTGCAAGTTGTCAATTTCCACTGGCGAGAGTAACCCTACTTGAGGGTAGCGGAAAACTCCCTCATGTGCGCGTTTACACATTCACTTGACATACCATGCACAGCAAAAGTGTGCATTGTACGTCAATGACAGGCACACAGATTTACTGTACTATGACCGCCTACACATTTGGCAAGCCAATCAAGGTTTGAGTAAAAAATGTAATGTTATTTTGCAAAGTGTGAAAAAAAGCCTTCTGATTTTAATTACATGCTGGCATCAAAACAGCTGTTTCAAATATTTTCATAGCACTCAAGTCAAAACATTTCCTCATCTGAGCTGGGGGTACAATCTCCTAAATGTACATGTGTAAAATACACTTATGCATGGAAAATAAGCTTTGTGAATCAGGCTCATAAATATTGTGGGGAATCCTGCTGGTAGGCTTAGAAGATAAGTGGTCACTTTGTTGAGGAGAACTTTGACTGAGCTCCCAAACTGCTTAAATGGGAACCACAAGAGCAAACTAATTTAACGAAGAGTGTTAGTGAGAAATGTGTATAGCATATCCACCAAACTACAATGCACTAAAGACCCCAAAAAAGGCCCAAACTAATTATGGCATAGTGATAAATGTTTAATTAGAAAAAGTTGCAACCAAAAAAAGAAAATATATGGAATAGAAAGAATATATAACGGGGAATAATTTAAAATGAAACTGAAATGTAAAAGGCACTCAATATTACTCCATAGAAAGTTAAAAAACAATGTGACGAAATAGCTAATGGCCTCATTCATAGTGCCATTGCAATCGGATGCACAAAACAGCCTGGTGAAATACAATTTTCGCAAGGTAATCAGACTTTTTTCCCCAATTCCAATATCTATTGTGTGCAATTCACAATAATGTATGAAAATAAACTGCAACCATTTTTGTGCAGGGTATTTCCATTCATTAGCACTCCTTAGGGCTCGCAATTTACTCCAGGCTCGAGCTAGAGAAAATTGAAAGTGCATAAACCTGGGGACTGTCTACTGTCTGCAAGTTGAGGAAAACCATTGATTGTAAAACAGGCACAAAAACATGTTTACATCAGGTTTTACAGATGCCATGGTACACAGAATGAGGCAATACATGTCTTCACAAAGATCCCACAAAAATCCATGCTCTTAATTAGCATGACCGGCAACTGCAAATGCTCAGACTGGAGTTGGCCTTTTAACCAGTTGACAATTTTTACATTAACTTTTAGAAACCTTTCAGATCAGAAATCCATCCAGAGGCAAAAACCTAGAGACTCTATGTGAGAAGGGAAGCACGACCTCCAATCTGCTGTACACAAGCCCTCTGTGGGTGGGATCAAAGGGATTCTCATGGCTGACGCTTGATGAAAGGGCCTTATGATTCAAGATGGACCTTCCTTCAGTCAGTGCTTTTTGTTATGGAGTTTCTGAAGCTCAGTTCAGGTTAGTCAGCCAAAACAAACTGGGAGCTCGTATTTGGATACCTTTGATTCTATGCCACGGTCAGAGATTATTTTTTTAAGTTGAAAAAACACTGAGTAGAATAGGTGATTCTTTAGTCTGATGAGGTTGTGGCCTGGAAGTAAGGGTGCTCTGGGGTCTTCTTCATCTTCTCCAACTAGAAAATATGATTTGTTTGCCCAGCATGATGGAACTTTTAAGGGAAATATTTCTTGTATGTCTTTGAAGCAATTCCTGGGTACAAGTGCCTCACTAGGCGAAGAAACTAACTGTATAGTGCAAACAAAGAACTAAATGGTCCTGTATTGCTGTTCAAGGAACTACCATTCACAGTTCTTAGACGGAATCATTCAGTCACGGCTCAACATTAGGGAAGCCACACTCTTATTCTCTTCTGATGGAAAGATGGATTCCGAATGGGTTCTTAAAGAGTGCAAGATAGTTTTTCATTGGAAGGTGCCACCAAACTATAACCAAATGTCCCTGAGGTGTCCTCTCTCCCACTTTCTCAACAGTATGGTGTAGTTCCTGGTAAAGGTTAGTAGCTTATGCCAGAGGAAATATCTCCGAGATCTTTGGATATGAAAACCAACATGATGGAAGGCTTACTAACAAGAAAGATCTCTTCCTCTCTCCACGCCAACCCCTAAGTGCCCAAGTCTCCCCCCCGTGAACAGCATAGGAAAGCTGTAGGAAAACCTTCACAGATTCCTAGAGTTGCAACTGGTTACAGTCTGAATTTATTCAGTGATCTATCAGTATCCACCAGTATGAATTTCAAAGTGGGACATACAAGAAAAACAAATACAATATATTACTTTAAATGGTGTCTGCTAGTAGCACATTTATTATTTATTTATTTAGGGTATTTATAAAGCGCAACACTCGTCCCCTAAGGGATATCATGGCACTGTAACACTCCCACTCATCTTAGCAGGAAAAAACTCCACGAAAGGCATCTTAAAACTGCTGAGGGATATTATCCTGAGAACAACCATCTTTTCAATTTCTTTCTGAATTGGAGGCAATTATCAGTAAGACGGAGGTCCAGAGGAAGAGGATTCCACATTAAGAAACTGTGAAACCTTGATTGCATTTCCTGCAGCCATTCACCCATGTCTGAGTGCAGTGGTGTAAATGGTAGTATGAGAGACTAGATGAAAGCCTGAAATGCCACTGCATTACAATTATGCCCAACTGCATGGTAAGCGTTTGGGAACGTTAATGCCACGAGATACATTAACAACTAAAAGCATAATTTGTTTGGTTCTCCTCACTGTAAGCCTGATTTTATATACATTGTTGATAAGTGAATTAAGAGTCATGATATATCTGTTTTGTAATCAATGTATGATGTTTTACTGATAAATAGGTTGTTAAATGGATACATTTTCAAGATGCTTGGGAGGCATGTCTTGACTAGGACACCTGTTATTTTGGCCCTCTCTGTAGTTTCTAGCTCTTGAAACTCACCCAGCTCTGAAGGGACCTCGGTCTTGGAATGTGTTCTTCTTTTTGACAAAATTGCTAAACAAGTATTGATGAGTAAAGTTATTTTGTGTGACTTGTATTAGATTGACGGATTTCTCCCACAAGTGAGGGAAGTACAGTTTCTGCTGGTTTTGATGCCTTTGCACTTCCTCATCACATGACCTTGCCAACTCCCTCTCCCCAACATCCACACCTTGTCCAGAGCTTCCTGCATGCCATCTTCAGAAGGCTCCATCCTTGTGTTTTTGCTTCCCTTTTGGCTTCCTTTCCCTTCTGTTTTATTTCCCCTCCCCCAGTGGCATGCAGGCCATTAATCCAGGAAAATGGAAGTGACTTCAAGGGTGTCTTATGTGTTGTCTTCCATGTTTCAGCCTGGTTTAGCCCGGAAAGACATTGGATCAGAATCCCTGCTCCCCTGCTGACCACGAGCATGGTAGCCGTACCTCACACAACTTAAGGCAAGACCCTCCCTAAGTCTCCCCCAAAAGATAACTACCTTCCTTATGGAATACCTATCTTATGTATAGCACACCACTGCCCAGAGCAGCTCCCATAAATACCTAGTACAACAGCTGACTGTCAGCTCTCCCTTCATCTCCTGTCTATGTGTAAAATATCTCTGAAGTGCATGGGGAGCCAAATGGTTAATCTGACCATTTGCATGTGGAAACTGATTTGTGTTTCAGTGCATTTATCTTTTTGATTCACTCTAGCTGGAAAAATATTACATCTCTCATACTTCAAGAATTTCAGGGACCTATAAATTCAATTTGAAGGATTAGGTGTTTCAAACTCCCTGATTGATTGATTAATTGATTGAAACACAACTATATAAATGCTGTTAAGTTGAACAGAGTATCTGCCACTAGGACTCAGATAATAATTCAGAGCCCAACTGTAAGAACCTTTTACTTAGCCCTTTGGGCAGCCAGGGGTTACTGTACTATGACTGAGGCAAGTGAGGCCATTTACAATGGGTGTCCTGGGGCCAAGGTAGTGTTAAACCCAAACTAAATGACCAAGTACTCCGTTTTAGCACTTGACTCTAAGAATGTATCAGAGGGGAACAGTCAAGTTCTTACTCACTGAGGTAATGTAAGTTTAGACACTCAAAATATAGTCAACAACGTAATACCAGTTGATAGAGTTACTATCCCAGTCAGTACTTTACTTTATAAATGAAAAGTAGAATCTTACAAAGAAAACGTGAGGGATCTAACACCTATGCACCCACAGTTGTGATCGCAAAGACTATTATAGAGTATAAGTACCAAGCGCTATAAAAAACTTAACATGAACACTTACGGCCAGTGTTATTTAATAAATGATATTGGCAAAGTTGAACCTGCAAGTCGATAGTGGAACAAAGACAAACAACTAGTTCTTGCTAAGGATCACCTAACCAAACATTGGCACTACACCCCCTTCTGCTAAGGATACACTTCAGAGCAAAATGGTTCTTAATACTACATTTCAAAGTGGATGTAACAGTTGAGTCTTTGACTTGCAGATTTAGTTTTAGGACCTGATGAATCAATATTAATTGCATTTCCATGCCCCTACCCTGAAATCTTTCTGGACCCTTAGAGCATTCTGCGGACTTCTGTCCAAAAAACTGAAGTGCCATTATGATCCTTAAAAGCAACAACCATCCTTTCTGGAGGTACCTACATGGTGTCTGGTACCCGATGTCAGGGAACAGTCTACTGAAATCTTACTAGTCTAGTCACCACTAAGCTAGTACCAGGGGACAGTCACCACTAAGCTAATATCAGGGGACAGTAGCAAGTCTAGGTGCCAACACACAGGGATACTCATCTAATGTTACAGAGGTTTGGAGAAGGCCTGTACTTCAAATTCCACTGGTAGCAGAAATTCTGGTTGAACAGTACCAATGGGGATGGTGGCTCCCACCAATAGGAGGGACAAAGCAAGGAATACTGCAGGTCCTGTGGTCATGGTTTCAACAGCTAATACTTGTGAAATTGACTGGTTTGGAACCATAACTCCAAAGATTCTGGAATCAGGGTTGTCTCCTCGAGCTGTCCCACTAAATAGATCATTTGAAGTTAAGGTAATCCTTACACGCTCTGCGGGCAACTACAGAGTGCACAAAGACTTCTTACCACTTTGGAGAGGGTTAGACTCACTCTAATGATGACTACAAGTGAGGTCCCTTTTCCTGGGCCCCACAGAGGTGTGCAGTAGTTCTTAGCAGCTGACTGGAGGAGACCTCATGATCCAGGATCAGGCACAGTTGAAAGGTTGCCTGCGAGAAGGTGGTTCTGCACATCTAATCTGCCCGAATTTATATCTTTTTGATCACCTGGTTTTTTTACCTTTTACTGTGGGGGAGCCTCATAACCTGTGACTCACCTACAGTAAACTCAGGGTAAAATGGACTGCATGTGTTTACCACCAGTGTTCGCCTTTTAAGACAAGGCTGCTGCAATGCTTCAAGGGTAAAAGGCACTTGGCAGGTTAAACTGAACATGCATTCACAAGCATGTGCCCACGTGTGAGTGCTGCACATGGGAGACTCCTATCCTGCACAGCACAGGAACTGCGCACAGGTAGCCTGATGCAGAAGGGACTCTGCAGAGTTGGGTATTGACCTGGGATAGGCTTTATAATGTTGTACACAGATAGAGAAAGTCAGTGCACTTTACTGCCTTGTCTGTAGTGACATTCCATTATACACTTATGGGGAAGGCTGCCTTAAAGTGCAGCTCCGCTTCCCCTTGGTTTGAAGACACCAGGGTCATACCGATGTACAGCATAACCTGTGTTAAAAGAACAATTCTGTAAAGTCCAAAGACATATCTGCACAGCTTATGGGTCATCCAGGAATGTCATATTTATTTGGCTCAGCTCAGGATCAGAGCACAAGCCTTTTTGTCAACCTGCTGGGCTGGGTTAATTACTTTCCTCTCCAGCGGCAGGAACAAAGGGCTCCATCTGGACATCAGGACTGGAGGCTGATGCCATGGACAATTGGAAGGAAGAAATCCCTGACTGTCATCTGGACTAATGACTCTACACCTAATTGACCCCATACCTGAGCCCCAAGAAGCTGTGATGGAGTGCCATCACACTCCCCGTGAAGGCGGCAGGGAGCCCAGGATCCCATCCCTGGACCTCGGTTGCCTAAAGGAGGAAGGGGGAGTGTCACCGCACTCCCCTCGTGTGGCCGGCCCTTCCCGTTACCCACGGTCATGTCTGGGGGAGCGGGAAGGCCAGCCATCATACATGCGTGTGACCACAGGAGCTGGCAGGCCAGAATGCTGCTGCTGGCTCCCACTGCAGCATGCCAGAGTGCTGGTTGCTTGGCGAGCTAGCCGGTGTGGGCTCTCCAAGCAGCCCCCCATTGTGGAAGGCTGCACGCGTAGGTGCCTTGGTGGCACCAGGCACCCCAAGCAATGAAAGTGTGGTGCGAGGCCACAACCCCAAAATCTATGAAAAACAAAGAAAAGAAGACACAGCTCTCCCCGGCACAGTGGGAGAGCCACTAATTAAATATACAAGGCCCTCGTGAGGAGAGCCCCATAATGCCCTGTGGGGCTTGCCTGTTCTGGCCTGTTTAGCCTTGTTTGTTGCATTGTAGTGGCCCCAGGACGACAGGGTCAAAAACAAAAGGATGCAAAAGTGTAGAGGGAGCTGCAGGAGCAGCACACTCTCCCCCCAAAAGGATTACCACGGTCCCCACCCTACTCTCAAAAGATAACCCCTCAATGGTTTCCAAGTACTTTCAGGCTGGAGCTTTTGCTCTACATCTGGGAGTGCTGGGCCCTTTAGGGGCAGAAAGTATGGCTGCAATCCCTGTGGCCTGAAGGTGTTCAATATGAGGTTTCAGGTTGTGCAAACACACCCTGGGGTGAAAGGTGGCAATTGCACATTTCACAATTATAAACGGGTTGTCCTTTAGGGGCTATGTCTAAAGTGCGTATTCATATTAGGAGTGCATATTGTGCAACACCCTTTAGGGGTGAAGGTCTATAATTGCACGGTGCTGTGATTATAAATGTGATACCCTTTAGTGCCCATGGTTAAATTGCCTTATTCATGCTAAAAGTTATGATGAGTACACATCTCCCAGTCATGCGTAAACATTTCCTCTTGCTAATGCTTTGTTTAAATAATAGATTGACAGCCACTAGTGAGCAAAGTAGATATGCTTTATTGCCTGTATTAAGTGCTGTCAGTCATGATTATATGCAACTATTCCATTTGTTCCTATGATGAAATGCTTGTTGAGATAACGACGTTGACAGCCACTCAATATGGTGTCAGCATTAAGTGCTCTTACTCCAAGTTATGTTTAGTCCTTGCATTTAGGGACAAGTTAATGTTTAGGCATGTGAGCTGTGGTACTACCCCCACTCCCCCTTTGGGAGGGGTGAGAATCTTTACGCAATGTCATCAAGAAGTATTTTCATCAGCTGGTGTATATTTGTAAATTGCTACATAGTATTGAGTGTGTACTAAATGTACTTTCTCCTTTTCCAAAAGAGAAAGCACAGACTGCACAATCATTTATTGAGTGTTATTATTGTGTATCTGTGAATGATGATCACTAGCCCACACCACCGTCCTTGAGTAGGCCTTGGATGGCTCTGCTTCGCTACCCTATGAGAGTCAAGTGCTACATTGGGGTGTTTGGTTCTTAGTGGAGGACAAATGAAGACCCATTACTTGTGCAGGTAACACAACTAATGGCTACTTTTCTAAGAACGCCTCACAGGTTTCCGCAGTCAGCAGGGCTCTGTACTTGTTTGGTACTTGGTAACTCATCCTGAGAAGATTCATTATAACTTTTTCACCAGGGAGGCAGGTCTTCCTCCTTGTACTGTTGGCTACAGATTGGTTTCTTCATATGTGGCTCAGATTTGTGCCTATTGTGGAAGTAGGATAACAACTAGCAACATTCAATCATTGGATCACAAGCTCTTCTCAGCTACATTGGTGTGTGACTCCTCCTCCTTGAATGCTGGAAACACATAGACTACTATTTTGGTCAAGAGACTGAATTCTCATGGCCAGACCAATTAATTAGGTCTTGTGCAAACATTGAATCTTTGGGTGATCCTGCAATCCGGGAGAGGGGGTATGAACAATGCATGATCAGCATATACAGAATATTCTGATTATGGCAGCGGGAGGCAGAGGGCCAGGTAGCGCTTTGGCAAAAAACTGCAGCTTCTTCAAATAGGCTGGTGGCATACCTCCCTACCCCACGTAAACATCAGTATTTGGATAGGGACAAAAAGGGTAAAAAGGGTCAGCTCCCAGGTCCAGGTCCAGCATTGACCAATTGCAGCCTAGCGCAAATCCAGACATTTCAGGACACACAGACTTGGGGGGACTTTAAAGGGTAGGCAGATATCAGTGAAGCAGCATTTTTGAAAATTCAACATTTCTGTTTTTTTGGGTGGGGATGCCCTTTCCTCCAGATATGATGACAAAGGTCCATGCCACACACAGCACAATTATCCCACAGGTTACACAGATCTAGGGGATTTGGTATGAGACAGCAGAGCAAATAGAAAGTAATCAGAGGCTACAATATCTCACAGCAGGGTTATCCTTCTGGTGACACGTTTCACAGATATTAGCTTCATACAGCAGAGAATTCTCTCATGTGGCACATCACTCCCAGGCATTAGATATTGGACATCCAAGATATATTTCAGGTTTTAGAAATCATACAAACTTGTATGACATAGAAATGCAGGTGTTGGTTTTAGATAGCAGAGCTATGCCTCATGTGGCATAAAGCCTATAGACAAAAGAGCTAGCTCTCAGGCTACAAAGACATGGCACTTTCTGGCCTTTGATCACAAAGTTATCCCCTCAGTTGGTGCTCAACTTAGACCGTAGGGTTTAGATCCCAGAGGTCTATCACCGGCCTAAAACAGAAGAGCTAACTCTTAGGTTATGCACATCGAACTGTCAGAGCCCTTAGAAAGTAGGGTTGCACTGCTTCTGTTGAATGACTGATGAACATAACAGCACTAGAAAATAGTAAGATGCTCTGAATCACATATACAGTCGCCATGGAGCTGATACGTTCTGGCTAGAATCTCAGTTCCTCAGTGGCCTGACCACTTTCTGCTCCACCCTGTCCGTCCTCTAATCGATACTGCATCATGGATTTTCCGCATTCATAGTTCAATTTAGTAATTTTAGTTACTCGTATTAATTTCACCTAAGCAGTCAATCAGGATCTTACAAAGAGCAAAGCCTTATGGCACAGTGTCTCTCACACTCCACCTCTTCTTCTTATCTCTGTGTATACTATAAATTTTTCTTCCTCTTTCGCTGTAAATTTCGGAGCTTTCTTCTACAGACTCACTTTAATCCAAATATAAAGCTGTGAGGGTGGTGTGGGTCTCTAAATCATGGAAGCCCTATAAATGAGTCAGTGTTTTAGACACACTGAGGCAGTAACACACTAACTGCACCACCAGAACCAGGGTGCAGGAAGTTGTTTCTGTTGTCAATTTAAAACGTTTTAAATCCTACGAATGATGAGGATGTTATTAACAGAGGGCCAGATGTACAAAGCATTTTTCCTGCCAACCGGAAAAATGCTTTTCCAAATGTACAAAATGTGATTCTGCAAATTGTTACCGAATCACAATTTGAATTTGCGATTCGGTATTTGGAAGGGGCGTGTTTAGGGCGTCCCTTCCAAATACTTAATCCGTATGGTATGTATAACTGTTTTGTGACCAAATTCTGGTTGCAAATCAGTAATACTTTACCACCAGTTTAAAACTGGTGGTAACCCATTCGCAAAGGGGAAGGGGTTCCCAAGGGTCCCCTTCCCCTTTGAGAATATTGAAAAAATATATTTTAAGAGCAGGCAGTGGTCCCACTCTAACAAATGAAACTTCAATATTTCATTTTTTCTTTTCAAACGCATCCTGTTTTCCTTCAAGTAAAACGGGCTGCATTTAAAAAAATGTTTTTAAAAAGATTGCTTTATTAAAAAGCAATCACAGACTTGGTGGTCTGCTGACCTAAGCAGGCCACCATCCTTGTGATTCCTAATGGGTCACAAACTGTGACATACCTCATTAATATTCATGAGGTAAGTTGATTTGCGACCCACAAGGAATCTCAATGAGTTTCATACATTAGGAATACCGATTTCCTAATTGCGATCCAGAGAGAAATGCAATTAGGAACTCAGGGCCTGATTTTGAGTTTGGCGCAGTTGCGCCGGCTCACCACCAGCACTGCCGGCACGGTGCGCCAAACCCACGGAAGGACCACCCACTGTATTACGAGTTAAACTCGTGTACGGCGGATGGTCCTTGCCCTTTCCCATGGCGGTGCCTGTAAAACATGCGCCGCAATGGGAACAACAAAAAAGTTCCAGCACGGCATGGACGGTGAAATCCATGCCGTGCTGGAACTTTGTGAGAATACAGACAGGGGAGCACATGTTGTGCCCCCCTAAATGAATTTCCATGGTGGGTGGGGTGACATCGGGCCCTGTAGGGCCCCCTTTGTTCCTGCACCACCAGTTTTTTCATGGCGGTTCTCCTGCCATGAAATGGCTGGCGGTGCAGGAACTCGCAATATGCTCAGCTGGACTGTGCCAGTCCAGCTGAGCATACTACATTGCGGTGCACGTCTGCCACCGCCAGGGAACCGCTGTACCATGGCGCAGCCGGCGGTCCTCCGCCGCAACGACTTTGCAAGTCGTAATGCGGCAGATGGACCACCGCCACTGTGAGTCTGGCATTCTAGTGACTGCCAGACTCGAAATCAGTCCCTCAGTAGTCCTAATGTTTTTTTTTAGAGTTTTATATAGCGCAAACTAGACCCGAAGATATTAGGTATCAGAGCGCTTTACATGAGCACCGGTTTCATTACAGAAGGACACATTCATTTTTTTTTTGTTAGGCACAGGGAGATTAAGTGATTTGCCCAGAATCACAGGATGTTGACCGTCGTTGCAGAGACTCGAACCTGGTTCGCCAGCTTCGAGGTAGACTGCTCTAGCCGTAAGGCTACATCCTCATCTGGCCCAGAATGTGCTTTTGTAACCCAGAATGTCTCTCTTTAAACTCAGTATGCAGTGCTGCATGAGCATTGTGTTATTACAAGCCAGGGAAAAATGTATTTTCCCTTTCTAGCAGGAAGACAAGTTACCCCTTAACCCTTCCCCTCCCACCACCACCACTATTTGGTTATGCCGTTTCCCATATTGTGATGGAATACCCAGAAAACAGGCCGATTTATTTCCAGATGCCCACAGGCTAGTCAGACGTTTTTGTGGGGCCTGGACCAAAAACATCAAGCAGGGCCCTACTGGGTTATCTTTCTTTATGCCAGGAAGCATGAGCGCCTGGTTTTATGTATAAAAGTGTCTTCTCTGGAAAGAAAACACACGTCAGCTCTTGCACATGTTGCCTTCTAGAGGTATTTCTGACTTAGCTGCTTCATCGCTAATGAATAGGGCTTTGCTCTCTCATTGCGTAAAAAACATTTTACAGCAGGACCAAGGGGACCCGGTGCCAAAAAAAAAGATCAGACTTTGGAATGGAAAACATTCTGACATTTCTTCTTTAAAAAAAAAAAGGACTTTGGAACAAAGTTTGGAATATCTAATGCTAAAATGCGTCTTTTATCAAACTATCTATCTGGGCTCTGACTCTGGTATGAGGAGACCCTTCGCTGCCACCATGGTCTCACGGCAGACCTCATGAAAATGCAATAAGCAAACAATGCTGGCGGGTACATTTTGAAGTTGTCCATACAGCTGTTAAAAGGGAGCGCAGACCACGTTGTTGGATCAATAAAAAATGTTACAGTAATCGTGCAATATATTTACAGCTCCTCTATAGTTACATTGTGGCTAGGCGCTGCTGGTTACAGAATTACACAGTGCAGTTACAAACCAATGTTACATTGTGTCCGCCATGTGGCTGTGAGCAGGCACTGAACTACAAACCAACAATGCAGACCCCATGGGCAAACAGCCTGGTCATGTTACTGGACGAATGGAAGCACTGGCCAAAAATATGATTCAAGCACTCGCCCAAGGCAAGTAAAAAGGGTGGAGTCAAGTGATAATCTGCAAGTGTCTTTCAATGCCAGTTGGATCTCTTCCTGTGACATTATGGGTAATTATAAGATAAATGAATAACCTGAAAAACGACACTGTAATTATATTCCCTTATAGTAAAGTACTAGCACAAGAGTAGAATAAGTTAGTAAATAATAGAAAAAAAAATTAAATGTTCCTTTACAAACCATACCTCCATTCCCATGTGATCCATTGTCCTCCACAGGTTGTTGTAATCTAAGTAGGCAATAGGGTTCCATACGGGCGGGAACGCCCCCTTGAAAGGGTATGATTTGCCCTGGAAAAGAGAAAACAACGTGATAAAGTCATCATTTGGAAACACAACACCATGCATCTTAGTAAAACATCACTCAAGAAACACACGGAAAGGGCCTTTTTGGGGATACATTTTTGATCTGTGCTCTTCATCCCAAGGGCTTCACAGACCTCTGTCCTTTTAACACGTTAGACTCCTACATCTCCTAATTTTCCTTTCAAATCATGCACTACTTAATCACAGTTTTCTCACGTGATCCATGAAGTGTAATGCAGGGGCGGGTAGATGTAATGCACCGCTCAACATTCATAATAATGCAGTTGAGCCCACCCGTGATGGCAACTCTGACCTTGGCATTACACTGATGCCTCGAGAATTCCATTCATCACAATACACGTTACCAGTGATGTGCCTGAGGCTCAACTTGTCATGCTGCAATCATCGGCGAGGACAACCACTCAATACTAAGGGGCACATGCATCAAGCATTTTTGTCTTTGCAAATGGGCCGATTCGCAGAATCGACCCGTTTGCGAACGCAAAAAATGCTTTTCAGATGCAGCAAACCCTATTTTGCGATTCGGTAACCTGTTACCGAATTGTAAAATGGGTTTGAGATTCGCTCTTAGGAAGGGGCGTGTTTAGGGCGTGCCTTCCTAATACCGAATCGCATCGGTATGCATGAATGTTTTGTGACCGAAATGCGGTCGCAAAACATTCACATTTTACCACCTACTTCAAGAAGGTGGTAACCCATTCGCAAATGGGAAGGGGTCCCCAAGGGACCCCTTCCCCTTTGGGAATGTTTATAAAACCATTTTTTAAGAGCAGGCAGTGGTCCCACGGACCACTGCCTTCTCTTAAAAAATGAAAAGGAAAACTTTTCATTTTTATTTTTGTAAAGCATCCCGTTTTTCTTTAAGGAAAACGGGCTGCTTTACAAAAAAAAAAAGATTGCTTTATTTAAAAGCAATCAAGGACATGGTGGTCTTCTGACCCCCAGCAGGCCACCATCCCTGTGATTTTTACGATTCATAGGGGGTCGCAAATTGTGACCTACCTGATTAACATTCATGAGGTAGGTCATTTCGATCCCCTATCAATCGCAGAAAGTGTTCAACACATTTTCATGCATGCTGTTTTGCGATTTCCTAATTGCCAATCGCAATGATTCACAATTAGGGAATCGCAAAACGGTGTGTTGATGCATCTGGCCGGGCCGAAGCAGGAATAGACCTTGTTCAAAACTGTTATTAAGGTACTCCAAAGCAACAAAATAAAATCCAAAAAACACTCGGAAGGACACATCAGTAGGGACTTGAAAATCAGAGTATCTAATCTTCTAGAGCCTATTTACCATCACCATCATTAAAGAGCATACTCACTTCAGTATTTTCTTTATAGAATGAGGGGCAGATTTATCAAAATGTCACGCAACGCAGCACAGCAAGGCTACTTGCTGCGCTGCATTGCATGATAGGGAGATGGCAGAAATGCTCCATATTTAACATTGAATGGTGCATTCCTGTCCTCTACTTGTGATGGCGCTCTATGTTCTGCCTAGCGCCAACGCAGGCACCCTTGCTCCATGGTGCAAGGGTGCCAGCATTGCAGGCAGGATTGTTTTTGAGGAGAAAGGGAGGCATTCCTGCACAAATACAATCCTAAGACTTTTCCCTCTTTCAACGTGTGTATTGCAGCACACGTAGAAAGAGGAATAAAAGAGGTGAAATAAGCATATTTCTCCTTGTTAAACCTCCCCAGGGAAGGTATAGAATTTTGACGCATTCCTAGGTTTACAACTCATAGTAAATCTGTGAAAGCACCAACATCGATGGATGGATGCAAGGGAACACCCATGCTCCACCCATGTAATGCCTCCTTGGGGCAGAGTAATGCAAGGCAGCAACTTGTGCTGCCTTGCATTACTCCAGAATAACCAAGCCATGTAGGGTCACACAAGGTGGCCATGCACGGCTTGGTAAATCTCATTCTAGGTTTTGCGTCGCCGTGCCTCCCCTTGCGTAGTGAAAGGGCGACGCAAAACCTTTAATAAATACGCCCCTGAGTGTCCTAAACTCAACCTTTTTTCTTATGGCCGCATCCTTTTGGGAACAACGTTCCCAAGAAAATGGTCTGTCCAATCATGTACGAGGGCTACGTCAAGAATGCAATTAGTGATTTATCACTTTATTGGGGACTAAATCTTCCATGGTACACAATAGCACAGCAAAGTGCCTATCTGCCATGGCATATTGATAAAACATTCTCTATTACAGCTCAACAATTTCAAAAGAATAGTGTGGTTCGGGAAAAGTATTGTGTCACTGAGTGAGCCTAGCGACTGGGGACAGCTTCTTGAAGGCAACCTTTCAAAGGGTTACACAAATTTTAAAGAAATGGGACAAATGGCTCTATTTAAAGCACATTTTCCACGTTTTGTTTTCTAATATGATGGCCATCAAAGGTGGTTGTGAAGAGTGTCTCATGAGTGTATCTAATGCTGTAACCCATCCCTTTCTCTAGCCTCAACCAAGTTACAATTCAGTCTACAGTATCCACTATAGCAACCATTACAGTTCATTGCATTTTAGTGTGGGGGATACCGGGGAAGTGGAATTTCTGAATCAGGCCGGTACTCCTGCACCAAAATCCACCGATTACAAGTTTTCACAACAGAATGAGAAATAAACACCCAGACCCAGAGATACCGGGTCCTTTAGCATGATGTTTTTCCTGATTCCTGGACGAAAACGACAGGCATTTTCTGCCTGCTCTGTACAGGGCGTCAGGTCATGACAGGTTTCATCCTGCCTATGGGGATACTTTATTCCCCCCCCCTGTTGTTGCAGTGTTCAGCTGCCCGTAGCAACTTCCGCTGCAACATCAAAGACAGGTCTGGGTGTCTCTGGAATTTGATGTCTGCAGCCTGCAGACCCAATAATTCCAGACCCAGAGACACTTGTAGTTGAAGGAACAATAATTCCACTCAGAGTAATTGCTCCAGTGAAACTGTTCGACACGTAACAGGCACCTAATCAGTTCACTTCAGTTTACTGTATATTGTCATACTCACACTCACACATCTATTTATTCTCTATGTCATCTCCAAGAAAGTCAATTCTGTAGGAAAAAAAACACATGACATTGCAAACAAAAATAAAAACAAGATCAAATCTAAACAGCACAATGTAAGATAAATGTTAACAATAGCTTCTCCCATTGATGGTCATGTGCCCATGAAGCATATGCACAGTTTTGATTGGAAGTGAAAAGCGTCTTTTGTCTAACTTAGCCTTTCATTCGCTAAGAGTTACATATGATCACTTATTTTTATTTCAAGTCTAGACATTATGAATGAGCTACATAGGAAATATGTCCACCCTAATTTCCCCTGTTCAGAAATGTCCCTCACTTGTTGGCAATATTTCAAGTAGTAATTGTGATCTTAAATCGCCTAAGAAATTCAAAATTATGGAAAATCCTTCCAAAACAATAAATGTATAAAACACTACATTATGACTGTAGTTTTTTTTTTAACTCTCTGGAGTAGATAAAATAATGAAAATAAAATATGTTTATAACTGATAATGTAATCAGGTAGCAAGACTTCCCTGTCTTGAGTTCTCATAAAAGACAATGAAAATTCAAGCTGCTCCTTGCTATATAAATATTTAGGTCAAATAGCGACAAACATGTTTTCTGCAATTATTGTTTAAAAACATGGATTGCTTGTTTAAGGAGGAAGATACAAGGAAGGCAAAGATTAACATGGTAAACTGGTTTCACAGCTTCTCAGGGCAGAGGAGATTTAAGGCTGCTTGTTTCATGACAAGGATCAGGATTCAGATTACAACCTGTCATAAAGAAACACTCCCTGGCCCGCATTATACAAGATATCTTTTGTTTCATGAATCACTTTCCTTAAACAGGCCATATATATATTTTTTTTTAAATGAGGCACTGTCCTCTGGAAGTGATTTATTTGGATAATGCAAGGTTTTGAGAACCTTGGTGGATAGTGTAAACTGAATGAAACAACATGTAAAAGCCCTTTGATCTCACTTGATGGCCTGGGCCTACTCCAAGCCCCCATTTGTTTAATGACGTAAATCATGATCACGGCATACTGTAATGGCTGACTGACATGACTGTTTCTGGTTATTGGCCACTGCAGAGTCAAAATGTTGAGATAAGGGCATAACTGCAACATGAGGCCATGGAAGACAAGGACATCCTTATTACATTCCCCACTTCATCCAATTCAGATCCTCCATTGCGAGCTCGTGAGCTCCCCCAGCTTGTACTCAGCCTCAAAATGATTTTAATAGGCATCTGTCCAGGCTAATACTAAGGTAAATGACTGAGCTCTGTAATCTTCATCCACTGATCTTCAATGGAGAAATAGTGCACCAGCAAGCTGGCAATCACCACTGAGTTCTCAGCAAAGGCTTATCAGAAACGTTTGTGAGGCTCATGTAACAAAAGCCATGCAGGGCCCTTTTCTTGTCTATGACGACACCTATGGATGGTTGAGGTTGCCCGCCTTATCAAGTATATAAGACTAAACCTGCATTAGTGATACATAAATACATTTAGCAGAAGCTGCAGGGGTCTCTGCAAAGTGGCGTGCCAGTGGAAACCAGCTCCGGCTCGTTCTTGCCCATCCCTTTTCACAGCCCTATTTCAGTCACTCGAAAACATCTTTTACCTCAAAGAAATGCTTTGCTGCTTCAACCATATTTCACAAGAGGCTTCCATCAAGAAAGATCTGGGCCACTGAAATCCTCAATTGGCAGTTGCTGCCTGCCCCATAGATGATATTGTGCACCAAAATGGAACTTAGGAATAGCTTAGAAAAATAATGAGGGCTGCAGAGTGATGCTCCACATGACATGGTCCATGTAACAGTCTCTGCCTTTCAACAGTAACTCAAAAGATCTGATCAATACAGTCCCAAGTATAGCAGGTGCTTGGGAATCCCTCTTCCATGCACCTGAATCCTGAATTTTAGCCCAGCAGACTCTGACATTTCATGACAAATCCAGTCCATGTTTCACATTCTCTTCACTGGTCAAGGAAGGAAAGAAACACAAAGTGAATGAACCGGACTATTTGAAGTGGCAGCAGGAGACACACAAAAACAGAAGACACTGTGGATGGGAGAATGCTTAAGAGTCCCACCAATGGAGGGGAGGTGCCACTGCCTAAGACCCTACTATGGGAGGAGAGGCCAAGAGCCAGCCATGTGGTAGGCCACGGAGACACAATTATAGTACCAAATTAAATGGTAAGCAGTAGGGGGTGCTTGTCCAGAGGTACAAGTGCACTCAAAAAGATTGGAACAGTACGATAAAGATGATGAGGAGTTAACGACGCCTGCACTTTAATGTCATTATATTTTCTACATTCCATGGCTAGGTGTAAAAATATAACATCCAGGGATTAATGGATATAAAAACATGCAGCATAATTTATCTTGCACAATGAGATTGTGAAACAAAGATTATAGACTCTATACCAGGGCGGGGTTTATTACAGTGAGTACTGTGGCTGCTTTCCAAAACCATCGGCAGTTTGTCAAGTCAAGGATAACTCATTCTGCTGACACACAAATTAATATGAGTTAGAGTGGTGCAAAGTGATACTGTACAATGTATGAATACAATGCATCGCTGTATGCGTTCAGTATTTAGATAACATTGATTGACTTTCTGTACCCAATTATTTTGGGAAAATAACATCAAGCTGCCTGCCATTCGCCATGCAAACAGCAGTTCATTACAATCTTTTACATATGCTAGTTGGAGGACATGCCAAGCAAGCTTGGGAAAAGCCGTAAAGGGCAACCAAAACCAATCTTGACTACACTTCGGTAAAAAGAACAACACATGCAACACTGGGGTTGCACAACCTTAAAGCGAGTCTGGGCAGCCACCTTGAGTTACCACATTCAGGGGTCAGCAAGAGTGTGCCAGATTTCTGCATGGGGTGCGAACGTTTATTATAGGGGCACTAAAACGTCAAAATACAGTTTTTTTTGTGGTGATTAATTTGTGGACACCATTTCTGGCACCACAAGATCACTGGAAACGTTTTAGAAGCCATCGGTTTTTGCTTCAGATAGAGGACGTTTACAGTGCAACAGACAATCCTGAAAGTACCCATTGTCTCATTGAAATGTGGAACAAAAGCACCCCATGTTCTGTGTCCTCAGAAATTCATGCAAGCTCAGTGATGCTCCCTTTCAAACAATGGCAAAAATCAAGCAAAATTACTCATCCCACAATTCTGTAGGACCTAGAAAAGCATGCATGGATTCTATTTTACATTATAATTCCATTTAGACTATGGCTGCAAAACAGTAAACTTTTAATCGCCAAGGGTTAGCCAACCACTTATGCATTTTTGTACAATTCCACATATAAAAAAATAAATGTCTGCAGGTTTAAGCAAAGTCTTAAGAAATGTATTGAAGGAAAAATATACAATAATAAGCACTCTGTAAGACAGCACTTTGCCTCCCGAGTTGATGAGCAATGCAGTGCTAACTCCTCCCACAATTTACTCACTGTAGTCAACCCAGGATTGGGTACTGCCTTTCTGAATATCTGGTTGTCCCTAAACTTAATCCTGTACTACTCAGGGGTGAGACCAAACCTCCTGATCATGCTTTGCTTCATGTGGAGATAGGACTCAGCCTCTTCTCCCTCTAGTCAAGAGCCTATCTCTCCCTGCTACTGGGATCAGCTCCCACAAGAGCGACCCCCAAGATGAGCCCTCTTTATCCATTGCGCACATAACAAAATCTGATTCACCATCCGAAGGGGTGGGGCAGGAATATAGCCCTACCTAACTGCTGAAGGTCCTGATTTCTTTATGCCCGTGACAGAATTTATGAGCCAGGAAGAGAAATGTGAACTGCACTCTTACCCTCAAAACAAGCCAGTGAGGATCATGCTGAGCCACCGAAACTTGATTACATTTACAAAGACTGCATGCAGTTCATAGCGCAAAGTTCTGAATATGTTATAAAACAGAGAAATTGTTTGCACGCAGGTTAAGGCAAAGGTTATTGTAATAATCCTATCTGAATAGAACACAAGTCATTACTTTAATTGAATGTTTTTCCTTAGGGAAGTAAGGGAAATTCCTTCTTAACATTCACAGGATGTGAAGCCTGATGAGAACAAGGCATTGATTTGCACCTTGTAAGATCTTTCCTGATTATTCACACTGTCAAAGTATTACGTTTTAGGTAGGCTTCAGAGAAGGACATTTCTCCATGGACATTCACTGGTCTTGGGGCCAGACTGAACATTCCCTTCAGGCATCTTTGTTGCCCAGAAGAAGCCATTTTGTCTTTATTATTAAGGTTTAAAAATCTGTGTCTCATCCAATGCTGAATTGTCCAAATGCAGCCCTTCAATTTAAAAGCAGAGTCTTGCTATCCAGCCTAACAACAACCTTATTGCTGTCAGTATATGATAGTGTCCTACAATCAAAAGATCTGACCAGCTCGGACAGAGGACATACATAAGAGTTCAAGAGTATCAGCGAAAGTGATGAACTCTGAGGAACACTGAAAAGGATCCACATTTCGTCAGTACCAACAATGCAGCCTCATCTGAAGAGCCAAACAAGGTGAATACAGCTACCTATACACCAAGGAAAGTGTTGTGAAGTCATACTCAGACATACATCTTTGAGGTACAGAGGGTAACAGGAAATTGTTGTTTCTTGTTCCTCTCTTTAAAGGTCCTGGGCCCATATTAAGTTCTCCAAAGTACTGGAAAATACTAAGTAATCAAACTTGCAGAGTTTTGCTGTAACCCAGTACTAATGACATTCGTGACATGAGGTCTGCTGAAGGTGGCCTTAGGCTTACACATACTAGAATAAACAAAATCACTGCAAGTAAGGCCCAGTGTTGGACTGGATTATCCACTACTCTGTCATGTTATGCTATGTGTATTTGTAAGGCGCACTATCACCCGCAAGAGTATACTGGCACAGAGCAGGTGTGTGTGCCTAGCCCAACCTTGGATAGGTTGGTTAATTGGGAATTCAGGTATTCAGCTTCTTGCAGAATTCAAGAAGAGAGGAGGAGGCTCCGATGTGGCACTGTCACTGCAAGATGAGTTTACCTGAAAGGGTAAGTGAGTGGGATTGTTTCTGTGAATCCATCACAGCCCATGGGACCAAACAAACTGGCCAGCATACTACCCCTTTCAAGCTGCCCCATTTGGTAGTGCCAGTGTGCCCAACAGGCCATTCCAACATTGGCATGGCCTTGGGCTGATGGTGACTTCTCCCCTTCCTTGTGATGCCCATGGTGGGATTTCTGTCTGCTGAAAAATAGCAAAGTGTTTTGAGGCATTTAAATAGCGACTGGTTAACCAAATCAACTGCATTCATAGACCTTTTTTATGGATATGGATTGTACAGATTTAAATTCGTATGAAATAGTTAGCACTAGTGCACGGTGAACTTGATAAAAGCATTTTAATTGGACGTATATCAGCCTTTTCAGTAAATGATATCCTATACCAGTAGCTGTTGGTGATATGTGTCTGATCAATTACTCAGTTCATGAGTATTGAAAAGAAAAGATACCGGGCCCTCTTCTGTCGTTCAACTCAACACCTAACTTGCAGTGGATTCTGAAACCCAATCAACAGCAGCATTTTGATAATGAAATTTCATCTTAGGTAACACGTCCCACTGAATAGTCAAAGGTATGGCCCAATGACACAGATGCTCATTTTCACCAATACAGCTCACCTTTCCTGGCATTGTTATTGCAAATGAAGGTGATCTCGTGGAGGTCCACACATTCTTGAGAAACACACACATTTCCTAATTTGATGCACCTTCTTTCAACAGCAACATCGTACCATACCCTCACAGAGCTGGCAAGAGTCAGGTGCAGGTTCAACAAAGGGCGTGAGCCTTACAACGGATGACCTTTGGATTTTACAACTTCACCATTATCAAAGTTCAAAAAAGGGAGCACCGGTCAGCCAACTAACAAGTATTGGAAAAACCAATTGGTCATGCATTGGCTGAAAGCCTTTTAGCTTTGTAGATGCTCGTTTTGTTTTGACATTGCTTTTGTAAAAATGCATTGCTGCTGGGCCCCGCCAATACATAAAAAAAATGCCTTATCAAAAAATATTTTCTGTTTTAAAAAGCACACATTGCGATAGTAGCCTCTGGAGTACAGGGACCTAATTTATCTGTGGATGTGCTTCTCCTGAACGAGCAGAATGCTGTCACTTACAGCAGGGCCGGACTGGGAAACAAAACCGGCCCAGGCAAAGTGCTCAGCCGGCTCCCCGGGGGGGTTGGGGGTGCGGCCGAGCTGTTTGCCAGGGCCGGTTTCAGCCGATTTTGTTACAGGGGCCGATATTGCAGCTATGCTTCAAAAACGGCCCTGTAACAAAAACGGCCCCGCAGGGGCCCAAAACCGGCCCCACCCTGGCGGCCCACCGGGGAAATGCCCCGTGCCCACTAAGGCCAGTCCGGCCCTGACTCACAGGAAGTTAGCCAATGGCTAAAGTGAGCTGACCAACTGCTGCATGCTGTAGTGTTTGGAAGAAAAATGTGACTGGCATAAACAGAAGGATGAAGAGGTGTGGGGAAACCGCCATAAGTAAGTATATTATGTATACAATTTTAGAAAAAAATCTAAAGGTCTTGGCTAACACCAGCCCTAAAAATGGAAAGGAACACAAACGGAATACTGCATGAATGAAAACTAAAGGTATAGTGACTAAAATAATCGTGGATAGGTGTGGACACCGACTATTCCTCATCCTTGGTAGATGTTTCAGTGCTCACCCAATGATAGAAAAAAGGCACTGGTGAGTGAAATATGCAACAGAGGAGAGTGAGAGATACACTGAATATCTGTGCATGCGCCGTCTCCTGCCCGCAAGTGAATTAAATCTGCACACAGTTTCCTGAGTTAGTAATGAGCTGAGGTTGAACCTAACTCCTCAGTCGCTTTAGCACAAAATGCATTCTGTTTTATTGCCGTGCACTCAAATGTAACATTTAGTGAGCTTGATTCTCTTGTTGGTTTGATATAAAATAAACCTATCTCAACCATTTCCTATGAACTGACAAGTGCTGAGGTATGCTCTTTAATCTTGGCCAGCGGTGGTTAAAGATTTACTCTGATTAAGTTCTGGGCGTGCCAGATGTCTAGTTTTATGGGCATGGAGTCAAGGTCTAGGGTGCTCTAAAAGTTAATTATTAAGAGAAACGATATACTGTTTGCTGGGGCAAGATATCTGAACATGTGAATGTTGCTTCAAAAGTTATGCACCTGCATTCGCAATTTGCAATGCCTCTCTTAAGAGAGTGATATCAAAAAAAGATGAATCAAGCTAGACAAAACTCAGCAAAGACAGGACAACCTAATCTAACATTTACCAGTTGGATTATTCACGCACATCATTTGTACTTAGCCTTGCCCAAGGCTACTGTACACAAGCAACGTCTTGGCCACAAGACAGGTTAACACACTATTAGGCAATACTTGCTGCAGGGCCAGGCTCACATGCACAAATCATTGGGATGCAAGAAATGCTACTTTTGCCTCCTGGATCCTTAGTGTGTGTTCTCTGTCCTTTAAGCATTCATGAGTATCTCTCAGTGGCCACTTGTCTGGTTCATTTAGCTCATATGCAGCACTCCAAAAGTACTCAAGCAGTAAAACGGATATGTGTAGTAACCAATCATTGATAACATGCTGCAGCCACAAACCCTTCAAAATTAAAATACCTCGTATTTACTGACGAATCCCTGTTTGCTGACCCTAATGTATTGCTCGGCTAATCTATGAGATCATGTATAGATCATTACATTTATATGTTAACCCACGATTATGGTAATAGGTCTAAAGTTTATCATCAACAGGTAGACGGTAGAAAAAATATCTATATACTAATATACAGCAAATGAGTTTAGTATAAAGGAGTATATATGCACATATAATGCCTAGTGTAGGAATTTAGGGCCAGATGTACGACTCGCAATTTGTGACTTGCAAAATGCAATGTACAACAGTGACTCAGACACTGTTTACGATTCCCAATGGGGTCGCACATTGCATGCCTCATCAATATTCATGAGGCAAGCGCAACTTGCAACCTCATTGGGAATGGCAGACCACCATGTCTGTGACTGCTTTTTCAATAAAGCAGTTTAATAAAAAAAATGCATTTAAAAAAGAAAAATGAAACTTTTCAGTTTAATTTTTAAAGGGCAGGCATTGGTCCCTGGGACCACTGCCTGCTCCTAAAAAATATTTTCGCACCCACTCACAAAGGGGAAGGGGTCCCCTGGGGATCCCTTCCCGTTTGCGAATGGTTAACCACCTACTTGAAGTAGGTGGTAAACAGCGAGTGTTTTGCGACCGCAAATGCGGTCGCAAAACAATGGTGCATACCATTTGGACTCCCTATTAGGAAGGGACGCCCTTGGCACACCCCTTCCTAATAGCGAGTCGCAAACGCTATTTTGCGAGTCTGTGACTCACAAAATAGCTTTGGTACATACCACCACCAATTTTTGCAGTCGCAAAATGGTAGAATACCCTTTTGCGACCGCAAAAAACAGTTGTACATCTGGCCCCTAATGTTTTATTTATTAGCTCTGCGCTAGCAGTCAGTTTTCAAGTAAACAACCTAATAAATAAGTAAACGTAAAAAATCGAATTAGAAAAATATTCTATTTCTGGGTTCTGTCCCAACAGGTAAAATATTAATTTTATTTGGGTGGTTTGAGTAACATCAACATTCCACTTAACTTCGCTAGTAAAAGAAACAAAGCGTGGAACCACTCTCATCTAATTATAGGGATCATGGGTGACTTAGGCCCTAATTATTGGATGACCTAGAGGCAGTACGATATTTATTGTACCTGATAAACAGCACCTAGACACCTTGTGCTCTGAAATGGAGCTGGGAGATTTATGACCTGATTGTTTCACATGGCTGGGACACTGTTTATCACGGCAACCTGGTTATCCACCAGATCCAGTTTTTAATGTGAATCGGTGGTTGCCTGTGGGCCCCACCAGCACCTTTTTTTGTGGGTACCGGAATTGCTTGTCGTCATCCCATTGGAGGCAATCCCGATCTGACCAGGAGAACCTATATATGATTCATCCCTGACAATGGAGTGACACTAAACTAGTTCCTTCAACTGGCCAAAATCAAGTACTGTGCCAGTGATACAATCCGGCCATCACCTGCAGCAGTACTGCCTCACAGAGGGAGGAAACAGTCATAGTAGCTGATGAGCAAAGTCAGACTGGTAAGATAGTCAGGTATTCCGATTTCCAGCCTCCTAGGCATCAGTGACCTGGTTATGAGATTTGTCCACTGGCCAGTGTGTGAGTGGAGTGGAAAAACTGGACAGCATCTCCGTTGCGGTGTTGTGCACACCAGTGGTGTGGATAGGTAATGAGGGTCGCAAGCTCTGGGAACAAGCAGCATTCTCCACTGGTAGGGTCAGGCAGCATGGAAGTGTGCAATACATTGCACACAGTTGCCACTGCGCAGTCCCACAGTCTATCCCAGCTTAGCAGAGACATTGTGGTCAGATGTAATCATATGCATATGTCACAAAATAGATTCAATGAAGAACCGTGTGCCACTATTGCACTCAGCTGCAATGAAGTGACTACTACAGCTAACATAAAAATCATGGTCTGTTTTGGATCGCATTCTGTGGGACGATGACAACAGAACCAGTTTGCTACAAAAAAGTGCTTGTGGGCCCCACAGGCTTCTGCTGGCACAAATTAAACAATGAGTATAACACATTTAAGGCAGTACCTATAAAGGTGGAATGATATTAACAACATCACTTTGATTACATAGTAACTATAAATGTACCGTAAAAAAAAAACACATGACACAACACAATAAGCACACTAAAGGAGTGATTCACATAGACAAATATGTATGTGTAGATTTCCTCAAGTGCAGATCTACTTTTACACCTAGGTGTATCTCTCTACTTTTTTGGTATTCACCATTTCTGAGAGGAGATTAACACTTAAGTGTAGGCCTACTTGTCGCCACTCTCATTAATGTGGGGGTGGACACAACAGAATTTACAGGTCGAACATTACTAGTAGTCACTTTTCGACTATTGGTGGACATCTCCGCCACTGGGGTGGAGATCTCCCTAAGGAATAGTATAGGCAAAATGTGATAAAGTTTATTATTTTTTAAATACAAAATATTGTAAAATAATGTACTATATGTTATACACATAGGGGCCGATTCCGATCTCGGCCGGTAGGGCTCCGAATCGGATTCGGCTTTACCGGATCCGATTCGGAGCCCTGTTTCCCGACCGAATCGTACGCGGGTCCGGCCGAGCGAGTACGATGCGGACTCGCCGACCGACTCGTCCGGGTGTCCCGACCGCTCCGACCGACTCGTTCCCGGCTCGAACCGCACCGACCGACTCGCTCGGACTCGACTCGCACCGCGCAATGGAGACGTTCCCCGGCCGGGTAAGTACGATGCGCGCCGCGAGCAGTCCGACCGAGCCGCGCACTCCGGCTCGAAAGAGCTGTCGGAGCCGTACTTTGGGGGTCCGTGTCGGACCCCCTGTATGCGTAGCCGCGCGAGTCGCACACAGGGGGGACCCATGGGTCCCCCCTACCTGTGCATGTACGGCGCGAATCGCTTCGCCGCGTACCCGCTGTAGGGGGCGCACTTGTCCGACTCGCACCCATTGAGTCAATGGGAGCCCGCGTACGCGTTGTACGACAGGCTCCCATTGACTTCAAGGGGAGTCCGACCGACTCGTGTCCGATGGCATACGTGCGCATCGTACTCGTTCGGTCGGACTGCACGGGTCCGATTCGGTCGGAAATCTCTCCGGGTCCGGCTCGGTCGGAGAGATTTCCGGCCCGAATCGGAATCGACCCCAGAGTATAGTGTAAAATATTAATATCAAAGTGAAGCTAATATAATAAAATGAAAGAGCACACTAACTCCTCAAATTAAATATGTATTAAATAATAAAATAATGTAAATACATTAATGTAATTCTTGGATGATAATTTTTAAACAATACTTTAAAAAATAATCTGACTATCTTTACTATTTCCATTTGTATTTATTTGGACTAAACCTGGCTTAAACGTTATGTATCAATTAATTGAAACACTTTTTTACATTTTTAAAAATAAGTTTAAAAAAGAATTTTTAAGTGTATTATTGTCCTAAAATCGTAATAATACTGAATTTCTATAAGTACATTTATATATATATATATATATATATATATATATATATATATATATATATATATATATATATATATATATATATATATATATACTACTGGCGGTCGCCAGTAGATAGTTATAGTTACAACCTATTATCCATAGGAAATCCGCGACATTCTATTTGAAATAACTCTCTTGCCGGTTGACGTATCTTCGCAAAATTTTCAAACTTTATGGCCCGCTCCGGTCCGCTCCTACCCTGAAAGTCTCGGGTGGATTCGTCAAGCGGGGGCCGAGAAAAAAGGGGAGTCCCAAAACGCGTTTTCCCCATGCAATTTTCCATAGGAAACTTTAGACACGGCTACAGCCCGAACTGCTGAACGGAATTACACCAAATTTGGCAAAGAGGTAGTTCTTGGTTCAGAAAGAACCCTTTTGTTAAATGGTGTAAATCCGTTCAGTAGTTGCTGAGAAAATCCAAAGTAAAAAGATAGTGATATCTATGGCCGCGTCGGATTCGCGCACCCTCCCGATCACGAGCTGCATGCTAATTGGCTGTCAACACTCCAAATCAGGAAGTGTTGGCAGCCATTTTGTCCCTCGGTAGAACCGAGGGACAGAAACAAGTGCGCAAAGCGCACAAAGAGGGCAGGGTAGAAACACCCTGACCCCTAGGTTTGCTCAGGGGGTCCCACAAGGACCCCCTGGGCAAAAAAAAAAATTTTTTTAAAAATCGACAGGATGCGCTCAGGGTGCGCGAATCCTGCCGAAAAAAATCGAAGCGCGGTCTCCGCGCTTCGATTGTATTTTGCCCCGGGTGGCCCAAGTCCAGGGGGCATGGTGGGGGGGTTAATTTTATGTGTGGGGGCCTCAAAGGGCCCCCAAGCCCCGGGGACCGCCACCCCCGGGGCTTTATTGAAAAATGGTGCGGGAGGGCTCTTCTGCCCTCCCGCAGCCCCGGGACCGCCACCCCCGGGGCTTCTTTTTAATTTAAATAAGGTGTGTGGGGGCTCCAGCCCCACATGCCCCGGGGACCACCACCTCCCCGGGGCACTTATAAAGTAAATGTGGGGGTCCATTACGGACCCCCAGAGCCCCGGGGACCACCACCTCCCGGGGCTGTGTAATTTAGGGAGGGGGGCCGCGCGGCCCCCTCCTGGAGCCCTTGATGGCCCTGGGGACCGCCACCCCCCAGGGCCGGCTCCTGCAGTGTCCCGGGGTGCCTACCCCCGGGACACTGCTGTTTGCAATGACAGGACGGGAGCGGCAGCTGCTCCCCATGTGTAAAAGCAATGCCGGCTCCCGTAGGACACGGGGAGCCGGCGGGACTGTGGGGGGTTTGGGGACCCCCACAGTCCCCAACGAGAGCCAGGCCCCGGGGGATGGGGTCCCCGGGGCAAGTAGTGGCCCGGGAGGGGGCCACGCAGCCCCCTCCCCAAAGTTTAAAAAAAATAAAAAAAAGGGTATGGCCGGCCCCGGGGATGGGGTCCCCGGGGCCTTAAATGGCCAGAGGAGGGGGCCACACAGCCCCCTCCAAAGAATAAAATTAAAAATAGAGGCCATGCCCCGGGGATGGGGTCCCCGGGGCCAATACAGGCCCAGGGAAGGGGGGCCACGCGGCCCCCTTCCCGTTTTTTATAAAAATTTTAATTACAAAAAAAGGAGTAAGGCCCTGGGGGATGGGGTCCCCAGGGCCCAAAAACAGGAAAAAGGAAGGGGGGCCACACAGCCCCCCTTCAGGCGACAAAAAAAAAACAAAAAAAAAAAAAAACGATCGGGCCCGCAGGCCCCGCCCCCTTCCTTCACCACTCTGCAAACGCACCCCCTGGCGCGTTTGCAGAGGGGGAACTAATTCCCCTTGAATACTGGGGGTCCCTGGGGGCCAACTAGCCCACCAGGAACCTCCAGTATGCGCCAGGGGGCTGCTTTGCAGAGAGGTGTACAGAGGCCACGCCCCTTTTTACTCCTCTCTGCAACGCAGCTCTGTGGCGCTTTTTGGAGGTATATGGTGGGCTAGTTGGACTCCGGGGACCCTCAGGATTCAAGGGGACTTAATCCCCCAACTTAAAACGCGCCACGGGCGTGTTTGCACAGTGGTGAAGGGAGGGGCGGGGCTTCAGGTGACATGTGTGCAAACAGGCCCCGTGGCGCGTTTTAAGATGGGGAATTAAATCCCTTCAATCCTGAGGGTCCCTGGGGGCCAACTAGCCCAACAGGTACATCCAGAAAGCGCCACATAGCTGCGTTGCAGAGAGGTGTAAAAAGGGTGTGGCCTCTCTACACGTCTCTGCAACGCAGCCCCTGGCGCATATTGGAGGTTCCTGGTGGGCTAGTTGGCCCCTAGGGACCCTCAGGATTCAAGGGGACTTAATCCCCCAACTTAAAACGTGCCACGGGGCGCGTTTGCACAGATGTCACCTCAGGCCCCGCCCCCTTCCTTCACCATTGTGCAAATATTCTTCTAAAATCATCCGAAATACGAATTCCGATTTACTCACCTGTTATAAGGAGAGACCTCAGTGCTGCATCTTTCAGCCCAGTACTGGTCCTGAAAAGTAATTTTAACCGTACTTACCAGTAACTTGAATTTCCTTCCATAGGATATCATTGCCTGCTTTTTGCTGAAAGTTTCTAAGTGTTGATTTTTGAAACATACAAATATTCCTCTAAAATCAGCCGAAATACGAATTCCGATTTACTCACCTGTTTTCAGGAGAGACCTCAGTGCTGTATCTTTCAGCCCAGTACTGGTCCTGAAAAGTAATTTTAACCGTACTTACCAGTAACTTGAATTTCCTTCCATAGGCTAACATTGACTGGTTTCACTTGGAAATTCTTCTAAGTGTGGAGTTTTGGAACTTTAAAATATTCATCTAAAATCAGCCGAAATACGAATTCCGATTTACTCACCTGTTATAAGGAGAGACCTCAGTGCTGTATCTTTCAGCCCAGTACTGGTCCTGAAAAGTAATTTTAACCGTACTTACCAGTAACTTGAATTTCCTTCCATAGGCTAACATTGACTGGTTTCACTTGGAAATTCTTCTAAGTGTGGAGTTTTGGAACTTTAAAATATTCATCTAAAATCAGCCGAAATACGAATTCCGATTTACTCACCTGTTATCAGGAGAGACCTCAGTGCTGCATCTTTCAGCCCAGTACTAATCCTGAAAAGTAATTTTAACCGTACTTACCAGTAACTTGAATTTCCTTCCATAGGATATCATTGCCTGCTTTTTGCTGAAAAAGTTTCTAAGTGTTGATTTTTGAAACATACAAATATTCCTCTAAAATCAGCCGAAATCCGAATTCCGACTTACTCACCTGTTATCAGGAGAAAACCCAGTGCTGCACCTTTTAGCCCAGCACTGACCCTGAAAAGTAATTCTAACCGTACTTACCAGTAACTTGAATTTCCTTCCATAGGCTAACATTGACTGGTTTCACTTGGAAATTCTTCTAAGTGTGGAGTTTTGGAACTTTAAAATATTCCTCTAAAATCAGCCGAAATACGAATTCCGATTTACTCACCTGTTATCAGGAGAGAACCCAGTGCTGCATCTTTTAGCCCAGCACTGACCCTGAAAAGTAATTTTAACCGTACTTACCAGTAACTTATATTTTCTTCCATAGGAATCCATTGTCTGGTTTTCAGCAAAAAAGTTTCAAAGTGTTGATTTTTACAAACTACAAATATTCCTTAAAAATCGCCTGTATGACTTAAACGCATTCTTTCAACTGTTTACAGGAGATGCACCAGTGCTGGATCCAGGATCCAACACTGAGTAAGAAAAAGTAACGATAACAGTTTTTACCTGCTAAGTGAATTTCCTTCCATAGGATAACATTGGTGACTATATGAGAAAAAGTTTCTAAGTGTCAACTTTTAAAATACAATAATATTCCTTAAAAATCAGTACTGTAACCAAAACGCTTTTACTCAACTGTTTACAGGAGATGTCCCAGGACTGAATCTAGGATCCAGTCCTGTGGTTAGAAAAGTAATCCATAAAGTAACTAATTGCATTTAACTAGAAATTCACATTGAGCTGAATGTTGCATTGTGTTTGAAAATGTGTTGCCCATTGCAACAACTGTAACTACTGTACTTAAAAGTCTATTGCCTATGTGCAAAGTATTTAAACTAAAGTAATTCATTCTGAGAAAGTATTTTTGTAATGTAATGTATAATGTAATTACAATGTAATTTAAAAAATAAAATATGTAAAAAAAATTGTTTCTAAATATGTAGTAAATCAGTATGAAAAAAATTAATATAACAATTAATACTTTAAAATATTGTCATTTACAAAACCTTTGGAATTCACTGAAAAAACCGAAGGTTTCAGGCACGTTATAGTTAGAAATTAGCATTTTAAAAACCTTTGAAATTCACTGAAAAAACCATAGGTTTCAGACACGTTATAGTTACAAATTAGCATTTAAAAAACCTTTGAAATTCACTGAAAAAACCATAGGTTTTAGGGACAGTTATAGTTACTTGGACATTTCACTCGTACAAAACCCGTGAAATTCCCCCGTTATAGTTAGTTCAGCTAACTATAACTTGCGCCCGCAATGCACTGCTGATGACGTCACATATTACATCACTCATGACATGGTCAGTGACATCACTGATGACATCTCAAATGACATCACTGATGACATCATCCACGTGATAATCTGATGCAGCTCCTCACACCCTAATATAACCTTTGATACACCCAATCTAAATTACAGACTGCCATTCGCAAAACTATAGACACTCCAACACCAATAACTACATACCCACTCACTGATTCTTAGGTCTACACACACACATCCACTCACTCACCCGTACAGTCACTCATACTTATGGTCACTCAGTACAGGACTATCATATGCACTCTTACTCCTATATAGACACTCAAACACCGCCACTCATCCATAGAGGTACTCACACACCTAGTCAGTCATGCAAATAATTAAACACACTGCCATTTACTCACCTATACAGTTATACACACACCAGCTCACTTAATCATACAAATACTAGCACATTGTTACGCTCTTATACAATCACTGATACAAGCACACACTCATCCATACAGCCACTATCACAATCACTCACTCTCGCTTATAGCTATTTATATACTCCAACACACATATATACTGGCTTTCACATATGTAGTTACTCACACATGTACCACTGGGACATACATTCACTCACTAACACACTCTTACACACACTTACCCACCCATACAGTCTATCACAGATGCACTCTTGAAACCATCCACCCAGTGAATCACCCACTCACACATCTATGCACAGAGTCGCACACACCCCACCCACACAAACACTCAGGCACCCATACAGATACTCAGACAACCAATCAATAACTCATATAGACACTCATGTAGCTATTCACAAACCCATGCAGCCACTTACACAGCAACAGACAGACGGATACAGACATTCACCCAGTTTAGTCACTAACCCATGCATTCAGTAAGATACGTTAAATCACTCACTTATAGAGTCAGTCACGCACCTACTAAATCATCCATACAGACACTTACACACCCACTCATTCTTCAATAAGTCTTTTCCTATATATATAAAAAATATTTCAACTTTACAGAAACACACAGTCACTGGATGATGTCATCAGTGATGTCATTTGAGATGTCATCAGTGATGTCATCAGTGATGTCACTGACCATGTCATGAGTGATGTAATATGTGACGTCATCAGCAGTGCATTGCGGGGGCGCGAGTTATAGTTAGCTGAACTAACTATAACGGGGGAATTTCACTGGTTTTTTACGAGTGCAATGTCCAAGTAACTATAACTGTCCCTAAAACCTATGGTTTTTTCAGTGAATATATATATATGTCAAAACGTTGCCCTCAAGCATAAGGACGCCACTCCACAAGGATGCAGAACTTTTTGTGCACTTATAAAGAACTATGGACTTGATAACTGCATTATGATGACTGATATTAGATTGAGGGGTTTTGAGTGTATAGGATTATTCGTTTAACATGTGTTGTTATGGAAATACTGAGCTGTTTTAGATGTATTTTCTTATTGAGGAGTGAAAAATTATGAAAAACCATCATACACACTTTTATATGATACTCATGGTTGTTTTTGAAAAAGAGAAAATTAGAACTGCAAGACAATAAGGGCTAATTTTTCTATTGATGAATTTGAGGTCATGGATAATATGTGTTGCAGGAAGTATATTTTCTTGTAAAAAGGCATTAATGCACTAGCACTTTTTCAACTCTGAACTAAGAGAGTTTAAATAGGCACCATTCTATACCGATGAGGGAGTATTTATGTGTGGTAGGAATTATATTTTTTGGTAGAAAGAATTGATGCACTAACACTTTTTCAACTTTCAATAGAGAGAGATTAAATGGGCGCTCTTTTATACCAATGAGGGAGTACTCAATGGAGCACATGTCACTTTATGGGAATCCCGGAGTTGGATCGATTTATTGCACGTGACACTTTATTGAGAATTCTCAGGTAATAGGGAAACTACATTGAGGAACTTCTGGTATTGTTACAAGGGAAGGGAAGAAATAGAATTTTATCGCTGTAGCATCAACTATTTAATTGTTTATACTCAGATGTAGCTCCGTTTCCTATAGGGTGCGAGTGCTACTTTTTACTCAATGGGAAGTGCAATAGGGAGAAACATTGATGAATTGTGCATTTGTTCGTTGATTGATTTTAGCCCTTATATGTTGATAACAATGTAGTTTTTGATACAGAAAATGTGTGTTGTGGGACAAAAATATAGTATCATCAAATAAAGTACATTAAGGATGGAACATATAAAAAAAAAAAAAAAAAAAAAATGATACTTGTGCAAGTGTTTAAAAATCTGACATGATTGTTAAAAGAGCTCCTTTGAATTTTTTGATGTAGTGACCACAAATGGCGGGGAATCCTTGCCATAGTAAAGTGTTGAAAGGTATCGTTTTAGTTGTGCTTAGGGTTATGGACATGAAAGAAGGACATGTGTTATAATGGGTGCAATGTCTAACCCACAGTGACCCAGTAGAAGGCAACTCGCCGAAACGCGTTGGTCCGTACATTGTAGAGAAGAGGACCACTTTCTATTGCATTATGTTTTGAACTTTAAATAAATAATTAATTTTTGCAACTAATTTACCTGGACGTCGGAGTTTTATGGTGATTGTTGGACGGGTGCCGCCGTATGAACGGGTGTCCAGGAGAGTGAACGCCCAATGGAGAGATATATATATATATATATATATATCCCCGAAAGTTACTTCAGCAAGTAAGGCCGCACTCCGTCACAGGTAAGGAACCATCCTTTATTTGAAAAAGACAGGCAGCTTCTGATCCCGTATTTCAGTCCTCTTGGCTGACGCGTTTCAAAGAAATCCTTTCTTCTTCTTCAGAGCCAAAGTGAGCAATTGGGAATTCTGTGCGTGACCCCAGGATACTGCGTGCTCATCAGATTACACATGGGCCTCCGGTGTGCCCCTTCATTTAAATTCATTCGCATTGCACGCTGGTAGCTGAAGTCATTATTTATGCATAATTTTTTCCCTCCAGTGGGTTCCAATGCTCACTGTGATACAAGGACAGTTCAAGCAGCCCCCATTGAGCCTCCGGATCAGACTCTGCCTGGCTGATTTAGCAAACCTGTAGCGCCGCATTCAAAATGAATTTTCACCTCGAGTGGCCCCACATGTGTTGTCAGAGGGGGGTGCGTCGCCTCCACGGCCTGAAGTCGCCGTGCAACATATCCCCGAAAGTTACTTCAGCAAGTAAGGCCGCACTCCGTCACAGGTAAGGAACCATCCTTTATTTGAAAAAGACAGGCAGCTTCTGATCCCGTATTTCAGTCCTCTTGGCTGACGCGTTTCAAAGAAATCCTTTCTTCTTCTTCAGAGCCAAAGTGAGCAATTGGGAATTCTGTGCGTGACCCCAGGATACTGCGTGCTCATCAGATTACACATGGGCCTCCGGTGTGCCCCTTCATTTAAATTCATTCGCATTGCACGCTGGTAGCTGAAGTCATTATTTATGCATAATTTTTTCCCTCCAGTGGGTTCCAATGCTCACTGTGATACAAGGACAGTTCAAGCAGCCCCCATTGAGCCTCCGGATCAGACTCTGCCTGGCTGATTTAGCAAACCTGTAGCGCCGCATTCAAGATGAATTTTCACCTCGAGTGGCCCCACATGTGTTGTCAGAGGGGGGTGCGTCGCCTCCACGGCCTGAAGTCGCCGTGCAACATATCCCCGAAAGTTACTTCAGCAAGTAAGGCCGCACTCCATCACAGGTAAGGAACCATCCTTTATTTGAAAAAGACAAGCAGCTTCTGATCCCGTATTTCAGTCCTCTTGGATGACGCGTTTCAAAGAAATCCTTTCTTCTTCTTCAGAGCCAAAGTGAGCAATTGGGAATTCTGTGCGTGACCCCAGGATACTGCGTGCTCATCAGATTACACATGGGCCTCCGGTGTGCCCCTTCATTTAAATTCATTCGCATTGCACGCTGGTAGCTGAAGTCATTATTTATGCATAATTTTTTCCCTCCAGTGGGTTCCAATGCTCACTGTGATACAAGGACAGTTCAAGCAGCCCCCATTGAGCCTCCGGATCAGACTCTGCCTGGCTGATTTAGCAAACCTGTAGCGCCGCATTCAAAATGAATTTTCACCTCGAGTGGCCCCACATGTGTTGTCAGAGGGGGTGCGTCGCCTCCACGGCCTGAAGTCGCCGTGCAACATATCCCCGAAAGTTACTTCAGCAAGTAAGGCCGCACTCCGTCACAGGTAAGGAACCATCCTTTATTTGAAAAAGACAGGCAGCTTCTGATCCCGTATTTCAGTCCTCTTGGCTGACGCGTTTCAAAGAAATCCTTTCTTCTTCTTCAGAGCCAAAGTGAGCAATTGGGAATTCTGTGCATTAATTCATTCATAATAATATGGGTCTGCAAGGTTTGAACTGGTGAAAACCTGTTGGCAGCACGAGAGATTGAACAATGGAAACCGGCCTGACCCCTTGAGGCCCACTGGAGGGCTTGGATAAAAACATTGAAATAACACTTTTGAAATATCGAACTGCCAGAGAAACGGACCCCACTGAAGGGGAAGAATTGGCGCAGCATTAAGACTACCACTCCCATCATGCAGTAAGAAATTACTCACCTTTGAGCGACCCACTGAGGGGCCAATTAATTAGGCATGTGAAAAGAGTGAATGAGTGCTGCGCAGAATCCGTGGCTGTCAGTTGTGTTTCCCCATGAAGAAGAAGCAGGAGCTTTGAAACGCGTCGGGATGTACATAATTACATAATAAGCCACATGTCTAATTAAAATTATACGTTGTATGGAATTGGGCTCGAGCATCTTTTGTTTGATCAACATTGGATTTGTGTTTGAATATATATATATATATATATATATATATATATATATATATATATATATATATATATATATATATATATGTATTTAAATGTTTGTACATTTAGTATAAGTTACATGTACATTTAGTAATAAGTTAGCAGCTGCACACTCCTGGTCTTGCAATGTGCTCAGTTTATTCTATTACCATCGCACAGAATGCTTGACGTGTTTCGGCTACGCTGTAACCTTGCTCATGTGTCGATATAATTTAATTATCAACATCATTAAAATATAACTGAATGAATTAATGCATCTTTTTTAGAGTATGTGGTTAAATAAAATCTTTACACATTAACACTATAATATTAGTACTCCTTACACAAAATACAGGGTATACCACGCACAATTAATTCCAAATTCTTTTAATGCAACTACCATGGTACCTGTTGTGTTAATCCTAAAATCCTCAAATGTATGATTGTTAAATCCAGATGGGTATGTAACCAGGCAGTCCGAAATCATTCTGCAGTTACTCGGTCTTCGATTGATAAAAACATTTAGAATACATGATCTTTCAACGTTTATACGTTGGAAACCAATGCTCAGACATTCAGTCTTCAATCAGTTAAAACTTTTTAAAATACATGCTCATCCAAAGTTTATACAATTGGGTAGCAACAATTAAACCTAGGAATGGTATTCTCTAGTTTTGTTTTGTTCAGCTTTTAAATCTGTTCAACCTAATATTAAGATATTTCCCAAATCGAGCCATATCAGCTGAGGTAAAACAAAGTGATATTGCCTTCTCACGGATGCGATTTCCATTCTGTGAGAACATGGGTTTCAGAAGACTGCGCTAGGCGGTCCCATATTCTGGACAGCAAAGAAGTAGGTGTATTAAGGATTCTTTTTTGTAATTACAAAATCTACATTTTGGAATGGTGTTATATCTATTTTTGCACTTTGGCTGAAGGTCATTGATTGTTAGAATCAGGAACCTGGCAAGCATAATGCATAATGTTTCTCCTATATGCCCAACTCAATTAATCTTTCAAATTATATTGTAAATGTGGAGTTTCATATGACTGCAAGATAGAGCTATCTCTATGTGGTTGCAAGGATAATGAATCAAATTCTCTTGATGTTGCTGCACTCTGTTTATCAAAATTTGTTTCAGGGCCGAAAAAGAGAACCTGCTTGATCTTAAGTTATCTAAGTTCAGATCAAAATCAGTGCTTGCCATGTGTCAGTATCCAGTACATTCAATATCTGGTCAAGTAAAAATCTCTTGCGGTACTGCTTTAGCATTTAGAAATTAGCACTTACATACTAGGGGGTCGATTCCGATTCGGGCCGGAAATTTCCCCGACCGAGCCGGACCCGGAGATATTTCCGACCGAATCGGACCCGTGCAGTCCGACCGAACGAGTCCGATGCGTCCGTATGTTATCGGACACGAGTCGGTCGGACTCCCATTGAACTCAATGGGAGCCGGTCGTACAACGCGTACGCGGGCTCCCATTGACTCAATGGGTGCGAGGCGGACAAGGGCGCCCCTACAGCGAGTACGCCGCGAAGCGCCCGCGGCGTACACGCACAGGTAGGGGGACCCTTGGGTCCCCCCTGTGTGCGCCTCGCACGGGTACGCGTACAGGGGGTCCGACACGGACCCCCAAAGTACGGCTCCGACAGCGAGTTCGAGTCGGACGGCGCGAGTCGGTCGGAGCGGTCGAGGTGCGCATCGTACTTACCCGGCCGGAAAACGTCTCCATTGCGCGGTGCGAATCGGGTCCGACCGAGTCGGTCGGAGCGGTACGGTCCGGGTACGAGTCGGTCGGAGCGGTCGGAGTCGCCCGGACGAGTCGGTCGGCGAGTCCGCATCGTACTCGCTCGGCCGGACCCGCGTACGGTTCGGTCGGGTAACAGGCTTTCGCATGGCTTTTTTCCCGACCGAATGGTATTGGGTGCGCCTCCGACCGAGATCGGAATCGGCCCCTAGGTCTTGTTTTAATAATCCAAATTCCAGTCGAATCTGAAACAGTCGGGTGTACTGTGGTAGCTGAAAGATATGTCTTTAAGTGATACACTGCAGCTTGTCTAGGATAGAGTCCATTTTAGACGTCAAGGCTTTTTGACTGTATGAGAATGTTGATATCAGTTTGGACTTTATTACCCTTATGACAGCTTCTGCTGATGGGCTATATAACTTTGCAATTTAGATGGCATAATGCAAATATTATGTTGCTTGCTTTTTTCTCCATTGATGTTAGTGGGTTAGTGATTTACTCGTGTCCAATAGACAAATCCAGAGATAGTTGTATTTTGTAAAGTAGCAGTTGAAAATCAAAGAACGTTTTTTAACATGTGACCATTAATGGAAAAAAACCTGGACTTAGTGGCTCTTAGGCCTAATGTCAGAATAAATGATTTAGAAAGATCAGTTGTGAAATCTAAATTCTTTTGAACCTAACATAGCAATCAAACATTTTTCTTAAGTCCATGTGTGGTCCTGGACATTAGTACAATGTTTCCTGCATGAAGAAATACAGGAACGGATTTGCAACACAGTCTAGGCATGTCCTGGTGCCCATTACACAGCTCAACGTTCAGTGATTTTGTGCAGGGAATATACAACAAAGGTACCGGAAATCACCCCTGGAGTACCCTGGACTAGTAGAAACATTCCTGTTCAGGCAATATCTCACCTTTGTCTGTAAATCCATATATAGTGATCTCAAAAAGTTAAGAATAGTCTCATTCATGCAAAATTCTTTTAGGATGTGCCTCAGTTTGGACCTATTCTCTTTTTCAAAGACAGAGGAGAGGTACATAAATGTTAAATGTATTGATCGTCTCATGGCCTACACATAGTTACAAATGATCACATACAAGCTCAAATAGTGCTCCATTGGACCCAGGCCATCTCTAATCCATATTGACAGTCAACTATGATAATTTTGAGAATGCCCAGTCTTGAATTCTCTCCATTAGGATTAGACAGATGTTCTTGACAGAGGAATCAATTAATGATATTAGCCAGTAGAATTTAGGGTCAGGTCTATCCCCTTTTACAGATGCCTGGACAATTATGTAAGTGGTCCAAGTACTGTGAAGATTAACACTAATCAATTAATTAAAAACATTACATAAAAGCAGTGCCCATTTCAGCAAACTAATATTTAGCCGGAAATTTGTGGATGCTTGACTAAGATTATGTTCCACTATATCTGTGTAATTGGAATTATATATTACTCTTAAAATTGTCCACCAAATTGTCTCAGGTGTTACAGACAGTTAAGCGATCATCCACTTAAACTCTGTTATATATCCTTTATTAATGACTTTGCAGAACAAGTGTGAGTCCCCCTTAATTGAGGCCATTACTAAGTCAGTCCAGGCTTTTTCTTGGAGTACACATTTTCTATTTCAGATTGCCAATGTTTACTCTTTTCTGCAAATCAATACTAGCTCATGATTTCCACAAGCCTGATTTAAGGCACTCCTTTGCTAATTATTGGTTTTACTACACTCCCAATCAAACCAACTAGGAACAGCACAAATACCTGGAGCAAAAGCTACTAAGGTACTCATGACCTTTTAGATGGCACAGGCAATAGTTTCATAACTAGACAATACCACAGAGGAAGAAGATGACTACAGTAAGCATAACATAATTTCTTTATTAGACAAGGTGAGCACATTTTAGTACAGTCTTTAGATTCATGGTCTCTGTCATAGCAACCTCCCATTGTTAACAGTAGTCTCTATACTGGATCTTCTTAATACCTTGTAGTTTTTTTTAACATTGAGGTTATCTTTAATTTAATAATTGATGGATTATGGTCACTAACTAGACCTATTTGAACGACAAACTCTGTGATTTGCTTCAGAAAGCAGTCATAAGCAAAAATATAATTTATATTACTACTAAGGCCTTTTACAGTGAAAGTAGGTGGTGCATTCTCAATGAAGCGTAGAATCCAAAACGAAAGCAATTTTAAGGTAATTCCTATCCTGATAACACTGATAGCTAAGACAGCTAATTTAATATTAAATTCACCAACTAATACAAAAGACTTTGTTTGTTCCTCGAGTTCATGATGTGTATATTTTTCTGCACATTTCCCAGCTTATCTAAGCTAGTTAAATATAAAGGAGAAAAGGTATTTAAGAAACTTACCAATAACAAAGTTGCCATTTATCTAAAGATACCTCCAAAATGTGGATGTGTTGAGTGTGAGTGTTAAGTGTTAAATGGTCTTAATGAACAGTTTAATTGAATGCCACCCTTGACTCTCCCTCAGGTTGATAGACTAGCAGGGGTCATAACAGTTATATTAATATATACGTGGGCTTGCTCTATCGCCCATGTTACTTGTAACATAAACTTAATCCAGTCATGGTCCAATAAGTTTAGGACAAAATCCCACTATGTGCCCAGATATCAGTTTTATGTCATGTTCCTCCCCAAATGTTGCAATTTCCTTGGCTAACAGATTTGATAACTTAGATTCCATTTGTGGGCAGAAATTACTAATGCGCATAGTGTTGGTCTGTCAATAATTACCATCAAGACGCTTAAAAGGGGAAAACCAATTTGACGTTGAGCACCCAGAGGAATTAGCTTGATCTACAAGATTTCTCTTTGGGGCTAGTGGACTTACATTTTCCAGCTGTAAAAAATGGATCATATAATTACTGGGCCTGTAAAAATAACCTAAAGGAACAAGATTAATAGACTTAACATTGTTAGAGCTTTACACAAAGCATTTGAATAGGAAGGTGTTTAATATAGCACACCTCAAACATATACCCACATCACCTTTATTCTCTTTCAGACTTTTTCGAAGATAAAATAAAGATAAAGGTAATTTATCAGAATTTACCCAGCCCTTCTGACCAGTCTTAAGAAGTGCCAAACCTCAACTCTCCCTCCGACAACTGAGTCTGCAGCCTGGAAAAGTTTGCATTTTTCTCACTCCAACATATTGAGATGGCACTAGAAAAAGCAGAAATCTGGCTCTCCCTTGGCTCAATGCCCTCCAAGGATTACAGTGCAACCCTCTAACCAGATTGCTCCTGAAATAAGATCACTGTTTAATCTATCAGTAGAATCTGGGGAAATCTCTCTGGCCTGGAAATCAGCACAGGTCTCACCTATACAAAAGAAGGGTAATGTTGACCCTAAATACTTAACAAACTACCGGCCTATTTTGCTGCTTCCGCTTCTGGGCAAGCTGGTGGAAGGCTTAATAAACAAACAACTTTCAGCCTATCTTGAGGAGAACAAGATCCTGGATCCTTCACAATCAGGGTTTAGATCCTTCCATAGCACAGAGAGTGCCTTTGGCTTGATTGCGGTCACTGACTCTATAAGACTCTCTCTTGATGCTGGAACTTCTTCTATATTAGTGCTACTGGCCCTGTTCACAGCTTTTGACACTGTGTCCCACACCAGGCTGGTTCATAGGCTGCATGAGACAGTCATCTGTGGGACAGCTCTACATGGTTCCGAGACTTCCTTGGAAAATAGAGCGCAAACTATCTCTCTTGGCGCATTTAAGTGTCGCACCACGCTGATTGACAAGCGTGACAAGCTGGTCCTGCAGGGCACATGTTTAAGCCCCACTCCATTTAACACATATGTGTCCCCCACATGCCAAGATCATTAAATCCTTTGGATTTGAAATACTGTCTTATGAAGACAACACTCAACTTGTCATCTCCTTTGATAAAGACCAGGACAAAGTTAATGACAATTTTTTCTAAGGGTATGAAAGCGATCATAGAATGGATGACAACAAACTGCCCACAGTTAATTGCTGACAAAACAGAGATCATGCTGTTTTAAAAGGCCGAACAACTCTGGTCCTCTGAATGGTGGTCTCCAGAATTAGTTATAGACCCTAATCCCAGGCAGGCAGTCAAGAATCTTGGTGTTAAAATGGAACAATCCTTATACATGAAAGAACAGGTAATATCCACTACTGGTACCAGGCACTAATTATTAGCAGACTAGATTATGGAAATGCACCACTTGCTTTAGCAAACGAGACACTAATGTCCAATTTGCAAAAAGTACACAACATAGCAGCACGGCTCATTTGTAACCTCCCTTCTGGCTTTGCTTCTGCACCTCTTATGAAAGCCTTACACTGCCTGCCAGTCAGGAAAAGAATAAAGTTCAAAATCTGTTGCCTCACGCACAATTCCTTAATGGAGTAAAGTAAATTTTTTATTTGCATAGTTAATTAAAACCGTTGCAATACAAAAGAAGAATATATTCAATAAAAAAAAAAATGTCATTTACATACATAAAACGTATTCCTTCATCACACTCATGTCTTAAAACCGCTGCTTTTGAACAGCTATAGCAGCATAATAAGTTGTCAATTTTGTACTTGATTATGTAAAAAATGACTTCAGGCTGACTTGCGCGTTAGCTTATGTTGTTTCTGGCTGGGTTCTTAATATCTCCATTTCTGACATTCTGCTTCCGCACCGTCTCAGAAACTTTACTGCTCTACAGTTCAATTGTGGGTCGCTAGGTGCAAAGCATGCCAGCAGGGCTTGCCTCCTTGTTCGAATCCCTCGTTGATTAAACAGTTGTTTCAACAGTTTCTTTCGTTCTTTTGGAGTTCTTTACAGGAGCATAGTAAGTGCAGCAGGTCTTCCCGAGCTGTACCACATAGACGGCACGCAGAACCTGCTTTATTGCGTAGCCATGGTGGAAGATGCTGCGCGCAAGGGAGCAGAGCCAAATCTATATTTCATAAATGCAGTTTTTATATTTTTGTTATATCCCAGATTGAAGTAAGCTTGGGCACCCGGCTTCGTGTATGTATTCAAGATCATCCATCCATGGGCTCTCTTTGAAAGTGCAGCCTTGTCCTCCAGCCATGAGAGTAGTTTCACTGTCTTCCACACTGTTTTTTTGAGTATTAGTGTAGTTGTGGATGTTTCCCAGAGTTGGTTTAGCCCTAATTTGTGTATACTGCTATATAGATATTTCGCAGCTGGTGATGTAGTGTGCAATTGTAGCTCTTTCCACAGTTGTTCATTCAACGTTCCCCGCGGTGTTTTTCGCACTTTATCCCAAGCAGTAATGAAGGCCCCTTGTCTGGCAATTGATTGTTTTAAGACGCCAAACTCAAGTCTAATTTGCGCGGGTGAAGTGTATTTCGGCAACCAAAAATAATCCTGTATGCCATTGTTACTGTGGCATCGAGTATTTGCGCATCCCTACCTTTCTGTACCTCGCTGCCATAGATGATTGTTGGTAAGAGTTTAGCTCGAACCACCTCTGCCAGTGGCCGGATCGATGGGCCAGATAATTTAGAGTTTAATCTTTTAGGGAGATTGCGATTATTAAACCTTTTCGCCTTATACTGTTCTTCTGTGCCAGGAAATGGCCGCTAGTATCCATCTTCACACCAAGATATTTATATTCTGTTGTGTCCTCTATTTTGGTCTCTCCCCAAAACCAGGCTGCAGTTTGTCGCCTTTTTTTCCCAATTGTCATTGTTCTTGTTTTATCCAAATTGATCGATAGATCATTTGCTTAGGGAGAAGTCCTGCGTTGTGTTTATTAGATGTTGTAACCCTATTTTTGTTTTGCTGATCAGGACTATGTCGTCTGCATAAAGTAGGCAGGGTAATGCCGTGTCACCTAATTTCGGAGCATGTGAATTGCAGCTGATTAAGAGCGGAACTAGATCGGCTATATACAGATTAAAGAGGGTGGGTGCTAAAACACAACCCTGTTTCAGGCCTTTTTCCGTGGGAATATGTCTTGACAAAAAGGTTCCATTACCCAGCTTCACCTGTAACCACGTGTCCGTATGCAGATTTATGATCAGATTAAGTAGGGGCTGGGGAGCCCCAAAGATGTAATTTGGACCAAAGTCTAACACGGTTAACATGATCAAAAGCGGCCTTGTAGTCGATAAAGCAAAGGTATAGAGACGTCCGTGTAACCTCGGCCTTGTCCATAAGCTTAGCCATGCTTAATATATTAGTTGTTGTCCCGACTGATTTTGTGAAGCCGGTCTGTTGAAGAGGAATTGCAGATTTTTCTTTCACCCATGCCTGGAGGTCCTCCAATAACAAGCCTGCAAAAAATTTTGCTTCGTTATCTAATAGAGCCACTAATCGGTAATGTTGTGGTTCTGACTTGTCGCCAGATTTATGGATTGGGGAAATAATTGAGCCTCGCCATGAGCTAGGCAAGATGTTCAACGTTCCAATTCCTTAATGGAGAAAGATCCCAGCTTCTTACATCACAAGCTCAAATACGACTGCCCTGTCAGGAATTTGAGATCTATGGACAAAGCTTTACTCACCATCCACTGTATCCGACTGACAAGATGCAGAGGCAGGCCTTCCTTTTACCTGGCCCCTCCTATTGGAATAACTTACCTTACCACATACACACTTGCACTGATCACATCGAATTCTGGCAACTGCTTAGGACAGTTTTATTTTAATTTAGCATTCAATTTCTACCTGCATCTGTCCACAGCGCCGAGATGCCCCTCAGGGGGTGATTTGTGCGCTATATTAAATTAAATGAACATAGCATAACATATTACATCTCTCTGAATTTCATACCCAGCCCACCCTTCTGACCTGTTTAATGTCACGGTGCACAGCAGCATTGACAACAAAGTACTTTGGATAAGAACTAAACCAGTGAATCACTATACTGGTTAACTAAGTGAAACTTTATTTGTTTGAAGCAACTGGGGAACATTTTTCAGTACCAGGTCCAATGCGGTGTCCTGCAGAGGAAACTTTAAGAACGTCAAACTGTCCTTGAGTGCCAAGAGGTTCTGACTCTTCGTGCAGAAAATTCTGGTGGGTGGAAAGCACTGGTATTAACCATATTACTAGTTACAGAGTTATTACCAGTCGGGGCTATGATCTCCATTGTTGCTTGGAGAGAAAAACTATTGCCCGTCCGATCATAATCAGTTGTTGAAAAACTAGTAAGAGGGGAGCCTGGCAGGCCTAATCTTTTAAACTGGGCACTGTTTAATTTATCATGTGACATTTGATTTGCTCTAATCTATCCAATATCTTATTGAATGTTTGAAATAAGCTGGTTGATTTATCCAGGGAAGTTTTAGCACAATCAACAGGGTCGGAATTCATAAAGTGATTACTTCCCCTTTTTTGATGATATGTCTTCACAGTCAGAAGGTAGGTTAGTTATACTACAACTGATAGATGGATAGTGAACTTCAGCCACAGTTTTAACACTGGACCTTTTTAGAGGCTGTGGAACCAGTGTCCATCCCCCTTAAATCCATCAACAGATCTCTGTTATTGAGGCCAGTTACATTTGTTATTGATTCTTCAAAAAACCAGTCTTTCTGGATGAAAAGCATGAGTATTAGAGGCAAAGCAGGCCATTTCTTTTTCTAGGCCCCTACAGCCTGTTCTGGAAATACAACAATGCAAGAGGAGGAAAGGCGCTCGTAACAGGTATTGAGACAGATGGTGGGACTTTGGCTGTCTTCCTTCTCATTTTGATTTTACAAACGAGCTATAGAAAAAGTAATTTAAGAAAGAAAGAGAAAGATCAAATGGGGAGGGAGGGCAGCCCGGACTCTTATAGCTTCTGACGGGCCTTGGACAGGCCAGCCCTTTACCTGGGCTTTGCCCGGGCACGTCCCACGCTGCAGGAAAAGAAGACTGCTCAATTAGAGTCACTTGTCACAAGTTTCAGGTCAAGTACCAGTGCTGCAGACAACTATAGTAAATGTAGACCCCAGGAGAATCTGTTGGCTCGAGGTAGCAATGTAAGTCTGTTTGCTTCCTTCTTTTTGAACCCCTGTTGAACAAACAGTCTTTGCTGGTGTCCCATGCCACGAGAGAAGAACACCACTAAGGAGTCATGCCTGTCACAAGTTGAAGGCCAAGTCCAGTGCTGCAGGGGACTATCGCGACTGTACTACCACTTTATGAACTAGAAAATGCAACGTGAGAATTGAGCCCGCAGTATCAACATTAAATTCAAAGTGGCAATTTGGTGTACTCAATTGCCATCACAACACACTGTTAGCAATCAGCATATTTATCAGGATTATTGTGCTATATGCAATCAGATGCGCAAGATAGCAAGGACTGCATCCCTACGCAAAGGAAGCAAATACCAATTTTACCCTAAAGGAGTGGACCTAACTGCGGTTCCTACCATCAAAATGCATCACACTCACTGTAGTATTTTGTAATAATTACTTTGGCACATGGAGAGCAGAGAAAAAACTATTTGTATTTAAAACTCTCCAAGACCCTGATTACAATTGATGCAGCGCTCTCCATTGGTATCCCGGCACCCAGAGGTACTGATAAAGTGGGTATTCTTACTTCTGGGAAGTTGGAATACCGTATAATTAAAAGTTAGCCCCTGAGATATATGAAAAAAAACATGTAGAACTGGTACATCCGAGCTGACTCCTCTCTCTCTTGACATTCAAGGATAATTGGTGACCGGACTGCGTTAACCACCCTCGTTTGTTCTCCCTCCCTCCGATGCACTGTTTACCTATTTTTCATGTTGTATTTTTCTTTATCTTCGTTCGCTTCCTTACTGCCTTCCTACTATGTAATGCAATTTCCTTCTGTTTATAGTGTGTATGTAAAGCGCTCTGATACCTACGGGTCAAGCTAGCGCTCTATAAAACTTTAAAAAAAAAAATAAGTACATCCACACTGATTCCCATATGTTTAAACAAATCGCTAGACCTATTTTCATCAAGACATTTAACCGACTTTTAGCAGGTGAAATGACCAAAAACAAACCAGGTTATTCCCCCTTTGGCTAGTGACTGACAATAATGGCAAAATCGGGAATCATAAGGCCTCTTCTAATCAGTCCCGAGTCTAGTGACAAGGCTGAAGTTGTAATCTGGGTCCCCAGGTTCCAAGAATGGAAACTTACATGTAGGCTCCAACTGTAAACACCCCACCACCTATGTTGATTCAAGGAGAACCCAAAAAGTGGGTCAATGCATGTTAGATTCTGAAATGATAAATGACAAATCTGGTACCTCCTAAGTGGGAAGAGCTCCAATGCAAAGACCTTTCATGGGATCCAGTCGCAGAAGTTTATGACACTGATCCACTCTCCAATTTCATCAATGACTTCCAGACACACTGATGATGGTAAAGGGAAGGCTGTCAGGTTTTCTCTTTCACACCCTCAGTGATGAATTACAGAGGAACCTCTAATCCAGACAAAGGCTCCTAATGAAATATCCTGATGCATTGTCCAGTAATGGGCAGTGGACATCCCAGGTAAACAACATGAGAGAGATTGCATCAGGAGGCTCTCCACTGTAAGGTACAGTGCATCTTTCCCTTCCACGTATCAAAATACTATGTGACCAAAGCTTCCTCAGCTACCCTCATCAGCTCTCTAATTGCTTCCATGCACACAAGGGAAACTGTGTGCCAGCGAGTAATGAGCCTCTGTGTGGGCTGCAGGATGGGTTCAAAGTTCTGGCAGTTTACCCTGTTCTCAAAAACTAGTTAGATAGCAGCTTTCCTTTGTGGGTTTTTGGAAATGCTAATGTAATGATCTGGAAAATAACTGTAGCAACAGAGTCTTATCCCACAGAGCAGTGGCTTGAAAGGTAATTTTCCTGATCTAAAGTTAAAATAGGATCTAAAACATAAATAAAATTAGATGGGTAACAGTGAATAACTGATATTTTTACTGAAAGGTTTGGAGTGACATCAAATAGACAACAAGAACAAAGCTTGAGGTGTTCTAGGATGTCATTCAGAACCCAGATGCACAATGATACTTTTCAAAGATCTTTAATGTGCATGTTTGGGGCTTTCTGGAGAAGGGTAACATGGGAGTTTCCTGCACCGCAGAGGCTGCAGGGACCATGGGAGCTTCCTCATATCATTGTTGATATCCCTTTATCATACTAGAGGCTTTCGTACAATATGTTTACCCCTAATTTTTACCATTGTCCTTTGGTCATATCTCTGTGCTTCTTAAACATATTAGATGCATTACAACATATTAGATTTGCATATCTGCAAATTCATTGTACAGACATTGAGCCAAATGTAAGATGGCAATGCTACTATCAAGATAACCATTATCAAACACTAAGGGGCCTATCAGGATGACGGGCGGACTTTCGTCCGCCCGCCACCCTAGCGGTGCTGGGACCAGCCGCCGGTGGTGCGGTGGTCCCGCACCGGCGATTAGGATGCCACCGCCACCGTGGCGGTGGCATCCTTCATTCCCAGCATTGTGGCGGGCGGTGCACACAGCACCGCCCGCCACAATGCTGGGAACGCACTGTGTGCATTGGCATGCACAAGGTGGCAGGCACCGCGCAGTGCCTGCCACCTTGTGCATGCCAATGTTGGGGGGTACCATGGGTACCCCCCAAGTGCAGCCCCCTACCCCCCAGGGGGCCCGCAACGGGTCCCCAAAGGCATTCTCCGCATGCCTTTCCATGGCGGAGTCTCCACCATGGAAAGGCATGTGACCGCCATCATCCTAATATGGATGGCGGTGCCTGCAAGGCACCGCCACCATATTGCAGGCCTTTTCCGGCCGGTAGGCAATCGGGCGGATTGCCTACCAGCGGAAAACCGGCGGATGGTCTTTCCGTCCGCCTGGGTCCCCACCGCCATCGTAATATGGCGGGGGGGAAATGTTAGGCGGGCGGTCAGAAATGGCGGGCAGATCGCCACCGCCATACGGGCGGCGGCGATCCGCCCGACATCATAATGACCCCCTATATCTGAATCTGAGGAAGGAGGAGCTCCTAGTGCAGAATACAAAATCCAAATCTGGATGTTGTGATGGAACAGATCAGAATGCGCAAGTGCTTGTTATGAGACAGAAACCTAAGCAGATATTTCCAACACCAAAAATGGACCAGATCCTACCTTAACATGGTGTACTAGACGTTGTGCTTCGTTCACTTTGTAGTTTTCCACTCCTAATTCTTTGGCTAGTCGGAAGATGCGATTCTGCGTTGGTCCCACATAGGCTCCTCCGAGGTCCACATATTTCACATATTGATTCTAATAAGCAAATAAAAAGTAGGTTACAAAACATACCATACAACTTTCCCAAGGTTCTCTAATCATTATGCAAAATTTACTCCAAAATATCTGACATTTACATTCTGCATTCCGTTTGTGTTATATAAAAGGAGTTTGCTTTGGGACAACTTTAATGATTTTTTTTGCTCTGGGCTTCTCGGGGTGTAGAGCTTGCCCCTGCAACTCCTGCAGTGCAGGGGGTCCCCAAATCTTTAGGGGGTCCTCATTCAGCCAAAGGCCAATGAATACCTTCGAGATACAGGAGACTCAGGGACCTACTCACAAAAACATAAGAATTTTTTTTTTGATAGTTAATTAAAACCAGTAAATTTTAGCATCGCTTCTTGGATGCAAATTAGTGATTGCCCTAAATCTACTTTTACATATTTTTAGGCAATTACTGCCACCTGTGTAGCTTGCCAACAAACATTTCTCCAGGTAAAGCCTGGCACACTTTGTAAGGGCAAGGAGCACACAATATGAGTTTGTGCATCTCGGAATGGGTGTAAACATGCACTATCATCTATTCTCCCTTTAGAGATGTGAAAATTGGGATGTTGTGGTAGCAGCGCACTCTCAAACTACAATGCACTGTAGTACTGCAAATTGTGATAACACTATTACCCCAACTGTATGTGGTGGATGCTTGGAAGGTGCCTCTAAGAGAAGTATATTTTGAATGGGGGCAGGTTGATCTGCACTAGAGGCAATTAGAAGGCCCCAGCAAATCAATCTGACCAACAGAACCAGAGACGTGTTTGCATAATATGCGCTATAAGCCTAGTGCCTAACACTGTGATTTATACTTCAACTGAGGGTACACCTGGGTCTCTTTTTTAAGCGTCTATTTATTCTGTCAAACTTTTTATATACATCAGATGTGAAATGAGTGGCCACAAAAGCATACAAATTATGCAATCGCGGCATATTTTTTTAAATTAAATATGGGGCCTGTCAGCTCTTGCCATTCTGATTTCTGTGCTGAGAAATGTATACACATTATTTGATAGACAGACAGCAAGACGATGATACAGAGGAAATGTATTTGCGTTTCAAAGCGTCTCTATACATTATGTGCAAAGCGATTCAACAGTCCCAAAATGTACCCTAACTCTGCCAATTAAATTCGATCCTCGTGGTCTTTTAGAAAAGCCCAAAGGCAGGCCCAACAAGTGACCGCAGATTGGTTCTGGCTGCAAATATCCTCTTTTACCACCCACTCAATCAGCTGACAATATAGGATACATTGACCTGTCACGTGTATGAAAACTCCCAGGCAGCAAGAAAAAAATAAACTGTGAAAAAAAATATCAACTACTCCTGCAGATAACAAGCAATGTTTGCAAGGCTCATTCCTGGCTATAGTCCTAGTTAGTACATTATAGAAGAAATGCTGATAATTTATAATTAGGTTTAGCTCCAATCGGTAAGAATCATTTATCTAAAAGCAGACAATGTCCCTAGAAAGCCTACAAGCATAAACACAAGCACTGGTAATGTCAGTAGTTCTGGCCTATAACTGAGATTGCCTTATCAGTCCCTTTTGAGTTTGAGCATTCAATAACACCATATATGCCAACATTTTAGAGCAGGAAAGTGGGAAAAGAGTCGGGAGAGTGTATTTTCCCCACTGACTTATAATGAAGAAGAGACAATCTGCCTGAATCGGGTCTATTGCTATGTACGATGACAGACAATCAGCATTTCATTTTTGGCAGTTTAATAACATAACACAAACAAAAACAGAGTTCTAACCTCTGTTTTTATTTGTGCTATGTAGAACTACCAAAAATAAAATGTTGAAGGTTGTCACATGTTAAAATGTCCCCCTCCAAGAATTAAGGACAAAGCGTTTACCTTTGATGTCAGAGGTAATTCTTGGAGGGGGTTGATTGGACCGTGCATAACAGACATCAACATTTTATTTTTCACAGTTTTACCAATCTCCAAATCGGATTTCTGCATGCAGGAATCGGGAGGGGGGGAGGCTAGCCTTGAAATTGGTTGTCTCCCGCTTGAATCATATGGGTTGGCATGTATGTAACTGATGGAGTGAGGTTTGTAAAAATACATCCTCATGAAATTAAGTAACCCCATAATAATGTATTGACTGCATGGATTAACCAACCCTGAATGCACACATTCACACAGGGGGCAAACGCATTTTTCATAATATACTAAACCATGTTGGCATGAGTACGTATTAACTGTTTGCGCTTTGAAAAATCGTACTAATGCGTGTTTATGCTATGTTGTACATTGCACATTTTGCATGTTGTGCACAAATAACGAAAAGGTTGCTTTAAATTAATAGCTTTCGCTAGGAATTAATTAACACAAGGTATTAGTATGGTGGGAGGTAACCATAATGGGTTTTATTTCATGAATTAATATTCTTTTGTGTTTATTTACTTTAGTACGAGATTGAGCCTTGTCTGAACCAGCATGTAGTTGTCTTGGTCGGTACGGAGAACGCATGCGCCAAATTGTTTTGCCTGCCTACGAGCTGCAGAGTGTACCAGCTGATGTAATCCGTGTGAAGGCCATGTTGACCTGTGTCCTATTGTTTATGTGCCAAGACGCGACAGCGACTGTGGGAACAGCCATCACTACGTGCAATTTGAATGTGAAGCGGATGTCATAATGTACAAATGTTGCAAATTGTATAACTATGAATGTTATTGGTATACGAATGTATTTGTCTTTAATACTTCCTTTGTTAAAACCGGAATGGGATGGATTTGTGAGGAGAACAAGATGAGGCGACCCTAGCATGATTTATGACAACCAATCACAGACCGAGTTTCTACCGATACTGCAACATTGTAAGATAGTAAGTTAGGCATGAAGGTATAATTGATATCCCAATTGGGGTGTGGCAGTTCAGTGCGGTCCGGTATAGCAGTGCTGTCCGGTGTGGCAGATCAGAGAGAGGAGACGATCAGAACGCAGACAATCAGAATACACAGAACACCGGGAGAGAAGTGCACCAAGACACAGAGAGCAGACCAGCACTAAGCCAGAGAACACTTTAGGTACAAGAACGTTGCGGGAGTGCTTGGGAGGAGACTGCGTCCAAGGAGAACTAGATCAAGGTAGATCGAATTGGGAGATTAATCTTGTTTGCCTATGGCAAACCTTAGCTGCATCTGTCCTGCTGACTTTGTCCTCTGAGCCTATCTCTGGGGACCTCTTGCCACAACCTCGGCCAAGGAAGTGGTTTTCCTTATTCTTTGGTGGGTATCACCCTCCTTAAATGCTTTAATTTTGCAATATTTTCTTGCAAGTGTTTATGTTGTACCTTCTCTTCCCCATTCCTATGCACGCTTTGATGTCGATACAATTGATTCATTTTGATTACATTGCTTGATAATTTGTTCTCTTATATGTGATCTTGTGTGTGCACTGACAATCTGAATTATGAGCATTTAATAAGATAAAATTATTAACCGAATAAATGACTCTGTGATTATTTAGTTAGAGTATTAAACTGTTTAGTTAATCATAGTCACCATCAACTCTTCAACTAATGGTCCATCGACCAAAGGAAGAAGGAAGTTGAAATTACGAATAGTTAGATATTTATAAATGTTATTATGTGAAGTGTAGTATTGTATATAGTAAAACTGACAAATTAAACCCCCCAAATCCAGCGCCCGTCTTCAGGGATCATTTATGGGTAATGTGTGATGGGCCCGTTGTTTGATAAGCAACTTATATGTGAAAAGATTTCCTTGGTCCCTGGGTTCATGTATTAGGGGTTGCGCTGGATCATAACACATACATACTCTCTGCCACTGATCCTTGATTGATGTATCATTTCATCCGCCCAGCGACTAATTCTTGCATTCACCAATTCAATAAGCAGTGGCCAGAGTGAATGTCGCACACTGCTTATGAAATAAGCAGCAAGGTAACAACACAGTAGCACTGTCTGCGAGCTGCCTAGCAATTTTAGAAAAACAAAATGAAAAAGGAAAATGGAAAAAACTTAAAAGGGATACTATAAAAGGAGAGCATGGTAAACCAAGGGATTTGCCCATCAGTCATGGCAATGAAGTCCACTCATTTTCAAGTGAATGTGTGCATGTGATTAGGCAAAATGGTGTCACTCACTCACTGAGTCACAAGGCAAAAGAGCCAATGGCTGAAGCAGGCAGCCTATAGCACCATCCACAATCGTGTACAACCAGGTTTTGTCAGAGATGATATCCAACAACAAAACCCTGGCCTCAAAAAGAACTCTGTGAGCTTCCATATAACAGTGTAGTAACAATACAGGGTTAAACGCCTATTAGCCTTAATTTAAGATTTTCACAATAAATGTCTGCCTTTGTTGTGATTTTTCATAATTAACAGAGCAGACCCATTGCATCTGACATAATTTATCACAAGGAACCAACAAGGTCTTTAGCCTTTATTTTTGACTTATCAGCAGAACCAACTCAATATTACAGGTATGGTCATAACTGTTCCCAAGTCAACAACTGGGCATATAGTGCTAAATTTACACATATTTACAAAATTATATTTGGAAACGCAATATGCAACCTCTCTTAAGAGGGCCTACAAGGATTATCACAGTGGAAATGCTCTACCACAAAGGTTTCTCAAATAGGGGTCACCAATACCAAACCCTCTGCCTACTACAGAAATCTATACAATTTCATTTAACAAAATATCTGTCTATAGCCTGTAACACTGTGTAATAACAAACTACCCTTAGAGGCCTCTTGGCATTTACATGTGCTTTTCACATTTAATTGGGCCCGCTGTCTTTGCCATAACATTCTGGAATAAACAGCTCAAACCTATGGCATCTATGTAATCTTTTCCAATGAACCAATCAAGTCCATAGTCTTTATCGTATGCTTTTCGCCATAACTCTCTCAAGCCTACTGTACTGAGCATAAGCTGTTCTAGAAGGCAGCCATCAGACATAGTAAATTACAAATATGTACAAAAGCTGGCAACCACTTAGGGTGTGACACTGCAAATATCCTAACCGAAGGGCTTGTCACAGGGGTATCCTGCATCAAAACCTTTGCCTACTATATTAATTGCGCGATTTCATGGAACAAAATTAATATCTACAGGCTTTTAAGCAGTCCACCCTTACCTGAGATCTGGATCCTAAGAGGCAGGGACTTCCTCTCGAGTAATCCAACATTAATGCCAAACACTCTTCATCTTGTAACTACACTGCAGGGAATGTATTCATGTACTTCATCTACCATAATGCATCTGGGTGAACTGGAGCCTTTAGGCTAATCAATGATCTCCCCCCACACCTCCTTTGGCAGCCCTTATACAGCCCAAAGGAGTATGGCACCATGTATGTTTTTCCCTGTATAAAGGTCCTTCAAAGTTTGCCAGCAGGCATTCACATTTTAAGGACAGGTCATTTAAGACCTGTATTCCACATACCCCAGAAACATACCCCAGAAACTGAGGCTTGTTGTCATTGAGCATGCGGAATCTGTGGACACCCTCATCTCCTCCCAGTGACGTAACAATAGCCCCCACAGCACTCGCAGTGCGGGGGCGAGGGGTTAGGCTCCAGGAGGCCCCCTCTGGCACTGTGCACAGGCAGGCCAGAGAGCTCTTGTCTGGGTCCGGAGCGTAAGGCCCCCCCTCCCCCCACCCCCATGTACTTAGCAGAGGGGGCCCCTCACGGTTCGTTACGCCATATTTATTAGAGTGCAGACTTCATCATCATGTATTGTGCAACTCCCCTCCCCCCCGATCACCAAGTCCCCTTTGTAAATTAGAGATCTGAACACTGCACTATGTGCGATTGGAGCAGATCATAACGGTGCAACGCTAAACAGATCTGGCTACATGCTTTCTGAATTATGCACAAATGTGTGTAGCGCAAAAAAGTTACTGCCTAATGTTCTGAACAGAGGGAATTCCAAGAGGGAATTCCAATACTTTCTGCGAGCAATGCCTGCCATGCCACCATGACTCTGCAGGAAATAGATCTCTACATGTGGCCTGCATGGTTGATGGTTTAACATGGCGGAGGAAACAATCCAGAGACAGTAGGCCACCTTTCCGGAGACAGGAGCCTGAAGATTCCTGAGGATTGCACTTAACAGTGACCCATGTTCAGGGCTTTCCTAGATCTGTGAGTAAATGCATGTTCTAGTTTTAAAGGGGAAATATAAGTACAAGGAGATGCCCTCTTGCCTGACGTGAGCACAACATCTCACGGATCCTGGCAGCATCATGTGGGTCAGGATCCATTTTGGGTGACTCGCAGTACACTTGTGCCTCTTTGAAGGTAGGGTCCTGGGAAAGCACAAGCATGTGTAAAGCCACGGGGCTACATTTGGCCCAGACTGCTCCGCAGTGATCCGTATTTTTCTCCAAGTGTGCAAATAGACGAGTCTGTGCATTTGGTAACATGCTCAAATGTGACTTGTACAATTAAGTAATGTACGTGTTTGCTCAAGAATTGTCTCCTACTAGTCAAGAACATATAACATTTCCCATTTGTGTTCATTCGTTGATGGAGTCCAGAATGAGATATCCTTGTTGATTTTCTCTTGACATGTGCAGTATTCATGTGACTGTGCAGGAGATGGAACAACAGTAAACCTATATGTTTTACAATGTACATGACATTTTAAGGTCAACTGTGCACCTTCAAAAAAGAATGATGAAAGAGAAAGCCAGATAGATGCCAATGACTGTATCCATGCTTTCATTACGTTATTATGAAAGGGCTGGAACTGCATAGCAATTTAGTGCAATCTAGTTCAAAGTGCATGAAACAGCATCAAACACTTTCGACTGATGTCTGAAGATCACAGTAACTCGTAATGGCATTATTTGTTACAAATGCACTTTAACGGCAATAGACAGTGCAATCTGCCTTCCTGATTCACGTTTTGCATTTAAGTTGATGTGTGTATGTTTATACTTCAATCCTGCCCTCTACTCTACAGTACCTTTTGATAAGCCATCAGGTGTATTCACTTCTCCTTGAAGGCCCCAAATTCCTTTCGTGTGAAATGGTATATAACAATTTTGAAATCAATTTTGATGCACACAACTATCTAGTTCCCCCAATTACTTCAGCAATTTCCAGACTTTTAAAATCAAAATGCTTGAAACTCCATCAAAACACAGTAGTTCTAAGACGCAATACTGTGCATACATATAAGCAAGATGTCCTTCAGCACAATATGTAAGCAGAAGAATTGCTACAAATTAATGGCAACATAAAAGTAAAATAAGGCATAAGTGCCCACAGAGAGTGACTTGAATTCATACTTGTGGAAATTAAAGCTGGAGGTCTAGTTATGTTATATTGTGTTATGTGTATTTATAAAGCACACTCTGACCTGCGTGGAGATCCTGTCACTGAGCAGGTGTGCGTGTGCCTAGCCCTGCATATGGTAGGTTGGTTAATTGAAACGCCGGGTCTTGCAGAATTCAAGAAGAGAGAAGGAGGCTCTGGTGTGGAGTAGAAGGTCATTCCACTCTGTAGGAACGATGTAAAAGAATGCACATCCTCCAGTTCTGGTTTTGAGTATGCATGCCATGTGTGCAAGTAGGAGTCCTGCGGAGTGGAGGAGTCTGGGTGGTTGGTGGAAAGAGATGCGACTGTTCAGGTAGGTGGGGTCTAAGTTGTGTAGTCTCTTGAATGTGTGTGTGAGGAATATGAAATGAGCACGCTTGTGTATCGGGAACCAATGGAGCCTCCTGAAGTGCGGTGTGATCTGAGTTCGGTGTGGGAGTTTAAGGATGAGTCTGGCTGCCGAGCCTGGATGGTTTGTAGTCTTCTAGTGAGTTGCTTGGGGATCCCGGAATAGAGGATGTTCCCGTCGTCCAACATACTGGTGACTAGAGAGTGAGTCACAATTTTTCTAGGGTTGCTTGGAAGCCATTTGAAGATTTTCCTCAACATTTTCAGGGTGTGGAAGCAGGATGCAGTGACGGTGTTGACTTGTGCGGTCATGTCCAGTGTGCTATTGATGATTATTCTGAGGATCCTGCAGTGGGTGATGGGAGTGGATGTGGATCCGAGTTCCACTTGCCACCAGTTGGAGTCCCATGGTGAGGTGTTCTTGCTAACGATCCCTACTTCTCTTGTCAGTGATTAGTTTGAGACATTTGGCTTTCAGACAGTTAGCAGCTTCGATCATGCAGGCGGTGAACTTGTTTCTTGTGTTGATGGTCTTATCTGAGAGGGAGAGTATGAGTTGCGTGTTGTGAGTGTAGGTAAGGATGTTGATGTTGTGTACGCGGTTGACAATGGTCAGAGGGCTCATGTATGCATTGAAGACAGAGAGGCTGAGCGTTGTGGACTTCAAGTAGTAAGGTGCCAGGCTGACAGCTTGTGTTCTATCAGTTATGAAGGAGCAGAACGAGCAGAGACCGGGTGATTGGACGCCAATCTTGTGCAGGTGCCCGATTAAGATGGGGTGTGTGATTGGGTCAAATGCTGCAGAGAGGGCCAGGAGAAAGAGGGCTGCCGTGTCTGCTCTGTCAGGGATCATGCAGATATCATCTATGGCAGCAATGAGTGCTGTTTCTGTACTGTGGTTGGGCCTGAATCTGGACTTTGTGGCATCGAGGAACTGGTAGTTGCTGAGGTGGTTGGTGATGCATTGGTTGATTTGTTTCTCTATGAACTTTGCCGGGTATGATAGGAATGAGATGGGTCTGCAGATGGAAAGTGTGACCGAGTCAGTAGATAGTTTCTTGAGCAGGGGCATGCCGGTGGCATGTTTCCAGGTGTCCGGGAATGTGACTGAGTCAATGGAGGTGTTTAGCATGGGTGTTAGTGCTTTGCTGATCATTGGACTCCTTTGGTGAAAAAATGGTGGGGGCAAGGGTCCAATGGGACCCCCGAGTGGATGGTCTTAATGATAGCAGGGATTTTGACGGTTGTGATAGCTGGCCACTAGGTCAGGGTTTGGTCCTATGATGGGACGTTGAGTTGTGGCAGAGAGGGGGTCCAGTTGAGGGTCGAAGATGCTGTATATGGAGGTGATTTTGTAACAGAAGAATTCAGAAACCTTATTGCAAAGGTCTTGTAAAAGGATGATGTTTCTGGAGGTGGCAGGAGGCACAGTGAAATCTTTGATGATGGTGAAGAATTCCTTGCTGTTGTTAGTGGCGGGCCGATCTGATTTGCACTTGGTGTTCCATATCTGCTGGTGGTAGCATCTTAGGACTGATTTGAAGATGTCTTTATTTGTGGATTATTTCCATTTGTGCTATAGTTGCATGCAGTGGCATTTCGACAGCCTGAGTTTCTATGTTTACCAATTGGCCTGTGGTTGGGCTCTTGCCATTCGGTTGCACTTGAGGGGAGCAAGGATGTCGGGGCATGCTGTGATCCAGACTTGAGGTTCTTGATGACTTTCGGCAAGTTGCTGGTGTGCTTGGGCCAGCATGCAGAGAGGGCGGAGGCCACCTTCTCTTCAGCAATGCTTTTCCAGCAGCAGCTGGCTTTTTTGGTAGTGATAGATCTGTGGTGGCGCGGAATGGGTCTGCTGAAAATGATGAGGGCGTGATTTATCCAGGTCATAGTTACTGGCTTGTCAACTGTGATATTGCTGAGAAGAAATCTGGGTCTAATAGATGTCCGGCAGTGTGGGTGGGTTTAGTAATGTGCCGGTTGAGGCCAAGGCAAGGTTTTCTAGAAGGGCCATAGAGTTTGGGTTGGTGGAGTCTGCTGGAGGAAAGTGTATGCCTCCAAGGAGGGTGAAGGTGCTGGTGTTGATGAGGGGTGCAACGAAGTCCATGATATCACTGGCGAAATTGGTGCGAGTCCTGGTGGTCTAAAAACAAGGGTTCCCCACAGCAAGATGTGGGTTGTGATGCGCATCTTGAACTTAAGGTGTTCCATGTAGGTGGGGTGTGTTCGTGTAGGTGGTGCAGCTGATAGTATCTTTGAATATGATGGCGACTCCACCTCTGGGCTTGTACTGCCAGTCTTGCCTGGCAATCTTGTAGCAGGAAGGGATGGCTGTATTGATGTAAATAAGGCTAAACACAACCCCTGCATTAGACATGAGGAAGAGCAGGTCTGGAGCATGGTCGTGCAGTAGGTCTCATATCTCCATGGCGTGTTTGGTGAGTGAGAGAGCACTGAAGAGCATATATGAGAGTATCATGTTGTATGGGTGGTGTTTGGTGTGTTTGAACATTAGAGGGTGGCTGGTTTGTGTGACTGTGAGTGAGTAGGGTGCTGTTGGCACGGTAGTGGTATATCATGGGTGTGGGAGAGTACATGAAAACTTGCACGGAGAAGCACTGCAGGGTATTGGTGGGAAGGGCGAAAATCAGAGTTACTGGCAATGGGAGCGGTCCAGATGCAGATAGGTGCAGACTGGTTTGCTTTTGGTGCATCTTTTGGCGAGCCAACGGCACGCCCGCGGCACGCATTAGCTGTGTGTCCGCATTGCACCTGTCATTAAGTAGGTCATCGGAGGGGGAAGGAGTGCAGGGTGCCGTGGGTGAAAAACCAGTGATGTCACTTTCTGTGCTAATGGATGATGGGAGATCTAGTGCTGTCGCTTCTTGCACTGATGGGTAATGAGAAATTAAGTCCTCTTGCTTGATTTCTTCTTTTAAAGATGGTTTTGGCGGGAAAGCTAGTGATCTCTAGGGAAATAATTTCATTGTGTTGTAGTTGTACATTTGTTTTTGTCACTTCTGGGACATCCCAGACTATACTTGATCAAAGGATATGAGTTAAAGTGTCATTGCTCGCTTCCCATGGATTTTGTTTAGAATTTTAACAATTTGCATTGTTCAATATTTGTACTTTTGTAGTATTTAGACAAGTTATTGTGCTCAAAGTGTTCACTTGGCTGAATGTTGATTTACAAAGCTGAAACTTAAGTGACTTTTCCAATACTTTCATTATTTGATAGTCGAGGCAACTGGGACAATGTAATTTTCGTGATCTGCCGCTTGCCTTGTCTTTTGTACTGCTAAATTTGTGTACTTTGTTGCTCCTTTGAGTTAAGAGAAGAAAAACCAAGATGTCTTAGAAAACAAAAACAAAAATAGAGATTAAATTCAAATGGGTCGTATTCACAAAGATGCCTCATGGTGGCCACACAGATCCCGCTTGCCATCCACCAAGCCAGATAAAAATTATTCTGTGGTGGATCTCTTTACATTCAGGGCTGCTCACTCTGAAAAGCCCTTCCTACACATTAAAGACTTAAATCTGTCTTCCTAAAGTGTCTCAGGGTCCTAAAGAGCCATTGCTCCACAGCTGCTGATGACCACGAGGTGTATTAGTTCCTCAGAGTCCTCGAATATCTGCTCTGACAGCCATATTCCTCAGCACCCAGCGCTGTCTGATATGCGCAACATATTCATGGATGACTGTCCTCTAACATCAAGGCTATAGTATCTCAACTGTCCACGAGGTTCCAGAGCATCCCAACGTTACATGGACCGTAGCCTGTGCCTCCACGCTCTTCCCACTTAATGCTGCCCTTTTATAACTTAAGCAATGGTTAAAACCAATGCATTAAGCAATGGAGGATGTCACCTAGGGCCCCTGCTACAAAGGAATATCCTCAAAGCAATGAGAATTTGTGTTTAGTGCTATGAATGAGAGGGGTCGGGGCAATCTGCCAATTTGCCAAGGATGATAAATATTCCCATTGCCTGAGATCCCATCCATACACAGCCAAGCGACTCTGGTGGTCTATTCCAAGTCTCTTCCCTATATAAATCAGTTCTTGAAAGTTCTGGATTCAACAATGCAAGTCTTCGGCACTTTAGCACTGCAGCCCTCCTCATCATCAAAATCCAAGAAAAGAGCTGTTTTCTTGTAATTTGTTGGCACCTAATGTGGTGCCCCAAAGTTTACTGACTTACTTCATCTTATTATGGCACCGGACCTGCTTTCTAGTGAAAATACAATGAAGCTTGCGGCAACTGTGACTGCAGTCTTTGGGACAGAGGCATCTACCTATTGGGAAACAAGCTGACAGTGCTAAGCTATTTTACATAAGATAAGTAGCATTCTGCAGACAGGAATCCCTTTGGTGACAACTATCAACCTAAATCAACCGTGAACAAGACCCTTAACGTGAAATGCGCTTGAAACTTTTGAAAATTTCTGAACCAAAACTTTCTTCACATTTTAAGTGACATCTACATAAGACAAGTTCATTCAACGAAAACGACAACACCGCTCCTATTTTTTTAAAGCAAATAAATTCTATTTTTAGGGCCACTCCGACAAAAAAAATGTCATTTTCCTGAGGTGTGCATGCATTTACCAAAAGCTGTAATGAATACAAATTAAAAAGCAAGTGAACACATCAGTTAAATATGGTAATTTCGGGGGGCGTGGCTAGCGCCCACGGAAGATGGCGGCGGCTCCGTAGAGCTCCTGGTGATGACGGCGCAGCGAGGGCTCTGAGATGACTTACCCGTGAAGGAACCTGGCGGAAACCTCAGCGCGGATGACAGAACTCGGGCGGCCTTCAGCGGGGTAATTTTCAACGTGGGAGGAATCGTTGTTTGGTCGCTTTCCTCATTTCTTTGCCGGCGCTTATGGCGCCCGCCATTTTGTATTTTTGCCGTTCTCTTGCGACCTGAGGAGTTTCCCTCTCACCCTTGGAACTGCTCATTTCTGCGTTAATGGGCCCCTGTCTTCATTGTCTCCATTGTGAGCAGAGGAGTATAGCTATTGAACAGCTTTGTTTTATTGGGTGTTCCCTCTGGAAATGTTTCACAGCTAATAAAAGGAATTCCTCCCTTTACACTTGAACTGATAGCGGCCATTTTGTCTCCACGGAGCTTACACTTGCAGGATTCCTCATGAGCATCATTGCGCTCTAATTCAGTGTCACAGGACTCGCCTGCTTCTGCTATCCTGGCATGCTTATTCCTAGCTTCCTTTTCATTCAACGTTATTTGCGAAAAGGCTCCTAAATATGATGCTGTTTTCCTCAGTGCGTATGTATTTTGATATTACCGACAAGTGTGTCATTATATTCCTGTTATAGGGCACTTCTTTGATAATTAAGGTCTCTTCTTGAAACCAAAGGCTTCAACTGCACTTTTCATTGTTGTGAATTATCTACCCTGCATATCCTATTCTTGATATTTCTTACGCACTACATGCTTTCTATAGTTACATGGGCATGACAATTTGCAACTCTCAGCCTTTGAGTGTGTATTTCTTCACTATTGGGCCTGACCATTTGCGAATCTCATTTTTATGGGCAGACTGAAAACAATTAACCTATTGGTGACGCCTGCTAATCGCTCATCTATTTCTCGTGCACGCCTCTGCGCTCACCGCCTGAAGATGGAAGACTCTCTGGCTTCTTCTCCAAGGGGCGCCTCTGCCTCTTCCTCTACAATTACCAAGGTTTCAACCAAACGGTTGAAGAAGGACCCACCATCACCTCCAAAGCAAACTTCGCCAGTCTCATTGGACATTCTCTTGGAAGAAATAAGGGCACTACGTCCATTTGTAGAAGAGACTAATTCGAAGATACAAGTTCTGACTGATGGATGGACGAAAATGGAGGAGCGAATCACTGCAGTAGAACACTGTGTAGACTCCTTGAGTTCGACTTGCACCCAGGTGGTAGCCCTTCAATCACAGGTTGCATCTTGCCAGAAGCAGATTGAAAACCTTGAAAACAGGAATAGGAGAAATAATCTACGCATTTATGGTTTGCCGGAGGCTTCAGAGGGGTCTGACCCTATAACATTTTTTAAATCCTTTTTGCCGACAGTGCTCAAGTTGCCGGAAACCACCGTCTTGAACATTCAACGCACTCACAGACTGGGCCCCTTACATTCTTCGTCATCTGGCCAACGTAAACCACGAGGTGTTATACTTTACTTTCTAGAGTACACAGATCTTCTCAAGGTACTAGCTGCAGTTCGTTCTCTGAAGCGGATTTCATCTTCAGGAAACCAACTTTATTTCTCGCAGGATTATGCAAAGCCCACAGCAGACAGAAGAAAAGAATTTCTATCCATGAGACCCGCTCTGCGCTCTATTGGTGCACAATTCGGCTTATTTCATCCTTGCTTGTTCAAAGTAACCTTCAATAACAATACTGTGACTTATGATGACCCGATTAAACTCAAAAGTTTCTTGAATTTTCACTGCCCTGACAGGATGGAAATTTCGAAACCCGGTCCCTGATGTCTTCCTATTTGTAGGATCTCTAAATACAAACTCAAATTTCTATTCCGCTGAAATTGTTTATGTATTTCATTGACGACTTAATAGTTCATATATTGTCGTGCTCTATTTAATGCAGTTTAATGCTTGTTCTCAGTAGATTTACATTTATAAGATCTTATTAGTCGCTTATATCTTTATGACATTGTAACTGTCTAACCCCTTTTTTTTTTTCCTCATACAGGTTCCTCTTCACGTTGTCTTTCCTCCATGTTTTGTGATTGCTCTTCCCGAAGTTGTGCCGTCTCACCCTGTGGAGTCCGGACGTGTCATCGTTCCATGTGGCCTCATCCCTCCCCACCCTCTTTATGTTTTGGACTCATTCTGGGTATAGTTTCTTTCTTCTCTTTCCTCTCCCCAGTCTCAACAATACCTTCACCCTTCTCTACTCACTCATTGTCATTTGTCTCTAACTTGTCTTCGCTTATTGTCTCTTTTTTCTACTCCTTATCTTTTACTCTTTATCTTATCTTTCATCTTTCTTTTCTTCACATACTCCTAGTTTATTCTGCTTATCTCAATATTGCGTATATTGTTTTCTGTTTTTGCACTTTGCAGGTGTCACATGTAAGTTTGTTTTATTGTTACTGTTCCTACTTCCTGTTTACAAAATTGGTTCGTACTACAGTTAGTTGGTCTGTCCTTTGGTCTACACTCTTTTATTTGCTTTTTCTTATGGCTATTTGTTTCATACTCATCCTTTCATTTTACATATGTCTTTAAATATTGTCTCTTGGAATGTGAAAGGTCTCCATTCTCCCATTAAAAGACAACGGGTCTTGACTCACCTAGCTAAGCTTGGTGCAGATATAGCATGTCTACAGGAATCTCATTTGACAGCAGAAGAATCCATAAAATTGAAAAGAAGCTGGGTTGGGGAGGTTTTTTATTCGCCAGGGGATGGTAAACGGAATGGGGTTCTTACTCTATGTCGTAAATCACTTTCTGTTAAAATGTTATCACAAAGTTTAGATGAAAATGGTCGTTGGTTATTCACAAAGCTTCTGATTGATAAAGTTCCAATCTCCTTGTTAAATGTTTACGCGCCCACTGCTGGTGATCCCTCCTTTTGGTCGACCTTAGCACAGCTACTTGCAGAATATATTGATGAAAATTTCATACTCACAGGCGATTGTAACCAAGTTTATGATCCCTTTTTGGATCGCAATTCAATGGTCTCCTTTGTCCCTCATAAGGCCCACAAATCATTTGTACAAACTATCAAACAATACAAGCTTATTGATGCCTGGAGACTATGTAACCCTACTACTAAAGAATACACCTATTATTCTCCAGCTCACCACAGCCAATCAAGATTGGACTATTTTTTCATCTCTCATAACATATCACAGATATTAATGACAGCAGAGATTGGATCCATTCTAATATCTGATCACGCTCCCATCATTATGAAAGTAGATATTTTGCAGAAACCCTGCACATCACGGAAGTGGCGTTTCAACAACTCCCTTCTCTTGGACAAAATTTTTGTTTCTTCATTTACTTCCTTTTTTAACGAATATTTCTCATTCAATCAGACTGATGAACTTCCTTTCCACGTGATTTGGGACGCCTTTAAGGCAACAGCTAGAGACTTTATTATTGGCCATGTCTCTAAAAAACGTAAAAAGTCAAAAGAACTCACCACATCTCTCCTAGCTACGATAAAAGACTTGAACACTCTTTTTACTCATCTAGATCAAAAGAATGTCTGTCGGAACTCATTAATGTTAAATTTCAATTTAATAAGGAATCAACGAATAATGCTTCTACCTACCTATTAAGATCCAGTGCAAAGTTTTATGGTGGACAGAACAAAGCTGGCAAGGTTCTAGCCAATTACTTGAAAGTTAAGCATAACAAATTAAATATAGAATCTATTATGAATGCCCAGCAGGAATTAAAATATAAGGACGATGAAATTTTAAACAAATTTTTTAATTTCTACCAAACGCTTTACACTTCAGAAGCCTCTCCTACAGAACAACACATCTCTCGGTTTTTGTCTGACATTCATCGATCTCCCTCCGCTCAGCCCGACCTTTCTAGTTTAGAACTTGACCTCTCACAAACAGAACTTCATGCTGCGCTTGCGGCACTTAAAAAAGACAAAGCCCCGGCCCGGATGGGTTTTCAGTTGAATTCTTTACACATTTTGCCCCCTTGCTAATCCCAAAGTTACATATATTGTTAAATTCCTTTCTCTCCTCGGGAAATCCTCTGGCTCCTTCTCTGAAGCCCTCATATGCCTTATCCCCATGGAGGGTAGGGACTTGAGATACTGTAAAAACTTTCGGCCCATATCTCTAGTCAATGTTGATTATAAAATTTTCTCTAAATCTTTAGCTTTTCGACTGGACTCACACCTCCCAGACTTGTTGGGCTCGGAACAGTCGGGTTTCGTTAAAAGACGTCTTATCACAGACAACACTCGCTTGTTTTTTGATATCTTATCTAAAACTTCACATGTCACGCATTCTTTGGCCGCTTTAGCATTGGATGCCGAGAAGGCGTTCGATAGAGTGGAGTGGTCGTACCTTTTCCAAACCCTCAAGTGGTTTGGCTTTGGACCTAAGATTATTTCCTTAATTTCACTTTTATATTCCAACCCAAGAGCAGCAGTGTGCGCTAATGGTACGTCATCCTCTTATTTTACCTTGGGAAGGGGTGTTCGCCAAGGATGTCCATTGTCCCCGTTTCTTTTTAACCTAGCCCTAGAACCGTTTCTTTTGCGGATCCGTCAGAATGAGGACATTCAGGGTTTTAACTTTAATGATACTCACATTAAATTGGCAGCATATGCTGATGATATATTGTTATCATTATCCCAACCCCAAACCTCTATTCCTGCATTTCTAACTGAAGTCGATTCCTTTGCAGTTGTTTCTGGGTATAAATTGAATAGGGATAAATGCGAAATATTACCCCTGACGAAATACACCTTTAAAGAAGATTTTACTCTCTCAACCTTTGCATGGTGTCCCCAATATATTAAATACCTGGGTCTTCATTTCACCTCCTCCATCCCAAATACAATTTCAAGATGCATGGATAATTGTATACAGAGAATATCGACTTTAACTGCTAAATGGCACCCCTTGTACCTATCCTGGTGGGGCCGTCTTGCTACCATAAAAATGATGTTGTCCCCCATAGTTCTTTACACGATATCTAACATCCCACTTTCCATTCCTTTAAAAAAAAAAAAAAAAAAATTCTTTGTTATCCTCATTCCTTTGGTGCAATAAAAATCTCGTATGTCTATATCAAAATTGATCCGCCCAAAATCGGAGGGTGGTGTTAATTTTCCCGACTTCCCCTTATATCAAAAATCTTTTTGCTTCGACAAGCATCTAGATGGCTCTCATACTCTTCTGCGCATCACCCCTTATGGACTAAACTTGAGCTTTCCTTTTTATCCCCATACTCCTTTCAAGAATATCTCTCGTTCTCGCGAAAACCACAGTATCTTTTGACCCCCATAATTAAATATACATCTAAGATTCTACAACCTGCACACTTCAATGATTCCATTAATGGTACTCTTCTCTCCAATTCCACGATATGGCACAATAACTCGATATTGATACGTGATAAACCTCTTTATTGGAAGACGTGGAGGCAAAAAGGTCTAATATGGGTTCACCAATTATATCAACAAGACCAACTCATGTCCTTTGTACAAATTAAAAGTCTGTTTGGGTTGCCGTCCTCCTTCCAATCTAAATATACACTTTTAAAGCAAGCCATTTTAGAAGCGTACACTCATTGCGCACCCCCAAACTCCTTCATTACTCCTTCTAATTCTCCGGTTGAGAAATTACATTCCCTATTACAGGTTAACCCCAAAGCTTCTGCCATTTACAATTATTTACACGTTTCATGCACTCCACGAGACAAATCCAAAACAGAACTTTACTGGGAGAAGGATCTGGAAGTTGAATGGCCAACTACTTTTTGGAACAAAATATGGGATAAGATTAGAAAATCCACGAGAGCTGCTAACACCACGCAAACACTCTTTTTTATTTATAATAGGCTATTTTTTTCTCCAGTTGCTTTACACAAACAACACGCTTGCGTCTCGGATGCTTGCTGGACATGCTCTTCCCCTCACGCAGACCTACACCATTTACTTTTTACATGTCCACCTGTTCATGACTTTTGGGGAAAGGTTTGGGACCAAATCAACTCAATTTTTCACTCCCGATCTCCTTTTTCTGTTTCCAATGTATTTTTGGGTAGTTTATCCCGGTATGGTCAGATCATACATATAATACAAAAATCGTAGACCTCTTGCTGGCAGTTGCCTTTCAACAAATTACTAAAAATTGGAAAGACCTAACCAAATTATCCTATCAAGCTTGGTGGTATGCTATTTGCTACAATCACAGACAAGATACAGCCTTTGTGTATCCTATCACCATGGCCACGAAGCATTTATATTTGTGGCTACCTGTTACAACATTCATTGAGGCTAGTGCTATGGGGCTCATCTTCTCTGGCTCCTATACAACAAGAGGTCTCCAAACCCCGTGACTTTCCTTTACTGTAATTTTTTTTTTATATTTGCTTAACTACTCTTCTTTTGCATTACAGTTTATACATTTTGTGATTCTCTATTTTCTATTGTTATCAATCCTTTCTCTTCAGATGGACCAATTCTGATTGTACATATACTTACCTCCTCCTTGTATTCAAAAGATATTTCATGTGATTAAGTATTGCTACTTTGCTTTTTGTATTGAGATTTGCATATCCTTTAATAAATATATTTCTGAACTTAAAAAAAAATATGGTAATTTCAATTTGACTTAATAGTGGTACTTACCCTGGTAGTAAAAGTCCTTCCGCCAACCCTATCCCGAGCCTCCAGCACTACAACATTCAGCCCAGACTCCACCAGCAATTTAGCTGCAGAAAGACCTGAATTGAAAAAAAACATACGTTACCTACAAATGAAAAAGGCTCTCGGTGCTTTCCTGAAATGCTCTGGCAGCATACTAGATAGCGTAGCAGAATAGACCACAGACAGTATCCCGGACTATTTCTTGTTTTATGGTAAGTCATTTAATAGCATTGGTCTCTGGAGCCCCGATTACACGTGTACCAATTATGTACCACACTTGATAAATACAATTACTCCAGGGTCAGGTGTATAGCATGAGTGCCACACAGTGGTGGATGCTCCCCATGGTAGGGTGGCAGCGGGGGAATACAAACACAAAGCAAAACAAATGAATTACCACTTACCTGACTCTGCGTCTGCTGTCTTGCTCTTCTTCCGATCCTTGACTGGTGCACATTGTGCAGGCTCCCAGATGCCAATCCTGACGCTGCTCCCATTCTGGGAATGCTATTACACAGTATGAGAGAAGCGCTGGGATTGGTATGAGCGGCCTGTTTTACCATTCAGAGTGGGCCTGGCAGCCTGTGTGTACTCCACCCGGCTGTGAAAAACAGTTTGGGCTGGCGAAATGCTAAGTGTGCACGTCGGTTTGGCCGTCCTTAGATGGCCGGCCAAACTGACATGCGCACTTAGGAGTGCCCACAACTCCTCCTACCTGAAGCCCAGGATGGCCCAGTCCGCCCTGCCCTGTGACTCTGCTACCCAGCATAGCAACAATGAAAAATAAAATGATAAAAAAATTATTTCATTATCATTTTATTTTTCACTGTTGCCTCTGTTGGGTAGCAGCAGTGGGGCGACGCTCCTCCGCCATAGAGGAGGAGCCGCCCCGGGTGCCACATACCTCCTATTCCATGTTTTTCACATGGAAATGAGGATTATTATGGACTCAGGGCCTGATTACAAGTTTGGCGGTGCAGGAGCCATTCTTTGGTGTTTCCATGATGGTGCCTATGAAATTGGCACTGCAATGGGAACGTCAAAGGCAGTACCTGCACCGCTTGAAATTGGTGCAGTCCATGCCCTGCATGCACCCAGGGTGGCACAACAAGTGCCCCCTGCATGCATATCATGGCACTAAGGCAACAGGGGGCCTTGTAGGGTCCCCTTCGTTTCCTCTCCACCACGGTTTTCATGGAGGAGGAACCGCCATGAAGAACGTAGCGGAGAGAAAACTCATAATATACTTGGTGGGACCGCAGCTGTCCCGCCAACCATATTGCGGCCTCAAGACTGCCACACCACTGCCAGGGATCTCTGATCCCTGGCTGTTGTGGTGGTGCAATGGTGGTCCCACCACCCTAGTTGTAATAGGGCGGTTGGATGACCGCCCCCGTGAGTCTGGCAGTCCGTGGACCGCCAGACTCGTAATCAGGTCCTATGTGTTTAAAGCATGACATTTCTGCCCTAAATATGAAGCATAATGTGAAGATACTGAGGCTTGTCCTGGTAATTTCTAGACTCTTCTCCCTTTAAATTTTAGCAGATTTGATCTGCCAAATTCAACAGACTGTGGACTACATCATACATGGTAATTACCACGTGTGGTAAAGTTCATTAAAATTTTGAGCCATGCACAGTCTAATTTTAATTGGGGCCAAGAGTCGTACAGTACTTTCCAGAGGCTATAGTTTTATAACTCAAATTCTTGTACCCACATTCAATCTGCCAACTTCCTTTGCTACTCTTAATATATATGAATGGTGCACAGACTATGGTAGTGGTGTCCAACATAGCTTCAGAAGGGCAGGATCCATGCCAGATTATCTTGACCCGACATTGAAAACCCATGGTCCATAGCTTTACTCTTGCATTTCCTGTTGTATTGCTTCAGCTAGTCACTTCAAACTATTTTATCACACAGTCCCTTTTCTTTTCACCAGTTCACCCAACACATTCTTCCCTGCTTTCAGTATCCATCTGATGGTGCATCCTGTCATGACCAATACTTTGATGAGGACGCAAAAACTTTTCAATACCTGCTTAAAGTAGTACCATGTTAATGTGCATTATTTCACTTTAACATGCATTTTGAATGTACTGCCAGCTTGAAGTTTTGGGTTCTACAATGCACATTCAGCTTCACTACTAAAGTTAGTATAGCCTTGTTTTGAAGTTGGCATAGTAACTGCAGATGTAGTGATATCAGCTTTCTACCCTACCCCACTGTATCTATGTTCCAAGGTCTACTACATTCGAAAAGGGTTAGGCACCTGCTCGTTAACGGCAATCTTGAGTTATAAAGTGTACCACATGTTCCACTGTAAAATGAGATGAAGTTTATTTGACATCATTAAAGGCCTTTATCCTTGTCACAGTTCGTTCTTTACACTACTCTGACGTCTCAAGTGAATTGCTGCTAAAACAATGAAAAATGTTGGCATTGTAGTACCGTGGTCTACAGAAATGCAGACACTTTTCCAGTTGAGTAACTGTGAAAGGCCGTACAGGGAAGAAGTGCCTCTCTCTTATACCCACTAATGGTGTCTAACTAATTTCTATTGTTGTGAACCTTTAGCTTGAACTAGGAGAGGGTTTACCACACAGATTGCAGGAATTTATGAAAAATGAGAACCAAATAGCAATTGACTGCTCAACTGTTTATCCTCGTCACCCCCAAATGCGAAACCTTATTAAAACAAGCATTTGCAATGCAATAGGTCTCACATTTACGAGAGTTTGAGCTATTAGCATTGTAAATGACAATGCCTTTTATTTATATGTTTTGATAATTAACACATAAATAAAAGGCTTTGTCATTTACAATGCCAATAGCTCGAACTCTTGTAAATGCGAGACCTATTGCATTTCAAAGAAGCGGCCGCCATTGTCCCGGGCAGCTTGGAAAGTGAAAGCGTGCATGGCACGCTGAATGTTGCAGGAAAGCATGTCCTGCCTGCAGTAAGAGAAACTCATTAAAGAAAATAGTGCTTACAGACTAAGACATACCATGTAACAACAGAAGTAAAAGGGCCAGTCCTCATGAGAGGATATAAATGATGAAAAGGCGGAACTAAGGCGGGACTTCAAGCCTATTAACGAATCAGAAGCCAACATTTACAACAGACAATGACACAAGCCAATGAAAACTATTGGGCGGAGCTTCAAATCCATACTCGAATACAGCATGCCTCGCAGAGTAGCGCATGCGCTGCCAAGGCTCGACCTAAAAACGGACTAAGTGATGCTGTACTGAGGTGCTGTAGCCAAGCAGAACGATCAGCTGCATAGTGAATGGTACAGAACCAGGAGAGAAATTAGGGTACCACTACATTCTTTTTTCCTTTCCTAAAATTATTATTATTAATGCATACCCAAACAACACGTTATTCTATGCTCATTAACTTAAATGGAAGAACAGTGTAACGCAAATAGTACTATATATTTTTGTTTAATTTTGCAAGTTGAATCCCGTGGCATTTAAGTTTTGCGCATGATGTGATATAAGCTTAGAAGGTTTAATATCGTAAAGAGAGAGCTCAAAAGCAGAGCACTTCTTTTTCCTCAAGTTCCTCAGCTCTTTTCAGCCTTGGCACGGTTCCTGGTTAAAATCTGGATGTGGATGGCACAATTCAGTGCCACACACCATTGTGTCTGTGTTCTAAAGGATGGAACGACAGAAAACCTTAGAGGCGCTGGTACAGTATCATGTGACTCGATCTGAATGTAAATTATCCTCAGTTCGCATTGCACTGGGGCATTCCACAGTTCCCTGTGGCTCTTTTATATTTTCAGAACTCAATGCCTGTCCAGGAAGGCATAGCAAGAGTCATCCATTGTTACTGGGAGTCAACAGCCAATCAGCAAGGCATAAACACCAATGTTCCAAAATATCTTGGGCTCTTCGCACCGTCTTGGCTTGGTTTGACGTTCAGGAAAGCAAGAGTATTCCCAGATTGGTGAGGTGGTCAGACCACCGGGCAGCTTGTAGTAGTCTATACCCTAAAGAATAACCATTTTCTGTGTCTGCAGATGTGAGACTGGGTGCTGCACGAGGAATCTGCAAACATGGGGAAAATAATGCACGCCACCTATAACAATGTGATCGCACAACTCCCAAGCGTCCCATGCCATACGAGTCCCTGCTTTGTAGTGAATAGAAGCTCATAATGTTATACGAAATGCTTTCACCTGAATGCTCTCACAGTAGCATGAATTTCAAATCACGCGAACAACTGTGAAGTTCAATGTCCATACAATAGACAAGTACATTTTAACATGTTCTTAAATATTTACAGTTACAAGTAGTTGTTTCTGTAAGATCCATACAAAGACACACAGAGATTCACATTGAAGTAGAAGCAGGGAGGCTAGCGCTCCCATCTCCTCTGAACCCTTCAATTGACCCCTGCTGGACTCCTGAACTCGACCAGGACATCCTTTGCCTTCCACATTCCATCACACAATCAGGATGTTCATTCAAACGCTGCGTGACTTTTCCACACAAAAAAGACCAAAACTAAAAATTGGCCTTGAGCAGAGAGAGGAAAGAAAACACGCAGGAGTAATGTGTGAATAAAAGACAAAGCAAAAGGTAGGAAATAGTGAGGGCGAGTACCAGTGTTGGGAAAAGAGAACCCAAAATCAAAAACTAGAGTACATAAGCATGACCTGGCCATGAGGTTAATGCGTAATTAGTTGTGGGGCTCTATGCCCAAGCTTCTCTGACTGAGACATGGATAAAAAAATGAGGTCAGTTGGGTTCATGATGTGACAATAAGAGAGCATTGAGTAGTGCACGGGGAAGTAGGCCAGAAAGTGCACATAGCACAAATGTGGAGCCAAACTGTGTGCCATGAGCCGTTGATGGGCCAAATGGCCTTATTCCTTGTAGTAGATGTTTCCCTCCAGGCCTTGAGTACACTGGTTTTCTTCCGGTATCATCAATTTCTGATGGCAGACATTCTTTGTATGAAAACGTTCCTTATTTTACTGTAAGTCTCTCGCGTATTTCTACAACACTCCTAACTTGTGGGCGTGCTTCGCATGCTTATGTTACAAAGTTTACTACTGAGATGCTCCTGGACGTCTTTATAGGGATTACAATTTTTAGAAATGAGTCTCAAATTTCAAATGCTCTTCTCATCCATCACTCTTAAATTTGGCTACTACTTGGTGTGTCGATCTGACTGGGGGTTAGAGGCCGTGGTAGACCGTGCTGTGGGGGTGGCATGGACGCCGCGCTCCGTAGCAGGCTGAGAAGGCAGGCCAGGAGACTGTAGTCTTCTGCATTTCTGAATCGCGTAAATCACTTGCACGACAGTCGGAAAAGAGAGAATCAGGAGCTTCAACAAAGGCACATTATAGACCTGAGACACAGGACGAAAGAAACAAATACACACACTGATTCGGGTGCGATGAGCCCATGGCCAGCCCTGCCCACAAAGCAGTAGTGTAACAAGTATCCTGCTGGGGTCGGAGGCTGTGTCCGGGGCTGGAGTGTTGAAGACTGTGCTGCGGGTCTGTGGGGATGGTGTCTGTTCCCATGAGGCACAGGGTCAAGACTTATTTGCATATAGCTGGGTCTGAACTGGGGTGGCAAAGTGAGCTAAAGAACGATGATGGATTCAACCCAGATCTGTGACTGGGGGTGAGTGTCTGAAAAGTTTCAGCTCTCCCTCGCCCACTCGCAATTTCGAGTAGGATTTTATCAGGTCGAGCAATTTTTTGCATTTACTGGACCTTGCTGGCGAGTTAATTAAACGAGAAGGAACAGGTGTTCTGTTCATTCAGAAAGTGAATGAGCACTAAAGAGGCCTTTAAATCTTGTTTTTGTCTTGACACATTTGCTGTCTTTTCAAGGACAGACGTCAAATGTCAGTTTGTCTTTTTACTAATTGTTGCTTATCTGTTCCTGGAAAATGTTTTTTACTTTTCTTTCTCTTAATATAGTTAGTGCTTTTTGTCAAGTGAATTATCCTGACAATAATTGTCAAACAAAAGGCTGTAAAATGTCAGGTTTTGTTTCTAACCCAATATTTAAACAGGTTGAAAATTAATAGAACAGTTATTTCAAAATATATCAGGAATTATGAAAGAACTTTTTTTTTAGAAATTCAGAAGTGTGATGCAAACAAAGATTTACATAGGCGCAAAACAAATCACAACACTTGGTGATGTGCAAATGACCAATATTTGCAGAAACTCAATTTCCAGCCATTATACACCATATAGTTTTAAAACCGCATGTCAGTGGGAAATTCTTTGTGCATTTCAATGTAAAATCTGCTGATTGCAAATGACAGTGTGCTTCCACTTTGTGTTTTCGTTATGTATTTATTACAAGTGACAGTTTTTAAATATGAGTTCAGAAACATTCCTTCCTCTGCACTGATGACAATGCGGTTAATGAACTGAGGCAAGTCAGCGGTCATGTGTATCCTATATGTGGCTAGATTTGTTTTACATATGGAGCAAATGTTTAGTCTATTAAACCAAACAAGAGTTTTCTGTACTGCAGAGATGCTGAACTCGCATATTTGAAGATGTTCTCATATGAGATAAAGAAGAAAATAGCATCTCAGTGAATTAAAATACTTGCCCAGGATCACATAATTTGAAACCACTTTATGGGTCAAGAGCATTATAATTAGGTTGAGTAGATTATTTAAGTCACTAGACCTGCAGGTCTAGTAACATTTTTAGGATTTTTCGAGGCCTGTCCCTCCATCATCTGTTATCATGCACATGTGAAAAGCAGGGGTACCTGTGACATTCCCATTTTATCTAAAGAGGGACAGGAGCTCCCATTGCACAGTATTTAAGAGATGACATATTGCAAGGTACACTAGAAATATGGGATTCTGAGCCACTATGTTTTCTGCAATAATTGTGGATTTACCACACTGAACACAATCTATCATCTGCTACATAAACCTGCAGATCTTAACAAAAACATTGTTTCTAGCTCAAATGGCTCAAAATTTGCTAAAAATGAAGCGACGTATTGGTGCAATATGAAAGGCCCTTTGCAAAGGTTGACTGCCCATCTCTCAGTTGTCTATGCTGTATTTGCATGTTAGACTGCTACTAATGGGGCAAAACCTTTGCCTAGACAGTATTACCATGAGTGAAAATGACAAAATAATGAAGTAATATTACACTACATAATTTCCTTTTTCTTGTTGTGTAATTTACTGAAACCAGCTGCAATTTGTTCCTCCTCTGCCACATAATTCCAGTGGCCCTGCATTTGGCAGAAACAATCTGATAGGATTTTGCCACCCAAAGAAAAGTAATTGAAAATTTAAAAAAAAATATATATATATATATATATATTTTAGTAGTGGTTTGTTTAATGTTCTTCCTGCTGGGATATTAATTTGTGGTACTATATGAGAAATGCTGTCAGTGCAACACATTTTGACTTATCTGAGGTGAAAAGACTTTTGCCCAAGTTCACCAACACAGATATAGCATGGGCAGGAGCAGTGCTAGTTCCCATTATACAAAGAACAGTAGCGGCAACACCATTAACACATACTACCACTGTCCTGCCTACTCTCAATCACCAGAGGTGCTAGCTGAGTCTGCTAAAGTAATTAGAAGTAAGTGAAGGCTCAGACACCACACTTCGAGGCACCGGTGACAGTGCACTTATTCTCGATCAAAAAAATCCTCTTTATGTCACATAGGTAGATAGAAATGGATAATAGTGCTGCTGTAACTCCCTTTGGTCCTAAACCTATACAATGATATAGTGGGCTAATGCACTTGCTGCCAAGATGTTCCTACAATCTGTGGCTTTAGAAGTTCTAATATTGCCACTAAGCCTTTCATTTCCAACTCAAGAGTGGGAAAGTGAGTACTACAAAAAAAACTTGTATGTCCTGCCACTGGTGTAAACATTCTGAGCTGCTTGGTGTCCCTGTTCTGGATAAACCACACGTATTTGAACTTCGAACAATTGTGATGTTTTGGTACATTTTGAAAGGTAGAGCGCATAACCCGCATAGGCCACTAATTATTTTAGCAATCAATTAACTCGCAGCTGTCGGAGGGTGGTGTCTTTTTATCAAAAGTCCTGAAAAACACAGCTCCACAGTTTTCATTATGGCTCCACAGAGATGAGAAATGGGGGATGTTTAGAGGAGAGTGCAAGAACAGAAAATACGATAGTGAAGAAAAATAAAGCAAGCAGAAGAGAAAAGTAGGAGAGTAATTTGTATGATAAAGCAGAGAAGGCGATGAAGATGGTGTTAGAGGTAGATCAAGGAGGAGGATGGATCAGGAGAACGATGAGCAAAGTGGGCGATGGGAATAGGGTAATTCGTAGTTCTGTACTGAGAAAAGGATGAGAGGTGAGTACAGTAAGAGAAGTAGGGAAGGATGAAGGAGGAGAATGAGGCTGGTAAAGGATTGGAATGCTGAGAAAGGAACAATATCAGAGAGACATGTGATGGTCAAATGATAAAATGTGGCTGGGCAGAGAAGGAGTGTTAAGAGGAGAGTGCTAAAACAAGAGAATGATGGGCAGGGTGACGGAGACAGAGAGGATGATCGGAATAGGAAAGACTACTGGGAGAAAGGACGAGAACAGTAAAGAAAAGGGACCATGCCAGCCACAATTTAGAAGAGACCGTTCAGTTTTGAGGCACTCACATTAGCTGCACATTTCCACTTTGCCTCCTTTATAATACATTCTACTCCAAGGACAGACAGCGGAATATAGGATGAAAAACTAGCCACCAAATTGTCAAGTCCAGTCGTCAACTTCAGAAGCTGTACTCTTGCCAAAGGGGGCAGCTAAGTGTAGAAATGGGCTCACATTTGATGTCTGGCCAGTTTCCAACTTGGGTTGCTTTTCCAACTGTTATTGCATCTACTTCAACTAAATTGACAGCAGTAGCTATTACTCATAACTACAAGAAGTTGAATAGCTTTGCTATCTCTTTAAAACATTCATGGATACCAAGTTTTGCAGATATTCTGTGTGCTGATAAGCACTCTCCATATAATAAAGGCCTGAGAGCAGCTGCTGTTCAAAATGTTGAGCTGTAATTGAAGAACAAGCACAAGGAATCAAGATTGCAAGGTCCACATATGCACATCCACTCGTATGGAAGCATTTCAGGCTTCCTGTAGATACAAAACATTATTACACCATAACGAGCAGCAGTCAAGGTAAGGCCGACAAAAGAGGGTCAGGTGGAGAGCGCCAAGATTGAGGTTAAGAGAGGAGGTTAAGATAGAGGGGGTGTTAAAGCAGAGAGGAGAGAGAGATAAGGAGGAGTATGTGAGAGAGAGGGAGGACGGGAGGCAAAGAGGAAGGATAGTGAGGAAGAGAGAGTGCAGGTGGTGATGTGGAGAGAAGGAGGAGGTGGTTGAGGAAGAGAGTGAGAGAAAGGTTTCAGAAGAGAGTGAATGGTGAGGTGAGAGAGAAGGATGAGGTGGTGACAGAAGGATGAGGGAGAAGTGGAGGCATAGTGAGAGGATAGCGAGGTTAAGAGAGAGAGGCGGCCATGGAGGGGAGAGAAGAGGATGAGAAAGAGAAGGATGAGGCAAGGAAAGAGGAAGGTGAGGCAATTAAAGAGGAGGGTGAGGTGAAGTGAAAAAGAGTGTGAGGCAGGAGGATGCAGAGTGTTAGAAGAACAGTGTGAAGTGGAAAGTAGCGAGGATGAGCCAGAGAGAAAGGAGCCTGAGGCTGACAGAAAGGCGGGCGAGCCAGAAAGGAAAGAGTGTGACTCATGCAGAGAGCAAAAGAAATAAACCACTTCTGTGAAAAGCTCTAGCAATAGAGTTAAAACTAGTAAGCATGGCCTTAAGCGTATGCAGCTCATCTCCTTACAAGACCATACAGCAAGCACGTCCTGATCCAACTCTCAAACACCTGGAAAACTTTAGACAACTCCATTCATCGTCATGGGCCACCCATGCTTGTTCATGGCCTTCCCAAATCCTGAATCCTGGAGTTCGCCTGCTTTAACCTATCCAGCACGGTATCAGCAGACCACTGGGTACATGGGCTTCTTTCTATGCCTCTCCGGCCTTAGACTCTGTGCTGCACTGCTTCCAATCCACGAGGCACAGGCAAACAGACAAACACGAAGGAAAAACTAGATATAAACAAGCGCTCATGGCTAGGAAGCCGAGCTGAGCGCCATCCTGCTGTGAGGTAGGCCGTCTGCTCGTAGGTCTGCCGGTCTGGGTCCTGACTGTGAACAATAACAGTGATTGCTGCTAACATTTAAATATGAAAATGACAGGACCTGCAGAGGCCCTACAGCCAGGCTCGTCACCACCTGCCAGACTAAAACAGCGCCTCTTTCTGATTTAAAAATTGACTTCAGCATTGCAAATACCCTGTGTAATCGTGACAGCCGAGGGCTATATTTTAGTAACATTAGCGATCACAATCGCCTTGAAAAATCCACTTTCTATTCACGCTTTTATAGTCAACCCGACAAAAGCTGCAACAATCTATTTTACTTCTGCACGTCTGCACGGCGAGGATGGGTTTATTATTCGCAGCTTGTTGAGGTAAACGGAATCGCACATTGTTCCTGTGGGAGCTGTTAGAATATTTCTCACTAAAGACACTTTACCTGCAGCGGCGGAAGGTCCCTCAACAAGAGGCAGCGAAGGGCCAGGCCAGGCAGGGAGGGAGGGAAGGAGACGGGCTCTGGGGGCTTAAGGCGGTGCTGTGGAGTGAGGGACCCGGAGCACAGGCTGCGAGTGGCCAGCGGCCAACGAGTCGGGAACGAGAGCGCGCCACTTGGCGGACGGGAGGAACGAGGTGACCAGCGAGACGTCAAAAAGAAAAAGTGCATTCCTACGACAGAAGATGTGGAAACAAAAAGTACACGTACCGAGTAACAACCAAGTAAAGGGGCCAGTAGCCATGGGAGGATACAATTGACGACATGGCTGTACTAAGGAGGGACTAACAAGCCTCATAATGAATCAGAAGACAGCATTTACAAAGGACAAACACACAAGCCAATGAAAAATAAGGGTGGGGGAGTGTACTCAACTACCCCAGCTCTTCGCAGAGCAGCGCTTGTGCGCTGGCTCACGCTCGACCTAAAGAGGAGGCACTTGCTTGCTTGTATGAATTATGACAACTGTCATAATTTATACAAAGATTTTGAGGTTGCCCCGGAGTTCCCGAGACCTCAAGAAACTGGCCTGTTCCCCACCTGGAAGTGGCAACGTTTGAAAGACAAGACTCAAAAAGAGAATTACTTTGGTCAATCTTGCTGCTCCAATTCTGTGAGGCTCTAAGCAATAAACGAACACTGGAATAGTGAGCGCTCCATTGAAGACAATGGAGTGCTCCGGGCTTCTAATGGCTGGTAGAAGCCCGGAGCATAAACATTCCAATGTTTGTTCCCAGCTGTTGCTGTGAACAAAGGCCTCACGGAGCCCGAGGGGATTTTAACCCCCCTCAGGCTCTGTGAGACCTTTGTTTTACAAATTAGAACATTCTGCACTTTAGGGGTGGAATGTTCTAATAGCCTTAGAGCCCTCCGTAGGGGGCTTCACCGGCCATTAAAGGCCCGCTCCCTTATTAAAGGCCCTCGCTTCGGCTTGGCCTTTAACACTAGAGCGGGTCTTTAATGGCCGGTAGAGCCCGCTACAGAGGGCTCTGAGGCTATAGTAACAAAGTATAACACAGTAGGAAAATGATTCTATTTGAATATGTTCATGAATTTAGCTGAGGGTCGAGTGTACCCTGTGATTATGGAGTACTTTTTATGCATTGAGGGTGCAATTAATTCCTCAAATTAACTGGCAAATTACACTCCAGTTGTCAGCCAGAGTCCAGTCTGAGAGAAAGTGGCAATGGGCATCTTTAGATCGGGTATTATCATTGGTTCTCTCTTTGTCATGTTATAGAAACTTGAATGCTTGCGTTTCCGCAACTGGCACCATGTCTTTAGCTGTAATGGTGGAAAGAAGATAAACACCATGTGCACTGCAGGGCAAATCCATGCCTCAGCCACCAGTGGCAGGGCTGCCAGTATGAGTCCAAAGCCTATGTTATGTTACATTATGCAGATCTGTGGCGGGCACTATCACCATGGAGGGTATCCAGGCACTGAGCAGGTGTGAGTCTAACCAAACATTAGAAGCCTGCTCTGTGTTTACACAAAGAAGCAGGGCATAGTATTGTGGAGCCAGGTTTCAAATAAACTGTAGAGTTACTTTTCTAAGGTTGTAAGAAGGTAAGTGGAAATCTGAATTTATCCAAGAAAGAATAAAAGGTCAAGAAGTGAGTAAACAATAAATATGAAAGGCGAACAAGGATGTTTACACTATGAACACTCTTTCTACAGTGCGATCAGTTACATGCTTGAAGGTGGTTCCCTGGAGACCTAAAGATTAACTAGCTCTGATACTGCACTTGTTACAATAAGGGGGTGGTGGTATTATTGTATAACTATGTTTATCTAAATCAATGTTCCATGCCATGTAAAGACTTGACTCTCACAGGACAAAGTAAAAGGCGTAACAAGCAAATCTCGCCTCTGGCAAAATGCTGCATTGTTTGAGTTGTTTTGCTTTTCAGTCTGAGCCTAATTGACTTCCTTTTTATATGATCAAGTATGAACGGATGCCAATCTCTGAGGGTGAATCAACAGGCCCCTAAGAAGGCTGAAGTAGTTTAAAGAAGTAGGCCTTGAACACCAGTCCTGAATACAGAGTGCTGTTCCCTGCCTCGGTGAAGCTGGAGTTCCATATGAAATTGCTGCCAATGAATGCACACTGCTCTCCTTTAATTCTAACACCTCTTTCATACTAACACCATCAAAAGGGCTCAAAGACTGTGCCACAGTAAAATCTTCACACAGCCACAGGCAGTCTGTGCCAGACTCAACAAAAATACTGATAATCATTATGTTTAGATATCATGTACTTGGAGGAACACAGGCCTATTACTGATTTGGAAATAATCAGAAATATACTTATACAAGTGATACTTAGCCAAATCCAAGAGCACTTGGGAAATTGTGCCTGACTGAACCATGGTCAGTTTGTTTCAGACCAGGACATGGCACAGAAATTCATCTATAAAATATGTGTGATTCATTTGTATCCTTACAGGTTAAGCCTACTCCCAATTTAATTGGCAATGTCCAATATGGGTGATCACCCCCTGTTGAATTGACCAGGGTATGGAACCAAAATTTCAAAAGATCTAGAATTGTTGAAATCTTATTTGAACAAGTGTGAGAAAGTGGGTTATTAGTTGAGAAGGATGTGAGTGTTTCTCATGTAATAAGTCTGCAGCCTTCCTTCTGCTGAGAACCAAGTACCCCTTTGTAGCACTTGACTGCCTGAAGGCAGTAAGGCAGAGCACTCTAAGGCCTTCTCAGGGGATGAAGAGTTAGCTCGTGACGCAGCTTGCAGGCACACAACAAAGAAACACCCAATCATTGTCCAGCCAGTGCTTTTACTTATCAAAAGGAAAATTGCATTTTTACACCACACTACTCAATACTATGCATCAATTTGAAAATATGTACATGATGGCAACTGGAAATAAGTATCGTGACACTGTCTAATAGTGTACACCCAAGCAAACCCTAAACCCATTGTCCCCCTCCCCAAGATATGGTGAATACAATATAGCGGGGTGGTTATTAAAAGGCAGGCCAGCTAATTTATCAGGGTGTCACAAAACAATAAAGACTGAAAAATATAACCGAACATCCAATGTTTATATTGTCCACTGTTAATAAAGCATTTATATATCAAATATGGTGTACTGCGAGTTTTTTTCTCCTATTTTTAACTAGATGGCAAGTAGTCTAGGAATCCAACATCATGGGTCCCTCCACTCCAGAGGCCTTAGATTAAAAGCCCCAGCTCCAGGAATGCTTGTAATGTTAGAAACAGCCTTTATAGGTCTCTCTCAGACACCCCAAGAGGCTTAGGGAGGCATTATCAATTTAAAAAAGAGGGGAATGTGTGGGGACGCTGTTGCACTCCTGTAAGCCCCGCAAACACAATGACAACTTTCCTGGTGGTATAATTGCCCTCTTTTTGGCATCACTAGGCAGATTTACACATTTTCAGGTCTTACAAGTGCTTATGGGGCGAGTTTTCTGGTGGCATCGAAGGATGTTCTTGGGGACAATCTATTGCTATCTTTACCATGCAGCCTGCACCAGTGGGAAATGCTTTCTCTTCCTCTATGTCTTGTTTTTAAAATCAATGTCCTCTTAGTGGAGCCTTCTCTTTATTTATAAAAACAGGTGCCCGATCCCACATGGGCATCCAAGTTACTCCAAGGTGGGGACCACAATGAAGCTCTACAGCCCTGGTGCTCACTGCAAGTTCCCAACATGTCTTACACAGCTTCTGTGTGCAGGCACAGGAGCCAAGTCCTCTCCTGCTCCCCACCCACGTGAACTCAGTGCAGACAGGAGCAGGAAACGGGGCGATGTCCCAGATCAGTCAGCATGGGTGGGGACTTTTGCTTGGTGTTCCTGCCCACCCTGGACACAGGCTTAGGGAGTGGGAGTAGTACCAGACACTGCTCCTGGGGCACTGGCCCTCCCCAGATGCTGTAATTTCACAGATCGCAGTGGCAAGTTCCTGTCCTCTTTGACCTGAAAGCAGTTGGGTTTTGGGGGAAAGTGTGAATTGGGAGTGAAACACCACTCAGCACTTGATCTTTGTGTCTGTCATTGGGGCATTGGGAGACCTGGGGACAAATTAAATCATAAGAGAGATGGGCTGCTATGTGTGGACCCTAAGCAATCTTCTCTCCATTGCATTGGTCCTCCCAGGGAGTTTTTAAATTCTTAAAGGGGAATTCCACACATGACAGAGCACCAGTTGGATGCCTGGGTGGATGTCACTTTCCCAGGCACTTTTCTGTGGCTGGTGACTTTGGGGAATTGCCGGGCTGGGCCAGAATGAAGGGCCAACACACAACACAAAACAAAAGTCTCCACCACCTGAGCTGCTTTTAATGATCTTGGACTCATTTTGCTCCTGGTGGTGCACTCTAACCACAAGGAGTGTAACCTGTTGGCCTCCTGGTCTCTACAATGTTGTAGTTGTAGCTGTTTTTCTGCACTGCTCTTCCACCAATGAGGTAGAGGACAGGGCCTTCCCCCTTGCTCTTTAGGTCCTGGTTATGTACCTGTCCGAGAGCTTTCCTAAGTCCGGGGTCTCCTCCAGCAGCAACCCACAGCCATCAAAGCAGAATAACCTCTGTCCCAGCCCTCTTGTGGCCTCATGGCAGCTTGCATGGCACCTGTGTGTCAGCAGGAGCCAGGGCCGCTTTCTGATGAGGGCTGCCCACCTATAGGCCCAATTCGCAGAAGTTCCAGGAAACTCTTCTTCCAAGGTTCCCAAGCAGGTCCACCCCTCTACTGTCCTCCAGAGAGTGTAGGAGGGCCAGCACCACTGACCCTTGAGAGTCCCATTCAATCCAAATCCACGTTATCCCACACTTCAAATGGGTCTGAGTTTCTTCAGGGTCCTGCAAAATCTGTCTGAACTTGAAATCAGTAGAGGGCACTGTGAGAAAAAGTGGGGCTAGTGAGGGGGTTAGGGATCTCTGAAACAGAGGGGTGAGGGGCCTGTGAAGACGAGGGATCGCTGAAACAAGAATAGAGAGCTGCTAATATGTGGAGGGCTGAGGTGAGAGAGTCAGAAGCTGTGGTTACGAGAAGGAATAGGGGGCCTTGGAGGGAAAGGGTTGGGGCTTTTGAGTGGTATCAATGGAGACCCAGCTCTGAACACTAAAGGGGCAGTGAACAAGAGGAGGGGGCTCTTTGGGTAAGCAGGAGAAGTTGAGAGGGACCATGATGTGGAGAGTATTTGTAAGGGGTATAGAGGAAGTGAAAGGGAGGTGGGTGCTTAGAGAAGGGTTCTGTGAGGAGATCTGAAGTCTTGGGATCATGACCTGCTCCATTTTCTCTGAAGTAAAAGGCTTCTTTTGCGACATGATCTCCCCTCCTCCCTAAGAACTGCTGAGAGAAGGTTAACCCATTAGAGCCACACTACCTTTATCATTAACTTCCAGGCCATTCAGTCCCACTGTACACCGTCATCAGCAAGCTTCCCTTGCACACAACAAACATGAACCAAAAGGGCATCAGCTTTACACTCATCCCTTGTGCACACAGTTCATGTACAAAATGGGCATCAGCAAAGTAAGCTTCTCCCCACAAATACGAAACAAGTAATGCATGAGCATTAGCACTACAAGCTTCCCTTGCACACACAGAGGATCCTCTCCAGTAAAGCTCTGATTAAGAGTTAGGCTGAATTCCATGCAGAGTTGTTCAATGTCTGGAATTACCATTATTGGCTGATATCTCCACATGGAATTCCACGTATTAGAAGTTAGACCCCTCGGAATGGGAGACAACTGTGTGTACACGGAATAAGGGGTCCCTATTCTGAGGTGTTTAGCAGTCCTATTAGCCTCCTTCTCTCAGGCTAGGAGGGTGGGTATGGGAAAGGGAAGAATAGGTTTGGCAGGTGTGAGCAGTGCATGCTTTCCCCTTAACGAAATAAATATCAGCAAGGACTTGGTGATGATACTGCATTGTGATTTTACCAACCAGAATTTTTGGCCGATAAAATCGGTCCCATAATTCCTGCACCTGGAAAAACTGGGTGCAGGAACACTGGGCCATTCGTGACGAGGTGGAGCGTTATACCACCTGGGGATTCATGTAGTAGAGCTATGGTAAACAAAAAGCTGAAACGATTTATGCATGTTCAGAAACAGCTATCTGGACGATTTTCTATTTCCATTGCATTTCCATCCAGTCCTTTCAAAATGGCCACCAAACATCTAGACAAAATGGTGCTGGTTTTGAAGAGCAACCTAAACGCAATCTTTTGATTGACTTATTTATTGTGGGCCGCCGGTGTTCCGTCTTATTGGTTAGAACGCCTGTTTTGTGGGATAGGGGCAGGGCAGATCCACGGTCTCCTTTGGAATTGTTTGTACGCATTACATATGCAAAAGCGGGTGCGTCAGTACACATGCAAAAGTGGGAGCAGTTCACATTTATAGCACATATACGCTGCAATAGCGAAGCAAGGCTGCCATTAGCCCTTGTTTTTATTTGAATCATGGGACTTGCAGTCTCCCATTTATAAATAATTTTATTGAGTCTATAGACTATAAGGCATCCAACATTGACTAGGCAAACTATTTATTCCTGACTTGGAACAACTTTAGATCACTACTTACCTTCAGTGCACCTCTAGGGATGAGGCAACTTTCAGAGTTCTCTGGGCAAACCTTTCTAGGCCTTAAATGTAAGAGAAGAGAAGTGGCGTTCTGCCTTTGAACTTAGCTTATGACGAGGAATGCAGCTTTCCTCTTCATTCTTTTACCGCTTCTGAATTTTTAATGTGTAATTCAATATTGTTTGGCATCACGAGGGCTTCGATTAGAATCAATTAAAATCTATTCAAAGTTTCCAGAACAAGGGGCCCAAAAAAACGTTTTGCTTGGGGACCAAATAATCTTTAAGATATACATGATAGTAGACATTATTTGTGGCATTCTGCTTGTCCCAAGCATAATAATGGCCCATCCTACACGAGTTATGGAAACTCCTGGCGACATTCTGGCGACCTACAGAATATTGGTGGCCTAATATGCGCTCTTGATACTATTGTGGTCATCGATTGTATAATGGCTGTCCTGGCACAACGGTGTCCATTCTTGACTCATTTTGGTCACTCGTGACTTCATGCTGTCCCTTTAACCTAATGAATCATAATCCTGAAAGTATTTCTGCTTCTTACTTATGCGACTTCAGACAATAGTAGTAATAATAATAATGATAAAAATAACTTGATTTTGGATAATGCTTCATACTACACTGCTGACATTTCCAAGCGCTGTAACATATATTATTATTATTATTATTATTATTATTATTAATAATAATAATCAATTTAATTGTACTTCACTAAGCTGCTATTATTATACACAAATAGGATCAAACTGGAAACATTTAGAAACACTGGAAAGTGATTTAGAACACTGACTTGCCCTTTTCAGAAACGATTCCCATACAGCAAGAAATGCTGCAGCTGTGTACGAAGCCACACACATGGTAGACAGCCGTGAGCGGCAGACGTATGGGAAAGCGGGTCGTGAAGGGGAAGTGCCACCAACTTCACTTTGACAAGGATATTTAAATCTCCAGCTCACTGATTCTGGTATCCACAGTTGGAGGGGGATTGCTTCAAAGAGGGGTCTTTGAGTGGCATGCATTTCTGCTCCTCTCCTGCCTCAGCTATTCTTGCCCTTATGCAGGGCTTCTGCCCTCATGCCCCAGCAGTCCACTTCTTTGCACCCTGTTGCCTGGCTGTGTTGTCGCTGCTTCTGCTCCAGGGATTCTCTTGTGCCCGCGGGATTAGCGCCTGCAGGCTCATTTTGGTCAGGCGGGGCCTGTGTGTGCCAGGGCTAGAACAGTGCCCTTTGGCTCCTGTAATCTGCCCTTTATTTGCAGCTAGGACCACATAGGCAGCTCTCTCCGCACCTCATTTATTTGAGGGTTCCAGAAGATTGTCAGGTTAGTAACTCGTTACTGTCAGTGACCATGCCAACAGCCCAACAGAGAAGAGGAGTCAATGAGTCCCGGTCACTAGGCTTTAGTGGTGGTGCACCAGTCTACAGTGCTTAGAGCTGAACGTGGCAGACAGCGCTAGATGTTCTGGTGAGATAACCGGGGAATCATATAGAGCAATGGGGGATAGTTAACTACTGGTGCACACTGTTTCTTTATTGGAGAGCACGCTGACCTTATTTGAGACTTTTTATGCGTACCTCTCATTGGGACTAATGCATGTTTGTTTTGGTGTTACAAAAGCTGGATTCCCTATCTCCTTTTATTTATCTCTGCTGAAATGGTAATACTTTTAATTCCAACAAAGCAATTAATGAATATATTTAAGCTATGCACATATGTATAAGCTTTCAGGACCATAAACGAACCTTCTTTAGGGTACAATCAACAGTGTATTGAAAGGAAAGAAGGGTATTCATTCATTATCCACGATTATCTAAATCAGTGGTGTCCAATGTAGGTCCAGGAGGGCCAGACCCTTGCCAGATTGTAGGCATAATCACTAGGTAAATAGGTTTCATTTGGATTCATTGTATGCAATTTTGTCTTATATGGATAGGCAAAAAACGTGGCATGGATCGGGCTCTTTACGTTAGACACCTCTGGTCAACTTCACACTGACAATTAATTATACACTCTCAGTGAAAGTATTGCTACAGTGCAGCAAAGACAGCAGTTCTCCCTTTTACAAATGAAAGGGCCTGGCAGGACCTGCTCCTTTTAAGCACTACGAATAAAACTGTTCATCAAAACCTTGCAGTTCATATTATCCAGAGTAGAGAGATGCGGCGGGTAAGGGAATATGAACTCTGCTTTGGAAAGTTTAGCAGACACTGGGGAATGCAAAAGTCCCTTTATTTGTCTGTGTGAGGACACTGCGTCCCTGGAAATAGAAATAGCTCTTTATCCCCAATGAAGAGAGGCGTTTGCTGTAGCAAAAGCTGTTTCTCCCTCGAGGTTGTGGGGCACTGTTTCCATAGTGCTGACATGTTGTTTACATGAGTGACTTCACTTAAGGTGATAAAAAACTAATACTGTTGCACTGTCTGCTAATATTTTATGTTAAGGGCCTGTTTTTGAAAACTGTCCCTCCGGTTTGGAAACTTTATTTCTTTACAGGAAAGCTTGATGAAGCTAAGAAGATCTGCCTGCAAAGAGCTCTGCAGCAAGCAATTTTGATGAAAATCTTAAATTACTTACATTAGTAGGTTTTGGGAGAGAGTTGCTTGTTCACCTCTAGTTTTTAGGTCTGGCGTAAGCCAACACCTTTTGATACAATTTACGTGCTTGAATACATTATGTTACAAATGTACTGTTACTATTGTGTCCTGTGTTGTAGAAAAGCAGTGGTGCTGGGGTTGGGGGTGGGGGGGCATCTACTATGTTCGAAGTGATTTCAGGGCAGTGGGGAAGGGAATGAAGAAGGTGCAGGAGCTCATGGGAGGATGAATTCTGTTCAAGTGTGGGTGAGAGGGAGTAGGAAATAAAGGAAAAGAACACGGATGTGCCTTATTCAAACATCAAGAATAACAGGAGTAAACCCGTTAACCCAGTTGAGACCGGGTGGAGTATATAGCATAAACAACAGTGTCTCAACCGGTAATCATTAGCAAAGACAATTACAAGAAGTGTATAAATCACTTGAGGAAGGGAAAAAAAGGGAGGGGAGACCAAAACCAGATTTGTAGAATATATGTTGTTATTTGTAAGTAGTTATATCAGCACTACAGTACAATTCAACTTAAAGTAACCATAACAACCAGGTGTGCACTGAACGTGCTAGTGTGAGTGAACGGCGCAGTGACACAAAAAGGTGAAAAAACAGCGTGAGCGGCGGGAAAAACAGTAAAAACAAGTAGTACTAGGGTCAATGATACAAGACAGATCAACATAAGTCAAGTATTATGATTTAGGCAGAGTTGATTGACCCCGTGGAAACCGCGATTTGCGCTGAGTAGTCGACGGCGTTTTGACCTGTTCGATATCAGGTCATCTTCAGGACGATTGTTAGAAATGGGATCTCTAGTTGGCAAGGGCTTGCACCTTTGTCCAAGTAGGGACCCTTCTTCCTAGTCAGGGTAAGGGTGTTACACTCGTGAAGTAACCCCTGCTCACCCTCGTGGTAGCTTGGCACGAGCAGTCAGGCTTAATTCAGAGGCAGTGTGTAAAGCATTTGCACATAACCAACAGTAATACAGTGTAAGCACTACAAACGGACACCACACCAGTTTAGAAAAATAACCAATTTTTATATACTCAAGACAAGACCAATTACGACAAAAATCCACAATACTATACTTTAAAAATGAATGCTTAATAAGGTAACTTCTTCTTTGCAGGACTAGTCCAAAAACAAAGTTCAGTACGAGTCGGTAGCTCCGTCCGAGTCTACCGCGATGCTGAAAACCACAGAGTCTAACAGTTCCAGCCGACCGCGTCGATACGGGCCAGCAGAGTCGTGAACAGACTCGGTCACAGTACCTTTCTCGTTGTGGCTGGTACGGAGTGTACGAGCCGGTCGGCGTTCGTCGCGGTTGCGGTGCAAGACGGAGCGATGCAAGTTGCGGTGTCCCTCGATGCGGTGCAGGCAGCGGCTCGATGAGCGTCGTGCAGACGGAGTCGGTGAGTCCAAGGCGTGCGATGCAGGGTGAGACGATGCTCGATGCGGTGCTGACAGGTTGCGATGCAGGCGACCAAGCCGGAGTGCGGGAGCTGGCGTCGGACAGCGGTGCGAGTCGGAGCGGTGCGTCGCAGACGTGCGAGCGGTGCCCCAAATGCGATGCGGTCACGACTGTTGAGCCAGTTTCAGCGACCGCGTCGGTCGGGTCCGGCTGGTTCAGTGAAGCGAAGCGATGCGAACGGCGGTGCCCACAGGTCACGGTGCAAGCAGCGGCTCGGTGTTGGCGGCGTCGGACGTCGCCCACGGTGAGACCAGGGTTGCGATGCGAAGCAGGGCGATGCGGTCTGCGGTGCAAACAGGTCACCGGCCAGGGATGGATTCGGTTGACGGAGTCGGTTGCGGTTCCCTTCCTCTGTGGCAACTGAAACAGCTGTCCAGAAGCGGTACTCAGAGGCTTGTGAAGTCTTTGTAGTCCCTGAGACTTCTTAACAGGAGGCCAGCTCGGTTCCAGGCCCTTGGAGATACTCAGCACAAGTTTGTAGAAAGTTCCTTCCTTTCACTGCCCAAGGCAGAAGCAGCAGCTGCAGGCCAACCCAACAAAGCAACAACACAGCAAAGGGGCAGTACTCCTCCTGGCAGCTCTTCCAGCTCTTCGTCTTGGCAGGTTCCTTGATTCCAGCGAGATCTAAATTCATGGGGTCAGGGCCCCAATATTTATATCCCAAATTCCTTTGTTCTCGAAGGCAGAGAGGCCTTTGCCTAGTCCAAACCAGTTCTGGAGCACTTTGTTGACAAGTCTCCGTCCCTTCTTTCAGTGAGTAGGCCAGGGACATCAGACGCACCACAGGAGGTGGAGCCAGCATTGTGGAGGGAAGGCACTGTCCTATTCAGGGCCCAGGTGCAACCCCTCCCACCCATCTACATGTAGATCTTGCTATTCAGCCCTGTGCTGACTCACCCTGTCTCCTGGCATCCCCCAGCCCCTGTCACTCACACTCCAGACAAGGAATACACAACCTCGCAGAGGCAGGCTTGGATGAGTTAGACAAGAAAATACCCACTTTCTAAAAGTGGTATTTTCAAACACAGAATGTTAAAACCAACTTCACTAAAAGATGCATTTTATCATTCTGAGTCCAGGCATACTAAACTCGACTTTCTACCATGTTCCCGGGGTCAGTTAGGATTATAAGCTGTAATAATCAAAACTGCCCGTTCTGGCCTATGGGGAACAGGTAGCCTTGCAATAGTGAAAAACGAACTAGGCTGTAATTCACTATTAGGACATGCCACACACACCAGGGCATGTCCTACCTTTCGCATACAACGCACCCTGACCCACAGGGGTACCTTGGGCCTACCTTAGGGGTGACTAACATGTAGCAAAGGGAAGGTTTAGGGACTTGCAAGCGTGTGCACTTGCCAAGTCGACATGGTAGCCCCAGGCTGCGCACAGGCTCTGCGATGGCAGGCCCGAGTTACACTTTTCGGGCTGTTTGCGTGGGTGGCACAATCCAGTGCTGCAGCCCACCAACAGCATTTGGTCTATAGGCCCTGGCACTCGCAGTGCACTTTACAAGGGACTGACACATAAACCAAATAGGCCAATCATGGAAACACCAATCCATAACACATTTTATCCAGGAGCACTTGCACTTTCCCACTGGACAGCAGTGAGGAAAGTGCGCAGAATCATTACACCAGCAAAAACAGAGTCAAAACCGGGAGGTCAGAAAGCAAAAAGTCAGGGGAAACACGCCAAAAGATGCCAAGTCTAACACATGTCCCCTCCAGCTGAAAGTAGGGAGAACTACCCAACCCCATTGGAGTTCTCTTCACTAAGGCGGAAGAACCTGGACAGACCATCTGCGTTGGCGTGTTCTGTACCAGGACGGTGTTCCACCGTAAAGTCCATTCCCTGTAGGGAGATGGACCACCTCAGCAGTTTTGGATTCTCACCCTCATTTGCATCAACCATCTGAGGGGCCTGTGGTCTGTCTGAACCCGGAAGTGAGTCCCAAACAGGTATGGTCTCAACTTCTTCAGTGCCCAGACCACAGCAAAAGCCTCCCTTTCTATGGCACTCCACCTCTGTTCCCTGGGAAGTAGTCTCCTGCTAAGGAAGACTACAGGCTGATCCAGGCCCTCTTCGTTCAGTTGTGAGAGCACCGCTCCCACACCATGCTCTGAAGCGTCAGTCTGCACGACGAATTCCTTGGAGAAGTCAGGTGCCTTGAGCACGGGCGCCGTGCACATGGCTGCCTTCAGGGTATCAAAAGCTTTCTGGCAGGGCTCAGTCCAGATCACTTTCCTGGGCTGCCTCTTAGAGGTCAGCTCTGTTAAGGGGGCAACGATGGTGCCATAGCCCTTAACAAATCTCCTATAGTAACCGGTGAGACCTAAGAAGGCTCTCACCTCTGTCTGGGTCTTGGGGGTTCCCAAGCCAGAATGGTGTCAATCTTGGGTTGTAGGGGCGCCACCTGGCCGCTTCCTACCTGGTGTCCCAAGTACACCACAGAACCCTGCCCGATCTGGCACTTACTGGCCTTGATCGTGAGGCCTGCACCTTGCAGAGCACTCAACACTTTCTCAAGGTGCTGTAAATGTTCTTCCCAGCTGGAACTGAACACAGCAATGTCATCCAGGTAGGCGGCACTGAAATCCTCCAGCCCGGCCAACACCTGATTGACCAACCTCTGAAAGGTGGCAGGGGCATTCTTCAACCCAAAGGGCATCACCCGGAATTGGTAATGACCTTCTGGGGTTGAGAATGCTGATCTCTCCTTGGCCCCATCGGTTAAGGCAATCTGCCAGTACCCAGACGTCAAATCAAACGTGCTGAGGAACCGGGCAGCTCCCAACCGATCAATGAGCTCATCAGCTCTGGGGATGGGGTGCGCGTCAGTCCTGGTGACGGCATTGAGCCCACGGTAGTCCACACAAAACCGGAGTTCTGGAGTGGCACCGGGCGCAGCAGCCTTTGGGACCAAGACCACTGGGCTGGCCCAAGGACTGTGGGAGGGCTCAATCACCCCTAACGCCAACATCTTAGAGACCTCCTCCTTGATGCTGGCTCTGACCCGGTCAGTCAACCTGTAAATCTTGTGCTTCACAGGAGGGCTGTCACCAGTGTCCACGTCATGGGTACACCAGTGAGTTACACCGGGAGTCAGGAGAGAACAGTGGGGCGAACTGTCCCAACAACTGGCGACAGTCCCCTGCTGCTCCTGAGTCAGAGTAGGGGAGAGGATCACACCCTCTACTGACCCATCATGCTCCTTGGTAGACAGGAGGTCAGGGAGAGGCTCACTCTCCTCTTCCACCCCATCATCTGTCGCCAAGAGCATACTCACTTCGGACCTCTCGAAGTGGGGCTTGAGGCGGTTCACGTGAAGGACCCTCAAAGGGTTCCTTGGAGCCTGCAAATCCACCAGGTAGGTGACGTCACTTTTGCGCTCCTTTACCTCATATGGACCAGTCCACTTGTCCTGCAAGGCACAAGGTGCCACTGGGGCCATGACCCACACTTTTTGCCCAGGTTGAAATTCGACCAGAGTGGCATTCTGGTCATACCATCTCTTCATTTCTTCCTGGCTTGCTTCTAGGTTCGCCTGAGCGAGTTTCCTGAAGCGGGCAGTTTGGTTTCTAAAGGCCAGCATGTAGCTAAATACATCCTGGGGAGTTTTCCTGGGAGCTGCCTCCCAGCCTTCCTTTACCAAACTCAGAGGTCCTCTGACAGGGTGGCCATACAGGAGCTCAAAGGGGCTGTACCCAAGAGACTTCTGAGGCACCTCCTGTATGCAAAGAGTAGGCATAGCAAGAGGACGTCCCACTTACGCCTCATGGGTTCTGTTAGACCCTTGATCATGCCTTTCAAGGTCTGGTTGAATCTCTCCACCAGACCGTTTCCTTGTGGGTGGTAAGGAGTGGTGAACTTGTAGGTTACACCACACTCCTTCCACAGGGATGTCATATACTTGGATATGAAATTGGTCCCCTATCAGAAACCACCTCTCTGGGGAATCCCACACGGGAAAAGATCCCCATTAACTCCCGGCCCACCACTGGCGCCGTCGTTGTCCTGAGAGGGATTGCCTCCGGGTACCGGGTGGCATGGTCCACCAAGACCAGGATGTACCTGTTGCCCATGGCTGTCTTGGGATCCAGTGGCCCCACAATATCCATCCCTACCCTTTCAAAGGGTGTTCCAACAACAGGAAAAGGTTGGAGAGGAGCTTTGACCTTCCTCCCACTCTTACCACTTGCCTGGCAAGTTTGGCAAGACCTACAGTGTGCATCTGACTGCCTTCGCATTTGGGGCCAAAAGAAGTGGGTGACAAGCCTGTCAAAGGTCTTGTCCTGCCCCAAATGTCCTGCCAAAGGCACGTCGTGAGCCAGACCCAGTAGGAAGGTCCTGAAGCGCTGGGGTACCACCAGCACACGGGCTGACCCAGGCTCAGCAACCTTAGGCTCACTGTATAGGAGACCACTCTCCCAGTAGATCAGATGTGACCCGGACTGATTACCAGCTGCCTGGTCTGCAGCCTGCCGCCGCAGACCCTCCAGAGTAGGGCACTTGTTCTGCTCCCTGCAGAACTCCTCCTGGTGGGACCCCTTCTTGCTGCCAATGGGTCAGCTCAGAGATGTCTCCCAGTTCGGCTACCTGCTCCCCTGTAGGCACCGGGCGTCCCCCTCGAGGTCCGCCTCCTCCCGGTCCGTGGGAACTTCGGGGCCGGTTTCCCGCGCCCCTGCCCTTTCTTTCTGGCAGGGACTTGGGCCACTGTTCCAGGCTCCAAGTCCTCTTGATCACCCTTTCTGGCTGCCATTGACCGAGTAGACACGCATGCCCACTCTGGCAACCCAAGCATCTCCAAGTGAGACCTGAGCTCAACCTCCTTCCATAAGGACTGCTCCAGGTCGTTTCCTAGCAGACAATCTACAGGCATGGTAGGGCTCACAACCACCCTCAAGGGACCTGGAGACCCCCCATTCAAAGGGAACCTGCGCCACCATACATTGGCGCTCTGAGTTGTCTACAGCAACTACTTGGTGGAATGCCCCGGGACTACTTGCTTCTCAGACACCAGGTGACACCGGACTGAGGTCACACTGGCTCCAGTGTCTCTGAGAGACTCTACCCTGTTCCCATTGATGGTCACCCAGGTGCTATATTTCTTTGTGTTAGGGGGCACCTGGTTTCCGGGGACCATCTCACTGTCCCCTAGTGAGACAAGGGTCATTTCTGCGGGATCCCCACCCTCCTGTGGGCACCCCTCCTCCCCAAGCGCTACACTCGCCAACACTTTGGACTGTCCACCGGTGGGTGGCTGTGTCCCCTTTGGGCACTTGGGGTCCCCTTAAAGTGACCTACCTGGTCACATGCATAACACTTGCGTGGGGCCGGTCTCAACAGGCTTCCCTGTAGAGACCCCTTTCTTCTTATCACCGGGGGCTGGGAACCTTTACCCTGGGTACTAGTTTGGGGCCCTTTAGAGAACTCCTGTGCTTTACCCTTGTCCCCCCACCTTTCTGCTGGGGACCCTGCCCACCTTTGGCTGAGTCTCCCCAAACGCTTTCTTGTGGACCCTGGTACTCACCCAGCGGTCCGCTTCCATAGCAAGCTTCCTGGGGTCAGTTAGCTTACTATCAACTAGGTGCTGGCGCAGATCTGCAAAACATAGACTAGACAAGTGCTCCCATGCAATCAAGTTGTAGAGCCCCTGAAAATCTGTTACACTACTGCCCTTTACCCAACCATCCAGCGACCTGCAGAACACATCCACACATTCCAACCAAGTGTTGGCATCAGACTTCTTACTGGACCTGAACTGATCCCTGTACTTTTCAGGAGTAAGACCATACTTAGTGAGAAGGGCATCCTTCATGTCAGCATAGGTGAGGTGATACCCCTTACCCAAAGCTATCAGAGCATCCCTTGCTTCTTCATGGAAAAGTGGCCACAATCCTGCTCCCCAATTCTCCTCAGGTACCCCATTCATGTGTATGGCTGCCTCATAACCCTGAAACCACCTTTGTATGTCATCCCCCTTCTTGAACTCCTTGCCTACATTCTTGGGAATGTGCACAATCTTGTCTGCCTTTCTGGACGAATTGCTGCCACCATCTGAGCCTGACTTACTCCTAAGTTCTAGCTCCTTCAGTTCTCTCTCATGCTCTAAGAGCATCTTCCTCTCCTCTATGGCCAATCTCTTCTCCTCCCGCTCACTCTCCAGCCTGAGCTTCTGCAGCTCAAACTGCCTTGCCTCCCGCCTGTCCTCCAGCTCCTCTGGGGACAGACTGCTGCTGCCTGACCTGGCGTGGTTCCCCCTACCCAAACGCATATCCACCCTGGAAATAGGCTCCTCCACCTCCTCACTGAGATTACCAGGCTGCCCACTGGCATGTCTGGCTGCTACCCAGGCCCTCAGCGCCTTCTGTAGCTCCTCCTTCCTTGTGAGGCCTTTAATTTGGACTTTCAGGTTTTTACAAATTGCTCGTAGTTCCTTTACGGCGTAGGTTTCCAACCTATCCTCCTCAAAGATAATTTCCAGAGTTGCAACGGATGATGCAGCTGTGTCAGGCATGACAAAAGTAGTGAGTTGAAAACTGGCAAGATCAAAAATAGGCCAAAAGAAAAAGAACCAGTATGTGGTACGTAATGGTCTGCGATATGGTAGTAGTGCACACCAATCACTGTAAGTCAAGTGCAAACACAAGTCCTATCCTCACCGCTGACAACCAATGTTAGAAATGGGATCTCTAGTTGGCAAGGGCTTGCACCTTTGTCCAAGTAGGGACCCTTCTTCCTAGTCAGGGTAAGGGTGTTACACTCGTGAAGTAACCCCTGCTCACCCTCGTGGTAGCTTGGCACGAGCAGTCAGGCTTAATTCAGAGGCAGTGTGTAAAGCATTTGCACATAACCAACAGTAATACAGTGTAAGCACTACAAACGGACACCACACCAGTTTAGAAAAATAACCAATTTTTATATACTCAAGACAAGACCAATTACGACAAAAATCCACAATACTATACTTTAAAAATGAATGCTTAATAAGGTAACTTCTTCTTTGCAGGAATAGTCCAAAAACAAAGTTCGTACGAGTCGGTAGCTCCGTCCGAGTCTACCGCGATGCTGAAAACCACAGAGTCTAACAGTTCCAGCCGACCGCGTCGATACGGGCCAGCAGAGTCGTGAACAGACTCGGTCACAGTACCTTTCTCGTTGTGGCTGGTACGGAGTGTAAGAGCCGGTCGGCGTTCATCGCGGTTGCGGTGCAAGACGGAGCGATGCAAGGTGCGGTGTCCCTCGATGCGGTGCAGGCAGCGGCTCGATGAGCGTCGTGCAGACGGAGTCGGTGAGTCCAAGGCGTGCGATGCAGGGTGAGACGATGCTCGATGCGGTGCTGACAGGTTGCGATGCAGGCGACCAAGCCGGAGTGCGGGAGCTGGCGCCGGACAGCGGTGCGAGTCGGAGCGGTGCGTCGCAGATGTGCGAGCGGTGCCCCAAATGCGATGCGGTCACGACTGTTGAGCCAGTTTCAGCGACCGCGTCGGTCGGGTCCGGCTGGTTCAGTGAAGCGATGCGATGCGAACGGCGGTGCCCACAGGTCACGGTGCAAGCAGCGGCTCGATGTTGGCGGCATCGGACGTCGCCCACGGTGAGACCAGGGTTGCGATGCGAAGCAGGGCGATGCGGTCTGCGGTGCAAACAGGTCACCGGCCAGGGATGGATTCGGTTGACGGAGTCGGTTGCGGTTCCCTTCCTCTGTGGCAACTGAAACAGCGTTCCAGAAGCGGTACCCAGAGGCTTGTGAAGTCTTTGTAGTCCCTGAGACTTCTTAACAGGAGGCCAGCTCGGTTCCAGGCCCTTGGAGATACTCAGCACAAGTTTGTAGAAAGTTCCTTCCTTTCACTGCCCAAGGCAGAAGCAGCAGCTGCAGGCCAACCCAACAAAGCAACAACACAGCAAAGGGGCAGTACTCCTCCTGGCAGCTCTTCCAGCTCTTCGTCTTGGCAGGTTCCTTGATTCCAGCGAGATCTAAATTCATGGGGTCAGGGCCCCAATATTTATATCCCAAATTCCTTTGTTCTCTGAAGGCAGAGAGGCCTTTGCCTAGTCCAAACCAGTTCTGGAGCACTTTGTTGACAAGTCTCCGTCCCTTCTTTCAGTGAGTAGGCCAGGGACATCAGACGCACCACAGGAGGTGGAGCCAGCATTGTGGAGGGAAGGCACTGTCCTATTCATGGCCCAGGTGCAACCCCTCCCACCCATCTACATGTAGATCTTGCTATTCAGCCCTGTGCTGACTCACCCTGTCTCCTGGCATCCCCCAGCCCCTGTCACTCACACTCCAGACAAGGAATACACAACACCGCAGAGGCAGGCTTGGATGGTTAGACAAGAAAATACCCACTTTCTAAAAGTGGTATTTTCAAACACAGAATGTTAAAACCAACTTCACTAAAAGATGCATTTTATCATTCTGAGTCCAGGCATACTAAACTCGACTTTCTACCATGTTCCCGGGGTCAGTTAGGATTATAAGCTGTAATAATCAAAACTGCCCGTTCTGGCCTATGGGGAACAGGTAGCCTTGCAATAGTGAAAAACGAACTAGGCTGTAATTCACTATTAGGACATGCCACACACCAGGGCATGTCCTACCTTTCGCATACAACGCACCCTGCCCACAGGGGTACCTTGGGCCTACCTTAGGGGTGACTAACATGTAGCAAAGGGAAGGTTTAAGGACTTGCAAGCGTGTGCACTTGCCAAGTCGACATGGCAGCCCCAGGCTGCGCACAGGCTCTGCGATGGCAGGCCCGAGTTACACTTTACGGGCTGTTTGCGTGGGTGGCACAATCCAGTGCTGCAGCCCACCAACAGCATTTGGTCTATAGGCCCTGGCACTCGCAGTGTACTTTACAAGGGACTGACACATAAACCAAATAGGCCAATCATGGAAACACCAATCCATAACACATTTTATCTAGGAGCACTTGCACTTTCCCACTGGACAGCAGTGAGGAAAGTGCGCAGAATCATTACACCAGCAAAAACAGAGTCAAAACCGGGAGGTCAGAAAGCAAAAAGTCAGGGGAAACACGCCAAAAGATGCCAAGTCTAACAACGATGGTTACTAAATCATAGATAGTGCTGAGAGGAAAATCCATATTGCATGGTTGAAGGATGTGGGCATCTGGCAAGAGGGTAACTAAATACACTTGGGCAGGGGAGCGGTAAATGGATCCCAGGCGTAGCAAATTGGAGGCAGGATGTAGGATGCGGGCTCGACCTAGGCGCTTTTTGAGACGGTTTTGTCGTATTTCTTTTGCTCCGTCTTTCCGATCTGTGTGTTTTTTCTTCTCTTGCGCTCAGAAAATTTCTGTTGCGAAAAATAAATGCCAGTCTCCAAAAATATGTGTACCCGGCTCAAATTAAGCACTGAATTTGTTCCAGAAAATGCAATGCTTCTGTTTCAAATTATTTGGCCCATAACACAGCTTCAGTGTCATAGTGGTTCCTTGTCCTAATTCATGTCAGCATTTTAAATTAGAAACTGACAGGGAACCCTCAAACGACATAACACTTACTTGAAAGTTGGTTTCAAGCGCGGCAGGCACAGGTAAGAGCAGTGGGGTGGGGCTGTGGTGGGGGGATAAAAAAATAAAATAAAACCACTTACCTTGCGCTCGCCACATCGCGAGCACAAGGTAAGTGTTTTTTTTTGTTTTTTTTTAAATTTTACCTATCCAGTTGTCTGTCCACTTCCCCCCACCCCACCCCTCTTACCTGTGCCGGCCACGCCTAGTTGGTTTGCTGTTGGTCAACAAATGCCTTAATGAATGCTGCAGTTGCTTTGAAAAACTTTCATATTTTAGTGCTCAGACACTGACATTGAAGAAGCGGAATAGCAAAAGGTCAGTGCTAAGCACTACAGACATTCCCTGAAGAGTCTTTGGTACACCACTAAATATGTTGCCTTTATTTAATCATGTAATTAAATAAAACCGCTGCTTCCTTTATTGACAGTAGAGGGGATACTGCATTCTGATAACATGCAGTTGCCTTGCAAGCAGAGTTAAGCTGGCAAAATCTTGGGCTTAACTAAATAAACCTCAGAAATAAATCGCAATGGATATGTGTTTTAGTTTCAGCATCTAGGATTAAGCAAAGCTTCAGGTAATATTGTAAGTCAAGTACAGGCCTTTGCTATTTTACTTAGTACTATTGAGTGCGGTTCAAATCCCTGTGCTTCAGTAATTAAAGCGGACTAAATATTCCACAAACCCCCTAGAATTCTTCTGTCATCCGCTAAAGCCCTTATAGTTCTTACCCGAATCTAAGCACTCGGAGACTAATTAGGAGTGGGTCGGTGTATCCCGACCTGTGGGTGAACCAGTTTATGCACGGGCGGAATTTCGAGTTGCAAGGTATTTAACGCATCTGATAATTATTGGATACGTTGTATACCTCAACCTTCATTAAATTAACCACATGGTATCGTTATGTATATTGGGTGTGATAAATAGCATCTATACTCGTAAGTAATCAGGGTCACAGTCTCTTTCCCACAACTTTGCCACTCATGTCCCACAAACAAAGGAATGCCACCATTCCCTTTCCTGATCTAGAATCACAGATGCCTTTATCTGTGGGGCCATCAGTTCCAATAAAGTATTGGGCCATTGTTTTGCCCCCAAGGCTTCGTAAGGCTAGCAAGTGATAAGGCTAGCTTCATACTTTCCAACAAACCAGTTATAAAAAAGCATTAAAAAACTTTTTATGTATTCATTACGTATTTGTATAGCGCAAACCTAGAAAAGAGGCAGCGGAGCACAGCACAGGGTCAAATTAAAAAACACTTTCAATCAGTGATTCATGGGTAAGCTTGGTTTTGAGAGTGGAAGTGGAATGCTAATTCTCTGTGGTGTAGTGTTCTTTGAAGAGGTGTGTCTTCACCACTGTTCTGAATTGGAGAAGGTTGTGAAGATCCTGATTGACACGGGGATGATGTTTCAGATCCTGAGTGAATAAATGGGGAAGGACTCTTGCCTTGTTTTTAGGTCTGGGCTAGAGACAGCTTTAGCTCTTCGGACTTGAGATAATAAAAACATTACATACATACTTAGGGAGGGGCCTCACCCTTTTCGGCCACTCATTGCTTAGTTTGTCATTCACATTTGCATCAGGACAGCATACACAGAGCGAGCAATAGGTCAGCCCATTTCAGCCATCGGCTTTGCTGCCAATGTTAGTCACATTTTGGATCAGCCACATGACAACCATTTACTGGCTGCAGTGGCGGGCATTTTGAGCGATGGTATTTTTCCCCATTACTGGCTGCATATGCATCAGGAAGTGGTATGAACTCGGAGGTAAATGCTCGGACGGGACACAAAGTAGGCCCGGGCACCAAAATAAAAGTGGCAGCATTAGCGAAGCAGATAGCTAAAAAAAGTGGTAATGTCAGGGAAATCAACAGTAAAAACCGTCTCACATGGGCAAAAAAACAACCCACAACTGCTAAAAAATCAGCCCACATACTGTTCTGTCACACCACCCCATCGGGCGCTTGATTTCCCTAAAGGTCAGTCCGACACTGGGTAGATGAGTACCTCTCCAGTCACTATAATAGGCACTGAACGCCGACCCTCCTGCGAGCTGTCTGTGTGCAGTGCAGCTCTCACAAACACGACCAGTCCCAGCACAAGTGAAAGATTGAAAAAAAGATGCTTCTTGCCCCACACTAATCAAAGAGTTTAAGCCCAAACTATATTGGCACCGTAAGCTCTGCAATCAAAGGCACACATAAATGTTCTGCATGCTGTCGTCCAACGTGACTAATTCTCCAATATTTTAAGCATGATAAGACAAACCATAAGGGCCTTCCCTTCACGAATCAAAATAGGCTTCCCTTCCATTTAAAAGAAATGCTGAAATTAAGTTAGGGACACTCCTAAAATTCGCTACATCCAATTGAGTAGTTTTCTCAATACACCACTAAATGAAGCACTTGTCCCTCTTTAGTTTTGACATCCATGTGGCAGGACAGAACAAGGTTGGAAGCATCAGTTTTGCTTTTGTTCCTGATGCCTTCATTTTATATTTTTGTAGGTTTATATAGCATGAATTTAGCTCAAAGGCACTGGATAGCTTTACATGAGTACTAGATTATATTACACAAGGTCAGATTATCATTTTGGTTTTTTTGAGGCTTGGTGAGATTAAGCGATTGATTTTCCCAGAATCACAGGATGTTGAGTCATCGCTGGGACTCAAACCTGCTTCTCCAGTTCCCCAATCGGTCGTTTTGGTCGTTAAGCCACATCCCCTCCCCAATGGCTTAATTGTAACACAGACCGAGCAGTTTCTCGCACATGCAAACGTCTGTTCTTGCATCAGACAGCAGCATGCAGACAGTCGCTGCCACAACTAAGTAAGTTTTATCGGAGGGGAGGAGGGAAATGAAATATTTGATTTTAACATTTTCAGAAGTTTAATCTGAACATCTCTTCCTCACACATAAAGTATTCTCATATTCTGTGACTCTGGAAACCCCATAAACATGCAATGCCTCATTTCCTGGGGTATTTACCGACTGAAATCATGCATTTACTTCTCACATAACACTTGTGCATTTCACTGCTCTGAGTGTACAAGGGACTTGTGAGGGTGTGTTAAGTGAATGGCACTCACCCAACACTACTACTATGTCCTCAAACAGCAAAATCCAGGGCCATATTATCAAGAACGGGCGATAACATTATCGCCGCTTTAGCGGCAAGAAACTGCCGCTAAATCGGCGATAAGGGGCTTGATAATATGCCCTATAGAATTCCAATAGAAGCCCAGGTTCTGGTGTGAAGGACACCAAACCTGGGCGGGCCCAAAAAGGCAGCGGGAACTTTTCCTTCTGAAGACTCCAGAGTTATTGCCTGGAGACTACACTACATCCATTTGTTCTACTGCATATTTACAGAAATTAGGACCTTCGCCGACAAGTGTGAGATCACACGATCCGCCGTAAGATCCCGAATTGGGATTTCTACAGTACACCTGAATCCTTATTGCTAATGGATATACATTCAGTCCAGAACTCAGGATCTATATAGATCGTCTCTGAGCACACGGCATTTTCTTGACATCAAAAGAGTGGGAGTCGTCATACATAATTCCTACATATTCTTCACGTGAATTCGTGACTGATCCAGACATCTTTGCCGGGGAAATATTCAGGTACAGCTCAGGACATTTCATACATACAAGGATTTTCTACATTCAACTTGGTTTTCCACTAATAAGGGTGATTGCCTTTAGGAGCCCTGATGAAGTTCTCCCAGGGAGGACGAAACGCATTGGCTGGAATCTAAAGCTTTGATAACGACTGAACAATAAAGAAATTTTGTAAATCTTATTTTGCTATCTGGACTTTATCATTCTGCGCACGCTCTTCAATTGTATCAAACGTAAGAAAGTGGTTTAGTAATAATTTCTTCTTACACAGCACATCAGACCACACACACATTGTAAGTGCTGTAAATAGCAGGTGTCACTATTACCTGATTTTATGATACTAATGGAAAATGTGAACTTTTTCATGCGGCTTTAATGTGCATGAAAATCATTTTCTAGGGTCTATGTGGAGAGACTAAATAAAGCGTAACAATTGTGATTGGGCATTATCCATAATGGATTATGTTAAGTTTATTAACTATAAAATAAGTGTAAAAAGCAATATGTTGCCACAACTCTGGACTCCACAGAGACTGGTTAGTCCTAATGCTTACAGAAGACATTTAAGATGCTTGTTGTAAAGTCCAGCACCTGCAATGCTCGAGAGCCTGCTTCCCAGCGGGAAGAGCCAGTCTCTTCCTTTCAACCACAGGAACTGCAAGCACTGAGAAGCTGGTGATGTCTGCCATGTCCAGCACTACAGGGGACAAATGAAGAAGAGCTTTGGTGAAAAGGTCACTCTGGGGCATCAATGGCTTCTGCTAAACATTAGCATGAGTGCCTGTCCTGGTACCTGGTGCTGTTCAGCAATGAGAGATGCTCAATGGACGTTTCAATGTAACCTCCCACCAGCATCTCCACAACCATCCATATTATTCCGATTTCACCTCAGTATCTCTACATCCCACTGGATAGTTTTACTGCTTCCACATGCCGAATGGCCCATGTGGAGAGCTGCATAGTAGTCCAGTTGTAGCCAAAAACTACCCATAGCAATGGGACTCCTTTTATCAACTTTGGCAGAAGAGGGCCTGAGTCCATCCTGCTAGGACTTTGCACGTGCTCGTGAGACCACTCATGCAGGAGAACAAACTTACCATGTAGTTTCACTGTCAGTGCTTAGTTTGTAAAATAATAAATGCCAGGGCCCTGACCAGGAGGCCGCTGCAGCTTGCACCACCCATCGCCCCTGTCATCGCTGCCGAAACAACTACTAACCATCTCTCTCGCTTGCAAGTGTCACAGTTCAGATTATTCCAGGTCCCCAAAGCTAAAGGAATGACTGGGGAGGTAGGTATCAGTAATTTTTAATGTATATTGTATTCATAAGCAAGCGTTTTTCTGCTCATCTATAAATTAATCGAGCAGCGCCACCATGTGGCATACTGTCCGTGTGCGGTGTTGACAATTAAGTGCCGTTTCCGAGCACCAGAAACCAATTAAGTGCCAGTGTTGATCACCAGAAACCACCGGCTCAAATTAAGCACTGGTTTCACAGTTTTATTGAACAGAGTTATGAAGAACGGACCAAATGCATCCATCACCTTGAGCATCACAGAACCATCTAAAAATCTTCATGCAACCTTTTGTTGTGCACTACATTTGCAATGGAACAAGCTTGTTTTATTCCACACTGGCCTATGGAAACACATGGATTGAGAGAGTGTTGCGTTCATGTCAATTATGAGAACTATTTGAGCTGGATATTGCTTGAGTAATGTGTGTCCCAACATTCTGGTTGCCAAAAGAGAGTTCATGATCCAAAAACCTCAGGAGAGTGAGAGTGCCTGATACAGACAGTTGTTCCCTAAGGCCACCTGGCCTAAGTGGCAACACGGAAGATCTGTAGTGTTCCCTATGTCCTGCTGAATAATCCAAATTAACTGCTTTACCTTTGACATCCACAACCAAGCTCCTGACATCTAATTTACTAGCTAATCTTTGAGACTTTCTGTAGGTTATTGGAAATTTTAGACTTATACTTACGCTAAACCATTGCTGCTGGTAGATGAAAGATACTTATTGCAAACAGTTTACACAATACTTAACAGTACCTTCATTGACATGTCATAGGTAATTCTCCACTACCAGTTTAGTTCAACGTAAAAGAAACTTGGTGTACGCTCCCACCCATTTTAAGCCTGCAGATTTTTCCTTTGGGAGCCCGATTGCTAGAAATGGGGGTCTCTAGTTGGCAGAGGTAGGCACATTTGTCCAAGTAGGGACCCTTCTTCCTAGTCAAAATAAGGGGGATACACTCCTAAAATAACCCCAGCTCACCCCCTTGGTAGCTTGGCACGAGCAGACAGGCTTATCTCAGAGGCAGTGTGTAAAGCATTTGTGTACACATACAGTAATACAGTGAAAACACTACAAATGGACACCACACCAGTTTAGAAAAATAAGTAAACTTTATCTAAACCAACAAGACCAAAAACAACAAAAATCCAACATACAATACTCTTAAAAATAGTTACTGTGCAAAATAACCTTGAAATTGCAGGAAAAATGTAAAAATACAGTTCCTTCGACTCTGTAGCTCCATCCGGGGCTACCGCAATACTGAATACGACAGAGTCTAACAATTCCAGTCAACCGCGTCGATTCGGGTTAGCAAAAGCGTCAACAGACTCGGAGACAGTACCTTTTGTTGTTGCGGCCGACAGGATGGTATGAGCCGGTCCGGGGCAAACATCGCGGATGCGTTGTGAGAGGGCAGTGTTGCAGGGTGCGGTGTCCTCACGGCTCGGTGCAGGCAGTGGCTCACTGACAGAGTCGGTGAGACCAAGGCTTGCATTGCAGGGTGAGGCGGTGCTCGATGCGGTGCTGGCAGGTCACAATGCGGTGACGGAGCCGGTCGATGTTCGAGTCGGGCAGCGATGGAGTTGATGATGTCCGGGCAGCATGTAGCGAAACGTTGCAGAGTGCAATGCCCCCAGGATGTGGTGCAAGCAGCAGCTCGTTAACGGAGTCGGTGAGACCAGGGTTGCGTTGCGAAATGAGGCAGTGCTCTCAACGGTGCTTTCAAGCCACGGAATCCTGCGACGGACTCGATGACAGAGTACTTTACCCTTTTCTTCTCCAGGCAACTGAAACCAGTGGTTCAAGAGACGGTGCCCAGAAGTTTGGTGAGGTCTTTGATGTTCCTGAGACCTTGTGAACAGGGGGAAAGCTCAATTCAAGCCCTAGGAGCTCTTCCTCAAGCAGGGGACACAGCAAATTCCTTATCTCCTTTCCTTGGCAGCAAGCAGCCACTGCAGGCCAACCCCAGACAGCAAACAGCACAGGGGCAGTATTCCTCCTCAGCTTCTCCGGCTCTTCTCCTTGGGAAAGGTTCCTCTTGATTCCCAGAAGTGATCTAAAGTTCTGGGGTCTGGGCCCCAATATTTATACTACAAAATCCTCTGTTCTCTGGTGGCAGAGAAGCCCTGTGCTTGGTCAAAACCAGTTCTGTCCTCTCTGGTGCAGCCTACTGGCAGGAGGTGGAGACAGCATTGTCCTTGGCAGACCAGACCCATTCAGGTGAAAGGAAATCTCCTCCCCCTACTCTAAATGCAGCCCAGGTCTATTCAGCCCAGCCCTGACTCATCAGGCTCTCTGGAGCCACTGGTCCTCCCCAGCCCCTGTCATCCAAAAGCCAGACATGCAAGACACAAACCAGGCAGAGGCATACTGGATGGCTAAGCAAGAAAATACCTACTTTCTAAAAATGGTATTTTTGAACACAGAATGTAAAAATCACCCTCACTAAAAGAGGCATTTTAACATGCTGAGTTCAGGCATACTTAACTTTATTTTCCTACCTTTTTCCCCGGGGTAGTTATGTTTATAAGATGTTACAAACAAACTCCCCATTCTATCCTATGGGAACAGGTAACCTTGCAATAGTAAAAAAAAGAAATTGGCAGTAATTTACTATCAGGACATGCCACACACACCAGGGCATGTCCTACCTTTCACATACACTGCACCCTACCCACAGGGTTACCTTGGGCCTACCTTAGGGATGACTAATATGTAAGAAAGGGGAAGGTTAGGGCCTGGGAAGTGGGTACACTTGCCAAGTCGACATAGCAGTACCAGACTGCACACAGGCTCTGCAATGGCTGCCCAGAGTTACATTTACAGGCTGCTTCTGTGGGTGGCACAATGAGTGCTGCAAGCCCACTAGCAGCATTTGATTTACAGGCCCTGGGCACGCACAGTGCACTGCACTAGGGACTGACTAGTAATTCAAATGCCAATCATGGAAACACCAATCCATAACAATAATTTACAGGGAGAGCATATGCATTTTAGCACTGATCAGCAGTGGTAAAGTGCCCAGAGTCATAAAACCAACAAAAACTGGTCAGAAACGGGAGGCCAAAAAGCAAAAAGGGTGGGGATAAACCCGCTGAAAAAAACAGGTCTAACACCGACGAATAAGGGTAATGTTTGCTATGCTGTCCTACAGCATGAGGAAATGGCACTCCCTCTATTTACAGCTTTACTTTCCTATAAACGTGCAGCCATTACAACAAAGAGCACATCCACCTAAAACAGCCTAGATGCATTGGCTTTGCAAATGCTTATTTCTTTTTTTACTTATTTGTCTCCAGTCTGATGGCGTCCAGGCTTTGATTCTGCCGAGAGGAATTCTAGGTGTTAAGCTTGTCAGCCAGACAGGTGGGGGGCTGACTGTGAACTAATAGCATCCCGAAATTAAATGGATAAGCCTTGAGTTTCATGGCATTCATATATATAATATAGACATTTGATGTATGTTGCACAGTGACACTATCTTCAGGGGGAGTCTTTAAACTTAGACAACATTTTGTCCTAAAAATGTCATCAAGCACCTGTAGAGAAAAACACCAGCCGTAGCTCAGAAATTGATCATTAACCCAGTAGCGGCTGGCGTCAGGGAAATGTGGTGGGGCAACACGGGGCGAGGGGGACGATGACAATTACAATACAAAAAAGAAAACAAAGAACTTACCTGCTGCCCGCTGCATTGTCACTCTTATGCTCCTCTGGCTCCACTGCAGCACAGGCTGAGGCTCCCGGACTCCCCTATGGCCAATCCAGACGCTGCTCTCGTGCTGCTGGCAGCATGAGAAGAGCGCCGGTATTGGCCTGAGCGGATTTGCGCTACCAGAGAGACTGGGAGCCTGTGCCTGCTTTCTCAAACCCGGCAACGCAGCTCTGGTTGGAGACATCTCAGTGTGCATGTCGGTTTGACCGTACTAAGACGGCCAGCCAAACCCACATGCGGACTTGCAGCATGTGCCCACCACACCTCCTACCTGGCTGGCATCACATGGCCCCACCCTCAAGACTCGCCCCAGTGAAGAAAAATAAAAAGATAATAAACCTGTTTTATTATCATTTTATTTTTCAAGTTTTGCATCAGCTGGCAGGGGAGGACGCTCCTCTGCCATAACAGAGGAGCTGCCATTGCATTAACCATAAGGAGCACATTACATGAACCTCAGGCTCTCACACAGATCCTGCAGAGGACCCCGTTTTCTCCATGCCATATACAATACCAATACTACAGTTCTGTAGAGGGTGTTAATTTGAGTCAAGTATTCTAACTTCCCATAGAAGTGCACTGGGAAGAAAGAGGTTGTAAGAGCAATAAATCAACAAACCACACACCACAGGTTCTCGCAGTCCTTCTGTTCTTATCATACAATGAATAAATAGAGAATGTGGGACCTAAATGGTAATCTTACACTGTGGCTTAAAGGCGAGCTAGAACAGTATACAGCAAGGGCAAAACATTGCAAACTCAGAGTTATTCAACATATTTGCAATCATTAATATACTCCCCAGATCCTAAGCATGAAAACACAAGCCCTTTGCAAGGAAGCACTAGCACACTGATATAGTTGCAAAACAAAATGCGCAGTGCAGTATTCCACATATGCCACCCTCTCCAGCCCTCTTGACCACTATTAACCAACCTAACAGGAACATAAAACAGTGCAGTACCATTGACTTCATTTGTAGGGAATCTTAAGCAACAAATGGAGGTCACAGACCAGGTAGTAGCACTGCAGCTGTTGGGGGCAGATTAATTAATATTCGGAGCAACGTAGCAAGACAACTTGCTGCGCTGTGTCAAATGGAGAGGGCAGAAATAGGCCATATCTGCATTCCTGCTCAAGGGAGTAGCCAGAAAATTAAAATATCCCCCACTTTACTCCATACCTCAAACGCCATTGAGTCAGAGAAGCAAATAAGTCCTACGCACTCTAGATGAGGTCCCTCTTCCTTCCTTTCATACATCTGCCTCTCAATACTTTAAGCCTTTCATGGATCCATCCATCCATTTATCTATCCATCTTTTCATGCTTGCATCCATCCTTTCACCTTTTCATCCAGCTACGCTTTCTTCATTGCAGTCTTCCATCCTTTCACTCACACTTTTAACCATTCATAAATCCTTTTACCTATCCATCCATCCATTCCATTTCATCCATCCACTAATTCATCCTCCATTTATCAATCTACCAATCCATCCTTTCATCCTTCCAGCCAGATGTCAATTTATCCATCCACCCATTCATCCAGTCTTTCATCATTTCAGACACTTTCCTTCACCCACCCATGCAAACTTTGCATTACTGCCTCCCTGATCTCTGTTATCGTTTCCCCCTTTTTTCTATAAAGTTCTTAAATAGCTGTGTCAACACCACCCCCACTTACGCTGCGAAAGCTGGGTGTTCGCAACGCCACTGTTCCTGCCTCATCCTCAGCGCTGGCGCATTTGTGACTGCCAAGTGCCAATGCAGGCACCCTTGCATCATGGTGCAAGGGTGCCTGCGTTACAGCAAGGATTGTTTTTGTGCAGGAAGGGACATCTTTGTGCACAAAAACACTCTTCTGAGGCTTTTTCCTCTTTCTACGTGTGCTGCAGAATGCAGCACACATAGAAAGAGGAAAAAACGAAGGGAAATAAAGGCATTTCTCCTTGTTACGCCTCCCCTGGGAAGGCTACCATTTTGACGAATTCCCAGGTTTAGTGTTAGTAAATCTGGGAATTTGCCCAAAAAATAATGGATGCCTTCCCAGGGCAGAGTAACGCAAGGCAGTGACTGGCGCTGCCTTGCGTTACTCCAGATTTACTGTGCCAGGCAGAGCCATGCAAGGGGGCAATCCGTGGAATAGTAAATCTCACTTAAGGGCTTGCATTGCCCTGGTGTCACCCCAAGCCATTAATAAATCTGCCCGTGGATGTCAGCTGCATGGTGGTGGGGCTCACGCATCTTCCTGTGTGGCATGCCACATGCACTCTTACCTAGACCGCTTGAACCTGCCCTGGGTCTCTCTGCCGTTGTCTTGAGTATCACTAGGACTACTTTCTACATCCAGCCTATTACATCTTGTCACTGGATCAGTGCAACTTGTTGAAATCATCCAAATCAGTCAAAAGCTAGATAAGGGCAGGGCCAAAGAAGGAGAAAAGAAGACAGTGGCCTCGTCCATCTTGCTTCAGGCTGTGCTACTAAGTTCCATAGGTATTGGGCCCAATGATGTGCATATAGGAATGGGAGGGTGACACAGGAATATGCCAAAATTACACCAACTGCACCCAAGCAGTGATGCATGGTCTGTTCTGCATCCTTACTTGGCTTTCAGTCTCATGGTGGACAAAAAATGCAACTGCGGCACCACGCATGCTACCATTTACACGAAAGAGTCTGTGCAGCCTCACTTCTTATCAGTCACTGATGGGGGTGAGAAAGCCAGAAACTCCCAAGCAGCAAACCCCACCTTCATGAACATTTCTGGGTGGAGGATGTCAGGTGTGCTCGCTTGTTATGCTTCCACAATGCTACCTAGGCATTGGATGTATGCCCGACCCTTTTCCATTTCTACCAGCTTCCACTGAGAAGGAGTTAAGATGGCCTCTAAGGACCTCATTGACAACAACACAGCCTAAGTCACTGAATAAGCCATGGGACTATGTTCATGCATCCCTGCTCTGTGCTACAAATCAGAAAAGCACTATCATAGGCGTGTTTTTTCAATGAATGGTAGGAGAGGATCTTTACTGTTGGTATAATCAATAAGAATACACCATGGGAGATGAGACAGACTAGTTGTACTGTGTTATAAATTGTAATCCATTTGGCGTAACACTGTAAACAGATTGGGTCCATGGTAGGCCTGGGCATTGACCTCCGCTCCGTTCGCGGAGTTTGCGGAGTTTTATGCACTCCGCGGAGCTCGCGGAGTGCAAGAAAACCCCGCTTCGCGTAGTGCAGCAGAGTTTTTCCCCCGCTCGAGCTCGCAAATGGTAAGTTTGCGAGCGGAGCTGCTGCTCGGGTAGAATTTCTACCCGAGCTGCAGAAAGACCAGTGCGAACAGCAGTTCGCCCTACACTCCGCCACTTGCGGACCTTCGCTGAGTTTTTTGTAACTTCGGGAAGTTCCGCGTAGCAAAACTCTGCGAACTACGCCCAGGCTTAGTTCATGGGACTGGTGATGTTGCTATGAACATATATCTATTTAAAACATATTTTGTGATACCTATTGTGTTGTGAACTTTGATATAATAAAAGCTTTTCATAGAGTTGGAAACAAACTGGTTCTCCACAGATTTATTTACAAGGTTATGTTTGTCCATGTTGATTTATTACAGTTTTAATTATATTGCATCCAGTCAGCCCAACATTGAGAAACCTAATGACAACAACAACGCAGCACAGATTGCAGGTCAGGTTTGAAAGCTGTAGCGAAGTGTAGATTAGCTGTATGCTTCAAAGATCTTTGCAAAAAACAGGCAATGCCACATCAAGCAATTACCTGTTGCTATGACAACTCCCAACCAAGCAGCATCCACTTGAAGTTACTGGAACAAGTGGCTGATTTCCGGTTCTTCATAGTATGGAGGCAAAAGAAGCTGTGCACATTATTTATGTAAGTGTATGCTTTACTGTCTTAACCTTGTCATGCTTTCTGCCTCTGCATTATCCTTTCCATATGCAGATTAATGCATCACCTACTACAGATATCTTCAAAGCAAGTGTGGAGAAATCTGCAGTAGTAAACACCCCTCAAGGGCTGGAAAGTGGCTTTCCAAAGTGTGATTTGGATGTCTGAGAACACCCACAAACATGTACATTTATGAACATTTTTAAAACTCAATCTGACTTCTTCCTACCCTAACCATGGTCAGAGACTTACTCCAGACCTCCCCTTCCAGGATAGAAAGGAGAACAGATCAAACTCTCAGATTTGCTGGTAGTGCGGGGGAAGAGCTTTCTCTATAGGGGCAAAATGTTTTCCCACAGAAAAACATGTGTATTTACTCTGGAGGCTCCATTCCACAGTGAGGAGTTCCACTCAATGTAGAATTCCCCAAAGGGGGAAGAGGACCCAATGGGACGTCACATGACATTTCCAGTAGCCTCCTTGGAAACCAGAGCCTGGTGCAGCTTTTGAAATGGACGACGTGGAATGTTGAAGAATAGGAATACAAGATAGAAGTAAGTTCAGGCACAGATATAATTCTCCTCCCTTTTTAACTTTTTCTTTCAGGGATTGGGAATGGGTCCTATAGTGAATTAAGAGACTGCATATTATTTAAGAGCCTGTTTGAATGGGACCGAGGTTAGTAGTGATGAAAGCATAATACTTTAGATAGTTATTTTATATTCTGTATCCCAATCACCAATTTTCTTCCATTTAGGTTTTGACAACTATGGCAATTTTGCAACGAAACTAATGATCGGTGTACTAAATGGGTCTGACGGAGCCACGACCTAATCACCCAGGGCCCGATTCACTCAGAGATGTTTTAAGGCATGGGCAAAGTGGGCTCTGGTCCAGGGCCCCAGCCTTTCAGGGGCCAGCTCTGTTCTGCAGAGAGTCTTGCCCGATGACCCTGAGCAATTCTTAAACAGAAATACTGTTTCCTTTTAATTTATTTCTAATGTGGGTGATGTGTCTATTACAGACATTTTGCAGAGAAATGTAGAATTTATGTTTCATCCAGCATCCATAAAAAAAGTTTCTTTTAGATCAAAACAGATCCTCACATATTAGAAATGGGAGGGTGCCACAGGGATTATTTGCTGCTGTGTTACAATATTGAAAACACTTGTCACTATCCCTGAATACTGGATGTAAACACATTTAGAATTTGGACAAGTGTGCTTGTTCACTGTCAGTGATTTGATCGAAAAGGTCATGAAAGAGCTGATATTGGATCATAAATTCAAAGCTGTTCGGAACATGGGCCCCCAAAATACGTTTGCCCAGGGCCCCCAAAATCTTAAGATGTCCCTGGAATCACTACCTACTTTGAACATTTAATTAAAATGTTATGGGCACAAGAAAAAGCGATCTGCGAACGCAAGTGTCTTTATCCTGATTCACAGCATCATACTGAACAGACATTTACACTTGTAGATTTAAATTACTATTGGTAGTATGGCAAACTGCCTGCTGTAATAAGTTGAACAGTTTCGGATGAAAAGGGACTGTTACTCACGTGACCATAAGAGATTTATTCACAAGCTTTTTGTTTGTCGGTCTGTTCATTTTGAATCAAAGACCTGCATACATTTCCATGCATACTCCATGGGATCTTTATGAACCTTTGAAAAGTTGGCTCTCTAGTCATATAATATATGGGCATCTACCATATTTCATATAGTTATGACTTTTCAAAAAATGTTTATGAATCAGTACCCATTTTTGGAAGGTAATTCATGAAAACTCTCGAACTTAATTTCCCCATGCAGAAAACTACATTATGAAAGAATGGGCAAAAGTCACCAAACAAGAGAAAAACAAGTATGTATATTAATACCAGTTAGAATTGAGAGTGAGAGTTAATTAAATGGGAAAAAGCCTTGACAACGAGGTTTTTACCAAGTTGTGCCTTTACTTCGCATTTTTTACCACGCATGTTTTTACAATGTGTATGCCTTTACATCGCATGCCTTTACCACACATTTAAGGTAAGTACAGGGGTGTGGGGGTCTCCCTCACAAATACATTGTTTATATATATAAATATATATATATATATATACAATGCGTGGTAAAGGCATACATTGTAAAAACATATGCATTCTAAAAAAATGGGGGGTAGAAAATGCGATGTAAAGACATGCAAAGTATTTCCCTGCATTGTTCCATCATACAAACTAATTAAATAAATCAACATAACATATGGCAAGGTGAACAGAAACACCAATGAGTGCTTAAATACACGGTCCACAATTCTAAGTTGTCAAAAGCAAACAAACCTCAAAATGTCAAAGACAACAAGAAAACATCATGTGAATGAGGCTCACAGGAGAAGGACAAACATCCAAACCAGGATACGTAAAACAAGGAAGTAAAATGTCCAAACAGTAGCTCATATTATAACATCAAGCCACACATACAGCACTATGGTAGTATTTGGGTCCCATAAGAGAAGGGCAAAAAGAAACGTGTCCGTAAAAAACAGAAACCCTTTCCCCATTGGAATATGAATCAAAACATATGAACCAGACAAATGTTTGATGCTTTCTACAACTCCTTAAACGGTGTAGGTCAGGCAGAACCAGGAAAAAGAAAAACATGTCACATAAGGACATTTTAAAAGGCTCAAGTTCGCCTGTTCCAATATGACAATATGCAAGGCATGAGAATAGGTAGGAATGCAGAACACACACCTGTTAATCCACTGAAACCCACTGTGCATGCAATGGCCAGAAGATACAACCATTTCCTCTACGACTTGCTGTGGTCTCTCCTCCAGCACTATTTGAGATCCTCTTGCCTCATCTTCATAAGCGAGGGTGAGCCACTCCAGCAAGGTTACTCCATAATGGCAGTACCAAGACACATGGCAGATGTTTGTGAACCCTGTGCAAGCAGCAAGTATGTATTACCTAGTAGAGTGTTATCCACGTCTATTTAGGTGTAATTGTGTGGGATGTGGAAAAGGGACTCCCTGGCACGTTGTTGATAGAAAATGAGGTCACCGTTGCCCTGCAGGAAACGTGAAAAACCTGCTTGCATTACAAGAGATAAAAACAAGAGTCTCCTGATCTTGAATTTAGGCAGGGGCTGAGAAAAACACGAGATTCCATTGAGCAGGTGTATGGGACTGGCACTCGGGTTTGGATCATCCAGTCACCCACCTGCTAAAAACAAGGCCAGGGTGGTGGAGGATTCTCAATAGGAGGATGACATAGAGGGTGAGCACAGGAAAAAAACTCAGCCATCCCAACCGAAATCCAAAAAGTTAATCTGTTCCTGAGGTGATCCCGCTTGCTCTACTCCCCTGGTTGCCAGTACTCTCTTGCCTGCTTCCACATTCGAGGCCATCCAGTGCTCTCCTGATTACCCCTTCACACCCTATCCAAATCAGTCCCACTTGCCCTCTCTCTAGGCACTCCTGCTTTGCCCCTCCTGCCTTCAGGCACTCTGTGCTCCTCATGCAGGCCAATGAAGACGCTCCAATTCGTCCCTTTCTTCTAGCAGGAGTGGTGGTCCATTGCAGCAGTTTGGTAGTATTAGGAAGAGAGGCCTCATCAGCACGAGTCAGGATGGCGGCGGAAGGTTTGCTTAGAAATAGTGTTGATGCTGGGTGTGGATGTGTATGCATATGATTGTGCACACCTGCATCTATGTGTGTGCAGCTATAATTGTGTTTGTGTGCACGCATGCATATTTGAGTCTGTGAGTGTGTGCATGTGTGTGGAGTATGTATAAGGTCTTTGTCCATTGCCCCCTTTGCTGAAATGCTAACCCCGGAACAATGGTGAGCATGTATAAGCACAGTGCCCACTTGAAGGAAGTGACCCGCTCGGGCCACCCGGGTTACCGTAGACCACGTCTCAGCCTTCCATACCAAATGAAGAGTCGGAGAGACAGTGGAGAATATGCACCAATAGCTGTTTATTCATATACACTCAGCGCGGAGCCTCGTCTGCACAGTCTCTAGGAGTGGTACAGAGGGAACTAAAGATCAGAAAGCATAGAGATACATTATGTACATTTCATGATTAGTTAAAAACACGCCCACAGTGGAATTTTCCAAGCAGATGCAACCGGACAGTGGAATAAAAAAAAAAAGGTTTCTATTCTCGTATCTTTGCAACTCAGCACAGTCCAAGGCCGTTACACCCTGAGCCGTGATCAAACTACCAGACAGGTGGGAGAGGGCCTTTATCTAGTGGGAAAGCTATGCGGTGGCACTAATGGTTCTTTATTGCAGAAACGAAACTTAGCAAGAGGCATTTCATGGAATAAATGAGAATTAGTTTTGATCATCATACAAAATGGACTACAGAAAAGCAAATGGTGTAGCGAATGCTAACTTATACATGGGAATATACTCGTGGCAATGGGCCTAATCTAACACACTGCCCACTTTGATAAAAGGCCGGCCCTGGCAGAAGGGTGGTAATTAATGGCAACTAGTGGGCATCTATGTGATAAAGCCCATTATCTGTGCTTGGGAAATGGTGGTAGTTCTTGGCAACTTATGTGTATCCATGTGGTGATGCCCAGTGCCTACCTTAGGTAGAATGATGTGCTTCACAACATTGCAACAATTCTTGGTAACTTCTGAGTATCTATTCGATGCAGCCCATTACCTACCCTAGTAAAATGCTGGCCCTCGAATAATCATGGTATTGCTTGGCAACTTGAGGACATCCAGGGCACAATGACCACCTCCAGTAAACTGTTTGCCCTTACATAATGGTGGTATTTATTGGCAACCTGTACGCCTGCATGACATGTTGGCCAACCATCGTAAAATGCTGGTCAAATAGGGACATTTTTTTAAAAACTGTGTGCTCCTTTTAAATACACAAAGTGGTCTGGCAGTATGGTGGTAGTTCTTGCCGTATTGTGGACATCCATTGCATGATGGTGATAATTCATGCCATATTGTGGGCAACCATGGCATGATGGTGGTAACTCTTGACAACCGTGGGCATCCATGGCACCCACACCCACAATAAAACTGGGCCCTGAATTATGATGTGAATTTGTGACGTAATGTTGGCATGCATGGCGTACTACAGGCATTGTTTATTAGTGGCAATCCCTGGCATATTGTGGGCAGTGATGGTATGATGATGTCAAGAAACAACAGTAAATACGCTTGAATATACTACGTTCACGCAGACTCAGAGAACAAAGGAACCTGTGAAAATTAGCATAATTAATGTCTAAGCTACTTTACTTGCTTAATGAACCTTCTCTATAAAACCCAGAACAAACATGGCTTTGCCAAAACCCAAGCTTACTGTTACTCCAGAGTTCTTACCAGCAGCGGCTCTTCCACTATATCGGAGGAACGTCACCCCCCCTGCCAACTGCCTCAAAACAGCAGGAAAGGAAAAATAAAACTATTATAAACATGTTTTATTATCGTTTTATTTTTCCTTTCCTGTTGAGTCTTTGAGGGCGGATCCAGGGGGATGACAGGCTACAGGAGGAGTGGTGAGCAGACTGTTGTCAGTGCCATGACAGTTTGGCCGACCGTCTCAGGCCAGCCAAACCGTCATGCTCACTAGAGCTGTCTCCAACCCGAGCTGCATTGTGAGGTTGGAGACAGCAGGCACAGGCTCCCAGTCTCACTGTGAGCGCAAATTAGTGGTGCTCAGGCCAATCCTGATGCTGCTTTCATGCTGCCACTAGCAGCATGAGAGCAGCATCAGGATTGGCCGCAGTGGAGTCTGGGAGCCTGGGCCTGGAGGAGAGGAGCACAACGCGGTCGGCTGAGGGTAAGTTTAAAAAAAAAAAAGTATTTCTTTTTTTTTTTGCCCCCAACCCCTTCACCGCCCCGCCATTTTGGTCAACACCAGCCATTACTGGTTCTTACCTACACAGCAACTGTGTATGCATCATTAAATTGCATTGGAGGCCTCAGTGCTGTTACTGCAGAGTTCTTACCTACATAGCAATCCCAAATCCAACAGTCCCTTTCAAGGTTTACTTGTGTTTCCACTACATTTGTGTGTACAAGGAACGTGGACACCACTCACTTGTGTCTCCTGCCACTTCCCCTTTCTGCTGTGATGTACTTGCTGTACATCCATAGCAGCAGTGGCTCCCCCTGCCAGCTACCTCAAAACGGCAGGAAAGGAAAAATAAAACGATAATAAACACATTTTATTATCGTTTTCTTTATCCTTTCCTGCCGAGTCTTTGGGGGCACAGCCAGGGGATGCCAGGCTGAAGGAGGAGTGGTGGGCAGCACTGTTGTCAGTGCGCACGTCAGTTTGGACGGCCGTCTTAGGCCGGCCAAACCGTCATGTGCACTAGAGCTGTCTCCAACCAGAGCTACATTGTCGGGTTGGAGACAGCAGGCACAGGCTCCCAGTTTCACTGGGAACGCAAATTCGTGATGCTCAGGCCAATCCTGACACTGCATTCATGCTGCCACTATCAGCATGAGAGCAGCATGAGGATTGGCCGCAGTGGAGTCTGGGAGCCTGTGCCTGGAGGAGAGGAGCAGAAGATCGGGAAGCGGCTGGCTGAGGGTACGTTTAAAAAAAATGTATTTATTTCTTTTTTTACGTCCCCCGACCCCTTCACCCCCCGACTCGCCATTCTTGGTCAACACCACCCACTACTGCTCTGTAGCTAATACACAAATATCCATCTCTGCTGCCTGAATTTCTGTTTTCTTACAGAGCGTTTGCGACCCTGCATGTCTGACGCTCTACTTGCAATCGTACCATTTCATTTAGTGTTTTTGTTAGCGTGTATGGATTCGTTCTGCATCTCGGTGCTTGGGACTGCCGCCACCTGGTAGACACTGATGTCTCCTGACTTCCTATCGTTTATAGGCGTGATTTATGAAGTTCTGCTCACACAACTGTGCTATGCATTTTGACCAGGACATGTATAGAACTTCGCCCTAAGTGGGATGGGTATGCCCAGGCGTGGGTCACTTGCTTGCTGTGCTACTGGATTCAAGCTAGATTGGCTGATGATGGATGTTACCCCAAAACCGGTCCCAGGATGCTTGTTTCCAGTCCAGGGAGGACCCGGCTTGGAAGTTCAGGCTAGATTGTTTTCATGAGGAGCAGGGCCAAGATTGATTTGTATATGGCTGGGTCCAAACTGGGGTGGTGTAGTGAGCAAAAGAATGATGGATTTAACCTAGACCTCTTGACTGGGGGTGAATGTTTGATTCATTCAGCATGCTGTCCATCAGGTGTTGCTGCAGCACTTTTCGCCCTCAGTGGGATGGGTATGCCCAGACGTGGGTCCCTTGCTTGCTGTGCCACTGGATTCAAGCTAACCTGGCTGATAAGAGGTGTTACCCCGAAACCGGTCCCAGGATGCTTGTTTCCGGTCCGGGGAGGACCCGGCTTGGCAGTTCAGGCTGGACTGTTCCCATGAGGAGCACAGTCAAGACTGATTTGCATATGGCTGGGTGCAAACTGGAGTGGCGTAGTGAGCAAAAGAATGATGGATTTAACCCAGATCTCTTGACTGGTGGTGAATGTTTGATTCATTCAGCATTCTATCCATAATTTTTTGCTGCAGGACTTTTCACCCTAAGTGGGACGGGTATGTCCAGACATGCGTCCCTTGCTCGCTGTGCCACTGGATTCAAGCTAGTCTGGCTAATGAAGGGTGTTACCCCGGAACCGGTCCCAGGATGCTCTTTTTGGGAGGACCCAGCTTGGAAGTTCGGGCTGGACTGTTCTCATGAGTAGCAGGGTCAAGACTATTTTGCATATGGCTGGGTCCAAACTTGGGTGGCGTAGTGAGCAAAAGCACAATGGATTTAACCCAGATCTCTAGATTGGAGGTGAATGTTTGATTCATTCAGCATAACGTCCATCATTTGATGCTGCAGCACGTATAGAACCCCAGCATACCTAGAGCCTGCGTATTCACAAACAGGACATGCTCACAGTGCGCCCTCAGGGGAAGTTCTGCAAAATATGGGTAGAAGGGTGAGGACTTGCTGCTATAGATAGTTGTGTTGAAAACACAGACAATAGCTGCCTTTCACAATTTTTTACACTCTATTTAGAATTAAATTATTACCTGAAAAAGCGTAAATGAATCAGTCATTCCAAAATATGTCAGCCTATGTAATAGTGGTGCCTGCTTGCTGGCAGTGCTGTACTCTGACCTTTCTCTGACCTTTCAGCCCGTGCTTCCTTCGTGAATCTGTACAATGCAACATAAAAGATGGGAGATAACATTGAAATCACGGAGCACAGCACGTTGCATGCGTACCAGGAAGTGGCATGGGTTGGACTGTTTGCCTGACAATCAGGTCCAAATAAATTAGTGACACGTGAAATGTATAACCATCGTAGAAACAATTTCGGAATCCTGGCAACTCCTCTAGCAACGGACACCTTGGCGCTATGAGAACACATGACCTTTATGCCTACACAACTTGGAGAGAAATATAGAGCAGACCCAATTTCTGACACTAATATTTCTCAAAACGGAAAGTAACTTGAAGGTAATTTCCAATATCATCTATATATTTTTCGTCGTGCTATGGGCATCTGATATTTGGAGCCTCAGACGTGCACAGGTGCCTGAGGAATGCATACAGCTATGGAATAAAACATTTTCTAAAAAACAATTGACAAGCAAGTGGCAGGGGAGTGAACAGAAATTTGGTCTAGAAATTGACTAGAGATCTTTCAGCAGATGGTGATTTTGCATGATAAAACAGGTGCCCTGTAAGTAGAACATCTAGGTAGGTTTGTTGCATCTACAATCACATTCAAGTTCAACTTCATTGGTAAAATTCAACACAACATACCTCGTTATACCTTACAATAGAAAACACATCAGGTTTACATTAAAACTCAGATCTTTAAATTCTTAACAGCTGTCTGGTCAGACTGGATAGACATGGTTTGCGCAATATGATTTTCCAGGAAGAGGTTTTCATGCTCAAGAAAACTGGTAAGCAGCCGCGGCCCGTGCAGGTAAGAGCGGTGGGTGGGGCAGGGTGGGGATTTCGACAGACGACAATGAGGGAAAATTAATTATTTATTTCATTTTCCCTTGTGGTCGTCTATCGAATCCCCCTCCAAACCCGGCCCCACCACCCCACCACTCTTACCTGCACGGGCCGCGGCTGCTGGTAAGTTAACTTCTCGATAGCCTATAGTCCCTTGTTGTTTGTTTACTCTTCAGCGTTTTCAAGTCAAAGACTCTCGGAGGCATTTCTATGTGCAGGGCAATACCAAATAAGGTGAAAATGTGTTTTCCACACGAATCAGCATTGCAGGTGGTGTGAAAAATGTGGCACTGACCTGTTGGCTTTCGTACACAAATTTCGCTTAGGAAATCTTCAAAAATGAATGCAGGAAAAAACTCATCCTACATTCTGACTTGTGGAACTCGGAATGAAAATACCCCACCTCACTGTACTGTTATTTCTGTGGAAGGTATAACCTCTTGGTGTTACTGCTGCACTGAGAATGAAGACCTTTGTCTTTTAACCAGGCAAGCATTTTCTTTCACCAAGCCTACCCTCAGGGATTATGAGGAGTAATTTTGGTGAGAAAGGTAATACTTACTTTACCCTTGTCTTTGCGTTACCAGTAAACCACATTGTTCACAGGTGCCATTTCCCCTTTTGGTTTGAAAATCCATTCTACACTTCATATTAGTGGTGGGTGGAATGGGGTGGACTGTATTATTTGAGGCATAGAGCTCACAGTACAAAATTTAAACAAATGAGAATCAGCGAAGAATGGCAGATAAGTAACGCAGTGGGGAAGAAGAGGGTGTGGCATGAGATGGACAAAACAGGGACAAGTGAGCGTGGAATATAGTATTGCATGAGAGGATCAATGGATCATCAAAAGAAAAGAGCAGTCACTAGAAGTCAAAATTGTAGCAAAGAAGGCAGGGTGAGTAGCAGACTGGGTCTTGTTACGTCTTCTCTGCAACTGGCCATCCAGGTCCTATGTACGTGGACTGATCATTACAGCCAGAGTCGGACTGGCCCACAGGCAAATCAGGCAGTGACCGATGGGCTGGTCGGACAGATCCATGTGTGGGCCAGTTTTTTAGCAGTATGCGGGCCTGTTTATGACCAGGTCGGCCAGTTTTTACAGCTGAATTTCCAGATATGCCATAAACTTTGCCTGCAGCCAACACAAATACATGCATTCTTTTATTTCTTGCAAAATGCCCATACAGCATATCTTTACAAGCTTAAAAGTGGCCTGATTTGCAAATGTGGACCACTTTTATAGCGTTCTGGTTTGCTAATGGGAGCCACTTTTATTTGGGTGCCCGGGTCTGTTATTTGTCCAATTCCTATCATGAGTACAGCCACCTGGACCATGTGAAGATTCATCCCCAAGAGACTCAGACGAATCTTAATAAGAACACCTTATCCCAATGAAGGTGATACTACTCCGGTTGAAACATCTCTAAGCTCATGTGGAGTATCAATAGTTTTGTAGCTAATTAAAACACCATTGTGTCCCGTTGTATAAAAAAAGATTTTTATTGCTACTTTTATACCACATTTTCTAATTATAAATCTTATTTAACTGAACATATATTGTATACACACACCCTCTTGTCCCATGTTGGTTAGTAGGGTAGCCCTATTTTAAATAGGTTCTAAACTAAAAACACGGGTAGTTAGATCTACTGAAGTTCATAAAAGTGAAAAAGTAACAAAACAATAGTGCAATAGACTGCAATAGACTGCTCTGGAGTTTCAACAGTATATTGACATGAGAACAAAAGAGTGTAAAATGCTGAAAGATGCAAAACGAAGAGATGAAAACGAGAGTCCTACCAAAGTTTTCGCTGAGACATCTGAATTTTTATATATTTTTTTTTGTGTTCAATAACTTTATTATTTTAAAAAGTAAGAGTTCATTAAATACAATATAATGCAATACAACAGAGCAAAGTGATCAATAAATAAGTAAAAAATGTAAGAGAATATAGACCCAATGGTAAAGTTCATTTCAGAAAAATAATGAAATCACAAGTAGAACCGAATCAATATATAATATACAAAGAATATCTCATAATAGATTGGTAGCAAAAAAGAAAAAATTAATTGTATTGCACAAAGACCAAAAAACACCAGAATGAAAGGAAGAAGAGGAGAAAAGGAAAGGATATAAAGAAGAATTAAGAAGAGGGAACAAGGAATGAAAGGAAGAGCGAGAAGACGATAGATAGAAAAATAGAAAGATGAAGAGATGGGGACACCTGCTGCAATGGGGAAAATAAGTTAAGAAGTAGAGACAAAAGGATATTGAGCTACCAACCCCTGAGAGGACAGATTCATATATTTATCCAGAGACCTCCAAATAGTATTCGAGATAGAAGGAGTACAGTGTTTCTCTTCGACAGAAGTTTGGGCACTACGAAGAAATGATACCCAAGCCCACCAAGTATGATAAGACAGGAGATTAAAGGATTTCCACTCAGTTAAAATAATTTTGACAGCAATTGATATAAGGAGATCTAATAGCTGCATATCCGTATCATCCAAGGAAAGAGGAGTATATGCAGCCCACGGACCCAATAAGATCATAGGTAACGAGAGCTCCAATGAAATATCAAAGATTAGTAATAAATGTTTCTGGACTAAATCCCAAAAGGATTGTAGTAATGGGCATTCAAAAAACATATGTTGGTGAGTACCTGAGACCAAATTACAATTCCAACAAAGATCATTATCCCTCAGCTTCAGCTTGTATAAGCGAGCAGGGGTCCAATGCAGAAGATTCATAGTGAAGAATTTAGATTGCATAAGAGAAGGAGCAATCTTATTCTGTAATGAAACCTTCCCAATTAACTGCCATGTCTCTTATGAGATATGTTTGAAGATATCACTATCAAAATGATGTGACCATTTATCGTGTGTAATAGTGGCCTGTGAGGGAAGTGGCGCAGATAAAAATGTATATATTTTCGAGGCCGTATGACCTGAACGAGACCACATAGATAGAAGTGAAATAGTAACCGAGTCTGTACAGAGGGTTACTTTAGCGAGGGCAACCTTTAATTTTAAAAAATGATAGAAATCCATATTGTTAAGATTATATTTACTGGCCAAAGAATAAAAGGGCAGAGGATCATGATTGGAGTCATAAAGATGTTTGACCTACGTAAGACCTCTATTAGCCCAGGAAGACATCGTAGCAGTATCAATATCAGTAACAATTTTAGGATTATACCATAATGAGGACCATCTCGATTTATGAATGGGGTTGAAAGCCTTTTTATCTATATATTTTAGAGCATTAATTGTGTCTGAAATAATGCGACTTGAATGAGGCAACACAAGTTTAGAGGCAGTGAGAAAAGAAGGGTAGAAAGGGGAGAACACAATTCTCGTTCAATATAAATCCACGGAGGAGTATGTTGTGAATTCGGTAAAAACCAGAGAGCACCCTGAGACGATAAAAAAGCAATTTGATACAAGTTCCAATCAGGAAGATTACATCCACCCAAGACAGATGGCTTTCCAAGATGTTTATATGCAATTCTAGCACGTTTGTCACTCCATAAAAACTTTGAGGTAAGTAAGTCAATCTCACGAAAGAAGGATGAGGACAACCTCACAGGCAGCATGGAGGACAAAAAGTTAATAATCGGAGTTATCATCATCTTAAGAGTTTGAAGTCTTCCCCACCAGGAGATATAGTTCTGAGACCAGGAGGACAAAAGATCTTTAATCTTAGCTAGAATATGAGATTCATTATAAGAGATAGTATCTAAAAGGTTATTACAAAACCAAATTCCTAAGTATTTAATTCGAGTCGATTGCCATTTAAAGCCGGCCTCACCCATGTGAGAAGGGAAGCACAACACATTAAGAGGGAACATTTCGGTCTTGTCTCTGCTCAGAGTATATCCTGAAACGAGTGAAAACTCTTTAATGGTATTAGAGATGGCAGGAATGGCAGTAGCAATGTCTTCAGAGAAGATGAGAACATCGTCTGCGTACGCAGCCGTTTTAATTGTATGTGAACCAAATTGAAAGCCTTTGATATTGTCATTTAAATTGAGTAACTGGAGGAGTGGGTCTATAGCCAATAGAAAAAGAAGGGGTGATAACGGGCACCCTTGCCTAGTGCCTTGACGCAGATTAAAAAAGGAAGACGTAGCCCCATTAACTCTGATGTTAGCCTTAGGTTGAGCATATAGGGACATTACCATGTTGATAAAAGAATCCCCTAAGTTATGAGATTGGAGTACAGCTTGTAAAAAAGGCCAAGAAACTTTATCAAAAGCCTTTTCGGCATCAAGAGCAATCGCAGCCGATGGCAAGGCAGAGAGTTTCGCTTTCTCCAAAATATGGCAAAAGGTTCGGATATTATCTCTAGCCAGTCTCCCTTTTACAAAACCAGTCTGGGAACCATGGATAAGGTTAGGGATATGGCCCTCTAAACGCTTAGCCAGGATTTTGGCAAAAATCTTAGCCTTCATATTTAGTAGGGAGATTGGACGGAAATGTTTAGGGTCAGAATGATCTTTCCCTTCTTTCGGAATCACAACAATAGTAGCCTCAGCGGCTGAACCAGAGACTTTGCCAGACATTACAAAGGTATCAAAAACTTCCTTGAGATATTTTATTATTGAGGATGAAAAAGTCTTGTAGAAAACAATAGGGTAACCATCAGGCCCTGGAGCCTTCCCCGACCGAGTTGCCCTAATGGCTTGAATTATCTCTTCGGAAGTAATCGGTTGCCCCAGAGCAGTCATCTCCGACTGCGAAATAGTATGTGTAGGGATCGAGGACAAGAATTGCTGACACACAGATAAGTCACATTGATCCTTGGGAGTGTAAAGTTTTTCATAAAAATCACGAAAAACATGAAGAATTTCTTGAGTATGGAATTTCCTAGAACCATTAGTGTCATTAATATGGGAAATCTGAGGAGTTTTGACATTCTCATTTTGATATTTTAAGGTGGCAGCCAACATCTTACTAGCTCTATTTTGTAGCAGCAAGCGTCTAGACTTTTGAGCATGTACACCAAGATAAGCTCTCTTAGTGACAATGGAGTTAAAAGAGTATTTCAAATTCTTGATGTCTTACAAGAGAGACTTATCATTAGAACTTCTATATAAAATCTCTTTACATTTAATCTCATCCCCTAAAGATTGTAGCGACCTTTTGATATCACTATTCCTTTTTGACATTTTTTTGATAATATGACCCCTAATAGTGCATTTAAATGCATCCCAAAGCACTATTGGGGAGTTTACCGAAGACTCGTTATCATTGAAGAAATTGTCAATTTTCACAGATAGTTCTTAAACTTCATCCTTATCATCCAAAATCTCTGTATTAAGACGCCAAGTACGAGGACCTTGTTTATCCGTCAAATTAAGGAGAATAAAAGAGACAGCTGCATGATCAGAAACAACTATTGGGTGAATCATAGCGTTACTAGTGTGTTTTAGAAGAGCAGCATCAACTAGCAGTGAATCAATATGTGAAAAACTAGAATGTGGAGAGGAGAAAAACGTGAAATCACTACCCGTCGGATTATGTAGCCTCCAAACATCAGCAAGCTGATGAGAAGAGCACATATTGAGCATTTGTTTATGTGACCTGGGAGGACGAAATTTAAAAGCAGAATGTCTATCTAAAATAGGATCCAAAGGCAAATTAAAATCACCTCCAACAATTATTCTAGCATTTTGAGGGATGTCAGAGAGCTTTTTATTTATTGAACGCCAAAAGAGTTGATCGTCAATGTTGGGAGCATAAATATTCATAACATATAAATCATCTGAGCCATTGGACAACCGAGAAAGCAACCATCTGCCATCCGCATCATGTTCAGCAGTGACAAAAGATAGACCAGAGTTCTTAGAAATCAAGGTTACAACCCCGTTCTTCTTACCGGCGGCTTCAGAGCAAGCCACATCAAGAACCCACTGTTTCCGTAGGAGCAAAGCTTCATTAAAGGCTATCTTAGTCTCCTGGAGAAGAACAACATCACCAGATAGGCTTTTGCAGTAGTCTAGTATCTTAGCCCTCTTAACAGGATGATTCAATCCACGAACGTTAAGAGATATTACATTTAGACCAGTCATGAGTAGACATGACACCAAACAAATAAAAGCATCTGATGAAAGAGAAAGGGAAGACTATATGACATGTCAACAAGCACCTAAATAAATGGACAACAAGAAAAACATAAAAAATGAACTGAAGCAGGAGTCCCCAAAGAAGAAAAGATAGAAATAGGAGAAGAAAAGACAAGAAAGAAGAGACGAGAGAGAGAAGATGCTCCAAAGAAAAAAGGAGCATAAAAAAGAAGAACCCCACCAGGGGATGTCTGAACCAGACAATTTGCATGGGGGGGAAAAACGTGGAGGAGCAACCACAGAGGCCAACACTGACAATGCAGACCGCTCAGAAATAAATAGATATGTTATTAAGCAACAGAACATTAATGCAAATGAATACAATATTAACAGTATTTGCATCAATAGGAACATAGAGGAAACAGTCCAGTAACGACCCAATCTAAGAATGACCAACAAATTATCATATCTTAAAAAGGAAAGAGAGACATCAAAAAATATAAATAGTAAATGAAGGCATCATAAATAACATTAATAGATATTATAAATAACAGCCTAGGGCAATATTAAATTAAGGCATCATAAATAACACTAATAGATATTATAAATACCAGCCTAGGGCAATATTAAATTAAGGCATCATAAATAACAATAATAGATATTATAAATAAGAGGTTAAGGCAGTATTAAATTAAGGCCATATAAATAACAATAATAGGAATATAAGTAACCTCCTAAGGCAATATTCAAGTAAGGCATCATAAATAGCAATAATAGATATGAGAAACAACAGCCTAAGGCATGGTAAATTTCATAAATGATGTAATTATTAATAAAATGAGACATTAGAGATAACAATATGAAACTTTATAAATCATAACCCACTAATGTGCCCAACACCATGAAAATTGGTGGCATCTATGAAAAAATACTAAAATATATAAAAAGGAATGTATCATATTATCAATAATCCATCAGTAGGAACAAAAGGATAAAAAGTTCCAAAAAACCACATATATCATATTTGAAGGCAGACCAACATATTATCATATCTTAAATAGAAATACTCATAAGAGGCAGACTAAAATAGCAAATTGAAGTAATATAGCTACCACTAAAACACATTATAAGTCACGAACCGCTGATGTAACAAAAGCTATAAAAATTGATAATATCTGTGAAAAAGGACTAAATTATATGGAAGGGAAGGAAGTAGACAGTAACAAACAGAAACAATACAAAACCTATAAGATATAACAAGTAGATAAATGACCAACAAGTAGTCATCTAGGAGTCAGTACCAGAATATATGAAGAATTAAGAAATAAAAAGCATATTCCACAGAAGACGTAATTCATGACTTAGGTACATAAATACATAGAGCAAGGAAAAAAGAAGATAATAATAAATACATTCATATATAAACAATTGTACAGACGAAACATAACTGAATCAAGAAAAAACAATTATGGTCAAAGACACAAATAAATAATGAACACACAGAAAGGGAATAATCACCAGCATAGAATCAGAGAAAGAGGGAACGCAAAAAGTGAAGCAAACGGAGACTAAACGTACAGGAAGCATGAAGAGAGACAAAACGAGCAAGAAGAAAGAAAGAATGAGGAAAGTGAAGACAACCAATAATTAACCAGATAGCCCCGAAATAGAACCAACAAAAACAAATGTAAGCTCCAAACACCATTCATATGAATATAAACGACCTTAAGACCTGTAAAGGAAAAATCAGTTAAGAGAGAGTGTCCAGTATAGATCAAAATCGCAACCAATGTATAAATATCATTACAAAAAGAACCCAGAGAAGCACTATTACCAACACACTATGTGGTAAGGCATAGAAGCAAAAAACAAACCATCAGAGCAATAAGGACATTAGGGGTGAGAAGTGCCAGGAAGAGAGTCGGAGTCCATCTGTGATTCAGACTGATTATCCAAAAAAGTGGAAAGCTCTGCAGGCTCATAAAAAATCTGTTGGCGACCTCTGAAAGTTATTCTGAATCGTGAGGGACCTGCAAAGGAAAATGGAATATTCATATCTATAAGTCTTCTGCGTAGAATCACGAACCCTTTACGGCGAATGACGGTGTCTCTGGCAAAGTCCTGTGATATTGATATTCTGTGCCCTTCCCATTGTAATGTTTTAAGCTTCCTCATTTGAGCTAGAATCTGCTCAGCATGTTGATGACGCAGAGGTTTAAAAATCACTGGTCTTGGATAAGATAACGTTTTAGGTTTAAAGGTGGGAACTCTATGGGCCCGTTCTATTTCAAAGTCCTTTTGAAATGAAATGTTCAGGACAGAAGGAATCCAGGTAAGTAGAAAATCCATCACTGAAGGAGCAGTTTTCTCACAGTCTTCCGGTAGACCAAAAATTCGAAGGTTACTTCTACGATTTCGGTCTTCCTGTTCAGTCAGGTCTCTCCTCAAAGAAGCTAAAGAGCGCTCCATACTTTGAACCTGTTTAGCTTGTTTATTCGTGAAATCTTCAACAGTACTTATTCGCGTTTCTGCATTGGAGACACGTAAAGAGAGATTCTTGAGATCATTCCGAATGGCCGCCACCTCAACTTGAAGTAGATCTGTGTTCGTTTTGGTACTCTGCGCAATGTCATGAACTGAGTTAAGTTTGAGAAGTATAGTGTCTAGCGTCGAAGCAGCTTCCAAATTGCCCTTAGCTGTAACCTCTGAGGTGGGTGAGTTTTGTTTGGCTCTCTTCAGATTCCCTTTCGAATCCCTGTCCTTGGGAGTAACACCCATGCCGTCTGCCATTGGACTCAAAAACAATGGACACACCAACTAACAGAAAAGCGTAGCAAAAGCGGTATGAGCACAGAGAGCGTGAGGAGAATATCGCCGTCCGCAACCACAGCAAACAGTCTAATCTGCTCTCGCGCTGTTCAACCACTCAAGCCTGCAAATTGGTGATCAGTTTAGACACAGGGCGCAATACTGATTAAGTTTCTCACCACCAAACGTAACAGAAGAGGTTCCAAAGATTTAAAATTGCACAGTCAATCAATGAGCTGAGGAAAGTTCACCCTCACTGAATCAGTAGCAGCTGGATACTAGGTCACAGATTAGCCCATATGGTTGAAACAATTCAGTCAGCGGAGGCCATTTTCTATGGTCAGAGCACGCTGCAGTATCGTTCCCTCAAAAGTCCAACATACTCCCAAAAGAGGTATAAAAGGGGGTAACACAATACCTCATGTAGAGTAGGGAATACACATGGCGCTGAAGTGTAGAGGGCAATTCAGTCAGGTGTTCGAGCTGAATAACGCCGAATCTGCCATATCAGCCGCCATTTTGAGAGCCGGTCTGAAGAGAAAATCGTCGTGGAGCTCGCAGCACCAGGGGGTAGACCGAATCCCCTGAAAGTCGGTCCTGGAGTTCCTAAGCCGTTCTGCCGCACATTAGTGCTGTGTGGTGAACATAAATCACCAGGACAGCATAGTTATGTGAGCGTCTGCATCGGCGGTCTAACGGAGCTCACAAAAGCGCAGCCATCTTGCGTGCGCGCTAAGCCATGCCCCCCTGAATTTTTATATATTAACAAAACAGGGCAACTTATAGGAAGATAATGATAGTACAATCCAAAAATGGAAACCATACTAAGGTTGCCCCTTGGTTGTGCTGAGCAATGGTAGCGATTATTAGCTTAAAAGCACAGTGCACTTATGGCAAATAATTTGCAAAAACATCAACGCTCTATTTTAAATCAATTACATGATACTGAAAAAAAAAACGGCAATGATTTTCACACAGAATGCTTTGAATGTAATAGAGTAGGACTATTGATGTTCTTAGGGCCCTTTGCACTCGACAAGAATACCCAATCTGTCTTTTCTGTTTATTAAATTCCACTTTACAAACAACATATAAAACGTATGAATATTATGACAATTCATCGATGGAACAAATAGAAGTCAGTCCACAGACAAAAAGAGGTACATATATTTTCTCCATCAAAAACATTTATCCAGTCTAAATGTTTATGTTATATTATGTCATGTTATGTTATGCTATTCTATGTTATGTTATGGTATGCTATGGTATGTTAAGTTATGGTAATTGAGTCAATTAAACATGCTGCTGCCCACAAACAAGAAATTCTGGAGCTAGAAAAAAGGCTAAAAGGCAGGAAAAGATTTTATAGAGGTGAAGTCTAAAGACTAGTTTTACACAGGTAAGTTTTTAGATTATTCTTGAGGTCAAACACTTCACTATGTTGCTTTTTTTTGGAGGAGGGTCAATCATTGTCTTGAGTGCCAGCATTCTTTGAATGTAATATAAGAGTTTTGGTGCTATTTTGGCAATCTGCCATCACGTAAAGGATGCAGTCAGTCATTTCAGGAAAGGTACAAAATGCAGTAGAACAATGAGTATTATGTATTTACATCTCAATCACTACCCCAAAACCTTGCATTACTTCAAGGCAGGCATAATTAGAAGAAATCTGTTCTACATTGTAAGGATAGTTTGGATAATATTAAAGGACAGCCTAGGTTTTGTACAGGAAATCGTTCCTGTACAAAATCTATGCTTTGGAGAATGCACACATTCTTGCACTATGGCGCAAGGGTGTGTGTTTTGGTGCATGGGAGACAAAAATGCTAGCAGTGGTGGAGCGAAAAAAATGAGCCATAATTTCGTAGAAATGCACGTTTTTTTCTCTCTTCCTTTGACGCAAGACAGCACCGCAACTTTGGTGACTGTGCTGCATTGTGCCAAATATTTGTAATTCTGGGCCTAGGACTCTTAAGAGAACCTAACAACGATCATCACAGTGCAAATCTTCTATTCTCATGGTTTGTCAGAGGGGGTAAGGAACACTTATACCCTTGCCTACCTTGGAAAATTGTGGGATTTTTTTTTTTTTATAGAGTTTTATATAGCGCGAACTAGACCCGAGAAATCGGGTATCAGAGCACTTTACATGAGCACCAGTTGCGTTACATGAGGACACATTCATTTTTGTTAGGCACGGGGAGATTAAGTGATTTGCCCAGAATCACAGGATGTTGAGCGACGTTGCCGAGGCTCGAACCCGGTTCCCCAGCTTCGAGGTCGAGCGCTCTAACCGTAAGGCTACATCCTCTCCCCAAATTCAATGTAAAAATACTTCTCTGCAGATTTTAATAAGTTAATAACAATTGACCCTTAAATGCCCATTAACTTTAACATATCCTTTTCACAATCAATAAGTCAGGACCACTGATTTTATTGTAACTTTTCGTAATAAACAGATCTAGTTTATAGGTTTGCTCATTGGCTTGCCACCATAACCAACAAAGCCCTGCTCTATTGAGCATGAGTTTTCTCACCTAGTAACCAGAGAAGAACATACATCATACTTATGTAATTATCAAGGAGAAGTTGTTTCATAGTTTTTACAGTGGTATTTGTGTGACTTTTGAAGGACAAGCGCTATCCATGATAGTGGAATGTGTGTGACTTGAAAGGTCAAACACAATAACTTTGCTTGATAAAGAGCCTGGCTCAAACAGTTTGATAAACAATTGATCACAGCTGCTTTGAGAATGAGCACTATTTTTGTAGAAAAAAACAGCTTTTGACACATCAAAAGCTGTACTCAGATGAACCAACATCTTGGCAGAGTCACATGTTCTCTCTGTAGTACACCTGAAAGCTCTTTTTTTTGATCACTTAAGGTTTGCAACACCTGCGCCGTCTAGCCAGACCTAAAAAAGATCTGTACTTTTTTATTTTTTTAATGGCTTCCTAATCTTTGACACTTGTCACCCGCTACAAAAGTGATTTTGTGGATGGGACATATATTCTCTTCATACTGTATGCAATACAGCATTTATAAAATCCACAAAGTTGCCTTGTATGAATTTTATAATTTTCTTAAAGCTTATGGTTTAACTTCAAAATCACGCATGCAAAAGCACTTTTACCCAACCCTTACTTTCAGTGCAGTCACGTGTCAGTAGGTGAAAGCCAGAGGTGGTTTATGGTTTAAATGATGAATAAGGAAGTAGGGCAAATGGTTTGAAACTCGTGCCATTGGTAATGGTGACTGGACATTACATGCCGCTGAAGTCTTGTCAGAGGGTGCAAGGCCTAGCCAGCAGCATAGCAAGGGAGCCAAAGCAAGGATGGAAAATGGACCCTCATTTCTTAGATTGGTAGTAGAAGACACCTTTGATTAGGTGCAGTCTGCCCCTCAGATACAAGGGCTCTGGTGCTGCTGCACCAGCTGTACTGTTGATAGCTATGCTCCTTGTCTAACTTTAATGGTATGGATAAGGGAAGGAGTCAGTGGTGGGGCTAAGACAAAAGTACTTCACATGTACAGTAGACACGTGCATAGTTGCAGAAGCAAAAGTGTGTGGGTGTGTAGGAGACTGCAGAACTGTGTTGTTTAACCGCTTAACCGCGGCGCGAATTCCGCCGCGGTGCGGCGGTTTTAATCAGTGGGCGGGCCGCGTCAGCCAACGGACATGTGCAGCACTACGGAGGTAGTGCTCGCGACGGCCGTTGGCCGACGGGAGCACTTAAGGGGTTAAAGGTGATGACGGAAAGTCGTATATAACTGCAATATAAAACTTCAAGGAGAAAAACAGCTTGTGTACATTTTTAAATTAACATTATTCATGCTCATGCACACAAAATATTCAGGTGTCACTTTTATAAATTATGTACCAAAAATCTTAAATTCCATTATGCCACCACAGGGCCCTTATTATTACTCTTAAGAGTCGTGTAGGCCCTTTATCCATCAATATGAGGGCTCTCGCTCCCAGCAGTCTGCCCCATCGCTTCTGCTTTAAATCTGAACAGTCAGGAAATTGAAATGGCAAGCGTATGAACTGAAGATATTAGAATGTGTTTGTTCTAAGCAATGAGAAAAAGAGAGAACACAGTGTGTAGTCTAAAAGTTACTGAGTGTTAAACATATATACTAAGGTAAGTGGCTGTGGGAGTGCCTGTTTGGGTAAGTGAGTGGGTGTGTAAATGATGTATAGAAGACTGAGTGGGTATGTGAGAGACAGTATACATGAGTGAGTAGGTGTGTGAGTTTTTCTATGGGTGAGCCCATGGGTGTATCAGAGGCTGTAATGGTGAATGAGAGGGTGAATGAGTGGCTGTATGGTTGAGTATGCGAGTGTGTCAGTGGATGTAAATGGTGAATTAGAGGGTGCATGAGTGGCAGAATGGGAGACTGAGTAGGTACATAAGTGTCTGTATGGGTGAGTGAGAGGGTACATGAGTGGCTGTATAGGTGCATGAATGGGTGTTTAAGTGGGTGTATGGGTGAGTGAGTAGGTGTGTGAGTGGCTGCATAGGTGAGTGAATGGGTGTGAGAGAGGCTGTATGGGAGAGTATGTGCTTGTCTCAGTGACTATATAGGTGAGTGAGTACATGTGTTAGTATATGTATGAGTAAGTGAGGGGGTGTGTGAGTAACTTTATGGGTGAGTGAGTGGCTGTGTGAGTGACTGTATGGGTGAGTGAGTTGGTGTGTGGGTAGGTGTATGGGTGACTGGTTCAGTGTGTGAGTGGCTGTATGGGTGAATGAGTGGGTGTGTAAATGTCTGTATGTCTGTGTGAGTGGCTGTACTGGTCAGTGAGTAGGAGCATGAGTGGCTGTATATGTGAGTTAGTGGTTGTGTTAGTGGCTGTATGGGTGAGTTGATGTGTGACTGGCTCTATGGATCAGTGATTAGGTGTGTGAGTGTTTGTATGGGTCTGTGGCTGAGTATGTGAGTGGTTGTGTGAGTGGGTGTATGAGGTGTATGGGGGTGTAAGTGGGTGTGTGAGTGGTTCTATGGATGATGTCATCAGTGATGTCATTTAAGATGTAATAAGTGATGTCACTGACCATGTCATGAATGATGTAAAATGTGAGGTCATAAGCAGTGCATTTCAGGGGCGTAAGTTATAGTTAGCTCAGCTAACTATAACTGCTGAATTTCTCTGGTTTTGTATGAGTGAAATGTGAGCCTAACTATAACGTCCTTGTAACCTTTGGTTTTTTTCAGTGGATTTCTATGTTTTTTTAACCCCTTCGCCACAGCGCGAATTCCGCCGCGGTTCGAGGGGGGGGCGGGGTTGGGCGTGGCGCTTCGGTACTCATGACGGCTCCCGGCTGTCATAAATCACGGTGGGCGTGTGCTCATGACGGCCAGGAGCCGTCAGAACTCCGCCCACTGATTAATTCTCCCGCACAGGCGGGGAATTAACAGCGCATGGGCGGAGCGTCAACGTTCTGACGGCTCCCGGCCGTCATGAGCACATGCCTAACGTGACTCATGACGGCCGGGAGCCGTCATGAGCACCAAAAAGGTTAACGCAAAGTAACTTTAATTACTATACGTTAATACAACCACCACCGCACATGGCTCTGGCCAGGCCCTGCAGCCAACCCCATATAACCGCCCAGCCTCGTGCCACATACAGCCTGCAGCCGTGTGCAGAAGGGGATGGCCGCAGGGACTGGCCTGCCACCAGGCCTTGTGGCCAACCCACTATAACCAAGCAACCCCGCTCTATGCACAGCCAAAGGGGTTTTGAGCTTAAAGGGGGCAACATCAAATATATATATTTAGGGGGGCCCTTTGGCCCTGCGTGGCGGGGGTTGGCCACAGTACCTGCCCTGCGGCCAGGCCCTGCATTCCACCCTGTTTAACCTCCAAACCTCTATGCACAGCCAAAGGGGTTTTGAGCTTAAAGGGAGCAACATTAAATATATATATATTGAGGGGGGCTGCACGGGCACCCGCGGGTACTACAACCTCACCGGGGCTACAAAATAAAAAAACATAGGGGGGGCTGGACAGACCACCCCTTAGTCCTGGGGACCACCACCTCCCCAGGACAAAGGTAAAAAATTATATGGAGGGGCCACATGCCACCCCAGGGACCACCACCTCCCCAGGGCTTCATATTAAAAAATTAGGCGGGCCTTTAGATCCTCCATTTACTGGGGACCACCACCTCCCAAGGACAACATCTAAAACATATAAGGGGGGCCACAAGGACCCCCTGGGGACCACCACTTCCACGGGGCTACTTTTAAAACTATTTATAAGGGAGGGCCACAATGACCTCCGGGCTCCAGGGACCACCACCTCCCTGGGGCCCCCAACCCTACCCTAGGCTGATTTCGGCCCCAGGGAACCCATCCCCTGGGCCTAGCCATATATAAAATGGTGCCCAGGGCACCCATGAAAGCCTATGGGGACTGCGGGGGACCCTCAAGTCCCCCGCGGTCCCAGCCAGATATTGTCTCCTGCATGAGCCTGCATTGCTTCCGCAGTTCCCTGCCTGCGGGAAGAATGTTTTCATCTGTTCCCCAGCACGCATATGTGAGTGCAAGGAAACAGATGAAAACTCTGCTTCTTGCAGGCAGAGCTGTTTGACAGCGCCCGCTTGCAGAAAGCTGAGTTATGTTTGATTTTGCTTGGTGGGAGCTATCAGCTCAAACCAAAAGCAATCAGCTACCCCCAGAGAGTGGGCACCTCAGGAGATAGTAGGAGCCGGCCTTTGGGGATGGCTGTTCCCAGGGCCATATATGGCTTCTCGAGGGGAGTCGCGCAGCCTCCCTCCAATGTTTATTTTAGCCCTGGGGAGGTGGTGGTCCCCAGGGCCAGGGATCAGGCAATGGATCCCTTTTATTAATGTATTTTAGTCCCAGGGAGGTGGTGGTCCCTGGGGCAAGGGGGGGCCGCACAGCCCTCCATACAATCTAATGATTGCCTCGGGGGAGGTGGCGGTCCCCAAGGCTGCGGAGGGCCAGGCAGGCACCCCGCTTCAAATAAAGTACATTTGCCCCAGTGAGGTGGCGGTCCCTAGGGCTGTGGGGGGGTGCGAAGGCCTACCCGCATTCATTTATTAACTTTTGCCCCAGGGAGATGGAGGTCCCCGGGGCACGGGCACTGTGCAGCCCCCCACATTTTTTTCTATCTTAGCCCTGTGGAGGTGGAGGTCCACGGGCTACCATAAGCGGAAGGAGGCGAGCCTCATGCACTCCTCTCCTTTTTCAGCCCTCAATGCCCTCTGGACCTGGCCCACCCGGGGGCAAAGTAAAGGAACTGCACAGGACACCACGTTTTTTTTTTTAAATCTCTGAAAATCCATCCACTGATGCACTGATGTTCTATAAAAAAAAAAGCTTTTTAGCCATGGTGGAGTCTATAGGGGACCCTTACACCACGGCTAGGGGCTCAGAGTGTCCCTACCATTGCCCCTTTTTTTTCTTAAATTTTTTTTGGTGGGACTCAGCTCAAGACAAGTCCCGAGGTGGCTGCCAACACTTCCTCGTTGAAATGTTTGCAGCCAATCAGATTTCAGCACAGGGACTGTCGGATCCTCGGAGGAACCATGTCCCTGTATATAAAAATTAGAATTTCATTTAATAACTCAGCAACTCCTGAAAAGATTTACACCAATTCACAAAAAGGTTGCTTTCTGGACCAACAGCATCCTTTTGGCCAAATTTGGTGTAATTCGGTTCAGCGGTTCGGACTGTAGTCTTGTATAAAATTCCTAGGGGCATTAACATGGGAAATGCAAATTTGTTGACCCCCCTTTTTCTCAGCCTCCGCTTGACGGATCACCCCGAAACGTTCCATGCACAACAAGAATCACTGGGGCACTATCTTGGGAACATTTCATGAAGGTTTGTCAAACGGCACCAAAGATATAGGCAAGTCAAAAAAAACTTTTCCTATGGAAACATGGTCCTAACTATAACTACCTACTGATGACCGCAAGTAGGTAATATATACCACACACTCACTCAGAGACTCACACACCCACTCACAGACTCACTTAGAGACTTATGCACCCACTCACGATCACTACAGCTGGGCCCCAGGGATCACTCAGACACCTACTCAGAGACTTATGCACCCACTCAGATACTCATGCACCTACTCACAAACCTACTCAGACACTCATGCACCAAATTACAGATCCACTCAGTCTCATGCACCCAGTCACAGATCCATTCAAAGACTTAGGCCCCCAATCCAGACCCACTCAGAGAATAATGCACCCACTCACAGACCCACTCAGACACCCTGCACCCACTCACAGACCCCACTCAGACACTCATGCAGCCACTCACTGACCTATACAGCCACTCATACACCCACTCTCAAAGTTTAAAGATTACAGTTAGGAAATAAAATTTAAAAAAACGTAGAAATTCACTTAAAAAACCAAAGGTTACAAGGACATTATAGTTAAGGAATAGAATTTAAAAAACCTTAGATATTCACTGAAAAAAACAAAGGTTAAAGGGAAGTTATAGTTCTGCTCAGGTTTCACTCATACAAAGCCATAGAAATTTAGCAATTATAGTTACCTGAGCTAACTATAACTTACAACCCCGCAATGCACTGCTTATGGCCTCACATATTACATTCTCGCAAAAGTGCCCTGTTGCACTGTACTTGCTACGGTAGTATATACGGAAGTTGACTCAGGTGAGTGGCATCTACACAGAGCAATTCAGAACACCAGACCAAGTTTTTTCTTAGGTTTTATTTTTATATTTTTCAGTGCAGTCTCTCAGCATCTCCAGAATCTTGCAGAAAGAACTGAGTTCTCACAACTGATACTGCTGTTCAGAGGCAAGCCAGCTCATTCCACCTTACTGTCTTTAATGGCTTTCACATCTCAGGACCCGTCACCTGTACCAAGTTCAAGGAAATGATTCGGAAAACTTCACAAGCAGAGAAACTACATCCCAAAAAGTTTACAACTCAGCTTTAGGTGCAGATCTGGTATGCACAGACTTAATTTGTACTTTTTGTACTGGCAGCCCTGCACAGATAATCCAAGGAACACTAGTAGTCTGCTGCAAGGATCTTGCTGCAAAGGTTCTTTTTGAGTTGTGGGTGCCCAGAAAAGAACTTCATCTAATCACTCCTAATTGCAAGGCATCCAGTCTTAATTAAACAGAATTTAGGGGGTTCCTGTTAAAAGCAATGTGCAAAGTATGTGGTGGCATCAGCTGGTGCATGGGATCTCACATGATGGATGATGGGAACTACATAGGTGGGTTATCTCAAGATGCAAACAAAGAATTCTCTCTACTGCAAACCATAGGCATACGTCTTAGACATGCATTGCAATGGAGTCCTCAGAGATGTAGTCAAAATTCTTCTCTCTTTGCCTGAGGTCTTTCTTTGAGATCGAGAAAGAGAAGGTGGAGGGCCACGAGAGAGACACCTTTAACTTTGCAGAGCTACCAATGTCTCACAAGAAATCTCCAGCCATTCATTTCCTGCACCACCTTCCTATAATAACTTGCTTTTATAGAGTGCTTAACACCATTCTGCTGCCAGTGCTCAAGGTACTAACCTCAGAAGGATGGAAGGTCTGGTTTAACTTTCAGAGATCTAAACATGTGTCCTTCTGACCCCTGTAGTTGTCAGCAGTGGTTGTTTAGTTTAACTGCCATCTTGCTGGTTACAAACAGATATGTTGCATCTTGCATAGTGTTCCTTAGGTTCAGTTATGCCCTAACCCAGGATTAACATATGGTGCAGATGTGCACATTATGCAGCTGTCTGGGCAGTGCTGGTAATAAAATGCAAACCCATGTTAGTAAACTATTGCATCTCATATAAATTTGAAAAGTCTCAAATGCATAACAACAAAAAAGCTTAAGAGTGGCCCTTCTCTTTTAGTGACTTGCTAGAACTAGAGTTAGAAAAGTGAATTTAAAATAAAATATGCAAGTGGGCCTGGATGGATGGTGGATTGGAGACACACAAAAGAGGACAATGATTTTTGGCAAAAGGGTTCTCCTGGTGATTCCTAAGGGTTTGATACACGAGGGAAAAGAAAGGACTGAGTGAACAGTTAAAAAACGCCCTCCTAGGATTTTTATAGGACAGTCTTATATGATACTTATAATGTGGAGTAGCAGTCCAACAAACTCTAAATGAGACCCATAGCGACTGCAAGGCAATCCACAGAAGACCTGGCCTTGAAAACAATGGAAATCAGGGCCCTATTTATCAAGGGGTTGCATTGCTTTTGAACCAAGCAACGTGGTGCATGTGTGACAAAACCCCTATGATGCGATTGATCATGCCACACAAAACCACTTTGCGTGGCCCTGAGTGGCTTGATAAATCGAGAGTAAAGCAACAGATTGCAAATCGCTGCATTGCTTTACTCTGCACCAGGGAGGAGTTCCATGGGCATTGCGTGGGTGTTCCCACTCAACACCAATGGGTTTTGATGCATTCCTAGATTTATCATTACTGGTAGGCCTGGGAATGAGCCAAAATGCTACGCCTTCCCAGGGGAGACGTAAAGAGGATAAATATTGTTATTTCTCCTCGTTACTTGCTCTTTCTATGTGTGCTGCATTTTGCAGCACACATAGATGGACGAAAATGGCTGAGGGGATTGTTTTTGTGCAGGAAGGTGCCCTTTCTGTCACAAAAACACTCCTGAATGCAACGCAGGCACTCTTGCACCATGGTGCAGGTGTGCCTGTGTTGGTGCTAGGCAGCCCATTGTGCGCCAGCGCTGGGAAAAGACTGGAATGCGCAGTATTGTAATAAATATGGCACATTCTTGCCCTTTCCCTCTAACGCAACGCAGCAAGGTGACTTGCTGTGCTGTGCTACTTTTAGATAAGCTTGTTCCTTAGTGTGCAAATATTCTAGTAAACATTTTCTTTCTTACCGGAAAACTAATCAAATGATTTTCAATGGGAAATATATTCCTGCTTTTTTAGGTGAAAAAATCATAACTATGTTACAGACTTGATTTTGGGGCATGTAAGAGTACGAAAAGATGTCGCACTGATTTCTAGTCAAATCACCTCTGTTTGACATGCTGCCAAATAAACCAAGGTTGCGCTCTGAAGTATTGATTTGGGTTTCAGCAAATTTGTAGCCTAACAGCAGGACCACATCCTTAATTTGTTTAGACTCAAGGCATCTCCTGGCTAATCGTGAAAAGCGGTGTTTTTGTTTGAAAGGAAACGCAATTTGCTATAATTTATTTGCCATTTAGTAGAATGCACACAAGTCCCAAGGCACTGAGATAGACATCAAACAGAAAAAACACACATTCACTCACAACAGGTCAAATGTAATGCACTGAAGCAGGAAAATAGGAACGATATGAATAAACCTCTGGTCTGAAAATTAACATTATTTATTACCTTTTATATTTCGCTTTATACAAAGCACATTTTTTGGCAACTGATAAATGAATGGTTATAACAGAGACAAGAGAGTGAAAACATGCAAGGAGTCAAACATATCCTCTGAGGGGTCCATAACGATGTTTCTAGCAGGTACATGGCCCACGTACCTATTTTATTAGGATTGCAACTTGTGAAATTAGGGTGCAGAAGAATCGCTGCAGCAAATGAGATTTTCTTCCTTCATATGAACCTGTGAGCTACAGGGTACACGCAGTGCTTTGCATCAGAGCCATAAACCATACACAGATGATTTGAATAAGTGCTTTGACCACCTGAGCAGTCTCTAGCATACTCTGTGACTTGCTAGAGAATCCTATACCCTTGCAAGAAATTCAAAAACCTTATTAGATGCCTTAAAATGTGCTCAGCTTTAGGCTAATAATTGTGGTTGTGTTGTTGTGGTGTTGTCGGTTGTTTTGAATAGTAGTGGTTCTGAAGATAGTGAGAATGAGCAAGGTTGTGCCAGATGATACAACCATGGTGCTGCCACTGTTCAAAATGCTGAGAGCCACCATGGTCTCACAGCTGTGTTATGTAGTTCTTGCAGCATAATGATGCTTTTGGCTGAAAGTCCAAGATGTAGGCTAATACAGTAACCCAAGTTTGAGGAGGTACAGGTGGGGACTGTGAGAGCATGTATGTTGAGTGGTAAAAAACGCAGGAGTCACCTATGTTGACATATGGGCCTAGATTTACTTACTCTTTGAGCCTGGCACAAACCAGGCACAGAGGGTTGAAATTTACTAACCAAAGCAAACCATGGCTTACTTTGGAAAGTAATACAAAGTAACACTATGAACTACTTTGTGCTTCTTTGCATCAAGGCATACATGGACGGTACATAGGCATTCCCATGCAACCACCAGTGGGTTTTGAAGCAAATCCCTATCTAATAACATTTGTAGATATGGATTTGTTCAAAAACCTTACATCTCCTCGAGGCAGGCGTAACAAGGAGAAATGTTTTAATTTCCTTTATTTTTCCAACTTTTCATTTGTGCTGCATTGTACAGCACACTTACAAAGTGGAGAAAGTATTAAAGGATAGTTTTTGTTTTCCAGTACAAAAATCAGTGCTTTAAAGAACACACATACCCTGGTACTATGGCGCAAGGGTGTGTTTGTTGGTGCATAGCAGCCAAAAGTGCACCTGCACTGGGTGAGAGACAAAATGCATCATATCTTAATTGAGAAGGAGCATTTTTTTCCCTGTCCCTTTGATGCACGGTGTTTAGAAACTTTGGCTGCTGCACTGACTTGTGTCAAGTATTAGGAACAGTAGCGGCCCGTGGTGGGAGTGCTGCCGGGCGGTGACGTGGGGCGGGGGTAGAAAACTACGGAATACGGCCGAATAGAGGTAAGCAAACATATAAATAAATAAAACGAATTCCGTTGCGCACGCTGCATCGCATTTGCCGTTGCAGCGCGCGCAACGAAATTCGTTTTATTTATTTATATGTTTACTTACCTCTATTCGACCGTATTCCGTAGTTTACTACCCCACACCCTGCCCCTCCCCCGCCCCACGTCACCGCCCGGCAGCACTCCCACCACGGGCCGCTACTGATTAGGAAATCTGGCCGTAGTGTATCAGCTTGCACTACATACAGCATTAATATGAGCATTCATTGATAGTTCATTACCCAGGAGGACTCCCAATGATTTTGCCTTTTTCATTGGTTTGAGCAAGGCTCCTATACTAGTAATCCAAATCAAATTTTCCTATCACTCTACAACTCTTCACATTAAAAGCAGCTCTCTCTTTTCTGTATTAAGTTTTCAAAAAGTTTGGACAGTTCATGTTTAAACTGCACTGAGTAGTTGTACAGCTGCTTAAGGAGGGAGGAGGTTGGTGGTCTAAGAAGATGAGTTGTGTGTCCACGACATATGCAATAGCCCCCCACCCATAATATTGAAATAATTTGGATAAAAGGGAGGGCATATATTTTAAACAGTAAACTGGAAAAGAAGGACCACTGTGGCACCCTTGAAAGGGCTGTAGATTCTGTTGACAAACAATTGCCCAACTCTGCCACTTAGGTGCGATCCTCCAGAAATTCTAAACCAGTCAAGGACAGTGCCAGTCTGGCCCACCTCCTTCAGATGGTCGACCATTAAATAATGGCCAGCCATACCAAACACTGTTGACAAATCAACTAATATCAAGCCTGCTGAGTAGCCTTCTTCCAGGATTTTGCTTAGTTCATCAACAGCAAGGGTCAGAGCTATTTCTGTGTTCGTAATGGGTGGAAACCCCAATTACCAGTCGTCCAGGAAGGTGTTCATTTAGAGGAATGGTGAAAGTTGTTGGACCACTATTTTCTTGCAGATTTTTCATAGTGCTGGCACGAGGTTGTTGGACCGGAAATTAGAGAAGACCTTTGGGTGAATGTTTTCTTTTTTTAGGAGGGGGAGTTATAATTCCTATTTTCCATCACTAGGGCCCTGCTCTTGTGGACATAGATGTTCAACGGCAGTCCTGAGCAAAGCTTGCCACTAACAAAGTAGATATTTTTCTGTGCGGAGTTCCACTCCCCCACTGCGAAGTCTCCCCAGCCATAAAGTTACTATTAAATTGAAGTTTTGTGAATACCGAAAAAAAGAAAGCTTACAAAAAAATGTACATTTACCTTAGTAATTCAAGCCCCAAGTTTTTTGTGTGAAAATCACAAATGCCAGCAATACATTAAATGATATGGCACTACATTGGCTGCATTATCCCCATCACATAAAGTTAAGTTATAAACATTGTTATTAAATGGAAATCAAATTATTAATTTGACCCATACCACAATGGCCCTCATTACGAGTCAGATGGAGTGGTATTGCCCCATGTGATACTGTTCCTCCTGATTGCAAGTTTTAACGGATGCACTCATTAAACCCACTTCTTTACTGGATGCTTTGTTCAAAAATGGGGAACCACATGCAGGAATGGGCCCAGTAATTTTGGGAGCCCTTTCTTTTTCACTTATTTCGATCCCTTAGGCTCATCATGCTTGGTAAATGGAGGGGAGCTACCAGGAGGAATCATTAACTCTGGAAACGGTTTCTCCCCCTCTAACTACTGAGCATCTGGTAACGAGGCCCACAAAGGATAAACCTTAACATAGCTAAGTAAAATGAGAATTAATTGTTTGAAATGTGTGCAAGTATGGGACAGAAACCTGGGTTCCCAGTTGAATAGGGGAGCACACCAGTGGCGGCTGGTGACATTTGAAAGTGGTGGCGTAAAAGCTGGCATAAGCGCCAACTGAGAAGCAAGAAGGAACTTATATCAAAAGTTACTGATGAAAGTGCTCAGTATTAGGGCGGTACAGATTGCATTTCCGAGCACTGTAACTTTAGGGAATGTTACATACTTAAGATCATTTTCATCAAAATCTTAATATCTGCCAGTCACTCTCCTGGAAGGTGGGTTCCCTGCCATTTTTAACACGGTATTAACATTTCATTATATATATGTTTTGTTACAGCTTAAAAAAATAAAATATATACAGTTTTAGTGTGTTACAAAAGCATTATAACATCACATTAATCAGATAATCTAATGAGACTGTATCTGCTCCATCAATAATATTGACAAACAATAGTGCAATTACTTAATGCTGTATCAACACCGACTGTCCGGGCTCATTTCAAGACATCACCTGTAAATAACATCAGTTCAGAAAATTTCACATGACTAGGACAGATTCCGTGCTCCTTATCCGCCCGAACACACAAGCAAAGGTAAGGTAATATGGTACTACTACTTTCCTCTATAAAGAAAAGGTCCTATTGCTCCTGTTTCAGCTTTACCATCCATTTGTCACTCTAGCGAAGCGCCGTGAAGCAGCCCGACAGACAGAGGCACTATCAACAATCAACCACTCACTCATTCTATACACATGGGAGTCGACTGAACCGTCTAGTGATGTTTTGTCATTCTGAAGCAGTGAAATCAGAGCGCACTCACTAGTGGGGCAGAGACGTGATACAGAATTTTACAGCTGGAAAGCACATTTCAAATAAAGGTGCGAATTAAAGATATTAGCATCACATTGCCTTGTTGCCGTTCTTTACATCACAGATGCCCACACACTTTCATTTCTCTCCTGCTCCAAGAAAAATTACCCATCAAATAAAAAATATACAGATTTATATCGCTTTTATGATTCTCACTGTACGTTGCTTTTGTGCATGTGTGTTTGCACAAACCCTCAAACATTTATTTCTATCAACAATGTATTTTGTTTTAAAATATCAACAAGTGTATATTTCTAATAGGACAACTGAGGGGAATAAGAACATTATTAGCATTGTTAATACTCTTCACTCGCTAGATTTTTTAAACACATTGATACTTCTGTTTTCAGTTCGAAAAGCTTGGACAGTGCACGGCTGCGTGTTTGCCTAATAAAAAATCTCTACTTTTAAAAAATGATAGCGGTATTTTAGAACAAATTAAATATTATTACGGTCTTTACTCGAGTCTTAACAATTAGAGGATAGGCTGGTTTAGTGCATAACGTACCATATTTAAATCCTCAGAAGCAACAACTCTACTGAAAACCTTCATACACCTCGCTGCACCTTACTGAACATGTACAAAAATCACGTTACTGGCTTTTGTAATAAAGAAAATAGATAGGGTCCGTTTCAGCCAACAGATGGTCAGGATGTCTTTTACGAGGGACCCCCCGGTTAATATTCTTTTCACCTTCTCCGCCGTACTGTCAGTGCATGTTCCTTCTTCTTGGCCCAGCTGCTTCTCGGCGCTATGATCATCATCTGAGCACTTCCTTTTGCTTGCTTTGCCCACGAAAGCGGAAAGCCTCCACAGAGAAGGCGTGCGCACGGGAGCTAAAGGCCATCCCGGGCCAAAGCAGAGTCCCCCGAGGAAGAGTCAGAAGGGGGTGACAACCTCTACGCTAATGGGCATATGTAATGCTAAAACAGAGTGACCGGCACCACGGATGGAGACCTGCAGCTCCTCATGGTGAAGGTCCCGTAACTGAAGTCACTCTCTCAGCCGAGCAAGCATCTGGCAGTGAGGCTCCAGGTTTCACTTGTCCTCGGGACTCCTTCTGCACAAACATGCCCTTGTGTGAGGGAAAAACATGGCGTCACCCCTAAAGAAACATATCCAATCACCTTGTGGCTTGATAATAAAGCTACACTGTGATTTTTTTATGTTCTATAACCATCCCTCCCCCACAGTGCCTCCAAGCGTGGGACCACGGGGAGAGACTAACATCACCACAACCAATCCTGAGTTTGCTCTCATGCAGCTTTAAGTAGAAAAAGCATGAGAGCAATGTCAGGATTGGTGTGAGCAGGAGAGCACAGTGCTCCAACAAAGACTGACGGCCTGTGCTGTGTTTCCAAGATGCTGCAAACGGGAGTGGGTTTGAGAAGCCCAAGGTGCGCATGTCGGGTTGGACGTAATCAGAACCCTGTCCAACCCCACATGCGCACTGGACATGGATGACCTTGACTTTGCAAACATGAGGATTGGCCCCGCCCCACCCGTGACAAACAAACATCAGCCAGGTGAGCCCAGTCTTCCTCTAAAGATGTCTGACTTGAGGGATTTTGAAATCATATGCTGGTGGCTGGCTGCACTCAGTAGGGGGTCAACGCCCCTACGCCCCCGAGGAGAAACCACTGCTGGTGAGGGGTTAAATGCAAGTATATCAGGTAAGTGAATTAATGGAAGCATGAGTGCAAGATGAGTGAGAGGCGACGTTTGATGACTTATTGTGGTGCCTAAACTCACCATTTACAGAAGAGGCACTATTGAAGTTCTGTATGTTTGATTCAAGAGGCTATATCTTGTTATTTCAGACTGAGGCCTAGCTTAACTCAGGACAACCCAGTTTTACGGTTTGTTTTTCCATAAATAGGATTTATTTCATATGGCTCTGTGCGTAGTAGATGTCTCTCTTCTTGACAGAACATATGGTGTGCCAGCGGCTGTTTTTCCTCTGGGGCGTAGGGGCGTTGACCCCCTACTGAGTGCAGCCAGCCACCAGCATATGATTTAAAAATCCCTCAAGTCAGACATCTTTAGAGGAAGACTGGGCTCACCTGGCTGATGTTTGTTCGTCACGGGTGGGGCGAGGCCAATACTCATGTTTGCAAAGTCAAGGTCATCCAGGTCCAGTGCGCATGTGGGGTTGGACAGGGTTCTGATTACGTCCAACCCGACATGAGCACCTCGGACTTCTCAAACCCACTCCCGTTTGCAGCATCTTGGAAACACAGCACAGGCCGTCAGTCTCTGTTGGAGCGCTGGGCTCTCCTGCTCACACCAATCCTGACATTGCTCTCATGCTTTTTCTACTTAAAGCTGCATGAGAGCAAACTCAGGATTGGTTGTGGTGATGTTAGTCTGTTCCTGTGGTCCCACGCTTGGAGGCACTGTGGGGGAGGGATGATTATAGAACATAACCAATCACAGTGTAGCTTTATTATCAAGCCACAAGGTGATTGGATATGTTTCTTTAGGGGTGACGCCATGTTTTTCCCTCTCACAAGGGCATGTTTGTGCAGAAGGGGTACCGAGGACAAGTGAAACCTGGAGCTTCACTGCCAGATGCATGCTTGGCTGAGAGAGTGACTTCAGTTACGGGACCTTCACCATGAGGAGCTGCAGGTCTCCATCCGTGGTGCCGGTCACTCTGTTTTAGCATTACATATGCTCATCAGCGTAGAGGTTGTCAGCCCCTTCTGACTCTTCCTCGGGGGACTCTGCTTTGGCCCGGGATGGCATTTAGCTCCCGCGCGCACGCCTTCTCCGTGGAGGCTTTCCGCTTTCGTGGGCAAAGCAAGCAAAAGGAAGTGCTCAGATGATGATCATAGCGCCGAGAAGCAGCTGGGCCAAGAAGAAGTAACATGCACTGACAGCACGGCGGAGAAGGTGAGAAGAATATTAACCGGGGGTCCCTCGTAAAAGACATCCTGACCATCTGTTGGCTGAAACTGACCCGTTCTATTTTCTTTATTACAAAAGCCAGTAACGTGATTTTTATACATGTTCAGTAAGGTGCAGCGAGGTGTATGAAGGTTTTCAGTAGAGTTGTTGCTTCTGAGGATTTAAATATGGTACGTTATGCACTAAACCAGCTTATCTTCTAATTGTTAAGACTCGAGTATAGACCGTAATAATATTTAATTTGTTCTAAAATACCGCTATCTTTTTTTAAAAGTACAGATTTTTTATTAGGCAAACACGCAGCCGTGCACTGTCCAAGCTTTTCGAACTGAAAACAGAAGTATCAATGTGTTTAACAAATCTAGCGAGTGAAGAGTATTAACAATGCTAATAATGTTCTTATTCCCCTCGGTTGTCCTATTAGAAATATACACTTGTTGATATTTTAAAACAAAATACATTGTTGATAGAAATAAATGTTTGAGGGTTTGTGCAAACACACATGCACAAAAGCAACGTACAGTGAGAGTCATAAAAGCGATATAAATCTGTATATTTTTTATTTGATGGGTAATTTTTCTTGGAGCAGGAGAGAAATGAAAGTGTGTGGGCATCTGTGATGTAAAGAATGGTAACAAGGCAATGTGATGCTAATATCTTTAATTCGCACCTTTATTTGAAATGTGCTTTCCAGCTGTAAAATTCTGTATCACGTCTCTGCCCCACTAGTGAGTGCGCTCTGATTTCACTGCTTCAGAATGACAAAACATCACTAGACGGTTCAGTCGACTCCCATGTGTATAGAATGAGTGAGTGGTTGATTGTTGATAGTGCCTCTGTCTGTCGGGCTGCTTCACGGCGCTTCGCTAGAGTGACAAATGGATGGTAAAGCTGAAACAGGAGCAATAGGACCCTTTCTTTATAGAGGAAAGTAGTAGTACCATATTACCTTACCTTTGCTTGTGTGTTCGGGCGGATAAGGAGCACGGAATCTGTCCTAGTCATGTGAAATTTTCTGAACTGATGTTATTTACAGGTGATGTCTTGAAGTGAGCCCGGACAGTCGGTGTTGATACAGCATTAAGTAATTGCACTATTGTTTGTCAATATTATTGATGGAGCAGATACAGTCTCATTAGATTATCTGATTAATGTGATGTTATAATGCTTTTGTAACACACTAAAACTGTATATATTTTATTTTTTTAAGCTGTAACAAAACATATATATAATGAAACGTTAATATCATGTTAAAAATGGCAGGGAGCCCACCTTCCAGGAGAGTGACTGGCAGATATTAAGATTTTGATGAAAATGATCTTAAGTATGTAACATTCCCTAAAGTTACAGTGCTCGGAAATGCAATCCGTACCTCCCTGATACTGAGCACTTTCATCGGTAACTTTTGATATAAGTTCCTTCTTGCTTCTCAGTTGGCGCTTATGCCAGTTTTTACGCCACACCACTTTTAAATGTCACCAGCCGCCACTGCCACTCACCCATGCACATTGAAAAAGACGCACAAATTCAACAAACATTGGCAAGATAGATTAAAAGAATTAAAGTAGAACAAAGAGAAAATGCTGCCATAAAAAGTGACAAATGTGAGCTTGCAATAAAAAATATGTAAGAAAAAATAAATAAACATGTCAAGGGAGGGTCACTTTGGAAAGTCAATGTGTACAAATTAACATTGTTTCAAAGGTTCAATAAAAATATTCTTTGCACAATACCATTCTATAGTGGCTTAAACATTGCACTGCATTGAGTGGTCATCTTAGAATTATATTCTGCATCATGTATCATTGTTTCAATAATCCATGATGGTCAATGTGTTTGTTCTAAATGTAGGGGCTATCTTGCCATGGTAACACAGTGATATCATATATGAACAATACCATTCCAAGATGGCCACACAGTCTAGTGCCATGGCCACGTAGGATGCAGTGCACTGCAGAAAATAATAAGCACACAGTGTTTCTGAATCTGCAGGTGCTCTAAAAAACTGAAAATAAAAAGAGGAGAATTAAGGAAATGAAAGTGGACTTATTAAAAGAGAAAAATGGAAAACTAAAGTACTGGCCCGCCAGCCACGGCACTGATGGGAACTCATTTAACATTGCATCCGTTTATCTTATCAACCATTGAACATTTGAATATGGCTTTGCTACTTTCATTTAGGGTTAATCTATGTAATTATCCCATGGACAACATATCCTTTGATAGCTATGATCTGATTAAAGGAAGTATTCCTTCTAGACATATACCACCTGAGAGTAAATAGAATTTCTATGTGAATTGTGCAGGTGATTCAATAATAATACTATTTGATCAGCTTCAAAGTCTTCAATAGGCACAATAGACCAGCCAGCATTACTTATCTACTGTTGATGGTGTAAATATAATTAAGACTGGCTGACCAATGTGTATCCGGGTGGAAAAAACATCTGCTACATTTTGCTGCTGAGCTATGAAAATGTCCTTCATTATTAAATGGATTGAGAGGAAGACAAAAAAAATACAATCAGCATTCACTTAGCAAAACAAGCTTAAGGATAATATCGATGCCTGTTATGTACATTTGAAGAAAGTGCAATAATGCAGCCCATACAATTTATGCAACGCCAATAAGGGAATGCAAAGAAGCTGAGACCAAAGAGGACTGGGTTGTGGGCATAATGAGAGTATAAAACATACACCTGGTTCACATAAAAGATAGCTAATTTATTTCAGGATCAAAAGTTATCCAGTCTGGTGAATACACACATTCTCTGTCCCGGCCCTTTTTCATGGTCATTATTATCATGAAATCTCTATTTTGAGTGTTCACAGCCAAACTACGTAACAACTATACCAAAATACATAAAACATGATATTTCATGATGTGCTATCATTTTCAGTAGACAAATTAGGGAATATCACGTGTACACAAAGGAGCATATTTACAAACCCTCAACACCACCGGAGCATCACTATTTTTGACGCTCTGGTGGCACAGCACCATTTTCCATATTTATAGGGTGGCACTAAGCCACTTTGCATGGCTTAACGCCACCTTGTAAATATGCCCCTTTCTGCCACAGTCCTCTGCGGCAAATGGGCGTGCAATGGGTGTTGCTGTGGGTGTTCCCCCGTACACCTATAGCTTTTTGACACTGCCCCAGATTTACAAGGCTGAGGAAGCGCAAAAAAATAACGCCATGTAATGCCAGGCTTTAGAATGGCTTAACAGGGAGAAATTATGAATTTCTCCTCATTTATTGCTCTTTTCATGGTTGCTGCATTCTGCAGCACACAGATAAGGTGCAAATCACCATTATTGATTGTTTATAAGCAGGACTGTGTCCTTTCCTGCACATAAACAATCATCCCTGCAGCACAGGCACCCATGCAATATGGCGTCAGGGTGCCTGCGCTGGCGCTAGGAAGCTTTTTTTGCGCCAGCGCTAGGGGAAACACAGAAGTGCGTCGTATTCTTAGTGAATACGGTGCATCCCTGCATTTTGAAAATGTTGGAGTGGAGCATTGCCAAATTTGGCACAGCTCTGTGCTCTGACATTTTCTTGTGAATAGGCCACTAAATCTGCTGGATTAATGGAGAAAAACAATTTTTTCGGCAAATAAAAATCATGTCAGTATGAAATGCGCTGTTTCTGTAATATTTTTTTCTACGTATATCTTAATTTCTTGTATAAAAACTCATCTTATTTTAGTCCAAGATATGTGAAGGCAAGCATTTTAACATAAGCATTATGATGTATTTGAACCAAAAAGGCTATTGTTATAAGGAAAAGTAAATGCATGAGTGTCAGGAGCTATGTCTCCTCTAAGGTTGCTGTTTATAATCTAGTTACTTGGTATGTTACATGAACAAATTAATATTGCCTTGTTGTAAAATGGTTGGAAGAGATACATATAAGTCACAAATTTGAATGTCCGCCATAATTATACGGACTTACTCAATGTAGAATATGGCCAAGGATTTGCAATATTCCTGGGTTTGTGCAATGAATGGCGCTGTGCACTGGTTGTTAATGGATTCTTGCACTGTTTTGAAAAGTTCATGAGATGTTCAATGGTTATATTATCTTGTTGGAGATATAGGGCCAGATGTGCTGAAGCCATTTACTGGTCACTAAATCACAGGGTTTGCAACTGATAAATGGCTTATTATTATTACCGAACCCATTTTGTGATTCAATAAGTACTTACCAGATCGCAACATGGGTTTAGAAATGCAATTTGGAAGGGGTGTGTCCAGGGCAACCTTTCCAAATTGCGATTCAGAATGCTATGCATCAATGGTTTGAGACTGCCATTTCTGTCACAAACCTTTGACAGGTTTCCGGCTCCTCAGAGGAGGTGATACCCCGTTCGCAAAGGACAAGCGGTCCTTTGTGAATTTAAAAAGGAAATGTTTGTCGGGGCCACTGCCAACTCAGCCTTTTTCAAAAAAGTATCTTTTGAATGAAGTACCTTTTTCTTTAAGAACAATGGGTTGCATTAAAAAAAATATTTAAAAGGCAGATCACAGACATCATTTGACCCCAGCAGGCCACCATCTGTGTGATGACCACTAAGTCACAATATGTTCTACCTCATGAACAGTAATGAGGTGGTTGAATTGCAACCCACTCCAAATCCTATTTTGCAAACTGGCCTACTGATACATACTTAGGTTTGCAAAATAATTTAGTGGTCGAAATAATACTGAAAAATTCAGACCAGTAGTTTGCAACCACATCAATGTACATCTGCTCCAAAGCTCTTTTTAGTGATAAGGATGGCATGGTACTTAGTGTGCGCTATCTTTTTTTTTTTTTTTTAAACATTTTATTGGCATTTATTATAAAATTACAATTGGTACAGTGTAGTGGCAGTTCAGTGAGGCATATGTAGCATAACAGAATAAAATACAAGATTCAATCATCTTCCACGGTAGGCATGAAGGCGTGTCGCCTATGCATTATTCACATAGTATCGATGGAGCCCCACCACAGCGCAGGTTACCCTTGCTTTGGTCCTGTTAGTCGCTTACATCTGACAGTGATTCTTCCTGTGGAGGCTCACAAATATTGCCTCGGTAAGCATTCCACTTGCCCCATACCCGAGTCCATTTTTTGGGGCATCCCCTGTGGATGTAGACTGATTTCTCTATTACCATTGCATTATCCATGTCACGACACCATCGGTGATGGCTAGGAGTCTGTCTCGATCCCCAGTACTGAGCTATATTTCGTTTTGCCAATGTCATACCCAGTGTCGCCCAGTCTTGAGTCGTATGATTGAGGTCTGTAGGTTCCCATATGTTAAGAAGACATCTTTTTGGCTCCAGCGGAACCGCGACCCCGGTGACCTGCGAAATTATGTTCATGACTTTATCCCAGTAAGTTGCGATAGTCGGGCAGTGCCAGATCATGTGTAGGAATGTGCCTGGTGTACCGCATTGTTTCAGGCAGAGTGGTGTGTCTGTCGCGCCTAATTTATGCAGTAGTGGTCGCGTGTAGTAGGTGCGGTGTAGAATTTTCAGTTGTACCAATTTTAATTTTGAAGAAATTGCCACCTCTTTTGGGGATGCGAGCGCGTCCTGCCAATCTGGGTCATCCAGTGGTCCCATCTCTGTCTCCCATCGCTCCCTGAGGGCGGTCATGGGGTCTTACTGATTGTTTATTATTTTTCGGTATGTCAGGGAAATGGCTTTTTTGATCAAATGATCCGTCAGAAGCCTGTCCTCTAACGGTGAGGCCTCCGGTAGTTGTGTACCTGGTGGAAGTATCCCCCTTAATGCATGTCTGATCTGCATGTATCTAAAAGATTCCGTCTGTGCCAATCCATAGGTGGTCTGTAATTGGGCAAATGGGATTACCTCGCCTTTTTTCCATATGTCTCCCACCTTTGAAATACCTATCAGGTCCCATTGTCTGAACCCTTTAGTGTTTCGCAGTTTCCCGAGCCATCGGGTTTCCCATAGTGGCGTGGCCTGCCTTATGACCCCTTCCCATCCCAACGTTCGCTGTGCCTCGAACCATATTCTGACGGTGTGGGCCGTTGGGCCTGAGAGAGTCGTCTTTCTGGATTTGTGGTATAGTGTCCCCATAATTCCGTCAGCTTCTAGAAGGTGTCTATCCATACAGAACGCAGGGTCATCTTGTGATGCGTGAAGCCATTGGTTTATTACCGTGAGCTGTGATGCCCAGTAGTATATTTTTAGATTGGGGAAGGCAATGCCGCCGTCATACCAGCCCCTCACCAATTTATGCATGGCTATTCGGGCAGGCTTCCCGTCCCACAGTAGGGTGGCAACGTCAGCGTTTATTGCTGCAAAGTATGTGGGGGATACTGGAAACGGCGTGTTTTGTAGCGTGTACAAAAATCTGGGGAGTGCCATCATCTTAAAAAGTGCTGCTCTTCCCAGGAGCGTAAGTGGTAGTGAGCGCCAGTGTTTGACATCGTGGCGGAAACGCGCCAGCGGCTGTGTGAGGTTTTCTGCAATAAACTGTGTGTGTTGGTGTGTTATGTATATGACTAGGTATTTGAACCCTTCAGTCGTAATCTGTATGTCACAGTTACGTGGGAGCCGTGGCTGGGGGCCGTGTAGCACGTATAGGAGCGACTTTGCCCAATTTATGGTTTATCCTGAGATTCGCCCATATGCAGCACAGATATCCAGTAGACTATTAATAGAGCGCGCCTGTGATGCCAGATATAACAAGATATCATCCGCATATAACGAGATGCGGTCTTCCCATCCCACCCCCCACCTCAAGCCTCGGATGACTGGGTTTTGTCGTATCCACGCCGCCAATGGTTCCAGCACCAACGCAAAGAGGAGTGGTGACAGGGTACAGCCCTGTCTTGTCCCTCTACCCAGAGGGAAGTCCTCCGAGATGTGGCCATTTACAACTACTTGCGCCAGGGGCTTTGTGTACAATAGTTGTATCCACGCGCAGAACTGTGGGCCAAATCCCATGTGACGGAGGACCACGAAGAGAAAAGGCCATTCGACAAGGTCGAACGCCATACGGGCATCTAAAGACAGAATAACCGCGTCCTCTTCGATAGTGTTTCTTCGCGCCATTACACTGTGTAACCTCCTCAAGTTTAGTGCCGTGTTTCGGTTTGGCATAAATCCAGATTGATCCGGATGGATCAGTGTTGTGAGATGTGGTTGTAGTCTCATGGCTAGTGCTTTAATGAGTATTTTGGCTTCTGCATTTATCAAGGAGATCGGCCTGTATGACATGCATTCCTGTGGGGGTTTGCCTGGTTTATGTATAGCAACGATTGTCGCCATACGTTAATCTCTTGGTAACTCCCCTTTTCCCAAACTATCCACATACATATTGAGCAGATGTGGTAGGAGCTGTGGTGTCGCCTTCTTATAGAACTCCACCGGTATACCATTGGGCCCCAGTACTTTTCCCGTATGCAACGCCCCCACCGCCAGCATAAGTTTGTCTTGGGTCAGATCTATCTCTAGAGTTTGCGCTGCCTCAGGTGTCAGCTTGGTCATCTTTATATCTTTCAGGAAAGCCAGATTTTCCTCTATTGTGGCTGTGGCGAGAGGTGTGTATACCTGTTTGTAGTGGGCCGCAAGTGTATCGACTATTTGCTGTGGGTCTGAGGTGGTGGACCCATTTTCCAGCCGGAGTTGTGCCACCCACCTGCTAGCCCTTTCCTTTCTGTCGAGCCAGGCTAGAAGCTTGCCAGCTTTGTCGCCTAGTTCATAAATAGTATGCTGCGTGTTGGTAAGCCTGGACTTCGCCTCCTCCCATGCATATGTCCTGTATTCCTGTTGTGCTAAGCGCATCTTGTGGGCTGACGTCTCATTGGTGTACGCGGCGTGATCGGCCTACGCCTGGTAAACCCCTTGTTCTAGCGTCTCAGTCTGTTGTCGTTCGGTCCCTTTATGCTCAGCAACAAGTGAAATGGCCTGGCCCCGTAGTACGGTTTTGTATGCCTCCCACAGGATTGTCGGAGATGAAACTGAGTGTTGGTTTTCCGCAAAGTATTGCTCGGTTGCTTTAATTAGACCTTTCCCAATCTTACGGTTTTTGAGATATCCCGGGTAGAGTGGAAAGAGTCGGCGTCGCCCTGGGGTGTGTGATGCGTAGGTGATGAGCACCGGGGAGTGGTCGGAAATGCCCCTCGGCAGGTGTGAGATCTCAGCCACCCTTTCTAACCCCGTTGCGAGTGTAAGTATTAGCCGATCCTGGAAAGACTATTGTGAACACCAGAGTGGTAAGTGTATTGTCTCTCCTGCGGGTGGCGTGTACGCCATATATCAATGAGGCCGAGTGCCTCAGCGAATTCCAATAATTTAAGGTTTGTACTGCTGGGGTCTCTCGGGGGTTTTCTATCTATGGATGTGTTCATTGTGGCATTAAAGTCGCCCCCCACTATGAGTTCACCATGAGGGAGCGATAACAGGAATTTCCCCAGGGCTGGGAATGACGTCTGGTGCAGCGTCGGTGGGATATAGGCGGTTACTAGATTATAGGGGCGTCCCTCCCATTGACACCCTATCGCTGCAAATCGTCCTAGGTCATCCGTCCAGGACCCCTTCAGTATTAGTGGAAAGCGTTTGTTAATTAAAATCCCCACCCCTCAGGAGCCGGATGTGAAGTCAGAGTGTATCGCCATTTTGTAGCCCCATCTATCTAGGGCCTTACAGGCCGAGCCCACCAAGTGTGATTCTTGTAGCAGCACGGCAGCCGGGCCTTTGCGTTTAATGTATTGAAGGACCAGTCCCCTTTTTATTTTATCACCTAGACCATTTACATTCCATGACATTACAGTGAAAGTGAGATGTGATACCCTAGGGGTCTGCGTGGCTGGGTCGTCCGTCGATTTGTCTATTTGCGTCTTATGAAACATCCCAACTGTAGAAGGGGGGTGCGTCCTGTGCTATGTGTGTCATATTGCTACCTACTATGCCTTTAAATGTACCACTATATTTCTGCCCTGATATAAACAACTTCCCGTTAAACTGAACCCTTCCCTCCTCCCCCCTCCCTGCCTCCCTGCATAGCGGATATGAAACTACCCGCCTCCCCAACTTAGCTGAGTGCTTATTTCCCATAACTTTGTACTTGCGTGAGGGGGAGAGCTACATAACGATCTCTGCATGTTGTCCCCTGCGCCTGTAGTCTATTGCGGCAAAGTGTTCACATCTAAAAATGTGTCTCCATCTTGTCCGCCATTGTCTCCGATGCCTTTATGCAGAGTATCCAGCGTGGTCCTTATCAGCCACTGCCCAGCAGTAGAGTGCATAGGTGTTGGTTCCTTCCGTCGTCGTCTTTGGGCTTGACTCTCATTGATTCTTAACTTCCACTAGGTGAGACCCTAGTCTGCGTTGTCCTCAGAGTTCAGTTGTGAGCCGGCCAAGGCTTCTGCCTCTCCTGTTACTGGCGACTTTGATTTCGTGGGTTGTTGCTTCTGCTTTGGCCCTTGTCTCCTGGGTCCCGTGGCCGGGCGCCATCCGTCCAACCAGTCGTGGGCTTCCTCCGGTGTCTTGTAAAACCAGCTTTTCCCTTCTGCCTCTACCCTTAGCTTCGCTGGAAATAGCATTGCGTACTTAAGTTCTCGTTTGCGCAGCTCTTTCTTGATGTCTAGAAAATTCCGGCGTTACTTGGTCACAGCTGCTGTGTAGTCTGGGTAGAGGGTCACAGTGCAGTTATCTACCTGTAGTGGGGGGGCGATGCGCGCCGCCTGCAGAATCGTGTCCCGGTCCCTGAAATTGAACATGCGTGCCAGTATGGGTCCGGGGGGGGGGGGGGAGATCACTGTATTCCACTCATCGAGTGAATTAAGTCCTTGGGCAACAGAGTTACAGCGCGTGATCCACCTGCACTCGCATTTATTAAGTAACAGTTGGAGATTGCCTCCACGAATGGGTAATAACGGGCGGTCTATGACCTGCCATGTCAAATCTGTTTCAGAATGATTGTGTTCTTTGAAATGTAAGACCAGTGGTGCAGTAGTAACATTGCACCTGTTGCGACTCTTGTGTTGGGAAATGCGTTGCTTCACCATCTGGGTGGTTTGACAGTGCACAATTGGTTGCTATGGTTACTGCAATTTAGTTGTATTTTAGTGCTTCTATATGTAAATAACAACCCTCTCACCCTCACTTGGTCTCCCTCGTTCCCTTTTTCCCTGTGCTATGTGATTGACACAATTCTCTGATCAGTCCCCCCTATATGATATACCAGTTGAGACGTTGTTTTTTGTTTATTACTTACCCGGTCTCAGCTGGATCAACGGGTTTACTTCTGTTTCTGGTTACCTTGCTAGTGTTTATAGCTCAGATCATATGTAACTCTCACTTCACACTTTGTATCTGTGTAATTTACAACACTTACACATCTTCTTCACTGCACTATTTATCGCTATTTGAAGACGTCGTAGGCCGATCTATTCCTCTGATATTTACAATCTAACAAGCGGTCGAGAAGGCCCTTTATTGGAATGCTATAGGTCTCGCACTTGCAAGAGTTTAAGCTATTACTATTGTAAATTACAATGCCTTTAATATATGTTTTAAAACCCAAAACATAAATAAAAGGCATTGTCATTTACAATGCCAATAGCTCGAACTCGCGTGAATGCAAGATCTATTGCATTGCAAATGCTTGTTTAACCTGGAATGAATATGACAAAGGCCACAGATGGATCTATACATGACCTCATAAGTAGAAACGGCTAATGGACAAACATGTAAGACGTTTTTGTGGGACCAGGCCAAACAAACTGAAGTGGGCAAGTTAAAACAAGTGGTCCTGTAGAGAAAGTGGAAACAGAGCAGCTTCTATATCTGGTGCAATCTAACTACATAACCATTTTAGCTGCCTCATCATTAGTAAAAATGGCTGCTTTGCTTTAAAATCTATAAATAAATCTTTGATGCAGCAGCCGTATGGAGCCCTAAAAAAACACGGGTCCTGAACACTAATGGCCTCTTTGCCAGCCTTCCTCTTCTGACAGACCTGCTGAATGAACATACTAAGCTACGTGTATTAGGCCGAAACAAATTAAAAGAACTATTCACAATCTTCGATGACCTAAAAGATCCAGGAGCCTCAAGAAGCACTTTGTTTGAAAACCCCAAAGAACATATTAAAACATAGTATCATTCTTCAAATTCAAAATAATGCACAGCTAGAGAAAACATAGCAATGAATACGGTACAGACGTGTCTATGAACTTCCTCTTCTCCAACTTCTGACTTGTGCAGTCAGAGGAAGTTAAGGAAAAAGTAGGACAAATGAAACATTTAAACTTTAGGTGATAATTCAGAAGCCAGAGAGCAGCAGAAATCATGGCAGCACAAAATGGGCAGGACCTTCTAAAAGCCATTGACAAAGGCCATAAAAGTACTAACAGTATTTGTCCTATCCACAGTATATAATATGGCAGACCTATTTAAAAGGCCAAAAGAATGGACTGGAATCACAGGCATAGCAATAGAGCCACCTCATCAGAATTGGAACAGTCAAATCTATGTATTGAAAAGTCTTATCCGATGTGACCTAGTGTTCTCAGAAGTGTGAGACAATTTGCACACAGCCTAGCTCAGATCTTGAATTATCTGAATCACATTTATATCCAGATGAGGGAAAGATTACTGAACCTCAATAGTACAAAAACAGAAATTCTACTGCTGCGTAGGTCAGAAAGAAAAACGGTTACGTTTAGATGGCCTTTAACCTTAGAACTTGTCTCAGACTCAATACTATACAAACATGGGACAAGTCATGAGAACCACATCTTGTCCTTATCCATAACGTATTCCAAAAATATTAGCAATTAGTTGAAAGCTGTGTGCATTCACCCCTTGCATCTGCGGCCCATGGAGGAGACCATAAGGTCAATTACAATGAAAACTAAACTAGTGAAGCACCACACAAATTATGAGTCCCAATCAGATTGCAAAAGGCAACTTTTTCAGTTCTTCTTTTTATCTAATTTTCATGAAAGAGCATCCAAAGATTCACAGCACAAAACAGCCAACGCGTTTCGTCCAAAACCGCTTGACTTCTTCAGGGCAAGCTATTGTGTATGCAACAAATATCCCTGGGTAGCAGCTATCAGCATTCCATCCCATGGCACAAAAGCCATATATATCTTTCCCGGTCCCAGGATGGCAAATATCCACTGTGTGACTCATAGATCAAATAGTCTGGGTCAATCCACCCCGTGATAGGTGCTGCAATAAGCACCAAGTAACCATATGGGTCCAACTCACCCGACCGATTGGTGTCAAAAAGGTGGTAAGACTACTGCACCTCAATAGTACAAAAACCGAAATTCTACTGCTGCGTAGGTCAGAAAGATAAACGGTTACGGTTGGCTAGCCTTTAGCCTTGGAACTAGTCTCAGACTCAGTTCAAAGGAGAGTTACGTTGGAGTAATTTTCAGCTTGAAGCTCACATCTTCCCAAAGGTGAATAATGATGAAGAAGGAACCAATTTCAAAGTGTTGCTGCTCCACAGCTTTCTGTCATACCATCTATAAAGCCATAGCTCAAATGGGCAATTTCAATGTGAGCTACAAAATTCTACTGAAGAAGTTCACCGACAAACTAAATCTGATACAAAGCCGAACAACAATGCTAATCTTCAACTGGAAGTATCCTAACTACTTTAAAAACATTGCTCCTCTGTGCTCCTTTACAAATAAAGTAAATCATAAGCCATAGGTCCCATATTCAACATAACCACAAACTAGTCTTAAATCAGCTTATTTCCGCACTGCAGAGTTGATTCTCAATTCTTTCATGATCTAATAAACTCCCTGTACTCTCATCCACAGGGACTCATGAATACTATCAACATACTCCTTTATTCACTTCATCTCTTACTCACTCACTCCTCTAAGCCTCAGATTTCACAGTGAACCTCTCCTCTAAAAACATTTTGTATGACACCAGAAACCTGTGGGCTACATATCATCTGAGATAAATACTGTGATCTAAATATCATTTACAAAAATATCACCCCATTTAAGTTAATATTATACAATCTATATTCAGTCGGACAATAATTTTATAATTATATTTGGGGTCCAATATACAAAGCCTGCTGTATGAAAAGATGTGACTTAGTCTTGTAGTACTCCTGGTTTACTCTTGAATTTTAGGAGCAAGCCAGCAGCATACATTACCTACTCCTGAAACTCAGAAGTACTACCAGAGTAAATCACAGCAAAATCTTTGTGTGCTCTATATTTATGTCTGACATTAATGTTGTCAACAGTTTTCTGACATGCAACCAATCATGAACATTAGAACCGCCCTGGACTCTCTCAATAGAAAAACTCCCACAGGTATAAGCCCCATCTCCCAGTCTCATTAAGATTACCAATTTAAGTCTTGTCACTATATGTGCATGTATGTCAGAGTGTGCCAGAGGATGGATGGACTGTGCTGGAGTGTGGTGCGCTGGCTTTGTAGGATTGCGGAGACCCCGCTACAGGCCTACACCCCTTCTTCTTTGCTATAATGGTTCTGGTATTACTGACCTCTCCACTTGTTACTTATAATGCCTCTGTACGCTCTGCCTGACGATTGCTTTGTATTATTTTATTTTGTTTTTTATGTTGTGTTGCAATATTAATAAAAATATATTTTTAAACAATTTAACTGCCCTCTTTCTGACAACTCCAGCTGAATGCTAATCCCTTTTGTGCACCATGCGACCTATTCGACCCCCAAATCAACAAACATTACGCCCTCTCATCTTACACCTTATCATGTGTGACAGCACTCTTAGTTCTGGCACTTAGTTCTAGAACTTACTTTAAGTCAGCTATTTTGCTACCCGGGTACAAGATAGCGGCTCATGATCCATCAAACACAGGAAACTACCATCCTTTTTCATAACTCCCTTCTTTAAAATCTTTGGATGCCTGATTCTTAACAGTCTCATTGCATTTCTTCCCTCCCATAAGGAACTCCATCGCATGTCCTATTGCATAACATCTAGACACCATACAAATAAGTTGTACTCTCCTTACTACACTCACCAGGCTTAACTAAGCAAGCACTAATCTGGTTTTCTGCCTATCTCTCCCATCAATTATTTTCTTACTCATGGTGTTCAATATGCTCTAACCCTACTCCTATGCCAGTTGGTGTTCCTTAAACATCTGTTCTGGGATCTTTGTTTTTATCTCTACTCACTAAAGTGGTTTCTATTGTCATCTCCTTGCCAACAATCACTCCTGAGGTCCAATCCAAAGTCGATGCTTTCCTCAAAGACTTTCATCACTAAAGGGCTGTGTACTCTTTCTGCACAGCTTTAAAATAGCAGTGTGAGGTACAAATAAGAATCAAAATGGTCTGAGACAGTATACATAAGCTTACATGTAGTCTGGGGGCTTTGGGCCACATGTATCATTATTTCAAGTAGCGATTACCTATTTGCGATTTTCTCTGAATTGCATTTAGGTAATCGCTATTCCTAATGTATGATACTCTTTTCAGTTTCATTAGTGATTCTTTATGGGTCGCAAATAGACCTACCTCATGCATATTAATGAGATAGGTCACAATCTACGCCATCACATGGATGGTGGCCTGCTGAGGTCCTTGAAACAAGAGGAACCGGGAGTTTTTTGGACAGGTCCAGCACACGTACTCCCTAATAATAATAGTTTAAATGTAAGGGTGTGTAGTTCCTAAGGAAAGTAATGGTGGTCAGGTCTCTGGAATAACCTCCAAATGGAGGAAGTGCCCTCACACACCCCGAGAGGTGTCATGCTTCATCATTTGGGCGTGCTCCTCATCGGGCCGTCGCTGCAATGCCCGACGGGCACCCGAGAAGGGGCTCTTTGGCGGAGTTCTTTTGATAAAGCCGTTTGGTGAGTGAGGGTGTGTGGACTGAAGTGAGTAGTGTAGTGAGTGTGATTTTAAAATAGGTTTAGGGAGACTCTTATTAAGTAAATTTTATTATTAATGCGGCTCGCTAACCTAAATAAAACAAGCATTTGCAATACAATAGGTCTCGCATTACTGAAAGTTTGAGCTATTGGCATTGCAAATAATAATGCAAAGCCTGTAGCTCAAACTTTTAATGCTTGTTTTCGAAATTTTTAAGTTTTCTCCTGACCTGGACATGTGCACCCTCCCTTTATGTTATGCTGTCAGGGGCTTCTGGAGCAAGAAATCCCAAATTTGACAAGTAAGAACTGGTCAAGATATAGATTTGGATTGCAGGCAAGAGAGAGTCCAAAATAAGGCACTGTGGCAAGCTGTGCAACTTGTGAACTTTGTGAGCTTTACCTGAACGATACACTAAAGAGTAGGCCTTCCCACACAGGTCACCATTTGTTAGCAGTGCTAGGCTTCTTTGACGACTAGCACCCTAAAGACATGACTCAAGCTCATTGGAGTAAAACACAGGGCTGGCCAGAGGAATGTGAGGCCAGGGCGTCGCAGCCTTTCAATGGGATACATATATGTATGTCTCTGTGTGTATATATGCATATATACATTCATACATACATGCATCAATACACTGTGGTCGGGCCGCCAATAAAGCATTTGAGCTTTACTCATTTAACTGGCTTCTCTGACAACGACCTAATGGACACTGGAGTCAATCCAATTCTTATGTCACATGTGGTTATTTATTGCCGATCCTGCTGCTGCTATTTTGGGCAGAAGGTCGAAACAATGTTTCCCGACTGGCGCTGGCCTATAGAAACATTTTCACAAGGAGCAGCTCCTCTCACCAAAATAGGAGCTCCCTGCTACTTGACACACTCCGCAGTTGAAATGCTATTTTTCAAGATCGCCCGCAGCTGTCATGCAAAAATTGATTGGAATAGAAATTTTAAAGATTTCTTTGACTACATCACATATTATAAAAGAGTAGCGTAATTATTTTCTTTCTTTAAATAGGCTTGCATTTCCCACTGCCTTGTTCGCACTATGTTAAAAAATGCTTGTTACTTTGAAGGCAATGGCAACAGCTGAGAGTCCTGTGTAAATCTCACATGGGCCCCTGGGTGGCGAGGGTGGGCCACTTACCTGAGAGGAACTTGCTGATATCAGATGGAGCACCCTGAAGCGAGCAGTGTCATTTTGGCCGGTATTCCAGGTGCACTCCGGGAGACTAGGTTGTGGAGACGCGCGGCGCAGCCCCTCGAGTGGCAAGTACGCCCGATGAGAATAAATCCAGTGGGGGCTTCCCATCACTATATATAATGATAAAGCGCAGTGTACAATCTTGACATGTAGAAGATAAAGCGGGCGGGCGCCATATTTAAAGTGGAAGAGCATCGCGCTGTGTAGGCACAGCCTGATGTGAAAACAAGTTGGTGCCCCAAAGCTGCTAGACGCGTTCACTCGGGATTAGGGAGGAGCCAGGTGCAAGTGTGGTGGGAGGGTGAGGGGGTTGGGAGAGACACAAGGAGGCTAAATGTGAAGCGTATTTTAAAATTAAAGGAAAAAAAGCATTTGCAATGCAATACGTCTCGCATTTACGTGAGACCTATTGCATTGCAAATGGTAGGAATCACGATAATGGGGGGGGTTGAGAAGGCCCGGACAACGGGAGGGCGGGCGGGGGGAGAAGGCATGGACAACGGGAGGGCAGGGGGTGGGGGCGAGAAGTCACGGACAACGTAATGGGGGAGAAGGCACGGACAACGTGACGGCGGGTGTGGGGGCAGAATTTTTAAAGAAAATAGTGCTCACAGTCTAAATAACAGTACCATGTAACAACCGAAGTAAAGGGGCCAGTCCCCATGGGAGGTGACAAATGAAGAGGAGGCGGTACTAAGGAGGGACTAACAAGCCTATCGATGAATCAGAAGCCAGCATTTAGGACAGACAATGACACAAGCCAATAGCAAATATGGGCGGAGAGTGGGCAGAGCTTCTATTCACCTACTCTTCTACAATAAGCCTCGCAGAGCAGCGCTTGCGCGCTGCCTTTAGGCTCGACCTAAACAGTGTAGCTTGTATCGTAAATAATGGTCCTATAGAGCATGCGTGCTGTTAGACTTGGTCAACATGTTTCTTGCCTCATAAGCCACTAAGGGGTCTATTGGCAATTCGTCAGGACCGAGTAAGGATAATTTTCTAATAGTGTTACACTACTGTAAGGCTGGTACATTCAATTTTGCAGACTGATCCAGTTACCAGCCGTGCTATGTGCTATTTCGCACAAGGTTGAGATTCACCTTGTGTCGTTGCAAGACCTGAAAAAAGCAACAAGGTGGAAAAAGGAGAATGACATAAATTCAAATAAAAGTGGCAGCATGATACTTAGGAAACACTTGTATTGTTGTATACTATATATAGTTAAAAAAGTGTATTTACAGATGGTGACCCGTGACAAAGAAATTCACACATGCAATCGTGTGTCGAGCTAGTTTGCAGTATTTGGATGTCATGAGATCGACTATATGCATGCAATTGGCCCGTATTTGTGATGGGCGATGTTTTTTTGTGAGATCGACGCTGTCGTCTTGGACTGGATGCATTAAATGAAACAAAATGAAATGAAATAAACAAACGAACAAGTCCCTTTACATAGCCTCATATTTGTGCCTGGGTAGGGTTATCTCCGCTCGCAAACCTATTGGTATAATCGCGTGAACAAAGCACATCTTATCGTAACAGTTAAGTACCAAGCACTCACCCCACAAATTGTAAGTCTAAAGCTGACGGGAATTTTTTTCAGAACACGTCGCTCACTCCCGATCTGCACGTGAGGGACAAGCAGGCAAATTGTAATAGAAGCATGCGCTTACCAGTGTGGCTTGCGTTCGTGCTAGGCGTCTTATACTCACTCGAAGTGGCGTGGTGAGCAGCCCTTCACCTACCCCGGCTCTGTCTCCCGTACTGAGACGCGCCAGAGGTGGGCTAATTATACGCATTTCCTGTACGTAAATGGGGAAAGACTAGACCAGCAACTCGGTGGCCATCTTGGAAAGGTCGCGCATTACCAAAAATGACAACAACAGTATCGAAGGACTGCCTATTGAGGAGAAGGTGCCTCATAGCTTGGTATGTGAGGCGAGCCCCGTTTTTTTCTTATGGTGTTGATTGATTCTTTATTCATTCACCTAAGGAGAATGGTGATGATGTCAAAATAATAGTACTAAAGGATCGATATGGGGGCCCAGAAGTGCATTGTGCATACAAATGTAGGTCTTACTGTGGGTGGTGGCCCATTTAGCGGTGTGCAAGGCAAGCCAAGGGTCTTTTATTTGGAATTCTCGGGACTGATCACTTGTATGGTAACTGTGGGCTCCCAGCCGGGAGGTGGAGGATGTATCTAATGACCCTCACAGTGTCTACTATTCTGAATTCTGGGTGTCCTACAATCCATATCTACAGTTAACTATTAAGCTCCACCCAGGGGATGTCATGATTTAATCCTGTGATGTGGGATTAAAGCCTAAAAATCCTATTTTGCTCTTTTCTAAAAATGCGCTTCTTTTTGTAGTTGTGAATGGGACTTTAGAATGGTCCAATGTAAGTCATTTACTGTGTGGCCTAAGTTTGTTTGATGGGCACACATTTTCGTGTTAGTCTTTTTACCCCTTATGTTACTTCGGTGCTCTGTTATTCTGATTTTGACTGCTTGTGTAGTCATTCCTACATATTTTAGTTGGCAAGGACAAGTTATGAGGTAAACACATTTGCGTGTGTTACAGCTTGTATGTTTAAGCTGTTTCCATGTGAATGTTTCCGTTAGTTCTATGGTTTTTGTTGCACTGGTCAAGGAGCAACTGGTGCATTGGCCACAAGGGTAGTGTCCTACTACTGGGGGTAGGTCCCACAGAGGTTTTTGTTGGAGGGGCCCCTTTCTTTTGGGTCTGGTGTTAACCAACATATCTTTGAGGTTGGCTGTCCTTTTAAAAGCAAACCTCGGAGGACTAAATGTCAGATCACCCATTTGTAGGATATTCCAGTGCTTTTTAACCACCCGTTTAATCAAATTGGATTGCGGAGTATAGGTGGTGACGGAGGTTAGATCATTGGTTTCTGGTTCTGGATGTAATTCTAAGAGCGATTCTCTGTTGTTATTTCGTGCTCTTTTTTGTGCTGTCCATATATTCCTTAAGGGATAATCGCATCTTGCTAGATGTTCTGCTAGATCGTCAGATTGGGTTGTAAAGTCACTGAGGCTACTGCAATTGCATCAAATGCGCAAGAACTGTCCGTAGGGTAGGTTCTCCCGTAGGGCTTTTGGGTGGTAGCTACTGTACAGTAGGGGACTGTGACTTTCCGTTGGTTTTTTTAAGTGTTTTTGTGTGTAGTTTGTTAGCTGACAGAGTAATCATTAAATCTAGGAATGGCAGTTCTTTTTCTGAGGTCTTAGCAGTGAATTTTAGATAGGGGTTCAGGTCATTAACCCAATTAACAAAATGAAGAGCCTTCTCCTTGCCTCCCTTCCAGAAGATTAGAATGCCGTTGATGTATCGACGCCATATTGTGATATTCTTCTCGTAGGGAAATTACACTCACTACACTACTCACTTCAGTCCACACACCCTCACTCACCAAATGGCTTTATCAAAAGAACTCTGCCAAAGAGCCCCTTTGGGGGTGCCCGTCGGGCATTGCAATGCAGGCCCGACGAGGAGCATGCCCAAATGTTGAAGCATGACAACTCTCGGGGTGTGTGAGGGCACTTCCTCCATTTGGAGGTTAATCTAGATACCTGAACACCACTACTTTCCTTAGGAACTGCACACCCTTACATTTAAACTATTATTATTAGGGCCTGCTGAGGTCAGCAGACCACCATGTCTGTGACTGCTCTTAAATAAAGCAGCCTTTTTTATCTTAAGTGCAGCCCGTTTTCCTTAAAGGAAAACGGGATGCATTTAAAAAGAAAAAATGAAACTTTGCAGTTTCATTTTTTAAGAGTAGGCAGTGGGTTGTGGGACCACTGCCTGCTCTTGGAAAAAATAGTTTTTCTTTCTCAAAGGAGAAGGGACCCCCTGTGGACTCCTTGCGAATGGGTTACCACCACCTTCAAGGAGTCAGTAAAATATGAATGTTTTGCGACCGTAATTCGGTCGCAAAACATTCATACATCCCATTCAGATTCGGTATTTGGAAGGGACGCCCTAACACGCCCCTTCCAAATACCGAATCGCAAATTAATGTGTTACCGACTAGTAATTTGTGTTTCATACATATGTAAAAGCATTTTCGTGATCAGAAACGGATCAATTGGCCGTCTTTGACTGCAAAAATGGTTAATACATGTGGCCCTTTGTCTCTTGGTTTTAGTTTTTTCCACTTCTCCATCACTGTGATTGAAGGAAATAGACTACCGTCCCAGTTACAGACTCATTGTTGCACTAAACCAGAATAAACTATGGAAAGTCTAGACCATGCTTTGCACAGATCGTAAGCCAAAGCATTTGTGAAAAGGGGTTGAATATCTGACAACAAGGGATTCACGGTGATCTATGTATCATGAATGCCAGCTTTCACTAAAATCTTGGTCTTTTTTCTTAATAGATTTGTAATCTGCACACAAGAGCTGTACATGTCAAATCTTCAGCATCTGATCAATACCACAAACAGCAATCAGCATGTGATGGATTTCTGCACTTCATGCCGAAGACTGATCTCTCCAATACGTCCAGTCTAATTTCTTGTGGACTTGTGAATGAGATCAAGCACAGGCTATTCCACACTACTCTGCCTGATGTCAACTGCCTTTAGAGATGACACTGTTGAATTGTAATGTGACTAGGGAAGCATGGAATGTGGAATGTAGAATGTAGAATGTGTAGTTATTTGACTGGATGGAACTTTCAGCTGGCAGTTGGAGATGGGCACTTGCCGGGGTTGGTCGCCTGTAATGTACTGGAAATAAACTTCACTCTATTCAAGAATAAGTGCGTGGAAAAGTTGAACTTCTTAGTGGTGACGAGGATGGGATGCCGCTAACCTTAAAAGACCAACACCACCCATATGTACATCCGTGGGCAAGTGTGTAACGTGAGATACAATGAGACGGCAACGTAACGGGGAATGGTTGAGGTTTCATTATCTATGGTACATGATGAAATAGAGTGTGGCGGTTGATGAAATCTCATCCAAGGATTCCTGCATTAAATGGATTTGGGATGGTGAATTGTGCCACTTCAATGACAGAAGCCTGGCTCGCGCTCTAAGTATTGTGCTGCATGACCTGGTGTAACACAGAGCTAGTTCAACAGTGCTGTTTGTCAAAAGAAGGAAAAGACACTGTATGGAAGAGTTCTGTCATTTGCCAGTTTTCTCATTAATGTGAGATGAACCAAGACTGGTTGGGGAAAAAGAAGAACTATCTTATGGCATTTACCATTGGCTGTTCTTTTGTTGCTTTCAATTGGTTGTTTTCTTGGCAAGTACTATTGGATGTCCTGACCTGTATGGTGTTAATGCCCTGCAGAGAATTTCAAACATGGTAAGAAAGGAACTTACTGGTCACACAATTCCTGTGAGGAAAAGAGTCTTCTGACTGGCAAACAAGGGAGTCCAAAGACAACAATGACTATTTTTGTTGTGAAAGCCTGTTATTTTTTTGTGACGCCGGTGACTCATTTTGTTATTTTAGTTTGCTGTTTGAGATTTGTATGAACAATTGTAGAGATTGTGTATTGTGTTGGGGAGGTGCGTTGTATAGTATTAATATTTCAAAATGCAATTGGTTGTACCTCCATCCACATGTTTGGCTGCCTCAGGCGAACCGGTCATGCCTCGGGAAGATTGGCGTGAAGCGTTTGAGACTTATTTGGAGGCTATGGGGGAGATGTGCTTGTTGCTAAAAGAAAACTGCTGATGTTAAAGCACAGTTTAGGGGTGGAGGTAGGAAAGTTTTAAAAACTTTACCTTGCAGTGTAAGACGTGATGAAGGAGTTCACAACGAGTCTGATATGGATTAGGAAATGAACGATGAGTGTATGTTATCAATGAAAGTGCTTGAGGAGAACTATGGCAAATAAGTTAATTGTGGTAGTAGAGGGCCACAAACATTTTTCTCAAGCGCAGTTACTGAGTGAAACACTGGATCAGTATGTGGTAGCATTAAGAACTTTAGCTGCAACATGCAAATTTAAAGATCTACATGAGGAGATCATTAGGGATCAGTTGATTAATCGCATTTCCAATATGAAAATACAGGAGAAACATACAGTTTGAAGGAACCATCATTAGAGAAACCTATTATTGTAGCTAAACACATTGAAAAGACCTCATGTTATGTTGAAGAATGAAAGAAAAAAGATAATGGGCATGAAACCAAAGCTGACCTCATAAATAAATGTTTTAAGTGCAAGAGGGTGGGACATTTTTCAAGCGTGTGTAATACAAGAGTTATGGATTTAGATCTGCTCTATCTCGGGTGTATTTGTTCGAAGAAGGGAAAATTATTTTAGATTGGCATGAAACCAAAGCTGACCTCATGCAGGCTACATTGCAAGTATCGGATAGGGCTAAAACAATGGGAGCTAGTAAGGGTGGTAAAGTACCCGAATCCAACAAAAAGACATGTTACAGATGTGGAAGCACGAGGCATGTGGCAACGTCAGGTAATTGTCCTGTCATAAATTTGAAATGTTTCAAGTGCAAGAAGGTGGGACATTTTTCAAGCGTGTGTAATACAAGAGTTATGGATTTTGATCTGCTCTATCTCGGGTGTATGTGTTAGAAGAAGGGAAAATTATTTTAGATTGGCATGAGCAATGTGTTTTAGGAGTTAGATCAAGGGATGAGAAGTTTTGGGGTTGGAGCAAGAGGACACCGAAGTGTGGCTGAGAGAGTTTCCCTTACTATTTGGACGTAAACTGAGATGTTTGAAAGGCTTTATGCAAAAAATTATTTTGAAGGAAGGTGCGACGGCGTGTGTACACAAGGTACGTAATGTGCTAATTGTATTGAAGTATTCTTTGAAAGAAGTATTTAACAGATTATTATAAAATGGCATCATTGAATGTATAGCCTCATCAGAGTGTTTGAGTTTTGTTCTAATTGCACAGAAACCTATTGGCAAAATCAGAATGTGTGTGGATCTCAGAGATCTCAATAACAATATAGGGGTGGATCGTCATCCCATACCCAACAATGGTGAGCTGCTGGCTGGTGTTAAGGGTAGACAATATTATTCCACGCTTGATTTGGTAAGTGCGTATCATCAGGTGCTATCGCATCAGGATTCAAGACATTTGATATCATTTATCACTCCAGAGGAAGCATTTCATTTTTTTTGGATGCCTTTTGGCAGTGTTTTATGCAGTGTGTGTTAGGAGAACTAGCAAATGTGAGATTCTTTCAGGATGACATTTTGCTTTGGGCAGCAAACACGGAAGCTCATGATGAGTTATTGAAGGCAGTGTGCAGCATTTTGGAGAAGGCTGGTCTCACAGTTGAGGTGAATGAGTGTAAGTTTGCACTCCAAGAGGTGAAGTATTTGGGTCATACTATTTCTTACGAGGGCATAAGACCCAAGGCTAATCTGATAGAAGCTATTGAAACGGTTCTTTGTCCACAAGATAAGGATCAGTTAAGATCTTTTCTAGGATTGGCACAGTATTATGCCAAATTTGTAAACTACTTTACTGACAAGGTGCAACCTATGAGGGTTTTAATAAAGAAAGGATAAAGGTTTGAGTGGACACAAGAGTGTAAACATGAATTTGAGGATGTATAGAGGTGTATTATGAATGCTGAGGAATTGAAGCCCTTTGATAATGGAGATCGAACCATTGTGGCCACGGATGCTAGTATCCATGCTTAGGAGCTGTTTTAATGCCCACTATTGGGGGGTGAAAGAGTGGTAGCATCCGCTTCTAGGACTTTAAAGAGTGCTGAATTGAGCAATCCCACTATAGAAAATGAAGCATTAGCATGTTGGTGGGGCATTCAGCATTTCAGGAATTATTTGTGAGGTATGGAATTCGAACTAAGAAAGGATCACAAGCAGGTGATGGATGTGTTTATCATGAAAGGTGTGAGTAAGGTAGCATCCCACAGTGCAAAGTGGTTGCATAGGCTGCAGGAGTTTTCTTTCAATGTAAAGTATGTTCCTGAATTGAGTAATGTGAATGCTGATTGTTGATCCAGACTACCGGTACCAAGTGATAAACAAGAGGATAATGATGCCTGGATGTAGAGGACAGTCAGAGTACTAAATTGAAGGTGATTTTGGAAAGTGAATGGAAGGAGGCTGTGAGTTAAGAAACAGAATTGCAATGGATAATTAAAAGCGGACATCTTCTTGGGAGGATAAGTATATGTTAACTAATTATAAGTCTGTGTGGTCTGTATTGTCTTATCAGAATGGAATAGTAAGAAAAAGCGATACGTTTTTGGTACCACTGGAGTTGAGGAAAAGATTGTTGACGACATTGCATGAGGGTCATGGTGGAATGTCTTGTATGAAATGAAAGGTGCTGGAAGATTTTTGGTGGCCTGGTGTGGAAATGTTTGTGAGAGGTTGCGTGAGCTGCGCTTGTAGTGACAAATGTCATATGGTTAAAGAGACCACTGTGGTGCCTATAGGTTTTCCTAAAAAAATGTGGCAAAAAGTGGTATGGATGTGTGGTCCATTTGAGTTGCCGAATGTGGGAAAGAACTTTACCATAGTTCTTGTGGATTATTACTCAAAATTACCTGAGGTGAGTTTGGTGGGGGAAGTCAAATCCAGGACCATAATTGAATTTTGTGAAGAAGCATATTGGTGAGACGGTATCCTGAATAAATCATTACAGATAACGATCCACAGTTTGTGTCAGATGAGTTTGAGTCATATCTAGTTCAGTGTGGTGTGAGACGTATCTAGACGGTTTACGGACATCCATGTGAAAACGGTTTGGTGGAGAGATTCAACAGAATCTTGGGGGAGAATGTGCAGTTGTCAGTGCTAAGTGGGTTGGATTCTAAGTAGGAGATAAGAAAATTGTTGTGGAATTATCGCACAACTCCTCAATCCCCTTTTGTATTATTGAACGGTAGGAAACCATGCACCAAGGTGGTTCTAGGTTGGATGGGTAGGAATAACACAAAAAATGTTGATGAAGATGAGTTACGGAGGAGAGTCCTGGATAAACAAATCAAATATTCTCAAACGTAATGAGACAAGTTTAAAAGAAACAGGTGTGAGTTTGTAGTGGGAGATTTGGTGCGTATATGTTTTTGATGGTGTAAAGAAAGGGCTGCCAAGGTGGTCAGGGCCAAAATATGTACTGAAAGTGGGACAACACACATTGGTATTGGAGGATGGGAAGAAATGGAATATGAGGAATGTGGTGAAGTGTAGTGAAACTGAAGTGAGAAGATGGAAGAATCAAAATGTGTTGAGCAGTGAACTGGATCAAGGTACAGTGTTGCAGAAAAACCTATTGCCATTCATCACAACCACATTGCCAACTGCAAGAGAGGTTGCTGTCTGTGCAACGTGAGGCCCGTTGTGATTTAGTCGCATGGTAATTGGGTTTATCTTAAATCAGCTTAAATAAATTGGAGCACATTTTTACTGCTGTGGACTGCACTGACCAGTTAATAATAATAAGATGGATATATTTCCCCATTTATAGTTGAGCCATGTGGCCTTCTCCTTCTTCCAATTTGGTTATGATGAATATTTTTGGATGACGCTGGCATCCAGGTGGCCTACTATCACCCATTAGGCTGAGCCTGTGGACCTGTTTTTTTCTCCATTTATTGTAACATTTGGATGACGCCTGCATCCAGGTTGCTCCTTCACTGCTCACACTTCTAGTCCTGATGAAGACCCGCGTTTGAGGCAGTGAGTGGCCCGTTCCTATGTGCTGGGTCGAAACGTCGATGCCCTATACCTTAGCCTGGATTCATTTTACAATCCACATGTTGGCAATTGTTACCTATCAACTGTGCCCTTCTTAGATGGAATAAACGCTATATATATATTTATACATTGGACAGGCTTTTAGATGAAGAAACCTAGTTGAAGAAATGGGTCCCATTCTTAAATTCTAACAAGCACCTCTCTGAGCACCCACTTTGTCCTCTAAATTTTCTCTGGAGCTATGAGTGCAAATTCTCGACATAAATTGTTTTTGGATACATTTTGTAATTATTATGTTTTCTAGAATTTCAACTAAAAACTTTTTGAAGTGAATATATGTGTATGAGTCTCAAATTTCTTTGATTTATCTGGGTTTCACATGTTATGTTTCATATATTGTCAGGAGATATTGATATAATCAGATCTCTTTTTCTTTTTTGTTTCCTCCGATCGGACCACTGTCTGTATCATTTTAACAGACATAGACCACTGTGTAATAACCATAGCTGGGTCCACAGTGCAATACAAGACAGGTACAAGACTGAGATGAAATACGAGATGTTATACAAATTAGAACTGCATCATAAAGCGGGACTGTCTAAGTGACTGTCTAAGTGTCTAAGTAACTAAAAGGGAATCTTGCAACAAATTCTACAATACGCCACAAAATAATCAAAAAAAGACGTCTACGCCCCAGCCCAGCGGAAAAACATCAATTTACAGTTCAATTGTACACACTATGGTCCACTTCAGCCCGAGGAAGCTCCCAAAAATACATATTAGCATTGAAAAGTATCAACACAAATAAGATGCACTTATAAGCATAAACGAAGTATATAATTACCAAATACATTTTATGTAACAAAACTATTGAAAGAAATTACAACAATCAGCCAAAATTGTGCTTTAGAAAGTCAATTTGTAAAGACTTAAGAGTGCAAATGAAAATAGTACAATACCACAGCGCATTCATGAAGTGACAAATAGGTGTTTTCAGAATATATCAATTTGTCTAAATACGTGCATGCTATGCACTAGACACAAGTGTTTTATAACTGCAAAAATAAAAACATGAAATGCAAAGTGAAACAACTGATTTGCTGTATACAAATATTAATGTTTCTAAACTTTGCCCCTTTAACTTTATGGTGATCTGTATTGTCTAACAGACATGCAGAACTTTGTAGAATGATCCTGGCGGACAATCATTCCTGGAAAGTCCTCTAATAATCCCATGGCCACATTTTGTGATAGAAACACTGCGGAGATAAGTATGCAAAGAGGTTCATGGTTATTCCTACAGTATCCTACACTTTCCCAAGAAAAAACACTGCTGTATTATTTGGTTTTGGGTGCTAACCTCAATTGAGAGATTGAAAAAGAATGAACTAAGGGGCATATTATCAAGGGCTCTATCGCCGCTTTAGCGGGACTTTTTGCCGCTAAAGCGGCAATATTTTTAACGCCCTATTAGCAAGCTGTCGCTAACAGGCGTTAGCGACAGCTTTCAGGCGATAGCGGCCGGGTTTTACATCGCCTTGCATGTCAGCGATAATTATCGCTAATGACATGCAAGGTAGGCGTTCCCAACTAAAAGCGACAGAAAACAGTCGCTTACATACCTATCGCCTATTAGCAATACCCGCGAAGCGATAAAAACGCGCGCTAACCCCGATTAGCGCTTGTTTTTTAGAACTGATAAAAACATGACTTAGCAATGAAAGTCAATGGGAGGTGGATTGTAAGGTTAAGTCCCCAGATTTAGCGATAGGATTTTATCGCTGGATTTCTCGCGTTAAAGCTGGGTTTCGCCGCTAACGCTGGATATTTTATCGCAATGGAGATAAACCTTGCTAATAGCATGTTATTTCCGCGGTAATATCCAGCGATAGCCGGCGATAAAAAAAGGCGCGCTATGCAAGGTTTGCGATATTTTTCGCATGTTCTTGCTAATATGCCCCTAAATCTGTTAAATCATGTGTTTTCTCCAAGATCTGTGCCATCTCAGAGCCGTGTTTTAAATGGGTGCATTGTCCATCAGGAAATAATTTACTGGTTTGCTTTAGATTTGGTCTGATTTCAATATTACTGAGTTTTCCTGAAGCTAGGTGGTCGAAGAAAAGATGCTCATCCTGCCCTTGAGATGGTGTATTATCTCAGACATGTATGCATGCCTTTTCTTTTGTAATACTTATGAACATCCTAGGAGGAAACACTTATGATCAGTGCTGTTGTCAATCAGCCATCTACCCTGTAGAGAAGCCTTTTAAAATCTTTTAATGATGAATACATTTTAACAGGATTTGGTGAGACTACCTTTATTAGAGTAGCATTAGAGCAGAATGAGGAATACCTGTGAAGTGAAGATGGATTTATTTGGCTTTATTTTATTGTTTCTTTATAGTATTGTTTGAAGACTTATGGTGTCATGTTGTAAATTAAACTATTAGTACTGAAAAAGCAGTGCATTTGCCAACATTGCCATATAGCACTTCTACAGGAACCTGAAACTGAGTAACTTACAAAAGGTGCTTGATGACAACTTGTGTGTTCTGAATGTCTTGATTATTTCTTATAGTTGATTTGTACCTGCAAAACATGCTACTCTTACTAATATGCCTACCTAGAGGAAAAAATTATGGAAGTCGGTGTGGGTGAAACCCATGCCCTGCACTACATGGAACTAGATGTTCGCGAACAGTGAGTATAAGGCCCTACTGCACACACAACTCCCTATACAACAACAGTCTATATCATCTACAATGTACACTGATCAATTGGATAGAATATGCTTGCAACATCTATAGCAAGAAGAAGGCCTAGAGATCCCCATCAAAAGACCGCATGCTGCAGTAACAAAACCATAAATGATACACAATTTCAACAGAAACACAAATTTATGAAATGCTCATAATGACTACATACATAATAAAAAAAAAGTTATACTACACTCTTCGACTTTACAACAAGAAGGAATACAAAAACAAGCAAATTCCATAAAGGCACAATTATTAGGGGAAGTGAAGGAAGAACGATGTTAAAACACAAATCCTAATTTGACCTTTTAAGTTACCACAGTAACATTAACTCCCACCTTCGTCACACATTCTTAAGAATGCCCAACAAGATTTCACACATACAATACCATGTTACACAATATACAGGGTCACTGCTAAAATCAGTAAGTACACATATGGAATCACATTTTCAGTGATACAAACATGTAACATCCCAATACGACAAAGAAGGCACATGCGTATGTTAACAAATGAGGAGAATTGGGTAACACAGATTAACACCTCATGAATATAACAACAAACATTCTAATCATGTACTCAATCTCGAACTCTTTCAGGAAATAACAATATGCTCATAAACAACTCAACAATGGCACAATTAATACTGAAATTCAGTCTCTCCTTTGGCTACCTTCTCTGGCATTCATATGAAGTTGTTTACAATCCATAATATACTCTTTGATTCTTTCATTCACATCTTATTTCCACCTTTCACACCTGTTTGTGGAGGTGAGCATGAAGGTTACGCCAGCACATCGACTGGTGAATTTGCCTTCTTTGTAGCTGTTGTGTTGTATCCCGTAATAATATTCTGTGAACTTTACCTTCCCCATAAATTTTGCTTTTTCAGGGACTACAATTTGCATGTATACAATTTGTAAGCCACCTATATATACATTAATGTAACATATGTTTTAGAAACAGAGAAAAAAATCCATGTGCAGAACTTTTGCGTGGCATTTAAATGAACCTTGCCATGGATTACCTCACAAAAATTAAAACAAAACGCAGTGGACAAATACGTTCTTTAAGATTAACTTGAGTTAAAAAGTCAGCGCACTATGGCTGCTTTAAAAAAGTCACCAGACCCGTGAAAGAACTAGGAACTTTGGACCTTATCTGTATTACGTTAGTGCTGACTGCACAGTGGAATTAAAAGTGCTTACCTCGGCAGAACTCAAGATTAGCAAGATAACATTAGGTCAGCTTTCACAACCAAGGGTGGAGTCCGCAAAGATTTATTTCATTTGTACTGATCTTGCAATGGATATTCGCATTGTTTTTCCATTATTACAATTCATTTCAGTACAAGAATTTCGTGCACTTAGAAATCTCACTTGAGGCATATTATACTTAACATTGTCATATTATATGCAATCGCTTTGAGTGATATTTTACCCCCCATCGATAGTGATGTGATACATTCTGGTAACCATATTTATTTTCAGGTTCACATCTAATAAATATTTTCCAGTGCATATCTTTACATAGCGCCTAACCAGCCAAACAAATTACAATATACGTTAGAACAAGTGCGGGTGACTTTTGAGGACCGGAAGACGTGACAAAAACCCAAATATCTACATATTTTTGGCAAAACAAAGCCTATTGGTTTAAGACCAAGACGCTCGTTAATACGCTTTAATGCCATGGCCTGACTGATATCAAAATTAGGCTTCCATTGAGATCTGAGAGAACACAGGGAGACACACAGTAAATGAAGGAGAACACAGGCACATACCCTGCCAAACACATGCTGTGTGAGCTGGGAGGATGTGTCTCACTGTCAGTGTCTACTGCTCTATGTGATGATCTATGTCTGACAGATGTCAGAGCCATTCCTGGAAGTGATTTATTTATTTTCTTGTTTCTCACATAACTGGAAGAGGTGACAACAGTGTGTTCACAAGCAGGCATTGGCAAAGCCAATCAGTCTCGCTTTGCCAAATCTTGTTGTTTGCTGCTTTGTCAAAAATTATAAAATTGTGGCTGGTAGCAGTGGCCAGCAGCCTTGCAATATTATTTTCTATACTTTGACGAAGGCACTCACACTGCATGTAGACGCAGTGTAGTGGGCATCCTGCAAGTGTAAAAGTAACATAACAAGAAGGCGGGGCGTTATTTTCTATACTTTCACTCTGCGTCTACGTTTCAGTTAGTATGGAAAATCCAAAGCATCTTGGAAATACAGAAAATACAATTCCAAGATGGCCGGATGCTGCTACTCGCTTTTCCAATGACAGTTTAATTTTACAAGCATTGGCAAATCCAAAAATGGTGAGCAGAAAGCAGCAGGTGAAAAGAAAAGGGAGAGGGAGAGGGAGAGTGGTTCATACTTAGGCAGAGGGGGTAAAGGGACAGGAACAAAGGATGACTAGAAGACAGGGAAAGAGAGAAGGGAAGGATGAAAGAGGAGTGTAATCTAAACAAACGAGAGAGAGAGAGCGGGAGAGAAAAAGAGAAAGTAGCAGAACCAATTAAAAAATTGAGGGTGAAACCTAATGCTTCAGAGGTAGAACAAATACAAAAACAGGGAAAATACAGAAGTTAGGGGCAATGGAATTAAAATATTCAAAACAGCAACCCAATGTTAAGCAAGAGGCAGACAAAAAGCCCACTTTAAGTATATGATAAAGAGCCTCATTAGGATGGAGGTCGGACCGCCACCGACCGGCCATCGGTGGCGGTCCGACCGACATCCAGCAGAGCGGTCCGACCAACCCATTATGATGTGGTCGGTCAGACCGCATCGGTCGGAGGGACGGACTGGCGCTTCCAATGGGCTCAAGGAGGCCATCGGTCGGATCATATTCCCTACAATAGGGGCGGTGCCTGCACAGGCACCGCCGTAGGGATTATGATGTCCCTTTCCGACAAACTTTCCATGATGGTCCGACCGCCATAGAAAGGCTGTTGGAAAGGGACTTTGGGGGCCCTTAGCAGGGCCCCCGTGGGCCTCGGCTGTGAGGCCAGGGGGGCACCTGTGGTGTCCCCCCAAACATCCATACCCTTTGTGCCAGGCACCCCATGGTGCCTGGCACACGGTACATGGATGTTTAAAAACATCGCTTTTTCCATTGCAGCTTGTGCTGCGGCCCTTTTTGGCCCGCAGCTCAAGCTGAAATGGAAAAAGCTATGATTCCAACTTCCTACGTGGCGGTTGCACCATAATTTGGTGGGTGGGACCACCAACTACTTGTCGGTCAGACCCAATCCTGCTGCGATGACGGTCGGATGCTCGTTCGACCGCCATCGTAATCGGGCCCATAGTATTTGTTATAATGCTGACCATGACAGACAGCTAAAGCTCTCTGTAGAAAAATCATAAACAAGCATTGAGAAAGCCAATAGATGTCACCTTTGAGATCTATTGGGCTTTGCCAATGATATTTAGCCATGATGTACAGTAGAGCAGCTTCTGTGCAGCATGGCAATTTTTTTTTTTTATTATTGCTATGATCTGGCCCTGTGTCATGTTGCAGGCGCATGTCACCACACATGTGTGCACCTACAAATTGAGGCAAGCATTTTTTTACTTATCAATCCGACATGGATAGATGATTACAAAAAAAGCAAGAAAAGTATTTTTTTAATGTTTGTGCAAAAGTGCTTTATAAAATGAAAAAGAATAGGGAAGCTGGATGGGGCAGGGAGAAGATGGGGCATGAAGCAACATGGAGGAAGGACCGGGGAGAGGGGCATGGGAAATAGAGAGCAACATGGGGCACTGAGTGGGGGAAGAACAGAACACGGGTGACAGAACAACGTGGAGCACTGAGGGTGGGCAGAGAAGCCCACCTGGATGCACACATGTAGTGTTGTACAAAAAAGAGTTCCTGAAAAGTGAGCACTCGTGAAAGAATAGAAGGAGCCAACCAGAGATGTGGTAAACAGGATGTGCTCCACGGGTGGGACAGTGACATGCCGCCCAGGCAAAAATAAATAAAACTGGCTAATAGAAAGCAAACAAATGTGGGTGACAAAACACATGGTTAATGGTTAGCAATGGGAGGAATGTATTCCTGAGTAAACTTGCAGCATGTCCTCAATATGTCTTTGCAAGGCAGTAATGTTAGGGCTGACAGAAGGCACTTGATGACAGCAAACAGCATGATCAAAAAGGGGCTCTTTACTAATGTATATTCTAATGCCATGAGGAGAGAATGGGTCTGTTGTTCATTCTTGGCCTTCAGCTGATCTGTTTAGGTTCAATGTTGCACTGGTATATTAAACAAATTCTCCCCATTACGGGGAAAAGTGCTAGGTAGCAAATCCATTGCATCACTTAACAAGCATGTGCCATTATATAAGGGGACCAATCGCATATTAATCAGTTTTATATCAATCCTGCCTTAGTATATAGAACACGCACACTCAACTTTGAAATGCATGGACCACAACATGCATTTTAGCCTTATTGTGCCTCATCAGTGGGAGACATCTCAAATACATAGGAACGGTCAGACTGTGACTCACATCTGGGCATTTGCTAAAGGAAACTCACTGAGGCAACCAAAAGTTGATTAGTTACCTTAGTATGTCATTTTAACTGGAGGGAGGAGCAAGAGTACCATGCCACCACCTTCACACATTCACACTTTATCAATTTTCTACAAAAGCCTTTTGGCTTTCACTGTGTTTGCTCAAATTGGTTCACTGTATTTCCTGCATGTGTATTTGTCTATGGCAGTCTCCAATGGGATTGGCATGTTATCCTCATATCCCCGATAAGGTTTGCACTATAGATAATTTTGTTTCTCGTAGTACATATTTCTAATCATCTCCTGTCTTATATACTAGCAGCACTTCTTAATGTCTCAGCATCTTAAGAGTTTGTGTAATATCACCTGTAAAAGCACTGGGAGACAGTTTTCTTAGACACGCAAAACTTCTCTTGGAGTCCAGCCTTAAACTTGTGTAATTCAAGATAAACAGTGATTACACTAAAGTTCACTCAGATAAGAGAAATTAGCCCGGTATGGACAGCAAGTGTTGAATGCGCTCTTGGTATCAGCGATGTAGAGGTAATTAATAATTTTTGACTGTAACTGATTACAATGAAAAAAACAACTTGAAAAAACTGTTTCTACAAAATATTTTTCGATTAATCTTTTATGGCGAATTTTTATCCAAGATTACCTTTCACCAGGCTGATTCCATCAACCTTGTGAATGCCCTTCTAAGAGAAAATATTTCCTTGCAGTTTTTTTTAGGGGATCCTTCTTTTATTCCTTATTTTTCTCCTTTTGTTTCCTCCACAATTAAGGTGAGGCTCCCCTTACACCCCCACTCCCTTTTTCTTCTATTTTTACTTACTTACCTGTTCCCCTTTAACTTTCCCTTCCCCTATTACTGCCCCTCCCTTCTCTTCTCCCACTACTCCTGTTTACCCCTGAGGGTGGTGTGAGCCTGTCTCCTTTCCCCTCTATTTTTGTATTCCTGCCCCTGCCTGCCTAGTTACCTGTGTTTCTCTCCTGTCTTTGTTTCTTCTTTCTGGGTCAGGGTTTATGGTGTACTTGTCACAAGAGCTTAAATGATCAACAGAAAATGAGCTTTAAGGAGTACTACTAAGCGAGAGGCTTATGCTCCACCCACACGTTGGTTGCCTTGAACGCAACATTTAACTGGGCCGAATGTGCGTGCTTCCACTGAAAAAGAGTGATTGTATTGCACTTTTTGCCTTGTGTGAAAGCTTATGTTCAAAACAGCAGGACTGTGTTGGTTATGTTGGCAAGTCAACTATCAAGGCTATAGGCCTGATGTGTCTATTACGAAAAGTGAATTTAAAGGCAGTAGGTCTGACATACCTGTTTTGAAAAACATATCTTAAGGTCAATAATCATTTAAGGCTGGATTCTTATTGCTCTGTATTAACGCCTGCAGAGAAGTAGTTTGTAACCTAAAGTCTCACAGACTATCATAGTAAGAAAGGGATTGGTGTTGGATACCCCACGACAAACCATGCGGATAGAAGATTTGCACTGTGATTATTATGGTTAGGCTCTTTTAAAACAGATAGTATTTTGTAATACCAAATATACATTTTTATAGATTTATAATTGTATGACTGTATGCCTGATGGTTGCCTTGTGGGAAAGATTATGCTCAATTGAGTAGGTCTGAGTTGGTTATGGCGACAAACCAATGATGAAGGTTCATTGTTTAATGTTATTTATGGTGGCAGGAGTCTGAGCTTTTCATTATGAAAAGCTACGACAAAGGCAGTAGCCATGATTTATTTATCATGAAATACATGCGTTTGGCAAATCGCCCATTGGCACGCCTCCCCCCACCCAAAAACCTCCTTCTCCAGTAATTACCTCACCACTACACTCCACCAGTGCCCCTCATCTCTCTATAACCCCTCTCTCGCATGCCTTTCATTTGTTTTATAGCACTGCTCATACCAGTGTAGGGTGTCAGAGCACTTTACATCACATTCACATTATACAGAGCCAATGATTCATGCATGTGTAAACCAGTCTATAGAAGGTGTAGGAATCACATGTCAGCAATACTAGTAAACAGTATATTTTAGGAGTGTTTGGTCTGGAGAAGCACAAACTCAGGATTCAAAATATACCACAATAGATGGCTTCACTAATAAGAATGTATTTCTACCCAAATAAACCATTTTAAGCAACATTACGAGAATGAAAGCCTGGGAAAAAAAATAACGTTCTAACCTATACCATGCAGTTTGCATACATCTCTTTGATGATAGTTCATAGCTCACTGTGCTATATTAGGGTTGTAACGCATGAAATGCAAGTAACAAAAGAATAGCTGTGACAAAAGCAGTAACCTACTGAGTGATCCACATAAAATACAGTTCAGTGATTTGAGTGGTACACGTTCTTTGCAGCCGGAATATTAACCCACTACACTACTTTTTAATGGGCGGAAACTACCACAAGACAAAACTCAATTTCTCTCCAGCAGGAACATTATACACCAGAGTTATCTTGACATTGTAATTGTTACCTGAAACCTACTTGGACACACAAGGAAAACTGCAGCAGGTGATTTTAAAACCCGGGTGCCCCCCTCCAACCCACCCCCGCACCAACGAACCCCCCAACCACCCCACTAAACCAGGACACCATCATGGAGGGATACTGTCCTGTCCATAGTGAATCTTTGTTTGATCATTCCAAAGTGGATAATGTGTTATTTCTAAACATGTGTTGTGCTGGACCTTTAAAAAAATATCATGCAATGTACAACACAATTGCAAGATGACCACAAGCTGCTATGTTTAATTTTGCTATTGCAAGTATGTGTCCGCCATGTTTAGGTGGCAGCATGTTTTGTGTTTTCCACTTTCATTCTTTTCATTTATCTTCCACATATTCTTGAGCTAGTGTCTGTAGGAAAGTCATCCTTTTTACCCTGATCACCCCCATTTTTAGGCCTCGCCTACGCAGCGCGCATGCACTGCATAGGAGAGACCTTTAGCTATCGGCACAGCTTTGGGGGCAAAAACGTGCACGCGTTGCATTGCTTGCAATGGCAACGCGTGCACGTCTGGCGATTCCCTTGCGGGAGCGCGCGGCGCCATATGGTGGCGCCATATGGTCACAATCATCGCGCCTTGCTGCACGCTCCCGCAAGGGAATCGCGCAGGCCCCTCCCCTGCTGCCGGCGAGGCGCGCGCTTGTTTTTAAAAATGTGTTGGACGTGTTGCTTCAGCTCTTGAGCAATTTCTCGTCATAAATTCTAAAAGGGAATGCCCAGGGCACTGCAGGAGATATGTTTCCTTCAGTGACTAGTCAGAGTACAGCAAGCATTTGTCACACATCTTTGCCAGGTTCCTGTGTGTTTTCATGGCGCGCTCTTTCATGCTTCTTCGACCCCCCCTTAGGGGCTGCTCATGTGTCGTTTATGTGAAATGCAGCAGTAAAAACACTGAAACTTCGCAACCTTGAGAATGAAGTTCTTTCATTCTGTTTCATTTAACATCTACCACAGAAGGGGACATGTAGCGCATTGTTTATTTATGTATTTGCTTAGGCAACATAATGCATGCCTTATTTACTTGCCACAGATGTTTGCAGGCGAACATGTCTATTTCAGGCGAAACGGTCAAGGGAGAGTCAGACAAAAAGAGAAAGACTCAATCTCCAGGGCCAAACACGTGCTACCTTCCACACCGCAGGTTTTGTAGCGTTTATTTTAGGCGATGTCACTGCTGGGTACTGCGGGTGGCACAAGCTTCCCCTGATGACGTTTGCTCCTATGGATGTGTCTAGTTTGGTCTTTAAGTCGGATCAAAAAACTGGAGGGGCGGGGCGCTCTCAAAGGGGCGTGACCTGTGCAATTAAGGGTGTGATTTAAACAGGTAAGCTACACATCTGTGTTTAGCACAGTGTGCCGCCCGACTGGTGTTTTGATGCCTCTTTCTGTTAATGCATCCAGATCTATTACAACAACTGACATCACTCCTAAAACAAACCAGGACTATTGGCTTTGTCAGTGGTTGCTCTCTGCATAAAATTAAGGAGTAACAACATTGACTTTGTTGTGAATAATGTTGGAAATGCTTCAATTCTGAAATTGGGAGCTGGTGAAATAACCATAACGCTCCTTGAGGGACGTTAAGCCAAACTCTTTGTGAAATATTTACTTTTATTTATTGTTGGCTTGAAACATGTCTAGAAGTTGCTAATACTTGGCAGCTGTGGTCCCTGAAGCGCCTTTATCATGTAGACCTGTCACATTTAGAGCCTGACCTTTGCTCTTCGCCTCTCCTGTGCGCTGCAGATCCCAGCGCGTGCGCTTTCAGATCTCTATCACGTGATCATATCTTCCGAGTAGCACCTGACTGTGGAGGCATGAATAACAAAAGAGTCACATTCAACTAGGTTCCCCAAGTCCAAGGCTGACTGTAAGTCTGTTGGTCTTCGAGAGTAGAGATATCTCTATATGTTTTTTCATTTTTTTTTCTTTTTTTTTAGCATATTTGCATGTTTTTTTCAGTGTCCTTCCTCCTGTGTATTCATTTGCTGCATGGCTAAACACTTAAAAGGTCCCAAAGGCGAGACCTATTGGCTATGCCAATGCTTGTTACTGGTGGTTACTGACTATGAAAGTGCCCTGGGCTCTTCTAACCAGGCCCGGGGAAAGTGCTCTGTCCTTAAAAGGTATGTGTTAATCAGCGTCATTATAATTGGCCAAGACAACCTACCTGTAAGACCCGTGTATATGGTAGGGCATGTTGGTTTAGAGACCCCAGTGGACTTAATGCACTTAAGTGTGCACTGCTGTGGTGTCTGCTGTGCGTTTAAAGCCAGGCTTGCCTTGCAGGCTGGTTTTAAAATAAACCTGTGTCCAAATTCGACTTTGGAATTAAACAGAGAGTGTGAGAAGAAATTGGACAAAATACACAGGGGCCAATTCACAAAGGTAATCTGAGACAAAAGTCTAACTTTACGACTTATGGTATTCACAGAAGTCATTTACAACTTTTGGTATTCACAGAAGTTATTTACGAGTCCTATCTTTATGTCTGCAGTCGGGCCGGAATCTCCGCCCCCGGGCCGTACTCTCCGCACCCGGACCGTACTCTCCTGCTTGGGCCGTACTCTCCGGTTCAAGCTGTACTCTCCGGCTCGGGCCGGATGAAGTGTAATCAATGGGCTGGAATGCAATTTTTACAAAAAGGAACATTAGGAACGTGTGATAAATTAATTAATTAATGATGAAAAACAGTTAGGGCAGGGAAATGGGTATGGCCAGACACTACATCATAACCCAGAAAAGTTTGCTCCTTTGCATCATGGTAGAATTTGCGCTCCCCTCAGTGTTGACTGTAGTGTCAACACTACAGTCAACACTAAGGGCGCTCCCCTTAGTGTTGACTGTAGTGTTGACACCAGAGTTAACACTGAGGGGAGCGCAAATTGTGCACTGCATGTACCATGATACAAAGGAGCAAACTTTTCTGGGATATAATGTAGTGTCCAACCACACCCTTTTCCCTGCCCAAACTGATTTGCATGACCTCCTCTACCATTTATTACACGTTCCTAATGTTCCCTTTTATATAAATTGCATTCTGGCCCATTGATTACACTTCATCCAGCCCGAGCCGAGTACAGCTCGAGCCGGAGAGTACGGCCCGAGTCGGAGAGTACGGCCCAGGTGTGGAGAGTACAGCCCGGGCGCATAGATTCCGGCCCGACTGCAGAAGTAAAGATACGACTCATAAATGACCTCTGTGAATACCAAAAGTCGTAAATGACTTCTGTGAATACCAAAAGTCGTAAAGTTAGACTTTTGTCTCCGCTTACCTTTGTGAGTCGGCCCCACAGAATTTAGTGTAAGAATACCAGGGGGCCGGAACGCCTGCACCAAAGTCTGACAATTACTAGTTATTCCAAGAATGGGAAATAGCTCCTCGGAAAACGTTATGTTGGGTCCATTTCCTGGCTGTTTACACAGATTTCAGGGAGAAAACCACTGACATTATCCATCTGCTGTCACAAGGAGCGCCAGTGGAGGATGGGGCCATGGGTTGGGGGCAGGGCTGCTAGGCAGGCGTTTGCCTGTCCAGGGGGAGCATTGCCTGCTCTCCCCATATTGCTCTAGAGGCCAGTTGGTGGTGGAGCTGTGATGCTGCCCCCAGCCCCTGTCCCTTGCAGCAGAACAGATAGCCTAGTGTCCGAGGGCCTGGAATTATCAGATCTGGGGTTTCTGGTCCCAATTATTCTAGGCCCGTAGGCACTTGTAATTGTTAGATGCAGAATTTCACCCGCAGTTATTGCTCTGGGTGCAGTACCACAACTCGTAATGACGACTATTTGGGGAATAAGCCTTGAGAGTTTTCCCAGCCGCTATGCTACTGATACTTGAAATGTAAATTAAAGATGAAATGCAAACGTTTATGAAAAATATGCCTCGGAGCCCAACACATCATTTTAATATACACCCCTTACCCTAGTATTGTCTGACTTCAGTTCTGGTACAAAGACTTTTAACCTCTCGCTGGAGTGATGTCTTTCTCTTTTAACAAAACCAGCCTGGCGTAGAGGCAAAACTTGCTGCTTGTAGCGGTAATCTGCTACCCCTCTTCTATGTTTTCCCCCAGATATGGCCCTCCTTGAAATGTCTGTGCTTTCGTTTTAAAGTTCACATGTTGTACGTGATTAATCAATTGGAGATGCTTGTGGTAAGCAGCACTATTTTTTGTTCTGTCATTTTTTTGACTCACGCTACCCCTCATCTCTACTACACTCCTTTTATTTGGCACTTAATCAGCCATTTGAAAGGTATGGGGCCACCTTTCTATATTTTTAGAATTAATGATATTCTCACTGTGGGAGCAATTCTTGGATTCTACAAGTTGTACTCTTATAATTCAATAGAGACAAACCATCTGATACACTCTACAAGGAAATAACTGAAGTGCAGCTGGCTGCACTACACTAGTGACTGATCTGATCACATTCCCGTTTGTTTTATCATTTTATCTGTGAACATTTTCAGTACACAAAAATACCCCCGGGATTCTATAAGATACTCATTTGTATGCATGGGGGTTGTTCAAAGGAGCCTGTAACAGAATGTGCCAAAGATAAGCATCTATTTCTCTCTGCACAGCAGGATATGAGTGCTGCCTCTCTGACCATGTGCAAGGAACGAGTGCATACACAATAGGTGAATGTAAAATGAATAGGTCTGGATTTTGACTCCACAGATGACAAATATACCTACTGCTTACAATATACATAGAGTGTGCTCTCGGCTGACCCTTGTCAAATGTTGCCTCTCTTCGACCAACCTCTTTCAGCGATTTGCTTGAAACTTTGTCAATCATGTATTGGTTTAGCCCAGTGGAGTAGTCATCTCTCGCCTAATGGTATTGGCTGTTTAGATGCATCTTTTAAACTCCACTCCAGTGCTTGAATTCAACAGCATGAGGGACTACTATATTACTGTGTATATACAGTAGCCCTCTTTGCCCTCTACTTCCGGCTGCATCCTGACTGCATTAGCACATTTGACCCAGACCTATTAGCTTTACCAGCTCTTGTAATAATATTGGCTTGTTACTGATTTTGTTGGAGAACTATAACTTTCCCTAACAAAACAGCGTTCAATGACTTTTGGGGGTATTGTTGTGACATACTTTGGTAAGTGCATGTTTTTGTCTGTGACCTTGCACATCAAATCAAATCAAATAGTATGTATAAAGTGCACAGCTACTCAAAAGAGTGTCCCGGGGCTAAAAGTCCAGTAAACCAGGTCTTACCACAAGAGGAACACAATCTAAAAAGCATCATTAAAAAGTCAAGTGTTCAAACTGCATTTAAAAGAGTCCACATCCCTGGTCGCACGAAGATGTAAGGGAAGGGCATTCCAACTTGCAGCAGCTATCGCAGAGAAGGAAGTGCCTCCCCATCTCTTCCACCTCGTCTTCAACACAACCCGCAACAAAGCGTCCGCCGAACGAAGGGTTCTGGAAGGATGGTAATGGGTGAGACGCTTGGATAGATATTTAGGGCCTATACCATAGAATGCTCTATGGGCAAGCACCAATCCCTTAAACTCCACTCTAGCCCATATGGGAAGCCAATGTAGCTCCGTAAGATGGTGCTTAACAGAAACATTCCTAGGAATGTTGAGCAGGAGCCTAGCAGCCGCGTTCTGCATCAACTGGAGTCTCTTACGCTGGAACAAAGAGAGGCCCTAGTAAAGTGCATTGGCGTAGTTCAGCCAAGATGTTATGAGTGCATGGACTACCATCTTCCGACAAAAATCTGGAAAAGAAACAGGAACTTCCACTAAAATCTGAGAAGGCCAAAGCATATCTCAACTGTGCTCTCCACTTGTGGTTTGAAGGACAGGTTACTATCGAACATCACTCCCAGGTTCTTTACCACCCTAGTAGGAGTCGGAGTAGAGGGAGCAGAACTAGGCCAAACCTCACCAACCCACAACGGGGGGGACCAAAAACCGGTACTTTTCTTTTGCTTGTGTTGCACTAAAAATGATTCTGGCACAGGAACAAGAACGCAGACCCCTGCAGACAGATCCAGCAGTACAAGGCCTGTGGCCATGCCCAGTCGCATCCGGAAGCATGGCAGAGTCTCCAGCCCTGACCTTCCTCCACTACTTCTGTATCTAATACCCACTGGCAATAACGTTCAGCTGTGCCAGGTGGTGGGTACGAGGTGCCTCATTGACCACCAACTGCACCCATGTCGATGAACCTATTCTCTGCTAGGCATGAGCTTCTGCAATGTGCTGATTAGCAGGACGCCCCCTTCAGCCACACCTTGCACTCCTTTCTTCTGCCCAGAGACTATTGAGCAAAGCTGCAGGCTGAGCGTGTGTGGCCCTTGGACCGTGCCTTGAGCCCAGTCTCTCACCCAGATGTCATTGAACATGGTCTTCAGACACACCCAGCAGGCACCAAGTGCAGGAAATGACCTTCACTCATGTTTTTTAACCAGTTCACCCACTGGAAAAGGCCCCTGGTTATGCCTAGTGAGCCCTGAGCATGTCATGTGTAAACACGCCTGTACTTCTACACTTAGAAACATAAAAGTACAATTGATTGTGACAGTGTTGGTGATGTCAACAGTGATGTGATATGTGGTCCTAATAGTGATGTCAATAGTATTGTCATTTCTGATGTCATCTGAGCATGTGTCTGTAGATTCTGAAGAGTGCTGCAGTAGCTTTTAATAAATGGATACCCTTGTAGCCCATAATATAATCGGAAGGCTGTAGCACTACTCTGAGCATAAAAAATGCACAAGCACAAGCCAAGCTGTATTTGTGGATGAGGGGCCGTAAGGTAGTCAGAAGTGAGTCTGGAATAAGCCACAACTACTCACAGGAAATGAATCAGGCCTGGAAAATCAGGAGCAAATCACACCAAACACAACAGTAAAAAGCTACCAATACTAACAGAAAAACCTATGTGATCATTCACTACGAATTAACCAACAGATGGTGAACATTAGTGATGACAGCAGCATCTGGGCTACACCTGAGAACAGTCACACGGGACATTCAGAAAGTATCAAGACAGAGTTAGTCCCTTTTCTAAAAGTCCAGGCTGAGTCATGGCAATACTTGTGTGAATCCCCTACTGCTAAGATCGAGCAGCATGTGGAACACAGAAGGGGATAAAAAAAAGCCAGGTAGAAAAAATAAAAGTTTAGGTTTATATTGTGCACATTGAAGAGTTAAAGAAATCCCTAGCTCAGATTAGTTTCGTAGAAATCTCTCAATTCTCTGCTCTTAAAACAGTAATTCGATTACAAGCAGCTGCCTGCTGCCATTGCCTTCTTTAAGAACACTGCTGCAGCCGGAGCCTAAACATCCTATGGTAAAAATAAAAACAATTAATTTAAAACAGTTTAAATCGAACAATTTAAAGAAATCAATTGCAATCAGCTCTGTCCTAACAGCATTAAGACACTCCACTGTGGGTTGTGCTGTGTGGCTATGGCAACACTGTAAGGGAGATGAGTCATTTGGCCTTTGGCCTGCAGTCTCAGAAAGCTGCCCCAGGTGAGATGCGGGGTCATTTAACTTCAATGGCTGCTGGGTATTAATGCTGGGCATTGATGCCTCACTGGGCAAGAGGAGAGTTCTGATACTGGTGTACAGTCAAAGCAGCACGTAGGCCCTGTGTTAAACAAGAATACACTGTAGCATGGGAGACTTATTTGTTTTCACTTAGCGCTGGACGCAACATTTAATTGGCCTCTTGGCGCTTATCAAGGTTAAGCAGGAGTACCAAATAGAACGGCTGTAGCTATTGAGACAGCTTAGGTGAGGGATGCGCGGGCTGCAGAGATAAGTGTACAACCTGAAGGTCAAAGGTTCAAATGCAAGAGGGCCGATTTTGTCTGTCAGTTTTCCAAGGCTGATAACATGAGTATCAGGTCAGCAGACCAGCAATATTCATACATTTTACAGCACATAAACAATCCAGAAAGAGTACTACTACGCTCTTCATAATTCCGGATATTATTTCAGTGGCGGGTTCCAAGAGATGACATTTCTAAGACATGCAGGCTGACGGGCACCTTCCATGTCAAAACTTTTAAATTCGAAGAAGGTCGACTCCGCCTTTCATTCTCCCGACTTGATAACATGCTCTGAATATCTGTTGTCTAACAGAATCTATAAACGTTAAAGCGCAAAGACAAGCCAGTAGAAGTGTGCCCTGCATAAGTACAGGTAATATTTATGACAGCTGCAAGAAATGTTAAGTGTATACACCATGATTCCCTGCTGCGGGAAGTTGACGGGCACAAGGTGCATATATGCACTGTTGCTAGCTTAGCCCACGATGGACAGACGCATCTCCTACACTAAGCAATAAAACACCTTTCCTTCCATACAAATCAGAGCAATTGTTTCATCGAATCTACAATAAGCGAAAGCGGTGGCTCGTTTGAGTGACTTATGGCCACTATTCAGACTTGTGAACTGAAGACACCCTTGGAAGTCAGAGTAGTAAAACGCGTTGCTTAACAGCTGCAGGGGGCTCGACTGTATCGCTGAACCACTGAGTTCTGGCATACAAACATTGACCGAAAAGAGACATTGCTATTGGTCGTATGGCTTTTGCGTTGTCCCTTCGTGTAGAAATATTAAGGGAAAGGAACACCATGTCGTCTTGTTACTGTGGGGAATACATGACCTGCTCGCAAAGTGCAAACAGTTCGGTGTTTTTTGGGGGTGGGCTCCGGCTCTGGGGTGTGGAGAAGGGATCTGAGAAGCGGGTGGGTAAGGTGCTGTACTTCTGAAACTTCAGGGTGAAAATCACACCCTCTTCTTCACACACCACATTACCTCTGCTTCATAGATGAACACAGAAATGCACATATCAGGTGGGAAATATATATGTAAATGTTAACATCAGTTAACATAAACCGGTATTTTCATTCACACGCTTGGCAAAGGCCATTGTGTGGGTGGGCATCACCAAACATAAACCTATAGATTATCCAAAGATCCTTTATTCTGACAAGAATGAGGCTTCCCGTCACAAATCTGTCAGTCACTATAGAACAAACCCATCTTCCGACCTTTTAGAGTGAAGTGCTCGTGTTTGCATACAGCAGCTGTCATTCAACCCTCGCATGCCTGAGTGATGCCAGGCATGCACCGTTCGCTCTATAGCAAAGCGCTCTGACACCTCTGGGTAAAGTTCGCGCTATATAAAAATGCATAAATAAATAAATAAATGCCTAGGACCAGACCCCGTGTCAGCAACACGCGCCACAGCGCCTCTGCCGTGGATGCACCACAGCAAGGAAGCAAGTGCAGACCGAGGGCTCAGCGGAGAGTGTCCATTTTACAGACGGTGCCAGGGTTTCCCCTGGGCTGTCACTCTCCCTTTCTGCGCCTGCTAAACCTGTGTGCCTCTGTGATCACGGTGGGATTAAGGAGGGATTGGCGCAGCCTGAATAGGTATTAACACACAGCAGCTGAAAAGATTACAGCAGCTCCTCATCATTGCAATTACTTCAGCAGCAACCGGTGGCCGACCTGATGGTGCCTTCTGCGCCTGTGTGCTGTGTAAATACACTGTCACAGACGTAACTCCCATCTGCCCCTTTTCTGCAGGCACTGCAATGTATTATCTGTATTTTGAGAGGTGTCAATGGCATAAAAAGGCGGACAGACCTGAGATGCCTCCTCCAATGACCACCACGTCGTGCCTGCTCATGGTGGCTTGCTGAGTGTGTTGCAGGCTCGCTTCTTCTTAGGGCCGATGGGGTCCCCGCTTGTTTTCCGCCGCGTACCTGAACGAGAACGGGGCTAGGAGGATCTTCCTGCCCAACCTCCCTGTATGTGGAAACGGCTCCAATGCTGGTGTCTGCCCATGGGGAGGGCCTGAGTACGAAGCCCCGCCCCCTCACACTGTACAGACAGTGAGCGGCAAGGCTTCAGGCCCAGCGCTTTGCCCCGCCCACGGGGACGCACGCAGGCTCTGTTATCACGGAGATAAGTGAAGCTCTGCCTCCATGGTTGGAATATTAACTGAGCGGGTAGCTCTGACCACGAGCAGGGAGTGTGGCCTGGCACCGTCTCCCGTCGGCAACGCCGGTAACCGACCACGGGAGGGACCGGGAACCATAAGGGGGCTCCTAGAAGGGAGCCCGGAGTCTTTATGCAAGCTTTGTAATGCATTTTGTTGATATTGATACAAAAGATGTTGACTGACGTTCGTCGTCCTTGGACCGGCGCCTCAACAGGTGTACCGTGGAACTCATCTATGGTTGCAGTGCCCAAATGGTGCCACATTTGTAATGAGATGTATTCCTTTGGACTGGCATTCCTTTTATTTATTCGCAGCTTTTTAGTGTTCAATACTGTTATTGGCATTTTAAATAACCAAAGTACAGTACAAAGATGCATGGGCCTTGCATCAAACAAGATGTAGTCATAGTACAAAAAAATTCATTGTTTTACAGTACATAGAATAACATATGTGTAATAATACATCATCTTACCAAAGGACAACATAATGCGAAAACATGGAAGAGAGACATAAGTGGCACAGAAAAATAAATAAAGAAATCTGGTAAAACAAGGTATAGGTTTGTGTACCTTTGATAATTCCTTATAACAGAGCTAATTGAAGTAAGACGAGAGAATCTGAGAATATGTCTAAAGATGGCAAGGAGTTTATTCGCAGCTTTTAACATTTTTTTCTATTATCCACCGATTTCACTGGTAGTAAGTGGAGCACAGGGGTGTAACTAGACCCAAACTTCGGGGTGCAGAGGGCTCACACTTCAAACGCTGGAGGCGATGCCAAATTCAGCCTCAGGCTTAAAATACTATGTTGGTGATCCTGTTATGTATTTTGCAGTTTTATATAGCGCAAAGTCGACTTGAAGGTATTGGAGCGCTTTACATTATCACCAGCTTCATTACACAAGGTCACATTCATATTTTTTGTTTTTGAGGCATGTTGAAATTTAGGGCCACATTTACCATCCAGGATATGGTCGGCATAGAGGCTGACCGAATATCTCTCCCGCCAAAGTGGATGCCAATGTTCTTTGGATTATCCCTAATCCGCTGAGCCAGAGGTTCCACATATAAGGCGAATAAAAGAGGTGATAAGGGACATCCCTGTCTAGTACCTCGGCTTATGGGAAAGGGATGTGAAGCAGTGCCGTTCACCCTGACTGAGGCCGTAGGCGTGCTGTGACAGCTTGCCACCCAGGCCTGATAACGGTCACCAATACCAAAATGGGAGAGGATCTATTCCATATACTGCCAATGCACCCGGTCGAATGCTTTTTCGGCATCCACCGTTAGGAGGAGGGCTTCCATGGCCGTATAATGTCCCTTGTCAATTAGATGTAGTATTCGCTTTGTATTGTCACTACTCTGCCCATTCTAGATGAATCCTGCCTGATCAGGGTCTATAATGCCAGGCATCAGGGGGACTAGTCGTGCTGCGAGAATGATCGTAAAGAGCTTGATGTCGACATTTAGCAGTGAAATGGGACGGTAGGAGCCGCATGATTGCCTATCCTTCTGTGGCTTAGGGATGACCACGATAGACGCCGCTAGCATGTTTGGAGGAATTGAACCTGGGCCCACAAAGGAGTTAAACAATCTGGTTAGAATAGGGGCGAGAATCTGGCAGAACGATTTATAGAAGCTTGCTGGGTAACCATCGGGAACTGGAGATTTAAAGGGCTTAAGGCGGGAAATCGCCGCAATGACCTCTTCGACCCTGATGGGAGTATCGAGTGAAGCTGCCTGATTCATAGCAAGTCGGGGATGTTCACCCCCTGCAAGTATGAGGCTATGTTTGGGTCTTCCAGGTCCTGTCTCACATATAGCTCTGCATATTCGCTATATGTTCATCGTCTACCAGCACTTCGCCCCCGAGTCCTAAGAGATTGAACCTTTGTCTGTTGTCTTTGGGCCCATAACTTATTGGCTAATAGCCGCCTAGACTTATCTCCCCCCATGTAAAAGGAATGTTTCAACCGGAGAGCGGCATACTCTGCCCTGTCCACGTCTAGGCCTGCTAGCTGTGCCCGTGCTGTACGAAGTTGACACCAAACTCTGGGAGCTCCTGTACGGCTATGTACGCATTCAAGTTCCTTGACCTGGGCCGTTAATTGGTCCCTCTTTTCTTTGCAAGCTCTGTTGTCGGCAACGGATATTGCTATGAGTTCTCCTCTCACCACTGTCTTCAATGCCTCCCATAGTGTGGAAATAGCAATGTCAGAAGTGTCATTTAGGTCAAGGTAGGTGTGTGTAGCAGTTGTGAGCTGTTGTGTCATAGCAGGACGAAGGAGCATAGTCTCTCTTAGTCTCCAGTTCCCGAAATGTTTTCTCTAGGAGGGAAGATTCAAGGTGAGGGTCACTGCGTCGTGATCTGAAAGCACCGGCTCTATCTCTACGTCTCCCATGATGTTGCGTGCCTCCCTAGTCCCTAATAGATAGTCAAGGCATGCATAAGTTTTGTGGGCATGAGAGAAGTAGGCATACTGAGTAGAACGAGGGTGGGCCTCCTTCCAAAGATCAATTAACCACGTCTCATGTAGCCATTTGCTCCCTCCCTGCGACAAAGCCTCGAATCGGTCAGTGTGGCTGCTAGACCGATCCTTGTCGGTGTCGAATACAAGATTCAGATCTCCCCCTATTAATGTCATACGTGTCTGTGTGGCCATCGCTTCTGAGACTGCTGCTTGTAGAAATTGTTCCTGTCCTGTGTTGGGTGCGTATATAGATCCCACCACCACAGAGTGTCCCCCGATGTGTAACGTGTGGGCTAGAAGCCTACCCTTCACCTCAGCTACGTTAAGGCTCACCTCCCCCTAAATCGTCTAGCTACCAGGATTGACACCCTGCCTTTTTATCAGAGGTGGAAGAAAAGAGTTGGTGTGGAAATGCTTGAGATCGGAGGCAATGCCAGTCCTTACTCAGGTGGTGGGTCTCTTGGAGAAGGCAGATATCCACCTCAGAGTTTTCCAGATATGAAAGCATAGCTCGCCTCTTCATGGGATTATTGAGGCCCTTTGCATTGAGCGATAGGACCTTAATTGCATGCGATGCCATGTCAGATGTATGAGGGTGCCTCTATCTGGGATCTCCATTGTCAGCTCCCCGTCACCCCCCATCACCTCCTCTCTCAGTCTCACCCCTCGATGTGTTCTCCCTCCCCCCTACAGTTTGCTAACATGAGTACTGGTTGTAGGAGAGTAGGATCTGCTTCACATGGGTACACCCACTTTTTGCTGATGCTTCACTGTTTTTCGACCTTAGTCTGGCTGGGGCCCTGCTAATCAGAACCCCAGCCTAGCTGCTTCCTCTTTAAAATGGTTTCCATATGCCTTAGGCACATCTCTGATTGGAATCTGGAGTGCCCTTATAAGTCCCTAGTATATGGTATACTATGTACCCAGGGCATAGGTACCTCAGAGGCCTACCAGGGGCTGCAGCATGTATTGTGCCACCCCTGGAAGGCCATCCAAACTGACACCACAGGTCTGCTACTGCAGCCTGGGTAAGGTGGTGCATGCACCCTTTACTGTGATATAGGCTACCTATATCACTATATACATACACACATATAAACCTATAAGTCACTCCTATGGCAGGCCTTATCAATCCTGAAGGCAGAGTGCGTGGTTCCTATGTGAGAGGGTGCCCCTGCATGAGCAGGGCCCCTCTGCAGCGTTCGGAGACCCTTCTCTGATGCTGTTTGTAGTGCAGCCTGACCATATACTCTTAAGCGCATTATAACCTCGCGTTAAATGCTAACTTTGGGATGGCTGCACGGAAACATGTCGTGTTTGGTGTCAAACATCTTGGAATACTACCCCCCACCAGTTCTGGCGGCGGGGGTAGCATTCCACCCTTCTAGAGGGAAAGACATGTACACACCGGTATACCCGGTACTGACTTTCCAGAGCCCTGGCATCACAAAATGGATGCCGCTGCCACAGACACGAGTCTGGCCTCCTGCTGCTGACCGAAACTCCGGCAGGGGAGGCCTGGACAATAGGTTTCCTGTCCCAGGGAGGTGTGACCACCTCCCCAGACAGGATAGTGTGTATTGGGGCTGGGCGGGAGCACTCTCGGGTGCTTTGAAATCCTGCACTGGGGGCACACTTGGTGTCCCTGTGCATACCCCAGTTCAAACCGGCTCAGGGGCTTCCAGCCCTTGCTCTGGCGCGAAACTGGACAAAGGGAAAGGGGTGTAACCACCCCTCTGCCCTGGCCCTCCCATAGGTGGGGCCACAGAGTATGTCCAACCCCCTACCTTTGTATAAGTAGGGGAACCCAGTCCTTAGGACTTTAGATTAACCTGGACAAAACTCTGACACAGAATCCTGGACCTTCGACGCTCTACTTCAAGATTAGAGGACTGAAGAATCTCCCTTGGGGTCAAGGAGTGACTCCCCTGCTTGGCAGGCACCAAAGAAGCAATTGTCCAGTCTGCATCGCTGAAGCTCCCGTCGGACGCCGAAGTCTTTGCATCACCAGAGGTGGATTTCCAGACTTCCCGAGGCTGCCCTGAGTCCCCAGCAAAGCTGAGGCCCGTAGCTGTCGTGGGTAACGTGGAACCGTGACCCCTGGACACCGATCGCATTTGCAAGTGCATCCTCTTCTGGGTCTCCCACGAAATCGTGCTTTGGGCTCCGAGTAGCCCCAGCCTCCAGCACCAACTGCACCGAAGATCACTGGCCTCTACTCCACGAGTGTCCTGTGAGCCAGCTCCACGTGCATCGTCTTGAGGCTCCTTCGCGGTCGCTAGTCCGTTGGCTAGTAGGCCCTCCCGAAGGCCAATCTTTTTCTGCTTGGGCTCCCTGGTTGCTCCAGGTGTGCCCTGACTTATCCTCGCTGGGTGAGTCCCCCAGACCTTGCTGGTCTGCAACATCATCCTTCTTCTATTTCCACGAGACTTGCCGTTGCCAAGGCTTGTTGGGTCCAATCCGGTCGCCGTCACCCCTGCAATCGACAAACGTCGTGGGGCAGCTCGAATCCAGCTCCTGGTTGTCGTCGACGCCTCCTGGACCTCGTAGCTTAAGAGTCAAGACAACTGTCAACCTACCTGAAGCACTCGAAATCGGTGGGCATCTGCTCATCGCCTTCCTGGTCACTGGCTAGTGACCCAGACTCTGTCCCCTCTGCTTTCAGGTTCTTCAGATCTTCGATCCACCTTTGGATCCACCCGAACACTTTCGACTTGGTCGCCAGCAGCACTTTGCAGCAGATCGCCATTGAAAGCGACGACGAAACCCGACCCCGAAAGACACCTATGCACCCGGCTCCCCTGGGTGAGGTAACTTCCGAGTACTCCGGTGCTCTCGTGGGTATTGACACTAGAACAGCCTAGTTCTCAAAGGGTTTGCTCCAAGTCCTCCTCTAAATGTCCCTTTTCTTTTAAATTCTAATCGCGACTTTCCCCATAGAAGTTAACGGTGGTTCGCGGTTGTGTTCATACACTGCACGCGTCCCCCGTGGGTCCCCTGTGTCACTGCCTTGGGTGGTTCCTTGTGGTCCAAGCACTTCTACAGGCTCTAGGCCTTTTGTCTAGCTCAGTCGTGGTTCTTATACCACTTTATTGGTATATGGTTTGAGTACGCCCCTGGGGCTCAAACGTGTATTTGTGCTATTACTGTAGATAACTAACTTATAATTTATGTACTTCGAACTCTAGCCTCATAAAGAGACTAGAGGGGTGTGTTTAGTAATAAATACATATATTTTGAATATATACCTGGTGTGGTCCTCTTTCATTTGGTCACTCAAGAGATTATAGACTGGTAAAACAAGCTGCTTTACATTCCTTCAAGACTTAGCCTGAAGGCTGCTCTCCATAGCTACCACTAGGATAGCTTTCAATAAAGGTTGTCTTTAACCTATCTCCAATAAGGGGTTGTTTGGACTGGTGCAGGGTGCCCACTATAATTAGTGGACAGCATATGCCAGGCCAACTTCTCACACTGGTCCCCAAAAAAACTAGCTACAAACTAAACTTATAACTTAATATAGTCCATCTGAGTCCAGGACCCGTAGGTCGAGTCCACGAGTCTTCGGTAGTTGGAATTGTTGGGTGCATGTTGTGGCTCCTCTGTGTTTTCTGCTTCTTGACCAGGATGGGTGCTAGGCGACACCCGGCCGTCTCCACCAGTCGCAGTGGGGAGTTTGGTCAACATGTCCTTTAGTGTCCGATCCTTCTTCCTCCATGCAGAAGACATGTTTATGGGTGTGAGCTACTTTTTGTCTTTCTACAAACCTCTGTCGCAGTAATGAGCCTCCATTTGCTTGTCGTAGATGTTCAGCCTTGTTAGTCTGGTGTGAAGGATCAAAAGCGTACTGACTCTGGGCAACCTGCGCTTGGGAGCCTGCGTCTTCTCCTCTTCTAGGTGCTGATAAGTCTGGGTCATCCCCTGGCATCTGCTCTCCCCACGCGCTCTCAGTAGGTTGGCCGCTATCTCAAGGTGCGCTTTGCCCTGTTCGCAGTAGAACCGCTCTGTATCCGTCTTCTGTTGTGCACCGCAGTTAGTTCCAGGGGTTCATTATTCAATTCTTGTCTTTCCCCACAAGCTACAGGCGTGGCAGCGGAGCACCCCGATGTCTCACCTTGTCTTTGTGGGTTACCACTTCAGGCCCACTCACATCTGGGCTCTCTCTATTGACTACTCGCTGGGTCACTGTGGGCTTTGTAAATGGGGCCGGGTGCGCTGTCTCAGTTCTTCCGCCTCTCGATGATGGTCTCTTCAGGCTTCCTGTTAGGATGGTTGTCGCTGTCTCAGGGCCCACTCTTATCGGGGCACCCTCCCATGGCATCTACAGGATTCCTCTGGCTGCGAGGGGCAAACCAGGCGTGGTGTTTCCAACCTCCCAATTCTGCCACTCCCGGTGGCCACTCCAACCTCGCTGTGGGCGTTGGCTCCAAATCTCGTCCCCACTGTGCCACGGTGAAGTGTGGGCCGATGCATCGCCCCTTAGCTCTTGAGCCCCTCTTGTGACCTCCCTTCCTGCTCACCTCGGTCTTCTGGCGGGTGCCCAGTGTTATCTGCCCTTTTCGGGCTGCTGTCCCTGGCTGAGTGCAGCTTCGTCCCCAGGCGTCAGCTGTGCGTCCGTGCCTCCACTGGCCTCGCTCAGTTGTGTGGCATACGCATAGAATGCACTGAGCCGTGGCCACTATTACTCACCGCTGGGCCTGTCTCTCTCCATCAGCCACGGGACCCCCGAGTTGGTAAACCCGCTCCAAATGAGGCTCCAATCGTCGGTGCTCTCACTGGGCCCCCGCGTGCTTTGTATGATGGGCCTGGTGTGGTATTTCAGAGCTTCCACTTCTGCCTCTCGCATTTGGTCTCTACAGGCCAACCGTTTGGGTGGGAGCCACTGCCTCAGCGCCCACTCATTTCGGGCCTCCTTCTCTTGGCGTCCACTGGGTTCCTCCAGCCGTGTGGAGCAGGCCCAGCGTGGTGTCCCAGATCTCTCTGTTCCGCCGCTCCTGGGGGATCACTCCAGCCTCTCCATGTGCGCTGGCTCTCTTCCTCGCCACACTGCTGTGTCGGAGGGGACGCTGTGCTGCCTCGTAGCTCTCGGGCCCCGCCTCCGCCCTCACTCTCCTCTTGCCACGATCATCCTAGTGGGTGCCCGGTGTTTTCCGCGCCATCTCTGGCCAAAGGCTGCTGCGTCCCAGGGCGATGACTGTACATGTGTTCTGCCGCTTATCTCCCTTGGCCGAGTAGAGTCCTTATGGCGTGCACCAGGCCGCGTCCACCATTATTCGTGACCGGGTCCGCCTCTCTCTCTCTGTCGGCTGCTGGTCTCCCGGGATGGCAAACATCCGGAGCCAGCTCTGTTGGTTGGCGCTCTCACCCTCCAAGGGCTGCGGGTCTCTTGGGCACTCTGAAGATGGGCTACTGCCACGGCGAGCAACTGGGAGCGGGGAGACGAAAAAAGCATGTCTTACCCGCTCACCATCTTGGCCACGCCCCCTATTTGAATTTTTAAAATATATTTTATTCCTAAATGCTTTAGACTAGATGAATTCCAAATAATATTGGTACCACTAAGCATACCTGTTGTACAATACACATTCAGAGTAAAGAATTCTGTGTATTTTAAATGCTCAATGAGTATCCTGAAATTGAAGCATAATTCTATATAATTCACAGTATACTGGCTATAGTATTGATCAGGCCATTTATATAGAGTAGGGCATCATCTACCTAAGCAGAGGATTTTATAGCTACGTTATTAACAGTAATCCCTGTATTATCAGGCAAATTATGGAAAAGACACAATAAAAGTTTAATGGCTAGTAAAAATAATAGGGGATAGAGAGGTCATCCTTGTGCGGTTCCTCTATATAAAGCAAAAGATGCAGAGGTAATATCATTATGCAGAGGTAATACCATTAACATATGTAGTTGCCTCAGGTGAAGAATACAAAGCCTGAACTATTGAAAGAAATGTTGTGCCAAAATCAAAGGCCTCCATAGTTTTGAAAACAAAAATTCCAATTAACTTTATCAAATGCTTTTTCAGCATCTAGAGATAGAAAACCAATAGGATGCTTCATTTTAGGTATGGAAGCAATAGTATGACAGACAAGTAAAATTCTCTTATCAGAGCCCTTTATTTGGGTTTCTGAAACTGACACCCTACCTTGCTCGATAAAACTAAATACCCATTTTATGTCCAAACTTCATTAATCTAATTTAGGGAATTTCCTTTATGGAACACACTTGCTGCATTTTCTCTATATTATTTGTAATTCTGACTAATGTGATATTTTCTTCGCCTTGAAATATCGACTAATGGATTATTTGAATCCATTATAATGATGACTACATTTAATAATTTCTACTGAATAAATCGACTTGAATTAATTTGTTAATAAAATCTTTTAATCTCACACCAAAACTATTTATCAATTCCTGTGAAGACCCAATTGGACTTCACTGTTCATGATGTTTGATGTAAATGATTGCTTCTTATCATCTCTCCTTGTCAACAACGGTTCATATGACCAATCTCAGTGGTTATTAAATTATTATACTCGATGTTTGAGATACAAAAATCCCGTTCTGACACACCCCTTAGATAAAGGGAGTAGCCGCTTTGCACCCTTGAGATTGCAGCACATCTGAGTGTGAATCTCCAAATCTTTAGTAAGCCATGACACTATTGTAGTAAGAGTAGGTGCTATTTTTATCTTTTTTTATGATTTAACTGATGCATTGCTCTTGTTGATGTCAAAAGTTGTAGGACATTACTTTCAGTGATATCTTCAATTATACTAATCAGCTCTTACTCATAAGACTTTTCAAAATGTCAAAGTCATGAAATAGTTATTAAAGATATTTAACATGCAACTCGAGATGTGTGTCAGTATGTACACAGTGTAAGTAGCCAATACACCATCTGGGGTACAATGGCCATTGGGCCGAAAGGGCTTCAGCCCACTCCGTCAGGTGCCATGGACTGGGTTGGAACTATCGACCTTTAACCCAGGGTATTGCACTGGCCGTCCTAAAGCCCTGGCATTCACAGCTCTGAAAACAAGTCTGCATTTATTTATTTTTTAATTCTTTTTGCAGCTTTCCGGACCCAGCCCTTTCATGGCTTAATCGCTGATTTTCTGCATGACAGTGGCGATGAGATGGGCTCGAAGATAGGCAGTGGGTGTGAAGTTAAGGCAGACCTCACCTCCAGGAATGAACAATAGGAAAAATAATGAAAGGGAATAAGCTCCATCCACAATGGGCATCACTTCCTTGGCACAGACTGAAGAGTGGGGGGGAGGGGGTGAATTTAAAGTGGAGAGATTTATTTAGAAAGTTTTATATAGCGCGAACATGACCACCGAGGGTATCAGAGCGCTTTACAGATTATGCAACAAGAAGGGTACAAGCAAACAAAACAGAATAAGCAAAGCGAAAAATTCAGTCTTAAAATGTCAGACAATCTCATGATCTAGGCAGCTGGGCCACAAATCAGCGGTTATGTCCCCGGAATCAAATGGAGAAGCCAGATTGAGGCAAAAATTTCTTCATCAGGAGCCCTTTGACTTCTTTTTTGAAGAGGACCATGGAAGGGTTCACCCTGACTTCGGGTGGAAGGGATTGTAGGTCTTTTTTTTTTCTTGAATTTTTGTGGTTTGAGCAATAGGGTGCTAGCGCTTCTGGAGGCTCTAGAACCACAAGAGAGCTCCAGTTTCTGTGCGAGGTACAACGGGGTCTTGAAGTGGATGGCTTCAAGATGATAAAAGTATACAGGGTTACCGCCGATTTCATACACAATATGAGCACTGAGCATCTATTTAAATATCAATTTGTGGAAAAATCTGATATGTACATTTTATTTCCCAATTCTGCCTCCGGCAGCTTTAATAATCATTTAGGGATTATGTAGATTGTTTGTAAATAATCAAGTGTGATTTATGCTTGTATTAACTGTTTAAACCTCTTATTTCAAGCAGGAATAAATGCCAGTCTTTGTTGAGGTTACACGTTTTCTTTTATCGGCCTTTTGTTAAAAATACCATGTGTTTTACTAACAAATTGGCCAGGTGGCACTCCTATTCAACAGTACATAATGGAGGGAAAAACTAGATGTCAGTGGGGCAGAAACATTGAGAGAAAGTAAAAAGCTGGGGGAGCGAGAAAAGGGTCAAGGAAAGAGATGAGTGTATGAGGAGCAGACCAGTGACAACAAGTGAGAGGCAATGAGGAAGGAGAGAGATGGGTTTATGATAGAGGTGGGCAAGCCAAAAAATTAACTGGGAGGGCCAAGCCAGAGCTGAGGTAAGGGTCTGGCTCGAATATTCGAGTCTATGGAAGAGCCAAGCCTTGAAAATATTTTCTGTGTTAATCGTACAACAAACATCACATAAAATATGATAAAGTCTCTTCAAAATTAAAAAAAAGTGTATTTCTTTAACATGTGGAAGCTTTGAGATTACAGGACACATTATAGCACTGCATTGAGAAGTACTTGTTAAAATTGATAGCTTTGTACAGCTGGTAGTCTGAACTCGCGTATTTGAAAGTGCTTTCTGACACAAAGAATGAAGAAAAAAGAGTTTGGGTGTAATAAAATATTTACCTAAGATCACACCATTTAAGTGGAGAAGCCACGAGTTATTCATGGATTCTGGTTTCACTTTACACAAATCAGCCAGTAAATAAGTATCTATTTGCCTTTACCTATATTTAGGCTTTGCTTTTACCTCGTAGTGCATTTTTTGGCAGGGTTTAAAAAAAATAGTGCAAACTCGACCTGAAGGTATTGGAGCGCACTACATAAGCACCAGCTACATTACACAATGGCACATGCACTGTTTATAGGCACGGAGAGATTAAGGGGCTCATTACGATGGCGGAAGGCCTACCACCGTAGCCATGCGGTGGCGGGCCCTCCGCCATCGGACAGCGATTTTCCCCCACCAAATTAGGATGTCGGGGGGAATCTGACCGCGACCATGGCGGGCGCAAAGACCGCCAGCCACGGATCCGCCACAGGCAATCGTTCCGATTGCCTGACGGAGTGGGCAGCATCTGTAAAATAGTGGCGGTGCCTAGCAGGCACCGTCCGCCATATTACGATGCTGCATCCCCGCCAGCCGGTGTATGGTGGTGAAACCGCCATTCACAGGCTAGCGGGGATTGCATTTGGGGGCCTGTTGCGGGCCCCCTTGTGTGGGGGGTGGGGGGGTGCACTGTGGGGGTACCCATGGCACCCCTTTACATTACCCTGCACTGCGTGGCAGGCACCACGTGGTGCCTGCCACGCAGTGCAGGGAAATGCAAGACATGGCTGTTTAGCATTGCGGCGGGTGCTGCAGCCAGCAGCACCCGCCACAATGTTAAACAGCCACGATGCGACCGCCATGGTGGCGGTCGCATCGTAATCTGTAGTGCGGGACCGCCGCCTTACAATCGGGTGGTCCCAGTCACTGCAACGATGGCGGACTCGAGTCCGCCCTCCATCGTAATGACCCCCTAAGTGATTTACCCAGAATCACAAGATGTTGAACCAATGCTGAGACTACCGTAGCGCCACATCTTGGATAGAGAAAGACAGGAAAAAGCCACATGAAAGCTTGGCTCAGTACGGGCTTGCGGTGCCAATAGGACCTCAAGCTGAGCCAGAGCCAGGCTTCAGGCTCGAGTTTGGTTCGAGCTTTCAGTGGCTCGCCCACCTCTAGTGTATGATGGGTAGAACCAGTGACATAAGATGAGAAGCTCGGGAGAGGTGACAGTTAAAGAGTAGGGCATCGAAGGAAGAGGTGGATATAGAAGAGTTTATAACAAGCAAGAAAAAATGAAAGGAGAGGGAAGAGAGAGGTAGGTGTACGAGTGGCAGAACCAGAAAGAGAAGAGAAGCTGCTGGGTGGAGAGAGGTAGATGGAGAAGAGGGGAGATGAGAGGTGGATGTAAGAGGGACAGATTCACACAGAACAAGGAGGGACAAGAGAGTGAGCCTTCCCTAACTATCCCTACTTAGACTGTAGACCTCACTAGAAGAGAAGGACAGAAACCAGCTGCTAATAAAAGGAAGCTGGAAGATTTACTATCCAGATTTGTGTAATATCATATATATATGAAAGGGAGGAAACAAAGGAAAAAAGAAAAACAAACCAATAAACAGCAAAACCTTTTGGGAAAGCCCAAGGTTTTTTTTAAGACTGCCCTCACCCACTATGTAGTGGCATGCTTCATCATAGGGCCGCTACCACACCCTGGTGCAGACCAACACTCAGGTGGAGTGCTTGTTTTTTTGAAAAAAGAAATAGGAATAAAGGGAGAAAATGCTCAAAAAGAGGGATCCCAAATACAGAAAGATTAGTGTTTAGAACTGCCTAGGTAGGTACCTATATACTTATTTATTATTGGCCCCACTTGACAGGGTTAAAAGTAAACGTTAGGTATATAGGAGGAGTTACATCTCCATTATCCCATCTGCCTGTACCGACAAGTTTCTGCCATTTCCAACCGCCCTTGTGGTTCACTTGCCTTCCTCTGGATACTGATGCCTCGTTAAAAACCCAAATTGTACAGGTTTAATTTAAACCAATGGTAAGAAAAGATAGTAGACCTTACTTTATATTTGTAAGTAACCACACTCGCGATGCGCACCTATATAAAAACAAAGAGACATAGTAATATACTCCCCTCGTTGATTGCATTTGTTTATACTCCCTTTCCAAAGGGTCAATCCCTTCATAATTAACATGTATAAACACAATTGTGACATAAAAACTATGATCGATACAAAATTCACCATTATTGAACACCCAACACCATGTGGACAGTGGAACTCCAAAGTTAAACCTCAAACATCAGTATTTGTTACTATATTTGAAAATATTCATCCTTACCTGTGTCTCATTGTTTATTCTCCCAACCCGGGGACAAAGTGGGGACACCGCCCTGTAGTCACACTCTGCAAATGAACATAGTGTACAAAAAAGGTTGTTCCCTACTGAGGGTGTATTGTATTCCACTTCGATTTTTAATTAATTTATTCTCATTGTTCTATCCCCGTAGGTATGTGGTTCTACTATTTCCTGGAGCGCATATTAAATCCAGTGAGCTAAAGGGCCCCTATTGTTTAAAAGAAATGTAAAATCACAGAGGAGCGTCCCCATCGTTTGCATTTCGGGACTCCTCTGTCTCATCAAGTATTCTTGGTTAGACAAGAGCTATTAAAACTAACTAACATCTTTGGGGCCATTGTTGGAGGCAGGCCGAGTTGTCAACCCAACGGAGTCTCGTCTCCAGAACTGCTCTTCAGTGTCTATTGAATATACGATTGAGCCTGATCGTTACGCTTCACTAACTTCGTCAAGGGTCAGTGTCTCTTACCTGACCACTTTGCACCCTCCGACGTTGAGTATCCATCTCTTCGGGATCAACAAATAGATCCTGCAGCAGTCTGATTGTCTCATGACTTCCTGTTCCAGCCTCTTTTCCAGCTGGAACGTGGCTCGGCTTTTCCTGTTGGTAATTGCCGCGGCCATATTGGAATAGTCGTCAACTATCACCAAGTTATATGGGAGTATTATTCCATAATTAGGGACTCATTCTCTACTCTGGTGTATGTTTTTAGATAATTCTATCAGTCCCATTGTTATCGCGAGCTTAAAAAACGTTAACTCTGCTGTGGATTGTTAGGGCATTTATTAGTCATAATTGCTATAGTCTAACCAAGAACACTAGATGAGAGAGAGGAGTCCCGAAATGCAAACGATGGGGGCACTACTCTGTGATTTTACATTTCTTTTAAACAATAGGGTCTCTTTAGCTCACTGGATTTAATATGAGCTCCAGGAGATAGTAGAACCACATACCTACGGGGATAGAGCAATGAGAATAAATTAATTAAAAATCAAAGTGGAATACAATACACACTCAGTAGGGTACTAGATGGATATGAACAACCTTTCTTGTACAATATGTTGATTTGCAGAGTGTGACTACAGGGCGGTGTCCCCACTTTGTCCCCGGGTTCAGAGAATAAACAATGAGACGCGGGTAAGGATGAATATTTTCAGATATAGTAACAAATACTGATGTTTGAGTTTTAACTTTGGAGTTCCACTGTCCACATGGTGTTGGGTGTTCAATAATGGTGAATTTTGGATCGATCATAGTTTTTATGTCACAATTGTGTTTATAGATGTTAACTATGAAGGGGTGACCCTATGGAAAGGGAGTATAATCAAATGCAATCAACAAGGGAAGTATATTACTATGTCTCTTTGTTTCTTTATAGGTATGCATCGCGAGTCTGCTTACTTACAAATATATAGTAGGGCCTACTATCTTTTCTTACCATTGGGTTAAATTAAAACCGTACGATTTGAGTTTTTAACAAGGGATCAGTATCCTGCGGAAGGCCAGTGACCCACAAGGGCATTTGGTAGTGGCTGAAACATGTCAGTACAGGCAGATGGGATAATGGAGATGTAACTCCTCCTATAAATCCAACGTTTACTTTTAACCCTGTCAAGTGGGGCCAATAATAAATAAGTATATAGGTACCCACCTAGGCAGTTTTGAACACTAATCGTTCTGCATTAGGGAACCCTCTTTTTGAGCACTTTCTCCCTTTCTTCTTATTTCTTTTTTCAAAAAAACGAAAAAACAAGCGTAACAACCTGAGTGTTGGTCTGCACCAGGGTGTGCTAGCGGCCCTATGATGAAGCATGCCCCTACATAGTGGGTGAGGGCAGTCTTAAAAAAACCCTTGGGCTTTTCCAAAAGGTTTTGGTGTTTATTGGTTTATTTGTTTTCCTTTTTTCCTTTGTGTCCTCCCTTTCATATATCTATTATATTACAGAAATCTGGATAGTAAATTAGCAGCTGGTTTCTGCTCTTCTCTTCTAGTGAGGACTACTGTAAGAGGGACAGAACCAGCATGAAAAGGAAAGAAGGTCAGCACAGAGAGAGCAGAGGATTATTCAATAGACTCTTGCCTGAGACACCTCCTTGTCCGTGGTGAGAATCTCTTTGGAAAAGAAGCAAAGGGTGTTCTTCCTGCAGCTGTGAGTAGATTGGTCATCACCTTGCAAAAAGATCTCTACAAAGAAAGTGAGGTTCTGATATTGTACCCAAGACTGCTATATCACTACACTGATGAATGATGGTTCAACCTGGTATGTCCTGAGGCTTCTAAATGATAGTCACATGTGCTACTGTAGGAGCTGGACACTGTGACATAGCAATATTTGAGTCTGAGTAGCCTTACAAACAGGAACAGTGGGAATCAGCATGTCTCCATAAATGCTATATAGCAAAAACTTGAGAGCACGATTAGGAATAAGCATGTCTCCATAAATGCTAAATAGCAAAAACTTGAGAGCATGATTCAGACACCAAAGGAGGCTGGAGGAGGTAAATCACTCCTGAACATCTGCACTGATCAGACACATGGTGATCCAAAAAAGATGGAAAATTCGAGATCTAGCCACCCAGTGCATTCTCCACTGGGAGGTTTTCACAGTTCGTCACATACCACTGTAACATCGAAGATTGTTGCCACAGAGGGTCCTGCAGCTGCGGACACTGCTGAAAGATTGAGCCACATATTGCTGCAACAAGAGATACTCGTGCAGCACTAAAAGCAAAGATTGACACTCTAGTGTTTGATGTAGGGTTAACTTGGAGCGGATCAGAAGAAACTGGCAAGTTTAGAATTAGAAGCTGAAACAAAACTGACAATGATAAAACCTTACTGAGCCCAGAGGAAGCACTTTGAGTAAAAATCCTATTTCTTTAAATACTGGGCCAAAGCTGCAGAAAGAAGAGCTTGGAGGAGCAAAAAACCGATTGTGGATCTCCTTGAATAAGCTGGGAACCCAAGCACTGAGCTGTTTTTGGAAGAGTAACGTAGCACAACAGTTGTAACCAAGACCTACTAAGTTCTTCTCAGTTGAACTGACACACAGAATCCTGGTATCTTCATTGCCACCCAGAGCACCAATCGCACCTTTAATTGCTAACTGTTAAACTACAGCGACAGAGACGTCATCCTGCAAAAATGTGTGAGGCATGCACACTTAGGCCTTATGCCCAACACCCAAGGATATCATGCTTCACTACCAGCCAGTGCCAGTAGGGAGTGGTAGAGAGGCTGTGACAGGTCCCATGAATCTCCACAGCAGAGCAGTGCCGGAGAGGAGAACAGCTCTCATCTGCGCCTCGTCCTTCTGACTCCCTCCCTGTTAGCGTTGCTGGCTTACTGTCACTTTATTTATAACTGAGGTACAACATTTTGAAATAAAAATGTGTATTTTGGATTTGTTTAGCACACTAGATAACTTCACTGCACAGAGTGGCCTTCATTGGATTTGATAGTCAACAACACCCCTTCTAAAGTGATGATTTTATTAATGACTCAAGAGCAAAGTCAGCTATCTTGTGCCTTCTGTATAAATCTTTACTGTTATAGATAGAACAACATTATTGTCTAGTAAGCAATATACAATTGAAATATTTGTACAGTGTGCATCTTGAACTGATTTATTTCAAGGCGGTCTCAAATGGTATGCTCATGGAAAAGGAAGCCTAGAGAGAAAATTAACTGCCTTGGGTTACACAGTTTGGTCAGGCTGCGAAGCTAGGATTGAAACCGGTTTTGTGCAATTATGGCACTGCATGGCTATCACATTTTTTCATCGTCTGCTTTGATTCCATTTTTATTATTGGGGCAAATCCGTTGTCTTGTAACTCCTATATAAGGTTTTCATTGTTGTTATAGCTGGAGCAACAATATGGTCTATTAAACCATATACAAGAATGTATTTTGTACAGTGTGCATCCTGAACTGAATCGTCTCAAGGTACTCTTAAATGTGATGATAATTGAAAAGGAGTAACAATGAAGAAAAGCAATTTTCAGGGTCACATACTTTGGTAAAGCTTGGAAACCAGACTCTGTTGGTCAGGGCACCACAACTAGGTTTTGACTTGGATTCCACCAAAGTTTCTGACTAACCTGTATTGCTTACACAATTGGCGATGCAGAAGTACTGATTTTTCCTGATAACTGTCTGGAGATGCAACAACAAAAGAGAATGTTTCTGGAAGTTAAGAAATGACTCCCTTAATCACACCTCAAATACATGTTATAATTCCAAGCAGACCTGAAAGTCCTCAACAATAGGAAATCTCAATTTTTCATTGATGCATCAGCAGAGTGGACATGGGATGAAGCACTGACAAACTGTGGAAGACCCATGCATTAATCCCAATACAGGCCAAGATTGTGATCACAAGGTAGAAGAAAACCACAGTTACTCGGCATACCATCCTCTACTCTGGACATGCTGAGAGAGTTGCTGCAGCAGTAGCCGCAATTCATGAATTCTTGAGCTCGATTGGCACTAGTGATTCAGGAGACAGCTCATTGGTAACTGGTGGTGACACAGACATGCCAGGAAACTTCCCTGCAGGTGAGACTAGTGGCTGTGGCAGAATATTTATGCACAACTATATCAGACCATTGCCTGCTACTCGTTACTCTACCCATGAGCATTCCACATGGAAACTGACGGCGGTAGAGCTGCAAAATGCAGCTTTTCGGGCGGATTCTGAGCCAAAGTGGATTATTATAGAGAAAAGTAAGAGAAATCTGGTAGCGTGCTGACAGACTAGAAAGTGTTGTGTTATCATTTGTCACTAATTGTTGATGAAACTAACATTAGAACCAGAAATGTCATATTATAACAGCTAAACCTGTTTAATGTGTAGTAAATACAACATTTGCCGGGGTACCAATTTCATATCCAAGTATATGACATCCCAGGTAATGGTTTGGTGGAGAGATTCAACCAAACCTTGAAGGGCATAATCAAGGGTATGACAGAACCCGTGAGGCATAAGTGGAACGTCCTCTTGCCATGCCTTCTCTTTGCTTACAGGGAGGTACCGCAGAAATGAAGGAAGTGACACGCTTAGGGCCACCCGGGTCACCACTGACCACCTCTCAGCATTTCATACCAAATGAAGAGTCGGAGAGACAGTGGAGAATATAAACCAATAACTGTTTATTCGTATACACTCAGAGTGGAGCCCCCTCTGCAGTCTCTGGGTGTGCTACAGAGGGAACTGAAAATCAGAAAGCATAGAGATACATTATGTACATTTCATGATTGGTTGAAAACACGCCCACAGTGGAATTTTCCAGGCACATGCAGCTGGACAGTAAGATACAAAAAATAGTTTCTGCTCTCGTATCTCACGCAACTCAGCACAGTCCAAGGCCGTTGCACCCTGAGCTGTGATCAAACTACCAGACAGGTGGGAGAGGGCCTTTAACTAATGGGAAAGCTATGCACTGGCATTAACAGTTCTTCATTGCAGAAACGAAACTCAGCAAAGGGCATTTCTCAGAAATAGCAAAAGATTAGTTTCGATCATCTTTCAAAATGGAGTCTGAATAGAAAATGGTGCAGCGAATGATAACTTACACAGGGCACTGTGTAAGCATTAACGGGTCTAATCTAACAGACCCTCCTTTTAGCATGAGCTAAAAACATTTTCTAATATGCGAAAATAGGAACAAAGCAGACAGCATCATTATAACAGCATCAATACGTCAAAAGTTAATAGAGCATCAGGAGAAATGCAATTGGGGTAAAACTAAGTCTAGGCGGTGAACTCCGTTCCGCTCGCGGAGTTTGTTGAGTTTTCCGCATTCTGCGTTACGCGGAGCTCGCGGAGTTCACAAAACCTCCGCTTCACGTTGCGGAGCAGAGTTTTTTCCTCGTTCGCGTTCTATCATCGTCAAGTTGGCGAGCGAGGAAAATCCACCTCCCGGCTAGATATTTCCTTGTTCACAATCGTCAACATCAGATTGGCGAGCGCAAGCGTGGAAAATCAACCTCCTGGCGAGATTTCCCAACGCGGGGGTCAGATTTCTCATTGCGAGTGGTCTCGTATGTTCGCGACCGCTCGCGTTGAGAAACCGTCCGTTCGCGTTGAGAAAGCTGCCGCTGGAGTAAGAATCTACTCGAGCGGCAGAAAGGAAACATCGCCCGCTTGCACTGTGCTGTTCGCGATGGTTGCACAGTGAGGTCAAGCACCTGGCACTGAAAATCACCGCGAACGGCATTTATCTAACGCACTCTGCTGCTTGCGGAGCTCCGCGTAGCGCGGCAGAGTTTTTTTTGCACTTTGTGGAGTTCTGCCTAGCAGAACTACGCAAACTACGCCCAGGCTTAGTTAAAACTATGGGCACTCTTTACAATCAACATCAGAAAGTGGAACAGCAAGGAGGGAGGAATCCTCAAATATTCCCTCATCAATATTCATAAGGTCATCTATGTCCTCCTGGAGCATCATAGCGCAAATTGTAACATGGGCTGATATTTTTTCTTTGGGCATAAAAACAGTGGCACAATAAGAACAACAAGAAGGAAGACATTGAATGAGGACACAACAGAGCACTAATACCACAATAAGGCAAATCAGTTGTTGAAGAATCCAACCCCAACTGCCGAAAAGAGACCAACTCCAATTACCACTTTTCATTCCTTGAACATTGTCAATAATATCCATAATATGTTGTGCTATATTCTTTTCCATATTTTTTATACCAACCACGCACTGGTCGCCGACCACTGCGCATACACCACCACTCTTTGCTAAGATGAAATCCACTGCATATCTAGTCTGTTCTGAATACACCCGCATACTTTCTAACTGGGTAGTGATATCGAGCAAAGCTGCCACAGTAGTGTTGGATAGTATTTGTAGCTTACATCCAAAATATTCCCGAGCTTTCTCACCCCTGGCCATGGCAGTACCACCCAGTGTAAAGATGGAGGAGAGGATGTATTCAAATGTAATTCCATTGCTATAGCTATTTACTTCCAAATCTGTTACTCCTTCGCAGAATTTGTTTGTTAAGGTCCCTTTTACCCATCTCGTTTTGGGTCGAGCATATTTACATGGAACTCCCAATGGCAACACTATCCCAAGAGCTACATCATCGGTGCCATTGTGGACATTGGAATAAGACCCATTAGACAGAAAGAGGAACCTTGGGTGTGCATATACCGGCCCCTGATAGTCCACTGCAGCTTATTTGAAGTTCATTCCCAAAGTGCTCTGATCATTTTTATTCACCAAGGGGACTGTATTTCTAAACAATATTATCCCTGAACAATTAATATACAGTGAAGTGTCAATACTATTCACTATGGGGCAACAAGCAGGATAATAACCAGCCTCCCGGAGTACTGTCAACTCTTTGTAATGCCAACCCACCAATGTTATATTCTGCGCTTCCATATAAAAGTTATCACAATATGTATTGTGATCACAACCTGGATAACCCATTCCTTGTGGCTTTTTATGATACAGACCTGGCCCAGGATAACCAAATCCAAACAGTCCCCTTACTACTGCAAACTGAGATGGTCGGGTGTACGTATAATTCACAAGTGACAAAGGGTACGCTGTCCAAAGGCTAGTGACAGACGGGTGGGATGACAGGTGGTCCCTTTCCCAAAGAACCTCTGATGTGTGTCCACAAATACATTACTCGGGTCAGCCCTTTTATTGCATCTTGGGAAAATGTTTTACCCTTACTACGTGTGGGTACACTGTATGCATCCTCCAAAAACCACAATACCCCACATAGGGGCCGATTCCGATTCGGGCCGGAAAAATCTCCGTCCGAGCCGGACCCGGAGAGATTTCCGACCGAATAGGACTCTGGCAGTCCGACCGAACGAGTACGATGCGCACGCATGCTATCGGACTCGATTCGGTCGGACTCCCATTGAAGTCAATGGGAGCAGGGCGTACAACGCGTACGCGGGCTCCCATTGACTCAATGGGTGCGAGGCGAACAAGGGCGCCCCCTACAGCGGGTACGCCTCGAAGTGCATCGCGCCGTACATGCACAGGTAGGGGGGACCCATGGGTCCCCCCTGTGTGCGCCTCGCGCGGGTACGCGTACAGGGGGGTCCGATGCGGACCCCCAAAGTCCGGCTCCGACAGCTCTTTCTAGCCGGACGGCGCGAGTCGGTCGGACTGCTCGCGGTGCGCATCGTACTTACCCGGCCGGAAAACGACTCCATTGCGCGAGGCGATCCATGTCCGTCCGAGTCGGTCGGAGCGTGTTGGACCCGCGTCCGAGTCGGTCGGCGATTTCGCGGGCGCATGCATCGTACTCGCTCGGCCGGACCCGCGTCCGAATCGGTCGGGAAACAGGGCTCCGAATCGGATCCGGTTAAACCGAATCCGATTCGGAGCACTACCGGCCGAGATCGGAATCGGCCCCATAGTGTTATTATCACCATTATCAGAAAAGCAACACATGCAATTTTACTCTGCTTTGACCAAATCACAGTACGTTGTACAGTGACAATTGGCTGCTCCTCCTCATGAACTTTCCTGCCAAAAGGATGCATAGTGAATTTGAAAGAAAGAAATGCAAAGAAAATATGAATGCTCCCAGTGTCCGTCAGAGCCTCACTGGCACAGGCTCCTATTGCCCATCGCGCCAAAGGCAAGCCCGTCTGCGCCCGTCCGTGCCTGGTCCGAGACTAGGTCTAAAACCCCTGGTCCATGCCAGACTGACACTCTGGTTTATTCCAGAGAAGCATTATTAAAACTTAATAACACAGCCTCTGCCTCCCACTGCATACTGCCGTTGGCCTATGACACCAATTCAGCTTGTCCATGCAGTTTCAAACTACCTCTAGCCCAACAGATCAAGTCTCGCCACTCTATACATAAGACACCTCATTTTAGTCCCCACAATCATGTCAAACTTATAACAAGGCCCCCAAACAATAATATTAGTAAAACATACTTCATGAATAAGGACAAACAAACGAATAAGGACTTTCAGTTCCTTAGTACGAATTGTCGCTCTCTTTCCAAACACAAATGTGACATTTTTGACTTACTAACCAGCGAGCAACCCGATGCTTTTTTCCTAACTGAAACCTGGCTTAATGAAAGCTCTGATCCAGATGTTGCTGCCGCCCTACCATCTAACTACACCATTGTCCGGAAAGATAGAGACAACCAAGTAGGCGGCGGAATAGCTATTATCTTTAAAAACAACTATCAATGCAAACTGGTCAATCTACCACTTGAGAACTGTGAAGCAGCACTTTTCAAGTTGTTTTTGACCCCTCATGTCACTTTCACTGGCATTCTTGCATACCGCCCTCCGGGGTCTGCGATCTCCTGGGCAGCATCCTTCCCTGAATTTATTGCCCCTTTTCTGCTGAATACTTCTAACTTCTCTATCCTAGGCGATTTAAACTTACATTTAGATGATTCAGCATGTAAAACCAGCGTAAATTTTATATCAGACATGGAAGCTTTTAATATTCACCTTCACAACTCTGGTCCCACGCACAGAGGAGGTCACTTATTGGACCCGATTTTTTCAAATCTACCTGACCTGCACTGTTCCCCGGCACTTCCGTTGTGTTGGACTGACCATTATATTATTAAATTTAGCGTAAGATTCCCAGTGTACTTTGGCTCTTCCGTTCCCACTCAGAAGTCCTCTTCCACGAACTGGAAAAAACTGAACACCACCGTTTTAAATGAACTTCTTCACTCTCATCCACCGGTGTCTAAATATACGGTGGGCACACTTGCCGTTTCAGTGCAAGACTGGCTTCTGAAAGCCATTGACACCTGTCTTCCTGCTTCCTTAAAAAGAAATTCTAATCACCGTATCCCGGCTCCGTGGTACAATGAAGAATTAAAAACTGAAAAAGCCAAATGTAAAGTTTTGGAAAGGAAATGGAGAAGGGACTACGCCTTAGAATCAAAAAATATCTATAAAAAAGCAACTAAAGCTTATCACAAGCTATGCAAATCAGCTCGTGCAAATTATGTATCTTCCACCATTACCAATGCTAGGAATTCCTCAAAAACTTTATTCAATATGGTGAAAGAGTTGGCAGGTTCAAAAATACAATCCAAACCTCCCCCTTTAGATAAAAAACAATGCGACGAGCTGGCCAACTTCTTTGTGCAAAAAGTTGTAGATATCCACTCGGAAGTAGCTAATAAACATATGGATGGCCTCCCCCTAAAGCAATCTGATACCCATTCTCAATATACACCTCCCCTGATCCCAAGGGCTGTGTCCCTTTCCAATCAGACTCCCATGATCACATCATCTCCAAACTGTTTGCACTCATGGCCCCTCATCAACCTCGATTCTTTCAACAAACTTTTACATAGCATCAAATCTGGGTCACCTAGGGACCCTCTACCTATCTCGGTGCTCCAACAATTATAGTCGTCATCCCTGCAAATCATCATGGATCTTCTGAATCTCTCATTAGAAGAAGCGCTAGTTCCATCTGAATGGAAACACGCTATGGTGCTTCCTCTTCTAAAAAAGGCCAATGCCGATCCTGCTGTGTTATCGAACTATCGACCTCTTTCATTACTTCCGGCCTTTTCTAAGATCCTTGAGAAGCACATTTACTCCCATTTTTCATTCTTTGTTGAAACTCAAGGTGTACTTCACTCATCACAATCAGGTTTCAGAGCGGGTTTCTCTACTGAAACTACACTATTGGGAGTCACGGAAAGACTACGGCAACATCTGGATGATGGAGAGACAGCTGCCCTCATCTTATTAGATTTAAGCGCGGCTTTTGATACCGTGTCTCACTCCATCCTTGCAAATACTCTGAGGTCATTAGGTATTTGCGGTCCGGCCCTTAAATGGCTAATTTCATTTCTGGCCGACCGTACCTTCCAAGTCTTTTCTGAGGAGGCCAGCTCTGAAATCTATGCATCACCGTATGGAGTCTACCAAGGCTCCGTTCTTAGCCCTCTGCTCTTTAATTTGTACATGAGGCCTCTAGCTGCAGTAGCTGAAGAGGCAGGTCTGACTTTGCTATCCTATGCAGATGACTCTCAAATCATCTTCTCCCTTTCTGCAGTGAGAACAAATGGGCAGTCCCCTCTTCAATCTGGCCTGAGAAAAATTGCATTCCGGATGCAGTCGAACTGTCTCAAATTAAATGGGGGGAAAACGGAGGTGCTCATCCTTGGCAAAGACAAGGATCTTTGGAGCCCACAACATTGGCCATGTGAGATGGGAGTCTTGCCTCAGCCCGTCTGCCAAGTTCGTAACCTGGGCCTTACCATCGATGACTCGCTATCAATGCGCGCCCAGGTGGTGAAGGTAGCCGCCACTTGCTTTTCCATCCTCAAGTGGCTCAAGAAGATCATTTGGATGCTACCTGAGGCCACCAAAAGAACGGTAGTCCAAGCTCTAATTACATCAAGACTGGACTATGGTAATGTTCTTTATCTCGGCGCTAACAAAGAGGTGACACGCAAGCTGCAGATGGTCCAAAATTCTGCAGCCCGACTTCTCCTCCAATTACCTAGGACCGCCTCTGTTTCCAACCATTTGCGAGACTTGCACTGGCTCAGGGTGGAAAATCGAATTTGATTCAAAGCTCTGACATATATGTTCAAGATCAAAACTGGAACTGCACCACACTACTTACGTTCCCTAGCCAAACTGTATGTTCCATCGCGCTGCTTGCGCTCATCTTCTCACGGAAGGTTCTCTGTTCCCAGATTTAGGCTTTCTCGAATGGGAGGGCGCTCTTTTTCCTTCCTTGGTCCTTCACTCTGGAATACCCTTCCCATTGCCATCCGGAACGAAACAGTTTATGTTCAATTTCGTAAGGCATTAAAGGCCTGGCTCTTTAACAAATAATTTTGCTACTAAGTCTCAATATCTGGTCTTTGTTTTTGCCTGGCGCCGGGAAACCCTTTTTGGGTAGCTGTTGCGCCTTATAAATTGAATAAATAAATAAAAATAAATATGCAATAGACCTACATCGGTATCACCAGTGGCCCATAACGTAGGGAGTACTTGATCAAATTCAGGTGGAAAGGGAGCATCTTTAGATAAACACTGTCTAGTACCTGCGTCCGGGCCCATTGAAATATAAACACCGTCTGGGGAACAATAGATAATAGCATGCAGCTTCTTTAATAAGTCCAAACCCATTCTTACCACAATTAGATGTTAAAAGAAATGGAGAGTCCACAGTAAAAGGACCAATGGTAAGAGCAAGGGGGCGTGAAATGGGGCTTACAACCGGTACTCCTGAACAACCCACCTAAACATTATTATAGCCAGACAGGGGCACCCCAGGGACCAGGTGTCGGGCAATGGAGTATTTGAACTGGTCCCGTACCCTGTCCATGGCTGTCCTAGCTGTAAGACATCCCTGTCACATCATCAATATCATAGTCCTCATTGTAGTACTGCCTGTCCCTAGCGTCATCAAAATAATTGTCAGAACGGTCTACAGGGGCAGTAGTATGTTGCTGCCTATTGGTCCTGCGGCCCCTGTTTCCGGAACCTCGTCCTCGAGTGTACGACACTTTTTGCAAAAGTACGGGGCACTGGCTGCGCCAGTGACCTTCCTCTTTACAATACGCGCACTGATTCTGCCCCAAAGGTGTAGTTGGAGGCAGTCTAGTATGAGGAAGCTGTTGTTGGGGTACCCGTCCCCTGCTGTTATCTCAATATGCTTGTTGCAGTAATACCTTGGTCTTCAGATCTTTATGTTTTTTGTCATTTTTGTCCTTCTCTTCATTAACCCTATGCTCATAATATTTGCCTGTATTTAAGATCACAGAGGGAGAAGACGTAGACCAAGTGCTCTCAGACGACTGGAGTCTGGACATTATTTCGGGGAGGAGATTAGTGACACACCTATCGACAAATAAACTCCGACTCCTCCCTCTGTAGACATATCCTGCCCACTGTAATCCAGGAACATTTCTTCAAACCTAGTGAAGAAATCAGACACACTTTCATCTTTCTTCTGCCAACAGGCAGTCAATCTGTCCCAACTAACTTTCTTGAGCGGAATAATAGTATGCATGTACGCAAGCTCTTCAAGCTGGAGACAGGCCGGTAGGGCTGGGGCCAAGGCGGTTGTCGTCTTCAAGCTTTGCTGCTCGGCGTCTTCTTTGTCCTTCTTCTTCATAGGTTGCAGGCATCTGAGGATCAAGGTTCAGGGGTGCCACTAAATACTGAATTTAGGGGCGTTACAGGTACGAGCAGATGGTAGCCAATGGGCTACTTGCCTTTTAGTGTGACTACACCCTTTGAATACCCCCTCCCTTTGGGGAAGGGGCATCCACAATCCTGAGTGGGCGGAATCCTTCCATTCAAGATGGAAGATTTCCTAAGGAGGGGGTCACCTCAGTCCAGGGCACATTAGGGGTGGTCCTGGCAGAGAGGGCACACACCGCTCCTGATTACTAATTTTCCCGCCGACCTTGCTGCCAAAAGTGGGGCTTGGTCAGAGGGGTGGGCATCTCTACTGGCTAGAGAGGCCCTGGCTAGCATTACAAAGGGCAGGAAGCCTTTGAGGCTCACCGCCCTGAATGCGGTTCCTGCTTGGGGATAGGTGTGAAGCACCTCCACCCCAAGCAGCCTTTGTTCTTGACCTAAGAGAGCACAAGGGCTCTCACCTCATGGATTCAGAAACATGAGTGTGTTGCAGGCTGGTGCAGACCAATCAGCTGCACACTAGTGGGTTAGTCGTTTTTCAGGGGCCATCTCTAAGATGCCCTCTGAGTGCATTTTGAAATAAATCCAATACTGGCATGAGTATGGGTTATTGTGCTAAATTCTTAGCATTCAGTAAAGCCATCATGGAGTTGTGGAGTTCGTAATGACAAACTCCCAGTCCATGTACTCATTATGGCTTCACTGCACTTACAATGTCTATGAATGGTCTTAAACACTGTAAGGGCACATTGCTCAAGCAACTATGCCCTCACCTGTGGTATAGTGCACCCTGCTTTAGGGCTGTGAGGCCTGCTAGAGGGATGACTTACCTCTGCCACAGGCAGTTGTAGGTAGGCATGGCACGCAGGGATGTGTGCCTTGTCAACTTTTAAGTATTGTCTGCACCAAAACACACAGTCTGCAATGGCAGTGTGCATGTGTGTGGTGAGGGATCTCTGAGGGTGGCACAATACATGCTGCAGCCCTTAGAGACCCTCTCTGGTCTCAAGGCCCTTGGTACCAGTAGTACCTTTTACAAGGGACTTACATATGGGCCAGAGGTATGCCAATTGTAGAAACAAAGGTACAATTTTCGGAAGGAACACAGGCCCTAGGAACCTGATTGGCTGGGACCCAGGACACATTCAGTCAAAGTGCATCAGAAATCTGGCAAAAAAGGGGGGGGTTACTTCAACAGAAACCCACTTTCCTACACTTTGCTACTGGTTAGAAGGGGTAAAGTGCACAGCGTTCTATAGCCACCAAAAATAGGGCTCATGAATGCTATGAAATGAGCTGCCACTATATCTGTGTGAGTTCAATTTGTGATTGGAAGTTTACAATGTGCCATGATTAAGAGCTATAGAGCTCAGGCCAAAGGCCAGGGTTGGTCTGGGAACTTTAAACAGCCCTGACAAAAATCATTAGTTCAGCCCCCACGTGCAGACGTGCTAATGTGCACTAGAACCAGAGCAACTCTTTCAAGCTGCCGCCGGGATCATGTAATGTGCACCACCACGCCTTGAGGCCAAAACTAGCCTCCAAGTGTCAAAACCAGCCTCCAGGGGCTCCAGCCTTTCAGGGGATTGCCCACTTGCCCGGCTGGACAGTCCAGCCAAGCCAAAGTCAGAGAAAATGTCTCACATTGACCGTCAGTGGTTCATGTAGGGGTTCAGAACACATGCTGATCCAATCCTTGGCCTATCTGTAGAGCGCATAGAGACCAATGGTCAGGTGTGCAAGGTGTAAATTTGATTCTATGTGAAAGTGTGTGAAGGAGGTATATAACTATTTAAATATTGCTATGGCAAGAGATAAAGAAAATGAAGTGCTTACAAGTGAATGGAGGATGAAAGAGGAAGGAGATGCAATGAAGTAAGATCAGCAGGGTCAGGCTGGGACAAAAAATAGGCCCAGGCCCAAAAATAAAAGTGACCCCCATTAGCGAACAAGATAGCTGAAAAAGTCGCCCACATTTGTAAATCAGTCAGTTTTGAATGCGTAAAGGCACGCTGAATGGGTCTTTTGCAAGGTATGGGAGACCGCATGCTTTTGTGTTTGCTGCAGGCAGTGCTTGTGACAAAATCAGTGAAATCAACAGAAACAAACTATCCCACTTGGCCTTAAAACAGGGCCACAAACTGCTAAAACAACGGCCTACACACTGATCTGTGAGATCAGCTCATTGGGCACTGCCTGATTGACCTAGAGGCCAGCCCGACCCTGATGTGCAGGGGAGAGTTAAAAGAGGGTGCTGAAGAGGAAATACATGATGTATGAGATATACAGATGGAGTGTTTCAGAAAGATATCTAGAGAAAAAGAGCATAAGAGTCTAACTGAGAGAAAGCAGAAAGAAGGAGAGTGTCAAGGAGAACTGGAGTGATTGAGACACTCTGAAGACCACTACCTCTTCCACAAACCTTAAAAATGTTTAATTTATAGCATGCTTATAATGTTTAAATTAATTTATGAGTTTGTCCATCCATCCGTCTATCTATCTATCTATCTATCTATCTATCTATCTATCTATCTATCTATCTATCTATCTATCTATCTATCTATCTATCTATCTATATCTATCTATCCATCCATCCATTCACCCACCCACCCACCCACCCACCCATCTATCTATCTATCTATCTATCTATCTATCTAAAAAGCAAAAATGTTTGACTTGAATCATTAGCTTGATGTAACCTATAAAATATACTTCAGTCCTGTATTAGTTTGGTTTTCTGGCATTATTTTCTTTGAAAGTTTATTTTCACTTTGTGATTTTTTTTTCGTGGTAACCTTTAAATGAGAAATGGTTCGGGATCGCCTCTGCTCATATTGGTTTCTACAGTCTCTGTTGTGCTGAACTTCTGAGGCTTGAGAGCTGTGCTTCACTACATGACAGGTTTGTCATGGTACTGAATGAACCCAAAAAGGACTTTAGTTTGTGCTCAAAGTGTCCCCTCATGTCCAGTGCTGTCCCTGTGTACTTCCTGAACCAAGTAACAGTGAGCCTTGATTGCTCGATATTGCAAGTTTTGGAAGACCAGTGTGTACAACTCTGGTATCCAAATGGAATAAAATAGTCTTACGCGTTGAAACAAAAATAGTAAATGTCAGTACCCATGCATACTACCCAGTAACCACCTTCTGCCAAAAGACCCACAGAAAATGTAGGTAGTTTTCTAAAATAATGTTTCATACAAACTCTAATAAGGTGGGCAAGCTCCTGGGGCGGTCAGACAACTTTATCAATGCAACTAGGATATCTGACATCTAATCTTAGCCTAACCCTTTCACCTAAATATGTTGGAAATAAACACTGCATCCTAAAGCTGACTAGGGCCCTCAATACTATTTCCACGTTAAGGCCAATCCCTTGCCTTGGCCACAGAATCACTGCTATCCCAGTTATGGTCCGGTAGACTAAATGGACACTTAGGAATCAGGAGCAATGGTTTTAATCCTGGCCTCCCATGTGGCCAAATTAGGTGATCTTGGGCAGTCTTGAGATATAAGCACCTACAAGGTGGCAACGACAAATGCCTTTTCTTCCTCCCCACCTTCATGGATCAGTAGCTTATACGGGGCCATCCCATCAACATTTTTTTAGTCTGCCCTATATATTTCTTAGCAAGTTTAAGATCTTGTAGCATTCTTTTATTGATTTTATAATTGTCAAGTTACAAGCATAATTGCACTGATATCTTTTTGTAATGTGATTCTCCAGTCTCTGTGAATGGTGCAAGGTCAATAGTGCATTAACAATTGAATGCTTGAAAGAAATAAGGCTGCCTCACTTTTTTAGGAACCACTTTTTATTTTTAAAGAAATAGTTTCTCATTAGATGCTTGCAGAGATTTGTAGCTGAGATGCAGTTTCTGGCCATCGGTCACGAGAGGTTGTATGACAGAGGTGTGCATGGCTAAACCACGCGTGCCTCTACAACGCTGCCCCAACAACGAATGCGCCTGAACAACGCACTCCTTTACCACGCATTTTCGTGGTAAAGGAATGACTGGTAAAGGGATGTGTGATAAAGATCACACCCCAGCCCCCCACCCTGAGCCCTAAAAACTACCTCAACCCCCCAAACCCCTAAAACTACCCAGACCCCCCTCTGAGCCCTAAACACTACCCCGACCTCCTGAACCCCTAAACACTACCCCAACCCCCTCCGAGCCCTAAAACAACTTTGACCCACCTTGAGCCTTAAACACTATCACAAGCCCTAAACACTACCCTGACCCCCCCAAGCCCTAAACACAACCCGACCCCTTCTGAGCCCTAAACATTACTCCGAACCCCCTGAGCCTTAGACACTACCCCGATCCCCTTGAGCCCTAAACACTACCCCGACCTACCCTGAGCCCTAAACACTACCACAACACCCCCTGAGGGATAAACACTACCTCAACCCCCACCTGAGCCCTAAAAACTACTTCGACCCCCAAACCCTAAAAACTACCCCAACCCTAAAAAACTACCCCTCACCGCCCCAAAGCCCAGCCCCACTTAACACATTGTGTCCTCTTCTGATCCTTCCTCTTCCTGTGCAGGCCTTTTCCAGCATCTAGACCGTGCGCTGCCTTAACCACGCATATGCGTGGTTAAGGCAAGCTTGGTTCCGCTTGCAGGGAAACAGCATGTGTGGCTCAGCCCGCGTTATAAAGGCCGTTTTTCGTCATGAGACCATGGCTGACCATTAGTCCTGAGATGGAAAATCAGAATCTCCTGGTGCTGTTCATTATTGCACAGTAATACAATAACTAAAGATCTCCACAATGGCCTTCGATTTAGCAAACAAGTCTTGGAAACAATCCATAACCATACAGAGTGACCACAGGGTGTTCCAGGCCACGTGGGTAGAAGAGTACTTTTTTGTAGAGTGTTTGCTTTGCAATGAGAAAGGAAATGAACTTACAACGTATAACTTGCAGTGGCACAATAAAACCCAATATTCCGAATAAACCAAGAACTTCCCATTGAAGTCAAAACTGCATTCTGAAAAGTGGTAATGTTAAAGCAATGTCTTCTTTCCCAGCAGAAGCTCTTCCTTTTTCAAATGAAAGAATCTGAGGTTGTCACAGAAGCATCATTCAAAATATGATATTTTTGGCCAAACATAAGAAATCATACAGAGGCACAGCTAGTTAAGAAAGTTTCCTTTTGCAGCAGACATTTTATTTTAAAAGTATAGTAATAAAGCCAACATTTTAAAGGAAATCAGTACATTGCAGCTATTAGATTCCATTTGTGCATGAAGAATAGAGGCAATGGGCGAAAACGTTCAGGCAGTGAAGATCAAAGAAGTGTTGCGGTTTTTCAGCATTGCCATAGATGAGTCATCGAATATAGGTGATGTGACTCAGTTATTAGTCTGAGTGAGGTATTTGGAGCAACCAATTAATCCCCAAAAAGTGTTCCTGTGCATTTTACACTTCAGGGGCACACAAGAGAAGAAGATATGCTGAACGGCATCTGTAGCTTCTTTTTAATCCATCACATAACATGAAACAGTTTTGTCAGATTCACCACAAATGGAGCTCCTGCCATGGTAGGTCATGAGAGAGGCTTTGTATCTCAGTGCGCCTCCTGAGAGCTTTTTTGACTCTGTAATACGGTGCGGGCGCAGAGGCAAAGGGATTCCCTCATTTGCAAGGGTCACACCCCCATGCACATGAGGGAATGCCTCCTTGAGGCTGGTGCTTTATGTGCGCCAGCGCTATTGGTATTTCCAGAACTCTTCTGGTTCCCTCCCCAAAAAAGATGCTTTGAGAACTGAATTGTGCTCTATGTCAATCAGCTCCATTTATGCTTGCGCCCTTTTCAAGCCAATAAGTTTGACAACTTCAAGATTTCTTGCGTTCACCATCCAGGGGGTTTCAATTAGTCTGAACAAGGGCTGAGAGCCTTGAGTTGAGAAAATTATCTTTTGTTTTCTCCATAGAATTCCTCACAACATGCACGATGGCTCACTATTGACAGCATTTCTTGAGCATTTGCAAACATTTGTATTATAGCCAACAGTTTTTGAAAGTGGGTGAAATCCATATCTTCCAGGGGCCGTTTTACATAAAGTGCCCTGGGGGCACGATGGGCGTTTGCACCCGCTTTGCGTGCCCCGGGGGCACTTTGGTATTACAGAAGGGGCCGCTGGCGCTTGAAAGACCCACAAAGTAATTTGTATGTTAGGGTAAACGTATGAATGGAAAAGTTCATTTTTCACAATGCGTGTGTTGAAATATAAACTCAGAAATGAACTTGCTGACTTTAATCTGGACCAACTCTCAAGACTTGCAGGTTGTGACATTGTTCCAGATTACAAGACATTAATAGAAGACATGAAATGCAAAATAAGTTCATAATATCTCTGTCTCTAACTTATCTATCTATCTAACTTAAGAACCTGTTAAAGATCTGTTGCATTGGGCCCATGTTGAATATTAGATTAATGAGCATCGCTATGCAACACCTATTGACATTGCTGTTTTGTTCGACAATTAAAAACATATTATCAAAATGTCAATAGCATGTGCTTTTTTCTGTGTACATATTTTAGAAATATCAACCAAGTCTATGCACTTCTTCCTCAGGAAATGTTTGAAAGCTTCCTCTTGTAGTTGGGATTTCATATCAATCTGCTTTTGAAATACAACATTTTTAGTAATGTTTTGGAAAGGCATGGATTTTTTTCTGTATACTCCAACCCCATGGCTGCGCTCCCTCCTACCCGGCCCCCTCCGCTCATTGGGTTGCTGCCCACGGTCACAAACCAGACTGTACTTTTGGTCTTCAACAAAATGTTTGTGAGTATGCACGCTCCAGAACATAGGATTTGCCTCAAGTCATTGCTATTTGCACCACCAACAACATAGGTTTCATTATAATCTGTTAACGTCCAAAAACCCATTACTTGTACCCATTTGGTAAACAAATCTAATGAGAATTGTTTTCTAGAAATATTAATGTCTGACATAACTGAGCCCTTGATGACCAAGCCTTCCACAGAACTATTTATGGTCAGTTTGTTATTCAGCTTAACCTTGGATTTGATCAATGAACAGCCACAAAGATTTGAGTTGAAAAAACAAACAAAAAAATGTGATATGAACTCTTAATCAGTATCACTCTACAGGCTCGTGGACTGATACACTTTGTGGAGTTTGTCTACATGTAGTTTAAAAAAAAGATTATACCTGATTTGGAAGCAATTGAAATTTGTTGTAGTACAGAAAATTATATGTCCAAATCAGTTTAGTCATGTTAGCACTACATAGTAAGATATTAAAATTTTAAACGTGGCCCAAGGTGAACTTCTTCATGAGTGGATCAATACACATTTCACTCAAAAAGGCTAGAAAAAATATGAAAGTGGAAAGTAGATGTTATGTACTTTTTGCCCTTGAAAAAATGTTTGAGAATTCCCTTGCTGTTGTAGTATCTTGCTTCCCTGGAGTAAGGTCTACTGACATACTTGTCTCGAGGATTGGCTGTTTGCCTTTGAGTTACAAAGGCACTGAAGAAAGTCTTAAAACCTGCTGCTGCAAACTAAATTGCGATGGTAGCATTGAAATCCTAGGGCACACTATGTCAGGTGGAAGAAAAAGAATAGATGCAAAAAAGGGGCGTGGTTGAGGGTTCTCGTGTGGCACTGCATCACTGCTGACTGCATTCACAACTTCAGCCAAAGAGCCAATGCTCTAATCATGGCAGACATCATAAGGAGGGCACCATTCTACTAATGCCACCTCTGAATGCTGCAAAAGAGCAGTGGGCAAAGAGGTAAGTGAGAGTGCACATTTTAGAACATCTTTGCACTCAAGTGCATTCTTGCACAAAAATACGCTGACAACTGGGCTATGTTAATCACACATATCAACGAGCCATGCTACACTGCATTAAATGTTACAACGTATATGTTACAAAATATTTTCTGCCCATTTAATACTCCTGGATTTTTTGCTTTTTTGATCACCCAGTTTTTGGACTTTTTATCGTGGGTGAGTCTCACTACTGTTGTCTCACCCATGGTAATCACACGATAAACAGACTGCGCGTGTTGACCACCAGTGTCCGACTTTTAAGATAAGGTGGCTGTGACACAGCTAAGGTAAGAGACACTTGGCTGGTTATCACATTTATACGTGTACACATACATGTGCACACATGTGTGGGCTGTGCTTGTACGACAACTGTCGTGCGCAGCCCAGTAACTGCGCACAGTTAGCTTGCAGAGGAGACTCTGCAGGGTGAGATATTTACTGTGGTAAACCTCATAATATTAGTGGGCACTCATAGGGAATATCAATATGGTTTACAGTTTTGCCAGCAGTGACACTTTATTATACACATGGAGGAAATCTGCCTTACAATGCAGTTTCACTTCCCTTATGGCTACAAAGTCCCATGAGGTATGAAACTGGTTTGGAAAGTGTGCAGCCAGTTCATAAACGCAGGTCCCAAGATCATAAATGTACACTTCATGGGTCGTCCTGAATTTGTATTATTCTCTGGGTCAGCTTAGGATCAGAGCCCAGGCCTTTTGTCACCCTGCTGGGCTAAGTTAGTTACTCTGTTCAGCAGCAGAGGGAAAAATACCTCCACACACAAAACATGAAATTAATAGTGCTTTACTCAGCTCCTGAGGAGGAAAGTGTGGGCAATAAAATCTGCATCTGTTAATTAACTGTCACAGTGTACCAGGGCTGGGACAGAAATAGTATATACCTCTAAACTGACCTATTTAATTTTAACAAGCGACCTATCAAGGTTCAAGTTACCAAAAACCTCCTTCACAACATGCATTTATTGTAAAGCCCCACATATAAGTAGATTTGCAAACAATATATTAAACAGTGTATCTTTTTAGAAAAAAATTCCTTTTATTTAAATTTGAAAAATATATTCGTATTTATCTCTGAGATTCACACAATTACATATATATATAACACATCCAATCATTTTTCTGATATTTCATCATGATACTTTTACAAACATGAATTTATCACATTAGACATCCCATATAAAAAACAAACAATGTAAAAATCTCACTTACATGATTCATTCAAAGCCACTGTCATTCTGTCACACACTCTCATTCATACAAACCAACTACAACAACATACTATAAAAAACTGAAAAAACGAATCTTTTGACCCTAAGGTGGATTATACGGTGTTTGTAAACAAATTTATGTAATTATTTTCCCAAAAACACCAATTATTGGGGATAAAATTCTCCCATTTCTCTAATCTGAAAGTAGTTTGCGGTCAGCCCAGGCCCACTGAACAAAGGAGGAAGCCCAGACAACTGAAAGCAACATGAAGGGGCTCCTCTTTGAAGTTTGGTGGGTGAGGCCCTGGCAGTTATGTCAGCGAAGTGCAGAGCTGAGGCTCTCAGAGGAGATGTGACCAGTGACTTCTGTGCGGTGCCATACTGAACTGTCCCAGAATGCAGTGAATGAGAGTTAGGACAGAGGTGGAGAGGTGATGTGGCACCCTAGTATTGGCCAGAGGTGCGTGGCTTCTAGAACCTTCCACCCTCATTTAAAAACTTGCACAAGGGAGCTTTGGTGCTTTTTGCTGTTGAACTCTGGACACTGGGAATGCAATGACCGGCAGCAGCAATGAACAACTGGAAGGAGAATCCCCTGTTGCCATAAAGGTCTAAGGACTCTGCATCAGTAGACCTCCAAACCAGTGGGTCTCTCCAAGGGCCAGTGAGGCTGGCTTCCTTACACTCCCTTCAGACTAGTTTGGGTAAGGACCTAGGCTTCTTCACCCCTGAAAGAGGAAAGGAGTACCAGAGACAAAGACCAGGAGAAGAGCTGGTGCAGGGAGCCAGGGGAACCAGATACCTGCAAAGTACACAGCTGTGGAGATGAGGAGGTCTGCTAAAACTACTCCTGGTGGCTAGAGCTCACCACCAGGAGTAAAATGAGCCCAAGAACTTCGAAAGTGGCCCATTGGTGCTGAGTTATGGCCTGTTAAAGAATTTTACCTTTGACCCCCCCCCCCATTGGAAGCCGAGCCCATGTTGCTCTGATGATTTTCCTTAAAATACTCAGTCAGAACAAGCAGTATTTTTTATTTTACCGAGGCAGAGGCCATGCATGGTGCCTCCTCTCTAGGCTCAATCCTGCCCCTGTGGGCCCCCATCTCCTAGGGGGCTGTTGCATGGGAAAACGGGGGTGCACCTTCATGCCCCCCCAACAAATAGAAGAGAGGCTGGGGACCCCACCTTTGGGCCCTGACATAACGAAGAACGGAGGAGCGCAGTTGCATCTCCGTGAAGCAGAGTTAGGGGGCCCGGGACCTATCTATGCATCCAGAGGAGGAATGACACTGAGGGAGCTCCACCCCTCCCCCAATGGCAGCAGGCTGGAAAAGCAGGCTGCTAGTTCCTGTGCTGGCAGAGGAGGGCCGACAGCTGGGGAGCCAGCATGGGGCAGCCGTGTGTGGGGTCCTTGAGCTGCCGAGTACCCTAGTGGGACTGAGCACCCTAAACAAGAAAATAAGAAAAATACAGGGGGAAGCTGCACACCTGTACAGAATTGAGGCCGGAGCCGCTCATTCATTGTTCATGTAATGTTCCATGGAGGGAGTGCCCCAGAATGCCCTGCGGGGCTTGAGCTGATTTCAAATGGTGCTGTGTGGTGGCCCCAAAATGGGCAGGAGCACCAGCAACGATGTGTGGGGGTCTGCAGGAGGCACAGCAGCCCCCGTGATTTTTTTTTTTAAAAGCAGTGACCTTATATTTGTGGGTTCCCAGAATTTATGACCCCCTGGAGCTTCAAGATGAATTAAGCATTATGGAACACTGACTGTGATTTTGGGGGTGATAGCACTTTAGAGGTCAAATGTGATACAGAATATCATCTAAGGTATTTTTTATCTGCCTTATGTATATATTTGTAAATTAATACGTAATATTTAGTAGTGTGTGTGTAATAAATATGCAGTTCCTTTTCTAAAGAAAAAGCACTGACCGGACAATCATTTATTGAGTGTTGTTATTGGGTACCAGCGAATGGTGATTACAAGCCCACACCACCTCCTCAGAGAGGCCGTGGACTGCTTTGCTTCGCTACTCTGAGAGAGTCAAGCACTACTATGGATTGCTTGGTTCCTAGTAAAGGGGAAATTGGGGACCTATTACTTGCACAGGCCTCACATCCTGCCCAACTATACCCAATTTCCTACAGTATGTGTATTTCAATGTATCCATGCACAACAAAACACACCAGCCAGTCAGGCTCTGTTAGTCACGCACATCAACAATGAGCCTTGCTAAGATGCACTTTAAGCATGTGTAACTGTTTGTTATCTTCTTGCCTTTGCATGGCTGCAACAGCAATAGTATTTAATTCCTAAATTAAGCACTGTCAATATATTAGCTTACATTGCTCAGCAAACAGGTCTACATAAGGGGTGTAGCTTCCATTGGTTTAGCAGGTGCAATAGCACTGGGCTCCAAAGGCTCGAGTGGACCACTGAACCCTAATTATTGCTTTATTTTATAATTCAAACAGCAGACAGTGGGGTTATTTCCTTCCTTGCACTAGGACCCATGACACGCTGGCTGCATTACCGGTCTACATTGTAACAAAAAATGGCCCTCACTTGCCTGACAGGCCAGTCATTCTGGAATTGCCCAAGTACCTGACTCAATTTCAAGCCTGTCACAAGTCAGAGACCAACTTAAAAGTAAGATAAATACCAGGTTTTAATTGACTACCGTAATAGAAACGTTATTTCAAATTTCAAATTTGCTATATGCCGCTTTTTTCTGAGCTCGAACACAAAATAATGGGTGCCTGCTGAACAATTTGGTGACGGGCCCCAGAGATTCCAACAACCTAAATGAAGCATTACTAATGCACTACAGCGGGTTTCCCAACAAATAGGGCGTCTTACTTTCATGTGATTTACGGATGTGTAAATACGATTTAGAAAAATACATTGGCACTGGAACAAAATGTATAATTGTATATGGCTTATTAACACTTTAAAAGAGCGAGCTGGGAGGTTCAACTTCTACCAAGTGGACGTTTGTTGAAAATGATTTGAAAAATGATACATTTTAAAAGTTGTATGTTCAGTAGTATGTATTAAAACATACCAGACTATACATGCCGTTAAGTATCCGATACAAAGTATTCTGTGCTGATGATGGGCTAACCTTGTTGGAGTTTCCCCCTTTGAGCTAGGAATGATACACTAAAATAGTGATAGAACTCCATGTTGGAGAGACCACTGGGGTCCCCTACCTATCTCTATGAGACACTGGCGACTGAAAGAGTAACAGCTGGGAGGCGCTTATCACTGGGCATCACCCTTCCTATAGCTGCCCTTCAATTCGAAGTGGGATCCATGGGGAAAGAAAGCGGATGACTCTCTCCATCCATAGCCATGGTTCCTAGTCGCTCTGCCTTGCAGACTCATCAGCACTTGCTTCTCCACTGCATGGATATGCAGTGACTTCAGAGTTAACCACCATCTATATAGGGTGCAACGCTATCCCCTCGGGAATCTGGGTATAAATAATATATTTACTAATGGGTGGTTACCAGTGGCTTAATTAATTACAAAAAAAATGATTTTTGATCAATTTTTTACTCTTATTTATCAAGACATACATTATTATCATTGTAAATTTTGAGAAACACAGATTAGTGCATGCTTGTACGTATGAGTACATACAAAATGTACCTAACCCTGTACGCTGTGTTGTTTCTCTATTGTGCATAGGCACAATCATCTAAAACACAAGTTGATTGAAATGTAGCAACTTCTATTTTTTTGGAATGTGAACAGTCCAGCTTCCTAGGCACAAGCCACCTTAGAGCACGTTAGCGTTTGTTGGTGTTTATGCAACATTTGGCAGTCTAGATTGCCCTACGGTTTTTTGGAAGAAAGTCGTGCTCTAAACGTTTTGGATGTTGCTACCGAACAACGCTGTACATGGTATTGGACTGTGGAGTACTCCTAGATTTGTCCTTCATTTATTGTGGGTTACTCTGCTCCCACATAGCTGCACAAAAGAGAGGAATTGCCTGGTACCCCTCACCCTCAAAATTCTGTGAAGAACTGATGGAGAAACAAGATTGGTCAGTGTCAGTACAGTTCCAATGTACAAACTCAAGTGGCCATATTAAGAAGCCTGCTGTCTCCTTGGAAACCAGAATGAGACTGCAACTTTGGTAAGAACTCCACAATCACAGAAATAAGATGCACTTTGGATTCAGTGGTTACTTGCCCAAGTTTGCGGACAATCTGAACGGCGAGAGGCTTGGGCCCCACTGTTATTATTTCTGAAGATAAGCTACATTTTTTCTTATTGAGAGTTCACAATTTAACATGGAAATCTTCTGTATGTCTGTGCAAGAAAAACTTATAGTGAACGAATTTGAGAGCAATACCTCAGAACCAAGACAGGGTCTTCTTTGAAGTCTAAAGAGGTCCATATCTTTAATGAACTTGCTCCCTTTTTTGAAAATATCAGGTGCTGGTAACGTTACATTGATGGTATTTTTTTATTTGTCGCTCCCAGAGGCATTACTAGATGAATTTATTGAATGGGTGAACCTTAGTGATGTGAATCTAAAATTCATGGGGTCTAAAAGTAACATCAAGTGTGATTTTTTCGATTTAATGATTGAAGAGATTTTGTATCCAGATGGGGAACTATATAGAAAACTGATTGACCGAAACAATTTGCTTCACTTTGATAGCTATCACTCCAAAAGCCAAAGAGATATCATCTCTTTTGAACATTCTTTGCAGATACACAGAAACTGTGCTAGTAGTTATGGCTTTGAAGCACCATTAGAGATGTAAAGGAACAAACTTTCAGATAGACAATATCCCCGTAGATTAATTAGCCTTGCTTACAAACAGGCAAGATACTTCAACAGGGAGAGCATGTTACAAGAGAGAACTAAAAATACATGATGTTACAAGAGAGAACTAAAAATACAGTGAATGACAGAATAGTATGTGTTACAAATGTTTCAAGTATACGTTATAAATTGAAAAACATGATTAATAGAAGTCGGCACACATTAAAATCAGCACATATTAAACTGTGAAGGAAAAGAAAAATTAGAAAGTTCTTTTTTCACTTTTGAAAGAAATAAAAATGTATGGATGCATCTGGTATATACATATGGGAATTGAAATGAGGGAAATCAGATTAGGGTAGCTACCATGTCCAAATTAGTAGATAATTTTGGGTGTGGGTCGTATAATAGCTGTGAGTCAGTTATAGGAAGTGCTGTAATTGATTGTCATGGGAAGGAGTACCAGATTCATTTCTTGGCAATTTGTAGAAGTAAGAATGTGATCTATCAGGTAATATGCCCCTGAGGAAAAGGCTATTTGACTGAGAACTATAGTGAGTTAAAAAGTCGACTAAATGAACAGAGGTCAGCCATTCACACAAAAAGTGAACGTGGTAATCTAGAAGGTTCTCCAAGACTCCTGAAGGGAAAACATTTTAGTACACTGGCTTAACCTTACAGGAAGAGCAGATGCAAACTAACCGATAGAATCACTTAACAGGAAATAAATGTTTCAATTTATCTAAATTTGCACAAGGGAAAACACTCCAAGACCCCAGCAATAGCGAGAGCAAGGCAAGCTATCGGTTCACGTGTTCAGGGAATGCTTGCTAGCTTGGGCGTAATGGAATCGGGGGAGGGGAAACTCAGGCATGGAATCATAACATGCCATAAGGTGCCAGAGGGATAATACTACACAGAGTCAAGGGTTAAGGACACTTGTGGGTTGGGGAATAACACTACATTGAATCAAGGTTAATGGAATCAGTGGTCTAGGGGACACTCAGGCAAGTTATCATAGCGTGCCATAAGGCACCACAGGGCTAATGCAACCTGAGCCCTGAGCGCTAGGCCAACTACACAGAGGGCTCATGAGGGGGTCATAACATGAACATATATTTGGTAAATAAACATCAGGCAGTATATAATGCATTTATTGATTTTTCGACGGTGTTTGATTTAGTGGACAGACCGACATTATGGCATAAATTGTCATCTTTGGGGTTACCATCAAATTTGTTTGGATTAGATATTGCCCTCCACATGTCAAAATGGTGTTAGGTTCTATTAGGGTGTATTAAAGGCTGGTCCCTTACCATCCCAACATGCAATGGGCTAAAACAGGGCGGCTCCTCTGTTGTTCTCAATTTGCATGTCTGATTTCCCCAAACAATTTTTGCATGTTAATGATTTTCCTCCTAAATTGGGGATTTTCCCATTGCATACCCTTGTGTGCATTGATTATTTTATTGATCTCACCCCATTAGGTTTGTAAAGGAGTTTGCGGGAATCAAAGTCTTATGTGGATAAACAGTTTCTAAAAAATAAATATTGCAAAAACAAAGGTGGTAGCCTTTCGGGGTGCTTAAAGAAGGGGTATATTTAAAAGGTATATGCCTCAAACAAAAATAGAGGTAGTAGACAGCTATGTTGACTTGGGTAGAACTTTTTCCTATAACCTTTCCTATAAATTACATTGCACGAACTAAGGGAAAAAACCACTGGCCCACTCTGGGGCCCCACAAAATATTTATAGCTCTATGGGGAAAAGAGATTTTAACCATTTACTAAATATTTATAATGTAAAGATTCCACCAACTCTTTCATATGCATTGGAATACATTCTGATATCCTGCTGGTTCTTTCTAGACTTATTTGAAGGTATGATTTTATGCACATTTTTTAGCTTGATACTGCGTTCCCTGTTCACATCCTCAGATTGGAGCTTGTCATATCCAATGCTTTTGTGTGTGCCCTAGCAAATGTAATCCGATGGGCCTACAAATCATTTCATGTGTCATCTGTTTCCTTGAAGGCTCTTCTCCTCTCCTACTTTGACATGGGACTGGCCAATGCAATTACTTTTTATAGAAATTTTAATAATGCTTTGGAAACTTTTCAGTGCTGTAAGCGTTTTTCAAGTCAGTTACGCCATTTTCTTAAAGTCCAAAGCAAACACCTAAGGGCCTGATTATGATCTTAGGGGATGGAATACTCCATCAAAAATGAGATGGATATCCCGTCTGCCAAATTACAAGTTCTATAGGATATTATGGAATTGTAATTTGGCAGACAGTATATCCGTCACATTTGTGACAGAGTAACCCTGTCTGCCAAGATTGTAATCAAGCCCTTTGTCTTTCTTCTGAGGTCTATGGCAGTCTCTTAATAAACTTGAATGAATGAATATGATATTTATAGAGCGCACGGTCACTCAAACAAGATCATCCTGGTCCTAGCTCAAACACCAGCTGCACCTGTGGATCAGTGCAGAAAGGGGACAGCGAAAGGCATCAAGAGTGGAAGGCAGAAAGTGAGTAGATAAGAGATCCGGCCCAACTATAATACCTTATGCCACATAGTATCCGATGCAGGAAAGAGCCAAGTCTTCAGACTCTTCTTGAACGTAGCTTCGTTCTCAAAGAACCAAAGCAGGCCTGAAGTTGGTTCCAAGCTTTAGAACCTAAAACTATAAAGGACTTGCCACCCTGGGAATTAAGCCTGAAAAGTGTGGAAGATTGGCATCTGAGGATCTCAGTATCCTCTGAGTCCTATTGTGACAGAACCGGGCAGTGAGATATTTGGGGTCCGTTGCATAAAATGCTTTGAAGGCCAGAATGCGAATCTTAAAAAAAAACTCTTGTGAACTCGAAGCCAGTGCAACCTCCTGAGTGCTTCAGAAGCAAAACTCTGTTTGGGGAGTTTAAGTACCAATCCGGCTGCCACGTATTGGACCATCTGGAGTTTATGAAGCAACTGCGTTGAACTCCCGGCATAAAGTATATTACAATAATCAATCCTTGTTGTTATTAAGGCAAAAGCAACTGTTTTCCTTGTGGTCAGGAGATGAAGTCAAAGATTTTTTTTTAAATTTCATCATCGAAAAACACATACCAGCCTCTGATTGAGCTTGAGGACGGAAGGAAAGAGTGTTATCACATTTGACTCCAAGATTTTTTGCCACTTCTACTGTGGCAGGAGGAGGGGGCACAGAGTTCGGCCACCACATCGTAGGGGAAATCAGATTTTCCTTTCCAAACAGGAGTATTTCGGTTTTATCAGTGTTGCATTTCAAATGTTTTTTTTTCCATCCAACAGATGATGTTAGCAAAACAGTTCTTAAAATTCAGTTCAAACCAAAAAGAATCCTTATCAAGAGATAGGATCAATTGTGTGTTGTCCGCATGCGAAGTGGTTTCAATTCCATAGGAGGTTAGCAAAGATATCAAAGGAGCCATACAGATATTAAATAAGACAGGGCTAAGTGATGAGCCTTGCAGTACACCAAACGCCACAGATCTCTCAGCCAAGGAGTACTGTTCGATAGCTACCAGTTGCTACCTATCTGCCAAAAAAGATCTAAACTTTGCCAAAGCCTTGTGAGATATACCAATCGCAAGAAGATGCTGAAGGAGAATCGACTGGGCAATGGTATCAAACACTTCTGAAAGACTTACATGCCGGCCCGATGCGGTTACAATAAGAGGCCTACAAGCCCCCATCTTTCTATAAAAGTCACACTGCTGGACTTAGACTTAATCTTTTGTACCTGCATAGACTTGCCATTGATCGTCACCGTCTAACGGCGTTCTAAATTAAATAACCTCAATACTAAGCTAATAAGCTTTTGTAAATTTGAAGCGTTCCGAATTATCCTTAAATTACTTATTCTAAAACAATTTCCTAAACATAAGTACATGGACAAAACATGTTATCCTCAAATTTACCCTCTATTAATACAACAAACATCAGTATACATTAAAGGTACTTATCTGTCCAAGAGCAGAATTTAAAAGAGGAAGAGTGTTCTAAAATGGGATTACTTATGGACTGTAGTTTTTTAACCCTAGATTGTTGCTGGATGTTCTCTAAAGGTGCTGCAGGAGTGGCATTAAAAGATGTTGGGGCATATCAACAAGCGGCAGCGATAATTATCGCTGGCCGCTCTTAGCGTGAGGAATTTTATCGCCGGCTATCGCAGATAATTATCGCCATGCTAGCGCTGTATTAACAACGTATAGCGCAATGGCGATAATTATTCCAGTGATAGCGATGTTTTCCATGGAACATCGCTGGTTATCCAGCGATGTTCCATAGAAAACGGCGATTTCCTTGGTGATAGGGCCTGTGGTCTTAGCCACACAATCCACCCCCCATGTTAGGTATGCCTTAGTCAGGAATTTAACAGACGTTAAATTCCTGCGTTAAGGCATACTTAACGTGATTTTAAATATCGCTAACCCTCGTTGTTAATATGAGGAAGCTGGGTTAGCGATATTTACCTAAAGGAGTCTGGTCAGGCACGCCTCCTTTGCATCTCATTAGCGATGCGATGGGAGGCGTGCTGACAAGGGCGCTAATGCAAGGATACACGCGCTAGCGTGTCCTTGATGATAATGCGATAATATTATCGCCGCTTTTCGCCCGAAAACGGGGTCTAAAGCGGCGATAATATTATCGCCGTACCTTGTTAATATGCCCCGTTGTGCCTCTGCTCTTGAAATGAAATCGAATGGGCAATGGTATCAAACACTGCCTAAAGATCCAATAGGATCAAGACAGCCTTTTTACCAGAATCCAGACTTCTAACAAGGAAGACTCTTTGGAATACTTGTGTCTGAAGCCGGATTGGCAAACATGGAGAGCATTGGAGTTTTCAAGATAGTAAGTCATTTGGCCATTCACAATTTTCTCCAAGATTTTACCCAACGCTGGAAACAGCGAGATAGGTCTGAAATGAGCAAAATTGAATGGTCTGCCAAAGGCTTTTTTAGCAGTGGTTTGACTACTGCCACATTCCAAGATTTATGGACTCTGGCCACAGAAAGAGAAGTATTTAATATTGGGTTGATGACTGGATTCAACATGTCAATGGCCTTATGTAAAATGGCCGGCGGGCAGGGATCTTGGTGAGAGCAAGATTTACACGAGAGAATGGCTTGTCATGATTGTGATAATGAAATCTCCTGAAAAGTGCTAACGTGGGATGTAAAGCCTCTCCATGTAACTGGCTGGGTTCGGGCAGGACACTGTAAAACCATGTTGTAATGTTAATATCTTTTCTTCAAAGAAGGTAGAATTCTTATCACATAGGCTTGTGAGGGGGGAATGTCTCTTGATAGGGCTGTAGGCTGCAGGAAAGATATGGAAATATAAAAAATATTTTTTGGGTCAAAGTTAGCCTGTTCAACTTGGCTGGTGAAATAGGCTGTTTTGGCATCCCTAATCAAGTTGTGGTAAGATTTCTGGGTCAGCCTGATGTTAGTCACGTCCTCACATTTGTAGGTCAAACGCCATTTACGCTCAAGGTGCTTGCAGCAGCAATTTCCTTTGGCTAAGGTAGGTGTATACCATGGTAAGGATGGAGTGGGGCAGCATTTGCAAGGACAAACTAGGGGAGCTACTTCATTGGTGACACCCATAATCCACTGATTGAACAAGCCAAGATCATCCGGGAGCCTTCCTGTCATGGGTGGGGGGGGGGAGGTGGTCGTGGCCAGCCAGGTAGTGAGATTGGAGCTTGTGATTTCCCCCCATTTAAAGCGGTAAGGAAAGCTCCGGTCAGACTGGGGGTAAGTTAGACAACTAGCATCGCTGTCAGCCTAAAGGGAACCAGTCGATGGTCCAACCATGATTGAGCTACAGGTTGATCTTACACCAGTAGAGGGAAATTTGTACAAATCCCATCCAGGTGTGACCAGCTGATTGTGTGGGGCCTACTACTAATTGAGAGAGTCCTAATATTGTTAGAATCTCTGTGAGACTTTTAGCAGTAGAGCGTATTGGAGCAATAATGGCAACAGGGCATCTCCTAAAGTGGCCAAAAAGCTGGGACATGCTTCAGGCAGACGATATATTAGGCACGCAGCGAAGGACTGTGAGTAAATAATTTTAAAACAAAAACCCAAACTTGCCCCCCTTCAAATTACTCACCTCAAAAGACCAAATTTGGAAGGAATCACACAACATAATCGTTAAGCCTCCGCCACATCCCTCAGACCTATCACATCTGAGAAAAGCCTAGCCCGGGGAGAGAGCAATTGAGATGTCCGGGTTGGACCACGGTTTGAGCCAGGACTCAGTGACAAACAAAAAATCTAAACGAAGATCAATAACCAGGTCATGTACTTCTTGGGCATGTTTATGAAGGGACTGCAAATTAATAAGTCTACCGGCAAAAGACAAACTCCCTTGATCCTTGAAGTTGGAGTGAACAAAAGAGAAGAATGGGATTGCATTTTTGTGTAATTGATTCCTATGAGTTATTGGCCATGTGGGCTGTTTAGATAGAAGATAAATATAATGAGATTTTCAGCATATATGACACTCTATTTCATCTTTGGTATTGTTTGCAAATGTATAATAATTCTGATTTTAAGTGAGGTCAGGTAGAAACAATTCAGTCCATTTTTTATCACAACACATTAATCCCTTTATATAATATATGCAGTTATTTATGGTGCTTAAATTCTATGTGGAAATGTGAAAAAAATAATAGCACAACTTTTTCACTAATCTTTAGATTAGGATTACAATGTGAGATAACACATAGGACCCGATTACAACTTTTGGCGGGGCGAGTGGCCCGCCACTGCCGCACCCCTGCACCGCCAAGAGTCATTGCTGCCCCCTCGCCCACCAGATTACACGTTTTTGTAGTCTGGTTGGCGGGCCGTGTGGCGTTTTCCGCTGCGGTGCCTCTTTCAAAGGTGGCATTGCCTTTGAAAAAGGCACCCCATGGGAACGCCTCACAATGTTCCTACACAGTATGGACTGTAATGTCAATGCCATGCAGGAACTTGTGTGCATGCACACAGGTGGGCCACATGATGTGCCCTCCTGTGTGCATACACAGGGTGCAGAGGCACAAGGGGGCCCTGTAGGGCCACCTTTGTTTCCTCTTTGCCATGGTTTCCATGGCGGTGGGACCACTATGAAAACCCTGGCGGAGAGGATACTTGTAACATGCTTGGCGGTACCACAGCAGCCTGCCAAGCATATTGCAGCCTCTGGCCACCACTCAACTGCCAGGGAACAGCAGTTCCCTGGCGGTGTCAGCGGTTCCAGGGCAGTCGGACTGCCCAAGTTGTAATGGGGCAGTCGGACGGCTGGTGCGGCAGTGGCAAGACCGCCACCACTGCACCACCACGAGTCTGGCGGTCCTCGGACCGCCAGACTCGTAATTAGGCCCATAGAGTATAACATAATTTCAATATGGAGGCCATACATGTATGGATGCCGTAAACATGGCTGTTTAAGTGAATTATAGTGGGAAATAGTATCAGGAATATAACATAATTTCAACATAGAACAATAAATATGAGTATTGGAAAAGCATTCTCTGGGAATATTGGGTTGGCTAAAAACTGAGATTGGAATTGAGTAGATTGGTTACAGACAAGTACTGTCTTTGGATATAAAGGATGTAGGGACATCTTAAGCATTTGTGGGGCCCCGGCAAGATGTATTTTGGGGCCCCTTGTTTAGACCAACTTTGAATTTAGTTCCCCATTTAGGCTTATTCAAACGCTCATGATGCCAAACCTGCTTGCTACTCCCATTGTTAAACTAGCTAGTGAGTGACTTATTAGCTGTTTAGTGTACTAGTGCATAATATTAAAGTAAGACATATGCACATAGCTCTTGAAATTGTAGCTTTAATTGCTGAATATTTGCAATCACAAATATATCCCACTTCATTTCTGGAGTTCTCGTTGCAACAGTTAATGTAAAAGTGCTGCTCTAAGGATTTTCACCATTCCATTGGTAAAAATTGAATACCTTTATGCTAATTTCTTATCCCATGACTTGTCCCTTGTTAGACCTGGCACCATTGGCGTGGGTCTCCCTTCCATTTTTTGCTGTTGCCTCTTATGTTTTTGCTGGTTTTAGATGCTTTTGGGCGCTGTGCCACTGCTGTTCAGTGCCACAGTCCAAGTGCTACCTATGGTAAATTGATGTATGGATTAGTGACTCCATGATTGGCTTCTTTGGCTTACTGTCAGAACTAGTACAGTGCACTGCGTGTGCCCAGGGCATGTAAATCAAATGCTGCTGGTGGGCTTGCAGCACTGGTTGTGCCACCCACCGGAGCAGCTTGTAAAGTGTGTCTCCAGCCTGCCATTGCAGAGCCTGTGTGCAGTCTGATACTGCCATGTTGTTGGGCAAGTGCACCCACTTGCCAGTCCCTAAACCTACCCTTTTATACATATTAGTCACCCCTAAGGTAGGCCCAAGGGCAGGGTGCATTGTAGGTAAAAGGTAGGACATGCCCTGATGTGTGTGGCATGTCCTAATACTGAATTACAGCCATTTTCGTTTTTCACTATTGCAAGGCTACCTGTTCCCCATAGGCCAGAATGGGCAGTTAGATTATTACATTTTATAATCCTAACTGACTCAGGGAACCAGGTAGAAATTCGAGTTTAGTATGCCTGAACTCAGAATGATAAAATACATCTTTTAGTGAAGTTGGTTTTAACATTCTGTGTTTGAAAATACCACTTTAGAAAGTGGGTATTTTCTTGCCTAACTATCCAAGCCTGCCTCTGCTAGGTTGTGTATTCCTTGTCTGGAGTTTGAGTGACAGGGGCTGGGGGCTTCCAGGAGACAGGGTGAGTCAGCACAGGGCTGAATAGAGAGATCTGCATGCAGATAGGAGGGAGGAGTTGCACCTGGGACCTGAATAGGGCTGTGCCTTTCCTCCACCATGCTGGCTCCACCTCCTGTGGTGTGTCTAATGTCCCTGGACTACACTGTGAAAGGAAAGAAGGAGTCTTGCCAACAAAGTGCTCCAGGACTGACCAGAACTGGTTTGGACTAGGCAAAGGCCTCTCTACCTTCAGAGAACAAAGAGAAAAGGTGTATAAAAAGGGGACCCAGACCCCTAGGAAATTAGATCACTTCTGGGAATCAAGACGAACCTTTGCTGAGGAGAAGAACCAGGAAGCTGAAGGAGGAGACTACCCCTGTGCTGTGTGTTTGGGGGTTGGCCAGCAGTGGTTGCTTCATTGCCAAAGAAAGGAGAAAAGGACTGAGTGTGCTTTCTATCAACTTGAAGAAGAATCTCCAAGGGCTTGAACTAGAGCTTGCCTCCTGCCTGAAGTCTCAGGGGTACAAGACTTCACCAACCAGCTCCCCCCTGAATTCCCTTGCTGGGAATTGAAGTGCCTGCTGTTGTGCTGGGCCTTCTGAGAGATTGCGTGTCGCTGGGAGCTGGAAGAGCGACGCAACGACGAGAAGCGTGTCGCCGCCGCAGCCGCTGTCATCGCATCGCCGAGGAAGCGAGACGCCGCTGCCGCTGTCATCATCGCATCGCCGAAGCAGAGCGCATCGCCGGAGAAGCGGGACGCTGCCACAGAGGTCATCGTCGCATCACCGTAGAAGCGCGTCGCAGGGCCTGTCGTGGCTCCAAAGATCATCGAGTCGCCGCACGGCCATCGGGCGTGCACGCATCGCACCAACATTGTCGCATCGCAACCAAGACGCCATTTTGTCGCATCGCACCGGAGAAGAGTATCGCATCGAGGTGCCATCTTGTCGCATCGCACCGGAGAGCAGTAAGAAACCGACGCATCACCTCCCCACACAGTAAGGAAGCGAGCATCAACTCCCCTGCGCAGCAGTAAGGAACCGACGCATCTACTCCCCTGAGAGTAAGGAACCGACGCATCACCTTCCCTGCGACCCTTTTGTTTTCTTTGCGTTACGCATTCAAGGTACATTGAGAGTAAAGTGTTGCATCTACAACTTGAGAGTACTGAGCTATTTTATAACCTTTTAAAGTCTATTTTTGAGTACAGTATTGTGGATTTTTGTCGTTTGGTCTTGTGTTAAGTCTATATAAAAATACTATTTTTATAATACAACCTGTGTGGTGTCCATCTGTAGTGTTGTCGCTGTATTACTGTATGTGTTCACAAATGCTTTACACACTGCCTCTGAGATAAGCCTGCCTGCTCGTGCCAAGCTACCAAGGGGGTGAGCAGGGGTTATTTTAGGAGTGTAGCCCCTTACCCTGACTAGACGCAAGGGTCCCTATTTGTCACAGGTACCTACCTATGCCAACTAGAGACCCCCAAATCTAACATTGGTGGTCAGCGGTGAGGATTTGGACTTGCATTTGTGATTCATATACAGTGATTGGTGTACACTACTAGTGAGTGCAGACCATAACGCAACCACATACTTTTTGAGAATTTTTCCTTGGAACTTCTTTTCTATTTTTGATTCTTGAGAACTGCCAGTCTTTTTGCTACCATGAGCAAGTCAGCATCCATAGTATCTGTAGACATTGTTTTGGAAGAAGAGAGAATTGATACTTACACTGTGCCTTATCTCAAAGCTTTGTGCAAAAAATTTAAAATCTCTGTGAAAGTCCTCACCAGGAAAGAGGAATACCAGAAGGCGCTGAGGGCCTGGGTAGAATCTAGGAATGCCAGTGAGCATCCTGAGGAGCCAGTAATGGAGGCAGAGGATTTAAATGAGCAACTTGAGGGGCCAGTGGGCCCAACTGGAGGGAAAGCACCTTCAGGGGCGGGCAGCAGTGTTTCTTCCAAGGGATTATCCCCAGGAGAGCTGGAGGACAGAGCAAGGGAGAGGATGCATAAATTGGATGGTCAGAAAGACATAGAGAGCAAGAAAATAGAGCTTGGGATGGAATTAGAAATGAAGAAGTTAGCCTTAGAGGAAAAGAGAATGCATTTTGAGCATGAGAGAGGATTGAGGGAATTGGAACTCAAGGCCAAAAAGTTAGAGGTTCCTCCCTCTGGTGGCAGCACACCGCCAGTGCATGCAGAAGCAAGAACCTACATTCCCAAAGATGTAGATAAAGATTTCCACAAGAATGAGGATATTGGTCAATGGTTTAGGGCTTATGAAGCTGCAATGTTGGCCCACCGGGTCCCTGAGAAGGATTGGGGAGCGGGGTTGTGGGGCCGCTTTGTTAGTGATGGGAGGGACACTTTGTTGGATTTGCCTACAGAGGAGCAGATGTCCTATACCCACATGAAGGGAGCCCTAATGTCTAGATTTGGTTTGACCCCAGAGCTATACAGACAAAGGTATAGAAATTGCAGAAAACTGGAGTCTACCACTTGGGTGGAATATGTGTCTTTCTTTTGCAGAGCATTGGATGGTTGGGTGAAGGTTAGCAATGTGGATAATTTTGAGGTGATCTATGATTTGCTTGCATGGGAGCACTTGTCAAATAACTGTTTTCCAGAGCTACGCCAGCATCTTATTGATAGCAAGCTGACTAACCCTAGGAAGCTTGCTGAGGAGTGGACCGCTGGGTGAGCACCCGGGTCCAGAAGGGTCATGTGGGAGACTTCGCCAAAAGTGGGCAGGGTCCCCAGCAGAAAAGTGGGGGGGACAAGTGTAAACAGAGGGAGTTCCAGAAAGGGCCCCAAAGTAATCCCCAAGGGAACCAAGGGAAGGGTTCCCAGCCTCCCCCTTAGAAGAAGGCAGTGGCCCCGACAGATAAGCCTGTTCACAAGGGGCCCAAGACCTGTTTTAAGTGTGGTCTAGGAGGCCACTGTTCTTATGATGCTAGATGTCCCTTGTATGGGAAGACAGCACCCACTGGTGCACCACCCCGGCAGTTGGCTAGTGTGTCCCTGGGGGAGGAGATGGGTGCCCAGGGTGGGTGGGGTCCCGCAGAGATGTCCCTTGTCTCTTTAGGAGACTGTGAGGTGGTCCCCAGGACCCAGCTGCCTGATAACACTAAAAAGTACAGGCAGTGGGTGACCATCAATGGCAAGAGGGTGGAAGCTCTTAGAGACACCGGAGCCAGTGTGACAGCTGTCAGTTGTCGGTTGGTGTCTGAAGAGCAGGTAGTCCCCAATCCATTTTACCCAGTTGTTGCCGCTGACAACACAGAGAGCCACTGCAAGGTGGCACAGGTTCCCTTTGAGTGGGGGGGGGTCTCAGGGACTCTTCAAGTAGCTGTGAGGCCAGCCATGCCTGTTGAATGTCTGTTAGGTAACGATTTGGAGAGCTCCCCATGGGCTAAGGTGGAGCGAAGAGCTCATTTAGAGATGTTGGGTTTGCCTGAGTGGGCCTGCGTGACCACTCAGTCTATGGCAGCCAGTATGGGTGTTCAAGAGGACCTGGAGCCTGAGAAAATGGCCCAGGTGCCTGCCTTAAAGAGAAGAGGTAGGGGGCACGGGAAACCGGCCCCTGAGATTCCCACGGCCCAGGAGGAGGCAGACCCTGAGGGGGATGCCCTGGAGCCTACCGGGGAAGAGATTGCTGAACTGGGAGACCTGCCTGAGCTGACCCATTGGCAGCAGGAAGGAGGTCCCACCAGGGAAGAGTTCTGTGAGGAGCAGAACAAGTGCCCTTCTCTTGTGGGTTTGCGGCAGCAGGCTGCAAACCAGGCAGCAGGTGATCAGTCTGGATCACATTGGATCTACTGGGAGAATGGTCTCCTGTATAGTGAACCTAAGGTTGCTGAGCCTGGGTCAGCCCGTGTGCTGCTGGTACCCCAGCGCTTCAGAGCCTTCCTACTGGGGCTGGCTCATGATGTGCCTTTAGCAGGACATTTGGGGCAGGACAAGACCTTTGAAAGGCTTGTCACCCACTTTTATTGGCCCCAAATGCGCAAGAGTTCAGACACTCATTGCAGGACCTGTCAGACGTGCCAGGCAAGTGGAAAGAGTGGGAGGAAGCGCAAGGCTCCTCTCCAGCCATTCCCTGTGGTCAGCACCCCCTTTGAAAGGGTGGGCATTGACATTGTGGGGCCTCTGGATCCCAAGACAGCCATGGGCAACAGGTTCATCCTGGTCTTGGTGGACCATGCCACCCGGTACCCGGAAGCCATCCCTCTCAGGACAGTGACGGCCCCCGTGGTGGGACGTGCACTGATGGGGATTTTCTCCCGCGTGGGGTTTCCCAGAGAGGTGGTGTCAGACCGAGGTACCAACTTCATTTCTAAGTATATGAAGTCCCTGTGGCAGGAGTGTGGTGTAACCTACAAGTTCACCACTCCTTACCACCCCAAGGTAATGGGCTGGTTGAGAGATTCAACCGGACCCTCAAAGGCATGATTACGGGTCTTGAGGAACCCATGAGGCGTAAGTGGGACGTCCTCTTACCATGCCTTCTCTTTGCATACCGTGAGGTGCCACAGAAGTCTCTAGGGTTCAGTCCCTTTGAGCTTCTCTATGGACACCCAGTGAGAGGACCTTTGAGTTTGGTCAAGGAAGGCTGGGAGAAATCTCCCAGGAAACCTCCCCACGATGTATATAGCTACATGCTGGCCTTCAGGAACCAAACTAGGCGATTCAGAAAACTCGCTGAGGCGAATCTGGAAGCCAGCCAGGAGGAGATGAAGCGGTGGTACGACCAGAATGCCACTCTGGTTGAGCTTCAGCCTGGTCAGAAAGTGTGGGTCATGGCCCCCGTGGAGCCCTGTGCGCTCCAGGATAAGTGGACCGGACCATTTGAGGTGGTGGAGCGCAAGAGTCCGGTTACCTACTTGGTGGACTTGCGGTCTCCCAGGAACCCCTTGCGGGTCCTGCATGTCAACCACCTGAAGCCCCACTTAGAGAGGTCCGAAGTGGGCATGCTCCTAGCAACAGATGCTGAAATGAAGGAGGAGACTGAGCCTCTTCCTGACCTCCTGTCTGCAACAGAGCGAGATGGGTCAGTGGATGGAGTGAACCTCTCTTCCACCCTGACCCCTGAGCAGCAGAATGACTGTCACCAGTTGCTGGGACAGTTTTCTGACCTGTTCTCCCTGATTCCCAGTGTCACTGATTGGTGCGTCCATGATGTAGACACTGGGGACAGTCCTCCTGTCAAGCACAAAACTTACAGGGTGACTGACAGGGTGAGAGCTTGCATCAAGGAGGAGGTCTCCAAGATGCTTGCGTTGGGGGTGATTGAGTCCTCTAACAGTCCTTGGGCCAGCCCAGTGGTCTTGGTCCCAAAGACTGCCGCACCGGGTGTCACGCCAGAACTGCGGTTCTGTGTGGACTACCGAGGGCTCAATTCAGTCACCAGGACTGACGCGCACCCCATCCCCAGAGCGGATGAGCTCATTGATCGGTTAGGGGCTGCCCGGTACCTCAGCACGTTTGACTTAACGTCTGGGTACTGGCAGATCGCCTTGACTGATGGGGCAAGAGAGAGGTCAGCATTCTCCACACCAGATGGGCACTACCAATTCCGGGTTATGCCCTTTGGGATGAAGAATGCCCCTGCCACCTTTCAGAGGTTGGTCAACCAGGTGTTGGCTGGACTGGAAGAGTTCAGTGCCGCCTACCTGGATGACATTACAATATTTACAATGGCAGTGGTGGTCTGATTGGTAGCACATCTGCTCTTTTAGTGCATTCAGTGTGTATAGCCAGGTATTGGTGCCCCTCAAGGTTAAAAAGACTGCACCCCACTACCTAAGGTGCCAAAATACTAGAACCCAAATGGTCCCTGTAAAAATGTAAAATACATGTGTAAACCTCGGCACTCTAAATCAATTCAAATGTCAATTCATAAAGCTGTTTGGCAAAGACAAATTCAAAATATCGGCAAGAAGTCAATTCAATTTCTACTGTGTCAATTTTAATATCTAAAAGTCACCAAACCTTGAATCACAAATTTCAAATTTACAGCATAGTGACAATATAATTGGGAATAGACAGCTTGATGCAACAGTCCTTCTTTTTGGGCGTTGAACCGGTAGCCGACACGTGTTTCGTTTCTTTGAAACCTTTTCAAGGCTTTAGTCATTGGATCCCATAGATGGCGCTCACAATGTACGTGAGGGTGTCCAGATCTCTGATGTAACAGTCATCTTTTCTTGTTAAATTCTAGATATGTAAAAGTTCTCTGTTGAAACGGAAGAACATGTCACGTAATGTATATGTACAGTCCAATGATTGCTATTTCATTTTAAACCGTCGCAAGTTCATGGGCTATAATATGCCCTTTCACTACGATGTCTGGCTCATCCTCAATTTTGCTCTTGTTCTTCTCAGTGATCAGACTGCGCATCTCCTCCGACACATGTATGAGCCTTTCGGGCCCGTTGCTGGCACTGAGAAGAACAAGAGCAAAATTGAGGATGAGCCAGACATCGTAGTGAAAGGGCATATTATAGCCAAACAGCTTTATGAATTGACATTTGAATTGATTTAGAGTGCCGAGGTTTACACATGTATTTTACCTGGATGACATTGCAGTGTTCAGCGCCAGTTGGGAAGAACATCTGCGCCACCTCTGGGAAGTGTTGATGGCGCTGCGGAGAGCAGGCCTCACGATCAAGGCGAGTAAGTGCCAGATCGGGCAGGGTTCCGTGGTGTACTTGGGACACCAGGTTGGGAGCGGCCAGGTGGCGCCCCTACAGCCCAAGATTGAGACCATCCTGACTTGGGAACCCCCCAAGACCCAGACAGAGGTGAGAGCCTTTTTAGGACTCACTGGGTATTACAGGAGGTTTGTCAAGGGGTATGGCAGCATTGTTGCACCCTTGACAGAGCTGACTTCCAGGAAGCAGCCCAAGAGAGTGATTTGGACTGACACCTGCCAGAGAGCTTTTGATGCCCTGAAGACTGCCATGTGAACGGCACCCGTGCTCCTGGCACCCAACTTCTCAAAAGAGTTTATTGTGCAAACAGACGCTTCAGAGCATGGTGTGGGGGCTGTTCTATCACAGATTAATGAGGAGGGCCTAGACCAACCTGTAGCCTTCATCAGTAGGAGGTTACTTCCACGGGAACAGTGGTGGAGTGCAATTGAGTGTGAGGCATTTGCTGTGGTCTGGGCACTGAAGAAGTTGAGACCATACTTGTTTGGGACTCACTTCCGGGTTCAGACAGACCACAGGCCCCTCAGATGGTTGATGCAGATGAGGGGTGAGAATCCAAAGCTGTTGAGGTGGTCCATATCCCTACAGGGGATGGACTTTACGGTGGAATACCGCCCTGGTACAGAACACGCCAATGCTGATGGTCTGTCCAGATTTTTCCGCCTTAGTGATGAGAACTCCCCGGAGGTAGGGTAGTTCTCCCCACATTTCAGCTGGAGGGGACACGTGTTAGACCTGGCACCATTGGCGTGGGTCTCCCTTCCATTTTTGCTGTTGCCTCTTATGTTTTTGCTGGTTTTAGATGCTTTTGGGCACTGTGCCACTGCTGTTCAGTGCCACAGTGCAAGTGCTCCCTATGGTAAATTGATGTATGGATTAGTGACTCCATGATTGGCTTGTTTGGCTTACTGTCAGACCCTAGTACAGTGGACTGCGTGTGCCCAGGGCTTGTAAATCAAATGCTGCTGGTGGGCTTGCAGCACTGGTTGTGCCACCCACCGGAGCAGCTTGTAAAGTGTGTCTCAGGCCTGCCTTTGCAGAGCCTGTGTGCAGTCTGATACTGCCATGTTGACTGGGCAAGTGCACCCACTTCCCAGTCCCTAAACCTTCCCTTTTATACATATTAGTCACCCCTAAGATAGGCCCAAGGGCAGGGTGCATTGTAGGTAAAAGGTAGGACATGCCCTGATGTGTGTGGCATGTCCTAATAGTGAATTACAGCCATTTTCGTTTTTCACTATTGCAAGGCTACCTGTTCCCCATAGGCCAGAATGGGCAGTTAGATTATTACAACTTATAATCCTAACTGACTCAGGGAACCAGGTAGAAATTCGAGTTTAGTATGCCTGAACTCAGAATGATAAAATACATCTTTTAGTGAAGTTGGTTTTAACATTCTGTGTTTGAAAATACCACTTTTAGAAAGTGGGTATTTTCTTGCCTAACTATCCAAGCCTGCCTTTGCTAGGTTGTGTATTCCTTGTCTGGAGTTTGAGTGACAGGGGCTGGGGGCTTCCAGGAGACAGGGTGAGTCAGCACAGGGCTGAATAGAGAGATCTGCATGCAGATAGGAGGGAGGAGTTGCACCTGGGACCTGAATAGGGCTGTGCCTTTCCTCCACAATGCTGGCTCCACCTCCTGTGGTGTGTCTGATGTCCCTGGCCTACACTGTGAAAGGAAAGAAGGAGTCTTGTCAACAAAGTGCTCCAGGACTGACCAGAACTGGTTTGGACTAGGCAAAGGCCTCTCTGCCTTCAGAGAACAAAGAGAAAAGGTGTATAAAAAGGGGACCCAGACCCCTAGGAAATTAGATCACTTCTGGGAATCAAGACAAACCTTTGCTGAGGAGAAGAACCAGAAAGCTGAAGGAGGAGACTACCCCTGTGCTGTGTGTTTGGGGGTTGGCCTGCAGTGATTGCTTCATTGCCAAAGAAAGGAGAAAAGGACTGAGTGTGCTTTCTATCAACTTGAAGAAGAATCTCCAAGGGCTTGAACTAGAGCTTGCCTCCTCCCTGAAGTCTCAGGGATACAAGACTTCACCAACCAGTTCCCCCTGAATTCCCTTGCTGGGAATTGAAGTGCCTGCTGTTGTGCTGGGCCTTCTGAGAGACTGCGTGTCGCTGGGAGCTGGAAGCGCGACGCAACGACGAGAAGCGTGTTGCCGCCGCAGCCGCTGTCATCGCATCGCCGAGGAAGCGAGACGCCGCTGCCGCTATCATCATCACATCACCGAAGCGCGGCGCATCGCCGGAGAAGCGGGACGTTGCCACAGAGGTCATCGTCGCATCACCAGAGAAGCGCGTCGCAGGGCCTGTCGTGGCTCCAAAGATCATTGAGTCGCCGCACGGCCGTCAGGCGTGCACGCATCGCACCAACGTTGTCGCATCGCAACCAAGACGCCATTTTGTCGCATCGCACCGGAGAGCAGTAAGAAACCGACGCATCACCTCCCCACACAGTAAGTAGCGAGCATCAACTCCCCTGCGCAGCAGTAAGGAACCCGACGCATCCACTCCCCTGATTGTAAGGAACCGACGCATCACCTTCCCTGCGACCCTTTTGTTTTCTTTGCGTTACGCATTCAAGGTACATTGAGAGTAAAGTGTCGCATCTACAACTTGAGAGAACTGAGCTATTTTATAACCTTTTAAAGTCTATTTTTGAGTACAGTATTGTGGATTTTTGTCGTTTGGTCTTGTGTTAAGTCTATATAAAAATACTATTTTTATAATACAACCTGTGTGGTGTCCATCTGTAGTGTTGTCACTGTATTACTGTATGTGTTCACAAATGCTCTACACACTGCCTCTGAGATAAGCCTGCCTGCTCGTGCCAAGCTACCAAGGGGGTGAGCAGGGGTTATTTTAGGAGTGTAGCCCCTTACCCTGACTAGACGCAAGAGTCCCTATTTGTCACAGGTACCTACCTATGCCAACTAGAGACCCCCAAATCTAACATCCCTCTTCTCCTCTTTGTGTGTGCACTTCTTTAGCAACCAGTTACATGTGACCATTTATTTTTATTTTTTTTATTTGAAGAGTTTTATATAGCGCTGGCTAGACCCGGAGGTATCAGAGCGCTTTACATAAGGAAGTGGTTACAACAGAGTATTGTTACATAGTTACATAATTTCCTAGAATAAAAACATAGCATGGAGAAAGACATTACTACAAAAATACATCCGTTACTAGAGCTTAGGAATAAAATAGAAACAGGTCCAAGGAGCAAGGATGGTAGAGGGGTAAAAGTAAAGGGTTAAGAGTACATAGCAAGTCAGGACGACCGGTAAGGAGAAGAGAACTTTCGTAGATAGCAAAAGTCAGAAGACAAGTTGAACAAAACCGGAGAGGGTCCAGGGATCCACAAACAAACCGGTGCCGGACTTCATCACTGGGTGGGACAGAGAGTTGGAAGTGGACGGGGTGTCCCATCAAGCCAAAACACGAAGAGCACGGTGAAGCCGAGCAAGAGGGGCAATGACCAAATCAGAGGCAGAGGGAGCTGGCTAATGGCAAGGAACAGTCAGGGGCACAGCCAAAACCGCAAGATGGAGGCACCAAGGACTCGGACCCCAAGAATTACAAAGATAAGATGGCGGGGCTGCGTGAATGCAAAAAAACCGACCAAAAAAAAAAACAGAGCTCAAAACCTACCCCAAAGGCAGAGCTGAATGGGGAAGGCAGCAGCTTGGCACTGGAGGGAGGCAAGGTCGAAAATCGCTGCTCTCTCCCGGGTAATCCACTGCAGGGGAAGAGAGCGCGGGCGTCCAGGCAGCAGTCCCAGGAAGTGGAAAGGCAACAGCCAGTCAGGAGGACGAGCAACTCAGGAAGAAAGGAAGCAAGCTCAGTGGTGCAGGACAGCAGTGCCTTGTGACTTTCACCTCTGCACTCGTGTTGGTTCTCGTTCCAGCGCAGCAAGATGCCCGGCAACCCCGTCTTCGATCCGGAAAGGCAGGCGATGGCCGGAGGAAAGCGACCCCGCCAATTCCCCAACAGCCACCACGGAAGAAAGAAACCCCTCATCAGGGCATCATCAGGAAGACGGGGGAAGAGGGAAGAGGGAAGGAGAGACTATGCCCGATGCCCAGCTGGGTAGGTGACGGCCGCAACGGCGAAACCGGAGCCAATCTCCCAACAGCTGTCTGGCAGCTCCACCGGGCATCGGCCATGTTTGCTCGGGCTCCGCAGCCTGAAAAAACGATCCCGCAATCCTCTGAAGATCTCGAGCCAATATGCGGGAGATTGGAGAAGATGAAGACCGCTGTCGAGCAGGACCCCAGGTGAGCAAGAGGGTCCAGGGGGGAGGAAGAAATCGGGGGATTTAAGCCAAAAAGGCAATCCCTGGCCAGAAGCTCCCGGCCGGAGCTCCTCATCCGTCGGCCATCTTAGGCAGTTGCAAAGTGCTTAGTAAGAGAAATGAAACGTGGCAGAATAATAGAAATGTACAGAGATAGACAGAGAACAGTATAGTGAGAGAAGTGTAGTAGAGGGAGAAAGGGGTAGTGTCATGACTTGTAATGTTCTTACCAGTTCTGGCGTGTTGGAGAGGTTCTCAACTTCGGTTCTTGAGGGTTCTGGTCTGTCTGAGGTAAGGGCAGCCCTTTCTGGTAGCCATGGTGCTGCCGACATTGAAAAGGCAGAGCAGACTGTGCCTTCCAAAAGGAGTCCCAAGAGGAAAAAACACCCCGTAGGGAAAAACTTCTGTTGAAGGCGGAGACTCCAGGAAAGGAAAGGAAGGAAACAATCCACAAATAAGAGCAAACTCCAGCAAGGAGTGGAAAATGAAGGCAAGAATTTCAAATAGGAGTGGAAGCTTAAAAGGAATCCAAACTCGAACAGGAAGCACCAACCGAAAACAAAAGTGCGCCAACAGGAAGCAAAAATACACCAAGCAAGAACAAAGGTCACCAACAGGAGCGAGGACACACCAGCAGGAGCAAGGAGTGTTGCAACGCAAGGCAAGGAAGGATTCAGGCCCTTAAATATCCATAGGCAGGTAGTGATGTAACAGGACGTGATGTAACAGGAAGTGGTCTAAAAGGAAATAAGCAGTTGCCATCTTGGATAAGGAAAAGGAAACGTAAGGAATAGGAAAGGTCGCCATCTTGGAAAGGGTAAAACAAAATACCTTCCCAAGGCCCTCTGGGAAACAGGACTGAGGACTCATTGGAAGAAGAAGTAACAAGATGTCACCAGTAGAATATACTGGAAGCCACATTGAAATGTGCAAAACAAAAAGTGAGCGAAAATATGCCCCATAGAAGTACTGGAAGCAGCAGCTCCAAAATTGGAGCTGCAGTTTTCCTACTGTGTATTAATGAGTATTAACAGGCTGCCGCGTGGTGCTGTGGCGTACCCGACTAGACATAAGCGTCGCGGTGTGTAACCGCGATGCTGAAACAGCGGGCTGCCATGCAGCACCGCGATGCGCTTGAGAAGAAGGGGGCGCCGCGGGGAGTGTCACAGGCTGCACCACGGCCCGCGATGATGAAGCGGGCAGCGCCACGGGCTGAGCCATGGCCCGCGGCGCAACAGGTAGAGATAAGGATGATGTAGAAAGATATGAGGCAGGGAGAGAAGTAGAGTATCTAAAGGAAGGAGAGGTAGCAAGAAGGAAATATAAGACGAAGTAGAAAGAGGAAGATCTAGGTAGAGAAGCATAAAAATAGGTAAAAATAAAGTGTAGTAGAAAGATACGGATAGGGAGAAGAACATGTAGATAGAGGCAGAGAAGTAAGTACTATGTGGGGTGACGTAGAAAGAGAGGTAATGTAAAAAAGGTAAATTTGAGAGACGTAAAGTCAGCAAATCATAGATGTAGACAGAGAGACTAGAGGACAAACAAAGATGAAAGTTAGAACAAGAGCAAAATTAGAAGCGTACAGAAAGATGGGTCAGGTAAATAGAGTAGTGTAGAAGAGAAAAAAGTAGAGAGATGGGGTAATGGGTAGAAGTTGAAACGTACGTGAAGTAGGGAAAGAGGGCTGAGGCTAATACAGAAGTGGATGGCTGTGAGACAGAAAAAGTGGAAGTGAAGGTGAGGTAGAGGTAGAGAGATTTATAAAGAAAGAGGTTGAGCTGGATAGTTGAGATGGAGAAGGTGAGTTAAAATGGAGAAGGCAGTCTGTAGAGGGATATGTGCATGTGTGTGGGAGGGAGAGGCAAAGAAGTTGGTGATAGAGAAAAAGAGGTAGAGGAATAAAGTTAGTCAGAAAGTAGCATGATATTTACAGAGATGAAGCAAAGGGAACAGTGGTAAAATGAGAGAAAGAGGTGGTGGAGAGGTGAAGTAGTGAACTAATGGTGAGGTAAATTTAGAGGTTAAGTAGTGCGAGAGAGAGCAATGGGGTAAAAGAGGTGATGCTATAAAGGAGATGTGAGGTAGAGAGAAATGAGATAAAGTGCTGAAGGGAAGTGGTAGTGTAGAGAAAGAGCTTGGAGAGTGGTGGAGAGATAGATAGGTGACGTGAAAAGAGAATAAAGGTGGTGTAAGAGTGAAATAGTTGGAGGAGAGACACATGGACGCTAGATCGAAAAAAAGCAGTGAGGAAGAGAGAAAGGGATGAGGTAGAGAGAGTCAAGGTAGAGAAAAGCGATTGAGAGTGATAGATGTAGATATCGGCACAAAGTGAGCGAGAGAGTTAGAGATGAATTGAGTGAGATATTTTGGGTATATTGATAGGTGAGGTAGAGAGTTGAGCAAGAGAGCAAGAATGAAGGCACATAGAGAGTTGGAGATGGAGACAGGTTAAAAACATGGTTAAGGGAGATTAAATGAGGTGAAGTAAGAAAAAAGAAATGGCACTGAAAGAATGAGAAAAGCCAACAATTGCCTGAGAGTGCGATAATTAAGGCTGGGCATGTCAGGCATGCAAACAAAAGGGTAGATTAGTGTTTTGCTCAACTCAGTGTAGCAACCAAAGTTGATTTGCTGATTTGCGCAAGAGCGAGAAAGCAGCGCAGAGCCATATTATTAAAAATAGGCTCCTGTTGCTCACTATCCCTACACTAGCTCATAACCTTTGCACCATGTTGCAAAGGAGTGTGTGTGTGTGTGTGTGTGGGTGTGTGGGTGTGCGCAGGTGTTTGTGTGTGTGTGTGTGTGTGTGCTTTATAACACAGGACAGGATGTATACTGGACATATAGCCTTCCAGTATAAAATCCTATACCTAGACAAATTCTTAAAAATTGCACACATGGTATATGTGCTATACAGTGCAGCACACAAGCAGTGTGTGAAATGTTTGCAGAAATAAAACGTTTCTTCATGATAGTGCCTGCTTCAAAGAGGCAATATTTTTGACGAAAAGTACAGTCTGGCTATCTTTAGTAGATCAGTCTTTGCATCAAAATAAAAAAAAATGTATTGGTGCGTGCACTAATCCACACAAATAATGCTATCCTTGATACTAAGGGGCATATTCACAAGCCCCTATCACTTTTTTTGACGTTCCTGTGGCATAGGGGCTTCACCTTATTCACAAGGCAGAGTTAAGCCACTTAAACTGGCTTAACGCTGGCTTGTGAATAAGGCACCCTTTCACGCTATACTTAGCATGAAAGGGGAGGGCAATGGGTGTTGCTGTGGGCATTCCACTGCAACACCCATTGCTTCTGACGCTGCCCCCTATTCACAAGAGCAGCGTAAATAGGAGGCAGCGCCAGAATTAAGACCAGGGAAAACCTGGTCTAAACCTGGTGAAGCGTGGAGAAATGTTTAATTTCTCCTCGTTTTGCTGTTTTCATGTGTGCTGCACAACGCAGCACACATGAAAACAGCAAAGGCCAATGATTGTGTATGTACAGGAAGGTCCCCCTTCCTGCACATAAACAATCATTTTTTGAAAATGCTGTTTTGCAACTTCTGTGTGTGCTGCATGAAGCTGCACACATAGAAGTCACAAAACGGCATTTCAAGATTGTTTATGTGCAGGAAGGGGGACCTTCCTGTACATACACAATCTTCCCTTGCACGCAGACTCCCTTGCACCGTGCAAGGGTGCCTGCGTTGGCGCTAAGCTGCTACACTTAGCGCCAGCACAGGGGGATCCACAAGGCTGCACCATATCCTTGTGAATATGGTGCAGCCTTGCGTTTCTGAAGTGGCGAAGTGAGGCGTTAAGCCATGACGGCTAACGCCTCACTTCGCCACTTCCTTGTGAATATGCCCCCAAGTGTTGCAAAGCGCTATTAAAGCTGAAAAAAGGGCACCTTTCCAGCAAAAAAAATCACATTGGCGCTGGAATGTAAATTCATCTGCAAGAGTTTGCACTGCTTTGTGTCACTTTGTATTGCTCTTCCCTTGTGCAAATCCTTAGTAAATGTGGCCCTATCTTTCTGTTAAGCATGTTTGGATGTGAAATTGAAAAAGAAGCTGTTGCGCAATGTTATTGTTGTAGGAACTTTGATTTTGCACTCACTTTACCAGGTGGGGCCCTGGGTAATTGCCTGGTTTGGCCATGCCTTAAAACGTCCCTGATAAGGTGGATACCATGTAGCAGGTCGTGATTGCGGAAATAATACTTTAATGAGAAATATGCATTTCATGAGGCAGGGGTATATCTTATTTCGTATACTGTACAATAAAACATAGCTTTAATTACGTCATTTTATGATGGCGGCCTTTATGTATTAGGCTTGTCTCCTTGTGGAGAGAAACAGTTATACTGAATTATTTCGGCATTCCAGACTGGCCAGCACATACTACGGAGTTGTTGTTTTTTTTTTTTATATATAGCGCGAACTTGACCCGAAGGTATCAGAACGCTTTACATGAGCACCATTTGCGTTACACAAGGACACATTCATTTTTGTTATGCACAGGGAGATTAAGTGATATGCACAGAATCACAGGATGTTATGGTCATTGCTGAGACTCGAACACGGATCGACCGCCCTAGCCGTTAGGCCACATCCTCTCCCCTACTACTAAGGACCTGTTTGTCTTGAGGGTAGAGTTCAGGGTATTTAAATTTAGTTTTAACGATCTTGCAGTAGGAGATATTTATTAAAGCTGAATGGATCTGCCCTATTTGGAATTTCTATAACTACAGGGGGCCCTTATTGACAAGTTTACATCAATCCTTGGAAGGGGGAGGGGTTGGTGGGGGTGTTGTATTAACAAATCTATATCAGCCCCAGTATGCTTTACTTTTCAATCGATGACAGAACAAAGGCTACGGACCTCTTTAATGTGAGGTAAGAGAGTGTAGAATATAATGATATTTTTTAATTGATTTTTCATTACATTGATAGGGGACTATTGTCAGAACTGAATAGATTTGTTCTGTTTTATGTTTTCATAGAGGCAAGGGGTCTGTATTGACAAGTATTAGTTATAGCCCTACATGGGACTGTTTGGTATATTTTGTTACATAACCTAATCCTGATTTTCCAACCAGATGTCAATATAGCGGTCGTTCACGAAAGCCCCGAAGTGAGAAAGCAACATTTGGCAACTGAGATCCCCATAAGTAGTATAATTAGGTTTAGGGTTTTTATTTTTATTAATGATTTTAAAGGAAATACAATGGCATTTACAGCGTTCACTGTCTTGTACACAAACTTTGTATCAATGGCTAGATTCGAACTCCCTGACAATCCCCTGCCTTCCCCACCCATTTGTTCCTCAGCCTGGGGATCTTTCAGCACCAGGAGTACCGTACCTATTGATATGGGGTATTGGTCTGGGACTGGCAGGGGCCAGTCAGTTGTAGGAGTTCCATTTGCTCCAGATCTTTTCCCATTTCCTGGGACATTCCCTACCCTCATATGTCACTTTTTCAGCCACCATACATCAGTCCATGGCACGTTTCCAGGGGTCCAGATCTGACCAGCTCCATAAGCCTTGGAGATATTCCTTTTTGCCACCATCAGACCCAAGGAGGTCCACTTTTTCTGGTATTTCAGGGCTTCTGAGCTCCCCCCACACATTCAGCACATACCTTTTGGCTGATCCAGTCAATCCAACCACCCCTGCCAGTCACATGCAGTCTGAGAGTTCCATCCAGAAAGTCTGTATTGCCGGGCAGGATCCTATTTGCCCGCAACCCCACAAACACAGATTGGAAATGCATCTACCCAATTTCAGTAGGGTCCTTCTACAGTAGTATGAGGGATACTGTATGCTGAGCTGCACTAATCGAAACTCTGATTTTATGACATCCTCCCTGGGGGCGCAAAGGGCCTCCTCCATCTTCCCGTCTTCAAATCCCTCCATGTCCTCCTCCCATCTTTTCTTTTGCTGTTGTAGGACATTTGGGGCATGATTTAGAATCTTTTAATATGTCAGTGATGTGGCTTTTATAGGCATTGGGTCTCCTAGTGCAAACATACAATGCTCCCTCTCTTATTCTCTCTGCATCACTGCAGAAGTACTGCTTGTAATAATGACTGATTCTATGTCTTGTTGGATGTATATCTTCAGAGGGATCATACATTGTTGAATCGTCCTTAAAGGCACTTAGAGGAGGCCAAGAGCGGAGAGGTTACCCATGAAAAAAGGCAGGAAATGTACCTTAAAAGTACAGTACATTGGGATCTGACACAGAAAAGAAGATTTTAAAAAGTAACAAGCTTGAGCAGCACTGCATCCATTCATAGGTTAACACCCGAACCCGGATGCTAGAGGTAAGGCTTTAAGCGTACCACTGGCATCAGAAAAGTAAGGAGAACTCTTCAATGAAGAGGATGCCCACAGGCTTCTGAGCATCTGCACATGATGAAACACTGCTTCACCTGTGGTACCCATTAACTTGATCACCCTTCCTGAGGTGAGCAAATGCCACACATCGAAGTATGGCCAACTTCCACTGCACATGTGAACACAGGAGATACATCCAGCACCTGGTTGTCTTCCCTTGCTGAGGACGTTGCTCTCTCTTAGGGTCACCTAGTGGTCTGTCCTCCGAAGGGGAGGATTCCTCCAGTTCCGTACCCTTTGCTATCATTGACTGTAGGGCACGCCTGACCTTTATATTGGAAGGTCTCGGAGGTCATCAGCTGATACTCTCTCATTAAGTCCGGCTGGGGAACTACACCTCCCTTCACACATAGGTCACCCACTGTGAATATGGCAATTAGGTACCATCTGTCGAATCCCTTCATGCCCCCCAGAGTTGCCAGTGCTTTCGTATCCCATAGCGGAGTTGCCCGTGTAAGCTTGTTCCCCCAACCTAGGCAGGCCATTACCTCTTTCCAGATTTTGACCCCTGTTCTGGTGAGAGTGGGTAGCTCACCCTGTGGTTGCCTGATATACAACGCTGCTAGGAACCCCCTATCGCCCATTACAGACCTGTCCATTCATGGTGGTATCTCAGTCTGTGCCTTAAAATCTCAATCATTAACCGTGATCAGTTGGGATGCCCAGTAATTATTCTGTACATCTGGAAGTGCTATTCCCCTGTCATACCAGCCTCTTGTGAGTTTGAACAGGGCGATGTGTGTTGATCTGCCATCCCCAGCAATAGTCGTATTTCTGTCTCTATCACTCTGAAGTATATCTTTGGGACCTCAATTAGGTTTAGGATTGATAACTGGGTCAACAAAATAATAGAAATTGTATATAAAAGGTGGACTGGTATTTACAAGTTTTCCACCAGCTTTATCTCCTGTGGTAGTGATGTGTTTTTCATGACAAAAACTAATTTGAGGAACGAATATACATCTTTGAGATTTTATGCAGAAGAAATAGATGTGAATAAACATGAAACATTAATGTAGGCGTATAATAACTGTGATAATATGATTCAATGGAGGAGAACAGGTTTAAGAATTTTGATGTGGGCGTTTTATGCTTTTTATGGCACAACAAAATTGGATTTAGACAAGTTGTTGTCTGTGAAAATTATTCAAATTAGGATAAGTAATATCTTTGGTATAGGATTTGGAGGGTATAAAGGAGTTAACGATCAGTTGCTGTGCTTTCAGTGGAATAATGTCACACATATGTGCTCCCCTATGCAAATGTTGTTTATAATTGTTTTATGATGCAAATATTGTGCAACTGTTGTTGTTCATAATTGTTGTAAAGTTTATTTTGGCGTTGAGACAGATTATCGAGTTGGAAATGTCGTTATTCAGAAATATCGACATCAAGAATATCGTGGTCAAGAATATCGAATTTAAGGTAAGAAATATAATTTAAAAAAAATATAGAAGTCATTAATATTGTTTGCAAAAATATAGTTGTTTAAAATATCGATTTTTTAATTAGTGTTATGTATTTTAGTTTATATTTTAAATGTATGTGATGTATGTTTTTTGTATAAGTATTGTTTATGTTTTTTAATATATGTGTTAAATTTTTAGTAGTTATCAATTTTATTATTAAATTTTGCGTTTTTTAGTTCCGTAGCGGGTTGTGGGTTTATAGGGGAATAGGGTGGGAAGTAATTTAATTATAATAAATTAATGATTATTTTTTGTTTATTTAATTTATATTTTATAGTGTTAATTGTGGAAAGTAATTTATTTGTAATTAATTATTAATTGGTTGTTAATTAATATTAAATAATTAATTGATAATTAATTATGGTAATTGTGTAATGTTTTTAGGTGCATGTTGTGGGGTTTATATGGGTAAAGGGTGGGAAGTAATTTATTTTTGATTAATTAATAATTAGTTGTTAATTTATATTAAATAATTGATTGAAAATTAGTTATGGAAATTGTGTAATTAATTTTAGGTGCGAGTTGTGGGGTTTATAGGGGTAAAGGGGGGGAATTAATTTATGTTTAATTAATAATTAGTTCTTAATTTATATTAAATCATTAATTGATAATTAATTATGGTAATTGTGTGATTCTTTTAGGTGTGGGTAGTGGGGTTTATGGGGTAAAGGGTGGGAAGTAATTTATTTTTAATTAATTAATAATTAGTTCTTAATTAATATTAATTAATTGTAAATTAATTATGGAAATTGTGTAATTAATTTTAGGTGCGGGTTGTGGGGTTTATAGGGGGAAAGGGTGGGAAGTAAATTATGTTTAATTATTTAATAATTAGTTGTTAATTTATAAGAACTAATTAATTGATAATTATTTATGGTAATTGTGTGATTTTTTTAGGTGTGGGTTGTGGGGTTTATGGGGTAAAGTGTGGGAAGTAATTTATTTTTAATTAATTAATAATTAGTTCTTAATTATTATTGACTAATTAATTGAAAAATAAATATGGAATTTGTGTAATTAATTTTAGGTGTGGGTTATGGGGTTTATAGGGGTAAAGTGTAGGAAGTAATTTATGTTTAATTAATTGATAATTGGTTGATAATTAATGTTAACTAATTAATTGATATTTAATTAGGGTAGTTGTTTATATTTTTTTGTGTGTGGGTTTTACTTTTTTAGGGGTAAAGGGTGGGGACTAAATTAATTTTACTTACTTCGCTCTTTGCCTGCTGCTGTGTGGGGGACTCAGCGTCCCATAGGACACCTGCTTGAAGAGGAGGAGGAGGAGGAGGGGCAAAGCAGGACGTCCACACCGTGCCGTGCTGAAAAGCGTAGTCTGCAGCCCGCGGCGTGGGAAATCCTTCGCTCTTTGCCTGCTGCTGTTTGGGGGACTCAGCGTCCCAGAGGACACCTGTTTGAAGAGGAGGTGGAGGGGCACAGCAGGACGCCCACGCCGCGCTGAAAAGGGCAGTCTGCCTCCCGCGGCGTGGGAAATCATTCGCTCTTTGCCTGCTGCTGTGTGAGGGACTCGGCGTCCCAGAGGACACCTGTTTGAAGAGGAGGAGGAGGGGCACAGCAGGACGCCCACGCCGCGCTGAAAAGGGCAGTCTGCCTCCTGCGGTGCGGGACATGCGCGGGCCTCGCCCGGGCCAAAGGCGGGCCCATCCTTGCCTGTCACTGACTGGAGCAGGCCGGGCTGGGCCACTGAAATGAAGAACTTCTCATCAAATAAAGTTGAAACGAAGAGAAGTTGTTTGTAGAAAAGTAGGAACTTTATTCCAGTTTAACGAAGACACCACTGGAGTGCATCCTTCCTCCTTGAAGTCCAAGCAGGGTAATATCTGTTAAGTCCGTTCATACTTCAAGGAGAAGGTGGATGCACGAGAATGCAAATTTGAAGCAATACATGTTTATACATCAATTGTACAGCATGCGCGCATAACAGAACTAGCGCGCATGCCAATGAACAGAATGTGGAATACAGCATGAGAGCTCGTGGAAGCACGAACTAAACACTAAGGGGCATATTTACAAGCCCCTTGCGCCACTTTTGCGCCGCCGTTGCATCACGCAAGTGACGCAGCGGCAACGCAAACCATGCGCCGCGTTGCGCTATATTTACAACGTGACGCATCTGAGGAGATGCGTCACGTAGTCAACCCTGCGCCACATGAAACCTGCGTCCAGGTTTCATGTGGGCGTACCGCGCAGGGGGGCGTTCCGGCGCAGGTACGCCTCGGAAGAGTGACGTAGTGAAATCTACAAGATTTCACGAGTCACTTCTCGGCAGCTGATGCGATCAAATCCTTACGCCTGCTTCAAGCAGGCGTAAGGATTGACGCACCATGTTAGAGATAGGGAAGGTTGGAACAGTGCTGGAGTTGCGTCGCGCTTGCGGCACGACTTCAGCACTGCGCTAACCTTCCGGCAGAATGCGTCACGCATCTGCTTATCCTGCGCCACGATGCGCTGCATTGTAAATGCGGCGCATCGGACGTGGCGCAAGGGTAAACTTGCGTGGCGCATTTTCCTGGCGCATCCCTGCTGACATGCAGGGATGCTCCAGGGAACGTAAATATGCCCCTAAGAATTACACAGTACAGATCAGCAAGTATGTACAGTATATTACATCACCCTTCCCCTTTCACAAACAACAGAAGTATAGATTTATTATACATTTAAGACAAATAACAATCTTTGTATTTTGAAGGGAACGCACAATGCGAGAAGGTCTTACAGAAATTGGGGTAGAATTCACAGAATCATTAATTTGTAAAGAGCCATTTGCTGACAGAGAGTCAGACACAGAATCAGTGAAATCTGGGACCTGAACATCAGCTCCAGTTGACATTAAAGATTCATTTACACTTGACTCGTTTGAAAAGTATGAAAAATGTAAATTATCTTGAGAATCATATTTTTTGTTGGACAATATTTTGCAGAGCTTGATCAGGCGTTAATTTAACCAACATTCTTTTGCTCCACCAACCTCTGTGAGTCAAAAACAAAGATCCTTTTCGCCAACTTAAGAATTTGTACTGGAGTGACAGTTTTGAAAGACCTTTCTTAACTTTCTTAGGAGACTTAATCATAACCCAGTCACCAATTTGAAAATCATGTATATTGTTGCAACCTTTGGTATCAAACTTTTTCTTTTATATAAATTGTTGAACAGCAACTTTCTTGAGCATGTTTTGTTTATCCCTGCAAACCAAACATGAATTATCCTCCTTTCTCAATGTTTTTAGCCAGGAAGGGCAAAGTGTTCCATTAGGATCCCTCTTTTTGAGAAGCCTAAAGGGAGAAATGCCTGTTGAGGAATGAGGCGTAGTGAGATATGACCAAATCTTTTTTTTTTTAATATTTCAACAGCTGCATTAGAAGCTAAGGCAGATTGAATACCTTCCTTTATAAACCTATTCATTCGTTCCACCAAGCCATTTGCAGAAGGGGAATACAAAGCCACTCTTAAATGCTTAATATCATGAAAGGTCAAAAAATTCTCCATTGATGTTGAAATAAAATGAGAACCATTATCTGTGACCAATTCTTTGGAAATCCTTCAGATAGAAAAATTCTAGAGAGAAAATTAATCACAGATGATGAGTTGGGAGAAGAACAAAACTCAAACTCCACCCATTTGGAAAAATAATCTATTAAAACTATAATGTATTTCTTATCAGTAGAGAGACCCTCGAAAGGTCCCACAAAATCCAGAGCTAATTTTGTCCATGCACCCTCTGGAACTGGTACATTATGTAGTGGTGTTTTCATGATTTTCCAATGTTTATCAGAAACAAGACAAGTTTGACATGAATTTATCCAATTTGCAACTTCTGATTCCAAACCAGGCCACCAAAAGCTTTCTTTCAACCTTCTAGAGGTAGCTCCCATTCCCAAATGCCCTTCATGTGCAATCTTAAAATTTTTTGAACGTCGAGATGTGGGGGGTACTGCAAGATCACCACGCATGACCAAACCTTCTACAAGAGAAAGTTCTTGATTGACCTGGGCAAAAGATTTTAAAGGAGAAGGTAAGGAGCGTTCTTTTGGCCAACCAGTCACAATCATGTTCTTGACTGCAACAAGAACAGAATCCTCTTCAGAAGCTTTCAGCCAATCTTCTTGGGTAATATGAGGTAAATCATTAATAAAATCCTCAACAGTAGCCACCACACATTCCACGTCATCAAACCTGGAAGATGAAGAATCATCCTCTAATGACAATCTGGAAAGACAATCTGCCCTTCTATTACGACCTCCAGGTATATACTTCATAATGAAATTGTATTCATGCAAGCGTGAGAGTATGCGGACAAGTCTTGCAGAAGCTTTTCCTGTGCCATTCCCATTTAGTAAGTGTATCAAAGGTTTATGATCAGAAAAAATCTCAAATTGCGTGCCCCAGATAAATGTTCTAAATTTCTCTTCGGCCCATGTGCATGCAAGAGCCTCCCTCTCAATTGTGCTGTAGTTGGATTCTGCATTCGTGAGCGATCTAGATGAAAAACCAATCGTATTCTCCTTACCACTGACCCATTGACAAAGAACCACTCCTAAGCCATGTTGGCTGGCATCAACAGATAAAATACATTTATGACCAGGTGAGAAAGGCGAAGGTGCAGGAGCCTGAAGAATACGTTTTTGATTAGCTCAAAAGCTTGTTGTGCTTCATTACTCCATGAGAAATTAGCATTTTTCTTTAATAAAACACGCATTGGTTGAACAACCTGTGCATAATTTGAAATGAACCTTGAATAGTACTCAGTCATACCTAGGAATGATCTGAGTAGGTCTTTATTTTTAGGGATTACAACTTCATCTATAGCTTGAGTAAGAGAAAATTTTGGATTAATTCCTGAAGTTGAAATTGTGTGACCTAGGTAATCAAGAGACTGTACCATGAATTTGCATTTTTCAGTGCCTAATGTAACCCCAAACTCTTTGAACTTATTGAGAACCCTTCTTAGGGTTATTATGTGATCAGCTTTATTTTTTAAATAAATTAAAACGTCCTCCTGATAGGCTTGTACTGAATCAATACCCTCCAACATGTGATCCATAAATATCTGAAACACACTAGCCGCTGAGGCTAAACCAAAGGGCAGTCTAATATACTTATACGCCCCAAAAGGTGTGACAAATGTGGTGAGATCAGTGGACGAATTGGATAAAGGTATTTGATGGTATGCTGATCTTAAATCAAGAATGGTAAAACAAGTCGCACCAGCAATATTAGACAACAAGTCCTGAATCTTTGGTAAAGGATGACAATCCACTACAATATTTTTGTTAAGTGAACGCAAGTCAGCACATAAGCGAATCGAATTATCCTTTTTTCTTACTATCACTATGAGACTGACCCATTCGGATGATTCAGTGGGTTTGATAATACCCTCTGTAACCAGTTTGTCTAATAAGACCTTAAGATCATCTCTAACACTTAGGGGAATAGGCCTGGCCTTGTGTGAAATGGATATAGCATTGTCTTTCAACTTGATAAGATGCTCCACTTTTGTAATTTTTCCTATATTTGAAGTAAAAACTTCAGGGAATTCTGAAAAAATGCTTGTAGAAATATCTGTAAACTCAGAAATGTTATTTTCTAAAACAGAAGAAACAGAAATATCCTTATTAATTTGAACAGGATTATCAGAGTAAGGAACCAACTTTAGGCCCATTTTTGCTAGATCCTGCCATCCAACAATATTCTTACCTTTAGGAGCCACATACACTTTAGTTAAAATTTTACGTTCTAAACATGTGATGAATTCAGTAAAATATCCAAACATTTCAATGATGTGATCACCATACACCTTTGGAATAATATCCAAAGCTTGTAAAGGTTTCTTTAAAGCCCATTGCTCTTCAAAAAGTGTATCTGAGATGATGGTGACCGGTGCTCCTGAGTCAGCCATCATGTTGACCTTGACATCACCAACAATAACTTCACAGAATGGCTCTTTGACTCTCTGTATAGAAAGAGTCAAATCTTGAGAGTCAATAGAAAGCATAAGTCTCTCAAGGTTATCAGATAGCAATTGATTAGGTTCAGCGTTATGAATTTTTAGGCACTCATTGGTATCTAGATTACTGACCCTGACAACTTTCTTGCTTCTGCAAACTGTATAGAAATGACCCATTTTGCCACAATTGGTGCACTTTTTACCTAATGCCAAGCAAACAGGACTATCCCCTAAATGAGATCTTGAACCACACCTATAACAAAATGAATTAGTTTTGTTTTGTTTGGGAGGAAATGATTTAACGAATTTAGGCCTGTAAGAAACATTGTTAATGGCAGAATCATTTTGAATCATGTTGACAGGAGACACATTTTCATTACTTATGCATTTTGAGGTGATAATAGATCTTTCTATACCCTTTGCAATATCAATAACTTCAGCTAAAGAAGGATCTCTGCAGCTGAGTATGCGTTCTTGAATTTTCTTATGATAACAGCTGTAGACAAATTGGTCCCTTATATGAAAATCCAACTCAGCCTTAAAGTTGCAGTTTGCAGCCAAATTTCTCAGCACTGAAATATAGTCTTCAATTGACTCATCTGAGTTCTGCTTTCTTTTCATAAAGGTAAATCTCTCCAGCATTACACTTGGCTGTTCTAAAAATTTTTGTTTAATCTATCAACAGCATCAGAGTATATGTTCCAACCATCTCCTTCACCCGGTGGTGGAAGAGATACTGGGAGATTATCAAAAATTTCACGACCAGCACTGCCTAGAAAGTTGAAAAGAATTGCTAACTTGCGTTCGGGTGAGTAACTTTCAGCATCTATGGCAAAAAAATAATTCTCAAACGATCTGAACCAGAGTTTCCAGGTTTCTTTAGGCTTGCCTGGTCTTGGAAGAAAATGATCCCATTGAAAAATCTGCTGCGAAGCCATTTAAAGCAATAGGAACAATTGGTTTTGTTAAAATAGTAAGCAAAGAACAGTACTGGCAATGTGTAAAAGGAGGTAGCAATTCGTTTTAGCAAAGTACAGTACTTAAAAGATGAAAAGTATTTCTCAGTTTTATGGATAGATTGTACTGAAGTAAACGAGAAGAAGAAGAAAATAGATAAACGAATATAAATAAAACAACGTTGCACGCGTGATGAGCGTGTTTAAACTTACTGTGAATCTCCCCAAGCTAAAATGGCCACGGAGCGTCAATGACGGGGCTCGGTTGATTTAGCAGGGGAGTATGCGCAAGTGAGACCAATCACAAGGCGCGTATTGGAAAAAAGGAGGAGTGCGCTGGGGAAACCAATCAATCCTTTGCTTTAGGAATGAGGAAGTAGCGCAGGAAATCCGTGAGTTGCTGAGGGACGCAGATCGTCGCAGAAGACGAAAGGAGGCACAAGCCAATCCTCTGAAACTGAAGCGTTGCATTAAAGTAGAAGGAAGGGATTTCTTCGGCTGTGCGGCGAAGGCTGTAGCTTCAGTGAAGGATGAACATAAGACAGCGGGTCCATCGAAAATAGGAGGCACAATTTTTGTGGTGTTTCGTGGAAAATATGAGGTAACTCGTTGCCAAATGAAATGAAGAACTTCTCATCAAATAAAGTTGAAACGAAGAGAAGTTGTTTGTAGAAAAGTAGGAGCTTTATTCCAGTTTAACGAAGACACCACTGGAGTGCATCCTTCCTCCTTGAAGTACAAACAGGTAATATCTGTTAAGTCCGTTCATACTTCAAGGAGAAGGTGGGATGCACGAGAATGCAAATTTGAAGCAATACATGTTTATACATCAATTGTACAGCATGCGCGCATAGCAGAACTAGCGCGCATGCCAATGAACAGAATGTGGAATACAGCATGAGAGCTTGTGGAAGCACGAACTAAACACTAAGAATTACACAGTACAGATCAGCAAGTATGTACAGTATATTACAGCCACCCCTCTGACATTCTGGACCTCACCTTTGTTGAAAGGTACTGTTTTCTTGTCTGCGCCCAATATACTGTATGCAGGTTCGCCCCAGGCTCGCAGCAGAGTGGTGATTAAGTTGTCCTTTCCTGCTAGGATATGTGTGACAAATCTATCTGTGTGTAATTAACTTTTGGAGCTTTTATATGAACTCTCCTGGACTTCCATGGTTATTATTCTCCATATTTGGCCCGTTTATACTTTATATAGTTTGGTACAGGTGTTTGGTATTTAGGTGGCCATGGTTAAACGCATGACAGGTAATGTCCCGCCAGTAGCCATTTGTGGCCGGTCAACTATTGATTCATTCCTGGTGAGGGCAGTTAATGTGATCTTCCAAGAGATAGACATTGTTGAACGACGCCTCTCTATAGGTGGAGGGCCTGGGAGTGGGATTACTGTGTCACCTAGTGACACTACAGCCATACCCCCAGCAACTAACAGCCCAACCAGGGAAGATAACGGCCTTAGAACCACTGATAGTCTGGCTGCCTCTGCCATCAACAAGGCAATATGATCCCGCAGTACCAGCATCACTCTCTTTAATCCCCCTATTCCGAAAAGGAAAAGGAAGTGCAAAAAGACCCCTGTTATGCCAGGAGGTCCCAGAAGACCAAATGCACCCGAGACCCTGGCATCCTCTAGTAAAGAGGTAGGGACTACATCATGCGATTTGGGGGACTTACAACAGGCCTCACTGCTGGCGGAGATTACCACTAGATTAGAAGTCCTGTTAGCACCAATTCTTGAGAAGTTAAAGGTTTTGTCTACTGAAGTCAAACAGATTAAGACACGCTATTCTATCACGCCTCTGGGTCAAACTGAGGAGGGGTCTGACAGGGCTGACAGGGTATTAGCAACACCCACAATCTCAACAACTAACTTACCAAGGGATAACATAATGAGAATAAGTGCTAATATAATTAAGCCAGGGATTGCAGACACTTTACCTGAAGCTACCCTCAGGGATCATATGGAACGTCTGGTATCTACATCCCAAACACAGACCCAGTCACTGACAAATAATGCAATTACCATGCATTCATCAGATGGCGAAATCCAACGAGCTCCCCAATTAGCAGAGGCTAGTACAGCAAACACAATAGAAGCCAGCTCTGCAGATGCTAAGACCACTATTAATTTGCCCCCTGAATGTGCCCCCTATGTAGCAGTCATAGCCAACGTCCCCCCATTTCGCCCGGGTCAAATAGAATCCTATGATTCATTAAAGAATAGGGTGATTTATTGGCTAAACAGGAACTGCCACTTCCCAGTAAGGGATGCCCAACAAATTCTGCTCATGAGAAGAGTATGCTGGATTGGCTCCTTGAGGAAAAACTATGATGGGGATTGTATTGTAATCAACTTTAGGGAACGTAGGTGTGCCATGGGTGTCCTTATGGGGGAGGTACATCATGCCCAATCTGAATATAACATGTCACTCCTGCCCTTGGGTTTTTTCTACAGGCACCTCCAGTCCTCTGTACCTAATATGACCAGACTAGGCCCATTAGCTAACCATCCCGTCTGAGTATATCCCCCACCCCAATCACTGGTGGTTTCCAACAGATACCAGGTTTGAGTGACCTCCAGGACATCGATTGACATGAGATGAGGATGTATGTCAATTGACCGAAACATATAACGAGGCGCCTCTACCCCACGAAGGACGGGAAGATGATACACATTTGGCCCCCAAGGGCTATTGTGACACCGCTGTTACACTATCTGTTCCCCCCCGTCTTCTTGTGAGGGCGTAGTGGATCCTACATATATAGTAACTGCCCCACCCAATTTACCACCACCCAGTTGTAGTGGTCAAGGGACGGCTGATGGTATAGAATTGCGACCTAGAATGTAGGGGGTTTAGCTAAGAAACAGGGCACCCTAGGATGGATGGAGTTTATACGCGACTTGGATATATTATGTATCCAAGAAACTTGGTGTACCGAGCCTGTTTATTTTGAGGGCTTTACGACACATTGGTTGGAGGCTGAGCCATCGGCAGCAGGGAGAGCCATAGGGGGACTCATGGTCTTAATTTCAAACAAACTCCCAGTAAGCTTAAAGAGGAAAATATCGACTTGCCCCCATTCACTAATTTTATGGTTATCATTTAGGGGAGGTCGGGATTTGGTCATTGTTAATTTTTTATAACAATGTGTTTAATAATACCCGGGGGAGGGTGGTTCTAGCTCTTGAAGGAGGTTTGGGGACCCTAGTTCAGTCCATTACAAATAGTTTCATACTATTATGGGCCGGAGATTTTAATACTCACACATGCCCTCACTCTGCTGTTCGGGTATGTGGGATGACCGATGAGGCTGGGCTTGGTTACTCACATTTTCCCCATAGTGAATATGGTAACTTATTAAATTCTATGATCATTAAGTTTGATTTAAAATTACTAGAAAGTGCCCAGGATAGCAATGGGAACCACATCCCAACCTTTATAGGGAGAAATTCCACCTCCGTTATCGACCACATTTTAATTTCAGCTAATGCATGTAACTGGTGTGCCTCACCACAGGTTGCTTGCCCTGGTATGAGTGCGCACAACTGTATAATCTTGACAGTTTTCTTTAGGGGCAGGCCCACTGTTACTACCCCTGGTTGTGTTACAGACATTGTCCCATTTAGACCCAATGGGACGAATATGACTCGTTATTTCGCAAACCATTACTTTGCATGCTTTTACTACGAAGTTATTACTTCGCAAATACCGTTACTACGCAAGTTTTTAGTGCGCATGCTTTTATTTCGCAACTCCTTTTGAATGTATTAAAAATGCTTTTACTTCGCAATTAAATATAACGCAATCAACTACAACGCATTTTAGGATTGTTTTAATCATAAATTAATGCTTTTAGTAACCTATCCCCTGGGACGGGATGCCAGGGAAATAGGGCGTTTTGGGTGGGGAAGTGTTAATTTAATGTAATATTTCTTTTTTCCCTTTTTTTTTCATTTTCATCAATCCGATCTTTTACTCGTTTTTATACTAAATTAATACTGTACTATTTTTCGCCCTTTTTTTCCAAATAATAATGTATAATTATGAGTAACTGTTGCCTTTTACTTTATGACCTACACCATGAGAGTATTTATGATGTTTTTGTATCGTGCTGTTTTGAAAGGCAATTAACCATATTCATAATAAATCTTTTGCCCAGTTCCTAACTATGCGTTGAACTTGCAAACTCAGCTCTGAATTCCATGAAGATCTTACCTGCTCTGCACATGTAACACCAGCGATGCCCCCTCCCACTACCAGAAATCTCCAAGCATTTCACAATGCGGCCATGTTGGGGGTACACGGATGTAGATAGAAAATAAAGAAACGAGCATGCGTCCTGGAATTCTAGCCTCTTCCTTTCCGGACTCCACTGTCTTCACGTACGATTGGCTCTCTGCCTCAAAGCTCTTACATCGCTCCGCAATCTTTAATCGGTGAGAAGTTATAAGTTTCAAGACTATTAGTCCTTGCCCCTGTTCTTAATAACGCTAGTAGTGTGCTACGCAGAGCTAATCCATAAGAGGCTAGATTGGTAAACTACCATTACTACGCGGCCACTACCATTTCCGGACTCCACTGTCTTCACGTACGATTGGCTCTCTGGCTCAAAGCTCTTACATCGCTCCGCCCTCTTTAATCGGTGAGAAGGAAGAAGTTTCAAGACTTTTAGTCCTTGCCCCTGTTCTTAAGAACGGTAGTAGTGTGGTACGCAGAGCTAAACCATAAGAGGCTAGATTGGTAAACTACAATTACTACGCCGCCACTACCATTTGTACGCATTTTTGTTAAATACTTACCTACATTGTTAAGCTACTTACAATGTAATGGTAGTTGCGCAGTTAGGGTAGTTGCGAAGTAGAAGCATGCGTACTTAAAGCATGAGTTGTAATGGTACCTGCGAAGTAAAAGATGCGTACAAATGGTAATTCGAAGTAGTGGCCGCGTAGTAATGGTAGTTTACCAATGGGACCCGTATTAGGTGGAGCGGAGTGGATCAGACTCAGTTTCTGCAAGATATTTGTACTAAGGGCTACAATTTTATCATGTGCTGTTTGGAATACGTGGTTACCCCTGACCAGATACTCTATAACTATACTGGCCTTATCACTATAATTGATGCCTTCTTGACTCGTCCCATCAAAACTGGCCAGACTAGATGTAAAGGCTGGTTCGACCATGCATGTACCACTGTCACTAGGGATTTGAAATTGGCTCTCTGTAAACGACCTAGAGACAATTTATTGATCAAATCCCTTAGATTTAAGCACAAAGAGGTACTATAAGTTAGGAAAAAATAACTACAAAATGAGGCATGGTTGAAACTGTCCCAAGCAGCGGATACAGGAGATAGCAAACTTTTCTGGGATACTGTTAATTCCCTATTTTTAAAGGATGACTCTTTTCCATAAATGCTGTCACATGTTACTTGTGACGCATGGGTTGCCCATTTTACTAGTATTTTTAGCCCACCTATGGCACCAATGGTAACCACTCAAAATGAGGAACAAATGTTATATTCACATGTACCCTTAGACATTACGCTACAAGAAGTGACATGGGCCCTGAAAGAAAGTAAAGGCGGTAAAGCGCCGGGACCGGATGGGGTCCCAGTAGATGTTTTTAAGAACAACGTTGAGTTATGGGTGCCAATTTTAACAAGGGTTTTTAACATGGCTGCGGAGACAACGACTGCACCAACATGGGGCACATCTATTATAGTTCCTATTTTTAAGAAGGGCAACAAATCAGATCCCAAAAATTACAGGCCTATTTCACTTTTAGATTTATCGGTGAAAGTGATGAGTAAAGTCTTGCTAAAAAGACTTGAAGAATGGGCCTGGGATAACTCAATACTTTCACCCGTCCAGTTTGGTTTCAGGAAAGGCCTGGGGACCTTAGAGCAATGTGTGAACCTTGATCTACTTATAGGCAAGTACACCTGTGCCAAAGGCGGCAGATTATATCTCTGTTTTGCTGATCTGAGCAGCGCCTTTGATGTAGTAGATCATACTATTCTTTGGTCCACTTTGCTTGCTATGGGGGCACCCAGGCAAATCATTTATTTTCTGGCCAGATTATAAGAGGATTTGACGAGTAAAGTCCGTTATGGCCCCAGGGGGGAATACACCAATACCTTTGCAGTTAAGCGAGGCATTCAGCAAGGCTGTGTACTAGCGCCTCTGTTATTTTCTTTGTTTATTAATGGGGAAGACAAGACCTTACAAGCAGTGCATGCCGATGCCTCCCAAATTGCTGGGCGCCCTACACCTGTACTTTTGTATGCAGAGGACGCTGTCCTGCTGGCCAGGACTCCAGTGGGGCTGCAACGTTTAATGGATGCTTTTAGTGATTTTATTGCCTCTAGGAAATTAATTATTAATAAAAGTAAAACCTATACTATGGTCTGCGGGTCACGGAACAAACAAAGCAGAACTTTTTTTATGGATCAATCGCCTGTGACCCCGGTTGATACTTTCTGCTACCTGGGCATTACTTTCTCAGGTAACGGGTCGTGGACTCGTGAAATTGCCAATGTCAGGAGCAAAATGGCTAGAAGCACCCATGGTATTTTTAGTTTTGCAACAAAACTGGGCTCTAGACCGGTTAAGGAGATGACAACAATTTATAGGGCAAGGGTTTTATCGATCGCAATATATGGGGCTGGTATTTGGGGTTACCACAATAGTTCTGAGCTACAGATGGAGGAAAATAGTTTCCTCAAACGCCTCCTCAGCCTACCGACCTCGGCTTCTTCAGAGATCATACATAAAGAAGTGGGGCTACAGTATCTTATAGATATAGTTGCATCTCACCCATTACTGCTCTGGTACTCCATATGGTCCAAGGAGGAAGCCAGCTTTACAAAATCAATTATTTTAGACTGTCTTTCTTTGGATAATGCCATGAAGATTACCTGGTTCAGTTACATCAGTTCGCAGTACAGTAAATTATTTAAGATGTCAGTACGGACCAATCCCTCCCAAGTATTATTACTTAGGAAGCTGTTTATCAGAGAAATCTTTATAATCAGAGGAGGGATGTTCGGCGTGATTGCGAATGCAGGAAATCAACTGTAAAGTTTTATTTAACACTTACTTCTAATGTGGGCTGTCAAGATTATTTAACATATATACCCAACCTTATGCTTCATTTTGTATTAGTCAGATTCAGACTGGGAATCGCCCACCATTTAGTGGCTTTCCCCAATATGAAAATTTGCCCTCCAGCCATGACCCCTTGCCCATGTGATGGACAGAGCAAGTAGAGCACCATGCACTTTATGCTGTTTTGTGGTTTTTATTCAGGTTTTAGGAATTATTATTTAAAACCACTTTTGCTTGCGTAGGGCAGTGGTTCGCATCTTGCCGCAGTAAAATACTTGTCTGAACTTATCGATGCCGGGGTTTGCCTGGCACTTTCTATTATAAACGCCGTCAATGCACGCAAAAGTATTGTTGTATCGACATAGCGACGACCCCCTGACAATTCTTAAGAAATTGAGCTGCCTTTTTAAATATAATATTTTATGTGTTTTAAATGTGATTAATTTTGGCCCCATGTTGCAGACCAAGCATCTCCTGCTTTGTTTTTTACTACTTGATATTTTCCATGTGTAACGCAACCAGTTTTAATGTATGCACGTTTTTAGATGTGATTAATTTTGGCCCCATGTTGTACATGAGATGCTATCTGCTTTGTTTTTTATACGTAATGCAATCCGTCTCGATGTATGTACACTCCTATGGTTGTTTTACACATACTGAATAAAGCATTTGAACTGAACTACTTACTTTATAATTAGTTTTTATATACTATTAGTTTTTTAATTGAAAATATGTTTTAATTGTGTAATAAATTTTTTTACAGTTTAATTTTACCAGTGGTTTATGAAGATTATTGGGGTAAAGTGTGGGAAGTTCATTAATTTTTATAAGTTTTAATTTGTTTTTTAATTAATATTATTTCTTTAATTGGTAATTAATTATGTTAATTATGTAAGTACATTTTTTTAATACAATTTAGATGTGGGTTGTGATGTGTGGAGTGTTATAGGGTAGGAAATAAAAAAAGTAAATTTATGTAATAATTAATGTTTTGATTCTGAATCATTTCTAATTAAATATATTTATTTGTTTGAAAATTATTTTGTATTTAATATAATATTTGTAGGTATTTGTCATATGCTTTTAACATTATAATATGTTTTTTTGAGTTTGTAATATTAAATATATTTGCATTTTAATTTGTAATATATTTATTTATTGTTTAATTTATTTTGTTTTTTAAATATTTTTGTTGTTAATATTTTGTTTGTTTTTACTTTTGAACTGACTGGGTGAGAATATTAATTGTTACCCTTTGCAATCCAACATTTTCCTTACTGTTGCACTGATTGGAGTGGGAATAGTAAATTTTATCTTGCCACTATCCAACACTTTCTCTACTGTTGCATCAATTGGAGTGGGAATAGTAATTTTTACCCCTCTGCTATCCAACACTTTCCCTACTGTGACACTCACTGGAGTGGGAATTGTAAGTTTTACCCCTCAGCTGTCGAACACTTTCCCTACTGTTGCACTCACTGGAGTGGGAATAGTAAGTTTTACCCGTCCGCTATCCAACACTTTCCCTACTGTTTCACTCATTGGAGTGGGAATAGTAATTTTCACCCCTACACAATCCAACACTTTCCCTACTGTTGCACTGACTGGAGTGGGAATAGTAAGTTTTGCCTCTTCGCTATCCAACACTTTCCCTACTGTTGCACTCATTGGAGTGGGAAGAGTAATTTTTACCCCTATGCAATCCAACACTTTCCCTACTGTTGCACTGACTGGGGTGGGAATAGAAAGTTTTACCTCTCCGCTATCCAACACTTTCCCTACTGTTGCATTCATTGGAGTGGGAATAGTAATTTTTACCCCTCTGCTATCCAACACTTTCCCTACTGTGACACTCACTGGAGTGGGAATAGTAAGTTTTACCCCTCAGCTGTCGAACACTTTCCCTACTGTTGCACTCACTGGAGTGGGAATTGTGAGTTTTACCCCTCCCCTATCTAACACTTTCCCTACTGTTTCACTCATTGGAGTGGGAATAGTAATTTTCACCCCTACGCAATCCAACACTTTCCCTACTGTTGCACTGACTGGAGTGGGAATAGTAAGTTTTACCTCTCCGCTATCCAACACTTTCCCTACTGTTGCACTCATTGGAGTGGGAATAATAATTTTTACCCTCCGCTATCCAACACTTTCCTTACTGTTGCACTCACTGGACTGGGAATAGTAATTTTTACCTGTCCGCTCTCCAACACTTATCCCAACTGTTGCAGTCACTGGAGTGGGAATAGTAAGTTTTACCCCTCCGCTATCCAACACTTTCCCTACTGTTGCATAGACTGAAGTAGTAAATTTAAGTTTAAAGATTTCTAAATAGTTTTATGTTTTAAATTATAATAGAATGGATTTTTTTAAAATAGATTTTATGTTATTGGTGTGTATATATATATATGTATATATATATATTTTTTAAATTGTTTTTATTGATTTAATCAAGTAAACAATACAGTATCGATAACAGCATGTAATGACAGACACAGTATGTAGGAATATGAGTCATGTTCCTGTCTTTCAGTAGCAAGACGAGGCATTGAGAAGTAGCTGCATAGTCCAGAATATCTTTGTCATGCCTCTTCCATTCGCATCACAGTAGAATAGTTCTTACAGCAAGAGCAATATGAATCTTGACGATCATTACACATTGGGCGAGGATATAATCAATACAGCAGTACGTAACAGCTACATCCCAGTGTTTAAGTATGAGGTAAGGCATTGTTACACTAGAGGTGTTATGCAGGGGGAGGAGATAAAGAAGGCCACCCAGCATATATCCCGTAAGTACCCCATTTACCCCTTGTATGAGAACCTCTATGGTGCCGTTGGTTCCGGAGTGTCAGCCGGGGTGTCTCGTGGGTGCAAGAGAAGGTAAGTTGTAAGGGGCCCCCAAATGTCTTTAGGCCGCGACGTCCGGGGAAGTAAGTCTGCATAGTTAGTCAATTGCTCCTGGCAGTATATTAAGTCATTGAGCCATTCCTTAAACTTTGGCGCTCTTCCTCTACCCCATCGGCAGGCTATTCGGCGCTTAGCCATCAAGAGTACAATAGCGAGATATCGGCGATATGATTTAGGGATAAGTTTGGTATAGCCTAACAAGGCTATCAGTGGAGAGCGCTCGAGGGTGAGCGCCGTCATCTGTTCCATAGCATCGAAGACCTGTCCCCAATATTCATGCACCCCAAGGCAGTCCCAGGCCAAGTGGAGGAAGTCAGCTCCCGGGGCACCACACCTATCGCAGCGATCCAAATCTTTTAGTTTGTATTTATACATTTTAGCTGGAGTGTAATACAAGCGGTGAAGAAATTTAAAATGCGTAATGCGCAATCTGCTGCTGGCAGAGATTTGTTCTGTTTGGGAGCAGCAGTATGTCCAATGGTCATCCGACAACTCATAACCGAGTTCTGGGTCTCAGTGCGCATGTGAGGGACAGGGAGGTTCCTCCCGTTGAGTATATATGGTGTGATAGATCGTGGAGACCAAATGCCCTGGAGAGGCAGCTCGCAACATCAGCTGCAGAGGGGCGAGAGCGGGGGGTTCCTGAGGGAACTCCGGGGTAATGGAGCACACACTTTGGCGAAGCCGCACGTAAAGGAAAACATCCAGGGGAGAGGGCTGGAGCTCATGGAATATCTGATCAGACGACCGGAACGTCTCATTATGATAAAGGTCCCCCCATGTTGCGATTTTAGTCCGCTCTAAGAGTTTGCGGAATACCGTCTCTTGAAGTAGCTGCATGCGGGGATGATATGAAAGCGGGGGTGATGGCGAATACAGCATGGGGCATTGCAGCAGGGCACGAACACGGTTCCAGGCAGCTATTGTGCATGTAATTGTGGTTGACGCTTTGTCCTTTGGATTAGCGGTGGCGCAAAGCACGCCCTCAAGAGGTATAGGGTCAGCTAGCCACTGCTCCGCTGCAACTTGTGGCATGTACTGGGGGGATGGAACCAATAATAGGCGTAGTGAGCCTGTGCGCATGTATAATAATGCTCAAAGTTCGGAACATCAAATCCTCCCAGTGAATATGTCCTAGTAAGTACGTTCCATTGCAGACGCGGCTGTTTTCCCCCCCACACCAACCGGATCATTTCCGACCTGAGCGTTTTAAAAAAATACCTTCCAGGATGGTACGGGATATTGAGAAAGAGATACAATAGCTGTGGGAGTACTACCATTTTAATTAGGGAGGCCCGCCCTGCTAGGGAAAGCGGCAATGAGATCCAACGGTTGATACATCCAGTAATGCGGTCTAGAGCGGTGCCATAGTTGAGGCGCAACAGCTCCTCCCTGTCTCCAGAGATGCGAATCTCTAGATAGCGCAGATCCGTATCGCACCATTCCAGTGGAAAATCTAGGGGAAAGCGAACGGCCGCTGGAGTAAGAGGAAAGATTTGGGACTTCCCCCAGTTGATGTGGATTCCGGACAATTTCCCAAAGACTATGAATTCCCGTAGGATCGGATTTAAATTGTGCTGTGGGTCTCTGATATAGAGGGTGATGTCATCTGCATAAAGGGATATAAGGATCTGACGCAGATTGCAGCGGAGCGCCTTCTCCTGATGGTGCTGTCTTAATTTAGCAGCCAATGGTTCGACCGCTAGGGCGAAGAGCAGGGGGGACAGTGGGCACCCCTGCCGGGTGCCTCTAGTAATACGGAAAGCAGGGGATAGGTCACCATTAATGAGGACTTTGGCTGTCGGGAGTTGATATAACAGTCTTATCCATGAGAGAAATAAAGGAGGAAAGCACATTCGTTGCATCACCCCAAGAAGGTAATCCCATTCAATGGAATCAAACGCCTTGGTGGCGTCTAAAAAAACAGCCGCCAGTGGCAACTCAGGAGCAACATTATGTAGGATTGCAAAGAGGGTTCGCAAGTTATGTGTGGTAGCTCGTCCAGGAACGAAACCCGCCTGGTCAGGGAGAACTAACTTTTCCATTAACAGGCTGAGTCTATTGGCTATGTCTTGGCCAAAATTTTGGTATCGCAATTAATGAGAGACAATGGCCTGTAAGAGTCGCAGTGGAGAGATGACTTTCCAGGTTTGAGAAGAGAAGTGATGAGCACCTCCCTCATGGATGGGGGAAGTGCGCCAGTCTCCAAGGAGTCCTCATATACCTCTTTGAGTATAGGGGTCAGTTGGGCTATGTAAGTTTTATAAAATTCAATGGGCAGCCCGTCCAGGCCGGAGGACTTGCCGGACTGCATGCGCATTATGGCTTCCCGTATCTCATCTAATTCAAAAGGAGCGCAAAGGAATTCTCTTTGCGAGTCTCCCAGCCACCCCAGCGCCACGTCCCCCAGATAATCGTCAAGGTCAAGGCAGTCATGCCTGTTGGATGTGTATAGCGAGGAGTAGTGCATGGTGAATGCATTGAGTATGTCAGCGGTGTCACGATAAAGTACATCCCCGGGCCCGGCTAATTCCAAAACATAGTTAGAGAAACGGGGCTTCCGTATAGTCTCTGCCAAGGCCTTTCCTGGTCGTTTGCCCTCCCCATAGCATCGGTCCACCCAGTATTTACCCCTGAATCTTGCCTCCCGATCAGCGGTGTCAGTGTACTCCGAAAGTTTATCACAAAATTCTCGTTGAGCGTGACTGCCAGATCCTGCAGAGAGCCGCAGTGCTTTAAGCTCAGTCTGTAGTTTCCGCAGCATGCCCCCCATATCTCGGAGTACCCCTGAACTTTTCGAAATACAGAATCCCCGGATTGTGACCTTGAAGGCCTCCCAAACGGTTTCCACACTATCCACAGAGCCCTTATTTCTCTGAAAGAAATCCTGGATTTCCTCCCCCAGTTCACCATGAAAGACTGTATCAAGTAATGCTAGAGGCTGCAATCTCCAGCTGCAGCGAGGGGTGCCAGATCCCGGGGAGACAAGAGTAAGCTTAACCGGGGAATGATCGGAATATGTTCGTGCTAAATGTGTGATATTAGTTATGGCGGGACCTAGGCCACGTGAGAGTAGACAGTAATCTAAACGTGCCCATGATGCAGCCTGTGCAGTAAAGTGTGTGCCCTCGGTTTTGTGGGGATGTATATGTCGCCAAGCGTCAAGTAAGCTGTTGGTTGTCAATATGTCCTGCATTACTTCGCGTGACTTACTATAGTGATGCGAGGCTGGGTTAGATCTGTCAACAGCAGGATTCAGGGCAACATTGAAATCCCCCCCCCAAATTATGTGAGTGGAGCCTATCTCCATGATCTTACCCCAGAGTGTAGTGAAAAAATCAGGGGTGTCAACATTGGGGCCGTAGCAGCATGCCAAAGTGACCGATTCCGTACCCAACCGTCCCCATGCAAGACAATATCGCACATGCTGATCCAACGAGGTCCCGGCCATGGCGAAGGGTGTTCGCTTTTTGATAATTATAGCCTTCCCCCTAGCATACGAGGAGTAGGATGAGAATATCCTGTGGTCAGCCCATTTATGCGCAAAAGTATTGTTGTGTCTGGGATTAATGTGGGTTTCTTGTAGCATAGCTACGTGGATTTGATGCCGATCGAGGTATGCCAGTATCTGGCGGCGCTTCCGTGGGTCCCCTAACCCCCTGACATTCCACGTAATGACCTGCAATTTCTCGGGAGATGTCAAGTCAGCCATAAGCCCAGGTGATACGTGGCAGATGGCCCTGTGGCCTCAGAACATGTGCGAAAGGAAGAGAATCACAACCACATTGCTGTCTATCATGCTGTGTCATGCATATATCAAATACCTGAAAGAACAAACCCCATCCCACCCCCTCCCACTGAAGCATCCCAAACATGCCAGAAATACACTCCCCTCCCCCCACCCAAACACCCAAGAAATATCAAATACAGGCTGCGTGTGACTGTGCAGCGAAGTCCATTGGGGGAGCACCCTTGGGGGGGACCTCCTAGGTGCATGCACGGTGACTCCTCGCCCTTGGAGAGCCGAAGTGGTGGTATAGGCGACCTCCAAAAGGGCAGAGGGTGCTCGGTGCGCGTGTCTTATAAACCCAGTGTGTCACTTAGCTGGTTTATGGTGACCGGTGCCGCACGCTCAAAAGAGTGCGTGGTGTAAAGTTCTCGAAGCGATATGACCTGGCGGCACTGTGAGTGCTGCAGGGGATAGCCGCTACATGTTTTCAGTGGAGACTTTTCTCTGTGGTCGGAGACGTAGATCTCTATGAAGTGCCCGGTGAGGTGGAGGCTGTGTTATGGCGCTTGAGGTGCTTCAAGAATTTGTCCACTTGTTGCGGCTTGGTAAAGAATGTTTGTTTTCCTTGATGAGTGACTCTTAGGCGGGCCGGGTATAATAGCGCATAGTTTATTTGGGCCTGGTGCAACTTTTACTTGGTGGGTAAGAACTTGGGCCGCTCCTCCTGTACCGTCGCTGTGTAATCCGGGTATATGGTGAACGTGGTGCCTTCAAAATTCAGTTGTCGTTTGTCCCGGACCACCCGAAGGGCCACATGCCGGTCCCGATAATTTAGGAGCCGAGCGATGATGGGTCTTGGCGTGCTCCCCGGAGGCGGGCGACTCCCCAACGATCGGTGCGCTCGTTCAACAATGAATTGGGAAGAGAAAGATTCAGCACCAATGGTTGCCAGCAATAGTCTCTCAACATAGTCTTCCATTTTCCCAGTGTTGGTGCTTTCCGGGATACCAAGGAAGCGGATGTTGTTGCGTCTACTTCTCGCTTCAAGGTCCTCGTTTTTTGCTGCTATAAGCTTCAAGAGCTTATCCATTTGTGCTACGTTTGTCTGAATATGGGATGTGGCATCCTCAGCATCGGAGATACTGCGCTCTGTTTCTTTGATGCGCACTTCGTGACCATCCAATTTGTGGACTATAGCATCCATACGCGTAGTCATGGCATCCATTTTCTCTGCGATGGTGGTTAGTCTTTGCCTGACCTCCAGGAGGATAGCCTTCATATCGTCATTCGGCATGGTGGAGGATTCTTGCGCGGGTTCGTCACCGGCCGCGCCCGGCTCTTCCTGATGCAAGCAGGCGCTTTTCTTGGTTTCGAAGGTCAGCCGCGGCTGTTTTGTGTCAGGCTTCCCCATGGTCGGTGCGGTGTAGATATGAGTCCGGTGGGAACCAGTGAATGCGCGACACTCGACCTCCCCACTTGAGACCTGTGGGGTGCCCGCAGGCCCTCGGCCACCACCAGCAGCAAGGGCCAACGCCGGCATCAGATGTCACCTCAGTCCCCACGCTAGCCAGTCATGCACATACACGCTTTTCAAAGAGCGCCCCCCGCATACCAGTCCACCACCACGCGCTCCGTGGGGGACTACAACCAGGAGGAGACAGCCATTCACAGGGAGGATGATGTGACACTTAAGAAGCCAAGAACAGTTTTAAGAGTGCAGGTCCCCAAGAAGCAGAAGGAAACCAATGCTGCCCACAATGCTGTAGCGGCGGCAGGGCCCGCTGGCAGGACCGCAGCACTCACCTCGCCCACACCTCTAGGGGTCCATGTGAGAATGGCCGCACTCCCATTAAGGATAATATCACAGCGGCTCAAACAGAAAGCGGCAGGCAACCACCAGCAGCTCAGCCTATAGTCCCAAGGACACGGGAGGAATATGGCGGCGTAGTAAGGTCAGAGTTATGGCGCCGCGTGGCCGTGACTCCCCTGTTCAGCAGACGCGGGGCAGCAGCAGCCGCGGCTTTTCCCACTGCAAACAGATGACTTTCTGAGGATCAAGCGGCCGCTAGCATGTCGGGGGCGCCCGCCGCGCCGCAACCGCTACCGGTGCCGTAGCGGCGCAGTGGCAGTGCTGTATGCAGGAGATGATCGGTAGGAGGGTAGAGCCACGTAGCACTGCCTGGGTTGGGCCACGGGTCGGGATCAGATGTGGCGCGCCGCACCCCCCAGCGATCGGAAGTAATGCAGGCAGTGGCAGGGTAATTGGCAAAGACAGCTCCAATCGCAGCAGGGTCGTGAAGGTATACGCTTGTCAGATGGCACTTAGGGCAGCGCGATACAGTCTCACCCCGCTCTTGTCTCTCGCCGAAGTCTCGGTCCGCTCCAGGCGGGGCCCAGCCGCCACATGGGCGCCACGGTGCTCTTGTAGCACCTCTTGTCCAGCAGCAGCTCCAGGCTGGGCAGGCACTCACAGCGGCAGCAGCCGGATGCGGGAACAGCAGCAATATGGAGCGCGCCACCCGCTCCAAACTCAGAGCAGGATCGCAGTGGGCAACAGTCACCTCGTTGCGGCAGGTATTATATAATTAGGACCATCTGGGCAGGATTAATGACCGGATAAGTGCGCCGAGCTGCAGGAGCCTCAGACCAGTGCGGCCATCTTGCTCGTGTGCCACCTAGCGCCCCATATATATATATATATATATATATATATATATATATATATATATATATATATATATATATATGTATATATATATATATATATATATATATATATATATATATATATATATATATATATATATATAGGAACAGGGTATTCCGTGATTCCCCTCACTCACGTTTCACCGGCATCGTCAAGGGAAACAGAAAGGCAGCACTCACAACAGCGAATCTATGACAGGTAGTAGTTTCATAGGATCTTTTTTATTTTATTTCCATTTTTTTCTCCTTTTTTCCTTACAAGTGCAAAGTGCAAGTTTGGTGCAAACAGAGACAAACAAACGACCTACGCGTTTCGGCCAGAGGCCTTCGTCTGGGTCACATGGTGTACAGTGCATAGTGATTATAAAGAGGTTGCTTTGACCCTCCCTCTTTTACAAAAAATTCCAAGTTTTGGTGGCTTTAAAGGAACATATATATATACATGTATATTTTTATATAATTTTAGAATTATAAAATAAATTAAAATGAATAGTTTGTTGATTGTTTTAAAGTAAGTATGTAAATATATATATTGAATATTATGTATGTGCGTTTACATTTTTTTTAGTTAAGTTTATTTGTTACATTTGTTAAACTGTATATTAAATCCACTTTATTTTAAAAAAAATTATTTTATTATTTAATATAGTTAATATTTATTATTCTATTTTATATATACATAAAACTTATATTTTTAGCATCGATATTTTTTTCCCGATATTTCTGTACTTACCTGTTTGAGTATAGGGAGTCGATATTTTTGCTTTCTATATTTTTCATTGATATTTTTTACTTCTATATTTTTTACATCGATATTCTGTCAGTGAACCGTTTGTTTTTAGGCATGTTTTTTACTTGTTCATATTTGACTTATTGTATGTAAATTGTGTGTTGAAGATTTTTTAACAATAGCCCTGAGGAAGGTGGCTAACAATAAGGTCAAAACACATTGACGAATATTTAGATCTTACCCCTCTTCTGATATTAAGGGGCCAATTACAATGGGGCCCGTAAAGGCTCTTACCGATGATCGAAGCCTTTCGGGCCACATCGTAATCTGCTCCTCGGTTTACTTTCTGACCACCACATTACAATGCTGACGGTCGGAAACTAAACCTGGTGGTCATTCCGACTGGCTTCCGACAAGCTCAAGGAGCCCGCCGGCCAGTCGGAATCGGCTCGTAATCCCAAAGGGCGGGCCTTTCTGCCCTTGGGTTTACGATGCTCTGTTTCCGGCATGGTTTCCATGCCGGCCTGTTCGACATGGAAACAATGTCGGAAAGCATGTTTGGGGGCCCCCAGCAGGGCCCCCTTGGGTGCGCGGCTTCCGGTTGGGGGCCGAGGGGGCACCTATGGTGATCCCTGCACCTTGTGGCAGGCATGTTAAGGTGCGGTCCCTGCACCTTGTGCCTGCCACGGGGTGCAGGGATGAACTGCACCTCCCATTTCCCTATGGGAGCATGTATTACAGCCAATTTATGGCCGTAATGCTTGCTCCCATTGGGAAATGTAGGAATGTGACCGAACAGTGTTCGGTCGCATACTATTCAGGCAGTCAGGACCGCCGACCAGAGGTCAGTCGGTCCCAGGACCGAGACGGTGTTGGGTGGACTTAAGTCCACCCGACATCATAATTAGCCCCTATGTGTTTGCAATAAGGAATTGTGTTCTATTCAATTGTTTAATGATGAGATGTGAGAGGGGGTTATTAAACCCATAAAGTGTATGGTGCTTTGATTTTGATCTTCCTTATATTTGTGTATTAGTATTGTTATATATTATTGAGAGTAATAAATTGCATATCTGTTTATATATGTAATGCTTTTTTTTTTTTGGGCGCGGTTGCCACAGCATTCTGAATTCATGCAATCTATGTTTATTTTGATGCGAGGGGTGATCTGCTTTTCTGTCTTCCAGAAAAACTTATACCAGAAAAAAGACATTGTGCCTTCATCCCCTGAATGAGCAGGGAAAATACTCAAAGACAGAGCAAAAGATGTGCTGCTGTTTTAACCTGAAAACTGAAGAGAAGAGAAGGGAGACTACTAGGTGCTTAGTGACCTCACTTGTATTCCAGGTCCAGCTCTTCCACGTGTTGCTTTGAGGAAGTTTGGTGGATTAGTGTTGCTATGATCAGAGGACTGAGGCTTCTGGCCAGTCCAACACAAAACGGAGCCTGTACATTTTTGTGGGTTGTGATATTTTTGTACCTCCAAACTAGCTGGAAATCAATGGAGTGCTGAATAGGTGCTCAAAGGGAGACAGCAAACAGTTGCGAGTACGTTTAATTTACAAAAGGGAAACAGCAGCAAGTTCCTATCATAAGGTGTACTATTGCTCTTTGAAGATATGTCCTCAATTTCTTTTTGATGGTGGGGGTGATGTCGATGGAGATGATGGGGTGATGTGGTCTAACTTCTACAACTATTCATGAAACATACTGAAGACTATGGTATACCTTCCAAGGTTGCTAAAGAGATTTAAGGGAGGTTTTTGAGCAGAGTGTTGCCTCCAGCCAGGTGAGAGAGGATGAGGGCTTGATGAGGGCTTGTTATTCTGATGTATGTTTTTGGTAGAAAGGATTTTGCAATTTTCAAGAGGGAAAACTGTTACCATGCTGTTTTGATTTTCTTGGTGATGTGCTTTTAGAAGCAAAGGTATGTGGTCAGGATTATGTGTTAGCTGTCAGCCAGGGATGAGGCTGTTTAGGCTCATATCAGATATCTAGGCTTGTATCTGTGGTTGGTACTTTTTGGTAAACAGGTAAATCAATCTTTGTGGAGTTGAGCCACGGGGAAGTGCTTGACATGCAATGCTTAATTCTTGACTGCTGGGCCTGTGCCCACTCAAGGTCCAACTCTATTCCTGAATGATCTGACAAATGGGAGGACAGATATCTAATGTCCTTGACCTTACCCCTTAGGGCATAACTAACCAAAATATAGTCAATTCTAGACTTATGCCGATATTTGAGGTTTCGAAATGATACCCCAGTTGCTGGCCTGATCTCTCCCTCCAAACATCACATAAACCCAACTGAGTCATCATACTCTGAAGATACGCCCTAGATCTAGAAGGGGTAACCGCTCTACTGCTAGTAGACTTATCAAGTTTAGCATCAAATACAATATTAAAATCACCAGCCATAATAACTGGTTCTGGAAAGTCTAAAAGATGCGAGAAAATTGTTTTAAGAGTTGAAGGGTCGTCTTGATTCGGGCCATAGTAACCAACCAGAGTAAAAGGGATGCCCTTTAAGATCACTTTCAATATCACCCATCTGCCACCTTGGTCCTCCTTATGCTGTATAATCTGGGCATTAGCCTGTTTTTAAAAAGAATCAAAACCCCTCTGATGTTAGCCGACTGGTTGGTGCAGATACAGGAGTCCACCCATTTTTGATTTTTAAGAATTTCCTGGGTCTCTTCCTTAAGAAGATGTGTCTCCTGGATGACAATGACCTGCGCTGCACAATCTTTAAGATATTGCAAAATCCTAGCTCTTCTATTCTTTACACGCAGGCCATTGACATTCCAGGATAATATCTGAAGTGTACTCATAATAGCTTCAATCTGCAACCCCCACCCTGCCCAAATTCAAGAGAAAAACAACACCTAATCTCGTAGAATCGAAACGCCACTATTTGAACTAAGCTTAGTATATATACAGCGAATGATTAGATATCTGTCCTCCCACTTGTCAGATCATTCAGGAATAGAGTTGGACTTTGAGTGGGCACAGGCCCAGCAGTCAAGAACTTGGTCCTTTGACCGAACGCTGCTTTTGGAGGAAGAGGAGATGTCCTTCTTGGCTCAGGAAACCGAAATCTTCCTTAAGGTCAACTCAGGCACGGCAAGTGTCATGATGGTCTGGGACTCCCTTAAGGCTTTTTTGAGGGGTATTATTACTAGTAGGACAAGTTTTAGGCACAAAAGGTATAGGGAAGAGATTGCATTGTTGGAGGCAGAAATGAAGGATGTGGAGATGGAATTGGACAGTGAGGTTGTTTCTGGTAGGGCACCTGCAGCTTTGAATAGACTTAGAAAATTAAGAGAGCAGTTGGAGGGTATCCTCCAATCAAGGCTTAGGCTCAGATGGGAGGCAAGTAAGATCGCCCATTTTGAGTATGGGGAGGGGGCAGGAAAAATGTTGGCATGGAAGGCAAAAGCAGATAGACTCCGTAATCAGATCAGGGAAATTGAAGTAGGGAATGGAGTAGCGGTTCTGTCTTCAGATGAGGAAATAGGGGAGGCCTTTTAAAGTATTTTCAGGACATATACCAGGAAGATCTGACAGAGGATAGGTCTAAAATTAAGGATTGGCTGGATCGGACCACTTTGGCTTCTATGAGCCCCAAACAGCAGAAAGATTTAGAACAGGATATAACGCAAGAGGAAGTGAGGAATGCTATAGCTGCCGGCAAGAGAGGCAAAGCGGCGGGACCTGATGGGTTACCAGTTGAGATATATAGGTCCCTGGCCGACGCTTGTATTCCAATTTTGACACAGCTATTTAATATGATATTAATAGAGGGCTTAAAGCCTCCCGAGTCTTGGAATGAAGCCACGGTCATGTTGATTCTGAAAGCTGGCAAGGATCCTGCGAGCTGTGGGTCGTATAGACCCATCTCGCTTTGAATGCGGACTACAAAATCTTCGCCTCGATCCTGGCAGCTAGACTGGGGTCGGTGGCTGGAGATATCCTTCATATAGATCAGAAGGGGTTCGTTAAAGGCAGACAATTGTCAGATCTGACATTTGATCTTATAGGAGCCATAGATATCGCCTCTGCTTACTCACTTCCTCTCGCTGCCTTGACTCTGGATGCCACCAAGGCCTTCGACAGGGTTAACTGGGTTTACCTGTCGGAGGTCATGAGGAAATTTAATTTGGGTGAGAAGTTTCGTCATACCATCCAATTGTTATATCAGGCTCCGTCAGCAAGGCTGTTAGTTAATGGTAACTTGACGAAACCGTTTAGAATTTCTAGGGGCACCAGGCAGGGCTGCCCCCTTTCCCTCTCCTTTTTGATATGTATATCGAGCCTTTTGCGCAGAGGCTTAGAGAAGATCCTGGTGTTGTGCCTTTTAGGTATGGAGAGTGGGAAAGGAAGGTGGCCCTGTATGCTGATGACATCTTGATCTTTTCAGCGAACCTAGAAACGACTCTCCCGGTAGTGATCGAATTGGCACAGGAGTTTGGACAGGTTTCAGGGTATGAGATCAATGCCGGGAAGACGGAGATTATGACATGGAATCTCGAGAGAAGCCAATATCAGGTTAGTTCTAGTATGCAATACTTGGGGGTCAGAATTGTCCAGGACATAGCCAAAATAGCAGAGGTTAACTTAGAGAGAGTGTCAAGGGAATGCCAAAAACAAATGAAAGCTTGGGTTCACCTCCCTTTATCCATTCTTGGGAGGATTAACTTGGTGAAGATGGTGGTGTTGCCAAAGGTAACCTTTCTCTTCAACACTATCCCCCTTCACTTTGACAAATCTGGGATTGATAAATTACAGCAGCTGTAAACTCTTTCATCTGGTTATACAGAACTACCAGAATAGCCTGGAAAAAGTTGAGGCGCAGGAGGGAGAAAGGGGGGCTTGCGCTTCCTGATTTACAGTATTATGCCTGGGCTTTCCAGTTTTCATACTCCCGGATGCTTTTAAAAATGCCCGTAAATACGGGGGCTGGAGCTATGTTTTTGGCTATGTTAAAGGGGGCTAATTTACCGGAGGAGGGATTTTTGTTCAAGTTTGGGGAACCAAAGTTTTTCAAAAAAGTCAAACTAAAAGTCCTCCAGGCATCGGTTAAATCATGGGCCAGAGTTAAGCGCTTGGTGGGTCTCGACTACTTCTCTAGCCTAGCGCCACTCTGGGATTCACCTGGTGCACCGGGTTGTCTTCAGGATAGGCTTGCTACACCACTTAGAGAAGCAGGGCTGAAAGTGTGGGGTGAGCTGGTGGAAGAGGGCATATTAATTTCATGGGAACAACTCAGAGACACAGTGGGAGCGGGCCTCTCAAGGTTCAAGTACATCCAATTACAGAGTTGGGTCCAAGCGCAGTTAAGCCAGAAAAATCGATCGGATGGGGCAATAGCTTAGAACAACAGCTAGTGGACAGGCCAGCAGGGAGGAGGGAGGTATCCCTCTGGTATTGGGCGGTGGAGGAGGCCGTGGACGGTGAATTTAAACTCGCAGACGAACTATGGAGTGAGTATCTTCCAAATCAACAATGTGAACAACTGTGGCAGAACTCATTTAAGACTCTTTTTAGCATAATAAAACCTGCTTGGCTGCGGAGAAACCATCTGTTCACTGTCCACAGGGCTTACTTTTCTCCCCTAAAGCTGTCCAAATTTTCAAACGGGTCCCAGGTCTGTTGTAGGAAGTGCGGTTTGTTGGAAGCCTCGGATGTACATATGTTTAAAGATTGCCCGGCTATTGCTCTGTATTGGGAAGAAGTTCGGAGGTCAGTGGAGGGAATCTTGGGAGTCCCAATCAAATTAGATTTAGCCCTTATAATCTTTGGTCTCACCAATCAAGTAACCGGACCTGCAAAGTCTCTCTTATTTTATGCTATCCTGTTAGCCAGGAGGCAATTATGTAAGAGATGGATCGATCCTTCCCCTCCTCTGCATTCAGACTGGCTGACATCAATGATTGAGACCTCCAAGATGGATATGTCCAGAGGCTGTGGGGCAAAAAAGACCGCTTTTGGGACTTGTTGTTGAAATGGGCCGAGGCCTGATCAAAAGTGTGATCTACCAACAGTTATGAAACATCAGGTCCTATGATTATTATGTCTCCTTGGCACTCTTCGGACCGTGTTGGGCACCCTCCTCTCCAAATATACGCCAACAAATTGGTCCGCCAGGCTCTTGTGGGCCTAGTTGAAGAGAAACCTCTCCCCCTTCTTTTGGGGGGTAATAACATTTCTTTTTCTGTCAATGTACCCATAGGCGGTAGGCACCGTGAGTTTCCAACATAACGCCTAGTTTCCTTGGCACGCTAAAAACAGGTACCGACAGTCTGATTTGTTAAAGAGGTTAGAGGCGAATGAGGACTAAAAAAAAAAAAAGACATGCAATGCTTAATTAGCTTGAGGCAGATTTCGAGTTGCTGAAAATCATCGGTTGAGATTTTGAGGTAGACTATTATTTGATGTTTCTGTCACTGAGAATGTACATGCGAGGGTTTCATGTATTTAAAAAAAAAAATTATTTTTATTTTACAGAGTTTTATATAGCGCGAACTTAACCCGAATCGGGTATCAGAGCGCTTTACATAGCACCAGTTGTATTACATGAGGACACAATAATATAATATAATAAATGTATAATTTGACTATGATTAAAGAGAGATTGGATCCTGAATGGACTTGCAGGAGGCACACATTCTAGGATCTTGAGGTTCCCATCTGTATGAGCTGGTGGTGGGTAGCAAGGTAAGAGGTTAATTGTTTCCAGAACTGTGTCAGAGGAAGCTCTTGCATGTTTCCAGAGTGTTGAAAGTACTTAGTGGTTAACTATGTCGAAGGCTGCAATGAGGTTAACCAAGATTAGGGGTTGATTTTGTCATAGATAAGGATGGCATTGTTAACTACTTGAGAGTGGCTGTTTCTGTGCAGAAGGTGGGTCTGAATCTGGAGTGATAATCCTGAAGTTATTTACTCATGGTGATTTGAGCTTGTATTTGGATGGAGACTGCTTTTTCCACCAAACAGAGTTTGTGGTGAGCACAGAAAGAGAGAACAAGAGAAATAAAAAGCTGTGGCTCAGCTGATACCAAGCCACTTGCCAAGATTCCTTTTTTGCAATGTTCAAGAAGTGTGCACTGTCTCCTAGCAGAGAACTTACACTGGTATCAGGACCGCAGAGTCTGTGGTTGCTTTCCTTAATTGCCCCTGCATTGTCTCATGGAAACTGTCATCACCATAAATACCTTACATACTCTTAGAGACCCATGCACCTTTCTGCCAGGACCAGATCACCCTGAGGCTGAAGACAACAGAGTGCTAACATCATGAGAGGGCCATCTGTTGTTCTGCACGCATCAGACTTCCACTTTTTCAAAGACTCGCTGACCCGCACTACCATCAAACCCACAAGCTTTCTGCAGTCGCCTAATCACCCTATACCAGGGACGTCTGACCACTGCCTTGAGCTGAGAAAACAACTGCAGGGTGAAGAGGATCCTCAGGTTCAGCTGCACAGGTGTCCCTGGCAACCTGCCTAGTCTTGACCTTATGCCATACAAGAAAAGTGCTGGAGGTCCCTCAAGGCCAAAGAAACAATGCACACTGAGACTATAGTCACCAACAGGACTGAAGAATAACTGAAATCGGCTGACACTTTTGTAACTAATTAATGCAGACACTCTTTGTGGGGTACTTTTTTTTCTATAAAAATATTGTTGTTCCATCAGCACAGAATATATGAAGTGTCTGATGATCCTGAGGGATCGGGGATTCTTAAGTCTCAAACGTCAGGTATAATTATCATACAAACTCTGCCACTGGCTGTATGGACCTTTTCCGCCATTGTGCATATGGACCTTTTATTGTCAACAAGGAGAGGGTTCTAGGAGTAATCATTTACATGCATTTCGATAGACAATGAAGACCAACGGGGCTTCACAGGAAAACGAGAAGAATTTGAAGTGAATTTAAAGGGTTTTATTAACAAATTTTAGTCAGGTTAAAGTCATTGATAATCAGATAATTAAATCTTAAGTATTATCATTACAAATTTAAATTGTCAAAAAGACGATATTTTAACATGAGATAAAACTTTAAAGGAACCAAAATTATATAAAGAACACAGGATTTCCAGAATGTGTGTTCCAAAAAGGAAAAACCCCAATCTACTTTAAAGAAGGAAAGGGCATTTGGTTCGTATAAGGTGTCAGCTCGAGGACACCAACTTAAGGTTTCTAATGAGAGAAATGAGAAGGCTCAGGCATGAAACCTATGCACTCAAGCAGCGGAGATTAGCAGAGGTGAAAATTATCTCAGTTTGAAGTCAGCAGGCATCTCTGTAGCACACAACCATGTGTAAAAAAATAAATAAGGGCGAGAGTGTCCGAAGGTAAGTGAAAATCTCCCCAAAATGAGAAGTCTGAGCTGGTCTAAGGAACACACTATTAGATTCAATCAATCAATCAATCAATCAGGGCATTTGTAAAGCGCACTACTCACCCGTGAGGGTCTCAAGGCGCTGGGGGGGGGGGATGCTGCTACTGCTCGAATAGCCAGGTCTTGAGTAGTCTCCTGAAGGTTAGCAGGTCCTGGGTCTGTCGTAGGAGAATGGGGAGGGTGTTCCAGGTCTTGGCGGTGAGGTGGGAGAACGATCTGCCGCCGGAGGTCGCTCTTCAGATGCGTGGGACGGTGGCGAAGGCGAGGTCGGCGGAGCGGAGCTGGCGGTTGGGGGTGTAGAAGGTGAGTCGTCTGTTGAGGTATGCCGGTCCGGTGTTGTGGAGTGCCTTGTGTGCGTGGGTGAGGAGCTTGAAGGTGATCCTCTTGTTAACTGGAAGCCAGTGCAGGTCTCTCAGGTGGGGTGTGATGTGGCTGCGGCGCGGGATGTCGAGGATCAGGCGTGCCGAGGCATTCTGTATGCGTTGAAGTCGTTTCAGGAGTTTGGCTGAGGATCCTGCGTAGAGGGCGTTTCCGTAGTCCAGCCTGCTGCTGACGAGGGCCTGGGTGACCGTTTTTCTTGTTTCGGTGGGGATCCACCTGTAGATCTTGCGGAGCATGCGGAGGGTGTTGAAGCAGGAGGACGAGACGGAGTTGACTTGCTTTGTCATGGAGAGAGTAGAGTCTAGGATGAACCCCAGGTTGCGTGCGTGGTCGGTGGGTGTTGGTGCTGTTCCCAGTGCGGTTGGCCTCCAGGAGTCATCCCAGGCCGAGCAGGTGGAGCCGAGGATGAGGACTTCGGTCTTGTCCGAGTTCAGTTTCAGACGGCTGTTCTTCATCCACTCGGCGACGGCTTTCATTCCTTCGTGGAGGTTGGTTTTGGCGGTGAGGGGGTCCTTGGTGAGGGAGAGGATCAGCTGGGTGTCGTCGGCATAGGAGATGATGTTGAGGTCGTGCAGTCGGGCGATGTGGGCGAGCGGTGCCATGTAGATGTTGAACAGTGTCGGGCTGAGGGATGAGCCCTGGGGTACGCAGCAGATGATCTTGGTGGCTTCGGAGCGGAAAGGGGGAGGCGGACGCTCTGGGTTCTGCCGGAGAGGAAGGAGGTGGTCCATTCCAGAGCCTTGTCTCGGATCCCAGCATCGTGGAGGCGGGTGCATAGGGTGCGGTGGCAGACAGTGTCGAAGGCGGCTGACAGGTCCAGGTGGATGAGGGCCGCGGTTTCGCCGTTGTCCAGCAGGGCCCTGATGTCGTCGGTGGCGGCGATGAGGGCAGTTTCGGTGCTGTGGTTGCTTCGGAACCCGGACTGGGACGGGTCCAGGATGCAGTTCTCTTCGAGGTAGCGAGTCAGCTGTCTGTTGACTGTCTTCTTGATGACCTTCGCCGGGAACGGGAGCAGGGAGATGGGTCGGAAGTTCTTGAGGCCCTTAGGGTCGGCCTTGGGTTTTTTGAGTAAGGCGTTGATCTCGGCGTGCTTCCAGCTCTCCGGGAAGGTCGCTGTCTCGAAGGAGATGTTGATGACTTTGCGGAGGTGGGGTGCGATGGTGGCGCTGGCTTTGTTGAAGATGTGGTGAGGGCATGGGTCTGACGGAGAGCCGGAGTGGATTGTGTTCATGATTTTGATGGTTTCGTCGTCGTTTATGTTGGTCCAGGTGAGCAGGGGGTCAGTGCGGATGGTGGCCGTGGGGTCGGAGGTCTCGGTAGCTGTCGGGTCGGTCATGGCGTTGAAGCTGTCGTGGATGTCTGCGATCTTGCGATGGAAGAAGGAGGCAAGGGAGTCGCACAGGTCTTGCGAGGGTGGAATGTCGTTGGTGTTGGAGCTGGGGTTGGAGAGTTCCTTCACGATGTTGAAGAGCTCTTTGCTGTTGTGTGCGTTGTTGTCTAGGCGGTCTTTGAAGTAGGCCCTTTTGGCGGTTCTGATGAGGTGATGGTGTCTGCGGGGGGCGTTCTTGTGGGCTGCGTGGCTGTCCGGTGTCTGTTCACTGTGCCATTTCTTCTCTAGTTTGCGGCAGGTTTGCTTGGAGGCCAGGAGGTCCTCGGTGAACCAGCTGGATTTCTTGTTGGTGTGTCTGCTGGAGGGCTTCTTGGTTGGGGCGAGAGTGTTGGCGCAGTCGTCGATCCACTGTCTGAGGTTGCGGGCGGCGGTGTCGGGGTCAGTGGGGTCGGCGGGTGGGCTCCGGGAGAGGGTGGTGGTTAGCTGGTCTTCGGTGACTTTGCTCCAGCAGCGGCGAGGGATCTGTTGGGTGCGGTGGTGCGTGGTGGGTTTCCGGAAGGTGAAGTGGATGCAGCGGTGGTCGGTCCAGTGGAGTACGGTGGTGTGGCTGAAGGAGACGTGGGAGCTTGCGGAGAAATTAATTGCAACATTCCAGCTTGTTCCACTCTTGAGAACAAATCAATTTTCTTCAAACCCTGGGAGCAGGTATACTCCCCACTTTATCATGCCTAAACAATGATCCATGCATGGCTATGTTTTTGAGTTGTTACACTGGACAAACTGTTGGGCGCAGTCTGCTTTTCCCACGAGCCTTTCATTCTGGCATGTTCTCCTCATACCGATGGGAACCTCACTATCAGTTGCCTAATACATAACAAAACAACTATTCACAAACTATTCACTAATTAATTGAAGGCTTCTGGAAAAACACAGCATCTGCAGTGGAATGAAACAGCACAACCACTAAGAATTTAGGGCCTCATTATGATGTTGGTGGGTCAACATGTGAAGCAGCGGCACGACCGCCGAATTACGATGTGGTCGGTCCGACCGCATGGGTGAGAGACCGACTGCTGTGGTTCTGATGGGCTCAAGGAGCCCATCCACCTTGCGGTCAGATTGTAATCCCTGGAATGAAGGCGGTGCCTGCTCTGGCACCGCCGTAGGGATTACAATGGCCCTTTCTGACGGCCTTTCAATGGCGGTCCGACCGCCATTTAAAGGCTGTTGGAAACTGACTTTGGGGGCCCCTGGCAGGGCCCCGTCTCTCTGAGGCCTCCGCTATGAGGCCAGGGGGGCAACACAGGTGCCCCCACAAACATCCATGCCCCATGTAGCAGGCACCATGAAGTGCCTGTGACAGGGTGCAGGGATGTTTAAAAACATTTTCTGGGCCGCAGCACAAGCCTCAATGCAAAGAGGCATGTTTCTGACTGCTTCCACAGTGGTCGGATCCTAATTTGGCGGTCAGGACTGCTGACTACCTTTCGGCCGGTCCCTTTACTGCAGCGATGCGACCAGCATCGTAATTAGGGCCTATGTGTGCAGGCCTCTTCGCCTAAAATGTGTAAAAGTTGACATTCAAAATGACATCAATATTATGTTAACTTAACTCAATTTAACATTTTAGCTTGTGTGTTGCTTTTAATGGCTAAGTGCAGTTACTTACTACAAATTACATGATTAAAATGCACACATTGTTTAACATTTTAAAATGCACTTTGTCGATGAATACATTTAATTATGCAAATTCAAATTTCGCACTCCCAGTTCTCGGCTTTGATGGCTAGAATGCGATCAATTATGCAAATTCAAGTAACCCTCTCCCAATCCTTATTAAGGACCTGAGAGTATCGGAGTTATTTATTTATATTACTAATCAGTTCATTCTCAAGAGAAATACAGTCTTATCTCTTTTTCTTGAAAACGTAACATAACTTAGACGTTTATTTGTTTTGATACATGTGCTTATTGAAGGTAAAATTCTACTCCACAATCAACCTTCAGGGATAATCCTTGACTGTTTACTCTTATTACTCACAAATCTCAAAAGCCTGAATAGGATGTATATTGCAATTCAAAAAACTCATAGTAATACATAGATTCCAAATTCCAAAGACTGTAACAACACTTGTAAAATTAATGAATAAATACCCCTGAGCTGGCCAAAGATAATAGGTCATAAACCTGGATATTTGCCATTAACTCATTCAGCTATATCACAGTAGCCGGTTGTAATCATTGAAGTGTCTTGTAGAAATGGCAGTGAACTTAGATTTAAAGAAATTGAAGATAGCTGGCCCCTTTCCAACTTGCAATGAGGAGATCCTAAGGATGACTTTGTGAACTGAGTGAACCTCTCTCAAGTTTTGTCTCCTGTTCAGCAAGAAGTGCTAAGCAAAGACGGTTCTCAGGCCTATGCCTGCTGACCTAAAGTTTGAAGTAACTGTGTACACACATCAACACTAGTGACTGTCTTTCTGTGAAGCGTCTCTTAGAAAAGGGTTTTAGTTAATATCCAACAGGTAGATATACATATTTTGTTAAAGTCACAGAGTCCATAGGAGAGTCCAGTCATGCTGATTCTCAAGAAGAATACTACAGACTTTACACTCTACCAAGGTCTCAAAGAGGCCATCAATCCTGATTCCTTTTCAATTTCCTTGTTCCATGAGCTTGTGGACTAACTCAGAAATGCAAAATATTTGACTGTCTTTGATCTGGCCAGGGGCTTTTGGCTTGAAAAGAGAGAAAATAAAGTTTGGGATCCAATGTGGATTTACCAGTTTGTTAAATGGCATCCTCACTGGCTTGAAGAGCATCTGTGCTGCCTATTTAGATGCCATAGTAGTGTTCTGTGTTAGCCTGAAGGCCACCTGAACCACATGTACAGACTTCTGCAGGTCTTACAAGGAGCAAAACTCACAATCAAGGCAAGCAAAAGATTGGGCAGAGTTTGGTGATCTGCTGGGGTCAACGGGTAGGTAGAGAACTCATTTAGCTGTTGAAAACCCAAGTCCAAGCTCTGTTGGACTAAAATGTTGCCCAGTCCTAAGGTAGGGCCTATCTAGGACTTACTGTGTATTATCACATTTGGGGAAAAGTAATGAGACCATGGTTGCACGGCTGACTGACTTGATTTTCAAGAGGCAGACCATGTAGACCATTTGTAATAGAAAATATCAAGACTCCTTTGACAGAGTAAAGACTGCTGTTATCAAAGTTGACTTGCTGACTTAGGTAGGCACTTTATAGTACAAGTTGATTCCTCTGAGAAGGATATTGATGCCACTTTGGTGCAGTAGAACACCATATGCAAACAGCATCTGGTGGTTTTCAGCAGTCATCATCAGAGAGCAGAATTAGCCAGCAATTGAGAATGATGGCTATGCAATTATTTGGCCATTGGAGAGGCTATGTCTCTAACCTTTCTATGTGACCATTATTACCCAGAGAGACAAATAGGCTCTTGCTGTGGCTACCAACAATAAAAGGAGGTCAAACAAAGTTGTTCTGGTGGTCCATTTCTTCGCAAAATGTAGACATCATTGTAGAGCACATGAATGTGCTGTCATGCTTATGGACTATCTCAAACATTTACCCCCATCAGATGACAGGGTATCTCTCTAACATAGGTGGCCCGAGTGAATCTGATTTGGGGAATGTAGGCTTTTTGGCTCAAAAGTTCGTGGTGCAATCACCATTTGCTATCTTGCTCCTAAATCCTCATTCTGGCCAACTCAATATGTTTTGCTGTGCAAGAGACTCATGGCATCAACCCCTGATGTGTGCTACATATTTTGGATCTTGCTGACCAGCAAGGTTCTTAATTCTGTGACGTGGGTGGGTTATACCCAAAGTGGTACTCTTTTATCTTGTTTGACCACCATCCCTAAACCAGATCAAGACATAACCTGACTAGTGGGTGGTGGCAGCTGATCTATAGTCATAGGACAAAAAGACTTACGGCCAGATGTATGACCCTTTTTTGCGCTCCCAAATGGAAGAACGGCCTGTTTGCGACCGCAAAAAAGGGTAATGGCATGTACAAACGCTATTGTGCGAGTCACTGACTCGCAAAATAGCGTTTGCGACTTTCGCTGTTAGGAAGGGGCGTCCCTTCCTAATAGCGAGACTCACTGCCATGTACTATTGTTTTGATGGTAAACCACTCGCAAACGGGAAGGGGTCCCCAGGGGGCTCCTTCCCCTTTGTGAGTGTGTGAAAATATTTTTTAAGAGCAGGCAGTGGTCCCAGGGGCCACTGCCTGCCCTTAAAAAATGAAACTGAAAAGTTTCATATTTCTTTTTTAAATGCAACCCGTTTTCCTTTAAGGAAAACGTGCTGCATTGAAGAAAACAAAAACTGCTTTATATAAAAAGCAGTCCCAGACATGGTGGTCTGCTGACCCCAGCAGGCCACCATCCCTGGGAGTGCTTGCCAGTCCCAATGGGGTCGCAAATTGCGCTTGCCTCGTGAATATTGATGAGGCATGCAATCTGCGACCCCATTGGGAATCGCTAACACTGTGACACTGTTTTACATTGCATTTTGCGAGTCGCAAATTGCGAGTCGCAAAGCGACGCAATTTGCGAGTCTCAAAATGTAAGGGTCGTAGATCTGGCCCTTATCTATCTGCACCTCAATTGGCAGAATACCTACTGGCTCTCCCTGTATAAATAAAGGCTTCAAGACTGAGCATCTAATTTCTTCTGAATGTAAGAAGTGTGTGTGAGGTAGTGCTTGGACACATAAGGAGTGAGTACATCTGTTTGGGGCACTTCTGAATGCCTGCAGCCCGAAATTTGTAGGATGCTTGATAGGTTTAGTTGTAGTCAAAAGTCTATTGCCTCCAATTAACATGTTTCCCTGTGCTTCACTCTCTTCATCCCTTTCTGCTTCAGCCATTGTAAACTAAGTGTATGTCTCTGGTTTGGATTCACCTCATCTTCATTGGAGCAGAAAGGTTGCTTTGTGTCCACCTTTTCTGGATCAAGCCATCTCTAGCAAGTCAGTAAGAAGCCTAAGAGAGGAGACATCTGATCAAAAGGCTGTGGCTAAGATCGTAACCACTGCAACACACATACCTAAAAAAGGTGGGCTATCTGCCCATCCATGCAAAAAAATAAAAGTAATAAATAGGTCCACATCCTTTGAGTTACTGCTGTTTTAGATGAACTTATTTCTACTCATCACATTTTTCTGGTGCTATGTCTAAGATCAATTGGTCAGGAATCAACAAACCAATCTGTCTTTACGCCACCTCACCTGTCAGCGGCTGTGGGACTCACACAACTCAAAAGAAAATCGAATGACACTCAATACCAGTTTGAATCAAATCACTTATTTTTCCATTTTCATAGAATGGCTGAATATGCAAAAATCATTTTTCAAAAGGACAGTTTGAACATATCCCAATTTTCTAATATTTTTATTTTTAATTCATATGTAATCTTTGTGTTTTGACTTTTGCATTACTGTAATACTCAAAGCATTTGAGTGTAAAGTGCCCTTCATCAGAAGAAATATTGCTTCATCTTTTTTTAACAAAACGAAACCCAAAAAAATTATATCGTTTGAAACGGAAAAAGCCAATGTCTTAACAGTATAATACAACTACACATTACTATTATGCTTAGGGCCACTGAACAAATATTGCAGTGTTGCCTACATCACTCACCACATAATCCTCTGTCTGCTGCGTCCTCAGTAAAGTTTATCAAGAAGCTTTTGTTTCGACCTCAAGCCAATTTGAAATTGTTAAAATGCCTCTACGTGAGGTTCAGATATTTGCTAAAGTTACCTTGTCACCTTCAGCTACAGATTTCTTTAATTATTTATTTAAAGAAGTGGCGTTGTTGCCCTGATAGTCTAAATATTACCATAGTTAAAATATAAATGTAATTCAAACAGGATAGATAAAATGGTTCTTCTTTCATCGTTACAGTTATGTGAGTATCACTAGAGAGGGGCTTTAGCTCCGCCGTATGTTGGGAGCCAGGAGTACATGTTTTGACTAGGCAGAAGTTGTATGCACTCACAAAAAAAGTGCTTTCTCTCCACACAGCTGTGATCATTTTGTTTATTTAGCCAGCAGCCTGAGCTTCAACTTTCAGGGGCACAGACATGACATTGGAATGCTATTGAAATGTCTTAGATAACTAGATAACTTATGTTGTTTTTCTCTGGCAGCAAAACAGATGACAGGAGGGCAGTCATTAACCAACATGTTCTTTTAGGTCTGGCTTGACAGTACAACTGTCACCTATCCTTTAACGTACACCAATTTTATTCCACAGTTCTTTCCTTCCACACAAATGCATATATATTCCCATGCAATTTACTTGTAATGCTTTATATTACCATACAACATTCCTTTAAAGCCAGACCTATTGACATTGCCAATGCTTGTTAAGCACTATGAACACAAATAAATGTTCACATCAAAGACACAGTCGTCAAAACTGGCTCTATTTGAACATTGTGAAATGAATATGAAATGTACTATAATACTCTGCACAGATATTTAGGTGACTGAGGTGCTACACCACTTGCCTTTATCACATAATTTGGTTAATCCTGCTACATAATTTGGTCATACTATACCGCATAATTTCAGTGACCTTGATTTTACACTGATTTTACTCCAGCAATTAGTTATGGTTCTTCATTAGTTCACAAATGCTTTAAATGCAGTGTAATTGTTCGATCATCGTCTTCCCAATAATCACTACCAATTGATTTGATTTACTCTATCTATGCAACCCTACAAGCCAGTCTTTCCACCCTTTTAATTGTACTCCTTGTGACATTATTATCGAAAACAATCCTTCTAAGTAGCATTCTAAATAATTTCTATCATGAATTCCATGTGTACATAACATACTCTGTAGATCTTGTCAGAAGGCCTCTCTTCTAAATAGAATTGCACTTTTAGCTCTGCGTCTGCTCACTTTTGAAATTACATCAAATTTTTAAAATCATAATTGATTTATTTTACATGCTGTTTCCAGGAATATTATTGTAATTGAAGATTTCACATTTCCTGTCCACTTATCTGTTTTGACAGTCTCACTTTCAGGGCTTTTCAATATAATATATGCTGATCTTTCAGTTTTAAGGCATGTACAAAAATTGTTGCATTACAAGTGTTGATGGGGATTTTTCGCCGGTTTGCAGGTAATCACATTACTGTGCCCATTTTCCATAAAATCTTTGGTTCATCTGTTTCACCTCTTAAATAAGTTTCCTTATCAGAAATGATTTTCCTACAATGTATAATTTTGAGTAAGGGAAATCAGATTTTTAGTCTGAATAATGTTTCCATATAATCTATTATTTCTGCTTATTTAGTCCAAAGGATAGCTGACCACTCTTCTTGTTTGAATGACATATGTGCAGTGCTGACTGTACATTAATGTAATCTATTCACCCGAACTAGGACTGACCATCAACGCCTCCTTCATGTCCGGCATCTTCCCAGATGACTGGAAGCGGACGGAGGTAAAACCCCTCCTCAAGAAACCCACGGCCGACCCAACAGACCTGAAAAACTACCGGCCCATCTCTCTCCTCCCTTTCGCGGCCAAAGTCGCTGAGTGACTCGTGAACGCCCAGCTGACCACCTACATCGAAGAGAACTCCATCCTAGACGCCTCCCAGTCTGGATTCCACAGCAACCACAGCACCGAGACCACTCTCCTCGCCGCCACTGACGACATACGTATGCTACTCGACCAGGGACACACCGCGGCCCTCATCCTTCTAGACCTCTCCGCAGCCTTCGACACCGTTTCCCATCGCACTCTTGCAGCCAGACTTCACGACGCAGGGATACAAGGAGCCGCCCTTGACTGGATTTGATCCTTTCTCTCCGGCAGAACCCAGAGGATCAGACTCCCCCCCTTCCTCTCCAAACCCACAGCGATCTACTGCGGAGTACCCCAAGGATCATCACTCAGCCCCACGCTTTTCAACATCTACATGGCCCCCCTCACCGCCATCGTCATGCAGCATGGGCTCAGCATCGTATCCTACGCCGACGACACCCAGCTCATACTCTCACTCACGAAGAACCCCGAAGACACCAGACTCTGCTTCCAGGAAGGATTGAAGAACGTGGCAGCCTGGATGAAGGACAGCTGCTTGAAGCTCAACTCGGAGAAGACCGAGGTCTTCATCCTCGGACCCTGCAACTCCGCCTGGGACAACACCTGGTGGCCCTCCGCCCTCGGGAATCCACCCACTCCTACTGACCACGCACGAAACCTCAGCATCATCCTCGACTCTTCCCTCTCCATGAACCGCCAGATCAAGGCCCTTCAACTGCCTGCACATCCTCTGCAAGACCTTCAAATGGATCCCACCCGACTGCAGAAAGACCGTCACCCACGCGCTCATAACCAGCAGACTGGACTACGACAACGCCCTATACGCCGGAATCAACAGAACTCTACTACACAGACTCCAAACCATCCAGAACGCCGCCGCCAGACTCGTCCTTGGGACTCCGCGTCACGAACACATGACCCAACACCTACGAGACCTCCACTGGCTCCCCATCGAGAAGAGGGTCACCTTCAAACTCCTCATGCACGCCTACAAATCCCTCAACAACATCGGACCCAAATACCTCAACGAGAGGGTATCCTTCCACGTACCCAAGAGGAACCTCCACTCCACCGACCTCGCCCTGGCAGAGGTCCCCAGCATCCGCAGAAACAGATCAGGCGGGAGAGCCTTCTCCTACATCGCAGCCAAGACCTGGAACGAGCTCCCCATGAACATCAGACGCTCCCCAACCCTGCACACTTTCAGGAAGGACCTCAAGACCTGGCTTTTCGACTGATCCGGAGCTGCCCCCCAGCGCCTTGAGACCCTCTCGGGTGAGTAGTGCGCTATATAAACCCCTGATTGATTGATTGATTGATTGAATACATTCACATTATGTATGAAATGTTCATAGGGGCCTCCCAATATTTAAAAACATCCTCTGTAAATACAAAGTATGTTTGTTTACATTTGGATCAATCTTTGTCATGAAAAATGAAAACATTCTCAAATGTGGCCTTGGAGAGACGTGCATATAGCCGGTGTGAGTATGAGTTAGCGTTAGAAGATTTTCAGCCTATGAGTTGAATCAGAACATAAAGAATTGAATGCAAAATCCCGTTCTATGGTTCCGAATAGTCAGAAAACACTAGATCTCTTTGAATGATTAAACAAATAGCACAAGAAGCTATTAAGAAAATATAATAAAACAAGAGGAGAGGTGGCAGTGCTAAAATAATTGGGGGAAAATTAGGCTATCTATAACAATAAAAAGGTTGAAAAAGACTGAGAAATCGCTGTGATTTATATAAACAAAGCTAATGAACATGTAAAATTCAGTAACTTACTGGCAATCTCATTTCTACAATTCAGCTTCCACATCCTAGCACTTAGATCATAAGGCTTGTCAACACCATGAGACAGGTACTTCACTGTTCACCTAAAAATAAAAAAGGTTAAACTCCTCCCACTCCTGATGTGCGTATAAACCATCAATTCAATATGTTTTATCGATTTCTTTCCAGAACATAGCCTGGAAATGGGGTTTCTACTCTCTCTGGTACCAAGGACTTAGTCAATGTATCAACCTGAAACAGAAAACTTGATGGACTTTAACCACTCTGCAACTCACCAAGCCTTTTTTTTTTAATTTATTTATTGATTAATTTTGGTGCATACTTTCCATTCAAGTTTAACTTTCAGCCTACAACCCTGGGGTCGGCTGTGCGCAAAGATAGATAATACGAAAATTTATAAGTAAAATAAGAGTTACAGAGCTCTTCAGCCAACAACCCCAACAGGGGCAGGCAGCAAACTCGAACATCGCCTCTTTTTTGGCAACATGCCTACGTAAATCCAATAATTTTACCCTTTAATCACAAATAAATCCTATTCAGCCTGCGCCATCTGGACTAACTTCTTAATTCAGTATACTGTGTTAGACCATTGACAAATCTGTGCACTATGTGAGACACGCTATATTCGGTGTGTGGTATCAGAACCCAGTACACTGTCGTGTAGTTCCCGCTGAAGCCCCAACTGGGATGCGCGGTTCGCCGCACCGCCTAAGTTAGTTAGTCAACATGTGTGTCATGCCCTCCGAGTCCCCTGGTTGCTCAGTGCTAATGTTCTCCTTTCGAGTGAGCAGATAAGTCTTATAAAGTCCCAAAAGTTCTTAGGTCTTCTCCGTGGTGGAAGGAGTTCACTAAAAGTCTCTGTTTGTGTACTGCAGTACAGCATGTCTTGTGCCCATTGTGCTATCGTGGGTAAGGGACCTCTCAACCAACATATTGCGACTCGTCTCTTAGCTATAAGTAGCCCCATGTCCACTAGCCTACGGATTGGTCTGGGCAACATTCTGGAATACCCCAATAGTGCCAAAAGTGGGTCCGGGGTCAAGGCAGTGTCCACAATGCTCCCCACCTCTTTAAACACAATCTCCCAAAATTTGCGAACCCCCTTGCAGTGCCACGCTAAGTGAATAAAATCCGCTGGCTGTACTCCGCATCGTTCACAAGCTGAGGTGTCCCTTAGCCCATATCTTTGTAGACGCTCCGGGGTGTAATACACTCTATTTATAAATTTAAAGTGAATTAGCCTATGCCTACCATGTAGCGACACCCGCCTAATTCCTGTACAACAATAGGTCCATGTGTGATCGTCTATAGGCTTCTGTAAGTCGCGTTGCCAAGCCAGTCGAGCCTTGGTGTACGTGTGTTTCCTATGTGACATTGCTATTTTGTAGATGTTCGTTACCATCTTCTGCGGTGACTCAGCGTTAACTACATGCGTCAGCTCCGGGACCTCAGGGGGCTCTGATAGGTCTGCTCCCAATAGGTCGCCCAGTGCCCGTCGCACCCTGTGGAATTGGAACCGCTGCAGTAAGCTATCAGGGGCTACCGGGTCTTTCACCTTTTCCCAAGTTACCGCCACTCCGTCTATAAATAGATCCCCCATCGTCTGTATCTTTAAGGATTGCAGCACCCGAATGACCCCCTTGTCTCTACACGGAGCGAGCCAATATGCCCACTCAATGGGCATGGATGGCGCATATAACAGGGACCCCGCCTGCATTTGCAATAAGTTATGCCACGCATGGCGTATAGTGTTAACCGAGTCTAAAATTCCAGTCCTGCGATCTGCTGGTTGGAATATCGCAGCGGGAAGGGGGAGGGGTTCCAGTACTAGCTTTTCCAAACAAAGAAACGGGATGTCAGGCGAGCCATGCATCCAGTAATACGCTAAGGCTCCCTGCACTGCTCTATAATATAAATTTAAATCAGGTGCCCCCAGACCCCCCATATGGTATGGAAGTGTCAGTGTCCGCCAGCTCACTCTGGCTTGTTTGCCAGCCCAGGCTAATTTAAGTAGTAATGAATTTACTCTCTGAAAGAAGGGGCGGGGAAGTACTAAGGGTATATTAGTAAAAAGAAATAAGAAGCGCGGCAATACAACCATTTTCATAATGGATATTCTCCCCAGCAGGGACAGTGGTAATCTTATCCAAGTTTCCACATCGTCCTCCAACCTGTTAACTGCAAGGCCATAGTTTTCCCGAAATACAACCTCCGAGTCTGTATGAATGCGGATACCAAGATATCTAATCGCTTCAGTGGACCATTGTAACGGGTAGTCTGGCTCGAAGTGTTGAGTACAAGGCGTAAGGGGGAACATCACAGATTTGGACCAGTTGACACAGAGGCCAGACAGCGCCCCAAAGTGTACCACCTCATGCAGCACAGGGGATAAGTTGTACTCCGGATTATGAACATACAATAGTGTATCATCTGCATATGCAGACACAATCATTCTGTAAGTTGGGTACCGGACACCCCGATGGCCATGATATTCCCTAAGTGCACACGCAAGGGGTTCCGCCACTAGGGCATATAGAATCGGGGACAACGGGCAACCCTGCCTCGTTCCTCTGCCTATCGTAATGGCTTTAGTCACCAAGTCTCCTATTTTAACACGCGCCACAGGGGAGTTGTATAGTACCCCAATCAATTGGAGAAATACGGGGCCTAGCCCCATCCTGGTCAGTACTAATCGCATAAAGGGCCATTCCACTGAGTCGAAGGCCTTCTCCATATCTAGGAAGACGGCGACTGCACTGGTATCTAGTCTAGTATGTTGTATGGCCCCAAACACCGTGCGCAAGTTGTAAGTGAGGTTCCTATTGGGGACGAACCCTGACTGTTCCGGGGCAACCAGCAGGGACGTCAGGGGCGTGAGTCTGTTAGCGAGAATCTTAGCAAACAACTTTGCATCTACATTTAATAAAGACAAAGGGCGGTAGGATCCACAATCATCCAGCGGCTTATCCGGCTTGGGGATTGCCACTATTATCGCTTCTCTCATAGTCGGTGGCATCGTACCCGAAATGCACATGTCCTCAAAGAGGGTGGAGAGTTGTGGAAGCAATAAGTCAACGAAGCTTTTGTAGAAGCCGACAGTTAGTCCATCTGAACCTGGGGCGCTTGCAGCCTTCATACTATTAAGGGCCGCGGTAATCTCCTCTTTCTCTATCGGCCGCATGAGGAATTCGCGATGGGAGTTATCTAGGAAAGGCAGTTGAATGTGTTCTAGATACTGGAGTATTTCTGCCTCAGAACCGGACGAGCGGGCCGAATACAATTCCGAGTAGTATTGACGGAACCTTTCCGCTATTTCATCTCCTTTCGTTATGAGCGATCCATCTGCAGCCCTAAGTTCTAAGACCTGCGTTCTGGCTCTTTTAGCCTTTAATATCCGAGCTAGAACTGAGCCCGGCCTGTCCCCTTCGCCATACACTCGGGCCGTGGAATACTTTCCTAGATGTTTAACTTCGCTGTCCGCCACTTCCTGATATTCCCCCAAAAGTTCCTTAATTTCACGCATAACCTCTTCTGTGCTATTCCCCAATTGCTGCTCTTCGAGCTCGCTCAATTGCCGCTCCAGGCTCGCCAATCTCTGTCGGATAGTATGCAGAATACCCGAGTGTTTTGCCATAGCCACCCCCCGTATGTAGACCTTAAAAGCTTCCCAGACAACCTGGTAGTCCTCCACCGAGTCTATATTCTTCGCGAAAAAGATGTCTATGGCTTCCTCCATTTCTGCCTTAAAAACCGGATCTAACAAGGAATAGGGGGGGAATCGCCAAGTGAACGGGGGAATTGCCCTTCCCGGGAGACTAAGGGGTCGATTCCGATTCGGGCCGGAAAAAGCACCGACCGACTCGGATCCGGAAAAAATACCGACCGACACGTACCAGTGGCGCCCGACACGCCAAGTACGATGCAAGCCGCGATAAATCCGACCGACACGTCAGGAAACCAAGCCGACCGACCGAGCCGCTCGGAAAATAGCAATCCGGCCGGAAAAACACGCGAATCCAACCGACCGACACGCACCCGGAACAAATCCGACCGAATCGTACCCGCCAACTCCAACCCGCAAAGTACGATGCAAGGCGCGAAAAACACGACCGAGTCGGACGGAGGACAAGCCGTACGACCGACACGCATACAAAACCGAGCCGAAGCAACACAATACACCGCGACCGACGCGTACGCAGCATACAAAACTGCACAAACACAGCGTGAACGAAACGGAAAACACCGTACGAGACCAATGCAGGGTCCGACTCGGTCACAAGAACGTTTCCAACATACACAAACAGCACAAAGGAAAAATCAACCAAAAAAAGGCCAAACAAGCAATTACCAAGCCAATAAATACTGGGGGGGGTGGGGACAGAGAACAAAGACACACCCACAACTCCACCTATATAAAGGACACAAATCACTACCATGAGCCTTTGCAAATGCCATTTCACTGCCAGCACCCAAGAGAAAGCAACCACACACCCACAGCTCATCCCTCACACAAGCCACACACCATCAGCACACCAACAAATACCTACCTCACATACACCCAGCAAAACACACACTCACACACCCTCACCTGCACACCAACACACACATCACTCACCATCACCACCCATCACCATGCCCCCCAAGAAGAATCCCAAGTTCCTAGATTGTGAATTGGAAGTCCTGGTAGACGAGATCCTCAGGGTGGAGCCACAGCTGTTTGGCACTCTGGTCCAACAGACCCCCATGTCGCAGAAAACCAAGATGTGGGAGAGGATCATCAACAGGGTGAACGCCCAATCATCATGTCGGCGCACAAAGACGGACATCCAGAACAGGTGGTATGACGTGCGCAGGAGGGTACGGGACCTGCTGAAGATAGACTACAGCAACAGCCAACAGACCGGCAGTGGCCCTCCTGCCAAGCCAATATACCTCAGGCCCTGGGAGGAGAAGGTGCGGGCCATCCTTCCGCCAGTGAGCGTATATGGACTAGAGAACATCCCAGAGCCTGGTGAGTACACAACAAATGTACACAATAAACTGCCACAAAACACACACATCACTGTCAAGGGGAGAGTCAAACCATGCACACATAGCAATTACACAGCAACTAGAACAGAATCATCCCAAAATGTGTATGTCAGTCAGATAAACACAACACATGCCATCAAAAAAGTCACATCCAACTGTGCCAACACATGTACAAACACAACCACAACTACAGCTAGGCAGTGGCACAAATAGAACTAACACACATCCACACATGTAGCCACCACAACAACACCAACACACAGTGAAGACCACTCAAAGGAAGGAATTCTGTGTATGCTGGCCAAGTCAGTGTAGCCAATAGCATCATGGGAGTCGCAGTGACACATATTGCCCCCCACAACTGTCCCATCAACACCACCCTGAACCATGCTCAAATCACAGGGAGTGGAGAAGGACTCACAAGATGGCTGACACTGGCTACTGCTGGGGGAGCACAAGGCCCTGCTGCCAACTGTGCACCAACAAACAGCAGGACACCACTGACTGACATCCTGAGAGACAACTTACACTCCCTGCAATGCAAGCACGTTCCATGGTGGGCTATCTGGCTGGCTGGATGGGAAGGGGGACTTGCAGCACTGACCATAGTCACCAGCACCTCCCCTCACACCCCCCCAACACAAACTCCACAGTACCCACCTGGTAGAATGCAATGCCCTCCATCCCAACACAAGATCCCACAAAGCACCACCACCCTGGCTTATGTTGTGTGAAGCACAGGGACACTCTTGGGACTCTTAGCCAAACAACTGCCAGGACAACACTCCCAGCCATCCTGTCAGCACAGCCAGCCCACCCCACAGGGAAGCAGAGTCAAAAGGAAGGAAGCATGGGCATGCTGGGAAGGGGGTGGAGGCAATAGCATGATGGGAGTCGTAGTCACAGACATTGCTCAGCCTCACAACTGGCCCATCAACACCACCCTGAACCATGCTCACATCACAGGGAGTGGAGAAGGACTCACAAGATGGCTGACACTGGCTACTGCTGTGGGGAGCACAAGGCCCTGCTGCCAACTGTGCACCAACAAACAGCAGGACACCACTGACTGACATCCTGAGAGACAACTTACACTCCCTGCAATGCAAGCACGTTCCATGGTGGGCTATCTGGCTGGCTGGATGGGAAGGGGGACTTGCAGCACTGACCATAGTCACCAGCACCTCCCCTCACACCCCCCCAACACAAACTCCACAGTACCCACCTGGTAGAATGCAATGCCCTCCATCCCAACACAAGATCCCACAAAGCACCACCACCCTGGCTTATGTTGTGTGAAGCACAGGGACACTCTTGGGACTCTTAGCCAAACAACTGCCAGGACAACACTCCCAGCCATCCTGTCAGCACAGCCAGCCCACCCCACAGGGAAGCAGAGTCAAAAGGAAGGAAGCATGGGCATGCTGGGAAGGGGGTGGAGGCAATAGCATGATGGGAGTCGTAGTCACAGACATTGCTCAGCCTCACAACTGGCCCATCAACACCACCCTGAACCATGCTCACATCACAGGGAGTGGAGAAGGACTCACAAGATGGCTGACACTGGCTACTGCTGTGGGGAGCACAAGGCCCTGCTGCCAACTGTGCACCAACAAACAGCAGGACACCACTGACTGACATCCTGAGAGACAACTTACACTCCCTGCAATGCAAGCACGTTCCATGGTGGGCTATCTGGCTGGCTGGGTGGGAAGGGGGACTTGCAGCACTGACCATAGTCACCAGCACCTCCCCTCACACCCCCCCAACACAAACTCCACAGTACCCACCTGGTAGAATGCAATGCCCTCCATCCCAACACAAGATCCCACAAAGCACCACCACCCTGGCTTATGTTGTGTGAAGCACAGGGACACTCTTGGGACTCTTAGCCAAACAACTGCCAGGACAACACTCCCAGCCATCCTGTCAGCACAGCCAGCCCACCCCACAGGGAAGCAGAGTCAAAAGGAAGGAAGCATGGGCATGCTGGGAAGGGGGTGGAGGCAATAGCATGATGGGAGTCGTAGTCACAGACATTGCTCAGCCTCACAACTGGCCCATCAACACCACCCTGAACCATGCTCACATCACAGGGAGTGGAGAAGGACTCACAAGATGGCTGACACTGGCTACTGCTGTGGGGAGCACAAGGCCCTGCTGCCAACTGTGCACCAACAAACAGCAGGACACCACTGACTGACATCCTGAGAGACAACTTACACTCCCTGCAATGCAAGCACGTTCCATGGTGGGATATCTGGCTGGCTGGGTGGGAAGGGGGACTTGCAGCACTGACCATAGTCACCAGCACCTCCCCTCACACCCCCCCAAAACAAACTCCACAGTACCCACCTGGTAGAATGCAATGCCCTCCATCCTAACACAAGATCCCACAAAGCACCACCACCCTGGCTTATGTTGTGTGAAGCACAGGGACACTCTTGGGACTCTTAGCCAAACAACTGCCAGGACAACACTCCCAGCCATCCTGTCAGCACAGCCAGCCCACCCCACAGGGAAGCAGAGTCAAAAGGAAGGAAGCATGGGCATGCTGGGAAGGGGGTGGAGGCAATAGCATGATGGGAGTCGTAGTCACAGACATTGCTCAGCCTCACAACTGGCCCATCAACACCACCCTGAACCATGCTCACATCACAGGGAGTGGAGAAGGACTCACAAGATGGCTGACACTGGCTACTGCTGTGGGGAGCACAAGGCCCTGCTGCCAACTGTGCACCAACAAACAGCAGGACACCACTGACTGACATCCTGAGAGACAACTTACACTCCCTGCAATGCAAGCACGTTCCATGGTGGGATAACTGACTGGGTGGGTGGGTGGGTGGGAAGGAGGTCTGGCTGTCAACCAAACACAATCAATGCAGACCATGTTCACACCCCAGAGAATACATAGAAATGCCCAAATAATGCAGGACAATGTGCCACACCAATATCAACCCCTGACTGTGACGACTTAGGACAATACAATGTACAGGCCCGCACCCCGAGGCACAGTCACAACTGTCAGGTGTGTCAACCACTGATGCCTGCAGAAACATGACATACATTGTTTGTGTCTCCCAAAAACAGGTGATGATAGGGACACAGCAGCAGACGCTGAGGAGTCCCAGTCCCAGGCTCAAGAGGATGCCGAGCTCACTGGCGTCGTACAGCCTCTGTCCTCCTCGGACGATGAACAACCTGGCACATCCGGTGCAAGTCAACATGCTGCACCAGCAGGACCACCAGCTGCAGCACCAGCAGGTCCACCAGCTGCACCCCCTGCACCCACCCCTCCAACGACTGTCACCACGAATACCATCCCTGCCGACATGGACAGAATAAGGAACAACACCAGCGCAGTGACCCTGGACCAACCTGGGGCCATGGACACCACCACCACCACCAACCCCCAAGGTGGACCAGGGTTATCTGTGCGTGCAACTGCACACACTGCACATGTCAGCAGGGGTGGTGGGAGGGGTGGGAGACAGAGGTCGCTGCTTGCAGACGTTGCTGGTGTGCATGAAGACCCACAACTGGTACGCATAGCTGATGCGTACCAGTCCAGCACCGGAGAGCTCAGCCAGGTAGTGGGGCTCCTCAGAGACATCAAACAGCAGCAGGCTGCCCATCATGCCCGCTTGGACTCCCACATGTCCCAAGTGGAGTCACACATGTCACGTGTGGACTCCCACATGTCACGTGTGGACTCCCACATGACCCGCGTGGAGTCCAAGTGGGATGTACTACATGAGATGACGGCGGTGCACAGGGACATTTTACAATGCCTCCGCCAGATGAACAGCAACCAGTCCACACCTCCCTGTGTGCCAACAACATCTGGTACCGAACAAACTGCAACTGCCACAGGGAGGGAGGAGGACTCTGGCGGAGAGTCCCCTGCACCGCAGCAGCCTGCACTTGAGGGCCCCCCCAAGAAGAGGGGTCGTCCGAGGAGGGGAAAGTGAGAGGCTGATGGCCAAGCGCAACTCCCAGGAAGCCTGAACCTGTTCTGGATTTTCGCCTTTGTGCACAGACTGTTCACCCTGTTGATGGCAACACTACTCCCACACATTGCATGGGGAGTATAAGTTGGAACAATGTGTCAGACAACAGTGGCCCCGATACTGGGGATCCTGTCTACCTGGACTTTCTATTCATCTAGGAACTTGGGATTGCAAGATTCATGTACAGCACAATCCATCCTATGCACTATTATCACAATAAACACACTAATACACCATACTTGCCTCTGTCGTGATTCCAACGTGGGTGCTGTTATGGGGATGATGAACTGCAAAATTACACAGTGTATGCGAACTGCAACAGCAAGGACAACACAGGCATGTGAGTACAGGCAACGTGACACATATGAGGGAGACACACCACCAGGGCTACACAACACATACACACCTAGGCCATCTGACTCATTGCCTACACTGATGTTGCCAGGGAAGACGGTGCAATGCACAGACACCACACCCATTCCCAGTTGTAGTCAAGTAGCCCACAGGTGCAGTAAGCAAATGGCAGTCAAATGTGTGACCACAGACAACGCACATCACTAAGTGAAGCACATGTTTATTACACAGTAGCAACATGCCGTAACCATTACAGATGCAAGGTAACCCCACCTGGTAGCGGGCACACAGTCAACAACTGTAGACAGAAGGAAGTCCATGGGTGTGGCGCACATCACCTGTAGGGACACAACAGCTACCAGCCTGGATGTGCAATCACGTCGTCGGTGGACACAGTTGACCAAACGAATCTGAAAGTACCCTGTGAAGGACAGAAATGACACACAGTCAAAAGCAATGCAGTACAGGACAGAACAGCAAAACTCATGCACAATACATGTTACAAGATACCCACCCAGAACCAAGTTAGCATGTCAACACTGTTGGGGAGTACAGCCCACCTGTCACCACACATCGCAACACACATCCTGTCAAGTAGCCCATGGACACACTCCAACAGCACCAGAGCACCACCCACACATCATGCCAACTCACATCATTCACATGACACCTCAGGATACTCACATTCAGCTAAAGAAGTTGGTGATGAGCTGTGTGCGGACATCACCATCACCATCATCATCATCATCGTCACTGGCATCGTGGTCCAGGCCAGGATCCTCCACAGGTGGCGGATGTTGGTCATCGTCATCCTGGATGAGAGGCAACTCCTTCCGCACTGCCAGGTTGTGGAGCATGCAGCAGACGATGATAATCTTGCACACTTTTGCAGGGGCATATGGGAGGGACCCTCCGGTCTTGTCCAGGCAGCGGAAGCGGCTCTTCAGGAGACCAAAGGTCCGCTCAATCACTCTCCTGGTCCGACCATGTGCCTCATTGTAGCGCATCTGGGCAGGTGTCACAGGGTTCCTGAGGGGTGTCAGCAACCACGGCATGTTGGGGTATCCCGAGTCACCTACGGACAGACAAGTGCACATCAGCTGACTTGGAAAAGTGGGCGGAATACTACAGATCAGATCACACACAATGGCACAAAGTCAGTACACACCGACAAGCCAGGCACGCTGGTTCTGCATCTGTGCCATCAACCTGGGGATGCGACTACTCCTCATCACAAAGGCATCGTGTGCTGAACCAGGGAAACGGGCACACACGTGTGTGATGGTCATGTCTGCAAGACACACCACCAGTGCATTGACCGAGTGGTAGTGCTTGCGGTTCCTGTAGGCCTGCTCCTGGGCCTGTGGTGGTACCAAAGCCACATGTGTCCCATCAATGGAGCCAATGACATGCGGCATCCTCCCCAGGGCATAAAAGTCACTCTTCACGTCAGTGAGTCGTCGCAGTCTAGGGAAATAGATGTACCGGTTCAGGAAGAGCAACATTGCCGCCAAAACATCGCGGAGCACACGGCTGAACATGGTCTGTGACATCCCACCAGCAGACGCCACAGTATGTTGGAAGGTACCGGTGGCAAAGAAGTGTAGGGCTGCCATCACCTTCACCTTGGGGGTCAGCGCTGTAGGATACGGCCGGCCAGGCTGCAAATGTGGGGACAACTGCACTGCAAAATCCTCAATCAGCTGCCTGGTGAAGCGGTACCGTCGGATGCTGTCCCGTTCCACCATCGTTGCCAGGTCTGGGAATGGCCGATGGACAGCAGGAGCCCTGCAGTGCAGAGGAGAAGTAAGCAAGATCGTCAGTCACCCCACATATGCGGCATTGAACACACTCAAGATCCCAACATACATCATCATGAGGCACAACTACATGAAGTGTGCAGTACCGGAACGACATTTATGGTACATACATGGCCAACATCTGTCAACACGGTCCTACAGGTGGCATCAATTTGTCCCTGTTTGGCCCATTGGATATCATGATGCTGTGTCACAGTCACCCCCCAGTGACATGTGAGGACAGATGTGCCCCAGGCACCACAGCTCAACGACAGGCACATTCCCAGGGACCCTGTAATGCCACATGGACACTGGCATCACCTGGAGTATCATGTGTACACCACAACAAAACAAACATGACCCCCACAGGTAGTGGCCACACTTGCCATGGCAGGAGAGCCATGGACGTCTGTGACACACACGCACAACATCAGAGTCCATGCACACACAACGTGGATGTGGAGACTGTCTCCCATTGTGCACATGAAATCAGAGACATTGTAAACACTACATGCACAAAGACTGTGGAGGGCCATCACTATTGTGCCACTGGGACACCCTGGCTCAAACATACCGTCCCACATGGGACTCACGGGGTATGTGACATGACATACACAAACACCACTGTGAAATGTGACCATGGCACATGCACAGATATGAACAGTTGCACATCACAGTGGTCACGTACACGTAACACCCATGATCCTGTCCCCATGAACACGTGCACAGCCTGGGGGTGGCTGCCCACAGGTGACACCCACAGGACAACATGTACACCAACATACACACAATAGGAAATGCAGCCTTACATGCCTTATGATAAGGTTTGGACAGGCTGTCGTGATGTAGGTGTGCCCCTCACTCCCTGGGAGCTATCTGTGGCTGGCATATGTCCATCTGAGACAGGCATGCTGACATATGCCAGTCACATGTACAGTGATGCGTTGTACTGCAATGGACCTATCGGTGCCTCCGGCCGGCCCATTGCATTCAATGTGTGCGGGTACGCGTTGTACCCCTGTGCGCGTTGAACAGCAATGGACCGATCGGTGCCTCCGGCCGGCCCATTGCTTTCAATGTGTGCGGGTACGCGTTGTACCCCTGTGCGCGTTGAACAGCAATGGACCGATCGGTGCCTCCGGCCGGCCCATTGCATTCAATGTGTGCGGGTACGCGTTGTACCCCTGTGCGCGTTGAACAGCAATGGACCGATCGGTGCCTCCGGCCGGCCCATTGCATTCAATGTGTGCGGGTACGCGTTGTACCCCTGTGCGCGTTGAACAGCAATGGACCGATCGGTGCCTCCGGCCGGCCCATTGCATTCAATGTGTGCGGGTACGCGTTGTACCCCTGTGCGCGTTGTACTGCAATGGACCGATCGGTGCCTCCGGCCGGCCCATTGCATTCAATGTGTGCGGGTACGCGTTGTACCCCTGTGCGCGTTGAACAGCAATGGACCGATCGGTGCCTCCGGCCGGCCCATTGCATTCAATGTGTGCGGGTACGCGTTGTACCCCTGTGCGCGTTGTACTGCAATGGACCGATCGGTGCCTCCGGCCGGCCCATTGCATTCAATGTGTGCGGGTACGCGTTGTACCCCTGTGCGCGTTGAACAGCAATGGACCGATCGGTGCCTCCGGCCGGCCCATTGCATTCAATGTGTGCGGGTACGCGTTGTACCCCTGTGCGCGTTGTACTGCAATGGACCGATCGGTGCGCACCCATTGACAATGGGCTTGCCTGGCAACGGACGCGTTTTCGAATATTCGAACGAGTCGGTTGCTGGAAAATCAGTTGGTCACCCACAACAATGTTGCAAAATCATGTATGTCATGAAGTTGAAGATTTGAAGGATGCTGTGGGCGTGTTTTGGTGCTGCTATTCCATGGATTGGCCAGATTCAGAAGATGCAAACGACTTGGACCTATCTCTTTGGACACAAGGGACAGTATCTGCCTCTCCAGCACATATATATTGCTGCATGTTCCCCTGAGAGCCCACTTGCCTGCACTACATGCTCCAGGACGACATCTGCCACTGCACTGCTGCTGTCTCTGCCCCTCTGGACCCTGCAATGGCACGTACTGTGGAGAGAGCCCCAGCCTTCAGCCTTGAAGAGAACCAGGCCCTGCTGGACAGCCTACTTCCACAGTACAGCAAGCTGTATGGGACACCAGGGGAGCAGGTGAGTGTTCTGTGCACTGCCTTTCTGAATGTGCATTTTGTCTGACTAGCAAGGCTGAGAGTCAGCACACCACTGGCTAGCAGGCTCACTGAGTAGTTGTCACCCCCATAGTGTGTAGTGACTTGCACTGGACAGGTATGGTGCAGTGACAGTGCTTCTGAACAGGGTTTTACTCCCCATGCTATGATACCATGTAGTGACTTCTGGAAAACTGTCCATGGGCAGCCGTGCACTGCCTGGGTACACCATGTGCCCCTATGATTGCGACATGTAAATGCAACTGTGTCATGCACGGATATGTTGCATGTGTAGTAATGTCCTTATCACTTTGTCATCCTGACAGGCTTCTGCCCATCGGAAGCATGAGATCTGGAAGGACATCGTCCGGGCTGTCCGGTCCGTGGGGGTCTACAAGCGCCGGATCCGCAACTGCCAAAAGAGGTGGCAGGACCTTCGGGGCTGGACCCGGAGGATTGCACGGGTCCAGCTGAAGCTGTCGCCTCCTCGCAGGAGGGGCGGAACACGGACCCTGACCCCCACATGCTCAGGATCCTGGCGGTGGTCTTTCCAGACCTGGATGGGCAGCTGAAGGCCAGAGAGCAGCAAGGAGGGGGTGAGTCAAAGACTGCACTGTGTACTCTGTCTAACATGTTATGTGCCCTCCTCGGGCCAGGTTGAACTGCCACAGTACAGCAGTCATGTTGTCCAGGAGCCATGTCCCTCTATTGTGCACTGCCCACTCCTCATCTGATACCCAGGTGTGGCCCTTACATGCAGGGAATTCTGTCACTTAGGACTGTGTCCTTGCAGTTTGCTTGACTCAAGGTGGGAGACAGCATCTGTTTCCCTGACTCTGTGGTGGGCATCATGGGTGGGTCCATTGCTTACACAATGCCTGTATTCTGACATGTATTCAGCGTGTTACTTTGATCTGTGGTCCAATTGCTGAGCTGATCCACCACATGTGGCTGGGGTACCTGGCACACACCCATGCTGCGGGTGGGAACAATGTTTGGGCCCCAGGAGTATGTATATGACGTGTGTCACACATACTTAGCCAGCTGCCTACAGTCCAGGGCTCATCCCTCATTCATGTGGGGCTGGACAGTCATGCCTACTCCAGGCCATACAATACACTCTGTACTCCCACTCCCGTGTATCAGAGGACACATTGTGCACAGTGATTTGCCCCTCAGGTGTCTGCCTCTGTGTCAGTGTGCTGTGGATTAGTCGCCAGGACTGCTGTGGAGTTTCTTGGTAGGGGCTCAGCATGCCACTGGAGATGTGACCATAGGAGACGATACTTGTGTGACACATAGGTGTCTGATCAGCTGCCCATGCAGACTGGGGCATGTAAATGTGAAGTTCAGGCAGCTGTTCCCCATGCACAGCAGAGTGTGAGGGGCTCAGGTTCAGAGGGTAGTGTCACAGGTCTCCCATATGTCCAATAGGTATGACCTGGACAGATGAGGGTTAAGAGGATGTGTTGTGGGGGGGATGTACATGTGCACTTGTGCAGCTCCAGGACTTGCATTCCCCATGACCTACTATTGTGACACAGTGCAGAGTGTTGTTGTCTGGCTGCAAAGTCATACATCACTGAGACAGTGATGTATGACTTTGCAGTCATGCCTCCGCCATGGCATGTGTCTACTGATTGGTGATCCTGCAGGGGAGTGACATGTGCTACATGCACACCATAGTGGCGCTGGCTATCAGGACATGGGTGCATCATGGTGTCTGTCGCTGGTATGCATCACATGCATTTCCTATTTGACTCTGGGCATCCCTTACATCCGTAAACCTGTACTGACTCAGTGGCAAGAGCTGTGATGTGTCCACACCGTGTTCTCTGCACTGTCCAACTACTGTGTACTTGGTGCATGTGTCAACACTGGGGTGTTGCAATCCAACAGACACCAGACAGATGGGTGCAAGGCCATGTGGGATGTGAGTGCCATGCTTGGCATCAGACTGACAATTGACTTCTCCTGTTCAATTAGTGCACTTTTAGCAATGTACAACTAATGATGCCAGGGCTTGCTCTGTGATGTGCTGTGCTCACAGTGGTGTGTGCGTTATGTGCAGGTGACTGATGTCTGTCTGTTTCCCCATTGTTTGCAGATACATCCACGGCCACGGAAGGGGACAGCTCCACGGACCAGGAGGAGCCGGAGAGCCAGACTGGGTCAGCAGCCGAGGAGTGGTCGGAGGGACCCAGTGGCACGGAGGGCGAGGGGAGCCACACCGAGGAGTCCTCAGCAGCATCCACCTCAGCTGAGGACCAGAGCAACTCGGAGGATGACTCCCTTGTGGAGGCGGGTGTCAGCAGCCACCACACCCCAGCTAGTGTTGCTGTCCCCGCCACCACCAGCACCACCACCGCCCTCCCATCGGCTCCCATTCCCCAGGTCCGTGGAGGCTCCCATGTCCGGGAGCGTGTCTCCTTTGGGCCAGGCACCGCACCCCCTGCCCCTGTGTCCCCTGCTGCCCTGAGTGAGGAGTCTGTGTACCTCCTTCGCCAGCTCCATGTAGGGCAGACAGCCATGCTGAGTGTCCTCCATGCGCACACCGCGCTGTTGACTCAGCTGGTGTCGTTCATGGAGGGCATCTCATCGGGCATGTCTGACCTACAGAGGGGCAATAGGTCCATGGACTCCTCCCTGACGGCAGCAGTGTCCCTCCTCAAACGGTCCCTCACCCCTCCTGCCTCTGCTCCATCCACACTCCCCAGCACCTTACCCATCCCAGGCACACACACACTGGCACACACCAGCACACACACATCCAGCACACTGACACACACGCCAATGACAAAACGCACACGCAAGCACATTCAGGGGACTGAAGCCAGACTCACAGGGGATGGGGCCCTGGAACACACACACGCATCCACATGCACTGCGCAGTCCTCAGTTCCCTCTCCCTCCAAAGCACCCTCCCTTGCCTCACCTGCAACCCCAAAGTCACAGCAGCTCTTCCTCTGTGACCTCGGCCTCTTCCCCACCGATGAAGCTGCTCCAGCATCCCGGGGGAAGAGGAAGCCCACCCACACGGAGCAGAGTGCCCCTCGTCCCCGGACACCCTCCCCCAGGCGCAGACGGACTGAGGCCCCCACCCGCAAGTCCCCCGGAGTGCTAAGAGCAAGACCCCGCCACCGCCCTGCAGCTCAGGCACAAGGTCTCCATCCTCCATCCCTCAGGCCCCCACTGCACAGGTGCCCCCACCACACCCTGCCCCAGGTTCCCCCACCCACAGATATACCATCCCCAAGATGCTCCGGCCTTCTCCCCTGCCACTTGCTCTCCCAGCACCACACCCCCGCTGCGCTTGTCTGTGCCACTGATGTGGTGAGGGTGTCCCCCCTCTGTCCAACCCACCTTGCCTGTTCCCCATTCTCCTCCCCTGGAGGTAGGCACTGCAGTGGAGTCCACTACCGCCCTGTCTGACTTGGGCACTGCAGTGGCGGACCTGTCCACCCCATCTGCAGGGTCCACTGCAGTTGTGCCGGCACCCACGACATCTGTGTCATGCCCCCCAGTTGTGCCGGCACACACCATGTCAGACACCTCCACTGCAGTTGTCAGTGGCTCTCCAGCACCCACCACCCCTTCCCTGACTCCCCCTGGTGAGCCCTGATCCTGTCCCTGCGGTGCCTGGCCTGCCCCCCGGTTGCCCCTCCTAGTGGATTGTCCCTGGTATTGTGCAGGCATGCGTAGGGTGACATCTGCCAGTGTCACCCTGTTTGAACTTTGACAATGGACTGGCCATTGGCCTTTGCTCTTTTTCAGGACTTCGTTTGGCCTCAACACATATGCTGAATAAAGCAACTTTCTTTTCTCTAGTGCTCATGCTTCAGATGTACATGTTGTTGGTGCAGCTAACCATGCCCTTGCTGCAGTGATGGTGATATCTGGTCTCATGATTATGAAGTGTTACTGTGCAGGAACCCATGTGGTCCAGGGGGAATGTGTCCTATCATGTGGTGTATCCATGTCATCAATAGCAGCATCTGAGGGTGTCATGTGTTCAGTATTTGGCAATGGGTTTCCTACTTACATTGGCAATTTCATATCTGTGGCTTCCACCCCTGCACATCTGTTGTGCCTGCCATCGTTGCATTTGTCTACTTCCCTGACCGTGTTGCCATCTCCAGTGGACATGCAGGTTTGGGCATCAATGGGGAGGGACTCATCCGTGTAGTCAGTGCAACATTGCTATACAAGTGTGTTGGATCTGTGCTGATGATTCCGTTGGCACATCCATGACCAGGCTGATGTGATGGGAGCCCTCATTTGGTGCTAATTGTTGATTGTGTGACCAAGTGCTCAGCTGACATGATGGGGCCCTACTGAGGCAACATATGGCACAGCTTTCCTCACACAGGAGTGGAGTCCCCTCATGGCAGTGTGTACACGTGTGACATTGCCTGCGCCCAAGGTGTGTGTTGTATGTGCATGTCTGTGTGTTCACTTCCATTCATCTGCGCATGCTGTGATCCCTAGTGTTGTACCTGTTTGTGATGCTTGCTGACTTGAGCTATGTTCCCCCAAAGTCTTCTCCCTGTGTTCTCTGTGATGTGGGTGCATGGCACATTACTGGTCATCAGGGTGTCACCCATAGGTGTGTTTGCTGTCAGGGCAGAGTTTGTGTGCTGACGCAGATGGGTCACAGTCAGGTTTCCCTTTGGCACTTGTTGTTTGCCCCTGTCATGTGATTTCCAGTTTGTGTTATCTTTCAGTGATTGTGACACGTTGTGTGTGTGACTGCTGGCACTCCTTAGGGTCCGGGCTGCAATGTTGGTTGTTGTCTATGTGTGTTCTTTGTGGGTGACCTTGGCTTCTTCATTGGTGTGTGACTGTGGCTGGGATCCCATTGGTCGGTGTGGTATTGCCGTCATGTCCATGTACAGCGTAGTGTGCAGTGTGTCAGACATTCAGGAGTCTTGTTGAGTGTCCATGTGTGATGTGTTTCTACACCTTGGTTCCCACCCACCACCCTGGAATAGTCATGGGTGCATGTGCAATGTCACCAGTGCATGTGTACTTCACTGCTGCACATTGTTGGAGGTCGAGGGGTGTGGTCTTGAGTGTGTGCAGATGAGAGTTGTTGCCCGGCTAGTCCCCTGCCTCCATGTTGGCCTTGGCTTACTGGCCATGCTGATTGATTTGTGCTTGTGTAGGTGTGATGGTAGTTAGTTGCTCAGGACACCTGACTGTGGTTCACAGTGTGAATGACATTTAGCTTTGTCATCACAGTGGTATTTTTCTTCAGCCCAGGGTCACCACATTGTGGGGGCCCTGGGGGTGGTGCTGTGGTGTGTCTGTGACTTGCTGTGTCAGTTGTTGTTCCTACGTGCCTGTGTGACATGTGTGTTTTGTGCTCCCTCTCACCTGTCAATGCCTGCTTGCCCACATAGGGGATTTGGATCCATGAGTTACCTTAGTGTGGCAGTGTATGCACATCTGTATGATTGGTATTCAGCTCTCCTCATGTGTTGTGTTGTTGCCTGGGGACAATGGCACCCCCACCCCTCACCTGCTGTGTATGATGACAGTGTTGGTCTGCCTGTTTGTGTTTGTGCATCTGCACCACTGCATTGGCATATCTTGGGTGTGCCATTGGCTGTATGTTGTTTGGTGTGTTTCCCCTGCTGTCCCTGGGACTCCTAGGTCATCGGTCAGCACAGTGATCATGGTTTGTGTGTCCCATTGCTGCCATGGTATGGTATCTGTTCACCTCACATCTGCTGTCTCCACAGGGTATCTGCATTTGTGTGCCCATTGGTGCAAATATGTGGTTCTGCATTCTGATGGTCACTTCTGTCATTGTGTCATTGATGACTGTTGACGGTCTCAGCCACCATGGGTGTTGTTTGTCTGCACATGGCCAAAGGAATGTTTCATTTGCACTGCAGTATTTGGCTCCCCCAATTTATGTTGCAATGGGACACATACACGACTTTGCCACAGATGAGTTTTTGGTTCTGTGACCAGGAATGATCCATGCAGTTTGGCAGTTGCAGCTCTTTCTTTGTCAACAATTACCTTTTGGTCACTGTGATGATGAGGGTGTAGACCCCATTGCCACAATGGTCAAAATGTGCTTCAGCTATGGACCCCACACTTGCCTTTTGGTCACTGTGATGATGGGGGTTTAGACCCCATTGCCACAATGGTCAAACTGTGCTTCAGCTATGGACCCCACACTTACCTTTTGGTCACTGTGATGATGGGGGTTTAGGCCCCATTGCCACAATGGTCATGGGCTACTTGCATTGTGGGTGCCACACACATATATGTGTGGCACATGTGCTAGGGGTCACATTGTATGTTCAATGTCATGTTCGGTGTTGTAGGCATTTGACACAGCCTGCTCACACGCTTGTCATGGTGGTGGGGGATGTCTTAATCTTGCATTCCCTAGGTTGTGGTGTGCTTGTTGTGTCATGCATTGTCCATCCTATGAGTGGGGGTGGTAGTAGTGGTAGGCATCCAGCCCCCTGGCTAAGGGTGGTAGTAGTGGTGGGCATCCTGCCCCCCTGGGTGAGGGTGGTAGTAGTGGTAGGCATCCTGCCCCCCTGGTTGAGGGTGGTAGTAGTGGTAGGCATCCAGCCCCCTGGCTAAGGGTGGTAGTAGTGGTAGGCATCCAGCCCCCCTGGCTAAGGGTGGTAGTAGTGGTGGGCATCCTGCCCCCTGGGTGAGGGTGGTAGTAGTGGTGGGCATCCTGGCCCCCTGGGTGAGGGTGGTAGTAGTGGTAGGCATCCTGCCCCCTGGGTGGGGGTGGTAGTAGTGGTAGGCATCCTGCCCCCCTGGGTGAGGGTGGTAGTAGTGGTAGGCATCCAGCCCCCCTGGCTAAGGGTGGTGGTGAGGCATCCAGCCCCCCTGGCTAAGGGTGGTAGTAGTGGTGGGCATCCTGCCCCCTGGGTGAGGGTGGTAGTAGTGGTAGGCATCCTGCCCCCCTGGTTGAGGGTGGTAGTAGTGGTAGGCATCCTGCCCCCTGGGTGGGGGTGGTAGTAGTGGTAGGCATCCAGCCCCCCTGGCTAAGGGTGGTGGTAGGCATCCAGCCCCCTGGCTAAGGGTGGTAGTAGTGGTGGGCATCCTGCCCCCTGGCTAAGGGTGGTAGTAGTGGTGGGCATCCTGCCCCCCTGGGTGAGGGTGGTAGTAGTGGTGGGCATCCTGCCCCCCTGGGTGAGGGTGGTAGTAGTGGTAGGCATCCTGCCCCCCTGGGTGGGGGTGGTAGTAGTGGTAGGCATCCAGCCCCCCTGGCTAAGGGTGGTGGTAGGCATCCAGCCCCCTGGCTAAGGGTGGTAGTAGTGGTGGGCATCCTGCCCCCCTGGGTGAGGGTGGTAGTAGTGGTAGGCATCCTGCCCCCTGGGTGGGGGTGGTAGTAGTGGTGGGCATCCTGCCCCCCTGGGTGAGGGTGGTAGTAGTGGTAGGCATCCTGCCCCCCTGGTTGAGGGTGGTAGTAGTGGTAGGCATCCAGCCCCCCTGGCTAAGGGTGGTAGTAGTGGTAGGCATCCTGCCCCCCTGGTTGAGGGTGGTAGTAGTGGTAGGCATCCAGCCCCCCTGGCTAAGGGTGGTAGTAGTGGTAGGCATCCAGCCCCCTGGCTAAGGGTGGTAGTAGTGGTGGGCATCCTGCCCCCTGGGTGAGGGTGGTAGTAGTGGTGGGCATCCTGGCCCCCTGGGTGAGGGTGGTAGTAGTGGTAGGCATCCTGCCCCCTGGGTGGGGGTGGTAGTAGTGGTGGGCATCCTGCCCCCTGGGTGAGGGTGGTAGTAGTGGTAGGCATCCTGCCCCCTGGGTGGGGGTGGTAGTAGTGGTAGGCATCCAGCCCCCCTGGCTAAGGGTGGTGGTAGGCATCCAGCCCGCCCTGGGTGAGGGTGGTAGTAGTGGTAGGCATCCAGCCCCCCTGGCTAAGGGTGGTAGTGGTGGTGGGCATCTGGCACCCCCTGGCTAAGGGTGGTTGTGGTGGTTGGCATCCAGCCCCCCTGGGTTGGGGTGGTGGCGCGCATTCAGGCCCCTGTGTGCATATGTGGCATTGGTGATGGGCATCCCGCCCCTATGGTGCTGCTGTTGCTGGTGTAAGTATATTCAGATTCCCAGTGTATGTGTGTGATGTGTCGTGTCCGTGTTGTATGTGTTTTGTGGTTGGTGTCTGACTTACCTTCTGCGCCGTACGCGTCCGTGCCTGTTCCGGTAGTAGATGTAGAATATTGGTATGATCGGGACGAAGGGATTCATGGTTGGTTCGTGTCGTTCGTCCTTCTCGTTGCTTCGCGTCGTCCTCGTCGCTTGGCTTCGTCCTCGTCGCTTCGCGTCGTCCTCGTCGGTGCTGTGTTCGTCTCGTAGCAGTGGATCGTGTTGTGGCGCGATTCGGAGCTTATGTGCGCCTCTCCCGGATGCTTTGACGTGCCGTGCGTAGCGACGGGTTCGGCGCGTACGGAAAGCGCATCGTACTTGTCCGGCCGGACGGGGCTGCATTTTCCCTTCCGTGCGACTCGATTCGGCGTTTCCGGATTCGCCTCGGTCGGAGAACAGGACCTGGTTTGGGTGAGTACGGCTCGGCCGGGATTTTTGCTGTTGTGCGCATCGTACTTGCTCGTTCGGTGTGCTGTACGGATCGGTCGGGAAACTGGCTTTCGCATGGCTTTTTTCCCGACCGAATAGTATTGGGTGCGCCTCCGACCGAGATCGGAATCGGCCCCATAGTGTATGAAATCAACGGATCCCTGGTCTAGAGATGGCTTGTGGGCATTCTTTGCAGAGGTTACTTATGAATACTAGATGGATATTGGCATTCGGTTTGGAATTATCACCGACATCAAAATAAACTGACCCACAGTAACATTAGCCCTGAAGAAGTTGCGTTAGTCGTGACAAAACACTTGTCGGCTGAGAACAGAAAGAATTGAGAAGAGGATAATAAAGAAGTGGATACTAACTATATATTGGAAGCAGCTTTGAGTCTATTGATATTGCGTGTGCTGGGGAGTGTGACACAAATTTCCTACCACCCAGAAAAACGGTGCCTTACTTGTGTGGGTAGGTCAAGTGGCCGCAACATGAAACATCGCCAAACGCAACATAGACACATCACATGTTTCTAGGGGTGGGCGGAGTTGCACTACGCAGAATTCCACGGAGTTGCATGAAAAATCCATGGAATTCCGCAGAGTTCCACTCCGCCGTACTTTAGGCATTGTATACACAGAACGGAGAAATGGAAAATTGAAGACGAATGAATTACATTCCGACTCCAGCTTCCGATGTTGATTTTCCGCTCATACGTCCCTCCAACATGGTGACAGCTTTCACCCCGGACTACAGGTTTTCTTCCTTTTTTAAGGCGAGATACGGGATCAGTTATACAATATCAAAAATTGACAGAAATTTACGTTCTTGGAGACTGACCTTTTTTTCGCAACTATTTCTGAGTCCTTTATGCTTGTTAAGTCAGAGTCAGTTGTACAGTTCGTATTGTCTCTTGCAAGTCCGCTGAGACATAATTATCTACCTTACCTACATTTCTTCCTTTGCGCCTCACAACACGCTGTAAGCATCACCCAGTCTTGAGCTCCTTCGCGGGCTTTGCAAACTGTCTGTGTTCTGCCACCACACTCTCACGACACCAGGTTTAATCTAAAACAAAAGACACAGAAGACACGCACAAGGATGGCTGCGATTAATTGAATGCTGCGCTTGTCCTTCTTCACTTTCCTTGGCCGGAATAGGCGAGTCTGGAATATAGGGTGGTTTGGAAGGGGCTGTGTCAAAACACCCTCAACACTAGGTCGGCTGCAGGCTGCGGGCTTAAGTGCCCCAGCACAATGTCAGGGTCACACGAGTCCCCAACATGGGGGACAGCTCTGAAAGAGCTCGGGAAACTCTGGGGAAAAGGCTGCGCGTAGATGCCATAAGGGAAGTGTGCCGCCAATATCCGGTATCCTGCTGCATTCTCTTCTTCTTGGCACTCGCCACACTCCTTCTCAATAGGTAGGTGGTATGGGTGACGCTTTGAAAACCCTATACAAACCTTTGGTCCGGCTTTAGCTACATGGCCATTGGATCTTTTCCCCCCACTTACAATTCAAACATGTAAAGTACCAATACCGGGCATGTAAACTGGATACTAGGGGTGGGTGGCGGGGGCTAACTTCGCCACGCGGCGGAATCTCAGTTTTTTACTGAACTCTGCGCTCCCAGCGGAGGGTGGAGTTGGCAAAACTCTGTAAACTCTGCTGGCAGAGTTCACCGCCCAACCCTACATTTATCCACTGAAAAACAATGTGTTTTTTGCAATGTGGGCTGCTGTGTATTTTGGGCCCCAGCTCAGCCGGCAATTTGGGAAACCTTTCCAAACCAGCAAATTTTTGTAAACTAGACACCTGGGGGAGTCCAGGGTGGGGTAACATGCATGGCTCGTGCAAAACTCAAACTTTGCCTAAAAAACACATTTTCCTTGTATTTCTGTGAGAAAAAGTCCTGGAATCAGCAGGCACCCACAAATTTCCTACCACCCAGCATTTCCCTAAGTCTCACGAGAAAAATGGTGCCTCACTTGTGTGGGTGGGCCAAGTGCTTGCGACAAGGAAGGACCCATAACGTAGTGTGGAGACATCAAAATTATCTATCACAAAACGACCTGATTTTGCATGGTGGGCATCTGTGTTTTTGGTTCCGGGTTTGGCGGCCATCTAGGGAAACCTATCAAACCCAGTTATTTCTGAAAACTAGACACCCGGGGAGTCAAGGGAGATGTGGCTTGCATGGATCCCCCAATGCTTTATTACCCAGAATACCCTGTAAACCTCAAATTTAGCTAAAAAGTTAAATTTTTCTCACATTTCTGTGTGGGAAAGTTGTGGAATCACTGGCCCGGCACAAATTTGCTACATCCAAGTGTTCCCCTAGGTCTTCCGATACAAATGCTATCTCACTTGTGTGGGTGGGGCAAGTGCCAGCGACAGGGAAGGGCCAAATGTATTGTGGAGACATCAAAATGATCTATCACAAAACGACCTGGTTTTTTAAGGTGGGCATCTGTGGTTTTGGTCCCGGGCTCGGCGGCCATCTAGGGAAACCTACCAAACCCAGACATCTCTGAAAACTAGACACCGAGGGAGCCCAGGGAGGTGCTGCTTGCGTCAATCCCCCAACTGCTGCTGACCATGTGAAAATCTCTGTGCCTTCTCCTCTGAAGGCACTGAAAGTTTGCTGAGCGGCTACTGCATAGTAGCCGCTAGGCAATTTTTTTATTTTTCAAAAACAAGCACCCAAATAGGAGTTTGTTTTTTCATTTTGGGAGTGCCGGTGTTTTCGTCATGATCCTGAATATTCACTCTAAATAAGCCAGACTGATGCACCCTCACCTACGACCGCAACTCCACCGGGCCATCGTGTAGGGCTTCTGATGGCAGAGCCAGAGCAGCACTGATGTTGGAAACATGACGTTTCCCCTGACTCAAAATAGAGTGTACTCTGACATGTTTCTGACTGAGTACCCTGTGCGCCTAACTCTAAATTAGGCCCTAAGTGGGCAGAAACAACTTGTTGTATTAAAAAAATAGGGTCTCTGTTTCTTTTTCTCTGTCTCTGTTTCTGCAAACATTACTGACTGTTCTCAGCCATGCTCAGCGCAGGGCATGCAGTCAACTATAATCGGAGCCTGTCTCTGTAGCAGGGCAGACCCATCCTGCTGTCAAGAGTCTGGGCTACAGGCAATATGATGTGGGGTCCCCCGAAGAGAGACGCCATCAGCAGCTGCCTATATCAGATATGCCTAGAGATGGCCCTGGATATGTCCCACCCTTCTAAAATGTGCTCCTCCTTTGAGGTAGATATGGTTTGCCTTCCCAGTAACAGACTGCATATGGTATTGATATGAGTTATAAACACCTGATTTTTAGGTTTGTTTTTTTGGCAGCACTGCCATGAAATATGCCTGTGGCTTACACTATAACGAGAGTGTGGTTTGAGTCTTCGTCGTTCATCAACTGGATTTTTCGAGCAGCCTCTTTCAGCCATTGGCTTGAGCGTTTATCAATTACATCTTGACCCAGCCCAGTGCAGTATTCATCTCTCACCTAATGCTGTTTGTTGTTTGGATGTATCCTTCCACCAGTCCACTGCTTGCACTGAACTGCATGAACGACTACTTTACCACTATAGCCCTCACTAGCAGATCCTGCTGGCAGGGGCGGCTCCTCCTTTATGGCGGAGGAGCGTTGCCCCACTGCTGATAGCCAGCAGAGGCAAAAGTGAAAAATAAAATGATAATAAAACAATTTTATTCTCATTTATTATTTTTCACTGAGCCAAAGCCAACCGAGTCATAGGGCAGGGCGGGCCATCCTGAGCTTCAGGGAGGAGTGATGGCACTGCTAAGTGCGCATGTCGGCTTGGTCGGCCATCTTAGGACTGGCAAACCAACATGCGCATTAAGCATTTCTCCAACCCGAGCTGCGTTGCACAGCCGGGTGAACTGACACAGGCTCCCAGGCCCTATCTGAGTGCCAAACCAGGTCGCTCAGACCAATCCCAGCGCTTCTCTCATGCTGGGTAATAGTATTCTCAGCATGAGAGCAGCATCTGCATTGGCATCTAGGAAGCTGTGCAGTGTGCACCAGCCTGTGGGAGACGAGGATCAGAAGAGGAGCAAGGCAGCGGCCGTGCAGTGGCATAACAAAAGCACCCGCAGCCCCCGTGAGGCAGGGGGGCCCCTGAGCACCAGGGGGACCCCTCTGGCACTGTGCACGGGCAGCGACCAAGAGCTCCTGACTTGGTCCGGTGGGTGGGGGGGCCTGGCCCCCTCCAAGTACTTTGCAGGGGGGCCCCCTCAAGTTCCGTTACGCCACTGCGGCCGCAGCTGTAAGTACTAATTTATAGTTTGTCATTTTTTTGTCGTTGCTTTTTATTTTTGTATTTCCCCCGCGCTGCCTCGCCACTTCGCATTGCGATCAGCCGCCACTGCCTGCTGGCTCCCTTCTGTTTGCCTCCCTCTAATGAGCCAACACTGCTCGCGTTGCCAATGCTAGCGTAACCTAGCTGCATTTAGCGCCCAGTAGCTGGTATGTGACCCTCGCCCGCATGTTCCACTCAGGGGTCCCGGTGGCTCAATTTTCTTAACTCACGACCTGACCTGTTCCCATGTGACTGCAGACGGCGGGAGGCAGTGACGTTCAGAGAGAGCTCTATCCCGAGGAAGCTCAGACGGGCTCTTTGACTCACCATCACCCGCCAGGAAGATGGAATGCGGAAGCGCACATTGTTTCCTGCTCCAGAGATGCATTGTGAAATGTCCTTATTGCATCACTGTTAACATCTCTGGGCGCCAGCTAAGATTACCTTAGCGCCCTCATGTTTATTCATTTAGTGTATTGCGCAATGCTGAACGTTCTGCACAGTGACAGCTTCAGAGCAGAGCAGTCTCTCACACAGGGCCGGACTGGCCATAGCGGGCACCAGGCGTTTCCCCGGTAGGCCGCTAGGGTGGGGGCCGGTTTTGGACCCCTGTGGGGCCGTTTTTGTTACCGGGGGTCGGCAATATCGGCTCCCGGTAACAAAATCGGCCGAAACCGGCCCTCGCAAACTGCTCGGCTGCACTCCCCCTCACCCCAGGGGGGCCCGGCTGAGCAGTTTGCCAGGGCCGGTTTCTGTTCCCAGTCCGGCCCTGCTCTCACAGGGCAGGCCTTACGAGAAATAAGTATTTGGATGTGGCCTAACGGCCAGAGCAGCTGACTTTGGAGCTGGGGGACCAGGTTCGAGTCTGGCGTATGCTCAACATCTTGTGATTCTGGGCAAATTGCTTAATCTCGCCAGTGCCTACCAAAAATGATTGTGTACTTGTATAATGTAACTGGTGCTCATGTAAAGCGCTCCAATACCTTCCGGTTGAGTTCACGCTACATTCAACTGCAAAAAAAAAATACATATATATATATATATACACACACACACACACACACACACACACAGCACGTACACACACACGCGCGCGCGCACACACACAGACACACGCACGTGGAACACCGTCGTTTTTAGCTGCACACAGGTTAAATTGAATGCAGTGGGCGTCGAGGCGCGCGATGCCGATGACGGACTATGTTTAGCAGCAGGAGGAAATGTGGAAGGATATGGAACCTTGAGGTCGCTGTTTGCAAGAGGGGTGGGAGAGTGAACAGAATAGATGGGCAAAAGGGAACACGCAGGGCACGAGTCAGGGGTGGACGCAGCTGTAGGAGTCCCCGCACTATTATTAGAAAGATGACTTTGTTCCCCTTAGGCCGAGGTCGAGAGGTTTCGCCTTGTGCCCCAGCAGTGTTGATGCTTGCATCTGCCAACATTATTTTCCTGTAACCTTGCCTCCGGATGTTTGTAAACCTCAATTTCACTGGCAGCAGCCCTTTTATTTGTGCGAATGGGCCAGAGGGGATAATGTATTAATCTTTTATCTGAAGATCAGAGAACCAACCCCACGTCTTTAAATTGATAACTGCAAATGTAAATAACTTTTGGGCTTTGAAGCTGGATAAAAAAAAATAATGTTGCAGGAAACAAACATATATTAACAGCAAAAGTAATGCTTAAAACACACACACTGCACATCTAGGTTACTCACTAAAAGCAGCTGTACATGTAATTACCAAGTTCCACCTGTCTGTTTTAATCATTTCCGAGTTCAGTTATGAGGAAAACTGCATGTGACTTATAAAAAGTAAAACCTGGAAATGTTATTTTTACATTTCTCTGTGATGACTTACATTTGTTGTTTTTGTAAAGTAGACCCCTGACATTTTAAGTGGCAATTATTATAAGGACGTGAAATCACATCTTGTGGCGCTGATTAACTATCGTCCCGGATTGCTTATGATAATTAGATTGTCATTATTTTCCTTAGGACTAGTGCCCCAGAAACATGAGTCAGGAGCAAGAGGGAAAACAGCAGAGGTGGAGGGAACAGGGAATAAACGTAGGTCACGGGAAACGGAGGCAGGAAACATGAAAGAGCAGGGACAGGGAACAAAATGGCGGGGGGACAGGATAGAGAGGGAGGGGACTGGAAAAGGAACGCGAAGGAGAAAATTGAAGAGGGAAGAGGTGGGAGGTGGGAGGAACGACAAGGAAAGAGCGGGAGAGAGAGGAGGTAATAGGAGGGGAAGGGAAAAAAACATGAAAGAGAAGGAAAAAAATTGGAAAGGAGGTAACAGGACAGGAAATGATGGAACAGGAGAGAAGGGTACAAGAAAGAGAAATGGGAATATATAATGGGAGGAGTGAAGAGGAGAGCGACGGATAAAGCAGAGAAGGAAGAAGGAACAACAGGTAAGGAGGAAAGAAACAGAATGAGAAGAAGTAAGCAGACCACCAAGGACACCCCTCACCTTCCTAAATTTCTATAAACCCTCGTCCACTATGCCCAATAGTGGCCTAAAGCGGCCGTCTGCAACGCCCAAGATCCCCCAGTGCATATACTTAACTTCCCTCACAATGTTCCCAGAATTACCCCATCCTCCGTGGACGAATCGTAACATGCTAGAGGGAGGCCACGCAACTCCGGTCACTGTCCCTATGCTTGCCTCCCTCCCTGTACACTACCTTCTGGCCTGCAAGGCTCCCTAATGTCACCTAACACCATCCTTCCAACACTACTCGTGCCCTTCCCTGGTTATTTCCTTTCAAAGTTGGCACCCACCCCCCATCCTAGCCTTCCACGCCAGTTGACGGAGGCTCCACATAACATCGTCCACTGGGTCCCATCATCCTACCAGGACACACAGGGAAACTTTGAACCATGCATCAGTAACAAGCAGTTCAACGACTCCTCATCCCCACTCCACAATGAGCCAGTAATCGCCTTTTTTCAGCGCATATAAATAATGTACAAATTAAAACGAAGGCATTCTGATGATCGCTGTTATTTTTCCATTATTCTAATTATGAAGTCACCAAACTATGTATCATGTCGCTTCCTCTAATGAAACTGTAATGTAACTGATAAATTCTACTTGTTCTCTTCAACCTGTTGTCAAAAGTCAATGAAACCCAATAAAAAATTGTTTACAAAAAATAAGAAGAAGAAAGCAGGAGAAGAAAGGGAACAGGAAAGAGAAAGCTGAAACACAGAAGAAAGAGGCAAAGGAAAAGAAGCAGAAAAGTGAAATTAGGTAACAGGAGAGGGTGTGACAAAACATGAAAAAGAAGCAGGGAATAGGAAGCAAAAGGAAGGAGCAAAAAGTGAGAGAGACAATACGAGAAGGAAGGAGGGTACATAAAAGATAAGGAATGAACAAGAGGGAAGGAGGGGATAGGAAGTTTGAGGGCAGAATAGCGAATGAAGAATCACAAGAGGAGATGTGGGAAGAGGAAAACAGGGGGACAAAAGAGAAATGGTTGTAATGGGTGAGAGAAAGAGGGAACAGGAAAGAGAAGAAGTTAGCAAGAGATGAAAAAGTAGGGAAAACTAAGTTATGTGTAATACTTTAAAGGCGCTGATGTCATTATCAAGCCGTATTAGTATGGAACAGAGCTCTTCCAGTAGTGAAGTTGTTAGGTTTTTTGTGGGGGTGGGGGGGTGTTCCAGTTAATTATTTTAATTTACTGAATGTGTAGCAATTGATGCAGCATCCATATTAGCATATTAATCAGGAATCCCATCCCAACATTTACTCTGAACACATGTTCATTAATACATAGCAAACAAAAGTACAGCAAGGTTAAGAAATTATCAGCACTGGGGGTTGTAAGATATTACAAATGTGCACTTCTATTTCTGAAGGGGGGTTTCCTCTACAGCTCCCAGGTTTGGTGATCTACAGTGCTCCAAAGGTGCCACCTGTCAAAGCTCCTGGGATTTGAGAGGGGGTCACCACATGCCATTTCAGGATCTTGCCCCTGTCACTTGCAATGTCATCTATGTGCATGTTTTGCCCAGACAGCTTTTGAGATCAGGAGAGGGCATTGCCTGTGGCCCTCAGTTGTAGGCGATCATGTAGTGATCTTATTGTAGGGTGTAGGCGGCCTACATTCAAGACTGAGTTATTTATGGAAGTTTACCATTTGTGAGGTTTTCACCGGCCTGATGACACAAACGGGAGCCAACAAGTTTGAAAGGTCACACTTTCCAAGTTTCTTGCAACACAGTGATCTATTACTATGGCTTGAAAGGCTAATTTGGACTTCTAATCCTCCTTGATCTACTTTTTATTGCAGTGATTGAATGACAAGGCCCAAAGCTCTGCTGGAGGCGGGGAAAGGAGTGAGTACAACGTAGATGTCCAGTCTTGGTACGTAGTACAGCATTATAGCCAGCTGCTGAGGGCTTTAACCGTTGTTAGAGGCCCTGGACCAAAGTTTCATGCCTGAGCTGAAGGAAAGGTCCTATAAGAAGGAATAGGGCATTTAACAACCACTATAGCGCAAAACAGAAGGGCTATAATGCTATTAAAACGTTTAATGCACTGGGGCAAAATGTTCTAAATTAAAATGGGAGAAACCGAAAGACAAAAATTTGGTGTTGGAGCTGAACGTCTCTATCAGTCATTATTAGCCCTGAGCCACGCCTTTGCCTTCAATGGTGCTCTCAACATTCCAATGCTCTAATTCAAATATATAGAATAATAGATAGGTAACCATGAATAACCATAGTGTTTTTCTTCAAGGGGGTCTAGTGACGTTCAATGGACCACAAGAGCAAAGCTCAAGTTGTCTGTTATGTCACTCAGAACCCCGGGGTGAAAAATATCCCTGTTATTCAGTCTTTATGCATGTATAATTTTATGTTATATGATGTATGCTCCTAAAATCATCTATGCAGGGGCAGAGGAGTAACGAGGAGACCATGCATAACATGGCCTACTCTCCCAAAGATAAAAAAAACCTTGTCTACTGCTAGCCACCCTTTCTACCCTTTGTGCCAGCCCTCCCCGTCCCCACCTGAAGCTGTGTTCTCTGCTCTCCAGAACCGCGCTGTCAGACTGTCCGAGAGCCATGTCAGAGCAGCCTGGAATTCCTTTACGATATTGCAACAGTGGGAAACAAATTGTGTTACCCCCTGTAGTAGCTATGTCATAGCAGTGAGTAACCAGATTTAGAATCTAGTTAATCACACTAAAGGCTTCCAATGGAAGCCATGGATGACATTGTAGGTTATCATTGCTTGCAAATATTACAAAAGGCCAAACTGGATCTAAATAAAGTAAAAGGAAGAAAATCTGGACTACCAGGGAAAATGGCAGCGTATACAGCCCTATGCAAATATTAGTCATTTCTTTCAAAGGTAGTACTTGATGGGTTTGTCCAAGGTTCTAAAGTAAGGTTCTAGACCTCAGAAGTCATTCTGGGTAAATTGGTTGCCTTGTATAGTGCCTCGTGATGGCACCAGTTATTATTGGATGAGCATGACGCAAGCCCAGAGTGAATCATACTCTCCAGGACACAGCACAACATTTTTGGAGAAAATAGTGAACCTGATTCACAAACATTTTGCTGTGACTTACTAATAGCACTTAGTTATTAACTCAATTGTGGCAATATTTTGGAGTCGATATCATGGTCACGTTATAGGAGTAGGCTAATGGTTCGACAGTGATATTGTGGTACAGCACGTTCTGAATGGGCGTCCTATGCTGTAATTGTTATGCCCACTCACACAAAGGCTGTTCATTCCTATCATAGCACATTTTTCCAGACAGTCAACAACCATTCACTGTTTCTATGTGTAAAGTTAAAAGATGACCTTTCGTTTCTAGGCAACTTGGTATTTGAATCAAAATGGGTTAGAAAACAATGCAAACCCTAGTTACTACAATATATTCATACACATTTACTTTGACCACACCCAAAGTTACAAGTAGCCGAGCTGAAAATAGTACTTTCCAAAGAGGAGAGATAATTTATTCCTTGGGCTTTCCGATGTTTTTTATTTACATTTTTGTTCATAGCTTTTAACAGAGAGATAATCACATCAAAATTGACATTCCAATTTGTACATGAGGGCTTTCGAAGGTTAAAAGAACCCTCGAAGGGCACGCATCTGTTTGCACATAAAATGTCAGGTTCTTGATCACAGAGTGTCCATTTAGCCATTAACCAGTCACTAGAAATTGAAAAGGTTTCTGCGAAAATGCAGCCTTTCATTCTCACACCATCCCATGTGCTGAAATTCATTAATGACATGCATAATTGTATTCACCTCTAGGGAAGTTTCTTTAACTATCTCCAGGCTAGCGAAAATGGGGAGTTTTCCAAGGACAGTTATTGAATATATCATTAATGTGATATAAAGTTCAGCAGACAGGTTCCTCCATCACAAATGTGACAGAAATCCCGTCCTCTGCATTCCAAGTGCATTATACCCAGTGGCATTTGTAATGAGGCGGGCGGGATATCCGTCCCGTTTGTGACGGAGTTACACGTCCGCTGAACTCTTACTCCATAGACACAAACCATATTGAATAATAATAGAATCTCCAATTTCACCCCTGTCGCCAACATGATGAAGAATTTCATGCCCGCCTCACTACAAGTGCCATTGGATATAATGCACTTGGAATACAGTGGATGGGATGTCCGTCACATCTGTGCTGGAGGAACCCATCTGCTGAACTCTATATCACATTAATGATATATTCAATAACTGTGCCTTGGAAAACTCCCCATATCCACTAACCTGGAGATAGTTAAACAAACTACCCTTGAGGTGAATACAATTATGCATGTCATTAATAAATTTCAGCACATGGGATGGTGTGAGAAATTATAAAAGCGGACTGGAATCCAGCCGCCATTTTGAATTGGGACAGTAACACATAACTGGTTACCATGACAAAGCCTTTGTCCAAAGGCAATCACCGTTTTCTTTTAACTGCCTTGACTCCGGTCTGCCGATCAGCTGATTACTAGTGCCGCTTTCCTTTCCCTGAAGTTTCTAGCTCTCCTTTCAGCGGCGACTCCTCTGTAATGGCGAAGGGGCATCGCCCCACTCACTGCAGATGAAAAATGAAATGATAATGAACATTTTTGTTATTGTTTTATTTTTGAGTTACAGCCGATGCTGCCAAGTCAAGGGCGGGACGGGCATCCTGAGTGACAGCAGCAGCTACAGCAGGGGGAGGGGGAGTGTTGGTCACTGTAAGTGCGCATGACGGTTTGGCCGGCCACCTATGGAAGCCAAACCAAAATGCACACTTTGATTTCTCCAACCCAGCTGTATTGTGCAGTCGGTGGAGAAACAGCCACTCAGACCAATCCTGGCTCTGCTTTCACGCTGAGAGCAGCATCTGGATTGGGTAGCAGTGTCCCATGGACTTGAAGATAGGTCCCCGCCTCTTCCGATTTTAGTGCGAGCTCCACTTCCCTCTAGCAGTGCTGTGTCGGTCCCTGAGGGCTCGTGTTGCTATATGTGACCCGCTGGCACAAATACGGCTTTTTTCACACCCTTCTTTATGTTACTTCTTCACCGAGGTGGCTGGCAGTGTCAGCTGGAGGTAAGTGGTTTTGTTGTATTATTATTTGACCCCCGCGCTGCCCCACCACTTTATTTTGGCAGCAGCCACCCGTCTCCTTTTGAATAATATATCCTTAAATAAAAAAAATTAAAAAAGCTTATTTTAGATTTAGGTTCTTTTTATTGTTTTATTTAATATAAGTTACAAATTTAGCATTAAACATTGAATTTTGTTTTTAATATTTTGGAATTAAATCTTTTAATTATTAGTAGTTATTATTAGTAATATGGTATTGAGTATAGTGTACAGCACTGATTGTTTTAGATAGTGGTATGGCTGAGGAGAAGGAAACTCCACAGCTAAAGTAAGGAGATGTTTAAGAGGTACTTTGGAGAGGGATTAAAGACCTCTATCAAAGAAGCGGTGGAGGCCACTATGTGTAAGAGGAAGAGGAGCACTCCTTCAGAAGAGGAGTTCTTCTCTGTCTCTGACGAAGACAGACCCGCAAATTCGAAAAAGAAGGAAAGGCCCTAAGAAAAACAAGACAACTGAACAGACCCCTGAACAACGGGTCATGGACAAGGTGGGACGAACCCATATATTCCATGAGTGGTAGCCTTAGAACTACAAAAGACTGCAGTAGCCTTAGCACTACAAGAGATGATGGTGTCCGCGATGGCACAAGAAGGAATGGTGTCCTCAGTGGCACAAAAGAGAACCAGGATTCACTCAGCCTGAATGATATGTTCGATGTCAATAACAATGACAAAGGGTTTGATGAGATCGTCTTTGAACCTGATGAAGGTTTAGATACCTTTGGGAGTCTAGACGACGACTTACAGGGCACTTCATCCACTAAGCCAGTGAAGGATCCTTTGGGGGAGGATATGTTCAGCCCAGACACTTTTAAACACTCACTTAGCTCTGAGTGGTGGCCCCGGACACACATGGCACCATTTATAAAACAGTGGTTGAGAAGACCCCTTGAGAGACAGCATCGGAATCTGATGCAGGCTTAATGCCCCAGGCCAGTGATAGATGACAAAGCATGTCATACACCCAACCTAGACCCAGAGCTAATAACATTCCTGTTTAAATCAGGTAAAGACCACAAAAAGGACCTAGAGTGGTGCCTAAAACAATGTCAGGACCAACTTGTGGATGACTTCAGCCCTTTGGCACGTATCCTAGACATTGCTGAAGAAGCACATATTAATGACACATAAATAGACGTAGAGGTATTAAGGGGCTGGAACCAAAGGGAACAGACCCAAAGACCTCTTCAACATCTTCAAACAGCAAACCTCCTCCTTCCCACCTCACTCAATCATTGGCTCCACTAAGCGCTGTGAAGAGTTCGCCATTTTCTTCTCTGAAAAAATAGCAAACATTGAACTCTCACTGGACCCAACCCCATACCAAAGACGCCCCTGTGAACAATGAGGGTTTATCCAATGACACATCGCCATCTACTGATGCCCCCCCCAACCTCTGCCCCTCAGCTACCCAGGACTCGACTTAACCGCCTGCAATTGAAAAACAAGCATTTGCAATGCAATAGGTCTCGCATTATTAAAGTTTGAGCTATTGGTGTTGCATTTGCAAGAGTTTGAGCTATTGCCATTGTAAACGACAATGCCTTTTATTTATGTGTTTCGAAAAGCTGTATGCGGTGCATAAACACGCCCTTTGTACTTATAGTCCTTGCTTACGAAAAGGAAGGCTGGCAGTAAAAGAGGCATAGTTACTGCCAGCGTTGCTTCTCGTAAGCAACAACTGCAAGTACAAAGTGCCTGTTTACGCACCGCTTGCAGGTTTTTAAAATACAGAAATAAAAGGCATTGGTATTTACAATGCCAATAGCTCAAACTCTCGCAAATGCGACACCTATTGCATAGCAAATGCTCGTTTTCTTATTGCGTAGTAGAACCACTCTTTGTGGAAAACAACAATTATGCCATGCCAGATAGTCTTACAGGCATTCACAGATATACAGACCTACAATAAGTTTCCTATATTGAGGTTTTGGAATGTTCCGTTTTTTAAAGCACAATAAAGATGGGGGGCTGTTGGTGGGGGTTGAGAGGTAACTCCCACCTTTAACTTGTGAGGGCCTGGGCCTGGTGAGGTAGCCTGTATGCTTTGTTTCACTGTTCTACCAAGGTTTTAGGAACTGTAAGATTCCTATCAACAACAGCAAGTGATGGATGATCTGTGGCTCAAAACCTAATCCCAAGTAGTAATTGTAATAATTCATTATTATTATTTAGACCGGACAAAATATTGATAATGAATCATTACAATTTCTACTTGGGATTCCGCTTTGGTTTGCCCACAGATGAGTGCAAACATCCTTTTGTGTGAATATTAATCCAAAATGAGGGATCAATCAATCAATCAATCAATCACGGCATTTATAGAGCGCGCTACTCACCCGGGAGGGTCTCAAGGCGCTGGGGGAGGGGGTAAGTTACTGCTCGAACAGCCAGGTCTTGAGCTGGATGAATGCTAGCCACTAAAAAACAAGTGTCTGTCCATCCCCCATTTCTCCTTGCTATTTTTCCAGATGTGGTCTGGATGAGATGCCCACAGATTTGCCCGAGCAGCCGGGAGTGCACATCTGTTTGGTGGGAAGGGATAGCAAAAGATGGTGAGGGCGAGGAAGGAAGTAGGGGGAAAAGTAAGAGTAAAAAGGATAGAGAAGGTTGGGAAGGGATAGCAAGGCGTGGTTGCAATGAAAGTATAAAATAGTATCCAGCAGCTCGGACTGATAACCAGATGCTGGTGTCCAATTAGCAACAGGAGCATATGGAAGTTTGGACTGAAGTGGATGTATGTGGTGTGATGTGGAGTAGAATTATGTGGGTTGGATTGGAATAGTTTGTTGTGGAACTGTGTGGTGTGGAGTGGAGTTGTGGAATTGTGTGTTATGGTGTCCTGTGGAATTATGTGGATAGTAATTATATGGTATTATGCGGAGTGGGATTGTGGGTCATGCAGTGTAATTATTTGTAATTGTATTGTGTGTTGTGCCGTGGCATGTAGCGGAGTTATGTGGTGTGCTGTTGAATTTTGCAGCAAGATGTAGAATTCTGTGGTGTGAATTGGATGTATATGGTGTGTTCAGTTTAATGGTGTGGTTTGGTGTGGTATGGAAATGTGTGGAGTTGAATTATGCTGATTGGAATTATGTGGCATGGTGCGGGGTATATTTATGTGGCATATAGTGGATTTATGTGGTATTGAGTAGAGTGTAATTATGTGGAGTTGAAATATGTGGCTTTGAGTGGCATTATGTGACATGCTTTGGAATGGTATTATGTGGCATGGTGTGGAAATATGTGGCATGGTGTGGAGTGTAAATATGTGGCATGTTGCAAAGTTGAATATATTTTGTGGAGTGTAAATATGTGTTTTGGAATCGAGTGGATATATATATATATATATGGAGAGTAAATATGTGGTGTGAAGTGTAATTATGTAGGTTGGAGCGGAATTATGTGCAATGGAATTATCTAGAGTTGAATTGTGTTGTTTGGAGTGTAATTATATGATTTGGAGTGGAATTATGTAGCTGAGTGGTATTATATTAAGTGGAATTTTGTGACATGGAGAGGAATGGAATTATGTGGAGCTTATTTTATTGGTTTGTAATTATGTGGTATGGAGTGGAAGGATGTGGAGTGGAAGTGTGTAGAGTTGAATTGTGTGGCTTATTATGAGATATTTAAATGCGTTGTGCGCAGTGGATTTATGTGGCGTGGATTTGTGTGTTGTGGCATTGTGGGACACCTTTAGCCAGTTCTGATGCTTTACCCAACTGCGCTATGCATTCTGGAATTTTCAGGCCCATACTTATAATAGGAAAATTGAAACTACAGGCTCCGACAAGCAAAGTGCTACTGAACAGCTGGATTCTGCAGAGAGAGGTGCTGCTGCTGCGGCGTAGTGTGAAGGGTGGGGGTTGCGTGGGGGGCTTGGGGAGCTGTACGGCCTTGGGGTGGATAGGATACTAGGCAGAGTGGTGTTCTTTTGGCACATGTGGTGCTACTGTAAACGGCGCAAGGGGTGGGGGTGGAGGTGCGCACTGCATAGGGATGCGATTATTTAGGAGGATTTAGTGGGAGGGTTGGCTTTCTTGTGTTTTCACAGCTGCCAAAACAGTTTGTGTTAGAAATCATGTTGCGCCTCGGTGCTTACAGGGAGCCTTTTCAGGCGGACTGTAGTCAATGTAGACTGTAAAACGTCAGTGACTGTGCTGTTGAGTTTTGAGGGTATGCAATTGAGGGGACACAGGGGACCACAGCTGGTGCTTTGTGCAGCGTAAAGTGGATCAGGGAGATTACTCAGTTCACCCCGAGTCAATACTGTGTTATGTGTGGGAATATACCTGGTCTGTTACTGTTGTGGAGGGCGGGCAGTGCAGAGGGGTAACTAATTCCTGCGGTAGGGGGGTTTGCAGAGTGGTCCCGTGCATGCTGCTGCTTGAGAGGGCCTAGTGCTGCTTGCTGCGCAGTGCGGGAATGCCTTGTCAGGGACTGGAGGCTGTATGGAGGAGGGGCAGGGCTGATGGATGTGTATGGTACAGGATTGATGGTTGTGTGGAGTGGGAAGTGAGTATGTGGGTGATGGGGTATCAGGGATGATTATGAGCAAATAGGGGTTACGCAATTCAGGGTGTAAGGTCTAAGGTATGTGTAAGAATGTAGAAGTGTGCGTCTTAAAGTAAAGCGTTAATTAATGGGTTGTAAATGTGTCTGCGGGTTAATGGCTGAAGAAATGTTAATGCGGAACTTACAGGTCGCCAAGAGTGTAGGCAAAGGTAAGAGTGCGCGCCCCGTACATGGCCATACCAATTATGTTGAAAGGGATGTGTAAATAAATGTGCAATTGTGCTTGAAAATGACTGCAGGAGTGTACAAGTGGTCAAATGGGAAGCTGCGGGAAAACGTTATCAGCTCAGGATAACAGTTTGTTCACGTAGGGGTGCCGGATTTGTTGCAGATTTTTGGGTTTCATGCTGGTCAATTAAGACATTGGATGACGTAGTGGTCGTTTTCCTTGACAAGAGTGTGTGACCCTGCGCTCATCAGTGCTATGGGTTAATGAGGAGCAAATCATGATATTTGCCCAGGATCACACAGTGCAGTTACGTAGTGATGCTGGAATTGGGCATTCACCCTGTGCAATTCATACATTGGATAGGGTTTCCTAGCTTGCCAGACGGGGATAGAGGGCAAAGAGGAGGCTCTGAGGGGGAATAAGGTATTTGGCCTCGTTCCTGAGACAGAGGGGGAGTGTGTGTGCAGCTATTTATTTATTTTATTTGACGAGTTTTATATAGCGCTGGCTAGACCCGGAGGTATCAGAGTGCTTTACATGAGGATTAGCAGTTTTACAAATGTTACATCGGTTACAATAAAGATCGTTACAAAAAAACGTATAAACAGATACTATGGTGTGACGGGAGAGTAAGGAAAATGAAGGGGTAGGGATGTAGGTCAGGGCTGGAAAGAGCAGCCGAGGGGGAAAGTACTAGGAGGCTAGAGAAAGCGAGTCCACAAACCAGTATAATTTTTTTAAAAAGGCATCAATTAAATATGCAGGATTATTTCACTTTAGAGCATTAGACTGCATCAGTGCATGGAGTGTCAATTATTTTTCTGTCCCCATTACAAGAACTTGAGGGGGAAGTGGATAATCCCCTTGTACAGGTTGATCAGTCGTGGCCACTACCTTGATGCGCTTAGAATTCTTTCTACAGACACCCGTAGAGTAATAGTCTTTAGCTTAGCAAAATTTCTGTTAGTTCTATGGATCAAATGCTCGAAATGTATTGTATCATAATTTATATTGCATTTTAATTGTATATATGTTAGAGATGTATCCTTTTATGGCGCTTATATTTTTATGGTATTTTTAACTGTTTTTTTCCATGCACTTTTTAAGATCCTCGTGATCAAAATAAAGTTATGATGATGAATAAGAAAAATACCACGGATTACACAAATTGGTCAAGCCAGGGTTTCCTGGCTGTGCAGTTATGACACTAGAATAGTATTTTTCTCTCTCCCATTTCACATCAAATGTTCGTACTATCTTTAATTGCTTGAGGCGCCACTACACGAAGTTAAATATACGTATTAGATCTTAAACCATTGTGATATAAGACTTTCTTGAAAATCGTGACTGGTGTGAGCGAGGGGAACAGCAGAAACCAAATGAAGACCCGGCTCGTTTTAGGCTCGAGGTTCCAGGACGTCTTCGAGCTGAGCTAGGTATCCGTCTCGAGCCTGCAGTGTCCCTTCCTCCTCTAACTAACCTCATGGACTAGGGACAGCGAGGTTTCCGTAGTATTTGCCACTCTTATGAGCATTCAGTGTCTCGAAGGGTTTGGGATCTTTTCGAGCATTTCAAGAAGTTTTGAATCCGTGGAAATTCACTGAAAATTCCTTGTTGGCGATTTGTTCACCTCCACCTCAGAACAATTTACAGTCGCCACCAGCATCTATCTTTTAGACACGGTTTAGGTTTTCCACCCATGAATCGTATCAGGGTTTTCGTGTTGTGCAGGGTTTGGGGTCTGTGCCACTTTGCCAGCTGTACTTTGCGGAGGGTGCTTGTGGCACTGTTTGAGCGTGTTGCCCCTTTGTGATGTGCTAGAGCCGGACTGGGTGGGCAGGTGGGGAAGGGAGACGCGCTCTGGAGCAAGGATCAAAGGAGAGCCTCAAATATGAAGGGCCAAGGGAACTGAAAACAGAGGACAGAGGGAACCTTTAATATAAATAATAGACTGCCCGCCGAGACGTGATGGACCCTCGGAGCCGGCGGCTGCCCTGCATGGGGCAAAACAACCCCGGGCACGTGAAGTTCGCGAACAAAAGTGAAACCTGATTTAAGAACATGAAACTAAACAGTGGTGCGCGCGCACCACAGAGGAGCGGGGGGGGGGGGAGGGAGCGCGGCAGCAAAAGCGAGACGAACGCGCGCTGCTGCGCGTTCTGGCCACCGTCGGGAATGGGCGCGGCAAAGGCGGGACATGCGCCCGCCTTTGACCAATCGCGTGCCGTCTACATAAAAAAAACGTACGCTCCAGCCAATGTTGGCTTCTGAAAACAAAACCACACGCACGAGCGTGTGGGTAGCTTTCAGAAGCCCTTTCTAAAGGTCTCGCGCTGCGCGAGCAGTGCCGCGCACTGCAACGCTAGGCGCGAGACCTAATGAGGCAACCTGGACAGAATTCAATACTATCCCTGAAGAAGAATTCTTTAAAATTCTTGCTGGCCTGAAGCCAACCTCTCACCTCTCTGAACCCTTTCCTTACGCGCTTGTCAAAAATCTCAAACATATCATCTCTCCTGCATGGACCCAAATGATTAACTACTCCTTATCCAGTGGCTCCATGCCAGCCCCCCTCAAACTTGGCCAAGTCAGCCCCCATCATCAAGAAACCTGACGCTGACCAGAATGACCTAACAGCTTCAGACCATAACCAACCTCCTTCTCCTCACCAAAACTATTGAAAAATGTGTGCTTGCACAACTCAACAATCACATTGAAAATTTCAACCTGCATGATACCTTCCAATCTGGGTTCAGGAAAGGCTGCAGTACAGAGACCACAATATTGAACATCAAAGACGACCTACACAGGTCCCTGGATGATGGCCAGGCCTGCCTCCTAGTCCTCCTTGACCTCTCAGCGGCCATTGATACTGTCAACCACGACATCCTCCTAAACACCCCCTCACAGCGAGCAGGCATCACTGGGACAGTTCTTCAGTGGTTTGCTTCTTTCCTGAACCAACGTTCTCAACTAATTAAACTAAACATCTCCATTTCTACACCAATACCAGTCTCACAAGGCGTTCCCCAAGGGTAAATCCTATCTCCTGCATTATTCAACCTCTATATGGAACCCCTCACAATGATCCTGGAACAAGCCGGAACTGCCTACCATCTTCATGCAGATTACACCCAACTCTACATTAAAATTTCATCAGTTATGGACATCCAACATTTAAACAATACTCTATCCACAGTCTAATCCTGGCTGGCCAGAAACCACCTCAAGCTCAACCCTAACAAAACTGAACTCCTCTTCATCCAGCTGAAAGAAAAGTCCTATCCTATTCATGTCTGGCTTGACAAACTCACTGCACTAAACTACAAAATATCCATATCGAACTCTGTCAAATCTCTAGGGATTACACTTGACAGAGACCTGAACATGAAAGAACATATTAATGCCTCAACTAAAAATGCCCTCTACAGGCTGAGGCAACTTAAAAAAAATTAAATCTTTCATCTCCCTCAAAAACCTAAAGACTGTGGTGCAATCCTTAGTCCTCTCCAAGCTGGACTACGGTAATGCCATGATCATGGGTACCCCTAAAGCTCACCTCATCACTCTGAAAGCTACAATCAACGCAGTGGCCAGACTACTCTTTGGGGAGAGTCGCTTTGACCTTATCAGTCCCACACTAAAGAGTCTCAACTGGCTACCAATCGAGGCAAGATGCATATTCAAAACACCCCGTATAACCCACAAAGCTCTCTACACTGGAAAACCAATCAACCTCGCGAATAAACTATCAAAAGCCGGCCAAAGGAGACCTTTTCCAAGCTCTAACACTCTACTCCTGATTCCGCCCAAATTTAAAAAAGAAGATCCTTACACATGCTCCTTCTCCAGTAATGCACCGAGAATCTGGAACTCGTTGCCGCAGGACCTACCTGACAATCAATCATTCCTGCACTTTCTGAAATAACTTAAACTGCTTCTTCTCAATAAATACCTTATCCCCCCTTAAACCAACTTCCTTGCCAGACTCTCCTTCCTATCACCCCCATCATTGAGCCTGATCACTACTTCCTCGGAGAAAAACTGTGACTCCACACCCCCTACTCGTGAAGCACTCTACTTAATCTACCTCTAAACTATTTAGCCCACATATCCTTCTGTATATTGCGATTCTCTTTTAGATATTGTCACCATGCATTTTGTATCTTTCTACTTAATTGTCTTAAGATTTATAGAACAATTTTTCAGCTTCCTTTCCATTCATCTCCAGCCCAAATAAGGCCAGAGTTTGGAATTTCTAAGCAGGCACGGGCACGGAAGGCGGCCTTTATGATATGTTGACACAAATGCAGGTTAGCAACAGAAGATTCACTGGGCCACCACCTTTGGTCTGAACTGGAAACAAAGTAAAGCTCCTCTGCAAGGTCCTACCTGTCCCAGGCCTTAAGCACACTTGGACTAACGAGTGCCTGGGACCTGTCCATCAGCCATCAGGAGTTTAAAAGGGTGGCAAAAACAAACACACAACAGCTCTCATTACTAGAGGGCAAGGCTTGCCTGTCTCAACGCAAACACGGCTGGATGGCACTGCACACTGCACACCTATATGTGTCTGAAACCGCAGCGTTATCTACGCAAACTTTATAATGATTGGCCAAAGGCACAGTTCATGAAACTCAGGACAGGGATAATTCTGATCCCAATTTATTACCCTGCATGGAAAAGATGTGAGGAACAGGCGAATTGTCGGCTATGCAACCAGAATGAGGAAGATATTATTCATATACTGTGCTTGTGCCCCACTCTTATGGAGGAGCTGCTACGAAAAAAGTGGAATGTTCGGGGCATAAGGTCCTGCAGAGACACTAGACTAAACTGTGCACTGGTGACATTTTGTCATCGTTTCTCAAAAAAGTTGGAGGCCATCAGGGCCGGACTGGGAATCGAAACCGGCCCTGGCAAACTGCTCGACCGGCCCCCCCTGGTGGGAGGGGGGGGTGCAGCCGAGCTGTTTACGAGGGCCGGTTTCGGCCGATTTTGTTAAAGGGGGCCGATATTGCCGACCCCCGGTAACAAAAATGGCCCCTCAGGGGCCCAAAACCAGCCCCCACCCTGGCGGCCCACCGGGGAAACGCCCGGTGCCCGCAACGGCCAGTCCGGCCCTGGAGGCCATGGCTCCAGCAGCTGAAGTGAAGGGGTGTGACTAGACAACTCACAGCTCTGGTTTCAGCCCAAACCCCTGCTCCTGATTTTTTACAAATGTGTGTGGGCTGTAAGCTAGGTAAATTCTTTATACATCTAGCTCACTCTTTCGCACTTGTTTCAATAATGCCATCAGTGGTCTATCGGCCTGGCATTTTGGACAATGTTTTCACCTTTCGCCTCCCCTTAATGTACATCTCTTGGTTCACTTTTAAAGTCCTTCCCTCTAAAATTTCATCAGGTGCAAGTAGGTACACCAGTCGGCTACAGCCCTAAGATGCCTAGACCTTGCACAAACACCTTTTTTTAGTGATAACAGCTTAAGCATTTTAACTAACCTGTGCTCTGACGCAGTTATTATTCTAGTTTAAGCACATTGCACTTTATTCGTTGCACAGGTTAAGGTCTCTTGACGCCTGGACTTTTGTATAATCACCTTTTAACGACAACAGTCTTGATACAGTTCTTATCTTGTCCCAGGCATACTGTATTTCAGCCGCACCCACACTTTCACAGGTTCACAGTTTATAATATCTGCTCATGTGAACCTGTAATGCTTTGGGGCAGGAGGTGTTCATCAAGAAAACTGGTCACACTCTACTGGCGTGTCTTCATTTTTACACAGTGTTCCCATGCAAAACCCATGGATTCTGACACATTTCCAGATATACAAGGTTTTGTAAACCTGGGAATGCGTCAAAATCTAACGCCTCCCTAGGGTAGGGGTAAACGTGGTGCAACGAGGAGGAATACCTTTATTTCTCCTAGTTTTTTCCTCTTTCTATGTATGCTGCATTGTGCAGCACACATAGAAGGAGGAAAACACCATCAATGGTTGTTTTTGTGCAGGAAAGTATACCTTCCTGCACAAAAACAATCATCCCTGCAACGCAGGCACCCTTGCAGCATGCTGCAAGGGTGCCTGCGTTGGCCCTAGGCAGCCTATTGTTCACCAGTGCAGAGGAAAGCACAGGGGTGCGTCGTATTGTTGTAAATATGACGCATCCCTGCACTTTCCTAATGACTCAGCTCGGCACATCAAGATGGCTAGCAGCTCTGCGCTGCGTAATTATCTTATAAATATTCCCCAGTGTTTTTTGTCTATGAAATAGGCTGTTCAAATATAGACCCAGACATGAGGTTGTGTTATATGGTCTTTTACGTTTTTCTGGGTGTTTACAGTGTAAATTTTATTTAGATATATACACAAATGATTTGATATGTTCTGTAATATGTAAGGCATTCAAGCGCTTGTATCCATAACGGGTTTTAAAAAGAGGTCAGGTAATGAAGCAGGTGATGCTCGGTCTGAAGTGGAGGAGGCCTCGCTCAGCTGCCTCCGTTTCATAGATAAGGCATGGACTTTAAGCAGTTACCTCTACACTGTAACAGTAGTTACTGCGGATGCAGCAATAAGCACACATTTATAGATTTTTATTGCTGTTGCTGCTATCCGTGTAATGTAAAAGTCTCCATATCCATAACCAAGTGACTTGCCTTTACTTCCTTAAGCAGAGGGCTCCTGCTTGTTCTAATAAACAGATCCTAACCTTTTTAAATACATTACTGCAGATGTGCCCTCTATGCCATAAAAAGTCATAATGTGCCTCGGTAATATGTAAGTGCAGTACCCCACATATCATCGGTGCTTAATTTGTACCAACAAATTCTTAGGTACACAGCACCTGCTCTCCCAAATACCAGGGTTAAAGAATAACCAGGCTGTTTCATTTTGATTCCAACTCATGCCTCTTTCCTTCCCAACCCTACATTTCCTGTCACCTTATCTCATTCTTGCAGGGTTCTTTTTAATTCCTGCTTTGTCCCTTTGCCACTGTTTTCCTGTCTTTCTTCTTCTCCTGCTTTATCTTTTTCGGCCTTTTCCCCTTGGCCAAAGACATGATGAATAATAATTCCTGGTCCCTACAAATGAGTGCTGGGGCCCACCAGCTGCAAGAATCAGCCCAAATTAAGGCACTGAATATCATGTGATAGTCAGTGAAAGGGAAAATGATATAAAACACATATATGTTGTAATAATATACCTTGTTTTCTAAAGAAACAATGATTTAGAAGCCTACTCCCAAGTAGCTTTAGTGAAGCAGTGTCGGGATAATGTATGGCATTGGGGGAGCCGGGTTTTCTATGTCTCAATCTTCGGGCGTAATCATTAAATAACCCCCGCCACTGGTCGTATGGATCTTTGTTCATAGGCAGGGAGAAGTAAGGAGCAATCATCTACATAGCAATCAATCATTAAGGACTTTTAGTTCAGTCAATAAACATAATTAGTGTGAGTTAAAGGGTTTTATTTTCAATTCTTTTTATCTTTCATTTGTTTATTCATTAAGTAAAAATCTTAGATTTCACCATTAAAAGTTAATGTAACCCACCAATTGATATTTGATTATGAAATAGAACATGTTTGTTAGAATCACAGTTAATATTGTAATAGTACAACAAGCATGTTTCTTAAAGGAAAATTCCCTATTCTAAATTAATTGGAATAATGAGAGACAAAGGTGTCAGTTCAGATACCCAATGAAAAGTTCTGATGAGAGAAACAATGAGCAAGCATAACGCCTTGGCATATCAGTCTGGAAAATATTTACGGTCATAAATCAGAAGACATAAAATATAAGCTAAATATCATATCATGTAGAGAAGTCTAAAAAACTCAGAAATGAGTCTCCCGCCAGAATGTCAGAGAAGGAATGCGTGCTACTCTAGGAACACGCACTAATATAAACGCACAAATTCTATGTTGCAACATTATTTTCTTCCGTCTTCTTCATCCTCTAATAGGTTATCAGCAAACTACTGGTCATAAGCAAACGCCCCATTTTCTCAAAGGGGCATAATAGGCTTTCAGACATTAAACCTTGAAAAGTTACATCGTTGATATTTTGCAGTGCAGATAGTTCTTCCCATTGATCATCCGTCGGTTCTCCTCCTCTGCTACCGGTAAGAAGTCACTATTAGTTGTCTAAGTCATAACACCTATTCACTAGTTAACAGAAAGCTTCTGGATAAATACATTTATAATAAAAAACATTGTGCGCAAACAACTACTTAATGTGAAAACAGGCCTTTCAATGTTAATGCATTTTTTTCAGTTTACATGGCATCGACAGTTAGGCTAACGTAAATCAATACTTTTATTTACTTACCAGGCCTATAACATTTAAGTATGTTTACCTTCTACAAATTTTCCATTTATCATATCTATACTTAAACGTAAGCTTTCCATTTTATTAATAAAAGCATTTTGTCAGTATAAGAGGGGCGGAAATACGTCTTTGGAGGCTTCTCTGATTTATGTATGATGGCTTTTTATTGAAAATATATATATATAAACAAGATGGGCATTAAATGGATGATTCTGATGTGAGAATGGCATGGCTGAATAAGGGTGTTCCTCCTGACATGACAGCTGGTGGTAATGCTGAATTCCCTTCTACTCCTTAGGTTCTTAAAGATGATTGCTGACAGCAGTTCCCTCAAGAAAAGACAGGAGAATAAGGTAAAATGGCCGATTGACTTATTCCTTCACCAGTGCACCAGGGTGGTTTTATCCCAAAGGGTCCATGAATAAGATAGGCAGGACGTATTATCCCAAAGAAACTGAAAAAAGATAGGTATGTTGGGTGGTATTACCCTGTTTCGTGCACCCCGAAATGTGGGCTTCGAGCTAGGAGTTACAAAAAGCTGGGGGGATAGCTTTGTGGCCAGTGTCCCTGCTTTCCCCTCTCACCATGAATTAGAGCACCTGTGTATGTTTGTCTCTTTGGTTCTGGTCTGGTGTGCTCAGATATACAAATGCATGACTAGGGAGATAATAACAACATAAAGAAACAACAAAAACCAACCCCCCCAGCCCCTCCAAATCAAACTACCCCCTCTCTGCATCAGGCCCCGGTTTCATTCCTCTCACTGGTCACTCACCATGGAGCCACACTCTCCTGAGTTGTGGCTGGCTCCTGCGCTTCTCTTGGCGGCGTCTGTCACTTTACGCTCCAGGTATTGGGCCGTCACAGCTGGGTCGCCATCACCAGAACTCTCTCTGTCCCCTCCCAAGGCATAGGTTGCAGTACTCTCCTCGCCGTCATTTCATGGGATCGACTTGGCACTCTACTGGTTATTGTTCCCGACGTCGTTGTCCTCCGTTTCCTCCGCCTTGTTACCTCCGTCCATCATCTCCTTGTGTTTGCTTTGTTCGTCCTAAGATGGCAGGGTATGCCCAGACGTGGGTCCCTTGCTCACTTTGCCACTGGATTCAAGCTAGCCTGGCTGATGAGGGCTGTTAGCCCGAAACCGGTCCTAGGATGCTTGTTTCCGGTCCAGGGAAGACATGGCTTGGCAGTTCGGGCTGGACTGTTCCCATAAGGCACAGGGTCAAGACTGATTTGCATATAGCTGTGTCTGAACTGGGGTGGCGAAGTGAGCTAAACAACGATGATGGATTCAACCCAGATCTGTGACTGGGGTGAGTGTCTGAAAAGTTTCAGTGCTCCGTCCATCATCTCCTTGTGTTTGCTTTGTTACCTCCGTCAGCGTCCTTGTTTCCGTCCGAAACATCGGTCGTGCTCTCATCATCAACTCTGCCCCTTATGTGCCCGAGTTCAGCGTAGACCCCCTGACACTGTCCTGATTGCCTAGAGCGCAACAATAATATCCAGTAGAGAGTGAGGCGTTGCCCAATCTTGGAAGTCCTGGATCTGAACATGACTTGATCATAGGTTTATATCACAAACAGCGAATAAAATGTGCTGCAACAACTTCATGCCATTATACCCATTGTTAGAATTGGGGGTCTCTAGTTGGCACAGGTAGGTACTTGTGACAAATAGGGACCCTCGCCTCTAGTCAGGGTAAAGGGGTACACTCCTAAAATAACCCCTGCTCACCCCCTTGGTAGCTTGGCACGAGCAGACAGGCTTATCTCAGAGGCAGTGTGTAAAGCATTTGTGAACACATACAGTAATCTAGTGACACACTACAGATGGACACCAGACAAGGTTTTATATCAAAAATAAGTATTCTTTATATAGTTTTAACACAAGACCATAAACGACAAAAATCCACAATACTGTACTTAAAATGGTAGTTTTAGCTTAGTTCAGTTCAGTTCTTAAGATGCGACACTTTAAGTCAATGTACCTTACGATGCGGGACGCTTCCACAACAAGCAATGTTGCAGCGATGGAAATGCGACAAAGTTCTGGTGCAAAGAAATAAAGACGTCAAGTTCTTCCTGATGCGGCACGCTTCTCCGAGGTTGCGAGAAGTCTCGACTCGATGCGTCAGCTGCAGCTGCGACACCCTGGTTCAGCGATGCGACGGCAACAGCTTCGGCTGCGACACTCTTCTCCAACGTTGCGAGACGCTTCCGCTCGATGCGACAACTGCAGCGGCGACACCCTTGTTTCGTGATGCGACGGCAGCAGCTCCGACGGCGGCACGCTTCTCCGTGGATGCGAGGCGCTTCTCTTGATGCGGTGCAATGCGACAGCTACAGCGGCGACACCCTCCTTTGGAGTTGCAGCGGCTGCGACGGCGACACGCTTCTTCCTCGATGCGAGACTCTTCTCTTGATGCGGTGCAATGCGACAGCTACAGCGGCGACACCCTCCTTCGGAGTTGCGACGGCAGCAGCAGCGACGGCGACACGCTTCCTCTTCGTTGCGGGACGCTTCTCTCGATGCGGTGCAATGCGACAGCTACAGCGGCGACACCCTCCTTCGGAGTTGCGACGGCAGCAGCAGCGACGGCGACACGCTTCTTCCTCTTGAGTCGCGCTTCCAGCTCCTTGCGACACGCAGTCCCTTCAGAAGGCCCAAAACAGCAGCAGGCACTTCCAAAGGATTCTTGGGGAGCTGGTGGTTGAAGTCTGTTGTCCCTGAGACTTCAGCAGGAGGCAAGCTCTTTTCTCAAGCCCTTGGAGATACTTTACAAGTTGAATAAAAGTGCACACAAAGTCCTTTCTCCTTCCTTTGGCAGTCAGGCAACCACTGCAGGCAGATCCCTCTAGCTTAGGGATAGTCTTCTCCTCAGTTCCTTCTTGGTTCCGCTCCTCAGCAAAGGTTTCTTCTTGTTTTCCCAAAGTGATCTAATTTCCTAGGGGTCTGGGTCCCCTTTTATACACAGTTTTCCTTTGTTCTCTGAAGGCAGAGAGGCCTCTGCCCAGCCCAAAACCAGTTCTGGTCAGTCCTGGAGCACTTTGTTTTTCTGACTCCTTCTTTCCTTTCAGAATGTGGGGCAGGGTGCTCAGTCGCCCGGCAGGAGGTGGAGCCAGCATTGTGGAAGGCAGGCACAGCCCTATTCAGACCCAGGTGCAACTCCTCCCTCCACTCTGGATGCAGATCTTTCTATTCAGCCCTGTGCTGACTCACCCTGTCTCCTGTAGCCACCCCCAGCCCCTGTCACTCAATCTCCAGACAAGGAATACACAACCTAGCAGAGGCAGGCTTGGAAGTTTAGGCAAGAAAATACCCACTTTCTAAAAGGGGTATTTTCAAACACAGAATGTTAAAACCAACTTCACTAAAAGATGTATTTTAGCATTCTGAGTTCAGGCATACTAAATTCGTTTTTCTACCATGTTCCCTGGGTCAGTTCTGACTATAAGGTGTAATAGTCAGTCTGCCCATTCTGGCCTATGGGGAGCAGGTAGCCTTGCAATAGTGAAAACGAAAATGGCTGTAATTCACTATTAGGACATGCCACACACACCAGGGCATATCCTACCTTGTACTTACAATGCACCCTGCCCTAGGGCCTACTTTAGGGGTGACCAACATGCAGTAAAGGGAAGGTTTAGGGACTGGTAAGTGGGTGTACTCACCAAGTCGACATGGCAGCCCTAGGCTGCACACAGGCTCTGCAATGGCAGGCCTGAGGCACATTTTACAAGCCGCTTCTGTGGGTGGCACAACCAGTGCTGCAAGCCCACCAGCGGCATTGGATTTACAAGCCCTGGGCACACTCAGTGCACTGTACTAGGGACTGACAAGTAAACCAATCATCCAATCATGGAGTCACTAATATATCACAATTTATCATAGGGAGAGCATATGCACTTTAGCACTGATCAGCAGTGGTAAAGTGCCCAGAGTCATAAAACAGCCAACAACAGGTCAGAAAAAATATAGGAGGAAGGCAAAAAGTTTAGGGATGACCCTGCAAAAAGGGCCAAGTCCAACACAACCCCCTTCCAGCCAAAACGCAGGGTAGACCAATCACTACCTTGATGGGCTTCCCTGCTTTGGGCGATAGAACCTGGACCCTGGCCCACAACAGCAGGGGCATACTCCAGTTCTACGCCAATCTGAACCTATTTGGATCCCTCTGTCCATACTCTCAGGGCCCACCAAGCTAATCCATGGGGAACCCTTCTCCTCACCTGTGGACACCACCTGTGCAGCACCTAACCTTAACTTGCTCACAGGTGTGTCCCAACAGACAGCCAGCAAGCCACAGTGGCCACTGACAGTGGTCAGGGATGAGACCCAGGCCTTATGCCTCTCAGGGTTCTCAAACCTCTGTGGCGTCAGAGAGCGGGGGCAGTAGCCCCAGGTGCTCGGCACCCTTTGTCCATTCTCCCTCCTGTCAGGTCAGGTATGACATCCTGGCGCTGACCCACCAGCCCCGGGCCTATACCCGGCGGCTGGACGGGAGACTGGGGTGGGCTTTCCCACACCCGGTCCTCCTCCTTGGGGCTCTGTACCCTCCCACCTGGAGCGGTACCCCTTCCAGAATTGTCAGGGCACCTGCGGCAGGTGTCCTGCACAATTCGCCCACCAGTTCAGGGGTTCTATCCTGCAACTGGGCGTCCAGGTCAGGGGGACACCCTGAACCTGGTCCTCCAATCTAGGGTCTAAACCCTCTAGTTGAACCGGGGTCAGAGGCGAGGACTCCCTCCCTCTGCACCCCCTTCCAGAGTACTGCCCCCTCCTATGAGGAGCGGTACCCCCTTCCAGAATTGTCAGGGCACCTGTGGCAGGTGTCCTGCACACTCGCCCACCAGTTCAGGGGTTCTATCCTGCAACTGGGATCCCAGCATAGGGTCTGTACCCTTAGACTGGGCAGAGGCCAGGGGTGAGGCTGTCCTCTCCCCGCCTCCCTTACTGGGGTCCTGCACCCTCCCACCTGGAGCGGTGCCCCCAGAGGACAACCTGGTAGGGGCACTGTTAGCAGCTGCCCCTTCCTCCAGGTCAGGGGGACACCCTGAACCTGGCCCTCCAACTCAGGGTCTGTACCCTTAGGCTGGACCTGTGCCTGGCAACCCAGGACTTCCGGGAGGGTACACCAACCCCCCAAGGGAAACACACTCCTTTAGAGTTGTGTAATAATCTGCCTGGCGCACCAGGACTTCCTGGGAGCACGCATGCCCCCCAGAGGGTAACACATCTCTCATGTGTTGTGTGACAGTCCGCCTGGCGCAGATCTCCCGACGCCTGTCCATCTGACAGCGCGGGAGATCCCCAGGACAGAAGTGGTGTTACCATGGTCATTCACTGGTGACTCAGCCCTTCTGGCTGGTCCCTGACCCACTGGTTCTTCCACTGGGGACTCTCTCCCCCTCTCACCCCTCACTCTGGACTTCTGCACCCTCCCAACTGGAGCGGCACTGCCAGACACCAGAAACACTGGAGCTCCATTTCCAGACGCTCCAGGTTCTCTAGACACTAGGAGATCCTCCTCAACAGGCGGCCCATCAGGACAGCCTAGGCTCCCTACCTGGTGTTCCCTTAAAGAACCATCCAGGCTCTGAGACTGGGTTTCGGGCACCTTGGGACACGCAGCCCCACACTCACTCCTTCTCCACTGAGACAGGACGTGAGTCCCTACACCCCTCCCATTACCACGGGACCTAGCTGGGCTACACTGAACCTCTCCCACCACTCTGGGTTGGAAGACACCTGAGCCACTCCTCTTAGGGTCACTCCCCAATGCCTCTTCAGACCCTCTGGAATCCACCAAAAGGTCTGCCTCCAATGTGAGCTCCCTGAGGTCAGAGAACTCACACCCCAACAGGTGTTGGCATAGCTCTGGAAAACAGGGACTTACAATATGCTCTCCCAAAATTGGATCACACAGTCCCCCACAGGGGTTAACCAAACTATCCTTCACCTCACCATCCAGTGCCTCACACACGTACTCCACACCACTCTTCTGAGATTGGCAAGACAGTATCTGACTGTCTCTGTCACTCAACCCACACTCTTCTGGGCGGTCTTCACACTCACATACCAGGACTTCAACCATGGGGGAACCCCTCTCCCTGCACCTCTCATCTAGAGTCAGTAGAGTGTCCCTCCCACCACTAGGACCATGAATCCCTGCGTCAGTTTCCCTATTCCTCTCAGGGACACTGCGCACTACTGGAGCTACCTCATGTCCTTGAACCTCCTGGTGTATGTTAACCCCCTCCTTCAAGTCAGGCGCCACATCTCTGGGTGTGAGCACTACTCTCTCAGCACTGAATAACTTAATTTTGCTGCCACCATCTGAGCTGGACTCCACCTCCAACTCAGCAAAGCTCACTACCTGAGCTGCCCAAATTTCTTTTTCTTGGGCTAAGGCCCTCTGAGCCTCATCAATCTCTCTCAGCTCTTCGTCAATTTCTCTCAGCTTCTGCTCATAAGCCAGAAGCCAGCTATCTTTTCTGTTTCTCCCTCACTTTTAGGGAATTCCTCCTTCTCAGACTCAACTGGTAGTGTTGCCTTCCAGCTGGGTAACTCATACTGAAATAGGGATGCCTCTAGATCCTCCCTGGACCTTCTCTTCACAGGCAGCCCCCTTTCCTTGCAAAACACACGTAGCTCCTTCATTGTGTAGACAAACATGTGCCAGAAGTTGAGTTCCATTTTGCAACAACTAACCAGAGTCATGGTATAAAAAATACCTCCAGGAGGACACCATAAAACAGAAAAACAGTATGTGGTCGCGTTTTGGTCTGCACTCACTAGTAGTGTTCACCAATCACTGTACATGAGTCACAAATGCAAGTCCAGAATCCTCACCGCTGACCACCAATGTTAGAATTGGGGGTCTCTAGTTGGCACAGGTAGGTACTTGTGACAAATAGGGACCCTCGCCTCTAGTCAGGGTAAAGGGGTACACTCCTAAAATAACCCCTGCTCACCCCTTGGTAGCTTGGCACGAGCAGACAGGCTTATCTCAGAGGCAGTGTGTAAAGCATTTGTGAACACATACAGTAATCTAGTGACACACTACAGATGGACACCAGACAAGGTTTTATATCAAAAATAAGTATTCTTTATATAGTTTTAACACAAGACCATAAACGACAAAAATCCACAATACTGTACTTAAAATGGTAGTTTTAGCTTAGTTCAGTTCAGTTCTTAAGATGCGACACTTTAAGTCAATGTACCTTACGATGCGGGACGCTTCCACAACAAGCAATGTTGCAGCGATGGAAATGCGACAAAGTTCTGGTGCAAAGAAATAAAGACGTCAAGTTCTTCCTGATGCGGCACGCTTCTCCGAGGTTGCGAGAAGTCTCGACTCGATGCGTCAGCTGCAGCTGCGACACCCTGGTTCAGCGATGCGACGGCAACAGCTTCGGCTGCGACACTCTTCTCCAACGTTGCGAGACGCTTCCGCTCGATGCGACAACTGCAGCGGCGACACCCTTGTTTCGTGATGCGACGGCAGCAGCTCCGACGGCGGCACGCTTCTCCGTGGATGCGAGGCGCTTCTCTTGATGCGGTGCAATGCGACAGCTACAGCGGCGACACCCTCCTTTGGAGTTGCAGCGGCTGCGACGGCGACACGCTTCTTCCTCGATGCGAGACTCTTCTCTTGATGCGGTGCAATGCGACAGCTACAGCGGCGACACCCTCCTTCGGAGTTGCGACGGCAGCAGCAGCGACGGCGACACGCTTCCTCTTCGTTGCGGGACGCTTCTCTCGATGCGGTGCAATGCGACAGCTACAGCGGCGACACCCTCCTTCGGAGTTGCGACGGCAGCAGCAGCGACGGCGACACGCTTCTTCCTCTTGAGTCGCGCTTCCAGCTCCTTGCGACACGCAGTCCCTTCAGAAGGCCCAAAACAGCAGCAGGCACTTCCAAAGGATTCTTGGGGAGCTGGTGGTTGAAGTCTGTTGTCCCTGAGACTTCAGCAGGAGGCAAGCTCTTTTCTCAAGCCCTTGGAGATACTTTACAAGTTGAATAAAAGTGCACACAAAGTCCTTTCTCCTTCCTTTGGCAGTCAGGCAACCACTGCAGGCAGATCCCTCTAGCTTAGGGATAGTCTTCTCCTCAGTTCCTTCTTGGTTCCGCTCCTCAGCAAAGGTTTCTTCTTGTTTTCCCAAAGTGATCTAATTTCCTAGGGGTCTGGGTCCCCTTTTATACACAGTTTTCCTTTGTTCTCTGAAGGCAGAGAGGCCTCTGCCCAGCCCAAAACCAGTTCTGGTCAGTCCTGGAGCACTTTGTTTTTCTGACTCCTTCTTTCCTTTCAGAATGTGGGGCAGGGTGCTCAGTCGCCCGGCAGGAGGTGGAGCCAGCATTGTGGAAGGCAGGCACAGCCCTATTCAGACCCAGGTGCAACTCCTCCCTCCACTCTGGATGCAGATCTTTCTATTCAGCCCTGTGCTGACTCACCCTGTCTCCTGTAGCCACCCCCAGCCCCTGTCACTCAATCTCCAGACAAGGAATACACAACCTAGCAGAGGCAGGCTTGGAAGTTTAGGCAAGAAAATACCCACTTTCTAAAAGGGGTATTTTCAAACACAGAATGTTAAAACCAACTTCACTAAAAGATGTATTTTAGCATTCTGAGTTCAGGCATACTAAATTCGTTTTTCTACCATGTTCCCTGGGTCAGTTCTGACTATAAGGTGTAATAGTCAGTCTGCCCATTCTGGCCTATGGGGAGCAGGTAGCCTTGCAATAGTGAAAAACGAAAATGGCTGTAATTCACTATTAGGACATGCCACACACACCAGGGCATATCCTACCTTGTACTTACAATGCACCCTGCCCTAGGGCCTACTTTAGGGGTGACCAACATGCAGTAAAGGGAAGGTTTAGGGACTGGTAAGTGGGTGTACTCACCAAGTCGACATGGCAGCCCTAGGCTGCACACAGGCTCTGCAATGGCAGGCCTGAGGCACATTTTACAAGCCGCTTCTGTGGGTGGCACAACCAGTGCTGCAAGCCCACCAGCGGCATTGGATTTACAAGCCCTGGGCACACTCAGTGCACTGTACTAGGGACTGACAAGTAAACCAATCATCCAATCATGGAGTCACTAATATATCACAATTTATCATAGGGAGAGCATATGCACTTTAGCACTGATCAGCAGTGGTAAAGTGCCCAGAGTCATAAAACAGCCAACAACAGGTCAGAAAAAATATAGGAGGAAGGCAAAAAGTTTAGGGATGACCCTGCAAAAGGGCCAAGTCCAACACCCATAAATTAGTGAGAATGGTATCTCGCATCAGGTGACCTAGGAGGAACCTTGTGTAGGGTGCCAACCATGTTCTACATCACTTCTCGCTCATGCCTGCTGCATTAAAAAATGGAGGCAGGAGAAATCCATACTGTGGAGGAACCTGGAAGCTTAAGTCACATATAAAAGGAAGCATGTCCTTGCGGCCCATATTCCTTTTTATTTCTTTCTTCTATAAAGTTGATGGTTGCTGCTACTCTCATAGCCCCAGACAAAATTATGCATTTCCTGTTTCTCCTACCAATAATATATTTTTTATGCCATTTTTTGCTATATATGACCTTCTTTTGGACAATCATGGAACCCTTATTAGGCAGCAGTATGTGGTGGCCTTAATGGAGCACTGGGCCTGAGCACAGGAGAAGAGCAATACACCCTCGCACCACCAAAAGATACAGTGATAACAACGGCTGCAGCAATGATTTTGTTTATAAGGGCTTGTCGATCACTCCCAAGCACTTTTGCAAGAAGGAAACTAAGCTGATGAACTAACTGTAGAGACTTCAAGTTCATCCCACTAACACAAAGAGAGGTTGCAAAGTGGAAAGTGACCTCCCGACAGGGAAGACAAAGAGATCCAAGCCAGCAGGAACTGCAAGAAAACATTTCCTTATTTGTTTTTTAGGTCTGGCTTAGAGAAATAGTACATCATATTAATAATAATATTACATACAAAAATGAACTTTAGGGAGACCTTCTTTAGCTGTTGGCTTGTTGGAGTGTCAATGAGTCTGGTATGTGCTAGACCACAGGTTAGCATACATCCGGGTGCATATCTACTAAATGTTCATGCAACACAGGACAGCTAGCAAAGTTGCTGTGCTGCATTGCGTGAACTGGAGAAAGTTGGGCAGAACCATAATTACTAAGAAGATATAATGCTCTTCAGCTCTCTACCTGTGCTGGTGCTTTTGGGGCTGCCTAGCATCAATATAGGCACCCGTACACCATTGTGTAGGGATGTCTGTGTTACGGTCAGGATTGTTTTGTGCAGGAAGGCATACCTCCTGCACAAAAACAATCCTAAGAGGCAATTTCCTCCTATGTGAAATGCAGAATGCATCTCGCATAAAAAGAGAAAGTAACTAGGAGAAATAAACATATTTCTCCTCATTATGCCATGGGAGGGGCGGAGTACCATTTTAGCACAATCTCAGGTTTACTGATATCAGTAAATCTGGGATCGCTTCATATTCTATGGGTGGATGAACAGAAACACCCATGCTCCACCCATTGCATGCCTACCACTACAAAATGTGATGCAATACAGCCCAAGCCGCTGCATTGTTTTACATTTCTTTACAAAGTCACACAAGGTGGCGGAAATCGCCGCTTGCCTGGCTTTCTAAATTTTACTCAAGCCTTTGTGTTGCTTGTGTCACAAAAGCTTAGTAAATCTGGGCCACAATAGGGAATGGAGTGCTGGTACTTTGACGCGGCACAGAACACTCAGGTTTGGATGGGCAGTAAGACTGTAGGAATACCTCAACAATAGTTAACTTTTTTTAAACAACCTTAGTTGTGGCAAAGATTGAAAGATAGTTATTGTGCAAGCTGGTGTTTGTTGTGCAAATGTAACTGTGTGCAATGTGCTTCTTTGCTAAATGAATTATAGATTCGTGTGAAAGTTTTGCACGGCGATATGGTTAAATGTTTGGTTTTCAATTTTTGTTTTTAACAATTTTGAATGGTTCTTTTAACAATATGCTTTCCATACAACCTTACTCTTGCCTAGCAAACATTAAAGCACTGGAATGGCATAGGGTGACCTTACTCAATGTCATTAGGACACAGCTTCCATTTCTAGGCCTTGGTGTGTCAGGTGCTGGAGTCTTGTTTAGCTTCCATTGTACAATGATTATAGGTCAAACGTTCTGGACTGCAAGCAGTGTGCATGATGAACGGGACAGACGTACTTAGCCTAGGATAGCTTGTATGTTGCAACACTGTATACAGTCTGTGTGCTAATTAGAAATGGGTGCATTTGGCTCATTGTTAGCATTAATGATGTTGTAATGTAAGCTTAATCTGCACATAGCATAATAATAAGATGTCATTGCTTGATAGAGCACTGCAAAGCATACTGTTTCCTTTTCTACACAATGTAAACAACAGACATTATTCCAGCCTAATGCTTGATTGTGTGCCTAACAAAAGCCACATTGATGAATTTCTTGCAGCATGAAGGACCCTGGAAAAACAGTTAACCATCGTACCGGAAATGTTCTAGACAGTCAATTCAATTCAATTCAATATACACTTTATTCGGCTTTAGAAAGAAAAACTTTAGAAGTGCAACAAATCATTATATGTACATCAGACAGTCAAGGGCAGACCTAATGACTTCCATTTGGAAATTCCTCCAGGATGGATTTGTGAACAGGAAAGTATTGGCAGCACGACACTAGAGAGCGTTTTCGGGCTTGGGTGCCTGGGTTTTTATTGTGCCACCCTAGCACTGACCTTAGTGCCTGGGTGTCCATTATTGGAGCAGATGTGCTAAGAGGTGAGAAATATCACGTGATCACACCTCCTCTGAGCACAGGGGGGCACGCTTCACCAAAACAATGACACAGGCGTCTGGCTCCTATCACAAATTAAGAGACAGAAACATTATCAAGTTCTACAAACAGACAAAACCAGAAAAGATAATAAGATATCAGTGTATGCTTTATTTTTGTTTTCTTAGCGTCCCAAGGCCATTGAAGGAATGTAAAAACGAAATTAAACTAATACTGAAAACAATCAGAGGAAAAATAGCTGCATAAACACAACCCTAGGGTAAGGAATGAGGTATTTCAATGATATCTGCGAAGCTCACATGATATGGAAGTTTATGTGTGCTGTATATGCTGATTACGTAGCCTAGGTCAGTGGTATCTAATGTTAGTCCAGTATGGATAGCCACATAAAATACATTCACATGGTATTAACATAGAAATTAGGAACTGTACCTAGAACCTAGTTATGTCTGGTGTAAGTTGTGCATATTTAATAAAAACACATAAATACATATACAAAAACAGAATGGAAATTATTTACATAGTAGTTACCCGTAAATCTGACATGCATACTCTCTTGGACCTAGGGTGGGCATCCCTAGCTTTGGGTGTTATATGCTATCTGATCTAATATGATTCTGTCTTTGGTTTAGTATGGGCGGCCATTAAAAGATCACAAGAAAAATGTGAAGGCTATTGATTTTGAGAAATGGGCTAAGTATAGGACTGCTGCAATATGCAGCCATGGGGTATTACGAAGTACAGAGGGAACATGTGATGGTAGGACATCATATTTGGGGGCCGATTAAGATGGAGGTCGGAAAGTCTCTGACCAAAGGTCGGAGGCTTTCCGACCCTCATCGTTGGTTTAAATTCCGACGGGCTGATTATGTATCAGCTGGTCAGAATTGGAACTGGCCGGTCATTCCGGCAGGATTCCGACGGGCTCAAGGAGCCCATCGGCCAGTCGGAACCAGCTCGTAATCCCAAAGGGCGGCCCAGTCCGCCCTTGGAATTACGATGCATGGTTTCTGGCATGGTTTCAATGCCGGCCTGTCCGACATGGAAACCATGTTGGAAAGCGAGTTTGGAGGTCCCAAGCAGGGCCCCCTTATGTGTGCGGCCTCCGGTTGGGGGCCGAGGGGGCACCTATGATGCTCCCCTGTTGATCCCTGCCCCCCATGGCAGGCACCTTGAGGTGCAAAAACAACAATTGATGGACAGAATGCAGAACAATGTCATACATTCACCCCAGTACAGAGATCTGGGCCTAAATCTATCCTTTTTTTGCTCACCATGCCATTCCAGTTTTAACCCAGCCGTATGCATATCAGTCTTGACCCTGTGCCCAATGGGAACAGTCCAGCCCGAACTGCCTTGAGGTGCCTGCCACAGGGGGCAGGGATGAACAGCACCTCCCATTTCCATATAGGAGCATGTACTACGGCCGGTTTACGGCCGCAATGCATGCTCCCATAGGGAAATGTAGGAATGCGACCAATCAGTGTTCGGTCGCATCCTACGCCGACCGAAGGTCGGTCAGTCCCAGGACTGAGACGGTGTCAGGCGGACTTAAGTCCACCCGACATCGTAATAAGGCCCTAGGTTTAAAAGATGTGCCATTAGGTGTGAAAGGTGTTGATGTGTATGATTAGGTTGACAACACATTAAGGTGCAAAATCCACCTTGTTGTAACATCAGCATGAGTGTGGTAAAGATTAGGAGCACAGTTCACATCCAAGAACAAAATCACATAGAGGAGAAAACCCAAATTTAGATCCAAAACCACATTTAATGCGAAATTAATCGTGGTACACCATCAATTGAAATGTTGATACACCTTTAGGAGCAACAATGTTATGTAGAAGAAAAGTGCTTTTAGGTGAAAAATCACTCTTGGTGTAAAATCAACAAAACTGTGAAATCACCTGTCTGACTAAAACATACATTTTTGTGCAAAAGTGCATTTAGGGAGCAAAATCACATTTAGAAAGAAAAACACACTTACATGAAAAATCATGGTAAAATGCAACATTGCTCCTGCTGCAGTCTTTACAGGGATGTGAAGGCAGTATTTCGACAAAACATTGTGTAAAAAATATCATGATATACAAATATGTCAAAAATATTGTGATGTTAAAAATATTGTGTGACGGAATACAACACGTAAGAATTTCATATTTTGGGTATTTAGTGCCTTTTTTTAACTTAAACTTTTATATAATATCGTTTTATAATTAGTTTGAAACATTTTCGTTATTTTAGTATTATAAGTTATTATTATCATATTCATATTTGTGTTTAGTTTGTATATTTTGTATATTTTTATCCCACATGAATTTTTTTATTTAGTTAGAAATTGTTATTTTAGTAGCAGGTTGTTGGGGTTGTAGGGGATTAGGCTGGGACGATTTTAATTAAAAAAAAATATTTTAAATGAATAGTTATTTTTTAATTTAATTATTTGTTTACTATGTAACCAAATATATATATAGATTAATTGTTATGTTAATTATTTGCTGATTTTAAATTAATTGTTGGCTTATTGATCAATTTAGTTGTGTTAAATCATTTTATGTTATATAATTGTATTCATTTTAATTGTTTTATTTCATTTTGAATGTAATATTAATAATTTACCATTCATTTATATTGTTTATTTTTTAATTATTTTTAATTGTTGGCGTTTGTTTTTAGGGTCATAAGGTGGGAAGTGTTTTAATTGTAAATATATATGATCTAATTTTTATTTTATTTGGAATGAAGCACTTACATTTTTTCAACTTAATTTTATTTGATTTATATTTAATGTACACGTTTATTATTTTAAATATATTTAACATTTTCATTTTTTGCCTATATTTAAATATTTTATTTAAAATATTTAGGAATGAACATAGTAAATCTGACCCATCCAAAGTCTAACACTTTCCCTGCTGTTGCTAAGAGAGGAGTGCAACGAGTAAATCTGACCCTTTCAATGTCCAATACTTTCCTTACTTTTGTTTACATTCGAGTGGGAATAGTAAATTTGACCACTCCCAAGTCCAACACTTTCCCTACTGTCGTTCAGTTTTGAGTATGAATAATAATGTGAATCCTCAAAACTCCAACAATTTCCCTTTTTTTGCTTACGTTAGAGTAGGAATCATAAATCTAACCCCTCCAAAGCACAACACTTTCCCTCCTTTTAATTATGTGGGAATGGAAGCAGTAAATGTGATCCCTTCAAAGTCCAACACTTTCCCTAATTTTGCATACATTTGAGTGGGAATAGTAAATCACCTTCCTAAAATCTCCAACCCTTACTCTACTGTTGCTTAAATTGGACTGGCAATAGCTAATCTGACTCCTCCGAAGTCCAACACTTTCCCTACCTTTGCTTACGTTGGAGTGGGAATAATAAATCGGACCCCCTCCAAAGTCAAACCTTTTTAAATTTATTGCTTATGTTGGTGTGGGATTAGTACACATGACGCCTGCAAATCCAACACTTTCTCCACTGCTGCTAAGACTGGAGTGAGAATAGAAAAACTGACCACTGCAAAGTCCAACACTTTCCCTAGTTATGCTTAGCTAGAAGTGGCATAATTTATTTAATATTTAAGTGGTAAAGTTTATTTACATGTGTTTTGTTATAATTTGTTACATGCTTTTTTGTATATTATATTCGTTTATGAATCATTTACTGTTAATATTATTAATAATTTTTATATCATTTATTTTTAATATCTGTTTAAAAATGTTTACTTTTTTAAAGTGTGCATATATATATATTTATATGTTTTACATTTAATGTTTATATTAAGTTTTTTAAATATTACATTTATTTATAATTATATTATCATCTTAAGCTTAGGATGTAAATTAAAAAGAAAATAATACATTTCTACAATAAAATCGATATACCTACTGTTTTTTGACAATATTCTGATCCACAATACATTTTTCTTGGTATTTTTATGGTTTATTTACAAAGTATGTAAACATAATATTTTGGTTTCCAATATTTTTATGTGATATTTGTGGATCACTGTATTTTTTCTCCATATTGTCTCATACAACCCTAAATGCAGAGAGAGGTGCAAAAATACATCTGAAACAAAATCATAATTACGTGCACAAACACAGTTAAAAGCAAAATCACTCATGATGCAAAGTCAGCCAGTGTGGTATCCCATTTGGATACAGATCACAGCTAGGAGCAAAAGAGATTTGTTTTAAAATCACATTAGGTACAAAATCACCTAGAAGGAGCACTAAGAGGAGTGCAGATGTACCTCCATTGAAGAGGATGGACTCTTCCCTTCACATCTCATGCACTGCAATAGGGGCACACAGTAGCAAGATAATTAATACATGTAGCAGCCAGCTGCTAACAGCAAATCTCAAATACATCTCTGCCCTGATCCAAAAGGTGAATGACACATTGTGCAAGAAATAGCTGAAAGGAGGTGACTCAAATGAACCAATGACTGAAGAGGGCTGACCCAAAGCCCATTTCTGAGGGGTGAATATGTACATGTGATGTTGCTTCTAAACCAGTTAACTTGATCAATTACCTTTTTTTCATCCTCAGTCACAGCTGTACAAGGAGATGCATTATTCTTATGCAGACTAATCAGACCAGTGACTTTCTCTGTATAATTATGTCTATATCTCTCTTTTGTAAACACCACCAACTGGGATGAATGCATTAGGAAAGACCAGAAGAGCTCCAAGAAACAATATAATTTAATTGCAGGGCCATTTCCCATCCAATAATAAAAAGTGAGTTTTTCAGCCCCTATCTTGTAATTATGTGGCATCTAATGATGACGCTCTTAGACTACTTATGGGCTTGACCTTATGAAGGCGGTAGCCCTGCAGAAAGTATATACTTCTCTGACCATCATGAGTACCTAATGGCAAGTAGCTTAATAGCTACAATGAATGAGGACATTTTACAATGCTTATGATACATTCTAGGTTTGGTTGGTGCCAGCATCATTAAAGGCTGTTTTATTGGGAATACTGTCATATTGATGATTTTTCGACATGATGACGAAATCAGGCTGTTGAAACTACATATTAGGGAAATGCCATGATGACGAAATACCTTACCCACAAAAATAGTATGTTTTTGTGGAAAAGGCATATGTCATCAAGAGAAGCATAGGAAGGTAAGAGTGGAGAGTGTATGGGAGGGGGAAAACACAGATTTTGTGGGGGGGGGTAATAAAAGAAAATTAAAAAAGTAGTAAAGTGGGAGGGTAGAAGAGGAATGGATTAAAAAAAGGAAGGAAAGTGTTGGGATGTCAAAATCCTCTGCATGGTTAATGACATGTACCCCTGCCCTGAGTGCCCAACTGTACTGTTGTCTGCATCCTTAATGCTGATTTTGGTTGTCATGACATAGGCCTGTCTCACAGATTGCGGTCTTGTTGGACCGGGAGTGGTGCCCAAAGTGCTGCCGTCATAGCAGTGGAAGGCTATCCCTCTCACCAAGAGTTAAGCAGCACAAGCGCGGTGGTGGCAGCATACTATGTAGTGACCGGTAGGAGTGAGCAGGTCCTTTTTACCCTGTGTCACTAGATGAGGTCTACAGGCTCACTCACCTTTTTAAAAGTTTCACTGCCGTGTGCTTAACTTACCCTTGACCTACATCAGGTAGATGTAGAGTGCTGCGCAGCGCAGGAGTATTGACTCTGCGCTGGATGTATGTGTGCCTGGGAAGGGTACAGTGCAAGGACAGAGCAGTACTGTGCAGTACATGTATGATTAAGGCATGTACTGAGTGTATGTATGTCTGTGAGGAATACATTACACAAGAGATGTAGTGCCGTGCAATGCGTGCTCAATGAAAAGCATGTGCTGGGTGTATGTTTGCTTGCGAGAAGTACTATATGTGAAGGGTGAAGTGTTGTATAGCACGTACATGGGTAGTGCGTGCGCTGGCAGTGTGTGTTTGCAAATAGCACACCATGGTACAATAGGGAAAGACTACCATACTGAACAGTGCTTGCAGACTGAATGTGTGTGCTGAATGTATGTGTGTCTGTAGTGACAAAATACACAGAGGTGACAGTACTGGACATTATTTGTGCTGTCTATGTACACTGAGTGCAAGTGTGCCGGCAATGATACATTACATGGAGGACCCTGGCTCCATTTTGGGAAGCCCAGGCCTGCCTAGTGATGACAAGAGGAGTAGAGGAACCCCCTCACCCCCCATACAGATTTGTGTATTGCTGCATTCCTTTGAGTTGGGTGGGACACATTGGAGGAAGGGACAAGAGGCTCCCCCTTTACACTTTAAAAGGGTGCTCTTTGATTCAGTGATAGATCAAAATGAAGTGGCCTGGACACATCTCAGGAAGGAGATGGGCTGATAAGAGAATCATAAAGAGTAGTGCTAGAAGCCCGGGTTTAACCTGGTGATGCACATACTGCTCTGACTGACAACCAGGTGTGACCCCTACTCACTCCGACGGCCTGTGTTTTGGGCCTATCAGCTTCAGAGTCTCTCCTGCTGTGACAGACAGCCTTTCAAGATGATAGAAGAGAGAGAAAAGTTCATCCTTCAAAAAAAGCAGAACCCCAACATAAAACTTCAAAGACTCAGGCCCTAAATCATATTTGGTGTCTGGAAATGGACTAAAAGAAGGAGAGGTTGAGACCCCCAAATTTGTTATCAGCCAAGCAGCCAGATGGTCTGTGTAAGAAGGGGAAGCTCTGCAAGACTTCTGACTGTGACTAGGACTGGGAGGGCCAAGGCCTATTAGTCTCCCTGCTGGGTGAAGGGACATCACCCAGGGAAACCAAGACCACCTGCCCTGGAGCCTAATGCACCTGCCCCTGCCTACTTGCCAAGACCAGTGTGTCCTGTGAGGAAGAGGAGAGCATTGGAGGAAGCAAAGTCCAGTGGGGAGCCCTACTGTGAGGACTCCCTGTGTGAGGTGTGAGGATTACGCTGTGCACCGATCAGGATTGTTTCAGCGAACCTCATATGCTAGGAGAGGGCCACCGTGGACTGAGCCGTGCATCAAGTGATGTGCGGGGAGTGCCAAGCCCATACTGCCTTGCTGCAGTGACCCTGTATGCCAGAGGGGGCCACGGTTGAAGCAACTGTGTGACAAGTGTGTCAAAGGCTTGTGACAACCTAAGCTGTGACCCCGTATACCAGGAGGAGCCGCCGTGGTGTGGGGAATTCTACCACAGGAGTCTGCACTGTGTCCCCGAGTGCCGCTGCAAACCTGTATGCCACGTGGGCTGCCGGTACTAAACTTGTCAAAAGTTCGGGTTGTTGCCTGGTAACAGATAGAGGCTGCGACCAGCTATCGAGCCCACACATCGAGATCTGCCCCGAACGATCCCCGAGGACTATGGAGGATGCTGAGGAAGACGTGCACCATCGTCTGGCTCCAGTTGGGAGCTGGAAGATCGAATCCCCCACCCCCCGTGAGGGGAAAAATGACTTACTGCACCTTCGCAGGCTGGGTGCAACTCCGATCACTGGGGAAAGCCAGCAGCGCCACTCGGGAGAGAGCCTGAGTGTGTACTGCAAGCAGCCTGACTTCTCCGAACAGAACCAGAGCTTGCGAGTGCCCGCGGTCAGGGTACACGCTAAAACACTGAACTCTTCCGTGCTGCAGGAGTATGTAAGACTTGAATCGGGCCTGTTGGGCCCCGGAGGACTCGCTGCTGAAGGTGCTGCATCATCATAGACACTTTTGACTAATTCGTAGAGAGTCAGAGGGGAACTCTTGAGCACAGCCTACTAGTGAGCATTCCCTGGATGTGACCAACAGTGCATGGGTAGTAACCCTGACCAAATTGCAAGGAAGAGGGTGGGACAGGGAGTTGCCAGATAAACACTAGAGCCAGACCTCAAGGGGATTGTGTTGTTGCTTATAGATGTTGTTATTTCTTTGAATGCGGAGAGTTAGAAATAAAATACTTTGCATGTAAAAACAAGTATTTGACTGGACATTGATTTATTGACATTGCTGGGTGCACTTTGAGTTATGAGTCGTGTTCATTAACCTGTATCTACACTCCCCTCCCCCCCCCGAGGGAGCCATGACTGCTCGTCCACAGACACCACTGAGAGTCAAGTGCAGAAGGTGTACTTAGCCTTAGTTGCTCAGGGAAACCTTATTAAAAAAAGTGAATTTGAGGAAGGTAAAACCACCTTTCTAAACGATAAAAAAAAATGAAAATGAAAAAACAAATATTTGTTAAAAAAGGTTTTTCTCCAACTTGGTTGGTGACAAAAATCGTCAGAACCATTTTCTTTAAGTATACATTTTTTCGGAAACACATACAACTGTTCAACTGATCTTGTCAATTTCCTTATTATAATTATAATATAAACATCCCGTATTAAATGAGATAACGATTTAAAGAATGTTGGAAAGAAATCAAACTATTGTATTAACGAATGCTGCTAATCATTCTGATCTAATGAGTGAAGCTTTAAAATACTGTCGAAAATTGTAAATTAGTGGCTTTTGGCTTCAGGGTGCTCAATGTTGAATTAGTGCACAAAATGTGATTTTTAATGAAAACTGTTCTATGGTACCTAGCAAAAAAGAGGCATGTTTTGAAAAAATGTTAAGCCTTTGTAAAGTGTTTTTTTTAGTCAGCATGCAAATAAAAATGCTTAAATTAACAGTTTTTGCTAATAACATTAGCATCAAAAATTCACTGGAGGCTTCTCGTATTTGGTCCGTGGCTTCAAATACTTAGTGCAAGGCCTATAAATCTGTAAACTGACCCCACGAATCGGATTACGTCCCATTTATACGTAACTAAATTAAATTATGTGGCTATAATGATATTTAAGTTATCAGTAGCATAAACATACTTTAGGAAACATCCCATCGGAGCATTTCTGTAAATCTGTTCTTGCGCTCTGGAAGAAAATGAAGCTTTTAAAATGAGTGGATCTTAATTGGATGGCTAATATTGTCTTGAGTAATGCAGGCTGCTCTAAAAGGGCAATGTGATGCCACTCTTAAAGGCCAATGGTTTGTACAGAACCTGGCAACTAAGTTCATAGCCTCTGACATACGTTGGCATGTCTGTGATCAACCATTCTTTTCGTCAACCAATTGTCTATAAAATATCCTATATTCAGGGCCACTGAAATTATGCGATTGTGCTGCTGTGGCGTTTTTTGCAAAATTATGGATTTGCCACATTTGCCACATAATCGATCATATGCTGCATAATCGGCCACTGAGTCACTTTCAAAGCATTTGATATGCGAAATATTTACAACATGTTGCATCTCTGTGCTTCCCCCTGCCCTGGCGCACAAACTGCTGCCATGCGCCGGCACAGGCACCCTTGCACCATGGTACAAGGATGCCTGCGTTGTGGGGAGATTGTTTATGTGCAGGAAGGGTTCTCTTCCTGCACAAAAACAATCAGAAATGGCGTTTTTTAACTTCTATGTGTGCTGCATTAGCACACATAGAACCTGTAAAACATCATTTATTTAAAGGATTGTTTATGTACAGGAAGGGACACCTTCCTGTACATAAACAATCATTAAAAAAAGAGGAGAAATGAATACATTTCTCCTCGTTGCGCCTCCCTACGCGTAGCATACAGACACATTTCCAGATTTACGATTTCTTGTAAATCTGGAAATGTGTCAGGTTCCTTGGGTGTTGCGTGGGAACACCCACAGCAACACCCAATGAACGCCCCTTTCACGCAAAGTGCTGCGTGTAAAGGGGCCGTATTTACAAGGACAGGAAAAGCCACGCAGGGTGGCTTTTTCTGTCCTTGTAAATATGGGGCAGAAAAATGCGCTGCCGGTGCGTCACAAAAAGTGATGCACTGGCAGCGCAAGGGGCTTGTAAATCTTCCCCTGAATCAGTGGTTAATTTGTAAAATAAAAAGTGCCGGGGCTCTCCTCAGGAGGCAGCGCTAACAGGAGAAATGTGCTGGTGCAAACTGCCTCCTGACTAGAGCCCCAACACTTATTATTCTGCAGAGGATTTGGCCTAATGGCTAGAGCTGCCGATTTCGGAGCTGGGGAACCAGGTTTGAGTCTCGGCATAGCTCTACATCCTGTGATTCTGCGGAAAATCACGTGCCTTCCAAATGAGTGTGTCCTTAACTGGTGCTATAAGCACTGGTGCTGAGGATTAGGTGCCGGTGCTGAGCACCGGAAAGCACCAGCTCAAATTAAGCACTGCCCTGAATGTCATGTTTTTTTCCCTGCACATGTTTTGACATGCTTTGTCGTGTTGAGGAGTGGGCAGTAGCACCCTGCAGACTGATCCGTCCCTGGTCACTGCATGAACATTGGATACCACATCCTACAAGGGGTGAGAAAGGAAGTGGGAGGTGTCGAGACAGAAAGGACTAAGGCAGTGGCTTAGCAAGGGCGCCCTGAGCCCCAATTCAAGTAATGAAAACCCATCCCCCTCGACCCCGAGAAGCTTTTGCACCCCATGAGCCTTTTTGGTAGTAAAATAAAGGCATAGTTGGGGTGCACTAGGGCCTTCACAGCCCTGGGCCCCAGTACCACTGCATCTACTGCACTATTAATAGCTCTACCCTGGACTAAAGCAGGAATGGGACTGCAAGGTGGAGAGAACGCCACCCAGATATTGCAGAACAAGTGTGTAGGAAGGGTATAACCATAAAAATAATAGCTAAACTACAGAAGTTGGCTCTGAGTCATTTATTCTAATGTGTATGAGTGAACAATATTATCTAAACAAGCACTGGCAAAGACAATAGATCTCTGCAATGCACAAGCTTTTGGCATTGAAAGTTACTGAAAGTCCAGAATCACTGGATGTTGAGCCGACACCAAGTTTCTTCGTCCCCCATGTTGAGTTTATTGTCCTGCCCCTCCTAACACAAAAAAGTGCAATGACATCGCTTGCGCTGGCCACATCATAGTACTTTCTTCAGTGACTTTCAGCCATGCTGAACAGCATATGTGCTACTAGACAACATGGCTAAAAGACATACCCAAGGCCAATAGCTCATGCATTGCTGAGATCTATTGGCTTTGCCAATGCTTTTTGGTATTAACGGGATCTTGCTGAACAAATGAGGAAGTGATAGCTAGAAACAGTTGAGCTTTGAAGTGAAGTGAAGATGTGGCATAATGGCCAGAGCTGATAACAGGGGAACTGGGGAACCTGGTTCGAATCCCGAGGATAGTTGACCAATTTGTGATTCTGGGCAAATCATTTACGCTTCCCCCTGCATACGACAATGAATGTGTCATTGTGTAATGTAACTTGTTAGCACTTAAAGCACTCCAAAAGCATCAGCTGGTGTTAGCACTATGACAAGATGGAGGACAGACCAAGCACTCCAGTACTATTGGATCATGCAAAGAAAAAATAAACAAGTGCTATTCGTGTTTTAAGAAATGCATATGTTTATATACACTTGCATGCATTTTAGTGGTATGTGTGTATGTGTACTAGGCAGCCTGAAAAACACAAGTACTCCTATAGAGTGCTTGAAAACAAAGAACAAGATAGAGGACGGAACAAGTGCTCCAATACAATCGGATTGTGCAAAAAAAAAATAAACATGAGGCAGTTTGTGTATTAACAACTTTTTAAGAAATGCATTCATTTATGTACGCATGCATTTATTTGGTATGTGTGTATGTGTACAAGGGAGACGGCCTTAAAACACAAGTATTCCTATGGAGTGCTTGAAAACAAAACAAAATAGCTCCACAAACCGGGAGCAGTGTAAGGAGACATTTACTTGGTCTATGCACTATGGGAGGGTTAACACAAGAAGAGGGCATGACGCCTGCATGCCATGACGAATGGCATCGAAGAAAATGATAGCAACGCTGAAGTTTACCAATGGTAGGAGATGATAAGCCTGTAAGCCCACAGATAGAACACAACAGGTCTCTTCGAGACAGCGAATGCGCTGTCTAGCCGAGACCTAAAAATGGTGACAAAAGGGTGACAGATCCACCAAACTTGTGAAGCAATCCTTCTGACGTCACCAGGGGCAGTATCATGAAGAGCTGCGCTGGCTCATCGCAGAGCTCTGTGTCTGCTTAATGTATGGAATGCAGACAGCACAAGTCAGAAGCAGTGAGCACAGATTGCCTTACTTTGTTTCTGACATGTTCTGTCTAAAGTTCATACATTAGGTCAGAGAATTTCGATTTATATGTTTGAATTTCGGACACCTCAAACTAATGATAAAAAAACAGGCGCTCGGCTCAGTGTTGGACTAACTTGTCTGGCAATCGGGCACTGCCAGATGGGCCATTTGTAAGGACCAGTGTGTGGGCTGTCTTCTTGGCCCGTGGGCTGTGACATTTTTTAAACAGTCTCCCCCATCCGGCCATCAACCAGCATAGACTCACGCAATTCAAACTAAACTCATGAATTTGCTTTTCTGAACGAACCCTGTGCACTCCCAATCTATGCATTGCTTGTACTCACTGAAATCAGTTACTATGCAGCCTTCATATTTCCTAACTCCTCCTACTGGGATCACTCAGATAAAGAGCCTTATGTTTGAAAGGGTTTTTCCAGTCTGTGTCTATGGAAAAATGTGTGAGTACATATGGATCCAAGACCCTTCCCACCATTGCAATCAACATATCTGCAATGGAACCTTCTTTGGAGGTAAAGTTTATGTTGCTTTCAAGGAAAAGATGTAACTATTGTAACCACAGTCAAAGTCTGCTCCATTGTATTCATAACATAACGTGAATTTGTAAAGCGCAAGTCCATCCGTAGGCATCTTGATGCTGAATAACAGATGTTTATTGTTACCGAACAGTACTCTTTTTCTCAACCTTAGATAGATGAATGTCTGAGTGGACTTTCTGGGATTTGAACCTATGATCATGTGGTCAAACACAGGGCGCTGCCGTGGATGCATTAGCCCACTGAGCCACCAGACGCGGCTAATTAGAAAACCTTTCAGCCCCAGCTCAGTAGCTTCTTTCGCCTTAGTGATTCCAATGGTAAAAGATTGGACGCTCTGCTCTTCAGAATTTGTTTGTATGTTGTCTAACTTTAGGGGTGCAGTTTGCCTGTTCACTCGGTATGTATGGGAAGAATTCTGTTATGTTATTCACATTTCTATATTGCTAAGCACTGTTGTACTGGCATTGTACCGCATTCTCAATCTGGGCACCCTTCCCTTAATATGGAGGAAAGCCATCAATTTGTTGTGTCAGCTGTTTGCTGGTTGTGCAAGGTTAATTGAGAACTACTTTCTTGTTTAGTTTACAGATGCTTTGTTTAGATTCATGTGAAAAGTAAATTGCATTTAATCTTGGCAGATCTTTGTAGTGTCTTATGTGTATGTTTGGTTGCTCTGAACGACTGTACATTTTCTATGGGTTGAGTGGTTGATTGCCTATTGCTTGTCAAGAGTAAAGTACTTAGCAAATATGGCTTTACAATATAGCTAGGAAAATATGATTCAATGTTGTCCACATGAGGGTGTGCTATATATATCCCGGTATTAACTGAGTCGACCTTGGGTGAATTTTGGTATAAGCTTGGCAGTGCTGTTGGTTTTGCAAGCAGCACTTTAACAGTGATATGGCTTTGGGTTTGTGTGGCGTGCATGAGAATGCCCGGGGGTCTGTCTAAAGTGCTCTGTTTGAGAAAGGCACATTATAAGTGCTATTTGAAAAGTGCTGAGTAGGGCGTACCCCTGGCTGGAAGAGTGCCATTTGGTACTGCGATTGCCAAATTACATTGGGCCACATGTATGAAAGTTTGAAATAGCGAGTTCCTAATTGCGATTTCCTGTGAATTGCAATTAGGAAATTGCTATTACAAATGTATGAAACTCTTTTGAGCTTCAATTGCGATTCCCAGTGGGTCGCAAATAGACCTACCTCATGAATATTGACGAGGTAGGTCTCGGTTTGCGACCCATTGGGAATCGCTAAAATCACATGGTAGGTGGCAGGCTGGGGACAGGAGACCACCATGTCTGTGATTGCTTTTAAATAAAGCAGTCTTTTTTTCTTTTTTTAAATGCAGCCCGTTTTCCTTAAAGGAAAATGGGATGCTTTTAAAAAACGAAAATGAAACGCTTTCTTTCATTTTTTAGGTCTTGTCTGGCGTTAGCAGCGCGCATGCGCTGCTCTCGCCATGCGAGGACTTCTTGGAATCAATACGGTTCGAGAAGTTCAGTTTCTGCTCCGTCCCTAAATTTCATTGGCGAGCGTCATTTACCGTCATTAATTATGCCGAACAGAGTGTGCTCATTGTACCGGAGGCTTTTCAGTCCCTCCTGGTTACCGCCTTGTCCTCTTTTGACCACGCCCACCGGGATTGGATCTTTCACTGGCGGCGTGAGACGGTGGGTTTTATAATGACTGGCCGCACTTTTTTTTTCACTATTGCGTGCGTTCGCACAGTCGCGTGGCGTGGCGACAGCTGTTTGTGTTCTTGTTACATTTTCGCGGAGTCCACTTCAGGGACACCGCGCTCTGTTTGTGTTTGTTTTTTTTAACTGTTCTCGGCTCAAGGGGCTTGTGGCGATTTATTTCTTAAAGATTGCATGTGTAGGCTTACCAAACCGCTTGTAACTTTACCTCACACGAAAAACAATCTTCCTTTACGTCCTACTTTTTACAATTCTTCTTTAATCATTGACCTTTCATTTATTTACATATTTAATTAATTAATATTAATTAACTGTCATCGCCATTCCCCTTGTGTGCCGTTGCTCTGCGGTCTCCTTTGAAATGTGCGCTTTTTGTGTGGCTCCCGCCTTCTACTCTCCTGTGAAGTCGGGTGTGTACTTCTGTTTCGCTATACCTGCTCCATAATGCGCTGCTGTTTGTTCCCCTGGCGTCAGTATTTCTCTGCCCCTTTTCGCAGATTTTCTTCCTCACTTTCTGAAGTTGGCTCTCATGTCTGGTCACTTCGATAATAACATCATTTTAAGGACGCGGGGGCACCCCAAAGCACACAGAGACCTTAATTGACACCTAACTAAACTACGGAGGAGTGAAATTAGGGAACTGCTGTGTGTAAGCTAATGACGACTGTGGGCGACTGGGCGTGTGCCCGCCACCACGGACGGAGCCTCTTCTGGGGTCAAAGGTCAGCTTGCCCACAGGCCTCGCCCACCTTTAATCACTGGTCCCTCTCATCTCCATTCTCAAACTCGGATTAGTAGTTAGGTCAATTCCATCTAACCCATCACCTCTTGCGCGTCCTAGGCTATTATTTCAGAGCGCCACAGTGCTGCAAAGATTTCTAGTTCTCCAGTGTTGGGTATGAATAGTTTTCTCAAGCCTCTTTTTATTACTTCTTTGAAATGACGCGATTGCAGTAGAGCGTTTGTCAAGAGAGAAACAAAACTACACTTCGGGCTCTTTCCGGGAAAGCTATGTTGTTTGATTTGCGTTGGCACTTTTTTTTTTTAATTCGCATGAAGGCTTTTAAGATTGTTGTGCAGTTTGGAGATCGGGAGATACTGAGAAATTGTGCAAACAGAACCAACTGGCCAGGATAGATTAGTCCTTTTAATTAAGGATAGAAACTATGCTGACACCGTCTGTGGCGCTTAACAGGAACCCAGGGGGAAACTCCTGCTGACTATTTATTAAATGTTTTGCAGTGGAATAATCCATGTATGTGTTTTTGAAAAAAAGACGTGGATTTCCACTATTTCATATAAGAGCAAATTGAAACTAGCAGTCGCTAAAAGAAAGTGAATGTGTACATATAACTATACTATATATATATATATATATATATATATATATATATATATATATATATATATATATATATATATCCAACGCACAGGTAAGCCCCAAAAGGAGTGAAGCCACAGGAAGTTTGAATAGCTCGCTTTTCTTTATTGACAGCTTGCAAGCAGGCAACCATCCAGGTACGGACATCAAAGTCATTACGCCAGACGCGTTTCAGGAGTTTTGTAATCCCTTCTTCAGTGGCGTTAAGTAAAAGGAATGACGACACAGTTGCTGGCGCATGATTTAAATAACCAATGTCTGCCACAGTGGGTGTGGCCGCCGCCGCGGCCTTCTGGACATTGTAGTGCGCTAAGAGTAATCCCAAGTGGGTCTGCTTGTCATTGCTTGAATAAAACATAATTCTTGCCCCAGTGGGTAGATGTTCAGTCCTGGCGGGAGCATGCCCTGCTTTCCAGATGCCAACATGAGTGTCAGGCTAGCACCACCCTGCAATGGCGCCAGACTTGACTTCCTCCCGTTGATTCCAGCACCCCCTGGGAGCCGGCACGGACCCGCTGACCCGCGGTGGGCCTCACTCCACGGCCGAGCCACAGCCGTATTATATCCAACGCACAGGTAAGCCCCAAAAGGAGTGAAGCCACAGGAAGTTTGAATAGCTCGCTTTTCTTTATTGACAGCTTGCAAGCAGGCAACCATCCAGGTACGGACATCAAAGTCATTACGCCAGACGCGTTTCAGGAGTTTTGTAATCCCTTCTTCAGTGGCGTTAAGTAAAAGGAATGACGACACAGTTGCTTGCGCATGATTTAAATAACCAATGTCTGCCACAGTGGGCGTGGCCGCCGCGGCGGCCTTCTGGACATTGTAGTGCGCTAAGAGTAATCCCAAGTGGGTCTGCTTGTCATTGCTTGAATAAAACATAATTCTTGCCCCAGTGGGTAGATGTTCAGTCCTGGCGGGAGCCTGCCCTGCTTTCCAGATGCCAACATGAGTGTCAGGCTAGCACCACCCTGCAATGGCGCCAGACTTGTCTTCCTCCGGTTGATTCCAGCACCCCCTGGGAGCCGGCACGGACCCGCTGACCCGCGGTGGGCCTCACTCCACGGCCGAGCCACAGCCGTATTATATCCAACGCACAGGTAAGCCCCAAAAGGAGTGAAGCCACAGGAAGTTTGAATAGCTCGCTTTTCTTTATTGACAGCTTGCAAGCAGGCAACCATCCAGGTACGGACATCAAAGTCATTACGCCAGACGCGTTTCAGGAGTTTTGTAATCCCTTCTTCAGTGGCGTTAAGTAAAAGGAATGACGACACAGTTGCGTGCGCATGATTTAAATAACCAATGTCTGCCACAGTGGGCGTGGCCGCCGCCGCGGCCTTCTGGACATTGTAGTGCGCTAAGAGTAATCCCAAGTGGATCTGCTTGTCATTGCTTGAATAAAACATAATTCTTGCCCCAGTGGGTAGATGTTCAGTCCTGGCGGGAGCCTGCCCTGCTTTCCAGATGCCAACATGAGTGTCAGGCTAGCACCACCCTGCAATGGCGCCAGACTTGTCTTCCTCCCGTTGATTCCAGCACCCCCTGGGAGCCGGCACGGACCCGCTGACCCGCGGTGGGCCTCACTCCACGGCCGAGCCACAGCTGTATTATATCCAACGCACAGGTAAGCCCCAAAAGGAGTGAAGCCACAGGAAGTTTGAATAGCTCGCTTTTCTTTATTGACAGCTTGCAAGCAGGCAACCATCCAGGTACGGACATCAAAGTCATTACGCCAGACGCGTTTCAGGAGTTTTGTAATCCCTTCTTCAGTGGCGTTAAGTAAAAGGAATGACGACACAGTTGCGTGCGCATGATTTAAATAACCAATGTCTGCCACAGTGGGCGTGGCCGCCGCGGCGGCCTTCTGGACATTGTAGTGCGCTAAGAGTAATCCCAAGTGGATCTGCTTGTCATTGCTTGAATAAAACATAATTCTTGCCCCAGTGGGTGGATGGTCAGTCCTGGCGGGAGCCTGCCCTGCTTTCCAGATGCCAACATGAGTGTCAGGCTAGCACCACCCTGCAATGGCGCCAGACTTGTCTTCCTCCCGTTGATTCCAGCACCCCCTGGGAGCCGGCACAGACCCGCTGACCCGCGGTGGGCCTCACTCCACGGCCGAGCCACAGCTGTATTATATCCAACGCACAGGTAAGCCCCAAAAGGAGTGAAGCCACAGGAAGTTTGAATAGCTCGCTTTTCTTTATTGACAGCTTGCAAGCAGGCAACCATCCAGGTACGGACATCAAAGTCATTACGCCAGACGCGTTTCAGGAGGGCTTCTTCTTTGGGGGCAACCTCTTTTGTTGGATATATATATATATATTTTTTATCGTTCGATCGACGACAGACCCTGAGACCACGAAATCCACAAAACAAGAAAGTAGAACCAGGAGGAACATACGAAGGAGGGAGCGGCGCAAGAAACAACACAACGCAATCAGTAGGGGAAAAAAACAATTTTGGCGCAGAAAGTGATGGCAAATGATAATACCATTGTCAATCTCTCCACCATTGTTTTGTCACAAGCAGAGAAACAACTCCTCAGCCTGGGACTATCATTCTGTCCGGTAAGCGATTTCAACTATTCACAAACTAGGGTTGACGTGTTCTGTTTTATTAGAAAATTAAAACTAAAAACGTTTTTTGCCATTAAGGAGGGTTTAAAAGAGGCGCAGAAAAATCAGCAAGCTAGTGAGAGGGAACCCAATTTGGAATTATTGGCATCTGATGTACCTGCCTTATTAGTATTGCAAGAGCTTAATAAGGAGTGTGATATAGGTACACAAGCAGAGATGGAGACATGTTCAACACAAGAGAGATTACTACAGGAAAGTATAGGACAACGTGGAGCAGGCATTAGTCCCTTCAAACCCAAATCAAAGTTTATTCCTATCATGCCTAAAGATGCGATTGATCTTTCATGAGGTAGTGACTGATGATATTAAAAAGCTACATCATCGTACAAAACACAAAAAACGCTATAGAAGTGTAAAGGAAATTGAATATGCCAAGTTGATCAAGAAATTAAGCAGTAACCATGAAATTGTTGTAGTAAAATCAGACAAAGGTGGAAACATGGTCATTTGGCCTCAAAAAGACTATATACTGGAAGCACGGAGGCATTTACAAAATGTGGAATGTTATGAAAAGACTACTTATATCAAGTACAATGCGGCCAGAGAGATTCTCAAAAAGGAGTTACTAAATTGGAAAAGAGAAGGGGTGATTACATCAGAGGAGTTTAAGTTTATGAACATTGAACATCCAGTGTTAGCAAAACTGTATTTTATTCCTAAAATTCACAAACAGACAGTCCCGACCCCAGGAAGGCCTATAATATCAGCAATCAACAGTGTGGGGGAAACTGTTTCACAATATGTTGATTATTTCCTTCAAGATTTTGTAAAACAATTGCCTAGTTATGTGAAGGATACTGGTGATTTTCTAAGGAAGCTCCACGGAATCACTTGGTCAGAGGATTTAATGTTCATTACTCTGGACATTGAATCTTTATACACAAGTATTGAACATTCTACGGGACTAAAAGCAATCAAATATTTTTTAGATTCAAGATCAATTGAATTTTACCAACATAATAAGATGCTTTTAAGTCTAATATCATGGTGTTTAAATAATAACTTTTTTCTATTTGGCAATGACGTTTTTTACAGAGAAGAGGAGTGGCTATGGGGCTTGCTTCTCCCCCAGCTACGCATGTTTACATGTTGGCTGGTGGGAGGAGCAGGTCCTCAAAAGATGTTTGCCGCCGTTTTTAATTATCATGTTTTGCACTGGCTAAGATACATCGATGATGTTTTTATTGTGTGGCGAGGCAATGAATTGAGTGCATGTAACTTTATTGAACAGATCAATAACAATGACGTTAATCTCAAGTTCACTTCCAATATGAGTAGAAACTGCATTGAGTTCCTCGACGTGAAGGTCTATCAGAATCAAGGGGAAATTTTCACTACTCTGTTTAGGAAGGAGACGGCTGGCAATTTGACTCTCCATGCTGACAGTGCGCATCCTAGGCACTTGATTCATAATATTCCATATGGGGAATTTTTACGTCTTAAAAGGATTTGCAGTAGTAAAGAGGATTTGGAAAGATGTACTGAGGAGGCCTTGCAGAGATTCAGACAGAGGGGCTATAGTGAAAGTATCCTGAGAGGAGCATTAGATAAAACTAATGAACGAACAAGAGAATCACTACTCAGTGATACTGTGAGAATATCTGAAGAGGACAGTGATATCCCCCGCTTAGTCACTACTTTCAGCAAACAAGAATTAGGACCATCATTAAACGCAATTGGCCAATAGTTTTGACGGATGGAGTATTGTCACCCCGGTTGCCACTTCAACCTATTGTGACGTATAGGAAGGGTGTTTCTATGCGTACACAAATTGGAAAGTCCTGTCCTGAATTAATAGGGGCTAAAACGTGGTTACAACCCAAACCAGGTTTTACTAAGTGTTCTACGTGTAGAGCATGTAAATTTGGTAGAAATACTACTCACTATTTGTCACCTTTTAGCCCAGATAAAATTGCTATTCGGGGAACTTACACATGCAGGACGGAGTATGCTGTATATGTTCTGACATGCACCTGCGGACTGAGATATGTTGGCAGTACAAAGTTGCAGGTGCATGTCAGAATATTGCAGCATTTGCGGGCCATCGTGAACAATGATCCAGCTTATCCGGTGGCCCGCCATTTCAGACAAACGCATAACAATAATTTAAATTGTTTGAGTTACTTTGTAGTGGCAGCCATTCCCAAAACACGAAGAGGGGGTGATCGAGAAAAATCTCTCAGGCAATTGGAATCTAAATTAATTTTGGAGCTAGACAGCAAATTTCCATATGGTTTGAACAATACTGAAGACCTGCATAATTTCTTATAGATATCAATTGGGACCATTTGTATATGTATATGATTAAGATGACTGCTGTTTTTAGTATAGGTAATGGTTTTGGGTTAAGAAAAATCTTTTTGTCAAATGTAATATGAATTCTGTATTTGTCTATAAAAAGAGGGTTAAAATAAATAATAATAAATGATATTGTTGATGGCAGCTGCTGAACCTTGTGTCCGGATTTGGTTCGGTCGTAATTGGAAATTCCGGTTACGATTGAACCAATACGGCCAGGGCCCGAATGAGATTTATTTATATTTAGTGTGGTATTTTTTTATGATATATGTGACGTATTTTGCATTTGCACTTTAATATGGGCTATTTTGCACAGTAGGTAATATGTTGGTATACTTAGTATTTTTAATATTTCGATTGAAGGGCACTAGTGGGATTCATCCCATTTCCAATTGGTAGCATACATATGGATATACAACTATGGGAGAACAAAAATGGATTTATCCTATTTTTTATAAAGAATATTTTATGATAGAAGATGCTCCCTAATAGTAGTAGTTTATAGGGATGTTAAAAATAGGCAGTGCAATTACATATTTTGGCCAAGGATTATCAATGATGGGAAAATTAGGATAAATGTCAAAATTAAGTGATAAAGACATTTGATGAATAATGAATTTTATTCTTTTATAGATGGATCTTTGACACTCGTGAATATTATGTTATGATTATGGCCATATTGATTATTGCACATTGACAAACAAGAACAAGAAAAATAACAGAGAAAAAAACGAGAGAAAAAAATGGATATTGTGCTCTATTGGGATAGGTGATAGAATTTTTTTAGTATTTTTACTATGTTCATTGTATGTTTTGTCACGTGGTTTTGCACTTTAAAATGAAGGCGTTCTAACCTCACGAGTATGTGATCAAGGGCAAGTGTTGCCCGAAACGCGTAATCCGAGGAAACATTAAATAATTTTGCCTCAATATCCAGTGGTTCGTGGTTCCTTTTTGGCGGAAGCAAGCGAGTGTGTGGAGTCGAGAGAGGACCGTCTGGTGTTTATATATATATATATATATATATATATATATATATATATTCTCCAATTAAATAATTTTAACGATCACAAAGAGGATTTCTTCCACCACCAGGTATTTATTTTCAGATAACGCGTTTCGCCTGTCGCAGCAGGCTTGCTCACACACCGAAAACCGGGACAACTATGTATATATACTTGTTTAGTACATAACGTTTGAAAGAAAACGGACTTATTGACAAGTGGTTCTCATTTTCCCATTGCCAAAGCGGCCATATTGGAGTGGTGTTAGATACAGAGTGAGGATTAGGTACAAAGCTGTAATAATATTGTATTTAGATATCCTAGTAAACATAATAAGTTACTGGTCATAGGTAAGGTACTGTACACATGTAATCCTGTATTATATACCTTATGTAAGCATACCTATTGGAGATTGAGGTCCATGCCTACTATATCCTCCTACTTTCCATATCAAGTCATACATATATCTTGTACTCATTATCTATACTTATATGTTATACTTACTGTATATGCTTTCGACATAGTGCCGTAAGTACAAAAGGGCCAGTGGTAATATACTATCCGTATTTCTGACAATGAACAAACGTCCCTGGAGAAAAATCAGTCCAACTGAAATAATAAATAAGTGCTTTTCTATCACCTCATAAGTGCTAACATTTAAATACAAATACTACAACAAAGATGAACATATCTTGTTATTTTTAGGAACAAAAGGTTCTCTTATCTGTAGTACATTACGGATTCCTCCTGCATCACCCTATGCTGTGATGATGAAGAAAAGGGTAGGGGTGAATCACGAGTCCACACCGGAGCCGGCCCCTTCCTTTCCTCCTGTAGTTAAAAAACAAACAAGAAAAAGAAAAGCCATACATTAGTATACTGATTCAGATTAAAAATTGTTTCTACATGTATATCACAAAGAGAAGTTCTGCAACTGTATATATGTACAAATCTATGCAACCATCACTTCAGTTTCTCAAATATTATATTCTGACCCTAATTAAAAACTACTCAGTGTTCCTGCAAATGTATACTAAATTCCTCATCCAGGTTGTGGCCTCCCGGATGTTTCGTTTGAAAATTAATAATGTGCCATGATTCCCGCTGTCTCAATTGGAGCTCTCTATTGCCCCATCTTCTGTTATACTCAATTTTCTCGATGGCAAAATATTTGAGTAGCGAGCTGTTTGATAAATGGTATTCCGCGAAATGTCGCGCCACCGGGTAGTGTGGGTCCTTATTATTGATTGCCCTCATGTGTTCCATCACTCTTTTCTTAACTGCTAAGATTGTGCTCCCTACGTATCGTAGTTTGCATGGGCATTCTAAAATGTAGATAACATAGTTGGTGCCACATGTTAGAAATTGGTCTATAGTTTTCTCAGCTGTCGGGGTAAGATATTTCTTGCACATGTGGATATTGCGGCACGCTTTGCAATGACCGCAGGGAAAGAAGCCTTTCAAATTAAGATGTGAATTTATGGCTTTGTTGGTTATGTCCCCTTTCATCAGTATGTCTTTCAGATTTCTCCCTTTCCTATATGTTATAAGCGGTCTCTTTGGTATTGTATTAGCCAGACTGGGTTCACATGTTAAAATATTCCAATTTTGATTAAGAATTTTGGAAACTTTTTGGGATTTAGAGTTATAAGTCAAAATGACTCGAGATTGATTTTCTTCTCTTCTAATGGCTTTTTCCACCAGGGTCTCTTCTCTCGGGATTTTGCTAAGTTTGTCTTTGGCTTTGTCCAGTACCCATTTTGGATATCCTCTCTCTCTGAATCTGTTTATCATAGTTGTTTGTTCTGTAAGGAAGTCTTCCTGGGTACTGCAGTTTCTCCTTGCCCTAAGCAATTCCCCGAACGGTACACTCCATTTAAGTGTCTCCGGGTGACTGCTTAGGGCATGCAGAAGACTGTTCCCTGCCGTATCTTTCCTGTGTAATTTGGTGCAGATTAGATTATCTTTCACTTCCACCACCACATCAAGGAATTCTATGGATGTTTTACTGATGGTGTATGTAAGCTGCAAGTTGTAGTTATTATCGTTTAGTCTGCAGATACGTTTTTTAGCTGCCTCCTCACTGCCTTGCCATATGACGAATAAGTCGTCAATATAGCGCAGCCACTTAATGATCCTTCCTTCTTGTTCATAGTTGACCATGTTCCTCTGGATTTCTTCCTCCCACACCCCAAGAAAAAGATTCGCAAAACTTGGGGCGAAACAAGTCCCCATAGCTGTACCGAGGACTTGTCTGAACATGGTGCCATTAAACAGAAAAATGTTGTTAGATAAACAGAATTTCATCATGTCTAATAACATTCTAGTATGTTCCATATAACATATCTTTCTTTTCTTCAAATAATGGTAACAACACTGTATGCCTAAATTATGATCTATTATGGAGTACAGTGAGTTAACATCCATAGTTATGAGCTGGTAATCTTCTTCCCATTTCACATCTTTAATTTTACTCAAGAAATCTTTAGTATCCTTCGTGTATGATGGTAGGGACATTACATATTCATATACAGTAAGTATAACATATAAGTATAGATAATGAGTACAAGATATATGTATGACTTGATATGGAAAGTAGGAGTATATAGTAGGCATGGACCTCAATCTCCAATAGGTATGCTTACATAAGGTATATAATACAGGATTACATGTGTACAGTACCTTACCTATGACCAGTAACTTATTATGTTTACTAGGATATCTAAATACAATATTATTGATAGAATACAGCTTTGTACCTAATCCTCACTCTGTATCTAACACCACTCCAATATGGCCGCTTTGGCAATGGGAAAATGAGAACCACTTGTCAATAAGTCCGTTTTCTTTCAAACGTTATGTACTAAACAAGTATATATACATAGTTGTCCCGGTTTTCGGTGTGTGAGCAAGCCTGCTGCGACAGGCGAAACGCGTTATCTGAAAATAAATACCTGGTGGTGGAAGAAATCCTCTTTGTGATCGTTAAAATTATTTAATTGGAGAATTGTGAAGCCAGCGCTCCGCCGGGAAATCAACGATCTACCTGCCGAGGGCGGGGGGAGACAGTAGGAGCAAACTGGTTTTGGAATCGTAATGGAGTCTCCCGTGGCCGGCAGTTTTTGATGCACGACAATGAGAATCCATTGAAGGGGAAGGCAACATTGGAGAAACTCGAAGTGGAGGCAAAATACGGAAGGAAAACGGAAGATCTCGGTGACATCGAGGGTGCTGTAGCAGGTGAGTGCTGGCTCTGAGCTGCGGGTCGATTTGGGGGGGGGGAGGAGACGGGTCGGAGGACACGCATCGTCCCCTCTTCCACGTCTCCGTTTGCGGCGGGGACTGGACCACTCTGCAGATTTACTCCGGCACCCTCGCAACGCGAAGAATATTTCTACCGTGAATCCGTATATACGAACTCATAGTATTTATAAACCTCCTGATTTGAGAAACTGTTTTACCCTTGGATGCTTCAGGTCAACTCAATCAGCATCCGTTACCCCGAACTTGTAGGATTTATCGCTCTCGTTAAAATTAACTGCACTTCTCTGCTCCGGTGACGATAACCGGCGCAGCCTATCCATGTGAACTGTGTAAGCATTTCTTTACGACAACTAGCATTCGTTACCCCGAACCATCAGGCGAATTGCTTCTAATATTAACTGTACTCTTATCTTTCTGCTCCGGTGAAGACAACCGGCGCAGCCATATACTGTGCATTCCCAACAGTGTATCGAGCTTACACTTCCATATGAGAAGTAGAAAATAATTACTATACGGGGGCCATAGAACGAGTGATATTTCGACTTTATCTAACCATTGTGGAAAATAATAACTTGAGATCGTGCCGTAATTATCTATTGGCACGCGTTCTGTGTACAAACTGTAGCAGGAATCTCTTCACTAATAAAGAGATAAGGAGGACATATTTTTTCCACATACCACCGCAATCAGTCCTAACACAATTTTTATGTTTTGTTTTGCAACTATACGACTCATTCTATGCACAATTCATTAAATAAATAAACATACAAGGATCTATGGAGGAAGATGCTGAAAGAAGGGCAGCTGCCCAGAGCCTTTTCTCAAGAGCACCTAATAAAAGCCAAAACACTACCAAAGATGTCATCACAAAAGACAGTTCACTACAAGAGAAATTAAGAAGATATGAAAAATTTAAAAAATCGGAAACATCAAAATGGTGGGAAGCCATATCACTAGAGGATTATGTGGAAAAGGAAATGGTGCCCCGGGGTCTCAGAATCTATACAACACCCTCTTATGAATCCCCCAATCCAAGAATGCTACAGGAATGGGCAGAAAATTCAGCCCAAAGCTCTAAACAGATGCCCAAAATCCTAATAAAATATGCTTGGGAAGATAGAGATGGAATAATTAAAGAACTAAAAGCATTGGAGGAGGAACTGCATAAACATAAAGAACAAGAGGTCATTAACAAATTCATGACAGACTTGAAAAACAAACTGAAAAGATATGAAGAGGATATAAAAGCACGCAAACAGCACAAATTACATCGAGATTGCTGTGATTATGAGAGCGGAAGAATATTGACATATAGCCCAAAATATGATCATTTATATGCGAAACTGGCACAAGGGAAAACCTTAGAGGAAGTATCAGGGATACCTAGTGCAACTGAGTCAATCACAAGCAGTGATACCGAGGGAGAAACATCAGAAACAAGAAGTATGGCATCAGATGGTAATCCAGGAGGTAAACCGCAAACTAATTTTTTAGAGGATTATCGCCTCATGAGAACAGGGAGGCAAATTCCGAGGACAGTACAACCTCCAAGAACAAGAGGGAGAGGCCGAGGCCAACAGAGACGGGGAAGAGGAAGAAACGCGGAAGGAACTGGCGAAGACGACAGCGAATCAGACAGAGGATCAGGAAGAGGACGAGGACGTGGAAAAGGACCCATGGGAACCAAGATAAATGGTCCAAGGAAACAACAGTAATGGAGGAGGAGATGGTAAATAAAACGATCATTAACTTATCACATAGACCACTGAGCATGGAAGAGAAAAGAACACTCTGCTTAGGACTATCCTTTTGTCCCACTAACAACTTCAGTTATCCTGAAACCCGGATAGACCTGTACAAATTTGTCCGCAAAATGAAACTAAAAAAATGGCACAGTAACAAATGGTCAAGACCACCTGATCCTATAGTCAGTACTAATATTGAATTGAATAGCGGGGAAGATACCACTTTTGTCAACATAGGTGAGTATAACACCCTCATGACCTTGCAAGATTTGTACGATGACCCAGAGTACCCTGAGAACACTGAAACCCAAGGAATAATAACAGATTTACCAGCACGATCAGGTTTCAAACCCAAATCCATTTTTTACCCTAATTTACCTTATGACAATATTGATGCTTTCCACGAAACTGTGATGAAGGATCTCATGAACTTTCGACAACGCATCAAGAAAAATAATAGTAAGGGGATTAAGTATGGAAATTTCACTAAGAAACAATGGGAAACTGTAAAATCACTAGCAGAAGACGAAACTATAGTAATTCGACCAGCTGACAAAGGTGGAAACATCGTACTGTGGGACAGAAAAATGTACATTGAGGAGGCACACAAACAACTAAGAGATCCTAAGTTCTATGTAGAAACAGATATGGAGGGTTACAATGAAAGCATTGTTAAAATATGGAATATGCTAACTACCTGGAAAGATCAAGGAACTCTCCAATGGGAAGAATTCTGTTATATAAAAAAGATTATCCCAAACTCCCCAGCTTTTATCTCCTTCCTAAAATTCATAAAAATGCCTCCATATCACCAGGGAGACCTATTGTTTCGTCAATAGGATGTGTCTCGGAACACGTATCCAAATACGTAGATCATTTCCTTCGTGAATATGTAATGTCCCTACCATCATACACGAAGGATACTAAAGATTTCTTGAGTAAAATTAAAGATGTGAAATGGGAAGAAGATTACCAGCTCATAACTATGGATGTTAACTCACTGTACTCCATAATAGATCATAATTTAGGCATACAGTGTTGTTACCATTATTTGAAGAAAAGAAAGATATGTTATATGGAACATACTAGAATGTTATTAGACATGATGAAATTCTGTTTATCTAACAACATTTTTCTGTTTAATGGCACCATGTTCAGACAAGTCCTCGGTACAGCTATGGGGACTTGTTTCGCCCCAAGTTTTGCGAATCTTTTTCTTGGGGTGTGGGAGGAAGAAATCCAGAGGAACATGGTCAACTATGAACAAGAAAGAAGGATCATTAAGTGGCTGCGCTATATTGACGACTTATTCGTCATATGGCAAGGCAGTGAGGAGGCAGCTAAAAAACTTATCTGCAGACTAAACGATAATAACTACAACTTGCAGCTTACATACACCATCAGTAAAACATCCATAGAATTCCTTGATGTGGTGGTGGAAGTGAAAGATAATCTAATCTGCACCAAATTACACAGGAAAGATACGGCAGGGAACAGTCTTCTGCATGCCCTAAGCAGTCACCCGGAGACACTTAAATGGAGTATACCGTTCGGGAATTGCTTAGGGCAAGGAGAAACTGCAGTACCCAGGAAGACTTCCTTACAGAACAAACAACTATGATAAACAGATTCAGAGAGAGAGGATATCCAAAATGGGTACTGGACAAAGCCAAAGACAAACTTAGCAAAATCCCGAGAGAAGAGACCCTGGTGGAAAAAGCCATTAGAAGAGAAGAAAATCAATCTCGAGTCATTTTGACTTAAACTCTGAATCCCCAAAAATTTCCCAAATTCTTAATCAAAATTGGAATATTTTAACATGTGAACCCAGTCTGGCTAATACAATACCAAAGAGACCGCTTATAACATATAGGAAAGGGAGAAATCTGAAAGACATACTGATGAAAGGGGACATAACCAACTAAGCCATAAATTCACATCTTAATTTGAAAGGCTTCTTTCCCTGCGGTCATTGCAAAACTTGCCGCAATAGCCACATGTGCAAGAAATATCTTACCCCGACAGCTGAGAAAACTATAGACCAATTTCTAACATGTGGCACCAACTATGTTATCTACATTTTAGAATGCCCATGCAAACTACGATACGTAGGGAGCACAATCTTAGCAGTTAAGAAAAGAGTGATGGAACACATGAGGGCAATCAATAATAAGGACCCACACTACCCGGTGGCGCGACATTTCGCGGAATACCATTTATCAAACAGCTCGCTACTCAAATATTTTGCCATCAAGCAAATTGAGTATAACAGAAGAGGGGGCAATAGAGAGCTCCAATTGAGACAGCGGGAATCGTGGCACATTATTAATTTTCAAACAAAACATCCGGGAGGCCACAACCTGGATGAGGAATTGAGTATACACTTGCAGGAACACTGAGTAGTTTTTAATTAGGGTCAGAATATAATATTTGAGAAACTGAAGTGATGGTTGCATAGATTTGTACATATATACAGTTGCAGAACTTCTCTTTGTGATATACATGTAGAAACAATTTTTTAATCTGAATCAGTATTCTAATGTATGGCTTTTCTTTTTCTTGTTTGTTTTTTAACTACAGGAGGAAAGGAAGGGGCCGTCTCCGGTGTGGACTCGTGATTCACCCCTACCCTTTTCTTCATCATCACAGCATAGGGTGATGCAGGAGGAATCCGTAATGTACTACAGATAAGAGAACCTTTTGTTCCTAAAAATAACAAGATATGTTCATCTTTGTTGTAGTATTTGTATTTAAATGTTAGCACTTATGAGGTGATAGAAAAGCACTTATTTATTATTTCAGTTGGACTGATTTTTCTCCAGGGACGTTTGTTCATTGTCAGAAATACGGATAGTATATTACCACTGGCCCTTTTGTACTTACGGCACTATGTCGAAAGCATATACAGTAAGTATAACATATAAGTATAGATAATGAGTACAAGATATATGTATGTCTTGATATGGAAAGTAGGAGGATATAGTAGGCATGGACCTCAATCTCCAATAGGTATGCTTACATAAGGTATATAATACAGGATTACATGTGTACAGTACCTTACCTATGACCAGTAACTTATTATGTTTACTAGGATATCTAAATACAATATTATTGATAGAATACAGCTTTGTACCTAATCCTCACTCTGTATCTAACACCACTCCAATATGGCCGCTTTGGCAATGGGAAAATGAGAACCACTTGTCAATAAGTCCGTTTTCTTTCAAACGTTATGTACTAAACAAGTATATATACATAGTTGTCCCGGTTTTCGGTGTGTGAGCAAGCCTGCTGCGACAGGCGAAACGCGTTATCTGAAAATAAATACCTGGTGGTGGAAGAAATCCTCTTTGTGATCGTTAAAATTATTTAATTGGAGAATTGTGAAGCCGGCGCGCTCCGCCGGGAAATCAACGATCTACCTGCCGAGGGCGGGGGGAGACAGTAGGAGCAAACTGGTTTTGAAATATATATATATATATATATATATATATATATATATATATATATATATATATATATATATACATATACATATACATACATATATATATATATATATATATATATATACATATATCCGCATATATATATGCAAATATATATATATGCATATATATATTTACACATATATATGCAAATAAATATATATATATGCATACATATATGCAGATAAATGTGTACATACATATGTATGTGTATATATATATGTGTATATATTAGTGCATATTTATATATATCCATACATATATATATATATGCATATATATACATAGATCTATGCATATATATTTCCAAATATAAATGCATACATATATATGCATAGAAAAATATATACACACATATATGCATATATATAAATCAAAAACATACACTAATAAATACAAAACTAATAAACGATACCATTTACAAAACAAATTGCTTTAACTTTAACTAAGGCGAGACCTATTGCATTTCCAATGCTTGTTAAGAGTAGGCAGGCAGTGGTCTGTGGGACCACGGCCTGCTCTTAAAAAATACTTTTACAAACATTCACAAAGGGGAAAGCGTACCTTGGGGACCCCTTCCCATTTCCGAATGGGTTTCTACCAAATTGAATTTGGTGGTAAAATGCGAATGTTTTGCGACCGCATGTCGGTCACAAAAAATTAATACATACCACTGCTATTCGGTATTAGGAAGGGATGCCTTCAACACTCCCTCAACACACCCCTTGCTAATACTGAATCGCATACCCAAATTGCAATTCGGTAACAGGTTACCAAATCGCTATTTGGGTTTCGTACATGTCAAAATGCCTTTTTGCATTCACAAATGGGCCGATTCTGTGAGTCAGCATGTTTGCGAACTCGAAAAGGCTTCGTACATGTGGCCCATGGCTTATCTTCCCTGCCTGTAAGAGTTCTGTCCAATGTCTTCTTTTGGATGGTAGTGTGTAGAGTGCCATGGTGGTAGGTGCGGTTGCAAGCAGGGTGAGTGACAAAACACTTATCTGTGCTTGTTGGATGTAAGCAAGGTGGTCTGTCTAATCATGTCTTCTGTTTGAGTTTGCGTTTATTGCTACCTAGGCATAACAGTCATTACTGTTCCATCGTAGGCCTTTGGGTTTCTTGTATGCCCCTAGGTATCTGCATGTCAGCAACCTTGCCAGAGGGGCAGCAGAGTGCTGTGTGTGTGTTTGGACCTAAAGAGTGTAATCACAGAAGTCCCAGTAATTGAAATGGTAACATGCACAGCAGATGAGGTTGGTAACATGAGCAGGAGCTTAGCAACGTTTTAAAAGGAAGTGATAATGTCTCCCTCTGATTAATTACACCAAATGGATGAGAAAACAACTGGAAGTCCAATCAAAGCTGGCAACCTGAACAGAACCTAAAGAACCTTATTATGGCCTAGAATTTCACTATTCCTCCTAGGCTGAAAGAAGCCAGGGCTTGGCCTGGCTTCTTTCAGCCTAGGAGAAATAGTGGAATTCAACCTCAAGGTCCTTTCATTTTCTCAACAGCTTCCAGAGGGCTTCAGGAGGTCTAGGTGGGCGAGCCCTAATCTGGTCCTGGCTCAACCCCTACCTTGGCCGGCACCCAAGTGGCAGCGCATCTGAGGTTTAGACACGGTTGACATATGCAGTTAGTCCTATTCCTGAAAATACTCATCTGTACTAAAAGAATGTCAGAGCACTACTGTTCTTTTTTGCCAAGCATCAATTTGCATAACTGCATCAGTGTGCCATGCTACCCTGACATGAGAACCTGTTCTGGGGCCAAGGGGCAAGCATGGTTTGCTTGGCCCAAACCCTGGAAGTATGGGGCTTTTACCACTGATGTCTCCTCGCCTAACCATCTTTAGCACTGCAAACTGGGTGCCTACTACACTCTCTTTCCACTTGACTCTGAGGGTAGTGAGGACAAGGAGTCCAAGTCTTCTCAAGCAGGTTTTGTGGGGTAGAGTCTAAGAATGCAAACAGTCAAACAAAATTCATAATAAATACTGTCCAGCCCAGTGATATTCTTTGCAAAAAAGAGAATTACTTTAATCACACACCAAAACATAATAGTACAGATGTGAAAAGTAAATCAGCTACAAGGTTCTAAGACAAGTGCTACGGGGTTCTAAACACACAGAAATATTGAGGAGTAAATCTGGCACAGATGAGAACTCACAGCGAGCAAACTCCCTGAGTGAGCTTTAAGGTGTAGTAAGGAGTTTGTAGGGTTAAAGGAAGGCTAAAGGTAAGGGGTAGTTAGGGGATTTTAGGGTTCACAGAAGGGAAACATTAAGGTGTAGTAAGGCACTTTTCGGGTTCAGGGAAGGCTAGCATCATTTGGTAGGGGTTTTAGGGTTCAGGAATGAGAAGCCATTAAGGGGTAGTAAGGGGTGTATAGTGTTCAATGGATGTTAGGATTAAAGGGTAGTAAGCATTTTTTAGGATTAAGGGAAGAGTAGTGCTAAGTGATAGTAAGGGTTGTAGGATTCAGGGATGAGAAGTTTTAAAGGGTAGTAACTTTTTTGGGTTCAGGGAAGGGTAGCATTAAGGGGTAGTAAAGGTTTTAGGGGTGCAGGGAAGGGCGGTGTTAAGGAATAATAAGGGCTTTTTATGGTGAGGGAAGGGTGAAGTTAAGCGGTAGTAGGGGGTTTTAGGGTTCAGGGATGGGGAGGTGGTAAGGAGCAGCAAGGGGATTTAGGGTTCAGGGATGGATAGCATTAAGGGGTACTTTCAAGGAAGGGTAGCATTAAGGAGTAGTGCTAGGTTTTTAGAGTTCGAATTTGGGTAACTCCAAGGTGTGATAAGGGGTTTAGGGTTCAGGGATGAATACTGCTAAGGTGTAGTAAGGGGTTTTAGGGCTGAGGGAAGGGTAGCATTAAGTGGTAGTAAGGGGTGTTCATGGATGGGTAGCATTAAGAAACAGGAAGGAATTTTTAGGCTTCATGGAAGGGTACCATCAAAGAGTAGAAAGGGTTTTTAGGGTTTGGGGATGTTTAGAGTTAAATGGTAGTAAGGGGTTTTTAGGCTTCAGGGATAGGTAAGGGTAGGGGTAGGGGGTGGTAAGGGATTTTAGCATTCAGGGATCCTTGGTTTTAAGGTGCAGCAAGGTTTTTTGGGGTTCATACAGGTATAGCTTTAAGGTATTTTTAGAGTTTATGGATGTGTAACATACACAGGGTTTAAGGGGTCAGAAAGGTTAGGTTTAAACAGTAGTAGGAGTTGTTTAGGGTACAGGGAAGGTTAGCATTAAGGGTTAGTAAGGAGTTTGTTGGGTTCAGGGAAGGGTAGCGTTAAAGAGTAGTAAGGGGTTTTTAAGGTTCAGGCAGGAATAATTTAAAATGACAGTATATTGAATAGGTTAATTTAAAATAGAAGTAAGTTAAATATATTGGTTTTGTAGTTTTTAAAAATTAAATACTAAATTAAAATTATTAAATTAACTTTTTGGAATTGAAATATATAGAGTTAGAAAAAATGTATACAATGTTACCTGTAAATTATAGGTACCACAGATGTAAACAAATGCTAAGTAAAGGTATTCCTGATGTACATACCTTGATGGAATGGCTTCCAATGTTAAGGTTGACCATGGGCTGGAATGTTGCGAGAGTAATAATCCAAAGGGAGCAAAAGAGCTTAAAAAAATGCTACATTCAAGTCAAGGAATCTGAGTGTAGGGACATGAAGTCACGTAGGGTGGTGAGATTTGATGGGTATTTGCAAGCTTGGTTGTTTTCTGGCTTTATTGTTTAAGACCTTCTAGTTCAATATCGGCGATGCTGGTGCCCAGTGGAACTCCTTCAGTATTGATTTTATGAGACACCTGAAGTTGTCATTTAAGATTAGTCTTGCAGCAGAGTTCTGAAGAATGTGGAGCTCCTTTAGGCTAGTTGACTTTATACCTTCAAGGGGCATTGCATTAATTTAGTGTAGTCATTACTAGTTCTGGGGTACTGTCATTATATCAGCCTTAGAGCAGTGGCAGCTGCCTCAGAACGGGGGTGGTGGGCGGGGGGGAAGAATTTTTTTTAAAATAAACGTACCTTCGCCACCGCTGCACACCTCTGCTTAGTCCTCACTCTGCAAACAGCACCGGAATTACTGAGGTTCCCGGACTCTCCCAGCCAATCACAAAACTGCATGAGCAGCATCGTGATTGGTCTGAGCGGCCTGTTTGACCGCTCAGACAGTGTCTGGGAGCCTGGGCATGTTCTTCACGGGGCTGTGCAACACAGCCAGGTGGAGAACATGGTTAGTGTGCATGACTGTTTGGCCGGCCCAAGAGGTTAACCACTCCTGCTCCCTCTGACGGCGGCAAGCCCAGCCCCTCCCCCGCCCTAACATGGCTTTGAGTGGCACAAAAAAATAAAATGATAATAACGTCTTATTATTATTATTATTATTTTTTTTTTGCACTGCTCAAAGAGCAGTGGGACGACGCTCCTCCGCCTTAGCAGAGGAGCCGCCACTGCTTTAGAGAGGAAGTGTTTCGGGTTATAGATTCAATACAGGGAGCAGTTTCCTGTGGTGATTATTCTGTTTATTGCAACATTACATTATAGCTGGAAATTGATGGTTCAATGGTAATTCCAAGGTTTTTTACTTTTTGGTAAGTGAGAATGTTGTGGTGTAGGATCCAGTGTTTGGGGTTGTCAGCTTATAAGAGGTTTAGGATGTGGGAGATCCAAGAATCAGGAATTCTGTTTCAGTCTCCTTTAGGCAGGAGGTGTTTTCATTCTCCTGTGTTTGAATTAAGTTGAATATGTCAGAGGTTTGTTGATGTATCTTTGCAATGTGGAAAATGAAGCAGAGTTGTTTATTGTCGGTATCGATGTGAAATCCAGTGCTGGAGTTTTATGATATGTTTTCTAGAGATTGCATGTATATAGCCTAGAGCCAGAGAAAGTAGGGACCACTGAGGAACTCTGTATGCACAATGGAGCAGGAGCGAAAAGGCAATCTTGACATATTTAAAAGGTTTTGTTTTGTAGAAATCATTGGCACCAGTGGATGACTTGGGGCAATGCCCTGGTGACGGATCCTGAATGATCTATGAGAACTGAGTCCTAAAGGTTGTTGAAAGATGCTCCTAAATCCGGAAAGAGTGAGAGACCTCGACCATGCTAGTCATCAGTTTGTAGCCGATCGTAATGACAGACCATGGGAGTTTCACATGGCAAAAACCGGGTTGAAATGGGCCTTGGCTGATGTAAACATTCTGACATTTGGTTGGTGACCTGCGTTTCAATGATCTTCGCCTTAAAAGTGGAAGTTTCTATTGGGTGATTGTTGGCAGTTAGTTTTGGGTCGAAGGTGGGTTTCTTCAGTCTGGGTTTGATACATACTAGTTCTGAGCTGTCAGGTACTTGGAGAAGATTTAACAATGGCTTCAGCGTGTAGTCTTCATGTGGTGAGGATGGCAGCAGCCTGGTAAATGTTTGATCTGAAATGGATTTATAAATATCCTTGGAGATCACTGGGGTGAGGAAGAAGTGAGGGGGTTGGCGATGGTGGTCGACATGTTCTTGTGTGGAGAGAATTTTTGAGCCTGAAAGTAAAACTGACATTTAGGAGGCTAATTCACAAATAACACAATTGCTCTCAAACATAATGGCCACTGATCAGTACTTTGTGAACAATTGACAAAAGGAAGCAGAAATGAAACTACTTGTGTATGTGTGAACTAAACAAGGGTATATTAGTCACAATGTTAATAACACACCCTCACAATTTGGTGCTTAAAAGTAGAAAATGTTGGTAGAAATTAGGAACTTGCTATCATTGTATGCACTATGAGCTTAGTCGTTGCAAGAACTTCCCTCTAGTGAGTGAAACCATAAATCATCCAATTCTGGATAATGCCAACTGAGAGCACTTCTGCGGTATGTCCATGCAAATACAACTTGTGAACCAAATGAAAATATAATATTAAGATTTCATGACCAAGAATTGCTTAGGATTCTGAAACTGGTTTATATGGTATTGGTAACACACGTCTTGCCTCTTGTTGTTTCTGTTGGGGGTTGCAGGAATGAGTTCATCATTAGGAATTGTCTTAATCGTGACTCCACTGCTCAAATCCATTTTGTAACTCTCTGCAGACCGCTTTCCTTCCCTGTGCCTCAGCACCCTAATTCATCAAAACTGGGAGTGCCTAGAAACAGGCTAACTCAGGTTAAGGACAGTATAAATATCTGGGTATGTCAATCATTGACATACCAAGGACCTGTGGTGGATATTCTAATATACTTTCAGAGGGCACAAATATGTTTTTGATGGTAAACATAGCACATTGCCTGCAAGGGCTATAAAGAGGGCAGAGTTGTGTTGCTGGGACTAGACACCAGCACAGAAGTGCTACCAGAAACGCCTCCATTGTTGAACTGGTTGCTCATGGCAGTTCATATTTATTCCTATCTCGTAATAAGAGTATGGATTTTGATAGTAGAACCCAAGCGCACATGTCGTCCCCAAAGTGAATGGGTCCTTAGCTCTTCTTGAGACGAAAGCGTTTCCATCCCTTTTTAGCTTTGTAAATGAGTCCCCTTGAGTAGCCAGACATGTACAATTGTAGGGCCAAACCTCTGTGCCATAGGGTCTCACTCGGGAGATCGCACAAGGCTGATACATGTCTGGGGGGGTTGCTTGTGTCCTGGCTCAGGGTGGAATGGCCTTGCAGTTCAGGCTGCTCTGTCCCTTTTGAGGTCGTGCCATGAATGATTTGCATATGGTGCTCTCTAAATGTATTGGCAAAGACGAGCCAAAGTGAGTGGAATGAAATGCGCCCAGTGTGGTGACAAGTATTTTAGGTTGATTCAGGAATCTCCGTTTCTTGCCTCTTGTTTTAATGAGAGCCCCGACGGGGATCCTGAACTCACTGTACTCCAGGGACTTGTGCTGCATGACATGAGCCAGGGAAAGGTAGTGACGTCAGCCCGCCCCAAGCGGCTGGGGGGGGAGGGGGCAGGGGGCTGGGCGGGGCATCACTGTGAGCTAAGTGCCCAATGGAGACAGGTCGTAAGGTCTGGGGGTTGCCCTAGGCTGGGGTTTCCCCACTTCTAGTTAAGGTTGGCAGGGCCGTTTCTGCCATTAGGCAAGACTAGGCGGCCGCCTAGGGCGGCAAAAGGGGGAAGGCGGCAAAAAAAAGCGGGCAGCAGCACCTGTGAGTGGAGTGCAAGCGCACCTGCTTGTACATGCTGCGCGCACCCTAGCTAGTGGTGTGTGGAGCGGGCAGGCGGTACACACTACCAGTGTATGTGTGGGTCCCCAGGGCCGTCAATCTTGTAGCACGGGATAGCGCTACCAATGACAATGACGGCCCTGGGCATCATTTCTGGCCAATCCCCGAGCGGTGCTTCAGCAGCCAGTGACGGTGACGCGCACCACCCTCTCTCTCGGCACGCGGGGGACGGACTGAGGCCAGCACGAGTCTGCAAACAGCACATCCGGGGTCTGTTCCGCATCCCACATAGAGGAGCGCGTGGACTCGTGGACGTGACTTTCACCCGAGCACAGGTGAGTCACCGCAGTCAGTGAGCGAAGCTATGTTCCGAATGCGCAGGCTTGCGAACGTGTAAAATATTCCGGATGTAATATTGTAAAAGAGGCCTGTGAGTCTCACAGCTCGTCCTCACGGCCCCAGAGACGGGCGCACAACAGAGCCGGCACTGAAGGGTAAACTTGTCTGCCCTCACTTCCCAGAGAAATCTATTTCTTTTGTTTCCGTGGGTCATAAATCATTTGCACTTCACATGAGCCTCAAAGACCCTGAACGATCAATTTAAGGGTGAAACTAGCCACACGCTCCAAACTTCATTTTATTAAAGATAGTCCATGAGAGTGGCTTTAGGCAGACTGGCGTTATTCATAGATCACTAATTGTCACGTGTTGCTTCGAGTAGGTCGCTCAGCTGAAAGTTACGGAGACTTGCCCTTGAGAAGGAGGCCAATAATTGTTTTAAGAGAATTACCCTCGGGTATGTCAGAGGCGTGACAACTGCAAATTATCTCGGCGCTGTGATGTATTGTACCAGGCTATGTTGAGAAACTGAAGAATGTTCTGATTTAAAGGCGTCTGAATAAATTGGGACCATTCAATTTTCCTCTGTCATTCATTCACTATATTGCGATGGCAAAAACAATGAGATACATTTAAAAAATGCACAAAAAACGTAATAAAGAAAATCATTGAAAGCTGCTGCAAACCTGCAAGAGCTGTGTGTCCTTAATGAGCAATGGCGTAACGAAATATAATGGGCCCCCTGCAGAAAGTGAAAAGGGGCCCTTGAGTCTCCCATATCGCACAGCTATTCATTGGCCTTGGGCTTAATGGGGGCCTTTGAAGGGTTGGGATCCCCATTTCGCCGCAGGGGTTGCAGGGGTTGCAGGGGCTTGCGTAACGCCACTGTTAATGAGTATGTTCTTGTTTTTGTTCCGCATTTTATATTTAAAAAATTCTCTTTTTTCAGCGCCACTTCTTGCTTATTGGAATAGGAAATCATTCTATAAAGAATATAGGAATATGTTGTTACATTTTCTTTGTAGAACCCTCAATCACCACAATTGCCATCTACGGAATGTATTAACCCTACAAACTAACTCTGAGTTCCAAGGGGTAGCATGCCACCAGAGGGATATGGATGTTGGCGCGGGTTTTTATATCTAATGCATTAATTCTTCTAGCCTGGATGATGGGGGGAGAGAGTGATGGTAGTAAAGGGGAGGGGGCGGCATTTTTCAATTCTCGCCTAGGGCGGCAAAACACCTAGAAACGGCCCTGAAGGTTGGCGAACTGTAAATTTCAAGGGCTTTTCCCCACAGATCCGAGATTTCCCTCCCTCTAATTTGGGCGGGAAAGCGTGAGTGTGGCGGAATGTTCACCGGCTCTGACTCACTGTAATGACCCCCTCTATCTCCTTTGCACCTCAAGTTGCGTAGTTTGTACCTCACCTTGTCTAATACTTAGCTCTCGAAGTTACCACATGCGTTTTGAAGTTTCGTAAATACCAATGTAAGCAATTTTTCAAGCAGATAAATGGGGTCTGAGTATAAATTCATGGTACTGGGGTAATAGTAAAATCGGGTGCGATTTTTCCCTTAATGTGTGGTAAATCCACACCAGTACTGTGCACTTGTGAGTAAAGCCCCATTGAATGTGGAATTACCATGTGGAACTAATTTTTCTGGAGTAAAACCACACAGCATTCCCCATTCCATGGGGTTTTGATCCTTACATTTAGCTCCAGCCCTGAGCGAGTGGTAATGTATGCGATGGCCTGAGGATGGAGGTAGGGTTGACACAGGGGGGCGTGGGGGTGTAGGGAAGGGTAAGGTTTTTAATGGCAGTCATTCCCAGGGTAAACAAAATAGGAAATGACGTTTGCCACATTCAAAACCCATATGAAATTATTCCGGTCGGAATTACCGACTGAAAAATGGGGTATGGTTATTCCACACCTGGAACAACAAGGTATGGAAAAAACCTACCAACTCTGAGTCTTGTGGAGCGAAATTCCATGCAGTAATTTTCCTCCATCTGACTCAGAATCGATACCAGGGAGGGATACAAGTCTTTACCGAAAGTGCTTGAACTGAACTGAAAATGCACTCATGTCATTTGATGGCCTGTATTGCATTGTGGGAAAATCTAAGCACCACGTCACCAAGTCTGCTTCTGAAAAGGAGTTGAGTTAGAAGCTGTTCTTTAAAAGTGGCTGTAATGCATGTGTCAGACCTAACAGGCCCAAAGAAAAGGTTACTGATTTGGGGACTAAGCTCAGGTAAATACCTTTTGCAAAGGAGAAGTCTTAGCTGGATGCCATTCAGCTTTAGAATACTACTTATGATTCATAGGGGAGATTCGAAAGGATTAAACTAATGAAGCCATGTGCTGCAAAAGCACTTTTTCACCAGCATCGACGCCGACTGGCAGGCCTAAGTGCTTCCTCAGCCCTTGCCTAACAGGCGTATGACACATTCTTGGAATGCATGTCTCATCTTAATTTTAACCCCCACCCCTCCCTCACCCGCTACAGTATGTGAATGGGTCTGACAGCTGTGTCTTCTGCTGAGAATAGCATACATTAATGCTACATCAGCCGGCCTCCTCTCCTCTGCAACCATAGAGTTTTGAGAGGGCCTCCAAGTGCTTAAAGCCAAAGATCTGGGTGGACTTTAAGAGCCTGCGCACGAACCGAGCCCTGGAAATAGCTGGGCGTTGGCATCTAAATTATGTGAAAATATGGCAGTCTTTTTAAAATTAAAACGGTATTTCGTTAACATACAGAAGCATTTCACATTAATACATCAGGGGCCACATGTATCAAACAATTTTTCATTCGCAAACGGTGCGAATCAGTCATTTCAGCCGTTTGCGGATGCAAAATAGCCATTTAAGATGTATGAAAGGCTTTGTAGTCGCAATTTTAGGTAATCGCAACATTAGCGATTACCTAAAATTGCGACTACAAATAGGGAATTGCAATTTGCGATTCCTTTAGCACATGTACCAAGCATTTTCTAAATGCAAATTGTGCAGTTAGGAAAATGCTATTACCGTGGACTCAAAGTTGATGGTAACCATGTGCAAATTTTTAAAAATGCACAAAATGCATTTTTCATAGAGGCAAGTAGCACACACATGCCCCTATCGCATGTGTGAGCTTTACATGTGCATATTTTGTTTTTTTGGGGTGCTTCAGGGGGACCCTTAGGCCCCCGGGCCCCCTTGGCTTTACATTAGCTAATTTGCGATGACCAAATAGGTAATCGCAAATTAGCTATTGCAAAACCGTTCGCACCGAACGGAGTAGTATTACCTAATACCGATTACTTATTTACCGAATCACTATTTCATAATATTAAGGAATCGCTAAATCTTTGGCAATTCCTTACATACATAGCATTTTGCGATTACCAAATAGCGATCCGGTAAAAATCGCTATTTGGTAATCGCAAAATTCTTTTTGATACATGTGGCCCCAGATTACTTTTGTACAGTGCATACCCTCGGCTCACTTATTGGAAGGCTCTCTCATAAGTGATAACAAAGAAAAAAAGAGACTCTATATAATAAAATATTTGTCTAGGATCAAACAATTTTGTCAAGCAGGAAAGTCAGGGTTAATCGCAGGTTTTCTGGATTCATATTATGCAATTCACCCAGTAGGTGGCTCCCTCTTTTTCTCCTTTTTAACACCAAGAGTTTAGGCTTTGTTTTTACTCCTTAGCATATGAAGGTAGAGTGTGGGCAGGCAGAAGCCACAATTAACGTTCTGTGGGTTTTGGGCTTGAGAGTCAAAGAGGACCTTGAGTTGAGCCAGAACCAGTCCTCTGGCTTGAGCCAGCCATGAGCATTAAGTGGCTCGCCCACCTCTCCCATAACTTGGCCACATTGCAGGCAGCTCTGATGGGTTTAAAAGCCAGGTTTTTAAATCTTTCAGAAACTGAACTAGACATCACTCAAGTTGCATCATAGAATTCCAGGCCAGATGTATAAATAACTGCTCAGAAAATACAGTTCGCAAATTGCAACTAATATGTTTGCAATCATTAAAGGACTTTACGAACTGACCTATGTATTAATAGGTTGATTTATGAAATTTTGAGTCATAGAGGGTCACAATCGAACCTCCCTGGTGAATATTAATGAGGTAGAGCACAAATGGGACTCCCTACAATTGGAGACCACCACGGGGTGGGAGGCCTGCTGGGGTCCGCAGACCACCATGCCTGTGATCACTTTTATATGAAGCAATTATTTTTAAATGTAGCCCATTTACCTTAAATTAAACAGGGTTGCGTTTCAAAAGAAAATCTTTCTTTTTTGTTTGTTTGACCTCTGCCTATTAATTAACCTTTTTTTACTTTACAAAGTGGAAGGGGTCACTAGCTCCTCACAGAACCCACACACATCGGCCGACACACACTGAACCCCATCTTCTCCACCGTCAGCTATGTCAACTTCAACTCAACCTCACTCTCACATGGGCCGCCCTCTCCAACTTCCAAATCAACACATAGTAGATGAATGCACTCACTAACAACAGCCCACCCAGCCGCAGCTGGAGCAAAATCGTGGAATCAGCAACCTCAACGCCTTCCATACGGACCTACCCAACCTTGTGAACCACATCAACAAGGATATTGACAACTTTAACAACTGGCTCAAGAACTGCACAGACTCCCTTGCACCCATCAAACTCAACAAACAGAGAAGATCAAACAAACAAGTCAGCTGCTACACAAAGGACCTCCAGGACTCCAAAAGACACAGCAAACAGCTAGAGAGAATGTGGACGACTGGCCATGAAGAAACCAACATAACCACTATCAAGGTTGTACTCAGACAATACCTCCATCAACTAAGAGAAACCAAGAGAAAAGCGCTAGCTGAACACATCGGAGGGAGCTCTAACAGCAGTAAAGAAATCTTCTCATTCATCAAAGATTTCACTCACCCACATCCTGAACCCCACCATCCCCTCTGCCACCTTTCTGGAAGCCTGGAAGCATGTAGCAGTCAACGCCCTCCTTAAGAAATCTTCAGCTGATCTAAGCCAACTGGCCAACTTCTAGCCTGCCTCCCTGCTTCCCTACCTAGCGAAAGTAATCGAAAAGGCCATCAACAAACAACTGACAAGCCACCTCGAGCTCCACCACCTACTGGTCAACACCCAATCAGGTTTCAGAAAGAACCACAGCACAGAAACCACACTCATTGCAGCCACTGACGATATCAGGACCATCCTTGACTGAGGAGAAACAGCTGCCCTCATCCTGCTCCTCTCTGCAGCATTTGACACAGTCTCCCACAACACACTCATCAGAAGACTCCACGAGTGCAGTATCCAAGGACCAGTGCTCACCTGGATCTGCTCCTTCCTCACAGGAAGAACACAGAGAGTCACACTGCCACCTTTCACACCAGAGGCCAAGAAACGTGTATGCAGAGTCCCCCAGGGTTCATCCCTCAGCCTGACCCTGTTCAATGTCTACATGGCTCCACTCACCAACATCATTAGGTCTCAAGGCATCACTATCATCTCCTATGCAGACCACACCCAATTCATCCCCTCATTGATGGACAAGACACCCACCACCAGAACCAACTACACCAACTACATGACCATGGAAGTGGAATGGATGAGAACCAACTGCTTGAAACTGAACTCCGACAATACTGAAGTACTGGTCTTTGGAAACAAGAAATCCCTGTGGGATGCCACCTAATGGCCGACAGAACTGGGACTCACAGCAACACCATCAAGCACACCAGAAATCTGGGGAACACCATGGACGACAAGCTGAACATGATGGTACGTGTCAACACTGTGAGCTCTGCTTACCTCCACATCCTACTCGTGCTACGACAAATCTTCAAGTGGCTTCCACAGAACACCAGATAAACCGTCATGCAAGCACTCAACACAAGCTGACTCAACTACTGCAACGTACTGAACACTGGAATTTCCAAGCAACTCCTAAACAGACCATCCAGAGTGCCGCCGCAAGACTCATACTCAACCTTTCTCGTGCACCCACCTCGCACATCGCACCTCACCTTGCCTCAGGAAGTTCCATTGGCTCCCCATTCACAAATGCAGCCAATTCAAACACCTCACTCACACCTTTAAAGCCCTACACAACACGGGACCCGCAAGCCTCAACAGCTGCATACCCTTTCACAGCCCATGAAGACACCTACTCTCATCCTCACTCTCACTCACACACACCCATTGTAACTAGGTCATTTCTGTGGTTCTTCTCTGGCAGCAGCCCAGATGGGAGGAGGGCAGTCATTAACCTACATGGATTTTTAGGTCTGGCTTGACAGTGCAACTGTCACCTGACCTTTTAGCCTACACCAATATTATTCTACAGTTATTTGTTTCCACACAAATACATATCCACCCTGTGCTACCTAATTGTAATGCTTAACATTGCCATATGCAAAAAGAACAAATGATGGACGGAATGCTGAACAATGCAAACATTCACCCCCAGTCACAATGTTCTGGGTTTAATCCATCGTTCTTTTGCTCACCACGCCACCCCAGTTTGGACGCAGCTATATGCAAATCAGTCTTGACCCTGCTCCTCATTGGAACAGTCCAGCCGGAACTGCTAAGCCAGTTCCTCCCTGGATTTAACCCAGATCTCTTGACTGGGGGTGAATGTATGATTTACTCAGCATTCCATCATTTGTTTATGTAGCACTTTTCATCCTAAGTGGTATGGGTATGCCCAGACGTGGGTCCCTTGCTCACTGTGCCACTGGATTTAAGCTAGCCTGGCTGATGTGGGGTAATACCCCGATTCTGGTTCCAGGATGCTTGTTTCCGGTCTAGTGAGGACCTGGCTTGGCAGTTTGGGATGGACTGTTCTCATGAGGAGCAGGGTCAAGACTGATTTGCATATGGCTGGGTCTAAACTGGGGTGGCATGGTGAACAAAAGAACGATGGATTTAACCCAGATCTCTTGACTGGGGGTGAATGTATGATTTATTCAGTATTCCGTCCATCATTTGTTTGCGTATCACATTACCATACAGCATCCATTTAAAGCCAGACCTATTAGGTTTGCCATTCCTTGTTTAATTTAACTTGGATGCATGAACGGCTTTGTGGACCCACCTGGACTCAAACTTGTAACCTTCACGTCAGACACAGATCCCTTCAGTGGCTGCACTAGTGATACAAGCTTGTCTTTGACCCTGTGCAGCCTTCTGACAGACACATAACTAGCCCCCACTGCATGCTCCAAACAAGCAGAAATATATTTGTATTGTTTTTGTTGAAAGGATAATACATTGTGTAAGCCAACGTGAATCCAACTTGAGATCTGAATGTGATTTTGTTCATGCCACTCCGTGTTCTGCATAGCACAGGAGGTTATGCCAAGCAATATTCTCAGAGCGGCTACTGGGCATGCGCAAAAGCTCTGAAGACACCAGGTAGTGTCACATTTGCATAGCGCCATCTCTTTTCTCTCACACACTGGTTCTCACCTCGCTTTCCTGTCATCCAGGGGCGTCATGAATTGGCAGCTACAGCGGTGGTTGGGCTCTTTATGAACCTCTTCTCTCTGCAGCTCGGCAGAAAAAAACTCATAATTAACTCTAGGAAGGACTACAGAGTCAGAAGGGCAAGCAGGAACTAGGAAGAATGAAAGATCGGTAAAGAGAAAGAAGGAAAGAATACTGAATGGAAGTAAGGGTTAAAGGAAGGAAAGAGGGAAGGATGAATGAGTGGGAGGATGAATGAATGGAAAGATGAACGAGTGGGAGGATGAATTTTGGGTAGATGGATGAATGGGAGAAAGAATGAGTGTATGGATAGGTGAACAGACAGGTGAAAGGATGGTGAAGTAAAAGGATGGATGAATGGGTAAATGGATGAGTGAATGGATGAGTGAATGGATAGACGGATGGACAACTGAAAGGGTGGGAAAGTGGATGGATGAGTGAAAGAATGAGTGAATGGATAGGTGAACAGACAGGTGAAACAATGAGCAGCCGGATGGATGGATGAAAGAATAAGTGGATGGATGGGTGAAAGAATAAGTGGATGGATGGGTGAAAGAATGAGTGAATGGATAGACAGATGAATGGATGAGTGAGTGAATGGATAGGTGGGTGGACAGGTGGAAAGATGACAGAGTAAATGGATGGATGAGTGAATAGATCAGTGGATGGACATGTGAAAGGATGGCAGAGTATAGGGATGGATAGGTGGAGGGACAGGTGAAAGGATGGTAGAGTAAAGGAATGGATGGATCAATGGATGGATGGATGGCACAGTGGCTAGATGGAAGGCAGAGTGGATAGATGGATGGATGGCAGAGTGGATGATTGATGGAATGGAAAAAGATCGAATGTTGGATGCACAAAATGAATGCATGTAAGATCGTATAGGTGAAATAGTGGACATCAGAAGGTGGATGGAAGGGGGAAAGGGTGAATAGATAGATGCTTGGAAGGAAGAGACGGGGGAGCTCGTCTAGGAGGGGTCGGCTCGCTTGCTTCGCCTGCTTTGTGTCATCAAAGCTTTTATTTCAAAGTGGTGGATACTTTAATTTTCTGACTACTCCCTTGTCGTCCTCGCCGATTTAATTCCTGCGTTTCTTGTCTGCCCCAAAGAGAAAGTAAATGTATTAGACGCTCCGGAAACCCACAGATGTGTGCAAAATGCAGAAGGTCACGATGACTAGTTACTTGGGCACCATCTGCGTCTGCTGCGTCGTTTAAGGGAATGAGGAAGTCGGACAGGAATTCAGATTGTATTGCCAGTCAATCTGTTCCCCCTGCTTAGCTGTAAGGGTGTGCAGCACTGACTGACCACTAATTTAATATTAAGTCAAGGCAGTGGGAATGAAAGTAATGTTGTACAGATACATTAAAAGGGGCTTTTTTTAATGAAAAGAGCAACGTCTTCTTGCCTTAAGCAGGGACAAGGGCGTTTTTGATGAATCGCAACATTTACATTTCCTACATTTGATTACCAAACGGATGTACAAGAAACAGAGTTTTGGAACCGAATTACTAGCTGCCAGTCATTTTGTGAGGTAATACTGCATCCCATAAATACGAATGCTACAGGGTTCGATATTGCCGCATCTTTCAAAAATCTTCTGTTATGAATGATTCATTCAGGGAGGGAATTTGGCATTTTGGCTTGAGCTGCCGAGCTTAGAGCCGGGAACGGGGGTGGGGTTGGGTGGATGTAAAGGAGCGGGGGGGAGGGGGAGAGTTGTTGAGGCACGTTCGGATCAAGGCCACGGACGGTTCAACATCCTGTGAGACCTGGCAAATCACTTCATCTCCCCATTGCTACGTATTTTGGTGCTCATGTAAAGCACTCTAATGCCCTCGGGCCGAGCTTGCGCTTTATAAAGCTGCAAAAAAAGGTAGATGAAAAAAATCATAACTTGCGGAATTACAGTTTTACACAAGTCCTATATGTTTTGGCTTTTCCCATGCAGTTTTCCCCTTTTACATTTCGCCATTTTGTTCCTGGTGAAGGGATTCAGCATGAGTTGCCTGAACTTTTATGAGGTAATACAAATATCAGTATCGCAGGGTGCAGTATTACAGATTATTCCGACTTTTATGGGGTGGAATGAAGCAAAACATGCAGAATCAAAGTTTTGCACACTGATTCCTAGATGTTTTGCCTCGTTACATGCAATTTTTCCCATTTGTCAAATTTCACTATGAATTTAGTGAGAAAAGGAGAGCAGGGAAAATTCACCAATATGCAGTTTTCTCATACAATTTGTAGTTCTGACTTGTAGAGATGCTCGTGTTTCTCCCTGAATTGGGATTATGATGGGGCTTTGAATGAGGACCATATTGATGAGGACAGGCCACGTAATAATAAGGACCACCCATCTCTAGCACTGCCCAGTGCTCAGCCTTGTTCCATTTGCTTCCCAGTTTGGAGAAAAGCGTTTTTTGGATTACCAATAACTTTGACGCCATTTGACGAATCTCCACGAAATTTTCAAAACTCGTATGCAACTGAGTTCAGCTGCTGTGATGACAATTTCGCTGTGAATCGTCAAGTCGGAGCCAAGAAAAAGTCAGTGTCCAAAAACACGTTTCCCCCATGCAATCCATAGGGATTTTTGACCCAACTGCAACCTGAACCGCTGGATGGAATTACACCTAATTTGGCAGAAAGCTAGCTCTTGGTCCAGCAAGAGCCCTTTTTGTGATTTGGTGTAAATCCGTTCAGTACCTGTGGAGTTATTCAACAAAAAAGAAAATTGTATGTCTAGGCACGCAAATCCTCGGCAGATCCACGGCGGTGGATCCGCAGATCCATGCGCCAACAGCAATGCCACGATTGGCTGGCCGCAACTGGACCGGAAGGTTGCTCTCACCAGTTTAAGTAGCAGGAAACGGCCCAGGGGCCTCAAAATTTATTTACAAAGAGATTAAAGGGGTCAGGGTAGAGGTACCCTGACCCCATGGGTGTATTAGATGGGTCACAGAGGGACCTATGTTGGGAAAGAAATTGCCTTAAACTTTTTTTCCCCATCTGCAGGGCTCTGCGAATCTTCTGTAGTGCTCAGCAAGCACTAACACACCCATTCAGATAACCACACAAGCACTCTCACACCCACTCACAGATCTATGCAGGCATTCACACACCCAATCACAGACTCATGCAGGCACTCACAGACCCACTGGCAGACTCGCATAGGCACTCACACACCCACTCACAGAGCCACACAGGCACTCACAGGCCCACTCATAGACCCATGCAGTCACTCACACAACTACTCCAGACCCATGCAGGCACTCACACATCTACTCACAGACCCACACAAACATCCACACACCCACTCACACCCCCCCTCACAGATCCAAACAGGCACTCTGACACCCACTCAAAAACCCACACAGACACTCACACACACACTCACAGACCCACTCACATATTCACTCACCCACTCACAGACCCACACAGGCACTGACAAACCCACTCACACACCCACTCATACACTCACACACCCACTCACAAACCCACACAGACACTCATACACCCACTCACAATCCCACACAGACACTCACACACCCACTCACAGACCCACTCATACACCCACACTCCCGCACTCACTCACCAACCCACACAGACACTCTCACAAATTCACACAGACACTCACACACAGACAGTCACACAACCCACTCACAGACCCGCTCAAACACACACTCACAGACCCACACAGACACTCATGCACCTTCTCACAAATCCATACAGATACTCACACACCCACTCACAAACTCACACAGACACTCACATACCCACACAGACACTCACACACCCACTCACAAACCCACACTGTTACTCAGACACACACTCACACAGCCATACAACTACTCACAAACCAACTCATACACCCATACAACTACTCACATGCCACACAGGTACTCACACAGCCATTGACCCGCTGAGAAAAGCACTCCACACCCACTCACACTCTGACAGAGCTACTCACACACCCACTCACATGCCCACACAGTTACACACACACCTACTACCCCGTCACACCCCACTAATATACCCGGAGCTACTCACACACACTCACTCACACATGCATACAACCACTGACACACCCAGTCGCACACCCATACAACCACTCACACACTGATTCATATACCCATATTACCACTCACACACCCAGTCACACACTCACAGACCCACTCACACACCTATCTAGTCTGTGACACACCTACTCACACAACTAAACACCTAATGACTCATCCAGTCATGCACTCAAACACTCACCCAATGACCCATACCATCACTCACACACCCAGTTAGAGACCCATAACATCTCTTATACATTCACTTACACAACATCAAAACCATTGACTCACCTACTCATAGACTTATACAGCCACTCCCACACTCTTTTAGATACCCATGTAGGCAGTCATATGCCTACTGTATTAAATGTGTTGTTGTTTTAAATAAATGGTTTTGGTTGAGGAAAACCCATTGCTATTATGTGTTAAATGCATGCTTTTGGTTTGGGATCCGCAATGCCCAAAACACTAAACTATGACCCACAAACCACACTATGGCTATTTTGGAGGGAAGGATGGAGTAGCACAGAGGAGAAGGTTGCAGTAGAATGAGGCAGTTTTGAAGATGAAAGAGAGCTAAAATGGAGGACAGCAAGTAGAATATAAAAGAACAAATTTGATTGGAAGTTGACCATGTGCACGGAACTCAAATTAGGTAGTGACTTGGAGAAGAAAGAAACTATATCTGTGTTTGGTTAAAAAAAAAAAGTTCTGTTGTTAGGGATATGCTTGAAACTGCAACCAGTCAAGCACAACTTCTACAGTTTCGTTTGAAGCTAGTAGAGTGTGCTACCTGTGCCCAGGGCCTGTAAATTAAATAGTAGTAGTGGGCCTGGAGCACTAATTATGCCATGCATACAAGTAGACCCTTTAAACCTGTCTGGCATATCACTGCTGAGACTGTGTGGGCAGTTTTACTGCCATGTCAACTTGGCATTTAAAACCCCTTTCCAAGCCTTAAACTACCCTTTTATTACACATAAATTCCCCTTAAGGTAGGTCTAAGGTAGCCCAAAGGCCTGGGTGCTGTTTAGTTAAAAGGTAACACGTACTTTTAAGTTTCAGTCACTTACAGATGCACTTACAGACCCATATACCTAGTTATACACCTAGCAAACCACCTATACAGCCACTCACACACCTATTTAGAAAACCATACAGCCACTTACATGCTTACATATACACTAATGTACATACTGACATACTCACTCAAACACCCATACACTCACTTGTACATTCATTTCCATTTTAGTATTGTAGATGAGATTGGAAAACATTTGCTAGTATGTTTAACACTCTATAGGTTTATTCCCTTCTCTGGAATATTAAAGTACTCATATGTACTATTTTATTTTACTTATGTGGGGTGTGTGAGATATACACATACAAAAACTCATAAACACTTAAACAGAGAATTGAACATAAACATAAAACACATAGGTAGCTCTCTCATTGACCAAATAAAATAGTTGTAAAAAATACTGTTGTTTTTAAGAGGGTTTTTCTACCAGTTTTATATTAGTTTCTTATTTTTTAATTGAAGAAGTGAGAAGAAGAAACTGGCTTTAGACTTTGAAAAACATGAAGGTTCAACGGGGAGCAAAAACAATTATGAACAATAGTGATTCTTCATTGCATCAAGGCATGCGGCCACGAACAATGCCTCTACAGCCATGGCATCTGGCATTTGCCACCGTGAGTGACCACATCAGATAAATTGTCGCAGACAGCTGGAACAGTTATGACAGCCAGTTACAATGATTCTCCTAAGGCTACTACAGATAATGATTGTTGTCCTGCTGCACCTACCTTCTCCCACATCATGCGATGGTACATGCATTTATGGATAGTTTTGATATGCTTCTACATGGAACTTGTCTCATGGTAATATTTCTTCACAGTGTGTCTCGATAATTGTTTGCTGCAGCCATTGCACTGGATAAACTTGGCACTAACCTTTTTCTCACATGAAGAATACTGAATTGTTCCCAAACATTACTCCTTTTTTGTAGGTGGCATCTCTTCCTCTTCATCCCGTACAGGGTCAGGTTGGCCTTGCTGGTCTAAACACATACCTGTTTCTATCTGAAGTACTTGTAAACAAATGTATATTTGTAAATAGTTAAATAAGTTATGTTATGTTTATTTTTTTAATTGTTCGGTTTAAATTGTATAATGTTACCATCTCAGATAACGTATTGCAGTAAGCTGGTACTGTTATTTCTTCAACATTTGAAGGTTCCCCCAAGACTACTTCAGATGTCTGGTTCTCCTCCTCTTGCCTTCTCACACACCAAGGGATTGTATGTCTTTTCATGAATGGTTTTAATATGTCTCCACATGGAACTAGTCCCATGACAATACTTTTTACCAGTGTCTCCTCATAATTGCTTGCTGCTGATGTTACACAGCACAAAGTTGGGAAATACACAACTCTACCTTTAAGTTCTCCTGGTGTCTTGAATTCAATGCCTTTAATGTTAGAGTTTGCTTTTCTTAAAAACGTATGTAAGTGATCCCATGGACACTCTGCAGAACTGAGCGTTGAAAGAAGTAGGTGCTCCTAAATTTCAAAATATACAGTTCAGTTCACCATGAGAATGATACAAGTACTCATTCGCGCCATGTTGGCATGCCACAACATTTATCATTGGGGTCTTAGTGTAGCCATTCAGAAATTAAGATTTGGATGTGTTCCTGTATTTGTAAATAGATAAATAAGTTATGTTATGTTTATTTGTTAATTGTTTAGTTTAAATTGTATTGTAATGTGCTAATAAAATGTAATTGTAATGTTATAAAAATGTATATTACTAATTTAACTTATGGGTCACAAACACACCCATACAGGTACTCATACATGAACTCACACATCTATATAGTCATTCACACAGGTACTGACACACCCATACTTACACTCACACCTCCACTCAAAATCCCATCCAGTCAGTCACACACCCATTTACACATGCAAACACCTACTTACATAGACTCATGCACCCATACAGCCATTCACACACCCACTCACACACTCATAGTCACTCACACACCAAGCCACACACCAATACAACCACTCATACTCCCAGCTATATACTGATACACCCACTCTCACACCCACTCACACACACACCAATACAGCTCCTCACACACCTGCCTATACACTGATAAAAGCCACTTACACACCCAGTCACACACCAATACAGCCATTCAAACACCCGTTAGCTCACTGATACAGCCACTGATATACTCACTGTCACACCCATACCCTCATTTGCACATTCATTTCCATTTTAGTATTCTAGATAATATTGAAAAATATTTGCTAGTGTCTCCGTGAATTTTAAACTAGTCACATGTGCAATATAATTTCACTTATGCGGGCTGTGTGATATATACAGATACAAAAACTAACAAACAAACACACAATTGTACAAAAACATAAAACACACAGTTAGCTCTTTCTTTGACCAGGTGGAGTAGTTCTAAAAAGAACCGCTGTTGGGATGTCATCAGTGATGTCACCGACCATGTCATAAGTGATATAACATGTGACATCATAAGCAGTGCATTGCGGCATAAGTTATAGTTAGCTCAGGTAGCACACTCATTCACACACCCAGTGACAGATCCATACAGACACTCACATAGCCACTCACACACCAACTAACTCACCCACTCAGTTACCCATACAGCCACTCACACAGCAACTCACTCGTTCATACAGCTTCTCACGCAACCACTCACTCACCCATACAGGTACTCATACAGCCACTCACTCACCTATACAGCCACACACAGCCACTCACTCACCCATACAGCCACTCACACACCCACCCACTCACTCACCCATACAACCACTGACACAGCCACTCACTCACCCATACAGCCACTCACACACCGACTCACATACCCACTTACACACCCACACAACCACTCACACACTTCAACAGACAAATGTACAAAACATAAAACACATGATTAGCTCTTTCTTTAACCAGATGGGATGGTTTGAAAAAGAACCATTAAAAAACGTATTCTAACAGTTTTATATATATATATATTCACTGAAAAAACCATAGGTTTTAGGGACAGTTATAGTTAGTTGTACATTTCACTCGTACAAAACCATAGAAATTCCCCCGTTATAGTTAGTTCAGCTAACTATAACTCGCGCCCCGCAATGCACTGCTGATGACGTCACATATTACATCACTCATGACATGGTCAGTGACATCACTGATGACATCTCAAATGACATCACTGATGACATCATGCAGTGACTGTGTGTTTCTATAGTGTATTGAATAATGAGTGGGTGTATAAGTGTCTGGATGGATGATTTAGTAGGTGCGTGACTGACTCTATAAGTGAGTGATTAAACGTATCTTACTAAATGCATGGGTTAGTGACTAAACTGTGTGAATGTCTTTATCCGTCTGTCTGTTGGTGTGTAAGTGGCTGCATGTGTTTGTAAATAGCTACATGAGTGTCTATGAGTTATTGATTGGTTGTCTGAGTATCTGTATGGGTGCCTGACTGTTTGTGTGGATGGGGTGTGTGTGGCTGCACATAGATGTATCAGTGGGTGATTCACTGGGTGCATGGTTTCAAGAGTGCATCTGTGATGGACTGTATGGGTGGGTGAGTGTGTGTGTGGGTGTGTTAGTGAGTGAATGTATATCTCAGTGGTACATGTGTGAGTAACTACATATGTGAAAGGCAGTATATATGTGTGTTCGAGTATATAAATAGCTAGAAGCGAGAGTGTGTGATTGTGATTGTGAGAGTGACTGTATGGATGAGTGTGTGCTTGTATCAGTGATTGTATAAGAGCGTAAGATTGTGCTAGTATTTGTATGAGTAAGTGAGCTGGTGTGTGTATAACTGTATAGGTGAGTAAATGGCAGTGTGATTAATTATTTGCATGACTGACTAGGTGTGTGAGTACCTCTATGGATGAGTGGCGGTGTGTGAGTGTCTATGTAGGTGTATGAGTGCATATGATAGTCCTGTACTGAGTGACAGTAAGCATGAGTGACTGTACGGGTGAGTGAGTGGATGTGTGTGTAGACCTAAGAAACAGTGAGTGGGTATGTAGTTATTGGTGTTGGAGTGTCTATGGTTTTGAGAATGGCAGTCTGTAATTTACAGTGGGTGTATCAAAAGTTATATTAGGGTGTGAGAAGATGCATGAAATTATCACATGGATAATGTCATCAGTGATGTCATCAGTGATGTCATTTGAGATGTCATCAGTGATGTCATCAGTGATGTCACTGACCATGTCATGAGTGATGTAATATGTGACGTCATCAGCAGTGCATTGCGGGGCGCGAGTTATAGTTAGCTGAACTAACTATAACGGGGAATTTCTATGGTTTTGTACGAGTGAAATGTCCAACTAACTATAACTGTCCCTAAAACCTATGGTTTTTTCAGTGAATTTCAAAGGTTTTTTAAATGCTAATTTCTAACTATAACGTGTCTGAAACCTATGGTTTTTTCAGTGAATTTCAAAGGTTTTTTAAATGCTAATTTCTAACTATAACGTGCCTGAAACCTGTGGTTTTTTCAGTGAATTTCAAAGGTTTTTTAAATGCTAATTTCTAACTATAACGCCCTAAAACCTATGGTTTTTTCAGTGAATTTCAAAGGTTTTGTAAATGACAATTTTTAAATGTATTAATTGTTATATTTATTTTTTTGATACTGATTTACTACATTTTTTAAAACTATTTATTTTTAGATATTTTATTTATTAAATTACATTGTAATTACATTATACATTACATTACAAAATATACTTTCTCAGAATGAATTACTTTAGTTTAAATAGTTTGCAAATAGGCAATAGAGTTTTAAGTACAGTAGTTACAGTTGTTGCAATGGGCAACACAATTTCAAACACAATGCAACATTGAGCTCAATGTGAATTTCTAGTTAAATGCAATTAGTTACTTTATGCATTACTTTTCTAACCACAGGACTGGATCCTAGATTCAGTCCTGGGACATCTCCTGTAAACAGTTGAGTAAAAGCGTTTTGGTTACAGAACTGATTTTTAAGGAATATTATTGTATTTTAAAAGTTGACACTTAGAAACTTTTTCACATAGAATCACCAATGTTATCCTATGGGAGGAAATTCACTTAGCAGGTAAGTAGTGTTATCGTTACTTTTTCTTACTCAGTGTTGGATCCTGGATCCAGCACTGGTGCATCTCCTGTAAACAGTTGAAAGAATGCGTTTAAGTCATACAGGCGATTTTTAAGGAATATTTGTAGTTTGTGAAAATCGACACTTTGAAACTTTTCTGCTGAAAACCAGACAATGGATTCCTATGGAAGGAAATACAAGTTACTGGTAAGTACGGTTAGAATTACTTTTCAGGGTCAGTGCTGGGCTAAAAGATGCAGCACTGGGTTCTCTCCTGATAACAGGTGAGTAAATCGGTTTTCGTAGTTCGGTTGAATTTAGAGGAATATTATAAAGTTCCAAAACTCCACACTTAGAAGGATTTCCAAGTGAAACCAGTCAATGTTAGCCTATGGAAGGAAATTCAAGTTGCTGGTAAGTACGGTTAAAATTACTTTTCAGGATCAGTACTGGGCTGAAAGATGCAGCACTGAGGTCTCTCCTGATAACAGGTGAGTAAATCGGAATTCGTATTTCGGCTGATTTTAGAGGAATATTCTAAAGTTCCAAAACTGCACACTTAGAAGAATTTCCAAGTGAAACCAGTGAATGATATCCTATGGAAGGAAATTCAAGTTACTGGTAAGTACGGTTAAAATTACTTTTCAGGATCAGTACTGGGCTGAAAGATGCAGCACTGAGGTCTCTCCTGATAACAGGTGAGTAAATCGGAATTCGTAGTTCGGCTGATTTTAGAGGAATATTTGTATGTTTCAAAAATCGACACTTAGAAACTTTTTCAGCAAAAAGCAGACAATGATATCCTATGGAAGGAAATTCAAGTTACTGGTAAGTACGGTTAAAAGTTCTTTTCAGGATCAGTACTGGGCTGAAAGATGCAGCACTGAGGTCTCTCCTGATAACAGGTGAGTAAATCGGAATTCGTATTTCGGCTGATTTTAGAGGAATATTCTAAAGTTCCAAAACTGCACACTTAGAAGAATTTCCAAGTGAAACCAGTGAATGATATCCTATGGAAGGAAATTCAAGTTACTGGTAAGTACGGTTAAAATTACTTTTCAGGATCAGTACTGGGCTGAAAGATGCAGCACTGAGGTCTCTCCTGATAACAGGTGAGTAAATCGGAATTCGTAGTTCGGCTGATTTTAGAGGAATATTTGTATGTTTCAAAAATCGACACTTAGAAACTTTTTCAGCAAAAAGCAGACAATGATATCCTATGGAAGGAAATTCAAGTTACTGGTAAGTACGGTTAAAATTTCTTTTCAGGATCAGTACTGGGCTGAAAGATGCAGCACTGAGGTCTCTCCTGATAACAGGTGAGTAAATCGGAATTCGTATTTCGGCTGATTTTAGAGGAATATTATAAAGTTCCAAAACTCCACACTTAGAAGAATTTCCAAGTGAATCCAGTCAATGATATCCTATAGAAGGAAATTCAAGTTACTGGTAAGTACGGTTAAAATTACTTTTCAGGATCAGTACTGGGCTGAAAGATGCAGCACTGAGGTCTCTCCTGATAACAGGTGAGTAAATCGGAATTCGTAGTTCGGCTGATTTTAGAGGAATATTTGCACAATGGTGAAGGGAGGGGGCAAGGCCTGAGGTGACATCTGTGCAAACGCGCCCTGTGGCGCGTTTTAAGTTGGGGGATTAAGGCCCCTTGAATCATGAGGGTCCCTGGGGTCCAACTAGCCCACCCTGTACCTCCAGTATGCGCCAGGGAGCTGCGTTGCAGAGAGGTGTTCAGAGGCCACGCCCCTTTTTCACCTCTCTGCAACACAGCTCTGTGGCGCTTTTTAGAAGTACATGGTGGGCTAGTTGGCCCCCAGGGACCCTCAGAATTGAAGGGGATTTAATTCCCCATCTTAAAACGCGCCACGGGGCCTGTTTGCACACATGTCACCTGAAGCCCCGCCCCCTCCCTTCACCACTTTGCCAACGCGCCCCGTGGAACGTTTTAAATTGGGGGATTAAGTCCCCTTCAATTCTGAGGGTCCCTGGAGTCCAACTAGCCCACCATGTACTTCTAAAAAGTGCCACAGAGCTGCGTTGCAGAGAGGTGTAAAAAGGGGTGTGGCCTCTCTACACCTCTCTGCAACGCAGCCCCCTGGCACATACTGGAGGTTCCTGGTGGGCTAGTTGGCTCCCAGGGACCCCCAGTATTCAAGGGGAATTACTTCCCCTTCTTAAAACGCGCCAGGGGGCGCGTTTGCAGAGTACTGCAGGGAGGGGGCGGGGCCTCCGGCACGATGCCCGTCGTTTTTAAAAAATAAATAAATAATTTAATGGGAGGGGGGCTGCGTGGCCCCCCTTCCCTTGCCCACTTTTGGCCCCGGGGACCCCATCCTTCAGGGCCTGAGCATTTTATTTTATTTTTTAAATAAAAAAATAAAAAACGGGAAGGGGGCCGCGTGGCCCCCCTTCCCTGGGCCTGTATTGGCCCCGGGGACCCCATCCCCCGGGGCATGCCCTTGGTTTTTATTTTATAGATTTGGAGGGGGCTGCGTGGCCCCCTCCTCAGGCCATTTAAGGCCCCGGGACCCCATCCCCGGGGCCGGCCTTGCACTTTTTATTTTTTATTTTAATTTTTTTAAATTTGGGGAGGGGGCTGCGTGGCCCCCTCCCTGGCCACTTATGGCCCCGGGGACCCCATCCCCCGGGCCTGGCCTCTGGTTGGGGACTGTGGGGTGGTCCCCAATCCCCCACAGTCCCGCCGGCTCCCGCGTCCCTTGGGAGCCGGCATTGCTTTTCCACATGGGGAGCAGCTAACATGCTGCTCCCCGTGTGGAAAGCAATCAGCTTTGGATATTGGAAGCGAGAGCAGGTTTCCTGCCTCTCTTCCAATATCCAAGCAAGTTTGCAATGACAGGACGGGAGCCGCGAGGCTCCCGTCCTGCCATTGCAAACTACAGTGTCCCGGGGTAGGCACCCCGGGACACTGCAGGAGCCGGCCCTGGAGGGTGGCGGTCCCCAGGGCCATCAGGGGCTCCGGGAGGGGGCCGCGCGGCCCCCTCCCTTGAATTGCACAGCCCCGGGAGGTGGTGGTCCCGGGGCTCTGGGTCCGTAACGGACCCCCACATTTATTTTCTAAGTACCCCGGGAGGTGGTGGTCCTCGGGCATGTGGGGGCTAGAGCCCCCCACACGTTATTAAAATTAAAAAACAGAAGCCCCGGGGGTGGCGGTCCTCGGGGCAGCGGGAGGGCAAAGAGCCCTCCCGCACCATTTTTTATTAAGCCCCGGGGGTGGCGGTCCGCGGGCTTGGGGGCCTTAGAGGCCCCCATATAAACAATAAACACACCTCCCGCATGCCCCCGGGACTTGGGCCACCCGGGGCCAATTTGCATCAAAGCGTGGGAGACCGAGCTTCGATTTTTTTTTTCGGCAGGATCCGCGCACCCTGAGCGCATTCTGCCGATTTAAAAATAAATGCTTTTTTGCCCAGGGGGTCCTTGTGGGACCCCTGAGCAGACCTAGGGGGTCAGGGTGTTTCTACCCTGCCCCTTTGTGCGTTTTGCGCACTTGTTTCTGTCCCTCGGTTCTACCGAGGGACAAAATGGCTGCCAACACTTCCTGGTTTGGAGTGTTGACAGCCAATTAGCATGCAGCTGTGATCGGGAGGGTGCGCGAATCCAACGCGGCCATAGATATATATGTGATTTTCATTTTGATTTTCTCAGGAACTACTGAACGGATTTACACCATTTAACAAAAGGGTTCTTTCTGAACCAAGAACTACCTCTTTGCCAAATTTGGTGTAATTCCGTTCAGCAGTTCGGGCTGTAGCCGTGTCTAAAGTTTCCTATGGGAAAATGAATGGGGAAAACACGTTTTGGGACCCCCCTTTTTTCTCGGCCCCCGCTTGACGAATCACCCCGAGACTTTCAGGGTAGGAGCGGACCGGAGCGGGCCATAACGTTTGAAAATTTCACGAAGATTCGTCAACCGGCAAGAGAGTTATTTCAAATAGAATGTCGCGGATTTCCTATGGAAAATAGGTCCTAACTATAACTATCTACTGGCGACCGCCAGTAGATTATATATATATATATATATATATATATCGATACATCTCCTCCCTCAACAACAACGAGCTGTGATGGGAAACCATTCCTTGACTGTGCAGCACAGCGTTCCGAAAAACAAAGAAACTTTTCTCTGCATTCAAAGTCCTACTAAGGAAAAGACATGCATTTTAATATTAATTACCGACAGGAGCCCACTTAGGGGAGACTTTTGCTCGTCATGGAACTACTTGTCCCAGCATGCCACTAAACTGCACTATGCAAAGCATATTAAGGAAAACAAATTATGAGACATGCGGAAATAAACATAAAAGAGAGCCTTTCCTGTGGTAATTTTTGCAAACCTATGAGGAAGATGCTTTCTGCATCGAAACGCGTCAGGCTAAAAATTTTCTTTTTTGTCTTGCAGAGGAGAGTCTAGAATGAAAGCCGGATGGCTGGATTGCTGCCGAGTGCCCTCCCGAAGCTCCAGGGCATTTTTTTGAACATATATATATATACAAAAATCTGAGGGATGTTTATGTGTTATTTATATTTTTACTGGTTCCGATAGCGTTACCGGAATTCGAAATCATAGAGCACCCATAATTGCGTCCTGTTTTTTGGGGTACTGCAGAAGGTTTTCGGAACCATAAAATTATTATTTTTTTAAAAATAACTTGTTTTATTGGATTTACAAAAACAGTAAGTAATTTACCATATCTTGAATTGTGTTTTTTTACTTTTAAAATGTATACTAACTATAATTGTAAAAATAAAATGAATTTTTATAGTTGCAAAAAGTACTATTACAAAATTAAATTTGTAGATGAAATCGTAGTGCAATTTATACTAAAAAAAAGTAGGAATTCACACAAAAAACGAAAGGTTACAGGGATGTCATACTTAGGCAATAGAATGTAAAAAACCATGGAAATTTACTGAAAAAACCAAAGGTTACAGGGACATTATAGTTAGGAAATAGCATTAAAAATGTAGAAATTCGCTGAAAAAAGCAATGGTTACAGGGAAGTTCTAGTGAGGAAATAGAAATTTAAAAATGTAGAAATTAATTAGAAAAAACCAATGGTTACAGGGACGTTCTTGTTAGGTTCAGATTTTACACGCACAAACTAAAGCAATTCAGCAGTTATAATTACCTGAGATAACTATAACTTATGCCCTTGCAATGCATTGTTTATGACCTCACATATTACATCCCTCATTACATGGCCAGTGATATAGGTCTAACTATAAATACACATCTGAGTCCACTCAGTGAGTGCACAACAATCCCTTCGGCGCTCAAAAGCAGGACACAGCACCTCCGAACATTTATCTAAAGATGATTTATTTATTTAAACAACCATGTGCAGCAGCAGCGTGTAATGGCCTACGTGTTTCAGCCGTAGCCTTCAACATATACATATTTACATATGTATATATATGTATGTATGTGTGTGTGTAAATATGGCACAGCAAGAGGTTGGCCAACTGCTTGGGGTTAGCCTCCAGCCAGGTAGGGATGTTGGCTTCAGGCCCTGAAGGCAACCGCTGCTAATCACACTCAAAGACTGTGTGCAGTAGGGGGGCCATTCGCATGGGAATGACCACTCACAGTGGCATTGACCTGTAATCAGTCCCGGTGGTCAAACCCCTTCAGTCGTGTGCAGGAAGGTGATGCCTGTCACAGGGGTGTTGGCTACAGGACCAGGCCTGGACTGGCCAACTCAATTGCTACACACATCTTAATGCCGTGCACAGTGGGGGTCAGTTGCCCTCTGCAATCTGAGGTGCAGAGTATGGCCAAAAGCCATGCACAGCACAGTGTTAACTACTTTTGGGGGTTGGCTACCCATGGGGCTTGCCAGCACGGCACAAGCCCAAAGGAATGTGCAGCAGGGTGTTGGTTGCCTGCTTGGGATTGGCCATATACTGGGGTTTTAGGGGATGGCCTTGCCTAGCCATGCTCTGCAGTCAACCCCTCACTGCACACAGTTGAAAGCTGTTCACAATGAGGTGGTTGGCCACCCACATGAGGTTGGCAACCCATGGAGGTGTTGGCCTATGGCCAGGCCCTGTGGGCAAACACCCTTTGGGCATGTGCAGCAGGGGGTCAGCCACCTGCAGTGGGGTTGGGTGCACGGCCTAGCCAGGATGCACATGGACTTCAGCAGCAGGGGGTTGCTTGGCCGCACGTTGGCTGCAGGGCTTGGCTGTCACCTGGCCGTTCGCAGCCCATGTTTGGCCACCTGAATGTAATTGGTTGCAGGGCCTGACCAGAGGCTAGGCCCTGCTGCCAACACCCCCGCTGAACAAGGCCGAAAACAGTGTGCCACAGAATTCGCCTGCCCACTCTGGGTTGCCCCCCCCACGTGGAGTTGTCCCCACATGGGGTGTTGGCTGCAGGACTTAGCTGCAGTCTAGAGCATGCGGCCAACCCCTCACTGTGCATGTTCAAAGGTTGTGTGCAGTGTATAGTTGGCTGCCCACAGAGAGTTGTCCACCCACAGGAGTGTGCCCCACCACTGTGCATGGATGAAGTTTGTTTGCAGCAGCGTGTTAGCTGCCCATGTGAGTTTGGCTACAGGGTCTGGCAAGAGGCCAATCCCCACTGCCCATGGCTGCACATTAGATCAGTAAATAAAATAAAATGGTAACTACGTCATTTTATAGGCACACACATGCAAGGTGACACTTATGCTCACATACATATGAAAACAAAAAGGGTTATCCACGTTGAAAAGAACCTGGAGTCGTGGAGGTCTGGAGGTTCCCAATGTGGAACTTTATTGTATATCCGCACATTTGCAACACGCAGTCTATTGGCTCGACCCCGAAGACACATGGGAAAAGACCCTTCTGCAGGGTTCTCATGCTGAGAGTTAAGATCCTGTGTTGCTGATGAGCGGGTCTCGGGTCCTCCAGATACACCTTATATTATATACCAGGTGTCGGAGGTGTGGGAGGAGGCGGTCAAGAGAGTGATTCGATGCACACCAGATGCCCCAGACATGCTACTATGGGCCATACAACCGTTTCTGAAGATAGCAGAGTCCATGTCAGTGCAGAGATGGAAGGATGAGGGCTGCAACACTTTACGCGACCTGTATCCTGGTGGGCAGTTTGTGACACGGGACGATACCATGGAATCCTTTGCTCTCAGAGTGGGACAATATTGACAGAATGCTAAGATCTCTGCAAAAGTGTGTGATCTCTTGACGACCTTCAAAGATATCCTGTTGTGCTCCGACACCCTGGTGACACTATTAGAGATGGTGAGGGGCCGTAAAATGATCTGTTATATTTATAGGGCACTATGCGAAGACTTCCCGGGGACTCCCCTTCACGTTCAAGACCAAGTGAGATGGAATGCTAGATGAGCCAGTGGCAGAGAAAGACTGGGTACGGATCTACAAAGGAGTACTGACTGTCAGTTCCAATGCAGATTTAAATTGATACAATATAATTACATGCACCAAACATATCTCTCCCCAAAAGCATTACATACTATACACCCTACCTGGTCGGATGGTTGCCTCCGCTGCAGAAGCCAGGTGGCAGAATTTATGCATAGGGGGGGGTCTTGTGTGGCTCTACCCTCTTATTGGCAGACAGTGTTGGACAACCTGAACTGAGCTACTGGTTGGACCATACAGCTAAACGTGCAATAAGTGTTACTGGGATTGATTGCCTCCCCTTCCAGTAAAAAACTTAGTTGAATGTTTGGTCTACTTGGCTTGGTGTTAGCAAAACGCCGAATAGCTATAAAATGGCTGGGGATGGAACCCCAAGGTATATGGATTGGCTCAGGGATGTCTCCAAATGGGCAACTGCTGAGGAAATTCGGATGAAACATGTCAGAAAAGATTAAAAATTGGAAGATGCTTTAAGAGCTTGGGCATCCATGTTGTCTGACTTGAAAGAACCCCTACTGAGTGTACCACCTGGGGAACCTGCTGTGTGATGTGCCTACTTGGCTTGGGAGTACCGGAGGGTAGGGTTGGATACTGGGTCCCATACGGCTATGTAATTTGATGTACAAGACTGATTGCTATAATGCAGCTGTGATTCTCTAGATTGTTGACGAGGCTATGTACAAGAGCAGTGGAGGGTGGGGGTAGTTGTGGATTGTTTACATGGTCTAATTGTGGTTCATTCACTCAAGTCGCAGAGTAAATTTGTTGATTATTACTGTCGTCAATGATATCCTGTGAAACTTCAATAAAGATATATTTTTTTTAAATGCTCACATACGTCACGCATGCGTGCTTGCGTCTTGATGCATGCTTGCTTGCAGGATGACGCATATGTGTGCGCACTTCATCATGAATGCACACACTTCTGAAATTATTTTTGCAATAAAACTGATGCAGCGGAAGTGGGGGGTCATATATATCCCACACCAACTTTTACAATACCTAAGGAAGCGTAAATACTTTAATGACTGGCCCATAAGTCATTATCCTTTCTATTAGAAATAGCAATATCAAAAGGTCCTCCAATGGATCTTTGGTAGAACTAAAAGGGACTAAGTAAAGAAATCGGAGAGCTATTCCTTCACGAGGACCTGTAATGAAGAAATAGTTATACCATAATATACCACAAAATGCATTAATAATATGACAAATGTTATCTTAAAAATAAGTCTTGACTCAAGAAATAATGACAGACACTAATCTTTCTAAGTACCTTTTCAGAAATATGAATGGTCATACACAAATACAAATCATAAAAGTATGCCTTGTTGACAAATATCACAGGTAAACAATCACAGCTTTCATAAGCAGAGTAATTCAAAATCATTAAATTCAGGTGGGAAAGAGAAGGGGGAGAGAGAAACAGTGAACATCAGGGTAATCACAGTTCATTTACCTCTCAGAATTTTAGAGAAAACTGATGCACAGCGTGCAATTAGTCAAGAAAACTATCTCCACTGCCGTAGGAGAATAGTTTGGGCAGCATCACCAGCCGATGATGTGCAAAGTCTCTAGAGAAAAGTTCTCCGCAGTCAGGTTTGCCAGCCAAATCAGGAATCAGCGTAGCACAGCATACAGCATACCACGGATGCAGGACAGGTCACCAGAATGTGAACGAGCCGATGATCATTTTCCCACCAGCGTTTTTATACTGACTTCGCAACTTTGTTACACTAGATTAGAAACTCTCCTAAATCCTACAAGCCATTCTCATTGGTCAGAATTAGGCAACTCCTAACGATGACTTTACAAATTTCTCTAAACAGTCTTTGTCTAAAATTGTATAACTTCCTGGAGAGGAAGGAGGAAACTACATTTTACACATTTTGTAACTACATAGCAACAGTTTCATTCTGAATCCTCGCCTAAACAGGAAAGAGTTGTACTATTCTCCGCTCTCTAAGGATGTAAATGTTATTCTTTACAAGGACATCAGGAAACGACATGGAAAGAAACAAAGGAGCACGGAAGCACATCCCCTAACTAATACATTCTGATTGTTCAGTTAGCTCATTTACTGATGGTTCTACATTAATCGAGTATGTATTTAAAGCACAAAATGTAGCAATTTCATCAGCATATCTGTTACCCAGTGTGATGTATTCACACCCAGATCTATGTGCACTGCACTTCACCACCCCAATTTGTGCCGGCAACTGTAATGCCATCAGTAGATCTTTTACACACTCTCAGCTTCTGATTGGTGAACCCTAAGAGGTAAAAAATCCATGTTGGGACCACAACTGCCCAAAGTCATGTACGACACCAAAGCCGTATTGACTATCCATAAAGATTGTAACCCTCATTTGTCTCGACAAAGTACAAGCTCGGGTGAGTGCTTTTAACTCAACCACTTGTGCAGAACTCACTCCTTTCAACCATGATGCTTCAATCACATTAGCTACTGTGCAAATTGCATAGGCAGCTCTCAAACATCCTTCTGAATCTCTCAAACAGAACCACATCTGATTCAGGAAGCTGTGTATCTTTTATATCAGGCCTTCGTTTTGTGCACAATTCTGTCACATCCAGGCAATCATGATCCACTTCATCAAGAACTTCCTCACAATCTGGAGTTGGCAATAACGTGGCAGGATTTAGACTAGTACACCTCGTTATTGTCACATTTTCAGCACCCAGAATCACTTGCTCATATTTTGTCAAACAGCTACTCGTCAAGTGTTGTGTTCGAGTGCGCGTTAACAGAATCTCAACTGAGTGTGGAACAAACACTTTCAATGGATGTCCCATAACAATTGACTCACTTTGTTCAAGACTCACACAAGTAGCAGCAACTGCTTTCAAACATCCTGGTAATGCTGCAGCGACGGGATCCAAAGTAGCAGAAAAATATGCCACTGGTCTGCGTGCTGTTCCGTGTGTTTGCGTTAGAACTGAGAGTGCGCAACCCTCACGCTCATTGCAAAACAACGCAAATTCCTTTTCAAAATCTGGCATTCCTAATGCTGGTGCTCGACATAAACTGTCTCGCAACTCTAGGAACGTCTTCATGCATTCCTCATCCAGATGTATTGGATCGCTCACATCTTTGTGTGTCAGTCTCTGAAGTGGTTTTGCAATCAGTGAAAAATACATAATCCACTGTCTGCAATAACCAACCATTCCCAAAAACATTCGAACCTCTTTCTGTGTTTTTGGTGGATTCATTCGCATGATAGCATTTATTCGATCTTGTGAAACTTTTCGAATTCCCTTTTCGATGATGTGTCCAAGATAAAGCACTTCAGTCTTACAAAATTGTAATTTTGTCGGTGACACTTTATGACCACCCACTGCCAAGTGATTCAGTAAAGCGATTGTATCTGTGACACAATCTTCTCTAGTCCTTGATGCTACTAGCAAGTCATCAATATACTGGACTAGAACTGAATTTCTGGACATCACCAAAGATTCCAAACACTTTTTCAATATCTGATTGAAAATTGAGGGACTCTCTGTATACCCTTGAGGAACTCGGCACCATGCCAAGACCCGATTTCCGAACCGGAAGGCAAATACATTTTGGCTATCCGGTTGCAAAGGTATTGAGAAAAAAGCTTGACACAGAACGATCACAGTGAACCATTCTGCGTCACATGGAATTTTATATAGAATCACTGCTGGATTTGGTACTATAGGAAAACAAGGTATAACTATTTGGTTAACCTTTCTCAGGTCCTGTACGATCCAGTATTTCCCGTTAGGCTTGCAAATTCCCATTATAGGTGAATTGCATGGACTTCCTAATATCTCTCTCAGCATTCCTTGTTCAATCAGCATATCTATTACAGGTGTCACTCCTGCAATAATATCAGGACCCATTTTGTAATGTGGTGTTCTCGGAAACTCTGCATTAGGCTTGACTGTAATCTGAATCGGAGCAACTCCTTTCATCAGACCAATATCTTTCCCAGAAAAATCCCACACATGAGACAACACCGTTTTTCTCAACTCAACAGGCAAATCATTCTCTGTGAGCAATGGATATAACTCATTCACTTCTGTCCCTTGATTCAGCATTTTAAAGACCACCTCCTCATCTTTTGTGTGGAACGCTATTCCATCCGGTGTACAGTAAATGGAACAGTTCATTTTACACAACAGATCCCTACCTAATAAATTAACAGGACTTGAATCACACACAACAAATTTGTGTAATTCCTTGAAATTTCCAATTTGAACTTTCATTGGCTTAGTTATTGGTGTTTTAATGAGTTTGTTTGATACTCCGACAACTTGGATATTTTCTCCCGAGAGGGGTAGGTTTGGAATTTCCACAGTTCTCACAGTGGAACGGGTAGCACCAGTATATACGAGGAAAGTAATTGCATTACCATCAACCTCGCCATCCACATATGGACCGGACTGATCTACCACTAGAGATGCGCCAAGAATGCACTCTTCCTCCCCCCTCAGGCACCGTCATTGTGATGAATCCGAATCACTCCCATCTGTCTGCAAAACATACTGTGAAACAACCTGCACATTTGAATTTGTTTGAGCATTTGTACGTAAACCAGTATTTATACTTTGGGGTCGATTCCGATCCCGGTCGGAGGCGCACCTAATACCATTCGGCCGGGAAAAAAGCCAGGCGAATGCCTGTTTCCCGACCAATTCGCACATACGTCCGAACGAGCAAGTACGATGCGCACAACTGCCCAAATCCCGACCCAGTCGTACTCACCCAATACAGGTCCTGTTCTCCGACCGAGGCGGATCCGGAAACGCAGAATCGAGTCGCACGGAAGCAAAAATGCAGCCCCGTCCGGCCGGACAAGTACGATGCGCTTTCCGTACGCGCCGAACCCGTCGCTACGCACGGCACGTCAAAGCATCCGGGAGAGGCGGACATAAGCTCCGATTCGCGCCACAACACGATCCACGGCTACGAGACGAACACGCCAGCGACGAGGACGAGGCGAAGCAAAGAGAAAGACGAACGAGACGAACCAACCATGAATCCCATTGTGTCGATCCTACCAATATTCTACATCTATTACCGGAACAGGCACGGACGTGTACGGCGCAGAAGGTAAGTCAGATACCAACCACAAAAACAAACTACACGTACCCGACATATCACACACACACAGAGGGATGCAGAAATTACTTACACCAGCAACAGCAGCACCATAGGGGCGGGATGGCCATCACCAATGCCACATATACACATAGGGGCCTGGATGCCAACAACTAACACCACTCCTACCCAGGGGGTGCTAGATGCCTACCACTACTACCACCTCTACCCATGGGGGGCTGGATGCCCACCACCACTACCACCCCTACTCAGGGGGTGCCAGATGCCTACCACTACTACCACCTCAACCCATGGGGGGCTGGATGCCCACCACCACTACCACCCCTACTCAGGGGGTGCCAGATGCCTACCACTACTACTACCTCTACCCATGGGGGGCTGGATGCCTGTCACTACTACCACCTCTACCCATGGGGGGCTGGATGCCCACCACCACTACCACCCCTACTCAGGGGGTGCCAGATGCCTACCACTACTACCACCCCTACCCATGGGGGGGCTGGATGCCTGTCACTACTACCACCTCTACCCATGGGGGGCTGGATGCCCACCACCACTACCACCCCTACTCAGGGGTGCCAGGTGCCTACCACTACTACCACCTCTACCCATGGGGGGCTGGATGCCTGTCACTACTACCACCACTACCCATGGGGGGCTGGATGCCCACCACCACTACCACCCCTACTCAGGGGGTGCCAGATGCCTACCACTACTACCACCTCTACCCATGGGGGCTGAATGCCTGTCACTACTACCACCTCTACCCATGGGGGCTGGATGCCCACCACCACTACCACCCCTACTCAGGGGTGCCAGATGCCTACCACTACTACCACCTCTACCCATGGGGGGCTGGATGCCTGTCACTACTACCACCTCTATCCCTGGGGGCTGGATGCCCACCACCACTACCACCCCTACTCAGGGGTGCCAGATGCCTACCACTACTACCACCTCTACCCATGGGGGATGGATGCCTGTCACTACTACCACCTCTACCCCTGGGGGCTGGATGCCCACCACCACTACCACCCCTACTCAGGGGTGCCAGATGCCTACCACTACTACCACCTCTACCCATGGGGGCTGGATGCCTGTCACTACTACCACCTCTACCCCTGGGGGTTGGATGCCCACCACCACTACCACCCCTACTCAGGGGTTGCCAGATGCCTACCACTACTACCACCTCTACCCATGGGGGGCTGGATGCCTGTCACTACTACCACCTCTACCCATGGGGGCTGGATGCCCACCACCACTACCACCCCTACTCAGGGGTGCCAGATGCCTACCACTACTACCACCTCTACCCATGGGGGCTGGATGCCTGTCACTACTACCACCTCCACCCCTGGGGGGCTGTATGCCACCACCACTACCACCCCTACTCAGGGGGTGCCAGATGCCTACCACTACTACCACCTCTACCTATGGGGGCTGGATGCCTGTCACTACTACCACCTCTACCCATGGGGGCTGGATGCCCACCACCACTACCACCCCTACTCAGGGGGTGCCAGATGCCTACCACTACTACCACCTCTACCCATGGGGGGCTGGATGCCTGTCACTACTACCACCTCTACCCATGGGGGCTGGATGCCCATCACCACTACCACCCCTACTCAGGGGGTGCCAGATGCCTACCACTCCTACCACTTCTACCCATGGGGGCTGGATGCCTGTCACTACTACCACCTCTACCCCTGGGGGCTGGATGCCCACCACCACTACCACCCCTACTCAGGGGTGCCAGATGCCTACCACTACTACCACCTCTACCCATGGGGGGCTGGATGCCTGTCACTACTACCACCTCTACCCATGGGGGGCTGGATGCCCACCACCACAATCACCCCTACTCAGGGGGTGCCAGATGCCTACCACTACTACCACCTCTACCCATGGGGGGCTGGATGCCTGTCACTACTACCACCTCTACCCATGGGGGGCAGGATGCCTACCACCACCAACACCCCACTCACAGGATGGCTAATGCATGACACAACAAGCACACACCAACATAAGGAATGCAACAAAAAGACATCCCCCCAACACCATGTCAAGCGGGTGTAGACTGTGTCAAATGCCTACAACACTGAACATGACTTTGAACATACAATGTGACCCCCTATCACATGTGTCACACATAAATGTGTGTGGCCCCCACAATGCAAGCAGACCATGACCACTGTGGCAATGGGGTCTAAACCCCCATCATCACAGTGACCAAAAGCTAAGTATGGGGTCCATAGCTGAAGCACATTTTGCACATTGTGGCAATGGGGTCTAACCCCCATCATCACACTGACCAAAAGGTAAGTGTGGGGTCCATAGCTGAAGCACATTTTGCACATTGTGGCAATGGGGTCTAAACCCCCATCATCACAGTGACCAAAAGGTAAGTGTGGGGTCCATAGCTGAAGCACATTTTGCACACTGTGGCAATGGGGTCTAAGCCCCCATCATCACAGTGACCAAAAGGTAAGTGTGGGGTCCATAGCTGAAGCACATTTTGCTCATTGTGGCAATGGGGTCTAAGCCCCATCATCACAGTGACCAAAAGGTAAGTGTGGGGTCCATAGCTGAAGCACATTTTGCACATTGTGGCAATGGGGTCTAAGCCCCCATCATCACAGTGACCAAAAGGTAAGTGTGGGGTCCATAGCTGAAGCACATTTTGCACATTGTGGCAATGGGGTCTAAGCCCCCATCATCACAGCGACCAAAAGGTAAGTGTTGACATAGAAAAGCTGCAACTGCCAAACTGCATGGATGATTCCTGGTCACAGAACAACAAACACATCAGTGGCAAAGTAGTGCCTGTGTCCCATAGCAACATAGATTGGGTGAGGCAAACAGTGCAGTGCAAATAAGACATACCTTTGGCCATGTGCAGACAAACATCACCCATGGGGGCTGACACTGTCAACATCCATCAATGACACAATGACAGAAGTGACCATCATAATGCAGACCCACATATTCACACCAATGGGCACACAAATGTAGATACCCTGTGGAGACTGTAGATATGAGGTGAACAAATAACATACCATGGCAGCAATGTGAAACACAAACAATGATCATTGTGCTTACTGATGACCTAGGAGTCCCAGGGACAGCAGGTGAAACCCACCAAACAACATACAGCCAATAGCACACTAAAGATATGCCAATGCAGTGGTGCAGATGCACAAACAGGCAGACCCACACTGCACAACAAACACAACAGGTGAGGGGGGGTGCCAGTGTCCCCAGGCAACCACACAACACATGATGAGGCCTGAATACCAATTACACAGATGCACATACAGTGCCACACAAAAGTAACTCATGGATCCAAATCCCCTATGTGGGCAATCAGGCATTGTTAGATGAGAGGGAGCACAAATTACACATGTCACACAAGCTTGTAGGAACTGCAACTAACACAGCAAGAGACAGACCCACCACAGCACTACCCCCAGGGACCCCATATTGTGCTGACACTAGCCTGCATGATAATCCCACTGTGATGACAATGTAAGATGTCGTTCACACTGTGAAACCCAGCCATGTGTCCTGAGCAACTAACTACCATCACACCTACACAAGCTCCAATCAATCAGCACGGCCTGCCAGCCAAGGCCAATATGGAGGTAGGGGTCTGGCCGTGCAACAACTCACTTTTGCACACACTCAACACCACACACCCTGATCTCCACCAATGTGCAGCAGTGAAGCTCACATGGACTGGTGACATTGCACATGCACCCATGACAATACCAGGGGTGGTGGTGGGAACCAAGGGGCAGAAACCCATCACACATGGCCAGTCAACAAGACTTGTCAATGTCTGACACACAGCACAGTATGCTGTACATGGGCATGATGTGAAATCCACCACAATCAATGGGATCCTGGCCATAGTCACACACCAATGAAGAAGCCAAGGTGACACACGAAGAACACACGTACACAACTACCAACATTGCAGCTCTGACCCTGAGGAGTGGCAGCAGTCACACACACAACGTGTCACAATCACTGTAAGCTAACACAAACTGTAAATCACATTACTCGTGTAAACAACAAGTGCCAAGGGGAATCCTGAATGTGTCCCATCTGCGTTTGCCCACATCCCCAGCACTGACAACAAAGACAACCTGGGATGACAACCTCATGAACATTAGTTTGCCATGCACCCACATCACAGAGAAACCAGGTCCAAGATGCTGGATGAACACAGAACAGCTCAGCAAGCATCACAAACAGGAACATCCCTAGGGACACAGCCTGTGTAGGAAAAGGGAAGGGAACACGCACAGACATGCTTACACAACACAGGCCCACGCAATGTCACCAGATTACACACTGCCATGAGGGCACACCACTACTGTGGAAGGTCCGCTGTGCCAAACCTTGGCTGTGCATGACCCAAACATGTCAGCAGAACACTCCGTCAGTGAGTCAACAACCACAACACACAGAAGGCTCTGCTCACATCAGCCTGGGTACGGGGATGTCACCTCAGTCATCTGCACACACACCAAACACGTGTCAAGCAGGTTGCACTGTATGCACAGATGAGTCCTTCGACATTGATGTGCAAAACTGCATGTCCTGTGGAGCTGGGCACACAGTCAGGGAAATAGGAACATTGAACAGTGCTAAACCCACCAGATGTGCATCAGTGTAAGACAAAGATGTACATTTACAAATGCAAAAAGGACATCCCTGTGTCAAATGCTGAACATTACACCCTCAGACTGTAGCAAAGGATGCCATAGATCCAGAATACAACAGGACACATATCCCATGGACCACATGGAGTCCATCACTGCAACACTTCATCGTCCTGATGTGAACACTATTACAACTGCAAATGCAGGATGCTACTCATCCACATCATGTACATCAAAAGAAAACCCAAAAGTAAACAAAAAGAGGCTTTATTCAGCAAATGTCCGGGTAAAAACGGAAGTCAAAATGAAACTAAGGCCAATGGCCAGTCCAAAATAACAGTACCAATGGGGTGAGAAGTGACAACTGGTCACACATTGCTTGCCTGCACTGGTACGGTTGGGGGACATCCCCCTTGGAGGGGCATACAAGGGGCAGGCCAGGCACCGCAGGGACAGGATCAGGGGATGGCAGAGTGAGGCAGTGAAGGGGTGGTGGTTGCAGGAGTGTCACCGGCAACTGCAGTGGAGGTGTCTGACTCAGGGGGGGCCGGCACCACCGTGGTACACAAGTCAGTTGGTGTGGGTGCCGCAACCACTGCAGTGGGCTGGACTGATGTAGTGGACTGGGTACCCACTGCAGTGCCCGAGTCAGACGTGGTGGTTGTGGACTCCACTGCAGTGCATGACTCCAAGGAAGTGGAAGGGTGGGCAGATGAGGTGGGCAGGACAGAGGGGGGGACCTGGTCACAACAACAGTGCCACTAACAGGCAGAGCGTCTGGGTTGGGGTGGAAGAGCAAGTGGCAGGGGGGGAGGGCCTAAGCAGTCTGGGGATGCGGTATCGGTGTGTGGGGGAACCTGGGGCAGGGTGTGGCAGGGGAACCTGTGCAGTGGTGGCCTGGGGGATGGAGGAGAGAGACTGGGCGCTGGAGCTGCGTGGTGGTGGTGGTGGGGTCTTGCTCTTCCTGCTCCGGGGGGACTTCCGAATGGGCTCCTGTGTCTGCCTGCGCCTGGGGGAGGGTGTCCGGGGGTGAGGGGCACTCCTCTCTGTGTGGGTGGACTTCCTCTTCCCCTGGTGTGCTGTGTCAGCAGGAATGGTGGGGAAGAGGCCGAGGTCACACAGGATGACCTGCTGTGTATGTGTGGTAGCAGGCGAGGCAAGGGAAGGGGTCTTGGAGGGAGAGGATTTGGAGGACTGCGGAGTGAATGTGGATGCCTGTGTGTGTGTGTGTTCCCCATCACCTGTGTCTGTGGTATCAGTCCCCTGAGGATGCTTGTGTGCACGTCTTGCCTTACTCTTGGGTGTGTCTGTGCTGCTTGTGTCTGTGTGTATGGATGACTGTGCAGGTGTGCATGTGCTTTGGAAAGGTAGGGGGCAGGAAGTGTGGATGGGGCAGAGGTGGGAGGGGTGAGGGACTGTTGGAGGAGGGACACTGCTGCCGTCAGGGAGGAGTCCATGGACCTATTGCTCCTCTGTAGGGCAGACATACCCGTCGAGATGCCCTCCATGAACGACACCAGCTGTGTCAACAGAGTGGTGTGTGCATGGAGGACACTCAGCATTGCTGTCTGCCCTACATGGAGCTGCCGAAGGAGGTACACAGACTCCTCACTCAGGGCAGCAGGGGACACAGGGGCAGGGGCTGCGGTGCCTGGCACGAAGGAGACACGCTCCTGAGCACGGGAGCCTCCACGGACCTCAGGAATGGGAGCCGATGGGAGGGCGGTGGTGGTGGTGGCAGGGCCAGACAGACTAGCTGGCCTTTGGTGGCTGCCGAGACCCGCCTCCACAAGGGAGTCATCCTCCGAGCTGCTGTGGTCCCCAGCTGAGGTGGATGGTGCTGAGGACTCCTCGGTGTGGCTCCCCTCGCCCTCCGTGCCACTGGGTCCCTCTGACCACTCGTCCGATGCTGACCCAGTCTGGCTCCGCTGCTCCTCCTGGTCCGTGGAGCTGTCCCCTCCTGTGGCCGTGGATGTATCTGCAAACAATTAGGGAAACAGACAAACATCAGTCACCTGCACAGACCGCACACACCACAGTAAGTACAGCACATTACAGAGCAAGCCCTGGCATCCTTAGTTGAACATTGCCTAAAGTCCTCGCACAGATTCGGGGAAGCCAATTGTCAGTCTGATGGTCAACCATGGGACTCACACCCCTCCTGCCCTTGCACCCATCTTTCTGGTGCCTGTCTGATGGTAAGACCCCAGTGTGGACACATGCACCACCTACACAGTTGTTGGACATTGCAGGGAACACGGTGAAGCATGTGAACATGCACACATCACATCTCTTGCCACTGAGTCAGTGCAGGTGTCCGGATAAAGGGATGGCCAGATTCTAATTAGAAATGCATGTGATGCATACCAGCACCAGACACCATGATGCACCCATGTCCGGATAGTCAATGCCACAATGGGGTGCATGTTGCACATGTCACTCCCCTGCAGGATCAGTCCCAGGAAGTTGAATGCCATGACACAGGAATGCGTGCAAAGTCATACATTACTGTCTCAAGTCACATGGCCATGGCAGCCAGACAACAACAGTCTGCACTGTGTCACAATCCGAGGGCATGGGGAATGCAAGTATGTGACTGACAAGTGCACATGTCCATCCCCCAAAAACCACATAATCTGTACTACTATTTGTCCACGTCATACCAACTGGACATATGGGGGACATGAAACACAACTCCCTGAACATGAGCACCTCACAGTGTGCTGTGAATGAAAATACAGCTTCCTGAAAGTCACAGTCGCAAACACCTGTGTGCACAGTCAAGTGATCAGACACCTATAAGTCACAGAAGTATCGTCTATCATGGTCACATCTCAGATGGCATGCTGAGCCCCAAACGATGAACATACCAGTAGTCCTGACAACGAAGACACAGCACAATGAGACAGAGGCAGACACCTGAGGGTACATTTCACTGATCACAACATGCCAGATGATACACGGGAGTGGGAGTACAGAGTGTATTGTATGCACTGGAGTAGGCATGACTGTCCAGCTCCACCTGTAAGAGGGATGAGTCCTGGACAGTAGGCAGGTGGCTAAGCATGTGTGACACACTGGATACACATACTCCTGAGGCCCAAATATTGTTCCCACCAGCAGCATGGGTGTGTGCCACATTCCCCAGGGACATGTGGTGAGTCAGAGCAGCAAGCGGACCACATATCAAAGTTACACGCAGATCACATGTCAGAACTTAGGCACTGTGTAGGCAATTGACCCACCCATGAATCGCACAACATAGTCACGGGAACAAATGCTGTCCCCCACCTTGAGCAAAGCAAAATGCAATGACACAGTCCCCAAATGACACAGTTTCCTGACTATAAGGGCCACACATATGCGTATCAGAGGAGAAGTGGGCATGTAACAAATGAGGGACATGGGTCCTGGACCACATGACTGATGTACTGTGGAAGTCTAACCAGGCCAGAGGAGGGCACATAGCATGTCAGACAAAGTGCACAGTGCAGTCATGGACTCACCCCCTCCTTGCTGCTGTCTGTCCCTCAGCTGGCCATCCAGGTCAGGGAAGACCACCGCCAGGATCCGGAGCATGTGGGGGGTCAGGGTCCGGTGTCCGCCCCTCCTGCGAGGAGGCAACAGCTTCAGCTGGACCCTTGCGATCCTCCGGGTCCAGCCACGAAGGTCCTGCCACCTCTTTTGGCAGTTGCGGATCCTGCGCCTGTAGACCCCCACGGATCTTACTTTCCGGGCGATGGTCAGCCAGATTTCCTGCTTCTGGTGGGCATCAACCTGTGAGGATGACAAAGTGAAAAGGCCATTACTACACATGCAACATATCCGTGCATCACACAATTGGATATACATGTCTCAATTACAGGGGCATATGATGTACACAGGCAGTGCAACAATGGCTATGAACAGTTTGCCAGCAGTCACTACATGGTATCATTGCATGGGAAGTAAACCTAGTTGGAATGCACTGTTACTGCACTGTACCAGTTCAGTGCATGTAACTACACACTTTGGGGTGTGACAACTACTCAGTGGGCATGCTAGCCAGTGGTGTGCACAGTGAAAGTCCTGCTAGTCAGACAACATGCACAATTAGTGATGCAGTGGACAGCACACTCACCTGCTCCCCTGGTTTCCCATACAGTTTGCTGTACTGTGGAAGGAGGCTGTCCAGCAGGGCCTGGTTCTCCTCAAGGCTGAAGGCTGGGGCTCTCTCCACAGTACGTGCCATTGCAGGAGCCAGAGGATGCATAAACAGCAGCAGTGTTGGTGGCAGATGTCGTCCTGGAGCATGTAGTGCAGGCAAGTGAGCTCTCAGGGGAACAGCCAGCATTATATGTGTGCTGCAGAGGCAGATACTGTCCCATGTGTCCAAAGTGATAGGTCCAAGTCGTTTGCATCTTCTAAATCTGACCAATGCATGGTATAGCAGCACTAATACACGCCCACAGCATCCTTCAAATCTTCAACTTCATGACACCCATGATTTTGCAACATTGTTGTGGCTGGCCAACTGAATTCACTGCATCAGACTCGTTGGAGCTTCGAAAACGCGTCCGTTGCCATGCCAGGCCCCAGCCAATGTGTGCGCACCGATCGGTCCATTGCTGTACAATGCGTACCCGCGATACAACGCGTACCCGCTCACATTGAATGCAATGGGCCGGCCGGGCACACCGATCGGTCCATTGCTGTTCAACGCGTACCTGCTCACATTGAATGCAATGGGCCGGCCGGGCACACCGATCAGTCCATTGCTGTTCAACGCGTACCCGCGATACAGCGCGTACCCGCTCACATTGAATGCAATGGGCCGGCCGGGCACACCGATCGGTCCATTGCTGTTCAATGCGTACCCGCTCACATTGAATGCAATGGGCCGGCCGGGCACACCGATCGGTCCATTGCTGTTCAACGCGTACCCGCGTTACAACGTGTACCCGCTCACATTGAATGCAATGGGCCGGCCGGGCACACCGATCGGTCCATTGCTGTTCAACGCGTACCCGCTCACATTGAATGCAATGGGCCGGCCGGGCACACCGATCGGTCCATTGCTGTACAACGCGTACCCGCGATACAATGCGTACCCGCTCACATTGAATGCAATGGGCCGGCCGGGCACACCGATCGGTCCATTGGTGTTCAACGCGTACCCGCGATACAACGCGTACCCGCTCACATTGAATGCAATGGGCCGGCCGGGCACACCGATCGGTCCATTGCTGTACAACGCGTCCCTGGACAAGTCACTGGCATATGTCACCATGCCTGTCACAGGTGAACATATGCCAGCCACATATACTTCCCAGGGAGTGAGGGGCACACCTACAACACCACAGCCTGTCCACATAGTATCCTAAGGCATGTAAGGCTGCATTACCTATTCCGTGTATGGGGGTGAACATGTTGTTCTGTGGGTGTCACTTCGGGGCAGCCACTCCCAGGCTGTGCACGTGTTCATGGGGACAGGATCCTTGGTGTGTCGTGCACATGACCACTGTGATGTGCAACTGTTCATTCCTGAGCATGTGGCATGGTCACATTTCACGGTGGTTTATGTGTTTGTCATGTCACATACCCCCTGAGTCCCATGTGGGACGGTATGTACGTCCCAGGGTGACCCATTGGCACAATAGTGATGGTCCTCCACAGTCTGTGTGCATGTTGTGTTTACAATGTCTCTGATTCCATGTGCACAATGGGAGACAGTCTCCACATCCACGTTGTTTGTGCATGAACTTTGATGTTGTGCGTGTGTGTGTCACAGACGTCCATGTCTGTCCTTACGAGGCAACAGGGACCACTACCTGTGGGGGTCATGGTTGTTTTGCTGTGGTGTATTCATGATGCACCATGTCATGCCAGTGTCCATGTGGCAATACAGGGTCCCTGGGAATCTACCTGTCGATGAGCTGTGATGCCTGGGGCACATCTGTCCACACATGTCACTGTGGGGTGTGTTTGGAACGTGGCAGCAGTAGATGGGAACTGTGACACGGCCTCATGATATCCCATGGCACAACATTGGACTTGTTGATGCCACTTGTTGAACTGTGATGTTAGATGTTGGCCATGTAGGTGCCATACATGTCCTTACGGAACTGCACACATCATGTACTTGTGTCTCATAATGATGTATCATGTGATATTGTGTATGGTCAATGCCACATATGTGGGGAGACTAACAATCTTTCTTTCTTCACCTATGCACTACAGGGCACCAGCTGTCCATAGACCATTCCCTGACCTTGCATCCATGGTGGAACGGGACTGCATCCGACGGTACCGCTTCACCAGGCCGCTGATTGAGGAATTGACGGTGCGCTTGGCCGCAACATTTGCAACCTGGCCGGACATACCCCACAGCGCTGACCCCCAAGGTGAAGGTGATGGCAGCCCTACACTTCTTTGCCACCGGTACCTTTCAACACACTGTGGCGTCTGCTGGTGGGATGTCACAGACCATGTTCAGCCGTGTGCTCCGCGATGTTTTGGAGGCTATTTTGAGATACCTGAACCAGTACATCTATTTCCCTAGACCTCAACAACTCACTGACGTAAAGAGTGACTTCTATGCCCTGGGGAGGATGCTGCATGTCATTGGCTCCATTGATGGGACACATGTGGCTTTGATACCACCACAGGAACATGAGCAGGCATACAGGAACCGCAAACATTACCATTCGGTCAATGCACTGGTGGTATGTCTTGCTGATATGAGCATCTCACACGTGTGTGCCCGTTTCCCCGGTTCTGCACACGATGCCTACGTGATGAGGAGTAGTCGCATCCCGAGGATGATGTCACAGATGCGGAACCAGCGTGCCTGGCTTGTCGGTGTGTACTGACTTTGTACCATTGTGTGTGTTCTGCGATGTAGTATTCCACCCTCTTTTCCAAATCAGCTAATGTGCAATTGTCCATATGTAGGTGACTCCGGATACCCCAACATGCCGTGGTTGCTGACGCCCCTCAGGAACCCTGTGACACCAGCCCAGATGCGCTACAATGAGGCACATGGTCGGACCAGGAGAGTCATTGAGCGGACATTTGGTCTCCTGAAGAGCCGCTTCCGCTGCCTGGACAAGACAGGAGGGGCCCTCCCATATGCCCCAGCAAAGGTGTGCAAGATTGTCATCGTCTGCTGCATGCTACACAACCTGGCTGTGCGGAAGGAGTTGCCTCTCATCCTGGATGACGATGATCAACATCCGCCACCTGTGGAGGATCCTGGCCTGGACCACGATGCCAGTGATGATGATGATGATGATGGTGATGTCCGCACACAGCTCATCACCAACTTCTTCAGCTGAATGTGAGTATCCGGAGATGTCATGTCAATGATGTGAGTATGCATGATATGTGTTGGTGGTGCTCTGGTGCTGTTTGAGTGTGGCCATGTGCTACATGACTGTATGCGTGTAGCGATGTGTCCTTACAGGTAGTCTGTACTCCCCAACAGTGTTGACATGCTAACTTGGTTCTGGGTGGGTATCTTGTGACATGTATTGGGCATGAGTATTGCAGTTCTGTCCTGTTCTTCAGTGCTTTTGACTGTGTGTCATTTCTGTCCTTCACAGGGTACTTTCAGAGTTGTTTGGTCAACTGTGATCCCCCAACACCGTGATTAAACTTCCAGGGTGGTAGCTGTCGTGTCCCTACAGGTGATGTGCGCCACACCCATGGACTTCCTTCCTTCTACACTTGTTGACTGTGTGCCCACTGCCAGGTGGGATTACCTTGCATGTGTAGTGGTTACAACATGTTGCAAATGTGTAATAAACCTGTGCTTCACTTTGTGATGTGCGTTGTCTGTGGTCACACATCTGACTGACATTTGCTTACTGCACCAGTGGGCTAGTTGACAAAGACTGTGAATAGGTGTTGTGTCTGTGCATTGCACCGTATTTCCTGGCAACATCAGTGTAGGCGATGAGTCAGGTGGCCTTGGTGTGTATATGTTGTGTAGCCCTGGTGGTGTGTCTCCCTCATATGTGTCACGTTGCCATGACTCACATGCCTGTGTTGTACTTGCTGTAGCAGTTAGCATGCACAGTGTAATTTCGCAGGTCATCATCTCCATGACAGAAACCACGTTGGAATCACAACAGAGGCAGGTATGGTGTGTTAGTGTGTTTATTGTCATACATGTGTGAGTATAGTGCACAGGATGGTGGGTGCTGTACATTGTGATTGTAATCCAAAGTTCCTAGATGATTTGGAAGTCCTGGGAGCAGAAATGTCCTGAGTAAAGTCCACAGTCATCTGATACATTGGTCCAACTTGTACTCCCCATGTCATGTGGGGGAGTTGTGTTGCATTCAACAGGGTGAACAATTTGCGCACAAAGGTGATTATCCAGAACAGGTTTTGGCTTCCTGGGGGTTGCGCATGGCCATCGGCCTCTCAGTTGCCCTTCCTCGGACGACCCCTCTTCTTTGGGGGGGGACCCTCAAGTGCAGGCTGCTGCGGTGCAGGGGACTCTCCGCCAGAGTCATCCTCCCTCCCTGTGGCAGTTGCAGTTGTTTCAGCACCAGATGTTGTGGGCACACAGGGAGGTGTTGACATGTTGCTGCTCATCTGGCGGAGGCATTGTAATATGTCCCTATGCACCGCCGTCATCTCTTGCAGTGTGTCCCACTTGGACTCCATGCGGGACATGTGTAAGTCCAAGCGGGCATGATGGGCAGCCTGCTGCTGTCGTATGTCCCTGAGGATCCCCACTACCTGGCTGAGCTCTCCGGTGCTGGTCTGGTACGCATCGGCTATGCGTACCAGTTGTGGGTCATCATGCAGTCCAGACCCCTCTGCGAGCAGCGACCTATGTCTACCACCCCTCCCACCACCCCTGGCGACACGTGCAGTACCTGAGGTGGCACGCACAGGTGACCCTGGGCCCCCTTGGGGGTTGTTGGTGGTGTTGGTGTCCATAGCCCCACGTTGGGCAAGGGTCCGTGTGCTGGTGGTGGTGGTCCTTGGTCTCTCCGTGTCGGCAGGGGTGGTTTGTGTGTTGTCAGTCGTTGGAGGGGTGGGTGCAAGGGGTGCAGCTGGTGGTCCTGCTGGTGCTGCATGATGACTCGCTCCGGAGGTGCCAGGTAGGTCTTCGTCATCCGAGGAGGGCAGAGGCTGTTCCACACCAGTGAGCTCCGTTTCCCCTGGATCCTGGGACAGGGACTCCTCAGCGTCTGCTGCTGTGTCCCCATCATCACCTGTTTTTGGGAGACACACACAATGTATGTTATGTTTCTGCAGGCATCAATGGTTGACACACCTGACAGTTGTGACTGTACCTCTGGATGCGGGCCTGTACATTGCATTGTCCTAGGTTGTCACAGTCAGAGGTTGATATTGGTGTAGAACATTGTCCTGCATACTTTGAGCATTTCAATTTGAATGTTGGGGGGTGTACATGGTCTGCATTGGTTGTATTTGGTTGACATCCGGCCCTCCTTCTCCCCCAGCCCAGTTATCCCACCATGAAGCATGCCACCCTTGCAGTGGGTTCAGGTTGACTCTCAGGATGTCAGTGAGTGGTGTCCTGCTGTTGGTTGGTGCCCAGTTCCCAGCAGGGCCTTGTGCTCCCCACAGCAGTACCCACTGTCAGCCATCTTGTCAGTTCTTTGCCACTCCCTGTGATGTGCGCATGGTTCAGGGTGGTGTTGATGGGACAGTTGTGGGGGTGACCAATATCTGTGACTGCCACTCCCATCATGCTATTGCCTCCACCCCCTTCCCAGCATGCCCATGCTTCCTTCCTTTTGACTCTGCTTCCCTGTGGGGTTGTGTGCCTGTGCTGACAAGATGGCTAGACAGTGTTATCCTGGGGTTAGTTTTGCTACAAGTCCCATGTGTGTCCCTGTGCTTCACACAGCATGACCCAGGGTTGTGGTTATTTGTGGGATATTTGATTAGAGTGTGAGGCAATGCATTCTCCCAGGTGAGTTGTGTGGAGTTTGTGTTAGGGGTGTGTGTGAGTGGAGCTGCTGGTAACTATGGTCAGTGCTGTCAGTCCTCCTTCCCACCCAGCCAGATATCCCACCATGGAACGTGCTTCCATTGCAGGGAGTGCAAGTTGTCTTTCAGGATGTCAGTCAGTGGTGTCCTGCTGTTGGTTGGTGCACAGTTCCCAGCAGGGCCTTGTGCTCCCCACAGCAGTACCCAGTGTCAGCCATCTTGTCAGTTCTTTGCCACTCCCTGTGATGTGCGCATGGTTCAGGGTGGTGTTGATGGGACAGTTGTGAGGGTGAACAATATCTGTGACTACCACTCCCATCATGCTATTGCCTCCACCCCCTTCCCAGCATGCCCATACTTCCTTCCTTTTGAGTGTACTTCACTGTGTGTGAGTGTGACAGCAATGGCAAGATGGCTGACAGTGGTGTCCTGCTGTTGGTTGGTGCCCAGTTCCCAGCAGGGCCTTGTGCTCCCCACAACATAGCACCAGTGTCAGACATCTTTGATGTGGCTTTTCACTACCTGGTAGGTGTGCATGCTTTAGTGTGAGCTTGCTGGGCCATGCGGGTGGGGGATGTTGAGCTGTGACTACCACTCCCATCATGCTATTGCCTCCACCCCCTTCCCAGCATGCCCATACTTCCTTCCTTTTGAGTGGACTTCACTGTGTGTGAGTGTGACAGCAATGGCAAGATGGCTGACAGTGGTGTCCTGCTGTTGGTTGGTGGCCAGTTCCCAGCAGGGCCTTGTGCTCCCCACAACATAGCACCAGTGTCAGACATCTTTGATGTGGCTTTTCACTACCTGGTAGGTGTGCATGCTTTAGTGTGAGCTTGCTGGGCCATGCGGGTGGGGGATGTTGAGCTGTGACTACCACTCCCATCATGCTATTGCCTCCACCGCCCTTCCCAGCATGCCCATACTTCCTTCCTTTTGAGTGGACTTCACTGTGTGTGAGTGTGACAGCAATGGGCAAGATGGCTGACAGTGGTGTCCTGCTGTTGGTTGGTGCCCAGTTCCTAGCAGGGCCATGTGCTCCCCACGACTGAGCACCAGTGTCAGCCATCTTTGATGTGGCTTTTGACTCCCTGTGAGGTGTGCATGCTTGGGTGTGATCTTGCTGGGCCATGTGGGTGGGGGATGTTGGGCTGTGACTACCACTCCCATCATGCTATTGCCTCCACCCCCTTCCCAGCATGCCCATGCTTCCTTCCTTTTGACTCTGCTTCCCTGTGGGGTTGTGTGCCTGTGCTGACAAGATGGCTGACAGTGTTATCCTGGGGTTAGTTTGGCTACAAGTCCCATGTGTGTCCCTGTGCTTCACACAGCATGACCCAGAGTTGTGGTTCTTTGTTGGATATTTGATTAGAGTGTGAGGCAATGCATTCTCCCAGGTGAGTTGTGTGGAGTTTGTGTTAGGGGTGTGTGTGAGTGGAGCTGCTGGTAACTATGGTCAGTGCTGTCAGTCCTCCTTCCCACCCAGCCAGATATCCCACCATGGAACATGCTTCCGTTGCAGGGAGTGCAAGTTGTCTTTCAGGATGTCATTCAGTGGTGTCCTGCTGTTGGTTGGTGCACAGTTGCCAGCAGGGCCTTGTGCTCCCCACAGCAGTAGCCAGTGTCAGCCATCTTGTCAGTTGTTTTCCACTCCCTGTGATGTGAGCATGGTTCATGGTGGTGTTGATGTGCGCATTGTGAGGGTGGGCAATATCTGTGACTACGACTCCCATGATGCTATTGGCTACACTGACTTGCCCAGCATACACAGGATTCCTTCCTTTCAGTGGGCTTCACTGTGAGGTGGTGTTCTAGTGGTGGCTACATGTCTGGATGTGTTTGTTAGTTATATTTGTGCCACTGCCTAGCCGTAGTTGTAGTTGTGTTTGTACATGTGATGACACAGTTACATATCACTATGAGATGGCATGTGTTGTGTTTATCTGACTGACATACACATTTTGGGATGATTCTGTTTTGGTTGCTGTGGATTTGCTAAGGGTGCATGGTTTGACTCTCCCCTTGACAGTGATGTGTGTGTATTGTCGCACAATATTGTGTACATTTGTTGTGTACTCACCAGGCTCTGGGATGTTTTCTAGTCCATATACGCTCACTGGTGGTAGGATGGCCCGCACCTTCTCCTCCCAGGGCCTGAGGTATACTGGTTTGGCAGGAGGGCCACTGCCGGTGTGTTGGCTCAAGAGGTAGTCCTTCTTCAACAGGTCCCTGACCCTCCTGCGCACGTCATACCACCTGTTCTGGATGTCTCCCTTTGTGCGCAAACATGGTGATTGTGCGTTCACCCTGTCGACAATCCTCTCCCACATCTTGGTTTTCTGCGACATGGGGGTCTGTTGGACCAGTGTACCAAACAGCTGTGGCTCTACCCAGAGGATCTCATCTACCAGGACTTCCAATTCACTATCCAGGAACTTTTGATTCTTCTTTGGGGGCATGGTGATGGGTGGTGGTGGTGTGTGATGTGTGTGGGGGTGTGCAAGTGAGGGTGTGTGAGTGTGTGTTTTGCTGGGTGTATGTGAGGGTGCTATTTGTTGAGGTGCTGCTGGTGTGTGGCTTGTGTGATGGATGAGCTGTGAGTGTGTGTGTGGTTGCTGTCTGTTGGTGTTGAGTGCTGGCAGGTAATTTGAATTTGCAAAGGATCATGGTAGGGATTTGTGTCCTTTATATGGGTGGAGTTGTGGGTGTGTCTTTGTTCCCTGTTTCCCCCCAGTATTTATTGGCTTTGTAATTGCTTGTTTGGCCTTTTTTTGTGTGTTTTTTCCTTAGTACTTTTTGTGCATGTAGGAGACGTTCTTCTGACCGAGTCGGACCCTGCAGTTGTCTCGTGCGAGCTTCTCCGATTCGTTCACGCTGTGTTTGTGCTGTTTTCTGTGCTGCGTACGCGTCGGTCGCGGTGTATTGGGTTGCTTCGGCTCGCAGTTTTGTATGCGTGTCGGTCGTACGGCTTGGGCTCCGTGCGACTCGGTCGTGTTTTCCACGCGTTGCATCGTACTTGGCGGGTCGGAGTTCGCGGGTACGTTTCGTTCGGGATTCTTCCTGGTGCGTGTCGGTCGGTTTGATTTGCGTGCTTTTCCGGCCGGATAGCTGTTTTCCGCGCGGTTGGGTCGTTCGGCTTGTGTTCCGTACGAGTCGGTCGGATTTTGCACGCTTCTCATCGTACTTTGCGGGTCGGGCTGCACCGGTACGTGTCGGTCGGAATGAATTCCGGCTCCGAGTCGGTCGGTACGTTTTCCGGCCCGAATCGGAATCGGCCCCTTTGTCTTTGCATTTGACTATTCACATTATTATTATTAGGCATTGGAGCTTGTGGAATTTGCAAATTCAGTTCCCTGTTTGTCATCTGCACTTGCTGATTCTGATTCTGCACCTGATTCATCTGCACTTGATAGTTCTGATTTTGGCTCTGCATCTGCTCTTGTCCCTGATCAAATGAACCTGGATTTCCATTATTATTCAACACCACCTTACACTCGCAACGCCAATGTCCAAACTTGCCACAGTTAAAACAAGGACATTTTTGTTTTAAATCTTCTATGTTCACAAAGTTACCTCTACCTCTTCCTTGACCCATCGGAACCATTTGTGTCACTGCATTGCCATTTGAAACTAAACCTTTCATACCAGTTGTAGTCTGACCATCATCAGTCGAATCTCCGCTCAGATATCCTCCTTTCTTAGCTGCTCTCATTTGTGCTAACATCAATTTCTCATTTAATTTCTTATGTCTCATCTCAATGTCATCTCCACAATACTTCGCATAACGAAGAATCTCATCAACTGATTTACTCTGCCAACATATTAAATGTTGTTGAATCATGGCACTTATTTCTGGTCTCAAGCCATAAACAAAACGATATACAAAATGTCCCATGTCCTTTTCAGTGATATTTTCTATACCACTAAATTGTTTGAACACTTGAAGAAGCCTTTCGTAATATGCATGCATCAATTCTTTTAATTCTTGAGTCGTTCTATCAATCTTTACCCAATCTGTTTCTTTTGGAGGAATCTTCCCTTTCAAGTACGTAATAACCTGTTTGTATTTTTTCTTAACCTCATCTGAAGGTGCTCCTGTTTTAGGATCTCTCGGGTATTCTTTATTCGGCCAATCTACAGCAATTTTACACTCAATCCACAAATCAGCTGGAACCACTATATCAAAAAGACCTTCTAAATCAACCCACAAAACTTTCGATACATTTACAAATCTTTCAACTTGTCTGTACCATTCAACAGGCTTTTCTCTCAATCTCGGGAAATCATTTGTAAATGACAAGATGTCCTGTCTTGAGCATGGAACGTGGACATAACCACCTCCAGGTACTTCTCTCATTGGGAAAACCCCAACAGCATCATCCAATTCTGTCTTTTTCTCTTACTCTCTCAAAGGATGCGATGGAGAAACTACATTCGCCTTGATATTTTCATCTTTTTTCTTTTTAGCCCATCTTCCTTTCTACTTGTCCAATTCACCCCAACGCTTTAGTGTACTAATCAACTCCTTAATTTGTAAACGTTTCCCTGAAACATTCAAATTTTCCAAATCTTTGTCTGTAAAATCTAATCTATATGTCTTTTGTAATGCCTTTGACTTCTCAATGTCCACTCCATATTCTTGAGCGGTCTCAACAAATGTCTCATGTAAATTTCTTGCTCTTCGAGTAATAGTCGTACATAGAAACAACAATTCATCATCTTGAAATCTACTCAATCTCTCTGGACTAATTGTACCTATAATCATTTCTTCTAGTACTCCTTTTAATTTAGTCACATCGACACAGTCATCCTTACTCTGACTACTACAACCAGGAGCTATATCTTTAATCCACTGATATAATTCTTCTGGCGATGGACCCATTAATCTTTGTACATCTTCACCCGACTCACTTCTAGGTTTAACAGGTGTTTGTGTATTCAATCTCTTTTCAGTCTGTATTAGCCTCCTAGGTTCTTGATACACCACCCTTTTTGGTGTCTCATTTCTCCTTGGAACATCAATCAATTGTTCTTCTGATCTTGAATTCACACTCACATTTGTACTGTTACTTTCATTACTTCTTTCATTAGTCCTAATCATTTCTGGAACTGCCAAAGCATGTACTCCCGTAACACTCTGTCCATCACTATACAATGGAACTACTGGACCAATCGTTACTGGCACTGACAACACCTCTGAGTTTCTTACTGCATCCATCCTAACTGTCGTCCTTTGGCTATTCTCAATCTGAACTGGTCTCACACCATTTGTCACTCTATTTTGAGGTTGTTCTTCAATTTGAATCAAAGGAGCACTAGGTATAACATTTGAAGCATGTGATTCATCTGTACTCAAACTAATCTGTTCCTCTTGATATGGGGGTGGCGGTCTGTTCATTAATAATTCATTTAAGAAATCCTCATCAATATCATCTGAATCCATAAGATTCACATTCTCATTTTTATTTTGTGTTACAGTATTATTCTTTTTCTCTTTGGACTTTTCTCCATCCTTCATTTCTACTTCTCTAACCGGATACATTTTTAAACCTATGGCAACATCTTGTCTCCATATTTTCTTTTGCGCATCCCATTTAGCCTCTGAGTATCTACTCACTGTATTTTTATACCTGGTCTGATGCTTGTCTCTTTCTCTCTTGTATGCTTCATACTCCCATTCTTCTAATGCCTCATACTGCATTGGTCTAGGATTTGGATTCAATCCATTCATCCGAAACCTCAGGTTTTCTAAAATCCTTGTATTAAAAGTACAATTTTCAGGAAAAGCTAATTCACCTTGAACTTCTGTATATTTCACCCAATTCTCTAACCATGCACACGTATGGTAACCCCTTTCTAATGCCATAAATGCTGCTGGCGTACCTTCAGGAGCTATTGGAATCCCTTCTCTAATTGGAATTGGTTGATCTTTGCTAAACAATGTTTTCAACAATTTTATTATCTTCATCTTCTCTACTTACTGTAAGTAAAATATTAATAATAATTCCAATCTACGTAAATCCTAACAACACTCTCTTCGGTGTTATGTTTTCAACTTCCAATCAAAGTTATTTTCGCTGTCCAATCACAGCGCGGCTCACACCAACTAACCAGTACCAGCGCGGCACCTCTGTGACGTTACTCACTAACTGTCCAATATCAGCGCGGCTCTCAGTGACGTCAGTATAGCTCCTTCCACTGACCCTCCCTTTACAAAATCAGCGTTAATGTCTTTTAAGGTCTTTTAAACAAATAAAACAAACTACATAAACACAAATTGACTGCTCCACTAAAAGAAAATCAAAAAGTATATTCATGCACTCAAAGAGAAAACTCTACACTCCAACAATAAACCACGACCAGCGTGATTCTTATTCTCTACAATGGAGGACTCTCTGGACTTCCCCAGTTGCGCTTACTGAAGTGACCCAATTTCCCCTCTTATCTCATTCAACAAAGTTCCCTTTACAATACTTTCAGTTCGACGACCGCCTAGTATTGTATTACCAGCAGATAATGTACATCACCTTAATGTACGCAAACACTAAGAACAGCCCTTAGGCATATCCCGGGATCTCAGGCCTCGACGGACCCGTAACAAAAACTCAATGTGACAAAACTAACTCAACATGTATTTGAACCCTCAATTCTGTCTAGTCAGTAAAAACTCCTATTTCTCCACCTAGTATTTTAGTCTAAACTAACAATCTGATGCAACTACCAAAAACTGATGCAGCGGAAGTGGGGGGGGGGGTCATATATATCCCACACCAACTTTTACAATACCTAAGGAAGCGTAAATACTATAATGACGGGCCCATAAGTCATTATCCTTTCTATTAGCAATAGCAATATCAAAAGGTCCTCCAATGGATCTTTGGTAGAGCTAAAAGGGACTAAGTAAAGAAATCAGAGAGCTATTCCTTCACGAGGACCTGTAATGAAGAAATAGTTATACCATAATATACCACAAAATGCATTAATAATATGACAAATGTTATCTTAAAAATAAGTCATGACTCAAGAAATAATGACAGACACTAATCTTTCTAAGTACCTTTTTGGTATTATTTCAGAAATATGAATGGTCATACACAAATACAAATCATAAAAGTATGCTTTGTTCACAAATATCACAGGTAAACAATCACAGCTTCCATAAGCAGAGTAATTCAAAATCATTAAATTCAGGTGGGAACGAGAAGGGGGAGAGAGAATCAGTGACCATCAGGGTAATCACAGTTCAGTTACCTCTCAGAATTTTAGAGCAAACTAATGCACTGCGTGCAATTAGTCAAGAAAACCATCTCCACAGCCGTAGGAGAATAGTGTGGGCAGCATCACCAGCCGATGATGTGCAAAGTCTCTAGAGAAAAGTTCTCCGCAGTCAGGTTTGCCAGCCAAATCAGGAATCAGCGCAGCACAGCATACAGCATACCACGGATGCAGGACAGGTCACCAGAATGTGAACGAGCCGATGATCATTTTTCCACCAGCGTTTTTATACTGACTTCGCAACTTTGTTACACTAGATTAGAAACTCTCCTAAATCCTACAAGCCATTCTCATTGGTCAGAACTAGGCAACTCCTAACGATGACTTTACAAATTTCTCTAAACAGTCTTTGTCTAAAATTGTATAACTTCCTAGAGAGGAAGGAGGAAACTACATTTTACACATTTTGTAACTACATAGCAACAGTTTCATTCTGAATCCTCGCCTAAACAGGAAAGAGTCGTACTATTCTCCGCTCTCTAAGGATGTAAAAGTTATTCTTTACAAGGACATCAGGAAACGACATGGAAAGAAACAAAGGAGCACGGAAGCACATCCCCTAACTAATACATTTGCTTAGACCTGCATGTTCAGCAAGAAAAGACAGAGAGAAAAGAAAAAAATAATTTCTACATTTTTCTAGGCCTACTTTACTTTCACGAAGAATAAAAGAGCATTTTCATGTTTGTGCTTGACTATTCCTGCCAGTCAGGACACATAAGAGCATTAATATTTAGACACAGAAATTAATAATTTCTTCTCATTCTATTATTATTCGTAACCCTATAAAGAAATCTTCCATTCTATATGTGTTATTCTGACTCTTAGAAATACGTGCAGCTTTGCACATTTTTCGGTCGTACCTATTTAGTCTTCACATTTTAGTAATCATAGTTTTCACACACGTTAGTGATTTATTAAAACACACACATGGGTGGATTTCCCGAGCAGATTTTATTAACAAAAATCATGCTCCATCACTACTCAGCACCGATAAACAGCACCGAAAAGAAAAATTAATAGCTCTATTTTTTTCCAACAAATTAAGTTAAAGATGACTCCTAATACTATCCATGTCTGGAGGGACATCCATAGCATGTGAAAGATTCCTTGATGCACCAGACATACAGACATTTGGGGTAATCAAAACTTTCCACTACACCAAATCCCCATTAACACTTCACTTGTTACTACAAACACAACTTTAAAAACTGTTCCTTCTATCCAAGGAGACTTTCATTTACTAAAAGCAAATAAGCTGATAGCCACCTTGTTACCCCTCCAAATTAAACAAGGCTTCAAATATTGTAATATTCGAGAGCATCCCTCTCAACCTGCTCATCCTTTCCTTATGAATGTACTTGTAGTATTATTTCACAAATCTATGGAAAAGTATCAATTGAAGTGTCAGCTTCAAAACATCCATTAACTTTGCACGAGAGTAGTTGAAATGTTGTGTTTGGTGACGACTTTTGGATTCAATTTAACTTTGGCCAAAACCACTTTCACTCATATCCATTATCATAACACCTAATAACAATTCGCCATGTGTGATATAGCGTCAAAAAATGTTTGGAAACTCTATCAAGGTTTAGGGTTGGGGTACCAGGATGTGTTGTCTGTCTGACCTTCAGTACCACCTCTTTATTTAGAGGTCAGGAAAATCTATGTTCTTGATGGCAGAGCTGCCACTAATTCTGACATTGTGAACTCCCTGTCTTCCCAGAACCAGAGGCAAAAAGAACACCAGAGAGGTCATTCTCCTTTGGGTGGCACCTCTGATGCCACTTCACCAGCCTTTTTACTGTCTGGGACTGACATTCATTGGATGGCTGAGCCAAAAATGAAAAGTGCTAAAATGTTCTCCATGCGTTGACAGCCAACTCTGACTGCAATGTTTTTTGTTTTGCCAGAAGTGGCTTCTGTCATGTCAGAGAGAGTAGTTTTGGTGAAAATATCCCTGCCCACTCATCAGGAAAGCCTAAATGTGGCAGTTTCTGGGTTCTCTCTTAAAAAAGTTAAAAATAGCAAACCGTTTGCCACGATTAGCCGTCACTGTGTCTGTTTTACCAAATCACCTCCTGCCATGTTGGTGGGAGCAGTATCGATGGAGTGAAACTGCTGATCCGGTGGGAGAGGCTAAATATGGTTTCGGCCAGCCTACCAAGTATAATTGACCTCCCTAGGTCCACAATCTCTCCTAAGGTTCAAGCTTTTTTATTCTCCTCTTCTGTAGGTGGCAGCTTTTTGGTTTTGAACTTTTATAATGCGACTCAGGGCCCTAATGGTTGTAATTCATTGTCTGTTCTGCGGACCCAGCTTTTAGAGTTTGAATCTCAGGGCATCGCTAGAGCTGGTTTTATTATAGTGGGGGGATTTAATATACACCTGTGTCGATATTCTTTTACCCTTAGTAACCAGTTTCCTGGGGAGGATATTTTCCATTTAGAACACAGTCAAGCAGGAGGTTGCTTAAATGACATTTTGGTGGAGTTTAATCTAGAAAGTGTCATAACCAAAACATTAAAAAACCATGATGGCAGTTTTGCCCCTACATTTGTTGGACATGGCATGAGCACTACTTTAGATTTTATCTTTGCTTCTGCCTTTTTGCAGAATCTGCTTGGTCTTTTTGATATACGTTTTTCTGGTTTTAGTGATCACTATTGTGTTGTTGTTTGCATCAGTGGCCTGTTCGTACAAACGTCTGCCCCAGCTAGCAGATATATGCTGGATGGAAAAATTAGTGATCAGGGTAGAAGAATTAAGTGGGCCAAGGTCATCCCAGAGGTATTCATGAAGGATCTTGTGGTTGCAAGGGGCAAGGAAGTTGTCCATTGTTGTTACTGGATGATATTGCCTTTTTGAGTGCCTATCACAAGATCGGGGCAGATGTTAAGGTCATGCTGCCCCTTCCTCCTACCAAGGCACCAAAAAAAACCCAGGTTGGTTTGACAAGGAATGCTCTGATGCCCATAAATTGCTTTGCTTGCGCTCAAAACCCAGCCAAAATATAGGGGTCTAATTGCATCTAGACGTGCTTTATATAAAAAGGCAGTAGCAATGAGGAAAACGGAGCTCAGGAAGGGGGCCTGGACCGACTTGGAGGAGGAAGCCACAAAGGCTGGCAGTGCCCGATTTTGGGAGATTGTCAACTGCCCACTTTTTAGTGTAAGTAACGGCCAAACTATTTCTTCCTATATACCACCTGAGAAATGGATTGCGCATTTTGAAGGCATTTATGGTACAGCAGACCAGGTTCCCTCGCATGTTCCCCCTGAGGCAGCATTGTAACAAGGCAACCTAACACTTGGAGTAGAGGAGGTTGAATTCGCTATAGGAAGTATGACAAGTAACAAGGCTCCAGCTTCTGACGGAATTCATGCAGACCTGTTGAAACTGTCACCGAGTTTGTGGGCCCCATTCTTAACATGGCTATTTAATTTGGTTGTGTGTGCTGGTTTACCACGTTCATGGTCTGAGTCCATTATTATCCCTGTGTATAAAAAAGGCTTTAGGGATCTTCCGTCTTGTTATAGGTCCATTTCTCTGTTTGATTCAGCCATCAAGGTAATGGGCAGGGTGATCCTAGAGAGGGCCATTTCGAGGGCTGAGGAGGGTTCTGTTTATCTAATCTCCAGTATGGCTTCCGGCCGGGTTTGGGGACCTGTGACCAGTGTTTAAATTTTCTTATGTTGATCAATAAGTATGAAGGCAAAATCGGACTCATTGTTTGTCGCGTATATGGATTTGTCTTCTGCCTTTGATAAGGTGAACAGATCTAAATTGTGGCAGATCTTGCTGGACATGGGCTTTGACCCAGCGATTGTTCACTTTCTTAGTGACTTACATAGGGATATGAAGGCAGTTGTTTGGTTTAACATGGACGAGTCCTGTACAAACCCCTTTTTTTGAAGTAGGGTGTTAGGCAGGGTTGTATAATGCCCCCTTTTGTGTTCACCTTATATGTGAATGATCTAGGGCCCAGGTTACTTGATAAAAAGATGGACTGCCCTCGCATTGGTTCTCGCCAAATTCCTGCATTGTTATATGCTGATGCTACTGTCTTTTTGGCTAGAACTGTATTGGGTCTCCAGACTTTGTTAGATAGTTTTGTGAGTTACATGAATCAATTAGACCTTTCCAACAACTATAGTAAATCCCAAGTAATGGTGTTAGGGCCTAAAAAGACTAAGTTAAGATCTTTTCATGTACAGGGCAGCAGTCTGTCTAGGGTACAGCTGTATATTTATTACGGGTGGTCTTTGATAATCTGAATACGTGGGCTCCGCTGCTTAAAGCCAAGAAAGTAGCTTTTCTGAAAACTCTAGCCACTCTTTTTTCTTTTTCCTCTAGAATTGGTAGTAAACCACTGAATGCCCTGATCAAGATATATCAAGCCAAGTCTGTCCCAGTGGTCACTTATGGTAGTGATGTCTGGGGCTACGTTAATCCGAGGGAACTTCAGATGGCAGAGAATCGCTTTTATAGGCGTCTGATGGTGGTTCCGGCTTCTACCCCAGTTTTTATGGTTCATGAGGAACTGGGGCTGCCCTTTCTCTAGGATCATATTGTACTTCGACCCCTGATTAGGTGTCTTAACATCTGGGTAAGGGCGCAAAATTTCCTGGGAAAAGAAATAGTTCAGGACTGTTTGAAGCTTGACGGGTGGAGATCAATTAAATGGTTGACTTATATTAGGGACACCTTTGTTAGGTTAGGTAGGCCTACCTTGTTCGACTTACCCTCTTGTTATGATACCCTCTTGAGATGATATTGTCTGTACCAGGAATATTTTTTTGTCTGTGTAGGCCATCGGAGAGAGAAACTATTGAGTTGAAGAAACCTATGGTACGCAGCCATGCTCTAATAAGCACAGGCCGTGCCATTGAGTTGTATTTGCTCACTACTATTAATGTCCATCATAGATTTCTCCTTACCAGATTCAGGTTTTACCAGTTTGACATTTGGTGAACTTTTTCTAAAACTGCTGACTGCAGCACAAAGTTAAGCCTTTGTACTTATGAAAATTTTTCTCACCAGGATTTATTGCACTTTGTTTTTTATAGGCTATTATGATATGCCCGAAGAATGTATTTAATCCCATTATTAAAAGCTTTACATTTTGTACACGTAAAACCTGCACTATTATATCTACAGCCACTCCCGGATGGGTAGTACACGTATGTTATAGCTCACTTTCTTGCCTCGTCTTTGAGGCTGTGAAAGTTGTTTTTATGAAGGGTGTGTCGAAATGCAATTGCTGCCAGTTTTCTGGGGATGAAGGTGCTTGTGGACATGTAATTTATATTATTAATGTCCTTGTAAAATGTATTTTATGATGCGCTTTTTAATATTTTAGTTGTGATGTGCAGTTTTTTTAAATGTACGTTTTATGAATAAGAGTCACTTACCTATAAAGTTCTCGGTTTGTTTTAAGAATATTATAAATTTATGGATAATTAATGGCAAATTGCCATATCAATAGGATTGTTTTATTTATTGCGTGAATTGTGTGCATTTATTCATGTTTATTGCTCTTTGTGGCCTTATTCAGACCGAATATAGTTATATAATTTTTTTTGTTGACCTCCCTAGTGATATATTTCAATAAACTCATTTTAACAAGCTAAAAAAGAAATCGACATTTGAGTTGACACATTATTCAATGTGAAATCCCCATTGCTAGTTGATTACTATGTATACTTTTATTGCAATAGGCATAAACACAGAGCCTGATTGCAATTCCCACTATACCCACCTCAGGGGCCCAGGGTTAGCCATGTTGTCACAGTTTTGAATCCTAATGAGTTTTTCATCCCACTAAACTTTCACCCCTCTGAGGTCAATACAGTGAGCAATATCAAATGAGCAATAATAAGTATGTGCTGCTGGCCCCCGGCACATGCTTTGCTGGTAAATACTGTTATCTGTGATGTAGTTTCCACTGCACACTGACCCACAGCAACTGAGATTGATTTGTAAACCCTTTTCAGTAACGTGTTTAGTCAACATCAATCTGCAACCGCAATATGTGCAATAGATCAGATTATTCAGCTGAAAAGCCTTCATATCTTAGTCGATGGAGGCTTTTATAAACCATATATTGATTTCCTTTTGCATGTAATCCTGTGGTGCATGAAAAAGAAGCATGCTGAGTCTCCTTGTTCAAAGCTTTCTGCAGTGTCAGCCTCAGACTCCAGAATGAACAATGTCTAGATAGTAGACAGCTCAAAGTAATTGGATTTTTCCATCTCTCTCTGTCTCTCTCTCTCTCTCTTTCTCTCTCTCTCTCAGTTCAAGGGAAGTTAAGAAGCAGTGGTGGCTCTCCAAAGGGGTGCTCGGGCGCCTACCCACCAAAACATCACTCCTCACTCTGCAGCTAATTGCTTGACATAGTACAGCTTTCATAGGAAAACAAACTATCTCACCAACCATTTGTTTACATGTAAGTAGCAGTAATGTCACCTTGCCTGCAGATGAGGGCTCCACTGGCTGTATTGCGCATATTTCAGGCAGTGGCTGTTACAGCTTGGCTTCACACAGACACAATACATATCAGACATGCTGCACTACCTTCAGATAATGATTATTTGGCCTTGTCAATCACGTGCCTTTATGCACCGTCAGAAGCCACGATAAACGAATAAAGACAACTCCCGTCCTACCTGGCTCCTTAAGCATAATCTTGTGAATGTAACTCAGGCGCACCAAAGTTCAAGCCGAGGCCTACCCCAGGACAGTTTTCCTTGCAGCAGCTTCCATTGTGAGTGTACGAGTGAGTGCATGCATATGTGTCTGTTTGCCTGACTGCGAAAATGTGCCAGTGTGTGCATGTGTGTGAGGATCTATGTGTGAGATTGTCAAGAGTTTTGGGCTATTTTTTAAATAGGTAAACGTATAGAGTATCAAATATATCGTTAGCAATTTTGAAATACATGGGTGCCTATTCACTGTCGGTGCCTAAAGGTGGGTGAGCCAACAAATTAACAGGGAGAGCCGAGCCAAGGGTCTGCCTTTGCTCTAAGAGCCCATGCACGAGCCGAGCCCTGAAGACGTTTGACAAGTATCAATGGAGCAGCATTATACTCTATTCAATCAAAAATAAGAGAGATTATTGTGCAGAGCATATCCTAGACTCACATATACGAAGGGGCTCTCATATGTGATAACGAAGGAAAAGGATGAGTGCTGAAATAAAATATGTATCTAAGATCACACAATGTGGTCAAGCGGAGAAGTCAGGATTGATCCCAGGTTTTCTAGTTTCACATTGTGCAGTTCAGCCACCAAGAGGGTATCTTTTACTCCTGTATTACATCACATGTTAATGCTTTGTATTTTATTCTCATGAGGGGCAGATAGAAGCCTCATGAATGATCAGCTTTTCTTTGGGTTCAAAGGTCAAAGAGGGTGCACAGTCAAAATATCGACTTTTAAATATCGACCTACATTAATATCGAGTTTTAAATATCGTAGGGACAGAATATCGACATCAAGAATATCGGTGACCAGAATATCGACCTGAAGGTAAGAAATATCGTTTCTGTTAATATCGAAGTTGTTAATATCGATAGTAAAAATATCGATGTTAATAATATCGATGTTTATGTTAGTGTTATGTATTTTAGTATGTATTTTATATGTATGTGTTCCACATGTTTTGTTATGTTTTGTATTATTTTTTTAAATATATGTATTAATTGTTTAGAAATTAGTAATTTTTTTTAAAGTAAATTTTGCATTTTAGTACCGTAGCGGGTTGTGGGTTTATAGGGGAATTGGTGGGAAGTAATTTAATTATAGTAAATTAATTCATAATTTTTAGAAATTATTAATTATTTTTAATTAAATTTTGCATTTTAGTTCTGTAGCGGGTTGTGGGTTTATAGGGGGAATAGGGTGGGAAGTAATTTAATTGTAATTAAGTAATTATACATTTTTATTTATTGTTATTGATATTTAATTTATTGTTAATTAATTATTAATTGGTAATTAATTTTTATTAATTGATTAATTCATAATTATATTAATTGTATACATTTTTTAGTGGAGCGGGTTGTGGGTTTATAGGGGAATAGGGTGGGAAGTAAATTAATTATAATAAAGTAATTAATAATTATTATTTTTTGGTATTGATAATTAATTTATTGTTTATTCATTATTAATTGGTAATTAATTTTTATTAATTAATTAATTGATAAATATATTAATTGTGTTAATTTAGTTTAGGAGTGGGTTGTGTGTTTATAGGGGAATAGGGTGGGAAGTGATTTATTATAATTAAGTAATTATTTATTAATAATTATTGGTATTGATAATTAATTTATCGTTCATTAATTATTAATTGGTAATTAATTTTTATTATTTATTATTTATTGGTATTGATAATTATTGTATTGTTAATTAATTATTAATTGTTAATTAATTTTTATTAATTGATGAATTGATTAATTGATAATTATATTAATTGTGTTAAATTTTATGTGGACTGGGTTTTATGTTTATTGGGGAATAGGGTGGGAAGACATTTAGGGGCCGATTCCGATGCGGGCCGGAAAACGTACCGACCGACTCGGAGCCGGAATTCCTTCCGACCGACACGTACCGGTGCAGCCCGACCCGCAAAGTACGATGAGAAGCGTGCAAAATCCGACCGACTCGTACGGAACACAAGCCGAACGACCGAGCCGCGCGGAAAACAGCTATCCGGCCGGAAAACCACGCGAATCAAACCGACCGACACGCACCAGGAAGAATCCCGAACGAAACGAATCCGCGAACTCCTACCCGCCAAGTACGATGCAACGCGTGGAAAACACGACCGAGTCGCACGGAGGCCAAGCCGTACGACCGACACGCATACAAAACTGCGAGCCGAAGCAACCCAATACACCGCGACCGACGCGTACGCAGCATAGAAAACAGCACAAACACAGCGTGAACGACTCGGAGAAGCTCGTACGAGACAACAGCAGGGTCCGACTCGGTCACAAGAACGTCTCCTACATGCACAAAAAGTACTAAGGGAAAAACACACAAAAAAAGGCCAAACAAGCAATTACAAAGGCAATAAATACTGGGGGGGGGAACAGGGAACAAAGACACACCCACAACTCCACCCATATAAAGGACACAAATCCCTACCATAATCCTTTGCAAATTCAAATTACCTGCCAGCACTCAACAGACAGCAACCACACACACACCCACAGCTCATCCATCACACAAGCCACACACCATCAGCACCTCAACAAATAGCACCCTCACATACACCCAGCAAAACACACACTCACACACCCTCACCTGCACACCAACACACACATCACTCACAATCACCACCCATCACCATGCCCCCAAAGAAGAATCATAAGTTCCTAGATAGTGAATTGGAAGTCCTGGTAGATGAGATCCTCAGGGTAGAGCCACAGCTGTTTGGTACACTGGTCCAACAGACACCCATGTCGCAGAAAACCAAGATGTGGGAGAGGATTGTCGACAGGGGGAACGCACAATCACCATGTTTGCGCACAAAGGGAGATATCCAGAACAGGTGGTATGACGTGCGCAGGAGGGTCAGGGAGCTGTTGAAGAAGGACTACCTCTTGAGCCAACACACCGGCAGTGGCCCTCCTGCCAAACCAGTATACCTCAGGCCCTGGGAGGAGAAGGTGCGGGCCATCCTACCACCAGTGAGCGTATATGGACTAGAAAACATCCCAGAGCCTGGTGAGTACACAACAAATGTACACAATATGGTGCAACAATACACACACAACACTGTCAAGGGGAGAGTCAAACCATGCACCCTTAGCAAATACACACCAACCAGAACAGAATCATCCCAAAATGTGTATGTCAGTCAGATAAACACAACACATGCCATCTCATAGTGATATGTAACTGTGTCATCACATGTACAAACACAACTACAACTACAGCTAGGCAGTGGCACAAATGTAACTAACAAACACATCCAGACATGTAGCCACCACTACAACACCACCTCACAGTGAAGCCCACTGAAAGGAAGGAATCCTGTGTATGCTGGGCAAGTCAGTGTAGCCAATAGCATCATGGGAGTCGTAGTCACAGATATTGCCCACCCTCACAATGCGCACATCAACAGCACCATGAACCATGCTTACATCACAGGGAGTGGAAAACAACTGACAAGATGGCTGACACTGGCTACTGCTGTGGGGAGCACAAGGTCCTGCTGGCAACTGTGCACCAACCAACAGCAGGACACCACTGACTGACATCCTGAAAGACAACTTGCACTCCCTGCAACGGAAGCACGTTCCATGGTGGAAAATCTGGCTGGGTGGGAAGGAGGACTGACAGCACTGACCATAGTTACCAGCAGCTCCACTCACACACACCCCTAACACAAACTCCACACAACTCACCTGGGAGAATGCATTGCCTCACACTCTAATCAAATATCCCACAAAGAACCACAACCCTGGGTCATGCAGTGTGAAGCACAGGGACACACATGGGACTTGCAGCAAAACTAACCCCAGGATAACACTGTCAGCCATCTTGTCAGCACAGGCACACAACCCCACAGGGAAGCAGAGTCAAAAGGAAGGAAGCATGGGCATGCTGGGAAGGGGGTGGAGGCAATAGCATGATGGGAGTGGTAGTCACAGCCCAACATCCCCCACCCACATGGCCCAGCAAGCTCACACCCAAGCATGCACACCTCACAGGGAGTCAAAAGCCACTTCAAAGATGGCTGACACTGGTGCTCAGTTGTGGGGAGCACATGGCCCTGCTGGGAACTTGGCATCAACCAACAGCAGGACACCACTGTCAGCCATCTTGCCATTGCTCTCACACTCACACACAGTGAAGTCCACCCAAAAGCAAGTAAGTATGGGCATGCTGGGAAGTGGGGTGGAGGCAATAGCATGATGGGAGTGGTAGTCACAGCCCAACATCCCCCACCCACATGGCCCAGCAAGCTCACACCCAAGCATGCACACCTCACAGGGAGTCAAAAGACACTTCAAAGATGGCTGACACTGGTGCTCAGTTGTGGGGAGCACATGGCCCTGCTGGGAACTGGGCACCAACCAACAGCAGGACACCACTGTCAGCCATCTTGCCATTGCTCTCACACTCACACACAGTGAAGTCCACCCAAAAGCAAGTAAGTATGGGCATGCTGGGAAGTGGGGTGGAGGCAATAGCATGATGGGAGTGGTAGTCACAGCCCAACATCCCCCACCCACATGGCCCAGCAAGCTCACACCCAAGCATGCACACCTCACAGGGAGTCAAAAGCCACTTCAAAGATGGCTGACACTGGTGCTCAGTTGTGGGGAGCACATGGCCCTGCTGGGAACTGGGCACCAACCAACAGCAGGACACCACTGTCAGCCATCTTGCCATTGCTCTCACACTCACACACACAGTGAAGTCCACCCAAAAGCAAGTAAGTATGGGCATGCTGGGAAGTGGGGTGGAGGCAATAGCATGATGGGAGTGGTAGTCACAGCCCAACATCCCCCACCCACATGGCCCAGCAAGCTCACACCCAAGCATGCACACCTCACAGGGAGTCAAAAGCCACTTCAAAGATGGCTGACACTGGTGCTCAGTTGTGGGGAGCACATGGCGCTGCTGGGAACTGGGCACCAACCAACAGCAGGACACCACTGTCAGCCATCTTACCATTGCTCTCACACTCACACACAGTGAAGTCCACCCAAAAGCAAGTAAGTATGGGCATGCTGGGAAGTGGGGTGGAGGCAATAGCATGATGGGAGTGGTAGTCACAGCCCAACATCCCCCACCCACATGGCCCAGCAAGCTCACACCCAAGCATGCCCACCTCACAGGGAGTCAAAAGCCACTTCAAAGATGGCTGACACTGGTGCTCAGTTGTGGGGAGCACATGGCCCTGCTGGGAACTGGGCACCAACCAACAGCAGGACACCACTGTCAGCCATCTTGCCATTGCTCTCACACTCACACACAGTGAAGTCCACCCAAAAGCAAGTAAGTATGGGCATGCTGGGAAGTGGGGTGGAGGCAATAGCATGATGGGAGTGGTAGTCACAGCCCAACATCCCCCACCCACATGGCCCAGCAAGCTCACACCCAAGCATGCACACCTCACAGGGAGTCAAAAGCCACTTCAAAGATGGCTGACACTGGTGCTCAGTTGTGGGGAGCACATGGCCCTGCTGGGAACTGGGCACCAACCAACAGCAGGACACCACTGTCAGCCATCTTACCATTGCTCTCACACTCACACACAGTGAAGTCCATCCAAAAGCAAGTAAGTATGGGTATGCTGGGAAGTGGGGTGGAGGCAATAGCATGATGGAAGTGGTAGTCACAGATATTGGTCACCCCCACAACTGTCCCATCAACACCACCCTGAACCATGCGCACATCACAGGGAGTGGAAAAGAACTGAGAAGATGGCTGACACTGGGTACTGCTGTGGGGAGCACAAGGCCCTGCTGGCAACAGTGCACCAACCAACAGCAGGACACCACTGACTGACATCCTGAAAGACAACTTGCACTCCCTGCAATGGAAGCACGTTCCATGGAATATCTGGCTGGGTGGGAAGGAGGGCTGGATGTCAACCAAATACAACCAATGCAGACCATGTACACACCCCAACATTCATATAGAAATGCCCAAAGTATGCAGGACAATGTGCTACACCAATATCAACCTCTGACTGTGACAACTTAGGACAATGTAATGTACAGGCCCGCATCCAGAGGTACAGTCACAACTGTCAGGTGTGTCAACCATTGATGCCTGCAGAAACATAACATACATTGTGTGTGTCTCCCAAAAACAGGTGATGATGGGGACACAGCAGCAGACGCTGAGGATTCCCCGTCCCAGGCACAAGGGGAAACGGAGCTCACTGGTGTGGAACAGCCTCTGCCCTCCTCGGATGACGAAGACCTACCTGGCACCTCCGGAGCAAGTCATCATGCAGCACCAGCAGGACCACCAGCTGCACCCCCTGCACCCACCCCTCCAACGACTGTCAACACACATACCACCCCTGCCGACATGGACAGACCAAGGAGCACCACCACCACCAGCACAGGGACCCTGGACCAACGTGGGGCTATGGACACCAACACCACCAACAACCCCCAAGGGGGCCCAGGGTCACCTGTGCGTGCCACCTCAGGTACTGCACGTGTCGCCAGGGGTGGTGGGAGGGGTGGGAGACATAGGTCGCTGATCGCAGAGGGGTCTGGACTGCATGATGACCCACAACTGGTACGCATAGCCGATGCGTACCAGTCCAGCACCGGAGACCTCAGCCAGGCAGTGGGGCTCCTCAGGGACATTAAACAGCAGCAGGCTGCCCATCATGCACGCTTGGACTTACACATGTCCCGCGTGGAGTCCAAGTGGGACACACTGCAAGAGATGACGGCGGTGCATAGGGACATATTACAATGCCTCCGCCAGATGAGCAGCAACCAGTCAACACCTCCCTGTGTGCCCACAACATCTGGTGCTGAAACAACTGCAACTGCCACAGGGAGGGAGGATGACTCTGGCGGAGAGTCCCCTGCACCGCAGCAGCCTGCACTTGAGGGTCCCCCCCAAAGAAGAGGGGTCGTCCGAGGAGGGGCAACTGAGAGGCCGATGGCCATGTGCAACCCCCAGGAAGCCAAAACCTGTTCTGGATAATCACCTTTGTGCGCAAACTGTTCACCCTGTTGACTGCAACACAACTCCCCCACATGACATGGGGAGTACAAGTTGGACCAATGTATCAGATGACTGTGGACTTTATTCAGGACATTTCTGCTACCAGGACTTCCAATTCATCTAGGAACTTTGGATTGCAATCAAAATGTACAGCACCCACCATCCTGTGCACTATACACACACATGTATGACAATAAACACACTAATACACCATACCTGCCTCTGTTGTGATTCCAACGTGGTTTCTGTCATGGAGATGATGACCTGCGAAATTACACTGTGCATGCTAACTGCTACAGCAAGTACAACACAGGCATGTGAGTCATGGCAACGTTACACATATGAGGGAGACACACCACCAGGGCTACACAACATATACACACCTAGGCCATCTGACTCATCGCCTACACTGATGTTGCCAGGAAATACGGTGCAATGCACAGACACAACACCTATTCACAGTCTTTGTCAACTAGCCCACTGGTGCAGTAAGCAAATGTCAGTCAGAGGTGTGACCACAGACAACGCACATCACAAAGTGAAGCACAGGTTTATTACATATTTGCAACATGTTGTAACCACTACAGATGCAAGGTAATCCCACCTGGCAGCGGGCACACAGTCAACAAGTGTAGAAGGAAGGAAGTCCATGGGTGTGGCGCACATCACCTGTAGGGACACGACAGCTACCACCCTGGAAGTCGGATCACGGTGTCGGGGATCACAGTTTACCAAACGACTCTGAAAGTACCCTGTGAAGGACAGAAATGAAACACAGTCAAAAGCACTGAAGAACAGGACAGAACTGCAATACTCATGCCCAATACATGTCACAAGATACCCACCCAGAACCAAGTTAGCATGTCAACACTGTTGGGGAGTACAGACTACCTGTAAGGACACATCGCTACACGCATACAGTCATGTAGCACATGGACACACTCAAACAGCACCAGAGCACCACCAACACATATCATGCATACTCACATCATTGACATGACATCTCTGGATACTCACATTCAGCTGAAGAAGTTGGTGATGAGCTGTGTGCGGACATCACCATCATCATCATCATCACTGGCATCGTGGTCCAGGCCAGGATCCTCCACAGGTGGCGGATGTTGGTCATCGTCATCCAGGATGAGAGGCAACTCCTTCCGCACTGCCAGGTTGTGTAGCATGCAGCAGACGATGACAATCTTGCACACCTTTGCTGGGGCATATGGGAGGGCCCCTCCTGTCTTGTCCAGGCAGCGGAAGCGGCTCTTCAGGAGACCAAATGTCCGCTCAATCACTCTCCTGGTCCGACCATGTGCCTCATTGTAGCGCATCTGGGCTGGTGTCACAGGGTTCCTGAGGGGCGTCAGCAACCACGGCATGTTGGGGTATCCGGAGTCACCTACATACAGACAATTGCACATTAGCTGAGTTGGAAAAGAGTGTGGAACACTACATTGCAGAACACACACAATGGTACAAAGTCAGTACACACCAACAAGCCAGGCACGCTGGTTCCGCATCTGTGACATCATCCTCGGGATGCGACTACTCCTCATCACGTAGGCATTGTGTGCAGAACCGGGGAAACGGGCACAGACGTGTGAGATGCTCATATCTGCAAGACATACCACCAGTGCATTGACCGAGTGGTAGTGTTTGCGGTTCCTGTATGCCTGCTCTTGGGCCTGTGGTGGTACCAAAGCAACATGTGTCCCATCAATGGAGCCAATGACATGCGCCATCCTCCCCAGGGCATAGAAGTCACTCTTCACGTCAGTGAGTTGTTGGAGTCTAGGGAAATAGATGTACTGGTTCAGGTATATCAACATAGCCTCCAAAACATCGCCGAGCACACGGCTGAACATGGTCTGTGACATCCCACCAGCAGTCGCCACAGTGTGTTGAAAGATACCAGTGGCAAAGAAGTGTAGGGCTGCCATCACCTTCACCTTGGGGGTCAGCGCTGTAGGGTATGTCCGGCCAGCTTGCAAATGTGGGGCCAACCGCACCGTCAATACCTCAATCAGCGTCCTGGTGAAGCGGTACCGTCGGATGCAGTCCCGTTCCACCATGGTTGCAAGGTCAGGGAATGGTCTATGGACAGCTGGTGCCCTCCAGTGCATAGGTGAAGAAAGAAAGATTGTCAGTCACCCCACATATGTGGCATTGACCATACTCAATATCACATGATACATCATTATGAGGCACAAGTACATGATGTGTGCAGTTCCGTAAGGACATGTATGGCACATACATGGCCAACATCTAACATCACAGTTCAACAAGTGGCATCAACAAGTCCCAGGTTGTGCCATGGGATATTATGAGGCCGTGTCACAGTTCCCATCTCCTGCTGCCACGTTCCAAACACAACACACAGTGACATGTGAGGAAAGATGTGCCCCAGGCATCACAGCTCAACGACAGGTAGATTCCCAGGGACCCTGTATTGCCACATGGACACTGGCATGACATGGTGTATCATGAATACACCACAGCAAAACAACCATTACCCCCACAGGTAGTGGTCCCTGTTGCCTCGGCAGGACAGACATGGACGTCTGTGACACACACACGCACAACATCAAAGTCCAGGCACAAACAACGTGGATGTGGAGACTGTCTCCCATTGTGCACATGGAATCAGAGACATTGTAAACACAACATGCACACAGACTGTGGAGGACCATCACTATTGTGGCAATGTGTCACCCTGGGACGTACATACCGTCCCACATGGGACTCAGGGGGTATGTGACATGACATACACATACACCACCGTGAAATGTGACCATGCCACATGCTCAGAAATGAACAGTTGCACATCACAGTGGTCATGTACACGAAACACCAAGGATTCTGTCCCCATGAACACGTGCACAGCCTGGGAGTGGCTGCCCCCAAGTGACACCCACAGAACAACATGTTCACCCCCATACACGGAATAGGTAATGCAGCCTTACATGCCTTAGGATACAGTGTGGACAGGCTGTGGTGTTGTAGGTGTGCCCCTCACTCCCTGGGAAGTATATGTGGCTGGCATATGTTCACCTGTGACAGGCATGGTGACATATGCCAGCGACTTGTACATGGACGCGTTGGACAGCAATGGACCGATCGGTGCGCACACATTGGCCATTGCATTCAATGTGAGCGGGTACGCGTTGTATTCGCAATACGTGTTGGACAGCAATGGACCGATCGGTGCGCACACATTGGCCATTGCATTCAATGTGAGCGGGTACGCGTTGTATTCGCAATACGCGTTGGACAGCAATGGACCGATCGGTGTGCCCGGCCGGCCCATTGCATTCAATGTGAGCGGGTACGCGTTGTATCCGCAATACGCGTTGAACAGCAATGGACCGATCGGTGTGCCCGGCAGGCCCATTGCATTCAATGTGAGCGGGTATGCGTTGTATTCGCAATACGCGTTGGACAGCAATGGACCGATCGGTGCGCACACATTGGCCATTGCATTCAATGTGAGCGGGTACGCGTTGTATCCGCAATACGCGTTGAACAGCAATGGACCGATCGGTGTGCCCGGCCGGCCCATTGCTTTCAATGTGAGCGGGTACGCGTTGTATCCGCAATACGCGTTGAACAGCAATGGACCGATCGGTGTGCCCGGCCGGCCCATTGCATTCAATGTGAGCGGGTACGCGTTGTATCCCGGGTACGCGTTGAACAGCAATGGACCGATCGGTGTGCCCGGCCGGCCCATTGCATTCAATGTGAGCGGGTACGCGTTGTATCCCGGGTACGCGTTGAACAGCAATGGACCGATCGGTGTGCCCGGCCGGCCCATTGCATTCAATGTGAGCGGGTACGCGTTGTATCCCGGGTACGCGTTGAACAGCAATGGACCGATCGGTGTGCCCGGCCGGCCCATTGCATTCAATGTGAGCGGGTACGCGTTGTATCCCGGGTACTCGTTGAACAGCAATGGACCGATCGGTGCGCACCCATTGGCTATGGCCTGGCCTGGCAACGGACGCGTTTTCAAATCTTGAACGAGTCTGATGCTGGAAATTCAGTTGGTCACCCACAACAATGTTGCAAATTCATGGGTGTCATGAAGTTGAACTTTTGAAGGATGCTGTGGGCGTGTGTAAGTGGTGCAATTCCATGGATTGGCCAGATTCAGAAGATGCAAATGACTTGGACCTTTCACTTTGGACACATGGGACAGTATCTGCCTCTGCAGCACACATATAATGCTGGCTGTTCCCCTGAGAGCTCACTTACCTGCACTACATGCTCCAGGACGACATCTGCCACCACCACTGCTGCTGTATCTGCACCCTCTGGACCCTGCAATGGCACGTACTGTGGAGAGAGCCCCAGCCTTCAGCACTGAGGAGAACCAGGCCCTGCTGGACAGCCTCCTTCCACAGTACAGCAAGTTGTATGGAAAAGCAGGGGAGCAGGTGAGTGTGCTGTCCACTGCCTTACTAAATGTGCATGTTGTCTGACTAGCAAGGCTAACAGTCTGCACGCCACTGGCTAGCAGGCTCACTGAGTAGTTGTCACCCCCCATAGTGTGTAGTTACATGCACTGAACAGGTATAGTGCAGTGACAGTGCATTTAAACAAGGTTTTACTTCCCAGGCAATGATACCATGTAGTAACTGCTGGCATACTGTCCATAGCCATCGTTGCACTGCCTGTGTACATCATGTGCCCCTGTGATTGAGACATGTATATCCAACTGTGTAATGCACGGATATGTTGCATGTGTAGTAATGGCATTCTCACTTTGTCATCCTCACAGGTTGATGCCCACCAGAAGCAGAAGATATGGCTGACCATCGTCTGGGCAGTGAGATCCGTGGGGGACTACAAGCGCCGGATCCGCAACTGCCAGAAGAGGTGGCAGGACCTTCGGGCTGGACCCGGAGGATCGCACGGGTCCAGCTGAAGCTGTCGCCTCCTCGCAGGAGGGGCGGACACCGGACCCTGACCCCCCACATGCTCAGGATCCTGGCGGTGGTCTTCCCTGATCTGGATGGGCAGCTGAAGGCCAGAGAGCAGCAAGGAGGGGGTGAGTCCATGACTGCATTGTGAACTTTGTCTGCCATGCTATGTGCCCTCCTCTGGCCTGGTTAAACTTCCACAGTACATCAGTCATGTGGTCCAGGACCCATGTCCCTCGATTGTGCACTGCCCACTCCTCATCTGATACCCAGGTGTGGCCCTTGCAGTCAGGGAATTGTGTCACTTGGGTACTGTGTCCTTGCAGTTTGCTTGACTCAAGGTGGGGGACAGCATCTGTTCCCCTAACTCTGTGGTGGGCATCATGGGTGGGTTCATTGCTTACACAATGCCTGTGTTCTGACATGTAATCTGCGTGTTACTTTGATATGTGGTCCAATTGCTGAGCTGATCCACCACATGTGCCTGGGGTATCTGGCACACACCCATGCTGCGGGTGGGAACAATGTTCTGGCCCCAGGAGTGTGTATATTACGTGTGTCACACATACTTAGCCAGCTGCCTACTGTCCAGGGCTCATCCCTCATTCATGTGGGGCAGGACAGTCATGCCTACTCCAGGCCATACAATACACTCTGTACTCCCACTCCCGTGTATCAGCTGACACGTTATGCTCAGTGATATGCCCCCTCAGGTGTCTGCCTCTGTGTCAGTGTGCTGTGGCTTCGTTGTCGGGACTGCTGGGGTGTTTCTTGGTTGGGGCTCAGCATGCCACCGGAGATGTGACCATAGGAGACGATACTTGTGTGACACATAGGTGTTTGATCACCTGACCGTGCAGACTGGGGTATGCGAATGTGAAGTTCAGGCAGCTGTTTCCCATTCACAGCAGATTGTGAGGTGCTCAGGTTCAGAGGGTTGTGTTACAGGTCTCCCATATGTCCAATCGGTATGACCTGGACAGATAAGGGTTCAGATGATGTGGTGTGTGGGGGATGTACATGTGCACTTGTTCAGCTCCAGGACTTGCATTCCCCATGACCTACTATTGTGACACAGTGCAGACTGTTGTTGTCTGGCTGCCCTGCCCATGTGACTGGAGACAGTGATGTATGACTTAGCAGGCATGCCTGTGCCATGGCATGTAACTTCCTATGAGTGATCCTGCAGGGGAGTGACATGTGCTACATGCACACCATTGTGGCAATGGCTATCAGGACATGGGTGCATCATGGTGTCTGTCGCTGTATGCATCACATGCATTTCATATTTGACACTGGGCATCCCTTTCATCCAGACACCTGTACTGACTCAGTGGCAAGAGTTGTGATGTGTGCATGTTCACATGCTTCACCGTGTTTTCTGCAGTGTCCAACTACTGTGTAGGTGGTGCATGTGTCCACACTGGGGTATTGCCATCCAACAGACACCAGACAGATGGGTGCAAGGCCAGGAGGGATGTGAGTGCCATGGTTGACCATCAGACTGACAATTGGCTTCTCCTATTCTGTTTGGGCACTTTTGGCAATGTTCAACTAAGGATGCCAGGGCTTGCTCTGTAATGTGCTGTACTTACTGTGGTGTGTGCGTTCGGTGCAGGTGACTGATGTCTGTCTGTTTCCCTATTGTTTGCAGATACATCCACGGCCACAGGAGGGGACAGCTCCACGGACCAGGAGGAGCCGCAGAGCCAGACTGGGTCAGCAGCCGAGGAGTGGTCGGAGGGACCCAGTGGCACCGAGGGCGAGGGGAGCCACACCGAGGAGTCCTCAGCACCATCCACATCAGCTGAGGACCACAGCAGCTCGGAGGATGACTCCCTTGTGGATGCGGGTGTCAGCAGCCACCACACCCCAGCTAGTGTTGCTGACACCGCCACCACCACCACCACCGCCCTCCCATCGGCTCCCATTCCCGAGGTCCGTGGAGGCTCCCATGTTCGGGAGCGTGTCTCCTTCGGGCCAGGCACCGCACCCCCTGCCCCGGTGTCCCCTGCTGCCCTGAGTGAGGAGTCTGTGTACCTCCTTCGCCAGCTCCACGTAGGGCAGACAGTGATGCTGAGTGTCCTCCATGCACACACCACTCTGTTGACTCAGCTGGTGTCGTTCATGGAGGGCATCTCATCGGGCATGTCTGCCCTACAGAGGGGAAATAGGTCCATGGACTCCTCCCTGACGGCAGCAGTGTCCCTCCTCCAACAGTCCCTCACCCCTCCTGCCTCTGCCCCATCCACACTCCCCAGCACCTTACCTATCCCAAGCACACACACACCGGCACAGGCACACACCAGCACAGACACGAGCAGCACACAGACACACACACCACAAACAAGACGCACACGCACGCACAGTCAGGGGACTGAAACCACACTCACAGGGGATGGGACCCAGGCACACACACACACGCATCCACGAGCACTGCGCAGTCCTCAGTTGCCTCTCCCTCCAAAGCCCCCTCCCTTGCCTCACCTGCAACCCCAAAGACACAGCGGCTCTTCCTCAGTGACCTCGGCCTCTTCCCCTCCGATCCAGCTGATCCAGCATTCAGGGGGAAGAGGAAGCCCACCCACACGGAGCGGAGTGCCCCTCGCACCCGGACACCCTCCCCCAGGCGCAGACCGACTGATGCCCCCATCCGCAAGTCCCCCCGGACCCGGAAGAGCAAGACCCCGCCGCCGCCCTGCAGCTCAGGCACCAAGTCTCCTTCCTCCATCCCCCAGGCCCCCACTCCAAAGGTGCCCCCACCACACCCTGCCCCAGGTTCCCCCACCCACAGATACACCATCCCCAAAAAGATCAGGCCTTCTCCCCTGCCACTTGCTCTTCCGGCCCCACACCCCCCGCTGCGCTTGTCTGTGCCACTGGTGTGGAGGCGGTGTCCTCCCCTCTGTCCTGCCCACCTTACCTGATCCCCATTCTCCTCCCCTGGAGGTAGGCACTGCAGTGGAGTCCACTACCACCCTGTCTGACTTGGGCACTGCAGTGGGGAACCTGTCCACTCCATCTGCACGGTCCACTGCAGTCGTGCCGGCACCCACACCATCTGAGTCATGCCCCCCAGTTGTGCCGGCACACACCATGTCAGACACCTCCACTGCAGTTGTCAGTGGCTCTCCAGCACCCACCACCCCTTCGCTGCCTCCTTCTGGTGAGCCCTGATCCTGTCCCTGCGGTGCCTGGCCTGCCCCCCGTATACCCCTCCGAGGGGATTGTCCCTGGTTTTTATCAGTGCAGGCATGCGTAGGGTGACATCTGCCACTGTCACCCTGTTTTGACTTTCTTGATGGACTGGCCATTGGCCTTTGTTTATTTTTTGCTGGACTTCAACTTTTGAACCCACATATGCTGAATAAAGCAACTTTCTGTTCTCTAGTGCTTTTGCTTCTGATGTACATGATGTTGATGATGCTAACCATGCCCTTGCTGCAGTGATGGTGATATTTGGTCTCATGAAAATGAAGTGTTACCGTTCAGGAACCCATGTGGTCCAGGGGGAATGTGTCCTATCCTGTGGTGTATCCATGTCATCCTTAGCAGCATCTGAGGGTGTCATGTTTTCAATATTTGGCAATGGGATTTCCTACTTACATTAGCAATGTCACATCTGTGGCTTCCACCCCTGCACATCTGTTGTGCTTGCCATTGTTCAATTAGTCTACTTCCCTGACCATCTCCTGTGGCCATCTCCACTGGACATGCAGGTTTGGGCATCAATGGGGAAGGACTCATCTGTGTTGTCAGTGCAACTTGCTATACATGTGTGTTGGATCTGTGCTGATGATTTCGTTGACACTCCCATGACCAGGCTGATGTGACGGGAGCCTTCATTTGGTGCAAATTGTTGACTGTGTGACCAAGTGTTCTGCTGACATGATGGAGCCCTACTGAGGCAACATATGGCACAGCTTTCCTCACACAGGAGTGGAGTCCCCTCATGGCAGTGTGTACTCCTGTGACATCGCCTGCGCCCAAGGTGTGTGTTGTATGAGCATGTCTGTGTGTTCACTTCCATTTTGCTGTGCATGCTGGGATCCCTAGTGGTGTTCCTGTTTGTGATGCTTGCTGAGTTGACCTATGTTCCCCCAAAGTCTTCTCCCTGGGTTCTCTGTGATGTGGGTGCATGGCACATTACTGGTCATCAGGGTGTCACCCATAGGTATGTTTGCTGTCAGGGCTGAGTTTGTGGGCAGACGCAGATGGGTCACAGTCAGGATTCCCCTTGGCACTTGTTGTTTACACCTGTCATGTGATTTCCAGTTTGTGTTAGCTTTCAGTGATTGTGACACGTTGTGTGTGTGACTGCTGGCACTCCTCAGGGTCAGGGCTGCAATGTTGGCAGTTGTCTATGTGTGTTCTTTGTGGGTGACCTTGGCTTCTTCATTGGTGTGGGACTGTGGCTGGGATCTCATTGGTTGGTGTGGTATTTCCGTCATGTCCATGTACAGCGTAGTGTGCAGTGTGTCAGACATTCAGGAGTCTTGTTGAGTGGCCATGTGTGATGTGTTTCTGCACCTTGGTTCCCACCACCACCCATGGGATTGTCATGGGTGCATGTGCAATGTCACCAGTGCATGTGAGCTTCACTGCTGCACATTGTTGGAGGTCGAGGTGTGTGGTGTTGAGTGTGTGCAGATGAGAGTTGTTGCACGGCTAGACCCCAGCCTCCATGTTGGCCTTGGCTTACTGGCCGTGCTGATTGATTTGTGCTTGTGTAGGTGTGATGGTAGTTTGTTGCTCAGGACACATGACTGTGGTTCACAGTGTGAACGACATCTAGCTTTGTCATCACAGTGGGATTGTAATGCAGCCCAGGGTCACCACATTGTGGGGACCCTGGGGGTAGTGCTGTGGGCTCTCTGTGTCTTGCTGTGTCAGTTGCTGTTCCTACATGCTTGTGTGACATGTGTGATTTGTGCTCCCTCTCATCTAACAATGCCTGATTGTCCACATAGGGTATTTGGATCCATGAGTTACCTTTGTGTGGCACTGTAAGCACATCTGTGTAATTGGTATTCAGGCCTCAACATGTGTTGTGTGGTTGCCTGGGGACACTGGCACCCCCCCTCACCTGTTGTGTTTGATGTGCAGTGTGGGTCTGCCTGTTTGTGTTTGTGCATCTGCACCACTGCATTGGCATATCTTTAGTGTGCCATTGGCTGTATGTTGTTTGGTGGGTTTCCCCTGCTGTCCGTGGGACTCCTAGGTCATCAGTCAGCACAATGATCATTGTTTGTGTGTCCCATTGCTGCCATGGTATGGTATCTGTTCACCTCACAGCTACAGTCTCCACAGGGTATCTGCATTTGTGTGCCCATTGGTGCAAATATGTGGGTCTGCATTATCATGGTCACTTCTGTCATTGTGTCATTGATGATTGTTGACAGTGTCAGCCCCCATGGGTGATGTTTGTCTGCACATGGCCAAAGGTATGTCTTATTTGCACTGCAGTGTTTGCCTCCTCCAATCTATGTTGCTATGGGACACAAGCACTACTTTGCCACTGATGTGTTTGTTGTTCTGTGACCAGGAATCATCCATGCAGTTTGGCAGTTGCAGCTTTTTCAATGTCAACACTTACATTTTGGTCACTGTGATGATGGGGGTTTGGACCCCATTGCCATAATGTTCAAGATGTGCTGCAGCTATGGGCCCCACACTTACCTTTTGGTCACTGTGATGATGGGGGTTTGGACCCCATTGCCACAATGTTCAAGATGTGCTTCAGCTATGGGCCCCACACTTACATTTTGGTCACTGTGATGATGGGGGTTTGAACCCCATTGCCACAATGTTCAAGATGTGCTTCAGCTATGGACCCCACACTTCCATTTTGGTCACTGTGATGATGGGGGTTGGACCCCATTGCCACAGTGGTCATGGTCTGCTTGCATTGTGGGGGCCACACACATTTATGTGTGGCACATGTGATAGGGGGTCACATTGTATGTTCAAAGTCATGTTCAGTGTTGTAGGCATTTGACACAGTCTACACACGCTTGTCATGGTGTTGGGGGGATGTCTTTATGTTGCATTGTTTATGTTGGTGTGTGCTTGTTGTGTCGTGTATTAGCCATCCTGTGAGTGGGGGTGTTGTTGGTGGTAGGCATCCAGCCCCCCATGGGTAGAGGTGGTAGTAGTGACAGGCATCCAGCCCCCATGGGTAGAGGTGGTAGTAGTGACAGGCATCCAGCCCACCATGGGTAGAGGTGGTAGTAGTGGTAGGCATCTGGCACCCCCTGGGTAGGGGTGGTAGTGGTGGTAGGCATCCAGCCCCCCATGGGTAGGGGTGGTAGTTGTGACAGGCATCCAGCCCCCCATGGGTAGAGGTGGTAGTAGTGACAGGCATCCAGCCCCCCATGGGTAGAGGTGGTAGTAGTGGTAGGCATCTGGCACCCCCTGGGTAGAGGTGGTAGTAGTGACAGGCATCCAGCCCCCCCTGGGTAGAGGTGGTAGTAGTGGTAGGCATCTGGCACCCCCTGGGTAGGGGTGGTAGTGGTGGTAGGCATCTGGCACCCCCTGGGTAGGGGTGGTAGTAGTGGTAGGCATCTGGCACACCCTGGGTAGAGGTTGTAGTAGTGGTAGGCAACTGGCACCCCCTGGGTAGAGGTGGTAGTAGTGACAGGCATCCAGCCCCCCATGGGTAGAGGTGGTAGTAGTGGTAGGCATCTGGCACCCCCTGGGTAGAGGTGGTAGTAGTGACAGGCATCCAGCCCCCCATGGGTAGAGGTGGTAGTAGTGGTAGGCATCTGGCACCCCCTGGGTAGGGGTGGTAGTGGTGGTAGGCATCTGGCACCCCCCGGGTAGGGGTGGTAGTAGTGGTAGGCATCTGGCCCCCCCTGGGTAGGGGTGGTAGTAGTGGTAGGCATCTGGCACACCCTGGGTAGAGGTGGTAGTGGTGGTAGGCATCCAGCCCCCATGGGTAGAGGTGGTAGTAGTGGTAGGCATCTGGCACCCCATGGGTAGGGGTGGTAGTGGTGGTAGGCATCCAGCCCCCATGGGTAGGGGTGGTAGTTGTGACAGGCATCCAGCCCCCATGGGTAGAGGTGGTAGTAGTGGTAGGCATCTGGCACCCCCTGGGTAGAGGTGGTAGTAGTGACAGGCATCCAGCCCCCATGGGTAGAGGTGGTAGTAGTGGTAGGCATCTGGCACACCCTGGGTAGGGGTGGTAGTGGTGGTAGGCATCCAGCCCCCCATGGGTAGAGGTGGTAGTAGTGGTAGGCATCTGGCACCCCCTGGGTAAGGGTGGTAGTAGTGGTAGGCTTCTGGCACCCCTGGGTAGGGGTGGTAGTAGTGGTAGGCATCTGGCACACCCTGGGTAGAGGTGGTAGGCATCTGGCACCCCCTGGGTAGAGGTGGTAGTAGTGACAGGCATCCAGCCCCCCATGGGTAGAGGTGGTAGTAGTGGTAGGTATCTGGCACCCCTGGGTAAGGGTGGTAGTAGTGGTAGGCATCTGGCACCCCTGGGTAGGGGTGGTAGTAGGGGTAGGCATCTGGCACACCCTGGGTAGAGGTGGTAGTAGTGGTAGGCATCTGGCACCCCTGGGTAGAGGTGGTAGTAGTGACAGGCATCCAGCCCCCCATGGGTAGAGGTGGTAGTAGTGGTAGGCATCTGGCACCCCTGGGTAGGGGTGGTAGTGGTGGTAGGCATCCAGCCCCCCATGGGTAGAGGTGGTAGTAGTGGTAGGCATCTGACACATCCTGGGTAGAGGTGGTAGTAGTGGTAGGCATCTGGCACCCCCTGGGTAGAGGTGGTAGTAGTGACAGGCATCCAGCCCCCCATGGGTAGAGGTGGTAGTAGTGGTAGGCATCTGGCACCCCATGGGTAGAGGTGGTAGTGGTGGTAGGCATCCAGCCCCCCATGGGTAGGGGTGGTAGTAGTGGTAGGCATCTGGCACACCCTGGGTAGAGGTGGTAGTAGTGGTAGGCATCTGGCACCCCCTGGGTAGAGGTGGTAGTAGTGACAGGCATCCAGCCCCCCATGGGTAGAGGTGGTAGTAGTGGTAGGCATCTGGCACCCCCTGGATAGAGGTGGTAGTGGTGGTAGGCATCCAGCCCCCCATGGGTAGAGGTGGTAGTAGTGGTAGGCATCTGGCACACCCTGGGTAGAGGTGGTAGTAGTGGTAGGCATCTGGCACCCCCTGGGTAGAGGTGGTAGTAGTGACAGGCATCCAGCCCCCCATGGGGAGAGGTGGTAGTAGTGGTAGGCATCTGGCACCCCCTGGATAGAGGTGGTAGTGGTGGTAGGCATCCAGCCCCCCATGGGTAGAAGTGGTAGTAGTGGTAGGCATCTGGCACCCCCTGGGTAGGGGTGCCTCCAGGCCCCTGGTAGGCATCCAGGCCCCTATGTGTATATGTGGCATTGCTGATGGCCATCCCGCCCCTATGGTGCTGCTGTTGCTGGTGTAAGTAATTTCTGCATCCCTCTGTGTGTGTGTGATATGTCGGGTACGTGTAGTTTGTTTTTGTGGTTGGTGTCTGACTTACCTTCTGCGCCGTACGCGCCCGTGCCTGTTCCGGTAGTAGATGTAGAATATTGGTAGGATCGGCACGATGGGATTCATGGTTGGTTCGTCTCGTTCGTCTTTCTCTTTGCTTCGCCTCGTCGCTGGCGTGTTCGTCTCGTAGCCGTGGATCGTGTTGTGGCGCGAATCGGAGCTTATGTGCGCCTCTCCCGGATGCTTTGACGTGCCGTGCGTAGCGACGGGTTCGGCGCGTACGGAAAGCGCATCGTACTTGTCCGGCCGGACGGGGCTGCATTTTGGCTTCCGTGCGACTCGATTTTGCGTTTCCGGATCCGCCTCGGTCGGAAAACAGGACCTGCATTGGGTGAGTACGACTGGGTCGGAATGTATGCAATTGTGCGCATCGTACTTGCTCGTTCGGAATAATGTGCGGATCGGTCGGGAAACAGGCATTCGCCTGGGTTTTATCCCGGGCGAATAGTGTTAGGTGCGCCTCCGACCGAGATCGGAATCGACCCCTTAATGTTATTAAAGTAATTATTAATTTTCATTTATTGCTATTTATAATTAATTTATTGTTAATTTATTAATAAATCATTATTTAATTAAAACAATTATTTAATTGATAAGTATGTTATTTTTAACCCCTACGCTATCCAACACTTTCCCTACTGTTGCACTCTCTGGAGTTGGAATAGTAATTTTTACCCCTACGCTATCCAACACTTTCCCTACTGTTGCACTCTCTGGAGTTGGAATAGTAATTTTTACCCCTACGCTATCCAACACTTTCCCTACTGTTGCACTCTCTGGAGTGGGAATAGTAATTTTTACCCCTACGCTATCCAACACTTTCCCTACTGTTGCACTCTCTGGAGTTGGAATAGTAGTTTTTACCCCTACACTATCCAACACTTTCTCTACTGTTGCACTTTCTGGAGTTAGAATAGCAATTATACCCCCTACACTATCCAACACTTTCCCTACTGTTGTACTCTCTGGAGTGGGAATAGTAATTTTTACCTCTACGCTATCCAACACTTTCCCTACTGTTGCACTCACTGGAGTGGGAATAGTAATTTTTACCCCTACGCTATCCAACACTTTCCCTACTGTTGCAATTACTGAAGTGGGAATAGTAATTTTAACCCTTTCGCTATCCAACACTTTCTTTACTGTTGCACTCTCTGGAGTGGGAATAGTAATTTTTACCCCTACACTATCCAACACTTTCCCTACTGTTGCACTCACTGGAGTGGGAATAGTAATTTTAATCCTTTCGCTATCCAACACTTTCCCTACTGTTGCACTCTCTGGAGTGGGAATAGCAATTTTTACCCCTACGCTATCCAACACTTTCCCTACTGTTGCACCCTCTGGAGTTGGAATAGTAATTTTTACCCCTACGCTATCCAATACTTTTCCTACTGTTGCACTCTTTGGAGTGGGAATAGTAATTTTTACCCCTACGCTATCCAACACTTTCCCTACTGTTGCACTCTTTAGAGTGGGAATAGTAATTTTTTTCCCTCCGCTATCCAATATTTTTCTGCATTGTTTTACTAAGGGCCTGATTCTGATGCGGGTTGGAAAGCTTCCCGACCGAATCGGTTTGGAAATGGTTTCCGACCCACTCGGATCGGGAGAGTCCGACCGACGGAGTACGATGCATCCGGATGCTTCCAGATAAGATTTGGTTGGACTCCCATTGACTTCAATGGGAGCATATGTTCCTAACCGCATCATAATTGGGCCCTGGGTCGGGAAGACACGTTCCCGATCCGATTTGGAAGGAGCAAATGCCATTAGGAGGCCTTCCTAACCGCATCAGAATCAGGCCCTAGGTGGGAATGTTTTCCTAACCGCATCAGAATCAGGCCCTTAATGTTGTGTATAATTTATTTTACAAAAATTAAAAATATTGTAATTTTTTTAATTTGTTAAATATATTTAATTTTTTTTTAATAATAATATTTTTGTATGTGTATGTCTGTATTTATAATTTATAAAATATTTTTAACATTTTATAAGTTATTAAAATAATTATTTATTAATATTATTAAGTATATATATTATATTTTATATGTATATGTTTAATTTATTTTAACATTATATGTATCAGTTTTTATTTTTAAACACTTTAAAATAATTTTAACTATGTTTCTTTTAATTATATGTATTATTTACTTTATTTTAGATTATTTTTTTAACATTTAAAAAAACCAATATTTTTTACAACGATATTTTTGACATCGATATTTAATTTTCGATATTTTTGTACTTATCATGATGTAGATAGGATGTCGATATTCTTGACTTTGATATTTTTGTCACGATATTTTTGTACGTCGATATTTTTGAGGTCGATATTTTGTCAGTGATTCGTCAAAGAGGCACCTGGCTCAAACCTGAAGTAGCTCACCCTCTTGCATTGCATACCTCAGCCCCAGCTATCGACCCCAAACTCAGAATGGGCTGCTTTTGTACAGACAACGTATTGGGTGTCAATGTAGTATAAATCTATATCGGTCAAACAGTAATGATATTTCTAGCAGATTTAGTACTTCTGTTGTTTGTGTGGATGCAACCCTTGTAGACCACCAATCAAGCACATCAATAAATTTGCAGCAAAACAAAATATGGACATGCTTCTACTAGCAGGGGCATAGCTATCAAAAATGAAGCATGTGAAGTGGCACCGGGGCCCAGTGGTCTGCGAGTCCTCTGCACCCCAATTCTGGCTCTCTTTTACTAGCCAAATGGTGGCAATTTGCTTTAGGGCCTCCGGTGCCCATGCTACACCACTAAAAACCAGGCTAACGTTGTGCAAATATCAACACGTAGTACAGCTGGCTTTCTGAAAACCTCTCAGTCAATACTAGTGAACTCTTTGTCCACTGCTCTGTAGAGGATCAGTTTTTCCATGTAAGAGAATTTGTGGTCTGACTCAGGTGTGCTGGCTGTGTACGTGCATGCTGGGAAGTGAAAAATAACAGTGATTATGTGAGGTAGGGGGAAACAGCAATGCAGGTGATTAGGAAATACTTTTTCTCTCAGTGCAGATCCTGTTTTAATTCCTTTCCACTGGATGTGCACTTGGCCGCCTGTTGACAGCAGCCAGAGCTCATCATATCCTGTAGATTGGTCTTGGCATCTTGGATGGAAAATGTAAGTTCTTGTGCTCGGAAGCTGCAGTTCATGTGTGAGAGAATGCATGTTTGTGTGGCTGTGTGCCTATCTGTGTGTGTGTTTGCCAGTGTGCATGTGTATGAGGGATTGTAAAAAATAGGAAGAACAGAACAAAAACAGAGTAATGTACATAGAAAGATGGAAGGAAAGCAGAGCGGAAGTGAAAGTAGACAACAAACAACAATCAATCTGGTGTGAAGAAGCAGGTTGTTGCCACTGACATACCCTCAGACGTGAATAGTCGGAACCAGAGCCAGACACCTCCGCTCCGGAGGGCTCCTACTCGCACAAGTCCCACGTATACACAGAACCAGATCAGGAGGACGGGCGTTCTCTTACATCGCTCCTAAAGCCTGGAAACCACCTCCCACTCCACATCAGAGCCTCCTCCTCTCTTCTTGAATTCCGCAAGAAGCTGAAGACTTGACATTTCAATTAAAACCTACCGTAGGCAGGGATAGGCCCACAGCCCTGCTCAGTGCCAGGATACCCTCATTGGTCATAGGGCGCTTTACAAATACACATGACATAATATAACCGGGAGAAATGAAGTGAAAAGACATGTTTATAACTACAAAATGTGCCAAGGAGCACACCAGACAAATAGATCAAGATTTGTTAAACAGAATACCGGAACAGTTTTAACTTACCTTTTAAAACGTTATCTAGATATATTCTCGATGGCCTAACAACGCAGGTGTCTGTTTTTTTATCAGAATCAAGCAAGGAGGCGTCTTGCAATACGCTTTTCAACAGTTTATATGATGCTCCAGCTGGCCTCATGACTTTGTTTTTTTAAATAGATTCATATTTATTTGGTGCTGAAACTGTTGTGTATTCTGCTCAGGTGGAATACATTGCTTTGCTTGTAGATTTACCCTTCAAACCAAAGCGCTGTTCATGTTTTCCTTGGGCAAAAGGAGGAGGAGATGGGGTGTCTGAGAACCTATTTTATGGGGTACCCTCCTCAGTGCACATAGCACATATCCCACTTTAATGGACATGTTGAGATTGGAGAGGGATGCAAACGGTGTAATAAGGAAGTTAATGCTTAGCCCTGCTGAGGGTATGTTGGTAAACAAAAGTTTCTCGACATCCGTACATAATCAGGTGCCACAGTACACCAGACAGATGCAGTATTTATTTATTTAGTTATTTATTTAACTTTATATTTTCAAGAAAGTAAACATCTAACAGTGTCGCCACTTATAGACTTTGCATACTTAGACAACCAGGAGTGATTGATATATGCATCATCAATACACCAACACAAAGGCAAGTATGGACAATAGGAAACAAGAGGTGCAGCACAAAGACAATACAGTATATAATGACAATGATGGGTGACAGCAATCTAGAGGTTGGATGGAGCCATTGTGTCTAAAGAAGGCAAGTAGATCTACGCATGCGGGCCAGAAGTAACACCAACTGAAGGTATATCCTCCTCCTATGTTAACAGGTACTCTCTTAACGACTGCCAAATATCTTTAGGCTTGATGTTGGGGGTTGTAGCAAGGCATATACCTCACTGGTACGATCACAGTAAATCAAGTCCTTGGTAAAGGAGTAGAAGAGATAGGAACAAAGGTGAAACAGAAGAAGGGAGATAAGGATAGAAATGAAGAAAAAAGCAAAGAAAGAAAGAGCATGCAAAAGAGAGGGTTGGAGAAAGAAAAAACAAGAGGAAGAAGAATGTAAAGAATGGGACAGAAAGAAGAATGAAAGAGATGAATACAATAAGATAAGATAAATAAAGAAAACAGAAGGAAAAGCTTAAAAGGAGAGAAAAAAAGGAAAAGAATTAAAGAAAAAATTAAGAAAAAAGAATGAAAGAAACAGAGGGAACGACAAAGAGAAAGGAAGAAAGAAAAAGAACGAAAGAGAAAGGAAGAAAATGTAAATAGAGTACAACACTCCAAATATTTTCCTGCCGGTGACATTAAGGAAATAAATTCCATTGAGACTTGTCATCACGGATGCCATCATTTTTCAGTGTGACGGTGTTTAAACAGTGTGCTCTAATGGGAGGCATGCTTCTTATCAGCAACATTTTTGTATTTAAGTAAGAGAAGGTTGTACATTGCTCTTGCAGAGTCAACATTCGCGGCCTCACAGCTGCATTTCCTGAAAAGTGACAGACTGCAAGCTACTCTAAGACAGGCTTCGATCAACCTGTTGGAGAGGCCTGGAGGAGACTGATTTCTATAACCCCCCCCCCATCCCCATCCTCCCCAGAGCCTGCCATTCGAAGATTTCATTTTGCATCAGATATATTGCAAGTCTCCAGCTGGCATTCTTACATTTACTGAATGAGTCAATTCTTCAAATGTTCTTAGTACTCCAAAGAGCATGCCATGTTTTACAAGGTTGGAGTGAGAAGATGCTACAGTCTCTGTCCCATGGTAGCCACCAAGGCTACAGATTCCACTCTGAATTATTGAAGTCCACTCGTGGACTTTAAAGCCGTCCATGATTACATTCTTTCCCTCAAAGAGAAGGACACGTGTCAGCAGGCTAGAATTAAAGTGCTGGCTGGCTCACTTAATAGCTCCTATTTACTTTAGGCGGGCGCAAGAAGAATTGGGAGAGGATGTGGCTTAACAGCTGGAGCTGCTGACTTTGAAGCTGGGGGACCAGGTTGAGTCTTACGGGAAGCTCCAACATCCTGTGATTCAGGAAAAATCACTTAATCTCCCCGTGCCTAAAAATGAATGTGTCCATCTGTAATGCAACTGATGCTCATGTAAAGCGCTCTGATACCTTCTGGTCGAGTTAGTGCTTTATAAAACTGCAAACAAACAAAAAATGTATTTTCCACTGTTTTCTCAGAGGACTAGCCGTTTCGGTTCCTTTGTGAAGGTTAACTGGTCTACTAGAGATCAATTAACTTCTCTGTGAGGTTGACCTCTGGGTAGCTTCCCCTTCTCATCCGTTTTGGGGTATGGCAGAGGTGATATATGCTGGTGCTGAACAATGCTGTCATGTAAACATGTTTCCATATACCTGTTTATTATGATTCACGTCATCGGTGAAACTGTAGATTTTGTAATGTGGCACTGCATGTGTGATATTATGGCATGTGTAGGACTTTCCCTTACAGTGGTATCTACTGAATTTGCTGTCATTTTGGGTTTGTACTGTACTCCCTAGCAAAGATGCCCTTAGGGGATGCACTAACTGCGTACCACCTACCGCGTGCAAGTGAGGCACCCATCAGTCACGGTGTGAGAGTCGATGAGCGGTGAAACTCTTTACTACTTCAGTAGGAGTCACTGCTTTCACTGCTAAATGCATAAACACAGAGCCTGCATGCAGCATGCAGCATGCAGCCGGTCTGAGAACGCTCTGAACCAAAGCATCCACTGCAGGGGGTTCTGGTAACCATGACGTCATATGCTTCAATCCCAGGGAGTCCAATCAGCTTTTCATGCTTCTGAGGTTGATAAAATGAACACCATAAAGTGGGTAGCAATTACAGTGGCGGCCGGCATCAATCGGTGTGGCGGGGCAGGGGCGAGGGGGGGGGGGGTAACAAAAATAAAATAATAACTAACCTTATCGCCGCCGCGTCTCTCTTCCACGTCAGGACTCTGCCAAACAGGAACCAGCAAGCACCCAGACTCCCCTGACCAATCACAATGCTGCAATGCAGCGTTGTGATTGGTAAGCACCCAAGTTCCCCTGACCAATCACAATGCTGCAATGCATGTTCTCCACGCAGGCTGTAATGCAGCATGTATGGAGAGCATGCGAAGTGCGCATGACTGTTTGGCCGGCCCCAGAAGGCCGGCCAAACAGTCATTGCGCACTTGAGGTGGGCAAATCAGTTCTCCCCTGCCCTGCTCTGACAGCAGAGCCTCCATGCCTGCCCGAAAAGCAGCACGGATAACTTTGTTATTATCATTTTATGTTTCCTTTATGTACACTGCTTGAAAACAGTGGGGCGACGCTCCTCCGCCTTAGCGGAGAAGCCACCACTGAGCAATTACCATTTACTATTGGCTCTAATATATTGCTTCAGTTGGGAACGTGTGCTTTACAACATAGATTGTTGTATGTCCTGTTTAACTACAGTATAGACTAATGAGACTTCAGACCGGTCCCCACATAAACCCCTTTCCATCGCCTTTTTTGCCCCTAGTTTAACCCATAGCAGTGCAGGGTCCAGTTTAGATCTACATGGGGTGCCACAGCAATATGTGCAGTAGGTGACCTTACAGAATATTACAGCCGGAAGGCTCTCATATAGGCGAATAGTTTTGTAAGCTATGTCTGATTTCTTTTTTGATGTAACCCTGCAGTGCGTGATAAGCAAATGTGCTGAGTCACCTTGCTTGTGCGTTTCTGCACAGTCAGCCTCCTAGAACGCCTTTCAGGCTCCCCGATGAAATGTGCCTAGAAAGTAAAGGAGACAGCTCCAGCTAATTGGATCTCCCACTCTTCCTCGTTTCTCCCCCTCCCCCCCACCTTTCTGTACTTCATTTACTGTAAAATCCTTGAGTTAAGGTACAGTTAAAAGGGTCTACAATGGTTTCTAATCTTTCCAACTCTCTTCCTGATTATGCATTTTTTATAATGTTTATCTCACACGAAGACAACCAAGCATCATCTATAATACTGCTAATGATATCAGTCAATCAATGAATTAAAGCATGTTTACTGTGCTAATTACACACAGGCATCTAAGTGCCTCATAAAAGAACGAGCACTAAACCCATACCAGTATAAATAGCTCTTCTGTAGGGACAGGGACAGACTGCGAACCCAAAGCAGCCCTGGCAATTGTGTCGGACCGGCCCCCAACCTGGGCGGGGCTGGGCCATGGGGAGTAAGACATAAAGTACTGCTGCTTATGAAAACCGGCCCAGCACTGCCGCTTTTCTTACTGGGGGCCGATATTGCAGCATCACTCCAAGCCGGTCCCCACCGTGCCAAAACCGGCCCCCACCCTTCCAGCCTCCAGGGCAAATCAAATGCCCGATGCCTGCTACGGCTAGTCCGGCCCTGTGTAGGGAACCAATGCACATCTCTCATTAATACGTTGATATTGATGTTCTGCTGAGCATCCATCGGCACCCTGGAGTACTTATAATGCAAACAGAATGGGTGTTACAATAGTGTATGTTCCTATTACCGCCCCTCCTAGAGTGACTCACTTATATTGTCCAACAAGCATTTTCAATGCGATAGGTCTCACATTTGCGAGCGTTTAAGCAACACATATATAAAAGGCATTGTTATTTCTATTGCCAATATCTCTCGCAAATGCGAGACCACTTCAATGGTGGCCGCACCCTTTTCTTTAGACGCTGCTCGGCGTATTAAGGTTACAGTGCGGCCAACATTAAAGGCGTAGCTAGGGAGGGGGGTGGTAGGGGCGGAGCGAGTTTTGGGGGTGGCAGTCGGCCCCCCTCCCCCGCTCTTACCTGCGGCTGTCGCAGCTGCAAGAATCGGCAGCACCTCCCTATCGCCCCTCCCCCCGCTCTTACCTGCGGCCGTTGTGGCCGCATGAATCGCCAGCACCCCCGCTCTTTGATCAGGCCTTCCCAGGTCCATAGAATGAGCACCACTGAGTTCCAAACTATAGGACTGTGTGTTTATGTGCACGTGTATATCTGGATTATTTGTGTGAACAAGGAATCTGTAAATATATCTTCTACTTTGGAATCTTCATTCTCTAATATCGAATTTCCCAAAAGATGAGTATAGAAAGAGGACTACATGATTCAGATCACCTAAAAATGACCCACCACTGCTCTACTTCCACACCCCATTACTAAGTCTGGCCTAAAGACTAATTTGGCTGTTCGCCAACATCATGTGATATAGAATAATCATAAAAAGCATACAAATATACATAGGTAGAAGCTTTGGGCCAGCCCTCTTCACCCATTGGTGCATTCAATTGTCATTCACATTTTGCTTCCACCCACCACATCATTCAGCAAATGGGAATGATTGAGGTCATTTCAGACCTTGGTTCTCAAGCACTGTGAGTGTAGGCCATCATGTCTGATCACACGTGTGTGCGCCATTGCGTCTGATTACACATGTGTACGCCATTACGTCTGATCACATGTGAGTGTGGGCCATTACGCCTGATCACACGTGCACATTAACCTAAAACGAAGTTCATCTTAGTGCCAGTGTGGTATATGATTCCAATAAAAACAACAATTGCATCCGCTGGCCGAGACAAGACCTATTTGATTTGCCAATGCTTGTCTAATTTTGAGTAAAGTGAGAGAGGATGTGAATGGCAGAAGGGAGACTACCTGAAACGGAATACATTGTGTCTAGTAAAATGTAATTTTAAAACAACAAAAAGTGTAACAAAGTCACTGGCAAATCAAAATTGAGCTTCCTCCACAGAAACGTCCTGATCTGGAAAAAAGCAAGAGCGGCAGAGCCCTCTGAAAAGCGCTGTGCTACAGGAGAACTAGCGTGCATGTGAAATATTGTGCTTACACAGGAATAAATCATGTAATAATATGCCCTATGAGATCACTGTCCCCGAAAAACTGTCCTTCAAAATTGTTATGCCGAAGATTAACTGGTCCTTCAAGGGAAATGATTCTTTGGTCAGCAAAACATGTTGACACTGTAATATTCAAGTAAAACTGTTCAATGCCACAGGGATATTATTGTACAATTCTACCATTGGGCTTTAAAATTACTGTGCATTACAGTAATCATCTCCAAAGTTGTGTTTGCAAATATTGCACCATCAAAAGTTAGGTTGCCATGCCTTAAATGTCCAACTGAAGCCTTTTTATCAGTTGTTGCTCGTGGCAATGGGTCTAGTCTTCATCAGGCGTCACCACTCCGAGTGTTAACACTTGAATACATTGTGTGATTCTGAGCAAATCACTTGCTCTTCCTCAGTTTCTCCATCTGCCTAAATTGAAAGCCCACACAAGCAGGATTCAATGATAAGCATTATACACGTATGTTAGAAATTGAGTTTCTGGTTGGCTAGGGTATGCACCTAATCCAGGCAGATCCCGCCACTCTAGTCAGGGTAAGGGAGTTCCACACCCAAGAAACCTCTGCACATCCCCTTGGTAGCTTGGTAGAGCAGTCAGGCTTATTCCAGAGGCAATGTGTAAAGTGTTCGCGCAACACAGGCATACACCAGTGACATAATAAATACACCACAAAAGAGACTCTACACAATATTATATAAAAATATCTCATATATTGTATATAACACAGACCAAAAGCCACATGAACCAATTATCACTTTGCCAACTAGACAATTGTCATAACATCACAGTTAGTGCAATAAAGTAAAGACTTCTATGTTACACACGTCATGAAAACACCATCACTGCACGTAATATGCAGATCCTGAAATGATATTCGTTATCCTGTCATTGCAAGGCAAAAACAACATAAATCATAACTCAGGGCATAAAGTGCAGCAGACTGTAATAGATCACGTGAATCATCACATTTCACCATAGAATCAGAAACACCTTGCCGTCATTAGATTCTAACCAAAGTGTTCAGGGGCACCAGCACTCCTACTCCATTCATTAAGGTAATTTGCAAAAGACCTCACAGACTCTGGGGATCTTCTCCAACTAGGACTCCCCCCGTACCATCACTGACAATGCACAAATGCCCCAAGGTATGTGTCCAGTGGCGGCTGGCATGGCTCGTAGGTGGCGGGCGCGCGCGCGGGAGGGTAAGGGAGGAGGGCGCGGGCTGCAATGTAAAAAAAAATAACACCTTGCCGCCGGGTCCCACGTCTCTGCTCCTGCTCTCCTGCGTCTGACTCCAGAAACAGGAAGCAGGCAGCCAGGCTCTCTCCCTGAAGCCAATCACAATGCTGCAATGCAGTGTTGTGATTGGTCTGAGCGCCATACGGCTGGAGGGGTGGGCATGTTCTCCATGCAGGCTGTAATGCAGCCTGTATGGCGAACAGGGAAGTGCGCATGACTGTTTTGGGCGGCCCGAGAGGGCCGTCCAAACAGTCATTGCACACTTAGGAGTGGGCAAACCACTCCTCCCCTGCTCTGCAGCCCTGCCCTGCCCCCTCACACAAAGCTGCCTGTAAGAGGGCACCCCCAACCCTCACACGGAACCTCGACTTACCTCCCGTCTCGCGGCTGTGGTCTCCATTCTTCCCGGGTCCTGATGACGACAATGAGAGCTGGGAAAAGAAACAAACCGTGAGAATGGACTATAATCCATTTCCACAGGACGGATGCACGTCAACACAACGGTCGGGCCAATCAAGGAGCAGGGGTGTACAGCAGGAGGCCCAAACGGTGATCAGAGGAGGAGGAGGAGAAAAGGAGAAGAGGAAACAGACGAGAGACAGACAAGGGGAAGACACCGCCAAGGAGGACGCCATCGGGGAAGCATCCACTGACAAGGAGACCGCCAGGAGAGACGCCGTTGGGAAAGACGTCACAGGGGAAGACGCAGAAAACACATCGCAGAAAACACTGAAGTCGAGGGAACTCCGGACGTGTGGAGTGAGGAGTGTTGGTCCCCAGAGGACGCACAGGAGCTGCCCCAACTCTGGAGTGTTGCTGCAAGAGGCGGTACGTAATACCAAAAGGGGTAAAGGTCGAGAGGTCAGGTGGTGGGTCGAGGAACAGAGCCCTTGCAACCTCTCTGTTAAACTTTGCGGTCTTCATTTGTTTCTTTGTAATCCACCTCTTCCCACTGCTTCAATTCACTCCCCCCTCCTCTCAAAAAGAGCACGGAGGAAGCTGCTAATTAGGTTGTGAAAAAATCTTTAAACTGGGCACATAATGACTAATGTTATTTTTTTTCCCTTTTTTTTTTTTCTTTCTCTCTGCTTCACCCTGGCACAATTCCTTCCACTTGGGTGTGGTGAAAGTTTAGTATATCAAATCACCACAGTCATACTTACCGCTCCTTTTCTTTGTTGTTCTACTTCCTCTGCAAGCCTCCCGGGACCCCCTCCAGAGTAGGGGGGCACCTAGAGAAGAAACCAGAGAGGAAGAATAAGTGAAGAAACTCCTACTTCTTTTACATTTTTGGAAAAGATTCCCTATTTATGGTTTTGGAAAAGGATCCCTACTTATGTACATTATGATATTATTTGGGAAGAACGCCTACCTGTCTATGTTATGTTATCCAATGGAATAAAACACTCTAAGACTACACCAATACTCCTCGCTTCTGTTTCCGCCCATCCCTCCCACACTGCCGCAGCAGGAGTACAAAATAAAATGATAATCTCTTAACTGCTGAAGAGTAGTGGGGCAGCGTTTCTCCGCCTTAGTGGAGGAGCCGCCACTGTATGTGTCAGCGATGTGGGGGGCATCCACAGGGTAAATTCCAGCAGGTAATATTGTCAGCTGCCTGAGAATGCGCAAGGCAATTACTTGAGTCCCAGGGTTTGTGGGTTGAATGCGGGTGAAGGAGACCTCTCGTGGTCTCTCTTGGCGGCCCGCTGGCAAAGTACAACTACTGGGGGAGGACCCTCAGCAGGCACTGCACGCAGTGTCATGACCAAAAATGTAGTGTACCTCCTCTCTCAGGAACCGGCTGCTGGCGAACGTGTGGTGCAGCCGTAGTCCTCCTTAACAAACACAGCGCCGCCCGCGTAGGGAACATGGGATGGCCTCACTCCACTCCCCCTCTCTCGGGGTCCCGGCTTTCTCTGCAGGCGCCGGGTGGGGTTCAAGAGGCCACAGCAGGCAGCACGGGAGCAATCTCCTCCCGCAAGGCTACTTCCCTGCTGATGGGGCTCCCTCCGAGGGGCATTTCGGACAGCTGGCGGTGAAGCCACAAATGCACACATGGCACTGAGGTCAGTAGCAGGGGAATGGTGCCTTGGCTCAATGCTTCCCCTTTCGGGCAACTGCACTTCGCGATCACCCAAGCTGGGGGAGGGGAGCATATTGCACACAACAAAGGGCTTTCCTCGGACCAAGAGTCACCCTCGCCACCTTCGATTCAGGATGTCCACGCCCCAGACACCCAAAGGACAGAAACGCAGCGCTCCCCACACGCTACTGTTACCGTTACATGTAGGCCAAATACAGCGCTCACAAACACAGGGCAGGCCACCAAGCCCTGGGAGAGCACTGGGGCACAATCAGCAGGAAGCAGGAAGCAGACAACAGGCCAGCACTCAGGGTCATTGCAGGCAAAAAGGCAGTTCTTCCAGCAGGTCAGCACACCAAAGCAAAGTCCAAGTGGTGGATTTCCTGGCAGTACAGCAATCCTCTGGTGCAGCATGTAGAGCCAGCATCGTCTGGTTACAAGTCCCACGTGGTGTCTAAAATCAAGGGGTCAGAGCCCCTGTACTTATACTCAAAATGTCTTTGATCTGGAGGTAACGTCAAACAAACTCCAGAGGGGTGGAGGCAGCATTGTGAGAGGCCAAGCACAGCCCTATTCAGGTGCAGGTGACAGCTCCTCACACCACTCTAGCTCAGGAAGACCCATCAGGATATGCGGAGCACACCTCAGCTCCCTTTGTGTCTGTCTAGAGTGAATGCACAAACAGGCCCCTGTCAGTTTAAACCAGACGCTGTTTGGAGTTAGGCCGCAAAGTACAAAGAGTCATAGGCACACAGAAATCCCCTCTTCTAAAAGTGGCATTTCTAAAATTGTAATAAAAAATCCGCTTTCACCAATAAGCAGGATTTATTACCACTATTCCATACATACCAAACATGGCAACGCTACTCTCTCCAGGTCAGAAATTACCACTGAAACACATATCAGGGAATTCCCAATGCAAACCTATGAGAGGAGCAGTCTCACAGCAGTGAGAAACCAAATAGCTATTTGTCACTACCAGGGCATGCCACACAGCTAAGGCACATGTCCTACCTTTTACCTAGACAGCACCAGTGCTTAATTTGTGCCGGTGCTTTCCGGTGCTTAGCACCGGCACTTAATTATCAGGGCCGGGTCTACGCATCTGCTACGCACGTCACATCTTGATGTTTTTTAGAATTTACCTTACTGTACTTGCAGCGTGTTTTTCACGTCTCCCGAGTGACTCATGGCGCTTAACAGTGTTGCGGGCGGCTGTGTGAGACTTCTTAGTCACTTAGCCTGCCCTGAAGAGAAGATTCATATAAATTAATAATAAATAATATGTTGAACATGGCGGCCCGGGCCGCGGCCCCAAATTCAGTCAGTGTTGCACTGTTGCCACTTGCCGGTGGGCGGGCAGGACACACACACTGACACTGATTTATTTGGGCTGTATTTGGTTCTGATGGGGGTAGGGGCTGTGCGCGTGGTAGCGTGCGTGCGCAGATTTTTTTTAACATTGCCACGCCCCAGCATAGCCACCGCAGCTCACCACCACGAGTCGTCGTTGTTCAAGTCAGCCCGAGTCCCGACCCGACCGACGACAACATTGAGGGCAGGGCAGCCTGTGCTGTGCAGGCATCGATCAGCCAGCAGTACAGTACTGTCTGTCTGGTAGCAAGCAGCACCAGGCCGCCTAATCGTAATCAGTTATTAAAGGCAGTGCCGGCCGGCCCACCACGAGAGTAACGGTAAGAAGTTAAGGAGTAAAGTAAACTAACTTACTTAGTACTAGTAGCTAAGAAGCCAACTAACTAGCGATGCCATCGCAATTCCAATAATATGCTCCGTGCCAAAACCAACGCTGTTTTTTTTAGGAGCGTGGTGGCGTGACGGTCCGGTTGTCAGATCACCGGCGTGGTGAGAGGCAGGCAGCTTGCCTCCGGCGGCTCAATAAGATGTCATACCAGAATCAGATACGATTAATAGGATGTGATTCAGATTCACTGAATGCCAGACCAGTGCCTGGTCCTGGCCTAGTAGTAGCCGCCGCGCGGCGCCCTCAGCGGCACACTTATGTGATATCTCGATCATAGGGCCTGCCAGCGCCGCAGTACTGGCTTGCCAGGTTTAAGTTAAAAGACCAAGGCCCTGCCCGCCGGCTGGCTTGCTGATTTGTACAAACATGGCGCGCAGCCATGCACAAATTAGGTTCCCACAGTTTCGGTGTCACTTTCTCAGGTATGGTCACGTCACCGTCGTCTCACAGTCAACAAACTGCTCCGAGTAACCCCGGGCGTTGCCTAAAAGATAGGCAAGCAGAGGCATTCCCTCGCTCTAACTTCCATCAGGGTACAAACAAACAATTATGGGGCAGATTTACAATTCCTGGCGCATCCCTGCAAATCAGCAGGGATGCGCCAGGAAACTTACGACACGCATCACCATCCTTGCGCCACCACTGATGCGCCGCATTTACAATGCGGCGCATCATGGCGCAAGGAAATGCAGATGCGTGTCGCATCTGCCGTCGTAACGTTGGCGCAGTGCTGGAGCTGTGTCGCGGGCGCGACGCAACTCCAGCACTGTGCCGACCCGGCCTATCTTGCACATGGTGCGTCACACCTTACGCCTGCTTCATGCAGGCGCAAGGTTTAGACGCACCGGGTCGGGAAGTGACTGAGTGAAATCTAGTAGATTTCACTCAGCCACTTTGCGAGGCGTTCCTGCGCCGGAACGCCCCTCTGCTCCAGAACGCCCACATGAAACCTGACGCAGGTTTCATGTGGCGCAGGGCTTTACAACGTGACGCATCTCCCTAGATGCGTCACGTTGTAAATACCCCGCAGCATGGCGCTGGCTTTACGCCGCCACTGCGTCACAGAAGTGACGCAACGGCGGCGCTAAAGTGGCGCAAGGGGCTTGTAAATCTGCCCCTATGTATTAGTATGCATCTGCGTTGAGTTACTAAAATCATGTACTGATGATGGTCGGTCGGTCCTGTAAAATAACGCTCCGTCCTAATTTCTGAGGCGTCACGTCACAGTGTCACACATCTTGACTGGAATAATTGACTCGAGCGCATCCAAAAGAATTTTATTAAAGAGTAGTTTGGCCTCACTCGCCCAAATGCTTGACGGCATCCTGATTCCTGGCAGTCCTCCTGACCGGCCATATTCCAGATTGATTCTAGGCTTTAAAGTTGAAACCTTGTGCACTGCACGCACACTGCACGCACCGGCAGTCCGGCACCCCATCGTTGTAAAAGCAAAAAAGTTTGCAAGCATGGAGTGAGCATGGATGGAATGCAGCACAGACACAGTACTTGTGCAACAGCAACTATTGTTCCTTGGGTTTCTGTATGAAAATCCATGAGTACAGCAGGAGAATGCACTCCGTGGCTACGTGTCTACTCTTTGCAGTGGAGCTCATACTAGAGAATAAAAGTTTAGCATGCATATTTTAGCAATAATTAGCGCAGAAAACTGATCTTATGAACGGGTTTATTAAACAATTGGACAACTGATACACGTCAATGCGCGAAGGCAGGTACTTCAAAATGTGAAACTGGCGAAAATAAAATATCTACGGAGAAAGTAATACATTTAATAAATGTGTAATGAAAATAAATTTACAGACTTAAAAAGGTTTGACTGGTGTCGAGGCTTTGTGAGTTTCTAAGTGGGCCTCCCATGATGATTTGCTACGAACACTTATTTTGTGTTAAATGTCCATTTTCAAGAATACCAACGATCCCATTAAATGATCTAATAAGAAAGTTAGGGAGTTTCCAGTGCACAGGGGCCACAGCCTTGGTACCTTGGAACGTTTTGAAGAATACATTTCGAAAGAGCAAATGCACTCTTTTGAGAGTTTTCTAGTCCGTTAGTTGGGAATAGAAATAGCTTCAATTGACAAGCTGCCTGCAGGCCATACTCCAGTCCATGCTCACTTCTCGCCCACAGACCGCAGTTCCACCGTGTCACGAGACCCAAGTAGGCAGAGGCCAACTTGCAATAGTGGGGCCAAATTAAATCAATTTGAGGCAGTAATGGCAAATTTGCAGCACGATTTACAACAATTAAAAAGTGCACTAAAAGACATTTTCAACAACCGACTGCTACAAAAATAAATATCCCTCTGGCCGATCTTTAGAAATGCAAATTCTAAATTGCCTGTCACTCGTGCACATTAATGCAATCTACCTCTAGCCTGTCCCTATGAACGATTGAATAACTGAATGGAAAGCCTTGGGATGGGAAGGAATGTATTATTATTTTCTGTATCACACTGATCAGGTTTCCTTTCCAGAATGGTGTTTTCCCCCACATCATAAGTTCACAGACGCCAGCATCCTGGACCAGTGCCATGCCATCCAGTACAGGTGCCATCATCCTGTCTCGCTGCTCTGGCTGTCCTGGCTGGAATGCCCACTATCGGGAATGGCACTGACAGGAAATTAGAACCTCTAACTGTCGGTGATGGGTGACGGCCATGGCTCCATTGCTTGACATTTGAGCAGTTGAGAGCTTTAGTATAAATCCACATATTCCACAAATTCTTGTATTAAAAGATCAGTGAGAGGCCTATAGACCGACGGATTGAGGTTTCTGCTTGCACTGCCTTGGAAGACTTTTAGCTCCAGCTTCCTTGAGTATCATGAAAAGCAGAATGTTAAATAAACTGGTTGCCTTTTTTTCTACCAGTAAGTGAGTAGTTGCACACCTAATGAATGAGCCCATAGTCTTAAAGGCTCTTTAAGTGTGCGGCGTGCCATGGTTTGTGCTTGTAAATTTGTAATGTAATTGTGCCGTGCCTTAGTATGTATTAAAGATTATGTGCAAAAACAACTGACAGGAGTAGGTCAGCATCAGCCGCCCTCGCAGTGTCCTCCATTAATTTAATTCGAACTTCGAAGCAATCTATATCGTGCTTCGCGCATCACCTAAGCATTTGATTAAAACAGGCGGCCCGTCCAGTAGACACTGGCTTTCTTGAGTAGTTCGTGCGGATTTATTTTTCCTAAGAATTGTTTGCTTTTATTTATGGCGGAGGCCGACAGAGCTGCAGTATGTGTCTACTAAGGAAATACCTGGGGCTTAATGAAGTTTATTTATGCCTCTACTGTCTTCACTTCATTATTACTATCAGCCGCAGAAGCATGGTAGCAAGAGGGAGGTGAGGTGAAGAATAACTTCGAAGAGGGTAGGGAGGAAAGGGTAGGCAGCAGAGAGAGACAGAGGTAAAGAGGGGTGAGCCATGAGGTCAGATACCAAGAGAGAGAGATGACGGAGCAAGAGATGGGTGAGGAGAGAAGGAAAGATATATAGAAAGACAGGGTGTTGAGGGAGAAATAGGTAGAGAGAAAGTAAAGACAATCAGTGTTAGAGGTAGACAGACAGAGGGTGTGGGGTTAGAGAGAAAAATAGAAGCGAGTAAGAGAGAGAAAGAATACTGAGGACTGTGCTACATTATGCTCCCAAACAGGGCGTTACACGTCTGTGATTGTTCAACAACTTTGAGCGATGTTTGTAATTTTTAGGTTGTGGTGAAAATGTACTCTATTTTGCTGCATAGAAAAATATTTCTCTAGTGTGGCCCGCAACAAAACTCTAGTCCAAATTATCTATAATACTTTAGGCCTTGGATTCCTACTCCCGAATGTCATTACATTGAAGTTTATTTTTCAAATGTGTAAGTTTGATGTGTTAAATAAGTCTGCACAGGTGCTCACGCCTGAACATAGATGTAAAGTTATCCCTCACTGATACACACCTAATAGTAGCTACAACACACAGCTGTTGCAGGAAGCTCAACAAAGAATCCCTGACAGCACAGCATCTCTGGGATAGGCTCAGGAATCGGGATAGCTTGCAGTTTCACTCTTCTTAACATTAAACACAGGCCTGGCATACATGCTGCCTGCAAAGTGCCCTTGAGGCCTTGCTTAACCCAAGGCACAGGTCTTCTTTTCCGATCTGGGTAAGTGAGTTTTCCCCATTTCGAGGGAGGCCAGCTGAGCTCACCTCGCCAGTCCATTCCTGAGATTGCCTGAAGTTAAAGTGCCAAGCCCTAGAGGTACCAAAGTAAACATACCGAATGTGACGGCAGGAGTAGGGTCCCTATACAACCTGCCTTCCTCACAGGACTCACTTTGCTTCACCGCTGTTTCATTGAGCTAGCCTATTCCTACATGCATATCATTAACAAATAACAACTAGCGATGTCTGGTAGCTACTCAACTGTCCAAAGCATCAGCCGATATGCTGGAATTCTACCACAGCACTGGATAGAGCAGGAAGTTGAGGCACTTGGGGTTGGTGAGTTTAGGATTGTGGAAAGATTTGGTTCATACAGTTCACCAACACCACAACAAGCAGTGGGCTTCAAAATGCTCCACTGCAACATACCACACACTCACCACTTCCGTTGGAATGGGCAAGGCTCATTTGCTATGTTTGTCTTTAGTGTGATGTTTAGATTTTTCACAATCTTATGACTTCTTCAGTGATGTAACATTGAGGGCAGCATCAACACTCTGAAAATTGTTCCAGCGCCACAGGCTTGGGTGCCTTTCTTTGACATTTTCATGCTTTCTGGCCTGGGTGCCTTTGTGTGATGGTTCCATGATTTCTGGCCTGGGTGCCTTTGTGTGACGTTTCCATGCTTCCTTGTCTGAGTACTTATGTGTGAGATTTCCATGCTTTCTGGCATGGGTGCTTATGTGTGACATTTACATGGTTTATGGCCTGGAATGGATGCTTATGTGTGACACACACATTTCCATGGTTTATCGCATGGGTGCTTATGTGTGACATTTCCATGCTTTCTGGCCTGGGCTCCCTTTCTGAAATTCAGATCAGGTATTACATCTGACTTTTAGCAGTGCCAGTTGAAGATGTGGGTGGAGCTAATATAGTAAGTGGGTGGAGCCAGTGGAGGGACTGGGTGGAGCCAGAGAAAAGTAGGTGTGGCCTCCGACAAACATTTCAGCACCTGCACTTCATATTTTACAAATTAAGCACTGGACAGCACCCTGCCCATAGGGCTACCTAGGTCCTACCTTAGGGGTGACATATATGAAGTAAAAGGGGAGTTCCAGACTTGGCAAGTAACTTTAAATGCCAAGTCACCGTGGCATTAAACTGCACACACAGGCCCTGCAGTGGCAGAGGCCTGAGACAGGTTTGAAAGGCTACTTCTGTGGGTGGCGCAAGCAGACTCCTCAAAAGGGAGCGCATTTCACTTATACACACAAGGGTTGGATCACAAATTGTCAAAATGCCAAAACAGGATACAAATATCACTATGATCTTCCAAAATGGGGTATCTGACTATGGTGATGATCAACAACACTATACAAGTGTAAGCAATTTTCAGGTTAGGCAGCGTACAAGTACTGTTGTCATGTGGTTTGTGGCCTCATGGTCTGCATTGCTAAGTTGGCTTAGGCCTGGCTGCCATGATGCCTTTTTTGCGCACGTTACTTTGTGACTTTGTTTTTCCAGCCTCTGCTTGTGCCCGGCTATATTAGGACTGTCTGCCTTTCTGCCTTTCACCTTTTCTCCTGTTCCCTGTGGGTTTCGTCTGCACAACATGTACAAGGTCGAAAAACAACGTCCCTTGTTCTTGCTGATCTGGCCAGTCCCTCGCACTTAGACATAACACTAAGTACAGCTGCACTGGAGAAATTCGTGTGCTTTTAATATGGTGATCTCGCTGTTTGTGACACTTGAAGAAAAACCTTTCCAGGGAGAAGAGCTGTGCTTGTCTGATGATGTAAACCTTGCATCTAGATATTGAGGTATGAGGGTTCGCCTGACAATGCCCAGAGGTCTTCTATTTTTATAATAAACTAGTTAATAGCACGGGGAGGGTGGTAAGGTCATTTATCCCTATATCCACTGCCTTATGAAATGCTTTCCCCGTTTGTATTCTATGGAATTGTAACTATGCTTATTATTTTATCCTTATGCATTATGCTGATAGTACTGGCATGTGTACTGTATCTTAGAGCACGATAGTTGAAATATACATTTTAAACTATACTGTGTCTCTTATTACGCACGTTGTGGACAGCTATGAGTGAGTTATGAAAGGGTGTTCTTGCTCCCGCGAGTCCTGAGAGAGAGATACCGTGTTCTGGGTTGTCTAATCATTGGTAGCATCGCTGCTAATGAGATGCTAAAGCTAGTCGGATTGGGATTGTGGGTACTAAGGTGCATGGTTGGTTCACCACTATACTCCGAGGTTCTATTATCCTGTGCATAGCTCTGTGTATGTGCAGAATCCCTACAACATGGCTCCACCAACGTAGTGGGCTGCTTATCTGCGAGACGCTTGAGTAGTGCTTGTGCTTGTCCACAACACCCTTCGCATACACTTCCGGAAACGTGTGTGAGGGTGATACCTCCTATATTGACGTTTTTATAGGTTCTTTCAAGCTTGAAGTTATTAAAAGGTGTTTAAGTAAACCCTATATTGTGCTGCCTCATATTAGGTTGTTGATCATTTCTGGTCTTAATAGCAGATATAAATATACCGGCACATAGCCGCGCTGCGCTCCGGGCTCATTTACTGGCTTATGGAGTGCCCGATGCGGGTGTCTCACTCATCTTTGTGGTGCAGGCTGACCTGGCTCACCATTTTGAAGTATTTTACTCTTGGGTTACTTTTCCGGCGGTGGATGGAACGGACGATTTGTTCCATGAGTACACTCTCACTGCCCTACCCAATGCTTATCGGTCTTATCAGGCTCTCGTAGTACCACTTACGGCATGGCAACACCGTATTTGGTTTAATGGCGCCCTCCCACATCCGGTCACCCTGGTTCGTTAGGGCCCCCTATCTATAGACGGGGCCACTTGGACAGTTTTGGCCGGGTATACCCCACATCCGCGTTATATGACGCTTGCGGTTGCTGAACTGCGTGAATTGCATACGTCTTTGATACGTGTGCATAGAGCTTTGGTGCAGTATGTTACAGGCAACGTCCAGGGAGCCCCTCCTGGAGTTGCGGCGCATCCAGCTGGACTGGGCGGTGTAACCATAAGTCCCATCATGGTTAATTCGGTGATGGGCAAGCGCCCACAAAATAAGGACGATTTGCCTTATTGGCTTGCAGAAAAATTTGACCAGCTGGAGGCAGTTTTTCCCAATACTTCTCCTGTGGAAAAACACAGGATTTTAACAATTGGTTTGCCGAAAGACTTAATTCCCGAGTTGGCAGAATGCAACAACTGGGGCAAGGTATTCGCGGCAGTATATGCAAAGTGTTTCGGCACTCCTTCCATGACAGTTCTCCCCTCTGTAATTAAACGAGTGCAGGATGAGCATGGCCCTGAAGCGGCTGTGGAGTTGGAGTTGAGACTGGTGGGAGTGTTCGATGTAGTGGCTGATTTAATCCTTGCGAACGTCAAGGGCGATGCAGTTAACTTTCAAGTAGCTAATGCTTTGGCTTTAGTCCCAGAACCGGACAGGCCACGCGAATTACCGAAAATTATTGCACAGGCTTATAAAACCATTGGCCGCAATAGTCTGGGAGTTAAGCCTTTTGCTAAAATGCAAACTCAATCACAGCCACAACAAAAAACTCAGTCTGAGAAAGATGAGAGACTGTTCTTTACTAAAAAGAACTGGAGGTTGAAGAAACAGGGTAAGCAACAGAAAAAACCAGGGTCGCGTGGCGTGTCCTCGGTTTCCGTATCTTCTGAACGCACTTATGATTTGCGCGACAGAGCGAGAATTAAATCTCCAGAGAGATTTCAAGTCCCTGATCCGCGTTCTCCTCGTTCTTCACAGACACCATCGACCTCCCAGACTGGTGGAGGAGAACGCCAGGATAGAGGCAGGGGTCGTGAGGCTCAACAGGGACGAGACCAACCTCGACAACAAGTCCGAGGGAAACCAGAAGAATTTCCACGTTCTCGGCCACAGTTTCAGAAGAAGAAAATTGCAGCTGTAACAGCGAGGTATGCCACAGACGGTGAGAACGAGACTCCTGATTTGGACGTGGGCAGTGACGCTCCTAGACAGCGCCGCGGAAGTTACCATAGTGCGGGAGGCGCTACGTCCTCATGTGGAGGCGACAGCAACTGACACATTCATTACTGTCGAGACAGCTGACACCCGAGTGGCACCCCCTGACAGACTATTTAATATTGTCCTTCAAATTGAAGGTGACATACAGCGTGTTATTAAAGGGATTTTTGGGGAGAATCTGACCTCTTCTTACGATATTCTGTTGGCAGAGGCGGATTGGCCGCCCCCATTCGTACTTGCTGCGCGTAGAGGGGAGGAGGTAATCCTTCCGAGCTTTTCTCGCCATGTCCCCAAGGACAAAGCGTAGGCTCTCGCAGCTGAATGGGCTGGGGCCCTGGCTCCGGCGTTATACCGTAATCACGTGGGCTGGGATGAAGACTCTTCCCCCCCATGATATTCCTTTGTGGTCGCTGCCACAGCCACAACCCCAATATCCCATCAAGCGGGAAGCTAAAGGTCCCGTTTCCGACATTCTGACACAGTTAGAATATCAAGGAGTAATTGAAGCATGCGTATCACCAATGAATAATCCCCTTTTTGCAGTTTCTAAACCCGATGGATCGTACCGCCTAGTTTTGGATTACCGACATTTGAACTCTCATTGTCGGACCTTTGCGGTGCAAAATACACACAGTTCTGCGCTTGTAGACAGTCTTGTTCGTAAAAAATATAAAACGACACTTGACCTATCCAATGGATTTTACATGCACAACTTGTCCCCGGAGTGCAGCCAATGGAGCGCTTTCACTTCCGGTGGTAAACAATTCAAATTCCGGCGTTTACCCATGGGCTACAAGAACAGCCCGGGTGTCTTCGCCGCTCGTGTTGTCTCTCTGTTGGACAGCATAGACCCAGATGCGTGTTCGTACGTCGACGATATCTATCTGACGGACGACGAATTATGGCCGCATCTTTCCCGAGTGGACCGCATTATTCTTGAATTTGCGGTCTTAGGATACAAATTTAATTTTGCCAAATCTCACATTGCTGAATTTACCGTTTTGTTTTTGGGCTATGAGCTCAACAATTAAGGTAAGGGCTTAGCTCCCCATTTCTTGGAGAAATGCGCACTTTTGTGCCCTCCAACCACTCTGAAGAAGCTTCAGTCTTTACTGGGTTTTTTGAACTTCGGGCGTACTTACATTCCCGAATATGCCCAGCGTATCAAGCCTCTTTATGCCTTGATACAACCTAACTTTTAGAAGTCATGCTGGCTTCCCAAGCATTCCTCTATACTGCAATCTTTGCAGTCTGATCTACTTGAATCTAAATTCTTGTTGACTCGTGATAACCACACAAACCTGGTGATTAGAATCGTTCCAGGAGCAGTGGGTTTCACGTACTTAACCTTTAACAAAGGTGACACAGTACCGATTGCATACAAGTCACATCTTTACACTTCAGCAGAAATGCGCTTTTCCTCTGTGGAGAAAGTTTTGACTGCAGTGCAAATGGCGATTCTAAAGGAACGCGCACTGGCACAGGGAAAACGCATTTTGGTGGTAACACCATATCCTGCCCTTGAGGCAGTGACGAAAGCAAGTGTTCCGAACTCTAAGGCTTTGCACCCCCGTTGGATACAATCGGCTACATCTCTGACGTCTCCGGATGTCACTTTTATCTTTGATTCCTCTCTTCAGACACAGGAGTTTTTACAGTATGAATTTCTTCATCCTCCTCCTCTGTCCTTGCTACCGCTTGAGGAGTACGAATGTATTATCCATACCGATGGTTCGGCACAACCGGCCACGGGTTCCAAGCATGCTTATTCAGCAGCATGTGCTATTGTTGCAGGAACCATGGTGAACGGTGAGTTCAAATCGACTGTAGTGCACACACAGGCACTAGGAGACAGTACTGCACAATTGGCCGAGCTGTGTGCTTTGGTGCTCGCACTTGAGTTCGCTAATCCAGACGTGACGACTCTTAATGTATGCGATTCTTACTACTGTGTTCAATCTTTCAATGACAATCTATTCTTTTGGTCGCAAAACGACTATAGAGATGCTAAAGGCAGCACAATTAAGCATAAGATGCTTTGGGTTCGAGTGGCAGATCTTAAACAACGTTTGCTTCTCACACAGGTGATTCACACTCTTGGCCACCAGCGTGTGGGCGCACACGCTGTCGGTAACGGTTTGGCAGATGAAGCTGCCAAATCAGCAGTAGCCACATGCTCAGTAGCAGCAGTTACAAGATCCATGACTAAAATAGATAATGATATTTTGGCAGCTATTGCTGCAACAAAGGAAGGTGCTAATTACCCACGGGGTTTCCCTTCCAAATACTCTTATCAAGTAGGTCCCGATCAGGTTCCTTACGTAAACATTCCAGATGTTGGTGATCGGCTGATTCCCAACGCGGACCGCAGACTTTCCTTGATAACTGCCGCACACGAAGGCTTGGCTTCGGCCCATGCTGGCGTGTCTGCGACGGTTTCCATCTTGCAGCAGCGTTACTGGTGGCGTGGTTTATATAAACAGACCCGTACTTATGTGCTTTCTTGTGACGTTTGTCAGCAAATTAAGCCTTCAACGGTTACACGACCACCACAAACACCGCTCTGTATTTCTAACAGACCTTTTGGGTGTGTTTACCTGGATCACTGCGGTCCCTTCTCCTCTGACACTGCATATAAATACATCTTAGTTGCAGTGGATTCCTGCACACGTTTCATCTGGGTTTGGCCACAACGGAGTGCTGACGCTCGAAATGTCATAAGGGATTTGCGTGTCTTTGTGGGAATTTTTGCCTGTGGCACCTTCCATTCTGACCAAGGTCCGGCGTTCGCCTCTAAGGCGTACAAGGACGCGATGGGGTCACTGGGGGTGCGGGTGAAATTTTCGTCTCCATATCGGCCTGAGGGCAATTCGATTGTTGAACGAATGAACCGTGACTTAAAGCAATCCTTGACAGCTAGAGTCTTAGGTACTGGCAGGAACTGGCTGGCCCACTTGTATAGCGTGCAACGTGCACTTAATAATCTCCCTAGAAGACCTCTGGGTGGGCGGACCCCATACGAAATGCTCTTTGGCATCCAAATGTTTGTGCCCGACCTTGATGGTCTAGACATGGCGGCGCAATCCGCAATCTTTGACGTAGATAACCATTCTACTATGTTGCAGGACTTACAAGAAGCCCGTGACAAACTTGCAAACGAACATTTACCTTCAGCCACAGACGCTGCGCAGCACATTCCGGTCGCCGGCTGGCTTCCGAAGGTTGGAGACCTGGTCCGAGAGAAGGTGGAGAACAAAAAAGAATTTGGCCCCTCTTATCGTGCACCGGTTCCAGTCCTTGGCTTGAAGGATACTCGTACAGTCATCTTACCACGCTTCCTGGTCGCAAGGACAATAGATACATCTCAGTGGACAATGTCAAGCTACAACAGCTGGCCGATCCTGAATAGCGTAACACCAGCGGTCTCTTGTCCAGCCATTTCCAGGACATCTGTTTGTGGCCCTCCAGCCCACACGGTTGCTGATGTTGCCATTGAGATGGTAGATTTGCCTGATCGCCTGCTCGACTACCCGGATTCCCCCTGCAACGAGGAGACCGAGTATACATACCCCGCCAACGAGTCAGTGGCTCACCAACCAACAACGCCACTGAGCCCCACCCGTTATTCCTTTGATTCGGCTTCCACCTCATCACTTATCCCGTCCAGGTTCAGTATTTTTATATCCTGCTTCAGAGACAATTTTTTGATCCCACCATGGACATACATCTGGTTGGTACTATTCCTGATTTTTCTGTTCATGTCCATTGGCTTTGTGACAGTTTTTTTCCTACTCATCTGGGTTTGGCCACAACGGAGTGCTGACGCTCGAAATGTCATAAGGGATTTGCGTGTCTTTGTGGGAATTTTTGCCTGTGGCACCTTCCATTCTGACCAAGGTCCGGCGTTCGCCTCTAAGGCGTACAAGGACGCGATGGGGTCACTGGGGGTGCGGGTCATTTTCCTACTCATCAATGGTCACAGTGAACTGTGTCGCTGGGACTTTGGCTCCACATTCTTCTTCACACATCATGAAGCGTGACCACACATTCGTGAACATTTCAGCTTTCCCAGTCGCTGATGGCATCGTATGGGATGCGGTAAATTTCCAAATTCATGGACCAACCGAAATTATTAATGTACCAAATGTCCTCCGTGTTTCAATGGGTGATGTCGTTAAAAGTAATATTCATTCTGACGATTGGGATGTGCATGCCGTTGAATCGTTATTTACTGATTTGAAATATTATGCTGCTTTTAATTCTGAAGATCTGTATTTAAATTCTGCAAGTTATGCTGACTTATATTGTTACCAGCATTGGGGCAACCACTTTCTCCATAAACCAAGTACCCTTCGGGGTTCTTTTAATTACACCCAATGGGAACATTGTCCGACCCCTTTGCCAGGTAGCTCCCAAACTCTTAGAAATAAGTTTACTTATTTTACAGACTTTGATAGATCGAACCCTGGGTCCTACTATTTTAAATTAAACACTTCGTCCACTCAGAAACTCATGTTGACCCACACCAAATTGCTATATTAGGGTTCCTTCTTGAACACCTTAGCTGTGGGTGGTTATGAACACTGGCGGGACACCATTGATTTAAAATCTATTTGGGGCTCCAAATCATGGAAGGTACAAGGCACAGAAGCCTTGCACCGTGCTTGCCTCATCCCGGCCCAAATGTTATTTTTAAATCATACAATCTATCAAACAAAGTGTTGGGGTTTGGCTACTTCCAAACAATTAAATGCACCTTCCATTCCTGTATTGTCTTCCACTCCCAACGAGAGCTTGCATTTCAATATTTCCCTTATCGATTTGCAAGCTTTGTTTCAGAACAATTCGTTTAATGTCTCTACGTTTGTTCAGTCACCCTGGTTGGCTTGGCCAACGGCAGCAAATGCCTGCCAACTGCGTTTTCATGACTCAGCTCCTGGTTACAAACAGGATAGGCCAGATCCGAGGTTTTCTGACTCTCGTACTGTTACAACATATTCTGTTGGTAAATTGTGTAAACAGTGGTTGCAGCACTCTTTGTTCGATTCTGTGAAACAACATTTATCCCTCCTATCAGGCAACATTGATCTGTCCGATTTTGTTCTGGGGCCTCGTGGCTCTCGACCTAAGAGATTCATTTATGAAACTTACAATGAACTCTGGAAGCTTTCGCAAATTGAAGCTGCTTCCCGTCTTCGGGAAATCGATCAAGCAAATTTAGAAAAAGTGCTTGCTGTTGTTGACAATAGTATTAATACCCTGTCTTCCCGCATTTACACATTAGAGAATATTGTTTCCTCTGTTGTTGATATTGTACAAGATGATGTTTCTGTGTTATATCATGGTCAGAATCAATTGCGTTCAGTGATGCAGTTCGCATGGACTTTGCAAACACTTAAAATGGGTAAAGTTCCTTGGCACTTTTTGAACACCTCTGCCTTATTCCTGCCGTTTAATTTAACTGAGAAGCAGCAATTCATGTCCATGAAGGATGCAGCATACACTCTCTTACATATCGAAAAAATAGAGCCCTTACCATTCTCTGTGGCAGAATTGGATTCTGCAGTGTGGCTAGTTCACGGGGTTATCGCCTTGCCTTTTTCTTTATTTGAATTCAGTTCATGCATGAAACATTATCCTGTTGGCCGTTTTCAGCCTCTGGGCAGTGCCTTCTTGCATGAACTTTGGTCCCTGCCTTTCCTATATAGATGCCTTAGGGACGGAAAGGACTTTTTTCTCACAGGAGAGTCATGCGATTCTACTGTGGGTCATTCCCTTATTTGCAAAAACATTAAATTGCACGGAGCTTGTAATGTTTCGGCTCCGAATCTTGCTTGTGTTTTAAAGGGCATTCCTGCTCCTGCTATATCTCCTACTTTCACTGTGCTTGCAAATGGTAGCTATCTCCTTCTGAATAATCAGAACTGCTGTGGAATGCTGGCTGGCATCCCCTATATTGTAACTGTTTCCCACCGGGTTGTGTGCTGTAAAAATGTGCTTTTTCCTCCCCCGCACGACATCATAGATAGTTCCATTTGGCCTTCCATTCCGACTTTGAAGGCAGATTTCAATAAATTGAGCAGAATAAAGGCGCTATTATTGAACCAGGAGGTTATGCTCACATCCGCACGGGAGACGTTCATCCTCCAGGTGGCTAGTACCCACAGTGAAATACAGGCCCTTTTGAACACAAACCTCCCACAACATTTCGGTGAGCTAATTCACCGTGTTTTCAATGCTTCACGCACCGAAGGTCTTGTGCACTTTTTTAAAGTTGTGGGCTCTGGCCTTGTTACCTCCTTTCAAACTATCTTTGGTGTAATACCGGCTTTTATTCATTCCATTTTTTCCAGCTTCTTTGGTGGCTTTCCGTTGATCCTCACCTTAGCGGCTGGTATATTGCTTTTGGTCTGTTTGCTACGCAATGGCTGCACTTCCTGGGGGCCTCATCAACCAAGGTCGACTCCGGATGCTCCGTGAACGCATCCTCGCCGGCTTCGGCATCCTGCCATTGGCGACACTCAGTGTGTCTTATAGACTTTCTTTTCGCTTTGCGTATTTCACTTGCGTGCAACCTGTGATGTCTTGCATCCGCTGTCCTTTCTCATGGTCCTTGGATTATTGCCTCTCCAATACGTCTCTGACTGACCCGGATTTTGTCCAGTTAGTGGGTCCCTTAGAGGCCCATGAACGGGACTGTTCCGTCGATGGCTACATGGCGCGTGCGGCTGCACTTGGAATTTTGGCACAATGGGATGTCTGGGCGGCTGCTCAGAATCTCTTACGACGAAGTTATATTGAGTATCACGCAAGTTGTCCCGCAATGCTGATCACTGCTCCCTCTTGCGAGGAACATGAATGCAGTTTTGATTTGTTGACCTGGATGACGTCTCTTTTTTCTAACGATTCCAACGATGTCCTCTTGGCAGGTGTGGCGTTTTTCTGCACTTACACTCTATTGGATTAGGGGGCCTCCGCTTTCAGCGTCCTGCCTCACTGGATTTTTTTTATTCTGCAAATTTTTTTTTTCTCTATCCCATTCATTGTCCTTCATTGGGGACTATTCCAAACAGACGTTTCCGTTCTGCTCCATCTATTTGAACTCTGTCTTCGTCCTATGTCTTCGCCAATGGACTGACCAGGGGAGGGTGTCATGTGGTTTGTGGCCTCATGGTCTGCATTGCTAAGTTGGCTTAGGCCTGGCTGCCATGATGCCTTTTTTGCGCACGTTACTTTGTGACTTTGTTTTTCCAGCCTCTGCTTGTGCCCGGCTGTATTAGAACTGTCTGCCTTTCTGCCTTTCACCTTTTCTCCTGTTCCCTGTGGGTTTCGTCTGCACAACATGTACAAGGTCGAAAAACAACGTCCCTTGTTCTTGCTGATCTGGCCAGTCCCTCGCACTTAGACATAACACTAAGTACAGCTGCACTGGAGAAATTCGTGTGCTTTTAATATGGTGATCTCGCTGTTTGTGACACTTGAAGAAAAACCTTTCCAGGGAGAAGAGCTGTGCTTGTCTGATGATGTAAACCTTGCATCTAGATATTGAGGTATGAGGGTTCGCCTGACAATGCCCAGAGGTCTTCTATTTTTATAATAAACTAGTTAATAGCACGGGGAGGGTGGTAAGGTCATTTAGCCCTATAGCCACTGCCTTATGAAATGCTTTCCCCGTTTGTATTCTATGGAATTGTAACTATGCTTATTATTTTATCCTTATGCATTATGCTGATAGTACTGGCACATGTACTGTATCTTAGAGCACGATAGTTGAAATAAACATTTTAAACTATACTGTGTCTCTTATTACGCACGTTGTGGACAGGTATGAGTGAGTTATGAAAGGGTGTTCTTGCTCCCGCGAGTCCTGAGAGAGAGATACCGTGTTCTGGGTTGTCTAATCATTGGTAGCATCGCTGCTAATGAGACGCTAAAGCTAGCCGGATTGGGATTGTGGGTACTAAGGTGCATGGTTGGTTCACCACTATACTCCGAGGTTCTATTATCCTGTGCATAGCTCTGTGTATGTGCAGAATCCCTACAACATGGCTCCACCAACGTAGTGGGCTGCTTATCTGCGAGACGCTTGAGTAGTGCTTGTGCTTTTCCACAACACCCTTCGCATACACTTCCGGAAACGTGTGTGAGGGTGATACCTCCTATATTGACGTTTTTATAGGTTCTTTCAAGCTTGAAGTTATTAAAAGGTGTTTAAGTAAACCCTATATTTTGCTGCCTCATATTAGGTTGTTGATCATTTCTGGTCTTAATAGCAGATATAAATATACCGGCACATAGCCGCGCTGCGCTCCGGGCTCATTTACTGGCTTATGGAGTGCCCAATGCGGGTGTCTCACTCATCTTTGTGGTGCAGGATCCCCTTTTGTATCGCTATGTGCAGAATCCCTACAATACTGTAGTATTAGAGGGCTCCCGCGTCAGCTACTGGGAAGATCTGAGGGAGGAGTAAATCTGTGTCATCAGAAAGTAGGGCACGCCATTGGTCCGGACGGAGGTCGGAGGTCACGAATTTGTAGAGCTGTCTTAAGATCTCGGTAGAAGCCAGGAATATTGGCAAGCACTGCTTCCAAGGGTAGACGTAAGTGCACTGGTAGGACTGATTGCAGCTATTAGTAGCTGGATACTAGTCAGTGCTGCTGGGCAGGACTGAGGAGCACTGGAAGAGATGTACAGACCCCAGCACCTGATTCATGCAGTACTGCTGCAGTAAGGACATGAGGTGCGTTGGTAGAGCTCCTTTTTAGGTCTCAGACATTGGAGATTATCTGATTCATTTGTCTGGAAACAAGTGAGTTTGTAGAGCTGTGTTGAGGCATCACTGCTGGTCCTGCATGCCTCCATTTGTTGAGCCCTGGGTGGATCTGAGCGGTGGCTAGCGGTCCTACCTGCTGCGCATGATGGAGGTGCATTGGGAGGTCTGTGGCCTCAGCAATGGTGGAATATCGAAGCGTGCTGCTCTTCAGGAATCAGAAGCATTGTTAGAGGTCTGTATGCTTGTAGCAGTGAACCAGCACGTGCTCTGGTTGGATAGGATGGATGTGCATTGGCAGCGCTGTGTAATGAGTGCAATCTGGGAATTACATACTTTGGCAGAGTTATGTGGGAATCCCAGCATTGCCATATTACAGGGATGATGTCAATGTTGGATAGGTCAAGAATGAGGAGCATCAGTAGACTTCAGAATAGACACTGGTAAATGTGCTTGTTATACAGCAGTTTCTATGCACTAATCATTACTCTTTCTAATCCTTTCTAGGGGGATCACACTGTATCAGCACAGGTGATTGGCCACGCTATACAAATTCATATAACATAACCTATGCATTTGACTGTCATTCTGAAAGAGCTTGTCTTTTGTAAAGACAACTTTAGCTGTCCCTCCAGCCTCATGCAATAAAAAATCCCTACATAAAGTATATACATCTATACATTATACATATGTGTAGGGGCTTTAGGAAAGCCCTTTTCATCCACTGGCCTGGTCAACTGTCATTCACATTTTGCTTCTGCCCACCACAGCACACAGCATGGGGCAAAGGGCCAAACCTCGTCAGCCATTGGTCATTGCACTAAGAGTGGCAGCATTTGGTTTGCTCACATGTGCAAATTAGCCTAAAAGGTGCAATTCAGCACCTGGGGTGTTGGGACAATCCTTTACATTGCCAATGCTGTTATTCTATCTTTATCATTTTTTATGTTTTTATTTATCTTTGTGTGCTTAAACTATGGCTTCATTTTACAGTAATTAAAACCCAATAGTGCCTTTGCTTTGTGCCAATAAGAATCATATTTTCCTGTGCTGTGCATTAAAACTAAAAAGGACTTCTATACCTATGTTAAGTACACCTGCCTGCAAGGTGTAACCCATACTGTTCTATTAAAATTATATATGGTGGTTAATTTTATTTTAAATGTAACATTTTTATTGCAAGCATATAGCTGCCAGATTAGGGTGGTGCGTGTTTCTTTCTATCATTTTTGTGGCATATGCTTCCAATAAAAAAACTGCACCATCTTGCTGAGGCAAGATTTGATTAAATCTGGTATTTATAGAGCACGCAAACACCCAGGGAAAGAGTGCCCTGGGACTGGGCGGAAGAGAGTCAGGGAGCAGAGGTTTAGCTCACATACAGAGGGGTTTTTAGTTGTTTGTGACATTTATTAGGCAGGTATTGGATCAAAGAAGGGGAGGAAGATAATTCCATGCTTTGGCTTTGCCAATGCTCGTTTTATTGTAAGAAAGCAAATGTTGATTCCATCAGTCACACCTAGTCTCTCAATCTTTAGCTCGGCTTCCTAACTTCTCTCTCTCACTCTCCAGGTGTATCTCAAGAGCCTAAGGAGAGGTATGTTGGGGGTTCAGTTTCCAAGACGCCCCCCTTTTACAGCAAAGAGAATGAGAGAAAGAGATAGCAACAGAGAGATAGAGAGAAAGGCAGAAGAGAGGGATCAGAAAAAAGAGACATGTTGAGATCGAACACAAAGGGTTAGCGATGATGCAACAGTATGTCACTACATCAAGCCCGTTACATCGCGGGGTACTACATCACAAAAGGAAAGTCCAACATTATTTTACTACTATATAGTGATGCACTACATCAATCCCACCATTCCCCTTAATTAACTTAAGTTTTTTATTTACTGTTTTTTTTCAATATTTTATTTTATTTTTGAATTCTAAATCTAAGGGTTAGTCTTTATTGTTAAAGTATGTGTTTGGTATTTTTCTAAATTTCTAATTTATTTATTAGGTATGTTAAGGTCAGAGTTCCCATTGAAAAGCTGCTTTTGTTTTCTTAATGACTTTGATACCGTTCGACAAATATGCACAAAGCTTTACAAACAAAGTTGATTTGATTTCAGTTGTGTGATAGTTTCAAAACAGAATTACAAATCACACTGTTCCTTGTTTCTTAGTTATGTTTTTTGTTTGAATCTGTTTCTTGGTTTTTCAGGTTATTAGCAAGGTTTGCAGACAACATGACACATTACGGTAACACTGTCATTACAGCTCTCCAGGAGCGCAGTGTCCTGAAGTACAACAAGTTATGCTCAACCATAGGTGTCCGCAGGAAGTGGTAAGGCCACCCCCTATGGATTTTTCGCTTCCCATTTTAAAAAAACTTCAAGATTGCGCTACGCGTTCTTGAAACCTTTTAATTCTGCCCCCCCCCCGAAAAAATCTTGACATTTTTTAATTATTCCTCCCCTTGAAATAATTTCTGCGGACGCCCATGCGCTCAACAGATGTGTACGATGTCGAGGGGAGTTGGCCATACAACAGTCTACAAAGGTTTTTCAGAATGCATTTACCCGCCTAGGCGGCTGCATCTTAATTATACGGTGAGATTATATTCCTCTTGGCGTTTCCCCCTCTTTAAATGGTGTTCCAATTGTTGTTAATGTGATGTTGGTCCTTCCTTCAGTTTGACATGTTGACTTGCACAATTGTTGATAATATCAGGTCATATGATTGTATTTTGATGGTGCTATTGTAAATGCTGTTAGTTGTTGTGCGACTTCCATTGGAAGTCATTAGACAGAACAGCAAATTCAAAAGCCAGTATTCACTGCTCTGACATCAGAACAATGAGAAACGAGTTTCATATTTCAGCACTCATGGCTTCAGAGCTCTGAAGCTATTGTTGTGGCAGAAGTTGATCCACTATTTCAACCAGCACTACAGGGATTGGATGAATGAGTTAATTATAGGTTACAGTTCTCTATCTAATTCATCTTCTTCTGTCTCTGTCAAGTCTCCAGAGATCCGATAAAGGTTGAGGAATGAGACTGGTGCTCAGGTGTCACCGACCACCATCTCTGCTGTCACCCGTAGATCTCCGCAGACTCATAGCTGACAGTGGATTGCAGTCCATGCTGGCACCAACTCTCTCAGAGCTGCTTTCGCACAGCACCAGCTCTCTGAGCATGGCAGTATAGTCAGAACGGGAGGGAAGACTCAGAGAGTGGTAGGGTATGGTGGCAGGAAGGCAGTACTACATTTTTATATTTGTGCAGGGAATGGAAGGATATTGTCAAGCTTGGTGACCTGGAAAGGCATGGGGAGCAAACAAACGATGGATTTAGGCCCAGATCTCTGTACTTGGGTGAATGTTTGACATTGTGCAGCATTCTGTCCATCAATTGTTCTTTTTGCATTTGTCACCCCGAGTGGGACGGGTATGCACAGACATGGGTCCCGCGCTCTCCATGCCACTGGAGTAAAGCTAGCCTGGCTGATGAGGGGTGATGCCCCTAAACCGGTCTTAGGATGCTTGCTTCCAGTCCAGGGAGGACCTGGCCTTGCAGTTCGGGCTCGACTGTTCCTAAGAGGAACAGGGTCAAGACTGATTTGCGTATGGCTGGATCTGACCTGGAAAGGCATGGGGTGCAAGAAAACGATGGATTTAGGCCCAGATCTCTGTACTTGGGTGAATGTTTGACATTGTGCAGCATTCTGTCCATCAATTTTTCTTTTTGCATTGGTGACACCACATTCCTTTATTTTTTTAATGTTTGAGTGGTGGAGGAGAGGTTAGTGGGGGAGGTTGGACGGACACCAGTTATATATTTTTTAATGTATGTGACGGGGCGGGATAATGGAGATTATAAACGCCATATTGTGCATGACTGCACTCCCTTCTATGCTGATCTATGGGATTAACTTGGCATGCGGCTTGAGAGTGGATACACACAACATACAATATTGCTGGCACTTGACACCCCTGAACAGAAAACATCCCCATAAATGACAGCTACCCATATATAATTCTATATCTTAGAATTATTTGTGACTTGATGATTCTACCATGCATTTATACATGTCTCAAAGTCACTGGTGTGATTGGAATTACCCTTAAAACTGATCTCTTGGTCTTATTTGTGGATTGCAGCCAGAACTAATTTGTATGATACATGTCTCTTCCTCTGTTTTTTCTCAAACACTCTATGGGATCAATTCACAAAGGTAAATCTGTGGGCATAACGCTCGGCGCAAGTAGATTTCGCCTATTCTTGGGAGTAAATTTCCACTTGGATCCTATGCAACAACTCTGGGTGGAGACTTACACCTGGTAGTAGGAGTATGTGTTCCCATCACCTTACATGAGAGGATGGGGACAGATAAGACTTAAAATTCAACAGGCTGTTTTACCTGTAAATCTGCTCAAAGTAGTTATGCATAAGGTAGGCAAAACTCCGACTATGCTATGTAGATCTATGAATTGAAATCAATGGTGAAACAGACATCACCTGAGGAAATAATATACACCTGGCAAACATTGGTACTGGGAGAACATTGAGAGAGCTACTACCCAGTGCTCTGCCCTCTTCATCTTGCGATGCAAAAAGTTGTGGAGCAAGCCAATAGCTACAATTGTGATGTGTGTATATGTCTGTGTGTGTACGTGTGTGTGGGGGGTGAGAGGACGTTCAAAGTAATATGTTGTGTCATCAAGTGAGTGGAATAATCTTAGATGAGAGACAAGTACTTTTTTTTCAAAGTCATAAACAATTTACATATTTCTAATTTTCTAAATATGTGTATCTGTTACGCTTACATTTTTACAATGTAATTTGTTTGAGCGATTGCAATGTCCAAAGTTATCTGACCATTTTTTAAACATATCATTATTTCTTTCGTTTTTTAAATATTTTTCAAATGTGTACAATATTACTTGTATGTCTGTAATGTTTAAACATATATGACCATTTTTTCTGTAATGCATTTTTATGGTCTAGCTTGACAAAGCCGCTGTTGCCACACAATTATGCGAGAATCTCTAGAGAGGGGCTTTGGCTCCACTCACATGTGGGGAGCCAGGAGTACACGTTTTGAATGAGCAGAAGTTGTGTACTTCCACAAAAAAGCGCTTTCCATCCGCCAGCTGTGATAGTTCTGTTTATTTATCCAGCTGCCTAAGCGTGGAACTTTCAGGTGCACACACATAACATTGGCATGCTGTCAAAGTGTCTTAGATAACTAGATCATGTATGTTGTTTTTTCTCTGGCAGCAGCACAAATGGGAGGAGGGCAGTCATATACCTACATGGATTTTTCGGTCTGGCTTGACAGTGCAACTGTCACTTGACCTTTTAACCTACACCAATATTATTCTACAGTTCTTTGCTTCCACACAAATGCACATTCATTCCCATGCTATTTACTTGTAATGCATCATATTACCATACAACATCCCTATAAAGCCAGACCTATTGGCCTTGCTAATGCTTGTTATTTTGTAGGTGTAGGTCTTTGTGCTAGTATTATTGCCAGCTTCTATTGATTTCAATGTGATTCTTTTGTGGTACCTGTGCATGGCCATGTGTGACTTAATCCAATGCTTGGCAGAAGCTGATTTGAGCCTGTTTGTGCTGTAGCACTACAGGAGTATATGTGCATGTAACTTTGTGAATTGCAATTGACTTTTGTAGGTAATTGTTTTGAATGTGTTTATCTTACATGTGTGTAGTTCCATGCACTCTGAGCTAAGAACTCTGCAAGTAAGGAATATGACTGGTGTATGCATATACCTGCACCAGTACCTATGTGAACTACATTTATGACTATGTGAAGTAGTACTACAGAAATACTAATACACCTGCTCATAAATGCCTTTGTGAGTTGCTCTCCATATCTCTATATGCAAAGACGTTATCTGCTCACTGCCATTTCAGAGTGGAGCATCCACTTCCAGACTGCTCTCCTATGAAAGGCATTTCAGTAGGCTTATAATGCAATTTATATTCCAATTCTTATCATTTACAAATGACGCACCCAACAGTCACGGTGACCATTAGAGGCTCAATGAGAGATGAAAATGTCTTCGCTGGCTGAATAATTGTGCCTCCTATTACTGCTGTAGGCATAAACATTGAGCCTGCATTCAGGATGCAGCCAATCTGGGGGGTCAGGAGCAGCGGCTTCTCCATCAGGGCGGAGGAGCGTCGTCCCACTACTAAAAAATGCTGCAAAGTTGAAAAATAAAATGGCAATAAAATTAATTTATTACTATTTTATTTTTCACTGCTCCCGAGCTGGGCGTCAGGGCGGGGCAAGGCCACCACTGCTGCTGATTGGTAGCAGGGGAGAAGTGGTGCACGGTCCAGTTTAAAGTGCGTAGTCACTTTGGCAGGCTGTCTTGCAACAGCCAGCCTGACACGCGCACATTAAACCTCTCCTCTCTAACCCAAGCTGTTTTAGACAGCTGGGTGGAGAGCAGGTGCAGTACCCCAGTGTCTTTGAGAGCGTCAAGCCTGTCTGCTCCAACCAATCCTGGCGCTTCCCTCATGCCACTTAACATTATCAGCAGTATGAGAGAAGCATCTGGAATGGTTAAGGGTGTTGGCTCTGGAACCACATGATTCATGACTGAAGAACACCGAGGAGGACTGTAGGAGGTGAGTCAGTGGGTAAGTGAATATTTTATTTTTAATTTTATAATTTTATAATTTTTTATAATTTTATAATTTACTGACAGTCATTTTGAGAAACTCTCACTGCCTTCAGCCGTAACCCCAGAGCTCTCAGTCGTGGTGAGTAATAAACACCTAGCCCATCTGGTCCCCGGCTGAGAACCGCCAGCCCAGGGGGGGCGGTTCCGGCATACCCTGACGCTAGTAATCCGCAGGAAAGCTACCCTTCTTTCTGGTAACCCGTGCGCACCAAGTGACGGAGGGGACCCAGGGCACTGGGGCGCCTGACCTCCTGGAGCCCTTGCTGGGATCGGGAAGGCAAACAAGCCCTCATCGGGACTTCCAGGGCAGCCCGGCCATCTGGTCACCCCATTGGAAAGCATTGCGCATGACCAGATGGCCGAGGGGAAAGGCGCGACCAGATGGCTGGGCCCGAAGGACGCCAATCTGCCCGCCCGAGCCTTCACCGGAGGGCTCCCCCTTGCCCTTTGAAGGGCTCGGGGGCTCTGCACCAGGGACCCCTGTCCCGGGCAGACGGACCCTTGGCAGGCCGCTGGATGGGGGCTCACACACCCCAGGCCCTGCACGAAACCCAGGCCTCGGGCCCGGTCCCTGCTTCTCAACCCAGCCAGGCCGGGGAGATCTGGGAGCCTGCCCGGGCACGAGGGACCCCCGTCCCGGGCACACGGACCCTCGGCTGGCCGCAGGACGTGGGCTCCTGTTCCACAGATTTTTTCCATAACTCTGTGGAACTCCGCGTAGTGGCGCTACACCAACTCTGCCCACCCCTACCCTAAAGTCGACCAAGATGCATTGTATGTGTTAACATTGCAGCATCCGTCCACATTATGCCTGGGGTACCCTTTAAAACTAACACATCCATCTATCTTGTGCCCTGGGTGCTCTATTATTCCACATTAAAGAAAGATAAATTCCAATCTATGGTGCGATCCATCAAGTTCTTAGCATACATATTTCCTTTTGAGGGAATGTTACAGGACACTCCTGTGTACGGTCACAAAAATGAGGTTAGAAAATACTGTGGACATTTTCACAGGAATTTCTATAAAACGTACAAAAGCAGTCATGCCTTGATTTGCACGGCAATCCCTATGGAGAACCATCTACTAATGGTCAGCACATCATGGTGGTGATGAATGATTTCCCATGAGATATCCTTGCTCAATTTCTCTTACAAAGAGCTTCAAAATACTTGTTTCAGCACAGGGCAAAATATTTGCAATCTTAGTCATGCTAATGACACTCAAATCAAATAAACTGACACAAAATTCACAGCAGACAATTTGCTATCCTTGACCTATAATGTGGCATCCACTCCAGTGACATCAATCTGCAATGATCGCAGACAGAGCGAGAGATTGAAAAATGCATGTGGAAACTATAGAAAAGGCTCCCAAAACCGCATAGAGCACTAAATTCTCTGGCCTTGGCCACCACCTGAATCCTGGGAGCCTTTTATAGGAAACCGTATTGCACAGCAGAGATACCACTAAAGTTTCTCTTCTTAAGAAGAACAACATAATTGAAAATACCTCATGTAGGGGATGAAGGGTGCCCCACAAACAATGAGCTGACAGAGAGGAAGGCTTCAGAACGAAGCTTCATGTGTAGAAAGAAGGAGGTATGGATGGACCTCCCACTATGGGATTTGGTTCTTTTTCACACTGATCACAATCCAACTAAACCACACTTTTCTACGTGGAACGATGCTGTGCTATTTTCACTGATGTCAAACCAACATTGCTATACTCCTCTGAAGAGCTCAAAATAGAGCAAAATACTTACAAGTAGTTGCACTAAAATGTATTGCTATACAAACTATTACAATGACTAAAACCCACTGGCGTGGGATGCTGAGCCTTGTACAGGCTATAAAGAGATGTGAAAGATTATGGGCCTTATTACGACTATGGCAGTCCATTGGACCATCGTAGTTATGGTAGCGGTCTGTGGACCGCCAGGCTGGTCATCTATGGCGGTCGGCCCATCACAGAATCACTGCTAACACCAGGGATTCATGATCCCTGGGTGTCTTGCAGTGGTGGGAGACTGGTAATATGCTGGCCGTGCTGCTGCGGCACCGCCAAGCATTTTACTAGTTTTCACACTAACACAGTTTTCATGGCGGTGCGACTGTCATGAAAAGTGTGGGGTGAGGAAACAAAGGGGGCCCTCAGGGCCCCTGTTGCCTCTGCACCAGGGAATGCATGCGGGGTGGCACATAGTGTACCCCGCTGTCTGCATGCACCCCCAGTTCCTGCAGGGTATGGACTTGACAGTCCATGCCCTGAAGGAACATGCAATGGTGTTCCCATTCCTGTGCCTTGCTAAGTCTCATGTATGACGCTTAGCACTGCACCACCGTGGACCAGGCGCCGCAGGACCGCCCGACCAGGATTCCAGTCGGAATCTGGCGTGCGGTCTCTTTATGGCTTTGGCAGTATGGCAGTGGGGCGCTGTCGTGGTTGCCTGCTGCCACACCGCCAAAGTAATAATAAGGCTCTAACTGTTTATACTTAACTAATAAGTCCATGATGCAAAACAAAACTAAAGATCGAGAAAGGGTGGTGTATGCCATCAAATACACCTGTGATTGTTACTTGTTTGAAGGAGTGCTCCCCATGATGCCTGTATCCCAAAATGATGGACTGGGAGAGTGGCTTATTTCTGCAGAGGGAACAATACAAATAAGATGGAAAGAATGCTTTATCAACCAGAATCCTGGATACTTGGTCTGCGATGGAAAGTTGGTGACGCTAATTTACTTGTCTCTCTGGGTAGACTTGGATGAGCCTTCAAGGCATAGCTCAGAGGAGGTTGTGTTTGAGTCTGCAACCAGACCATAGGGACCCCAGCAGGACTCAAAAGCCGCTACCCGGCCCCATGTCATGGCTTTCAAGTGACAAAGGACGCACAGATGGGAGGCATGTTCTTTTTTAAATTACCCTAATGCCATCTACAGAACCTGGGCATTCTTAAACGTTTTTGCACTAGGAAGAGGCAGTGTACAGAAACCCTTTATGGGCATTGCTGGGGGCCTCACCCAGCTCACTTTTCACTCACTAGCGAAGGCATGATGCTGTAACTGGTGGAAAAAATAAGGGCTTAGGTCTACTCATTGAGTGAAGTGAAATACCTAATCCTAATCTTTGTTACTCTGAGTTCTATAGTTCCTTGTACAATTATGTAGCGACGTGAAGGAAGCAAATACAATCCTCAGGCACTGTCTTGAAGTTTCTTTATTCTCGTGAACAGGAATTAAGAGATATAAAGTAACTGGACCCACAGCGAAGGTGTCTGTTCAGTGCGAAGCGCAGGAATAGAATAGTTAGAATCCAATCAAGATTCTAGAAGATAGAATGACAGGGAAAGAATAGAAAGAAAAGAAAGATGATGAATACAGAGAGAAAGAGAAGGAAATAAAAGAAAGAGAAAGACAGATATTACAACATCTCCCTTTCTAACAAACAAGTTATTTCATAATAAAATCTTTATAACGTACAGGCAACCTGCAAATTCTTCTAGATGGTGATACAGAAGAAACAGATGTAGGAGCAACAGCAACGGAAGAAGAAGTATTAGAAACATTCAAATGAGGATGAAAATCACTCATGGGAGAATGAACATTGGATTGAGTTGTTTCAGCAAATGGTACAGCAGTATTCTCAAACAAAATAGAATCATCAGAGAAACACGGTACAGCCGTTTTCCTGTGAATGTCAGCTTGCAAATCAGATATGGGAACAAGTCTTCCCTTGTTCCACCACCCCATATCTTGTAATAAACAAGCACTGAGATCTGACCCTTTCAATTTTACAAGGAGAAGAGAATGAAGAATGTTTATCTTGTGCTGAGGAAACTGGTGTCGTATAATAGAATCTCTATTGAGATTGGATGTGCAATAGAAAACAAAATGTTGCTCCAACCAAGAAGGTAGAAGTTTGGAACGACATTTCCTACCCCTCAACAATTCAAAAGGAGTGTAGCCAGTGGTAGAATGAGGAGAATTATGGTAGGCATTCACTTTGTCTTTTAAAAACAGTTTGTAATCTAAATGTGAGGAAAGAGCAGTCTGAATGCCTTCCTTGAGAAAGCGATTAGCTCTTTCAACCAAACCATTGGCAGAGGGGCTATACAAAGCAACTTGCAAATGTTTAATATCAAAACTTGCCAAAAGTCTTTCATGACAGTGGAGACAAAGTGAGTACCGTTATCAGTGACTAATTCTCTTGGAGGACCTTCTAGTGAGAAAACATTCTTAAGAAATTGTAAAACAGATTGGGTAGAGGCAGAATCCACAAATGAAAAGTAAATCCATTTGGAGTAGTAATCAATTAATACCAATAAAAATCTTGAAGAGGTGGGTAATAAATTGAATGGACCGGCAAAGTCCAATGCAACCTTCACCCAGGGACCATCGGGTAGAGGAACAGGGCGAAGAGGATTTTGCGTAGTTCTCCAATGTTTGTCAGAAACAACGCATTCAGGGCACAAGTCAACAAAAGCGGAGACTTGAGAGTTCAAAGAGGGCCACCAATAATTTTCTCTAAGCTTTTACACGTGGCTGTGACTCCTAAGTGTCCATCATGAGCAATGGAAATGAGTTTATTTCTTAGAGAAAAAGGAAGAACAAAACAGCCATTTCTGATACATAAATCATTCTCAAGAGATAGTTCAGAGGAAATTTGTGCAAAAGGTTTAAGATCTTGAGACAAATTGCGAATAGGAGGCCAACCTTTAACAATAAAGTCACATACTTTTTTAAAGTAGGATCAAGGGAAGTAGCATCGAGCCATTCTTTCTCAGAGATAATACCATTGGATGAAGAAGTGGCATCGATGGTAGCTACAACACAATCAAAATCGTCAACAGAGTCATCAGTAGAAGGTAATGGTAAACGAGAAAGGCAATCTGCTCTGAAATTTCTGCCACCTTGAATGTATTTAATACTAAAGTTGTATTCTTGAAGTTTGGAGAGGATACGTACCAAGCGGGCAGAGGCTTTACCCAAACCATCGCCCTGCAACAGGTAGACAAGTGGTTTATGATCTGTGTAGATGACAAAATGGCTGCCCCAAAGGTAGGTTTTAAATTTGTTGACCTCCCAAACACAAGCTAAAGCTTCCCTCTCAATCGTGCTGTATTTGGATTCAGCATCAGATAAACTTCTTGAGGCGAAAGCTATAGTGTGATCTTTGTTGTGAATTTGCTGCACCAAGACCTTTGACGCTGGCATCAACTGTAACAATACACTGGTGACCTGGAACAAAAGGGCTTAATGCAGGAGCATTGATAACCAAAGATTTGATATGTGTGAATGTAGAGTTAATTTCATCAGTCCAAACAAAAGTAGTGCCTTTTTTGAGAAGTGACCTCAGAGGTTGAACGTAGGACGAGTAGTCGGGTACAAAACGAGCATAATATTCGCACAGACCCAAAAGGACCTCAAAGCGTCCTTGTCTGGAGGAGGAGGAGCTTTAATGATGGCTTCAATATTGCAAAATTTTGGCTTAATACCCTCTGGGGTAATAGTATGTCCTAAATAATCAATCTGTTCAACTAAAAATTTACATTTGTCTGGTTGAATAGTAACACCTCTGGCACTGAGAATGGAAAAACTTTATGTAAGGTGTCTAAATGAGATTCTTTCGTTTCAGTAAAAACAAGAATATCATCTTGAAAAGCCTGAACGTGTTCAATGTCTTTAAAAAGAACATCCATGGCCTTCTGAAATACTGAAGCCAGCGGATGCCAAACCAAAAGGTAGCCTTAAGTACTTGTATGCTCTAAAGGGAGTGACAAAGGTGGTGAGTTCTTGAGACTCAGTACTCAAGGCTATCTGATGGTAGGCTGAGTGTAGGTCAATGGTTGAGAAATATTTTGAATGGCCAATGTTGGAAAGCATTTCTTGAATATGAGGAAGAGGATGGCAATCGATAATGATATTGCGGTTCAAGGATCTGAGATCAACACAGAGACGAAGATCTCCATTTTTTTTCTTTGCGAGAACAATGGGAGAAACCCATTCTGAAGAATCTGTCGTGGCAATAATGCCATCTTTAGTTAAAGATTCCAATAGTTTTTTAAAATCAGGTTTCACATTTATTGGAACGGGTCTGACCTTGTGAGTGATAGGTGTGGCATTAGCTTTGAGTCTAATGACATGCTCAAAACCTTTGATGGTTCCAATGTTATTACTAAAAACGGAAGGAAAGTTGTTTTTGAGTAAAGTGAGAAGGTCAGTGTCATTGGGCATGCCATTGTCGATGGAAAGAAGAGGAAGATCTCCTAAGACAATAGGATTCTTGTGACCTGGTTTTAAAATTATACCCAATTTGGCAAGATCCTTCCAACCTACTAAATCTCTACCTTTGACTGCCACGTACACTTTGGTTTGGGTTGACCTTCCCAAAACTTGCAAAGTACCAACGAAAAAACCAAGAAGATCAATGTCCTTATCACCAAAGGCTTTGGGAGATATGTCAGGAGCTTGTAAAGAAATTGAACGATTCCATAAGGTATCAAAAGTGGTGTCAGCTAATACAGTAATAGGAGCTCCTGAGTCAGCCATGACATCTAAGGATTTATTGTTGATTAAAGCTTGGCAAATGGGACGTTCAAATTCTATAGAACTCAAAGGTTCATCAATGGAGAGAAGGAGATTGGAAAAATTACTAGTGCAGTCAGAGACAGAGGGATTGTAGTTTGGTTCTTGTAGTTCAACATTGTGAATTCTAACAGTATGAGGAGTGCGTTGTAGTCTACAAACCTCTTGAAAATGCCCTGTCTTCTTACATTTAGTGCATTTTCTTCCTAAGGCAGGGCAAGAAGGAAAATTACCAATATGATTTTTCGAACCACAACGATAGCAAAAGCGTTTAGACCCATCTTTGTTAACGTGTTCTTTGTTAACCCTAATGGCAGAAACGGGATTGGAAAAATCAGAATTCCCTGAAACATAGGATATGGGAGAATGACCTTCTTGACCTGACAACGCTTGGGAAGAAATGATAGAACGTTCTATACTCTTTCCAATATCAACAACTTCTGAAAGAGAAGGGTTACGACAAGTCAGAAGACGTTCTTGCATTTTCTTCGAAAAGCAGTTGAAAACAAATTGGTCTCTGATACAAATGTCTGTTGAATTCAAGAAATCGCAGGTAGAAGCAAGAACACGTAGAGCGGCAACATATTCTTCGACTGATTCATCGCTGCCTTGTTTGCGTTTGAAGAAACTGTGTCTTTCCAAAAGCACGTTTGGTTCTTCAGAGAATTGTTTTTTAAGTCTTTCTTTAGCTTCAAGATAAACATTCCAAGTGCCATCACCAGGAGGTTGTGGAAAAATAGGTAAGTTATCAAAGATCTTTTGTGCAGCAATACCCAGGTGATTGTAAAGAAGGGCATTCTTTCTCGCTGGAGAGTACTCTGAACCATCAATTCCAATGAGGTAGTTTTCAAAAATATGGATCCATTGTTTCCAAAGAATTTCAGGTTTCCCTGGTTTTGGTAGAAATGGAGGAGGATGTAAAGCATTGTCGGAAGACGACATGGTAATCAAGATAATGCAAAAATGCAGCTGGAGTGGAACTCCCACAGCTTAAAACAACGGTAAAATAGCTTCAGTGAATAGCTGTAATGAAAATCAGCACTTTACAATGTGCAGAGTCACAATGGGCGCGTCAGAATGAGTAAAAGAATTCCTTATTAATCAAGGAATGCAGGCAGTGTCATGCTGAAGGGACGTCACAATGAGGAGTAAGAGAAAATTCTTTAGCAAACAAAGAATGCAGGTAGCGTCATGCTGAAGAGACGTCACAATGAAGAGTGCAGCAGAAAGAATGTTGCAGCGCTGCCCTGGTTGCCTTGGAGACGCTGATACAGGAGGTGAAGCGTCATAAACAAGACGCGAGCAGAAGTCAAAAGACGCGCTGGCTCGAGCAAGTGGAAAACGGCAGTTGAAGCTTGCGAAGAGAGCCGTAAAGAAAAGACAAATAATGTAATTGAACACACCTGAGGCTTGTGGGTCCTAAATGTGGTAACAGCAACAAAGTGAACTGCTAGCGTCGCAGAAGAAGTAGTATGAGTGGCGGCGATCAGGAACGAAACGGGAGAGTCCTCTTTTCACCCCACTCCTGGTACCAAATTATGTAGCGACGTGAAGGAAGCAAATACAATCCTCAGGCACTGTCTTGAAGTTTCTTTATTCTCGTGAACAGGAATTAAGAGATATAAAGTAACTGGACCCACAGCGAAGGTGTCTGTTCAGTGCGAAGCGCAGGAATAGAATAGTTAGAATCCAATCAAGATTCTAGAAGATAGAATGACAGGGAAAGAATAGAAAGAAAAGAAAGATGATGAATACAGAGAGAAAGAGAAGGAAATAAAAGAAAGAGAAAGACAGATATTACACAGCCCTTACCTATATGAGCTCTCACCCTGAGACAGGAAACCGTAGCTTCTAGAATTTGGTACAAGACTACTTATCCTTTTCCATACAGTTCTTTCTGTACACAGACCCCGCCCCTTCACCTATAACACTGCTTGAAGCCCAAGGCTCTAACTGTTTTTTCCATTTTCATCTAGAGAAAATGACACAAAGTGGGAGATTTACGAAGATTTTGCGGCGCAAAATCTTTTTTTTTCCAATTTACTTTCCAGCGCTAAACTTGTTTAGCGCTGGAAATAACGGAAAAGTAACGCAAAGCAGTGCATAGCGCTGCTTTACATTACTTAGCGCCATGGGGGCATACCAAGGGTGGAGCATGGGCGTTCCCATGCAGCCCTTCAAGGTTTCTCACACTAAACACAATTTACTAAATAAAGTAGATTGAGTTTAGCGTGAGAAAACTGCGCCCTTTTAAAGTAGGCGCAAGTAAGGAAAAATGCTTTCATTTCTCCTTCCTTTTCTGACTTTGCATGAGTGCTGCACTGTGCAGCACGCATACAAAGTGGGAACAGCTTTGCATCTTGTCTAGGCATGGTATTTTGTACAGAAAGGGTACCCTTCCTGTACCAAACCTATGCTAGACTCACACACACACACCCTAGCGCTATGGCGCTAAGGTGTGTGTGTGGCGCACAGCAGCTGTAACTAGCACCAGGGCCAGACTGGCCGTAACGGGCACCGGGCGTTTTCCCAGTGGGCCGCCAGGGCGGGGGCCGGTTTTCGACCCCTGGGGGGCCGTTTTAGTTACCGGGGGCTGGTTTTGCAGCATAGCTGCAATATTGGCCCCCTGTAAAGCAGCTGCAGTGTTTTTCACGTGCAGTCCCCTCCCCCGCGGCCGGCCCGACTCAATTGCCCGTGCCGGTTTGCATTCTCAGTCCAGCTCTGATCAGCACTGGCGCAAGGGAAAAGGGAGGAGAGAGCCATATCTTGGAAGATATGGCGCTCTCCTGCTCCCTCCCTGTCACGCAACACAGCGCAGCCTCGCTGGGGGCTGCGCTTCGTTGAATGGAGTTTTTCTAAATCCCCCCCAAACTTTGCAGTGACATTTTTCTTTCCATGTTTATGTTTCATGCTTTGAATTTATGTTCTCATTGTTGTTTCCTATGCGGTTTTTCAGTCAGGAGAGTTTGCACTGTGCTGGGCCCACAGGTGCACCCCACTCCTGTGCTCTAGTTGGGGCAGTGTGAGTGGTGCCAGGGGCGGCCACAATGTAGATGTCTACTTTTCCATCCCCTTGCAAAATTTCCTATAGTTTTTAATATAGGTGGTTTAATCTGCTCCAGCGTTTGTGGACAGGGAACTGGAACATCTGCAGACTGCTTCTAAGACCCTCACAATGCACCCATTTAAATACCAGAGCAAATGCTTCCACAATCTCATCACACCCTACCAACTAGACATCTGGATGCTCTTAACACACTTAAGTGTGCACCATTCACCTTCTCACTTTCATGTTACCTATGGAAGGTAAGGTATCAGCATATGGTAGAGAGAATATGGGCAGACACAAAAATTGTGTTTTAAGTATTGTTTACAGAAATATCGCCACAATGAAGTTAATAATGGAAAAACCTACACACAATAGAACTATATTTTGTAAATGATATCTCAGACACAATATTTAGGTCAGGTGATATTTCTGACTATAATATTTTGACTTTTAAGTGTATGGAAAACCCTACCAAATAGCAGTAACAGAATCTAACACCTAATATTTTGATCTGCTGTTTCATTGCCACCACCGAAATTTAGACTCAAAAGGATGCTGACCTGTAATATCTAAGTGTTCTCCAATGCCTTGTGCTTCCCTATACATAAATATATTTGCTTTGGTCAAACATTTGAGGAAAGCAGCACTGAACATTATCAGGCTAGTCTCAGAGCATTAAGCTATTTATTTGATTAATGTTGGTGACCTAGCCTTATCTGGTCGCTTCCTGTCTCAAAGTATTTCAGGCTGATTTATCACAGTTGTTGTGTACCATCCAGAGTATTGCCTGTCAGTGTAAAGGTTTTCTTTCTTGCATTGAAATTAACTTTACAGTAAAAGGAAAATATTAACATTCATAAAATGAAATACCATATTGACAATTTCAGTAAAAGTTGCAAAATATCATTAAAGACATTTTCAGTTATCATTTTATACAAATAAACTTCAAAGTGCTTTTCTTCCTCCTGAAGTTTTACATAAGCAAAGTAAAACACATAAGGCCTTTTCAGAAAGGCATTTTGGAGTATATAAAGTAGTTCTCCTGTTGTACTCTTACATGCCTTTGTGAATTGGTCCAAAAACGTCTAAAATGGGAATACAATCGAAATATTCAGATGCAATTAGTACATATAGAGAGGACAGTGCCATTTTTGAATGTTTGCTATTAAGGAGACTTGGACGTTTCAGGGACAATTCACAAAGGCATAGAAAAAATCCTAAAAGTGTTCTCCTGTAGTACTACATCCCATACACATAAAAGATTTTGTATTTTACACTGGTATAAATTCCAACAACTTTCAGAGGATACAAATAAGATTCATATTAATTTTTTTTAACAAAGTAGCAATTTAGCCCTAGAAAGAAAAGAAAGCACAATGTATTGCACATATGTGGAGAGGAAGCCCAGTGTGTAAAATGCAAATGAAGGGGACCAAGAAACATGAGGTAAAATCCCAGTTTTTACCTTTTTGCAGATTTTATGATTCTGGTAAAACTATCTTACCTATTTATTGACAAAATGGTGAGCAGAAGTGACTCAGCTGACAGAATGGTGGTTTCAAACAGAAACCACTTTTCTAGGTCAAACTACAAGCTAAGGGGCATATTTACGTTCGCTGGCGCATCCCTGCAAATCAGCAGGGATGCGCCAGGGAAGATGCGACACGCAAGTTTGCCCTTGCGCCACCGCCGATGCGCCGCATTTACAATGCGGCGCGCCGTGGCGCACAGAATGGCAGATGCGTGTCGCATCCCCCGACGGAAAGGCGGCGCATTGCTGGAGTCGCGTCGCAAGTGCGACTCAGCTCCAGCAATGCTCGGGGGTGCCCTATCCCTAACATGGTGCGTCAATCCTTACGCCTGCTTCAAGCAGACGCAGGGTTTTGACGCAGCATGGCGTAAAGTGACTCAGTGAAATCTTGTAGATTTCACTGCGTCACTTTTACGTGGCGTACCTGCAGGGAACGCCCACCCTGCGCTGGAACGCCCACATGAAACCTGACGCAGGTTTCATGTGGCGCAGGGTTTACATCGTGACGCATCTCCTAGATGCGTCACGTTGTAAATATTGCGCAACGTGGCGCATGGTTTGCGTCGCCGCTGCGTCACATGAGTGATGCAACGGCGGCGCAAAAGTGGCGCAAGGGGCTTGTAAATATGCCCCAGAGTGTCTCTTCACTCACTCATAACAATGTCACATGTGTATGTGTGTAGATCTGCATAAATGTAAGGTCACCTTTATAACATTTTTACAAACAATAATGCCCACATATACATAATCAATCCAAGCTCTTTATCTATGCATATTTGTTGTTTTAGAGAGAAGTATGGTGCACGCTCTAGTGTGAAAAATGAGGGTGGAGTGCACATTTTCCGTTACCCAAGTGCGATGCATAGGAGGGATGGACAAGGAGGAAGAGAAAGTAGGAAAACAATGACAAAGCGAGAAAGCAGAAATGAAAATGAAGCAGCAGAAATGGGATAAATACACAGGATGTGGAGGATGGTGAAAGAAAGAGGAAGGATGAGGAATCAAGACTATTACACTTGGGGGCAGATATACTAAGATGTTACGCCGTGTTTGCATCACAAAAGTGATGCAAATCGGCACAAAGTCTTCTTATTCGATTCACTTTCCAGCACTAAACTTGTTTAGTGCTAGAAATAACGCGAAAGTAATGCAATGCAGTGCATAGTGCTGCTTTGCGTTACTTAGCGCCAAGGGGGCATAAACACGAGTGGTGCATGGGCGTTCCCATGCAACCACTCAAGGTTTCTGACGCTAAACCCAATTTACTTTAAAAAGTAGACAGGGTTGAACGTCAGACAATAGCGCACACTTAAAATAGGCACAATGAAGGAGAAATGCTGTTTTTCTCCTTTATTTTCAGACTTCATATGTGTGCAGCACTGTACAGCACACATACAAAGAGGAAATTTTTTTAAAATTAGTCTATGCATAGTATTTTATACTGGAAGGGTATCCTTCCAGTACAAAACCTATGCTTGTCTGACGGAGGCACCCTTGCACTGTGGCGCAAAGGTGTCTCCTTGGCGCACGGCAGCTAATTTCAGCACCGGCGCTAGGGAAAGAGGGGGAGAGTGCCATGTTTCAGTAAACATGGCGCTCTCCTGCTCTCTCCTCACGCAGCGCAGCATTTGCGGCTGCTGCACGGTGCTGCGTGTGATACTGGTAAATCTGGCCCTTGGCGTTTGGCAACCCTGACTTTTGGCAACGCTGGCGGGGAGCTCCTGAGAAAAATGTTGAGCCATTGAATTTATTAATCGTCTACCAATTAAGCACTGAAGGGAGCTCACTCTCGGTTGATCAGATAAAGACCCAGAAGATAATATTACGAGGAATATTTAATAAATGCGCAAACCCTTTTTTTTAGGTTTTGCATGGTACTGGCTGTTCATGACAAACATATTGCATTAAATGCATGCAGAACGGAGCTTTAGTTCGGCCTTCTTCAGCTACTGTCTTGTTTTGCTCTGGAAACTTCAGCCATTGACTTGGGGCAATGTTATTACATCTTAGATCAGCCCTTATGACTGTTTTAATCTCACCTTCTTTCTATTGACTGTGATATGTATTCTTCCACATCCATTGAAATGCACAAGGAACTATTTCACATGCTGTCATCACACATTTAATTCCTTATTTCATCCATGTATTCTATACACTCGAAGAAAAGTGCAGCAGGTGATTTTATTAGTTTTGTAAGCACTCAAATGCAAACTTCAAACCTATTAGCTTTGCCAGTGCTTCTTATTACATGTTACCTACACAGTAAGAGTATGTTTTGGCTCTCTGTCTTCAATGTCCAACAAAAGTTCCTGCTGAGTTGTGTTTATATTTTAAACATTGAAATTAATTCATATTCTGTATTGTGCCCACATTTTTGGCAGGTTCGAGAACTGAGAGACAGAGAGCCGTGGGCAGAGATTATTAGTGGTCCAGACTGAGGTGGAGTTTTTACCTCATCTGGTAAATACCATTAACCCAGGTGAGGCATTCGCCAGGTGTTGTAAATTCTTCCTACTTCAAATATTCCAAAGAAATATGACATGAATAACATGCATTAGCACAAAATTCCACATGTATGGGAAGAGCCTGACCTTTTTTACCTGTAAATTTTGGAAGTTTTGGTTTGCTGAAATCTACCCGGGAAAAATTGGAGAGGCTGAGATGTTTGTTGCAAAATGTTTAAAATGCTGTCACTAAACACGAAGCCAATATGATGCAATGCTCCTTTTGTTTACCTGGCCTTCTTTCTTAAGCTAAAGACCAAAACGCAGTCAATTAGATTTCAGGGTAACAACACTTATTTTCCCAAGGTCATTGGCACTAGGCCAAATCCAAATATGCTTCTAAAATACACAAATACTTTGAGATTGAAAGAATAATGTGAGGGGAACAGGAATATGCAAAGAAAAGATCTAAAATCAACATTCCCTTTGCTTTTCAAGTTAAGTCTCACACTAGGTGACAATCACCAAAGAGACCATGTCTCACAATGTGGCATTGGATGTTCCCTGAAACAAACAGCGGAGTGCATAGAAACCTCCCTGTGTTATCCATGCTGAGATAGGAATGCCAAACCTCTTTGATTATGGAATGAAAAATAAGCCAAAGGCGATAAACCTGGAGTCGACAATGGAGTCTATCTCGGTTTTCGAACCCTGAGAAAGTGATTCAGCGATACAAGGTCAAGTTGAACTTTTACGTTGTTTGGAAGGTTTGATCACATAGATTAAGGAACAATGTTCAAAAGATCTTTACCAAATACAAGCTCCGTCAGTCAATCCTGCTGGTGGGAACCGAAGTACACCTTTCAAAAGGTTCCCAAAATGTCGTACCCACACTCGGGCTGGAATAGAAAATAGGCCCGGGCACCAAAATAAAAGTAGCGCCCATTAGCGAATCAGATAGCTAAAAAAGTGGCCTATATTTGGTGAATAGAACAGTTCTGAACTTGTAAAGACGTGCTGTGTAGGTGTTTTGCAAGGTATGGGAGACTGAATGCATTTGTTCTTGCTAGAGGGTAAGCTTGTGGTAATATCGGGGTAATCCACATTAAAAACTGACCCACCAGACCACAAAACAGCCTCACAAACCTTCAATACAACCAGACCACACACTGACCTATCAGACAGGGCCGGCTTTAGCGCTGGTGGTGCCCAGTGCGACAATCATTTTTGGCCCCCCACACCCTATGACCACCACCTCGGATTCTCTCACTGCAACAGGACAAAAGTACCCCTCATCTCTCTAATCATAAATTATTGCTAAACACAGTGCCCCACCCTGAGGTCAGCGCCTCCTCCACAGGTCAGCGCCAAATGCGGCCGCACCTGTTGCACTGCCCTAAAGCTGGCCCTGGACCAGCCCTTTGGGAACTGCCTGATTGCCCTGTAGGCCAGTCACCCCTGGGCGTGCCATCAGAAGCAAGATTGAGGGTCCCAGTCTGAAGCGACCTGTGTGACCTCAAGTCCGCTGTTTGTATCCCTTCATGTACTGGGGAGAGGACCAATATGGGGGATGCTAAAGGCATGCGCAGGGATTATGGGGGATGTGTGAAGGCAGGAGGAGTAAAATATCTTTCACGGTTGGAAACATTTGATGTAGGATGGGTGGGTATGGCAAAGCTGTTCAGTAATGCCTTATATCTGTCCCAATCACGTCCCTTGGCTATATTGTTGTTGCAGTGAGAGACCGAGATTTAAAGGGACAGACAGAATAGTCTGGAAGATTTTATATAATACAGGACCTTATGATAATCTTTTCCACCATGTTTCACTTGAATTTGAACTTTGTGTAAAATGCTTTTTAGTGTTTCCATGTTTTGAAATATCACCAAAACATAGAAGATTTCTGCTCACCACAAGCACATGCCAACAAATCACGAATTTTAGCCACCAAGGGCCCGCAAACTCAGGTAGAAGAGTAGCGAAGGGCCCTGGTGTAGGTGTCCCACAAAATCCGCACGGCTATTCTAACAGGAGCGGCCCGTGCAGGTAAGAGCGGTGGGGCCGGGTGGGGGGGATTTTGACAGACGACGAGGAAAATGTATTATTTATTGAATTTGCCCTAGTGGTCATCTGTTGAATCCCCCCCAACCCGGTCTCACCACTCTTATCTGCAAAGGTCGCTCCTGTTTTCTAATGTTCGAGGTAACATGATTGAGTGGTTTTAAATTTCCTCTCGCAAGAGATTGTTGGGTAGGGATTCCTTTTACATGTTGCCTCAGCCACTGGGAAATGATACGAAAGTGACGAGGAAGGTATGAGGTGACTGAACAAGGGGACAGGGCACCACCACTTCCGTCCTTTCGAATAGCAGATGCACATATACAAGGGGGAATGTTCAAGGTTATGAAATACTGACGCTAACCATAACCAGCCAATTAATTTGGTTTGGTTCCTCTCTCCCATACACCAAGCAACACACAACACTCTCTGTATGTCTATCCTCTTCCACCCTCTTATACTGTGAGGTGAGCTCCTTATCAATATTTATCAACTATTTCAGCACATGCTTGAGCTCAGATAACCTGCACTGGGCCTTTTTAGGTAGAGCCTACCAGACAGCACAAGCCGTCTGGTTGCAAAAGACCTATTGTGGTCTTACCAAGAACTTACAGGGGCTTATAGCCCATCCGTGCTTACAATTAAAAGGTTTTATTGTCACTCTCATTTGCTTTTTTCTTATTTAGTGGGTTTCTTTGACTCAGATTCAAAATCTTTTGTTTGTCCCTCTCCTGCAGCATATCCTCTTTACCATCCCTCTGGTTGGTTGGTTTCTGTCCTTGCACTACTCACTTTTAGGAAACTGCTTTTTTCTTTTTGCTTAAGCGCTCCAAGGAAGTACATGAGTTTTCCAGCGCTCTCCCTTTATGCTTCTCCACTCTCCACCAAATACTAGCACCCATGCTCCATGTTGCTGTCTTTCTCATGTTGCAAGCCCTCTCAAGGTGCTTCTACTCTGACAAACTTTCTGTGTCCCCTGCACTCTGTGTTGCTTTCTCGCTTTTGTGCTTATTACCGCTCCACCATGTTACTCTCCCTCGATTGCTGCCTTTCCCTTTGCCCTGCACACTCCCAATTGCTTACCCCACCCGTTCCTCAGTTGCACCCCATGCTGGCCTAAATGTGTAGTGACCTACTGAAGATCAGTGCCAACAAGAAGTTTTGGTACTGGGCCTATATGTGCTACCACATCTTTTAGCCACACTAGAAAATATCTCCACCTTCCTCTATCTCCAAGGTCAAGAATCACAACTTACATTTTGACCAGCAGCTTTCTATGGGGGAAAAGACGAAGTTGGTGGTCTCTGCTTCCATCAAATGAGAGATAAGAAAGATTTTACCCTTCATTTTTACACAGTGAACAACAGTGATGGGAATAGGAATTTTTTGTCAAGAATTGGGTAGGGCAAGATAAGGCACCTGGATTTGCGATCTGGGATGATCTAGAGGTTTCAATAGGTTCAGAGAATGGTGCTCAGATTATTCCACAATCTTCACAAATTTGTAATATAATTAAGGCTCCCGGTGTTATGGTATTTATTTTTTTGCCATTTCCGTCTGTATTTATCCAAATTTATTTTTTGCTAATTTTATCTGTATTCATCCATATTTATTTTGGGTTTTGTGGAAAAATTAAGCTGAAACTAGTATATTTCCACATTTATTTAACAAATAAATATGCACTCATGCTTGAATGTCTGCCAGGTTTCAATGCTGTGAACATCCGCAGAACATAAATCAGTGCACTTATATGAAAATACGCAAATTTCAGTATCAACCTCGTGCATATCTACTGCTGCTAAAGCATCTTTACTAAAATTCCTTTCTTTGTAACCCCCTTATCTATCAATCCACAAATCTATTGGCCTGGCAGTCATGGCAGACAGCATTGAGAATTATTCAATAAGCAACCCAATTTCCGTTTTTATCTACATTTAAAAATAAATACAGACCAGAAAATGAATGTTTTCGGTCTGTATTTATCTGTAAAAATCAGTAAAAACGGAAAACAGGGAGCCTTAAATATACTGTAATGCAATGTAAAAGGATTTGTAGAGCGCAGAATAATCCCCTGTGAGGGTCTCTAGTTGCTGAGCAGATGCGGACGGTCTGGAGCAGGGTTCTCCAAAGCCGGTCTTGGAGGGCCAGATCCATGCCAGATTTTTAAGATAACTACATTTATCTAAATGGGGATATGCTAAAAATGGCATGGATCCGGCCCTCCAGGATCAACTTTGGAGAGCCCAAGTCTGGAACATCAGTCAAAGAGCCAGGTCTTGCGTTTCTTGCAGAATGTTGTGAGCGAGGTGGCTGTTCTGATGTCCTGGGGGAGGGCGTTACAGATCTTTGCTGCTAGATAGGTGAATGAGTGGCCTCCGGCCCTGCTTCTGCAAATGCAGGAAATGTGTGCAAGGGACAACGAGGCGGATCGGAGGTTGCGGGTTGGCTGGTGAAGTGCAGACGGCGATTGAGGTAAGCAGGTCCATTCTGATGCTGCGTTTTGTAGGCAAGGGTGAGTATCTTGAAGGGGCAGAGTTTCTGGATAGGGAGCCAGTGGAGTTCCCAGAGGTGAGGCTTGATGTGGGTGCAGCAGGGTAGGTTGAGAACCAGTCTGACGGAGGTGTTTTGGACGGTTTGGAGCTTGCGTATTAGGTGGGCCTGTATTCCATAGTAGAGTGCGTTGCCGTAGTCCAACCTGCTCGTGATCAAATCCTGGGCGGAGGTCTTTCAAGTGTCCAAGGGGAGTCATTTGAAGATCTTTCTGAGCATACCGAGGATGTTGAAAAAGGTGGATGTAACAGCATTGATTTGGGTTCTCATGGAGAGGTTGGTGCCCAGGATGATGCCCAGGTTTAGAGCTGTGTTCAATGGGCAAGCAAGTGGCGTCCCAGTGGGAGTTGTTGGGTCCGAAAATCTGGACTTCCGTTTTCTCAGCATTGAGTTTCAGGCAGTTGGTGCGCATCCAGGTGGGGACTTCCGTCATGCAGCATTTGAAGTTGTTTTTGGTGTTGATGGGGTCTTCTGAGAGGGACAGGATGACTTGCGTGTCATTGTCGTATGACATGATGTTGAGTCCATGGGAGCGGGTGATCTTCGCAAGGGGTGCAGGGTAAATATTGAAGATGGTGGGCTAAGGGATGACCCCTTTGGAAAACCACAGATGACGTCTTTGGCTTCGGAGGTGAAAGGCGGCTTCCTGACACATTGTGTTCTTCCGGACAAGAAGGAGCATATCCATTGGAGGGCTGGTCCTTGGACTCTTGCTTCTTGAAGTCTGGTAATGAGAGTGTGGTGGGAGACCATGTCAAAAGCTGCAGACAGTTCAAACAGAGTTAGGGCTGCGGAGTGTCCTCGGTCAATGATGGTGTGAATGTCATCTGTTGCAGTGATGAGGGCCATCTTGGTGCTATAGTTGCTGCAAAATCCTGATTGTGAGATGTGAAGGAGTTCGTGTTGTTCATGTTATTCGATGTTGCGGGAAAGCTGGCTGTTGATGGCTTTTAACAAGATTTGTGCAGGGAAAGGAAGGAGAGAGATGGGTAGAAAGTTGCTTTGGACTTCCAGGTCTGCAAATGGTTTCTTGAGGAGAGGGGTGACATCGTTGTGTCCAGGCATCTCGGAATGTGGCTGTGGTTGATGGAAGTGTTGATGATTGACTATAGTTCCAAGTTTAACATGATGCTGCCAAGGTTCAAGAGGTGGAGTGGGCATGGATCTGTGGGGGCACCTGAGCGGGTGGATGCCATGATCGTTGTGGCTTCTTTGGTGGACAGCGGGGTCCAGTTGGAAAGATTTGGTGCTCCTGCAGAGAGGGCGTGAGGTGCGTGAGTGAGGGTCATGGGTGAAGGTGGAGAGTCTAAGTTATTGTCTATGTTGGAGATTTTGTTGTGGAAGAAGTCTGAGAGTTGATTGCAGAGCTCCTTTGAATATGACCACATTTCTGATGCCTGCTATCTACTTCACTAGCTCCCCATTGTGCAACAGAGGCAGTTTATGTGTTCAAAATATTTTATTGAGTTTTGTAATAAACAAGAACAATACAGAAAAGAGCACCGGACTAAGTACCTTGAAGAATCTTTCAATCAAAAACAATAAATATGAATATAAGAGGTACAATATAGTGCGAAGAATAACGAATTAAAAGAAATGGGAAGAAACAAAAAATAATATTATTAACTGACACAATTTCTTCTTAACAGAGCTACATATGAATTCCACATATTAGTTATAATTATGAGAGAAAAAATAAAAATTATAGGTATGAAGTAATATAATCATCAATCGGTTGCCAAAATGAATGATAAGAAGGATTATTATGAACAATACCAGACAAAGATAAATTAGTACCTCTGCTAGTCAAAATAATCCATGAACACCAAACATGGGACGATAATATGGACACATCTTTCTAACATGCAGTAAAAGACTTTAAAGCAGCCGACAATAGGAAATTCAAAAGTTTACAGTTCAAATCAGACAGTTTTGTAGAAAGAGCCATGGATTTGCAAATCAAAATATTAAATGATAGCATTTCAGAAAAATTAAATATTTTTTACAACATCCTAAATTTCCATCCAAAATGTGTGAACAAAATTACATTAAAAAGCACATGTTTTAACGAACCTGGAATAATTTACAGTGCCAACAATTCAAAGTAGGTAAAAGCTTAGCTTGAATTAACTTTAATGGGGTCCATAAGCAGTTAAAAAGAATAAAGGAGTTTGTTTGATAAAGTGATACAAGCAGCCATCCAGAAATATTATTTAACCATATTTTCTTCCATGTATCATGTGAGAAAGATGTTGAAAGTTCATAATTCCAAAACGATGTAATCAACTCTATAATGTCTCCTTGAAAATTATTCAGTTTTTATAAATTAATTAAACAGTATGAGATGAAGAAGATACTGCATGAATATAATTTGTGGAATCTGAGTTATTATTTAAAGGGCAATTATTAGGAAGGATTCTAGGATAGAATTACATAAAATTTCATATTTAAGAAATTCAGAAGGAGATAAGCTAAATTTATGACATAGTTCATCAAATGACAAAAAGCATTATTATGGTATATATCCTTTAAATATAAAATACCAGCTTTAATCCATGAATTCCAAAATTTTACTGATCGAGATAGTTTTACCTTAGGATTATGCCATAATGACATATCAGAAGAATATGAAATAGTCGATTGAAAAAGAGCATCTAAATCTTGAAAGATTAACTTTGTAGAGTTCAAAATTCTAGAATTCTTAAGTAGTATTGATTTATTGGACATCGTTAACAGAGTAGGCAAAGTGAATGGCTTTATCATTTTTTTTTCTATAAGAAGTCATGTAGGGGATTAGTAAGATGGGAATGATTAAACTAAAGAGAACTTTGTTTAAATATAAACGCTTTATGATAATTAAAAAAATCAGGCAGGCCAAGCCCTCCATTACATTTAGCTATTTTAAATTTTTTGTAGCCAATACGGGGTGTTTTATTATTCCAGAGAAATTTAGAAAAAAGCCAATCAGTAGTCTTATAAAATTGCATAGGAAATTGAGTAGGAATCATAGCTAATAAATAGAAAATTTTGGGAGCTATTACCATTTTTATTGAGTCAATTTTTCCCCACCATGACAAATGTAAAGTAGACCATTTGGAGAGTTTTTCTTTAATATAGTTTATAATAGATTTGTAATTTAATGTAATTGTTTTTTTTTGTTAGATTTGGTAAACTGAATCCCAAGGTATTTAATTTTATCCCTTTGCCAAATTATTTCTTGTAAAGGTAGCATATCAGGGGTACAAAGCGGATTTAAAGGAAAACATTCAGTTTTGTTAGCATTTATTTTATAACCTGAAATCTGTGAATACATTGAAATAATTTCTATTAATGCAGGAAATGAAGATTCGGGATGGCTAATAAACAAAAGTATATAATCTGCATATGCTAATGTTTTAATAATAACATACTTAAAATTAATACCATTGATATTAATACATTTTCTAATAGTAGTAAGGAAGGGTTCAATAACAAGAAGAAATAACAATGGTGTCAAGGGAAAGCCTTGTCTGGTACCTCGATAAAGAAACAACTGATTTGAAATTTGACCATTAATGAATAGGCAAGCAGAAGGGCTAGAATATTGAGCAGAAATCATGCGAATAAATAGATCACCAAAATTAAATGCATTTAAGGTATGAAATAAAAATTGCCAATGAACTTTATCGAAAGCTTTTTCAGCATCCAATGCAAGCACTCCAGCTGGTAAAGATAAAGAGGACCCTTGTTCAATAGCATGCATTAAGACTCTAGTGTTATTAACTGAATGTCTATTTTTCATGAAACCAGATTGATCAGGATGAATAAGGGAAACCAATATGGAGGTCAACCTGGTTGCAAGAATTTTAGCATAGAGTTTACAATCTTGCTTTATTAAAGAAATTGGATGATAATTCAATACAATGGCCGGGTCTTTATTAGGTTTTGGAAGAACTATAATCAAAGCTTCTGTAAAGGAACCAGAGGTTGAGCCTGAAGCACCAACAAATTTTAAAAGTTTAAATAAATGAGGAATAAGTTGAGAGGAAAATTCCTTATAAAATTCTGCAGGAATTCCATAGGGACCTGGAGATTTACCCTGTTTAAGGGATTTAATAGCCAATTCAATTTCATCCATCATTATTGGTGAGTCTAAGTTGTCTTTGTTTGATTGCGAAACTTTAGGTAATCCACATTTATGTAAAAAACGGTCAATCAGAGAAGGGTTTTCTAAACTAGGTTTATTATATAAGGTTGAGTAATAATTCAAAATTCATTAACAATATCCATATGCGATAATGCAATCTTTCCATTGGAACCATGAATTGAATTTATTTGGGATTTATCTTTTTTTAATTCGTAAATAGTTTGCTAAGAGCCTTCCAGATCTGTTAGCATTAAAACAAAACTTGGCTTTAGAATTAGAAAGTTGTATACCAGCTCTTTTGCTTAATATTGAGTTAAATTCATAACGCAGCTTTTGCAATTTTATTTTAATTTGGGGATCATTAGATGTTATAAAAAGTCTTTCAAATTTTGCAATTTGTTTGTCTAATTCTTAAATTTTAGAATTGAAAGATTTGTTTTCATGAGCCATAAGAGAGATGGATGTCCCTCTAATATATGCCTTAAAGGCATCCCATCTAGGTACCAAAGATGTCGAGCCTTCTGGATTAAAATCGAAATAATCCTGAAGAGCTGATAACATTTTTGGTTTATTATATTCACTAAGGAGAGTATGAGTATTTATACGCCATCTGGGTAGAGCTTGAGAGTTTGGTTTAAGTTGTAAAGCCATAGAAATAAGAGCATGGTCAGAAATATCAATATTATGGATATGTGGTATAGTAACTGAATGAATTAATTGACGAGAAACTAATAAATAATCTAACCGTGAGTGAGAGTTATGAGGGTTTGAAAAAATGGTAAACATTTTCTCAGTAGGGTGATGCAACCGCCAAATATCAACCAACTTAGTTGATTTAACAAAAGACTTTAGCGTAAAAAAAAGCTCTAGATGGTCGGTATTTAATTTGTGATATTCTATCTCATAAAGGGTCACATATAAGGTTAAAATCTCCTCCAACAATAATTGGAATATTGCCTAACTTGAGCACTTCTGTGGTAAGGAGAGACCAAAAATTGGGGTCGTCTGTGGTCGGACCATAAACATTAATTAAAAACATAACTGTATCTTGGATTTTGAGTTTCACTATAATATATCGTCCTTCGGAATCCGAGGATTTACTCAGTATTTGAAAATTTAGGTTTTTTGCAAGAAGAATAGCAACACCAGCAGGAGAAGATATAACAGTACCAACCCATTTTTTTCATATAATCTAAAACTGTATCATCTATATGAGTCTCTTGCAGAAAACAAATATTCGCCTTGTGTCCTCGTAAATAATCTAACATTTGTATACATTTCACAGGATGTCTTAAACCTTTAACATTTAAGGAAACAATTTTAATATTATTAAAATTAGCCATGTTGAAGAAAAGAAAATGTAGAGAAGAAAGAAGAGATGCAAGAGTTTTTAAAGCATGAAGGAATGAAAAGTAGCTCTAATAATGATCAATAAGGAAAAAGAGAAAGTAAAGATACGTACAAACATAGAAAAGGGCAACATTTAAACATTAATAACAATGTTGAAACGCACACATGCTTCGTAAGCATTACCATACTAGTAATGCCCTGTAAAAACATTTAACAGATAGGTAGCCGCAAAGAACAATGAAATTAATATTCAGGTAGCAGTTTCATGTGTATCCATGGGAGTCTGTGGTTGCTGATCCAAAAAATGACAAAGGTCTTCAGGGCGCTGAAAGGATTTAGAGAAACCCTCTTTCCAAATTCGCATAGTTGAAGGGTCAAAAAGACCATATTTGAAGCCAAGACTTCGCAATTGTGGTTGGAGATCAGAGAAATCTTTGCGAATTTTAACAGTTTACTTTGCAAAGTCCTGATGTATGAAGATTTTGTTGCCATTAACCATTAAGGAATGAATTTCACGTGCTGCTTTTCTTATCATCACTAAGTGAAGATGACGTAAAACTTTAAAAATCATTTGTTGCGGTTTATTTTGATGTGGATTACGATGAGAGGGAATCCTGTGAGCTTTATCAATTTCAAATTTCTCAGGAAACTTTATACGCAAGAGGCCAGGTATCAAATTCTCCAGGTATAGCCTACAGTCATTACCTTCTACATCTTCTGGCAAATTAAAGATACGTAAATTATACTGTCTATTACGGTTTTCCAATTCAAAAAGACGGTTAGACATAGTAGGTTTTTTCGCCACAAACAGTGAAAAACTATCAATTTTGGTTTTATTATCTTGAATTTTAATTGCATTATCTGATATTTTCATTGATAGACTAGCCATGTCCTTTCATATATTTTTAATTTCTGAGGCAATAGAATCTGTGCTGGAATGAATAGCTTGAATTTCATCCAGTAGTACAGCCAAGGAAGGTTCATTAGATTCCACTAATTTTGATTTAACTGGAGGTGGAGAAATATTTTGCTTCCTTTTTATTATGCTGAACATTTGTGTTTTTGCCCTCCATATTTCCTTAAATTAAAATTCTGCAGTAGAATGTATTAGAATTGCAGAATATAAGTATAGTAAGGAAAACCTGTCAGAATAGGGAGGTGCAGCAGCTAAATCTGACTGTGGGAGTGACTAGACCACAGCCTCGCCCTTTCCTGAATGTTGCTCTGCCCCCCTGACTGGAAAACTCTGCTGTACCTGTTCCAGAAGACCAAGGGGAAAGCAGGAGAGAAAATGGAGACCTTCGGTCGTGTTGAGGGAAGAAACAAGCACCTTACTTGCAAGCAGAGGCTTGGGGGAACTGCTACCAACACTTTAAGGTAAAAAACAGCACCTTAAAGATATGAATTTGTCAAAAATTGGGCAGATGCGATGAGGAGCTCACCGGGGGGTGGCCATCTTAGCTCACGCGCCAGCGCGAAACCCTCAACAGAGGCAGTTTAAAGCATTCTGTTTATCTCACCATGCTTTTCAGGAGCTTGGACCTAATGCATATGTGGAAGAGCCCATAGGCATGTTTCTTCCTGTTTTGTTTTCTGTTGCACTCCAAACATTCACATTTTGGATGCAGGGCCTTCTCAGCACATACATATTTTGAAGGCTTAGGCAGGCAGTCAATGACCAAAGATTTCACACTGCTCTTAAATATACTTTATTCTGTTAGATGAAATCTCTTTCTCTAAGAAAGGCTGTTTGCCACTGCACGTATAAGTCCTGCAATTCCTCACAAAACTAAATAATATGTAAAACTTTATAAAGTATTCTGGGAGTAAAACTCCATGAACACTTAAGTTGACACAAAGTCACAAATTCATTATCATTCACTTAATGTATTATTAGTTTGTCGACCTTTTAGAGCAGTGTTATGTCAGAGTAAGTACACTGTGAGGCAGGAGATGCTCCAGGTCAAACTGGGGACAGAGTGTCCCTCTCCAGTTTCTTCAGTCAAGACCCAAACAGTTTGGCGTTTAGTTACAGATGTGCTAGTACAGTTAAGGTTGGTCCCGGACCCCCTCACATCTTCCAACCTGGTTCTTCCATTTGAAAGCTTGTTGGAAAGTCAACAGACCAGGTTCATATTAGGGGCACAGTGTTGTGCTACTTTCTGCATAAAACCTATCAGTTTGACTGGAAAGGCCCGATGCATGGTCCAGAGAATATTAAACTTGATTTTTGCACCATCTTGGAGACAGTGAAATGGTAACAGAGCTCGTTTTGTAGCCACACTTTCATTTGTAAAGCACATATTAACCATTCTGGGCATCTTGGCGCTTAATAACAGTTGCTAATTGTTACCCAACGGCACTCATTTTATCAATCTCATGAGGATGAAAGGAAGAGTTGGCCCACTAGAATTTGCGCTTGTGACTATGAGGTCAAGCACAGACTCCCGGAGAGGATGCATTAATCGACTGAGCCAACAGACCCACTGTTTCCAGCAGAAGATTCTGGCATCCTTGTTCTGAAACCTTTGCAGACTGTGGAAGAGTTTCTTTTGGAGCACAGTGTCAAGGATGCTGCAGTAGCCTCAGCTTGACATCTCACAAACTCTCACCAGATCCTCTTGATTCAGAAGAATTTTGTGGAGAAGGCAAAATTGCAGGATGATTTTCTTGACCATGTCAGGGACTTGAGCAACCAGAGAAAAGTCAGACTCCAAGAGGACTCAGACATTCCCTACTCAAGATGTAGGGAATGGAATCGGTTGTAGATTAGGAAGCCGGGTTAAGGGTAGTGAGTTAGGTTCTGTTCCTCCCATTCTCAATGGAAAGTCCAGTTTGTAAGGCTGTCACTTCAGGCCCATCATATGGCCACCATCATTAATCTAATGGACAAAAGAAACGTTTAAACATTTCAACCAAGTGTTGAAGCAGGACTTGCAATGTTTTGTGCATACCACCAGCCAATTAGAAAACACAACTTCCTATGACCAAATTTCCATAGAACAATAATGTTGATTCTCTCTATGTTTTTGTGTCTACAAAGTTTTCTTGCAAGAGTACTATGTTTCATCCTTCCTCGGGGAACAAGGGCCCGGTTCTGCAACTTGCCCCAGCATTTAAAAGAAGTTTTACTTCTTCTTGCATAGGATTCAGAATGTGGGTTTTTCCAGTTTAGTTGCATCAGATGGTTACATGTCACAGTATCGAGCGACAAAGTATCAACCTGCAGCAGTATCGAGTGCAGAATATCAATCACCACAAACAATGTGGAATGTGCAATGTGGGGGTGGTGTGAAATTTTAACCCTAAGGCTGCATTCTGTTACTGAAAAATTCCAAAATGCTAGACAAATGTAACTAGAGGGCATCTGTTTATTTTATCCGCAACCATTCTAATTCAATGCTCAGTAATTCAAACAAGACATATGTCTTGTTTGAATTACTGAGTACCAATCCTGGCGCTGCTTTCATGCAGCATGAAAGAAGCGCCAGGATTGGAAGGAGCCGCCTCCTCTGCGCTCCCAAAGACACTGGAGCCCAATGCTGTCTTAGACAGCTGGGTTAGAGAGGTTTAAAATGTGCATGCCTGGCTGGCCGTCACAAGACTGGCAGCAGCAGAAATCAGAAAGCCCCAGTCTGACGCTCGGGACGATTTTTCCATCTCTAGGGCAATTTAGTTAGTGGGGTGTTGGTCCTCTGCCTTAACAGAGGAGCCGCCTCTGCCTAAAGATACCTTCGCAAACAGGTAACATGGATGCTACGTTTTCCAGTCAATCCCTGTCCTTGTCAATCATTTGTAACATTCAGGTGACTAAGTTATGTGCTTTGGTACCAAGGTAACCAAGAAACCAAGTAAAAATAGCAAGCCCTTTCAAAAAGAACTACTGCAGATTTACCGTTGTGTAAAGGTAACTGAGCAAGGCATTAAGTTTGGTATCAGCAGCAACTGTTAATACACAAAATCGGAATTTAATTTTGTGATGTGCATTAAATCCCCTCCACATGCCCAATGACCATTATTATAGTTAGTATGAATGTGTTGTAAAGTCATTCTAGCATACTCTTCAAAACTGAATACGAGATTACACTCAAACAATGACAACTCAGTAGAACACAGCACTCCAAGGCACCTCACAGGCATCCAGCGGTGTTTACCTCTGAAGGGTATCCGCTCTGAACTGAAGGTACAAACAGCCGCGGTCCGTGCAGGTAACATCGGTGGGGCGGTGTGGCCGGGTAAGGGGGGGATTTCGAGGGATGATGCCAAGGGAAAATTAAATAAATAATTAATTTTGCCTCTGCATCGTCCCTCGAAATCCCCCCTTACCCCGCCCCACTGCCCCACTGCTGTTACCTGCACGGACCGCGGCTGGGTAGAAAAATATAAAAATATATTTATTGTTTTCTCTTGTGCAAAAAACTGTGCAAAGTGCAAACCTATTGGTGATCTAGAGCAATGTACGACTACTAAATAAACAAATAAAACAAAATAATTGGCATTAATATACATAAGAGCATCTAAAAACAATTAATTAAATACATACCAATTAATTAAATACATAAGGATACACATTTTAGTATATTAATAATATATGTGAATATGTGATATTCATTAAATCCTAAACAGTTATTTGCAGAGGGATATATATTCCCTTGTATAGCTTTATTTATAGGACACTGTCTCATGGGCATTACGAATGTTATCCCTGGTGCATACTGTGACATATTGTCACAAATCAAGTAAGTAGTGAGTTGGAGCTTAGATTCCTCCAGCGGGGCAAGGCAGCATGCTATATCCAGGAAGGGTGAACAAAAGTCCGATAGGCTTGCAATGGGGGTACCGCTGTTCTGGATTTTCAGGCGACAAAATGCTACCAGCATCACCAAAATTATTTTCTGGCCCAGTAAGGTTGTGCCTTGGGCAGATTCACTTGGGTGGTTGGTCCCAGGTCTCGGGAGTTCTGGAAGTCCAAACCTTTTCTAAATGGAAATTAATCAGAAATTTCAAAAACGACCTGGATGCCTCTAAGTCTCCCAGGACATCAGGGACAGCACTTAGGAGCCAGGAGGTGCTCCAGTAAAGGCTACCAGTAGAGTTCAGCCAATTCCAGTTGCAATTGGTCATTTTTTACTAATTACTATTAAAAAGGCCTCTTGTAACTTTGATGTGTCTGTCGCCAAACAGAAGGTTAGCCAACTGACCCTTGGACTCTGCTTTTTGTCCTAGGTGCAAGTGGGAGCAGGCCCAGCCCTTGAGTTATCCTCACAAGTTTCAGACAGCAGGTTTATTCCTTTTCTGTTCTTCCACAGGTCCAGAACGTATTCTGTTGAGCTGAGGGTAAGGTGCAAGCTTTGTTGGTTTCACTAGCCAATAGGTGGAGGTGATTCCTGGACATTCCCTAACAAATGAGGGAAAAGCTTCCAAGGGCAACCCTTAGCACATCCTGTTTGAATTCCTGTTAACTATCCCACAGTGCACTATTCTAAGGGTAATCCAAGATGACACAGGTCTTCCGCCCTGAAGGGAGCCTGTGGACCAGCCAGGGATGTGTTTAGGGCAGTCCCCTCCTCCTCAGCTACACCAAACTGATTATTGGGCCAGCTCCCCATCCCACTGGGTTGGTGTACAAATTGGCTACAGAGGGCCTAACGATCAAAGGCTTCTCTTCATCAGTCTTCCAATTACACTTGATTATGAATGGACAGGTGTCACCCTTGTTCATTTGAAGTAATTTATTTTATTTTAAACTGTGTTTTATTGGTTTCAAGAAGCAATAAAAACAATAAGGAACATACAGCGCCAGAGTTTCAGAATCACACATAAAGTTCCAAGAAATACGATGCATAGGCAACTACAGGGTCCATTCCCCATGGTAAGCATTATAGAGTCAGCGAGGTCCAGACAGTGGAAAGTGCATCCTGTTAAATGAACCAAGTTATCAAGCAGAACACGTCAATAAATGAGCAGAACAGAAACTCACTTGGTCGCCATTTACACGTCAGCACATACCTCAGCCAGGACAATCATCCCTCATCCTCAGAGCTGTTTGCTATGCTAGATTCCCCCTTCTCCTTGAAGTGTTCAAGCAATTGGGTCCATTGCAATATTTATTTCACCGCCTTCTCATCAGTGAGGGACATCTGCATGTGGTGTTCCTCTACCACCCCCATTCCATTGAGTGTCTCAGCCACTGAGCTACCAGTGGCACCCTAGTGCCCAACCAGCCAACAGCTATGCAACATTTTGCCAGAAGAAGAGCCAGTTGGGTGAGCTTATAGGAGATTTTGCATCTTCTGGGTATATCCACAACACCCAGCAGGCAGGGGAGCAGCGTTAGAGGAATCACTACCCCGGTAGCATCCTCAATTTTTAGTAACACCTGTCCCCAGAAGGTTTGGACCCCAATGCACTCCCAGGCCAAATGCAAAAAAGTAGCACATACTTAATGCAGGCCCCAGTGCAACAGTGCCACTGGCACGCCAAAGGCAAACCCATCTGTCCCCGTCCGTGCCTAGACCACGCCCAGCGCCACAACCCCTGGCCCTCCCACCCCCGCAAAGATACACCATCACCGAGCTCTACACCCTTGACCTCAGACGCTGCAACAAACACTGCCACTACGCCGACCCAAGCTCCACGGTAGGACCTTTCACCTGCACCCGCTGACACTTCTCCTGCCACTGCACACACACTAGCCCACTAAACAGCCCCACCCCAAACACACCACCTGAACAAAAACACCAACTTGCATGAGCCCTTCTCAACACACGCTCACTATGGAAACATTCCACTGAATTATGGGACCTCATCGCCACCCTCGCACCCAACATCGTTGACCTCACTGAGACCTGGCTCAACCCCACATCCACTACCAGACATTGCCACAGCGATCTCTAATGGATATAAAATCACTCACCAGGACTGCATCAACAAGCCAGGAGGAGGAACAGCCATCATCCACAAAGAGACCATACAGTGTACCACCACCACTGACAACACAACCAACCCCATGGAACATCTCAACTTCAAGTCCACACGGACAACAAGACAACCATTGGAGGCACCCTGGCATACCGATCCCCAGGCCCGCACTCCAGCTACTGCAACATCATCGCAGACCTCATTGCGCCCCGAGCCTTAGACACCAAGGGCTACATCTTCCTCGGCAACCTAAATTTCCACATCAGCCACCCCAATGACAAAAACACCACACACCTCCTCGACGGTATGTAATGCCTCGGATTGACCCATATTGTCCACGACCCTACACACACAGCAGGACACATGCTGGACCCAATTGTCACAGAACTCACATGAACCAATCACTCCATCGTCCACTTCAGCATCTACAGCCCCCGCACCACCATCCACAAGATGACGAACGCCCCCCACCAGAGGTGGAACAAAATCTCAGAGTCCAGCTGGGTGAACGCTCTCAACACCTCCAACCCTGCTACCGCCACCAACCTCGAACAGAGAGTGAAAAACTTCAACGTCTGGATCACCAATTGAGCAGACAGCATCATCCTCATCAAGAGCAACATCCAGAGAAAATCCTCCAAAAAGGCCAGCTGGTACACCCAAGAACTCAGAACAGCGAAACCGGACAGCAAACAGTTGGAGAGGAGATGGCGCGCCAGCAAAAACACCTCTGTCAGGGTAGCCTTCAAGCCCTCCCTCAAACTCTACCATTGCCTGCTGAGGGCAACAAAAAGACAGCCCTTGCTGCATGCATCAAAACCAGTGCTAACAACACCAAGGACTTTTCAACATCATTAAGGAATTCCCCAACCCAGTTGCCAGCGAAAACAACATTATACCCTCACATGAGCTGTGCGTCAACCTCCCCCACTTCTCCCAAAACAAGATTGTAACCATATACAGAAACTTTGAACCCCAACCCACACCTACAAACTTCCTCGACAGATACGCCACCACTGTAACCGACACAAACCGCACACTGACCACCTGGAACATCCTCTCCACCCAGTACACCACCTCCACCATGAAATCCATCAAATCGGGAGCTCCCACAGACCCATGCCCACGCCGCATCTTCAACCTCGGAAACCAAAGAATTGGCCAGGAACTCACCATGCTACTCAACACCTCTATCACCACCACAACATTTCCAGATGCCTGGAACCATGCTGAGGTCTGACCACTACTCAAAAACCCCTCCGCTGACACCAGCGAACTCAAAAACTACCGCCCAACCTCCCTGCTCCCAGTGCCAGTGAAGGTACTGGAAAAAATCATCAACAATCAACTCATGACACACCTGGAGCAGAACCAGCTGCTTGACGCCTCCCAATCCAGCTTCCGCAGCAATCACAGCACCAACACCGCCCTGATCGCAGCCACCAATGACATCCAAACCCTCTGCGACCGAGGAGAAACAGCAGCTTTGATCCTCCTCGACCTCTCAGCAGCCTTCGACACAGTATCCCACCACATGCTGATCGAAAGACTACAGCACATCTGCATCCAAGGGGACGCGCTCAGATGGATCACCTCCTTCCTCACAGGTACAACCCAGAGGATCCATCTCCCACCTTTACCTCAGAACCCAAGGAGATCACCAGCGGTATCCCCCAAGGCTCATCCCTCAGTCCCATGATCTTCAATGAATATATGACCCCGCTGGCCAACATCGTCACATCCCACAGTCTCAACATAATTTACTACCGAGACGACACCTACTCACAGACGACCCCACCACCTCCAGAACCAACTCCCACAGATGCATGACAAACATTTCTGACTGGATGAAGAACAACTGCCTGCAGATGAACACAGACAAGTCAGAAGTACTGATCTTTGGCAACTGCAGCAACACATGGAACTACTCCTGGTGGCCATCAGACCTAGGTCCCACACTCACTCCCTCCGACCTCACCAGAAACCTCAGAATCATCATTGACAACAGGCTCACCATGAAATCACAGATCAAAGCCATCTTCTCTGCCTGCTTCCACACTCTGCACATGCTCTTCAGATCTTCAAGTAGCTAACCCTACACACGAGACACACCGTGACACAGTCGCTCATCACCAGTCGACTGGGCTACGGCAACGCCTTCTACGTGGGAATCGCCGCACACCTCCTAAAGAGACTTCAGACCATACAGAACACCGCAGCAAAACTCATCCTCGGCCTTCCCCAACGAACCTACATCACACCACACCTCAGGTAACTCCACGGGCTCCCTGTACAGAAGAGATGTCAATTCAAGATGCTGACCCACGCACACAAGGCTTTACACAAGCAAGGACCCGCATTCATTATTCACCGCTTGAACTTCCACCAACCGTTGCGAAGACTATGCTCTTCTTGTCTTTCACTTGCCCATATTCCCCACATCTACTGCAGCAGCAGTGGAGGATGCTCCTTCTCCCACATCACACCAGAGACCTGGTACAGCCTCCCCATGCATCTCCGGACCATCACCTCACTTCCAGAATTTCAAATGGCCCTCAAGACCTGGTTGTTCGAATAAGCACCTGGATACTCTATTGGGTGATTAGCCGCGCTTTATAAATCCTGATTGATTGATTGACCTACAGAATGGCAAACACAAGTGCAGGTTTTTGAAGAATTGGGTGGAACTCATAGTACCTTTGATATAGAGAGATTAGCCAAACTACTGAAAAGACTCCAAGAAAAAAATAAAGGCTGAATAGCGGCCGATTTTCCACCAGTGGCGTGAGGAGGTGCATAAGCAAAAATATCAATCTCATGTTCAGAATAAAAAAGATACACAGAGAACTAAATTAGCTACCTCAAGATAGAGTAAGGACTTGTGCTCCAACTGCTTCTACGTACCTATTCCCCCAATCACTGAACCGCAAGAGAAGAAAAACCACAGGGATACAATGGAGGAGAATATCTTGCCCATGGAGCTAGGCGAAGCGGGAGTTACACCTGGAAACAGAGCAATGCCTGCAGGATCGCCAGTGGCTGAAGTACAAGGAGGTAACACGCTAGCGAGTGGTGTGATGTGAGTGGCTGGCAGCAGAACGACTAGGTCAGAGGCAATTACACTGTCCTTGACTGATCTAGAGAGTGCACACGTTCTGCCCTGTGCCATAATGAGCAGTTGTAGCGAAGCCCCACCATTCCTCTCCAGGGTTGGACATGAACTTCCGGGCGAGTTCAAGATGCCCTCTCCCTTCTCACTTTAGCGATGCAGATGATGATCCCCGTCAGCTCTCCTTGCCCTAAGAGACTACCTAGACGACGGGGGTAGAGCCATGGTCCACATACCCTGGATCCCCTCTGACATGATGAGCATAAAGTAAATACTCCTCAATATATGGGTAAATCTGAAACAGTTTTGAGAAAAGACGCAAAAATGTGTCTGAGGTATATAAGCCCTTCTGGGCAGATCTAAATCAGCTATTACAGTTGTGCCAAGTGACGTTAGGAAAACACTGGTAGAGAAGGCGCCATGACCAAGAGTGGACTCTGTGGATAATGGGGGACTGAGTGTGGTGAAGGATGTGTTGTTGAATACCATACTGGCAGTGCTTAATTTGAACCAGTGGTTGCAGGTGGGGCCACTGGCCCCTTTTTTGTGGACTGGCACTTATTTGTCCTCATCAGATATATACCGAGCGCAAGAGAGGGAAACAACACAGATCAGAAAAATGGAGTGAGAGAAAATGGCAAAACCGTCCCAAAGGGAGAAAGCAGGAATCAGCAAGGGTGAGATAAAGGGGCAGGAAGTGTCTGGTAGTGGAATAAAGAGGCATGGGGTGGATTTAAGACTACCAGCCTTGGTATTCAGCGCCCTGACATTTAATTGCACCAGCCACAGCCTTCTTAGCAGAGCTTCAGGTGCTGGCACTCTTTCTTTTACAAAGTAAGTGCTGCATGCTTAACATATGTCCACTGACAATGGACTGGACTAAAATCTCTAATTGTAAACATAATTAGGATACTGCACCTACAAACTATTTAAACAGGCTAAAGGATATGTTTGCGAGGTGTTCTGGCATAGCCTGTTCTACAGAAATGGCTCAGGAAACTGTGGGAACTACTTTTGTGCAGGGATTATTGCGAAAGTTAAGAATTAATTAACTACTATATGTATTGGATGCAGACTAAAAAGTTGGCAGAATTAGTTACTGTTGCAAACCAACCATAGAACAAAAGGCCTCTATGTCGATTATATCATTAATGGTAAGCACACTTACTGACAAGGGTGCTAGTCGCTCAGCCCTTAAAACCTCCAAATTCCCTCTTTACCTCTCTAGACCTTGTCCATAGATGCCATCGAAAATTCCAATCAATGACTAACCCACCATATCACGAATCCCATGTCCGTCTTTGTAGACGCTATTAGCGACAAACACTCCTTCTTGCTCAGCCCTACCACAAAGGTTAAGGACAGGCAGGAACAGCTGCTGGCAGGCTAATGTAGAAAAAATGTAACTTTCTAAGTTATTTTTCCCAAATAATTACCAAAAATGTAAATTCATCATTGAATTAGATTTTGAATAAATATAAAAAATAGTGGTTGAACCATTTCTCTATCTTTTCTTAAACCCAAGTTAGCAAAATTAATATATTAATCTTCACTGTAGTTTTCCTCATAGGCACGCCAAAGCCTTCAAAGGTTTGGAGGATTGTCACTGTAGGGACATGACAACATTACATTTCTCATGTCTGACTTTTAAATACTAAACCCCCTACCTTTTGGGCTACAAGATCTACTTAGGGGAGACTTATTAACACTCAAAAAGAAGGTTTTTCCACTTTCCAAAGGATTATTTTGACAGGTTTGGCACTTATTTTTTAACTGTTTCAAATGTACGATCTTTTTAAGCTTTTATGTCTGATTACAGTTATGTGCAATACTTTTATGTACTTTTATGGCTTATTGTTTTTAGACCGAATAAATTTATATTGAATATTGAATAGTCAAGTTACATTGGTAGGCCTGAAGCCATGTTTTCCTTGTTACACTAGTGGATGGCATAATAAAGTGCTGCAAGGTGATATTTAATTTCCATGCCTTGGGTGTAGGTTCTACACCATATACTATGGCCTTACAGTTGAATTAAAAAATGCAAATCATAGAGTAGACAATTGTTTACATGTTTTAGGGGTCAGAGCACATAGGATACCGGACAGCCATGCTGTAGTGCGCAATCTAAACACAAGGTAAGAAAATTCATCAAAATAATGAGACTGACCACATAAAATGGGTCATTTTCTCACAAGCTACCGTTATGATGTTTTGGTTCATTGTTATATCAGGATTTTTCAGTCTCCGACATTCTGACATACAACTTAAAATATTAGTCTTGAAGGCCAGGTGGATTGTAATACTGATCAAACACTCCTATGCTCTCTGTGTTTGGGTGCCCTCCCTAAGTAAAGAAAATCCTTGTTTTCCATAGATTGTAGGAATAAAGAGCTAGGTTTTCCTTTTATTAAGAGGAAAGGGCTTATGATCATATCAATTGTAGTGAGCCACCCGGGACCCTCCTGAGTGAGCCCTTTACCGGATATGCACCTACTACATCCTCTGACCAAGTGTGGCTAGAGGCTATAAAATAAAGGGCCATGGACCGCAAGTGGGCTTACTGCCCGTACCCGACTGGAGTGTGTGTGAGTGCATTATTGACTTTGGGGATAAACCAACTTAACAAGCAGGGCCCTCACTGATCCTGGGGCACCCTGCAACACTGTTGACGAGGGTGTCTCCATACGCACCCTGCCTTCCTCAGCCGGCTATCTCTGCATCCAGCCCACTCCAAAGATGCTGGCGTGTTGCGGCCCTGTATCCTTGTCCCGCCTACCCGCATCTCCTGCCACTCGTTTCGCGGCAAACCGGTCAGTCTGCTTCCGGACTGGGCCAGCCCTGCTCCCGACGAGTGCAGCGCTCTGCCTCTGCCGTGATGAAGGCGTTCATAGCCTAAGGTTTCTGAAGCGTATCACAGCTCCCCTTGCTGCTGCAACTTGTGCACAGGGCCGTCCACTGGAAGTCTACTGGCTGTGCTTCATCCCAGTGGCTGCGCTGTCTCCCACACCTACTCCAGAGTGCCTTGTGGATTGTTACCTGCCGCAGGTTGGTCTCCTTATTTACGTACCTGAGCTACCGGTTGCCCTGCCTGCACCTGAACCTTCATCCGAGCTGTCCTTCCACTGGCCCTGCAGGACTCTCGGTCCACTCTGCTCTGGCTCCCTGAAAGGCGTGTCCATCCCCTGCAGAGTGTGGTGTGCCATAGGTTTTGCCACGTGGAGACAGCTGCCTTAAGAACTGTGACTTCTCTTGCCTTGACATTGGGAGGAGTTTGATCGCACCCTGAGAATACATCAATGGTGGATGACGCGAATGCCGTGCCCCCAGCAGTGCATGCTCAAAGACAGTTCCCTCAGCAACATGCCCTAATAGGGGTTTTGCAATCGTTTAGCGAGCACGCGGATCCGGCAACAGCCTCTCCTCGCTGGAAAACCTGGATGGGGAGACTGGAGAAGTATTTCATTGCCACACGCGAGACTGATGGCTCCATCAAAAGTTCCTTCCTGCTTCACCATGCAGGGGAAGAAATTTACAAACTATTTGAGCATCTCCCTAACACAGGCCCTGCCACAGACTATGACGCCACTGTGCGAGCACTTAACGCTCACTTAGACTCCCAATTGAACCCCAATTTTGAGCAGTTCAAACTCCACCAGGCACACCAACGTGAAGAAGAGTCTATAGATGCGTTCTATGCACGTTTGCCCGAGCTGGCAAGTACGTGCACCACCGATTACCAACTAAAGGAAATACGAGCCCAAACTATCCAGGGATATCACAACAAGACTCTTAGACGACTCATCCTGAGACAACCAAACATTAGCCTAGACGAAATACTAGTCTTGGCGCGGTCCCATGACCTGTCCTCCACCAGAGCCAACGAGATGGATTTCGCCATCAACCAGTCACGGGAAACGACCCTCTCCATCAAAACAGAGCGAACTGACGCCATCCGCACAAAAGTGAAGGGGGACTCAACGAAACCATGTGGACCCCCACGGCGAAGTCTCGCTGCAACTCTGGCTGGGAGGAACACTCCCTGGAAGACTGCCCGGCACAAGGACGGATGAGATCCAATTGTGGCAAAAGTAACCATATTGTTTCCATGTGCCATGGTGGAGCAAGGAGAATAAACACCAGGGAGGGAGGCCACCAATCAAAGCAGTGCGGCAGCTGTCCATGAATGACCCGGCAGGGCCTGACACTTCCAGAAGCTCACCACGACAAATTCATCGGCTGGCAGACTCGTCCCCTGACGATGAAAAGAAAGAAGCTCTTCTCATCTCTTTATGAGCGAGCTGAAACAACACCGAAGGCCACAACCTACATGTGTGCTTGAATTTGCAGGATCTCAAGTGAATGTCCTCATTGACACAGTAGCGTCAGTAAACATCATGCGGATACAACAATACAAATGACCCCGACCCAAACCAATGCTCACTCCGTCACACACCAAGATCTTTACCAATCAAAGTGGTGCGGCAGCTGTCCATGAATGACCCGGCAGGGCCTGACACTTCCAGAAGCTCACCATGACAAATTCGTCGACTGGAAGACTCGTCCCCTGACGATGACAAGAAAGAAGCTCTTCTCATCTCTTTATGAGCAAGCTGAAATAACACCGAAGGCCACAACCTACATGTGTGCTTGAAATCGCAGGATCTCAAGTGAAGGTCCTCATTGACACAGTAGCGTCAGTAAACATCATGGGGATACAACAATACAAATGCCTCCGACCCAAACCAATGCTCACTCCGTCACTCACCAAGATCTTTACGTATGGCAGCAACTCACCATTGCCCCTGCAAGGGCACACAACTGTTCAAGTGAGGTCCAATGACCAGAAGATCACAGCTACATTCCACGTCATCGACAAGGAAGCCGACACCCTGTTAGCAAGTCACTCCACAGAAGACTTAGAGCTGAGATCCTTTGCCCGGAATGTGAAGGTGCTCCAAGTTGAAGAATTACTGAACCAGTTCCATGGACTATTCAGTGGCCTAGGATACCTAAAGGCCCCGCCAGTCAAAAAGCACATTTACGGCTCCGTCAATCCCGTGGCTCTCCGCCACCGTTGTGTGCCATTCCACCTGAAGCCACTGGTGGAGCACGAGCTTGAAAAGCTTGAAAAACAAGGAGTAATTGAAAAGGTGTCAGGGCCCACGCCATGGGAGTGCCATATGGTGATAGCGGAAAATTGAAGCAGCCAGGCAAAATACTCCTCTGCATAAACATGCGTCTACCGAATCGTGCCATCAAAAGGGAATGCCACATCACGCCCACAATGGACGACATTATTGCCGACCTGAATGATGGTTCTCGAAACTAGACCTCAATGCCGGCTACCACCAACTGGTCCTCTCAGAAGAGAGCAGGTACATAACGACCTTTACCACTCACTTGAGGCTATGGCGGTACAAGCGTCTTAACTTCGGCATATCTTCAGCAGTTGGAGTATTCTAAGATGCAATAGAGGAAACTCTGTCAGGGCTCCAGGGTGACATGAACATGAGTGATGACATCCTCATTCACTGAACGACTGCCGAAGACCGCCACTTGTAAACAACCCTGAAGCGCCTCTCGGAGCACAGAGTCGCACTACACAAAGAGAAATGCAAATTTTTCCAAAATTCCATTGAGTTTTTCGGCTTTGTCTTCAACCAGAAAGGGTTACAAATCGACCCCCGGAGAGCACACGCCATTAAATAGGCACCCACACTGACTACTGTTTCCGAAGTCCACAGTTTCCTGGGTATGGACACCTACTGCAGCAGTTTTATTCCAAATCTTGCGACCATCACTGAACCGTTAAGAGTCCTGACCAAAGTAAGTGCCTGCTGGACTTGGGGTTAGAAAGATGAAGATCCCTTCCAAAGGGTGTAAGAATCTCTCCTGAATAAGACCACCATGGCCTATTTTGACCCCAAGAAGCAAACGGAACTGCTCATGGACACGAGCCTAGTGGGCCTGGGAGCAATCCTCATCCAGGAAATGGGCTCCATTAGCGTTCGCTAGCAAGTTGCTGACCCAAACCGAGAACACGCTATGAGCAAATTGAAAGAGAGGCTCTGGCGATCCACTGGGTGTGCAGACATTTCCACTTATATCTGTGTGGTAGGCCATTCAAAGTCATTACGGACCACCAACCACTTGTTCTGCTATTCCTGGGCTCAGCACCCCACCCTCCACTGTGGACCAAAAGGTGGGCCATCTAGTTCGACCCCCATTGCATGGAAGTCGCATTCCGGCCTGGGTCGAGAAATGCTGAGGACATCCTCTCACGTCACCCTCCCCAAGTGGCCGAACATGAGGCCAACAGTGTTGATGTCGACGAGGACTACATTAACATGGTCTCACAGAGTGCCTGCGCGAGAGCCCTTAGCCTCGTGACATTGAGGTGGCCATGAAGGATGATGCGGTGCTCATGAGAGTGAAGGACACCGTGCAGAGCGGATCCTGGCAGAACTTTCTGCGTGATGCCAATGACTGGGCGGGCCAAGACAAGGACAGGCAGACCAAGATATGGAGGGTACGCGACAAGTTTAGCACCACTCAAGATGCCATCCTGCTGAGGGGCCACCGGCTAGTAATCCCAGGAAGTTTACAACACCAGGTAACACTATTGGCCCAAGTGGGCAACAAGGAACAGTACGAATGAAATCCTGCATGAGAGAGAAAGTGCTGTTCCCTGACCTCAAAGCCACAGTGCATGACGTTGTGTGACAGTGTCAGGCATGCTAACTCACAAACTTTCAAGAAGCTCTGGCACCCATCATCACGGAGGAACCCAGCACAATCCCCTGGTCTAAAATAAGCCTCGACTTTGGGAGCTTCCCAGATGGAAGAATCACAATGGTCCTGGTACACAACTACTCTAAATATCCCATCATCGAAGTAATCGAGTTAACAGCCTTTATGAATGTGGCAACGGTCCTAGAAAAGGTCTTCTCAATGTTTGGCCTGCCAACAGAGATCAAAACTGACAACGGACCACCGTTCCAGGGATCAGAGGTCACTTAGGAATACATCACTGCCACGTCACGCCTCAATGGCCACAGGCGAACGGCGAGTTCGAAAGATTCATGCGCAACCCAAATATGGCACTCAGGATTGCGGTGGAGGAAGGAACAAACCCCGAACTCAGCCTCTAGAAGTTCCTCTGAGAGTACTGCAGAACACCACATTGTACTACCCAGCGAGCTCCTTGGAATCTGATGTTCAATGGAACCAGGCTAGACACCATCCCAGTACACTCAGGGTGGACCCAGCCACCCGATGACCCGCAAGAGGCACAAACTTGGCGTACACAGAACAACATGCGTGTGAGCCTGAAACGGCAAGCCAAACCACGACTGCTCCTGCCAGGCGACAAAGTCATCATCAGGCTTGGCCACAGGCTGTAAAATAAAGGGGCGTAGACCACATGTAGTCTTACTGCCCGTTCCCGACTGAAGAGTGTGTGCATGCATTATTGGGCTCGGGGGTAAAGCAACACAACAAGCAGTGTCCTCACTGATCCCGGGGCACCCTGTAACATCAATGACGTTCTTAGCCAGAATTTTAATGTGTGTAGTTCATGGACGCCAATTCATCAAATTGCCATCGGTAGCGGAAGTGACATTGCACGCCATTTGACCTTAACTTTGACTCACATACACATGTTTACACATACTAACACATTCACACACTCTCACACACAAAAACACACTATCACCCGCAAGCATGCATACAACATACATTTAACAGCATTTTTTACTTACTTTAGCTTCCACATATTAGGGGCACAGTGTTGTGCTACTTTCTGCATAAAACCTATCAGTTTGACTGGAAAGGCCCGATGCATGGTCCAGAGAATATTAAACTTGATTTTTGCACCATCTTGGAGACAGTGAAATGGTAACAGAGCTCGCTTTGTAGCCACACTTTCATTTGTAAAGCACATATTAACCATTCTGGGCATCTTGGCGCTTAATAACAGTTGCTAATTGTTACCCAACGGCACTCATTTTATCAATCTCATGAGGATGAAAGGAAGAGTTGGCCCACTAGAATTTGCGCTTGTGACTATGAGGTCAAGCACAGACTCCCGGAGAGGATGCATTAATCGACTGAGCCAACAGACCCACTGTTTCCAGCAGAAGATTCTGGCATCCTTGTTCTGAAACCTTTGCAGACTGTGGAAGAGTTTCTTTTGGAGCACAGTGTCAAGGATGCTGCAGTAGCCTCAGCTTGACATCGCACAAACTCTCACCAGATCCTCTTGATTCAGAAGAATTTTGTGGAGAAGGCAAAATTGCAGGATGATTTTCTTGACCATGTCAGGGACTTGAGCAACCAGAGAAAAGTCAGACTCCAAGAGGACTCAGACATTCCCTACTCAAGATGTAGGGAATGGAATCGGTTGTAGATTAGGAAGCCGGGTTAAGGGTAGTGAGTTAGGTTCTGCTCCTCCCATTCTCAATGGAAAGTCCAGTTTGTAAGGCTGTCACTTCAGGCCCATCATATGGCCACCATCATTAATCTAATGGACAAAAGAAACGTTTAAACATTTCAACCAAGTGTTGAAGCAGGACTTGCAATGTTTTGTGCATACCACCAGCCAATTAGAAAACACAACTTCCTATGACCGAATTTCCATAGAACAATAATGTTGATTCTCTCTATGTTTTTGTGTCTACAAAGTTTTCTTGCAAGAGTACTATGTTTCATCCTTCCTCGGGGAACAAGGGCCCGGTTCTGCAACTTGCCCCAGCATTTAAAAGAAGTTTTACTTCTTCTTGCATAGGATTCAGAATGTGGGTTTTTCCAGTTTAGTTGCATCAGATGGTTACATGTCACAGTATCGAGCGACAAAGTATCAACCTGCAGCAGTATCGAGTGCAGAATATCAATCACCACAAACAATGTGGAATGTGCAATGTGGGGTGGTGTGAAATTTTAACCCTAAGGCTGCATTCTGTTACTGAAAAATTCCAAAATGCTAGACAAATGTAACTAGAGGGCATCTGTTTATTTTATCCGCAACCATTCTAATTCAATGCCTCGTAATTCAAACAAGACATATGTCTTGTTTGAATTACGAGTACCCAATCCTGGCGCTGCTTTCATGCAGCATGAAAGAAGCGTCAGGATTGGAAGGAGCCGCCTCCTCTGCGCTCCCAAAGACACTGGAGCCCAATGCTGTCTTAGACAGCTGGGTTAGAGAGGTTTAAAATGTGCATGCCTGGCTGGCCGTCACAAGACTGGCAGCAGCAGAAATCAGAAAGCCCCAGTCTGACGCTCGGGACGATTTTTCCATCTCTAGGGCAATTTAATTAGTGGGGTGTTGGTCCTCTGCCTTAACAGAGGAGCCCCTCTGCCTAAAGATACCTTCGCAAACAGGTAACATGGATGCTACGTTTTCCAGTCAATCCCTGTCCTTGTCAATCATTTGTAACACTCAGGTGACTAAGTTATGTGCTTTGGTACCAAGGTAACCAAGAAACCAAGTAAAAATAGCAAGCCCTTTCAAAAAGAACTACTGCAGATTTACCGTTGTGTAAAGGTAACTGAGCAAGGCATTAAGTTTGGTATCAGCAGCAACTGTTAATACACAAAATCGGAATTTAATTTTGTGATGTGCATTAAATCCCCCTCCACATGCCCAATGACCATTATTATAGTTAGTATGAATGTGTTGTAAAGTCATTCTAGCATACTCTTCAAAACTGAATACGAGATTACACTCAAACAATGACAACTCAGTAGAACACAGCACTCCAAGGCACCTCACAGGCATCCAGCGGTGTTTACCTCTGAAGGGTATCCGCTCTGAACTGAAGGTACAAACAGGCTGGTCCGTGCAGGTACATCGGTGGGGCGGTGTGGCTGGTAGGGGATTTCGAGGATGATGCCAAGGGAAAATTAAATAAATAATTAATTTTGCCTCTGCATCGTCCCTCGAAATCCCCCCTTACCCCGCCCCACTGCCCCACTGCTGTTACCTGCACGGACCGCGGCTGGGTAGAAAAATATAAAAATATATTTATTGTTTTCTCTTGTGCAAAAAACTGTGAAAAGTGCAAACCTATTGGTGATCTAGAGCAATGTACGTCTACTAAATAAACAAATAAAACAAAATAATTGGCATTAATATACATAAGAGCATCTAAAAACAATTAATTAAATACATACCAATTAATTAAATACATAAGGATACACATTTTAGTATATTAATAATATATGTGAATATGTGATATTCATTAAATCCTAAACAGTTATTTGCAGAGGGATATATATTCCCTTGTATAGCTTTATTTATAGGACACTGTCTCATGGGCATTACGAATGTTATCCCTGGTGCATACTGTGACATATTGTCACAAATCAAGTAAGTAGTGAGTTGGAGCTTAGATTCCTCCAGCGGGGCAAGGCAGCATGCTATATCCAGGAAGGGTGATCAAAAGTCCGATAGGCTTGCAATGGGGGTACCGCTGTTCTGGATTTTCAGGCGACAAAATGCTACCAGCATCACCAAAATTATTTTCTGGCCCAGTAAGGTTGTGCCTTGGGCAGATTCACTTGGGTGGTTGGTCCCAGGTCTCGGGAGTTCTGGAAGTCCAAACCTTTTCTAAATGGAAATTAATCAGAAATTTCAAAAACGACCTGGATGCCTCTAAGTCTTCCAGGACATCAGGGGCAGCACTTAGGAGCCAGGAGGTGCTCCAGTAAAGGCTACAAGTAGAGTTCAGCCAATTCCAGTTGCAATTGGTCATTCTTTACTAATTACTATTAAAAAGGCCTCTTGTAACTTTGATGTGTCTGTCGCCAAACAGAAGGTTAGCCAACTGACCCTTGGACTCGGCTTTTTTGTCCTAGGTGCAAGTGGGAGCAGGCCCAGCCCTTGAGTTATCCTCACAAGTTTCAGACAGCAGGTTTATTCCTTTTCTGTTCTTCCACAGGTCCAGAACGTATTCTGTTGAGCTGAGGGTAAGGTGCAAGCTTTGTTGGTTTCACTAGCCAATAGGTGGAGGTGATTCCTGGACATTCCCTAACAAATGAGGGAAAAGCTTCCAAGGGCAACCCTTAGCACATCCTGTTTGAATTCCTGTTAACTATCCCACAGTGCACTATTCTAAGGGTAATCCAAGATGACACAGGTCTTCCGCCCTGAAGGGAGCCTGTGGACCAGCCAGGGATGTGTTTAGGGCAGTCCCCTCCTCCTCAGCTACACCAAACTGATTATTGGGCCAGCTCCCCATCCCACTGGGTTGGTGTACAAATTGGCTACCGAGGGCCTAACGATCAAAGGCTTCTCTTCATCAGTCTTCCAATTACACTTGACTATGAATGGACAGGTGTCACCCTTGTTCATTTGAAGTAATTTATTTTATTTTAAACTGTGTTTTATTGGTTTCAAGAAGCAATAAAAACAATAAGGAACATACAGCGCCAGAGTTTCAGAATCACACATAAAGTTCCAAGAAATACGATGCATAGGCAACTACAGGGTCCATTCCCCATGGTAAGCATTATAGCGTCAGCGAGGTCCAGACAGTGGAAAGTGCATCCTGTTAAATGAACCAAGTTATCAAGCAGAAAACGTCAATAAATGAGCAGAACAGAAACTCACTTGGTCGCCATTTACACGTCAGCACATACCTCAGCCAGGACAATCATCCCTCATCCTCAGAGCTGTTTGCTATGCTAGATTCCCCCTTCTCCTTGAAGTGTTCAAGCAATTGGGTCCATTGCAATATTTATTTCACCGCCTTCTCATCAGTGAGGGACATCTGCATGTGGTGTTCCTCTACCACCCCCATTCCATTGAGTGTCTCAGCCACTGAGCTACCAGTGGCACCCTAGTGCCCAACCAGCCAACAGCTATGCAACATTTTGCCAGAAGAAGAGCCAGTTGGGTGAGCTTATAGGAGATTTTGCATCTTCTGGGTATATCCACAACACCCAGCAGGCAGGGGAGCAGCGTTAGAGGAATCTCTACCCCGGTAGCATCCTCAATTTTTAGTAACACCTGTCCCCAGAAGGTTTGGACCCCAATGCACTCCCAGGCCAAATGCAAAAAAGTAGCACATACTTAATGCAGGCCCCAGTGCAACAGTGCCACTGGCACGCCAAAGGCAAACCCATCTGTCCCCGTCCGTGCCTAGACCACGCCCAGCGCCACAACCCCTGGCCCTCCCACCCCCGCAAAGATACACCATCACCGAGCTCTACACCCTTGACCTCAGACGCTGCAACAAACACTGCCACTACGCCGACCCAAGCTCCACGGTAGGACCTTTCACCTGCACCCGTTGACACTTCTCCTGCCACTGCACACACACTAGCCCACTAAACAGCCCCACCCCAAACACACCACCTGAACAAAAACACCAACTTGCATGAGCCCTTCTCAACACACGCTCACTATGGAAACATTCCACTGAATTATGGGACCTCATCGCCACCCTCGCACCCAACATCGTTGACCTCACTGAGACCTGGCTCAACCCCACATCCACTACCAGACATTTCCACAGCGATCTCTAATGGATATAAAATCACTCACCAGGACTGCATCAACAAGCCGGGAGGAGGAACAGCCATCATCCACAAAGAGACCATACAGTGTACCACCACCACTGACAACACAACCAACCCCATGGAACATCTCAACTTCAAGCCCACACGGACAACAAGACAACCATTGGAGGCACCCTGGCATACCGATCCCCAGGCCCGCACTCCAGCTACTGCAACATCATCGCAGACCTCATTGCGCCCCGAGCCTTAGACACCAAGGGCTACATCTTCCTCTGCAACCTAAATTTCCACATCAGCCACCCCAATGACAAAAACACCACACACCTCCTCGACGGTATGTAATGCCTCGGATTGACCCATATTGTCCACGACCCTACACACACAGCAGGACACATGCTGGACCCAATTGTCACAGAACTCACATGAACCAATCACTCCATCGTCCACTTCAGCATCTACAGCCCCCGCACCACCATCCACAAGATGACGAACGCCCCCCACCAGAGGTGGGACAAAATCTCAGAGTCCAGCTGGGTGAACGCTCTCAACACCTCCAACCCTGCTACCGCCACCAACCTCGAGCAGAGAGTGAAAAACTTCAACGTCTGGATCACCAATTGAGCAGACAGCATCATCCTCATCAAGAGCAACATCCAGAGAAAATCCTCCAAAAAGGCCAGCTGGTACACCCAAGAACTCAGAACAGCGAAACCGGACAGCAAACAGTTGGAGAGGAGATGGCGCGCCAGCAAAAACACCTCTGTCAGGGTAGCCTTCAAGCCCTCCCTCAAACTCTACCACTGCCTGCTGAGGGCAACAAAAGACAGCCCTTGCTGCATGCATCAAAACCAGTGCTAACAACACCAAGGACTTTTCAACATCATTAAGGAATTCCCAACCCAGTTGCCAGCGAAAACAACATTATACCCTCACATGAGCTGTGCGTCAACCTCCCCCACTTCTCCCAAAACAAGATTGTAACCATATACAGAAACTTTGAACCCCAACCCACACCTACAAACTTCCTCGACAGATACGCCACCACTGTAACCGACACAAACCGCACACTGACCACCTGGAACATCCTCTCCACCCAGTACACCACCTCCACCATGAAATCCATCAAATCGGGAGCTCCCACATACCCATGCCCACGCCGCATCTTCAACCTCGGAAACCAAAGAATTGGCCAGGAACTCACCATGCTACTCAACACCTCTATCACCACCACAACATTTCCAGATGCCTGGAACCATGCTGAGGTCTGACCACTACTCAAAAAACCCTCCGCTGACCCCAGCGAACTCAAAAACTACCGCCCAACCTCCCTGCTCCCAGTGCCAGTGAAGGTACTGGAAAAAATCATCAACAATCAACTCATGACACACCTGGAGCAGAACCAGCTGCTTGACGCCTCCCAATCCAGTTTCCGCAGCAATCACAGCACCAACACCGCCCTGATCGCAGCCACCAATGACATCCAAACCCTCTGCGACCGAGGAGAAACAGCAGCTTTGATCCTCCTCGACCTCTCAGCAGCCTTCGACACAGTATCCCACCACATGCTGATCGAAAGACTACAGCACATCTGCATCCAAGGGGACGCGCTCAGATGGATCACCTCCTTCCTCACAGGTACAACCCAGAGGATCCATCTCCCACCTTTTACCTCAGAACCCAAGGAGATCACCAGCGGTATCCCCCAAGGCTCATCCCTCAGTCCCATGATCTTCAATGAATATATGACCCCGCTGGCCAACATCGTCACATCCCACAGTCTCAACATAATTTACTACGGAGACGACACCTACTCACAGACGACCCCACCACCTCCAGAACCAACTCCCACAGATGCATGACAAACATTTCTGACTGGATGAAGAACAACTGCCTGCAGATGAACACAGACAAGTCAGAAGTACTGATCTTTGGCAACTGCAGCAACACATGGAACTACTCCTGGTGGCCATCAGACCTAGGACCCACACTCACTCCCTCCGACCTCACCAGAAACCTCAGAATCATCCTTGACAACAGGCTCACCATGAAATCACAGATCAAAGCCATCTTCTCTGCCTGCTTCCACACTCTGCACATGCTCTTCAGATCTTCAAGTAGCTAACCCTACACACGAGACACACCGTGACACAGTCGCTCATCACCAGTCGACTGGGCTACGGCAACGCCTTCTACGTGGGAATCGCCGCACACCTCCTAAAGAGACTTCAGACCATACAGAACACCGCAGCAAAACTCATCCTCGGCCTTCCCCAACGAACCTACATCACACCACACCTCAGGTAACTCCACGGGCTCCCTGTACAGAAGAGATGTCAATTCAAGATGCTGACCCACGCACACAAGGCTTTACACAAGCAAGGACCCGCATTCATTATTCACCGCTTGAACTTCCACCAACCGTTGCGAAGACTATGCTCTTCTTGTCTTTCACTTGCCCATATTCCCCACATCTACTGCAGCAGCAGTGGAGGATGCTCCTTCTCCCACATCACACCAGAGACCTGGTACAGCCTCCCCATGCATCTCCGGACCATCACCTCACTTCCAGAATTTCAAATGGCCCTCAAGACCTGGTTTTTCAAATAAGCACCTGGATACTCTATTGGGTGATTAGCCGCGCTTTATAAATCCTGATTGATTGATTGACCTACAGAATGGCAAACACAAGTGCAGGTTTTTGAAGAATTGGGTGGAACTCATAGTACCTTTGATATAGAGAGATTAGCCAAACTACTGAAAAGACTCCAAGAAAAAAATAAAGGCTGAATAGCGGCCGATTTTCCACCAGTGGCGTTAGGAGGTGCATAAGCAGAAATATCAATCTCATGTTCAGAATAAAAAAGATACACAGAGAACTAAATTAGCTACCTCAAGATAGAGTAAGGACTTGTGCTCCAACTGCTTCTACGTACCTATTCCCCCAATCACTGAACCGCAAGAGAAGAAAAACCACAGGGATACAATGGAGGAGAATATCTTCCCCATGGAGCTAGGCGAAGCGGAGTTACACCTGGAAACAGAGCAATGCCTGCAGGATCGCCAGTGGCTGAAGTACAAGGAGGTAACACGCTAGCGAGTGGTGTGATGTGAGTGGCTGGCAGCAGAACGACTAGGTCAGAGGCAATTACACTGTCCTTGACTGATCTAGAGAGTGCACACGTTCTGCCCTGTGCCATAATGAGCAGTTGTAGCGAAGCCCCACCATTCCTCTCCAGGGTTGGACATGAACTTCCGGGCGAGTTCAAGATGCCCTCTCCTTCTCACTTTAGCGATGCAGATGATGATCCCCGTCAGCTCTCCTTGCCCTAAGAGACTACCTAGACGACGGGGGTAGAGCCATGGTCCACATACCCTGGATCCCCTCTGACATGATGAGCATAAAGTAAATACTCCTCAATATATGGGTAAATCTGAAACAGTTTTGAGAAAAGACGCAAAAAATGTGTCTGAGGTATATAAGCCCTTCTGGGCAGATCTAAATCAGCTATTACAGTTGTGCCAAGTGACGTTAGGAAAACACTGGTAGAGAAGGCGCCATGACCAAGAGTGGACTCTGTGGATAATGGGGGACTGAGTGTGGTGAAGGATGTGTTGTTGAATACCATACTGGCAGTGCTTAATTTGAACCAGTGGTTGCAGGTGGGGCCACTGGCCCTTTTTTTGTGGACTGGCACTTATTTGTCCTCATTAGATATATACCGAGCGCAAGAGAGGGAAACAACACAGATCAGAAAAATGGAGTGAGAGAAAAATGGCAAAACCGTCCCAAAGGGAGCAAGCAGGAATCAGCAAGGGTGAGATAAAGGGGCAGGAAGTGTCTGGTAGTGGAATAAAGAGGCATGGGGTGGATTTAAGACTACCAGCCTTGGTATTCAGCGCCCTGACATTTAATTGCACCAGCCACAGCCTTCTTAGCAGAGCTTCAGGTGCTGGCACTCTTTCTTTTACAAAGTAAGTGCTGCATGCTTAACATATGTCCACTGACAATGGACTGGACTAAAATCTCTAATTGTAAACATAATTAGGATACTGCACCTACAAACTATTTAAACAGGCTAAAGGATATGTTTGCGAGGTGTTCTGGCATAGCCTGTTCTACAGAAATGGCTCAGGAAACTGTGGGAACTACTTTTGTGCAGGGATTATTGCGAAAGTTAAGAATTAATGAACTACTATATGTATTGGATGCAGACTAAAAAGTTGGCAGAATTAGTTACTGTTGCAAACCAACCATAGAACAAAAGGCCTCTATGTCGATTATATCATTAATGGTAAGCACACTTACTGACAAGGGTGCTAGTCGCTCAGCCCTTAAAACCTCCAAATTCCCTCTTTACCTCTCTAGACCTTGTCCATAGATGCCATCGAAAATTCCAATCAATGACTAACCCACCATATCACGAATCCCATGTCCGTCTTTGTAGACGCTATTAGCGACAAACACTCCTTCTTGCTCAGCCCTACCACAAAGGTTAAGGACAGGCAGGAACAGCTGCTGGCAGGCTAATGTAGAAAAAATGTAACTTTCTAAGTTATTTTTCCCAAATAATTACCAAAAATGTAAATTCATCATTGAATTAGATTTTGAATAAATATAAAAAATAGTGGTTGAACCATTTCTCTACCTTTTCTTAAACCCAAGTTAGCAAAATTAATATATTAATCTTCACTGTAGTTTTCCTCATAGGCACGCCAAAGCCTTCAAAGGTTTGGAGGATTGTCACTGTAGGGACATGACAACATTACATTTCTCATGTCTGACTTTTAAATACTAAACCCCCTACCTTTTGGGCTACAAGATCTACTTAGGGGAGACTTATTAACACTCAAAAAGCAGGTTTTTCCACTTTCCAAAGGATTATTTTGACAGGTTTGGCACTTATTTTTTAACTGTTTCAAATGTACGATCTTTTTTAAGCTTTTATGTCTGATTACAGTTATGTGCAATACTTTTATGTACTTTTATGGCTTATTGTTTTTAGACCGAATAAATTTATATTGAATATTGAATAGTCAAGTTACATTGGTAGGCCTGAAGCCATGTTTTCCTTGTTACACTAGTGGATGGCATAATAAAGTGCTGCAAGGTGATATTTAATTTCCATGCCTTGGGTGTAGGTTCTACACCATATACTATGGCCTTACAGTTGAATTAAAAAATGCAAATCATAGAGTAGACAATTGTTTTAGGGGTCAGAGCACATAGGATACCGGACAGCCATGCTGTAGTGCGCAATCTAAACACAAGGTAAGAAAATTCATCAAAATAATGAGACTGACCACATAAAATGGGTCATTTTCTCCCAAGCTACCGTTATGATGTTTTGGTTCATTGTTATATCAGGATTTTTCCGTCTCCGACATTCTGACATACAACTTAAAATATTAGTCTTGAAGGCCAGGTGGATTGTAATACTGATCAAACACTCCTATGCTCTCTGTGTTTGGGTGCCCTCCCCAAGTAAAGAAAATCCTTGTTTTAAATAGATTGTTGGATCCCAAGGAATAAAGAGCTAGGTTTTCCTTTTATTAAGAGGAAAGGGCTTATGATCATATCAATTGTAGTGAGCCACCCGGGACCCTCCTGAGTGAGCCCTTTACCGGATATGCACCAACTACATCCTCTGACCAAGTGTGGCTAGAGGCTATAAAATAAAGGGCCATGGACCGCAAGTGGGCTTACTGCCCGTACCCGACTGGAGTGTGTGTGAGTGCATTATTGACTTTGGGGGTAAACCAACTTAACAAGCAGGGCCCTCACTGATCCTGGGGCACCCTGCAACACTGTTGACGAGGGTGTCTCCATACGCACCCTGCCTTCCTCAGCCGGCTATCTCTGCATCCAGCCCACTCCAAAGATGCTGGCGTGTTGCGGCCCTGTATCCTTGTCCCGCCTACCCGCATCTCCTGCCACTCGTTTCGCGGCAAACCGGTCAGTCTGCTTCCGGACTGGGCCAGCCCTGCTCCCGACGAGTGCAGCGCTCTGCCTCTGCCGTGATGATGGCGTTCATAGCCTAAGGTTTCTGAAGCGTATCACAGCTCCCCTTGCTGCTGCAACTTGTGCACAGGGCCGTCCACTGGAAGTCTACTGGCTGTGCTTCATCCCAGTGGCTGCGCTGTCTCCCACACCTACTCCAGAGTGCCTTGTGGATTGTTACCTGCCGCAGGTTGGTCTCCTTATTTACATACCTGAGCTACCGGTTGCCCTGCCTGCACCCGAACCTTCATCCGAGCTGTCCTTCCACTGGCCCTGCAGGACTCTCGGTCCACTCTGCTCTGGCTCCCTGAAAGGCGTGTCCATCCCCTGCAGAGTGTGGTGTGCCATAGGTTTTGCCACGTGGAGACAGCTGCCTTAAGAACTGTGACTTCTCTTGCCTTGACATTGGGAGGAGTTTGATCGCACCCTGAGAATACATCAATGGTGGATGACGCGAATGCCGTGCCCCTAGCAGTGCATGCTCAAAGACAGTTCCCTCAGCAACATGCCCTAATAGGGGTTTTGCAATCGTTTAGCGAGCACGCGGATCCGGCAACAGCCTCTCCTCGCTGGAAAACCTGGATGGGGAGACTGGAGAAGTATTTCATTGCCACACGCGAGACTGATGGCTCCATCAAAAGTTCCTTCCTGCTTCACCATGCAGGGGAAGAAATTTACAAACTATTTGAGCATCTCCCTAACACAGGCCCTGCCACAGACTATGACGCCACTGTGCGAGCACTTAACGCTCACTTAGACTCCCAATTGAACCCCAATTTTGAGCAGTTCAAACTCCACCAGGCACACCAACGTGAAGAAGAGTCTATAGATGCGTTCTATGCACGTTTGCCCGAGCTGGCAAGTACGTGCACCACCGATTACCAACTAAAGGAAATACGAGCCCAAACTATCCAGGGATATCACAACAAGACTCTTAGACGACTCATCCTGAGACAACCAAACATTAGCCTAGACGAAATACTAGTCTTGGCACGGTCCCATGACCTGTCCTCCACCAGAGCCAACGAGATGGATTTCGCCATCAACCAGTCACGGGAAAAGACCCTCTCCATCAAAACAGAGCGAACTGACGCCATCCGCACAAAAGTGAAGGGGGACTCAACGAAACCATGTGGACCCCCACGGCGAAGTCTCGCTGCAACTGTGGCTGGGAGGAACACTCCCTGGAAGACTGCCCGGCACAAGGACGCATGAGATCCAATTGTGGCAAAAGTAACCATATTGTTTCCATGTGCCATGGTGGAGCAAGGAGAATAAACACCAGGGGAGGGAGGCCACCAATCAAAGTGGTGCGGCAGCTGTCCATGAATGACCCGGCAGGGCCTGACACTTCCAGAAGCTCACCACGACAAATTCATCGGCTGGCAGACTCGTCCCCTGACGATGAAAAGAAAGAAGCTCTTCTCATCTCTTTATGAGCGAGCTGAAACAACACCGAAGGCCACAACCTACATGTGTGCTTGAATTTGCAGGATCTCAAGTGAATGTCCTCATTGACACAGTAGCGTCAGTAAACATCATGGGGATACAACAATACAAATGACCCCGACCCAAACCAATGCTCACTCCGTCACACACCAAGATCTTTACCAATCAAAGTGGTGCGGCAGCTGTCCATGAATGACCCGGCAGGGCCTGACACTTCCAGAAGCTCACCATGACAAATTCGTCGACTGGAAGACTCGTCCCCTGACGATGAAAAGAAAGAAGCTCTTCTCATCTCTTTATGAGCAAGCTGAAATAACACCGAAGGCCACAACCTACATGTGTGCTTGAAATCGCAGGATCTCAAGTGAAGGTCCTCATTGACACAGTAGCGTCAGTAAACATCATGGGGATACAACAATACAAATGCCTCCGACCCAAACCAATGCTCACTCCGTCACTCACCAAGATCTTTACGTATGGCAGCAACTCACCATTGCCCCTGCAAGGGCACACAACTGTTCAAGTGAGGTCCAATGACAAGAAGATCACAGCTACATTCCACGTCATCGACAAGGAAGCCGACACCCTGTTAGGAAGTCACTCCACAGAAGACTTAGAGCTGAGATCCTTTGCCCGGAATGTGAAGGTGCTCCAAGTTGAAGAATTACTGAACCAGTTCCATGGACTATTCAGTGGCCTAGGATACCTAAAGGCCCCGCCAGTCAAAAAGCACATTTACGGCTCCATCAATCCCGTGGCTCTCCGCCACCGTTGTGTGCCATTCCACCTGAAGCCACTGGTGGAGCACGAGCTGGAAAAGCTTGAAAAACAAGGAGTAATTGAAAAGGTGTCAGGGCCCACGCCATGGGTGTGCCATATGGTGATAGCGGAAAAATTGAAGCAGCCAGGCAAAATACTCCTCTGCATAAACATGCGTCTACCGAATCGTGCCATCAAAAGGGAATGCCACATCACGCCCACAATGGACGACATTATTGCCGACCTGAATGATGGTTCTCGAAACTAGACCTCAATGCCGGCTACCACCAACTGGTCCTCTCAGAAGAGAGCAGGTACATAACGACCTTTACCACTCACTTGAGGCTATGGCGGTACAAGCGTCTTAACTTCGGCATATCTTCAGCAGTTGGAGTATTCTAAGATGCAATAGGGGAAACTCTGTCAGGGCTCCAGGGTGACATGAACATGAGTGATGACATCCTCATTCACTGAACGACTGCCGAAGACCGCCACTTGTAAACAACCCTGAAGCGCCTCTCGGAGCACGGAGTCGCACTACACAAAGAGAAATGCAAATTTTTCCAAAATTCCATTGAGTTTTTCGGCTTTGTCTTCAACCAGAAAGGGTTACAAATCGACCCCCGGAGAGCACACGCCATTAAATAGGCACCCACACTGACTACTGTTTCCGAAGTCCACAGATTCCTGGGTATGGACACCTACTGCAGCAGTTTTATTCCAAATCTTGCGACCATCACTGAACCGTTAAGAGTCCTGACCAAAGTAAGTGCCTGCTGGACTTGGGGTTAGAAAGATGAAGATCCCTTCCAAAGGGTGTAAGAATCTCTCCTGAATAAGACCACCATGGCCTATTTTGACCCCAAGAAGCAAACGGAACTGCTCATGGACACGAGCCTAGTGGGCCTGGGAGCAATCCTCATCCAGGAAATGGGCTCCATTAGCGTTCGCTAGCAAGTTGCTGACCCAAACCGAGAACACGCTATGAGCAAATTGAAAGAGAGGCTCTGGCGATCCACTGGGTGTGCAGACATTTCCACTTATATCTGTGTGGTAGGCCATTCAAAGTCATTACGGACCACCAACCACTTGTTCTGCTATTCCTGGGCTCAGCACCCCACCCTCCACTGTGGACCAAAAGGTGGGCCATCTAGTTCAACCCCCATTGCATGGAAGTCGAATTCCGGCCTGGGTCGAGAAATGCTGAGGACATCCTCTCACGTCACCCTCCCCAAGTGGCCGAACATGAGGCCAACAGTGTTGATGTCGACGAGGACTACATTAACATGGTCTCACAGAGCGCCTGCGCGAGAGCCCTTAGCCTCGTGACATTGAGGTGGCCATGAAGGATGATGCGGTGCTCATGAGAGTGAAGGACATCGTGCAGAGCGGATCCTGGCAGAACTTTCTGCGTGATGCCAATGACTGGGCGGGCCAAGACAAGGACAGGCAGACCAAGATATGGAGGGTACGCGACAAGTTTAGCACCACTCAAGATGCCATCCTGCTGAGGGGCCACCGGCTAGTAATCCCAGGAAGTTTACAACACCAGGTAACACTATTGGCCCAAGTGGGCAACAAGGAACAGTACGAATGAAATCCTGCATGAGAGAGAAAGTGCTGTTCCCTGACCTCAACGCCACAGTGCATGACGTTGTGTGACAGTGTCAGGCATGCTAACTCACAAACTTTCAAGAAGCTCTGGCACCCATCATCACGGAGGAACCCAGCACAATCCCCTGGTCTAAAATAAGCCTCGACTTTGGGAGCTTCCCAGATGGAAGAATCACAATGGTCCTGGTACACAACTACTCTAAATATCCCATCATCGAAGTAATCGAGTTAACAGCCTTTATGAATGTGGCAACGGTCCTAGAAAAGGTCTTCTCAATGTTTGGCCTGCCAACAGAGATCAAAACTGACAACGGACCACCGTTCCAGGGATCAGAGGTCACTTAGGAATACATCACTGCCACGTCACGCCTCAATGGCCACAGGCGAACGGCGAGTTCGAAAGATTCATGCGCAACCCAAATATGGCACTCAGGATTGCGGTGGAGGAAGGAACAAACCCCGAACTCAGCCTCTAGAAGTTCCTCTGAGAGTACTGCAGAACACCACATTGTACTACCCAGCGAGCTCCTTGGAATCTGATGTTCAATGGAACCAGGCTAGACACCATCCCAGTACACTCAGGGTGGACCCAGCCACCCGATGACCCGCAAGAGGCACAAACTTGGCGTACACAGAACAACATGCGTGTGAGCCTGAAACGGCAAGCCAAACAACGACTGCTCCTGCCAGGCGACAAAGTCATCATCAGGCTTGGCCACAGGCTGTAAAATAAAGGGGCGTAGACCACATGTGGTCTTACTGCCCGTACCCGACTGAAGAGTGTGTGCATGCATTATTGGGCTCGGGGGTAAAGCAACACAACAAGCAGTGTCCTCACTGATCCCGGGGCACCCTGTAACATCAATGACGTTCTTAGCCAGAATTTTAATGTGTGTAGTTCATGGACGCCAATTCATCAAATTGCCATGGTAGCGGAAGTGACATTGCACGCCATTTGACCTTAACTTTGACTCACATACACATGTTTACACATACTAACACATTCACACACTCTCACACACAAAAACACACTATCACCCGCAAGCATGCATACAACATACATTTAACAGCATTTTTTACTTACTTTAGCTTCCACATATGGTCATATACCAGCTAATCTATTCCATTTTTATTACACTAATAGTGAATAATATTATTTACTATTTGCTTAATAAAGAAATTGACAGAAACCGGGCAAGTGGAGCTCCAACCAGTGTCCATTAGGAAGAGATGCCCCTGTGTTCCAGGCACTGATTTTGCCACCTCTGAGGCCAGGGGTCGCAAAAGCAATGCCAGGTGTTGCAAGGGGCAAGCCAGGGGTCTCAGTTGCCACCCCTGGCGACCCCTAAATGACCTCTATGGTGCAGTCCAAACGAATCCGCCTAAACGACTCTTTTTACTAAACCTTGTCGTGCGTCTCTAGTTTTCCCGTTCAGCAGTGAGTAGGGGTGAAATCCCATTATTGCGTCTCCCACAATATCTGTCTCTGTTATTGTCCTGTTCTTTGCCAACAGAAGAATGATGGCGGTGCTTTCACTGTCGGTCGGGGCGCCTGAACAACATCCCTTGGCGAATGATGCTGTCTGGTATTTCGGGCCTTATCTGAGCTTGACATTGGAGAGCAAGATAGTGGATTGACAAAGCCATCACACAGGGAAATTGCAGTGTCTGAAAGACGAAGCGAGACAGATGGGCTAATATGCCCCAGGATGTTTACAGCTATAAATCTCGCGCAGCGAAAAGCCGCCCGCATCAACAAAAGTGAACGCGTCACGTTTATAATGAAGAAAGGTGAATGACAGTTCAGTGTAGGATGGACTTACTGACAAGCATGCAGTCATGAAAGAACCCGAGTGCCAAGCGAATGTCCATCCTTCGTTTATGTCTGCCGCGTCCCGTTTAAGAACTTTAGGAAACTTTATCGCAGATTATTTCATTACCTGCAACACCACTCGCAAATTACAGGCCTCACTGCTCTTTTATTACAAGCAGCAATGTGCCTTGTTTTCTGCTATTCAAATGTGAGAAATCTGTTTTCAGCGTGAATAGTCTAGGGGTGGTACTTGAAGTAACTAAGTCTTGCCCTAGCCGTGTGTGTCTTGCCAACCTCATATAATCAATAACATTCATAAGAAAAAAAATACGTACATATATACATGCAGAGAAGTTCTTTGGGTCAGCCCTCTTCATCCATTGGTCGGTTAAACTGTCACTCACATTTTGCTTCTCCCTACCACAGCTTATAGCACAGGACGATGGATTTGCCGACAACTGCCATTGGCTGTCTTGCACCATGGTAGCAGTCTCTAGCCTGATCATATGCCCATCTGCCTATAGCAAGTGGACTTTGATGTGTGGGCTAATACTTTACTCAGCCAATGCTTTTTTCTTTCCATTCTTTATGGGTTTTTTATTTTCTATTTTCATTTTAGTTATCTTTGTGTGTATAAACTATGTAATAAGGTTACAGTAAATGAAAGCCAATTGTGTCTTCCCTTTGCACCAGTAAAAATCATATTTAGAGTGATACAGAAATCAGAATGCATTAGTATATCCCACAAAATCCAGAACTGGAAGCACTGTCCGCAACGACCTGAAGGTAGGTGGCCACCTTACCACAACCTCACCACTTGGGCAGCATGGGGTGAATATGATGCGGGGAATCAGAAAGTACAGAGAGACACAGAAAGTAGTAAATGGCATCTACAAAAGTACCCCTACGAACAGGTGCACATTTACTCATTTTTGGAATTCACAAGCCTTTCCAGTCATACACCAAAAAAGCTGCAGCATGTCCAGGTTTCCAGGCATACCACCGGGAATGTCATGCGACACATTCCTTACGCCCTCGTTGCTCAACTGCATAATTCTAAACAGATTAGATTTTGGCACTGTGGAAATGGTGCATGATGTGCAATTGCACTTTTTTTTATTTTCTTTTTTTTTCTCCACAGGGAAAATATTTCCCCCCATGGAGAAACCCCTTCCCCTATACTTCCTGAAAGTTTGGAGGCAATCCTTTCCGCTTCCCATCCTGAATGTGGAGTTACTACAACCCTTTGCTGGAGTATATTTCGCACCATCTCCAAGGGCGGGAAGGGGATGGATTGGAGAATTGTGAATGTCTACAAACAATCAAGTTTGTGGGCACTGACAAACTTACATGGCTAGCAATGCCTTGTTGGGGCCACTTCTCACCCCTTGCAATGGAGTTACTACTGTGTTTTTTGCTGCAGTCGTTGCAGAAAAACAAGCCATATTAAACCCATTTAGACCTTTCAGGATTCCTTTTGTGTATTCCTGGCAGGTGCATATGTAGGCATTTTCGTACATAAATGTACGCTTATGGCTTAAAATGCCTTTGTGAGTTGCACTCAATGTGTTTTGCCCATTAGACTATGGATGCACCTCTCTGGACTCCCTCTCATAAGGGTCTTACACTTGTGTTACAGTATCAAAGTCATCTGCTGGTCCTTGGACCTCGCTCGCCTCTAGAGGGCGCAGTTGCTGTACCCAAAGTCCTCCACAGCTAAGGAATGTCGGTGTCTTTGTGTGCTTCTTTGCTTCACGCTTTGTTTGATGTGGAGATTTACACTGGGAGTTCCTCTCAGCCTTTCCTTGGTACAGTGTATGGTAACTAAATGTAAATATTTCAATAAGGCTTGCCAAGAATTCTACTATTCATTAGAATGTCAAAAGAGTTGCTGATTAATGAGGCATGGTAATGGAGGAATGAGGGCAAAATCAACAAGCACTGCAATTTGGTCAATATGTTGGTGCGGATTGTAACCAAAAAAAGAAGAATGCAAGCCTTGTGTTGGTTGATTTTAAACATCTTGAAGGCTGGTCTCAATACCTTGTTACATTTCAGCTGATTTAATTATCTGAAAAGCACTGCCAAATTAAATAACACTATATTCTTACTCTTATTAAGCATTTACATAGCGTACAAACAATAGGTTTGTTGAGAGGCCCTGTCATTCAGGGTGAACATTGTGTATTTGTCAGGTGACTCTCTGTCACGCTTAATGAGTTATGGGTTTGGAGGGTGGGACCTGAGGTTTGCACCCACTCTGCTTACTTAACTTCTCATTCTGTTTGCATGACATTTGTCTGGGAAATATATATGTTTGTTAAGTAGCTGAGGGAAACGTGCTGTTGGGTGGCCAGCTAGCCAGATAGTGTAGTATTTCGGCATTTTGGATATATGGTTACTGCAGTGCTCTTATGAATTATTTTATAGGACAGATGTGGCATGTGTTGGTGAGTTTAGTGTTGTGGGAGCGGTGATACACAACCATGGATTGAGTCTATTCTGTGTTGGATCAGCATGTATGCAGCACTTTCCTCATGACACGTCACCGTAACTATTACTTACTATCACACCATATCGTGCATAGACGACAAAATGGCGGGCTTTCCCTTTGACCTTTTTAGAAAAGTGAGGCGAGAGGGCTGTACCCTGGTCACTTATGTATTTTCTCATTCAGTGCATATGCCCTTTGCCTAATAATATATATGTTCAGGCAGCTGATAGAAACATGTGCCTTTGGGTGTCTCTGTTGCCGGACATTTGCATATCTGAGCAACACTGGGCATATGCTCACTGTTCTGCCCTTATGAAAGTTGTGTAGTGTGTGTTAGTGATGAGTTGTGTTGTGGGAATGATGACTCTTGACTATGTGGTGTGCCTATGCTGTGTTGGGTGTGCGTGCATGCAGTATTCATTTACGTCACCTTCACGACTACTTTTGCACCATATCTTATGATGTACAAAAGGTTACATGTTGGGGTTTCCTGTCTGTCATCTACCTTGGTGTGTGATAAACATCTATGTGACGTTCACTAGTGGTCTGCAAACCACATAGTTCCACCTTCTCCAACGAAGAGATTCTGCCAATGTTATGCTGCTTGAAAAAAATTGCTCTGATGCTCGCCATGGTCGTATCTCGTCTGGATTACTGGTCTCTATACAGGCCTCCCTCTCAAAGCGCCAACAAGTACAAAACTATGCTGCTCAACACGTGTTTCGCTTAAAAGTTCTGGTTATGTTACTCCTGGTCTCAAATCTTTCTCCAGTCGCTCACTCTGTAGGAAATGGCTTCATTTAAAACACTCTGTATTGTTCACAAGGCATTACATACCTGTCTGGTGCATTAGGTGTGCTAAAAAAGGCGTGCTGTCACCCATCGATTCAGATACAAAAAATAATGGTGGCTCTGCCCTAATCTATCAGGACACCACCTTCTTGAACTACCCACCAACCTGAGACTTGACGAAGACTACTTCCAATTCAGAAAATCCTCAAAGACACACATGTCTACCATGGCATTCTGATAATTCCCTGTGCCGCTAACAGCATGTTCACCTGTCGAACGATTAAGGGAGGCCCTTAACACCCAGGCTTTGGACTTCTGCGCAATGTGACATCATTGTGATTTCTTTAGTGGACCTAACTGATTTTTGATTCTAAGGCCTATAGGTTAGCTCAACAACATTGTACATACTTCTAGTCCACCCCATGATGCTGCCACTTCCGAAGGCTATGAGGCCACCATTCTGGTGGGTAGCAGGGCTTAACATAAACCCCAAATAAAATAAATAAATAAACAAGAGAGGAAGTCTTACTTCAACAGAAGTATTTGAGGTTGAACTGAGCTGAACCTTTGAAGCCACTTGCAACCTATAACATAGGACGGAATAATCTGGGCAACCAGCTTTGTGGTATAGTTTCTACATTCCAGCACATCTACTTTGCCTAATAAATAAATCCATTCACTAAACATTAATGACGGTCAAAGATTTCTTTGACTCCATGGGCCATATGTACAAGGACTGGCGATAACAGTTTTCTTACCGCCGCGTACCGCTGAAAACTATCGCCATGTTAGCGACGTATTTACAAGACGTCGCTACATGGCGATAGCTTCAGGGATCGGCGGCGAAAACTGCCACTAACATTAGCGTGATGGCGATAGGAATTCCGGTGTTAGCGGGCGAAAACCAACGAAAGGCCCATTAGCGGCAAAAAAAACTCACGTTAGTCAGCCCAACGTGAGTTTTTTTTTGCCTCTATTGGAAAAAATAACCTATCAGTCGACCTCCAATAGAAAAATAGGCAAAAAAACAATGGAATGCAGAATGGAGCAGCCAGGGCCAAGTGCAGCACAGATCAACAACCCCCTTAAGCCCCCCAACATCCAGGATGATCAGGATGAGAGCCTGGATGCCTCACAGGACCTGCGTCTGGAGCCTGGATGCCTCGCTGGACCTGCGTCTGGAGCCTGGATGCCTCGCTGGACCTGCGTCTGGAGCCTGGATGCCTCGCTGGACCTGCGTCTGGAGCCTGGAGTGGGATGCGGGGGTGCTGTGGAGTCAATGAGCCATGGCGGTAGACATTGAGGCGCGGCGATCGCCCGTACCTGGTGGTGAAGTCTGGCAGGTCGTATGGAGACACGTTGCTGACCTGTATGAGAAGACCGCCTTGAGCCACTTGGAGATGTGAATGGTAGCGGCGCTCCTGCTCACCAACGTAGGGAGGTCTGCATCGCATACTACAATCCACCACTACACCGGGGTGCATGGAGGGGATTACCAACGGTGGGCGGCGCCTCTCTGCATAACAGAGGTTGGCGACAGCTTATACATATGGCGAGAAAAATATTGCCGCAAAACCGTTGGAAAAGTGCCGCTAAGGAGGCGTTAACTCCTTGTACATATGCCCCCATATTTCTTGTGACTTTTCTCCATGCAGTAAAGCACTGTCTAAACCTCCTTTGGATGTAAAGCCTTCTGTTTCATTAAAGCTGTTTTAAACATAACTATATGACAAGTTTGTCAATATTAAACCCAGACTTATTGGCTTTGCTAGTGTTTGTTTAAAAGCCAGTCAGTTCAGAAATCTGTTTCTCCTATAAATACTGCTCTAAATACCCTGTTTGAGCCAACACCAAATGATGCCACCCTTGACGAATACTGTAGCCTACTAAATGCATTGATATTGCACTACACAAATATGCAAAAACAAGTGAGCACCACTTAACTCTCGGTGAGCACCCTTCACTTATAAATATGCTTTTCTTTCCCCTTAGAACTTTAGTGAACCTAAATGTGACTGCAAGTATTCTTGTCTGTCAGTACTTTCTCTATGGAACCAGTACCATTCCCTACCCTACTCCATCAGCAGTATCCATCAAGCTTATAGTGTCGCACCATTGGCTCCTTCCATAATGGTATTCTCCACGTGTGCTACATACCCCATCACATTCTGACAAACTTGTAATGCCTAAGACCTGATCCATAAGTCTCATCAAAGGTAGCATATTCAGCGTCGCTACAGACAGATAGCAACACTGGTAGCTTAAGTTATGTTTAAACCTGTGACTTAGTGATGAAACAATAGCACCTAAAAGTCAAACAGCTGGCAACACTTTTAATACTTTCCTTCTCTGGTGTAACTTTCACACTTGATCGCAATAACCTGATGGGGCTGTCACAAGAGGGGGGGGGGCAAAGAGGGCAATTAAGCCACGGACCCCAGGGTTTCCGACCCGGGGCCTTAATATTTTGCAGATTCATATAGCGCAAACTCGACCGAAAGGTAATTAGAGCGCTTTACATGAGCACCAGTTACGTTGCACATATTTCTATTTTTTGTAGGCATGGGGAGATTACGTGATCTGCCCAGAACCACAGGATGTTGAGCCGACGCCGAGACTCAAACCTGGTTCCCCAGTTCCAAAGTCGGCAGCTCTGGCCGTTACGCCAGACCTCTTCTTTCTAGATCTGAAAATGAAAGGATCCTAGCTGCCTTCTTTACTACTGAGGCAGCTTACATGACCATACCACTAAATGGAGCAAGATGCCATGTCTCTCTTTCCCGGGACTACAATAATTTTATTTAAGCAGGTGTGTCCTTCGACCAGGCAAGGCCCTTTTGGACCCAGTTCTCGAGCGTGGGGGACCCCTGTCTCGCTTCCGGCGGAAGTCCACTGACGCTATCTCTCGCGCTCCCTCTTGCTCTCCCTCACTCTTTGCTCCCCTTTTTCTTGTGATTTGTTTGCTTTGTTTGGTTGTTATTGATATTGTTTGTTTGCCGTTATGTTGTTGCCTTGTCAGGTTCCTCTGATGCTGGTGTGTTTCTGCTTATCCGTCTCTTATTGACTTTTCTGCAGTTTTTATCTGCCTGTTTCGCTCGCCCTTACTTTTCACATCTTGCTCCTTTCTGTTTTTGACCTTTCTGCCTTTTTCTTTCATTCTCCTTTAACTTTTCTTACTAGTTTTTTAAACCTTACATTTCTGCTTTGGTTTTCTATTGCCACTTTGATTGTTTTTCCCTCTTTTCTTTGTTCTCAGCCCACCTTTGTGCCATGCTCGCTCTTGTTTCCTCCCTGGCTCCCCACACAGTCCTCACCTCTTTTCAAACCTCCCACCCTGCCATGCTCTCCCACTTCCTGTGCTGCCTCCCAGCCCCACCCACCGCCCCTGCTCGCCTCCCCCAAACGCAAAGGGTATAATTAAAGAGGAGTATAGGGTCTGGGCAAATTCGCGTCATTTACAATTGGAGGTACCCGGCCCTAGCTGCCCCTTTATGCCCAATCAGCAATATTACCTATCCTTTACAACGAAGAGCCAGATGCGTTTCCTTTTAACAAGATTCCGCCTTAGCACTCTGCACTTTTTGGTGGCGTTCCCCAAACAATCTGGGTGGATGGACAACCTTATTTCTTGCCCATGTGATAATAGAACTCCCCAGAGCCCCTTGCACTTTACTCTTTTTTGTGCACTTTATAAAGAACCAAGGAGTAGATTTTTGGTAGCCTTACTAATGAATATGCGCATATGCACATATATTGAGGGGTACAGATATCTGAAATCATTGATTAATCCTGTTATTTGCACTGCTGTCTTAAATTTTATTAAAACTGCAATGGGCATTAGGAAACGTTATGAAGTGCACTAATTGGGTGGGGGATGAAACGATTTGTTTTTATTGTCTTTTTGTCAAACTGATTTAAAATTCTATGGCCATTATTACATTAATGTATAAGTATGATTTTAGCTTACAAAGGAACTTTGATCTTTTTAATATTTATTAGAAAAAAATGTATCTTAAAATTGTATTGTTTGTTTGTAGAAACTTTTATGGCCGTGTGCCGAATAAAGTTAATTTTGATTGATTGATTGTTTTTCCCTCTTTTCTTTGTTCTCAGCCCACCTTTGTGCCTGCTCGCTCTTGTTTCCTCCCTGGCTCCCCACACAGTCCTCACCTCTTTTCAAACCTCCCACCCTGCCCTCCCACTTCCTGTGCTGCCTCCCAGCCCCACCCACCGCCCCTGCTCGCCTCCGCCAGACCACTGAATTGCAGATGCTCAAAGACGTGCGTAGCAGGTGGGATGCTGGCGTGCCAAAGGCATGCCACAGGCATACCTGTCTGCATCCAAGCCCTGCCCGCAGCCAGCGTAATGAACCCTGCTCCCCCCACCGCTACCTCATCATGACCCTCCGTGACCTCAACCTCAGTCACTGATCATCGTGCTGCTACTGCGCCACATCTCACTACAGCGAAGGGGCGTTCTCCTGCGCCACCTACAAGGTCTCCTGCACTCTCCCACATCCACTGCTCAGAACTCCAGTGCCAACAGCACTCAACACCCAACACACAAACATCCACACTCATCAGCCACCAACCACACTGCAAGCTCTGCATTCTCATGCATACTCCTCAACACACGCTCTTGTACCAAACACGTCACAATGATCTGGGACCTGCTACATGACCATGCACCAGACCTGTTGTTCCTCATGGAAACCTGGATGAACCTGACCACAGTCATGCCTCCTGGCTGCAAGATCACCAGACAGGATAGACTACTCAAGCACAGCAGTGGAATTGTCATCTTTTACAAGGACTCCATTAGCTGCATTGTCTCCTGGGACCAAAGCCCCAGCAACATGGAATGTCTATCCTTCAAGCTCCACATCACAGCCAATTTCACCCTAGCGGCACCCTCATCTACAGACCCCGGGGACACAGACCAACTTCGCCAACACCATTGCAGACTTCGTCGCACCGCTAATCCTTGATTTCTGGCTCTCATCTTCCTTGCAGATCTACATTTCCACCTGGAAGGTCGCACCAACTCAAACACAACCACTCTTCTCGAAAACCTGCAAAACCTTGGCCTCACCAAAAGCGTGAAAGAACACAAGCACTCTATCGGACATCTCCGGGCCTCTATATTCACCACTTTCAACAACATATCGGCTAACAAACCTGCGCTGGTCACCTTGATTGACTATGCCCTCATAAAATTTGCCATCCCTGGCCTGCACCAACACAGATCAACCACCGCCAAACCAGCACTTTGGGACTGGAACAAAATCTCAGGGGAAGACTGAACGACCAAAGTCATGAAACACCAACTCAAACACAGCAGAAGACTACTCGACTCCATCACACTCTTCAACAACTGCTCAAAAAGCCAGGTGCATACCCAACAACACTTGCCATCTCTACATCGATCTCTCTGCTACCATGCCAAGGCAAAGTCCTGGAGAAGCTGATCAATAAGCGGCTAACTAACCATCTCAATACACACCAACTCCTCGACACCCCAGAATCTGGATTCATACTAAACCACAGCAAAATTGCCCTTATTGCCGAAACTGATGACATCTCTATGATCCTGGACAGAGGAGACACAGCAGCCCTCATTGTCATGGGCCTCTCAGAAGCCTTCGACACTGTATCTCATCATATGCTCATCCGACGTCTACATGAGATTGGAATTAAAGGACCAGCACTCCAATTGATAGGCTCCTTCCTGACTAAAAGAATCCAATCCATCAGCCTAGTCCCCTAATGCTCCCAGTCTGCAACCTCATCTGCGGAGTACCACAAGATTAATCTCTCAGCCTGACCCTCTTCAACACATACAACTGACTCGAAAGCATCATCCTCACCCATGAGATCAATGTCCTATCTTATGCCGACGACACTTAGCTGATCTTGTCCCTCTCAGACAAAACCATCAATACGGGGACCAAATTTGCCATCTGCGTGACTGAAATCGCTGTTGGATGAACACATACTGTCTCAAACCGAACAAGGCTGAAGTCCTGATCGTCAGAAAGAACTTATCGCAGTGGAACTCCACCTGGTGGCACGCTAAACTCGGACCTACACCCTACCCCACCCGCCACACCAAAAACCTCAGAATTATCATTGACAGACACCTCACCCTTACCACTCAAGTCAACACTGTCATAGCCTCCTGCTTCCATATCCTGAAAATGCTAAGGAAAATCTTCAAATAACTCTCCACCAGCACCCGCAAAACCCTCTTGCAGGCCCTCGTCACCAGCAAGCTGGAACACACTTTACGACGGTATCACTTGGCAAAACTGAAGAAGAGTCAAGAGGGCTATGCATTGCCGCACTTTAAGCTTTTGCACCAGACCTTGCAAAAATGTCTGACAAGCCTGGAGACACATGACACTATTTGCTTTGACAGAAACCCCTGCTGCTTTAATGCTGCAGTATCGCCCTACAACAAGCCCCAATCAAACCAAGGCTGCTTGGTCCTGCCCGCCACTCTGGAACACTGCCATTGGCACCTGAGCTTCCTGAGTGACTGTAACTATTGGCTCCCCAGCATTGGGTGCAGTCATAGCCAGCTGCCTGCTTTGGTGTCATAGAGCATTGCTATCCTATCAGGGTGACGCTATTGGTTAGGAGGTCTCATCTCTTTGTCACGTGATCATACAAACTGCTGTGGTATTGTCCTCTGCAGCTATGTTGTGTGCTCCCTTTTTTCCCCATTTTGTATTTTTCTATATGTTGGTCATGGTCAAAGTCTGATGAGGAAAGATAAGTGTAGGTCCCCAAAAATGAATGATGAATGACCCCATCTGCAACCACTAGCTCAAATTAAGCACTGCTGGGTAGGAATTATGGATGGTGAGGACTTTACCACTCCTGGTAATTGCAAGATGTAACAAAGAATAACGTCTAAAGTCCTCAATTAACTTTGGCAGGTCAAACCTACTGGAAACTGCTAAGCAGGTGCAAAAGATTTTCTTTTGTGGGGCTCTGGGACTCACCTCTTTGCCCTCTCCCTAGAGGCCCCATGCAGAGCAAGCATCTAAATGTGTGCTATCTCTCGGTGGAGTCATAGATGTCAATGCAGGTAGCCAGAGGTAGCAGCTGCTGCCCATTAATTCACAGAACGCGTATAGACAATGAGGTCCACTGATTGGTAACTGGTCGCACCAAATGGAAATAAAAGAGCACCTTTTTTGGAAGGGGCAATCCAGTGTAGAGAAAAAAAACAGTTTTCCTTAGCCAGTTTGTTGCAGAGATGAAAACGCAAATAGGGATAGGAGTGAAGAGTCTTTATTGAAATGAGAGATAAATACAAGACCAGAAGTGCAACATGGAAAAATCTAAGACGTGAAACATACTTGCACCACCATCTCATATCTTTGTACCAATTCATGTTCCACACTTTCTTTTCATGAAGCGTAACAATACCTGTGGTTAATTTTTTGCACGTTTCTGCAGGTGGAGGGCACAAGCACTCACTTTTGGGGACCAGGACTTAGTTTTCTCCATCTAACTGTGAACCCACAATGCAGGAGAGAGAGAGAGGCAGAAAATGGAGAAAAAAGAAGAGAAAGTTAGAAAAACACTGACAAAGGGAGAATGAAGAAATGAAATTGAATTGAAGAATTTGACTGAGAGGCAGGAAGTGTAGGGTCGTGGAAGAAGAGGCATGAGCCTGAATTAAGACTAGGTAGTTTTGGTATTCTTGAACCACAGCATTCAACCGCATAGATGGTGGGCTCCTAAGAAAGATTTTCGGCCCGTGCACTTATCTTTTTACAAATTAAGCACTCAACAATAGTTGTTTAGTTCAAATAATCTTTATTGATTTTATTGCACTAAACATCAACATAAGAACAGTGGGAAACTCAAATAAGTAAGAGAGAGTGTGCTCATCATTGATAAACATATTGCATTAGGAACTTTGAGGTCATTAAGCACGAATAAGGGGGGTACAGAAAATAAGAGGGGAAGGGTAAAGTCTGTGCACAGGTCTACACTTAAGTAATGCCCTATATTCATGGGGGATATATATCCATCATATGCGTTAGTGTGGTAGATCAGCAGTGTAGGCTAATGAGTATAGAGGTATTAAATGGCATTTTCAGGTTGTACAAGGTATCGTCTTATTGTAATCTTATATGCACAGTGGAATAAATAGCCAACGCTTGGGTAGATATAGTTAAGGCAAGCAATGATCATCTTCTGTGCTGTTGTCCCACGCCCAACGCCTCCAGGAGGTCTCTCCTGAAACCAATCTACCTAAAGAAGAAAATACACTCATGCCTGGAGGCTTCGTCATTGTGTTTCTCCCACATTGACACAAGAACCCTAGCGAGGTGCGGCAAATATGTCAAGAAGCTTGAAGACCTACTCCGACCCCGCCCTGCAGCTCCCCACTCTGCCACCTTTTCTCAAAAACTGTTAATAGACTGCTTCACAGCGTGGCCCAGAAGTAGGGAATGGCGTGGCAAGGGTCTCTCTGGTAAAGCATAACACATCAAAAGGAAAAGTGGCTCCCCTTGCCGACCCCTCCATCACTCAAACGCCCAACAGGCATCTTACATAGGCCGAGCTCTGCGTATTGTAACCACCCCAGCACTCCTTGGGGAATTAACATGCGCACTTTGCAAATTATTTGTTATTCACTGTTTAAAGAAGATTGGGCAAGTCAGTGGATTTTAGACACTTAAATACAGATCACAACTACTCCTTCCTCACTCACTATTCAACTATATCTTTGGACATGGCAAATAATGGTCCTCTTTCTCATCTTTTTAATAACTGTTTTATTGTAAAATTGATATGGTTTTAAGTAACCAATCAGATGGTACAAAACCCTAAATGGTTTTATAGGGATTGCTCGCGATCCCTGCGACTTTTGAAGGTGGCATTGAAGCAATCACAAAGGGATGGGCAGCTGATAAGAAATTGTAGGGGGGCGTACAAGCAGGCATAAAAGGTGTGTAAATATAATTTACAGGAATTAGCCTGGAAGGAGCTTTGTCAAGCCAGTGAAATGGGGGACAGCGCTCTCTTCTGGCGCATTGTTAATAGGCCGTTTTGCTGGGGGCTCTGGTCCGCTTTTATGTCATCATATTTCATAGGAACAGTGGGTGGATCATTTTGAGGGCATTTAAAACCAGGGGGTTGATGGGAGGGTTAATATTCATGCTGCATCTGTGTCTGTTGGTAACAAAGTGGACTTCACGCTAGATGAAGTCACAAAAGGCATTTTAGCCCTGTCTAGCAACAAGGCCCCGGGCCTAGACAATATACCACCTGACCTGTTTAAAGGAAATATGGAGGTCTGGGCTCCATTTTTAATGCAGGTCTTGAATGCGGCTGTGCAGGAGGGGCCGTTACCCTCTTGGTCAACCTTGGTGATTGTCCCCATTTTTAAGAAGGGGGATAAGAGAACCCACAATGTTACCGTCCAATTTCTTTACTGGATTCTTACGTTAAGGTCTTTGGGAGGGTGATCTTAAACAGGCTGTGCGACTGGGCAGACGAAAATAAGATTCTGAGTGATGTCCAGTATATGGCTTTAGGGATGGGAGGTCGACTTCAGACCAATGTTTAAACCTCCACTTAATTATTAATAAGTATACAGTGGCTCGGTCTGAATCTTTACACCTGGCTTTATGGACTCGACGTCCGCTTTTGATAGAGTGAACCGAGCAAAACTCTGGGCTTTGCTCAGCGAGAGAGGGGTCGATCCCAGTGTCATGGCTTTTTTAGCTGATCTCCACTCAATGACCTCAGCCTCGGTGCGCTTTTCTCAAGGTGCTAAGTGCACTCGATCATTCGGGACGAGTTGTGGGGTTCAGCAGGGGTGCTTACTGGCCCCTTTTCTGTGAAAACTAACTAAACAATACGTTTTTAACATTTATAGTGAATACAAACGTTTGTGTAGTGTTCACTTGGATTTATCTGGGTGGAAGTATGGTTGAAAGATAATCTGGACCAGCTAGTCTTAAATTTCTGCATTATGCATAAACGAAGTGTATCTGGGGCTATGGGGGTTCAAAGTGAAGGGAAGTGATGCCAAGTGAGTCCCACATAGGTGTGTGTGGTGGAAGCCAAGGAGAAAGTTGCAGTGATGCGTTATCCACTCCTCTAAGAAATGTGAGCCATTCTAGCCACACATGAAATGAAACTATTTTGAAATTATTCAGAATCAGTTTGCATGCAAGGGTCAGCATTAAGTCCAATAAGGATTCATGTGCTGCTTGTTAGTTGAGGGTCTAGTTGATGAAGTAGAATGAGAATTACCAAGTGGGATTAATACCCAGACAGTTTTTTATAAATTTAAATATATTGTCACAAAATTCCTGCAGGATGGGACAATAAAACCCTGCGACCCCTGACCTTGACTGGTAGGTCGCTCCCCCACCACACAGCTCCGTCTGTGTGCCCTGCTGCTGCCCCTGATTGTGCTCGTTTTTTTCCTTTCTGTGCCCCCTTGCTGGCCCTGATTGTGCTCGTTTTTCCTTTCTGTGCCCCCTTGCTGCCCCTGATTGTGCTCGTTTTCTTTCCTTCCTGTGCCCCCTTGCTGCCCCTGATTGTGCTCGTTTTTCCTTTCTGTACCCCCTTGCTGCCCCTGATTGTGCTCGTTTTTTTTCCTTTCTGTGCCCTCTTGCTGCCCCTGATTGTGCTCGTTTTTCCTTTCTGTACCCCCTTGCTGCCCCTGATTGTGCTCGTTTTTCCTTTCTGTACCCCCTTGCTGCCCCTGATTGTGCTCGTTTTTTTTCCTTTCTGTGCCCCCTTGCTGCCCCTGATTGTGCTCGTTTTTCCTTTCTGTGCCCCCTTGCTGCCCCTGATTGTGCTCGTTTTCCCTTCTGTGCCTGTTTCCCGCCGCTGCGCTCCTGCGGCCCCGCCCCCTCACTGCCCATTCGCTGCCCCATTCCCTGCTCCTCCCTCCCACCTCCCCATTTATGGCGGCCGCTGCGCGGCCGGCGCGCCTAAGACAAGCCCGTCTGCGCCCGTCCGCGCCGTGACCGCGCCCAGCGCCAGACCCCCTGGTCCGGGCATCCCCCGCGCCCGCCACATCAACAGACGCCGATACGACGCCAGCACCCTCCACGCACTCAACCCCGGAAAAGATCACGCCTGCTACCAGGCCACCCCGAAGCGCACCCAAGGGCCCTTCACCTGCCGGAACTGCAGCTTCACCAGCACCCACCCCGCCAAACCACCGCCCAGGAAAGAACCCAACTACCTCAGATGCATCCTCCTCAACACCCGCTCCGCCCGCAAACACGCCATCGAACTCTGGGACCTTCTCGACTCAACCTCCCCAGACGTCGCATTCCTGACGGAGACCTGGCTGAATCCCGCTTCAGCCCCCGACATCGCCATTGCCATCCCGGACGGATACAAGATCACCCGCAGGGACCGCACCAACGGAGTCGGAGGAGGCATCGCCATCGTCCACAGGAACACCCTCAGAGTCTCAACCAACACCGACGACACCCTCAGCACCGCCGAACACATGCACTTCCAGATCCACACCGATCCCAACACCACCCTCAGAGGAACCCTCATCTACAGACCCCCGGACCCCGACCACAGTTCAGCGATTCCATCGCTGACTTCGTCAGCACACACGCCATCGCCTCCACGGACTACATCCTCCTCGGGGACCTGAACTTCCACCTCGAGAACAACAAGGACACCAACTCCACCACCCTGATCGACAACCTCGCCACCCTCGGACTCAGACAGCTCGTGACTACACCCACCCACGCCGCCGGCCACACGCTAGACTCCATCTTTTCCGCAAGCCCACACGTCTCCTTCAACCACACCTCCGAACCCCACTGGACTGACCACCACTGCATCCACTTCACCTACAGGAAGCCCACCACGCACCACCGCACCGAACAAATGCCTCGCCGCTGCTGGAGCAGAGTCACGGAAGACCAGCTAACCACAACCCTCGCCCTGAGCCCACCCGCCGAACCCTCCGACCCCGACACCGCCGCCCGCAACCTCAGACAGTGGATCGACGACTGCGCCAACACCCTCGCCCCGCTCAAGAATCCGCCCAACAGCCACACCAGCAAGAAAGCCACCTGGTTCACCGAAGACCTCCAGGCCTCCAAACGAACATGCCGAAAACTGGAGAAGATCTGGCTCCACGAACGGACAGCAGACAGCTACGCCGCCCACAAGAGCGCCACCCGCAGTCACCATCACCTCATCAGATCCGCCAAAAGGGCCTCACTCAAAGACCGCCTAGACAACAACGCACACAACAGCAAAGAGCTCTTCAACATCGTGAAGGAACTCTCCAACCCCAGCTCCAACACCAACGTCGCGAGACCTGTGCGACTCACTGGCCACCTTCTTCCACCGCAAAATCGCCGACATCCACGACAGCTTCAACACCACGACCGCCCCGGCAACCACCGAGACCACTGCCCCAACAACCACCAACCGCCTGCTCTCCTGGACCAACATCAACGACGAGGACACCAGAGAGATCATGAACACCATCCACTCCGGTTCACCGCTAGACCCGTGCCCTCACCACATCTTCAACAAAGCCAGTACAGCCATCGCGCCCCATCTCCGGAAAATAATCAACATCTCCTTCGAGACAGCAACCTTCCCGGAAAGCTGGAAGCACGCCGAGATCACCGCCTTACTCAAGAAACCCAAGGCAGACCCCAAGGACCTCAAGAACTTCCGACCCATCTCTCTGCTCCCGTTCCCCGCGAAGGTCACCGAGAAAATCGTCAACAAACAACTGACCCGCTACCTCGAGGAGAACAACATCCTGGACCCTTCCCAGTCCGGCTTCCGCAGCAACCACAGCACCGAAACCGCCCTCATCGCCGCCACCGATGACATCAGGACCCTGCTAGACAACGGAGAAACAGCAGCCCTCATCCTCCTGGACCTATCAGCCGCCTTCGACACGGTCTGCTACCACACACTACGAACACGCCTTCACGACGCCGGGATCCAAGAGAAGGCCCTGGACTGGACCACATCCTTCCTTTCCGGCAGAACACAAAGCATCCGCCTCGCCCCTTCCGATCCAAGGCCACCAAGATCATCTGCGGCGTACCCCAAGGCTCCTCCCTCAGCCCAACGCTGTTCAACATCTACATGGCACCCCTCGCCCACGTCGCCCGACAGCACAACCTCAACATCATCTCCTACGCCGACGACACCCAGCTGATCCTCTCCCTCACCAAAGACCCTCACACCGCCAAAGCCCACCTCCACGAAGGAATGAAGGCCGTCGCCGAATGGATGAGGACCAGCCGCCTGAAGCTGAACTCGGACAAGACGGAGGTCCTCATCCTTGGTTCCAACCCTTCAGCCTGGGACGACTCCTGGTGGCCAACATCACTGGGAACAGCCCCGCCACCCACCGACCACGTACGCAACCTAGGGGTCATCCTCGACCCCACCCTCTCCATGACTAAGCAGGTCAACGCCGTTTCCTCATCCTGCTTCAACATCCTCCGAATGCTCCGCAGGATCTTCAAGTGGATCCCCACCGAAACAAGAAAAACAGTCACCCAGGCCCTCGTCACCAGCAGGCTGGACTACGGAAACTCCCTCTACGCAGGAACGACGGCTAAGCTCCTGAGACGGCTGCAACGCATCCAGAACGCCTCTGCACGTCTTATCCTCGACATCCCCCGACGCAGCCACATCACACCCCACCTGAGAGACCTGCACTGGCTCCCTGTCAACAAGAGGATAACCTTCAAGCTCCTCACCCACGCACACAAAGCACTCCACAACTCCGGACCAGCCTACCTCAACAGACGACTCAGCTTCTACACCCCCACCCGCCAGCTCCGCTCGACCAGCCTCGCCCTCGCCACAGTCCCCCGCATCCGGAAAACGACCGGCGGCGGCAGATCCTTCTCCCACCTCGCCGCCAAGACCTGGAACACCCTCCCCACCAACCTCCGACAGACCCAAGACCTACTGGCCTTCAGAAGACTCCTCAAGACCTGGCTCTTCGATCAGTAGCAGCACCACCCCCCTCTTCCCCCAGCGCCTTGAGACCCTCGCGGGTATGTAGTGCGCTTTATAAGTGACATGATTGATTGATTGATAAAAGAGCATACGAGCCATATCACCCTTATGAACACCACAGTTCCAACATTTGGGGTCTTGTATAAGATTGAGCTTGTGCAGTGTTTCGGGGGTCCAGTAGCATCTATTAATAATCATGTATTTGGTTTGGGATCATGTCGGTGATACCTTATTTGTGACAGTGGATCTATAAATACGTTTCCAGTCAAACTGAATATGGCTTTTAGTCGGTTCTGCTTCCCAACTTTGCACATTTCAAGTGTGGGCTCTGTGGGGTTTAGGTAGAAGTTTATAGACTCTGAATACTATGTGTTCAGGTTTGCATAAGTTACCAATTAGTGTAGTTAGTGAGGGACTGTTGTTTAGTGATGGGTGCTTTGATATCTGGACTTTTAGTCTAAAAAATAAATAAAAGTCCAAATTATCCAGCCAAAAACACAACTGTAAAGTGGAGAAGGGAAGTGGTAAGCTGCCGTCAAAGATATGTTTAATCAAATTGATTCCTTTTTTGATCAATCAGGCCAGAGCATTGGGAGACCATCAATTTTAATTTTGGGGTTGAGCTATATGGATGCCAGGTTAGAGTTGCGAATTTTGGTTTTCGAAAGATAGTCTATTCTTAAATAGCCTCTTTAGTGTTATGCATAATATACTTGAAGTGAGGGAGGTGGAAATTGGCATTGTCAGGAATGCACTAATAGTCGTTTAAAAGTGCTTTCTCTAGAGCCGCCTACCTGGTTGATAGTCCGTTCCCTTGAGGAGCAAGTGGAAATTGGCATTGTCAGGAATGTACTAATAGTCGTTTAAAAGTGCTTTCTCTAGAGTCGCCTAACTGGTTGATAGTCCGTTCCCTTGAGGAGCAAGTTAGTGCCTTGTTTAAATAGATACGCAGTTTGGTAGTACCTAAAGTTGGGGAGACCTATGCCACCACTATCCTTAGAAAGCCTAATTTTTTTTAATGGAATTCTAAGTTTCTTGCCTTGCCATAGAAATGTATTAAAAGTATTGCTGATTATTGTTAGGAAATCTTCAGCTAGAGGCATAGGGAGCATACTAATAAGATAATTAACTAGGGGGATAATCTTCATTTTTAGTGACTGCTCTGCCACACCATGAAAGAAACATGGGTGACCAACCACCTAGGAGGTTATTAATCTTCTTAAATAAGGATTCTTTGATTGGTTCACCGGAGGGTGGTCCGACCCGGCCTACTGAACCTAACTAAGAGACATGGACCTCCCCGAAATCCAAGCTATTATGTATGGGTGCCCAATCCCTAGAGCACTGCCATCAGTAACTCGGGCGGTCCTCCTAGCCTGGCTCTCGGCCCTGCAATACACACATTGGGACAACAAATTGAGCCAGCAAACACCGCTTTGGCAGTGCGCATGGTTGAAAGAGGTGGTGGCACTAGAGGGCTTCAATGGTGGGATCACATTGGCATATTACAATTGGGCAACGTGTGGGTGGGAGATCACATACGGACCTTCCAGGACCTACAGGGGCGCTTCACCCTCCACGCCTCACAATTTTATAAATACCAACAGCTGCGACACACCCTCAATACCCACCTATCAAGAGGCACCACACTCCCTGAGTTCAGCCCACTAGAGGCGCAAGTTATGATGGGGAACCTGGGGAAGGGAGGAATATCACGACTATACCGCACCCTTACGAATAACAGCCCTGCAATGCTTGACCCACTCAGGCACCGGTGGGAGGGTTGGCTGGGCCCTCTGGAAGACGATGACTGGCGTGACGCCCTTATGGCCCCTACGACCATCACCACCTCCGCCAGACTCCGCCTCATCCAAATATACTACCTCTATACCACCTATTTCACCCCGGAACGCCTGCATAGAGCAGGCTTGCGCGACGCGTCGGCATGCCCCTGCTGCAGACAGCAATCAGCTGATTTTTACCACATGGTCTGGTCTTGTCCCCGTCTTACAAAATACTGGGATAAAATAGAATCAGAACTCACAAACGCCCTGGGTTGGCAGGTACCCCACAACCCCCTACACCTCCTCCTGGGAGATATGGATGGCCTAGACGGGTACCGAGCAGATAAATTATTCCTGCGGACGGCTACTATGGTGGCCAAACGCGATATCGCCAGGGCATGGACACAACCCGACTCCCCCAAACTAGCTAAGTGGCGTAGAGGGGTAGACTGGTGCGCTGCCCAACAGAAACCCTTGTTCGAGGCTAGGGGATGCCCAGCCAAACACCAAAAGATATGGGGAAATGGATCAACCAATTGGGATAGTGGGGTCTGCGTGCTTGTCTTTTCACCCTTCGACTGCTTGTTTTTGCAATGTGCCTAGATTGTTATGCATGTATGTATATTACTGTTACTGGCATACTCGACATGCCACTGACCACCGATTTAAGTGCTGTACTGTTACTTCCTTCTTTCTTTTTTCTGTTTTTCAAAAATCAATAAAGTTGATTATCAAACAAAATAAGGATTCTTTGTTGTACTTTATGGTAGTGATGAGGGCATTGGAAAATTCTATTCCTAAATATTGAATGCAGCCAGGCTGCCATGCTAAACCAGAGTCACCCAAGAGATCTTTATTTCCACAGTTATTGAGAACCTTAATGTCAGATTGGTCCTTATTGAGTGTATAGCCTGATACCTCAGAAAATTCTTGAATATTAGGGCAGCAATCGAGGAGGAGGCGTCATCAGTAGTAATTAAAATATCATCTGAATATGCGTAGGCGCCATCAGTAGTAATTAAAATATCATCTGCATATGCAGATATTTTCTAGTGTTATCGCCAAACAAAACACCCGTTATATCTTTGTTCTCCCTCAGATGATATAAGAATGGTTCTAATGGTAATCGAATTAGAGGGGGCAATAGAGGGTAGCCTTGTTTGGTTGCTTGTTTCAGGAAGAATGTGGTAGAGATAGCGCCCCCACTCTAACCTGAGCGAATGGTTTGTAGTAGAGTGCCATAATCATACGTATCAGGGACTCTCCAAGATTCCGCTTCTCAAGGGCCAAATTTAAATAGTTCCAATTAACTTTATCAAATGCTTCTTCTTCATCGAGTGTGATTACTACTGTGGGAGACTTTTCTAGTTTTGCTTTTTCAAGGCCGTGACAGAGTATTCTTGTGTTGTCGCTGGATAGTCTGTTCTCCAAGAAGCCAACTTCAGAAGGATGAATGAGCTTAGACATGTATTTTTGGAGCCTGGTGGACAGTATCATGTCATATCTTACAATCCAAATTAATCAGTGAGATTGGTCTGCAATTTTTGGAAGCAGGATATCCTTGCCCTCCTTGGGATCACGTTACTATAGCCTCCGCCAGGGTACCCTTGACTTGACCAGAATTGGTCAAGTGAGTGTAAAGTCTTAATAAAAGTGGGATAATTGTTGTGGAAAAGGATTTGAAAAACTGTGCATTATACCCATCCGGGCCTGCGGCTTTCCCATTTTAAATTTTTTAATAGCACATGCTATTTTCTCTTCAGTTATCGGGCTATTAATCGATTTAATTTCCTCCTTAGTTATTTTCGGTAATTTGCTTTATCTAGGTATATTTTACATTTCTTGTGATCCAGTGAGGTATTGTCTTCATAAAGGTTTTGGTAAAAGTCTTTAAAAACCTCTGCAATCCTTTTGGGAATAAGGCCTTTATCATCTTTGATGGCATTTATGGAATATTTTTGTAATCTATGGTTTAGGCATGATGCTAGGGTTTTGCCTGCTTCGTTGGATTCACATAATCTTAATTTCTTTTGTTTATGTTTATTGACCCATATACCTGTTCTTGTACTTTTGTTGTATTCATATTTTTCTTGATGATCTCATGTACAGTGTGATTATCTTTAGAGGCAATATGATGTTTTTCTAGTTCAATAATTTCTTTTTCTAATTTTAAGAGCTTACTGTTAGCTTCTTTATTCTTATTAGATCTAATTTTGAGAATCACACCTGTCACTGTTGCTTTTAGGGCTTCCCATCTGGTGATGTCAGAAGAATCATTTTCTTTATTGTCTTTAAGGAAGTTCTCTATTGATTCTTCGATAATTTGTTGGTTATTTTGGTGTACCTGGATTTCATCATTAAAGCTCCTCTGTGTTTGTTTTGGGTCTGGTGAGAGGTCAGTGATAGACATTGTTATACATGAATGGTCTGATATCACACTTGGTTCAATTGTTGTTTGGTCCACTTTCCTAATGGAATGCCCCAGGATTAGTGGGTAGCCAATGCGAGAATATGAGTTATGGGGAAATGAGTAAAAGGTCTAATCAGTTTCATCTGGGTTTTGCGTACTCCAAGCATCTATAAGATCGAATTTATTGCAAATAGTTTTAAGAGCTTTAAGAGTTTTATTAGGGCGGAATGAGCATTGTGAGTTCCTGTCTAAGGCAGGGTCGAATGGTAAATTTAAGTCACCTGCAAGGATGATTGTAACTGAGTCAGAGATTATTTTGAGTTGGGCAGAAAGCTCACTCCAAAAGGATGGGTCATCCTTTGTAGGTGCATAGACATTGACCACAAAGAACTCATTGCTTTTAGAGAGTTTTGAAATAATCCACCTCCCTTGTTTGTCGGAAAGGTTTGATACCATGTCTGTCTTTGACTTCCTAGTGTTCAGAGTTAAGACACCATTTTTCATTCCCACCGCGGCGGAGCACGCTACATCAGAGAATTGATTATTTCTGAGTGATTTAACCTGTGAGGAATCAACCTTGGTTTCTTGAAGAAGGCTAATATATCCCCAAAGTTTGTGTAAATAGTCAAAGATTTTCCTTCTTTTAATCGGGTGATTGATTCCTTTTACATTTAAGGATGCTATCTTAATATTTTGTGGAGAGTTTGTCATGAGTTGGTAAGTAAGATCCTGTGGCTCCTATGTGAGGGTTACTAGGTTTTGCTAAGCTAGTAGAGATTATGTAGCTAAGGACATCTTGTGCAATATGGAATGAGGTGGAATAGGAAGGATTAATACCAACGTAGGATTTGATGAAATTCCCAAGTGTATTTCCCAAGGTGTGCAGCTGTGCCCAGTGTAATGTGTGGATCATTCGATAAACAGTGTTCACTCGGGTGAAATGGAACGATTATAGACAAGGTAGAACAAAAAAGTAGAATGTTGCAAAACATAATCAGATAAGATAGCATTATCCAACAATACTCCACCGTTACTAAACCTGTCCAACCTCACCCCCCCCAAGTATACAAGAGGAATGGTAACAGGAGAAAGTAAACACTCCTCCAAGGAAACAGTAAGTCTAGATTAAAACAGAACGTAGTACATACATTTTCTCAATACAGGAGCACTCTCGTCTACACAATGTGAAGGAGATTTTAACACTGTAGTACTGTAATCGCAAATGCAATTAGTTAATGTAAATAATCATGCCGCACAATTTCCATATACTTATAATAAAAAATTGCCCACTTTATTTACTCTATATTTATTTTCCCTTTATTTACTTCTCTGTGGAAAGAACAAGAAGCCCAGGCGAAAGTATGGCCAAGATTCCCAATGTAAAATGGCCACCAAATGACCAATGTATCACGTGGATTCAGACATTGTTCTCCATATCCCATCCTGTCCTCCTTTGGATCACGGAGATTTCTAGAAAAGAGGCACCTGGAAATGTCTACCCTCATGGACACTGCTGCGACCACGACACTTTGGCGTGTGAGGCTCACAGTCCACGTCACCGTGCACACAGCTTTGTACATTGCCTCTGGTGATGCACACCAATGAAGTTCAGAGATGCTTTGTGGCGCAAGCCATGCTCGTGCCAGCCCAGGTCGCGTGCTGCTTCTTATCCATTCCTTTGTTACTTCCACTAAAAAAATAGACCGGTACAGTGAAAGTTTGGCAATTGACATACTTCCCCCTTAAAGGCATGAGACATACAATAACGTAGTGTGGCGAGAGCCTAGACGCACGTACGTATAGATAGGGTACATATTGGCTGAAGTAGAACTGAAGGAATGGTAGCTACGCTATCCTCAGCACAGCATGGAAAGTCACTAGCTCCAGCAAAAAGAAGAAGCTACAGGGTTGTTTAGGAAAAAGGATTATTCCAGAAATGTGACCATTCAAGCCAGGCTCTGTGGGCTCCTCAGGGTCAAGTGTTCACAACAGGATCATCCAGAGGTTCTGTCTTGAAAAATCTACACTCCAAATTATATACGTTCCAAGTGACATAGCATAGTCACTGCAAAGATATGTAATCATGGCATACTCTTTTTGCTTTCCAGGTATTGCCCTCACACCACACACCTAGTAATGCCATTATGTGCCCAGTATTCTGGCATCATATGTTTGGGAGATGCTCTTTTTGCCACTCCTTGACCACCTATTCCCTAAGGGATTCTACATTGGATTCTGGTGAATCGTGAAGGTGGTAGTAATGCATGCAGAATGTGCCACTGATCAAATACATAGCAGCCTGACATCCTTGGCTCTTCCCGCTACTGGTTGCTGAATATTTAATAAACATTCTAGTAGTGGGGGAATCGGAGAATACAGGGTCACAGAATGGTTAAGAAGTGTCCCACTTCAAATCTTCAAGTACCCAGCTGCCTGGCAGCCTTACCCCCTCACAAAGCATCTCATCAGCTAGTACACAGCTTATCAGCCCAATGCAAGGTCTCTGAATATTCCAGGTGCATACCCAGATTAGATTAGGAATGGAGGCTTCTAAATAGTTGAGGAGTTATTTTATCAAAAATTTAGCTTGAACGAAGGAGCCAGATGCAGGGCTTTGGGATGATTGCCTGATATGAGTAGAGGAAAAGGACATGCACAAGCAGGACAGGTTTCCATAGCAACCCCTGGACCCATACTGTCCACATTAGAAACAGGCAGTGCATTATCTTGCATATGAAGCAAACACGGATGAGTCTACTGACCCCAGCATAGCCAGCATATGGACACAGACTACAACCATTACAAAAAAATTCAATGGGCCTGGTTGACAAACTGCAGTTTGTAGTGTCCTAGACTGGTATGGAGTCGAGTACAGTGTCATAGGCTGGCATAGAGTGAAGTGGAGTGGTAAAGAGTGGAGTGGCATGTCGTAGAGTGGACTGGCATGTGGTACATTAGAGTGAAGTTGCATAGAGTGGAGTGGCATGTCATAGAGTACAGTGGAGTGTCGTGTCATAGAGTAGCATGGTGTTATGTGTCATTGGGGAGGTGTAGATTGGAATGGCGTACAGTGTAGTGGCATGTAGTAGAGTTGAGTGGCTTGTCTTAGAGTGGAGTGACGTGGAGTGCATAGAGTGAAGTGGTGTGTCGTAGAGTGGTGTGTCATACAGTGGAGTGGGATGTCATATTTTGAAGTGCAGTGACATGTACAGTGTCGTAGAGTGAGATAAAGTGGTGTACAGTGTAGGAGTAAACAGTGGAGTTTATTGTTGTAGAGTGCAGTGGTGTAGAGAGGAGTTGCGTGCTGTACAGTAGAGTGGAGTGGCATGCTGTGCAGTAGGGTGGAGTGACTTGTCATAGAAGTGTGTCGTACAATGCCGTATAGTGGAGTATATTGGCGTAGAATGGAGGAGCATATAGTGACGTAGAGTGGAGGTGCATCTCATGGAGTAGATTGGAGTTGCATGTCACAGAGTGGTGTGTTGTACACTGTTACAGTGGAGTGGCGTAGAGTAGAGTAGTGGAGTAGAGTGCAGTAGAGTTGAGTAGTGTGTCATAGAGTACAGTGTGAGTAAAGTAGTGTGTAGTGACATAGAGGAAGTTGCATAGGGTGTTGTACAGTGTAGTACAGTGTTTTAGAATGGCATGGAGTGCAGTAGAGTTTCATAGAGTGGAGGGGCATAGAATGGAGTGGCATACAGTAGAGTGGAATGGTGTACAGTGGAGTGGTGTGTCGTAGAGTAGAGTGGCATGTCGTACAGTGTCTTAGATTGGACAGCCGTAAAGTAGAATGGCGTATAGTTAGGCTGTTCGGTTTTAGGTTTAAACCTATAATAACTGATAAAACCCCACCGAGAGGGAAATAGCCCTCACCAGTGTAAACATATAAACACGGAAAAAAAACCTGCACAACCACAAACTAAATGCCATTCAAAGAAAGGAAAAGGAGAGTGAAAGAGTCATTTTTATTTCTTCCTGAAGGGGCCAATAAAATGTAACTTTGTTATATAAGGTAGCAGTAAGAAAGACTGGGCTAACATTATTCTGCTTGAGTTTTGTTGTTTAGGGATGCCACTAAAATATTGTTTCTTCTTCCTTTTTTCAGTTATGTGGTCTTTTGTCTAAAGATACAGGGGTTAGAAGCATGTTTTAGGTGTTGTTTATTTATTTTATAAACTGTGGAGAATCAGGAAATATCAAAATCATATTTGATTTTTGGCTACGTTTGAGTCTTTCACTGATAGAAAAATGTAGGTTTCATAAGAATCTTTCCCAATATGTACCATCACATTTACCCACAGAGAATGGGTAAAAACCCTTGATACATCAGCCCCCTTTTCAAGAGAGTCAGTATTGATAGTAGGTGAATTGCCAAACACCCCAGGCTTTAAACATTCAATGCAAGGTATAGTGACAGGTATATGTGAAAAGAGTGCAGTCACAAAGAATCTGGGATACTGGTGAAAACATGACACCAGACTTTTGGAAAACATGGAATGCACTGTCACTTGGAATGCTGCTGCAAACAGTTCTTACCAAGTTCAACAAAGATTGGAGTGGTATTGTTTGTATTTGGAGTGATTCAGCTACGTATATAAATAAAGTTGTGTGATGACCTGTCAAAATCGATACCTGAGCTGAAGTGCTTCCCTGTAAGAGATCTTTGCCACTTGTTAGATGGTATGCTGAAAGCATCTTTACAATCTTCAGAGTTAGTGAAGAATGCTATTGACTTTTTAGTCCATTCTGGTGCACTGTTTTGTTATGTGCGGAAACTAAAACGCAAATATTTCTTATTGTGTGGCATCAAAGAAAGAGTCATCCAAACTGTGTCACTTAGCTGGTGGTTCTCAGTCCTAGAGGCCATGAATGCTATATTATCCATGTGGCAACCGTTTACAGAACTTTTGCTGAGTGATGATGCCAAAGGCAAGAAATGTGAGGATCTTTGGTCACATATCGATAGTGATTTGAAAAAAGTACACTCTACTGCATTCTTAGATTTTTACAGGAAAGCATGACTGCTGTAGTGGACATAATAAAAAAACTAGAGTCTGAAAACACCCTTGTCTACCAAGTGTTCAGCATAATTGGTGTAGATGTGAAACATCTCCTTGAGAGTAGGCTGGGCGATAGTTTTAGTGACTTTGGCACTGCAACATGTTCCATGTTAGAGTGCTTGCCACTTGGTAAGCAAAGAAATGTTGAGAAGCAATTCAGGAACTTTTATTTTACAATGTATGAGAAATAGCCCTTCACCAACCATGGCATTTGAAGTCAATGAAGCCTCACTGTGGTACTCTGCACAAGTTATAGATCCCTTCCGTAAAGGGACATTTTCTCCGGAGTTTAAAAAGTGCTGCCTCATTTTTGACCGCTTCAATAACTCTGAAGGCATATGCGCCCAGTTCAATGCATATGTTGCAGAACCTGTCACAGAGAATCACAATCTTCAGGTGCACCAGTATTTGCAGGGAAAGCTATGTCAGTGGCCAGGGTTAGCAAATTGTGTACTGGCTATTTTGGCGTTGCCTGCCTCAAGTGCCAATGTTGAGAGGGCCTTTTGACAGATAAAAGTTTACATGGGAAGGAAAGAGCGAGCGTGCATGACCAAAGACTCACTGAAGAAGTGTTTTATGGTGTACTACGATAAGTTTGATTTGTAAAAATGTATTTGGACCTCATATACACTCTACGAACACTGTCTATATACCATGCACTATCAGCGCAGAAAGCAAGCAATAATAAAAGCAAAAAGTTCCATAAACACTGGAAAAACACTGTTTCTGTTGTTTTTAATGGCGTGAAAATGTGTAACCACTGATAACCACTGTTTTTTTAAGGTATTCAAATCACTTGAAAACACTGAAAAAACCCCACCAGAATTTACCAAAAATAGAAACTGAAAATAGGAAAGACTACGTATAGTGTAGTGGCATGTCATAGAGGGGAATGGTATGTCATACAGGGTATTGGCATGGAGTACGTAGAGTGGAATGGAGTGTCATTGAGTGGAATGGTGTGTCGTACAGTGGAGTGCCGTGTCATACAATGGAGTGCTGTGTTGTAGAGTGGAGTGGCATGTCATACACTATCGTAGAGTGAAGCAGAGTGGAGCGGTACATAGTGGAGTTGAGTGTTGTAGAATGCAGTGGCGTAGAGTGGAGTGGCATGTTGTACAATAGACTGGAGTGGCGTGTCTTACAATGTCGTATAGTGGAGTAGATTGGCGTAGAGTGGAGGGACATAGAATAGAGTGTTGTAGAGCAGAGTGGCGTAGAGTGCAGTGACATCTTGTGGAGTGGTGTGGCATAGAGTGGCTTGTTGTACACTGTGTTTCAATGGAGTGGTGTAGAGTGAATTAGTGTGGAGTAGAGTAGTGAAGTAGAGTGCGTTAGAGTTGAGTAGTGTGTTACAGAGTACTGTGGAGTAAAGTAGCATGTAGTTGCATGAACAGAGTTGCGTAGAGTGTTGTACAGTGGAGTACAGTGTCATAGACTGGCATAAAGTGGAGTAGAGTTTTGTAGAGTGGAGTGGCGTGTCATGGAGTGGCGTGTCATGGAGTGGCGTGCCGTGGAGTGGCGTGCCGTGGAGTGGCATGTCATGGAGTGCCGTGTCATGGAGTGCCGTGCCATAGGGTGTTGTGTTGTACAGTGTATTAAGATAGAGGAGCGCACAGTGGAGTGGCGTACAGTGGAATAGTGAAGTAGAGGGGAGAAGTGTGTCATAGATTACAGTGGAGTAAAGTGGCATGGAGTAGGATAGAGGAAGTTGGGTAGAGTGTCACAGAGTGGAGTACAGCGTTGTAGAGTGGCATTGAGTGGAGTAGAGTGGAGGGGTGTAGAGTGGAGTTGAGTGGCATAGAGTTTCATGATGTAGTGTATTGTGGCATACACTGTTGTGGTGTACAGTGTCATAGCGTAGAGTGGAGAGTGGAGTGGTGTAGAGTGGAGTGGCGTTGAGTGGAGAGGGGTAGAGTGGAGTTGCGTGAAGTGGGTGGTGTGTTGTTGAGTAGATTAGGATGGCCTAGAGTGTAGTGTAGTGGTGTGTCATCAATCAATCACAGAATTTGTAAAGCGCGCTACTTACCCGCGAGGGTCTCAAGGCGCTGGGGAGAAAAAAAGGGGGGAGGGTGCTGCTACTGGTCGAACAACCAGGTCTTGAGTAGCCTCCTGAAGGTCAGCAGGTCTTGGGTCTGTCGTAGGCTTAGTGGAAGGGTGTTCCAGGTCTTGGCGGCGAGGTGGGAGAAGGATCTGCCGCCGGTGGTAGTTCTTCGAATGCGAGGGACGGTGGCGAGGGAGAGGTCGGCGGAGCGGAGTTGGCGGTTGGGGACGTAGAAGAGGAGTCGTCTGTTGAGGTAGGCTGGGCCAGTCTTGTGGAGTGGCATGTCATCGAGTGTCTTAGAGTGGAGGGTGGAGGGGCATAAACTGGATTGCTGTAGATATCAGTGGCATGCTGTAGAGTGGAGTGGTGTGTCGTAAGGTGGAGTGGTATCTCGCAGAGTGGAGTGGGGTGGGGTGTCTTAGAGTGGAGTGAAGTCGCATCCAGTGCAGTGGCATATCGTGCATTGAAGTGGTTTATATTTTAGTGGGGTACAGTGGAGTGTCGTTCAGGGTTGTGTCTTCAAGTGTCATGGCATAGAGTGTCGCTGTGTAGAGTGGAGTGGCGTGGCATACATTGGATTGGTGTACAGTGCAGCAGTGTACAGTTAAGTGGCATGTTGTATAGTGCAGTGGCATGTCGTAGAGTGGAGTGGAGTGGATTTTAGTAGAGTGGAGTGGCGTAGAGAGGAGTGGCGTGTTATAGAGTGAAGTGTGGTATCGTACTGTGGAGTGTCATAGAGTGTCGTAGCATAGAGTAGAGTGGCAAACAGTGTTGCGGCATAGAGTGGAGTAGAGTGTTCTGGAGTGGAGTGGCATAGAGTGGAGTTGCATGTTGTACAGTGTGTTAGAGTGGAGTGACATATAGTGTCATAGAGTGGAATGGCATACAGTGGAGTATTGTAGCATAGTGGACTATAGTGCAGTAATGTGTTATGGTGTAGAGTGGAGTAAAGTGGCACGGATTGGCATAGAGTAAGTTTCAGAGAGTGCTGTAGACTGGAGTACAGTGTCATAGAATGGTGTGGAGTGCAGTAGAGTGTCACAGAGTGGCATAAAGTGTAGTAGAGTATCGTAAATTGAAGGACCGTGGAGAGTGGAGTAGAATGGCGTAGAGTGGCACAACATGGAGTGGAGTAGAGTGGAGTGGCATATTGTAGAGAGGAGTGACATGTAGTACAGAGGAGAGGCGTGCCATAGAGTGGCGTGAAGTTTCATAGAGTAGATTGTCATAAAGTGGAGTGGCGCGTCATAGAGTGGAGTACATTGGAGTAGAGTGGCATACAGTGGAGGTGCATAGAGTTGGGTAGAGTGTTGTTGAGTGGAGTAGAGTGTAGTGGCTTGTCATATAGTGGTGTTTCGTACAGTGTCTTAGAGTGGAGGGGTGTAAATTTGTGTGGCGTAGGGATGTTGTAGAGTGGAGTGGCATTGAGTGGAATGGCATGTCGTAGAATGAAGAGGCATGTGGTTGAGTGGAGTGCCGTCTGCTAGAGTGGAGTGGTGTGTCGCAGAATAGAGTGGCATGTCATAGACTGGAGTGGATTGTCGTAGAGTGGAGTGGCGTGTTGTACAGTGGCGTGGCTTAGGACGGAGTGGCATGGCATACATTAGAGTGCACAGGCCTGTCATAGAGTGGTGTATGGTACAGTGTCTTAGAGTGATAGGTCATAGAATGGAGTGGCAAAGATTGAACTGGGATGGCATCGACTAATGACATACAGTAGACTGGCATGTCGTGGAGTGGTGTGTGGTAGAATGGGGTGGCGTATCGTGGTGTGAAGTGGCGTGTCATAGAGTGGAGTGGTGTGGTGTGGTGTGGATTGTCACAGAGTGGAGAGGCATATTATAGCGTTGTGTGGCATGTGCTAGAGTGGAGTGGCGTGTCATAATGTGGAATGGCGGGTAGTGTCATAGTGTGGAGTGGACTGTTGTAGAGTAGAGTGCATGTCGTGCAGTGGAGTGCCATGTCATAGAGTGGAGTGGCGTGTCATAGAGTGGAGTGGAGCAGCGTTTTGTGTTGTAGAGTGTAGTTTAAACAGGAATGTAGATGATGGGGAGAAAAGGGTCCTTTTGGGTAGTAGTTCTAAATTGTTTCAGTAGTGTTAAAGTTATAAGTCACAAAAACATAGTTATTTTTGTGCCACGGTATACAACGGTAAATTAACGGTATACCACGGTACGTCACTATAACAAAACAGCATATGATTGCGTAATGAAAGCCCTTACAAAATTAAAAGTTAGCCATATTGTTTATATATAATAGTATTTCAACTTTTTATTATATATATATATATATATCTCAAAATACATATATAGATATATTTCTTTTTCACAGAGTGGCAGTAGCCACTCTGTGTGTGTGTGTGTGTGAGTGTGTATATATATATATATATATATATATATATATATTATATATATATATATATAAAATGCGTCAGGGTTGACGTTGTATATAAGGAAGTGATATGTAAAAAAACCGGGTCATGTGAAAAAGATCGCAAGATCGAAACGCGTCTGTTTCTTTGCCAATAAATACATTTGTGAACCAGAGACCGCATTGGTGTGGCTGTTTCCTCGACTTAATTGTCAAAAAACAGGATTACGATTGGATTTTATGAGTGGTGGCGACCGCTGCAACAGCCCCAACCCGCAAGGCGAGGCTTCCACAATACGCGCCTGCATTTGGAACTTAACCCGTTGGGAGAAGGGAAGCCTGCCGGTCACATCTACTAACTGAGGAAACAAATGAATTGGGAGAAAACTGGAACAACCCCGTGCCCGGAGACAACGAGGAACTGGGAAAACACTGGCTCCATGATCGGGAAAGAACAAGCGTTCTTGTTGTTTTGATGACACACGGGGGGCCGGCAACGCTTAGAAGGGAAATCTACCCGCAGTGACCAGGGTGCGCGAGCATTTATCTGAACCCAATGCGGTAATGCAAACATTATGGCAAATGAAATAATTAAGGAGCGAGAGGCATCAGCTCTTCGTATTTTTAAATCAAAGTCTGCTGTCAATGAGGAAAGCAATGCAGCTGCATCTAATACCAATGGTACAACTATTAATCTCAAACAAAGAGGAATAACACTAGAGAGAATGAGAAAAAAAGAAATCAGTCGGTGGTGGGAAGCCACCTCACTGCAAAATTACTTGGAGGTGGATAGGATCCCAAGAGGGTTGAGGATTTTTATCATTCCCACTTTGGCGAACCCAAGGCCAGAATTGCTGAAGGACTGGACTGAGAATACTAATGCATGCTCAAAAACAATGCTAAGAATCCTGATTAAGAATGCGTGGGTAGAGCATAGCGAATTAACAGCAAAAATGAAAACAATGATGGATGATTTTGATAAAGAAATGGATTAAGACGCTGTAAAGAAGATGCTCAAAGCCATTGATGAACGCCTCAAGACCCATAAAAAAGAAATAATACAGCGGAAACAACGCAAATTCCTCCGTGATGAACAGGATTATGCTGCAGGAAGGATTTTAACTTTCGCCAAGAAGTTTGATAAAGCCGGTCAGCAAATCACGAGGGAGAGAACACTGAGAGCCATTGACAAAAGAAGATCGGAATCAGGCACAGACCAGAGCTCGGACATGGGATACATAGAAGATTTGAGTAATAATAGTACACCTAAGATTTCTTTTTCCGAGGAACTGAGGATGTTTCAAAAGGAAAACAAACACTCCTTTCAGGGAAAACAAAGAGGAAGAGGCAGAGGAGCAAAGGCCAAAGCAAGAGAATACGTCAGCGAAGAAAAGCAAATCAACAGCGGCATGGGAACAAGAGGCCAAACGATGAAAAAGAAGTAATGGCAGTACAATCCAAAGAAGTTACGGTAATGAACCAGAAATTGAGACTCTGAAGCTGGGTCTCTCGTTCTGCCCAACAGCAGGAATTGACTATGCACAACTAAGAATTGACTTATATAAATTTGTTAGATAGCTTAAGTTGTATAAAATGCATGCATTGAGATCAGAAAGTAGCAGGGTAGGAAGAACATCCCAACCAGCATCTCTCCCAGACAACTTGACGATAGGGGACTTAGAAACGCTTCAAACACTACACAGCTTAGAAAGAACTGAAGAGGCGAGTACTACACTTGGTATCATTAGTGACCCCTTTGACCCGACTAACACTGAGTATATGAACCACAATTTTGGGATTGATACTGGTGGAACTGAGGCAACTACCTTCAGGGTACCATCCAGATCCATACCTCAACTACCAAAAGATAATATCAACGTATTCTCTGACACAGTTGCAAACAACATTTTAAAATTGAGCAGAGAGACCCCCAAACAGAGCAATCTAAACAGGACACAATGGAACCTCCTGACTAGTGTTCAGAGAGACCAAACGATAGTTATCAAGCCCTCTGATAAGGGGGGTAACATAGTCATTATGGACAGGGAGAACTATATAAGAGAGGGATTGAGACAGGTAAGAAACAGCACTTGTTACACCCGAACTGACAGAGAATACCTACGGAATGTAGTCTCTAACTACAAAGAGAGATTACTTTCCTGGCATGAACAACAATTGTTGAGTTGGGACGAATTTCAATTCCTAAAAAACAAGACACCCACCATCCCCACACTATACTTGTTACCCAAAGTCCACAAAGATGCCACCAATCCACCAGGGCATCCCATTGATTCCTCGAAAAATAGTGTCTTCGAGAACACCTCCATATTTTTGGATTATTTCCTTGCACCTTTTGCACACAATTTAGATTCTTACATTAGAGACACCAAAGATTTTATCCAGAAAAATAGCAATCTGTGCTGGAGAGAAGAATGCTGGCTCGTGTGTTTAGATGTAGAAAGTCTATACACGAGCATCAGACATCAGGATGGCATGAATGCTTGTAAACATTTCCTTAGAATGAGAAATGCTAAGATGCTACTACACACACAGATGATCATGGAAATGATTGAAACATGTTTAAAGGAGAATATCTTTCTCTTTGAGAACACACTATACAGACAAACACAGGGGACAGCCATGGGGACCTGCTTTGCCCCCAGCTACGCCAATCTGTTGGTGGGCTGGTGGGAGGAGCAGGTCCTTTGGAACCATGACCACAATAAATTCATAGATCATATCAGTGTGTGGCTCAGATACATTGACAACGTCTTCTTCGCTTGGGAAGGAAGTGAAGAAGACCTCAACAACTTTTTGACAGCTATTAACAGGAATGAAGTCAACTTAAAATTCACCATGAATTACAGCAGAGAAACGGTGGATTTTCTGGATCTTAGAGTAATTTTGAAAGATGGTACATTACAGACAGAACTTTTCAGGAAGAGCACTGCTGGGAACTCCATCCTTCATGCGGATAGCTGTCATCCTCCCAGCTTCCGCTAGAGTATACCCTTCAGTGAGTTTTTAAGAGCAAAAAGAAATAGCAGCACCAATGAAAGCTATAGAAGAACTAAACAGGAAATGACTGATCGTTTGATTGCGTGAAAATATCCTAGAAAGAGTCTGAATAGAGCAAGCACAAGAGCAGACGAGAAATCAAGGGACAATCTTTTACAAGACAAACCACAGACACAAAAAGACCCAGAGAATACACCGATAAGGTTTATCACCAAATTTATCAGTCAGGCGAGCAATTTACTTAGGATCCTGAAAAGCAGGTGGACAATTCTAACACACGACACCACCTTAAAACCTAAGATAGGAAAGACACCTAACATCACCTTTCAAAGGAATCTCTCTTTGAGGGATATGCTAGTACATAGCCATTTGAAAAGTAACACCCAAACATGGCTACAACAAAGCCGGGGTTTCAGAAAATGTGGGCACTGCAAGGCCTGCAAATACAGCAACAATGTCCAGGAAGTAAACCTAGAGAGGATCAGGAAAAAACATAGCATCACCAAACTGATAACATGTAAAACAGACTATGTAGTTTATGTAATCATCTGCCCTTGCGACAGATGGTACATAGGGTCTACCACATTCCCGGTACAGAAACGAATATTAGAGCATTGGCGAGCAATCACTAACTCAGATTTAAGCTTCAACACAGCACGACATTTCAGGGAGAACCATGATGGAGACTAGACTAAAGCCAAATTCTTTGGACTTGACACAGTAGCAAAACATCCCAGGGGAGGTAATAGAATTGCTGCACTACGCAGAATGGAATCGAGATACATATTACAAGCAGGTAGCCTCGCCCCTCATGGTATGAACCTTGACAAGGAACTGTACACGCATCTTTAAGTCAGGAGCTCCGATTTTTTAACCCGTACTGTTTATGATTTTATTGAGTTTGTATCAATATGAGAAATGTTTTTTTTTCCCTTAAGTTTATTATTGTTTTGTTGTTCCTCCTTACAATAATCGGACCATATGTATATATCTATTAAGCCTGGTTTGGAGTTTTTGCAAACTATATGAATATAATAACAAGTTCTCTGTCTTCATTACAGATGGAAGGAAGGCCTCCTTGCAAATTGTGCTGGAACTACCTCTGGAAGAGTAGAATGCGATCCCCATGTGGCAACACCTTTTGACCTTCACCTATGGTGAATTACAGTTGATACGTTATTTGGGTACTATAACCGTGAGTGTAGAGCCATCTTCATGTGTTTACATGCGAAAAATTGTTAGTGATTACAAACCAGCTAAGAAATACTGAGATAGGAGAGTTCATACAAGTAATTTGAACAATCCAAATCACATTTATTATAGTTTAAATGTATAGAATAATGGTCCGATTTGCAAAGTGATTTAAACCACAGTGTTTTACAACATACTGTCGATAAAGTTTTGTTGAAATGAGGAACAATCATGGAATGCTAAGTATTTTGTTTATGTCCGTTAGAAATGCGTCAGGATTGATGTTGTATATAAGGAAGTGATATGTAAAAAAACGGGTCATGGGAAAAAGTTCGTAAGATCGAAACGCGTCTGTTTCTTTGCCAATAAATACATTTGTGAACCAGAGACCGCGTTGGTGTGGCTGTTTCCTCTACTTAATTGTCGGATTACAATTGAGCACCGGCACATCCTCTCGATCTGGAGCAACGAGCCTGCTTGCGAAGTGTGGAGTTGGTATTGAAGATACAGCGCGTCGCCCCCTCAGAGGGACCAAATATCCACTGTGATCTTCCTTACCACAAGGGGCAGAGGTAGCAGCATTGGACTGCGAGATGGTGACAGTAGAGAAACTTACCAACGATGTCTCCTACGAAGTCTGCTCTGTGAGTTTTGTTACCGTAGCCAGCTAAGTTGGGACACCACATGGTGTACAGGAGCTAAATCACTGTATTTTGCCCCCGCAGCGGGTTATGCAAAACCCGGAATGGACAGCATTTGGGACCAGCGTATCCGAAAACCAGGGAGAGTGGGCGTAACATCATACTCCAATAGGAGTGGACTGCCATGAATATAATCAGGCCCCCAGGTGATAGGACATAGCGGAAGTGAAACAGGCACTGAAGAAAGCCGACAGGCTGAAACGCGTCCGCCCAGCGTTTCACAGATGAAGCAGTTCTACGTTGTGCGCTGATGTAATTGGCAATAAAAGTTTCTTTCCTCTCACTGAGCAAGTGTCGGCCCCCTCTTTGTGGAGAGTGGGATCGGACTTCCTGTTTTCTCGGTATACAAGCCCCGAGCACCGGCACGCCCTCTCGATCTGGAGCAACGCACCTGCTTGTGAAGTGTGGAGTTGGCATTGAAGATACAGCGCGTCGCCCCCCCAGAGGGACCAATCATCCACTGTGATTTTCATTACCGCTGGGGAGAGAGGTAGCAGCATTGGACTGCGAGATGGGTGACAGTAGAGAAACTTACCAACGATGTCTCCCATGAAGTCTGCTCTGTGAGTTTTGTTACCGTAGCCAGCTAAGTTGGGACACCACATGGTGTACGGGAGCTAAATCACTGTATTTTGCCCCCGCAGCGGGTTATGCAAAACACGGAATGGACAGCATTTGGGACCACTGTATCCGAAAACCAGGGAGAGTGGGCGTAACATCATACTCCAATAGGAGTAGACTGCCATGAATATAATCAGGCCCCCAGGTGATACGACATCGCGGAAGTGAAACAGGCACTGAAGAAAGCCGACAGGCTGAAACGCGTCTGCCCAGCGTTTCACAGATGAAGCAGTTCTACGTTGTGCGCTGATGTAATTGGCAATAAAAGTTTCTTTCCTCTCACTGAGCAAGTGTCGGCCCCCTCTTTGTGGAGAGTGGGATTGGACTTCATGTTTTCTCGGTATACAAGCCCCGAGCACTGGCATGCCCTCTCGATCTGTGGCAACACGCCTGCTTGTGAAGTGTGGAGTTGGTATTGAAGATACAGCGCGTCGCCCCCCCAGAGGGACCAAACATCCACTGTGATTTTCATTACCGCTGGGGAGAGAGGTAGCAGCATTGGACTGCGAGATGGTTACAGTAGAGAAACTTACCAACAATGTCTCCCACGAAGTCTGCTCTGTGAGTTTTGTTACAGTAGCCAGCTAAGTTGGGACACCACATGGTGTACGGGAGCTAGATCACTGTATTTTGCCCCCGCACCGGGTTATGCAAAACCCGGAATGGACAGCATTTGGGACCAGCGTATCCGAAAACCAGGGCGAGTGGGCGTAACATCATACTCCAATAGGAGTGGACTGCCATGAATATAATCAGGCCCCCAGGTGATACGACATCGCGGAAGTGAAACAGGCACTGAAGAAAGCCGACAGGCTGAAACGCGTCTGCCCAGCGTTTTACAGATGAAGCAGTTCTACGTTGTGCGCTGATGTAATTGGCAATAAAAGTTTCTTTCCTCTCACTGAGCAAGTGTCGGCCTCCTCTTTGTGGAGAGTGGGATTGGACTTCATGTTTTCTCGGTATACACGCCCCGAGCACTGGCACGCCCTCTCGATCTGGAGCAACGCGCCTGCTTGTGAAGTGTGGAGTTGGTATTGAAGATACAGCGCGTCGCCCCCCCCAGAGGGACCAAACATCCACTGTGATTTTCATTACCGCTGGGGAGAGAGGTAGCAGCATTGGACTGCGAAATGGTGACAGTAGAGAAACTTACCAACGATGTCTCCCACATTCATTTACTTCTTTCTTATGGAGTTCTGTTTTAAGTCTGTGTCTCCATTGTGTTCTATGGGAGGGTTTTGCAGAATTAGTTGTTGGCCATGTGTGGTGCTGGACTTATTTCTGCTCCTTTTTTGCAGTAGTAACTTAAATGTACACATTTTTCTCCACTCTGTTTCATGGGGGGGGGCATGTAAGTATACACTTTTGAATAACGTTACTCTTGTAAATGTGAATAGCCAAAAGTAGTAAAGTTACTCAAAAGTGTAAGAGTAAAGTTACATGTGTAACTTATTCACAAGTATAAGTTACCTTTGTGAATATCCCTGTAAAATTCTTATTATACTGGCCCTTTCACGACCCTCCTAGCTTGCTATTGCACCAGTCTACAGGAGCTGTACTGGCGCCTGAGTAGCAGCAGTGGGGTGCTATGCAATGGGAAGGTGGGAACGGTCTTACCATCAAGTGACTCCCTTTCTCATGTGTGTTTTCGTTAGGTTTGGCTGAGAGCTAGGCTCTGGTTAGTGAAGTCTACAAAAAGCAGTCCAAGTAAGGTGATTGGGCTTTTCTCCCTATGAAAGACGTGCCCACAGGGGTGTAGCTTGGTCAGTAAGATTGTGGGGGTGTGAGCTTCAGATTTTCCAACAATCACGCTGGCATATAATGTTAAAATACACTATAAGATAAGCAGGGTGATTGAGAGAGGCCTAAGGGGCAGTGGAAAGGGAGAGAAATGCAGATTGGTAGGGACACTAAGGGGCCGATTCCGATCTCGGCCGGTAGTGCTCCGAATCGGATTCGGATTCACCGGATCCGATTCGGAGCCCTGTTTCCCGACCGAATCGCACGTGGGTCCGGCCGAGCGAGTACGATGCAAGCACCCGCGAAATCGCCGACCGACTCGAACGCGGCCTCAACACGCTCCGACCGACTCGCATGGACACGACTCGCACCGCGCTATGGAGACGTTTCCCGGCCGGGTAAGTACGATGCGCGCCGCGAGCAGTCCGACCGACTCGCGCCGTCCGGCTCGAAAAAGCTGTCGGAGCCGGACTTTGGAGGTCCGCGTCGGATCCCCCTGTACGCGTAGGCGCGCAAGTCGCACACAGGGGGGACCCATGGGTCCCCCCTATGCATGTACGCCGCGATGCGCTTGGACGCGTACACGCTGTAGGGGGCGCCCTTGTCCGCCTCACACCCATTGAGTCAATGGGAGCCCGCGTACGCGTTGTACGACAGGCTCCCATTGACTTCAATGGGAGTCCGACCGACTCGAGTCTGATGGCATGCGTGCGCATCGTACTCGTTCGGTCGGACTGCTAGGGTCCGATTCGGTCGGAATTCTCTCCGGGTCCGGCTCGGTCGGAGAGATTTCCGGCCGGAATCGGAATCGGCCCCTAAGTGAGAGAAAACACAATATTTTGTAAAATAAACAACATTTTTTAGGAATTTTAAAACAGAGGGAATGAGAGTTTGTGTGCGTTTTTTTGTCTGTGTGTATGTAAAATATCCTGGTGAAAACCGACAGACACCTCACCATACTCGGCTGAAAGCACTTGTACCCAACTATTTATCAGAATCTACATTTATTAGGGGGGTATAACACCCCAAACACCCCCCTAAAGCTACAGCCCTGCGTGCCCATCATCTTGTGTGTGACCCATAAAGTGTGCCCAGCGTGGGATCTGTAAATGGTTTCTGCAGTGAGGAGCGAGGGGGAGTATTTTAGTTGTATGAAGGGTTCAGTGTGCCAGTTGTTCCATCTGGACGCAGAACTAACTGCGCTTCTGTTGATGCTTCAGATTGTCGAGGTAAGTAAATATGTCAGACAGCTGGACCTGACAGCTGAATTAATTGTGTGTGCTGAAGTGTAGAGAGCGTTATTAGCTCTATTTTCGAGGTACACAAATCCTGCAAACTGAGCAGAATTCTACCAAAAGATTGATTTCAAAGGCAAAGAAATTGTATAATTATTCTCACATACTGAGGGCATCGTGTTGGTTTCCAGCTGCCTCTCAGTTCAATTTTACCATTTACATGCACCCGCAAAATCTGCATGTCTCAAAAAAACACTCCAGAAAACACCTACTGCGTTCAAGTACATTAGTGCTTCTGCTAACCCTACCTACTTCATTGTAATTGGTTCTCTTCTATTATCCGAAAATTCCTTAATAGATATTTATTTAGTCAAGATTTTGTAAATGTTGCTGTTTCTTGATTCATGTTTTGAGCTATTATCTTTTGTCGAGTTTAGCTTTTTCAATAAGTTAGATGTTTGCACTTTTCAAAGTGTTATGCCACTCAGTTTAATATGCTTTCCGCTTTGTATGTATGCAAGTACATTGTGTGGGCCTAGGTGCTGAGAAACTGAGCGCCACAGGTGTCAATGAAGAGATATCAAAGTTAACAATAAGGGCATCTATTCAGTTGTTGTTCAGCAGTGGGTTCCAGGTGGTTTCTTGATGTGAACTTACGTTTTTCACAGATTCTGAAAATGAGTAAAGACAAAGCAAGTTAGATATATCAAGGGAAGTTATTCCAGGTCAGAGGTGTAAAGATGAAGTTGCTTTGTTTCCTGGCCTTGTTTCTAGACCCCTATTCCGGTAATGTCAAGGAATTGTGCATTGAGCTGGCCACCCGAAGGGGCGATGTGTTGGAGGTTAATGCCTGTATATGGTATGAAAAGTTTTGAAAGTGATCCAGACTTGCAGGGAGGCCAGTGAACTTTTCACAAGGCGAGGTCAATGATGTCTTACTACTTATTTCTTTCAAGGCACTTTTCAATGGGATCAGAGAGGAATCCAGAGTGCTAAAGAGCAGAGTTTTCCACTGTCCAGATAAGACACACCCAGTGCTTGTTTTATTGGGTGGATTCTGCATTGGGAAGTTATGGTTTCATTTTGTGAAGTAGGGTTAAATGGTACCATGCAAGTCAGATTTTGTTTACTATTTTTGTTCTGATAGAAAAGCTCCTGTAGAGGATGACTTGACATTGTTCAGGGGTTGCACTGAGAAACCCTCCATGTTCAACCTACTTGTTCTGATATTCATGTACTCTTTCTGTGTAAGTACAATAAACTGACTGCATGGAAGAAGACCAGGCAGATGGGTCCTGTTTTATTTAACAGGAAGCACACATCCTATGAATAAATTTATTGTTTCAATCAATAAACTTTTTTACAAAAGGCAGAGCATGGTGTGTCCGTCCACGCACCTTCTTCGATCATTGATAAAAACACCATTGTAGTATTTCATTTGGCAAATATTGAACTGTTACCCGAAGCGTAAAATTAAGAGTCCATAACATTTGATGTATATTCGCTGGTTTGTACCCGTGGTCAGCCTTTAGTCCTTGGCTTGATCCTTGCTTATAAGTTCTTTAAGCTGGCGTGCACATTTTGCTAGTCTGGCCAATTCCATGGCGATCTCCAAGTTAAAAAGAAGTTTCATTGCATCTGGACAGGTACGAGTGCCATATTTTAAAAGTAAAGGTTTTAATAAAGTGCAGCGTGCGTGGTTCAATCGGGGCAGATGCAAACTAGGTGAGCCAAAGACTCCTCGTACTGATGACACAGTCTGCAAGTGGTGACCGCCTCTAGAGATTTCCAGCGAATATTTATGTCTTTTATTGGCAAGACCATGAGTCTGACTAACAAAATTTGCTTTAGAATTTATGTGTTCAGATCTGAGTCAAAATAAGGCTGTCTCAATTTATCCTTATAGGAGCTGGCTAAGAGCCCGATATTGCTGCTGGAGGGCTCTATTAGCCTCATTTCTTCTCGCTTGGATAATAGTCTTACTTGTTTCCTTAAAATAGTTTTTAAAATTCCTGGTTGGTGAATGAAATCCCCCCAGTTGGACAAGTCAAGGTGCAGTTGAGTGCAGACAGTGGATAGGGTGTCAGCCCATGAATCTTTACCTTTCGTAAAAATTTCCTTTAGGGTTGCTTTCATTGTATTTGGGGGGGCTGCACATGCCCCTCGATAGTATTGAATGATCAATGCCCAGTGTTCGTAGGATTGTTTGTTTAATCCCCATTCCAGCCGTACTAAGGCATTCCGGGCATGGGCAGGTATCTGAAAAATCTGTTTAAATGCTCGGCAATTGGCAGATTCCATGGTGTTAATTAGTGCCGCGGGAAAGACTAGTTGCCAATAGGAAATTGAGGGAAGTAACTTGGCTTTTATAACCTTTCAGATGGGCTCAGTTGTCGGGCTGTGCAGTTTGGAGTTAAATTTAAAGAGGGCGTACGTCACCGCCTTAGCTTTTGATTCTATGGATGCAGTGTCTGCAGTGGGCTTGCCGTTGCTCATGATCCAAACCCCCAGATAGTTATATTTAGATGTTGTTGTTATTTTCAGGTTGCCCAATCTCCATTGATATTTGAGTTTGTTAGCATATTTTCCGAAGATCACTACCTTTGTGAAGCACACATCAGAAGAGAGCACAAATTGTTCGTTTTACAATGTACAAGTTTTAGGAAACACACTAGATAGTATTTCAGGAAATGAGTCTCCTATAAAAATCTGACTTTCAAGAATAGTTAGTGCAATAATGAACAGTGATGAAGTCTAGGACCATGATGAAAACTGGGCCGTAATAGGATGAGGTATTTACCGCACCTGATAAATACTGTTTCCGTGGATGAGGAATTTTCTGAGTACAGTTGAGACCATCTATTGCGAGTATTCTAAAGAAAAATGGAAATGACATTTGGAATTAGTGCATTCCAAACAAAGATTCATATGTGTCAGAATATACCAGGCATTTCCCCAAATAATTTCACAGATTTGAGCTTCCAACACTTACTGTAGAAAACCTGGGTGTGGTGGTGCTTGCCACACAACCTATAACTATGATCATCTGTGCAAATGGGTTTCTATAGGGATAGAAATTTAGCCCCATACTCAGAACCTAGGTCTATGTCTGCTATGGTGAAAATGTAGTATTGCCTTGAATCAATTTGTGTGATTATGATGGTAGAGTGGAGCTAGCCATGAGGAAAGAATCAGAATCATTGATAATAGAAAGGTTAGTCTAAGGCCATGGAAGGATGAGTTACTTGATCCCATGCCAAACAAATGTAAAGGAAATCTTTGGGTGAAGGGGGTGGTGAATGCCCTTGACTTAAACTTGTGTAAAGCTTTTGATACTGTGACACAAAAGTTGATCAGTCTTGGAATGAGGGCTATGTTGATAAATTAGGCTATGAGTTGGTTTAGTGATAGGTAGCCGAGTGCGGGTAAAATTAAGTCTACACTAAGGAAAAAGAAGTAACCAGTAACAAGTGGGGCAGAGGAGTCAGTTATCTACTAGTGTAGTGTTCTATTGTTTATCAGGGATATTATACGAAAGGGAGTAAGTAACGTATACATCACATTACAGTGCTTTGTATAAAGAACTATGCCACCTATATCTATAGATTCTCTTCCGAACTCGCAGGCCATAATTAGGCAGGAGAGTTGTAAGCAGAGGCACACACCATGCATTATTTCCTGGATGTTTGTACAACACTGCTTTTCCCAGATCTTGTCAACAGGTCCTAGGTAACAGCACTGCTTCCATGCCTATATGTTTGTGATACTGAAAACATGATTTGAGGTGTAACTTGGAGCAAGGGTGAGGCATGGAAGGATGGGGGGATGTTAATTACTATGAAACAACTGTTTTAAGTCTTCCGAGCTACTGGAATAGTAGGAACCATCTACTGTATGGAGCATTCTAGATGTTAGTATATGTTATGTAAATTTGTATGGCACATCTAATCACCAGTGAGAGAATCTAGGTGCTTGAGCAGGTGTGTAAGTGGGTGGGCCCTCAAAGTAGTTCTAAGAGCCAGGTCTTCAGCTTCTTGTGGAACTCCACAAGTGAGGAGGAGACTCTTATGTGTTGTGGGAGCGGTTCGATGTTTTTGGTGTGATGTATGAGAATTAACGACCTCCTGTTCTGCTCTTCTGAATCTGGGGGATGTGTGAGAGTGAGGCTGAGCATAGATGTCTGGTAGGCTGTTGAAAGTGTATGCGGTTGTTGAGGTCTGCTGGATCAGTGTTGTGTAAGGCTTTGTATGTGTATGTGAGGTGTTTGAATTGGCTGCATTTGTGAATGGAGAGCCTGTGGAGCTTTCTGAGGTGGGGTGAGTTTTGGGTGCGGCGTGGGAGGTTGAGTATAAATCTTGTGGAGGCATTCTAGATGGTCTGAAGTCTGTCTAGGAGCTGCTTGGAGATTCCGGTGTAGAGTGCATTGCCATAGTCGAACCTGCTAGTGATGAGTGCTTGTGTGATGGTATGTCTAGTGTTCTGTGACAGCCACTAGAAGATCTTTCGAAGCAGGCGTAGGATGTGGAAGCAGGCGGCACTCACTGTGTTGACTTGAACTGCCAGGTTAAGCTTATTGTCCATGATGATTCCCAGATTCCTAGCATTGTCTGTGGGTGTTGGTGTTGGTCCTAGCTTCCTCAGCCACCAGGTGGAGTCCTGTGGGGAGGTCTTGTTTCCAAAGATTAGTGCTTCCGTCTTGCCAGAGTTGAGCTTCAAGCAGGGCTGGCTTTAACACTGGTGGCGCCCTGTGTGACTATGTTTGTTGGCGCCCCCCCAGTGGCCACCTCTGCCACTGATTCCCTCACTAGCACCCTTTAACAGTGCCCCTCAAGTCTCCATAACCATTGTCTCTCAGATTCATTTAGTTCTATAGCACCACTCATACCAGTGTAAGGTGTTAGAGCACTTTACATCACACACACATTGCACAGAGACAATATGTGTGTAAATCAGTGTATTGGAAATGTTACATCAGACAGGACTACAAGGTGTAGTGGAGGAGTGATATGTCATCGATACTGGTAGGCAATATAGTTTAAGAGTACATATTCTGGAAAAGCAAAAAACTTAACACCATTGTTAGGGGTTCTCTTTAATAATAAGAATTGTTTTCTACCCAATATAAACCCTTTTGGGAAGATTAGGATAATGAAAGACTGTGCAAAAAACATATAGCTCTAACATATACCTTGCAGTTTGCATGCAGCTCTTTGATGACAGTTAATAGCTCAATGTTCTATATTAGGATTTTGACTTATAAACTACAAATAACAAAAAGAGCTCTTTTACAGAAGCAGTAACCCACTGACCTATTTACATTATATGCACTTTGTGATCTGCATGGTACACGTTCTTAGAAGCAGGCCTTTTAACCCTCTGCGCTGCCTTTCCATGAGTCAAAACTTCCACTAGACAAACCTCCGGTCTCTTTCCAGGAACACGATTATTCACCGGAGTTATCTTGACATTTTAATTGATGCCTGAAAATTGAATGCAGCAGCAGGTGCTTTTAAAATGTTAATATACTTGCAAAAATGATGCCCCCACCCCAAGTCAGCACCCGGTGCGGTGGCACCGATCGTACCGCCCTAGAGCCGGCCCTGGCTTCAAGCGGTTGGTACTCATCCATTCTGCTACCATGGTCATGCAGTTTGTAAAGTTGGTACTCTGGTGGTGATTGCCTTGTCCTTCAGAGAGAGGATAATTTGTGTGTCGTTGGCATAAGAACTGATATTGATGCCCTTGAATCAGATGATGTTGGCGAGTTGTGTCATGCAGACTTTGAACAACATTAGACTGAGGTACAGTCCTTGGGGGAATCCACAGATTAGTGTCTTGGTCTTCAAAGTGAAGGGTGGCTGTCTGACTCTTTGGGTTCTTCCCCTGAGGAAGGAACAGATCCAGTTGAATGCGGGTCCTTGGGTGACGATCTCGTTGAGTCTGAAGCATTACTGTCACTCCTGGATATAACACGACACATTCCTTCAGTCATCTCACCAAAGATCCCAATTCACTCATACACATCTATTCATGTTATTTCTACGTGTTTATTCCTTGAAAGGGTGGCTTCTTAGCACTATGCTATGCTGATCCAGATAGCACTGCCAGAAAGAAGGCAGGAGAAAAGGGAGAACAACTTGTACACAGACATGTTCAATACATATATTTGGTAATAACTGGTGCTGAGAGGTTAAGGGGATATCAGAATTCAGTGGAGTCTGATATTTCCTGTTTACCAGTTGAAGACCCTACCACAAAATTGCATATTAAGACTTTCATTGAGGTTATTGAAGTTGTTTTTGTACCTAAGTTGTGGGGGCAGTCAATTCAAAGTGGCTGCTCCTTCGCAGCTGAGCAATCCACTGACGAATTATTTTTGTAATCAATGATTCATGCATCATGATTCACTAATTTTGCTTTAGGCATGACCTACTTTGAAAGTTCTACCCTCCAACCACTTCATAACAATTATTGTTCCTGGGTACGAGTTCTCCTCATTCAGTGTTTAGAAAAGCGTGTTATTGTGCGCCACGTGGTTAAAGTGCTGGGGGTGCATGGCTTCGATGACGAGAAAGATGATGGCTTGAGCCTGCAGCTTCACTTCAGGGAGACAATAGAACAATCAGAAGTCTGCCTTCCTGGTGAAATTTTCAAGTGAAGGAGACAGTGCTGAATATATTTTCGAACCGTGGTACCCTTCATCACCTCATAAAGCCTCAATTCGAGACATCAGTAATAGCCACTGTTCGTGCCATATCTTCCCCGCGCAACTACCACCGGGGCCTGAGACTTGCCAGAGCATATAAAGGGTAATCATCATCAGGGACTTGGATAACACTGGACTCCTAACATAATACACAAGTAAGGATACCCACCCCTGCTAGCACCACACTTAAATAAATGTAAAGCTTCTGAAATTACTTACTACAAGTCACAGTGATTGTCGGAAACCAAGATGGCAGCCCCGTAATCACCGCGTGCTGAAATAACACAAGCTCCGGAGCTGCTGCCCTACAACTCTGCAAACTATTATCCATTACCGCACCGGCAGCAAAAATAATTGTCACTGTACCTGCAGCACGATATGACAGTCAGGGCTGAGTGCTGCAATAGGCACTGCTGAGACCCCACATCCAGGCCTAAGAGAACCCACGCCCCACACCACCTGTTATCCGTATGCAGCCGCCAAACTGCAGCAGTAAACAGCACCCAGAAGCTACACAGTGCTATATGCGGTTTATGAAACCAGCACACAATATCTAAGTACATGTAAACCCACCAAAGTGAACTTACTTGTGTGAGGCCGTCGCAGTAAAAAGCTGCTGTCAGTATAACAAAATGACGGTCCCATAACCACTAGATATCACACGTCTTACATACAACTGCTGTACTATACAATTACTGCCCTATACAGTATACTAAAACACAGCCTAACCACAAATTACCACCTCACTAAGGTCCTGTATGCACTATTCGAGCGTTTTGTGGTATTTAATAACTGTGAAATTACATCCACACTGGGGGTCTCTGCAATATCAGCCTCTAATACAAAATGGCTGTCATGACCCTCCCTAGCAAAACAATACATGCCGCCACATACCGTTGATTGCTGTTAATGGTTACCGTCCATCATTCTGGCGTCTGATTGTGCTCACCTTCTTACCAATATCACTCAGCGATGCTCTGGGCTAAGTATTGCAGTGACAGTTGGCACCGCTGAGGCCCCCGCATGGACCTCACAAAACGTGCATCCCTCTCCACCTATCTGTTGGCTGCAGCGTCCCACTGTAATGGGTGTGCAGCAAAAAGAAACATCCCGGAGCTACAAGCTACAAGCGGCGCGTGAAGCATTGATACTGTTCCCCTTCAGCCTAACAGCAATGCAAGTGTCCTAAAAGGAGTGTTCCACCAACAGGACTTTAAGTCATTCACTAATCTCCTACTAAAGGGGACAACCCTGTGATTTGTCATAGTCTCCTACCAATCTTCTGCTAGACCAATATATATAGACCAAGCTTCTGAGATAGACTTCTATCAATATTTTGTCACCTCCTTCAAGACCCTCAACACACACTGTGTACTGTGAGTGATCCTTGGGTATATCAAACCGCGAGACCACATCTCACCTGCCTTGAAAGCCCTGCATTGGTTACCCATTGCCAGAAGATCCACGTTCAAGCTACTTTGTATCACCCACAAAGCAATACATGGGATGGGACCGCTCTGCATCAGGAATAAAATCACCAAACACATTCAACAAAGGAACCTACGCTCTAAAGGGGCATCTCGCCTCAAAATCCCAAGATACAACAAAAAAACCATGGGTGGCACATCCTTCTCTGTTAAAGCAGCCAAACTATGGAACTCTTTACCCCCCAACATAAGATCCACCGACAACCACCTTATCTTCAGAAAACTACTCAAGAATTGGCTCTTCCCCACATAAGCACCATACGCAAACAGAAATTTACAGCATATTCCTCTGTTTATAAGCATTTATTTTCACTATAGATATGTACCTATCTTTGTGTATTGCTTTGTATAAACATGTAGAATAATTATGTTGTTGTAAATAAATAAATAAAAAATCATCTTTGGTCTACATGTACTTACTTCCATTGTGCATCTATGTACCTTCCATGTACTTGGATCTGTGTGTCTGTTACCTTTCTCCTGAAAAAGCATATCCAATGCACTACCCTATTTCTCATCCTGTACCTCTATCAATATCTTTAATCTATATATACTTACCTCCTTTATGCATCTATATACCTTCAATGTACTTATGGATCTATATATTTATCACTTTCTTCTAATTTAGCATTTCAAATGCACTACCCTATTTCTAAGCCTATACTTCTCTCAATGATCCTCTGGCCCAACCTTCTGACTCATCTCAAACTTCTTTCTACTACTCTTTCCAATGCACTACCCTATCTCTCACCCTATACATCTATCAATATATCCTCTACATCCACTCTCTCATTTATCCCAAACCCCATACCACTACTATGATCCCAAAATAACCCTTTCTAGACTCTCTCCTACTCTACCCTCCTTGCATCATCTGACACCCCTTTTACTATACCGATCCCCCAAAACAAACCTTTATAAACTCTCCCCTCTGACTCTTCCCCTCAAAAACCCCTTTTTACTCATCCAAAAGCCTCCTCCTACTGCTATGACCTAAAAAAAAAATAATAATAATAATCTCACTCTTCTGTCCCTCCACTATCCTTTTCAATCAAAATAACAGACTAACATGTTCACTTCTCAATTTCCATATTCCACTATACTAATTCACCACTAATCCTTTATGGGTTCCAAAGTAGCGTGCTACTCGCCAATGAAGCGTTTCAACACCCCATCAGGGTTACCAGCGCTATATAAATGCAAACCTTTTCCCTTTTCTACCCCTCCCCAAACCCTTCTCAATCCAAATAACTGACTAACATATCCACCACTCAAATTACTTTCATATTTCGCCATACTAATTCAACAGTAATCCTTATGGGTTCCAGAGTAGCGTGCTACTCGCCAATAAAGCGCTTCAAAACCCCATCAAGGGGTAGCAAGCGCTATATAAATACAAACCTCTTTCCCTCTTCTATCCCGCAACCTACCCTTCCCTATCCAAATAACTGAATAACATATCCACCACTCAAATTACTTCATACTTCACTATACTAATTTTCAACACTAATCCTTTATGGGTTCCGGAGTAGCGTCCTACTCGCCAGAAAAGCGCTTCAACACCCATCAGGGGTAACAGGTGCTACATGAATGCAAACCTTTCTTCCCTTTTATCCCTCCGCTACCCTTCTCACTCCAAATAACTGACTAATACCCACCACTCAAATTACTTTCATATTTCACCATACTAATTCAGCACTAATCCTTTATGGGTTTCCGGAGTCGCGTGCTTCAACACCCCATCAGGGGTAACAAGCGCTATATAAATACAAACCTTTTTTTTCACCTTTCTTTTCCCCTCTTCTATCCTTCTGCTATCCTTCCGAATCCAAATAACTGACTAACCTATCCACCACCTAAAACTTGCATGTTTCACTATACTAATTCAACACTAATCATCTATGGGTCCCGGAGTAGCGTGCTACTCGCCGAAAAAGCGCTTCAAAACCCCATCAAGGGGTAGCAAGCGCTATATAAATACAAACCTCTTTCCCTCTTCTATCCCGCAACCTACCCTTCCCTATCCAAATAACTGAATAACATATCCACCACTCAAATTACTTCATACTTCACTATACTAATTTTCAACACTAATCCTTTATGGGTTCCGGAGTAGCGTCCTACTCACCAGAAAAGCGCTTCAACACCCATCAGGGGTAACAGGTGCTACATGAATGCAAACCTTTCTTCCCTTTTATCCCTCCGCTACCCTTCTCACTCCAAATAACTGACTAATACCCACCACTCAAATTACTTTCATATTTCACCATACTAATTCAGCACTAATCCTTTATGGGTTTCCGGAGTAGCGTGCTTCAACACCCCATCAGGGGTAACAAGCGCTATATAAATACAAACCCTTTTTTTCACCTTTTTTTTCCCCTCTTCTATCCTTCTGCTATCCTTCCGAATCCAAATAACTGACTAACCTATCTACCACCTAAAACTTGCATGTTTCACTATACTAATTCAACACTAATCATCTATGGGTCCCGGAGTAGCGTGCTACTCGCCGAAAAAGTGCTTCGACGCCTCGTCAGGGGTAGTAAGCGCTATATAAATGCAATTACAATACAATACAATACAATATGCGCTAAATTTTCTGCCATTATGGAGGCAATCGCCCTAAGTGTATGAAATTAAATTAAATGAAAAAAACATTTATATAGTGCATGGATACCCGGGAGCATCCCAGCGCTGGGCAATACTAGGGAGAGGGAGCAGAAACTAGGGAAACAGAAATATCTTCAATTGTTTACGGAAGGCAAGATGGCTAGATTCCCTGCGAAGATACAGAGATACAGAGTTCCAGAGTTTGGCAGCGTTATACGAGAAACGCCGGCCTCTACTTCTGGCCTTCTTGATCCTAGGGACCTCAACCAAATGAAGCTCATCCGAGCGCAGTTTCCTGTTGGCCTTATAGGGGTGAATCATGGCAGAGTTTATCGGTGGCCCATTCCCTTGCAGGGATTTATGGACAATGCAAAGAGCCTTGAAGCTAATTCTTTCCTGCACCAGAAGCCAATGAAGGGAGTGTAGTGCAGGTTTTGCAGAATGGCGATTGGACACTCCCATCAGCAATCTGGCTGCACAGTTTTGTACGGTCTGGAGTTTCGTGACTACTGCAATTGGGGCACCCAGAAATAAAGCGTTTCCATAGTCTATCCTGGAAAGAATAAGCGATTGAACTAGTATTTTTTTGGCTTGAAAAGGGAGAAGAGAAAGCACTTTGCCGGCCATTCTGAGCAGGCCATAACAAGTGGCCGCCGTCTTCCTGGCCTGCACCCTGAAGGTCAAGTTCTGATCCACCCAGATGGCCAGGCTCTTTATCTCGGTCTTAGGGACCGGTATTGGGCCCATGCATGCTGGCCACATGGTGCTGGATTTAAAGCTTAAAGGATTGCCCAGGATCATGAGCTCAGTTTTTTCACCGTTAAGCTTAAGGTGAGACACACCCATCCACTTAGATACTTCCTCAAGGCATGAATAGAGGCCATTAGACCTCTGATCTGCTTGGTTCAGCGCTACAACCAATTGAGTATCATCAGCGTAGGTCACCATGTGGATCCCGAAGGGGGCTACAATAGCCGCCAGCGGGGCCATATAAACATTAAAAAGAGTCGGGCTCAATGATGAGCCCTGAGGGACTCCGCACAGTAGGGGGGTGGGTTTTGAAACAGTGTCCCCCTCGAAAACCTGGAAGAATCTTCCCTCCAGAAAGGAACACAGCCATTGCAACGCAGTACCAGTTACTCCTACGCTCCTGAGACGGTGAACCAAAATGCAATGGTTCACCGTGTCAAAAGCTGCGCTCAGGTCGAGGAGTATAATGGCCTGATTCTAGAATCTTTCTGCTTTCTTCCACCACGGCTAACAGAGCAGTTTCGGTGCTTTGTCGCTGGCGGAACCCTGTTTGGGAGGGATGAAGCAAGTTATGAGATTCAAGAAAACTAGAGAGAGTATGGTTTACATATTTCTCTGCGATCTTGCCGATTCCTGGAAGGAGGGAAATGGGGCGATAATTGCCCAGGTCCGCTGGATCCAGATTGGGTTTTTTTAATAGCGTTTTCACCATAGCCCCTTTCCAATTAGTGGGGACTATGCCTGTGGAAAGTGAGGCATTAATCAGGTCCGTGATGGTGGGGGCAATTAAAGGTGCTACCAGTTTCAGGATATTTAGAGGTGCTGGATCCCTGGGCGACCCACTTTTAACCGAGGACAGCAAAGTTAAAAGTGATTCCTGGGGTAGAGGTGGAATGGCCTCCAATAGGTGTTCAGTTATATGTGGACCCAAATCCATGTACTCGTTTGGGATATCGCATTCATCATCAGTTTGGGGTAGTAGTTTAAGAATATTCTGTACTTTGGTGATGAAGAACTCTGCCTGTTTATTGCAGCGTTGACCCGAGGTGTCAGGTACAACTGGCGGGGCGGGGGCTTTGAGTAGTTTTTTTATAATAATAAAAGTTTCTCTGGTAGAGTTGGCAGCCGACAAGATCTTTTCCTCGTAATAGGAGGCATGGGCTTTTTTATTTCTGCTTTATGAATGCCAATAGCCGCCCTATATTCCAACTTCTTGTTGGGTGAGAAATCTTTCCTCCAGCTTCTTTCCAATACCTTGCAACGTTGTTTTAACATGCGTAGTTCGGAGGAGAACCAAGGGGTTGCAATTTAGGTCGTACCAGCCTAGCCTCTGCGTTTTCTAACAAACATATTGCTAGCCTCAGCCTATTCCTCTAAACAGAACTCTAACACTGTACTGCAGAAAAGGTGAATAACTAATGCGATGAACTCTACACCAGGACCTCAGGTCCAATCAACACAACGCTCAGGTCCAATAAACACATCACTTCACCGTCGTGCTGCATTCATATATCATGGCAGGAAAGGAAAATAAAAGGAGCCTGAAAAGAGTCAGGAGACCCGCCGATCACAGATTAACAGGTCAAAAATAAAAGTGACATTAATGCAACAATAGAAATGAAATGATTTTTCAAAAACTGACAGATGTCTGTGGCCTAGCCAAGTCCACCAAAGACAACACTGATGCATTGCAGAATGAAATCTGCGCTATTGCCAGGACATCAGCAAATCAATACCAGAATTGCTGAAACCGAAAGTAGAATTAGTGACCTGGAAGACTCTGAAAGCAAACACATAAAACTATCTCTGCTTCAATAGTGCAACTCGATCACTATCTAAGGAGCTAGCGGACCTTGAGGACAGGAATAGATAGGGGAACCTCCGTATATTTGGAATCCCTGAAAGAGAAGAGGACTAAGCAGAATCCTGCATTCACTTTTTATAGAAATGGTTCACACAAAATACAGACATAACATTCGATAAAGGCTCAGAGGGCATAGAGTACCAAAACGGAAAACTCCCAACCAGATTCACCAACGCCCAATTGTATGTAAACCACTTCATTATCAACATATCAAGCAAATTCTCTCATTCATGAAAAAGCATAACCACATAGAGTGGAAGGGCAACAAGGTCTTCATCTCACAAGACTACTCTAAATCTACAGTTGAGACTACAATGGGCTTCCTTGCCCTATGACCCAGGCTGAAAGCGATGAACTGTCAGTTTTCTTTTGCAGGTCCTGCCAAATAGGGGGTAACAATATTGGGCACCTTACACATCTTCAATGATCACTCTGCCCTCAGGAAATTCCTGGATGAAAAAGACGAGGCAGACTTGGACACCTCCTCAAACTAGGTCTCCTCTTCAAGATACAAACATTAACGTTTTGCTTTGAACCCAGTGTTCCAAAAATACACTAACTCGCTCTACAGTATGGTAATTTAGGGTTACAGCTTATGATCAACTATTCTGTCACAGGGTCACACCCAGTTGCTGTAAGTAATCCTGATGTATAATTTTGGTGAATTAATTTACGCCAACTCACACACTAACTCACATCAGGTTAGTTGATGCCAACAAATAAAGTACAACACTATTATGTTTAAAACATCTGCATTTACGTATGTGATAGCAATAGGAATATGAAGCTTTTTCCAATTTGCACCATGACTCACTTCCTCAGTTACATTACTTTACATAGAACTTATGTATATCAATGTGAGGGGTAAACACTAAGGAGAAAGCAGCAAAGAAGAGATAACAGATGTTGCACATTTAAAGAAGTTCTGCCTTTGAATTGTTTTGCAAGGAAAGAACAGTGAGACGCAAATCATCTCTATCACATACAATCGTCTGGAAGAACCTTATGGTTGTTATGTACCGGGGTCTAACTGGTGGTATAGACCCGGGATGTGCCGCGTGGGCTGAGCGCAGCACCGAGCAGCAATGAAGTGACGCACACACTCCTCCGATCTGGTGGGGGGACTGCCACCGCACAGCCCCGCCCGTTTATTTATGTCCGTGGACACAACCAAACAGCTCGTGGCAGGACGGGGTGTGAAGGCAAACACCCCCGCGTCGCCTGCCATATTACATTCCTCCTTTATTATAATCAAAAATATTAAACAAAAACTAGCTTGAGGTAGAGTTAACTGGCATATGAGTGAAAAACATGTCACTGTGGTCAAAACTGGAATTAGTGCCCTCAGCATGTAAACACTCAATCATACAAACATTTCCCAATGAGGGGCAAGGCTTGTGCTCTGGTAAACAAACACATTATAAACAAAAAGATACTGGTGGCTGTTCACTTGGGTATCAGCTACTGGCGATGCTTTTCTGTCTAGTCCATCACATGGTCCTGGAACTGTTGTAACGGCCTCAGATTACACCGGAGGTTATTTGTTCTTGCACTGAGCACCTTAACTGCACTTTGCACTGTCCACACTGATTGTTCTACTCTGATATGATGATGTTGTGAGATTTCATAGCAAGCTGAAACAATATATTTTGGGGCCATTGTCTCATTTATTGATTCACTATCATACCTACTGTGGAATTGGTATAATTCGTGTGATAGATCTGTGGTTTAATTGTTGCCCACAAGACCATTGTTCTTGTAATGGATATCACTGTGAAGGCACCAGAGGGAACGGAATAGTTGTTGGCGTTTGATGGGTATGGTGGAATTTTATTTGTTCATAAGTAGTTGCTCAGATATGACAGTGACTATCACAATATTGTTGAAGTTCGTGTAGTAGTTAGCATGCAAAGTGGACTATGAGCACATTTAGAAGATAATCGGGGAAGCATTACAATGATATAATTAGAAAATATTTAATAACAAATTAATAACAGATTGTTACATTATTTTTTTAATTCAAAACAGCCTGTTAAATATTTGCTAATTAAATAATAAAAATATACTAAAGTTTGTATTTATTGTTATTCATATTTAACTATTTTAAATAATTACATTTAATTTAACATAATTTTCTCTGGAGTTTTATTTTGAGTCCAAACCTCCATTTTTTTCTATGGAAGCGTGTTGCAGTACCAGTGGTAGTGCTGGACTTACTACAAAAGTGTAAGTTACTCCCAAAGTGCAGTTGTGAATACCAAAAAGTAGTAAACTTACTCAAAACTATAAACTTGCCCAAAAGTGTAAGTTACCTTTGAGAATCATGCACTAAGCGATAAACTTCCTTTTTCAAGTTTAATTTGATCAAGTTAACAACTCAATTGTACCTTTTGAACTGTTTGGCAACTTTCACAGTTCTCTAACATGCCTACAGTCAGAAAATGTATGCTATCTGCTGTCACAGTCTTGGCGCCTGGTTTTGGTTTCTTATGCTACCTCTCAGTTTCAACGGCCTAGTTTTCACAGACTTATTCTGACAGAGATAAAGACGACTTTCCATTAGCCACAAGGATGCTGACACAGGAAAACATCTAGCAGTTAATGCCTTCCAGATGAGCCTTAAAGAGGAAAAAAGACCATTGGGCAAAAATTTCCCAAAACAGTCGACGAGGGCTCTAGAAAGCTGAAATGGCTTAACTCCAGAAGACCCCAAGTGGTGAGCTGGCATTAAGCTGGACAATTGGAAGCTGGAGTCACCTCTTTGAACAATGATACAGAAAATGCAAGGCGGGGAGTAGAAGACTACTGGAATGAAAAAGACTAAAGGAAGGGGGAACAGTCAAAGGGTGAGGAAGAAATCCTGGAGCAAGAAATGACGAACAACTACTCGAAACGCTGTGATGCAAATTGTAGAAAAAGTCACCTCCTTTTATAGGTCACGAAACAGGAAGTTGTGTCTTCTCCATATTGATTTGGGAAAGACTTTCAGTAACTTTTAGATCAACGACCATCTTAAGTTGAGACAGATATTACCTTCTCCAATGACCTCATTAAGGAACCCTGGGAAGGAGCAGGCAAAGCAGGCCCATAGAGTAGTGCGCGTTGTCGGCAAAAAGGCCTCTACAGAGAAGAATGTCGCAAAGAAGGACTGAACTTGTGCATCAACCGCTGCCAGGGAAATCATAAAGCTGAATGTGGTGATCTACAGTGCAAACTAAGACACTCTCTGTAGGATAGGGGGCTGGATGGGGCTGGATGGCTGCTGAATTGGGAAATGCCACAGCGGCATGACAGTATGCCCCCCACCAGAAGTTCTGGGTTTATCTGGAAATTATCTGATGAATAAACGTGTCAGCACATTACATGAACAGAAGCAGCATCTTCACAGGATCTTTCACTAGGCAGATCGCCTTTCCAAGGAACCAAAAACTGCAGCTTCTTTCTAAAGATATGAGAATCACAAATTTCTTGTACTTCAAATTCTGGCACATTGTTCACCAAGACTCGTGGAAGCAAAGAAAAAACACATTGAATAGGATCATATTAAATGATTTCAGTTGGGACTAATTCAATGGCAGGTGAAGTTTCACAGCCACTGGAATAATTACTTGAATGTACCATAGAACCGAGGGTTTACATTAATTGAAAGGAAGATGAGAAGGGAGAAACTTGGAAGACCAGATGTTACATCCAATCTTATAGGAAGGAGAAGGATTGTTATGGACATTGGCATAATACTTTATCCTCTCTTTGGAATCTTGAAGGTTATATTGAATTTTGCATCTTGCAATTTGCAACTGTTTGATGAAACTGGCAGCAGCAGAACCATATTTACACCTTTCAACCCAGGAGGAAAAGTTCTAGGGTGAAGACCTTGAAGTAAAAAGAATAGAGAGGTTTGGGTAGCACTGTGACTAGAGGTGTTGTAGGAAAATCCATCCTGAGCTATGATTGAAGACCAATCATTTTGGGGTTACAAAAGCATCGAAGATATTGCTCCTACCCTTGGTTTAGTCGCTCATTCTGACCGATAGTCTAGAAAGAAGACAGCACTATTTCAATCTGTAGAAAACTGCACAAGGATTTCCAAAAATGAGATTTATACTGTGGACCTCAATCAGAAATAATAATGTGGTGCAATACATGTAATCAAACATTTTCTTCCAAGACAAATTGTCCCGAAGTCTGAGCAGAAGATAATCTTTTTGATAAATGAGACATTTTGGAGAAAGAATCAATGTTAACCGTAATAACCGGGTTCCCCGTAAATGGAGGTAAGGCCACGATGAAATCAGTGGAGGTAGTTTGGCAAGGCTCCAGTGGTACTGCTAACTGTTGAAGGAATCCAAATAGGTGAGAATGTGGCATCATTTCCTGGTTATAGACTAAACAAGAATTAACATAATCTTCAGTGGCTTCTCGCACGGACAGTCACCAAAGAAAACATAGAAGTATACGTTCTAAAGTTGATTTAACACCTCTGTGACTATCAACTTTTGAGTCATCAGACATCTTCAAAACCTCAATCCTTAGTTCTTTTGAAGGAAAGCATAGGGCCTTCCTTTTGAAGTTTAGATTAACTTGTGTATAAACCTTCCCTTGAACGGCTTCCCATTCTTCCTTTGAGACTTTGGAATATCCAGCTTGAACCATCTTGAGGAAAGATTATACCACCCCATAATCCTTTTTGGAGGAATAACATTCTGCACCTAGGCAGGTGGAGACGCAGTGTATCTAGTGGAAAGACCATCAGCAAAGATATTTCATGACCCAGGAATATGAATAATAGAAAAATTGTAGTGATTGAAAAAGTTGGCCCAATGTGTCTGTTGACTGTACCTGCACTGCATGTCCCTGAGGCATTGGAAAGTACAGGGATTCATTAAAATCTCAATGGGATCTTGAACTGCCAACAATAAATGTCTCCACTCAGAACAGGGCAATTTCACAGCCAGAAGTCCTCTTTCAGAACTGAATAGTTTCTTTCAGAATCCGACAGAATATGTGACAGATAAAAAATGGGGTGTTCCAAACCATTGTTATTTGGACCTGCAAGAGAACTGCACAGATAGCGTTTTCTGAGGCATTCATCTCAACAGTAAACTTTTTGGTGGGGTTAGTATGCTGCGAAGTTGGAGCTTGAGTAAAAGCTTGTTTTAGACCCCCAAAGAGTTCATCAACTAAGAATTCCCACCGGGAATCTAAACTGCGCATGTCTTTTTATAATAATCAGATGATTTCACTGATTAGATGAGTGAAGTCACCAACAAACTGTCAAGATGGACGGATACTCCACAGGATCCAGGTGATGCTCAAAAAGGGGTCCACCTCTCAATATCCCCAATTCTGACTCTAGCGGCACAGAATGTTGGGGTGATTAAGTGAGGGAAAGGAAGGGGTAGGAACAGCAGGGAAGGGAGACCTGAAAGCATAAAACACAGTGGTTAGACACTACTAGACTTTCTACTACACTCAATTACTCTCACTAAGTAAGTAATACCTGAAAAAGACGGTTTCCACCCTTTACGTTCTTTAGCAATTCACTATCCTCAGCAATGATACCGCTCACCACTTAAGAAGGATACACCTACAACGCAAATACACGATTATTACTGCATTCAGTACACCTTCGGTTCCCTGTAAAACCACCTCCCTTAGACTAACATACATACCCTTTCTGTCGAATTTCCCCACAAAGAAAAGCAGGATTCAATAGCCCCAAAGGAAAGGAAGTGTGACCTCACACTATGAAAAGGAAATGAAAAGGATTGCAACAGAAGCAAAACTTCTCAAAGGTTCTGGAGGCAAGGGAAATGCAGAAGGTAAGCTTATAGCTTGTTACTGTCCATAGTATACAGTTTCACATCTCCTGATTAGCCGGGAAATGTCAGTTCCATGTTCCAGAATCTTTCAAATGTCATACTCCTCAGAAAAGCCAACTAAGAAACATAAACAAAACTCAGCGCGTTTTGAATAAACAGTACCTCATTGTTGTGGTCACAGTTTAACGGAGTCTCCAGAAGAAACCACTCGATCCCGAGCAGCTCAATTTCCCCAACAGCCGCTGGAGTATCCTTGGCTATTTAGCAGAGTGAAGTAAAAGAAAACAAAAATCTCTCTCGAGCGTCCCGACATCCGAAATGACACTCTGAGGAATAGCCAAACAATTCACTCCGGTCTGAATCCTGACCGCGAGTCTGCCATCAAGAAACGACCCACCTACTAAGCACAGCAGGCAGTCGGAAAGAACACAGCGAACCGCTGTGAAAGGCCGACGGAAACCCCGATCAGCCTCTGGTGTTAGTCTCCATGTGAAACACCGTCCGTGTCTCACAGTAAGAATTACGCACGTACGTGTACGTGCGTGCTGTCCTCAAATACCCGGAAGCCCTTCCTCCTCAGGCCCCCTGGGACATGTAGTTCCTGCACCACCACTGGACTGTGGCACTCGGCAGGCGCAAGGGTCAGACCCTGACAGTACGCCTTCCTCCCCAGCGCCTCCTAGAACCAGGCTTACCAGGGCAGCGAGCGTGATAACTGTGGACCGCACGAGGTGCATGCACATTACTGCTTGGTTCCCAGGAATCATCTTCAGAAGAATACCCCTTCCAGGAAATGAGATACCACAAACGCCCCTGACGATACTTGGAGTCCACCACTCTGCGCACTTCATATTCCAACTGGCCATCTCGTAGCACCGGAGGTGCCGTCTTGCGACGAGCTCCTTTCGCTGGTTTTAGTAGACTGACATGAAACACCGGATGAATCCTCAGGGAAGCGGGCAGCTTAAGCTTATATGCAACTGGGTTGATCCTACGTAGCACTGTATACGGCCCTTTGTATCTGGGATGAAAGACACTGCGTATCTTAAATCGAAGATATCTCGTGGACAACCATACTCGATCTCCTGACTGAAAGCTTGGTTCTTCACTGCGATGCTTGTCCTCCCACTTCTTGTAGGACTGTTTCGCCTGTTCCAAACTGGCCTGGATTTTCTTATGCACGGTGTGTATCTTTTTGATGTGTTGCATCACCGTAGGCTGAGTAACCACTTCGCCAGGGATAGACACAGGCAACACTTTAGCATGAAACCCGTTATTGGCTCTAAAGGGTGTCTCCTTGATAGAACTGTGCCATGAGTTGTTGTATGCCAATTCGGCCAACCACAAAAGGGATACCCAGGAGTCGTGCGCTTCCTTGGAATAGCAGCGGAGATATTTCTTGAGGGTCTGATTCAACCTCTCTGTCTGCCCATCCGTTTGTGGATGGAAGCTGGTTGAAAGGGCGGCTTCCACTTGCAAGGCCTTACACCACATACGCCAAAACCGAGCAGAGAATTGAGGACCTCTATCAGATACAATAACCCCTGGAAGCCCATGTAACCGGACCACATGTGCCAGTAACAATTGAGCAGTCTGACCTGCTGTTGGTAGGTTCTTGCAGGGGATAAAATGTCCCATCTTGGTCAAGCTATCTACCACAACCAGTATGGCATCACACCCTTGATCCTTGGGCAAACCCAGAACGAAGTCCACACTGATGGTGTGCCAAGGCTGTGAAGGTGTGGGCATAGGCATTAATTTACCCTTGTACTTGACAGTCTCATTTTTGTTCCGGGCACAAGTATCACACAGTGACACCCATTGAGTTACATCCTTAGCCATTCCTTCCCACCAGAAGTGACGTTGTACGAGGTTTTGAGTCTTGGAGCGTCCTGGATGTCCTGCTAGAACTGAATTGTGACACCAATTGAATGCTTTGAGACGAAGGTTCTGTGTTGGCAGATACAGTCGGTTTCTACACAGAGGTATTCCATGTTTAAGAGTACGATCCTCCCCCTGTTCAGCCCATTTTTGCCAACAAATCAAAGATCTTTGTTTTGCTATTTCTTCTAAAAAATGATCTAGGGTCACTGCACATAACACCTTGCTGGGGTTGACGATCGCTTCTGTGATACCTTGTCGGGGTCTTCCACCGCCGTTCTGACGAGACAGAGCATCCGCCTTTCGATTCTCTGACCCAGGACGGAAAGTAACCACAAACTCATAATCCGCAAAAAACAACATCCAGCGCATTTGTCTTTGTGTGAGCTGTCTAGCTGTTTTCATATACTGTAAGTTCCTATGGTCAGTATATACCGTGACTGGATGTTGAGCCCCCCATATATACTGTCTCCACTCCTGGAATGCCTTTTTGATAGCCAACAATTCTTTTTCGGCCACGGTGTAATTGAGTTCAGCCACATTCAACTTCCTGGACAAAAAGGCTACCGGATGAAGCTGCCCTGTTTGTTTGTCACGTTGAGACAGTACTGCCCCTATGGCCTCATCAGAGGCGTCAGCTTCTATTATGAATGGTGCTTCCGATTGTGGGTGTCTTAGGATAGGAGCCGTGGTGAAGGCCTTTTTAGAAAGGTGAAGGCTTCCATGGCCTCGGTGTCCCAAAGAAAAGGCTTTCCTTTTCTCAACAGATGTGTGATAGGAGAAACCAAGAGAGAGAAGTGAGAGATAAATCGTCTATAATAATTGGCAAAGCCCAAGAAGCACTGCACCTCTCTCACATTCTTCGGGACAGGCCACTCCTGTACCGCCTCCACCTTCCTCACAGACATTCCTAATCCAGATGGACTCAGAATAACCCCCAAAAATTCCACCTCTTTAACATGAAACACACATTTGCTCAACTTACAGAACAAGCTGTGTTCCCTTAATCTCTGAAGCACCTGAGAGACATGTTCCTCATGTACATCCTGATTGCTGGAATAAATCAGGATGTCGTCTATGTAGACTACCACAAATCTATCAATGAAATCTTTGAGCACATCGTCCAAGAAGAATTGGAACGCTGCCGGGCGTTACACAACCCAAAGGGCATGACTAAGTATTCGAACAGCCCATACCTGGTCTTAAAAGCCGTTTTCCACTCATCGCCCTCGCGGATGCGGACCAGGTGGTAAGCCCCTCTGAGGTCCAAACGGGTATAAACCACCGCTTCCCTCACCTGGTCCAACAATACCGGGATAAGGGGAAGGGGGTATCTGTTCCGTACCGTGTTCTTATTGAGCATACGGTAATCGATGCATGTTCTCAGATCCCCATTAGCTTTAGAAATGAAGAAAAGAGGCGAGGCAGCGGGCGAGCGGGAAGACCTGATGAAACCAATATCCACATAATGATCTAGGTATTCCTTCAGGTGTCTTGTCTCTGGCTCTGACAAGGCATATACCCGACAAGAAGGGATGGTGGCTCCTGTAACCAGGTCTATTTGGCAGTCGTAAACACGGTGAGGGGGAGTCTCTCTGCCTTCTTTTCGCTGAACACGTCTCTGTAAGAAACATACACCGCAGGAAGCACGGTCTCTTGTTCCGCAGCTGTAGCTAGATGGAACATTTGTGCAAGCGCCAGAAGATGAGAACCAGAGGTTTGCAAACAGTGCACACTACACTCTTCAGACCGAAATTCTACTGTCTTCTTCTTCCAATCAATCTGAGGATTGTGCCGCCTTAGCCATGGCATTCCCAGTATAACCTCATATTGGGGTGCTTCAATAATATTCAGCGTTATGTCCTCAACATGCTCTTGGTCTTCCCCCTTCAAAATCAATCCGACCCTCTCCGTCTGCTCAGTGATGGGCCCTGACTTAATGGGTTTCCCATCCACTGCATATACCTCCTCAGGGGTCTCTCTGGGAAGGCGTCTTAGCCCTAGTCTATCAACTAATCCAACATCAATGAAATTCCCTGTAGCCCCTGAGTCAATCATCACCCACACCGGGTACCTCTGAGATTCTGTAGTAAGGGTCATAGTGAGGACCAGATGGGATTCTGTGTCCTTGGCGTCTATGGCCGCTAAGGAGGGCAATCTAACGTCCTGTCTTGAGGATGCGTCCTCCTCCCTTTCCTCGCCTGTCGCGTCTAAAGACTCACCATTGTGGGTTCTAACAGTAGTTAGGGCCACTCTTTTATTGAAACGGAATGATTTCTGGCTTTTGGGTTTATGAGGGCATTCCCTTACGTAATGGCCCTTCTTCCCGCAGTACATGCAAAGGCCCTGTACTCTGCGACTCTCTCTCTCTGCTCTGGACAAAGGTGCACGTATGGCTCCCACTTCCATAGGTTCTGATCCTGAGTCACCGGAGGCTGTCTGTGGTCTGTTTCCTCTGTCCTCATAACTAGTCGGCCTTTCCCCTCTCCTGCGATCCCCACCCCTTTCGGCCAAGCGATGATTCAAACGCAAGGTCAGGTTCACTAGATCCGTGCATGTAGTGGGTTGAGGGTCAATCTGGGCCAGCACATCCTTCATGTCATCCCGTAACCCCTGATAATAGAGTGACATGCGTTTTTCTTCTGGCCAGGCGGTTTCGGCTATTAACCTATTGAAGGATGTTAAATACGTTACTAAGTCATTCTTTCCCTGCTTCAGCTCTAACAGCTCCCTGTCAGCGCTGAACGTAGTCGCCCTTCTATCGAAAACCCTTTCAAACTCCCTACGAAAAGCGTTCCAATCCGACAGTATTGGATCATCATTTTTACCAAAGGGACTGCCCAATTGGCCGCGTCCCCAGTTAAATAAGAAATAGCAAATGCCACCCTGGTATGGTTCGTAGGGAAGGAAGCAGGTTTACACGAGAAGTGCAACGCAACCTGTGTCAGAAAGGTCTGAATTTTCATGGGATCCCCGGAATACCTTTCTGGGCTGGCCAAAGGTATGGGTGGGGATACATGAACTTGGATTTGAGATGACGAAGCGTCAAAAGGGTTCCTTGTTTGTCTGTCCACTCGTTCCCTAAGTGCAGCTGTTTCAGCTCTAGAGGCTGCTAATTCTTGCTGAACGGCCACTAATGCCTGTAGTACTTCGTCTAAGGAGGCCATATCCCGGGAATCACCTGGACCGGGTGGAGTTATTTTCGTGGGTGCGTAATTCTGTCAAGATGGACGGATACTCCACAGGATCCAGGTGATGCTCAAAAAGGGGTCCACCTCTCAATATCCCCAATTCTGACTCTAGCGGCACAGAATGTTGGGGTGATTAAGTGAGGGAAAGGAAGGGGTAGGAACAGCAGGGAAGGGAGACCTGAAAGCATAAAACACAGTGGTTAGACACTACTAGACTTTCTACTACACTCAATTACTCTCACTAAGTAAGTAATACCTGAAAAAGACGGTTTCCACCCTTTACGTTCTTTAGCAATTCACTATCCTCAGCAATGATACCGCTCACCACTTAAGAAGGATACACCTACAACGCAAATACACGATTATTACTGCATTCAGTACACCTTCGGTTCCCTGTAAAACCACCTCCCTTAGACTAACATACATACCCTTTCTGTCGAATTTCCCCCACAAAGAAAAGCAGGATTCAATAGCCCCAAAGGAAAGGAAGTGTGAGCTCACACTATGAAAAGGAAATGAAAAGGATTGCAACAGAAGCAAAACTTCTCAAAGGTTCTGGAGGCAAGGGAAATGCAGAAGGTAAGCTTATAGCTTGTTACTGTCCATAGTATACAGTTTCACATCTCCTGATTAGCCGGGAAATGTCAGTTCCATGTTCCAGAATCTTTCAAATGTCATACTCCTCAGAAAAGCCAACTAAGAAACATAAACAAAACTCAGCGCGTTTTGAATAAACAGTACCTCATTGTTGTGGTCACAGTTTAACGGAGTCTCCAGAAGAAACCACTCGATCCCGAGCAGCTCAATTTCCCCAACAGCCGCTGGAGTATCCTTGGCTATTTAGCAGAGTGAAGTAAAAGAAAACAAAAATCTCTCTCGAGCGTCCCGACATCCGAAATGACACTCTGAGGAATAGCCAAACAATTCACTCCGGTCTGAATCCTGACCGCGAGTCTGCCATCAAGAAACGACCCACCTACTAAGCACAGCAGGCAGTCGGAAAGAACACAGCGAACCGCTGTGAAAGGCCGACGGAAACCCCGATCAGCCTCTGGTGTTAGTCTCCATGTGAAACACCGTCCGTGTCTCACAGTAAGAATTACGCACGTACGTGTACGTGCGTGCTGTCCTCAAATACCCGGAAGCCCTTCCTCCTCAGGCCCCCTGGGACATGTAGTTCCTGCACCACCACTGGACTGTGGCACTCGGCAGGCGCAAGGGTCAGACCCTGACACAAACTGTCAGTAGAAATTGGTGAATCTGAGAAAGCACTGAATCTCCTTGATTCTGGAAGGAATTGGCCATTTAAAAATTGCAGACACCTTTAGAGGATCCATAGACATACTTAACTATTTAATCAGAAACCCAGCAATTCCACTTCAGATAAATCAAGTTCACATTTTTTCTGGCTTACAAAAGAGTTGATTTACTTGAGGCCTGCTTAGTACTAGGCTGACTTGCTGAGGAGACGTTTTTGAAGGTCCTCATGATAAACTAAAATATCATCCAAGTAGAAGACAACAAATTGGTTCAGCAAACGACTTGATCCATAAAACACTGTAAAATAGCTGGATAATTCTCAATCCAAAATGCATCACTCAATATTCAAAATGGCCCAAAGGAGGTCCTCAAAACTCTTTTACATGTGCCCCTTTTTTTACACAAAGAAGATGATATGCTCCTTATAGATCTAATTCTGTGAAGATCGTAGACCCTTGCACAGACTCTAAAACATACTTAATCAAAGGAAGTAGCTCTCAACCTTGACAGTAATTTTGTTCAATCCCCTATAATCTATGCAAGGCCTCAGTTCCTTATATTTCTTAGACACAAAAAGCATTGAAGCTCCAGTGGGAGATGAAGATCGTGTTATAAGGCCATTGCACAGATTTTCTTGTAGATATTGTCTAAGAACGTTTTTTCTGATTCTGAGAAGGAATAGATTCTTTTAAATAGAACAATAGCTTTTAGCTCAACAGGAATAGCATAATTAAATTCCCTATGGGAGGCAAACTTAATTCCTTCAATTTTCTGAAGAGATTAGCATATTGTCAGCACTGGACAGGAATTCTTTGGAGACAATTTTTCATTCTAGAATCAGAGTGATTATCAGGCTAAAATTTCTTATGAGTCCAATCGCTCTCACAAAGATAACAATGTTATGACAAAATTAGGAGGACAAAGAAATTGTTCTAGTTTCCCAGTTTATGTAAGGATTGTGGCGTACCAGCCACGGAACTCCTAGGATTACAGTATGATTAGGTGAAACAATAATATAAAAAAATGGTGCGGAGACTAGAGATGTTCCATCCACCACCTGTACCTGCTCCAGAGATTCCTTTTTGATTCATGGAATACCCTTTCCCTTTACCTATTTCTCATCCAAATACAGTCCACCAGCTCTACAGTCTAGAAGGGCTGAGACCTTAATCAAACTTCCTTCTGGTAACACAACCTGGATTGGCAGAAGAAAAAGTGAGAAATAAGAATCCTCAGAAACTCAGGTGAAAGGAAACTGATGTACTTCTGTTGCCTCGTCTCTCACAAGGGAAAGTATCTGACTTTTCCCAACATTTCTTGGAGGACAAATTAGACAGTTTCAAATCAGAAAAACTGTAATACAAGCAAATACCATTTCTATGCCAACTTGGTTGCTCCATTTCCAAAAGACAGCCATGGGTGGTGCCAATTTGCATGGACTCTTCACTCGAATATATAGAGGGTTCTTCTGAAGAAATTTCAATTTTTAAAGGTGTTTGTCGGACACCTCCTACTGCTGGAGCAACTCAAATCTTCTGTCTCTCAGATCTGCTTTCTCGCAGACGATGCTCGATTAGCAGGGTTTGATCCTTAAGTTCAGAAAAGGTCTCCGGTCTGTGAGAGCAAATTACCTCCTCTTTAAACCTCTATGAAGTAAAGTAATCAAAGTCCACTCTACACCTTTAGTCCCAGCTGCTATCTGATGAAATCAAGTCATATAGATTAAGACATCTTTCAATCTTGATGAATGTCACAAAGTGCCTCTCAGCTAAAAATTCAAGGTCAGGTCTTTCAAACATTTGCTTAAAGGCGGTTTAAAAGGTGACATAATTTTAAACGCTGGGATATTCACCCAACATAGTGCTGGTCTAGAAAAAAGACACCTATTAGATATTTCACTTTAGCTCAAACCATCAAAATTTGGGCTTGACGAAAAGCAAAGAAAACTTCTCCCTGATTTGGACTGCATCCAGAAATCCATGCTAGTCGTGGTTGAAATTCTTGGGTGAAGAAATATAACAGCTGCGCCCAAGAGTCTCTTATGCCTGTAATTATTTTAAAAAATCACAGTGTTACTTACTGCCTTGCTGAAGGCCGTTATCTGCTGACACGTCTCCTCCACTTTGAAGTTCCTCATATTGGTGATTCCTGCCATTTCTGATTGACTACTGCTGACTCCCTGATGTTTCTTCAGGTTTTCAATACCTCTCCCTGCCAGTACCCATGGATAAGAGGGTTACAAACAGCTGACTGTTCTTCTAAGTTGGTAAGGTGCATGATTACTCTGCATTGTTGGATATAATCTTACCGTCCGGTGCGGTGATTACATAACCTCTTGTGGATGATGGTTATTTTCTTTGCAAAAGAAGGACCAGACTGTTATTTGGTGTTTTTCTACTATGGCACAGTTCTTGGAATCTAAAGATTATTATTTGTAAGACTCTTCTGATGCTCCATGGAACATTATTCAAATCCCTACATGGATTCTTCTTTTTGCGAAACATTGAAGGAATGATTACATTCCATTTGTATCTGATCTGCCTCAGACCCCTTTTATTTTATAGTTAACTTTGGGTGTGGTAGTAAAGTCTTAGTGGTAATGACTGTCTGGGTACTTATTAACCTATGTCCTGTATTTTGTTTCCCATAGGATTAACACTGCACTCTCTAGGGTTACAACTGCTAGATTCTAGTGGGAAAGTTGGAGGTATTAGGTGAGAATACACATACTAATTTATGTAAATTGCATGATTATATTTATACTTTAGAAGGGAAGGTCCTAAACAAACCATATTGTTTTCTTGTAGATGCATGACGAAACTTGAACACTGAGCAGATCTGCAGTACCGAGAATTGAGGCAGTCATTTTGATTGGGACTTCCTGGATGCCATCTTTTATAATTTTCTCCACTTCCCCTTTCCCCTGTGTGCTGTTCTCACCTGGATTTATAATTATTGCTCAGGTGGTTGCAGGGCTCGGCTGGCGTAGGGAACCAGCTTTTGCATTCCTGTCTAGCTCCCACAAGATTACACAGCCAAGTCAGGGTTGGTTGTGTTCAGACGTTACACCACTGTTCATAGGTCAGGAAACAGGAAGTTTTGTCGTCTCCATATTGATTTGGGAAAGACTTTCAGTAACTTTCAGGGCAATGGCCATCTTAGATCGGGACCGATATAACCTTCTCTAACAAGCTCACCAAGGAAACCTGAAAAATAGGAAGGCCAAGCAGACCCATGGTGTACCATGCTTTTTCTGTATGAATGACTTTGCAAAGAAGAATACCACAAAGGAGCACAACACCGGCAGGTCAACCGCCACCAGGTAAATAGTAAATAGTAAATGTGGCGACCCGCCAAGCAAAGAAAAAAAAGATGTCTCAGCTGCCTAAGACACACTCTCTGTACAATGGCAGCTGGACTGGGAATTGATGCAGTGGCATGAAATCTATATTATTAGCATCTTGTCTCAAATATGGCATGGTTTGTCGTTATCAGGCATAAATGTGCTTAGCAAGAGGCTTTTTTCACCTGCACCGTGAGGTTCACCAGGGCCAGACTGGTAACCAAAACCAGCCCTGGCAAAAAGCATCCATCCTGTTCTTTTAAATGTATATTTGGTGGTTTATTTATGTTATACATCTTTATTGAAAGCATGTGGATGTCACGTTTAGGCAGCCATCTTTTTTCTTCTTCTATTTATTTGCATGGAATGTGCTTACTATAAAAAAACAAATCACACTAGCCTGCCAAGGCAGGGCATGTTTATTTGCCAATGCTTGTCATCTTTCTTTTGTTCAGTACTGAAACATCTGGCTGTAGACCACTGTGTACGTCCACTAACCTGTGTGCTCATGTCCATGCATGCATTTCTCTATTGTGGTCAACAGCCTTCTAACTTTATCTTTTTTGTGATAGCAGTGACCAGACGGGGTTGGGTTCTTTTGGGGGTTAGTGATGTCAACTGTGAGAGTTGTGAAACTAAGCAGCAACAGGTTCTTAGGCAGTCTGAGCATCTGTGCATATTATCAATTTACCTCTAGCTAAAAATGTGATGCCTGCTGATGTTTTCCTCAGCAAAGCTTGGCATATCTCCATTTAATTCACACAGAGAGCATGATGTAACCTGGGAGGGATCATGTTTTCAATTACTCCAATGAAGGCTTTCTTTTGTCATACTTAAAATTGTGTTTCCTCATTTCTGACTGTGTTATTTTCCATGGAAATATAGTTTTATGAAATATCTACTAAAACAGTCACAATGCCTTTAAACTGCCCAGTACCACTTAATTTCAATTTTGAAAGGAAACACATTACTCTGTGAATTAATTCACTTTGCCGACTTTGCTTTTGCTCAACTCAAAATACCTTTCCTTCCTGGCAAGGAAACTGTCTATCTCAATGTGCCACCCACACAAAAACAAGTATGACTTGAAATGTGCATAGCTGGGTTGGCTCACAAGACACATAAGTCTTTTTTTCTGAAGTTTGGCACCTGCTAAACATGTCATTCTTATGCTTTAAAGAGTTCATAGGACAATTCTTTTTAAAACTCTTTGGGGCAGATTTACAAGCCCCTTGCGCCACTTTTGCGTCACTTTTAACATGGGAAAAGTGGCGCAAAAGTGGCGCAAGGGGCTTGTAAATCTGCCCCTTTATTTCCAACATATTTTATTAGCAGTTTCATGGCATCCGCAGTACAAGAACAAGTGGATAAGACATTCCAATCCCTCGACAGAGGTCGGTCACATCACAAAACTGAGCAGTGAAAGCAGCATACTCAGCAGACACACTACGGAACAAACCAATCAACAATTAACCCCCTCCCCACACCCCATAGCTTGGCCTGAAGGAAGAAATCACACCATTCTTTCAATAGAGGGCAACTGCGCAAGGAACAGCAACGTCAAGTAAGGGAAACAACGGGGAAGCAACTATGCCCCACCATTTTCCCCGGCATGCGGGGGGGACCAGCCGCTGAGCCTGCTTCCCCAGGCCGCAGCTCCTCCAGCAACGTGTCCCAGGCCCAGGCCACCTCTAATGAGCATTGTACCCTCTTGGCCTCCCGGAGCAAGTTCACACCCTCATAGTCTGTCCATTTCCGCAACTCCGCCATCCATGTGGAGATCTGTGGGCCTACGTGTTGTTCCAGTAAAGCGTGATACGTTGTTTCACCAGTATCAAAGCTAGGTCTATGAACCTTGTGGTAACCTTATGTTTAGCTGGCATTGGGAACAGCCCTACTAGGTAGGCCGCAGGCGCCACGGGCAATGGGCGCTCCTTGATTTCATTAATAAGAGCCACTGCCCCCATCCAGAACTTCTCCACGAGGACAACTGCATACCATATGGTACATATCTCGCCTGCTAAATTGTATCTGGCGCACAGTGAGCCGGCTACCGGGAAGAATTTATTAATCAAGTGTAAAGTACGCTCTATGAAGGTAATAAAAGTTAATCAATTTGAAACTAGCATTTTGGGAAACCCAGGATATCCCAGCCATGAGTTTATCCCAGTCCGTGTCCGCAATTGGAGTGCTGATATCAGCCGACCAAGTGTCCCTGAGGGCGCAAAGGGGAACGCTAGTGTCAGCCTGGATTGTCACATGCAGGCCTGTGATTGCTCTGTGTCTGCCAGAGGATGTACATAAGACATGGGAACCCTGTGGGGAGGGTGGTTCCTCCTGCCTCCACCGCCATTGCCACCGCAGCAGTGAAGTGAGGGCATCAAAGAAGGGAAAATGACCCGCCGGCAAATTCTAAGTTGCTTGTTGATCCTCAAAAATCCATAGTGTCCTGGTTTCATACATATCGCCAAGTATCATCAGTCCAGAGCCACCCACTCTCCCAACCGTTGAGCCGCAACCCCTGGTAGAAAGCGTGGCAACTATCGGAGGGGCAAAGCAGGAGTATAGGGGGTGGCCACCTCCGCTTTTTGCAAATACCGCACTCAGCAGTCAGCAGTACTTGGCCACTGGCTGCAGGGTGCAAGGTGCAGTATATATATATATATCCAAAATGCAAAGTTTCCCATTTAGAAGAGCCAACATCCAGGTAGGTAAATCTTCGTGTTTATTATGCAGAAAAACAGCGCAGTGGAGGGAAAACAATGTCCAAATAAATCTGTCTGCCTTGCCTGACGCGTTTCATGCTCCTCAAGCATTTCTTCAGAGGCTTCACTTAGACACACTGCATGGAGCAACGGCCTCATTAAATCATTTTCACCTGCCCCAGTGGGCGTTGGATCACCATGAGCCTGCTGGTATATGTAGTGCCAAAATATCGCTCCAGTGAGCTGTTCCTTAGCAGTGTCAATGTTCAGCAAATAAAAACCCCAGTGGGTCTGGAAATTGTCACACAGACTCAGCGCTGCATATTGCAAATACTGCATCTACGCCACTCCATGCTGTGCCACTCTACGCCATTCTACTCCACTCTCCATGATCCTTCAATTTACGATACTCTACTACACTTTATGCCACTCTGTGACACTCTACTGCACTCCACACCATTCTATGACACTGTACTCCAGTCTACAACACTCTCTGAAACTCTATGCCACTCCGTGCCACTTTACTCCACTCTACACCATAACACATTACTGCACTATAGTCCACTATGCTACAATACTCCACTGTATGCCACAACACTCTACACCACTGTATGCCATTCCACTCTATGACACTATATGTCACTCCACTCTAACACACTGTACAACATGCAACTTCACTCTATGCCACTCCACTCCAGAACACTCTACTCCACTCTATGCCGCAACACTGTTTGCCACTCTACTCTATGCTACGACACTCTATGACACTCCACAGTACGATACCCCACTTCACTCTATAACACGCCACTCCTCTCTAAAACATGCCACTCAACTCTATAATATGCCTCTCCACTCTGTGATGCTCCACACCACACAACTCCACTCCACTCTATGACACGCCACTTCACACTAAGATACGCCACACCATCCTACCACACACCACTCCACTCTGTGACATTCCAGTCTACTGTATGCCATTAGTCCATGCCATCCCAGTTCACTCTATGCCACTCCATTCTATAACCTACTACTCTAAGACACAGTACCACACACCATTCTATGACAGGCCTCTGCACTGTACTGTATGCCATGCCACTCCGTCCTACGCCACTCCACTGTACAACACGCCACTCTACGACAATCCACTCGTCTATGACACGCCACACTATTCTGCGACACACCACTCCACTCTAGCAGATGCCACTCCACTCAACCACACGCCTCTTCATTCTACGACATGCCATCCCACTCAATACAACTCAATGCCACTCCACTCTACAACATCCCACTCCATTATATGCCACACATATTTACACCCCTCCACTCTAAGACACTGTACGAACAACCCCTATATGACACGCCACTACACTCTACTCCACTCAACAACACTCTACTCCTCTCTATGCCCCTCCACTGTATGCCACTCTACTCCACTGTACTCCGCTCTATGACATGCCACGCCACTCCACTCTATGACACGCCACTCCACTCTACGACACTCCACTCCACTCTATGAAACTCCACGCCACTCTATGGCACGCCCCTCCTCTGTACTACATGTCACTCCTCTTTATAATATGCCACTCCACTCTACACCACTCCACGCTGTGCCACTCTACGCCATTCTACTCCACTGCGCTCCTTCAATTTATGACACTCTACTACACTTTATGCCACTCTGTGACACTCTACTGCACTCCACACCATTCTATGATACTACTCCCGTCTACAACACTCTCTGAAACTCCCTCTATGCCACTCCGTACCACTTTACTCCACTCTACGCTATAACACATTACTGCACTATACCCCACTATGCTACAATACTCCACTGTATGCCACGACACTCTACACCACTGTATGCCATTCCACTCTATGACACTATATGTCACTCCACTCTAACACATTGTACAACATGCAACTCTACTCTATGCCACTCCACTCTAGACACTCTACTCCACTCTATGCCGCTACACTGTACGCCACTCTACTCTATGCTACAACACTTATGACACTCCATAGTACGATACCCCACTTCACTCTATAACACGCCACTCCTCTCTACGCCACTCCACTCTACTAAAATCCACTCCACCCACTCTACGACATGCCACTGCACTATACAACATGCCACTTAACTGTACACTGCTGCACTGTACACCAATCCAATGTATGCCACTCCACTCTACACAACGACACTCTATGTCATGACACTTGAAGACACAACCCTGTACGACACTCCACTGTACCCCACTAAAATATATGCCACTCCACTGTACTCCTTTGAATGACACATCACTACACCCTATCACATGCCACTTCACTGCACGATATGCCACTGCACTGGATGAGACTTCACTCCACTCTAAGACACCCCACCCCACTCCACTCTGCGAGATACCACTCCACCTTACGACACACCACTCCACTCTACAGCATGCCACTGAAATCTACAGCAATCCAGTTTATGCCCCTCCACTCTAAGACACTCGATGACATGCCACTCTATGACACACCATTACACTACACTCTAGGCCATCCCAACCTACTCAACAACACACCACCCACTTCACGCAACTCCACTCTACCCCTCTCCACTCAACGCCACTCCACTCTACACGACTCCACTCTCCACTCTACGCTATGACACTGTACGCCACAACAGTGTATGCCACAATACTCTACATCATGAAACTCTATGCCACTCAACTCCACTCTACACCCCTCCACTCTACTCCACTCTATGCCACTCTACAACACTGTACTCCACTCTGTGACACTCTACCCAACTTCCTCTATGCTACTCCATGCCACTTTACTCCACTGTAATCTATGACACACTTCTCCCCTCTACTTCACTATTCCACTGTACGCCACTCCACTGTGCGCTACTCTATCTTAATACACTGTACAACACAACACCCTATGGCACGGCACTCCATGACACGGCACTCCATGACATGCCACTCCACGGCACGCCACTCCATGACACGCCACTCCACTCTACTCCACTCTATGCCAGTCTATGACACTGTACTCCACTGTACAACACTCTACGCAACTCTGTTCATGCAACTACATGCTACTTTACTCCACAGTACTCTGTAACACACTACTCAACTCTAACGCACTCTACTTCACTACTCTACTCTACTCCACACTAATTCACTCTACACCACTCCAATGAAACACAGTGAACAACAAGCCACTCTATGCCACACCACTCCACAAGATGTCACTGCACTCTACGCCACTCTGCTCTACAAAACTCTACTCTATGTCCCTCCACTCTACGCCAATCTACTCCACTATACAACATTGTAAGACACGCCACTCCAGTCTATTATACAACATGCCACTCCACTCTACGCCACTGCATTCTACAACACTCAACTCCACTATGTACCGCTCCACTCTGCTTCACTCTACAATAGTGTATGGCATGCCACTCCACTCTACAACACAGCACTCCATTGTATGACACGGCACTCCACTGTACGACACACCATTCCACTCAACGACACTCCATTCCACTCTACGTACTCCTTGCCAATACACTGCACGACATACCATTCCACTCTATGACATGCCACTACACTATTCGCCATTCTACTTTACGGCTGTCCAATCTAAGACACTGTACAACATGCCACTCTACTCTACGACACACCACTCCACTGTACACCATTCCACTCTACTGTATGCCACTCCATTCTATGCCCCTCCACTCTATGAAACTCTACTCCACTCTATGCCATTCTAAAACACTGTACTACACTGTACAACACCCTATGCAACTTCCTCTATGCAACTACACACTACTTTACTCCACTGTACTCTATGACACACTACTCAACTCTACTGCACTCTACTCCACTACTCTACTCTATGCCACTCCACTGTAACACAGTGTACAACACACCACTCTGTGACATGCAACTCCAATCTACTCCATGAGATGCACCTCCACTCTACGTCACTATATGCTCCTCCATTCTACGCCAATATACTCCACTATACGGCATTGTACGACACACTACTATGACAAGTCACTCCACCCTACTGCACAGCACGCCACTCCACTCTACTGTACAGCACACAACTCCTCTCTACACCACTGCACTCTACAACAATAAACTCCACTGTTTACTCCTACACTGTACACCACTTTATCTCACTCTACAAAACTGTACATGTCACTGCACTCCAAAATTTGACATCCCACTCCACTGTATGACACACCACTGTAAGACACACCACTTCACTTTATGCACTCCACGCCACTCCACTCTAAGACAAGCCACTCAACTATACTACATGCCACTACACTGTACACCATTCCAATCTACACCTCCCCAATGACACATAACACCATGCTACTCTATGACACGACTCTCCACTGTACTCTACGACATGCCACTCCACTCTATGCAACTTCACTCTACTGTACCACATGCCAGTCCACTCTATGACATGCCACTCCACTCCACTTGACTCTATGCCAACCTATGACACTGTACTCCACTCCATACCAGTCTAGGACACTACAAACTGCAGTTTGTCAATCAGGTCCATTGAATTTTTTTTTAATGGTTGTAGTCTGTGTCCATATGCTGGCTAGGCTGGGGTCAGTAGACTCATCTGTGTTTGCTTCATATGCAAGATAATGCACTGCCTGTTTCTAATGTGGACAGTATGGGTCCAGGGGTTGATTTGGAAACTGCTTGTGCATGACCTTTTCCTCTACTCATATCAGGCAATCTTCCCAAAGCCCTGCATCTGGCTCCTTCGTTCATGCTAAATTTTTGATAAAAGAACTCCTCAACTATTTAGAAGCCTCCATTCCTAATCTAATCTGGGTATGCACCTGGAATATTCAGAGACCTTGCATTGGGCTGATAAGCTGTGTACTAGCTGATGCGATGTTTTGTGAGGGGGTAAGGCTGCCAGGCAGCTGGGTACTTGAAGATTTGAAGTGAAACACTTCTTAACCATTCTGTGACCCTGTATTCTCTGATTCCCCCACTACTAGAATGTTTATTAAGTATTCAGCAACCAGTAGCGGGAAGAGCCAAGGATGTCAGGCTGCTAAGTATTTGATCAGTGGCACATTCTGCATGCATTACTACCACCTTCAAGATTCACCAGATGCCAATGTAGAATCCCTTAGGGAATAGGTCAAGGAGTGGCAAAAAGAGCATGTCCCAAACATATGATGCCAGAATACTGGGCACATAATGGCATTACTAGGTGTGTGGTGCGAGTGGGCAATACCTGGAAAGCAAAAAGAGTACGCCATGATTACATATCTTTGCAGTGGCTATGTTATGTCACTTGGAACGTATATAATTTGGAGTGTAGATTTTTCAAGACAGAACCTCTGGATGATCCTGCTGTTGACACTTGACCCTGAGGAGCCCACAGAGCTTGGCTTGAATGGTCACATTTCTGGAATAACCCTTTTTCCTAAACAACCCTGTATCTTCTTCTTTTTGCTGGAGCTAGTGACTTTCCATGCTGTGCTGAGGATAGCGCAGCTACCATTCCTTCAGTTCTACTTCAGCCAATATGTACCCTATCTATACGTACGTGCGTCTAGGCTCTCGCCACACTACGTTATTGTATGTCTGATGCCTTTAAGGGGGAAGTATGTCAATTGCCAAACTTTCACTGTACCGGTCTATTTTTTCAGTGGAAGTAACAAAGGAATGGATAAGAAGCAGCACACGACCTGGGCTGGCACGAGCATGGCTTGCGCCACAAAGCATCTCCGAACTTCATTTGTGTGCATCACCAGAGGCAATGTACAAAGCTGTGTGCATGGTGACGTGGACTGTGAGCCTCACACGCCAAAGTGTCGTGGTCGCCGGTCGCAGCAGTGTCCATGAGGGTAGACGTTTCCAGGTGCCTCTTTTCTAGAAATCTCCGTGATCCAAAGGAGGACAGGATGCGATATGGAGAACAATGTCTGAATCCACTTGATACATTGGTCATTTGGTGGCCATATTACATTGGGAATCTTGGCCATACTTTCGCCTGGGCTTCTTGTTCTTTCCACAGAGAAGTAAATAAAGGGAAAATAAATATAGAGTAAATAAAGTGGGCAATTTTTTATTATAAGTATATGGAAATTGTGCGGCATGATTATAACTCAATGTGAGGGGTTAACACTAAGGAGAAAGCAGCAAAGAAGAGATAACATATGTTGCACATTTAAAGAAGTTCTGCCTTTGAATTTTTTTGCAAGGAAAGAACAGTGAGACGCAAATCATCTCTCTCACATACAATCGTCTGGAAGAACCTTATGGTTGTTATGTACCGGGGTCTAACTGGTGGTATAGACCCGGGATGTGCCGCGTGGGCTGAGCGCAGCACTGAGCAGCACTGAAGTGACGAACACACTCCTCCGATCTGGTGCGGGGACTGCCACCGCACAGCCCCGCCCGTTTATTTATGTCCGTGGACACAACCAAACAGCTCGTGGCAGGACGGGGTGCGAAGGCAAACACCCCCCGCGTGGCCTGCCATATTACATTCCTCCTTTATTATAATCAAAAATATTTAAACAAAAACTAGCTAGAGGTAGAGTTAACTGGCATATGAGTGAAAAACATGTCACTGTGGTCAAAACTAGAATTAGTGCCCTCGGCATGTAAACACTCAATCATACAAACATTTCCCAATGAGGGGCACGGCTTGTGCTCTGGTAAACAAACACATTATAAACAAAAAGATACTGGTGGCTGTTCACTTGGGTATCAGCTACTGGCGATGCTTTTCTGTCTAGCCCATCACATGGTCCTTGAACTGTTGTAACGGCCTCAGATTACACCGGAGGTTATTTGTTCTTGCACTGAGCACCTTAACTGCACTTTGCACTGTCCACACTGATTGTTCTACTCTGATATGATGATGTTGTGAGATTTCATAGCAAGCTGAAACAATATATTTTGGGGCCATTGTCTCATTTATTGATACACTATCATACCTACTGTGAAATTGGTATAATTCGTGTGATAGATCTGTGGTTTAATTGTTGCCCACAAGACCATTGTTCTTGTCATGGATATCACTGTGAAGGAACCAGAGGGAACGGAATAGTTGTTGGCGTTTGATGGGTATGGTGGAATTTTATTTGTTCATAAGTAGTTGCTCAGATATGACAGTGACTATCACAATATTGTTGAAGTTTGTGTAGTAGTTAGCATGCAAAGTGGACTATGAGCACATTTAGAAGATAATCGGGGAAGCATTACAATGATATAATTAGAAAATATTTTATAACAAATTAATAACAGATTGTTACATTATTTTTTAATTCAAAACAGCCTGTTAAATATTTGCTAATTAAATAATAAAAATATACTAAAGTTTGTATTTATTGTTATTCATATTTAAGTATTTTAAATAATTACATTTAATTTAACATAATTTTCTCTGGAGTTTTGTTTTGAGTCCGAACCTCCATTTTTTTCTATGGAAGCGTGTTGCAGTACCAGTGGTAGTGCTGGACTTACTACAAAAGTGTAAGTTACTCCCAAAGTGCAGTTGTGAATACCAAAAAGTAGTAAACTTACTCAAAACTATAAACTTGCCCAAAAGTGTAAGTTACGTTTGAGAATCAGGCACTAAGCGATAAACTTCCTTTTTCAAGTTTAATTTGATCAAGTTAACAACTCAATTGTACCTTTTGAACTGTTTGGCAACTTTCACAGTTCTCTAACATACCTACAGTCAGAAAATGTATGCTATCTGCTGTCACAGTCTTGGCGCCTGGTTTTGGTTTCTTATGCTACCTCTCAGTTTCAACGGCCTAGTTTTCACAGACTTATTCTGACAGAGATAAAGACGACTTTCCATTAGCCACAAGGATGCTGACACAGGAAAACATCTAGCAGATAGTGCCTTAAAGAGGAAAAAAGACCATTGGGCAAAAATTTCCCAAAACAGTCGACGATGGCTCTGGAAAGCTGAAATGGCTTAACTCCAGAAGACGCCAAGTGGTGAGCTGGCATTAAGCTGGACAATTGGAAGCTGGAGTCACCTCTTTGAACAATGATACAGAAAATGCAAGGCGGGGAGTAGAAGACTACTGGAATGAAAAAGACTAAAGGAAGGGGGAACAGTCAAAGGGTGAGGAAGAAATCCTGGAGCAAGAAATGACGAACAACTACTCGAAACGTTGTGATGCAAATTGTAGAAAAAGTCACCTCCTTTTATAGGTCACGAAACAGGAAGTTGTGTCTTCTCCATATTGATTTGGGAAAGACTTTCAGTAACTTTTAGATCAACGACTATCTTAAGTTGAGACAGATATTACCTTCTCTAATTACCTCATTAAGGAACCCTGGGAAGGAGCAGGCAAAGCAGGCCCATGGAGTAGTGCGCATTGTCTGCAAAAAGGCCTCTACAGAGAAGAATGTCGCAAAGAAGGACTGAACTTGTGCATCAACCGCTGCCTGTGAAATCATAAAGCTGAATGTGGTGATCTACAGTGCAAAGTAAGACACTCTCTGTAGGATAGGGGGCTGGATGGCTGCTGAATTGGGAAATGCCACAGCGGCATGACAGTATGCCCTCCACCAGAAGTTCTGGGTTTATCTGGAAATTATCTGATGAATAAACGTGTCAGCACATTACATGAACAGAAGCAGCATCTTCACAGGATCTTTCACTAGGCAGATCGCCTTTCCAAGGAACCAAAAACTGCAGCTTCTTTCTAAAGATATGAGAATCACAAATTTCTTTGTACTTCAAATTCTGGCACATTGTTCACCAAGACTCGTGGAAGCAAAGAAAAACACATTGAATAGGATCATATTAAATGATTTCAGTTGGGACTAATTCAATGGCAGGTGAAGTTTCACAGCCACTGGAATAATTACTTGAATGTACCATAGAACCGAGGGTTTACATTAATTGAAAGGGAGAAACTTGGAAGACCAGATGTTACATCCAATCTTATAGGAAGGAGAAGGATTGTTATGGACATTGGCATAGTACTTTATCCTCTCTTTGGAATCTTGAAGGTTATATTGAATTTTGCATCTTGCAATTTGCAACTGTTTGATGAAACTGGCAGCAGCAGGAACAATATTTACACCTTTAAACCCAGGAGGAAAAGTTCTAGGGTGAAGACCTTGAAGTAAAAAGAATAGAGAGGTTTGGGTAGCACCGTGACTAGAGGTGTTGAAGGAAAATCCATCCTGAGCTATGATTGAAGACCAATCATTTTGGGGTTACAAAAGCATCGAAGATATTGCTCCTACCCTTGGTTTAGTCGCTCATTCTGACCGATAGTCTAGAAAGAAGACAGCACTATTTCAATCTGTAGAGATCTGCACAAGGATTTCCAAAAATGAGATTTATACTATGGACCTCAATCAGAAATAATAATGTGGTGCAATACATGTAATCAAACATTTTCTTCCAAGACAAATTGTCCCAAAGTCTGAGCAGAAGATAATCTTTTTGATAAATGAGACATTTTGGAGAAAGAATCAATGTTAACCATAATAACCGGGTTCCCCGTAAATGGAGGTAAGGCCACGATGAAATCAGTGGAGGTAGTTTGGCAAGGCTCCAGTGGTACTGCTAACTGTTGAAGGAATCCAAATAGGTGAGAATGTGGCGTCATTTCCTGGGCATAGACTAAACAAGAATTAACATAAGCTTCAGTGGCTTCTCGCACGGACAGTCACCAAAGAAAACATAGAAGTATAAGTTCTTAAGTTGATTTAACACCTCTGTGACTATCAACTTTTGAGTCATCAGACATCTTCAAAACCTCAATCCTTAGTTCTTTTGAAGGAAAGCATAGGGCCTTCCTTTTGAAGTTTAGATTAACTTGTGTATAAACCTTCCCTTGAACGGCTTCCCATTCTTCCTTTGAGACTTTGGAATATCCAGCTTGAACCATCTTGAGGAAAGATTATACCACCCCATAATCCTTTGTGGAGGAATAACATTCTGCACCTAGGCAGGTGGAGACGCAGTGTATCTAGTGGAAAGACCATCAGCAAAGATATTTCATGACCCAGGAATATGAATAATAGAAAAATTGTATTGATTGAAAAAGTTGGCCCAATGTGTCTGTTGACTGTACCTGCACTGCATGTCCCTGAGGCATTGGAAAGTACAGGGATTCATTAGAATCTGAATGGGATCTTGAACTGCCAACAATAAATGTCTCCACTCAGAACAGGGCAATTTCACAGCCAGAAGTCCTCTTTCAAGAACTGAATAGTTTCTTTCAGAATCCGACAGAATATGTGACAGATAAAAAATGGGGTGTTCCAAACCATTGTTATTTGGACCTGCAAGAGAACTGCACAGATAACGTTTTCTGAGGCATTCATCTCAACAGTAAACTTTTTGGTGGGGTTAGTATGCTGCGAAGTTGGAGCTTGAGTAAAAGCTTGTTTTAGACCCCAAAGAGTTCATCAACTAAGAATTCCCACCGGGAATCTAAACTGCGCATGTCCTTTTATAATAATCAGATGATTTCACTGATTAGATGAGTGAAGTCACCAACAAACTGTCAGTAGAAATTGGTGAATCTGAGAAAGCACTGAATCTCCTTGATTCTGGAAGGAATTGGCCATTTAAAAATTGCAGACACCTTTAGAGGATCCATAGACATACTTAACTATTTAATCAGAAACCCAGCAATTCCACTTCAGATAAATCAAGTTCACATTTTTTCTGGCTTACAAAAGAGTTGATTTACTTGAGGCCTGCTTAGTACTAGGCTGACTTGCTGAGGAGACGTTTTTGAAGGTCCTCATGATAAACTAAAATATCATCCAAGTAGAAGACAACAAATTGGTTCAGCAAACGACTTGATCCATAAAACACTGTAAAATAGCTGGATAATTCTCAATCTTAAATGCATCACTCACTATTCAAAATGGCCCAAAGGAGGTCCTCAAAACTCTTTTACATGTGCCCCCTTTTTTTACACAAAGAAGATGATATGCTCCTTATAGATCTAATTCTGTGAAGATCGTAGACCCTTCCACAGACTCTAAAACATACTTAATCAAAGGAAGTAGCTCTCAACCTTGATAGTAATTTTGTTCAATCCCCTATAATCTATGCAAGGCCTCAGTTCCTTATTTTTCTTAGACACAAAAAGCATTGAAGCTCCAGTGGGAGATGAAGATCGTGTTATAAGGCCATTGCACAGATTTTCTTGTAGATATTGTCTAAGAACGTTTTTTCTGATTCTGAGAAGGAATAGATTCTTTTAAATAGAACAATAGCTTTTAGCTCAACAGGAATAGCATAATTAAATTCCCTATGGGAGGCAAACTTAATTCCTTCAGTTTTCTGAAGAGATTAGCATATTGTCAGCACTGGACAGGAATTCTTTGGAGACAATTTTTCATTCTAGAATCAGAGTGATTATCAGGCTAAAATTTCTTATGAGTCCAATCGTTCTCACAAAGATAACAATGTTATGACAAAATTAGGAGGACAAAGAAATTGCTCTAGTTTCCCAGTTTATGTAAGGATTGTGGCGTACCAGCCACGGAACTCCTAGGATTACAGTATGATTAGGTGAAACAATAATATAAAAAATACAGTTTCTTGGTGGGAACCAAAAGTCAGTTTTAAAAGTATTTTTATTTCTTTGACTGGTGCAGAGACTAGAGATGTTCCATCCACCACCTGTACCTGCTCCAGAGATTCCTTTTTGATTCATGGAATACCCTTTCCCTTTACCTATTTCTCATCCAAATACAGTCCACTAGCTCTACAGTCTAGAAGGGCTGAGACCTTAATCAAACTTCCTTCTGGCAACACAACCTGGATTGGCAGAAGAAAAAGTGAGAAATAAGAATCCTCAGAAACTCAGGTGAAAGGAAACTGATGTACTTCTGTTGGCTCGTCTCTCACAAGGGAAAGTATCTGACTTTTCCCAACATTTCTTGGAGGACAAATTAGACAGTTTCAAATCAGAAAAACTGTAATACAAGCAAATACCATTTCTATGCCAACTTGGTTGCTCCATTTCCAAAAGAGAGCCATGGGTGGTGCCAATTTGCATGGACTCTTCACTCGAATATATAGAGGGATCTTCTGAAGAAATTTCAATTTTTAAAGGTGTTTGTCGGACACTTCCTACTGCTGGAGCAACTCAAATCTTCTGTCTCTCAGATCTGCTTTCTCACAGACGATGCTCGATTAGCAGGGCTTGAGCCTTAAGTTCAGAAAAGGTCTCCGGTCTGTGAGAGCAAATTACCTCCTCTTTAAACCTCTATGAAGGAAAGTAATCAAAGTCCACTCTACACCTTTAGTCCCAGCTGCTATCTGATGAAATCAAGTCATATAGATTAAGACATCTTTCAATCTTGATGAATGTCACAAAGTGCCTCTTCAGCTAAAAATTCAAGGTCAGGTCTTTCAAACATTTGCTTAAAGGCGGTTTAAAAGGTGACATAATTTTAAAGGCTGGGATATTCACCCAACCTAGTGCTGGTCAAGAAAAGACACCTATTAGATATTTCACTTTAGCTCAAACCATCAAAATTTGGGTTTGACGAAAAGCAAAGAAAACTTCTCCCTGATTTGGACTGCATCCAGAAATCCATGCTAGTCGTGGTTGAAATTCTTGGGTGAAGAAATATAACAGCTGCGCCCAAGAGTCTCTTATGCCTGTAATTATTTTAAAAATCACAGTGTTACTTACTGCCTTGCTGAAGGCCGTTATCTGCTGACACGTCTCCTCCACTTTGAAGTTCCTCATATTGGTGATTCCTGCCATTTCTGATTGACTACTGCTGACTCCCTGATGTTTCTTCAGGTTTTCAATACCTCTCCCTGCCAGTACCCATGGAGAAAGGTATGGGATAAGAGGGTTACAAACAGCTGACTGTTCTTCTAAGTTGGTAAGGTGCTTGATTACTATGCATTGTTGGATATAATCTTACCGTCCGGTGCGGTGATTACATAACCTCTTGTGGATGATGGTTATTTTCTTTGCAAAAGAAGGACAAGACTGTTATTTGGTGTTTTTTCTACTATGGCACAGTTCTTGGAATCTAAAGACTATTATTTGTAAGACTCTTCTGACGCTCCATGGAACATTATTCAAATCCCTACATGGATTCTTCTTTTTGCGAAACATTGAAGGAATGATTACATTCCATTTGTATCTGATCTGCCTCAGACCCCTTTTATTTTATAGTTAACTTTGGGTGTGGTAGTAAAGTCTTAGTGGTAATGACTGTCTGGGTACTTATTAACCTATGTCCTGTATTTTGTTTCCCATAGGATTAACACTGCACTCTCTAGGGTTACAACTGCTAGATTCTAGTGGGAAAGTTGGAGGTATTAGGTGAGAACATACACATACTAATTTATGTAAATTGCATGATTATATTTATACTTTAGAAGGGAAGGTCCTAAACAAACCATATTGTTTTCTTGTAGATGCATGACGAAACTTGAACACTGAGCAGATCTGCAGTACCGAGAATTTTGATTGGGACTTCCTGGATGCCATCTTTTATAATTTTCTCCACTTCCCCTTTCCCCTGTGTGCTGTTCTCACCTGGATTTATAATTATTGCTCAGGTGGTTGCAGGGCTCGGCTGGCGTAGGGAACCAGCTTTTGCATTCCTGTCTAGCTCCCACAAGATTACACAGCCAAGTCAGGGTTGGTTGTGTTCAGACGTTACACCACTGTTCATAGATCAGGAACCAGAAAGTTTTGTCGTCTCCATATTGATTTGGGAAAGACTTTCAGTAACTTTCAGGGCAATGGCCATCTTAGATCGGGACCGATATAACCTTCTCTAACAAGCTCACCAAGGAAACCTGGAAAATAGGAAGGCCAAGCAGACCCATGGTGTACCATGCATTTTCTGTATGAATGACTTCGCAAAGAAGAATACCACAAAGGAGCACAACACCGGCAGGTCAACCGCCACCAGGTAAATAGTAAATGTGGCGACCCGCCATGCAGAGAAAAAAAAGATGTCTCAGCTGCCTAAGACACACTCTCTGTACAATGGCAGCTGGACTGGGAATTGATGCAGTGGCATGAAATCTATATTATTAGCATCTTGTCTCAAATATGGCATGGTTTGTCGTTATCAGGTATAAATGTGCTTAGCAAGAGGCTCTTTTCGCCTGCACCGTGAGGTTCACCAGGGCCAGACTGGTAACCAAAACCAGCCCTGGCAAAAAGCATCCATCCTGTTCTTTTAAATGTATATTTGGTGGTTTATTTATGTTATACATTTTTATTGAAAGCATGTGGATGTCATGTTTAGGCAGCCATCTTTTTTCTTCTTCTATTTATTTGCATGGAATGTGCTTACTATAAAAAAAAATCACACTAGCCTGCCAAGGCAGGGCATGTTTATTTGCCAATGCTTGTCATCTTTCTTTTGTTCAGTACTGAAACATCTGGCTGTAGACCACTGTGTACGTCCACTAACCTGTGTGCTCATGTCCATGCATGCATTTCTCTATTGTGGTCAACAGCCTTCTAACTTTATCTTTTTTGTGATAGCAGTGACCAGACGGGGTTAGGGTTCTTTTGGGGGTTAGTGATGTCAACTGTGAGAGTTGTGAAACTAAGCAGCAACAGTTTCTTAGGCAGTCTGAGCATCTGTGCATATTATCAATTTACCTCTAGCTAAACATGTGATGCCTGCTGATGTTTTCCTCAGCAAAGCTTGGCATATCTCCATTTAATTCACACAGAGAGCATGATGTAACCTGGGAGGGATCATGTTTTCAATTACTCCAATGAAGGCTTTCTTTTGTCATACTTAAAATTGTGTTTCCTCTTTTCTGACTGTGTTATTTTCCATGGAAATATAGTTTTATGAAATATCTACTAAAACAGTCACAATGCCTTTAAACTGCCCAGTACCACTTAATTTCAATTTTGAAAGGAAACACATTACTCTGTGAATTAATTCACTTTGCCGACTTTGCTTTCGCTCAACTCAAAATACCTTTCCTTCCTGGCAAGGAAACTGTCTATCTCAATGTGCCACCCACACAAAAACAAGTATGACTTGAAATGTGCATATCTGGGTTGGCTCACAAGACACATAAGTCTTTTTTTCTGAAGTTTGGCACCTGCTAAACATAAGTCATTCTTATGCTTTAAAGAGTTCATAGGACAATTCTTTTTAAAACTCTTTAGGGCAGATTTACAAGCCCTTGCGCCACTTTTGCGTCACTTTTAACATGGGAAAAGTGGCGCAAAGTGGCGCAAGGCTGTAAATCTGCCCTTTATTTCCAACATATTTTATTAGCAGTTTCATGGCATCCGCAGTACAAGAACAAGTGGATAAGACATTCCAATCTCTCGACAGAGGTCGGTCACATCACAAAACTGAGCAGTGAAAGCAGCATACTCAGCAGACACACTACGGAACAAACCAATCAACAATCAACCCCCTCCCCACACCCCATAGCTTGGTCTGAAGGAAGCAATCACACCATTCATTCAATAGAGGGCAACTGCGGAAGGAACAGCAACGTCAAGTAAGGGAAACAACGGGGAAGCAACTATACCCCACCATTTTCCCCGGCACGCGGGGGAGGAGCAGCCGCTGAGCCTGCATCCCCAGGCCGCAGCTCCTCCAGCAACGTGTCCCATGCCCAGGCCACCTCTAATGAGCATTGTACCCTCTTGGCCTCCCGGAGCAAGTTCACACCCTCATAGTCTGTCCATTTCTGCAACTCCGCCATCCATTTGGAGATCTGTGGGCCCACGTGTTGTTCCAGTAAAGCGTGATACGTTGTTTCACCAGTATCAAAGCTAGGTCTATGAACCTTGTGGTAACCTTATGTTTAGCTGGCATTGGGAACAGCCCTACTAGGTAGGCCGCAGGCGCCACGGGCAATGCGCGCTCCGTGATTTCATTAATAAGAGCCACTGCCCCCATCCAGAACTTCTCCACGAGGACAACTGCATACCATATGGTACATATCTGCGCCTGCTAAATTGTATCTGGGGCACAGTGAGCCGGCTACCGGGAAGAATTTATTAATCAAGTGTAAAGTACGCTCTATGAAGGTAATAAAAGTTAATCAATTTGAAACTAGCATTTTGGGAAACCCAGGATATCCCAGCCATGAGTTTATCCCAGTCCGTGTCCGCAATTGGAGTGCCGATATCAGCCGACCAAGTGTCCCTGAGGGCGCAAAGGAGAACGCTAGTGTCAGCCTGGATTGTCACATGCAGGCCCGTGATTGCTCTGTGTCTGCCAGAGGATGTACATAAGACATGGGAACCCTGTGGGGAGGGTGGTTCCTCCTGCCTCCACCGCCATTGCCACCGCAGCAGTGAAGTGAGGGCTTCAAAGAAGGGAAAATTCTAAGTTGCTTGTTGATCCTCAAAAATCCATAGTGTCCTGGTTTCATACATATCGCCAAGTATCATCAGCCCAGAGCCACCCACTCTCCCAACCGTTGAGCCGCAACCCCTGGTAGAAAGCGTGGCAACTATCGGAGGGGAAAGCAGGAGTATAGGGGGTGGCCACCTCCGCTTTTTGCAAATACCGCACTCAGCAGTACTTGGCCACTGGCTGCAGGGTGCAAGGTGCAGTATCTATATATATATATATATATATATATATATATATATATATATATATATATATATAATAAAATGTTAAAATACTATTATATATAAACAATATGGCTAACTTTTAATTTTGTAAGGGCTTTCATTACGCAATCATATGCTGTTTTGTCATAGCGGCGTACCGCGGTATACCGTTAATTTACCATTGTATACCGTGGCACAAAAAATAACTATGTTTTTGTGACTTATAACTTTAACACTACTGAAACACTTTAGAACTACTACCCAAAAGGACCCTTTTCTCCCCATCATCTACATTCCTGTTTAAACTACACTCTACAACACAAAAAGCTGCTCCACTCCACTCTATGTCACTCCACTCCACTCTAAGACATGGCACTCCACTGCACGACATGCACTCTACTCTACAACAGTCCACTCCACACTATGACACTACCCGCCATTCCACATTATGACACACCACTCCACTCTATCACATGCCACACAACTCTATAATATGCCTCTCCACTCTGTGACACTCCACACCACACCACTCCACTCTATGACACGCCACTTCACACCACGATACGCCACCCCGTTCTACCACACACCACTCCACTCTATGACATGCCAGTCTACTGTATGTCATTAGTCTATGCCATCCCAGTTCAATCTTTGCCACTCCATTCTATGACCTACCACTCTAAGACACTGTACCATACACCACTCTATGACAGGCCTGTGCACTCTAATGTATGCCATGCCACTCCGTCCTAAGCCACACCACTGTGCAACACGCCACTCCACTCTACGACAATCCACTCCAGTCTATGACATGCCACTCTATTCTGCGACATGCCACTCCACTCTTGCAGGTGGCACTCCACTCAACCACATGCCTCTTCATTCTACGACATGCCATTCCACTCAATACCACTCAATGCCACTCCACTCTACAACATCCCTACGCCAACAAATTTACACCCCTCCACTCTAAGACACTGTACGAAACACCACTATATGACAAGCCACTACACTCTACTCCCCTCAACAACACTCTACCCAACCATATGCACCTCCACTGTATGCCACTCTACTCCAATGTACTCCGCTCTGTGACATGCCACGCCACTCCACTCTATGACGCGCCACTCCACTCTATGACAATCTACTCTATGAAACTTCACGCCACTCTATGGCACGCCTCTCCTCTGTACTACATGTCACTCCTCTCTACAATATGCCACTCCACTCTACGCCACTCCATGCTGTGCCACTCTACGCCATTCTACTCCACTCTCCATGGTCCTTCAATTTACGATACTCTACTACACTTTATGCCACTCGGTGACACTCTACTGCACTCCACACCATTCTATGACACTGTACTCCAGTCTACAACACTCTCTGAAACTTACTCTATGCCACTCTGTGCCACTTTACTCCACTCTACACCATAACACATTACTGCACTATAGTCCACTATGCTACAATACTCCACTGTATGCCACAACACTCTACACCACTGTATGCCATTCCACTCTATGACACTATAGGTCACTCCACTCTAACACACTGTACAACATGCAACTCCACTCTATGCCACTCCACTCCAGAACACTCTACTCCACTCTATGCCGTAACACTGTTTGCCACTCTACTCTATGCTACGACACTCTATGACACTCCACAGTACGATACCCCACTTCACTCTATAACACGCCACTCCTCTCTAAAACATGCCACTCAACTCTATAATATGCCTCTCCACTCTGTGACGCTCCACACCACACAACTCCACTCCACTCTATGACACGCCACTTCACACTAAGATACGCCACACCATTCTACCACACACCACTCCACTCTATGACATTCCAGTCTACTGTACGCCATTAGTCCATGCCATCCCAGTTCACTCTATGCCACTCCATTCTATAACCTACTACTCTAAGACACAGTACCACACACCACTCTATGACAGGCCTCTGCACTGTACTGTATGCCATGCCACTCCGTCCTACGCCACTCCACTGTACAACACGCCACTCTACTCCACTCTACGACAATCCACTCGTCTATGACACGCCACACTATTCTGCGACACACCACTCCACTCTAGCAGATGCCACTCCAATCAACCACACGCCTCTTCATTCTACGACATGCCATCCCACTCAATACCACTCAATGCCACTCCACTCTACAACATCCCACTCCATTATATGCCACACATATTTACACCCCTCCACTCTAAGACACTGTACGAACAACCCCTATATGACACGCCACTACACTCTACTCCACTCAACAACACTCTACTCCTCTCTATGCCCCTCCACTGTATGCCACTCTACTCCAATGTACTCCGCTCTATGACATCTCACGCCACTCCACTCTATGACATGCCACTCCACTCTACGACACTCCACTCCACTCTATGAAACTCCACGCCACTCTATGGCACGCCACTCCTCTGTACTACATGTCACTGCTCTTTATAATATGCCACTCCACTCTACACCACTCCACGCTGTGCCACTCTACGCCATTCTACTCCACTGCGCTCCTTCAATTTATGACACTCTACTACACTTTATGCCACTCTGTGACACTCTACTGCACTCCACACCATTCTATGACACTACTCCCGTCTACAACACTCTCTGAAACTCCCTCTATGCCACTCCGTGCCACTTTACTCCACTCTACACTATAACACATTACTGCACTATACCCCACTATGCTACAATACTCCACTGTATGCCACGACACTCTACACCACTGTATGCCATTCCACTCTATGACACTATATGTCACTCCACTCTAACACATTGTACAACATGCAACTCTACTCTATGCCACTCCACTCTAGACACTCTACTCCACTCTATGCCGCTACACTGTACGCCACTCTACTCTATGCTACAACACTTATGACACTCCATAGTACGATACCCCACTTCACTCTATAACACGCCACTCCTCTCTACGCCACTCCACTCTACTAAAATCCACTCCACCCACTCTACGACATGCCACTGCACTATACAACATGCCACTTAACTGTACACTGCTGCACTGTACACCAATCCAATGTATGCCACGCCACTCCACTCTACACAACGACACTCTATGTCATGACACTTGAAGACACAACCCTGTACGACACTCCACTGTACCCCATAAAATATATGCCACTCCACTGTACTCCTTTGAATGACACATCACTACACCCTATCACATGCCACTTCACTGCACGATATGCCACTGCACTGGATGAGACTTCACTCCACTCTAAGACACCCCACTCCACTCTGCGAGATACCACTCCACCTTACGACACACCACTCCACTCTACAGCATGCCACTGAAATCTACAGCAATCCAGTTTATGCCCCTCCACTCTAAGACACTCGATGACATGCCACTCTATGACACACCATTACACTACACTCTAGGCCATCCCAATCTACTCAACAACACACCACCCACTTCACGCATCTCCACTCTACCCCTCTCCACTCCACTCAACGCCACTCCACTCTACACCACTCCACTCTCCACTCTACGCTATGACACTGTACGCCACAACAGTGTATGCCACAATACTCTACATCATGAAACTCTATGCCACTCAACTCCACTCTACACCCCTCCACTCTACTCCACTCTAAGCCACTCTACAACACTGTACTCCACTCTGTGACACTCTACCCAACTTCCTCTATGCTACTCCATGCCACTTTACTCCACTGTAATCTATGACACACTTCTCCCCTCTACTTCACTATTCCACTGTACGCCACTCCACTGTGCGCTACTCTATCTTAATACACTGTACAACACAACACCCTATGGCACGGCACTCCATGACACGGCACTCCATGACATGCCACTCCACGGCACGCCACTCCATGACACGCCACTCCACTCTACTCCACTCTATGCCAGTCTATGACACTGTACTCCACTGTACAACACTCTACGCAACTCTGTTCATGCAACTACATGCTACTTTACTCCACAGTACTCTGTAACACACTACTCAACTCTAACGCACTCTACTTCACTACTCTACTCCACACTAATTCACTCTACACCACTCCATTGAAACACAGTGTACAACAAGCCACTCTATGCCACACCACTCCACAAGATGTCACTGCACTCTACGCCACTCTGCTCTACAACACTCTACTCTATGTCCCTCCACTCTACGCCAATCTACTCCACTATACGACATTGTAAGACACGCCACTCCAGTCTATTGTACAACATTCCACTCCACTCTACGCCACTGCATTCTACAACACTCAACTCCACTATGTACCACTCCACTCTGCTTCACTCTACAATAGTGTATGGCATGCCACTCCACTCTACAACACAGCACTCCATTGTATGACACGGCACTCCACTGTACGACACACCATTCCACTCAACGACACTCCATTCCACTCTACGTACTCCATGCCAATACACTGTACGACATACCATTCCACTCTATGACATGCCACTACACTATACGCCATTCTACTTTACGGCTGTCCAATCTAAGACACTGTACGACATGCCACTCTACTCTACGACACACCACTCCACTGTACACCATTCCACTCTACTGTATGCCACTCCATTCTATGCCACTCCACTCTATGAAACTCTACTCCACTCTATGCCATTCTAAAACACTGTACTACACTGTACAACACCCTATGCAACTTCCTCTATGCAACTACACACTACTTTACTCCACTGTACTCTATGACACACTACTCAACTCTACTGCACTCTACTCCTACTCTACTCTATGCCACTCCACTGTAACACAGTGTACAACACACCACTCTGTGACATGCAACTCCAATCTACTCCATCCACTCTACGTCACTATATGCTCCTCCATTCTACGCCAATATACTCCACTATACGGCATTGTACGACACACTACTATGACAAGTCACTCCACCCTACTGCACAGCACGCCACTCCACTCTACTGTACAGCACGCAACTCCTCTCTACACCACTGCACTCTACAACAATAAACTCCACTGTTTACTCCTACACTGTACACCACTTTATCTCACTCTACAACACTGTACATGTCACTGCACTCCAAAATTTGACATCCCACTCCACTGTATGACACACCACTTTAAGACACATCACTTCACTTTATGCACTCCACGCCACTCCACTCTAAGACAAGCCACTCAACTCTTCTACATGCCACTACACTGTACACCATTCCAATCTACACCTCCCCAATGACACATAACACCATGCTACTCTATGACACGACTCTCCACTGTACTCTACGACATGCCACTCCACTCTATGCAACTTCACTCTACTGTACCACATGCCAGTCCACTCTATGACATGCCACTCCACTCCACTTGACTCTATGCCAACCTATGACACTGTACTCCACTCCATACCAGTCTAGGACACTACAAACTGCAGTTTGTCAATCAGGCCCATTGAATTTTTTTTTAATGGTTGTAGTCTGTGTCCATATGGTGGCTAGGCTGGGGTCAGTAGACTCATCTGTGTTTGCTTCATATGCAAGATAATGCACTGCCTGTTTCTAATGTGGACAGTATGGGTCCAGGGGTTGATTTGGAAACTGCTTGGGCATGACCTTTTCCTCTACTCATATCAGGCAATCTTCCCAAAGCCCTGCATCTGGCTCCTTCGTTCATGCTAAATTTTTGATAAAAGAACTCCTCAACTATTTAGAAGCCTCCATTCCTAATCTAATCTGGTTATGCACCTGGAATATTCAGAGACCTTGCATTGGGCTGATAAGCTGTGTACTAGCTGATGCGATGTTTTGTGAGGGGGTAAGGCTGCCAGGCAGCTGGGTACTTGAAGATTTGAAGTGGGACACTTCTTAACCATTCTGTGACCCTGTATTCTCTGATTCCCCCACTACTAGAATGTTTATTAAGTATTCAGCAACCAGTAGCGGGAAGAGCCAAGGATGTCAGGCTGCTAAGTATTTGATCAGTGGCACATTCTGCATGCATTACTACCACCTTCAAGATTCACCAGATGCCAATGTAGAATCCCTTAGGGAATAGGTGGTCAAGGAGTGGCAAAAAGAGCATCTCCCAAACATATGATGCCAGAATACTGGGCACATAATGGCATTACTAGGTGTGTGGTGCGAGTGGGAAACCGGTCATAGGATGCTTGATTCCGGTCCAGGGAACACATGGCTTGGCAGTTCGGTCTGGACTGTTCCCATGAGGCACAGGGTCAAGACTGATTTGCATATGGCTATGTCTGAACTGGGGTGGCGTGGTGAAGCAAAATAACGATGGATTAAACCCAGATCTGTGACTGGGGTGAATGTTTGCCAATGTGCAACATTCCGTCCATCATCTTGTGTGTTTTGCATTTCGCCCTAAGTGGGAAGGGTATGCCCAGACGTGGGTCCCGTGCTCACTACGCCACTGGAATCAAGCTATCCTGGCTGATGAGGGCTGAAAGCCCGAAACCGGTCCTAGGATGCTTGATTCCGGTCCAGGGAAGACATGGCTTGGCAGTTCGGTCTGGACTGTTCCCATGAGGCACAGGGTCAAGACTGATTTGCATATGGCTATGTCTGAACTGGGGTGGCGTGGTGAAGCAAAATAACGATGGATTAAACCCAGATCTGTGACTGGGGGTGAATGTTTGCCAATGTGCAACATTCCGTCCATCATCTTGTGTGTTTTGCGAGTGGGCAATACCTGGAAAGCAAAAAGAGTATGCCATGATTACATATCTTTGCAGTGGCTATGTTATGTCACTTGGAACGTATATAATTTGGAGAGTAGATTTTTCAAGACAGAACCTCTGGATGATCCTGTTGTGAATACTTGACCCTGAGGAGCCCACAGAGCCTGGCTTGAATGGTCACATTTCTGGAATAACCCTTTTTCCTAAACAACCCTGTAGCTTCTTCTTTTTGCTGGAGCTAGTGACTTTCCATGCTGTGCTGAGGATAGCGTAGCTACCATTCCTTCAGTTCTACTTCAGCCAATATGTACCCTATCTATACGTACGTGCGTCTAGGCTCTCGGCACACTACGTTATTGTATGTCTGATGCCTTTAAGGGGGAAGTATGTCAATTGCCAAACTTTCACTGTACCAGTCTATTTTTTCAGTGGAAGTAACAAAGGAATGGATAAGAAGCAGCATGCGACCTGGGCTGGCACAAGCATGGCTTGCGCCACAAAGCATCTCTGAACTTCATTGGTGTGCATCACCAGAGGCAATGTACAAAGCTGTGTGCATGGTGACGTGGACTGTGAGCCTCACACGCCAAAGTGTCGTGGTCGTCGGTCGCAGCAGTGTCCATGAGGGTAGACGTTTCCAGGTGCCTCTTTTCTAGAAATCTCCGTGATCCAAAGGAGGACAGGATGGGATATGGAGAACAATGTCTGAATCCACGTGATACATTGGTCATTTGGTGGCCATATTACATTGGGAATCTTGGCCATACTTTCGCCTGGGCTTCTTGTTCTTTCCACAGAGAAGTAAATAAAGGGAAAATAAATATAGAGTAAATAAAGTGGGCAATTTTTTATTATAAGTATATGGAAATTGTGCGGCATGATTATAACTCAATGTGAGGGGTAAACACTAAGGAGAAAGCAGCAAAGAAGAGATAACAGATGTTGCACATTTAATAGAAGTTCTGCCTTTGAATTTTTTTGCAAGGAAAGAACAGTGAGACGCAAATCATCTCTCTCACATACAATCGTCTGGAAGAACCTTATGGTTGTTATGTACCGGGGTCTAACTGGTGGTATAGACCCGGGATGTGCCGCGTGGGCTGAGCGCAGCACTGAGCAGCACTGAAGTGACGCACACACTCCTCCGATCTGGTGCAGGGACTGCCACCGCACAGCCCCGCCCGTTTATTTATGTCTGTGGACACAACCAAACAGCTCGTGGCAGGACGGGGTGCGAAGGCAAACACCCCCGCGTGGCCTGCCATATTACATTCCTCCTTTATTATAATCAAAATTATTTAAACAAAAACTAGCTTGAGGTAGAGTTAACTGGCATATGAGTGAAAAACATGTCACTGTGGTCAAAACTGGAATTAGTGCCCTCGGCATGTAAACACTCAATCATACAAACATTTCCCAATGAGGGGCAAGGTTTGTGCTCTGGTAAACAAACACATTATAAACAAAAAGATACTAGTGGCTGTTCACTTGGGTATCAGCTACTGGCGATGCTTTTCTGTCTAGTCCATTACATGGTCCTGGAACTGTTGTAACGGCCTCAGATTACACCGGAGGTTATTTGTTCTTGCACTGAGCACCTTAACTGCACTTTGCACTGTCCACACTGATTGTTCTACTCTGATATGATGATGTTGTGAGATTTCATAGCAAGCTGAAATAATATATTTTCGGGCCATTGTCTCATTTATGGATACACTATCATACCTACTGTGGAATTGGTATAATTCATGTGATAGATCTGTGGTTTAATTGTTGCCCACAAGACCATTGTTCTTGTAATGGATATCACTGTGAAGGCACCAGAGGGAACGGAATAGTTGTTGGCGTTTGATGGGTATGGTGGAATTTTATTTATTCATAAGTAGTTGCTCAGATATGACAGTGACAATCATCACAATATTGTTGAAGTTTGTGTAGTAGTTAGCATGCAGAGTGGACTATGAGCACATTTAGAAGATAATCGGGAAGCATTACAATGATATAATTAGAAAATATTTAATAACAAATTAATAACAGATTGTTACATTATTTTTTTAATTCAAAACAGCCTGTTAAATATTTGCTAATTAAATAATAAAAATATACTAAAGTTTGTATTTATTGTTATTCATATTTAACTATTTTAAATAATTACATTTAATTTAACATAATTTTCTCTGGGGTTTTATTTTGAGTCCGAACCTCCATTATTTTCTATGGAAGGGTGTTGCAGTACCAGTGGTAGTGCTGGACTTACTACAAAAGTGTAAATTACTCCCAAAGTGCAGTTGTGAATACCAAAAAGTAGTAAACTTACTGAAAACTATAAACTTGCCCAAAAGTGTAAGTTACCTTTGAGAATCAGGCACTAAGCGATAAACTTCCTTTTTCAAGTTTAATTTGATCAAGTTAACAACTCAATTGTACCTTTTGAACTGTTTGGCAACTTTCACAGTTCTCGAACATGCCTACAGTCAGAAAATGTATGCTATCTGCTGTCACAGTCTTGGCGTCTGGTTTTGGTTTCTTATGCTACCTCTCAGTTTCAACGGCCTAGTTTTCACAGACCTATTCTGACAGAGATAAAGACGACTTTCCATTAGCCACAAGGATGCTGACACAGGAAAACATCTAGCAGATAGTGCCTTCCAGATGAGCCTTAAAGAGGAAAAAAGACCATTGGGCAAAAATTTCCCAAAACAGTCGACGAGGGCTCTGGAAAGCTGAAATGGCTCAATTCCAGAAGACGCCAAGTGGTGAGCTGGAGATAAGCTGGACAATTGGAAGCTGGAGTCACCTCTTTGAACAATGATACAGAAAATGCAAGGCGGGGAGTAGAAGACTACTGGAATGAAAAAGACTAAAGGAAGGGGGAACTGGAATAATTACTTGAATGTACCATAGAACCGAGGGTTTACATTAATTTAAAGGAAGATGAGAAGGGAGAAACTTGAAAGACCAGATGTTACATCCAATCTTATAGGAAGGAGAAGGATTGTTATGGACATTGGCATAATACTTTATCCTCTCTTTGGAATCTTGAAGGTTATATATTGAATTTTACATCTTGCAATTTGCAACTGTTTGATGAAACTGGCAGCAGCAGAACCATATTTACACCTTTCAACCCAGGAGGAAAAGTTCTAGGGTGAAGACCTTGAAGTAAAAAGAATAGAGAGGTTTGGGTAGCACTGTGACTAGAGGTGTTGTAGGAAAATCCATCCTGAGCTATGATTGAAGACCAATCATTTTGGGGTTACAAAAGCATCAAAGATATTGCTCCTACCCTTGGTTTAGTCGCTCATTCTGACCGATAGTCTGGAAAGAAGACAGCACTATTTCAATCTGTAGAGATCTGCACAAGGATTTCCAAAAATGAGATTTATACTGTGGACCTCAATCAGAAATAATAATGTGGTGAAATACATGTAATCAAACATTTTCTTCCAAGACAAATTGTCCCAAAGTCTGAGCAGAAGATAATCTTTTTGATAAATGAGACATTTTGGAGAAAGAATCAATGTTAACCATAATAACCTGGTTCCCTGTAGATGGAGGTAAGGCCCCAATGAAATCAGTGGAGGTAGTTTGGCAAGGCTCCAGTGGTACTGCTAACTGTTGAAGGAATCCAAATAGGTGAGAATGTGACGTCATTTCCTGGGCATAGACTAAACAAGAATTAACATAATCTTCAGTGGCTTCTCGCACAGACAGTCACAAAAGAAAACATAGAAGTATAAGTTCTAAAGTTGATTTAACACCTCTGTGACTATCAACTTTTGAGTCATCAGACATCTTCAAAACCTCAATCCTTAGTTCTTTTGAAGGAAAGCATAGGGCCTTCCTTTTGAAGTTTAGATTAACTTGTGTATAAACCTTCCCTTGAACGGCTTCCCATTCTTCCTTTGAGACTTTGGAATATCCAGCTTGAACCATCTTGAGGAAAGATTATACCACCCCATAATCCTTTGTGGGGGAATAACATTCTGCACTTAGGCAGGTGGAGACGCAGTGTATCTAGTAGAAAGACCATCAGCAAAAATATTTCATGACCCAGGAATATGAATAATAAAAACATTTTATTGATTGAAAAAGTTGGCCCAATGTGTCTGTTGACTGTACCTGCACTGCATGTTCCTGAGGCATTGGAAAGTACAGGGATTCATTAGAATCTCAAAGGGATCTTGAACTGCCAACAATAAATGTCTCTACTCAGAACAGGGCAATTTCACAGCCAGAAGTCCTCTTTCAAGAACTGAATAGTTGCTTTCAGAATCCGACAGAATATGTGACAGATACCAAAGGGGTATTCCAAACCATCGTTATTTGGACCTGCACCAGAACTGCACAGATAACGTTTTCTGAGGCATTCATCTCAACAGTAAACTTTTTGGTGGGGTTAGTATGCTGCGAAGTTGGAGTTTGAGTAAAAGCTTGTTTTAGACCCCTAAAGAGTTCATCAACTAAGAATTCCCACCGGGAATCTAAACTTCGCATGTCCTTTTATAATAATCAGATGATTTCACTGATTAGATGAGTGAAGTCACCAACAAACTGTCAGTAGAAATTGGTGAATCTGAGGAAGCACTGAATCTCCTTGATTCTGGAAGGAATTGGCCATTTAAAAATTGCAGACACCTTTACAGGATCCATAGACATACTTAGGGGCATATTATCAAGAAACGGCGTTAACATTATCGCCGCTTTAGCGGCAGAAAACTGCCGCTAAAGCGGCGATAATGGGCTTGATAATATGCCCTTGAGAATTCCAATAGAAGCCCATGTTCTGGTGTCAACATGGGCTTCTATTGGAATTCTCAAGGGCATATTTTCAAGCCCATTATCGCCGCTTTAGCGGTAGTTTTCTGCCGCTAAAGCGGCGATAATTTTAACGCCGTTCTTGATAAAATGCCCCTCTATTATTTAATCAGAAACCCAGCAATTCCACTTCAGATAGATCAAGTTCACATTTTTTCTGGCTTACAAAAGAGTTGATTTACTTGAGGCCTGCTTAGTACTAGGCTGACTTGCTGATGAGACATTTTTGAAGGTCCTCATGATAAACTAAAATATCATCCAAATAGAAGACAACAAATTGATTCAGCAAACAACTTGATCCATAAAACACTGTAAAATAGCTGGGAATTCTCAATCCAAAATGCATCACTCAATATTCAAAATGGCCCAAAGGAGGTCCTCAAAACTCTTTTACATGTGCCCCCTTTTTGACACAAAGAAAATGATATGCTCCTTATAGATCTAATTTTGTGAAGATCGTAGACCCTTGCACAGACTCTAAAACATACTTAATCAAAGGAAGTAGCTCTAAACCTTGATAGTAATTTTGTTCAATCCCCCATAATCTATGCAAGGCCTCAGTTCCTTATATTTCTTAGACACAAAAAGCATTGAAGCTCCAGTGGGAGATGAAGATCGTATTATAAGGCCATTGCACAGATTTTCTTGTAGATATTGTCTAAGAACCTTTTTCTGATTCTGAGAAGGAATAGATTCTTTTAAATAGAACAATAGCTTTTAGATCAACAGGAATAGCATAATTAAATTCCCTATGGGAGGCAAACTTAATTCCTTCAGTTTTCTGAAGAGATCAGCATATTCTCAGCACTGGACAGGAATTCTTTGGAGACAAATTTTCATTCTAGAATCAGAGTGATTATCAGGCTAAAATTTCTTATGAGTCCAATCGCTCTCACAAAGATAACAATGTTATGACATAATTAGGAGGACAAAGAAATTGTTCTAGTTTCCCAGTTTATGAAAGGATTGTGGCGTACCAGCCACGGAACTCCTAGGATTACAGTATGATTCGGTGAAACAATAATATAAAAAAAGACAGTTTCTTGGTGGGAACCAAAAGTCAGTTTTAAAAGTATTTTTATTTCTTTGACTGGTGCAGAGACCAGAGATGTTCCATCCACCACCTGAACCTGCTCCAGAGATTCTTTTTTGATTCATGGAATACCCTTTCCCTTTACCTATTTCTCATCCAAATACAGTCCACTAGCTCCACAGTCTAGAAGGGCTGAGATCTTAATCAAACTTCCTTCTGGCAACACAACCTGGATTGGCAGAAGAAAAAGTGAGAAATAAGAATCCTCAGAAACTCAGGTGAAAGGAAACTGATGTACTTCTGTTGCCTCGTCTCTCACAATGGAAAGTATCTGACTTTTCCCAACATTTCTTGGAGGACAAATTAGACAGGTTCAAATCAGAAGAACTGTAATACAAGCAAATACCATTTCTATGCCAACTTGGTTGCTCCATTTCCAAAAGAGAGCCACGGGTGGTGCCAATGTGCATGGACTCTTCACTCGAATATATAGATGGTTCTTCTGAAGAAATTTCAATTTTTAAAGGTGTTTGTCGGACACCTCCTACTGCTGGAGCAACTCAAATCTTCTGTCTCTCAGATCTGCTTTCTCGCAGACGATGCTCGATTAGCAGGGCTTGATCCTTAAGTTCAGAAAAGGTCTCCGGTCTGTGAGAGCAAATTACCTCCTCTTTAGACCTCTATGAAGGAAAGTAATCAAAGTCCACTCTACACATTTAGTCCCAGCTGCTATCTGATGAAATCAAGTCATATAGATTAAGACATCTTTCAATCTTGATGAATGTCACAAAGTGCCTCTTCAGCTAAAAATTCAAGGTCAGGTCTTTCAACCATTTGCTTAAAGGCGGTTTAAAAGGTGACATAATTTTAAAGGCTGGGATATTCACCCAACCTAGTGCTGTTCTAGAAAAGACACCTATTAGATATTTCACTTTAGCTCAAACCATCAAAATTTGGGCTTGACGAAAAGCAAAGAAAACTTCTCCCTGCTTTGTACAGCCTCCAGAAATCCATGCTAGTCGTGGTTGAAATTCTTGGGTGAAGAAATATAACAGCTGCGCCCAAGAGTCTCTTGTGCCTGTAATTATTTTAAAAAATCACAGTGTTACTTACTGCCTTGCTGAAGGCCGTTATCTGCTGACACGTCTCCTCCACTTTGAAGTTCCTCATATTGGTGATTCCTGCCATTTCTGATTGACTACTGCTGACTCCCTGATGTTTCTTCAGGTTTTCAATACCTCTCCCTGCCAGTACCCATGGAGAAAGATATGGGATAAGAGGGTTACAAACAGCTGACTGTTCTTCTAAGTTGGTAAGGTGCATGATTACTATGCATTGTTGGATATAATCTTACCGTCCGGTGCAGTGATTACATGACCTCTTGTGGATGATGGTTATTTTCTTTGCAAAAGAAGGACAAAACTGTTATTTGGTGTTTTTTCTACTATGGCACAGTTATTGGAATCTAAAGACTATTATTTGTAAGACTCTTCTGACGCTCCATGAAACACAAATCCCTATATGGATTCTTGTTTTTGCGAAACATTGAAGGAATGATTACATTCCATTTGTATCTGATCTGCCTCAGACCCCTTTTATTTTATAGTTAACTTTGGGTTTGGTAGTAAAGTCTTAGTGGTAGTGACTGACTGGGTACTTATTAACCTATGTCCTGTATTTTGTTTCCCATAGGATTAACACTGCACTCTCTAGGGTTACAACTGCTAGATTCTAGTGGGAAAGTTGGAGGTATTAGGTGAGAACATACACATACTAATTTATGTAAATTGCATGAATATAGTTTTACTTTAGAAGGAAAGGTCCTAAACAAAGCAAACACAAGGAGATGATGGACGGAGCACTGAAACTTTTCAGACACTCACCCCCAGTAACAGATCTGGGTTGAATCCATCATCGTTCTTTAGCTCACTTCGCCACCCCATTTCAGACACAGCTATATGCAAATCAGTCTTGACCCTGTGCCTCATGGGAACAGTCCAGCCCGAACTGCCAAGCCATGTCTTCCCTGGACCGAAAATAAGCATCCTGAGACCGGTTTCGGGCTAACAGCCCTCATCAGCCAGGCTAGCTTGAATCCAGTGGCAAAGTGAGCAAGGGACCCACGTCTGGGCATACCCTGTCAACTTAGGGCGAACAAAGCAAACACAAGGAGATGATGGACGGAGCACTGAAACTTTTCAGACACTCACCCCCAGTCACAGATCTGGGTTGAATCCATAATCGTTCTTTAGCTCACTTTGCCGCCCCAGTTAAGACACAGCTATATGCAAATCAGCCTTGACCCTGTGGCAAAGTGGCAAAGTGAGCAAGGTTTGTTCGCCCTAAGTGCGCCGGGTATGCCCAGACATGGGTCCCTTGCTCACTTTGCCACTGGATTCAAGCTAGCCTGGCTGAAGAGGGCTGTTAGCCTGAAACCGGTCCCAGGATGCTTGTTTCCGGTCCAGGTAAGACATGGCTTGGCAGTTCGGGCTGGACTGTTCCCATGAAGGACAGGGTCCAGACTGATTTGCATATAGCTGTGTCTGAACTGGGGTGGCGAAGTAAGCTTAAGAATGATGATGGATTCAACCCAGATCTGTGACTGGGGGTGAGTGTCTGAGAAGTTTCAGCGCTCCGTCCATCATCTCCTTGTGTTTGCTTTGTTCGCCCTAAGTTGGCAGGCTATGCCCAGATGTGGGTCCCTTGTTCACTTTGCCACTGGATTCAAGCTAGCCTGGCTGAAGAGGGCTGTTAGCCCGAAACCGGTCCCAGGCTGCTTGTTTCCGGTCCAGGGAAGACATGGCTTGGCAGTTCGGGCTGGACTGTTCCCATGAGGGACAGGGTCAAGACTGATTTGCATATAGCTGTGTCTGAACTGGGGTGGCGAAGTGAGCTAAAGAACGATGATGGATTCAACCCAGATCTGTGACTGGGGGTGAGTGTCTGAAATGTTTCAGCGCTCCGTCCATCATCTCCTTGTGTTTGCTTTGTTCGCCCTAAGTTGGCAGGGTATGCCCAGACGTTGTTCCCTTGCTCACTTTGCCACTGGATTCAAGCTAGCCTGGCTGAAGAGGGCTGTTAGCCCGAAACCGGTCCCAGGATGCTTGTTTCTGGTCCAGGGAAGACATGGCTTGGCAGTTCGGGCTGGACTGTTCCCATAAGGTACAGGGTCCAGACTGATTTGCATATAGCTGTGTCTGAACTGGGGTGGCGAAGTGAGCTAAAGAACGATGATGGATTCAACCCAGATCTGTGACTGGGGGTGAGTGTCTGAAAAGATTCAGTGCTCCGTCCATCATCTCCTTGTGTTTGCTTTGTTCGCCCTAAGTTGGCAGGGTATGCCCAGACGTGGGTCCCTTGCTCACTTTGCCACTGAATTCAAGCTAGCCTGGCTGAAGAGGGCAATTAGCCCAAAACCGGTCCCAGGACGCTTGTTTCCGGTCCAGGGAAGACATGGCTTGGCAGTTCGGGCTGGACTGTTCCCATGAGGGACAGGGTCAAGACTGATTTGCATATAGCTGTGTCTGAACTGGGGTGGCGAAGTGAGCTAAAGAACAATGATGGATTCAACCCAGATCTGTGACTGGGGGTGAGTGTCTGAAAAGTTTCAGCACTCCGTCCATCCTCTCCTTGTGTTTGCTTTGTTCGCCCTAAGTTGGCAGGGAATGCCCAGACGTGGGTCCCTTGCTCACTTTGCCACTGGATTCAAGCTAGCCTGGCTGAAGAGGGCTATTAGCCCGAAACCGGTCCCAGGATGCTTGTTTCCGGTCCAGGGAAGACATGGCTTGGCAGTTCGGGCTGGACTGTTCCCATGAGGGACAGGGTCAAGACTGATTTGCATATAACTGTGTCTGAACTGGGGTGGCGAAGTGAGCTAAAGAATGATGATGGATTCAACCCAGATCTGTGACTGGGGGTGAGTGTCTGAAAAGTTTCAGCACTCCGTCCATCATCTCCTTGTGTTTGCTTTGTTCGCCCTAAGTTGTCAGGGTATGCCCAGACGTGGGTCCCTTGCTCACTTTGCCACTGGATTCAAGCTAGCTTGGCTGAAGAGGGCTGTTAGCCCGAAACCGGTCCCAGGATGCTTGTTTCCGGTCCAGGGAAGACATGGCTTGGCAGTTCCGGCTGGACTGTTCCCATGAGGGACAGGGTCAAGACTGATTTGCATAAAGCTGTGTCTGCACTGGGGTGGCGAAGTGAGCTAAAGAACGATGATGGATTCAACCCAGATCTGTGACGGGGTGAGTGTCTGAAAAGTTTCAGCGCTCCGTCCATCATCTCCTTGTGTTTGCAAGGTCCTAAACAAACCATATTGTTTTCTTGTAGATGCATGACGAAACTTGAACACTGAGGAGATCTGCAGTACCGAGAATTGAGGCAGTCATTTTGATTGGGACTTCTTGGATGCCATCTTTTATAATTTTCTCCACTTCCCCTTTCCCCTGTGTGCTGTTCTCACCTGGATTTATAATTATTGCTCAGGTGGTTGCAGGGCTCGACTGGCGTAGGGAACCAGCTTTTGCATTCCTGTCTAGCTCCCACAAGATTACACAGCCAAGTCAGGGTTGGTTGTGTTCAGACGTTACACCACTGTTCATAGTTCAGGAAACAGGACGTTTTGTCGTCTCCATATTGATTTGGGAAAGACTTTCAGTAACTTTCAGGGCAACGGCCATCTTAGGTCGGGACTGATATTACCTTCTCTAACAAGCTCACCAAGGAAACCTGGAAAATAGGAAGGCCAAGCAGACCCTTGGTGTACCATGCATTTTCTGTATGAATGACTTCTCAAAGAAGAATACCACAAAGGAGCACAACACCGGCAGGTCAACCGCCACCAGGTAAATAGTAAATGCGGCGACCCGCCAAGCAGAGAAAAAAAAGATGTCTCAGCTGCCTAAGACACACTCTCTATACAATGGCAGCTGGACTGGGAATTGATGCAGTGGCATGAAATCTATATTATTAGCATCTTGTCTCAAATATGGCATGGTTTGTCGTTATCAGGCATAAATGTGCTTAGCAAGAGGCTCTTATCGCCTGCACCATGAGGTTCACCAGGGCCAGACTGGTAACCAAAACCAGCCCTGGCAAAAAGCATCCATCCTGTTCTTTTAAATTTATATTTGGTGGTTTATTTATGTTATAAACTTTTATTGAAAGCATGTGGATGTCATGTTTAGGCAGCCATCTTTTTTTTCCTTCTATTTATTTGCATGGAATGTGCTTACTATAAAAAAAAATCACACTAGCCTGCCAAGGCAGGGCATGTTTATTTGCCAATGCTTGTCATCTTTCTTTTGTTCAATACTGAAACATCTGACTGTAGACCACTGTGTACGTCCACTAACCTGTGTGCTCATGTCCATGCATGCATTTCTCTATTGTGGTCAACAGCCTTCTAACTTTATCTTTTTTGTGATAGCAGTGACCAGAAGGGGTTAGGGTTCTTTTGGGGTTAGTGATGTCAACTGTGGGAGTTGTGAAACTAAGCAGCAACAGCTTCTTTGGCAGTCTGAGCATCTGTGCATATTATCAATTTACCTCTAGCTAAAAATGTGATGCCTGCTGATGTTTTCCTCAGCAAAGCTTGGCATATCTCCATTTAATTCACACAGAGAGCATGATGTAACCGGGAGGGATCATGTTTTCAATTACTCCAATGAAGGCTTTCTTTTGTCATACTTAAAATTGCGTTTCCTCATTTCTGACTGTTATTTTCCATGGAAATATATTCTTATGAAATATCTACTAAAACAGTCACAATGCCTTTAAACTGCTCAGTACCACTTAATTTCAATTTTGAAAGGAAACACATTACTCTGAGAATTAATTCACTTTGCCAACTTTGCTCTCGCTCAACTCAAAATACCTTTCCTTCCTGGCAAGGAAACTGGCTATATCAATGTGCCACCCACACAAAAACAAGTATGACTTTAAATGTGCATATCTGGGTTGGCTCACAAGACACACAAGTCTTTTTCTCTGAAGTTTGGCACCTGCTAAACATAAGTCATTCTTATGCTTTAAAGAGTTCACAGGACAATTCTTTTTAAAACTCTTTATTTCCAACATATTTTATTAGCAGTTTCATGGCATCCGCAGTACAAGAACAAGTGGATAAGACATTCCAATCTCTTGACAGAAGTCGGTTCCATTACAAAACTGAGCGGTGAAAGCAGCACACTCCGCAGACACACTACGGAACAAACCAATCAACCCCCTCCCCTCACCCCATAGATTGGTCTGAAGGAAGCAATCACACCATTCATTCAATAGAGGACAACCACGCAAGGAACAGCAACGTCAAGTAAGGGAAACAACGGGGAAGCAACTAACTATGCCCCACCATTTTCCCCGCACGCGGGGGAGGAGCAGCCGCTGAGCCTGCTTCCCCTGGCCGCAGCTCCTCCAGCAACGTGTCCCAGGCCCAGGTCACCTCTAATGAGCATTGTACCCTCTTGGCCTCCCAGAGAAAGTTCACACCTTCATAGTCTGCCCATTTCCGCAACTCCGCCATCCATTTGGAGATCTCTGGGCCCACGTGTTGTTCCAGTAAAGCGTGATACGTTGTTTCACCAGTATCAAAGCTAGGTCTATGAACCTCGTGGTAACCTTATGTTTAGGCGGCATTGGGAACAGCCCTACTAGGCAGGCAGCAGATGCCACGGGCAATGCGCGCTCCGTGATTTCATTAATAAGAGCCACTGCCCCCGTCCATAACTTCTCGACGAGGACAACTGCATACCATATGGTACATATCTGCACCTGCTAAATTGTATCTGGGGCACACCGGCTACCGGGAAGAATTTATTAATCAAGTGTAAAGTACGCTCTATGAAGGCAATAAAAGTTAATCAATTTGAAACTAGCATTTTGGGAAACCCAGGATATCCCAGCCATGAGTTTAGCCCAGTCCGTGTCCGCGATTGGAGTGCCGATATCAGCCGACCAAGTAACCCTGAGGGCGCAAAGGGGAACGCTAGTGTCAGCCTGGATTGTCACATGCAGGCCCGTGATTGCTCTGTGTCTGCCAGAGGATGTACATAAGACATGGGAACCCTGTGGGGAGGGTGGTTCCTCCTGCCTCCACCGCCATTGCCACTGCAGCAGTGAAGTGAGGGCACCAAAGAAGGGAAAATGACTCGCCGGCAAATTCTAAGTTGCTTTTTGATCATCAAAAGTCCATAGTATCCTGGTTTCATACAAATTGCCAAGTATCATCAGCCCAGAGCCACCCACTCTCCCAACCGTTGAGCCGCAACCCCTGGAAGAAAGCATGGCAACTATTGGAGGGTCAAAGCAGGAGTATAGGGGGTGGCCACCTCCGCTTTTTGCAAATACAGCACTCAGCAGTACTTGGCCACTGGCTGCAGGGTGCAAGGTGCAGGGTTCCACCTGGACCCATTTAGGTTCTAGTAGGTACTGCGTTAACCAGGGCAGTGCCGGGGTGCCCCTCTCCAAAAATGGGCCACCTCGAAGCTCAGGATCCACCCAAGGGTCACCCACTGCAACTGGACCGCCAGATAGTATTTCGTGAAGTCGAGAGCTGCCAATCCACCATCCTGAACTGGGCGCTGAAGTTTCACGAGAGGGACCCAGCGGCGTCCTACCCCCAGATGAGGATCACGAGGATGGAGTTCATTTCATTACATTTGGAACAGGGAATCACAATAGGGAGCGTGGCAAAGTAGTATAACAGCCTGGGCAAAGCGACCATTTTGGCGACTGCTACCTGCCCTACCCCGGATATGGGAAAAGTCTTCCAGAAGCATACCGACCCACAGAGCACTGTAAGTGCCCTGCCAAGATTATCGTCTAGCAAGGCGGCCTCAGTCCAGTACAGCTGTGTAGTGCTAGAGGCACTGCTATGTTTTGAAACCACGTGATGACCTTTGACTACCATGATTTTAATTGACGTTTGGTGTTTTATTTTACCCTAGCCTCAATGTACGACATTTTTTCCTGCATGTGCTTTTTTCCTTGAAGATGTCTTTCGTATCTCTTGTAGTTTTAAAGTGGAAGCTGTCACAGAGTAGAACAGCTTGCCAAGAAAAGAACGTGTGGGATGTGCATTTGAAAGCATGAGAGAGAGAGGTGTGGAATGTACTTTTTGGTCTCGAAGTGCAGTGTTATGAGCAGTGGTGCTCAAATGTGCATTATGTTGTACATTGGGAGATGAAGTGTGTGATGCTATAGGCAGTGGTGCACAAATGTGCATTGTGTTGTACATTGGGAAGTATTATGAAGTTCTTACTATTGGCTTTGACATACCCTTATGTCATCTTGAATTCTGACTCTGTCTTGCTTGATCTTTATGTGCGCACAGGCAGGCCCCCAGATTACTCAAGTTGTTGAGGTTATTCACGTTCAAGGTTGCTTTGTTTTCTGTGCTTTTGGAGTTTGTTGAATGTACTGCCAGAAGACTTTCGTAAGCTTCGTTAAGATAAAGGCTGGAACATGTGAGAATGCAGAAGGAACGTGAGAACTCCTTTGCCTTTGCAATACTTGCATGGAAAGTGGCCAATTCCAGTAAGTTTCCTTGGCGCAGAGGGAAGGCCTCTCGGAACCTTCTAGTGTGTTTTGAGATTATAAAGCTGAGGTTTGTTGACTTAAAAACCGGGATTGTTTGAGCCTGAACGGTGGTCGCATCGTCAGTGCAGGCATCTGGTTGCTGAGTCTCTTGACCCCGGCTGTGACTCTCCCAGTCTGGAGTGGGCCAGGATGAAGTTTGCACCAGGTGAAGTGTTTTATTTTTGATTGTTGCCATTGTGATGTGTGGCTGTTTGTGTGCATATTCAGTTTCCAGTGGCTATAACAGTCATTGTGATGCGAGACTGTCTGTGTGCACCTTCAGTTTCTAGCGGCTATAATCCTCTGAGGTGTTGACTTTGTGATGTGTGAGTGTCTGGGTGCACATCCAAGTTAATCATCTGATGTATTTAGTGTATATATCTTTCTGATTTCTTGCAGGACGTCCATTATAATTTGCTTGTGTTTTATTCCTGCTTGTGTTTCATTATATTATTATCTATGCATTCAACAGTTGCATTTGCCAAGTGTGTTATTATTGCTTGCATATATATATCTCTGTATACATCTGAATGTTGTTCATTTGACATCTGGAAAAGCCTTTCTGTTAGAGAGCATTGCATAAATAAAACCCCAAGCCTTATTCTGAGAACAGTCTTTGATGTGTTTCATTTTATAAAGTGAAATCCCTTTCCAGGGGGTGTTGTTTTGTGTGTATTGCTTCATCGTGTTTGGGCCTCTGTGTGGGAGAGTAGTATTCCTATTATCTGACTAAGTGAGAAGCAAAACAAGCTGTACACCTAAATACCGAAAGGTGGTGTTCTCCCACTGAAGCTCCACAATCAAGGGTGGGACCTCAGGGGTCTCCTGTAAGGGGTACCAACTAGTCTTCTGCCAGTTTACCCGTAGGCCCATTAGAGTACTAAACTCCAGGAGTCTAGTCGCTCTGGGGACGTCCATCCCGTGGTCTCAAAGGAAAATCAACATCTCACTGGCATACAGCATAATGCGGTGCAGTACACCCTGGTCCATGATACCATTATAATAGACAACCTCCCGTTCCCTGCTTGCAAGTGTCTCCACATCTAGGGTGAATATCAATGGGGACAAAGGGCAGACCTGTCTCGTACCTAGCCCCACCGCATATGACTCCGATATCACTCCCCCGTGCGAACCCTCGCAGTAGGGACCGCATACAACAGATGAACGCATGCAAGGATCCCCCCAAGCCCATTTGGTGCGGCACAGCATATAGAGAGTCCCAACCCAGGCTATCAAAGGCCTTCTTGATATCAACCGTAATGACCGCTGCCCGTTCGTCAAGGGAGGCGTCAGCAAGCAACAGTGCTGTTACCCTCCTGAAATTGAATGCTGTGCTCCGCCCGGGGATGAAGCCCATCTGGTCAGCGTGCATAAGTTATGGCATATGGGGCAAGAGTTGCGTTGCCAATACCTGGCTCAGGACTTCATAGTCAAAGTTGAGCATAGAGAGGGGCTAATACAATGCCAATTCCTGCAGAGGGCTACCCGGTTTACGCAGGGGGACTATTTAGGCCTCTTTCATAGTAGCGGGCAGGACCCGGGCATCCTGTGCTGATTTGTAAACCTCCACCAGTCAAGGGGCCAATTGAGTGATGTAAGGGGAGAGGATGTGGCCTAATGGCCAGAGTGGTTGGCCTCATAGCTGGGGAACCGGGTTCGAGTCTTGGCAGGGATGCTCAACATCCTGTGATTCTGGGCAAATCACTTAATCTCCCCATGTATTTTAAAAACAAATAAAAGGCATTGCCATTTGCAATGCCAATAGCTTAAACTCTCGCAAATGCAAGACCTATTGCATTGCAAATGCTTGTGTTTACAAGCGCCCCATGCCACGCTTTCACATTAATAGAGGCCACGTCCTTTTCTTTAGATGAGCCGTGTCTAAAGAAAGGTCCGCGGCTGCTATTAAAGTGAAAGTGCGGTATGGGGCGCTTTTACCAAAAAAAGCATTTGTCAAGTAGACAAACAAATGCTTTTTTTGGTAAAAGCGCCCTGTGCCGTGGTTTCACTTTAATAGCGGCCACGGACCTTTCTTTAGAAACGCTTCTAAAGAAAGGGACGTGGCCTCTATTAATGGACAATATTAGGAGAAGAGGCCAAAGAGGTTAAGTCGTCTTTCAGATCTTTTGCTGTTACAAATGTAAAAAAACATTCACTTTTTTGTTGGCGCTCAAAATAACACACACAGAAATTAGGATTCAGACAATAACGTATATATAAAATAAAAACAAACACTCTACACATACCCAGGTCTTTTCTCTAAAGAGTTTGCCTCTTTCCCCGTTGAGCGTATATAGGCGTCTTTCGCAATAGTTTCCACAAATAACTCCTGACACAGAGAGAAGTTGTACTTAACCCCCTAGGTTGCTCATAACCAGTGCTTTAAATGGAAACATAGTAGTGGATAAGGTACTTAGTAGCTAGAGTACCTGGGATCTACTGAAAACTGCTGGTACTCTACCATTAGAAGTATTGCATCAATACTGTGAAGTGCAGGAGCACTACTTTTCAAATGAAAGAAGTGCAGGTACTTCAGTACTGGGCACTACTTGTCTATTTAAAACATTGCTCATAACATTCAGCAATGCTACCCGGGAAACTTGCCCGTCCTGCTTGCCCCTCCTGATTGTGCAGACGACACTGTCACCCCTCTCCTGACTTCACTCCCAGCCCCATCTATTCCTCTCAATGGGCTGAACCCCATCTCGCCCGTACCGTGGCCCGAGCGGTCAGCAGCACGGCCTCCTGGCTAGCCAGAGTCACATCCGGATCGGCCTTCATCAGAGTCTAGACGCGGGACATGGGGAGTCGGACCTGGCAGGCTGCTGCAGGTGGGGGCTCCTCCGGGAGGGGCTGAGTGCCAGCGCCTTCAGGCACCAACCCTGCCATGGGCCAGAGGAGGTGAACACGGGGGGCCAGAGGAGGTGAACACGGGGGCACGGGGAGAATAGCAAAAAGGAAGAGCAGATGTCAACACATACGACGCATCAATGCTTAGAGTGCGCCTCAAATTTGAAGCAGATGTTTTCCCAGCTTGGTTATCCTAATACCTGATGCAACTACCTGATGCAACGTAACGTATAAATGCTTGGTTCTCATCCTAAAGCTTCTCTAGTTCTCCCGCCTTCCAGCAATCCCGAGTCCAACCTGCAGAGAGAAAGGACTTGCATTAATATGGCGGACATCTTGAAATGGTGCTTTGAGTCAAGGAGAACGGGCGCACCGCCTGAAAACGTTACTAAAAGAAGCTGCGTGAACATATAGTAATTAGTACAAATACACGATTAATTAAGGAAATAAATACAAATTGTACGGTATATTTAAATTATAATTTAAGCTGCTTCCCGAATTTTACAAAAAAGCTTAGAGATCACAATTTAGTTAAATAAAATTTAAGATGATTTTATGTTGCTATGTGCCAACCCAAGATGTGCCTGGACATATTAGAAAATCACTAGTTTCAAAATGTTACCCAGGTATAAACAGATTGAGCTGCAGTGCATCTCTGTTGTTACTGTTTATTACCTGCAAGTGCTTTAGGCACGAAGAAAATTAGTGAAACAAAAATTGGACAGAAGATGATCGCTACGCCATGGCCATCATTGAACTGAGTGTTACCTTTTATAACTAGCATTTGCAATGCAATAGGACTCGCATTTACGCGAGACCTATTGCATTGCATCACGGACAACGGGAGAGGGGGAGAGGAACGGACAACAGCAGTGGGGGCGTGGGGAGGGGGGAAAGGCACGGACAATGGGAGTGCGGGCGGGGGAGGGGGGAGAGAAGGCATGGTCAACGGGAGTGCGGGAGGGGGAGGGGGTGAGAAGACACGGAAAAAAATTGTGCTCACTGTCGTGTAGCTCCTATAGTACCCCTGCAGGACCTGCGCGTTTGGATAACATATACTGCGGGCTTGGTGGCAGACTGACTCCGTGCACCCCCACTGTATATGTTAGCCTGGTTTGCATTAGCTAGCTCGCAGTGCCACTAGTGTCTCCTCTTATCGGGGAGAGATTAGTTTCTGGCAACCTTAGATCATGACAACCCTGATTCCCTCAGAATCGTGGAAACAATGTACTACCTTTCGCTCAGTCACTGGTGCGTACTTATTCGGTTTGTCTCAGAGAGTTACACAGAATAAACATTCAGCGTTTCAATAAGTATTTATTGAACAGCTGTTATTCTAGTGTAAAATATATGTGCTGCGGTAACCAGCAGACAATAGCAGAGATATATTATCAGCAGTACAATAAAAGCAAAGGGATAGAACAGTTCTACCATATTGCAATAGTCATGGATACATACATGAATATAAAAAGCATTATGCAAAGTGTGCGTACTCCTACGATGCCTAACTAGATGTACCTGAGTGTACCTAGCATATGTGTAGGTCTAAAAACCTAGGAGCCAAGAATCCTTCTAGGATTTAGTTGAACCCCCATACCTGAATAGAGAGAGTGTGGGACCCCGTCCTGGTCTCGAGTTGGACACCCCGTCCGGGTTGTGTCAGACCACTGTTAGCTGGAGCGACTGCATGCAGGAGCCTCAGGATCTCTGGTCAGTGTGTCAGCATGGAAGTCTCGGTTCCCTCTGTCTTACCGGGGCAAGATGTGGTGTATTTATACCCTAAAGAGTCTCGGTCCTCAGTATGGTTTGTATTGGACATGAGGAAGAAGTCAGGGGTGAACTTTGTACCTACATATTATGCCAGTGGTGTATTTTTAGAGAGCCATGCATAATTAATGAGTACAGTGTGGGCCTGTGTTTGGAAAAACCCTGCTGTATTCAAAACCACAGGATAGATAACGTTCAGCCCTCAGAGCTCGTTGTGTACTAGCTGGGACCAATGTAGGTGAAAGATCATGCCTATATAAGGAATCATACTATAATAGGACATGTACAGTTGTGACCATAATTGGGCATATGCGGCCATGACCATAATAGGGCAAGTACAAATATGACCATATTAGGGTAAATATGAATACCTCCATTTTAGGGCATATACGAACGGGTCTACATTAGGGCCTCTATGCGGGATATAACACCCACTCCTCTTCCGAACTGGATAAAAATGATCATGCTTAAAATCTGGACAATTTAAAAACATTTTTAAAAGCAAGAAAAAACATGGTTCGAAAAAATCGTTAAAAATGTGGGCGCTTAAAAAAAAAAAATGTTTAAATTAACCTTTTGTAGTTGCCACTTAAAAAGTCAATTCCGTCTCTCTATAGAAGTTGTATTACCATAAGCAGGAGAAGGCCACGCTTTTCTCAAGCAAAAGTGTCAATGTAAGAAAATTTTTCCAAATTTAGATCGTTTATTTTGAAACGAGTGAAGAAGCCGAATTCTTTCCCAGGACACGATGAGTGAATTCAAGATTACGCGTCCTGGCTGGGAAGCTCAATGTTATCGGTGTCAGCTGCTGTAGATGACAAATTCAACGCCTCACAGAGAACGTCAATCGCACATAGATGGAATGTAGTACTGCCAACAGTCGGTGCTGCGGCAGCTTGTGCGGCAGTTGTAACCTGGGTGCCTGTGGAAGAATCACTTAATCCAGCAGGAGCGAACGGCACCTGTGGATTCTCCAGGAATGCATTAATCAGAATCGGAAGCTGCTGAGGACAACGCATAGCGTGGGCCTTTATGGGGTCCAGCATTGCATCCGTGTCCGGAGGCGCATCTGATGGAAATGTTAGACAAAGATCCAACGTGCATTCTTCTCCGCAAAACAGGCATCGAAGAACAGGTAAGATGCAGTCTACCCAGACTGGTCTAAATGATAGAAACCAGGAGGCATTGAGTTCTCGCAGGCAAGAAATGCCCAGAAGTTGTACCATGCGTTCACTGTATTTCCGCTCCAGGAGCGTGTTCACCATTCCCTCGGGAAGTGGGCCGTCCATTGCGTAGCAGCAATATTATAATCAGGATTCCTGCGATTAGGAACAGGATGAGCGGGAATCCTCCAAATACGCTTCCCAATACGGAGTGTATAAAATTTGGGATCACTCCGAGGACAGTCTGAAAGGTGCTTAGCAGTCCAGAACCTATGGTCTTAAATAGGTGTACAATTCCACTCGTATCAGACATATTGAAGATACCTCCCACCATTTCTGCTAAATGAATGGGGCAGTTTGTACGTATGAGTGCCTGTATCTCGGTCGAGGTCCTTGCAACTTGAAGTTCATAGGTTTCTCGAGCGGAGGTTAAGGGCACGGGTTGCTGTAAAAGCATGGCTTTCAATCTGCTCAGAGTATCAAACTGTATAAAAGAAACATTCAGCGAAGGCCATAGCGGCGCCTCCCCGACTGTGTTCAGTGGCGGAAACAATACTTGCATACAGCAAGTAACCCTGGAGTTAACAGTGACTAGATATGCGACGCCCAGAAGCATCCCACAGCAACCTTGATCATTTAACATTAAGTAACTCCCATTCGAGAGCAGCTGGAAAACCGGCGTGATCATGGCCGCTGGGGTCCCTGACATGTGACAAGATAAGTTCGCCACTGAACCACTGCAGGCTCCGTGTAGGGAAATATCCTGACACATGAGAGAACCGCATAAAGCGTTCTTGCAGTTTGTACCACTCAGATACACTTCTTGATCCCCATTCCGGCATCAATATCTATATGGTAACTCCCAAGTTTCCTTGATGTATCCCTTACCCATTTTCACATATTTGCCTGCCTGCCTTTGCTCAAGGCAATATTGAAACTGAAACGTAGTGACCGACAGAGTGATTTGGCCATGAATTAGCCATTCCGTTGAAGGTGCTTCGGCTACAGTGAATGGTAACCTTTCCAGTTTCTCAATATGCAGCATTGTATATTTGGCTCCCCTTTGTGCCATTTCTGTCTGTTTATCAGTTAGATTGTATTCTGAGAACAGAGACGTGGTGTTTATAAAACGCCATGGCACATAGCCTGCACGCAAAGATTGTAGTGTCCAGCTTAACATCATAATAGAACGTAGTTGAGATCGCCCGTGTTGTAACAAGGCCAGATCTTGTTCTAATATGTCGATCGCCGAGGACACAATGTTGCCTAAGGAGTAAATCCTGGAGGTCAAAGTAGTTAACCCATTATCCACTACTGCCAATGCTTTTTCTAAGTTAATACGGTCTATCTCTCGTATCCTTTCTGCGGCCTCTTGTTGGGATATTTTCAAGTTTTCATTATAGTAGGCATAAAGGCCTGCATATATGAAACGTTTCTGACGTTGTTTCCTGGGCCCTAGTAGAAAATCTCTAAGATCCATGTCAGGTGTGAGTAAGGTCAAGTGGTGCTTTACTTCTGTCAGTGTTGAGGTCTCTAGCCAATCAAGACACAACTTCCCAACACTATACGATGTCACTACCCCTGGGTGTTGTCTTTGTACATAGCGTGGATCTGGCCTATGGATACTAAACCCTCTGGTTGTATTCATAAATCTCTGTTGACATTTGTTTGTGTCAATGGGCCAAACCAGCCATTCTGTCCAATCAGGATCTGATCTGTTGTACTGGAAAATGTCATCTAATCCTACCCCTTGTGTAGTTGAATTCTGCCCCCACCCATCTGCGATGGTGTTGGAAACCCCGGTGTGTTCATTTCCTTGCCTTTGGCTAATCCAAGACAGGATGTTTGTTGCACAGTTTCATTCAGAAATAAAATCTGCTGCGGAATGATGCATGCTCTAAAAAGTGCTTCTATTCCCTGGACTTGCCAGTCCCTAGAACCCCAGATTGATTTGGAATCTATTGTGTCTTTCCATAGATCGAAACCCCGTTTAGACAACTGGTTCAGAAAGGATGCAGAGTAAATATGTTTGGTGTTTGTCAATATTATTTTCTGAGCTGAATTTTTCACCACTTTATAATAAAATGACTTTGGGTCGGATGTGTTAAACCCTGAGAAGTATGTGAATTTCTGTGCAAATGCTTGTGAACTACCTTTTGGAGGTGTTGGGCAGGGTTCCCACTGGTGGTACTCAAATACATTTCTAGGTGTTATAGACTTGTGTAAGAAATGATCACCAAAATGTTGGTATCAGTACAATGTATCATAGTCTGAAGTACCTTCTAACATTTCATTGTTCGGAAATACTGCAGTTTTTTCAAAATCAGACATCATAGCATTTACAGTTTCAGTGTCCCAATCATCAGAATATGCACTGGAGGTAATGATATCACTTAAAGAAATTTTAAATACATGTTTTAGCTTTAAACGTTCAGTCGGACCTAATATATCCTAATCAATCTTGTCCCATACTATACCATCCGGTATAGGAACTGCTGTGATGTTCACTGAAGACAAGTCTCTTGGTTCACGATGTGAAGACTGGTGTGGTTTTAAAATCAAATTGACTCTTTGTGCTGTAGAGCTTTGCTGTAGGTATCGTCCATTAATAAGCATACTAAAAGTTATTATTAAACCTAGCCAGAAAATGAAAAATAAAATCCCAGTGATATACCATAGTTCTATCCAAGGTGACACCAGGTAAGTCTTTCTAAAAAAGTTCAAAAAGTCATTGAGTTTCTGTTGGAGTGATTTTTTGGCTGGCGTCGTTTCCAGCTCGCTTGGATCCAGTGAAAACGTATCAAAGTTCATGAAATAGCCAGAAGCAGTTTGATCAATTGTTGGAATTGCATCGGGATTTGTTGAAATCGGATTTTGCGCTTGACGAGGCATGTTGACGTAGATGTCTGTATTAGGTCTTATTGCAACTTGGTTGTTAAGTTGATTTTCTTCTTGTTGAAGTGGAACGAGTTCCATAGCATTGTTGCTTAGTCCATCATTCCGTACAGGTGGCTCCACAAACGTGATGAGTCTTTCTGTTTGGACTTCTTGGATTGTAGCGAGAGGAGGGCGTCTGCTACTGTGGAGTCCACAAGGCCTACTGTTTAGTATCGGCCACATAGTGTGGTTTGATTAAGTCAATTGAGATGAATCTTTTCTCCTTTTTTCCGGCAAGAGGTGGCAGAAGTACAGTTCTTGTGCCTTGGATTGCAAGGACCGGTACAGGCTTTCTGTAGGATGGCCCAAATTCTTTCTTGTCAGCAATCTTCTCTCTGACCAGATCCACGATTTTTGGGATCCAGATAGGTCTTGCCGTTACTGCCTTGATTTCCTCAGTGGCGGCCTGTTTCTGGAGCACGTTACTTTGTTGTGTCCTGGATTCATTTAGATCCTGTAAAACAGCCAAACGATCATGGATATCAAATGGTATTTCATCCGCCACTGTGCCTTCACAATCAAGATCAGGTACCCACATTCTTGTCCCAAATAGGACCTCGTAAGGAGTGACACCTCCTAGAGAGCTTCTTGGCTGGTTATTGAGTGCGCGCTGTACCCCATAAAGGTGATCGACCCATCTACCGCCCTTGCCTAATACCCTAGCTGTTAAAGATTGCTTTAAGTCTCGGTTTTTCCTCTCCACAACAGAATTTCCCTCAGGATGGTACGGAGAGGAGTACCGCAATGCTACGCCCATTCCTTCCATGGCCTCTTTGTAAACCCGAGAGCTAAACGCCGGACCACGGTCAGAATGTAACGTGCCAACTACGTATGTGCCGATAAAGACTCGCAAATCTTTTATAACAGTTTGAGCGTCAGCCGAGCGCTGAGGCCAAACCCACAGGAATCTAGAGCAGGAATCCACTGCAACCATGATATATTTCTTGGACCCATCAGATTGTAAGGGTCCGCAGTGGTCCAAATACACACATGCGAGAGGTTTGTCTGATTTCAGTAATGGTGTCTGCGCTGGGCGTGTTACGGTGGAGCCTTTTATCTGCTGACAGATGTCGCATTTCAAGACATAGTCCTTAGTCTGCTTCGTTAATCCTGGCCACCAGTAGCGCTGTTTCAATAAAGAAATAGTCGCTGTAACGCCTGTATGCGCAGAACCCAAACCCTTGTGTGCCGCTAAAATCAATCCTAGCCTACGATCCATATTTGGTATTACTCTATCCCCCACTCCAGGAATTTGAGCATATGGAATGTTTTGTGCATCTAACTTGTAGGAGTACTTGAGTGGAAATTTCTTTGGCACTGCTGTGCTGCCTTTGCGTGAAGCAGTGACAGCTACCATTATCTCGCCGTCTACCCTCGTCTTTGAACGAGTAACTGCAGCTACGGCGAACAGCCCCCTTTGCGGCTTCATCAGCCAATGGATTCCCTTCAACGTGAACGCCATCACGCTGATGACTCAGTGTATGTATCATGTGAGCCCTTGGTAGTTCGTTTCTCAACTCCACTACCTGTTCCCATAGCATTTTATGCTTAATTGTGCCACCTTTTGCATCTTTGAACCCGTTTTGTTCCCAATGATGTAAGTACTCATTGTACGACTGTACACAGTAAAAGGAATCACACACAATAAGTGTGGGGAATTCATGATCCGTATTTATAAATGCCAGTATAAGTGCTTTGAGTTCTGCCAACTGAGCCGTGCAGTCTCCTAGAGATTGCGTTTTAGTGCAACTCGGATGGAACTTTCCATCGTGCATGCGACCTTTAACAATCGCACACGCCGCGCTGTAAGCTTGCTTACTCCCTATGGCCGGTTGAGCAGAACCGTCAGTGTAAATAATGTATTCATACTGATCTAGAGGCAAAATCTCATTTGGTAGAGGGTATTCTTGTTCATATTGCAGGAATGCCTGTGTTTTTAAACTTGGATCAAATCTGTATTCAACATCCGTTGCAGTAAGAGAATTTGCCCATTGTATCCATCTTGGATGTAAGGCTTTAGCATTTGGAATGCTAGCTTTTGTAACAGCTTCTAAAGCTGGTACTGGGATCACGACAATTATGCGTTTTCCCTGAGCCAGAGCTCTTTCTCTTGTTACAGTGGTCTGCACTGCTGTCAGAATTTTTTCTGTTGAAGTGAAGCGCATCTCAGCGTTTGTGTACAGGTGTGATTTGTATGCGATTGGTACTGTTTCACCTTCATTAAAAGTTAAATAAGTGTACCTGCATTGACCCGCTATTACTCGGATCACCAAGTTGCATACGTTTACGCGTGTCTGTAAATGTTTAGAAGCTATCATGTCTTCCTGTAGGGAACGCAGGATATTTGTGTGTTCCTGTGTCCATTGTCTAACTGAAAAGTCAGGTTTTATTAAGTCGTAGAAAGGTTTTACTCTTTCTGCGTAATCCAAAATGTATGTTCGTCCAAAATTTAGGAATCCCAGAATTGATTGTAAATTCTTTAATGATTTTGGAGGTTGGAGCAGCGCACACTTTTCTAAAAAGTTAGCTGCCAGGCTTTTTCCCTCACTTGACAGCTCGTATCCTAAAAACAGGACATTGAAGTGGGCAATTTTTGATTTTTTGAAATTAAATTTATAGCCCTCAGAGGCGAATCCCATAATAATGGTGCTCACCCTGGTCAAGTGCCTCTTTAAGTCATCGTCCGTCAGATAAATATCATCCACATAGGACAACACTTCTTCATCCAAATTTTGGAGTAACTCTGTTACCCTTGCTGAAAACAGCCCCGGGCTATTCTTATACCCTTGGGGGAGTCGGCAAAATTGCCGTTGTGACCCTAACGCACTGAATGCGGTCAGATACCTGCTTTCAGGCGCTATATTTTGGCAGAAAAATCCATTTGAGATATCAAGTGTTGTTTTGTATTTTTCCGCACAATGTTATTCATTAATGCGGCACTGTGTGCATTTTGAACTGCAAATGTTTTGTGCAAGTGTTTAAATGTCTGTAATCTAAAATTAGACGATATGCGTTGTCAGGTTTGGCTATGGGGAACAAGGGATTGTTCATAGGTGAAGTGCAATTTTCTATCACCCCCTGATATTCAAGTTGATCTAGAATCTCCCTGACTTGTTTTTTAGCTTCCTGCTTTATAGGGTATTGCCTTTTGAGCATTTGGGGAAACCTTTAACGGGATCACGTGGTGGGTTGACTCCTCATCCCAACCAGCATGATTTTTGTACAATGCTGGAGCTAGGGCAACAGCCCACTCCTGCGCATATGCATGTTTTAGGTAAATAGGAACGAGGTCGGAAAAGGCTGGAAAAATTATCGCTTCTCCCCTAGGGCACTCCATGACAAATGCTGGCGGCCAGTCTTGTTCTGCTAATAGAATGTCATAACCAGATGACAGATTTTTCCAAAAGAGACCTTTAACTTTTCTGGGCTTGTCCCCCTCCATCCGGAGTGTTATCTCATGTAACTTATGTGGGACATTTACCCGAGTATCAGGTGTTTCCACCGTGATATACTCACTCAACTCCGCTGTCACCAGAAATTCCTTCAGGTTCTGGCGAGCTATTGTTACTTCTGCCGCGCTGTCTAGCATCGTCAGAGCCCATTCCCCGTTCAGAAGCAGTGTCCTCAGAATTCTGGGCATGTCTGATCTTGAGACCTGCTACCTTCTTCTTTTTGAACTGAGGTTTTGATTTTTGTTTATCCTCTTTTTTAGGTGCGTAGTCCGCAGCGCGTTGCGTGTCTCTGGACTTTGTACGCTCCTTTGACCGTCCTTCCCTCTCTGAGTTTTTTTATGAACCCTGAAAGGAACGAGAGGAACGAGTATCAGTATCCTGATACCTGTCAGGTTTTTTTAATATTATCCCTATTCCTGAGGTTATACCTCCTTTCAGAGGGCTCCTGTTGAGGAGACCTACCTCTGGATTGAGATCTGTTGTCTTTAGACTTTTGTTCTTTTTTATTTTCCCACTTCTTTTTAGAAGAAGTAGGTGTCTGCTTTGTAATGTCCTTTTCAGGACTGCCCACCAGTTGTGGTTTTAATGCTTTCCCACCCAAACTCTCTCTGCCTAGTTCTGCATATGCAGTTTCAATTATTTTGGGTAGTTCGTGTTGTTGATCCTCTGGACCGAACTCCCATAGGCGTTGGCGGATCGCCACTGAAGCTGCTTCCCTCTTAATGTTAGCTAGTATTATGGCTGATACCTGGTCAAAGTTATTTAGTAACTTCATCCCTAAGTTAAGGGCAGGCTCTGCTCCGTACTCATTTGTGTTCTGGTATATATGGCAGCAAAGACTGAACCCCAAGAGGTGCAGTCCTCTACTTGTGGTGTGAGACCCATGGGCAAGCAGATTGTTAGAATTCTGTGTTTATCACAGGTGGTAGTATTCGGGAATACTGCCTCAAGCTGAGTTATTTTCTGAGCTATCCAGAAAAGGATTTGTTCACGTTTTGCTGGCATTTTGCCCATTATCGCGTGTAATGTTTGTGGAGTTATTTTATTAACTGTACTTTGGACTGGAGTGTCCTGTGCTGCAGCTGGTGCAGGCTGAACTGTTAAAGTCCTCATCACAATTTGTGTGAGGTTTCTGTAGATTTTAATTAAATCTCTGTGTTGTACGAGTAAGTCTGGCTGTGGCATTGTGCCAATATCAGGATGCGGTGTGTATGCCGCTAATATGGGCCATGTGGCTCCTGCTCCTCCGAGCGGGCCTAATCTTGCTCTTCCTCGTACGTGGGGTAGGGCACCTTTAAACCAGTAATTATGCTCCTGGTAAGTGAGCGGAACCTCTAACTCCTCAAAAGGAGTATAGTCCGCTGGTGTTTCACCTTCTAGGTAGTAGTGAAATACATTTGTAATTGCATTCGCTGCTGGGAATGTAACCCATGAATAGAACACCTCTGTTTTATTGGATTCGTTTGCCTCAATCACGAAAATTACTGTACCACCCCTGGCGCTTAAGCCATGTTCTAGAAGTTTTATGGTGACTGCCCTTCTAAAATTTGGTGCAATTTGTATTGCATCTTCAGGGTCTTCTCCTAAACCGAAGAGGTCTGTTTCAACTCTCCTTGTGTCGTTTGCTTCTTCCACCATTTTTAATTGGAAGAAGGGAGGTTAAAGAATTTTTAAGATAAGATGTAAGTGCACAATTGTAGGAACTACATGTTCTTCAAGCTTGAATAACCAACAGCCAATAAATAGTATTCTCGTACTACTCAGCTGCGGCGGATTTTGTGCCCACCCACTCCAGACGTCTCTGGGGTTTTTGTGAGTAGGTTCTCTGAGAATAGCACGACTGAACTACTCAGATTCTACTGTTAAATAAGTACCCAACCAACGTTGGCGGCGCCATGTCGTGTAGCTCCTATAGTACCCCTGCAGGACCTGCGCGTTTGGATAACATATACTGCGGGCTTGGTGGCAGACTGACTCCGTGCACCCCCACCGTATATGTTATCCTGGTTTGCGTTAGCTAGCTCGCAGTGCCACTAGTGTCTCCTCTTATCTGGGAGAGATTCGTTTCTGGCAACCTTAGATCACGACAACCCTGATTCCCTCAGAATCGTGGAAACAATGTACTACCTTTCGCTCAGTCACTCGTGCGTACTTATTCGGTTTGTCTCAGAGAGTTACACAGAATAAACAGTCGGGCGTTTCAATAAGTATTTATTGAACAGTTGTTATTCTAGTGTAAAATATATGTGCTGCGGTAACCAGCAGACAATAGCAGAGATATATTATCAGCAGTACGATAAAAGCAAAGGGATAGAACAGTTCTACCATATTGCAATAGTCATGGATACATACATGAATATAAAAAGCATTATGCAAAGTGTGCGTACTCCTACGATGCCTAACTAGATGTACCTGAGTGTACCTAGCATATGTGTAGGTCTAAAAGCCTAGGAGCCAAGAATCCTTCTAGGATTTAGTCGAACCCCCATACCTGAATAGAGAGAGTGTGGGACCCCGTCCTGGTCTCGAGTTGGTCACCCCGTCCGGGTTGTGTCAGACCACTGTTAGCTGGAGCGACTGCATGCAGGAGCCTCAGCGTCTCTGGTCAGTGTGTCAGCATGGAAGTCTCGGTTCCCTCTGTCTTACCGGGGCAAGATGTGGTGTATTTATACCCTAAAGAGTCTCGGTCCTCAGTATGGTTTGTATTGGACATGAGGAAGACATCAGGGGTGAACTTTGTACCTACATATTATGCCAGTGGTGTATTCTTAGAGAGCCATGCATAATTAATGAGTACAGTGTGGGCCTGTGTTTGGAAAAACCCTGCTGTATTCAAAACCACAGGATAGATAACGTTCAGCCCTCAGAGCTCGTTGTGTACTAGCTGGGACCAATGTAGGTGAAAGATCATGCCTATATAAGGAATCATACTATAATAGGACATGTACAGTTGTGACCATAATTGGGCATATGCGGCCATGACCATAATAGGGCAAGTACGAATATGACCATATTAGCGTAAATATGAATACGTCCATTTTAGGGCATATACGAACGGGTCTACATTAGGGCCTCTATGCGGGATATAACATCACAGTCTAAATAACACGTACGGTACCGTGTAACACTCGAAGTAAAGGGGCCAGTAGCCATGGGAGGGTACAAATGACGACATGGCCATAATAAGGAGATACTAACAAGCCTCATAATCAATCAGAAGACAGCATTTACGAAGGACAAAGACACAAGCCAATGAAAAAATGGGCGGGGCTTCCCTCACGTAGTGAACTACAGCAGACCTTCACCAGAGCAGCACTTGCACACTGACTCTAGGCTCGACCTAAAAATGAATGTGTCCATCTGTAACACAAATTGTGCTCATGTAATGCACTCTGATACCTTCGGGTCTAGTTTGCGCTATATAAAACTCCCCAAAAAAACAAAAAAAAGTGGCATAGAACTCAACCTGCAGCCTGTCCGAGCCCAGCACCCTGCCTCGTGCCATGGCCTTAATCGCAGCAATAACTTCTTTAGCGGAGATATCCGCTCCCAGCTCCTTCAAGGTCTCCGGTGTCAAGGTTGGCAGTGGCAGCGGGTCTAGGAAAAGGCCAAGGGAAAGCGGGGCTGATCGAGGACAGCCAGCATACGGTGTGGAAGAGCTTATTAATATGAACCCGGTCATAGAACTGAATGCCCTTGCCAGCCACTACCTCCGATATTGGCAACCCCCATTTAGTGGGATTTGCTAGCCAGGCGAGCAATGCCTCAGCCTTGTCCTGTTCGAAATGGGTTGACTATATAATCTTAGCAGTCAAAGCAACAGAGCCACTCTACTAGAGCCACCAAGTTTTCTTTCTTTTGTAGCAAGTCACGGTGTACTGAAGGATCAGTATGACCGCGGCGTTCTAGTGTGTGCAGCACAACCTCCTTTCCCTGTGTCTCCTCCCGTAACGTCTTTCGCACCCGATCCAAGCGATACAGCGCCCTCGAACAACCATCTTAAAAGCCTCCCATTCGATCAAAGCCGACGTCCTGGATCCCTCATTGTCAGTAAAATAATTGCAGCTGTCCTCCCCCAGAGTTTCACGGAGTACCTGGTCCTCCAGGTTTTCGCAGCAAAGGCGACAGTTTAGTATACAAGTACGAGCTGGCATCCAGGCCAGGACCACCAGGAGTGGGTTATGGTCCAAAAACGTCCAGGCCAAATATTCCGAGTGTCCTACCTGTGTGTGGACGACCGGGGAACAGACGCACCTGCAGGTTGTCTAAGTGTGAATGAAAAGAGTAATCCCGCTCAGTAAGATGTCACGAATGTCAGGTATCACCAATCGCCACCTGAGTGAACTTTTTAGAGTTCCGCTAGATGGGACCTGTCCAACAAGGGGTCTGTCACACAATTGAAATCCCCCCGATGATTATGTGGCCAGTTAGGAAGTGAGCTAAAATTAGTGACAGCTCATCTAGGAATTGAAGCTGGTCTGCGTTGGGGGCGTAAATGTTGGCGAACATTAAGTGCTTCCCCCCAAGAGTCCACCTAGCACTGCATAGCACTGCTCTTTGTCCACCCTCTCCTCCAGCACCTGGAACTGTACCCCTGGGCGGACCCATATGAGGATCCCCCTTGCAAAAGCTGAATATGTGGTGTATGTTATGTGTCCCCAACGGCATTCCTGTAGCGCCATGCCCCCCTAGGCAGTGAGAGGTGTCTCCTGCAGGAGAGCTATATGGGCTCCTCATCTCTTAAGATATGCCTGGATTGCATAATGCTTGGTCATACTCAGGGCCAGCTCTAGGGCGGTGCGATCGGTGCGACCGCACCGGGCGCTGACTTGGGGTGGGGGCGCCATGTTTTAAAAGCACCAGATGCCGCGTATATTGTCCCAGAAATTTTCAGGAATCAATAAAAATGACAACTCCGGTGATTAATGTTCTTCCTGGAGAGATACCGGAGATTTGTCTAGTGAACGTTTTGACTCATCATACCACAGATGGTTAAAAGAACGTGTCCCATTCACATCACAAAGTGCATATAATATAAATAGGTCAATGGGTTACTGCTTTTGTCAGAGATCCTTTTGTTACTTGCAGTTTAAAAGTTAAAATCCTGATATAGAGCAGTGAGCTATTAACTGCCATCAAAGCACTGCATGCAAACTGCAAGGAACATATTAGAGATATATTTTTTTTGCCCAGTCTTTCGTTGTCCTAATCTTGCAAAAAGGGTTTATTTGGGTAGAAATCAATTCTTATTATTAAAGAAAACCGCTAACAATGGTGTTACATTTTAAATTCAGAATGTGTGCTTTTCTAGTCCGAGGACTCTTAAACCATACTGCCTACCAGTATGGATGAAATGGGACTCTACTCCTTGCAGGCCTCTGTCTTATGTAACATTCCCTACATACTGATTTACACAGGTATGACTGTCTCTGTGCAATGTGTGTGTGATGTAAAGTGTTCTAACATCTTAAACTGGTATGAGTGGCGCTATAAAACAAAATTAATCTAGGAGACAGTGGTTGTGGAGACTGGAGGAGCACTGTCAAATGGTGGTAGTGAGGGAATCCGTGGCAGAAATGGTCATTGGGGGGCGCCAACAAACATTGTCGCACAGGGCGCCACCAGTGTTAAAGCTGGCCCTGGTCATACTATTGATCTAAGTGCGCCGGGTATGCCCAGGCGTGGGTCCCGGGTTCACTGTGCCACTGGAATCAAGCTATCCTGGCTGATGAGGGGTGAAACCCAGAAACCGGTCCTAGGAGGCTTGTTTCCGGTCCAGGGAGGACCTGGCTTGGCAGTTCGGGCTGGACTGTTCCCATGAGGCACAGGGTCAAGACTGATTTGCATATGGCCAGGTCTAAACTGGGGTGGCATGGTGAGCAAAAGAATGATGAATTTATCCCAGATCTCATGACTGGGGGTGAATGTTTTGATTTGTTCTGCATCCCGTCCATCAATTGTGTGTCTTTTGCTTTCTCGTCCTAAGTGCGCCGGGTATACCCAGACGTGGTTCCCAGGCTCACTGTGCCACTGGAATCAAGCTATCCTGGCGGATGAGGGGTGAAACCCCGAAAGCGGTCCTAGGATGCTTGTTTTCGGTCCAGGGAGGACCTGGCTTGGCAGTTCGGGCTGGACTGTTCCCATGAGGCACAGGGTCAGGACTGATTTGCATATGGCCAGGTCTAAACTGGGGTGGCATGGTGAGCAAAAGAATGATGGATTTATTTGAGATCTCTTGACTGGGGGTGAATGTTTTGATTTGTTCTGCATTCCGTCCATCAATTGTGTGTCTTTTGCTTTCTCACCCTAAGTGCGCCAGGTATGCCCAGACGTGGGTCCCGGGCTCACTGTGCCACTGGAATCAAGCTATCCTGGCTGATGAGGGGTGAAACCCCGAAAGCGGTCCTAGGATGCTTGTTTTCGGTCCAGGGAGGACCTGGCTTGGCAGTTCGGGCTGGACTGTTCTCATGCGGCACAGGGTCAAGACTGATTTGCATATGGCCAGGTCTAAACTGGGGTGGCATGGTGAGCAAAAGAATGATGGATTTATCCCAGATCTCTTGACTGGGGGTGAATGTTTTGATTTGTTCTGCATTCCGTCCATCAATTGTGTGTCTTTTGCTTTCTCGCCCTAAGTGCGCCGGGTATGCCCAGACGTGGGTCCCGGGCTCACTGTGCCACTGGAATCAAGCTATCCTGGCTGATGAGGGGTGAAACCCCGAAACCGGTCCTAGGATGCTTGTTTCTGGTCCAGGGAGGACCTGGCTTGGCAGTTCGGACTGGACTGTTCCCATGAGGCACAGGGTCAAGACTGAGTTGCATATGGCCAGGTCTAAACTGGGTGGCATGGTGAGCAAAAGAATGATGGATTTATTCCAGATCTCTTGACTGGGGGTGAATGTTTTGATTTGTTCTGCATTTCGTCCATCAATTGTGTGTCTTTTGCTTTCTCACCCTAAGTGCGCCGGGTATGCCCAGACGTGGGTCCCGGGCTCACTGTGCCACTGGAATCAAGCTATCCTTGGCTGATGAGGGGTGAAACCCCGAAACCAGTCCTAGGATGCTTGTTTCCGGTCCAGGGAGGACCTGGCTTGGCAGTTCGGGCTGGACTGTTCTCATGCGGCACAGGGTCAAGACTGATTTGCATATGGCCAGGTCTAAACTGGGGTGGCATGGTGAGCAAAAGAATGATGGATTTATCCCAGATCTCTTGACTGGGGGTGAATGTTTTGATTTGTTCTGCATTCCGTCCATCAATTGTGTGTCTTTTGCTTTCTCGCCCTAAGTGCGCTGGTTATGCCCAGACGTGGGTCCCGGGCTCACTGTGCCACTGGAATCAAGCTATCCTGGCTGATGAGGGGTGAAACCCCGAAACCGGGCCTAGGATTCTTGTTTCCGGTCCAGGGAGGACCTGGCTTGGCAGTTCGGGCTGGACTGTTCCCATAAGGCACAAGGTCAAGACTGATTTGCATATGGCCAGGTCTAAACTGGGGTGGCATGGTGAGCAAAAGAATGATGGATTTATCCCAGATCTCTTGACTGGGGGTGAATGTTTTGATTTGTTCTGCATTCCGTCCATTAATCGTGTGTCTTTTGCTTTCTCGCCCTAAGTGTGCCGGGTATGCCCAGACGTGGGTCCCGGGCTCACTGTGCCACTGGAATCAAGCTATCCTGGCTGATGAGGGGTGAAACCCCGAAACCGGTCCTAGGATGCTTGTTTCTGGTCCAGGGAGGACCTGGCTTGGCAGTTCGGGCTGGACTGTTCCCATGAGGCACAGGGTCAAGACTGATTTGCATATGGCCAGGTATAAACTGGGGTGGCATGGTGAGCAAAAGAATGATGGATTTATCCCAGATCTCTTGACTGGGGGTGAATGTTTTGATTTGTTCTGCATTCCGTCCATCAATTGTGTGTCTTTTGCTGGTCCTACTATTAAGCACCCGAACATTCCAGGAGATTATTTGACAGCCAGCCAATACACAGGTCATTGCGAGCTGCTAGCCCAGGTGATGCAGTCCGATAACAGGGCCTGGCCGGCCATGAAGGATGCAGCCCACCCCTCAAAATGATCAGCAAAGAAACAGGCTGGTCATTCAAATCCCGCACCCTACACAGTTACAGCCATGGCCCGTCCAGGTAAGAGTGGTGGGGCGGTGGGGGGGGGGGACATTTCGACGGATGATGACGAGGGAAAATTAAATAAATAATTAATTTTCCCTAGTTGCCGTTTGTCGAAATCCCCCCACACCCGGCCCACCACCCCACCACTCTACCTGCACGGGCCTGGGCTGCACAGTTACCAAATGCCAGTGTCCACATTCTGTATGGCACCATCAGCCCATGCCATCAGCCGCACGAGGAGTGATTGGCAGCAACTTGGCATTAGAGGTCGGGTGTAATGTGGAATCCAAATGTGTCCAAGTCTGATTCATGTGATCCTGCTACATCATCCACAGAGCTGCGATTCAAGCTACCCCCCCCCCCCCCAAGGCTTGCTCCTGCTGCTACCACGCTCAGTCGGCCCCTCAGAGTCTGTTCCTGGGAGAGGAAGCCCGGGGATGCCGGGCCAGGGTGGATCCTTCTGCCACTGTCTTCTCGAAGAGCGCCCAACCGCGCTAGGCACCTATGTGTGCCTTGGGTGAGCCTGAATCCATGCCCAAACACTGGCGTAACGACAGTTCAGGGGGCCCCCCTGCAAGGTACACAAAGGGGCCCACGCTCCGGATTTAATCCGGAGCTCTCAGGCCGGAGTACTGTGCTGAGGCGGCCCCCTGCAGCTCAGGGCCCGCCCGCACCGCGGGGGCTGCGGGGGCCTGTGTTACGCCCCTGTGCCCAAACATCTTTCGGATCTGTGAAAAACTGTGCTCCAGCGTCCTCTAATACCTTCAGTTTAGCTGGGAATATAATGGCATATTTCACCACCAACTGTGGGAGCCTTGCCTTTACAGTCAACAAGGAAGAGCTTTGATGCTGGACCACAAGCGTGAAATCTGGGAATATCATTACTCTGTGATTTTTAATAAAGATGTCCCCCTTGTCCTGGGCCATTCTGAGGATATGATATCGATCTCGATAATGCAGCAAGCGGGCTAAAAGTCCGTGGCAGGGCACCTGGTGGTGGGGACCTCGCCAGCACCCTGTGTGTCTGTTCCAGCGTGAAGAAGGGGGAAAGCCCCTCGGGCCCCACCTCCAATTGGAGCCAATCCTCCAAGGAGGAAACCATGTCCAGTCCCTCTATTCTTTCCAGGAGACCCACTAGATGTATACTGTTCTGGCTTGCCTTGTCCTACACGTCCTACACTCTGTGCTCCAGGGTTCGAATCTACTCCAGCACCTCAGTCAGGCTGTATGTCAGCAACAGTGCGCTCCATCATCGACAAGCGCTCAGACAGCTTCTGGTGGTCATCTCTGAGAATGCCCAGGTCTATCACCACAGAGTCTAACTTGTGTTCCATTGCTTCCCTAGTGTTCTTTATGGCTGCCGGAATGGAGTCCAATGTTGTTGAAGAGTCCTTTGTGGCGCAGGCTCAGCCATCATCCGCTTTATAATTAGTATAGAGGCCCAGTGGTGGTCGTCCATCTCCCTAAGGTCCCTTGTATCTGGAGGTGCGACCCATGGTTCCAGCACTAGTAGGTCGAGTCAATGACTGAGTCTCCACAGTGCACCTACAGGGCCAGCTATATCCAGGTGATCAATTTCCTACCAGGAATAAGCTCCCAAGAGGCCTCTCAAGGGGCAGTCACAGTCGTGGTCACTTCCGTAGTTCCATATGAGAGGGCGTTAGCCAGTCGCAGTCACCCCCAAAGTCCAAGTACTTGCACGCAGGGCACTCCAGAAGTCTTCCAAATGTCTCTACAGGCATCCCTACCTCCCCACGACAGGCCAGGTGTATTGCGGCCCCAGCCACACGTGGCAATATGCATGGAGGGGAGGGTGCAATGGGGTCCAGTGCAGTAAGGTAAGGGGCAGCTCAGTGCCCAACGATCATATTATGTTTCTCTAATGCACCTTTACTGTGCTCACATTGTGGGGGCGGCACCCTCTAGCAGCTCCACTATGCCCCGGCAGTGTTATTTTAGCAGTACCCCACTCACCGCCAGGCCCGGGACATGAGGGTCATCAGCATCCCTTGGGGCAGTAGGTAGGACGTCTAACACAGCTCCAGGGACGCTGCTTATCGCTCCTGAGATTTGCATGTCCATAGCGCTCGGGTCGTCCCACCACCATCAGGCCGTACTGCACACCAGCTCTCACTTCTTCAGGCATGACCACTGCACGAGGCTCCCACCCTGCGGTGCACTGATCCGTGCCCCGTCTGGGAGGCAACAATAGGGAGGAGAGGAGAGGCCCACCCGAGGAGGGGTGGGGGTGGGGCCCACCCGAGGAGGGGGGCCCAGGGGCCCACCTCTCAGTAGCGCCAAGACCTCTGGTCCCTCACTGCAATCTCCGACGGTCCGGGAGGGCCTCAGGAGTCCATCCCGGGCACCACCATCTTGGGGGCCGTGAGGCCGCGGCAATGCCCAGTGGCACAAAGAGCTCCTCCGGCGCCCAGCTAGATGTCCTTGGGGGGCCAAGGGGCATCTGGGTTGTGTTTGCGGGGTGCCCCTGTACTTTAGATGGGCCCCCTTGAGCTGGATTATTGGTGGATGGAGGTTGGTGGCGGCCTGGCAGCAGGAGCTCTTCCATGCCGCACCTCACTCCATTGGCCCCAAAAGTCATGCCCCCTTTTTTTTAAACTGTTAATTAGAACCCCCTGCTAAAGTGTATTTCAAACTTCATGTTCAGACCAACAACGTTTCAAAATGTAATACATGGACAATGCATCATTTTTATTGATGAATATTGAAGAAGGCAATGCATCCTTTTCAGTGCTGAATATTGAAGAAAGATAGGTAATTAATGAATGACTGGGGGGGAGCTAAGGAGCTAATAGTTCTCAATGGTAGGTATCGAAATGATCAACCTCCTCGATACACATGGACTCGGGGTATGCCTCGCTAACTTATTGACTATTTTGTAGTTAACTAACTATTTGATTCTGATTTTGCTTTAATTTTCAAGTACTTCATTTTGAAGGCAGCGCCAGTTTCCAATAAAACTATTGGTAAGAATTGCTGGTATTAGCCATTTGGAAGGAAAAATGGTGGCCAAAATAACATTGGGCAATGTTAGTAAGTATCAAGAAGATTCTGTATTTAACTGGATTTGTGTTGAAGAAAGGATAACAAGGGAATATACGAAAAAGAGTATGAGACTGGCAAGAATATAAATTCTAATTTTAGTCAAAATAATTCGAATTGTGGAAAGTAAACAAAATTCATAGTTCAATAAAAAATTGTACTGTAGCGAAACGAGGACCAAGAAAAGCCATTAGAAAATACCTTTATACATTTGAGCTTCCATTGTGTAGAATTTACTAAAAAAGAAGGAGGCTAAATTCAAGGCATGAGCAAATGTGTACACAATTGTGTTAGCTTTTGGTAGCCTCACAATTTATTGATGAGGGAAATGAAAGATAAATTTGAAATTAACGAACAGCAATATCTGCTAGAACGGTATAAGACTGAACTTATCTTTAAAGGAAACTGTGAACAGTTTGTTAGATCACTTCAGATAAATGAAAAGTTTACAATGTTAAAGTATGTTATATTTATTAAATCTATAAGTAAGAGCAGTATTTGGACCCAATAGTATTCAAAATTGTGTAATCAGAATTGATTGTTCTCTCTGAGCTCAAATTCTGCTCTTAATTTTTAAACTAACTACCCATACAGGGTAAATTCCCAGAACTTGAAGAAGCTCCAATAAGAAGCCAATTTTTAGGAGCAAAAGATATAAAAAGGTTCCTTCTGCTTGTCAATTTGTCTGTTGGAATTCTTCTTCTAAAATGTATTCACGGATGGTACTTGAAGCTTTAGCAGACTGGACACAAAGTAGTAACCCAGTATTAGCAGGGCAGGCTGGGGTGTGGACAATTCATCAAATATTTGCACTTTATTATATAGCACAGAAGTCAGCAAATTATTGCTCAGTATGCTGTTGCCTTTGTGTGAGATCAGCAGCAGCACTGTATCTGTGCTTGCAATCTGTATATGGTCTTGGTTAATGCAGTGTTAGCAGTTGAAAAATGGGGGTGAACAAATAACCAGGACTTCAGCCAAAGACATTCCACAAATAATGGTGTTACAGTTTGAACAACCCATACTGTACAGGGACAAATATAATAGAAAATATTAGAGTAGATTTAATGAGAGGGAATTGGGATAGTAAGGTTTGTGTGAAGATGTAGTAAATAAATGTAATTTGAAAGGACTTCTAGCCTACTTTTCCAGATTCTTATAACAATGCAGCGATTCAAAAGTAGTTGTGTGTCACAGCTGTGATCGCATGGTACTACAATGGGGAAAGAGGATGACGACGCCCCATTCACCTACACCTTCCCATTTGATATGAGTAAGAAAAGATAGTTTGCAAGTAGAAAAGACATTTTGTCTTTGCGACGTGGTGATTAGTGGTCTCAAACCTGTGATTTTGCAAACTGCTGATACTGTAGAGGTTTGTAATTTGGTCCATAGTAGCCTGCACTAAGTAAAGTACTTTCGTTTTACTATAGGTATCATTAGTGGCAGCCGGCACAAGTAAGAGCTGTGGGGCGGTGAGGCGGGGTGGGGGCTGGGGAAGTCGACTGACGATGGGATAAGTAACATTAAATAAAAACATTTAAAAAGCCACTTACCTTGCGCTCGCCGCATGGCCGAATTAGGTCTTTGGATGGAAGCATTATGAACTGAGCACAATAGAGGGGCAATACCTGTAAGTAGAGGTTTGTATCTTCTGATGACCTTAACAAAGTGGTTAACAAAGGCATTACTGCCTAGCTGGGAAAAAATGGCACTGCAACAGCCAATGGTCAGAAGATAACTGCTGTTCAATAAACACAAATGCAAAAAGAACAATTGATGGACAGAACGCAGAACAATGTCATACATTCACCCCAGTACAGAGATCTGGACCTAAATCCATCGTTTTTTTGCTCACCATGCCATTCCAGTTTGAACCCAACCATATGCAAATCAGTCTTGACCCTGTGCCCAATGGGAACAGTCCAGCTCGAACTGCCAGTCCAGGTTCTCCCTGGACTGGAAACAAGCATCCTAGGACCGATTTCGGGGTTTCTCCCCTCATTAGCCAGGATAGCTTGACTCCAGTGGCATGGAGAGTCCAATAAACACAAAGGGAGATATTCTCAAGAACGTGTGTTAACTATCGCCAAATTCGCTTAACGCAACTTCTCACATTGCAGTCTATCGCGGGAAAATAACACCGTGTTAACGCAGTATTCTCAACCCGGCGGCACCATGCGATAGTCTCACGATAACGCGACAAATGCCCGCGTTAAAATAAACGCAACGCCGAAAAAATGCAAAACACGAATGCTAAAAAAGTTGCGATGTCCCAAATGGCGAAACAAAAATCAGCCATAACCAGCGACAGGCCTGCGATTCCCAAACGACATGCGGGAAAATGCACTATAAAAGCAGAGGAAAAAAAAAAGAGAAAAAAATGTAACTGCGTAGCACCATGGACGCACCCGGACCGAGTGCAGAGGACAACGCGAACCCCACAAGCCCCACAGACGACCAGCCAGGAACCCCGGGGCCGGGGAAGGGCAAGGAGAAGAGGAAGAGGAAGACGGGGTTCAGTCCGCAGAAAAACCGGATCATCGTCACAGAGGTGACAGAACACTACCAACAACTGTCCGTCACCTCCACTGTGTCATCGGCAACACAAACGGAAATATGGCAGCACATCGTGAACAACGTGAATGCAGTTGGAGTGTCGAGGAGGACAATGGAAAAGGTCAAGAGGCGCTGGAATGATGTGAAGGGCAAAACCAAGAAGAAACTCAATGCCAACATGAAAGCAGCAACGCAGATTGGAGGTGGGGGACCAGCGGCACACCAGGAGCTGGATGACATTGAGAAAATGGTGGCCACAGTCATCAGTCGGGATACGGTGCCAGGAGTCGGGAATCGGAACACTGCTCAACATGACCTGACACAACATCAATGGGGTGAGTACCGACCAGGGACTGGGGGGACGGCGGAGATGGGCACAATGGCACACATGCACAATTAAGTAGAGCACACTGCACACCCACAATGACTCTGAATCATGTCCCTGATCCCTGTGCCACACTGCAGCACACATACAGAAACTCAGGGAATGTGTGTTGAAATGAATTTATTTGCAAATGCTGTGCCTGTGGTCATTTTGTACTGTCTCATGATTGCTAAGGACTGTCACAATGTGACGTCCTCATGTGAAGAAATTGTCAATGATGTTGTTCCTACGGGCCATTCCTGCTGCAGCTGTAGTGGGGTGTGGTCCACCTGCCTCATCTTCCTCATCATCTTCCGGTGCATCTGGCACTTGTAACCATGGGGCATTGGTGCGTACACATATGTTGTGCAACACACAACATGCAACGATCATCTTGCACACGATGTCTGGGCTGTACAGGAGCCTCCCACCTGTGATGTCCAGGCACCTGAAACGAGACTTCAACACGCCAAATGTGCGTTCCACGATGCCCCTGGTGCGTTTGTGGGCCCAATTGTACTGCTTCTGGGCCTGTGTGTTCGGGGCTCGGAGGGGTGTCATCATCCAAGGGCAGAGTGCATATCCTTGATCACCTGTGACAGTGCAGAGAGACATGAGTCAATAGTTGGTTCTGCATGATGTGTTGGCAGGCCCACTAGTTGATTGGCGTGTGATATGTGTGTCATAGTGATTCCTGTTTGACATGTACTGCTTGTAGCAAATGAGCGCCATCAATGTGTATTACGTAGCCTCACTGCTGCTCCTCCCTCCCCCCGAGCCTAATTACTTGTGTGCGCTGAGCGTTTGCATCACTTGCACTCCTACGGCACACCATTGTCATGCCTGTCTGCGCATTTCCACAAGCATGACAATGACACTGTGATGTTGTGCGTTGAAGGTGGGCGGCCACGTGTGTGTAGGCCTATGGTAAGGATATGGCGGACACAGATGTAGAGTTCATGGCTGGCTGAACTCGCGATGAGGTCGAGGCAAGACCTTTGGCTTATGCTGCGGCAATAGCGATACACACACAACAGTGCGCCCGGCCCCTTTTATTGCCAGGGTCACATGTCCAGTGACGCCTGTGCTGGATGGGTGTGGGATGAGTGTGAGCCAGCCCTCAAGGAGTGGTTGGTGCTGGCAACAACTACAACAGTGATCAGACAATCAGAAGTTCACAGTTCAAACAGCAAGGGTCCATGACTTGAGCTGCACGGAGTTAGTGGCCCCGGATGCACAGCGGCCGGCACATGGAACACTGCCACGGGACGGTGACTACCGGTGCACTGAGGTAGGGCCACGAGAGCTGAGCGGTTCCTCATCGATGTCCAAGGTGAATGTCGCGGAGGGTTTTGGGGGACAGTGGAAGGTGATCTTCCAGGGCATGATACAGAGGGCAGTACCAAGCAGACACAGGCAATATGGAGGAGATGAATGCTACAGACTCATTTTTGACACCAAGTCAGTATCATATACATGATGATGAAGACAACCCCCAGGCCATAGACTCAGATGCCACCAAAGTTCAACCAGAGAGTGTCCATGAATTTCGGGGCACGGAGTCAGTGGCACCAGAGCTGAAAGGGGATGCAGTCTGCGATGAGGCCTGTACAATGGTATAAACTCTGCCATAAATAAATCAAGACTCAGTTCAAAATGTGTGACCTACTTGACCGTAGTGTAGGCTGGAGGCAGCGGTCAGCAGGGGCCCCCAGCCACGTGTCCTTGGCTTGCGATGTACAGAGTTAGTGGCACCAGAGCAGTTGTTGGTAGTGTTCGGTCACCTCCGTAACGAGGATCCTTTTTTCATCCGGACTGAACTGCGTCTTCCTCTTACTCCTCTCCTTGCGTACAATGATATGGACTCTGCCATTGAACAATCAAGACTCAGTTCCAAATGTGTGACCTACTTGACCGCAGTGTAGGCCGGAGGCAGCGGTCAGCGCGGGCCAACCGCTGTTCAGGCAGTTCCTCCTGGTACTCTCACACATGACGTTGGAATGCCATGTGGCGATGATTTGTGGTTGACGGAGGTAGAAGCACCAGAGCTGAGCGTGTGTGCAGCCTGCGACGATGCCGTGCCCTGCCTGGTCCGGACTGGATTGGATTGGTGTGAGGCCTGCTGGACCGCAGTGTAGGCAGTACACAGGTGACCCCGCGGTGCTGGTCCGCAGTGTAGGCCGAAGGCAGTAGTCAGCAAGGTCCCACAGACACGTGTCGTTGGAATGCTATGCACAGAGTTGGTGGCACCACATCGAAGGGAGTACGGTGATATAAAATCTGCCATAAACATATGTACTCTGCCATTGTATAATCAAGACTCAATTCCAAATGTGTGACCTACTGGACCGCAGTGTAGGCCGGAGGCAGCGGTGGAGTACTTCAATGAGAAAGGAGTACTGGGGGCCTGTGTCGCGGAGGCCGTGATGGTCTGAGGAGGCTGCCATGGTCGCGGGCCTCTGGCTTGGAGCTTGCACCGGCACGTGGTGGGCCCTCTTTGACACACGCCGGTGAGCAGTGAGGCCTGGGTGTGCTGGGGCGGGCAAGACGGGTCTTGGGACCAGCGGCCTGGGGTGCAGCAGGCGCACACGATCGCAGGCACCGCCGCTCACGGCGGCCTCGTGGCGGGGTGAGAGGTGCCGCCCTGGCAGACACATTGGCCATTCCGGAAGAGAACCACGCCCAGAGTAACAGGCTTTTTATTCACACCCCTACGCTGGTGTGCGCCGGGCCAGCCCACTCCGCTCACGCTTACAGGGGGGGGACGTAACAAGCTACATTTCCGCATTCTTCCCCACTGGCTGCGGTAACATGGTTGCGTCCACTGTCCAGTACACTGCAGACACCAGCAGTGTATGTCGACATGGAGATGTCTGTGGTCTGCATACTCAAGTCTGTCCAGCACATCCACGCCACACTTGGCATTGTGTACATTCACAATCATGGGTCACTTGCCTCCTTCGCACATGCCTGGTTCCCACCTCTTCCCACATTCTGCTATTGTGTGGCTGAGGTGCCATGCCGTTGATGGCTTGTGTACATGGCTAGCCCAGTTTGCCACAGTAAGTTGTGTTGTCGTGTCTGGAATGTGGGGATGTTTGTTGTTATGTTGTATGTGATTTTGTGACATGCGCATTCTGAGAGTTGTGAGTTGTATGTTGGTGGAGTTGAGGTGTGTGGTGTGTTCAGTTGTTACTTACGGATGAGCAGTGCATTTCCATAGGTGCCATCCTGAAAGCGCTGGTTGATGATGGACTGTCGGAAGATGAAGGAATCATGCACACTGCCTGGGTAGTTGGCGACGACATTGGTGAGGAGTCCCCAGTGGTCCACTATTGCCTGCACATTGATGGAATGCGTGTGTTTCCTGTTGCGGTAATTGTGTGCAGTGGCGGCAGGGGGCACGAGGAGTACATGTGTGCAGTCGATTGCCCCCAACAAGTGCGGGAAGCCAGCTATGGCGTAGAAGCCTTGCTTGATCTCCAGCTGTTCCTGCACAGTGTGTGGGAAGTAAAGTTGCTGGGGTACCAAGCTGATGATGGCATCCAAGACAGGTGTGAGGAACTTTGACAGGGCTGGCTGTGAGATTCCTCCGACTATGGCAGTTGTTGGTTGGAAGGTCCCAGAGGCCAACAGGTGCAGCACGGCCAGCAGCTTTGTCTGCGGAGGGATGTTGGTTCTCTGCTGTGTTGGTACCGTCAGCCTGTGGGAAATGAGGGTCAGGATGCGGAGGATGGTTGTCCTTTTGAGCCTGTAGTGGGCAATGACTTCCTCTGGCGTTAAGTCTCCGAGGCTGGTGCGTTTTCGGAAGGTCCGGTGTCTTTGTCTGCGCTGCCTCTGTGGTAGTCTGGGGTGGAGGGTCCTTGGGGGGGTGGGGGTCCTGGCAGTGGTGGCGGTGGGTGTTGTTGCCCTCTTGGGGCTCCGAGCTGCATGATCAGTAGCTCCATGGCATCTGTTGTTCTTCTGGTGTGGCTGTGGGCTGGGCTCCCTTTTATGGTGCAGGTTGTCATCCGACTTAGCACCAGGTAGGAGCAGGTGTTAAATCCATGCTGCTAACGCGCCTTATCGTATTTTTTTTAATCTTATCGTCGATCTGGCTGGTCGTTGAGAATGTTGCGGAGTGGTGCTTTCGCGGGTTTTTGCGCGGGAACGCCTACTCTGCATATCATTAGCGTTAGTTGCCGGTGTCATCCGTGGCGATGTTTTTTTGCGGCTGCTATCGCGGGTAAACTGGTGATATCGGCTGTTAGCACCTGCTTGTGAATGGTGCGATGAATTTATCGCCACTTTGGCTGCGATAAAGTGCCTCTAACTCGGTGATGAGTCCTTGAGAATATGCCCCAAAGCATCTTATCAAATTTTGACGGACACTCAACAACAATATTTTGAAGTACAAATTTTGTTACACTTATTCAACCAAAGGCGCTTCGCTTTTAGACCAACAAAAATGCCTTATGTGTTAATGGAGGCGTTATATACAAATGATGGCAGTGGTTTCAGAAACGTAGCCAGCCCCTCTGTTAAGTTTGCAAACGTAAACCTCACTAAGTCTTCTGGCGTGCTCAATGTAAACACTGTGCCACCTACAGTGTTGATCAGTACATGGAGAAAACTTTCTCCATACACTTCAACTATGACAATTCAAAACAACAGAGCACAGCACATAAAATAGTTCCAACTGACTAACTTAGTCAGTTAAAAGTTTAATTCCAGAAATGAACAGTAAGAGCAACAAACAGTATAGCACAGTCTTTATCATAGGTGGATCAGTTTTCAAAATGTTGACACGTGGATGAAGCAAACAGCCATGAAGCAACAGCCGAAACGTGTTTCGTCGTTTAAACCTTATAACCCAATTTTTTAGTGACCAAGGAAAGAACCAAAAATGAAAAAAGTACAAAAAGAAGAACACGAAATTGTGACACGAGAGGAAGCAGTCAGCCCTTGCCATACAACTCTTTACTTGTAACTTTACACAGACTTTGGCACACTTATATTTGCGGTAATGTTCTCATGGCTCCAAATGGGGCCATGTCTCTATCGTGCACTTTTTCCTTTTCCTTTTATTGATTTCTTCACACAGGGATCAGTAAACTTTCTATCAAGATACTACGAAAGTAAGTGAGTGTTTGACACTGGGAAATTTTAAGTAATATTTCCCTCTTGTACTAAATCTCAGCTATACATTGTACATTTTTTCAACAGCCTTGAGAAAGTCGTATAAACGACGAAACACGTGTCGGCTGTTTGCTTCATGGCTGTTTGCTTCATCCACGTGTCAACATTTTGAAAACTGATCCACCTATGATAAAGACTGTGCTATACTGTTTGTTGCTCTTACTGTTCATTTCTGGAATTAAACTTTTAACTGACTAAGTTAGTCAGTTGGAACTATTTTATGTGCTGTGCTCTGTTGTTTTGAATTGTTAATGGAGGCAACAACTGGTGTATATTCTTAATCAACTACTAGATGATCCTTGTGGGAGGGCAGGCCGGATAAACAGACGCGGAGGCTGGATGTATTTCTTAATGGTGATGTTTTTATTGGATTTCTCGAGTTCTCAGTTATAAGTGGGATTCAGTGAGATATTTCAGTCCTTTGTCCTCCTTCCAGGGGGTCTTGCTTCCTCCGTCCCACCTTCTTCTGGGTAGGGGTTCTCCCCAGAGGCTCAGAAAGGAGAAGAGAAAGGAGCAGTCAGTAACTGAGTTTTGTACGGAAAAGAGAATCGTGCACCCTTCACCTCACCCGTTCGGTGTAGCAGGGAAAAGAATGTGGGATTTTCCAACAAAAGAAAATAAGAAAAGAATAACCACGGAATGCCTCTTCCGAGGTGGGTATTCTAAACTGGTTATCACTCTGGCTTCCTTTAATATCAGGAACACCAATTATCTTAGTGTGGTTGACGGCGGGCACTTCTTGTATCCCGTCCTTGTCTTTTACTTTGTGCTTTCAATCAGGGATGTGAGGGGTCTCTCGGAGTGTGCTAAGTGAGGGTCGTAAACAAACCATGCCAGGTGCCCATTCCGTTCGTGCTCCCCCCTCCCGACGTGCTTGTTCTCACGCAGCTACCCACCCGTCCCGTCAGCACTTACCCGCTCCGCCGCAACTCTACTGAGTTGCAGCCGCTCTTCCGCATGCTACGGAGGACACCACCACTCCTCGCTCCACCACTCACCTTCTTCCTTGGTTTCGGCTTCCTCTCGCGGTCCTTCTTCGGGCTCTCTCTGCAGGTCAGCTTCGGTCGCGTTGTCTCCGTCTCTTCTACTTGCTTCCGGCTCTTTCCCCGTGGTCTCTGTCCCATCCTTTTTCTCTTTCTCCCCAAGGGTCCTTCCGGGGTCAGCTCCTCCTTCTGGTGCAGGGTTCAACCAATGCCTCTTCCCCTGTGACGACACATGATACGGAGGAGGGGTTATTTCTCGATACTGGATGGGTTCTTTGTTTTGTATCCGGGTCATAGCCTGCCTTTGACAGCCGGATCGTGGTCCTGTATCCGGGAGTGTAGGTACGTTTCGGGGACCGGGTTGGAGTATCTCACATCCCCCTTCCCTAGCTTTCTAGTAGTATTGTTTTCCTGTGGATATCTGGATAGAAAATCCACGTTGACTTGATCTATCCCTTTTCGATGTTGGGTGTGAAACCGATAGGGCTGTAGGGCCAGGAACCATCTTAGTACCCTCTCGTTATTGCCCATTCCACTGATCATGCCCCCCATTCCAGGGGGGCATGATCAGTGAATAATACGAATTCTCGTCCCTCCAAATAGTAACACAAGGTGTTGATGGCCCATTTGATGGCTAGTGCTTCTTTTTCTATGACGGCATAGTTTTTTTCTCTTGGAAACAGTTTACGGCTTATAAATAAGATGGGTTTTTCTTCTACTTGGGGTGTCTTTTGGGATAACACCGCCCCAAGACCCCTGTCTGAGGCATCGGTTTGCAGGATGAACGGACGTGAATAGTCCAGGCTGGATAGGACGGGTTTGGAAGTTAGGGATGTTTTTTTAATGACTCAAAGGCTTGGAGTAGATCATGAGAGGGATGCCGCAATATGGCCTCTGTTTTTATGGATTTCTGTAATAAATCCGTCAGAGGGGCAGCTGTTTGGGAAAAGTTAGGGATGAACCTATGGTAATAATCTAGAATGCCCAAAAAGGCTCGGAGATCGCGATTTGTCTTGGGAAAAGGTATCTGGGAAATAGCCGTTACCTTGTTACTCTGGGGTTTGATAACTCCGTCCCCCAACAAATACCCCAGATACCAGACCGTCTGGGCTGCTAGGTGGCTTTTTGCGGGGTTGATCTTTAGACCGTGAAACCCCAAGGCTTCTATCACTGCATATAGGTGTTCTAAGTGTTGGTCCCACGTGTCACTATAAATGATGATGTCATCTATATAGGCCGTGGAGTATTTTTCATGTGGTTGGAGTGTTAGGTTCATAGCTCTCTGAAAGGTTTCTGGGGCTCCGTGCAACCCGAAAGGTAACACGGTAAATTGGTATAGCCCGTCCGGGGTGAAAAGGCCGTTTTCTCCTTATCCTGGTCTCTACGTGGGATTTGCCAGTACTCTTTGCACAAATCCAGGGTGCTGATGTACTTTGCCTTTCCCATTCGTTCGATCATCTCGTCAACCCTAGGTAAGGGATAGGAGTCGAATTCTGATATTATATTGACTTCTCTGAAGTCTATACAGAAACGCACTGATCCATCGGGTTTTGGTACCAGGACAATAGGTGAACTGCATTCGCTCACAGAGGGTTCTATGATGCCCATATGCAGCATTTGTTGGACCCCCTCTTTGATGGTTGTTCTGCGGGCCTCAGGTATCCTGTAGGGCCTAAGGCGTACCTTTTTCCAAGGAAGGGTTTTTATAGAGTGTTTCAGTAAGGACGTTTTACCGGGGGAAAGAGAAAACACCTCTCTCAATGGGTGGAGTTTTTCTATCAGGTTCTGTTTTAAGGGGGAAGATAGGTTCATATCTATACATTGGTCAAACAATGGTGTCTGTCCAGACGTGATCCCCACTAACACCGGAACAGGACCCTCCCATTTCCTTAGCAGATTTATATGGTATATTTGGGATACACCCCGGGTGGCGTCTAGTTCGATCCGATAGGTGACAGGAGTCACCTTATCAAGCACTGTATAGGGGCCCTGCCACTGGCCTAACAGCTTATGATCGGATGATACCATCATCAGCAGTACCGGATCCCCTACGTTGAAGGACCTCTCTTTGGCTTTCTTGTCGTATTGGGCTTTTTGGGCGGTCTGTGCCTCTTCCATGTTGTTTCGGACGATGGTCCGAAGTTGGCCCAAATGGGTTTTAAGGTTTGACACGTACTCTACTAGGGGTTTGGTTCCGTCTTTCTCGCTCTCCCATGCTTCGTGTGCCATCTCTAAAAAAGAACTGGGTTGTCGGCCGTACAACAGCTCAAAAGGAGAGTAGCCTGTACTTTTCTGTACCTTACACCTGATGGTGAATAATGCTAGGGGCAGCATCTCCTCCCATCTCCTGGTTTCCAGAGCTAGGAGTTTTTTTAGGGTGCTTTTTAAGGTGGCATTGTACCGTTCTACTAACCCATCCGTTTGTGGGTGGTACGCAGCAATGGGGATCTGTTTGATGCCTAACTGTGCACATACTTGTCTCATTAATTTGGAGACGAACGGGGTACCCTGGTCGGTTAGGATTTCCTTCCGGATCCCCACCCGGGAAAAGATGTTAACCATGGCTTTGCAATATGGGAAGCATTTGAGTGACGTAAGGCTACCGCTTCGGGGAAACGGGTGGCGTAATCGACTAGGACTAACACATAGCGACACCCGCTTTGGGAGGGTAACAAGGGACCTATGATGTCCATGCCTACTCGTAAAAAGGGCCCATCTATGATGGGGAGTGGACGAAGGGGCACTCGGGTAGGCCTAGATCGGCTGTTTTTCTGGCAGATGGGACACTCACGGCAATATGATTTTACCTGCTGATATATCCCTGGCCAATAGAACCTCCCCAAGATAGCTTTCTCTGTTTTTTCGTTACTGAAATGTCCACCCAAGAGATGACTATGTGCTAAGTAGAGGACTTTCTCACGAAATGGCCCTGGTACCAATAGCTGGGGATGTTTTGTGGGGCCCCCTTTCTCTATAACAACCCATTCTTTATATAAAAGTAGGGACCTACTTTAAAGGGGTCTTCTTGCTCTATTGCACTATTCCAAGCCTCCTGCAGAACAGGGTCTTCTCTTTGAGCAGCATGGAAATTCCTGTCTGTTTCCCAGGGGGTTTCCTCTCTTAGAACCGGAAAAACCTGGACAGGATTCTTCTTCTCTTCTCGTCTTTGTTTCTGGCTTTTCCTAACCTTTGAGGGAGGCCATTCCGGGTTTTCGGCTCGAGAAAAAGGAGCTGTATCCCACCATTTTTCTTCCTCGTCCTGCGTTTCTTTGAGTAACCTGGTCAGGTCCAGATAATCGTTCCCGATGATTAATTGTTCTGGCAATCGTGGGATGAGCCCTACACGTAGAGAGGAAGCTGGATAAGCCCTGTGTTGAAGGCTTACATCGGTGGTAGGGTATTGCTTTTTGTCTCCATGTACACATTGGATGGTCGGGACCCCAGTAGTATGTTTGATACCCTGTTTCAGGTCTTGGGGTCGTAGGACGCTCTGGAGGCACCCGGTATCCACCAGGGCTGAGACCGGTTGTCCGTCTATGGAAAGTCGACAGTGATAGGGGGGTGGTTTTTTCTCGGGGGGGAACAGTAGTAGTTCCATACTACGCCAATCTCCATAGGTTCTTCTTTCTGTGGGCAGAATCTTGCTATGTGTCCTATTGGTGCTCTGAGTATAGGCGTACCGGGTATCACTGTGACCGGATCAGGTTTCCGCACGATCGAGGGTCGGGGTGGACGATGACCCCCACTTCCTCCAGATCGCCAGGGCGTTTCTTCTCGGCCCCTCTGTATTTCCTGGGCTCTGCTGTAGGCACTGGCTATCTCGACGGCTGACTCTAGAGTGAGACGGGCATGTTGTCGAACCCACTTCTGTATCGGGGGATGAAGGGACGATAAGTATTGTTCTACATAGATTCTGGCCATTATCTCTTCCTTGGTGGAGGTTGTAGGTTTCAGCCACCGGTCGGCCATGTCTTTGACTCGAAAGTACAACTCCCTAGGTGTCTCTTGAGGCCCCTCCTTAATCTGTCTGAGTTTCATCCTGTACGTCTCGTCATCGACACCCAACCTTTCCAATATGCACTGTTTAATGTCCGCATAAGGGGTTACTCCTTGCAGGTTTGCTGCCTGGTAGGCAGCCTGTAGGTCTCCGGATAAAAACGGACCCAAGTATTGTCCCCATTTGTCTGCGGGCCAGGCTGCTGCCATTGCCATCCGTTCGAAGTTGTTAAAAAAATAGTCAGGATCTTCTCCGCTCACATACCTCTGCATGACAACAGAGGGTAGAGAGGTAGGCCCCCTCTGGTGCCCCATGGCCTCAACTAGTTTTTCTATGGCGGTTTCTTGTGTCTGGCTTTGGCCTGCCAATACCTGCTGGAGCTTTCCCCGATCCTCCTCGACCACCGTCAAAAAACGCTCCATGACCCTTTCCAGGCTTCCCTGGCTCTCTGCCATCTTAGTAATCACGGCCTCCATGTCTCCCGACGATCCCACTTCTGACACCACCTGTGGGAGGGCAGCCGGATAAACAGACGCAGAGGCTGGATGTATTTCTTAATGGTGATGTTTTTATTGGATTTCTCGAGTTCTCAGTTATAAGTGGGATTACGTGAGATATTTCGGTCCTTCGTCCTCCTTCCAGGGGGTCTTGCTTCCTCCGTACCGCCTTCTTCTGGGTAGGGGTTCTCCCCGGAGGCTCGGAAAGGAGAAGAGAAAGGAGCAGTCAGTAACTGAGTTTTGTACGGGAAAGAGAATCGTGCACCCTTCACCTCACCCGTTCGGTGTAGTAGGGAAAAGAATGTGGGATTTTCCAACAAAAGAAAATAAGAAAAGAATAACCACGGAATGCCTCTTCCGGGGTGGGTATTCTAAACTGGTTATCACTCCGGCTTCCTTTAATATCAGGAACACCAATTATCTTAGTGTGGTTGACGGCAGTCACTTCGTGTATCCCATCCTTGTCTCTTACTTGGTGCTTTCAATCAGGGATGTGAGGGGTCTCTCGGAGCGTGCTAAGTGAGGGTCATAAACAAACCATGCCAGGTGCCCATTCCGTTCGTGCTCCCCCCCTCCTGACGTGCTTGATCTCACGCAGCTACCCACCCGTCCCGTCAACACTTACCCGCTCCGCCGCAACTCTCCTGAGTTGCGCCCGCTCTTCCGCATCCTCCGGAGGACACCACCACTCCTCGCTCCACCGCTCGCGTTCTTCCTCGGTTTCGGCTTCTTCTCGCGGTCCTTCTTCGGGCTCTCTCTGCAGGTCAGCTTCGGTCGCGTTGTCTCCGTCTCTTCTACTTGCTTCCGGCTCTTTCCCTGTGGTCTCTGTCCCATCCTTTTTCTCTTTCTCCCCAAGAGTCCTTCCGGGGTCAGCTCCACCTCCTGGTGCAGGGTTCAACCAATGCCTCTCCCCCTGTGACGACACATGATACGGAGGAGGGGTTATTTCTCGATACTGGATGGGTTCTTTGTTTTGTATCCGGGTCATATTCTGCCTTTGACAGCTGGATCGTGGTCCTGTATCCGGGCGTGTAGATACGTTTCGGGGACCAGGTTGGAGTGTCTCACAATCCTTCTGTTAGAGCTCTCCACATTTTCTCAATAAAAGTTTTCATAACTCCATTTTCAGTTATCCATTATCTATCACCCTAGCTGAAAGGAAAAGAAAGGTGAGTCTTTTCGACTACAAGACACAAGGACGCTAATTCGATTTATACGTGAACTTTTCAGACGAGAGACCCATAACTCAAATAGAAATTTCCGGAACAAGAGACATACACCTGGATAAATCTCACCTGTCTTTGCAGGCCGAACAAAACGGGTGTCACTCGGCTTAATATTCTTGTACATATATATATACACATAGTCTGACATTGGAGTCAGATTAACAAATGAAAAACAATGTTTGCATGAATAAAAAGAAAATGAAAGAATAAAAATAGGTATTAGTGTTGTTACTATGCTTTGTATTTGTATCGTTAATATTGTTTTATGGATTTTATATTGAATAGTTTTATTTTTGTTCAGTATTATTGACAAATTTTACTTGTGATGTAATATCTTTTATGGCTTTAGTTGAATAAAGAATTTTGGTTGATTCATTGAAGTATTGAGGAACTGTTGTTTATAAACTTATTTGAGGAGAGGATTGATTTCTCCTCAATTCTTAAATCCTAACTAAAACATTTGTGTCAACCAGTCTCTGCAACCATCAATAAATATTTGCAATTAAGAAAGAATGTATGCATTTTCTTTTCAGATATTTACACCAGTGTTTTACAGTCTCCTTATTCTGAGTTCTTGGAGGAAGGTAGTGCACTGTTGTAACCCCACATTTATGAGCCAACTCGTTTTATTTCCCTGTGAATGTGATACTTATTGCTTCCATAGAAAATGAACCCTGTAAGACTTTACCTTCTAGACAGAAACATAACTTATTTGAGGCTCAGAGTAAACCATATGGGCCTTAGAGAATCAGGAGAACATTATTGCCAAAAAGGAGAATTTTGAATTTGTACTTCTCTGAAACTTTTCCCAATTATTTCAATTTTCTATTTTATCTACATTAGCAAAAATTCAATTCCGTGACTAATGCAAATATGAGTAGTGTGTGAAGCAATCCTCCCTGGTTACACACTGCATATAATCAGGCCCACTAGAATTTTGTAATGTGACATATTTTGAGGTATTATTACTTCATTATGTTGTAATTTTCTCACAAGTTAGCACTGGCTGGGCAAAATTCTTCTTTTATTAGTATCAGTTTAACACCTAAATACTGCAATCAGAAAGTGAAAAGTGTCCAACTAACCCTTGCAAAGGACCTGCCACTGTGCAGCAACACATGTGGCAGCATTTTCAGTAACATTTGATTTGTTGGAGGTAGGGACAATGTGTTTTTTTTAATTAAAATCTGTCAATTATACAGCAGGCAATAGATTATGTGAGGCAAATCCATAATTGTGTGGAAAATGCCACAGCTACAGAATCACACAATTCAGGCCCTGCATATAGATCAGGCTGTGCCATATTAATGCCCTCTCTGTAGTTAAGTGGTTTTCAGATGACACACTCTTGTTGCTTTGATGTAGGTGTATCTATTTACTAGGTCCCTGTCTCTGAAACTCCAATGCCACAGTTCCATCCGTTATAGCTTCCTATGTTTCCAAGTAATATCCTCTATGGGCCGGATCTTGAAATGCACAATCTCCTACCTAGTAATAATAATGCCTCTTATCTCTACATTGGTAATATTTTCAAATCATGGCTCCAGAACGCCTGCCCCAATACAACTTCTTAAGGGCCTTTTTCCTTAAACTGAATTAATGACTAAAAATGAATGAATGACATTGTTTGTAAAGCGTGACAGCTACTCAGAAAGAGTGTGCCCGCACTGCAACAACTGTAACGTGAGCAAGGGAAGAGGGAATTGCTGATTGAAGAGATGGGTCTTCAGGGACTTATGGAAGGCAGATTCGTTTTCTATGCTTCTGTGTTGCACTGGGAGGTAATGCATCACCTGCAGACCCAGGCAAAAAAAAAAACATTAATGTTCACTCCACACTATATAGGGCAGGGCAACCCTGACTGTGAACCAGTGGTCACATGATGAGCAGTGCTTATTTTGTAAGAAAAAAATAAGTGCCAGGGCCCTTGTCAGGAGGTCACCGCAGCTTGCTCCACCCAGTGCCCCTGTCAGCGCAGCCATCACAATACCTACAAAACTACTAATTATCACACTGCTACAAGTGCAACAGTTTAGACTGTTCGAGGAACCCAAAGTTATAAGAATGGCTTGGGGACAGGTATTAGTTGTTTTTAATATATATTGAATTAATAAAGCAACTGTTGTTCTTCTCATGTCTAAATTACACAAACAGTGCCCCCATGTGGCAGTTGTCATAAGTGCAGGTGTTGACAATTAAGTGCCGGTGCCAGCACCGGAAACCACAGGCTCAAATTAAGCACTGATGATGAGGCTCTGCTGTCGGAATCCCCGTAGTTCACCCACCTCTAATGGCAGGGAACTAGTAAGGGCGACGGACAGAGCGCCCACCAGTTTTTGAATGCCCTAGCCTCTAAATGACCACAGAGTGCCCTTGGATTGCATGGCCTTCAGTTCACAGGAGATATCTGTGCAGGCGTTAAAACTGTGGTCCATCTTGCCAGTCAAAGGCTGTCCTCTGAAATGTTTCACGCCTATAAAGTGCTCTGAAATGCTTTAGTAACCAACAACTGCCTCCTTATTAACAATAATTGCCTGGATTGCTCTTAAATATAAATTCCGAAAGGAAGAAATGAACACTCTAGAATGATTTTGGGAAATATACAGCAGCAAAAAGCTTAATTACTCAGCATAGGAGAGAATATAGTATGTTACATCGCATGCTATAACATCGCGTTCTATTACAACACCGTCGTTACAACGACCACGTTGTTAGAACGCGATACCTTTACATCGCAAGTCATTAGATCGACTCACTGTAGGGGGTGCGCTGGACTTAGGAATAGTATAATTTACTATTCCAACTCCAGCCTGCGCAACAGTAGGGAAGGTAGGGAAGGTGTTGGAATAGTAAATGATACTATTCCTTAGGTTAGAGTGCCCCCTACAGCAAGTCGATCTAATGACCGTGTTGTAATAGGAACGCGATGTAATGGCAGCGTTGTAAACGCTGTTTCCCCATAGGAGATTGCTCCAAATCAGGCGTGTAATAAGCTTAAAGCCGCTGGCAGACGATGACACTTGATTATAATTTTCTAATTGATTAATGATAAAAACACTCCACTCTGCAGTGGAAAATCCATCATATCCGCTTTGCATCTGTAACAAGCAGCCAGTGGCAGCCAGCCAGAAGCCACATTCAGAGAATCAAGGAGTAGACTGGCAATGACAGAGATGGTCAAGCAGAGTGACCTCACACCCTAGAGAGAGGAACGCACAGGGAGCTCCTGAGCTGGAGGGAGGACAGCAGAGCTACATCACACCCTAGAGCAGATGTCTTCAATCTGTGGGGTGCGGCCCCCAGGGGGGCCGTGGAGTCCTGGGAATGGGGTCGCGCATTCCCCAGCCTCACTTTGCCTGGATTCTAAAACATTTGCTTTCATTTTGGAAAAAAGACAGCCCTCCTGGGACAGCAAATTTCGCTCGTTAAATGCTTTATCTGAGTCTCCTGTGCTGTGTAAAGGTTTTGTGCCAGGGTGCCTGGTCGCCTAAAAGAAATGCAAATGTGCCCCATTAGTTAATCTGCAAGTGTGAAGGGTGCCTGAGACCCCATGAATCACTCCAAGCTTTGCGATGACAAAGAGTTGTTTTTTTGAGGGGTAGTGCAAAGAGTTAACAACTGGGCTGTGAAGTGTTTGCTTTTAATCATAACTGTACTTACGCAGCCCTTAGTACCACTAAGGAGGTGTTGAAGCGACAGTTATTTAAAAAAGAAATTGCATTACATAAGCCCTGGTATTCCTAAAATCTACATTTTTTGGAAGAACCATTTTATTGTGAAACTATTAACACATTTTGTATCAGTCTATATTTCACTGTGTGTAATGCGAGTATAAAATAATGACTTACATACTCACAGTGCTCTCTGTCACAGGCTGTGACCTCATAGCACTAAAAATACACTATTCTCCACTGCACCAACCAAGATTTAATTCTGTGTCTCTCTGGTTACACACAGACCTCTGCAGTGCATTAACTAATAGAGGTTTCATAATGTACTACAGTGCATTTCCCACTGAGTAACGACTTTTTACATTTATTTTTTATTTACGATGCCCATTATTTTATATGTAGGTAACTGATGGTGAAAGACCTAAAAAACATACAGAATATTTTGGGGCTTATTTATGAGAGGCTTGCGCTGTCAGAGCACCAGTTTTATTGACGCTCTGGCGGCGCAAGCGTCTCAACCATATCTATGAGGCTGCGCAAAGTCACCCTGCATGGCTTTGCTTGGCCTCATAGATATGGAGTAAGACAAAGCAGGGCAAGTTGCTGCCTTGCCTAATTCTGCATCAAGGAGGTGTTCCAAGTGCGCTGCGTGGGTGTTCTCACGCAACACCCATGGATTTTAATGTTGCCCCATATTTACAAAATCACTTAAACCTGGGGCAGCACCAAAAACGTACGTCTCCCCAGTGAAAAAATGTCTCCTAGTTTTTTCCTCTTTCCATGTGTGCTGCATTTTGCAGCTCACATAGAAAGAGGAAAACATCTATCAGGATTGTTTTTGTGCAGGAAGGTGCCCTCTCTGCACAAAAACAATCCTGCCTATGTTGGTGCTAGGCAGCAATTTGTGCGCCAACGCAAGAGGAAAGGACAGGAATGGACCGTATTTCATAAATAGGGTGCATTCCTGCCTTTTCCCATTGGCGCAGAGCAGCGCAGCAAGAAGACTTGCAGCGCTGCCCAACACCAATTCCTCATAAATGAGACCCTTTGTTTTTAGCTACACCTCTGACCATGCCCCCACGCTCACTGACCTTTGGTTGGCCAAACACTGTTTAATATTATTTCCCCACTGTAAAAATTATTTTGTGTGGGAATTGGGGGCATTTATGGTTGTCGATGATGAGGAGTACCAGGTTCTAGAAACGTTTGTCAGGAGGGGGTCCTTAATCCTAAAAAAGGTTTGACAAGGGGGTCTCGGCATCAAAAAGTTTGAAGACCACTGCCGTAGAGGAATGAATGTGCAGGGAGCTACTGAGCAAGAGGAAGGACAGCAGAGCGCGCTCATGAGCTAGACAGAGGACACCAGGGCATGCTTACATGATAAAGGGAGGACAGCAGAGCGACCCCACACCCTAGAGGGAGGAACGCACAGTGAGCTCCTGAACTAGAGGGAGGACAGCAGAGCGTGCTCCTGGCTAGACAGAGGACACAAGGGCATGCTTACATGATAAAGGGAGAACAGCAGAGTGACCCCATACACTAGATAGAGGGAGAAACGCACAGCGAGCTACTGAGCTACAGGACGGACAGCAGAGCCAGCTCATACTTTAGACAGAGGACACCAGAGCATGCTTACATGTTAAAGAGAGGACAGCAGAGCGACCCCACACCCTAGAGGGAAGAACGCACAGCGATCTCCTGAGCTAGAGGAAGGACAGCAGAATGCGCTCATGCGCTGGACAGAGGACACCAGTGCAGTTTACATGCTAAAGGGAGGACAGCAGAGCGACCCCACACACTAGAGGGAGGAACGCACAGCGAGCCCCTGAGCTAGAGGAAGGACAGCAGAGCTAGCTCATGCACTAGACAGAGGACACCAGGCATGCTTACATGCTAAAGGGAGGAAATCAGAGTGACCTCACAACCTAGAGGGAGGAACGCACAGCGAGCTCCTGAGCTAGAAGAAGGACAGCGGTGCCAGCTCATGCGCTGGACAGAGGACACCAGAGCATGCTTGCATGCTAAAGGGAGGACAGCAGGCCTGGCTCACGCATTAGAGGGAGGAGAGCAAAGCGAGCATGAGCGCTAGAAGGAGGACAGCAGGGAGACCTCATGCACCAGAGAAAACGAGAGGGAGCTCATGAAATACAGGGTCAACAGCAGAGCAGGCTCACTCGCTAGAGGGAGGACAGCAGAGCAGGCTCAGGCACTAAAGGGAAGGGAAGATCAAGCTCATATGCAAGAGGAGGCAAGCACATTGGACTATAGGAAGGGCAGCAGAGTGGGCTCATGCGCTACATGGAGGATAGCAGAGTGATCTCATGTGCAGGAGAGAGGACAGCAGAGTGCACTCATGGCTAGACAGTGGACACCAGGGCATGCTTACATGATAAAGGGAGAACAGCAGAGAGACCCCATACACTAGATAGAGTAAGGAACGCACAGCGAGCTCCTGAGCTAGAGGAAGGACAGCAGAGCTCACTCATGGCTAGTCAGAGGACACCAGGCATGCTTACATGTGAAAGGGGGGACAGCAGAGCGACCTCACACCCTAGAGCAGGGGTCTTTAATCTGTGGGGCGCGACCCCCAGGGGGGCCCTGGAGTCAAAGATAGGGGGTCGCGCATTCCCGGGTGCACTTCTGCCTGGAATTGGAATCCAAAACACTCCTTTATTTTCACGCCCGCCCTTTCCCCACTGCTGTCTTTGAAATTCCTCTGCTCTGCCCTCGCTGTAATCTGTTGCCGAACTCTGACCTCCGTTTTGGCTTGGGGAAAGGCCACATAGGCTATCCTGGGCTCTGGGGTAGGGTGGAGTTGGAGAGGGAGGGGAGGAAGGGGGAGGCAGTCAGACTCCCACCTGCGCCACCGGAAAGACCAATCTTTTGAAACAAAAAGGGTTTTTCGAAGACAAAATTAGCTATTCTTAACAAAAGCTAAGGACCAGACCCCAGAGGTAAATGCACTATGTGCAAATGGAAATCCCTGTGTAGGTCACACTTCTCTGTGTACTTGTTTCCCTGGTAGTGTGCATGCAGGGCCAGAGGCGCAACTAGAGTCAAGTTTCAGGGGGGGGCTAATAAACCCTTCGAGGGGGGAAATTCTTTTAGCAATTGGCAGATTGAAGATGCAGGTGCTCTAAGAAGGGGTGAAAGAACAACAAAGCCTCGTTAACATGTAAATGGTCTTTTAAAGACCTGTGAAGTACTCGGGTGAGGCTGCAGTGAGACAGATGCCAGACCACAACAGCTCAAAAACTGTCTGTGCGTGTGCCCGGGAAGCTGTCGCAGCCCGGGCTGACACACACGAGGAGGGGTGGAGGGGGGAGCTGAAGCCCTTTGTGCCAAATGGGCGTTGTGCACCTGTGCAGGGCACATCAATCAGCTCAGTTCTCCCCGACAACTGCCTACACACCTTAAAACCCCACTGTGCACTGTCCCACTGGCATCTACCAAGCCAGTTACATTTGGTAAATAGCACGAGTTTCACTTACTGATATCTGTTATTCGACTTTTATTGCAATGTTATCCCACATGCTTTTCAATCTGACACTTCCATCTGTGCTTTATAGTTCCCAAGGTAGGCAGTCACACTCCCACCTGCGCCACCGGAAAGAACAATCTTTTCAAACAAAAAAGGTTTTTGAACACAAAACTAGCCATTCTTAAGAAAACTCAATCATGTGTTATCATTGAGTATTCAACATATGAAAATAAGGAGAATCCAACCAGAGGCGTCACATGTTGTGTGCTAGGGGTGTGCCTTTTACTTTCTTCCCGAGGCAGGGTTGGGCCAGTGCTGCTGTGGTGAAGGCTGCAGGTGCTCTTCCCCCTTTAGAAATGGCACTGCCATCATGCAGCTGGCAGAAGGGTAGTGTGCTTGGTTGGGCCAGAGGAGGGTTTTGAAGGGGGGATAACACTGTAGGGATGAAGGGGAGGAGCCTGGACCGACAAGGCACTGTCTGTGTGTGATTATTAGGTATTGAAAGACAGGGCCAGACATACTTTAACTGACAGGAGATGGGGGTATGCGAGGCCGATTGGGAGTCAAGGAGAGAGGTGTGGAGCTAGCGGTGAGAGGCGGGATGCAGGTGTGGGAGGGGACTGGAGAGAAGGGGTGGATGATGTGAGAGAAGTGAGGAGAGGCAAGGTGAGAGACGTGTGAGGGGTGAGAGGAGACGGGATGGGAGAAGACAGATGAGAGAAGACAGAGGAGAGAAGTGAGTAGGGCAGCAAGGGAGTCAGAGAATTCAATTTGAGAGGTCAGGGATGAAGAGAAATGTGAAGTGGCGAAGGAAGTGCGGAAACACAAGAGGAGAGGTGAGTGTGAGAGAAAGGTGAAGGCAGAGAGGAGAGCTACCATTAAAGGGTGAGAGAAGATAGCTGAGAGGTGATCCATGAGGTATAAAGAGAATTTGTTGCGACGTGGGTGAGGGAGAGCAGCGAAAGGGGAATAGAGGGAGTACTGGGGTGGGTGCTGAGGTAACAGGAGAGAGGAACGTTAGTTCAAGAAGGTGTGGAAGAACAAAGGAGAGATGGGAACGATGAATGGCGGGACTGGAGAAGTGTAAGATACAAATAGATAAGACAGAAATTTGAAGGGAGAGACTTGAGGTGAATGAGAAGTGATGAGGGTTGAGAGAGGAGACGGGGCCAGGGAGGCCATGAGATAAATAGGAGATACTGTTAGAGATGAGGGTATTGAAAAAACAGAACAGCGAGAGATGATTAAAGGTGCAGTGAGAGGTTGAATGGGGAGAGTTCAGAAGTTGTAAAAAGGGGTGAAAGAAAATGGCCTGCAAAGGGAGAGAGGGATAAAGGGGACGGGGTGGGAGGAAAGAGGTGTGTGTGAACTGCTTAACTCTGCACAAGACCGCCAGGGTTTTAAGGGACCCGTGCTGCTCCCGGCCAGGGCCAGGTGAGCTTCTAATGTGGCGACACTGCAGAGTGGAAGGCCCTTCACAAATGATGACTATACATCTTTCTGTTGTTTATTGCTGTATTTTGGTTATAAACTGGTACTGATGAGGTGAAATCTTTGCTTAGTGTTACCCTGTTTAAAAAATGTCAAAATAATGAAGCAATACTATCCCAAAATATGCATCACATAGCATTATTTACATTTTCTTACCACACAACTCAATCAACCCTCCTGCATAATTTGGCCCTCCCCTGCCTCATAATTCCAGTAGCCCTGCCTTTAGGGCAGGCAGGCAGTGCCCAAAGGGATGGCCAATCAGGTCAGTGTGTGGGCGTTTTTATTTTTTTGCTACTTGCTCGCCTGTTGTATGGTCTGGTGGACTGTTTTTACTGTTAATTTCTGTGCTATGACCACAAATATGGTCTGCAGCAAGCACAAATGCATGCAGTTTCCCATTCCTTGCAAAACACTAATACAGCTCAGCCTTTACAAGTTTAAAACTGCCACATAATTTGGTCCTCCCTTGCCTCATAATTCCAGTAGCCCTGCCTACAGGACAGTCTGGCAGTGTCCAAAGGGGTGGCCAGGCAGGTCAGTGTGTTGGCTTTTTGTGGCTGCTTGCTGGCCTGTTTTGTGGTCTGGTGGACTGTTTTTACTGTTGATTTGTCACCCACAAACCTTTGACTTGCTAAACACTGTTAAATAATATTTCCCCACTGTAAAAATGATTTTCTGTGGGAACTGGGGGCGTGTATGGTTATCGATAATGAGGAGTATCAAGTTCTAGAAATGTTTGTCAGGAGGGGGTCCTTACGTTTCAAAATGTTGACAGGGGGGTCTCGGCATCCAAAAGTTTGAAGACCTCTGCCCTAGAGAGAGGAACGCACAGTGAGCTCCTGAGCTAGAGGAAGGACAGCAGAGCGAGCTCATGCGCTAGACAGAGGACACTATAGCATGCTTACATGCTAAGGGGAGGACAGCGCTACCTCACACCTTAGAGGGAGGAACGCACAGTGAGCTCCTGAGCTAGAGGAAGGACAGTAAAACACGCTCATGCACTAGACAGGGGACACCATGGCATGCTTACATGATAAAGGGAGGACAGCATGGCCTCATAGATATGGAGTAAGACAAAGCAGGGCAAGTTGCTGCCTTGCCTAATTCTGCATCAAGGAGGTGTTCCATGTGCGCTGCGTGGTTGTTCTCACGCAGCACCCATGGATTTTAATGCTGCCCCCTATTTACAAAATCACTTAAACCTGGGGCAGCACCAAAAACGTACGTCTCCCCAGTGAAAAAATTTCTCCTAGTTTTTTCCTCTTTCCATGTGTGCTGCATTTTGCAGCTCACATAGAAAGAGGAAAACATCTATCAGGATTGTTTTTGTGCAGGAAGGTGCCCTCTCTGCACAAAAACAATCCTACCTATGTTGGTGCTAGGCAGCAATTTGTGCGCCAACGCAAGAGGAAAGGACAGGAATGGACCGTATTTCATAAATAGGGTGCATTCCTGCCTTTTCCCATTGGCGCAGAGCAGCGCAGCAAGAAGACTTGCAGCGCTGCCCAACACCAATTCCTCATAAATGAGACCCTTTGTTTTTAGCTACACCTCTGACCATGCCCCCACGCTCACTGACCTTTGGTTGGCTAAACACTGTTTAATATTATTTCCCCACTGTAAAAATTATTTTGTATGGGAATTGGGGGCATTTATGATTGTCGATGATGAGGAGTACCAGGTTCTAGAAACATTTGTCAGGAGGGGGTCCTTAATCCTAAAAAAGGTTTGACAAGGGGGTCTCTGCATCAAAAAGTTTGAAGACCACTGCCGTAGAGGAATGAATGTGCAGGGAGCTACTGAGCTAGAGGAAGGACAGCAGAGCGCGCTCATGAGCTAGACAGAGGACACCAGGGCATGCTTACATGATAAAGGGTGGCAGCAGAGCGACCCCACACCCTAGAGGGAGGAACGCACAGTGAGCTCCTGAACTAGAGGGAGGACAGCAGAGCGTGCTCCTGGCTAGACAGAGGACACCAGGGCATGCTTACATGATAAAGGGAGAACAGCAGAGTGACCCCATACACTAGATAGAGGGAGGAACGCACAGCGAGCTACTGAGCTACAGGACGGACAGCAGAGCCAGCTCATACTTTAGACAGAGGACACCAGAGCATGCTTACATGTTAAAGAGAGGACAGCAGAGCGACCCCACACCCTAGAGGGAAGAACGCACAGCGATCTCCTGAGCTAGAGGAAGGACAGCAGAATGCGCTCATGCGCTGGATAGAGGACACCAGTGCAGTTTACATGCTAAAGGGAGGACAGCAGAGCGACCCCACACTAGAGGGAGGAACGCACAGCGAGCCCCTGAGCTAGAGGAAGGACAGCAGAGCTAGCTCATGCACTAGACAGAGGACACAAGGCATGCTTACATGCTAAAGGGAGGAAATCAGAGTGACCTCACAACCTAGAGGGAGGAACGCACAGCGAGCTCCTGAGCTAGAAGAAGGACAGCAGTGCCAGCTCATGCGCTGGACAGAGGACACCAGAGCATGCCTTCATGCTAAAGGGAGGAGAGCAGGCCTGGCTCACGCATTAGAGGGAGGAGAGCAAAGCGAGCATGAGCGCTAGAGGGAGGACAGCAGGGAGACTTCATGCACCAGAGAAGACGAGAGGGAGCTCATGAGCTACAGGGTCAACAGCAGAGCAGGTTCACTCGCTAGAGGAAGGACAGCAGAGCAGGCTCAGGCACTAAAGGGAAGGGAGGATCAAGCTCATATGCAAGAGGAGGCAAGCACATTGGACTATAGGAGGGGCAGCAGACTGGGCTCATGCGCTACATGGAGGATAGCAGAGTGATCTCATGTGCAGGAGAGAGGACAGCAGTGCTCGCTCATGGCTAGACAGAAGACACCAGGGCATGCTTACATGATAAAGGGAGAACAGCAGAGAGACCCCATACACTAGATAGAGGGAGGAACGCACAGCGAGCTCCTGAGCTAGAGGAAGGACAGCAGAGCGCGCTCATGGCTAGACAGAGGACACCAGGCTTGCTTACATGCTAAAGGGGCGACAGCAGAGTAACCCCACACCCTAGAGCAGTGATACTCAAAGTAGGGCCTGGGGGCCGCTTGCGGCCCTCTTGACCTTTACATGCGGCCCCACGGTGAACAGCAGCATGAGCTGCTGTTCAGTTGCTGAGCACTAATATTTTGGAAAAAATGTTAAATAAACGGGCAAGCATTTATTAACCTGCAAATAAATGCTGGCCCGTTTATTTAACATGATTTTAGACCTCCTTACACAATCCCTACCCCACCCAGACCCCCTACCGCCACCCTGCTGGCATCAGTGCGACCCTCGGTCACACTGCAGACCGTACTTTGTGGCCCCTGGGCCAATGTTTGTGAGTACCCGTGCCCTAGAGGGAGGAATGCACAGTGAGCTCCTGAGCTAGAGGAAGGACAGCAGAACGCGCTCATGCGCTAGACAGAGGACACCAGTGCAGCTTACATGTTAAAGGTAGGACAGCAGAGCGACCCCACACACTAGAGGGAGGAGCGCACAGAGAGCTTCCAAGCTAGAGGAAAGACAGCAGAGCTAGCTCAAGCACTAGACAGAGGGCGCCAGGCATGCTTACATGCTAAAGAGAGGACAGCAGAGCGAGCCCACACCCTAGAGGGAGGGACGCAAAGCGAGCACCTAAGATAGAGAAAGGACAGCAGAGCAAGCTCATGCGCTAGACAGAGGACACCAGAGCATGCTTACATGCTAAGGGGAGGACAGCAGAGCTACCTCACACCTTAGAGGGAGCAACGCACAGCGAGCTCCTGAGCTAGAGGAAGGACAGCAGAGCCTGCTCCTTCGCTAGACAGGGGACACCAGGCATGCTTACATGCTAAAGGGGGGACAGCAGAGCGACCCCACACCCTAGAGGGAGGGACGCAAAGTGAGCTCCTGAGCTAGAGGAAGGACAGTAGAGCGAGCTCATGTGCTAGACAGAGGACACCAGAGCATGTTTCCACCTAGAAGCAAGATGGCGGCCGCTTAGGAGGCCGGTAGCAGCACTATCGACCGACGGGCTTTAATCTGGATAACCTGTGGATTTATTGACTGCTACATTATCCCCGGCACAATCTGAAGAAGGAAATCGTGGTCTGATGCCCCTAGTGAATAGAGCCGACATCTGCTGCTGTTGTGCGTGGGCAGACTGGTTCAGGCTTGGTCTGCGCATTCTAAGGCAAACTACGATGGGACACTCACCTGGCTCAGACTGCAGTGGAATGACTCCCCGCTTCGAGGTAATGGGACCGAAGATTGCGGGGACCAGCGGAGCCTCCAAGGCTGGAGGAAATCGACAGACGCGTGGTGGACACACAGTGGAGCACAACCCATTGAGTCCGGCAGAACAGGCGCCCGGGCGTGGACGACGAACGCAACCACAGAACCAGAGCAACGAACTGCCCATGGAGAAGAAGGGAAGAGGCGGGGCTATGGGGAAACTGCGTCCTGCCGGCCCTTCGGTGGCTGAACTGTTCCAGCGAACCCGGGAAACCCAGCCGGGTGTGAACAGCAAAGGAGCTGGCAGGCAAGGACCAGAGCAGAGTTCGAGTGAGTCTCTGGGACCGGATGGTCCTCTAACTCAGCCAGCAGGAGAGGATTCAGCAATGCCGCTCGACGGAGGTAGGCTAACGGAGGCAAATACATTACCATTACAAACACCAACTATGTGTGATCCTAAGCAGGCAGGGGTCCCTAGTGAGATTGACAACGCGGGTGAGAGTGCTGAATCCCTAAATAAATGCGAGGCAGCAGAACTCCAGGAAATAAAAAATCCAACCCAGCTCCAATATGCAATAAACCCTTGCAAATAAGCAACATCACTGCTAGACAGGAAAACACAAAAAGTATGAGCCACACTCTGGAGGTATCTATATTGGAGTCCCAGCAAGGTATGGAAGAGACTGATAAAGGCAATAAAGGAGAGCCGGAAAAAGAGTCAAGTGATTGTTTCTTTTCAGTCTCAGAGGGGGCTGAATGGTCTGAAGACGGCTTGAGCTCCTCCTCAGAATTAAGTAATATAGAGACGGACCCAGAAGAAAATGAAGGAGAACAAGCCCTAACTGCTAAAAAATTAAGACATAGATCAACTATACAACGCTTGGATGGCAAAGATCTCAAGTGGGACTATGCATCTGCAACCCAACTGGCATGTTCTTCAACAGGGGTGATCTCCACCTTAGCTAATTCGGACCCCCAACGCTGGAAGCTATCTACCAGGCGATATCGATGCATAGGGAAGAGACCCGTCAGGATAGCCGGAAAGCCCAGTCTGCAATGCGCAAGGGGTAGTTAGGAAACTGACCAAGTCATGTAACATCATCGGGGAAAAGATGACAGATCTTGAGACCAGAATTGTGATAGCCGAGACAGATCTTACAGGTGTAATAGCACCAACCGAAGCACACGAATCCCAATTAAAAGATATTCAATGGAACCTGGAAGATCACGAAAATCGACAGAGGAGGAACAATTTACGGGTGCTCGGGATCCCGGAAGGTACAGAGGGGTCTGATCCCCGGACCTACATAGTGGAGTTGCTTAGGACTGCTTTTCCAGAACTGTCTGAATGGAACTGGGCACTCGAAATACAGAGGGCTCATCGTACCCCCTTTAAACCAAGATATCCGATGAAAGAAGGCGCAAAGCCCCGCGCCATCCTTGTATATTTTGGAAATTTTCTGCTCCGCCAAGCGATCTCGGAAAAAGCCAGGCCTGAATCTAAAAGATCAAGTGGAGGGGTGTCTTTCTTTGTGCGCCCCGACTTCTGTCACACTACGGTGGAAAGACGGTGGAGATTGAGACAGATGATAAAGCCCTTTCAGGATAAAAATATTCAAATTTACCTGATTAACCCAGCGCAACTGAAAGTGATTTATGAGGGACAGACGCGTTTCTTCACGTCTGAAATTAAGGCAAAATAATTTTAGACGGCCTGGACGAATAAATAAGAATGAACAAGGTGTAGAATCTGTTAAGAAGTAGGATTAATGGGCTTATACTGTCACCTTATAGGAATAGATAAATGAACTGTTTGAACATGTAGGCTTAAAAATACGGGGGGAACACGAGAGGGAAAGATCAAGCAACTCTTAGAATGGGGTCGGTGGGGTGCAGCGAAAATTATTTTTTCTTTTTTTTGTGAGGGGTAAAAAAAATATATATACACATATATATATATATAAGCTGCTTGTAATGAAGGAATTACAAAGGGAAATAGCAAGTTATATATAATGCGTTAATCTATTTCAATACGATTCCACAGGGAAATATATTGTAATCGCTGTAATTTAAATGGCCTGGTCGCAGGTGCTGCGTTCATCTCACGCACAGACCCCGGTCTGAGTGCTTCACATGGGTGGTGGCGGAGTAGGGCAGCGGGGTGGGGGGAGGGTTGGTATCAGGGAGGTGGGGAGGAAGGGTCAAGGTGAGAGGGGAAGGTGGGGGGAAGGGGGAGGAAAAAAGGGGAAAAAATATATACCCTGAACTGAATCAATGGATATTGAAGAGATTTTGGGCTATGAACCGCTTAAAATAGTAAAGGGCAATGATGGTGCATCAGTTGGCCCCCCCCCAAAAAAACTAATATAAATGGGTAAGTTGAATATATGCTCAATAAATGTGGGTGGATTAAATGATTGGAATAAGAGACAATGGATGGCAGAGTTTGTTAGGATGAACACTTTGGACGTTGTATGTGTACAAGAAACACATATTCCATGGGAGAAAAGAAATCTGTTGAGTATAAGAGGGTATAATTTGCTGGCTTGTACATCCCAGACCTCCAGCATTCGGGGTATCACGATTTTTGCAAAAATCGCTTTGGGGGGAGCCAAGCGCAAAGCAACTGATGCATTAGGGCGATGGGCAGTGGTGGAGCTTGAGTTAGGATATACTATATGCACAATCTATGGCTCAAATCAAGATGATCCGGAGATCTTCGAGAATCTTGAAGTTGAACTTGCAACCTGGCCTTGTCCCTTAATTATCTGTGGTGATTTTAATATATCTGCCGAATTGAGTCGTAATAACAGATATATGGGGAGGAAGCCCAGAGTATATAGAGCACTGATCTCCCTTATTAGCAGCCATGGATTGGTCGACATCTGGGGAAACAAGGAACCTAACAAACCAGGATATACGTATTATTCCTGCCCTCACAAAAAATATACTAAACTTGATTATTTCCTCACCTCAACAAATCTGATTAATAAAGTGGGGATCAAAAAACTCCCGAAAGTGATCTCCGATCACAATCCGTTAATATTGAGTGTCGATGTTGACACCCCAAATAGGACATATAATAATTGGACACTAGACAGAAAGCTCCTGGTTAATAAGCTATATATAGAACACATCAAGAAATGGGCTCAGGATTTTCTAGATATCAACAGATATAGTGCTAGCCGCAACACAGTATGGGATACATTTAAAGCTGCCCTTAGGGGCGAAACTATTAGCTTCGTAGCACGGCAAAGAAATGAGACCCGGCTTGAGAACGAACGGCTACTAGGAGAACTTGCCAGGGCAGAAGAAGATCACACAGCCTCAATAACTCAGGGACGTGTGGCAACAGATCTAGAATTCCGGATTTTGTCCATAAAAGCTGAATTAAATAAATGGCTTACACAGAAATCAGCAGAAGTATACCAGACGCAGCAGGGCAAAATATATGAGACCGGGGAGCAAGTTGGGAAATTATTAGCGCTCCGTATTAGGCAGAAAAATGTTAAGAATCAAATAGCTGCCATACGAAAGGACGATCAAACCTCTACAGAGACTAGTGATATACTTAGAGTATTTCAGGAGTACTATCAGCTTCTCTATAAGGAAGAGGAAGGGGCATCGCACAAAGATATGCCTAGACTAGAGGAAATTGAACTGGGGCCCCTACTAGATAGTCAGGCAAAGGAGGAACTAGATAGGGACTTCTCATTAGAGGAAGTATTAGCAGCATTACAGGAGTTACCATCAGGAAAGGCAGCTGGTCCCGATAGCATCCCTTTAGAAATCTACAAACAAATACATACTGTGTTTGCTCCCCTACTATTAGATCTATTTGTAGGGATACAACATAATAGGCAAGTTCCTGAATCGTGGAAAGAGACGAACATCATAGTCTTTCACAAAAAAGGTAAACCATCGGATAACCCATCCTCATATAGACCGATATCCTTGATCAACTCTGATACAAAATTATACTCCAAATTATTAGCCACTAGACTGGGGAGGGTTATCGGCCATCTGGTCTCGCCGTGGCAGCATGGTTTCATCCCTGGAAGAGGGACGACCGAACATATTAGGCGGACCATCACGTTATTTGATATCCAGGCTGCAACGGGGGCGGATGGCCATGATCCTCCTCGACGCAGAAAAACCATTCGATCGGGTGACCTGGAGCTTTCTTTGGGGAATATTAGAGTTGAAAGGTTTTGGGCCAAGAATTATTAGACAATTAAGCAATGTATTCGGATCCAAGGGCCCGACTACAATTAATGGGGGAAACATCAGATAATATCCTTATATCAAGGGGTTCTAGACAGTGGTGTCCCTGCTCCCCCATACTATTTGCCCTATACATAAACCCCCTGATAGAAAAACTGCTGGGGTGTCAGGCTATCAAGCCTATTATTACCAGAGGCTTTGAAACTAAAATACTCGCCTATGCAGACGATATAGCCATTTTAACTACTGATCCGGCCAATGCAATTAAGGAGGCTACCGCTATAGCTAAAGAATTTGGGCTGACATCAGGATACCTGCTGAATGAAGGCAAGACTCTTATAGTATGTACAGATAACATCAGTTTTAATGACCCACGGTGTACAGAGAATGCTACCTACCTGGGGGTATGTATTAGTCCAGCAGTTAATACAATAGTCAAGATCAATTTTAACCCAGTGGTAAAGAAAATCTCCACAGATCTCTAGAGGATTAATGGCTTGCATCTTTCCATTATTAGAAGAGGAAATGTTCTTAAAATGACTATGCTGCCAAAAATTCTTTATCTGTTTCGGTCTATTCCACTTATGATAGATGAAGAAATTATGAAGGCGCTGGAAGCCATGTTCTCAAACTTTACCTGGCAATCCGGAAAAGTTAGGCGTTCTTAAAAATATATGACACTCCCGCAGGCACGGGACGGGTTGGCATTCCCTAATATTAGATTTTATCACTGGGCGAGCCTTCTTTGCCAGATGTCGATATTACTCTGCCCAGCTATAAGCGAAGATACAGAGGAGGGACAAAATGGAAGACCCCCATCGATATTTGAACTTATATCAGGGAGGGAGGCTCAGGGGCTGCTATTGCGTCAGGTAGATGTGAGTTATTATAAGAAGGTGCGTTCGAAGGTCATGCGCAGGGCATGGGAATTATGGAATAAAGTGCAGAAAGCTATGATAATCCCAAAGATTAATTATTATACACCACTATGGCGCTCACATGCTTTTCCGCACTCCTTCTATGACACGATGGGAAGGTACTGGGAACGACATGGTTTAATCACTGTAGGAAATATTTTTGAATCAGGTCAGGTACTCCCCTTTGGTGCTCTACAACAGAAGTATGGGATTCCGACTAGACAATATTTTAAATATGTTCAAATCCGAAAATCTCTTGCTAGTCGCAGACCAATGGTATTCCCTGGGGGAAGAATTCCACTAATCGAACTAATAGTAGGGAGTGGTAACAGAATCAAGAATATCTACAACATATTGCTACAAAGTGTTCAGGATGATCTGGAGAAAACCGAAACCACGTGGGTTGGGAAACTAAACGATCCAGACGTCGATTTGTATATGGCTCTGCTATTAGCGGGTAAAACTTTTCGCTCAACTAGCCTTAAGGCACAACATTATAAAACTTTGTTTAACTTATATTTTACCCCTGCTAAACTTTTTAGCTGGGGCAAAAGAGAGGATGACAAATGCCCAAGATGTGGGGAAGGGCCAGCTACTCTAGTGCACATGTTCTATGACTGTGCTAGGCTACTCTCAGTAAACAACGAGATGGTAAGGTTTTGGGAGGGGCTGCTAGGGCGAAGAATTAACCTATCCCCTACCCTGATGATAATGGGCTATGATAGCGGTTTAGACATAGATACTACGGAGGAATATTTTATATTCATCTGCGCAGCTGTTTTTAGGATACTTATAGCTTCAACATGGAAGGATGCGGACCCCCCCCATCTTTCAAATGTGGCTAGCACGCCTCTTGGGGGTCTATAATCAAGAGAATGCACTTTACTCATGCCAGGGCAGAGAGGCAAGGAAATTGGGGCAGGCAATTTGGGCACCCATAGTTAGATGGAGAGAGAACATGAATCGCCTCGACTCTAGCAGTAGCGGAGGAAGCGCGGATGTGACATAAACTATGCTGTATCGTACCCTACAATTATATGTTTTAAGTTATTCCTGCTATTGAGGTCTTATCACCCTTATACCCATGTATTCTCCACCCTTGGTATTTTAAGTGCTATATTTATCATGTTCTTAATGGATCCAATATTTAATTATTTACGATTTGTTCTACCTTATCATCTATTTGGTATTATTCATCTCAAGTGCTACTTTTGTACATAATTCAATATAATGGGAAACCCAATCTACCCTTGAGGGCTTGGGAAATTCAAATAAACGGGTAAACAACGCCTTCAAGGGATTTGTTTGAAATACTCTGTTCTATTGCTTTTGATAAATATTTTTTAGCTGCAAGAATTGTTGATAAACTTGCCACAGAAATGTTATTCAAACAACTTTTATCTAAAAAATAATAATTTTGTTCCTTGTAAAAACATAAGGACCAATGAATCAATCACGGAACAATGAATATTCAAAACACGGGTATATATAGAAAACAAATTTTTATCTTTTGAAATTTATCAAGGGTACTACACAGTTATATAAACAATGTAACACGAGGAAAATAGATACAATTGTATGATCCTTCAATGCCACTATTGTAAACACTTCTTCTCATTGTACATTATTTTCCAGAAGAGAGTCGAAACGTCGACACTCACACTCTCTTCTGGAAAATAATGTACAATGAGAAGAAGTGTTTACAATAGTGGCATTGAAGGATATTTAGTGCAGCTAAAAAATATTTATCAAAAGCAATAGAGCAGAGTATTTCAAACAAATCCCTTGAAGGCGTTGTTTACCCATTTACTTTTGTACATAGGCACTTTAAATGTAATGAATTGCCCTATTTTGCATGAAATGTTGAATCGTACTGTAATTGGTTATTAAAAAAAATATATATATATATATATATCCTACAGTAGCAAAGTCAGCGCGCTCTCAGTAACACACACGACTCCGTATAGATGCCCAAACACCGTTTAATCCACAACGCGTTTCGGTTCCATAGAACCTTGATCAGGTGAATTTTACACCAAATCAGAGGGACTCAAATAGTTCATAGTATAAACAGTGAAAAAGGACAAGTGAGCAATAATAATAGCGGACATGTTGGAATGGCACAAAAGTCCTGAGAAGTATACAAAACTGAATACAAGCAAAACACATGTTGAGTTAAAAAATATATACATATATGTATCACATGTTAAATACTAATGCAACTTGCATAGTGTGTGAGAAAACAATAGTCATTGTACCAGCACGAGCCCTGGGTATCAGTACCTGTTCTCAGCGCCAATTAATGATCGGCGTATAAACAAAACTTTATTGCTGCCCTAGTTGCAGACAAAAAGTAAAAATAAGTACAAATAATGTTACTGCATACTAAATGAATGCTAATCCAAGTGGACAAAATCCTCCTTCTGACACAACTGCCCCATCAAAACTATCTGTGCCATGTAACAGTGCTAACTCGTAAATGCCAAAATTCATAGGCACATTATCATGGACAAGTGTCCTAGGCAGAGACAAAAGTCTGATCACATGACGGGCAAGTGCCCGAAAACTCCAGTTTAAATGTGCAAAACATATCAAACACTCCAAACAAAAGTCCTACTGTACTTGACGGTGGAGACAGAGCCCTGTCTCCATCTTTCCACTGCTCTTATGCCCATAAAAAGTCTCTCTTAAGTGCAGAAGTGCCTCGATAAAATGAGGGAAGAAAGGGTAGGCGGCCCGTGCAGGTGAATACGGGTGAGTGGGCCCCTTCCTTCTTCCTATCTGAAAACAAGAACAAGAAACACTGAATTAAAAAGAGTGTGGATACAAAATTCCACCTCAACATCATCATCTTACACAACAATAACTTCAAATTGCAAAATAGAATTACAGTTACATTGTTCATGGAGAAAAACTCTGAGGTAGAACTGTAAGGAAAAACATATATAATAGGGCAAACTATCATAAGCAGAATTCAGGCGCAATCCCCATACCCCCAAGAAAATTGGTAAACAACACTACGAAAGGTTGAGGGAAAGGTGGGTGAGAAAAGGGAGTACAGAAGAAGGAAGGAGGAAGGGGGAAGAAAGGAAAAAGAGAGGGGGGGAGGGGAGGAGGGAGAAAAATAGGACAGAAGGGAGGAAAAAGGGGGGTAGGGTGGGTAAGGGACGTGAAGAGGGGGGAAAGAGAGGGGGAAAGAAGGGGGGGGAAGGGGAAAGGGAGGGGTAAGGGGAAAGGGAACAAAGGGAGGGGTATAATGTGGAGAATAGAGTATGGTGGGGTTGCTCTCAGATCTCATGGAGTGTGGAGGACCTTACATGCACACTGATTAATCATTAATCCTTCAAATGTATAGCTAGTTCTTCGTCCTGATTAAGTCCTCCAGGGTTCTTTGTTTGAAAATGAATAATCTGTTTGGACTCAATCTGCCTAAGTTTCAAGACCCTATTCCCTCCCTGGGGTCCTTTGCTCACCTGTTCTAGGATAAGAAAACTGAGACTGTTGGCATTGGAAAAGTGTCTGTCCTGAAAGTGACGTGCTACGGGATATTTCTGATCGCAATGTATGATGGCTCTATAATGCTCCAATACACGTTTTTTGGCCATCAAAGTAGTAGACCCAATATACCATAATTTACAGGGACATTCGATGGCATAGATGACAAAAGTAGTACTACATGTGAGGAATTGTGTTATTTCCTTCCTCACCCCATTGTATTCCACATGATTACAGAATTTGCTGTTTCTGCAGGCCTTACAGTGCCCGCAAGGAAAAAAACCCTGCAGGCCATGCAGATTCCTTTCGGGATAGATGGTGATGTCACTGTGCACTAATTGATCTCTCATGCTTTTGCCTCTCCTATAGGTTATATTGGGTCTATTTGGCAGAGTATGGCCAATGATGTTGTCAGTTTTGAGTATGTTCCAATTCTGTGTCAAAATGCGTGTAACATCTTTAGAATCAGAACTGTAAGTCAAGATCATTCTGGTGTTATCATCTGCGCCCCTGGTGTCAGAATCCGATGTATCAGCAATCGTCAATGATCTGTCCATGGCATCAGCCCTCTCTTTGGCTTTTTTGAGAACCCATCTAGGATACTCTCTCTCCCTGAAGCGTTCGAACATCAGATCACACTTGAGTTGGTATCCTGCATTGGTATTGCAGTTCCTTTTCGCCCTCAGCAACTCCCCATAGGGGATACTCCATTTGAGTGCCTCTGGGTGGCTGCTGAGGGCATGAAGCACACTATTCCCTGCTGTCAATTTTCTAAACAGTGATGTGTGTACTTTGTTGTGTACAATTTCTACCTTGACATCTAAGTATTCTGTTGCACTGTCACTGATGTTGCCACTCAGTTTGATGTTCCGGTTATTGGCATTGAGTTTGTCAATAAAACACTGGGCTGCGTGTCGATGTCCCACCCAGATAATGAATAAATCATCGATGTAGCAAAGCCACATTGAGATATGGGTGAGATCATCTTGCAAATCAGGGTCAGAAAAGATGTCCTCCTCCCATCTTCCCACAAATAGATTCGCGAAGCTGGGAGCAAAGCAAGATCCCATCGCGGTCCCAGTGGTTTGACGGTAAAGTATACCGTTAAACATAAAGATATTGTTTTTGAGACAATACTCAGTCATCTCCAAAATCATTTTGCTGTGCTCCCGAAATCTGAGTGGTCTAGTCTCAAGATAGTGTGCACATGCCATGAGTCCTTGCTGGTGGTCTATGATGGTATATAGACTGTGTACATCTAGGGTGACGAACCAATGGTCAGCCCCCACTCCATGTTGTCAATCCTCTTAAGGAAATCTTTAGTATCCCTGATATAGCTCCGGAGTGAGCTGACATGATCTCTGAGAAAATGATCTACATACTTCGAGATGTGTTCAGCCACACTTCCACGTGACGACACAATGGGGCGTCCAGGTGGATTGCAAGGGTCTTTATGGATCTTCGGTAGGAGGTAAAGAACAGGGAGAACTGGATGATCTTTTTTCAAATAACGGAATTCCTCCCACTCTAAAATACCTTTCTCCCTCCACATTAATAGAAGATCCCAGACAGTAATGATGCTGGTGTCATATTCAGCAAAACTGATGGTCTCATAGTACCTGGTATCCTCCAGTTGTCTATGTGCTTCAACAATATACATGTCTCTGTCCAAGATGACAACATTGCCACCCTTGTCGGCAGGACGGATGACAATACTGTCATCCTCTGAAAGAGACCTCAATAACTGTCTGTGTTCAAAGTCAAGGTTATTGTAGTTGTCATTGACCCTTCTCCTGTTCTGATGTCTGAATTTATTAAACTCTCTCCCCACCACCTCCTGAAATGTATCGATGTTGTCGTGAGGTAAACTGGGTAAGAATGTGGATTTGGGCTTAAACCCTGAAAAGGATGAGGCGTTCGTCACAATGTCATACTCAGCTAATCCCTGTGTGGTGCCAATATTGGGGTCCTGCCCTTCACCCTCATGCTCCAATTCAATCATAGTGATCAAGGTGTCAATGTCACCTATGACAAGATCAGTCTGGTCTGTAAAGTTACCGGTATCGGTGGCCCTGTTGGTTTCGGTCCCCTTGAGTGAGTGAAACTTTTTTAATTTTAATTTACGTACAAACTTAAAAAGGTCAATTCTAGCACCTGTGTAATCAAAGGGATAAGAGGGACAAAACGAGAAACCAAGGCATAATGTACGCTTTTCAACATCACTAATGGGTCTTTTAGAGAGATTGATAATAGTTCTATTAACCATATTCATATCCATTAGAAGGCTTTCCTGGCGCGCGTTTGCTTGTTTCCCATGCCGCCACGTCCCCTGCCTTTTCTGCCAGCGTTGTCGAATTCTTGCTCGTCTGTTCCTACGCTTCCTCGGCCCCTGCCCTGACCTCGGCCTTTCTGGCCCCTTGTTTTCGGGATCGGGGTTTCCCTTGTGGTCTGTCGACCCCGTCGAAGGGTCCGATATTCGTCTAAAAAGTCTTTTTGCATGTGCCACGTTCTTCCATGCCTGCATTGCTCAGTGACACATCCGATTCACTCTCACTGATTGTTGACCCTTCAGTATTCATAGGTTCCATATTGTCTGTGGTAGTGTCCTCCACTGCGGCATGCTGAGTATAGAGATGGTCATATTTTCTGCTAAAAGTCAAGATTCTGCCACTATCATAATCACCATAGTCGCGGTCAAGTTTTCTTTGCTTGCGAGCCTTGATGTCATCCTCGTATTTCTTGAGGCGATCCTTCATACTCACGAGATATTTACTCAATGTCTCTTTCTCCACCTGCTTAGTAAGGTCCTCTGTAAGTTCCTTAATTTGCTCCAAAATCTTTTCGCGGTCTAGCCACGCGTACTTAATCAAAATTTCCAGCATTCTTTTAGAGCTTAGAGAAGAGTTCTCAGACCACTCCTCGAGCATTTTAGGATTGGGGGTCTCATATGTGGGCGTCGTAAAGATTCTCAAACCTCTCGGTATCATAGCTTGATCCACATAGTTTTGAAGTGATATTGCCTCCCACCACTTAGAAATTTCTGCCCTCCTAAGTTTCTCCAGTCTGCGCACTTTATCCTCAGCTGGTTGTGCATGATTATTAATAATGCCAGTTCTGCTAGTTGGCATTGTTTTCCTTGTGAAAATGGCCCGTGCTGCTTCCCTCCGTTCTTCCTCCTCCTCCATGTTGCACTAAAAAACGGTGAAAGCGTACTCGGATCACGGAGCCCGTGTGTTACCCCTATCAATGTCAGGTTCTCTCTGCTAATACACTTCAGACCCGGAATGCATTCACGGGTATCCTAAGGAAAGTCTAGACAATTGCGGTAAAAAGCGAGAAACAAAATATCCCCGTCCTTAGTCGTCCAGGTGTCTAATATCTGGGTACTAAAGGCACCGCGGTATGTCAGGAAACCCCCGCTGCCCCGGGAAAAGGAGATGACGCCCACCCTCCGATATGCGTCACACCCCCTCTCGCTGGGGGCGGAAAGTACTGGCTCCCGCTTACCTCTCCGACTCCCTCTCTGATGTCAAGCTTTTACCGCGTAGTCGTCTATCCTCCATGAAGTGTGAGCCGGTCCAAATTGCAGTCCTCAGTCAAATTCAAACTGCAGCCGCTCCTTCCGGACCGCTGGGACCCATGGAGAGTGGCGCGCACACCGGCGGAGCACACCGGTAATCCAATATCCTACAGTAGCAAAGTCAGCGCGCTCTCAGTAACACACACGACTCCGTATAGATGCCCAAACACCGTTTAATCCACAACGCGTTTCGGTTCCATAGAACCTTGATCACGTGAATTTTACACCAAATCAGAGGGACTCAAATAGTTCATAGTATAAACAGTGAAAAAGGACAAGTGAGCAATAATAATAGCGGACATGTTGGAATGGCACAAAAGTCCTGAGAAGTATACAAAACTGAATACAAGCAAAACACATGTTGAGTTAAAAAATATATACATATATTTATCACATGTTAAATACTAATGCAACTCGCATAATGTGTGAGAAAACAATAGTCATTGTACCAGCACGAGCCCTGGGTATCAGTACCTGTTCTCAGCGCCAATTAATGCTCGGCGTATAAACAAAACTTTATTGCTGCCCTAGTTGCAGACAAAAAGTAAAAATAAGTACAAATAATGTTACTGCATACTAAATGAATGCTAATCCAAGTGGACAAAATCCTCCTTCTGACACAACTGCCCCATCAAAACTATCTGTGCCATGTAACAGTGCTAACTCGTAAATGCCACAATTCATAGGCACATTATCATGGACAAGTGTCCTAGGCAGAGACAAAAGTCTGATCACATGACGGGCAAGTGCCCGAAAACTCCAGTTTAAATGTGCAAAACATATCAAACACTCCAAACAAAAGTCCTACTGTACTTGACGGTGGAGACAGAGCCCTGTCTCCATCTTTCCACTGCTCTTATGCCCATAAAAAGTCTCTCTTAAGTGCAGAAGTGCCTCGATAAAATGAGGGAAGAAAGGGTAGGCGGCCCGTGCAGGTGAATACGGGTGAGTGGGCCCCTTCCTTCTTCCTATCTGAAAACAAGAACAAGAAACACTGAATTAAAAGAGTGTGGATACAAAATTCCACCTCAACATCATCATCTTACACAACAATAACTTCAAATTGCAAAATAGAATTACAGTTACATTGTTCACGGAGAAAAACTCTGAGGTAGAACTGTAAGGAAAAACATATATAATAGGGCAAACTATCATAAGCAAAATTCAGGCGCAATCCCCATACCCCCAAGAAAATTGGTAAACAACACTACAAAAGGTTGAGGGAAAGGTGGGTGAGAAAAGGGAGTACAGAAGAAGGAAGGAGGAAGGGGGAAGAAAGGAAAAAAGAGAGGGGGGGAGGGAGGGGAGGAGGGAGAAAAATAGGACAGAAGGGGGAAAAAGGGGGGTAGGGTGGGTAAGGGACGTGAAGAGGGGGGAAAAGAGAGGGGGAAAGAAGGGGGGAGGGGAAAGGGAGGGGTAAGGGGAAAGGGAACAAAGGGAGGGGTATAATGTGGAGAATAGAGTATGGTGGGGTTGCTCTCAGATCTCATGGAGTGTGGAGGACCTTACATGCACACTGATTAATCATTAATCCTTCAAATGTATAGCTAGTTCTTCGTCCTGATTAAGTCCTCCAGGGTTCTTTGTTTGAAAATGAATAATCTGTTTGGACTCAATCTGCCTAAGTTTCAAGACCCTATTCCCTCCCGGGGTCCTTTGCTCACCTGTTCTAGGATAAGAAAACTGAGACTGTTGGCATTGGAAAAGTGTCTGTCCTGAAAGTGACGTGCTACGGGATATTTCTGATCGCAATGTATGATGGTTCTATAATGCTCCAATACACGTTTTTTGGCCATCAAAGTAGTAGACCCAATATACCATAATTTACAGGGACATTCGATGGCATAGATGACAAAAGTAGTACTACATGTGAGGAATTGTGTTATTTCCTTCCTCACCCCATTGTATTCCACATGATTACAGAATTTGCTGTTTCTGCAGGCCTTACAGTGCCCGCAAGGAAAAAAACCCTGCAGGCCATGCAGATTCCTTTCGGGATAGATGGTGATGTCACTGTGCACTAATTGATCTCTCATGCTTTTGCCTCTCCTATAGGTTATATTGGGTCTATTTGGCAGAGTATGGCCAATGATGTTGTCAGTTTTGAGTATGTTCCAATTCTGTGATCCGAGTACGCTTTCACCGTTTTTTAGTGCAACATGGAGCAGGAGGAAGAACGGAGGGAAGCAGCACGGGCCATTTTCACAAGGAAAACAATGCCAACTAGCAGAACTGGCATTATTAATAATCATGCACAACCAGCTGAGGATAAAGTGCGCAGACTGGAGAAACTTAGGAGGGCAGAAATTTCTAAGTGGTGGGAGGCAATATCACTTCAAAACTATGTGGATCAAGCTATGATACCGAGAGGTTTGAGAATCTTTACGACGCCCACATATGAGACCCCCAATCCTAAAATGCTCGAGGAGTGGTCTGAGAACTCTTCTCTAAGCTCTAAAAGAATGCTGGAAATTTTGATTAAGTACGCGTGGCTAGACCGCGAAAAGATTTTGGAGCAAATTAAGGAACTTACAGAGGACCTTACTAAGCAGGTGGAGAAAGAGACATTGAGTAAATATCTCGTGAGTATGAAGGATCGCCTTAAGAAATACGAGGATGACATCAAGGCTCGCAAGCAAAGAAAACTTGACCGCGACTATGGTGATTATGATAGTGGCAGAATCTTGACTTTTAGCAGAAAATATGACCATCTCTATACTCAGCATGCCGCAGTGGAGGACACTACCACAGACAATATGGAACCTATGAATACTGAAGGGTCAACAATCAGTGAGAGTGAATCGGATGTGTCACTGAGCAATGCAGGCATGGAAGAACGTGGCACATGCAAAAAGACTTTTTAGACGAATATCGGACCCTTCGACGGGGTCGACAGACCACAAGGGAAACCCCGATCCCGAAAACAAGGGGCCAGAAAGGCCGAGGTCAGGGCAGGGGCCGAGGAAGCGTAGGAACAGACGAGCAAGAATTCGACAACGCTGGCAGAAAAGGCAGGGGACGTGGCGGCATGGGAAACAAGCAAACGCGCGCCAGGAAAGCCTTCTAATGGATATGAATATGGTTAATAGAACTATTATCAATCTCTCTAAAAGACCCATTAGTGATGTTGAAAAGCGTACATTATGCCTTGGTTTCTCATTTTGTCCCTCTTATCCCTTTGATTACACAGGTGCTAGAATTGACCTTTTTAAGTTTGTACGTAAATTAAAATTAAAAAAGTTTCACTCACTCAAGGGGACCGAAACCAACAGGGCCACCGATACCGGTAACTTTACAGACCAGACTGATCTTGTCATAGGTGACATTGACACCTTGATCACTATGATTGAATTGGAGCATGAGGGTGAAGGGCAGGACCCCAATATTGGCACCACACAGGGATTAGCTGAGTATGACATTGTGACGAACGCCTCATCCTTTTCAGGGTTTAAGCCCAAATCCACATTCTTACCCAGTTTACCTCACGACAACATCGATACATTTCAGGAGGTGGTGGGGAGAGAGTTTAATAAATTCAGACATCAGAACAGGAGAAGGGTCAATGACAACTACAATAACCTTGACTTTGAACACAGACAGTTATTGAGGTCTCTTTCAGAGGATGACAGTATTGTCATCCGTCCTGCCGACAAGGGTGGCAATGTTGTCATCTTGGACAGAGACATGTATATTGTTGAAGCACATAGACAACTGGAGGATACCAGGTACTATGAGACCATCAGTTTTGCTGAATATGACACCAGCATCATTACTGTCTGGGATCTTCTATTAATGTGGAGGGAGAAAGGTATTTTAGAGTGGGAGGAATTCCGTTATTTGAAAAAAGATCATCCAGTTCTCCCTGTTCTTTACCTCCTACCGAAGATCCATAAAGACCCTTGCAATCCACCTGGACGCCCCATTGTGTCGTCACGTGGAAGTGTGGCTGAACACATCTCGAAGTATGTAGATCATTTTCTCAGAGATCATGTCAGCTCACTCCGGAGCTATATCAGGGATACTAAAGATTTCCTTAAGAGGATTGACAACATGGAGTGGGGGGCTGACCATTGGTTCCTCACCCTAGATGTACACAGTCTATATACCATCATAGACCACCAGCAAGGACTCATGGCATGTGCACACTATCTTGAGACTAGACCACTCAGATTTCGGGAGCACAGCAAAATGATTTTGGAGATGACTGAGTATTGTCTCAAAAACAATATCTTTATGTTTAACGGTATACTTTACCGTCAAACCACTGGGACCGCGATGGGATCTTGCTTTGCTCCCAGCTTCGCGAATCTATTTATGGGAAGATGGGAGGAGGACATCTTTTCTGACCCTGATTTGCAAGATGATCTCACCCATATCTCGATGTGGCTTCGCTACATCGATGATTTATTCATTATCTGGGTGGGACATCGACACGAAGCCCAGTGTTTTATTGACAAACTCAATGCCAATAACCGGAACATCAAACTGAGTGGCAACATCAGTGACAGTGCAACAGAATACTTAGATGTCAAGGTAGAAATTGTACACAACAAAGTACACACATCACTGTTTAGAAAATTGACAGCAGGGAATAGTGTGCTTCATGCCCTCAGCAGCCACCCAGAGGCACTCAAATGGAGTATCCCCTATGGGGAGTTGCTGAGGGCGAAAAGGAACTGCAATACCAATGCAGGATACCAACTCGAGTGTGATCTGATGTTCGAACGCTTCAGGGAGAGAGGGTATCCTAGATGGGTTCTCAAAAAAGCCAAAGAGAGGGCTGATGCCATGGACAGATCATTGACGATTGCTGATACATCGGATTCTGACACCAGGGGCGCAGATGATAACACCAGAATGATCTTGACTTACAGTTCTGATTCTAAAGATGTTACACGCATTTTGACACAGAATTGGAACATACTCAAAACTGACAACATCATTGGCCATACTCTGCCAAATAGACCCAATATAACCTATAGGAGAGGCAAAAGCATGAGAGATCAACTAGTGCACAGTGACATCACCATCTATCCCGAAAGGAATCTGCATGGCCTGCAGGGTTTTTTTCCTTGCGGGCACTGTAAGGCCTGCAGAAACAGCAAATTCTGTAATCATGTGGAATACAATGGGGTGAGGAAGGAAATAACACAATTCCTCACATGTAGTACTACTTTTGTCATCTATGCCATCGAATGTCCCTGTAAATTATGGTATATTGGGTCTACTACTTTGATGGCCAAAAACGTGTATTGGAGCATTATAGAGCCATCATACATTGCGATCAGAAATATCCCGTAGCACGTCACTTTCAGGACAGACACTTTTCCAATGCCAACAGTCTCAGTTTTCTTATCCTAGAACAGGTGAGCAAAGGACCCCGGGGAGGGAATAGGGTCTTGAAACTTAGGCAGATTGAGTCCAAACAGATTATTCATTTTCAAACAAAGAACCCTGGAGGACTTAATCAGGACGAAGAACTAGCTATACATTTGAAGGATTAATGATTAATCAGTGTGCATGTAAGGTCCTCCACACTCCATGAGATCTGAGAGCAACCCCACCATACTCTATTCTCCACATTATACCCCCTCCCTTTGTTCCCTTTCCCCTTACCCCTCCCTTTCCCCTTCCCCCCCTTCTTTTCCCCCTCTCTTTCCCCCCCTCTTCACGTCCCTTACCCACCCTACCCCCCTTTTTCCCCCCTTCTGTCCTATTTTTCTCCCTCCTCCCTCCCTCCCCCTCTCTTTTTTCCTTTCTTCCCCCTTCCTCCTTCCTTCTTGTGTACTCCCTTTTCTCACCCACCTTTCCCTCAACCTTTTGTAGTGTTGTTTACCAATTTTCTTGGGGGTATGGGGATTGCGCCTGAATTTTGCTTATGATAGTTTGCCCTATTATATATGTTTTTCCTTACAGTTCTACCTCAGAGTTTTTCTCCATGAACAATGTAACTGTAATTCTATTTTGCAATTTGAAGTTATTGTTGTGTAAGATGATGATGTTGAGGTGGAATTTTGTATCCACACTCTTTTTAATTCAGTGTTTCTTGTTCTTGTTTTCAGATAGGAAGAAGGAAGGGGCCCACTCACCCGTATTCACCTGCACGGGCCGCCTACCCTTTGTTCCCTCATTTTATCGAGGCACTTCTGCACTTAAGAGAGACTTTTTATGGGCATAAGAGCAGTGGAAAGATGGAGACAGGGCTCTGTCTCCACCGTCAAGTACAGTAGGACTTTTGTTTGGAGTGTTTGATATGTTTTGCACATTTAAACTGGAGTTTTCGGGCACTTGCCCGTCATGTGATCAGACTTTTGTCTCTGCCTAGGACACTTGTCCATGATAATGTGCCTATGAATTGTGGCATTTACGAGTTAGCACTGTTACATGGCACAGATAGTTTTGATGGGGCAGTTGTGTCAGAAGGAGGATTTTGTCCACTTGGATTAGCATTCATTTAGTATGCAGTAACATTATTTGTACTTATTTTTACTTTTTGTCTGTAACTAGGGCAGCAATAAAGTTTTGTTTATACGCCTGAGCATTAATTGGCGCTGAGAACAGGTACTGATACCCAGGGCTCGTGCTGGTACAATGACTATTGTTTTCTCACACATTATGCGAGTTGCATTAGTATTTAACATGTGATACATATATGTATATATTTTTTAACTCAACATGTGTTTTGCTGGTATTCAGTTTTGTATACTTCTCAGGACTTTTGTGCCATTCCAACATGTCCGCTATTATTATTGCTCACTTGTCCTTTTTCACTGTTTATACTATGAACTATTTGAGTCCCTCTGATTTGGTGTAAAATTCACGTGATCAAGGTTCTATGGAACCGAAACGCGTTGTGGATTAAACGGTGTTTGGGCATCTATACGGAGTCGTGTGTGTTACTGAGAGCGCGCTGACTTTGCTACTGTAGGATATTGGATTACCGGTGTGCTCCGCCGGTGTGCGCGCCACTCTCCATGGGTCCCAGCGGTCCGGAAGGAGCGGCTGCAGTTTGAATTTGACTGAGGACTGCAATTTGGACCGGCTCACACTTCATGGAGGATAGACGACTACGCGGTAAAAGCTTGACATCAGAGAGGGAGTCGGAGAGGTAAGCGGGAGCCAGTACTTTCCGCCCCCAGCGAGAGGGGGTGTGACGCATATCGGAGGGTGGGCGTCATCTCCTTTTCCCGGGGCAGCGGGGGTTTCCTGACATACCGCGGTGCCTTTAGTACCCAGATATTAGACACCTGGACGACTAAGGACGGGGATATTTTGTTTCTCGCTTTTTACCGCAATTGTCTAGACTTTCCTTAGGATACCCGTGAATGCATTCCGGGTCTGAAGTGTATTAGCAGAGAGAACCTGACATTGATAGGGGTAACACACGGGCTCCGTGATCCGAGTACGCTTTCACCGTTTTTTAGTGCAACATGGAGGAGGAGGAAGAACGGAGGGAAGCAGCACGGGCCATTTTCACAAGGAAAACAATGCCAACTAGCAGAACTGGCATTATTAATAATCATGCACAACCAGCTGAGGATAAAGTGCGCAGACTGGAGAAACTTAGGAGGGCAGAAATTTCTAAGTGGTGGGAGGCAATATCACTTCAAAACTATGTGGATCAAGCTATGATACCGAGAGGTTTGAGAATCTTTACGACGCCCACATATGAGACCCCCAATCCTAAAATGCTCGAGGAGTGGTCTGAGAACTCTTCTCTAAGCTCTAAAAGAATGCTGGAAATTTTGATTAAGTACGCGTGGCTAGACCGCGAAAAGATTTTGGAGCAAATTAAGGAACTTACAGAGGACCTTGCTAAGCAGGTGGAGAAAGAGACATTGAGTAAATATCTCGTGAGTATGAAGGATCGCCTCAAGAAATACGAGGATGACATCAAGGCTCGCAAGCAAAGAAAACTTGACCGCGACTATGGTGATTATGATAGTGGCAGAATCTTGACTTTTAGCAGAAAATATGACCATCTCTATACTCAGCATGCCGCAGTGGAGGACACTACCACAGACAATATGGAACCTATGAATACTGAAGGGTCAACAATCAGTGAGAGTGAATCGGATGTGTCACTGAGCAATGCAGGCATGGAAGAACGTGGCACATGCAAAAAGACTTTTTAGACGAATATCGGACCCTTCGACGGGGTCGACAGACCACAAGGGAAACCCCGATCCCGAAAACAAGGGGCCAGAAAGGCCGAGGTCAGGGCAGGGGCCGAGGAAGCGTAGGAACAGACGAGCAAGAATTCGACAACGCTGGCAGAAAAGGCAGGGGACGTGGCGGCATGGGAAACAAGCAAACGCGCGCCAGGAAAGCCTTCTAATGGATATGAATATGGTTAATAGAACTATTATCAATCTCTCTAAAAGACCCATTAGTGATGTTGAAAAGCGTACATTATGCCTTGGTTTCTCGTTTTGTCCCTCTTATCCCTTTGATTACACAGGTGCTAGAATTGACCTTTTTAAGTTTGTACGTAAATTAAAATTAAAAAAGTTTCACTCACTCAAGGGGACCGAAACCAACAGGGCCACCGATACCGGTAACTTTACAGACCAGACTGATCTTGTCATAGGTGACATTGACACCTTGATCACTATGATTGAATTGGAGCATGAGGGTGAAGGGCAGGACCCCAATATTGGCACCACACAGGGATTAGCTGAGTATGACATTGTGACGAACGCCTCATCCTTTTCAGGGTTTAAGCCCAAATCCACATTCTTACCCAGTTTACCTCACGACAACATCGATACATTTCAGGAGGTGGTGGGGAGAGAGTTTAATAAATTCAGACATCAGAACAGGAGAAGGGTCAATGACAACTACAATAACCTTGACTTTGAACACAGACAGTTATTGAGGTCTCTTTCAGAGGATGACAGTATTGTCATCCGTCCTGCCGACAAGGGTGGCAATGTTGTCATCTTGGACAGAGACATGTATATTGTTGAAGCACATAGACAACTGGAGGATACCAGGTACTATGAGACCATCAGTTTTGCTGAATATGACACCAGCATCATTACTGTCTGGGATCTTCTATTAATGTGGAGGGAGAAAGGTATTTTAGAGTGGGAGGAATTCCGTTATTTGAAAAAAGATCATCCAGTTCTCCCTGTTCTTTACCTCCTACCGAAGATCCATAAAGACCCTTGCAATCCACCTGGACGCCCCATTGTGTCGTCACGTGGAAGTGTGGCTGAACACATCTCGAAGTATGTAGATCATTTTCTCAGAGATCATGTCAGCTCACTCCGGAGCTATATCAGGGATACTAAAGATTTCCTTAAGAGGATTGACAACATGGAGTGGGGGCTGACCATTGGTTCCTCACCCTAGATGTACACAGTCTATATACCATCATAGACCACCAGCAAGGACTCATGGCATGTGCACACTATCTTGAGACTAGACCACTCAGATTTCGGGAGCACAGCAAAATGATTTTGGAGATGACTGAGTATTGTCTCAAAAACAATATCTTTATGTTTAACAGTATGCTTTACCGTCAAACCACTGGGACCGCGATGGGATCTTGCTTTGCTCCCAGCTTCGCGAATCTATTTATGGGAAGATGGGAGGAGGACATCTTTTCTGACCCTGATTTGCAAGATGATCTCACCCATATCTCGATGTGGCTTCGCTACATCGATGATTTATTCATTATCTGGGTGGGACATCGACACGAAGCCCAGTGTTTTATTGACAAACTCAATGCCAATAACCGGAACATCAAACTGAGTGGCAACATCAGTGACAGTGCAACAGAATACTTAGATGTCAAGGTAGAAATTGTACACAACAAAGTACACACATCACTGTTTAGAAAATTGACAGCAGGGAATAGTGTGCTTCATGCCCTCAGCAGCCACCCAGAGGCACTCAAATGGAGTATCCCCTATGGGGAGTTGCTGAGGGCGAAAAGGAACTGCAATACCAATGCAGGATACCAACTCGAGTGTGATCTGATGTTCGAACGCTTCAGGGAGAGAGGGTATCCTAGATGGGTTCTCAAAAAAGCCAAAGAGAGGGCTGATGCCATGGACAGATCATTGACGATTGCTGATACATCGGATTCTGACACCAGGGGCGCAGATGATAACACCAGAATGATCTTGACTTACAGTTCTGATTCTAAAGATGTTACACGCATTTTGACACAGAATTGGAACATACTCAAAACTGACAACATCATTGGCCATACTCTGCCAAATAGACCCAATATAACCTATAGGAGAGGCAAAAGCATGAGAGATCAACTAGTGCACAGTGACATCACCATCTATCCCGAAAGGAATCTGCATGGCCTGCAGGGTTTTTTCCTTGCGGGCACTGTAAGGCCTGCAGAAACAGCAAATTCTGTAATCATGTGGAATACAATGGGGTGAGGAAGGAAATAACACAATTCCTCACATGTAGTACTACTTTTGTCATCTATGCCATCGAATGTCCCTGTAAATTATGGTATATTGGGTCTACTACTTTGATGGCCAAAAAACGTGTATTGGAGCATTATAGAGCCATCATACATTGCGATCAGAAATATCCCGTAGCACGTCACTTTCAGGACAGACACTTTTCCAATGCCAACAGTCTCAGTTTTCTTATCCTAGAACAGGTGAGCAAAGGACCCCGGGGAGGGAATAGGGTCTTGAAACTTAGGCAGATTGAGTCCAAACAGATTATTCATTTTCAAACAAAGAACCCTGGAGGACTTAATCAGGACGAAGAACTAGCTATACATTTGAAGGATTAATGATTAATCAGTGTGCATGTAAGGTCCTCCACACTCCATGAGATCTGAGAGCAACCCCACCATACTCTATTCTCCACATTATACCCCCTCCCTTTGTTCCCTTTCCCCTTACCCCTCCCTTTCCCCTTCCCCCCCTTCTTTCCCCCTCTCTTTTCCCCCCTCTTCACGTCCCTTACCCACCCTACCCCCCTTTTTCCCCCCTTCTGTCCTATTTTTCTCCCTCCTCCCTCCCCCCCTCTCTTTTTCCTTTCTTCCCCCTTCCTCCTTCCTTCTTCTGTACTCCCTTTTCTCACCCACCTTTCCCTCAACCTTTCGTAGTGTTGTTTACCAATTTTCTTGGGGGTATGGGGATTGCGCCTGAATTTTGCTTATGATAGTTTGCCCTATTATATATGTTTTTCCTTACAGTTCTACCTCAGAGTTTTTCTCCATGAACAATGTAACTGTAATTCTATTTTGCAATTTGAAGTTATTGTTGTGTAAGATGATGATGTTGAGGTGGAATTTTGTATCCACACTCTTTTTAATTCAGTGTTTCTTGTTCTTGTTTTCAGATAGGAAGAAGGAAGGGGCCCACTCACCCGTATTCACCTGCACGGGCCGCCTACCCTTTCTTCCCTCATTTTATCGAGGCACTTCTGCACTTAAGAGAGACTTTTTATGGGCATAAGAGCAGTGGAAAGATGGAGACAGGGCTCTGTCTCCACCGTCAAGTACAGTAGGACTTTTGTTTGGAGTGTTTGATATGTTTTGCACATTTAAACTGGAGTTTTCGGGCACTTGCCCGTCATGTGATCAGACTTTTGTCTCTGCCTAGGACACTTGTCCATGATAATGTGCCTATGAATTGTGGCATTTACGAGTTAGCACTGTTACATGGCACAGATAGTTTTGATGGGGCAGTTGTGTCAGAAGGAGGATTTTGTCCACTTGGATTAGCATTCATTTAGTATGCAGTAACATTATTTGTACTTATTTTTACTTTTTGTCTGCAACTAGGGCAGCAATAAAGTTTTGTTTATACGCCGAGCATTAATTGGCGCTGAGAACAGGTACTGATACCCAGGGCTCGTGCTGGTACAATGACTATTGTTTTCTCACACATTATGCGAGTTGCATTAGTATTTAACATGTGATACATATATGTATATATTTTTTAACTCAACATGTGTTTTGCTTGTATTCAGTTTTGTATACTTCCCAGGACTTTTGTGCCATTCCAACATGTCCGCTATTATTATTGCTCACTTGTCCTTTTTCACTGTTTATACTATGAACTATTTGAGTCCCTCTGATTTGGTGTAAAATTCACGTGATCAAGGTTCTATGGAACCGAAACGCGTTGTGGATTAAACGGTGTTTGGGCATCTATACGGAGTCGTGTGTGTTACTGAGAGCGCGCTGACTTTGCTACTGTAGGATATTGGATTACCGGTGTGCTCCGCCGGTGTGCGCGCCACTCTCCATGGGTCCCAGCGGTCCGGAAGGAGCGGCTGCAGCTTGAATATATATATATATATATATATATATATATATATATATATATATATATATATATATATATATATATATATATATATATATATGCTAAGGGGAGGACAGCAGAGCTACCTCACACCTTAGAGGGAGCAACGCAAAGCGAGCTCCTGAGCTAGAGGAAGGACAGCAGAGCTAGCTCATGCACTAGACCGAGGACACCAGGCATGCTTACATGCTAAAGGAGGGACAGCAGAGTGACCTCACAACCTAGAGGGAGGAACGCACAGCGAGCTCCTGATCTAGATGAAGGACAGCAGAGCCAGATCATGCACTGGACAGAGGATACCAGAGCATGCTTACATGCTAAAGGGAGGACAGCAGAGCGAGCCCACACACTAGAGGGAGGAACCTACAGCGAGCTCCTGAGCTAGAGGAAGGACAGCAGACCAAGCTCATGCACTAGACAGAGGACACCAGAGCATGCTTAAATGCTAAGGGGAGGACAGCAGAGCTACCTCACACCTTAGAGGGAGGAACGCACAGGGAGCTCCTGAGCTAGAGGAAGGACAGCAGAGTGAGCTCATGCGCTAGACAGAGGATACCAGAGCATGCTTACATGCTAAAGGGAGGACAGCAGAGCAAGCCCACACACTAGAGGGAGGAACGCACAGCGAGCTCCTGATCTAGATGAAGGACAGCAGAGCCAGCTCATGCACTGGACAGAGGATACCAGAGCATGCTTACATGCTAAAGGGAGGACAGCAGAGCGAGCCCACACACTAGAGGGAGGAACCTACAGCGAGCTCCTGAGCTAGAGGAAGGACAGCAGACCAAGCTCATGCACTAGACAGAGGACACCAGGGCATGCTTAAATGCTAAGGGGAGGACAGCAGAGCTACCTCACACCTTAGAGGGAGGAACGCACAGGGAGCTCCTGAGCTAGAGGAAGGACAGCAGAGTGAGCTCATGCGCTAGACAGAGGATACCAGAGCATGCTTACATGCTAAAGGGAGGACAGCATAGCAAGCCCACACACTAGAGGGAGGAACGCACAGCGAGCTCCTGAGCTAGAAGAAGGACAGCAGAGCCTGCTCCTTCGCTAGACAGGGGACACCAGAGCATGCTTGCATGCTAAAGGGAGGACAGCAGAGCGACCGCACACACTAGAGGGAGGACAGCAGGGCTGGCTCACGCATTAGAGGGAGTAGAGCGAGGAGAGCAAAGCGAGCTTGAGCACTAGAGGGAGGACAGCAGGGAGACCTCATGCACTAGAGAAGACGAGAGAGAGCTCATGAACTACAGGGTCAATAGCAGAGCAGGCTCACTCGCTAGAGGGAGGACAGCAGAGCAGGCTCAGGCACTAAAGGGAAGGGAAGATGAAGCTCATATGCAAGAGGAGGCAAGCACATTGGACTATCGGAAGGGAAGCAGAGTGGGCTCATGCACTACATGGAGTATAGCAGAGTGATCTCATGTGCAGGAGAGAGGACAGCAGAGCACGCTCACGGCTAGACAGAGGACACCAGGGCATGCTTACATGATAAAGGGAGAACAGCAGAGAGACCCCATACACTAGATAGAGGGAGGAACGCACAGCGAGCCCCTGAGTTAGAGGAAGGACAAAAGAGGGTGCTCATGGCTAGACAGAGGACACCATGGCATGGTTACATGATAAAGGGAGGACAGCAGAGCGACCCCATACCCTAGAGGGAGGAACGCACAGAGAGCTCCTGAGCTAGAGGAAGGAGAGCAGAACGCGCTCCTGCGCTAGACAGGGGACATCAGAGCATGCTTGCATGCTAAACAGAGGACAGCAGAGCGACCACACCCCCTTATCGGGATAACAGCAGGGCTGGCTCATGCATTAGAGGGAGGAGAGCAAAGCGAGCTTGAGCGCTAGAGGAGGACAGCAGGGAGACCTCATGCACCAGAGAAGGCGAGAGGGAGCTCATGAGCTACAGGGTCAACAGCAGAGCAGGCTCACTCGCTAGAGGGAGGACAGCAGAGCTATCTCACATCTTAGAGGGAGGAATGCACAGGGAGCTCCTGAGCTAGAGGAAGGACAGCAGAACGCGCTCATGACTAGACAGAGGACACCAGAGCTTGCTTTCATGCTAAAGGGGGGACAGCAGAGCGACCTCACACCCCAGAGGGAGGAATGCACAGTGAGCTCCTGAGCTAGAGGAAGGACAGCAGAACGCGCTTATGCGCTAGACAGAGGACACCAGTGCAGCTTACATGCTAAAGGGAGGACAGCAGAGCGACCCCACACACTAGAGGGAGGAATGCACAGTGAGCTTCTGAGCTACAGGAAGGACAGCAGAGCTAGCTCATGCACTAGACAGAGGACACCAGGCATGCTAACATGCTAAAGGGAGGACTGCAGAGCGACCCCACACCCTAGAGGGAGCGACGCAAAGCGAGCTCCTGAGCTAGAGGAAGGACAGCAGAGTGAGCTCATGCGCTAGACAGAGGACCCCACAGCATGCTTAAATGCTAAGGGGAGGACAGCAGAGCTACCTCACACCTTAGAGGGAGGAACGCACAGGGAGCTCCTGAGCTAGAGGAAGGACAGCAGAACGTGCTCATGCACTAGACAGGGGACACCATGGCATGGTTACATGATAAAGGGAGGACAGCAGAGCGACCGCACACACTAGAGGGAGGACAGCAGGGCTGGCTCACGCATTAGAGGGAGGAGAGCAAAGCGAGCTTGAGCGCTAGAGGGAGGACAGCAGGGAGACCTCATGCACTAGAGAAGACGAGAGAGAGCTCATGAACTACAGGGTCAACAGCAGAGCAGGCTCACTCGCTAGAGGGAGGACAGCAGAGCAGGCTCAGGCACTAAAGGGAAGGGAAGATCAAGCTCATATGCAAGAGGAGGCAAGCACATTGGACTATAGGAAGGGCAGCAGAGTGGGCTCATGCACTACATGGAGGATAGCAGAGTGATCTCATGTGCAGGAGAGAGGACAGCAGAGCGCACTCATGGCTAGACAGAGGACACCAGGGCATGCTTACATGATAAAGGGAGAACAGCAGAGAGACCCCATACACTAGATAGAGAGAGGAAATCACAGCGAGCTGTAATTTTTAGTCACATTTAGACACAATGTGAAGCACTTAATGTCTGTGAACATACAGCCCACCTTAGGCATAGAGAGATTCCAAGGAAGACAATGTGACCCAAGCTGGAGGAGCGAGTAATTCATTTACCTGTGGGAAGTTTGACCATGTGGAAGGAATAATCAAGTCCCAGAGAGGGAAAAGACAACAGATGTAGCTAAACTGAAACTAGAATTAGATGAAATGATACTTGGAAAGCTTGATATTTCTCAATGTAATGCTTATTGAGAGGATGAGCTTCTGTTCGTGTGTAAAGCTGTTACTAGACTTGCTGGACAGGCTCATGACAGGTTGAGCTGGCTCATCGATATGAAATTGACGTACAAAAATCCAAAACCTTACAGAGGAGTTACCATTTAAGCTTTAATGACAGTGATCTCACTTAGATAAGACCATCAGGAATGAAATTACAGATCAGGGAATTAATTGGCTATGTCAGAAAGTGGAGTGAGCTAGTTAGATAGGAAGGCAGGTAGGCAAAGAATGTCCTTCCAATTGTTAATCACAGTATCCCCAGAACAGAAATGCCTATGGGTTTGCCAAGTTCTGACATGTTTCTTTTGAACTCACCACCTAATGCAAATTGTGGTTCCTGTAACGGAGAGATAATTCTTAATACCCTGGTAGAACAACCTGGTCTTATTGCACCTGAACTCGATGATTGGTTCAAAAGTTTAGACACCCCAGCGGGTAGTAGGAATCCTGGATCATGTGGAAGGAATAAACAAGTCCAAGAGAGGGAAAAGACAATAGATGTAGCTAAACTGAAACTAGAATTAGACAAAATGATACTTAAAAATCTTGACATGTCCCAATTAAATTCTTATTGAGAGGATGAGCTTCTGTTCATGTGTAAAGATATTACTAGACGTGCTGGACGGGCTCATGAAAGGTTGAATTGGCTCATAGATATGAAATTGACTTGCAGAAATCCAAGGCCTTACAAAGGATTTACCATTTAAGCTTTAATGACAGTGATCTCACTAATATGAGACCATCAGGAATGAAATGACAGATTAGGGAATTAATTGGCTATGTCAGAAAGTGGAGTGAGCTGGATAGATGGGAAGGAAGGTGGGCAAAGAAAAAAGAACCAAAGAAAGTCAGATTAAAGTTGCCTCTGTTTGGAACAGAGGAGGAGAATGAGTATATACACATGCTTCCAATGAGAGAAGTGCCTGATGGAGGTTATGTCACGTACGTTGGAGCAAGAGTGATCTTGTGCTAGTCACAAATGATTTTCCAAAATTGAGAGAAAACCCAGTGGAATGGTACCGACAGGTTGACTGATTTAAAAAAGATCTCAAAGGTTTTGTTGGTAGATTTGAATACCTTGTTTGAAATTGTAGTTCCAGGTGACTTGTGAGATGAATGCAAAATAGCTGTGGAGTGGCCCGAGAAGGAGCTGATGAAACATCTCATAACAAAGGGTCCTGTGGTGATGAAAAAGTATCATCAGGTGATTACATTTTTAAAATCAAATGTATCCCCCAAGGATATTGATTGGCTCAAGATTGACAGGACGACCCAGGAGTCCAAAGAAACAATACATTCTTAGTATGAGAGACTGCTGAAAGTGTTTAAACAGTACAGTAGTACAGAGACTATTAAAGACATGGGACATTTTGTGTTAAGGTTTGTACAGGGATTGCAATCTGAGATTAGCATGATGATTCAACAGCATCTGATTTGTTGGCAGAATAAGTCAATTGATGAGATCAGAGGTATGCAGAATATTGCAGTGATGAATTGGACCTGAAGCACAAGAAGAGAAGGAGAAATTGTCGTACGGATGAAAGCTGCACAAAGAGGTCAGAATCAGCAGTTTGTTAAGAATGCTGGTCCCATGCAGGGAATGTATCAACAGGGAGTTCCTGTGGTGCAAGATGGAAATGGATTTCAACCTCAAGGTAGAGGTTGTGGTTTTCCTTAGTACAGGGATTGGTGTGGAAACTTTGAAGCAGTCAAATCCTTGGCATGTGTGCGGCAAGTTGAGGCATTGGAAGCGGGAATGTAGTCTCAATGCTGGTAATATGGCAAATGGGAATCAGGTTCAGAATGGTGAATTTATGCAATCTCAAGGTAATAATATGGTTCAGACACAGCAAGTACAGAGGCAGAGAGTACAAAAGTTCAACGTGCCCCAAGCTCAGGTAATGCAAGCTCTACAAGCCCCTTTGCCATATTTGAATGCAAATGCACCTAGATATGTTCCAAATCAGATTCCAATGTAAACACCAATCCTTTCGTGAATGAGGGTACATCTCAGCAGTACCCAATAATACAAGTAGATGAGGATTACAGCTCAGACTTGTCACAAATAATGCCTGAGGGGGAGGAGGATTGTGTGCTTGGAGCAACCTTAGAGGTAGACCAGAGTGGTCCATTCATGGATGGTGAGGCGAATGGCCACCCCATATCATTCTTGATCGATACAGGTGCTATCTGCTCTAGTGTGAGAACAGCAGAGGTTCCCAACCTACCCCTCTCGGGAAAAAGAATCCAAGTTGTACGAGTTGCAAATAAACAATTGACTATCCCTGTCTCTGAAGCAGTACCTGTTAAAATAGGGTTCTGTGAGGAGAATCACCGATTTGTGGTGTGTGATCGAGTCCTGTAAATCTGCTTGGACCCGATGTGATGTGCAGGCTGAATTGTTCCATTTATTGTACCCCTAATGGCATCATGTTTCAGACTCATGATGAAGACATTGTCTTCAAACTTGCATACCAGATCTCAGATGTTAGACTGTACCTGATGTTGACAAAAGAGGAGCTGCCTCCAGAATTGAGAGACACTGTGCTACCCTAAGTCTGGGACTTCTAAAGGAAAGGACATAGGTCTCATTAAAGATGTTGAACCTGTCCGCATAACAGTGAAACCTAATGCTGAGTATCTGAGAATCCCACAATATAGTCTGACCCCTCAAACCATTGCTGGGATTACTCCTGTGATTGACTCAATGATTCAACAAGGCATTCTGAAGGAGATCATGGAGAGTCCATGTAACTCACCCATTATAGGTTTACAGAAACCCTATGGTAAATATCGCATAGTGCAGGATTTGAGAAGGATCAACACTATATTTGGCCTTTTTTGTCTTGTGGTACTGAATGCAGGTGTGATTTTATTTCTGATTCCAAGTGAGGCTGAGGGGTTCACTGTCATTGACTTGTGCCAAGCCTTCTTTTTTCCATACTGTTGCATGAGGCCTGTCAGTTCCTCTTTGAATTTCGGTTCATAAGACATATTTTGGCATGTTGCAAAGTCCCACAAGGGTATACGGAGAGTCTGTCCATCTTTGACCAGATCCTCAAAAATAATCTGGAGTCCCTGATAATGTCCTATCACTCAGTCTTGGTCCAGTACATTGACGACCTATTGGTGGCAGCAAATACACAGGAGACTTGCATACAAGATACAATTGCTCTGTTGAACCATTTAGCTGAGAATGGACATAAGTATCCCGACCAAATTGCAGTCCTGTAAAGAAGTGGTCCTGTACCTAGGACATCACATTGAGAAGGGAACGAGGAAGGTGTCACAAGAGAGAATCTCGGTGATTCTGAAAATGAATCTGCGAACTACCTATAAAGAAGTTATGTTATGTTATGTTAGGAGTGCTTATATAGCGCATGGCTGCCCCAGCAACGGGGCGTCCCAGCGCTTGCGGACGGGTAGCCATAGATGGCGACAGCTAGCCAGATGGGAAGACAGCCAGAAATGCCTATTACTAAAAGCCCAGGGAGCAGGAGCGCAGCGTGCGGGCGCATCCTAAGCTAGATGGAAGAGAACAGCCAGGTTTTAATCTGTTTTCTGAATGCCCAATGATCTTGTGTGCTGCGCGCCGTGATAGGAATGGAGTTCCATAGGGCTGGGGCCAGGGACCTAAACGAGCGCCCCCCGCTCTGCTCCTGCGCACCCTAGAAGTGCAGGCCAGATGCAGATCTGCGGAGCGCAGTGCTCGCGTTGGAACATATAGTGTGCAGAGCCCCTGCAGAATCTGGGGTCCCTGACCATGTAGGATCCTGTGGGTGGTGCAGAGAGTTTTGAAGTGAATTCTCTGTTCGATCGGCAGCCAGTGAAGGCGGTACAGGAGATGGGAGGTATGACAATGCTTAGGGAGGGCAAAAAGAGTGCGGGCAGCCGCATTCTGTGCCCTTTGCAGTCTCTTCGTAACCGTTTTATTTGCGCCCAATAGAAGTCCGTTACAGTAATCAAGACGTGACAGAACCACCGATTGAATGATCACTTGTCAGGTGGGCACGTCAAAAAACCCCAAGATGGGTTTTAGGTGGCCAAAGCATGTACCTGCCACTTTTTTGGCGTGAAGCTCGAAGGAGAGGGAGTTGTCCATCAAGACCCCTAGGTTCTTGACTGCGCTTTTCGGCTGGGGTGGAGAACCCAGTGCGGCGGGCCACCACTGGTAGTCCCATTTTTGGGGGTCCCTGCCAACCAAAAGCACCTCAGTTTTTGAGGAATTAAGTTGGAGGTAATTTACTGCATTCCAATCTGAGATGGCCAAGACATCCTCCCGGAATTTCAGTTGGTCTTGGGCTGGATTGTTGGAGAAAGTGAATAGCAGTTGCGTGTCGTCCGCGTATGATATCATATTAATCTTCCGGGCTTTGGCCAGGAGGGCTAGAGGTCGGACGTACACGTTAAACAACGTGGGGCTCAGGGCAGAGCCTTGGGGGACACCACTGCTGAGGGGGTAGGTACTGGACTGGTGCGGAGGGGCGTGGATCTGGAAAGAGTGATCGGATAGAAAAGACGCAAACCAGGCCCAGGCCATGCCGCTGACCCCGATCTCCCTGAGTTGTTGGAGCAGAATCTCATGGGAGATCGTGTCGAAGGCCGCACTCAGATCGAGTAGTACCAGTACCGAGTTGTTGCCCTCATCCAGCGATGCCCTCAGCTGCTCTGTAACTGCCAACAAAGCGGATTCCGTGCTATGCTTAGGCCGGTCAGAAGTCAGGATGTTCTTAGGAATGGTGGGCTACTATCAACAGTGGATCCCCAACTTTTCCCTAGTGGCCAAGCCTTTACAGAGGCTGACACACAAGAATGTGTCAGATCCACTACCATGGGATGACATCTGCATGTGTGCCTTCTCAGAGCTGAGAGAAAGTTTCTGTTGTGCCCCAGCACTGGGAATGCCTGATTACAATAAATGTTTTGCTTTGTTTTGCAGTGAGAGGGAGGGCTGTGCTCTCTCAGTGCTAACCCAGATGCACAGGAATGCTTGCAGACCTGTTGCATACTTTTCAGCTACACTTGACCCAGTAGCTGCTGCTTTGCCCGGTTGTTTTTAAGCTGTGGCTTCTACAGGTGTCAGCATTGAGCAGTGCGAAAGTATTATTATGGGTCATCCATTGACAGTTTTTGTTCCCCATTCTGTAGAATTACTGTCAACCCACACAAGGACACAGTACCTCACCAAAAGCCGCCTGACTAAGTATGAACAAGTCATACTTGCGGTGGAGAACATAAAACTGAAGCAATGTACTACCTTTAATCCTGCTACCCTTTTACCTGTACATGGAAATGATGCGGCCGAAGGTGAAGTTGAGCATGACTGTCTTGATTTTACTGAACTATGCACAAAGCCGAGACCTGACATACAAGATGTGCCACTGCCTGAATCAGATTATGTGATGTTTGTTGATGGCTCCTATTTACGAGACCATGAAGGAAGCCTGAGAGCTCCCTATGCAGTTTGTACTGTCTCAGGTGTGGGCGAATCCTCCTGGCTTCAAGGAGTATTTTCTGCACAAGTGGCTGAATTGATTGCTCTTACTAGAGAATGCTGTGTTTCAGACCAGCTGAGAGTGACCATTTTCACTGAAAGTCAGGATAGCTTTGGTCAGTGGTTAATTTGTAAAGAAATAAGTGCTGGGGCTCTCGTCAAGAGGCAGCTTCCCCAAGCCCATTTCTCCTGTTAGCGCCGCCTAAAACAGAACCAACTACTAACCATGAATGGGGAGAGGATGTGGCATAATGGTCAGAGCTTCCGACTTCGGAGCTGGGGACCAGTTATGAATCTTGGCATCGGCTCAACATTTTGGGCAAATCACTTAATCTTCCTTGCCTATGGAAAATAAGTGTGTCCTTAACTGGTGCTCATGAAAAGAGCTACAGGTGGATCTAGTTTGTGCTATAAGTGCTGGTGTAGATGATTAAGTGCTGGTGCTGAGCCCCGGAAACCCCCAGCACAAATTAAGCACTGGCTTTGGTGTTGTTCATGACTTTGGGCAGTTGTGGTCACATCGTGGATTCATGAGCTCTTCGGGTCAACAATGCGCAATGGAGAGAGCGTGCTAGCTTGTTGAAGGCATTACAGCTACCTGCCCATATTGCGGTCGTGAAGTGCTCTGCATACCACAGCGGAACTGATAATATAACTGTGGGCAATAGCTATGCGGATGAAACAGCCAGATATTGTGGTCTAAATGCTTGTATCTTCATTGGGGGGTACCAAAATGAAAGATCATAAATGACAAATTACAATCTGTTGTTAACCACAGTTGATACATGAGAGGAAGTTCAGAGGCTATAGGAGGAAGTGTCAGAAGCAGAACAGCAAGGCTGGGTTAGAGCTGGTTGTGTCAAAACAGATGAGGACCACATTTGGGTTTTAGGAGACGGAAGACCTGTGTTGCCAGATAGTTTGCTACCTCCAATGGAGAGATATTATTATGGACCTTCACATGTAGGTAGAGACGCCATGGTGCGCTTGTTCAGACAGACTTGGTTAAACCCTAGGTTCAGACTGATGGCTGAAGGGTTGTGTCACAGATGTGTTGTGTGTCAGCAGAAGAATGTAGGCATGAGAATAGCAGTAAGAATGAGTCACAGGGAGATCAGGTGGTTGCTTCAACAGGATGTACCTGGACTTTATCGAGATGACTGTGGGCAATGGGTTGAGATATGTCCTAGTGATTGTGTGCATCTTCTCGCAGTGGGTTGAAGCTTACACGACCAGGAGAAGTGATAGTCTCACAGTGGTTAAGTTGTTGTTGAGGGAGTTAATACCACGTTTTGGGTTCCCAACTTCTCTGGAGTAAGACCGTGGAACTCATTTTAATAATAAGGTCCTGAAGATGTTGTGTGCAGCATTACAGGTTAAACAGAGGCTACATTGCAGTTATCGGCTGGAGGCTTCCGGTATTGTGGAACAGGTCAATGGGACTTTGAAATCCAGTTTGGCTAAAGTGTGTTCTTGAACATCTTTGAAGTGACCTGACGCTTTGCCTCTTGTGTTGATGAGCCTACACAGTACTCCGGATAGGAAGACATGATTGTCTCCCCATGAGATAATCATGGCCAGAGCCATGAGACTGCCAGCTGTGCATGCAAATGCACTTGTGAACATTAAGGAGTACCTAATTCTTGATTACTGCAAAGGACTGGCTGATGTGGTGCGTTCTGTGTCTCATCTGGTTCGAGAGGTTGCAGCCCTGCCTCAACAGGAGCAGGGCCGTGATCTCAGTCCTGGTGACTGGGTTATGGTGAAGAAGCACGTGCACAAGCTGTCCTTGGACTCTTGGTGGCAAGGTCCTTACCAGGTTATCTTGGTCACTACAACAGCTGTGAAGTGCGGAGGTCTACCCAACTGGGTGCATGCTGCCCATACTCACAGAGTACCTTGTCCCCTTGATGATATAACAGCACCTGCCCCTGAATTGCCGGTGACTACAGTGAGACAAAGGGAGCAGCTTAGTCAAGCTGTTGGGGACCAGCAAGGAGCTGGGACAGCACTTGTTCGGCCTGAGGGGGGTCTGAGAGAGTCAACAGTTGAAGTCGGTATCGGAGGGTCTCATCCTGTAGCGTTGACTGTGCCAGATCCAGACCCTGGCGAAAAGCCTAGTGCAACAGTAATGCGAGTAGTGCCTGGAGACCAGTGGCCAAGAGGGCAAGTGAGAAGAAGACACAGTTTGCCTGAAGTGCATGTGCCATACACTATCCCAGAATATACTGAAGGATCTGCCCTAAGTGACAATGATGAGGAAGGGCCAGCAGTAAGGCGATCAAAGGGAACTAAAGTACCCTGTCGAAGGTACACCTGACCTGAATGGATATATTTGGCTGCCAATGACTGGGAGTGAGAATTTTGGACATTAATTTGCATTCAACTGAGCCTCCTTGTACTGAACTTGGTGGCTAAACTGAGCTTTAAATTCACATTGCCACTAAACAGGCTGAGTCTGTTTATCCTGGATGTGATCATTAGTGAATTTGAACTGCACATTTATTATAGATTTTGCCCAAACTAATAAGAGGAGTCAAGGCCCAAGTTTGCTGAAGGAGCGTATGGTTGTTATTTAGAAGAACACGGAGTAGGGCTATTGTGAAGATCCTTTGTACATATTTTGCTAAAAAGGCTTGAACTTTGTTCTACTGTCTGCACAGGTGGAAACCGACCTGGAGGACTGTGCTGCTATCTTTCACCCAAATGGTCTGACCTTAGAGAAATCATGGAGACTAACACTGGTAGACAAAGATGCTTGTGTGCAGGAGTATTTGTTGTTGTGACATTGGTACTGATTGCTTTGCTTATAATGTTGAGCTTACCCTCACCTTTTCATGTAGAAGGGTTTAGGTCTACAAGGGCCCTTCAAATACCATTTCCTACTGACTGTAGTTTACGTTCAAGCAAGATTTACATGTAGATGCATCTAGAGGAGACTATTTATTGAATGTTTATTCCAAATTGCTTTATGAATATGTTGACACTATGGATGCTAGGGACTTTTTTGTGTGCATGCAATTGCCTGCCTCTACCGCAGAGGGTATTACATATCATCATATTCCCTTGACTTACGGTGTGTCTTGTAGTTTGTTGATGAGTCCTTTCTATAAAAAGGGACATCTCCAATATTATTATTCAAATTATGTCTTAGTCTTTTCAGAAATTCCCTTGCTAAAGTATTTGAATCATCAACCTGATGCTAGAACACTGGATGTAGTTGGACATTTCTTTAAACTCACTATAACATTAGATACAGCTTATGCTCATAGACACAATTTGACTTGTATATTGACAGATGTTGAGAAGAAATTCATAGATTCAGTAGAAGATAGGAGAAGAATTATTATGACTAAAGCAGCAAATCATACAAATGCACCAACATGGGCTAAAGAAGAGCGTGAACATAAGGTAGCTGGAAACATAGCCGCATTAGAATTAGATTGGCAACATCATGGGGAACTGTGTGTATGTATACTAGAAAATCTAATTTATGAACTTATTTCGTAGGTAGGAGTGAATGCGATCACATCTGAAACCCGTGGGAATTGGGGACTATATTTAGATGGAGCAGATCCTGTTATTCCAGGAGTCTACAATATTTGTGGCAAGAATGCTTATTAAAGGTTAACAAGGAGGTGGTATAAAACGTTACATGGGGATAGTTTTTCCAAAAACATATCGCGTGGGACATCTTGATGACCCAACAGGGGAAGAACATGTGCGAACTACGAGAGGTGCTAATGCTAGTAAAATTGTGAGAGACATCTTTGGTGCCATAATACCATCTGTAGGAGGGATACTGAATTTGCATACAATTAGAAATGTTTCTATTGTAGTTGATAAGTTGTCTACTAGTAAGGCTAGAGGACTTTTAGTTGTAGATACTGAGATGGTTGTTATCATATCAAAGGTTTTGCAGAATAGACTTGTGTTAGACGTTCTTCTTGCAAAGGAGGGAGGAGTCTGTCGGGTGTTAAAAGTTCAACAATGTTGTACTTACATTCCTGACAACAGCAAGGACCTGAAGAGATATGTTAAGAACATTACTGACTTAAAGAGAGAATTGAAATGGTTGGAAGCAGCAGGTGCTTGGGAAACAATAGGGAATTGATTTTCTGCTGTAGGCAGATGGTTTGGAAACTTAGGGAGTTGAATAGTTTGAAGCATTTTGAGACCCATAGTGATAATTGATCTCTGTAGATTAACAATGGTTGTGATTTATAAAGGTTACAAATGTACACAAGTGAAAAGGCGATTGAAGAGGAAGAGAGCAGATATAGAATTAGAGATTAGACAGAGTGAATACTATGATGATATTAAGTTTTTGGAAGAATTCAGAAGAAAGATGATGAAACCAACTAGACTGTGATTTGTTCATCTGATAAGAGATACTTATCTTCATCTGGGGCCCGTGCAGGTAAGAGTGGTGGGGCCTGGTGGGGGGTGGGGGGGGAAGGATTTCGCCAAACACTGACGAGGGAAAATTAATCATTTATTTAATTTTCCCTCGACATCATCTTTCAAACCCCCCCCACCCCTCCCCCCCGCCCCCCGCCCCCCGCCCACCGGGCCACACCGCTCCTACCTGCACGGGCCACGGCTGCTTATCTTGATGTGATGGTTTGATTCGCCATCAACGGGGGGATTGGAACAGTGTAATTTTGGCTCATCCTTACACGTCATAAATACGCAATATATACGTGCACTTAGCACATGTACTCTGTGTGTCCTAATGATATTAATGTAAAGTGTTTCACTTGACATCACTATTGAAGTGCATTCACTGTAGGATTAGAGACTCATATGTACACTGTGTGCCTCAACCGTATTAAATGATATATACCTCTTAGATATCTGTTGAAAACCATTCTCACATTATTAAAACATATTTACTTATGAAACAAAAATTAGTTGTGTAATGTATGCACTAGTGTTTCATATTTGCATCTATAATGTAGTTCTTAGTCACATTTATTCATATGTTGTCAGGTTATGTCATCTGTATGCAATGTGTAACATGAATCTAATGTACTGACATTTTCCATTTATTTGTGGTTAAATGTGCACATGTATATTAAATGTGCACCGTTGATTAAATACATAAACTTGTCATAGTTAGCCCATATTTATTTCTGCATAAAATATTGTTTCCCATTTTCTGCTTGCGTGTCTATTCCTTGCAGGTACATTCACATGGCTTGAGAATAGATGTAACACTGTACCAGTGATAGAGAGAGCCTGAGAAGAAGACCTTGACAAGGAACATGGAGAGCCAGAGTGTCAACTAAAAGTTTCCATTTATTAATGTTGCAAGGAATCGCAGGTAATCAAGGACAACATCGTACCCAGGTTTGGCCTGGGATATTTGGGAAATGTTGCATCTCACAACGTGAGAATGGAAAGGACAATGGAGCCCCTGAAGATGCGAACAGAGGGGTGTTGCTTTGGAGACGTTCATGGTAATACCTGGTGTTCACACTGTCATAAGCCACCTTCATTCCTTTGGACTTTGAGAGGTGTAATCTCTATGCTTATTCCCTTTGACTCTTGCTGAGTGAGGCTTACGCTAGCATGTGTTTATCTGTCCCACGAAGACTCTTGACCGAGCTTCTGAAATGCTGACACCTTCCCCTACTTCCCCGCATTTTCCTATTTTTCTGCATTTTCCTGATTTTTTTTAGATCCTTTTTCATTTTAAACCATCCTCTTAGTTTGGACTTTAATGCAGATGATTTTAAACTTCACCCATGAATAGAAGGGAGAACTAGAAACTCTTCACTGAGCATCAAATTCTGTTATTGATCTTTAGTATTTCTGTGACTGAACTTCTTGTCTGCCGTATTCTGGTACGCCTGAACTTCTTTAGGAGATTGGGTTATCCAGTTGTAATTCTGTACCTTTACAGAATGGTATTGAGATTTATTTACCTTAACTTGACTACTAACTTGTAATAAACCTTCTTAACTATAGTGACTGATTCCTGGTCCAGATTGTGTAGCCAAATGGGTTGCACTATTAATGAGATTGTTTAATTTAAATGCTAACTCCCTTTACCACTCAGTCAGTGAAAAAGGTCTATCGGTTAACAAATGGTAAGAGGGTTGGCCCAGCAATGGATCAGTGCCAGCAGAGCGCGCTCATACACAAGATGGAGGATATCAGAGCAGGATCACACTAGATGGAGGACAGCAGAGAGAGCTCACTCGTTAGAGGGAGGACAACAGAGCAAGTTCACATGCTTAAGGGAAGAGACCAGACCGATCTCATGTATTAACTGGAAGGACAGCAGAGCAGGCTTGCATCCATGATGGAGGACAACAGAGGAGACCTATACATTAGAGGGCGGACAGCAGAGAGGTCTTGTGTACTAGAGGGAGGAAAGTAGAGTGAGCTCACACACTAGACAGAGGAGTGCAGAGTGATCTAATGCTCTAGAGTAGAGACAGCAGAATGGGATCATACCCTTGAGGGAAGACAGCAGAGGAAGTTCACACACTAGAAGGAGGCACTCCTGACATGTTTAGGATTTCCCATAAGAACTGTAGGAAGTTGATCCTGTAAAGACAGAAACCTGTTAAATAGTAATCTTTTAATACTCTTCTCAGAAAATATATATACACATTAAATTACTTTTTATAGGTCTGCCTCATACCTGAAAGTGCATGGCTAAACTCTTGCCTAACCAAACCTGGAAACACAATTACACCTGATTCCAGGGCAAGAAGAAGACACCCCCTTTTCTTGTATCCTGAAGACTAGGGTATGCACAATCTTGGTATATAATAGAAAAACAATTTGCTTTGAACTATGCACTTGCAATATGCAGACAAGACACCCACAATGTTTGGGACAAAGTATGTCATCCACCAAACTCTGCATAAGACCCAATGTCGCTAAGTAGAATTGAGGGGAAAACCTAACTGACCATATCTTAAAAACATATGCTAATATTCTCTAGGTCTGGCAATCCATATAGCCCTCTGACTCTGGACTAACACTTCTTACACTCCTTCAACAAAACGGTACATTTTCTCCATATTCTCTCCTAATTAGGTCGCACTTTGACTTCTCTTCTTATTGTTTGTTTTTCCTGGTTACAGCTTCAGATTCGCTCAAGCTTCCAGCTCAAAACAGCCCGACCATAACACAGCACTGAAAAGCACAACAACATTGAGGACTGTGAAGACCAGTGTAACTACTGACCACAGACCGACACCAAATTAGGAGGTATTCATTCGGCACTGCAAGGAAACTGTCTTCTCTCTCCTCCAGGCAGATCAATTGTGAATCCAGCACTCCATCTCAATTACAACAACTGAAGTGGGTAGCAATCTTTTGCACATAGAACACAAACTGAAAATCTTCTGTGGCTTTGGTTTATGCTCACAAAACGGCTTGCAGAATTTATTTTCCTCATGCTAGAAAAAAAACATACACAGCCTAACAGTTGACAAGCAATATGGGACATCTGGTGGTCTCCTTATATATATCACTACATCTAATACTTTATTATTTCTTTGGCCAAACTTTATTTTCTAGCCCTTTGCATCCCCACCATTGCCTTCCAAATCCATAAACCTTATAAAACTCTTCTAGGGCAGAGCTCAGACCCTAGGACATAGGTCTTCAATCTGTGGGGTGTGACCACCCCACGGAGGCCTTTGGCTGTATTCCCAGTGGGTACAAATACATCTCTAAGTGCTTGTAAACGAAGATAACCTGCAAGAGCGACTGGCGCCTTTCCATGCTGTCTTTATTTACATGCAGCAGTTGAAGTGCATAAGAAAAGTGTGGGATCTGTAATACTGAGTGCCATGAGGCGGTGTCAGTGAGCATGGTGGTGGAGTAAAGGGTGTTCTTAAAAGAACAAAATATTCTGGAGTTTGTTGTTTTTTTATCATCTTCAGGTACATGCGTTTAAATTAAAACACACACCTTCAATGAAAAATAAATGCATGTTAAACTAATGTGTGGGAAATGTACACTTTTACAGTATGAAACCTCAGTTGGCTAATGTGATCACTGTGTGTGTGACCAGAGTCACAGAACTAAATCCTGGTTGCTCCAGTGAGGAATAGTGACTTGTTTATTTATAGTGCTCTAACGTCCCAGCCTGTGAATGAAAGCACTGTGAACATACAACATTATTTTACATTGTATTACACACTATCAAATAGGCTACCTTTAAATGATGTAGCATTTATGATAAAACAAGTGCTTTAAAAATGTACATTTTAGTAATAAGAAATCAGCCTGTGCCTAGTGTAAACACTTTTATAAGTGTCTGTCAAAAGCATGCACTCCTATACTCCACTGATACCACCCTTATATTATCTCTCAAAAAGAATAAATCTTTGTCACCATGAAGCTTCCAGTGAGTCCATCAGTTAAAGTCTTTACTGGCTCCAAAGCAGCCTGTATTTTTGGTGATTAACCAATCACACACATTTACATTTCTTTCAGATAGCAAGCTCTCTGGTGAGATTGCCTATTTCTTCACAGCTTTTCTAAAGAACATTCACTACCATTAGTGCAGCAGGTGCTGCGGCACTGGGGCCAGGGGTGTGAGTGGCCACTGGACCCCAGATATGACTGTCTTAATGTGAAAAGAGGCGTGTGTGCCCCTTTTCTGTGCTGCGATTGGGGTCCAGACCATCCTTGCTGCCCATGGAAGAGGGCCCTAGCAAAGGGGGTAGTGGTGGAGGTGAATGCTTGGTGTGTGGGTATGGTTTTTCTTTTTTTTACATAGAGTGCCAGAAAGCCTGCGTTTGGCGTCAGGCCTACGAGTGATGGCCCGTGAAATGGGCAGAGTAAACAGCCTGCTTTGCAGAGCTGATGGTATCATTGGTGCTGCAGATTTATGTTTGTCTTAATATCCTTCCTTGTTTGCCTTAGGGCCCAGTGCGTACTTGCTGTGTCAGTGATGCTTTGGTCCTGGAAGTAATGGCCAACGGAGGGAAAAATTGAAGCAGAGGAGACAGCTTGGTTTGAGCAACAGAGAGATGGGAGGAAGAGGGGTAGTGTATAATGGGTGCCGATGTTGTTAAAAGAGGGGAGAGAAGACAGGCCACTTTGCAAGGCAGTAACTATCATTAGTGAAGTAGGTGCAGTGGCACTGGGGCCTAGGGTTTTGAGGGGCCCGCTGCATTACAATTATGAATGCCTTACTTTAAATAGGGGACATGGGAATTCATTTTCATTGCTAGCATTAGGGCAGAGGACACCCTTGAGGCAAAAGTGTGGCAACAATCTCTTTTGTAAAGGGACAGAGAGCTTGTTTTAAGATTGAAGTGACAGTGAGGCATGGTGGGGAAGTGGTGAAAGAAGCAGAGGAGATGGCTGCTTCTCAGAGCCACAGCTATTATTAGTGCAGCAGTTGTATTTGCATTGGTGCCCAAGAGTGCAAGGGGCTCACAGCACCCCAAAAATTGGGGAGTAGTGTTTTGTGGTCAATTCTGTTTTTGTTTCATGCATTTGCTCTTTTATAAGTCTCACATTTAGTGTGGGTTATGAGCTACAGAAAAGCACCCCTGAAATGATCTCCTAATCCCCGCCCTCTGCGATCAGTCCTGCCCCGCCCTCTCCCCCAATACTTGCCATGAAGCTTTGGCGTAGCACCCGACTTCAATTCATTTTGCTTAGGGGTGTTCAGAGCAAAAAAAAGTTTGAAGACCTCTGCACAAGGGGGAGGACAGCAGAGTGGGTACATGCACAAGCGTGAGGACAGTAGGAAGGGTTCATGCACCAGAGAGAACATAGTAGAGTGGGCTCACACAGTAGAGAATGATTGTATCGCTTTTTTAGGGTTCCAAAATATTATGCCTCTTCATGCCAACCCCAGCATCAACGATGGTGGAGGGCCTCTGATTAATACATGTCATGGTGTGGCACGCTATCCTCCATGCTAAATTTGCTCATAATCAATTACACTGTGCTTAATTTGTAGAAATATATGTGCAGGGCCCAATGTTTTCCTTAGAAATTCAGCGCCAACGCTGTTGACTGTTAGGGGTAACAAATACCAATGCTGCCTAGTCTTGATCCTATTTCATGCCTGTTTCCTCCAGCGCCGTATGCTTCCTATCGCTTTATCTCACTCTTGCAGGTATTTCATTCCTGCATTATCACTTCCTTCCTATCTTTTTCTACCTCTTTCTTCTTCCCTTTTCTGTCTTTCTCTGTCTTGCTCTGAGTAAAAGTCTGATGATGAAAAATAAGTCATTGTTCCCAAAAAGGTGTGCAGGTCCCCACTATCTTCAAGCACCAGCACAATTTAAGTCCTGCTCGTAAGTGTTTCACTAATTCTTCAATAACTCAGCTATATTTGTTATTGATGCTTTGTGAAGTTTATGTATCATCCTGCAGTGGAACATGATTAGAATTGATTGGTCCACTCACTAAAATGCATATCTTGGGTACCAGGGACATGGGTTCTAAGCTGGTTTCAGCAATTGACTAAACATTCTGTAATTCAGTCATTTTATTTTCTCTCCTTGCGCTTCCAAACGTACAATTTCAAACATATGGAAATACTTGTTACAAACTATACAGCCCACCTGCAGCATCCAAGCTACATACCCCACTCTTTACCTTCTCAATCTCCTTTCAACCAGATGTCCACAACACACTCTTCATGAGCAGTGCTTCATGTTCAAGATGTTCCAGATGCAATAAGAGTATTCAGCTACCAGGGGCAGCTTGCAGCATGGGGAGGGGGGCAGGGGCAAGCACAAGATACAATTGTACATGGGTTGCTATCACTGACAGGATATTTGATGCCAGTTGGAACACTTTGGTGGAAGTGAACTCCATTATTTATAGTTACCCACCTTTAGTGCAGTATTTATTCCTGTAACAAGCACTGGTAAGCCCAAAGGGTGCACTTCCATAAATATAAATGTGGTAATCATTGCAAATCTCTGTAGATTTGCCCTTTTTTAAATGTGCATGTCTGGACCTAGCTCTGTTTTAAGAAAGTAATATAACTGGTACATTTGATATTCTCTGTGTACAGTATCTTACAGAATGCATTACATATATTAATGTCAATATGGAACATATACCGAATAACATTGAGAGTTTTGTATCTGAAAAGCTGACTTTTGAATATACAAGAGACATTTGAAAGCCAAAAGGATCTTTCCCTAGAATTCTATCACTTGTATGAAACCTTGGAGTATTATTTTCATGGCACTAATGACATTTGCCAACAATAAAATGCCAAATATATACATAGGATGATGCTTACTGTGGTCTTGCCTCACAGTTTGCAGTTTTGTAAAAAGATTAAGCAAATGCTAAATTCTTTAGATCATCACTTTTGTTACTTCTTGTGCCTGCATATTTGGAGTAGGGGTCTGCAGTGTAGGTTTAGGAAGGCCAGATGCATGCCAGATTTTTAGGATAATCACCGACTATGTAAATGAGTTACACTTAGAAATGTTTCTCTTTTTCGAGGCTGCAGAGTAAATCTATCATTGGATCTGGTCCTTGTCGGCCTTTTGTTGAAAAGCAACTGCAACTTCCTCAGATAATTGCGGCTCTGCAGAGCAAGAGACTCTTGTAACACTGTAATGAACCATTTCTCTGATAGCAAATGTCTCTCTTCTTTTGAGTATGAGTTAAAGTGTAATATGGCAGGGCCAGGTATGAAAACAAGCATTGGCAATGCCAATAGGTCTGACTTTAAAGTAATGTTGTATGGTAATGTGAAGCATTACAAATAAATAGCATGGGAATGGATATGTATTTGTGTGGAAACAAAAAAATGGTGTGGGTTAAAGGTCAGGTAACATGTACACTGCCAAGCCAGACCTAAAACTCCATATAGGTTAATGTCTGCCCTCCTTCATCTGTGCAGCTGCCAGAGAAAAATGGCAAAATTATCTAGTTATCTAAAACTCTTTAATGGTGTTACAATGTCATGTGTGTGCCCCTGAAAGTTCAAGCTCAGGCAACTGCTTAAATAAACAAAATGAACACAGCTGTTTTGAGTTCAAGCACTTTCTTGTGGAAGCACACAACTTCTGCCCCATCAAAAGATGTACTACTGGCTCCCAACATGTGGACGGAGCTAACGCAACTCTCCTGGTGTTTCTTGCATAATTGTCTGGTGACAGCTGCGCTGTCAAGCCAGACCATAATGAGGGTGAAAGGCGGATGTGAACATAGCAAGAGAGTAATATGCTCCATATACGTGTACACTAATGTACTTAGAGTCCGGTTAAAAAAATGCATTTGCACATGAAAGTCTAACTTAAATCTAGAAAAATGCACAAATTAAGCATGCTTAATTTTAGAGCAATTAATAAAGGTGTAAGTAGAGGTGTAAGTGTTTGAGATATGAGTGCTCAATTTACTCCCTCGTGCACAAATTGCACACACATTGAGACAATGGTGTTGTAGGTTCCCTCCAGTAATTTGCATAGATTTCTGCATTTCAAATGATTCCTTAATAAGCTCTAGGACTGCGGAAATTGTAGAGTTCCGAATAAACAGCCCTTCCAATATACTTACTACTGTGGATTGTCTGCAGGGGGTGCATGTATAAATATTGCACAGTAGTGCATTTAATTTAAAAAAAAGACACAAAAAATATTTTTTCATGTGAAGAGATCTTTCCCCTGATGCACATGCATAAAATATATGCTAGTTAGGAGAACGTATCCACCATATTTGCGCACCTATTTAGGAGTAACTGTGCAAATAAGGAGTAAAAGCTTCAAGAAAGAGTTATAACGTTATTGTCTCAAATTCACAAAGGCAAAATAAAAAGATTCCAGGGCCCAAGTTTTGTTGAGAAGCTCGCAGCCACGGGATTGAAGGTGGTGGTGCCTAATACCAAGGCTGAGTAGTCTTGATTCCACCTCATACCTCTTTAATCCACTACCAGACACTCCCTGCCTCTTTAACTCACTCTTGCAGGTTCTTTTTCCTCCCTAATTTCTCAGTTTGCCACTCTTTTTTTCATCTTGCTCTTCCTCCTTCTTCCCCCGTCTCTTGCTCTGGATCAAATTTTGTTGAGCAAAAATAAGTGCCAGTCTCCAAGAATGAGTGCCTATGGGTCTCACCTGCCACCACCGGATCAAATTAAGCGCATGTAGATCTACTCCGCCACCTAGGTGTACCTCTCCACTTTTGGCTATTCAGCATTTCCTAGTACATAAAAGAATATACTTGTGGTGCTACTTTCCATACTCATAAAAACTTTTGCGAATCGCTCTATATTTATGCTTAATGTGCACTTAGGAAGTTCCCAGTTGTGTGACAGGTGTCTTTTAGAATGGAGAACTCTACAGGGAAAGTAGGAATCAGTTGTTAATTAGTAAAATAAAAATAAGTGCCGGGGCTCTCGTCAGCCCATTTCTCTTGTTAGTGCTGCCTAAAACAGAACCATGAAAGTAGGGAGAGGATGTGGCTTAATGGCCAGAGCTGCCGACTTCAGAGCTTGGGAACCAGGTTCGAATCTCGGCGTTGGCTCAACAGCCTGTGGTTCTGAGCAAATCACTTAATCTCCCTGGTGCCTACCAAAGTGCCAGTGTTGATGATTAAGTGCTGGTGCTCAGCACCAGCAACCACTGCCTCAAATTAAGCAGTGGTAGGAACCCCTGTACAAACGCAAAGACTTTTTTGTTTTTTTTCCCTCCTATGTGGAAACTCCTAATCCTACACCCCAGTAAATCCGAGAGGTATCCCTTCCGCTTCCCATTTTGTTAAAGGAGCTATGCTATGGGGGAGGTGGGGATTTTCGTCGGACGATGACTAGAGAAAATTAATTATTTATTTAATTTTCCCTCTTTATCGTCCGTCGAAATCCCTTCACACCCGGCCCCACTGCCCCACCGCTCTTACCTGCACGGGCCGCGGCTGGAGCCTATGCTTGGTGGAAAGTGGAAGGAGAGGAGTTCATGAATGCCAGCAAACAGCCATTTTTGTGGGCATATGCATGATTCGACTAAACATGCTTGGAATGCCCCCTTCCACCTGTTGAGTGGGATTTATGGGTACGAAGATCTCTGCGCTTGTGTCATAGAATCCTCCGAACGTAAGTCGTCTTACACCTGCCATAAATCCCTACGTGAATTCCCGCCAGGCTTAAGTACCATAAAGTCAGTCATAAATATGCACTTATGACCTTTTTACCTTTGTAAAAAAGGCCTCTATTAGTTTCTCCCGCGTTACCGACTTAATGTGCCTTAAAAAACATCATTAACCACTGAGATACACAGAACATTCCTACGTTGCCCTAAAATCAGATTGAGTTTTGAAGTGTTACCAAAGCTTTGCAACACCCCATTTGACACTGATTTTCCTAAAAGTGTCTTGGAGCACTATCCTTAAAACTTCCCTGAAATTAAATTCAAATTCCTTTCAGCATTTGCCTAAGGTACTGGCAGAATGTGCTTTAAAATCATGAACTTTTACTGTGTCATGAGAATACTTGGTTTAATAGTTTGTGTTTTCACTTTTGGTGTTTCCAGTGTTGAACATGAAGTTCTTCTAGCATTGTGAGAGTTCCTTCAGATAATATTTAAACATGTCTTTAAATCGTATCCAGTTTTTCTTTTCCAAAGTTTCTGACCCATCATGCTTTAGAATGTACTATTTGCTACACATAGCCCCAGAACTAAGTTGTACAAAAAACTAAACTGTGCAGTTTATTAATGTTCCTGGTTCAGTGTACTTTAAAGCATCCATCTACTATGAATTATCCCAATATTCCTTGGGGTAGAATGTGCATAAAAATGCAAAGTGCACTTTCAAAGCTCCACATCTTATGTTATGTTAATGAATTTCTAGAGCACACTAATACCTATACAAGTGACCTGGTGTGAAAAAGGGCTTGAATATTTTTATTGCGAATGCAATCAGGATTTTAGCACCTTACGAAAATATAATAAACCAAGGGGCATATTATCAACGGCCAGCGATAATTATCGCTGGCCGTGCTTAGCGATAGATATCTTATCGCTGGCTATCTCCGAAATTATCGCCCTGGTAGCGCGTTATTAACAACACGCTTCTCCAGGGCGATAAAAATTCCAGAGATAGCGAGGTTATCGCCGTTTTGCAGGGAACATCGCTGGTTTTCCAGCGATGTTCCCTGCAAAACTGCGATAACCTTGCTGATACGACCCTGTGGTCGTATCAGCACAATCCACCCCTATGTTAGGGATGGCTAAGTCGGGATAATAGCAGACGTTAGATTTTGGCGAAAACGGCCGTTTTCGCCAAAATCTAACGTCTGCTATCATCCTGTGGGCTGCCTTGTAAATATCGCGATGTGCCCATCGGCGATATTTACAACGTAGCCCATCTGGGGTACGCCTAGTAACGCCCACCTTGCATCTCATTAGAGATGCAGGATGGGCATTATGGGAAAGGGCGATAGGGCAAGGATTCACGCGATAGCGTGACCTTGCTAATACAGCGATAAAATTATCGCCGCTTTTCGTCTGAAAACAGACGCTAAAGCGGCGATAATTTTTTATCGCCGGCTTGTTAATATGCCCCCAAGAGTTTTCTTCAGCATCCCCAGAAGCGTGGTCCACATTTTGGCAGCAGATACTGAGAAAGACCTTCCTTCAAGTCGTAGCCACTTGAATCTCAGGAGCACTACTAAAGAAGCGTCTGATGATATTGAAATATGACTAGGGATATAATAAGAGAATTTCTTTTTAAGACATGTAGGCCCTGTTCCATACAATGCTCTATGAGCAAGACACATAGATTTAAAGCTAATCCATATTGTATTGTACCATTCTATCCATTAAATCTTGGTAGGAGAATCTACCACAGTGCTCCTTCCCTACCATTCCCCAGGAATCTCACATTTATGCTAACTTTGTTACTGGGTATACCCCAAATAATATAAACCTGACTAGGGCCTCCCTTATGCACCATAGTTACGCCATTGTAATTATAAGCAAAGAGGGAAAACTATATTGTTAATTCCATACCCAGAATTACTGATACCACAGGTTATGTAATTCCGGCGTACAGGAACTACTACAGTATTTTGAGTTTTTCACTCAGGGTTTGTTACTTGCTATGGAAATCAATATTTGTGCACTTATTCCCAAAGTTTTTTCTTACATTCCGAGCCCTTTCCTCCATGGAAATTTCACCTGGTACAAGAGTAAAAGTGGGAAAACCCAGAGATTTAGGGGCATATTATCAAGGCGGCGTTAATGAATTATCGCCGCTTTAGCGTCCGTTTTCGGACGAAAAGCGGCGATAATTTTATTGCCTAATTAACAAGGACACGCTAGCGCGTGATTCCTGCATTAGCGTCCGTTTTCTGCACGCCTCCCATCGCATCGCTAATGAGATGCAAAGGAGGCGTGCCTGTGGAAACAACATGGGGAAATATCGCTAACCCAGGTATCGCCATATCAACAACGTGGGTTAGCGATATTTTCAATCGCGTTAAGTATGCCTTAACGCAGGAATTTAACGTCTGCTAAATTCCTGACTAAGGCATACCTAACATGGGGGTGGATTGTGTGGCTAAGACCACAGGCCCTATCACCAAGGATATCGCCGTTTTCCATGGGACATCGCTGGAAAACCAGCGATGTTCCATGGAAAACATCGCTATCACTGGAAAATTATCGCCTTTGCGCTAAGCGTTGATAATACAGCGCTAGCATGGCGATAATTTCCAGCGATAGCCGGCGATAGGATTCCTTGCGCTAACAGCGGCCAGCGATAATTATCGCTGCCGCTTGATAATATGCCCCTAAGTTTTTCTCGACACTTATAATTATGATTCGCACACAGGAAATCTTCTTTCCACCTTAGTTCCTTTGGCATTACAATGGAAGTTGTGATGAGGATCTGAGTAAACAAAACCTTGGGAACCTTGATGGTTCGAGGGTTTTAAATCAGACTGTAGAGCACAAAAATACTGTGCTACAAAAATACAATTGCCAGAGTACCGACCACCAAAATACTGTGAAGATAAGTATATATGGTTAAGTTTAGTAGACCAACATTGTGTTGCTTTGGGGGTACTTTGGATTTTGCTGGCACACAAACATGAGAGAGGGTCAAGTTCTCAGCACCTTGTTTGCAGTGTCAGGTGGGTGCAGCTCTGCACCTTTGTGAGTCTTTTGTCGCTCGCTCTTTATTTCTCCGGAAGGAGTTGAAGGGTAAACAGAGGGACCTTGACTTCAGGCCAAAAGGTAAACTGTGATCTTTCTGGAAAGCTGTTGGTTTACAAATACCTGAGCCCTCGATAAAAGCTTTTCACCTGTCTTTGTAGTGTTAATAGTTAGCGGTGGCATTTGCTTTGTGAGTCACTGAATAAAGATTTCTAGTATCGCCTTGCTCTCAGAAGAGCTGCTGAGGGATGTGAGGAAACTGCATTGTGGGTGTGACTGTGCTGGAAACTCATCAGCTCTTCTATTTTCAAACTCTCCCTGGCTTCTGTTCACAATCAATAGCACACTCTGAAGTAGGGGGACCACGTGTACGTTATTTACATGGACTCTTCGTGATGTTGGACGAGTAAATGTCTGTAAATGGTTTTATTTCAGACAGTGTTTGTCCATACTTTTAAAGCTGCTGAACTAAACTGTCAGCAGCTTGCTGACACCCAGTCCGTGCAGGAAAGGAGCTGGATCCAGTCAGCCCTAGTGGAATATGCTGAATACATCCACACATTGTCTGCTTTCCCTTCAGAGCATCAACCTGCAGAGGATGCGGACGGTTTCTTATTTTCACTTCTTGCCGGCCCCAACTCAAAGACCTCACTTAGAGTGCCATCAACCAGTGGCGGCTCACCGAGGGAGTGCTGCGGGGCGGTGAGGCGGCGCGGGGGAGGGGCAGGGTGGAGGGGGTAGTGGAGTCCGACATACGACGGACAGGAGTAAGGTAAGTAATTAAATAAATACAACTATTTACATTGCTCTTGCTGCATCACCAACTCGGCGATGCAGCAAGCGCAATGTAAATAGTTTTATTTATTTAATTACTTACCTTACTCTTGTCCGTCGTATGTCGGACTCCACTACCCCCCCACCCTGCCCCCGCCCCACCGCCTCGCAACACTCCCTCGGCGAGCCGCCACTGCCATCAACCCTTCTTTTGTTTGAGTCTCTCCTCTGGAAACTAATACTACATGCAGGGGCATCTTTACTGTCGGCGGTGCCTGACAATCTTTGTTTTGCGGGCCCCCTCCACCCCCACAACCCATGACCTCCTTCTTCACGGATTCCCTCACTAACACACTCCAATGGTGCCCCTAATCTCTCCTTAGCCACTCTCTCATATTTATTTATTTTACACTGATACTCATCCCAATGCAGACTGGCAGAGCGCTTTACTTCACAAACATATTATGCAGAGGCAAAGAGGCATACAAGTATATAAATCAATGTATAGGAAATGTTACTTCAGACAATAAGGACTATTAGGTGTAGAAGTCACATGTCATCCATACTGGTAGGCATTAGGGTAGGCATTATGGAGAGAGCCCAATAGCACCATATATACTAAGATACAGTGCTTTTGCTCTCTTCTATAGATTTGCCCTTTTTTAAATGTGCATGTCTGGACCTAGCTCTGTTTTAAGAAAGTAATATAACTGGTACATTTGATATTCTCTGTGTACAGTATCTTACAGAATGCATTACATATATTAATGTCAATATGGAACATATACCGTATAACATTGAGAGTTTTGTATCTGAAAAGCTGTCTTTTGAATATACAAGAGACATTTGAAAGCCAAAAGGATCTTTCCCTAGAATTCTATCACTTGTATGAAACCTTGGAGTATTATTTTCATGGCACTAATGACATTTGCCAACAATAAAATGCCAAATATATACATAGGATGATGCTTACTGTGGCCTTGCCTCACAGTTTGCAGTTTTGTAAAAAGATTAAGCAAATGCTAAATTCTTTAGATCATCACTTTTGTTACTTCTTGTGCCTGCATATTTGGAGTAGGGGTCTGCAGTGTAGGTTTAGGAAGGCCAGATGCATGCCAGATTTTTAGGATAATCACCGACTATGTAAATGAGTTACACTTAGAAATGTTTCTCTTTTTCGAGGCTGCAGAGTAAATCTATCATTGGATCTGGTCCTTGTCGGCCTTTTGTTGAAAAGCATCTGCAACTTCCTCAGATAATTGCGGCTCTGCAGAGCAAGAGACTCTTGTAACACTGTAATGAACCATTTCTCTGATAGCAAATGTCTCTCTTCTTTTGAGTATGAGTTAAAGTGTAATATGGCAGGGCCAGGTATGAAAACAAGCATTGGCAATGCCAATAGGTCTGACTTTAAAGTAATGTTGTATGGTAATGTGAAGCATTACAAATAAATAGCATGGGAATGGATATGTATTTGTGTGGAAACAAAAAAATGGTGTGGGTTAAAGGTCAGGTAACATGTACACTGCCAAGCCAGACCTAAAACTCCATATAGGTTAATGTCTGCCCTCCTTCATCTGTGCAGCTGCCAGAGAAAAATGGCAAAATTATCTAGTTATCTAAAACTCTTTAATGGTGTTACAATGTCATGTGTGTGCCCCTGAAAGTTCAAGCTCAGGCAACTGCTTAAATAAACAAAAAGAACACAGCTGTTTTGAGTTCAAGCACTTTCTTGTGGAAGCACACAACTTCTGCCCCATCAAAAGATGTACTACTGGCTCCCAACATGTGGACGGAGCTAACGCAACTCTCCTGGTGTTTCTTGCATAATTGTCTGGTGACAGCTGCGCTGTCAAGCCAGACCATAATGAGGGTGAAAGGCGGATGTGAACATAGCAAGAGAGTAATATGCTCCATATACGTGTACACTAATGTACTTAGAGTCCGGTTAACAAAATGCATTTGCACATGAAAGTCTAACTTAAATCTAGAAAAATGCACAAATTAAGCATGCTTAATTTTAGAGCAATTAATAAAGGTGTAAGTAGAGGTGTAAGTGTTTGAGATATGAGTGCTCAATTTACTCCCTCGTGCACAAATTGCACACACATTGAGACAATGGTGTTGTAGGTTCCCTCCAGTAATTTGCATAGATTTCTGCATTTCAAATGATTCCTTAATAAGCTCTAGGACTGCGGAAATTGTAGAGTTCCGAATAAACAGCCCTTCCAATATACTTACTACTGTGGATTGTCTGCAGGGGGTGCATGTGTAAATATTGCACAGTAGTGCATTTAGACATTTAATTTAAAAAAAGACACAAAAATATTTTTTCATGTGAAGAAATCTTTCCCCTGATGCACATGCATAAAATATATGCTAGTTAGGAGAACGTATCCACCATATTTGCGCACCTATTTAGGAGTAACTGTGCAAATAAGGAGTAAAAGCTTCAAGAAAGAGTTATAACGTTATTGTCTCAAATTCACAAAGGCAAAATAAAAAGATTCCAGGGCCCAAGTTTTGTTGAGAAGCTCGCAGCCTCGGGATTGAAGGTGGTGGTGCCTAATACCAAGGCTGAGTAGTCTTGATTCCACCTCATACCTCTTTAATCCACTACCAGACACTCCCTGCCTCTTTAACTCACTCTTGCAGGTTCTTTTTCCTCCCTAATTTCTCAGTTTGCCACTCTTTTTTTCATCTTGCTCTTCCTCCTTCTTCCCCCGTCTCTTGCTCTGGATCAAATTTTGTTGAGCAAAAATAAGTGCCAGTCTCCAAGAATGAGTGCCTATGGGTCTCACCTGCCACCACCGGATCAAATTAAGCGCATGTAGATCTACTCCGCCACCTAGGTGTACCTCTCTTTTTTGGCTATCCAGCATTTCCTAGTACATAAAAGAATATACTTGTGGTGCTACTTTCCATACTCATAAAAACTTTTGCGAATCGCTCTATATTTATGCTTAATTTGCACTTAGGAAGTTCCCAGTTGTGTGACAGGTGTCTTTTAGAATGGAGAACTCTACAGGGAAAGTAGGAATCAGTTGTTAATTTGTAAAATAAAAATAAGTGCCGGGGCTCTCGTCAGCCCATTTCTCTTGTTAGTGCTGCCTAAAACAGAACCATGAAAGTAGGGAGAGGATGTGGCTTAATGGCCAGAGCTGCCGACTTCAGAGCTTGGGAACCAGGTTCGAATCTCGGCGTTGGCTCAACAGCCTGTGGTTCTGAGCAAATCACTTAATCTCCCTGGTGCCTACCAAAGTGCCAGTGTTGATGATTAAGTGCCGGTGCTCAGCACCAGCAACCACTGCCTCAAATTAAGCAGTGGTAGGAACCCCTGTACAAACGCAAAGACTTTTTTGTTTTTTTTCCCTCCTATGTGGAAACTCCTAATCCTACACCCCAGTAAATCCGAGAGGTATCCCTTCCGCTTCCCATTTTGTTAAAGGAGCTATGCTATGGGGGGGAGGTGGGGATTTTCGTCGGACGATGACTAGAGAAAATTAATTATTTATTTAATTTTCCCTCTTTATCGTCCGTCGAAATCCCTTCACACCCGGCCCCACTGCCCCACCGCTCTTACCTGCACGGGCCGCGGCTGGAGCCTATGCTAGGTGGAAAGTGGAAGGAGAGGAGTTCATGAAATCCAGCAAACAGCCATTTTTGTGGGCATACGCATGATTCGACTAAACATGCTTGGAATGCCCCCTTCCACCTGTTGAGTGGGATTTATGGGTACGAAGAACTCTGCGCTTGTGTCATAGAATCCTCCGAACGTAAGTCGTCTTACACCTGCCATAAATCCCTACGTGAATTCCCGCCAGGCTTAAGTACCATAAAGTCAGTCATAAATATGCACTTATGACCTTTTTACCTTTGTAAAAAAGGCCTCTATTAGTTTCTCCCGCGTTACCGACTTAATGTGCCTTAAAAAACATCATTAACCACTGAGATACACAGAACATTCCTACGTTGCCCTAAAATCAGATTGAGTTTTGAAGTGTTACCAGAGCTTTGCAACACCCCATTTGACACTGATTTTCCTAAAAGTGTCTTGGAGCACTATCCTTAAAACTTCCCCTGAAATTAAATTCAAATTCCTTTCAGCATTTGCCTAAGGTACTGGCAGAATGTGCTTTAAAATCATGAACTTTTACTGTGTCATGAGAATACTTGGTTTAATAGTTTGTGTTTTCACTTTTGGTGTTTCCAGTGTTGAACATGAAGTTCTTCTAGCATTGTGAGAGTTCCTTCAGATAATATTTAAACATGTCTTTAAATCGTATCCAGTTTTTCTTTTCCAAAGTTTCTGACCCATCATGCTTTAGAATGTACTATTTGCTACACATAGCCCCAGAACTAAGTTGTACAAAAAACTAAACTGTGCAGTTTATTAATGTTCCTGGTTCAGTGTACTTTAAAGCATCCATCTACTATGAATTATCCCAATATTCCTTGGGGTAGAATGTGCATAAAAATGCAAAGTGCACTTTCAAAGCTCCACATCTTATGTTACGTTAATGAATTTCTAGAGCACACTAATACCTATACAAGTGACCTGGTGTGAAAAAGGGCTTGAATATTTTTATTGCGAATGCAATCAGGATTTTAGCACCTTACGAAAATATAATAAACCAAGAGTTTTCTTCAGCATCCCCAGAAGCGTGGTCCACATTTTGGCAGCAGATACTGAGAAAGACCTTCCTTCAAGTCGTAGCCACTTGAATCTCAGGAGCACTACTAAAGAAGCGTCTGATGATATGGAAATATGACTAGGGATATAATAAGAGAATTTCTTTTTAAGACATGTAGGCCCTGTTCCATACAATGCTCTATGAGCAAGACACATAGATTTAAAGCTAATCCATATTGTATTGTACCATTCTATCCATTAAATCTAGGTAGGAGAATCTACCACAGTGCTCCTTCCCTACCATTCCCCAGGAATCTTACATTTATGCTAACTTTGTTACTGGGTATACCCCAAATAATATAAACCTGACTAGGGCCTCCCTTATGCACCATAGTTACGCCATTGTAATTATAAGCAAAGAGGGAAAACTATATTGTTAATTCCATACCCAGAATTACTGATACCACAGGTTATGTAATTCCGGCGTACAGGAACTACTACAGTATTTTGAGTTTTTCACTCAGGGTTTGTTACTTGCTATGGAAATCAATATTTGTGCACTTATTCCCAAAGTTTTTTCTTACATTCCGAGCCCTTTCCTCCATGGAAATTTCACCTGGTACAAGAGTAAATGTTGGAAAACCCAGAGATTAAGTTTTTCTCGACACTTATAATTATGATTCGCACACAGGAAATCTTCTTTCCACCTTAGTTCCTTTGGCATTACAATGGAAGTTGTGATGAGGATCTGAGTAAACAAAACCTTGGGAACCTTGATGGTTCGAGGGTTTTAAATCAGACTGTAGAGCACAAAAATACTGTGCTACAAAAATACAATTGCCAGAGTACCGACCACCAAAATACTGTGAAGATAAGTATATATGGTTAAGTTTAGAAGACCAACATTGTGTTGCTTTGGATTTTGCTGCCACACAAACATGAGAGAGGGTCAAGTTCTCAGCACCTTGTTTGCAGTGTCAGGTGGGTGCAGCTCTGCACCTTTGTGAGTCTTTTGTCGCTCGCTCTTTATTTCTCCGGAAGGAGTTGAAGGGTAAACAGAGGGACCTTGACTTCAGGCCAAAAGGTAAACTGTGATCTTTCTGGAAAGCTGTTGGTTTACAAATACCTGAGCCCTCGATAAAAGCTTTTCACCTGTCTTTGTAGTGTTAATAGTTAGCGGTGGCATTTGCTTTGTGAGTCACTGAATAAAGATTTCTAGTATCGCCTTGCTCTCAGAAGAGCTGCTGAGGGATGTGAGGAAACTGCATTGTGGGTGTGACTGTGCTGGAAACTCATCAGCTCTTCTATTTTCAAACTCTCCCTGGCTACTGTTCACAATCAATAGCCGCCACTGCTCTCATATTTATTTATTTTACACTGATACTCATCCCAATGCAGACTGGCAGAGCGCTTTACTTCACAAACATATTATGCAGAGGCAAAGAGGCATACAAGTATATAAATCAATGTATAGGAAATGTTACTTCAGACAATAAGGACTATTAGGTGTAGAAGTCACATGTCATCCATACTGGTAGGCATTAGGGTAGGCATTATGGAGAGAGCCCAATAGCACCATATATACTAAGATACAGTGCTTTTGCTCTCTTCTATAGATTTGCCCTTTTTTAAATGTGCATGTCTGGACCTAGCTCTGTTTTAAGAAAGTAATATAACTGGTACATTTGATATTCTCTGTGTACAGTATCTTACAGAATGCATTACATATATTAATGTCAATATGGAACATATACTGAATAACATTGAGAGTTTTGTATCTGAAAAGCTGACTTTTGAATATACAAGAGACATTTGAAAGCCAAAAGGATCTTTCCCTAGAATTCTATCACTTGTATGAAACCTTGGAGTATTATTTTCATGGCACTAATGACATTTGCCAACAATAAAATGCCAAATATATACATAGGATGATGCTTACTGTGGTCTTGCCTCACAGTTTGCAGTTTTGTAAAAAGAGTAAGCAAATGCTAAATTCTTTAGATCATCACTTTTGTTACTTCTTGTGCCTGCATATTCGGAGTAGGGGTCTGCAGTGTAGGTTTAGGAAGGCCAGATGCATGCCAGATTTTTAGGATAATCACCGACTATGTAAATGAGTTACACTTAGAAATGTTTCTCTTTTTCGAGTCTGCAGAGTAAATCTATCATTGGATCTGGTCCTTGTCGGCCTTTTGTTGAAAAGCAACTGCAACTTCCTCAGATAATTGCGGCTCTGCAGAGCAAGAGACTCTTGTAACACTGTAATGAACCATTTCTCTGATAGCAAATGTCTCTCTTCTTTTGAGTATGAGTTAAAGTGTAATATGGCAGGGCCAGGTATGAAAACAAGCATTGGCAATGCCAATAGGTCTGACTTTAAAGTAATGTTGTATGGTAATGTGAAGCATTACAAATAAATAGCATGGGAATGGATATGTATTTGTGTGGAAACAAAAAAATGGTGTGGGTTAAAGGTCAGGTAACATGTACACTGCCAAGCCAGACCTAAAACTCCATATAGGTTAATGTCTGCCCTCCTTCATCTGTGCAGCTGCCAGAGAAAAATGGCAAAATTATCTAGTTATCTAAAACTCTTTAATGGTGTTACAATGTCATGTGTGTGCCCCTGAAAGTTCAAGCTCAGGCAACTGCTTAAATAAACAAAATGAACACAGCTGTTTTGAGTTCAAGCACTTTCTTGTGGAAGCACACAACTTCTGCCCCATCAAAAGATGTACTACTGGCTCCCAACATGTGGACGGAGCTAACGCAACTCTCCTGGTGTTTCGTGCATAATTGTCTGGTGACAGCTGCGCTGTCAAGCCAGACCATAATGAGGGTGAAAGGCGGATGTGAACATAGCAAGAGAGTAATATGCTCCATATACGTGTACACTAATGTACTTAGAGTCCGGTTAACAAAATGCATTTGCACATGAAAGTCTAACTTAAATCTAGAAAAATGCACAAATTAAGCATGCTTAATTTTAGAGCAATTAATAAAGGTGTAAGTAGAGGTGTAAGTGTTTGAGATATGAGTGCTCAATTTACTCCCTCGTGCACAAATTGCACACACATTGAGACAATGGTGTTGTAGGTTCCCTCCAGTAATTTGCATAGATTTCTGCATTTCAAATGATTCCTTAATAAGCTCTAGGACTGCGGAAATTGTAGAGTTCCGAATAAACAGCCCTTCCAATATACTTACTACTGTGGATTGTCTGCAGGGGGTGCATGTGTAAATATTGCACAGTAGTGCATTTAGACATTTAATTTTAAAAAAAGACACAAAAAATATTTTTTCATGTGAAGAAATCTTTCCCCTGATGCACATGCATAAAATATATGCTAGTTAGGAGAACGTATCCACCATATTTGCGCACCTATTTAGGAGTAACTGTGCAAATAAGGAGTAAAAGCTTCAAGAAAGAGTTATAACGTTATTGTCTCAAATTCACAAAGGCAAAATAAAAAGATTCCAGGGCCCAAGTTTTGTTGAGAAGCTCGCAGCCACGGGATTGAAGATGGTGGTGCCTAATACCAAGGCTGAGTAGTCTTGATTCCACCTCATACCTCTTTAATCCACTACCAGACGCTCCCTGCCTCTTTAACTCACTCTTGCAGGTTCTTTTTCCTCCCTAATTTCTCAGTTTGCCACTCTTTTTTTCATCTTGCTCTTCCTCCTTCTTCCCCCGTCTCTTGCTCTGGATCAAATTTTGTTGAGCAAAAATAAGTGCCAGTCTCCAAGAATGAGTGCCTATGGGTCTCACCTGCCACCACCGGGTCAAATTAAGCGCATGTAGATCTACTCCGCCACCTAGGTGTACCTCTCCACTTTTGGCTATTCAGCATTTCCTAGTACATAAAAGAATATACTTGTGGTGCTACTTTTCATACTCATAAAAACTTTTGCGAATCGCTCTATATTTATGCTTAATTTGCACTTAGGAAGTTCCCAGTTGTGTGACAGGTGTCTTTTAGAACGGAGAACTCTACAGGGAAAGTAGGAATCAGTTGTTAATTTGTAAAATAAAAATAAGTGCCGGGGCTCTCGTCAGCCCATTTCTCTTGTTAGTGCTGCCTAAAACAGAACCATGAAAGTAGGGAGAGGATGTGGCTTAATGGCCAGAGCTGCCGACTTCAGAGCTTGGGAACCAGGTTCGAATCTCGGCGTTGGCTCAACAGCCTGTGGTTCTGAGCAAATCACTTAATCTCCCTGGTGCCTACCAAAGTGCCAGTGTTGATGATTAAGTGCCGGTGCTCAGCACCAGCAACCACTGCCTCAAATTAAGCAGTGGTAGGAACCCCTGTACAAACGCAAAGACTTTTTGTTTTTTTCCCTCCTATGTGGAAACTCCTAATCCCACACCCCAGTAAATCCGAGAGGTATCCCTTCCGCTTCCCATTTTGTTAAAGGAGCTATGCTATGGGGGGGAGGTGGGGATTTTCGTCGGACGATGACTAGAGAAAATTAATTATTTATTTAATTTTCCCTCTTTATCGTCCGTCGAAATCCCTTCACACCCGGCCCCACTGCCCCACCGCTCTTACCTGCACGGGCCGCGGCTGGAGCCTATGCTGGGTGGAAAGTGGAAGGAGAGGAGTTCATGAATGCCAGCAAACAGCCATTTTTGTGGGCATACGCATGATTCGACTAAACATGCTTGGAATGCCCCCTTCCACCTGTTGAGTGGGATTTATGGGTACGAAGATCTCTGCGCTTGTGTCATAGAATCCTCCGAACGTAAGTCGTCTTACACCTGCCATAAATCCCTACGTGAATTCCCGCCAGGCTTAAGTACCATAAAGTCAGTCATAAATATGCACTTATGACCTTTTTACCTTTGTAAAAAAGGCCTCTATTAGTTTCTCCCGCGTTACCGACTTAATGTGCCTTAAAATACATCATTAACCACTGAGATACACAGAACATTCCTACGTTGCCCTAAAATCAGATTGAGTTTTGAAGTGTTACCAGAGCTTTGCAACACCCCATTTGACACTGATTTTCCTAAAAGTGTCTTGGAGCACTATCCTTAAAACTTCCCCTGAAATTAAATTCAAATTACTTTCAGCATTTGCCTAAGGTACTGGCAGAATGTGCTTTAAAATCATTAACTTTTACTGTGTCAGGAGAATACTTGGTTTAATAGTTTGTGTTTTCACTTTTGGTGTTTCCAGTGTTGAACATGAAGTTCTTCTAGCATTGTGAGAGTTACTTCAGATAATATTTAAACATGTCTTTAAATCGTATCCAGTTTTTCTTTTCCAAAGTTTCTGACCCATCATGCTTTAGAATGTACTATTTGCTACACATAGCCCCAGAACTAAGTTGTACAAAAAACTAAACTGTGCAGTTTATTAATGTTCCTGGTTCAGTGTACTTTAAAGCATCCATCTACTATGAATTATCCCAATATTCCTTGGGGTAGAATGTGCATAAAAATGCAAAGTGCACTTTCAAAGCTCCACATCTTATGTTACGTTAATGAATTTCTAGAGCACACTAATACCTATACAAGTGACCTGGTGTGAAAAAGGGCTTGAATATTTTTATTGCGAATGCAATCAGGATTTTAGCACCTTACGGAAATATAATAAACCAAGAGTTTTCTTCAGCATCCCCAGAAGCGTGGTCCACATTTTGGCAGCAGATACTGAGAAAGACCTTCCTTCAAGTCGTAGCCACTTGAATCTCAGGAGCACTACTAAAGAAGCGTCTGATGATATTGAAATTTGACTAGGGATATAATAAGAGAATTTCTTTTTAAGACATGTAGGCCCTGTTCCATACAATGCTCTATGAGCAAGACACATAGATTTAAAGCTAATCCATATTGTATTGTACCATTCTATCCATTAAATCTAGGTGGGAGAATCTACCACAGTGCTCCTTCCCTACCATTCCCCAGGAATCTCACATTTATGCTAACTTTGTTACTGGGTATACCCCAAATAATATAAACCTGACTAGGGCCTCCCTTATGCACCATAGTTACGCCATTGTAATTATAAGCAAAGAGGGAAAACTATATTGTTAATTCCATACCCAGAATTACTGATACCACAGGTTATGTAGTTCCGGCGTACAGGAACTACTACAGTATTTTGAGTTTTTCACTCAGGGTTTGTTACTTGCTATGGAAATCAATATTTGTGCACTTATTCCCAAAGTTTTTTCTTACATTCCGAGCCCTTTCCTCCATGGAAATTTCACCTGGTACAAGAGTAAATGTGGGAAAACCCAGAGATTAAGTTTTTCTCGACACTTATAATTATGATTCGCACACAGGAAATCTTCTTTCCACCTTAGTTCCTTTGGCATTACAATGGAAGTTGTGATGAGGATCTGAGTAAACAAAACCTTGGGAACCTTGATGGTTCGAGGGTTTTAAATCAGACTGTAGAGCACAAAAATACTGTGCTACAAAAATACAATTGCCAGAGTACCGACCACCAAACTACTGTGAAGATAAGTATATATGGTTAAGTTTAGAAGACCAACATTGTGTTGCTTTGGATTTTGCTGCCACACAAACATGAGAGAGGGTCAAGTTCTCAGCACCTTGTTTGCAGTGTCAGGTGGGTGCAGCTCTGCACCTTTGTGAGTCTTTTGTCGCTCGCTCTTTATTTCTCCGGAAGGAGTTGAAGGGTAAACAGAGGGACCTTGACTTCAGGCCAAAAGGTAAACTGTGATCTTTCTGGAAAGCTGTTGGTTTACAAATACCTGAGCCCTCGATAAAAGCTTTTCACCTGTCTTTGTAGTGTTAATAGTTAGCGGTGGCATTTGCTTTGTGAGTCACTGAATAAAGATTTCTAGTATCGCCTTGCTCTCAGAAGAGCTGCTGAGGGATGTGAGGAAACTGCATTGTGGGTGTGACTGTGCTGGAAACTCATCAGCTCTTCTATTTTCAAACTCTCCCTGGCTTCTGTTCACAATCAATAGCACACTCTGAAGTAGGGGGACCACGTGTACGTTATTTACATGGACTCTTCGTGATGTTGGACGAGTAAATGTCTGTAAATGGTTTTATTTCAGACAGTGTTTGTCCATACTTTTAAAGCTGCTGAACTAAACTGTCAGCAGCTTGCTGACACCCAGTCCGTGCAGGAAAGGAGCTGGATCCAGTCAGCCCTAGTGGAATATGCTGAATACATCCACACATTGTCTGCTTTCCCTTCAGAGCATCAACCTGCAGAGGATGCGGACGGTTTCTTATTTTCACTTCTTGCCGGCCCCAACGCAAAGACCTCACTTAGAGTGCCATCAACCCTTCTTTTGTTTGAGTCTCTCCTCTGGAAACTAATACTACATGCAGGGGCATCTTTACTGTTGGCGGTGCCTGACAATCTTTGTTTTGCGGGCCCCCTCCACCCCCACAACCCATGACCTCTTTCTTCACGGATTCCCTCACTAACACCCTCCAACGGTGCCCCTAATCTCTCCTTAGCCACTCTCTCATACAGTTGCGGCTCGCCGAGGGAGTGTTGCGGGGCGGTGGGGCGGGGGCAGGGTGGGGGGGTAGTGGACTCCGACATACGACGGACAGGAGTAAGGTAAGTAATTAAATAAATAAAACTATTTACATTGCGCTTGCTGCATCGCCGAGTTGGTGATGCAGCAAGAGCAATGTAAATAGTTGTATTTATTTAATTACTTACCTTACTCCTGTCCGTCGTATGTCGGACTCCACTACCCCCTCCACCTTGCCCCTCCCCCGCGCCGCCCCACCACCCCACAGCACTCCCTCGGTGAGCCGCCACTGCTCTCATATTTATTTATTTTACACTGATACTCATCCCAATGCAGACTGGCAGAGCGCTTTACTTCACAAACATATTATGCAGAGGCAAAGAGGCATACAAGTATATAAATCAATGTATAGGAAATGTTACTTCAGACAATAAGGACTATTAGGTGTAGAAGTCACATGTCATCCATACTGGTAGGCATTAGGGTAGGCATTATGGAGAGAGCCCAATAGCACCATATGTACTAAGATACAGTGCTTTTGCTCTCTTCTATAGTGCTGGCATACCTTAGACATCCTTGCACCAATTTACACACCCTTGCACTATTGTACAAGGGTGTATGCGTGATGTCAAGCTTAGGGTTAATACTGGAAGGGTACTCTTCCAGCACACATTTCTATGCTTTGATAAAGTTTAACACTTTACCACTTTGTATGTATGCTGCACGGTACAGCACACTTGCAAATGGAACTTTCCTGGTCAAACTGATAAAAAGACCCAGATGTCACAATTCAGTGAAGATAACTCCATACTTTCAGACTACATAACAGGATTCCACCCAGTAAGAGGCATAGAATCTGCCCTCATCGCCATCTGGGATGACCTTAAAAACACTGTAGATCAGAGCTGGGTTGCTGCACTACTTCTCTTGGACGTCTCAGCTGCCTTCGACACCATTGACCATGACAATCTAATACAAAGACTCTACAAAACCTGCATAGAGGGGACTGCTCTCGGCTGGATCACATCCTACCTTCAAAATAGAACTAATGTCATTCATACTCTCCTTTTCTCATCCAAACCGTACTTCACAAAAGCAGGGGTCCCTCAAGGCGCTCTTTCTACCATCTCACCCATGCTTTTCAACTTTTACATGAAGTCATTACTGGCAATGATTAATGAATTTCAGCTCACATGCTATAACTATGTAGATGACACACAAATACTCCTTAAAATGGAAAGTCCCAAAGACATTGGAAACTCAAAAATATTCAGTTGCATCAGAGCCGTTGACCAGTCGATGACATGGAGCCATCTCAAAATGAATGCTTCTGAAATTGAAATACTCACATGTGGCAATTGGTAAAATTATGACCCACTCTCCGTCTGGCCTGACGATCTGGGACCACCTCCTAAAGTATTTAAGGAAGTAACCTTGGAACTACCATGGAATCCAAGTTATCAATGAATGCCCAAGTGGACAAATTAGCAAGATCAAGCTTCATTACTATGAAAACTCTGCAACGCATCTTCCCTTACCTGGGATTTCCATACAAGGTCCAGGCTACTATTTCTCTTGTACTATCTAAACTTGATTACACCAATGGCCTCTACCATTGATCATCTTTATCAGCTATGAAAAGATTACAATGGATACAGAACTCAGCTGCCAGACTACTCCTACATGTGAAGCCACAGCCCACATCTCCCCTGCCTGAGGGCCCTATTTTAATCCCCTTCAAGCTGTTTTGTATCACCCGCAAAGCAATTCATGAACAGCACCACTTTTCAGCAGGATTAAAATCACCAAATACATTCAACAAAGGAACCTCCGTTCCAGATTGGCACCTCACCTCAAAACCCCACCATGCAAGAAAAAAACATAGGTGGCACATCTTTCTCTGTTCAAGCACCCAAACTATGGAATTAATTAACTCCAAACACAAGATCCATGCATAAGTATCTTATTCTCAGAAGACTACTACTCAAGAGTTAGCTCTTACCTACATAACCACCATACTCAAACACTAATGTGCAGCATATCCCTGTGCATGTAAACATTTATAATTTGATTATATTTATGTATCTAGATATGTGTATTTCTTGGTACAAATATGTATAATAACTACAGTTTTTAAATGTATAGATATTCTTTAGGTCTACTTAACAAATGTGTATATTACTTATGGAGATATAAATATATACACACATATATATATATATATATATATATATATATACATGTATATAGGTCACTGCATGGTTTTCATATAAGTTATTTGATTACATGCATATGGGTCTCTGTTTTATTTCTCTATCGAAATATGTAAATATTATCATAACTATTTTATCAACAAGTGCTTCACTATGAAATATTGAGGACAATATTTAATTAAAAGAAACACATAATTAAAAAATAAAATTAAATAATGAAAATAAAAAAATATATTTAAAAAAAGAAACAAAGAAATTGGTATAAAAGTACACAATTAAATTAGCTTTGTAGTGATTTCCCTTTTGGGCCCACTTTGGTTCTCCCTTAGTTTTGTGCTTTAGGCTGCTTTTGCTTGCTTACAGAGAGGACTTTTCTGGAATGGCAGCAGTGCCTGACATGCAGCCCAGCGTAAACTAAGTTTACACTCATAATGCAGACCACCTAACTGCATATACCAGGTATGAGGTCCTAGGCCAATCCCAGAGGTCGTAAATACATCCCTGTGCTCACAAAGTGAGGGTAGCTAGACAGATATATAATTTGACAGTAATGCTAATTACTTTGTTTAGTTGCATCTGACGTTGTAGAGAGACTCAGTCCCTACACTCTTACGTCCTGATGTCCTAACACACAGTTCTGCTTTTACCAGCACAATCCGTGCAACATGGCACTACCAACTTTGGTCAGGAACTTATTGAACAGGTCCAGTGGCGTAACAATACCCCCACAGCCCCCACAGTGCGTGGGGTCCCCAAGCTCCAGGGGGCTCCCTACGGCACTGTGCATGGGTGTCTGGCTGAGAGCTCCTGACTGGGTCAGGAGAGTGGGGGCCCCTCCATGTACTTTGCAAGGGGGGGGTCCCTCAAGTTTCGTTACGCCACTGAACAGGTCTCATGATTAGTCTTGTGTGTCCTTAGTACACTATACACCTCTACCGGTGACATCTGTGGTGTTAGGTATTAATCCTCCACATTATTTTTAGGAAGTACCTAAATTTAATCTGTTGCTTGTTCAAGATTGAATTTTTCAAAGGATACCCATATTAATGTTTCCGCTCTGTTTCCTTTACTTTATTAGTAATGGCGGTGCCACAGCCTATAACCTATCGCTGATAATTGAAGACCTGCTGTCCATGCGCATCTTGCTTTGCATGGACTTGGTAATATTGGTAGTGATGTAACCTTCATCGTTGAAGCCCACGATGCCTATCGATTAGAACTCTTTTATTCTTGGGTCAGTTTTCCTGCTCTGGATGATAACACACAGTCATTTCATACATTTACTGACGTTGCATCCCCCGCTCAATATCAAGCATATCAGCAGCTAGAAATATCACTATCTGTTTGGGAACATCAAAATTGGTTCTGAGGTGCCCAAGTATATGTGCTGGCCAGGTCCACACAGGACCCCTTAGTAATGAAGGGGCCACATGGCCGGCGTTAGCTGGTTATACACCAAACCCTAACACACAACATCTCAGTGCTAATGAGCTATTGCCATTATACAATGGTCTAGTAAGACTATAAAGACACTTGATTCAATATGTTTCGCACTCCTTGATGGCTATCCAAGCACAGGCAGCTCTAGCGGGACAACCATAGTTGCCTGCTGTACCACAAAGTAGCCCTGTAATTATTAATGCAATTATGGGTAAAGTTCCCACAAAATATGATGAAATTCCATTTTGGATAGCTCAATGAATTAATCAGATTGAAGCCATGTTTCACCTTATGGGACCACAAGATAAGCATAAAATGTTAACTATGTGCTTACTCTTTGGGATGGTTCCCCAAATAGGAGACTGCGCCACTTGGGGCACAGTCTTTGCTTAGTCTATACCATAACGCATGGTACTCCATCTATGGCAGTCTTGCAGGAGTTATTCAAACAAATAAAAAATGAATACGGGAATGCTTCTGCCCTTTCATTTGAGGATGAAATTAATAGGGCATTTTTCCGTGGTCTCCTTAATGAATTTAGCTAATACTAAAGGCGAAGCAGCATCTTTTGCACTGGTCGACCAGGAATGTGCACTGCCTATAAGTATTGCTCTATAGGTTGCGATAATTTGAGGGCCAGACCTAAAAAAACACATCTTGGCAAACCTGGTTTTGACAAGGACGCTGCCAAGCAGAACGCAGAGTTTGCTAAAAATCGATGGGACAAACCCAAACCTATAGAAAAACACTAGGTCTCAAGGAAGTTCACCTCAACTGGAGCCCTCTGACAGATGCTATATTTTGCGTGATCGCAACCAATTGAAGCCACCTGATATGTATCAGTATTCTGATACTCGTCCTTCTGGTTCCTTTCAGGACTGATTGACTAAATAATACGAGAGAGGAGGGCGTTCTGAATGCAGAAATGAGGAGTACTTGAAACCAAAAAAGGACTCATAACACTTGTCTGATGTGAAGAAAAAGAAGGAAGTAAAACTTCCTCAGTTTAAATCCCAAGTTGAGAAAATGAAAGTTGCGGCTCTAACTGCAAAATATGTCACTAACGCTGAGAACTCTCCTCCTGAACAGGAGGTGGGCAGTGGCTCTCTTTGACAGCACAGCAGAGATCACTATTGTGCGCCAGAATATCCAGGAGATTTTGACGGTGAAAGCAACTGATAAATATATTACAGTTGAAACCCCGGATCAGCATACAGTGCACCATACATGTCATATTCTGGGAAAATTTAACATTATCATATGACATTCGCTTGGAGGAGGTTGATAGGCCCCCAGAGTTTGTTTGCAGATTGCCACAAGATGAAGATGTAATAATACTGTCATTTTCTGAGCTATTCCCTGATGAAGTCTAACAAACCTAAGCCTTTTAATAGGCTCTTGCACAAGCCCCTGCTTTGTACCACAATCATGTTGGCTGCAATAGGGATTCTCCTTATCAAATCATAGCCATACGGTCCAGCCCGCAAGTGCAACCACAATACCCAACTAAACGTGATGCTAAAGATCCTGTTAGAGAAATACTCACACAATTGGAATACCAGGGTGTTATTGAGCCCTGTATCTCCCAAATGAATAACCCTCTTTTTCCGAAGGTAAAGCCAGACCACTCCTTTCATATTGTCTTAGACTATAGACATTTAAACAGTCATACATGCACATTTTCAATACAAAATACACATAGTACGGCACTTATTAATAATATAGTCCATAAAAAATATAAAACACTCTTGGATCTTTCCAATGGGTTTTCCTGCCAAAATATAGTGCTTGAAAGCAGGAGTTGGACTGCCTTCTCAGTGCTAGACTCTCAATGTCGCTTTTGTCGACTCATCATGGGATACAAGAACAGAGCAGGACTGTTTTCTGCAAGTATTGTGTCAATTCTACATGGCATTCACCCAGACACATTGTCCTGCGTAGATGAGATCTACCTCATGGACAGTGAGTTAAATGGTCATTTTGCCAGAGTGGATTGCATAACATTGGGATTGGCTGACCATGGCTGTAAATTCAACTTACATAGCCTTTCTAAGTGTCCTGTTTCTTGGATACCAACTTACCCATGAGGGAAAGAGCTTTGCATCTCACTTCCTAGAGAAGTGTGCTCTGCTACAACCACCAACACTTAAGAAACTGCAATCCTTACTAGGATTCTTACATTTTGGCAGAACTTACATTCCAGATTATGCACAACCCATTACACCATTATATGAATTAATAAATTCTGACTTTTCCAGTTTACACTGGACATTATAACATACAGACATACTCAGACCACTACAATCTGACTTATTTGCTACATGACACTCAACATACATGTGTCAATACCACAATTCCTGTCATCCGTATAGTTGCGGGTGCCCTTGGCTTTACCTATATCACCATTAATGAAGGTGAGACAGTGCAGATTGCATATAAATCGCATCTAGATTCCAATGTGGAAAAGCATTTTGCATTCACTGAATAAATACTGACTGCGGCTCAGATGGCTGTTATTAAAGAGCGACCACTTGCACAGGGGAAACACATTATTGTCATTACTGCCATTCTAGCCTTAGAGGCTGTCACAAAAGCAATCGTCCCTAATGCTAAAGCTCTACATCCACATTGGATACAATGGGCAACATCCTTAACAGCTACCGATGTAAAATTTGTCTTTGACCCACCTCTACAAGCACAGGAATTTCTGCAATATTAGCATGTTTGTCCCATGTCCAGCAATATTTTGCCTCTTGAGCAGTATAAATATATTGTTTGTACTGATTGTTTAGTCCAGCCTGCTACAGGCAGCAAGCACCAATATTCGGCGGTGTGCACCACCGTTCATGGTGTAATGTTGGGTGGTAAATTCCGACCACAAAAAACTTGCATGCAGTCCTTAGGTGACTGCACTGCGCAGTTGGCTGAACTGAAAGCATTGCTACTTGCTTTGGAAAATACGGATCCTGACTTCTCCACTCTTATAGTGTGTGATTCGTATTATTGTGTCCAGTCTTTTAATAACAATTTGCATTATTGGCACCATAATGGTTTCAGAGATTCTAAAGGAAACACTATAAAGCATAAATTGCCTTGGATGAAGGTGGCGGACCTCAAAGTTGGTTAACCCAGGCTCATGTAATTCATACATTGAGACCTCAGCGTGTTGGAATACACATTGTTGGGAATTCTCTGGCAGATGAAGCTGCCAAATCTTTAGTTTTGACTGTGACGGTTGCTGCAATTACTCATTCTCATACGAGGATAGATAACAATATAAAGGCTGCCATTAATGCTACACACAATGGCACCCCTTTGCCTAGGGGCTTTCCAGCAAAATATATTTATCATTTAAGTGAACAAAATGTTCCCTTCACCTCAATTCCAGGAGTTGGTGATCGTGTGATTACCAACCATGTATCAAACCAAACAGTGGGTAACTGTTCCAGAGTGGGCACAATAGTTGTCCACAGAGAGAGAGAAAATGAGAGGGAAAAGACTAGGTCTACACCTCACAGACTAGAGGCAAGCACAAGTCTTGTCTCTTGTTGCCCTCACACATCCTGAGGGATGTCATGCTTCATCATCGGGTGTTGCTCCTCATCCGGCCGGCGCTGCAATGCCCTACGGGTCCCCCGAAGGGTCGCTTTAGCGGAGATCTTTTGATAACGCCATATGATGAGTAAGGGTGTGAGATTGAGGGTTCGTAGGGGAGGGTGAATGAGTGAATGAATGTTTAAAACCGGCTAGGGGATACCGCAGAAAGCTAGTTTAATGCGTGAGTTCCCCTGACAAGTTAAAAAACCCGTAGGTTGTGCGTTACTGGCTAGGCAATAATGTGCCTCAGTAACTATTCGGTCAACATGTTTCGCGTCCCAAAATGGCCGTAACGATCCCTGGCGCTTCCTCAGGACCAATGAAGTGAATAAAAAACGTGAATGGGTGAAAAACCCTACTAAAGAAGGACAGGCGGTCCCCCTTGTGAGAGACTACAAGGAGGCCTAAGCTCAATAAGTGACAGCTCTAGTTGCGACCTAGATGGGAAAAGAAAAATGAGAAACGAAACACAAAACATGAAGGTAAAATTATTATTAGTCTCTCAGTGGTGAGATGATTGATTGCACCTCATCCCAGTAGTGTATTCACTTGTTGAGCACAAAAAGAAACAAACGAGACATATCACATAAAAGTAGAATCATGTTCAGTGATGAGATAATAGATTGCACCTCAACACACTAATGCACTTGAATGTCAGGCAAAAGAAAACGTGCCAGTAGCGCCAATGTGAGATATGAGCAAATGGCGCTACTAACACACCAGTATATACAGTTCACAGACAGGGCTCATGGGCCGAATTCGCAATATCACGATAAATTAATCACAGCTTACAAACCCTTTATATTGTACCATAAAGGGTAAAAATGTACAGTGGGCGCCTATGTGGATTGTGAAAATATAGCGCCAAAGTGCAGACTCGCATTCATGGAAACTCCAGCACACAGCACACCAGCATGAACCCTATGGTATATGGTTGCGGTAAAATTGAGCACGGCATGTCATACGTTCTCACCTAATAATAAGTTGTGGGTCGCTCCATAGGCTAGCGCGTGTTCGCCCGCACCTTAACGGGCTGTAATTCACAATGGGGAGAGAGGAGAGCATACGATGTAAAAGCGGCTTAGCGTAAAACGGGTATAATGAAGACCCAGTGGCGGTCAGGGAAGACCAGCAAGCAATTACTCATGGTTGTCGTCGGGTGCACTGCCTTCCAACACCTAACCCTTACACGCGTGCCTGCATATTGACCAGCATGTATCACGGGCTCCCTCATATAGCGAGGCTCCTCTCTTCGGATTGCCTGACATCCGGTGGGCGTGTTCGCCTGACTTCCGGTAGGCGTGTCGCTTGAGAGTACGGCGCATGCGCGGGCGCCATCTTTGAATGGTGAAAGTGGACTTCTCTTGCATACATGTCAAAAAGTGGTATTTCTTTGTAAAAAACGGAATATGTGTATGGCGCAGCAGTGCCATGAAGTCATGGGGGTGTGTGTTAGCACAACGTTCATGAGATCACACTGTATATGTGTATGAATCGTAATACCATTTAAATGTATAAAGTGGACAGGATAAGTGCCACAATTTCCAGGGGATCAAAGTAAAGGGCACACCACGCCAAATTGCTATTAGATGTAAATCCACCTGGAGGGGCTCTGGCCAATGTGTGACTGATCCTAAGGGTCTACAGAGAGCAGGGACAGTCACTGATAGTTGTTGTTTATCACAATATGTAGACGGGCACCGAGTCCATGGCATTCATAATTCTACTTTTTTGTAGTGTGTTTGGTAGAGGCACATGCACTGCAGGTCCTGCACGGGTAGTGTCCTGTTACTGGCGGTAGGTTCCACAGGGTTATCTCACCTGGTTTTTTGTGAGGACGGGGTCTTGTGTGTACTAACTGATCCCTTAAGTTGGTTGTTCTCTTGAAGGCAAATCTGGGTTTTGAAATGTTCAGAGAATCTGTATTCAAGATCCTCCAATTCCGTAGAATGATGTTCTTTATCTGATTAGAGAGGGGTGTAAAGGTGGTGACACAAGTCATCACATCATCATCTTGACGTTCCCTGTTCTCCAGCAGGCCTTCATGGTTGTTATTGCGTGCTCTCTTTCTAGCTTTTCTTATGACACTTGTGGGGTAGTTCTTATCTCTCAGATTAGTGGTGAGAGCTGCTGCCTGTGAGTCGAAATCAGTGATCGAACTGCAATTTCTCCGGATTCTCAAAAATTGGCCATATGGGAGGTTCTCTTGTAGGGCCTTAGGATGATGACTGTCGAATGGGAGAAGGCTGTTGCAGTCAGTTTCCTTCTTGTATGTTCTGGTATGCAGGTATCCTTGTTCCAAGGAGATCATCAGGTCTAGGAAGGGAAGTTCCGTCTTGGACTGTGTTTTCGTAAAGCGTAAGTAGGCGTTCAAGTTGTTAATCCAGTCGTTGAATTTCAAACAACTATCTTCAGTACCTTTCCAGAAAATGATGATGTCATCAATGTACCGTTTCCAGGTAAGGATATTTTCCTGGAAAGGGTTAGAGTCCGTGAAGATGTGATGGGATTCAAAGCGCGCCATGTAGAGCCCCGCCAGACTCGGCGCAAAGGTACTCCCCATGGAAGTACCTTGTATTTGATGGTAGAGAGTCGTTTTATACATAAGCCAGTTCAGCGATTTCTTCCTGCATCCCTTGGTGCAGACGACGCTTGCCTATCTCAAGGACACGAGAGATGTCCTCAATTTGATCACCGAAATCAACATCGATAACATCGAGGAAATCAACTTCTTGATAACGTTAGACGTGGAAGCGTTGTACACAAACATTCCCGAGGACGCCACCATTTCAGTAGTGGAGAACCTACTACGGACATCGGAAATCCCCACCAATACACCTGTGGAGTTCATACTGGAGTGCAAAACCATTGCCTAAAAAATAACTACTTTATGTATAAAACGACTCTCTACCATCAAATGCAAGGTACTTCCATGGGGAGTACCTTTGCGCCGAGTCTGGCTGGGCTAAACATGGCGCACTTTGAATCCCAGCACATTTTCACGGACTCTAACCCTTTCCAGGAAAATATCCTTACCTGGAAACAGTACATTGATGACATCATCATTTTCTGGAAAGGTACTGAAGATAGTTTTTGAAATTCAACGACTGGATTAACAACTTGAACCCCTACTTACGCTTTACGAAAAACACAGTCCAAGACGGAACTTCCCTTCCTAGACCTGATGATCTCCTTGGAACAAGGATACCTGCATACCAGAACATACAAGAAGGAAACTGACTGCAACAGCCTTCTTCCATTTGACAGTCATCATCCTAAGGCCCTACGAGAGAACCACCCATATGACCAATTTTTGAGAATCCGGAGAAATTGCAGTTTGATCACTGATTTCGAATCACAGGCAGCAGCTCTCACCACCAATCTGAGAGATAAGAACTACCCCACAAGTGTCATAAGAAAAGCTAGAAAGAGAGCACGCAATAACAACCGTGAAGGCCTGCTGGAGAACAAGGAACGTCAAGCTGATGATGTGATGACTTGTGTCACCACTTTACACCCCTCTCTAATCAGATAAAGAACTTCATTCTACGTAATTGGAGGATCTTGAATACAGATTCTCTGAACATTTCAAAACCCAGATTTGCCTTCAAGAGAACAGCCAACTTAAGGGATCAGTTGGTATACACACGACCCCGTCCTCGCAAAAAAACAGGTGAGATAACCCTGTGGAACCTACCGCCAGTAACAGGACACTATCCGTACAGGGCAAACACAAGGAGATGATGCACGGAGTGCTGACACTTTTCAGACACTCACACCCAGTCACTGATCTGGGTTGAATCCATCATCATTCTTTAGCTCACTTCGCCACTTCAGTTCAGACCCAGCTATATGCAAATCAGTTTTGACCCTGTGCCTCATGGGAACAGTCCAGCCCGAACTGCCAAGTCTTCTCTGAACCGGAAACAAGCATCCTGGGACCGGTTTTGGGCTAATAGCCCTCTTCAGCCAGGCTAGCTTGAATCCAGTGGCAAAGTGAGCAAGGGACCCACGTCTGGGCATACCCTGCCAACTAAGGGCGAACAAAGCAAACACAAGGAGATGATGGACGGAGTGCTGAAACTTTTCAGACACTCACACCCAGTCACAGATCTGGGTTAAATCCATCATCATTCTTTAGCTCACTTCGCCACCTCAGTTCAGACCCAGCTATATGGAAATCAGTCTTGACCCTGTGCCTCACGGGAACAGTCCAGCCTGAACCGGAAACAAGCATCCTGGGACCGGTTTCTGGGTAACACCCTTCATCAGCCAGGCTAGCTTGAATGCAGTGGCAAAGTGAGCAAGGGATCCACGTCTGGGCATGCCCTGCCAACTAAGGGCGAACAAAGCAATCACAAGGAGATGATGGACCTGCAGTGCATGTGCCTCTACCAAACACACAAAGACACTACAATTGGGTGATTTCATGTGGGAACAACGACAAAACACGAATTGCAACAAAAAGAACTGTGTATATCTCATTTCATGCCCATGAGAACTCTTCTACATCGGAATGACAACTAGGCCTGTCAAAACCAGGATTAGCGAACATAACAGCACCATACGATGTGGACGCACTTCCACTAGAATGTGCAACCACTTCATCGAAAAGAGACACTCTGTCGATGACATCAAGTGGACCGTCCTGGAATCCAGTCCTACTTGGAGTAACACTGCTCTATTGAGACATGAACAGCAGTGGGTACACCGCCTTCAGACACACATAAGGGGACTTAATGATAACATTCCGTGGACAGAATTATGAATGCCATGGACTAGGTGCCCAACAACATATTGTGATAAACAACAACTATCAGTGACTGTCCCTGCTCTCTGTAGACCCTTAGGATCAGTCACACATTGGCCAGAGCCCCTCCAGGTGGATTTACATCTAATAGCAATTTGGCGTGGTGTGCCCTTTACTTTGATCCCCTGGAAATTGTGCCACTTATCCTGTCCACTTTATACATTTAAATGGAATTACGATTCATACACATATACAGTGTGATCTCATGAACGATGTGCTAACACACACCCCCATGACTTCATGGCACTGCTGCGCCCTACACATGTTCCGTTTTTTACAAAGAAATACCACTTTTTGACATGTATGCAAGAGAAGTCCACTTTCACCATTCAAAGATGGCGCCCGCGCATGCGCAGTACTCTCAAGCGACACGCCTACCGTTAGTCAGGCAAACACTCCCACCGGAAGTCAGGCAATCCGAAGAGAGGAGCCTCGCTATATGAGGGAACCCGTGATACACGCTAGTCAATATGCAGGCACGCGTGTAAGGGGTAGGTGTTGGAAGGCAGTGCACCCGACGACAACCATGAGTAATTGCTTGCTGGTCTTCTCTGACCACCACCGGGTCTTCATTATACCCGTTTTACGCTGAGCCGCTTTTACATCGTATGCTCTCCTTTCTCCTGATTGTGAATTACAGCCCGTTATGGTGCGGTCGAACACGCGCTAGCCTCTGGAGCGAACCACAACTTACTATTAGGTGAGAACGCATGACATGCCGTGCTAAATTTTACCGCAACCATATTCAATAGGGTTCATGCTGGTGTGCTGTGTGCTGGAGTTTCCATGAATGCGAGTCTGCACTTTGGCGCTATATTTTCACAATCCACATAGGCGCCCACTGTACATTTTTACCCTTTATGGTACAATATAAAGGTTTTGTAAGCTGTGATGAATTTATCGTGGTATCGGGAATTCGGCCCATAAGCCCTGTTTGTTCACTGTATATACTGGTGTGTTAGTAGCGCCATTTGCTCATATCTCACATTGGCGCTACTGGCACGTTTTCTTTTGCCTGACATTCAAGTGCATTAGGGTGTTGAGGTGCAATCTATTATCTCATCACTGAACATGATTCTACTTTTATGTGGTATGTCTCGTTTGTGTCTTTTTGTGCTCAACAAGTGAATACACTACTGGGATGAGGTGCAATCAATCATCTCACCACTGAGAGACTAATAATAATTTTACCTTCATGTTTTGTGTTTTGTTTCTCATTTTTCTTTTCCCATCTAGGTCACAACAAGAGCAGCCACTTATTGAGCTTAGGCCACCTTGTAGTCTTTCACAAGGGGGACTGCCCATCCTTCTTTAGTAAGGTTCTTCCCCCATCACGTTTTTTATTCACTTCATTGGTCCTGAGGAAGCGCCAGGGATCGATACAACCATTTTGGGGCGTGAAACATGTCGACCGAATAGTTACTGAGGCACATTATTGCCTAGCCAGTAACGCACAACCTACGGGGTTTTTAACCTGTCAGGGGTCCCATGCATTAAACTAGCTTTCTGCGGTATCCCCTAGCCAGTTTTAAACATTCACTCACTCATTCACCATCCCCTACGAACCCTCAATCTCCCACCCTCACTCATCATACGGCGTTCTCAAAAGATCTCCGCTAAAGCGACCCTTCGGGGGACCCGTAGCGCATTGCAGCACCGGCCCGACGAGGAGCAACGCCCGATGATGAAGCATGACATGTGTGAGGGCAACAAGAGACAAGACTTGTGCTTGCCTCTAGTCTGTGAGGTGTAGACCTAGTCTTTTCCCTCTCATTTTCTCTTTCTCTGTGGACAACTATTGTGCCCACTCTGGAACAGTTACCCACTGTTTGGTTTGATATTAGCATATGGAGCACGGGTACTGGACCATAACTAGCTCCTAGTCCCCCCTTCCTTTGAAACATATTACCAACCATGACCATAGACTAGCATTAGTGATAGCTGAGCATGAAGATGTTGCTTCTGCACACACAGGTGTGGCGGCCACAATTTCCTTATTACAGCATCATTATTGGTGGCATGGCTTATACAAACAGGCCAAGAAATATGTCCTTTCTTGTGACATTTGTCAACAGATTAAAAGTTCCACCTTGACTCGCCCCCCACAGACACTCCTGTTAATTTCCAACAATCCTTTCAGCTGCATTTATTTGGACAATTGTGGTCCTCTTAATTTGGATGGTGTGTTTAAATTTATCCTAACTACAGTTGATTCTTGCTCGAGGTGCCTCTGGGTGTGGCCACAGATGCATGCACTACATTCCACTCAGACCAAGGCCCTGCCTTTGCCTTGAAGGCATATAAGATTCTATGGCTTCTCTGGGTGTAGAGGTGCATTACTGCTCCCCCACCATCCTGAGAGAAATTCGGTGGTTGAGAGGATGAACCGTGACTTAAAGCAATCCTTAACAGCTAGAGTATTAGGTTCAGGACGTAGCTGGATCCATCACCTTTATGGGGTACAAAGAGCACTTAATAATCGATCTCTGGGTGGCTGGACCCCATACGAGGGCCTCTTTGGCATCAAAATGTTTGTTCCAGACCTTGACAGCCCAGACATCGTGGCGGCAGCCACACAATTTGACGTAAATGATCAATCTGCTATCTTACAGGATTTACAAAACTTCCACGACAGCCAAGCCAGCAAACAGTTAAAGACATCTACCTCTGCTGGAATCAAGGAGCAGCCAGCGCCTTCCGGATGGATTCCACATGTTGGATATCTCATTCGAAAGGAGACTGCGGTGAAAAAGGAAATTGGCCCATCATATTGTACACTGGTGCCATTCCTTGGCGTTCGAGGTACAAGAACCGTAATATTGCCACCGCTCGCTGGTTGTGCAGACAATTGTTTTGTCTCCATTGATCAAGTAAAGTTACATTATAACTTGTCTAAACAGTGGACCCCGAGGACTCCATGGTAGTTCCCTAACTCCTATCACTGCTATACATGAGTTTCCTCTGCAGCTTGGAGCAACATCAAAGCTATTTCTCCCCAGCTTGGGGGGAAGGGGTTGGTGAATGAACTTCAGTTAATTGCTGTTGCCACTACAAATCCAAGCCACAGGACGGAATTGAGTACTGTACTTTCTACTGCGTCTCCTGCAGATGATGTCGTTTATCATGATCCACCCTTTGTAAAATCTACCAGTTCTTTTTCTTCAACTGTGGCTCCTGTTTTTCAACAAACTGCTTCTATTTTGTAGGAACAGGTGATTTTTCATCTGACTCTTTTGAAAGTTCCACCGTTCTAGAAACTCCACATAGACAGGCCTGTGTTTTCCTTTCATGGCTGAAATGCACTTATCTGGTCCCTCCTTGTATACATGTTTGGATAACACTTTCCTTGGTTTTCATATTTCTGTGGATTGGATTTGTGACTGTTTTCTTCTTGCTAATAAATGGCCATTATCTTCCAGAATGCTTCCACAGAACTGGTGGATGCGGTGTTAACGCCCCATTCATCTTCACATAAACTGAGAAGAGACCTGTCCCTTGTGAACATATCAGCTCTCCTAGTAACTGATGGAATTGTTTGGGATTAGGGGTGGGTGATAAACTCTGCTCCGCGGGTGGAGTTTGTAGAGTTTTACACTCCGCGCTCTGCTTGGAACGCGGAGTTTGGCAAAAACTCCCCCAACCCGCTGGCGGAGCAGAATTTACAGTGGCGGTGGTGGCTCGCTGAGCAGCCAGCAGAGTCAGAATTAAAGCTAGGGGGACCATGGAGGCCCAGCAGCTCAGCCAGTCAGCCAAACAGTGGTGAGCTTCTGTTGCCTTGCAAGAAGGGTGCCCAAGTGTGTAGGAAGGTCTCCACCTTGCCTGGTTATAAATGATCCACTCATATGAGGCAGTCCAATATATTTCCGTGAGCCATTCCTCATGCACAGGAGGCAGTGGGGAGTGCCAGTGGTGGAGAACGCAGTTTTTCACTATCGCAAGCGCCGTATGAAGCAGCTGACATTCGTGAAGGCACAATCCAGGGAGGTCTGCGTAGCCGTGAAGCAGGATCAGAGTGTGCGCAAGTGGCAAAGAGATCAGCAGCATCTCATACAACATGGCGCAGATAGTCCCACAAAAGGGGTGCACAGCAGTACAATCACACAATATCTGAACCCGGTCACAGCGCATTGTCCGAACACCAGCAATTTGGAATGGGGTAACAGCTTTGCCGCCCTCAGCTGACAGCATCCAGCAGGTCCATCCATTCCTCTGACTCGTACTCCACCTGGAGCCGAGTCTGCCAATTAGCCCACAGGCTCTCCAACAGAGGCAGGGAATACAAATGCTGGGTTAAAAGGGCATAAAAGTTGACATCACCCCTCTGAAGCAACCCTACACTTTAAGATAGGTGACCACCAGAGAGAACGAAAGAGCCCAGGCAGATTCAGGCGTTGACGAGGCAGTGGTGTAGCTGCATGTACTTCCACTGCTGGTGGGATGGCAGATGAAACTCCTCATGGTGTGCTTCAAAGGATTTGAGGGCCCCTTGGGTGAGGACATGGCGGAGGGTAAGTATCCCAGCATATTGTCAAGCGCCCCAGTTGAGCATCTTGCCAGGTCATGGAGACATTATATGTAATCTATCCAGATGAAACCTTTCTGACGATTTTCTTGTAGGTAGTTCGAGAGGACCTCACCTTCTTTCAAAGTGAGGGGATAAATCCATCCAGGTGGAATCTTGTCTCCAGGGTTACAATCAATACAACAAATAAAAGGCAGATGCAGTGGTAACTGGTCAGCCCTTTCTTTGCTAACGAGATCATGAAAATCCTTTTATTGTTCTGATAACTACACTGGAGTTTATTCTACCTGTATGGTGCAACACATTAACAGAAGGGCTTGGTTTAATCCTTTTTGTGGAAAATAGCTGAAATTTTCACTTTGGGGCAAAACAATGCACTGTTTTATTCAATTGATCTGTGGGTTATGCTTGCAAAGCCATGGGGCCCCTGAGACAGCAATAAATGTAGGAGCATGAATAAGATCAATTTAGAGTGTATCTAAATTATTTTGCAATGACATGGCCAGGTACGGGTTTTCCCCAGTGGCAGCTTCTCCGTTACGGCTGAGGAGCCTCACCCCACTGCAAATTCAAGCATGAAAAATAAAATGACAATAAATTAATTTTATTATCATTTTATTTTTCGTCCTGCAGGTTGCTAGCCCAGCCGACTGAGCATCTGAGCCAGTCTTAGGGCAGGGCCACCCTGACGCCGAACTGCAGCTGTAGCAGGGAGAGTAGGAGTGGTGGGCACTGCAAGTGCGCATGTTAGTTTGGCCTGCTGTCATAGGACGGCCCAACCGACATGCACACTTAGATCTCTCTATCCCGAGCTCTGTTGCACAGCCGGACGGAGAATAGACACAGGCTCCCAGTCCCTGTCTGAGTGCAAAATCGAGCCCACTCAGACCAATCCAGGTGCTTCTCTCATGCTGGGTAATAGTATTACCAGCATGAGAGCAGTGTCTGGATTGGCCTAGGGGGTTCTGAGAGCTTGTGTAGTGCACCAATGGACTGCCGGGAGTCAGTCACTCCTTGCATGGATCACTTCTGTCTGCAGAGAGTGAGAGGAAGGTCACTTGGACTGCTGCAGCACGTCTTTGGGGTCTTCATATAGCTCCTTCAAGCTGGCTATATGTGCTTGTTAGGCCAATGCAAAGGCATTTTGTGAGGTTGTGTGGTCATGTGCCGTAGATTACAGTCACCCCTGGCTTTACCAGATCGTTTCTTGCTTAAAGAGAGTCCATTAATAAATATAAACTCATGAGTGAGCCAAGATCATACATGGTACGTGTTGCAAGCTGTGTGGTTTGCATAGCTTTCTTACTATGTTAAAGAGCTCTGGTAGCTGTAGTTGTTTGTTAAATGGCCTCTAGTAGCTATTCTCATGTTAATGGCTTCTGACTAGGGACAGAAGGAGAAGAGCACCGAGGCGGTGGCTGGCAACAATGCTAGTTAGGATGAGCAACAGGCGAGAATGCTTTTAAAAAAAAAAAATTTTTTAATTGCGCTGTGTGCCAAAGATTCCCTTTGTCATAGCTACATTTGTGGCTTTTTACCTGTCAATCAGGATTACATAAGGCTGCAGGTTATGTGCAAACTTTTCATTAACATTAAAACCATGGTTGTCAAACAATAGCAGAGACCTGACATTTACCCACCCCTGTACGCCCTACCACTTTCAAATGTCACTAGCCGCCACTGGTGTACCCAACAAACTCCTTTGGACAACAAGGATCTACCATCACTCATGAAGGGTTTGGGAGTATTCTTGGCCAAATTTGGCAGCTCATGGATAGTGTGTAAAGTCAAGTCCATTAAACACCACAAGGTGCCACAATCAATTAAGGTAAGGAAACTTAAAGGACGCGGGGGAGGGGGTGTCAAGATTTGAATGGGAAGTTGAAACTGTTCCTTTCCACAGGTTTCAACCACTGGAACAACCCTCTGAACCGGAAGAGGACTCAACCAGGGTTCGTCCTTTATGGTAAAGTTCTGGAGTTTTTCAACAGTTGTGGCCAGTCTTTTACAAAATGTCCTTCTAACCCACAGTAGAAGCACAGTCCCCATTGATGTCTCTTTTTTATTCTGCATCAAAAAATCTATCAGAAGTTTCCTAACTGCACAGGCTTCTTTTGCAATTTAATGAGGGTCTTAAAGGGACAAGGTCTGGCTTCAGCATCCTACTACGAATACTGAAGGATTTTGAGAACAAAAAAGGAACTATGGGGCTTATTTACAAGCCCCTTGCGCCGCCAGTATTTCACTTTTTCCTATTTTAAAAGTGGCACACTGGTGGCGCAAGGAGCTTGTAAATAAGCCCCTTAGGAACAGATGTACTCCCATGACAATTTGCGACTCGCAAATTGCGCTCGATTGCGAGTCGCAATTTGCGAGTCGCAATTTGCGAGTCATAAAATGCCAAGTACAACAGTGTCTGAGACACTGTTTGCGATTCCCAATGGGGTGGCAAATTGCATGCCTCATGAATATTCATGAGGCACTCGTAATTTGCGACCCCATTGAGAATGGCTGGCCCTCCCAGGGATGGTGACCTGCTGGGCTCAGCAGACCTCCATGTCTGGGACTGCTTTTAAATAAATCAGTTTTTTTTTTTAAATGCAGCCCTTTTTCCTTAAAGGAAAACGGGGTGTATTGAAGAGGGCGGTAAATTGCGAGTGTTTTGCGACCGCAATTCCGGTCGCAAAACATTCGTATATGGCTTGTGAGGTTGCTATTAGGAAGGGAACGCCCCTTCCGAATAGCGAGTCGCAATACACTATTTTGCGAGTCGCAAATTATTTGCGACTCGCAAAATAGTGTTAGTACATGGCCCAGTGGATTTTTGCATGCACAAACGGGTTGCAAACCCGTTTGCGCATGCAATTTTCCATCGTACATCTGGCCCTTAGTCCCAAGACAAAAACTTTGACCGATGTGACTCGCACGGCTTACCTCTTCACTGCGGTCAACCTGAAGTTGCACCTAGGCTCCTGTCTACCACGAGCATTGACTTTGATTGGTTCTTTGATATTTCTTGCACAACTCACTGTTTACAGCAGCAAAGAGGTAAAGGCTTTCCTGAAGAATGGCTGTGCTATAGCACTGATTTCAACATCATAGTGGCTCTCACTATAACATGTACGAACATTTCTGATTTTTTCAAATGAAAGCATTGTTTGCATCTAAATATTGCAACATGAAAGATCAGGATTTTAAGTGGAGGGTGCCCCCCCCCCCCCTCCAATGAAAAAGAAGGTATAAGAGCTCCCATAATTAGAGCAGTTGGAGAGACACAAACGAGATGCTGTGGCACATGTTGCCCACTGTGACACAATACAGCAGGTATGAGGGGTAATACATGACTCAGCAAAAAGATAGCATAAAAAATACCATTAGAAGGAAGAGAGAGAGTTAAAAAAATGATAATGGATCTCTGTTAAAAACATATTTGGGGTCTATATTGTATTTACTCTAATAATATTAATTAACTCAGTGTTACCCATTATTATGGTGATAATCCTAATGCCTCTGATAAATATTGGCTTACAACACCCTGGCTATTTTAAAATATTGATTATGGGGTTGCTCATTTATTGCCTGCTTCCCTGTGATTTTTGTTGTTTTCCGAACACCCCCATATTCATATACCTAAAGTACAAAGGTGGGTTGAAAGTATTTGCCATTTTATTTTACTTAACAGGGCCAAGGCTAGGCATAAGCCTCTGAGGGCTAAGGAACACTACCAGGTGGGACTCATAAAAGAGGGAGTATTCCTCTACCAAATTAGTAACCCAATTTCTGAGGGAGAATAAAGGTAGGATGCATATTGTTTGCCATCTTTATATATATGTATAAATAAATAAAAATGTAAATTGTTTCTTGTAAGTATGCACAAGTTGTCCTTTAATGTGGAAAATAATAATGTTTAAGAAAGATTTTAAAAAAATTGATAGTTATGCTGCTTGCCTTCACTTTGGAACAGGTAATATTATTCAAGATCCTAATGAGTTAAAACTCACTTGTTTTGTCTATATAAAAACAATAAATTATCTGTTCTCGTGGCCCTATGAATAACCAATTGCACTTCTTTTTTTTAATAAATCTTTTTATTAAACATACATCGGTTCAAGTAAACATTACAGAGGAATCAACACATCCGTGCACTGCAATGACATAGAAAGGGATTATGGTACATCGTTACATGAAAAGGGAATGTTACGGGGAAAGGGGATCATCATGCTCAATACATCGAGGCGGCGAGCATATTTCTCCATGGTAGGTATTCCAAGGGCTCCAAATACGGGACCACTTTTTGGGGCAGCCCCTGGCCGAGTACACCGTCTTTTCCCTATACATGCACCAATCTAGGTCTTTTTCCCAAGCTTCTATTGTGGGTGGTTGAGCTGCGCCCCATAGCTGTGCAATGTTTCTTTTCGCTAGCATGAACCCTAATGTGGTCCATTGTGTCTGGTGAGTGTTCAGGTCAGTCGGCTCCCAGATGTTCAGGAGGCACCTTCGCGCCCTCTGGGTGGAGACAGACTGAGAGCACTGTGTTGATGATATCGTGTACCTTGCGCCAGAAGGAGCTTATGGAGGCACACTCCCAGATGATGTGTAGGAATGTTCCCATGTGTCCACATCGCCTCTTGCATTCCCCTCTATCCGCCCTTCCCATATGTATCAGACGGGGTCCCGTAATATACACCCTATGGAAGATTTTGAGCTGTACTAATCTAAGGCGCGCCGGGATGGCGACCACTCTAGGAGAGGACACTGCCTCCCGCCAGTCCTCATCATCCAGCTCAATCCCGTCCCTTATCCATTTCTCCCGCAGTGATTGGAGGGGGTCCTCCATTTTATTTATTAGTTTCTTATATATTAGGGAAATAGTTTTTTCGGGTAGGTGGCCGTCCAATATTCTGTCTTCCAACGGTGAGGAGTCGGGAGGAGTAGTACCCCGTGGTAGATGAGATTGAAGTGAGTGTAGAACCTGTGCATATCGGAAATATTCAGTGTCTGCCAACTTGTATTCCTTTTGCAGCTCGGCAAAGGACCTGACCCCACCCTCTCCCCAAATGTCTTTGATACGTGAAATTCCAATGAGGTCCCACCTATCAAACCCTTTTGACCTCCATAAACTGCCAAGTCTCTCAGAGTCCCAAGGTGGAGTCGCTAATGTCCATCTATGGCCCCATCCAAGCGAGTTAGTAGCGTTGTGTCAAATTTGGACGGAGTGTTTGGTGGGGCCTGCTAGTGTGTATCGTTTAGGCCTTGAGTATAGTGCCCTGCCATAATTCCCTCTGGGGAGGAGCCATCTATCCATGGCATAACCAGGGTCGTCGGGACGACCGTAAGTGCCATGATTGACGGCTGCTAGATGAGCTGCCCAGTAGTATTTTTTGATATCGGGGAGGCTAATGTCTCCATCATACCAGTTTAATGTCAGCTTATTCAGGGCAATACGTGGCCTTCCCTCCCATAGCAGGTCTCTCTGAAGGCTCTCGACTTCCTTAAAGTATTGCGCGGGGACAAGGTCCAGGGTGTTCTGTAGGGCGTTGAGGAATCTAGGTAAAGACATCATTTTAAACAGGGCTTCCCTACCTAAGAGAGAAAGGGGGAGTGATTTCCAGTTGGCAATGTCCCTTCTGAGCCTATGCAAGGGTGGAAGAAGATTTTGGGCGTATCGGAGTGAGGGGTCAAGGGAAATAAAGATCCCTAAATACTTAAAACCAATAGTGTTAATCTGTATTGGACAGTTCCTCGGGGGGATGGGTGGGTCCCCCCTGAGGACATACAAAAGGGACTTCCTCCAGTTGACAGTAAAGCCAGAAAATCTGCAGAATATTGCCAGAAAAACTAGAACCACTATCAGGGATTTCCTAGGGGAGGCCAGGTAGAGTAGAATATCGTCCGCATAGAGTGAGATGCGGTCTTCCCAATCAGGGGACCATCTCAATCCTCGTATCTTTGGGTCTCTACGGATCCAAGCCGCAAGAGGTTCTAGGGCAAGGGCAAAAAGGAGAGGCGAAAGTGGGCATCCCTGACGGGTTCCCCATCTAAGTTGAAACGTGGCTGACAGTTTATTGTTGACCACAACCTGAGCCAAAGGCTCACTGTACAAGAGACGTATCCACTGGATGTATTTGGGGCCGAAACCCATCTTAGCCAACACTGCCCAAAGGTAGGGCCATTCTATAGTATCGAACGCCATGGTCGCGTCCAAGGACACGATCACAGCTGGCTCTTGAATGGTAGGCACACTACTCACCCCTCTGTGAACTCTGCGCAAGTTCAAGGCCGTGTTCCTGTGGGGCATAAAGCCGGATTGATCCGGGTGGACCCGAGTACTGATTATTTTAACCAGGCGAGTAGCCAAGAGTTTGGCCAAAATATTGGGTTCAGCATTGAGGGGGGAAATGAATCTGTACGAGGCACAGTCAGTCTTGGATTTGCCTTCCTTGTGTATTGTAACTATGGTGGCAATCCTCTGCTCCCTGGGCGGCGTCCCACCCTCCCTGGATTCCTCAAACATAGATTTCAAATATGGCGCCAATTTATCGGGTCAAAGTTTGTATACCTCGATGGGAAGTCCATTGGGACCGAGAGCCTTCCCCGAGTTCAAGGATCGGATTCCTTGCGCTATCTCATCCGTCGTCAAGTCACTGTCCATATACTTACGATCTTCTAAGGAGAGCTGGGGGAGCCTAATGTCTTGTAGTAATTCCAGAGAGTCCTCTTCGGTGTGTGAGGTTACGGTTGTGTAAACAGTACAGAAATGGTTAGAGAATCTATCTACTATTTCCTGCGGCTCGGTAAGAGAGGTGTCTCCATCCACTTTAAGTTCCGGAACCAGCCTGCTCGCCCATTCCTTTTTGTCGAGCCACGCTATAAGTTTCCCTGCTTTGTCTCCCAGGTCGTAGATCCTGCCCAATCGCTCCCTGCCTAGTGCTTTGGCTCTATCCGTCACTAAAGCCTTATAGTCGTGTTGCTTCAGGCTCAGCAAATGGAGCTTATCTGGCGTCACTCCAGATTCTAGGTCGCCCTCTAACCTGTGAATTTCGACCTCAATGTCTAAGTCTTCTTTGTGTTTATCTTTTTTTATTCCAGAAATCAAAGACAAGGCCTGACCCCGAATTACAGTCTTAAATGCTTCCCATAATGACTGGGACGAGGACACGGATCCCTCATTGTCCAAAAAGTAGTTGTCCATGGTTTTAACGAGGTCTTTGCGGATTTTCGGATCTCTGAGGTACCACGGATTAATGGGGGCTAGCCTTCCCACTGTGGTCTGATTGAGGACAATATGTATCCATACCGGCGAGTGATCAGAGATGCCCCTGGCTAAGTGCTTGACTTCGTGTATGTGGGTGACGTGTGCTGCGGGGACTAGGCAGTAATCTAAGCGGGAGAGACTATGGTGAGCCCCGGAATGAAAGGTGTGCTGTATCTGATCTGGATGATATGTTCTCCACCCATCCACTAACCCCATGGCATCGAGAAAATCGGGCAGCCAGCGAGAAGAAGTCCCCACCTCCCGCGGGGGATATCGGTCTAGTGTGCCCGAGACCACTGCATTAAAGTCGCCCCCGAGGATTAATAGGCCATCTGGAATGGTGAGTAGGACAGAGCCCAGGTCCGCAAAGGTGGTATTCTGTAATCCTGGTGGTACGTATATGGACATAAGTGTGATGGGGCGCCCCTCCCAAGTGCCCGACACCCCAATGTATCTGCCCCGATCATCCGTCCACGTGGAGCTCACAGCAAGGGGGAATTAATTCTTCATCATGATACCCACGCCCCGCGAACCGGAAGTAAATCCAGCATGCACCACCATTTTATACCCCCACCTGTGCATCGCCTTACATGAATTTCCAATCAGGTGTGTCTCCTGTAATAGGACAATATCTGGGGCTTGCCGTTTAATGTATTGGAGCACCACACTACGTTTAATCTTGTCCCCAAGGCCGTTGACATTCCAATTCAATATCTTAACATTTTTGTCTCCCTGTGTACCCATTGGTTAGTGCAAAGACCTCAGCATCCTCTGGTATAAAATCAAATTCAAGTACCGATGTAAAAACCTTAACAACATATGAACATGAACCCCCAGCCCAACAACCCCCCGCCCTGCTGCCCTGCACTCTGGGCGTAGAACTGCCCATGTAAAACTCTGCAGAGTGCCTGTCGCCCTGTATCTGAACTAAAAGTAGAAAGCGTAGGGACGTGACATACCGTTTTCCTGCCCCCCACCCCCACATAATAACTATAAAGTTCCCTAAGAGAGTCACGCACCACAGTTCTGGGTGACGGCCATTAGAAGGGGGCGACCCCTTAGGTGATCGGCCACCACGCTGCCCGTTACCTGTCTCGGCCCACCACAGGGATGCGTCCGTTCAGTGGAGTCACGGTGTCGATCCTGGCCCCGTCAGCCATGAGGCTGGGAGGCAGCGTCTACTCCAGCACTGCGATCACGTGTGGCACGGTCCGTGTGGAGTTCAAGCCAGTCAGCAGCTTCCTACGGTTGTTCGAAGAACCAAGTTCTTCCCTCTGCCTCCACACGAAGACGTGCTGGGAATAACATGGAGTACTTGAGTCCTCTTTCTCTTAGCGTATGTTTCACAGGAATGAATGACCGTCTCTGCCTCTGCACTCATTGTGCAAAGTCCGGAAAGAAAGAGATGTCTGCATTCTCATAGCGGAGGGCGGCCCCCGTCCTAGCGTTTTGGAGGATTACATCCCTGTCCCGGAAGTTTAGCGCTCTCGCCAGTATCGGGCGCGGAGGAGCCCCCGGCTTGGGGCGACCTCCGGGGACCCTGTGTGCCCTCTCGATGACGAAGAACTTGCTGAGACCCTTGGGCTGTAGGTGCTGCAGGATAAGGTCCTCTACGAAGAGGTCCGGGGACTGCCCCTCGGCCTTTTCCGGTACCCTAAGATACGTAGGTTATTGCGACGTAGGCGTCCTTCATAATCATCCAGTTTGAGTTCGGCAAATTTTCGAAAAGATCGCATGTCCTGAATTTCCCCTTGGAGCTGGGCAACATGTCCCACCATGCTAGAGGTGGTAATTTCCACCTTTTTGACTTTTTCGTTAAGCTTGGTGAGGTCGGCTCGGATCACGTTGACGTCAATAGCAATGGTGTCCATTTTATGTTCCAAGGAGGTCTTAACGCTGGTTATTGCGTCCATAACATCTTTAAGTGACAGCTCTTGGTCTTCTCCTCCTTGATTACTAGTAGAGCTACCCCTATATTGACGGCTCTGGAGCATGTCTTTAGGGAGGGTATAGCGGTCCAGTCTGTTTGATTGCACCGTCTTGGGCCCCTTCGCACCCGCTGATTTGCCCTTCTCCATTACTGCCTAAAATTGACTTCAAGGCCTCCTGATTCGTTTGCCCCTGACTCCGGCCACAGCCACAATTCAATCCAGGGCAATGTCGGACCCCACCTCCCAGCCCCCAGACACCAGGGGAACCAAGGCAGAGAAGCGAGGAGGGACGCTATCACCACAGCGCGGGCAACCGGCGTTTAATCTTTCCCATGGCATGCAGTCCAGGTGATGGAATCCGGCCATACACAACCCAGCGGAACCCGGCCCACCACCAACTGAAGCGCAGATGTTCTACAGGATATGCGAGCCTTTATCCAGTTATCCACGGAGCCCCAGTCTCTACACGAAGGGTCCACAAAAGTCAGGCTCAGTGTGCGGCTCCCGCCGCTCTCCGCGTCGCTTCTACGCCCTCGGAAAGATGGGGGAGGGGCGGGCCTCGCGCTCCCAGCCGGTCACCCGCGAGGCAGGGTAGGATAGTACTAAGTGTGATGGACACCGGGGGGGAGGGTCCCGCAACTCCGCTCACCACCTTTGGGGCCCCCCGCCGCCTCACCTCACTCCCGGTGTGCTGTGCAGAACGGAGAAAGGCCGAAGTCGGTCGCGCCTCTCAATCCAACTTCCGACCCGGGTGGTGCACATGGGTTGCACCGGGTCTCCCGCGTCGTCCTCAGCAAGTCACCGGGCTCCACAATACCTCAGGAGCTCTCCGCGGGCATGGGCTACGATCCGGATGGTCCCGGAGCGCGAGCAGCTCTCAGTGCGCAAGGGCAGCAGAGGCCGGATCCGCAGGGCTCCGCAGCGGCCGGACACAGCAACTGAGTCCCCGGCTTCGCCGTCTCCGTAGGCCATCTCTTTGCGGGACTTGTAGATGCCGGTACAGGTGGATTTCAGCGGCAGGAGGCGGCGCAAGACGTCCCGCCTGCCTCCCGGTGCGTTTCCCAACCTCGGGGAACCGGATTCGTATAGCGGATCGACGTGGGGAGAACAGATATTACGGAGCTAGTGGTTTAGGCAGCCATCTCGCTCCGGGTCTTGGCCACGCCCCCCAATTGCACTTCTTATGTTAAGCATCTGAAGGTTGGAAAGAGGACCACAGACTGGCAGAAAAAGTGAATACTCAGTGGAAATTACTACCAATCGCCATCGAACTGTCCTACCTAAATTTAAGGAAAAGGTCATTAGCTATGCTTGTAAACTACCATTTTGTTTCATTCTGATTCTAAATTTCCGGTTCTATCTTGTTGATTTAGCTTTTTTCCTGTGTATCATTCTGGAAACGGCCTCTGTCCAAAACTTTTTTATAAAAATGTTATTAACCTGAAGATTCAGGTCAAGTGACTTTTCATTATGCACAAATGTTTTTACCAAACAACTTACCCTTGTCTGCAGGAAAAACCATAAGTGCTGAAGCCACCATATAATTGTTTGTCAATCAATGTGGGGGTATTAAAGGAATTAAAGGAAGGCGTCAAATTGAGTTTGGGGTGGGCAATGAAAAATTCAGTGTTTGGGATCATAATCTCCGAAATCCAACCCATGTCCAATTTAGGGCAAGACAAGCTTCCAGTAAATTTGGACCACTGGTGAAAACCCATACGTTTTCAGGTGTTGCGCAATGCTTGTCGTGATCCTCCAGTACAGTGTCTAGAGATGTTTCATCATAGAGGTGGCATTTAAAGGTAACCATTCATTCATCAATATTTCTTGTTAGATTTTGAGCTGTGCATTTAAACCTCCTTATCGCTCTCCATGTTAATGATTTCTTTCAGGATTAAGAGCACAACACTTTTTCTGTGAGTGGGCGTGATTTACAACTAGCCTAGGTGTGACTCACTGCTGATATTTCAGGAGTGAGAGGCACTTAAACCGGAAAAAAGCCTTGTGAGTCAGACCCAACCAACATTCATAGATAAGCTGTTTCGCAGAAATGACTCTACTTTTATTTCCAATCTAGTAGCAAGATCCCTATTGTTAGCAAATTGGAAGTCAGATGTAATTCCCACAGACTCCCAATGGATTCAGAAGATGCATAGAGTATACCCCGAGAAGTTATATATGCAAAAGAGTGGGCTCTACAGCTAAAGTAAGCAGGATATGGAAAAATTGGGAGTCGAATGAATAAACTCTCAATAGTTTCATGAGGAACTGCGCTATGATTAGCGGATATGCGATGTGTGAGCTAACACATTTGATTTATGTTGGAGATGTCAATGATGATATTTATGTTCTATGTCTTTGCACTTTAAAGAGATATAAGCATGCCAAGTGATCTTGATTTGTGTAAAAATAGAATGTGGGACGGGTTGGGGATACATTTTTCGAATATTGTTTTATAGACAAAAAAATTGGGGGCCATGGATACAACAAGGAATTTAGGATTTATCTTGACTATCTGTCATTCGAACAATGAAATGTGAATTTTTGGAAATGTGTGCTTTCTGTGCTGTTACATTGTCATATAAAAAAAAACTCTATTTTGTCAACACTCTTGCTCTAGAGGCAAGAATAGTCTTTCGTACATCAATGTCATAAGGACTTAAGAACACATCAAGCACTTACACCTTATGTCAATTCTGATTTGACAAAGAATAACAAAACTTAATGAATAGGTGCAGCTTATAGCTTAGGATTGTATGTTGGATGAAGCGTGATAACAAAGATGATAAAGCTTTACCTTCTGAATCATTATTTGCCCAGGAACTGCAATGTAGGAGGCGGCAGTGGTGTGATGATGGAACAGTAATCCATTTTGCATGGCCCAACTCACAGTCCAGGTTCTAAATAGATACATGCTAACCACATGATTTTTAAATTCCAGCGCTATAGATTATGCCCCTAGCCTATTTAAAGATGGCCGTAAATCAGCCAATGTCACCCCCAGCCTCAATCTACTGATACCAGGGGCAGTGACTTTGGCAGTGAAGGAATACTGCAGCAACATGAGTTAATCCCTCAGGGTCTCTGGTAAATGTTGACCTAAAAGGGGAAATCAGGAAAACCACTCCTGATTCTGGTGGTTGTTCCCCATTTCTCCCTGAGGGTCGGTTAGAGCGCCTGGGTGAAAAATAACAGACCCCCTTTGTTGCTGGCCTCTTTGAAATTACAAAGGCAGGTGTATTCCAACCCTGAGCACATAGATTCCTGTTTCTACCCTAAATGGTGACATTGTACAACACTGCTAACAGCAGGCCAATCACTTCTGGAGGCCGATAATTTACCCAAAATGAAGACTTTGACAGGCAGAATGAGAAAGAAATACTCAGGCCCGGGTTCATACCGAGGTCCTGGGCCTTTTCACCTCAAGAGTAGGAGGAGGTGGATGAGTAGCTCCTCTGTGAATTACATCATCGTTGAAGGTGCCGGTGTGGTAGCTGGTATCAGGCCAGGTATGGTCTTATGAAATGAATTTCAGGAACAGCAGGTTGGGTGCAAAAGTAAGGCAGGCCCACACACTCGCCATGGTGGAAGGGAACACAGCACCTCGCTTCTGACTATTTCTCCACACCCACAACATAGACAGGCAAGAAAGGTCTTCTTGGATTCTGTTTTTTGCCTATGCAGCTTGGTTGTCTCTAATACACTGGCGTAGCAAGGGGGGGTGGAGGGGGCGGCGGCTAAAATAATCGCCAGCACCCCCCCCTCGCACTCTTCAGCGCGCGGCGGTGGCAAAAGGCAGGGACCGCTCTAATAGCTGCACTGGCCCTTTATGTAAGGTAGTATGCGCTGCCCTTAGTAAAGACGCTTGACTCCCTTTCTCACAACATGAAAAGAAAATCATACCTCTTCAACTTCGACGTGACTCTAGAAGGGGAAAGCACCACACCTCCTCTTGAGAAGGTATCATTTTCCCACTTCCCACTAATTCTGAACAGAGAGTAAAGAGAAGAGCATGTGTCCCCTTTCTGACTAATTATTAGGTCATTGTGCCCTTTGTAAGAGAGGGTTTACACTAGAAATATGCAGACCTGCCACATCAAGTGACAGGTGCAACTGCTGCCTTACCCACACCCTACAAAAACAGAGCCATTGTCTTGGTCGCACCACCAAAGAAGATAACCTCTTAACAGGTGCCTTCTTTTTACCACACACAAATATACACACTAATCAATTGGTTAGTCTCTCGAAAGTTGCTCGCTAGTTCGAAATATGGAGATGTTGGGGCTATCTCAGATAATCTGACACAATAGAGATAAAGCGCCTACACAGGATCAGGGACGGTGTTGTCCGCAAGAATAGAAAAGGGAATGTGCTCCTAAAGATAATATTCAAAACAGCATTTCAAATAGCAATCAATTAATAAGCATTGCAACTCAAAAAGGCTCGAGATCAGTAAGTTACAAACCATATACATTTATTATAAATATTAAAGTGAACTTCAGAAGGCAACAATATAGCTAGTTTCAAAATCAGTCTAAATGCCTAATAATCGGTCATAGGGAATTGAGAATAAGGCTCATAAATCATTTCGCATAAAGGCTGTCAGCATTTAAATAGATGCAGCATGAGCAAAAAATCCAGAATATGCAGCTAATCATTAAGACATCGGGCAGCATCCCTAGAGGTTCAGAGAAAGGGCACACAAGGCCTCAAATGCATGGCTTTTTATAGACAAATTCATAATGGAACCCAATGGAAATCACAGCATAAGGTGAACAAATGTATCACATGTTAGCGAATCACAATACAACATCATACAATACCACCATCATAGCATGATTCCTCTGAATAAATATTAATAAACTCAACTAAGACCCAATATCGCCAGAAACAACAGTACACATCTGGTTACATAAACAATGAAAGTCGATTGAATGAATGAATACACAGGAGGCAGGAAGAGACCTTGGGTTAAAACAAATTAAAACAAAAGAATGTCCTCTGAGGTTGTCTAAGAACAGCTTGTCGTCACAAAGCTATTCTGAAATATAATTGAGGCCTAGTTTGGCCTATGCCCAGAAAACATAGTTCTGTACATTGCAGCATTGTCATTTCAAATGCAACATGCTTATGTTAATAATCAAATATGATTTTAACCAACAATAACTTCAACAGAGAGAGTAAAGCAGCCCGACTGCTGAACGTGAAGAATAGGAAGAAATAAAAGCACAGCAAAAGCACACATTAGAAGTTATTAGAGATGGAATTGGCAGTACAGGTGGGTGCCTTGGCAAATGGGAAAGAATATTGCTGAAGGAGAGCTCAAAATGTGAAAACAGGGGTCGTATAGAGCCACCAAGATTGTTATGGAATGTAAACAAATAAGTAGATTATAACAAATTGCTATGGCTGGCGGAAGTGACACCACATACCCATTGACCATCAATATCATCATAGAATTCACTTCATGACTCACTGTAAATATAGAGGGCTCAGAGAGGCTCTTCACTTTCTGTATTCTGTGCTGCCTTCCTGACCTCTGCAATGGCTGTGATAAGAAAAGCAAAGGCCCTGCCGGGGGCAGCAGCTACTACTTTTGACAACACCAAATTGGCATCCATGGGTGTAAGCATAGAAATAGCTGAGGAAGTTGGCTACTTGGGGATATATTCTACTAAAAGCAATACACCAGCAGCTGCATATAAGCTATGCAATGTTATGCTATTCTTTGTTATGAATATTTCTCAGGTGCCGAACTTGCACATGATGCCCTTATGGTTACATTCCTGTATGGAGCTTTCAAACCTCTTTAATCCTTGGTAAAGGGCATACTTCAGGAAACAAAGTTGAACATCAGGGAAAGAGTGGATGATGGGTACCAATGATCCCGGAGTGATAAGTCACCCAACTTTAAAGGATGCCAGATTACAAAAAATAGGGTTAATTGAGTCTACAGGAAAGTTCATCCTGCTACTATTCCTTCTTCCCAAAGGGAAGACACCCATGGAGTCAATATGAAGTCTCTCCATGTAGGGAAGTTTAAGGAGTTCCAAAGCACAGGAAGAGAAAGAGACCAGTGATTTCTGATTTCCCTTCCTGTCATTTGAAATATAGTACAAAATATTTATAGGGAGACTGGAAGGGAAGGAGGTGAAGTTGGAAGTGGTGCATCCAATTCGATCAATTTCTGACACTGACCTATTCCATGTTTTCTAGTTCCTGGTAGCTTCATCAATTGGTGGACAAGAAGGCACATGAACAAAGACTATCTTCTAGCAACATTGAATATTGATGGGTTTCGCCTTCGTCACAGTAAGGCACACTTGTTCTTCCCTTGTCCCTCACTCCGCATCCACTTCTCACTCCCTTTCCACTTCCATTGACTTTTTTGTATGTCTCCTGATATCTGTATATATATTCAGCAGACTATGTGAACATGTCCTCGCTGTTCGTGAGATATCAGGCATTTATGCTACCTACAGCTTGTTGTGTGGGTTCAAGTTATTTGTTTCATTCTGCCCCTTCCCCATTTTCTCCCCTGTTTCATAGGAGTATCAAAAAACTATCACTTACGTTTGTCCTATGTAATGGGTAAGGGCTTAGTGGGGAACTGCTTTTGGCTTTTAACCTTCAGTGAACCTGACAGGTAGTGAAACCTGAATCAGTTTTACCAATCACATTGTCTTAGGCATACTTTTATAGATGTTTTTAGCCTTTGGCAAAGGGGCCAACTGGGATACGGAATACATTTTTACCACAGTTTTGTAGTAAAATACCTGTTGAAAGTTGCATCTCGGAATACCATATACAAAAATATCATATGACATAAATATTCTGTCCTAAATATCGTTTACAAATATGTCCTCCTTTAGGATGTAGAATTTCTATTATCACCCCAATGGGTAAAATTTATGTAGATGATGTTTAGGACACAATATTTCTGTCAGACCATATTCTATCATCAATATTCCGGTACCACATCTTGCCATTGTATTTCGTGGCATTTCAACGTCTGCCATTTCTTCATGGAAGAATGAATTTCCATTTTATGGCCATTTATTTGGCTCCATCTCCTCATTCTGTTTCCTAATGTCTTACGCGTTTTCGTAAAATATTTTATTTTCAAATCATGTAAAGTTTCATTGCATTACCCTTTTTACTAACCCTAACTGTAACTCTTACTTCTAATATTTTTTTGTGTCGTTGTTTAGGTTAATTTAATACATTCTTATACTTTTCTCCCTCTTGCTAACTGTAAAACCATGTCTTACCTACAAATAAAGATATTTTTTTTAAAGGGAAGATAATGTCTTAGTAGGCAGGAGTCAGGTAGCCAACTCACGTAAACAAACAGGTTTATTGTAAAAGGTAGGTTATGAGTTACTTAGTGAACAGCCCCCTGGAGCTCATCCCACAGTGACACCCCAACATTCCATGACCAAAGAAGGAAAGACATGACAAAAGCTGCAGATTATAATACAATTCATGTTTATTGAAATGTAATACAATTTTTATTTGTTGATTATTTTGGATTTTAATTATGTGTTTATTTAAATGGACACATATTAGTTTACATGTAATTTAACACCCATAAATAACGATATTGGTATACTGGGAGACTCACACGGTTACCTCTTTCTTCCTAAGTTCTTTACTTTTAAAGAAAGACTTTTAATCCTCTAAGTCTTTTATTAATTAAATTATTATTTAAAGTAACTAAATTAAATAGTTTTCTTTGCATACATTTAAAGACAACTGCCCCTTCTTTATGTTGTATTGATTTTCTTAAAAACACCTGAACAATCACACTTCAAAATAGTCCCACTATTCCATCCAATGAATCATATTTGTTTAAAAATATATTTGCCTATATATATATCATAAGTGTATTCATTCCCTAAATTAAGAACAATGAGATGATTGGAGATAAAATGTTACACAACGAAGATATCCCCAACAGGAAATAATATGACAAGCGAAATGTTTGTAAGCCGGTGGTATATTCCTATAAACATCAGTAGTGATGTGATTCATACTTCTGCAATCACTTATTGTGTAGGAAACATGCTTGCAAGTCAGTGGGAACTGGCTGTTGCCAAGCTTTGCAAGTTTGGAGTTTACCGTGGTGGAGCACAATAAGCCTCTACCTTTTTAAGCAACGCAATAGGTTCTCAATCCTTATCTTAAAAATATTCAGTAAATGGTTCAATGTCCTGCCATTCAACAAAGTACACAATATCAAATAGGCAGGACACTGCTTTACACATCTGAGCTAGGACTCGTGTTTAATAGTGTATATATACAGTATACCAGAGAGAAAATTGGCACAAGTGTAAATTTACGCTTATACAAAATTTAAATTGTGCAAATGCAGTGTAAATTATGAATGGCATGTCTGTGTTTTTATGAATGTTGAATATGGGCGTGGTATAGCTCCATGTCAGACATTCCTTCTTCACAAGTGGCCGTCACTGGATACTAACATATCACTAATGCACCTATGCTAAAATATAGCTGTGGCAAACAGTGTACTGGAGATTGTTTTAGCACTGGTCACAATGCTTCATGTTCATTCATATGTGACAGGCCCTTGTGAGCTTTTTTCACAGTGGAAATGTGATGATACCTTGATACCACCATTTTATCACCCCTTGGAAATATGTCAACATAAATATTTGATACACATATGCATCAGACATCCTTAGGACTTTCCATATAATGTCCATATGTGGGAATTTGCTGCTCACACTTTAGGAACTGAGACATACTGTGACCAGCAGGAGACCCTTCCTGAACCTTACAGTGCTGGAAGGCCAGAGTATGTGCAGTACAGCACCGTGCCAAACTGCACAGTGAAGACCGACTGTTCCCCTGCCACTCAGGCAGCAGACATCTCAGGTGTGAGTCAGAATTCTGCATGCTGCTCTACCAGGACAAACCAGCAGCCACTATTTATAATAATAAGGATTCTTTATACAGTAATTCAAACTGGTGCTACTATTATCCATGTAATGGTTCTACTTCCAACTCTGAAAGGGTAGATGGAAGAGTTGACTAATACTGTACTCTAGCATGTGACAAGCAGATCACAACAGAAACTAGCAGCCAGACACATTGTTTCTGTGTGTGTATCAGGCACTCTATGAGGATTCAGAGGAAACGGTGCAAGGGACACATCCCTTGTGCACCATAACATTAGATCTAAAAGCTGCCAGGCTTAAAGTTTAGGGTGCTGATTCCCAAAAGCAAATCTGAGGACAGGAACTGGTACCTTAAGAGTACCGTTTTACGTACACTTACATGCCTTGGTGACTCTCCACTAAACTTTCAACTTCGTATTAGCAAAAGTGCAAAGTGGGCATAGGCATTTGTATTAAATCATATACGAATATAGCTTGACTAGTCCAATTTTTTTAGAATTTTAGATGTTTTGGGTCCAATTCACAAAGGCTTATAAGAGAACGTAAAATAGTACTACAGGGGTACTACGTTACACATTCTAAAATGCCTTGGTGAATTGGGCCATTTGAATTTTACTACTGGGTGTATCAAAAGTGAAAATATAAATAGCTTCTATTACATACAAGGTAACTAAGGTAAATTACATTTGGAGCTCACGAGTCTATTAGCACTGGAAGCATTTTATGGGCCGGGAATTCAACAATAAAGAAGAACTGTAGTGCAAATTATTTCAGCAATAGTGTGCAAAGTTGACAACCCCCTGAAGTTGAACTTTTGTGAAGTTGAAAGTGTGTTAACTTTGCCTGCTATGAATGTGTCCTATAAAACAAATGTTTTCAGACATTTTTCATGAAAAACTAGCATTTGCATTTTCATTTTTTTGTGTGCAATATTTCAACAGTAAGTGACCATGATTGATCATGAAATATTACAGGTCTTTAACAGAGTTTACAATCAGGGCATAAGCGTATGAGGGTCACTTTGGTTGCTCCTTTGACTCATTTTGACTTCTTGTTGTTTCTAGAGTGGACGGAACACTTTTGTTCCTTTTCCTCTTTCTATTTTATCTCATGTTGAAGCTTTGAGGTAACAGCAGTTTTTGGTTTACTTATTTTCCTTTTACGGTGTGTACACATTCACCGAGGGCGTTACCCGGCACCCACGTGTATTTTCAGCATAATCGTGTACTGCTTGATGACACTTATGGTGACGATCCTGTTGCTTTTTTTCACTGCGTTCCTTTCACTTCTGTTCTTTTTCTTTAACTCTTTTTAATTTTGTAACTGTTAAAGACCTGTAATATTTCATGATCAATCATGGTCACTTACTGTTGAAAGACCAATGTTTCCCTTATGTTCGTACTGAGATGACATTAGATTCTTCGTAAATTAATTCTTTACACAATGTTCATTCTATCGTAGATTTCCCCTGAAGAAGGGCAGAATATAATGCCCGAAATGCATTGGGATTCTTTTATTTCAACGAGAAGCTTGCTACTATTTTGTTCATATCACTGATTTCCAAAGGAGACGCACTCAAGATTGCTCAATAAAAGAAGGATTTTCTGAGCAACTCATCACTCTTTGTGACACTCTTTATGGAATAATCTTATTGTATTTTTTTGGTTAAAAAGTTACGTATTTGTGTACTTCTGTTAACCTGTTTACGCACAGAATAATATAACACACTCTCTTTTGAGAGCATCTAGTGTAGTGCACTTGGAGGCTATGACCTTAGGCCTAGCACACTAACACTTTTAGAAAGTTGGCATTTTCCTGCGTTAGCCACTTAGTGCCTGTAATGTGTACCTGGGTCACATGACTGGGTGTAGCTGGCAGTTGGACTTTGTTTAGTCCTCCGAGATAGCCACACACACAATAGGGAGCTTAGACGTGCCAGGATAGGCCGTCACTGGCAGGATGGCAGGGAGGAGCTGGGCACAGCTGCACTTACATCTCAATAGGCTGTGTCCTGCCTCCACACAAAGGGCAGCATAACCCCTGTGGTTAGTTTGGAGCCAGGACAGGGAAGGGGGATGCCTGGGGACTTCAAATGGAAACCTTTAGAATCTTATCCTCCACTTTAAAGGCACAACTGGGTGTAAATACAGGACTATAGACACCAGCTCTTAAGTTCACTTCTGGACCTGTGGATACTCTGCCAGGAAGAACTGCTGTGCTGTCGAAGGACTGCTACACTGCTCCACTGCTGCCCTACTGAACCTGCCTTGTTGGACTTCTGCCTTTCTGTGCTGACCTGCTGCTTGCTGCCCTCTTGCCTGGGGAGAAGGACTGGACCTGCATCTCTTGAACCCAGAACCTCAGAATGACTCCAAGGGCTATTTGGCTGGCAACCTGACTTGAGCCTCAGGGACAGAAGGCTCCAAGAACCTTGTTCCTACACTTAGACTCCGCATTGCAGATCGCAGACATCCCCGACTCCATTTTTCACATCGCAAACCCTTTTCGACAGGATCTTGAATGACGACACAGCAGGACCTTGCACTGCAGCCTCACCGCATCTCAGAACCAATGCATTGCTTTGGCTGCATGATATATCTTCTATGCGGAACCTCGCACCACTTTGCAAACCAGGATTTAAGGTACTTTGTTCAGCGGGCCTAACTGGGTACCTCTAGCTTGTTCATGCTCCATCCAGTCGGCCTGAACTTGTGACTTTGTCCCGGTCTGGCGTGAGCAGATATCCACAGTTGGCATTTTATGTCTTTTGGAGCTATTTTTCTAAAAGCTTTAAAACTGAATATCTCCGGTCTACTGACTGAATTATTGTCATTTTGGTCTTTTTTTATTTATTAAATATTACTCTATATATCTAACTCTGTTGTGGGCTACTTTTGAGGTGTGTTTTCAATGTGTTACTCTTTGAAGTGTTTCACAAATACTTTACACATTGCCTCTGAGTTAAGCCGGATGACTCTGGGCCAATCTACCTCAGGGTTGAGCACAGGTTAATTTAGGGTTTGCTTGTGACTTCACACCGAGAGGAATTGTGGCTGCTGCTTGAGAAGGGTCTTGCCCTCCTCAACAAGTAACCCACTTTCTCACACCTGACAACATGGAGAAGCGGAAGCTGCGGAAGAGGAGGATAAAACCAAACCATCTACTGCTTCTGGAGGTTCAGCACTGGATAGTTTCTTGGCCAGAACAGTTGGGGTGATCATTAAAGAGTTCAATTTATCTGAAAGACTGTTGTCCCTTGATCAACGCGATTTATTAGCTGTTTCCCCATCCATCACACCCCGAACCCCATGATAAACAAGACATCCAAAGTTTTGTAACATAGGACGACTCCCTTAGGAGGGTTGTGAATTCTGTACAGGCAATTACTGACCAATGCGCATCAGGTATGGATATTCTCGTTGAATTGTCCTTATGTCTTTCCTGTAGTGGAGATAAAGTTATATGTATTACAATGTGCATGTATTAGGGAGATAACAGTGTCGCACAATTAGTGTGATGCTATGGGATTTGACTACCTGTAAAAGATCCCTCTAACTCTTATATCTGTTGGTATCAGTAAGCAGAGTCAGTGGTATATATCTATAGGGAAGAGTAGTTTATTAGGTGCTTTCTACTTATACCAACAAGACAGAGTAATCAAGGATGTATATGGTATAACTAACATAAGTGATGAATCCAATCAAGCCCCAACTTGTTCATATACAATAAAACTAGGAAAAAAACAAAAAACATATTCTCCCGAAAATGGATAAGGATAGGAAAATAAAAATATAAACAAAAATGTGCAGGGCTAAAGTACAAAGAAAATAACTCAGCCCCTTAGGTTATCCGTAGACTAATTTTATATTTATCTTTCTTATAGCCGTCAAGCAATGTCAGCAAGGGAGCAGAATCTCCATGCACAGTAGAGACTATATCAAATAAGTATTTTACGTAAATCATGAAAATCAAAATAAATGTTACTGCCTTGAAGAGGGTGGAATTCTTTGTGAGTAATTAAATTCTTTTCTCTTATCTTTCAGGTAACCTCGTGAAGGCCCCCGTGGCGTCAGACTAACAGCGTAAGTCAGGAAACATCGTGAAGGCCCCCGCAATGCCGGACGCACAGCAGAAGTCAGGAAGTGGTGCTTGAAGAGAGAACGCCGACGACGTGTCAAGAGCAACGAGAACACCCCCGTGGTGCCAGTCAACAACAGCGGTCAGGAATAGGAGACCGACGAACGTCATAGCAACCCGGAAGGAATTTAGGTAAGTGGAGAGGGGCAGGACGGATGACCCGCACGCGTCGACTAGAACACAAAGCGCTCTTCTGTCCTGTTCAACCTCTTTTGTTTCTGTCTTGCTCCACCCCTGGCACACACGCGATCGGGAGCAGAGCAAGCCAGACAGGCATCGCTGGAACCTCTAAGTATCCAAACAAGTCCAAAGAATGCAGCACACATAGAAAGAGGAAAAATTAGGAGGAATAAAGATATTTCTCCTCGTTGTGACTCCCTAACGCCTCCCCTGGGGAGGTGTAGGTTTTTGGCGCTGCCTCAGACTTACGATATCTCGTAAATCTGTGGCAGTGTCTGAAAGCCATGGATGTTGCTGGGAACGCCCCCAGCAACACCCATGGAACGCCCCTTTCACAAGTGAAAGGGGCACATATTTAGAAGGCCAGGAAAAGCCATGTAACGTGGCTTTACGTGGCCTTATAAATATGCCAGTGGCACATTGCGCCACCGGAACGTCAATAAAGTGATGTTCCAGCGGCACAATAGTGTCGGTAGGGCCTCATAAATGAGGCCCAGAATGTGGGACGGGTGGGGAGACAATTTTCTAATATTGCTTTATAGACAAAAAAGGAGGGCGATATATACAACAATGAATTTAGGATTTATTTTGACTATCTGTCATTGGAACAATGAAATGCAAATTATATGATATGTGTGCTTTCTGTGCTGTTACATTGTCAAAAAAATAAAAATAAATTATTTTGTCAACACTCTTGCTCTGGAGGCAAGAATAGGCTTTCGTACATTGATATCAAGTGACAGGTGCCAGTACTGCCTTACCCACACCCTACAAAAACAGAGCGATTGTCTTGGTTACACCACCAAAGACGATAACCTCTTAACGGGTGCCATTTTACAGCACACAAATATACACACTAATCATTTGTTTAGTCTGTCAGCTCGCACAAAAAGGGCTAGCTAGCACGAAATATGGAGGGAGATGTTGGTGCTATTTCAGATAATCTGGTATAATGAAGATAAAGCAAATATGCTGGATCTGGAATGGTGTTGTCCTCAAGTATAGATAATGCAACAGCATTTCAAATACCAATCAATTACTATGCATTGCAACTCAAAAAGGCTTAAGATCAGTAAATTAGAAACCATATAGGTTTATTATAATTATTAAAGTGCAATACTGAAGGCAAAAATATAGTTAATCTCAAAATCAGTCAAAATGCCTAATAATTGGTCATAGCGAATTTCCATAAGGCTCAGAAATCCTTTTCCATAAAGGCTGGCAGTATTTACATAGAGGCAGCAAGAGCAAACATTCCATAATATGCAGCAAATCAATAAGAAATCAGACAGCATCCCTAGAGGTTCAGAGAAAGGGCACACAGAGCCTCACATGCATGGATTTTTATAGACAAATTCATAATGGAAACCAATGGAAATCACACAGTCAGCATAAGGTGAGCAAATGTATCACATGTTGGCAAATCACAATACAGAAGTAATACAACGTCATATAACAGAACCACCCTAGCACTATTCCTCTGAATAAATATTAATAAACTCAACTCTGACCCAATATCATCAGAAACAACAGTACACATCTGGTTACATAAACAATGAAAGTCACATAAATGAATTAATCCACAGGAGGCAGGAAGAGACCTTGGAGTAAAACAGATTAACAAAAGAACTCCCTCTGAGGTTGTCTAAGAACAGGGTGCCATCACAAAGCTATTCTGAAATCCAGTAGGAAGTCAAGGCCTAGTTTGGCCTATGCCAAGAAAACATAGTTCTGCAAATTGCAGCATTGTCATTTCAAATGCAACTAGCTTATCTTATTAAGCAAATTCAATTTTAACCAAAAATAACTTCAACAGAGAGAGTAAAACAGCCCAATGTAAAGAATGGGAAGAAATAAAAGCACAGCAAAAGCACTCATTAGAAGTTATTAGAGATGCAATTGGCAGTACAGGTGCTTTGGCAAATGGGAAAGAATATTGCTTAAGGGGAGCTCAAAATGTGAAAACAACAGGGGACGGATAGAGCCACCAAGATTGTCATGGAATGTAAACAAATAAGTTGATTAAAAACAATTGCCATGGCTGTCGGAAGTGACACCACATACCCTTTGATCATCAATATCATCATAGAATTCACTTCATGATTCACTTTTCAACACCCAAAGGTATTCGAGTACCTGCTTAGGAAAGAACAAGGAGAGGAATCTACTGCAGATATAGACGGCTCAATGAGGCTCTTCACTTTCTGTATTCTGTGCTGCCTTCCTTACCTCCGAGGCCATGGACAGCAATGGCTGTGACAAGAAAAGCAAAGACCATGCCGGGGGTAGCAGCTACTACTTTTGACAACACCAAATTGACATCCATGGCTGTAAGCATAGAAGTAGCTCAGGAAGTTGGGTACTTGGGGATTTATTCGACTAGAAGCAAAACACCAGCAGCTGCATATCAGCTATGCAATGTTGTGCTATTCTTTGTTATGAATATTTCTTAAGTGCCAAACTTGCACATGATGCCCTTATGGTTACATTCCTGTATGGAGGTATCAAACCTCTTTAATCCTAGGTTTCTTGAGAAGAAAGCAGTACTTCAGGGAAGGAATGGATGATGGGCGCCAGTTATTCTGTAGCAATGTCACCCATCTTTAATGCATGTCAGATTACAAAAAATAGGTGGCAGTGATACTGCAGGAAAATTAATCCTGCTATTATTCCTTCTTCCCAAAAGGAAGTCACCCATGGAGTCAGTATGAAGTTTCTCCATTTAGGGAGGCTTAAGGAGTTTCAAAACACAGGAAGAGAAAGAGGCCATAGGTGCCCCCAAGTGCAAAACGAAAGTGCCCCTGCAGGCCCGCAATGGGCCCCCCAAAGTCAATCCCCGCCAGCCTTTCCATGGCTGTTCCCCCGCCATGGAAAGGCTGGTTGGGATGCAGCATTCTAATGTGGCGGACGGTGCCTGCTAGGCACCGCCACCATTCTAAGGATGCGGGGCGGGCCCGACAGGCAATCGTAACGATTGCCTCTGTCGGGCCCGTGGCGGACGGGCTTTCCGTCTGCCAGGCACACCGCCCGCCATCCTGATCTGGCGGGTGGAAAAAAGCCTTACAATGGCGGTGAACCCGCCACGGAAGCCTGCCGGTGGCGGGTTCACCGCCATCGTAATCACCCCCATAGTACGAAATATTTTTAGGGAGACCGGAAGGGAAGGAGGTGAAGTTGGAAGTGGTGCATCCAATGCGGCCAATTTCTGACACTGACCAGTTCTCTGCTTTCCAGGACCTTGTTGTTTCTTCTAGCAGCATTAAATATTGATGGGTTTCGCCTTCGTCGCAGTAAGACACACTTGGTTTTCCCTTATTGCTTACTCCCCTTCCACTTCTCACTCCCCTTCCATCGACTTTTTTTGTATGTCTGCAGATATCTGTATATATATTTAGCAGACTATGTGAACATTTCCTTACTGTTCGTGAGATTTCAGGCCTTTATGCAAACTACAGTTTGTTGTGTGGGCCCATGTTCTTTGTTTCTTTCTACCCCTTCCCCATTTTCTCCCCTGTTTCATAGGAGTATCAAACACTTACGTTTGTCCTATGCAATGGATAAGGGCTTAGTGGGATTAACACTACCTACAGCTTTTGACCTTCAGTGAATCTGATTGATAGTGAAACCTGAATCAATTTTAACAATCACATTTTCTTAGACAGACTTTCATGGCTGTTTTTAGCCTTTGGCAAAGGGGCCAACTGGGAAACAGAATATATTTTTAACACAATTTTGTGGTAAATTATCCGTTATGATATAAATATTGTGTCCTAAATATCGTTTTCAAAAATATCCTCCTTTAGGATGTAGATTTTCTATTATCACTCTAATGGGTAATATTTTTGTAGATTACTTTTATGACACAATATTTCTGTCAGACAATATTCTAACAACAATATTCTGGTACCACATCTTGCCATTTTATTTCGTGGCATTTCCTCATCTGCCATTTCTTCATGGAAGAATGAATTTCCATATTATGACTATTTATTTGGCTCCATCTCCCCCTTCTGTTTCCTCATACCTAATGTGTTTTTGTAAAATATTTTATTTTCAAATCATGTAAAGTTTCATTGCATTACCTTTTTTTACTAACCCTAACTGTAACTCTTACTTCTTATATTTTTTTGCATCATTGTTGTTTAGATGATTTTAATACATCCTTATACTTTTCTCCCTCTCACTAACTGTAAAACCATGTTTTACTTTAAAATAAATTACATTTTTTAAATGGAAGATAATGTCTTAGTAGGCAGGAGTCAGGTAGCCAGCTCACATTAACAAACAGGTTTATTGTAAAAGGTAGGTTTTGAGTTACTTAGTGAACAGCCCCCTGGAGCTCATCCCACAGTGACACCCCAACATTCCATGACCAAGGCAGGAAAGACATGACAAAAGCTGCAGATTATAACAAAATGAATATTAATTGAAATGTAATGCATTTTTTTTTGTTAATTATTTTTAATTTTAACTATGTGTTTATTTAAGTGGACACATGTCAGTTTTCATGTAATTTAAACATACATAAATACTTTAATGGTATACCGGGAGACTAATTAAGTTGTTTATTAATTAAATTATTATTTAAACTAACTAAATTAAATTGTTTTCTTTACATACCTTGGAGATACCTGCTTCCTCCTTATGTTGTATTGATGTTCATAAAAACACCTGATTAATCACACTTTAAAATAATCCTACTATTCCAACCACTGAATCATATTTTTTTTTAAATATATTTACCTATATATATGATAAATGTATTTATTCCCTAAATTACGAACAATGAGATGATTGAAGATAAAATGTTACACTACGAGGATGTCCCCAACAGGAAATAATATGACAGTGAAATGTTTGTTAGCTGATGGTACATTCCCATTAACTTCAGCAGTGATGTGATTCAGATTTCTGAAATTACTTATTGTGGCTTAAGAATGCTCACAAGTCAGTGGGGGTTGGCTGTCACCAAGCCCTGCATGTTTAGAGTATACCGCGGTGGAGCACAACAAGCCTCTGCCTTTTCAAGCAACACACTAATTCCTCAAACAACCTTATATTAAAAATATTCAGTAAATGGTTCAATGACCTGTCATTCAACAAAGTGCATAATAACAAATAGGCAGGACACTGCTTTACACATGTGAGCTGCAACTTGGAATAATAGTGTTTATATACACTATATCAGAGAGAAAATTGGTACGAGAGTAAATTTACGCTGATACAAAATTTGAATTCTGCCAATGCAGTGTAAATTATGAATGGCATGTCTGTGCAAAAAATGGGGGGTAGAGGCGTGGTATATCCCAATGTCAGAGCATTCCTTCTTCACAGGTGGCCGTCACTGGAAACTGACATATCGCTAATGCACCTATGCCAACATCAAGCTTTGGCAAACAGTATACTGGAGATCGTTTTAGCACTGACCACAATGCTTCATGTTCATTCATATGTGACAGGCCCTTTTGAGCTGTCCCACAGTGGAAATGTGATGATGCCCTGATGCATGAGCACTGGGACCGCCATTTTATCACCATTGAAAATGGGTCAACATAAATATTTGATCCACATACGCATCGACAACCTGAGGACTTTCCAACTAATGTCCATATGTGGGATTTTGCGGCTCATTCTGGAGGAACTGTCAGAACCCCCACAGTAACAGAGTAAAATAAGAAGGAAAACAGTATACTTGCCAAAAAGTAGATATATGAGCGTCTGCAGGAGTTTAGGAAAAAAGTCAGAAACTCTAAGATGGCTGCCGGAAGACCACAATCATCTTTACATTCTAGTGTTGCCACTCTAAATACAGGTTTGGAATGTCTTGTGCGCGCTGGCTCAGAGCAGCGCACTTCTCTAAAGAATTCTACCAAGTCAGGTGAAATCCCTGTGTGCTCTCCGTAAGTCTAGTCAGGGTAGCTGTGTCGCTGTGAGTAACGAAGTATAGTTTGTCGTGTTTGTTGTTTTTTCTTTGCAATTTCCATAGAGTGAGAACCGCTAGGCAAGGGAGGACGCGTATCTTGAAGAATATAATTTGCATTCCTCGCAGAGCTTGAACACATTCTCTGAATCCAGTCAGATATTAAATACCTCTTCGTTGGCGGTATTAAAATTAAATCCTGCGGAGAGTCTCATAAGTCTTTCCACAAATAGCTCATTGACTGGGCTTTCAGGAATTTCCATATAACGAAGCTGGAAATAAATATAAGAACACAGAAGGAAGAAAGAAAAGAAAAGAAAACGAGACTCCTACCCGAAGGAGAAGTTCTTATTAATTTCTTCTGTCTGCAAGACTTGAAGACACGCAAGTACCCTAGAGGTAAAATACAAAATATTACAATATATTGACATTGAAAAAACAAACAGTCATAAGTGAAAAGGTCTACATGAGTTTAAAGAAAGTACTAGAATATGAACATAGAAGGTATTTAGGATTTGAGAAGAAAAGAATTAAATAAGACAGAAAGTTAAGCTAAAATAAGAGGGGCAACAGTCACTTAAAAATTGGGTATATAATAAGTTAGGATTAAGAATTAATTAGTAGATTGAGTAGTTGTAGGAGATAACGTTGTATTGTGTCTTTTTGTATCTCCTAATGCAGATTCCCTCCTGAGAAGAACAGCAGAATAGTACAGGAAAACACAGAAGGAAGAAAGGCAGAGGCAGGAAGGAATTCAACCAGACGTGACTGTCTCTTCTCTCTCCCATTGCCCTTTCCCCCCTTGGGGCTGTTCTGACAGTCTAGTGTTTGCTTGACCTGGAGAGAAGTTCTGAGAAGGGCATTGGGACTAGCGTCGTACTGCTCCTGTGCAAATTTGTGTGAGAGCATTCTGACAGGAACTGAGACATACTGTGGCCAGCAGGTGACCATTCCTGAACCCAACGGTGCTGAAAGGCCAAAGTATGTGCAGTACAGCACAGTGCCAAACTGCACAGTGAAGACTTTTATCTCTCCCCTGCCACTCAGACTGCAGACATCTCAGGTGTGAGTCAGAATTCTGCATGCCACTCTACCACGACAAACCTGCAGTCACTATTTATAATAAAAATACATTTTTATATAATCTTTCAAACAGCAAACTGGTGTTACTATTACCCAATTTAATGGTTCTACTTCCAACTCTAAAAGGGTAGATGGAAGAGCTGGCCTTGCCTGGACTCCAACATGTGACAAGCAGATCACAGCAGAGATTAGCAGTCAGCCATATTGTTGGAATTGCTGCTGTGCGTGTATCAGGCACTCTATGAGGATTGAGAGGAAATGGTGCAAGGGACACATCCCTTGTGCACCATAACACTAGATTATACTTGATAAATTATCATAGATGACATGATCTGAAAGCTGCCAGGCTTAAAGTTTAGGGTGCTGATTCCCAAAAGCAAATCTGAGGACAGGAACTGGTACCTTAGGAGTACCGTTTTACGTACACTTACATGACTTTGTGACTCTCCACTAAACTTTCAACTGCGTATTAGTAAAAGTGCAAAGTGGGCATAAACATTTGTATTTGTATTAAATCATATATGAATATTGCTTGACTAGTCCAATTCATTCTAATTTTAGATGTTTTGGGGCAGTTCACAAAGGCTTATAAGAGAACATAAAATAGTACTACAGGGTGCTACGTTACGTAATCTGAAATGGCTTTGTGAATTGGGCCATTTGAATTTTACTATTATTTATATCGAAAGTGAAAATTAAAAAAAGCTTCTATTACATACAAGTAACTACGGTAAATTACATTTGGAGCTCACTGGTCTATTAGCACTGGAAGAGGCGAGCTAAGCACTGATGGAATGCGAGGGGGGGTAGGGTCCAGCTAAGCTGAGGCTATACATATTCTATACACTGCCATTGCTATGCATACAAGAGCCCCTCCTTCCTTCCTTTCCAAGTTGGTTATACCAAACATAATAAGCGGAGGGGTTACATTCACCTAGAGTAGCAAATTCTTCTTTAAAAATTCCTCGATTTCTCTAATAAGCGGCCCAAGCTCATTAAAAGTGGCAAACATATGAGTTAAATCTGCCTTATAGGCCGCACACCGTGGACAGTGCACACTTTTCCCCTCACCCCACTTGGCAATCCGATATCGAGTATAGTATAACTCAAAGCAAGTTTTATAGTACTGTGCTTGGAGGTTAGCAGGCATCAAAATCGTTAAAGTATTTAAAAAGGCGCTCTGAAAATCTGTATCTGTAATGCCTAATGTCCCTTGCCTCTTGGTTGAACTTTTTCCCAAATCATCTTTCATATATTCGTTCAACAGCTCATACAACATCCTGATCCTGGGTGAAGCTGGCTGCATTATTTTGTCCACGAATTCACACCTCTCAAAGTTCTCTTTCCCTCCTCCCTTCCTCTGCAAAAAATCTCTAACCTGTAGATATTAAAAATATTCCTTATTGGTCAGACCAAATTTGGCTTCTAATTCCTCAAATTACATAATGCCATATGAGGAAAAAAGGAAGCCTATATGTATTATACCTGCCTTTATCCAATTATCAAAATAAAGATCATTAAAAATATCAGGCAGGTTCTTATTTTGTAAAAAGGGCTTGAAATAGTTCAGCTTTCCAAGTCCTATCAGGCGCCGTACAGAGGACCATACTTTAAAAGCTGTGAGCAGTGTCTTAAAACGCACCCTTTTGTAGTATCCATAATTGAGTTGATGCCAAAGACAGCCTCTTGCATCATGGCCGATCACAAGTTCAACGGGGGAGATGTAATTTAACTGTCCCGTCCAAAAATCCACCTTCAGGAGTATTGAATATTGCACTATGGAGGCAGCCCACCAGTATAATTTAAAATTCGATAGAGCCAAGCCGCCAACCTCCCTGGGTAAAGACAGGTATTTAATCGATCTTCTGGGTCTAGAGTATGCCCAGATGAACTGTGCAAATATGCTTTCAAACTTTTTTAGCCAGAAACTTGAAAAAAAAGGGGGATTGCTCTTAAAAAGTACAACATTTTAGGAAAGAAGACTATTTTGACTAGGTTCACTCTACCAATCAATGTGAGGTGCAGATTATCGTAAAGTGGTTTTATTACGTTTTTTTATTTTACTTTCCCTATCCCGTCATCTGTCCATTTACCCCCCCACCGCCCCCCCTCGCCCCACCGCTGTTACCTGTGCCGGCTGCACCTGAAAGTAATACTGCATCTATGTACATAGCGAGTGGTTTTACATAATGCATTGTGTGAAAAGAGATTAAAAGATTAGACACAAAAACATCTGAGAAGAATACATTTTTTCTCATCAGAATCATAAGTGGGAAACCACGCTGCAACTACCAGTGAAACCTGTTCAGTAACAGAACAATACATTATCTTCAAATGTAAAAATAAAATACAGAAGGAAGCTTGAGGATGATTACAGTCACACCCTTAAGTAATACAGTGTCCGCACCTGTTCACCCCCACAAGATCTAAAGACACTTGGAGGCTACTTAAGACTCACCAACCCTTGGAAGAACACACTGAAAACGTAATTCACTTGTAGCTGAGGACGATTTTTTATGCATTTGCATTTTTGTGCATTATTAACATTTTGCAAAATGTGGTTTTATAGTTGACTGTATATGGACACTAATATAGTACAGATTTCTTTAAAACAAGTGTTCTATGACATTCCTAATTGTGTTTTTTTGACCTTTGTTATCTAGGACTTGTTAGCCCTGCCAACCTTAGAGTGGTCATCCTCAAACTTTTTGCCTTCCGCCTCTTATTTTTGCTGATCTTGTTTTTGCTGGCCTTAGGACTCTGCACAGTTTATCGCTGCTACCAGTGCTAAAGGGTATGTGCTTGCGCCTTTAAAACATGGTAAAATATGCTGATCCATGATATATGGTGTTCATAAGATGAAATTCATTAGCTGTTTGCTTTGCTTTTTTATATTTAATTTACTTGTAACACCCTAATAAAGTGGCACTACCTGTGCCTAGGACCTGTAAATTAAATGCTACAAGTGGGCATGCAGCACTGATTGTGCCAACCACTTAAGTAGCCCTTCAAACGTGTCTCAGGCCTGCCATTGCAGCCTACTTGTGACGTTGTTAACTGCCATTTCAATCTGGCAAAATAAACATTTTTCCAGGCCCAAACCTTCCCTTTTTATTAAAAAATAAATCATCCTAGGGTATGCCCTGGACAGCCCAGAGGGCAGGGTGCAGTGTATTTATAAGGTAAGATGTACTTTTTATACATGTCCTGGTAGCGAAAAACACTTAAATTCATTTTTCACTGCTGAAAAGCTTACCTCTCCCATAGACTAACATTGAAGTTACCTTATTACATTTAATAAACTGTAATTCCCAAATGGAAACAGGTGATCAGTTAATCTTTGGTGTCTTTGGAACTGTAATGAAAAATCCTAACTTATGGTGAAATCAGATTTTAAATTACAATGTTGAAAATGCCAATTTTAGAAAGTTGGCATTTTCCTGCATTAGCCACTTAGTGCCTGTAATGTGTACCTGGGTCACATGACTGGGTGTAGCTGGCAGTTGGGTTTTGTGTAGTCCTCCTAGATAGCCACACACACAATAGGGAGCTTAGACGTGCCAGGATAGGTAGTCACTGGCAGGATGGCAGGAAGGAGCTGGGCACAGCTGCACTTACACCTGAATAGGCTGTGTCCTACCTCCACACAAAGGGCAGCATAACCCCTGTAGTTAGTTTAGAGCCCGGACAGGGCAGGGGGGATGCCTGGGGACTTCAAATGGAAACCTTTGGAAACTTATTCTCCACTTTGCAGGCACAACTGGGTGTAAATACAGGACTATAGACACCAGATCTGAAGTACACTTCTGGACCTGTAGATACCCTGCCAGGAAGAACAACTGCTGTGCTGCTGAAGGACTGCCACACTGCTCGACTGCTGCCCTACTGAACAACTGCCTTGTTGGACTTGTTGCCTTGTTGGACTTCTGCCTTGCTGTGCTGACCTGCTGATTGCTGCTATCTTGCCTGGGGAGAAGGACTTGACCTGCATCTCTTGAACCCAAAACCTCAGAATGTCTCCAAGAGCTATAGGCCACCTGACTTGAGCCTCAGGGACAGAAGGCTCCAAGAACCTTGCTCCTACACTTAGACTCCGCATTGCAGATCGCAGCTCTTTGTAACCAATGCATCGGCCCAGCTGCGAGACTCATCCCCAAATCCTGACGACACAGCAGGACCTTGCACTGCAGCCTCACCGCATCTCGGAACCAATGCATTGCTTTGGCTGCACAATACATCTTCTATGCGGAACCCCACACCACTTTGCAAACCAGGATTTAAGGTACTTTGTTCAGCGGGCCTAACTGGGTACCTCTAGCTGGTTCATGCTCCATCCCGGTCGGCCTGAACTTGTGACTTTGTCCCGGCCTGGCATGAGCAGATATCCACAGTTGGCATTTTATGTCTTTTGGAGCTATTTTTCTAAAAGCTTTAAAATTGAATATCTCCGGTCTACTGATTGGATTTTTGTCATTTTGGTCCTTTTTTATTTATTAAAAATTACTATATATATCTAACTCTGTTGTGGGCTACTTTTGAGATGTGTTTTTACTGTGTTACTTTTGAAGTGTTGCACAAATACTTTACACATTGCCTCTGAGTTAAGCCGGATTGCTCTTGGCCAAGCTACCTTAGGGTTGAGCACAGGTTAATTTAGGGTTTGCTTGTGACTTCACACCGAGAGGAATTGTGTCTGCTGCTTGAGAAGAGTCTCACCCTCCTCAACAAGTAACCCACTTTCTTACACCTGACAACATGGGGAAGCGGAAGCTCTGGAAGAGGAAGATAAACCAAACCATCTACTGCTTCTGGAGGTTCAGCACTGGATAGTTTCCTGGCCAGAACAGTTGCGGTGATCAGTAAAGAGTTCGATTTCTCTGAAAGACGGTTGTCCCTTGATCAAGGCAATTTATTGGCTGTTTCCCCATCCATCACACCCCCCACCCCATGATAAACAAGACATCCAAAGTTTTGTAACGTAGGACGACTCCCTTAGGCGGGTTGTGAATTCTGTACAGGCAATTACTGACCTGGATTCCTGGCATATTAGTGATCAGGGACCCTCTGTTAAGGGCAAGGAGGTTGGCAATGGCAGTGTAATTCTCACCTATCATTTCCGCAGGGGCGAAATGCAAGATATGAAGCAAGGTCCCAACTTCCCACACCCACCAATGCCAGTCCAACAGTTAAAAGCTAACACAGTAGAAATGGAGAAAGTGGGGAAACAAAACAAGGAAAGGAAAAAGGGGAGACACGTCACCAATGCGCATCAGGTATGGATATTCTAGTTGAATGGTCCTTATGTGATTCCTGTAGTGGAGATAACGTTATATGTATTACAATGTGCATGTATTGGGGAGATAACACTGATGCATAATTAGCGTGATGCGATGGGATATAACTACCTGTAAAAGATCCCTCTAACGCTTAAATCTGTCGGTATCAGTAAGCAGAGTCAGTGGTATATATCTATATGGAAGAGTAGTTTATTAGGTGCTTTCTACTTATAACAACAAGACAGAGTAATCAAGGATGTATATGGTATAACTAACCTAAGAGATTCATCCATTCAAGCTCCAACTTGTTTCACATACAATAAAACCAGACAAAAAACAAAAAACATATTGTCCCGGAAATGGATATGGAAAGGAAAAAAATATATATATACACAAAAATGTGCAGGGCTAAAGTACAAAGAAAATAAATCAGCCCCTTAGGTTATCAGAAGACTAATTTTATATTGATCTTTCTTATAGTCATCAAGCAATGTCAGTAAGGGACCAGAATCTATATCAGATAAGTATTTTACGTAAATCATGCAGATCAAAATAAATGTTACCGCCTTGAAGAGCGTGAATTCTTTGTGAGTAATGCAATTCTTTTCTCTTATCTTTCAGGAAACCTCATGAAGGCCCCCGCGGCGTCGGACTAACAGCGGAAGTCAGGAAACATCGCAAAGGCCCCCGCGGCACCAGACGCACAGCAGAAGTTAGGAAGTGGTGCTTGAAGAGAGAACGCCGACGATGTGTCAAGAGCAACAAGAAGGTCCCTGCAGTGCTGGTCAGGAATAGGAGTCTGACGTGAGACACCAACGAATGTCATAGCAACCCGGAAGGAATTTAGTTAAGTGGAGAGGGGTAGGACAGATGGCCCGCACGTGTCTACTAGAACGCGAAGCGATCTTCCGTCCTGTTCAGCCTCTTTTGTTCCTGTCTTGCTCCACCCCTCTCGCACACGCGATCGGGAGCGGAGCAATCCCGACAAGCAGCACTGGAAACTCTAAGTACCAAAACAAGCCCAAAGAAACGCATTTGCTCACACATCTGATTCTGAACCCTGAGAGGGGTTGGGGGCTCACAATACAGAACTTACCCCTCCTGTTAATCCTAATTGGGACCCATTATTTTTATAGAAGATTAAATCCAAGCTCACCTCTTGTATTTCTCCTTTAATGGAGAAAATTGCAACCCTGGAACAGGCCATTATCAAATTAACCCATCAGATAACCACATGCTCAAATATTGTCCGGGGGGGAGGTAGTTGGAAGTAAACATCACCATGGCCCCTATCAGCTGAGCATACTAAGAATTACATTCAGGGACTCATACTTATTCCGCTAATACCTCTGCCAGCTGATTCTTGTACTACTTCTACTTAGGGCACCACCTAGTGGGGCAGGGGTAAACCTCTGCTACAGGCTCCGGAAACAACTAGCCTTTGAGGATGCCTCCAATTGCCCCCATTTAAATCTTCGGCCTAAATGTTGCCCTTATGTAGCTTTTTGGTTGATGTATGTCGCTTGCCAGAAACCAGATCAGAAACCCATAGCAACTTGAAACACACGGTGTGCCACATGTTGACCAGTAATTCTAATTTTAGCCTTTCCGAATACAAGGATATTCTTCTAGTTAGGAGAGTCAACAGGATCGGCCCCCTTATTAAACAGTTTAACAGGGACAGCGTGGTGATTAATTGTAGGAATCCAAAACTAGCAGGCCTTATATCTATTTTTTTTCCCAAAACAATTTTATTGGGTTTTAGCCGTATATCAGGACCAGTTAGAATGCATACTGTTTGCCGTCTTTATATATATATATATGTATAAATAACTAAAAATTGAAATTGTTTCTTCTAAGTTTACACAAGTTGTCCTTTAATGTGGAATATATTAATGTTTAAAAATTGAAAGTTATGCTGCTTGCCTTCACTTTGGAACAGGTAATATTCTTCAAGGTCCTAATGAGTTAAAAACTCAGTTGTTTTGTCAATATAAAAACAATTAATTATCTGTTCTTGTGGTCCTATGAATAACCCATTGCACTTCTTATGTTAAGCATCTGAAGGTTGGAAAGAGGAGACCAGTCTGGCAGAAAAAGAGAATAGAAAGTGGAAATTACTACCACTCACCATCGAACTGTCCTACCTAAACTTAAGAAAAAGTAATTACCTATGCTTGTGAACTACCATTTTGTTTCATTATGAGTCTAAATTTCCGGTTCTATCTTGTTGATTTAGCTTTTTTCACGTGTATCATTCTGGAAACGCCCTCTGTCCAAAACATTTTTTATAAAAATGTTATTAACCTGAAGATTTATGTTTAAGTGTCTTTTCATTAAGCACAAATGTTTTTACCAAATAAATCACCTTTGTCTGCAGGAAAAATCATTAGTGCTGAAGGCACCATATAATTGTTTGTCAACCAATGTGGGGGTATTAAAGGATTTAAAGGAAGGCATCAAATTGAGTTTGGGGGTGGGCAATGAAAGAATCAGTGTTTGGGATCATAAGCTCCGAAAGCCAACCCATGTCCAACTTAGGGCAAGACAAGCTTCCAGTAAATTTGGGCCACTGGTGAAAACCCATAGGTTTTCAGGTGTCGCGCAATGCTTGTCATGATCCTCCAGTCCAGTGTCTAGAGATGTTTCATCATAGAGGTGGCATTTAAAGGTAACCATTCATTCATCAATCTTTCTCGCTAGATTTTGAGCTGTGCATTTAAACCTCCTTATCTCTCTCCATGTTAATGATTTCTTTCAGGATTAAGGGCACAACACTTTTTCTGTGAGTTGGTGTGATTTACAACTAGCCTAGGTGTGGCTCACTGCTGATATTCCAGGAGTGAGAGGCACTTAAAACAGGAAAAAAGCCTTGTGAGTCAGACCAAACCTACATTCATATCCTGTCATCTGTCCATTTCCCCCCCATCGGCCTGCCTCGCCCCACCGCTGTTACCTGTGCCGGCCCCACCTGAAAGTAATACTGCATCTACATACATAGGGAGTGGTTTTACGTAATGTATTGTGTGAAAAGAGATTAAAAGACACAAAAACATCTGAGAAGAATACATTTTTCTCATCAGAATCATAAGTGGGAAACCCTGCGGCAGCTACTAGTAAAACCTGTTCAGTAACAGAACATTACATTATCTTCAAATGTAAAAATAAAATACAGAAGGAAGCTTGAGGATGATTACGGCCACACACTTAAGTAATACAGTGTTCACACCTGTCACCCCCACAAGATCTAAAGACACTTGGAGGCTACTTAAGACTCACCAACCCTTAGAAGAACAAACACACTGAAAATGTAATTCACTTGCAGCTGTGGATGATTTTGTATGCATTTGCATTTTCGTGCATTATTAACATTTTGCAAAATGTGGTTTTATAGTCTATTCTATATGGACAATGATATAGTACAGATTTCTTTAAAACTAGTGTTCTATGACATTCCTAGTTGTACTTTTTTACCTTTGTTAACTAGGCCTTGTTAGACCTGTCAACCTTAGAGTGGTCTTCCTCAAACGTTTTGCCTTCCTCCTCTTATTTTTACTGATCTTGTTTTTGCTGGCCTTAGGACTCTGCACAGTTTACTGCTGCTACCAGTGCTAAAGTGCATCTGCTCGCTCCTTTAAAACATGGTACAAGAGGCTTATACCCAATTGACATATTTAATTTACTTGTAAGACCCTAATAAAGTGGCACTACCTGTGCTCGGGACCTGTAAATTAAATGCTACTAGTGGGCATGCAGCACTGATTGTGCCAGCCACTTAAGAAGCCCTTTCAAACGTGTCTCAGGCCTGCCATTGCAGCCTACTTGTGTTGTTTTTAACTGCCATATCGATCTGGCAAAATAAACCTTTTTCCAGGCCCAAACTTTCCCTTTTTAATACAAATAAATCGTCCTAGGGTATGCCCTGGACAGCCCAGTGTATTTATAAGGTAAGATGTACTTTTTATACATGTCCTGGTAGCGAAACACTCTTAAATTCATTTTTCATTGCTGAAAGGCTTACCTCTCCCATAGACTAACATGGAAGTTACCTTACTACATTTAATAAGCTGTAATTTCCAAATGGAAATGGTGTCTTTGGAACTGTAATGAAAAAGCCTAACTTATGGTGAAATCGGATTTTAAATTACAATGTTGAAAATGCCACTTTTAGAAAGTTGGCATTTTCCTGCATTAGCCACGTAGTGCCTGTAATGTGTACCTGGGTCACATGACTGGGTGTAGCTAGCAGTCGGGCTTTGTGTAGTTCTCCTAGATAGCCACAAAACAATAGGGAGCTTAGACGTGCCAGGATAGGCCGTCACTGGCAGGATGGCAGAGGGAGCTGGGCACAGCTGCACTAACACCTGAAAAGGCTGTGTCCTGCCTCCACACAAAGGGCAGCATAACCTCTGTAGTTAGTTTGGATCCAGGACAGGGAAGGAGGGATGCCTGGGGACTTCAAATTAAAAACTTTAGAAGCTTCTCGTCCACTTTAAAGGCACAACTCGGTGTAAATGCAGGACTATAGACACCAGCTCTTAAGTACACTTCTGGACCTGTGGATACTCTGCCAGGAATAACAAAATAAATGCCACCGCCTTGAAGAGCTTGAATTCTTTGTGAGTAAATAAATTCTTTTGTCTTATCTTTCAGGAAACCTCATGAAGGCCCCCACGGCGTCTGACTAACAGCGGAAATCAGGAAACATCGTGGAGGCCCCCGCAGCGACGGATGCACAGCAAAAGTCAGGAGGTGGTGCTTGAAAGAGGGAACGCTGATGACGCGTCAAGAGCAACAAGAAGGTCCCCGTGGTGCCAGTCAACAGCAGCGGTCAGGAACAGGAGTCCGACGAGAGACACCGAAGAACGTCGTAGCAACCCGGAAGGAGTTTAGGTAAGTGGAGAGGAGCAGGACGGATGACCCGCACGCGTCGACTAGAACGTAAAGCGCTCTTCCGTCCTGTTCAGCCTCTTTTGTTCCTGTCTTGCTCCACCCCTCGCACACACGCGATCGGGAGCGGAGCAAGCCCGACAGGCAGCGCTGGAACCTCTAAGTACCCAAACAAGTCCAAAGAAATGCATTTGTTCGCACATCCTGATTCTGAACTCTGAGAGGGGTTGGGGGCTCGCAATACAGAGCTTACCCCTCCTGTTAATCCTAATTGGTACACATTATTTCTAGAGAAGATTAAATCCAAGCTCACCTCTTGTATTTCCCCTTTAATGGAGAAAATTGCAACCCTGGAACAGGCCATTATCAAATTAACCCATCAGATAACCACATGTTCAAATATTGTCTGGGGGGAAGGTAGTTGGAAGTGGAAGTAAACACCACCATTTCCCTATCAGCTGAGCATACTAAGAATTGCATTCAGAGACTCATACCTATTCCCCTGATACCTCTGCCAGCTGATTCCTGTACTTCTTCTACTTCGAGCACTACCTAGTTGGAGGGGTAAACCTCTTCTACAGGCTCCCGAATCAACTAGCCTTTGAGGATGCCTCCAATCGCCCCCATTTAAATCTTCTGCCTAAATGGTGCCCTTATGTAGCTGTTTGGTTAATGTACGTCGCTTGCCAGAAACCAGGTCAGAAACCCATAGCAACTTGAAACACACGGTGTGCCACATGTTGACCAATAATTCTAATCTTAGCCTTTCGGAATACAAGGATATTCTTCTAGTTAGGAGAGTCAACAGGATCAGCCTCCATATTTAACAGTTTAACAGGGACAACATGGTGATTAATTGTAGGAATCCAAAACTAGCAGGTCGTATATCTATTTTTTTTTCATAACAAACTTTATTGGGTTTTAGCTGTATATCAGGGCCAATTAGAATGCATACTGTTTGCCATCTTTATATATATGTGTATAAATAACTAAAAATTGAAATTGTTTCTTCTAAGTTTGCACAAGTTGTCCTTTAATGTGGATTATATTAATGTCTAAGAAAGATTTTAAAAAATTGATAGTCTTGCTGCTTGCCTTCACTTTGGAATAGATAATATTATTCAAGATCCTAATGAGTTAAATATTCAGTAATTTTGTCAATATAAAAACAATAAATTATCTGTTCTCGTGGTCCTATGAATAACCCATTGCACTTCTTATATTAAGCATCTGAAGGTTGGAAAGAGGAGACCTGTCTGGCAGAAAAAGTGAATAGAAAGTGGAAATTACTACCACTCACCATCGTACTGTCCTACCTAATCTTTAGAAAAAGATAACTAGCATTGCTTGTAAACTGCCATTTTATTTCATTCTAATTCTAAATTTCCGGTTTTATCTTGTTGATTTAGTTTTTTTCACGTGTATCATTCTGGAAACAGCCTGAGTCCAAAACATTTTTTATAAAAATTGTATTAAACTGAAGATTCAGGTCAAGTGTCTTTTCATTATGCACAAATGTTTTTACCAAACAACTCACCATTGTCTGCAGGAAAAATCATTAGTGCTGAAGCCACCATGTAATTGTTTGTCAACCAATGTGGGGTATTAAAGAAATTAAAGGAAGGCATCAAATTGACTTTGGGGGTGGGCAATGAAAAGATCAGTGTTAGGGATCATAATCTCCGAAATCCAACCCATGTCTAATTTAGGGATACACAAGCTTCCAGTAGATTTAGGCCACTACTGAAAACCCATATGTTTTCAGGTGTCGCGCAACGCTTCTCGTTGATCCTCCAGTCCAGTGTCTAGAGACGTTTCATCATCGAGGAGGCATTTAAAGGTAACCATTCATTCATCAGTCTTTCCTGCTAGATTTTGAGCATGTGCATTTAAACCTCCTTATCTCTCTCCATGTTAATGATTTCTTTCAGGATTACGGGCACAACACTTTTTCTGTGAGTGGGCGTGATTTACAACTGACCTAGGTGTGACTCACTGCTGATATTCCAGGAGTGAGAGGCACTTAAACCGGAAAAAAGCCTTGTGAGTCAGACCCAACCAACATTCATAGATAAGTTGTCTCGTAGAAATGACTCTAATTTTATTTCCACTCTAGTAGCAAGATCACTGGTGATAGCAAATTGGAAGTCAGATGTAATTCCCACAGTCTCCCAATGGATTCAGAAAATGCATAGAGTATACACTATATGCAAAAGTGTGGGCTCTACAGCTAAACTATGCAGGATACGGAAAAATTGTGAGTCGACTGAATAAACTCTGTCTAGTGTCATGTGGAACTGCGCTATGATTGGCAGATACGCGATGTGTGAGCTAAGGAGTTTGATTTATCTTGGGGATGTCAATGATGATATTTATCTTCTATGTCTTTGCACTTTAAAAAGATATATTATGTCAAGTGATCGTGATTAGAAAAGGAACATTTGTGTAAAAAATAGAGGGTCTCATTTATGGTTTTTTTGCCGTAGGGCAGCGCAGGAGGCCTTGCTGCTGGGCTGCCCTACGGCAAAAGAAAAGGGCAGGAATGCGCCGTATCAATTAGATGCGGCGCACACCGGTCCTTTTCCCCTGCGCCGGCACACAATGGGCTGCTGTGCGGCAATGCAGGCACCTTTACATCCATGGTGCAAGGGTGCCCGCATTGCGGGGGATGATTATTTTTGCGCAGGAAGGGAAACCTTCCTTCACAAAAACAATAACAAGAGGCTTTTTCCTCTTTCTATGTGTGCTGCAGAATGCAGCACACATAGAAAGAGGAAAAATGAGGAGAAATAAAGATATTTGTCCTCGTTGTGACTCCCTAACGCCTCCCCTGGGGAGGCGTAAGTTTTTGGCACTGCCTCAGACTTACGATTTCTCGTAAATCTGTGGCAGTGTCAAAAAGCCACGAATGTTGCTGGGAACACCCCCAGCAACACCCATGGAACACCCCTTTCACACGTGAAAGGGGCACATATTTATTTATCCATGAAAAGCTGCGTAACGTGGCTTTACATGGCCTTATAAATATGCCAGTGGCACATTGCGCCACCGGAACGTAAAAAAAGTGACGTTCCAGTGGCGCAATAGTGTTGATAGGGCCTCATCATTGAGGCCCAGAATGTGGGAAGGGTGGGGATACATTTTTCTAATATTGCTTTCTAGACAAACAAGCATTGGCATAGCCAATAGTTCTCGCCTTTGGGACCTTATAAGTGTTTACTTATCCAGCACAATATCCTTGGTGCAACAACATCAACTGTTGCATGGCTAAACACTTATAAGGTCCCAAAGGCGAGACCTATTGGCTATGCCAATGCTTGTTTGTTCTGAAGCGGCAAATGCGGAGGAGAGCCCTGTTCGACTGGTGCAGCCATTTCCAAGATGCGGTGGTGTGTTTTTCACTTGCTTAACATCCCCTCCCCTCCCCCCACCCCCTTTGGTTTCTCACTACCAGACTTTAACAGGCACTCACTGCTATCTCCAATAATCCATGCTAGCTGCCCGGACCAACACCAGAAGACAAATCTCTACGCAGCCGAATGCCGCATTTGTCTTGCTAAATTTCTCCGAGATCCCACAATGTATACCCCAGGTACAGGTCTATATTCGCTCCGCTGAATTTCGGTGTTTTTCCAGAAGCACTGTCATTAAGGAATGTTGGTATCATTCAGAAAGTGACCCTGTACGTCATACATATAAGAATTCAGTAGCCTTTATTTTTCAGAAACTGCTGTTGATCGAAGTGCCATGTTGAGGTGGATGCGATACATTTTTTCTACAATAGGAGATTATTTTTTACATGAAATTGTAGTCAAGTCAACAAACCGTTCCCAAATATTGATTGATTGATCCCATATTCATCAATAGCAACATAAAATTAAACATGTGACTTTACACGAATGGGCAGGGCTTTAAGTGGGCCAGATCCTGTCGGTGCTCAGCACTGGCAATTAAAAAAAAAAAAGAAGGTGCTGAGGCAGGTTCCTATTGGGCTCTCCATTTTTGCCCTCACCCTCAGGATGAAAAAAAAAATCTTAATTTTGTAACTACCACCCTTCACTGCCTTTGATGTAACTTCAGAGTGACTCGTTATAGCTCTTTCACAGTCTCATTATTTCAGAACTGAAGCATTTAAAATATTCTACATAACGAAGCCATAGTTGTTGACGACGACGATAGAGTAGTGCTAGATTCCGACATGACGGTAGAGGAAGTCGGAAATGCCATGCGGGATCTGCAATCCGGTAAGGCACCAGGCCCCAACGGGTTTCCGACAGAAATGTTTAAATGTGTAGCAAGCAAGTGGAACACGATCCTCTATTTTAGAAAAAAAATAAGTTGCCTGCTCATCTTGCGGTCACTGTGACTGTGCTTACTGTTCTTTCGTAGTGATGTCACATGTGGCAAAGGTGGAGCGCCGAGATCACGGAAGTCTCGTCTCAGCATGGGCGCGCTTGGTTTACATGCAGTCTTTCTCCCCCCCCGCATTACTTTTCACTTGAAACTGCTCTTGTACAGGTCTGATGCTTGCAGTCTGCCCAAGATCAAACAGCGTGGCAAAGATGGAGCGCGGAGATCACGGAAGTCTCATCGATCCTGAATTACCAACATCACCACGACTTTTAGTCAAGTGGAATACGATCCTCTATTTTAGAGAAAAAAATAAGTTGCGTGCTCATCTTGCGGTCACTATGACGTGTGCTTACTGTTCTTTCGTAGTGATGTCACAGCGTCATATGTATCCATTCCACCCTGTTCTTGGAAGTAATAAAATTACTGCAAAGTCAATGTTATGTTATTTTGTATTTATGTAGCGCCAACCATCGTTGCCTATCGCAGCGCATTCTCTATCAGGAGGAGCCACCGTTTGCGAGTGTCTGTTGGTGCTGTTTGCTTGTGTGTAGTTAGTAGTGAGTTTCTTTAATGCTCTTAGAAACGGGTTGTGTGGGCTAGTGTGGAAGTAAAGTGAGGTCCATGTATGTCTTCGTTGCGCCTGGATGCAGAGGTGGTGAGTCGCAGCACCTTACCCTGTACCTCTCCACTGAGAAGCGGCTGTTCACTCCTCGCGCCGTGGTGGTCTCGTGTCTCCCAATGTCGTGCCTTGTTGTGAGGGTGTGTTAAGATGACGCTCTATTATCTGCGTGTTGTGTTGTGCGTGACAGTGTCGTGGTTTGGCCTGGCTTTGGGGGCGGTAGTAGGGTAGCTCTGGGCCGGGTAGCACATGCATGTATAAACCGCTGGTCACTGGATCAGAGCCTCTCTTGATACACACGTGACGATAAGCAAACACCCCGGAAGCAGCTGTCCCTGCAGTTTCACTAAAGCGCTGCCCCCCTGCCTTCTTTACCAGGCGCTTGATGATTTGTACATGGATCCATCGCCGGTCAACAACCAGCGCCCTTTGTATACCCAGCTGTCCGTGCTTTTGCAGCGATGTCGTTTGTCTTCTCATTGGCTCACTCCAGTGTTACAGAAAGGGACATACATACAACACTTATCCAGGCTTTCACTACGATGACGTCATTAGTTATGCCTCAGTGAAATGTGCAGCAATATTTTCACTTCTAAGATGTCATCACGGAATCGCTATTAATTATGTAAATACGTATTTTTTTTTAACCCAGGGTTACAACGATAATACAGGTTTTGATGCTTTCACTGACACCGTCAGTGAGTCACGTGACATCTACTTCCAAGTTGGTGAGTCATCAGTGATGTCACATAGACACGGACATTAACTCTGTAGTGTTGTGATACGTGATGTCATAGTGGAGCAGATAGGACAGTTATCATTTCAGTGACGTCATCAGTGGTGCCACAGTGAAAATGTTAATGTTCATTTTAGTGAGGTTATAAGTAAAATATATATCTGTGTATTCCCTGCGCTAATTTTTGAATCACGTCATCAGTTCCATTACATTTGGTCAAAGTAACAACATTTTTAATGTAATGTCATTAATGAGTTTAAGTGAACTGTTTATCAGGGATTTTTCTCAGTGATGTCATCGGGGATATATATAATTGGCAAATGATTGGCAGCAGGGGGAGGGGGGAGAGAAGGGAGCCTGCGCGATTCACTTGCGGGAGCGAGCGGCGCCAGTAGCGATAATTGCTACCATATGGCGCCGCTCGCTCCCGCAAGTGAATCGCCAAACGTGCACGCGTTGCCATTGAAGGCAATGGAACGCGTGCACGTTTTTGGCTGAAAAGCCGAATCCATCGCAAAAGGTCTTTTTGCCTATGCAGCGCATGCGCGCTGCGTAGGCGAGACCTAAAAAGGAGGGCCACGTATACAACAATTAATTTAGAATTTATTTTGACTATCTGTCATTGGAACAATGAATTGCGATTTATATGATATGTGTTCTTTCTCTGCTGTTACATTGTCAAGAAAAAAGACTTTACTTTGTTAACACTCTTGCTCTGGAGGCAAGAATTGGCTTTCGTACATCGATATCATAAGGAGTTAAGAACATATCAAGCGATTACACCTTATATCAATTCTGATTTGGCAAACAATAAAAACAGTTAATGAATAGGGGCAGCTTATAGTTTAGGATTGTATGTTGGACGAAGCGTGATAACAAAGATGATAAAGCTTTACCTTCTGAATCATTATTTGCCCAGGAACTGCAGCGCTATATAGTTTATGCCCCTAGCCCATTTTGAGATGGCCATAAATCAGCCAATGTCGCCACGAGCCTCAAGCAACTGATATCAGGGGCACTGACTTTGGCAGGGAAGGAACATGAGCTAATCCCCCAGGGTCTCCTGATTGTGGTGGTTTTTCCCCATTTCTCCCTGAGGGTCGGTTAGAGCGTCTGGGTGAAAAATAATGGACCCCCTTTGTTGCCCCAAGACTTGTAATAGAGATTGGACCAGTAATTGTACTTGCTGGCCTCTGGAATTACAAGGGCAGGTGTATTCCAGCCCTGAGTGCATAGACTCCTGTTTCTACCCTAAATGTTGACATTGTTTAGAGATAAAGCGCATGATTTTTAGATTGCAGCACTGTATAGGTTATGCACCTGGCCCATTCTGAGATGGCCATAAATCAGCCGATATCACCCCCAGCCTCAAGCTACTGATACCAGGGGCAGTGACTTTGGCAGTGAAGGAATACAGCAGCAACATGAGTTAATCCCTCAGGGTCTCTGTTAAATGTTGACCTAAAAGGGGAAATCAGGAAAACCACTCCTGATTCTGGTGGTTGTTCCCCGTTTCGCCCTGAGGGTCAGTTAGAGTTTCTGGGTGAAACATAACAGACCCCCTTTGTTGCCCCAAGACTTGTAATAGAGATTGGAGCAGTAACTGCGCTTGCTGGCCTCTTTGGAATTACAAGGGCAGGTGCCATCCCTGAGCGCATAGATCCCTGTTTCTACCCTAAATGTTGGCATTGTTTAACACAGCTAACAGTTGGCCATTCACTTCTGGTGGCTGATAATTTAGCACGCAATGAAGACTTTGACAGGCAGCATGACAAAGAAATACTCAGGCCCGGGTTCATACTGAGGTCCTTGGACTTTTTGGGTCAAGAGTAGGAGGAGATGGGTGAGTAGCTTCTCTGTGAATTACATCATCGTTGAAGTTGATGTGGTAGCTGATATCAGGCTAGGTATGGTCTTATGAAATGAATTGCAGGAACAGCAGGTTGGGTGCAAAAGCAAGTCAGGTCCGCAACCTCTCCATGGTGGAAGGGAACACGCCACGTCGCTTCTGACTATTTCTCCACTTGCACAACATAGTCAGGCAAGAAAGGTCTTTTTGGATTTTGTTTTTGCCCATGGAGCTTGGTTGCTTCTAATAGCTGCATTGTAAGGTAGTATGCGCTGCTCTCAGTAAAAATACTTGGCTTCCTTTCCCACAACATGAAAAGAAAAATCTTACTTCTTCAACTTCGACGTAAGTCCAGAAGGAGAAAGAACCACACCTCCTCCTGAGAAAATACCTTTCCTGACTCCTCCTGAACAGAGTGTAAAGAGAAAGGCACGTGCCAGCAGCACATCTGTCCTCTTTCTGAATAATTATTGGATCATTGTGCCCTTTGTAAGAGAGGGTTTGCATAAAAAATCTGCAGGCCTGCCACATCAAGTGACAGCTGCAACTGCTGCCTTACCAACACCCTACAAAAACAGAGCCATTCTCCTGATTCCACCACCAAAGAAGATAACCTCTTAACGGGTGCCATTTTACAGCACACAAATATACACACTAATCAAGTGTTTAGTCTCACATAAATGGCTAGCTAGCTTGAAATATGGAGATGTTGGGGCTATCTCAGATAATCTGGTACAATAGAGATAAAGTGCCTACGCAGGATCAGGGACTGTGTTGTCCTCCTGAATAGATAAGGCAACAACATTTCAAATAGCAATCAATTAATAAGCATTGCAACTCAAAAAGGCTCGAGATCGGTAAGTTAGAAACCACATAGGCTTATAATAAATATTAGAGTGCAATAGAGAAGGCAAAAATATATTTAATCTCAAAATCAGTCAAAATGCTTAATAATCGGTCATAGGGTATTACCAATAAGGCTCATAAATAATTTTTCATGAATGCTGTCAGCATTTACATAGATTCAGCATGAGCAAAACATCCATAATATGCAGCAAATCAATAAGAAATCGGGAAGCATCCCTAGAGGTTCAGAGAAAGGGCACACAGAGCCTCACATGCATAGCTTTTTATAGATAAATTCGTAATGGAAAACAATGGAAATCACACAGTCAGTATATGGTGAGCAAATGTATCACATGTTGGCGAATCACAATATAGAAGTAATACAACGTCATATAACAGAACCATCTTAGCATGATTCCTCTGAATAAATATTAATAAAGTCAACTCTGAACCAATATCATCAGAAACAACAGTACACATCTGGTTACATTAACAATGAAAGTCACATAAATGAATTAATCCACAGGAGGCAGAAAAAGACCTTGGAGTAAAACAAATTCAGAAAAGAACTTCCTCTGAGGTTGCCTAAAAACAGAGTGTCATCACAAAGCTATTCTGAAATCCAGTATGAAGTTGAGACCTAGTGTGGCCTATGCCAAGAAAACATAGTTCTGCACATTGCAGCATTGTCATTTCATATGAAACATGTTCATGTTATTAAGCAAATATGATTTTAACCAAAAATAACTTAGACAGAGAGAGTACAGCAGCCCAACTGCTGAATCCGTGAAGAATGGGAAGAAATAAAAGCACAGCAAAAGCACACATTAGAAGGCCAGCACTCTCCCCAGCAGCTCCGCTTCATCGCCGCATCGCCCAGTTGCAGAGCCCTCCCATCTTCACGGTTCGCGCCGGCAGCCCGCCGCAGACTCACAGGCGATCCAGTTTCCAGCCCGCCTGGTGTCCCCCTCACCCCCTGCTCACTTGGTTTCCTCAGGGTTACTTTAATACGTTTGTCACCTGGTTCCTCCTGTTTTTACTTTTGATTTTACTTGGGTAACTTTGGTTTTCTTTTCAGACTCTTCCCACCGCTGCTGCCCTTGCGGCCCCTCCCCCCGACACAGCCCCCGCTCCCGCCTCCTTACCTCCAGTCCCACCCCCCTCCCCTACTTAATGGCGGCCGCTGCGGGGGAGCGCGTGTGAAACCTGTACCTCCGGTCCAGGCCAGCACTCTCCCCAGCAGCTCCGCTTCATCGCCGCATCGCCCAGTTGCAGAGCCCTCCCATCTTCAGGGTCCGTGCCGGCAGCCCGCCGCAGACTCACAGGTGATCCAGTTTCCAGCCCGCCTGGTATCCCCCTCGCCCCCTGCTCACTTGGTTTCTTCAGGGTTACTTTAATGCGTTTGTCACCTGGTTCCTCCTGTTTTTACTTTTAATTTTACTTGGGTAACTTTGGTTTTCTTTTCAGACTCTTCCCGCCGCTGCTGCCCCTGCGGGCGCTCCCCCCGACACAGCCCCCGCTCCCGCCTCCCTACCTCCAGTCCCGCCCACCTCCCCTACTTAATGGCAGCTGCTGCGCGGTCACGCCGCTGGCGCACCAAAGGTGCGCCTAAGGCAAGCCCGTCTGCGACCCGACCGGAACTAGCGCCAGGAACCCTGGACCTCCGCCCGCCAACACTACGACCCAGCGGCACTCCATGCACTCAACCCAGGCCGCAACAACAACTGCAAGCTAGCATCACCAGCCGACACCCACGGACCCTTCAGCTGCCACCGCTGCCGGCACACCTGCAGCACCGCCAAGAACACGGATCCAGCACAACCCGCCCAAAAGAACACAACCGGACCGAAGACCCTGCACTGCATCCTCCTCAACGTCCGATCCCTCCACAAACACGCCACCGAAATCTGGGACCTCCTCGACAGCACCACCCCGGACGTAGCTTTCTTCACCGAAACTTGGACCAACACCACCTCAGGACCGGACATCGCCATCGCCATCCCCCAAGGATACAAGATCTCCATAAGGACCGCCCCACCCGCCCGGGAGGAGGAATCGCCATCGGCCACAAATCCAGCCTCCGCCTGAGCACACTCCCCGACGAACACACAGACCTGATGGAACACCTTCACTTCAAGATTCTGGCCAGCCCCACCGCCACCCTCCAAGGAACCCTCATCTACCGACCCCCTGGACCCCGCGGACCCTTCGCCAACTCCATCACGGACATCATCTCCCCGCAGGCCATCGCATCCACCAACTACACACTACTGGGAGACCTCAACTTCCACCTCGACAACCAACTGGACCCCAACACCTCATCACTTCTGGATAACCTCCACAACGTTGGACTCCGCCAGATCGTGACCGAGCCCACGCACTCAGCAGGACACACCCTCGACCCCTCTTCACTACAGGACACTCCATCACTTTCAGCCACACCACCGAACTCCCATGGACAGACCACCGATGCGTCCACTTCACCTTCAGAACACCCACCATCCACAGACACCAGCACCTGCTCCCACGAAGAAACTGGACCAAAATCACCGACGACCAGCTCACCTCCTTACTCAACAATTCCACCCCAACCATCGTGGAAAACGACGACCCCAACACCGCAGCCCATACCCTGCATATATGGATCTCGGACAGCGCCAAGCCCCCCTCAAGAAAAACAACAACACCCGCGCCAAGAAAGCCAGATGGTTTACCACCGAACTTCGAGAGTCCAGACGCACTTGCCGCCGCCTCGAAAAGACCTGGAGGAACACCAAATCCACAGAAGCCCACAACAACTTCAGAACCGCCACCAACGCCCACCACCAACTCATCAGAGATACGAGGAAAAAAGCGATTAAAGACAGAATCTCCACCCACGCGCACAACAGCAAGGAACTCTTCAAAATCATCAAGGAGTTCGCCCAACCCACCAGCGAGTCTACTGACATCCCTCCCTCACAAGACCTCTGCGACAAACTCAGCACCTTTTTCCACCTCAAAATCAAGAGCATCTACGACAACTTCGACCAAGACAACCAACACACTGAACTCTCACCAACCACCCCCGACACCCGGAAACCAGCGATCGACAACTGGACAGCCCTCACCACCGAAGACACACTGAAGACAATGCAGTTAATCCACTCAGGGGCCTCCATGGACCCCTGCTCCCACCACATCTTCAACAGAGCCGCCGACACCATCGCACCCATGCTCCGCCACACCATCAACCGCTCCCTGGCGACCGCCTCGTTCCCTGACGACTGGAAACACGCCGAGGTCAACCCCCTACTGAATAAACCCTCGGCAGACCCCACCGACCTCAAAAACTACAGACCAATCTCACTGCTCCCATTCCCAGCGAAAGTCATCGAGAAAGCCATCAACAGTCAACTCGCCACATTCATCGAAGAGCACAACATCCTCGACTCCTCCCAATCCGGCTTCAGAAAAAACCACAGTACGGAAACCGCCCTCCTCGCCGCAACAGATGACATCCGCACCCTACTGGACAAAGGAGAAACAGTAGCCCTCATCCTCCTCGACCTCTCAACGGCGTTCGACACAGTCTCCCACCGCACCCTAATACGCAGACTCCACGATGCAGGAATCCAGGACAAGGCCCTCGACTGGATCCGCTCCTTCCTCTCTGGCAGAACGCAGCGTGTCAGACTTCCCCCTTTCCTCTCGGACCCTACACCAACCACCTGCGGAGTCCCCCAGGGCTCCTCCCTCAGCCTGACACTCTTCAACGTCTACATGGCTCCACTCGCCCCCAACTTCAGAACCTACGGACTCAACATTGTGTCATATGCAGAACACACCCAACTCATCCTCTCCCTATCCAACGAAGCCAACACCTCCAGATACAACTTTCGAGAAGGCATGGAAGCTGTCGCCAAATGGATGAAAAACAGCTGCCTACAACTAAACACCAACAAAACAGAAGTACTCATCATGGGCTCAAACCCCGACACCTGGAGCGACACCTGGTGGCCCCCCGCCCTCAGAAACCCGCCAACCCCCACGGACCACACACGCAACCTGGGAATCATCCTGGACTCTGAGCTCAAAATGGACCGCCAGATCAACTCCGTCTCGTCCTCCTGCTTCCACACCCTCCGCCTCCTTCGGAAGACCTTCAAATGGATCCCCCTCGAACCCAGAAAGACCGTCACCCACGCCCTGGTCACCAGCAGACTCGACTACGGCAACGCACTCTACGCCGGAATAAACAAAAACCTCACCTGCAAGCTACAGAACATCCAGAACGCCGCCGCAAGACTGGTCCTCAACCTACCAAAACACTGCCACATCTACCAGCACCTACGCACACTTCACTGGCTCCCCATCGAGGCGAGAATCACCTTCAAGATACTCACCCACGCACACAAGGCCCTCCAAGGCACCGGACCAGCATACCTGAACAGCCGACTCAAATTCCACGCACCCCAAAGGACCCTACGATCAGCCCAACTCTCCTACGCCGTGGTCCCCCGCACCAGGAAGACTAGATCGGGAGGACGCTCCTTCTCCTTCCTCGCAGCCAAGGCCGGGAACGCCCTTCCGCTCCACCTCAGACAGACAACATCGCTCCCCATCTTCGCAAGAAACCTCAAAACCTGGCTCTTCGACAGACCCCGTCCTTGATGGAATGGATCCTGCACCCCCCCACCCCTAGCGCTTTGAGACCCTTACGGGTGAGTAGTCGCGCTTAACAAACGTCTGATTGATTGATTGATTGATTGATTGGCACTACAGGTGCTTTGGAAAATGCGAAAGATTATTGCTTAAGAGAAGCTCAAAATGTGTAAACAACAGGGGAAGGATAGAGCCATCAGGATTGTCATGGAATGTAAACAAATAAGTCAATTAAATAAAATTGCCATGGCAGTCGGAAGTGACATCACATACCCTTTTACCATCAATATCATCATAGAATTCACTTCATGATTCACTTTTGGACACCCAAAGGTATTCGAGTAACTGCTTAGGAAAGAACAAGGAATGGAATCTACTGCAAATATAGAAGGCTCAATAAGGCTCTTCACTTTCTGTATTCTGTGCTGCCTTCCTGACCTCTAATTCCATGGACAGCAAAGGCTGTGACAAGAAAAGCAAGGGCCATTTCGGGGGTAGCAGCTGCTACTTTTGACAACACCAAATTGACATCCATGGCTCTAAGCATAGCAATAGCTTAGGAAGTTGGGTACTTGGGAATTTATGGGAATTTTTCTTAAGTGCCAAACTTGCACATTATGCCCTTATGGTTACATTCCTGTATGGAGGTTTCAAACCTCTTTAATCCTAGGTTTCTTGCGAAGAAAGCAGTATTTCAGGGAAGGAGTGGATGACGGGCGCCAATGATCCTGTAGCAATGTCACCCATCTTTAATGGATGTTAGATTACAAAACGTAGGTGGCGTTGAGTCTGCAGGAAAGTTAATCCTGCTACTATTCCATCTTCCCAAAAGGAAGTCACCCATGGAGTTAATTTGAAGTTTCTCCATTTAGGGTGGTTTAAGGACTTCCAAAACACAAGAAGAGAAAGAGGCCGGTGATTTCTGCTTCCCCTTCCTGTAATTTGAAACATGGTACGAAATATAGGGAGACCGAAAGGGAAGGAGGTGAAGTTGGAAGTGGTGCATCCAATGTGACCAATTTCTGACACTGACCTGTTCTATGTTTTCCAGTTCCTTGTTATTTCTTCTAGCAGTATTAAATATTGACAGGTTTCTCCTTCATCGCAGTAAGACCCACTTGGTCTTTCCTTATTCCTTACTCCCCTTCCACTTCTCACTCCCCTTCCACTTCCATTAACTTTTTTTTTATGTCTCCAGATATCTGGATATATATTCAGCAGACTATGTGAACATTTCCTTACTGTTCGTGAGATTTCAGGCCTTTATGCTAACTACAGCTTGTTGTGTGGGCTCAAGTTCTTTGTTTCTGTCTGCCCATTCCCCGTTTTCTCCCTGTTTCATAGGAGTATCTAAAGAGTATCACTTACGTTTCCCTATGCAATGGATAAGGGCTTAGTGGGATTAACACTGCTTCCGGCTTTTGACCTTCAGTGAAACGGACAGGTAGTTAAATCTGAATCAGTTTTACCAATCACATTTTCTTAGACTTTCTTAGCTGTTTTTAGCCTTTGGCAGAGGGACCAACTGTGATACAGAATATATTTTTACCACAATTTTGTGGTAAAATACCCGTTAAAAGTTGTATCTCAGAGTACCGTATACAAAAATATCGGATGATATAAATATTGTGTCCTAAATATCGTTTACAAAAATATCCTCCTTTAGGATGTAGATTTTCTATTATCACGGCAATAGGTAATATTTTTGTGGATTATGTTTAGGACACAATATTTCTGTCAGACGATATTCTAACAACAATGTTCCGGAACCACATCTTGCCATTTTATTTCGTGGCATTTCCACATCCGCCATTTCTTCATGGAAGAATGAATTTCCTTATTAAGACCATTTATTTGGCTTCATCTCCTCATTCTGTTTCCTCATACCTTATGTGTTTTTGTAAAATATTTTATTTTCAAATAATGTAAAGTTTCGTTGCATTACCCTTTTTACTAACCCTAACCCTAACTGTAACTCTTACTTCTAATATTTTTTTGCATCATTGTTGTTTAGATTAATTTAATACATTCTTATACTTTTCCCCCTCTCACTAACTGTAAAACCATGTCTTACCTTTAAATAAACATACTTTTTTTAAATGGAAGATAATGTCTTAGTAGGCAGGATTCAGGTAGCCAGCTCACGTAAACAAACAGGTTTATTGTAAAAGGTACGTTATGAGTTACTTAGTGAACAGCACCCTGGAGCTCATCCCACAGTGACACCCCAATAAACCATGACCAAAGCAGGACAGACATGAGAAAGGCTGCAGATTAGAACACAATTAATGTTAATTGAATGTATTGCATTCTTATTTGTTAATTATTTTGAATTTTAATTATGTGTTTATTGAAATGGACACAGATTAGTTTACATGTAATTCAAACATACATAAATACTTTATTGGTATACCGGGAGACCCACATGGTTACCCCTTTTGTCCTAAATAATTTACTTTTAAAGGAAGACTTTTATTCCTTTAATTAAGTCTTTTATCAATTAAATTATTATTTAAACTAACTTGTTTTCTTTACATACCTTGGAAGATACCTGCTCCCTCCTTATGTTGTATTCAATTCTTAAAAACACCTGATTAATCACACTTTAAAATAATCTTACTATTCCAACCAATGAATCATATTTGTTTTAAAATACATTTGCCTGTATATATGATAAATGTATTTATTCCCTAAATTAAGGGGGGGTCCGCAGATCTGTTTAGCTGAAGAGCCAGGTCTTGAGGGTCTTCCTGAAGGTGTTCAGGGAGGGGGCGCGTCTGATGTCTGCCGGTAGCTTGTTCCAGGTCTTGGCTGCAATGTGAGAGAAGGATCTTCCGCCTGCTCTGGCTCTGTGGATGCGTGGGGTTTCGGCCAGTGCGAGGTTGGAAGATCGGAGGTTTCTTTTGGGTATGTGGAAGTTGATTCTGTCGCTGAGGTATTTAGGTCCGTTGTTGTGTAGGCATTTGTAGGCGTGAGTGAGGATTTTGAAAGTGACTCTTTTCTCCACGGGGAGCCAGTGGAGACCTTGTAGGTGTTGGCTGATGTGTTCGTGTCGGGGGATGCCGAGGACGAGTCTGGCGGTGGTGTTTTGTACTGTCTGGAGTTTGCGGAGTAGGGACTTGTTGATGGCGGCGTAGAGTGCGTTTCCATAGTCCAGTCTGCTGGTGATGAGTGCGTGGGTGACTGTCTTCCTTGACTCAGGGGGATCCACTTGAAGGTCTTGCGGAGGATGCGGAGGGTGTTGAAGCAGCTGGAGGTGACGGCGTTGACCTGTCGGTTCATGGAGAGTGATGAGTCGAGTACGATGCCGAGGTTCTTGGCATGGTCTGAGGGGGTAGGTGGGCTTCCGAGGGCGGTCAGCCACCAGGTGCTGTCCCATGCAGAAGGGGTGGTACCGAGGACGAGGACTTCTGTCTTCTCGGCGTTGAGCTTCAGGCAGCTGTTGGTCATCCAGACTGCGACGTCTTGCATTCCTTTCTGGAAGTTGAGTTTGGCAGTGGTGGGGTCTTTGGTGAGGGAGAGGATGAGCTGGGTGTCGTCGGCATAGGATACGATGTTGAGGCCGTGTTGTCGGACGATGGCTGCGAGGGGGGCCATGTAAATGTTGAAGAGGGTGGGGCTCAGTGATGAACCCTGTGGGACTCCGCAGGTGATTTTCGTGGGGTCGGAGAGGAAGGGTGGGAGTCTGATCCTTTGGCTTCTTCTGGTGAGGAATGATCGGATCCAGTCCAGGGCTGTTCCTTGTATGCCTGCGTCATGTAGTCTGACGACTAGTGTGCGATGGGAGACGGTGTCGAAGGCCGCTGATAGGTCGAGTAGGATGAGGGCTGCGGAGTGGCCTTGGTCCAGGAGGGTGCGGATGTCGTCTGGGGTGGCGAGTAGGGCGGTCTCTGTGCTGTGGTTGCTTCGGAATCCGGATTGGGACGGGTCGAGGATGGCGTTCTCTCCAATGAATCGTGTCAGTTTCCTGTTGACTGTTTTCTCTGCAACTTTGGCTGCGAAGGGGAGGAGCGAGATGGGCCGATAGTTCTTGAGGTCGGTGGGGTCAGCTGTGGGCTTCTTGAGCAGGGGTCTGACTTCTGTGCGCTTCCAGTCGTCTGGGAAGGTGCCTGTTTTGAAGGTGGTGTTGATGGTGCGTTGTAGTTTGGGTGCGATGGCAGCCACGGCTCTGTGGTAGATGTGAGGGGGGCAGGGGTCGGTGGGGGCCCCCAAGTGGATGCTTTTCATGGTCGAGGCGGCGTCTTCGGCCGTGATCGGTGTCCAGTTGGAGATGGTGGGCTGGCTGGTGTTTCTGGGGGGCGGGGGCCGTCTGTGGCGCCTGGTGGATGGTCGATGAAGTTGTCGTAGAGGTTTTTGATCTTGAGGTGGAAATAGGTTCCAAGCTTGTCGCAGAGGTCTTGGGATGGGGTGATGTCTGTGGCTTCGCTGCGTGGGTTGGTGAATTCTTGAATGACACTGAAAAGTTCCTTGGAGTTGGTGGAGTTGGCCAGGATTTTGTTGTGGATGAAGTTCCTTTTGGTGGCTCTGATCTGGTTGTGGTAGTCCGTCATGGCGTCCTTGTAGGTGGTGTGGTTTTCGGTTGTCTTGGTGTTTCTCCAGTTCTTCTCCAGGCGTCTGCAGGTGCGTCTGGCTTCTTGGAGAGCGGTTGTGAACCAGGCGGCTTTCCTGGGGCATTGTCTGTCGGGGTTGCGTAGCGGGGCGAGCTCATCTGCGCAGTTGGAGATCCAGGTGTGGAGTTATCTGGCTGCGTCGTTTGCACTGTTTGCGTCGGGTGCCCAGAAGTGGTTGTCTCGGGTGAGGGTGGAGTTAAGTTGCTCGTCGGTAACCTTGCTCCAGTTCCTTCGTGGTGGGCGTGGGGCTAGTTTGGGTGCCTTGGGTTTGTTGATGGTGAAGTGTACGCAGTGGTGGTCGGTCCATGGCGGCTGCGTTGTGTGGCTGAAATGGACGCTGTTTCCTGCCGCGAAGATGGGGTCGAGGGTGTGTCCTGCTCTGTGGGTCCGTGTGTTGACGAGTTGTTTAAGTCCGATGCTGGCGAGGTTGTCACGAAGGATAGTGGGGTTGGGGTCGCTGGGGTTGTCGAGGTGGAAGTTCAGGTCTCCAATGAGTATGTAGTTTGTTGAGGCGATCGCGTGGGGTGCGATGAAGTCAGTGATGGTGGTGGCGAAGGGTGTTCGGGGGCCGGGGGGTCTGTGGACGAGGGTTCCTCGGAGTGTGGCTTTGGGGGTGGTCTGGATCTTGAAGTGCAGGTGTTCGGCGGAGGGGAAGGTTTCGCTGGAGGTGGTGAGGCGGAGGGTGATCTTGTGGGTGATGGCGAGGCCCCCTCCTGGGTGGTTGGGGCAGTCTTTCCTCTGGAACTTGTATCCGTCTGGGATGGCGGTGCTGATGTCGGGGGCGGAGGATGCGTTGGTCCAGGTCTCTGTGAAGAAGGCGATGTCGGGCGAAAGAGAGTCGAGTAGGTTCCAGATTTCCATGGCGTGTTTGTGTACGGAGCGTACGTTGAGGAGGATGCATTTTAGGGTGTCGCCGGTGCTGGCGTCGGCGGTGTTGGAGGCCGGGGTGGCGGTGAGGGTCTGGCGGCAGTGGAGGCAGGAGAACTGGCCGTGGGTCGTGTTCGGCGAGGCCTGTTGGCATTCTCTAAGTCTTCCAGCGTTGAGTGCGAGGAGGGTGATGGTGTCATAGCGATGGGTAGTGGGAGGTCCAGGGTTCCTGGCGCTGGCCGCGATCGGGTCACGGACGGGCGCAGACGGGCTTGCCTTTGGCGCGCCGGCGGCGCGCCCGCTGCGCGACGGCACAGCAGCCGCCATTAAGTAGGGGAGGTGGGAGGGAGGAGAGGCTGGGAGGCGGGAGCAGGGGAATTCTGGGGGGAAATTCCGGGGGGGAATTCCGGGGGGGAGGGGCCGCAGGGGCAGCAGCGGCGGATATCCCCAACAGGAAATAATTTGACAGTGAAATGTTTGTAAGCCGGTGGTATATTCCCATTAACTTCAGTAGTGATGTGACTCAGATTTCTGCAATCGCTCAATGTGTACTAAACATGCTCACAAGTCAGTGGGAGTTAGCTGTCGCCAAGCCCTGCATGTTTAGAGTATACAGCGGTGGAGCACAACAAGCTTCTGCCGTTTTAATCAACGCACTAGGTTCTCAACCAACCTTATTTTAAAAATATTCAGTAAATGGTTCAATGTCCTGTCATTCAACAAAGTGCTTAATAAAAAATAGGCAGGACACTGCTTTACACATGTGAGCTGCGACTCGCGAAACTCCAAGATGGCCACCGGAAGACCACAATCATCTTTACATTCTAGTGTTGCCACTCTAAAGACAGGTTTGGAATGACTTGTGTGCACTGGTCCAGAGCAGCGCACTTCACTAAAGAATTCTACTGAGTCAGGTGAAATCCCCGTGTGCTCCGTGAAAGTCTAGTCAGGGTAGTGGCATCTCTGTGAGTAAGGACGTATAGTTTTTTGAGTTTATTGTTTTTTCCTTGCAATTTACATAGAGTGAGAACTGCTAGGCAAGGGAGGGCGCATATCTTGAGGAATATAATTTGCGTTCATCACGGAGCTTGAATGCATTCTCTGAATCCAGTCAGATATTAAATACCTCTTAGTTTTCAAGTCATTTTCATTGGTGGCATTAAAATTAAATCCTGCGGAAAGTCTGGTAAGTCTTTCCACAAATAGCTTGTGGACTGGGCTTTCAGGAATTTCCATACACCGAAGCTGGAAATATAAGAACACAGAAGAAAGAAAGAAACGAAAAGAAAACGAGACTCTAAGGTACCCTAGAGGAAAAATACACAAGATTACAATATATTGACATTGAAAAAACGAACAGTCATAAGTGAAAAGGTCTACATGAATTTAAAGAAAGTACTAGCACATGAACATATAAAGGATTTAGGATTTGACAAGAAAAGAATTAAATAAGTAAGAAAGTTAAGCTAAAAGAAGAGGGGCAACAGTCACAAAAAAACTGGGTAAATAATAAGTTAAGATTAAGAATTAATTAGTAGATAGAGTAGTTGTAGGAGATAATGTTGTATTGTGTCTGTTTGTATATCTTAATGCAGATTCCCTCCTGAGAAGAACAGCAAAATAGTACAGGAAGACACAGAACAGAAGGAAGAAAGGCAGAGGTGTGATTCAGGAAGTTCAACCAGGCGCAACTGTCTCTTCTCTCTTCCATTCCCCTTTTCCCCTTTGGGGCTGGTCTGACAGTCTAGTGTTTTTACTGGCAGGGAAGTTCTGAGAGGGGCATTGGGACTATCGTCGTACTGCTCCTGTGCGAATTTGTGTGAGAGCATTATAACAGGAACTGAGACATACTGTGGCCAGCAGGTGACCTTTCCTGAACCCAACAGTGCTGAAAGGCCAAAGTATGTGTAGTACAGCACAGTGCCAAACTGCACAGTGCAGACCTACTGCCCCCTGATACCTTTATCTCTCCCCTGCCACTCAAACTGCAGACATCTCATGTGTGAGTCAGAATTCTGACTCACACATACTTGCAGTCACTATTTATAATAAGAATAATTTTTATATAATAATTCAAACAGCAAACCGGTGCTACTATAATCCAATTTAATGGTTCTACTTCCAATCCTAAAAGGGTAGATGGAAGAGCTGGCCTTGCCTGGACTCCAACATGTGACAAGCTGATGACAGCAGAGATTAGCAGTCAGCCATATTGTTGGCATAGCTGATGCACGTGTATCAAGCATTCTATGACGATTGAGAGGAAATGGTGCAAGGGACACATCCCTTGTGCACCATAACACTAGATTATACTTGATAAATTATCATAGATGACATGATCTAAAAGCTGCCAGGCTTAAAATTTAGGGTGCTGATTCCCAAAAGCATTTATGAGGACAGGAACTGGTACTTTAGGAGTACTGTTTTACGTACAATTACATGCCTTTGTGACTCTCCACTAAACTTTCAACTTCGTATTAGCAAAAGTGCAAAGTGGGCATAGACATTTATATTTGTACTGAATCATTTATGAATATTGCTTGACTAGTCCAATTTTATTCTAATTTTAGATGTTTTGGGGCAATTCACAAAGGCTTATAAGAGAACTTAAAATAGTATTACAGGGGTGCTACGTTACGCAATCTAAAATGGCTTTGTGAATTGGGCCATTTGAATTTTACTATTGCGTGTATCGAAAGTGAAAATTAAAAAAAGCTTCTATTACATACAAGGTAACTTTGGTATATTACATTTGGAGCTTACGAGTCTATTAGCACTGGGAGCACTTTATGTGGCAGGCATTCAACAACATAAAAGAACTGTAATTAGTGCACATTATTACAGCAATTTGAAACCCCCCGGAAGTTAAACGTTTGTGAAGTTGAAAGTGTGTTAACTTTGCCTGTTATTAAATGCCCCATCAAAGAAGGGTTTTCAGACATTTTTCATGAAAAAATAGCATTTGCATGTTTATTTTTGCAGTATTTTTGATCAACTTATTTTAAAGTTTGTCAACCTTGTGAAATTTACATAGTTCCCAAATCTTTAAAAGAAACTTCCCAAAGGTTTGCAAACTGCCAAAGCCTCACCTGAAAGTTAGCAACCCTATACAATTGTGCTGTAAAAGGGCACATCAATGACAACACAATGACAACACTGGCAGCCAACACGCGACTGCTTTATTGGGCTTCATCTGATGGGTGCAACTTTTGTTACTATGAAGTAGAAAACTTGCAATCCTGTTCAGAGAGAACATAGATTTGCAGTTAGATATGGACTGTGCCTTTGGAAAAGGACCACACTGATTTGCTTTTGGTGGTCCATAATGCCACAGACACCTAAAAAAGCACAGTTAGATGGAACACACACACAAGTATCACCAGTATTTAAAATTTACTGAATCATTTCAATATATCAATTTTTAGCTGCAGACATGACAGCAGGTAAAGTAATCCTGCATCTAGGACATAGGGAGTGGTTTTACGTAATGTGTTGTGTGAAAAGAGATTAAAAGTTTAGACACAAAAACATCTGAGAAGAATACATTTTTTCTCATCAGAATCATAAGTGGGAAACCCCTGCTGCGGCTACCAGTGAAACCTGTTCAGCAACAGAAAATTACATTATCTTCAAATGTAAAAATAAAATACAGAAGGCAGTTGGAGGATGGTTATGGGCACACCCTTAAGTAACACAATGTCCACATCTGTTCACCCCCACAAGATCTAAAGACACTTGGCGGCTACTTAAGACTCATCAACCCTTAGAAAAACAAACACACTGAAAACGTCATTCACTTGCAGCTGTGAACGATTTTTTATGCATTTACATTTTCATGCATTATTAAAATTTTGTGAAATGTTGTTTTACAGTCGATTCTATGTGTTCACACTAATATAGTACAGATTTCTTTAAAACAAGTTTTCTATTACATTCCGAATTGTGTTTTTTTTAACCTTTGTTAGACCTGTCAACCTTAGAGTGATCTTCCACAAACATTTTGCCCTCCTCCTCTTATTTTTGCTGATCTTGTTTTTGCTGGCCTTAGGACTCTGCACACTTTACCGCTGCTACCAAGGCTAAAGTGCATGTGCTCTCTCCTTGGTAGAAGAGGCTTATCCCCAATTGACAAATTTTATTTACTTGTAAGACCCTAATAAAGTGGCTGTACCTGTGCCCAGGACCTGTAAATTAAATGCTACTGGTGGACCTGCAGCACTGATTGTGCCAACTACGTAAGCAGCCCTTCAAACATTTCTCAGGCCTGCCAGTGCAGCCTCTTTGTGTCATTTTTTACTGTCATGTCGATCTGGCAAAATAAACCTTTTTCCAGGCCCAACCCTTCCCTTTTTCATACATATAAGTCGCCCTAGGGTATGCCCTGGACAGCCCAGAGTGCAGGGTGCAGTGTATTTATAAGGTAAGACATGTACTTTTTATACATGTCCTGGTAGCGAAAAACTCTTACATTTGTTTTTCACTGCTGCAAGGCCTAACTCTCCCATAGACTAACATTGCAGCTACCTTATTACATTTAATAAGCTGTGATTTCCAAGTGTAAACAGGTAATCAGTTCATCCTTGGTGTCTTTGTAACTGTAAATAAAAATCCTAACCTATGGTGAAATCGGATTTTAAATTACAATGTTGAAAATGCCACTTTTAGAAAGTTGGCAATTTCATGCATTAGCCACTTAGTGCCTGTAATGTGTACCAGGGTCACATGACTGCGTGTAGCTTAAAGACGGGCTTTGTGTATTCCTCCTAGATAGCCACGTACAGCAGAGAGCATAGATGTGCCAAGATAGGCCGTCACTGCCAGGATGGCAGGGAGGAACTGGGTACAGATGCACTTACACCTGAATAGGCTGTGTCCTGCCTCAATACAAAGGGCAGCATAACCCCTGTAGTTACTTTGGAGCCAGGACAGGGAAGGGGGATGCCTGGGGACTTCAAAGGGAAATCTCTAACAGCTTCTCCTCCACTCTAAAGGCACAACTGAGTGTAAATACTGCACTATAGACACCAGCTCTTAAGTACACTTTTGGACCTGTGGATACTCTGCCAGGAAGAACTACTGCTGTGCTGCTGAAGGACTGCCACACTTCTCGACTGCTGCCCTACTGAACAACTGCCTTGTTGGACTTGTTGCCTTGTTGGACTTCTGCCTTTCTGTTCTGACCTGCTGCCTGCTGCCCTCTTGCCTGGGGGAGAATAACTGGACTTGCATCTCTTGAAACCAGAACCTCAGAGTGACTCCAAGGGCTAGTTGGCTGAACTCCTGATGTGAGCCTCAGGGACAGAAGGCCCCAAAAACCTTGCTCCTACACCTAGACTCTGCAATCTGTGAGTCTAACCTGCCAAGTGGTGCCACCTCAGTCCTGGACCCTTGGAAGTGGGCTTAAGGTGCTCTGCCAGCCTCTGTGGACCCAGTGGAACTAATGCATCTCCTCTGCAGTACTGCGTGGATCAGAACCACCGCAAAGACCCTGATCGCATTGCAGCTGGTGCAGGCCCTCGCATCCCTCATTGATAGCAGCCTCGACCACGACACCAGACTCTGCATCACAGATCGCAGCTCCTTGTAAGCAACGCATTGCCCCGACTGCATGACTCATCCCCGACTTCAGTTTTCGCATCACAATCCCTCGTCGATTGTATCTTCAATGACGACACAGCAGGACCTTGCACTGCATCCTCACCGCATCTCGGAACCAATGCATCACTTTGGCTGCAAGATACATCTTCGATGCGGAACCCAGCACCGCTTTGCAAACCAGGATTTAAGGTACTTTGGTCAGCGGGCCTAACTGGGTACCTCTAGCTGGCACATGCTCCATTCCGGTCGTTCTGAACTTGTGACTTTGGCCCGGTCTGGTGTGACCAGATGTCCACAGTTGGCATTTTATGTCTTTTGGCGCTATTTTTCTAAAAGCTTTAAAACTGAATATCTCCAGTCTACTGATTGGATTTTTGTCCTTTTGGTCTTGTTTTATTTATTAAAAATTACTCTATATTTCTAACTCTGTTGTGGGCTACTTTTGAGGTGCCTTTTTACTGTGTTACTGTTTGAATTGTTACACAAATACTTTACACATTGCCTCAGAGTTAAGCCGGACAGCTCTGTGCCAAGCAACCTGAGGGTTAAGCACAGGTTAATTTAAGGTTTGCTTGTGACTTCACAATGAGAAGAATTGTGGCTGCTGTTCGAGAAGGGTTTCACCCACCTCAACAAGTAACACACTTTCTTACACCTGACAACATGGGGAAGCGGAAGCTGCGGGAGGAGGGTAAAACCAAACTATCTACTGCTTCTGAAGGTTCAGCACTGGATCGTTTCCTGGCCAGAACAGTTGGGGTGATCAGTAAAGAGTGTGATTTGGCAGAAAGATGGTTGTTCCTTGATCAAGGCGATTTATTGACTGTTTCCCCATCCATCACAACCCCCAACCCCGTGATAAAACAGACATCCAAAGTGTTGTAACATAGGATGACTCTTTTAGGTGGGTTGTGAATTCTGTAAACGCAATTACTGACCTTGATTCCTGGCATATTAGTAAGCAGGTGCCCTCTATTAAGGGAAAGGATGTTGGCAATGGCAGTGCTGGAACCTCTAAGTACCCAAACAAGTCCACAGAAACGCATGTGCTCACACATCCCGTTTCTGAGCCCTGCGAGGGGTTGGGGGGCTCACAATACAGAACGTACCCCTCCTGTTAATCCTAATTGGGACACATTATTTCTAGAGAAGATTGAATCCAAGCTCACCTCTTGTGTTGCTCCTTTAATGGAGAAAACTGAAACCCTGGATCAGGCCATTATCAAATTAACCCATCAGATAAACACATGCTCAAACATGGTCGGAGGGGTTAAGGTACTTAGAAGTAAACACCACCATTGCCTCCATCAGCTGAGGATACTAAGAATTGCATTCAGGGGCTCATAACTATTCCGCTGAGACCTCTGCCAGCTGATTCCTATACTTCTTTTACTTAGAGCACCACCTAGTGGGGGGGGGGTGAACCATGGCTACAGGCTCTGGAATCAACTAGCCTTTGGGGATGCTTCCGATGGCCCCCTTTTAAATCTTCTGCCTAAATGTTGCCGTTATGTACATGTTTGGTAAATGTACCTTGCTTGCCAGAAGAGACCCATAGCAACTTGAAACACACTGTGTGCAACATGTTGACCAGTAATTCTAATTTTATTCTTTCAGAATACAAGGGTATTCTATATTCTTCTAGTTAGGAGAGTCAACAGGATCGTCCCCCTTATTAAACAGTTTAATAGGGACTATGTGGTGATTAGTTGTAGGAATCCAAAACTAGCAGGCCGGTTAAGTTTACATAATACACAATATACCCATCAAAATCTCGAGAATAAACGTATAACAATTTTTTTTTTCATGACAAATTTTACTGGGTTTTAGCCGTATATCAGTGCCAAGCTGGCCCACATACATATACAGGACAGTGAAATGTGAAATTCCATGAACAACTAGAACACAAGAACATGCACAGTGTATCCCTGACCACCCCACCCTCCACAAATCATTAGCAATGCCCCTATTCAGATGTAGCCTTACACCCATCTCAGCACCCCATTATGCGTGATGATAGAGTCATATTTCGGCATCTAGTTGAGATTCCATAGTATGGACAGGAGACAGTACTATATCTGCCCATAGCTTCTGATGTTTTTGTGGGCATCCCCTAGCTTGGAACACCGCCACCTCCAGCCCCATACAGTGGTCCATCCATCTCTTCCACGCCCCTACTGATGGTGGTGTCACCGCTTTCCACTGCTTGGCAATGTCCCTCTTCGCCAGTGTAAGCCTCAGAAATAACAAATGCCGTTTGTAGCGGTTCCCGCCTATACCTTCCGTGCTATGAAGAAGGAGCAATTTAGGGTCTAGTGGAACATCACAGGCGAGAACCTCACCAATGAGGATGTCACTCCTCACCAGTGTGTAAATGCTGCACAACTTAATACCGTATGGAGGAAGGTACCCCCTCTGCCTCGCTACGAATACATATGGGAGATCTAATTAGTCCTATGCACCATAGACGGCTCTTAGTATAATAAGCTTTGTGCAAATATTTCCGTTGGATTAAACTGAGCCAGGAAGATATTGCTTCTTCTAGAGCTCCAGTCCAGTCATCTTCGTCTATGTTTCCAATGTCCTCCCCTAGTGCCGCACAAAGGGCTGGCAGCGTAGTGGAGCTATTTGTGACCAGGCACTGATACATTTTTGTGATCTTTTGGGTATCAAGATCACAAATTAACAATTTGCCTTCTAACGGGGTAAATTCTGGCAGATCTTGGAGGTCTTGCAGATACTGGAATATGGCATGCCGCAACTGTAGGTACTTGTAAAACTGGCTACGATGCAACTGGTAATCAGTTTGCATCTCTTGAAACGATCTGAGCACTGTGCCATGCATGTTGTTCCCTAGCGTAGAGATGCCTATGGTGTTCCACTTTTGAAACCCTCTCAGCTGGGCCACTTATTGGAGAAATATGCCCTGCCATATGGGTGTCCCTTGCCTCAGTCTCCTCCACTACCCCATCCTTTGGAGGGACCGTCTCCATATGTGTATCACAACCCTGATTGCCGGGGGAAGACGTCTCATTTCCCTCCCGTTATAGAGAACGTCAAGCACAGAGGTGTCGCCCATCGCCCATCTCTCTGTGGCGTATGCCGGATAATCCTGAGCACTATACCATCAGTCATTAATAATCTGTAACTGGGAGGTTGCATAGTAAGACCGCACATCGGTAGCGGCAATGCCCCCGCAATACATGGACTGAAAACAGGTCCGGAGAGCTATACGGGATGCTACACCCCCCCATAAGAATTGAAACAGAACTGCATTGACCTGCCGGAACCATGATGGAGGGATAGTGTAGGGGTAGTTCTGGAGCTGGTACACCAAATGGGGCAGGGAAACCCTTTTGAAAATGGCCGATCTGCCCAGCAGGGTTAATGGCAGTGGGGACCAAGCCTTCACCTCTTCCTTGACATGCAATAGCAGTGGGGCCATATTTTGGGTCCACAAAACGGTTTGGCCTGGAGGAACAAACACCCTTAGATACTTAAACCCATCAACAGCTACTGTTAATCTTGATGCCCATTCCATGTCTTCACTGTCCTTGCCTATCGGAACTATCACTGACTTCCCAACGTTCACATATAGCCCGAAGGTCTCACCAAAAACCTACATAATTTGTAAGATGTGAGGTCCAGAGGTCACTGGATCCATGGAGAAAAATAAAACATCATCAGCTTACATGACTATCCTATCCGACAGCCCTGCAGACCATTCAAATCCTTGCTCTTGAGCGTCGATCAAAAAACATATTTTACTAACCTATTGGCTAAAGTCTTAGCGAGAAGTATTGAGGAGAGAGATCGGGCGGTATGATGAAGGAACTTCTGGTGGACGGCCCGGCTTAAGGAATACGACTATTTCAGCATGCTTCCAATCTGGTGGAAGCCATGATTCCTCAAGCACTGTATGAATCACCTCCAACAAATGTTTCCCCAATTGCGGCATATATGATTTAAGAAACTCACAGGGGAAACAACTGGGCCCAGGGCCTTTCCGGGCTACAGCGCTGCTAGGGCCGTATACAGCTCCTCCTCAGTAATCAGCTCATCCATCTGTGCACAGATGGGCCTCTGTTAGAGATCTTGGGGGAAGGGCCTCAATGAATTTGATTATTTGTTCTATGTCTACTACATCTTTTTGGGTGTACACCACCCCAAAATACTCGGCAAAGCTTTCCTTGGAGCCCGACAGCGCCCCTCCCTGTGCATCCCGCAGCACTGGCACCCGGGGAGGCTGCATCCGCAGCCTGGCAAAGCCTATGCAGCATCTTACTCGATTTGTCACCCCATTGAGATATGTGGCTCTGTGAAGCCTTCCATGCTTGTTTGGCATTATCTAGAAGTAGTTGTTGGTATTGCTTTTGGATCTGGCATAGTTGCCGCCACGCCACACCACCACCATCCCTCTCACAGCTACATTCTTCAAGTGTATGCATTTGCCCCTCAAGTTCCGGCAATGTGAGGGATCAGCGCTTGCGGGAAACCGTGCAAAAGCTCATATTTACCCCCGAAGTGTTGGTTTCAGGGCTTCCCATAGTATTGTCCTAGAGGACGCCATCTCTGTATTGATATAACAATATTCCGTGATGGACCAGTATAGGAGCGCCTTATATGACGGGTTCCGAAGATGCCAGGCCGATAATCAACATCGAAAAGGAGGGTGCTTCAGACCCACATAAAGCGTAAGAGCCACTGGGGAGTGGTCGGAAAACACTCTGGGCAGTATCTCAACCTCAGATACCCTATGCGTGAAACCCGCGGGTACCAGAAAATAATCGAGCCAAGAGAAGGAGCCATGAACCGCCAAATAGTATGTGTATCCAGCTTCAGCTGGATGATATGCCCTCCAGGCATCCGCCCAACACAGCGTGGACACCAGAGACCCCAACGTGGACCCCTGAGTTCCCAAGTCACCTCCCTGAGTGTGCCATCTGTAAGCCTCAGGATGTAGGACCTTATTCCAATCACCACCTATTACTGAGAAACCGCCTGGCAGTTCTCCCCATAAACCAATTATACGGTCAACAAAGGTCTGTCCCAATGGTGATTTTGCGTACACACTGTCGAGTTTGAGAGACTCCCCATGGAATAGCACTCGTTACATCGCATAGAAATACCACGCATGCCTTTACAACGTGGGTATTACTACGCGATGTCAGTTACGAGTACCATTACAACGCAAAATTTTACCACGACTATACCTTTACCACACATGCCATTTCAACGCCAAGGCATGCGTGGTAAAGGTATACTCATGGTAAACGTTTGCACAACCCCCGACACTACACTAATTCCCCGACCCTCCCCCGACCCCCAGTCCTCTCCCTACAATAACACTACACTATCCTGCACAACCCCCGACACTACACTAATTCCTAAAACACTACCCTACACTACACAAACACCACAACACTACCCTAAACCCTAAAACTCTACCCCCTGCACGACCCTCCCCCTACCCCAGTCCTGTCCCTACACTCTAACACTACCCTGCACGACCCCCAACACTACCCTAAACCCTAAAACACTACCCTACACTACACAAACACCACAACACTACCCTAAACCCTAAAACGCTACCTCAGCAAGACCCTCCCCCTTCCCCCAGTCCTGTCCCTACACTCTAACACTACCCTGCATGACCCCCCTACACTACCCTAAATCACTACCCTACACTACACAAACACAACACTACCCTAAACCCTAAAACACTACCCTACACTACACAAACACCACAACACTACTCTAAACCCTAAAACACTACCCCCCGCAAGACCTCCAGTCCGGCCCCTACACTCTAGCACTACCCTGCACGACCCCCTCGACACTACCCTAAACCCAAAAACACTTCCCTACACTACACAAACACCACAACACTACCCTAAACCCTAAAACACTACCCCCAGCACGACCCTCCCCTACACACAACCCTAAACTACACAAACATTACTACACTACTTCGACACTACCCTAAACCCTTAAAAAGTAACCCCCACCCCAAGCACAATCCCCCTTACCTCTCTCTCCTCGTGGTTCCTCTCTCCTGGTTCCAGCGTCGACAGAGGGGCGGTGCACATCGTTGTGAGGAAACGGAACAGCCCAGTTTAGTTTTCTCACAACGATGTGAATAACCATTACATCGCATGCGTTTTAAAAGCGCATGCGATATAATGGTTTGCGTGTTAACAGCCTCGTTGTAATGGCTGTGTACCCTCCCCATCAGTGTACTGGCCACTAGCACATATCTACCATGATCATCCACGCACACTCTGGTGGACTTAAAGGGTGCGATGAAAGAGAATACCAGTACCTCGGGATCCCCTCACGAACCCAGAGTGGAATGTCTGCCTGTATCCATATCTCATCAAGCACGGGACCTTGGATCCAAAGAGATACGCCGTTTGTAAAAGGAGAATGTCTGCTCATAATCTTTTGGCTTATTTTAGCACCGCACCTCGCTTGATCTTGTCCAGAACTCCCCGGACATTCCATGTGAGGACACAGAGATGCCCGGTGGAATCTATGGAGTCTGTGTCAGTCATCGGCAACTCATGTAGGTATGTAGTGGGCTACTGCATATGAAACTATGGGTGGGTATGTACTGGGCTATTGCATTACCACAACAAATAGAGCATTCAAACAATCCCCATGTCCCCTGCCCAACCAAGTGTCTTCACTAGAGAAACTTAACTTGCTTTACTCCAGGGTTTCAGTCAAACATACAATATCCACATTACGATCATACATGAAACATCTAATGTTCAGGCACAGTAGTTAGCACTGGGCCAGGCATGCTTTGATGGAATATTGACTCGGTATATTGTATCAATGAAGGGCAACTAATGTTCATCATCCCAGCGCGTATTCCTCCAAGATGAGCGGGACTGGTTCCAATGCTTCACTTCAGACTTAGTAGGATGAGTGCGTCTGTCACTTAGGGACTAGTCTGAGTCTAATCGCGGCGGAGTGTGCTATGTATGATTGATGTGGCTGTTGAACCATTTTTTTATAATCTGAGAATAACATGATGTGGTGTGATTCAAATAGGATCTTATCTTGGCTCTGTGCATATGTCAGGATCATGTCCCTGTCAACAAAATTGAGGCTCTTGGCGATCACCAATGCCCTATGAGCCCTCTCTATCACGAAACACGGCAAGAAGGACTTTGCTGACACGATTGATCAGCGTCATTGGGTTCAAAATGTATCCATAGAGGCACCCTCACACCCTTCAGGGAAAACCATAAACCATAAGTTACTGCGAGGGGCACGACCCTTCGCATCTTCCACTTGCGCCGCCAATTCCTTAGTCACGACCGTGAGTGTATTGACTTTCTGTTCAAAAGACGCCACCAAATCTTCTACACCTGACACTCTAGTCTTAGCCTCCGTGATCCTCTCCACTGCTTTCCGGGGATCTTGATGCAAAAAGGTAACATCAGAGCCAACTGCGCCTGTTTCAGCATCAAACATGACTCACAATTGCGTAATAGCTGCCAACAGCGCAGCATTGTATGGGCTGAACCCCGAAGTCCCCCGAATCTAGAGCCACGGCACCGGCCCAGTAAATTTGTCCATGGTACTCTGCTTGGCCGTTGCCCTAGGTAATTTATCTTTGGTCATGCTGAAGCCTCACTCCCACCAATTCAACTTGGGTGATTCTCCTAGTGTCCCAGGCGAGCCCAACCCGCCAGACCCCATAAACATGGCTCCAAGGGGCAGCACGAGCAGTCAGAGATCGAGGATGCCACAATGTCTCTCCACTGCGATAGGATCAAATAGGATCCCCAACAGAGGGGCTAAACAGGGGAATCCGGCGAATGCAGACCAACCAGCCTTAGCCAGTCCCCAGCCACAAGCCGCACCAGGACCTGGCCTGACCGCCTCCACAACCAGGGGAACGGCCGCAGCACGGCCTCCAAACGAGGTCCCGTGCCAGATTACATGTGCTCTTATGCAATCTCTAGGCCCCCAGTCTATGGTCTCATGGGTAGGGGCTCTCGCCGGCCCGAACGCCTCCTATATCGGGAGGGGTTCTCCAGCAACAACGTTTCTCAAGGCCCCACAAGCGTGACCCCAGGATCTCCCCAAATCGCTATGTGTAATATATGGGAAATATCCGAGTCTCGTACTTCCACTGCGTCCAGTCAGTCCAGCGGCAGATACAGTGTGTGGGGCTTTTCAATTGCCCAGGGGGCCCCACGCCATGTCTCGCAGCGGGCCTTCCCTGAACGTCATCAACACCTGGGGCCGCTCAGGTCCAAACAAGCTCCACTCGTTGGGCCACCAGCCGGCCGACAGACGCCGGCTAGAGCTGGGAGACAGAGCTCTTAATTTCTGCTGCCACCACCATGCCATCCCCTCAATAGGAGGCCAATGCGAGTCAGCCGTAACAGGCCGGCACCGCTCCTGCTCTGTGCCCCCACCTACCGCCAAGCTGTTCTCTGTTCGGAGCCATGGCTCGGGCCTCCCCGTCGTCAGTCGTCTTTGTGCCTGCGGCTCCAGCCATCAGTCTTGATTTCTCCGCCGTGCTCCCGGGTTGCCCCCTTAATACGCTTGAGCCGATACCACGGCCCACCTCTCCAGCTGAGCCTGGTATCTAACAGCTGCCGCACCAGGCCTCTCGTCACGGTCCTCAGGCCATTGCCGCAATGTGCCGTCGGTCTGTCTCTCACCTCGCCGGAGGCTGCCAGCCAACTCTTGGCATTTGCTTCCATCGCAGCTGTTCCTGTAGTGGTTTGGGAAGAAAGCTGGGTGTAATGTGGGCAGGATGTTGACGGATAATGCAGATGACTGTAGGGAGCTCGCCTACAGTGTGTCCGTCATGATGGCCCGTAAGGCCACGCCCCCAATGTATAACTATTATACCTTTGGTCTATTTGTATAGACACCATTAATGCCCACAGACTGTTAGGCCTGCAACATAGTAGGCGGGTTCTTTGTGGGTTCTGCAACATACATAATGTAACTCTATGCTTGTTAGAGTCAGTCCCTCGTCAGCCATCATAGGAGGCTGGTCAGACTGGACTCCACTGCAGTGTACCTTTTGAATAAATTGGTCTGTTTGTGTTCTCTACTGCGTCATCGACTCTTCATTGAATGGAAGGCTAGAGGAGGTCGAGAGTGACCAGGGTGGCCCTAAATGGGTCACTTCCTTCAAGGGCCTGCTATTTAAGGACATACGAACGTACCTGAAATGCTGGAATATAGCTGGCATAAGGGCAAAATGGCCAGACCCAGTTTGGTATAGACATTTCTCTAAACTCGATGTAGCGATGCTGCAGGAAACTTGGCACACAAGTAACATTATTTGGGATGGTGTAGGAAAGTACGATCTGCTTCTATGGTTACCCCCACTTTTTGCCTGGTGCTAAGCTGTATTTAACTAATCTGACTGGGATGCTGCTAATCAGGACCTAGTCTCTCTGCTTTCTCCCTAAATTGGTATGTTCAGTACTTAGGTACATCTCAGATTGGATACTGGGGTACCCTCATAAGTCCCTAGTATATAGTGCCCATGTACCCAGGGCGTAGGTACCCCAGAGGTCTCCCATGGGCTGAAGCATGTATTATGCCACCCATGAGAGACCATTCAAAATGGAACTACAGGCCTGCCATTGCAGCCTGTGTAAGTTGGTGCTTGCACCACTTACTAAAGATATAGGTTTCCTATATCTAGGGTCACTGCACTTAAAACCTATAAGTCACCCCTATAGCAGGCCTTTTGCAATACTGAAGGCAGGGTGCTTGGTTCTAAGTGAGAGGGTGCCCCTGCATGAGCAGGACACACCTGCAGCCTACGGAGTCCATTCTCTCTGGTTGTCAGTGAAGCAGCCATATACTATATTGAGGGGCACCGTATTAATTACGCGATGACCATCTCGAAAACGGCTGCAAAGAATCCTATGTTTGGTATCAAATATGTTGGAACCATACCTCCCACACCGTAAATAGTATGGGAGGTATGATTTCAAGCACTGGAGGAGCCCTCCGTTGGGCTCTCAGTGCTCCAGGTATCAGCCTTCTTGACCTGGACAGCACAAAATGGTTGCTGCCTATCAGAGACACGATTCTGCCCTCCTGCTGCTGAGCCAAGCTCGAGCAGGGGAAGGCAGAACAATAAGCATCCTGTCACAGGGAGGTGTGACCACCTGTCAGACAGGATTTAGTGTATTAGGATGGGGTGGGTGCGCTTGCCAGAACCACTCAGTCTGCATGAGGGGCACATTTGGTGTCCCTGGCATAGTCCAGTCCAAACCAGTCCTGGGAACCGTTGGCTCCCGCTCTGGCGCGAAACTGGACAAAGGACATGGGAGTAACCACCCCCTGGTCTAGACCCTCCCCTGGGAGAGTCCCCTGAATCTTTCCAACCCTTTCCCTAGGGATAAGATTCAGATCAGACACCATTGCACTTCTACCGTCTGGGCACTCTGGACTTCGCTGGACTTCGTTTGGGCCTGACTTTGTCACCCTTCCAGTCTGCTGCATCGTCTGTGCCTGTGCATCATAAAGGAACCTTCCAAGGCCTGTGAAGCATTAAAGATACTTGAAGAAATCTCCCTTGGAGCGAAGGAGTCACTCCCCTGCATTTCCAGGCACTGCAACTAAGTCGACCAGTCTGCAGATCTTGAGCTCCTCCGGACTCCGTGGGCTCTGCAAAACAGGTGGTAGTTTTCTACAGCTCCCGAGGCCTGCCCTGCCCTCTCACCAAGTTTGAGGCCAGTATCCCTCGTGGGGGTTGCAATAACCGAACCCCTGTGCACCGCGTCCAACTTGCAGTTGCAAAGGCTTGTTGGCTTCTTTCCAAGAAGATCTTCGGGCTCCAAGTAGCCCCAACCTCGAGCACCTCCAGTGACCGGAATCTTCAGCCACACCGCATCGTGCACATCGTGGCCTGCATCTTTTGGTGAGCTGCCTGGGGTCCTCGCGCGACTCCAGTGCCTCCGGCCTGTGGGTCCTCTTGAGGGTCACCATTGTTTCTTTTGGGCTCCCCTGATTGCTCGGGCCTGCCCTGACTCCCCTGCCTTTGGTGAGTCCCCTGGACCTTGCTGGTCCCGACGTTAATCCTTCTATGATTCCTGTGTTGCTTGCCTTTGCCAAGGCTTGTTGGTGCTCCCGCCGGACACTGACCCCTCAGCACTCAACATCCTTCATGTGACAGCTCGTGCACGGCTCCTGGTCCTCTTCAGCATCGCCTGGTCCTCACAGCTGCAGAGTCAAGGTTCTCGTCATCCATCCTGCAACGCCCGACATCGGAGGGCAATCGTCTTCCAAGTCTCCTGGTGACCCCTGAATGACATAGACTCTGTCCCCTCTGCTTGCAGGTACCTCTCATCAAGAATCCATCCTTGGATTCCATCGGACATTTCTTCCTTCCTCCACAGCGGCACTTTCCTGAAGTCCTCCATTGGGTTCGACAGCGGTTTCCGACACCACTTCACATGTATGCACCCGGCTTCCCTGGTAGGTAACGTGGGTACTAGGGTATCCACGGGTGGGGTGGCTCTCCAACCTTCTGTCTTCCACGGGGTTTCTACAGGATCCACTGGGAAGGGTCCTTAATCTGTAAAAATCCAATCGCGACTTGCACATAGAGTTGTACGGAGCACGCTGTCGTGTTTCCACACTGCACACACTCTCCGTGGGGTCCCTATCTACTCACCTGGGGTGGTTCCTTGGGGTCCCAGCACTTCTACGTTCTCTTGACCCTGTCGTGATCTAAGTCGTGGTTCTTGTACCACTTTATTAGTATATGGTTTTGTCCCCCCCTAGGGCCCAATGTGTATTTCGTGCTATTTACTGTGTTTCTTTGCTAAAGTGTTGTGTGCATTGTGTTTATCTCCGTTTTGGAGATATTGGAACGTACTAGAGAGTATTATATAATAAATACATATTTTTATAAATACTTGTTGTGGTTCTTTTCACTTAATCTATACTATAAGATTGCATTCTGGTAAAACAAGCTGCTTTACACTCCTTCTGGACTAAGCCTGAAGGCTGCTCTCCACAGCTACCGCTTAGAGAGCTTTCTAAGGTTGTCTAAGACCTCTTAAATCACCATAAGGGTTGTCTGGACAGGTGCAAGGTGCCCACTTACATTAGTGGACATCATATACCAGGCCTGCTTCTGACCGATGGGTATGAGACTTTTCGGGTGGGGTGAGGTCACAGTCGTGGCTACCTTGAAGGAAAACTGGTGGGGCAGCGGGGGGCTGAGCGGGGGCCAGAGTGGGGGAGGAAAACTGAAAAAAGAAAATAGAACTTACCTGCCAGCCGCCGCCTAATTGGTCTTCTGCTCCTATGCTCTTGTCGACTCCCAGCAGCCAATGCACAGACTCCCAGACACCCCATGGCCAATCCAGATACTGCTCTTATGCTGTTAATACCATTAGCACCATGAGAGCAGCACCAGGATTGGTCTGAATGGCCTGGTTTGGCACTCTCTAAGGGACAGGGAGTCTGTGGCTATTCCCCACCCTGCTGTGCAGCCCAGCTTAGGTTGGAGAGATGTAAGTGCGTATGGAGGTTTGGCCGTCCTAAGGCGGCCGGCCAAACTGACATGCGCACTTACAGTGAGTGCCCACCACTCCTCCCTGATTCAAGATGCTGTCCATCAGGATGGCTCTGCCCAACATAGACTAGGCTTAGCTAGGAAAAATAAATTGATAATAATGTTGTTTTATTATCATTTTATTTTTCCTGTTTGTACTGCTGAGAGAACAGTGTGGCAATGCTCTTGCGCCTTAACGGAGGAGCCACTGCTGTCAGGTCACTATGGTTCGAATCTACAAGATGTTTAAGGGGTTTCAATTTGTTTGTAACCACCCTGGTATTCAGTTGTCCAGGAAAGTACTTCTGAATAGGTTTAATTTCTTCTTTATTCATTTTTATAATCCTGTGCTGAATATGGGATGAGATTTTATTTTGTATTGTAGAACTCTTAAAGAATAGGGCAATTCGAATACTGAATTACTTTTATGCGATTATTTGAGGGGATTTCAATGGTACTTTCAGTCATAGCGAAAATCAATGTGATCCCTTTAGGTTTAAAGATTCAATTTTATTCGGCCAAAAGGCAGATAGGAGAGGCCAGTTTTTTAAAATAATTTGTTGTTGCTTGATCTCCAAAATCTAGTGGAAATTGTTGGTAATCTCCAGGAGTAAGTACCTACTTTGTTGGCTGGGGGCACAGAACTATTAAAGATTATGGGGCAGATTTACAAGAACTGACGCATCTCTGCATATCAGCAGAGATGTGTCAGTTAATTTGCGTCACGTAAAAAAAACTGTGCGCCAACATGGATGCGTCGCATTTACAATGCGGCGCACCGTGGCGCAAGGATTGACAGATGCGTGACGCATCTGTCAGTGTAAAGGTACGCATTGCTGGAGTCGTGTCGCAAGTGCGACGCAACTCCAGCAATGCTCAGGGGCGACCTATACTTATTGTGCTGCGTCACTCCTTACGCCTGCTTCAGGCAGGCGTAAGGTTTTGACGCAGTGGCGTCGTAAAAGTGACTCAGTGAAATCTTGTAGATTTCACTGCGTCACTTTTACGAGGCTTTCTTGCGTAGGAAGGCCCACCCTGCATACATTATACCTGACGCAGATATAATGTGACGCAGGGCTTTACAACGTGACGCATCTCCCTAGATGCGTCACGTTGTAAATGTGTCGCAATGTGGCGCATTGTTTACGACGCAGCTGCGTGACGCAACGGCGGCCTAAAGGTGTCGCATGGGGCTTGTAAATCTGCCCCTATATTTTTCTTTCCAAGGGAATAGCTGAGCGGGCAATCACTGGGGGAGGGGTGGGACTGTGGCAAATGAGTCTACCGATCACAACCCCAATAAGCTACTTCTCCGCTTTTTGAGTTGTCCCCATTTACCTGTGGGCAAAGCTGTGACTGATTTAATTTCAATGGACAATGGGCTCCAGTTAAAATGGCAGGCAGCAAACATGTCTGTTCTGCTACGGACTACAGTAAGGGCCAATCTGAACCCGATTCTTGACCACCTATTAATATCTGACCTCCCCACAGATGGTCCAACTGAGGTGCTTGAAGATTTGAGCTTGTAAATTGAAAACTTTTAACTGGCCCAGAAAAAAACTGCTAAAACCACACACAGTCTGGCTGGTTTGATAGGGATTGCCGGGCAGCCAATGTTTGCGTCTTACCCTTATATGCATGCCCATTGAAAGAGTAGCAATAGCTAATGCCAGGTGTCCTTATAAATGGCATTAAAGAAAAGAAAGCATACCCTAAAGAAGACACATGGGAAAAACTAATAAGAACCTGCAAAGGAAGGGATTCTAAGGGTTTTTGGAGCATTGTGAACGGGAGAAGATCAACAGGCATGCAATAGGCTTGGGTAAAATATAACTGCTGACAACTGGACCAGCCATTTTAAATGTTTTTACTCCTTCGAACATATCCAGAGCAAGGATTCGGTTGACAATCCTCCTTTATTTCCTTTAAATATCAGATTTACCATAGAAGAAGTGACCTCCACATTCTTCAGTCGTCCATCCAGAAAGGCATCTGGCCCTGAGGGGGTGCAGGCGGATTTGTATAAAGAAAATATGCCTTATGGGCCCCTATCATTGCCAATACTCTGGGGGAGATATTTTAAAAAGTCATGCAACGCAGCGCAGCCACCCGCGAGGCTGCACTGCGTTGCACGACTGGGAGGGAGCCAGAGAGCGCCATATCTTCAGAGATATGGCTCTCTCCTCCCCTTTCCCTTGCGCCGGCGCTGATTTCAGCTGCCGTGCGCCATGCACACACCTTAGCGCCGCAGCGCTAGGGTGTGTGCATGAGTGTAGCATAGGTTTTGTACAGGAAGGGTACCCTTCCTGTACAAAATACTATGCTAGGCACGATGCAAAGCTTTTCCCACTTTGCATACGTGCTGCAGAGTGCAGCACGCATGGAAAGTCGGAAAAGCACGGAGAAATGTAAGCATTTCTCCTGTTAGCGCCTCCTTTGAAGGGGCGTTAACTTTTGGCGCAAAACCATGTTTACAAATCTTTGTAAATATGGTTTTGCGTTAAAAGGCATGGGTGGTTGCATGGGAACGCCCATGTTCCACCCATGTAACGCCCCCTCGGCGCAGAGTAACGCAAAGCAGTGTTTTGCGCTGCTTTGCGCTACTTACGCGGTACCTTCCAGCGCAAAACAAGTTTTGCGCTGGGAAGAAAATAGGAAAAACAAAATTTCCGCTAGTTTCCGTCACTTTTGGGGCGCTAAACCAGCGCAAAAGGAATGAAAATCTCCCCCTCTGAATGCTGTTGTGCTCCATAGGATTCCCACCTCTTGGCAGTTTGCTGTCATAGTGGCTATTTATGATAAAGACAATAGGCAGGATCCCCGTTGCTAACGCTCCTTATTGGTTTTAGACTCAGTGGTAAAAGTAGTTGGCAGGATTATCCTGCATAGGAGAGAGTCCTGGGTCCAGCAGGCAGAAGCCATCAGTAGGGTGCAATATGGCTTTAGAGAGGGGCTGGAAATGCAGGAACAGTGCTTAAATCTCAGTATTTTGTTAGGTAAAAAACATGGATGCTAGAAAGGGCTCTCTTTTCCTTGCATTCATAGATTTAAGGAGCATCTTCAACTGTGTAAATAAATCTAAATTGTGGGCTAGTTTAAGGAAGATGAGTCTGCCCAAACCCCTGCTTAATTTTTTACAAGCACTACTCTGTGGTATCTTGGCTTTGGTCAGGCATGGCACCAAAGGGGAATGTGCTGAATGATACCTTTGGATTTTCTTGAGGGGTGCGACAGGGCTGAATCCTGGCGCCTATTTTATTTCTTTTATATATCAGTGGCCTAAACACATTCCTGACTGCCAAGGGGAAAGATCCACCTAAGGTAAACTCCACCCCATACCGGTACAGCTTTATGCAGATGACACCGTTCTACTTTCACGCACGCCCAATGGCCTATGATACCTTATCGAGAATTTTGTCCGGTTTATGGAAAAGCTGGATCTCGAAATCAATACATCTAAAAACCTGTTCATGGTCTGTGGGCATCAAACTCTCAAAGTTAGACCAATCTCCATTTAGGGCAAAAATATTTCCAGGGTGTCTGAGTTTTCTTACCTCAGAGTCACATTTCACTCCCTCAAGTCGCTAGATTTTTTTTAGATTTAAAGAAGCAGTTTCCTCCCTTGCATCTCCACTTGCTGTCTCCACTTTCACCAGTCCCTTGGGGCCCTGTATGATGTTTCACTCAAGGTTGACAGTAAACCTGTTCTCCCCCTTTCAGAGATTTACAAACTGAAATGCTTACCAGTTCCAGTTCTTACTAAATGGGGATTTGCCAATTGTATTAATATACAACAGTAGGGGAACCATTTTCGTTGGCATTTGCTGGGACTCGGACCAAGTAGTCCACATTATTTTATACACGAGTAGCTGGGCCAGACATATGTTGAGGACTAGGTTGGGCTTGCTCCATTACTACTCTGGATCTCAATATGGAGTAACCAGAAAGTGCTTTGTAAACAGGAAATTACTGATCGTCTTGTCTGTGATTTTGGGCTAAGGATTCCATGGTTAGACTGTGCAAAGAAAACCGCGGCATTCCTGGGTCGACCTGATCTGTTTTCTTCACCTTGGTCTAGAACAAGAGCAGAGGCCACAAAGATGAGTGAGCTGTACACGAGTTTTGCAGCATCCAATTGAGTACAGAGTGCTGACCAAGACATCCACGAGGCACTTGTTCAAATTGACCAGGGGCCTCAACCTTATCTATCCCTTGTGAAAAATATTTGTGAGCGGGTGCTCTTGACTAAATTTTGTCTGGGATCTCTAAGAAGTTATCTGTTTCCCTAAGGACAGTTTGATTCAAAGTCCATCCTGCTTTGCCCATGTGAGGAGTACTCTCCCCAATCAATGGTCCACTTTTTTTCTTTTGTAAATACTACAAGACTGTCAGGTATAAACATGTAGTACCCATTTTGAAATTGTGTAGATTCCATCAATACAACCCCCATTTTATTTTCTCTGTGTGCTGTCGAACCCATCTGTCTGCCTTGCAGTAGGAGGCTTTATGAAAAGTGCTTTACATTGATTTGTAGACTTAGTTTATTTACGATTGCACTTTATTCCTCTACGGGAACAGCAGGCAACACAGGCATTACGGAAGGCAGCAAACTAATTTTAGGAAAATAATTTTATGATCTGTGTTTTTTAGTCTGAGTGTTTTTAACTAGTCTTTGTATGCTAGTTATGCATTTAATATCACCCCAGACTTTTTATTGCAGTGTGTATCTAAATCTGATGGTATCTATGATAGTTGACATACTTTTTAAAAGATGTTTAACAGCATTTTTTAGCCAAAATGACTTTTATGTAATCCCTGTATGTCAATGTAATGTGTATTTCTTTTTTCTATGATGTATGTATAATCACATAAAGATTATCAATCAATCAACAATATCCATGTGCACCTGGTTCTTCTGACCTTTGGCTAAAGTATCTTACTTAGTTTTACTTTCGAACAGAGAGGAAGAAACAACTTTGCTCTAGCCACAAGGAAAACAAGCATTTGCAATGCAATCGGTCTCGCCTTTGGGACCTTATATGTATTTAGCTATGCAGCATATTAGCCTAGGTGCTGAAACATCTACTGTTCTTTAACATGGAGGGAAAGTAAGCACCAAACTGCGTGACACACCAGGTATGGGAGCACATGGAGATAAATATTGCCTTTCAGCGGGAAATGGTATAGTCCAAAGCTCTGTTTTTAATATAAAATCAGGGCCTTCGGTGGTCATATCACTGAAAATACAAGATTTGAAAAAATATTATTGTCTACGGGTGCTTGTGGAAGACAATTTCTATGGACTGGAATCTAGAGAATGCTAAAGTGAATCTAGTATTTTACTGACCTCTGCTGGTCGTTTTCTATCAAGAAAGTTAAATAGAGGCAGTTGCCCAAAAAATAAAAAAAAGAAAGACCCTCAGCAGAAAGCAATTCTGGTATTTTACTGACCTCTACTGGCCGTTTTCTATCAAGACAGTTAAATAGAGGCATTTGAACACACAAGAAAGTCCCTAAGAGGAAGCAGACAAGTCCTAGGGCTGATCTCCAGAGCCCACAAAGTACATACACATATAAGTATATACTAAAGTATATTCAAGAGGTCTCGAATGCGCGACCTAACTACTGCATCCCTTAGCACCACATCAGCTGAAATGAAGATGTAGACACCCAGGTCTTAGGAGGAATCTCATACTGGAAATTAGAGTTGCATATTTGAAGGTGGGCACAGACACTAGGTGCATAAGTGGGTGAAAAGGACATTATGCATGAGCTCTTATTGCTGACAGGGTCAATATGATTTCAGCACTTTTTCAATGAACACAATGTTGGAATGAAAATAAAAGTCTCTAGGTGTTGGAGGAAATGCATGAGGTGATGCAGCAGCAGAGTTTTTGCTGGAGGCAACATGGGCAGAGGAGACTATGGGTATGTCTCATTCCCTTGACAGTGATAGTAAAGACCCATTTAGTAATTAGTATATTGGCAGAAGTGTTCTGTCTATATCTGTATGGTGACAGTACCAGAGAATAGTGGGACGATGATACCCAGAGACCGTAGAAGACAATCCACGCTTTTATGAGTGTCTGGCTGCTGTGGCCACATGACACTAGACAGTTCTTTCTACTTCCTGCTCTCAGACCATGAAGTGAGAAGTATGAAGACAGAGCTACATTTGTCAATTCCATTAACTTTATTGGTAAGGGGGAGCTGATTAGTTCTTCCTGAGCACTGCTATTTGGTAGACGATCGGGTTAAAGGAGGAGACTGTAGTTTCTGTTCAAAATGAGAACGTTTCTAGGCCAGGCCTGCCCTTCGGACAGGTGAGCGATCACCAGGTGCAGACCACTCACTCTTCATTGTGCCAATATTGTGGGTACTTCTACTTAGAGCCAACCCCAGTGCTACCACCTGTGAGAGACATCACTCTGCACACAGGCAGGCAGCCTGAGAAGGACACTTGAAAAGGAACAAACCGGTTCTGCAGCATGAGACAGTTGATGCACTCTCTGCGGTGCCACTGGAGTACTGCACTGAATGCAGGAGCCAATCAGCCCCCAGCACCATGCTGGATCCACCCTCTTACAGCAAGGGTTTGCAGCACAGGGCAGCACCTGTGTGCATTAAGTGCTCACTTAAAAAAAGTCAGAAACTAATAGCAAAACAAAATGGTTCCTGCACTGCCCTGGTCCAGGACACAGCACTAGAGTCAAAATTGCAACGTAGCATCCTTCTATGCTGCTCAGCCAGACAGCAGTAAAGAAAAAGCCCATTCTGGAAGGCTTTGATGTGGTCCCTGCTAATCCCCTACCCTCCCCACGCAGCCCCAGGGGCAGATAGAGCAGATAGTTCCGCATGAACCTTGGAGACTTGGTAGATCGTCTTTGGCAAGTTGGGGTCTTGTGTTCACAATCTTTCAGCAACTGCTGCCTCTGGCTCCTGCAGCACCGCTGACCTGGAAGCTGTGGGAGTCACACAACTGGCAGGTGGTTCGCCACTTGCTCTTGCTCTTTCTCTTCCTGCCCAAGGTCGGTTTCCCCAAGATATTGATGGGGTACTAACTGCTGAAGTATGGGCAGAAGTCTACTGAACACAATCGCAAGGTGTTAGGGATCTGATGAAAGCTGGCATCAATAAGTGGGTTTTAATTCCTTTGTTGACCTACAGTTGGGATGGGCCTAACCTCAGGTGGGGAGGAGTCATTGTTTAAATGTCTTGGGGTGCATGTCAAATCCAAATCTAGTCGGTTTACCTAGTAGCTGTGGTTCAGTTCACTAAATCTAACAAGCAGGCTTAGACAAAGAATAGCCGCAGTGTTGCAAGATAAAAGAGACCTTTATGGCAAGAAACTGCAAACAGAACTGGGCATTCACTTGGAGGTGTCTTGGGAACCACATCAATCAGGCTAGGTGTTTTTCTTGGCGCTAAAATCGCACATGTTCTGGCCAGGATAGATTAAAAGAGGCCAGAGAGGCGAGCATGAGTGACAGCTGTAGGAATGGAAAAAGCCAGGCCGCATCTTTTCTCCCAGCCTGACTTGCCTCGGTTTCTAGTGAAATATGAATAACAGAAAAAATAATATGGAATATACAAAGTTCTATAATGCTTAACCAGTAGTATCAAAGCCCTTCACAAACAGGTTACTTAATTTAATAAGTCACCTAGAAAACGGTTATTCTGTGTGTTCCTGCTGAAACATTTAGGGGAAAACACCTCTCATTTTTACAACCTCTTAAGTAAATAACAAGCAGCGGTCTTTAAGTCCTCTCTGAGCCATTTAAGGACATGGACCCGGGAGAGCCAATTAAAGTGGCTCAAATATGTTTTATTAGCGGTTAAAAGAACGCTGATGTTATTGCAGGCGGCGCCACTCAGATTGCCTAATTGATATGCTGCAGGTGGTTTCCTGCCCTGACGTAACATCCGCCCTTCCCCTCAAAATGGAAGGTGGCGGCAAAGAGCCTAGGTATGTATTGCTCCCTTTATTTATGAGATTCAGGAAGTTGCCTCTTCATATTTATCCGACAGAAACTACAGATAACTCATACCCAAGACTGCACCCTAAAGCTGTCCCGTACTTGTTTTATTTATTTACAGTATTTGTTTGGCACCGATGCTGCTTGGCAGCCTGACGAGTGCAAAAGGGCTTGTGTGGGTGCTGTGCAGCAATACCCGTAGAGCGCTCCTCGCGGATGTCAGATGGTGTGATCTGAAGGTCACAAGTTCGAATCCCAGCCAGGCTGGCTTCGCCATTTATCCTGCAAATACAAACCAGGCAAGTCACGTGGTGTCCATGTGCACATGACAGCAACTGCGCCCGCACAATTATCGTTTCTCTTCTCATGGATCCGCGAATCCTGCAAGGTTGCTGAAAAAAATTAAGCCAGGAGGGTTATCAGTTTTTCTGAACATTGTATTCAGGTGGCACATCATGATCTGACATCTGGTTAGGGTCTTTAGCTTAGCCTGTCATTGGGCACTGTTGCGTTCTCTCTCCTTTTGACCCTCCTCCTTTCCCTTACCCCCTCTCCCTCCTGTCATCAGCTGAGCGTTCTGGAATGTTGCCAGACGACAGCTGATGACCGCCGTGACCGGACGCTCCTCCCGGTTCACTCCACTGACCTGATTGTACCTGTGTTGGAAGCTTATAATAAACTACGTTCCAAGATCACAACTTCGTGGATTGTCATCTTTACAAATTTGGCGACGACCTTCCAACACAGTCGAGCCCGGTTTGCAAGAAGATCGCAAACGTCTGACTGAAATTCATGACATAGCGAATCTCCTGAGCTCGAAAATGTGAAGATTGAAAGACCTTATCAACGGAAAAAGGAAAAGTTAATGCATTTTTTTTTTCGACATTCAACCTACGGGCACGCTCCTGCTTACTAATAACCGGGGAGCCTTACTGTCATTACTTCGGGCTCATGCGGAGCTATTTGACAGTTCTCCTCAGCAAAAAACTGATCCCTCAGCTGATCAGCGTAATCGCATCAACTGCCACAACTGTCACCCAACTGCCTCCTTCCAACTGACGCCAACGGTTACCAAGCTACGGTGTGACGTTTAACGCCAACTACGTCAGCGGCGGCCATCTTTGAAGAAGATGATCCAGCGCGATATTAGCAAATAGCATTCATACACCTTATACTCACTTGGGCCCATACATTCACACTACGCTAATACTTACGCTGGGTTTATCAGTTGTTACTCTTATCAAAAATCCCTGCTACCAATTACCTTCTGATTGAAGAGTAATGACTTACCGATGAATCCTTTGCTAATTGGGAAATTTAAAATGAGTGACATTCATTATAGTACATAATCATGGAATAACCACTGAGTCAGGAAGTTTTAAAATGTTTATCTAAAGATTTTAGCAGAGTAAAATACAGAGCCACATGGTACTTAATCGCAATACCCAAGATTAAGCATAGAAATGATTATTGCTAATCAATGACGGTGTTTAAAGAAGAGAAGATAGAGACAGCAGCGCAACTAAAGGTTGCATTATATTTACCTAAGTGCGAGAACCAAACCCCTTAGCCAAGGAGTAGAAAGAATAGGACCCAGGAAGGATGAAGAGCAAAGACTTCTTCCAGGATCAGGACCAGACCGGTGACCTCTCTACAACGACGCCTGCGTCGTTCCCTCTCTGATACTCGACTTCTCCTCGATTCTCCCGTGCCTTCCTTCTAATGGACTCTGCCGCCCCTCCTCAGGACCTCTCTCTGGACAGCAAATTCGGTCTGCAATCGATCAGCTTGGCAGTCTGGAGCTAAGCGCGCTCCTGGCAGCATGGACGCCTGTTCTCTGCAGCATCTCCTTCTCTTTTAATTAACTAATGCTATATTCTATTATACCCTTCTACGCCCATGTACCTCCCCTTAATGTTGCTAAAATATGGGGCCACTACTTCTGATTGGACAGGGACAGGGGGTGGATTCTCGCACCATATCGATTTGGCCTAAATTGTAAAGCCTATTGTCTTTACGTTCCCACCCCTTCAAATTAATACATTCGCTTTATTTCCCACCCGTCTCACGACAAATGTTATACATTTTACAGGGGAAAAGTATCAATTTGTCCACAGGAAACATAAAGTACAGCATCTTCGGCCAATGGGTCATGGCCTTGGGAGACGTCCAAGTTGACTTCACTTGGCAGGCACACAGGATACATGCGCAGAACCATCGTCTCTCGAGTTGCAAGTCACCAACCCAGGCCCAAGTTTACGAACTAATAAAAGTGCAAGAAGAAAATATTAAAATCACAAATAAAATGTTTCACTGTATACACACTATTTCTATTCTATTCCCAATTTAATATATATACTATTCCGCGTTAGTAGCGTTAGGAAACGACAATTTAGTAATGACATGAGAGCAAGCTGAAGCATGTGAAAACATCAAGCAGCCATTTTACTACACACTGCGCAGAAGTTTCCCACCAAGCAAAGAAAGACGTCACACCATGTGATCAGGTTGCGACATGCGCAGTGAGGTTCCCGCGCTTTAGCGGCCATTTTGGATTACAGACAAGCGTTATTCTTTAGTAAAACACATATGCAAGCTTCTCTCCCCTTTGTGTAGTGTATGCAAAGGTTAGTCTTAACAATACAATTTTAATAAATTAATACTATGAGGAGGATTGCGTACAAGCAAGTTTCATTTATGAAAGCTTGCTCCATCAAAGGTGAACCACATTACTTCGGCGTCGCACCAGTCCTCCATTCCAATCTAACGTCGTGACGTGCGCACTGCGCGCACCGCCATATTCTTTTTAGTTTCTGCTCCGTCATCTCACAACCGACGCTGCAACAAGATCCCTGCCATCGATTAGTCAGCTCAACGCCAAGTACCGCTCAGAGGCAAAATCAATGCAAGCACGGTGAAACTGCAAGTAAGTTATTTGTGCAGAATCTTGGCGCATCCGTGCCTTTCAACGGTGATAGGCACAGCATCATCCAACTTGCCCATTTCGCTGATGAGCACAGCACTACAAAGAAAAATAATTATCACTCATTTCTTGTTGTTTCTCCCTCTACATGCGACTCATTAACAAATTATTTTAACTTATTCAGAGAAGCTGGATGCCTATAACAGTTATATTAATATTTAAAGCGTAGTTACAAACTTGATTACACTACCCCGTAGTTCATCGCTCTCTTCCTCTGTTGAGAAATGGCTTCAAGTTATTTGTTAAACCTCACCCCTCCTCAACCCTTTCTAGCTGGGGGAGGTGAACCGCTACTCAAATGGGAAGAATGGAGGGAGCACTTTCTCAACTTTATTTCAACCTTCGATGATGAGGAAGAGTTCACAGCTGAAAAGAAATACAAAATTCTGCTGCATTGCTTAGGCGCAGGTGGCATAAAAATCTTCAAAAGAATAAACAAGCGGGTGTGGCCAACCATCATGGCCGATCGGACGTAACTCCGATCGGCTCCTCTCCAGGCCCTACAATATCTGCCTAACATACGGCACCTACAGCGCCCAAAACCGACTCGCCTGCAATGTGAAGGCGTTTGAGGGCAAGGGGAGTCCCCGGGGGCGAGCTGGAAGCCCCGGTGACGCGCTGTGAGACAGGATCGTCTCTGAGGTTGGAGCCCGCAGCGCCTCTCAAAATGGCAGCCACTCCCGAGTCTGCCCTCCGCTACGAGTGTGGTGGCCCCCAGCCCTGAGGGGAGCCCCGCGACACCTGTAGAGACAGCGGACACCGGGGGTAACACATGCTGACCCCCCCCCGGCCTCGGTCGGGAGGGTGGCGCTCCCTGTCGGGACCCCCGCCGGACAGAGGAAACCCTCGGGGGCACTGCAGACCTTGGCGCCCGACATTGAATGGACCACCAGGTGCGGAGAGAGGTGGGGGGGCACCCCTGACACGAGCGAGGCCACCGGGAGCACTCGCTAGCAACCTGGCGCCTGACCCTAAGATGGCGGCAGTCAGGCGCCGTTTCGCAGCCTCGTGGGGGAGCCCCGACCCGTGGCCCCATATCCTGCATGCTGCTTCTGCCTCAGGCGCCCTCTTACTGTGATTGGGGGATTCCTGGGCCCACCACCCTCCAGCAAGCAAGCTTTAATATGGCGAGGCTCCAGTGGCAGGAAGCTCGGTGGCACCGGACCGGGGTGAAGGTAGACAGCGGAGCGGGGAGACTCACTGAGGCCCTGAGTGGCGTCGGGGCTTGGATGCTGACACCCCCTCAGGGATTCTTTGCCGGCGGGGTCAAGCGCAGGAGCGGACAGAGAGGGACTGCTCCTAGTTGCTGTCACACTGATCAGCGGGGGTCCCTGGGCCCCGGGAGGCAGGTCCCTGGAGCAGAGCAACCCGGGCGGCAGCTGGCGAACCCCAGGCAGTGAGCCTCCAGCCGACGGACCTGAGCAATTATCTACACCTCCACCAGGGTGGTAGCTTGACCCAGCGGAGGCCCGCGCCGCTGGCGCTGTTCACGCATCTTCCCGCCCGAGAAGTTCACCCAACCTACGCCGGAGCGCAGTAAAGGGGTGATGGGACGAATCCCAATTCCCCCCAGGAGTGGGGGTTTTTCTTCTTCCTACGGCGGAACAGCCCCGACCACGCAGAGGGCGTAGGTCCCTATGCCACCCAAAAAAGCGCAACCCACAAAGGTCTCCAGCTTCTTCACCCACACTCCTAAAGGTCCGGCAAGTGAAGGGGTAGCGCAACCAGATGGAGCAATGGCACTCACACGCGAGGATTTGATGGCCTCACTGCGCGAATTTAAACAGGAACTCAGAGACGACATCAAGGCTGATATGGGGGCCTCTTTCGATGCGTTCAAAGCTGAAATGGGGGGTCGGCTGGTGTCGTTGCAGGCGGATGTTGACTCGATAGGGGCCCGTGCTCTTGACCTGGAAGCAAAGTATCAGGAGCTGGAGGACCGCGTACGTCCCTTGGAGACCCATTCTCATGACTTGAGATCCCAGCTGACAGCCACGGTGCTTCGATGTGAGGACTTTGAGAATCGTTCCCGGCGGGACAGCATTCGGGTGAGAGGCCTGGAAGAAGGTTGCGAAGGTCCCGATCTGGAAGCCTTCATGGTGGGTCTCTTTTCGACTGTGCTGGGAGACTCTGAGCCTAAGGTGCGTCTTGAGCGGGTCCACAGAGAGGGGCCCCGCGCTGCAGGTGAAGCCAAGAAGCCCAGGGACGTTCTGGCAAAATTCAGCTCCTTCAAAATCAAGGAGCGGGTCCTACAGAAAGCGTGGGCAACCGACAAGATATCCTTCCAGGGCGCAACGTGCTCCCTTTACCAGGATGTAGCCCAAGCCACACTTGCCAGACGTCAGCCATTCCGCCCAGTTACGACTGCACTCAGAGACCGCAAGGTGAAATACAGATGGACTTACCCCTTTGGATTAGCCTTCTCTCTAGATAACAAGAACTACCACTGCACTGACTTGGAAGAGGCCTCATCTATTCTGGGTATCGAGTCGCCAGCTCCAACCCAAGCGCCAGTCTCGAGAGCGGTGGAAGAACCAACGGGTCCAAGGAAGCAAGGGGGGGGCCCTTGGCTACAGCAGCAGAGAGCGGGCAGGAACACTACGAGATGATGAAGTATCTTCTACCCACTGTACACCTGCCGTGTTGCATTCAGGGGCCATGATCGGGATCAGGTGGCGGGTCCTGGCGGGGGCCTTAGACTCCTGTCCTTCGGTTATCGCCCACTCTGTCGATTGGGGCTGAGGATGGGAGGGGAGGGGGTCGAGGATGCCCTGGCCGTCGTCGGCACTTAGGGTTATTCCTAGCTATTATCAAATTGGTGCCTATGTAACAATGCAACGGGCCTTGGAGGCGGAATTTGGTTTGCCCCAGACAATGCTCGAATTACGGTTCTCCTTTGTGGCAGAGAACCCACGAGCTTACAGTTATGGGTTGTTTTTGTTATTGTTAGTATTGTTTGGGTGTCACGGTTCTTTATGCTTTTATTTTAGATTGCTGTGGTATGATGGGCGGGGGGAGATGGGGTTGGGAGGGTAGAGCTTCACGGAGCTCAGGGGGTGCAACAAGCGGAAGGTTCGAACACTAGCTGATGGGGGTTAACTGCTTAACATGGAATGTGAAGGGCCTCAATTCCCCTAACAAACGGAACCGGGTTTGGAAATTCTTACACGATCACCAGATTAAAATAGCTGCTCTGCAGGAGACACATCTCCCACGCAAGGAGGAACAGCGCTTGAAGCATAGGGCACATCCGCAGATTTTCCGCTCCTCAGCACACACGAAACACAACGGGGTGGCATTCCTTTTTCATATCTCGGTCCCATTTCATCACCATGACACGAAAACAGACAAGGAGGGGAGGTACTTGATGGTTAGGGGAGAGCTGCGGGGGAGAGCCTGCACCATAGCCATGATTTATGCACCTAACACAGGGCAACACGATTTTTTGCTCTCTTTTCTTAGCGCGTTAGAGGGGTTCGCAGGGGGTGACATCCTACTGGTCGGAGGCTTCAATCTGATATGGGACTTGGCGATGGACACCTCACACTCCCAGAGGGCACCAGGGGAGCTATTCAGCAAAACACTTAAAGAAGCACTTATGGGGTTGGGATTAGTAGATGCCTGGAGGACGGCCCATCCTGTGACCCGGTATTATTCCTTTTTCTCGCATTCGCATAGAACATACTCCAGGATTGACCACGCATTCATAAGCCAGTCCCTTCTCTATACAGTGACAGGAACCCAATTTCACCCGATTTGCCTCTCGGATCACGCACCTTTATAGCTGGTTTTAGGCAGGCCTGCCCCACGCTCCAAATTCGCCAGGTCGTACTTTCCCAACTTCTTGTGTAGAGACAGACTCCTCAGAGACGAACTAAGAAAAGCAATTACAGAATTCTTTGACCTCAACGACCCGGAGCAAACCTCCCTTGCCAATAATTGGGATGCCTTCAAGCAGTTATTAGAGGGAAGTGTATTGAGCTAGAGGCCACGCTTAAGGCACAACGCAAGGGAGAACACCTTCTTCTGCAGAGAATGACCATAAGTCTTCCCCTTCGGTACAATCCCTCCGTAAGGTTACTCAGGTTAAAGGGAAACTTCAAGCTATTTACACTAATGGGGCCGAAAAGACCCTCTTATGCCTACAAGCCCGTAATTATGAGGGAGGGAACAAGGTGGGCTCGTTATTGGCACGTCAGCTACGAGTGCGGCAGGAGAAGAACTACATCAAGTGCATAGTAGATGGGAAGGGGGTCCCCCACCAGAGTGAGTTGGGGAAGGCCAAGGCTTTTGGGACTTTTATCACTCCCTGTACACGGCAGACCAATTAGACACGCGTGTCCAAGACCAATACTTGGAGGACCTTGCCCTGCCCCAGGTTCCCGCCTCCACCAATGAGGAGTTGAGTAGCCCCATTACCGCTGAGGAGGTCCAAAAGGCGATCGATTCGCTTAAGCTCCAAAAAGCGCCCGGCCCTGACGGCCTTAATGCCTACTTCTATCGTACATTTGCTCCGGAAATCGTCCCCCGCCTAGTGACGCTCTTCAACGACATCGCTGTTACACATAAGGTGACCCCCTCAATGGGTGAGGCGCTGATCTCCGTCATTCCCAAACAAGGGAAAGACCCTTCTAACTGCACTTCCTACAGACCTATCGCGCTCCTAAATCTGGATGCCAAGCTTTACTCCAAAATCTTGGCTGCCCGCCTGGAAAACATCATGCCGTTCCTCGTGCAGCCCGACCAAGCGGGCTTTATCAAGGGGAGGCAGACCCATGATAACCTTCGAAGAGTAGTTCACATCATTGAGAAAGCACAAAGGAAGGCCATGCCCGCGGTCCTTCTCTCGCTGGATGCGGAGAAGGCCTTTGACCGGGTTGACTGTGCCTTTGATCCGTACTCTCCATCGGTTTGGCTTCGCTGAGACCTTTATTGGCATGGTCCGAGCTAATTATTGCGCCCCACGCTCTAAGGTCGTGGTCAACGGGGTCACCTCGGAACCTTTTAACCTCTCGAGGGGCACCCGTCAGGGGTGCCCTCTATCCCCCCTCCTATTTGCGCTCAGCATAGAACCCTTTGCGGAGCGCATTCGATCCAACCCGGACATAGGGGAAGTCCCATTTGGCACGGATGAACACAAGATATCCCTTTTTGCGGATGATGTGCTTCTTCCAGTCACGAGGCCGCAATCCTCTCTCCCAGCGATCCAGACTGAACTCACCTCCTATGAACAGGCCTCGGGCTTCAAGGTGAACCTCTCTAAATCCTTCCTCCTTAACCTTACGGTGCCAAAGGAGTCCATGCGGGCTCTTGAAGGTGCGACCCCCTTCCAGAGTGCTCACAAAGACATTACATATCTAGGCATCAAACTCACCTCCAAGCTGGAGCACCTCTATGGAGCTAACTACCCTCCTCTGTTGCCCCAGCTTAAAGCGGACTTTGCTAGATGGCTGATGGCCTACCTCTCCTGTATAGGGCGGGTAAATGCTATAAAAATGAACGTTCTCCCGCGTTTACTGTATCTCTTCCAGGGCCTTCCGATCTCGGTGGACCGGGTGCTTTTCTCCGAACTGAAAACAATGATCACCAAGTTCATTTGGCAGGGGCAGAGAGCAAGGCTCTCCAACCGCGTGTTAACGCGGCCGAGGGAGGAGAGAGGGCTGGCCTTATCAGACTTCTTGGGATACTATAGGGCAGCTCAATTGAGGGTGATTACGGAGTGGTCCCTCCGAGAGTCGGAGAAGCTCTGGCTCCATATGGATCGACAAATAACAGGAAAAACGATCTGGGACCTCTTGTGGAAACACAAACAACATCGACCACGCAATGCCTATATCAGCATGCCCACGGCGACCACCCTAGGGGTTTGGGATGTATTGATCAGATCCACTCCTCTCACCACCTTTCCTTCCCCATACACGCCCATACATTTCAACCCCGAGTTTCCTCCGGCCAACGCTGAAGGGGCCCTTTGAAGCTTGGCGGGAGGGGAGCTGTCTCATGATTTCTCATTTGTTTGAGGGGGGGAAAAGTTAACCTTCCCGGAATGTGCCCAAGCCTTTCATCTTCCACCAGCTGAGGAATTTCACTGTGTGCAGCTTAAGCACTGGGTTCTTCAACCGCAGATAAGGCAGGCTGCCAACAGGGATTTACTCCCCATTGAGAAATTTGCCCAGTCCGGGGCCTCTTCAAGGGGGACCATCTCCTTCCTATTCTCTCTCATACGGGCGTTGGGTTCCCATCACACCCCTAGACACCAAAGGTTCTGGGATGCACTCTTGGACACCCCATTGCAGAAGAAACAATGGTCCTCACTATATAGGGATATACCCAAGTTTAATCGCTCTATGTCTTTAAGGGAGGCTCATTATAAAATCATGTACGAATGGTACTTACACCCCCAGAGGCTTCACACCATCTTCCCTAATTCTTCGGACAGGTGCTGGAGGGTATGCGGGCTGCTGGGTGACTTTAGGCACATCTGGTGGGACTGTCCCCACATCAAGCCCTTCTGGAAGGAGGTGCTTGCACAAATCAAACTGTTCTTGGGCTACCCAATTCCGGACACACTAGAACACACACTCTTGGGGACCCGGGATCCCAACTTGAAGCGCCAGACGCATGGGGACCGGTCTGTAATGTGGCTCTGCCTCGGGGCGGCTAAGATGGCCGTAGCGGCCGCGTGGAAGAAAACAGAGGCTCCCTCCCTCACTCAGTGACACGCCAGGTTATGGCGGGCATTGGCGATGGAGAGAATGGCAGACATCGTAGAGGACTCCCGTAAGGGATTTGACTATGTGTGGGCCCCCCTGGTCGAGTACCTATCTGAAGGGTTGCCCCTGTTTGCTTGTGGTCCGAGGTTGTGAGCTCTCCATCTCTTTCATATCTAGAGCTCCCATTGACTCCCCCGATATGCTGAAGAGGCCGCGGGGACGGAGGGGTTCCCTTCTCCCTGGGGCCCGGCCTTCAACAGCAACTAACTTTGAATTTTCTTTGACCGTGACACCTTAGTTTGAATTTTTGTGTTCTCTTGTTATACAGGGGGGAGGGGAGGGAAGACAGATTGAAAAGGTTTTTGTGGGTCTCCCATGGGATCAAGATGTTGATTGTAATTGCAGGACCCGGTGGAAACCTGGGAGTTGTACGTTGACCATATTCAAAATTTGCCGATTCCTAGTCCACAAACTGTATATGATACTCTAGCACTCTGTAATGGTCGGCAGACATGATGCATTGGGGTCTCCTTCCCCTATATGATGTTTCTCTTTCCTGTGTATTATTATATCTTTGAAACTAATAAAAAGATATTTGACAAAAAAAAGAATAAACAAAAACACAAGAGGAGATGATGAGGGTGATATTTTCATAAATGCTATTGATGACTTAAATAATTATTACAAGCCCACAGTTTGCGTTGCAGTGGACAGGTACAAGTTTTTTCACAGGAAGCAGGGCCAAGATTAATCCATCGATGACTATGTGGCTGCATTAAAAAACCTAGCCATCACTTGTCGCTTTGAAGGTCTTCACGACAAGTTTATCAGAGACCAAATTATTATGCAGGGGTCAAATACCAATATTCAGGAGAATTTATGGGAGAAAGGAGAAAGTCCTTTGCAAACAGTAATTAACATTGCCAGAAGAGCAGAACTGACTGGCAGATGCGCCAAGGCTGTCATTGTAGAAAATAAGGACAGCATTGTGACCAAAGTGGGCGATTGGAAACCCAAGCAAGGAAAAAAGGGCAACAGCAGCAAACCCAACCGTGATAGGAACATTGATAACTCTAGCTACGCAAGAAGACGTTGTTATAGGTGTGGCAGTTTAAACCACTTAGCCAATGATAAAAATTGCCCAGCCAGGAAATATAAATGTTCATTTTGTGGTGTCATGGGACATTTCCAGAAAGTGTGCCATAAAAGACCCTCTAAATCTGTAAAATGTATTGAAAATGAACATGGGGAAAGCTCTAATTCTTCCGAAGAGAGTGACATCAACATGTTTGTACTCAATATTGAAGACGATTGCATTTTGCAGGTTGATGATATGCAGCAGGACACAGGCAAGAAAAAACCTGTATGTGAAATGTCTATAGGCGGGGTAGATATCTCTATAGTAGCGGATTCTGGTTCGCCTTACACGATTGTAAACCATACTGTGTGGAAAGAAAAGTTTTCACCCCATCTCGGGGATCAGTTATAACCTCCAGATATCTCCAGTAAAACCTTCACGGGGGATTCCATTGAAGTAAAAGGGTACAGGAAACTCAAATTTTCTTTCAAGGGTAGAGAATCCTTGTGCAAACTCTATGTATCCAGATTGGGGCCCTCCGTCCTGGGGTGGTTAGATCAAGGCAAACTGGGGATTGTTCTGAATCCCAACAGTGAGGAACCTGTCCTCATCGTTCAATCGGATGAGGAGCTTTTCACTAACATACTTCAGAGGTTCCCCAAGGTTTTTGCGAATGCCATTGGCCTCTTTAAGGGGTTTGAACACAAAATTTGTGTCAAGGAAGGTGCCATACCTAAAATTCACAATGTCAGGAACATTCCATTTTCTATCAAAGAGGGAGTGAAGGCTCAATTGGAAAAACTACTCAGCGATGACATTATTGAAAGGGTGGAGTCATCAGAATGGGTTGCTCCCTTAGTTGTGGTGAAGCGACCCAAAGGCCACTTGAGATTATGCATAGACTTGCGTGATCTCAATGAAAACATTTTAGTGGATCAATTTCCCCTACCACGCATCAATGAGATGTTAGCATGTACCAAGGGTGTCAATTATTTTTCCACCATAGACCTTAAGGCGGCATACCACCCCTTACATCCCGACAGCAAGAGTTTGACCACTTTCATCACTCCCTTTTGGTGTTTCCGTTTCAAAAGAGTCCCCTTTGGTTTGGCCTCCGCCGCCGCCATGTTCCAAAGACTAATGCAAGAAACATTTAAAGATGTTGAGGATATTCTGTTGTCCCAGGACGACATTTTAGTCATGGGCAAAACCAAGAAGGAACATGACGATAAATTGGTGCAAGTATTGGAGATACTAGAATCCAAAGGGCTTACTGCCGAACATAGCAAATGCAAATTTGCTCGTTCTGAAGTAGCCTACTTAGGACACGTGATAACAGCAGAAAGAATCAAACCAAAAAAAGAGTTTTTGGATGCCATTCACAATGCTCCTGAACCCAAGAGCAAAGATGAACTGCGCTCCTTTCTGGGTCTCGTCGAGTTCTACTCAAAATTCATAAAGAATTTTTCAGCAAAAACGTATGACATGAGACAACTACTCAAAACAAGAAACAAATTTGTGTGGTCTGATGTGCGCCAAAAGACATTTTGCATGTTGAAAAATGAGATGTGCTCTGCTCCACCCCTACAAGGTTTCGACCCTTCCCTACTCAACATTGTCACCACTGATGCCAGTGGAAGAGGTTTAGGCGCTGTGCTCACGCAGAGAGATTCAAGGGGCACAGAATGTACCATCGCCTTTGCCTCTCGCTCACTGACACCTACAGAAGAAAAGTACTCTGTCACCGAGCGGGAGGCTTTGGCGTGTGTCTGGGGGCTGGAACATTTCAGACAGTTTGTATGGGGCAACAAGGTAATTTTAAGAAGTGACCACAAACCATTGACTAAGGTTTTGACCACCAAAGGACTTTACGCAGCATCTCCCAGGCTAGCAAGGATGTCTGTAAGGTTATTTGATTTTAACTACGAAGTTCAATATGTACCAGGTACCAAGAATGTAGTGGCTGATTTCTTAAGCCGCATCCCTGTTTTGGTTCAAGAATCCAATGATGATTTAGATGAAAATTTCTGTGTTGCTAGCATACATGAGGATACACATGGCATATAACTAGAAGAGTGGTTGAAAGAGCAATGTAGCGATGCAGTCTTGAGTAAGGTTCGTAGTATGATTAAGAAAGGTTGGCCAGAGAAAAGATTTATTGCCAAAGAGCTTCTGCCCTTCTGGGAAGTAAAACATGAACTTTCACTTGAAGACGGGTTTCTCATGAGAAGTGGCAAGATTATTCCCCCCTCCAAGCTCAGACACACAAACCTCGAGATCTGCCTTGAGGGACACTTAGGAATTGGCAAAACCAAGTGCAGGGTTAGGAATCTTTACTGGTGGCCCGGGGTGAACCTTGCCATAGAGAGGATCGTAAGAGACTGCCTGCAATGCTGTAACTCTGACAAGTCTCAAGTCACTTTTAGGCCCCCCCTTCATCCCATCACCTGTCCCAAAATGCCTTGGCATAGATATCATGGGACCCGTTGTGGATCGGGGGAACAAGTATTTGCCATCGTACTAATTGACCATTTCTCAAAATGGCCGGAAATTGGGTTTGTAAACAAACCTGATGCCCACAGCATAGTGAAATTTCTTGATGAGGTCTTCATTAAGGAGGGTTTACCCAAATGTATTGTCAGTGACAATGGCCCCCAGTTCACCTCAGATTTGTTTGTTAACTACTTAAATAGGAACAAAATTACCCACAAGACCACATCCGTATATCACCCTGCGGGTAATGGAGCCGTAGAACGCTTCAACAGGGTTATCAAAAGCATTATACAGCTAGCCAACAATAACAACTTGGTGTGGAAGAATGAAATTTTCAAAACATTGCAGCATACCGCATGCAACAGTACAGGTCACAGCCCATTTGAACTTATGAGTGGCAGAACTCCCATGTCAAAGGACAATGTGGGTTGGTTATCTGCTACCAAAAGAGTTGATTGGTCACCTGACCAAGTGAGACACCGTTTAGAAAAAACACAAGGAGAGTGCAAAGCTCGCTATGACCAAAGACACAGCTGCAAACCTGAACAATTGCATGTGGGGGATGCCGTACGTGTCAAAAAGAGTGGGCTAACAACCAAAGAGCACAGCAGGTTTTCCAAACCCCTCACCTTAAACAAGGTGTTTTGCAATTCGGCCTTATTGAGTGACAGTAGAGTGTGGCACTTCTCTAGGTTATCTGCATGCAAACCTGGCTGTCCCTCGTTTCCTTGTTCCGATGACAGACAAGAATCTAATGATACACGTTACAGTCATGCTCCTTCTGGTTCAAAGGGAAGAATGTGGGATTTCTGGAAGGATGATGAAGATGTTGGTCATTTCCAAGTCACTCGGCGGACTGCCCCCATGCGCTCTGATGGGCGTTTGACATTTAATGATGGTTGCGTACCCCAAAGAACCAAATTGGGACGACTTGTTGTTCCACCAAGAAAACTCAATGATTTTGTTTGCGATTAACTATGCCTTTTTTTCCTTTTCCTTTCTGTAAAGAGGAAGATGTGTTGCGTTCTCTCTCCTTTTGTCCCTCCTCCTTTCCCTTACCCCCTCTCCCTCCTGTCATCAGCTGAGCGTTCTGGAATGTTGCCAGACAACAGCTGATGACCGCTGTGACCGGACGCTCCTCCCGGTTGACTCTACTGACCTGATTGTACCTGTGTTGGAAGCTTATAATAAACTACGTTCCAAGATCACAACTTCGTGGATTGTCATCTTTACAGGCACCCTTATTGTCAGGGCAGCGTTCATGTATGCCATATGCAGGATATTAGCGGTATTGGGAATGAATTGTGTTTCCTCTGATATATGAATAATGTATTCCACCTTGCGTTAGGGTGATCCTACCCAGGGCACGAGTTCTTGGAAAAAAATTGGGGAAGGAGCCTTATTAGCATAATTAATTCTCAATTACATAACAGATAGCGACACCGCAATACCCTTACATTATGTACTTAAACATGAATGGGCTCATTTTACAACATACACTATTTGGCAAAATCAAAAACAATTATTTTTTTTTTGTAAATCACATATAGGTTTTACATATATTAATCTGTGTCAGAGCTCAGAAACAGTTAACAGGGGCACAATTTTAAAAGAGATGTGTGGAACTTGGTACTACATCCAGTTCTTTAAATGGGCCGGTACTCACCGTCACTTCTAAATTTTCTGCGCTTGAGTACCGGAACTTCTCCTTGTCCAAAGTGTGTACCGGTACTCATGGGGCAGCAAGCCAAGCTCAGTGAAATTTGGCATGTACAAAATGAAGTGCGACACAGCTGCGGATTTGGTCCGTTTTCGTGAAGCACTCTGACAATTGAATGCTAATCTTCCCTTACAATGTGCTAATTGAGCAGCGGCCCCTATGCGTTCATTCAGAGCTGGCAGGAATTTTGGAAGGGGCCTGAGTCACACTGTGATTATTGACATAGTGTCCACTCAGGCTGTGTGGAGTCAATAGCACTGTAGGTGCGTGAGCGGAGCCTGCTAACAGGCATATCTCGTGACTCCCGGGAAATCTAAGAGAAGGCTTCCTGCTGGCATAGCAGAGTAGGGCAGCACTTGTTTGGAGTCACATTAAGGAGGAAGACAAGGTGGTGATAGAGAGGCTGTTGCACAGCCGGTAGGAATCAAGGTTTAGTAATGTGGGCAGCAGCGAATGTAAGCGTTTCTAAAACACATGTACTAAATGCCCTGTCTGCGTACACTAATGCTTCTATGACCCTGTGCGTGGTCTTGCATGAGTGAGTGTTGTCTGCAGTGTCCAGCATGGCAGATATGTAGTTGTGAGCCCCACAAGCCCTGCATTACCACACTCTGCCCATGAAGCACACATGAAAGGGTTTGCTTGTAGCAAGTGCTAGGCCACTCTCTCTCCAGTGCAGATCTGCGTTCTCCACAGTGTTTCAACAAATTTGTATTTTGATTTTTAGAGGTCGTTTTCTCTTGGGCTAATAGAGGGGCTCTGGGAGGGTTAGAGGTGGGTGAACCAACATATTAACAAGGAAGAGCCCAGTCAGAGCCGAACCAGGAAGTCTGGTTTAGATATAAAAGCCTGTGCATAAGTCGAGCCTTGAAAACATTATCATTGAAATAAAAGTGTATTTTTTCATGTGGAAGCATTTCACCTAGGTACATAAACTTATATCACAGCATTGAGAGGAATTTGTGCTCCCACCACGACGGCAATGTCATTAGTGAACTAGGAAGCAAGTCACTTTTCAGGTGTACATTATATATGGCCTATTTTATTTTCATGAATGAAGCAACATTATAGTGTATTAAATCTAACACATGATGTAATTGTACAGCACACATCCTGAACTCCTCCATTTGAATATACAATCATGCGCTAATGAAGAACAAGGAGGTTGAAAAGATAAAATATTTGTCTACGATCACACAATTTGGTCATGTGGGGAAGCTGGGATTGATCCCAGAATTTCTGCTTTCACATTGTGCAATTCAGCCTCTGGATGGCTGTATCTTTTTTTCTCTCCTGTATTTCAATAAAGGCCACTATTTTGCCTTTATTATTTGCACATGAGATTAGAGTTTGGTTGGGAGGCAGATGCACCATCAAAGTTCAGTTCATTTTTGGTTTGAAGGTGCAAAAGGACCAGGAACTGATCTACAGCCAGGCATCCTGGCTCAAGCTTTCAGCAGCTTGCCCACCCCCAGAAAGAGGGAATCAGACTTTACAGCAAGTAAGGAGCTTTGAGGCAAGGCTGTGCCATCTACGAGGGGGGGGGGGGGTGATGTCTGCTAGGTGGCAATGAGACAAGAGGGTTAACCATAGTTAAACATTTCCAAAAAATGTTAAGGAAATATCTTGTGCAAGTCATATGGGATCTAGGTGTTGCACCATGAGAAGCCCACTTTAATATTAAATGTACCCTTTTGTACGTATGAGGGAAAAGGAATACTCAAAATATACCAAAAATGCTTTAGTATCATTATGCACATCTGCACACCAATTAAATCTCAATCAAATTAAATGTATGCCCCTGGCCGGGTCCCTTAGCACTGCCTGTTGCCCCGGCCCCCAAGCCCCGCCCCCTAGTCCACATCTCAATTTGGTGAGTACCTGCACTTATTTTTTTCTATTTAAAGCACTGACTACATCTTTAAACTGTGTTTAGAGAGTAAGCAAGATGTGCTAGGTGTTCATTAGAAGATAAACAGATTAATGGTGTGAAGTTCCCTGATACTTCACAGATAAGAGATTCAAACATAGCCCCACTCTTGGCCTCTCTCACACAAAGGGGCTACTGCTAGTGGGAAGGAGTTTTGAAAATGCCCTGGAGCTAGGGTGCATGCTTACTGTATTTCTGAAGCAGCTGCAGTGCTGGAATATTTGGGTGACACCTCTCAGCCTTATTTTGCCTGGAGTCCTTTCTCATAAAATAGTTGGGGGGCTCTGTATACTTGCTTCCACCCCCAACTTGTACCCCAATCCTACCTCCTCATGTTGTTAAAATGGATATTCTTTTGAGGTTGCATTTTTGAGCGCCCTCGTCCCTTTGAAAATATATTCAGCGCGATGTTGCATTTAATAGCTTTCCAGAAAAGGAATAGACCTAGTGTTTTTATATAAAATTCAGTGTGGGAGTTTCTTGAAAGCATTTTAGGTCAGACATATTTTAATCAGATGATTTGTCAACATACTCATATTTATTCTATGATATTTCCCATCTTGATTACCATTACTCTTGACAAATTCTTCTCAGAGACGTTTCCTTGGCATGGAAGGGTTGCTCTGGGCAATGTGCGGAGGTCAGGTTAGGACAGGGGAACAGCATTATTTGCAACACACTTCGTATAGTTAGACATGAATGAATGAATGAAAATCCATTATTAAAGCACGAGCGGCTGGTCCCGAGGGGAGACTCCCGGCACTAAGCCAATAAAGGTAACTGCCATTTTCCTATAACTCCCTAAAGAGAAAGGTCTTCAGGCTCTTTTTAGGTCTTGCCTAGGCAGCGCATGCGCTGTCTCTTCAAGACATGCTGTTATCTATTCTGGGGGTTTTGGCACGCCCATGCGTTTCATTTGTTCTACAATGTGCTTGTGGAATTTCCTGTGTTTTGTTTGGTGAATCCTTCTCAAGTGTCCCTCCTTCTGCTGTTTTGTTGACGCCCTGGAGACTGCCCCTGTTACGTGTATTATTACTTCCTTCAATCAATCAATCAGGGGTTTGTTAAAGCGCGACTACTCACCCGTAAGGGTCTCAAGGCGCTAGGGGTGGGGGGGGTGCAGGTTCCATTCCATCAAGGAGGGGGTCTGTCGAAGAGCCAGGTTTTGAGGTTTCTTGCGAAGATGGGGAGCCATTTCTGTCTGAGGTGGAGCGGAAGGGCGTTCCATGATTTGGCCACGAGGAAGGAGAAGGAGCGGCCTCCCGATCTGGTCTTTCTGGTGCGGGGGACCACGGCGTAGGAGAGCTGGGCTGATCGTAGGGTCCTTTGGGGTGCGTGGAATTTGAGTCTGCTGTTCAGGTATGCTGGTCCGGGGCCGTGGAGGGCCTTGTGTGCGTGGGTGAGCATCTTGAAGGTGATTCTCGCCTCGACGGGGAGCCAGTGGAGTGTGCGCAGGTGCTGGGAGATGAGGCAGTGTTTTGGCAGGTTGAGGACTAGTCTTGCGGCGGCGTTCTGGATGTTCTGTAGCTTGCGGGTGAGGTTTTTGTTTATTCCGGCGTAGAGTGCGTTGCCGTAGTCGAGTCTGCTGGTGACCAGGGCGTGAGTGACGGTCTTTCGGTGTTCGAGGGGGATCCATTTGAAGGTCTTCCGAAGGAGGCGGAGGGTGTGGAAGCAGGAAGACGAGACAGAGTATCTGGCGGTCCATATTGAGCTCGGAGTCCAGGATGATTCCCAGGTTGCGTGCGTGGTCCGTGGGGGTTGGCGGGTTTCCGAGGGTGGGGGGCCACCAGGTGTCGCTCCAGGCGTCGGGGTTTGGGCCCATGATGAGTACTTCTGTTTTGTTGGTGTTTAGTTGTAGGCAGCTGTTTTTCATCCATTTGGCGACGGCTTCCATGCCTTCTCGAAAGTTGCGTCTGGCGGTGTTGGGCTCGTTGGATAGGGAAGAGGATGAGCTGGGTGTCGTCTGCGTATGACACAATGTTGAGTCCGTAGGTTCTGACGATGGGGGCGAGTGGAGCCATGTAGACGTTGAAGAGCGTCGGGCTGAGGGAGGAGCCCTGGGGGACTCCGCAGGTGGTAGGTGTGGGGTCCGAGAGGAAAGGGGGGAGTCTGACCCGCTGCATCCTGCCGGAGAGGGAGGAGCGGATCCAGTCGAGGGCCTTGTCCTGGATTCCTGCGTCGTAGAGTCTGCGTATTAGGGTGCGGTGGGAGACTGTGTCGAACGCCGCTGATAGGTCGAGGAGGATGAGGGCTACTGTTTCTCCCTTGTCCAATAGGGTGCGGATGTCGTCTGTTGCGGCGAGGAGGGCGGTTTCCGTACTGTGGTTTTTTCTGAAGCCGGATTGGGAGGAGTCGAGGATGTTGTGTTCTTCAATGAATGTGGCGAGTTGGCTGTTGATGGCTTTCTCAATGACTTTCGCTGGGAACGGGAACAGGGAGATGGGTCTGTAGTTTTTGAGGTCGGTGGGGTCCGCTGAGGGTTTCTTTAGGAGGGGTTGACCTCGGCGTGTTTCCAGTCGTCGGGGAACCAGGCGGTCGCCAGGGAGCAGTTGATGGTGTGGCGGAGCATGGGTGCGATGGTGTCGGCGGCTCTGTTGAAGATGTGGTGGGGGCAGGGGTCCGTGGGGGCCCCTGAGTGGATTGACTTCATTGTCTTCAGTGTGTCTTCGGTGGTGAGGGCTGTCCAGTCGTCAATCGCTGGTTTCCGGGTGTGGGGGGTGGTTGGTGAGGGTTCAGTGTGTTGGTTGTCTTCGTCGAAGTTGTCGTAGATGCTCTTGATTTTGTGGTGGAAAAAGGTGCTGAGTTTGTCGCAGAGGTCTTGTGAGGGAGGGATGTCAGTAGACTCGCTGGTGGGTTGGGCGAACTGGATCACTGACAAAATATCGAAGGTCAAAAAATCGACCTACAAAAATATCGCAACAAAAATATCGATGTCAATAATATCGAAATCCTATCTACAACATGGTAAGTACAAAAATATCGAAAAAACAATATCGATTGTCAAAAATATCGTTATCAAAAATATCGGGTTTTTTTGTTAAAAATTATATGTAAAATAAACTAAATAATACTTATAATTAAAATAAACATAGTTAAAAATATTGTATAATTTTTAAAATTAATAAGTAACATATATAATTAAATAAAACATTAATTAAACATATACATATAATATATAATATATATACTTACTTTATAATTAGTTTCAATAATTATTTTAATAAATTATAAATTATTAAAAAATATTATAAATTACAAATACATCTATACACAGAAAACAATAACATAAATAAAAATTAAGTAATTATCATAACAAATTAAAAAAATTAAATTTACTTTTAATATTTTGTAAATTAATTATATACTATATTAACTAAAATGATACAAAAAATATTAAATAGCATAGGGAATAAAACTACTATTACAACCCCCAAAAAAACAACAGTAAGATAAATGTTGGATAGCTTAGGGGTAAAAATTACTATTCCCACTCCAGAGAGTGCAACAGTAGGGAAAGTGTTGGATAGCGTAGGGGTAAAAATTACTATTCCAACTCCAGAGACTGCAACAGTAGGGAAAGCGTTGGATAGCGTAGGGGTAGAAATTACTATTCCCACTCCAGGGAGTGCAACAGTAGGGAAAGCGTTGGATAGCGTGAGGGTAAAAATTACTATTCCCACTCCAGTGAGTGCAACAGTAGGGAAAGTGTTGGATAGCGTAGGGGTAAAAATTACTATTCCCACTCCAGAGAGTGCAACAGTAGGGAAAGTGTTGGATAGCGTAGGGGTAAAATTACTATTCCCACTCCAGAGAGTGCAACAGTAGGGAAAGTGTTGGATAACGTAGGGGTAAAAATTACTATTCCCACTCCAGAGAGTGCAACAGTAGGGAAAGTGTTGGATAGCGTAGGGGTAAAAATTACTATTCCCACTCCAGTGAGTGCAACAGTAGGGAAAGTGTTGGATAGCGTAGGGGTAAAAATTACTATTCCCACTCCAGGGAGTGCTACAGTAGGGAAAGTGTTGGATAGCGTAGAGGTAAAAATTACTATTCCCACTCCAGAGAGTGCAACAGTAGGGAAAGTGTTGGATAGCGTAGGGGTAAAAATTACTATTCCCACTCCAGTGAGTGCAACAGTAGGGAAAGTGTTGGATAGCGTAGGGGTAAAAATTACTATTCCCACTCCAGGGAGTGCAACAGTAGGAAAAGTGTTGGATAGCGTAGGGGTAAAATTACTATTCCCACTCCAGAGAGTGCAACAGTAGGGAAAGTGTTGGATAGCGTAGGGGTAAAAATTACTATTCCAACTCCAGAGAGTGCAACAGTAGGGGAAGTGTTGGATAGCGTAGAAGTTACAAATAACATACTTATAAATAAATAATTTTTTTTAAATAATTAATTAATTATTAAATAACTCTAAACTATTTACCAATACCAATAAATAATTATTAAAAACATAATTACCAATAGCAAATTTATTAACAATAAATTAATAATAAATACCAATAAATAATAATTAATAAATATTCATTACTAAATAATAAATATTGAACAATAAAATATTTTTAATAACAAAAAACATATACATTATTAAAACTTAGGGGCTCATTAGGATGGCGGGCGGAAGCACCACCGCCGTGCTGGCGGATGCAAAAGCACCAGTTACCGTCCGCCCGCCACAGCACACACGCCCGCCCAATTAGGATGCGAAAAGACAGCCAAACACCGCCCGTAAGCCAGCTACGCCCTCCGCCATCAAAGTGCGCCCGTCCACGGAGCGGCGCGGCCCAATGGAGACACAACGCCCGACGAAATCACGTACCGCCCGGCCTACAAATTACGATGCCAGAACCAAACAGTTCCCCCGGCTAAGAGACACCGCACGTGAAAGCAAGGCGGAAAACCGAACGCGCAGTACGGATAGTAAAGAGGCGGACCCCCGAGCATGAATCCAGCACTGCAGGCCCTCCCCATGCTCTACCTGATGCAGCACCCAGGAGTCAACGCACCGCGGCGACGCAGGTAGGCAGACACACAACAGGGGCATGCAAACAGCGCACACAGCGCAAGGGCGGGAAAACTGTATATGGCCCCCCCCGACAACCCTGCGTGGACACGACACATCCACCACTGCACCCACACATGCGCACAACGCAGAGTCCAACGGCAGCGTAATGCATGCGCCGCACACAAACACAGGGTCACAACCAAACACCACACACCAGCACCACCCAGAACGCACATGTCACGTGACAGCCCTGCCACAGTCATGTCCCCAACCGGCAATTCACTGTTGCCAACCTGACGTCACACAAGTGACCCGAACATGTCAGTGACGTCACGCCACATTAGGACACACCCTGTGTGCAAAACACGGCGAAGCACACAGCGGAGGCAACATCACCCAGCAGAATATGGACCCCGTCGGGAAAAGGTACGCCAGTACCACACAGAAACACCGATGCCACCCTGCACCCAATAACAAGACATGCAATACGTAACATCAAAGATACCGGGGACAGACAACAGGTGGTACCAATTATAACACAAGGCCCAACGTATAGCGGAAACGCAGCCTGCTGCCCACACACGGGAGAGGAGACAGCACCGAATGACCTTCCATTCCCACTGTGAAACCACATCCCGACTAAACAAGCCGGAGACAACAGTCATTGCACCAAACAAAGCCCAACACAGGCATGCAGAGGGAAGCGGCCACAGGGCAGATAGCGCATAACACCAAAGAACATTCAGAACGGGAGGAAGAAATGATAACACTCCCCCATGTGGTTCACATGCAAGTTATCTGGAAGGAGTCAGACACCACTGACCTTGACCATTCAGAGAAGCATGTGGGATGAGGGCCCTTGTCCTCCGTACAAGCCAACATAACACAAGTCCTGCCTCCCTACGACCATTACAGAATTCCCAGCAACATCGGAGGTTGCACTCTGCAGACTGCACAGACAGCCGGAGCACGCCACCACAGCGCCCTGCAGCAAAATGGCACTTGCACCACACCTACCCAACTACGCCGGACAGATCAAGCTGTACAAACATAACCTGATACAGATATTGGGATGTGACAATCTGGCCTTGCTGAACGTAAGTTACCGACTAACTTACCGCATCGCATTGTTCAGCTGCGTCATCCCCGTCTTCTACTGTCGGAGGTGTCCCTTCTACTATCCTGTGGAGTTATGTCTCTCCAACCCGGCATGTCCAAGGGCGGACCTGCTACAACTATTCACCCCTGGACGCCCACGACAGGGTCTGTTCAGCCTATGGGGGCATGGCGTATGTGGCGACTATCGGACCCACACTGCAATGGGACCACTGTGGCTCCACACGACGGATAATGGATTACAGTTACATCGAATGCCATCCAACATGTCCCATCATGCTCCTACAAGGGACAACTCACGACCAACACCTTGACAGCCACCATCCGCTACATTGGATGGCAACCATGTCCACCACCAATGCCATGGAAGCCCTGCTGGAAGGTATTGCATTCCTGACAACCTGTCAATTCATCGGGCCCGTCGCCATACCCCCAATTGAGCAATGATGTCCCACACCGTACCCATGCTTGGCTTACGCACGGACTAGGCAGTTACCAGTACAACAACTATACCATGCAACTGACACCACAACAACAACTACACTGCCATGACATCTGATACTATTTGGGAAATGCACCCTGTTCCTCATCACATCCAGTAACTCTGCATGAACAGGGGGAGGCAGAGGCATGGGATTTGTGTATGGCAACTACATGGACAGAACTGCACGTACAACCATGCCATGATATGGATCCTGCGCCCATGAACATATGCACCGGTCAGTGGACAGCAATCGTCCTGCTGTAGTATGTGAGAGCTGTCACCACACCTCCCTCTGAACGTCCGTGCCAGGACCTTTGCATGGACACCAAGTGCATCCACCAACAACATGAGCCCAGTGACTGTGACATGGCCAGTACCCACCACATCGCAACAACAATTGGGACGCCGTTGCATGCACGTAAGCCCATGCCCTGATGTCACCTCCACGCACGTGTGTATTAGTAACTATAGCAGCAAACCTGTAACATGGAACTGAGATGCACTGTGCCCATGATGACAAGCGGACTGGTAGGCTACATGTATACTGTCTGTGTCAAAGTCAGCAGCACCACAGTAATTAGCAAATGTACATTAGCACACCAACAGCTAAGCAGTTGTAACTCTGAAGCCCACATCCCACAGTCAACAACTAATCACTGTACCCCTACACCCTATGCTATGTGTAATCATGCTGAGTATATCCTCCACATGCACTTCGCTGCCAGTAGTGTTCACTATACTGCATCACAGAGGACATAAGTCCCAATACATGGCTTGAAGCAACAATGTGTCTCTGCTGATTCATTTCACAAGTACGAATGAGAGAGGATGAGAGTGTGTGAAGTACACGGCAGTCGTGAGATTACCATGTAGTCCACTGTCATTGGATGTCAACGCAAATGAGTAGCACAACTGTGGGAGACACACATGTGTCATGTGAAGCGGGAGTTACGCATGGCTCAGGTGGGTGGGTGTGACGGGTAGGTGCGCACATGCAATGTTGAAACACGCTGTGTTGGGAGGACTCAGGAACAGTATATTGGCGCACTCCTGGGAATCTGTAAAGACCACCTGTCTGGTGACGAATGTGAACTCGTGTGTGCACAACAGGCGGGCACACGAACAATGCCGCATCAATTGTAGACGTCAGCCCACCCTCCGTGGACATGCCGGATACTGCTGCGCGTCCGCCAGGCCCTTGCCAAGGCACTCACATCCCCTGTCGACCTGGTGTATCCCCAACATCGTCCACTTGCACAGGCAATCCAGGGCACGGGATGGCAGTAGAGCATGGTGGGTGAGAGGTCATGGCGCGCTCATCCTTGTCACATCACGCAGGCAACACATCCACAATGTGTAGTATGGCACAAGTCAAATGGAAGTAGTGGGGGAACACACACATCACAAGCAGCAGTGACGTCACGGAAGGTGGCTCGCACCATCCCACCCATTGACAATACACCCACACACGTTACATGCCATTGCAACAGAGAAGCCAGCGCGTGCACAAGCAGCTCCAAGCTCGCCCCAGAGAGGCCAAAGAGTGAATGTGTGGGGCCATGAGCTCCAGTTGGACGCGGACTGGCCCGCTAGGGCAGCTACAGCCTCTGTGTGTTGGAGGTGGTGTATCCGGACTGCGGAGCCTGTCATGCATTGTCAATGTTGCCCGGGTCTCGAGTCGGGGCACCACGCATGTGGACGGCGTCCCGCCACTAATTATACCGTGAGACAGACCACTTGTTCAACTGGACCCACACATACACTCCTTGGCCTCTCTGGGGCGAGCTTGGAGCTGCTTGTGCATGCGCTAGCTTCTCATGTGCAAATGCATATTGGTGTGAGCGAGGGAGGCCATGAGGACAGTGTAAAAGATAACTGTTTGACTTTCAGTTAGTTTAAGGAATGCCCCTGATGTGGTCAGAAAAAGACATGTCTCGTGTGTATTGCAACTAGTAGATAAGCCGATGACCTTCCCATGTCTTGCATGTAGCCCCGCACCTAGCCCCGCACACTCGACACATCAAAAAGAGTACCAGCACCACATACTTCCCATTCGAAGCACTGACTGGGGGTGACAACCATTGGACAGTCTTGTGTAGTCCACCCACGCGTACATGTGGGCCCTCCATGATCCATGTCACCTGCGGCAAAGTGATGTCATGGGCAATGACGGAAGTGAGCAGAGCTGTCTGCCACACGCACAGACGGTGCATCAGCTCAACAGACCCAGCACTGAGTGCAGCAGGGGTCACATGTGCAGGGGCAGTTGTGCCTGGTGTGAATGCACATGCACATAGACAGCACATCGAGCAATGTGTAGCCTGCCCACATCTACTGTCCATTGTCAGGCTGACCTAGAAAAAGATCACAAGGCAACACATCTGTGTGGGTGTACCCACTGTGACCAACACTGCGCAACCATCAGCGTACTCGCCCTGTGCATGGCCCACCCCGCAACGAAGGTCACATTCAGTGCCACTATCTCTCACACACATCCCTATCACGAGTCATGGTGTGTCCAATCGACAGTGCAGAGTAAGCGCTCATCCGGGGGTCCTGAACAGGAGACACATGTAACCCACTAGGCAGTCTGTGTCGGCACCTACTGGCATTGTGCAGTCAATGTGCAGGCCAGGCCTGCTGGGACTGAGAAGGGCAGCATGGCCCCAGCCTGACTTCCACACGACCGACAAGTGCACTGAGACCTGCATTGCCAATTGTCTGTGTCACTGGATGTCTGACATGAAGTTGCCATGTACCACCACTCGGGAGGGACAGACAGGTCAAAGCGCCCGAGAGCTCACATACCCATGCCACCTGCAGCCAGCATGGTGAGCAGTGCATGTTTGTACTCCACAGGCTCTGACTCATAGTGCTGAGGAGCAACGACATGTGTGTCCCCCACATGCACACCCACACACACTGCAGTTGTCTCTCACACACAACTTTCGCAAGGAATAGCCATGTGCAGTGTGCGTGGAGCACGGAATCCAGGTTCTCCAGCTCCTCGCCGGTGAGTGGACCTGGACATGTCCTCAGCGTCATCCACGTGTAGGTGGAGTGGTGGCAGCAGCAGGTGTCGTCGAGGGGTGCCAGGCTGCAGTGCCAGGTAGCTGTGGTTATGCCTGTCCCACTCACACACACATATTACCCCCTGGGGCCGTTTCAGTGGGTACAAGGTGCTGCGATTCGTGTACCATGTCTGGCAGCTTCAATTGCAGACGTTGGCCTGCTCCCAGCTGGCCATGGACGCCTACCTCCACAGTGGAACACGCAGGGTGCAACCGCGAGGGTCATTGGAGTTGCCCGTAAGGGCCTGGCCCATGCCGGGTACAGTCCGCTGATGCCATGTGCACCACACAGTATAATGTGCGCAATGCATCTGCAGGTGTGGCCATGATTTGCGTGTGGGTGCAGGTCCACAATGGACAGGGCCACAACATGCTGTGTGCATAGGCAGGGACGGCCAGTGCTCAGCCTCCACATGTATGTAGGAACATCATCATGTACACATTGGCATGGGAGCATGGGATATGCATATGCACACACATGCCATCTTTCACTATGTACATCTGCCACTTGGCACGTGCAATGTTACGTGTCACTTGTGATGTGTAGTTGCAAGCACACAGCCGTGTTGGCATGGGGCTGTCAATGTGTACACCTGTCAATGTTTCTGGAGGTGTGATCCGTACAGTGCTGTACATAGGGTGCAGTAGGGACATCAATGACTGTCTCATATCCCCTCGTGCCACAGGTCCCAATTGTTTTGGCCGCTCAGCCTGTGTCCATAGCGTTGTTGGTGTGTGCCATACACACCCAGCCTCGGAAGCAGTGTGATGCACAGCAGCTAGTCCTGTTGCCGTGGTGTTGCAGTTTACCGAATATGCAGTCTGTTACCATCAGCATGCCTTACAAGTTGTTAAGGCCTAACTCCCCATGTGCATGCTCATAGCAATGGTGTGTGTTTTGGTGTTTGTGGTGCTGGTGCGGTGTGTGGTGTGTGATGTGCAGGGGGTTTGTGTTGCCGGTGTTTGGTGGTGGTGGTGGTGGTGATGGGTGTGATGGGTGCGTGTCTGTGGTGTGCTGCTGTCCTTTCTGTCTCGCTGTGTTGTGTGCTTTCGTCCTCAGTTTGTAATGTTGCAGGGGGTTGTGGTCTGTGAAGGGTCTGGTTTTGTACTTACCTATGTGGGTGTGTCATGATGGTCTGTTGTTTTCAGGTGTGTTGTGGCTGGTGTTCTGGGATTTGTAGTTGATTTGTTTGTCCGGGGGGGGGGGGTGTTTCAGGGATGTGTACTTTGTTTGGGTTTTTGTGCGTGGGTTGCTGTGTGGACTTGTTAGCCATGTTGTGTGTGTTTGTTTTCGTCAGCGGATGGTTTCTGTGCATGGACGTGGCCGCCAGGGCTTCCGCCGTGTCCATTTTCGTCACTGTTGTTTTGCGCTGGCGGGCGGTGTATTTGTGGATTTCCCGCGCTCATGTCGGTACGATCCTAATTTAACGGGCGGTGTCTCGGTCGTCAGGGCGGGCGGTTTTGGCTTGTCGTGCGTCTTTCCGTCCGTGGCGGGCGGATGGACTTGGACTCGGACATGAGCGGGCGGTTTTTTCTGTTTATTTTCCGCCTCCGGCGGTTTTCGGTTCGCGGCATCGTAATTGCTCGGTCGGTATTCAGAGGGTGTAGGCGGGCGGATTTTCGCCACTGTGGTTGTTGGCGGATTTTTCTCCGCCCGACATCGTAATGGACACCTTAATTACCAATTAACTAATATTAAACAATTAAATACTTTTTTATACCAATAATAATAATAATTAAACATTAATTATCAATTAATAAATAATTCTTAATATATTGATTAAATTTATCAATAAATAATATTTAATAATATTTATTTACCAATTAATAATAAAACAACAATAAATTATTTTTTAGAACCAAAAAATTGTAATTTAAAAAAATTACCTATTAATAATTAATATCCAATAAATTAATTATCAATACCCAAAAATAATTTTAATAATTACTTAATTAGATTTCAATTACTTCCAAAAGTATTCCCCTATAAACGCACAACACACTCCAATGATAAAATAATACACTTAACATAATGATCAATTAATCAATTAATAACAATTAATAATAATTAATTACCAATTAATAATAATTGATTACCAATTATCAATTAATTAACAATAATATAATTATCAATACCAATTAATTAAAATAAATTATAAGTTAATTACATTTAAATTACATGATGATCAATTAATAAATTAATAATTAATAACCAATTAATAAAAATTAATTGCCAATTATTAATTAACAATTATATAATTATCAATAACAATTAATTAAAATAAATTATAACTTAATTACAATTAAATTACTTCCCTCCCTATTCCCCTATAAACCCACAACCCGCTACAGAACTTAAACGCAAAAAATAATTAATATTAATTTATAATTCCTAAAAATTAATAATTAATTTAGTATAATTAAATTACTTCCCACCCTATTCCCCTATAAACCCACAACCCGCTACAGTACAAAAAAAAAAAATTACTTAAAAAATAAATGTAATAACATATAAAAATTGTATACATATATTTTTAAACAAGTAGAACACTTAACAAAAACACATATAACACATACATATTAAAAACATAACAAAATACATGACAATAATACAAATATCGATATTAGTAACATCGATATTAAAAAATTCGATATTACTTACCTTATGGTCGATATTCTGTCCATCGATATTCTGTCCCTTCGATATTCTGTCCCTTCGATATTTTAACTTCGATATTTTTGTATATCGATATATTATTTTCGATATTTTGTCTGCTCACCGGGCGAACTCCTTGATGATGCTGAAGAGTTCCTTGCTGTTGTGCGCGTGGGTGGAGATTCTGTCTTCAATCGCTTTTTTCCTCGTTTCTCTGATGAGTTGATGGTGGGCGTTGGTGGCGGCTCTGAAGTTGTTGTGGGCTTCTGTGGATTTGGTGTTCCTCCAGGCCTTTTCGAGGCAGCGGCATGTGCGTCTGGACTCTCGAAGATCGGTGGTAAACCATCTGGCTTTCTTGGCGCGTGTATTGTTGTTTTTCTTGAGGGGGGCTATGGTGTTGGTGCTGTCCGAGATCCATCTATGCAGGGTTCGGGCTGCGGTGTTGGGGTCGTTGTTTTCCGCGATGGTTGGGGTGGAGTTGTTGAGTGAGGAGGTGAGCTGGTCATCAGTGATTTTGGTCCAGTTTCTTCGTGGAAGCAGGTGCTGGTGTCTGTGGATGGTGGGTGTTCTGAAGGTGAAGTGGACGCAACGATGGTCGGTCCATGGGAGTTCGGTGGTGTGGCTGAAGGTGATGGAGTTTCCTGTAGTGAAGAGGGGGTCGAGGGTGTGTCCTGCTGAGTGCGTGGGCTCGGTCACGATCTGGCGGAGTCCAATGTTGTGGAGGTTGTCCAGGAGGGATGTGGTGTTGGGGTCCAGTTGGTTGTCGAAGTGGAAGTTGATGTGTCCCAGCAGGGTGTAGTTGGTGGATGCGATGGCCTGCAGGGAGATAATGTCCGTGATCTAGTTGGCGAAGGGTCCGCGGGGTCCAGGGAGTTGGTAGATGAGGGTTCCTCGGAGGGTGGCGGTGGGGCTGGCCAGTATCTTGAAGTGAAGGTGTTCCATCAGGTCTGTGTGTTCGTCAGGGAGTGTGCTCAGGCGGAGGCTGGATTTGTGGACGATGGCGATTCCTCCTCCTGGGAGGGTGGGGCGGTCCTTCCTGGAGATCTTGTATCCTTGGGGGATGGCGATGTCCGGTCCCGAGGTGGTGTTGGTCCAGGTTTCGGTGAAGAACGCTACGTTCGGGGTGGTGCTGTCGAGGAGGTCCCAGATTTCTGTGGCGTGTTTGTGGAGGGATCGGACGTTGAGGAGAATGCATTGCAAGGTCTTCGGTTCAGTTGTGTTCTTGTGTGCTGGATCCGTGTTCTTGGCGGTGCTGCAGGTGTGCCGGCAGCGGTGACAGCTGAAGGGTCTGTGGGTGTCGACTGGTGATGCTAGCTTGCAGTTGTTGTTGCGGCCTGGGTTGAGTGCGTGGAGTGCTGCTGGGTCGTAGCGTTGGCAGGACGGAGGTCCAGGGTTCCTGGCGCTGCGTATTTGGTTGTTTTGTCGCATTCTTTTTCTTTTTTCTTTTGCTTTAGCTTGTGTTTGCAGTTTGCTTAATCAACTTGTTATTTGCAGTTGCATTTCCTTATCGGCATTGCTCATTTTTTTAGTAACGAGCGTCATGTATTTTTTTTGTAACAAACTTTATGTATTTACACTCTATTTTTTTAGGCACAGTTTTATCGACAAGGGACTCAAACCCAGTTCCCTAGTTCCAAAATCAGCAGCTCTAAAGGTTACGTCACAGCCCCTCTCCTGCTGGGCAAAGGCATCAGTGCGCTTAGCTGCATCTTTCCAAATATTTTTTCTCTCTTGAAGCGCATTGGCTCTGTTCTGTGCCCGAGGCCTGTGCCACTGGACGTAGCTCCTAGATCCCTAGAGCCTCTGCAGACATGGCGAACAGCGGATCCGGTTAGTTTACTCAAATGATCCTTCATCCGAACCTCCCCCATAAAGTTCAGTCCGCCGTGTCCAACAATCCCTGCCCCAGGGGACCTTCACTTTTCCCCGGCTGTGAGCCGTGTCTGGCTGCACCCCGCCGTTTTAGAGGCGTTTCCAGCCCTAAGCTGTCCTGAAAGGAGGCATCCTGTTGGCATCCTTTCCTTTTACTGGGTCTCGCCGGACCCTCTTCCCCCCGCCCCCCTGGTTTTTTATACCACTTAGAGCCCTTTGCCCCCATCAGGCACTACTAATGTGACATTGCTCCCGCAAAGTAGTGGGGGGCAGCCTTGACACCAGGCCCGGTTCTAGGGGTTGGGCCGGGTGGGCCAGGCCCACCCAAACATGAGCCTAGCCCACCCAAACATGAGCCTTGGCCCTCACAGTGAATCTGCCAACGATGCACAACGATAATAAAAAATGTACTGATAACTCTGGTGATTTATGATCCTGCTGGAGAGCAATCATTTTGTCTGTTGGTAGCTTTTAAATGCAGATAAACTGAATTTTAAGTGGATAGCTCAGTGGGTTACTGCCTTTGTCACAGAGACTCTGCACGTTCCCCCTTCTTCCTACGTCCTGAACAATCAACACGAAGAGGCCGTTTACGTCGTAAATGGGGTTCAAAGTGTGTAGATTTGCATATCAAAAGAAAGTCGAGGCTTGTGTGAAACCATACAACGCAGTGGACTTAATAAGATACAAAGCGAGGCAGTACAGCCCATCGTGTCGATGCGCCTGCTGCTGCTGTGTGCAACATTCAGCTTAGACGGACATTCTTACTGGACCAGCTTTGCCTTTCATCCCTCTGAGTTTGAAATGGGCACTGTGAATTCGGGGTGATATGTACCCACAGATGACCTAGTCCTGTATGGTCGTCCCTTGAGAATGAGTTATAATGTGAAACAATATCGTGGCGCTCGCCTAAATCCTTGTAGACAGCAGTCTCCATTCAAACCAACATCCTTCAAAAGGGGCATTTTAATTTAAAATAAACGCAAGATTTACTGCACCACTGTCCCCTACAAGTACAAAAAAACACACAAAAATATACATAAAAAGCAATAACTTTTGACTTTTTACAAAGTCATGCAATTGATAACACATATTAAAAACATCGATTTGTGTTTTTTACACAGGTACTTTCAGTCCAGAAGTCTATCTACTCAGTGCTTTTCATTGGCATGCTGCACCTATAACTTACACCCAACAAGCCCATCACAACCAATGGCAGGTCGGAACACTGAGGTGGACATGCGGGGAAGAAATACGTTAGGGGCAGTCATGTTCATTCATTGCATGGCCTATGTGCTGGAAGCCTGCACAGCGGGCGTGTCTTTTTAAGTCATTGCTGGGAATGGGTGGCGGACAGGGTCTGTCTGAAGGACAGCCAGAGGGTTCACACTGCAAAAAGGCTTGATTTCTTTTATATGGTGCGCATGTAGTCCGAGTTGACGTCAGAGCCCTTTAATAAAAGGCACAATAGACACTGTACATTATGTACATTCAGAGCCGAAACAACTAAATCACGATGCCTCATCAGAAGTAGTAAGTGCTATATAAATAAATTGCCATTCACACGTGTCCTCATTACAGAAGTGCTCTCTCGATGAACGAAGGTTGTGAGTGAAGAATTTGAAGACCCGCAGGACGAGGGAGCGTCATGGCCAGAAGAGGCGCGACATTTAAAACAAGCATTTGCAATGCAATAGGTCTTGCATTTGCTAGAGTTTGAGCTATTGGCATTGTAAATGACAATGCCTTTTATTTATGTGTTGGTTTTTAAAACATAAATAAAAGGCATAGTCATTTACAATGCCAATAGCTTAAACTCTTGCAAATGCGGACCTAATGCGTGTTTATTTAATTAGCAGTCGGGTCATTAGGGCAACTGTGGAACATACTTTAAAGTGCGTGCTAATTATATTTACTGCTATATTCAATGTTTCAAGTTTGGAGGTGATTTTACTAATGTTTTTTAACCAGGAATAATGAAAGTGGAACCAAATGGTGGCTGGTATGGGCTGGGGACCAAGGTCAGCTGTGAGATAAGGTGCACTGGAAAGGGGTGGTAGAAAGGTGGATAATCAAACCTATAAGGGAGTGCGCTGCAGAGTCCGGGGTTAGGTGGAGGTAGTAATGAAGAGGGATTCTCCCTGAAGGCTCGCACAGAGGGAGCCCGAAAAGTGTCACTTGCCTGATACTCCCACCTCAGAAACCTCCTCTTCCCATAAAAGGGACATTACATGGAAAAAACACACTTTTTGAGAGTGATAACATTTAGAAAGAGATTTGGAAAAGAGTGTGTTTTACTGGGCCTTGTAAAACTAAGAAGAGATAAAGGACGGCCCAGAGCAGGCCTGGCTAGACATATAAGCGACAAATCGGGCCCGCAGTGGCCCACCCAAATGCACCCTTGGCCCAGCCAAATAAAAATTCCTGGAGCCGGGCCTGCTTGACACATAATTTCAATGCTAGATACAGCATCCCGCCTCCAATCCAGCAACAGCACATCAACGATTACCAACCACCTACTTTTTGCAGGGCACAAGCCCCCTCTTCTCCTCAAGGACCCTAATGCGATGATTAACCGTGTCATACGTTACGGACGCTCTGCTCTTCCTTTCCGTGGTGTGATCTATTGCACTGTCCTCCCCTCCCACTGCAGCGGCGTGAGGCAGGGCTTGGGATGAGTGGTCACGGTGGGGTGAACTCCCTCAAGGCTCAGCCAGCAGCAGGCTAGGAGCAGGGATACTGGCTGCAGAATTCCTGCCCGGACAGGAAAGATACCCGAACTGTGCCCACTCGCCATGGTATAGGGAGGAGGTGGTCCGGGGTTCTGATAAAGTGGTACCTCTGTAGGCAGAGCCTCTGTGATACTCCAGCGCTGCTCTTCTGCGGCAGGCAGGTCTTACTCATTTGGACCCAGAGGCTCATGATGACGCAAACCTCCTGTTCGCAGTACCCCTTTGCTTTCTATCTTCCGGGTTCACTTAAGCATTCTGCTGGCTCTCTACCCCATTTTCTATCCAACCTCATTCATTTTCTTATCCTGTTCTAGCCTGCAGCCATAATGCTTCTGTATACGACCGCCAGGGATCTCATGTCACATGACAAGGATGTGGCTTAATGGCTAGAGGGGTCGACTTTGAAACTGGGGAGCCAGGTTCGAGTCTATCGGGAGTCTCAAACATCCTGTATCCACTCCACTACAAACAACTAAACATAAATAAAAAAACAAAATCAATTATAACCCCAAAAACTCTAACTTTAACAAATGGGAGACTGATTCAATTGCAAATGCTTGTTAAAGGTTGATTCGAGTTTCGTCTCTAAGGATTGCATTGGCAAGGCATTCCAGAGACTGGCTGCCCATATGGAAAAGATCTATCTCCTAGTCTGGCTTTGCGATCCTTAGGGATGCATAACAAATGCTGGTTAGCTGCTCAAAATGTCTTATTTGGAACATACACTTTGACTCTGTCTAGAAGGTAGACAGTGCCTTTTTTATATAGAGCTTTAAAAGTAATCATTAAGGCTTTAAATTGGATTCGTTACCTGATAGGGAACCAGTGCAAAGCCCTAAAGCCATCACACATGGACTTTCTTTTGTGGACATTCAGGATTAGCTGTGCTGCAGCATTTTGATCCAGTCGGAGTCTATTCAGCAATTCATCTGGAGCACCCAAAATACAGCACATTAGCATATTCAAGTCTAGCCGTTATGAGGGCATAGTCAATATCTTTGTGTGTATGCACTGGCAGGAATTTGATTGTCTTTTTCAGAGATGTAAGCACCAAGGAGTAGGTTCCCATCAGGGCCCGTATTTGTGGCTTAAAAGATAAGTCTTTATCAAATTTTACACCTAGGTTTTTAACCATCTCCGCCACAATTTGGGGGTTCCCAAATCCTGCAGGCCAGAGATTTATAATATCCAAAGAGGAAAAATCCTCAAAGCATAAAATCTCTGACTTGTCAGGGTTCAGCTTAGGTGATGGGAGCTGAAATCCTTAGCCAGGAATGTTTGCGGGGACTGTATTGTCTATGCCTGGTGGCTTCATTATAAGTTAAAATGAATATAATAAATGTCCTGAGGAAAAGTAGAAAAATGCATTTAGAGTACCTGACACCATCTAATAACACAACAATATTTAGCTGCTTCATTATTTATTAAAAAGGAAATGGTAGGCTTGCTTTATAAGTTTCCAAATAGTATTGCAGACCAAGAGCGCCTCTGCTTCAGACGTCCAATGGCTCAAACACTGACTGAACATCATTCAAACCATAATGTCCAGCACCTCCCTGTAGCTCAACCCAACCAAGACATAATTTCTGTTCTTTGCAAGAACAGCAAACAAGAAACAGTACAAACCTGGCTCAATAATATGAACCTTGCTGACTTTGAACCTCATCTTTCACCTAACGTCAAGTCACTTGGATTTACCCTGGATGCCAACTTCACCCTCAGGGAACACAATGAAAAAACAAAGACAGCCTGGCACCAACTCTCTGTTCTAAAGAAAGTGCAACAGTTTTTTCTGGAGAGTGACCTCAGAACTTCTGTTCAAGCCTGTGGGGGTTTGAAAAGACTGGGTCGGAGGTAAAAGCAAGGAGGCTTAGTTGATTTCTCAGTGATGTCTTTTTATTGAAGATTTAGGATACGGAAATAATTATGAACTCATAGGAAACTTCTTTCAGAAATAACCAAGGGTCGTCTTTTCATCTCTTCAGGGCACTTGGAAAGTTAGATGCCCCCCGGCGCCTCGAGGGGAAAAAAAGAACAACGGCAAGTGAGCGGTAAGTACAAGTTCGAATTTTAGGGTTTTTCTTCCTGTTCCCCACACCTCTAGTGAGAAGAGTAGGTAAGTTTTTATGTTCTTCAGAAAGAAAATATACCCAATTTGTGTGTTTATTTCTTTAGCTTTGCCTAAAATAATAAAACACAGATGTGCCCCCCCAGAAAAAGGATTAAATAAAGGAATTAAAATGGAAGAAGTAGAAAAGAAAGCAAAATTTGAGGAGGAAATCTCTTTTCTCTCAGAGCTGGTAATTGGGGTAATGCTTTATAATGCAGATGGTGCTTTGGGCTTAGACATGCAGGTGTACGTTTGAAATCGTGGCACTTTTCCTTCACCACTCACTGCTTGTGCCCGTGATAGCCCCCCTCCCTCCTCCTGCTAGATTCCCGTTCCCGCCAGTCACCGACTCAGCCGCAACTCTCCAGAGTTGCAGCGGTCATTAGGCGTCCTCCAGGGCCAACCATCACTCTTCGAGTCCAGTCTCAGTGTCTTCGTCCCCTGCTAGGGCCGGCTGTCGCTTGTTGGCTCAGTGAGTTCATCGGTGGTCTCCAACTGTACCTCGTCCTCCTTCCATGCTAGCTGGAAATTTCCTGCCGATTCTCTCTTGGTTTGTTCCGCTTCGGTTTCTTCCCTCTTGCTGCTAACCTCCTCCGTGTCGTTTCTCTCCGCCACACCGTATTAAAGAAAGCCTGTCTCTTTAAACAGGCGTCCGTAAGGGTAATACTTTTCCCTTCTCTTTTCCAGGTTTGGCGTCGTGGGATCCCAACGACAGGACGTCTTGGCCACAAGCAAGTAAGGGAATCCTCACAAAGCCCTAATACTCTCGCCTTTGGTGGCATTGCTCTGCTGTATGATTTGCCGGACTTCACGCTGGCACCCCTTAAGGGCATCATACACGCTGCAGCATTTCTCATCTAGGGCTTGAAGAAATATGATCACATTATCACCATCCAGATGGAACTCCATTTGCTAGCCTGCACCAACTTCTAAACCAGCTGTATTATTTACAAAACCATCACGACCAGCCCCGCCACTTATCTTGCAGACAAGCTCACCATTTGTGGTGGCTCTCAGGATACCTGCAGCCAGGACACCAGCAGACCAAAGACCAATAAGGGTAAAAAAAACAATGCAACAGGCCTTTTTTAGCTCTGCACCAGGGATCTGAAACAACATTCAAGTATCCTTCAGGACCGCCCCATCTTTGAGGATGCACCTCTTTGAGGAACACCACATCATAATGCATTACCCATCCACAAACCAGCTACCTCTCTTATCACTCATTGACTTTATGCTTGTCTTTGATCCTGTACAGCACTTCGCTGCTTTTTAGCTAGGTTTACGCTGTAGAAATACCACATACACAACAGCTTGATGTCAATAAGTCACATAGGAATTTTCCATGTGGTTTCCTGCCGAGGGGAGGGGGTCACATAAGCATTTTTGCCAGTTCAGTGGTTCTGCTCACCACTGCTTCTAATCAATTGTTATGGCCTGTGCTTCCTGACAGCAACATAGTTATGGTAGGCAAACTAGTGGACTGCATTTTTTATAGGCATTTGATGGTGAAATTGCTTGATAAACTGAGATGGACATAACCAGAATTTCATTTACATTTTTTTTAGTAATTTCTGTTAAATAAGTTAAGTATGAAATAACAATTATGGCCATTTAACTCAAAGCTTTGTACGAATTGGTCTCATGCCTCCTACAGAATATAAATAGATGTTGTGTTAGGTGTGTCTTTGTTCAGGCTGAGTGGGTATGCAACGGCTATGATTGTTCTAGTGTATTGTGTGCCATCAGAATGCCCAATCTGCACTTTTCAAGTGCAGACTACAGACTACAAGCATCATTATATAGAAATGGAAATAGCATAGGAAAGGTTCACTCCCACCACTTATTGCTCACTTCAAAATAGTCCCTGTAGCAATGGGGCACCATTGAAAAGCCTGGATATGCTGATGGTGTACACATCACACGTGCCATGATGCACACAAGGGTGCATGCGTAGTTCAGTCTCGGTGAAGAGATTCAAGGTCTAATCTCAGACACAAGCACAACATGCTACTAAACTCTCTATCTTTTACTAGAATAGTATCAGTCCCAGTGGTAGTGATTTGTCGCAATTAAGAGAACTAAACAATTCCAGCTTGTTACCTGGTGGCACTGTCAGACAGTGGCAGCGGCAGGTTTAGGTGCCAGAGGGGTCGTATGTTTCCTCTGGAAGCACCAGCCTAGGTCCTCTCTCAACTTTGATAAATTATTTACAGCCACACACACACCATGAAACAAGAAAATATGGAAAATATTTTATGGTTCCCTGTGAAATATCAATTTCATAATCATATTGACAGCCCCAGACCAATCTGCAGAGCTTTACCATTGTAAGGGTTAGTACGATTATGCGATATTTAGGGCCAAATTGTGCAGCAAAGGTATCTGAATTATAAACAAAAACAACTTATGCACCACATTCTCTGGCAGTTTTATTTTCATACATTTTAGCTAGAAACATTTTTGTGAAATCTGCAAATTATGCAGAAAATTATGTTGCACAATTAGTAAATGTTTTATTATGTGATAAAAGCTGCTGCCACAGAGTGACATAAACCCACTGGCACTCACTCAACACTATTGTTTTACAAACAAATTGTACATGAAAGGTAAGCAAAATCTAAAGATTCTACTTTCAATTAGTGCGTATTGTTAACTGAACTTCGAAGAAGGTCTTGTATTGGGAGAAATAGCACTAGTAATAAATATATAAACACTATTTCTGTGCAAGCTAGCAGCTCGTGCTAGCTGGTTAGCAACCCTGTACAAGGGCAAGCCTCAGTGAGGGTGCATAGAGGGGCAGGGCCCAGAGGTGGGAGATAGAGCTAGGGGAAGGAGTGAGACGTTAGCTTGTCTGAGGTACTATTCTTTGACGAGATGAGTTTTCAATTTCCTCTTAAAGTCTATGAGGGTTGCTGCTCTTCTGATGTCAGAGGGGATGTTATTCCAGATCCAAGGGTCATTGGCTGAGAGGGCTAGTTTCTGTGTTTTCTCCTTCCTGCTGTGTTTAGTCTCTACTCTAGCGATGCCGGAGCTCCTCATCTGGTGTTGACCTCCAGATATTGTTAGTTTTTTAGCTAGGTAGGGAGATCAGATTATAATTGTTGAGATCACTGGGGTCGGAGGAGGCTTTCTTTAGGAGGGGTCTGATGTCTGCGTCTTTCCATCTGTCTGGGAAGGTTGCTATGGAGATGGAGGTGTTCAGGATGCTGGTGAGTTGCGTGCTGATTGGGTTTGTTGCGAGGTTGCAAAGGTGGTGGGGGTAGGGGTCGGTGGACGCCCCGGAGTGGATGGAAGACATGATGGCTGAGGTGGTTAGGGTGGCAAGCGGAGACCAGGTGGTAATTGTTTGGCTGATGTTCGCTGGTTGGTAGATGTCATTGAGGTTGAGGGTTGAAATTGTTGTAGATGTTGGTAATCTTGCAGTGGAAGTAGTCTGAGAGAGTGCCGCAGAGTCTGGTGTTCTCTGTGGCTGTTGGGTTGGAGAATTCTTTGACTATTTTGAAGAGTTCCTTTATGTGGCATATTTAGTTTACTTTTAAGTCCCTTATAAAGTGGTATACCATATACCCAAGGATGGTAATCTAACTGCAACTAGTGGGCTTGCAGCACTGGCTGTGCTACCCACACAAATAGCCTTTCAAACCTGTCTTAAGCCTGCCATTGCAGACCCTGTGTGTGCAGTTTACTGCCACTTTGACTTGCAATTTAAAACTCCTTGCCAGTCCTTAAACTCCCCTTTTATTACACATATGTCGCCCCTAAAGCAGGCCCTAGGTAGCCCTAAGGGCAGGGTGCTGTGGAAGTAAAGCATATGTCCTGGTAGTGACAAACAGCTACATTCGTTTTTCACTCCTGTGAGCCCTACTACTCATAGGCTATTATTGAGAATTCCTTAACGCACTTTTAAGCTGTAAGTCCTGATTAGAAATGAGTAGCTGCATCATGTTTCATATCATTGGAATAGTAATGATAAATACTTTTTTATGGTTAAGTTGGATTTAACATTACAATTTTAGAAATGCCACTTTTAGAAAGTGGACATTTCTCTGCTCTTACTGCTCTATGTGCCTTGTATCCTGTCTCCAATACACATCTGGGCTGGGTGACTGCTATACTCTGTGTATTCCCTATAGACAGCCACAAACACAGGAAGGGTGGCTGTGACAGAGGACTCATCTGCATTCATCTGCATTCTGACAGCCTTCCTGGGCAGGAAGGGGGAGTGGGAGCTGACACTTACATCTGAATAGGCAGTGTCCTGTGTTCCACACAAAGGGCTGATTACTCCCCACAGATAGGCTGGCAGACAGGGCTGGGATTAAAGGGGACCTGTGCACTTCAAGGAGCTGATTTAAAATACCCCCCACTTCATAGGCACTCTGACCCTACCAAGACAGTACACTACTGGACCTGTGAAGAACTCTGCCAGGAGTAGGGACTGCTGTGCTACAAGGATTGCCACTCTGCTTGACTGACTGTTCGAAAGACCTGCTTCACTGCTGTGCTGAGCTGCCCTGCTGCCTGCTGATCTCTGTCCTGCTGAGGATAGGACTGGACCCATCTCACTTAAACCCAGAGTGACTCCAAGGGCTTTGTCACAAAAGACTTCCTGCAATTCTGCTGGTGCTGCTGGACTCTGCCATCTGTGAGTCCTACTCTTGCCTGAGGTTCCCCCTCCAGTCCTGGACCTCAGAAGTGGGTTTTTGCAGCTTTTTTTACATTGTCGTTTGACGCAGCAGCGGCTTTGCGCCAATTGGAAACGACAAATCACACTTCGATGTCGATGCAGTCGACTGCTCAACGATAGGTAGTCTACAGCCGGCATGGCTGACAATGACAGACAGAGAGGCTCGACGACGATGCAGTGCCTGCATCATACAGGGGTTCGTCGACGAAGCTTCCATCGATGGCACGGATTGGTGCAGACGCTTGCCTTCATCCACTAGATCAACAACAATGCAGCACCTCCTCGAATCCTCGCATCGAGTCCACGACGTCGACGCTTTGCTCCATCTAAGGTACTTTTTCAGCAGGACCTGTTTGCGTCCTATAGCCGGCCTGCCCTCCATCGTGGTTGGCCTTTGGATTAACCCCGGTCTAGCATGACATTAAGTAACCTTTTAGCGCAGTTGACTTCTAAGCGCTATTTTTGGTTTATTCTTTAAAAATGTCATAACTCCGGTTCTACTTATTGGATTTTTGTTGTTTTGGTCTTGTTTTACTAAGATAAATATTCCCTATGTTTCTAAACCTGCGTGGAGTCTTTTTGTGGTGTATTCATTGTGTTACAGTGTGTGTGTTTTGCACAAATACTTTACACATTGCCACTTTAGATAAGCCTGACTGCTCTGTGCCAAGCTACCAGAAGGTGAGCACAGCTTATCTTTTAGTGTGTATCTAGCAGGAGGGGTCGACTGCTTGCAGTCGGTATTTCAAATTCTGCCATTAACCCTAACTAGGATTATGGTCCCTACTTGGACAGGGTGCATACCTCTGCCAACCAGAGACCCAATTTCTAACATCTGCATTGTAATACTACTGTAAGACCAAATGTTGACTTAGTAAACATCTAGGCATCATTTTAGAAACCCAGCCGACTCCATACTATTTAGCTCGCGCACCCTCACGACTACAGTACACGAGCACACAGCAGGGTTAACATTAGAATATGCAAAATGGTATTTTGCAGAGCTCAACTTTCCTTTGCTGTGAGAATTACTAAGGAACATACTCACGGTGTTCTGTTCTCAAACTCGTAGGTGCATTTCAAGGTCAAATCCATGGTGGAAAGAATGTTTCTTTCTTGTTAGTCTTATCATCTGTGCCAGAATGAACTATCACATATTTCTAAAGAATGCTTATTGTTTCTCTGTATGTGCGGTCTGGAAATTTCCATTGCTCTTGGAGGGTATATCTGTCCATGATTAGTGAGGACTGGTAACATGTGAAAGCTGAGGCTGGCTTATGATGTCCTTTCAGCTTGAATAAATGTTACGCTCTCAAATAATCTCTTGTCTAAGATTGTGTATTGAATTAGGCTTTCACAGTCTAGTAGAGAAGCACAGGCAAGCCGTCGACACTTATTGTGTGATCAGAGCATCCACGGAGCCAAGTTGTGATGATACTGTCAGACACAAAAGGCACGCCAAACCTAGGGCTATTGCCCTAAATTTCAGACCTCTGTTCATTTGACCTGAATTGGCTGCATTGGTAAGTGACATTCGTGTAACCCTAGTAATTCTTTGAAAGCTATGCAGGCAAAGGTGGTGGACAGAGAGTAAAGGTTAACAGAAAACAAAAATTGCAATGAGGTTGCCTGTCAAGAAAAATGCATTCAAATGTTTCCTTTTGATCCAGCGCTAACAATAAAAATAATTCTCCTATATGCTTTGGTCATCCAGGTGCAACTATTCCTCTAACACACACACTATATCCATATGACGGTGGGGCCCATAACACCGCATATACATTCACTTACTCATTTGTTCCCTGGATTTCCTCCGTCAATAACCTAGGAGAAAAACGATTCGCTGGAAGGAGACGGGATACCTCTTTAACATGACATAATATTTCTCATTTGCTTTAAGGTATTCCGCTCATTGGTCGATGGACCAACTAGTAGGAATCAGTTGATGGTGATTAAGACCAGCTCAATCACAATAAACTCTTTAACATTTCATTTTAATCATTGAGCTAAAGAATCACTGAGTCATTTGTTTAAAGAATAATAAAATTTATATAAAGTTTTTATGCAAGAAATGAGGTTAAGTTTATTATTCTGATCATTACATTTATAATCACTATAAGAATAAAATGAAATTGCAATGCATATCTATTAGACGGAAAAATAAGGTTATCATAGTAAGAACTCTAAAGATCAATCTATCTATCTGGGGAAAATCTAATAGTTCTAAAATAAAAATCTATCATGAAAAATTCTCCTAAAGCAGCATCTTATACTCAACTGGAAAAGAAAAATAGCAGCAGCAGCATCAGCTCGTCAGCATCAGCAACCGCAACTTCACCCATCTACAGCATCTAACTTCTCCAGCAACTCCCGCAGCATCTACCTCAGCAACTCCCGCAGCAACTAACCCCTCCCACCAAGAGTAGGTCTTCTTATACCCTAATTCTAGCTTACAGAATAAAATGTTTCATCTTCATGGCGTGATTCTTTCTCATTGGTCAAAACTCAGGCCCATATACATTTTAATCAAACTTCCTGGTCTTAACCAGTTCCTTGTGGAATGTCCATGCTTGCATCGTTTCCCACAGTTTATGTCATTGCTCATCCGTTTCGATCAGTCCAATTTGTATCTTTTTCTGCTACATTTTGGGTTTAACAGTTCCGTCCATTGATTCAGTTGAACTTCTCACGCTTCTTGCTGATCATCTTGGCACACATCTGCTCAGAAAGGTCACAATAGCCTTGACCATACTTCCATCTTAGCCTCTCAGCACCAGCACGTGATCATCCCTTTCCCCAGCCTCTCTCCTCTATCACATGGTCCCCCGCTCATGCGTACTCTAACAACTGGCGGCCATTTTATATCGCTGCTCGACAGGCCTAAGCGCACTATTTTCAAAGATAAACAAAATATTGTTAAAACAAAGAAATATAAACCTTTTCGTTTCCCTCCCGTCTTTCTACGTACCCCAATTAGGTATTACCTAGCAAAAAGCAACATTTAAAGCTGTCCCTTACTTACCATCGCTTTATTTTGCAACCACACGTTTCTATTTAAAAGCACAGATCATGCGTTTATTATATAATTAGTACGCAAATATTATGTTATGTTAGACACGTAAACAATTATAAGTTGATTAAATTTGCACACGGAATAGCGTGTTACCTTTAACCCTTAACATGTAACATACATTGTTGGTTATTTACTTAAACGAACATGTTTATTAATTATTTTACGAAAATATTAGGAGGTTAAAAAATTTTCATTTACCCTGCTCCATCAACTCCCCCTTTGGTGATTTTTAATATCACCACAAAACCCAAGTTATACAATTTGTTCTTTCAGACAGCATATATCTTTTATCCGTTTGCTTTTGTTAGTTTACACAACTGTATCCCTTTCAACTTGTCTCTTCGTTTTCTTGTACATGTTCTCTTTTATTTCTTCTAACTCTATTTCACCCATTTCTCTCTCTCTCTCCTTGTTTATCATGTTTTCTTTTTCTATTTTATTCTGCCTTCTTCTTCTCTTTATACATGTTATTGCAAGCTTCAGTACTAATATTATTATTATTATCATGGTTGCTATTATTATAACTTTCCCTATTATTAATCCACTCATTCTTGTTAACCAATTTATTACTGAAGAAAACCCTTTACCAAGTTTTCCAAAAACACTTTCAACCTCCAGTGGAACAAGTTCTTTGTGCAAATTTGTAATATTTGTTATATACTTCTGTATATTTTCGCTTTTATCTGGAATGTAAGTGCAACAATGTTGGACTTTCAGCATTCCACAGACTCCGCCCTCTTTTGCCAAAAGAATGTCAAGGGCAAGTCGATTTTGCATCACCATAGCTCTCATGGCAACCATCTCGGTATTTACCATCAAGAACCCTCCAGCAGTATCTGTAGATAAACGATCTACCACTGTGGATAATTTCCGAATTCTAAATGCATTCAAAGATATTCCCACTGCTGGTATCAATGCTCCAAAAATATCACCTACTATTTCTGAAAAACTTTCCCTTTTTCTACGTGTAAAGGTATTTATCATTTTGTGTGTTCCTTTTTCTTTTCTATCCATATGAAAAATCTTTGGAAAGACCAGGCCTAAGTAACATGACCCATACCAATGGTCCGGCAACCTATAATAAGCCCTATTTCCGCAAACATAATAAATCCCTGGAAATATTGGATCTTTTCTCCCTTTGAATCCCCATCCACCTAAAATTTGGTAATTGTCATGGCAAATACTGGAACCCACAAAATAATTGTCATATCTTGTCTTATTTCTTCTAATGCACAACCTTCCCTGTTGGGGCCAATCCAGAGTCATAGCTGCATTTGTCTTTTTCTTGTCATGATTGTCTTCCTCAAACGCCCAAAGAGGTGTTTTTGTCTCTTCTATTACTTTTCTTTGAAATTTCACTCTTCTCTCTTCAACCATCTCTAAAAATACTTTTTCTTCCTTCTTTAACTCACAGGTAAGGTTGTACCTAATTATACTATCTAATGTTAAAATCTTATCTTCTAGAAAATATTCACCAAACGTTTTTCCCTCTTTTATTTTGTTCAGCTCGGGAACTACAGAAACTTTCGCAAAAATCTTATTTATGTCAGTGTAATAATATTCTAATCTACCTGTTTTATAAAATAAACTTGCTAAGACACTACATGTTATTCCATACGTCAAAGGGAGGTGATGATAAGTCACACCCTCTGCTACAGATGCAGGCAACTGCATACAAACATAGCAATCTCTTACATCCATTGTTTCTACATACTCATATAATAATTTAGTAAAAACATTTTTCGAAAAATCTGTTATTGATTTGTCCTTGTGTAATTCTGCACTACTCTTTAAAATAACTGGTTCTTGAGTGTTAGCTCCTTTTTCTTTCTCAGTGTTATTAGACATTTCTACTACAGCTAAACTAATTGGAATAGTGATTGCTAGAACCACCCATACTGTTATTAATAATCCTGTACAAAAGCAGCACATCTTGCACCATCTACTTAAAAACTCACATTTACATTTTCTATCTCTAGTATTCTCCATTTTGTTTTATAACCTTATTTATTTGTTTTCCAGAAAATTGTGTCACTACACCTCAGAAATGACTTATTTGCCACTCTGTACTCCAATGTTTTGTCTTTGCTTGGTACTTTCTTTTAATTCTTTCTCAGAATTCTTTCTTTGTCACATCCGGTAAATTCGTCAGATCCAGTGTTTTGTCAAATCCGGTAGAAACTATTTAAACTTCTTCAGGTTTGTTGCACTTCACTTTCTCCCATCAGGTTTCTTTGTTCTGGGTTCTCGTGAGTGTTCTTTTCTTCTTTGTTACTAGTCAAAGCAAGATACAACCATTCAGGCGATCTATACTTCGGATTTACCTTCTTTATTCTTTTCGTTTTCTGCAAGTGTTTTCCACCTTGTTTTTCTTGCTCTCTCTGACTTGTTATTTCATTCACTTGTTCAGCACTTTTCCCATCCAACCTTATGATTCTGTATCTTAATTTTCTTACTTCGTTGGGCCAATTGTCTCCTTTTCTTGGCCTTTTTGCCTCACTTCCTTTTTCCTCTCTTTCTGTTTTCCAATTTCTTTTTCTTGACTCTAGTTTTTGGTTTCTTTCTTCTCCACTTTCTTCAGACTCTGTTTCAATTCTTTCGTTATTGCCTCTTATTTTGAAACTTATAATGTCATTTTCTTCCTCTACTTGTGGTTCTTTTCTTATCTTCCTTCGTTCACCTATTTCTGTCCCTCCTCGAGGTTCTTCCGAATTTGTGTCAGTTTTCCTTTCTGCTTCTAAATTTCCCTGTTCTCGTGTTTGACTATTTGTCCCTATTGCTCCTCGGGGATCTTCCGATTTTACTAGCTTTTTGTTTGAAACTCTCCCTTCTTCATCTATTAATATTATCTCCGAAGGATTTTCACCACAACTTGTACTTGGTTGCTCACTGTCACTATCTTCTGGCTCAGTTTCTTCTCTTATGCTTTCAAAATTCCAATTTCTTTTTAGAATTTCTTCACAATCCGAATGATCTGTATCAGATTCTGAACTGGTATCTGATATTTCCAGATGTCGACTTACAGGTCGATCTTCAAGTTCTGGAACTTCAGCTATTTCCTCTACTTCTTCTGTCGTTGCACTTGTAGTTGGGTCTTCCAGATGTCGACTTACAGGTCGATCTTCAAGTTCTGGCACCCTGTTTGTTTCTTCTTCTGCTTCTGATGCTGAACTGTTATCCAATACTTCCAGATGTCGACTCACATGTCGATCTTCAGGTTCTGGAACTCTGATGGTGTGACTGGCATGCACCCAGTGTTTCACTCCTGCACACTTGACTGCAGTGGTCGTCACCAGGATCACTTGTCGTGGTTCGTCCCAGCGAGGAACCAAACAGTTTCTTCTCCGGTGGACTTTTATGCGGACCCAATCTCCTGGATTCAAGTCGTGAGCTGGTTTTCTTTCAAGAGTGGTCGCATCCGGTCCAACCTGATGAAACACAGAACGCACCACATCAGCCAATCCTTTGCAATAATCCAGCACTAGATCATCAGTTATAGTCAGTAGTTTGTTGACAGGTACTTGTGCTTGTCTCATTGCTCGTCCCATAATTATTTCATGGGGACTGAGTCCAGTTTTCCTTTCCGGAATACTTCTGATTGTCATTAAAACTAATGGCAAGGCATCTGGCCATTTGAGTCCTGTAGCTTGACACATTTTTCCTAACCTGTTCTTGATTGTTCCATTCACTTGCTCTACGATTCCAGAAGCCTCTGGTCTGTATGCACAATGCAGTTTCTGTTTAATACTAAGTGCTTCACAAATTAGTTTAACCAATTCATTTTGGAAATGTGTTCCTCTATCCGTTTCAATCGTGACTGGAAAACCATACCTCGGAATGAATTCTCGCAGCATAAGTTTTGCTACCGTTATTCCATCATTCCTTCTTGTTGGGTATGCCTCCACCCAACGAGAAAACAAACAGACGACCACTAGGACATACCTTAGTCTGTTGCAAGGTGGCATTTCAATAAAATCCATTTGCATTCTAGTGAAAGGACCTCCTTCTCGTCCTATTGTTCCTAGACTCACTACTGTCTTCCTTCCTGGATTTAACTGTTGACAAATAAGACATCTCTGACAAAGACTCTCAGCTATGGCTCTGAATTTTGGATTATACCATGTTTGTCTAAAAAGTCTGATCATTGAATCTCTCCCAATATGGGCTTGTCCATGGTACATCCGTGCCATGTCAGAAATCATGCTATCAGGCATAACTGGTCTCTCATCTCTGTAAACCCAAACATCATTTTCTTCATGTTTTCTACATCCTGCTTTTATCCATGTATCTTTTTCCTCATCATCTGCAGCTTCTTGTAACTGTCTCACCTCATCCCATGTCTCAATAGAGTTAGTAAAAAGCAAAGGACAAGAAATATGCTCTCTTTCCCGACTTTTGTTTAAAGAAACCACATTCTTTGCACAGTACTGTGCCATTTCGTCAGCATATTTATTACCAACAGTTATGTAGTCTTCCCCATTTTTATGTGCATTGCACTTCACAACAGCAATCTGTTTAGGCAGCTGTATCGCCTCAAGCAGCTTTTTCACAAAATCTCCATTTCTAATTGGCGTTCCGGCAGACGTCAAGAAACCCCTTTGTGACCAAATCTGACCGAAGTCGTGCACCACCCCAAAGCCGTACTGGCTATCTGTCACAATCGTAACCCGTACATTTCTTCCCAACTTGCATGCTTGAATCAGAGCTACTAATTCTGCGACTTGGGCAGACCGTACACCTTTCAGACAAGATGCTTCCATTACAGTTGCTACTGTGCAAACTGCATATGCTGCACTTAGAACTCCATCACTCGTTCTCAAACATGAGCCATCCACAAACAGAATATAATCTGATTCTTTCAAAGGCTCATCTCGTATGTCAGACCTTGGTTTTGTACAGTATTCAAGCACATTCAGACAATCGTGATCTACTTCATCCATTTCAATCACACTCTCTTCATCTGGCAATGATGTCGAAGGATTCACATTCATACATCTGTCAATGGTCACATTATCTGCACTCAAAATTACTTTTTCATACCTAGTCAGCCGACTATGTGTCATGTATTGGGTTTTCGTTCTTGTCAAGAGAATTTCCACAGAATGGGGAACATATACTCTCAGTGGATATCCCATCACTATGCCTTCACTCTGTTCCAGACTCACACAAGTAGCAGCAACTGCTTTCAAACATCCAGGCAATGCTTTCGCTACAGGGTCTAAAACAGCCGAAAAATATGCAATGGGTCTTTTCATAGTTCCATGTCTCTGTACCAAAACTGAAAATGCACATCCATCTCTTTCACTGCAATACAGCTCAAAATCTTTCTCATAGTCAGGCATTCCTAATGCTGGAGCCTCACACAATTTCTTTTTCAGCTCTCTGAATGCTTTCATTTCTTCATCATTCATTTCAAAAGGATCTTTAACATCCTTCTTTGTCAGTTTTTGCAATGGTTTAGCAATCAGTGAAAAACCGCTTATCCATTGTCGACAATATCCAACCATTCCCAAAAACATTCTTACCTCTCTTTGTGTCATTGGAGCTCTCATTCCTTGAATCATTTTTATTCTTTCAGTCGTCACCTTTCGCACTCCTTTCTCAATTTTATGCCCTAAATACTGGACTTCTTGTTGACAAAACTGCAATTTTGAAGGGGACACTTTATGTCCTCTTTTTGCTAAATGATTCAGCAAAGCAATTGTATCATTGACACATGCTTCTTTCGTTTTTGATGCCACCAGTAGGTCATCAATATACTGAACCATCACTGACTTTTCTGGCATTTTTAAATCTTCCAATGATTTCTTTAGAATCTGATTAAAGATTGAGGGACTTTCTGTGTACCCTTGAGGAATTCGGCACCATGCCAAAATACGCTCTCCAAACCTAAACGCAAATAATGGCTGGCTATCTGGATGCAGTGGAATAGAGAAAAATGCATGACATAAATCAATTACTGTGTACCATTCTGCTTCACGTGGAATCTGGTATAGAATCACAGCAGGGTTCGGTACTATCGGGCAACAAGGCACAACAATTTTGTTTACCTTCCTCAGATCCTGTACAATTCTATATGTTCCGTTTGGCTTTTTCAGTCCCATTATTGGCGAATTACATGGACTGCTCATGATTTCTTTTAGAATCCCTTGTTCAATCATTTTATTTATTACTGGTGTTATTCCTTCAATTATTTCTGGTGTCAATTTATACTGGGGCGTATTTGGGTAACTCGTTCCCTCTTTCACTGTTATTTTAACGGGATCTACTCCTTTCATTAATCCTACATCTTCTCCTGTAAAGTCCCACACTTCTTCTTTCACTGTCTTTTTCAATTCAATTGGGATTTTCTCTGCATCAAATACAGGAAACAAACCATTTACTTCTGGTTCTAAATTCACCATTGTCATTTTATACAGCACATCCTCATCTGGAGTCTGAAATGCAATTCCGTCTGGGGTACAATAGATAGTGCAATTCATCTTGCACAATAAATCGCGTCCTAATAGGTTCACGGGACTACAATCGCATACCACAAATCGGTGCATTTCGCTAAATGGACCAATTCTTACCTCCACTAATTTAGTAAGAGGCGTTTTAATTTGCTGATTTGAAACTCCAACTACTTGGATATGTTCACCTGAGAGAGGAAGGTTTGGTATTTCCACTGACCTAACAGTAGAACGGGTAGCTCCAGTGTCAACAAGGAATGTTACATTTGCACCATTCACTTCTCCATCCACAAATGGACCAGACTGATCTACCTCTAGAGTTGCGCCAAGCACGCACTCTTCCCCCTCTCCTAGGCACCGTCAGAAACTTTCATCCGTGTCATCCTCATCCTGTCGTAACCAATATTGAGAAATTGCAGCTGCACGCGGCAACTGTGTTACCTGTTCTCCTCCGTAGAATCCTGTTTCTGCACTGTATTTCTGTTGGTTAACACTCTTGGGAAGTGGTGGTTGTGGCACCTGACCTTGTTGAGTAACTACCTCACTCTGCACCTGTGAATTTAATGATTGATTTTCCACATTAGGTTTTGGAGGAAATTTACACTCGTTTCTCCAATGTCCTAGCTTTCCGCAGTTGTGGCATGGCCACTTTTTCTTTGCCTCATCTATGCTCATTTGTCCTTTTCCTTTACCTATATTAGGTCGGGATCTAACCTGTCCTGTTTCATTACCAGTATTACTCAATTGAGCTTCTTGCTTCTCTGCAACTTTCACCTGTGCCCACATGGCCTTTTCTTTCAATTTACGCTGTCTACTCTCAATATCATCACTGCAATACTTAGCATATCTCAAAACCTCATCCACTGTGCTATTCTGCCAACAAATCATATGCTGCTTAATCATTTCACTTATCTCTGGTTTCAATCCATACACAAACCTATATACAAAATGACTCATATCCTTCTCATTCAGTGTCTCATAACCACTGTACTGTTTGAAAACCAACAACAATCTCTCATAGTAAGCGTGCACTGATTCTTTACTTTCCTGCGTTGTTCTGTCTATTTTTACCCAATCTGTTTCTTTAGGTGGAATCTTATTCTTCAAAAAGGTAATTACTTGGTCGTACTTCCTCATCACTTCTGGTCCTGGCGCTCCTGTTTTAGCGTCCCTTGGATATTCTACAGTTGGCCAATCAATAGTAATCTTACATTCTGTCCACAAATCAGCTGGCACTACTATATCAAACAATCCATCCAGATCTATCCACAACACCTTTGAAACCTTCACAAATCTTTCCACTTGTCTGTACCATTCTACTGGCTTCTCTCTCAATTTTGGGAAGTCATTTGTAAATGACAGTATATCCTGTCTGGTCCATGGAACATGCACATAACTACCACCTGGAGTTTCTCTCATCGGGTATTCCCTAACAACTGGTTCCCTATCTGTCACTGCAAAAGCCAAAGATGCTTTATCTGTTGTTTTCTCATTCTTTTTCGACCATCTATTTCTCCATCTATCCACATCACCCCATTTTCTCAATAAAACAATTAACTCTTTTATTTGGGTCAGTCTTCCTGATGTGTTCAAATTCTCTATGTCTTTCTCACAAAAATCTACTCTGTATGGTTTCTGCAACGTTCTCACTTTCACAAATTCCACTCCTAGTTCATTTGCTGTCTCTTCCAATTTGTCATGTAAATTTCTAGCTCTCCATGTAAGACTTTTGCACAAAAACATAATCTCATCATCCTGATAATTTTTTAATTTTTCTGTTCCAATTGTTCCCAAAATCAATTCTTCCATGTCTATTTTCAACCTAATTACATCTAATGGTTTCACTTCCGGTTCTTTTGTTTTTAGTGCTTTCATCCATTCATTTAACTCATCTGGAGTCGGACCTACAGGCGTACTATTTAATTCTATCCAATTGCTGCTTCTTTCTGGTGTTCCTGATGCGGACTCCGTCACCATAGGCATTCTCCTAATCTCATTCTCATTTATCGTCAAATTAGTAGGTGGGCTTGGTCTATAGGTACTAGCCAAATTGTGTGCACCTTCATTATTCAGCTCCATCCCTTCTCTTTTTCTTTGCAAATGTGAATTCATGGGAATCACTAAAGAACGTTCATCAATTTTCTGATTCTCAAAAATTGGCATTACTGGACCTATCGTTACTGGTACAGTTACAGCTTCCATATTCTTTGTCAATTCTCTTATTTTCTCAGTCAATTCTCTTGTCGTTTTTGCTAATTCAGTTGCATTGTCACTTTCTATCTCTTCATTTTGTGAAGTTTTTAATTGATCTTGTGACCTATTTGTCTCATCTCTTCGTTCGGGATTTTTATTCCTCCCAGTTTCCATTGGCGGTGCATTAGGTGTCACCACCGCAGAAGTCTGTTGGTATGGAGGTGGGTTTCTGTTTAAAATATCTTCCAGCAATTCGTCATCCGTTTCACTACCACCATACACATACTTTTCTACCACTACATGTTTCTTTTTCTCTGTACACTTTCTCTTTGCTTCTTCCTCAACTGTAAAAGCTGGAAACAAACCTCCTGTCATGTTAGCATATCTCCAACGCTTTATTCTGTCCTCATGATTTACTCCCCATAACCTTCCAGGCACAAACTCATGATTCTTTAATCCTCTGAATCTCTCTCGCTCATACATCTCATCTTCCCATTCCGTTAAAGCTTCAAACTGTGTCGGTCTAGGTCTAGGTTCTAACATTGCCATCTTTTCTCTCAAGTTCCGTAGTACAGCTACATTAAATGAACCATTCTCAGGGAAAGCCAATGCTCCATCATTCTTGGTATATTTTGTCCAATTTTCTAACCATATGCATGTATGATATCCATATTTCAGCATCATATGTGAAGCTGGTGATTTCGGCGGAGGAATTATTTGTCCCTCTCTAGTCACTACCTTTTTGTCTTTCTTAAAGAAGTTCTTAACTTTCGTCATCCATGACGTTTTCTCTCTACCATACTCATAGTACGACATGATTCACAACCTCTTTTTCTCCTCAAACGATCCGCAATTCAACACTGTTCTCTATGCGTTATTCCAACCAATACTACCGCGACTCACACCAATGCTCCAATCAGAGCGATTTCTGTCTACCGCGCACTGTCCAATCCCAGCGCGGCTTCTGTCTACGTCAGTTCTGCTCCTGTTTCCATGTGACTAACGCACTGTCCAATCCCAGCGCGACTCTTGTCTACGTCACTTCTGCTCTTGACCCCTCCTTTACAAAATTTATCGGCAATTTCTTTTTCAACAATTCTTTGTTAGTTACAACATTTAAAACACATTTCCATTGTCTGATTCGCTAAACCAAAGAGATAGCTTTGACCATTTACACAAGAACTCTGTATTTTCCAGTAGGCAGCGCTTACCTCTACCCTACCACAGAATTTTCTAGTTTCGCCGATAAAGTAGCACTTCCCTCTACCTTACCCTTCTTTCAAGCAAGCAGTAAACCCGTTTCTCTGGGGATAAAACACATGTGGAGACTATACTGCTCCTGAGAATTAAGGCCAAAGTTTCACAAGAAAACCGATCACTATTTCACTTACACACCTTTTATACGGAAAATGTCCCTATTATAACACAACCTGTGTTATTACCAAAAAATGAACTCAGACAATGCACAATTCCATGTGACTTCTCTTGCCACACATGTTCCACTTCCTACTTCCCGGAAGCGTGAAACCTTACATATAACATAACGCGACTCAACATAAAGTGTTAGACATGAACTTATCTTTAATCAATAATCAATAATCACCAAACTAATCTATAGTAACCATAACTCTGCTACCAAGAAATCTGATCCAGCGCTAACAATAAAAATAATTCTCCTATATGCTTTGGTCATCCAGGTGCAACTATTCCTCTAACACACACACTATATCCATATGACGGTGGGGCCCATAACACCGCATATACATTCACTTACTCATTTGTTCCCTGGATTTCCTCCGTCAATAACCTAGGAGAAAAACGATTCGCTGGAAGGAGACGGGATACCTCTTTAACATGACATAATATTTCTCATTTGCTTTAAGGTATTCCGCTCATTGGTCGATGGACCAACTAGTAGGAATCAGTTGATGGTGATTAAGACCAGCTCAATCACAATAAACTCTTTAACATTTCATTTTAATCATTGAGCTAAAGAATCACTGAGTCATTTGTTTAAAGAATAATAAAATTTATATAAAGTTTTTATGCAAGAAATGAGGTTAAGTTTATTATTCTGATCATTACATTTATAATCACTATAAGAATAAAATGAAATTGCAATGCATATCTATTAGACGGAAAAATAAGGTTATCATAGTAAGAACTCTAAAGATCAATCTATCTATCTGGGGAAAATCTAATAGTTCTAAAATAAAAATCTATCATGAAAAATTCTCCTAAAGCAGCATCTTATACTCAACTGGAAAAGAAAAATAGCAGCAGCAGCATCAGCTCGTCAGCATCAGCAACCGCAACTTCACCCATCTACAGCATCTAACTTCTCCAGCAACTCCCGCAGCATCTACCTCAGCAACTCCCGCAGCAACTAACCCCTCCCACCAAGAGTAGGTCTTCTTATACCCTAATTCTAGCTTACAGAATAAAATGTTTCATCTTCATGGCGTGATTCTTTCTCATTGGTCAAAACTCAGGCCCATATACATTTTAATCAAACTTCCTGGTCTTAACCAGTTCCTTGTGGAATGTCCATGCTTGCATCGTTTCCCACAGTTTATGTCATTGCTCATCCGTTTCGATCAGTCCAATTTGTATCTTTTTCTGCTACATTTTGGGTTTAACAGTTCCGTCCATTGATTCAGTTGAACTTCTCACGCTTCTTGCTGATCATCTTGGCACACATCTGCTCAGAAAGGTCACAATAGCCTTGACCATACTTCCATCTTAGCCTCTCAGCACCAGCACGTGATCATCCCTTTCCACAGCCTCTCTCCTCTATCACATGGTCCCCCGCTCATGCGTACTCTAACAACTGGCGGCCATTTTATATCGCTGCTTGACAGGCCTAAGCGCACTATTTTCAAAGATAAACAAAATATTGTTAAAACAAAGAAATATAAACCCTTTTGTTTCCCTCCCGTCTTTCTACGTACCCCAATTAGGTATTACCTAGCAAAAAGCAACATATAAAGCTGTCCCTTACTTACCATTGCTTTATTTTGCAACCACACGTTTCTATTTAAAAGCACAGATCATGCGTTTATTATATAATTAGTATGCAAATATTATGTTATGTTAGACACGTAAACAATTATAAGTTGATTAAATTTGCACACGGAATAGCGTGTTACCTTTAACCCTTAACATGTAACATACATTGTTGGTTATTTACTTAAACGAACATGTTTATTAATTATTTTACGAAAATATTAGGAGGTTAAAACATTTGTCATTTACCCTGCTCCATCACTTTCCTCTTCCCAATGGAATGATTGGAGATGGCAGACTAAAAGGAGGGGTTGGTTCTGCTCTAGGTGCATGGGTGAGTCTAGGTGAGTCTTCAGGTGTATGAGTGAGTCTGCCAAAGGGAAAAGCCCTGCAGTTATGAATGTTGGGCAGAGTTAATAGGCAGGTGTGTGATTGAGAACCTTCTCCTTACCAAGGCTAACTCACAGGCAAAGGAAATAGGTCAACTGTGCCAGGTTTTTCCCTTAGACGGTGTGAATGTGAGTGTGAAACGGAGTGCTGTGATATTTGAAAATTCCCCAGGCTAGGCTTGGAGGTGAATGAGTGGTAGCCTCCTCATTGGAAGCTATTGGTAAGTCTAATAGTAAAGATAAGTTAGACGAGCCACAGACGCCCCACCAAAGGAAGGCCAATGTTGATAAAGTTTGGAATGCATAAAGTTTGTCATGCACACCTGTTTGTGGTTGAAAGAATGGAAGAAGTTTATGAAAAGGGAGCCAAAATTATTTGCAATTTACTGAAAATGTTTTTTGGGAATTGAAACGTTTGAATTATTTTTGGAAGTTTATGAATAAGCGAAAGAAACCACACCGACCTGCGGATGTGAAGTACGTAATAAATGGGAGCAGTGAACGATGAACAAAGGAAATGAGAGTAAGGTAAAGAGTCAGGTGTGCAAGGTGGTGGGTAGAATGAGAAAAGAGGTGTTACAGAAGCAAAAGGAATCTTGCTGAGAGAATGTTGTGAAAGAGACTAGACTTACCCCACTTGTGGTTCCTTCGGCCCTGTGAGGACTGTAGGATGATGTAGATTGTCTGGGGGAAGATTTGTTGAATGTTCGCTTGCCTCCCCAGCATGTACCTAGAAAACAACTTTAAAAGTTACCGGTAGAGAAAGGGAACACCCTTTAATTTTACACAGGACCGAAGAGAAAGGGAACCCATTGGAATTTTGCATTGAAAGGAGGGCTGGCATGGGATGGTTTGGGCGGAGATGTATTTGTCAAACTAAATAGTACAAACAAGTGGTTGAGCAAGGGCAGCAAACAACTTGGTTGTTAGAGTTGCAGGTGAAATGGGAGTGGATTTGCAGAAGAAAAAAATACATAAGTCACGTAAATTGCATCGGAAAAAAGAAAGTTAGATGTTGTTGCAGCACTGGTTTGACAATTTATTAGAAATGAATAGGAAATGGGAGGATATTGAAGGATTGAAGAAACAATGGGTTAAAGAGGCATCTGAAGATCAGGCGATAGCATGTGAGGATGACGATGACATCCTGGAGATGTAACTGCTGACTAGGGTGGAACTAGAATACCCATAATAAGAGGTTCCAGGGCAAGGTGAGCAACCATGTGCATATTCATGGGCCCTGGACCAGATATGATCTAAAGACTCTCCGAATCTTCGGGAGACCAACACACCACATTCAGACACTGATCAGCCCTGCTTTGCAGTAGCCACGAGCGATATAGCTCAGAAATGGGGAAGTGCGGAGACACCCCAATGACCGGAACTGGAGAAAAAGCATGGATAATTGCATGCTAATGGAATACAGATTTACAGTGATAAGGGATGTCCCAAAAAATTCAACAAGATATGAGGAGGATGGATGGGGAAGTGGGAAAATAATTAGCGATTAACCCTGCAGGCCACATTGGGACACAATAAATATGCCTGACCCTCTCCCCCCAGGGATTATGATGGTTGGATGTATCCTTCCTACCCGACATTTCTTCCACATAATGCTGCTTGCTCTGTCATGTTAACTGTTGACACTCCACAGGTATTCAAGGAGGACTCGACATGGAATCTGGGAATGTTTTGTATGATAAATGGATATTAATGCACGGATAATGAAATGTACAAATCAGCAGGCTGGTTATTTCATATTGTTTATTATGATGGAAAATCAATAAAATATTATTTTTTTTTAAATTGCTGTGGGTAGATTTGGATGCTTTGTTTTCCATTGTGATCCCTATGGATCTGTGGGATGCTTCTAAGGTGCAGTGAGATGGCCAGAGGCAAAGCGTAAATGGGTGGCTCCAAAAGATTAGTTTCGTCGGTCATGATGGATAAGTATGAGGAGGTAATGGGGTACTTGAAGGAAAAGGAAGTGCACATGCTTATTATGAAAGACTGTTACATAAAAAACACTAAGCTACTTTTCGTTTTCTGGGTCTGGGTTTCATAGTGGCCAAACACCTGATCACTCGGCGTTGGAAGTCACCTGAACCCCCACCACTGATAGCTTGGTCGTGCTCACTGCTCACATGGGTGAAGCAGAAAGTGTCACCCTGCACACAGAAGACAATCTTGGCTTATGTAAATATCCTATCCTTACCTATTGGGGCACCATTCTGACAGCACTCCAGACGGATATACACTCTGATATGCCTTAGGAGGGCACAGATCACTTATTTACCATCCCTGTCAGTACTTTATCAGCTGCTACTGTCTGTCAGCCTCTCCTTGCAGATGTGCCATGGGAGGCTACTATATTTGTGCACACAGTGATGGGGTCCTGAATGCTGAGTTATTGCTATGTTCAAGGTGGAAGAGGGCTGGGTCTTGATATGTGTAGTCCACTGAGGAGTTGTTTTTACCTTCTTTGCTGTTGCATATTGTTTTTTAAAAATGAATCTGTACTGTTTTTTCCTCTTGACAGTCGTACCGCCCTACGGTGTTGGTTACCAATCAGACTCCTTTTATTCTTTCCTTATGTTTTTCTTGGCTGAGAATGCTGGGACTGTTGGTGTCTACAGAGGACAGATTCGTAGGCTTCCTTTGTTACTCTGTAACCTCGGGGAGAGGGTGTAGCCTAACGGCTAGAGCGGTCTACCTCAAAGCTGGGGAACCGGGTTCTAGTCTCGGTAATGACGATCGACATCCTGTGATTCTGGGCAAATCACTTAATCTCCACGTGCCTATCAAAAATGAATGTGTGCTTCTGTAACGAAACTGGTGCACGTGTAAAGTGCTCTGATACCCGATGTCTCGGGTCTAGTTCGCGCTATATTAAACTCTTAAAATAAAAAACCTCGGCCCTGCTGCCAAAAGTGTGGCGTACAGATAAGTATGCTTCTGTTGCTTTACTCTTTGTATGCATTTTAATTTAGTATGTATACTGGAAAGAAAAATCATAAAAAACGTAATAAACAAATTCAACAAAAAATAAATTATGAAAGACTGTTACAGGTAGTATAACAGAATAGAAGGTGTAGATGCCAGCACTAGTGTCAGTCTTTGTATTGGGGCATTTGGACCGATATTAGTCTGGGATGTGTTGGCAAGCTAAGACATTTGAATTTTTTTTAGCATGTGCTCGCTACTGCCCCATCAGTTGTGTCGCCACCTCAGTTCTATCCGCCAAAACCTCCCCCAACCATGATGCTTCTGAACCAGCCAGTGTCATTTTTGGATAATGTGGTTCCCCATTTTGCCGCACTTTTACAGTGCTTCGAACGGGCCCTAGCTACACCCAATAGGGCTGACCAGGAGGGGCCGGGTGAGGGGGGGAGTGGATTTCGACGGACGATGACGAGGGAAAATTAATTATTTATTTAATTTTCCCTCGCCATCGTCCGTCAAAATCCTCCCCCCCTCTGCCCCCCCCCCACACGGCCCCACCGTCCCACCGCTCTTACCTGCATGGGCCACAGCTGGGTTGCAGGCACCATAGCTGTCACATCCCATCCCGTCCACCTGCAGTGGCGTCTCCTCCGCTAAGGTGGAGGAACGTCGCCCCACTGCTTTTCGCAGTGGAAAAAAAAGAAAAAAGAAAATAATAATAACTATGTTATTATCATTTTCCTTTTCCTGCTGCGGCGTCTTGGCGGACGGGGCAGATCTGCTCTGCACTCAGAGCAGGGGAAGGAGTGGTGGGCACTTTGTAACTGTGCATGAATGTTTGGCCGGCCCTCTAGGGCCGGCTAAACATTCATGCACATTTCGCATGTTCTCCATGCAGGCTGCATTCCAGCCTGCAAGAAGAACATGCCCAGCCTCCCATGCTCTGGCTGAGCGCCTATCGACTGCGCTCATACTAATCATATTGCAGCGTTGTGATTGGCTATCGGGAGGCTGGGAGCCAGGTGCTTCCTGCTTCCATTGCAGAGAAGAAGCCAGGAATAGGACGCAGGAGAAGCGGAGGTGGCTGGTCAGCAGGCCAGCCGGCAGGTAAGTGTTATTTTTTTTTAAACCCCCCCCCTCTCATCCCCCTCGTCCCCTTCTTCCCCCCTCCCCGCCCCACTGCTGCTTACCGGGGTGGACGCGCCTGCTGGCATGTGTAACGTGAGTATCACCAGGGAGTGGTCAGTTAGTGTTTGTGGCATATGTGTGACATCCTGTGTCCACCCCAGTACTTCCTTGGTCCCCAGCCAAAAATCCAGTCTGGAGGCCGAACCTTGGACCACCGAGCAAAATGTGTATTCTCATTTTGTACCAGCAAATGTTTTCCAGATGTCAACTAATTTGTGGGCCTGCATTATATCTAGTAACGCAGTTCGGGCACCACCAAGTTGTCGAGGTCTAATGCTCAAGCTATCTAGAGTGTCATGTAGTGTTAAATTAAAGTCCCCTTCCCATAATATTGTACCCAGTTTAAGGCGGAGGCAACGTGCCACGATTGTGTGATAAAGGTAGGGGTCATCATGATTGGGAACATAGGTGTTGATGTGTTTTTGCTGCAGTATTTCCTGAACTATCAGGTATTGCCCCTCTCGATCAGACACCACCACATGAAGGGGTCAGAAATGTTGGCCACATTTAATAAGTATGGCGACCACTCTGGAGTAAGCAGTACATGTAGCAAAGAATCTATGGGGCCTCCCACATGTTAGCAAGAGATGGGTTTCTTGCTGTATGAGGATATCAATTGAGTGTCTCGATTATTCTAGGGTTGATTCGGCCCTGTATGGTCCACATCATGCATTTCACTAGATGGGGGTCTACGATCAGTCTCTATAGCAGTAGTGGTAAGTATTAGTCTGAGTTCTATACAGGGCTGTAGCGTTCATATAGTGGTCATTCATACATCTATGCAGTTGTTTCTCCCAGCTGTCACAGCCCACGAGTTCTATCCGGTCAGCAACAATTTCCTACCGACCCCATCCCTCCAATTCAGACATCCCCATTCCTCTAAAAAAACATTCCCATCTTTCAGTTGACTTGCGCCAGGTGGCGGCTAGCAGAAAAACGTATGTACTATAACATACATTATATGGAAAATGAAAGCAAAGAACAAGTCATGGAAAGCCCTTCTTTGTAGTCATAGAGCCATAGCAGAAGCACAGATTCCGGTCTGGCCTGGCTCTCTTTGTGGGCTAAATGGCTCCCATAGTGAGAGCGCAAGTCGTGATGGGAAATTTTGCATGTCCCAACGTGTGAGCAAATCCACCCTGGTGGTTCCCCCTGCCACCCTGCAAAAGAGTAAAAGGATGCCATGTTCAACAATATGTGATCATTCGTTATCTCTGAGGCCTTTATACGAGGCAGTTCTACTTGGGCATCGGTTCTTATGCCTCTGTTGCACTTGTGTTCTTAGAAATTGGGTTGCAGCTTGGTGATTCACAAAAGCATAAGGCCTGCTATTATAGTAGAAACGTGGACATGCGGGGTACAATATTGCATATTTAATATTGAGCTCCTTTAGTTTCTTCACTGGTGCAAATTTCCGACGAGCGTCCTGCACTGCCTGGGTGTGACGCAGGTAGAGGATAGCTTGTTATCTTCATGCATGATTTCAGTTTGTTCTCTGGCTATGGCAAGTATAGTGTCCCGGTCTCTGTAGTTGAGTCATTTAGCCAGGATTGGGCGCGGTGGAGCTCCAGGGACCGGTCACAGTCCCAAGGTGCGGTGGGCTCTTTCCACCAGAAATTGGGTAGACAATTTATCTCTGCCAAAGATAGTCACAAGCAATTCTTCAACATACTCCTCAAGTTTCTTCAGTGCTGCCGTCTCCGGCTGACCCAAAATACGAATGTTACACTGTCAAGAGGTCGCCTCTAAATCTTTGTTTCCCTTTTAACCACCTTGAATTCAATTGCCATGCATTTACAATGCTCCGTTACCCTATGCAGGGTGCCTTCAGTGTTGGAGATACAGTCCTCAGGCGCCATTAACCATTGAATATGTCCCTCCAGCTTACCCTTCATGGAGTCTGAGTGCTAATCGATCTTCCCATCAACCTTGGCTAAACTCCCTTGCATCACTAGTGACAGTGTCTTCACACCCTCATCAGTGTTAGGTTATGCTGGTCAGTCTGTTGCCATGGTAGGGTCAGGAGTTGTGTATTTCTCCTGAGATCAGGTCGCCTTTTTAGATTCAAATTGTAGTAGCGCCGTGTAAGATTCGCCTTACGAGTAGACATTTGCTGGTAGAATTAGGAGTCGTAGTCAGAGAGAGGGGTAAGAGGAGGCGCCGTAGTCTGCGTAAGTGGTAATAGCTGCAATCCACATGCCCTTCAAAGATGGCCTAGTTCTCATAGGGGTGCATTGAGCTTTTCTCACATAGATCATGAACAGCGCAGGGGGTAACCACGCCAACTGTCAGTCCCAGAGAAGCCCGCCGTCCTCTCTACCCAACAATCTCACTCTGAGGGCTCTTGGTAGTGACCGGATAACACGGGAAGGCACCCTACCAATACACATGGTCACTGGTCAGCAAAGTCAATTTAGGCGGCCCATAGATCACGGAAAGATATTTCGCAGCAGCAGAGCATCACAATGTGATCACGATGTGATCAATATGCAAGTCCGTAGTCCCCAAGGTCAACTGCTTTGTGTCTCAGCTGCCCATGCAATGTGAGTTCCCAGCAGTGTGTCCAAAAAAGCACTGTGAAAGGCCTCATCTGTTGCATGCAGTCAACATGTGTGTTGTCACTCCCCTCCTCTCATTGACATACAGGGGATACGCTGGCCCCTATCTTACCTCAACTGCTGGGGGCTAGAGGAGTGTCGCCACTTGCTGTCCCTACCACTCGGTCCCCTGTGCCGCCACAGCCGCCCCAGCTCGCCCCTCGTCAGGTGGCCCGGGCACGGCAACAAGGCCAGGGAGTCAGGCCTAGGCAATGGGTGCGTCTTCCTCCAGCGTCCCTCGCCCTGATGCCACATTTGGACACAGCAGGGGTCGAAGGGTGGGAGATGGTGTTGTGCAGCGGCCAGAACTGCCGACTCGGGAGCTGGGGATACGGGTTCGCGTCTCGGCATCGGTTCAACATCCTGTGATTCTGGACAAATCACGTAATCTCCCCTGTGACCATGTACAGCGCCTGGATACCGTCACGGATGATAAGCCGGGCTATATAGATACACAAATTACAATTACAGGGTCGCTGTGTGAGCACCGAAATAAGATGCAGGCATAATCTCAGCAGCTGTTTTTTACCCAGAGCTCGATTACAATGCAGCCATCTTGTCGATTTTCCAAACCATGGCCGATTCGTCCAGTTATGATCACAAAGAGGGTTTGTGGCAGCTTCTGGTATCCCAATAGCAATGCCCCAAGAGTGCTGTTGCAACCTCTGCATAAGCCAGCCCAAATAACTGTTGTGCAATGTGCAGCACTTTGGGGAGGGTCAGATGAAATTTCAAGAGGTAATGTTTGTGAGGATGCTGTGGCATGCTATCATGCACTGAATGCTACAGTGGGGCAAGCAGCTTTATTTGCAGCAGTGACAGCCACCCATGTGTCGGCACAAAATCTTGAGGAGATAAGGAACATACAAGAGAATGTAGAGCAGGAGAAGAAGAGTGAATGTGTGAAGAATGACTGCAGATGTAATGAAGTGGGAGTGTGGATGGACACAAGAGGAAGGGGGTACTACCAAATGCCTTATTGACACAGATGACTATGCTCTTTCACGGGCCCACCCACTTAGGAACAGCTGCTATGACGGATAGCTTTTATTGGATATGGTCAAACGGAAATTTCCAGAAAGTTTGCTCAAGACTATTGTTTACAATGTTTATTGTGCCAGCAGAATAATATAGGGAAACAAACAATTGTAAACTATTGTTACAATGAGTCATTCTCCTCTAGCGTATGGATCTTTCTTGAAGCTGACACTTGATTTTATCTAACTACCCCCTATCTTTGAAACCGCTGTGTTCTGGTTATGGCGTGCATATTTTCAAAATGGGTAGAGGCCTATCAAACGCACAATGTGATGCAATAACTGTGGCAAAGCTGTTCAAAGAACTGATACCACAATATCGCACCCCGATGTATGTAGAAAGTGTTCAGGGTGGATTTTAAAAATGAGACCATGAAACCTGTGAGGCCGTGGGCATAACCCAGAGACTACATTGTGCCTATCATCCTCAACCTTGGGGCCTAGTGGAAAGACTGAATGGAGTGATTCAAAATAAATTGACTAAAGTTGTTGCATGACTGAATATCAAGAACAATAGTATGACACAGAATATTGTGTGAAAAACATTGTATACAAAAATACTATTGTCAAAAAAGTTAGGTGTATCGGAAAATGAATATATACAGCATGATAACTTTAAAAAAAAATCTTAAACTTATTCATCACAATCTGATTTGACAAAAAGATAAAGAGAAAAGGAAAAAACGGGGTGTCAAAAGAAAAAAGAAAAGTAATGAAAATCAAAAAAATATAAATCTCAAAAACATATCAAATATAACAATCACCTTATGTTCTTAAAATAAAGGAACAACTTTCCCAAAAATCACTTTTGAGGATTGTGGTGTATTATATGGTATGGTTGTGCGGCCCTACAGTGTAATACACTCGTAAAACTGTCTTGGGTCCAGGCAGGCTCATTTGTAAAACCTTTAGCTTAACCCTGGGTAGCTGTGGCTTTGAGCAGCAAGGCTTATACAAAGGAACTATTTAAAGAATTTAGAAGCACCAAACAACAAAATAAGAAAGTCACACAACATGAAAGAAATCTGATGCCAATTTATAAAAAAGATTATATTTTTATAAATGTTTAGACACAAAGATGATCAAAATCTACCAGAGGGTTCCGGAGATATATATATATATATATATATATTTTAGCCCAAAGTGCAAACCAGCATTGGTAACCATAAAGTTAAAAAAGTTTTGAAAAGTTTGAAAGATTTATGTTTGGCTACTCCAGCCTGAGTGGGGCGACCAAATCTGATAGAAAGAATGTCAGGGGGGCACTAAGGAGTATTTGGACAATTACCTGGTCACCAAAGCAGTCTCAAGTCCAGTTCCACACTTTACATCAAGACCGCCATAGACTTCAACGGAGTGGGCGTGATGCTGGGGATGCAGGATCCTGAGGATGCTAAAAGATGCCATGGGTGCTGGGCGGTCACTGTGGGTGTCCTTTCGGTTATTCCTCAGTCCACGGATAAGGTAGGCCAACTTTGGTCATAGGGGTCGGTGTCCCTTGAAGTCCTCTTTGAGCCAGTAGAAGGCCAGCTGCTGCTGGGCTACCGATCTCTGTACACAGAAAGTCCAGCAGTATCCTTTGGTGAAGGCTGGTGCCTGTTTTGGCAACCAATCTGGACTCAGATGACAATCCGGGTCAGTCAGACTCGGGTGAAACTTTAGGCCATCAAGGAGTGGTGTCTTGTGTTGCCCAGCGGAAGTCGGTGGTGATTAGAAGAATATGGCTATTGGCTTGCCAGAGTGGGCTACTTCTGCTTTGAAGGCCCTGGTTCTGGTTCCAGCGGTCAGCCGACTGACCCTTGGAGTCACTTCCTTGGTCTGGGGCTCAGGAGCAATTTTTCAATCAGCCAGGAGCCATAGGCACAGTCCTCTCTTTGCTAGCCCAAGATGTGGCAGGTGCAGTCCAGCAGGCGGTGCAGCCTGTCTTGCCAGGTGCAGGAGTCAGGAGGGCAGTCCTTCTTCAATACTTTCCCCAGTTCCAGCGTGATCTGAGGTTCAGGGTGCCAGGGGTGCCGTATTTATGCGCAGAAAGTGCTCTGGGGGATGATGAGGTCACTAGTCAATGGGCTACCAGGATCCCTCCTGCCCTGTAATGACTTCCAGCTATGTGTTGCATCGAGCAATCCCAGAGTGCACTATACAGCCCACTCTAAAGATGTATGAACCCCTCCTTGGATGTTTGGAGCTTGGTAGCCCACCCTTGAGGTGTGGCTACCTGCCCCTGGGAAAACCAGTTTGCCCACTAGTGTACCCTCTCTGTTCCTGCCACCAGCCTATCCACCTGAACAAAGGGCCAGCACTATATGAGTGTGATCGCCATTTGCCCACCAAAGGCAGCTTCCCTCTTTGAAGCTCGCCTTGTGGGACAACACCCTGTGTGACTTCCTGCAAGGGGGAGATAACACCTCCCTCTGTAGCAGGCCTCCATTGTTCTTGAACCTGGGAGTCATTCACACTACTCCCCAGGAGGGCAGAAGGTGGTCTGGTGGCCAGTAACTGTGCGAGGCCACTGGGCAAACTGGGCAACAGAGCGGCAACTTTCTAAATTTTGCCTTTCATTAAAAGTAAATTAGACTTGGGCATCAAGTCGGGTTTAATGCCACAATTAACTTGATATACCCATCTTAGTAGTCCCATTCAGAAGTTGGCCGGACTGAGGGGCAGCCGGTAACTGTGTTAGCTAAAGGTGCTACTAACTTTTCCACAGCAAACTTAAATTTGGAAGATTTGCTGTTAAGACACATTGAAGTAAATGTCCTACTTAATAATATACTGCTCCCTGCCTTAGGGGTGTAGAGGCTTTCCTTAGAACAGACTTGCATATATTATTAAGGGAAGTGGGGGCTTTGCCATTGGTTTAAATGGCAAAGTCGAACTTGCAGTTTTAAAACTGCTATTCCTTGCTGCAGTGGCAGGCAGGGAGCTATTTTGCGCTTTGTCACACATAGGGTGGCACAATCAGTGCTGCAGCCCTGGGTGGACACTCTAACTTACATGCCCTGGGTACCCTTGGTACCATATACTAGGGACTTATAAGTTAGTCAGCTTATGCCAATTGGGGCTAGCCAATTCAGCATACATTTTATAAGCGGGTAGAACACTGGCACCGAGGTTGTGTTAGCAGGCCTCAGCGCACTCTCAGAGTCGAAAAAGTAGCAGCATCAGTCCAAATCTTTGGGGATAATTATGCAAAAAGAGCCATTTACAGATTAAAAAAACAAATTGTAAACAAATGATTTCTAATACTCTAGATAGATTGAGTGAATTCAGAGGTATTGATTAGGAATATCATTGGCTTTAAATCAGGCACCTCTCAACACAACAAGTTTTCAATTTTTCAGATCATGACAATCCAATTGATAATCATATATATAACACATTTAATGCAGAGAGCACGCTATTTGTAGAGCTAATGTGTTTAAGACACCTACTTTTAAATTGCTCACGGTCCAACTTCCTAATCTTAGAGACACCGCATCTGAAACAAAAAACATCATTATTCATGATGGCTTACCTAATTTAAAAAACTTTAAACTATTCACACGTAATCAGAAAACTTTGCCAGTAGTTGTTAGAACTTTATTGCATTTCAGATAGACTTCTTTTCTTTCATTGTCATTAATTGCCATAACAGCTTCGATATGAAAAACACATTCTAAATATAAAACATGCATTCATGTTTACTAAATTATATTTACATTTACAGAAATAAATTTACAAGCTCATCCCGTCTATTAGTTAACGCACACCCATTTTAATAGATAAATGTTGAAAAGGGGAAATTATCACATATTTAAAAAAATAATAATATTCTAAATGCTAATAAGCTTAGGAATTCTTTTCATATAAAGGGAATTTATTTGAAGCATTTTAGAGCTTTCAAAAGTCACTAAATCTGGTCAAATAAGTATTAGGTTAATTGATAGGGGCACAGAAACAGTTTTTACATCATGTTCACATTCAAAAATACATAATAAGTAGTGAACAATGTCCAATGTCTCAATACAAGGAACACACGTATGATATCATGATTTATTATCCTTTCTTATTTTCCAGCAAAAAATGCCTGTAGTTTAAGTTTAAAGACAAAATTTACTACAACATTACCTCACTTAGATGAACTGATATTTCTCCACACTGATACGTTTCTCCACTCGCATTCATTTCATAAGTACAAATTCACTCTCTCTATACACACAATGGACTAAAATATTTCTATAAGTAAACCGACAGAATCTGCAGGAACATCATAACATGTGACGTCTTACCACCTTTAAATAATGATTGTTCAGACTCTTTGGCTTCTTAACCACTCTCAATGAGGACCCCGACTTAACATTGTTTTAGAATTCTTTACAAAGCCCATCTCCATACTGTAAGTAACAAACTTGCTCTGTATATTTGAATTCGGTTTAAATGCTCTGTATGCATTTACAGACCCAATCAGAGCCTGTCAACACTCACTCACAAACACCTCTCGCCTTTCAAAAATATGTAACTCTTAATTGATCAGTATCTGTTTATTAGAACAAGATCTATTATACAAAGTTCCCTTTTTCTTGCAAAATCTTTTCCCCGTATGTATACATTAAAGCAGCCTCATTCATCATCATTCAGAGAAATCCCAATATTGACTTTGTTCCTCTATAAACATCAAAAACATCACTGTAAATAAAACTTCCTCTTCTGGCATGGCAAAATCACAAATATTCAATTATAGTTAAAAGTTTAGGTCATGGGTACTCGCAACCATCTTCCCTGGGTCCACAAAGTGTGGTCTGTGGTGTGCCCAAGGGCCACATTGATGTCAGTGGGGTGGGAAAGGGTCTTTGCGTGGAAGGAGATAAGGTGGGCATAGGGGAAGCGAAGAGTGTATATGGTGTGGTCAGTGAGTCATGGAGTTATTTTGAGGGTTTCACTCTAAACTGCCCTTTAAATTAAGCCCCAAGTCTCAAGACGAGTCATAGGTTTGATAATACTGTGCTATGATGTATCTGCTATCCCTCCACCTCATCTTGGGGTAAGCATTCTCTGCTTTCTAACGATACCTTGGGACAGTCAAGTGTAAAAAGGAAGCAACTTGATTACTAAATTGGAATGACATAGAATTGCACAATGTGAAACTAGAAAACCTGGTATCAATTGCGGCTTCCACACTTGGCCAAATTCTGTGATCGTAGGCAACAGTTTTATTTCACTTTGCCTCTTTTTTCTTCATCATCACATATAAGAGCACCTTGAAATACATGAGTTCTGGATGGGCGCTTTACAAAACCTTTCCTTGTGTTTGATTTAATAAACTATAATGTTGTACATGCATAATAACAACCCAAGCCAACCCGAGGGGTCCACACGACAACTGACTTGCTTCTCCGTTCACTGTTAGCATTGTTGTCGGGGGAGGCATGAACGTTTGTACATTCAGTTTTTGAACCTATCACTTTAAAAAAAAATGCTTCTTAATGCACTGATATAATCTGATATACTAAGGTGAAACGCTTCAGCATGTTAATCAAGTACACTTTTATGACTTTTGAATAGGCTTTTATCATATTTGTACACGTTTGATGCTAGATGTCTTAAAAGTAAATGTGTTGTTAAAGTTAGTGGTGCAGGACACATTATTTGCTTCTTTTCTTTTACTTCATTTAGGTTAAAATAAATGCTTAACCGTGTATTTAACATCTTTCTGAATGTAAGTGCTCTCAAGTAATTACATCAGCCCAGTGCTGCAGGAGCGGCCCGTGCAGTTAAGATCGGTGGGGTGGGGGGATTCGACAGACGACACAGAGGGAAAATTGAATAAATAATAATTTTTCCCTTGTCGTCGCCTGTTGAAATACCTCACCCCACCGGTCTTACCTGCACGGGCCGTGCCGGCAGTGCTGTCGTTCTGCAGGCCTGTGAAGGTCAGGAGGGCCGCATGTTAAGGTCAAGAGGGCGGCAAGCGCCACCTGGGCTGTACTTTGAGTATCACTGGTTTAGATGAACTTCAAAGTCTAATAGCAGAAGCGAAACCCACAACAAGAACAACCTTCCCTCCCCAAAATACACAATGGGGGAAAGTTTGAAGGAGGTAGTTTATCGAGGGAGCGCTCTTGTTTTCTTTCCAGAAAGATGGGTAGACTAATTCAGTTTGGGTGCTTGAATCATATCAATATATAAGTTTGTGATGTATTTTTTGGTTACTTTAGGTCTTAGATATGAAGCCAAATATTTATTTTATAGAGACATCATTTTATTTATAGCGATACGGTTATATGTTGGTGTGCAGGGAGTGTTATGTGGCCATTAGGGTCCTTGTCGACATTGCTAAGTTAGCATGAGCTTTGCTGCCATGATGCTGCTTTTGCGCATGTTACTACATGACTTTATTATTGCAAGACGCGGTTTGTGCCTTTCACATGAGAACTGTCTGCTTTTCGCGTTCTTTGCTGAAGTTCCTGGAGTTTAGTCTGAACACGATGTGCAAGGTCGATAAACAATGCCCCTTGTTATTCTGTTCTGGTCAGTCCCTAGCACCTAGACATAACATGCTAAACACAGCTGCAATGCTGGAGACTCGTGCTTTGATATTACAGGGATGCATGTTGTTTTAACACACACTTGGAGAGAGCACTTTCCATGGAACTGGAAGGACTGGTGTTATGGTTTGTAGGGAACTGGCGCCTAAAAGGGTATGTCCACTCAATATTAATTAGACAATCTCAATTAGCACGGTGCTGTAGGGTGGAGAGAACCACCTGCCTCCCCAAATCCTGTGGCCTAAGCTACAATTAAACGTAATTTCAGTCCCCAGCACACGTTAAAATTTGAAAATGCAACAGATGATAGCAGTAGCTATTGTAAGTCACAAACAAATATATACAGAAATCAAAGTTGTTTCTTCGATCTTTATTCCTTTTCGTGGATTCTTCGTTAACAGATCTTAAGCCAACACGTGTTTTGTCACCTCAATGATATGTACATGCGACTTTTTCAAGGCTAAGTGGAAACATAGGATACAGTCACTAATACAGTTTTGCCAGCAACTGTATATCTACAATACATTTCCGTAATACCTCCACCGTGAAATGTTCACATGTTGTCGATAAATCTCCACGTCTTTTTATTAATCATGCATCATTGGACCAAACTCTGGTCTTGACATCACCACAAACGTAAATAAACACAAGAAAGTCTGGTGATCCAAAACTATTGGACCCTTCAAGAGACACCCGCAATGTGCTATGTGCTGAATTGTATCCTTATGTGTATCTATCTCACGATATACCTCTCACCAATGAGTCAAAAGGTAGTTAAAGAAACCGTCACCCACTTGTGAGTGCCACACCACACACACAAGTGTAAACTTAAAAATACCAAAACCGACCTTCACTGTTTTCTGTATATATATATATCTATATATCAATGACAAAGACAACGACAATATGTAAACATGAGCAGAAAGGCCTCCATACTTTTTAGTAGAGAATTCACTTGTACTTATACATTAGTTAACCACCATTCTTTAACCTACTTGAAGTGTGGTGTTAATTCCATCCCACACTGTCCTTCGGCGTGGGGAGACTAGTAGAAATGCGTTTCAGAAATAAAATATCCTTGCTCTTCAATATTGGGGTTCGGTCACTGTAAAGACAAATCAGACACAACACGTCTGAGAAGGTGCCTACATCTAATAGGCACCTGATGGTGATGCTGTCATCTCGCATCAAGTTTCTCAATGACTGAGATGACAGCAAGATTCTGAGCACTAGGTCAGCGAGTACATGGGAACATACAGAAATGTTAATCAAAATGATAGAACTGATTTTAGACAATAATGTCTTCTTATTTAAAGAGAATTGGTACCGACAGAGACAGGGAGTGGCCATGGGCTCCAGATTTCCCCCCTCGTACGCCAACCTTTTCACGGGTTGGCTGGAGGAGGTGTGGATCTGGAGTGCCATGGGCACGAAATGGAATGACTCAATTCTGTTTTGGGGGCGGTACATAGACGACTGCCTGATGGTTTGGACAGGAGACACTGGGAAACTGGTTGATTTTGTGTAGCATTTGAACAATAATGATTTTAATATCAGATTCACCCATGAATACAACAAGGAGAAAATTACATTTTTAGATACAGAACTGTACATAAGGGATAATCAGATTCATAGTCGGTTATTCCGCATGACTACAGCATGTAATTCAGTCTTACATGCGTCCAGTTCGCACCCCTCACACCAAATTAAAGCAATCCTATATGGGGAGTTAATTAGGGTGAGACGTAACTGTAGCTACGATCCGGAATTTGAAGAATGTGCTGATACCATGATGGCACGCTTCAAAAAGAGGGGATATGACAAACACACCTTAGAGAAAGCCAGATCTAGGATCAGAAAAGTTAAGAGACAGGAGACTCTGAGAGAACGGACCGATAAGAAGAAACCTGATGACAAAATAAGGATGGTTACCAATTACAATACTCTATCCAGAGTACTTGTGAGAATCTTGAATAGACACTGGCATATTCTTAAAGAGGACACATCATTGAGGGGATCTATCAACACTAGACCAGACATAACGTACAGGAGAGGTACATGTCTCAGAAATATGTTGAGTCCCAGTTACCCTATAACCAGAATTAACACCAATTGGCTTACACCACATACTGTGGGATTTTATGGATGTGGACATTGTGTTGCCTGTAAATGGGCGAGCAACAAGAAAATGGACTTCAGAGGTCCAGGTGACAAACTTTATAAAATTTTGACCAATATCAACTGCAACACCAAATATGTGGTTTATATAATTGAATGTAGATGCAGTAAAAAATATGTCGGGAGCACAATCAGAACTTTACGTGAAAGGATTGGGGAACACATGAGAGCAGTTAAACAGGGTGACCTCAGAAACCCCATTGCCTCACACATTGCACAGTGTACTTCCCAAGGTAAGAACAAAGATTTCCTATTCTATGGGATTGACCAGACTTTGAGACATCCACGAGGTGGCAACAGAGAATTGGTGTTGCGGAGGAATGAGGCCTCTTGGATTCTGAAGCTACGTACAACTGAGTTGGGTCTGAATGTAGATCAGGAACTGCACTACTTTTTAGGGAGATAATGGATAGAGAGAGCATGTACCCTTGCTGTAGCACAGTACGGAATGAATGAGACTCTCTTATGCATCATGAATAATAATGTGTCTTCTGTATACTCATACTGTGTAAAGGAATTATAGCTATTATGAATTGGGTAGGATGCAACATGTAGTCACTGACATTGAAGATAGAACCTTCAATTGGAGTAAGTGGGGCTCTAGTAATTATTTTTTAATTGAGGGTTATAACATTACTATATCACACAGTTTCTCCCACCATTGACTAGCATCCATGACGATTTGATAGGGGGCTTTGGTATTTCAAGTACTACCACCCTTCAAATTATGGAGTTTATCCATTTTGATCAGATCCAGGTTGCACAATATGGCTGTTGGTATTTATGCGTGCACTGTCTTAATTAAGACGAGTGAAATAGTTACTGCGTAAGGGTAGACTACTGTGGTAGCATTTTGGACTGAATTGGTATAACAGGGAAGTAAACGAAAAGAGACTATGTGGAGGTATTTACAGTGCAGTGTGGTTAGTTTGGGATACGTATGTACTATGCTCAAAGATGGAGTCTGGAGTTGCCTGCTGTTCAACTGGATAACAAGCTGCGGTTCGGATCCTAGAGAATCAGAGTGTATCCTTTAGATTATGTACATTCTTTGTGGTTATTTTGGGTCTAGGAGCAGTACCAAGTGAGAGTATTACTCGCTTCCAATGAACAGTGTGAGTTCAATGCGGCTTGTAATTTGTCATAAGCATTAATATAATTATTTGAATATTGTCTTTGGAGAGAATTAGTAGAAAGGAATGCACAAATACGGGCGGAATTCTGTGAATGTGGAGTGAAACAAGAAATAAGTAAGGAGATCTACTAACAGTCGTTTGAGGACCAATATATGTACTAGAGTATATTCCAAGATGGCGCTGATATTTGACCTAAACTTTGAAAACATGTTATGGAGACGGTCACATGGTCGATGACGTTAGCATAAGAGTGCCGACATCAGAGTACTCTGCCTCGTACTCGAGAGGTCGGCGTGTGGGCTCAGGTCGTTTGCGGTGATACTAAGACGGTAAGAAGGGGAGATATACTGGGGTTTGTCCCGAGGAGATAGTAGGAGTATGGCCAGGCTTGCATGGTGAAAGGTATAGGTAGGATTATAGTGGGAGATAACGGGCGATTAATATGCGCGTATTTCTATGTTTTAAATACTGATAGCAATAGGGATTGGGTGTATTGATATTGTAATTAAGGAAACTTAAAAAGTGAAGGTTTGGAACTCGATAGTTCCCGTACAGTGCGTAGTAAATGCTCAGTCTAGAATGCCAAGGAATGACATGAATGGTGATAATAGGAAAACGGAATTGAAAGCAGGTCGCAAGTGTCTAGTGCCTATTAGATGTAGGCACCTTCTCAGACGTGTTGTGTCTAAATAGTCTTTACAGTGACCGAACCCCAATATTAAAGAGCAAGGATATTTTATTTCTGAAACGCATTTCTACTAGTCTCCCCACGCCGAAGGACAGTGTGGGATGGAATTAACACCACACTTCAAGTAGGTTAAAGATTGGTGGTTAACTAATGTATAAGTACAAGTGAATTCTCTACTAAAAAGTATGGAGGCCTTTCTGCTCATACTTACATATTGTCGTTGTCTTTGTCATTGATATATAGATATATATACAGAAAACAGTGAAGGTCGGTTTTGGTATTTTTAAGTTTGCACTTGTGTGTGTGGTGTGGCACTCACAAGTGGGTGACGGTTTCTTTAACTACCTTTTGACTCATTGGTGCGAGGTATATGGTGAGATAGATACACATAAGGATACAATTCAGCACATAGCACATTGCGGGTGTCTCTTGAAGGGTCCAATAGTTTTGGATCACCAGACTTTCTTGTGTTTATTTACGTTTGTGGTGATGTCAAGACCAGAGTTTGGTCCAATGATGCATGATTAATAAAAAGACGTGGAGATTTATCGACAACATGTGAACATTTCACGGTGGAGGTATTACGGAAATGTATTGTAGATATACAGTTGCTGGCAAAACTGTATTAGTGACTGTATCCTATGTTTCCACTTAGCCTTGAAAAAGTCGCATGTACATATCATTGAGGCGACGAAACACGTGTTGGCTTAAGATCTGTTAACGAAGAATCCACGAAAAGGAATAAAGATCGAAGAAATAACTTTGATTTCTGTATATATTTGTTCGTGACTTACAATAGCTACTGCTGTCATCTGTTGCATTTTCAAATTTTAACGTGTGCTGGGGACTGAAATCACTTTCCATGGAGAAGAGCTACGCTGTACCTATGATGTAAACCTTGCATCTAGGCTTTAAGGTATGGGGTCTGCTGTCAAAGCCAAGAGATCTTCCTTTATATAATAAACATCTTCCAGTCAAGGGGAGGGTGGTTAGGTCTTATAGCCCTTTTTCCACTGTCTTTATAAAATGACTTCCACCTTTGTGCTATATGGAATTGTAACAATGCTAATTGTTTGAGTTTATGCAATTTGCTGATGGTAGTGGCTCGTATACTGTATTGTAGAGCACGATAGTTAAAATAAACATTTTGAACTATTACAGTGACTCTGCCTAATCTTGTTGTGGACAAGTACGAGTGAGCGAGCGAAAGGGTATGTCTTGCTACCGGGATTCCTGAGAGAGTCGGGAGTGTTGTGTTCTGGGTTGTCTAATCATTTGTAGCTCTGTGATTTTTGGAGGAGAACGAATGAGACACTATAGCTAGTCGGTTTTGGGATTTGGGGTACAAAGATGGTAGGTTGGTACACCCCTATACACCAAGGTCCTGTTTTCCTGTGCATAGTTCTGTGTAGGCGCAGAATCCCTGCAACATGGCACCGCCAACGTTTGGTCTGGTTCTTATCTGCGAGACTCTTGAGTAGTGCTTGTGGTTGTCCACAATCCCCTCACTTCTGTTTCCGGAGACAGCTGTGACGGTGAAGCCTCCTATATTGTGAAATTTTTAGGTTTTTCAAGCTTGAATTTTAAAGGGTCTTTCTTTTCTTTTAACCCTTTGTTGCGCTGCCACGCTTAGGTTGTTCTTCTCTTCTTCATTATGGCGGTTGGCATAACCCCTCCGAGCCGTGCACCGCTCAAGGCATACTTACCTCAGTATGGAGTGCCTAATGCAGGTGTTGAGGTTATCTTTGTAGTAGAGGCGGATCCTGCTTTCCGCTTTGAGGTATTTTATTCTTGGGTTACTTTCCCGGCAGTCGATGGAACGGACGATTTGTTTCACACGTATACTGCCACCGCGCTTCCGCGGGTATATAGTCCGTATAGACCTCTTGAGATTCCGCTCACGGCTTGGCAACACCAAATTTGGTTTAATGGTGCCCTTCCTCACCCACTCACGCGGGTCCGATTAGGCCCTTTATCGATAGATGGGGCCACGTGGCCCGTGTTGGCTGGGTATACCCCTCACCCCCGTTACGCTACGACTGCGACGCTTGCTGAGCTTCGTGTGTTGTATACTTCTTTGATACGCGTACATCGAGCTGTTATTCAGTTCATGTTGCGCAACTACCAGGTGGGTCCACCTCGTGTTGCTGCGCAACCGGCTGGACCTGGTGGTATAACCATCAGTCCGCTTATGGTTAATTCTGTAATGGGCAAGCGTCCACAAAATAAGGATGAGTTACCTTATTGGCTTGCTGAGACATTTGGACAAATTGAAGCTGTTTTTCCGAATTCCACTCCTGTAAAAAAACACCGGATCTTAACAATTAGTTTGCCTAAAGACTTAATTCCCGAATTGGCTGATTGTAACACTTGGGGCAAAGTGTTTGCAGCAGTATATTCGAAGTGCTTCGGCACTCCTTCCATGGCCGTCCTCCCTTCCGTGATCAAACGTGTTCAAGATGAGCACGGAGCCGAAGCGGCTCTAGAATTAGGGATGAGACTGGTGGGGTGTTCGACGTGGTTGCTGATATGATCCTTGCTAGTGTTAAGGGTGATGCTGTGAGCTTACAACAGGGGCAGCAATAGCCGAAGCAAGGGTCGCGTGCTGGTTCACCGACACCTGAGTCTTCTGAGCGTACTTATGATTTGCATGACCGCGCAAAAATTAAGACACCTGATAGATTTCAAGTCCCTGATCGGCGCTCTCCTCGTTCTTTACAGGACTCAACGGCCTCTCAGGTTGGTGGAGGGCAGCGCCAGGATCGTGGCAAAGGACCAACTGGTCAACAGGGACGAGATCAACCTCGACAGTTTGACACTAAAGCCAAACAAGAGGAACTGCCTCGTTTTAGACCCCGGTATCAGAAGAAAAAAGTTGCCGCTCTAACAGCAAGATATGCCTCAGACGGTGAGAACGCGGCTCCTGGACTCGACGTGGGCGGTGACTCTGCTCGACAGCGCAGCGGAAGTTACCATAGTGCGGGAGGCACTGCGTCCCTGTCTGGAGGCGACAGCAACTGATACGTTCATAACTGTGGAAACAGCAGTTACCCGGGTTGCCCTCCCGGATAGACTGTATGACATTATTTTTCAGATTGAAGGTGATGTACAACGTCCAATCAGGGCGGTTTTCTGGGAAAATGTTACCTCCTCATACGACATTTTGTTGGCGGAGGCAGATTGGCCTCCAACATTTGTGTTAGCCGCTTCTAGAGGGGAGGACGTGATACTTCCGAATTTTTCACGTTACGTCCCTGAGGAGCATGCAAAGGCTTTAGCAGCTGAGTGGGCTCTGGCGGGAAACACCCATTACAACGATGGTAATTGGTCGCGGTGCCATCGCAACGCAACTTTTACATCGCAGGATCCTTTGCATCGCATGCATTTACAATGCATGCTATAACTGCGCAATGACATTTCCATCGCATGCACTTACAACGCATGCTCACGCACGATGGAAGATGCCATGGACAGTTCTGTTAATAATGATGGACCGTACATTAATAATGATGGACCGTGCTTTGATTACTCATTCATTAGGTCACTGAGCCACGGAAGATGCCATGGACAGCTCCGTTAAGGTACCACATTTTGGATTTTGGATTATGAAATATTGACATAATTATATGACATTCATAATAGCGGAAGATGGCAGGAGAGAAAGCGAGACATGCTCATGTTAGCAATGAAGATGACATAATTACAGTATAAATAATGTTAGCAATGCTCACGGCATGATTACAACGCATGCTCACGCATAATATTGCCTAATAGCGGAAGATGACATTATTACAGTATAGATAATGTTAGCATGTTGCGGAATTAGCGGGAGATGGAAGATGACATAATTACAGTATAAAAATGTTAGCATGTTTCGAAATTATATTACATTAATAATGATGGACCGTACGTTAATAATGATGGACCGTACATTAATAATGATGGACTGTGCTTTGATTACTCATTCATTAGGTCACGGAGCCACGGAAGATGCCATGCGTAATTAGCATGCACGATTACAACGCATGCTCATGTTAGCAATGAAGTCGTTTCATTCATTAAGTCGTCGTTCCTATATACTTTTTTAATTATGGCATGGACAGCTCCGTTTAGGTACCACATTTTGGATTAATAATGATGGACCGTGCTTTGATTACTCAGTCATTAGGTCACGGAGCCACGGAAGATGCCATGGACAGCTCCGTTAAGGTACCACATTTTGGATTTTGGATTATGAAATATTGACATAATTATATGACATTCATAATAGCGGAAGATGGCAGGAGAGAAAGCGAGACATGCTCATGTTAGCAATGAAGATGACATAATTACAGTATAAATAATGTTAGCAATGCTCACGGCATGATTACAACGCATGCTTACGCATAATATTGCCTAATAGCGGAAGATGACATTATTACAGTATAGATACTGTTAGCATGTTGCGGAATTAGCGGGAGATGGAAGATGACATAATTACAGTATAAAAAATGTTAGCATGTTTCGAAATTATATTACATTAATAATGATGGACCGTACGTTAATAATGATGGACCGTGCTTTGATTACTCATTCATTAGGTCACGGAGCCACGGAAGATGCCATGCGTAATTAGCACGCACAATTACAACGCATGCTCATGTTAGCAATGAAGTTGTTTCATTCATTAAGTCGTCGTTCCTATATACTTTTTAAATTATGGCATGGACAGCTCCGTTTAGGTACCACATTTTGGATTTTGAAATATTGACATAATTGTATGACATTCATAATATTGACAGCTGCGTAATTTGTGTCATTCATTAGGTCGTCGCGAGTCACGGAAGATGGCATGGACAGAGAGCAGGTGGAAGGCAGAGCTCCGTCAAGGTAAGTGACTTTAACTTTCATAAATATAAGAGAATATTGACAGCTGCGTGCTTTATCATTTGAAATTTTTACATAATTATATGACATTCATAATGATTGACAGCAAATAGGAGATTAATATTGACAGCTGCGTGCTTTATGATTTGAAATATTGACATAATTATATGACAATCATAATGATTGACAGCTGCGTAATTTGCGTCATTCCATAGGTCGTCGCGAGTCACGGAAGATGGCATGGACAGAGTCACGGAAGATGGCATCGACAGAGAGCAGGTGGAAGGCAGAGCTCCGTCAAGGTAAGTGACTTTAACTTTCCTATATAGTTTTTTAATTTTCTTGCCTGCAAAGCTTCATCGTTAATAGAAGACAATTGAATAAGGCCTTTGAAAACGCCAAACATATTTGGGTAGTCCATGTTGCTAAGCTGAGTACGTCTGCTAAAGGTATATTCCCTCTTTGGAAGGCCACTGACGCTCACAGAGCCATTGTTCTGGTGGAATCGGTATAACGTTTTGAGAAAGCACAACCTCCTCTGATTCCATCTAGTGAAATTATCCACACGGCAAGAACAGCTTTAGTTGCTTTACTGACTGTTAAAAGAGCCATAAAAATAACAAACAGATGTCATTATTGGTACATTTATATATTACATATATGGTATTGTTTCTTACCCAGATTTATATACTTTTTAGGCATTATTGCTTTACTGTACGTTTTCAAAACATATTTTCGATAGTTGGTTACGTTTCATTATTGAAGTAGGTAAAATATAATGTAACAAAATAAAATACAAGGGGATATGTAATGTAACTGATAAAAGGGGATTGTTTTGCAGTATTGCTTTATTTAGTGGAAATTGTCGGTGGTATGTTCAAATATGACATATATGGTATTGTTTATGAAACATATTTATATACTTCAGTCGGCATTATTGCTTTACTGTACGTTTACTAAACATATTTTAACATCGGATTTTATCATAAGCTTTGTCCTTTTTCCATGTTCACACTAGGCGATTACGTCGGCGCGCATACGTTCCTGCCGTTGTTCCGGGACTCGTCGCGAGACAGAGAGCAGGTGGAAGGCAGAGCTCCGTCAAGATAAGTGACTTCAACTTAATCATGTACACTATGTACATTCAGTTCAATGTTAATATCTGTCATTATTTCTTTAAGGTTCGATGCGCATACCTTACACATTTTCTAGCCTGCAAAGCTTCATCGTTAATAGAATACAATTGAATAAGGCCTTTGAAAACGCCAAACACATTTGGTTAGTCCATGTTGCTAATCTGAGTAGGTCTGCTAAAGGTATGTTCCCTCTTTGGAAGGCCACTGACGCTCACATAGCCATTGTTCTGGTAGAATCGGTATAACGTTTTGAGAAAGCACAACCTCCTCTGATTCCATCTATTGAAATTATCCACACGGCAACAACAGCTTTTGTTGCTTTACTGACTGACTGACACATAATAGTAAGAAACAGATGTCAAGAAACTCCAAGAGCAACAGTTATTTCCAGGTAAAGCTTTAGTTCACCAAAAACATGCAGCTTGTGTAATGAATCTTCAGCTGTGGAAGCTAGAAGGTGCTGTTGGAAAACAGGAACAATTATTTCCTCATTCAAATCAAAGTCTGTTGTCACCTCTGGAGTCCTAGAAGGTTCCGCCTTAAAGACAACTTTTTATTTCTGTGCAAAACTATATGGAAATATTGTGAAGAAAAAGCAATAGTCTAGGGTTAGAAATTGGGGGTAATTAAGAACACTGTACCAAAAAAATATACTAATTTGTGGCCCTTTTCCCTAACAAACAGACAGCATGTAGAATGGCGCCTACAGTAGATTCTGGAACTCCGAATTGGGAATTCAACTTATGTCCGTACCTTCGGTGGATTTTGGCACGTTTTGGGAACGGTGACTTACCTTCTAACAAGGCCTTTGGATTTCGTTACAAATGGAAGGACTTCACTGGAAAACAACATTTTGGCTACAAACTTTACTATTGGAGGCGTTTTGGTAATACTATTCAAGGATTGCCACCTAAACACAAGAAGTTTATGGGAAAGGATACTTTTGGGGTTCAAAGTTTGCCAGTCGAGGCGTGCTTTGGATACCAGGCAAGGAATTAAAGGACAATTTCCGGTAAAAGCTTTGCAATTTTGAGCCCTACTTGCAATACATAGGGGAAAGAACACACGGAGCACGGGAAGGTGAATGGTGATTTAAGGATGTTGCATCCAATGGAAAAAGGACTCTTGGTGAACACATAGACAGAAGACAAGGCCAAGTATTGAAGAAAGAAAACTTCATACGGTAATTACGTTCCATACATTTTTATTGTAATTTTACATGCACATGTTAAATTAAGAATTTATTGCACTATTCAAAGTTTACATGCACATTATTTAATACTTATTAGGCATTATTGCTTTATTTTTACAAATTGTTTCGGTGGTACGTTTGAATATTACATTTATGGAATGGTTTATTATACAGTTTTAATACTTGCACATTGATTATTCCTTATTATTTGGTTTATTCAAAACAGATTTCACATGTTTCACATCGGATTTTGTTCGGCTTCTTGGTTGGATGGTATTGTGTGGGTTAATAGAACAGCATTTTTGGTAAGGGTCTGGGTGTCATGCATGTGGTGCCCAAAATGAGTGGCTGACCCTAATCACAGTCTGCCACAGTCTGCAGTTTAATGCATTTATCGATTTATGGACACATTTGGGTAGACTACAGGAATATTTTGGCTTACATTTGGGATGCTAAAAAGGAAAGTACGAAAATTCTTCGGCAAAGGAATTCAGTATATGTGCAATGGAAGCTAGGTAGTCAGAAGCCACAGACAACGTAAAGAGTTTTAGTTCTGCCAATAGGCTTGCCGACATTTCTTTTGTTCGGTGGGAAATACGTGGATTTAGACTACCTGCTAACGATTGTGACATTCGCATTTCCTGGTAACTTTGCTCCTTTTGCAAAATCTCAAAAAAATTGCAGAAATTAGGGTGAGGTTTGCCAATACTGTTGTTTAAAGAGTTGTGCCAACCCTCTAAGGCATTGTTTGTCTTTGCTCCTCCCTCTAAGCAGGTCGAGTAGCAGTTCCACCAGTCCACAAGGAAACGTGGTTTCCTCCGGCGACCCGACCTGCTTAGATGGCCAATCCATGTGTCTTGAAATAATTTAAAATTGGTGCCAATTTTTCTTCGTTTGCCATAAAGTACTCTGACTCTGTAATATATGTGTAGTACTCGTCTACACTGTCAGGAGGAACAAAGCAAAGGGCAGTTAGTTTTTAAGCTCAAACTGTAGTTTGCTGTCAGACGCATAATCCTCAATTAGGGATGTTTTTTTAATTTTCCGCCAAAACGCCTGAGAAAAGTGGAAAAAACATCCTTGGATTTGGGTATCCATGTACAATTTGGTTATAGTATTCATAATTGGTAATTCGAAGTCCATGAGTACTTTTCTCGGACTTTTGTTTGGAATTTTTAATTTTAGGACTGACAAAAATTCAGTATACGTTGAGGATTGTTTGTCTGGTAGTAAACTGTACACTAAAGGAACTACTGTGTTGTTAACCTAGCCGTGAATAGTGTATATTTGGGTGAAAGGGGTGGGCGTACTTTTAAACGTACCATCCATCATCCAAATATCACTGTTCTCCAATCTATTTAGATTACGGGGGTGCTAAACATTAAAATACGCTTTAGAGGGTTTTCATTGTCATGCAATATGAAAGGTTCGTTTGAAACAGTAAGAGAGAGTTCATGAGGAATTGTTATATCCGTAAAGGTTTGTGGTGTAACGCGTTTAGGGTTATTTGCCTGTTTCTTACGTTGGATAATTCTACACAAGTTTGGAATAGTGGGCATACTACTGGCAACATGTTCAGGAATGTGTTGGGATACCTCCCTTAAAATAGCAATGCACGGGTCATTGGAGTTGCCTGCAATCACTTTCATTTCATTTATAGATTCTCTCACTTCAATAGCCGTTGCAGAGGCAGAGTGGTTATGGTCTGTGCTTCTTAAAACAGAGTCACCCAGAGTAACCGCTCTGCCTCTGCAATGGCTGGAGTAGTATTGCACACACCTCCAATGACCCCGTGGCTCCGAATGTCTCTCCTTACAATATACATAACCACTATGTAGACTGTTTCCTCTGCTGGAGGTGATGTATTTGGCCATCTTTGGAACAGACATTAGCTCTAAGCAAAAAAGAGAAACAAAAGCAAAATCACTTTCTATACACAAACATCTACATAGATTGCTGTTGTAAGTCGTAAAAGGTGTAGACAGTTATAGGTACATTACTGCAACAAAAGGAGACAATAATTATTTCGATAGCACCAATAACCATACACAATTTGGGGTACATTAAAAATGGCGCAAATGTTTCTTGCAATAGCACCTATAAACTTTGGATACGTCTGTTGTAATTTATTAGCTGTGCCAAAAATAGAATAGGTTCACTCACAAACTATCTTTTTAATCTGTTTTACCTTTTGTACTAGTGTGCTCTGGCACTTAGCGAGGAGACCAAAATATCTTGCTTGCCTTGAAACGCCGTTCGCTTTGAGACTCTGTAACAACAAAATAAAAAATTTGTTTGCAGAGGGATTATTAGTTTGGTGTTTAAACTACGGGTCTACTACGCGAAAGAACACTAAAATTAAATGCCATGGTACTATGCAACACATTGGGTTCAGAGATAATTGGCTGGCGTAATAGCCCTTAGCAAATGACATTCATGTACCTGTATAGTTGTTGTAAAATTGGGATTAGTTCGTGGTTAGTGTTTCGACATTAGGATATTCCGACGAAGCTTGTCGATGGTGGTGGCCTATTTTGGGAGAAAAGAATGGTATTATTCAGTAGTAGGGTATATCCCTGAAAAATTAAAATACACCAGTTTCGGACTACCTTTACCGTACTAAAAGTATACCCCAACAACAATTTCTAACACAGAGTTTAACATGTACTTTGGTGACGAATGCCGGCCTATGCCCTCAACAACTCTCGTGTTCATTCACAAAAAAAATTGCCTTTGGTTTACAGTAAATGCTATAGGTTCTGGGACAATTATTTTACACGTTTGGATTCAGCATCATGATTACACGTAAGCTGCACTTTCAGTCACAGAATGCAATGGCCTATGCTTCAACAGGGCACTGCACTACTTTTAAGATGGATTATTAGGTTTTTCGAGAAATGTACAGACGCGCTATACTCAGTAAATGTAGGGTGGACACAATTGGAGCAGTTGTTTTGGTCTGATACATGTTATGGATTGTTCTAATGTGGACATTTCGTGTGTTACACCACATTATAAAAAGTTAAAGCTAGTGTGTTTCTTTAAGTGTATGGATTATTTGTACTTTGATCGGACTTTGCAGTGCCAGCCCCAGTAACAAAACCGCTCCCCTCCCCCACTTTCCAGCCTCCCAGGGAAACACCCAATGCCCGGTCCGGCCAGGCCGGCCTTGCTACCACCCTCCAATGGTGCCCCTCATCTTCACATAGACCACCATCCATCCATACAGTGATCCATCCACTCTTCCAGCCATCCATCTATTCACTCATGCATCCAGCCATTTACCCTTTCGACCCATCCAGCCATCCTTTCACTTACTCATCCATCCACCCAGTCACTTATCCTTCCACCCGTTCACACTTTCAGTCATTCATCCTCCCTTTTTCTCTCCATCCCCTTTCACTTATCCATCCATCCTTCCACCCACCCACCCACCTATCTAATCATCCATTCATTAATCCATCCATTGACCCTATTACTCATCCATCCTTTCACTCATCCATCCACCCTTTCACCCATCCATCCATTATTCATCCATCCACCCTTTCGCACCATCCATCCATACAGTGATCCATCCACTCTTCCAGCCATCCATCTATTCACTCATGCATCCAGCCATTTACCCTTTCGACCCATCCAGCCATCCTTTCACTTACTCATCCATCCACCCAGTCACTTATCCTTCCACCCGTTCACACTTTCAGTCATTCATCCTCCCTTTTTCTCTCCATCCCCTTTCACTTATCCATCCATCCTTCCACCCACCCACCTATCTACTCATCCATTCATTAATCCATCCATTGACCCTACAACTCATCCATCCTTTCACTCATCCATCCACCCTTTCACCCATCCATCCATTATTCATCCATCCACCCTTTCGCACCATCCATCCGTACAGTGATCCATCCACTCTTCCAGCCATCCATCTATTCACTCATGCATCCAGCCATTTACCCTTTCGATCCATCCAGCCATCCTTTCACTTACTCATCCATCCACCCAGTCACTTATCCTTCCACCCATTCACACTTTCAGTCATTCATCCTCCCTTTTTCTCTCCATCCCCTTTCACTTATCCATCCATCCATCCTTCCACCCACCCACCCACCTACTCATCCATTCATTAATCCATCCATTGACCCTATTACTCATCCATCCTTTCACTCATCCATCCACCCTTTCATCCATTAATTATTCATCCATCCACCCTTTCGCACCATCCATCCGTACAGTGATCCATCCACTCTTCCAGCCACCCATCTATTCACTCATGCATCCAGCCATTTACCCTTTCGACCCATCCAGCCATCCTTTCACGTACTCATCCATCCACCCAGTCACTTATCCTTCCACCCGTTCACACTTTCAATCATTCATCCTCCCTTTTTCTCTCCATCCCCTTTCACTTATCCATCCATCCTTCCACCCACCCACCCACCTATCTACTCATCCATTCATTAATCCATCCATTGACCCTATTACTCATCCATCCTTTCACTCATCCATCCACCCTTTCACCCATCCATTCACCCTTTCACTTATCAATTCATCCATCCATCCTTTCACACACCCATCCACCCTTTTACCCATCCATCTACCCATCCACCGATACATCCATCTATTTACCTTTCCTCTCATCCATACTCCCACTCATTCACTCATCCATCCTTTCATTATGTATCCATTCAGCCTTTCATTCATCCATTCATCATTTGACTAATCCATCCAGCCATTCACACAGCCCTTCAATTATTAACTCGCCCACCTTTTCACATTATGAGCTGACCCTTTGTCTGCAAAGTTGCAGACAGAAGAGGCCCATTAACAACTTCACCTCGCTGTACTTCCGAAAGCAAGGGGTGGGGTGGGGTGGGGGAGGGTTCCTTATGCCCCTGCGCACAGGCAATCTGAAAACGTAGAAGTCATGAGTCATGCATGATGCAAAGTGCCAGGACGTGAGGTGATTGTGACATGGTGTTGTTTCCAGGGCTTTCAGTGGTGTAAAAAAAATGGGGGGTCTCTTTAAAGGGGGTGTTTGATGTAATTAACGGCGTGGTTTAAAACACCTAGGCCAAAAATCGGTGCTTAGCATTGTGTTCCGCGCGACTGGTATTATGTTGTTTCTGTAATTGCATCCAGATATATAATACAGCAGGTAGCATTACACCAACAACAAGATGGGACTATTGTCTATGTCAATGGTTGTTAGGTACTTAAAATACTAAAGCAGCAACCATGGCTTTGTAGTTCCGTTCTAAAATGATGAGACAGTGAAAGAACGATTTCCGCTCCCAGCCTGCAACCAACCTCCCCCTGTCTCCATCTAACACCTCTCCTACTGCAGATCAGTAGGATTACTTTTCCGGTTACCATATTCGCTTCGGACAGAAGCATAAACAAACGCTAAATGTTTCCCGGAAATATACTATGGGGTTCCTCAGTCCTATTACGTACAGTTAGCACTTAGCAAAAGACACTTTTTGCCACGCTATAAATTGCACACCGGACAGTACAGGAAATGTACGCTTGTTAAACTGACAAACAATTTATTGTAGTACAAAAATTGGTTATAATGCTGGCACAATTACGCTTGTTTTATTGAAAGTTGTTACTACATATGTTATATTTATCTGTTGAGTACTTACAAGCTTTGCTGCGGGAGGGATTGCTCTCGATTTTGGCGCCTTTGCAAAATGCAGAGTTTGGAGTTCACACTCTGTAAAAATGTACAAAAAAGTACTTTTAGTGCATTTACTGCTATAGGACAGTTATTTGGATAACATTACTGGAATGAAAGTCACTTACTTGTTTCGGTGAATGCCTCTGCTCAAGGTAGTAGTCAGTACGTAAGCAGAACGCGTCTGGTGTGCCGTGGGAACTGGTCAGAACTGGCCTGCAAATGGAGTGCGCCTCCTTTTATACCCTACTTCAAGTGTTGCGATTTTTTAAAATAAGATATGGTTAATGAACCACTTTTAAAGCCTGTTATTATCAGGTTAAAAGAAAAAATTTACGCTTTCAAAAGGGATTTTAGAATATACTAGGGGGCCTTGGAAATCCAACATTGACTACAACCTGTCTGTCGTGGTACATTCAGTGAAACTGTGGTAGGATTTTTCTTGTGGTGCTTCGCAAAATAGTGTCTCACTATTCAGAGTTTTATTGATACTTTAAGAGGGTACGAAAATCCGCATTCCTACTAGGGCTTATTAATAACTATTAATTAAAACGTCTAAATTAGTTTTTAACCTTTTGTAATTTGTTGTCAACCGAAAAAAACACTTACCTTTCAAACAACTCCTTTAAAGTACCCTTTAAAGTACTCAGTTGTTATTCGTATGTTGCCATTTTTTCTAACACTACCCCACCCTAAAACCCATGCTTTACAGACATCCCGGCCCAGGGAGTTAATGGAATCAGGAAAAAAAAAACGATGTAACGGGAGACGATTTGATCAACTGCGTTGTAATGGCACCAAACAGCTGAGACACTACAATCGCGTGGCAACAGCATGCGCAGTAAATGCGTGCGATGTAATTGCTTTTCCGATGTTACAACAGCGTGGTGATTGCTTGCGTTGTTACGGTTTGCGATGTATCATCATACATCCGCTCTAGCCCTTGCCCCAGCGGTGTACCATAACCAGGTGGGCTGGGATATAGATTCACCGGCACATGAGATACCTTTACGGTCTACGCCACAACCGCAATATCCAATCAAACGCGAAGCTAAGGCACACGTTTGTGACATTCTAACACAGATAGAGTATCAGGGTGTGATTGAATCCTGTACATCACCGATGAATAATCCTCTATTTACGGTATCAAAACCTGACGGTTCATATCGCATTGTGTTGGATTATCGAAATTTTAATAGTCATTGTCGCACTTTTGCAGTGCAAAACACACACAGCTCTGCGCTGGTGAACAATCTTGTTCGTAAAAAATACAAAACTACACTGGACATTTCTAATGGTTTCTACAGTCACAATGTGGCTCCTGAGAGCCGTGACTTGACAGCATTCACCGCCGTCGGAAATCAGAAAAGATTTACACGATTGCCCATGGGGTATAAGAATAGCCCCGGGGCATTTGCTGCGCGTGTTGTGTCTATATTACACGACATAGATCCAGATGCGTTCTCGTACGTGGATGATATCTATCTCACGGATGGTGAGCTTATACCGCATCTTGTCCGAGTCGACCGCATAATTTCTGCGTTTGCCGACTATGGATATAAATTCAATTTTGCAAAGTCACACATCGCTTATTTGGCGGAGCTCTTTTTGGGCTATGAGCTCAATAATGAAGGAAAGGCGTTAGCCCCCCACTTTCTGGAGAAATGTGCACATTTGCAACCCCCATCTACCCTAAAAAAACTTCAGTCTTTGCTGGGATTTTTGAATTTCGGGAGGACTTACATTCCCGATTATGCCCAGCGTATCAAACCACTTTATGCTTTGATACAACCAACATATTCTTCTGCCAGCTGGCTTCCGGAACATACCTCTATCTTACAATCTTTGCAATCTGACATGCTTGCAACTAACTACTTATTGACGCGTGACAACACCACAAACTTGGTGATACGTATCATACCTGGGAAGGTGGGTTTCACTTACTTGACGTTCAATGAGGGGGACACAGTATCTATTGCATACAAATCACATTTGTACCTTGCAGCTGAAATGAGTTTTTCCAATGTTGAGAAAGTTTTAACCACGGTCCAGATGGCGATTCTGAAAGAATGCTCATTGGCGCAAGGTAAACGCATTCCTATGGTCACGCCCTTCCCTGCTTTGGAGGCCGTGACTAAGGCAAGTGTACCTAACTCTAAGGCATTACATCCCCTTTGGATACAATGGGCTACGTCTTTGACATCATCTGATGTCACATTTATCTTTGACCCTGCACTTCAGACACAAGAGTTTTTGCAGTATGAACATGTTCATCCTCCTCAGTTGTCCTTGCTTCCTTTACATGAATACAAATGTATCATCTATACCGATGGCTCGGCTCAACCGGCCACCGGTTCCAAGCATGCTTATTCGGCGGCTTGCGCAATTGTGGCTGGCTCCATTGTCAATGGAGAATATAATTCCTCCATCGTGCATACTCAAGCACTTGGGGACTGTACGGCGCTATTGGCGGAGCTGCGCGCTCTTATTCTTACTCTCGAGTTTGCTGACCCTAATGTGAATACTCTTCTTGTGTGCGATTCTTACTACTGTGTTCAATCTTTTAATGACAACTTATTTTTTTGGACTCAAAATGACTATCGAGACTCTAAGGCAGCGGAATTAAGCATAAAACGCTTTGGGTTCGAGTGGCAGATTAAACAGCGTCTGCCCCTCACACAGGTTATCCATACTCTTGGACATCAGCGTGTGGGAGCACATCCTCTTGGTAATTCTTTGGCTGACGAACCGGCCAAATCTGCAGTAGCCACGTGTTCCGTAGCAGCAGTTACAAGGTCCATGACTAAAATAGATAATGATATTCTGGCAGCGGTAGCTGCTACGAGGGAGGGAACTGCTTATCCTCAGGGTTTCCCTTCGAAATACTCTTATCATGTATCTCCCGAACAAGTTCCTTATGCTTCTATTCCATCCGTTGGGGATCGGCTGATTCCCAACATGGACCGCAGACTTGCTTTGATCAGAGCCGCACACGAGGGCATGGCTTATGCACATGCCGGGGTGTCTGTGACAGTCTCGATTCTACAGCAATGTTATTGTTGGCGTGGCTTAAATAAACAGACCGTAATTATGTGCTTTCTTGCGACATTTGTCAACAGATCTAACCATCTACGGTGTCACACCCACCACAAACACAGCTATGTATTTCTAATCAACCATTTGGCTGTGTATATCTTGATCACTGCAGTCCTTTTTCTTCTGATACTGCATATAAATATGGTTTAGTTGCAGTTGATTGGTGCACACGATTCCTTTGGGTTTGGCCACGACGCAGTGCTGACTCTCGAAATGTCATCAGGGATTTGCGTGTCTTTGTCGGGATGTTTGTCTGTGGCACCTTCCATTCGGACCAAGGTCCAGCGTTCGCCTCTAAGGCTTACAAGGACGCGATGAAGTCCATGGGGGTGCTGGTGCAATTTTCGTCTCCATACAGGCCTGATGGCAATTCAATTGTGGAGCGAATGAACCGTGACTTAAAGCAATCCTTGACAGCTAGAGTCTTAGGTACTGGCAGGAACTGGCTGGCCCATTTGTATGGTGTTCAACGTGCACTCAATAATCTCCCTAGAAGATCTCTGGGTGGGCGGACCCCATACGAAATGCTCTTTGGCATCAAAATGTTTGTGCCAGACCTTGATGGTCTAGACGTTGTGGCGGCTGCCGCAACCTTTGACGTAGATAATCATTGTACTGTGTTACAGGATCTACAAAAGGCCCCTGACAGATTCGCAACTGAACATTTACCCTCATCCGACGATCCAGCTCTGCCGATTCCGGTTGCCGGCTGGCTTCCTAAGATTGGTGATCTGGTACGAGAAAAGTTGGAGAACAAGAAAGAATTTGGTCCCTCTTATCGTGCACCGGTTCCGGTACTTGGATTGAAGGGTACTCATACAGTCTTTTTACCACCTTTACCTGGGCGCAAAGACAACAGATACATCTCAGTGGTCAATGTCAAGCTACACCGTCTGGCCGATTCTGCATAGTGTCACACCTGCAGTTTCGTGCACCGCTATTTCTTTGAATCCGGTCCCCTCTACCTCCACGAATAAAAACAGTGTCAGTGAGGCTGAGATGGAAACTGCTGTTGACCTTTCTCCTGTTTTACCTCCTACCTTTTCCAACACAGATGTTGAGTATACATATCCCACTGATGAGTCTACCAGGGAAGTGCCGAGCGATCATCAACAACATCATATTGATACCTCTCACCCGCCTTTGATACCGAGAGGTGACAACGGGTATTTTGGGGACCATGCCAGCTTCTCTTATGACTCATCTTCCTCGTCTTCTACTTTGGCAGTACCACCGTCTAAGTTAAGTGTTTTCATCTCTTGGTTCAAGAAGACGTACTTGGTTCCACCATGGACCTACATCTGGTTGGTGCTTATCCTGATTTTCCTCTTCATGTCGACTGGATTTATGACAGTGTTCTTCTTACTCATTAATGGTCATTAATTGCCAGAACGCTCTGCTGTGAACTTGGTCGATGGAACTCTGGCCCCTCACACATCGTCCCATATCATCAAACATGATCAGACTCATGTGAACATTTCAGCATTCCCGGTTACAGATGGCATCGTTTGGGATAAAGTAGCCTTCGAAGTCCACGGCCCGACGGAGGTGCTCAGGGTGCCATACGTGTTTCGCGTCTCATTATGAGATGTGGTAACACGTGACATACATTCTGACGATTGGGATGTGCAAGCAGTACATGCATTGTTTTCAGATTTAAAATATTATGCTGCTTTTGATGCTGAAGATTTGTATTTACATTCTGCCAATTCTGCTGATCTCTTTTGTTATCAACACTATGGGCATCATTTTTTACATAAAACAAATACTTTGAGGCCGATTTATAATTACACTCAATGGGAACACTGTCCTACTCCCATCAAAGGGAGTTCAAAATTTCTTCGGAATAAATTCACATATTTTACAGATTATAACACATCCAATCCAGACTCATATTTCTTTAAATTACAATTGTCTTCTCAATCCAAGTTTATACTAACACACACTAAATTGATTTATTCCAACTCATTCAGGACTAAATTAGCCACACAGGGTTATGATCACTGGAAAGAGACCGTTGATTTAAAATCCATCTGGGGTACAAAACACTGGTAGGTTCAGGGAACTGAGGCACTACATCGTGCCTGTCTAATCCCGGTTCAAATATTTTTTTAAATGATACTGTTTATCAAACCACTTGTTTTGGTATGGCTACGGTAAAAATTTAAATATCCCTTCTATTCTGTCTTTAGCGGAATATGACAATTGGCGAGCACGCACAAATTATACCATCGATGTATTGCGGTCTTAGTTCCAAAATGACACCTTTAATATCTCAGAAATTGATCCATTCGGTTGGTTGGTGTGGCAAACCAATTCAAATGCATGCCAATTGCGTTTTTATAATGTAAAACCTGGTTTCACCCAGACTAGACCGGACCCACGTTATCCAAGTTCCCATTCGGTTACCACATACTCGGTGGGTAAATTATGCCAACAATGGTTGGAACATTCAACCCTATTGTCGGTGAAGCAACAACTGTCGCTCTTGTCGAGTGACATTAATTTGGCTGATTTTCTCTTGGGACCCGGGCTCCGAGAGCTGAAAGATTTATGTATGCCGCATACAATGAAATTTGGAAACTTTCGCAGATGAAAGCTGCCTTTCGTCTACGTCAAATTGACCAGGCTAATTTAGAAAAGGTTCTAGCCGTGGTCGACAATAGCATTAATACGCTTTCCTCACGCATTTATACATTAGATAACATAGTTTCTTCTGTTATTGATATTGTTCAGTATGATGTGTCTGTATTGTATCATGGTCAAAATCAATTGTGATCAGTTATGCACTTTGCAGGGACGTTACAGACCCTTAAAATGGGAAAGGTCCCTTGGGATTATTTGAATGCTTCTGCTCTGTTTTCACCATTTAATCTGACGGATAAAAGCGTTTTATGTCAATGAAAGATGCTACATACACGCTGTTACACATTGAGCAATTGGAACCCTTGCCATTCTCTGTGGTGGAAACGGATTCTGCTGTTTGGTTAATTCATGGGGTTATCTCCCTCCCATTCTCACTGTTTCAATTTAAGTCTTGCATGCAACATTTTCCAATTGGCCGCTTCGAACCCCTGGGTAGTGCCTTTTTGCATGAATTGTGGTCCTTACCTTTACTTACAGATGTCAACGGGAAGATAAGGAGGTCTTCCTGACAGGGGAGGACTGCGATTCCACAGTAGGGCATTCCCTAGTTTGTAACCACGTTAAATTGCACGGCGCGTGTAATGTATCAGCGCCTAATCTTGCTTGTTTTTTTAAAGGGACTCCAGTGCCATCAATAATTCCCGGTAAACATCCTTTTGTACGCTGTCATTACACTGTGTACCATTACTACGCAAGCTTTACTACGCATGCGCTGTAATAACGCGTAGCCATTTCTACGCATGTTATTACAACGCATGCGCTGTAAAGCGAACCACATCGTTGTGAGGAAACTGAGGCGTTTCCTCACAACGACGTGCAACGATCGCCGCCTCTCTGAAGACACAGGAAGGAGAACATAGGACACGAGGAGAGAGAGGTAAGAGGGGCTATTTTTAAGGGTTTAGGGTAGGGGGAGGTCTTTAAGGATTAAGGTAGTGTTGTGTTTGAGGAGTAGTGTTTTGGGGTTTAGGGTAGTGTCGGGGGGTCGTGTAGGGGAGTGATTGGGTGTAGGGACAGGATTGGGGGTAGGGGGCGGGTCGTGCTGGGGGTAGTGTTTTAGGGTTTAGTGTAGTGTTGTGGTGTTTGTGTAGTGTAGGGTAGTGTTTTAGGGTTAAGGGTAGTGTTGGTGTGTCGTGCAGGGTAGTGTTGTAGTGTAGGGAGTGGACTGGGGGAAGGGTGAGGTTCGTGCATGGGGTAGTGTTTTAGGGTTTAGGGTAGTGGTGTGATGTAAGAGTAGTGTAGGGTAGTGTATTAGGGTTTAGGGTAGTGTTGGGGGGTCGTGCAGGGTAGTGTTTGAGTGTAGGGACATGACTGGGGGTTAGGGGAGGGTTGTGCAGGGGGTAGTGTTTTAGGTTTTAGGGTAGTGTTGTGGTGTGGTGTAGTGTAGGGTAGTGGTTTAGGGTTTAGGGTAGTGTTGGGGGCGTGAAGGGTAGTGTTTGGGAGTAGGGACAGGACTGGGGTAGGGGCAGGGTCGTGCTGGGGGTAGTGATTTAGGGTTTAGGGTAGTGTAGTGGTGTTTGAGTAGTGTAGGGTAGTGTAGTGTTTGGGTAGTTTTTTAGAGTTTGTTTTGTGTAGGGTAGTGTATTTGTATTTAGTGTAGTGTTATGGTAAATGTCTGTTTTTATTACTATGCAAGTTTTAGTGTTTAGTGTAGTGTCGGGGGTTGTGATGGGTAGTGAATGAGTGTAGGGACCGGAGTGGGGGAATGCGTATGTTCGTGCAGGCGGTAGTGATTTAGGGTTAAGGGTAGTGTAGTGGTGTTTCAGTAGTGTAGGGTAGTGTAGTGTTTGAGTGTTTTGGTAGTGTTTTCCATTTTTAGATGTGTAGGGTAGTGTATTTCTATTTATTATTTAAAGTAGTGTTGTGTTTTAAACATTTTAAAAAAGGGGTTAAATGTCTTTTTTTAATATGACACGTTATTCCGCATACCATTTTTATTACTAGGCAAGTTTTTAATTCGTATACATTAACACTTTCAATGTAATGGTATGCGAACTAAAAACTTGCGTAGTAACGGTTATTGCTAAGTAATAACCGCGTAGTAATGGCATGCTAAGTAATGGCATGCGAAATAACGTGTCATATTCATAATTCCTGCTTTTACCCTGCTTACTAACGGTTGCTATCTTATTTTGAACAACCAAGACTGCTGTGGTTTACAGGCAGGAGTCCCGTATTTGGTGACTGTTTCACAACGCGTTACTTGTTGTAGCAATGTGCTTTTTCCGCCCCCGCATGGGAGTGTAGATAGTTCTATTTGGCATTCCATTATTACTTTGTAAACAGATTTCAACAAATTAAGCAGGCTAAAGGCCCTTTTGTTCCAACAAGAAGTGGCTCTCACTTCGGCTCGAGAGACCTTCGAGTTACAGGTGGCTAGAACATCTAGTGAGATACAGTCACTTCTGCATTCTAACCTCCCACTCCACTTTGGGGAGCTTATACATCAAATATTTAACGCGTCTGACACTACAGGCCTTGCACATTTTTTTAAACAAGTGGGAGCAGGCCTTGTGACTTCTTTTCAGACGATATTTGGATTAATACCGGCTTTTCTTCATTCTATTTTTTTCGGGGCCTTCGGTGGATTCCCTTTATTAGTAGCGTTAGCTGGTGGAATCCTGCTTCTACTGCTCCTGCTGCGCAATGGCTGCTTAGCTTGTGGTCCTGCACAGACCAGGCCAGTTGCAACTGTACCGTGACCGACTACGACAAGTTTTTGGATGCCTGCCATTAGCGAACCTTAGAGTGAGTTATGGATTAACTTTTCGCTTTGCCTACTTTACTTGCGTGCAACCAGTCTTCTATTGCCGACGATGCCCCTTCTATTGGGCTATGGATTTATGTCTTTCCAATACGTCATGTCCAGTCCCGGATTTTGTCCAGTTGATGGGCCCCTTAGAGGCTCATGACCAGGATTGTTCTGGGGATGGCTGTATGGCCCGTGCAGCAGCACTTGGAGTGTTGGCTGAGTGGGATATCTGTGCGGCTGCGCAGAACCTCTTACATCAGAGTTTCATCGAATATCACACAAGTTGTCTGATGATGCTTTTGGAAGCATCGGATTACGAGGAGCACGTTTGTTCCTTCGATCTACTTAATTGGATGGCATCCTTTTCTGTACTAACGATAGAGATGCTCTTCTGGAGGGAATTGCATTCTTAAGTTCACTTACGTTGATGGACTTACCACCTTCTTCATCATGACATTTTCCCGGGGGCTGTGAAAATTGATGAAAAAAAACTTTTTTTGTATTTTTTTCCAATTTGTTTTTTTTCTCATACGTTTTTGGTCTGCTTGGTTTTTTGAACTCTTTTTCAGTCCTTTGTCTATGTCCTACCGCCTTACCAGGGGGAGGGTGTTATATGGCCATTAGGGTCCTTGTCGACATTGCTAAGTTAGCATGAGCTTTGCTGCCATGATGTTGCTTTTGCGCATGTTACTACATGACTTTATTATTGCAAGATGCTGTTTGTGCCTTTCACATGAGAACTGTCTGCTTTTCGCGTTCTTTGCTGAAGTTCCTGGAGTTTAGTCTGAACACGATGTGCAAGGTTGATAAACAATGCCCCTTGTTATTCTGTTCTGGTCAGTCCCTAGCACCTAGACATAACATGCTAAACACAGCTGCAATGCTGGAGACTCGTGCTTTGATATTACGGGGATGCATGTTGTTTTAAAACACACTTGGAGAGAGCACTTTCCATGGAGAAGAGCTACGCTGTTCCTATGATGTAAACCTTGCATCTAGGTTTTAAGGTATGGGGTCTGCTGTCAAAGCCCAGAGATCTTCCTTTATATAATAAACATCTTCCAGTCAAGGGGAGGGTGGTTAGGTCTTATAGCCCTTTTTCCACTGTCTTTATAAAATGACTTCCCCCTTTGTGCTATATGGAATTGTAACAATGCTAATTGTTTTGAGTTTATGCATTTTGCTGCTAGTAGAGGCTCGTATACTGTATTGTAGAGCACGATAGTTAAAATAAACATTTTGAACTATTACAGTGACTCTGCCTAATCTTGTTGTGGACAAGTACGAGTGAGCGAGTGAAAGGGTATGTCTTGCTACCGCGATTCCTGAGTGAGTCGGGAGAGTTGTGTTCTGGGTTGTCTAATCATTTGTAGCTCTGTGATTTTTGGAGGAGAACAAATGAGACACTATAGCTAGTCGGTTTTGGGATTTTGGTTACTAAGGTGGTAGGTTGGTACACCCCTATACACCGAGGTCCTGTTTTCCTGCGCATAGTTCTGTGTAGGTGCAGAATCCCCGCAACAGGAGATTGGTGGTGGATGGTGAATTTACATTTGTAAATGAGTTATGGAGTGAACAGATGCCAAATGCACAGTGTGATCTCCTATGGCAGGATTCGTTTAAAAATCTTTTTAGCCTGGTTAAACCTGCCTGGTTGAAGAGGAACCATTTGTTCACTGTGCACAGAGCATACCTATCCCCCCTTAGACTATCTAAATTTTTAAAAGGGTCTCAAGTTAACTGTAAGAAGTGTGGGTTGGTTGAAGCCTCAGACTTGCACATGTTCAAAGACTGCCCCCCCATTAGCGTATTTTGGGAAGAAATACGGGCAACGTTGGAGAGTATCTTGAGAACACCAATTCAAATAGACCTGACCTTGATAATCTTTGGCCTTAATAGTCACATCGTAGGTCCAGCCAGATCCCTTCTACTCTATTCGGTTTTACTGGCCAGGAGACAAATATGTAAACATTGGGTAGACCCAGCCCCTCCTAAGCATTCAGAGTGGTTGACCTCACTATATGAAATGTCTAAGATGGATTTGTCCAGAGCTTGAAGTAGAAAAAAGATTGTGTATTGGGATTTGCTGCTCCAATGGAAATAACTTAAGAAGGAATTAGCAATCTTTTTATCTATGCTTTGCTATTTTACTTATACTTGAATGAAGGGCGGGTCCGATGATTATGCCTCTTGGATACTCCATGGACTATGTTGGGCTTCCCTGGGCTATCGAAAGCGTCCATCTGGTTTTTACGGACCAAGCTGGAGTGAAACCTATTCCCTTTTTGAGGGGAAGTAACATTCTGGTCTGACAATGTACCCTTACAGGCTGAAGGCACCGAGAGATTCCATCAAAGAGCCTATGTCATCTCAGGTCGTTGAGTAGGGGTACGAACAGACGGTCTGTTTACTGTGGTTGAAGGCAAATGAGGACAAAAAAAAAAAAGACAAAAAAAAAGGATACATGTTAACAGACCCGATTCGGGCTGGAGACTTCTGATCTTTTTAAGCCAAAAAGGGCTTGATTTTACCTGTCTATCAATGAGAATTGCCTCTGATTCAATGTATGTAAATGGGAAAAATCTCCCCAGTTTATTTTCAAAATCTCTCACTTAAAATGTTGGCATGTATTAGGTGGCTTTGTAAACAGGTACAACAGAAACAGAATTATGCATCACGGATCATGCTGTGGTGTTTTCTTTTTAATTAAAGTAGCTGTACTAGCATTTATTTTATCAGAATATATACCAGTTCCAGTTCAAAAACCTTTATTTCGGTCTTTAAGACCATAAAAGTATGTATAGAGTAGAATCAAAATCATGACAATATAAGATTAAAAACACATCCCACGAACATATAAAAATCATTGTGCAACATCTTTGCGTGCAAAGAAATTTAGCTGCACTGGCCTATAGGCAGAGCCAGTAGGCTCAAAAAGTGCAAGTGCATTACAAGCGAGAAAAGAAAAGCACAACGTGGATCCAATAGAGAACGGGTCAAGTGCAGAGACCAAGCAGTACACAGCGAATCCGATAAAATCAATGCAAATAAAAATATACATACAAGGAATTACACGTATAGTATCTCAGTTAAAAATAATCATCTTCATGAGTAAAAGTCTGAAACAATAAAAGGATTAAAACAAATGTTTCTCTCTCCTTAGTATGAACAGTAAAAACAGAATATATACCACAGAGACATCAAAATGGCTCAGTGAGTGTCTATATGTGCACGTGGTAGTGCTTCTGTATTGTGTGCGTGTAAACTGTGAAATAATTACTTCCTTACCAGTCTCCTCTGAGGTTCACCATTTTTGGATTTCAGCTTCAACGTTGCATCTTTGTCTCTGTGTGTCAACGAAGAGCCATTTGTGTACTGCACTCAAAGATACATGAAGAGAAGATTAGACAATTCATATATAAGCAATAGTAGAGAGCACTTATCAAAAACCAGTGGTGTTTCCCCCTATACAGAGGCAGAGCAATGGTTCTGAAGTCACCACTCCCTGCTCTCAATGCAGCCTTAGATAACTTTATAGTGGCATTATTAGTACAAATGGAAATCAGGCAAATCTCCCCTTCGTTCTGAATGCAATACGTTGGTGCATGTCTACTATCATCCCCAAGTTAACCCGGTGCACATCCAAAATTCTTTCAACTCAAAGATATCCCCCGTTGTGGGATACCACATTCTGACCCTATGGGAACCTATTCTAAACCTGGCCAGGAGTTAGACATTTGGGCACCTTAGGGGACTTAGATCTTTCAATAGTGCTTCAACTAGCTCAGGCACCAAGAGGCACTTTTTCTAACTTAATTTTGCAATGCTGTGCCCTGTTTAGGGTGTTCAATGTACTGGTTCACTCAAAATCACATTGTATTGCTGGGGTGCTTCCAAAGCAATAAGAAAAAGACAATATTTCGAGCATTTTACACCTTCTTGGCACAATCGAGCTGTAGTGGCACCACCTCGCCTTATGCCTTGCCTGAAATACACCGCTCAATGTTCTAGAAGCTCCCTTAGATTGCAGTAAAGGGACTTGATTGGCACATTGGAAATCTTGCAAACCTCTGTTTTGCTCTAAATGCAGTACATTGACACATTTCTGCTAGCCTCTTCAAATTAAATCCCTCCACATCCAAAATCCTTTTGTATTCTGCCCTGTTTAGGTAGGTTCACTGACAGAATATCGATGTAAAAAATATCGATGTAAAAATATAGAATGCAAAAATATCGACTCCCTATACTTAAACAGGGAAGCACAAAAATATTGAGAAAAAAAATATTCTTGTCAAAAATATAGTTGTACAAAATATCGATTTTTATATATATATAAAATAAAATAATAAATATATCAAATAAAATTAATTAAAAAAATTAATTTAATTTAATATACCCTTTAACAAATATAACAAATAAACTTAATTAAAAAAAGTTAAACACACATACATAATAATTAATATATATATATATTTACTTTAAAACAATTAATAAATTATTAATTTTAAAATTATATAAAAATTTACAAATATATATATATACATATGTATCTATATATCAACGCCACTCCGCTCTACCCTTGCTGGTATTCTTGCCCGAACAGGAGCACGGACCACATTTTAGTGCTGGTAAGATGTTTTATTCCGCTCTCAAAACAAACAGCATGACGCGTTTCGACCCCGGAGGGCCTTGATCACCTGATGCGCCTCACAGTCAGAGGTTAGCTTTTAAACCATTATTTTGCATTTTTTTCACATTTATTTTCACCATCTATTTAAAGTGACATGTGCAATATTGTTCGTAAGGAGACAAACATAGACATTGAAAACATACTAATCCCATAGGCCGGTTTCGGTTACAGTGACATACAGGTTTAAATACCTTTAAAATTCATTTGATAATATATATAAATCAACCATAAAACCTTTACAAAATACATATGATAATATAAGCACATTTAAAACTTTATATTGGTGTTTAGCATCCAGCAACAATAGATACTGACAACATACTGTCTGTTGACATTGGTAGGTCTTGGTTAAAAATAGCGTCCAGGTATGAATACCTTAAAATTCCTGTTGAGAATTTAAGACTGTAAAACCATAAAACCTTGTCTAAAAATAGGATTTGGTTAAAACCCTTTAAACTCATCTAAAATTGTTGCTAAGCTATGCCCATATATGATTTCACCCCCTTGATTTTTGGCCCATATAGACTATTGTTAGGAGGTTGATAGACTAATAATATGGGCATAATTAAAGTGCTTATTCCAATGTATTTGTTAGAAAGTAAACTTCTGTCTAATCTACCTTACGGTGTGAACATAACAAGTGTTGTGCAAATTATTACTAAAACAAAGTGCTGTGTGCAAATTTCACCTTAGTGTAAAAAAGCTAAAATTCTATTAAAAGAAACTGTGTTGGCAATAAATGGGGGTCTTTTGTTTGCGGTTTCAGTATAATCTGCCCGTTTGACTATTGGGGGACCTGTTGTTGCCTATCTCTGCCTTTGGATGTGTGCATGTGTATACATCTTCTCTATATCCCAGATCTATCTAAAGACAAGTGAAGAGGTCCTCAGTGGCATTAAGGCCCCCTGGTTGCTTAGAATCCAGATCAAGTATATAGCGAGTTTCTAATTTTCTTAGGGCCTTTTCCCTGTTACCTCCTCTCTTGTTGGGGGGGACGGCATCAATCAGGAAGTATTTCAGCTCTTTGGGATCTGCACCGTGTACTTCCTCGAAGTGCCGTGCCACAGGGTATGTTTGATCTTTGTTTTTTATAGCCCTAATGTGCTGGACTACCCTCTTGTGCCCCTGAAGTATGGTACTTCCTACATATTGTAGGCCGCAAGGGCACTCCAGCACATAAACAACATAATCCAACTTGCAAGTCAGATTTTTGTTGATGGGCCATTCTTAAATCCCAAATGGAGTCTTATAGGTTGTCCTATTGACCCCAAATTGGCATGCTTTACAAAGCCTGCATTTGAAGAAACCTTTCCTCTGTGATAGCCATGTACCCTTTATTTGATTGCTAGGATCATTGCGGACAAGTGTGTCCTTCATTGAGGGTGCCTTGCTGTATGTTATGGCCACTCTAATTGGTACCAGGTGGCCTATAACTGGGTCGCTTAGGACCAAAGGTCAATTTTTCTGGATAATCTTTTTGATGGCCTTATCATGTCTGTTATATCTCAAGATGATTCTAAAGGTATTAGATGTTTCCTCCTGTTCAGTGTCTCTAGACCGGCTCCCCTTCAGTGATATAGTTTGGTCAAGGAGGGATTCTCGCCTTACTGTATTACTTTTAGCAATGGCAGCTGTAATACATTTCTTAGAGTATCCTCTTTCTACAAACCTCCTTTGACTGGCCAATTGTGCTGCCTTAAGGTCATCCTCACAGCTACATATACGTTTGAGCTGGAGCATCTCACCGTATGGAATACTCTGTATTAGGTGTAGGGGGAGAGCGCTGCTAGCATGTACGTTGCATTGCCCGCCGTAGGCTTGCGGTGCAATTTTGTTGCCAGTTTGCCTTCCCTGATATATATCTTTACATCAAGGAAGTTCACACTCTTGGTGCTCAAAGTGGCCGTGAATCGTAGATTAAGGTTATTGATGTTTAACTCCTCTATGAATTTTTCCGCTTCTATCTGTGTTCCCTGCCAGGCTACAAAGGGGTCGTCTATGAACCTGAGCCAAATTTTTATGTACTTCGTAACAACAGTCTCATGCCTTTTCTGGAGGACCAACTCCTCCCACCATCCCATGTGTAGGCAGGCATAGCTGGGGGAGAAGCTGGCCCCCATAGCTACACCTCGTTGCTGTTGATAGAGTGAGTTCTGGAACATAAAAATATTGTTACACAGACAAAATTCCACCATTTGAATTAACATTTTGTTGTGCAAGGTGTATTCAGATGATATTTTGTCCAAGAAATATTTCAACGCCCTTAGACCATCCAGATGGTTAATGGATGTATATAAAGATGTCACATCTAAGGTGATCAGTATGAGATCATCTTGCCATTCAAAGTTCTGTATTTTTGATAAAAAGTCACCTGTGTCCCTTATGTATGAGGGAAGTCTTTGTACATGATTTTGTAGAAAATAATCCACATATTGCGAAGTACTTTCCAAAAGACTGTTACGGGCCGATATTATGGGCCGACCTGGCGGTTTCTGGGGGTTCTTATGAATCTTCGGGATGAAGTACAAGATAGGTGTTACTGGGTTGTCGTTTCGTAGTAATTTGTACTCCGGTGTCGTTAGCATCCCTGCATTCTTCCATGCTACTAGTTTCATGTGATAGTTGTTATAAATGGTTTTGAGGGTTATCATGTCACTTTTCTTGTAACAATCTCTATCCGAGAGCTGACTCATTGCATCCTCTATGTAATCTGCCTTGCTCCATAACACCAGATTTCCCCCTTTGTCAGAATTACGTATGACCAATTCTGTATTGGTTTTAAGTTTGGTCATTAATAGATGATATTGTAATTCCTGTTTGTTGAACTTTTGTTTGGACATTTTTTGCACTTTATAGTTTAATTTCTTAATGCCAATTACTATTTGCTCTTGAAAAATGTCAATAGCATCCCTTGGTGTAATAGGGTTGAAATTTGAACATGGTTTGAAAGGTGTCATTTCAATATTTTGGTCATTAGTATTGCTCATGGGTTCAGTCTCTTCATTATTTTGTGTAGATGTCATATTTTCATTTAGTAGATCCTGCATGTTTTGTAAGGTAGACATATCTGATGCCGTGAGGTTGAATAATGGGGATGTGGATGGAAGTACTTCCAACTGGTTCTCTGTTGATGTTTCCATTGTTTTATTTTGTTGGAGAAAATACTTTTTCAATTTTAACCTTCGTACGCTTTTATAGATATCCATTCTGGTGGATGCATACTGGAATGAGCTCTCGGGGCAAAATGAAAATTCGAGGGCTAATAGTTGCTCTTCGGCCTTATTTAGATCTACCATCGCCAGATTTATTACTGATTGACTAGTTGTTGATGCTACCGTTTCCAATTGTGACGTGTCTGCCGTATCCGTTTATTGGGTTCTTCGTCGCTTTGCTTTGCGCCTCTCACGGCGCCTTGAGGTTCTGTTCTTCCTTGCTGTTTTGTTTCTTTTCTGGGGCGCAGAGTTTGTCTGCGCTCCAGACACAAAAAATCCACCTCTTCAGCTAGTGAGATCTTTGCTGGTATTTGTTTTGTCATTCTATTGCGGGGGTCCAGCTCAGTTTCACTTTCAAGTGCGGAGCTAAGGTCTGAATTCAATGTTGTTTCTGGTCTTGTTTGTCCACCTGCAGTGCTTAATTTAGCAGTTTGTAATGAGCTGTATTTGGAGACTTTTAGTGAATCAAATTTCTTTGCGAAAGTAAACACGCGCCCACATTCATAGTCTGTACGATCTCTATGAAATTTGAATGCTTTTCTTTCTCGTATCTTCTCTTCCTCCTTCCGGAGTCTTTTGTTGATTTCTTCCTTCAATTTGGCTAATTCTTCATTTTGCCCCATTTCATTCAGTTCATCATTAAGAGTATTGATTTCCTCCTGTATTCTAATGCGGTCTTTTTCAGCATATCTAACAAGTATGATGATTAGTTTTCTGGAGGATTCTAAATTCGTTTCAGCCCATTCTTTCATCATTTCCTGATCTGGATCCTCGTAGCTGGGGGCTATTAAAATTCGTAGCCCCTTGGGACTCTTCCCACATCTAAGTAGCGTTGGAGAGATTTTGCCTCCCACCACTTGCTTTGCTCAATCTTCATTAGTTTTTCCAGTTGCTTTATTTTGTCCCTCAGACTGGTATTGCGCAGCCCCGATGTTACATTCTGGGAGATTGAGTTTACTTTGGGTGCTTTAGTATCGTCAAACATGGCGGTCGCCACCGCCGCCTCCCGATCCCTTAGCGCGTCTACTGACATACTTCTGGAGCGTTTTGCAGTGTTATGTAATTTGTTGGATACCTCAAATGCAGCCTGTCCCAGGCTCCTGCTGCCTATCGTAACCTCGCACACCTCTTTACCCAGCCTGACAATAATTACTGGCCATCCCCTCACCCCCTCCAAGGTAAAGCGCCCTCCGTGTCTTCCGACCCGTGTTCGCCTACCTGAGGGAGTTTTTTTGGGAAATCAATTCCGTAGTCCTTGTTGCTGGGGGGCTTTTTCCGGCAATAATCCTCCCGGATTCTGTGAAAATGCCCGTTCCCAAGCTGTGTCTCCTTTTCGCCGTAGAGCCCAAAAGTCAAGAGGGGGGTCCGTGAATAGCCGGAGGAGTCCAAAACCAGCTACATATATCAACGCCACTCCGCTCTACCCTTGCTGGTATTCTTGCCCGAACAGGAGCACGGACCACAGTTTAGTGCTGGTAAGATGTTTTATTCCGCTATCAAAACAAACAGCATGACGCGTTTCGACCCCGGAGGGCCTTGATCGCATGACGCGCCTCACAGTCAGAGGTTAGCTTTTAAACCATTATTTTGCATTTTTTTCACATTTTTTTTCACCATCTATTTAAAGTGACATGTGCAATATTGTTCGTAAGGAGACAAACATAGACATTGAAAACATACTAATCCCATAGGTCGGTTTCGGTTACAGTGATATATACCAATAACATAAAATCTAATAAAAAAACATTCTATTATAAATTAAAACATTAAACTATTTAAAAATCTTTAAACTTAAATGTCCCACTCCAGTCAGTGCAACAGTAGGGAAAGTGTTGGATAGCTGAGGGGTAAAAATTACTATTCCCACTCCAGTGAGTGCAACAATAGGGAAAGTGTTGGATAGTGGAGGGGTAAAACTATTCCTACTCCAGTGAGTACAACAGTAGGGAAAGTGTTGGATAGTGGAGGGGTAAAAATTACTAGTCCCACTCCAGTGAGTGCAACAATAGGGAAAGTGTTGGATTGCGGAGGGGGAAAAATTACTATTCCCACTCCATTAATTGTAACAGTAGGGAATGTGTTGGATAGCGCAGGGGTACAAATTACTATTCCCACGCCAATGAGTGCAACAGTAGGGAAAGGGTAGGACAGCGGAGGGGTAAAAATGACTATTCCCACGCCAATGAGTGCAACAGTAGGGAAAGTGTTGGATAGGTAAAAATGACTATTCCCACGCCAATGAGTGCAACAGTAGGGAAAGTGTTGGATAACATAGATCTGTGACCTGCGTTACAGCGCGGACAACGGCATAGTCATTAATGACCTCATTTTCTACTCCAGAAGAACCCCCTCTTGGCGCAATACCTTTGCGCACCTCCTTAATGTACGCGCAACCAGGAACATTCCACACGGCACTAAGCTCACAATAGCGCCCTCCTCAACCCTGCGAGCCGACCTCACCATCACCCTCTACAAAAGAGGCATCGTTTTGATCCAAGCCTCAACCAAAAACCTCAATAATTTTGCTGACCTTTTTACCCTCCTCAGAAACCATGTGCACGACCCTGGCAGGGCAACCAACACCGGCCTCGACGACCCTCCGACCAGCCTGCCTAGCGTGACTAGCCTCCCACAAACCACCTCCCTATGGGTTTCCAACACAGTTCATCCTAACCCCTCTAGCTCGTCTCCCGGCCTTGCCAACACAATCGTCCCGAGACCTTTGGTCTCCTCCCCACTAACTCCCCACTCCGACTCTGAGACTGGTACGCTTCCAAAGACCTACGATACAGGTCGAGCTAGCCCTGCTAGCCCACAGACCACCCCTCCAAGTGTTCCTAACACGGTTCATTCTAACCCTTCTAGCACGTCTCCCGGCCTTGCCAACCGAATCGGCCCTAGACCTCTGGTCCCCTCCCCACTCCGACCGTGAGACTGAGACGCCACCAAAGACCTACGACACAGGTCGAGCTAGCCCTGCTATCCTATCCCGTATGCATGACGATAGAACTGCCTCTGAACCACTGCCCCCCTGTCCTTTAGCGCCTCCCTCTTACATGGATATCGAAACGCTGCACTACAGAGCTGCCAAAATAATTCAGAGCATCCATTCTTCCATTCTGGATCTAACGAACCTCCTTCACCTCGCCGAACTCTCCTTCGCTAACCTAAAGCCCCTGCTGAACCCCACCCCCCCTCTTATCACAGAGCTCCCCAAACACCCACTACCTCTATCCCTGAGACACCTTCGCCCTCGCAAGCATCCTTGCCACCTCTCGGAGGAGGAAACCCTAGCTCTCGTCCTCTCCTACAACCCTACCCTCGCCACACCAAGTCCGCTAGACCTCACTGAAAAGGAAATCCTTGCCATCCTCCGGGACTACAACGCAGCCCCAGTTACCCCATGCCTATTACACGTGAGGGCCGAACATCCCATCTGCACGGTCACTATCAACCCCAGCAGATCAGCTACCCTCCGTAACAGAAGTGTGATTAAAAGCAATCTAGCGCCTGTACCCCTGTCCGCCCCGACTCCCGACACTCCCTCCGACCCCTCTCTGACTGGTCTCTTAATTAACTGCCGATCGGCAGTTAAGCACGCCGCCGATATTGCTGCCCTCATCCTGAACAAAAATTTCGACTTAGCAATTCTAATAGAATCTTGGCTCAACGAATCCTCATCCCCATGCCTGGACCTCTTAGTCCCTCCCAACTATAACATTGCAAGGCTGGACAGGCAACCTAGCAAGAAAGGAGGAGGCATCGCCTGCATCTATCGCTCTAACCTTCTTGTCACGGAACTTCTGGCGGATACCACCGACTCCTGCGAATACCTCGCCCTCTCCATTTGCAGCAACTCCGCCCTACTGTGCAACCTGCACATCTTTTACCACCCTCCAGGCAGGAATGACTCCTTCACTGACCACCTCATGGAAATTTTCACAGCTAAGAGTTCCTCCAACGCTAAAGACATTTTCCTTGGCGATTTCAACCTGCACTGGAATGATCCCAAGGATCCTCATGTCAACGCCATCAAAGACCTCCTGGCCGATCAAGCCCTGACCCAATCTTGCTCACTCCCAACTCACTCGAAAGGGGCCATTCTTGACTGGATCATCTCTAAGGAATCAACAGTCAAGCTTATCTCTACAGACCCATGTGACTGGTCTGACCACCACGCCATCGCCTTCCTACTACCTGGCACCCACAAGACTAGGGCACCGCAGCCGGTGATTCCTAAACGCTGGGTCAGAGACACCAAGAACCTGGACCACAGAGAACTGGAGGCTTGGTGCAAATCTGACCTCCCCCCCCCCTCGCATATCACAACGGTCAATGACCTCAACGATCACTACTCTGCGACCATATCGAACATTCTGGATGACCTAGCCCCACTAAAACTAAAAAGAACCCAAATCAAAGATAGAAACCCCTGGTTCACTGGATCCCTCAACAATGAGAGGAGATCCCTCCGGCAAGCCGAAAGAATCTGGAGACAGCACCCCTCTGCCGCACATCTAAAACTTCTCCGCCAGGCCAGAAATACCTACAACAGGAACATCCTCAACTCAAAAAAGAATTCTTCAGATCGGAACTGGGGAACACCAAGAACAGACCCCGTAAACTCTTTGAACTGGTCAAACATCAATCCAACAAACTGGCCAAAACATCGAAAGAAAATCCCAAGTCTCTAATATCATCCGAGGAATTCTCCTCTTTTTGCGGACAAAATCAAAGCCTTAGGTAACGAACTTAGTTCCGCCTCATACTCTCTACCCACTACTGACCTGCCTCCTCCTTCCACGCCGCCCCGACAGGCTTCACCTAAGAATCAAGCACACTGGACCGACTTCACACTCTACGACGAAGACTCCGTCTCTAAAATCCTATCTACCTTAAACCCGAATAACCATTTTAACGACCCGCTCCCCTCCAACTGCCTAGCTGCCGCCGCCCAATCCATTATTCCTAGCTGGACTGCAATAATTAACGCCTCTCTCCGGCAGGGATCGATTCCTGACTCTCTGAAAGCCGGCCAAGTCCTCCCCATTTTGAAAAAGCCGTCGCTGGACCCAGCCTCCCCTGACAACTTCAGACCTATTTCCAACATCCCTCTCTTAGCTAAAGTGTTGGAGAAGTGTGTGCAACTGCAGCTAAGTCAACACATCAACAACTTCCACCTACTCGATGACTTCCAATCCGGATTCAGACCTGGACACAGCACTGAAACCACCATGCTCCACATCGTTGATGATGCCCTCCAAGCCCTTGACCAAGGCAAAACATGTCTCTTAATCCTCCTAGATCTATCCTCTGCCTTCGACACGGTCAACCATGGAAAGCTACTCGAACGCCTCAAACTCAGGATGGGATTGGATGGCTCTGTCCTAGAATGGTTTTGATCCTTCCTCCAAAACCGATCACAGAGATTCCTAATCAACGGCAACCTGTCTGCTCCCTCTCCGGTCACGATTGGAGTCCCTCAAGGATCAACGCTGTCCCCCACCCTCTTCAACCTTTACCTAGAACCGCTTGCCGAAGTCCTACGCACTGCAAATATCTCCTACCATATGTACGCTGACGACACTCAGATCTACATCAAAATCTCATCCCTCGAGGAGATTCTCTCCCTGAATGAGGCCCTGAAGCTGACCGTCCAATGGCTCGCCTCCAATCAACTCAAACTCAATGCAAAGAAAACAGAATTTCTCCTAATTTCCCCTCCTAAAACCAACCCTGAGATTCAGATATGGATTAAGGCCATCACAGCCTTAAATTACCCACCGACCATTGTGGACTCGGCCAAATCACTGGGAATAACCCTCGACTGCAACTTGAACATGCGGGACCACATCAACTCGATGGCCAAATCTGCCAGATTCCACCTGAGCTACCTTTGGAAACTGAAACCCTTCCTTGACGCTCCCGACCTAAAAATGGCAGTCCAAGCACTAGTCATCTCCAGACTGGAATATGGCTGTTCTACCCTCTCGGGTCTACCCAAGATCTCCCTGGCACCTTTAAAAGCCTGCCTCAACGCGGCCGCCAGACTACTTACCGGCACAAGGAAATTCGATCACATTTCTCCACACCTGAAAGCGCTGAACTGGCTTCCTCTCGAGGCCAGGATACAGCTTAAGCTGGCATGCATCACACACAAGGCTTTATACTCAAACTCCCCTGCATACCTTGCACAGAAACTTGTGGTATGAGGAGGAATCAGAAACTCCCGGTCCGCCAGAGACCTCTTGCTCCAGCCTGCACGTTTTAGGGAAAAAAAAACTTACAATCGGGCTTTCGCTGGGGCCGCGCCAAGAATATGGAACTCTCTCCCACCCGTCATAAGAAGAATCCCCTCTCTGGCACGCTTCAAAAAGGAGGCCAAAACCTTCCTTATGGGTAAATTCCTCGTTTAAACTTTTACCTTCAACCACCACAGAGACCCTGATCAACTGCCGACTATTGCCTCCCTCGGATGACCTAGTCACCCCTCCAAGAAACCTGGGGCCTTGTCTTGAGTAACTGCAATGTAAACTGTACCTATGTATCCTTCTATCCCTTATGTATCCAGCACCCCGCCCCCTCCCAATCGATTGTTTACTCTTGTGATTCCATGCCTTTTGTACAACCCTAGGACTCTGTAAAGCGCTCTGATACCCTAACGGGTCAAGTTCGCGCTCTATAAAACATAAAAATAAATAAAATAAAAATAGCAGAGGGGTAAAAATTACTATTTCCACTCCAGTGAGTGCAACAGTAGGGAAAGTGTTGGGTTGCGGAGGGGTAAAAATTACTATTCCCACTCCAATAATTGTAACAGAAGGGAAATTGTTGGATAGGGGAGGGGTAAAAATTACTATTCCCACTCCAGTGAGTGCAACAGTAGGAAAAGTGTTGGATAGTGGCGGGATAAAATTTACTATTCCCACTCCAATCAGTGCAACAGTAGGGAAGCCAATTAATATTCTCACTCCAGTCAGTTCAAAATTGAAAACAAACAAAATATTAACAACAACAATATTTAAAAAACAAAATAAATAAAAAAATATATAGATATGTTAAAATTAATATACAAATATATTTAATATGAAAAATTAAAACAAAAACATATTATAATGTTAAAAACATATGACAAATACCTACAAATATTATATTAAATAAAATAAAAAATGATTTTTCAAACAAGTAATTTTTAATGAGAAATTATTTAGAAACAAAAACATTTATTACAACCTGCTTGGCTGAAGCGGAATCAACTGTTCACTGCCCATAGGGCATACCTATCCCCTCTTAGACTATCTAAATTTTTGAAAGTGACCCAACCTACATGCAATAGGTGTGGGCTGGCTGAAGCATCGGATATACATATGTTTAAGGATTGCCCCTCCATCGCTCCTTTCTGGGAAGAAGTGCGGAAGACACTCGAGAGTATCTTAAAAGCACCAATCTATATGGATCTGACTTTGATAATTTTTGGCCTCAATAGTCATATCGTAGGACCAGCAAGATCTCTTCTATTTTATTCAATATTATTGGCTAGGAGGCAAATTTGCAAACATTGGATAGATCCAGCCCCCCAAACATTCAGATTGGCTGACCTCACTGTATGAAGTATCCAAGATGGACCTCTCTAGAGCTTGCAGCAGGAAAAAAACTGCATATTGGGATTTGTTGCTCCAATGGAAATGATTTTTATTTGTTTTCTTTTTTCTTTTTTTCTTTTTTTTTTTTTCTTTTGAGGTCCTATGATTATGCCTTTTGGATACTCTCTGGACCATCTTAAGCCTTTTTAGGCTATCGATAGTGTCCATCAGGTTCTGAAGGACCTAGTCGGAGTGAATCCTACTTTTTTTTCCTCTGCGGGGAAATAACCTTCCGGTCTGATAACGTACCCTTACAGGCTGTAGGCATTGAGAGTTGCCATCGTAGAATGCCTAAGTCATCCCAGGTCGTCAAGTAAGGCTACGAACAGGCGGTCGGTTTAAGGTGGATAAAGGCAAATGAGGACAAAAACAAAAAACAAAAAAAACAAAAAAACATTTATTACATAAATTTACTTTTTTTATTTCCTACCCTATAACACCACACAATTCACAACCCACATCTAAATTTAGAAAAAATTTACTTTCATAATTAACATAATTCATTACCATTTAAAGAAATATTATTAATTAAAAAACAAATTAAACCTCATAAAAATTAATTAACTTTCCACACTTTACCCCTATAATTCCCACAAACCACAGCTAAAATTAAACTGTAAAAAAATTAATTACACAATTAAAACTTCTTTTCAATTAAAAAACTAATAGTATTTAACAACTAATTATAAACTAAGTAAAATTAATTTACTCCCCACCCTTTACCCATAAAAAAAAGAAAAAACCCCACACAAAAAATAAACAATTACCCTAATTAAATATCAATGAATTAATTAATATTAATGATCAACTATTATTAATTAATTAAACATAAATTACTTCCCACCCTTAACCCCTATAAACCCCACAACCCACACCTAAAGTTAATGACACAATTTCCATATTTAATTGTTAATTAATTTACAACTAATTATTTATTAATTAAACATAAATTACTTCCCACCCTTTACCCCTATAAACCTCACAACCTGCACCTAAAATAAATTACACAATTTCCATAATTAATTTTCAATCAATTAATTAATATCAATTAACAACTAATTACTAATTAATCAAAAATAAATTACTTCCCACCCTTTGCCCCAATAAACCCCACAACCTGCACCTAAAATTAATTACACAATTTCCATATTTAATAGTCAATTAATTACTATTAATTAACAACTAATTATTCATTAATTAAAAATAAATGACTTCCCACCCTTTACCCCTATAAACCTCACAAGCCGCACATAAAAAAAATTACACAATTACCATAATTAATTACCAATTGATTAACTAATATTAATTAACAACCAATTAATAATTATTAATTAATTACAAATAAATTACTTCCCACAATTAACACTATAAAATCTCAATTAAATAAATATAATTAAATTACTTACCACCCTATTCCCCTATAAACCCACAACCCGCTATGGAACTAAAAAACACCAAATTTAATTAAAATAAAATTGATAACTGCTAAAAATGTAACACAAATATTAAAAAACATAAACAATACTTATATAAAAAAAACATACATCACATACATTTAAAATATAAACTAAAATACATAAGACTAATTAAAAAATCGATATTTTAAACAACTATATTTTTGCAAACAATGTTAATGACTTCCATATTTTTGAAATCGATATTTCTTACCTTAAATTCGATATTCTTGACCACGATATTCTTGCTGTCGATATTTCTGTGTCACGATATTTCCAACTCAATATTTGTGTAAGTCGACATTTCCAACTCGATATTCTGTCTGAATACCTTTTAGGTTTCGCCTGCACAGCGTTTGAGCTGTGCTTGTGAAATCTATTGTGTTTAATAGAAATCTTTAAAGGGATTTCCATCCTGCCCTTGTTTTTCATTGGCTCGTGTGCTTGACACTTCCTTTTCCTTAATTTCTATTGGCTGTGTCGTGTGTTTCACGCATGTCTCATTGTCGTTTTCCCTATGCTAGCCTAATGGTGAACTTTGAAGGCCACTTTTTTTGCACACATTGCTACATAGCATTCTTGCCTTTCTGCCACATTGTATTTTTACACAGAACTGTGCATGTTTTTCTTGCTATGCTCTTTTCCTGGGATTTAGTCTGGGCACGCTGGACAAGGTCAAACAACAATGCCCCTTGTTATTTTCTCTGGTCAGACACTAGCACCTAAACATAACAAGATAATGCAGCTGCTGTTTGTGATCACACATGTCTTGTTATATAACCGAGGGCAGGGGTTCTGAAAAAACACACACTAAGCAAAGGTCCTGAAGCAAGACTACTGCGTCAGTTGATGTAGAACATCCACTTATGTATGCTGACGTATGGAGTCCACCACTAATCCCAGAAATCTTTGATATATAATCATTTAGCTTGAGTAAAGGGGGGTTTCGGCTAACCTGTCTTAACATGACAAGGCTTTTTATGGTATATGGTTTGTTAACCATGCTAATGATATTTTTGATGTGCATTTGTTGTCTAATTGTGGCGCAAATACTGCTAGAGCACAATCGTTTATATAAATGTTATACACACAATGGTTTATATAAGTGTTATACACTTCCTTTGTGTCTCTTTTTTATCTTATTGTGGAGAAGTACGAGTGAGAGAGCGAAAGGGTGTGTCCTGTTACCGCGATTTCTGAGAGGAATGAGAGTGCTGTGCTCTGGGGTGCCAATTCACTTTTTTCTAAGGAAAGGTTAGACGGGCAAGTGAGGCACTATAGCTGGTCAACTCGGGGTCAAAGATACTGAGAAGGTATGGTCCCTACATGCTGACGGTCTATGGTTCCAAGCAAAGTTCTGTTCCAGAGCAGAATCCCTGCAACAGCTGTAACATACTATTTCCTGTTGTTCCTCGTGTGTTTCTCTTATCAGTATCCCATGGCCCAAGTACTGTTTTCATCTGCTTTGGTGGGACTTCTTTTAAGCACCTCTGTGTGCTTTGTGAGAATTCAAACGCTCCGATCGCAATGCACACACACCAGTCCCCCGGGGCCGAGGCAGGGACCCACTTCAGTGCTCCCTTTTGTGCGACGCACTCACCAGTACCACTTGGGCTGAAGTAGGCACCCACTCTTACTGTGGTTATTACTTCTCTGTGTCTCCCCTCCCCTCACTTTGTTTCTACCTTTCCATTGATTCTGAGTATGTGCATTTTTACTTGTCTTTCTACACATTGCTGCTTAAATGTGAATGTCCAGCGTCTTAATGCATTTGGAATTGTGTAAAATAACCCAGTGGAAAATTGATTTACCCTCCTAGCAGCGGGATTCCCTTCGCGCCGATGGAGAGGGGCTTTTCTTGTAAGTGGCATGTGATCACATTGCGTGCGTGAGCTCTGACTGCTAAGTTGCTGCATTAAGCCGGGACTACAGTGAACATGCTCAATTTTCTCACCCTGTTGCCTACCTCCGCCACAACCTAAACCCCCTACCCTCCTGCACACTGTGCATGAGCGCATGCCTCGCTATCGCTGAACATGTCTGCGTTTACTGTGCAGCTGTTCACGTGTACATATTGCACAGTCCCTAAAGTATACAAAGTATACCTCAAAAAGAAGCGCTGCTGTCTCATACACAATCCCACTCAAACCCCAACACTACGCCCTAAAGTGAATGAAGCACGTCTAGTTCTGAAGTGACGTCACGTCAGCTCTCGGCTGACTAGCATTCTCGCTTAAAGCCAGGGACGCTTTAACCCGGGGGTACTGCCAGAACTCTTGTGCTGGAGGGCACTGAAACAAATGCATGTCTGATATACACAAATGCATAGTTTACACATAGACACGCGCATGCATGACCAACACATGCATGGCTGACACGTATGGCTGAGACCCACAGACACACATGCTTGACTGCCACACACACACACACATACACACACACAGACACACACACGTATGGCTGTCACACAAATGCATGACTGACACACACACAGGGTTGCAGGAATATCTATACGAGGCTGGTGTGCACCAGCAGCATGCACAGCACATGTACTGTGGGCTGCCCGTGGTCCACGAAGGGGACCCTCCTAAGAGGGCGGCCGCCTTAGTGCCACATGAGGGCACACGAGACAGGCTAGTGTGTTGGACCCCCCCTTGAGGGGTCCGCGCGCAGCATCACTTCCGGTAGGGGGTGGGCGGGGATGAGGTATAAGGGCCTCTCCCCACCCACCTGGCGGCCTCTTTGCCACTGCCCTCGACGCCGTTTGGACGTGCCCCCGGGGTCTCCAGGAGCTGATGACTCTGGTGAGTGCTTCCGCACCCCCTTTCTCCCTAGACATGGCGACTATGCCCGGCCATTGCCGCAGCCGCCATGGGGCGGGACAGCTCCCGGGGTGCGGAGGGCAGCGCCCCCCCCAGAATACCGTGCTAGCCTGGAGTGTGCCGCGACCCGGCACGGCGTGGGCATTGTGCGGGGGGGAAGCCAGGGAGCCCAGTGGGGCTCTCTTTGCTGTCCGTTCAGTTGGAGGGGCTGCCCAGAGCTCGAGGGCCTTGCGTACGGGGGTTCGGGCCTGGTCCTAGCTGCGGGGGTGGACCGGCGTGTGCCCGATCCGGGGGGTAGCAGCGCGCTCACGACGCCCCCTCTCCCCTGAGCCAGTCACCCACCATGTGGCGTGTCCGGGGATGGCTCGGGCCCAGGCCCGCGCGGGTCAGAGGTTACATGCAATCTAAGATTTCGGGGGATGGGGGCTGCGCTCCCTCGCTCCCCCTCCTACGTCATGCAAGGCAGGGACTCACCGGGCACCCGCTGTGACTGTGTCTGTCGGGCGTGAGGCAGTAGCTTTGTTGACCGGGTGCGCAGATAGACACCCGACCGCGAAGGGGCTGCTAGACTGTTCGGGCCCGCCCGTCTGGCACCAGGGGTTGGCTGCGCTCCGCCCCAGCAATTTGTCTGGTCGTGCCTCTCTGTGCCTGCTACCGCGACTAGGTCGCCCGCCCAGGCGCCCACAGACTGTGGCGGGCAGCGGGGGGGGCCAGGCCCTGGGTTTCTCTTGTCGTCCACTCAGCTGTGGGTTGGCTCTCTGCGACCACCGAGCTGGGAGGGATGTGGGGATGGGGGGCTTGCCGGGCGCAAGCCTTCCTCACGCACATTGCGGCCGGGGCAGGTCCACGGGCCACGTGTGTGCCTCGGGTGCCGTGAGGCCGGGCACACTAGGTCTTCCGGGCGCGGGTAGGGGCGCGTTACGTGCGCAGGTGTTCTCTGCGATTCGAAGCTGGCAGGGGAACTGATTTCCGACCGGGCACCCTAAATCCTTTCGATGAGTTGCGAAGGGGGGGGGCCCGACGGTTGCGAGGGAGCCGCGGGTACGAGCTGGGGGGGCACCCTATCTAGCTCTGGCGACCAGCTACCATGACAAATCCAACTGTCCTAACGGTTGTAGGGATGTTGTTACTGGTCATGCTAGGGAGTCGGCCGGTAGTTAGCGGAATTTCTGGCAGTCCGGTAGCGTTATTTGCAACTGCGCCGGCGCGCCTCCAGCAGCTTAGAACAGCGAGGTCTCCTGGGCACAATATGCAGCGCCAACGGGGCACGCTGAACCATCGCTCTAGGTTGAGAGGGGGAGAACATTTGGAGCAGCGGGTCTGGCTATAATTACTGAATCAAGCACCCGAGCCGATCAGGGTGCAGGTGACGGGTTCAGTCGCGAGTAAATGATGCATCTTCACATGCCGGCCATTGCCACCTCGGGATGTATCCAATGTAAGTAACCCGCGGCAGTAACCGTCGTTGGTACGATTGCTCTCGTTCTGATAGATCACTGTTATTTGAAGTGGTTTTCTGCGAGGGGCATGGTTGGTGTTGGCATGACCGAAGTGGTGGTCAAGTGCGTCTCCTACCTTGAGCCGAGTCAGCCTGCCCAGCTCAATTACAGCCGACCAGTGACTTCCAGTCAGCTTAGCCTGTGCGCGTCAGGCACTACTTCCGCCAGAGGGGCGATTTAGTTGGGTGATAGCTCCATGATCATGTGCTTGTGATTTTTGGGTGGCGGTTTAATGGAGATTTTGAGTCAGTCAGGGGTGAACTGCGTAGGGCGTATTTGGAGTAACTATTGAGTGGCATGAAAGGTTTCATTGGCGGTCGGAGCGGTGAACTGGGAAGCTAGCCTGTCCAGTTCGTGCACCGGTGGCTCCCCAGCCTTCGGGGGCCCCGGGCAGATGACGTGGCATCGGAGGGTCTCGCGGGGCCTGCTTCTGCTGGTTCCGGCCCGGGTCTGCTGTAGCGGGAGTCAGGATTGCGGCCCAGCTCGTGTGCTGCTTATTTAGCTTATGCAACTAACGACCATTGACAAAGCCAACACTCCTGACTTGTTGGAGGTATGATGTTCCTTGTTAGATCATACATCGGAATGCAATGAAAGAAACAGCCAGATACAAGTCGGGCGGCACATTAGCTAAGCACAGATTCTTAGCTTACGTGTTCAAGCCACGCCCTCAAGTACATTGGCCATGCCCCCTTAAGAGGCCCCCCCGTGTTGCCATCCCTCTTAAGCCCAGGCTGCACACAATAATTACATGGACATCGAGAGAGACCATTGATATCTGGTTTTCCAGAGCAGTGAGGGATCTGTTCCCCCCTCCGAGGAACCTACCTTTCAGGGGCACCGACTGCCTTATTAATCTGTTGGGGGGGCCGCTTCGGCGTGATGCACTGTGTAACGGTGTTGGAGACAGGCGCCCAAGAGGCCTCGTCTTTACCCATAATCATCACTGGGGGGTGTCCACTAAAGGTGAAATGATCCGGCGGCTCAGCCAACAACACAGACGCCGGTGGGGGGAGGCTACCACCTGGAATGCAAAGCAACACATGTTTATGTTGCTGCAGGCCACAGCTGTGTTTGTGTTCATTTACTACAGGGAGAAGAGGGTGAATGTCCAGACAGGAAGTGGAGCAGCCTATATGTATAATGTGTGTAGACTGAGTCTTGGGTTATTGGGGCTAGGGTGACATGGGTCTAGGGCCCGCAGCCGGGTTGTGATTGGGCTAGGCTGCTGGATGCTATGGGCGTCCATCCAATCCGGTGTTAATACCTGCACCTCTCCTGCGGCAGCCGCGGGCTGCCCTGGCGGAACCAATGTTCTGTGGCATGGCAGCTCCAGTGTCGGGCGTGCTACTTTTGCGCATTCAGGGGTTGCTGAGGCTCGTTGGGGTGTGAAGAGACTTGTCTGCCAGCGCCATTTAACTTGGATTTATTTAGGTGAATTTTATAGCGCAAACTTTACCCGAAGGTGTCGGAGCGCTTCGCAATAGGACCAGTCATTTTACACATACACTCCAGAGCCATTGCGTTACATCTAAGATGCAAACCGAGAAGCTCTAATTCACATAGAATGGTAGAAGCACAAAAAGTTAATACAGATATTAGTGGTTAGAGTTACATACTTACTAGTTCAAATTAACTCAAGGATAAGAGACTAACATGGTAGGTGTATGTTTTCACTCTAAGGGCATCTAGGCGAGTGCAGAATGTTACTAGTTTACCGAGTAGAGTTTGTTTAAATCAACCCTTTTGAATCTCTGCCTGCTGTGCTGGGATATATCCAGCGTCCCTAGCACCTAATTGACCAAGGAGGTGACAGGATAGAGGCGGGAACGACAAAATGTTGCCTCTAGTCTGTGCAGTCATTGAGCGCAGGTTGTCATACGATGCAGCAGCGTACCAAGAGGAACCACAAGAACGTGGGCTGCGTTGCAATAACAATCTGTGGGCATTGGGTTTCCACACTTATGCGGCCAAACTACACACACGGTTGACAGGGAGCAGCCTGTTAGGATTGTGAGCAAGAAACCACAGCACTGGGCTGTGCACGTGCGGAATTCTTGAAGAAGGGTGGGCCATGGCAGGGATTGCGAGACATACACTGCTTGGGGCCTCAAACTCAGCAAACAATGGGATAGTTAATGATGACTACGGCTTTCGCTGGTTGTTATCAATGGGATTGGCTGGGGCGGAGCGGTTTCCACGTTTAGCCACATGCATAAGTCCCCAGTTCAGGACCATGGGGAGGCAGATCTTGGGGTCACCTTAGCATCCTTCAATGTGTGTTTACGGAACTGATTTCCTTGCTGGACATGCTGGCCGCTTACCGGCATCCTAAGTCTCTGGCAGATCACCTCTTGTGTTCTCCAACTGCCTCACCTCAGGGACATTTAAGGGGATGTCCATGGCATGGGGTGGCTAATTATGTTTTCATTACTCAAAGACACCTGTTGCGTAAGGCCTCAGGGTACTGATTACGTCAGCTTGGGCAGGTCGTACCATAGTGGGGACAGTGTTGGAATAAGTCTGGGGTCCGCCACAGGCCAGAGGGTAGGAGAATTCCATTATTCCCTCTCGAGGGAGCAGGAAAGAAGCAGTTTAGTGGTCAACATGCACAAGGAGGGTTAAAATGAGCTCAAGCGGAGGGTTGTCTCACAGTTTATCTATCTCGCATTTCACAGCCTGCCATGTGGTTATCGCATCTCACACTAGGGCCACGTCTAGCCACTTGCAGATGTTTCAGTAAGTCGAGGTGGAAGCAGGTTTGGGGGTCAGCAGGGTTTACCTCCAGGGGGCTGTTTTCGGATCGGATGGTCCTTCCCAACCTCGAGAGCTGCCTACGGCACACATTTTGTTTTTGCATATTGCCTGTCTTGTCCGCCAAGGGCATCACCTCAGAGACATTTAGAGTATGTCTATGGTTCATTGTGACACCCCCTTTAAGAAAAGGTTGGGCAAACTGGAATTACATAGGGGCACTCTTTTACTAAGGCCATCCCATCATATAGTGTGCCGCCCCCTCAGCCTTTCACCCTCCTGAGGACGATAAATTGAGTACCACCGTGTGGGGTAGCCATAAACACCTGTTAATCAGTGCCAGGATATCCCTCGGGGTGAAGGCGTGCAGGCACACGCCTGTTAAGTTTGGCATAGACCTTGTCAACACCGGCCGGCAAGCGTTCCTGAATAGGCGGTATGGGCAGGAAACAAACACATGGAAAGCCAATGGGTTTTGGATCTTGCACTATAGCATAAGTGGATTAACGTTTACTCTCGACAGGACCAAGCGCAAGCAATTGTAAGGTATTTTAGCCGTGCCCCGGCAGACGCGTGCAGTACGCTAGTGACCAGTAATTGACAGTGGTACCATTACAAGCTCCAGGTACATCGCTTTACAGGATTACCAGCGGACTGGGGAAAGTGTTATGGATGCGGGGTGAGAGGATATCACCCCTTTGGCGTATGCTTCTCCTCTATTTTGATTTATGCATGGTGCAGGCCAAGGGGTATGTCAGAAGTACCTGATAGATCTTCGGTAGTGCGTTGTAGGTGGCAGGCAATAGTTGGTACCTACCAGAAAAAGGAAAGACCACAGGCGGCTCCAAAGTAGTCCGCACTTTCTGATGGCAGCAAATCTATTGACCGGTCATGTATACGGCCCTATTTACCTACAGGAGGTAAGGACTTAGCAAGGGAGCAGGCAGTAAGGGCAAGGTGGCACTTAGCGGTAGACTCGGCCAGCAGCGGTATGGCCGGCGGGGGTATCGACCCACAGGCAGGCCGCCAAGCGAGATGGACGAGGTACCATGTTACGCACATTAGGCAGAGGGTCCAGTGGAATCACATGAAGGGGGACGGCACCTGGACATGTACTGCAAATGTTAAATTCTGACGTAATGTTCCTGCACCACTTATATTGTTAACAATGTCAGGCACTCCCTAAGGCCCCTTTTTTAGACGCACCAGTAGCTGGGCAGGCGCATACTTTGGGAGAAGGGCTACAAAAGGTATATTAGCATATGGGGGCCAAGCTAGCAAGACATTTAGACCCTCGCCTATCGGGAGCCCCTTGGGGAAACGGGGTGGTGCTTGCTATCCGGCCAGGGGACAGGAGGTTCAAAGAGCTTTCCATGGTCCCCTTGGCCTAGCCGAATGATCAATGCACAGGAAGATGGAGGGTGAGTTCATTGGGCATTGTCGACGCCAGACTGTCAGCTTGCCGAATAGAATGTTTCGTATCAGCGAGCAGAAGGGCGCCAGGAGGCATACCGGTGAACAGGCAGGCCTTTTGCTCCTGGCGGAGGGAAATTCATTACGAGGACAAACCTGTGGAGGGGGTCCAAGTTATGGTTTAAGCATCCATGGACAGCCCAGGGAAGGCTTCGATGTAGTCATCATCAGGGATTAATTACAAGGTACTACAGAGAAGGAGCATATCAGCTACCCAGCGGATGTGTATCACTAGAGGAGCTGATACACGTGAGGGTGGTATTGATGTTTGCCATAGCAGCCCAGGACACTACACAAAGGGTGAAGATTAGGTAAAGGCAGCTAACAGGCGAACTTCTGAGTAGTCCAAAGGCACCCGGGGAGACTCCAGAGGTTTGATGGGGTGCAGTGTTATTGTGCAAGTATGTGCAAACTGGTGTAGGTATCAAAGGGGGTGCAGGGTCAAAGGTATGGGTAATTGGCCATTCATGCGTTCTGGGAGTGGCACGATGGGCGGAAAGCAGGAAATGGAGGCATGGGTTTCCCGCCACTGAGATAATTTGGTTGGGGTTCCTAGGCATGCACTGGAACAAGCTTGCTAAGAAGCTGCGGCACAGACTAAGGGGGGGTCTCCCCTCCCAACTTTCTGGTCATACACCAGGGAGGCTATAAATGGGCAGTTGGGTGCAGTGTTATCGTGTAAATTAGGTGCAAGCTTGAGTAGTTGTATAGGATGGTGTGCAGTGCTCTTTAAGGATGTTAGCAACCTGGCATTTCGTTATTTCGCCAGGATCAAGGGCCTGGGTGAATGGCCTTCCGTGCGACTTGAGAGTCGCGCGAGGGGCGGAATTCGAGAATTGGAGGCATGGGTTTTCCCCCACTAAGTTAATTTGGGGGGTCCCAGGCATGCGCTGGGACAACTTGCTGAAGAAGCTGCGCACGGACTAGGGGGTTGCCTCCACGTCAACAGGGTGTTTGGTAGAGGTTCAGGGACCACCTGGCTGGGTGCGCAAGGACTAGTCGACCTGTCCAGAGTGGGCATGGACTTGTTTTGTGGGGCCTGGGCGAGGCAATGATCAGACTCTCTTGGGGAAGAGGGATCTGTTGCAAGAATTGAAGTCCTCCATGTGTAAGTTATGCAACCATTGGGGGCATGTGAGTTATGGTGGTCAGAGATAACCCCTCGTTTAGTGTGGGGAGGAGCCCGGTCAGGGGAGGCCGGGGAAACCTCGCGCAGGAGAGTTAACGGTGCCAGGCGTAAATTCACTAACTGTGTGGGTTTGGCTTTATCAGGCATGGTTTGCTTGCCAAGTCCACAGGGTGTTTTGAAGAAGATGGGGTTTCACCTGTCTAGAGTGGACATGGACGTGTTTTGCTAGACCTGGGAGAGGCCCGGGAATCAGCAGGATGTAGGTAAGATGCCTACCTTGGTGGGGGGCCCTGGTTGTGACGGTGGCCACACCCAGAGCTGTGGTGGAGTTACAGGGCGATCCAGAGGCTGTAAGGTACAGAGGGGTACCCTCTGCAGGAGCACAACAAGGGTGCAAAGGCCAAATATCCCCAGGGACGTCCTCGCGTTGTACCCTGGAGGAGCGACGGCGCCCCGTTAGTCCTACGGGCGGTTGTGGACCTGAGCAACCGGGGGTTGCCTGGAACGCTCCGCCCCTTTGGGGCGTGAGTAAGGGGGTGGACTGGCGGTCCACCGGTGGGAGGGGGTAGCCCTTCCCCCAAAATTGGTAAGCACTGATTGGCGATGGCCACGGTGTAATTTGGCTCATCAGGCGGGCAGGCGGCGGAGGGGTTGCCTGCCCTTGGATCGCCCGTAAGATAACCCACTATGTTGGCATATTTGTTATGCAAATAAACCTGCAGCAATTTTCTCCACAAAAAAGGTGTTGTGTGGTTTATTTCCAAATAATATTGCTGTATGTGGGCTGGGGAGTGTTGCTGATATTGGCACTATGTGGGCTGCCCATGGTCCACGAATGGGACCCTCCTAAGAGGGCGGCCGCCTTAGTGCCACATGAGGGCACACGAGACAGGCTACTGTGTTGGACCCCCCCTTGAGGGGTCCGCGCGCAGCGTCACTTCCGGTAGGGGGTGGGCGGGGATGAGGTATAAAGGCCTCTCCCCACCCACCTGGCGGCCTCTTTGCCGCTGCCCTCGACGCCGTTTCCCTCCCTACCGCTTACCCGGCGTAAGTGCAAGAGTGGGGGGGGAGAAGTGTTCTAACTTGTTATTTTGTGTTGCAGGCGGAGTTACAGGGCGATCCAGAGGCTGTAAGGTACAGACGGGTACCCTCTGCAGGAGCACAACAAGGGTGCAAAGGCCAAATATCCCCAGGGACGTCCTCGCGTTGTACCCTGGAGGAGCGACGGCGCCCCGTTAATCCTACGGGCGGTTGTGGACCTGAGCAACCGGGGGTTGCCTGGAACGCTCCGCCCCTTCGGGGGCGTGAGTAAGGGGGTGGACTGGCGGTCCACCGGTGGGAGGGGGTAGCCCCTCCCCCAAAATTGGTAAGCACCGATTGGCGACGGTCACGGTGTAATTTGGCTCATCAGGCGGGCAGGCGGCGGAGGGGTTGCCTGCCCTTGGATCGCCCGTAAGATAACCCACCATGTTGGCATATTTGTTATGCAAATAAACCTGCAGCAATTTTCTCCACAAACAAGGTGTTGTGTGGTTTATTTCCAAATAATATTGCTGTATGTGGGCTGGGGAGTGTTGCTGATATTGGCACTATGCACATACACCCTGTTGCCCATCACACTCATAAACAATTAACTGCTGACTTTCTGAAATGATCACAAATGGGATAGCCTCTTCTTTGACAGTAGAACACACAATTTTGGCGCACATGAGAAACATTTGTTTACAAGCAGCCTCCCGGTTCGCAGTAATTGCTTGCATTAGCATTGTCCTTGAGCACATACTGAATTACAGCTAGAAGCCATCACAAATTATATGCAAAGCACTACATAAAGTTGACAGGAGCTTCTAACGGCTGTCCATAACCCCCAACAGGTGTAGATTTCTGAGTGTGATCGACGTACTTAAGATGACGTTTTGCACAGTCGTTTATGTCACCAAACTGAAAAGTAAAAAACATAAGAGGATGGTTCATAATACAGGCCTGATGCATTTGTTCTTGTCCACAGGAAGACTCTTTCCCTTGAATTAACTGCACTTAAACAAAGTATGTATCAAGCAAGACCACTGTACGGTTTGTAGAGAGCCGAGCATTGGAAGGTGGCATGTTGGTTTGAATGCTTAAATCTGAAGGGATACCCTGCGCTATGTTAACCCTGGCTTGACGTTTAGTACCTTGGCACGACCTTTATCCATGCAGTAAAAGACTTTTGGGGACCAAGGGTGGGGCAAGAGTTCATTTTTGAATTGTCATGGACAGTTTATTGGTGTGTGATGTGACTTCCACTACCCTAACATCTTGCAATTCTTTATTTTAAAAAGGTAATTGTAGATGCACAGCACATAAAAAAATTCACAGTTACAAACAACTGGAGATGCAGTAAACACCGCTAAACTGTTTTTAGGTTTCAGTAACCTATAGTGCACAACTGCTCACCAAGCTACAACTTACAACAAAAAAACTGCTTTTTATTAATCACATAGGCGAAACCTATTGCATTTACCAACGCTTGTTAGTTTATTTGATTCTACATTTCGGTCAATGTAGCGTTTTGAGGCCTGAGTGCTCCCCATGCACAACTCCTATGGTCTTTCACAACTATTTGCTGCCACGAAGTGGTTATAGCTTCTCTCAAATGATCCTCAATTGTGTAATTTGAGAGAAGCTGCCTCAAAGAAGGATATATTATTTTAACTTTCCACACTACCAAATGGAATATGTAGAATACTATGGATTGATTGCTTGTAAATATAAATGTGTTTCTTTTGTACAAACTTTTTAGAGACTTTATCAGTGTTTTCATTGTCTGTGAGGGAGTAATTTTCACTTATCTGAGTTTATAATGGATTTGCACTTTGTAATTTAAGAATATTAAGTTCACTTTATGCTGTTGTGTCACTATAGTTATGTCTTATGTGTTTTTCAACAGCCCTGAAGAAGTCCCCTGAGTTATGGACGAAGCGCGTAGACTGTACCTTTTAACATATGTTATGTGAAGAGGATTTTCGAACAAAATAAAACAAAGAAAAGAAGATTCAGACTCAATATACGAAATAATTTTCTTGGTGTTTTTTCAACTCAAGAAGTGTATGATTGTTCTCTTATAGTGTGTTCTGGGTGATAAGAGACATTAGTGTTCTACGGAACTGTTACTCGTAAAAACTCTGTGCTCCTCTATTTTTTGTTTTTTGAATTTTATGTGTTCGGGTTTTTCTGAACAGTTGACCTGAAGAGTGAGCATAGATTAATACTCAAAGGAACAACAGTGTGCGGTGATCACATACCACAACCGTTTTTTCTATTAACATACTTCTCCGCAGGCCTCCGAGTTCAGGCCGGGCCTCGCTGATCACTCAGTGCGCCTGCAGTTCCCCCGGGGGCAGCTGACCAACACATCTCACAGCGGGGTTTCGTCATATATGAAGACCATCCCTCCTTTCTCTCTGACGGGGATGCCCTACTCACCAGGTAAGAAGTAGATCGCAATGGGTCGCCGAAGCGCCCCCTCGCGCTCCCCAGCCTCACCGCTGGACCCAGGTCAGCACTCCAAACTCGGACCAAGAAGCAACGGTCACCAGTGCCCACCGCAGGTCCCACGGGCAGGTCAGCAACCAAGTCACAGTTTCTTCCGCTCGAGGGCCAGGACCGCCAAACCAAGCCACAGGATCCAATGCACGGGACGTCCTAGGCCGACCCCATTCAGCCCCAGCTCGCGGCGGCAATCTCCAGGGCCAGAAACAGCACCCCCAACATGCTGCAGTGTCAGGGCATCAGCCGGGGTGGTCTGACTGCTGCAGATGGGCGATGGACGGCAGGATAGTGGACAGATTTACGGGGTAGTCAGCGAAGCCTTGCTAGAGTGCATCCGCCATCTTGGCCCCTAAACCTTAACTGAATTTTTAAAGTCACTGTCCAGAATTTGCCACCATTGTAGGTGGTCACCCTTGCACATCCTGAACTGAACTATTTCAAGTTAATTTAAAATGTCTTGATCGTGGAAAAGGAGGAAGTGTAACGAAAAGAAATTGCTCAAGTTTACACAGTTTGTTCAAACTTGGATGCCGAGATTGAAACCAAATTGTTAAGAGCCTCCAGTACCTAACTGAACAGGTCATTCACAGCAGCGGTTTCTTCTTGAGGGCAGGGGAGCGTCGCTCCCCCTGCCCGCTGCTGTAAATGTGAACAATAAAATGGCAATGAAATGATTTCATTGCCATTTTATTTTTCACGACACACGCTGCAGCCGTCATTCAGCCTGCCTCGGAAGGGAGCTGGAGAAAAGGGTGTGTGTCATGTCCGTTGCTGATGATTGGCAGCAAGGAGGACTAGACGAAGGCTGGCCAGACACTGCAAAGTACGCATGTCAGTTTGTCAGGCTGTCTTGTGACGGCCAGCCTGACATGCGCACTTTGCAGGTCTCCACCAAGCTATCTTAGACAGCTTGGTGGAGACCAAGCACAGGCCTCCACGGCCTGATGGAGTGTCTAGCCAACCCGCTCCATCCAATCCTGGCGCTGCTCTCATGAGCATCGTCAGGATTGCTTAGGGAATTTTGCACTTTGAATCGTGCTCGGAGCTGGACAGGACACGGAGGACACAGCCTAGGTAAGTAAATTTTTTAAAAATCTTATTGTAATGTATGCCAGTGTGGTTTTTCTTTGCATGCTTGTTTTATTGTCAGTTTTGGGAAGCGGAGGGGCACTTCACTCGCTCCACCGCTTTCATGTTACCAGTCGCCACTGGTCATTCATAACATTGGGTAAAACTTGGCAGCTATGCGCCTTAACTTAGCACTCTCCTGAATTAATTTGTGTAAATAAATTACACTAACTATCTGGTAGTAAAGAGAACACGCAAGACATTTTAGATGTTTTGACTTAAAGAAAGTGTTTTGCAGTGTGCCCTCAGGGCAGCAGTGGGCGTGGAAACTGGAATGTTTACATTTCCTATTCTAAATCCAGTCGTAGAATATTTGGGAAAAGAGCAACTTTCCCCCAGCTATTTGAGGAGGTTTATTTACTATTCTTACTACAGTCATGGAACATTTTGGGGAAAGTTATAAATTCCCCAAGTATTTTTAAGTAGGGCTAAAAAGTTATAATTTTGAATTGGAGAAATTGCTTTCCTTAGGGCGCAGATCACGGCCAAAAACTAGGAATACAGTCTCCTACCCACTTCATTCGTAATAGCGTGCTCTGTCAGAAGTGAGTTTCCTCAACAACACACTACGATCGCGTAATTACTTCCACGTTTCGTGTGTCGCTCCTGATACCGAGTATTCATCTTTTTAAAAAATTTACTTACCTAGGCTGTGTCCTCCGTGTCCTGTCCAGCTCCGAGCACTATTCATTTGTCAAACATGTAGTCATATTTATTGACTTTCTTGTGTATTCACCTAAGCCATAGAAACCTGGATCGTGACAACGTAGTACAATCTTAACCAGGTTTGGTAAATTAAAATATCGCAATGCGCTTTAAAAATTAGTTTACATTAAAATTTAAAAACGTATTTTACAATAATATCGTTCTATTTATAATTTGGCGAAAAATAAAAAACACTGATTTGATGCTATATATTCAATTATTTTCTACTTCCACCACGAAAATGTTGCCGTTCCAATATGGCTTCTTCCTGCAAGTAATTGTAGGGAAGTATGCTTTGTAGCCTCTAGTTGTAGTCCATTTTCGCTGTTTATTGATCAGCCAACGAACTGTTGTATTACACCTGTAGCAGTGAGACTGTTTATCCTCCTCTGCGCTCGGTGGTACGCAGCTGTGGTATGACGGCGGCGCCTTGAAGCGAGAGAGAAAAAATGTCGGAAGCAGAGTGAGTGTACATTTGATGGGCGCTGCTTCTGTCTTAAAAGTGACAGCGGCAGGGAGGAGGGATTGTCCCAGCGAGGCATGCTGCAGAGCACGGGTGAAATGTAAAGGCTTGGGACGAGAGGGGCTGCAGCGCTGTCCTGACACCTCCAGTGATAAAATAAAAACATGATACCTTAACGAACACTTGTAAAATAGCCAGCATCATCAGGTACCATTATAATCCCAGTTCATGTCCGATCCCCACCTCTCGCTCTTTTGTAGTCTTTAAAGAGATAGGAGTGAGAAATCTTTTAAGGGTGATTTATTTTATTTTATACATTTTGTAAGTATGTTCAAAACAAGAGTTCTAAGAGGCTGCCAGAATGTCGGTAGTTGTGTTTCGAATGTAATGCTATGTTGCTACCAAGTACCTCCATTGGTGCTTCTGCTCTTCAGGCAGTGTCGGTTCACAACAACTAGCACGTTTCATTCTCCGACTGTTTTGGATTTAAGATTACTGGCAACGCCAAAACAGTTTTCCGCCCTTAAATCGTTAAATTGAGTACCATTACGTTGTTTACTATTACGTTGGGTAAATCACAGTAACGTGGTCCTATGATATCAAAATTTAAAAGCGTTGCCATTAAAATACTTACTGATCCAGCGCAACCCCTAATTTATGATCCAGGGACCAAAAATATTTCTTCACACATAAACCACTTACCAAACAACGGGGCCCATCACACATTCCCCATAAATGATCCCTGAAGACGGACGCTGGATTTAGGGGGGTTAATTTGTCAGTTTATGTACTATATTATACTTCACGTTGATGATAATATATATTCCTAACTATTCTTATTTTCAACTGTCCTCTTTTGGTCGATGGACCATTAGTTGACGAGTTGATGGTGACTATGATTAACTAATCAGTTTAATACTTTAACTAATTAACCACAGAGTCGTTTATTCGGTTAATAATTTTATCTTATTGAAATTTTAAATGCTCATAATTCAGATTATCAGTGCACACACAAGATCACATATAAGAGAACAAATTATCAAGCAATGTAATCAAAATGAATCATTTGCATCGACATCAAAGCGTAAGTAGGGAGTGGGGAAAAGAAGGTACAGCATAATACTTTGCAGAAATATATTGCAAAATTAAAGCATTTAAGGAGGGTGATACCCACCAAAGAATCAGGAAAACCACTTCCTTGGCCGAGGTTGTGGCAAGGGGTCCCCAGAGCTAGGCTCAGAGGACAAAGTTAACAGGACAGAATGCAGCTAAGTCTTGCAATAAACTAACAGACAAAAGATAATCTCTCAAGTCTATCTACTTTTGATCTAGTCCTCCTCGGACGCAGTCTCCTCCCAAGCACTCCCGCAACGTTCTCGTACCTAAAGTGCTCTCTGACTCTGTGCAGATCTGCTCTCTCTGTCTTGGTGTGCTTCCCTCTCGATGTTCTAGATGTTCTCTGCGTTCTCTATCTCGATGCTCTGCTCTCGATACTCTCTCCCTCGATGTTCTGACACACACCTAATTGGGATATCAATTATACCCTGATGCCTAGCTCACTATCTTACAATGTTGCAGTGTCAGTAGAAACTCGGCCTGTGATTGGTGGTCACGAATCATGTTAGGGTCTCCTCATCCCGTTCTCCCCGCAAATCCATCCCATACCGGTTCTAACAAAGAAGTATTAAGGATAAATAAATTTGTATACTACTAATATCAATAGTTATACATTTTGCAACATTTTCATATTGTGACATCCGCTTCACATTTAAATTGCACGTAGTGATGGCAGTTCCCACTGTCGCGTTTTGGCACATAAACAATAGGACACAGGTCAACATGGCCTTCACACGGATTACATCAGCTGGTGCACTCTGCAGTTCGTGAGCAGGCAAAACATTTCGGCGCATGCGTCCTCCGTACAGACTAAGACAACCACATGCTGGTTCGGACAAGAGGCCATTTTCATGCAGGCCCAATCTCGTACTAAAGTAAATAAACACAAAAGAATATTAATTCATGAAATAAAACCCATAATGGTTACCTCCCACCATACTAATACCCTGTCTTAATTAATTCCTAGGAAAAGCTATTAATTTAAAGCAACCTTTTCGTTATTTGTGCACAACATGCAAAATGTGCAATGTACAACATAGCATAAACATGCATTAGTACGATTTTTCAAAGCGCAAACAGTTAATACGTGCTCATGCCATCATGGTTTAGTATATTAAATAAAATGCGTTTGCCCCATGTGTGACTGTATGCATTCAGGGTTGGTTAGTTCATGCGGTCAATACATTATTATGGAGTTGCTTAATTTCATGAGGATGTAATTTGCAAACCTCACTCCATCAATCCCCCCTTTGATGGTTTACCATCATAAAATCCCTAAACATACGGTTTACCAAGCTATATAGCTGTTATTTTGTCTTCTGGCCCTTGCTCCTTACATTTTACGTACAATTTTTCATTAAAATCCTCCAATTCTATCTCATCTATCTCTCTTTTCCTTTCTTTCCGTTCCTTACTTAATTTCTTTTCTTTCTTCTCTTTGCGTCTTTTCTTAACACAAACATAAGCCATTCTCATTGTGAATATCATAACAGCTACAGAAACTATTGGTACTATTATTTTTCCTACTAAGGAACTACCTATAAAAGAAAACCAATGGCTTATAGCAGAGAAACTTTTACTTAGTCTCTCCCAGACACCGTCAACCTCTATTGTGTTACTTCCTTATGCAACTCTGTGATATTCTGAATGTATCCTTTCAGATTCTTACTCTTATCTGGAATGTAAGTGCAACAATGTTGAGCCTTCAGCATTCCGCAGACTCCACCCTCTTTTGCCAGTAATATATCAAGGGCAAGTCGATTCTGCATAACCATAGATCTCATAGCAATCATTTCAGTGTCAATCATCAGGAATCCTCCAGCAGTATCCGTTGATAAACGATCAACTACTGTGGACAAATGTCTAATTTTATATGCATTCAGTGTAACTCCAACTCCAGGTATCATTGCTCCATATATGTCACCTACAATTTCTGAAAAACGTTCTCTTTTTACACGTGTTAGTCCTTGTTTTACTTCATGGATTCCATTTGTACTTTTGTCTACATGGTAGACTTTTGGAAAGACAATCCCAAGATAACAAGTTCCATACCAGTGATCTGGTAGCCGATAATAGGCTTTCCTCCCACAGACATAATATATACCTGGCAGGACAGGGTCAGTTCCTCCCTTTAATCCCCAACTACCAATAATTTTATAGGTATCTTCACATTCACTGGAACCAATGAAGTAATTGTTGTAGTTAGTCCTTTCCCTAAGTAAGCATAATTTTCCCTTTTGAGACCAATCCAGGGCCATTGCAGCATAAGTCTCGCCTTTGTCATAGTTGCCTTCTCTAAAAACCCAAGGTGGTGTCTGTAATTTTTCTTCAACAGCTTTTCTCTGAAACTTAACCCTTCTCTCTTCCACCATTTCCAAAAATATCTTCTCTTCCTTCTTCAATCTACATGTTAAATTATTTTTATTGGCGTATTCTATATCTAAAGGCTTTGTTGTCAGGAAAAAATCTCCCATGACATGTGCAAGTGCTATCTTATTTAACTCGGGTATTACAGGGACTCTAGAAAAGATTGTATCTACATTGGAATAATAGTATTCTAGTTTACCTGTTCTATACAACAAACTTGATAAGACACTACAAGTTACACCATAGGTCAAAGGAAGGTGATGGTAGGTTACACCTTCTGAAACAGACAATGGTAACTGTATACACACATAACAGTCACTCACATCCATTGTTTCCACATACTCATAGAGTAACTTAGTGAAAACATTCAGGGAAAAATTAGTAACTGATCTATCATAATGTAAACTACTAGCATCTATTTGATTCAGGTGAGTAATAGGAGTTTGCTTAATGTCAGTGTCTACCTTTGGACTTGTCAAATTGTTAGGATGAGGTGTATCTTCTTTTATCAAATGTAAAGGTATTACTATTGTTAAGATCACCCAAAACACTATCAGTATACAAAATAGACAAAAAACAAGCTTTATAACATCTACGCATAAAACTACATCTGGGTCTTGTTACTTGCATATCTGCCATAGTAATACTAATCTTAATTAAAGTTCTAATGAATTTTCTAAAAAATCTATTTAAAATATTTCAATTAAAAAAAAAAAATAAAAAAAAAAAATGTAGTGTGATCCCACACTTCAAAAGCTTTCTTCTTTACCCCTTCTTTTATTTTAACTAATCCAATTTTTTCAGGACGTCTTCTGGATCTTCAGAAATTTCTTCAGTCAACAATATGGCACCTTTGTCTGCTTACAGTCTCTTAAGGTGGATTTAGATCACTTTTTCCCTCTTGCTCGTTGTCAGTGCTGTTTCTTTCTTTGTTTAAATCTTCTTCTTCAATCTCTTCCAACACTATGTAGATCCAGTCAGGTGACTTGAACTTCTTGTTTGGTTTTCTCACTCTCCTTGGTCGCAGCACTGATTCGTCATCCGACTCTCCCTGTTCTATCTGACTTGAAACTTCATTTATTCGTTCTGGCCTATTCTCGGGTCTTCCTTTCACCACCCTGTATTTCAGTCTTTTAACTCCGCTTGGCCAATGGTCGTCTTTCTTTGCCCTCTTTGGTTGAGCTTCTTCCTCTTCTCAATTCATACCTTCGTTTCTTTGCACCTACTTTGAGTTTGCTTTCTTCTTTTTCTTTTTCTTCTTCTGTATTTCTTTCACCTATCTCCTTTCTATACTTTCCCTCTTCATCTAAGAATTGTCTTTCTTCCTGTTCAGCAGCAGTTTTCCTCAGTCCCAGTAACTGGTGCCCACCTTACTTGACTTGTGCTAAGCAATTCATCATCAAACAGCTCCTCAGAGTCTTTTTGTTCATGCTCACCAGTTTCAGAGTTTATTGCTTTAGCTTCACCAATCTCTTGTACTTCGGCTTCTGATTCCGAGCTCGGACCAGAGATCTCCAGATGCCGCTCTACTCGGTTTTCAAGTGGACTTGGGACTTGCTGAGTATGACTGGCATGGATCCAATTGGGTAAACCAGCACACTTTACTGCTGTAGTCGTCACCAATATGACCTGATATGGTCTTTCCCAGCGGGGCTCTAGGCAAGTTTTTCTTCTATGCCTTTTCACGTGAACCCACTCACCATGGCTCAGGTCATGGGCTTGAGTCTGCTAGGTGGTGCTCGCCTCTGCTCCAACCTGATGAAACCCAGAACGTACCACATCAGCCAATCCTTTGCAATAGTCAAGGACGAGATCATCAGATATATTTATCAATTTGTTGGCAGATATAAATGCTTGTCTCATTGCTCTTCCCATCAAGATCTCATGTGGACTCAATCCTGTCTTTTTGTCAGGAATGCTTCTGAGACTCATCAAAACTAGGGGTAAAGCGTCTGGCCAATTCAGTGCTGTGGATTTACACACCTTGCCCAACCTGTTCTTGATTGTGCCATTTATCTGCTCTACTATTCCAGAAGCCTCTGGACGATAGGCACAATGAAGCTTTGGTTGAATGCTCAATGCCTCACAAATCAGTTTGATTGTTTCACTAGTAAAGTGTGTTCCTCTATCTGTTTCCATAGTGACTGGAAAACCATATCTAGGAATGTATTCCCTCAACAGAAGTTTTGCTACTGTCAAACTATCATTCCTCCTTGTGGGATAGGCTTCCACCCAACGGGAAAACAAACACGCAATCACTAACACATACTTGAGCTTATTACATGGGGGCAACTCGATAAAATAGAGTTGTAATCTGGTAAAAGGACCTCCTGCTCTCCCAATTGTTCCCAGACTAACTATTGTTTTCCTTCCTTGGTTTTACTGTTGACCCGTCAGGCATCTTTGGCAGAGACTTTCTGCAATAGTCCTGAACTTGGTATTAAACCACGTTTGTTTGAATGATCTGACCATAGCATCTCGGCCGATGTGTGCCATCCCATGATACATCCTTGCCATATGAGAAAGTAAACTATCTGACATGACTGGTCTCCCATCAATGTACACCCATGCATCATCATCTGCTCGTCTCCCACATCCTGCTTTTTCCCATTCCTGTTTCTCCTCTTCACCTGCCTCTTCCTGCAACTGTCTCACTTCATCCCATGTTTCAATGGTGTTAGTAAACATAAGTTGACAAACTGTATTTTCTTTTGTTTTTCCCCGATTTATGGAAGTCCGAGTCTTTGCTCAATATTGTGCTACTTGGTCAACAAATCTGTTGCCTTGAGTCACATAATCATCTCCTGACTTATGTGCGGCACATTTGACCACTGCAATTCGTTTTGGCAATTGTAATGCTTCAAGCAATTCTTTTACAAACTGACTATTCCTGATGGGGGACCCCGAAGAGGTCAGAAATCCCCTCTGCATCCATAGTTCTCCAAAGTCGTGCACAATGCCAAAGCCATATTGGCTATCAGTAATTATAGTCACCTTCTGACTTTTTCCCAATTTACAGGCTTGAATTAGAGCCACCAATTCGGCGACTTGTGCAGACTTTACCCCTTTTAGACAGGATGCTTCCAGGATTTCCGCTACAGTACAGACGGCATAGGCAGAACTCAACACACCCGTTTCAGTTCGTAAACATGAACCATCAACAAACATCACACAATCAGTTTCTTCAAGAGGAACATCCTTAATATCAGGACGGGGCTTGGTGCAAAAGCAGTCACATTCAAACAATCATGTTCCGCTTCATCCCTCACTTCTTCATCCCAAGCATCTTGCAATAAAGTGGAAGGATTCACAGTTGTACATCTCACTATTGTCACATTTTCTGCACCCAGAATCACTCTCTCATACCTAGTCAGCCGACTATAGGTGAGGTGCTGAGTCCGTGTTCTTGTTAAAAGGATCTCAACTGAATGTGGCACATACACTCTCACAGGATGACCCATTATGATCCCTTCACTCTGTTCCAGACTCACACATGTAGCATCTACTGCTTTCAAACATCCAGGTAACGCGGCAGCTACTGAATCTAAAGTAGCAGAAAAATATGCCACAGGTCGTCTCGCCATTCTATGTCTCTGAGTTAAAACTGCAAGTGCACCCCCATCTCTTTCGCTGCCAAATAATGAAAAATCTTTTGAATAATCAGGCATCCCCAATGCCGGTGCCTGATACAGACTGTCTTTCAATTTAACAAAAGCTTCCATGCTCTCTTCATCCAATTTAATTGGGTCTTTCACATCATTCCTTGTAAGCCTCTGTAGAGGTTTTGCCATTAGTGAAAAACCACTGATTCACTGTCTACAATATCCAACCACTCCCAAGAACGTTCGCACTTCTCTTTGAGTTGTCGGTGGTTTCATGTCTTTGATCACACGAATACGCTCTGATGTTACCCTTCTGACTCCCTTCTCAATTTTGTGACCTAAGTATTGGACTTCTCGCTGACAGAATTGTAATTTTGCAGGGGACACTTTATGTCCACCTCCTGCCAAATGATTCAGTAAAGCAATTGTGTCTGCAATACAGGCTTCTTGAGTCTTTGATGCCACCAGTAGGTCATCAATATACTGAACTAGAACTGACCCTCCAGACATTTTCAAATCTTCTAGACACTTTTTCAAAATCTAGTTAAAAATTGAAGGACTCTCAGTATACCCTTGAGGAACTCGGCACCATGCCAAAACACGATCTCCAAACCGGAAAGCAAATAAATACTAGCTATCCGGATGCAAGGGAATCAAAAAGAATGCATGACACAAATCAATCACTGTATACCATTCCGCATCATGTGGAATTTGATAGAGAATCACTGCTGGGTTTGGCACAACTGGGCAACAAGGCACAACAATTTTATTCACCTTTCTCAAATCTTACACTATTCTATAGGTTCCGTTTGGCTTTTTCAATCCCATAATAGGTGAATTACAAGGACTGCTCATTATTTCTTTTAAAATTCCTTGTTCAATCATTTGATCAATTACAGGAGCTATTCCTGCTATTACTTTTGGCTTCATTTTATACTGTGGTGTATTTGGATAGCTAACACCGTCTTTCACTGTAATTTTAATCAGGTCTACTTTTTTCATTAACCCAATCTCTTGTCCTGTGAAATCCCACAAATCTGAGTTCACTACCTTCATCAATTCTTCAGGCACACTTTTATCTGTAAGAAGCGAGAATAACTTGTTCACTTCTGTTCCTTACTTTGCTAGCACCATTTTAAAAGCGACATCCTCATCAGGTGTCTGGAATGCAATACCATCCGGTGTACAGTAAATAGTGCAGTTCATCTTGCACAACAAATCTCTCCCTAACAAATTTACCGGACTTGAGTCACACACTACGAACCGATGCATGTCTTTAAATGGACCAATATGCACTTCAATTGGTTTAGTAACTGGAGTATTAATCTGTTTATTTGAGACTCCTACTACTTGGATAGTTTCTCCCGAGAGGGGTAGGTTTGGAATTTCTGCTGCTCTCGCAGTAGAACGGGTAGCACCAGTGAACACAAGAAAGGTGATATCATTACCTTCCACTTTTCTGTCAACAAATGGACCTAACTGATCTACCTCTAGAGTGGCGGCAAGCACGCACTCTTCCTCCCCCTCAGGCAGCGTCATTGATTCGACTCAACATCCCTTCCATCACATTGCATCCAAAATTGGGGAATCACATTTGTGTTAGTATTTTTACCAACCTGGTCTCCTCCGTGGAACCCTGTATCCGCACTGTATCTTTGAGCATTTACATTGTGTGGCAAAAGTGGTTGCGGGACCTGATACTGGGTAGTAACTACCTGCTGCTGCGCTGGCTGTTGCACACCTACCTCATTCTGCACCTTTGGGGTTAAAACTTGTTTTCCTCCATTAGTCCTCTGCACTGATCTACACTCATTCTTCCAGTGTCCATACTTTCCGCACGCATGACAAGAAAATTTCTTTTTCGCCTCTTCCCTGCTCATTTGTCCCCTACCTCTACTGGGTCTTTGAGCATTCTGACTAACTCCTCCCATTTGGACTGTGGGCTGAGAATTCAACTGTGCTTCCTGCTGCTCTGCTACTTTTACTTGCGCCCACATCATTTTCTCTTTTAATTTGCGATGGCGAGACTCAATGTCATCGCTGCAATGTTTTGCATACCTTAAGATCTCATCAATTGTTTTGGCCTGCCAACACAACATGTTTTGCTGTATCATCTGACTAATCTCGGGTCTCAATCCGTACACAAATCTATACACAAAATGACCCATATCCTTGTCTCCAATATTCTCAAAACCATTATACTGCTTAAAAACCTGTAACAATCTCTCATAATACGCATGCACAGACTCTTTCGGCTCTTGGGTGGTTCTATCTATTTTTACCCAATCAGTTTCCTTAGGGGAATTTTTACTTTTCAAAAAAAATAATCACCTGATTGTACTTTTTCATCACCTCATCAGAAGGTGCTCCTGTGTTAGGATCTCTGGGATATTCCTCTTTTGGCCAATCTACTGTAATCTTACATTCAGTCCATAAATCTGCAGGGACAACAATTTCAAATAATCCATCTAGATCTTTCAGCAACACTTTCGAGACTTTCACAAACCTTTCAACTTGTTTGTACCATTCCACTGGCTTTTCTCTCAACCTGGGAAACTCATTTGTAAAAGACAATATATCCTGTCTAGACCACGGAACATGCACATAACCTCCTCCTGGAACTTCTCTCATGGGACATTCAAGAGTTACATTTTCTGCTTCTCTTACTGGACATAAATATATTTCTTTTACAGCTGTTTCTTCTTTCTTCCTCATCCATCTACCCTTCCATCTCTCCACGTCTCCCCATTTTCTCAACACAACCATTAACTCTTTTATCTGCAATCGTCTACCATATGTATTCATATTTTCTATATCCTTTCAGTAAAATCCACTCTATATGTCTTCTGCAACACTTTTGATCTTCCCATGTCTACTCCTAATTCATCTGCAGCTTCTACTAACCTCTCATGTAGATTTCTCGTTTTCCAAGTAATACTCATACACAGATACATCAGTTCATCATCCTCATAGGTCTTTAGCCTATCTGGACTTAAGGTCCCAAGGATCATTTCTTCCAGATCTACTCTCAATTTACACACATCTATAGGTTGTGGCTGTGTTTTTCTCCTTTGTAACCCTTTCACCCAATCATCTAACTCTTCAGTTGTTGGACCTATTGGACACACGTTAGATGGCATTTTTACTAACAATCCTGATATTAATCTAAATAAGATAGTGGCCCTGCCGTGGACAGATCATAAGGCTGTTCACTTTAACATTAAAGTTACTCACCCATATCATCATACACAGACTAAGCCATCCAAGGTACAAATTAGGCGCTGGAATAAAGTAAAAGGCAGCGACCTAGAGGCGGCCCTTGACCACTTCCCTGCCCCGTTAGATAAGGACAATAATGAAGCAGCCATGCAGTTCAACGGCTGGCTACTGGTAGCAGCTGAGTGTGTTGCACCTAAAAAATTGATGACGGTAAAGAGAGCTAAGATACCGTCACCTTGGTACACCCCAGAGCTTAAGTGCCTAAAAGTAAATTGTAGAAGAGCTGAGCGCCTCTGGAGACAAGATTATAGTAATCAAATGAAATTATTGTATAATCTTGCTATCCAAAAATATAAAGAAGCAATTACTGTCGCAAAAAAGTATTTTTTCACAATGAAAATAAAGGTGGCAGGAAACTCTACCAAGGAACTTTTTAAATCCGTTAATCTGCTGGTTAAATCGCAACAAGAAAATGCGTTTAAACCTGATCAAGCTATGTGTAACAAACTTGCCCTATTTTTCCAGGATAAGGTGCAAGGAATCTATAATGGCCTCCTGAGCTCTTCGGGGTCTCAGGATGAAAAAGAGCAACCAATATGTCCAAACCAGTGTAGATTATCCTGTTTCCAGACAGTCTCAAATGATGAAGTACAAAAACTTCTTCTCTCAATAAAATCTGGCTCACCTACAGATCCTTGTCCCCCTACTATTATGCATTTGGCTGCCCAGACAATTTGTAATAATCTTACACCTCTTATTAACCAAGTTCTGGAATCAGGCTACTATCCAGAAACTTGGAAAAAAGTATCTATTAGACCTCTTTAAAAAAAAAAAAACCTGGACCCAACCGAACTAAAAAATTATCGTCCCATTGCAGGTCTACCAATAGTGGCAAAAATTCTGGAAAAATCACTAAACATAGCGCTGACTGACTATTTAGATACAAATAATCTATTGGATACAACACAGCATGGCTTTCGGTCATGCCATTCCACTGAATCAGCCCTGATCACTGCAACTGAGGAGATCCGCAGGGTGGTGGATGGGCGGGGGGAGGGCGGTCCTCGTGCTCCTGGATCTATCGGCCGCTTTCGACACTGTGAATCATGCGGTGTTAGTTCAGCGGCTGAGGGATGTGGGGGTGGAGGCTTCCGCCCTGGCCCTCTTATCCTCCTTCCTGGAGGCAAGGGAGCAGAGGCTGTTTTGGGATGGACTGCAATCTGATAGTTTCCAACTTCCATGCGGTGTCCCGCAGAGATCAGCCCTATCCCCGACAATGTTCAACATCTATGTCACCCCGTTGGCTAGACTTATCAGGAGGCATGGTTTTGCCCTGGTCTCTTATGCTGATGATTCTCAACTTATCATCTCTATTACTAATCAGCCTGAGAATACAGCTACCAGGTTTCATGTTTGTCTCACCGAGATCATGACCTGGATGAACCATAGCTTCCTGAAAATTAACACTGACAAGACGGAGGTGATGGAGTTTGGTCCGGGCCCCCCCTTATGGAACAAGTCCTGGTGGCCAACCGAGGCTGGTGAATGCCCATGCCCTGACCCCAAGGTCAAGAACCTTGGGGTCATCTTTGATGATCAATTGAATTTCTCTGCCCAGGTAAATAGCCTCACTTCCTCCTGTTTTTTTCTATTAAAAACTTTGAGGAAAATCTTTCCATTCATTTCACAAGAGCTGCAAAAGACGGTGATGGTAGCACTTTTCTTGTCTAAGTTGGACTATTGCAATGCCCTATTCTTGGGCATTGACAAGTCCCAGATGAGAAAATTACAATCCCTACAGAATGCTGCAGCAAGACTACTTCTGGGTATTCCCAGAGGACAGTCAACTACAGCAGGAATCAAATCACTACATTGGCTTCCTGTTCAGCAGCGGGTGGAATTTAAGTCTTTGTGCCTTGTGCATAAGGCACTATACGGTGGTGGTGCCGAGGACATTAAAAGACTGTTTCCACCCTACATCCCCCCACACGCTCTTAGATCTGCCAGTCTAGGTCTTATAAGGACCACTAAGACAAGACGGGCAAGATGGGGTGGCAGGGCAATATCACAGTGTGCTGCAAAGCTATGGAATAAAATGCCTACGGCCATGAAACTTCAACCCAACCTGCAGCTTTTTAGGAAAGGATTAAAAACATGGTTGTTTACTTCCGCCTAAGTCCTCGGTTAACATAGTACACTGATCCTGTCCATACACTCTAGCGCCAAGACACCACGGCAATCGAGCGCTATATAAACATAAACATATTGAAACTTCACTTCTGGGGATTTCCTCCAGCTCTATTCTTTTTGGCTGTAACTGCATTACTCCCCTAGGTGTTTCATTTACTGTTAAATTAGTCGGAGGGGTTAAACTAGTAGCGGTAGTGGGCTGTTCACTTTGAACGCTTTCAGTGTTAATTCTATTGCTAACTGATGTTACTGCAGAATTTAATAATAATCAATGATAATCAAGGAAGGTTCATGGATAAGTCTATTTTCAAATACGGGTATTGCTGGTCCTATAGTTACTGGCACAGTTATTGCATCTATCTTCATATTCATCTGATTTAATTTCTCAACTAACTCTTTGGTTTTTATTTCCAATTCTACTTCTTCTTCCTGCACTACATCACTTACGGTTGGAACTAGTGTCGTTTGAGGTGTCATTGGGGTTTCCATTGACGGTGCATTTGGTGTCACCATCGTCGGACTTTCCTGATAAGGAGATGGTCGTTTAGCTAATATATCATCCAGTAGTTTGTCATCAGATTCATTTGGGTTATATCCATAACCAAATGGCTCTAAATGTTTCCTTTTCTCCTTGCATTTGCTTCCTGCAGTCTCTCCTAGCCTTAAAACCGTATGCAATCCTTCAGTTATCTCTCCATTTCTCCATCTCTTCATTCTGTCCTCATGTCTTTCATCATGAAATCTTCCAAACATAAATCTATTACTTCTGCCACCTCTATGTCTTTCCCTTTCATACATTTCATCTTCCCATTCTACTAATGCTTCAAACTGCGTTGGTCTGGGTCTTGGATCTAATGCCATCATCTTGTCTCTCAAATTGCGCAAAACTGCCAAATTAAAAGAACCATGCTCTGGAAACGCTAACACACCATCATTCTTCGTATATTCTACCCAATTTTCTAGCCAAATGCATGTGTGATAACCATATTTCAACATCATATAAGACGCTGGTGACTTTGGTGGAGGGATAGGAATTCCTCTCGTTATTACGGGTTTTTTTTTTTTAAAGAATCTTTTAATTTTGCCAAACAAAGTCAATTTCTCCTGTCTTGGTTGTTCGAAATACATTTTTGCTAATTAGCAACAATTTCACTCAAATCCAAATCTTTCTCAACACAATCCGCTATAATTCACCAATCAGATTCCTTTGCTTTTCTAGGCACCTGACCAATGTCAGCGCAACACACTTTAATTCTTCCAATCGGAGCTTTCTACGTCTCTGCTATCCTGTCTAATACCAGCGCGGCTCACACCAACCGGCCAATCCGAGCTTACCTTGCCTCCGCAGTCTGACCAATGCCAGCGCGGCTTTTTGTGACATCAGTCTCTCCTCTTACTGCTGACCCTCCCTTTACAAAAATTATCGACACTTTTCTAAGTTCTTTTTCTTTACAATAACTTATCAGTCACAACATAAAACAATACCACATTGTCCGTTTACTAAATAAAGAATAGTTTTTCACTTAAAAGAATATTTCTTTCAATACGGGCAAGTATAACAATTCCGCTATCCTTCCCTTCATCCAAGCTAGGGGAGGACCTGTTACTTCTTTAGGGATAAGGCCAAAATTTCACAAGAGGACCTTTTGTTGGAAAGGAGGTCTTGCTAATCTTCTGGGGATAAGGCCAAAGTTTCACAGGTGGACCCTTCGCTATCTCACTCCTTTTCTAAATACATACTAAATTGTCCCTAAGATAACACATGAATGTTATCACTAATTAAACAGACAATGCACCTATTCCCGTGTGATTTCACTTCTCACACTTTTCTTCTGCCTTATTTCAGGCTAACTTTTACTGCCGGCTTCCCAGATACCCTTCTGTACCTGTGTTCCAAAAACTACATAAAACACGACACTAACTCACTTTACATAGAATGTTAAACATATAATCAATAATCAATAAATCACCAAACTAATCAATAATAACCATCATTCTGCTACCAGAAAAACTGATCCAGTGCAACCCCTAATTTATGATCCAGGGACCAAAAATATTTCTTCACACATAAACCACTTACCAAACAACGGGGCCCATCACACATTACCCATAAATGATCCCTGAAGACGGGCGCTGGATTTAGGGGGGTTAATTTGTCAGTTTATGTACTATATTATACTTCACATTGATAACAATATATATTCCTAACTATTCTTATTTTCAACTGTCCTCTTTTGGTCGATGGACCATTAGTTGACGAGTTGATGGTGAATATGATTAACTAATCAGTTTAATACTTTAACTAATTAACCACAGAGTAGTTTATTCGGTTAATAATTTTATCTTATTGAAATTTTAAATGTTCATAATTCAGATTATCAGTGCACACACAAGATCACATATAAGAGAACAAATTATCAAGCAATGTAATCAAAATGAATCATTTGCATCGACATCAAAGCATGTGTAGGGTATGGGGAAAAGAAGGTACAGCATAATACTTTGCAGAAATATATTGCAAAATTAAAGCATTTAAGGAGGGTGATACCCACCAAAGAATCAGGAAAACCACTTCCTTGGCCGAGGTTGTGGCAAGGGGTCCCCAGAGCTTGGCTCAGAGGACAAAGTTAACAGGACAGAATGCAACTAAGTCTTGCAATAAACTAACAGACAAAAGATAATCTCCCAAGTCTATCTACCTTTGATCTAGTCCTCCTCGGACGCAGTCTCCTCCCAAGCACTCCCGCAACGTTCTCGTACCTAAAGTGCTCTCTGACTCTGTGCAGATCCGCTCTCTATGTCTTGGTGCGCTTCCCTCTCGATGTTCTAGATGTTCTCTGCGTTCTCTATCTCGATGCTCTGCTCTCGATACTCTCTCCCTCGATGTTCTGACACACACCTAATTGGGATATCAATTATACCCTGATGCCTAGCTCACTATCTTACAATGTTGCAGTGTCAGTAGAAACTCGGCCTGTGATTGGTGGTCACGAATCATGTTAGGGTCTCCTCATCCCGTTCTCCCCGCAAATCCATCCCATGCCGGTTCTAACAAAGAATTATTAAGATTAAGGATAAATACATTCGTATACTACTAATATCAATAGTTCTACATTTTGCAACATTTTCATATTGTGACATCCGCTTCACATTCAAATTGCACGTAGTGATGGCAGTTCCCACAGTCGCTGTCGCGTCTTGGCACATAAACAATAGGACACAGGTCAACATGGCCTTCACACGGATTACATCAGCTGGTGCACTCTGCAGTTCGTGAGCAGGCAAAACATTTCGGCGCATGCGTCCTCCGTACAGACTAAGACAACCACATGCTGGTTCGGACAAGAGGACATTTTCATGCAGGCCAATCTCGTACTAAAGTAAATAAACACAAAAGAATATTAATTCATTAAATAAAACCCATAATGGTTACCTCCCACCATACTAATACCCTGTCTTAATTAATTCCAAACAAAAGCTATTCATTTAAAGCAACATTTTCGTTATTTGGGCACAACATGCAAAATGTGCAATGTACAACATAGCAAAAACATGCATTAGTACGATTTTTCAAAGCGCAAACAGTTAATACGTGCTCATGCCATCATGGTTTAGTATCTTAAATAAAATGCGTTTGCCCCATGTGTGAATGTATGCATTCAGGGTTGGTTAGTTCATGCGGTCAATACATTATTATGGGGTTACTTAATTTCATGAGGATGTAATTTGCAAACCTCACTCCATCACAGCGTTCAGCAGACAAGAGCAGGTATCTTATCCGCCTGATGAATGCTGTAATTTAAGCTTAAAACGAGAACCTTTTCCTTCCACTTGTGATCAGCATTCCAAGAGAGTTCCCAACTTCTGTCCCTGAGCAAGAGTTGAGTGCCATACTTATCATTTAGAGCAGGGGTCTTCAGCCTTTTGTGTAATAAGAGTGTTGGACTTGGCCCTTTTGGCAGGTTCACCCCTAAACTTTTTGCTCGTCTCCTAGCCTTTTCCCTGTGTAGTGTTGGTGGTTTTAGGCCTCTGCGCACTTTAGCCCTGTGTCCCAGTGTAAAGTGCGTGCGCACTCTGAGTGCGTGTGGTGAGATTGGCCTGCCCTCCCATAGGAATGCATGGGGGATATGTGTGTCCATGGTAATTCCTGGTGTGAGAGTAGGGCAGGGGCGAGTTTAGTATGTGCGAACTCGTGAGAATAAATGCTGCGCAGTGGTGTGCGCAGATTTATTGTGACTAGTGGAGAAGTGCCACTTTTAGAAGTTGGCATTTATGTGTGCTCTGTGTCTGCCTGCCTGATGTGAATTGCATGTCTGGCTTTGTGAGTGACAGGGGCTAGGAGGTGTGTGTGGCTCCAGGAGGGGCAGGGTGAGTCAGCGCAGGGCTGAATAGGGAGATCTGCATCTAGATGGGAGGGAGGAGTTGCACCTGGGACCTGAATAGGGCTGTGCCTTCCCTCCACAATGCTGGCTCCACCCCCTGTGGTGCGTCTGATGTCCCTAGCCTGTCCTGTGAAAGGAGAGAGGAGCTGAGCAAAACAAAGTGCTCCAAAGCTCCCCCAAAACCAGTTGCACCTGGTTTTTCCCCAGCCCTGTGCTATGTGACAAAGGAAAGGGTGTATAAAAGAAGGGGCTGTGACCCCATGAAAATGTTCTTTTTCTGCTCTGTTGTGCTGACTTGCAGGGGACACTCTGCCAGGAGGAACCGCCGCGGGACCCAGCTGCTGTTTCCTGGGGGTCCCTGCGTGCTGGCCTGCCTGGCTGTGCTGCTGAGGTGTACCCAGCACCAAGGACCCTTTATTTTTGGCCTAATTGAAACACTGCTGGAGCTGTGGCTCCTAGCGCCTCGTGAGCGCTTTTATTTTGCTCCCAGGAGAGAGGAGCCTGTTTGCCCTGCAGCGCTGAGCGGTGTTTGAGTCTGAGGGAATCCCGACGTAGGGATTCCCCCGCATTGCGGCGTGCTTAGGCGGGAGCCTACCCCGCAGTTGTGTGTTTATCAGCGGGAGCCTACCCCGCTTTTGGTTTTATTTACAGGCGGGTGCCCACCCCGCACCGAGAAGCCGCCGAGAACAGGTGCCGCCGGGCCGCGGCCAGCGCGACCCGGAAGTCAGGCAAAACTGCCTGGTTGTGGGCAGGGCTAAGTGGCCGGCCAATTGCAGCGCGGCCAAAGAGGAAGCTGAGCTGAGGAAGGAGGACGGGAGCCTACCCCGCCTCCACGAGACGCCGCCAAGCCGTCCCCGCGTCCAGCCTAAGGCGGGAGAAAGTCCCGGTCCCAGGAAGGGGGACCGGGTGAATAGAAGCCAGGCGGGAGCCTACCCCGCGCTGGCAAACGCCCAAAAATCGCCGGAAACGGAGAGAGAGGCAGCGCGACGCTGCTGGCCGGCCGACGGTGACCAGGGCTCCCGTGCCGGGCGGAGAGTCCGGACTGCCAAGAGGAAGAAACCGGAAGCCGACGGGAGCCTACCCCGCGCTCCGGTGCCACGGAGGAGAGAGAGAGACCGCCTGACCAGGTGAGGAGGGGCCGGGGGCGGAAGAGAGACGAGGCCCGTTGTCGGTGCCTGCCCCGCCGGAAAGAAGACAGGAGGAGTCTGCACAAAGCCCCGGTGAGTGGGGCTGAAGTCTCTTGAGCACGGTTAAGGTGCCGATCGAGTGCACCAGGAGGAGTCCCAGAGGGGAGCTCCCCAGCGGCACGGTGGTGCCAGTGCCATTTTCCTGTGGGGCCCTGAGGTGCCCATGCTGATTTCCTTTTGGGGGCATTGTTGTAGAAGTCCCGGAGTGGGGCTGAGAGGCACGTTGGTGCCAGTGTCCTTTGTGCTAACCCCAGCTGCCCTGCGAGAGCGCAGACAGCTGCAACACAGGGGCATTTTCTTGTTGGTGATAAGAAAGGAGTGAGATACACTCCCCCACCCCCAGCGCAGGGCGCACTCTGTGGTTGCTGCCAAGGCAGCCAGGGGGGTCATTTGAGAGACCCCCCCCCTAGAACCCTGATATTTTGGGACAGAAGAGGGCCCAGTGAGTGCCCAGGCCCATATTATTATTCACAGCTGCCCAGCAAGTAGTGGGCAGCTGCCACGTTTAGGCTTGTGCCATTGCGCACTTTGCTTTCGCTGCCTGTGCAGCCAGCCCGGACATTCTGGACATTGGGCATTTGAGCCCCTGTGAAGAGGCCAGTTGGCCTGGGGCCAGTTCCAGAGTGTTGCGCCCCGATTGGGGCACCCTGTGCTTATGCTAATGTGATGCCCAATATGGTTATATGATGGTGCTCACGCTTGCAGGTGTGGCATAATGTTCTGATGCTTGTGATGCCTACCTCATAATGTGTTATGCTAAGGATGTGTGGGCCTAATGTAGTTTATGCCTAAGGTGATTCATGCGCAAGGTGATTTGTGCATCCCCTATCTTTTACATTACAGGTTCTCACGCTTAGTTCCTAACTGTACCAGTAGTTACTGGTTGTGCGCTACATTTATTATGTGCGCTACATTTATTATTTGTGCTACATTTACAATTGGTGATTTGTGACAGTGGCTCCCATTGGCCCTGTCGGGTGTAAATAGTCCCCTGTGAATATTGCCTAGTGCCAGTTGGCACACTATATATGATGTGATTATGTTTCTAAGGTATTTATGACAATACAAAGGCTATTTTTTATATAACCTTGTGTGGAGTTCCTTTTGTGGCGTGCCTAGTGTGTTGCTGCTGTGAGAGTGTGTTGCGCAAACGCTTTACACATTGCCTCCGGGATAAGCCTGACTGCTCGTGCCAAGCTACCAAGGGGGTGAGCAGGGGTTATCGTCGGCGTGTAACTCCCTCGCCCTGACTAGAGTGGTGGCCTCTGCCTGGCTTTGGCGCAAGCCTTAGCCAACCAGAGATCCCATTTCTAACATTGGTTGTCAGCGGTGGGGATTTGGACTTGCGTTTGCGCAGTACCACAGCGACAACTGGTTGCACTACAAACTCTACATTTAGATAATCACGTGTGTGGGGATTATTGTTCTGAGTTTTGTTTTAATTCTTCTCCTAAAAGTGTCATTTGTAAATTGTATACTCTTGCTTCAGCTCAGAAACCTAGGTCTCCTGTGTTGCACGTGTCCCTGAGCGTCCTGCCAAAATGGAGTCTGCTTTTAATTTTTGTGGTCTGTTTAGATACAGCATGTGGGAGTTGGTGGACTTCTGTAAGGAGAGAGACATAGCAGTGAGTGGGTCAGACACCCAGTCAAAACTGAGGGACAACCTGATCCAATGGCAAAAGGATGAATGGGACTGTGAGCGCAATGAGGAGAAGAGGGCCCTGGCCGCACGCCAAGAGGGTGGTGGGTCTGAGGGGGCCCTGAGGAGTCTGAAGAGGAGGAAGAAAGTGACAGGACAGGGACGCCAGTAGATAGTGAGGACCCCATAGATAGGGAGTCCCTTGCTGGGTCCAGTGTCGGGGGCAGTGCCCCATCCCTTTTCCTGTCCCCAGAGGAGTGGGTGGATAGGAGGGAAGAAAGGGAGAATCAGCTGGCTTTGGAGAAGCTCAGGTTAGAGCATACCAGGGAGATAGCGCAGCTGAGTATGGAGGAGAAAAAGCTAGAGACCGAGAGGGTCTTAGCGCAGGAGAGGATGGCGGAGGCTGAGAGGGCCTTCGCCAGGGAGAAATTAGCTCGGGAGGGTAGATTATCCCCTGAGTGCAGTTGTAGTTTTCTGGATTCCCCAGTGAGGGTGGAGTCCAGTGGTGGCAGCAATATACAGTCCAGTGCAGGAAGTCCCAGTTCCCAAAATATGGTACCTTGTTCCAGAGAAGAGGAGTACAGGTTGAAGTTCAGGGGCAGTAGGAAACTGTCTCACCAGTCTTGGGTGGATTTTTCGGATGAATGTAATGATGCACTGGCTGATTGGGTAACGGTTAACACGGAACAGGATTTTGAAGGACTGTTCGATCTGGTTATCAGAGAGCACCTGCTCAGTTGTTGTTTGCCGGGGTTGCGCCAACACCTGTTGGAGGGTGGGTTTTCTGATCTATGGGAGTTTGCATGTGAGGCAGACCTCTGGGTGGAGGCCCAAGGTTCTGAAGAGGCATTGGGGAGTGATCCCAAAAGTAGTGGCTCAGGTATCTTCCCGTCCTGTATGGGGGAAGAGGTTCAGTGTAGCCCAGCTAGGTCCCAGTGTAGTGGGAGGGGTGTAGGGGCCCACGTCCTGTCTCAGTGGAGTAGGAGTGAGTGTGGGACTGAGTGTCCCCAGGTGCCCGAAACCCCGTCTCAGAGCCTGGATGGTTTCTTCAGGGAACACCAGGTTGGGAGCCTAGGCTGTCCTGTTAGTCCATTTGAGGAGGATCTCCTAGTGTCTGGAGAACCTGGAGCATCTGTAAATAGAGCTCCAGTGGTTCTGGTGTCTGGCAGTGCCGCTCCAGTTGGGAGGGTACAGAAGTCCGGATTGAGGGGTGAGAGGGGGATGTGTTCCCCAGTGGAAGAACCAGTGGGTCAGGGGCCAGCCAGAAGGGCTGAGTCTCCTAGAAGTGACCATGGTGACACCACTTCTGTCGTGGGGGATCTCTGCGCACTGTCAGATGGACAGGGGTCGGGAGGTCTGCGCCACGCAGACTGTCACGCAACACATGAGTCATGTGTTACCCTCGGGGGCTGCTGAGTGCGCCCCCGGAAGTCCTGGTGTGCCAGGCAAATGCTCAGCCGTGGGGTTCAGCCCCAAGGTTGGGAGGCCAGGTTAAGGATCCGCCTGACCTGGAGGAAAGGACATCTGTAACCAGTGTCCTGACCGGTTCATCTTCCAGGGGTACCGCTCCAGTTGGGAGGGTGCAGAACTCTGGAAGGGGGTGCAGAGGGAGGGAGTCCTCGCCTCTGACCCCGGTGCAACCTGAAGGGTTAGACCCTAGGTTGGGAGACCAGTTGTGGGAGAGACGTCCTGAACTGGTGGGAGAGTTGTGTTCTGAGGGTGCTTCTCCAAGGAGGAGAGGGCGGAACACTAGAAGGAGAGGTAGGGGGAGGAGAGCCTCACCCGTGACTTCTGGTCCGCCTGAGGGTGCAGACCCTAGGCTGGAGGATCAGTGGCAGTCTAGACCTGCCCTGATGAGGGGAAGAGTGGAGAATGGCTACTATGTGCCAGGGGTTACTACCCCCCACTCTGTGAATGGGCAAGGACCAGTGGCATCTGGATGGCCTAGGGCCTGGTCCTGGCCGCGGACAGCTAGGGAGTACCAGTGGGGTAGCCCAGTTGCTCCGGACAGCTTTTTTAGAAGGAACCACATGGGTTCACCGTGGCGTAGAACAGGAGGGTGTCCCTGCAGTTGCGGGCCCGCGTCCGTGTTCTATCGCCCCAAGCAGGGAAGCCCATCACGGTGGTGATTGGTCTGCCCTGCGTTTTGGCTGGAAGGGGGTTGTGTTGGACTTGGCCCTTTTGGCAGGTTCACCCCTAAACTTTTTGCTCGTCTCCTAGCCTTTTCCCTGTGTAGTGTTGGTGGTTTTAGGCCTCTGCGCACTTTAGCCCTGTGTCCCAGTGTAAGTGCGTGCGCACTCTGAGTGCGTGTGGTGAGATTGGCCTGCCCTCCCATAGGAATGCATGGGGGATATGTGTGTCCATGGTAATTCCTGGTGTGAGAGTAGGGCAGGGGCGAGTTTAGTATGTGCGAACTCGTGAGAATAAATGCTGCGCAGTGGTGTGCGCAGATTTATTGTGACTAGTGGAGAAGTGCCACTTTTAGAAGTTGGCATTTATGTGTGCTCTGTGTCTGCCTGCCTGATGTGAATTGCATGTCTGGCTTTGTGAGTGACAGGGGCTAGGAGGTGTGTGTGGCTCCAGGAGGGGCAGGGTGAGTCAGCGCAGGGCTGAATAGGGAGATCTGCATCTAGATGGGAGGGAGGAGTTGCACCTGGGACCTGAATAGGGCTGTGCCTTCCCTCCACAATGCTGGCTCCACCCCTGTGGTGCGCCTGATGTCCCTAGCCTGTCCTGTGAAAGGAGAGAGGAGCTGAGCAAAACAAAGTGCTCCAAAGCTCCCCCAAAACCAGTTGCACCTGGTTTTTCCCCAGCCCTGTGCTATGTGACAAAGGAAAGGGTGTATAAAAGAAGGGGCTGTGACCCCATGAAAATGTTCTTTTTCTGCTCTGTTGTGCTGACTTGCAGGGGACACTCTGCCAGGAGGAACCGCCGCGGGACCCAGCTGCTGTTTCCTGGGGGTCCCTGCGTGCTGGCCTGCCTGGCTGTGCTGCTGAGGTGTACCCAGCACCAAGGACCCTTTATTTTTGGCCTAATTGAAACACTGCTGGAGCTGTGGCTCCTAGCGCCTCGTGAGCGCTTTTATTTTGCTCCCAGGAGAGAGGAGCCTGTTTGCCCTGCAGCGCTGAGCGGTGTTTGAGTCTGAGGGAATCCCGACGTAGGGATTCCCCCGCATTGCGGCGTGCTTAGGCGGGAGCCTACCCCGCAGTTGTGTGTTTATCAGCGGGAGCCTACCCCGCTTTTGGTTTTATTTACAGGCGGGTGCCCACCCCGCACCGAGAAGCCGCCGAGAACAGGTGCCGCCGGGCCGCGGCCAGCGCGACCCGGAAGTCAGGCAAAACTGCCTGGTTGTGGGCAGGGCTAAGTGGCCGGCCAATTGCAGCGCGGCCAAAGAGGAAGCTGAGCTGAGGAAGGAGGACGGGAGCCTACCCCGCCTCCACGAGACGCCGCCAAGCCGTCCCCGCGTCCAGCCTAAGGCGGGAGAAAGTCCCGGTCCCAGGAAGGGGGACCGGGTGAATAGAAGCCAGGCGGGAGCCTACCCCGCGCTGGCAAACGCCCAAAAATCGCCGGAAACGGAGAGAGAGGCAGCGCGACGCTGCTGGCCGGCCGACGGTGACCAGGGCTCCCGTGCCGGGCGGAGAGTCCGGACTGCCAAGAGGAAGAAACCGGAAGCCGACGGGAGCCTACCCCGCGCTCCGGTGCCACGGAGGAGAGAGAGAGACCGCCTGACCAGGTGAGGAGGGGCCGGGGGCGGAAGAGAGACGAGGCCCGTTGTCGGTGCCTGCCCCGCCGGAAAGAAGACAGGAGGAGTCTGCACAAAGCCCCGGTGAGTGGGGCTGAAGTCTCTTGAGCACGGTTAAGGTGCCGATCGAGTGCACCAGGAGGAGTCCCAGAGGGGAGCTCCCCAGCGGCACGGTGGTGCCAGTGCCATTTTCCTGTGGGGCCCTGAGGTGCCCATGCTGATTTCCTTTTGGGGGCATTGTTGTAGAAGTCCCGGAGTGGGGCTGAGAGGCACGTTGGTGCCAGTGTCCTTTGTGCTAACCCCAGCTGCCCTGCGAGAGCGCAGACAGCTGCAACACAGGGGCATTTTCTTGTTGGTGATAAGAAAGGAGTGAGATACACTCCCCCACCCCTCAGCGCAGGGCGCACTCTGTGGTTGCTGCCAAGGCAGCCAGGGGGGTCATTTGAGAGACCCCCCCCTAGAACCCTGATATTTTGGGACAGAAGAGGGCCCAGTGAGTGCCCAGGCCCATATTAATTATTCACAGCTGCCCAGCAAGTAGTGGGCAGCTGCCACGTTTAGGCTTGTGCCATTGCGCACTTTGCTTTCGCTGCCTGTGCAGCCAGCCCGGACATTCTGGACATTGGGCATTTGAGCCCCTGTGAAGAGGCCAGTTGGCCTGGGGCCAGTTCCAGAGTGTTGCGCCCCGATTGGGGCACCCTGTGCTTATGCTAATGTGATGCCCAATATGGTTATATGATGGTGCTCACGCTTGCAGGTGTGGCATAATGTTCTGATGCTTGTGATGCCTACCTCATAATGTGTTATGCTAAGGATGTGTGGGCCTAATGTAGTTTATGCCTAAGGTGATTCATGCGCAAGGTGATTTGTGCATCCCCTATCTTTTACATTACAGGTTCTCACGCTTAGTTCCTAACTGTACCAGTAGTTACTGGTTGTGCGCTACATTTATTATGTGCGCTACATTTATTATTTGTGCTACATTTACAATTGGTGATTTGTGACAGTGGCCCCATTGGCCCTGTCGGGTGTAAATAGTCCCCTGTGAATATTGCCTAGTGCCAGTTGGCACACTATATATGATGTGATTATGTTTCTAAGGTATTTATGACAATACAAAGGCTATTTTTTATATAACCTTGTGTGGAGTTCCTTTTGTGGCGTGCCTAGTGTGTTGCTGCTGTGAGAGTGTGTTGCGCAAACGCTTTACACATTGCCTCCGGGATAAGCCTGACTGCTCGTGCCAAGCTACCAAGGGGGTGAGCAGGGGTTATCGTCGGCGTGTAACTCCCTCGCCCTGACTAGAGTGGTGGCCTCTGCCTGGCTTTGGCGCAAGCCTTAGCCAACCAGAGATCCCATTTCTAACAAAGAGCTACTTATGTTAAATGAAAATCATGGAGAGGTAAACTAATACTATTGTTGTAATAGTGACCACATCACACAAGATTATATTAGTGACCACAATGTCGAAGATTACTAGCAGTGATCACCTCAGTGCATCATGTGTGTTGCCAGCAGTACTGCAAAAAAAGCGTTGTCAATTTATGTAGGTATACATGTGATCCAGCGCGATACTAGCAACGAGCATTCATACACCATATACTCACTTGGGCCCATTCATTCATACTACGCTAGTATTTTCACGCTGGTGTGTCAGTTGTACTCTTTATCAAAATCCCTGCTACCAATTACTTTTCTGATTGAAGAGTAATGACTTACCAATGAATCCTTTGCTAATTGGGAAGTTTAAAATGAGTGACATTCATTACAATTCATAATCCTGAAATAATCACTGAGTCAGGAAGTTTTAAAATGTTTATCTAAAGATTTTGCAGAGTAAAGTACAGAATTGCATGATACTTAATCGCATATCAAGGATGAAGCATAGAATATCAATTATCGATTAATGACGGTCCCTCAGAAAGGAGAAGATAGAGACAGCAGCGCAACTAAAGGTTGCAGGTATATTTACCTAAAGTGCGAGAACCAAACCCCTTGGCCAAGGAGTTGGAAAAGATAGGACCCAGGAAGGATAAAGAGCAAAGGCCTCCTCCAGGTTCAGGACAGGACCGGTGACCTCTCTTCCTACGACGCCTGCGTCGTTCCCCTCTCTGATACTCCGCTTCTCCTCGAGTCTCCCGTGCCTTCCTTCTAATGGACTCCGCCGCCCTCTCCTCAGGACCTCTCTGGACAGCGGTTCTGTCTGCAATCGATCAGCTTGTCGGTCTGGAGCTAATGGCTATCTAATTAGCTAATTCTATATCTATTGTACCCTTCTACGCCCATGTACCTCCCATTAATGTTGCCAAAATATGGGACCACTACTTCTGATTGGACGGGGACAGGGGGTTGATCCTCACACCATATTGATTTTGTTCAATTTCCTAAAGCCCATTGTTTTAAAATACCGCCCATCACATTTAATACATTTGCTTTATTTCCCACCCGTCTTATGACAAAGTTTATACATTCTTCATGTACATTGTTGCATATTAGTAGGGACATTCATGGGTACAGCAGTGTTGGCCACCAGGTCATGGCCTTGGACGACGTCCAGGTTGACTTCATCCCTTTCTCTTGGCAGCCATGCAGGACGCATGCGCAGGAGCTTTGTCACACGAGTTTTCAGTTCACCAACCCCAGGCCCATATTTACGAACTAATAAAAGTCAAAGAAGAAAATATTAAAATCACAAATAAAATGTTTCACTGTATACCCACTCGTTCTACTCTATTCCCATTTACTTATAAATTCTGTCCCGCATTAATAGCGTTAAGAAAACGACAATTTAATTACAACACAAGAGCAAGCTGTAGCACGTGAAAACATAAAGCAGCCATTTTAATGCACACTGCGCAGAAGCAAGAGTTTCCCACCAAGCAAAGAAAAGACGTCACACCACGTGATATGGTTGAGACATGCGCAGTAAAGTTCCCGCGTTTTAGCGGCCATTTTAGAACAGACAAGCGTTATTTGTTAGTTAAGACACATAGGCAAGCTTCTTTGCTACTTATGTTTGTGTATGCAAGGGTTAGTATGAACAATACAAAGTTTAATAAATTAATACTGTGAGAAGATTGCATCCAAGCAAGTCTCATTTGTGAGTCCTTGCTCCATCAATCCCCTCTCTGATGGCGTTTCTGAGCCATCAAATACTACCCACAATCAGATGCCAACTTTTAGCATAAAATAGTTTCATTTTCATTTTTACACTTTCTATTTTTCACATCCCCTTTCAGTTTCTTGTATAATTCACTTCTCAAATCTTCAAGTTCAATTTCTTCAAACTTTCGCTTCTTTCCTTTTCCTGTCACATTATACGATTCATTCTTTCTACAACATTTGCACCATATTATTATCGACAGTACTACTATTGCTATCCCTGCTAAGGGTACTAATATTTGACCTATAAGTCCTTTCCTACATTAGCAAACCAGGTACCAATTGACGCAATACTATTTGTCAATCTTTCCCATACACTATCAACTTCTAGTGATTTTAGTTCCTTCTCAAGTTTTGTTATATTTTGTATATACGTTCCAATTTCTGCACTTTTATCAGGTATGTAAGTGCAACAGTGTTTCGTCTTCAATAATTTACAGACTCCGCCCTCTTTTGCCAATATAATATCAAGAGCAAGTCGATTTTGCATAACCATAGACCTAATCGAAACCATCTCCGCATTAATCATTAGAAAACCTCCAGCAGTATCCGTTGATAAACGATCAACCACGGTTGACAATTTACATATTTTCCTTGAGTTCAGAATTATTCCCACTGAAGGTATCAATGCACCAAATATATCGCCTACAATTTCTCAAAAACTAGCTTTTTTACTACGTGTTAATTCGCCATTATTTTCATTGTTCCCAGTGTTTCTTTTTACGTGGTATATTTTTGGAAATACTATTCCAAAATAACAACTTCCATACCACCGTGCAGGAAGCCTAAAGTAAGCCTTATTCCCACAGACATAATAGATTCCAGGAAAAACTGAATCTGTTCCTCCTTTGATTCCCCACCCTCCAAGAATTAAGAAATTGTGTTCACACTCACTGGTACCGATGAAAACATTGTTATAATCAGTCTTTAACCTATGTAGACAAATTTTCCCTGTCTTTACAAAATCCAGAGCCATAGCAGCTTGAGCCCTGCCAGGTGTGTAACTACCTTCTTTCTCAGCCCAAGGTGGCAAATGAGCCTTATGCTCAGAAGCTTTCCTTTGAAAATCTTGTCTTCTATCTTCTACTAAATTCAAAAATATCTTTTCTTCTTCATGTAAAGAACATGTTTCTATGTGCATGTGTTATATCTATCGATTTCATTGTTAAGAAAAATTCTCCCATAAACTGTGCATCTTGACTACTAAGCACTGGGTTCATACTCTTTCGAATCGGAACCTCAGAAAATATCACATCTATGTTTGAATAATAATACTGAAGTCTCCCTGTTCTATAAAATAAACTAGCCAATACACTACATGAGATGCCATAGGTTAATGGCAAGTGATGATACGTTAACCCTTCTGCTACTGATTCGGGTAACTTCATACAGACATAACAATTACTAACTTCCATGGTATCTACATATTGAAACAATAACTTTGTGAAAACATTCAAACTAGTGCCGTTATCAGTTATTTCATGATGAAATTCTGGTTCATTTTCTGCCATCAGTTCTACTCTATTACTTTTCAAGTTTGCTGTCCTTTCCTTAGTTTCGTTATTAATCTTTTTATCCATTATCATAAGGTAAGGAATTGCTACGATCAGAACTAACCAAACTATAAGCACCATTACTAGACTACATATGCATACTGCACAGCATCTTTTACAACATTTCTGTTTTGATCTCCCAGTAACTCTATCGTCGGACATTTTTGACAAGGAAGATTGCTCTTATCTATTTTCAGTTTTCTTTATATCACTATTTCACTTTATCAAGGTGGTCTTGTTTCTTTTTCATAGGTCAGTTCCGCACTGGTTCCTTCGTCACCACTTTCACTTGATTCTGAGCTCTCGTAGTCTTCGAGAATAATATAAGTCCAATCAGGACCTTTAAACTTATTGTTAATAAGTTTCAGTCTTTTGCTTCTCCGTTTCTCAGTTCTGCTTTCTTGTTCCGTTTGGCTTGTTACTTCGTTTACTTGTTCTGGATCTTCACTTCTGGTTGTTATGTGGTATTTTACTCTTTTAATGACACTAGGCCAATGATCACCTTTTCTTGTTTTCTTTGTTTGCACTGTCTCTTTATTTTCTTCTTCAGAAATTCTTTTATTTTTAGGGTTTAGCACAGTTTCGTTTTCTGCAATTACTGTTTCTCTTGTTTGCTCTTTTTCTGGTCTTATTTGTTTCTTTTCAGCAGCTCCACTGTGACTTTCTAATAACTGACCTTGTTCTTGATTTATTTCTTCATGTTCGTGTTTCTGGAGATCTTCTTCTTCTGTGTATTTTCCTGGATCTAACTGATTCTGATCAGGGCTTATTGCACTTTGTACTTCTGCAGCCTGACCGCGTTCTTCTAGACCTGTCTGTCCCTGCTCAAAATCTGTTGGTTCGTCGTTAATTTGAGCCCAGTTTCCTTTCCCTATCTGGTCCTGCTCAGGTTCTTTTATTGTGTCTTCTTCTTCTTCCTGAGCTGCTTCTTCTTTACCTATCTGATCTTCTTCAATTTCTTCCAAATTTACTTGACTTCTTGTTCTGTGGTAAACTTCAGGAATTTCCACCACTGGTATCCAGTCCTGACTTGTGCTCGGTTGTTCTTCTTCAGCTTCCCTTGAATCTCGAACCTGAGATTCTTCAGCTGGGCAACCTTCAGCTTCCTCAGTGATCGATACGGTCTGAGGATTTTCTTCTTCAGGGTCTGGTACTCTTTTGGTGTGGCTTACATGAATCCAATTAGGAAATCCTGCACACTTCACTGCTGTGTTTGTGATCAGTATGACCTGACAAGGTTCGCCCCACCTAGGTGATAGACACGTTTCTCTGGTGTGATTCTTCACTACCACCCAGTCTCCGGGATTCAGATCATGTTCTTATTCAGGCTGCCTGGTAACTGCGTCTTCTCCAACCTGGTGAGAGACAGAACGCACTAGGTCAGCCAATCCTTTGCAATAATCCAGAACCATATCATCAGATATATTCAGCAGTTTATTTGTGGGAACATGTGCTTGTCTCATTGCTCTTCCCATCATTATCTCGTTTGGGCTCAATCCGGTATTTCTATCAGGAATGCTTCTGAGTCCCATTAAAACAAGTGGCAATGCATCCGGCCACTCTTATGATGTTGATGCACACATTTTTCCCAGTCTGGATTTTATAGTGCCATTCAATTGTTCAACCACTCCAGAAGCCTCTGGACGATATGCACAGTGCACTTTTTGCTCAATTTGGAATGCTTCACAGATTATCTTAATCACTTCACTGTTAACATGCTTTCCTCTATCTGATTCCAAAGTTACTGGGAAACCAAATCTAGGAATGAGTTCTCGTAGCAACAGCTTTGCGACTGTAATACTGTCATTCCTCCTGGTAGGGTAAGCCTCCACCCACTTTGAAAACAGACACACTATGACAAGTACATATTTCAGCCCTCTGCATGGTGGTAACTGAATTAAATCAAATTGCAATCTTATAAATGGACCTTCTGCCTTTCCAATTTTTCCAAACCCAATTATTGTTTTTCTTCCTGGATTATGCATTTGACATGTTAAACATCTCTGGCAAAGACTCTCTGCTACGGCCCTGAACCTTGGATTGTACCAATTTTGTCTGAAGAGCCTTATCATTGCATCTCTCCCTATGTGTGTGTCTCCATGAAACATCCTGGCCATTTGTGAGAGCAGACAGTCAGGCATGATTGGTCTGCCATCGGCACAAATCCATACATCATCGTCCGCCCTTTGGGAACATCCCATTTTAATCCATGTATTCCTTTCACTCTCATCAGCATCATCTTGCATTCGTTTTACATCATTCCATGTTTCAGGTGGTGCATACAGCATAAGTTGGCAGCTGATTCCCATTCTTTCCACCCTTTTATTGACTGCCAATCTATTTTTAGCACAATGTTGAGCCACAAGATCCGCGTATCTGTTGCCGACTACCACCCAATCATCTCCTGACTGGTGTGCGGCACATTTCACCACAGCCAATTCTTTTGGTGATTGTATTGCTTCCAGCAATTCCCTTACGAACTGTCCATTTTTAATGGGGGATCCTGAAGAAGTCATGAAATCCCTCTGTATCCATAGTTGGCCAAAATCATGCACAACCCCGTAACCATATTGGCTATCTATAAATATAGTTACTTTTTGATTCCTCCCAATTTTGCAAGCCTTTATCAATGCAATCAATTCAGCTATTTGTGAAGATTTGACTCCTGGTAAATAGGAGGCTTCGACTATTCCAGTTAATTCACACACTGCATAGGCAGCAGTTAGTTTACCATCTTCATGCCTTTGGCATGAACCATCAACAAACAGCTCCCTGTCTGGCTTCCTGAGGGGCAATTCCTGAATATCAGGACGTGGTTTTGTGCATAACTCTGTGACTTGTAAACAATCATGTTCTTCTTCGTCATCTTTAACTTCCTCATGATATGGGTCTGGTAGTAAGGTAGCAGGATTTACTATTGTGCACCTTACAATGGTCACATTTTCAGCACCCAGTATTATTCTTTCATATTTTGTCAGCCGACTAGGAGTAAGATGCTGAGTTCGGGTTCTTGTCAACAGAATCACAACCGCATGTGGAACAAACACCTTTACAGGATGTCCCATTACAATTGACTCACTTTGTTCAATGCTCAAACAGGTAGCCGCTACTGCTTTTAAGCAGCCTGGCAATGCGGCCGCCACTGGGTCCAGTGTAACAGAAAAATATGCTATAGGACGTCTGTCCAAACCATGTCTCTGAGTTAGGACTGAAAGTGCACAATTTTCTCTCTCATGACAGAATAATGCAAATTTTCTTCTACTCATTACCTCTTTTAATATTCCCTGTTTTACCACTCTGTTTATTTCTTCAATGACTCCTGCTTTTACTTCTGCACTCATTTTGTATTGTCTGGTATTTGGGAAAATTGCACCATCCCTTACTGTAATTTTAACTGGGTCTATTTTGGCCATAAGTCCTACTTCTTTTCCCGTGAAATCCCATACTATAGGATTTACTGTAGTTTTTAATTCTTCTGGCAACTCGTCTTTTGTTATCAAAGAAAACATCTCATCTACTTCTGTACCTTGTTTTGCAATCATAAACTTATGTACATGATCTTCATCTGGGGTCTGTACTGCCACACCATCCGGTGTGCAGAAAATTGTGCAATTCATTTTGCATAACAAATCTCGGCCCAATAAATTTACTGGACTGGAATCACACACTACAAATTGATGCATTTCTCTAAAGTTTCAGATTTTTACTTCCATTGGTTCAGTAAGAGGTGTTCTAATCTTTCGATTGGCCACCCCCACAACTTGGATAGCTTCACCAGAGAGAGGAAGGTCTGGAATATCTGCTGTTCTCACAGTAGACCTGGTAGCACCAGTGTCCAAAAGGAAAGTAATATCATTACCTTTCACATTCCCTTCAACATATGGACCTGACTGATCTACCGTTAAGGATGCGCCAAGTACGCACTCCTTCTTCCCCTCTCCTAGGCACCGTCATTGACTATAGGAACACAAATCGTCCTGTAAAAGAAATTGTGATGTTACATAATCATTCTTACCACTTCCTCCTTGATATCCGACGTCGGTACCGTGCTTTGCTCTGCTTACATTACCCTGTATAGGTGCAGGTGGCAACTTACTCTGAGGATTTACACCCTGCTGTGAGTCATTCTGCGTCTGTGGATTTAAATTTTGATTTGGGCCATTATTATTCTGAATTTTTTTACATTCATCCTTCCAATGCCCCAATTTTCCGCATCCATGACAAGGAAATTTCTTTTTAGCCTCTTCTCTGCTCATTCGTCCTCTCACCTTTCCATCATTCCCAGTGTCACCACTCGTTCCAGAATCCTTTCCCTGATTTTCACTCGGATTGTCCAAATTAATTCCCTGTTTCTCAGCCATTTTTACCTGAGCCCACATTACTTTCTCCTGCAATTTCTTGTGCCTGTCCTCGATGTCATCTCCACAATATTTTGCATATTTCAAAATTTCATCATTTGGCTTCCCTTGCCAACACAACATATGCTGCTTAATCATCTGACAAATCTCTGGCTTCAGACCATAGACAAATCGGTAGACAAACTGACTCATGTTTTTATCTCCAATATCCTCAAATCCACTATACTGCTTGAATACCTGCAATAAACGTTCATAATTGGCGTGTACCGATTCACTGGCATCCTGGGTAGTAATGTCTATTTTCACCCAATCTGTTTCTTTTGGTGGCATTTTCCCTTTCAGGTAAGTTATTACCTGCTGATACTTTTTCATTACATCATTTGACGGGGCACCTGTCTTTGGATCTCTAGGATACTCTTCACTGGGCCAATCAACTGTGATTTTACAATCTGTCCACAAATCGGCAGGTACCACTATGTCGAACAAACTATCCAAATCTTTTAACAATACTTTTGACACCTTCACAAACCTCTCAACCTGCTTGTACCATTCTATTGGCTTTTCTCTCAACTTTGGAAAATCATTCGTAAAGGACAAAATATCCTGTCTGCTCCATGGGACATGTACATATCCCCCTCCTGGAACTTCTCGCATCGGGTACATTTGATCTGCCTTCCCTGTTTCTTTCATCAAATATTCAGAAGTTGTTCTTCTGTATCGTGCCTCTTCCTTTTTCTTGGTCTATCTAACTCTCCATTTATCTACATCTCCCCATTTCTGTAAGACTGTCATTAATTCCTTTATTTGTAACTTTCTTCCAGAGGCATTCATGTTTTCTAAATCTTTGTCTGAAAAATCTGCTCTATAGGGTTTCTGTAGCACTTTTGACTTCCCTATTTCAATTCCCATCTGCAGAGCTAAATCTGATAATTTCTCATGGAATATCTTTACATTTCTTGTGATACTCCTGCACACAAATAATAGCTCTTCTTCATCGTAAGTATTTAGGCGATCTACTCCTACATTTCCTGCTATTATTTCTTCTAATTCAACCTTTAATTTATAAATGTCCATGATCTTTGGGGGTGAACTCTTGGTGTCTGATCCTTGTGCCCACCTTTCTAAGTCTTCTGGTGTTACTACTGTGGCACTTTTGGTTCCTGATGAGGTTACTATGTTTACATCTCTTGAGCACCCAGGTGTAGCTCTTCTGGGGGTACTATTTACAGATTCTCAAATGGGCAAGTCCATTAATGAAATCATAGATTCACAATCACTAAAGTGATCCTCAACCATTACTACTGCTTCAGGTTTAGGAATATTCACAGGAGTAGGCGTAACTAGAGGTTGGGGATAATTTACCTTGTCACTATATAAGGGAACTACTGGACCAATTGTTACAGGTGTGGTCAAAGAATCAGGATGTATTTTTAACTGTGTTATTTTCTGTATTAATTCTGCTCTATTTTTATCTATGGCTTCCTTTTCTTTGTCATGAAGTACCCTACTAGCTGGGGAATCATGCAATACTTGTGGTACTAATGGTGTCCTTAACAGTGGTGCACTTGGGGTGCATCCACTTGTCCCTTCCTGATCTGGTGGCGGGTTCTTTAATATCTCTTCCATAAACTCATCTTCGGAATCCCCAAATACAGTCAAGTGTTTTGTCTTTTCTGTGCATTTGCTCCCTAATGGCTCATCTGCCATTAGTATCTGATACAGACCCTCTGTAAGCATTGCCCTCCTCCACCGTTTCATCTGACCGTCCCTTGACTCATTTTGGTATCTCGGGAAAAATCCCCGGTAACCCCTATTACTTCTGGATCGGTCACGTTCAAATGCCTCAATTTTCCACTCCTCTAAGGCTTCGTATTGGGTTTATCTAGGTCTGGGTTCTAAATCATTCATTCTCAATCTCAAATTTTGAAGAATTCTCCCATTAAAAGTACCATTCTCGGGAAATGCTAATATTCCATCATTTTTGGTATTTCTATCCAATTTTCTATCCATACGCAAGTATGATAACCTCTCTCCATCATCATAAATGAAGCAGGCGTTTAGCTGGTGGAATGATAATTCCTTCCCTAGTTTTGATTGGTTTATCCTTTTTAAAATAATTCTTAATCTTTTGTAGAACTGACATTTTTCTCTTCTCTCCGTACATTTTGGGTAAATCTCGATGTATAAATTTATATTCTGCAAAACCTAGATATCTCCTATCCGGACGAGTTCCTGTTAAAGTTGGATCGCGTTTTAACATGCAATCTCCTATCCACTAGGATTTCAGCTTCTATGGTAACAACCAATCAAATGCCAGCTAACTTTTGTCTCTGAACCAATCCTAGCGCGACCTTTCTGTGACGTTGGTCTGCCAACCCCTCCTTTGCAATCTGCGCTTTTCTGTCCCTCGCTGTTTTCCGACCAATCACAGCGCGGCACCTGTGACGTCAGTACTACTCCTGACTACTGACCCCTCCTTTACCAGAGTCGTTCCACACCCGCTGTTTCAACCAATCCCAGCGCAGCGTTTTGTGACGTCAGCTCCCTCTCCGGCAGCTGACCCTCCCTTTACAAAATCGTACGCAAAACTTTATTTTCTCTACGACTTTAATTAAAATTGAGTAACAACATAAAACGTTCGCTATCGTGCCGGTTTCTCTAAATTGAAAAAGATAGTTCCGTCCACACTTAGTAAACCCTTTCCATTTACTAAACATACACTACGAGTAAAACCCTTCCGTTTACTCTTCACACAAGTTTCAGAAATATCAATGTTACCCTTTCTAGGTGATATAACATCAAAATTTACCAGTGTATTCCTTTACTATTACTCACACGCATAGAGTCCCTAACAAGTACTGATAGCCCTATCTAACTTTTCAGTACTTTTTCTGCCTGACAGATAACCTCACTGCAGTATGGCTTCCACTTACCATCCGCTATTCAATTTTCCTCCCCGGGGAATTCTGGACAACATAAAACAAACTTTTAAACAATAACGGATGTTAGTTTATAAAAATAAAATTCTCATTACCCAATTAACAAAGCACAACCATCCTCTGCTACCAGAAAACTGATCCAGCGCGATACTAGCAACGAGCATTCATACACCAGATACTCACTTGGGCCGATTCATTCATACTACGCTAGTATTTTCACGCTGGTGTGTCAGTTGTACTCTTTATCAAAATCCCTGCTACCAATTACTTTTCTGATTGAAGAGTAATGACTTACCAATGAATCCTTTGCTAATTGGGAAGTTTAAAATGAGTGACATTCATTACAATTCATAATCCTGAAATAATCACTGAGTCAGGAAGTTTTAAAATGTTTATCTAAAGATTTTGCAGAGTAAAGTACAGAATTGCATGATACTTAATCGCATATCAAGGATGAAGCATAGAATATCAATTATCGATTAATGACGGTCCCTCAGAAAGGAGAAGATAGAGACAGCAGCGCAACTAAAGGTTGCAGGTATATTTACCTAAAGTGCGAGAACCAAACCCCTTGGCCAAGGAGTTGGAAAAGATAGGACCCAGGAAGGATAAAGAGCAAAGACCTCCTCCAGGCTCAGGACAGGACCGGTGACCTCTCTGCCTACAACGCCTGCGTCGTTCCCCTCTCTGATACTCCGCTTCTCCTCGAGTCTCCCGTGCCTTCCTTCTAATGGACTCCGCCGCCCTCTCCTCAGGACCTCTCTGGACAGCGGTTCTGTCTGCAATCGATCAGCTTGTCGGTCTGGAGCTAATGGCTATCTAATTCTATATCTATTATACCCTTCTACGCCCATGTACCTCCCATTAATGTTGCCAAAATATGGGACCACTACTTCTGATTGGACGGGGACAGGGGGTTGATCCTCACTCCATATTGATTTAGTTCAATTTCCTAAAGCCCATTGTTTTAAAATACCGCCCATCACATTTAATACATTTGCTTTATTTCCCACCTATCTTATGACAAAGTTTATACATTCTTCATGTACATTGTTGCATATTAGTAGGGACATTCATGGGTACAGCAGTGTTGGCCACCAGGTCATGGCCTTGGACGACGTCCAGGTTGACTTCATCCCTTTCTCTTGGCAGCCATGCAGGACGCATGCGCTGGAGCTTTGTCACACGAGTTTTCAGTTCACCAACCCCAGGCCCATATTTACAAACTAATAAAAGTCAAAGAAGAAAATATTAAAATCACAAATAAAATGTTTCACTGTATACCCACTCTTTCTACTCTATTCCCATTTACTTATAAATTCTGTCCCGCATTAATAGCGTTAAGAAAACGACAATTTAATTACAACACAAGAGCAAGCTGTAGCACGTGAAAACATAAAGCAGCCATTTTAATGCACACTGCGCAGAAGCAAGAGTTTCCCACCAAGCAAAGAAAAGACGTCACACCACGTGATATGGTTGAGACATGCGCAGTAAAGTTCCCGCGTTTTAGCGGCCATTTTAGAACAGACAAGCGTTATTTGTTAGTTAAGACACATAGGCAAGCTTCTTTGCTACTTATGTTTGTGTATGCAAGGGTTAGTATGAACAATACAAAGTTTAATAAATTAATACTGTGAGAAGATTGCATCCAAGCAAGTCTCATTTGTGAGTCCTTGCTCCATCACATGCTTGCCATAGGTGCAGTGTCCCTGGCATAAACGTAATCATATTACTAATAGGTCTCCGCTCATGATTTGTCACTCAAAAAATCTCCTTTAAATGTATTTTGGAAATGCACCTATTTTTCTCCAAAAATCAGCTTATGAGTTCTGAAAATACACACGTTTTCATCTTGGAATACACAACTTTTTCATACATATGTCAATTTAACCAAGTAAAAGAAAAAGCTCCAATTTAGAACGCTGGGATGCACACAGGAGAGCTACTAACAGGTAGCTGAAGAGCTACCAGTAGCTCACGAGCTACTCGTTGGTGAAGCCTGATTTAGAAGAAGCATTTTTTTTATTTCTTACTGCCTTTACAGCCCTGAATCTTTCGGGCATTAGTGGCAGGAATATTCCTTTTGCTGCTTTTGGGCATTTCTTATATGGCAGACTGTTTTTGTGACCACCGAGCTCTGCACCAAATAAAAGTGGTTAATTTAGTACACTGGTGCAGAAGAGAGATTACACTGGAACATAATGCACTCATGTAAGTGGGACAGTTTTGTAAGCTTCCAGTAAAACTAAAAATGGCTCCTTTTACCCCTTCGCCAAGCTTTATTGTGCAGTGGTCTGGCTGCTGATTGGCCAACAATGACTTTTGACAAATATGACTCATGCTGACCAGTAAGTTGCCCACCATCTTGTAGAAAATAGTATGGCACAGTCATTATATAGGTGCTCATTCCAGTCTCTGGGCGATGTCAACCCTGCAGTCTCTGTGGTCTAAAGAACACTTGTGCAAATTTGAAGAAGCTTGGATCTTCTTGTTAGGGTACCACCTTATTGCATGTCATCACGTACATATTTTCCAGCTCAGGTCTTTTCACCTACAAATCATTGCTACTAGGTGTGCTAGTCTAAGTGCAGTGGAAGAACCACAAGACTACGACATCCAGAATTTATTGGATTGTCATATGAAAACCCAGTAATGGAAACAGTGTCCTTGATGATATGGTTTGAGGTGGGTACCCAGCTTCTAGTTCTGCAAAGATATCTTACAAAGGAGGTGTAGTGAAATTAGGAAACGGCCTGTCCATGTCACAAGTAGTCACTAGAGAAAAGGTGATCATGTTCTAATATTATCACATAAACAATATGACCCTTAAAGAGCATAGGATATATGTAGAGATTGGCCAGGCTTTTAGCAGAAATGTAATTCTGAAAGGAAGAGGCATATTGTTGAAGGGGTTGTTGACCCATCTGTTGAAACCACCTGCTAGCAGTATTTCTAGTACTCAATATAATTTTTTTTTATAATACACTTCTCTCCAACTTTTGGTTGCTTTGGAGCAAACTATAGGTAAGAGAATACTTAATAGGGTAACTACTGCATGAATTTGGTGACAGAGGTGGAGAGCCCCTTGAATGTGCCAGTGTACCTCTCACACAATACTTATAGAGATGACAAAGCCTTGAAAAGTAAGAGTCCTAAGGGACTGATGGAGGAGAACATAGAATCCTTCTTGTGACCAGGTGGATAAAGGAAGCAATCGGCCTGTCTCAGGCGTCTGACCATGGAGGGATAAAGATACATCTAAAGAGGACTGATGTTGTTTCAAGGTAAATTTCCAAAAAGCTGTGTGTCTTTAGAGAGCTTCTGTTTAGGGGAGGTAGATGTAGGCATTGATGATAATAGGGATATTCTACAAATGAAAATGATCTCGTGGATACTTGAATGAGGCATGAGTTGGCTTGTCAGTTATTGAAATGCGGTAACAGTCAAAGAAGATTGGTTTCAGGATGGCTTTTGTATTTCTGTGGCAATTTGCAATGGTTGCTTCTGTGGTAGTTTGCAATGGTTATTTTGAAGTCATCTGGAATACGAATTTAGTGCTTATCCCAGTGCATCATAATACCATGTTTTGGAAAAGAAGGAGATGTTGGAGAGAAGGCTGATAATGATATACTGTTAATGTGAAAAATTGTATATTGCTTTAATCTAAAAAAGCAAGTTATTAGTGCACCAAAGCCTAGATGTTAGCAATAAATGCAATATAACATTTCTTGGGCCAGGTTACCTTCTTTATTATTTAAGGCTATCAATAGACAGTGGTCATGTTGATTGAGATTAATATTTATTATTATTTAAGGCTAGACAGTGGTCATGTCAATTGAGAATAATATTTGGACATCGGGTAACAGTTATGCAGTTTTATTGTAAGGCCTTTTACTTCAATCTAATGAAGACTTTAGAAAAAAATGTGAATTAGAAAGAATAGGATCATTAATTGGGTGATTATAGCCAATGTTGATGCTTGACTATGAACCAAAAAGGTTAATTTCAGGTTAATTTATTTGAGGTGTCTATAAAAATGTGAGCCCTGGAAAGTTAAAATACTGAGTGCATGATGACTAAGATCAAGAGGTCCTTTCATTTAAAAGTAATTTTCTCAAGAGTTTTTGAAATTACTGTCTACCTAAGGCTTCTCCATCTTTCAGTTCTTGATCATTAAGTAGAAGGAGGTGAAATGCAAACTACATTGATGCTGCCAGTTACTCCCAAGAGTTATATTCCGAGTATATCTTAGTAAATTTGCTGTGAGTTTTCAGAAACAGAATACAATAAAGACCAACCAAAACCAAAGAACACTGCTATTTATGTGCTAATTAAAGATTTGTTTTTGAAAAAAACGTTATTTTTATCAAACGGTTCTAGTATTAATGATGTTAGGCTAAAGGTGATCATGCGACTAGCTTTCAGAGATGTGTGACATCAGCTAAACAAGAGTGTATGCCTAGAGTGTTTTAACACATCCTTCCAAGATGGTTTCTGTTGGAAGGTGGAATCTGACTGCATGGTTACCCCCACTTTTTTCCTGGTGTTTTGCTGGTTTTCGACTTAGTCTGACTGGGATCCTGCTATTCAGGACCCCAGTCTATCTGCTTTCTCCCTAAATTGGTTGTTCATGTACTTTAGATACACTCCAGATTGGATTCTGGGGTACCCTTATAAGTCCCTAGTATATGGTATACTACGTACCCAGGGCATAGGTACCCCAGAGGCCTCCCAGAGGCTGCAGAATGTATTATGCCACTCCTGAGAGACCGTTTAAAATGACACAACAGGTCTGCTACTGCAGCCTGTGTAAGGTGGTGCATGCACACCTTACTTAGATATAGGTTCACTATATCTATCCTAATCACTGCACATATAAACCTATCAGTCACCCCTATGGCAGGCCTTACCAATCCTGAAGGCAGGGTGCTGGGTATTATGTGAGAGGGTGCCCATGCATGAGCAGAGCCCCTCTGCAGCCTTCGGAACCTATTCTCCGGGGTTGTTTGTGATGCAGCCAACCATATATACTTAAGTGCATTATAACCTCGCTGTAAATGCTAACTTTAAAACGGCTGCATGGAAACATGTCGTGTTTGGTGTCAAACACCTTGGAATCATACCTCCACACCAGTAACTGGTGTGGAAGGTATGATTCCACCCTCCTAGAGGGAGAAATATGACAACACCGGTACACCCGGTACCAGCTTTTTTGACCCTGGCATCACAAAATAGATGCTGCCAGCCACAGACACGAGTCTGCCCTCCTGCTGCTGGACGAAACTCCGGCAGGGGAAGGTTTGACAATAGGTTTCCTGTCACAGGGAGGTGTGACCACCTCCCAGACAGGCTTTAGTGTATTGGGGCTGTGTGGGTGCACTCTTAGAGTGCTTTGATGTCTGCACTGGGGGCACATTTGGTGTCCCTGTGCATAGTCCAGCTCAAACCGGTTGCAGGAGCCATTTGCTCCTGCTCTGGGGCGAAACTGGACAAAGGACATGGGTGTAGCCATCCCTCTGTCCTGACCCTCCCATAGGTGGGTCCCCAGAGTTTGTCCCACCCCTTCCTTGGGTATAAAAGAGGAACCCCTGACTACAGGACTTTAGATTTACCTGGACTAAACTCTGCTACAGAAACCAAGTACTTTTGACGATCTACACTTCGTTGGACGACAGAAGAATCTCCCTTGGAGTAAAGGAGTTACTCCCCTGCTGAGCAGGCACCTAAACGCATCTGACCGGTTTGCATCTACGCAGCTCCTGAAGGACTCCGAAGATTTCTGCAACACAGGAGGTGGTTTCCCGAGGTCTCTGAGGTCGATCTGCGCTCTCAGCAATTCTGAGGCCCGTATACCTCGTGGGGACTGTGAAACCCGTACCCCTGGGCACCGTGTACATTTGCAGCAGCATATGCTTTTCGGCGATCCCTGAAGCTGTGCTTTGGGCTACTTGTAGTCCTGACCCCTAGCAGTAATTCCACCGAAGATTTCCGGCCTACACTCCACGAGTGTTCCGTGGGCTGGTATTTGGTGATTCAGCTCGAGGTCCCTTCGCGATCCCTGGTCCGTTGGCCTGTGGGTCCCTGAGAAGGCAACTTTAACTTTCAGTGGGCTTCCCTGGTTGCTCCAGACGTGCCCTGACTCTCCATCGCTTGGGGAGTCCCCAGGACCTTGCTGGTCCTCACAGAAGCATCTTTCCTCTGACCGTGTGGGTTGCAGTGGCCAAGGCTTGTTGGTGTTCAATCCGGACACTGACCCCCCAGCCCTCGACATCCTTCGTGGGACAGCTCGAATCCGGACTTTGGTCATCGTAGACGTCTCCTGGTCCCCGTGGCTGCAGAGTCAAGCTTCACCTCTTCTCACCTGAAGCACCCGACATCGGTGGGCATTCGATTGCTCCGCTCCTGGTCACGTGAAGTGACCCAGACTTTGTCCCCTCTGCTTTCAGGTTCTTCACATCTCTGATCCAGGCTTGGATCACACCGGACACTTTTCTTCTCCACGGCAGCAGTACTTTTTCGCATCACGCCATTGAAAACGACGAGGGTTTCCGACACCACTTGACCCCTATGCACCCGGCTCCTCTGTGATAGGTAACTCGGGTACCTCGGTACTCTCAAGGGTGCTGGCCTTAGAACCTTCTATGTTTAGCTGGGTTTGCTTAAAGTCCTCTCCTAAGTGTCCTTAATCTTTAAATTTCCAACCGCGACTTTCCCATAGAGTTGTACGGAGCTCGCGTCTGTGTTCCCACACTGCACCCGTCCTCCGTGGGTCCCCTGTGTTACTACCTTGGATGGTTCCTTGGGGTCCCAGCAATTCTATGTGCTCTAGGCACTGTGTCTAGGCAAGTCGTGGTTCTTATACCACTTTCTTAGTATATGGTTCGGTCTCCCCCTGGAGCCCGCTGTGTATTGTGCTATTTACTGTTCTAGTGATTTAATATTGTCTGTCTTGTTCTCTAATCTCATAAAGAGGTTAGTAGAGAGTGTTTAGTAATAAATACATATATTTTATATATAACTTGTGTGGTTCTCCTTTCATTTGGTCATTCAGGAGGTTATATACTGGTAAAACAAGCTGCTTTACATTCCTTCGAGACTTAGCCTGAAGGCTGCTCTCCATAGCTACCACTAATAAAGGTTGTCTTTAACCTAATCATCAATAAAGGTCGTTTGGACTGGTGCAAGGTGCTCACTTTAATTAGTGGACAGCATATACCAGGCCAACTTCTCACAGTTTCCCTTGAGCTGAAACTAAATGGATTCAAATTAGTAAGAATTTGGAGTTGAAGACTGCTACAAAAACTGTTAAAAGGAACAATTTAAGTAGTTTCCTTTATCCTCTCATTGCTACTAATGCCAGAGACTATGTTTGGGCAGTGCCACTGTTAAGTCCTGTTAACTGGCATGCCAATGTGCCTGTGTGTGGTGTGTTGTATGCATGCGTAGCTCAAACCTTGCTAAAAGGCAGCAGAGAACTCTTTATGGTCAAAGGCTAAGATACAGTCAAAAATGATTTTGAAGATGCAGCTGTGTTGAGGGAGCAAAAGTGGACTGTTAATCCATCTTGTTGTAGTGTACTTTAAAGTGGTGTGTTTTGAGCTCCTTCTTAAATTGTAACAGGATTGGGATGGTCCAAATGGGTACCAGAATCTTCTTCAAGAGCATGGGTGTATAGATGGAGAAGGCCTGTTTTCTTGGTTTTTTTTCACTGAGACACCACAGATGGTGAGGTTTGCAGCCTGGTAGGAAGGGTTGCTGGTCATGATTGGTTTGTAAATATGCTGCTGGTTTTGAAGATTTTGCAGACCGACAAGTGGACAGAGTGAAGTTCCATCAGGATAGATGTGATGTGGGCTTTATTTCTTTATGCAATAGATACAACTTGTGGCTGCATGTTGGATGCCTTTTAGAGGTCCTGTGTGAAGTCTTGGAGGCTAAGTAGCAGGGCATTGCCACCATCCAGATGAGAGAATGTGAGGGCTTGAACAGCAGTGTTAAACTGTTAAACTTTCTTTAGTAGAAAGAGGCGATACCAAGCTTTTTGTGTTTTCTTTTTGGCAATGTGTTCCTTGATGTCTGTTTCTAGGCTGACACTGGTCCCAAACATGAGAATACTCATAGCCACTCTTCAATAGCTTTTCCACAAACCATCAGTCTAAGGAAGCCAGTATAGGTGTAAGGGCAAGAATTAAGAATTAATAAACATTTAAGTCTGTGGGAGTATACCACCCTTGCAGGAGGGGCGACTTGTGAAGGATGATAATTCAATACTGCCTTAGTGTCAGCCGTGCACATCAGCCATATAAGATAAATCCCATCATGGAATATATTGATCATGTTCTCTTCACCTGCCAATATTAATTTAGATACTCCCTATAAACACAAACATTAATTTATGTTTTAGTCACACATCTCAGTAACATAGATTATGAACACAGAGGTAATAAATTAAATCTTATAATTGATCTAAATTAGATTTTTAGTTAAAATTAATTCAATTCACAAATATAGTACTATTTTTTTAAGTGTGGTCCAAACAAGTACCTTATTTAAAAATCACAAAGTAGACAAAAATAATAGTCTTAAAAACGTACACAACGGTTGGAATCCTGTTACTTATTTGATGCTAGAAAACTAAACAATTTACTTTCTACCGTACCACATTTATTCCCCTCTCTGCTGAGCAACAAAGGTAATTTCAAAGAAATCCATTAATTGTCTGCAGAAGTCCCAGAATGGGACTCTCCGCATGAATAATGGCACTTAAGAAATTGCTATCTATTAGTGTACAATATTTGATATCAGCTGGCACTTTGTCCTCACGTCTCATGTATGCTGACGGAGATAATTTGTTTTTTGTTGTTTTTTCTATTGATAAGTTTAATGCTTCTTCCCAGCTGTGGTATTGTGTTCAATTTTGCATTTTTGTACACTCTACGAAGTATGTAGGCATTTTTTTTTTTTTCTTATGAAAATATCTAATAAAATTATTTGAAATTGAAGAAATTGCTGGACCTCTGTCATGTTTTGGCTTGATTTAATCCATCCGTAGCTATCAAAAACCATGTACAACTCCAGAAAAGACCTGGATCAGCCATCATGCTGGTTGCTCCCTCTCTCCACCTAGTTACAAGGGTCCCATGTTCTTAATGCACCATACTCGACCATGTAAAATTTAGATCTCTCGTAACCCCATTCACTACTCTTACAATGTATAAATGTATGTATTATAAGGGCTGTAGCCGAAGGTAATACAACAGTATTTAGGAAAGGCTGTTTTGCTTTGCTAATAACTTTATCGCTGTTGAAGTTATTTTTGGTTAAAATCATATTTACTTAGTAGCATGAACATTTTACGTTTGAAATGACAACACTGCAATGTGCAGAACTATGTTTTATTGGAGCAGGCCAAACTAGGCATTAATTAGGTCTCAAATCCATTTCTCAGTGGCCATGTCTTTATTTCTCACTGACACCGCTAGCCGCAAAATGTGCACTGTTGGTATGTGATAACCTGTTCTTGGAGAGCCTCGGTGGAAGTTCTTTTGTAGATTTGTTTCTCTCCAAAGTCTCTTCCTGCCATGTTCAATGTGGATTTATTCATTATAAGGCTTTAATTGTTTTCGTAGCTAGAGTTGTACTTTCGCGTTTGATGACATTAGGTCATAGTGGACATTATTAATTTCCATTTAAAGGGATACTGCTACTATGATGTATTAATTCTGTATTTTGATTTGTCAACATGTGATACATTTGCTTATCTTATGCTGACTGTGCTATTTCCATTGGCTTCCAGTATGAATTTGTCTATAAAAACATGATGCTGCTCGATTTCTTATTGATTTGCTGCATAACTATTTTCCATATTTTGCTCATGCTGAATCTGTTTTTCTAAATGCAACTAGCCTTAGTGGTAAACAATTTCTGAGCCTTTTTCTAATTTCTAATTTCATATGACAGATTTATTATACTTTTTGACTAATTATATTTATGCCTTCTGTATTGTATTTTTAATATTTTCAATAAACCTTTATGGTTTTTAGCTTACTGATCACAAGCTTTTTTTTTTTTTTTCTTTTTAGTCCCAAAGCTTATTCATTGATTGCTATTTGAAATGCTATTTTGAATATTATCTTTAGGGGCACATTTCCTCATCTATTTCATGGACAACATCGTCTCTGATCCTGCTTAGGCGCTTCATTTTAGCAGATTACCTGACATAGCGTCAAACATTTGGTGGAGAGTGTGGGCAGATTAAAGAGATTTATCTAGAGATTTTTCCCCATTCTGCAATCTTTTTGCACCCTTTGTCACCATAGTCTGTGCAAATTGGATTATTTATAGTGTTTCAGTGTTCCTGGGCTGCTGCTGAACCTAGGAGTTTGAGTATTATTAGGGCGGAATGATTTTTGAATTGTGACCGATTTGTGGCTCCCTGCTCGTGCAGCGTGGAATTTGTAGTTAGTGAGTGCAGATTTTTGTGGTGATATGAATGATACTGCATGTGAGCTTTTTGTTTATGCACTTTTGATTTGCGGGTTGATCAAAGTTTGGGTACTGTGATTTTGATGATTTTGTTGTATTTATGAGTTGGTGTTGATTTTCAATTTTGGGTTTGTTTGTTGTAAGATTGAAATTCATGAACTGTATGAAAAATACTGAATGTTGAGTTTATTGGTTTAGGTAAATGGATTTGTCAAAGTCCAAGATCTGGAAGTATATTGTTGAATTTGTCTGCAAAGTGTTAGTGTGTGTTGTGAGGCGCCACATACACATTGTGATGGAGAATTTCCAAGTTACTAAATGTTTAGTTAAATGCATGCATACCAGGATTGTTTGTTTATTCTTTGGTGCACAGGAGTAAATGTGCTGGTCAAGGGTGGGTTACCGCTGGTCAAGAATCTGCCTTAGTGCGATGGACATTGACGTAGGAGTGCTGAAGTGAGACCGATGACCCTTTCCTTCCTTCTTATTTAGATAAAGCAGACAATTGATTTTGTTGTTTGTGTATTTCTGTTCGCGATCTGAAAAGCGCTGTATTGTGGTAAATCACGGTACTCTGCTGCAGTTGGTTGACTGTCACTGAGTGCACGTGCTGGAATTGGTAAAACGTCACAATGAGTTGCTCTGTCATTGGTCAGTTGCTGTTGTAGGGCGCGCTGTCATTGGTTGACCTTAGCCATAGCCATGCAGTGATTGGTTAGTTGTGTGTTTTATGTGGTTTGTGTGTTTTCCGACCAGATGAAAATGGATGCCACATTGAAAAAGCCTAAGGTTTCAGTTGATGGAAAAAACATTCCCCCAGAAGATTTGCCTGCATATGAGATGGTGTTAAACACTGTTTTTTTAGACGTGTATGCGGTTAAGAGAATGGAATGAGTGACAACAACTTACAATTTACCTTTAGTCTGAGAAAGCTTGATTAGTTGAGGATGTATGAGACAAAGCTGCAACTTAGACCCGTGCAGCTTAAAGCACCGAACGAGGGGAATTGTGGCAATTGAAAGGGAACCCTTTAGAAATACTGTAAGCCAATGTTAAGGAACAAGATGGGGTATGCAATGCGGCAGACAAAAAGAAATTTGAGAATACAATTAATTAAACTAAAATAAGAAAGAAAAGACAGGCAAACAAAATGATTCCGATGAGGAGGATAATTTCATAGATCACTTATCAGACTTGAGACCTCTTCCATATACTGATGATTCACAAGCACCAAGACCATCAGCAGGAGAACCGAGCACGAGTATGCATGCAATAGAAGCATGACCTACAGGTATTAATATTACCACACTCACAGTTACTGCTGATACATTTGTTCCCATTATTGAAGCAGCTGCTTCTGTTCTGTTACATGATGGTTTCTTCCAAAACAAAAGAAGATTGGAAGCTGGATACAATGGCACTCTTAAACCATCTTGCAAATAATGGACAAAAGGCGTCCCTCTCAAAAGTGCAGAACTATATGAAAGACGTTATTTACTTGTGAGAGAATATTGAGAAAGGAGCAAGGAAATTGTCTAAAAAAAGTTTTCTGCAAACCTGAGAATGAGTCTTCCAGCTACCCAAAGAGAAGTATAGATGTTTCTAGAAATGGTTGATGATTGTAGACTGTGGATTCCAAACTTTTCCCTAATTGCAAGCCTTTCCTGTGGCTTACTCACAGCGATATAGAGGATCCTGTCCAAATTGTTGACAAATGCAAGAATGCCTTCTTTGAGCTTAGAGATAAATTCTGTAGTGCACGAGCTCTAGACATGCCAAATTAAAGATTTTACTTCTTTTGTTAAGAAAGAGAAGGATGTGTGCTTTATGTTCTCATACAACCATGATAACGTAACGTGGACTTTCGCGTACTTCTCTGCTACAGTAGATTGAGTAGCCACAGCACTTCCTGGCTGTTTGAAGTCGGTATCAGCGGTTGGACTTTCAGTTGAACACTGAGGAAATGGAATGGGTTACACACTTATTGTGTTAGTCCCTCATTCAGTTGAAATCTGCTGATTCGAACACAAACTCTGCACATGGAAAACACCGCCTGACAAAAATGAGGAAACAATATTGGTAGCTGATAAAGTTTCAGTCAGAAAGTGCCATACTTTGAACCCGGCATTACTGCTTCTGATATCAAACAAAGATGATGATTGTGATCATCACTGTATTGGTGTGCCTGAATTTTTTACCAAACCAAGACCAGACATAAAGATACCCCACTTGAACTGGCTTATTTAACTTTCTTTGTAGATGGTTATTGTCTGAGAGACCATCATGGAATATTGAGAGCAGCAAATGCAGTCTGCTCCATTTCAGAAATTGTTGAAGCATCATACTTGTATAATGTAACTTCAGCACCTGTTGCAGAACTGATTGCTGTTACAAGAGCATTCTGTCTAGCCAATAATTTGTGTGTTAATTTACACAGACAGCCCATATGTTTTTGGTGTGATACATGATTTTGGGCAGTTATGGTCATAAAGGGGTTTTATAACATCTTCTGGTTCCCCTTATATGTAATTGTAGATACATTTTGAACCTGTTGGAAGTCTTGCAGCAACCTAAAGAAATTCCATTTGTAAAGTGTGTTGCCCATAAAAGTGGTGATGAGATGATTACCATGGGTAACCACTATGCTGATGAGGTTGCAAAGTATTGTGCTTTTGAAACTGTAACAATCAATTCAAAATAGCGAGAACAGTGTGAAACTGGACCTGAAGAGACTGAAAATGGAAACAGTTTTTTGTTGAATCCAGTACTGACAACATTTAGTGAGCTCAAAGAGCTTCAGGAAGAGGTATCGAAAGATGAAAGAAAGAAATGAGAAGTAGCTGGTTGTAGAATGAATTGCATTGAAGTCTGTGAAACTGCTAATAATCAATGTGTTCTTGATAACTCAGTGTTACTATGGGCTGGTTTATCCATGGAACAACTAATGCCATAGGAGGATCTTAAAAAAAATATTGGGACAATCCCCATTTCAGAGCCATAGGCGAAGATTGATGTCAGCATTAAACTACTTGTCAAAAGATCAGTTCAGGAAAGAACAATGGTGACAGGAAAGTCTGAGAATCAATTTACCAGAATTCAGGCTGATTACATTGAGCTGCCTGTTCACAGTGGTCTTGGGTACATTCTAGGTATTATTTGCTTGTTCTCATGGTCGGTGGAAGCCTATGCAACTAGGAGATGTGACAGCATGACCATGGCCAAACTACTACTGAGGAGTTAATCCCTAGTTTTGGTATGCCTTCGTCTATTGAGACAGAGGAACTCATTTTTAGAAATGTGTTTCTAATGTTATTGTGCAAAAGTTAACAAATTGAACATAAATTGCAGTTACAGACCGGAAGCATTAGGAGAGGTTAAGATTATTAGCAGCACTCTGAAAGCATAGATGGCCAAGGTTTGTGCTTCAAAGCCCTTGAAATGGCCAGACACAAATCCACGGGTTCTAATGAGCATTAGGAGTACTCCAAATGGAAAGTCTGGCCTTTCTATACACGAGGTGCTCATGGGGAGGGTGGTGGGGGGACTATGAAGATCCCTTGTATCCCCTCAGCCGCACTTGTCAATAAGTGAGGAAATTGTGTTGGATTACTGCAATTGTCTAGCAGCTGATGTTGTGCGATCTCTCGCTCATCAGGTGATTTTGGCAACACATTGACCAAAAAACGTTCTGTGCCATGTGCTCCAGCCTGGTGACTGGGGGATTGGGTGCTGATAAATAAGTGCTTTCACAAATACTGCTTGGAGCCAATGTTTAAAGGCCCCCACCAAGTGATTCTTTTGACTAACACTGCTGTGAAATGTGCTGATCTGCCACACTGGATCCATTCAACTCACATAAAGAGAGTGAAGACTGCCAATGAAGAAGTGGTGACAACAACCACTGATTCACAGTGCCAAGCTTGAATTCTCTGCATGGATCCAGAGGGTGTGTGAAAAAGACGGAAATTAAAACCAGTAAGATAAAGAGGTGTATCACAAACAACAAGATCAGGAAGAACCAGAAGCAGAGCAAGAGACAGAGACTTCAGTTCATGAGAAAGTTAAGCTGCAAATTCAGGTCACAAGAGTCTCCAAAATAAAACAATCGTAGAGACAACCTACTGATGCAGATGTTTTAGAGCACATATTTATATATAGCTCACATATATCAAAATTTTGTTTCTGGATATTTAGTTTTGTTTTGATTTATGTCCTGTGAATTCGCATACATTAATGTGTTTAATTTTTGTTTTTAAATCTTTTTGTACTTTAAAAACCATTGTTTCTGTACTTGAAAAGATAAGGTTGTTTGGAAATTAAGGAAGGTGTTTGTGAATTAATGTTTTTAAATAGGAACGTGATTCATTCTAAAACACATTAGATTCATGTGTATGTTGTGTTTCTGTAAACACATTTTTGATTTATGGCCAGGTGAGGGTTTTGTAATTTTTCCATAACTGATGCAGATGAAAGCACACACCAAGCTGCAAGTGAAGAAGGTTCAGCAGTAGTCACAAGAGGATCTGAAAATGAGAAATTGCATCAAGGAGACAAGTGACCTGAACCTGTGACAGGAAACAAAAGACTGTATCCGAAAAATCAAAGGCCAGAGACAATCCAAGAGGAGGCAATAGAAGTAGACTATGATGACGGTGAAAGAGAACCAACTGCAGGCTGTATTCCATGTAGGGTGCACGCACACCCGACCTTTCCCCAGCGCTCAGACACTACGTTTAAGCGCACATCACTGCCTGCACCAGGCGAGAGTGTGAAACCGTTCATCAGCACTGCATTTAAAAAACAAGCTGCACGAAAAAAAGTCATTCTTCACAGCAGAGCAGGACACACATTGGCGTTCTGTGCAGAGAAGCAGATCACCGAAGAGGGCACCAGGACATTGCAGCAGGTAAGTGTTCTTCTAGTCCTCAGAGTTTCATAAGGGTCACAGAGTTCAGAGCAGGCAGCTCCTACAAATGCGGCTTGCTCTGTTATTATCCAGGTTGGCGCCGGCCTTCAGGGAAGAGTCTGTTTTACAGACAATCAATCACTGTTAATCACCTCTTATCTTGCCAGCCGATACTTGCTGGCTTGGCTATTTTACTGACTATGGGTCATTTAATTTTGTAATAAATTTCATATTTTTTACTATTACTTTTCGGACATGTTTACTTGAATTCTATGGCAGGACTAGAGGCAAGGATTATGCTTTCACTTTCTTCGTTTAATTTAACAGCAGCCATTTCATTATGGTTAATCACGACTACAATTCCCATGAACCACAGCGAATTTTAGTGGCCATTAACAACAGACAACAGTGCAGAAACAGTCCATCAGTATCCAATGATGAGCCAGCACTCCTATGAATACCATCCTCCTGCGACCTCACAGCCTTTTTCTTCGCTGCTCTCAGCCAAAGCTAAGTCCTTTTCCTACACTTGCTTGTACCTAGGCCTTATTTCTTAGTGTTTGCATTGCGTTGCTGTGCTTGGTTAGGCGTACTAGTTTTGTGCGTGTGTGTTTCAGTGCCCACCTCCGGAACTTTAAGCGCTTCTTCGAGGCGATTATTGTTACTTAGTGCGGCTCGTTCTGCGGTGTGGTCTTCCACCCACTAGGGGCTCTGTGGGCACAGCGTGACTCTATGACCAAGGCGTGCGACTTCGGATTCTCCTCAGCAGCGGGTTTCGAGTCACGCACCATTCTTCCCTGTGTTGCTGCTTCCGAGCCTTGCCCTCCTGGAGAGTGGCGCCCCGATCATTGGGGTCTGTACAGGCTGCGGCCTGATTTGCATTTCACCTGATGCCCACCCAGGGTCTGTAGTGTGTATTTTTTTGGTCAATCGCCCCTGAGGGGTCAGTACTAAATCTTAGACCGTGAGAGTCCTTTATAAGGGACACGCTCCCAGGCAGGGGCCCCCACTAAGATTGTAGCACCAGGGGGTTGTGTCCCTGGGCTGTGACCCATTGGATTGTGCGGCTATGCCCACCCTTAACTGCGGCTGACACTCAGCCTTAAAACAAAATCTGCAGCGCTCCTGCCCTGACTCTATTCACTATAAGGAGCTGATATTGCCCCCCGCCTTCCCCCCCAGTAATTTGTGGGTCCTCTGCAGTGGTTACTGCCCCTTGTTTGCGCATACTCTCCTACTGGCTCGCCATGGAGATCTCAGAAGATATGCTGGGAGAGGGAGACCCCTTAAGTGCCCTTCCTTGGGATGACGAGTTCTATCAGGCAGTAGATGCCTCTATATAACGGGCTGTGAGGGAAGCCATGGCGCCCATGTATTAACGCTAGGCCTGGCAGATTGAATGCGAATGGGCAAAGTTGACTGCTGCCCATACTTCTTCACCCCCTGGGGCCCCCCTCCCTCTCGCTCTCAATCAGTCACAGGACCCAGACCCTATCCCAGCTAAGCGACCTCGCGAAGCGGGGTGGACTATGACGCGTTTGAGCATCTTAGAGAGGCTTTCTTGGTGCAGCGCCAGCCCCCTGTACCCACTGTGGACCCAAATGATTCAGGATCCCCCCAGGCCTCGCCTTATTTCCTAAATGACAATGATGCTGCAGGCCCCTGGTGCCCCCCCCACCTCCGTCCCAGGGCATGATACCCCCACTGCGCCTGATGATTCCACTGATTTGCTTGATCCTGAGGAGATGCTGCATCCTCGCTCCTCTGAGTGGGCTCCCTCCATGAAAGTTGCCAAGTACGTTGTGGCAAGAATAGGGGCCCTTATGGGCAAGGAGGCGCGTAATCGCCTGAGGGCAGAGTGCCCTCGCCCCTCTTTAGAAGTTAAGGTGGCTCTGACCCCGGAGCTAGACCCCAGGATGGTCACCTTCTTGGCCAAGTTTATGAAGGATCCCAAAAAGGGGATTGTTAGATCTTGGCGAGCATGCCAGGATAAGCTGCTTGACACTCTTGGCCCTCTCACCAAGATCTTTGATATGACGGAGGACGCCAAAGCCTCGGGTGCCTTGATTTCCCCGGTGGTCCTGTCAGGATGGGTGCAGCGCACAATTATATTTCTGGGCAATGAGAACTGTGCGTTGTTCACGGAGCGTCACCGCTCCTTGCTCCTAAAGGTGGACCCGAAGCTGGGTTATCTGGCTGATTTGGAGGATGGCGTTGTGGCCCGAGGGGGACTCTTTGGGGAACCCTTTATCAAAGAGTTGGGTAAGTTCATGAACAGGTTCAGAGGACACAGATCCAGAGGCTTCGACTAGGTCGCCAATTCCGGTGAGTGTTCACCCTCCTTCCCTTCTAAAATTAGGGGGCCATCTGGCAAATTTTATCCATGCATTTAGGCAGATCGCAAACGATGTGTGGGTTCTGCAGATCATTTGGGGTTTGAAATAGAGTTCCTTGGTTCCCCCGTTCAAGCAGTGTGCCCAAGGCACCTCTGGTTCTCGGCTCAGGAGGCTGCGCTGTTAGATGCAGAGGTCACCACCCTTCTTGCCAAAGGGGCTATTTGCCCAACCGATCCACGCCCTCACTGTTTTATCATCAACATATTCTTGGTCAACAAGGCAGACGGGGGAAGCGGCCAGTTATAAACTTACGCGAATTCAGCGAATGGCTGGTCTACCGCCACTTCAAATGGAGGCTCTCCACCTCGCCGACTGGATGGTTTGTTTAGACCTAAAAGATGCCAATCTGTCCATCCCAGTGTCCCCCCCCGCACAGGCATTTCCTCCAGTTCCTTTGGTGCCAGCAGTCCTTCAAGTTTTCCACTCTGCCTTTCAGCCTCTCCTCCGCTCCGTGGTGCTTCACGAAGGTTCTCAAGCTGGTCGTGGAGCACCTACGGGCGCTGGGACGGCGACTGATCGTCTATCTGGATGACATGCTCTTCATGGACCAGGATCCCCACAGACTGTCGATGCATCTCCAGGAAGCGATCAAGTCTTTTAGAGAGTCTGAGTATTTGTCATCCATGAGGGGAAATCCCTCCTCGTACCCACTCAGAATGCCATCATTTGGGCTTTGTGATCGATCCTATTGTGGCAACACTGAACCTCCCCTCACATCGCCACGAGCTCCGGAGGGCGCTGTCACACCTGTGTGTGTCCTTGCGCCAGCTTGCACGCCTGGTGGGGCTTCTATCGGCCTTCACCCAGGCCATTTTCCCGGGACCTCTCCACTATCAGGCACTGCGATGCCTCAAAGCGGCCCATCTGCGCAAGGGCTTCTCCTACTCCCACCTGCTCGCCCTGTCCGCAGAGGCAAAAGAGGAGGTTCGGTGGTGGCTCTCCCACATGGAGGCCTGGAATGGGAGAGCAATTTACGTATCGGCTCCGAACCGCATTACAGAGTCTGACGCCAGGAGGTCAGGCTGGGGGGCTCGAGGTGGAGAATTCTCCACAAGCGGTGTGTCGTCTCCTCAGGAACAAACATTGCATATAAATTGTTTAGAGCTCGTAGTTTGCTTGTTCGTAGTCTGCTGCTGGACCAGGGACAGGATTCAGTCCTGCGTGCTTCTCAAAATGGACAACAGATCTGCCGTTCTTTACATCAACCATCTGGGTGGCACCTGGTCCAGGGCACTCTCGGATCTGGCGACCAGCTTTTGAAACAGTTGCCTGGAGCACCAGTTCTCGGTCACAGCGGAGTACATTCCTGACCAGGAGAATTGTGTGGCGGACTTTCAGTCTCGTCATTTTTGGGACTCCAGCACTTGGAAACTGCATCCGGATGTCTTCAAACTGCTCCAGACCCGGTGGGGCCCATTTACAGTGGACCTGTTTGTGTCCAGACTGTACCATCAGTTGCCCCAGTTCTTCAGTTGGAGACCGGACCCTCAGGCGTGTGCCACGGATGCCTTCCTCCAAGACTGGGGTCTGGAAAAGGGTTACGCTTTTCCCTGATTTGCCATGATTTCCAGGGTGCCAGCTCAACAAGTGGAGGTAGTCCTGGTCACCCTGATTTGGCAATCTCAAGTTTTGTTTCTAGTTCTTCTGGAGCTTTCTTGGGATTTTCCAGCCCGACTTCCCCCTTCTGACTTTTCTTCTCAGTCCGGATCACCTTCTCCATCAAATGGTGTTGGAGGGCTCCTGCGGCTCATGGCGTGGAGGATTTCTGGGGTCAATGGTCGGTCCCAGGCCTTTCGAACAAGTCTGAGGAGCTCCTGTCCAAGGCCTGGTCATACAGCACCAACAAATTGTATCGGTCTGCATGGACGCAATGGTGTCGTTGGTGTGTGCGATGGGGTTACGATCCTGTGGTTGCCGACGTAGTGCAGATTCTCAACTTTTTGCCTCATTTGGCAAAAGAGGGTTTGGCATACTGCTCCATAAACAATTTACGTTCTGCTGTTTTGGTGGGACATGTGCCTATTGATGGCTCCCCGGTGGAGGAACACCCTTTTGTCTGCCGTCTTCTACGTGATATTCGTCTGTCACTCCCACCAGAACTGAGATATTCGGAACTCTGGGACGTGAACATGGTGCTCAACCTGTTCCTGTCATGGCAACCAAACAGATTCTTGTTGAGGAAGGAATTGTCCACAAAGTTGGCGGAAATGTGAGCCCTGGACATTACAGGCGAGTGTTTTCCCCTGAGGGGGTCTTGATCACTATTAACAGAAGGACTAAGTCCAACACCAGGGTCATTGAGTATCCATCTTTCCCAGAGGTTCCGAAGTTGTGTGTCGTGCAGTGCCTTAAGGCATATGAGGAGGTGTCTGATGAATTCCACCCGCCAGGCGAGAGACTGCTTTTGGTTGCGCTCAGGAAGCTGCATAAGGCGGTGTCTTCACCCCCTGGGTTCACTGGGTTATACAGGAAGTGGGGGTGGACCTCTGGATTTTTGGTGCGCACTCTGCACAAGCAGCGATGGCCTCAAAGGCGTTCAATCTGGGGGCGTAGCTGGAAGACATGAACGCAGCAAACTGGTTGTCTCATTCTACATTCAAGAGGCTTTATTTCATGCCTGTGGTGGATGTAGCTAGGCTTCTGGTGAGCAAGCGTTAAACTATCATAATCCTCGCCTCCAGTCCTGCCATAGAATGAAAAATTTCCTAGCTATCGTAACGGAAAGTTTCAATTCTATTAAGGACTAGGAGGTGAGGATTATCCCTCCCCAGGTAACATTGAGTGGTTCACCCGCCCCGTGACTAGTAAGTATTTGCTCTTTGTTCCATATTCTCTTGGGGTGTTGTTTATCTTGATTATTTTGTTCCCTTGGTGGGTATTGTTTCTTGATAAGATGCCCTTGTTAGTCATTGTACCTGCAAATGTGTTACCTGCGTATATAGGGTGAAGCTTATACCTGAGGAACTCTGGTAACCGATTTCCCTTTTTCCCAGGCTCGGATTTTGGGTAGCAGGAGACGTGAGAACTGATCTATGGCATGACTCGCGCGACGAAAGAGGCTGTGAGGTCGCAGAAGGACGGTCTTCATAGGAGTGCTGGCTCGTGATTGGATACCGATAGACTGTTTCTGCACTGTTGTTAATTTCTACTAAAATTCCCTGTGGTTCGTGGGAATTGTAGTTGTGGTTAAGCATAATGAAATGACTGCTGTTAAAATATACGAAGAAAAATGAAAAACATAATCCTCGCCTCCTAGTTCTTAATAGAAGGAAAAATGTCCCAGCTATTGTGAAGGAAAGTTTCAATTCTGTTAAGGACGCGGACGCAAGGATTATCTTAACTCTTCCTTTATTTTCCGCTCAGTAGCCTTATTAACATGTCAAAACACAAAAGACTACAAATCCCATGTGTCTTTGCATTAGAACCAGTAACAACCATAGAGATAGTCCCATATAAACAGTAGCAAGAAACAGCACTTCCTCTTTCTTCGGGCGAAACAAAAGTTATCCTGTTTTCCGATTAATAATCTTGCTTCTGATCCGACCCGGCAAAGGCAAAAGAGATCGCATCAGCAAACCAGAAGAACCAACAGTATGTACAATCACAGTGTACACTAATAACAAATCTATACCGTGGAAACAGTGATACAAAGTAACATCTCAAACGCATCTGATGAAACAATACATCCTGATCGATAACCACCTGAAGTCTTGTAATCGAGCAAAAGGTAAATATACTTATCCAACAGTCGATGTAGATGCCCAGGGAGGGTACAAACAGGCAAGATGCATTGAGGGGAATAATCCTCGCCTCCGCGTCCTTAATACAATTGAAACTTTCCTTCACGATAGCTAGGAAATGTTTCATTCTATGTCAGGACCGGCGGCTCGGATTATGCTAGTTCAAAGCTGATCGACCACTAGCGAGGCCATGGCTAAGATAGGCTTGAAATAAAAAGCCTTAAAAACGGAGTCCGAGGACCAGTCCGTTGCTCTGAGGATGTCCTCTAGACGACTCCCCAGCGAGAAGGCTTTCAACGCCATGGCACCCCTTGCGGAGTGTGTGCCAAAGGTAGAAGTATCTATTCCAGCTTCCTGCAGAATCCATCGCACCCAGCGTGCAATCGTAGCGGAAGAGACTGATATGAAAGGTTTCTTCAATGAAAGAAAAAATTGTGAGGTCCCAGGGGGACGATACTCTTCCGTCATTTCCTCATAAGCCTTGAGGCAACGTATCACGCACAATTTAGAATGATCGGGAAATGCCGGATAATAGACTACCCTAGTATTGGATTTTGTCCGTTGACCAGTCGTAAAGGACACAGCCTCCGGCGTGAAAGTACGAGAAGAAACTTCTAGCACTCGTACGTCTGATACTCGCTTACAAGAGATCAGGCACAAGAGCATGGCTAGTTTCCCTGTTAGCTCTTTCCGTGAAAGATACAGATTATCCTGCCAGGATTGGAAAAGTCTGAGGACAATGTTTACATCCCATAACGAGGAATACTTTGGGCATGGAGGAAAAGACAAACGAATACCCCTCATCAATCTACAAACCAAGGGATGCTCACCCACTGGAATCTCATGTAGAGGGACATGACCTGCAGAGATAGCGGATCGACTGGCATTAATTGACTGGTAAGCTAGGCCTTTCTCGGCCAAGTCTGATAAATAATTCACCTCCTGAACTACATCCGCCCCCACGGGATCGTAACCCCATCGCAGACACCAGCGTGACCACTTGCGCCAGGCCGATTTGTATCGTTTGACTTGGCCCATGCCTTTCTGATAAGCGAGGAAGCTCCCGCCGAAAGGCCTAGGATTTCCCAGTGACCCCTGTAATCTTCCATGCCATGAGGGTCAGAGTCCCCTCTTGAACCAGAGGGACCTGCCATTCGAGCTCATCAGCAGAAGAGGAGTCTGGGGTAGTCGGATTGGAAAATCCATAGAAAGTTCCAGTAGAACCGGAAACCAGACTTGCGATATCCAAAAGCGGTGTCACCAGGATCACTTCCACTTTCTGACGTCTGATTAGTGCCGTGAGCCTGGGGATCATGGAGAAGGGGGGAAGGCATACCCTCGGAGTCCAGTCTTGTAAGAATGCATCCGTCGCTTCCGCAAGTGGATCTGGCCTTCAGCTGAAGAAGCGAGGTAGTTGATGATTGAGGCGCGAGGCGAAGTGATCAACTTGACATGGGCCCAATGTCCCATGAGCTTCCGAAAGATCTGAGGATCTAACTTCCAGGCACTGAAATCCTGCAGGTGTCTGGAATGCCAATCCGCCATCTGATTGAGGCTCCCCGGAAGGTATTCCGCCGTGACGGACAGATTGTGACTGAGGCAATAGTTCCAAAAGTCCTAGGCCAGATCCACCAGAACCTTGGATCTTGTGCCCCCCCAGTCGATTGAGGTATCTCACTCCGGAGATATTGTCCATCTTGAGAAGGATGGCGCAAGACGCCTTGTTGGCTGCTAGGCTCCGGATCGCGAAAGAACCCGCCAGGAGCGCCAAACAATTGATGTAGAGAGACTCTTCGTGTTCCGACCATTGGCCGCCCATGGTAACGTCCCCGCAACGGGCGCCCCATCCGAGGCGACTGGCGTCCAACTCGATCACCAGCTCCGGCGCTGTGCCGAAAATGGCTCTCACGTTCCAGGCTTGCATGTGTATAACCACCGAAGCAGTTCCGAACGGGCCTCCGGAGAGGGGGCCACTTGCTGGGTATAAGGTAGGCCCTGGTCTAAAAATGTTGAGTCTTCAGGCGTTGAAGTGCCTCATAATGAAGGGGTCCGGGAAAGATCGCCTGGATCGAGGACGACAAGAGTTCGATGATCCAAGCCAAGTGCCGCAGGGAGAAGGTGTCTTTCGCCAAAGTACAGCGTAACTCCCTGCGAATCAAGCGTATCTTTGGTTGGGGTAATCGCAGGCATTGCTGCACGGTGTCGACTTCAAACCCTAGGAAAGTCAAACATTGCGTTGATGTGAACACCGATTTCAGATCGTTCAAGATAAACGTGCGCTTTGCCCTTGCTCTTGGGGGCCCTCTAGCATCAGCAGAGGTAGCCCCCCCATCTCTCTCTTGCGAGGGCACCACGGTCCTCCTAACCATCAGTTCAATTATTCTACGGGTTAAGGGTTCCAGCGCCGAGGACACCGCCCTCTCCAAGGACACGTCAATCGCCTCTACCAACTCCACATGTATAGGGAGCAAGGAGGTTCCTCCTCTACCGGTTCTCAGTCGTAGTACTCATCTGCCATGATCAGGAATAAATTAGGGAAGGAAACGAGCCCAGACTAAAGGAGGAAGGTAAAATACTGATTGCCTTAGCCAAGGCTTATTGGGGGCAAGAAATACTGGTGGGCGTGAGTCTGAGAGGTATGAAAAGCTCAGCTTCAAGAAACCGCCCTCTGGAGCTGATGCAAGCTGTGAAAACAGCCTAAGCTACTAACATAACCCTACAATGGATGAAAAGGGAAGAAGAATCTGCCGAAGCTGCCTAATGCGTGCGCGACCGCCGCCGAGCAACTGCCGGAAGAGCCAGCGCAGCGCGTTGAGACAAAAATGTGGGGAATAGCAAGAAGGACTCCCCGCTGCTCAGGAATGCGCGTGTGTGTGCCCCGCCCTCTATCGGGTTCGGAGCACACCGCGCATCAAGGCCAGAGATGTGAGGAAACTCCTCATGGCCTGGAAGCAAGCGCGAGCGCCCCGCCCTCTATCGCTCTGCACAGGCTGTCCCCTGCGGTGCCTGCCACCGATTAAATCAATCCGCAGACCGTACAGCGAAAAGGCAAAGCAGAGCACCATAATCTCACCTCGGCCGATGGACCGGGTGCGAGGGAACGAAACGCAGGACTCCATGCAGAGAAAGCACAGTACTGTGAAGACACTGGTCGGTGTCCCAAAAACGGGAGGCAGCGCACGCGCTAGAAACAACAAACACCTCTACCACCCCAACGAGGTAGGCAACAGGGCACAAACTGACTAGAAATAACAATAGTAAGGAAAAGCACTTAACTGGCTGCTGAGCAGCGAAGAATGAGGTAGTGCTGTTCCTTGCTACTGTTTATATAGGACTATCTCTATGGTTGTTACTGGTTCTAATGCAAAGACTCATGGGATTTGTAGTCGTTTGTGTTTTGACATGTTGATAAGGCTGCTGAGCGGAAAATAAAGGAAGAGTTAAGCATAATCCGAGCCTCCGGTCCTGACATAGAATTGAAACTTTCCGTTACGATAGCTAGGAAATTTTTTATTATTTGTCAGAGTTCATTATCGCAGCACTAGAACACATTTAAATGTGCTTTCTAGCAATATTTCCTAACATGCATTGCTCTAAGGCTACGGTAGTGATCCCTGACTAATAGTTAAAGTAAACCCAGGCAGAATCTTAATGTTACAAATGCTTACCGAGATTTACGGGCCTTTGCATACCAATGACTGATATTTTTCTCTTAGATAGGTGGTAAACTTAACAGATGTTTTAACATGACTTTTCTGCCTTTGTTTACCTTAAGTATTACTCGGGAATCATTAACGCAGCTCTAGAACACATATAAATATTCTTTCCCCTTATTTTTCTTAGTATTGTTCTAGGACTACATAGATAATCCTGGACTAATAATGAAAATAAACTCAGTCCTATTTAAATATTGACTTTATATATTAAAAAAAGCCTTTACTCATTTGTAACATGACTTTTCTGTCTTTATGTACTTGAATTATTCAGGCAATGCCAAGGTAAATGCCACTGATTTTGGAAGTTGCATTTACCCTTATCTGCAGTTCCCAGAGACCTTATACTGCCTCACACAGTGGAGATAAATTAGAGGGAACATTGCTCTCGGGTAAAAGATAGCAAGAGTAAGATTGCCGAGTAGAAAGTACAGATCTCCTGATTGGTTTTACCTGGGAGAAGTAAATGAACGTTCGGATGTGAAATGTTTTGATTCGAAAAGCTGCTGCCAGTTTATTTTTGAAGAAGATCTATCCTGAACTTACTTGTATAAAAGGTTTTGATGGATTTTTGAACTGTGTACACAAGAACTTCATAGTAAGAGTTTGTTTTTGTATTGTACCTTAGCTAGCCAGTCGAGGATATTAGGGATTGTTTGAACTCTATGAACTTAAGCTGTAAACTGAACATTTGAATCAGTTGAAGTTTGATTCCTGATTTTTTACTTTTGAAATTAGATTTTTGTCTTATTTTTGTGTTGCTTAGTAGAAGTTTGACAGAGCAAGGAAAGACGCTGCATACTTTTAAGTACGTTCTTATTGATCATGATAATCATAATTTTATTTGGCCTATCGTGTTTAATTTCTCCAATTGGATATGTTTCACCTCCACAAGTTGCATTTGCCACTCCGCAAAGGATTAAGTAGACATGAAATTAATGCATAGAGCTAGGTCTGTATGCAATTTTGGGGAGAACATATTTTCAGATTTGTTGGATGAGGATACCGACATGATGAGACATTGCTATATATGTACTTCTGTTTCTAATGAGGCTACATATTTACAATTGCCCCAGACCACTAACTTGCATGCAGTGTTTTTGTTAATGTTTATTACGGTTGTCAGTTCCCGCCCCCAATTATTTTGGACTTTAACGGTTCTTTGGGAGAACTTACTGAAACTGAAAACTCTGGGAATCATGAAACATTTTCCAGTCATTTTAAATTGATTGTGCAACATAACCCAAATACTACATTTGCTAAAACATAAAACAAATACGTGTATGTAGTTTGAATGAAGAAGAGTGTGAGATAATTAAGGAGTACAATGAAAGAAAGGCAAGAAGCATGAGAAACTGGGAATATGCAAGAGGTTAAGATGCAAATAGAGGCTAAAGAGAAATTCAGGAATTCAAATGTGCATCCTAGACTGAGAATAGAGCCAACAAGAAAGGGAGTGTTGTGCATGGTGCATCAGAGGTCTCAAAGTAGTACTTCAATAGAGATCGTTGGGGAGAGTGAGTTTGAAAGGAGTAATGTGATTGATGATGGGTTTTTGATTGTTGAAGAGCCTATATTTAGAGGAATTTATTATGTTTGTGTTAAGACTGTTAATTTTAACCTAACATGTAATAGGGTAGGAAGCTGCTATCTTGCATTGATATTCCCTCAGGTTTAGCATGTGATTGAAATGAAAGATGCTGTTTTTTGAAGAGGGTGAAACGTGGTTTTGGATAAGTTATGCTAGATGTGTTTGGTGGTATGATCCCATCTGTTGGTGTAGCTTTGAATGAAGTGAAAATTAAGAAGTTTTTGACCAGTGTAGATAGCATGGCTTCTAACACTGCTGAGCATTAACATGAATTAATCACTATGAGTACTATAATCATGCAAAATTGTCTTGCTCTAGACATTTTTCTCGCAAAAGAGATTGGAGTATGTCGTGTGTTGAGGGTACAACAGTTCTGTACCTTAATTCCTGATAAGAGCATGTTTATTAGTGAATATATAAGTGATATAACTAATGTTTTATTTGTGGCTAAACTTCTTGAAGAGTATGGATTGTGGGAATCAGTTGGTTCTTGGTTTAGTGAGAGGGGAAAGTGATTTGCAAGGTTTGGTGAGTGGTTTGATAGTTTAGGTAGACGTATGTTTCTCACAGTTCTAATCCTATTAACCATTGTGTTAATTTGGGTAATTGATCTCATTCCTCTGCTGAAAAGTTTGAAAGCTATTTGTTGTCACGAGCGACTAAATTGTGGATGTGAAAAGAAGGTGCCTGCAACGTCCACAAGTAAAAAGAATAGAGATGAATCAAAGATGGAAGTTATTAAAGCTTGAGCCTATGTGACATCAAGGCTTTGGAAAAATCGAGATGCATGAGACTGAAAGTGATGAAGACTGTATTATAAAATCTAGTAGTGGGATATTGGCAATGATTATTAATCATCCAAGGGGGAACTGTTGAAATTATTTTTGGTTAAAATAATTTTTGCTTAGCAACATGAGACTATTACATTTGAAACAAAAACGTTGCAGTATACAGAACTATGGTTTCTTGCCATAGGCAGAACTAGACCTCAGCTACATATTAGATATCAGAATAGGCATGTTTTCATCATATTTTCATTTCCATTAACAACGCATGCAGCAAAATGTGCACTGATGCTTTGTGATGACACACAGTTCTTGGGAAGCATCGGATTACTTTAATTTTGTTAATTTGTTACTCTCCAAAGTTTCTTCCTACCTTGTTCACTACAGATTCATTCATTCATGAGACTCATTGTTTATGTAACTAGATTTGGACTGTTGCTTCCAATGACATTAGGTTAGAGTGGAGTTCAATAATATTCATTAGGGAGATAGTGCTAGAATGGTGAGATTATATGACATCATATCAATTCTGTATTTTGATTTGTTAGCATGTGATACATTTGCTCATCTTATGCCGGCTGTGTGATTTATATTGGTTTCAAATAGCTTCCATTATTAATATGTTTATAAAAAACCATGACTTTGAGGCTGCCTAGCTTGTCTTGATCTTCCAGGCCTCCAGGTATGCTGAACAATGTCTTACTGATTACTGATTTGCTGCACCCTCTGGACTTAGACTATTTTTCAGATATTGCTCATGCTGATCTGTTTTTCTAAATGTTACTGGCCTTAATGGCCAATAATTTCTGAGCCTTTGCTAATTCCATATGACTGATTTTCTATACATTTTGGCTAACTATATTTTCCTTCTGTATTGTACTTTAATATTTTTAGGCAACTATTAATTGATTGGTATTTGAAATGCTGTTTGGAATCTTATCTTTAGGGGCACATTTCATCATCTGTTTTTGAGGACAAAACTGTCCCCTAACCTGCATAGGTGCTTTATCGCTTATCAGATTACATGATGTAGTGTCAACACCCTTCTCGACCAATCTGCACATGTTTACAATGCACAATAGTTTATTGCAGGTAGCTTGACATTCCCAAAATTGATGCACAATATTTAGGGATCACAAAAGACCTGTTATTCATAGGTGCTCCTATAGGGAGGGACCTTTCTACTTAAAAAACAAAATCTGAAGGAAAGGTGCACCAGATTTAACAAGCCCGTAGTGCTGAGCTCATTTCATAGTCTTCTGCTCATTTAGCATCTTTTTTGGTCTGACTTGACAGTGCAGCTGCCCCTTGCTCTTATGTGGTAAACTCAAAAAGAGCTTTAAGCATTAGTGAGAGAGGGGCTTCAGCTGTTCCCAAATGTTGATTTCCTTGAGAACAGATTTTGTTGGGGCAGAACTTGTGCTTTCACTGGAAAAAAGTAAGTACTGTACTTCTTGCCTTGTGGGACAGTTTATAGTCCGTGCAACAGCACTGAGTTGTTTGCGATGACAAGCCATTAATCAAGGCTATATCCCCGATATATGTTTATTATGAAAAGTAGCTAAAAAGGCAGTAGGCCTGACTTATGTATTGTGAAAAGCATATGTTAGAGCCAATATTCTTGTAAGGGTGGTTTGTCATAACACTGCGCTAAAGCTTTTAGACAAGTACTTTGTTACAGGGAATCTCGCAGATTACCATAGTAGACAAGAGTTTCAGTGTTTGTCTCCACCTTTGACAAACCCTTAGGGTAGAAGATTTGTACTTTGAGAATCCTTGTTATTCCGTTTTAGGAAGGGTTGTTTATTGTTTTGCCAACTGTAATTTTGTACATATTTGCAATTTTATGAGAGGGGCTTTTGCGCTGCCGAAATGTTGATTACCTTGCGTACAGATTTTGATTGGGCTGAGATTGTATGCTTCCACTGAAAAAAAGGCAGCAGGTATGATTATTTATTGTGAAAACCGAGTGTTAAAGCTGATAAGCCTTTACTTGGCACATTGTAATATATAATACAATTATCTTGTTACAGACAATCTCACAGATTACCGTTGTAGGCAAGAGTTTTGGTGTTTATTACTCTCCTGTGACACACTTGGTGTGGAACTTTGCTTCAGTCTTGTTGGAGTACTTGATAATATTTATTAGCCACTACAGGTATGAAAAAATCCTGTGCTGTGTGTGTGGCAGAGCTTTCCTGGCAATACATACATGTTGCATAAAAGTCAGCCCTGATTGTATGCAGACATAAGAATATTAACTCGTTAGAGTGCATAGGTCTGTCAGGCTTAGCTCCTAGAAAACTAATCTTCTGAATAGTAATGCTAATAGTGTGTTTTCAAGATCGCAATGTTATTTTCAGATTTACAAGTTGCCTTTGGTCGTGTTCACAAAACCGAGAACTGAATTTTTCTGTTCTATGAAAGCTGCAGCACTCCATATAATGATTAGAACTGCAAGGCCATCCGGTCTCTCACAAATCTGGATTGGAAGGAAATCTAATGGCAACATTTACCAGCCTCCCGTATGTCTTTTTAACAAGAGGCATAGAGGGTGTTCCATAGCGATGATACCAGAAGCACACCTGGGTAGATCTCCTTTTCCCCTGTTAGGGTATGTTGCGTATAAGTCTTCTTGGGCTTAGGCGATCTGTCCATGTGTGCCCCTCCACGTCCACTGAAAAGCAATGTGTGCTTTTGAGATCAAAATATACTATTCCTTTTTGCCAATGTTTGTTATAATGGTGAGGGCCTGGCAGCTCCCACAAAGGTTTACTAAAGCCATATCAAAACAAGACACTCGTCGACAAAACCAAAAGTCTGAACACCAATATCAGCCCTATTGGCTTTGCCAATGCTTGTTTATTTTCATGTTTCCCATTATCTTGTTGAAAACGGTTCCACTGATTTTCCATTGTGACCAGATTTTTGGAAATACTAGCATGCATCAACACGTTTTACTAGATGATACTTCAAAGAAATGTAACCTACTATTCTGCTGTAGTTTAGCAAAATGTTTTTTTTTCCTAGTTGCATTTTTTTTGGGAACATTTTATTTTGAAAGCAAATGATCATCTATTTTGCTTCCAAGCTTCTGCAGATATTTGCATGTAATAAGAAAGCATTCTAGGAGCACTGTATGTAGCCTCATATTGTTAAATTTTGCAAACATGTGTACACATTTTTACACTGGAACCACTGTCAGTAGTGCAGTCTGAGCTCACAACATTTCCTTACAGCACTCACCCTAATAAGAAAGGCTTTGTATTAATGAACCATAAATACAAGTTCGAACAGCATTAACATATAGACACAAATACTACCTTAACTGCAGACAATGCCCTTCCCTGATTCATAATGTGGTACTGTAAACTGGCACGCAAAGAGTTTGTGCTGCAGGGGGTTGGGCCTACATTTCCCAAGGACAAAATAAACATGAAAACATTTTGTCTTTGACCCCAAACATTATGTCCAGGGAGTCGCGCTATAGGAATTTACCATCCCTGGGTGGCATGGGTTAAAATGAGTATACTTATATTTTGTTTTATATGGTGTTTTTACTGCAGCTTTTGCTGTCTTTAAGCTTCAAAAGTAAAAGGTGACACTTCAGTTCTTTATGTAATTGACATATGTCTCCTTTAAGTCTGGGATGTAAGTAGAAGGGTTTTTAGGAGTGTAGAGACTTGGATATATAGGGATCTCCTGCCAAACCTGCATATATGACTGGGTACAAGGACAGTAAGTAAAGGAAGTTCGACCTCAAGCATGTGGTTTACCGAGAGGACTGAAGGTATAAAGTGGTGGCCTGCCTTTTGATTTGGGCATATGGTCTTGAATTGTGGTCCGTGTCAGGCTTTATAGATAGGTGTGTTGTAACTTGCTGTTTATGCTTAAAAGTATCTACGCAGCATGGTTTGCGTTCTGTTGAGCTTGGGACTATCATATTAAGGCAACCCAGTGTAGAAAGAATTCCAGTAGTCCTGGTGAGATATTGCTATCCAAGCAAACACAAGTAGATGATGGACGGAGCGCTGAAACTTTTCAGACACTCGCCCCCAGTCACAGATCTGCGTTGAATCCATCAGCGTTCTTTAGCTCACTTCGCCACCCCAGTTCAGACACAGCTATATGCAAATCAGTCTTGACCCTGTGCCTCATGAGAACAGTCCAGCCCGAACTGCCAAGCCATGTCTTCCCTGGACCGGAAACAAGCATCCTGGGACCGGTTTCGGGGTAATACCCTTCATCAGCCAGGCTAGCTTGAATCCAGTGGCAAAGTGAGCAAGGGACCCACGTCTGGGCATACCCTGCCAACTTAGGTTAAACAAAGCAAACATAAGGAGATGATAGACGGAGCGCTGAAACTTTTCAGACACTCACCCCCAGTTACAGATCTGGGTTGAATCCATCATTGTTCTTTAGCTCACTTCGCCACCACAGTTCAGACACAGCTATATGCAAATCAGTCTTGACCCTGTGCCTCATGGGAACAGTCCAGCGCGAACTGCCAAGCCATGTCTTGCCTGGACCGGAAACAAGCTTCCTGGGACCGGTTTGGACTGTAAATATTTGCTAGCACTAACTTCCAGAATGGGGTGCAAATTATGCTCTAGTCCAAGCAGCAAATTTAAAGCTAATCTAAACAGTAGAATTGGTGAGGCGACGCTGGAGTGCTTACACTCGAATGCCCGTCTCACAAGAAGCTGCTTTCTTGTGCACTTAGGCATAGGTACAGTATACAAGCACCTCATTACATTTTTAAAAAGGCCCAACTGAAAAATACCTCATGGAGTTAGCCATTAAGGAGAAAAACACTACCAGATTCTGGGATTTGGGAAGGTGGGGCTATGAGGCCCCCAAAAGGAACGTGTAATCCAGGATTAACTGTGTGGCCTGAACATATAATTTTTCCTCCATGTACCAACAAAGAGACATCAATGCGATGGCAGCGGAGTACAGAGAGGTGTCTGCCCCAAATAATTTCAATTCAACACAGAGGCTGCACAACTCTCCTCGCTTTGCCGCTGTCTCTAATCCCATCAACAAGCTTTAATTCTTTCCTGCCACGAATCTCCTTAATTTACTGAAGAAGTTGTTCAAGGGATGAGTCCAAGCCAGTATCCCAGAAAGGCTCCCAGCACAGACAAACTGTCCTCCGATGTCTTCAGGAACGGTCTATCCACCTGGGTCCTTGTGCTAACGACTGGATTCAATGCAGTTTGGGACATCATAAAACCACAGCATCATGGCCAAATGTCATCATAATTCCAATTCATAAACAATGCCTAGACTGCGATCCCGCAAATTGCAGGCCAATTTCTTTGGTAGACGCTGCTGGCAAAATTTATGGGAAACTGCTGTTAAATCACCTGCAGTATTGGGTGGAACACAGTGAGGTGCCATCTGACTGTTAACCTAGTTTTCAAAAGAGTCTAGTTACAATTGGCCGGGCAGTGAGTCTTCACCTTGTGTGCATGAAATGCACGTTGATTAGGAAGTCCCATCTATATATTGTCTTTATTGACCTCAATCACTTTGACTCAGTGGACAGGTCTTTTCTATTGGCCTCATTAAGAAAGTAGTGGGCACCTGAAAAAACTTCTGCCTTACGGTGCCTATATGAAAGGAATACAGCAAGAGTTTGGCTAAGAACTACTTTGAATACAAGTAGTCATTTTTCTATGAAACCTACTTAAGCACTTTGATCCTAGAGTAGAGACGATCTCTGTACTTGAAATTTCAACTGGGCACCTTGCCATTACTGGCTTACACTAGGAAATGAACCAATAGCCCAACTAGTATGGAGCGATGACCATATAAAATGGGAGTTCAAGAGACTGTTCTCTGTTTTATGCTTTTATGTTCCCCTACGCTAGAGATAAAAAGGCAGATTCTTTGTCCACTGTTTTTGACCCATAATGTTAGGAAGGCGTGGTCCCTCTGTCTTCGAACTGACATATACCTCCTACCTAAGAGGGTGGCCCTCTACATCGCTCCGGCATGGAAATTGACTAGATCTAACTGTCCATCTTAATCTTTAAGCTTCATGAGACCTGGGCAGTACTAATAGATAATAATCAAAACTTGCATGCTAGTGCCTTTATGGTCTGGCTTGAAAGCACACCTGTTGCCAGACTAATATATGAGCATTACTAAAGAGGGGCTTTGGCTCTACCCACGTGTTGGGAGCCAGGCGCATATGTTTTAGTTGGGCATATGTTGTGTGCTTCCACAAAAGAATTCTTGCCCTCCGCACAGCTGTGATCATTTTGTTTATCCAGCTGCCTGAGTTGGACTTTTAGGGGCACACATTTGACACTGCAATGCTGTAAGTGTCTTAGATAACTAGATAATTTGTTATTTTTCTCTTGCGGCAGCATAGATGGGAGGAATGCAGTCTTTAATCTGCATGGACCTTTAGGTCTAGCTTGACATTGTAACTATTAACATATACCAATATTATTTTACAGTTCTTTGCATCTACACAAATACATATTAATTTCCATAAATTTACTTCTAATGCTTTACATTACTATACAACATTCGTTTAAAGCCAGATTTATTGGCATTACCAATGCTTGATAAATTTGCACTTTGCTATACTTGCACTGATTAAATATAATGTTTTTAAGTTTCATTGTCTTGTATTTTTGTATGCCCCAGGGTTGAATCAAATAAATAATTGTCTTCTTTTATTCTGTTTGTGTGAGACTTGCGCTAGCAAGGACATGATTTGATCCTTAAACATTCACCTTAGATATATGGATACCGTATTCTCTTATCTTTCACTGCCGATGCACAGTCAGTCATTCAAGTGGATGTACACATAAAAGTATAACACGTTCGGAACAAAGGTAGGTGTTTAGGATTAGTTCAAACCAATTGTGCCATTCCCCTCGATTTTCTGGACTATTAATAGGAGTTGTGAAGATTTTATGTGCCTGTATTTTATACATTTGCTAATATCTACAAGTGTATTTTAACTACAAAATGGTAAAAATGAAGTATTTCACATGGCCAGGAATCAAAGCTAGCCAACAAATCCCCTTTTACTGTTTGTTTTGAGGCGTGAGAAATGGATGACTTTATCCTGTCATGTGGTTGCATTTACAGTTTCTTCTCAACTGGATATGTACCAATATGGACTTGTATGCTTTCCACTTTTGTGCAGTTAAGCTGATGGCAATGATCTGGAAATTCCTGCTTAATAGTAGGAAAGGAACAGCTGATTTTGTATTTACTATCCCTCAAGCAAGCATCCCTGGGTGTACAGCACGATCTTGTCCAAAAATATTGAAACAATCGGCACCAGATAGATATTATTCATTTGGCTGAAAAAACAATAGATAGTAACTTAGCAAAATTCTTTTTTAGGGTACCCAGAACCTTATGTGGTGGAAGACATTTTTAAATTTACAACATATTTTCCAGGTCGGTTGTTGTCAAAAGTAGGTTATTGTCACTTTGTATGACTAAAGAATGCGAGACTGTCCCCTCTTTGCGAAGGTCCTTATCTGAACTTTTTTTTTTTTTCTAAAGACAAATTTTATTGGTTTTTTAAGAACTCACAATAGTCCCGACGGCATGCGGCAATACAACTTAGGCAAAGCATATCGTAGTACAGACATTGCTCTACATTCCTCCATAAACAATCTGTTACAAGGCCCATTACAATAGAAAAACATTATGATTATTCTAACTCTAACATTGTCCCGCCTCTGCTAATGATAAAAAATGAGTCACACGCATCACCAAGTATGTCGATGGATGAAGTTGCATATTCACTGTTTCTACCGAAACGTTTTAATCTCTATATCCAGTTGACTCTCTGCAGTATCATATGTTTTCAGTGGGATGTTTCTATAGGTGGCCCACCTTGCCCATATTTTGGTGTGTTTCTGTGGACAACCTCGGGCAATAAAGACCGGGACCTCCAACTCCATAATGAAGTCTAGGCCTATCTTCCATTGCAAAACCCAGGGAGGGGCCTCAGCCTTCCACAGTCTGGCTATATCCCGCTTTGCTACTGTGAGACCCAGGAATAACAGGTGTCTTTTGTATCTGTCATCTCCTATGCCCTCCGTGCTATGTAGTAGTGTTAACTTTGGAGACCTCGGTATGTCCCATTCCAATAATTCTGTCAGACAGGTGAGTACTCCGCGCCAGAACCTATCTAGGGTCAGGCAGGACCAGGTTGTGTGTATGAAAGTGCCTTCCTCCGATTGGTATATCGGAGGCAGAGTGGGGATGCAATCAATCCCGCTGTCCATAGTCTGTGTCGGGTGTAGTATGCTCTGTGTAAGTATTTAAATTGAATAAGGCGAAGTCGAGAGGAAATTGCGGCCTCACGTGGTGATCGCAGAGCTTCAGTCCAGTCGTCCCCGTCAATTGGTCCTACATCTGCGTCCCAAGCGGCTCTTAGAGTATCTATGGTTGCTGGGCTATTGGTAACTAGGGGTTGATAGATCTTGGATACCTTATGTTCCTCGAGATCCCCCATAAGTAGCTTGCCCTCTAAGGGGCTGAATTCTGGGAGATTGGTCAAATTTTTAATATATGGGGTAAGAGCATGTCACAGTTGCAGGAATTTATAAAATTGAGTATGAGACGTGAGAAAGTATTTTTGGAGGTCCTGGAAGGATTTGAGGACCGTTTCTTTCATGACATCCCCCAGTGTTAAGATTCCTATGCGGTCCCAATTACTGAAGCCCTGCAGGTCAGCCAATTGTGGGAGCAGGGGGTTCCGCCACAAGGGGGTCTCCTGCGTTAGGCGTCCCCACCAGCCCATTCTACGGAGGATCTGTCGCCAAGCCAGGATCACCACCCGTGTTGCAGGAGGAAGATCCTTGGGGTCGGCCCTGCTATATAAGAATGAGTGAACGGTGGGCTCCCCCATTATCCACTGCTCAAGTCGATAAGCGGGGTCATCTCTAGGCCCATACCACCATTCATTCAGAACCTACAGTTGTGCAGCGGCATGGTATGCTTGTATGTCTGCGGCGGCAATGCCCCCGCAGTAAGTATATTGTATACATGAGCGTAGGGCCACTCTGGTGCCACCCCCCCACAGGAAGTCTCCCAGTATGGCATTAATTTGGCGGAACCATGACAAGGGATAGGATAGGGGAGGGGTGGGATTGTAAGTGGTATAGCAGTTTGGGCAGGGAGACCATCTTGAAAATGGCCGATCATCCATATAGGGACAAGGGAAGTGTCGACCAATTTTTAACTTCTGCTTTGACCCTGTCTGTTGTTACTTCTATGTTACGTTTCCAAGAAGCACTTTGAGAGTCTCATATGTAGACTCCAAAATATGTGAGCCCCTGTGACAATATTGTAAGTCCCTCCGCCCATCGGCCACTCCCCAATGACCCTTGCAGCGGCCAGATCTGCGATTTAGTGGTATTCATGTAGAGGCCTGAGGTCTAGTCAAAGATGCGCATGATCTGCAATATTCTGGGGACTGATCGGTGAGGATCAGTTAGAAAGAATAATACGTCATCGCATAGAGCGCGATGCGATCAGAGCTTTCCGGGGTCCACTCAAAGCCACAATATAGTGCGTCTATGCGTACCCAAGCTGCGAGAGGCTCTATGGCAAGAGCGAACAGCAGAGGGGGCATCCCTGTCGGCTTCCCCGCTATATCGGAAAATGAGTTGAACTGGCTTCTGCCACCCGGATTGAAGCCGGTAGGGCAGTGTATAACAGTCCAATCAATGCTATGTATCGGGGACCCATGTTCAAGTGGCGCAGCAATATGAACATATAGGTCCAGCTGACCAAATCAAATGCTTTGTCCATATCTACAAGTCATAGGGCAGCTGGTCTTTCTAATTTATCTATGGACGCTATCGCGTTATGCGCATATTGTGTCTGGTTGCACATTGGGGCATGAAGCCTGCCTGATCCGGATGGATCAGGGTTTGAAGATGAGGGAGCAATCTAGTTGCCAATATCTTGGCTAGTATCTTAGCTTCAATGTTGAGAAGAGATATTGGCCGAAAGGATGCTCAGGTGGAGTTCAGGTGGACGTCCTGGCTTGGGAAAGACCACTATCTCGGCATGCCTCCAATCGGGAGGCAGGCATTTGTTCTCAAGGGCTTCATTAAGGGTTGCAAGGTACTGCGGTCCCAGTATCGTCATATTTGATTTGAAGAATTCACTCTGGAACCCATTGGGACCTGGTGATTTGCCTGATGCTATTTCAGAGGCCGCCGAGGTCAACTCCTCCAGTGAGACGGGAACCTCCAGGGAGTCTTGTGCTGTGTCCGTAAGTGCCCTAGGTGGTAGGTCCTCTGACAGGATTTCGCGTTTAGTATATAATGTGTGGTAGTAATCGGCAAAGGATCGGGCCACGTGCTCGGGATTGGTGATCATTTCACCTGTGTGTGACTTAATGATCGGGAGTAGTACCGCTTTAAGGGAGTATTTGCATAGCTGTGTAGGAGCTTCTCTGATTTTTCCCCCCACTGATAAATCCTGCTTTGTGTGGCCCACCAGATGTGTTTGGCCTCATCTTGCTGGATGCTTTGATATCTCTTCTGCAGTATGCCTAACTGTCGGCGAGCACTATTTCCGCCTCTGTCTAGTGCTAGCAAGTCCATTTGTATAATCTGTGCTTCTAACTGTATCAGGAACTGCCTCTTCTGCCACCTGGCAGTGGTACAGTGACTAATGTCAAAGCCTCGAATAGTGGGTTTCATGGCTTCCCACAATGTGGTGGCGGAGTCCACAGCTCCCTCGTTCATCGAGAAGTATTCTTTCAGGGCTCTATGTAAGTGAGTTCGATAGCTCGGATCATGCAGATGCCATGGCGACATCTGCCAGTTAAACGGAGTCCGTCTGAGACCTAACTCTAACCGCAGTTGGACCGGGTAGTGGTCTGATAGTCCTCTGGGTAATATATCCGCCTGGATCAGACGATGCGCCTGTTCCCTGGTGATAAATATGTAATCAAGTCTAGAAAATGACCCATGCACTGTTGAAAAGTACGTAAAGCCCGCCTCCGTTGGGTGAAGTCTCCTCCAAGTGTCGGACCATCCCAATGCCTCTACCATCGGCCCTAAGCAGGATTTTCTTTGCGTATGTTTGTGTGGCTGTAGGGCTGCACCTATCTTCAACGGGGTGTATGACATCATTCCAATCTCTACCAATCAGTGCCAGGCCGTCAGGTAAGGATTCCCAAGTGTCAATTATGCGTTCAGTGAATGTGTGACTGAGCGGCGGTGGGGCATATACACTTCCCAGCACTATGGCCTCCCCCCGATTGTGCCGTGAATAAAGAGAAATCTGCCCAGCGAATGCCAATCTGCTTTGGATTAGAATGCCCACTCCTCTTGAGCCCCTCGTGAAGCCGGAATGGAATACGTGCATGAAACCGAAACGAGCTAGACATGGGGTTTTAGTCCCCATCAGGTGTGTTTCTTGAAGTAACAGGATATCTGCCCCCAAACGTTTCGTCTGTCTGAGGCCCGCTCCCCGTTTGACCTTGTCTAGCAGACCTCTAACATTCCAGGTGACCACCAAGATTTCCCCTACCAAATCTATTTTATATGAGTGAGTAGTCATAGTGGGCAATGAAACAGTTTACAGAGTGTGTGAAAGAAAATAGTAAGTGGAAAAGGAATTGCGGGCACATTAGGACCACTGGGTCCGAAAACATTGTAAACATAAACTCCCACTCCCACCCTCCCCAATACCTCAAAGAACGATGAAGTATCTGTTGCGGTGTGTATACACTGCTCACCCCAACAGGGGGTAAAGGACGAAACAGTTCCACATAGATCCCATCCCTGATGAATGTCTCTGGGATCTGAGATGACCAGTTCAATAGAGTAGCCCTGTCTAGGGTCGGTAAGCTACCAGTTCAGTAGAGTAGTCCTGTCTAGGGCCGGTAAGTAGAATCTCGTTATAGGATCATTTCCCCTGCCCTCCCCGTGTGGGCCATATAGTCTAGAAAAGACGACCCATGTAGGTTCATGTATTACTTATCTTGTTTCCCTACTTGCTTGTCGCCCCGCGATCCGGAACGCCAGGAGGACCTCGATCGGTGTCACCGTTTATCTGTATAGCTATTGTCTTTGTGATGGCGTGGGTCTCCAGTTGAGGAATCAGAGTCCTGAGGCGGCGGTGTATGTGGCTTAACTGGGCTTCCACCCATTGAAAGACTTCCTCAGGAGTATCAAAGAATAGGGTACTGTCTTTGTAGCTGACACGAAGACGGGCTGGGAAGAGCAGCATGTATGGAATCTGTAGTTCCCAAAGACGTGACTTGGCGACCTTGAAGGATTGCGTCTGTTGTTGTACCAGTTTTGTGTAGTCAGTAAAAATTATTATTGGCTGGGATGCGTAATTGAGGGATTTTTGTACTCGGGCTGGTTTCAGGATGGTGTCGTGGTAGTTTAGGATCCGTGCGATTATGGGTCGGGGCAGGGCGCCCGGGGAGGCCTCATGGGTAGGGCGCGATAGGCGCGCTCCAATATAAAGCAGGGGGACAGACTGCCCTCAGGGATCCAGGTCTTGAGCCACTGCTCCAGGAAAGCGCACGTCTGAGCCCTCTGCATCCTTCTGGAAAACCTACAAATCGTAAGTTATTGCGCCGGGCCCTCCCCTCTGCATCCTCTACTCGCGTGGTGAGACCCTTGGTAAGCGTCTCGAGGGTGGCAACCTTTCCTTTTAAGATGGCGATATCATCTTCTTCCCCCGAAATTCTAGTTTTGGTCTGTGTGATACGTTCCACGGCATTACGCAGGTCCTGGTGCAGCAACATGACGTGCTCCGACTGCACCGAATTTAGCGTCGAGCATATCGTGCGATTGGGTTATCGCAGCCAGGATCGTGGCGGTGTCCGTTGTCGTGGTAGCAGCATCGTCGGAGGTAGTGGAGGTGGTGCCTCCACTTGTATATTTGTCCATTGTGCTCTGTTTCGCAGTGGAGCCGGCTGAGTGGCCCTTAGACATGATGCTGGTGATGAACCTGTAGTCGGGGGCTTTGAGGTTAACTGTATGGTCTGTGATGAAGCACGAGAGCTCTATGCCTCCAAAGGTAGGTGGGTATCTCAACACAGGCGCTTGGGGGTCCGACGCAACGGGGGGTCATCCACATCCACAAGCTGCACCAGGACCTAGCCCGGCCGCCTCCGCACATGCGGCGACCCCCCAACCGCTAATGGGCGCACTTCTTAGTCTCTTCTGATGTACTATGCAGCTCTGGGGGGTAGTAGGTGTGTGCTATAAGTCGTTCTTTGCTGGCTAGAAATCCCCAGCTTCCGCACCCGTGTGTAGATCGGGCCTGCGGGTAGCTCCTACAGGGCATTCTGTGTTGTACGCGATGGCGCCTGTGTAGTGTATCTATCCAAGGCTGCCCTGAGTCTTACAATCCCCAGGGGGGCCAGGCAGGCCAGTGCGTGTCGTTCACTGCCACTGCTCCCGGAAACCCGAGCCTGACAAGGAACCAGCTGGGGTCGGCGTCCGTGTGCGTAGGCGCCCTACCCCTTCCCAAGTCCTTATTGCTTCCCAGACCACTAGCTCCTGATGAGTCTTGGGCAGTACTTGGATGGGTGTCCGCAGATCTCACTGATCCTCCTCCCGGCGCCAGGTGCCACGATGCACACTGGGCTGCGGCCCGAAGCACGCCCACCAGGTCTCCGCCCAGGTGCTTAGGCCGTCCGCGGTCCGATCCCAGAACTGGCACAGAGGATCACCTCTCAGTCTTCTCTAGGCTGCGATCATATGTCCACCAGGCACAGTCGTCCCGAGGCCCGGCTAGGCAAATCCACAGCTCCAATCCGCTCCGGGGCAATCCTCCAGAGGCCGCTCTCACTGCAGGCTGCGGCCGAACGGCACAGGGCCCGCCGCCCCCGGATCTCCGATCCGACAATTCCGCTGTCTCCGGGTCTCGGCCGCCGCCGACAAAGGCACCGGGGTTTCCGGAGGCCCAGGCGTTGGTTAGCAGGGATGTAGAAGCGCCACTTATTGGCAGGATGATGTAGGATGATACGGGGCTACAGGAGCTGGGCTAATGCGCATCCGCCATGTTGGACCCCTTCTGAACTGTGACATTTTAAAACTATTTTGACTTGTTCAGTTGTGGAAAATACATTCAGATCTGTCCTGTGAGTGTACTTTTTAAAGTCCCTTTTTTGTCAGCAAAAACATGAAAAATGTAGCAGTTACTGAAGAAGTGATCTTTTGTGTCAAATCAATTTTCCACACTACAGTTATCTAGGGAATTTAGATTTTTTACTAGTATAAATGTGGCAAAACCGTTTTTAAGCTTGGCTTTATCCATATGAGTGAAAAAGGCCACTGGCCTGTTAGGGCCATTTTTTGTGTTCCGGACTTTTTTCAAGTCAGAACCAACTCCCACCCCACAGGAGCCTATGGAGCAAATGTACCACAGCAGCAGTTCTTAACCTTTTAACTTCTGTGGACCTCCACTTAATTATTACTGGAACCCCGGGACCCCCTCTGAAAGATCACTGGAATCCAGGGACCCCTACTGAGTCATTATTGGAAGGCAGGGACACCGGCTAAGCAGTTTTGATGATTTGAACTGTAAAACAGTAAACAAATAATACATATACATAGCACTTCTCTTAAAGGCCCTGTTACTTAATCATAATGTCTTGAAAGTGAGTTACCTGGAGCCAACAATGACTGGTCGACATTGAGCGCCCTTTAATGTTTTTGGCTCTGCCCATTGATATTTGTGTTTCAGGGCTTATTGAAGCCTTGCAATAGAACTTTTCATAGAAGCCCATAATTATGGCTGGGAAGTCTTGTCAGGTTCATGATCTGCATGCATAGAGTACTGTTTATGACCCTGACACTGGTTTGTTGAGTTAGCATAGGACATCCATTGGGTATAATTACTCTACAGCTTAGTCGATGTCACATATGTAGTTTTTTTTTTAATATATATCTTTATTGATCTTTTGTACAGACAAACACCATAAATAGTGACATGTGCCATATCAATGTGCATACAATGCCAATTGTTCACACTCCAAATATAATCGGCCGCATCCCAAATACAGCAGCATCAAGCTTCATCCGAGTTCGGACATCTCCCCCCCCTGTATCTTATATGTGATGCCTTGATCCTGAACACTCTCGCAGATCTCTGCTATGGCGCATGCCCCCCAGGCCTCTGTACTATGGATCAGCCAACCTAACTCCCTCCCGCCCCCCCTTCCCCAACACAACTCCCCCCCCCTCCCCCCATCCATGTCTAGTGTGACCTCCCTGTTGATGTACCCTAAGGAACCTAGCGTCTCTACTCCTTCTTACCCCCCTCCAGAAGTACTGTGCTACCCTGCCTCTCTCATCTCCTCGGTATTGTCTGCCTCATGTCCTGATTGTATACTCCCCCCTGCTATGTCTCTGTCTGCTCCGTCTGTTCCCCCGGCTACCAACTCCGCCACCGTTGCTCTCCAAGCCTGTACATCGTCTTCTAGTTTCTCATCGCTTCTGGTCTGCTGCATTCGGACCACCTCAGCGGTCGCCCATTCCTGCATATCCCGTACCCATTGTGACAAGCTGGGCGGACGTCGACCCATCCATGATATGGCTATCCGCCGCTTTGCGAGTACCAGCTCCAAAAGGACTAGCTTCCAACTAAGGTACTTATTTTTAGGTCGAGGCAACAGTCCCAGCAACACCACCCGGATCTCTCCTGCTATCACCCACCCTGTTGCACCCCTCAATGTCTCCAGAACTGTTGCCCAAAACTCCTGGAGCTCAGGGCATGACCAAGCCATGTGTATGAACGCCGCCTCCGTCTCTCCACACCTAGGGCAGTGCCCTGACCGCTCCGGGTAGATCCTGCTAAGCAGCTTCGGGGTCAAATACGTTTGATGGACATAATTAAATTGTATTAATTTAAACCGCGTATTAGCATTCGTTTGTTTGACCCCTTCATGGATCTTGACCCAGTCCTTATCAGTAAGCTGATCCCCTGTCAATGCCTCCCATTTCGCTTGGATTGGTAACTCACCATTCACTCGGTCATCCCTGATTGCCCTATATAAATGTGAGATCAACCGGCAGCCTTTAGCCATCACCATCAACGTCTGTAGTGTCTGGGATCCCGGGGGTTCATCCGGGAATGTGGGCCAAAGGTCCCTTGACACCTGCGCAATTTTTTCATACTGAAGGAATTGACCGGGCCCCAGCTCAAACATCTCCCGCGCGAGTGAGATATTTCGCATTATCGTATAGATCGCCCATGGTTTGGCAGCCCCCCTCCCGCCACCTCCATACTGACATTGATGCGGCAATCTGACGGAAAGGCTGGACCTCCCACAGGGGCATGTCTGGCGCATACGGAGCCCTCTTCAGTACTTTCCGGACCACCACTTCCCACATTTCTGCCACATGATGCACTATATATGGGCATGCCAGAGGTACTCCTGTCCCCATCATAAGTAGTTCGGGCAGCTCTCTTCCTTCGAGAGTCCCCTCCAGCAGGGTCTTTTCCCAGTTGTTGTCCCCATCTAACCAGTGCACTGCGTGTTGTAGTTGTGCAGCAATGTAGTAATATTCCAAACATGGGACCTCTAACCTCCCAGCCTGCCATGTTCGTTGCAAAGTAGTCAGGCTCACTCGTTTGCGCCCCCATAACAGGTCAACCATAAGCTTGTCCAATTCAGTAAAAAAGGTGCAGGGGATCCGATAGAAGGAGTGTTGCATCGCATACAAACACCGCGGCAGGACCACCATTTTTATCAACGCAATCCTTCCCATAAGAGATAATGGTAACTCCCGCCAGAAGCGTACTGACCCTCTCATGCCCTCCACTACCCTACCGATATAAGACGCCAAATATTGATCGGCGGCGTCTGCTAGTCTGACCCCCAAGTAACGGAGTGCTGACCGTACCCATGGAAGCCCCACCTCTGGCAGTTCCTCGTCTGGGCAGAGGGCCAATCATCCTAACGGGACCAACTTGGACTTCCCCTGGTTGATTCGTAGGCCCAACACCCTCCCAAACCCCTCCAGGATGTCCAGTAGCACTGGTATTGCTGCGCCCGGATCCCTGACATACACTAGGGTATCGTCCGCATACATGGACACCATATGATTAGTCTCGCCGACTTTGATCTCAAATGGTGCCATCCTTGCCCGGAGATCTACCGCCAGGGCGAAGAGTAATGGCGATAGCGGGCACCCCTGCCTGGTGCCCCTGTGTAGTCGGAAGGCCTGAGATACTAGCCGCCCCACTCTAATCCTAGCACACGGCGCCGAGTACAGCAACTGCACCCATTGCAGAAACTGGTCTCCCACTCCCATTGCCTGCAGAACCTCCCACAGATATGTCCACCCTACAGAGTCGAACGCTTGTTCGATGTCAAGGAGTGCTATCGCGCACTCCTCACATTGGAGCACCGACGAATGCCAGACATTAGACTGACGTATAAGATTCATGGCCGCACTCCGTTTAGGGATGAAACCCGCCTGATCCGAGTGAATGAGTCGCTGCAGGCATGGCTGCAGGCGCGCGGCCATAATCCCGCTAAGAATTTTCATGTCGATATTCAGCAGGGACATGGGCCTATATGACCCTGGAAGTTGGTCGTCCCTGCCCGCCTTAGGAAGCATCACCACCACAGCCTCATTCATGGAAGGCGGAAGCACCCGAGACTGGAAGGCTTCGTTATATACCTCAAGAAGGTAATCAGCCAAGACATGCGCAAATTTGTTATAAAACTCGGCCGGCAGGCCATCACTACCGGGACTCTTGGCCGATTTCAGGGACTTAATCCCTCCCATTATTTCCTCCTTCGAGAGTGGCTCGTCCAGCATATGACCCATCTGAGCCTCCAAACAGGGGAGCTGACGAGTAGTAAGGAATTCCCCCAGCTCCTCCAATGCCGGAGCCCGACGCCTCGCATATACTCCGGCCATATGATCCGCCAAAGTATCCAGAATTCCATGCTGACTGTATACCATGCGGCCATTCCCCGACCTCAACTGCTCTATAGACGAGGTCTGCCTTCTCATTGCGGATCAACCTTGCGAACAGCGCCCCGGAGCGGTCTCCTTCTGCATTCAAACGCTGCCGGTATACGGTGTAATGGAACTTCTCCAGGCGACACAATGCCGCTAGAAACTCCTCCCGTTTCTCCCGTCACTCCGTCCAGCGGTGAGGCTCCGACGGCAACACCGCTTCCAGTTCAGCCAGTCGTCGTTCGACGCTCTGAATATCCCTTTCTATTTGCTTCCGAACGCCGTAAGTCGTATTGAGGCAAAACCCCCGGACCACCACCTTCATCGTCTCCCACTCGGTCCCCCGCGAGGTGTCGTCGCCGATCCCCAGTTGATCCTGAAATAAGACGTAAGTTCTTTCTCTAGTTTCCCGACAAAGGGAGGATCCGCAAGCGCCTCCGATTGGAGCTGCCATGTAGGGATTGCCGCTCTGGGTCTGGCCATACTCCGCGTCGCCAGCAACGGGGAGTGGTCCGAGAGATGTCTCGGGAGATACGCTACTTCTTCCACTCTGGGCATCAAAGTCTGCGATACCAGAATCTGATCTAGCCTACTATACGTATTGGAGGCCGGGGTATAACATGAGAACACTCGCGATGCCGGGTGCCCGATCCTCCACACATCAAGCAAGCCCATCTCCCTCATCACATCCAAGAGAGCCCCGTCATGCTGGGCTTAGTGTTCGCTCGAGGAGGCTCGCGGTCCAATGTCAAATCCAGGACACAGTTAAAATCCCCTAAGAATATCACATCTCCACCAAAGTATGGAGCCTCTACCTTCATTACGTCATAGAAAAAAGCTGGCGTGTCCACGTTAGGGGCATACACATTTATCAAGCAAACTTCCTGTCCGTCCTACCTACCGTATAGTACTACATGACGTCCCTCCGGATCTAGCGTGTGGTGTAAATGTTGGAAAGGTGTCCCAGGAGCCACCCAAATCAGTGCCCCCGTGCAAACCCCGAGAATGAGGTGGCATAAAGCTGTCCGTGCCATCTCCGCCTGATGTATGGCAGCGTCTCTCCCGACACATGCGTCTCCTGCAACCCCGCAATGGCTATTTTATATCTCTTTAAAAATGAGTGTACCCTTTTACGTTTCTCTAGTGAGGCCATACCCCATATGTTCCATGTAATTAGCTTCATCAGGGAGGGAGCCATACGCCCACACATCTGGCGGCCCATTTCTTTTCCCATCCTGCCAAGACAACATTGACCCGAGCATTCCAAATTGAGTCTCGACCCAGACATAGATCCCACCCTTGTCCCCAACAACCATAAACAAGAACTGAAACAGAGCAAACATCCTGATTTTCCCCCCCACCCGCTGGGCAGTGCGACAAGACAATCCCCCCGCCAACATAGCGAGTGAGCCGTACTATCCCCCGCCCTATACCTCCCCCCCACGAGCTTTCCCAAGCAAACATTAGAATTCCTTACAACACCCTTCCCCCTGAAACCCAGAGCGCTCCCCGTAGGGGCGCACCTGAACTCTCGTTGATCATCAGAGCCACGCAAGCGGCTGGCTCCCGAACCGGGTGCGAGGACTGGGCCTCTAGCTCCCGGAATAGGATCCAGCCGCTGGTGAGGGGCGTGTCCACTCCCCCGCGGCATGCATATACAATACATCCTCACCCTTCAACTTATAGCGTGCACCCCAAGACAATTGGTATCAAAACGTTAAGGTACAGACACTTATCTGCTTATCCATTGTCCCAGTCATCGTCCTCACTCCCCTCCAATATTCACTACACATTTGTGTCCGGAAAGATCTCCGATGAGGTTAGCTCAGAGTCTGGCGATCCCTCCACCACCTGCAGGATGCCATCATCGCACACCTGAACCCTCCCAGAGTCCCTTGTGTCTCTTAGTCCCAGTCCTTCAGGCAATCAGCGTCGTCCTCCATTCCGGTCCAGCGACATTGCGCGTTGTGCCGACTGTGTCTGCGTCCTCCGCAGCTCCCGCTCTCCCGTGTTGTCCATCCAGTCAGAAGCCTCATCCGCCGATCCGAAAAATAGAGCCTTGCCCTTATGTTCCACCCGGAGCTTAGCAGGATACAGAAGGCTGTATTTCATCCCCGCTTCTCTCATGCGCTTTTTTACTGCCAGAAATGTGCGTCATTGGTCTTGCACCCTCTGGGTATAGTCGGGGAAGATAGCAATATGATGCCCCTCAAAGTGTAGATTGGACATGGTGCGGGTAGCCTGTAGAAGCATGTCCCGGTAATTAAAGAAACGGGCTATAATGGCCCGTGGCGGCGCACCCGGTCTTGGCGAAGGGACCAATGCCCTGTGGGCTCTTTCGATGTTAAAAAATTTGGACGGCTTACTGGGAGCCAGGATCTTCGTTATCCAGTCCTCCAAGAATAGCTCCGCTGAGGGCCCCTCCGCCTTCTCAGGAAACCCCACGAACCGCAGGTTATTTCTACAGGAGCGCCCCTCTTGATCCTCGGCGCGCTCATCCAGTCTAATGGCTTTCTTCTGGAGTTCAATGACTGTGGTCCGTAGAGCCTTTACCTCCGATTGAAGTGTGCCCACATTCTGCTCCCTATCTGATACTTTACGCAGGTCGCACCGTAGAAGGTTCACGTCGATCGCCACTGCGTCGATTTGGTCACCATCTCGTTCCTTGTCGTCTGTACCGCCGCTAGTATATCTCTCAGAGATGGATCTCGCGCGTCTTCCTCTGGTGCCATTTCATCATCATCCTCTCTGCGCATATCCTTCTGTTGTGGCCCCTGGGGCAGGGGTTGCGCATAGTTCAGAATTTTATTTGACTGCGCCTTAGCACCCTTCTCCTTTCCCATGCTGGCCACCGATAATTCTCCTCCTCAGCTTCAACCAGTGCACAGGCGCACCTCTGCTTCCACTCCCCTGACCTCGCCTCACCGCGGCGGTGCGACCCTTCCGTCTCCCGGTTCTCAGGTCTCGCGTAATCTCACTCAGGGGGAACCCCTTGCCGTAGTCAACTCCATCGACCACCACGCCGCTGACAATCCAGCCTCTCCTCCGTTGCACAGTTCCTCCAATGAGTCTCCCTGGTACCAGAGTCCGTCACAGGCTTCTCACTCCCTCAGCCAGTAATGACCAGCAACAGAATCATCCAAACCCACAGCACTCGGATGGAGCAGGCACCCAGCGCACGTCACCTCTCATGTACCTGCTCATAGGATGTAGGCCACAGGCATGCACTCCCGGTAGGTTATTCAGCCGCTCCTTACTATTCCTCAAGGGTTAGCACCCCCACTCCATCACTGGAGGCCTGGATACCTCTCATCTGCTATGAGTCTGTCCCCGGAATTGCTCTCCGTGCGGTGCCCCTCGTTCTGCCAGCTTCAGCCTCCACTGGTCTGCGAGGCTATGATGTCTGCGGGGCAGCCGCCCGCTGGCAGACTGTCAGCCCGCTAGTATATGGGGCCCTCAGTCCCCTTCGAAGCTCCGGCGGCCCGGGATATGAGCCCCGCCTCCTCCCAATCGACTAATGCACACACCCGACCTCCAGGACGATGCCAGTTCCCGAGTCAGTGCGCACACAGCTTCCTGCTGCTATTCTGAGCCTCCGTGCCTCCGGGGGCCGGACATGGAGACCACGCGCTCCGGATCCCCGCTGTATTTCACAGCGCCCGTCTCACCATGTAAGATGGCGGCTCCGCCTCCAGGCCGCACTTCGTTCCGCGTGTCTTCCGGCCGCTAGCTCGTTCCCCACGGCGTCTAGCCCTCACAGCGGACGCACCAGCCGATATGTATGACGGGGTAAGGTCGGCACCTTCACTGGCACCGCAGGATACTGTCGGATTTATGCCGCGGTAGGACGGAGCTCTGCACCGCACGTCTTACTCGGCCATCTTGTTGGCCACGCCCCCGTCACAGATGTAGGTTACATTGTTTCTAGGAGACACACAGGAGAAAATCCTGTCTTATAAAGCAAAACCTTTAAAGCAAGGTTGTCAGCTACCCAACGATAAGTCAAAGTTGCAATACACTATTGGCACAAAAGATTAATCTCAGTAAGTAATTAGTACTATAAAGTCAATCGAGGGTTGTGATTCATGGCAGCTGAATGAAGTTGTACTGAGAGAGATCTCTGAGTATGCCAAGGACATTTCTCTTGAGTGGACACTGATATTTTCCCATTTTAAGTGGGGAAAGAATTATTTCCAATTTAAGTTACCTGTTGATTCACTAAGAAATACAGGTTATAAGACTGGCTTGGTGTAAAGTTGCACGCTCCACTGCCATGATTTAGTAGCAGCTCATAATTTATAATGTAAACGTCTTGGTAACACCACATGTTCTCTGTGTTGCGTATACTCTTCAGCTTGTCGTGAAATATGCAAACCGATTTTGGGGTCTTTGGTTTGTGAGAGGTCATGTTTAATGCTTAGAGAAATTTGCTACTGAAACAAATAGACCTGATTGTATTTTTAACAGATCCAGCTCTCTGTTAAGGTCAAAATGGATGTTCAACAGAAGCCAAATTTGGAGAGTAGGTCTACAATACTTAATGATCTTTAAACCCCTATGTAGGAAGTGGAAAAGTAATGATTTCTTCCATGTTTTAACGCATTAGACATTACACTTTAAGGGTGACTCCCCTACTTCTTTAAGTTTCCCAGGCACTGGGGAAAAGATAACAGCAATGATGTCAGCAAACAACGTCTCTGCTGCCATGTTAAACAATGCTGCTCTTCTTTTATCTTGGTTGACATTGGTTCAAATGGGGAAGTTAGCCTGAAGCTCTCGTAGGCAGGCAAGTAAGTGAGGGAGCACATTTTCCATAGATTACCTCCTGTGTCCTGTTCAGCCCCACATTCCCCATTTAGCCCATTGCGCTCTCCATCGAGTAATCACGTGGGGTATAAATCTGCAAGAAGTGGAGGCGATGATTTTGTTCCTGTCTCACTTTGGCACTTAGCATCACCATCTCAGGACATTGACAGCTTGAAGAATGGTCCTGGTAGTTCCTTTTAAATGCGTATTAATTTGGAGTGCGTTTAGGTTTCTCATTTGCAGCCTGCTCTCTTTTGTTTAAAGATGACGGTGTTGGCAGCATGTATTGGAATTAGACTGCATACATACGTACAGAAAAGGGCTTGATCTACATTTTTCCATTGAGTTGCTTGAACAGTTGTGCATCAGATACTTTTACTCTGGGTATTTAAAAAAAATTTGAATATTTGAAGGAGGAGTCTAACTTGTCTATTTTGCCACTTACCGTAAATTTGTTGGTCCAAGTGCAAATCATTGTTTAATTTAAATTGTGGCCCTACCCTGTTAAACTTGGGTAGTTTCTACCTTCAGACATGTATTCCCATTATTATGTGAAAGTTCTCTGTTTGTGTGACAATTTTGATTTGGTGTATTTCTTTTGTGCAGGTTCCAAAATGACACCCATGGAGATGCGAACCTCACACTGCTCACCACCCTGGCTATTACTATGAAACTTGTGCTTCCAACTCCTGCAAAGCCCATCCTCCCAGTGCAGACTGGCGTTGAAGCTCAACAAGAGGAGCAATCCAGTGGCATGTCAATTTTCTTCAGTTTGCTAGTTTTATGTAAGTGGTGCATGTACAGAATATGCGACATTCATTGAAGCACATGGTTTGTTAGCCAGCTTTAACTGCACTGCACTATAATATATGAAAAGATATACTGTATTTGTAAAGCCCAGGCATCCACTGCAGGGAAGTGGGTTCTTGGCACCTAGGACTATTAATGTGCCTCAAATCTCTGGATATGCTTTTTGAAAGAAGCGTTTGTTTCACCGGATGCTATGATTGTTTTCCTTTTGTCTTAGTTCCAGTGTTACTGTACTGTACATGTTTGCTGCATTTACTGAAAAGGAGTTCTTCCCCTAATTCACTCTGTGTAACCTGCTAATACTAAGTAGGCATTTTTCTACAGTGGAAATCACTGTCTTAGGAACCCGAGATCTGTTTGAACATTCAGGTAGGGGTGGTATAATAGTCATCAGAGCCTGGACATGCAATTGAAACCTAGAGAATTTAATGATCTTCCTCAGAAATTCAGGTGGTAAAATCCAGATTTGCAACTTAATGAAGTGAAGCAATCTCTATGTCCAACGGCTTTCCTAAGCACTTAATTTTCCCAGCGAATACTGACCAGGTTACGTCAACTGAATGATGACAAGCCATTGTTGTCTCTTGGTAGCTCAAGTTCTAGGCATTTTGTTTAGCAGTAGGAGGAGCCCCAGTCACCTTATGTCAGTTTTACTAGTGTTACGTTTGAGGTGATTGGTGGCTATCCATATATAAATACACTGCAAACGAGTAGTAAATGTGGTCTTTTCCTTTGGTGAATCAACCTTGAGCCATCTGTGTACTTCTGGTATGTAATGCTGAAAGAACAGAATAGCACTATCAGAGGAATATGGTAGATGTTGAACAATGATGTCTACCTTTGCGAAATGCTGCTGAATAGATGTTTCCAATTTGACAACAATGAAGCCAACTCCGCTCAATCTGTACTTCCCTTCAGGAGTGATGCAATTCAGGAGTGTGCATGTTTTGAATCCACTCACTCCTTGAGTGCCTCAGCTGTGTACCCTGGTCAGTGAGGTTGAAGGCAGTTGAAAGATCCAAAAGCATGTATCTGTCGTCCTCTATCCAATACTAGTCCTCTCTAATATCTTCCTAAATTGAAAGCTTGAAATGCGTCTTACAAAGTTTTTCTTAAGTGATTAAAAATCTGAGAGGAACTTCCGCAATTGTCAGGAAATATGACAAAAAATTTAGCAATAATTTAAGACAGACCAGTTGTAAGATCCCTGCTGTGTACTGAGATGTGACAAGTAAGCATCATAGAACAAGGAAGGTGTAATGGAAAAAATTAATGCCATAGCTCTTCAGATATATAGGAGAATATATTGCCAAATTGATGGGGTGTAATAGTTTTTTAAATTCAGGTGATGGTACTATAACAACTCTTCATAGGGACTATATGATGGGTTCATAGGAACTCATGATATAATCCCTAATAGTTCAGAAAAACTACCAGCATTGTTTCCTCTTGCCATGGCAGGCCTATAAAAGGTCCTTTGTATCCAGTGAGCCTTGAGAAAACTGCTTTCTGCACAACCTTTTCTTCATTACGTTTTGAAAACAAAATTAGACAATATGTCACATGCCCTAAATAGATATTGTTGTTAAAGGTTCAGTAACATTTAAAAAAAATATTTATAATGCAAACCTTATGAAGACAAACAACTGAATACTGCCGACATGGCGAGACACCCCAGCAGCATACTGCGACATTGAAGGTGACACTCATCAACCTACTGAAATGTGGGAATGACATGCATCGATGTACTATAACAGTGAGAATTTCACTCATAAACATACTGCAATCAAAAAATCGTGGGAGTGTCACCCATCATAAGAGTCTCTGGTGACTGGCACTAAAAAAACAGTGAGCAATCCCAGTTCTCTCCATTGGGGCCCGAAGGAGGTTCTTCATCTTGACAAAATTTAAAACCTGCTTTGGTAAAGCCAATAGGGCTCAGCTCTTCAACTTGTTGGCTTTGCCAATGCTTTTTTTCTCCCTCCTCAATGGCCACCACAAATGTGCATGTGCTGACGGTGGCCATCTTTAAATGCATTTGGTATTTTTTTGAGACACTCGTTTAAAGAAGGCCGCTGTGGATGCATTCAAACAAAACAAAGTGAGTTCTAAATCCTCCTGTATGAGACAAAAACAAGAATAGGGTGGAAAGCTTTCTACCTGCAAGCATAGAAGTGAGATGGACATCGAAGCCACCTAATCATAAGCAAGGGCATATGTTAATATGTTGGAAACAATAGGTCACCAACAAACAGGTAAATGCGTTTGTAGCGAAGACTTAACAATGAAAGTAAATAGTAAATAGTTCATTTACTTAACAGTTGCCTTTCATATTTGCTAAAATGCCCCTGCATTTTGTATGGGTAATTCCTACAGGGACTCATGAAATTTCCAATGCTTTAATGCTTTGCCAATCTAATTCAGCATGGTGTATTGGTGTTGGTAGGACTCCCACATTAACACATAGAATCAGTGAGAGATCAGAAAACTTTATCAGAGCAAATTTACCAGCGATTGAAAACAAGCTGTGTATTACGTTAGACATGTTCTTTTATTATTTTTCCTCATCGTTCCTGAAAACCAGGAGCCATTGAGTTGATTGATTATGTACTGCTGATGTGAATGTGCTTTTAACCAGTTAAATGTTCTCGGGCCAAGTAGGTGCAGGACCACCACCAAAGCCAGAGGATCAACCAAGAACAAAACAATATCCATGAAGGGAGTAAGGGGCCTGGCCGAGTTACCACTCTTCCTTTGTGTCTGGTGAAGTTATTTAGGGCATCAAAGTGCTGTGTTTATCTCCCTACACTTATGCTAGCTAGGGGCTACCAAGAAGGTAAAGTTAGTAGCAGAACAGGACAGCAGAGCTTCTACATGGCGTCCAGGCTTATTCCTAGCCAGGAGGAAGCAGGCAGCACTCTGCTCCAAATTCTGGAAGTACCAACTGAAACATGCTGCATCTTTCCAAAGCAAAAGAGACACAGATGATGGACGGAATGCAGAGCAAATCAAACATTCACCCCCAGTCAATAGATCTGGGTTAAATTCATCATTTGTTTGCTCACCATACCACCCCAGTTTGGACCCAGACATATGCAAATCAGTCTTGAACCTGTGCCTCATGGGAACAGTCCAGCCCGAACCGCCAAGCGGGGTCCTCCCTGGACCGGAAACAAGCATCCTGAGACCGGTTTCGGGGCATCACCCCATATCAGCCAGGCTAGCTTGAATCCAGTGGCACAGTGAGTCCAGGACCCACGTCTGGGCATACCTGGCACACTTAGGGCGAGAAAGCAAAAGACACACAGTGATGGATGGAATGCAGAGCAAATCAAACATTCACCCCCAGTCAATAGATCTGGGTTAAATCCATCATTCTTTTACTCGCCATGCCACCCCAGTTTGGACCCAGCCATATGCAAATCAGTCTTGACCCTGTCTTGACCTGGCTTGGCAGTTCGGGCTGGACTGTTCCCATGGGGAACAGGGTCATCGCTGATTTGCATATGGCTGGGTCTAAACTGGAATGGCATGGGGAGCAGAAAAACGATGGATTTAGGCCCAGATCTCTGTACTGGGGTAAATGTACGAGATTGTTCTACATTTTGTCCATCAATTGTTCTTTTTGCATTTGTCACCCCGAGTGGAACGGGTATGCCCAGACGTGGGTCCCGTGCTCTCCATGCCACTGGAGTCCAGCTAGCCTGGCTGATGAGGGGTGAAACCCCGAAACCGGTCCTGGGATGCTTGTTTCCAGTCCATTGAGGACCGGGCTTGGCAGTTCGGGCTGGACTGTTCCCATGGGGAACAGGGTCAAGACTGATTTGCATATGGCTGCGTTTAAACTGGAAAGGCATGAGGAGCAAAAGAACAACGGATTTAGGCCCAGATCTCTGTACTGGGATGAATGTACGACATTGTTCTGCATTCTGTGCATCAATTGTTCTTTTTGCATCTTTCCAAAGCCACTGAGTTTAATTTACATGTGGACGGCAGTAGGCTGCTTCACTCCAAAAACCTAGAAATGCTTTCACCATTCAAGGTGGGAGTTGCAGTGAGTTGCAGTGGAGCGGTAAGGAGCCACAAAACTAATGTGCGTGGAAACCGAAAAAGTTTTTTTCCCCTCCGAAAGGTATTCAAAATGTGCAGTTTTAGCGTCTTTCAGCTCCAGAGCACTATAATCTTTCCCAAAAAGAACTAAGCAGTGGTAAAACCGGTAGTCTGGCTTCCTTCTTCTGTTATATGCTAAAGTTGCCATGAATGCTGAATTTGTATTTCAGCAGCGACTTGGAGGCATGAGCAAGAGACTTGCCTGGTGTACTGAACGTTTTCAAAAGCCTGTCCGCTTAATGTTGATAGCATTAGTGGAACAATCATTAGGTGTGTGTTTAGCAATTCATTTGTTTTGCCATAAAGTGAACCCATATATTTTGTAGTATAAAAAATAAATAAGAAAAAGATTGTTTTGAATATATTTTTCAGCTGTAAAATAGACCATCATGTATTCCAGTGGAATCACCTCCTAGGAGACCGAAGGATACATCCAAAATACCTAACAGCATTAGGTGAGACTAAACTACTCTTCTGGGCTGCACTGTAATAAGGTTTGCTAGAATCTCTTAACAGGTATAGTTGTCGGCAAGGCCATTCTAATTTAAAAAGAAAAAAAAATTACATACATACTAGAAGTTCTTTGGATCAGCCTTCATCTGTCTGTGCAAGTATCATTCACATCCTTGTTCTACCCACGACACCATACTGCATGTGGCAATGGATTAGGACATTTGTGTGATTGTCTCTATTTCCCTGTGAGTAACTGCATATTTTCTGATCACACATGAAATTCCACCTGAAAACTGAAAAGGAGTGTGCTTCACTGTATGGGTTGGTGACTAGTGCTTTTGTTTCCCATGTTTTTCTTTTTATTGGTCCGTTTTCATTTTTCATTTTCTGTCCTTCCCCTTTTTCTAAACTGAGTGGCCATACTGGAGTGGTGTTGTCCACAGTGTATCATTATTTTACCTTTCCCCAATAGTAACCATGCTTTGAAGCATTTTTAGCATTTGAAGATGGCCACCAGTGCAACATATACAGAGTCACCTACTTAGAATGGAATTGTGTATAGTTTACCACTGTTTTTACTACACAAAGATGGCCAGCACATTGCTTGTAAACATGACAGCTATACTGGAACTTTAAAACAATGATGCTCTGTGTATCCTAAATACCCACAATTGTATTTTTAACCTTCCCCGACTTCTCCGACAATAAAGGGATACCTTGGAGAAACTGAGGGATTTTTAATCTGTAGTTAGGTCATTATCTTTTTCCATAAGAGCTCCCTGGAAGATGGTGGAGCCCACCCTGACCTTTAGGAGTCATGGTGAACCTGATGATGAAGCATGACACTACTAGAGTGTATAAGGGTTATTTAAAATAAAATAAAAAAAAGATTTTTTTTCTTCCCCGCACTGATTAGCGCAGAGCCACGGTTGATACATTATGCACCCCCCTTTTTGTTCTCTTTCTTCCCCGTCTAGAATTGATCACATACGATATACTAGGTGGGATACGTATAAGTTTGATGCACAATATATTAGGGAGGACATATCCCTGAATTCCTTTCAATTGTGAAAGGACCTCTCTACCCTCCAGATTTGAAAAGGGTTCCGCTGCTCAGATCTAATTTGTAGACAGTTCAGAGCAGCGCACAGCTGTAGGGTATACATTTATTTATATATACATATATATAAAAAAGGAGGAAATTCCTTCAAAAGCAGAAGTTTTTGAAACATTTCTTGCAAACCTCGTTCTTTACACTATCCCCTCCATTTCAACACTGCTCTCTTCAAATTGTTTGATAAGACCCAATTTAATACTCAAACATGGCAGAGCAACTTGGGCTAGCATACACAGATGAAATGGCATTTCTGATACTAGCGGCCCCTTCATTATTACCAGACACAAACATCACAATGAGACTAAACCAATCACAAAACTGGGATGAACTTAAAGAACTTAAAAGGGATCAAATGAAGATCCTGTTACATGGGGCTATAATGGCCGAATACTTACGAGGAAACGCAGCACCTTCAGGCCTACTAGTCACTAAAGAACCTAGAATTTTTGGGATGACCCAATTTTTAAAAAGGAATGGTCACTTATAGCATGGCGCTGCTCACAAGATTGGCTGATTTTAATTATTAATACGACTAAACGCATCTCAGAAACCATGCTGATCAAAATCAAGGGGAGTGAAGACGCATTAAATACCCAAATTAAGATCACACTTTTCAAAACAAGACTGGAGGAAATAAACAGAGAGATTGGTGAACACAAGGATTACCTTATGCAAAGCAAAATTACAAAGCTACAAAAAGACCTGAAGAAGTTCTCGCATGAGAAGGTTTACCCCTATATTAGAGACCACTACAAAGAACAGCATGACTCCGAAGCAGAGTCATCGAACAGGAGTGAATCAGGATCATCTTATTCTGACCAAGAAGACTGGTCAAGTGATAACTTAATGAAAAATTTGAAAGGTAAACAAAGACCGAGAAGGGGGACATATTACAACCACATGTACACACATCCACAGTTGTACATGTTGCAAGGACAATATCCTCCACAATCATTTCAGGGTCCCCATCATTTCCAGAACATGCCCTTCTATCAACCTACCCGACATTTTTTAGGGAGAGGTAGCAGAAGGACCCGGCGAGGCAGACGTGGAGGAAGAAGACTCCATCGGGACGACAGAGGGAGTGAACACTAGGAGCCGGACACGGGATCAACAACCGGGCACGAGTGGCCAGTAGACCTAGTAGTGAACTTGACAGATGAAGTCCTGATACCAACGGAGATTTCGGTGCTTAACAAAGGCTTGGGCTTCGTCCCCACCATCAACCTGGATAAATTCAAAACCAGATGTGAACTACATGGTTTGTTTTAGAAAAATTTGAGTAAAAACGTTTTTTCTAGGAAACCTCATGACAAATACAGACAGTAGGCACAGCAATATGAGAAAGAAGTCAACCATCCCCACAGAGGTGCTCGCTTTTGAAGAAGCAGTGATAAAGGAAGTGGAGATGCTGGACACAAGAAGGAATGTTTTCCACAACCCCAGTAAAAAAGAAAAAAGAGCCTTAGTTTCCATTAGCAACAGATCAAACCTAGTCATCAAACCAGCGGATAAGGGTGGCACCATTGTCATCCAAGACCAAAAGAGCTACAGAGAAGCATGCCTGGCACTACTCTCTGACACAAGCCACTACTTACCACTACAAACAGATCCAACCAGACAACTCCAAAATACATTAAAAAATCTGACGGAATAGGCACTGAAAAACTGCTGGATTACCAAAAAGGAACACAAATTCTTGCTCACCCAGGAACCGAAAATCCCACATTTTTATACATTACCAAAAATCCATAAAGGAAGAATGCCCCCACCTGGCAGACCAATCGTGTCCCGGATCGGATCGCTCCTCGAACCACTGTCGTAATGTACTGATTCGTTCCTACGCCCTTTGGTCACCAAGATAAAATCATCCATCAAAGACACCAAACACCTACTGAACCTTCTGAATGAGGTGGATCTTGACCCTACCACGGAAACTATGATATATCTGGATGTAGAAGCTCTATGTACCAGTATACCACAGGAAGAGAGTCTGAGTCATCACCTGTATATTACAGGACCAAGACTGGCCCTGGCAAGCCCCAGTCCAGTAGATCATGACACTAGCACGTCTAGCCTTGACAGAGAACTTCTTCAGATTTGAAGACCAACTGTATCTGCAACAACATGGTACTTTGATGGGGAGTACATTCGCCCCAAGCATAGCATGCCTATATATGAGTTGGTTTGAAGAAGAAAACATCTGGAAAAATAATCCTTACCACAACGAAATCCCCATGTGGCGTCGTTACATAGACGACATCCTAATAATATGGCACAGTGCGGAAAACAGCATAAAAGACTTTAAGAGGTGGCTGGACCAACGCAACCCCTACCTTTGCTTTACGATGACAACCAGTAAGGACAATGTTTCGTTCCTAGATATCAACATCCTCGCAAAAAATGGCAAACTTGAGAGCACCTTCTATACAAAACCAAATGATCGTAACAGCTTACTACATTTTAACAGCCCCCATCCCCGGGCCCTTAGAGAAAATCACCCAATAGGCCAGTTCCTCCGGATCAGAAGAAACTGTTCGGACCTACAAAGTTTCAAAGGTGAATCTGAAAAACTTACAAAAAAACTGAGAGAGAAAGAATATCCAGACAGGATTATCAAACAAGCACAGAAAAGGGCACATAACCCTCCACGTTCAGCATTACTAGACACTAACACTAAACAGAAAACTGATTCCCTTATCTGTGTCACCACATAAAATTCTTCCTCGAATGCCATCAAGAAAATAATTTAGCAAAAATTGGCAAATTCTGACCTCCAGTCAGCTATCTTACAAACAACAACTTCTCTTTTTGTTTAAAAGAAACAGAAGCATAAGAGACATGCTAGTTCACAGCAACACTTGGAAAGGCCCTGCTGAATGACAAATGACCCTTTGGAACCAGCCTCGTGTTATGGGACATTACCCCTGCGACTCATGTACAGTGTGTGCACTGATGAAATAGTCTAATCAGATTGACTTCGGCCTTCCCACACCATGGGAACAAAGACATCACACCAATTGTAACAGTAATAATGTGATATACATGATCACCTGCCCATGTAATCTCCGATATGTGGGGATGACCACAAGAAAAGTCCAAATCAGGATTAGCGAACATAGAAGCACCATACGGTGAAATAGAACATCCACAAAACTGACATCACACTATATGGATAAGGGACACTCTGAACTAGATGTGAAATGGACAGTGATAGAGAAATTGAGCGCCAACAGTGGATTACCACACAAGTTACTGACCAAAGAGCAACGTTAGGTATACAAATTAGACACACAAGTCAGATCTGAACGATGAAATACCCTGGGGACAACTGACAAACTAATGCAATAGATCATACAGGATGAGAAACTATAGAAGCATTTATTAATCAAAATGTATGATGCTTCTTGTAGCTGAACTAAGGTGTCATTATTCTACTGGATCCCCTAAGAGAAATGTAGGTACTGAAGTGCACAATGCCAACTAGCAGCAACCAAAAAGCATGATGTTTACATTAGATGAACTAATGCTATATCAATTGATAAGATCCCATGAACAACACTTCAGCCGGCAAAGGTGCGCTGTTACCATGAACAATGCCCATTGGACACAGAACAGCCTTACCCCTTAACCAGAGAAATAGTTGCAGGCAATGTTTGACCCACTTGCCAATGTGTCATTATTCTACTAGATCCCCTAAGAGAAATTTAGGTACTAAGCTGCATGATGCCAAATAGTAGAAACCAAAAAGCATGATGTTTACATTAGCGGAACTAATGCTATATCAATTGATAAGATCCCATGAAGAACACTTCAGCCTGCAAAGGTGCACTTTAACCATTAACAATGTCCATCGGACATATAAAAACTTTACCCCTTAACTAGAGAAATAGGGTCAGGCAATGTTTGACCCAGTTGCCAATACCAGATACAAATAACAACTAAACACATTTGAAATCAGCAGTCGGGCAAAAAAACTTCGGTCGCAGACTCTACCCACCCGGGGTATCGACGGAGAGAGCGGTGCCCCTCCCCATAGCTGTCGCCAGGTTGAGGTGGAGCGATATACCCAGTTGTTACGGGTATTGGCATTTTGCACATAGCAGGAACCGCAAGTATCTTTGGTTCCTACCTTTTTCGTTTCCTTATATATTTAGTTTCACTTTTATGCAGCAGCAGCATCTACGTGGTCCTGAAGAAAGCCATGCCCGAAATAGGGGCGTAACGGCTGAAACATGTCGACCACCTACTTTCACCTCGCACATGTGGTTTAAATCCATACCACAGGTGCACTGTTTTTAATCCTAACAGTGAGAGTTTCCGAATAAAACTTTAACTACACTCTCCCTAGTTAGTTTTATCACTACTTTACTTGTTCTTTTCTTTTGATCTGCGTCCTCACCCTCTCTAGTGTTCTCATTTGATGGATTTACTAATCCAGATAGAGTAGGAATTAAAACATCCCTGAGCTCCTCCCTCTCAGAGAGGGGGTTGTAGCCCCCAGAGGAACTAGGTCTTCCTCTGGGAGGAGAATCCCAAATGATGAAGCATGCCACCATAGGTGGGTGAGGGATTTCGTCCTGACGGGATCCTTCCCTCAGATAGGTTTGTTGTTCAGTGCCTTTGTATTTGTTTGTGAGTCTTGTTGACTTTTCCTGCACAGACAATTTAGACCCAAGGATTTTGTTGTATTTATAATACGCCCTGGGTGCCATACGCGTTTCAGGAAAACTCATCCCTTGTTCACTGGCTGGGCAGAAAGAGGAGACCAGGTGGGCAATCAGTAGCGCTGCACTTGCAGCGTAGCTTTAAATCCTGCCTCAGTGGGCGTGTTCGTCAGTGCATTCTGGTTATAGAAGTTTCAACCCATAGGGGAAGCCACCCTTCATGCTCCTAACAGTGTCTCTTACCCCAATGGGTTAGCGAGCAACATGCCAGGTATGTATTCTACCTCCTTCAGGTCTGCCAACTGAACACTCTGCTCCCTTAGCACCACTTCATTCATCGGTGCCGTGGACCCCCTTTGGGGTAAGAGACACTGTTAGGAGCAAGTGCAGCGATACTGATTGTCCACCTGGTCTCCTCTTTCTGCCCAGCCAGTGAATAAGGGATGAGTTTTCCTGAAACGCGTATGGCACCCAGGGCGTATTGACTGCTTGAACTGCTGTGTGTGTTATTCTGCAGTCCGCCAATAAAGAGATAACACGCAGCGTGTGGCGTTTCCAATTTGGAGTGTTGCATTTGGAATATTTAGCGGCCGGCTCTGGTCGCGGAACGCCCCCCCTGCGGACCAAGCGGGTCCACGGCACCGATGAATGAAGTGGTGCCAAGGGAGCAGCGTGTTCAGTTGGCGGACCTTAAGGAGGTAGAATACATACCTGGTATGTTGCTCGCTAACCCTTTGGGGTAAGAGACACTGTTAGGAGCATGAAGGGTGGCTTCCACTATGGGTTGAAACTTCTATAACCAGAATGCACTGACGAACACGCCCACTGAGGCAGGACTTAAAGCTACGCTGCAAGTGCAGCGCTACTGATTGCCCACCTGGTCTCCTCTTTCTGCCCAGCCAGTGAACAAGGGATGAGTTTTCCTGAAACGCGTATGGCACCCAGGGCGTATTGACTGCTTGAACTGCTGTGTGTGTTATTCTGCAGTCCGCCAATAAAGAGATAACAACACGCAGCGTGTGGCGTTTCCAATTTGGAGTGTTGCATTTGGAATATATATATGTGTGTGTGTGTTTTCATTTCAGGTTGGACCCCAACGGGACAAAAAGAGGGCAGTATTTTTATTGCCCCAGCATATACAATGTTACATGCTTAAGTGTTTATATAAAGGATATTATTAGCCACTGCCCAATCCAGGAAGGTATCATTACATTACCCTGATGAAAGCCCCGGACCTGATGTAGGTATAACGTAGGGTCATAGGACCATTGAATCCTAAATACCCACAATTGTATTTTTAACCTTCCCCGACTTCTCCAACAATAAAGGGATACCTTGGAGAAGCTGAGGGATTGTTAATCTGTAGTTAAGCCTCCTGGTCATCATTTTTTTCCATAGGAGCTCCCTGGAAGATGGTTAAGCCCACCCTGACATTTAGGAGTCAGAGTGAACCCGATGATGAAGCATGACACTACTAGAGTGTGTGAGGGTTATTTAACAAAAAGGATTTTTTCCTTCCCGCACAAAATAGCGCAGAGCCAGGGTTGATAGTTTATGCACCCTCTTTTTGTTTTCTCTCTTTCCCCGTCTAGAATTGATCACACCCGATATACTAGGTAGGATACTTATAAGTGTGATGCTCTGTGTACAATACCATGGTAAGACGGCCACCCACCGCTATGTTTAATTTTATTCTTAATTGCAAGCATATGCCCGCAAAGTTTAGATGGCAGCAAGTTTTATGTCTACTATTATTCTTTAAATTATCTTCTGTATGCTTGTTGAGTTTGTCTGCTTCATCGCCGATAAGTCGGTGCGCGGATGAATGGATATATGATTGCAAGGGTGAGTTACGGTGTGATTGTATGATGTCTTATTGATTGCCTTATCTCGTTTGTGACTGAAGAGGCACTTTGAGTTATAAGCATAATCTACTGCCTTTACAAAAGCTTGTTTTACATGTTTCCCATAATAGCTTTCCACTGCCTCTTCACAAATATTTTTGATGTATTTGCATGCATCAAATAAGTTTTAATAAATGATGCTTTTGAGAATGCAACCTTCATCCTATTTTTAAATTGAAAATATATTTTGGGTACATTTTATTTTGAAATTAATTGTCTATTTTGTCTCCTTTCTTCTGCATGTATTTGCATATATTAAAATAACTTTATTAGAGCATTGCGACTAGCCAGAAAGTGTTACAGTTTGTAAACAAATCTACACATTTTTGTTTTTGAGCCACTTTTCAGTTCTCAGAGTTTCCTTATATTACATACCCTTATATTAAACGTTTTGTACTAACAAACCATGTAAGCATTTTGAACATCTCATATACATGGATGCATATCTTGCCTTATCATGAGACCATCTCCTGTCCAACTGCTATACCTGACAGTGTAAACGGACAACCAAATGACTTGTGCTGCAGTGGTTTGGATCTGCTTGTCCTGTGAACAAAATATATAGGAAGGTTTGTTCTCCCTGACACCAAGCACTATGTCCTGGGCATCGGGTGATAGGAATTCCACACCCCTGCTTGCTGGTTCTATTTTCTATACCACTGTTTTGCTACATCTTGGGGTAATGAGTTTCAGCTGGTCTGGAGTAAGAGGCTATAAGTGCATGTCATACAGGTATTCAGGTTGGTCTGCGGTTGTTAAAGCTTTCATCTGTCCAGATCTCCAGGGGAATTGGTGTTTAAAATAAATATACTTCTCACTTCTTCATTTGATTTTAGTTAATTTCCGTAAAGTGGTCTTTACTGCTGTATCTAAAGGTGATTGTTTGTTTGGTTAACATATGGGATACCTATTTTTGAAATGTTCTAAATGAGCTTGCTTTTATTGTTGTAATCATTTGTGTGGTAGATAACAACCACACTTTACCTTAAATTCATTTTACAACATTCACACTCTGTGAGTATGCATTTATGTAACTGGTTTAATATAAGAAAACCACCTCTACAGTATTGAAATAGTTTCTCAATGTCTCAGGGCAAGTCAATGGTACAAAAAGTAGGTGTTAGCTTCAATTGAAAGTAGGTTAGTTAATACTCCCTAATTATTGGATCCCATTATAAAATTCTAGGAAACAGTTGATTTTTGCTTTGTTAAAGAAAAAACTGAAAATGAGCCTCTTCAAAGAAGGCCTTCTCACCCCCACAATTAAACCAGAGATTCGCCCCAAAACTCTCACCAAGAGGGGCAGGCCCTCTCATTGCACTTTGATTTAACTGAATCTCCAATTTGAATACGCACATGATATTCTTACACTGTTCGGAAAAGGATTTAGCCAACTTAACAACTGCCATCAAGGGGTGTCTGGTCACAGGAGTCTTAAGGACAGATGTGTCTCCCCGGGCTCTGTTCACTGAACACCTTCAAAGATGAATAAAGTCATCCTGGGAGTGATTATCGTGCACAACTGGTGCTGCTTTGACTGTAAGATGTGAAAGGAGTTAGCCCAGTTCGGAAAGGCTGACCTGTGAGTACTCCTCCGCCAGCACATCGGTGACTCCAAGACAGCAGCCGGAACACACATTGAACATTGCTTGAGATCTGGCGGTGGTGAGAGGCCAGCTAAGGCTTTATTAAATGGTGGATTTGCCTGAAATACTGTGTTTCTTCTCCCGAAAGATATGTATAGCACTTTACACTCTGGTGGTTTGAAGGATGGAGTTTGTCCAATCTTTGGCGTAATTGAGTCAGCCCTTCTGATTACAGGGATGCCTGAAATACTATTCACCCCCTCCATGTGGGTGACTGAAGTGACCACAGTGGCATGAAGCTCAGGGAGGTGGCTAACTATGAGCGCAGTCTTTCGGGTTACACACAGCAGGAGTTTTGTACCCATTTGATTATAGTTAAGATGGTGAAACTGACGAAGGATTGGGGACCGGAAGACATAACTGTGCCCTTAAAAAGAGAAACAACTCCAATCCCAGTAACTCATTTTTACACTTACTCGCAGTATATTGAGGATAAGGTGCTATTGAGAGTGAACAGTGGTAGCCCCTCTGATCTATCGAGTAGCGAGAGAGCTCTGATGGCCTCTCTTGAAAGTCTCCACAAGAAAGTGGATGGTATGGAAGCAAAAGTGCTTTGCCTGTAGGAGGCAAACAGGAGACTCTCACAATGAGAGTGGTTGGAATGGACAGCCTCATTAGTGCTAGAGAAGAAAGTGGGGACATTGGAGGCCTCTGTGACAATGCCTCAGGAATCTTTTTACTCTCCTACCAAATTCCCTGACTGTGCTGTGATGTCCATTGTCTATGTTAAAGATAGCATCGAGAGTCTTGAGAATGGTAGTAGAGCGTCCAATATCAGCTGGTGAGGCCGGTGTGATGACGGCAAGGAGTCTGGTTTAAAGACTTTTAAATTTAGGTTTTCTTAATAGCAAAGGTAGACATGACTGACAGTTCTCAAACCATATGCGATTGCCAATGTCACTATAAACTCTATTTAGGGATGTTGAGCCTGCAGTTGCTTCTCTAGCATCCATTAAGGCTACGGAAAGATTGACTGAATAACTGAAGCCCTTGACTCTTTTCCTTGCTCCATCATGCTTCAGCTTTATTTCTATAGCACAATCATTGTTATGTTACTGATGATGATTTCCTTGCTCTGTGCGGACTGTCCAGCTATTTACTCTTAAGGCCATTCCTTTATGGAAAGGCAGTGCTTTCCCATGTTTTTGATTTAGTTTTTTTCGCTCTGTATCTAACAGATGTATATTTGTTATTCTTGACTAGTTCCTCTTCTTGGATGCTTTCAATATGTTTGACATCTAGTTGGCAATTTCAAACATTACTGTGGTGTGACTGCATGGCAGTTGTTCGAATATATAAGTCTTAGTGATAATATCCCGAGCGTCACACTCCTTATGAAAAGGCTTTTTTAACTGTAATTTTGTTCTGTGTCACTTGAAGTTCTTAATAAAGATATACATAATGCTATTGTGTCTACCGCCTGTATAGTGATAGACGGAGGGCAAGGGTCCCGAGGGGGACCTGACTTAATAGAACTGATGATAGAAGTGACCTAAGATGTGGATAAGGAGGAGAACTGAGAAAGTTCTGGTGCAGCTGCAGCCCCGAAAACCTGAGGAGTTGAATCAGAATTAGAGGAAAAATGTTGGCTAAATGTATAAAGAATTTGCACCACTTTATCTAAGAAAAAGTCAGCCAGGATGTCACAGAAATTCTGCTTGTAATTTGAGATTGTATTATTGGGAGGTGAGGTTAAGTTCGTAGCCACCTTAAATATTTCTTTAGCAGAGTTATCTAACTAATATTTTTAACTCCATGGTTACATCAGGAACTTTTCCCAAAATATGGAAAGAAGCGTCCATACTGCCCTTATTGAAAAAGACCAATTTGGATCCTAACGACCCTAAGAACTATAGGCCAATCTTCCGCCTACCTTTTCCTGCGAAAATTATAGAAAAGGCTCTGAATCTGCAAATAACCCAATTCCTGACTGATCATTTTCTACTTGACACTACCTAATTTGGATTCAGAAGCGGTCATAGTACTGAGAGACCGCTCTGATTAAAATGACTGAAGAAATTAGATCCATAGTCGTTGGTGGTGGAAATGCCGCACTGGTACTCCTCGATCTGTCGGCAGCCTTTGACACGGTTGACCATAAGGTTTTGATTGAACGTCTCCAGGCTTGGTGATCGAGGCATCGGCACTTAAACTCCTGGAATCCTTTCTATCAGAAGGATCGTAGGTGGTTGCCTTGGACCCTTTTGTGTCCAAATCTTTCTCTTTGCCTTGTGGGGTTCCGCAAGGCTCTGCTCTCAACCCCACTCTCTTTAACATTTATGTTAAACCCCTGGCTTCCCTCATCAGATCTTTTGGGCTGGACCTTGCATCCTATGCATATGACACCCAAATTGTGGTGGCACTGTCCACACAAACAATCTGGCAGGTGCTAATTTCTGTGACTGCATGATAAGCTGTAGGAAACTGGATGAAGGTTAATTGCTTAAGGCTCAACTCGGTTAAAACAGAGGTCATCATGTTCAGGAACGCACCTTCCCTGTGGTCCCTGTCTTGTTGGACTAAAACTTGTCCCTCTTCCCACTCCAGTCTGCAAGGCCAGAAACCTTGGTGTAATTATGGACAACAAACTCATCTTCGGCTCCAGGTCAATGTGGTTACATCCTCGACATTCTATGTCCTTAGGATGCTTAAAAAGATCCTTCCTTGTATTCCAGCTTTTGTCCAAAAAATGGTCATCACTGCACTTATGCTTTCTAAAATCGACTATTGCAATGCTTTATATCTCAACATGCAGCAACAACATCTAAATAAGCTGCAAAATGCTGCCGCCGGAATGGTAACTGGGACTCCCAAACATCAATCGGTGGCTCTTGCCATCAAACATCTTCATTGGCTGCCTGTCAGGCAACGTATTAAATGCAAAGCTCTTTGCCTTGCCCATAAAGCCCTGCATGGAGTCGGTCCGGAGTTTCTCAGGCATGGTATGTACCAGGAAGATCTCTACAATCCTCGGGCACTTTAAAAAATTTTAGCTAAAAGATTCAGGGGAACCAACTGGAGAGGCCATGGCCTTGTTAATTCCACTGCCAAAGAATAGGACGCACTTCCTCTTTCCATCAGATTAATCCCAGACGTTCTTCATTTTAGGAAAAATTTAAAAACCTAGTTGTTCCCTAAGTAAACCTTCTTTTTCTTGCTCTCTCCTTGGACTAGTGCCTTGATACCTTTGGGTAATTGTTCGCGCTAAATAAATCCTTTTAACATAACATTGTCCGCATTAGGGACTCAGTTGGTCCGTAGGGCATTTCCATCTGATGAGATTGATCACCAGAGCAGCTTTTTTTCTTGTATCATGAATTCCCAAGCTCCATTTGTGTATCTGTCCTCTGGAATCTATAGAGTAATTGAATCTAAAAAACAGTTTGTTTCCTAATGTAGATCGTTCCCTTTCAGTGTAAGCTGGAGTGAAATTTGACAAAAAAAATCTGTATTTGCTTAAATTCTGTAGGTGTAGCATTGATTTGTTTGTTGAAAGCAAATGTTCAGACTAAATATTTATATTTGCTCTCTTCAGGGTGTGTACTTGTCTATAAATCTTTTTCCTTGCCTATTTCTCGTTTCCTGCTTGCAGCTCCAAAACTTGGTTTCCAGGTCAATTCTAAATAATATTTGAGCCCACCAAGAACTAAGCCACAATTATTTACTCCCCCTCCTTTATGTATGCCATGGCGATCTCTTAAAATGTATTCTAGGCCATTACCTCAGTTATGTGTTCTTGAAAGGAATATATACCATAACATCGCATGCGTTTACAATGCATGCGATTACAACGCGGTCGTTACAACGACCGCGTTGTTACATCGCAGTACATTACAATGCAAGTCGTTACAACGACTTGATCTAGATGGTGCGCTGGACTTAGGAATAGTATAATTTACTATTCCAACTCCAGTGTGTGCAACAGTAGGGAAGGTGTTGGAATAGTAAATTACACTATTCCTTAGTTTAGAGCGCCATCTAGAGCAAGTCGTTGTAACGACTTGCGTTTTAATGTACTGCGATGTAAAGGTAACGCGATGTAATGACTGCGTTGTTAAGGTTGTTTCCCCTTGAAAGCATATTCTTAGATGGTGAATTCGGAATACTTGACATGGGAGCCTTTTAGCTACAGATTGTTCATTTTACATGATCTTCTCTTACAAGGCAATTCCCTGAATCCAATACCATGCTAATGAACACCTTACCTGAGAGGAGTGTATGTTCCAAATGAGTTCTGTGTTGAAGATCTACATAACGCCCAACATGTAATGTCTGCTGCAGATTACCCTTTTTTGGGCAAATGAATAATGTGTTAGCTCATTCTGTTTCTCTTGGAAATGAGTCAGATACTCGTAACGATGGGGGTGTTTCCTTAATATTTTGGGGCGTTCTATCTCTCTCCTTGGGTCTGTCAAAGCATTCAAGTCTCCTCCAAGGATGTTTCTACTCTCTGAAAACTGGTATGGTTCTGATTGGGTCTGATATGCTCACAAAATACTTGCAAATATCCCTGTACTCCCACCATGCAACGTGCAGAATGAAAACTTTCTTAGCTACCGTAGCGGAAAGTTTCAATTCTATTAAGGACACGGAGGTGAGGATTAGGCTTTTCCTTTTTTTTCTTTTTATTACCAGCAGCCTTTGCAAAGCAGCATTTTATAACAAACAAACTACATTTCCCATGACACATTGGGAAAAATAACAGAGTAAACAGTCCTACCAATCAGAGTGCCGCAGTGGATATAACGGTCCCTGTAGACTCTCTATCCCCCTCTTTCTTCCTGCGAGCACAACATCTCCACATCTCCTGTTTATTGGACTCCGATACTGGAATAGAGATATAGAAAATGTATAACTTCTGGTCTTAGCTGCCAGATCTAGTTGTACACAAGAATAACCACATGATAAGCCATCTGAACCTGAAATCAAAGCATGAAGCAATAGAAAGACCTTCTGCATAACCTGCAATATCCTCACTAAACATCTTTACTTCTGTGTCAACAAAGCATCATTGCCCTTCAGTCCGGGTGGGTACCAAAATATGACAGTTATCTGGTGGGCTAATCCTCTCCTCTGTGTCCTTAATAGAATGTAACCTTTCCGTTACCGTAGCTAGGAAATTTTTCATTCTATGGCAGGACCCGGAGGCGAGGATTAGGCTAGTTTAAAGCTGGTTCACCACTACGTTTGCCAGACAAGGCACACGTTTAAAATAAACCTTCTTAAAAGTGTAATCAGATGATCATTCACCAGCATGGAGGATATCCTCTAATCTTGCTCCCAAAGAGAAAGCCTTAGAGGCCATGGCACCTCTCACTGAGTGGGCCCCAAAATGGGCCGTATTAATGCCCGCTTCCTGCATTTCCCATCTGATCCATCTGGCAATCGTAGGGGAAGAAACCACTTTGTGTGGTTTAGTCAGAGCAATCAGCAGTTGCCTCTCTCCATGAGGACGGATCTCTTCCGTAACAGTTTACTATATTTTAATGGTGCGCACAACACATGACTTCGGCACATGCAAAAATTCTGGATAAGATACGATTCTAGAGTTACATTTTGTTCTGAACCGCAATATGAAAGGTCACCCCATCTGGGGTGAAAACTCTACCTGTAATGTCCAAAGCTTGAACATCCGAAACCCTGCGACACAAGATGAGGCAGAGCAACATTGCTAGCTTCACTGATAGCTGCTTCCTAGACAGATACTTATTAGTAGGCCATGACTTGAAGAGGTTAAGAATCTTATTCACATCCCATAAGACAGAGTAGCTACGTTTGGGAGGCAGGTATAGCCTGATACCTCTTAAGAGTTTGCACACCAGAGGATGTTCTCCCACCGGATTCCTGTCCACAGGTAGGTGTCCCGCTGAAATTGCTGATCTGAAGGTATAAATTGATCAGTAGGCCAAGCCTTTAGAGGCCAGATCCGCCAGAAAGTTCAGAACCTGTACAATTTCCGCCCTGTGGGATCCATCTGGTATTGGATACACCAGCACAACCATCTAGATCAGGCCGAACAATACCGTTTGTTGGTACTATCCACCCAGGCTCTGGCGAGTAATGAGGCAGCCTCTGTTGAAATTTCCGGGACTTACCATCGTTCCCAGTAATCCTCCATGCCATGAGACGGATGGAGCCCGCCAGCACCAGAGGGTGAGGATTGCCCTGGGGATCCCTCAGGAGATCCGGACCTAGGGGTAGAGGGGTTGGAAAATCCCAGGAAAGTTCCATCATCACTAGAAACCAGACTTGTGACCTCCAGATTGGAGTGATCACCACCAGGTTTGCCTGTTGTCTGTGCACTTGAACTGTCAGTCGCATTAACACTGCGAAAAGGAATGCATCCGTTGCCTCCGCCTGGGGATCCGGCCTCCGGCTGCAATACCTGTCCAGTTGGAAGTTCAAACGGGACGCAAAGAGGTCCATGGAGAACGGGTCCCACCGTTCTTGAAGTTGCTGGAAAATAAGAGGGTGCAATTTCCACAGACTGACGTCCCTCCAATGGCTGGAGTGCCAATTTGCTACCTGGTTGGCTCAGCCTGGGAGATGTTCCGCTGTAAGGGAGATTCAATTGGCTAGGCAATATTCCCACAGCGTACGAGCGAGATCCGACAGGGCTTTTGAGCAGGTGCCCCCGAGATGATTAGGACTATGCCCACCCTTCTTGCCTTTAGAAAGGAACTCAAGACCTGGCTGTTCAGAAATTAGCTATACCTCAGCATAGTATGTTCATGTTCCTGAAAGCGCCAAGACACCCACGGGTATACGCGCGCTATACAAGTTTCAATAACATACCGGATGCCTCCACACTGTCCATCTTCAAAAGGACTGAACATTGAACTTTGTCCAGCAGTGGAGGGAGAACGAGCCCGCCATCAATTATTTAAATAATCTTAAGTCCAGGGTTCGAAACGTTGACAAAAACATTATAGGTGGACTGTTTTTCAAGAAACTGATGGTGGCTATCAACACTCGCTTAGCGAGTGTTGATCTCTAGCACTCTAATATCCCTATCATCCACATGTATATATTTCTGTACATAGCACGTATGTGTGTTAGAGGTGTTTGTATCCCCTTCTTGACACTTTGCCGTGGAAGTCAAGGGCTACACTTCCCCCATAGGGACCACCTTTTTTTTAATTTTTTTTTTTTTATTAAACTTTTTATTGCATTATAACGCAAACCAATACCGGTACATACAAAGTCAGGTCTCTGTAAGAAATACCCCCTCCAATACATACATACAGTATCAGGATGCCATTCAACCCGTGATGAAGTAGGGATCCACGCATAACAATATGCACATACATTTCCCAGCAACAATAATAAACCAGGATACCCATACAATATAAACGGATAGCAACAGGCAGCTGGAACTGGGAAGAACAAGAACGCCACACCTAAGGGGGCGAGGCCAGCACCTCTGCCGTCAGCTGGGCCATCAGTGTTTGTCGTTCTCTGTGTAGCTCCACCGTCGGGGAAATACAGATGTCCCCTCTGTACTTATTCCACCTCCCCCACTTCTGGTCCCAATTCTTGGGACAACCACGTCCCTTGAACACCGACTTTTCGGCAACCATGGCGGTGTCCATGTCCTTTGCCCAGTCGCCCAGGCGAGGGGCCGTCGCCACCCCCCAGTGTTGTGCAATATTCCTTTTCGCGATGATGAAGCCCATAGAGGCCCATGTCTGTTCAGCATGTGTAAGGTCGGACGCCTCCCAGGTATTGAGTAAACATAGTTGGGGAGATAACCCCAGGGATTTGCCTCCAGCCCTCTCAAGTTGACGAGCAACTGCCACCCAGTAGTCCTGGATATGTGGACAGTCCCATAAGATATGAAGAAAAGTACCCTCCTGATTGCAGTGTCGGAGACAGAGCGGATCGGGGCGTCTACCTAATTTGAACAAAAGTTTGGCATCAAAATACGTTCGATGAAGGATCTTGAATTGGAGAAGCCTCATGCGCATGGGAATGGCTATTTCGCGGGGTGAAGCTAGAGCGTCTCGCCACCTGTCGTCCTCCATCACTCCCAGATCCCCTTTCCACCTCTCCCTCAGTTTCGTCATCGGATCAGCACGGTTGTTGACCAGTTTCTTGTAGGTAAGCGAGATGGCCTTGCGGTCCATGGGATCCAACAACAGACGGTCTTCCAGAGGGGACGAGTCGGGGAGGGAGCCCTCGCTCGGCAGGGCGGAGGTCACAGCGTGCTTAATCTGCAAGTACCTGAACGTCTCGGAAGGAGCCAACTGGTATTTAGCTTGGAGTTCCTGAAACGATGCTAGCCTCCCCTTAACCCAGATGTCTCTAACCGAGGAAATTCCGATTAAATCCCATTTGTCGAACCCCGGACAAGTACTGAGATGACCTAGAATATCAGGTTCCCACAAGGGGGTCGCTTTCGTCAGGCGCTTATGCCAGCCCAGCCTTTTGGTAACGTCATGCCAAATCTCAACCGTACGCGCCGTGGGGCCTGTTAAGTTAAGTTTGCGGGGGTTGGTGTAGAGTGCTCTGTTATAACCGCCCCGTCCCAGAAGCCAATGATCCGTGCGGAAAGTGGGCTCATCATGAGGTTCAAACACCCAGCGATTGATTACACTCAGCTGGGACGCCTGATAGTATAATCTAAGATCGGGTAGACCGATGCCCCCGTCATACCAGCCCATGGTAAGCTTGTTCATGGCGACACGCGGCGTACGATCCTCCCACAGCAGTCCCCTCAATACCCCATCAATTTGGGTAAAGTAAGAATCTGGAATCGGAATGGGGGTATTCTGTAGGGCATAAAGACAACGCTTAAGTGCTAACATTTTGAACAGGGACGCGCGTCCTAAAAGGGTGAGAGGGAGAGAGCGCCAGTGTACCGCGTCAGATTTGAAACGTTGGAGGGGCCCGAGTAAATTGTGCTTGAAAAAGAGATCGGGGTTGGGGGTAACAAAAAGGCCCAGGTACCGAAAACCCTGGGGGGCCACCGGAATATCATAGCCCCGAGGCCTCGCCGGGGGAGGACCCCACAGCGCAAACATCTGGGACTTGGACCAATTTATTTGATATCCAGAGTGGGCGCCGAAAATGTGGAAAATGTGGAGCACCCGTCGCAGTGACCGCGCCGGGGAAGCCAAGTATAAAAGGATATTGTCGGCATACAGCGAGATACGGTCCTCGTGGTATGGCGTCCACTTAAACCCCCGTGTCCCCGGGTCGCCTCGAACCCACACCGCGAGCGGCTCCAAGACAAGGGCAAAGAGTAGCGGTGACAAGGGGCAGCCTTGCCTCGTGCCCCGATGGAGCGAAAAAGTGGCAGATCAATGATTATTGATGACAGCATGAGCCGTAGGGTGAGTGTACAGTAGTCGGATCCAACGAATTAGTTTGGGCCCGAACCCCAGACGAGCCAGAACGGCGAAAAGAAAGTCCCACTCGATGGTGTCAAAAGCCATAGAGGCATCCAACGACAAGAGAATCGCATCTTCCTCTATGGTGTGGAGCCTGCCAAGGACCCCATGCACACAACGCAAATTTCGGGCCGTGTTCCTTCCCGGCATGAACCCGGATTGATCCGGGTGGACCAGGTCCGAGATATAGTGGAGGAGGCGATTCGCGAGGAGTTTGGCCAGGATTTTAGCCTCAACCGTCAAAAGGGATATGGGGCGATACGATTTGCACTCCTCGACAGGCTTGTTAGGTTTGTGAATGACTACAATCGCTGCAGTGCGGACCTCAGTGGGGAGGACTCCCGATTCGAAGCATTCAGTGTATAAATTTAACAGGTGAGGTGCCAATAGACATGGGCTTGAAGAGCTCAATGGGAAGCCCGTTGGGGCCCATAGCCTTCCCAGAGCGAACGTCTTGGATGGCCTTCTGAACCTCCGTTACTGTGATGTCCACCTCCAAGGTCTCTCTATCCTGCAGGGAAATGGTAGGGACATCTATCGTAACCAAGAGGTCAGCAGACAGTGAGGCCTGAGACGTGGGGGAGCTAGTGTATACCTCCTCATAGTGGCTGGCAAATATGTCAGCTATTTGTTGAGAGTCAGTAATAAGAGTACCCTCCGGATTTGCGATCGTACGGACCCATCTAGCAGCCTGTTCCCGTCGTTCAAGCCATGCCAAGAGTTTACCTGTCCGTTCACCCTGCTCATAAATCCTGTGTTGGGAGGCTAGTGAGCGCGCCGCGACGTCTTCGGAGAGGAGCTGTCGATAGTCCTGTCTCGTAAGTGCCAGGCTATGGCGTGTGGCGGAGTCAGGATCCTGGGCCACCGATTCCTCTAATCGCGAGATCTCGGCCTCCAGTTCCAGTACTCTCTTGGCTCTCTCCGCCCTATGGCCCACAATGAGTGATAAAGCCCTGCCCTTTATGACCGCTCCAAAGGCCCCCCACAGTGTCACTGCAGAGTCGACTGACCCGATATTTTCAGCAAAATAATATTCAGTGTCTTTGCGGAGAGCGTCTCTGATGTGCGGAATTTTCAATGCCCACAGGTGCACGGAAATAGAGTGTGGGCGCCCCCCACAGCGAGAACCCAGAGTCGCCAGGACGGGAGAGTGGTCAGAAATCCCACGGGCCAGACAGCTGGACCTCGTGAAAAGTTGAATGTCTTGGGCATGAGTAAATACATAGTCTATCCGCTACTGACTACCGTGCACCCCCGATTGGAACGTGAAGCGGGTATACGACGGGTTAAACCACCTCCACACATCCACAACCCCCAGAGCATTCGCAAACTCTGACAGGTGCGACCCTCTCGATGGGTCCTCCCGGGGAGGTAAGCGATCGAGAGAACCCTCCATCGTGAGATTGAAATCCCCCACCAACACCCCATGTGGCAGGTCTAGCAGTAGGGTCCCTAAATCATGTAGCGTCGGGCGCTGCAGGCCGGGAGGTGCATAAACAGAGACGACATTAACCACCCGTCCCTCCCAGGAGCCCGAGACCGCCGTGTATCTGCCCTGGGGGACAGTCCAGGTGTTGTGGACGATGTATGGACAACCCCTCCGAAGCAAAACCCCCACCCCTCTAGAGCCCGAGGTAAAGCCGGAGTGGACCACCATTTTGTATCCTTTCCTGTTCAGGGCGCCGCAGGAGTTCCCAATCAGGTGTGTCTCCTGCAAGAGGACCAGGTCAAGCTCGTTGCGCTTGATGTACTGCAACACAATGCCCCGCTTAATTTTGTCACCCAGTCCGCTAACGTTCCAAGTGGACAGATTAAGTGTCAGTCCTCGTGTCATCGCAGCCATCTAATGGGAATCAATAGGTGTCGGATAGTCAAGCATGGCTGGGAATAGTCCAGGTGGATGCCCCTTACCACCGTAACAGATGAATGGAGCATAAGAGTGTAGAGGTGAGCAATAGCGTGTACCAGTACAAAACATGACAAAAACAAAACCCATTGGATATGACATATCTGAATTAAAAACAATACCAAAATCGAAACTCCAATGCAAACCCCACCCCCCCTCCCCACAGACCCAACGTACCTTCCCCCAACCCCCCCTCCCTGCTGGGCGGTAACAAAACCCCCGCCCCCAAACTAGCAGAGTGCCTATCGCCCACCCGTCCAATAACTTAAGGGGTCGTAAGCCAGACCGAGCATATATGTTTGTGATATGATCACTATATCAACAGTAACCGTAAACGTCTACCATGTTTATACTAGAGCAGTAGCCAGGGCCCAGGGTATATCCCACAGCGCCCGCGTACTGAATCGAGGAACAAGCAAACACTGGGAGAACAATTCAACCAAATCGTATATGACAGGACAGCTCAGAGTAACAGGGTTCGACACTTGTGGTGGAGAAAAGTCTGTACTTGCTCCCCTCTGGCCATCTGAACCGTTCCATCAACCCCAAGGGATAAACATACAGACCAGTCATTCGGCACCTCCTGTCGTGCCTTGCGAGTCCTGCAGCGGTGAGCCACCGCCGGGAGCTCGGGCGTCACCTTCCCTCCGCACACCACGGCCATGATTGTTGTGGCGGCTCGCCGTACACCAGCCCTCGAGCCAGTCCCAGGTCTCCTCCGGGGAGGATAAGAACCAGGATTTTCCGTCCGATTCCACTCGCAGCTTGGCTGGGAACATCATTGCATATTTCAAGTCTTTATCGCGGAGCGCCTTTTTAACTTCCAAGAAGCTTCGTCGTTGTCTCTGCACTTTGAGGGTGAAGTCCGGGAAGAAGGAGATGCGGCTGTTTTGGAATTCAACCGGTGGGGCAGAGCGGGCACATTGCAGAATGACGTCCCTGTCGCGGAAGTTGAAGATCCTGGCGAGGAGCGGTCTCGGGGGGGGCTCCAGGCCTCGGCCGACCCCCAGGGACCCGGTGCGCCCGCTCCACCGCGAAGAAGTTGGAGAGACCCCGCGGCTTGAGGTAGGTAGTGATTAGTTCTTCCACGAATAGATCCGCCGAAGGCCCCTCTGCGCGTTCCGGGACTCCAATAATGCGGACGTTATTGCGCCTAGAGCGTCCCTCGTAGTCATCCAACTGGGCTTCGAGCTTCGTGGTGTGCTGTTGCAGGTCCTCCACCCTCCTCTGCAGCCCTGACGTGTCCTCTACCAGGGAGGTCGCCTTGAGTTCGACCTCTTTTAGGCGCGAGTTCATTGAGCACATATCTTCCCTGATGAGGGAGACCTCGGTGGACACCGAGTCGATGCGTGTCTCCAAAGACGTGCGGACCGTAGTGATGGCTTCCAAAATGTCCTGAAGCATTGGCTCCTTTCTCTTCCCGCCGGTCTCAGATTTATCGGATGTAGGGAGACCTTCTTTGGGGCTTGCACCCGGGCCCCCCTCCCAGGCGTATTTAGACAGCTTGGTATGGAGCGCAGATTTCGAGTTGCGGCCCCCCGCCATGGTCGTGGCAGATCTCGCACCCGCAGCTGGTGCGCTGCTGGAACCGGGAGTCACACACTGCAGTAACGGTCAGAGCACCTACGGTCGCCTCCCGACAGCAGGGGCACGTGCCCCAAATCGCCAACCTTCGGAGTCCTCCAGTACCTGGAAACGTCACGTGCGGGCCAAGGCCGCGCAGGGACTGCACCTCAGCCACGCACCAGAATCCTCAACCAGGGTGGGAGGACCTGCACAAGAGGAGCAGCTCAACAGAGGTCAATTCACCGCTCCCAGAGCAACAATGCGGCCGGCAGGGCCACGATGCGGTGGCACGAGGCAGATGCAGGGGTCGCCGCAGCGTCGGGCGCTGACGAGTCCAGTAGATAGAAATGCCGCCATTTCCAATAGACAGTATCAGGCCTCAGCCAGCCCTCATTGTGGACACTTGTGGCAAGTGCTGTGCTGTGTGGGTGGATTGGCAGCGCGACGGCGCCGCAACAACGGCCCGAGTCTTCCCGTGCACGGAGCCGCGGGACGTCACTCCAGTGGCGCAGCGAGCAGTCCAGCCCCAGAGAGTGCTTTTGGCCGGCGCCGGGCCGTCACCGCTCCGCGATCTCTCCACCGGCGCCGCGCACCGTTGTTAGGGCCGATGCGGGCATCAGCTGCTGCGGCCGCAGGTCGCTCCGGACCTCACTCCGCTCCCAGTCCGTCTCCACACCGGGGTGTTTGTGGCGTGCCCCCAATGAATCGCGGCTCGCAGAAGCCGACAGCGGCGAATTAGGGTCACCCCACTAGGTTCGGCTGGATGCCGTCTGAAGACGCACAGTACTCTCGGTGCGGGGATAGGCGCCCAACGATCACCCGCTGTCCAGGGCCCACACAGTCACCAGGCCGCGCGGCAGTTACGCTGTGTCAATGGCGAAGGTCCCGCAGTAAACGTTTTACACCTCCGATCCAGTCGCGGGAGGTAGCATTCGGTTCCGGCGCCCTTCCGGTTACAGTTCTGAGGAGAGGAGCCCCAGTTTGGGCAAAATTGAACGGATTATCTGCGGATTTGATGCTCGGTTCGGCAGAGCCGACGGACTACGCGGCCATCTTGATGCTTGGCTTGGCCACGCCCCTCAGGGACCACCTTTTTGTTAAAAATTATCCGGCCCAGGTCCCTGGGTGGCCCCTTTTGTTTCAGAGCGCCATCAATTCCAGGAAATTGATATGCAGGACCTGCTCTTCGGTAGACCATTTTCCTCCGGTGGAGAACTCGCCGCAGCGAGCACCCACCTCCGAGCCACTGGCGTCGGATTCGATCACCAGGTCGGGCTGAGAGCAGAATATCGCTCAGCCATTCCAGGCCTCCATGTGGGAGATCCACCACTGCATCTCCTCCTTCGCCTCCACAGAGAGAGGCACTAGTTGGGAGTATGAGATCCCCTTTTGGAGATGCATTATTTTCAAGTGTTGCAGCGCCTGGTAGTGGAGAAGGCCAGGAAAGATCGCTTGAATTGAGGACGAGAGAAGTCCCACTGTGCGTGCCAACTGCTGCAGAGAAACTCAGGACTTGGAGATGGTTCTCCTGAGTTCGTGCCTGATCCTGGTCAGTTTATGAGCAGGGAGGCTGAGGGTCGCCTCGACTGAATTGATGAGGCACCCCAGGAATTGCAGGGACTGGGAAGGAACAAGAGCGGACTTTTACGTGTTGATCACGAAACCCAGCGACTCCAGTAGGTCTATGGCCATCTGTAACTGAATAGAGGGAGATTGTGAGCATTGGTGCATAATTAGATGTCATCGAGGTAGATGATCAGGCGCACTCCCCGTGACCGCAGGAATTCGACCACTGGTCTCAATAGTTTGGTGAAACACCAAGAGGCGGATGATAGTGCGAAAGGAAGGGAAGTGAATTCCAACACTTGAGATTTTCAACAGAATTTCAAGACCGGAACTGCCAGATATGCGTCTTTGAGGTCCAGACAGACCATCCAATCCGACTTCAAGAGGAGATCTCTGAAGAGATGTATACCCTCCATTTTGAAATTGTGGTAGAGTAGCCACCCGTTGAATTCCTTCAGATTGATAACCGGACGTTGACCACCATCCCTCTTCTCCACTAGGAAGAGGTTGCTGAGGAAACCATTGGGGTGCACGGTCCTGGGAATGATGGCCCCTTCCTCTAAAAGACTTGCCATCTCTAAGTCTATCAGGGCTTGTTGCTCTTGTGAGAAGGCCAGGGGTCTGGGATTGTAGAGCTGGAAGGGGGGTCCATAAAATTCTATGTGAAACCCTCGTACAGTCTGAAGGACCCAGTTTGCCAAGAATGCGCCAAACGGCCCCCAAGACTTGTGTTCTCACCTTGTGAATTGCCTTAGTTGTTGTGGCCTCTGGCGCTTCCCCTGGATTCTCTGCGGCGGGCATAGGGCCGGGTTGGGTAGAAGTTCCTGAACTTAGTGGAGTCCTGATACTGGCCCGACGGGAGTCTTCCCCTCTGTAGGCATGTTGAAAGGAGTGGCTGGTAGAGCGCCCCGTGCCTCGGCCGGCGTTGGCAAAAACACGGGGGGTAAATATTCCCTTTTAGAGCTCTGGGCTTTGTCCAAGGAATTAAAGGTGTTGACAAATTTTCCCAGCTCCTGTATAAAAGGGTCCCCAAAAAGGTTGCCCTGGGCGACTGTACGCGCCTCTGAGGTAGAGAGATCCCCTAGCTTGGGGTGGATCTCAATTAGTAACGACCTGCGCCGTTCGGTAAAAATCGTGCAATTCACGTTTCCCAGAAAAATAATCGCTCTCTGAGGAATATGACACTTTACCCCGGACGCATTTACAACGTGTGCCATTACCCTGCATTTTTTACTCCGCGAAATCTTTTACAATGCAGGGCTTTACAACACAATCCATAACAACGCATTGTCCATTACAACGCAATTTACTGTTTTAACTCCACCGGGGTGTTGTAATGGGGAATGCGTTGTAATGGTTTGCGGTGTAAAGCCCTGCGTTGTAAAAGATTTTGCGGAGTAAAAAATGCGGGGTAATGACATGCGTTGTAACGCAGTTGTTGTAAAGGATGTTTACCCTCTCTGAGCCCATCTTGACAGGGCGTTGGGGGAGATCAGTAATACGGAGACTTTTCCGTCCTCCGCTGTATCCATGATCTTCGCTAGGGGTCCTGCCACATCCAGGAGTTTATCCTAGCAAGAGCGCCAGGACCTGTCTATACTCTTCTTGGGATCTCGGACAAACTTAGCGAGGAGGGTGGCCATCTTTGTGTCTGTCTCTGGGGTGAGGGCCACCTTCCCCTTCAAAGACGGCTGAGAGCATTCTGCCTTGAGGCAGGTCCTCACTTCCTTGTCTAGGGGCTTCCCTAGCCTACGCGCCATATAGGCGGCCACCTTGGGCGCTGGGTACTACTCCGCCGATCGTGGGTGCAGCAGGTCCACCGCTGAGGCCTGAGCCGCGTCATTTGGGGGGGTCCGTCTCTGCTAGGGGAAGAGAGGTTGGGCGCCAGGGTCTGGATTGGTCCCCATCGCCGTCGGAGTTGTTGGGAGAATCATCCCCTGGATTATCTTGTTGGGGGGGGGGGTGGTTGGGATCTCCCCTGAGGCGCCCGGAATCGGGGATTCCTGTAGGGGTTGAGGATCCAAAAACATCTTCTTCAGGCGTGCAAAGGCCTGGGTCCTCTGCACGTTTGCACTTATCAGGATTGGGGGTAGTTGCCTTCCCTGGGGTGTCTTCCCTCTGGTCGAGGGGTTTTTGGCATTGCGCCTGAAGAGCCATGATTTTCTTCTCCAGGGGGGCTACCACTTGCGTCACCGCCTTAAAGATGAAAGTGTCCTTCACTTGACAGAAGTGGTCGTCAATAGGCAGGTAGGTAACCTCCTCCATATACTCCTCAGGACCCTCAAAGTCCTCCATAATACCCAGAGTATGGTAATAGATGGGGCAGAATGGTGGTGTGTAAGCCCTGAATTATACCAAGCCCTGACATGGGTATTCAATGCCTAACCCAAGAAATAATCCCTCACAGGGCAGTGTGGGACGTGCACCCTTACATTAAATAGGGAGATTATGCCACCTGGGACTGTCCCACTGATTAGTGCTAGAAAGGATGAGTTTTGCCCATATAGGGTGTCAAGTCTCGCTTTGGCATTGTCACGATTCCGTTGATGAACTACGGACCGTGTTACCCTTCGACACGGACGTGACATTTACTGGCGTTGTATCGCCCTCTTTACAGGCAGGTCTGGAGCCCTTTAAGGGAAACCATCAGGAAGTGTCCTTGGGGGCGTGGCCAGTGACGTTGCCCGCCACCGGCCTATCGGAGGACCAGCTGAACGAGCCAAGAGGGCCGGACCGCTGGCCAAGGACGGAAGTTGGAGTCCCAGGAGGAGGAGAGTTCGTGGCGTGGACATCGAGTGGTGAAGAAAGCGGGAACCAGGACGAAACCGGAGGAGCGACCGTAGAGGAAGACGCGAAGGCGGGAGACCTTGCGAGAGACGAGGACATCAAGCCAGGAGGCCAACCGGATCACGCTCCGCCCAGCCACCTTCCAGGAGGAGGGTGGCTTGCCAAGGTACGGGCACGACTCCAGGGGTTCACGGGGCACGGGAGGGGGCGGGCGGCGTTATAGAGGGAGGTCACGACGGGCTCCACTTTATAGTAGCGGTGGCAACTTCCCTCACTCCCGATTCCCTGAATTAAGGAGTACCTCCTTCCAGTCCACTGACCCCGGTATTTTCTTTCCCCCCCCTTACATGCGGAGTCTCCACGGCCGGCAGCGACGTGAACGGGAAAACCGAAGAGACTCATACACAGGAAGAGTGGTCCTGGTGAAGACGGGAGTAACCCAACCCGGACCCTTGACGAGTGGACACTGTGCCCTTTCTGGAAATAAAGACCCCTTTTTGAGACGTAGTGCTCCCTCTTTGTTTGTTTGTGGCTACCCTCAGCGCCGATAGCGGTCCCGATAGCTGACAAGTGGTGGAGAATGCAGGCATCGCCTCCATCGATATAGGATGGAGAACCTCGTGTATCAGCTGAAGGAGGGCCACGCCAAGCTGGAATGGGCCGTAGAACGGGGCACCAACCAGGCCGAGATGGACAGGGCGGTGTTTACGGCGGCCATACAGACCCAGGCAGACAACCTAACCAAGCTGGCAGAAGGGCAGAACCAGCTCCTTATGACACTGGGACAAGGGAGAGGCCCTGCTCCGCCTGGTACTGTCGTGCCGCTGCAGAAGTATGTACCTGGGGAGGACCCCATGGCCTTTTTCTTGAACTTTGAACGGGCAGCCAGAGCCAGTGGATGGCCCAGTGATCGCTGGCCCTTCTACCTAGCTCCGTTACTCACAGCAGAGGCCCAGGCGGCCTACCAGTTCATAAATAACGACGGCACTGCTGTATATGGGCTCGTAAAGCAACACATTCTGGACCGCCTTGGGGTCGATGAGGAGGCGCTACGGCTCAAATTCAGGCAAGAAAGGGGAACAGCTGGTGATACTGCCAAAACGCTCTTTCACAAAATGAAGGACGCCGCCGACCGGTGGTTGAAGCCACGTGAATCCACCGTCGAGGACGTCATGACCAAGATCTACCTCGAACAATATATTGACATCCTCCCATATAACACCCAAAGATGGCTTCGACAGCACGCCAACCTGACTCTCGACCAAGCAGTCGAAATGGCCACCTCCTTCACTCGTGCCCAGGGCCGCTGCACGCCCAAGGAACCGGAAAAGCCCCACAAGGGTCCCTTACCCTCGAGGTTCGAGAGGAGACCCGTCAAGAGCCAACCAGAACCCCCAAAGTTCCGGCCTGGGAGGCCCGACCTCCCAGTTACCTCTAGCCCCCAATGCTTCGAGTGCGGCGAATGGGGACACATAGCCCGCTTCTGCAGGAGAAAGAAAGAGAGATCAGAGGACGAGCCTATGGACGTCAGCTACGCCCCACGTTCGGTCCTTTATGCACAGGAGACGGGGCATATGTACTATGTGAGTCTCTTCGTTAACAACAAGGAAGTAAGGGCCCTCCTAGATTCAGGGTGCAAACACTCAGTAGCCCGGGAGGAGGTGGTCCCCAGCTCACAGAGAAGCCCGGGGAAGACTGTCTGTATACGCTGTGTACATGGGGATGTGCGTGTTTACCCCGTAGCCCAGTTACCAGTACGCACCAAGGGAGGTATACAGACCACCATCACGGTAGGGGTTCTCCCGTCTCTTCCGGAACCGCTGATATTGGGGGTAGACAATCCCTGTTTTCCCCTCCTCATAGCCAGTGCCCTTAAATCGGGGTCCCCCTCGGAGGACCCTCATGATACCCTGCTAACCTCAGAACCTTGGGCTATGGATAGGAACTTCAGGGGGGCCCAGTTAAATGATGCTACCCTCAGGCATGCATGGCAAAGAGCACAGGAAACGAAGGACACCCAAAAGAGAACCTATCCTTCTTTTGAGGAGCAACATGGGCTCCTATACCGGGTCGCCAAGGAAGGGGCCACACCTCAGCTGTTGGTCCCTATGTGTTTTAGGGACCAGATCCTTTATTTCGGCCATTCCCATCTGTTAGCGGGACATGTGGGGGCTGAGAAAACCAGTCAAGCTATACTAGTTAGCTTTTACTGGCCTGGCATTTATCTTCAAATAAAAAAGTATTGCCAGGAGTGCAATATATGCCAGAAGAAAAACCCATACATCCCATCAAAGGCGCCCCTACAGCCTCTGCCCATTATTGGACGCCCATTCGAACGTATAGGAATGGACTTGATAGGGCCCCTTCCCAAGTCCAGCAAAGGACACCAGTATGTCCTTATGATCGTAGACTATGCCACTCGCTATCCTGAAGCCCTTCCCTTGCGGACAGCCACTACCACCACCATTTCCCAAAAACTGATCGAGGTGTTTTCCAGAATGGGGTTCCCTAGAGAGATACTTACCGATCAAGGCACGCCTTTCGTATCCCGTCTCATGAAGCAGGTGTGTAGGCAATTAGATATCCAACACATCAGAACTTCGGTGTACCACCCCCAGACAGACGGCCTCGTAGAAAGGTACAACGGGAATCTGAAGCTAACATTAAAAAAACTCCTGTCAGGGGATGGGAGGAGCTGGGATCAGCTCCTTCCTCTGGCGCTGTTTGTTATACGCAGTACAGTTCAGTCCAGTTTGGGTGTTTCTCCCTTTGAGCTCTTATTTGGAAGACGGCCTCGCACCCTTCTCGAGATTACGAAGGAAAGCTGGGAAGAACAGGGCATCACTGAGGCCCATGCCTTGCTGGATTATGCCAACCAGATAAAGGTGAGGCTTCATAAACTAAGAACTTTAGCCCACGATAACTTAGAAAGAAAACAAACGCAATACAAAAGGCAATATGATAAAGGGACAAGGTTGAGGGTCTTCCAGGAGGGTGACTGGGTTCTCCTGCTTCTCCCTTCTTCCTCACATAAACTAAGGAAAGAGTGGCAAGGCCCCTTTGAGGTCCTGAGGAAAATCGGCAAAACCACCTACCTGCTACGCCTTTCCCCTAAGAAAACCCAGTTGTACCATGTCAATTTGTTAAAAAAATGGTTTGGTCCGACCCCAAGAAGACCCTGTAATGTGTCATTTGCTACCCCAGGGCAAACCTCTGTTCATGAGACCGTATATAGTCCTATGCTTCCTGTGACGGAGAAAGCAGAGCTACAGACTCTTCTCCTCTCGTTTTCCGACGTCTTTTCCAACCTACCTGGAAAGACCAGTTTAACCACACATTCGATACCTACCCGTGACGGGGTTGTGGTAAAACAAAAACCCTATCGGGTCCCCGAAGCCCGTCGCATGGCATTACGGAAAGAGGTGGAAGAGATGTTGGCATTGGGAGTGGTGGTACCCTCGAAGAGCAACTGGTGTTCGCCAATCGTTCTGGTTCCGAAACCTGATGGGAGTACCCGTTTTTGTATTGACTTCAGGGCGGTGAATCGCAACTCCAAACAAGACGGGTACCCCCTTCCCCGGGTGGATGAGCTAATAGAACGCCTGGGTGAGGCGCGCTATATATCCACCATCGACCTCACAAAAGGGTACTGGCAGATCCCTCTCCACCCGGGAGACCAAGAGAAGACAGCATTCTCTACTCCTGATGGTCTGTTTCATTTCACAGTACTGCCCTTCGGCCTCCATGGTGCCCCCGCTAGCTTTCAGAGACTCATGGACACCCTCCTGAGAAGCCATTCGAATTATTCGTCAGCTTATTTAGACGATATTGTTGTATTCAGTAGAACCTGGGAAGAACATCAGTCCCATCTATCGGCCATTTTTGCAGAGTTAAAGGAGGCCAACCTCCACATTAACGCAAAAAAATCAAAGTTTGCCTTTCATAAAGTCAAATATCTGGGATACTTGCTGGGAAAAGGACTAATTGAACCCCAGTCAGAGAAGGTGAGGGCCATCCAAGACACCCCCTTTCCCAACACAAAAAAAGAGATGAGAGCTTTCCTCGGGTTGGTCGGCTATTATAGACGGTTCATTCCCCTGTTTTCTCAGACAGCTGCCCCCTTACCGATCTCCTAAAAAAATCTACAACAGCTCACCGCATAAGAAACCCCTCTGAACAAGAAACCCAGGCCTTCATGGCTCTGAAAACTGCTCTGACTACATCACCGGTTTTGCTGACTCCAGATTTCCAGAAACCATTCATTCTCCAGACAGACGCCTCAGGGGTGGGCATAGGTGCCGTTCTCTCCCAGCTAGACAGCGAGGGGTTGGAACGACCGGTCCTATATATCAGCAGGAAGCTCTTCCCTAGGGAACAAGTATACCCCACGATAGAGAAGGAATGCCTGGCCCTGAAATGGAGCATAGAAAAACTCAGGTATTATCTAGAAGGGAGAGCCTTTGTACTGTATACCGATCATGCTCCACTCACTTGGCTCCAGAGAAATAAGGGTACCAACGACAGAGTCCTTCGATGGTTCTTAGCCCTTCAACCCTTCCACTTTGAGGTGCATCACCGTAAGGGCACGGAACAGGGAAATGCGGACTACCTGTCCCGGTTTCCTCTTACCCCCGATCGGGGAAAGCCAGAGGGGGGCATGTGTCACGATTCCGTTGATGAACTACGGACCGTGTTACCCTTCGACACGGACGTGACATTTACTGGCGTTGTATCGCCCTCTTTACAGGCAGGTCTGGAGCCCTTTAAGGGAAACCATCAGGAAGTGACCTTGGGGGCGTGGCCAGTGACGTTGCCCGCCACCGGCCTATCGGAGGACCAGCTGAACGAGCCAAGAGGGCCGGACCGCTGGCCAAGGACGGAAGTTGGAGTCCCAGGAGGAGGAGAGTTCGTGGCGTGGACATCGAGTGGTGAAGAAAGCGGGAACCAGGACGAAACCGGAGGAGCGACCGTAGAGGAAGACGCGAAGGCGGGAGACCTTGCGAGAGACGAGGACATCAAGCCAGGAGGCCAACCGGATCACGCTCCACCCAGCCACCTTCCAGGAGGAGGGTGGCTTGCCAAGGTACGGGCACGACTCCAGGGGTTCACGGGGCACGGGAGGGGCGGGCGGCGTTATAGAGGGAGGTCACGACGGGCTCCACTTTATAGTAGCGGTGGCAACTTCCCTCACTCCCGATTCCCTGAATTAAGGAGTACCTCCTTCCAGTCCACTGACCCCGGTATTTTCTTTCCCCCCTTACATGCGGAGTCTCCACGGCCGGCAGCGACGTGAACGGGAAAACCGAAGAGACTCATACACAGGAAGAGTGGTCCTGGTGAAGACGGGAGTAACCCAACCCGGACCCTTGACGAGTGGACACTGTGCCCTTTCTGGAAATAAAGACCCCTTTTTGAGACGTAGTGCTCCCTCTTTGTTTGTTTGTGGCTACCCTCAGCGCCGATAGCGGTCCCGATAGCTGACAGGCATCTAACTGAAACTGACACTGCCCAGGAAATCGGGCAAAGAGAAAAACCTTCCCCCGTGTTACTCGCTGCAGCCGGACGCGCTTCACTGGAGATGATAGTGAAATTGACGTGTGCCAGCTGCCCGGGATTAGAGAAGCACCGAGCGCGATTCTGACAGGTGGGCGGGCCCTCGGCTGACCGCACCGCGAGCCGGCAGTATCGATGCGACTACGTACGAGCGAACGCTCCCGTGGTCATGGAAAGAGCTAGAAAATACACAATGATTACAACAGTGAGCCGCTTCACCGAACAATTCACAATGCGGGAAGTATATCGTTAATGTGGTTTAACAAGGTTAAGTCAACAAAATACAAGAAATAGAGGTCAAGAGACCAAAAACACTTCTCTGTGTGCTGCTGGAGCAGCGAAGAAAGAGGGGGATAGAGAGTCTACAGGGAGCGTTATATCCACTGCGCACTCTGATTGGATGGATTGTTTGTTATTTTTCCCAATGTGTCATGGGAAATGTAGTTTGTTTGTTATAAAATGTTGCTTTGTAAAGGCTGCTGGTAATAAAAAGCGAAGAAGGAAAAGCCTAATCCTTGCCTCTGGGTCCTGCCATAGAATCCAGCTCGTTATGTTTTTATATATCTCTACTTGAAGATTTTATGGCCCGGCATCTAGTTATAAACTTATCAAGACCAATGCTATGGCCATATCTTTGTGATGCCTTGCAGACCACTTGTATTAAAACATATTATGATAATCTAAATATTGAAGTTTCTTGGCATAAAGGTTTTGCAAGACCGGGACAATGCGGCTCCACCCATGTTCATGACATTCTTTCTTTCTAATAGTTATCAAAGACTTTAGAGATAGATTGTCAACAAGATGTATTTATAATTTTATTCTTTGGAGTAGTAAATGGCAAGTTAAAAAACGAATTTTAAACCGCAATTGTTGTATTTCTTTAAATGTGAGCATAGAGACTAACCCAATATTTCTTTAAATGTGTGCATAAATACTAGCCTAATTTATGTAATATTTCAATGAAATATAGTGGAGTTATAGGAAAAACAAGCAAGAGGTCGGTCTTTTAGTGGTCTTGGAATTGGACCTGCTTGAGGATCTTTAGGTTGATACTAAGTTTGTGATGCTTCACCACACTGGTGGTAACCCACCTCCCCAGTTAATTCTCAGTGAGCTTGTGTGTTGTGCAGCAAACAAGCTCTCATTGAAAAGCGTACCTTACTGTAATGAAAAATGATGTCATAGTTGGCGTCCCACATGTGTTTGTTTGCAAAAAAGCATTTGCTTTCTAGCAATAGTTGCACTGGTGTTTGGATTAGAGCACAATATAATCCTTCTTAGATATAGAGTCCCGCGAAATCCTTACGTATCTGATCCTGAATGTGTAATGTCGAAAAAATTGTGCAAAATGCCAAAAATTAGAAATACCAGTTTCAGCTGGCACTTGGATAAGTGAGACCAACAAGGACGAAACCCTGGTTAATAGTTGAAAAATCACTCTCCTCCATCCCTCTACTGTACCTGTTGTAGCTCCCCACACTTCGTAGACCAGATAGAACTACACGCCTGTCTACCATTCTCACATTACCAGACTACTGAAAGGACTTGATATGATGCGGGTAGGATGGCCTGACGGCTGGAGCAGTCGACCTCGAAGCTGGGGAACCGGGTTCGAGTCTCGGCAGGGGCACTCGACATCCTGTGATTCTGGGCAAATCACGTAATCTCCCCGTGCCTAACAAAAATGAATGTGTCCGTCTGTAATGCAACTGGTGCTCATGTAAAGCGCTCCGATACCTCTGGGTCAAGTTCATGCTATATAAAACTAAAACAAAAAAAATATTTCCTCGTTCCCCACCTCCAAAAATCCATATTCCCTAACATACAACACTGTCTTTAGTCCTGGACACAACAGTCCCCATTTTTAGGTCTCGCCTAGCGTTGCAGCGCGCATGCGCTGCTCGTTCTGCGAGGCATATTGTAGTAGGGTATTTTAGAAGTGGAGTGGAAGCCCCGCCCATATTTTTCATTGGCTGGCGTCATCGTCCATGGTAAATGCTGGCTTCCGATTGATAATGAGGCTTCTTAGTCCCTCCTTGTTACCGCCCTGTCTCCTTTTCAGGACTGGATCTTTTACTTGCGGCGGTACACGGTCTCCTTCATTAGTCGGTACATAGGCACTACGTTTTTTCAGTCGCCTTTGGCAAGGGCGGCCGTGTGTTTATTTTTGCATCGCGATGCAAATATAAACAAGCGGCTGCCTTTGCGCAATGCCGACAGCTTGTTTTTATTCTTCTTGGGGCGGGAAAGCTTTCACTCGTATGGGGAGACTGCACCTCATTTTGTGCGCATTTAGAGGCTGGGGACTTATGCATTCCCCGCAGTGTTAAAATAGTTTGCAGCGGGTGCTTGATGTTATGCTAATCTTTCTGCCAACACGAAAAAACCAAAATACCCATTCGGAGTGAGTAGCGAGTACAGTGTAGACGTGCCTGGAGATGCTATGCATCGCGTCACTACAAGGAAGGAGGAGTTTACCACACCAGTATTTGTCTTAAAAACGATTAAATCGGGTATTTCCGTAACTCGAGCTTGCACTGTGACATGCATCTCACGGATTCCCATTTTAAGATACAGCTGATGCCTGAGACGCACCTCTTTAGGACTGCGAGAACTGCGTGTACTCCAGGGAGTGTACTTTAAACAGGAAAGCGCTCGTCCGAAGGATCTCTGCCCCTCGCTGCCTCAAGGCAGAATTCTCCCTTTATGAATTCTCTGGACTTTGGTTGTCGGCAGGGATTCTGATTGCAGAGCAGCAGTGGATGATGTGCCTGGAGGGAGCTGGTTTATAGCTAGAGGTTTGGTCGGGCTGCTGTAAAAGATGCCATTTACAGCCATCAGCACAAGGCATTGGTCGTGGCTGTGTCTAGGGAAGAGGGTTGTGGATTAGAGCTCTGTTACAACCTTGTAACCGAACAAAATAGATGCGGTCTCTCTACGTTTTACCTAGTTAAAAGTCGAGGTGTGCGCAGTGATCAGGCGCATACTACCCGAGTTTTGAAATACACTTTGGTAACGCTCTTTATAAAGAGGCCATTTTAGACATCCAGAAGCTGCAGTTGGCATGAATGTCGATGGTTTGTGCTTGTTCGTGATGGCCTAGGTAGATGTATTCTCTATTGATTTATTTTTACTTGGCTTTATTAGAATGTTCCATGCCGAATATAAAAACATAAAATTCAACTAAAAAGTACAGCATTATCCGAGAAAAACACATTTAAACTTGCTCAGTGAAACACGGGGCGGGTCTAAACTTATTTTTAGGTCTCGCCTAGCGTTGCAGCGCACATGCGCTGCTCGCTCTGCGAGGGCTATTGTGATCGAGGAGATTTCAGAAGGGGACTCGAAGCCCCGCCCATCATTTTCAATGGGTCGCGTCAGCGTTTATGATAAACGCTGGCTTCCCATTTAAAAGGATGCTTTTTTGTTACCGCCCTTTCTCCTTTTCGTCCGGCCCATCCGGTCTGGGTCGTCTGCTTCACGGCTGTCGCGAAGCAATTTCTTATCTATAGGGGGCGTGTAGTGAGGATCATGTTTACGAAGTCTCGCTTACAGTGCTAATAGCTTACAAATTGCAGCTGCTGCGCGTCTGTACTTAGGTAAGCGCGCGTGTCGGAACGTGATGTGTTTGCGCAGCGTATGAATGTGCACTCTCTCTGTGTATTGAGCGGTAGCTCTGCTGTCTCAGCTGAGCCTGGGATTCGAGCTCTACTTAAGAAGACTTGACCACGTGAGGTTTGGGTAACTCTGCTGTGTAAGGCCATACTCCCGGGGCTGCGTTCTCCCTGATGGACCCTTGCGACGTGCCTGGTCCGTACACAGCCTGCTCTCTGAGGGTAAGCCTTACCCAGTGAGTGAACCTCCTCCTCAAAGACAGTCCTCTTTGCCAAGCGAATGCAGCGCCCGGGAAGCGCAGTGTCTCTTTAGTGAGTGCAGTGCACGCTCAGTGTAGCATTTGCTCATCTAGTGCAGGGCGTGCTGGGCATGCACACTGCATTGTCAGTGACTGAAACCGCGGCGGGTGCATGGTTTGCTCTGTGACTTCAGTGCAATGCTTGCTCAACGAATGCAGTGTCCGCTCATTTGAGGGCAGTTTTTGCTCAGCGCTCAGTGAGCGCAGTGCCTAGTGGGCGAGGGCAGCGCATGTGCAGTGAGCACAGTGCCTGCTCAGCAAGCAACATATCTATTCAGTGAGTGTTGAACATCTGCACAATTCACACCGAGTGCAGTGTTTGCTCAAAGCCTGCACCAGAGGTACAGTGTGTGTTTAGTAGACGCAGTGCAGTTCCTTCTTGTAAGAACAGTGCCTGCCCAGTAAGTGCACTGCTTGCTCTGTGCAATGCATGATTAGCAAATACAATGCTTGCTTTTTGCAGTGCCACTGCAGTGAGTGCAGTATCTTGATAACACAACACCCACCCTGAGGGTGCTGCTGAGCCTTCTTAGGGACAGTAGTACCTGGGCTGGCCCACTGAGTACAGCGCCCGCCTTAGAAGCACAGTACAGTGCCTACTCTCACATCGCAGTGCACGCACTGCCTGTTTAGTGCCCGCCTACGGGTGCAGCGCCGGCAGTGTTAGCGCAGAGCCTGCTCCCGTGCCCCTCCGCGCTTGCGCTTCAGTGAGATGTGCTGTTTCTGCACATTCTACTTTCAATGAAAACACGGAAATTCCCGAGATGAAAGCGGCCGAAGAGACTCGAAGGGGGGGGGGGGGCTGTAATGGGGAGGGGGCTACGAGAGGGCTCTTGTGTGTGTGTGTTTTTTGTTGGTCTGACTTTGAGGCCTACGGCGAAGAGGTGCTAAGTCTTGACTCTTTTTAGGGGGGCAAAGAGGTAGGCCCAAGTGTTGCCATCCTGTGGGGTTCTCCACGGCCTACTGGAGCAGTGGGTTGGCGGGGTGTGGGTGACCACAAACACAACTTCCTCTGCCATGAGCTTTCACTGCCCCCTTGCACGCCCGAAGGCTCCTGAAAGCCGGGGGTGGAGTGGAAGCGCCCCCAGTGTGTAACAAGGAGCACAAAGCCCGGGAGGGCAGAGAGAAAGGGATTAGCAGCGAGAAGCAGCTTTTAAAAATCTGTTAAAGCCACATTGGCGGACGGAGAGTCGGCTTAAGAGAGGGAGGGGTGGGGGGATCAAAGCCCCTGTCCAGGCCTGCTCCCAGAGAGAGAGGCATGCAGGTGAGGTGCCTCCCCCCCCCCCCTCACCACCCCAAAAAAAGAGCTTATAAAATATCTTCTCAATGCTGCGGGCAGACCTAATCTTCGCAAATCCCATCTGTGTGTGTGTGTTTGTTTATGGAGGACCGAAGGGGGTGCGGTCAGCCCCCAACCCCCGTGGATGGGCAGGGAGCGGCGTGTTTGTTTTCTTCAATACACAAGCCCAGTGTGGTGTTTTACAGGGCAATACACAAAGCGGGGCAACAACAACACAAGCAAACAGTATCACGACAAAGGAAGAGCAGGCTCTGTCGTGTACAGAGCCGAGGCACTGCTGTCGCGTTGCCTCGGCTGTGCTGCCTCTGTGCTGTAAGACTGTGGAGGCCGGGGAACCTGAACTAACTTCTCTCCAAGGCTCTCTCTCTTTCCCTCTCTTGCCCCACTTTCTCGATTTCTTTCCCAAACTCTCTAGTTCCCTCTCTCATTTTCCCACTCTTTCTTTCGCTGTCTAAACCCCTTTCCCTCTTTCCTTTCTCCCCTTTCGTTATCTCTTTGTTCTACCTTACAGTTGTTTCTCATTTTTTAAACCTACCTCGTTTTCTCCATTTGTATTTACACCTCCGCTCCACTTTTCCCTCCCTTGTTCTACTTCCACAGTCCCGCTGCTTCTTTTATTGCCCAGAGTTTGTCTTCCCACGGAACTCTCCTTTGAAAATCCCTCCCCCCTTTGTTTGCTGGCCTCATTGTGCCCCATCTCCCTAGCTGCCATCAGCAGCCTGCTCACGTCCTTTCGGGGTCACCCTCCTCTGTCGTGCCAGATAATTGGGCGAACATAAAGCCTGCAATGAAGAGGCGGCAACTCCATAAAGCGCCCATTCATGGCAGACCCCCTTCTCTCCCGTCCCCAGGGGAGGGGCCGCCGCATTCAATTGCAATTAGAAAACGATTTATTTGGGATTCTGTGGAATGAAAAGAGCCCGCTCCGTCTCCGCAGGCCGTGCCCCCCAGCCCTGCCACAACCGTATGTTCCACCTTTCACCACTGACCGCTTTTCTCACTGTCTGCTGGAGTGGCCTTGGCAGTGGGATGCGGGGCTGGGAGGGAGGCCTGCACTAGCGGGTAACTGAGGCCTACTCTGGCCGGTAGAGCGGCCTGCATCCAGCCTGGCAGGAGAATCTACAACTACCGGTGGTGCGGCCTGCAGTGAAATGAAATAAAATACCGGTATTTGTAAAGCGCAAACAATTACTCCTAAGGGTGTCAAGGCGCTGGGGGCCCTTCGGGAAGATTAAGCGAGCTATTGCCCAGTGTCACATGGTGCTGGGCTGAGCTGCCGCTGGCGATTGCACCATGAGCCCCGGTGTTCCACACCTCTTCCACACTGGGACTTGTAGTGCGCCTGCACTGGGACTGGTGGTGCGGCCTGCACTGGGACTGGTGGTGCGGCCTGCACTAGGACTGGTAGTGCCAGCATTGGGACTGGTGCTGCGGCCTGCACTGGAACCGGTGGTGCAGCCTACATTGTGACTGGTGGTGCGGCCTGCATTGGGACTGGTGCTGGGACTGGTGGTGCGGCCTGCACTGAGACCGGTGGTGCGGCCTGCATTGGGAACGCTGGATCGTCTGCTTTTCGGCTGTCGTGAAGCAATTTCTTATCTTTAGGAGGCGTGTACAGCCGGATCATGTTTCCGACAGCTTGTTTTTGGTTTGGCACGGGGAGATTAAGTGCTTTGCCCAGAATCACTGATGTGGATCGCACGCCCAGGCTTGAACCCGGGTTCCTTCGCTTTAAAATCGGCAGCTTTGGCTGTAAGGCCATAACCTCTTCCTTCGGTGTTTTAAAGTAAGCGTGTGATGGCCTGCTACGGGGGCGTGCATCTGGTAACAATTATACCGATGGGATCGCAAAAACAGTGCGACTTGTTTTTGCTTTTATTGTGCGATTCCTACGCTCCTCCACAGTCTGCTTTCACTCCCCCTCGGTCACAGAGGGGGGGGGGGGGAGGGTTGTGCTGCTGTAGGAGGTATTTCAATCAGCGTCCGCCCTTTCATGAGCGAAGTGAGCTATTGCCATTTTGCATTACACCATTTGATTAATGCTTCACGAAGGGAAAAAAACCAACAATTTTTACAATGCCAATAGCTCAAAATAATGTCATTGCGAGACCTATTGCATTGTAAATGTTTGTTTTAACCAGGATTTGCCTTTGGTTTTCAATTCAGCACTTGTCATTTTAGCTCCATGCCCAGCACAGCAGGCAGTATTCAGTGTCAGTAATGCACGTTTAGGGAATGAATAGGTGAGTGGTTAAAACGAGTTTCACTGCATGCCCCAAAGTGTGCAGTGTGCCTTCTCTTTTTACCTCGCCAACTCTGGGTGTGCGGTAATAGCGTCTCATAAAGCTGACATTTTGGCACTAGTGGGATACTGCCGATTCCCTGCAGCTACGTTACCTCGCCATCTGCCGCACCTTATGGAATAACTATAGAGAGGCGGTATGGTGTAATAATAAAAGTAAACAAAAATTTCACCGAGGTCAATCAATCAGAAAAAACTGGAACATCTTCGCAGGCTTGTAAGGCGTCTTGTTCCGTTTTCCTCTGGCCTTTTCCTTCTCACAAAGCGCCACTTTTAATGCTGTTCATATTTTTGTAAACGTACTTGTGGCTTTGTGACCGAAAAGACTTGTAGCGTTGTACAGTCAAACGGCTGGTTTGTGTTAATTACTCACACTGAAGATCCATTACTAGGTTGTAGGTAAATTGCACTGGCATTAGTGAGTTTTTCTTGTTAGATTTAGTTGATATACATAGCAAACTTCACCTTGGGCCAGTCATTCTGTTCAATTCGGACATACTGCCATACAGAAAATGTGCCTAACTATTTGCCACTTTGTCCGCTGATTTTAAAGACTTTCCAATTCATGAAAATATTACCAGATGTCTCCGCAACATGAAAAGGAATGTTGAGGCTGCCTTTACAAGACTAGGGGGCTTATTTGGCTCTCCTGAAAAAGTTAAAAATAAATAAATAAGCCAAAATAAAAAAATTTTGACGGGATTGCGTAAAAATAATGGCAGCCGGAGTAAAATAAATTATTGAAATTTATTTTACTGTATGTTTCAACTATCTGTCTCCTCTCTATGGTACCTGCTCACACATTTTAACTTCCTATACCTCCTCGTGCTGTGCACTGGTCCACCTCTCGCCTCCACCAACCACCTGGGTGCCCCTCCCACTCATCCCCCTCTCTCTATTGCACTCTGTTCTTACACCTTTTTTCTCACTCTCTCATGCACTCTTCCCGCTTCTCATGTGGCTCACTTCAGGTCAAACCCACGCTCTCCTCCTCTTCTCGTACACAGGGACTCCCTCTTTATGTGCCTATGGCCTGCCGTCTCCTTCTTTCTCGCTTTCTCACAAACTCTTTCTGCTCCTCTGTCTGGAGTTCATTCACCACTTCGTGCACAAGCTACCTATCCCTCTCTATCCTCCATTCTGTCTATTCTGTGCAGCTCCCACCCCTTTCTATTAACCATGCCAAATAATTCCACTACACAAATGCACTACACTTCACACAATTCCACACCACACAATTCCATAACTAACAATTCCAATTCAACCCACACAATTCCACTCCACGCCACATGCCTCAACTCCACTCCAAACAAAAACACATGGGTAAAAGACATTGTTATTTACAAGGCCAACAGCTCAAACTCTCAAATGCGAGACCTATTGCATTGCAAATGCTTGTTTAAATATAAGGGTCTAGCAAACGCAGATTAAAAGATTTGTTCGAAAACAGAACCCTAAAAACTAGAGGATTGTGAAGCTGTATACCAAATTCACGGAAGGGACAGGTTTAAACTATTGCAGGCCCAACATTAGTTGGAGTCAGTGGAGAGGTGAATCCAAGGCGACCGCAAGTTAATTCCTTTAGAAACAATGTTCTATCAAGTCTCTGGTCAAAAGGGCACCTCTCACCTGTACCAGGCTTTGTGTGCAGGCCCAAAACTGATACTACATAATTTTATGGAAATCTAGGAGATAGGAGACAGCAGGGAGGCGAGACGATAAAGAGTGGGAGGCCCATCTGGCTGAGGGTAGCGACAGCTTCTATCTGCAATGAATACAAAGAGAATGCATATAAGGCTCTTACCAGGTGGTGTCAATCAATCATGTCACTTATAAAGCGCACTACATACCCGCGAGGGTCTCAAGGCGCTGGGGGAAGAGGGGGGTGGTGCTGCTACTGATCGAAGAGCCAGGTCTTGAGGAGTCTTCTGAAGGCCAGTAGGTCTTGGGTCTGTCGGAGGTTGGTGGGGAGGGTGTTCCAGGTCTTGGCGGCGAGGTGGGAGAAGGATCTGCCGCCGGCGGTCGTTTTCCGGATGCGGGGGACTGTGGCGAGGGCGAGGCTGGTCGAGCGGAGCTGGCGGGTGGGGGTGTAGAAGCTGAGTCGTCTGTTGTGGTAGGCTGGTCCGGAGTTGTGGAGTGCTTTGTGTGCGTGGGTGAGGAGCTTGAAGGTTATCCTCTTGTTGACAGGGAGCCAGTGCAGGTCTCTCAGGTGGGGTGTGATGTGGCTGCGTCGGGGGATGTCGAGGATAAGACGTGCAGAGGCGTTCTGGATGCGTTGCAGCCGTCTCAGGAGCTTAGCCGTCGTTCCTGCGTAGAGGGCGTTTCCGTAGTCCAGCCTGCTGGTGACGAGGGCCTGGGTGACTGTTTTTCTTGTTTCGGTGGGGATCCACTTGAAGATCCTGCGGAGCATTCGGAGGATGTTGAAGCAGGATGAGGAAACGGCGTTGACCTGCTTAGTCATGGAGAGGGTGGGGTCGAGGATGACCCCTAGGTTGCGTACGTGGTCGGTGGGTGGCGGGGCTGTTCCCAGTGATGTTGGCCACCAGGAGTCGTCCCAGGCTGAAGGGTTGGAACCAAGGATGAGGACCTCCGTCTTGTCCGAGTTCAGCTTCAGGCGGCTGGTCCTCATCCATTCGGCGACGGCCTTCATTCCTTCGTGGAGGTGGGCTTTGGCGGTGTGAGGGTCTTTGGTGAGGGAGAGGATCAGCTGGGTGTCGTCAGCGTAGGAGATGATGTTGAGGTTGTGCTGTCAGGCGACGTGGGCGAGGGGTGCCATGTAGATGTTGAACAGCGTTGGGCTGAGGGAGGAGCCTTGGGGTACGCCGCAGATGATCTTGGTGGCCTTGGATCGGAAGGGGGCGAGGCGGACGCTTTGTGTTCTGCCGGAAAGGAAGGATGTGGTCCAGTCCAGGGCCTTCTCTTGGATCTGTGGTGTGTGACTCCTGTCAGAATCAAGGCTATGTTTGGAGGCTCTGACATGTGCTGGAGGGACTGTCAGATGACGGACTCGATGGCCCATTCTTGATTAATCTTATCCTCCGATTCAGTCCTTTTGGGCCCTTTTTGATGAACATCATAAAGGAAATAATATGTATCGATATCCCACTCAATTCAGTCGTAATATGGGTCGATCACCTTGGGGAGGATATAGTATATCCTATGTACTCACATCCGTGGAGACTACACATTTTCTTCTAACGGGTAGAATGGTGCTACCAACAGCTAGCAGCAAAAGGCTTCCCTCCTGCTAGATTTATGGTGGACAAATATGGGCACAGCTACACAGTAGAGAAACTGCCTGCGATATTAGTAGACAAAATGCGTAGATTTGAAATAATTTGGAAGCCATTCACGACTTGTATTAAGGGTTGGAGAAATGGCAAGACATGTCCCCGAACTAGTGAGAAAGGGCCGAATCCACTGAATGTCCGAATCCTGTTAAGGTGATGTCACAGATTCTGAAGTGATAAAGGGGGTTTGATAAGGTTAGCAATATCTACGAGCCATAGCTTCTCCCCTGTTAATGATGGATTAGAACATCTACAAACTGAAATGACAGAACATCAGTGGCGACCATGTCTAGCAGTTTTGTTGTGCATGCACTAATGATTGCTACAATAAAAAGCTGGTAGCTTGAAATTAGTAAATTGGCAGCCCCTGAAAGGCCTCACTACTTGTCAATGCATACCTTAAATATATTTGAGTGATTGGAAACGCTATCTAGTTTTATTTGCCAAACAACCATATTACATTATTTTTATTAAACATTATAAATATTCTTTATCATTTGTTGTCATAATAAATGTTAATGTCTTTAATACTCCCATATGTTCTTTCTACAAATAATAAACTAAAAAATAATGTTCTTGCTTCAGATGTTTTCCAATTTGTGAGGAAAATAACTTGCTTTTATTTTTTAAAGTACCAGAGACTCACATGACATTTGGGTGTTCACGGTTTTTAGGTCTCGCCTACGCAGGAGACCTTTAGGAATCTATTAGCTTTTTCGCCCAAAAACGTGCACGCTTTGCATTGCTTTCAATGGCAACGCGTGCACGTTTGGCGATTCCCTTGCGGGAGCGAGCTTTGGCGACATCCGTTTGTAATTAACTTTCAAACAGATGGTGCCCCTGCTCGCTCCCGCAAGGGAAACAGGCGCAGGCACGCAGGGGCCATATGTTTTTTTTAATTAGCGTGTCCTTTCACTTTCACGGCCGCGTCGCTTTCACGGCCGCGCTTGTTCTTCACTTTCTCTCTTCACCCTCTCCATCTTCAGCCACCCCTCCACCTTGTTTTTGTAGGCGCGGGATAAAGTGATTTGCCCAGAATCACAAGAGGCTGAGCCGACGCTGAACCCAAGGACAGATTATATTGGATGTCACATCTGGGCTTCAGTCTTAGCCTGCCTTTGGTGTAAGCATGACCGACCCTCACTGGCCCCAGTTTTCATTTTCTTCATGGTGTCTCGTTCACATAGGATATTCACCTTCCGGGTGCCGACTCAGCCCTTGCCCATGTGTGATCTTGGTGCTTTTCTTGAGTTTGTTGGTGATGCTCTTATTGTTCCTTGGTATGCTCTAGTCACCACTGGTAAACACTATTCGCCATGTTATTATCCGGGTTAGTGGCCGCTGTTGCGCCTCGCGCGCTACCCGCTGGTCCAATCAAGGTGGCTCACACAGAACCCTGCCTTGGCGCGCGCACCTCTGGACGCAGCTCACGCGCACACACGCTGCTGGTCCCTGCCTAGGGACACGAGGTGCCCGGGAGGAATGGCGTTGTCTCCTTTTCATCCGCTGCCCTTTGTCTGCCAGCTCCTGGACAGAGGCATCCATTTCTTCTTTCAAACGCTGGCGCTTTCTTTCAGCTGCGGGAAGGCCCAGAGCGGCCTTCGTGAGCGCCATGGTTACCGGCACAGTGTCCCAAATTGTAATCTGATGGAGCAGCGGGGAGTACTTTGAGCTGTCTGTTTAGCTGAAGCCATAAAACGTGTAATTGTGTTTTATAAAGGAGCTTCACTTGACACCAGCGATACAAAAGGGGATGATGGACGGAACGTTTGAGCCAATCAAACACTCACCCCCAGTCAACTGATCTGGGTTTAATCCATCATCATTCTTTAGCTCACTCCACCACCCCAGTTCAGACATGGCCATATGCAAATCAGTCTGACCCTGTGCCTCATGGGAACAGTCCAGCCCGAACTGCCAAGCCATGTCTTCCCTGGACCGGAAACAAGCATCCTAGGACCGGTTTCTGGCATTCCAGCCGTCATCAGCCAGGCTTGCTTGAATCCAGTGGCAAAGTGAGCAAGGGACCCACGTCTGGGCATACCCCCGCCAACTTAGGGCGAACAAAGCGATACAAAAGGGGAGTGTTTGATTGGCTCAAACGTTCCGTCCATCATCCCCTTTTGTATCGCTCACTTGACACCAGGGCCCGGGCCCTGCAATCATTTTATGCTCGTCCGTCGCTTTTATTTCCTCCTGCACTTTAAGGTGGGGCCAGGCCAACTTCTGCTTGAAACAGCACATATAATACATTGAACAAAGCTGACGGGGCTGGCTTTTTAGAGTTAAACACTGATATTGATATATGTGTAATATGTATTTTCAAAGTGTGCAGTATACTGACCTGGGCGTAATTATTTAGCAATGTGGCTCAGGTAGGTACGCTCGAAACATGAGGTGTGATCTTGAGGTCAGTAATACGAAACTTGGCAAGGCGAACTTTGCCTTTTCTCTTTCCAAGTCAAAATATTGGGTACTGTTAACGTGAATACAGAAAGCATCTGTTGTTTACAGAGCTTCGAATTACAGCCAGAAGCGCTATAAAATTACATTTCAGACATTTTATAAACATATTGATGCAAAGTCTATTGTATTTTCCCACGTGTGTACAGTTCTTTACATACTTGGTGTGACATAGAACAAAGCATTCACCGTGTACCACCAGCAGACACTCCAATGGACGGATTTTACTTTTCTTAGAATATTTGAATGTCTGACGTTGCAAATGTTTTGAATATATACATGCAAACACACGTGTGTCTATATAAGCAATTTTTGAACATACATAATATGTTTATTTAAGAAAGAAGACAGACCACTGTATGCTGTGATAAACTGTAATAATTTATGGGCTTCCCATTGCTTTCAATCCATTATTCAGACGTGTAGAATCCTTCTAATGAAATATGGGTCTAAAACCAGGGGTGGGCGGAATTTGCGTAGTCGCGCTACGCAAAGCTCCGCGAAACGGTAAAAAAATCTCCGCAAGCACGCAAAAGTTCCGCGAACACGCGGAATTGCTTGTTCCGCCCGTTCGCGATGCTTTTTTCCTGTTCGCGAACGCTGTTTGCGTGCTCGGGGAGAAATATCTCGCGAACACGCATTTTGAAAGCGCGAACAAGCAAAAAATTCCGCGAAGTCGCAGATCGTGGAATTTTTGGCAATTTCGCGTTCTCCGCGGAACGCGAAATTACCCAAATTCCGCAAATTCCGCGAGCGGAACGGAATTTACCGCCCAGGCCTATCTAAAACCAGTGTAAATGTGTAATACACAAACACAGATGCAAACACACACGCAAACACACACTCTCTCTCTCTCTCTCTAACACACCTATGATCGCCTGTTGTATAAACAACCTTTGTTTTTAATGGCCATACGTCACAGTCAATATGTGAAAATGAAATTTTTCCTGAGTTTAAGGATTACATAATTCCCGCAAATTGTATATTCCAAAGTGTAGAAAGTGTAGAAAACATTTTTGCATGTAATGTAAAAAAAAATGTAGCATGGTCCGATAATGTCATCTTTGCAGTTTAGTGACATTTACAATTTTCATATCTCCAGAAGCCTCCAGGGCATTGCAGATCTAAACAAGCATTGGCATAGCCAATAGGTCTCGCCTTTGGGACCTTATAAGTGTTTAGCCATGCAACAGTTGATGTTGTTGCACCAAGGATATTGTGCTGGATAACTGAACACTTATAAGGTCCCAAAGGCGAGACCTATTGGCTATGCCAATGCTTGTTTAGATTGCAGTTATCCTCTCCTAACAAGAAGAATCGAGACAAAATAGCATTCATATTTAAATATCTATTAGAAAAAGGTATTTCATAATGTTTTTGTACCTTGTCCGCTACATTTTCTTTGCGGAAGTTAAAAGGATTCCTGTTGTTGAGGTCAAACTTTCAGTGCAAAAACTCCGATCTTGGGAGTTAGCACTGGCGATTATTATTTTGCTAAAAACAGCATGGTTTGCCTTGGTTTATAGTTTCATGGGTGCGATTTGTGCAGATTTCTAGTTGTGTAAATGAACATCGGATAACTTCCTCAACCACAGCCTTTGTGAAATGTAATCAAACTGTTATGATGCATTATTCTTTGCACTAAGATTAACTGTAAAGCCTTGCTGTGCCGGTGAAAATTCTCCTATTGTCTTCTCACTCAACAAAAATGGTGGAATCTAGCACAAATAAAATGCGCGCTGGTTTTGTTAGAATCATTTCCTAAAATGTAGCTTTCCAACCTCCACGAGTCAAAACAAAGCATCTAATTGGAGAAACCTCTAGTCCAGTAGTCACCCAACAGTAGACTCTGTTGTTTCCGGGGGATAGTTGGCCACGGCTGGAATCTGTCATAAAAAGCTTTTCTGCTGTTTGATGAAACACACTGCCCTGCGGCAGATAATCTGTTTCCCGTTTGCGCTTTTTGTCTGCAGGCTTAACCTGGGCATGCAATCCATGAACAGTGCAAACGATTATGTTACCGTCTGTCTTGATCAGAAGGTTTGAGTCGCTAGTAGAATTGCAATAAGAAACATTATCTTGGTTTTTCTTTCTGATTACCGTAAGGCATTTTGTCCAAAATTTAAAAGTGGAGGTAAGACTTGGATGTCAATTTTGATCATGTAATCTCGGTATTGAAGGAATTGCATCCTTTCTTGATATTTGGCTTTGTGAGAATCAGCCCATTGTTTACCCATAAGGCCTTTCTCGTGGGAACAATGAAGTACCTTTTTATTCTGCTTTACCTTGGCAGTGTCTTCATCTTATGCAAGGACACAAGAAATTCCAAGGTTAGTAATGCTGCCAAAGGGGTTTATAGAACCTTAATATGACACTGAGGGTTAGCTTTCTTGCCAAAAAATATGACCGGATCTAATTAAGCAGTAGGGCGCTTGACAGATTTCTTTTCTGAATGTAAACCACTGTTTAAGCTGCTTATTATGTGAGTAAAGACAACTTGTGGCTCACCTTTTTTTTAGCATTATTTTATACTATTAAAGATTTTTCAAATGTTTTGTTGATTTTTGCAACTTACTTTCCAACAGCTCATCCCTCCGGTACACCAGTGACAAGCCATATTTAATACTGAAGAAGCAATCATACCGTTCACGTTTCTGCTCAATTATTTTCAACTCCGTAGCTGAATCTGTTTCTGCAAATGTATCTAAATGTTTTAAAATATCATCTGCATGTCTGGTTCCATCATTGATGATGTTCATTTGATACTGGTTCTGCAGGTGAGCTAGTTCGAAAAAAATAGCTTTTCAATAACAGAACTAATCAGTGGTCAATCCCTTTTTGATATGTACATCTGCATGCGACACATTTTTTCACAGAAAGCTGTCACTGTGGGTATTATGGTATTTACAAAGTTTGTCTGGGTTGATGTATAACCAGTGCAAAGACTTAAATTGTTCGTTATCTATGTTACTTCTGACACATTAGGAGTTCCTAAGTCCCCCAATCTAGTTTCCATGCCTTAACATTATGTAGATACCCTAAGTGCCCCAAATCAAGTTTCTGTGTCTGAACATTTTGTAGTTACAAAAGGAGGCGGGAGCACACTGCCTGGCTACCAGTACACAATTAGCCCATATGTATTGTGGTAAATGCAGTACATGATAACACACACCTGTGCTATGGTAGTGGTACTGAACCTGAGAAGACTATGAGCAGCATTACCAGCACCCCCAAATTTCACCCCCATACTCTCTACTGAAGTAGGGCAACAATCCTGAATAATGTGTCTAGAGATGCAAAGCTCTGGCTGCACCAACAGTCGAAGTGTTATCATGCACTGCATTTACCACAATGCATCTGAACTAATTGTGTGCTGTATGCCAAGCAGTGTGCTCCCTCCTCCTTTTATGATTAGCTCCTTGCTGAGTTATTGGGTTGATGAGCTCTGGGATACACCTGTGCTCTGGGAGTGGTACTAAACATGAGAAGACTGAGAGTAGCATTGCCAGCACCTCCATATTTCACTTGTTACTCTCTACCGAAGAAGGACAATAATGAAAAATGTCCTAGCTTTCTTAACGGAAAGTTTCAATTCTATTAAGGACATGAAGGGAAGGAATACGCTGTACTTTCTTCACTTTATTTACAGCAGCCAACTAGAGAAAAAACAAAAGACTTCATTTCCCATAACCCTTAGGGATAAAGTCAACAGTTCAACCACAATGTCCAATCAGTTGAGGCCAGGACCCCTCGAGAGTCGTTCATCGATTTCTCTGCCTCCTCTTTCTTCCTGTGACTGCAGACGGATAATGACATCCTTATTCCTGTTTCAACCCATCAAATCCTAGAGGTAAATGAACGGAAGTGTATGAAACTGAAACCTGAAAGTTGCTGAAATAAACGGATCCAGAAGAAATCATCATCACAATATGCACCAAAACCGCATGACTCGAATTATAAAAGAGATGAGTTATACCCACCTTTACGTAAACTGTCTTCTCCCAGGGAGGGAGAATCCTCTCCTCTGTGTCTTTAATAGAATTGAAACTTTCCATTATGTTAGGTAGGACATTTTTTATTCTATGTCAGGACCTGAAGCAAGGGTTACTCTGGTTTAAAGCTTATCCCCAACCAGCGAAGCAATATTAGGGACTGGTTTAAAATAAAACCTCTTAAAGGTAGAATCTGACGACCATTCTGCTGCATTGAGGATATCTTCCAGGCGAGCCCGAAGGTAGAACGCCTTTGACGCCATAGCTCCTCTGACAGAATGAGCCCCGAACATTTTGGTATCCGTGCTAGCTTCATGCATGGCCCATCAAACCCATCTGGCGATGGTAGGCGAAGAAACTGCCTTGAACGGTTTCCTTAGGGCTATCAATGATTATCTTTCCCCATGGGGGTGGAGGTCCGCCATCATAGCTTCGTAACTTTTTATACACTTTACAACACACAGCTTTGGGGAATCTGGAAAAGAAAGGTAAGTAACCATTCGAGAATTACACTTTGTACGGTGTGAAATAGGAAAAGTGACCCTGTGAGAAGTTGGCCTGGCATATGCTGTCCACTAGTTATAGTGGGCACCTTGCACCAGTCCAAACGACCCTTATTGATGATAGATTTAAAGACAACCTTTATTGAAAGCTATCCTAGTGGTAGCTATGGAGAGCAGCCTTCAGGCTAAGTCTTGAAGGAGTGTAAAGCAGCTTGGTTTACCAGATTATAACCTCTTGAATGACCAAATGAAAGGAGAACCACACCAGGTATATATATAAAATATATGTATTTATTTCTAAACACTCACTACTAATCTCTTTATGAGATTAGAGTCCAAGATACACAATATCACAGTATTAAAACGACAGTAAATAGCACAATATACAATGGGCCCCCAGGGGGGACCAAACCATATATTAAGAAAGTGGTATAAGAACCACGACTTGACTAGACACAGTGCCTAGAGCACGTAGAATCGCTGGGACCCCAAGGAACCACCCAAGGCAGTGACACAGGAGACCCAAGGGGGACGTGTGCAGTGTGAGAACACAGCCGCGAACGCCGTAGGATTCTATGAGGAAAGTCGCGGTTGGAATTTTAAAGATAAAGGACACTTAGGAGAGGACTTTGAGCAAACCCCTTTAGACTTAAGGGGTTCTAGGGCCAACACCCACAGGAGCACTGGAGTACTCGAGTTACCTCACCCAGGGAAGCCGGGTGCATAGGTGTCAAAGGGCGTCGGGAATCGTCGTTGATTTCAATCGCGATCTGCTGCAAAGTGCTGCTGCCGTGAAGAAGAAAAGAGTCCGGGATGATCCAAGCCTGGATCGAAGATGTGAAGAACCTGAAAGCAGAGGGGACAGAGTCTGGGTCACTAGCCAGTGACCAGGAGTGGAGCATTCGAATGCCCACCGATGTCGGGTGCTTCAGGTGCGAAGAGGTGAAGCTTGACTCTGCAGCCACGGGGTCCAGGAGACGTCGAGGACGACCAGGAGCCGGATTCGAGCTGTCCCACAAAGGATGTCGAGTGCTGGGGTGTCGGTGCTCGGATTGAACACAACAAGCCTTGGCAACAGCAACCCACGCAGGAAGAGAAAAGATGCTTCTGTGAGGACCAGCAAGGTCCTTGGGACTCCCCAAGCGATGGAGAGTCAGGGCACGTCTGGAGCAACCAGGGAAGCCCAATTAAAGTTAGAGTTGCCTTCTTGGGGACCCACAGGTCAACGGACCAGGGATCGCGAAGGGATCTCGAGAGGAATCACAAAATGGCGGCCCACGGAACACTCGTTGAGTGTAGGCCAGCAATCTTCGGTGTAATTACTGCTTGGGGTCAGGGCTACAAGTAACCCAAAGCCCAGCCTCAGGGGTCGCCGGAAAGCTGATGCTTCTGCAAATGGTTGCGGTGTCCAGGGGTTCGGGTTGCATGGTCTCCACGAGGGATACAGGCCTCAGATTTGCTGTGGGCACAGATCGACCTCAGAGACCTCGGGAACCCACCTCCTGTGTGGCAATATTCTTCGGAGTCCGCAGGAGCTTCGGAGATGCCAACCGGTCAGTTGCGTCTTTGGGGCCTGCCAAGCAGGGGAGTAACTCCTTTACTCCAAGGGAGATTCTTCGGTCATCCAACGTCGTGTAGATAGTTGAAGTTCTGGGATTCTGTATCAGAGTTTCGTCCAGGTAAATCTAAAGTCCTGTAGTCAGGGGTTCCTACTTTATATCCAAGGAAGGGGTGGGACAAACTCTGGGGACCCACCTATGGGAGGGTCAGGAAAGAGGGGTGGCTACACCCATTTCCTTTGTCCATTTTCGCGCCAGAGAAGGGGCTGATAGCCCTTGCAACCGGTTTGAGCTGGACTATGCACAGGGACACCAAATGTGCCCCCAGTGCAGACTTTAAAGCAGTCTTGGAGTGCACCCACCCAGCCCCAATGCACTAAAGCCTGTCTGGGAGGTGGTCACACCTCCCTGTGACAGGAAACCTAGTGTCCAGGCCTCCCCTGCCGGAGTTTCGTCCAGCAGCAGGAGGGCAGACTCGTGTCTGTGGCTGCAGCATCCATTTTGTGATGCCAGGGTTCTGTTAAGCTGGTACCGGGTGTACCGGTGGTGCCATGTTTCTCCCTCTAGTAGGGTGGAATCATACCTCCACCCCAGTTACTGGAGTGGAGGTATGATTCCAAGGTGTTTGACACCAAACACGACATGTTTTCATGCAGCCATTCTCAAGTTAGCATTTACTGCGAGGTCATAATGCACTTAAGAGTATATGGTCTGGCTGCATCACAAACAACCCCGGAATGAAGATTCCGAAAGCTGCAGAGGGGCTCTGCTCATGCATGTGCACCCTCTCACATGAAACCCAGCACCCTGCCTTCAGGATTGTTAAGGCCTGCCATAGGGGTGACTGATAGGTTTACATGTGCAGTGACATGGAGAGATATAGGGAACCTATATCTCAGTAAGGGGTGCATACACCACCTTACACAGGCTGCTGTAGCAGTCCTGTTGTGTCATTTTAAAAGGCTTCCCAGGGGTGGCACAATACATGCAGCCCCTGGTAGGCCTCTGGGGTACCCATGCCCTGGGTATATAGTATACCATATACTAGGGACTTATAAGGGTACCCCAGAATCCAATCTGGAGTGTACCTAAAGTACATACAATCAATTTAGAGTAGAAAGCAGATAGCTTGGGGTCCTGATTAGCAGGGCCTCAGTCTGGCTAAGTCGAAAAACAGTGAAACATCAGCAAAAAGTGGGGGTAACTATAAGAAGCAGATCCTACTCTCCTACAGACCCCATCCAGGGTAAATACTCTACCTGTTATTTCCAGTGCTCTAACATCCGAGACACGGCTACATGAAACCAGGCAGAGAAGAGTAGCGAGCTTGGCCAAAAGCTCCTTCTGTGAGAGGTACTTATTGGACTGCCAAGACCAGAACAGGTTACCTTGTTCACATCCCACAAAGCAGAGTATCTGGTTTCCGGAGGAAGGGATAAGTGAATGTCCCACAAGAGTTTCCTCACCAGGGGATGCTCCCCGACTGGATGATCACCTACTGGTGAGTGGCCAGCTGAGATCACCGTCCTGAAAGTATTGATGTATCTGTTGGCAAGACACTCCAATGCCGAAGAAGCCAGGACAATCAAGATGTGTCCAATTTCTGCTCCCACTGGATCCAAAAGTCATTCATGTCACCAGCCCAACCATCGAGCCCATGCCCATCTATAACGCTTGTTGATACTGTCTGCCCATGCCTTAGAGAGGAGGGACGCAACCTGTCTCAAGAGTTCCAGGGCTTTTCAGCGTTCTATGTAATCCTCCATGCCATGAGAGATAGAGATCCCTCCATCACTAGATGATGGTGATTCCCCTTCAGATTCGAGAGGAGATCTGGAAATAGCGGTAGAAGGATTGGAAAATCCCAAGAAAGTTCCAGTAGGACCAGATACCAGACTTATGATTTCCACATCTGCGTCACAAGGACAATGTCTGCCCCCTGCCTGCGTACCTGAGCCGAGAGGCGCATGATCATCACGAAAGGAGGAAAGGCTTAACCCTGTTCCGGTTGCCAATCCTGGAGGAAAGCATCCATGGCTGCCGCCTCCTTTTGCCAACTGAAGTACCTTGGGATTTGATGGTCCAGGCGTGATGCAAAGAGGTCCACCGTAAATGGGCCACATCTGTCGCGGAGAGCCTGAAACACCGACGGGTTTAGACGCCAGAGGCTCCCATCTTGCAGGTGATATTGTTCCAATTGGGTACTTGATTGGCTGCCCCTGGGAGATGTTCTGCTGTCACGGAGAGCTGATTCTCAAGGGAGTATTCCCAAAGTTTCTGGCCAGATCTGAGAGATTCTTAAATTTAGTACCCCCTAGATGATTTATGTAATGCACTGCCGATACATTGCCCATCTTGAGAAGGACACAGCATTGCACTCGGCCCTTGGTCCAACACCGGACTGCGAACGATCCTGCCAGGAGTTCGAGGCAATGAATATGACACCGGACTGCGAACGATCCTGCCAGGAGTTCGAGGCATTTGATATGGGGACTATCTTCCCCCTGTGGAGAAATCCCCACATCTCGCCCCCACTGGTGTCGATGACTCTGTGACCAGATCCGGAAGGAAGCCAAATATTGCTTGACCCTTCCATGCCTCCATATGAGCCAGCCACCATTGACTCTCCTCCCGAGCTTCCTCTGATAAAGGGACCATTTCGGAATACGCGAGTCCTCTCCTGAGTTAAAAGGCTTTTAGTTGTTGGAGGGCCCGATAATGGAGGGGTTCAGGGAAGATGGAGGACGATGGGGGATGACAGAAGCCCCACCACCCTCAGTATCCGGAGTAGGGAGGTGGAAGGTTTGACCACCAAACGGCACAGCTTGTGCTTGATCTTGGTTATTTTCCTCGAGGGAACACTGAGGCTGGCTTGGACTAAATCCACCACGAAGCCCAGGAACACCAGAGACTGAGAGAACGTCCTAAAACGACTTCTGTTGGTTTATGATGAAGCAGAGAGACTCCAATAGAGAGACTGCCACCTGTAGGTGCACCGAGAGATTCCGAGGGCATTGGTCCAGCAGGAGAATGTCATCCAGGTAGTTGATGAGGCAGACGCCCTGGGTCCTGAGGAGTTCTACCACCAGGCGCATTACTTTGGTAAAGCACCACAGGTTGATGACAGACCAAAGGGGAGAGTGGTGAATTCGAACGTATCCCCGCCATTGAAACTGGAGGAATCAATAGTAGGGAGGATAAATCAGTCGATGGGCTGAGGAGGTCCCTTAAAAGATGGATACCTCCTTCTTGAAGTGGCGGTAGACCGACCACTTGTTGAATTCTTTCAGGTTCATTACTGGCCTTTGGCCTCCATCCCTCTTGTCGACTACAAAGAGATTGCTTAGAAAGCCCCTTGGATGAGGGGATATCCGCACTGTTGCGCCCTTGTGGAGTAACTCCGCTACTTCTATATCCACTAGCTCGGCGTGGGCAGAGGAGAAGACCAACGGGTCAGGGGGTTTCTCTTGGGTGGGCGATTCATAGAACTCTATGTGGAAACCCTGTACAGTTTGAAGGACCCAAGCAACGGAGATAAGGATCTCCCAATTATGAATGAAACCCTGGAGTCTGCCCCATAGGGGTTGCTGAGGAAAAGAATGAACGCACACCTTGAGTGGATCCTTGGTTGCCACCGCCTCGGTGTCCACCTCTCAAACACCAGTGATGGGGGCAGCTTCTGGTGGGATAAAAGTTTCCTAATTTGGAAGCATCTTGGTATTGTCCCCGCCTATTTGCATGTCCTCTGCCAGAGGCTGGTTGTTGTGTGCTACCAGCCGAATGCCCCCTTCTTCGGCCAGCCCTGGTGACACCCCGGGTCGTAAAAATGCGTTTTATAGAGTCTGGGCTTTGTCCAGTGAAGCAAAAGTTTGTACAAACTTACACAACTCACAGATAAATGGGTCTCCGAACAACCCCCCTTGAGCAATGGGACCAGCCTCAGATGTGGTGAGGTCTCCCAGTTTGTGGTCAGTCTTGATGAGGAGCAAACAGCGCCCCTCCGTGAGATAGTGCATTTCGCATTCCCCAGGAAGATAATGCCCCGTTGGGCCCAACCGGACAGAACCTCTGGGGAAATCAGAGTCCCAGACACCTTGGCGTCCTCTGCAATATCCAGAATACGGGTTAAGGGGTCTGAGATATCCAAAAGCTTGTCCTGGCAAGCTAGCGAGGGCCGATAGATCCCCTTCTTGGGATTGCGCATGTATTTCCTCAGGAAGGTAGCCATGTGCTTGTCAATCTCAGGGGTCATTGCTACCTTGTCTCCCAGAGATGGGCGGGGGCATTCCGACCTAAGGCAATTGCGGATCTCTTTGTCTAGCGGCTTAGGAAGCCGCCCCACGACATAGGTCACGACTTTGTTCGCGGGGGTCCACTCAGAGGAGCAGGGGTGTATGAGACGCTCTAGGTCTAACATACCAGAGGTCGCCTGGTCGGCGTCATCCAATAGCGTGCCAGGATGTAGATGAGGGGGTGAGGGACGCCATGGACGGGATCCCCCCCCGTCTCTTGCTCTGCGTTGGAGCCGGAGTATGAGTTTACCCTGGTGGGGGAGTGGGGAAATTGCAGAGGGTTGGAGCCCCGAAGGCCCGGGTTCAAGGGGTCCAAAGACAGTGGTCGAGAGTGGTACATAAAGGTCCGCTTCATCCTATCCAAAAGCTTCTAGGTTGATGCCTACCTCAGGGTCCCTCTTGTGTTTGGGGAGCAGTGCAGGCGGATCAGGCATTCCAGTAGGTAAGAGAGGTATGAGCCCCAGCTTGTCTTCTGTCCCTGGGAAGGGTTTAAAGCAGCGCTCCGCGTACTGCAGAAGTGTCCTCTTGAGGGGGCCACCGCCTGCGTAACCGCTTTCATAATTGAGGCATCCATGACCTCGCAAAAGTGGTGTATGGGGAGGTAGGTCATGCTGTCCTCCTCTAGGTATGTCTCTTCGACATCATTCATGGTGAAAGGGGAAGGTACTGAGGGTATTTCAAGCAAAAAATAAATATATATATATATATATATATATATATATATATATATATATATATATATATATATATATATATATACATACATACATACATACATACATACATACATACATACATACATACATACATACATACATACATACATACATATATATACATACATGCATGCATGCTAGGGTTACCAGCCACGTATAGAGGGTATGAAGGAGGTGGGGGTCTCCCAACCCGACAGTAAAAGCTCAGGAGGCTAATGCCAGGGCACTAGGCCCTGCTGGACACCACACACCCACTGTAATCCACAGGGTTTAACGGACTCACCTGGAATGTTGTCCACTTGTCTACTTAAAGTAACGCGCTAAGCGCTACCAAAAGAAAATGAGTAAAGACCCCGCTGCGGGGGTGTCTTGCTTCAGGCGTATGCAGCCGAAAGGCAGAGAAACTGAGTGGCCGGCCACGCTGCGTTAAGATTCCAGTGATTTTAAATCAGCTCTTTGGCTCGGGCAGCGAGATGCGCTGAGCACGTTAAAATGTGGCTCCCTCTAGGGGTCGGCGGACCACACCGCAATGGCCCCAGGCGTCGTAGCACGTTGGACACGAACAGCGGCCGCAGGGGAGCGACCAGCGTTCCTGCAACCGCTCTGCAAAGAAAACGACAGTAATGGTATAAAAACGGCACAAATAATGCAATATAACCGCACAAATAGAGAATGACTGGGGCAAGAGGCCAGAGGCACTTATCGCAGCTGCTGGAGCAGCTAAGAAAGAGGAGGTGAAGGACTATTGAGTGGTCCTGGCCTTAACTGACTGGGCATTGTAGTTGAACTGTTGACTTTTTCCCTAAGGGTTATGGGAAATGAAGTCTTTTGTTGTTTCTCTAATTGGCTGCTGTAAATAAAGTGGAGAAAGTACAACGTAATCCTAACCTGCGTCCTGACATGGAATCCTGAAACACGTTTCTAGAGATATTCAGCACTGGCTGCACTAAAAATGGTCAATGCTAAAGACTTTCAACTGAATTGAGTGTTATCAGGCACTGCATTTACCGCAATGCATCTGGGCTAATTGTGTGATGGTATGCCAGGCAGGGTGATCCCTCCTTTTGTGATTCGCTCCTATTATGTAGATACACTAAGTGCCCCAAATCTAGTTTCCATTTTTTAACATTATGTAGGTACACAGCAGGTGCAGCATCTATAACAGATCTGTATTCATAACTATTTTCTTGCATTGGTGTGTTGTCTTAAAAACTGCTTGCAAAAATGTTTTTTTTCACAGCCTGTTTAGTGAACCTTTTCATGAAGGAGCACATACTGGGTTCACCCTTGAAAACCTGTTAGCATGTCTCCTGACAGATCCATGTTTGATCTACAGAATGTCAAAAGTCTTAAACACTGTATCTTGGAGAATGGTTCCCGCTTCCATCAGGCAAACATTGCACATCTTCGCCTCTACAGTAACGTTTTCTATTTCATTGTAAACACATGTATCTTCTTCTGCGGAGGTCGGCTCTAGCCTGGCCACTTGCTGCTGTCTTTGTTAGTAAAAGGCAAATGTCTTAAGAGCTCTACCTCAGGTCTCCTTAATTTTAGTTTCTCTATATGAATCTTTGACCAACTGCAAATTTGTTATATTTTTGCCCTCAAGTAATGATGAGGCATATTTGGAAATGAGAGACCACCCTCCTTGCATAATCTGTCATTGAACAAAGACACTTTCCATGGTCACGGAAGCCGTCCATTTGTAGAATCAAACTCTTTGAGTAGTTGGTGGAGGATGTTAAAGAATATATATATAATCATTTTGGTAGCTGCCGTCCTTGCTAGTGGCAAACTATCCCTCTTTACGACCATTCTTGTAAAATCTTCCATCGCTCGTTTGTGATTCCAAGATAATAAAACTCAACCTAGGCTTAGGCAAGTTGCCCTCAATTTTTGCCAAAGTGTATCCTGTCAGTGGAAATACCTCTTTAAACGAGGATGGAATTTCCCGACTGTTTGCAGCACATTGGCGGTGACACCATGTACTATACTAGGGTGAACAGCATATCAGCACATAGTGCTGGAAGACTTTTATGATACAATCATGAATCTGTAGATGAGATGTCTCTGTTTACCCAGAATAATCTGTATTTATAGCAAAGATGATAGGAGATGAGGAGCGACCTACTTAGTGCACTGTGTAGAGAGTCCAGTGGGTCCCCAATTGGTTTACAGAGTCTAAAATAGATAACACTAATGCTCTCTTTTGTAGTAGTATGAGCAGAGGGTAGTGCTAAGCATTTGTTGTACTCACAGAGGCAATAAATGAGACACACACTCAAAGATAACAGCTAAAGATAAAATTATACAACTTGAAAACATATTGCCTTGTGACTGGTCGGATCACTACCGAATCTAATTTTGTATCTTGGTACTGATTAGACAAGGTCAACCTCCCAAGAGCAAACAGTGGTCTCGAAATCTGAGGGACATCAACGTAAATGATCTAATCTCCATTTGTAATAACTTCCTCCTTTCCCCACCCCCTAACATGACCAATCTGGATGACCTCACTGATCATTACATCCAGGCTATGACAAATATATTCAACACAATTGCACCGAAGCAACTCAGAAGGATGCCGATCAAACAGTCCAAACCCTGGTTAAATTACTCCCTTAATTAGGAACTACGCAACTAAGGCTTGTGGAGAGATCATGGAGAAACTCTCCTTCCATAACAAACCTCAAGTAGTTGAGGATGACAAGACGTTTTTATAACAAACATATCCGTAGTGCGAAAGGGCACAGTTTGACAACGCCAAAAACAGACCCAAAAATCGATTTGAAATCATCAAAAAACAAGCCAACCACTCAACCAAGCAACACTCTGCACCCAAGATCTCATTCCCTAGTGGTGAAGATTTCTCTACACACTTCATTGAAAAGACAAGAAAGATTGAACTAGAACTGCTACTGGCATCACCAAATCCACATTATCAGACCCAGCCCACTCCACCGTCATGGCTAACCTCAGCGAGTGCCCCTACTTCCTGCTCTATAGATTATATTCCAAAAAACAATGCATCGTGGAACACCTTTATACTACCAGACGATGCCGAGCTACTCAAATCTATAACTTCATTAAAACCCTTTAATCATTTCAACGATCCTCTGCCCACCAAGTTCTTCAAAGAGCTTAGATCTACCATTCTCCCACTCTGGTCCATGATTATCCATGAGTCTCTCGTGCAGGGTAGGTTGCCTGATTGCCTCAAGATAGGACAAGTCACCCCCATCCCAAAAAAGCCAAATTCAGATTTATGTGATCCCAACAACTTCTGTCCAATTTCTAATATCCTGACTTTAGCCAAACTGCTTGAGAAATGCTTACATATACAACTCTGCAATCACATCAAGAAGTTTCAGCTCCTTGACCAATACCAACCGGTTTCAGAGTGGACATAGTACTGAAACGGCTCTAACACACATTGTTGATGACGCCTTGAGACAATTTGACCCGAACGAACCTTGCCTACTTATTTTTCTTGATCTGTCCCCGGCGTTTGGCACGGTCAAACATGAAAACCTGATTGATCTTTTTGAAAAAAGGATGGGCTTATTGGGCCCTGTCTTAAATTGGTTTGCCTTGTTCCTACATAATAGAAAGCAAAGAATCAAAGTTAACCATTCCCTCGCTAACAGTACGCTGGTCTCAATTGGAGTGCCTCAAGGTTCCACACTTTTCAACTTGTTCATAGAACCCCTCTCCGAAATTCTGAACCGCTGTAACATTCAATACCACATGTATACCAATGACACTAAATTGTACATGAAAATTGCTTCACCGGATGACATTAAAACTGCTAACTGGGCGCTTCTGAAAACTCAGCAATGATTAACTCACAATCACCTTATGCTAAATACACTCAAGGCGGAATTCCTCCTGATTGCCCCCCACAATCATCCTGCATCCATTTAAGACTGGATCAAACAAATTACGACTCTCAACTGTGCTCCACATGTTGTTGACTCCACAAGATCTTACAGTATAACTCTGGACAAATACCTGAATATGCAAGACCACATCAGTGCAACAACAAGGGGAGCCAAACACCATCTCAACACATTAAGGAAAATCAAGCTGTTCCTGCCTCCTGAGAACATGAAATTAGCAGTCCAATCCCTAGTTATCTCCCGCTTAGACTATGGAATTGGGACCCTGGCAGGGTTACCCAAAGCTAGACTGGCACCTCTAAGGGCCACTCTGAACTCTGCTGCCAGACTCATTACGAGATCAAGAAAACGTGATCACATCACACCAGACCTAATTCAACTCAATTAGCTATTGATCGAAGCAAGGATTTGGTTCAAGATAGCCTTCTTGACGCACAAAGCTCTTCATTATAACACGCTCGTTTACCTGGCAAAAACACTTGAACTATTTTGTTTGAATCGGGCCCTAAGAAGCTCTAACACGCTCCTGCTGAAACCTCACTAATTCAGAAAAGAACTTGCAACCGTGCACTCGCCGGTCTTGCACTGAGAATATGGAATGCTGTTCCTCATGAAATCAGATCTAACCCTTCGACCTCTTCATTCAAAAAGCAAGTCAAATGGTTACTCATGAATAACCACTTGTAACAATAGAACTGAAGCCACCATAACTAACTTTTATTTCTTGTAGACAACATTGGTCTCTCATTTAGCTATGCAATTTTTGTAACTTTAAATGTACCACACAGTTGGTTGCTCTATTTTAGTTTTTGTGCATGTTAACTTCCTATATGTGTAGTATTTACGCCTTTACCTGCTTATTGTACAGCGCTGTCATGTTTGGGCTCTATAAAACTTTTCAAATAAATAAAGAATAAATCCACGACCAAATTAGAAAAATAGCACTTATTTTTATATATGTTGTAAAGCCAAGAACTTCGTTCAATAGTAAGTACTGTTTTTGTTATCAATTTATACAGGTAAGTAAACTTTAAAAAGTTGTGTGCCTTTAAGCACAGTGCAATCCTATGGGCAGAAAAAACATATATGCATAACGGTAAGTACAGTAAGTTTGAGGGGTTCACCTTCTGGGTTTTGAATTGTAGTGGGCCAAGGTCCCAAGTACTTCCAGCAGTTCTTCGGAAACTTGCCTGGTTTAGCCGGGAACAGGGTGCTGGTGAGGTTGGTAGCTGTGTGCGCTATGGAGAAGGGGGCCACCTGAAAACAGGCTGCACAGGGGGACTTGGGGACAAGTCAGAGAACTCTCGAATGAGGGCTTGGGTCTCAGGGGGTTGTGGAGCAAGGGGGCACAGCCGGTTCTTCGGTACCTGGGCCGGGCGGCTTGGGTGCAGAGTGGTTGTCGGCTGGGCTGGATGCACAAAGCAGGTCCTCGCGGTTAGGGACAAACAGATGGCAGGGGCAAAATCAGGACAGCTGGGCCACTCACGAAGTGGGTCTCAGAGATGCTGGCAGCCCTTGACGGCTGCTCTGTCGTGGTGCAGTGAGAATCTGAATTGGACTCTCACTGTTGCTGTTTGATGCAGGGTGCCTGGTACCCCGGGTATTGGTTATACACGCCTCTGGTTAGTCCTGGTGTCTTCACACTTGGTGGGGAGACAGATATGACCCTCTGGAGCATGAGCAGCTCTTCCTGGTCGTCTGCAGCGTTGATAGGGCCAGGGAGCTGCAGGGTGGTGGATCGGAATGTGCTCTTTGGTGCTTGAGAGACTGCAGGGGAGTAGCTCCTCTACTCCAAGGGAGACTGTAGGTGATTTTTGAAGTGCTGGCAGGCTACACAAGTCTGTGGTAGGTCTCCAGCTTGCAGGACAAGCCACTCTGCCTTGATTGTCAAGAGACTTGCGAGCAGGCATGGTTTTGCGCCAAAAAGTCCCCAGCTCTTCTGCTGTTCTCACCAGGCAGTGACTCTTCTTCGTCCTTCTTCTCTTGATCCGTTGAATCTGAGTTCTTGGGTGCAGGGGTGCCACCTAAATGCACAATTTAGGGATGTTAAGGGGAGTGATAGGTAGTAAGTAGCCAATGGGCTGCCAACCTTTAGGTTGTCTACACCCTCTATATGTCCACTTGCTGTGGGAAGTGAGCATAACCCTGACCCTAGAAGAATTTTCCCGTCTGTCTTGCCACCATAAGTGGCGTCTGGACAGGGGGGTGGGCATCTCCACTATCTGGAGACCCCAGGGTCGCATAACAAAGGCAGTGAGGCCTTTGAAGCTACCCACCCTGGAATGCAGATCCTGTCAGGAGGAGGGGCCAACACCTCTGCCCAGAGCAGGCTTTGTTCCTGGCCTCCGAGAGCGAGGACTCTCACCTTAGGGGGCCAGGAACTCGTCTGTGATGGCTAGCTGGTCAAGACCAGTCAGTCAACACAGTAGCAGTTGGTAGGTTTTAAGAGGGCACTTCTAAGATGCCCTCTGGGTGCATTTCTTAGTAAATCCATCACTGGCACCAGTGTGGGTTTATTAAGACGAGATGTTTGGTACCAAAGATCTTGGGGTACAGTGAAGACAGCATGCAATTTCGTAATCACAAGTATCCAGCCCATGTACATTTTATGGCTTCCCTGTGCCATTGTGTTATCTAAGAATTGACTTGGATATCACAGGGACACATCCACTCACGCAGATATGCCCATACAGATATGCCCATACATGGGGTATAGTGCACCCTGCCATAGGTGTGACTTACCTATACCACATGTAGTGTTTTGCAGGCATGGCACACAAGGATGTGTACCATGTCAACTCTTCACATTTCTCTGCACCAAGACACGCAGGCTGCAAAGGCAGTTTGCACGAGCTTGGTGAGGGTTCCCTTAGGGTGGCACGCTTCATGCTGCATCTCTTACGACCCTCTTTAGCCCCAATGTCCTAGGTACCAGGGGTGCCTTTTACTAGAGGCTTGCATGGAGCCTAAAGGGGTGCCAGTTGTGGAACAATGGTACAGTTTAGAGAAAGAAACACTGGTACTGGGGACCGGTTTAGCAGGGACCCAGTACACTTTCAGTCGAAGTTGCATCAGATACCAGGCAAAAAGTGGGGGGATTTACCATGTCAAAAAGGGCCCTTTCCACTTTCCTGCTTAACAGGAAAGTCGAAAACAGTTGCTTGTTGATCCAGACTACAGCAATTGAGTAATCATGAATGGTTTGATCCATGTTCGAAGTAGTGAACTCAGGCCTATGGTGGCTAGCATCTTTTGTGGATGCTCACAAAGTTGAAAAATGTATCTGCATCCGGTGATGCAAAAGCTTTTTCTTGTTGGTCTGTCTTCCCATTGCCTTAACCAGCTGCAGTCATCAATGTGTATTGACCCTACACGGAAAACATATCTCAGTAAATTATTTCCAGGACTGCTCGCTTCAGCTTTTTTGATATTATTTTACCCAGACTCTTTACATTGTTCGTGAGCACTTAAAGGGGCCTGTATAAAGTTTACTAAAGTGGCTCATCTCTGGTTTAAGCAACACTACCATTGGGTCTAAAGACATTTGAAAATTAGAAGTATAATAGTTGGTGCCATACAGAGCTATGCAATATATATCCCTACTGTTAGACCTGGCATCCTTGGCGTGGGTCTCCCTTCCATTTTTGTTATGATGCCTCCTATGTTATTGATCTGTTTTTGCTGGTGTTAGATGCTTTTGGGCACTGTGCCACTGCTATTCAGTGCCACAGTGCAAATGCTCCCTATGATAAATTGTGTGATGGATTAGTGACTCCAGGATTGGATGATTGGTTTACTTGTCAGTCCCTAGTACAGTGCACTGAGTGTGCCCAGGGCTTGTAAATCCAATGACGCTGGTGGGCTTGCAGCACTGGTTGTGCCACCCACAGAAGCGGCTTGTAAAATGTGCCTCAGGCCTGCCATTGCAGAGCCTGTGTGCAGCCTAGGGCTGCCATGTCGACTTGGTGAGTACACCCACTTACCAGTCCCTAAACCTTCCCTTTACTGCATGTTGGTCATCCCTAAAGTAGGCCCTTGGGCAGGGTGCATTGTAAGTACAAGGTAGGACATGCCCTGGTGTGTGTGGCATGTCCTAATAGTGAATTACAGCCATTTTCGTTTTTCACTATTGCAAGGCTACCTGCTCCCCATAGGCCAGAATGGGCAGACTGACTATTACACCTTATAGTCAGAACTGACCCAGGGAACATGGTAGAAAAACGAATTTAGTATGCCTGAACTCAGAATGATAAAATACATCTTTTAGTGAAGTTGGTTTTAACATTCTGTGTTTGAAAATACCACTGTTAGAAAGTGGGTATTTTCTTGCCTAAACTTCCAAGCCTGCCTCTGCTAGGTTGTGTATTCCTTGTCTGGAGATTGAGTGACAGGGGCTGGGGGTGGCTACAGGAGACAGGGTGAGTCAGCGCAGGGCTGAATAGAAAGATCTGCATCCAGAGTGGAGGGAGGAGTTGCACCTGGGTCTGAATAGGGCTGTGCCTGCCTTCCACAATGCTGGCTCCACCTCCTGCCGGGCGGCTGAGCACTCTGCCCCACATTCTGAAAGGAAAGAAGGAGTCAGAAAAACAAAGTGCTCCAGGACTGACCAGAACTGGTTTTGGGCTAGGCAGAGGCGTGTCGCAAGGAGCTGGAAGCGCGACTCAAGAGGGAGAAGCGTGTCGCCGTCGCAGCCGCTGCCGTCGCATCACGGAGATGACGCCGCTGTAGCTGTCGCATTGCACCGCATCTCGAGAAACGTCCCGCAACCCCGAAGAAGCGTGTCGCCGTCGCAGCTGCTGCCGTCGCATCGTAGATGTCGCCGCTGTAGCATTGCACCGCATCAGGAGAAGAGTCTCGCAACGAGGAAGAAGCGTGTCGCCGTCGCAGCCGCTGCCGTCGCATCGTAGATGTCGCCGCTGTAGCTGTCGCATTACACCGCATCGAGAGAAGCGCCTCGCATCCACGGAGAAGCGTGCCGCCGTCGGAGCTGCTGCCGTCGCATCACGGAACAAGGGTGTCGCCGCTGCAGCTGACGCATCGAGTCGAGACTTCTCGCAACATCGGAGAAGCGTGCCGCATCAGGAAGAACTTGACGTCTTTATTTCTTTGCACCAGAACTTTGTCGCATCTCCATCTCTGCAACACTTCCGTTGTAGAAACGTGACGCATCGTAAGGTACATTGACTCAAAGTGTCGCATTTTAAGAACTGAAGAGAATTAAGCTAAACCTACCATTTTAAGTACAGTATTGTGGATTTTTGTCGTTTATGGTCTTGTGTTACATCTATATAAAGAATACTTATTTTTGATATAAAACTTGTGTGGTGTCCATCTGTAGTGTTGTCACTGGATTACTGTATGTGTTCACAAATGCTTTACACACTGCCCCTGAGATAGGCCTGTCTGCTCGTGCCAAGCTACCAAGGGGGTGAGCAGGGGTTATTTTAGGAGTGTACCCCCCTTCCCTGACTAGAGGCGAGGGTCCCTATTTGTCACAAGTACCTACCTGTGCCAACTAGAGACCCCCAATTCTAACACACCATGTTATTAGCTGGCAGCCGCATGCCTTCCTCATTCTATCTCCTCTCTGTGAGCATTTAATTTCGTTGACAGTTTCTCTGTAATTGGTTCCTCTGGCAGAGGTTGCAGTGTACATGGAAATGTGTAGGCAACATATTCTCCACAATTTAATGTGTTTTAAGTGTGTTTTCTGTAAGTACACTAACTACACTCGACAAATGTACTGTATACAACGGTTTTGCTTAACTGGGGTTTTTACACTACGCACATTGAGTGATCCATGTTTAAGTTTTGAAGCTCACTATCATCTCTCCACCTCAACTGGTTTTTATAAAGCACCTTCCTTCATAGAGTGGATGGGTCTGAAGTTTGAGGTGATCTGGTCCTTTAGTCTGAATCTGACCCTGATTTCGTTCCAGATTGTCTAACTCTGCATGTGAGGTGTGCACTAGTAAGGAAAGAGAAATAAGGAAATGCTGGGGGGGGGCATTACTTGTCCATGACCACCAACACACATTATTCCACCTCATCACCGCTGGGATACATAAACCACATAGTGATGCCCTTAGGAAGAGTCTCCAACTCCCATCAAAGCATTAGCTTGGAAACCACATACATGGGCTACTATAGAGTCTGAAGTGATGATCAGTCCCCAACAACCTCAGATCCAAACAAAAAGATTTTGCTAGGATTTGAGAAGTTTGAATTGGGAATATAGTTATAAAGCTTGCATGTGTATGTGTTTCAATAATTCAGGTGCTGGACCGTTTAGAAGGGAGTCAATAATTATGGATGTAATGTAAGGTCAGCTGTGAGGGACGGGGGAAAATGCTTAAAGAATACTGCTGGGTCAAGTACCATTGGGAGGCTGGAGGCTAATGCTTTCAGAACCAGTTGTGTGGTTTCAAAGGCAGAGAAAGACAAACGGGTAAGGAAAAGGCAGTAATCAAAGGTGATTGTGTTGCGCTAATTATAGAAGCAGGCTTATTGGAGATTTAGGGTTGGACAAAGTCTAATAAATCGTAGCCGAGTTGTTCAGAAGGGGTCAGAAAACGTTTCCTCAAAAGTCATGAAAACATGTTAAAGAGCTCATATTTTCGGTTATTAGCCTTGTTGCTCTGTTTGGTGAGGAAAACCTTTTTTTGGTTTTTCTTTTCTCGGCTCGCAGCTTGGGAATTATGAAAATACATTAAACAGGCCTTCAGTATTACTGTGTATGTTAGTTTGACTTTGTATCGTTTAGTTCATTCATTTCTCCACCAAAGTATAATTGCTCAATTAAATGTGATTGTCTCGTATGGAGGGCGTTTAAGATTAATCAGGAATGAGAAATATATCCTACATTAACAATAGATTTATAATTTCTTGGTTCTTTGATACCCCTTATGTATAGTTAAGAAAACTACTTGTTTGAGAACATTACGGTATAAAATGATTTAGATTCACTGGTGAAACTTAACACCAAGAAATGCATAATCTTAAATAGATAAAAAATAGTATTCGTCCAATTTTCGGTCTAGTGGCATAGTCCTGAATATGTACATAATCTCAGACCACACGATTCTGCTGAAATTATTATTTATAGTAATTGCTTTTATCGTCTGCGCTATTAAATTTGAGAATGTTAGATTTAAATAATGTATGTGCCCTCACAATGACACTTCAAAATATTGTATCTTATTTGATCATTTTAAATAAGAGTAGCACGATATAACTCAGTATGAAGGATCCCTAAATATTTTACCTTACACTGTCAATTGGATAGTAGGGCAAGGAAGCTACTTTGACAATTAAAGAAATGCACTATATCATCACTAAATTGTAAAATGGCTGAGGATGCCCCAGTGTACCATTGAGACTTGTATGGGTAGTTTGTTCATTGACTATTTACTTGTAAACAAAAATGCTTTTAGTTCTTTTTGAAAATGTAATTTGTAGAAAGAGGTGAGAGTACCCACCTCACTCAATGTGCTTCATTTCAAGTTGGAAACTACTTCATTCATAAGGTACTCTGTGCAGAGAACATAGAAATGTTTGTGATGCCCATGGTATAAACTGGAATTCTCACACCGTAAAAAGAATTGGAAAGCCAAGGCTCTCCAGCCCTATGGCGTCCATGGGAAAAGCAGTAATTAAAACCAGAACAAATGTGATAAAATAATAATAAAATATTGGGGGTTGGTGTAGGAAATTGATGGATAAGATTATCTTGTTTGATACAACCAAGAGAATATTGAAAATGTGGAAATAGCCATTGCGGTCTGATAAAAAGATATGGTATTATAGAAAAAGCATTATGTGGTCCTTGCAGGGGTGCAAGGTGAGTGAACGCTTGGATCTAAGAACAGAAAAGCAATAATTTGGCACCTATTAAAAACGCAATATAAGAACGTCATTAAATACAGGAAACAATGAAGCCACCCAAAAGAATTAGGCGATACTTTACAACTTAGCGTCTGTGATGGTAAGTAATAATGAAGTTCAGACCTGTAGAGAATGTGGTTATGTTGATCGATTTAATCCCCTAGTAGGAGCTAATTACCAAATCTACTGAGCCTCTATATCTACAATGGTTGAATCTATGTTACTGGACTTTGCAGATCCGAAAGGTTCCTCAAGTGATCTACAGAATTAGCACCTGATGTGGTATCTAATGCAACAATATATGTCCAACCTAGAATGGGTGCTTTCCTGTTCTCCATAATCGTTGGGAGCACCCTCTTCTAGCTTTGAATATAAGACTGAAGAGTGGAAGTTTTATATTTGGACCCAATGTGTAAAAGTGTTTCGAATATTTGGTGTGCTGTTCCCATGTGCTAAAACGTTTGTCCAAGTGCCAAGGGTCTTCCTGATGCTTTGAACAGACTGGACTAGCACACTCATCTACACAGGGCAGGTAGTTGGAAGGGGCCTTCACTGCTGCATTGTGCATTTGTCGACTTCTTAACATCCTTTGAAGTAATTGAAAAAACTTTACTGTGGGTGCCCAAGCATGTTTGAATAATGTTCCTAGAGATCGCTTTACAAATACTTGGGTCAAAGAAATGTGAATGGTAAGAGAAGGTGCACTAGAAGAACTGAATGTCAGAGAGGGGCCCAAGAGACTTTGTTGTGGCTCCAAATCTCCATTTACATAAGCACTAGGGAAGCCACCGTCTGGTTTCTTTAAATTCACCTAAGCTGCCAATTACATGTAAATTGATGTGAGCACTACAATTACACTGACAATATTTTGATGCTTGAAGCAATAAGAGTGGGTCTGCAAAGTGGTCCTGATATTTTAAAGTTCTGTCCCAGGCAGAACTATCTTATTCCGAAGAAACCCCAGGTACTCACATGTGTTACAGATACCCGATATCCCTAATTGTACTCGTTGGTGCACGAGAGTGAGATTGGAGGTTGTGAAGAGCTACAAGTATTTGAGATTGACCTTTGACAGTTATCTATTTTGGCACCCTGTGAAAGAATTCCAACATAGTGCGGCTAGAAATATTGGTAACAGCAGTCATTATGTGTTCCATTTGTGTGGTAGTCCCTCCATTAAAGGAGTAAGGAAAGTTAATCCGATAAATTAAAACAATACATAACCTATAAAGCACTGATTTGATTCCGGCTTGAGAAGTTTCATTCCAGTTTACTAGGAGAAGGTATTTGGAGTGCTACATTGGGACTGGTGCCCTTTGAGGCAATATGTTTGGAGAAAATGTGAAACTCTCTGTGGGCACCTTGTATGGCTGCAACTTTGAATTTTGATATGGACATGAAAGGCCCCTGAGACAGTACCATGCTGGCTGGTGGGGATGCTAGAGTTCCATTGGGCCAGTCCAGTCGGTCTTTTCCTTGAAAATTGGTGGAAACGTGACTTCTCCTCACCTCCCTTCTTATTGCTTATTATGATGAGTGAGTTAGCAGCAAAGCACTCAAGACAGTGGTGAATATTGCAGTTAACAATATTTCATGTATAGTAGTTTCCTGAACACTTCAGACAAGAAAGACAAGTAAATCTTGTGTTAGTAATTGTGATGCATTTCCTATTGTCTTAAGCTCCTAATGGAACTTAATAACAGAAGGAAGTATATGCAATAGCAAATTCATATTACAGGAACATGGTATGGGTCCCCTTGGTTGATTCTGTAGTAAAAACTTTTAAATGATTGAACTTCAGTTATTTTTTTGTTGGCGTACCTGAAAGCAGTAGGAAACCTTGAAGGGAACATAGGACCCTACATGGGTAATTAAATGAAATAAGATCTATATGACTTCACCATGGCATGGAGGGAAAAAAAGTGATATTCTATCTTTCGATATTTTTTTACTAACTGCTACTAGAGAATTGACTGACAGTTAATGTATCTGGTTCCTCTTCTTTCAAGTTTAAAGAGTAAGTTTATTGAATAAAAACAAAACAATAATACAGCGATATTATAGCAATAAAAGAATTATGTACAATAAAACACACTAAAAATTGAAAAAGAAAAAATAAATAAATATGTAAGTCCATTGAACATATCATGTAAAGGAGAATAGCAATAATATACAACTAGTCGGTAAAGCATAAGAGAGTTACAATCTATGTCAAAAAGTGCATATGAAATTAAATATGACTTTATAATATAATAAAAATACAAGGGAAGTCATGGGGGTTTAGACACTTCTTGCTGCAAAGGATTCAGAGGCAGGGAACGGCGAGCGCTGGTATCAATATACAATGTAACAGGTAGCCATAAATCTGAACGTTTCGATGCCATATGTATGGGATATACAAAAGTTGTATCAAGTCTATGATTGTAACAGACAGCATACCACCACGCCTAATAGGATAGTTTGGTGCAATTCTTGGTTATCTGTTGAAAGGCAACTGCTAACAACAAGTCTATTATCTTAACATTAGATTCGCAATTCGCCCAAATAGGAGATAAACTCCCTAAGAAGACATGAGAGGCAGAAAAGGGGAATTTGGAATCAAAGATCAAGTTAATTTGAGACCATACAGTTTTCCAAAAGTTATGGACAGATGCACAAGTAAAAAGTAAGTGATATAAATCTGCATGTGGTGAGGAGCATGTCCAGCAAACATCAGGGAGGTCAGCATGCCGTGAACTTAGAGTAAGTGGGGAGAGCAGAAGTCTGTTATATATGAAACAAAAGTGTCTGTATAGTGTTCGCTGCTCTGGAAGACTTTCTGATTTTAATCCAAATCTTATTCCATAATTCTACGGGCCAACAGACTTCCAAATCAGTTTCCCAAGAAAGTTCTACTTTAGTCTTTTCTCTTGAGGTCAATGAAGTGTGTAAGTGATTATATATGACAGAAGCCTTAGGATTAGTAACTAGAAGAGCATGTAATTTATTAGCAGGAGGGACCGTAGAATCCAAGGGAGGGCATGAGGTTGTGTAACGTATGCCAGCAGTCCAAATGGCCTGTGTTAAGATGGTATATTTAGATTGGAAAGATGCAGGCAGGATAAAAGAACTACCTTGCGAGAAAGACATAATCTCATTTTGTACATATAATTGGTATACCCAAATTAAACCACGTTGGCGCCAGGATTTCCAATAAAAAGGTTTATTGCGTACTAATATATTAGTGTTATGCCATATGGTGGAGTTGAAAAAAGAGTTCCAGTCCATGAGGTCTAAAGGTGAGTTAAATGATAAGATTTTGGAAGTATGCTTAATTATGGGGGTGGATAAGGTTTGCGGTTTACGTGTGAAGGATAAATATTCTTGAAATGAGAAAGGAGAGAGAAAAGATTGTTCAAGTGTAGCCCAGAGAGGACAATCCACAAGAGAGTCGGAGAGCCATCTGGAAGCTTGACGAAGTAGAAAAGACTTGTGGTAGATAAGGAAATCGCGGAAATTAACCCCACCCTCCGATTTTGGACGGATCAATTTTGATATTGACATACGTGACTTTTTATTACTCCATAAAAAAAAGGACAAAATAGATTTTAGCTTCTTGAAAAATTTTAAGGGAATAGAAAGTGGAATGTTGGAGATTGTATAGAGGATTATGGGGGATAACGTCATCTTTATGGTGTCTAAACGTCCCCCACCAGGACAGGTAAAGAGGATGCCATTTCGTGGTAAGAGATGACAGTCTCTGTATACAATTTTCCATACAACGTGTTATTGTTCCTGAAATAGAGGGGGTAAACTGTAAGCCCAAATATTTCATATATTTGGGACTCCATGCGAAACCTGAGATGGAAAAGTCAGCTTTGAAAGTAAATTTTGTAAGAGGTAAAATTTCGCATTTGTCTTTATTCAATTTATAACCCGAGATGATTGCAAAAGATTCAACCTCCTGTAAAAAGGCGGGGAGAGAGGATTGAGGTTGGGAGAGAAATAATAGTACGTCATCAGCATAAGCTGCCATTTTGATTTGAGTTTCCTTGGAATCAAAACCATGGATGTTCTCATTTTGACGTATTTTTAACAAAAAAGGTTCCAAAGCTAGGTTAAAAAGAAACGGAGATAATGGACAACCCTGTCGGACACCCCTACCTAAATTGAAATAAGAAGATATACCACCATTTGCACACACTGCTGCACGTGGATTATAGTACAGAATGGAAATTAACGAAATAATTTTTGGACCAAAACCAAACCATTTAAAGTGTGTAAAAAAGGTAGGGCCATTCCACTCTATCAAATGCTTTTTCTGTGTCCAAAGCTATTGCTGCTAGGGAATGGTGGACGTGTGAGGCTTTGGATTGGATGTCAAAAAACAATCGAGTGTTATATGTGATCAGACGTCCTTTGACAAAACCAGATTGTTCCTTCCCTAGTAAATCAGGCAGGTGGGATTCCAATCGTAAAGCTAGGGCTTTTGAAAAAATGTTGTAGTCAATGTTGACTAGGGAAATAGGTCGATAGTTTTTACACAATTTTGGGTCTTTACCATCCTTGGGAATAAGACAAATTAGGGCATCCGAAAAGGAGCCAGAGGATTCACCTGATTGTAAAAAAAGTATTTATGAGAATATGTAATTTGGGAAGTAATAAATAAGCAAAATGAGTGAAAAATTCAACGGTAAAACCGTCTGGGCCGGGAGCTTTGTCTTTTTAAGAACTTGTAAAGCAGCAAGAAGCTCCTGTTACGTTAAGTCAGATTCTAAAAGTGTGAGGTCTGATTATGTATCAGAAGGCTGCTGAATTTCGGATAAATATTGAGAGATATAATGATCTGAGGAAGAGAATTCTGACGTATACAAAGTTTTATAAAAGTGGAGAAATTCATTTAAAATATCTTTATCTTTAACTTTCAGTGTATTATTGTCATCCAAAACAGACTCTATATTAAGTTTGTTTTGCTTAACCTTCAAATAGTTAGCTAAAACATTCCCAGCCTTATTCTGACCACCATAAAATTTTGCGCTAGATTTAATAAATAAGTGGAAGCGTTGCTGGTCGTTTCCTTATTAAATTGAAATTTAGCATCTATAAGTTCCGACAAACAAGCTTTGGACTTGGAAGAATAATACGAGTGCTCCAATCTCTTTATCTTGGCCAAAAGGGAGTTGGTGAGTTCCTGTGCTCTTTTACGTTTTCCAGAGACATATCTGATGATAAAATCCCTTGCTGTTGCTTTAAAGGCATCCCAGATCACATGAAAAGGCAAGGTATCAGATTGATTCAGGAGAAAATATTCATGGAAAAAGGAAACAAAGGAAGATGTAAATGATGAGTCTAAAAGAAGAGCATTGTTGAAACGCCACTTTTGATTTAAATTAGGTTTTTGTAGGATATCCAATTGCATGGTGATAGGAGCATGGTCAGATATTAGAATAGTTCCAATATCTGCCGACATCAACTATTGAGAAATGTTGTGTGATATGAAAAAATAATCTAATCGTGATTGGGTATGATGTGCCGGAGAGTAACAAGTGTATTCTCTTAATGTAGGATTACAGAGTATCCAAGCATCTATAAGTTTGTGTTGCTTAATGGTTTGCGTGAAACGTTTGAGTTTTGTGAGGGACAAAGGAGATTTCTGAGTTGCGATCTAAAAGAGGATCAAAGACTTGATTACAATCACCTGTGAGGATAAAGTTCTCATCAAAACAATGTGTAATTTGTTGGGCTAAGGATGTCCAAAAAGAGGAGTCCCCAGCGGTGGGTGCATAGACATTAAGTAAAGAGATCGGAGCATTTCCCAGCATCAATTTAACAAACAACCATCTGCCATCATTGTCAGCACATTGAGATAACTTAACAGGAAGTGATTTGCGACAGAGAGTGACAACACCGTTCCGTTTACCATCACCCGGAGAAAAATAAATCTCTCCTACCCAACCTCTTTAATTTTAGAGACTCCTCAGCCGTTAAATGAGATTCCTGTATGCATGCTATATCTGCCCCCAATTTAGCCAAATGTGTCAGAACTCTCTGCCTTTTAATGGGTGAATGTAAACCCCTGACATTCCACGAAACGAGTTTTAAAGACATAGGGCAAAGATATGAATGGATAACGGATACCAATCAAAGCAATTTGTTGGACAACATAAAGTGTACCATGTAACAAACCGACTATATGTACATTGAGACAATTGAACTGAGAGAGAAAAGAAAAAGGAGTAAGAATGGAAATGAATGAGCTCCATTGGAAATACACAAAATTTACAGAAAAGAAGAGTAAGTATGTGGAAGAGAAAATAGTAGAAAAAAACTGTAGAAAAGGAAGGTAGATAAAAAAAAATAAGGACAGTGCAAAAATGGAGAAATAGAGATAAATTTAGAGACTTACAAGTAATCCTAAACATATGAACGGTGGGGGGAGATGAGGCCACACGAAACAATGACGTGTCGAGACTCCACGCGGGGTGGCGGGAAGGAGATCAGAACCAACGGGTAATGAGACGCAGGGAAGGTGGAACACGAAGACATAACCTGTAGGGAAGAAAAAAGGAGATTAACATTGGAACCAAAAATGTTAATGAAAATAAACGACGCTATCAGTTATTTATAGGCAACTAAAATTATTAACGGCTAAACACATTAATCAAAGAGGAATACATGACGAACTCCACGACATCTATCTAGCGTGTGATTACAAAGTATCCATAGAATCAACATGGTGAGAATTAAGGAAACTTTTCAGTCTCACAGGGTCCTCATATGTAGTGGTCTTGTTGTTGATGGTCACCTTAAACAGGCAAGGATGAAAGAGGCCATAACGTGCACCTATTGAACGAAGTTGCGGCCTCATCCCTAAGAACTCTTTACGTCTATCTGCAGTTGGTTTGGAGTAGTCTTGAGAGAAAAATAAGGAGTTGCCTAACCAAGTAATGCGATTGATTGCCCTAGCAGCTGATAAAATCTTAATCAAGTCTGTATATTCCAAAAAATATAGGATCACTCCTCTCGGTTTTCTTCCTGCAGCGGAAGACATTGAAGGAGCTGGACCCAAACGATGAGCCCTCTGGATATTGAGAAGAGTATCATCTGGTAACTTTAGGATTTTTGGAATGAAGGATTTGAAGAAAGTAATCGGGTCTGCTCCCTCAACTCCCTCAGATAGGCCATAAATACGGAGGTTGTTCCTTCTGTTCCTGTTTTCCAAATTTTCAACTTGCTTATGTAACGCTGAAACTTGAGGGTGCAAGGATTCCATTTTGGATGTGGAGGAATTCAGAGAATCAATATTCTGCTCCATTGTGGTGACTCTGTCTTCCAGGCTAGACCATCTATCCGTGAGGAGTTGTAGTTTAGAGTTAGTTTCCTCAACAAAGGGACGTAGAGCTCTGATTTCTTCTAGCAATAAGTCCATTGAGACTGAGGAATGTTGTTTAGGAGGAGAAGGAGGGTCTTTCTTCAAACGTTTGGTCGGCGCCTTATTAACACCAGAGGATAAATTGGTTGCAGATGTCGTGGCGCCCTTAGGCGAAACATTCGTGGAGTCATCCATGGAGAGACTGAAAACGAGAGGTAGAGCAAACTAGGAACTTGCGTGTCGATGACTTTGAATGAGAGGAGCCTTTAATTAATTTGCCCATTCAACCGAGCAGACTTGTATTTAGAGAGTTAGTACCACCAATATAATGAGAAGGAACGAATAAGACTTGATTTTCCTCAGTATCAAAAATATCCCTACAACACTGAAATATATGAAAGTATATCCAGAGAAAATGTCAGCGTTTCAAATGTGTCGAGGGAAAATGAGAAAAATTACACCATAGCAAGCAGGTTTCAATTGGTGCAAATTTTTATAAGTCTTGATACGTTACAAAAATAGCAGAGGAATGAGATATGAGATGCCAACTCCGATGAAGCATATGCAAAGAGCTGATGCAGGTTACACAAGGCAAACTTTGTTGGTTAAAGAAGAGCTGACGAAAATATGCCATGCATATTGAATTGCCACTCATATAAACCAGCATGCCAAAAAGATTTTTCGTTCCGGAATAAAAAACATAGTGATGTAGAACAAATGCTTACTTGAAGAAGGAAAGCGCCAGCATAACAAAACAATGCAGCCTCGAGTGTCAAAACTGCTGACAAGCGCGTTTCTTCTCACTCGGCATTCCAAAAACGTTTCTCCTCAGACGGGAAAAACAGGATTGGGCCCATTCCGAAAACGGAGCTGCTGCGGGGCGTAATGAGAGGAAAATGTGGCTTACGGATCGTTGCAGCCAGAATGAAGCGTCTCTTTCAATGCTCCAAGGTTTCCAACGATTAACCCCTCATTTCAGCATTTGTGTACACGCTATTTCACGTGTTAGGGCCGCCGTCGTCACCGCAGTCCCGGGAGAGTCAGGGACGAGCCGCCCTCTTCGTTGGGCGCTAACCACGCCCCCTTGGATCCTCTTCTTTAATGATGAATGTTTTATGCTGTATGATCATCATGTATTGTGAATTGAGAGTGTATAACTCTTACAGTATTTACAGATGTGTATTTATATGGCAAATAAAAGCAAACAAAAACTAATGGGTGAAAGACAGGTAATGTTTTCTAAGTGTATGAGCCTGTATTTGTGTGTACACATGCCAATGTATTCAGTGTATTGATTGAAAACATATCCCTGAGGATGAATGTGACATGTTTAAGTATGCAGATAAGGTGGAGCCACTGATTAGATGGGAGCGATAGAGCTGCTAACGCCCATTGCGTAGATGATCAGTCTTTCGTAGAGATAAGCATATGTACTTTTCATAGCTCGAGTGAGCTGCTATTCTTTTTTTCCTTTCTTCAGCCATTATAGAGATCTAACAGAGTTCTGTTGCGGTTCATACAACCTACCATCCTGCATATAGAACTATTAAGCAATAAGTGATTTGGCTGGGGGACATATATTCCCCAGGTGTCCGAGAATAGCAGTATTCCTAATCGCAGCAATACAAAGAAAACATAAAGCGCTAGCATACTGAGTAAAGTTTCAGCAAGTATATGTTCCCAAGTACTCAATCTGGTGGCATGGCATCGCTAAACAAATCATTAACCAAACACCAGCAAAGATTGGTGAAACTTAATGGTTTCTACCATTTCCCTTCCTCCTTGCACACTGTTATACCCACTATATCTGCCAATAGAAGCATGGTCGAATTTGTCTTTGTATCTACACTTATCCATATTTTACTCAGACTCTGTTTTCTCTTTATCATGCCCATATTCAAAAGACTCTCTTACTATAGAGGCACTTTAGGACTTACTGATTATGTAGTTTTTATAATATAAGAAGGCCCATCATAGAAATCATGACATGTTGCCAGTCCACCCTTTGACCTTCCTTCTTGCTTTTAGACCAGTAGCGCTACTTTGGTGAATTTATTTGCCTGCAGACATTAACCATCGCTGTTCATTTGCAATTTCCGAGGGCAAGGGACTATATGCTTATTTAGTTGAAATGTCATGATATGCCTAGTCAGATAACACACGTTCTAGTGTTATTGTAGAAGCACAGGTATCCAATCTTACTCCACCTTCAATTGGTGTTTCGAAAGTAATTGCTTATGTGTAATTGTTTTTTTCTGCTTTGTTTTCAGCCATCTGCATCATATTGGTGCATTTACTGATTAAGTACAGATTGCATTTTATGCCAGAAAGTGTAGCTGTTGTTTCTTTAGGTAAGTGGCTTCCTGACCTTTTTAATTTGTTTCAAAGCATAACTTTAAAGACTTTTATTGGGTTTTGTTTGTAAGACTCTGTATTTTGTTGTCTCCAAAATGATCACCGAATTTTGGGCCGAACAATGATCACTACCTGGGATTGATGGACTAAAATACAACTGTATGTTATCACAGGTAAGTATTAGCAGGTTACATCTCCCCCCCCCCTCAAATTGTTAATACGTTGAATTGTACATGCAAAGGTATGCTAAACATATCAGGCTTAATAAAATGCACACCATATTTGCAAAACAGGTATGTAAGGGATTTTATTTAAGTTAATGTTAGTTGACATATGATTTTGAAACGTCCAAAGGAATTCTACAGTAACTCAACTTTAGATAGGAAAGTTAAAACAATATTAATATTCAAAAAGTGGAGTTTATACATGTGTGGTACCAAGCTTGATTTATCTCCTTATGTTGGGCTACTTTATAAAGCTCTAACAGTGGTATCTGATGTAAGGAAACTGGTTTGACAAGCGTGGAAGAAAATTTAGGAACTAGATGCTTCAGAATTTAGTTAGCTTAGATTTCTAGAAAACCTTATACCATGAAAAATCATTAAGGTTTGCACTCTTGATTACACTGAAAAAATTGAAACTCCAGACATTCTGCAGAAGTAAGATCCATAGATACAGATCTCAGGGGAGGGTCAGACTGACCCTCATGAACAGTTAAGCAGTTCTCTGTGGCTAGTATATAATCAAAATAATATGTTCGAGGCATGTGAGATGTAAATCACATGCTGTGCATAGCTCGCCATCTAGTGTTGGGTCTGGATGTTTGCACTTGTTTTTCTTCGAAGAAGTCTTTCCAGTCACAAGGTAGGTGACTCCTCCTTTCGATGATAGTGCGCATGAGCATCGACTCCATTGTTAGATTGTTTTTTTCCGCCATCGGGTTCGGACGTCTATCGCTGCGCTCCGGTTCGACACCGTTCCTTCGGTTTCCCTCGGTGCGCAAGATACTCACCCACGACGGTATTGTTTTCGATCGCGTTTTCTCTTCTATCTCGTATCGTATTTACTTGCAAAAACCAAACTTTCGATCGGAAAGCTCGTGGAAGGCCATCGGGCATACCTGCGTCGAGCCGACCCGCAGTCGATGGAACGAGCTCCCTTTAAATTCTGCCCTCGGTGTCATGCGAAATACCCGCGCACCGACTCACACGAAGTGTGCAACCTATGTTTGTCCCCCGAACACAGAGAACAGGACTGCGACGCGTGCCAGGCTTTCCGCTCCAAAAAGACACTTCGCGACCGTCGGGCTCGACGTCGCGACATGCAGAGCTAGCACACAAGCTCCATTCCGGACATCTTCGGACAACAATCGGACGAAGAGGCCGGCGATGCCATGGGAACCGAGGAGGAGCAGGAGCTGATCACCATCCCAGAGCTCGACTCCGACCAAGAGGACGACATCCCACATGGACAACGTACTGTGAGTACAGCTCTCCCCTCGTCCAAAGACCCAACTCCACAAAAGAAGAAGGCTCCGGTCCAACCCGCGCCCTCGGGCTTCGGTCGGCACCGAGATCATGCTTCCGACGCCCTGCCTTCTGGCTCGGCACCGAAGCCTACCAAAAAGCCTTCCGGCTCCGAAAAAACTCCCTCCAAATCAAGTTCGGAGCCGAGAACTTCGGGGTCGAAACACAAGTCAGGCGCCGACCCCACCCATTCGGCACCAAAACACACTTCGGATCCAAAAACATCAACATTCAAGACTTCGGCACCGAAACTTTCGGCGCCGAACTGTCAGATCTGCCAAAATCACCAAAAAGACACAGTTTCGACGCTCCGATCGACAAACCGGATTCGAAACAAAAAACGCTGTATATTCATCCTCAAACTGGACATATCACCACTAAAGTGACTTTAAAAAGAAGGACTAATACAGAGGAAGAATAACACATTCCTTTAAAGAAGAGAACGGTTGGAACTAACCCTTCCCCTCCTCCTCTTTCTTCACCTCCTTCACCTCAGTTTCAGCCTATTTCACCTGAACATTCACCACCGCATACAACTGACAACCAGGATGATGGGGATGACAATGGGGATGATAATCAACCAATGCAAGACCCATGGGATGATTACAATACCAATTCGCCCACGGGCAATGATCCTGATTTATATCCTAACAAGCCCTCTCCACCAGATGACAGTGTAGGCTACATTGAGTTACTGGGTAGAGCTGCCAACTACCATGGGGTGCAGCTACATAAGGAATCCTTAGAAGAGGATTTCCTCTTTGAAACCCTCAGTACCACGCAGAGGTCATATCACATACACTACCTATGCTCAAAGGGATGATCAGGCATGTAGATGACATTTTTAACGATCCGGTCAGAGCTCGTATTCTTACCCCTAGAGTAGACAAAAAATACAAGCCAGCACCATCGGATCCAGTATATATTAAAGGTCAGTTGCCACTAGACTCCCTGGTTGTGTCCAATGCAATGAAAAGGGCCAACTCCCAGACAACAGGAGATGCTCCACCCCCGGATAAGGAATCCAAACTTATTGATGCTTCCGGGAAAAGGGTAGCCTCTCAGGCGGCCAATTTCTGGCGTGTCTCCAACACTAAGGCATTGCTAGCACCACGATACGACCGTGCGCACTGGGACAAGATAGAGCAATTAATACAATATTTTCCCCAGGAACATAGATCTAAGGCACAAGCCTGGTGCGTGAAGGGCAACTTATTTCCAATAACGCTATAAGATGTTCCCTAGATGCTGCAGACACTGCTGCTAGAGCGATAAACACCAGTGTCCTCTTGAGAAGACATGCTTGGCTTTGCATATCTGGGTTCAAACCAGAGGTGCAAACCTCCATTTTAAACACTCCCTTTGATAAAGAGCATCTGTTTGGCCCAATGGTGGATTTTTCACTAGAGTAAATGAAGAAGGACACTGAAGTGGCCAAATCCATCGGAGCCCTTCAGTCAGCACAAAGCTGTGGTTCCTTTCGGCGCTCCTTTTACCGCGGAGGCTCAAAAAATACCTCCTCGGAGACCACCACCTATAAGGGCAATAACCAAGCCTCTCCATCTAGGGGTTACTTCAGAGGGGTTTACAGAGGTAACAACGGCAAAGGCAGGGGCAGGGTTTTTTTTTTTTTTTTTTAAATGTATTGACATTTTTGTTTAAAAAAAACATCACAACAAAATTATAGAAACAGCCAGTCAGTTGCTTATGCAATACAGGGTCATCGTTACATAATACCATCATGTGAATTACAATTATACTTGTATACATATTCGCTCCTTCGCATAGTCTCAATAACAGAGAAGGAATTTTCCATTATAAAGGGTTGAACCATAATTGCAACATAGTAGTTCGCTGCAGGGCACATCTCATCCATAACTGTAAAAGTCGTAGGGAGTTCAATATAACAATGTACATCTGCATGTGTATCTTTTTCCAAATGATGCCCCACAGCCCAACTCGATCCCCCTCCAGGCTACTCCTGTGACGCTGTGTCTACTGTCGGCTCTTGATGTTCGCGGGCCCACACAACAAAGCGTTCCCAAATGTCCTTAGGCCGAGATGTGGAAGGCATCAGCTCCCAGAAAGTGATCAATTGTGAGTGGCCAAAGGTTACATCTTTTATCCAATCATCTTTAGATGGAACCCTCCTACTTCCCCAGTGAATGGCAACCCATCTTTTAGCGAAAAGGAGTAGTAAGGCGTGTAGCTTTCTAATCTTAACAGGTGTGTCCTTAACATACCCCAACAGCCCCTGTATAGGATTAGGATCCCCAACCAATCCAGTTATTTGGTGTATTACATTAAACACATTGGACCGATACATTCCCAAGCTCGGGCAGTCCCATGCAATATGTAAGAAACCAGCAGGAGCAATACCGCATCTCCAGCAACTGATGTCGTCTTTTAGACCTATATGATGCAAACTGGTAGGTGTCCTATAAAATCTGTGAAGGAATTTAAAATGGATTAAACGAAGTTTGTAATTAGGGGAGAGTGCCGTGAGTTGGCTGCAGCAATAAAGCCACTGGTCTTCTGTGAGCGGGGGCTGGAGGTCTTCATTCCACGCCATTAGTGCCCGGGGTGTCATCAAAGGAGCCGATATCTGCATGTGGTTATATATCCTGGTGATGAGTCGGCGAGGGGAAGCTGATTTATGTACGTTTTCTAAAGCGCTCAGGGTGGGCGGGGCGTCCGGGAAAGTGTCATGTAAAGACCGATACACTGTCCTAAGTTTATGATATGCGAATAATTCAGTAAAAGCCACCTGCCGATCCTCCACTGCCGTCGGGGGTGGTCGGAACGACCCTTCTGGATAGAGGTTTGCGAAAGTGTGTAGATTCATTTTGTGTGCCAAGTCCTTTCCAATGCCGTCTCCTGAGGGGAACAGCATTGGGTTATGTGCTAGGGGCACTGCCAGGGCATATAGGATGGGAGCGCCGGCCCTCTTCCGCAACTCGTTCCAGGCCCAACGCAGGGTCTCCACTGTATCTATATCTTCCCTAGGGCGTCTGTAAGCCTTACACAGGGCAACCTGTAGGGGAAGGGGCGCTGCAACGTCCACCTCCACAGCCACATGAGGCTGAAAAGGAGTGGGGTGTACCCAGTAGTGTAAGAACTGAGCTTGTGCACTCCAGAATATAATTGCATGTCCGGAGCCTCCAATCCACCCTGACGCAAAGGAAGTGTTAAAAGATCCCACGAAACCCTTGCCTGTCCACCCGCCCAGACCAGGGAGATCAGCAGGGACCGCAGGTTTTTAAAAAATGCTTGTGTAAGGACAAGGGGAATATTAACGAATAAATATAGGAATTTTGGCAATACCACCATCTTAACCAACGCTATCCTCCCGGCTAAAGAGAGCGGGAGCCCAGCCCATGCGGTGACTTTCTCTTCCAGCCAGGTTATGGCGCGTCCATAATTCATATTCCACAGGACCTGTATATCTCTACTAATCCATATACCTAAATACTTCACGGGCTCCATCGTCCATTGAAGAGGGAACTCAGAGGGGGCTTGGACAGTGGTGTCCGTCAAAGGGAAAATAACAGATTTAGCCCAGTTGATCGAGATACCTGAAAGGCCACCAAATTTAATAAATTCCCTCAGTAACGGATCCAGATTTGACGCCGGGTCAGACACATATAAGGTGACGTCGTCGGCATATAATGAGATTAAAAGACTACGGGCACTAAATCCAATCCCTTTAGCGGTATGATGTTGCTGGATGCGTGCTGCGAGTGGCTCCATCGCAATCGCGAAAAGCAGCGGGGATAGCGGGCATTCCTGCCTCGTACCTCGCAAGATATAAAAGGGTTCCGAGAGGAGACCATTTACCCTCACGCGTGCCGACGGTTGTGTGTAGAGTAGACGTATTAGATTTATAAATAACGGACTAAAGCCCATACGACCTAGAATTGCAAAAAGGTATTGCCACTCTAAAGTGTCAAACGCCTTTGTGGCGTCTAAAAATACAGCGGCCGCTTGTACCTCGGGATGCAAATAATGTTATACTGAAAATAAAGTCCTAAGATTTTGGGATGTTGATCTCCCAGGGATAAACCCCGATTGATCCGGACGAGCGACCAGTGGGAGCAGAGGCTGCAGCCTATTAGCAATCAGTTTCGCCAAGATCTTTACGTCTACATTTATTAAGGAGAGCGGCCTATAGGAGTCTAGCTCATCCTCTGGCTTCCCAGGTTTTAACAGGGTAATTATTATCGCCTCACGCATTGACGGTGGAAGGACACCAGACTCACAGGCTTCCTCAAATAGCTCGAATAAGCGGGGCGCTAGTTCCTCAACATAGGTTTTATAGAAGGCGGTGGTTAGACCGTCCGAACCGGGGGCTTTGTTCAACGGCAAGCTTTTTATGACCCGCGCCCCATCCTCCGGGGGCAGGGGTTCAAACACACGCACCTCTCCCTCCAATACAAAGCAGTGACTTGACTCCACTTCCCCCCGACCACCTAGCACCTGTCGTGGGAAGACTGTTAGATTTCCTACAAATTTGGCAGTCAATAACAACAGACAATTGGGTACTACAAATTATCCGTTCTGGTTACTGCCTGGAGTTCATCAACACTCCACCAAACATTCCACCAAAGTCACACAAACTTTCACCAGATCACCTACACCTCCTCAAACAAGAGGTTCAGTCTCTACTTCTAAATGGAGCTATAGAACCCGCACCACCGCAATATCACGGGTCGGGCATATACACTTTTTACTTCTTAATACCCAAAAAAGATGGTTCTCTCAGACCAATATTAGATCTCAGAGAACTCAATCTTTACATTCAGTCAGCTAATTTGCACATGGTAACACTTCAACAAGTACTTCCTCTGCTGAAGAAATGCGACTTTCTGTCTACTCTAGATTTAAAAGACGCCTATTTTCATATTCCAATCCACCCGCTCATCGTAAATTCATCAGGTTTGTGGTAGCGGGTCAACACTTCCAGTTCAAGGTACTCCCATTCGGAGTCATCACAGCCCCCAGAGTCTTCACAAAATGTCTGGCGGTAGTAGCTGCTCACCTAAAAAGACAAAGCATCCATGTCTTCCCATACTTGGACGACTGGCTCATCAAAGCCAGCACGTACCAGCAATGTCTTCAGCACACTTTCAGAACGATTCAGTTACTACATCAACTAGGGTTCACAATCAATGTGACAAAATCACATCTCCAACCAGCCAATGCTCAGGACTACCTTGGAGCCACGATAGATACTCAAAAGGCTCTCGCCTTCCCCAGCGCAGCCAGAATTCGAAATATTCAGGCTTTAGTTCTCCCGTTTCAACCCAATCATTGGATTCCAGCTCAAGTTTATATGCAACTGCTGGGAATGATGGCATCTGGCATCATAATCGTCCCCCATGCCAGGCTGCACATGTGTCCACTTCAAGAATGTTTAGCCAGTCAGTGGAACCAGTCACAGGGTCTATTGACCGATCTAGTGTTGGTAAGCGGCCGTACTCATCGCTCTCTGCAGTGGTGGAACACACAAAATTTGTCAAAAGGACGGCCTTTCATAGACCCGGTTCCACAGATAGTACTGACAGCGGACGCGTCCCTCACTGTCTGGGGAGCTCACCTACAACATTACACAGTGCAAGGCCTTTGGGGTCAACAGCAGAAGTTGCTCCACATCAATCATCTAGAGCTGCTTGCAATCTTTCTAGCCCTCAAAGCGTTTCAGACTCACCTAGAGTGCAAAGCTGTTTTGGGTCGTACAGACAACATGACAGCTATGTATTACATACAAAAACAGGGGGGTACACACTCTCTCCAACTGTCCCATTAGCCCAAGACATCTGGAGGTGGGCCATTCACCACAAACATTATCTCCTAGCGGAACACCTCCCAGGAGTGAACAACCAGATTGCAGATCTCCTCAGCAGGCAGAGGCAGCAAATACACGAATGGGAACTCCACCCTCAGGTTCTCCTCCCATACTTTCAAAGTTGTGGAGTCCCTCACATAGACCTGTTCGCCACATACCAAAACGCAAAATGCCGAAGCTTTGCCTCCAGGTATCCACACCCGCAATCCAAGGGCAATGCACTATGGATGAACTGGTCAGGGATATTTGCCTACGCTTTTCCGCCTCTCCCACTCATTCCATTAGTGGTTCACAAGCTCAGGCAAATGTCTCTCACACTAATCCTAGTAGCTCCCACATGGGCATGTCAACCTTGGTTCACAACCCTGTTGGAGCTATCGCTGGTTCTGCATCAAAAGCTGCATTTAACCTCCAGTCTCCTCACACAGAGCCATGGAGAAATCAGACACCCAGATCCCAAACAGCTGAACCTCGCGATCTGGCTCCTGAAATCTTAGAGTTTGGTTACTTAAACCTTCCACCTGAATGTATGAATATCATTAAGGAAGCTAGAAGACCTACTACAAGGGCCTGCTACGCAGCTAAGTGGAAGAGATTTGTTATCTACTGTGGTAACAATCATATCAACCCTCTTGATGCTTCCATACAGAACATCATATGCTATTTGTTACACTTGCAACAATCAGCATTGGCTTATACCTCTATTAGACTACACCTAGCGGCAATTGCTGCATTTTATTGGAGAAAAAAAAATAAAAAAATTAAATGTTTTTATTGAATGTCTAGTCGTACATATACAACGTGCCAGGATATCAGCATTAATATACCACATACAATAATTTGTAAATATCATATATACATAAAAGGAGAAAAGGATGTTACTGTTCTGCCGGTAAGGACATTTTCCATCTATAAGCTGATATTGAAGCATTCGGCACTACATCGGAGTATATACATGTGAATCATTCAAGAAACAATTTGCAACAACTGACGTAGAAAAAAAAAAAAACCACCCCCTAGGGTCACCTTAGGAAGCACTTCTCCGCATTGTACAACATGGACTGATCGTTATCTCACCCTAGACTAATTACTGTGCCCTCGTTTCAAGACTGCTATCTGGCTGAGCTCCTGTTTCTGGTCTCCTTTCACCTGTTTGCGTTTCCTCCCCAGCTTGTGAGAGGCGTGGTCCACCAATGGGGATCTCTGAGATCTTAACACACCATGCCCTCGCGTCGTCCTCTAACTTTTCGTCCCTACGAAGACGTCGCATACGAATCAATTCTGCTGTGGCCCACTCTCTGAGATCCTTAGCCCAGTTTTCTATTTTGGGGGGTTGCGGGCTCATCCACCTGATTGCAATCTTCCTTTTAGCTAGCACCAGTCCCAACTGTAGGAAACTTCGTGCAAGCTTCCTCCCTTTAGGTCTGGGAAGAAGTCCCAGGAGTACCTCCTTGATAGAATAGGGCAGCGTCCACCCAGTCACTAACCTCAAACGTTCTAGTATTGATCCCCAGTATAATTTCAATTCGGTACATTCCCATGTCATATGTAGGAACTGGGCATCATCCTGACCACACTTGGGACATTGAGCAGAGCGGTCTGGGTATATTTGGAGTCAGGTATGTTTGATGAACAATATTAAATTGAGTAAGCTTGAATCTCACATTGGAGCTAATTTGTTTGACCCCTTCGTGTATCCGTTTCCATTCTGATTCCGTCAAGGGCTCCTCTAATAATCTGTCCCATTTGGCCTGAACTGGAAGTGGATCTGCCGTTAAATCCTCCCTTAACGCCTTATATATATGAGACACCAGTCTGCGGCCGCCTGCTAGTGACGTAATGACCTGAAGAGTGGCAGTCACTGGCGGTTCCTCCGGAAGCATGGATTCCGCTTCTTCCCTTGTAAGGAACCGATGTCCCGAGTACAAATCTCCCATCTTACAGCAACCTCCCTCCGTCCATCTAGTAATAGTCATAGTTTGACTTATTCGTTTGAATGGTACCACTGCCCATAACGGGGCCTCCGGAGCATATGGCGCTCGTTTCTTTACTGTCGTCACCGCAGTCTCCCAGGTCGCATCTACGTGTCTAATAAGTTAGGGAAATTGCGCGAGTACCCTTGATCCCATCATAAGGAGATCCGGTAAAGGAGTCCTACCATGGGTGCCATCCAGCAGCCGCTTCTCCCAATTATCATTCTCGTCTAGCCACTGTACTGCATGTTGTAACTGTGTCGCCATATAGTAAAGGCTCAATCTAGGAACCTCCAACCCCCCTCGCTCCCACGTCCTCTGTAATGTATCCAATTTCACCCTTCTTCGTTTAGATCCCCATAAGAGGTCAACCAGCAGGCGATCCAGTCTCTGGAAATACTTCGAAGGGATACGATAGAGCGGCAATTGCTGCATTCTCCAAAATAGACAGCATTTGTTGTTGTTTAGAGTACCTGTGATCAAAGCTTTCATGGAAGGACTAAAAAGAGTCATACCACCAAAACTTCGCCAGCTCCACTGTGGAATCTTAATATAGTCCTTACAAGGTTGATGGCCCCACCTTTTGAGCCCATGCACAAATGCGAACTACAGTTCCTCTCTTGGAAAACAGCTTTCCTCATTGCAATCACATCATTAAGCAGAGTGAGTGAATTACAGGCATTAACCATACAAGAACCATTTTTCCAACTACACAAAGACAAAGTGGTTCTTCGTACTAATCCTACATTTTTACCTAAGGTCGTATCTGCATTTCACATAAATCAGCCGGTAGAATTACCCGTATTCTTTCCTCAACCTGATTCACTTGCACCTTAGATGTTAGAAGAGCACTCTTGTACTCTTGTACTACACTGAAAGGACAAAATCTTTTCGTAAAACGAAACAACTCTTTGTTGCTCTTGCGCCACCACACAAAGGCAATCCTATCTCAAAATCAGGTATTGCAAGGTGGATTGTTAAGTGTATTTAAACCTGCTATGCGAAAGCAAAGAGAACTCTAACTGTACCCCCTAGGGCAGATTCTACTCTTAAGCTAGGGGCCACTATGGCTTTTTTAGGAAACATTCCTATTGTTGACATTTGAAAAGCTGCAACATGGTCTACACCGCACACATTCACTAAACATTATTGTGTAGATGTGTCAGCAAGACAACAAGCCAATGTGGGTCAAGCAGTACTTAAGACACTATTTCAGAAAACTCCAACAGCTACAGGTTAGCCACCGCTTTGGGAGGATACTGCTATGTAATCTATGCACAACATGTGATCTACAGCTCACATGCCTCGAACGGATAATGTTACTTACCCAGTAAGCATCTGTTCTTGGCATGTAGAGCTGTAGAGCCACATGCGCCCACCCGCCTTCCTGGATACCTGTAGCTGCTGCAGCTCTCTATTTAATTTACATACATACGCATGGACATCTCTATTCTTTAATACTACTCCATTCTCACCCTCTGCGGCAAACAATCTAACAATGGAGTCGATGCCCATGCGCACTATCATCGAAAGGAGGAGTCACCTACCTCGTGACTGGAAAGACTTCTTCGAAGAAAAACAAGTACAAATATCCGGACCTAACACTAGATGGCGAGCTATGCACAGCATGTGGCTCTACAGCTCTACATGCCAAGAACAGATGCTTACTGGGTAAGTAACATTATCCTTCCTAACTTCAAACCATGACATTCTATGAACCAATTAATATCAGCAGCATGTCATTTTCAGAAACATTCACCTCAAAAATTAGCGGTCTTTGAATTGTCAGAGTGCTCAAGGGGACTTCTTTCAATCACTAAAGCATGCTGATTTTAAAGTGTTAGTATTTTGTAACTGCAAACAATGATATTTTATAGACTAATATCAGCAGAGCGACATTTTGGGAAACATTCACCTCAAAATTTAGCGACCTTTGAATTGTCAGAGTGCTCATGGGGACGACTTCTTTCTATCATCACAGAAGGTAGATTTTTTGAATTTTGATATTAATGACGGAATATGAATTTGCACTGTTCAGTCTGCCTATCACTGCAGGAACTAGTAGGGAGAGACAAGTCTTCTACAAACAATAACTTTGACTACTCATCTAGCCTGTAGACTGGGGAGAAAATATCCTGAGTAATCTTTTAGGCCACAAAATTGAAACCATCACACTGTGCCAAGTTGTGACTGTAAATGAGTTTACAGTGACCCTCAACCGCCAACCCCATGGCAATTCCTTTTGAACTTCAGGTGATATAGATACGTATCTCCAAAAGCCAAGGCTTCACTAAGTTAGGGAGCCTTGTAGAATGTAACTAACCCTCAATCCTCAGTGCTAGCATTACTGTGCCTGATGCATCTAAGGGAAAGTACTGACATGTAAACAGAGGAGAGGCACAAAGCAAAATTTAGAAAATGTGTATAGATCGGAGAAATTTAAAAGAACTCACATGTCAGCACATACTTACATTTACCAGATCTTCAGGTAAACAGTTGGAGACTCAAAAGTTACAGGAATTTATACAGCGCATGTGAAGGTCAAACTCATTGCCATAGATACATGTAGAAAGAAGAGGAAGTCACAATACTGTCACCACCTCTTGGGGAAACTTTTTTTTCTTATTTTTTATTTGGGCAAGAAAAAAGAGACAGGCAATACAAATAGTTCATACATAACTTTTCATAAAAATTCAAGTATAGGGCAAGTAAAAACAATTCTCAAAAAAGCATTGTCTAACTCATTCAAATCAAAATACCCAAAACACATATTCCACATAATAGCAGCATCCATAATCTTTTCTTTTTTAGAACCTCATAGTGCAATTATACAGTAAAAACAACGACCATGAATGTGCAAAAACCCAACTAAAATCTATTTAGCAGCATTACCCTATTCCACTGAGAGCGGGAGTTTACCGTTCCCTGCAACACATACCTCGTTCATCTAGCTTACATCATGATCTTTATCTTACATTGAAAAAGAAACGGAGGAATAATCTGCCCACGTATCCTTAAATCTACTGAGTGCCCCTACCCTCTTTGCATATGCCTCCTCTAACTCATAAGTCTGGGCCAATTTAGTAAGCCAGTGACTTATTGGCGGCACCTTTGATGATTTCCAATTCTGCAGCACCAAGGACCTGGCTACCGTTAATAAAATAGACTCTTGGGAAAACTTAAAGAGCAATCCAGATTCAACCAAACAAATTAAAGTTAAAAGGGAAATTATTGCCTAATAATCCTAATAGTAGCAGAGACCCAGCAGTAGTCAAACATCAGTCACAAAAGGAATATATATATACGCAGTCATCGATTTCCCTTATGCCATGCACTAAGCTTGGTGATGATCCTGCTCAGATGCCACCCCTGGTGCAGTCCTTGCTCATGCATGCATTTTGCCACATGCATCTTCTGAGTACAAACTGTCATTATAGCCTGAATGGAGTCCTCTCGCTTGTTTACTGATCTAATCCAGCAAGCCATGGCTGTAATCCCAGGAAGCTTCTAACATCCCTAGAGACATAATTCTATGGGAGCTCATGTCTCCATTGTGAAACATTATGTCCTTTTCTACAGAGAAACTACCCCTTTAGTAGTATAAAAGCACAAGGCAAATGAAGAACGGATTAATTAGCTTGCATAGAACCCAGATCATGAGAAGAGATGTGAAGAGAAGAGATCAACTTTCCTTTCAAACAGATAGTAGAATTTTCTCTGACACAGATGCACGCTTGATACCAGACCTCTTCGCCCCTGGCTGAACAGACTAGAAAATTGTATTTTTCACTTTCTTCTTCAATGTAGCTTGGTAATAGGATTATAAGACCTTATGGATACAAAGAAGATGTAAGATAATACTAAAGACAAATTTACATCTACATGGAGGCTCAAGAAAGTGTTGCTGAGAGCAGAGTCAAGTCAGAACAATATTGCTTGGTAGAGGTGGTTTCTTTACAAATCAAATCCTCTTTGATGTAAGGTAAAAACTTTCAATAGGCTAATTGTGGAATTCTGTTGGCTAAAAGCTAAAGTAGGGGATCTGGAAGAAAAACAATCCACTGTAAAGCAAGAATTAAAGGTAATTACTAAGCTCGCAAGTTTGTGAAAACTGAGACAATAGCCATATTGATCAAACAAACTCTCAATCAGAAAAAAAAATAGGACAAGAGGACATATTTTTGAGAATCCCGCAGTAGAGTGTAAGTTATGAAATGCTAATTGCAGTGATATGAGACATGATAAAAATGGGGCTGATTCAAAAAAGCATTTGCATACAGGATGTAGTAACACAGCACTATCCATTTTACATATTCTTACAAGCCTTTGTAAATTGGCCTCAAATTGTCTTCAATCCTTTGTAATAAAAGTGCAAAGAGGGGCCAGTCCTTTCTATTTGTACTAATTGTGTGTGAGTATTCCAATTTTTGATGTTTTGGGACTAATTCAAAAGGCGATTAAGATATGTAAATGAGTACTACAAGGGGGTTCTACTTTACATACGCCAAAATGCCTTGTGAATAGGCCCCATTTTCTTTATACTGGATCTCAGTATGCCAACATGATTGAGCAGAAAAAGTCTTTTCAGGAAAGGCCGCTCAAATGGTTCGGTGACTGTTGGATAGAGTTATAGAATTGCCAATTTAGAGCCTCTCTTGGGAGATGTCAAATTCAATCTATTTGGTGTCATCTTTTTTAAAACTTGCTAGTGCCAAGTATATCCGAATAAAGGCAACTTTTTATTTTTATAGTAAAAAACTGGTGAAAAAAACTTCAAAATTAAAGCTAGCCTGCAAGCAGAGCTGTGCTAAGCACACGCACTAAGGTTAATCTCCTAAACACCCCCCTCCCTTAGAATATCAGTTTAGTGAGGACTCTGGAAGAAGGAATTTTAATGATATATGGAAATGTGTCTATGGTCTAAAGTTTAAAACAACTCAAGGAACCCTACCTAGACTTTTTGATTGACAATCGAGAAAGCTCAGCACGGCAAGTGGTTAATTATTCCAAAAAAAGAAAGCAAAGCATTACTAAGAGAGAGTCGTCTCAAATTAACTGGACTTAATTGCAACCTCTGCACCGTAGTTCAATAAACGGCCCTTTAATACAAAATACTTTTAATTTGTGGTTATTGGTTTAAAACCATAAGGATGATTTTAGTCAATATTCGGTCAGGGTCATGAACTTAAAACAAATAACCGCTTTGATCTCCAAGGGACATCTGCTCCAAATCAGCTAAACAGAAACAACTTTGCAGGCTCCTGTTGTCCAGCCATCGATGGTGTGTTTGTCAGGCTCGAGTCAAACGAGCATGGGCAGCAGGGGTGACTTGAGCATGGGTGTTTGGTGTTTGAGGTCATGAGCTGGATAGTTGAGCAAGGACACACACACTTTAACATCACATCACAGCGTGTAGCGGAAAGACATACAATGCAAATGCATGCAAACACTGAGATTAATTAACCAGAAAGCAACGCTGTCTCTATAGAAACGCAAGACAACAGCGCTCATTGGAAAAGGGCCAGTGGGGAGCAGCACATTAAAATCAGTTTGGTGGCATTTGGGGTTACCAGTTACATGCCGAAATGTATGAACTGAGCAAATCGAAGTACATCAGAGTATTTACAGTTCTGCATTTGGTCTCAGCAAGTTCATTATAATATTATAGCATGGTAATTGCATTTATATATCGCTTAATACAACTGACAAGGTGTTGAAGTTCTGTACGCCGCATCACGTTGCTCAGGGACCCAGTGTTAGTAGTTAATCCAGTGGTTATTGGTTAATGTTGGCTGTGGAGGATTAGGGCAAACACATGGAGATGATGGACGGAGTGCTGAAACTTTTCAAACACTCACCCCCAGTCACAGATCTGGGTTGAATCCATCATCGTTCTTTAGCTCACTTTGCCACCCCAGTTCAGACACAGCTATATGCAAATCAGTCTTGACCCTGTGCCTCATGGGAACAGTCCAGCCCGAACTGCCAAGCCATGTCTTCCCTGGACCGGACACAAGCATCCTGGGACCGGTATCAGGGTAACATCCCTCATCAGCCAGGCTAGCTTGAATCCAGTGGCAAAGTGAGCAAGGGACCCATGTCTGGGCATACCCTGCCAACTAGGGAAAACAAAGCAAACACAAGGAGATGATGGACGGAGTGCTGAAACTTTTCAAACATTCACCCCCAGTCACAGATCTGGGTTGAATCCATCATCGTTCTTTAGCTCACTTTGCCACCCCAGTTCAGACACAGCTATATGTAAATCAGTCTTTACCCTTTGCCTCATGGGAACAGTCTAGCCCGAACTGCCAAGCCATGTCTTCACTGGACCGGACACAAGCATCCTGGGACCGGTTTCAGGGTAACACCCCTCATCAGCCAGGCTAGCTTGAATCCAGTGGCAAAGTGAGCAAGGGACTGGTGTGAGGATCCAGCCGACAATGACCAGGTCCTCGGAAACTGTGATCTGCTTGGTCTCCAACCCCTCCTACCACTACCATCAAACCGCTTTAACTTGCTCATGATAACACATGTCTACCCGTTGAAGGCAGGATAAGGTATAACTTCCATGGATGGCAGAGTATTACATTTGACAGGTGATAGCTCCACATGGTCCGACAAGGATACACCCTGCCATTCCCTTCAGTTCTGCCGTATATCTCACCTGCATCATAGCGGCTGTCGGAGGACAATTTGTCCATTTTGCAGTAGGAGTTTCAGGCTCTTTTGGCCAAAGGAGCCATTGAGAGGGTACCAGCATTAGAAATAGGGACTGGATGTTACTCCTGTTATTTCTTGGTGCCAAGGAAACAAGTTCTGTATGCCTTTCTGCCACTACGTGTTATGAAGAAGATGAGTAACGACCAGGCACAAGTCATTGCCTGTGGCTCTTTGAAAACAACAGCATACAAATATTAGTTGCCCAAATGCCCTGTTTGTGGTTGACTGGTGTAACATAGGTCTCCCACCCTCTCAGTGGTCATCCGTTCTGACGCTTTCCTTGCACATCAGTAAGGCGGCCATTCTGGCTATTTTGTAGGGAGTCCACATCATTATGCGTTATTGCCTTGGTTTGAGTCTGCCTCTGGCGTCTCCTATGACTCTAGATGTTCTTCACGCGGCTATCCAGATCTGAAGATCCATGCTGCCACAAACACTCTTTATCCCAAATGCCTAGACTTCTTGTATTTTGTCCAGGCCTTACTTTTAAACTGGTCTTCCCTGTGATGTTTTGCCCGTGCCACTGCCACCTAGTTTGTTCTTTTATTGTACTGCTGTTTACTTTTAAAGAAAGACTGGGAACTCTGGGTCCATTTGGTATTTCTCTGACATCTAAAAACACCCGAACCCCCAAACTGTCCCTGGCGTTGCTCCTCCTTTTCAGTACTATGTTCCATGTATCTCACCTCTCTGTTTCAGAGAATCTTAAAAGCAGTCATTAATTTGCCTCCACCTCTTGTAGGGGGAAAATGAGACGGAGAATAGAATTAAGAAAGAGTTAAAATTCAGGATGAGTGAGCAGTAGAGAAAGGATTAAAAAAAGGAAAAAAGTTGAACAGAGATGAGAGACACCAGCGAAACCGCATAATTACACACCAAACAACATATTTCAACTCCACAATCCACAACGTACCTCCAATCCACACCATATAGTGTCACCACCTGAGCACCAAACATCATTCAACACCACCATTTTGCATCAGCGCACCACCTAAGCATCACCTAAGCATCACGTCAATCTGCCTTTGGAATCTGGCATCTGTTGATTCTCCCCTAGTGTCCGTCCGCTGCTCGTGTTCTAATTAAATTACTGTTTTCCAACCTCCACTCCCCCGTTATTTTTGTCCCGCTCCCCCATAACAATTTTTTTTTTATAACAAACAAGCATGAAAACAGGCAGGAAGAAGTTGCCAGCAGTGCAAGTACAAAAAAACTAGAAGACATTTTTTATGTTAAAATCTTTTTTTAATCAGGTTTTTCAGTTGGATATAATGTCGTCTTCGTTTGTATAAAGGTAACAAAAATGCTTAACACTTTTTATTATAACTTTTCAACATGATGCACAGCAGCCACAATGCTCTACAACATAGCCAAACGTTCTGGCTAAACACATAAGGTCCCAAAGGCGAGACCTATTGGCTATGCCAATGCTTGTTTTTTTTACTTTCCGTCATGCTGCACTGTAACCGTTCTGTTGGCCGTTCATGGCTAAAAGAAAAAAATGACAAAGCCTAAGGCCCTCAATAAGGCGAGGCCTGTTGGCTTTGCCAGTGTTTGTTAATTATAGTGATTTTACAGGGTGCATAAGTAGTCCCTTATTGGCTATGCTCTGCCTGTGAGTGGTTTTGGGGGACTTATTATTGGCAAAGTCAACGTTTAGATCCCAGTAGCTGCTGTCTCACCCACAGAGCATACTGGGAGTTGGGTTTGAAGAAAAAAGTGCAACAAGTGACTCATGTTGGGCCTGGTAAAGGTTATTGTCGCTTTTAATAAGCACATTTTCAATAATGATGGAAAAGGCAGCAGCTGACTGTACATCATGGCCCCATCACCCTGTTAAAAAAAACAAAAAAAACTGACTTGAGCATCTCTACTTAATGCAGCCACGAGCCTTACAGCCAGTGAAGAGTTAAAAAGGGCTCTGCAGCCAATCCCACGTAAGTGTTCCCATATCCTGTATCTGGGTACCATATGTACCCCCATCTGATTAGCTGCTTTGAATGCTATAAGTACAGGAGAAAGATCCTGCAGTGTCTTAATAATGTAACAAAAGACTTTTCTTTAAAAATCAGTACAGGCTGCTGAGGTAAACCTTAAATAAAATACTGCCCTGGAAAAACGTGGGCAACCTACCCGAGTATGCTTGGATTTTTGGCCCATACATAACATTAGTAAGAAGCAACATGTCTTGAGGACAGTGTGGATGAGTGGGGGGGGTGGGGCAAAGCAACACGGAGAGCAGGAAGGGAGGGTTGGGACAAAGCAACACAGATGGTGGGAAGGGAGGGTTGGTACAAAGCAACACAGATGGTGGGAAGGGAGGGTTGGGACAAAGCAACACAGATGGTGGGAAGAGAGGGTGGGGGCAAAGCAACACAAATGGCAGGAAGGGAGGATGGGGCAAAGCAGCAGACACGGGGCAGGGAGGGTGGGGGAAAAGCAATACAGACGGCAGGCAGCGAGGGTGGGGGCGAATCAACAATCAGGTGTGAGATGTGGCAAGAAACGCAGCGGGACAGGAGATGGGGGAGAAGGCCTGCAAACACAAGCCCTGTTATGGAGTGCTGCAACTAAAATAAACAAGCATTGGCATAGCCAATAGGTCTCGCTTTTGGGACCTTATAAGTATTTAGTTATGCAGCATAATATCCTTGGTGGAACAACATTAACTGTTGCATGGTTAAACACTTATAAGGCCCCAAAGGCGAGACCTATTGGCTATGCTAATGCTTGAGGTGGTGCTTAGTGATGCTGTGGTGGTGCTGAGTGGTGTTGTGGTGGTGCTTAGTGATGCTGTTGTGGTACTTAGTGGTGCTGTGGTGGTGGTGCTTAGTGATGCTGAGGTCGTGTTTAGTGGTGCTGAGTGATGCTGTGGTGGTGGTGTGGTGGTGCTGAGTGGTGCTGTGGTGGTGCTTAGTGATGCTGTTGTGGTACTTAGTGATGCTGTGGTAGTGGTGCTTATTGATGGTGAGGTGGTGTTGTGGTGGTGCTTGGTGATGCTGAGGTGGTGTTTAGTGGTGCTGTGGTGGTGCTGAGTGATTCTGTGGTGGTGCTGAGTGATTCTGTGGTGGTGCTGAGTGAGTCTGTGGTGGTGCTGAGTGAGTCTGTGGTGGTGCTGAGTGATTCTGTGGTGGTGCTGAGTGATGCTGTGGTGGTGCTGAGTTGTGTTGTGGTGCTTAGTGATGCTGAGGCTGTGTTGAGGTGGTGCTGAGTGATGCTGTGGTGGTGCTTTAGTGATGTGGTGGTGCTTAGTGATGCTGAGGTGGTGCTGAGTGGTGTTGTGGTGGTGCTTAGTGATGCTGTTGTGGTACTTAGTGATGCTGTGGTGGTGGTGCTTATTGATGGTGAGGTGGTGTTGAGTTGTGTTGTGGTGGTGCTTGGTGATGCTGTGGTGGTGCTGAGTGATGCTGTGGTGGTGCTGAGTGATGCTTAGACGAGTTTTGAATTTAATCTGTACATCCCGCTGTGTAGATAATTACACTCTAGGCACAGATAGATATGCATTATGCTGCCTTCTGCACAGCGACAAGCATGTGCAAGGCTGAGCGAGAAGGGGAAGAAGTTTGACAGACTATGTACTTAGCGAGACTTTAAAATGAATGCATTTAAACAGAGACGAACCTAGCCCATTGTATTGGCTTGTTGACTGTTTAACTCTTTGCTGTAAGCGTCCGTGGTGGCCTTGTGGCTGACAAGAATGCAGCCTGTTATGATGCCGATAACAGAGACAAGAGTATGCAGACTAAATAGGGGGCAGGTAGGATGTCTCAAATCCTATAGGCAAATAAGGGCCGCCTGTTAATGAATATCTGTAAAACAGGAACATGTGTAGACTCTGCTTCGGCTTCCTTTAATTCAAAAGATACATTGCCTTTTGCACCATTGCGCTTCTCTAATGCAAAGAAAGAAAATGAGCAATGTAAAAACTCCTCGTCTGCTGACAAAACACAGGCAAATGCAGATGCAGTGGTGACGTGATGTGTGGTGGGGGAGGGGGCATTAAAGCGCTTGTCCGAGGGAGAGGAAAGCCAGATGGCGCCTCTGAGAAGGGAGGGGGTAGTGCGCGCAGTGTCTGTAAAACAGGAACATGTGTAGACTCTGCTTCGGCTTCCTTTAATTCAAAAGATACATTGCCTTTTGCACCATTGCGCTTCTCTAATGCAAAGAAAGAAAATGAGCAATGTAAAAACTCCTCGTCTGCTGACAAAACACAGGCAAATGCAGATGCAGTGGTGACATGATCTGTTCCTTTAATTCAAAAGATACATTGCCTTTTGCACCATTGCGCTTCTCTAATGCAAAGAAAGAAAATGAGCAATGTAAAAACTCCTCGTCTGCTGACAAAACACAGGCAAATGCAGATGCAGTGGTGACGTGATCTGTTCCTTTAATTCAAAAGATACATTGCCTTTTGCACCATTGCGCTTCTCTGATGCAAAGAAAGAAAATGAGCAATGTAAAAACTCCTCGTCTGCTGACAAAACACAGGCAAATGCAGATGCAATGGTGACGTGATCTCGTTCCTTTAATTCAAAAGATACATTGCCTTTTGCACCATTGCGCTTCTCTGATGCAAAGAAAGAAAATGAGCAATGTAAAACTCCTCGTCTGCTGACAAAACACAGGCAAATGCAGATGCAATGGTGACGTGATCTGTTCCTTTAATTCAAAAGATACATTGCCTTTTGCACCATTGCGCTTCTCTGATGCAAAGAAAGAAAATGAGCAATGTAAAAACTCCTCGTCTGCTGACAAAACACAGGCAAATGCAGAAGCAGTGGTGACGTGATATGTTCCTTTAATTCAAAAGATACATTGCCTTTTGCACCATTGCGCTTCTCTGATGCAAAGAAAGAAAATGAGCAATGTAAAAACTCCTCGTCTGCTGACAAAACACAGGCAAATGCAGATGCAATGGTGACGTGATCTGTGGTGGGGGAGGGGGCATTAAAGCGCTTGTCCGAGCGAGAGGAAAGCCAGATGGCGCCTCTGAGAAGGGAGGGGGTAGTGTGCGCAGAGGAGCCATTAGAGAACACCCAGATGGCAGCTGCGCGCGTGCACGCCATCGTGAACGCAAGCTGGAGGCCAGCAAAAGCCTCTCTGGTAGCACTTCAAAAACCCACTTACTAAATGTCTCGGCCAGTGCAGCGCTAAGCGCTGGCTCATGCGAGACCTAAAAAGTAGCTCCAAAAGCACTGTCATTGGAAGGGCGTTGGGTAAGGAAGCAATACTTTGGCCATGCTCAAAGGGAGGGTCAAACACATGAAGATGAAGTGAAACTGGCAAGCACTGCACAAAGAGAAGGAAAGAGAAGCAAGGAAATGAGTGACTCTGAAGCTACCCAGTGGTAACCAATGAGTGGACTCTAAGCTTGTAAATGAACAAAATGTCTTGCAACCAACAGGGCAAGCGCTGTCTCAGATGAGACCAAAAAACACCCTAAAATCCACTTGATAAACTACTGCTTTGGATCTTAAAGACTTTATTGCTGACCCCAAGCCCCTGAACGAGTATTGCATTTACAGATAACAACTATGTCCTATGCACGTTTATGACCTGTCTTTTGTCCATTCCTTTCTCGCTGCCTCTGAGATCTCTCTACTTTAGGTTTAACCTGCTGCATTTTATTTGACTCCTATGCATTTTCACTTGATGTAGTTTCTGTTTCACTTTCCCCTTGCTCTTTCAACCACAAAAACGTGTGCAACTAGCTGCCATATACGGCTTTCAAACCTCCCCCACCCTCCTCAGGATTGTTCTCTGCTATATAGAATTCCAAAATAAATGCATTTAAAATAAGTTATTCTGTCCAAGGAGTACAACCCACTGATGCAACAATCCCTCAATGAGTGTATTGCACACTCATGCACACAGCATAACGCCAAAACGATATCTCTGGCGATGCAAGGCCTCTTAACAGCATAGCCCAGTACTTCCAGCCGGTTGTTGCACAACCCTTCACCCTCACGAAATTTAATCGACGGCAAAATCCTGCGGCTAACTCACCCTAACACAAGCACACACCAGCATCTTCCATGCTGACCACACACTGGTTATTCTTTAAAATCACTGTGAAACATAGTTGAATACATCACTGTGCAGGTCCATCGTTACACTGATGACGCACAGTAAAACATTTCCACAAAGGCCATGATTGCTGAGACAACCAAGAACCGTGCGGTAGGGCATCCCCAGGCTGAGCGAACCCTACACGACTATCCACATGAATAGAAACTTGCAATACAAATAATCTTTGAGAATAAACAAGTTAAGGGCCAAAAGAAGGCCATTCCTGAAAGATACAGTGATTTACCTAATTTCAGAATGGAATTTATGCACTGGTGATTGCCTATTAGACAAAGATTAAGTTACATAATGCCCTCTGAGGAATGAAACAGGGCCTCTATTGATTCCGAGCATAGGAGAGAGAACCTTTCGGTTTCTGCCTTGTCTATATCATATACCCCGTTCATTCTACTGCTAGCTGTAGCTGAGGATGATTGCATCCTCTTACACGCATAGGATGACCAAATAGAAAATCTATCAAGGTCACATGCAAGCAATCTTTCTTTTGGGTTTAATGTGTTTCACAGGGAATTGGATTCCGAGAACGCCACCATTCGATCTTTCATTTTCCATGCAAGGAAGTAACACGCATCTGCTTGGGATGCACCTAAAATCTCCTAAGAACGCCTTTCTTGATAAAGGCATGCTACATAGTTGCCAAGTTTTCAGTTTGCTTATATTTGGGACATTTCCATGTCTGCACTGTGCTTATTTATGACATTTCAAAGCCTTGTGTGACCAGTCACAAATGGAACAAGGCATTTATAGCAATGGAATGAGATAAATTACAGAAATTACCACATTTTAGACGATCTAATGGCCTATGAACAACCTTACAACATGTAGAACTCTCCTGCAGTCCTTACGAAAAAATACTAACCTACTTCCCTTTTCCAACAAATTCACAGTGACATTTCTACACTGAAACCTACATTTCAAACCAGGCTGTCCAGTCAGTGAGACGAAGAGGCCAGACTTAGTTTCCAGTGTGACAAGAGGCCAGGCTGTAAGCCACTGAACAGGGGCGGTGGTGTTTGGGGTGTTATACCCCCATATAAATCCATTCTAGGCTTAATAGTTGGGTCTGGTGGCCCTGAGTCTGGACTGCTATCCCTTCCCTGCTTGTGTAATGGTAATATCATATTGTATTTCACAGAGCCTCCTCTTTCTTTTATTATCTCTTATGATTGCACTTTTAAATACTTGAGTTGAGGATGTGCGCTATAGAAGCACCACTCAGTGGCGGCTGGTAGGGACGGATTGCGGGGAGGCGGGCAGGAAGGTGTGGGGGGTTAGGAAATACATAAAAAATAAAACGTGCTTGCTGGTCGCCCTCGCCAGTCGCTGCCTCTTCTCCGCAAGAATCAGGAACAGGAAGCACCCAGGCTTCCAGACTTCCCTAGCCAATCACGACGCTGCTAATAGCAGCGTTGTGATTGGTCTGAGCACCGTGGTTCGCGCTCAGAGAGGGACTGGGAGCCTGGGCATGTTCTCCACCCAGGCTGTAATACAGCCTCTGTGGAGATCATGCAAAGTGCGCATGACTGTTTGGCTGGCTCGAGACGGCCGGCCGGCCAAACAGTCATGCGCACTTTAGGTGCATCAGCTACCACTCCTCCCTCTGGGTCACTGGTGCCCAGCCCGCCCTAACCTGGCAGCAACTGCAGTACTAAAAATAAAATGATAATAACGTTCTGTTATTATCATTTTATTTTTTCCTTTGCACTGCTTTAAAGCTGTGGGGCAACTCTCCTTTGCCTTAGCGGAGAAGCCGCCGCTGCACCACTTATAGTTGATTTAATAGACTGTAATGTAGCTCCATCTACAATAATGTAATCGGAATCTAGGCCACGTTTAGGTTTTAGGTGATTACTGACTTGCCTCTTAGTTCACTAATGGCATTGTCGTTAAGGGGCAAACCATGTGTATGTTTTTAAAAACATTTAATAAATGATAATGTTAAAGAAACACACTTTCTTTTAATTTGTAAGAGACTGTATCATATTTTTACATTATCTTTGTTAGACGATATACATGCCAAAGGTTTTCATGACTCTGCTCGTGCATGGATTAATGGAGCCAAGCCAGACCCATGGCTTGGCTCTGGATTGGCTTGTTCTTTTAATTTGCCTGCGTTCCCTCCTCTATTTGCGACTCTGGCTTAGTACATGGGTCCATCAGTCACTTGATAAAATTATTTGTAAATGCCGTGGGTTAGAAACATGGAGCCCTGACCACATGCACCAATTTGACTACTCTTCCATCAAGGCTTCTTGTAGCAGAGATGAAGAAGTGTGCATTCAGTGAAAATACATATAAAATAAGTGATCCCAGGGCAGGCACTCCAGGCCTTTGTGTTGTACGTGACCATAGTCATGAGTTCTCAGGAAGAACTTTCAGGTCCATGTGGGACGTACAGGCTTCAATTGGGCTGTGACACCCTTCATATGCATTTTTGTTTTGGTAGTTTGGTCAGGGGACCCTGAATCTGGTGTGTGCTGATTGTCCTCATCTTTCTCATTTCACTAAGAAGTTTACACTTGTTCATTTTTTTGAATCAGGATCTTTAAAAAAAAATATATAGATATATATTTGTATAATATATATCCATGTATGTATATAGTGACTTGTTTACATAAAAAGTAATATATCTGGACCTATAGAAGTATTCCTTCAGTGGGTTCAAATGGATTGATTTTTGGTATTCGCAAACATTGGCAGTAGTAGACTTGGAAAGCTGCGCCAGGTCAAGATTCCAGACAAAGTACTTGCAAACAAACATCCAAATGGTGATAGGATGAATGGTTGCTAACCGTCTAACCGGTGGCAGTCGCTCGGGTGCCATTCAAACCCATCTTTTTTCGTTAACTGTTCCACTCTAGACAGAAGCCCACTTAATACAAATCAGTACTGACGCTATTCCTCTTGGAAAAAGTCCATTTCGAACCTTGGTAATCTTACCCTCCACCCCACTGTTTTTTAGTTGGGAAATTTCAGATTCACACTCTCTGAATATCACTGGCTAAGTTATGCACCTGACACTGAAAGTGCTGAAGCTTGGCTCTGCAACATGTATAATAAAAGAGAGACCAGGCTGAGCCAAGCTTAGCAGCCAGTGTGACTGGAAATAGACTTAAATAGGCTGGGCACTAAAAGCAGCGTGACAGATTGCTAATGACTTTAATCGTGTGACAGGGCAGAGACTACAAGACCTGACTATGCAACAAGTGTGACACAGTTAAAGACGAACACTGGAACCGGTGTTCCATGGCAGAAGTTAGCAGCCAAAGTTACAGGACAGAGGCCAGCCTGTGTAACAAGACTAAGTGAGGCAAATTCTAGGTCTGCAGACATTGTGATGGGAGGTCAACCTGCACAAACAGTTTGGCAGAACTGCAGCCAGGCTCTGCAGCTAGTGTGATTGAGTGGTTTACCCAGCTAGTGTTACAGACAGAGAACAAGAAAGGTGGTGACTTGATGGCCGACAGGCCAGGTTTTGCGTCCAGTGTTGTCAGTGAAATTGACAAAGAGGTCATAACACTGCAACCAATTACAACACCTGTGGAGCATCTACTGCTAATGAAGTGTATTTCAGATAGGCAGGGAGCAGAAACTGTCACTGAACTAGATAAATGGGAAGAAAATGGTAAGAAAGCTGGGAGACAGAAATTAGTGGGTGGACCTTTGGCACAGAAAGGAGGACAGTCAGCATTGCATGGACGGGTGGTCAGTCATTGGTGGGTTAGAAATAAGGGGATGGAGGAATAGAAGATAGAGGCAATTTTATACGGTTCCTACAAATGTAGCAGGACTGTGTATTCTATCAACACGAACGTCACAATATAGGGCCTCAGTCCACATATATCATCAGTAAGTGTTGGTTGGTTTCAGCTAGCTCACAGTACCACATCTAACCCCTAAACTGACCAGGGTAACAGATGTTATTGGCAACCTCGAACATGACACTCAGATTCCAAAGGCATGCCCAAGGTTAACGCAAGAAAGATATGACGGTGCATTTTCAAATATTTATTGAAATGATCGTATTCTTTCAAAGAAAGCATGAGCTGCGATTACCAGAAAGATGACATTACTGTAATCAGCATTATTAGAATGGTAAACGGTATGAACAATTCAACCACGTTAATTATTACTAATGTTAGCTTACTCCTATCCATATCTTATACTGCACTAAAGAGAGCATAGCAGGAGCATGCCAGATTAGTTGGGATAGTCCAACCCCCATACCTTAGTCTTGGGTGTCAGGAAGCCGGTCTCAGTGTACAGGGTGATTCCTTAGCAGGATGTCGGTCGGAGTCAGCAAGACTGCATCTCGTCACAGTTAGCAGTGATTCCGTGATAATCCCAGCATGAAAGTTCTCCTCTTACTGAGCGCTAGCATGGAAGCTGTTTATATAACAAAGTACTGTTCTTATCACACAGTGGCTGAGATGCAGAGCAGCTCCTTTCGTTTTGTCAAGCTAACCTGAAGTGTCTCCTAATGAGAACAGAAAGAAAGGAAAGCAACTGCATCACATTCTACATGTACGACCCTAGAAATATGTGTACAGACTACAGGGCATCCATGCCTATCAGTGGTGCACATACAGCACATTCACGCATTAGCAGAAAAGTGTGGAAAAAGTCAATACGAGAGAGAGATGTCAACCTAAAGAGTTGAATCTAGAATGGAGACTACACGCGAGCCGTGCAGCAGTTACACCGAACGTTTCAGAAAAGGCACAGTCTGAGAGGGAAAAGTAACAGGGCAGGGAGAGATTGTCTTTAATGTTGACAGGAGACAGATGTTGGCAGAGTTGGATAGAAAGTTAGAAAAATTGGGATTAGAGACATTGAAAGCCAATGGGTTGGAAGTTAGTATGGCAGAGTCGGAGGACGAGAGGAAGAATAAGAGGGGAAGTGATTTAGTTGAGAGTTTTGGGTCCAGTCAAAGAGAGTTGTAGACCCGGACAGGGTAAGGTGAAAAGGGATCAGCAGGTGAAACCTTAATGCCCACCTCTCTCCCCTACCTTTGTTTTGTGGTGTATTTAAATTGTCCTAGCTCTTTGTAAAGAAGCCACTGTGTTAGCGCATGGGGCTCAGTTTACACAAGGTATTTATCATGAAACTGATTGTTCCAAGTGCTAGGATCCACATATTTCTTACTTTCATCTCAGAATCTTTGTAGATCCTTGGGGCACAGACTGTAACTTGCAGGTGCTGCTCACCCGCTCATGGAATGCTTTCCCAGATTTCAGGACAGTCTCCGAGAGACACCTGAAGCCCATGTTAGAGATGTTCTGCGATTTGGGAACATGCTGCACTGGGTTTTTGTGCCCATCAGTGCAAAGAGACGTACTAAGGGAGGTCGGCTTGGCCCTTCTTCAGGGCAAACTTGATGTCCAATTTAACCAGAGTCATGTAGGGTTAATGGCGCAAACACACGCAATGTTAGAGCCAGTTGTGCACCATGTACAGTTACCTTGACCAACATGGATTCTCCTTGGCCCCTGATAGGTCATTCTGAAAGTGAGGACTGTCTTAGTGGCAGCTCAACATTTACCTAGGCTAAATATTTATTATGTGCTGCACATCACCAGTAACTGTAAGGAAGAGATCATACGTGCTTTGAAAAAAGTGATGTAAAGTCAGTGCAGAAATGCAGGGAAATTACTAATTTGCGTTAGTCTAATTCTTGCAGAGCAACTCTTGGCTGGGCTGATGCTGATGTGCATTAAGATTCCATTGTTGTGCTAAACATAGCAAATCAGTGGTGCATTATCTGAAGCACCCACATTACATTTTCAGTTTACGTTACTTGTCCAGCTCTGGCTATGCATATTGGTCATTGTTGTAAATGCCTCTTCACCTTTCCACACTTTCTCTCTACTCAGTTTGATATTAGAGTTTTGGGAAAGATTTCCCCTTCCACTAGGTTTTTCAGAACTTTTTGGTCGTCTTGGCTAGCATTTAGGTTACCATTTGGTACCCCTGTCACTGCGCTTGCAAAACCTGGTATCAAGGGGCATGAAGAAAGCAACATTAACAGAAAGTTAATGGGTCCCTAATGAATGTGTTTACTTTCTATACTTTCCATTCTTTGTCCCCCTACCCCTTGAGCAGCAAACAGATGACTGTTGCTTGACTCCTGTTGGGGCAAAATATCAACCCTGTTATGTCCTTAGGTTGTGTTGCTACTCTCACTTTTACTGATAATAATACGCTTTTTCATGCAGGGTGGAAGGGGTCTCTATGGGCAGTTAGATTTATAAATGTGAATACTCTGTTGGCCTTCTGGTCTTTGTTAAAAATGCTGAAAACTCTTTGGCAACACTAGCGGAAATAGTATAAAAGCTTCCCTGGTATCTGACTACAGAAATAATTAGATTTAATATGAGGTTATAAGAAACTGGATTATTATGTGGGGTAGGGTGGAGACTAGCCACTTTAAGGCATAATCTCCACCCTTGTCAGGGTGAACGCTAAAGTCACTAAATTAACCTCATCTCAACCCCTAACCCCCTGGTTGCTTGGCACAGAACAGACAGGCTTAACTTTGGGCAATGTGTAAAGTATTTATGCAATACCAAAACAGTAATAAAGTCAAAATGTAAAACAATAAAAATCCAAATTAGAAAAATAGAGTAAAATGCAATAAACAAAATGGCAAAAATGCAATAAGGTGAACCAGAGAGATTATTTTTAAATCTTTAAGTAGAAATAACACCAAGAAGCACAAAGCACCAAAGATAGTCAATGGTCCAGAAGACTAGTACCTAAGCACAAATTGATGCTGGCCGTTATGGAGCGCAGGGTGAATACACCAACCAAGCCTGTCATGGTCAAAGATTTTACCTACTGACTTTAGCCTTTTAAGTCCCAATCCACCACAGGAGTTCACTTCTAAAGCCCCCAGGATCTTTGGGGAGGCACCTAGAGACTCAGTGGGTGTCGGCAGAGGTCGAACGGTACGATCCAGTCCGGGTCCAGTTGCCACTGGTCAGCTGGATAGTTGCAGATAAAGACTTTTTGTAGTTTGTCGTGTCCCTGTAGCTTTAACAGGTAAGCCTTATGACCCCTTGTGTCCACATCTGTGTCCTGGGTACAGTGAGAGAGGGCTCTTCTCCGGTCGCAGACAGCATGTTCACTCCTCTTCTGATCTTCCTCCGGTTCAGGAGTGTTATGAAGTGGGTGCCTGGAGGTGCCACATTTATTCCTGGCACGAGCTAATGAGTGGAAAAGACTCCTGGATATGCCCTTACCAATGGGGTAATAGTTCCTGAGGCCACCCCTACCAACTTTGGGCATTTTTAGGATGACAGAAGTTTTCGCCCACACTAAACCTAGGCTCTGAGGGCTGGGGAGGTGGGAAGTGTTCTGTGGTAATCATAGTGTCCTCCCACATCTAACACTAAAGTCCAGTTTAGGCCAGCCACTGTACCCACAATAATCCCATAGACAGAAGTCTGATAGAGTAAAGCAGGTTTTTCCAGCAACCAGACAGTGGAAACACACTAATTGTTTTGGCATCTTGTTTCCATACCTTTCAAGTGGGCAATTAATATTCTATGCAAAATCCAGGAGACCAGTCCAGAAGGATTTGACATTCAAGCAGGATTTGTAATGCCAAAAAGGGTGCTCACTGCCCCACCTGCATATTCTGTCAGGTTCAGAGAAGTCATCTCTGCCCATTGTGGTCAGCTTATTGTTTGCTCCTGGGTAGGGTTTCATACTTTTTCATACCTATTCAAATTCTAATTGATGGCTGACAGAAGTGGAAGAGCAAATGCGAATTTTGCCTCACAAAATTCAAATGAGAAAGGTAACTTTCTAAAAGTTTCTTTTCCTATTTTTTTCCCCAAATTAGTCTTCACCATTGAATTGAATAACTATTAAAATTGTTGTTTAATTGTTTTTCTCGCTTGTCTCATTCACAAGATACAGTATTAGGATTTTTAATCTGTGACCTGGTTTTCAACATAGGGCAGTTAGGCCTGCCACAGTGAAAATTACTTTTGGGTGCTAGTCACTGTAAAAAAATGTTAACATTAAACTTCCACATGTCCTACTTTTACATACCATGCATTCTTCCTTGTGGCCTACAAGCCTTCGTTGAGGAGACGTATAAATACTTAAAAAGGAGGTTTTGACCTGTCATAAATGTTATCTTGAAAGGTCGAATTGCAGTCTTTGCACTGGTACGGTCCGGCTACACTGGTAAGCCTGAATCCATGTATTACACTTTCACTGTAGTGGATGGCACAATATGTACTGCCATTTGCCAGTGACATTTAACTTACAGGCCCTGCGTACATTTTGTACCATTTACTAGGGACTTGTATGTAAGTTAAATATACCATTTAGGAATATGCCAATTCAACCATGTTTAAAGGGGGAGCACAGCCATTTACCATTGGTTAGAAGGGTTAAAGTGCACAGAGGGCTAATTCCAGTAAAAATATAGGGTCTAGCAAAAGTTGAAAAATACAGGGTGTCCGTGCAAAAAGGTGAATTTCCTACAGAGGTGCTACCTATTTCAAAGGATTTCTCTCAGAATGTATTTTATATGTGAAGGATGAAGTGCTGCCAGTTCCTATGTAATTTGTAGGCAATCCTTATTACGGTGGCACTTTGTAGTTATGGTTTTATCCAGGAACATTTTCTGAAGCGAATTAATGTGTATCATATGGGGACATTGGGTAAGTATTGCTCTGTTAGCATGGTCCATTTGCTTATTTCATTGGTTGTTGAGTTTTTCTCCTTCCATGAAAGGCTCTTCCATCCCACACCACGGGCCAGATGTATGAAGGCCCTGTTTTGCGATTTCCCAATTGTGAATCTTTGCGATTCGCAATTAGGAAATAGCAAAACGTAATGCAAGAAAGTGTGTTTAACACTTTTAGCGATTCCTAGGGGATCGCAAATGACCTACCTCATGAATATTAATGAGGTAGGTCGCAATTTGTGACCCACTAGGAATCGCAAAAATCACAGGGATGGTGGCCTGCTGGGCTCAGCAGACCACCATGTCTGTGATTGCTTTTTAATAAAGCAAATCTTTTTTTTTTAAATGCAGCCCGCTTTCCTTAAAGGAAAACGGGATGCGTTTAAAAAAAAAAAAAAAAAAAAAAGTTTTCTTTTCATTTTTTAAGAGCAGGCAGTGGTCCGTGGGACCACTTCCTGCTCTTAAAAAATGATTTTACTAACATTCTCAAAGGGGAAGGGGTCCCTTGGGGACCCCTTCCCATTTGCGAATGGGTTACCACCTACTTGAAGTAGGTGGTAATATGCGAATGTTTTGCGACCGCATTCACGGTCACAAAACATTAATGCATACCGTTAGGATTCGCTATTTGGAAGGGACACCCTAAACATGCCCCTTCCAAATAGCGAATCGCAAACCCATTTTGCGACTCGGTAACAGGTTACCGAATCGCAAAATTGGGTTTGCTGCATCAGAAATGCATTTTTTGCGATCTCACACGGGCCGGTTCGCAGAATCGGCCGGTCTGCGAGGAGTAAAATGCATGATGCATATGGCCCCAAGATCATAAAGGAAATAACTTAAACACAAGCTCAGGAAGGCTGGTAGTCTTACTCCCTCAGAGCCTCATGAATGCAAAGAGTGATGCTCCTTTTGTAAGGATGTGCAAAATTCCTCTTTAGTTGGCTTCTTTCAGCTTGACATTACCTTGCTTCATTTTTTTTTTTAAACAAACTTTTATTGTTCATTATGTCTATATTACTCATCAGGATTTGCACATATAAAAGAACATTATACAGTATACAACTATTGGGTTATGCCACCCTCCATACCTGCAGCTATGACATATTATGTAGCTGCCAAGACTCAGATCTGTGCTTCACATGCAGTGAACGGCAGCTGCCCAACTAGTCCAAAAAAAGAGTGTTTGTGCCAGCAGAGCAACTGAGTTACGGCCTTCCAGCCAACCAAAACAACACAAGTCCCCCCTCCCTCCATACCAGACCCTGCAGTGTCTACTCCTCTCTATTCTGCTAGTATGGTGGCCGAACTGAATGCACCCTAATCAGCAATCCACATCCTCCTGTAGTGCATGCCATCTCTAAGATATTAGTTATCTCCAACAGACCACAGAGGGCGCCAGCCAGCACCACACGCATAAGGTACCTCCAAGCCAAGGGGTGTTCCCGGCCCGAGCCTCTTCCTAGGTGGAGCGTGCAGCAACTAATCCGACACACTATCTTCGCCTTCATCTTCTCCCGCTCGCAACGCTTCTGCTAACGTCTCCCAAGCTTGCACGAATTCCATAGTCCCCTGGCCCTGGTGCGCCTCTTAGTAATGCACCCCTCTCCCAGTTCACCCACTGCAGCATGTCTGCCCTCCATCGATCAGCCCTGGGTCCTGTAGCACATTTCCGCTTCATTGTTATCCTTCGCTTGGCAAACACCGGGGCCAAATCAATGAACCGGGACATTACTTTATGTTTAGTTGGCCAGGGGTAAAGTCCCGGTAAACACTGCCTGGGGGAGGGAGTCTAACGAGCGTTCCGTAATCTCAGCTTTTCAGACCAGTAGGAAGCCAGATGGACACAGCTACATAACATGCAAAGGAGATCCCCATCACTTGCATGGCAGCGGGACATTCATGCACAGTCAACGGGAAATAGCCACTAAGTTTCTGGGGCGTGAGGTAAGCCCGATGCAGTATATAGTAATGATTGAGCTTGAAACGAGCATTGCGGGAACTCCTAGGTGCAATCTCCCACATTTTAGTCCCGTTCCCCTCTGTTAAAGGTGAACCCGAATCAGCCTCCCACCAGTCTCGCAGTCGCGTAAGAGGGAAGAGCCTGTCTGCACACAATGCCCCATAGAGCCCCAAGACCACACTTTGTGTGTTGGCGACATCTCACAGAAATTGGCAACTACGAAGTGGCTGCGGCTCCACATCCCGCTTCCCCCAGAGCCTTCGCACTGCTTCAGTCAGAGTGTCATACAACGGACCTGTCCCACGGGGAGGTCAAACTCCATACGCAGGTCCTCGAAGGGGTGCAATTCGCCATTCATATAAAGCGCGACCACCGTGTCCAGTCCCGCTGACACCTAGTCCTGCAGGTGACCCCTTTCATCCCTCCCGACTTGGGTAAGCAGGGCCCAAAGTGGAATCCCCAGGGAATACGGAGCTTGTGTTAGCATCTGGCAGAGCGCTCGTAGCCAACAGTTTTGAAGTACCACCAGGTTCTGTCGTCTCGCAGTGGGTGCCTTTTTAGGGTCAAGCATTAGAGTCCACAGCAGGGCCCTGTAAGGGGCGTCAGGCAAACCCAGTGTCTTGTGAACCTCCTGTCCTCAAAACCACTCCATACACCAATGTACCTGCACCATCAGATTTGACATTACCTTGCTTCATGTTAACACAACAGCAGTCTTTAGTGTGCCTATTTTCTTGGATGTTAGGATGCGCTCTTCAGTTATCCTGAGAGAGGGCTGTTATCAAATCTTTCAATGGTTAGGTTCTGTTTGAAACTTTTGGCGATAAGATCTTGGGAAGCTTCTTAATTAACTGTGAAAGTTCTCTAAATATCCTCACTTTGTGATCAGTTGTGTGTGGCAGACCTTGTAGCTTCCCCCTAAAATGGCATCATTGGATTTCCTAGTGCAAATATGAATCTTGGCTTTGTACAAGTCCTGCTTGAATGCATTGTCTCGATCTGCAGAGGCATATATTGGTGAGATTTGGAGCATCTTATATTGCTTATGAAACACAAAAGTGCCTAAAACACACAAGGAATTCAACAAGTTAATAGTAGAGTTCTGTGTGAGTGAGTGTAGGCGGGAGTAGGGAAGATTCTCCAAATCATTTAGCAGATGTGGTAATGGAGTTTCATATTATACTTTTTTTTTTTTTTTTTTAACAGCAATAGGACCTCAGGAGGTTTCACAGATTTTGGGATTGTTTTACTTTAGTTGAACAGAATAGGTATGGTTCTGTTTAGTAGATTTGTCAGTTTTGCCATTCCATTGCTCTCTTTTGGCATATATTATGACTTTCTTTTGGTCTTTGATATAAGAAAACATTCAGCTTTCAGAAAAAAATTGGTAGAATTTCTACTATTATTTTCATGGATTCACATTAGACACTGACCTTTTGTTTGAGAAACAAGGATGGAAGCAGTGCTCTTAGTGACCTTCCTGACTGCACATTGGCACCGCTCAACTGGACCTTCAAGTTGGCACTTCTCTCATGAAGGGACTTTTGAGAGGCTGGCTTAGTATATGGTCCTCACGTATGTAAGTGTAGCACCCTGTAATAATCCAGATAACCCTTATGGTGATTTTAGTGGTCTTGGACAACCTTAGAAAGCTTTCTAAGTGGTTGCTGTGGAGAGCAGCCTTCAAGCTTAGTCCAGAAGGAGTGTAAAGCAGCTTGTTTTACCAGTACTTAATCTTATGGTATAGGTTAAGTGAAAAAGAATCACACAGTGTAGTTATAAAAATAGGTATTTTATTACTAACACAATTGTACTATCTCCTACCTGGAGATAGAAACACAAAACACACAATACTTAGGAAATAGAGCGCATAAGTAGCACAAATGCACAGTGTTCTCCAGGGGGAGACCAATCCATATACTAAAATAGTGGTATGTGAACCTTGACTCAAGTCAAGACTGGACCCAGAAGACGGAGAAGTGTTGGGGACCCAAGGAACCACCCAAGGTAAGGATCCAGGAACCCCACGGAGGCCGTGTGCAGTGTGTGAACACAACCGCGTAATCAACACAAGTCAATGGGTAAGTCGTGGTTTCAATGTTGAAGAAGGACCCTTCCCAGCGGAACCCTGACGAAACCCTGTGGAAGATGGAAGGTTAGAGAGTCACCCCACCCGTGGATACCCCAGGACCCAGGATACCTACACCAGGGAAGCCGGGTGCATAGGTGTCAAGTGACGTCGGATTCCGCCGTAGACCACAAAGGAGGACTTCAGGAGAGATGCCGCTGGAGGAGAAGACGAAGGAGTCCGGTGGAACCCAAAGGTGGATTCAAGTTGAGAGGTACCTGCAAGCAGAGGAGACAGAGTCTATGCCACTCAGGAGTGACCAGGAGGCATGGAAGACGAAGGCCCACCGATGTCGATAGATGCAGGATGGTTGACGGTGCCCTTGTAGTTACAGCTGTGCGGACCAGGCGACGCTTTGGAAGACCAGGAGCAGTTCACGAGCTGTCCCAGGTTGGATATCGAGAGCCAGGGGGTCAGTGTCCAGCAGAGGCACCAACACACCTTGGCAACGGCAACAGGCGTAGAAATCGAAGAAGGTGCTGTGTCAGGACCAGCAAGGTCCAAGTGACTCACCACGACTAGGTAAGTCAGAGCAGGCCTGAGCAAGCAGGGGAGCCCACTGGAATCAAAGAAGTCACTTGAAAGGACCCGAAGATCTCTGGAGACGAGAGTCGCCCAGCCTTAGCAATGGCCAGCCGACGGGGTTCCCAGGGGCTCGGTTCCAGCGGTGCCGACGAGGGATACTGGCCTCAGACTCGGTCTGAAGACAGTGCGGGCCTCGAGGAAGTTGTAGAGCCGCCACTTGTGTTACTGAGCCTGTCGGAGTCCATAGGAGCCCAGGATCAGCAAACCAGTTACCTACGTTGCGGTGCCTGCAGATGCAGGGGAGTGACTCCTTCACTCCAAGAAAGATTCCTTCGGGTGTCTTGGATGTCCACAGGTTCTGTGAGGAACCTGTATGGAGTACGGACACTGACGGTGCAGCGGATTTGCAGGACGATGAGACCTGGAGCAGTTGGAGTCTTCCTGGTTGTGGTCTCGGTTCCCAAAGCGAAGTTCGATGCGGTCAGTCTGACTCGGTCAGTCTGACGCAGTCAGAGTGTCCAGATGGTTGAAGATGACGCGGAGTTGCATCGGAATCGAATCCCACAACGAATCTAGGGACCCCCCCTCAGGTAAGCCCATAAGTACCCTTAGAAAAGGGTTGGGATTGATTCAGGGGTCCCTCCCAGAGGATGGGTTGGACAGTGGGGAGGATACTCCCATGTCCTTTGTCGAGTTTCGTGCCAGAGCGGGAGCCAACGGCTCCCTGAGCTGGTTTGAACTGTAGTATGCAAGGAGGGCACCAAATGTGCCCCATAAGCAGTCTCAGTGGCGCTGGCAAGCGCCCCCACTCTGTCCCAATACAATAAATCCTGTCTGGAGGTGGTCACACCTCCCTGTGACAGGATACCTATTGTTCTGCTTTCCCTGCCTGAGCTTGGCTCAGCAGCAGGAGGGCAGAAACGTGTCTTTGGCTGGCAGCAGCCCTAGCTTGTTGTCCGGTTCTGGAAGACTGGTACCGGGAGCACTGAGGGCCTCCCGGAGGAGCTTTACAGTGCATGGAATCATACCTCCCACATCGTTTATGGTGTGGAGGTATGATTCCAACATGTTTGATACCAAACATGACAGGGTTTGTTACAGCCAGTTTAGAGATGGTCATCGCATAATGACGCATGGCCACTCTATATGTCGTAATGGCTGATTCACTTACAACCCGGGAGAATGGACTCCGAAGGTTGTAGGGGTGTCCTGCTCATGCACGGGCACCCTCACACTTAGGACCCAGCACCCTGCCTTAAGGATTAAAAGGTCTGCCTTAGGGGTGACTTATAGGTTTTAAGTGTAGTGACCACAGATATAGAGAAACCTATGTCTGTCATAAGTGGTGTTGGCACCAGCTTACACAGGCTGCAATGGCAGGCCTGGAGTCACAATTTTGAGTGGTCTCTTATGGGTGACATAATACATGCTGCAGCCCATTGGAGACCTCTGGTGTACCAATGCCCTAGGTACCTTAGTACCATACACTAGGGACTTATCAGGGTACACCAGTAGCCAATCTGGAGGGTACCTAAGTACTCACCATGTCCAATTTAGGGAATAAACACAGAGACTGGGGTCCTGATTAGCAGGATCCCAGTCAGACTAGTCAGAAAACATAATGACACCAGCAGAAAGTGGGGGTGACCATGAAAGCAGATCCTACTTTCCTACAGGACTGAAGTAATTAACAATATTAACTGGCATTAAGTGGAGAGGTGTGGTGCAGCAGCCAGGGCAGCTGACTTCGGAGCACAGGGCTCACAGTTCAATCCCTGGCTCCGGCGGCAGCTCAGCTCAGCACCTTGTGACTCTGGGCAATAGCTCACTTAATTTCCACGACGGCCCCCTGCGCCTTGAGACCCGTAAGGGTGAGTAGTTCGCGCTTCACAAATACGGATTTACATATATTTACATTTACATATTTACATTGAAGGAACCTCATTGTCTCCTCCTCCAAGACTGCACAATCGTCAATATCAATTGCATCTCTCAAGAGGCCTTCAAAGCCAACACCCCAGCATACTTGTCAAAGAACCTAGCCTCATTGAGCAGACCATACTACAACTAGGGCCAATACAGCACCATATTGGAAATGAAGAACTAATTGGATAAACAGACAGGCATGTCTTCTACGTGTAAGTGCCCCTGATCTGAAAAAAATCCCTATTAACATCAGAACTGTTCTCACCCTCCTGCTATTCAGGAAGAAAGTAAAGGCGCATTACTTCATAAAATGCTATCAATTTACCCAGAGTGTAGACACCACTTCTATATTTACATGTAAACATTCACACAAATGTTCCTTGTCTTTTCACCCCTTTGTACACTGCTCTGTAGCTTCCCAACTAGTTTCTTAGTATAGAATGCAAACTTTTAAAATGTGAGGTTTCTGTTCTTCAGCAGGTTACAGAGCAACTGGATCTAAATACTTCCTTTATTTCTCCTGCCATTGGGTGTGTGGGACAGTTTGAGCTATGCAAACAGTTCACCGGTTCACAGAACAAGCTTCCATGTGCTTGTACTGCTCATTGCAGATAAAATCCAAATCCAACAGTGGAACATCTGACTCTGAGCCCTCAGACCCATGTCACTACCTTTTGTATCTAGATCCATAATTGTTGAAAGGGGCCCTGCATGTACTGTTGATGATTTACCTGCATATTCATTCTTTCTGCTTGATTCTAGGACATGCAGTGCAGTTCTCTGAAATATTATAACCCTCAACACTATCTTTCTTCATCTACTCCTCAGTAACCTTGGTAGATGTTGGGCTAAGTAGAAGTGGGCATTTTAAGTACTGATTCCATACTTCATATTGCTAATCTGGTTTGTTAGCTTTTCCAGTGCATCTTTTAGGCCCTTAATTTGAGATTCTTGCTGTCCTTCGAATGCTTGCTCATTAAGTTTCAGGAATCTCTTCCTTCGGTTGGGTGAAATTTTGCTTTTTGATTTTTCTAATTTGGATTTTCGATTGGTAATTGTAAGGCGATGGGTTCTGCCTATCAAATCCACCTGGATTTTTTGCTTTTTTATCACCTGGTTTTTGACCTTTTTACAGGGGGTGAACCTCACAACAGGTGACTCACCCACAGCAAACTCATGGTAAATGGACTGCGCGTGTTTACCGCCAGTGCTCGCCTTTTAAAATATGGCTGCTGCAATGCCGCAAGGGTAAGGAGCATTTGGCTGGTTACACATGAACATGTTTGCACACATGTGAGGGCTGAATGTGGGAAACCCCTGTCATGCTCATCCTTGTAACTGCGCATTGGTAGCCTGGCACAGGGGGAACTCTGCAGGACCGTATATAGGCGTGGGGTAGGCCTCATAATGTTTATGTACACTCCTAGGGAAAGTTAGTGTGGTTTACTGTCTTGTCTGCAGTAACACTCCGTTATTCACCTATGGGGAACACTGCTATAGAGTGCAGCTTCGCTTTCCTTTGACCTACAGAGACCGGTAATGTATCGAACTGGGGTGAAATCTGTATGCCAAACGCAAATATGAGACTTCCAAGGAGATATCTGTACTGCTAATGGGTCATCCAGGATTGTCATATTTCTCTGGCTGAGCTCAGGATCAATGCCCAGGCCTTTTGCCACCCTGCTGTGCCAAGTTAATTACATTGCTCTCCAGCAGCAAGAACAAAGGGCTTCTCACACAAAGGGAGCCATTAACAGTGCTTGGCTCGACTTCTAAGGAGGAAAGGGAGGGAAACGGCCTTTACAGCGCGACCCTAAGCCTGCGTGCTGTTCCCCGCAAGCTGAACAACGCTTGCCTTAACCACGCATATGCGTGGATAAGGCAGTCGGTGTTCTAGCTGTGTGAGCGGATGGGCAGGGAGAGGAACTGAACGGATCGCTGCAGGAAGAAGGACCAGGACCCGGCTTGGTAAGTTGGGCTGGGCCCGGGAAGTATGAGTAGATTTTAGTGGTGGGGGCAGTTTGCAGGGCTCAGGGCGGAAGAGGCTGGGGTCAGGGTAGTTTTTATGGCAGTTGGATGAATTTTAGCACTCAGGACAGGGAGGAGGGGCAGTTTTCAGGGTGTGGGGGGGCAGTCATCAGGACTGGGAGGCAGTTTTCAGGTCCAGGGCAGGGGTGCTGGTGTCGGGTAGTTTTTTGGGCTAGTGGGGTTGGGTTTTAGGACTCAGGGTAGGCAGTCAGGGTAGTAGGCCTGGAGCGGGTAGATTACAATGCAGGACGGCTGAATTTTAGGGCTCAGGGCAATTGGGGCTGGGGTGGCATCTTTACCACACATATACCTTTACCAATCATGTCTTTACAACCAAATTCGTTGTAAAGGCATGCATGGTAAAGACACGGTCGTTGTAAAGACTGTGTGGTTAAGGCATGCATGGTTTAGGCATGAGTGGTTGTGTCATACAACCGAAAGGGATGGGGATGAAGGATCTGTATCAGCCAATCAACTTTCACACTGTATTAGGGATGGCCAGCCCAAGCCCACTGAACAAAGGAGGAAACCCAGACCACTGGATCCAGCATAGGAGGGGGCTTCCTTTGAAGATTTGGTAGGAAAGGCCTTGGCAGTGATGTCAGCGAGGGGAGACCTAAGGCCCCCCAGAACAGATGTGACTAGTGACTCCTGGGTGATGCCATTTTGAAATGTCTCAGCAGGCTGTTCAAAAGGTTGGAACGGTGCGGAGAGGTGATTTGGCACCCCATGATAGACCAGAGGTGCCTTGCTTCAAGAACCTTCTGCCCCCACTTAAAAGGTCTTGCGCAAGGGGGAGAGCTCTCTCTTGGATGCGATTTTCTGCTATACACTGGGTTTGGAGGCGGCAGCCGTGGATAATTGGAAGGAGAAACCCCCATGATGCCCATCTGAACTAAGGATTCTAACTTCAGTTGACCCCAGGACCGATAGGGGAATCACCAGGACCAGGGGGAGCTGGTCACCTTGCACCCCCTGAGGACTTGTTGGGGGGAAAAGCTGGGCATCTGCCACAAGGAGGAGAGGTGCTCCTGAGGAAACAAAGGGCAAAGGCTGGTGCAGGGAGCCAGGGAAACCAGCTTCCTGCATAGTTTTCCAACTTAGAGTCCAGGAGACCTGAGGAAAGGGCTCCAGGTGACTTGTGCTCGCCACCAGGAGTAAAATGAGCCCAAGATCTCCCAAATCAATCCAACGGGGCCTGAGTTATGGCATGTGGAAGGCTGGCGACCTTTGACCTTTTTCATATAAACCGCGTGGGGCTCTGCAGCTCTCTTCTAAAAAAAAAATACCCCTGTGGTAGGCAGGGCCTGGGGGTCAACGTAGAATTCACTTTTATACATTCCTGGGAGGGGGCGTGCGTGGACCTCCCTCCCAGTGTTCACCTTGCCCCCAAGGCCCTGGGGTCTGATGCAAGAGAACGGAGGAGCTCCGTCACGCTCCACCAATTGTGTAGGACCCGTCCCCCACTCCTCCTGCTTGGGGGAAGAGGGCAGCCACCAAAGAGCAACAACCTGCCGGCATGGAGCAGGCAGGGGAGAACAGACCTGCTGGCTCCGGCAGGCCCTTGGCAGAGAGGTTGCTGTGTGGGAGCCGGCGTGGCCGCCAGGGGTAGGCTTCTTGTGTTGGGAGCATGTGGGGTGCCTGGGTGGGACCAGGCACCCCCAAAAACAAAAAAACTAAAATTCCTAGGAGGCGCGCAGCACAGGGCTGCACGCAAAGAAAAATGGAAGCAGCTCTCCCTGACACTGCAGGAGTGCCGCTCATCAGATATTCACTGCTTCTGGCTGGAGTGCACCATAATGCCCTGCGAGGCTGAAGTTGACCAAACCTTTTCTGCCGGTTGTGGTGGCCCTAGGACGGTGGGGCCACCACCAATAACCTAAAAAAGAGTGGAGGGGATGCTGCAGAAGCATGACAGCTCCCCCCTGCCTCCCCCCCCCACCCCAATCGCCCAAAGAGCTTTAAAGAGAGTACTAACCCTAAGTTTACAGAGTTCCCAAAAGAAGAACCCACCCAGGATTTTCTTTAAGTTGTCAAGCACTTGTCAGGCTGGAGCATTTGCTGCAGAGCCTTATAGGGGTCAAGCCTGTGGCTGCAGATACTGTGACGTAAAGGTGTCTAAAGGAAGATGTGTTGTACAGTGCCTTCTAGGAGCTAACTCTGTGGTTACATGTTGTGTAATCAAAATGTGATGCCCTCTAGGGGCTGTTTTTATAGTTGCATTTTCATAATTTGAAAGTATATAAAAAGCACACAGACATGTGATGTTCGTTTTTAAATGCTTTATTGATATAATACTTATAACAGTGGTTACTGATCAGGGGTGGCGTGGCTTGGCGCCGATCGAGTGAGCAGCTCAAACCGCGAGCTCCCCGTCGGCCAGCCGCCATCGAAGGCCATCCTGAACCCCTGAATAGGGCACGATACCCCACAGCTCACCCACGCCACTGAGGACACAGCTGGTGTGTCTCGGAGGCGAAACGAGCCCCTTGTGCAGCCGAAAATCGCCAGGGATTGCTTGGGAGCAGCGCGGTCGAGTGACGTCCCAAGATGGCGGCGCCCAGCGGGAGCTGAGGGGGACAGAAAAAACGCTGACTATCTACGCCGGGGAGTGAAACTCCGGCAACGGGGTGCTCTCCCTCCCTCTGCACGGAACAGCGCGGCGGGCCGGGGGCGCCTGGATAGACCCCCGCTGTTGACGCGCCTGGAGTGCCGAGATCGCCGACCACAGCGAAGCCCAGCGGTAAGATGGCGGCCTGAGTGTAGGGCGACGGGAGACGTACCCTGAACTTTCCAGCTGGCGCGACCTTCCCGAGGGCCTGGGGCACTCCCTCCTTCCCGCCTCCGACGCAGGAAAACACTGACAGGAGCGGTGCAACAGGCCGGGGGCGCCCGGACAATCTCCCGTTAATGACGCACCTAAGGTGCCAAATCCGCGGACCGCAATGAAGCCCAGCGCTAGGATGGCGGAGTGAGTACTGCGCGGCGATAGTGTGCCCTGCACTGCTCAGTTGACCGGGGGCCTGAGGTGCTCCCTCCTTCCCGCCCCTGACACAAGATAGAGCGCCAGACTTGAGGACTCCCTGCGCAGGACGACGTCGAGGGTGATCCGCCGTCGCAGGCCCTGGGACGGCCCCGTGGAGTGCGAGGCTGGCGGGAGAGCGGCTGCGCTTACTGGGGCCCCTCTAGGGCGTACGCCTGGAGTGAGAGAGACGGCGTGAGGCAGCGTGTGGAGCGGCGCAGCAGTGGGCCCAGGCAGGAACAAAGCAAGGAGAGACGCTGAAACCCCCGAGTGCACAATTGACCCGGGTGCTGAAGACCGCATCGCCCCCCCCCCCCCCTTTAAGACTTTGGGGCGAGGGGCTGGGGAAAACGAACACCTGCAGAGAAGACCTTGCCCAATGCGCAGTAATACGTGACCCGGCCTCTGCCTGCGACAACGGCTGCGGCGGACGAGGGGCGAGAGGGACTTGGAGCGACAGGGCCTGGGACTTTGGGTGCGTCTCATAGTGGCTGGCACTATCACTGATCCGGAGGACGGGTAAGAGACGGGGACACCCGGGCGAGCGCTTGCTGGACGGGATCGACGCATATCAGGCGCCGGCGATTTGGGGCATCCCATGAGCGCGCGCAATACCAGGAGCACTGCAGGACTCAAAGACGCCATGGGGAAACCCCTTAAAAAGAAGGATAGAGAAGACCCCCACCATGACTGCACCCGCGGAAGAGAGCGGGCAGACCACGCAGCAGGAGGCACACCCTGTAGTCCCAACACTACAGGACATCCTACAAGCTATCACCACATCTAGTGAGCGCTTGGAAAGTAAAATTGACTCGTTGAGCTTGGACATGGGGCTGCTCCGAGAAGACCATAGGAAGCTGGCGGACAGGTTCAAGTCGACTGAAGGAGAGCTCTCGGAGGCTATACCGGTGCTCACTGCCATGCAGCAACGAATGGCTCAATTGGAAACGAAAATACGGACACTGGAGGACAGGGCTGAGGATGCCGAAAACAGATCACGTAGAAGCAACCTGCGGATCGTGGGCCTACCAGAGAAAATTGAAGGCCGCGACATGACGGACCACCTTGAGAAGTGGCTCCAAGAAGAGATAGCGCCTGAGGGATTGTCAAACTTCTTCGCTCTGGAACGGGCCCACCGCGTCCCTGCGAAGCCGCTCCTGCCAGGAGCTCCGCCAAGAGTGGTGATCGCGAAACTCCTGCATTATAAAGACAGGGACCACATCCTGACCCAGGCACGCCTCAAGGGAGACACACAAGTGCACAACTCTACGGTGCGCATCTTCCCAGATTTTTCGCGAGAGGTGCAACGGCGAAGGGGATCCTACAGAGACATGAAGCAGAGACTACGCCAGCTGGATTACAAAAATGTGACGCAATACCCAGCTACGCTCCAAGTGGTAATAGCGGGGGGCACAGAGTTCTTCAAAACCCCGCAGGAGGCATCTGACTGGCTGGACCCCCATGCCGGAGCTGGACCACTGCAGAACATGGCGAAAAAAGGACGGCGCGGACCACGTTCCAGGCCACAGAGGATTAGAGCCGACTCTCTAGCACCATCGCAGGAAGAGGCACAGCTTGAGCGACTGAACGCGATGCAAGTAGTGGCCCTGATCAGTGGAGGGGTGCGGAGTCAAGACCTTCCCGAAGACAGCGACCATGCAGGGGGCACTGGTTCTGAGGGGGGTCCAGCGACTCTGAGGCGCAGAATGAGTCGCTTCCGAGTGTCACACCGCAGACGGCAGATGACATCATATGACGGTGAGACCTAGTGGGCCCGGCCCTGCGGAACATGAACATAGCGGTACGCCCCTGCTGTTGCATACAGGTATTGGGGTAATTAAGGGGGAAGCGCTGTGGGGTAGACCGCCGAAGGTGCGGAGCGCGATGGCGGCTGCTGAGACTGGGAGAGCTTCAACGGCTGGCCACCCTCTGGGACTGACTGAGTACCCTACAAGCAGTCACTGGTAGACTTTATAAACTGGTTTGGATGGGGGTTTGTTTTTTCCTACTTATCCCGGGGAGTGGGAGTTCGAGGGCAAGTTTGTTGTTTGGTTCGGGGGGGAAACACTGGGTTGCAGAATGTTAAATATCATGTGGGCTCAAATGGGAGACGGGCGTGGTGGGTGCTGATCAGCCTGGGAGGGGCTCAAATCACGGTCATATTCGACAATGGTTGACAATCGACATTACAAATACATGACCTGGAATATTAGGGGCATGCACACTATGTCTAAACGCCATAAAATCCTCTTATATATCAAACGGCGGGGAGCCCAGATAGCTCTTTTACAAGAAACGCACCTAACACAAAAGGAGGGGCAGGCATTATACAGGAGATGGAGAGGACAGCTCTTCTACACTACCTACTCGGCTTATGGTGTGGGTGCAGGCGGGAGTCCGTTCCAGTTACTCCATTCAGTGGTCGACCCGGAGGGCCGATACGTGGCCATCAAGGGAAGGCTGGAGGGCAGAGACATTACCATGATTAGTGTGTACGCCCCTAACGTAGATCAGCCTGCATTCTTTGCGATGCTAAGCCACAAATTAGCACAATATCTTGCAGGCACTGTGAAAGTGGGGGGCGACTTTAACAGTGTAGATGACGTACTTCTGGACCGGTCACACCCCCCGCTACTAACCTCCCACGCAGCGCGTGCTTCCCATGCGTTCAGTACTTGGAGACAGAGCTGGGGGCTGTTGGACGCCTGGCGAACCCTGAACCAGCAAACCAAAGACTACTCCTATTTTTCGGCGGTCCACGAAGTGCACGTGCGACTAGATGCCCTATTGTGCTCAGTCGATGCTCAGCAACAGGTCACGTCAGCAGAATATCTGGCACGCACCATTTCGGACCATAATCCGCTGATTATGTCCCTGAAATGGGCACACCCGCCAGCGGCGATCCCCACGTGGCACCTTCGCCCAGACACACTGGAGGATCAGGTCTTTAGGGAGGAGATCAGGGGTGAGATAGCGGATTATTGGGACGACGGCATCCCTAACCACAGAATGGGACGCTTTTAAGGTGGTTGTAAGGGGCCAGTGCATTATGCATGCCACAGGAGTCAGGAGGGTTATTATGAGGGAAGTAGAGGGGGCAGAGTCAGCTCTCCGGGAAGTGGAACGCAACAGGCCGGGACATCCGGAGCTCCAAAGGGCACTCCTGGACACCAAAGAGGAGGTAGCGAGGCAAAAGGAGAAGCTCAGGAGCTTTGACTACAAAAAATATTTAGAACGCACACATGCTGAACGAGAGAAGTCTGGATCGCTCCTGGCATGGCTGACGAATCCGGTGAGCCGGGGTTCTCCTCTGGTGGAAATAGAAGACGAGTGGGGGATCAGGCACTTTGCCCAGGGTAAGATCAACAAGGTTTTTGCACACTACTACACCTCACTCTATACCAAAACATGTACATGTGAGTTGGCAGACATGCGGGACTACCTGACTGATCTACCACTGACACGCCTGTCCCCTGAAATTGCGGAACTGTTAGGGGCGGATATCACACAACGGGAGATTCGGGTGGCCATAAAGGGAATGGCGCGTAATAAAACGCCGGGCACAGATGGCCTACCGGCCGAATTTTTCGCAACGTATGTGGAAGAATTGACACCCCACCTGGCCGCACTGTACCAGCAGGCCCGAGAACTGGGGCAGTTACCTGACAGCACCAGGGAGGCCCTCATTATCCCCATACCTAAACCAGGGAAGGAACCCCATGACTACACAGCCTACAGACCGTTGTCCATGTTGAACATGGACTATAAGATCTTGAGTAAGATCCTCGCAACCCGTTTACTGCCACATATGTCTCATCTGGTCCATCCTGACCAGGCGGGATTTGTCCCAGGGCGGAACACTGCCACAAACATCAGACGCCTTTTAGCGGTGATGGACTCTGAAGGATACAATAAGCAGGAAGCAGCAGTGCTTGCAGTAGACATAGAGAAGGCATTTGATAGCCTGGAGTGGCATTATGTGTATGTAGTCCTGGTTGGGATGGGCCTGGGGGAGGGATTCCTGAAATGGGTGCAGCTCCTGTACACAGCCCCTACATCCCTGGTGCGCACTGGAAGAGTCATCTCACCTAGACTGGGGGTGGAGAGGGGAACGAGACAGGGATGCCCCCTCTCCCCCCTCCTGTTTGCTCTGGCCATGGAACCGCTGGCGTGTAGAGCCAGGAGCGGCCAGGATTACAGGGGACTAGAGATCTCAACGGGCCGACATCTGATAGCATTATATGCGGATGATCTTCTGATCTTCTTACGCGACACTGCGGGCGAACTTCAGGGGGCGCGCACTATGCTAGCACGATTCAGCACTGTGTCTGGCCTCCAGGTTAACTGGCAAAAATCCAGTTTGTTTCCACTAACCCCGGATACCCCTCCACCGCTTACCTTGGAACGACTGCGGTGGGAGCCTTGCTGCCTGCAATACCTGGGTGTGCAAATTTACCATGATGCATCGGACCTCTTGGAAGGTAATGTAGGCAAAGCAGTGAAGGCGGCGAAAGCAGCAATGGATTTCTGGGGCACACTCCTGCTTTCTGTAGCTGGTAGAGTGGCGGTCCTAAAGATGATAACATTGCCACGCCTCTTATATTATTTCGGGACACTGCCAGTGTGGATACCACGGGCGATGTTTAAAGACTTGGACTCAATGGTCACTTCCTTTATTTGGGGCACAGGCAGACGGAGAGTGGCACTGTCGTCACTGCGACGCCCTACAGCAGAGGGCGGGCTAGCAGTGCCTGACCTTGAGAGCTACTATCTAGCTGCGCAACTATACTGGCTGATCCAATGGCTAGCGGCAGACCGCAATCCCGACAGAGAATGCTGCCCAGACGCACCAGACACTGCCAACCTAGCAAAAATCCTTTTATGAGTCCGCCGCACCGCGCCAGCAGACACAATCGCTACCAAGGTGGTACTGCGCTGTTGGTCCAGATACCTGAGGAAAGTGGGCGCTGCGACTCCCTATTCCCCCGCCATACCACTGACAATGTTGCGGTATCTTCCACAGGGGGAGCACTGGGCAGGGCTGGAGGACTGGGTAGAAGCGGGACTGAGAGAAATGGGAGACCTTTACAGAGACTCCGCACTATTACCCTTCGAAGACTTGCAGGCTACATATGACATCCCTGGGGGTCACTTCCTGAAACATAGGGCCTTGACTTGCAAGATTAGGGCGCATTGGAGGGGCGGGGGCACGGAGCCACGAGCGCTGGCGGGGTGCAGATATGTGGCGCTCTCAGCGGGAAGAATTAAAACTGTGTCCTGCCTATACAAGGCCATACAGACAGATGCACAGCGGCCATTAGATCGACTGAAATTGCAATGGGAAGTAGACCTTGGTAAAGAAATACCAGAGAGGGACTGGAAAACAATTCTAGAACGCATACCAAAGGCATCCAGGAATGCACGTTTCAAATTAATTAACTATTATGTACTGCACAGAGCATATCTCACGCCGGCCCGCATTAGGAGGTACTTCGGAGCGGAATCAGCGGCCTGCCCGAGATGCGGGGAGAGGGAAGCACACATACTCCACATGTTCTGGGACTGCCCCTACTGCAGACCTTCTGGGGAGACGTACGTCAGATAGGCGACTTGATAGAAAAAGAGCTGCCACAGACACCAGGACACTTCCTTTTAGGATGGTTTCCGCACACGCCCAGGAACAAAGTAACGGGGAAGTTTCAGGACCTCGCTTACGTCCTAGCCAAGAGGGAGATAGCTAGAAACTGGAAGACCCCGAGAGGCCCACAGATCGCCACCTGGAGAAGAGAACTAGAAAAGTGGGCGGGCGCAGAAAGTAGGCTACTATTTAGGGAAGCTAGCCGGGGGATTGGTAAGATGGACAGGGCCAAAGCATGGGAAACCTTGGTGGATGAACTAATAGCCTCTGGACAGGAGGACGTTGAAGAGCTGGGCTCCCCTAGAGCAGATGACGCGCCCCTAGGCAATGGGCTGGGAGGACACCAAACTTAACACACTCGAACTAGGTCACCACCACACACGGCGGATGAGTTCCACACGCACGGACAGCTACTAACAAATTGCCCTTTTATATATAATTTTGTTCAATTGGAACCCAGGGGGGTGGGGGGAGAGGGGAATTGTTTTACTTATTGGGAAGACTGATTGTACGAATCCACGAAAGTTAACAGATCATTCGCTTTGTATGTCATGGACTTATCCAACATTAAACATTGTCTGTGATACTAAGAATTAAATGGCAATAAAATATGGTTAAAAAAAATAAATGTAAAAAAACAGTGGTTACTGATCAAAGTGCATATGATTTATTAACATTACTAAGTGCATTTAGGCATGATTATTGCTTTTTTCCTAAAATGATGATGTTTTGACACGTGGTTTATCGATCTTGAACCACGTTAATAGACTTACCTGATGTGCTTGCATGACCCTTTAGGGGGTCAGAGTTAATTACGTAGTGTGATCCATGGTACTTTCCATCTGGCTAGTGCATATTTTAAAATTAATTTGTAGTATTTAGTACTGTGTGTAATAAATGTACTTTTCTCTTTTCAAAAGAAAAAGCACCGGCTGGACAATTATTTTTGAGCTGCTTGCCAGCGAATGGCCATTACTAGCCCACACCACCTCCCTTGAGAATGACTTGTACTGCTCTGCTTCGATGAGAGAGTGAAGTGCTACCACTGGGTGTTTGCTTCCCAGTGGAGGGCACATGTGGGTCCATTACTAGTGCAGGCCACACAGGCAATTGCCCGTTTCCTTACAGTGATTCGCTCCATGCCGAAAGCACCTCCCACAGAAAAACTCTTGCTCTTTTTCACTTTTCCCCAAGCATTTAAATAATTGCATATGCTTTTTCTGTACTGGTTGGTGTTAAAGTGGAGTGTCTTTATCTCTGGAACTGCTATTAATTTTGTGCTTCCGGTTCCCATTTTAACCTACTTCACACTCAGTCATACCAGGGAAAAGGAATTAGGTTGCCTGCCAGCTAATGGCAGTTCATACCCTCGGAGGAAAGAACAAATGTTATATCATACCTTGCGATGCAGTGAGTGACAGCGCACTAATCATGTCTATCAGCCACTTTGTTACCCTAGCCACCTTGCGTTTGAGAAATCTCTGGTCATGACCAGATGAGGTTTGTATAGCTCCGGAGGTGGCCCGGGACTAGATACCAGTGGTCAACAGCATTCATCTAATAAGGTCAATTCTTGGTATAAAGAAGTAAAAAAATGTCCCTCCCAAGTTGCCTGCTCTTTCCTTAGATTTCACTGTCAATGTACATCCTAATATCCTGCACTCCTCTTTCCTATCTGTTGCCTAATCTGTTCTTCTCTTTGACACCTTATACCAAGACCTTCTAGACAGACAAAACAAGTACTTAATTTATAACAATAAATACAAGTACAGACTCTCATTTAAAATATGAATCATGAAAACTGTTTGATCTGGTTGACAAACAGAGTGCTGGGCTGCCTTCCACCCAAATACACCAAATCTCCATGTTGCCTTCGATGCATCTTGCGTCATAGAGAGGAGGTCTGGTCCAGCCCCAGCAGTGTCTCCCAATCAAGTGGTTGCAAATCCGATGTCATGGCACAAGGATTGTCGAAGAAAGCTTCAGTAATCTGGGTTCAGTCTGTAAAATTAATTTATTAAAATGCTGTGATCACAAAAATTGAGACCCATTCCTCTGCAGTCATCAAGGAATTGAGCTCCCCTGGGCTTCAGCATCACCACATTTACAGCTGTTATCAGACATTTCTTGAATGGGAGTCACTTCACTAAACTTTAGTTACTCGAAACGGGAGGTTCAGAATCAAGAGCATGCAAAACAACAAAACTGAGCTTGTGTGTCCATCAATAGTCCCTATATATATATGAAAATGACCACTTTTGCCTTAGATATTTGAATGATTGAAATAATCTCTCAGAGTAAATTAAGTATCAATGCTACAAGTTCTATTTTTCGCAAGTATGAACCCTGTCTTGCTGCGAGTCAAGACCTTCAAGTTAGTGCATCAGAATGGCCTAATTAAAAAATGTCTACTGCGAGTTACATAGTTAAATGTTAGCACAACTACATTTTAACATCCTGTTGGGATAGCAGAAGGCTCTGTATTGGCTACTTTTCTGTTCTGCCTTTGCATAGAACCATTAAATGAACGTCTGCAGAAACCCTGTATCTCCTTTTACCAATAGTCGAATGACACCAAGATATACATGGACTCCACAAAAACCATTCTGACCGTCTCCACCAGCATAATTGAAATGCAAAATTGGAACAAAAATAAGAAAGTAAAAATGAATTCCTAGTAAACAGGTCATTGTTCTGTCTCCCAAAATACCTACAGACTACAGAATGATTGGATTAGACATTTGAATATAAGGCTAAAATCTTAAAAGTATATCATCTGCAGTCACCCACGCTCCCCCCTCCCCCCCACCCTCTGGCCAGCTTTGTCTTGCTAGACTCACAGTTCAACTTGGACACCCCACATTAGTACAATAGCAAATGGCACCAATTGTCACCTCAGAATATAGATCACATCTAACATTTCTTGCCCAGATTCAACCTGAAGAACTTAGCCCAAGCCATTGCTACCATGGAATACACAAATGCCTTACTCACAGTCCTGACTTAAACCTTTCTCACATGGTCACCGTCCTCCACTCTGCAGCTAGTCTCCTCTCCAGTGCAGTGAAATTCAGTTACTTTTCTCAGTCCTGTCCTCATTCAGTTGTTTGCCTCTAGACGCATGGAGCTCTTCCAAAACTGCTTAACATCACTTTCAAGGCTTTGCATTAGAATAGCCCACAATACCTGAGCCCAGTTGGAGGAAACTAATACCTAAGTGGGAAAGATACAAGACACCTGACACTTCCACGGTCAGCTGCACAACAGAGAGCGCTTTTTTGGCTAGTGCATACAATGCTACTGCTCCCTGTCAGCAAAGATTTGCATGGTACTTTCTTAACTTGTTCAACAATAACCATAACAACCACTTGCTAATTACCTGCTGACGTTGGGTCCTAGTTAAATCTATATGTGCTTACCACCCGGATGATTTACTCCTGGCTTTAAATGCTTAAGTCTCTCGCTACCTGCGTATATTTCTCTTTCTTTTACATTTTTTACATTACTTTTGATATTTTTTTTCCTTTCAAAAATGTGAAGCAATGCGCCACTTATTTGCTCAGGGAATTAAAATAGTTTATTGATGCATGTTAGCCGATGACTGTTCTATGAATCTAATATATATTTTTATAATGTAGGCCTGGGGTGCCTGATCCTTCAGGATTTATCTGATAAATGTTTGGTTGTGTATTCACTTTTCAAACTCTCCTTTCAAATACATGCAGTAAGAGAGAAAGATGTCTTATTTTTTTTCTTTCAGGCATCTTGATGGGAGCAGTAATAAAAATTATAGAATCCCAACAGCTAGCAAACTGGAAGGTAAGAACTGTACCATTTATTTGGAGTTATTTGTCAGTTACATGCAATTTCTGTTTGCATCCAAATGCATATAGTGCATCTTTTTAGCTTCCGTTGAATATTTGTTAATATTGATTAGGTATGCCCACGTAATTGCAGTGGCGAGTGCCCCCATTTTACTTTGGTTACCTTCTGAATTAAGTGTGTTGTACAATTGTTCACTAAAATACCCATTTGACTAGGTGACCATGAATCATTTCCAAATGGCGAAAAGGAGTGAAAATCCGCGTAACCGCATATATCATGTTTTGCGCAAATGTTTTTTTCCAAATGTTAAACAGAAAACATTTTGAAAAATTCATGCAGATTAGAAAGCGCATTGTAGCAGCCATACTAAGAGCTGAAGTCACATGTAGGCGTATAAATTTGGAAAGGAAATACAATAGTAAGATGACACATTCGGTATAAAAGCTGTGTATCAGTGTGACATTGCATTAAGCAGCAAAATCACAATTGGTAAGACATCAACGTGAGCTTGGAAAGCATTTAAGAGCACAAATCACAGTAATGTACAAAGTCACATTTAGGGACATAAAATCATCCTTAGTGCAAATTAAGCGGCATTGTGGTTTCACATGTTGGAGCAAATAACATTAAGGTGCGAAATATGCCTTGACACAACTAATCACGGGTTCAGACACACTTTTAGAATGCCTGTCCACATTTAGGTGCAAAATTACGTCGTGCAACATCAGCAGGAGTATGGAAATACCTTTTCCTTCAATAGGCATTTAGGTGCAAACATGGTCTTAGCAGTAGTGTGGAGAATCCTTTTAGTCCAAAAACACAGCTGGGGCAAAATGCACTTTTAGACGTACAAACACATTTAGTGGCAGCAATCACCCTTTGTGCAAATTCAGCAGGAATGTAGTAACATATTTAGATGCAAAATCATTCAGTACAACAAGGAAAGTGAGAATGGTGTAAAAGATGTCCATCAGTATGACATCACAGTTGGTTGGAAACGCACTGAGGTGCATGATCACCCCAGGTGCATCATGAGCATGCGTGTGGAATACATTTTAAGGCCACAAACGTTTTTGGGTGTATAGTTACCTCCAGATGCAAAGTCATCTGTGGTGGAAACCAAGCAGCATTGTGGCATCACAAACGGGAGCAAAATCTAATTTAGTTGAATGATGACAAAAATCATATTAACATACACAATCATATATGGTGTAACATAAACAGGAGCTTAGCTATTATATTAGACCTATTTGAGTTAAGGTCATCCTGTAACAAGGTGAAGCCACAAGATTCTACAGCCTCATGCCAGCAGTGGTAGAGGGGTGGATTGATATATTTACTCCCCAAGGTGACAGGTTACAGAGGCAGCTTGAAACAGTTTGCAGGAATTTTGTATCTTTTTTTTTATCTCTACCTGTTAGTAGTTGTTTCACATTCCCCATTTACTGGTTGAAAGTAGTTTTTTCCTTCTTTCGGTGAGACCCCTGTATTTCATAAAACGTGGATCCACTTCGTTAGCAACCATCATTCACTATGTGGAGGTTAGAGGACTGATGACTTCCAGGTGTAAGTAATGTCTCTAGTCCTGCTTGAAGATGCAATGGGTATTTGGCATTTTCCTTCACTCTCGGATAAGACATTGGGCTCTCAGTAAGTCTTGCCCCTTTTGAAAAATTCATGCAGATTAGAAAGCGCATTACAGCAGCCATACTAAGAGCTGAAGCCACATTTAGGCGTATAAATATGGAGAAGAAATATAACAGTAAGATGACACATTAGGTGAGGACAGAAAAGAACCCTCGTTGTGGGCCTTACGTTTCTTCCTGCAGCCCTCAGGTGCCGGTCACTACTGATTTATTATATAATGGCTGCGGTGTCTCTGTGGCTCTTCTAAGTGCAAGTCCTCGAGCTTTGTGTTTAAAGTGGCATTGAACACTCGAGGTGCTCGGATTGCTGGATAATTCCCTGATCTTCACCCATGTAGGTGAGCTAAACAGCCTCTGGTCGGTGGGCACATGGGGAAAGATAGGCCATATGTCGGGGAGGGTGCTTCCACATTAGAGCCTGTCAAAACTGTTTCCTAACATGCTTACCTTGTTGCTGTGGCAGCGACCTCTGGGCTTGCCAATGCATCATCACTAACTGCACTTATGACATTGAGGGGGAAAACGCTTGTGGTGATGGTCAATGTGGTGTCACTTAACACCACCAAATCTCCTTGGATGCATTCTATAAGCTTTGCCATATAGACAACATCTAGCTAACTCTAGTTCAGTTTCACTAGGTCATTTTAAAGAACTACTGTGACTAGGCTGTGGTTAATAACAAGTCTCCTATACCCAGTTATAAGGTATCTTGCATTCAAGTCTTCCCTGAAGTCGTCTCCAGTTTTTTCTTCTAGGCGGTCATACGTAGACCTGCCTATATATTATATTTGCCTCTCATAGCCACACATTACATACATAGAACCAAGGCTGGGTTACTCTCTGGTTTGGAAACCCATTTATAGCAGCAACCCCCTCTTGAACCTAGCCCTTTTTGCAGGGTTATCCTCAAGCCTTTTGCCTTCCTCCTCCAATTTTCTGATCCTCTTTCTGTTGGCTTTAGGACTCTGGGCACTTTACCACTGCTAGTTAGTGTTAAAGTGCATGTGCTCGCCTTTAAAACATGGTATGATTGATTTACACCTGTTTGGCATATTTAATTTACATGTAAGTCCCTTGTACAGTGGTATCCCATATACCCAGGGCCTGTAAATTAAATGCTACTGGTGGGCCTGCTGTGCACATTGTGCCACCCACAGCAGTAGCCTCTCAAATCTGTCTCAGTCCTCTGCCACTGCTGGGCCTGTGTGTGCAGTTTACTGCCACCTTGACTTGGCATTTAAAGTTACTTGTCAAGCCTGAAACTCCCCTTTTACTACATACAGGTCACCTCTAAGGTAGGCCCTAGGTAGCCCTATGTGCAGTGTGCTGTGTAAGTAAAAGATAGGACACATGCCTTTATTGTGTGGCCTGTTCTGGTAGTGACAAACACCCTAATTTGTTTCTCATTACTATGAGGCCTGCTCCTTCCATAGGCTAACACTGGGAATCCCCTTACATGTGTTTAAGTGGTAATTCCTATTCTGAGAGGAGTAGCGCTGCCATGTTTGGTAAGTTTAAAATGGTAGTGAAAAATCATGCTTACTGGTGTAGGTGGATTTTTTTATTACTATTCTAGAAATGCCACTTTTAGAAAGTGGGCATTTGTCTGTGCTTATAACTCTATGTGCTTTGCTGCCTGACTCCAATCAATGTCTATGGTAGAGTGACAGCTGGGTTTGTGCATGCTTTCCAGACAGCCTGGGGCTGGGTTCATCTGCATATTGATAATCTTCTTGAGAGATGGAGGTGGGGCAGCTTACATTTGTATAGGCTTGGCCCTGCCCTCACACAAAGGGCTCCTTTACCCCCTACTGATGTCTGGAGCCAAGAAGGGGGGGGGGAGGAACACTCCTGGACCTTCACAGGCCTTGCTGGAAACTTATCCTACCTTCTAGAAGCAAGAAACCAGAGAATAGGTAAAGGGGGCTCTGACCCCTCATTTTTAGAGCACTTTTGGAACTGGGACTGAAACTCTTTCAGAAGGACTGCCTGCGCTGCACAAAGGACTCAACTGGACTGCTCTTCTGTTGTTGCCCTGCTGCCTACTACCTGTTGGGTGGCACAAAGGACTCACTGGATTGCTTTTCTACTTGTTGCACTGCTGCCAGTTGCTCCCTGACTTTGGCTCCACTAAGCACTGCTGGTCTGCCAGGAGAAACTGCCACATAGCCTGCTTGCTTCGTTGGGCTGGCCTGCTTCCCCTTTCGTGCCCCTTAAGATCTCAGCACGGCAGGAGCACTGTTTCCGACTCCTTGGCTTATTCTGTAATCTGCGTGACAGGAGGGCTCATTTCTTTTCCCTTCCATATCAGTGCATGAGCAGTGTTTTGTTCAGAGCGTGGTGAGCGCTTTATTATCCCTGCCGAATCTAGCGCTCCCTAGAACCTTGCGTGCCCTTCACTGCTGCCCTCTTCAAAGGGGAGAAAGACTTCCTGCGTGAGGAAACCTTCCCAATGGTTCATCGCCTAGGGCAACAGGGTCTGCACCATTGATGTCGGCGCTCATCGCGGGATGCTAAAGCTGTCTTGACGACCATAGAACAGCCCAGAGCGGCCCGCCTGCCTTCCCGCGGCCACATTAGAACAGTAGGCCCCCTTGCTGGGAGGCCTGGGATTGCCAAAAGGAGGTTGTGTCTTGGATCATAGCTGCTGCCCCACGCACTTACGGGCAGCATAATTTCCATCTCTCAGCACGCGGGCGATCCAGCGAGGTCTCCCTTCCTAAGCCTGCAGTTTGGCCCCACGCAGCTCATTGCCCATACCTTACTTGGAAAACAGCCCAAGAGGAGCCCGAGATCACCTCCAGGGGTGAGAAAGCTTTACCGACATCCAGCAATTGCGTATAATCTGTAGTAGGAGCACAGACGCTGAACTCTAGGCTTTCATTGTACTAATATGGTGATTCCTGTATTTTAGAACCGGCTGCATTTCATGCCCTGATGTTTCCTAATGCATGCTGCTTTGTCTCTCCATGCCACTGGAGTCAAGCTAGCCTGGCTGATGGGTGATGCCCTGAAACCAGTCCCAGGATGCTTATTTCCAGTCCACTGAGGACCTGGCCTGGCAGTTCGGGCTGGACTATTCCCATGGGGAACAGGGTCAAGACTTATTTGCATATGGCTGGGTCTGAACTGTAATGGCATGGGGAGCAAAAAAACGATGGATTTAGGCCCAGATCTCTGTACTGGAGTGAATGTTTGACATTGTGCAGCATTCTGTCCATCAATTGTTCTTTTTGCATTTGTCACCCTGAGTGGGGCGGGTATGCCCAGATGTGGGTCCCGTGCTCTCCATGCCACTGGAGTCAAGCTAGCCTGGCTGATGAGTGGTGATGCCCCGAAACCGGTCCCAGGATGCTTGTTTCCAGTCCAGGGAGGACCTGGCCTGGCAGTTCGGGCTGGACTGTTCCAATGGGGAACAGGGTCAAGACTGATTTGCATATGGCTGGGTCTGAACTGGAATGGCATGGGGAGCAAACAAACGATGGACTAGGCCCAGATCTATGTACTGGGGTGAATGTTTGACATTGTACAGCATTCTGGCCATCAATTGTTCTTTTTGCTTTGCCTTACATTGCCAAGATTTGCATAGTATGCACAGCCTTTATGATTCATGTGTTTTCATGTTGCATTTCATGCCCTGATGGTCTCATGTATGTCATTTTGAGTGTTGCCTTATCACGATAATGCTTACTGATTCAGGAATTCCATAGGACACACAGTACTTATAGACAAAAAATGACATTAATCATGTGTTATGTACAATAAATACAATATTTTTGTATAATCCCATGTGGAGTCTCTTTTGTGGTGTATTTATTGTGCTACTGGTGTGAGTATGTTGCGCAAATGCTTTACACATTGCCTCTGGGGATAAGCCTGACTGCTTTGTTCCAAGCTACCGTGTGTGAGCACAGGTTATCTTTGGTGTGTAACTTACTTGCCCTGACTAGAGTGGTTGGTTCTGCCTGGCTTAGGTGCATACCCTAGCCAACCAGAAACCCCATTATTAACACCCTGATTCTCTGGGATCCTAAAATTAACAAATTACCCGGTGTAGTGTAGCTCCTATTTCCCTAATAGGCTCTGCGCATTGGAATAATATACCCTATAGGTTTGACATAGGACTGAGGTCGGTATCTCCCTATTGAGTATATTAAACTTAATTACTTGTGCCAGCTAGCTCAGAGGCCACTAGAAACTCCTTGATTAACAAGAAGGGAGTAGTTTCTGGCAGCCGCAAAACATGACAACTTTGTTTCCCTTTTAGAATCAGAACGTGTCCCAGAGTCGTGGAAACAATAGGTAACCGTTTCACTCAGCTCAATCGTGCATGCTTAGTTTTCCTCAAAGTTACAGAGGAAGAATAGACGGGCGTTTCAATAAAAGATTTATTGAACAGTCTTGTTTCTCGTGTAAGTAATATGTGCTGTTATGATCACAAGACAATATGCAAGATAAATAATGTACAGCGTAAGAAGTAGAAATAAATAATACTGCGCTAGCATGATCTTTAGTAGATATTCATTTATATAAATAACATAGACTAAAAATGTGAGTACTCATACGATGCGTTTCTAAGCTAGTTCTACCCCAATGTACCTAACCTAACCTAGGTGTAGGGAGAGGTATGAAGTAGGTGAAGTATTCCTTACTGTGGTATACTAAGAGTATGTTAAGCCTAGTATGCCTAGTATGCCAAGAGTCCCTCTAGGTTTCTAGTCGGCTCCATACCTTAAGAATGAGAGAGGTGGGAATCTCTTGCCAGACTCGAACTCCAACACCCCGCGAGGAAGTCAGATCACTGGAAGCTGGACTCTCTGCGTGCAGGGATGACAGCGTCTTCTCAGTGCGTCAGGCCGGGAAACGGGCTCCTCTGAAGTCGAGGTCTCCTCTGATTTACAAGGGCTAGGGAAGGTATATTTATACCTGAGAGGTACCTCAGAATGTTAGCATTGACGTGAATCGGACAGCGGAAGACGTCATGAATGAACCCCTAAGGTATAACGGTTCATGCATAATAGATGAGTCCTTGAAGGAATCAATAGTCCTGTGCTAGGGAAACTCCTGAAGCCTAAGGGTCTATTCTTCAAGAACTCGTTGTGACGTTAGGGTGGACGGATGTCGGAGACCATGCCTGTATTTGGAGTGCACGGTTTAATGCCTAAATAAGGACTGGGATTTTATGCCTATATAAGGGCAGGGCGAATTGTGCCTATATAAGGACATGATACAGGAAAACCCATGTACGGACACCCTAAGAGGAATACAACACCCACTCCACTTTCGTGTGTACGATAATAATAAAATGCTAAACATTTAAGATGCTAAACATAAAATGGAGTACCGCATTTTGCTAAAAAATATTTCTTAAAAGCATTAAAAAGCATTTAAAAAACCTATTAAAATGCAAAAGGTACTGTACATTTGAAGCATTGCTCTTCATTTCAGGCATATATTTGGAAATAAAATGCAAGTTGAATGAAAATAAGCAGCAATATTTACATGTGACAGAAAATGATCGATAAGTTGTTCAAAAATCAAAGTCATTTCATGTCATGAAAATTAATGAATTTTTTAGACAAATAAGATGACAAAGTGTCTGAGGAAGTACCGCGAAGTCTGTACTATAAGGCTAGTTCTACTTCAAGCAGATTGAATTGCCATTTAGTTCGAAAAATGGAAAAAAGTTCAATTTGGGAAGAGTTCCAAGTTTTTGAAATATGAAGGCCAAATTTTACTGAGTCTCTAGTACACTGTGGGTTGAATCAGAGTCAGTGTACGGGTCTGGTGTAAACATGAGATCATCTATCTCTGTAGACAAAATATCGTCCACTGAAGTTGGTGTCAGATGGAACACCTCGTGTAGTAGATTAATTGCACAGAGATGTGAAGCATCGCTCTCAGCATAGGATGCCGCAGCAATGTTCGCGCCCGTTGTTACCTGTGTGCCTGTAGATCCATCTCGTACCTCAGCAGCAGCTGGAAGCGTCTGTGAGATCTCAATAAATGCCGTCATCAGGAATGGTAGCCTCTGGGGACAACACAGAGCATGGGCCGTTATCGGGTCCAGCACAGTATCGATATCCGTTGGCGTTGCTGATGGAAATGTTAGACAGGTGTCTAACACGCATTCTTCACCGCATAGCAGGCATCGTAGAACAGGTAAGATGCAATCTTGCCAGATTGGTCTGAATGACAGGAACCACGTGGTATTAAGGTCCAGTAGACGAGTCATGCCCAAAAGCTGTACTATCCGCTCACGGCACCTTCGTTCAAGGAGAGCTTTCTCCATTTCGCTCGGAGTGATGTCTGCGAATAGGCTGGCCATAGCGTAATAGCAGGAAGAGAAATAGAATCCCGGCAACAAGTGCTAGAATTAATGGTATGCCACCAAACACCGAATGTGCAAAGTTCGGGATGATTCCGAGTATTGCCTGGAAAGGTGCTAACAGACCGGCACAGATGCCCTTAAATACATGTACAATTCCGCTTGTATCAGACATGTTAAAGATACGTCCTATCATTTCCACGAAATGTATAGGGCAGTTTGTACGTATTAGAGTCTGTATCTCAGCCGAAGTACTTGCTACTTGTAGATCATAGGTTTCTTTGGCCGAGGTTAAAGGCACTGATTGTTGCAAAAGCATGGCTTTCATTCTGCTTAAAGTATCAAATCTTATAAAAGAGACGTTCAGCGAAGGCCACAAAGGCGACTCCTGACTGTGTCTATTGGGGCAAACAATACTTGCATACAGCAAGTGACCCTGGAGTTGACCGTTACTAGATATGGGATGCCTGGCAACATGCCGCAGCAACTCTGATCATTCAACATGAGGTAACTCCCATTAGAAAGTTGTCCAAACGTTGGATTAATCACAGCAGCTGGTGTACCCTGCTGATGGCAAGACAAATTTGCCACAGAACCATTGCAAGCCACGTGTAAAGAAATGTCCTGACATATAAGTGAACCGCTCAGTGCACTTTTACAGTGTGTACCGCTCAAAAACACTTCACGATCCCCACTCCAACATCTATATGTATACGGTAAATTCCAAGATGTCTTAATGTATTCCTTACCCAACCTTTCATATTTGCCTGCTTGCATTTGTTTGAGGCAATACTGAAACTGAAAAGTAGTCACAGGTAGTGTGATTTTGCCATGAATGAGCCATTCTGTAGCTGGTTTTTCTGCCACTGTGAAAGGTAACTTTTCCAGTTTTTCAATGCTCAGCACTGTATACTTTGCTCCTCTTTGTGCCAGTTCGATCTGTTTATCAGTTAGATTGTATTCTGCAAACAGAGCCGACGTGTTGATGAAACGCCAAGGCACATAGCCCGCACGCAAAGATTGCAGCGTCCAGCTTAATAACACAATAGAACGTAATTGAGATTGGCCTTGCTGTAACATCGCCAAATCTTGTTCTAGTATGTCGATAGCAGAGGATACAATGTTGTCCAATGAATATATTCTGGAGGACCAAGTTGTTAACCCATTGTCGACCACAGTGAGTGTTTTCTCTAAATTAATACGATCAAGTTCACGTATTCGTTCTGCGTCCTCCATCTGTGACACTTTCCATGCTTCATTATAAGCAGCATAAATGCCGGCATATATGAAACGTTTCTGACGCGGTTTTCTTGGTCCAAGCAAGAATTCCCTAAGGTCTGCGTCTTCTTTAAGTAAGGATAAGTGTTGTTTCACATCCTGTAGTGTAGATTTCTGCAGCCAATCGAGGCATAATTTTCCTATACTGTATGTTGTTACTACCCCCGGATGCTGTCTTTCGACGTATCTTGGGTCTGGCCTATGAATAGTAAAGCCCTGAGTTTTATTCAGGAATCTTTCCTGACAGTTGTTCGTGTCTGTGGGCCAGATCAACCATTTTTTCCAATCAGGATTAGATCTGTTGAGTTGTAGTATTTTGTCAACTGTCACCGCTGCCTGTGTATTGTTATCACTTGCAGGTGTTGGTACAGAAGGTGTTTTCATCTCATTGATCTTGGCTAGTCCAAGACAAGATGTTTGTTGGACAGTTTCATTAAAAAACATTGTTTGTTCAGGGATGATACAGGCTCTAAATAAAGCTTCTATCCCCTGCACTTGCCAATCTTTAGTACCCCAGACAGTTTTTGTGTCTATTGTGTCTTTCCACAAGTCGAAACCCTGTCTAGACAGTTGGGCAATAAATGCTGCAGAGTAAATCTGTTTTGTATTAGTTAACATAATTTTCAGTCCTGTTTTGTTTACATTTTTATAGTAAAACGTTTTTGGATCAGATGTATTGTAACCTGAAAAATATGGAAACTTGTTAGCAAATGTTTTTGAACTACCTTGTGGTTGTGTAGGACAATGCTCCCATTGGTTAAACATAAACACATTTCTAGGGTATGCAGATTTATGCAAATAATGATGACCATAGTGGTTATAGCAATACAGCTGTTCATAGTCTGATGAACCCTCTAAATATTCATTTTTAGAAAATGCAGCAGATTTTTCTAGGTCAAACATTATGTCGTTAACAGTCTCAAAGTCCCAATCATCAGAATAGGTACTGGACGAAATGAGATCACTTAGTGAAATTTTAAACAAATGTGGAATGTTCAATTGTTCCGTTGGGCCAAAAATATCAAAATCTGTTTTGTCCCACACTATACCATCCTGTATAGGAAAGGCTGTGATGTTCACTGTTGACAAGTCTCTTGCTTCACGATGGGAAGATTTATGAGGTTTCAAAAGTACGTTCACATCTTTTCCTTCAGTGTTCACATGGATGTATCTGCCATTTATAAGCACCCTCATAGCCATAACCAAAGCTAGCCAAAGCAGGAAAACAAATATTCCAGAAATAATCCAGAGTTCAATCCATGGGGAAACCAGATAAGTCTTTTTCAGAAAGTGAAGAAAGTCTTGTACTTGCTGCTTGAATGTTAATGATGCTGGCGTCGTTTCAGGTTCACTCGGATCTTCTGAGAACGTATCAAAGTTAATGAAATAGCCAGAAGCAGTTCTGTCAATTGTTGAAATTGCATCAGGATTTGTAGAAATCGCTGGAACCAGTTGATCACTTGCTACATTGGTGTAGACAGGTGTATTTGGACGAACTGTTACTTGATTTTCAATAGGGATGAGTTCCATTGCATTGTTGCTTAGTCCTTCATCTGTTACTGCTGAATTCTCGATTGTTATCAGTCTTTCAGTCTGAACCTCTTGGATAGTAGCGAGAGGAGTGCGTCTGCTACTAGGCCGGAGTCCACGAGGCCTACTATTTAGTATTGGCCACATACTGTGGTTTGATGAGGTCGATGGACACAAATCTTTTCTCCTTTTTTCCAGCAAGGGGAGGCAGAAGTACTGTTCTTGTTCCTTGAACTGCTAGGACAGGTACTGGTTGTCTGTAAGAAGGTCCAAATTCCTTCTTGTCCGCAATCTTTTCTCTGACTAGATCCCCAACTTTTGGAATCCAGACAGGCCTTGCTGGGACCGCCGGTTTTTCCCCAGTGGTGGTTGGCTGCAGGAATACGTTGCTTTGTTTCGATCTTAGTTCATTGAGTTCCTGTAAAACAGCCAAACGATCTTTGATATCAAACGGTTTATTTTCCACCACTGTGCCTACGTGATCGAGGTCTGGTACCCACATTCTTGTCCCAAATAGGACCTCATATGGAGTGACCCCCCCCCCCTAGAGAACTTCTTGGCAGGTTATTCAATGAGCGTTGGACCCCATAAAGATGTTTGACCCACCCATCACTCGAACCTAATACCCTAGCTGTTATAGACTGCTTTATGTCCTGGTTTTTCCTTTCCACAACCGAATTTCCCTCAGGATGGAATGGAGAGGAGTACCGCAATGCAACGCCCAGACTGGCCATGGCTTCTTTGTAAGCCCGAGAGCTAAACGCAGGGCCCTGGTCAGAATGTAGCGTGCCTATTGCGTATGTGCCGATAAAGACTCGCAAATCTTTTATAACAGTTCGAGCGTCAGCCGAGCGCTGAGGCCATATCCACAGGAACCTAGATTCAGTATTTGTGGGATTGCATTCGTCCAGAAGGACGCATGCGCGTAGATAGTCTAATTCTGTCTAACATTGGTGTCTGTACTGGGCAGCTACATTCGTAGCATGGTGTCTGGTGGCTTTCTCGCTGTAATTTACAGTCTATGCAGTTATTGATGAAGATGTGGATTTCTGTATTCATCCCAGGCCACCAGTACATCTCTTTTAACGTCAAAATTGTTTTAGAGATCCCTTGATGTGACAGACCCTCCCCCAAATGTGCCTCATAAATCAAAGCTGCTCTACGTTCCGTGTTTGGGATTACCCTATCCCCCACTCCAGGGATTCGAGCAAAAGGAACGTTATTCGCATCAATTACATAAGAGTAGTTGAGTGTAAACTTTTTTGGTAACGCTGCACCACTGCCTTTGCTTGTAGCATTGACAGCCAACATTATCTCACTGTCTATTTTTGTTTTTGAACGAGTGATCGCAGCTACGGAAGCCGTCTGAACAGCCCCCTTTGCGGCTTCGTCAGCCAATGAATTCCCTGCAACATGAACGCCATCAGGTTGATGACTCAGTGTGTGGATCACGTGAGCCTTTGGTAGTTCATTTTTCAACTGAACTAATTGTTCCCAAAGCGTTTTGTGCTTTATTGTGCCACCTTTCGCATCTTTGAAACCATTTTCAAGCCAGTTTTGTATATATTCATTATACGACTGAACACAGTAAAAGGAATCGCACACTATTAGTGTGGGGAATTCTCGATCTGTACTTTCAAGTGCCAGTTTGAATGCTTGTAGTTCAGCTCGCTGAGCTGTACAATCTCCTAGAGATTGAGTTTTCGTGACCATAGGTCTGAAGATGCCATCTCGTATGCGACCTTTAACGATTGCACACGCTGCACTGTAAGCTTGCTTACTCCCTGTTGCGGGTTGTGCGGATCCGTCAGTGTAAATTATGAATTCGTACTGATCGAGAGGCAGAATCTCAGTGGGCAGAGAACATTCTTGTTCATATTGCAGGAATGCTTGTGTTTTTAAATCGGGATCAAAAACATATTCAACATCTGTTGCAGCAAGAGAATTAACCCATTGTATCCATCTTGGATGTAATGCTTTAGCATTTGGAATGCTTGCTTTTGTGACCGCTTCTAAAGCTGGTACTGGGGTTACGACAATAATGCGTTTCCCTTGGGCTAAGGCTCTTTCTTTTGCTACAGCGGTTTGAACTACTGTCAGAATTTTATCAGTTGAAGTGAAGCGCATTTCTGCTTGTGTATACAAATGAGATCTGTATGCAATTGGTATTTTTTCACCCTCATTAAATGTTAAGTAGGTGAATCCGCATTGACCCGAAATTATTCGGATCACCAGGTTGCGTTGACTTACGCGTGTTTTATAAGTGATTTGTTGCTAACATGTTAGCCTGGAGTGAACGCAAGATTTCTGTGTGTTCTTGTGTCGAATTTCTGATTGAAAAATCAGGTTTGATTAATGCGTAGAGAGGTTTAACCCTTTCTGCGTAGTTTAGAATGTATGTTCTTCCAAAAGTTTGGAAACCCAGGATGGATTGTAAGTTGTTTAGCGTTTTTGGAGGTTGGAGCAGCGCACATTTCTCTAGAAAGTTAGCTGCCAAGCTCTTGCCTTCACTTGAAAGCTCATATCCTAGAAATAGGACATTGAGATGGGCAATTCTGGACTTTTTGAAGTTGAATTTGTAGCCCTCAGAGGCGAATCCCAATATAATGGTATTCACCCTGTTCAAGTGTTTGTCCAGGTCATCGTCTGTCAGATAGATGTCATCGACATAGGACAATGCCTCATTGTCATAAATTTGTAGTAACTCCGTTACCCTCGCTGAGAATAACCCTGGGCTGTTCTTGAACCCTTGTGGGAGTCGACAAAATTGACGCTGGGTCCCCATTATGGAGAAAGCTGTTAAGTACCTACTTTCAGGTGCTATGTTTTGACAAAAGAAAATTGAGATGTCTAATGTAGTTTTATATTTTTTACGCACAATGTTATTCATTAATGCTGTGCTATGTGCATTTTGCACTGCAAATGTTTTAGAACAAGTGTTTAAGTGTCTGTAATCCAAAACTAGACGATAGGTGTTGTCTGGTTTGGAGACGGGAAACAAAGGATTGTTCATTGAGGAGGTGCATGTTTCAATCACCCCTTGGTATTCAAGTTGATCTAAGATCTCCCTGACCTGTTTTTTAGCTTCTTGCTTTATCGGGTACTGTCTTTGTGCAGTTGGTTCATGTTTCAGATGTATTTTATGGTGAGGTGAGTCCTCATCCCATCCTACATGATTTTTATATAATGCTGGGGCCTGGGCTACTGCCCATTTCCTGGCATATGTATATTTTAAGTGTATTGGAATATGGTTGGAGAAGGTGGGCATAATAATGTCCTCGCCATGTGGGCACTCCCTGACAAATTGTGGTGGCCAGTCTTTTTCTGCTAGAAGTATGTCATAGCCCCTTGAAAGTTTTTCCCAAAAAAGTGCTTTCACCTGTCTAGGTATGTCTCCCTTCATCCGGAGTGTTATTTCATATAACTTTTGTGGAGTACTAACCCTGGTGTCTACAGTCTCAACTGTAATGTACTCATTCAAGTCCACTATCTCCAGAAGTTCCTTCAGGTTCTGGCGAGCTATTGTGACTTCTGCTGCACTGTCCAGCATTGTCTGAGCCCATTCTCCGTTCTTGAGTTGTGTTCTCAGTATACTCGGCATGTCTGATCTTCAGACCTGCTACTTTCTTTTTGGAGAATTGAGGTTTTGATTTGTTTTTCGGAACGTGTTTGTCGTCTTTCGATTTCACGCGTTCTTCTCTATGTTCTGACCGTCCTCTTCTTTCCGAAGTCTGTGATGAGATCTGAAAGGTACGAGAGGAACGTCTATCAGTATCTTGATACCTGTCAGGTTTTCTCAAATTATCCCTATTCCTGAGGTTATACCTCCTTTCAGAGGGCTCCTTTTGAGGAGATCTACCTCGGGATTGAGTACGTTTCTCGTTTGAATTTTGTTTATTAGTCTCCCACTTCTTTTTAGAAGATGTAGGAGTTTGTTTAATAGAGTCCTTCTCAGGACTTTCAGATAGTTTCGGCTTCACTGGTCTTCCACCCAAACTATCTCTGCCTAATTCTGCATAAGATTGTTCAATTATTCTGGGTAGCTCAGTTTGATGTTCTGTAACATCGAATTCCCTTAATCGTTGGCGGATCGCCACTGCTGCTGCCTCCCCTTTAATATTAGATAATATTATTGTTGAGACCTGGTCGAAATTTTTCAGTAATTTCATACCTAAATTCAGAGCAGGCTCTGCCCCGTATTCGTTTTGAATTTGTTTCAGGACATCAGGTATTACCGCAATTGACGGAATGCCATGTGTTTTAGTATAGATGGCAGCAAAGACTGAGCCCCAAGTGGTGCAGTCTTCCAGTTGTGGTGTCATCCCCATTGGTAAACAGATGGTTAGGATTCTGTGTTTCTCATACGGGCTAGTATTTGGAAATACTGCTTCGATTTGAGTAATTTTTGAGCTATCCAGAATGGAATTTGCTCACGTTTTGTGGGCATTTTACCCATGAGTGCGTATAGAGTCTGTGGTGTAATTTTTAGTGTATTCCCGGTTGAGGAGTTTGATTTGGAAGTGTCAATGGTGGTTGGACTGTGAAAGTCTGCATGACATATTGGACCAATTGTCTGTAGATTTTTATTAACTCTGTTATTTGAGTAAGTTACTCCTCATCTGACATTATATCAAGTTCAGGATGAGGTGTGTAGCTGGCTAGAATCGGCCATGTTGCTCCTGGTCTACCTAGTGGACCGAGCCTGGTAATGTTTCTGTGATGTTTTAGGGCGCCTTTAAACCAGAGCTGATGCTCCTAGTATGTTAGTGGAATTTCTATATCCTTGAAAGGAATATATTCCTCTGGTGGATCATCTTCTTTGTAGAAGTGAAACAGTTTTGTAACTCAATTGGATTCAGGAAATATTACCCATGAATAGAATACCTCTGTCTGAAAGGATTCGTGTGCCTCTATCACGAAAACTGCTCTACCGCCTCTTGGTGGTAGGCCGTGTTTTATGAGTTTTAGAGTGATGGCTCTTCTTAAGTTTGGATGGATGTCTATAACACCCTCCTCAGTTTCATTTAAACCGGTAATGTTAAAAGCTGCTATGGCTGGGTCAGCCGCAGCTCCACCGTTTCCGGTGGCATCGTCCCCGTTTATGGACATTTTGTTTTTTGAAAAATGTAGAACAAGTTTCAAGGAAACGAAGATAAGGTGCACAATATTTTGGAACACTGTATCCTTCAACGTTGAGCAAACCAAACAGCTAATATATAGGGTGCTTCCCTATGTAGCCGTGGCGGATACTTAACCCTGCCCACTCCAGACGTCTTTTGGAGTATATGGGTAGGGGTCTCTGAGAGAAAAGGCATGGCTGAGTTACTCAGTATCTAACGTTAAATTACCGCCTTACCAAACCGTTGGGCGCCATGTAGTGTAGCTCCTATTTCCCTAATAGGCTCTGCGCATTGGAATAATATACCCTATAGGTTTGACATAGGACTGAGGTCGGTATGTCCCTATCGAGTATATTAAACTTAATTACTTGTGCCAGCTAGCTCAGAGGCCACTAGAAACTCCTTGATTAACAAGAAGGGAGTAGTTTCTGGCAGCCGCAAAACATGACAACTTTGTTTCCCTTTAGAATCAGAACGTGTCCCAGAGTCGTGGAAACAATAGATAACCGTTTCACTCAGCTCAATCGTGCATGCTTAGTTTTCCTCAAAGTTACACAGGAAGAATAGACGGGCGTTTCAATAAAAGATTTATTGAACAGTCTTGTTTCTCGTGTAAGTAATATGTGCTGTTATGATCACAAGACAATATGCAAGATAAATAATGTACAGCGTAAGCAGTAGAAATAAATAATACTGCGCTAGCATGATCTTTAGTAGATATTCATTTACATAAATAACATAGACTAAAAATGTGAGTACTCATACGATGCGTTTCTAAGCTAGTTCTACCCCAATGTACCTAACCTAACCTAGGTGTAGGGAGAGGTATGAAGTAGGTGAAGTATTCCTTACTGTGGTATACTAAGAGTATGTTAAGCCTAGTATGCCAAGAGTCCCTCTAGGTTTCTAGTTAGCTCCATACCTTAAGAATGAGAGAGGTGGGAATCTCTTGCCAGACTCGAACTCCAACACCCCGCGAGGGAAGTCAGATCACTGGAAGCTGGACTCTCTGCGTGCAGGGATGACAGCGTCTTCTCAGTGCGTCAGGCCGGGAAACGGGCTCCTCTGAAGTCGAGGTCTCCTCTGATTTACAAGGGCTAGGGAAGGTATATTTATACCTGAGAGGTACCTCAGAATGTTAGCATTGACGTGAATCGGACAGCGGAAGATGTCATGAATGAACCCCTAAGGTATAACGGTTCATGCATAATAGATGAGTCCTTGAAGGAATCAATAGTCCTGTGCTAGGGAAACTCCCGAAGCCTAAGGGTCTATTCTTCAAGAACTCGTTGTGACGTTAGGGTGGACGGATGTCGGAGACCATGCCTGTATTTGGAGTGCACGGTTTAATGCCTAAATAAGGACTGGGATTTTATGCCTATATAAGGGCAGGGCGAATTGTGCCTATATAAGGACATGATACAGGAAAACCCATGTACGGACACCCTAAGAGGAATACAACACCGGCAGCACTGAGACCTCAACACTACCCAAAGCCCCCGCGCCCAAAGTGGTGACAGCGTGAGCTGAAAGGAAGTGTTAAAATCAATCTTGCCCCACTTACTTCGCCAGAAGGTACACCACATGGGGTTACCCACATATAACCGCTCCCGACTGCTGTTACAGGCGGCGGGAGCGGCTTCTATCTATTTGAGCAGTTCGCCTTCCAAGTTGATAGGCGGATGTTGGCCGGACGCCCTGTGGGTGTGTTTAAGAAGTGAGGGCCCTGCAAGTGCGGTGTATTTATAGAAATTGTAGTCATTCTCTTACTGAGGGCCGTAAAGACTACATAAGGAGCTATTGTAATTCCTGCTGGTAGGCGGGTCGTTAATTTTCGCCTGTGGTCTTATTAGTGAGGCGTGTTTAAGGAAGTAAGGGCCCTGCTAGTGCGGATATTCGTGGGAATTGTAGTCTTTTCTCTAACTCAGCGATGTAGAGCATACACAAGGAACTATTGTAATCCCCGCTGGTAGGCGAATGGCTGATTATCGCCCTGTGGTCTTCTTAGTGAGCTGAATCCCCTGCTAAGCTGGGAATTCATAGTACCAATACACTTTTTTGGCATCATTCTACCCCCCAGAGGAATCTATCAAAGATTTTTTTTAAATGGAGATTTTGCTCCTATCCCAGTGTTTTTGAGTCTATTTAGGCATGAAAAACCCTGAGCATAAACTCTACCAAAAGACCTGCAGTGGTCATTGACGTGTGGGATAAAGTAGAAAGTGCCAGGAGGATCCTAATTGTACAGTAGAGTGTATTCCATCCGTGCTTTTCAGCTGCTCCAAACATTTTATTTACCCCTATAACACAGAAGTTCTTCTGCATCTATACCCATGTATTGGCAGAAAAATCCAAGGGTGAGTGGTCATAATTCAAGAATTTAGGCTACCCCGGGGTATCTCGTCATTCAGCCCATACAGGTCTGTCCGTTACCTATACACCCATCTTTGTTCAAAGATTAAGAGTGGTCTCGTCATGTCTGTACATGTTTGCTTGAGTTTAACACATACCATTCCATCTAATTTTCCCCATGCCCTTTCTCTATGTAATGTTGTGTTGGTTTTGTGGCATCTCTCTTACACTGGATAGTACTTCGTGTTCTGTGAATCGAGTGTGCACTTTTCTGGTCGTCATACCCACATAGATGAGGTTACATGGACACTTTATTACATACACCACATTCATGGTGTTACAATTAGTCAGATTCTTCAATTTCCAAGGCGTCTTCCCAAAGATAATTCTTAGGGTGGGGCTCCGAACTACAAAGTCCCGCCCAACTATGGGCCACCCACCTTCCTACCCTCTCATGGAATGCCTTTGTTTTACCCCAACAACTCCTTACCTTTTTTAGAGAGAGGCTGGGGGAGAGGCAAGTGAAAAAGAAAAGGGGTGCCCAAGCAGAACAAGGACACGCGAAGGAAGGGAACATTCCACGAGACGAGATGCCGAGCACCAGCAAGTCCTAGGTCCCGCTAAAGATATGTTGATTAATTTGAGTGACTGAGTTCTCAATGAAACAGAAAAAAACTGTCCTCAACAAAGGGTTAGGATTTGTCCCAACTTCCAAAGAGGACATTATAAAACTCAAGTTGGAAGCAGCAGACTTTCTGCCAAAATTTAGATTGAGGGTTTTTCCCAGGATCAACCCCATAATGACCAAGAAGACAACACTGGGCTACGGCCAAAATCATCATTCCCTCCACTGACCTCCACAATGCCACCGGAAGTGCTGGCTCTTGAGAAGGCCATAAATAGAGGGGAAGAATCACTGTGAAAGATTTTGTAACATGAGCAAAGTGGAAATGTGATGGCCTTGGCATCGGATGAATCAATTGTAATCAAACTCGCTGACAAAGGAGGACGATAGGAGCTCTCCCTAGGGAAATGTACAGTAACGAGTGCATAACACTACTGAATGAGACACACCATTACAAACTGCTGGTGAAGGATCCCTCAAAGGAGGCACAGGAAGAGATTTCCTATATGGTTAATGACGGTTTGAAGGATGGGTGGATCACAAAACATGAAGCCGAATTTCTAATTCAGAAACAACCCAGAGTACCCTACTTCTACAGCATACCAAAGGTACACAAGAACAAGTCCCCCCAACCAGGGAGACTAGTTGGTTGTCTCAGGGATTGGGTCCAGCCTGGAACCCCACTCACAGTTCTGTGATGTCTTCCTTTGCCAACTTACTTACAGGACACGAAAGATGTGTTAAACCTGATCAAGGACTTACCCTTTGAGAAATTAAACAAACTCTAAAATCATTTTGGATGTGGAGACCCTGTAAACAAACATCCCACAGGAGGCCACCCTAGAGCTAGTGAATGAAATTCTTGGCGAAATCGAATGGGACACCATCACTCCACGTGAGTTTGTTCTAGATCTAGCATATTTGGCACTCGCACAAAACTTTTGAGTTTGAGTGTGAGTACTACCTTCAGATGCACCGAACATCAATGGGGAGCACTTTTTCTCCCAGCCTCGTCTGCCTATATGTGCTTTCATTCAAATCAGAATTTGTCCTAAATTATCTGAATCCATTCTAGGATAAGATAAAAGTTTGGAAACGCTAAACTGCTGATGTGCTGCTAATCTGCACTGGGACCAGGGAGGAGGCACTTGAATTTGGGAATAGGCTAAATGCACTAAACCCTTTGTTGCGGTTCACTATCCCCATTGGTGGAAGTGAACTCCCCTTGCTTGACGTAATAAAAGGAAAAAATGGAAAGCTGGAGAGTGAGGTTTTCTACAAACCGATGACGGACTGTAATAACCTTCTACGGTTCGAATATTTTCACCCCCGCAGATTGTTTGAAAATCTGCCAGTAGGGCAGTTTTTGCGCCTGCGACACAATTGTTCAGATGTAAGGGGCTACAGGTTGCATGCTAAGAAACTGTGTGAAAAACTATCTGAAAAGGACTATCCCCCAAGAATAGTCAAGAAAGCAAACAAAAGAGCCCTGAATAATTACAGGGACCAACTACTGACGTCGTACAAAGAACAGGGGAGCAATAGGTTGAAATGTTTCCACTTACAGCATATGTCAAATGCTTTCCAAAAGGTAATCCATAAAAACTGGAGTATCCTACTATCAGGTGGGCTTAAATTTGAAAAGCCAATGTACTCATTCAGGAGAGCGACTAACATAAAAGACCTAGTGGTACACACTCCGCCTAGAAAGTCTACAGACCAGAACACCCTCTGGAATCTTCCACCCCCTGTTGGTCACTCACCATGTGGCAATTGTAGCGCATGCCCTCTGCCTAAGAGAGCAAAGGAGTTGGACTTGGGGATGAAGACACATTGGAAATTGAAGAATCTGACTAATTGTAACACCATGAATGTGGTGTATTTAATAAAGTGTCCATGCAACCTCATTTGTGTGGGTATGACTACCAGAAAAGTGTGCACTCGTATCACAGAACACCGAAGTACTATCCGGTGTAAGAGAGATACCACAAAACTAATACAACATTACATAGAGAAAGGACATAGGGAAAATGAGATGGAATGGTATGTGTTAAAGAAACTCAAGCAAACACGTACAGACATGACAAGCCCACTCTTAATCTTTGAACAAAGATTGGTGTATAGGCTATGGACGGACCTGTATGGGCTGAATGATGAGATAACCTGGGGCGACCTAAATTCTTGAATTATGACCACATACCCTTGGAATTGTTCTGCCAATACAATGGGTATAGATATAGACTTACGAAAGACTTATGGAAGAACTTCCCTGTTATAGGGATAAAAAGAATATTTGTAGCAGATGAAAAGCACAGAGGGAATACACTCTACTGTGCAATAAGCATCTTCTTGGCGCTTTCCACTTTATCCCGCACGTCATTGACCAATGTAGGCCTTTTGGCTTGAGTTTATGCTGAGGGTTTTTTATGCCAAAATCGACTCAAAAAACATTGGGATATGAGTGACATCCCCATTTCAAAAAATCTTGATAGACTCCTCTGGAGGGGTAGAATGACGCCAAAAAAGTGTATTCGTACTATGAGTTCCCAGCTTAGCTGGGCATTCAGCTCACTAATGAGACCACAGGGCGATAATCATCCACCCACCTAGCAGTGGGGATTACAATAGTTCCTCATGTATGCTCTACATCGCTCAGTACGAGAAAAGACTACAATTCCTACGAATATACCACACTAGCAGGGCCCTCACTTCCTTAAACACGCCTCACTAATACCCGCCTACCAGCAGAGATTACAATAGCTTCGTCCTTCTGTAGTCTTCACAACCCTCAATACGAGCATTACTACAATTCCCATGTATACCCTGTACTTTCAGCCCTCACTTCCTGAACACGCCCACAGGGCTTCTGGCCGACATCCGCCTACCAACTTGGAAAGCAAACTGCTCAAATAGATGGCGCCGCCTGTACCAGCGGTCAGGAGCGGTTGTGTAGGCAACCCCGTGTGGTGTACCTTTTGACGAAGTAAGTGGGGCAAGATTGATTTTAACACTTCCCTTCAGCCCACGCTGTCACCACTTTGGGGCAGGGGCTTTGGGCAGTGTAGAGGTCTCAGTTCTGCCGGGCAGTTTGTTAATTGTATGATCCTGGCATATTGGGGATTACAGCTGTAAATGGGTTTCCAAACAAGAGAGTAACCGGCCTTGGTTCTATGTTTGTAATGTGTGCATGTGAGGGACAACAAACGACTTGGTAGTGCATAATTACATGAAGCGGTATAGGGGCATTTCCGCTTCATGTTTAACATGAAAATGTATGGCACGTAGTGCTTTTTGCATGACTGTGAGTGCAGGTCGTCTAACGTGATGGTGATCACTTTGTTGTCCATGACTTATAGATGCAACCATCGAGTTCTAAAGACATCGTAGCATGGTTGTGAAACTGCCTAATGTGAATATAGAGAGAACGATGTGTATATAGTTTTTGTATGACTACCAAGTGCCAAACTATATGGCGACTACTATATGTTACCCATTGCCTATATGTGTGCACAGTGTGTGTTAAGGATATTTTGTCATGGAAGGAGGACCACTCGGTGGACTCTAGCATATAGGAGCAACAGACACATTCTGAACGACCTAATGTTCACTTAAATAACAAAAAATGTTTGACATGAATGATTGGGGACAGCACTGATCAGAAGACTAATTGTGGCCCGCTAGACATAATATAGCAGGGTCATGTACAGAATACATTTCCTCATAGATGCTGGAGTGTACCCCCAGCAGAGTACTAGTCATAGGCACCCCCAGGTCCCAGTAGATGTGATAAGGGAGCCAGGTGCCCCCCTCCAGGTAGGACGACCTACTTACACCTTTAACCTTTGTTACCTTGTGATTAGTGTGTGATTACAAATGACATCACCCCCTCCTTGACCAGGAAGTCGGTATTCCCTAAAGTCTGTGTTAAGGAATTGTCTGGTTACTTTATTACTATAATTTGCTCATAAGGATATTGTTGATATCATATCTCAATGTTGCATGTGCACCTACGAGGATTTTACCCCTCCCACTCTTCACGTGTCAGTTTGCAGTGATAGTGCACTTGCATGCCCACGTTTCAAATACAAATACCAAGTATATGCTAATGTAGGAAAGGCGTTTTCACTTTCAATTTTTCCTAACATTTTTTAACTTTTGTCAATTGTTTCCGAATAGATTAGCGTATTAAACTAGATCCAGTATGAGGTAGGATTCCCCTGGGTAAAGGTAGCTTACACTTTATAGCAACAATTGTCTTTGTGGCTATTAGATCCACTGAGGCTAGTTAAAGGATTCATAAGCCCTGAAGAATGCCCCAGGCCTGTTGGGCTGTAATTGATGAGCAGAAACATGTTGGCAGATCAGAGACGGGTCTGAGCCATAATCCTCTGTATACCTGCTCGTTTTTGTTTTCAGATCTACCTGGGGTCCTCGCCAATAAAGGTGAAATACCGAGGAACCCAGAGGTACTTTTAGTAAGTCTGGATCCCGCCTTGTCCAGTAGTTTTTATCTAAGAACTCCCTCCTTTCTTTAAGTCTTCGAGCAGGTTGAGTCCGCCCTGGTGGCACTGACCTACCAGGATGGGGAGATGATGCTTATGATGAAGCATGATACTATTATGGATGACTTTCCTCGTAAACGTGGCAGAAGTCCTGTGACGTCCAAACTCTGGATTCCAGATTGTTTCTGTAAGATTACGGTTACGAAACAACATATCTTCTATTTTTCTCTTTTCGTTCCTTTCGCTGACGTACTAATTTTTGTGTTTTCATTAATACCCTGGGGGGACTTATGGTGGCCTACCCTCTACCTCTCTACTTATGTGCTAGAGGCCCTGGGGCTGAGCCACGATTTCAAGGCCTGCCCCGATTGTGCATTGATGAACCTGAAGGCCATCAGGGAACGTGAGACGAAACTCTTTTTGCCAAGCATAAAAAGACTCGCTTCGAGGCTAATCCATGTGCCAGTCCTCGTCCAAGGTTCATTCCCAGAGTCTTTGGAGCTGCTTGAGAGGCCAGTTTTTGTCGCACCCCAAGTCTTCAGGTCAATCTAAAAAGAAAAACAAGAAGTTGAAGGTGGATTCCGCTCGCTCGTAGTCACCTGATCAGGTATGTGACGGCGCCACTCTTCTCGATCTTGCTCCTGAAGTCGGCTGACCTCAGAGCTGATCTTACAGCTTGTGCCGGCAGAACCAGAGTTTGTAGGGCTGAATGCCACGCCACTTTAGATCGAAGAGTTCCACGCAGCCATGCTCTGACTCTTCGGATCCCTACCGAATCCCTCTGGTGCATCTCTGGGCCCCAAGGAGCCGTGAGACCCTTCCATCTGGAGTACCACTGGCGGGTTCACCCTTGGCGCCAGTTTGACCCTCTGAGCCAGTCTTTACTCCGGCTCCCACTGTCGACCCTTCTTTCGATCCTGAGCTCTGTGCAGTCCCTGGGTTCCTCGACGCCTATGTTGACTGCAAAACCGTATGAGTAGAAAGACCCGATCGTTCTCTCAAATATCTAGTCATCGTGCTAAAATCCACCTGAGGCTCCTCTTCCTCCAGTGGACATACCTACCTCTTATAAGAGGCCGCTCACTTTGCACTCCCTCTTTGACACCAATCCAGACTATGACCAGGGTGAGGAGTTCATTCAGCCCTACCATGATAACAGTTGATACTTGGAGTTGCAGGAGGCTAGTGTCTATGCCCTCCAGAGACGTCTCTTTTCTCCTCCTGGACCTGCCACAGAGGAACCTGCATCCTATGCTATGGTTATGCTTAGGGTGACCAAAGTTCTCAACCTCCAGCTCCACACCATGGAGGTAAAATGTTACATGTACACAGTTAGATCAATGTGATGGTGTGTTGGCTCACTACCAGGTACTCTATACATAATGATGATGTTTTTTTAGCCATTCTTTTACCCCACCTAGCCTTTCATTCATCTCACCTTGATCGCAATATTTGATCTCCCGTGATTCTTTTTCCCCACTTTTTTCTCCTAGGTCCTCACCCCGAGACACATCGTTACGGTTGATGTAACTTGGAGAGGGTATGGTTCTTTATCCCTACATACAGATATGAACTACCCCTCAAGGAGTATACAGTAGGGTTTATTGGTCCTGAAGAAATGCCACTGTCGTACAGACGCTAGAGGGCATGAAACATGTAGACCTACATCCTTACTTTATATATGCTTGATAAGATTATTATATCCTTCTTTCGCAAATATCGAAGGTTTTTTTAATCATGACATGGAACGCGCTAATTAAAGTTAATTCAGCTGGTTCTAATAGTTATTTTAAACTCACAAACTTCCCACACTCTACTCACCTTTGTACATACACCTCACATACCACACACACCCGCTTCATCATCGGCCAAAATCTCAGGTAAAAGATCTCCGGCAAAGAGCCCCTCTGCGGGGCCCGTTGGGCATTGCAGCGCCGGCCCAAAGAGGAGCTGCCCGATGATGAAGCATAACATGCCTCGGGGTGTGTGAGGGCTATTGCTCCTTACGGGAGCGTTCCCCGCATGTGCCCCCTTGGTCAGGATCACACTCTTTTTCCCTCAATAGGAACAGCATACCTCTAGTTTTCTCGGTAAAACTTTTCTTACCAGGGTCCTGCAACTAGGACAGACTTCTGCTGAGCCTCTTCTCCCATTTAAGGAGGTGCTGACGGACACTTTATTAGGGGCCTGGGCCAAACCTTTGGCCCCCAGTCAACCAACATATTGCCAGTACCATCGTCCTTCTCAGTGCGACCCTCCTTTTCTGTCGCAGCACCCTTCACGCGACAGCCATATGGTTCAGGCTTAGTCTAATCTAAACCTGTTTCCTGCCACTCAAACTGGCTGAGAAACTAAGCAAGATGAAACTTTAGCAAGAGGGTCTTTTCCTCCACCAGCCTGGCACTCGAATGTGTCAACACCAGCTGCTTTCCCTTTTGGATTCTGTGGCGCTAGTCCTCCCTGGTGACCTGCCGACCTTTACCCTGTCCTGGCTCAAGCAATTCAGGATGGTCATGGTGCGGCCAAATTCATGATTCATTGTGCTTTGGATACCACCTATTCCATTGGGTGGGGTATTTGCACCAGTGTTTGCATTCGCTGCCTTGCAGGGCTGTGATCAACTGGGTTCCCTGGCAGCGTCCAGTCCTCCATGATGGATATGCCCTTTGACGGGACGAGACTGTTCGGGGACTAGTCTTATTCCGCTCTAGATCAATTTAAAGAGAGTAGAGTTCCTCTCACTCTCTGGGCCTCTCTGCCCCTCTTCACCAACCGCATCAGTTCCATCACTCCTTTCGTGGTTTTGGATGAAGCACCCCTAACCGCCAGCCTGCCAAACTCCTCCAGGGGACCAAGCAATTTCACAGTCGCAACCAAGTTGCCCACGGTCCATGCGGGCAAGGTCAATATGCCTTCCAGTCTAGCACCCCAAGGAGCCCCAATTGCCAAACCTCTTTGGCCTGCCTTTGACTGAGCACAGCCACTCTGTAGGAGGCAGAATCCAGTAAATTCTTTCCGGGTTGGGAGGCGATCACTTCGGCCAGGTGGGTCCTGCAGATAGTTTGCAGGGGGGGTATGCACTCCCATTCATTTCTTCCTTGCCCCACAGAGCACCATCCCCAAAAACTGACGGAGGACTATCTCTTCATTTTGCAGCAGAAAGTGCAAGCCTTATTGGCCATAGGACCTCTAGAGTGGGTGCCTGCATCAGAAGTAGGGTGTAGGTGTAGTTGTTAGTCCCGCTGCTTTCTAGTGCCCAAAAAGGACATGAGCCCTCTCAACGCTTTCCTCTGAAAGGAGAAATTCAGGATGCTCATCCTGGCACATGTCTCGTTTGCCATTGACCCTGGAGACTAGATGATGGTATTGAACCTGCCAGATGCCTATTTTCACATTCCTGCCCTGCCGGTCCATTGGCACGAGCTGCGGTTCGTAGTGGGACAGGAGCATTTACAGTTTTCTATACTTCCCTGTGGACTCTTCAGTTCCCCTTGGGTGTTCACAAACGTTATGGGGGTGGTGGCAGCTCATCCATGGAGATCTGGGGTACCAGTCTTCCCCTACCTTGACGACTGGCTATTAAAGGCAGGCTCTCCCCAGACAGTCACCGACCACCTCCAGACTATGGTGAACCTCCTGTGATCTTTGTTGGTTGACTGTCCATGTTTTGAAGTCACACCTGACTCCTCAGATGCTTCCCTTCATCGGAGCCATTCTGGATATGGTTTGGTTTTCTGCCTTTCCCCTGGGAAAGAGAGTCCAAGACATTCAGGCTATGATCTCGATCTTTCAGCCCTTGTCCAGGATTTCAGTGAGGTCGACTGTGAGGCTGCTGGGACTGATAGCCTTCTGCATCCTGCTGGTCAAGCACTCCAAGTGGTATAAGCTCTGAGGTCCCAGTGGGCCCAACATCAAGGGGACCTTTCTGACACTTTCAGATTTCGGAGGGTACTGGAAAACTCTCTGCAGCAGTGGTTGCTAAACTGTGATTAGGTCAGCAGCAGACCCCTCTCTCTTCCTGACCCAGAACTGACAGTGGTCACTGATGCATCCCTTCTGGGCTGGAGCGGCCCTCTGGGAGAGGTGAAGATCAGAGGCCACCAATCTCTGTGGAGTATCGGTTCCACATCAACCTTCTGGAGATGAGGGCCATCCACTTGGCGTTGAAGCTTTGCTGCTTTCCTTCAGGTTGGTACAGAGACACAGGGACAACATCACCACCATGTGGTACTGCAGCAAACAGGGCAGTGTGGGGTCGTGGACCCTGTGACAGTAGGCCTTGCACCACTTGAAATGGTTGGAACACTATGGCTTTTTCCTGGTGGTGAACTGCCTTGCAGGATCTTTAATTGCCCCGGCGAATGAGCTCAGCCGCGGCGCCTAGGGGATCACGAACAGCAGTTACATCTGGAGGTTCTGCAAGGTCTCTTCCGCTAATGGGGAGAACCCTTGGCTCAGTCCGTTCGCCATCTCTGACAATACAAAATGTCGGCAGCTCTGCATGTTGGATTTTCCAATGCTTCTGTCGCTCAGAGGTGCGTTCTGGCTCAAGTGGAACTCAGGACTCCTGAATGCCTTCTCCTGATATCACTCCTGCTCCAGGTTCTCAAGAAGCTCAGGGTAGACTGGCCCAAAGTCATAATAGTGGCCCGAAATTGAAGACGGAGAGTATTGGATCCAGAACTCCTGAGCTTGGGCATATGTCCTCTGATCAGGCTGCTCCTCCAGGAGGACCTGCTGCCACAGCAACAGAGCAGGGTTCTGGAACCGGGCCTTTGCAATCTCATTCTTGGAGATTGAGCAGCGGCAGCTGAATACCTTTGACCTTCCTCCGGGGGTGGTTGGTGCGTCTTGGCAGCCTTGTCAGCCAGGCGTCCCTCAGTGAAAACTGTATACACCTGTCGTTGGGTCAGATATATGGCTTGGTGCAGCAGATGCCACATTGACCCCTTCCGGGCTAAGTTATCTGATGTTCTATTGTTTGTTCTGTTTCTTACCCGGCAAGGACTTGCTTTGGGCACGGTTAAGGGTTATCTTTCAGCCCTTTTGGTCTTATAATTGCCAGATCAGCCCTCATTGTTTAAGTCATCAGTTGTGATGCAATTTCTGAATGGGCTTCAACAGATTTTTTCTCCTCCTCCCTTTGTCATGCCCCAATGGGACCTTAATCTGTTCCCGACTTATCTGATGTGCACTCCATTCGAGCCGCTTCACTGCTGTCGCTTACGGCTCCTTACCATTAACACTCCGTTTCCCATCTCCATCACCTTTTGATCGGCGAATGAGTGAGCCTCAAGCTCGTTGTCAATCTACCATACACTACCTTCTTCCCAGACAAACAGGTTCTGTGGACTCTTGCATCCTCCCTACCGAAAGTTGTGACTCTGTCCACGTCGTTCGCACCATCAACATACTGGGTGTTCTATGCTCTGCCTCACCCCTGTAAGGAAGAGAAGAGACTCTATTGCTTGAACCCCAAGAGAGCGCTGAGCTTCTACATAGATAGTACCTAAGACCACTGGGTGGATGATCAGCTCTTTGTGGAGTTCTCTGGAGTGAAAAAAGGCAAGGCGATGCAGAAGAGAGCCATCTCCCGTTCGGTTGTGCTCTACTTAAAGATCTGCTATGCATTGGTTAAAAAGCAGTCAACAGACGGTCTGCATACTCATTCTACCAGGGCGAAGCTGATACCACTGTGTTAGCACGCGGAGAGTCCCTGTCCCAGACATATGCCAGGCAGCTACGTAGACATCCCTCCATACGTTCACAAAGCTCTATTGTTTGGACAGTCAGATTTGCCGAAGGGGCATTTTGCAGGAATTTTTGGTGAGAGTCCAACCACAGACCCACCTCCAAATAGATACTTCTTTGGTATCAATTCAAAAGGGGAAGAATTTGCGGCTAGAAGCCTCTATCAGAAAAACAAGTTCATACTTAATGCTCTTTCTGGTAGAGACTCTTGTCTAGCCGCAGATTCCTCAGCATTGCTCTCATCTTCCCCATTCTGTGAATGGACTCTCCCATTAATGAGATCCAATTCAAAATGTGTTTTAACATGTGTATTTTATATGAATATTTATATTGTAAATATGTGTTTGATCTGTTTTGTTGATGGATTTTGTCTGATGTAACTAAGGAAATTAAATACTGCACAGTGCAATTAGGGTTCTCAGCTACAGGGTTGTAGTTGTATTTGCAATCCTCAGTGATGTGCTACTTCCCTCCCGTTCCCTCCACTAGCTGTCTGTTTTCTAGCTTCTCCATCCTGTTGTATAACACAGGACTAGGCATGGATTAGGCACAGCTGCAGGTCATTAAGAAGTACCTCAATGTTTAGATGATGCACACAGGAGTTCAGCTTCCTTTCACCTGGTAAAAGTCTTACGTTTGTACGGCAGAATTCTCCTGCTTCCTCAGTTTTTCATTCCATTCACAGTTTAGGTCTTGTGGTTAAGTGTGTTACTATAAAAGCAACTCTGGCGGTGCGGGACAGCAACGGTCCCGCTTCTCGGGTCATGGCACTCATACTCTGCTTTATCGCGTGGTGGTCTCGGTCAGAACTTGACCGCTGGGCAAGATTTGTACTGCAGACGCATGTGGCGGCTCACATCTTTGGCATTAGCAGCCTTCCAGGCTGGGTGCACAAGGGGCACGAGGGATTGGCACGTACAGTTTCCAGACCGGTCATAAGATGGAGGGTGTCTTCGACAGTTGTGACATCCAGGCTGAGCAGAGCTTCCATATCTGCTGCAATGAGGGATCTGCAGCACAGAGCAGGATGCCAGTGACTCAACGATTTTTGGCAATTAAAGTTTTGACACAGTTCACAGCAAGAAGTGCTTAGGGATATTAGGGTGTCCCTTTACACATGGGGCCACCCTGGCTTCTCTCTCTCGTTAGACACTCACTTTCTCTGGTTGCTCCTCGTGTCAGGAACATGCTTGGTTTCTCCTGCACAGTCTCTTCTCCTGCAGGTCTAGGCACACCTTTTCCCTCTCTCAGCAGATAGGCTGGTGTCTAGGCGGATCTTTTTCTCCTCCATCAGAAAGTGCAGGCTTCAATTAATGTCCCCTCATCTCTGGGAGACCGAGTGTAATGCATGCACCAGCCCTGGACACAGTAATCTTCGTGTAACCTGTGGCTCATCCCCTTCATTGATCATGAAGAATCCCTGTACTGGAAGAAAGTCCGATGGTTCAGGTCTTACTTTTATTCACATTTTCCTGGCAGGACACTGTCCTAAGGGTTTATGACCGCTTTGAGATAGTTACCTTTCACATGCTGCTCCTCAGACACAAACTATGTGCATGGTGATTGCTCTCCCAGCAGGTAGCAACAATGTTGGCTCCAACCAGCAGTATCCAAAACATGGGAACAATGATGTGTGAGATCTCTGCACCTGGCTGTCATCCGCCTTCCTGATGAAGTAATCAGGAACGAAAGGGCTGGCCTAGACCTCTACTCAAATGCAAGATTAGGAGATGCCAGGACTGAACAAAGCGTCTGAATACGAGTTTTAAATGCATTTGGGCATGCAGGAAAGAGGTATGTATGTCTGTTTACCGTGCGGGGAACATTTTTGAAACAATATATGGTAATATGCATATGTTGTTTCAGAATAGAACTCTATCATGGTGGGTTTGCTTATAGGGGGGAGGTGATCCTTCTACTAACGCCTATGAGTTTCTTATATAGACGGTTAGCTCCTCTTATTGAATAGTATTCTGCTAGCCTTCTATAGATGGTTGATTCAGAGTTGCTCATTCGTGACTTGAAAGCCACTTATTTGCTCCGTATGGTTTCTATGTCGAGTAGCTTCCTCTTAGCTTGAAAGGATCCAGGTGCTGCTGCTGTTGTGGGACGTCGAGCGCAAAAAAATTATGTTAACAGGCACAGGACCCAGTAGAGATGATGGAGGAAGCTGACATTAAAAAGCCAAATCATGACACTTTTGTGGAGAAATGAGGATGTCATGGATATCTTTCTTTATATGCCTCCAACTTATTTCTTGTTTCAGTGATGGACAGGTTTGTGGGTATGCGGGTTGGTAAGGTACTTAAGGACACATTGAGGCATTGGTTTACAGTCACAGGCGATACTTGAGGAAATAGACACACTGTAATATTATTTGCGCCCTAAATGCTGATAGCCATGATGTTGAGCCTTTAATCACCAAGACTAGAATTATACATAGGTCTTTTTTTATTTGACGGATGGGTGTTGGGGGTGTTAGTACAACTTGTAATTGAGAGCTGGATAGATCAGTACCACCACTACCTGCTCACTATTAAGATGGCCTATTTGATGCATCACAGCACTGAGATCTACTCCAAAATCATTCTTTAATCATTTATTAAGAGATGAGAAACGTACTGCTTCCAACTGTTGAAGAGTGATCAAGAGAGAAGAGAAAGGTTTTAAAATAAAAAAGACCTGTTTTCAGAATCTGTTATAATCTTCAGTTTGAAGATGTTTGTTAATGAAGGTTTGCTTCATTTTCTATTTCTGTACATACTACTTGTTCCGTAAAGACCGATATAATACATAGAGTAGATCATTTTACAATACTTCCGCATGCCATATTGGATCATTCATCTGTGCCTTTGGTTAAGTTTTGGAGAGGTGTCTGAGCCTTTTGTTGGCTTACTTCTAGGGATTTAAGTAGGCTGTTCCATGTTAAAGATTTCAGCAAACATACCTGTGACCTGAAGATTTGATCACGGTGAAAAGAAAAGGAGAGCTAGAAACTTGGTCTTTTACTCGAAAGAGGTCAGTGGAAAAGCTATTGTGAGATAAGTTCGCTATAAGCAAATAATGTGAGGAAGAACTAAAACATCTTCTCGTTTTGCATAAAACATGATGACAGTAATAAAAAAGTAAACTACTTTACTAGTGAGACAAATTAAATATCTGCCATAAGCTCATTACTTTACTATAATTAAAATTAATTATAAGAGTTTGGGTGGATCCTTTTTTAGGGTTGATCATTGATCTGGGACTACACAGATTTTTCAGGTGTTAAAGAAACCTGCCAACCCTAGACATTTTCTAAACACTTGACACCTGAAGGAGTCTTAGGTGCTGGGGTGTGCGAGGATGCCACCACTTTTTCTTATCCAGAATTTCCTGCACAGTTCAATTATTTATTATGAAAAATATTTCCACATATTTCTGTGATTTAAAGTTCCACAGTGTGTGGGGTACAACAAAATGTTGTATGTTACCCGAAGAGGCTAAACATGCACCTATTTGAAGTCAGTATAGTATACATGAGATCGTTATATTGTCATATAAAGACCTATTTTGGCCTATTTCTGCCCTGTGCAATATGCCCACCCACAAGTGGGGTACTCTTTTTATTTGGAAAAGTGGGGGGGCATTGGATGGTAGGACTTTTGTCATTTTCCTGAAGTTCTGCATCTTTTTGCCACAGAAAAGGATAGCAATAGATTTTTTTTTTAAACCCATACTTTGACAATTGCAGTTGATACTGGGCAGTACAATTTGGCGGGATTACTGAATGTCACAGAACCTTACATTCTCCTTTGAATCTAGTTTTCAAAAATGTCTGGAGTTGCTAGGCCATGGTTGCCGGATGACACTGGGCAAAAAATACTAGAAATACATCCCAGGTAATCTTTGCAGTTCAACATATACCATGGTATCTAGTAGGTGGATCCTTGCCCAACCCGTGGAAAACTCATACCTTGTAGTCCACACTCAGAAAACCTAAGGGAACCCAGCTTCGCATTATGCCTATGGGGTCGGGCGGGATATGTTTCTGTTTGAGGAACAGTGAAGGAAAGTAATATGCTTAAAAAAAATGCTGAAAGTTGAAAAATGTCTTGTTCAGTACACTGTACCGGTGTCAGCCAATCAAGGCAAGGGCATTCGGGCAACCAGCAATAGAAATTTTATGATGTATTGATGTTGAAAATATATGGGTGTGGTATGTTTCCATAAAGCCCAGGTATGATATATGTGACCAAAAGACTAGTAACCTTGCAGCTCTTTCCCATATTTCCAAAATGCACTACACCTTGAATGCATAGTAAACCCAAAGATATCTGGGACCCCCAGCTTTCACGACAAAAAAGAACAACGTTGGGTGTCCAGTCTTAACAGGGGTATGGTCCTACGTGAGGGAATCATGAAATAATGCTAAACAAATGGCAAAAGTCACATTTATTCTGATCTTCTGGCCAGCCATACAAGGTGGTGTAGTTCTGGCGCCCAGCAATACAAACCTTGTGATGTGTAGATGTTGTAGAATATATTGTTGTGGCCTTGTTCCATACAGCTTAAGGGTGATATCTGTGCCCAAAAGACCAGTATTTCACTTAGAACTGCTTCTGAAATTTCCAAAATGAACTACATGCAGTAGATCGCCAGTGGGCACCATTAACCCATAGAAAATCCATACATGTCTGGTATCTCCAGTCTCAGGAATCTTAGAGTAACAAAGTTGGAGTTCAAGTCTTTTCAGAGATATTTTGCTAGGTGAGGAAGGTTGAAGGGAATTATTATGTTGTGGCAAAAGATAATTGTTTAAAATCTGACAAATTTGTTCAGAGTGTTCTGCTGCTCAGTCAATATGGGTAAGGAAAGTCTGATTTGCACCAAAATAAGCCTTAGGTCGTACAGAATTCTATAATATATAGCTGTTGGGACACAAAAGTCCTCTGCATGGTAAAGATGTGTCCCCCTGCTCTGAGTGCGCAAGTGTACTGGGGAACACAAATCATACGTGTGCACTATGACATCGGCCAGTCTCACGGATTGCGGTCTTGTTGGACAGGGAGGGGTGCGCAAATCGCTCCCCTCATAGTGGTGGAAGACTACCGCCGTCACTAGAAGTTAAGCAGCACAAGCGCGGTAGTGGCAGCAACCGTGTAGTGATCAGTAGTAGTGAACAGGACATTTATACCTTATGTCACTGGAGTGAGGCCTATGGGCTCACTCACCTTTTTGAATGTTCTGCTGCTGTGTGCTTAACTCACCCTTGGCTTACATCAGGTAGATGTGGAGTGCTTCGTAGCGCAGGTGCAGTGACTCTACTCTGGTTGAATGTATGCCTGGGAAGGGTACAGTACAGGGAATATTTTGTACTATGTGTGAGAATAGTGCATGTGTTCAGTGTATGTATGCCAGTGAGGAATACATGACATGTAAGATGTAGTGCTGTGCAGTGCGTGCCGAATGAGAGCATGTGCTGAGTGTATGTGTACTTGTGTGAAGTACAATACACGAAGGGTGAAGTGCTGTGCAGCGCGCACATGATGAGTGTGTGCGCTGGCAGTGTATGTTTCTGTAAACAACACACCCTGGTGAAAGATAGAAAAGCTTCAGTGCTGGACAGTGCATGCAGACTGAGTGTTTGTACTGCTTGTGTACATGTAATGATACAATGCATGGAGGTAATAGTGATGGACAGTAAGCGTGCTTTGAATGTACACTAAGTAAGTTTACCTGCATTGGTATGTTAAATGGAAGACATTGGGTTCCTTTTTTGGAAGTCCAGGCCGGCCTGGTGAAGACATAAGAAGGAGATGAATCCCACCAGCGAGATTTGTGTTTTGCTGCATTGCTGTGAGCTGGGAGAGGCACACACTGGAGGGAAAAGGAAGAAACTCCCTTTACACTTCAACAGACTGCTCTTTGATTCAGTGATAGCCCACAAGGACGGGGCCTGGACACTTCTCAGGAAGAGAGATGGAGCTGATAAGGTAATCATATATAATATGGTTTGGAGTTTGGGATTAACCCTTTGATGCGCATATCACTGTGGCTGAAATCCTGGTATGAACTCTAGTTACACCCCTGAGTGGTGTTGTGAGATAATCAGCTTCAGAGTCTTGCCTGCTGTGACAGACCTCTTTCATAAGGGGTCAAGAAAGTGAGAAGTGTCCAAAAAAAAGGAGCAGAACCCCATAATAAAACTTTGAAGACTCAGACTCTAAATACGATTGGTGTCTGGATAAGGATTACAAGATGAGGAGGGGGTTGAGTACCCAATAATTTGTCATCTGCCCAGTAGGCATATGGGTTGTGTGAGAAGAGGAAGCTCTGCAACATTTATGCAGGTGCCAAGGAATAGGGACCAGGGTCCTCTAGTGTCTATGCTGGGTGAGGGGACGGCACCCAGGGAAATGGAGGCCTGCCAGCTTGCCAAGGCCAGTGTGCCCTGTGAGGAAGTGTAGAGCGTTGAAGAGAGCGAGGTCCCTTTGGGAGCTCTACCCTGAGGACTCCCTGTGCGAGGTGTGAGGATTCGGCTGTGCATAGATCGGGGCTTATCCCGTGTGCAGGACTGTTTTGGGTGACCCCCGTATGCCAGGTGAGGGCTGCCGTAGTCTGAGCCAATTGTCGAATGCTGTACAGAGGGCGCTGTGCCCACATGTCCTAGTTGCGGTGACGCTGTTTACCAGAGGGGGCTACAGTTGAAGAAGTTGTGTGGCCAGCATGCCTGGACTCGTGAATGCCGTAGTGGTGAGGAGGAGCTGTCGTGGTGTGGGAAGTTACACCTGAGGCGTCTACGTTGCGTTCGGAAGGTACTTTGGCAACCCCGTGTTCCAGGAGGGGCAGTCGGGACCAAAGCACCAAAGACTTGGTGCCAATTCTCGGGAACTGTAGTGACTGCGACCATTGGGTCTAGCGGCATTGAGAGATCTGCCCTGACTGACCCTGGAGGACCAGGATGATGCTGAGGAGGATGAGGCATTTCTGCAAAGCTGGAAGCTGCTCCGTTCGCTGAGAAGAGCCGGCTGTGCCACTCCAGAGAGTCTGCGCCTGCCTGATGCTTCCACGTGTACTGCAAGTAGCCCGACTTCTCCGAGCAGGATCTGATCTCGCAAGTGTCCGTGCTGAGGGCGCCCGCTGTAACGCCAAATACTTCTGTGCTGCAGGAGCGGGTAAGACTTGAACTGGGCCTGTGGGCCCTGCTGGATTCACTGCTGAAGGTGCTGCAGCACTTTTGACCAAAATCTTGAAGAGTCAAAGGAAACTCTTGGGTACGGCTGAATAGTGTGCATTTCTTGGATGCTCCTACCCATGAAAGGAGAATAACCCTGAACATTTTACATGAAGGAGGGTGGGACAGAGATTTGCCTGACAACTACTAGAGCCCTGACCTCAAGGGGGATTGTGTTGCATTTGAATGTTGCATTTTTTTTAGATGCATAGAGTTAGAAGTTGGACCTTGATTTATTGTTCGTATTGTTTACACTTTGAGTTACGAGTCGTGTTCACTGACATGCATCTACACCCCCCCGAGGGAGCCTTTACTGCCCGACCATAGCTGCCACTGAAAGTTAAGTGCAGAAGGGGTACTTGGTCTAGTTGAGCTTGTTCCATAGTAGGTCGGGCCTCGGGGACCTTAGGAGTAAAAGGCTTCAATCACCATGGTTGCGTCCGGTAGCCCCTGCGTGCCCTGTGGCTTCTGAAAGGGGTTCTGACAATAGCCTTTAGACTTTTCCACTAGTCCTGAGTTTGACATTTGTCATCAAACTAACTGGTGTTTAGCCATGAACGTATACTCCATTTATCACTTGTGCTCCAAAGATTATATCCTTGCCCTATTTTTACCCACTTTTATGTCTAGGTTAAAGTGATCATCATCTTCCTCACTTTTTGCAGTGTATGTCTTATTGTTCTACACAACTTTGAGGAATTCTGGGAATTTTACCTGTACCTTTGCCCCATTTCCTGTAACTCATCTAATCTTTTTCCAAGCTGCCATCACCTTTTCTCAGTTGCACGACTGAGGTCAGATCAAATCTGGCAAGAAAGTTCCTTATAAGAGAACGCATTAATTTTTAAGATTGTAGAGAGAATTTAATCCTTCACTTAGACAGAATGGAAATTCACCAAAATCCTGTCTTAGTTGGCTCCTGTTCGTATTGAGTCTGAAAGGAACCCTGTGGATCCTCTGAATCTCTTGAGCCAAATCCCCTTGATGTTTTTCGGTTTTACCTTTGAGGAATTGAGGTCGGTGAAAATGGTGGCGGCAGGTTTCTTACTGGCCTGTGGGGGGGACACTAGGCCTACCAAAAACGTAATCGCTCCATATCAGGAAGGCAAATGTGAGCAAAGGACAACCCTGCTCCTTAAAAATCCAATTTTATAGGAAAATAGCTGCTTCATCGAGACCTGCTAGGAAGGCAAAAACACTCTTGTAGCCAACAGAGTAACTAGTAAGGAAGGAGGGCAAAGATACATCAGACTTACATCTTCTTTACGATAATTCTTTAAGATTAATAGGCATCGCCAGTCTCCTACAGGCTGTGCTATTAAAATTTACAAGCCCCATACCTTAATGTTATTATGGACCCTGTGACAAAACAATAGAGCTGAGGTAGCCTGAGGGGCGAAGGTAGAAGAGAGTGGAGGCCTGTCACTCCGAGACCCACAGAGTTGGAACTTGCAAAGTGAAGGTCAAACGGTTAATAAGACCGTAATAAGAAGTAACAGGTTTGCAGAACTGTTTAACAAGTCCATAAAAATTCCACTCACCAGTAGGTTTGAAATACTGTTGCAAGTGGAAGTGGAGGGTTGTGATGCTCACTGGAGAATCCATAGAGCAATGCCCCCTGAGATGACATGGTAGAAGAGGGAACTTCTAGCAATCCTAAATTTTTGCAACAAAGCTCCCGGTAATATTTGGCAGGGATATGTGACGTATTGAGAAGCAACTCCAACGAGATAAAAACAGATTTCTAATTTCGGAATCCAGTCAGAAAGAAATTCGAGAATCATGCCAGGTACTGGGAAAACAGTTACGTGATCTGGCATTAAGAACGTCCGTGCTAGAAGAGAAAATAGCAAGTACCTAACTTGAGGTTGGAAAAAATTCTCAAGAATTGGCCACCCTTAGATCAAGAGAAAAAGCAACACAGGAGACCCTTGAGAAATTAGAGAACCAGGTGAGGAGGAACAATATTAAGATAACAAATGCCCCAGAAGTGGAGCGTTCCGACACAAAAATGTTTGTGTTACAAAGAATATAGGAAGGGCTCTTCAAGAGGAAGACTGAAGAACACACGTTTCATCTTGACACTTTTTTCTTTTTTTTTGTTACTTTTGAATATGCTGCACAGCATCAGCAGGAAATGCTTGTTGGTGATGCTGTGCAGTATTGCCAGAAAGAATTGGCAAAACCAATAGGTCATAAAGACGGAACCTATTGGCTTTGCCCCAATGCATAGCTTTGAATGGTACGGGTGCTTTCACAACCTAATGCCGATTCTCCGGCACCGAAGTGTGCAGACGTGCTGGCAGTGAAATGGTTAATACTATAAATCCTATTGGACCTCAGGTTACAAGCACCTGATTTTCGTGCAGGGATACCTAAAGCCTGGAATTCCTGACTCCTGCTGGTATTCTCACATCAAAACCCAACAAGTTTCCTAGCTGGAATAGAAAATTACAACACAGGCTTGGAGATACCAGGCCCTTTACTGTACATTTTTCTCCACAAGGAGAAAAACTCTGATATTTTCCGACTGTTCTAAACAGGCAGAAAGCGTCAGCGAGGCTGGTGAAAGGTGTGGGGGGTGCTTGGCGTGTGTAGGAGGTCAGGATCCGCAATGCTTGGCGGAGCATTGCCTGCTTTCCTGGAACTAGACTGTGCTACTGCCTGCTTCCCAAGCTGCTGCTGTGTCTGATAAGGTCCTGTGTCTCATGACCCAGTATTATTGGGTTTAGCGGTTACGAGCCTGAGAATTCCAGGCACACTCCCAAATTGTTGCTTAAGGGTGAAACACGGTCACTTGAAATAAGGACCATAGTGACAATTTGAATGCTATTCAGTTGGAAGGCACTGGATTTCTTGTAAATTGCACTGTTAACATGATATAAGCAAATGTGAATTGCATTGTGTATTTCAAAAATATGAGCATGAGAAGTGCAACAGACGACACCAATGCATGAATTCGGTTTCTCATTGGTCATGGTTAATTCAACAGGTACCCCAGGCTGGAAGAGTTTATGTACTGAAGAGGACAGGCAAAGGGACCAGAATTAATTTTTTTTCTTTTCATCCTAGCGGCGAAGCTTCTGCACACTCCATTAAGAATTCATGAGGCATAGTTTGTAACTTAGTATCAAGTTAAAAATTGCTTTTTACTAACACTCGGTTATGTGATATGAAAGACAAAGATGAGAACGTGGACACTTGGTGTAAGTCTACGGATATGGGTTGCCTTGTGTTGTGTCCATAAATATTTGAAATGCTGGCATGTTGTGGAAAAAAGTATGCTTGAAATTTTAGTTAAAGTGGTCATCCGGATACTGTCACAACGTCTCTCAAAATCCACTGATCACACCATCAAACAAAAGAATATTCTAGAATGCGTATTGTTGGTGGGTGTGAATGATGCAGAACTTGGTAAAGATAAATGTCCTTTTTTCTTCAATTGATCGTTACATTAAGACTTTTCACGCTTTTTTTCGCAGCTCTGTAGTTGCTGACCAGTTCCCTCGCTGCAGTTACTTAACATGGCAGCTAGAAATAAGAAATACACGGAGGAGGTATAGAGTTTGCAAAAACTATATATTGCAGTGTCTTGTACAAATAAGAGTCCCTTCTAAGCCTACTGTATTTTAGTCATTTCTTGATTAGCTTTGTAGGTGTATCAACTCTTACAGCTTTCCTCTGCGGAATCAAGTGTAAAGTTATCTCATTTCTGTACTTGTACTGGTAGACTAGTAGGAAAAGTGAGTGGGTTGCATCTGCTGGTGTCTGTGTGATCAACCTGCTGATTTAAAGATTTTTAGAATCAGAGAGGTTCAATGCAGACTTCATTCAAGTTTGATAAAACTAGACCCTGTCTGTTGGGTATTTCTAGCACAGCCAGCACATTTTCAAACGGGTTGATGCACCAGAGGGATTATTGTGTTTTAGATAGTCTCATAGTGTGTGTGTGTGTCTTGCATCACATCCACAGTTTTTGTGCAATTGCCTAATGTACTCTTATGAATCACTTTCCTTGTTGTCTTGTAGTTAGGATGAGGTGAAGAATTGTATTTGTTCAACTTTTTAAACAACTGTCTTGACCCTGATGCAAGAGCGCCACATTTGAGCTCAATAGAGTTTGTATATATCATAGATATATGTGTTACAGTGGAGTTGATTACGGTATGTATATCATTATAAAGCAAAGTTGGTAAAGATGCCACGTTATAGATGCATCAGTGAAGCAGTTCATGGTTGTCTGAACCAAGAAGTGTTTTGCAGATAATGGGGCAACCAGTAGGTGATTTGTAAATAAATGTTAATGATGGTTAGGAAGCGGCTCTGCATACATTTTTGGGATGGAACTGCAGATTTTTTAAGTGGTGCCCAAAAGGTGTCCTTCATGGTGGAACCTTTCTTGCACTTGGGAAGGTCGATGTGTAAGCATAGAGAGACATATCCTAGGTCTAGCTTCCAGTAGCTATGATCATTTTGTTTGCCAGATGGTTTGGTGTTTAGTGCCACTAGAAGCAGCCAGTTCGATGTTGCCAATATTGGTTTAATAAGATCGAATGTCCTTGTTCTGGAGATATTGAGTGGCAGAGTGAAGGATTTTTTTCTTTTAGTGATGAAGGTTAGGCCTTAAAAAAAAAAAAAGCCAGTGGAAAAAACTTTGCAGTATTCAATTGTTGATATGAGCATAGCTTGAGCAAGGCTATTTAGATTCAAATTAGGCAGAACATATCTGATGGTTTTAGGTGCAGCGTTTTGTTTGTGCAGGTGTTTAGTGTCATCTATTGGTGGAGTGTAGTTTTGTGACAGGCTCAGAGCAGAATCACTCAACCTTCATATTTTTCATCCTGGACTTTATTTCAGTTGGTTAACCTCAAAAAGCTGTTAGGGTAATGCATTTTCAGGTATAGCTGGGTTTTATGATTATATTGCTTGATGGAGGAGACACCATGTTCACTTATTGGTTTCAAACCGTTTGATATAAATGTTGAACAATAACGAAGCCAATATAGAACCTTGCAGCACACCTAACAGTGAGATGGTGATTTTTGATGTTTTATTTTTAGGTTTCGCCTACACAGCACTTGCGCTGTGTTTGTGAAATCTTTTGTGTTTAATATAAAGCTTAAAAGGGGCTTACATCCCGACTCCACGCTTTCCTTGCTTTTCATTGGATCCTGTGCTTGCCACTTACTTTTTCTCCATTTCTATTGGCTGTAGCATACTTTTCCTGCATTTACCAATGCTTGTTACTCGTGTGGTTCTCTTATCAGTTTCCCATCGGCGAACTTTTGTTTCCATCCGCTGTTGTAGAACTCTTTTTTTTTTTTTTTAAGGTTTTCCATGCACAGTGCTGGTTTACTTTCAGCCGAGTGCATGGCTCTGCTAATGTGTAGTCCTCTATCTGTTGGCTCGCTTCTATTTTTTGACTCGTTATTATTAGTAACTTTGCGCTCACACAGACAGCCTGACTTAAAAATGGCTGCATCTCAAGACGTTGCCTTTTGCCATTTTTGTTTGATTTTTTGACAACTTGGGCTTGTTTTCAGTTTATTTTGGTAGTAATTGGCTTGTTTTCATGGCAGGTTGCGTTCCTTACAGACATGAAAACACTACTTCCCTAAATAGGTGGATTGGTATCTTTCCTGACTCTTCCCTTCGTGAATTTGCCTATAGCTCTTTCAGAGGCTGCTGGAAGACCCTGGTGGTCTGATTTAGCTGTGTGTCATTATTGGTGGAGACCAGATCCACTAGTTTCTATCTCGCAGCTGCCTCTGTTCATCCGCTGTTGGCCAGAGCCACTCGCCTGTATCTGCATCATGAGCACGTCGCCACCTGCAGCCCCCCCTTTGCCCCGCCCTCCCTAGCACCCCGGCTCTACTCCCAGACTCAAGCCCAGTAGTACTGAGCTGCTGTTGTAGAACAGAACTTGGGTGATCTGGATTCGGACCGCGATGTACTCTCCAGTTCTTACAACTGACCTCGGGTGCTCATTGCTGCACGAGGTCTACGAGAGTGGTGACTATGATTTGCTGCTTCCCTCCGCACCCATCGCTGTAGAACACTCAGTTCGCATTTAGATTCTGCACCCAGTACAACACAATAATGCTTTATTGGCATTGTAACACATCCAAGCGATCTTCGAGTTAACTTGTTTACAGTTTTTTTATGCTTAATTTGAACGATATATAGTGAAAGGAAAGGCACATATTCTTTGTATATCCTACAAACCCAATGAAGGTATTCACCTCTGGCAACGTTAACCTGTGTTGCTATCCTTTTTCGTTGCCTTAAGTTGTCATTAGTTGGTAGGTAGCCAGCATTTTTGTACCTTCTTATGGTTTTACATATGAGGATGGCGATTTGTTCAGCACTCAGTTTTCATTTCAAAGTCCTGGAATTAGAACCTTTTCATGGTTTCATGTCATCATCTATAATGTCAACAATGAACAATCCCTTTCTGTCTATAGCTGCTGATCCATATTTCTACTATGTGGTCTCTTACACTGTGTTTGGTAACTTTTTCTGTTTTTTTACATTTGATTAGCGTTTTTTTCGTTCTTAGGTATTTTGCAAGGTTTAAATGATATGAAACATTTTGTCTTTGGTTGTGTCATTGTATGTATTTCCCAGCGTGTTGTGTGTACTTGTCTTCTTTACAGCAATGGTGCAGATACATTTTCTGAGTTGTCTCTTTTGTATTATTTAAAGCATCCTCCGTTGTGCAAGTGACCCCCAACCCCCTGTCTCTGTAACCGCTGGTCCAATTGTGGCGGGACTGGCCTTTTCTAATAGTATTCCTAGTTTTTGCATTAAGCTGCGCCCCCAGGACAGCACTTCCTGGCAATAGAGAATTACAACTTTTCATACCTTTTTAGGTTTCGCCTACACAGCGCTTGGGCTGTTTGTGAAATCTTTTGTGTTTAATATAAAACTTAAAAGGAGCTTACATCCCGTCTCCATGCTTTCCTTGCTCTTCATTGGTTCCTGTGCTTGCCACTTACTTTTCTTCCATTTCAATTGACTGTAGCATACTTTTCCTGCATTTACCAATGCTTGTTCCATTTATAAAGTATATGTGATGGTTTATTAAGTGTTTGTGGTAAACGATTGTTGAGGATTACATTTGACTAGAAGTATGCTCCTAGAGCCGTTGCTGTATTTGATTGTTACTTAAAGGGCCAGCAGTATAACTGTTTTAGGGAGAGGAAAATTATGATTTTTTTTTTAAAGAGGTGGGAAAACTTCTTCAGCCCGTCACTGCTTCTGGCCCATCACTGCTTCTGCACTGTCACAACTCCTGCTCATACCCGGTCATCGCTCCTGCCACATCAGTGCTTCTTGCCCTCCCTAGCTCATCGTGCCAGTATTTGTTTATTAAAAAAAATATGTACTGAAGCATATCGCACTTAAATATTTTTCAAGGAACTCTTTTTAAATCATTATTATTAAACATATAGTTGAAACGGATGCATTACCAATGCTTGTTACTTCTTATAATGAGTTTGTATTATAGGATTGGAATCTATTCAGGACAGTTTCTTGAAAACCCACATAATTGATTAGAAGGGTGAGGAGTTGGACATGATCAACTGTTTCAAATACTGAGGATTAGTAAAATAACTTTAGAATTCATGTATTTCCTTTGTGGAAGAGTTAAAGTGAATCGTCTTCCTCTTAATGAATTTTGTTTCGGTACTGTGCCCCACTGATTTGGCCCAGAGCTTCTTTCCTGCCCAAGGTAGTAATCACATTCCACCTACGTCAGTCCATTTACTTTTTTTCCTTTTACACACATCCATACCCCACCAATGAGGTGGAGAGGCAGTACAGGCTGAACCCAAAGAGGGCAGGCAACTTTTGCATTGACAGCCCTAAGGAATTCAGACAGGGTGAACATCTTTTCATTGGGAATACAAGCAGTAGAAAGGTGAAAGCTGTACAGAAGATAAACCTATCTAGAGGAATCATTCTGTGCGTCAAGATGCATCATGCTGTGTCATGCTGTGGTCCAAAAAGATCCTCCAAGGTAGGGGGCTCTGTCCACCAGGGGCAAGTCTCCATCTTGGCATTGGCACGGGGAGTTTCTGTAGCTGATATATGCAGAGCGGCAACATCGGCATCCCTTTATACTTTTGCATAGCACTACTGCTTGGACTCTGAAGTGCAAAGGGATGGCCATTTTGCTCATCCTTTTTTCCACGGTTCATTGGTATAACCATCCCTTGAAGCCCCTCTTCCAAGTAATGTACTGCCTGGGAATCTATTCAGAATGTGAGGAATCTGCAGGTTGATATATCCATCCTTCGGCATTGTTCCTCTATATGGTCACAGAACTCCTCGATGACTTACAATATCCTTCTAATGTACGGCATGGAGTACTTTTTCCTTATAATATATGGTCACACTGTCACCCTTCCTACAGACTGCTAAAATCGTTGGTGTGTTTCTCTTTCAAATAAAAAAAGTAGGATGTTTGCAAACACAAAGAAGAAACATAGATTTTTTAGAGCAAAACTAAACAAACCAAAAAGCAGTTCGATTTTTGTTGCAAAAGGGTATTAATATCATTTTAATACATGTCCGATTTAAAAAATCGCTGTCTTCTGAATGTGTAGGAACATGTAGATATTCTATATTTCCTATAATTAACTCAAACATGCAAAAGTAAACATTATTATAAATATTTTCTTTCTACCTATCACTCTTCATCTAAAAAAACAAAGCGGAGAAGAAAAGGCTATGTTTAGTTTTCCTTTCTTTAAACTGCAGCTTTATTATCCATGACCTTTTTTCTCCCTTGCTGCTGGCTCTGACAGCAGGCATGGTTACATCTAACTCACGAGACGTCAAAAGTTGCCTGTAATAAGGAAATTAGAGATGTGCTTTTTTGTAGGGATTGCAGGGTCCCATGTGTTATAAAATGATTTTATCCATCAATAATTCAGCCTCCCTAGTCACAGAACATAAACTGTGCATCCATGCCAAGCTGGTTAGCACAGGAAAGCAAACAAAGTTCTGACAATGGGAATAGCAGCCCACATATGAACCTAGAGAAGGATGGCAGCCAGATCAACATCTCCAGTGCCTCGAGACCCTCACAGTTGATGTGCCACGCTTTACAAATGTCTGATTGATTGACCTCCTCTTTCCAAACAGGAGGAACTCCAAACTGGGGGGTGGGGGAGAGAGCTCATTGTGTAAATTAAACATGGTGAACCTAGGGCTGGAAGTAACAATCATTATATACAACTTGCAGTTTATGACCGAAATCCAATTAAACCTTTACATACAGAACATGATGATGTGCAGCGTGCTAGCAAAAAAGTCACATTTCTGAGACATACCAATGATATAGAGGATCACATCCAAATATGTTAAATACCTTACCCTAAGGCTAAAGATCACACACAAGACGCTGCTCATAAAGTTAGAAGTAGGCCAACACCCATTTATATTAGTGTAGTGGAAGAGGCATCTCTTAACATGCATTAAGGAGTAAAACCTCATGGGTTAAGTGAATGCAGGACGCCAAAGTAGAATAGTGCCCTGCAAACAAAAGGTATACCTCAAGAGTGTCAGGGTCCTCCAAGTCTTAACGGTGGATCAGTAGTCTGCTCCACCAGAGCCTCAGCCCGCAGGTCCATTGTAGTCTTCACCTCCTCACTAAACACTGGCATGGCTCATCATTACTTGCTGCAGTCAGGGAGAGCACGGTCTTGTTAACACTTTGGTCTAGATACACCACCAGTAAAAGTCTTGAATACGCTTGATTAACTCAAACTTTCCTTGTATGAATTTATCTTTTACAGGCTTCCTCCCTTTTCAGCCTTAGCCCTTGCAACCAAATTAGTATCTGTGGCAGCAGCGATCTCACACTGCATTTTCAGAAGGCCCACGGTACCATGCGATTGTTTTGCAGCATAAATATGATGTGAGTACTTAAGCTGAGCCCACACTGCTCGTGCGCTTCTCAGCAAGAATTTCTAAGGGTTCTGTTTGAACTAGCAGTCTAGAACGTGCCTTTATGCAAATCTTACATATTCCAGTTTTCTGAAATCTGTGAGTGACCCGCAAGAGAGAGAATAACAAAGAAAACCGTGAGAACAAGACTTATTCTGAAGACTTCTGGTAACTTGCATTGCACAAGCTATTTAAGGACAAGAACTGTTTGAGGTAACATGCTATTTCAGGGCATGAAACCAAGAGAACCAGAACTGCAGTGCAGTGTGTACAAGAACATTCAAGTGCACCTTGGCTGTGAGTAGCATATCCAAGAACTGGTGATATCCAGTTACACAGTGCATCACTCTCACGCGAGACATAAGTTTGAATCGTATTTCCAAAAATTTAGGGTCAAGTTTTTGAATAAAAATTAACTTTATATAAGAGTTTTCCTCAAGCTACCTACTTCCTTAGCTTCCATTATAGAACAGGTGACACACAAAACGTCCAGTGAGGTGGACATCTATCACCAGTCTCAACGTCATGTCAGACAGCACAAGAGGTGCATGCATGTTATCCACACTGCAAAATACCACCTCACACTGCATAACTGGACCTGCATGCCCACCAATGGAACATAATAGACATGACCAGTGGAATTCCACAGCTTTTTTCTATTTGCTCTTACCGCAAGAGCACTGATCGATTGATTCCCATATTTTTGGTGCAACCAGTTTAAATGAAAGCGACACCAATGTAGATCTCTGTTTTTCTAAATACTTATGATGTGATTTACTAGTGGAAATTACGTTTTGCCCAATTAGTGTGATAAATAGCAAAATAAAAAAAATTGTTTAGTCGACATTTCTAAACTGCAGGCTTCTTTGTCCCTCATACTTTTGCTTGAACATCTGTTTTTGACAGGAAAGCCATATTTATTACTTGAGGTAGTCTCTTGTGCCCCAGGTGATTGTTTTAAAACAAACAGTTCTTTCTTCCCCCTCATCTTTCCGCATAATAGTGTTTACCTCATAGCTAGTGTTGGACTTGATGCTTTCTGCAGGGTCATCTCAAACTTTTTGTCTTTTTCCCTCCACTTTTTGCTGAATTTGTTTTTGCTGGCCTTAAACTCTGCACACTTTACCACTGCTAACCAGTGCAAAAGTGATTGTGCTATCTCCTTAAAACGTGCTAGAACTGGCTTATACCCAATTGGCATATTTAATTTACTTGTCCCTAGTAAAGTGACACTACCCGTGCCAAGGGCCTGTAAATTAAATGCTACTAGTGGGCCTGCAGCCCTGATTGTGCCACCCACGTATGTAGCACTTTAAACATTGCTCAGTCATGCCATTGCAGCCTGTGTGTGAACAATTTTAAACTGCCAATTTGACATGCCAAAATGAACCTTTTGCCTGGCCCAAACCTTCCTTTTTAATACATATAAGTAACCCAGGGTAGGCCCTGGACAGTCCAACAGGCAGGGTGCAATATATTTACAAAGTAGGACATGTACTTTTAAGTTTTACATGTCCTGATAGTAAAAAACTCTTAAATTCGATTTTTACTAAAGCAAGGCTTACCTCTGCCATATGATAACATTGGAATTACCTTATTACATTTTATAAATGTAATTTCCAAATGGGAATAGGTAACCACTTCATGTTTGGTGTCTCTGGAATGACAATGTAAAATTCTAATTTATGGAGAAGTCGAATTTTAAATTGCAATTCTGAAAATGACACCATTAGAAAGTTGGCATTTTCTTGAGTTAGCCATTTTGTGCCTGCTGATTGTCTCTGAGTTCCATGACTGGGTGTAGCTAACTGTTAGTCTTTGTGTATTTCTCCTGGACAGCCATGCACAATGGGGAGTTTAGTGGTGACTGGATGGGCCATCACTGCCAGGATGGGTGGGAGAAGCAGGGCCCAGCCCCAGTTACACTTGAATGGGCTGTGTCCTGTCTCCACACAAAGGGCTGCTTACCTCCTGTAGTTAGTCGGGAGCCAGGGCTAGGAAGCAGGGCATCTGTGCACTTCAAAGACATGCCTCTAGAAGCTTCTCCTCACTTCCAGGGCACAACTATGAATAAATACTGGACCTCAGACATCACAATTTCAGTACACTTCTGGACACATGGATACTCTGCCAGGAAGGGCTGCTGTGCTGCTGAAAGTACTGCCACTCTGCTAGAATGCTACTCTGAAGGAGCTACTGCCCTGCTGCCCTGCTGCCTTCTTGCATCGGGAGGAAGTACTGGACCTGCAATTTTATCTTGAACCCAGGGCTACCAGAGTGACTCCAAGGCCTAGTCTGCTGGCCTCCTGAGCTAAGCCTCAGGGACATAAAAGTCTCACCAACCAGCTCCTGGACCCAGCTGCTTTGAGTTCCTGACCCCCAAGTGGTGCCCCTCAGGGCCTGGACCGTTGGTGTGGCTCAGCAAGCTTAAATTAAGCTTTTGGGCTCCACGCATCCATGAACTGGCACATTCGCACCGAGAACCCACCTCTTGCACCGGAAATCTGTGCTTAGCGCCGCCAACCTGCCTCTTTGCGCTGCAGCATTGACCGCTTGTGGGGGACCACCAATGCGCAGCTCCAACCCGCCCCTCTGCAACATCCGGCCTGCTCATTGCGCCACGCCGACAGCCTCCCACAACGCTTTCCTTGCGGCTCTCTCCACTGGGAACGTGACTCTTGGCACAAAACTTGATAAGGTAAACTTCAGCAGGACTAAGTTGGGACTGTATCCGATTTGCGCTCCATCGCTGTCGAGATAAACTTTTGACTTTTCCCCGGTCCAGCGCAACCAGATAATCACGGTTGGTGGTTTGTGCTTCTAGGTGTTATTTTACACTTTATTTTTAAATAATTCATAACTCCGGTTCTACTAATTGTTTTTTTTGTCATTTTGGTGTTGTTTTATTTATGAAATTCAGCTCTATTTTTCTATCGTGGTGTGGGATCCTTTTTGTAAGTGGCCTCACTGCTATTTGAGCAGTGCAACATAGAAAAATAAAATGATAATAACAAGCAGTTATTATCATTTTATTTTTCTGCGAGGGATTGGAGCCAGGTTGGAGGGAGCGGGGCTGAGCACAGTGAGGAGTGGTTTTTGCACTTCCAAAGTGCGCATGATTGTTTGGCAGGCCCTCTTGGGCCAGCCAAAGAATCATGCACACTTAGCATGTTCTCCACAGGGCTGTGTTGCACAGCCCCGTGGAGAACAAGCCCAGGCTCCCAGGTACTGCCTGAGTGGCCAAACAGGCCGCTCAGACCAATCATGACGCTGCTCTTGCAGCATCGTGATTGGCTGGGAGAGGCTGGGAGCCTGGGTGCTTCCAGTGCTGCAGAGTGAGGACGGAGGAGAGGCGTCGGCGAAGAAGGTAAGTTTAAAAAAAACATTTATTATCCAATTCCCCACGCCCAACCACCCCCGTTCCGAAGCATCCTCCACTGCTTTTTGTGTAGTGTTTTCACTTTGTTACTGTTTATAGTGTTGCAAAAATACTTTACACATTGCCTCTAAGTTAAGCCTGACTGCTTTGTGCCAAGCTACTAGGGGATTGAGCACAGGTTAATTTGGGGTTTGCTTGTACCTTACCCTGACGAGAATTGTGGTTGCAGGTTGAACAGGGCTCACACCCTAGTCAACCAGTAACCCACTTTCTTACAGATAGGACCGCAGAAGAGGTCTTAACCACTAAATTCGCAAAAATATAGTTTAAAGGCGGGGTGATGTTAGCAGGGACGTAAACTGGGTAAGGCTAGAAGTGTCTGTATCTCCATCATTTTTATGAGCTCGCAGGTAACCCGCCAGAATCATTTCATATATTTTATTAGATGAAAAGCTGCTACTTCAGATTCTGTTTATTTTCTAGCTAGCTGAGCCCAATGAGCTCCTTTTCTAAATACTGTTGAATGCAAAAGCAGAGTCATAATACTGCAGAGCTGACTACATTGTTTCATATCTTGACCTTGGTCCTCAGCTCGCCTTTTTTCGATGACTGCCGTGGTTTACGCAAGGAATCAATGTCAACAAATGATTAAATACATATATTGCTTCTAATGATTAGTCTTAAAATTCTCATTTGTATTTATTATTATTTGTATTTTTATTTGGCTCTGCCATCTGTGACCTAAGCCTCTGTTTGGACGTGACAATGACGGCACTGATGCCTACTTCCCCAGTGGCGCCTTGCGGAAGCACGACTAGAGTCACACAGCACCATCTGATGCCAGTGACACATTTCTAAGAAAATGTTAACGGATCCATATTGGTACCTGCGACTTGACATACTCATCAGAAATGATGTTATGGAGGGTGACATGTTTTTGTCATCTCGTGCATAACATCGCCCATTTCCTTAACATCCTTTTCGTGCTTCTGTTGCCTGAAGGCACTAAACTGCTTTTCAAACAGTAGGTCTTTCTGATTTCTTGATGACATCATCTAAGCAAAGGGAAGTAATTAATATATCTTTCCTTAACACTTTGTTTATCTTTAATATATGTGTGTGGCATAGATTATTTTGCACATGTGTAATTTACAACAGTATGGGGCTGATTATGAGTATGGCGGTCCCAAGACCACAGTCTCCTCTACGGTCCGACTGCCCGATTACGAGCATGGCGGTCGGACCACCATAAGACCGCTGCCACCACCAGGATCATGGATCCTGCGGCGGTGGGGAAAGCAGCGGCCCATGGAGGCGGTGTTGAATCAGGCACCGTCGTGCTTATTACAACCTGCATTTTCACCGACATTTCATGGCGGGGACCCTGCCATGAAAAGGTTGGCGGAAAGGCAGGGAAGTGGCCCCAAACAGGGCGATTTTGCCTATTGAGGACTGTGCATGGGGGCAGATGTTGTGCCCCCTTCTGTTTGCTCTGTCGTGCGTGCACTGTGTGACATGCAAGTGGCGCTGCACTGCGGAGTTATGTCATTCAGGCTCTTTCTATGAGACAAAGCATGCTGGCGCCGTGGCATCACCGCCACAAAACCGCCAGCCCGGCAGTAAGATCGTAATGCGGTGGTCGGGATGCCTGCCGGCTTGGTGGCGATCGAACCACCAAACTCATAATCGGGGCTTATGCTTCGCTTTAACACAAACCACACTGACGTGTTACTAAAATCCACCGTCTTTTTGGTGCTTTGTTCTTTTCATGGCTGAATAAAGTAAGAAAAAGAGTTTGTGGTAGAGTTCCAGGTAAAGTTTAATAGGTAGGTGATATGTGAACCTTCAGTCAAAGGTGGTGTGCACAGCTTTTGATGAATATGGTATTTTTTCTCACATGCCTTAAGAAGAAGTCGGCTACAGTTTTAGATGAGGGTAAATGATGCCATACAAAGTTTCCAGGAAGAGATTTGGGCATATATCCAGACAAAAAGACCTGGAGTAGATGGTCCGGTTCATGTCCAGGGTATCATAGTTTAGCATTCAGTTTTCAAACAAGTTACAAGTAAGGTTGGTCCATTGTTTATGTTTAGCTTTGTAGATCTAGCAGCCTATTAAAAACGGTCTGTTAACTGTTCTCCCCGCTTCTCTTTTGTAGATTGTGTGGCTTTGTAGGTGTAGGTGTGGAAAAAGGCAATGTTTTTCATTCACTGCAGATGATCTAGCCACTCCCACAAACCTTGTTATTGTTCAGATAGGTATGCAAATTTCTCATGTAAAAAAATCTCCTTACTCCATAGTAATACCATATATGGGCAAATCGGTGAGCATCGTGCACTGTCCTGAGTCTGATGGCTGAATATGGAAGGGGAAGTTGATGCCACAGGCATTCACAATTAGCCTCAAAGCAGTCATTGGGAGATAAAACGGTCACTGTCTAATTAGGTCAGTGTTGCATTTTTAGCGCTGGCATGAATGGCATTTATTTGCCTTTTATTCTGTGGTGCCAGGATGTTTTTCAGACGCCCTTATTTCTTTAAACACCTTGGGAGGGTTTAAAAAGTCAATCGTGAGGTCAAATTCTCTTGGTTATTTCTGTTTAGAAGGGGAATTGATGCACACGAAGCACAATTAATTGGGCAAGTGGGGATTGGCAAGACCTGTAAATCTTCAAAAATAATTAAAATGAATAATGAAGTCGACTATCACCTAACAAAATAGGATAGGGACATTATTAGCATCTATTTAGGTATAGTTACATAATCACTTCTATATAATACTTACTTTCTAAAAACAGAACACAATGCAGTATTAAAGCCCATTAATAATGTCACAGTGCTCACATGTGAATCCCTGAACGATTTGTAATTAGCTTGTAATGAAAAACTTTGCATTTGAATCCCTATAACATAACTCGCAAGTAATTAAGATCCAATCTGTGTCCAAATGTGATTTTTTTAAAAATTTAAATAATTTGACTTTATCCGTTATGTCTCTGCATTAATTCCACACATTGGGATCATTTCCATCTCAGCCATCAGAATCTGCAGTTCATTGAATCGAGGTTTGCATTATAATTTGCATATGTTTCGTATTCTTTTATCCGTACACTGTTTATTGAGAAATGCAGTAGTATTTTGGTCTTTTGTGTCATCCATTATGCAGAAGGTATCTGAGTGCTTTTCAGTATTCGAGTTAAAGGTCCTTTATTTATAGTATTGTCTTGAGACCAATTTATTGGGATTGAGAAGCTGTTCAAGATAGCTTCTCTTCAGACAGAAAGTTTTCCAAAATTAGTTTTTGACTTTAAGGATCATTGAGTTTTTACATCTCTGAGCTTCCACCATCTAAAAATGTATAGTAGTTAAAAATGAAAGTTCTAACTATCAACTGCTCATATATGAAATATTTCTGGTTGCTATTTGTCTACAGAGAGCAAGATCTGTAACAATCAGAAAATGCTCGCCCAGAGGACATTGTGTTTGAGCGTTGTGACATGATTAGTGAATTTCAGTGCTGCATTGTGTTCTCTGTCCATACTTTTTATACACAAAATGTAAATGACTCGTCACCTTAGTGTTTTTTATTTCTACTTAGCTTTAGAAAGAGACACATGTCAAGGGATCCTTCACTTAGGACCTATCCTACTACCTTTTGAGATCGACCCGCTATGGTGTATGCTGTAAAATATGCCCTCAATAATTGGGACAAAGGGCACAGTTAAAGAAGGCAAAATGTTGCATAGCTTAAACGCACGATGAGGGCTTCACTCACTGCTATATCAGTAAAAGCTGTAACAGTTTTAGATCTAAATAAGTACACAGATTCCTAGTTGTTATTAACTGTTTTTTCAAGATTATTACCTTGCTCATTTATTCTTAGTATTAGAAGCTTGTTTACCTTGGAACATCATTGTATGAATATTGTAAAACATTGATCGAGCTTTTCGAACTCTTGCACACGAAGGCTGCTTCTGAATTGTGTGATGGCTAATTTCCAGTTGAGCAAATTGAACAACCTTGAGGAACTCAAGGTTTTAAATATTGAGAGTTCTGCCATCGTTCAAGCCCTAAAAACATTCAGTGCTTTGAAGATTCACTTGGCCGCACCTTGCTCAGCGAAAAAAATACCATTAAGCTGCTGTTGATTATGTAGCGTTGGTGTTGCTTGTTTAAATCGAAAAAAGACTCCCGGTCATACTATCATCTACAGTTTGCATTAGCTGAAAGCTTAAAACGGTCCATTGAAATGTTCTACGTCAAAGGCTTTTCTGTTGTTAGGTTGTGTTCCAATGAAGGCGTGCAGTCTTCAATGATGATCAGTTTTGAATGAACATAGCTACACTCTTTGGAATATCCAGTGGTAGCAACACTCTCTTATATTTTAAAAAATAGGTATTAGTATATGCAGCCATTTGTTCCGAAATATCCATTATTGTCTCAAGAAAGTATGCGATTACCAAAAATAAGCATATATATGCCCCACAACGACTATAAAATTAAACCCAATTAGCCTAATTGAAGAAAAACAATGCATTTGTCACGAACAAGCATATTATTATTCTCAGATAGATAACAATATTTTCGAATAAATCAGATTGAGCCCCACAGAAGAATGTTGGTGTCCCCAAATAATTATTGGGTTTTCCAAAAATAATCATGTTAGGGTCTCCTTATAAGCATTTGATTTTAACCACCTGGGATAACATTGTCACATATATAATAAATGCTGCTTGTGATTGTCAGATTGTCCTCAAATAAAACGAGATTGCTCAAAATATACATGAATTTTCTTCCTAAACAATGTTCCCAATTATTCTCGATCCATATTGCATTAAATGCAAAATAAGCCTATAAATGTGATTGTCCCCATGTAAATATCATATCATAAACAAGCATTTACAGTGCAATAGGTCTCGCAATGACATTATTTTGAGCTATTGGCATTGTAAATGTAATTGGTTTTTTTTTCCCTTCGTGAAGCATTAATCAAATGGTGTAATGCAAAATGGCAATAGCTCACTTTGTTGTAACTGCGAAATCCATTGCATTGCATTTGTACTAGTGTCAGTTTTGAACTGTGTTGGAGGCCTATTAAATGTTCTTCCCAGGTATGTACCGTTGCATGATGGTGTGTGGTGATCAGAGCTGGTCTTTTCTCAGATAGCGCCCTGGGCTAACCCAAACTTAGCTCCCTATCCTACTTGTCCTCTTTAATGGGCTGTGATTCAAACATTGTGAGGAGTAGAAAGAAGGTGAAGGGGCAAGTAGTTCGCATATATGAACCATGCGCTTTCCTTCAATACAGTGAAATATACGGACACTGTATTCTGCATCACAACCCCACTCCATGACAATTGTAATTAAAAAGTAGAAATAGCATTTTCTTTCGTCTCGCTTACTGAAACCCCACCTCTTCTCACGGAAGTGCAAATGATGCACCGTCAAGGATGCCGAAGAGAACACGTTCGACAGGGAAAAGATGGACACGGGACACAATGTAGGCATTCCTCAACGAACACAAGCAACACCATCACCACTGTGTCCTCCCTCTTTTTTCCAGGGGAAAAATTTATCAAAGTGCAAATGGGGCGCACATGCCTTTTTGGTGTAAGAGTTTTGTAGTTAGAAGCAAAGATATGTGGTGAAAAAACATACCCACCCCCCGTAATACCCCCTTTCTAAGAGCGCTGTGCTACGAAAAAGTGATGTTGGCTACAAGGGGATCACGTGTCACCTCTTCCCCCACCCTACCTAGTATCAAAGTGCAAACGTACAAAACACACACGAGGGAGGATACTGCGAGCTTAACTGACAAAAAAAAAGACGAGTGGGGATAAAAAGAAAGTTTTAAAATAGGAGCACTCTGCTTTCGCCTGGCGTAAGAAAACCAAAGTGGTACAAAAAGTATAAAAATATTAACATCTCTACGGGGAAAAGTACCGCAGCTACAGAGAGTCGGTGAAGGAGAGAGATCCACCCCTGCAGGTCAGTCAGGAGGGGGAGAGGCGAGAGAGACAGAGGAAACAGCCCAGGCTGGCTTACCTTGAGGGCGACGTGTTCATCCCGAGCTCACAGCCCTGAAGTTTGCTCCGTTGCTTGCATCAGGTTGGATGGCTCCCTGCTCCCTCGGCCGCCTCCCATCTGAAATGTTGTTCTGATGCTGTCGGGCAGAGGGGGGTCCTTGTTAAAAATAAACCCTCCCGGCAGCACTCCTCCTCCCGGAGCGGCAGCAGGAGGAGATGATCTGGCCGGATTCCTGAGCTCAGATGGTTTAATATAGATGAGCATTAGGGTCCTGCTGGAAGACCGAACAAGCTGTCGCCACGCCATTGCGCAAATGAAAAAAAAAAATCGGAAACTTAAAGCGCGTTGTGCGTGCCTGCTCATTGAAGAAAAAAAATAGGAAACTGAAAGCGCGTTGTGCGTGCCTGCTCATAGAAAAAAAAATCGGAAACTGAAAGCACAAGGAGGTGAAACACACTCTTTACCGTTGAGAGCTTTTAAGCTGTTCACAAGTGTTTTCCTGGAGTTCCCACGCTGAATATGCAGCGAGCACTCGCCAACCACCCTTCACTTCATGAGCCGCCTTGGGGACACTTGGCATCCCCCAATCTCATCATTTATTCAAACGTACTGGGCACAAGTAACTATTTAAGCGGGATAACACACAACCACAGGGTGGAGACTCAATATTGTGGGTTACTGGTTGAGTGTCGTTTTTCGGGGAGGTTAGCATCGAGCTGTGATAGACTAGGCTTTTGTTTCGAAGATGGCAATGGGCTCTAAAATACAAAGAGGCACTTGTTGGTGTGATGCAAGTCTGGGATGTCATCCGCTTATAATACGGACGGGACACTGGGCTGTCAGGTGCATGAATGCATTGAGGCACTTGGCTGTGACATACAAGGTGGCACTTCGCTGTACGATGGCAATGCTCGATGTGCTGTGCCAGTGATTGTGGATCTGTAGGGCGTGTGGTAGTGATGGCACTGTAGGGTGTGCGGGCAGTGGTGGTACTGAGTGCTGATTTGAAGGAAATGTATGGGAGGAAGGGGCACTGGACTGTGGGATGAATGATGTGTGAGTGGGAGCACAGGGTGAGCTAGGGTGGTGGAAGGATCTCTAGGATGGAGATACAGCGTCTCTGGGGTTGGCAGGTGGGATGGAGGCTCGGTACTCACAGAAGGCGAATCGTCCATGGCTGCAAAGGGGGTCGCGGACAGCACAAAGAAACAAAGGAGTTGCCCGCCCCAGCCAGGCTGAACATCAGCAATAACAACCGTGCCCTCAGCATGCAGGGTTGGACCTCCTCCCTGTACCAAGAAACCCGAGGAGGCGAGGCTAAGGCGCGGAGAGGAGCAGAAAGCGTGCGGAGAACGAAAACAAAACACACATCACTGCATAGACCGGTCGGAGATGGTCCACCAATGAGAGTGCTTATCTTCCAGTCGCTAACCAATAAGAGAGCCGACTGGCGCGTGCTCCAGGCGTGAAGGCAGCATGGTTGCAGGAAGCCCGGAGCGTGCAGTACACGTGACGCCTCCTAAAGATAAGAAATTCATTTGCGACCGCCGCAAAGCAGACGAGCCAGTCCGAATGGGCCGGACAAAAAGGCAAAAGGGCGGCAACCCCAAAAGCTGATTTCCAATGGCAGGCCACCGTTTAGCATAAACGGTGACGCCAGCCAATGGAAATGAGGGGCGGGGCTTCAAGCCCCCTTCTGAAAGTCCTTATCCACAATATATCTCGCCTGAGCGAGCAGCGCATGCGCGCTGCAACGCTAGGCAAGACCTAAAAAGGAACTTCGGGTGCTATGCCCTGCATACCTACTTAAAAACATGTACATTGCCCAACTTCTTTGGCGAGCCGGTACCCAACAAAACAAAAGCACAATTTGGATACTGACCACAACCTCAACTCACAAATGGGAGCCCTTTTCCAAACCTCATTTCACCAACTCAAACTTATAAAGAATGCTCTTCTGATCATTCCCACAACATAATCATTGGGCCCTTAGTTAACTCAAGGTTAGACTACCATAGTGTCTTATTCCACAGTCTACCTGCGTAGTAAAACAAAGGGCTTTAAAAGATTGAAAACGGAGCTGATAGTTTGATACTTGGCCGGAACAACACTACAGGTTGTGGCACACCTAAAAAACATGAACTGGCTCCTAGAATCATCTCCAAGTCAACAACAAATGCCTTGAAGGGGCAGCAGCCAAATGTTTACCATTAAAAGAATGTCTCCTAATAATCCCACAAACTAGATTCAAATACAGGAGCTTTCATTGATCTGTGTATGCTCTCTGCCTCTAACAAAGCAAACTCTGCTGCTGTTCAGGTGGAGTCATGGTTCAGCTGTTATAAACATGTGGCAAGCATCTTTCAGTATCCATTTTCCTCCACCTTGTTACCTTCCTAATTTGCCTCACCTTGTTCTTTATGAATCCCTCAAAAACTGCGATGTTTGGCTCTTGGAATGTGGAAACCTTTGACCCATCTGTTGCTTGGCCTAAGGAGATTGGATCCTCATCAACATAAGTAGGAAATTTGGTTGTGATTATGGGCTCTAAATTCTCACTCGGAACTCAAATCAACAATGTGAAACATATGCCTTCCGCAGGATAAGAACATTGTTAGATCTTCACCCACCTGGGCTACCCCATAAGGTTAAAGACTTCAGCTTCCTTCTTGTTGTACATATAGATTGTAAATTGGTTTCACATCAGGCTTACCAAGCGCCTAATCAACAAACTTTAGCAAATCCAGAATGCCGATCCTTGGTTTGTACCAAGCATTAATCGAGGAGACCACATCACCTCTGCAAATATACATGCAGTTGTCCCAAATAAAAATAACCTTAACTCAATATTTTCATGGCACATACAATAGGCGCCCCCCAATAAGCATGGGATACCTCCTAACGACTGATGTTGCCCCAAAAGCACTTGAAGCATGAAATATTTCCTAGCAGAGCGTGTATTTGCCCCACACCGAAAGGGGCAATCTAATCAAATATGCTTGAATACATCCCCTCTTTACAAGAACATTAGCAATCTCAGTTTTGATTTAGCATTGTTGGGCTCTTCAGTAAAGTGCAACTTGAGTCCTGTGGAATAGCTGTCAAATTTTGAGAATGGGAGCAGTCGAGGATGCCTTTCAGGATGGAATTACTGTGGTCTAGTAAGGACATGACCTCTATTATGGAATGCAAGTCAGAAATATCAACAAAATGGGTTAATCCTTTGAAAAAGTTCACTTAGGAACAGAGGTGATGTCTAAGTCTAGCCAGCATGGTTTTTGAAGTTCATTAATGGTTAAAATTATATAAAGGGATTTGAAATAGTTTATAAATTAAGGAGAAGTATCATTGGGAAACAAGAGGAAGCGAGGGATGAATGGCAGAGTGAGAGTAGAAGGAAAATAAGAATAATAATTCCATCTTAGATGCATTGAGTTTGAGGAGTTTTTGAAGACATACAGTTCTATACTATATCAAGGGAGCTCTCTATGTAGAAGATGTCCCTTGCAGTGGAAACCACTAGGGTGTCATCTGTATATTAAATGGAGAGTTAGTGGTAAGCAATATCCACTTACTTGTTTTCCCTGTTTCAATGAATATAAAATACATTTATGTAGTTCAATTTATTTCAATTTACAATATTTGTATGACTTTGTAGTCTTCTATATTCCGATCTAGGTATATATTTTCTGCTGGCTAAATAACAGTATTTCAAACATCAAATATTCTATCTTTATTTGCAGTTATTGAAAAGGTTTCAGTACTGTAGTGATATGCTGACACGTTTCACACCCTAACAGGATTAATGTTAGTTACTCAGATCGGAAGCAGTGACAGAGGATTTAAACAGAATGCCAGTGGATATATTTGTCCTAATCTGAAACCTTGGAAGATGTTTACATTTAAGCAGAAATTCCTTTTGCAAACTGTAGATACATGAGTGAGTGAAAGGTAACAAGTTAGATAATAGGATATGCATCGTTTTTCATCAAAATAGTGAATTTGAAACTATTTGTTTGCATCCTGGTCAAGGAAGTCAAGATTGCCTTAGCTTCAACGCTGACAAATTCAAATCTGTGTGCTATGCATGAAGGTATAATGATTGTGGCTATCCTTACCTATGTGTCAAAAGCATTGAATTGGTTTTAAAAAGAACCATGGAGAACAGTCTGGAACATATATGGCTCATGGATGCATGTATTCGCCGAGGAACTCAGTCAGCTTCTTATTAAAGTAATACTTGTGAATTAAGCTAAATAAACTGTCCTTCAATACATGCAGCTGCCCGAGTGCTTGGTAGCTGTATTTTTTAATTCAGTGCCATGAGAATATGACAATCCACCTTTTCACCACTGGTGAAAGTATAACACCCTCTGGTGACCCACAGCGGTAGGAACACACTGGAGCCTCTGGCCACTTTGTGTTTATCTGCTAGAAATATGGTGATCGATTGTTGACTTTTGAGTTATATTGGCAGCCTCATTTAGTTGTTTTGAATAATGGTGATGGCTCCATATTGTGGTGATAGAGACACTGTCCCTATCTATTTCTTTACCCTGTATGTAGTAGTATAAGTGTTTTTACTTTGCTAGACTGCATACTCTTAATTGTGCAATATTAAAGATTTTATCGACCTGAAGAAATATTTCAGCTTGACAGTGGTACACACTTTAGGCGCTTTACCAAGAAGCAGGATAGTGACTGAACAATAGAAGGTTAGTAAAATCACATTTCATTTACTCTATTAGCTCTAATCTCACCGGATATTGTTTAGGGCGATTGGGAACTGCTGCTTCTGTTATTTTGTAGCACCTGGCAGCTTTCGATAGCATAATTTCTTATGAGCTATGTCAAATTCGGATCCCAGGTTGTTTTTGGAAATCTGGGAGAAGTTTTAAAGCATTGGATGACCATTCTTTTGGATTAACTGGTCTCTCAATCAGTGCACCAGCAGATATTGGTATAGCCTTGGTTGTTATTAACAGTGCAAAACAGAATTAAAATCTATATTGTGCTCACCAGAAGAAATGGCTGCATGTGATTTCAGTATATGTAGAAACGAGCTCCCACTAGACCTATATTGCTTTAATGGCGGCTTTTTAAGCTCAAAGCTAGGGCATACTAAGGTACTACTTTCCACACTCCAACTTAGGATATTGTTGTTTCATATTTTATTATATTTTTTCTCTTTTTTTTTACATATTTATCAAAAATTTGAAAATTGACATTGACAACATTTCATTTCTTACAACAATCTATTTTTTCTCTTTTACATATTTATCAAAAATTTGAAAATTAACATTAGCAACATTTCATTTCTTACAGCAGTCTTGATCCAGTTTTACATCTGTATTTAGAATATAAAGACTGTTGCAATAAAATTTAAAGTGGAAGAGAAAAATCAATCCTCTGCACCCACACCTCATTCAAATGACCCACAACCATGTCACTAACATACTGAACACTACCATACCACGCCTCAGACCAACGCTACATGCACAGACAGTTGGAAAACGGGGTGAAAGGCATCCACCCTCGATTGCTGTGCTGATGTCTGGGGTGTCACACTCTCTCGGCCGACGTACGTTTCAATGAACAATATCAATGGTCTCCATCTTCATCAGGACCTTTTGTTTTACATAGATTTTTATATCGGGTAAAGTTTGGGGAATCTCTGAAATTTTGGAACGTGCTGCAACCAGAATTGTGCAAGCACAGGTGAGGCCTCCGAATGCACTATATCTTCTGTCGGGTCTCTAACTCCACGAGCCTGGAGCCTTGGCTTATCATAGAAGTACTGCTCAGTGTGTATGCTTATCGAGCTTCAGATGGTAGTTCTATTGGGCTCTCTGAGGGGCATTTGCTGCGTGTCTCATGTCCCTTCGTATTATCACTATAAAACCAGCTACTATTCGCTATGCGACCTATACTTCTCAAGTGTATTATGTCTTCACATCCTAGTGAAATAACCTACAGGCATTTTCTTTTGTGTCTTTCACCTGTGGCAGGATTTCTTCCGTTCACTTTCTAACGGATGCCCTGACACCAACTGCTTCCAATGCTCCTCCGCGATAGAATAGGCTTTGCTCCAAAAGAGTAGCTGATTTTATAGTGATAATACGAAGGGACATGAGACACGCAGCAAATGCCCCTCAGAGAGCCCAATAGAACTACCATCTGAAGCTCGATAAGCATACACACTGAGCAGTACTTCTATGATAAGCCAAGGCTCCAGGCTCGTGGAGTTAGAGACCCGACAGAAGATATAGTGCATTCGGAGGCCTCACCTGTGCTTGCACAATTCTGGTTGCAGCACGTTCCAAAAATTTCAGAGATTCCCCAAACTTTTACCCGATATAAAAAATCTATGTAAAACAAAAGGTCCTGATGAAGATGGAGACCATTGATATTGTTCATTGAAACGTACGTCGGCCAGAGAGTGTGACACCCCAGACATCAGCACAGCAATCGAGGGTGGATGCCTTTCACCCCGTTTTTCCAACTGTCTGTGCATGTAGCGTTGGTCTGGGGCGTAGTATGGTAGTGTTCAGTATGTTAGTGACATGGTTGTGGGTCATTTGAATGAGGTGTGAGTGCAGGGGATTGATTTTTTCTCTTCTATTTTAAATTTTATTGCAACAGTCTTTATATTCTAAATACAGATGTAAAACTGGATCAAGACTGCTGTAAGAAATGAAATGTTGCTAATGTTAATTTTCAAATTTTTGATAAATATGTAAAAAGAGAAAAAAATAGATTGTTGTAAGAAATGAAATGTTGTCAGTCAATTTTCAAATTTTTGATAAATATGTAAAAAAGAGAAAAAAATATAATAAAATATGAAACAACAATATCCTAAGTTGGAGTGTGGAAAGTAGTACCTTAGTATGCCCTAGCTTTGAGCTTAAAAAAGCCGCCATTAAAGCAATATAGGTCTAGTGGGAACTCGTTTCTACATATATAGTTCGTTTTTCCCCCCTTCTCCCAGACCTATTGAACAGGGGGCTGCCTTTCTCATATCCTGCATGTGATTTCAGCACAGTCTTTTCAGGCCTGCCGATTCATATCGGTCTCTTCAGAATGATGATTACAGCACGAAGAGCAGCGGATCCCACAGAGACCGCGGAAGCCAGGCCCAGCGAGCTGTCCAGTATGACACCCTTCTGTTAGCCGCAGCTTCTAAGCCTGTTTAGTGCACCCTCCATCCAACACAACCCACCTGCCCCAATGGTTTGCAATTACCTCTGACAAGTGGGTGCTTCAAGTTTTGTAGAATGGGTACGCTCTCCCATTGTGGCAACCTCTCCGCCTTTGCTACCATCCCAAGAATGGCTGACTGAGGACCGCCTCTCCCTTCTTCGGGAAGTGCAGGCTGTTTTGGCCAAAGGAGCCATTGAGAGGGGGTCTGCGCCAAAAGTAGGTCGTGGTTGCTATTTCTGCTACTTTCTGGTCCCGAAAAAGGATGAAGGACTTCGTCCTATCCTAGATCTGTGCCCTCCCAACACCTTTCTGCAGAAAGAGAAATTCAGAACGCACACCCTAGCTCAGGTCTTGTCTGACCTGCACCCTGGAGACTGGATGGTAACATTGTATCTTCAGGATGCTTATTTTCACAATCCCCGAGTGGCGAACCCACAGGCGTTATCTGTGGTTCACGGTGGGCCATGAGCATTTTCAGTTCGCTTCAACCTCATCAGTGTTCCTTGAGTGTTCACGAAAGTGATGGCGGTGGCTGCTGCTCATTTTTGGAGGTACGGGGGAGGCGTTTCCAGTCTTCCCCGAGTTCAATGACTGGCTGTTGAAGGTTGGCTCGCTTCAAGCAGTTGTCACACACCTCCAGACAATGGCAAACCTTTTGCACTCGGTTGGGTTCACTAGCAACATGCCGAAGTTGCACCTTACTCCTTCTCAGACACTCCCTTTCATCAGAGTAGTTCTGGATACAGGTCAGTTCCACACCTACCACCCGTAGCGGAGAGTCAAAGATATTTGGGCTATAAGGCTGTAATCCTATGAGCCTCATTGCTAGATTTCGGTGAGACTGACTCTAAGTCTGATGACCTCCTGCATCCCACTGGCCATCCTAGTGGCTCTGGATTGGGCTGGGAGAGGATGGTATCCCGAACTCCTGAGCATGAGCATTATTTCTCTAACCAGGCTGCCCATTCAGGAGGATCTACTGTCGCAACAGGAGGGCAGGGACCTGTGCTCGCTTCACCTTCATTCATGGAGATTGAGTGGCGGTAGTTGAGTTTTTTCAATCTTCCTCCCGAGGTCTGTGATGCCATCTTGACAGCCAGGCGTCCCGCCACTAAAATTTTATACTCCTGCCATTGGGATACGTTTGTGACCTGGTGCTCCTCTTGTTATGTGGACCCCCTTTCTGCATCACTGTCGGAGGTGTTGCTGTTTGTTTTATCTCTGGGCACTGTTAGGGTTACTTGCCAGCAATTTTGGATTTCATGCAGTTGCCGGACCAAACTTGTCCTTTCAAGTCACCTATTTTGACTCGGTTCCTGAAAGGTTTACAGCACGTTAACTCCTACTGCCTTTGTGATGCCCCAGTGGGACCCCAATCTTGCCCTCGCATTTCTGTTGTTTTCTCCCTTCGAGACAGTACACAGCTGTCCTCTGTGGCTCTTGACTCACAAAACAGTAATTTTAGTGCCCATTACATCGGCGAGGAGGGTCAGTGAACTTCAAGCTCTCTCTGTCCACCCTGCTTACACCAGCTTTTTCCATGACAAACTGGTCCTTTGGACACGTGTCTTCTTCCTGCTGAAGGTTGTCACCTCCTTTCATGTTGCCCAGAGTATCACTCTGCCTACCTTTTTAGCCTTGCCTCATCCTTCCAAGGAAGAGGAAAGACTCCATCAACTGGACCTGTAGAGAGCTCTTTTGTTATACATTGAGCACATCAAAGACCATCAGGTGAAGGATCAGCTCTTCATCAGGTTCACTGGAGTGAAAAAAGGCAAGGCTTTGCAGAAGTAGCCCATCTCTTGATGGATGTTACTCGGCATTAGCTACAAAGCAGCCTCCTGAGTGTTTGCGGGCCCATTCCATGGGGCCAAGGCCACTACTACTGCGTTGGCACGCGGGGTACCTGTCCTGGACATCTGCCAAGCTGCTACGTGGGTGTCCCTCCAGACATTAACGAAGCACTACTGCTTGGACCGTCAGATCCGTTGAGACAGGCATTTTGCCCAGTCGGTCCACCAGGACTTTCTGGTTTGAGCCAGTTCCCAGACCCACCTCCTGGGAGGTGTTGCTAGGTTATCTATTCTGAGGTGAGGAATCTGCGGTTAGGAGTGTCTATCAGAAGAACAAGGTACTTACCTTCTGTAATACTTTTCCTGGTAAAGACTATCTAATCACAGATTCCTCACCTACCCTCTTGTCCTTCCCCGTCTGCGAACAGGGCTCCTCACCCTAAAGCTCCTTTTAGAATCTGCACACTGGCTACGCATTGGTTTTTATGTGGCTCCGCATTTTCTGTGCGCAAATAGTCATGAAAAAAACTGATGCTGGGGTGGCGCTTTAATGGGCACCGCAACGTCAGTTTCGATGCGGATGACACCACGGCGGAGCCTATTGATGCTACTTACCCGGCACACTGAGGTACTGTTTAAGAATCTGGTGCCTGGGGATTATTCCAATGTGAGGAATCTGCAGTTCGATAGTCTCTACCAGAAAAAGCGTTACCAAAAGAAGTAACTTGTTCACCATAACATCAAACTTAATAAATAAAAATTGAAAATTATATTTTTGACTTAATGGAGTACATTAGAATGGGATGCTTGCAAGTTTTTTGGTAATGTTTAGTGCTCATCTTTTTCATATTTCTGCTTAATAATTTTCCTCCTAAAAAACAAAGGTAGGTAATATCATTAGGGAACTATTTTTTGGCCAGTCACTTTGCTTTATTGTTAATACCATCTAAAATGGCTTTTGTAGATTTTAAAGAAAAGTTAATTCTTGTACTCTAAGAATTCTTTCTGTTCTATGTTTTAGGAGGAAGAAATGTTTCGGCCAAATATGTTTTTTCTACTTTTGCTTCCTCCCATTATCTTTGAATCTGGATATTCACTACACAAGGTAAGTGTGTCCAAGATAATGTTAAAATGTATTTTGGTTTTGCTGGTCATATTTATTTAGGAGTTTGGTAAGTTTCAGCTAATAGGCTACCACCAGCCAATTGATCTCTTTGAGTTGAGAAGAGAGGATGAGTTCATAGAAATTAAATTAGTTTTGTTTTGGAAATGGGATTGATCACATATGTATGGATTATTTCTGAAAACGAGGCCCAGGATGACTTTGATTTCAATATAATTGTTTATGGATCTGAAAATTGGCATTTGTACAAGGGAAAGTTTGATCTATTTCATTTTCTCAAGGAAGAAAGTCGAGCGCTACTTACATTTTCTCTGGAGGTTTGTGTGTTCCACAGCGAGGGTGGAGCAGTAAAAGGCTTTACAAATTGAAATAGCTTTGTTTGTTTTTGGTTTGGTCTGTGTCTGTTCTTATGAAGGTGAATTTGACTTTGAAGATGTTTGTTTTGTATTTATTCCTTTCATGGTATATGTCAGTTAAGTTCTCCAGAAGGTGATTTGTTCTGTGGTTCTGAGGGTTTTTCTTTCTTTGTTGGGATCTTTTGAAAACTATTTGGCTGATTACATTTTCTCTTGATTTTTGTTTATTTTTTATTTTTGCAGCCTTTAGAGGCCACATTAGCCAAGATCCTGGACTTAGTCTTGGTGCGTTGATACATGATATCATTTACTTCTCGTGTAGAAGGGGTGATTTGAAACTCAGTCAATTGCTGGTGTTAGGTTTCTTAGTTCCCTGCTTGGGTCTTTTTGGCTGGTCCTGTGGCTAAGACTTCTGTTTACTTAGCTTAAATTTGGATCAAAGAGTTGTCCAACCATTAGGCAGACAACATATCTGGTTAACAGCTGATATAGTGTTCTGCTGCAGTTCTTTAAGGTTAAAATAACACATCCTGGGAAAGGAAGCACACTTTCAAATAGTGAGCATGTGACTGTAATGGGCACCTAGTGAATATTATGGATGTGGAGATGGTGTTTAATTTTTGATGCAGGTGTTTATATCTGCTAATATACCAAGCTTTACGCATCTAGGCAGCTACCCTGTTCTGGATTGTTTTCCCTAAACTTTCATGTTGCCAAGTGATGGAAATGATCTTGAATTACAGAAAATTTCATATTTCACATATGCTTGCCGACCGAGTTGGAATATAGCTGTTTGTGCCTGCCAAAGAGAATCCTCTAATTTTCAGACTTACTCCTGATCTTTTCTCTGCTACTTGTCTGTGAGCAGAAAGAAGACCCCACCCCCATAATGAGATGATGCCCACTGCTGATCGGATTTATTGCACAACTGCACTAAAAGTGGGGGGGGGGGGCGGGGGGCTGGTTGCATAGTAAACTGTATTTTTGTTCAGCTCCACTGAATAATGCGCCTTTCGAGGAAGGATTCTTAGGTTGCCTTTTACACAATTCTCATGTCTCTGTTTAATAGGAAGTCTTCATCCTATGAATTAGAGACATGTAACCTCCCACCCTCCAGCGCTGCCGTCCACTGATAAGTGTCAGGTGCCCATCTTTTAATGTTTTTTAAATCAATTCAAGATGGCCTACATTAGTTGTGCATGTGCGTTGGTCATTGTGTAATGTTTTATCTTAAGATGTATTACTAAGCATTGCAAAACAGTCACCGTGCATGGAAATTGCATGCATGGGCGCCTCCCTGTAATGGTTATTCATAAAGCAGAAAGAAAAATAAGAAAGCCACTGTGCTTATGTGCGTACACACAGTGGCCATTTTGCAATGTTGTTTGCCATAAACAATGGGGAAAACAAAAAGTATATGTTTTGACATACCCAGTACTTTTGTGCCCCAGTGACATAGGTGGGAACTATTGGTTTTGCCAAGCTTGTGTTTTTTTTTAAATTTTAGTTCAAATATTGAGGTATATAAAAGTAAAAAGCAAGGAATCATAACATGGCATCGCAATAATTTCATCAGGTCATTACAGTTAAGACTGGTTATAATTAGAATGTCCATTAGATGTGAGAGTGTTGGTCTGCCATATGGAATACTTTTGCTAGTTAAGTAGGGTTTTTAGTTACTGGCAGTGGAGAATCAGTGACCTGTGTAAGACAAGAGTCAAAATAATGAAAAAGAATGATGTATGAAGAGAAGTGGGAAGTATAGGGTGTACATGGAGAAAGAGTGGAAACTAGAAGCTTTGCCTATCCATCTGTAGGAAAAGGTAAGTCTGACTTGGATAAAACAATTGCAGACAAGCTGAGTTTGAATAGCTAGTTTTTTTATAGTATTAGATTTAAGCAGGCTTCCACTTTTATAAATTAAGAGCTAGCTTAGTCCAAAGCAGTGTTACGGAGTTAAAACCAAAGGCTTTAGTGAAAACGGTGTTGTCTTTGCTCCTTGTGAAGCAAACCCAGACCCACCATGTGTGGTAGAATACTTTTTTAGAGCTTTTTCATTCAATAAATAGACTTGATACCCATGTTTCACAGTACATCAAGGTGGGATAGCACCTGGGCTTTGCAGGTCGGTAGGGGATTAAGACTCCTAAATCCAATAGATACATTAATAAAGGTTAGGTGATGATTAGTTTGAAAATGTTATTGCTAGTCAGCTCAATATCTTTCTAAAAGACCCGTGTGAGTTTACAATTAAAGAATATATGTTCAATATCTCTGTTTGCTTCATTACAGTTCCAGCAGTTATCCTTACAGATCATACCCAATTTGAAAAGCATATTGGAAATCCATAAGCAGATGTGCATAAGTCAAAATTTACATTTGGATATGGTGGAGCAGTTTAGTTGATTTCCATATATTTGTCCATGCGTCCTGAGAACTTGGTAGTTCAGTTTTGCTCTCCCCTTGTTTCATTTTGTTTCTGTCATAATAATTGTGGGGTTAGTGTTCATAAATAGTTTATAGATTTTGCTTACCTTGTGTCCCTTTACTGATAGCTGGAGCAATATATTGAAAAGGACCATCATGCTTAATGCATTCACTTTTCTAGCTGCAAATTCTCACCTTTTGAATATTCCCTGGGTGCCAGACTTGATACGGAAACTTTTCAGCAGTAACTTGGCATGCCATCAGGTGGAGCTGTGCAGCTCTGCACCGACGCTGTTCAGCTCCGTAAATGCCGTGCGGAGCCTATATAGGTGCCACCACTATGCGCTGACGTCAGTTGGTTTTTTGAGCAGTCTGAACCCCCTAACACAGAGCCCCAGGAGAAAATTGGCTGTGACCCATGTGCAGATTCCTAGACTTGGGATCATCTTAGTGGATAAAGTACAATCACAGAACGGGGAGAATGGGAGGATCAATGAGGAATCTGTGGCTAGATAGTTTCTGCCAGAAAGAGCGTTACCCAAGGTAGGTAGCTTGTTCTTCCGATAGAAACTTCTAGCTGCCTTCTAGAGAAAATCTACTCGAGCAGCAGCAAAATTAACTTAAGTAGCTGCACCGCGTGGTGCTGTTCGCACTGATTTTTCAGCGTGGAACGCGCTCTTGGCGTTAAATCATAGTGCCAACAGATCGGCATGCCTATTTTCGCTCATTGGTGGAACTCCAAGGAATCTCATGGAGTTTTTATGTAACTCCGCGGAATTCAGGGGCATCAAATTATGCGAGTTCTGCCCACCCCCTACGTAAAACCCTGGTAAGTGCTGGCAGGTTCTGTCACTCCTCCACACTTGTATCTAGTGAGTATAGACCATAGGAGGGTTTGTGAGATGTCAAGCAGTTCTTATAACTCTGCATGGTGACTGGCTACAACCATGGCCCTAGTATTAAAGTTATTGAAGTGTCGATTCAGCTGTAGGTTAATTATCAATGGTACAGTACAGGCACAAACAACCTACATGCATGTTTGGTTTTCAAACTTCCAAACACAAAGGTGGGAAAGTGGTCCACAAACTTTGAAAGCATACCTATATGACGGCCTTTACATGAGCAGTTAGCTTAAAAAATATATAATTCAAATTATAGCTTCAGTTGGTAAGTAGTCTTTATGTTATCTAGAGAGAATAATTGTATACTGCACCATCAATCAGTCAATACTCGATCGATGTCTAAGTTTGGATATTGATCCACACCTTTTCTTTCAAAGCAGTAGCGATAATCAGTTTTGTATGTAGCTCTGACTGTCTTTCATTCATGTCCATATAAGAATTGTGCGTGTGTGATATTGGTGCTTACAATTATTGTCATAAGACATAGCAAAAACTACAATTGATGGATGGAATACTTGAATTAATCGTAGCCACTGGCAGTTGCTTGGGCCGCATCCCAATCCATCGTTTTTCGCCTACCATGCCACCTCAGTTTGGACCCAGCCGTATGCAAATCAGTCTTGACCCTGTTCCTCATGGGAACAGTCCAGCCCAACTGCCAGGCCAGGTCCTCCCTGAACTGCAACACTAGCAACCCAGGCCCCGTTTCACCTTTGTTATGGGCTCTTCAGCCAGGTATACCTTGGTTTCAGTGGCACAGTGAGCTTGGGACCCACGTCTGGGCATACCTGGCACACTTAGGACGTCAAATGCAAAAACAGCAAGGTGATGGATGTAATGCTTGAATTTATCTTAGCCACTGGTAATCACTTGTAGTACATCTTGTTTTTGCCCACCATGCCGCCTGGCAGCTCAGGCTGAATTGTTCCCAAGAGAAGGAGGGTGAAAACTGATTTGCATCTGGTTAGGTCCAAACTCAGGGTGCATGGTGGGCGAAAAGCTATGGATTGGATGTGGCCCGAGCGATTGCCAGTGGCTGAGATTATTTCAAGCATTCCATCCATCATCTTGTTTCTGTATAAAAAATAGCGTCATCATTTTTAATGGCTTTAATCCTTCACTGAAGGCACAACAGGAGTCAGTTGACTGCTTTACTAGAGACTGGAAACCGTCAAATGCTGTGGCTTGGTCTTTGTTTTTTTTTTACATTTTTGTTTTATTCCAAGCCTGCATTTTACACTGCAGCAAAGTAATCCTTTCTGTAATGACAGCTTTGGAAAATGAAAGACCAAAAGTCTGCAGCATAAAATTTCTAAACAAAGGGCAAAATTCGGCAAAGATATTTCAGCCGAACAAAGAATTAGCTTAGATTTATGGTAAAATGTGACCTCACTTTAGGAGTGAATTGAATATCTTAATTGTCTGAATATAGGACAGTTGTACTTTATCAGCTAGTTTTAGCAATTATATCAAGCGATACATACATTCACTTTTAAGCACAAAAAACACTGAACCACAAAAAGAAATGTGCATGCTAGTAAAATGTTTTTTTTTTTTTTTTTAGTTTTATATAGTGCAAACTCAACCCAAAGGTATCAGAGCGCTTTATATGAGCACCAGTTGCATTACAGATGGACATGTTCATTTTGTTAGCCACGGGTTTCAAAGATTTTTTTTTCTACAGTTAACTTTCTTTCATTTTGCCAACTTTTCTTTTCCCACTTTTTACTCATGTTTTCTTTTGTTTTTGATCGGGGGCGCTGTTCTCAGAAGATGAGGATTATGTTATTGTAAAGTGACATTGTTTTTTTCTTATGTGTAATTTCTGAAATGATGCTTTAACACATCGTGCTGTATACCTCAATCCACCCCACTCTGCCCCATTCCAATCCGCGCATATCAATCCCACTCCAGTCCACCCCAGACCAATCCAGTCCACCCCATTCTAATCCAAACCACTCACCCTGCTCCAATCCACTGCGATCCTCCCAACCCAACTCACTGCATTCATCCCAACCCACCCCACTCTGCCCCAGTCCACTTCGCCCCTCTCCAATCCAAAAATATCTGCCTCACTCCAATCCAACACAATTGTATGAAGTCCAATCTTCCGCACTCCAGTCTGCCCCGCTCTAATCCAAAACAATCTGCCCCACTCCAATTCAAAACAATCTGCCCCACTCCTATCCAAAACATTCCGCCCCACTACAATCCAAAACATTCCGCCCCCCTACAATCCAAAACATTCCGCCCCACTACAATCCAAAATAATCTGCCCCACTCCAATCTGCCCCACTCCAATCTGCCCCACTCCAATCTGCCCCACTCCAATCTGCCCCACTCCAATCTGCCCCACTCCAATCTGCCCCACTCTAATCTGTCCCACTCCCACCTGCCCCACTTAAATCCGCCCCACTCCAATCCTCCCCATTCCAATCCACCCCACTCCACCCCACCCCAATCCATCCCCTTCAGTTCAGTCCAATCCACCCCTCCACTTCAGTCTAATTCAATCCAATCCACTTTTCCCCGGTCTAATCCGCACCACCCCAAACCAATCTAATCCACCCCACTCAACCCCAATCCAATTCACCTCATCCCAACCCAGTCCACCTCACCTCACCCCCATTCAAGCCACCCCACTCCAACCTTATCCACCCCATCCAGTCCACCCACTCCAATTCAACCCACTCCACTCAGTCAAACCCACTCTACCCCAATCCAATCCACCCCTATCTTCTCCAGTCCGGTTCAGTCCACCCCACTACCTCAATCCACTCCAACCCACTCCACCCTATTCCACCCCACCCCACTACACACCACTGCACTCTACGCCAATCCACTCTACGACACTGCACTATATGGCACACTCTGCCACTGAAACACTGAACTGTACTCCTGGCCACTAATTTTTACCCATGCTGAACAGCAGCCACACTTGTGTACAACATGGCAAAACCACATTGCCAAAGCCAATAGCTCTTGTTTTAAGTTTCTACTTGGGTGCATTTCATTTTTCTTGAATTGACGAACTTAGAAATGTGCGATTCTAAAGCATAGATCTTACAAAGTTAAAATCTCCTAGATATTAAGCAAAACTTTGTCCTCGGGCTATTCCAAAATGTGCCAGTAAGTAGTTAATGTGTACTGAGACCTCTTTGGGATTTTTTTCTTTTTTAATTTGGGTTATTTTATTCATTATTGTTATAGAGATTTTATTGGGTTAGCCCCAGAGAGCAGTGTATCGCTTTACCCAGGTCATTGCTGATATGTGTGGGCTACAGGAGCATGGGTGGATGTTTTCCAAAGCGCTGAAGATGTATAATGCATAAGTAGGTGGTGAATTGCAACAGTGCAGACAGCAGTGTGCAGCTGGGGTGCACACCAGAAGTCAGTCCAGCAATACAAATGCGTTCATATTTAGTGTGGATAAAGGAGCAACCAGGATTGGTAGGCAAGATGGCGGTGATGTAAAATCTGTCATAAGTTCAAATTTGTGCTTGTGTCAGATATGTTAGTATGTTCCATAGCCTCAAAATGTGTTTTGCTTTTCTTTACAGGGTAACTTCTTTCAAAATATAGGTTCTATTACTCTCTTTGCAGTATTTGGAACTGCAATATCCGCTTCTGTTGTTGGAGGAGGAATCTTTTTTTTAGGACAGGTAAGATACATTAAAGCTTGATACTTGAAATCATACATTTAAATATGTTCACAAAATAAAGCTCTAAACATTTTGCATAATTATTAATGTGTCCCTTGACTTTTCTAAATGGTTCTGTGCCCCTTTGTGGGACAACCAGGTAAATATTGTTATCCAAGCTCCTTTCTTTTTGTGTCTGGTCTGACAGCGCAGCTGTTGTATTACCTTATATGATAACATAAAAAGACCTTTCAGAAGTCAACTGAGAGGCGTTTAAGCTCATGTTGGTTGTCTTGAGTACAGCATTTTAATTGGGCAGAGGTATGTGCTTCCACCGAAAACAAGTGATTTGATTGCACTTCTTGCCTTGAGTGAAAGTTTATGCTCAGTAAAGCATGGCTGAGTTTGTTACGATGGCAAACCAGTGGTCAAGGCTATAGGCTTGATGTGTTAATTAAGAAAGGCTACAATAAACGCAGTAGGCCTGATTTATTTATTGTGAAATGCATGTGTTAAAGACAAGATGCCTTTAATGGTGGATTGTTATTACTCTGTATTAAAGCCTGCAAAGAGAGATTTTCTTATACGTAATCTCACAGATTACCATAGGAGGCAAGGATTTTGGTGTTGGTCAAAAGGGTAACTACCTCATCAGACCATTGGAGGGGTAACCCTCTGGCGACTTGTCAGAAGGCTTTCCCCTTTGACAAATAGAAATAATATTTTTTTTCTGTGATAATCCTTGGTAGCCCTTCTTAGGAGACCATTGCCAACTGTAATTGTGCATATATATGTAATTTTATGACTGCATGCCTGATGGTATTCTTGTGGAAATACATAAACTAAAGTAGACCTGAGTTTTTATGGTGAAAAACCAATGATAAAGGATATAAGCCTGAAAAGGTATTACAAAGTCATTAGGCCTGACTTACTTTTTTGTGAAAAGTATGGCTAGACAAGTGGCTTTTAAGGTTAGGTTGTTATTACACCGTGCTTAAGCCTGTACACAGGTATTTTGTTACATAGAATCTCAAATAACCATGTAGTAGACTAGGGATTTGGTGTTAATGACCCACTTTAACAAACCGTTAAGATAGGTTTGCACTATACTATATCCTTAGAGCCCACCTTAGCGGGCTCTACGGGCCATTAAAGGCCCGCTCCAGCATTATTGGCCCGAGCCAAAGGTGAGGGCCTTTAACAAGAGAGCAGGCCTTTAATGGCCGGTAGAGCCTGCTACAGAGGGCTCTAAGGCTATTGGAACATTCCGCCCCTAGAGGGCAGAATGTGCTAATTTGCCAAACAAAGGCCTCACGAAGCCCGAGGGGTTTGAAATCTCTTCTGGCTCCTGATGCCTTTGTTAAACATTGGAATGTTGATGCTCCGGGCTTCTACCGGCCATTAGAAGCCCGGAGCACTCTATTGTTTTCAATGGAGCTCCCAACATTCCAATGTTCTAATACTTATTAAGCCCTCATAGCGATTTTATGTAGTTTTGACAGCTGTAATTATGAAGATATTTGTAATTTTATTGCAGTATGCATGATTTTTGACTCATGTGAAAGCTTATCTTTAATACAGTGGTTCTGAGTTGGTTATGATGACAAGCCCTTGATAAAGGCTGTAGGTTTGATTGGGAAAAGTTATTTCAAATACAATGACTATAATACATGAGATTCTGTAATTCCTTTATAAGCTTCCAGCTTTAATTTCTTTATAATCTGTAACTTGTGAAGCACCCTGTCCCCAATGATAAAGAAAAGACGTTAGAACCCAACTATAATAAGGTATTACAGTCGAGTTGTGACATCACAGTGCCTGCTGCCAGAGCCAGCAGCCAAGGTGAAATGCAGGTCAGGTCACAGATCAGCCGTTTAAAGCAACAAAAATGAAACATTGCTTTTCTTTCTTTTTTTTTTGCTCTAGTTTTCTAGTTTACAGTGATGAGCAGAAATAAAACGTTTATTTTTTACACTCCTTCGATATTTAACGAAAAGTTAGAATCTTTCTGCATGCTTCTACATATTACCAACTACTGCAGCTTTTTGTTTTAATACTTACTTGTATTGTACTGTTTCTCTTTTTGAAACAAATGCAGGTTTTTGATGTGTTTAATTTTGCCGTAGATGTTCGATTTTTATTCTTCCTGTTTGCAAACATTCTCTTTCTTTCATATGAAAGAACTATGGACCAAGGTTTTAGGTGGTTTGTGGGAAAGGTGATGGTGTGACCACGTATAATATGGGATAAATTTACACCCTGCCATACATGATAAGGATATTGCAAGTCACCTCGGAGGTCCATAACCTTATAAAGGAACTCATATCTTCGACCTCGTTCCTCTGTATGGTTATGGAACTCCTCAGTGACACTTGCAATATCCGTATAATTTACAGCATGGGGTACTTCCATATATTATGAAAAGTTATGACAAAGACAGTAGGCCCAATGTATTCATTATAAAACATATGTTAATGCCAATCGGCTTTTATGGGTGAATGAAAAATTTCCTAGCTATCATAACGGAAAGTTTCAATTCTATTAAGGACTCTGAGGCGAGGATTATGCTTTATCTTTCTCCCCTTTATTGAACAGCAGCCCTTTTTATTCATCAAACAAAACTGCATTTCCCATGAAACACTGGGAATTATAAAAACAAATGATGTTCAACAGTCCCTAAATCCAGCAGGTGTCCAATCGGAGGCTAGTATCCCCAACATAGTCAATTGCTTTTGTCACCAACTCCACTTTCGTCGCGCGAGTCACGCCACAGCTCTGTTTCTAGGAGTCCAACTTTCCATTCTCTGCTCCTGAGAACGAGAGAGACAATATTAGTCGACTAAACCCTTAATAGATCTAGAAGACTATCAGGATGTCAAGTGTTATTTGCAGATGCAACAATACACATGGTGACCTCAGACATCTACCTTGAGACATTGCACTACGCACAAGGGGAGTCTGGTTAAGCCGGGTAATCAATAACCTTAGTATTAGACTTTGTATGCCTGGTCAGTGTGAAAGAGACTCCTGAGGGAGAGAAGGATCTTCCCGTAATGTTGAGGGCTCGAATGCCCGAAACCCTTCTGCATGACACCAGGCAGAGCAACATTGTCAGTTTCGCTGATAACTCCTACCTTGAAAGGACTCGGTTAGGTTGGTAGGAGAGAAAAAGGTTTAAAACTCTGTAACATCCCAAAGAGCCAAATAACGTGGCTCAGGAGGCAAGGAGATTCTGATCTCATGGAGAAGCCGACACACAAACAGGTGTTCCCCCACGGGGTACCCCTCTAACGGGACATGACTCTCCGAGATGACTGAGCAGAAGGTATTAATTGACAGGTATTCCTGGATTTTCCTCGCCAGAGCAGCCAAAAAATTCAAAATGTGCACTATCACATCACCCACAGGATCACAATCCAGTCGCACACACCGATACCATCTATTGCAAGCTGATCTATATTGTTTGATGGTGCAGTCAGACCATGCCTTGGATAGAAGGTTCTCAGCCTGTGCTGAAAGGCCTGGAATCGACCATTGTCCCCTGCAGTCTCCACGCCATGAGACGGAGTGATCCTGCCAAGACCATCTGATGAGGATTCCGATCTGGACTGAGGAGGAGAGTCGGAAACAGGGGGAGAGGGATTGGAAAATCCCAAGAAAGTTCCAGAAGAACCAGAAACCAAACTTGAGCTTTCCAGCTCGGGGTGATCAAAACAACCTCTGCCCTTTGACACCTGATCTGGGCTTAAGCTCTGGTGATCATAGCGAAAGGGGGAAAGGCGCAGCCCTTCTCTAGCTGCCAATCCTGTAGAAAGGCATCCATGGCAGTCGCCAGGGAATCCGGCCTCCAACTGAGGAACCTGGGTAGTTGGTGATCCAACCTGGAGGTAAATAGGCCCACAGAAAACTGACCCCAGCGATCTCAGCGATTGGCAAAAACCTCCGGATGGAGTTTCCAAAGACTGGATGGAGTCCCTGAAATGCCAGTATTGCCAGTTCGATACCGTGTTCTCCTGTCCTCGAAAATACCCACCTGCGACCGATATCTTATGGTCCAGGCAGAACTGCCAAAAGCTGGTCACTTGTTGTGAGAGGACCTTGGACCGGGTGCTCCCTAGGTGGTTTATGTACCTGACGGCTGAGATGTTGTCCATCTTTAAAAGCACACAGGACTGTACTTTATCTTGTGTCCAACTCCAGACCGCGAAGAAGCCTGCCAGGAGTTCCAGGCAATTGATATGTAGTTCTTGTTCCTGAGGGAACCACGACCCTCCTGTGTAAAAATCTCCACACCACACGCCCCAGTCTGATCTGCTGTCATTGGACTCTATGCTGAGATCCAGTGTGGAGCCGAAAATCGCTCTGCCATTTACGCTTCCATATGTGAAAGTCACCAGCGGATCTCCTCGCATGCATCCTCTGAAAGGATTACCGACTTGGAATATGAGAGTCCATTCCGCAGGTGCATCGCCTTCAGGGGTTGAAAATCGCGGAAGGGTTCCCGGAAAGATTGCCTGGATGGAGGAGGAGAGAAGGCCCACCAGGCGTGCAATCTGCCTCAAGGACAGTCTGTGTCTGGTCAACGTGTGCCGCAACTCGTGCCTGATTTTCGCCACCTTCCTCGAGGGAAGACTCTATGTAGCCTCTGTGGAATCTATAACAAACCCAGAGAAAACTGCTTTTTGCGCCGGAATCAAGAGGGACTTCCTCTCGTTTATAACAAAGCCGAGGCTTTCCAAAATTGTGACTGCCCCTTGTAGCTGGGACGACAACTGGTGGGGATCTTGTCCCAAGAGGAGCACGTAGTTTAGATATACAGTTAGGCGAGTCCCTTGGGCCCCGAGATGCTCCACCACCAGTCTGAGGACCTTCGTGAAACACCACAGGGCCAACGAGAGGCCGAAAGGAAGGGTTGTGAATTGAAACACCTGATGTTGCCATATGAACTGGAAGAACTGCCTGTGCGGTGCAAAAACCGGGATAGATAGGCATCCTTCAGGGCCGGGGCGTAACACATCCCGAAGGAGGTGGATCCCCTCCATTTTGAAATGGCGATAGACTAGCCACTTGTTGAATTAGTGTAAGTTGATAACTGCCTTCTGCCTCCCATCTAGCTTGTCGACCAGAGAAAGGTTGCTGATGAAGTTCTGTGGATGAGGGGTAGCTGGGCAAATAGCTACTTTTTCGAGCAGTGAAGAGATCTCTGCATCCACCAAATCTGCCTCTTGGCACGAAAACTGCAGAGGCCTGGGTCATGTACCCTGATGAGGGGAACCGCAAAACTATATGTGAAACCCCTGAATTGTTTGCAAGACCCATGCATCGCTTGTAATGGATTTCCAATCTTGTAAAAAAGACCCCGGGCGACCTCCTACTCGCACTAGAGACGAAGGTAGAACACTCACCGGCATTGGAGGCAGCATTGAAGCCTTTGTATCCTCAGCCTCTGAAGCACCATCCACGGGTAAAAGTTGCTAAAGTGGGCTTGGTCTTGATACTGCCTATGCCTAGAGCCTTGCCCTCTAGGAGCATTTTGGCAGTAGGACCCTCCGGCCGATCAGCCCCTGCCTAGGTCGGCCCCATGAAAAACACCTGAGGGAAAGACCCTCTTGATGGAGGATTGGGTCTTGTTAAGGGAAGTGAAGGTACTGACAAATTTCCCCTGCTCCTTAATAAATGGTTCACCAAAAAGGCCTCCCTGAGCCACTGCCCCTGCCTCTGAGTCTGCTAGGTCCCCTACCTTAGATCCACTTTGACAAGAAAAGAGTGCCTGTGCTCTCTGGATAGAACACAATTGACATTGCCCATGACGGCCAACGCCTGGTGTGCCCACCCAGAAAGGGCCTGCGGGGATATACGGTCCCCCAAAACCTTAGCATCTTCTGCCATGTCCAGGATCCTGGTGATCGGGCCTAGGGCGTCCAGGAGTTTATGCTGGCAAGCCCGCCAGGACCTGTCAATGCCCTTCTTGGGGTCTTTAATAAACTTTGCCAAAAAAGTGGCCATTATAGGGTCTAGCTCAGGTGTTAGGGCTACTTTGCCCTCCAAAGATTGCATAGGGCATTCTGCTTTAAGGCAATTGCGGGCGTTTTACCCCAGCGGGGTTCTGATTCGCCTTGCCACATAATTTGCCACCTTAGAAGAGGGTGTCCATTCGGCGGAACGGGGGTCTAGGAGTTCTTTGGGATCTGACATGTCTGGCCCTTCATCTTTAGGGTGGGGCTCTGTGGCTGGGGGTGCAGGAGAAGGGCACCACAGGTGTGACGGGCCTGGTTTCTTGTCGGTGTCCCTGTGGGCATCATCGTCTGGGGGCAGGGAAGATGTTGGGTCTACTAACCCTCGTGCGGACTCCTCAGGCGCGGGGGGGCGGTGGGGCCTTGTTCAGGATTGCTTCTCTGAGGCGTGCAAAGGCGTTGTGATCCACTCCTTCCTCCCGAGGGCGTTTGGCCAGTAGGGGATCCACATCACTGGGTTGGGCTGGAAGGGGTGGGTAGGGGCTTCAGCGCCTTGAGCCAATTTTGCACATTCGCACACAATCTGCTGTGACAAGCGCTGTTGCATGGGAGCCATGTCTTCTTCCACAGCACAGTAACTGGATGCGTCTACAGCATCATAAAATTCATTGTCCCATGGGAGAGCAGCTAAAGGATCTCTTCATAAAGAGCATCACCCTCTTTATCCATGGTCAGTGTTTACTAATGGGGCATAACAAAGAGGGGCAGTGGTATCAGAGTTTCCGCTAGTTTTTTTTTAAAGAAGCACAGTGCTATCTGGAGCTCTGAGTCTGGGTTCAGCGCAGAGTGCTAATCTATATGGCAGCTAGTAGTGGGATAGCCGCTTAGTGGAAGCCCAAGCGCGGCACTATATACAGTGCCTACCAATGTGGGTTAAGCGCGAAGTGCTAGCAAATTGGGGTGCTTGAGTTCAGTGAGTCAATAGTGAGCAGAGGCTTACCTTTATAGGAGGTCCAAGCCCTGGGGACACCACCTCCGTGGCCCTCACTGCAATTATGGGATTTGGAAGCCACCAATCCCCACAGGCTTCACAGCCTGTCAGCAATGCAGACCACAGTGGGGCATCCAATAGAGGCAGTCAGTACAGACCCTTCTGGGCGTCAGTTACCAACTCACTCAGGCTTGCAAGCCTGTCCAGACCCCACATATGGGCGTCACTCTCCAGGGGCAGGTAGAGTCTGAGACAAACGGTGTGGGATTCTGGACCCTCAGTGACAGGAATTCCAAAATCGCATGCAGTTGGCCATAGATAAACAGTGCTCCCAGTCAGGGGAGTTCCCCACCGCATTCTACTAATGTTAGGAATATATACTATGGTCACGTAGGAGTGCAAAGTGTTCCCGCAACACTGGAAAAAACATGCACACTTGTACAAAATTATGCAAGCAGCACATATAATGCAGAGAGAGAAGATGAGAAATCCTTATCAGGGCTGCGAGCAACAAAGAAAGAGGTGTTGGTGACAGAGGCAAAGGGCTGTGTTGGGGATACTAACCTGAGATTGGACACCTGCAGGATTGTGGGACTGTTGGACATCATTTGTTTTTATCATTCCTAGTGTTCCATGGGAAATGTAGTTTTGCTTGGTGAATAAAAAGGGCTGCTATTCAATAAAGTGGAGAAAGATAAAGCATAATCCTCGCCTCCGGTCCTGACATAAAATGAAAAATTTCCTAGTAAGCATGACGGAAAGTTTCAATTCTATTAAGGACACGGAGGCGAGGATTATGCTGTAACTTTCTTTATTTCTCCTTCCAGCAGTCTTTAACTTTTGACTTTTTATAACAAAAAACTAGCACTCCCATGGTGCTTCATTGAGGTCATGCACAGTCCACCAATAGGCAGTCTCTACTATCCCCAAGGGCATGTGCTTCCTGTGCCAACTCCTCTTTCTTGACTGCGAACACTGAATCCTCGCATCTCGTCATTCATTCTTGGAACCTTCCGGACCTGGAATAGATCAACAACAAACCATGACTCTGATCTCGGTACTCTCAAAAGCAATCTCAACCTTACTCTTTAACCTAATGTGAGAACATCTCAGTATGAACGATACAATACTCTGTTTTCCTTAACTACATTGCAAACAACTTTAAAGCATATACTTATACCATACGGCAGGCTTCCACCCTGACAGGTACACTCCTTTAGCAATACTGGGTGGGAAAAAGGAAACCTTCGGAGCCCTGGGTGGGAATAATCCTCGCATCCGTGTCCTTAATAGAATTTAAACTTTCCGTCATGCTTACTAGGAAATTTTTCATTCTATGTCAGGACCGGAGGCGAGGATTATGCTCGTTCAAAGCTTATCCACCACCAGCGACACCATGTCCACAACTGGTTTAAAGTAGAATCTCTTGCACATCGAGTCTGAAGACCAGTCTGCAGCGTTCAAAATGTCTTCCAACCTGGCCCCCAGGGAGAAAGCTTTTGAAGACATGGCTCCACGAACCGAATAGGCGCCGAATTGCGAGACGTTTATGCCTGCTTCCTGCATCACCCATCGGATCCAACGGGCTATAGTTGGTGACGTAACCGTTTTGAAGGGCTCCCTTAAGGAAATCAACAATTGGCGCTCCCCAGGGGGGCGGGTCTCCTCTGTCATACTCTTGTACTCTTTGAGGCATCGGACCACACACAGCTTGGGGGAACTATCAAAAGCCGGATAAGATATCACTCTGGAGTCTGACTTAGTCCTGCGGACAATATGGAATGTTACTACCTGCGGAGTGAAAACTCGTTCCGAAATGTCCAGTGCCCTAACGTCCGATACTCTTCGGCAAGAAACCAGGCACAAAAGCATCGCCAACTTCGCTGATAGCTCTTTACGGGACAGGTACTTATTGGGTTGCCAAAATTGGAACAAGTGCAACACCTTATTAACGTCCCAAAGCGACGAGTATCTGGGTTCTGGATGGAGCGTGAGGCGGATACCCCTCATCAACTTGCAGACCATTGGGTGCTCCCCAACCGATTGACCCTGAACCGGCGTATGGCCAGCCGAAATCGCCGACCTGTAGGAATTAACCGTGTGGTATGCTAGTCCCTGAGCCACCAGGGACGCCAAGAAGTTCATAACTGCTACCACTTCGCACCCCATTGGATCTTGATCATTCCGAACACATCAACTGACCCATCTTGACCAAGCTGATCTGTATCTTTTATTCGTGCTATCCGCCACGCTGCTCCCAGCAGCTTTTGAGCCTCATTCGAAAGGCCAGAGACTGTCCAGCGATGCCTGAAATCCGCCAGGCCACTAGCGGCATTCTCCTTTGCTGGACTAGCGGGTGGGGATTGCCCTGGGGATCCCTCAGCAGGAGAGGATCGTGGGGTAGAAGGATTGGAGAATCCCAGGGAAGTTCCTGAAGAACTGGAAACCACACTTGAGACCTCCAATAAGGTGTGATTAACACTACCTTCGCCTGTTGTCTGCGGATAGGAGTTGTGAGTCTCATTATCATCGCGAACGGGAGAAAGGCATACCCCGTTTCCACAGACCAATTCTGGGGAGAAGCGTCGATTGCGGCTGCAAGAGGATCCGGCTTCCAGCTGAAGAATTTTGGAAGTTGGTGATCTAACCGGGACGCAAAAAGATCCACGGAAAACGGACCCCACTCGTCGTGTAGTCTCTGAAAAATCCGTGGTTGCAGCTGCCACAAACTCATGTCCGACCAACTCCTGGAGCAGCAATCTGCCACCACGTTGGAAACTCCCAGGAGGTATTCCGCCTTTACGGAGATGTTGTGGGAAAGGCAAAACGTCCAAAGGTCCTTGGCCAAATCTGCCAACGCCTTGTACTTCGTACCCCTTAGATGGTTGATGTAATGCACTGCTGAGATGTTGTCCATCTTCAACAGCACACTGCAGGACACTTTGTCCTTCGTCCAGCACTGGATCGCGAAGCAACCCCACCATCAATTCTAGGCAATTGATGTGAAGCTGGCCTTCGTCGTCAGACCACTTCCCTCCTGTAAAGGAGTCCCCGCAAAGGGCTCCCCAGCCTGACTTGTTGGCGTCCGACTCTATTACCAAGTCTGGATCGCAACCGAAGATGGCCCTGCCGTTCCAGGCTTCCATATGGTCTAGCCACCACTTCATCTCCATGCGGACCTCCTCTGTAATGGGGACTTGGTCCGAGTATTGAAGGCCCTTGCGGAGGTGAGAGGCCTTCAAACGTTGTAATGCCCTGTAATGGAGCGGTCCAGGGAAGATTGCTTGAATCGAAGAGGCGAGAAGACCCACCAATCTGGCTATCTGCCTCAGCGAAGTGGAAGAGCGAGCTAACATTCTCCTCAGTTCCCTGCGGATCTTGGTCATCTTCTTCGCTGGAAGACTCAGAGTGCGGTTCACCGAATCTATGGTAAACCCCAAGAATGTCACCTGTCTGGATGGGGTCATTAGAGACTTTTTGTCGTTTATCACGAAACCCAGATTCTGAATGAGATCCACTGTTTCCCGCAAACGGCTCGAGAGGCGCAAAGGGCATTGCTCTAAGAGCAAGACATCGTCCAAGTAGGTGATGAGCCGTGCACCCCTGGCTCGCAGTGTCTCGACCACCGGTTTGAGAACCTTCGTGAAACACCACGGGGCCGATGAGAGGCCGAAGGGAAGAGTTGCGAATTCGTAAACCTGCTTCCTCCATTGAAACTGCAGGAAACGCCTGTGCGGGGAAAAAACGGGTACCGCTAAGTGCGTCCTTCAGGTCCAGGCGGACCATCCAATTGTTGGGTTGCAGGAGGTCCCGCAAAAGATGGATTCCTTCCATCTTGAAGTGGCAGTATACCAGCCACTGATTGAATTCTTTCAGGTTTATTACTGGTCGCTGCCCTCCGTCCGTCTTGTCGACGAGAAAAATGTTGCTGAGAAAGCCTTTGGGGTGCAAATGGGAAGGCACAATCGCTCCTTTTCGGAACAGGTCCGCCACCTCCTTTTCTATTAGCGAGGCTTGGTCCTGTGTGAAAACCAGCGGTCTGGGTCGGCTGGCCTCGACGGGAGTGCCGTAAAACTCTATCTGGAAACCTTTGATGGTTTGAAGTACCCAAGCATCTGAGGTAATGCTTCTTCAATTTTCTTCGAAGAGCGCCAACCTGCCCCCCACCCTGAGATGGTGAAAAGGAGAAAGGCTCACCTGCTGTGGCCAAGGGCTGGCCTCTGGCTGCTCCTCTGCCTCCTCGGCCTCTGTAACCTCGTCGGGATTGGAATAATTCCTGCTTGCCTGAGTTTGTGGCTTTTTTGCCGCCCCTTTGAGGGCCTTGCGTGTAAAAACGGCAGGTCGAGCGCCCTCTACCACGACCGGCCCCGACAAAAACTCTAGGGTGGAAACCTTTTTAATCGATGACTGCGCCTTATCTAAGGACGTAAACGTGGAGACGAATTTCGTCAACTCTTTGATGAATGGGTCTCCAAAGAGTCCACCCTGCGCTACTGTGCCCGCCTCCGAAGAGGCCAGGTCCCCAAGCGTGGGATCCACCTTAAGGAGAAAGGAGCGTCTCCTCTCTGTAGAGAGGGCGCAGTTAGCGTTCCCCAAAAAAACTATCGCACGCTGTGCCCAATTGGAAGTTCTCTCCGGGGACAAAGAGGTACCTGCCAATTTGGCCTCTTCCGCCAACTCTAAGATTTTAGTAATTGGTCCAGTTATGTCCAGGAGTTTATCCTGGCAGGATTTCCAGGATCTATCTATCCCCTTCTTTGGGGGTCTCACATACTTCTGTAAAAAGGTGGCCATCTTTGGGTCGACCTCTGGCGTGGTTGCTACTTTGCCTGGAAGGGCAGGGCGAGGGCACTCTGCTCGGAGGCAAGCCCATGCCTCCTTTTCCAGAGGTTTCCGCAGCCTTCCTGCAATGAACACCGAGACCTTTGGGGAGGGTGTCCATTCCGAGGATCGTGGGTGTATCAAATCATCCGGAACCAACATGTCAGAAAGCTCCTCCGATTCTTTGGGTGTGCCTGAAGGTGACACTATGGGGTGCCAGGGTCTAGAGGGGCCTACCCCATCAGCCGAGTCCCCCAAGGACTCTTCTTCCTCATCCTGCGCAAACTCTGGGGTCTCTGGAATGTCAGGGGTGGTATCCTGTCCCCCTACCACTGGGCTCGCGAAGAAGGCCCTCTTCAACCGTTCAAATGCACCTACGTCCATGCTCGATGTACTTTTGCGCTTGTCAGCGCGCTGGGGTCTATCAGCCTGGCAAGCATAAGCAAAATGCATTATGCGGCGCTCAAAGGGTCCCATAGCTTCTGCCACCGCTTGATGAATGGATGCATCAACTGCATCACAAAAGTCGTCATCGAGGGGCAGCACCTGCAGGGATTCTTCCTCTGCGTATTCCTCCATGACTGAGGGCGGTAAGGCACTAGGCTGGCTGGGACAAAGAATAAGTTGAATATATATATATATATAAATGCCAAAAACCCCTTTGTTTCACTGTCTAAAGTGCTCTGCGCGCTAACAGGCACCTACTAGGTGCTATGGCAGATTTGGAAAGTGAGGGAAATCACAGATTAATTTTGTGCCGCCAGGCGGCTAGCCGGAATACTCCGGAAGGGGGCGACTCACCCTTGATCTACTGGGTGTCACTTCAGTCTGGGCCCGCCCCCCCCCCCCCCACAGCCTCCTGGCACTAACTGTGCTTCTTTGCGCCTCACGGCGTGTATACGGACCCACTATGATGCGGGCGTCAAGCTGTGAGTGATTTGAATAAAGACCCACACACCGGTGGGCGTCAGGACTTCCAGACTCTTCAGGCAGCGGTACGCGTCAGGAAAAAAACGTGGGCTCCGTGACTGAACTCGCCGATCCCACCGCACAGCGCGGCTGGGATCAGCGAGTTGAGTCAGGCACCCCCGCTTGCTTGGATTCAGGGGCCGCGAGCGGAGCTTCCGACGGTGCTCCCACGGCCCCGGTATCAACAAAAGAGAAAATTATCTGCTAAAGCGCAAGGAAAAACCCCGCGCTGCGCCGCACATCAGAACAGTGTCAGAAATGCAAATATACAGTCACAATACATTCAATGTGTAAAAACCACGGTCCCCTCACACGCGAAGCGTAAGGCAAGCGTGTACAGTTACCGCTGCATTAGTTTACTCAGAAAGCGCGCACAATAAAACAGAATAAACACAAATTTCCTCACAACTCTGACAAGTAAAGGAAAAAACAACTTAACTGCTGGCAGCAGGAAAGAAAGAGGAGTTGGCACAGGAAGCACACACCCTTGGGGATAGTAGAGACTGCCTATTGGTGGACTGTGCATGACCTCACTGAAGCACCATGGGAGTGCTAGTTTTTTGTTATAAAAAGTTCAAAGTTAAAGACTGCTGGAAGGAGGAATAAAGGAAGTTGCAGCATAATCCTCGCCTCCGGTCCTGACATAGAATTATTATCACACCCTGTTAAAACTGAAGGTATGTATTTTGTTCCATGAAATCCACACATTACTGTTGAAGGCAAAGATTTTGGTGGTGATTATCACTTTTGACAAGCACTATGGGTAGATGGTTTGCTCTGTAATAATTTAAGCTAGAATCTCAATAAAAACGACCTGACTGGCTTAGCTGTTTACCAGGATCTAGTAATAAAAACCATTAAAAAGTGTGTGTGTGTATGTAAATATTTTTTTTTATAGTGTCTTTGGGTTAGCCCTCTCAGGCCATTGGATGGTATAAGGCCCTTTTACTCTAAGCTTTCATCCATGACACTACTTGGCAAAGGGCCAACCAACTACAGCCATTGGCTCTCTTACCCTTGTGACAACATTTGTCTGCTCACGTGCACGTTTGCCTGAAAATGAGTGCGCTTCAGTTCCAGCGCTGATGCACCAGTCTTTTTATTTTCCATTATAGCTCCTCTTTAATTGATTTTTCTTCTCCTTTTATTTACATTTTTACAGCATACTATAGCTTCCCAGACAGTGCTAGCTGGCCACTTGTTAGCCATTCATTTAATTTGCAGTCATCGCATCCCATGCGACCACTGCCACTAAACGAGGCTACCATTGTGGCGGCAGTTCTGGAATGTTAAAACAACACTATGTGCAATATCATTGCAATACAGCTGCACCCTGCTGTAGTTAATTATATTTGATACTGCAAGCATGTGTCATTCATTCACATGTTATTGAGTTTGTTCATGTGTTTTATTATGGTTGTGTAAGGAGGTGAACTCTAGAATGAGTCAATGGGTGCATGAATGCAACGATAGGGACGGTGCATGTATGATGAGAAATTGAGTGCCTAAACCAGAGTACGGCCTGCCAGCCACTGGCGGCCCGGCGGACCTTTCCTTGCAGCCCACAGAGCTCCCTCTGGGAACCCTGCTTGCAGCAGAGAAAGCTGCATGAGGTCCATTTTTTGGTTAATTCTGCTAGCCAAGCAGCATCATTTTGTGATTCTGGGCTTTGCTTCTAAAGTTAGTTCACCTTGATTTACAAGCAATGCTGCTCTGCTCATACAACAAGCTGAAATGACTCTAGAAACAAAACCCAGAATCAGAAAAGCTACAAAAAACGATGTTAGAAAAAGGCATGCTTTTCTGGTTTTGAGCTTTGTTTCAACAGATAGTTCAGCTTGTACGTTCAGCAAGGCATCCCTGCTCATAGGCATCTCTGGCTGAGCTGAGAGGACAGCGGTGGTGCATAAAAAAAGGTAAGGAAACTGTGCTCATGAGTACAGTCGGGCAGGGTAAGTAAGTGTGGATGGGGGACAGGCAGTTATAATGAACAAAAAATACTGTGTCTATTTTTGGTCTTATAACCTACGGATAACAGAATGTTAAATGTACAAAAAAGATTTGAAAGAAATCATTTTCTAGAAATCTTTGGAAAAGGTGTATTTTTTCCCATTGCCATAATTCCCCACCCTACTCTGTCTCCTTGGGAGTGCAACGTCTTTGATGCGGCCCTCGGGCACATACCAGACTTTACGGTGTGGCCCCGAGTAAATGATAAGCCAGAACTATTAGCATTGCCAGTGCTTGCTATGGCAGGAAAGTTTGTACATTTACTCAGTTTCTCTAAAGTTAATACAGTAGTGATGCAATTTGTTAATTTTGTCTTTAACAATTTAACAATGACATTGAAAGAAAAATATTAAATACAAATATACACATATTTATTATGTAGTCAATCACTGCTTCATTATGAGTTTAATGAAGTTACAATTTTTTTTTTTTTTTATTGTCCTCATTCCACAATCAGTCAATGCCCAACCCTGGTTACCCAGCATAAGGGCAAGGCACTCCTCCCCGTAGCGGTGACTGCTAATACACGATACGGTCCGTCCTCAACTCAGCAATAAAGTAGTGTAATCATTGGATTTATACGATTTTCTTGCCAGGTCACAAAGAATGACCAAAACTTTTTGACGCTAATATTTTGGCGCGCTAAGTCTAGTTGGCTCACCCGCCTTGCTGACTTTATCCAGTCTAAAACAGATGGCGGAGCAGGTGATATCCATTTCCTACATATTTCCGTTCTGGCAAGTAGGAACAAGAAGAACAGCAGGCTACTTTGGTGCTTAGTCAAGTTATTCTCTGCCGTGTCTGTCCCCAAAAATATCAAGGAATGGCTTACCTTGACTTTGCGGCCTAAGATTTCCTTCAGATGCCCACTGACTTTACCCCAGTAGAGCTCTAACCGGGAACAATCCACAAACTTGTTTATCATGTGATCCAATTGTGCCACACCTCTTACAGCTTGAAGTTACCTGGGAGATCTTAGCTAGCCTCTGGGGCATCTGATTAACCCTATTGTTTCAGTGATGCAGTCTTGATACTTTTATAGAGAAAACTCGTAGATACTTGTCAGAGTTTGACAGCCTACTGTGGCAGGTCTCTCTCCGAGATCCGATGGGTGTGTGCAGTTTTTTTATCCTCTGCTGCTGCTAAGTCCCAGTACCAGAGTAATACTTCCTTTTTTGATCTGCTTATCCTCCGTGTAATAGAGCCTCACGTTCACAGTGGTCGGTATTAGCTAATCCCATGGCAGACCACCAGGAGCATGGCTGCAAGTACTTGAACTTGGAGATTTCGTCCCCCGTTAGTGACCAAAGGGTATGCCACTTGATAGGGGCTTCCCCTCTCCTTGTGAGCCCCCTGGTGTTGAAATTTCATTTTTTAAGCGGATAGCTAAGTTTATCCCTCAACCACTAAGGGGCTCCAGGTAAGTCCCAAATTGGAGCAAGATCTGTGTAGTTAACCCCTAGGGCCATTCTTACATACACCCAAACTTTGAGTGCTGCCAAGGGTAATTTTTGTCTTACTTGCTTGAAAAAGTTTGGATCTCCAAACTTATGGAGAAACTTCTCTGAGCTGAGCGGGGTCAGCATAGCAGAAAACAAATGACCCAGCTGTGATTGATATAGAGGTCTCACTAGATGTCTGAAGTTTTTAAACTGGAACGTGTAGCAGTAAATCTGGATGTCTGGAAGTGTTAGACCTCCCTGTTTTAATTTTCTCCTAAGCTTTTCCGGGAGATCCTTCCGCCTTTGGCGCAGCCCATATAAAGCTAGAGGCCCTCCCTTGCCACGTCTTAATTAGATGGAAATGTAAGCAGGTTTGAATTATACTGAAAAGTCACTTTTGGGAGGATCATCATTTTGATCACATTTACTGACATAAGGAGATGGGTAAACCACCCCCAACTATCTAACAGTCTCCTTACTAAATGTAACCATATTCGTCCCCGGGAGCTCGTCTAAATTCCATGTTCCTAGGATTCCAAAGTATCTGATCTAGTCTTTCACATAGGAGACAGAATCTATCCTCGGCCAAGTCATAACCTCTGTTTTTCCTCTATTTATGGCATATCCCGAAATTTCTCCAAAGGTCTCTGCATGCTGCTCAAACCTGGGAATGGAGTTTTCTGGATTTGTAGTTTATAAGATTAAATCATCTGCATAAAGGGTGAGCTTAATTGAAAAATCTGCATACTCAAAAGGGAGCATAGACCGATCTAAGCGCATCAATTGAGCTAACGACTCTATGTAAGAGAAAGAGTGGACATCCTTGCCTCGTGCCCCGTTGAATCTCAATGAGGTGGATAAGTTTGCCATTTATCAGAACCCAAGCTGTGGGGGTTCTATAGAGTAACTGTACTTATCAAATTGTTGCTGACTCTGAAGCCTTTCAACCCCTCCTAGAAGTATACCCAGTTGACCCGGTCAAATGCTTTCGCAGCATCTATGGTTACTGTCGTGAGGTGGGCATTATGTGTCACCGCCAGGTCAGTAGTGCCAGTGAGGAGGTGTGTTAACTCATGTAAATATGTGTTTGCTATAAAACCCTTTTGATCCAGATGAGTAACAGTACAAATCACCTAGGATAATCTCTTAGCTTTGATTCCTGCAAAGATCTTGTAATCGCAATTCAGTAGTGAAATCGGTCTATAGGAACCTGCCATCTTAGGATTCTTGCCTGGCTTTAAAATCATAACGAAGATTGCCTCATAACAGGAGGGAGGGATCTCCTTATTCTGTGTGAATAGATGACATTTAATAATATTTTCCAAAAATGGGACAAAACCTTAGTCAACTGCTTATACAAATGTGCGGGATCCCGTCAGGGCCTGCCGCTTTGCTATTCTTTAACTCACGGACCTGGTTTTGGTTTTCCTGCTCAGAGATTTCTTTCTGAAGAAAGGCTCTATTTTCCTGAGAGACAGTGAGTAATTTCTTGTCTGACAACCAGTCCTGGATTCTCAAAGGGCGGGATCGATCTCTTCCTTATTGACTGTTCTGATGTTATGTAACATTTCTACTTTTATTTCCTCATTTCGACTCGGATTCCTTCCTGAACCTACTTCCACCAGCTAATCAATGTAGTTCCTAGTCAGGTCAGCCTTGGTCTTCCATGGTAAGAGCGCTCCACTATTCTCTCTGTATTCGAAATGCTGGAAGCTACTGGCATTCCACCTAGCTTGGATTCTCTGTTCAAGGATAGCCTTATACTCATTTTGCATGCCCTCCAGCTCCACCCTCAATATTGAGTTTCCTTATAGCTGTCCCAACATCTCCTCCTGCACTTCCCTTTGTTTCTGGACAATGTTAAAAGTGAGCTCATGCTCCTTCTTCTGAGCCTTTAATCTTTCAACATGCGATGATTGCGTGATGCAACCCCTCAAGTATGCTTTATAAGCGTCTCATACGATCTCCCCTCTAGCAATGTCAGTATTGAGATCGAAGAAATGGGAGGAACATGGCAGCAGTCTAAGGCCGGTCGCAGGGAGCTCCGAGGAGCACATTTTATAGCCTGAGGATATTCAACGCCGTTGTCTCTTCTTGAAATGAACTACTGAATTTTAACCTTCAGATTACACCCCGCATAGGTTTTTGTTCCCCCCTCCTCTTTTCTCACAGCAGTTCACCACCTTGCTGCTTCATTGGAGATGCACCACGTCCCTATTACGCTGTGGCCAAGCTGTTGCAGTGCGGGTTTTCCTCCAGGGATCCCCTGACAGCGTCAGCAAGGACTTGCTGACCTCCTTGGCCTGCAGTGCCTCTCCCTCACGTATGGGCGGATGCGGCGGCGGCACAGGAGCTACTGCAGACTTGAAGCTGTTCTCCCTCTCGTCTGCTTTCGGCAGGGAACAGCCGAGTGGAGTATGACTGCAGCGGGCTGCCATTATTGTCTCTGACCAAGCTGCGGAGTAGGCACAGGTACGGAGCGTTTATTGGCCTGGGGCGAGAAACCTGGAGGGCTCATCCTTTGATTCATGGGGGGGGAGTGCACTAGTGAGAGGCCCCAAATGTGCTGTAGCCTCTACACCCCTGGCCCCTATTAAGGCGATGTCTTTGTTTAAAGAAGTGTTGCATAACAGATATACTTTCAGGTCTGCAAGGTCAAAGGAATACGATTCTTTGGTTAGTGGAAATGAGAGAGGTGTCATAACTGCAGTCCAAGCTTCCGCAAAGGGTGCTTATATTAAACCACAGGGCAAGGAAACCAAGGCTCAAGAAGCTAGGCGAAAGCACCCCCAAAGAAGACCCTCTCCCGCTCTGAACTCTTTCTTTAAGATTATGGAGAAGCAGGTTAAGAAATTCAGAGACCACCCTCAGAAAGAAAGCATTGACCAGCTCACTTTATATCAGGTGAAACAGCTGGGAGAGATGGTGAGGCCAATTGGAGAGGCAGCAGGTTTGTCTCCTCAAGCTCCCTCCTTGGCGCTAGTCAGTCTATCAAAACATATACCAAGTCTTGTCTGAGCCTCCACCCTCAGATCCGGTGAGTTGTAGCTTGCACCCCCATTTGAAACCATCTAGGCAGCCATCCAAGAGGACCTCCCTGGGAATTTTGAAGGTTAAAGGGCCTCTGGAGACCGAAAGCTCCTCAATAGCAGGCTTTCTTATGTCCTTCAAGTCAGACATTATGCAGAGATTTGAGATATCAGAACAAAACCAGAAAGAGATTCATGAAGTTTTCCATGCACTAGGAGACCAGCTGGATTAGCTCAGCATACTGGCATCTTAGAGGAAGAATGGCACAAGTAAGCCTAGAGGTCACAGAGGACTTTCAGGAGATCAAAGCCTTAATAGAGCAGAATAAGCAGCTGAGAGATGATGTCAAGAGGTTAAAGATCATTTAAGGAAGAACAATCTGAGAATCTTGAATGTTCCCGAGGGTATGGAAGGACCTGACCTTAAAGCTTTTGTTCTAAAAAATCTTGAGAAAAGGCTTTTTTAAAGATAGGCTAGATCCTAATCTGGAGATTGACATTCAGAGGATATCCAGAGACCCCTTTAGGCAGAACCTTAACCGCAAAATGCCGAGGAAGATTTTGGTGAATTTCCAGATGTATGCGTTAAAGGAGCAGATCTTCTCAGCTGCCCTTAACATCAAATCACTGTCATACGAGAATTTTACGTACCAGTTCTGGTCAGTTGTTGGGAGAATAACGGTGCAAAGTCAGCGAGATCTGGGTGGTAAAATGGAGGAGTTAAGGGCTCTCGGAGCCTCAGTCCAGTTCAAATTCCCGGCCATGTTAAAAGCCATGTGACCAAATGAAATGCCCAATCTTTGGGGAGGAGCTGATGCTGATGAGCTGATCAAGAAGATTAAGCAATTAGGAGCCTCCAAGAGCTGATGGGCCGGATGGCGATGGTATTTGGGGGGCAATGGAACCGTACCAGTTAGGGTAGCAGCTGAGTTATTCAGGGCGTTGGATTTTTCTTTTTCTTTAGACTTAAGTAGGCACATTAACTTCTTACCTAAAGGCAGGAGGATAATGCCAGGAGTAGTTGGGAGGGTTCCTCAAAGGGGCGGGGGCGTACACTTGGGTTGGGAGCATCAGAAAAAAATAAGTCCTCAATGTTAGTTGCGTATTCCCGGAAGATGACCGCGTTTGACTGTCAGGGCCTAAAGCCAGGTCATAGCATATAGATACTGGGTGCCCTAAAAGAACTGATCACATGGAATGTTAACGGGCTAAGGGCCAGGAAAAAACAATGGGTAGTACAGGAGTTCCTGAAAGGGACCAAGGCGCAGGTGATTATATTAAAGGAAACCCTGTTAGATAGAAGGGAGTATGAGCAGTCTTTTAACAAGCATTGTTAATTCATCGGTTTCGCCTATGTCATGAATAAAGAGCTGTTTTCATCAGTCATCTTCTGGGAAAAAGAAAGAGCTCCCTGACAGATAACACGGGAATGGAGAGGATGTGGTGCAGCGGGAAGAGCTGCTGACTCAAGAGCTGGGACCGGCTGAGTGAGGGGTAGGAGCACTTCCGATCCGCTTCACACGGAACAGACACTACATTCTAGTGTCCTTACCAGCCGGTACTGATGCCGTGCGTCCTCGACCCAATTTGGGTTGTTTTTAGATCTACAGGTATCACTTTTGAGGGTGCTGTATGAGTGGTTATTACCTCACTTAATGTAGTTATTGACCACCACCGAAAAGTGTAGGTAGATCCTATTTTGGTCCTGAGGAATTGCCATCTAATAGGAATAAAGGCAAGAAACATGTTGACCTATGTCATAAGCGTATAATCTCACAACTTTAGAGTGAAGATACGCGTTTTCTCTTTTCAATTTTTAATTAGGGTGATGGCCACATTTCATTAAAATTGTTTTGAGTGGACCACCACTTCCTATTTTAAATTACACCTATTTCACACAACATTATCACCTACACTGTTTTTAGGGCCCTCACACGCACTACACCCTACGGCATAAGGAATAAAGATCTCCGCCAAGAAGGCCCCATCTCGGGTGCCGATCGGGTATTGCAGCGCCAACCCGATAAGGAGCAGACCCGATGATGAAGCAAGACACCTAGCTGGCTGGGTGTGTGAGGGTCTTTTTCCTACAGGAGGAGCCTCTCCTCCTAAGTTTCGCTCTACACCATCGTGTGGAGCCCTTGATTGATTATAACCACCTGCTATTAATATTAGGAACTGCATACTTCAATTGTAGTGATATCATTTTGGGCTTGTATGCTGGACCTAAGTAAATAACTGCCCTTGTTTCCCTCTCTTTGGTTGAACCAAATGAAATGCCCAATCTTTGGGGAGGAGCTGATGCTGATGAGCTGATCAAGAAGATTAAGCAATTAGGAGCCTCCAAGAGCTGATGGGCCGGATGGCGATGGTATTTGGGGGGCAATGGAACCGTACCAGTTAGGGTAGCAGCTGAGTTATTCAGGGCGTTGGATTTTTCTTTTTCTTTAGACTTAAGTAGGCACATTAACTTCTTACCTAAAGGCAGGAGGATAATGCCAGGAGTAGTTGGGAGGGTTCCTCAAAGGGGCGGGGGCGTACACTTGGGTTGGGAGCATCAGAAAAAATAAGTCCTCAATGTTAGTTGCGTATTCCCGGAAGATGACCGCGTTTGACTGTCAGGGCCTAAAGCCAGGTCATAGCATATAGATACTGGGTGCCCTAAAAGAACTGATCACATGGAATGTTAACGGGCTAAGGGCCAGGAAAAAACAATGGGTAGTACAGGAGTTCCTGAAAGGGACCAAGGCGCAGGTGATTATATTAAAGGAAACCCTGTTAGATAGAAGGGAGTATGAGCAGTCTTTTAACAAGCATTGTTAATTCATCGGTTTCACCTATGTCATGAATAAAGAGCTGTTTTCATCAGTCATCTTCTGGGAAAAAGAAAGAGCTCCCTGACAGATAACACGGGAATGGAGAGGATGTGGTGCAGCGGGAAGAGCTGCTGACTCAAGAGCTGGGGATCCCAGTTAGAGTCTCGGCGGCACCGAGCAACATCCTGTGATTCTGTGCATATCACTTAATCTCTCCGGGTGATAAATTGTTCTATAAATATGCTGCAAGAGTAAAAGGCAAAACTTTATGAAAATATAGTTCCACCAAAGCAGCTGTTAACAGTATTTTTGCGTCGGGAAACTGATAAGAGAAGCAGACGAGGAACAAGCATTGGTAAATGCAGGAAAATATGCTACAGCCAATAGAAATGGAGGAAAGGTAAGTGGCATGTACAGGAACCAATGAGAAGCCAAGAAAGAGAGAAGACTGGATGTAAGTCCCTTTTAAGTTCATATTTAAAACAGATTTCTCAAGCACAGCACAAGCTCTGTGCAGGCGAACCTTAAAAAGTGCCCCTAGGTGCAGGATGTTATATGCTCTAACCAAAAGGGCAACATAAGAAGGGTAGCAATAGTATTCAGGAGGAACAGTGGGATCAGAGTAGTCCATTACAAAACTGATGAGTCAGACAGATGGGTAGTGAGCATTCTGGGTATAGGAGATGTCGAGTGGGTTTGTGCTGGATATTATGGACCCAACTGTGACGGTCCGCACCATCTGAACATATTACAGCAGCATCTGAAGGAATCTTCTCCCCCTGTAAATTAGGGGGGACTTTAATGTGATTTGAATAAAGAGTGCAAAAAGAACAATTGATGGACAGAATGCAGAACAATGTCATACATTCACCCCAGTACAGAGATCTGGGCCTAAATCCATCGTTATTTTGCTCACCATGCCATTCCAGTTTGGACCCAGCCATATGCAAATCAGTCTTGACCCTGAGCCCAATGGGAACAGTCCAGCCCGAACTGCCAAGCCAGGTCCTCCCTGGACTGGATAAAGAGTTAGATAGATCCTCAAAGAGTACTTATATAAGTATGACTAAAGTCAGGGCAAGGTTGAGGAACATAATGACTGATTTAGGTTTAATTGATATTTTGAGAGAGAGGGACGGGTATCAGAGGGCATACACTTGCTTCAGCAAAAAGTATAGGCACTATCTACTTTCTACTTTGTAGTGGATAGGTCATTGCTCCAATTCGTGAAATTGATGGAACATTAGTCTGGTATAATCTCAGACCATGTACCAGTCAGCCTGGCTTTAGAGATGCCGATGGCTAAGCCCTCGAAGAGGTGGACTATAAACAGGGCTCTCCTGCTTGATAAAGGCTTAATTGAGGATCTGAGCAAGATGTGTTGTTTAATGTTTGTACCCGCAGGGCATTTAGCTGTATCCTTTTAAAGCAGAGAATTTGACTTATCATAATGCTTTACACTTGGTGCTAGGAGTTTATTTATGCAACATTTGACGGTCACATCTTCATGATTTATTTATTTAAGAATTTGTACATTAGGATACAGGGGAAATAGACCAATTGTTGAATGGTGGGCCCCAGTCTGATCATTTTCAGTGGCTGTTGTTGATGCTCTTTAGTCACTATAACCAGATGTATGTTTAACAGTTGTGTGTGAGACGGGATGGTTTGTTTTCTTAGGCGATTGTTCAAGCGTGTGAGACCATTTCTTAAGGTCCTGTTTCCATTCTTGAGTTGTTTGAACATTTGTTGCATAACAAAGTGCGCCATTGCAAACACCAGGTTCTATTGTGTGAGTAGTGCAGTGTTCATTTTTGCAAATATTTTATCTGTTTGTCCTTGTGAATGGTGCAAAGATTTTTGGACTTTATTCTCGTGTTCACGCAGAGCCAATATAGTACTTTAGTGGCTGGTATTTTGTGTTGCTCGTTTTCAGGTTAGGGTCGAGCACAATCTGGCAGAATTGTTTTGAAGCCTTTGCCACCTGTTTAGGAGCTTCTTAGGAAGCCCAGTGTATATGATATATCAGTAGTCTAGCCAGGCTATCAACAGGGTGTCAGTCAACTCCACCTGATTGTTGGATGGAGGAGTGGAAGACTTTTCTGGAGAAGGGGAAGACAAAGGGAGATGTTCTTGACCACAGCATTGATTTGGGTCCAGAAGGACACACTTGATTCTAAAATGACACCCAAATTCCTCACTTTCAGCAGTGTGGGTGGTCGCATACCTAGATTGGTTGGCTTTTCCAAGGGTAGTGTGCTGGATTCTCTTCCACCTAACACACTTTCCATTCTGGAAACCAGAGCATTTGATTTATTTACCCAACCTGAATCCTGCCAAAAGAAAATTTTCATAAGGGTTCAGCACCAAGATTAAACATGGCTCTGTTATAGAGGTGGACCCCAGAAGAATGTAAATTCTGAATGTGCTTTCGGTAGCTGCATTGATACCTCAATATAGTCTCAATAACCAGAATTTGTCTGGATTTTTCTTATTCTCTGGAGAATCATGAAGCTCTGGGTGGCCCAGTTCTATACTGCTCAATTTAATATATCTTAACAAGGCCATCCTTTGGCTACCTTGCAAACCATGCTTATGATTTATTCTGCAGGTGAGTAGCAGGGTTTGACCTCACTGAAATCCAGAGTATAGAGTAGCAATGTTAATGGTATCTTCTAAATGGATCATTCCTATATCTTTGTGACAAGAAAAAGAGATAGAGATGAATATGGAAGACCTAGCAGTTGTCTACAGGCTGTTTTTCTCATTACGGATGACACACATTAGTGTAGCCCCACGTCATCACTATATATGTGATTGGGCATACATTTATTATTTAAATGATTAGCATGCATGCCTGATGTTTCCTGCCTAGTCTAGCAGCAAAACTAAACACTGCTTTTACCCACTGTGCAAAATTCCATGTTGTTCTGGCCAGCTGATGTAGCCAGCTGGATGCATACTTAAACCTTTCATAAATGACACATAGTTTTTAATCATTGGCTGTAAGACCCGGACAATTGTAGACATTAGGACTGCATCTTTTACGCATGGTAGAATTGAGGCATGCCTTCTATGTATTTTAGAAGTATCTCGAACTCATTTACAAAAAGCACAGTCCAGATGATTGGTATACATTATGAATAAGAGGGGTTCTAGGACACACCAATTGTGAGCAGTGCTGGCTAATAAACCTAACTAAAATAAAATGTCCTTACTCTCTCCTCCCAGCCCATACCTTTAGCTTGCCAACAAATATGAACACATACATCTATAGAAATTCACTATGACCAGGTCCACCACCATGGACTTATTCCAAAATAGGCCAGAGTGTATCCCTATTTATTTTGAACAAATATCTTTATTGAGATTTTAAAGATGTTTCATTAAACCAAAACAAGATACAAGGGGAAAACCACATCCTGAATTTAGATTACATATATATTGCAGAATTCCCACTAAAGTAGGACGAAGCATAAGTGTGATTAATATATGTAGTGACCCATTACTTGATAGGGCATGTGCATTTGGAAAGGAAGGAGGGGAGCGGGACCACAATTTGTATCTGGTTCATCCATGCCAAATCTAGATAATATTCCACCCACCTGCTCCATATCTTTTTATGTTTTTGGGGACAGCCGTGGGCTTCGTAAATTGGGATTTAAAAAATTTGACAACTTTCTATGCCTTGTTTCCACACAAGGGCATCAGGAGGTGTCTGGTTTTTCCAGTTCTGAGCAATATCTCTGTTCCCCACTGTTAAACATTGTCTCAAAAAAACTCTAGGTAGAGCCACCTTCGGCTCCGGTCCACCCATAACAGACAGAAGTGTGTGTAAGACCACCGACCAAAAGGGCTCCAGTACAGAGCAGGACCATGCAGTGTGTATGAAGTCCCCAGGGTCTTCCGGGCTTTTAGTCTAGTCCATAATTATCAGATGCAATGAAAAGGCCCTTACCATTTTAGATTTTCAGATGAGCAGTTGAAAATTAAAGCACTGTTCAATGGTTCCTAGCCCCTGCATAAAACCGTACTCTGCATGATCCTGCTCTCTTGTGCCCCGTGCTGCATTGTCTTCATTGATATCCTACCCACCACTTTAATCATAGAATCAGTTAAAGAGATGGGAGGGTTACATTAAATATAATGTGTGTCCTTTTTGAAAAAGGGTTGAATAATAGATTTTTTCCTTCGGTGGTGTAATGCGGTCTCTCTGTGCCACATGACATGTTTTTTAAAACCGGGCTCGAATGTCAGCGTTGCACTCATGAGCTTTGCCTTTGGTGCTGACCGAGATTGCCTCCACAAGTTCTGGAAGGAAGAACACTGGAAAGTTATGTGGTTCAATGGGTATATATAGCCAGTACCCAGATCTCTTTGGGAGTTATAGTGCTGGAAAATGCACTGGGCTGCTATTATTATTATTTCGACACTTATAGAGCGCACTGTGACCCAGCAGGCATCCTGGCGCTAACATATGTGTGCCCAGCTGGGCTCATGCTACGGGGGGGGGTCTCATCAGGATAGTAGAGTTATGCACTAGGATAGAGCCATGTCTTTAGTCTCTTCCTGAACAGAAGAAGATCTTCCAGCTGTCTCAACTCGAATGGAAGATTATTCCATAGTCGGGCAGCAGAGGTGCTGAAGGCCCTACCTCCTGACTTTGTTTTTTTGAATCTTGGCACCTTCACCATTCTGGCGGAAGAGGAGCGGAGGCTCCTAACAGGGGATATACCATGCGAATTTGTTCTGCATTAATTTAGGTCCAGACCCATGCAAGGCCTTGAAAACTATGCAAAGGGACTTAAATTGAACTCTTTGCAGTATAGGGAGCCAATGTAGCTCCGACAAAGCCAAGGAGGCAGATGATCGTTTTGGCCTCCTCAAAGCTAGCTTAGCTGCTATCGTTTGAATCCTCTGGAGCCTCTCAATCAAGTATCTTGGAGACTCCAGCAGCAAGGCATTACAGTAGTCCAACCTGCTTAGAATGATACTTCGTACTACCAGTGCTCGAGCTTGAGCTGGCAGGACCGGAAGGACCTTCCGGAGGGCTCTAATAATAGAGAAACAGCTCCCCACGGTTTTATTTACTTGTGATTCAAGGGTCAGTTTGTTATTAAACATAATTCCCAGATTCCGCACCTTCTCCGAGGGGGCCAGTGGACTGGCTGTGGCTAATGGCCAGAAATTAGTGGGAAGTGACAGAGGAGACTTCCCTGCCGCACAGTAAAGAATCTCGGTTTTATCAGCATTGAATTGTAGCGAGTTCTTTCTCAGCCACTGTGCCGTGTCCTGCAGGCAAGCGTGAAGATCTTCCAGGGATGTCGACTGTTCTCCCTCTAAGGACAGAATAAGTTGGGTGTCATCCGCACAGTTTACAATATTGACATTATGCGCCCTTATGACGGGAATCAAAGGTCTCATATAGATGTTGAACAATATTGGGCTAATCGCGGATCTCTGGGGAACGCCATGCACGGTGTTTATAAATTCAGACTGATAGGGGGGAAGGGCCACTGCCTGCCTCCTATACGATAGGTAGGACTGAAACCATTTCAGAGCCGTTCCTGCTATCCCCACCTCTTCAAGTCTGTTCAGGAGAACCTCATGGTTGACTGTGTCAAATGCGGCAGACAGGTCAAGCAGGATAAGTATCGCTGATTGACCTCTGTCTGCACGCATTCGAAGATCATCCATCACAGTCACTAGGGCGGTCTCCGTTCCGTGTCCAGGACGGAAGCCAAATTGCACATCCTCTAGAATGTTATTAGTTTCCAAGTGCTTTGAAAGCATTCTGCTAACCAGTCGTTCTACAATCTTTACTGGATAAGGCAGCAGGGAGATCGGCCTATAATTTTTTGGACTAGCTGGATCAAGTGTTGCCTTTTTTAAGAGAGGTGTCACCAGGGCCTGTTTCCAGCAAGCCGGTACTGATCCACTAGAAAGGGATTGGTTACAAATCTGGCGAAGTATCTGAAAGAGACACGTTAGTGACAGATTCCTTACCTTAGAATATCCCCAGGCGTCAGGCTGGATCCGGAAAGTTTTTGCGTAGCAGTACCCTTGCGCGTCGGTAGGCGGCGTCGTGCGGCTCCGCGTCCGTCGTCGGCGTCGTGATCGCCGGGATGACGTCGCGGGCAGTACTTAGACGCCGCCCCTGCGCGCTGACATCAGTTCTTCTTTTTCTGCGCCAGCAAGCGCAGATCCGGGAAGAGCAGTGCCCTAGTCATTTTTTGACTAACTTTTTTGGTGAATTTTTCACTGTTTCTCGAATCGACTTCAAGGTGTCGTAGGGATGCCCGGCTTTAAACGTTGCGGCGCCTGTGCTCGGATGATGTCCATCACAGACCCGCATTGGGAGTGTCTCTTCTGCCTCGGCCGAGGCCACGACACGGAGTCGTGTTCCGACTGCCGGGCCCTCAACCCGAAAGCTTTGCGAGAGCGGTCTCGAAAGCTCCTCGAGGCCCGGCATTCGGCTCCGCGCAAGCCCCGGTCGCGTGAGAGGTCGAGGGGTCGGTCGCGGAGTCCTCACCGGTCGTCGGCGTCGAAGTCTTCTTCGTCCGGTAAGTCAAAACACAAAAAGTCCAAAAAGCATCGTCGCTCTAGGACTTCGCCTCGCCGGTCTCGCGACTCGGCTGAGGCCCCTCCCCGGCACCGTCCCCGCGGCCCCGGACATGCCTGTGGAGTCGCCCCCGCAATACCCGTCCTTCCCGGGTTCGGGGGCGGATCCGGCCCAAATACAGGAATTCCTGTCGGCCATGGCCCGCCTCTTCGGGCCTCAAGGTCCCTCCGGTGCGCCTTCGAGGCCCCGCGGGCCCTGATGGGGTTGCTCCGGCGTCACCGACGGCCCCGGCGTCGCCCTTGCCTCCAACCTCGATCCCGGCTCCGGCCCCGGCCTCGATCCCGGCTCCGCAACCCCCATCGACGCCGGTCGACCTAACGACACCTCCACCGGCGCCGATGTCTCCGGTGCCGTTCAAGACGCCGCCTGGGGCTCCGGGCGGCGTCGTCCCCCAGTTCCTTCTGGCTCCGGACATGGAACTGGGCCGACGTCGCTCGACGCCGGTTCCGGCGCCGATGGGGCCTTGGATCCCAAATGTCCCTCCTCCTCCTTATTTTGAACCAGAGGAGGACCAGGAGGACTGGGAGGGGTCTGATGACCCTCTGGCACAACAGTGTCAGTATGATGAGGACTGGACAGAGGGTCTAGAGGACGCCAGTGGTCTAGATACTTCCCCTGACACTGGCATGCTGTCTCCTCCCGTGGCTACGGAGGAGGGAGCCAATTTTGCAACGGTGTTGCGTAGGGCGGCTGGAGCCTTACATCTCCAACTCCCTACTGTGGCGGTCAAGACTAATCTCTTGACAGAGGTGCTTCAGCCGGCAGCCTCCTCTACGGAGACTGTGCTGCCGTTTAACGATGCCCTCACTGACGTTCTTTTGGGCGCCTGGTCCAAGCCCAACACAGGTGCTCCTGTGGATAGGAACGTGTCCCGACGCCATCGCCCAGCTACGGCGACCCCCTATTTCTCTCTGTCCACCCCACTCCTGAGAGCTTGGTTGTCCAAGCCTCCGCTTCCCAAACCGCCTTCCCTACCGCCCCTCCGGATAGGGAATCCAAACGCCTGGATCAATTTGGGAAGAAGGGTTTTTCTTCCTCCAGTGCGGGCTTGCGGTCCATCAACACCGCTTGCCTTTTGGGCCGATACCCACTCCTTGTGGGATTCGGTGGCGACTGTTTTGCCCCAGTGTTCTGAGGAGGTCCAGACACTGCTTTCCCGCGCCATTGCGGAAGGAAGGGATGCGGCCAAATACACAATTCGATGTGGCCTTGATACCGCCGACTCGCTGGGCAGGTCTATTGCAACGACGGTGGCGCTGCGTCGCCACGCCTGGCTGAGAACCACTGGTTTTTCAGGGGATGTCCAGAATTCTCTCATGGACATGCCCTTTGATGGAGTCGGTCTTTTTGGGTCCAAAGCAGACCATGCGTTGGAGCGTTTTAAGGACTCACGGGCTACTGCCAAGTCCCTGGGCCTTTCTGCTACACGCCCTCGGCTAACTTCTGCTTTTCGCCCCTATCGTGGCCACGGAAGGGGCGCCCAGTCACGCCAGCAGCCCAGCCACCGGCCCGCGCAGCAGGCGTCTTCGCGTGGCCGAGGACGTGGATACCGCCGTGGCGGTTCGGGCAACCAGCGTGCGGGTCAGGCCACCACCTCCAACCCGTCCGCGGCCTCCAAGCCCTCCTAGTCCCTCCTTTCAGGTGCACAGCACGCCAGTCGGGGGCAGGGTCCACCATCACCTTCACCACTGGCGTCCCATCACCTCGGACAGGTGGGTCTTGGACATTGTCCGAAGGGGCTACTCCCTCCCCTTCGAGACCACCCCCAGCCATGCCACCTCAATTCCACCGCATGTCAGGGGATCACTTGGTGCTTCTACAGAAGGAAGTCACGGCCCTCTTGGCCAAGAGGGCCATCGAGCATGTTCCGACCCCAGAAGTAGGGCGTGGTTGCTACTCCCACTACTTTCTGGTGCCCAAAAAGGACAAGGAGTCCTATCTTGGACCTCCGGAACGTCAATCGCTTCCTCCGGAAGGAGAAGTTCAAGATGCTCACCCTAGCTCAGGTCTTGACTGCCCTCGACCCCGGAGACTGGTTGGTAGCGTTGGACTTGCAGGACGCCTATTTCCACATCCTCGTCCTGCCGGCCCACCGGCGTTACCTTCGGTTCACGGTAGGCCTCGAGCATTTTCAGTTCACCGTGCTCCCCTTTGGCCTTACCAGTGCCCCTCGGGTGTTCACGAAAGTGATGGCGGTGGTCGCAGCTCATCTGCGCCGGGCAGGGGTTTCAGTCTTCCCCTACCTCGACGACTGGCTGCTGAAGGCGGGCTCGTCCCAGGCAGTCGTCTCCCACCTCCAGACTACGGCCGAACTCCTGCACTCGCTGGGGTTCTCCATCAATGTGCCGAAGTCGCATCTGATTCCTTCTCCACAGCTCCTTTTCATCGGAGCAGTTCTGGACACGACGCAGTTTCGGGCCTATCCTCCCGAACGGCGAGTCCGGGATATTCAGGCTATGATTCCGATCTTTCAGCCTTTATCCTGGGTTTCGGTACGGATGACCCTGAGGCTGCTGGACCTCATGGCCTCCTGCATCCTGCTGGTCAATCATGCCAGATGGCATATGCGGGCTCTGCAGTGGGACCTGAAGTTCCAGTGGGCGCAGCCCCAGGGCAACCTGTCCGATCACGTCCAGATCTCGGAGGGGACTGCAAAACAGTTGCAGTGGTGGCTCTCGAACCGGCAATGGGTCATGGGCAGATCCCTCTCCCTTCCCCAGACAGAGCACACAGTTGTGACGGACGCGTCCCTTCTGGGATGGGGCGGTCACATGGGAGAGGCGGAGATCAGAGGCCTCTGGTCTCCGGCGGAGTCCCGGCTCCATATCAACCTTCTGGAGCTCCGGGCGATCCGACTTGCACTCAAGGCATTCCTTCCCTCTGTCAAAGGGAAGGTTGTGCAGGTGTTCACAGACAACACCACCGCCATGTGGTACTGCAACAAACAGGGCGGGGTGGGGTCGTGGACCCTCTGTCAGGAGGCTCTGCGCCTCTGGACATGGCTGGAACATCAGGGCATGTTCCTGATGGTTCAACACCTGGCAGGTTCCCTGAACGCCAGGGCGGACGAACTCAGCCGCAGGTGCATGATGGATCACGAATGGCGTCTTCACTCGGAAGTGGCACAAGGACTCTTTCTACAGTGGGGAGAACCTTGGTTAGATCTATTCGCCACCGAAGAGAACGCGCAATGTCATCAGTTCTGCGCGTTGGAATTTCCAAGGCGGCACTCGCTCGGCGACGCTTTTCGTCACGAGTGGAGTTGCGGTCTATTGTACGCCTTTCCGCCTATACCACTTCTACCCAGAGTGTTGAAGAAGATTCGGCACGACCGGGCCCAAGTCATTCTTGTGGCTCCGGACTGGGCTCGAAGAGTTTGGTATCCCCAGCTACTCAGTATGAGCGTAGATCCCCCGATCCGTCTGCCTCTTCGGGAGGATCTTCTGTCGCAGCAGCAGGGGACGGTCCTCCACCCGAACCTGTCCAGTCTACACCTGCTTGCGTGGAGATTGAGCGGCGGCAGTTGATTCCTTTCGACTTGCCTCCCGAAGTTTGTGATGTGATTCTGGCAGCCAGGCGTCCCTCCACTAAGGTGGTATACGCCTGCAGGTGGAACAAATTTGTGGCATGGTGCACAGCAAAGGCTGTGGATCCCCTTTCTGCCCCTCTTTCTGAGGTCCTTCTGTTCCTTCTTTCTCTGGCCCAACAGGGTTCTGCCCTGGGTACCATCAAGGGTTATCTTTGTGCTATCTCGGCCTTCCTCAGGCTCCCTGATCAGCCCTCCTTTTCAAGTCCCCTGTTGTTAACAGGTTCTTAAAAGGCATTACACACCTCTTCCCTCCTGTTCCGTTTGTAATGCCTCAGTGGGACTTGAACTTGGTTCTTACCTTTTTAATGTGCGCTCCCTTTGAGCCTCTACATAACTGTCCTCTTCGTCTTCTGACTCTGAAGACAGCCTTTCTGGTGGCCATCACCTCCGCTCGGCGGGTGGGTGAGCTCCAGGCTCTATCTTGCAAACCTCCCTTTCTGTCTGTTCATCCAGACAAGGTTGTTCTTCGGACGCGTCCGTCCTTCTTGCCAAAGGTGGTTACTGCCTTCCACATTGGGCAGACCATCACTTTGCCTACCTTCTTTCCGCCTTCGCATCCTTCCAGAGAGGAAGAGAGGCTCCACCGTCTGGACCCAAAACGTGCGCTCTCCTTCTATATCGACCGCACAAAACACTTCCGGGTGGATGACCAGCTCTTTGTTGGCTACGTGGGCGCCAAAAGGTCGGGCGGTGCACAAACGAACCATCTCCCGCTGGGTTACCTTGTGCATCAAGACCTGCTATTCTTTGGCTAAGAAGGAGCCTCCTGTTGGGCTGCGTGCCCATTCCACCAGGGCAACGGCTGCTACCACGGCCTTAGGCCGCGGTGTTCCGCTGCCGGTTATCTGTCAAGCAGCTACGTGGGCCTCGCTGCACACGTTTACAAAGCATTACTGCCTTGACAGTCAGGTCCGGAGGGACGGCTTCTTTGGCCGTTCTGTCCTCCAGGACTTCCTTGTCTGATCTTTGTTCGCAGACCCACCACCGGGGTTGGTATTGCTGGGGTATCTATTCTAAGGTAAGGAATCTGTCACTAACGTGTCTCTTTCAGATGCACAAGTTACTAACTTGTGTAACGATATATCTGTAAGAGACAGTAGTTAGTGACAGATTCCTTACCGCCCCACCCATCCTCCCCGTTCTGCGAACTGATTTCTAGGGTTAAGGACATCCCTTTCAGGGCCCTAGTATTTTTCAGACACCTATGTCAGCTTCTTGCATGGCTCTGCGTTCCTGGCGCGGAAAGTCGTGTACAGAACTGACGTCAGCGCGCAGGGGCGGCGTCTAAGTACTGCCCGCGACGTCATCCCGGCGATCACGATGCCGACGACGGATGCGGAGCCGCACGACGCCGCCTACCGACGCGCAAGGGTACTGCTGCGCAAAAACTTTCCGGATCCAGCCTGGGGATATTCTAAGGTAAGGAATCTGTCACTAACTACTGTCTCTTACAGATATATCGTTACACAAGTTAGTAACTTGTTCATTGGGAATAATTCTGTTCCCAATTCCTTCCAGATTTTATGTGGTAAGGGATCCATAGGTGATCCAGAGGAAACACCTAAGGCCATTCTGTTAAAATCCTCCACCGATGGTATCTCAAAATTGGTTAAGGCATTTGTAATCTCCACCCCTGCCTCTCTTGTCTTCTTTATATCTGGTAGACCTCTATTATTGTTGCCACTGGGGTCTTCTACCCCCCCCTGGCAAGTTGTCCCTTTTAAGGCCATCGATGATAATTCTAATTTTGTCATCGAAGAACGTCGCTAGGCTGTCACAGAGGTCCTGGGGGGGATGAATCTTATTCTTATTCTATGGTAGTCAATAAAGAGTTGTATGGTTCCGAAAACACAGGTTTATTGACATTTTCCAAAATGCTGCCGGAAGAGTGATTTCACAAGGAACTTTGTATATTGACACTTGATTATATGCCTCAGCTCTGTTCCCTTCACGAGCACTGTTGTATCTTTGTCCCTCTTACCTTCTATTATCTAAAGCTACTGAATTTTGCAGTCTTACGAAGATGAGGGTGTCAGGTTCCTATTTGGGCCATGGAGTTAAAAGATCGTTGATTTGGATGAGTTGTTCACAAGTAAGTCAGTGCTTTGTAGCAAACTTTAAAGATGTCTGTCCTAAGCAAGAGCTTATTGGTTTTTCAAACATATGCAGAAACTAACAATTATTTCTACCAAGCCGTCTGCTGAACATGTGTTTTAGCTTATCGCTTTAGAAAGAGACTCTTTCTAGCCTCATTTCAGGACCATCTGATTTCTCTTTCTAGGATTTTTACAAGTTTTTGACTGTGCTTCTTGTTGGGCAATTAAATCCTGAAGAGAGGCCTCTTCAGGTTCCTCGCCACCCTTCAGTGTGGTTGATAAATGTATTAATCCCACTGTTCGAACAACATTGCTTTAAACAATTTTTGTATATATCTCTCCGAGAAGCTGGTAATGGATAGTACCGGCTGTTGTTTTTAACTGGTGGTATTCTGCAATGTGGTCTATGACCAGGACACCTGGCATAGCCTCTTCTATGACGGTACCGCCCTTGGCACGGGCCAATTCCTTGCCCCTGTTTGGAATGAGTGGTGGTCGAGAAGGTCAAGCAGAAGAGCAATGGATTCTGGGCATTGACATCCCGTGGACACAGTCAGACACTCCTCATTTAATCCCACCTCATGAAAACACTATGCAATTGATGAGACTTTCATGATGCATTTACATTCATCACTTCATCTTAAATACCGTTTTAGAGTGATCATAACTATCTTCTGCCTAAGCTGAAAACTAACAGACAGTCCTGCTGGTGAGGAAATATTTGAAGATTGAGAGATTCTTGTATATTATTACACACGTTTCCGCTCATGTCCTTCCAAGATATCACTTTTTTATAGACACTTAGGTAAGCCTTTACAGCTTGCCATGTTTAAGAAAAAGTACTTTTAAAAATGATAAGACTCATTGATAGGACATTTTAGTGATTGCTGGCTCCTTGCTTCTTCCATTATTATGAATCTCAAGTTTCACATTTTTCTTGGTCTAACTTAAAAAAAAAAAACTTTTAATGTTTTTTTTTATACTTATGCAAAAGTAACAACATAAAGCAATGCTGCGTAGCTATTGGACCCCTCCAGTTCAGAAAGGATTGTTGACAGAATGCCACCCCCTGTGCTTCACCTCTATGCGGTAAGGCCCTCTTAGGCATCCGCCCATGCCCACATATTCTTTGATGTTTCTCCGGGCAGCCACGGGATTTATACACGAGTCTTTCTGTGGCAGCGCAATAGTCCCTCATGTGTGTCCATTCAGCCGTGGTAGGTGCTAGTTCTGATTGCCACGTTGCAGTCTAGTTCCTTTAATGTTAAAGACTGTAGAATGTTCTAAATTGTTCTTCTGTGCCATGTTGTGTAGAATTAAAACTTTAAATTTAAAACTGTCAATTTGGAAGCTACTTAAGCAAGCATTGGCAAAGCCATTAGGTCTTGCCAATGGGTGAGCTATTGGCAGTTGGGGGATGGGGGTGGTGAAATGAAAAGAAAGTGGGGGTGGAGCGCATGAGTAAAAAAAAAAAAAAGGACTGTGACGCGTTTAGAATTGCCCGTGTCATTGCATTTTTAAAAAAAAGCAAAACGAGGGCAGGGGGGCAGGAGGGAGCATCAGATGGGGGCAGGAGAAGATGTGAAGAATAAGTAGTATGAATGTATGTGGAAAGAAGGAGTCAAACATCACATCTCCTCCCCTGCTTCACTGTTAGAGTGCTTGCACTTTTCCGTTGGCAAGAAGAGGGTGAGACAGGTTGATGCTGACCTGTCTTCACGTCCCTCACATCCTCCAATTAAGCTCTTGGGCAAAAGACAGTAGAGCAAGATTAAGGAAGTAAGGGCCAGATGTAGGTAAAATCAGTTTAGCGAGTCCCTAATAGCGATTTCTAGGGAATCGCTATTAAGGACTCGCAAAATGCTATGTAGGTAGGAATCTCAATAATTTTAGCGATTCCTACACATTCCTTATTTGCGACTCGCAAATTGCGAATCGCAAATAAGGAATGGCTTCCCATTCATTCCTATGGTCCAAGAGGTCCATAGGAATGAATGGGAATTGCGCGCGCAATTTCAAGGGTGCAAGGGTTCCAAAAGGACACCCTGCTGCACCCCTGAATTGTGCATGTGTGCACTTGTGGCGCACATACATGCCCTAAGGGCATGTATGTGTGCCACATGGCACTTTGAAATAAGCAAAAAAGTGCTTTTTGAAAGGAATTCGCAACTTACCACCAACTTCAAGTTGGTGGTAATTTGCGATTCCTTAAGGCAATATCGCAATTTGCGATGCCTACTAGCATAGCATTTAGGGAATTGCAAATTGCGATTCTCTATAATGCTTAGGCAAAATAAGGAATCGCAATTTTGCAATTCCTTATTTTGCAAGTAGGTATTTGCCTACCTACATAGCACACAGCTGAATTGCGATCGCAAACGCTGATATTCTGCGAATTCCAGCGTTTGCGATCGCTATTTCGCTTGCTACATCTGGCCCTAAGTGTCATAACCTACTGGCTTTGGATGACAAGTTCCGACAAGAGGTGGTGAGAGTTTTACATGTGTAGGCGGACACCTGGGAGAGGAGGGGCATCTGTGAATGAGGGAAAAGGGGTTGAGCAATGCCTTTACCTGCCTGTGCTGAGGAAGTGCAAGGAGAAGTGGATTGTGCAATGCTATGACAAAGTGGAATTCTGAAAAAGCTGTCGAGAATGCATGTGTTAGGTCTGCCTGTGGGATGGTAGTGCAGTCTGGAGGAAGTCAAGATCCTTTAGGTGAGGGGTATTTGTAGTCAACCCGATATGTATCCTGAGCCTACTTGTGTAGCTGTAAAGACACACAGCAAACAGGGTTGATGTGGCTGTGTGGCAGGCTGCATTGTGCTGTGGTAGCTTTTGCTGTGCTCGCGCGTCCAGGTGAGGGTCTGCGAGTTACAGGGAATCTTACAGCATTTGCCTGTTCTGTCTTTTCTTCGAGCAGTCTGGATTAATGCGGTTTGGGCAACTGGTGCGCGGGGTCCAGTTAAACTGCTGTTGTAGAAAAAACAGAATGTATATGATAGGCCAGTAGAAATCATTAGAAAAAGGGGTTAATTAAGGGAGCTCAATGGCACGGGATGGAACTGGCACCAGTGTTAATAACTTTTACTGCTGGAAGCAGCTCGCTAGCTGTGACAGACAACAGTGACAAGCAACAAACAGCTTATATTTGATGTTATTATGCAAGACGTCTAAGGGGTTCGAGCCCGCAGAGCTGGAGAGCAGACAAAGCAGGCACAGAAAGGGAAAGGGAGGGCGAGCACAGACCGAAGCAAGGGGATCCAGCACGAAGGAAGGAGAGGGGCGATCCGATCCAGTCAGTGCTCAACGGGGAGAAATGAGTAACCCAGCTCATTGCATGGATCTTAAACAAATAGTCAAGTCTGATTTAAATTCATTTACCTGTGCAGTGCAAATGTTGAACAACAGCAAGCTAATTTAAATCTGTGTAATTGGTGAGTGCAAAATACCCAGTCACCAGACAAATAAAAAACTGTGCACACATTATATAAAAAATGGTTAAATAGTGCCTCAATCACGGCATGAGCAGATGGCCAGCGGAGGGACACTAATCAAAGCTTAATTAATCTGTACTTGGTCTGTGCGCCACGGAAGTCACACATGGCTGCCCAATGAGAAGGCAGCAAAGAAGAGCAACAATGATTCCAATGAATGGTAAATTATGGGCGGGTTCCAACCCCATTATTAGACACAAGAGTCTTGCAAGCGAGAGCACATGCTCTCACAGACTCGCCCTAAAAAGTACTAAAGCCCCTGCATAAAACAGTGAACATTTTTTTTTATATGGTTTTATGTACTTGGTATTGTTTGCCTTATCTCTAGGATATGTTTATTTTTATTTTAGGCTGATGTCATTTACAAACTCAGCATGACAGAAAGGTAAGCAGTTATAATAAACAAAAATATTACAAAGTATGGAAATGTATATTGCTGTGTTTATTTGCTGATAACATTTTGTGATAGCAAGAATCTTTTTTTAAATTATTTAAAAACAGCACAATTTGATATATGTATCATAATTCTGCAGGGCATGCCTCCTCTACGTTGCATGCCCATCTGCCTTAATCTCTTTATTGTATTTCTGCAAATTGCTCGCACCTCTTTTTATAGATCACAACATCTCCTTCTTTGAAACCATATTCCAGCAATCCGAAAGTACCTATTCTCGAGTACCTTATCTCTTCATCCCACCAAACTTTCCTGGAGCTCACATAGTCCCCACTAACGATCACACCTAACTCCTATTAATTTAGTCTACCACACGGACTATGGAGCAAATGCATGAATGGTTTCCTTGATCACAAGACTAATCACAGGAACAAACAATAACCCTTTGATTAACCACTAGCCTTGGGCTCCAGAGTAGTGTACTACTCACCGTAAAGTGCTTCAACGCATTGTCTGGTAGTAAGAGCCTTATAAATGCCATTACAATGCACTATACTTTATGGAACTAAGCAGCTTCAACCCGGAGGTTTAGGTTAACAGTGAAGTTAAATGGAGATTAAGAATTGAATGTTGTTGAAAATATGTACTGGATATTATACATATTAAAGAAGGCTAATTACCGTATGGATAAAAAAGACAGAAATGATCCTCCATGGTCTTCTTGAATATACTGCTGTGATTGGACAGTTTTCTGTTTGCTAGCCTCAATGTAGTCTAAATATTGCATAAATCATTCTTAATGTTTGACAGTGCATTGGGATGGCAATGCCCTGGCAGCCAAACAATAAATAAGCATTTGGACATCTCATTTGTATTTTGTAAAAGATAATATGTTGAGCCATTTGGTTGGAGGATGTTTGGGAATGATTTAGTTACTTGCGGTCAGTTAAAGTACGCACAACAGAAGTGATAATATAAAAACAAATCGTAGTCTTAAAGGTTTGCCATTATGCTGAGCTCTTAGGAGGCATAAGAATGTTCAGAATGACAAACTTAGTGCAATGCAAGATAAGAGAGCCCAGCTCAGAGAAGGATCTTTTATCCTTTAGGAAAAAGGTTATGATTCCTGTTTCTCAATGTGAGATGTCAGGGTTCTCTGCAGGACAGCATGCTGCAGAGCCTGCATACATTATACATCCTTTATGGATCTTTCATGTTTTGTACATACAGAAATATGCAATCCACAGTTTTGTATTGTGCGTGGCCCACTCCAAGTTCCCCCTGGAGTCTGGTTCTTATGACTCAACTGGGTAGGGAAGTGGAGTCTTGAGGGAGTCTCGAACATCATAACCTTTCACTCCCTCCTCCTTCCTTAGCATCCTTTCAATCCTATATATTTTTCATTTATCCCTCATCCTTATTATACTCTGGCTTGATATCACAGCTGTCACAAGACAATCATGTGAGTATTACCAGAAGAAGGGCTGTGGCTCCAGCCACATGCTGGGAGCCAGTACAACATGTTTTGATTGGACAGAAGTGTGTGCTTCCACAAAAACAAGTGAACACAGCTGTGATCATTTTGTTTATTCATCCTCTGCCTGAGGTTGAATTTCCAGGGCCATAGACATAATATTGCAATGCTATTAAAGTCTCTTAAATAACTAGGTAATTTATGTTGTTTTCCTCTGGAAGCTGCACAGATGGGAGGAAAGCAGTCATTATTCTGCATGAAGTTCTAGGTCGGGCTTGACCGTGCATCTGTCACAGGACCTTTTAACCTATTCCAATGTTATTCTAAAGTTCTTTGCTTCCACACAAATAAATATCCATTCCCATGCTATTTAATTGTAATGCTTCACGTTACCATACAACATTCCAGTAAATACAGATTTATTGGCATTGCCAGTGCTTGTTGGAGAACTTTCTGAAAATGAATACCTGGCATCCTGCAACACTCCTCCATCACCCTTGAGCTCACCCTTCACTTCACAAACTATTGAGAAAATATACCTAGTGTGTGCATCTTCCCCCAACTTGGGAGCCTTCCTTCCCCTCCCAGCTCAGTTCTGGGCTCTCCGCTGTCAAGGCAAAAGTGAACATCTGGCACCATCTTAACAGCAGGTCTGTCAGAGTGGACTCGCACTTTTCCGTCACTTGTACCTGTCATGAAGATAGCTACGCAGTGTTCCCTTGGGACAACAAAACTATACCTATTGTGCTGGTTGGTCCTAAAAAGGCCTGCTGACATGTGCAGGTGAAACTACCGGTGTATTTGGGCCAGAATGCTGGTGATACCTCACATTGAAAAAGACTGCAAATCAAGAAGGGAAGAAAAAAATGAACACAAAGTCTGTTCAGCAGCCCCATTAGGATAATGAACAGTACCACAAACAACCAACATAATCGGGTACAGATCCATGGAACAAACATGTATTGCTTGAAGAGGTCCTGACTCCAGTGTTTCCCAAGTCTTCTCATTCAAAGATACACTTCCCTAAAAGGCACCGAGGAGTTGTACTTCAAAAAACTTGAACTGTCATTGCACATAGAACCCGAGCAGGGCATGAGCCAGAGAATATTTCTCTCACCTGCCTCTATTTGACCAAATGCATTAGAAGAGTCAGGCCCTATTCATACTGGCACCATCAACACCAACACTCCCTCAGAGGCCAGGCACAAAGCATAGAACCCAAGAATCAGACTAATGTGTTTGTGCATCTTAGTGTAGCCATGCTTACTAGTGCCAGGCTTCGCCGGAAGGTCTGTCACTGGGATGTACTTTCAGTATGACATCAACCCATAGCACACAGCCAAAGTTACACTTGAGAGAGTAGCAAAAAGGTAAATATCCTTCAGTCTTCCAGGCTAAATTCAATCAAAACTGTGTGACATAGCCTGAAGATTGCTGCTCATTAACACTTCCAAAGGACCATTTTAGAGCTTGAACAGTTTTGTTTTTTTAACATTTAGTTTAATATTGCCAAAGGGATGTATACCCGAAAAGAATCACCGCTGCATTTGCTGCCAAAAGAGCTTCCACCAAATATTAAATGGGAAAGGTAAAAACTTATCCAGTTATAAGATTTCAGTTTTGTATTTTTAACAGTGTTTTTTCCAGAAAAAAACATTGTTCCACCTTAAATACACTTGCTTGTGTCTGTATATAAATATGCTACATATTTTCAGATTTTATTTTAAACTTTGCAAAGTTTAATCTAATTTTCCCAAATCTGTTCCAGGCATAATCTTGAATCCTATATGGTGTTTGTGACATATGAAGAAATCACCCATATTAATGCTGCACATGATAAGCATGTTTTTCATGTTTTTCTTTAGCTTTGCATTTGGATCATTAATCTCAGCTGTGGATCCAGTTGCAACTATTGCCATTTTTAATGCCCTAAATGTTGACCCTGTGCTGAACATGTTGGTGTTCGGAGAAAGTATTTTAAATGATGCCGTCTCAATTGTCCTGACAAAGTAAGTTGTGTTTGTTTTCTTAATTATCTATATTAAAATTGCCAGCACACATAAATTTGTCATGAAAATAAAAGGCCAATTTTATTTTGTAAATTCGGTTGATTCCTTTTTAATTTTTACAAATATTGATATGATATCCAAAACTCCTTTATTTTTTTTACGTAGTTGCATTTTGACAATCAGTAAATAAGTGCAAATGAATATTTTCTACAAAAAGAAGCCACCAAGATATTTTCATTTTCGTTGAGGCATTTTCTGCATTTCAATATCGATTTGAGTGTTTTTTTTTTCAGGCAGCTCTTTTTCAAAGTTGTGCAGCTTGACTGATATTCTCAGTGCTTCAATGGTTTACGTGTGTGTTTGTTAATCAGAAACTTTTTTCCATTTTGAAGTTTTATATCGTTGAGAATACAAAAGATCATGTTCTCATCCTTCCATGATCTAGTCACCTACCAAGGCGTGTGGGCGGAGCCCATCCTTTTTAGTTCGAACTTCGAGGCCTGTTGTATATAGTATGTGGGCTTCAGGTCCGCCCAGTGCTTTCTATTTGTTTGTTTGTGGCCTTTAAAAAATCTTGCTTCCAAGTGGTTAATCTTTCCTATTTGTCCCTCCTTTTTGTGGGCTGTTCGCTCCCATGGAGCAGCACAACATTACTTGTAGCCTTCCACTTGTCCCATTATAGCAATTGGAAAAGGGGCTACTTTTTCCTGTGTATAAGAGCATTCACAAGAGCGCTAGATGTTTTCAGTTGCTCGGAGCTCCCACCTCCGTTTCAGTAAACAGGGCTGTAATTCTTGTTATCTCCTCACATTTGCTGTGAATTCAAAGCTGTTTCCCTGAGGGTGCCTGTTTACTTTTCTTTCTGTGACTTCAAAGTGAGAGAACCGTAATTAACAGATCAATAATGGCTGCGCTCTCTCCTCTGGCTGCTAGTAATTCCTGATGGTGGCTGTCCCTGCCCCTTTACCTCCCACCTTGACCACTTGGCGGATGCCACGGTTGCCCCTAGGTGTCTGCTGTTGAATCAGTCTGAGAGGAAGCACGAAGCCCTGGGGATAGCAAAGGCATGCGCTGCTTTTTTTTTTTTACTTCACTTTTCGGACTGATTTTTATGGTTTTAAAGGAATGGAAGTGGACACCTGCTAGCAGCGTTTAGGAGGTAAGAGGGAGATCGCACTATTATGGCTGTGACAGGCAGGCGTGGAGTGAGAGCAAAGTTTTAAAGCGAGGCTGTAGAAGTACAGAGCAATCACAGCCCATGAGCACTTTGACCATTCCCGTTATGTGGTATCTGGAGCCACTTACTGACATCATGCAGTGAAGCTTGTGTTCTAGCTGTGTTTTTGAGTGGTGTTATTAGCCTAGAATGCATGGATCATGCTGACTTGCTTAGGGGCTCTAAATAATTCAGTGCACACCCATTATGTAAAATGTGAAGAACACAACAGTTGTGTAATGATGTTCTGCACGCCCAAATGAATGTTTTATTTCCCTGTCTTCTTAGCACCCTCATTAACATACCTTGGCGAAGTGTGCATTACAGCATATTTGCATTTAGGGTAAGATTGCTCCTAAGACCTTAGGCACTTTCAGGCAGAGTGACTTGCCCACAAGGCCACCAGGATTTAAGCAGGACTGCGTACTTACACAAATTTGCTATGCACAAAACATGGCAAATCCGTTTTTGCCATTTTGCTGCTTGTGCACTATGGAATGGGACAAACAGATTGTGCTCCACTGGTGAAAATGTCTTTTTTGTCTACTCTTTCAAATGCCATCTTCAAAGATAGTGTGAAACCAGTTTGCTCCTTATCTGTATTCATGTGATTTTTCTCAGTTCTGTATTTTACAAGCCAGTGGATCAGCACTTTTTTGTACCCGAGCAAAAGTTCTGGGATGTGACCTTGATTGATTGTGCTGCAAATCACATAACTGAAATTTTAAGACTTAGTTAGAGAGCCCCCTGCCCCCATTTGAGACCAGGGTTGCAGTGCAGAGAGGCCATCGCTTCTCTAGCCTCATGCCTATTTACTCACCTCACTGTTTATTCAAAAGGCACCTCTCCCACAGTGCCAAGCGCGTGGTTAGTGATTGTCAGTTGCATTTGTTAAATCACAGGCCATTCACTATCATGCCGTGCAGCATTTTGTTAGCTGAACCCTTGAAGAATCTGTCAAAGGGGAGTGATGTTTGTGCTATGTAGTGAGTAGTGGGCCGTATGTTCCCTGTTTCTCAGGTCTCTCCACAGAAACGAGTCACGTCCGGACAGAAGTAACTGGGTCGCCCTGAGAGTGCACATACCTAACACCCCCCCCTCTCACCCCTCCCCCATGTGGCTGCCTGGGATCGGTTTGGCAACCAAAAGCATGTTTTTTAAATCTAGTGCGTTTTGTTATTTAAGCGCGTTTATGTAGCGCATTCCCACTATTTGTATGGGCACAAAGCGCTTTCAGAATCTGGGCGCCATTTACGATTCTGGGATTCTCATTGACCAGAGTCAAGGTGGTCTGTTTACATTGTATTAGGTTGTGATTTCACTGTTTAAAGATAAGCCTTTTCGGATAGCAGCTGGCAAGGATGGAGTAGACTAAGGTATTGTCTAGTGATAGGTTATATTGGACAGCAGTCAGCGGGTTCCTGTGATGGATCTCTGTGGAGCGATATGTGTACATTGTGGTTTATTTCATTCTGGTGCAGTGCACAGATGTCCTTTGCTCAGCCTCAGAAGGTTGTTTCCTGGCATTTTACCCCTATAATAGTCTTTTGCTCTCTCTTGCAGGCCCTTTGTTAATCCTGCTTTCTCCCTTAGTCACTCTTTCCTTTCTCTTCCATCTTATGGCTTCTCCTTTCTGCCTTTTTAGGTAAATCCTAGGCAGCACTTTCTCATGTTTTCACTCGCTCCCTTGTCTGCACACGCCCTCATGCACGCAAAGCCACAACTGTCTTAGCACTGGCTGTGCGGGCTCAAAGCCATACCCTCTGCTGTCTCAGCCCCTTGAGCATGGCGCAGTTGCAGCCTTCTTTCCTCTGGCAGGCTCACTTGGCTCCCGTTTACTCGCCGCTGTGGCTTAGCACCACCCCACCTTCTCCCTGATAAACTTATGCACAGTCTGATGCTGGGGGACATAAAACACTACTGCTCGCTTGTTTGTCTATTTGACACCAACATCCGTTGTGCATTATGACACTTCAATGCAAGTCTTTTCCCCAAAAATGCCTTCTAGCCGTATACAACAAGGGGGCAGAACTTGGATGCCCTGTGCACACAACCAATCAGGTGAAGCTATATTATATTTGTGGGGTAAAAACTATGGTGTGTTTGGGTTGGTCGCAGGAACTTAAGTCTTGGGACTGGCTGCCATGAGTTATTGTGAGTTAACCATAGGCTGCGGGGACTTGAAGCTTGTATCGTAGTTTGAGATAGGCTGAAACATGTTACCCACTTTTTTATTGGCTGTGAGGTCCCAGAGAGGCTCTTTTGATGTCAGTAGCCGGAGGATCATGGTGAACCCTGTGAACTGGATTGCTGCTGGTGTGTTGATTTCACCAAGGCAGGCTCACGTAAACTCGAACAGGTCTGTATTATATTTTTTCACTTGCGTATCAACATGTGCTCTTCCCCAGTATCCGTCCCTGATGGTAATGAAGTACACAGATGTTCATTCACCTCTTCCTTGCTGGGTCGATCGGTAAAGCCGCCTGTGTGCGGCACTGTCTGCCGGTGCTGCGGAAAGTCAAATGTTTTCTACTCTCGCCTTTAAGAAAAGACAACCACCACTACATTTGGACTGCTGACCCACCTTCTCTGCACTGTCTAGTTTTTTCTAAATGCATGATATTTCTGTTTGCATGGTTCTTGTGTGAAACTTGGTACGTCATGTGTAACACTATTGTCGTCAGACAAGTGGTGTAATACTGTATTAGCCAAAGCTGGTTTATGTTTTTAAGGAAAAAATTAAGTATTTCATACCAGGATTCAGCAGTTTCTAAACGCTATTAATAGCAGGTGTTATTACCCATTTGAATTGTCCTAAATTTACCAACTTCTGAAGTATGAGTCAGGTTAGCGGAATTCGAACTTGGTACCTGCCTATCACAGTTTTTCCCACCAGTGAGCGTTTAATGATCTGGGTTCTGCAGCAGTGCGAATCAGTTGCACAAGATATGGGACGTTGTCTTATGACAGGCCCCTGGCTAGTTTTTTAGGTCTCTGCTAAACAGTGCATGCGCTTTCTCTTCGAGACATGTCATTTTCATTCAGTTCGCTTTCAGCCTGCCCATAGCTTACCATTGGTAGGCTTCGGTGTCGCTCTCATTTTCTTCGTTTCCATTCGGCATAGCGTGTGGGTGGCATGTCCTTTTCTTGTGTTGGCCCTCATCTAGAGCACGGACAAGTACTTGTTTCCTTCCACTGCTCTCGTTTTTGGAGCTATTTTTTCAATTGTCTTCAAGCTCGGCATAGGAGTACTTGTGTTTTCAGGCCATCTCCCCTATCCGTGTTGCTTCTTTTCCCTTTCACCCTTCTGTGTCTGCCTGTTTCTTCTCTGACCTCTCCCCTCACCCCGTTTGTAATTATATAGCTCTACAATCCCTGGCTGAACAGCATCCATGATAATGTGCTTGATGGCTCCACACTAATAAGGTCTAAAAAGCCAGACCTATTGACTATGCCAATGCTTGTTTGAACCTCCAGTCTGTAGACCTGGAGCAGCACAACGAACAGCTCCAGATGTTCACAACGCCAGCTGAACAATACAGTCGGCATGGCTGCTTGGCCGGTAGTCTGTGCTTGCCAAGGAGTCATGCAGTTTGGGTGCCTAGCGTCTGTATTGCCTGTGCTTTGTTTCTGGCGATGGGCATGAAAACGTGACCAACAGTTCTCAGTTTGGAGCGTTGTATGTGATCTCTTCTAACCCATTTGTAGGCCCGGTGTCATGCCTACAGTGGCCAGTATAATGCCAGTGCAAGGGCCAATATCTTAATTACAGTGTGATTGACGCACAGAGCCAATCATATTGTACTGTCAGTGAGTGTACGTATGTCACCAGGTCTCCCATGCGCATGAAATATGACCAGGAATGCTGTTGGGCATCGGGCACAGAGGTAGAAGTGCACTTGTAAATCAAGCCTCTGACAATAAGTAAAAAAAAAAAAAGACTTGAATACTTCTGCTTTGCATTTGTGTGTGTTTGAGCATGTGTATGTTTAAGATCTGGCCCTGGCATATTGATGGTAATTTTGGGGATGACATGGGCATCAATGGAAAGATGGTGTCCAGCTCTGGTAAATTGCTAGCCCAGGCAGATTGTTGTAATTTTAGGCATATTGTCAGCTTCCATGACACAGTGGAGACTACTCTTGGTATTGCTGGCCCTGACATATGATGGCAATTTATGGTATATGGTAGTCGTCTTGTGGTATAGCAGTATTCACTGTTGGTATTGCTGCCCATAGAATAATGGGGTTAATGCTTGGCATAAGTTGGACTTCCATGTCCTTAGTTTATCTAACAATGGTTCTGATTTAATGATGGAAATTCTCTGTGTTTCCACCCCCAGACGTCTCCCCTTCCAAACGTTTGTGCTGGAGCCCTGACTATAGCCCTCCAAACATGTGAAGTGAGACTTGCTCGCACTAACTGCTGAAGGTGTCCTGCATTCTGTCACAGTCACCATGCCTGGTCTACCGAGGAAAAATAACATAGGCACCGCATTGGCATGCTCTGCAGGTTTCTGTCTTTGTTTCTTCTCTCCCCAAGTTCCATACTGGCTTTCATAATATGGTTGGCCTGGAGGATGTGGGCAGGGAAAGCAGGGCATGGGCTCGTGTAACAGAAGTTTATTTTAACCTATATTTTGCTAGGGTGCAGAAATCTTTGTCCTTTGTGCTCAGGGGTGCTGCCAGTCAGAGATGCTGACTTTGTTAAGGCCGGTAAATATACTGACCCGGCAAACCAGCTGGTGCTGGCCTATGGAATCCTACCCTGAGGAGCAGCTCTTAAGTGTCCCTATGTTACAGTCTCAATTGACCTCTTGCTTCTAAACCCTACCAGATCATCAAAAGCTGCTGGAAGGAGGTGGCAAAAATGTCAGGCTAGCTGCAGAGCTCTCCATGTGCATGGAGACATTATGGCAGTTAAAACTCAGGCTGCCAGTAAAATGCCCAACCCCAGGCAATGTACTAACTGAGTTCTAGGGAGGTGATCTTGTGCTAGTTCTGCAATAAGCTCACAAACAAATGTTTCTATTTACAAGGTTGGTGATCAGAATGGCTCCTAGTGTTTTTATAGGTCCCCTTTTTGAACCATTCTGATTATAATCTGCTTTCCATTTACTTTCAAAATGGAAGTGCATCATATTTGTCGCAGTTCTTTGTTAGGACCAGTGGTTCTAAGTCCATTCATTGATCATGTGAGGTTACCTTCTACACTATTTTGCATTGCTAGATGTTTCTGAGATTGTAATGTCTGACATTAGTAATGACTTTTTTTTAAATCAGTGCTCCCTCTTTTATCAAACATGGGAACTTGTTTTGCTTGTTCTTGCATCCCGTTTTTTTGTGTTGAGAATTATTTTCCCCTTATCCTTATTAACCTGGGTTCTCCTTCATCGAGGATACCACAATAAATGTATACGGCTATTAAATGGTTCTGGCAATTTAACTGTGCCTTGGATTATTCGTGGGATTTAGGATAACCTCAGGGGTTTCACGGTATGTTGAGACAGAATGCACAATGGGAACTTTAGGTTTCAACAAGATTTGGCATGGACAGTGTAAGAAAATTGGAAATTGTCTCAACCTCTTGAATGTTTTTTGTGTCTGTGATTCCATAATTGGTGTGTAAGCCACTCTGGAGACTGTTTCCATTTTCAGACATTACATAGTTCCATTGAAGTGATGCTTTCTTTCCTTCCTAGAGCAGTGCATAAGGGAAGGAAGAGTGTGGTTAGCTGTGTTAGTTCAGCCTGGCTTTCAATCCTAATGCCACTACACCACATCTGCTTTGGGGGATGGTGCAGAGGGTTGGGCCCAACCTGGGAAAGGCTCCTGTCTTTAAAATTAAAGTGAAGATGTTTACTCTAAAAGACCCTATTTGGCTCCATTCTTTTTTTCTCAAGGGCACAATCCCTTCTTCCCAGAATACCCCTCGCTCCCCTATAAAATTTGCAAGTATTACCCACCATCATAAATTAATGTATTAATTTATTGCTTAGTTACTTAAAATCATTGCAAAATTATCATCCCAAAACTATACTTCATAATTCAATATTTAAAATATAAAAAATGAATTAAAAAAGGAGAACATTCTATTGAAAATACAATATTAAAACTATCAGTGACATTTAACAATTTAGTGCCCTGGTCGAAATATTTGACTACCAGAATACTACCATATAGCATGCCCTATGATCAAGAAGATTTCAAGAAAGGTTTATTGTTTAATTAGAGACCCAATTTAACTATGCTGTGGTGACATTTGTTATCGGGATGCAAGACCCTCGCCCACTGAGGTGGCAGGTCTCATCATAAGGTCTGCTCCTCACCCAGCCAAGATATCCAGTTCTAGCTGGATGGACTGCAAGGTGGGGAGCTTTTATGAGGAGCGCTTGTCAAATTATTAACAAAAGATGGATGATTCTGTTGAGCAGTACTATATGTTGGAATCCTACTTGTGAGCTGTTAAAACTGCTGTAGGTAAAAAAAAGGTGTTTTATTGGGGTTTCCTACAGTAAGATTAAAAAAGATGCAGACACTTGAGGATGTCATTTGTTCCACGCATCCTTTCATTAGCTTGTTTCAACCAACCACTTATGGTCTGTGGCTTTCGTCAGGACCAGGGATCCCTGATGTCATCAACTCCTACACTGCTATTTCTTTCCCTAATTCCTGTATGAAAGTAGGGATACATTCGAACCAATGGGAGTACAGAAAACAATATTGGTTTTGCTAAGTAAACTTTCAGACAGAAATTGCGTGTAAAGATAGAAGTCGTATTTGGCTAACAATAGCGCATTTGGGTAAACTTATTTGTCTCCAATCTAAAATCAGTCAGGGGGCTGCCCAGATCATTACGGTGATGATCGTGAGTCTCCTTATGAATCAATGTACATCCGAAGTGCAGGTTCACACAGAAAACATTTGCAATGGGATCTTACTATAGTCGCCCAATAGTATAATATAGCAATATGTGTGTGGCTTACCCTATGCTATGTGAGGGCTCCAGGGAGGGCAGTGTTGAGGTAATCCTCTAAGTCAAACCTTGGGAAAACCAATCCAAGAATATTGAGCTGAGTACATGTTTTGGTGTGGTCAAGAAATAGAAAATTTAGCTTACCTTATCAAGAGGGGTTACCCAGGTTGTGCATTTACACTGGTAGCTTTCCTGTTTCTGAATGTTGGCTAGAAACCCGCAAAGGCATTTGTTATGACACTGTCGCTTTGGATTCTACAGTCACTATGTCAGACTCTTAAGCATGCAGGACACTCTCGAAAATGCAGAAGTGTCGGCAACTTTATGTGTAGCTTAGTCAGAATTTAGACTGACTTAAAGGCTGTCAGCTGAATATGATGGTTTGCAGGGCCACTAAAGGTTTAGAAAAGGCATATATTGTTGATTGACCTCCCAAAGTAGTTAGATTATACTTTGTATTTAGTGAAGACGAAATTACTAAATATTTATTATTTCTAAAAACATGTTCATATGGAATCAGACTTGCCCCAAGTCATTGGTATTTTTACATTGTGTTAAATTAATGATTTTATGCAAGAGCTAAATTTCCAATACTACGCTGTACTAGTCAATATTTATTTGTAAAACCATATGGCCACTTAAAAACGATGGGAGAAATGTCATAGTCAATGGATTTAAATCAATAAGGATGTACCTTCGTCACCGCGGTCCTTACTAATTGAGATAGCAGTATCTTATATTGTTATTTCTTTGTGGACAGTTTGTCATCAGCATCAGGGCCCATATTAGTGTTCCAATTGAGACCAGGCCATATCTACATTTATGCCACTAACGTGTGTTCTGAATTTATACATCCATCCTATTTTAATAGAAGCTGTATTTTAGCTGTGCTCTGATCCGTATTGTCTCTAGTATCGCGCATTTGATATGATTTTCATTGCGTCGTGTTTCTAGAAAAATGGAAGGTCATTTGATTGGTGGTTTGATGTTGAATGTTGCTTCTTGTTCACCAATTGTTACTCTAACCTTACTTGTGGTCAGCCCTGTTTACTGAAGGCTGTGGCAGGTGATCATATAAAAGGCATATATAAATGACTTTCCACAAATTGCAATTTGTGTGCTTGCGATGCTCTCACAGAAACCTCAAACTCAAGTCAGTGTCTTTTGTTGGGCAGACACTGCATCTGCCGCCAGGATAATAGGAAACCACATGAGCTATACACCAGATTGTATGTTGTGTTAAGTTCTTGTTCCACGTTTGAACTCAAATAAACGTTTTTGCAATGGGGCTGTGCTGGTGTTTGGAAAGTGTCATTGTTTATTTTTTTTTATGTTGCTCGATCTCACAGAGTATGTGGTTACAAATGATAGCCTGTCTTTTGGTAATTTTGTATTGTTTTCCAGAATAGCATCATACTTGGTATAGTGTTTTTCTTTCTAGCCCAGTTCATATTTCTGGCAGGGTAATATCTCTACCGAAACTTGTCAGACAAATTGTCAGCTTGGTCATTGTAACAATGTTATTCCAATGAAGGCGGAGAAACTAACCATCAGTAAACGTTTTCTGTAATGCTTGTGGCTGAAAGTTGTTAAATCTGAGTAAACCATTAGTCTGTGGGTTTGTCATGTTTTGGCATAATTTTGAGGTCCAGAAAGGGTATTTAGTATCTGCCAAATATGTGTGTAAGTTTGAGGTTGTGGTCCTGGTGTAGATCCATTTAATAAAATTAAGTGCCTCACCTGGCCAAATGATTAAAATAACATTTATGTAGCAACATCATAATCTTAGGTTGTCTCTGTGAGGGCGATTATGTGAATAGATTATTTTTGATTCAAAATTATGAACGTAGAGGCAGGCCAGGCTCAGAGCAAATGTGCAGCCCATCGATGTCCCTTGTATCTGATGGTAGGGAGTCCTCTCAAATTTTAAGTAATTCTCTTTCAGTACCAAAGTGGCACAGTCTGTGACAATTTGTGTGGGTGTAATATAATGCCATTTGCTGATGTAAAGTAATTCCTCAATTACTTGCATAGTGGCATTCTGTGGTATGTTGGTGTAGAACTCTTCTACATCAAAACTAATCAGGATCTGTTTATTGGAATCAACCGTAGGGTCCTTCAAAAAGTTAAAGACCTCTTTTCTGTTTCTCCATTATGCTGGCATAGCAGTTAATAGTGGTCTTAGATAAATTACAAAATATGGACAGAGGTTCACGATCCGGTCCTTTGCTAAAAACAATAGGGAGGCCCAAAAATTGGTGTTATTTTATTTATTTATTTTATTTTGAAGGTTTTATATAGCGCTAGCTCCACCCAAGGGTATCAGAGCGCTTTACATCAGCAATGGCAATAAACAAGAAAGCAGCAATAGCAATGCACGAAACAAATTCTACAGATGATCAGACAAAAGTAAAAAGGAACCATTTAGAGTACATAGTGAGAAGAGTGCATATAAGATAAACAAAACACCAATTGAAAGAACAAGAGTGTCATTATAGATAGCACTTTTACAGTATGCCAAGGAGGACTCGGGGGACATCGTGAGGGTGAGGGGGATTATAATGAAGGGGAGGGGGGTGAGGAGGGTATGAGGAGGGGGGTGAGTGGGTGTGAGGGGTAGGCGGGGTTGCCTAAGGCAGGAGGAGGGAAAATAGTCAAAAAGGAGAACAGGGAGTTAATTTCCCCAATATTTAGTGAGGAGGTGTATTTTAAGGTTTCTTTTGAAGTTGGCATAGGAGGGGTTGCATCGAAGGTCTTTGGGGAGGGCGTTCCAGATGGTTGGGGCCTTGCCAGAGAAGGAGCGGGATTGTGAGGCGCTTTTTTTGAGTAGAGGGGGTATGAGAAGAAGAGTGTTGGTGCTTCTCAGCGTTCGGGCGTTGCCGTTTATGTATCTTGGGTACAGTATAAAAAAAACAGTATTTTGGGATTGATGGCTGCAAGAAATTCAGAATCCTGTTTTGTTACCCATCCCTCTCTGTTCCATCCACAGTCAAGCTTTTTATGTGCATTAATAACTCGGTAATGGTGTCATGATCCATTTTTTCATAACTTTGTGTGTCCCAAAATAGTCTCAAACATTCTTTCCTCTATGCTGCTGTTTGTATCACATTAGCTTTGCCCTTGAATGCTGATTTACTAAGCTACTTTGTATTTGGGAAGTGTCAATCATAGACATACTGTTAAAGTTCTTAACATTCTTCTGTTCCATTTCTCCACATCTTTGATAAGTCTGTTCAAAAGTAATTGGTTTAGATGGTATTGAGCTCAATGGAGGTTGGAATGGAGATTTCTTTGTCAGTTCTGTATGCACTGAATCTGGAGAGTCAGGCATAGATAAATAATCTGAGCCTTTGCTAAAAAAATCCCCAAAAAAATCTGATAGTTGACATGGAGGTCGAATTAACCGAATTTTGGAGGGGATAACAATGTTAGCCCACTGTTTTAAACGTTCCGTTGTGTGTCACTATTTAGGATGTTCGTAAGATTAACCATAAGTCTGACCGCACCTGGTGTTCCTTGCACTTGCTGCGAGTGCCCATCTGAATGTTGTCTGTCAATTGCACTTTGGCAGGTTCTTTTTCGGCCTCCCCTTTCCTCTGTCTAAAAAAAGGTAGTCTGCTGTTTCCCTTGATAATAGCTGAGAAAAAGGCTAATCAGGCAAATACTACTAGCATTGCAGATTAAGTGAACATTAATAGCAGGAAAAGGTTTTAGTAAATGACCACATTTGTTCAGGTAACATGGGCAAAGACAGACTATGGAGTAAATTTTGCTTCCTGCAGCCACGGAGTCAACAATCCTCAGACATTCCTTTGTACATCCCTTTTCTAAATTCCATCAGCAGTGTCATCGTCAGCTTAATACAAGGAATTTATGCCAAGCGAGTTTTGAGAGTGGTGTGAAGAGGGTAGTCCTGTACTTTCTGATCCTTTAGCATGCTAGAGTGTATTTAGCTTCATTAAAATTATGTAGTGAAGCTGTATTTTCAACATACAAGCATAGCTGGAAGCTCCTTTTGGCAAAGTGTTTAAATGCCAAATAATTTGAAATGGAGGACCAAGATTGAATTCAATTTAGCATCTTCAGAGTTTTGATGAAGTAGTCAGTCTTGGGGCAGGGAGAGGCGGTAGAGTAACCCCCAAATATCTGCTTTAACTGTGGCTGGAGGTACATATCTAGCTCTGTCACAATATTTACGAACCTTGACCTTTCCTGCAAATGTTAGGTTGGTCAAACCAATTCTAATCTTAGCCAGCATAGACTTGATGAGTGTGACAAAACAATGAAATACCTAAATAGGGGACATTGGGTGAGGTCCAACTAGTTAGCAATTTAACCGGAAGTCCTTCATGCATGTTGGTGAAAGTTGGGAGAAATTTTGTTTGAATACCTTCCAATATACTTACAGCTAAGAGAGTTGACAATGTATTCTGCCAAAATTTAGAACAGAAGCTCTGCGTTTCAACTTAGCATGATGGTATTTAATGCTTCCTTGTTAGTTCAACCATACCCCAAGATAGGTGTAAGATGACAATCTTTCATTTAAATTATCGGCTGTGAATATTATCTTTGTTTTATCTCCAATGATTACCAGTTTATTGACACAATTGAAATTATCCCTACGAAGGCCAATAGAACTGCGATTGAGTAGGGCGTTTACTTATGCATATTGCAAGAAAGAGCAGGAAATTCAGTGTAATTATGGTGAAGATATGCGTACAGCTTTGAGATATCTGATGAGGTCAGGAGTAAATAGACTAAATAACAGGAGGCAATGAACTATCCCAGTTTCAGGCCATGGTTAGTAAGAATTTTTAATGATGTATAATTTATAGACCCCAAATTAGTCTGAAGCCAAGTATACACATAATGCCTCTGATTAGAGTTGGTGGGATGCCCCACTTGTATAGCCAAGACCAAAGAAGGTTCCTACTAACCTGATCAAATTCAGCTTTAAAATCAATACAATATGCATACAATGACATTTGCTTACAATATGTTTAGGTATGTATCACACTATTGTCCAAAGTTTTACAAGGCGTTCTAGTGATAGTTACTAGGGAAAGAATTGTCACCCTTTTCAGTTGAGCCTACCAGACAGCACAGGCTGTTTTTGGCGATACTAACCTGCACAGGAAAAAGCATTGCTTTTTACCCATGTTGTTTAGCATCACCAAAAAGGACTATTAGGTCCTAAAAGCGAGACCTTTTGACTTTGCCAATACCTGTTTCTAAAGAGACATAAGATCGAACCTTTCGAAGATTCAGAGATGCTGAAGGCATTCAAACAAGATCTGTATAACAGTGCCAAGATTTTAGACCCAAAAAATCAGTGCCCCCTTTAAATTGGGGAGCTGGAGGCACCTTTGGGCGTGGTGCTCCATTAAGTTGACTACATTTAAATATTTTAACTATATTTTTAGCAGTGACCAGTGGAAAATTAAGGATAACGTTGGGCGGCAGCACAAATTGCACTGTTGAAATATTTTTCAGTGAATATGTTTCATATGTGTGACATCCTCAATTGCACAGATACATCTTCCTTCTGGGCTGCCTTGTATTATCATTGGGATAAACAATAAATATACAAAGCCTCTTGGTTTTGCCAGACCTGCAAATGAGGAAAAGAGTAATCCCTTGATTGTTATAACTCTCTGCCTTAGCTCGTTTCTTTCTCGAAACATTAGTGAACCAGCCAAAGCTCGGTGGATCAGTACTTACCTTATATTCAAAGACTGATTCCAGAACAGTAGAAGTAATGTGCCCTCGGGTAGAAGCAACATTAGACCAAGTGCTACCTTCGACAAGATGTGGAATGTTTGTTTTTCAGACTGGTATTAAGGTCACATAAGTTAAAGGACCATTTGAGTATTTTCTGTTGCGACACCCCCATTGCAGTCCCTAGCACAGAGAATTTTGTTTGTAGTACTTGTATGAACAAACGTAATGAGTGACAAAAGAAAATGGCAGCGCTCTACCTGAAGGAAAAGTCCAATTGGGTAATACTGTAATTTACCACAGGATTCCTCTGCTTGGAGAGGTCAATATAATTTATTGGCTGGTCAGATGGAAAACAGTGCAGATTTAATAGATGGAGGAATGATAGCAGTTGGCTGCCTGTTAATTAATTCTACTGTTTTGGATTGTCCGGTTTTGGAACATTTCAGTGAAAGTTCTGCTGGGTTGCTAGCTTATCAATTTGTTTCTGTTGAGGAGAGGTTAAGATGAAGTTGTCCAAAAGAAGGAATACTGCATCTGGCCAATCTTCAGTTAGCTTTTTGAGAACCATTTATTTAATTATTAACTTGATATGATTTTGTCTTGAGACACCCTGAACATTTAATCAAGAATATGTTCTCAGACTCATATATTAAGGGCAGAACCACCGAAAGTATGCAATGCTGCATCATGTTTTGCATAATTATAGTTCTAATGGGATCTTTTCACCTATAGAACATCCTCCAGATGCCAGATTGGATCGGGACGTTTTTCACAGCATTGATTCTTCAAGCTGCGAGGTGGCACTATGCTACTCAGAATTTGTCTTGTCCCGTTCTGGAAGTTGAACTGCACAGTAGAGCCCCGCACAGACGTCAGTTCCTTTCTTTCATCTCCTTTGAACACAGATCCGGAGCTCTTGCAGTTCTTGGCAGCTTGACATGTTTTTCAAACTAATTCCAGGGAGCAAGGGAATGATATCTCCACCCAAGACTACAGGGTTTCTACCATGCCGTGAAAATCATAAGCAGATGTTGGCAGCATACCCACTCAATGTGTGCCTCTGATGTTTGGGTTACGACTAAGTTGTGTGAGGAATGTACCCTCAGGATTTACAACTCCCCTCCTTTAATGTGCTTACTGATGTCCTTCAGCTTGGGCCAACTTCTTCTGAGCCAAAATGCCATTCAATGAAGCCCTTACTGACACCCTTATGGGAACTTGTCCTAAATCCTTTTTGCCCACCATTGAACAGGCAGATAGCCAGGGGTCACAGAAAGGCGTGATCCTCATTTTCTTATTCAGCAATCTAACCCTTCGAATTTGATTGTCCAATCTTCCACCAGCAAGGTGAGTCCTAATTTGTTTTCCAAACAAACAGGATTAAGGTGTTTGGGAAACATTTGTTCACTTAGGCCAGCTTAGCCTTGAGGTTGGTTAATGACAGCTACCTACTGGAGATGGTCAGCGAGATCTTGATGGCGGCCCATAAGAGTTTAGTGTCTTGTTGGCTCAAACTATTCAAGATGTTCAGAATGCTGCTAAATATGTGATTTGTGCTGGTTTGGACGTTACCGATTGTTTAGGGCAAGCAGTCAGCACTAGTTTAATGTTCTATTTCCACTCATGAAAGAGATCCAGAGGCTTCTCTGTAGATGTACAGGCCTCCATCATGGACATGCCATTCGACGGATCATGCGTATTTGGCGAAAGGGCTAGATCCGCCCTGGAGCGCCTCAAGTAAAAATGGGCCATGGTGACCTTTTGACCAGTAGAGAGAGTTCCCTCTTTGGTTTTGTTCCTTCCAAAGCTAATCAAGAGGTTTATATGCCAAACCTCTTGATTAGCTTTGGACAACCCCAAGCCCCCCCATCTCTGCTGCAGTCACCTCATCCCTTTCATTGCCGGGGATCAGGCAGACATTGTGCAGGCCAGCAGCGGCACTGATCTTCCCCCAGTCCCTCTCCCCTGCAGCATCAGCTTCCAAGCCAGTTTGATTTGCCGCGAGCAGCATACAGCTGCCCTATGTGAGGCAGGAATTGGCATTTTCTTCTGTGGTGGCTGCACATGACATCCAATATATGCGTCTTCCATATTGTCCAGCAGCACTATGCCCTTCTGTTTCTTTCCTACCCTCCACAGCTTCTGCCCACATGAGAGCAGCTCTCAGAGGAGCACATATCCATTTTACTGCAACAGGTGCGAACCCAACAGTTAAAAAGGGCCATTAAGAGGGTTCCAGTCTTGGAAATGGGGACAGGTTGTTACTGCTGCTATGTCAGTCTGCCAAAGAATAACGGAGGCCTTTGCTCTATTTCAGATCTTCGCTCACTAAATATATTCCTACGGAAGGAAAATTCAGAAAGCTCACTCTTGCTCAGGTTTTGTCTGCCCTGGATCTAGTGAATGGATAGTAGCCCTAGACCTGCCAAACTTGTACTTTCAGGTGCCCGTCCAGCTGGCCTGCAGACATTACCAGCAGTTCAATGTCGGCCAAAAACATTTTTTGTTTGCTGTGCTCCTCTTCGGCCTTATAGGCACAGTCTACGGTGTTCACAAAAGTGATGGCGGTGGTCGCTGCACATGCTTTGGAGGTTGGGGGATACCAGTTTTACCCTACCTGTGTAACTGGCTGTTGATGGAGGGTGCTCCCCAGTCAGTAGAAGACCACCTCCAGACAACTGAGAACCTCCTGACATCATGGAGGTTCTGGATAAATGAGCTGATGTCATTCCTGACTTCTACGCAAAAGCTCCATTTTATTGGAACTATCTTGGACACAGTGAGGTTCAAGGCCTTTTCTCTGCCGCAAAAAGTCTAGGACATTCCTGATGTTTCAGCCTCAGTCCTAGATCTTGGTGAGAGCAGATCTGAGACTTATTGGCATGTTGGGCTCGTGTATCCGCTTGTCCACCTCACCACATGTCAAATGGGGGCTTTGCAGTGGGATCTGTTTTCTCATTGTACTCACTGTGGTCCCAGCATAATGTAACTCCTTTAGAGAGACAGAAGGAGAGCGTTACATAATGGACTTTAATCACGAAAAGTGTCTCAGTGATTAATTGCAGTGTTGACTATGATTATGTGATACACTTCCAGAGATTTTGATGATGTAAGTGTGTATTCTCATGACATCATTATTTTTCCGATTTTGTTGTGGAACCAGATTTGGGGTAGAGTAATAAATTATGCTAAATATACATGCTTTTGCAGAATTCTGACCGGACAGACCATTAAAGTGGATTTAAGAGCAAGCAGGGCATTGTATGAGCTAGTTTTAAAGATAACTGTCCGCCTCTGCTTGTATGTAGCTTAAGTCTGACAACACCACTATGTGACAGCAGAAAAAGTAGTGAGCTTCTCAGTCGGTAAATTTGTACTGACATGCCATTGGCGTTTGTTATTGACTGTATAGCCAAGACATCTCTGTGGTTGCAGTTGGGTGAATGCATTAAATGTGCATGCAGAATAACTCGTGAGACTTTATGATACTTCTCACGATTGGGAGCTAAAACTCACTGTCAGCCCAGTTTTCTGACAGACGATTTTGTCAACCTATTTTCAGACCAACACCACTTCAGTTGCTGAAAGAGGGCCCTGTGGGACAATTTTTGACAGGCTTGGTGCCATTCACATAGATTTTTCTCGGACCTTTAATCACACTTACAATTCTACAAGTTAAGGCACAGCTTCTTGGAGGAAGTTTTCCACTAGCAACATTTCATTCACTGTTCTCCTGGCTTTACCTAAGCAAAGGCTCCTATATCTACCACAAAAGAGGCAACTTCTCCCCTCTGATTTCTAATTTACCTCTTTGGAGACAGTCTGACAGTTATACGAGAACACTATAAACTCTGTAGCAGGTAGCAATTTAATGGTGATGCCTCTTAATGTTTTTCTTTGGGACATTGACAATCAAAGCTTAAGTTTTCCTGCATGTATCTCCCTTTCCAGGGGGATTTACCATTTTTTCGGTATGCCTTTGATCTTATATTTAAACCTTCTTTTCCGTCTTTGAGCTCTCCTCTCCATCCCTCCTCTTCTGCCCCTCTTATCCTGCATCTCTAGTCTGATTCCCCTTCCCCTCTCTCTCTTCCTTTTTGTTCTTCCCCTTTTTCCTCACCCATGTTTTTCCTTAATGTCTTATTTCAGGTGAAAGTTCTTTGTTGTGTTCCAGTGGGCTGTTGATGACAGGGGATGTATAGACTGAAAGTAGCAGACTATTGACTGTGAATAACATTACATTTGTTGGACATTACTATACCTTTACAGTGCAATATAGGGGCGAATAGCAATTGGCTAGGAAATAACACATTTCAAAGATAAGGGGATGATTTTCTTTATGTATAAGCCTAAAGTATATTTTGTTATACCGTAAGTAAAAATGTACCCATGTGTTCTGCTCAGAATTTGCGGAGGCTCAGTACTCTTTGAAGACTTACACTCCAAATTATTATTTATAACATATTTCTTTGGTTTTCAGCACTGCTGAAGGATTAACAAGTGAGTCTGATGTAAGTGGATGGCAAACCTTTCTTCAGGCTTTGACGTACTTTCTGAAGATGTTCTTTGGCTCTGCTGCCCTGGGAACCCTAACTGGACTTATTTCAGCGCTAATATCCTTTGTGGTGTTTTATTTTCTTTCATAAATTGATTTAATAACTCTAAAATAAATGTAATCCTATTTTTAATGTTCCCTTAAGGATATACTTACCAAACGTCTCCAGGTAACCACGGTAGGAACAAAGCAGCACGAGTGAAGTTTTGTAATCATGCCTTGGCAGGTTCAGACCTAGATTTGGGTTTGTATTTAGGGTGTGTAAATGCTAGTCTCAATTTCCTCAGAAATGGCAGTATAATGATCCTGGAGTTAATTTTTCATCTTTCTCTTAATATGTTTATCAACATACAAATAAGATGGCTCAATGGATGAATAAATTGAGTTGCCAAGTTGTGTTCCAAGTTTGTGGAGTGCCAATTCATACTTTGTTCTTGATTTGGTACTTGAGGTCTTCTCTGGTAATCCAATCGAGCTTTAAGATTTATCCTTCAGAACATGTTGGCTATTCAGTTTCCTTACGAACTTCTACTGTGATTGTTCTAAATGAGATAAATGTACTCATGTATGTGTTCTGCTTGTGCGAACTTCGCTGATCTCTGATTTGTTTCTGCATTGCCTCTTAATTCAGAGTATTTTTCCTTATTACTTTACCAGGGCTTGTTGATGACAAAGTAGCAGGCTGAGCTGTTTTGGATTTCATGAATGGTATAGATAAGAGTCTCTAATGATGTTTGCGTCAAGTCTAGAAAGGTTCTTGACAATGGACAATTTAAATGAAAATGTATTCAGAGTTTGGTTGTCTGGTTTGTTTCAATATTTGCTCTTAACTGCTTGCGCTAAACTGTGTTAATTTTAAAACCCCTCTCTTACCACCATCTGCCCTAAAGGCACATGCAGTTAGAACTCTGTACTGCTGCCTGCTCAAGAGGTTTCTGACTTCAGATCATCCTGACCAATAAACTTATCAAGACCACATCCAGTGTTTGAGTGGAGCCTCCATTTTAAGGACAGCAGTGTTCATGGACCTAGGCACAGAAAGACAAGTCATAGTGGAAGGTCTGAGTTATCATCATTTGCAAAAGAAGCCAAAATTTGTAGGAATCTACATTCTATGCATTTTTAATCCCTATATAGCTTTTATTTTCACTTGCATTAATTATTGGCCTTTTCTTTTTGCCTGCTGACCCATCTCTTTCATTGGCCCTTCTCAAGATATTAATGAAAAAGTTAAATGATATCAAAGCTGCTTAATTTTCTATTTGTTTCTAAAACCATGGCTTTAGCAAATTTTTCTCCAGCGCAGCAATGTTGACTTTTTTTCTGTGCCACCGTAAAAAATTGGTCTTTTACGAGTCAGAACTTTAGACCATCTGACGTCTACCCTGTACTCCATAACATCCTGCATGTAGTCTAACCTTGTTGGGTTGTACTCTGGATTGCTATCTCAGTATCCATTTGCATGATTATCTGAAAAGGAATCCTAGTTGGTGACAGCACACACAAAGTCTGCTGGTGCATTGCTGTCGTTCTGTCTGGCTGCAGAGCCAGACAGAAGTCAGGGAGTAGGTCTTGCTCCTGAATGACCATAGTTGTATTCTTTTCTGTCCTAGTAGTGCATCCAACAAATGAGTTATCGTTTTCTTGCCCTCAACATAAGAAAATCAAGAAACAGGCAAACGAGTAAAAGTATACCTCAAACAAACATCTTTAAGGGACCAAGTACATGGGAGGAAATTAAAGCACATGGAGGCACGAGCATATCCTTAGGTAATTAACTTACTCCCCACAGGGCTGCTTGGAAGATATTGAAAATAACTACCAATCCATGCGTAACCAGCCCTCCCCACAGTCTTATTCTAATATCAAGTATTTACTTTTACAACAGTGGTGGAAATCCACATGAGTGCAGTAATAAGTACAACTGTTCAGATGTCCTGTTCAGTCTCCATCAAAATCCTAAAATGGATTTAAATTATGCCACATGTTCCATTTCCCCTGGGAAAGGGGGTTTCATTTTGAATAACTCAGGTGTGCAAATATTGGAATAACTAAACATGAAGGCATGATTGGGTTGAACAGAAGAACACCTGAGAACTTGTGGAATAGGCCATCCTTCGTATTTTCAGTTAGTAGTAGCTTTGTATTAGCTTTCATAAATGGTATTCTTATTGCCATCACCGATGTTCTAAACTGGTAGTCATATAAGCTAGAGGCTTAAATTAATGTTTGTAGCATGTGTGCCTGTAGATGCACATTTTGTGGATACTCCTGCCATCTAGAGTTTGGCTTGGACAGTTTTTCTTCGAAGAAGTTTTTTGAGTCACAAGATCTCTGTGACTCCTCCTCTGGTCGTAGATCCGCATGGTCACCGACTCCAGACACTGGTCTCCTCTCTCCTCCTACTCTAGATACAGAGGAAGGAAGGAGCCTCATTTGTAATGGTGGTGCAGAAGGCAGCTGAGGTCCTGGACCTCACGCTGCCCTTGGTGGAGGACAAGCCCAACGTCTTGGGAGAGGTGCTTCAATCTTGGGTATCTTCCTCAGAACCGCTAAATTCCTTTAATGAAGCCCTCGCTGATGTCCTGTTTAGGGCCTAGGCCAACCCCTGCACAAGGACTCCTGTATTCAGGACCCTTGCCCACTACCATCGCCCCGTGCTCGGGGACCCAGCCTTCCTTACCCAGCACTCCTTCCCTGAGAGCCTGTGGTCCAAGCCTCTATGTCCAAAGTTAACCCTGATGCATTCCCTGCCGTACCTCCGGAAATGGAATCCAAGCGGCTAGATACCTTTGAAAAGAGGATTTTCTCTTCCACCAGCCTTGCTCAGCGTTCTGGGAACACTGTGTGGTTTTTTTTGGGCCGATACTCCCAGAAGTATGGGATTCGGTTGCACAAGTACTGCTCATGGTCTCAGAGAAGTCCCGAACCATACTCTCCCAAGCGATTGCTGATGACAGAGCCACTGCAAAGTGCACTATACACTGCAGACTGAGTATGATGGACTCGCTGGGCAGAGCCATTGCTTCTTTGTGGCGCTTAGACACCACACCTGGCTAAGATCGACTGGCTTTTCGGGGAATGTCCAGGCATTCCTTATGGACATGCCCTTCGATTGCACTCGCCTGTTTGGTGACAAGGCGGATTTGGCGCTTGAACGTTTAAAGGATAACAGAGCCACTGCTAGGTTTTTGGGGTTTACCATGGCACTGTGACAGTTGCATTCCTCCTTACACTTGCTTCATGGCTGCGGCTGGGCTTAGCAGTCACATCCTTTCAACCCTAGCCACCACGGCCACCAGACTCCCCAGTCCATTTGCGGCCTCCCATAGACCTTGTGGGATCCATGGCCAGAGGTTTACCCTGTCCACCACTGCACCTGGTAACCACCATTTATTATGCCCCAGTGGGATCTAAATGTAATCCTCACTTTTCTTATGTGTTCACCCTTTGAGTCCATGTTCAGCTGACCTGCAAGACTTCTTACCATCAAAACAGTCTTCTTGGTGTTCATAATATCGGCCAAGATTGCTAGCAAACTACTGGCGCGCTCAGTTAACCTCCACAGTACACTACCTTTTTACCAGATAAATTGGTCCTTCATACTTGTGCTTCCTTTCTGCCAAAACTGGAAACACCCTTCCACATGGGTTCAGAAAATCACACTGCCAACCTTCTCTGCTCCACCTTACCCTTGCAAGAAAGAGGAGAGACTTCACCATCTGGATCCAAAAAGAGCGTTTTAGTTCTACATTGACCCCAACCACACTAAAGCTATCCGGTGGATGATCAACTCTTTGTTGGGTTTGCTGGAGCTAAAAAAGGGAAAGCAGTGCACAAACGAACCATCTCCAGATGAATTGTACATCAAGTTCTGCTACGCATTGACCAAGAAGCAAACCCATGAAGGCTTGAGAGCTCATTCTGCCAGAGGCAGGGCTGCAACCACTTTGCTAGCTTGCAGAGTCCCCGTTCTGGATAGCTACCAGACAGCCACGTGGGCATCCCTGCACGCTTACCAAGCACTACTGCCTTGCCAGTCAGGTCCAGCATTATGGGCATTTCTCCCATTCGGTCCTGCAGAGCTTTCTAGCTTAACCTGTTCGCAGACCCTCCTCTGGGTAGGTATTCCTTCTTAGGTATGGAATCAGTGGCTAGAAGTCTCTATCAGATGGACAAGTTACTTACCTTCAGTAAAGCCATATCTGGTAGAGACTCTAGCTGCAGATTCCTGACCAACCCTCCATCCTCCCTACTCTGCGAATTATGGGTTCCTTCTAAAGAGGTCCTTGAGGACCTCACTTTGACACACAGGTCGCATTACCTCAGTATGGCTCCTTGCTTCTGCTGCCGAACGTAGACACAAAACTGAGGTCAGCTCGCTGGGGTGGCGTCTCTATAGGCACCGCGCTTGTCACTTACGGTGCAGACTACGCTGATGTGAACGCGATCGGCACCACATACCGGTGCGCAAAGGCGACTGCTCGGGAAAAATTTCCAGATCCAGTCTGAAACCTGGGGAATAGTCTAAGGTAAGGTGTTTGCGGCTACATAGAGTCTCTACTAGATAAGGAGATCCTGAAGGTAAGTAACTTAATATTCTGTTTTTATATAATTTGTCATGGGATCTCCATCTTTCTATTGTGATATCAAAAATTCAAATAACAATCAATGCGCTTACAAGGTTTGGTAAATAAAAATAAGGAAGTTAGTCCTCCTAAACCTTGTTAAAAGCTATTGAGGGGAAGATTATTCTGCTGATGACAGATGTAACTGGAAGGGTTTTGGAAAATATAGCTTGACAACATTATTTTATCTCCCGTCAAATTCTGTGTTGCAAGCACCAAGGTTGGATCTTCAGTTGTTAAAATGGAATCTATCAGCAAAAGCATGTGCGTAATATATTTATATTTGCTTAGATACACAAAAGAATTGGAAAAAGTTTATTTTATTAGCTGGAATGCTTTATTCCTAGGGAAATCTGCAATTGTTTGCTGACATGATTTATTCTTTGGAGAATCTGCAACTGCTACAAACTTTAGAACATTTGTTCAAAGTGTCTGTCAGAGTTACCAATGCAGAGTACCATCCTAAAACATGAAATTAAATCTACAAGCAAAGATAAAGACGGATTTTGATTATTTAATAAAGAAAAGCTCCATTGCCCCATTTTTGAATGGGTTGGGGATTGAGCATAATTATCCATATATGTTTTGTTCCTGATCAAAACATATGTAATGAAATCTTATGATTGAGAATACTTGTAAACCCAGTATGAAGAATACATAGTTCAATGCGATTTATTCAAGATACTGATGGGTTGTGCCCTTATATGGTTGATGGTTAAATTTAATGTGATATACATATTGCTTGATTGTCTTCAATTTTGGATCAACAAAAAATGATTTTAGCAATGGCTGTTTTATTCATTTTATAGATGATGGAGTGTGTTGGTCTGCGCCTTAGTGTTGATAGCGGCCCTATGATGAAGCATGCCACTACATAGTGAGTGAGGGCAGTCTTAATAAATCTAATGATTTATGAATTATTTTCCTAATATCCACATATCTTTGACTCTCTTGTATACATTGCAGGTGTAAGTACATCCTTAAAAAATACTTAACATAAAGTGAGCATTTGCTCGACTCCTGCCCTTCTCTTTTTTCTTCCTTTTGTAATATTTGCTAGTCCTCTTCTTGTGAGTTCAAACATTACTTAAGGCACCATCTCTGTTCAGTTTTGGACTACTTTGAAAAGGCCATAGAAAAATGCAAAGTTCACTAAAAACAACAAAGTCCTTCACTGTGTAAAACAGGCATGCTGACATGCATTAGCCCAATGTCAACCAAGCTTCCCCAAATCTCATACAATTTATTTTCCTTTTTTAGCAGTGTTGACTATTTGCTGCAGATGCAAATGTGAGGTCTCAAGTACTTGGTGTAGTTGTGCCCATTTTCAGGGTCATTTTGTAAGAAAGGTTAATAGAATTCTGAAGAGCAGAAACTTGATGGTGAATTGGAGGTAAAAATGAGCTCTTTGAGTAGGTTAAGATCTAGCTACCATGCAAGAATGATTGGACTCAGTTCACTACTTCTCCTTTTTGTCCTGCACATTTTATTAGTATCTGAAGCAGTTGTGTGTAAGGGTTCCGAGAGTTGAGGGAGGATGAATGTCACTTTCCTTTCTCCCCTTACTCATAAATCAATTAAGTTGGCCAAAGTCCACTTAGCAGTCATCAAATAAGTGTTAATCATTTTCTGATGTTGAAGCTGATGGGTGATGGCATGGTCTTGCCTGTGAACGTAAGGGTTGGCACTAGATAAAACTAAAAAATGTGTCAAATCTGGGTGTAAGGGCTAGTAGTGTATTTTAGCAAGTGGGATAAAGGTCCAAGGTGCAGATCTATTTACCATGCAGGATAACTGTACTCATTTTGGTTGGGGGGGGGGGGGGCGTAAGAATTAAAAAATGGTGATGAAAACTAGATGCTGGTTGTAAAGACAGTCGGGTGGGAGTGTCCTTTGGTGGGGGTTGCAGCAAAATATTTTGGTTGAGAGGGTTACTTGCTTTTGAATTGAGTCAGGTGCAAGGGTTGGGCAGGTCCTTGGTGAAGGTGGATATGTTTAGGATTTGTCGAAGACTGGTAGTTTAATTGAATCAATGAAGATTTTTGATTTAACAATTTTCTGCTTTAATTTATTCACTGAATAAAAAAGGAGCCTTGCAAATTTATGAGGAGGAGTGTTTCTAGTTCCTTTTCTCTTCTCAACAAAGTCACAACATGACCAGTTTTTAGGTTTGGTCTTGTAGATCAGAGCTAGATAATAAATGTTATTGAAGAACACATAGCAGATTGGGAGAAGAAGTTCAAGTACTGGGATGTGGCAAATCTGCTTTAAAGAGTCATAGGCCCTCAACACGATTGGTGCAGGAGGACCACATCGGTAATTCATCACCCAGGCTTACTGTACTGCAGGGTACGGTGATTACAGGGTGCAGAAGTATCAATACTTATGCCTTTTGCACTAGGGAATAGGTGGAATAGCCTTGATAATTAGTGTTTGTGCACTTATTCTTGCAGGTTTCCCTCCTTTCTAACCCGCTCCCCTTTTCAAATGTTTCCAGGTTTTAGCAGTGCGAAACCTGCTTGGAAAGAAATCAGTAATATTGTGTTTTCCCACAGCTCGGAATCCCAAATCAGGATTGGCCTAAATATTGGGATGCTGGCCCCTAGCATGTTATGTTTGACTTTGTCACTGATCCTCGTGTGGGTTGGGAGGATCATGTGGTGAATATGGTAGCCCTGTGAAAAGCAAAGTCTCTATTGTGTGAAGTCATCATGGAATGAGTGTCTGAGGTGAAGTGGCAGTAATTTATTTGAAATAAAAATAAGTGCCAGGGCCCACGGTTTTACTCGGAAGCCCGTGGTCGCAGTGCCAACTGCCAAGGTTGCGTGGTCTTTATTCCCTCTCATGCCTCTTTATTCCATTGATACTCCCTGCCTTTTAAGTCTCACTTGTGCAGGTTCTTTTCCATGTGTGCTTTCACCCCTTTCACTGTTTTACATCTTTGTCTTCCTCCTCTTTCCCCCTTTTGTGTGTTGTTCTCTCTCTTGCTCTCGATCAAAGTCTAATGAGAGCTAGTCCCCAAAACTGAGTGCCGGTGGGCCCCACCTGCAACCACTGGCTCAAATTAAGCACTGTAGGTAGATGACGGCTGTTTTTGTAGTCAGATATTGGGTGCCCCAGTATGTGTGACTGTTATTGTATGGTTCCCTGGCTCGTTTTAGATCATGGACAATGCAAACAACTTCCAAGAGGAACACACTCACCATGGATGGGCTTTCAAGGACTTTGAGGCCTAAGGCCCACCCGTAGAACCCCTCATGTACATGGGGTGAAGAGCAGGTATCTGATGGAGTGCCCTTACCTTAAGTACCTCACCCTTGTCTTTTCGAGATGCCTACTTTAGAAGAAACGTATGGTATTCCTAGGATTCCGTTAATCCAGTGCTCCCTCTCCACACTAAACAGGACTGCAGTTCCAACCTTTCTCTTTCGCTTGACTTTTGGCGCTACTCTGAGCCCAGGGTTTCAGTGGCCCCTTTACTGAGAAATGTGCGTCCTACTCCCCGCAGTGATATACAGTGCTTGAGAGAAATGTATTCAAGGCCATATTACTGATTAAACGCCCGATATAAATATTGAGTGCATGGCGGCGAATCCCAAACGTATATAGCACTCACAAACATGCAACAAATTCACCTGGGTTTTGCCCGTGAACAGACTGGAAGAGTCAGAGTGACTGTTTTCATTGTTTTTTTAATTATAAACGTATATAACATACACAAACACAAAACCAATTCACCTGGGCTGTGCCTGTGAACAGACTAGAAGAGTCGGAGTGACTGTTTAAATTGTTTTATTTGTTGTTTTTTTTCACCATAAACGTATATAACATACACAAACACAAAACCAATTCACCTGGGCTGTGCCCGTGAACAGACTAGAAGAGTCGGAGTGACTGTTTAAATTGTTTTATTTGTTGTTTTTTTTCACCATAAACGTATATAACATACACTAACACAAATCCAATTCACCTGGGCTGTGCCCGTGAACAGACCTGAAGAGTAACTTTTTCTCCTTGTAGACTTTACAGTGGACGAATGATGAAGGAAGGCGATGTCATGACTGCCAGCCAAGTTGCAAGGTAATTCCGCAGTAGTAATGAGCGATCCACACCCAAAGTAAACCTAACATGCTTTAGTTTTTGCCTAGTGCGTGCACAAGCAGGCACGCGCCTTTCGCACAAAGATCCAGACACAAACCTGAATTAAACCTAAAATGTGTGCTGACTCCAACGCCCACATGCCAACACGCACAAGCTATTCTTTGGAGCCGAAGTATTGCGTGCAGCAGGGGGCGCAAGGTAATGGTAAGAGGAGGAACGAGCTGGTGCTCAAGTGAAGCCCAGGGCGGCGTGCATCAGGAGAGCTCTGGCAGCCATGCACCTCAGATTAGTACTGGAGGATGCATCCCTGGGGAGCATTGAATGATGTGCCTCAGAAGAGCATTGGTGGTTTTCACCGCGAGATGAATGAACGCTGTGGTCAGGGGAGAACCAGTTGTTTTGCATTTGGTGAACACAGGCTGTTGTGCATCGGAGGAGCGCAGGGTGAACGGGGATATGTGCAGAATGGATTCACAGATAGAAATACAATTATGGGCAGCACTCACCGTGCCTACAAAAAATATGAATATGCCAGTGTGTAATGTTACTGTGCTCGTGGAAAGTGCTGCTGGTCACCATTTCAAACAAGCAGCATTAGTGAGTGATAGCAAACCTTCCCTTTCATAGCGCTTTCCACGAGCACCAGTTACATTACACAATGACATATTCATATTGTTTGTAGACACAGGGAGATTAATCTGCAGCTCTGTCAAAGACAGTTAAGTAATGCCCTGACAAGCCGATTAATCTTCCCGTGTACTGGAATTGTGTAATGTAACCAATGTTCCCTCTAATTTCTTTCCTCTGTGTGCGGCAGTGTAAGGTCTCTGTGCGCTGCAGCCAAGGCTATGTGCGCCAAGAACCCGACTGCACGTGTGGGTGCAGCGACAGGGGTTTTGACACGGGGTTCCTGCTTGATTGTGGAGATAACTGACCTAGGTACTGGAAAGCAGGAGGTCTGCTTGATGGGGCAGGCAGGGCCGAACTGGGAACCCAAAGCAGCCCTGGCAATTTTGTCAGACCGGCCCCACCCTCCGGGGGTGGGGGGGGGCAACAAGTGTCAAGCACTACTGCTTAACAAAACCAGTCCCCAGCACTGATGCTTTTGTTACTGGGTGCCGATATTGCAGCATCGCAACAAAACTGCCCCCAGCAACAAAACTGGCCCCCACCCTTCCAGCATCCTGGGCAAACGTTCGATGCCTGCAACGGCCAGTGGGAAGGCCTTCGTGTTGCTGACTGGCGTACACTGGTTGTGTCATGTTGGAAATGAACAAGTGCAGTGCAGAGCATCTGCAACCCCGACAAAACTACACTAATCTATATTAGGAAACCGGGGCAACCTGCCTCGTTCCACAGTGCCAGTGAACCTCTGCTTTCCTAAGTGCACACTAGCGGCTCAGGGACATCTTAAGGATTTTGAGCGCCCTAGGCCAAACGTAATTTGAGGGGCCTCGTGCGGATCAGCTTTGAATTTATGAGCCAGTTTCAGCTCTCTTGTGTCCTCTTTAGTCAGATCACAAACAGTGCACAGACAGTGGTTCAAATTCGAAATGTGCTTATAGTTAATATTCAGGGATAGTGTTGTATTTTTTCAATATTGTAACACAGTAGAAGTTCACTAATACTACTGCAAATAATCACTGTGACATCCTCCCATCTCTTATATCTGAGATCCTGTTTGGATCTAAAAGAAACATTTTTATGGATGTTACAAGAAACAAAAACACATTTGTCATAAAATGACTGTAATAGACTCTCACACATTACCCAGATTAAAAAAACAATGAAAGGAAAATGCCATTTGCTACAATCTGTTTAAGAATTATTCAAGGTCATCAGAGCAAGACTCTCTGCAGAACAGAGCTGGCCTACCAGGGGGGATCACTTCACTCTTCAGAACTGACAATCATTAGTTCACTTATCAGTTCTGAAGATGGTTTCCTGGATAGCAGGGGGAGGAATGTACATAGAAGTCCGCCACGTGTGCTTTCAGAATCACTATTATATGTTAGTGATTCTGAAAGCACACATGGTGCTTTTAGGCTTGCTCGGGGCTTTAAGTGGGATGAAAAAACTGGGGGGTCTCTCAAAGGAGCATGGCTGATATAATTAAGGACATTGCTTAAAAACACGTAAGCTAAAAATGTGCTTAGCAAAGTGTTCCGCCCGACTGGTATTGTGCTGCCTCTGTCATTGCATCCAGATATGTAATACAACAAGTAACATTATACCTACAACAAGCCAGGACTATTGGCTTTCTCAGTGGTTGTTAGTTGCATAAGATGAATAAGCAACAACTGGTCCTGTGCTGTGCAGTGCCTTGTATGCTTGGTTATAGACTAGGGTTTTAACAATTTTTTCAATAACTCACTGGATTTCCTACACATGCAATCCATCTCAGAAGGACAAAAGCATGAGTCAGTCCTAGCAGCACTCGTTCCACTGTCCTACAGATCCCACACAGATGTCAGCCACAGGTTCCTACCTGCTGAGCTATCTTACCAGTAGATGCATTTTCCTATTGAACTGTTTCCAAACATTGCATGTCTGCTACATGATCTCCTCCAAGCCCCCACACAATTTCTCAACTCTAGCAACTGTCCCCACATCTCCAGTTCTTACACTAACTTCATGGAACCCAGTAATAGCTTTTTTTGTTTCAGTTTTATTTACATTGAGTTATTTCACTCTTCCTAACATCAACCAACCGCCTTTACTTTTTCTTCCCTACCATTTGCTCCCTCCTGAGCTCTTCAGTCACATCTACTCCGCTCCTATTTCATCCATGAAAATGAATTTACACCTGCCAGTTGCACTGTCAAACTTCTCACCATTTTTAGTCTGGGAAATTTCCTAAAAAGGTTTAGTGCCTACCCACAAACTTTCACTTGTTGACTTTTACCAGCTGTCACCATACTGATTTAATTCTATGTGTGAGTGATTACATTTAAAATGGTAGTCCATGTTGTATAAACAACAATGTTGAATTTGTATTTTAACTGCATTTATATAGCACTTACTACCCCTGACGAGGCGTCAAAGCACTTTTTCGGCAAGTAGCACGCTACTCTGGAACCCATAAAGGATTAGTGGTGAATTAGTATAGTCATAGTGAAATATGAACGTAATTTGAGAGGCGGATATGTTAGGCTATTATTTAGATTGAGAAGGATAGTGGAGGGATAGAATAGGGAAAAGGTTTGCATTTATATAGCGCTTGCTACACCTAATGAGGTGTTAAAGCACTTTTTGGCGACTAGCACGCTACTCTGGAGCCCATAAAGGATTAGTGGTGAATTAGTATAGTGAAATATGAAAGTAATTTGAGTGGTGGATATGTTAGTCAATTATTTGGATTGAGGTGGATAGTGGACGGATAGAAGATGGAAAAAGGTTTGCATTTATGTAGCGCTTGCTACTGTTGATTGGGTGTTGAAGTGTTTTTGGTGAGTAGCAAGCTACTCCGGAACCCAAACAGGATTAGTGGGGAATTAGTATAGGGAAATATGAAATTAATTTGAGTGGTGATCAAAGCGCAAAGAGTCCGACACCTAAAAACACTCAGTCAACATTAAGGTAGAGACTGAGCATGGAAAAGAAGCCGCCAGTTCTGCCCCTGAGAACAATCTGGGCCAGTCTCAGACTGGAAGAGTAAAATGCAAGCCAAGGAGAGGGGCTGAGAACCCCCCTTGTTGTGGAGACATAACGTGGCTACAGACCTGGAGGAGGAGAGGCCCATTCCACACCTGGGAAGGTGGAGGCATATGATCATACCTTCCACATTTCCCAGCTACGTGTGTGACGAGTAGTGCTGGTAGATGTATCCCTTGCATTCTGGGATTTGTAGTCCTGGTCTTACAATACTACTAGTCCCAGAATGCTGGATAGGAGTGGGCATAATTATTTACAAAGTTTGTCTGCACACAGTATTTTTGACATAATCAAAAGGCACACTATATATCAATAAAGAACGGGCTTTTATGGTGCACAAACTGAATTACGTGCTAATGTAGGAAACTTCTCTCCTGGTATATTAGTACCTTTTTAATAGAGGGGCCAACAGTGCACATAAAGGGGTCATTCGTGAAATGCATTCACTTACATTGGCATGACCGGTTTGCACCGCTCTTGATAAAATGTCACTCAAAGGGTCACACTTTAGTGTTGTGTTGTAAGTACATGTTTGAATGTCATGTATTTTGTATGTCCGGATGGGTGCCGTTGTATTGGGGTGTCATACGCGACGGTAGACAGCTGGATGAAGGCTGCCCACGGAGCGGACGCCTCTGGTGAGTCCCAGGGTATTTCTGAATAAAATATAACGCACTTAATTTGAATATCCATGGCCCATCTGTACAGTAACGTCACATAATCACAATAAACATTGGAAACGCCACACTTCAGTCCAATGAATACTCGGCATATGGAATGACCCGCCCTCTGTTTGAAACTCTCCTTTAACCCTTCTGTTCGGGCTGGGGGGACTGGGGGAGAGGGGTTAGGGGTTTGCATTTTGGGGTGTTCTTTGGATCGAAGTAGTGATTGTGAAGAGGATGCAGTGTAAGGGCCAAGAGCTGCCTACTTTGGACCCGGGGAACCTGGTTCGAGTCTCGGCATGGCTCGTCATCCTGTGATCCTGAGCAAATCACTTAAGTTGGTTGAAATATAAAACTGCAATAAATAAAAAACAAGCATTGGCATAGCCAATAGGTCTCGCCTTTGGGACCTTATAAATGTTTAGCCATGCAACAGTTGGTGTTGTTGCATCAAGGATATTGTGCTGCATAACTAAATACTTATAAGGCCCCAAAGGCGAGACCTATTGGCTATGCCAATGCTTGTCTATCTCTGCCTTTTGGAATGTCAAGGACTAGATTTGCAAGAAATCTTCCCACGTTGTTTATAAACAGATTAAATAATTGTGGGATTAATGCAAAGTTTAGGAGTTTTAAGTAAAATACGTCAAGAGCCTGCACCCCTTGCAGCTATTTATAACCTGATATTGCAAAGAAGACTCTGCCTTTAATCCTTACGAAGCAATGAAATAAGTATACTGGAGTTGGGTAATTGTTACATATGTTAACCCAGTGCGGAGACACCTAGGATGGTATTACTGTTGGAAAGCTCGAGTTAGTTTTGTTTACAAGCAGGAGCTGGAGAGTGACCACATCTCAGATCACCCCCAGGATGGTGGTGAAGGAGGTGAGAGCTGGGAAGAGGGGGTCAGCTTCTGAGATTGCAGGTCAGTTAGAATGAGAGGGCTGTGCTATCATACACCCGCCATGCCCCCCTGGCTGCCGACTCCGCTTAGCTTTACTCCTGCTCCTCTCCTTCTACAGTCAAAAGTAAAGGAAGAAGGACTGCAACTTATGCCAGCGGACTAGACACCTTAGAGCCTCTGCTGCAGGGATCGGTGTACAATGCGATAGCGTTGGATCTCGCTTGACTGCTTTAGCCTGCAGTCCAAAAAAAAGGAGACGCTTTTACACAGCTGTTTCACAAGTGTTTTGTATAAATCTGCATCTTATGAACAAGCGATATAAATCCCATCTCCCGCACTTACAAGAGATGAGTTTTTGTCAGGGAAATCCTTCCCTGCCCAGGAAGGGGGGCACCCAACAGGGGGAGGCAGAGACATGGTAGCAGGACTGACCAACAGTGTGAACGGTCGCCAAACGGCCTCACGTCATGCACCTCTGGTTTGCGCCCCACAAGTGGGAGGAGTGGGAAGGAGAGATGGGGAAGTGGGAGGGAGAGGGGTAGTGTGAGTGTGAGGCAGAGATAAGAGGGGGAGTGGGAGGGAGAGATAAATGTAAATCCGTATTTGTAAAGCGCGAACTACTCACCCTTACGGGTCTCAAGGCGCTGGGGGCCGTCGTGGAAATTAAGTGAGCTATTGCCCAGAGTCACATGGTGCTGAGCTGAGCTGCCGCCGGAGCCGGGGATTGAGCCGTGAGCCCTGTGACCCGAAGTCAGCTGCCCTGGCCGCTGCACCACACCTCTCCAAGAGATGGGGGGATAGGGAGGGAGAGATGAGAGGGGTATTGGGAGTGTGAGGGAGAGATGATTGGGTTGGTGAAGGTGCCAGGGAGGGATGTATTTTATTGTAAACAAGCAATATCCTCACCAAATGCACCAAGATGTACCATACTACCACAAATGAATGTGTAATGAAACCGGTGCTCGTGTAAAGCGCTCCAATAGCTAGGGGTCGAAATTGCGCTGTATAAAACTCCTAAAAAAAGAATGTTATCATGCGTAATGAAACCGGTGCTTGTGTAAAGCGCTCCATAACACAGTGACTGCATCAGGCACACAGGAAGAATGTGACAGAAACAATGCTACCTGCACCAGCTGCAGGCACACAGAAACAGCTGCAGCACTATCTGCATGGAGTAAACACGTAGTGAAACAGCAGCAATGCTAGCGACACCTCGTGTACATAACACAGTGACTGCATCAGGCACACAGAAGCAAAGTGACAGCACCAACGCCACCTGCATCAGCTGCAGGCACTAAGATTAAGAGTACTGCCTGCTACAAGCATAGAGTTATACTGTGAGAGTAGCGGCTTTGTCTGAAAAACGTATATTCTTCATGAGCTGGTGTCTGGAATGGACCAATGGGGGCGCAGAGCTTACATGTCAATGTCCTAGGAATGGTTACCAATCTTCTTTCTTGGGATGGAGATTTTCCTACGTAGTTTAAAAAAAGCAGATTTTAAAACCAATCGTAGAAGGAGGCAGACAGCCTCCAAGTAAAGTTGTGTATTTATGTTCTCTCCAGGTCTGGCAAATACTGGCGGCAAGTGTACTCATAAAGTGACCTTTAAAACCATTTTACATGTGACAAATGCAACATGCCAAATCTGCATTAAAGTGTAGCATTTCTCACAACGTTTCTGATGGATTTCTTGCAAAGTTATCTTTTAGCCACGAGGTCTGGCCAGTGCACTGTTAGGGGTGATGGGGGCGGGGTGGCGGAGGTGGGCAATTGGGAGGGTGAGACAGCGTTGGGCACTGCACGGGAGATTGGGGAGATGAGATATGGGCAAGCTGACAAAAAAATGTGTAATGAAACCGGTGCTCATGTAAAGCGTCGAGATCCCTTTGTATAAAGCAAAAGAGGAGGGGGAAATTAATACAGAGCGGAAAGAGGTCTCAAACTCGGAGTGGTGGTGGGGGCGGGCAAGTGGGAGGGGTGAGATAGTGTTGGTACGGCACAGGAGATCCGGGAAATCGGGGAGATGAGTCATCCGCAAGATGACAAAACAAGGAATGCGCGTGAGAGAGAGGGGGAGCAGGATGTGAGCCCGGGAGTGGTGCGTGCGTGCGTGCGCAGCCTGCTCATTTTCAAGCACTGCACTCGTGCTTGTGGCGCGCCCCTGCTCGCTCCCGCAAGGTGGATGCCGCCACAAGCACGAGTGTGTGCTTGAAAATGAGCAGAGCGACGGCTAAAGGCCCTCCTATTCAGCGCATGCGTGCTGCGTAGGCGAGACCTAAGAAATAATTGAAAAAAGCTGGGGAGGGGTGAGGAAAGCAATGGATGGGTTTGGGGTGCAGGGGTGATGGAATAACAAGGAGGCATCCAGAGGAAAGTAGTAGCACACGAGTAAGAGAGCTAGAAAACTTGTGCAGTCTCATGGAGCGCTGGAAGAAAAAGTAATTCCTTGAATGAGGGCCGTGGAAGGATACAAGCCAGCCATTCAAAAAGATGGTAAAGAGTCTATACACCAGGTGAGGGACTAACACAAGAAAGGCAAGCTATTGAAGAAGCAAGCAAGCAAATGTAAGTGACAACGCCAACAAATGTTAAGTAATGGGGAGGCTTTAAGCCCACTGTAAGTTAGGGGATCATTTATGGGAAAGTGACGCAGCGCGGCAAATGCACCTTCCTGCACTGCGTGACTGGGGAAGGGGAGGAATATACCGTATTTAAGGCAATATGGCACATTCCGGTCCTTTGCCCTGCGTTGGTGGCCTTTTGGCAGCCTAGCACCAATGCAGGCACCCTTGCACCATGGTGGATGCAGGATTGTTTTTGTGTAGGAAAAGGCACCTTCATGCAGAAAAGCAATCCTAGGAGGAACAACTGCAGAATTCAGCACACATAGAAAGAGTAAGAAGCGAGGAGAAATAGAGATACTTCTCCTTATTACGCCTCCCCTGGGAAGGTGTAACTTTTTGGTGCATTCCATCTGGGAATGCTTCAAAAACTGTGGGAGTCGTGCGGGAACGACCACGCAATGCTCATGGAATTCCTTCCCAGGGCAGAGTAAGGCATTACTCCAGATTTCTGAAGCCACTTAGAGCCACGCAAAGTGGCTTTGCATGGCTGCAAAAATCTGATTTAGAGGTTTGCGTCTCGCATGTGCCATGGTGCATGGTGCAAACGGAATGCAAGACTCTCATTATTCTGCCCCTTAGTTTTTTGTTTGGCCCACAAGAGGCTTTTGCCACTTAAAATCTGTCTGGCAAGCGGGACCTAACCAGAGAGGTCCAGAAAGGCCAGGCTCTGCTCCTAGTGTAACACAAGAGAAGACCAGAGAGGCTTGTTGTGCAGTAAGTGTAATACCAGAAAGGCCGAGGGCAGAGTGCAACACAAGGTGGGGGTGGCAGTGTCCGGGCCAGGTAGGTCAGACCCTGCAGCAAACGGAAGGGCCAGGCACTGTGCTGTGCATGTGGAAAACATGAGAGGTTCATAAAGGACCAGAGGGGTTATGCTGTCCAGCGAGTGCAACAGAGAAAGTGCCAAAGAGGCCCAGCTCTGGGGTGAGTGTAACGCATGGGTGCTGCTACCAGTGTCACCGGGGAGCTAATGGAAGCAGGCCAGACTCCCCCCAAGGTGAACAAGCAGAAGCTGGGAAGGTCAGACCCAGCTGCCAGGGACAAAGAAGAGGCCCAGGGTGGCCAAGCTCTGGGTTGAGTGTAAGACATGGGTGTTGGAGAGGCTGAATTCTGCTACCAGTGTCACCGGGGAGATAATGGAGGCCAGACTCCCCCAAAGGTGAACAAGCAGAAGCTTGGAAGGTGAGACTCAGCTGTCAGTGCCCAGGGTGGCCAAGCTCTGAAGGCAAGTGACAGAGAAGAGGCATGTACCCAGGTCACTGAGGGGAGGCCCAGGGGGCTAGGCTCTCTAGCTAGTGGGCCAGGACATTGGCCTGGCTCCCCATCCAGAGGGTGCATAAAGTACCAGCAGGCCAGAGACCCCTAGAGGGTCTGCAGCCACTGGGACAAGAAACTCAAAGAGGCCAGGCTGTACCTGGATGGTAGGGATTTATTTAGGATTCCCGTGGAAATGAGTATAGGTTTTTTCTTCACTTCTTACAGTGGCTGGTTTTCTCCATGCTGTGTGCTCGTTACAATATTGAAGGTTGTATTTTCCCACCCGCCCCGCGAGCTGACTGTTTCAATAAGCCTGTTAACTCCATCATACTGAGTAGAGACAAACAGGGGAAGAAGAGTCTATTGGTTTTTTGTTGATTTTTTGTTTACAGTTTTATATAGCGTGAACTCGACCTGGAGGTATGGGAGCTCTTTACATGGTCACCAGTTAAGTTACACACGGATACATTGATTTTTTTGGTAGGTACGGGGAGATTAAGTGATTTGCCCATAATCACAGGATATTGAGATGAGCTGAGACTGGAACTTGGTTCCCCAGGTCCAAAGTCAGCAGCTGTGACCGTTACGCCACATCCTCTCCCCTTAACGCCACATATCCCCTTACGCCAACAACTCTCAGAGATTAGTCTGACTTTAGCTGGCTAACATGGTCACGTTTGAAGGGGGCCCTGCCTTCAGCGTCTGGCATTACAGGGGTCATTAGCTGATTATGACTGAGCCCTGTCTCCCCCAAATAGGAAGTACGTGAGGACTCTTGAAGGACAAGATGGCGGAGGGAGGGGCTGGGTGATCTACAATAGACAGAGGAAACGACCATCACATTCCAAAGAGGTGGGTTAATTACCCCAGAGGGAGGCAACAATAAGGCACCCTCCCCCGGGATATGGCGGCCATAAACTCCAACTTCACAGAGGTGCATTCCCCTGCCGTCCTTCAATGTACCCCACGCCCCCCCCCAGCCCCTACCACACGGGCCTGCCAGATGCCGGGGCTGCTGAAGATGTCAGTGGGAAATACCTCACCCCCAGAGACCCCCAGTGGCATTTGAACTAAAGTTAATGTTTAAACACAACCTGGCGATTCCCAGACCTGAACTCGATTGATGGCCGTAGGACTATTGGTACCAGGAATGAGTGAGACGCTTCAAAGAGGGAGACTTGCACTCAGTGTGCGAGGCTGTGCCCCAGTGTGTCTCGCCACTAATTAGGCGAGAATTTGGTTTCAGGTTAAAGACTGAGCAAAGAGTGAGGCGGTCGTGGGTGTGAATAATATTACCAACCATGTAGGACTGTCGTCCTATACAAAAAGTGAGACTGTGTTCTAGACAGCGCTCCAAGACGTGACTCAAGTGTCCCCCATGTGTGAGACTGTTTCTAAGGTGTGAAACTCGCTTAGTTCGAGAAGCAACACCCCAAAGCGTGAAGCTCGCGCCCAGTGAGCCAATCTGCGGTTCAAGTTGCGTGACTCTTACCAAACAAGTGAACCTATATTCCTAGGAGTGAGACTCACTCCGAGTGAGTGAGATTATATTTCATGATGTGAGACACACTGCCTGTGAGAGAGGTTATGTGTGTGTTTGTGTGTCCCTGTCTGACCAGAGTGGGTAGGACTGGGACAGAAAATAGACCAGGGCACCCTTTGATTAATCATATTTCAAAGAGAGTGCCCTACATTTGCAAACCAGGGGAGTTTTGAATTGTAAAGACACGCTGTAAAGATGTTTTACAAGGTATGGGACACCGGAACTATGGTGGCTTTTCCACCCACAAATGTAACAAGCGCGCGCGCCTCGCGCGAAAAGTAAAAAAAAAAAAAAGTGTTGGCAAAAGTGAAAGCGTTTCCCTTGCGGGAGCGAGCAGCGCCAGGAGCGATAATTGCTAACACATGGCGCCAAAGCTCGCTCCCGCAAGGGAATCGCCAAACGTGCACGCGTTGCCATTGAAAGCAATGCAACGCGTGCACGTTTTTGCCTGCAAAAGTGAAGCGATTGCTAAAGGTCTTTTTCCTAAGCAACGCATGCGCGCTGCGTAGGCGAGACCTAACAAAAATGTGACACGTACTGGAAGAGAAATGCAGATATTTGTGAAAGGTCTGAGGCATGGAGCAAGTCCAGAAGCACGACGTGTGCTTTCACAATCACTAACATATATTAGTGATTGTGAAAGCACACGTCGTGCTTTTAGGCTTACTGCATGCCTTTTGTTAATAGAGTGCAGCAGATTGCGTGCCTTTTTGAAAGTTTTCTGTTAATTGCAGTGCCTGACATGCTAATACACAGGGCTGCAATTAACATGAAAACTTTCAAAAAGGCACTCAATCTGCGAGCTAGATTAACAAAAGGCATGCACCAAGCCTAAAAGCACGGCGTGTGCTTTCACAATCACTAATATCTAACGGTGATTGTGAAATCATTCGTTTCACAATCACTAATATATATTAGTGATTGTGAAAGCACAGGTCGTGCTTTTAGGCTTGCTGCATGCCCTTCCTTAATAGCAAGCATGCCCTTTCTTAATAGAGCGCGGCAGGGGCAGATTGTCTGCTTTTGTTAAAGTATTCATGTTGATCGCAACACTCGTCATGCTTCTACAGGGTGCGGCGATTAACATGAATACTTGCCTCTCGGTGGGATGGATGTGCTGTGTGTGCGTGCTTCAAAGACACTGCGCGCTGGGAGTGACATAGGTGCGCGCCCGCACACCTTACAGGGAACAGTGAATGTAACTGGTGCTTGTGGAAAGCACTACGAAATGAAACAAAAAGTCCGCAGAGCGAGCTGCTGCTAATGTGAGCAGCCTGCAGAGCGAGAGGACATGGCTCAGCAGCCAGAGCTGCAGACTTCGGAGCTGAGGATCCGTGTCCAAGCCTCTGTGTCAGTTCGACATCCTGTAAATGATTGTGGGCAAATATTCACCCTAAAATGCATAACAAAATAAATAAAGAGTATCGATCGATTTTGGAGGGGTGGTTGGGGCCCACACAAACACTATTGTGGGAGGGGTGGAGGGCACAGGAATAATTAAGTGGACAGGCAAATGAGAAGTGAGCAGAGGCAGGCAGGGAAAAAAAAAACAAGTCCAATCCCACCTTAAAAGGAAGCCCAAACCAAACTATCCTACCAAAAAAAGCCCAACTGACTGCAAATATCTAAAAGTGCAAAAAAGCCTAAATAAACTTAAATAAAATACAAGCAACAGAGTGGGGGCACGGCAGGGGGAGGCAGCAGTAACGTAACTGTGGCATTAGGAGGAGATGGGAGTAACAATTCTATATTTAAATGTCAGCAGGTAGGGAGCTGAAGTTGAACACAGACTAACAGTAACAGAGCAGGAATCCAAGCAAAAAAATAGTCCCCCAAAGAACAGATGAAGACCATAGTGGAATGAGACGGTACTAAGTCCCTGCTCTGTGGGAGGAACAGAAGAGAGAAAGAAGGGACAAAGAGACAGGACTGACCACTAGCAAGCAGGGATTTTTGAAGGACACTGACATAGACAAATGAAAAGCAATGTGAAGAAAGGGGATGGACTTGATGCCCACAGACCGATTACAGCAGGTCTCGAAGAGACAGCTGCGCTGTCTAGCTCGACCTAAAAAGTGGGAAAGATCTACCCACAGATAGAGGTCGACATGTTTCTGCACATATCGACCCTCAAAGGAGGTGTCAGTGGCACTCAGCAGGACTCAAGTCATACTCTCTGCTCTGGAGGATGAATTTAAATTGCAAATTACCAGCATCTGTAGAATTATCAAAAATGTCAGACGTCCACCTCAGTATTAATAACTGTAGGCCAGTGTAGTTGCATAATTTTACTTCATCCACGAAGTTGGAGTAAATGTGGCTCGGACCTGCTTATAGTGCCACGGCGTGCTCTCCTCTCCTAGCAATCGAGGGAAAACTTCTACTTTCGCGCTTGTTTTCAAAATTAACGAAATGATTTGGTCTAGCAGACAGAAATGGGTATTTTAGTACAACAGGACTCAACACGTTGTGTGTGGGGGGGAGAATGCCGGTTTTGCTAGTTAAAAAAATAATTGCTAGTTAAAAAAATAATTGCTAGTTTTGCTAGTTAAAAATAGCTGAAGCCGCGAAAAATCACATTTTCCTTAACGTTCCTTTACGTTTTGAAGCACATTGATTTAAGAAAAACACCTTCCTTGGAATTTGGCATGATGATTATTTTCGCATATCTTCCGTATGGCTTGTCGGAGGGAATTTCGCTGTCAGGTAAGCCAGACAATGAAAACGTGCTGTTAGCACACCAATGTAAAATTATGCTTTGATGGTTTGAGGATATTCAGTCGTGTTATACTGTGTGCATTTTGTAGACTGAATACCACGTGCAAATGAACAGGGATTTAGAGGCGGTCATTAGATAAAATGGCTTGATTATTGCTATTTGAGAGCATGTGGCTTAATTGTTAGGGACTGGCCATTTCCTGGTGTGTCCCTCTGGTATTGATAGTGTTCTAAGTCATTGTAAAGTTTCTGCGGTTATTCTTTGCCCTTTCAAATTTAACTGTCTATTCTTTTTTCCTATATGATCTGTTATGTTTATATTCCATTTTCTTTAGAAAGCATTAGGTATTACTTTGGTACTGAGAAGCTGCATTGACACTGAATCAAGAATACATGTTCATCAGCACAGATCATGGAACAGGCAAAGTGGACACCAGCTTGGGGATTACTTGGACGCTGGGACTGGAAAACAGACATAGCAATAGGGAGAAATTGTTATAGACTCTGGCAAAGAGCGAAACGCAACTGATACTAGAACAAAGAGATGGACGCACAGAGACATGGTCAATGGGATAGAGACACTAAAGTGTACAAAAAATGATGGATGGAATGCTTGAATTAATCTGGGCGCAGGGTCAAGACTGATTAGCATAGGGCTGGGTCCAAACTGGAATGGCATGGTGAGCAAAAAAACGATGGATTTAGGCCCAGATCTTTGTACTGGGGTGAATGTATTACATTGTTCTGCATTCTGTCCATCAATTGTTGTTTTTGCATTTGTCACCCCGAGTGGGACGGGTATGCCCAGACGTGGGTCCCGTGCTCTCCATGCCACTGGAGTCAAGCTATCCTGGCTGATGAGGGCTGAAAGCCCGAAACCGGTCCTAGGATGCTTGTTTACAGTCCAGGGAGGACCTGGCCTGGCAGTTCGGGCTGGACTGTTCCCATTGTGCGCAGGGTCAAGACTGATTTGCATATGGCTGGGTCCAAACTGGAATGGCATGGTGAGCAAAAAAACGATGGATTTAAGCCCATATCTTTGTACTGGGGTGAATGTATGACATTGTTCTGCATTCTGTCCATCAATTGTTGTTTTTGAATTAATCTATGGCACTGGTATCTCTATTCATCATTATTATTGTACACACCATGCCACCTCAGTTTGGACTGAGGCGAAACTAGTCTTATCTTGCTTGTGTTCCAGTTCAGAGAGGACCTGGCTTGACAGTTTGGGGTGGACTGTTCCTATTGGAGCTGGGCCATGACTGATATGCATATAGCTAGGTCTAATCTGAGGTGGCATGGGAGGCAAAAGAACGATGGGTTGGAATGCTGCCCCGAGCAATTGGCAGTTGTTACACTTATTGCAAGCATCCTCCCATCACCTTTTGTGTGTTCAATGGGATAGAGACCCCATACAGCGATATTAGTAGAGGGGGATCCTGACAAGGGAGATGCTCACATTGAGAGAGGGCGCCACGGATACTGAGTCAGGGAAAAACTATGTTGATCAAAGGAACAGAAAGGCTTGGACACAGACACTGAAACAGAGGCACTTAAACACCAGGATAGAGAGACTTTGAATGAAATAGACTCAAGGTACACTAGTGAGCAAACTAACGCCACTGGTCCAGCCCTCTGCACCAAGAGGTCAAAGCACTGGCAGACAATCAGCAATGCACATTCAACATAACAATACAGTGTAGTACTTAATTACAGTCCAAAGTATAACTTGCTTAAAACTCCTGCTGTAGGCCCACAGTTTATAGTCATTACAGATTGTCATGAGTCAAGCAAACTGTGACAACAAATGAAAAATGCAGGAGAAGGGATAATTAAAATGGATAGTGAATAAAATTAAGCATTGGCAAAACCAATTCATCTAAAAAAAATAATTGTTTTTTGCTCTTGACTTTGCCAGTGCTTCTTAAATTGAGCTGGCATTGGTTGGCAAAGCCAATCTTGGAAGTGTATTTTCTATGCTTCCTAGATGGACGTCACGTTGCATGTAAATTCAACATGGCAGCCATCATGAGATGGCTGTTTTGGAATGTTGTTTTTATACTTCTAAGATAGCCTTAATGTTATGGCATACCATATTGCAGCACTCAGTGCATCGCCTTCATGGAAATATAAAAAATACACTCCTAACGCGTCCCCCTTAATGTCGCTTGTCAGCCTAGTGGCCATCTTGGAAGTATAAAAAATACTCTTCCAAGATGACTGACTTCCATTTTTGCTTTGCCAGGCATGCACAATTTTAAAAGCATCTGTCATTGGCAAATCCTAGAACGATGAGCGGTGGGAGAGGGGCAATGTGAGAGGAAATAGAGCGAGAGCGCTTGTGATACTGAGCTGCAGTACTGTTTGGTTTTGGGGGGAGGAGAAAAGTTGACTTTGGGGTGGTGGTGAAGTGTAAAGAGCTCCATTTCGATTGGGAAGGGAGTGAAATAGAGATAATGAAAGCCAAAGGACATGCACTTCCATTGAGTGCTAAATCAGAGATGATGGGGATAAATAGTTCCCACACTTCTGCAATGGAACGATGCAACCAACCAATGAAATGCAACAGTGAAACCTAAATTCTCCAGAGACTATAAAAACACAAGAAGAAGCTGCAAAGCCATTGAATCAGAAGCAGTAAAGTACAATAGACAAAGAAGCTACCCGATCATGAGTGAACAAGAATCCTTCTATAGGATGTATCCAGTTATTGAAAGCAGTGCTGTCAATAACTACGTGATAAACTTCCGATCCAAGGCCACCAAGATCATCTGCGGCATACCCCAAGGCTCCTCCCTCAGCCCAACGCTGTTCAACATCTACATGGCACCCCTCGCCCACGTCGCCCGACAGCACAACCTCAACATCATCTCCTACGCCAACGACACCCAGCTGATCCACTCCCTCACCAAAGACCCTCACACCGCCAAAGCCCACCTCCACGAAGGAATGAAGGCCGTCGCCGAATGGATGAGGACCAGCCGCCTGAAGCTGAACTCGGACAAGACGGAGGTCCTCATCCTTGGTTCCAACCCTTCAGCCTGGGACGACTCCTGGTGGCCAACATCACTGGGAACAGCCCCGCCACCCACCGACCACGTACGCAACCTAGGGGTCATCCTCGACCCCACCCTCTCCATGACTAAGCAGGTCAACGCCGTTTCCTCATCCTGCTTCAACATCCTCCGAATGCTCCGCAGGATCTTCAAGTGGATCCCCACCGAAACAAGAAAAACAGTCACCCAGGCCCTCGTCACCAGCAGGCTGGACTACGGAAACGCCCTCTACGCAGGAACAACGGCTAAGCTTCTGAGACGGCTGCAACGCATCCAGAACGCCTCTGCACGTCTTATCCTCGACATCCCCCGACGCAGCCACATCACACCCCACCTGAGAGACCTGCACTGGCTCCCTGTCAACAAGAGGATAACCTTCAAGCTCCTCACCCACGCACACAAAGCACTCCACAACTCCGGACCAGCCTACCTCAACAGACGACTCAGCTTCTACACCCCCACCCGCCAGCTCCGCTCGACCAGCCTCGCCCTCGCCACAGTCCCCCCGCATCCGGAAAACGACCGCCGGCGGCAGATCCTTCTCCCATCTCGCCGCCAAGACCTGGAACACCCTCCCCACCAACCTCCGACAGACCCAAGACCTGGCCTTCAGAAGACTCCTCAAGACCTGGCTCTTCGATCAGTAGCAGCACCACCCCCCTCTTCCCCCAGCGCCTTGAGACCCTCGCAGGTATGTAGTGCGCTTTATAAGTGACATGATTGATTGATTGATAAAGCTGTCTGATGTTTTAGGAATGCCAGCAATACACTTCTACAGAAGAAGCCGCATCTTGTGCACATGGACAGGCCAGGAGCTTCCAAAATGAAACCCACAGGCCCACATTTCTCTGGTTAACTTATACACACAATGTATGCACCACGCAGGTCATATATATATACACACGCAAATATGCACTGGGTTGTTGGTGCTAGGTTAGCACATAGCAACTGTACTTTACATGTGTGGCCAGTAGGCTTCCTCTCCTGTGACACAGATGAAAAAGGTCTGGTCACAGCTACTGATTTACAAAACATGGTGCATTGACACCACTGCTGTACATGCTACACACCTGACAGACGGTAGTCCACTTTTTTTCTCTCTCAGAGTTTTATATAGGTCGAACTTGACCCGAAGCTATCCGGTATCAGAGAGCTTTACATGAGCACCAGTTACATTACACAAGGACACATTCATTTTTGTTAGGTACGGGAGATTAAGTGATTTGCCCAGAATCACAAGATGTTGAGCGTCATTGCTGAGACTCGAACCCGGTTCCCCAGCTTTGAGATCGACTACCCTAGCCTGTTAGGCCATATCCTCTCCCCACTTTGTGCACCTCTCCTGGTCCAGGGCCTCTTTCATGTCAAGTGACAGGCCTAAGCCTGTGCACATTAACCAAATTTGCGTGAGGCTGAGGCAGAAGTAAACAGGTTACCAGATACTTGCAGATGGAAACTCGCAAAAGGGAAACTCGACTATACACCAATCAGCGGACATTCCTGTCCCTATGTTAGCCTATAAGGTTTTATCAGAACTCATTGTTCCAATATGATTACTATCTTGCTCTTTTTTAGATAGCTTGATGTTTTGTCTCCCATATTCAACAATGCAATCCTTACTCTGTGTTTTTATCCCCATAAGAACACCTCATCATCTTAATTTGCATTTCAAAAACGTGTTTAATCCTGTGTTGAGCTGTTGAGGGTCTGTTTTGACCAAAAAGTGTTTCTCTGCTTGAAAGGCTTATTCGAAGGCGGGATCAGCCTTTATGTCACTAAAAATATAATTTTGATGTGTAGATGCCTTTTAAAAAGAGATTTGCTAAGCTCCCACCTGGGCACTTTTGTATAAATTCACAAGTCACAGTTGTGAGAAATCTTAAAGCAGGTAGATGGTGTTGAATTGTATAGTCTGCAAACAAGAGGGGGTTTGACAGAGTGCACACCAGTTTTTTCTTTTCATAAACTCTTATGCCTCCTCTAAATCTGATTGCGTGCAAGCCCGGAATCGTGGTCTGCCCTAACCACGTGGATAATTAAACCTGTGGAGATGGGGCAACTTATCACCCCAATGTCGGACGCACAGCATTATTCAAGCATAACTCTGATGCCAAAAGTTAATTCAATTTCATCATCATGCTTGAATAATGCTGTGCGTCCGACATTGGGGTGATAAGTTGCCCCATCTCCACAGAATTGTATAGTCTGTCATCTAGGTTTTATTTTTGTTATTTTGCTAACTTCAGCATTTTGACCTGTTCAAATTTCTACAAGACCACCGTTCAAAGAGATCAATATGCAGAATCTAACTCATAAAAAAAGCGTAGATTCACAAAGAAAAGAGCAGTTTTACAAACTTCAGGCGTATTGCCTATAATGTGCACAAAATAATGTTTTCAAATCATGGCTGTACATCTGTATGCTTCTGGTGGATACTTCTACCTGCATATTCCTCACCTATAGAATAATCCCAGTCGTCCGACTAGATCCAGAAACTTCAAAGCTCTTACATCGCTAGTCCGGAGCGCTGGCTTGGTATCAAGGACAAAAGTGGCATCACATGACTTCACCGAAGCCATATATCGCCCACCCCATTGCAACAACATCAGTTCCTTTTTTCCCCACACCTTTGACTTAGATTCGTAGCTTGTTGTCTCTGAGAGTTACGTTTTTCTCACAAACAAATTTTCTAAGTGCAGTGCTGTGTCTCCCTCTAAACGATCATTCTTCAATGCCTATAGGGACTGCGAGGGCAAATGTCTGTCACGGACCCCTGTACCATCTGCTTATGGTGTCTAGGCTCCGACCACGATTTACACTCCTGCGACTCGAGGTTAGTGACCTAGACAGCCCTAGACTCCAACAGGATCTTTATCCTCTGAGCTGGAGTTAGTCATAGTGGAGTTTCCTGAACCTGCCTTCTCTAAGCCTGTTCCACTGCAGGAACCAACCTTCAAGCTGCCCACATGGGCGCCGTTGAACCCATCGGTGCCGTCAACGTCTGTTCCAGGTTGTCCAGTGCTGCAGTCTTTCTTCCAAGAGTTTTCAATGCCGTGTACAGACCTTGCAGCGTTTCTCAACGCGATGTTTGGCATCTTCACTAGAGTTTCAAATGCATCTGGAGTACCCTTTGGACCTAGAGCCACATTTGGCCTGTCTGTGTTTATGCCAATGGCGCCATTTGGCTCGGGGCAGGTGCTATGATGCTGGCCTCACCCTTCACAGAGGTGCAAAACTACTCTGTTTAGTCTTCAACGCCATGGAGGGAGACGCCAAAAAAACCACTGACTGCCTCCACCTTTACCAGAGCTTTATCCGGAGTTACATCCAGAACCGTTGACGCCGCCTCCTCCACTTTTGAAACTTCTTTCACTTAAGAGGTCTCGAAAGGAGGCTCAAAGGCCACTGTAAAAAGAGAAATACAAGCAACGGATCCACAACTTGTTTGGTTGGGACTCTGATCCCCTGAACCTTTACCCTCAAGAGGATGATGCGGGAGCAAATCCCTTTGAAGTTTCAGGCTTGTCATCTGCTAGTAGGCTTAGTTCTCTTCTTGTACCTGGACAACTGGCTGATAAAAGCTGGGTCGCCGGAGGTGGTTTCTCGAAATCTATAGTCCGCAGTATCTCTGCTTTTCGACCTTGGCTTTTTCGATCAACAGGCCCAAATCTCACCTGAGGCCCTCCCAACCTCTCCAGTTTGTCGGGTCAGTACTGGACACCACCCTTCTTTGCGCCTTTCCTACACCTTAGAGAGAGAGGATTGCAGACATCCAGAAAATGCTGCGGTCTTTTTAAGAAGGCATGAGAGTTTCAGTTCTGAGGCTCCTGAGATTCCGACTAAGGTCTGCTAGCTTCCTGTATTCTCCTGATAGTGCACGCACGTTGGCACATGAGGGCCCTGCAGTGGTGCCTGTGGCCCCAGGGATCTCCACCTTTGTGGGGCATCTCTTATCTGGTCTTTGTGTTGGGGAGAGTGAAGATGTCAAGGCGCCTAAATGGCTTTGATCCCTGCAGCGCCTTCCTTTTACACCCTGTGGTTTCCACTCACTAACCCTCAGATTCCTCACATGCTCACTATCACATTGATAACTTAGTACCTTTTAACGTATGAAGAATGGCTTCTCCACTGTATCCATATGTTCCTGGTACTTGCCTCGAACGAACAACTTGCTGATGCTGAACCATGGTACTATTTATTTACTTTCACTTTGCTCCTGTTACAACTTTCTTGAATCCCTGCCACTACACTCTCAGTGCTAGTTCTTGCTGCTGCTTGAATATGTGATCTCTGCTGTTAATGTGTCTCTTACAGGTGCTGTGCAAGGCAAATCCTGTTGATGTTGTACTTGTACTTCAAGTTGTTTCACACGTTTTGTAATCACTTCTCTTTACATTCCGTTACTGACAGTCCCTTTATCTACCTGAATGTTGTAAGCTGCTCTAGAGTGCAACAGTCTGGTATCTGCCATAGTCAGTCCATGCATGGTTGACTTAATGACTCGTGTTTCGCTCCTTCTCTGTATAGCCCTCTGAAACCTGGTTGAGTGGAATTCGCACTTTGTAAGACTGTAAATAAATCGAGCTTCCAAATTATTAAGTTCCGTTTTAAGTCCCTTTTGTTTTGTTTCGGACTTTGGAAATGCCTTAATTAGTTGCTGGCTGCAGTGATCCTATTTCAAACGCAAACCATTGGCTTCTATTGACGTTCCCTTAATATCATTCACTCTTTGTCATGTGCCTGTATCCTGTATGCCCCCCTATAGAATAGTTATGCACTTGAAGCGCTTTTTATCTTGTTGTTAAACCGCTCTTCCTTCTTTTGAGCCACACAACCTCTATTCGCAAGGTTTAAAGGGCTGCTGTTGGGCTCCTCTTGAATGCTCCATCAGGACATTGTTACTCTAATAATCTGCCTGTCTGTAGTGGTCTCACCTGGTAGTTACCGCTCCTCATTATGGAGCACAATTGTGGAGGTGCTCAGCATAGCGGCACATTTTAGGGAGCTTGGATTTCACTGTCAGTATGACTCAATAGCGTGTGGTCAGATCTCTATTTTGGTGTGTTTTGCTATCACTTACCCATCCACCCAGCCCCTAGTCATGACTAACGAGCTACTCAATTTCCTGTGCCAGAAGCTCTTTATGTACTTCAACTTTTTGTCATGTCCTTGGTAGCTCTGCTCTCAGTATGAACCCCTAAATTCAGCATCGCAGCACACCATAAATTTTGTACCTTACGTTTGACATCTGCCGTAAGCTTTTCACAAGTCTGAAGGTTCTACTAGCGCCTAAAAGGGGAGGTGCAGACCAAATAGATCTGTCTTATAACTCACAATGCACCCCAGGTATATTGGCTTTGCCAGTTGATTCTGTGGTTCTGCTAGAAAGAGGCCTGGTCCTCTATGGGAGCCCAACTATTATTCAGAAGTCCAGCGTCTGATCAAGGAGCCACCCTGCAGCTGGCGCATCATTCCCCTTCCAGGGACCAGGAATGGTCCGAATACTCAGACCCAATCTGTCACAGATGCAGATGCTGTTCCTACCAGGGCCCTGCTTGAACTCTTTACAACAGAGTACCCCCCTTTCATCCCAGAAGCTTACGCCTTCAATACCATGGCATTCTAGATGCTTGCAGCTTTCACACATACCACATTCCAGATCGAGAAGTGCCTGGTACCGTGTTCTAAGTTTATGGAAGCCTTAAACAAACCTCATTTTGGTCTTAGAGAAAGCAGCTGTTAGACCTGACAGCCTAAAGGCAGTCTCCCCCCTCCAAGTTTTTGCCAACTCCTCCACTTTTCTGACCTCGTTTTTGCTGGCTTTAGGACTCTGTGCACTTCACCACTGCTAACCAGTGGTAAGGTGCTTGTACTCCTATACGTGGTAGTATTGGTTCATCCCCAGGTATATTTAATTTACTTATAAGTCCCTAGTAAAGTGGTACCCCTTGTACCCAGGGCATGTTAAATGCAAATTAAATGCTATTAGCGGGCGTGTAGCACTGATTGGGCCACCCACTTAAGTAGTCATTTAAGCATGTCTCAGGCCTGCCACTGCAGAGCATGTATGTGCAGTTTACACTGCCATGCTGACCTGGCAAAACAACCCTTTTGCAAGACCCAAACCATCCCTTTTTATACATACAAGTAACCCCTAAGGTAGGGCCTGTATAACCCACAGGGCGGGGTGCAGTGTATTTAAAAGGCAGGACATGTACTTTTAAGTTTTACATGTCTTAGTAGTGAAAACCCCCAAAATCGCTTTTCACTACTGCAAGGCCTGTCTCTCCCATTGGATAACATTGGCATTTCCTTATTACATTTTATAAGTGTAATTTCCAACTGGGAAGAGATAAGACCCCCCCGGTCTGGTGTCTCTGCAATCACAATTAAACATCACAACTTATGGTGAAGTCGGATTTTAAATTGCAATTGTAAAAATGCCACTTTTAGAAAGCTGGCATTTTCTTACTATAGCCATTTGGTGCCTGTCACTGTTCAGTCTGGGTTTGCTGACAGCTGGGCTTTGTGTATTTACTCTAGACAGCCACACGCAAAGGGAGCTTACATGCGACTTGATGGGCCATCCTGGGAGATAGGAGGAAGGAGCTGGGCATAGCCTCACACTTACACCTGAATAGGCTGTGTCACGTCTACACACAAAGGGCTGCATACCCTCCTGTAGTGAGTCTTGAGTCAGGATGGAAAGGGAGGACATCTGTGCACCTCAAAGACCCTTCTTTAATGTCTTCCCCCACTTCAAAGGCACAACTGGGTATAAGTATTGAACCTCTGACACCATGACGTCAGTACACTCTGGACCTGAGAAGACCCTGCCAGGAAGAAGGACTGCTGTTGCTGTTGAAGTACTTCCACCCTGCTAGACTGCTGCTTTGCTGGACTCCTGCCTTGCTCTGCTGCCTGCCACCTGCTGTTCCCCTGCCTGGGTGAGAAGGACTGGACCTGCATCACTTGAACCCATAGTGACTCCAATGGCTTGCTGGCTTGCCTCCTGATCTAAAGTCTCGGGGACGTAAAACACTTCCAACTCTTCTACAGCTCCACCTGCACTCTGCCATCTGTGAGTCTGCCCTGCCAAGTGGTGCCATCCCAGATCTGGACCCTTGAAAGTGAGGCCAATGTGCTTGCTTCAACGAACTCCACACATTCTCTCCAGAACCGGCGCATTGGCCCGTAGCGTGGGTAAGAACCAGCACATTGCCCCTGTTGCATGACCAGAACCGACCATTCGTCTCTGCTGTGAGGATCGATGTTGATGCATCACCTTCAGAACCAGCACTGCGCGGCACCCACCCCAGCTCGAGGTCTGTTGATCTCTGAAGATGACAGCCTCGCTGCCGCAAACGAGAACTCAGCATCGCAGCCCCTGCACTCACCTGAGACAACGCTTCGCCACTGTTGCGCAGACCAGGACCAGTGCATTGCTGCCATTGCAAGGATGACCGCATCGCTTCGACTGCATCCCGCACCTTCTTTGACGTAGCCTGGATCAAGGTACTTTTGTTCAGCGGACTGTAAAAGTCAAACTATTTCTCTTTGGAGACTTGATATTATATACTACCAGAAGCACAAAAAGCAATCATACACCGCTTACAGCCAACACACTGATATCGCCCATGTCAAACATAATGTGATGCCCCAGAAGTATAAGTTTACGAAGAGGTTTATTGTCACTTTTCTTTTCTTTTTATTTTTTTTACATTTCTTTATTGTCTATTATAACAAGGAGTATACATGTCACAGCAGTTATACATTGTATCACACCATGGATCTACTGGTACATGGTGACAAGACTACAGTTTCTGTTCGTTTTTGACTGTTCCTTCTTTTTGTCCTGAGTGGCATCAGTTTTCAAGTAAGATACATTGTTTAATGAACTTAAGAACTCATTTAAACCCCCCCTCCCCTTAATTAACCGGTGTCGCTAAATGATATCCTATCCCCAACTCTATCTCAATTCGTTATGTGGCTATTACCTCGATGTTCTGACTATGGCCAGCTGTTCCATTGTGGTGGTCTTCCTCCCCCGGGACATTTGGGGCCTGAGAGCTTTATTGTCACTTATAAAAATACATGTATTCCTGCAAAACCAGAACAGTATAAAAGGTGGGTGTGAATTTGCAATAAGTATGTATAAGTGGTTTATGAATGTTGGACGAACAAGGGTCAGCATTGGGTCAAGGAATCAATGCATGTGAACGGACTGAATGTGGTTGGATAGTGTGGAGCGTTGTATAAATATTGAATGAGAGACAAACTTTATGGCGTGGTACCACTGATGTGTGAGGTTGCGCAGACCTTTCTGGTTGGGTACAGGTTAATTTAAGTTGTGCTTGTGACTTACCCTGACTAGGGTTGGGGTTCCTGCTTGTCAGGGTGCATACCTCTGCCAACCAGAACCCCAACTTCAACAGCAGCCGTCCACGTGCATTACGAAGTTATGCCGTCTCGGAGTACGTTTATTCTGTGAATTGCTGTTCTTATTGTTCTTTGCAAAATCTCCAAGGACGTTTTGATTTTAAACCATTGAAGTGTTATCAGGCCAAAAGATGCCGGTACCCAAAGTGTTCTCCCGTCTTGTTTAGCAGATTGGATGACCATGTCAGTCACAGAGAATGTTTTCATCTCTGCTGCAGGACATTGTGTGAAACAACCAGCTCCTGCGTGAAGATTGGAAGTTGTCACCAATTACTGCTCTGTATGCTACCTTGATTACAGTTTCTCCCCAGTGACTTCTGAATGTGTGCCAAAATCGTCATCCTTTGTCAAGGAATAATTGAGATTTTTTTGTCATTGAGAAACGAGAATCAGGTGTGACGTGCTTGTGTCATTTTTTTTTTTCCTTTTCTGAATGTTTTCTGATTAAGAACAAGGCGCAGCTGTCGCTTTAGGTTGAGGCGCAGATTTACCGCTGTCTCTGATTCACCCCGGGTGTTTACTTCGCAGTCGTCGTGTTGCCCTGCCAGATGTCACACCCTTTTCTAGTGGAAACAAGTGCGTACAACTTATTGATCAGAGCATATTCATTGTGTCTGCTTAGATCAGGGGCATAATGTCACAAATTGGGTTGTTGGTTGAGGAGGGTGTGAGCCCTTCTCAAGCAACAACCACAGTGCCCGTCACCCCTAAAGACACTAAATTAACCTATGCTTAACCCTGTGGTAGTTTGGCACAGGAGCAGTCAGGCTTAACTTAGAGGCAATGCGTAAAGTATTTAAGCAGCACGCAAACAGTAATAAAGTGAAAACACAACCCCAGGTGAAAATCCCACATCAATTTCGAAAAATAGAGTATATTTTAATAAATAAAATAAGACCAGAACGACAAAAATCCAATCTGAAAGAGACACGTTAGTGATAGATTCCTTACCTTAGAATATCCCCAGGCGTCAGATTGGATCCGGAAAGTTTTTCGTTAGCAGTACCCCTGTGCGTCAGTAGGTGGCGTCGTGCGGCTCCGCGTCCGTCGCTGGCGTAGTAAGCGCCGAGATGACGTCACGGAGACTACTTAGGCGCCACCCATGCGCGCTGACGTCAGTTCTTTCTTTTTCCACACCAGTAAGCGCAGATCCGTTTAGAGCACGTACCTTTGTCACTTTTTGACTACCCTTTTTGAGACTTTTGTCTCCTGTAAGTTTTGGTTTCCTTGGTGCACGTAGGGATGCCTGGATTTAAGTCTTGTGGGGCCTGCCGTCGCAATATGTCGGTGGCGGACCCCACGATGTCTGCCTCTACTGCCTGGAGACCGACCACGACTCCCGGTCCTGTCTGGACTGTCGGGCCATGGCCCCGAAGGCCTTGAGGGAGCGGCACCGGAAGCTGCTGGAGGTCCGGCACTCATCCCAGCGCCGTTCCCGGTCCAGGGGCCGTTCCAGGGAACGCTCGCGGGGCCACAGTCATCGCTCCTCGGGCTCCAAGTCTTCACCCTCGGATTCGGGTAAGAGACGACACAAAAAAAAGTCGAAGAAGCGTGTTCGCTCTCCGACGTCCCGCCGTCGGTCCTCGGATGCGGATGAGGGGGACAGGGGCTTTGCCCCTGCGGCTCCTTCGGATCTCGAGAGTCCCGCGGCCTACCCACCTTACCCGGGTCCGTCGGCGACTCCCGCACAGGTGCAAGAGTTTCTTGCTACCATGTACCGCCTTTTTAGGCCTCGGGCTCCCGCCGGCGCGCCCTCGGGCCCCGCGGTCCCGTGTCAGGATCCTGTTGGACCGTCGGTGCCGCCGGCGGCTCCAGCTTCGGCGCCACAGGATCCTGCGCCGTCGGCTCCGGCCACGGCGCCACAAGGTCCATCGCTCGCGGCTCCGGCCCCAGCGCCACCCTCGGCTCCGCCTCCGGCGCCGCAGTGGGTGCCATTTGTCCCGCCCTTGCCCAGGTTCCAGGACCATTTTGCTCCTACCTGGAATCCGCATTGGGACACGGCGCCGGTCCGGCCCCGGCCGGCGCCGTTCTCGGCGCTGTACCCGACGCCGTTTGTTCCTTCTCCGGCTCCTGCCGCCGCGGTCTGTGCCACATGCGGCGGAGGTGGAGGACAACTGGGAGGGGTCCGAGGACCCTCTTGCTCGTCAGTGTGACTCTGAGCAGGACTGGGCGGACGATTTGGAGGATGCCGGCGACCTCGACGTCTCCTCTGACCCGGGGTTTGCCTCTCCCCCGCCTACCATGGAGGAGGGCGCCTCCTACACGATGGTGCTCTGTCGGGCAGCTGAGGTTCTCAACCTTGATCTCCCTACGGTGGCCCTCAAAACTAACCTCCTCACTGAGGTGCTCCAGACGGCGTCCACTTCATCGGAGCCCCTGCTGCCATTTAATGACACCCTCACTGACGTCTTGCTGTGCACTTGGTCGCGGCCAGCCACAGGGGCCCCTGTGGATAAGAACGTCGCCAGGCGTCATCGCCCGGTGACCCTGCCTTTCTGATCACTCATCCTACGCCTGAGAGCCTGGTCATCCAAACTTCGACGTCCCAGAGTGCCTTCCCCACGGCTCCGCCGGATAAGGACTCCAAGAAGCTGGAGCAGTTCGGCAAGCGTTTTAAGGACTCGCGGGCCACGGCCAAGTCCTTAGGTCTTTCCACGGAAAGCCCAGACACTCCTGGTTTTTGTTCCTTTCGTGGCCACGGAAAGGGCGCCCAGGCACGTTCCTTCAGCAAGCCTGTGCAGAACCAGCCTCAGCGCGGATGCGGTTTCCGCTGGGGCGGGTCTGGGAATCAGCGTGGGGGTCAGTCCACCTCCGCCCCCACTGCTTCTGCCTCCAAACCTTCCTAATCTGAGCTTTGGGGGGCACCCCACGCCAGTGGGTGGCAGGATCCGCCATCATCTCCCCCACTGGCACGCTATCACATCGGACAAGTGGGTGTTGCAGATCATCCGCAAGGGTTACGCCCTTCCTTTCAGTCCACCCCTCCAGCCATGCCACCTCAGTTCCACCGCATGTCGGGGACCACTTGGCACTTCTCCTGCAGGAAGTCAGGGCCCTCTTGGCCAAGGGGGCCATCGAGTGTGTTCCTGGGCCAGAAGTAGGGAGTGGTTGTTATTCCCACTACTTTCTGGTCCCCAAAAAGGACAAGGGGGGCTTGCGCCCCATCTTGGACCTCAGGAACGTCAATCGCTTCCTCCGGAAGGAGAAGTTCAAGATGCTGACTCTGGCTCAGGTCTTGGCTGCCCTCGACCCTGGAGACTGGATGGTAGTGTTGGACTTGCAGGACGCCTATTTTCACATCCTCGTCCTGCCGGCCCACCGGCGTTACCTGCGGTTCACGGTAGGCCAGGAGCATTTTCAGTTTGCTGTGCTCCCCTTCGGCCTTACCAGCGCCCCTCGGGTGTTCACGAAGGTGATGACGGTGGTCGCAGCTCATCTGCGCAGGTCAGGGGTGTCAGTCTTCCCCTACCTCGACGACTGGTTGTTGAAGGCGGGCTCGTCCCAGGCAGTCGTCACCCACCTTCAGACTACGGCCGACCTCTTGCAGTTGCTGGGGTTCTCCATCAACGTGCCGAAGTCGCACCTGAGTCCCTCTCAGAAGCTTTCCTTCATCGGAGCGGTTCTGGATTCGACGCTGTTTCGGGTTTATCCTCCCGAGCAGCGAGTCCGGGATATTCAGGCTATGATTCCGATCTTTCAGCCTCTATCCCGGGTTTCAGTCAGGATGACCCTCCGGCTCCTGGGCCTGATGGCCTCCTGTATCCTGCTGGTGCAACATTCCAGATGGCATATGCGGGCTCTGCAGTGGGACCTGAAGTTCCAGTGGGCACAGCATCAGGGCAACCTGTCCGATCATGTCCAGATCTCGGAGGGCACTGCACGACAATTGCAGTGGTGGCTCACGAATCGCGATTGGGTCAATGGACGATCCCTCTCCCTTCCCCAACCGGAGCACACAGTGGTGACGGATGCGTCCCTCCTGGGATGGGGTGGCCACTTGGTAGAGGCGGAGATCAGAGGCCTCTGGTCTCCGCCGGAGTCCCGGCTCCATATCAATCTTTTGGAGCTTCGGGCGATCCGGCTTGCACTGAAGGCATTCCTTCCCTCTGTCCGGGGAAGTGTAGTGCAGGTGTTCACGGACAACACCACTGCCATGTGGTATTGCAACAAACAGGGCGGGGTGGGGTCGTGGACCCTATGTCAGGAGGCTCTGCGCCTCTGGACTTGGCTGGAACGTCACAGCATTACCTTGGTGGTTCAACACCTGGCAGGTTCTCTGAACGCCAGGGCGGACGAACTCAGCCGCCGGTGCTTGATGGATCACGAATGGTGTCTGAACTCGGACGTGGCGCAAGGTCTCTTTCTGCAGTGGGGAGAGCCTTGGTTAGATCTATTCGCCACCGTAGAGAACTCGCAATGTCATCAGTTCTGCGCGTTGGAATTTCCAAGGCGGCACTCGCTCGGCGACGCCTTTCGTCGCGAGTGGAGTTGCGGTCTGTTGTACGCCTTTCCGCCTATACCACTTCTTCCCAGAGTGCTGAAGAAGATTCGGCGCGACCGGGCCCAAGTCATTCTTGTGGCTCCGGATTGGGCACGAAGATACTGGTATCCCGAGCTACTCAACATGGCGCTCGATCCCCCGATCCGACTGCCTCTTCGGGAGGATCTTCTGTCGCAGCAGCAGGGGACGGTCCTCCACCCAAACCTGTCCAGCCTCCACCTCCATGCGTGGAGATTGAGCGGCGACAGTTGACAGCTTTCGATCTTCCTCCCGCAGTCTGCGATGTCATTCTGGCAGCCAGGCGTCCCTCCACTAAATCGGTATATGCCTGCAGGTGGAACAAGTTTGTGGCATGGTGCACAGCTAGGGCTGCGGATCCCCTTTCTGCCCCTCTTTCCGAAGTCCTTCTGTTCCTTCTTTCTTTGGCCCAGCAGGGCTCTGCTCTGGGCACTTTCAAAGGTTACCTTTCGGCCATCTCAGCCTTTCTCAGGCTTCCAGATCAGCCTTCCTTGTTTAAATCACCGGTTGTTAACCGTTTCCTGAAAGGCCTTACGCACATGTTTCCTCCCGTGCCGTTCGTTATGCCTCAATGGGATTTAAATCTTGTCTTGACATATCTGATGTGCGCTCCCTTCGAGCCCCTTCATACCTGTCCTTTGCGTCTTCTCACTCTCAAGACAGCGTTCCTGGTAGCTATCACCTCTGCCAGAAGAGTGAGTGAGCTCCAGGCTCTTTCTTCCAAACCTCCTTTCCTTTCTGTTCATCCGGACAAGGTGGTTTTAATGACCCGTCCTTCTTTCTTGCCAAAGGTTGTCACGCCCTTCCACATCGGGCAGACCATCACTTTGCCCACCTTCTTTCTGCCTCCGCATCCTTCAAAAGAGGAAGAGAGGCTCCACCGTCTGGACCCAAAACGTGCGCTCTCGTTCTACCTGAAGCGCACTCGACAGTTCCGGGTGGAGGACCAGCTCTTTGTTGGCTACGCGGGCGCAAAAAAGGTCGGGCTGTGCACAAACGGACCATCTCTCGGTGGGTCGTTCTCTGCATCAAAGCCTGTTACTCGTTGGCTAAGAAGGAGCCTCCTGTGGGACTGCGTGCCCATTCTTCCAGGGTGACAGCAGCCACTACTGCCTTGGGACGCGGCGTCCCCTTGCAGGATATTTGTCAGGCAGCTACGTGGGCCTCGCTGCACACGTTTACCAAGCATTACTGCCTTGACAGTCAGGTCCGGAGAGACGGCTTCTTTGGCCGTTCTGTTCTCAGTGACTTTCTGGTGTAATCCATTCGCAGACCCTCCACCGGGGTTGGTATTGCTGGAGTATCTATTCTAAGGTAAGGAATCTATCACTAACGTGTCTCTTTCAGATGCACAAGTTACTACTTGTGTAACAATATATCTGTAAGAGACATTAGTTGGTGATAGATTCCTTACCGCCCCACCCATCCTCCCCGTTCTGCGAACTGATTTCTAGGGTCAAGGTCATCCCTTTCAGGGCCCTAGTTTCATGGCACCAATGGTCAGTTTCTTGCTTGGCTCTGCGTTCCTGGCGCGGAAAGTCGTGTACAGAACTGACATCAGCGCGCATGGGTGGCGCCTAAGTAGTCTCCGTGACGTCATCTCGGCGCTTACGACGCCAGCGACGGACGTGGAGCCGCACGACGCCACCTACTGACGCGCAGGGGTACTGCTAACGAAAAACTTTCCGGATCCAGTCTGACGCCTGGGGATATTCTAAGGTAAGGAATCTATCACTAACTAATGTCTCTTACAGATATATCGTTACACGCGTAGTAACTTGTGCATCAGTAGTACCAGAGATATGCAATTTTAAAGTTTTAGGTAAGACTTGTGCTCAAAAGAACAAAGCACCAGCTGTGGTTATCTGGTGGCATCGGACCGGGACAAAGTCACAAGTTCAGGCCGACCATGAAGGAGCATGGGCAGGATACAGGGAAGAGGTTAGACCCACAGAGAATTGTGTCTTAGGTCCTTGATGTGGGCTGTTTTGCACTGTGCAGCGGCTGTTCCAAGGAGTGATGCAAGGTCCCTTTGTTGAGTTGCTTCACGCTGCGTCGGTTCCGATGAGGAGCTGCGAAGGCTATGATGCGAGGTTTGCATCAGGTTGCATTGCGCTGCGTTGATTCCGAAGACGACCACCTTTATCTCCACTTTCAAGAGTCCTGGACTGTAGAGGCACCCCATCTGAAAGAGACACGTTAGTGACAGATTCCTTACCTTAGAATATCCCCAGGCGTCAGGCTGGATCCGGAAAGTTTTTGCGTAGCAGTACCCTTGCGCGTCGGTAGGCGGCGTCGTGCGGCTCGCGTCCGTCGTCGGCGTCGTGATCGCCGGGATGACGTCGCGGGCAGTACTTAGGCGCCGCCCCTGCGCGCTGATGTCAGTTCTTCTTTTTCCGCGCCAGCAAGCGCAGATCCGGGAAGAGCAGTGCCCTAGTCATTTTTTGACTAACTTTTTTGGTGAATTTTTTCACTGTTTTTTCTTCCAATCGACTTCAAGGTGTCGTAGGGATGCTCGGGTTTAAACGTTGCGGCGACTGTGCTCGGATGATGTCCATCACAGACCCGCATCGGGAGTGTCTCTTCTGCCTCGGCCGAGGCCACGACACGGAGTCTTGTTCCGACTGCCGGGCCCTCAACCCGAAAGCTTTGCGAGAGCGGTCTCGAAAGCTCCTCGAGGCCCGGCATTCGGCTCCGCGCAAGCCCCGGTCGCGTGAGAGGTCCAGGGGTCGATCGCGGAGTCCACACCGGTCGTCGGCATCGAAGTCTTCTTCGTCCGGTAAGTCCAAACACAAAAAGTCCAAAAAGCATCGTCGCTCTAGGACTTCGCCTCGCCGGTCTCGCGACTCGGCTGAGGCCCCTCCCGGCACCGTCCCCGCCCCCGCGGCCCCGGACATGCCTGAGGAGTCGCACCCGCAATACCCGTCCTTCCCGGGTTCGGGTGCGGATCCGGCCCAAGTACAGGAATTCCTGTCGGCCATGGCCCGCCTCTTCGGGCCTCAAGGTCCCTCCGGTGCGCCTTCGGGCCCCGCGAGCCCTGATGGGGTTGCTCCGGCGTCGCCGACGGCTCCGGCCCCGGCGTCGCTCCTGCCTCCTGCCTCGATCCCGGCTCCGGCCCCGGCCTCGATCCCGGCTCCACAACCTCCATCGACGCCGGTCGACCTAACGACACCTCCGCCGGCGCCGATGTCTCCGGTGCCGTTCTCGACGCCGCCTGGGGCTCCGGGCGGCGTCGTCCCCCAGTTCCTTCCGGCTCCGGACATGGACCCGGACCGACGTCGCTCGACGCCGGTTCCGGCGCCGATGGGACCTTGGGTCCCAAATGTCCCTCCTCCTCCTTATTTTGAACCAGAGGAGGACCAGGAGGACTGGGAGGGGTCTGATGACCCTCTGACACAACAGTGTCAGTACGATGAGGACTGGACAGAGGGTCTAGGGGATGCCAGTGGTCTAGATACTTCCCTGACACTGGCATGCTGTCTCCCTCCCGTGGCTACGGAGGAGGGAGCCAATTTTGCAACGGTGTTGCGTAGGGCGGCTGGGGCCTTACGTCTCCAACTCCCTACGGTGGCGGTCAAGACTAATATCTTGACAGAGGTGCTTCAGCCGGCAGCCTCCTCTACGGAGACTGTGCTGCCGTTTAACGACGCCCTCACTGACGTTTTTGGGCGCCTGGTCCAAGCCCAACACAGGGGCTCCTGTGGATAGGAACGTGTCCCGACGCCATCGCCCAGCTCCGGGCGACCCCCTGTTTCTCTCTGTCCACCCCACTCCTGAGAGCTTGGTTGTCCAAGCCTCCGCTTCCCAAACCGCCTTCCCTACCGCCCCTCCGGATAGGGAATCCAAACGCCTGGATCAATTTGGGAAGAAGGGTTTTTCTTCCTCCAGTGCTGGCTTGCGGTCCATCAACACCGCTTGTCTTTTGGGCCGATATACCCACTCCTTGTGGGATTCGGTGGCAACTGTTTTGCCCCAGTGTTCTGAGGAGGTCCAGACACTGCTTTCCCGCGCCATTGCGGAAGGAAGGGATGCGGCCAAATACACGATACGATGTGGCCTTGATACCGCCGACTCGCTGGGCAGGTCTATTGCGACGATGGTGGCGCTGCGACGCCACGCCTGGCTGAGAACCACTGGTTTTTCAGGGGATGTCCAGAATACTCTCATGGACATGCCCTTTGATGGAGTCGGTCTTTTGGGTCCAAAGCAGACCATGCGTTGGAGCGCTTTAAGGACTCACGGGCTACTGCCAAGTCCCTGGGCCTTTCTGCTACACGCCCTCCGCTAACTTCTGCTTTTCGCCCCTATCGTGGCCACGGTAGGGGCGCCCGTCACGTCAGCAGCCCAGCCACCGGCCCGCGCAGCAGGCGTCTTCGCGTGGCCGAGGACGTGGATTCCGCCGTGGCGGATCGGGCAACCAGCGTGCGGGTCAGGCCACCACCTCCAACCCGTCCGCGGCCTCCAAGCCCTCCTAGTCCCTCCTTTCAGGTGCACAGCACGCCAGTAGGGGCAGGGTCCGCCATCACCTTCCCCACTGGCGTACCATCACCTCGGACAGGTGGGTCTTGGACATTGTCCGAAGGGGCTACTCCCTCCCCTTCGAGACCACCCCCCCAGCCATGCCACCTCAATTCCACCGCATATCAGGGGATCACTTGGTACTTCTGCAGAAGGAAGTCACGGCCCTCTTGGCCAAGAGGGGCATCGAGCATGTTCCGACCCCAGAAGTAGGGCGTGGTTGCTACTCCCACTACTTCCTGGTGCCCAAAAAGGACAAGGAGGACATGCGTCCTATCTTGGACCTCCGGAACGTCAATCGCTTCCTCCGGAAGGAGAAGTTCAAGATGCTCACCCTAGCTCAGGTCTTGACTGCCCTCGACCCTGGAGACTGGTTGGTAGCGTTGGACTTGCAGGACGCATATTTCCACATCCCCGTCCTGCCGGCCCACCGGCGTTACCTTCGGTTCACGGTAGGCCCCGAGCATTTTCAGTTCACCGTGCTCCCTTTGGCCTTACCAGTGCCCCTCGGGTGTTCACGAAAGTGATGGCGGTGGTCGCAGCTCATCTGCGCCGGGCAGGGGTTTCAGTCTTCCCCTACCTCGACGACTGGCTGCTGAAGGCGGGCTCGTCCCAGGCAGTCGTCTCCCACCTCCAGACTACGGCCGAACTCCTGCACTCGCTGGGGTTCTCCATCAATGTGCCGAAGTCGCATCTGATTCCTTCTCCACAGCTCCTTTTCATCGGAGCAGTTCTGGACACGACGCAGTTTCGGGCCTATCCTCCCGAACGGCGAGTCCGGGATATTCAGGCTATGATTCCGATCTTTCAGCCTTTATCCTGGGTTTCGGCACGGATGACCCTGAGGCTGCTGGGCCTCATGGCCTCCTGCATCCTGCTGGTCAATCATGCCAGATGGCATATGCGGGCTCTGCAGTGGGACCTGAAGTTCCAGTGGGCGCAGCACCATGGCAACCTGTCCGATCACGTCCAGATCTCGGAGGGGACTGCAAAACAGTTGCAGTGGTGGCTCTCGAACCGGCAATGGGTCATGGGGAGATCCCTCTCCCTTCCCCAGCCAGAGCACACAGTTGTGACGGACGCGTCCCTTCTGGGATGGGGCGGTCACATGGGAGAGGCGGAGATCAGAGGCCTCTGGTCTCCGGCGGAGTCCCGGCTCCATATCAACATTCTGGAGCTCCGGGCGATCCGACTTGCACTCAAGGCATTCCTTCCCTCTGTCAAAGGGAAGGTAGTGCAGGTGTTCACCGACAACACCACCGCCATGTGGTACTGCAACAAACAGGGCGGGGTGGGGTCGTGGACCCTTTGTCAGGAGGCTCTGCGCCTCCGGACATGGCTGGAACATCAGGGCATGTTCCTGATGGTTCAACACCTGGCAGGTTCCCTGAACGCCAGGGCGGACGAACTCAGCCGCAGGTGCATGATGGATCACGAATGGCGTCTTCACTCGGAAGTGGCGCAAGGACTCTTTCTACAGTGGGGAGAGCCTTGGTTAGATCTATTCGCCACCGAAGAGAACGCGCAATGTCATCAGTTCTGCGCGTTGGAATTTCCAAGGCGGCACTCGCTCGGCGACGCTTTTCGTCGCGAGTGGAGTTGCGGTCTGTTGTACGCCTTTCCGCCTATACCACTTCTACCCAGAGTGTTGAAGAAGATTCGGCACGACCGGGCCCAAGTCATTCTTGTGGCTCCGGACTGGGCTCGAAGAGTTTGGTATCCCGAGCTACTCAATATGAGCGTAGATCCCCGATCCGTCTGCCTCTTCGGGAGGATCTTCTGTCGCAGCAGCAGGGGACGGTCCTCCACCCGAACCTGTCCAGTCTACACCTGCTTGCGTGGAGATTGAGCGGCGGCAGTTGATTCCTTTCGACTTGCCTCCCGAAGTTTGTGATGTGATTCTGGCAGCCAGGCGTCCCTCCACTAAGGTGGTATACGCCTGCAGGTGGAACAAATTTGTGGCATGGTGCACAGCAAAGGCTGTGAATCCCCTCTCTGCCCCTCTTTCTGAGGTTCTTCTGTTCCTCCTTTCACTGGCCCAACAGGGTTCTGCCCTGGGTACCATCAAGGGTTATCTTTGTGCTATCTCGGCCTTCCTCAGGCTCCCTGATCAGCCCTCCTTTTCAAGTCCCCTGTTGTTAACAGGTTCTTAAAAGGCATTACTCACCTCTTCCTCCTGTTCCGTTTGTGATGCCTCAGTGGGACGTGAACTTGGTTCTTACCTTTTTAATGTGCGCTCCCTTTGAGCCTCTACATAACTGTCCTCTTCGTCTTCTGACTCTGAAGACAGCCTTTCTGGTGGCCATCACCTCCGCTCGGCGGGTGAGTGAGCTCCAGGCTCTATCTTGCAAACCTCCCTTTCTGTCTGTTCATCCAGACAAGGTTGTTCTTCGGACGCGTCCGTCCTTCTTGCCAAAGGTGGTTACTGCTTTCCACATTGGGCAGACCATCACTTTGCCCACCTTCTTTCCGCCTCCGCATCCTTCCAGAGAGGAAGAGAGGCTCCACCGTCTGGACCCAAAACGTGCGCTTTCCTTCTATATTGACCGCACAAAACACTTCCGGGTGGATGACCAGCTCTTTGTTGGCTACGTGGGCGCCAAAAAAGGTCGGGCGGTGCACAAAAGAACCATCTCCCGCTGGGTTACCTTGTGCATCAAGACCTGCTATTCTTTGGCTAAAAAGGAGCCTCCTGTTGGGCTGCGTGCCCATTCCACCAGGGCAACCGCTGCTACCACGGCCTTGGGCCGCGGTGTTCCGCTGCCGGTTATCTGTCAGGCAGCTACGTGGGCCTCGCTGCACACGTTTACAAAGCATTACTGCCTTGACAGTCAGGTCCGGAGGGACGGCTTCTTTGGCCGTTCTGCCCTCCAGGACTTCCTTGTCTGATCTTTGTTCGCAGACCCACCACCGGTGTTGGTATTGCTGGGGTATCTATTCTAAGGTAAGGAATCTGTCACTAACGTGTCTCTTTCAGATGCACAAGTTACTAACTTGTGTAACGATATATCTGTAAGAGACAGTAGTTAGTGACAGATTCCTACCGCCCACCCATCCTCCCCGTTCTGCGAACTGATTTCTAGGGTTAAGGACATCCCTTTCAGGGCCCTAGTATTTTTCAGACACCTATGTCAGCTTCTTGCATGGCTCTGCGTTCCTGGCGCGGAAAGTCGTGTACAGAACTGACGTCAGCGCGCAGGGGCGGCGCCTAAGTACTGCCCGCGACGTCATCCCGGCGATCACGACGCCGACGACGGACGCGGAGCCGCACGACGCCGCCTACCGACGCGCAAGGGTGCTGCTACGCAAAAACTTTCCGGATCCAGCCTGACGCCTGGGGATATTCTAAGGTAAGGAATCTGTCACTAACTACTGTCTCTTACAGATATATCGTTACACAAGTTAGTAACTTATGCTTTAGGGTTTAGGACTCACAGCATGCTGAGTCCAGGTGCAGGGTTCAAGATGGTTGGAGCCTTTTCTGTCCCTGAGGCTCTGATCAGGGGCCAGCCAACTAGCCCCTGGAGTCATTCTGGTGGTCCTGGGTTCAAGGTGCTGGTCCAGTCCATCTTACTTAGACAGCAGAGCAGTCCTTCTTCTGAGTCTTTAACAGGTCCAGAAGTTATTTTAAGAGTGGATCTGAGAGTCCAGTATTTATTCCTAGTGCCCATTTAGAAGAGGAGAGAGAAGCTTCTGGAGTTTCCCTCATAGAGATTTCTGGAATTTCCTGTCTCTCTGCCCTGATCCCAGTCTGCCTGGGGGTACAATAGGCTAGTGTGAAGTCCTTTGTATGTGAGCTGAGCCAGTGCCTTTGAAGTGCAAGTAGGGTATGTGACCGCTCCGTCCCCTATCAAGTCAGAGATGGCCCATCCTGCTAACACTCAGACCCTCTATTGTGATGCTGTCTGGAAGGAATACACAAAGGCCACCTACCAACTATACCTAGTCATGTGACCTAGGACCAGGCTGCAGGCACCAAATGGTTAGAACTTTACCATTAAAGAGGATTGTAAATTATAATTCCTCTTCTCTCTACTCCAGCCCTCATCTGAGCCTGCCTTAAGCAGACATTCTCCCTTCTCTGGGCTGAGACCCACATTGACTACTTGGGATTGGCACTGCCCCTACCCTTTCCTGAACATTAGCCATGAACCTTCAGCACTTGAAAAGGGTGCTGAAAGATGAACCTGGTAGCTGGAAACATAAAATGCTGTCTGTTCTGGTCCGGGTACAGCTATCAAGATGGCTATCCTCCCCAAGATCCTCTACAACTTTCAGACCCTGACTCTCTTGATCCCTAATGATTACATAGCAAAGCTTCAGTCAGTTTGTTACAGATGCCTTTGGGATGGGAAAGCTGAGCATCTCTCTAGGCACCAGTGCACTCTCAAACTGCGAGGGGGGGGGGCATCCCACACCTATCGTACTACTACGCTGCAGCACACCTTCGTTATCTCATCCACTACATTAGGTGAGAAACTGGAAAAAGGGTGGTGTAGTGGATTATGATATGGCGGCAGGCCCCTATAGGATATTCAATGAAAACGCAGGCCTCGGAGAACGGGCACCCTTTAAAGATCATCCATCACTAGGGCTACCCTGTAGGACTAGGACAGAGTGATGATTAAACTAAAGGGCTCACTTCCTTTCCATTGCCCTTTACCCCTCTCTGGTGGAATGAATACTTTTCTCCAGGTCTGGATAGGGGGAACTATACTTTTCTCCCAGTCTGGATAGGGGGAACTATAGCGCCTGGCTGCAAGTACGTTGTAAAACAGTGCGTGATGTTTTTGAGGGAGACTACATCAAATCTTTTGAACAGCTTAAGCTAGACAATGGCCTCTCGGAGGGGGAGCGGCTTTGTTATCTTCAATGAAGACATTGGCTACTTTCCCTTGGCATCCGGCAGGGTGCTACCAAGCTCTCACCCCATTCGAGAACTACCTACTCCATTGCTCTGACGACACCTATTCCACGTCCAAGATTTATACTCTGCTAAACACCAAGGGCATACTAACAAATTTCTCTTCCTCCGTTCCTGGGAAAGAGACATGGATATAACACGAGACGAAGATCAATGGGACAAAATACTTCTCCACACACATAGCGTCACCCATCACATAGGGGGTAGGGAAATGCTAGCAAAGATTTTATACCATTGGCACTACACACCTGTTCCCTTAGCTAAAATGAAAGCAGGACAAGACTCGTACTGCTGGCAACGTTGCGTGGAGGAGGGTACATTGCTAGACTTGTTGTGGTCCTGCCCAAACATATTCCCATTTTGTGACATAGTTCTCACTTTTATCATGCAGATCACAGCGTCAGACTTAGCTAGAGGCCAAAGGTTACTATTTTGGGACATCCTGCTGATGAGATATATCCCTTATAGGTGAGGGAAGGGCGTTTGATCACCCACTTCTTGCTGCCATGCAATCAATCCTGTCGTACTGGGGCCAAGCAACACCTCCTACAGATTTATTTTGGATTGAAAGGCTATAGTGGTTCCTGGGCATGGGAAAACTGTTAAGTGGAACCAAGGGCAATGGCAAGGTGTTCGCAAAACAATGGTGCCTAATGTTGGACTTCTTTGCCTCGGGCTACAAGGAATTGACAAGTCCTAACCGGCTTAGGGTCCTGAAAATCTTACAGGACTCCAAGCTTGATGCCTATAATTCCTCAATTCGGTCCGATACAAATGGCGCTTCTTACTACTTCCACCCGTCTTTCAGGCCTTTTTGTAATTGTAGCAATGCCAATAGACTCTTGCTTATTCCTTTTTCTGAGTTTTGGAGAGTGGTTGGGCCTAGGGGAGAGGGGTGGGTTTGTTGGTGGCAGGTTTTTTTGTTTTATCAGTGACATAAATGCCAATAATAATATATTTGACCTTAAACTACAATTCCTCAGACACCAAACCTGACTCTTCTACTGGCTCCCAATCAAATGTTAGCACTTATTAAATGTAATAAGATAACCTAATGTTATCCTATGGGAGATGTAGGCCTCACAGTACTGAAAAACAAATATACAAGTTTTTCACTATCAAGACATGTCAAATGTAAAAATACATGTCCAACTTCTTAATTACAATGCACCCTGCACCTAAGGGCTGTTTAGGGACTATCTTAGGGGTGACTTATATGTAATAGAGGGGAGTTTTAGACTTGGCTAGGGAGTTATATTGCCAAGTCGAATTAGCATTAAAAGCTTCTGGCACGCTGTGATGGCAGGCCTGAGACATGTTTTAAAGGGCTACTTAAGTGGATGGCATAATAAGTGTAAGCCAATTTTACCTACGTGATGTATTGCCTTTGTCAATGTTTTCAGCTTTTTGCACACTAGCGTTGCTCAAAATTTAAAAAAAACAGTGCTATGATGCAGCCAGCGCTGGCCACATCTTAGCACTTTTTTAAACTGCTGGCGGGAGGCAGAGAGGTGTGCAACACAAGGGTAATCATGCCTCACGTCAGCAATTAAAAAGCGATATGACATGCCAGCGCTGGCTGGGTCAAGTGTTTTTTATTTTATTTTTTAACTTTGAGCCATGCTGCACAGCAATTGTGCTGTTGTGCAATATAGCTAAAAAATCTTGGCAAAGATAATGAACTACGTAGGTGAGACCTATTGGCTTTGCCAGTGCTTGTTTAGTATACTACTTAAAGAGTAATACCGTTAATACCATTGTGGGCACATCCAGCACGGACAACTTCGGTAGTACTTCATGCAGGGCTTGTAACACCAAATCTTCTTTAGAACGTCTTCACAAACACATTGTGTTGAGAAATAAAAACATAACCCCGGCTTCATAATTGCAGTTATCCCTTTGTTGCGAATTCTGAGAAGTGAAAAAAAAACTTCAGATTACTAACAAAAGGCTTCAGTTGATGTAGTAAATGAATGAGCTATTTTAAACATTAACTTTTAAAAATGTACCTCCTTGAAGATGAACTGTTTTTAGTTGTGTACTTCCTGTAGGATAAACGTTGAGTCACAGATCACCCAGGACTAACCCTTTCCTCAAATAGCAGATGTTCATTGGGATCGGCTCTCAGTGCATGAAGGTGTACTTTCTCTCCGTTGTACTTGGTGCTTACTTAAAAATTAGGTTAATAAACAGGTAATCACCAGTGACCAGCAATCATTGCTTTCTCCTGAGAAAATAATCCTTTTAGAGTAGGAAGACATTCACATAGTCGTGTTTCAATAAAACAAAACGTTTTTTTTTATCATTCTAATCAGGTTATATACAGTCTCTGTCGGCCACCTTAACTTAAACTTCATTCTTCTGCTAAGGTCTCACTGTTCGCATACTTTACAAGTGGTCTGGAGGAAAGCTCCCCCTGGCTGATGTAGGTGGAAGAGGTGTCTCCAGATTCTCCGAGCCACCCCAGAAACAATTGTTAGGACATCGGGCTTAAGAGGGATGCTTTGAGGTTTCAAAGAAGAGATTTGGAGCAAGTATCACCCTTCTTGTACTGCTGTTTGCCCTCTGACTATTTCCTCCCTTGGCCCACCTACAAACAATTGTTCTCCGTCACTTTACTGGGCACGCTGTCTCTTCAAGAAGTAAAACATGGAGCCTAGTTCTTCAAGTAGGTGGCTCTGGAGATGCCCCATGCAGCCTTGAGGTGTTAGGCCACTTCTTTTGAGCACTGCTTTGTGCCCTGACAGAACACATGGGGCGCCTGACTTACCTCTTCACTACCGCAGATCCTTGCGGAACGGCTAGCGGCGTTCCAGGTCTACCTGGCAAGAAAGGTATTGTAAAGAAAACCTCCGAATCTTGGTTCGCAATTCACAAATGCAGTAGCCTATGGTAAGTATATTACCCCGGAGATAGTTGTAGCTTCTGTCAGATTTAAATGCAACCAAATGGACTTAATTCTCCTCTCATATGGTGTGCCTTTAGACTCCCACCTTTTGCCTATGCTGAGTGGCAGTTTTATACAGGGATTGTACATATTATTAAATTTATTAACATTGTAAGCCATGTCTGGTTGCTAGTGCAGAATAGCATGTCAAAAATCCATTGATATTCACACAAGCTGGTGTAGCAACACCAACAATATGTTTTGGAAATGAAACATATGTTCCTTTCAACAGTCCAACGGCTCCCACAATTACAGATCTGTACAGGTCATTAATCTGTTTTTTAATATTCTTATTACCCGGGGTTCTCGTCTATTTATGCTGTTCATTAAAACTCATTATCTACTGTGATATAAACATACAATAAAGGGGCTGAAAGTATTCTACTGTCTTTGTGACTGAGCCCCTCAATGTGTGCCTAATGCACGGCCCGCTTTCCTCATTGGTGTGCTCGTAGGCTGCTCTGGTCCGCAAACGGGAACTAGTCAACAGATATGTATTATCGTAGGAAAAGTCAACCACTGACACTACTGTTTAACATCCTTTAAGCCATCAAGTTGGCATGATGACTGAACTTGAATTCCTGCAGCAACACTAAGGGAACATCCAAAAGCATATACCTGACAAGTGGACTCACCCACCTTCTCGACGTCCCCCACCTATGTGCTCCCTAATGTCATGGAACCCAGCAGGTCTTAAAAAACTCTTACAAGACAGCAAGGTCATCTGCTTTTCAAAACGGGACATATTATGATCACAAGAAACGTGGAGGACTCAATCTTTCGACATTACAGGCTATCGGGAAATATTTGTGCCTTTAATTAAAGTCCCTAAACAAGGTCCACCTGGAAGTAGTCACTCGAGCTTTAAAACCAATATATTTTTCTTAGGCAGGTGTGCTCAAAGTTTCAAGCTATTATATTGAATAAATGTCACCATCAAAGAAAAAAATATTATTTTACTAAATGTTTATTTAAATTTGGCTAATACTGGTCAAATATGTTCTTCAAAAGTTTTGCTAAGAGATTGAAAATAATATATTCTCATCCAAGTTTCGAGGTGGTCATCACTAGTGACTTTAACCAGAACTTGCTTGTGAATTATCATGCATCCCTCTCCAGTATCACTCCATTTAAAGCTATGTGGGGGATGGGTGTTAAGGAAGCAAGTATAAAAATTCTATTTAATTCACATAACCACTTCAATTTAATTTGTTTGAATAGTTCTACTTTTCAGCTTTACGGTTGCAAAAAATGTTTTTATCGTGTGATTTCACATATTGTTCTCCAGGAAGATGGGCAGTATTGGACGAACTACACACTTGTCTCGCCTCAATTATTTTCAGTCTGTACAGTTTTAAAAATAATTCAAAGGAGAGAAATTTATCATTATAATTTCCCTATAGTTTACTTTTTTGATTTTTGCATAGAAGGAGTCAATAACTTTGTTCCCATTGGTGTTCTGGAGGACGTGCTTCAGCTAAAAAGGATAACATGGAGTTGCATTTACCGAAAATCATTTAAAAGAGAAGCAAACCTCTGCAAATATTTTAGACATACAAGACATCTTAGACAATTCTCAGGATTCTTTATTTCCCCTGATACTCTGGCCTTTAGTATTCCACTGTTTAAGTGTGAAGTTCGCAAAAAGAAGATAAATTTGAAGTCCTGACTCATCACCTTATCATCACCTCGCGGCCAAAGCATGGAACGCCCTTCCGCTCCACCTCAGACAGACAACATCGCTCCCCATCTTCGCAAGAAACCTCAAAACCTGACTCTTCGACAGACCCCCTCCTTGATGGAATGGAACCTGCACCCCCCTCCCCCACCCCTAGCGCCTTGAGACCCTTATGGGTGAGTAGTCGCGCTTCAACAAACCCCTGATTGATTGATTGATCATAGATCCTCTAAAACACCCTAAAGCAACAGAAACAATATTTAAGAGCATTGAAGAGCTCGTGTTAACAAAGCACAACAAGATAGAGATTTTAACTGAGCTATTACATTAAAAAAACAATTATAAAAATATGCTGTGGGATGCAAAGAGAAAGTAGTTTGATAGGCCGTGGGCGCTCCAGGATCAAAGCAAGTTTTGGCACTTTATCAATCACTTAGAGGTTAAAGATGATCCTGCCGTGAACAATGGAGTGGCGTTCTAGAATGGCAGAACTTTATCACTTGTTTTTATTACTCAAATTAACTTGGTAACATAAACACTCTCATATTAGCTATTCTCAGTAATATTAGCCGATTACAATGAAGGGCTAAGTAAATCAGTACCAAGTGTACAAAGCTGACACTAGATAAGTGCAAGCTAAAGGGAGTTCCTGGTCCTGATGGCATCCTGGGATCCCTTTTCAAATCTTATATTAATTACCGGGAACGATGGGTAACACCAGCATACAATGTTTTAAATGGCATCCATAAATATATTTACCTAAAGGGATAGTGACCTAGACAGTTGTAATTTTACTTCCGTTCCCTTTGGGATAACTACGGCCCGAGGGTGTTTACAAAGTGCCTTGCTGTGGCAGTCGCTCATTTCAGACCGAGCAGCATACACGTGCTCCCTTACTTGGAGTTCTGGCTGATCAAGAGCTCAGACAGACAACAGTGCTTCACACACACACAAGCCACCATACATCTATTACACAATCTAGAGTTCACCATTAACACTATCAAGTCCCATCTTTAACCCCTTTAGATCCAGCCATTCCTGGGAGCGGTTCACAACACGATCATCAGGGAAGCATATGCAGCTAGGTAAGGGTCTAAGAATTCCAGCAGTTGCTGCCTCTTTTGGCGTCAGATCACCATGCAACAGTCACAACTGTCATGCGTTTCCTTGGCATGATGACCTCCTGTATCACCATTGTCCCCCCATGCTAGGTTACACATGCGCCCGCTACAAGAGTGCTGGCAGCATCATGTTCACAAGCAGAGTCTCAGTGGGAAGATCTAGTGGTGGTGTGCATCAACAGCAGTCACTCTTTGCAGTGGTGGAACAGCAACAATTGGTTGCAGGGCCGGTCCTTTCTAGACCCAGTTCCGCAGGTGACCATCACAAGAGACGCATCCCTCACCTGCTAGGAGGCTCAACTGCAAGACATGACTGTTCAGGGCACGTGGCCTCCTCATCAACACAGCTTTCGCATCAAATTGCTTAGAGTTGCTGGCCATTCAGCTAGCACTCAAGAACTTTCTCTGTCAGCTCCAACTCAAAGTAGTCCTCATCAGGACAGACAACATGACGGCCATGTTTTACATCCAGAACCAAGGGGGCACGCGTTCTCTGCAGCTGTCTGGGCTAGCGCAGAGCAATTGGCATTGGGCACTCCACCACAACATACACCTACTAGCTGAGTGGGCACAACATACACCTACTAGCTGAGTACCTTCTGGGAGTGGGCAACAACTGTGCGGGCCTGCTCAGCAGGATGCGGCAACAAGTCCATGATGGTGAACTCCACCCGCAAGTCCTACTGCAGTTCTTCCGTTGTTGGGGGTTCCCTGACGTAGACCTTTCCACAACTGCCGATAACACCAAATGGCAAAGCTTCGCCTCCAGGTTCCCACACCCACAGTCCCACTCCTGTACCTGGTTCGGAAGCTTTGGCAAACCTCCCTCACCCTCAACTTTGTGACTCCCACCTAGACCAGACAACCCTGGTTCACCACCCTTTTCGACCTACATGTAGCTCCCAATGAGAAACTGCCCAACCGGCCAGACCTTTTAACGCAGAACCTGGGTTCAGTCAGACATCCTATCCCCAGGCTGCTCAATCTTCCACTTTGGCTCCTGAAGTCCTAGAGTTTGGTTGTCTCAAACTGCTTCCAGAATGATTGTCTATTCTAAAAGAGGCCCATAGACCCACCAAGAAGGCCTGTTATGCAGCCAAGTGGAAAAGGTTTGCCCTCTAATACCTTCCCAAACACATTGATCCACTGACACCAACGGCCCAAGACATAGGGGCACATGCATCAACGTAGGCAATTGTGATTCCATAATTGCGATTATTAAGGAATCGCAATTATGGAATCGCAATTGCCTATGCATGTAGGTTTCGCTAAAATATTAGCGATTCCTACATATGCCGTAATTCGAATTGCAAATTGCGATTCGCAATTAAGGAATAGCTTCCCATTCATTCCTATAGGCCTAGAGGCCCATAGGAATGAATGGGAATTGCATGCGCAATTTGCGAGTACCAAATAGGTACTCGCAAATTAGCATGCTACTTCAAGTGCAAGGGGCCAAAAGGCCACCCTGATGCACCCCTGAAATTGGCATGTGATCACATGTTGCGCACACACATGCCCCAAGGGCATGTGTGTGCTCAACATGGCACTTTTAAAAATGCACTTTTGTGCATTTTTCAAAGTGTACGGAAATTTCCATCAACTTGAAATTGATGGTAATTTGCGATTCCAAATTGCGAAATCGCAGTTTGGAATTGCATGATGCATTGCATTTAAGGAATCACAATTTGTGATTCCCTAAATGCATTCGCAATTCAGGGAATCGCAAAATTTGCGATTACCTAAATTGCGAATTTGCATTTGGGTTGATGCATCCCAAATGCAAAAATACCGGTCGCAAAGGGGCAGATTAGTAGAATCTGTCCCTTTGCGACCGGTATTTTCAATGATGCATGTGCCCCATAGTCTGTTACTTACTTCATCTTCAAACGTCATACATTGTCTACCCTTCTATTAGTCTCATCTTAAGAAACGGGGAACACTCTTCTGTATTCAGAGTGCCCGTCATCAAAGCTTCATGGACAGACTCAAACAAGTTATTCCACACAAGATCATCTGTTCCCATACCTTTCTTTTTTGGCATCCACTGTCATGTATGCTTAACTTGTATGCTCTGACGCTGTCATACTGTCTTGTCCCTTCTCTGGGACTGTGTCTACTGCGGATCCTTGGGATCTGGCACTCAGTTGACCTTCTTTTTGCAGAGGTTTATTCTCTTTCTTACCATTTTGCACTGACCTTGTTGGTTCTGTGTCTTCCTTTCGTTCCTGCCTGGACGAGGGAGGTCTTGTCCGTCTGCTGACGGGTTGTGGTGCCTTTGCCTCCCCTTCTTATAGCTCCCTTACAGAGCTTCATAGGTCTGGTGTCAGCCGCGCTGGCATTTACTGTCCCCACCGTCTTTTAGTCAATGTTATTGACGAGAAGTTCTCTTTGGAACTTGGTGGGTTTTCAGTCGCAGACCCTCCTCCAATGGGGTATGGCTTTGGTGTCTATTCTAAGTTAAGGAATGTGCGGCTAGATGTCTCTATCAGATGAACGAGTTACTTACCTTCGGTAACGATGTATCTGGTAGAGACACAGTTTAGCCGCAGATTCTTTAATGCCCACCCATCCTCCCCATTCTGCGAGGACCTTTTCAGGTTGGGTTCTACCCACTTGCCTCGTTATAGGTGGCCTTGTCCTCCTGTGGGGTGGTCTACTTCACCTCCCTCCTGGTCAGAATGGCGCATTCTGTATTTATCTGTTGTTTCTCCACCCATTCTCGTATTGGGCGGTGGGTTCCTATATCCTTTCACGCTCCTACCCCCTGGTTCTTCCAGGGTGGGGATTACTCATGTTCTTTTCCTTCCCTTCCACCCACTTCTATATTTTATCCATTACTTGGGGTCTCTTTGACTATGCTGCAGTCAATTAAGGGGGGTCTATTTACATATATATATATATATGTCACACCTCTGGCTCGTCTGATCAAAACCCACGGCTTCGAGTTAGTATCATATGCAGATGATACCCATATTATTGTATCGATCTCGAGCAAAAATCACGATACAGCCCACAACTTTAAGGAGTGCATGAGATGTGTAAGCGAGTGGATGGCAGAGAATTGCCTCAAGTTGAACTCAAATAAAACAGAAGTTCTACTCTTTGGCAGAGACACATCGTTCTGGTCCTCAGAATGGTGGCCAGCGGAGCTGGGGACCTTTCCTACCCCAGTTACCAAGGCCAAAAATCTTGGAGTCACTATTGACACTACCCTATCCTTCGCCCATCATGTAAAGGCGCTTACCGCATCAATCTATTTCACTTTGAAAATTCTGAGGAAAATTCTTCCATTCATACCAGCAGAATTACAGAAAACGGTGGTGGCAGCTCTAGTTCTGTCTAAACTTGATTATTGCAATGGGCTTTTGGTTGGAGTAAACAAAACAGTAGTGGCAAAATTGCAGGTACTCCAAAATTCTACAGCTCGATTGCGCTTTGGCTTAGCCAAATATTCATCAGCCAAACATGCCCTTAACACCCTACATTGGCTACCTATGGAGAAGCGAATCAAGTTTAAGGCACTATGCATCGCCTTTAAGGCACTACACAACTCAGGCCCTGCCTACCTGACAGATCGCTTCCAATGGCACTTTCCAGTACGTACACTTCGGTCGGCCTCTCTGAAGTTGGTGAAAGAGCCAACCTTCCGACTCTATAGATGGGGTGGAAAAAGCTTCACAGGTATCACAACCAGATGGTGGAATAAGCTACCATTAAAGCTAAAAAAAACTCTCCTGACCTATTCTCCTTCAGGAAAGGACTCAAAGCCTGGCTATATACCTTATAACCTCTCTTCAAGTACTAGAGACTCATCATCTCTCTATTGCTCTGTGTTTAGCTGCAAGCGCCTAGACGCCCTCGGGTAGTAGTGCGCTATATAAATAAATAAATACATCTATTTGCCTATGCTACGGTCAATAGGCCTTTTATACGGTGTATGGTTGCACATTCTCTGTTGTTGCACAAATGTGGTCTATTACCATTGGTCATATTGTTCCAGTCTTGTTACCCCTTACAGTTACATCCAGTGGTTGCAGACTGCCTATCGTTTACCATGACATTCATTTCCAATGCCGTTTTGCCTCATGGGAGGGCATTGTACTCCCCTTCTGCGAGACTGTTTCTAAGAGAGGATACTTTGCTCTCTCCCCGCTCTCTTGCATGGTGTTGTTTTTCACCATTTCTGTTGATTATTGTCATTGTTTCAATGTTTTTTGATCTTTTTTGGCACACTGTTCCCGCACTCTCTCAGTTTTTTTTTAAAGTGGCTCCGCGTTGTGGCACGGAAAAGTTTCACAGTAGAAAACTGACGTCAGCGCGCCGGGAGGGCCTTATATGGCTCCGTCGACGTCATATCCGTGGATGACGTCAGGACGGAGCCGTGCGACGCCGTCTCCCGGCGCGTATTGGTACTGCTGAAGATTTTTTCCGGATCCAGTCTGACGCCTGGGGATATTCTAAGTTAAGGAATCTGCGGCTAGACTGTGTCTCTACCAGATACATCGTTACCGAAGGTAAGTAACTCGTTCATTATGACTTTATCGCGGGGCTGATGGCGTGTGGGCGGGGAGTCATATCGGCAGTACGCTTCGGCTCTGGTAATGAGCCTGAAGCCATTGCCGGCCATACTACACTACCTCCAGCCAGTCGGGTACACTGCTTCCTTGTATTACGTTGTGCAAGAGAAACAATGCGGCCACCCAATCCGAAGGCTCGGAGGTCAAAACATGAGCACCAGTTACATTTCACAAGGGCACCTTTGCCCTGGAGGCAGTTTTTCCCCTCCTAACCTGTCTTTCCGCCGACTCTCGCATGCCAGTGTCCCCGCCAGGAAAATGTGGGCTTAAAAGCAGGTCATAATTTGGACGGCAGGAAAAATGCCTGCACCGCCTCCATGGGCCACCTCTGCATCTCCCGCTGCCACTGCGGGAGCCCTGATATCGGCCGTCTGGAGGCGGTGTTCCCACTCACTTCATAATCTGGCGGTTGGACTGCCACGGAGGGGGTGGTCGGATCACCGAAAAGTGACTGCAGTTCCCTTACTGCCGAAGTAATCAGGCCCCAAGTCATTTTTTCCACCAGTGGAGGACTGGGACAAAGTGCTGAGTGTTGCCCAGGAAAATGTACCCTATACGGCAGAAAACAAAAATGGTACTGAACTTCTAGCTGCAGTCAAACCAGGTTCATCAGAACCATGCAGTTAAGGTATCAGTGCCTCATTGGAGCCATGCCTGGCTACAGCTTCTAGCCTTGCCTAACTCAAATATTTTGACTTCCAAAAAAAGTGGCTTAAGTTGAAGGTAAAACCTTGAACTGTGGCATTGCGGCCAGTATGTCTAACCCTTGAACAACCCTTGTGGCCACGGAATCCAACTTTGTCTTACTTGAAGCTTTTGGTGCCAAAGGCAACTGCTTTAAAGGTGCTCAATGATGACTTATCCAATTTTGTTGGAACCTCACCAGCACAGCTTGTGATCTTGCTCCACTAGAAGATTTTGGCTGTCATTTCAGAGAACATTTTTTTTGGGCCTTAAAATTGTAAAAGTTCCCATGGCTGGTTCACCTTATTCTATTTTAATGATATATGTGTCTTTTTGTTCATTAAAGTTTTCTGTGTTTTTCTAAATTGGTTTGGGGATGCTGTTTTGTTTTCTTTACTTTTTAATTATTAGTATTAACCAAAGCCAGATTTCTCTAGGGATGTTTGCTGCTTGTGCCGCAACTGCCAGGAGTTGAGCAGAGATTCTCTCAGAACTGTCTCTTGATCTAACCAGATTATGTACATTAAGTTTATGTGGGTCACTCCCTCCAAAATTAATAACTTACATTTCTGATGGCCAGTAAGGAATGTTATCGGCTGAATAGGGATGCAGGGGCAACAGAAACGGAGGCCCAGCCTGAGCCCTGTCATAATTGTAGCCGTGGCATAAGCTGCAATCCCATTCTAACATGATAGTGGCGTTAATAGTAAATTTGTGGCCCTGACATGATGGTGTCCATCCTTGATATATTGTGGACATACTTCACCTGATTCTTAATCCTCCCGTCATAGTGTTACCCATCTGTGATATATTGTGGTTGCTCTTGACATAATGTCCTTGTCCTGGACCAGTGAGTTATTCCCTGGTTACATTTGCTCACCACAGGCATTAATGCGCAAGGTCAACTGTACCAAGCACTTGCATTTCCTGCTGGAAAATCACCAGGAGACTCATTTTGATTGTGATGGCACATGTCTCCTTTATGTGTTCCACCACTGCCTTTTCCTGCTTTGAATTCTGCTGAAAGTTGAGACAGACTGGACCCTTGTCCTAATAGCCTCAGATTGGGCCAGGAGAGTATGGTACCCGGAGCACTTGTGCATGAGCATGTGCCCTCTGCTCCATCTACCACTTTGGGAAGACCCACTATTTCTGCAACCTGCACCTCCATGAATGGTTTTTGAGCATTGACAGTTAAATGCATTCACTGTCCTGTCCACAGTAGTTGATATTTTCTTTGCAGCCTGACTCACTTCGACAAAGTCCATGTACGCTGGGCGAAATGTACTGCTTGGTGTGGTGCTCATACCACCTACCCCTACAAGCCAAACTTTCAGAAGTGTTGCTTCTTTTATCAGTGGCGCAATATGGCTTTGCAATGGGCATGGTTAAGAATTATGCGTCTATCCTTAATGCATTTCTTCATTTACCTGATAATGTCTCTCTATTAAATCACAGTGTGTTTTATCAAAGGTCTGACTTGCTTTTTCCCCACAGCTATTCGTCATTCCTCTATGGGACTTGAACTTAGTTTTGACTTTCTTATATCCACTCCTTTTGAGACTATGCGCAGCTGCCCACTGCGTCTACTGATGTTCAGAATAATCTTCTTAATTCCCATCACCTCTGTGCACTGCATGATTGAGCTGCAGGTGCTCTCAGTGCAACAGCTCTTCGCCACCTTCTTTCCAGAAAGGTTAGTGCTGAGGACCCTAGCAGCCCTCTTTTCCAAAGTTATTATGCCTATCCACATTTGCCAGTCTAACACCCTGCCAAAGTTTTTCACTCCACCACGTCCTTCGAAGGAGCAGTAGAGGCTGCATCGACTGGACTCTAGAAGGGTATTTAGCTTTTTTAATGACCACACAAGGGACCATCATGTGGATAAAATGATAACATGTGGACGACAAAATTTGCTGTGCTGGCCAAGAATCGACTTCCTAGAGGCTGGAGTGCTCATTTCACCAGGTCCAATCCTGCTACGATGGCATTGGCAAGCAGGGTATGGTTTCTGGACACCTGCCAGACTGCTGTGTTGATGTTGGTGCACACGATCACAAAACACTACTGCCGTGACAGCCACGTCTGACAGACGGGTCATTTTACCTGCTCCGCTCTGCAAGTCTTTCTGGTTGAAGTCCCCACCACAGACCCTCCAACCTTGTGGAGGTACTGCTATGGTATCTATTCTTAAGGTGAGGAATCCACAGTGAGAAGTATCCATCAGAAGAACAAGTAACTTTCCTTCGCTAGTGCTCTTTCTGGTGGATATTGTATCTAACTGCAGATTCCTCACTGTTCTGCTGCTTCCACGTTCTGTGGAGAGGATTTCTGAACATCATAATAAGTTTCCAAGTCAGGTTTTGGCACACTGTCACCAGCAATTATTTTCATAGTGCTCCGTATTTGGGGACATGAAAGTAAAAAGATTAGGAAAGGGACTTCGACGCGCAAGGATGCAGCTAATATGCGTTTCTGCTCTGACACCTCCGAGGCAGAACGGATCCGCATGTTGCCACCCAACGATGAGCTGGAGCATTGCTGAGAAAATATTCTTAAACCGGGAAATTCGCAATTAGATAATGTCCACCAGAAAGAGCATTACCAAACATAAGTAACATGTTCTTTTAATTTCAATGACAACACACAGTTGCCTATTCTAGTTTCCTTGTAGTGCTTTTGTCATTCTGCATCTAACGGATAAAGCTCGACCGAAAGAGAATAAAATAGATTACCCCAGCACTTAAAATTGCAATGTATAAAATATACATTTCTTTAGGGCTAAATGAAACGTGCACTGAAAATAACTATATTGTATATTTAAAGCATTGAGCCACTCAGCAAAGTATCCTTTAGATAAAAGGAACAACTGCTCAACTCATACAGACTGTCCATACTGCAATGCAATGGCGAGCAATCTGTTGTTGAAAACAGCTGTCCTGCTTCTTCGCTATAGCTATGTGAATTGAGGAGCAGCTGGCAGGGAACATAAGCAGTATGGACTGCTCTTCCTGAGAGCGCCCGTCAGTTGGGGGGAGGAGCACCTGGGCATGTTCACTCTGTGAGCGTTGCCTCAGCAGTAGTAAAATAGTCCATCAGGTATTGCAATGCATAGGAGGCGGAATGATACACCCAAAAACAGTAACATAAGGTGAGAGAGTGATACCACTATGGGTTGAACCCAAAGCCCCCTGTATGTATATTTTTAAGAATGAGTAACAATAAATAAAGATAATAAAAGTATGTCAGTCTGGGGAAAGATCTAAAAAAGTACTTTTCTGGTGCTAGCAGGAAAACCTAATAAATGCCCAGAAGAAAATATGTTCTGGAAACAAGGAAATGTTTCTGTAAAGTACTTTTCGCAAAACGGAATTCTTAAAGGAGTATTTATTGTGAAGTAGAAGCACCAACAGAACAACTTCTGGTACACGTCTTCTCTCTCCTTCTGCTCAGCTCCTCTGTCCGTTCTGCACAATCCAGAACGTTGGACACAGCAGTTGGAACTGAAGGAGATTTACAAAAGTAAACATAGCAAACACATGCACATAAAATATAATTAAATGTACTTAAAGAGACCATGCCTATTTACAGTATCTTATGCAATTAAATAAAATGAACAATAAAATACAACACATCTTCCCCCTAAAAGAAACAAACCAAACACACAAAAAAAAGCTAGCATGAACTACTGTCACATTAAAATCAGACATACATTTGGGTCTTGTGCGAATTCTTCTATTGCGTCCATCTCCCTCATTACTATTTCTTGATACACAGTCATTCGCATTCTTCCTCACAGACGCATCAGCTCAATGCTCTGGATCAAACTCAGAATTAAATTCCAAATCTTCTCCAGGAGCAATTTCACTGCTGTTGGACACGGTTGTATGTTGGAACAACGAGTTCCACAACAACGACTACCCTAACAACGAGGTCGCTACCACGACCTCGTCTAAACCACGATTTTTTTTTACCACGCATTCCTTTACCACGATTTTTCATGGTAAAAGCATGCATAGTAAAAAAAAATGCATACCAACTACTACCCTGATACCCCCACCCCTAAAAACTAATACCAACCCCCAACCACCTAAAAACAAACACGATCACCCTTTCCCCCTAAAAACAAACACGATCACCCTTACCCCCTAAAAACTAACACAAACCCCTGTAAACTAACCCCGCCCACCTCTGAAAACTAACCCCAAACCCCCACAACCCCTGAATACTAACCCCAAACCCCACCCCCTTAAAACTAACCCCAAACCCCGCACCCCCTAAAAACTAACCTCAACCCCTCCACCCCCTGAAAACTTACCCCAACCCCTCCCACCCCTAAAAACTAACACCAACCCCCCCACCCCTGAAAACTAACCCCAAACCCCACATCCCGTAAAAATTAACCACGAACCCCTCTTACCTGTTCCTGTGCGACGCTCCTCCGACCTCCGCCCTGCCCGAACACTAGACCGAATCAGCCTTAACCACGCACATGCGTGGTTAAGGCTGAGTCGTTGTTTGGGCAAGTCATTGTTTGGCTTGCGTGACTCCGGAACTCATTGTTCTGGAGTCGTGGCAAAGGTCGTTTCCCTTCAACCCGACCTGGAACAAAATCATTACAGCTGGAATCATAAACCTGACTGGATCCCGCTTTGTCCAACACAACAGTATCTTCCTTCCTGTTTACCACACCACAACCATCCGCATACACCGCTTCCTTATCAACAGAGCTTCCAATATCACCAACATCCTCAAACCCCAAAACACGACTGTTTGAATTACCAAGACTTCTGGTATAAATTTTGTGGTTACCCTTGAGGACTGCAATTCTCTTGAGATTCCACACTTTCCCATCATTAAGACGAACAGCATTGCATAAAATATCCACCACTTGCAAAGGTCCTTTCTTAGCCATCCAAGGAAGTTTCACCTTAACCCACTCACCCGTAACAATTCTAGCTTTTCCTGAACCTCTTTTACAATCATATTCTTCTTTGTGTTTCCTGTGTTTCCCCATAATTTTTGTCCTCACTTCTTCAATGGGTACTTTAAACTCTGTGGTTTTTAAAAGCCATTCAGGATTACATTTTGTCCTGGCACTCCTTCCTCTCATAACTTCAAAAGGTAAAGCCTCCAAAGCCTCATGAAAAGTGGTCCTATAAGTCCAAACCACTTTGTGAACTTGAACCTCCCAATCTACTCCATTCTCAATTGCCATTTGTATTGCTGCTTTCAGTACCCTGTTGAACCTCTCAATCATACCATTACCGCTAGGGTTGTACAAAGAGGTGGTTCTGTGTTTGACACCTACTCTTTTTAAATAATCCTTCGCCAAAATAGATAAAATTGGACTCCATTATTGCTGATTAATTGGACAGGTAAACCCTCGTCCACTAAGGTGTCATCAATAAATCGCAAGACTTCTGCAGAATTAAGACTTTCCACCACCCTCACAATTGGCCATCTAGAAAAAATATCAATCATGGAAATAATATACTTGGTGGGTGAACCTATCGGACCCATAATGTCCACAGCCACCGTATGCCAAGGTTTTTTAGGTATGGTAGGCTCGCACATGTTGGGTCTAAGAGTTTTGAGAGATTTGACTGCATTAGCGCACCACAGACAATTCCTCACCAATCTCTCTGCTTGTAAGTCCATTCCAGGCCACCAATGCCACCTTTTGGCTCTCTGTTTGGTCTTCACGATCCCTAAATGGCCTTCATGACACATTTCCATAACGCTATCTCTTAGATTAAATGGGGGAATAACTCTCTCACCCCTGAAGACCATACCATGATTTACAGATAATTTGTTTCTGATTTCCCAAAAACCTTTCAACTTATCATCCATAGAGCTTTTCTGGGGCCACCCACGTTGCACAAGAACAGTGATTTGCTGAAAAACACTATCTTCCAAATATTCCTTCTTCCATATCTCTTCCACAAAACTAGGTGCACCTTGGTCATGAATAAATGCAATATGTAGATCCTCCCATTCATTCTTGCTACACTCCTGTATTTGTGTAGGCATGCAGGGAAAAAAATCTGCCCACACATTACTCTTTCCTGGAACATATACCACCACATAAAGGTAAGCGCATGGACATTCTTAATATCCTCGCGGATGCATTAAAGAGTCCTTCCGTGGTTAGCAACTTGACCAGAGGTTTGTGGTCACTACGCACAGTGCATGCTTTACCCCATACAAATGATCGAAAGTGCTCTAAAGCCCAGACACATGCCAGAGTTTTCTTCTCAATAACTGAGAATGTTTCTTCTGTCGGGGATAATGCACGTGACGCATAAATAATTATGGATTCCTTTCCATCCTTATCCACTTGCAAGAGAACACCACCCAACCCTTTATTTCTGGCATCTACAGTGATGACATTGTCAAGTTCAGGATCAAAATCTTTCAGCTCTGGAGCTTTAGTGATAGCATTTTTTATGTCTGCAAATTCTTCCTTATATTTCTCCGTCCACACAAACTTTGCTTTGTTCTTTGAACACTGTCTAATGTTGAATACTCTACTAGAAAACCCTTTCACGAATTTAGCATAAAATTCCACAAGCCCCAAGAAGGACCTAAGCTCATCCCTATTTGAAGGATGTGGGACATTCTGGACTGCCTCCACTAACTTTTGCTTAGTGGCAACACCATCACCGAATAGCATGTGACCTAAATAAGTCACTGAACGTACTGCAAATTTAAATTTTTCATGTTCTACAGTCATACCATTATTCTCTAATACACTCAGCACATCTACCAACACATCATCGTGTTCCTGCCTACCCTTCCCAAAGACAAGGATGTCGACCTGAAAACATTTAACTCTGAGGTGTTTCCCAAATAGTTGATACATTAGTCTCTGAAATATAGCTGCAGCTGATGCTAATCCAAAAGGCATCCTTTTGTATTGAACACACCCCCATGGGAGTGATATAGGCAGTATATTGATTACTTTCTTCCGCCAACTGAATCTGGTGGTATGCAGCTGATAAATCAATGGTGGAGAACCATTTAGCATCCTTAACTAAAGCAAGCATTTCTGAAATCTTGGGAAGTTGGAACTTGTCATTAACTATGTTGTTGTTTACATGGCGTAAGTCAATGCAGAGTCTAATTTTATCATTACTCCGTCTTGCGACTACCACAGGAGAAATCCATTCTGATGACTCAATGGGTTCTATTATATCCGCACTGACTAATTTGTCTAACTCTTTCTCCACTTCTTCCCTCACTAGAATGGGGATATTTCTGGCCTTATGTGTCTTAGGACATGCACCATCTTTTAACAGAATGCGATGTTCAAACTCCTTTAACTTGCCAATTCTACCACAGAACACGTGAGGAAATCTTTTAAGCATATTATCACTCAAAGTTGCACTCTCATCCACAATCAAAACTGGACAGGACTATTAGGGTCTAAAAAATATGTAAATCACCTTGGTCCCTCCGGCCTAATATTGAAGGCCCTTTTTAGCTACATAGAGTTTTCCTAAGGACTCTCTATTCTTAAATTTGAAAACGAAGTTCCTGAATCCAACCAAGTCTCATCTTTCTCCCGAGTAGCCCTCCGGATTAATATCTGGTTCAAGAAGTGTTTTACCAATCCTAGACACAAATTTTGAATTCCACACTTCTTCATTAATATCGTGAAGGGGGACCCAGAATCGGCATACATATCAACTTTCACACCACCAATAGACATTGAGTACATAGGTTTTTTTTTAACTTCAATTGCAATGTCTTTGATGTTCAACACAAACATATCCTGTTGGTTTTTATCCTGAATGTTGCAATGCATGACTTTCTCCACATAATCTTCCTCTTCATTGGAAATAGGTTCTTCCACACACTTAACCTTGAATCCTTTTCTTCTCTTGCATACCTTAGCAAAATGCCCCATAACACCACAGGCAGAACATTTTTGCTTGAGCGCAGGACAACATTTACTCGAGGCCAAATGGGCACTACTATCACAACGATAGCATTTTAAGCCTTCCTTCTTGACAAAAGTATATGATTTAGTGCCACTCTTTCTAACACGTTCAGTAGTTTTCACATTCTCTTTTCTGTTTCTATTGTACAATTTATTGATTTTGCATATTGTTTCATCATTACCCTCTCTTGAATCAGCTTTAAGTACTTTTGCACTACGACTTGAAAGCTCAGCCTTCCTAACAATAGCTAATATATCATTAAGGTCTGAATCACCATTGATCCACAATCTTTCTTGAATTGCAGTACCCACAGTATGCATCACTACCTGATCCTGGATAAATTGCTCTTGCAGATGATCATTTGCAATGACTCGCTAATTTTCTCAAAGCTGCCTCATATTCATCCACTGACTCACCCGGCTCTTGCTTCCTTTGAAAAAATGTGAACCTGACAATACCTATGCACACCTTAGGTGCAAAGTAATTGTCAAAATCACGTAAGGTAGTATCAAATACATTCATATCCCCCCCCCCACCCCACCAGCAGGCTTCGTCCTTTGCTCATACACTTTGAGACCACCAGGTCCTGTAGAATGTAGAAATAACTTATTTTTCCTTTCTGGTTTCATCTTACCATCTTCATCTATGGTATCGAGGAAATAAAAAAAATATAGGATTTCCACTCTACCCACTTCATGCAAGGATTACCACCAGCGGGCCAGAAAGCCTGTGGGTGATGCTAAGCAAAATTTTGCGTGGCCATGGTGTTAGAAACAAAGGTGAACACACATAAAAAATAAATGATACAAAGCAAATGAGCAGAAACACAAAGGAGTACAGATTAGGAAAAAAAAACATTTTTTAAAAAGAAAGCAGTGTCCTATCTTCACCCAAAGGACTTGTCTGCTGCTTTCTGGGTTATCCAGATTAGTTGTTAAGCGCAGTGTCCATTCTTCACCCGGAACCCGGGACTAGTCCACTGCCTACAAATTAATTTGCCTCTTTACCTTATAGGAGAATATGCAGAAGATTGATGGCAAAGGACTACACCCATAGTGTTCTCTGAAATACTTCGTATAAGAATATCCATATCCAACTAAAGTGTGTCTTTCACTTGTACCAAGAACCTTACAAGCGGAGGGAATCTTAAAATAATGATGAAACTTCGATCGTCGCCGAACCTCCACAAGCTGAGTGGAGCAAGAATAAACAACTCGCAGCAGGAAGAACGTGTAATACGGTTGCTTAGCAACAATCGTCACTACACACGTGACCCACTGACAGCGGCTCGCAAATACGTGCGTCACGTAGGAGACACGTTGCGCATAAAATGCGTGGAAAGTTCCAGGAGCAGCTGGGTTTGCAGCCTGTCAACGCGCTGGAACCTTGACAGTCAAAAGATGCCGGTGCTGGAGGGACGTTGGAATGCCAAACGAAGAACGTTGCCGAAACAAAATGCTGGCAATATTCCCTGATACCAACTCTAAAACGACACCAGGGGCGGGGCGTAACAAACCCGATGTCGGCAGAGTAAATCCACGAAACGTAAATCCAACAAAATCCAGGAAGACTGCACTGTGCACGCCAGACAAGAAATGGCCAAAATGAAGTAAAGCAGGTCCTCTGGTGTTTCTAGAAATTGTCGCCCATTTTGTAAAGTACTTTTCGCAACACGGAATTCTTAAAGGAGTATTTATGGCGAAGTAGAAACACCAACAGTACAGCTCCTGGTACACATCCTCTCTCTCCTTCTGCCCAGCTCCTCTGTCCGTTCTGCACAATCCAGAATGTTGGACACAGCAGTAGGAACTGTAGGAGATTTAAGATTTACAAAAGTAAACATAGCAAACACGTGGACATAAAATATAATGAAATGTACTTAAAGAGACAATGCATATTTACAGTATCTTATACAATTAAATAAAATGAACAATAAAACACAACAGTTACCGATTTTCAGGTACCTGTAACTACTGTTTGACTGTTTATTTGCAAAGTTTTATATAGCGCTGGCTAGACCCGGAGGTATCAGAGCGCTTTACATGAGGATCAGCGAGTTACAGGTTACATAATTACATCAATTACAGGAGCCAAGTATAGACATAGGCGAAAAACATGAGATTACACAATAATATGAGTTGTTTGCGCGTAGCATAGCCAAGACACACGTCTTATAGGGAATGAAAGGTAGAGGGGGAAAGGTAGACAGGGGTAAGGAATGCAGATAGAGTCAGGCAGACCGCAAGGGGGAAAAGTACTTCGGGGGGAACAAAGCAGTCAAAGTGCAAGAAAGACAAAACCGACCTGAGTATCGGTGAAAGTATACGAAAGTATACTGTGTTAATTTGTTATTCTTTGTATTGTAATCTCTCCTTTGAGCCGATGCGTATTTTGTTAAATGTTCTCTATCTCGGCAGGTATCATGGCCATTCTGTTTTCCGGCATTGTGATGTCTCACTACACACATCACAACCTCTCTCCTGTGACGCAGATCCTCATGCAGCAAACACTGCGATCAGTGGCATTCATGTGCGGTATGTATCATGGCCAAGCTTGAAGGAAGGAAAGCAATGGTCGTAGAAACTTCATGCTCACAATCTATTTGATTTAAAGTGCCTTGGAAAAATATGGCAGCGCTTCGCAGTTCGTTTACTGTGCTGATTGTCTCGTTAGCCTCTTTGCCAAATGTGATGCCACTGTCATTGGGCACTTTTAAAGATGTGAGTCGGGAGCTGCTGAGAGGGCTCGGATGGGTAGCATACACGGGGTGTCACCGCAATGGGAAATATTGTTTGTCCACTAATCGCTCAAACCATTCCATGTGATGCTAATGTCATCTGAGAATGCTTCACAACTCAACGTGTTTATTTACTGTATTTCTCACGCCTTTGTTATTGTGCCATTCTGTAAACCGTGTTTGTATTTTTATAATGCTCCCTTTGTTAAGTATTCCAGAAGGCGTTGCATATGAAGGCATTTATTTGTGTAGAGATACTGCAAATACAACATGATTTGTTCCCAGGTGTTTTGTTTGATCACACTCTGGTTTGCTAGGGATATGGCTGTTGTTTTTATTTTAAGAAAAAGGCACCGAGATCATGGTCGTTCTGACAGAAGACAGCTTTACAGAGAAAATCTGTCAAAGCGATTTGCATTTCATAATCCGTAAATTGCATGTTTTCGTTCTCGATGTAACATGTTCACAAGCAAAAGACAATTAGAGTAATTTTGCCCCACAGCGTTAGCCAATTACTTGGCTTCTTGGCACTGCTTAATGTTGACCTCTGCAGTTGATGAAAGACTTTTTTTAAGAACCAGGGTTGTAATTTCAACATTAGTCATGCCTCTCTGTTTCGGGTACTTGTTGCGGCTGGTCTGGGAGGGCATCTTGTAAACGTGACGAACATGGCCGCCTATAAGGTTGGAAACTATTGAGGATGAGAAAGTAGGGGTCCGGTCTTCTGACTTTTGTATGTGATTTTACTTATTATATGTGTAACTGGTTGGACAGAGCTAATCATTTTTAAGTTCATGGTAAACTAGAGTGGATTCAACTTCTTTTGAGGTTGTTCCCAAACAGTTGGACCAGCTTTATGTCTGGAAGGGCAACAAAAAGGAGCAACATGCCCCATGTGGACATCCTTCAAACATGTTTACGTTTGATAAGGTGAGAAGGCTGGACTGCCACTTCCTGTGCTTGCAAGCATTATCAGTGCTACTTATGTTTTACTCACAGTACTGAATTACCGTAATTCACAAAAGAGAACCATCGTAGCAATGAAAGAGTTGGAAGCTTTTGTGGAAGCCATCTATTTTTATCTTATATTTGATCGAAGCTCCTTTTATCTGTCTTCTGGGTCAATTGCTCAACATGGTAAAGTGAATGCTCGACATATTGTAGGCTAGGTTGTGGAAGATCAGTTTCAGGGCAGCAACACATTTGCACCAAAACAGGAAATTTTTATTATGCAGATGTGTGTACCACTCAAACCCGCCCTCACATTTTACAGAATTATTTTTCAGTAATCCTGTAGCAGGGGTGGTATATCACTGTCTCAAGGATCTTCCCTTGCGGTGGTGTAATAAGTGAATGGAACCAGGACCATGTTGGATTTTCATGTAGGTTTATTGTAGATATTGTAGATCAGGAGTCACAACATGAAGTAGTACAGAATTAGATGTAGAGTAGGTCTTCTCTACAGAGCGAGCCCCACCAGGAGCAGCTTCCTTGCTGCTCAGCCCATCCTCTCAACTGACAGTCCACACACAGTCATACCAGCATTCTATTACCTCACCACACATACCAACATTCCAAGAACATCCACACTGGCTGAGCAGCAAGGCAGAGAAGCAGGAACGGTGCAATACACTAAATACCAGTATACTACACACCTTCCCCCTCTAATGAACAACAACAAAAGAATTATGTAAGCAGTAAGCATAGTAAAAGCATAAATAAACATAGCAGTAAAACATTGCATTAATTTAACAAAAATGGCATAACACACCTCTTCCCCTTTAATGAACAGCAAAAAGGATAAACAAAAGTAAGCATAGTAATAGAAAAAATTAAAATATGCAATCAATCCAAAAAGGAATGCATTGAATTAATTAACGACACACCACACCTCTTCCTCCTTTACAAGCAAAAGAAGAGTGGATGTAATGCCCATTTCGCATTACAAACCAAAATATGGGTACACTGCCCATTGCGCATTACAAAACAAAATATGGGTACACTGCCCATTGCGCATTACAAAACAAAATATGGATACACTGCCCATTGCGCATTACAAACCTAAATATGGGTACACTGCTCATTGCGCATAACAAACCAAAATATGGGTACACTGCCCATTGCGCATGACAAACCTAAATATGGGTACACTGCCCATTGCGCATTACAACTAAAGAGTGGGTACACTGCCTATTGCGCATAACAAACCAAAATATGGATACACTGCCCATAGCACATATCCAAATAAAATATGGGTGCTACCCATTGCGCACTTCAACTTTATGCATAAACTAGAGGTAAACGACAATCCCCACAGCTAAATAACAATGTAAAGGGTAGGGTAGTGAGATTGAAACACTAATGCTAGGCACAAAAAGAAAACCGTGTAGGGTAGAATCAGTGTATAGGGTGTGCACTACCCACACTGCAGGTTAAAATAGAGTGTGTGGAGACCAGCTCCAACACAACGAATACCCTAAGAAAACAAATCATAGCCTAGTACCCTGAAAATATCTAGATCGGGAAAATCAATAATAAATAAAGATTCCGCTTAGTGAATGCAACGTGAGCAAATACACCACTAAAGTATGAATAGATAGCATACTGACACAGTGCGCATAACACATGACAAAAGTCACTCAGGTTTTTACATTAAGGTGGCAAAAAGATACTGCATAGGAGATATGAACTTTGAAATAGTAAGGCAGACAAGGAGAGCTGGGAACAAAAATTAATGCGGCATCATCAAGGCAGTACTTGAAGCGAAATAGAAGAACGGATGCAGTTCGATGCGTTTGGGTACAGTCTCCCTCGAAGAAGCACTGAATCAAGTTCAAGAGTAGGTTCCATCCAAAAGAAAAGTTGTCAATAGTATTCGGGGATCATCCGCTTTCAGTCGTCAAGGTGACGTTGTAATGGACGTGGTTGGCAAATTGACACTTAAAGCCAGGCAAGGCATGGTGTATTAATGATGCCTGCCGCAAGATGGTGGCACGTTCAGCACGGCGTGCAGTATGGCTCACGGCACGTCCGTGCACTAAGTGTCTCACAGGAGCCGTCGATGACAAAGGGATCACTGCTTTAAAGATTATCCAACGAGCACGATGAAGGATCCAAGACGTCACAGAGCACAGCAGCTTCGCTGAATACTGCAAGGCGGTAAGGCTGCATGCGCAGTGACAATCATGCACGCTCAGGGTGGGCGCGCGGTGCGGATTTCAAATAGATCGTTGAACTGCCAAATGTATAGGGGACGGCTGGGGCCCATAAATAAATCAAAATGGACTTACCAACAAATGTCCGCAACAACACGTTATGCACCGGAAAAGTCATGAGTGCCACAGAGACACTCACAGATGCGAGGGTCTCAAGGTATAACAAACATTTCGCCTGATGCCGTCTCAGGGTTCCCCACAGTACCACGCTAATATCACGAAGTGCTCTCCGCAAAGAATGTGACAAAACGTTTGTTCGCTGGTGTCTCCAGTATACACAGTTTGTATATGTATACGCTGCCAGTCTCTGAGGTTGACGGTCGATGAAAACATTGTAAGACTTCATGTTCTGTCAATCCCAAATAAAGTTGAGAAGTACTGGTTACACAAAGTGTAGAGACCATCCGTAGGCAGGAAGACAGCAGTGAAAGGCTCGGTGCCACCAGAGCGAAGCTCAGAGTTCTCCCTGACGTTCGCAGGACATTAAATAGTAGTAGCCCTTGACGCTCTTCCACATGGAAACAGGTAGTGCCTTCCATGGCGAGTAGAGGCAGGCAGGAACTGGCACACTTCAGTTGTGTGCAGGAAGGAACTGGCACACTTCAGATGTGTGCAGGCAGGAACGGCACACTTCAGTTGTGTGCAGGAAGGAACTGGCACACTGAGGTTGAGGGCGACCGATGGAATGTCACTGGTGGGGCTCACCGGGTGCCAGTATAACTTTTAATTGCGTAGCTGTAGTTGTAGGAAACTCATACCTTGGAGTTGCTTCCTGCTTTTCAAAATTTCTGTAGACCATCAGGTGGCAAGGCAGGTTCTTTCCAATCGTCGCCAAATGTAATAAGTGAATGGAACCAGGAACATGTTGGATTTTCATGTAGGTTTATTGTAGATATTGTAGATCAGGAGTCACAACATGAAGTAGTACAGAATTAGATGTAGAGTAGGTCTTCTCTACAGAGCGAGCCCCACCAGGAGCAGCTTCCTTGCTGCTCAGCCCATCCTCTCAACTGACAGTCCACACACAGTCATACCAGCATTCTATTACCTCACCACACATACCAACATTCCAAGAACATCCACACTGGCTGAGCAGCAAGGCAGAGAAGCAGGAAAGGTGCAATACACTAAATACCAGTATACTACAGGTGGCCTCATTGGAAAGTTGAAACACTTATTTCTGTATTGTATGATTTGTATGCAAGTCTACTTTAGATTTACTGTTTGTTTCTTGATCATGGTGTGGGTTTAGCCAGTCACAGGAACTGCTTGTAAATTCTCAGGTAGACACTCCAGTCAGTCACTAAGCTATATCACACTTCTAGCCTTTTCGGCAGAACCTCGGGTCACTCTTAGATGCACTTTTAGCACTTACCTAAAGAAGTCAGCACCATTGATTTTTTTAGCTTTATTTGCTTCTGTTGCGTAAAGCTCTGGTGTCTTCTTGAAATGGGTTCCCAATGTAGGAAAGAGGAATATTGTATAGGCATGTGTAGCTTCACTGCTTTTAGCCCGTGCATTGCCATTACCTATGTAAATGGTCTTAGTTCAAATTCCTGAACACTGAATAGTAGAATTTGTCTGTTGTTGCAAGAGCAAGTACAGTACTGTTGAACGACATATACTTTGCTGAAAACAAATTTTAGATATATGGATTTAATTAGTATGGTAAGTCAGCGACATTTCTAAATGAAAGTCTAATGGGGGTGTTAGGGTCTGGAGGAAACCTCACGTGGCCCGGAGTGGGATGATAGGGAATTGTCCTGTTTAAATACCTGCTTCCGGAAAGAAGGTCAAAGATTGTACCCAGAGTTCTGGACAAAACAAGTAGGTAATTATAAAACCCATGACAGTGGTACAAAATGTTATTAAATATAAGAAAAAAAATTGCTTTAATCAAAGTGGGTTATGGTTGGAGTATTGCATTGCATGTCAAGGGTCTTCTAGGGTTTTGGCGAAGGATGATTAGCTGTAAGATATGAGGATAAAGGACAAAAACATTGATGAGGAGAGATAGTCTCTATATAAATAAGACTATTGTATGGAGTTTCATTAAATGTAGAGACCTTATCAGACAACGAAAAAAAGAGCTTAGTATCAGGCAATGCGGTTGAAAAGCACTGGAAGTTTAAAAACCATGCTGTGTGACTGGCTGGGACAGGATATCACCTACTTTGTTTAGAAAACATGCCGACATATGGCAACCTCCAATTTCAAGACTGGTGTTTCAGATTTGGGAAAAGTATGTTTAAAAAGTAATCAGTAGCGTTGGTATATGCAGACGCACAGTTTTTTTCAAAGTTGTCATTGCACTCTTTGTCTGAAACAGTGAAGGCAAGTAAAATTACTGGACCATCCCAAACAGTATTTAGGAAATACTGCTGTGTTATTCTGTGAGTCAGTTCCTTTGCTAATAATGTGCTCTTATAATGAATTTGTATCTTGCTGGAGCTGAGATAATGTACATGTGTGCATTTGCCGTGTGTGACTGTTCAGCTTTCATAGAAAGGTTTAGCCAAGAGATTTTTTCTACTTTGAGCCTTGGCAAGGTCAGTCCCAAAAAGTGATCTTGTATGTTGCAGGATGCGTTTCTCATAGTTATAGCTGCAATGGCAGGTATTTGAGCCAGGAATAAACTGCAGCCTAGATGCCTCCTTAGGACATCAGTAGGTACTCTTAACGCAAACATCTGCTGTGGCATCTTGCCTGTTATGAGGTCTAGATTGCTTCTGCCTCCCAGCTTTCTTCGCTTCTCTTTACCTGTTTTTTTGTATAGAATCTTTCAACATGTAGAGATAAGTTTTGAGTTTCCACTGATGTTACGGTGTTTTGCTTTTGCACTTGGTAAAGAGTGACTGGTCTTTTCACTCTAGCAATATACCTGTACACAGTTATGATGCTTCCATTCTTTTTTAACCTGTTTTAGCAAATTGGCGTGTGAACAGTAAAGTATTCTTTTATGAGGGATAGCCTTTCTGAACGCAAACCATCATAAAAACTCTGTTAAAGCACTGTAAAATGTGCCTCGTCATCAGACATCAGTACTGAAGACTTGCCCTTTTCACCATGGCTGGGTTTAGTTGAACAACCAGGTTTTCGGGCACTTTTATTTTTATTTGTTTATTTTGCATTTGTTTGTGCAGGTTTATATCGCATAAACCAGTGCATTAGAACACTTTAAAGAAACAGTATGAACATAATCAGTACAGTCAGGTTAGTGCAGTGCAGCTTAGGTTATGTAGATTGGAACCAAAATGCCTTTGGAATATGAGGGATTTGCGTTCCACTTAAAGGTAGCACGACCCGTGGTCCTGTGTAGAGTTGGACTGTTTGTTCCAGATTCGAGTTGCACTGCCATAGTAGGATAGTTTCATACGTCGCTCTTGCTTGAAAGTGAACAGCTCAACGTGGACGGTTTCTAAATTCCTTCGCCCCTATTGGGCAACTGAGTTTTTCAGTTTATCAGACATGCAGGCAGGTGTGCACTTATGTAAGACTCTGAGTGAAACATGCAATCTTATATTGTGCTCTTGCTTCAATGGTGAGCCATTGAATTGTTAAAAGGACAAGGGAGGTGTAGTCATGTCTCTTGTACCCAGAAACAAAGCAGGTGGCCATGTGAAGCGCAGCTCTAAGGGCGGACAGCTGAATTGTTGAGAGAACAGGGACAGGAGCATTTCTGTAGCCCAGTTTGAGGAGAACTAGAGCCTACACTAGAGGCTTTAAGTCTCTATCAGGATTGAAATGCCTGATGCCCAACATTAGCTATGTGTTCATGGCCATAGCAGAGATTTATCTTCATAGTTAAAGTAGATTTTTGAGGATGAATCTCTGGTTTTGGCATTATCCACAATGTCTTGTTTGAAGTCTAGGTGAGAACATCAGTCAGTCCAAGCTTGGACAAGAAGGCTGGATTTATTTTTTGAGATTTGATGGAATTTGTGGGGTTTAGTTTTAGATGGTGCTTTGACATCCACTTATGGATTTTTGGACCTGGGTGTTGGCGGGTAGGTAGATGCCACTCAGGAAGGAAATCTTCAGATAAATCTGTGTACAGTTTGCATGTTGGTGATAGTGTATACCAGACATTTTGAGGATCTCTCCTAGTGGTGTCACATAGAGTTAAAGAAGATCAGGGACAGATTAAAGTTCTGTGGAAACCCTTGTGAGAGGTGAACCATGCTAGAAACTGAGATCTCTATTTTAACTACATGAGAGGAGTTACATAAATAGGACAAGAACCAGATGAAAACTGTTCTTCGATGCCCATTTGTTCCTTCAAGACCAGTGGTGCGATTAAGATGATGACAGATAAACAGAGTATGTTACTTGCATTTACTTTCTACTTCCCGAGGTAGACCGGGGATTGAGACCTATCTTAAGCCTAAGGCGTTTGAATGCCGAAGGACAGGTTTGAAATACTGACACTGGACCAAGTTCTGTTGCCACTAGACCCAGGGGGCTTGATTGTGTTTTTGGATGACGCGTATTTTCATGTCCCCATCCTGCTGTCCCACAAGTATTCAGGAAAGCCATGCAAGTGCTTGCAGTCATCATCAGCAAGTTGGTGATGCACACAATTTCGTACCTGAAAGCACCATCTTAGCAGCTGGTGTAGGTCCACCTGCGTTAGACTGTTTTGTTGCTTTCCACTCTGGTCTTTTTCATCAACAAACCACACTCTCACCTTCCACCTGTAGGGCTGATCCCCTTCATAGGGGCCACCCTGTATACAGTGTCAGAGATGGCATTTCCACTGCAGCATTGAGTGCAGGACATTCTTGCTGTGATCCCTATGTTTCAGGCATGGGTGGTTCTGAAGCTTCTCGGTCCTTTGGCCACGGGAATACTGTTAGTGCCTCATGCTTGTTGCTACGTGCGGGCTCTGCAGTGGAACGTTTGGCTGCAGTGGACCCAGCACTGGTGGTGCCTGTCAAACAATATCCATGTCTTGGATAAATCAGCCGAGGATCTTCATTGGTGAATGCCAGTCTGGTGTGCAGAAGACTGTTTTCTTACCCCTTCCAGAGCTCACAGTTGTGTCAGATGCAGCATCTCTGAGCTGTGGTGGTCACCTTGATGATATGGAGATTCTAGGGCTCTGGTCTTTGATGTAGCAGCAGCATTACATCAGTCTTCTAGACCTGTCTGCCATTCTTCTAAGAATCAAAGCTCTGTAATCAAGGACATATAAATTCAGATCCTGACAGACATGACCATGTTCTATTGTAAGAAGCATGGCTATGTTGGGTTAAGTATTCTCTGTCTGAAAGGACTCCGTTTGGTGGTGGCTGGTCCCTCTTGGAATTTTCTTGACGGTCAGTGACCTGATGGATTCCGTTAGCATTAGGGCAGACAAACTTGCAGGCATCGTCTGGTTCTGGTTCAGGGCATTTTTTGTTGCGAGGGGCATTTCCGTGATAGATCTGTTTCCTACCTGTGATAACATGGATTGTTTTGCCTTTTGTGTCTTGGGGTTTTGAGGTTCTGAGGTTTTCTCTGGAACATGTTCTGCTTGTGGTGGAATGTGGGCCTTCTCTGAGCATTCCTTCTGCTGCCCCTGATCCTGTGGGTCCTGAAGAAATACAGCATGGACAGTTTGCAGCTATTGCTGATAGCCCCACATTGGGCCAGGAGTGTGTGGTATTCCAGTTTGCCGAAACAGAGCATATGCCCTCCACTTCAGTTCCCTCTTTAGAGGATCCATAGCCCCAATAGAAAAGCAGGGCCCTGCCCCCAAACCTTTGCACTATATGCCGCCATGCGTGGTGATTGGGCAGATTTGCTGTGTGTACTTGATTCGCTACCAGAATGTGATCTTGGTGGCTCACTGCCCTATCACCAAATCTGTCTATTTGGGTTATCAAACTGAGCTTGTGGCCTTGTGCAAGAACTGACACATTGATCCGCTTCTAGCTAAATTGTCGGATGTACTCCTGTTTGTTCTGTTTTTGGTCCAGCAAAGTCTTTCTGTGGGCACTGTTGTCAGTCTCTCTTCATCCAGTGGTGTGGAAAAAATGGTGATAAACTGACATCAGCAGGCAGGAGTGGCGGCTTGGTGTCATCACATTAGGAGGCCGTGCAGAGTCGATGAATAGTCCAAAGGTGTCACCTTCCTCCAGTGGGGTTCTATTACAGTTTTTCGATCCAACTTGTGCCTGTGAGGATTCAAAAGGTGAGGAATCTGTGATTATATGAGAGTATTCACCCGAAGGTTTTACTGAAGGGAAGAAATGTGTTCTGCTAGGCAACATGGACAGGTGAGGCAAAACCTGAACTCAGCCCATTCCATAGGGTACAATTGTGTCCTTGTATGTCTGATAAATAGCTGTTGCCATAGTGTAGTGAAGTATTATGCAATAAAGGTCAGCAGACGGAAATACTTCAACTCGTACATTTATTAGCCACAGCTTCAGCAGTGCCAAAGTAACTGACTTACAAGGAATCTCACAGCTCAGAGTCCACAATGGACATTCTACATTCCAGTGATGTAATGCTGGAATGTAGTTAACATGAGATCACCACAATATCTCCCTTCTTTACAATAATATAATACAAAGAATTAACAAGGTGGAACATGACATAAACACAGTAGTAAATTAAGTATAGACAATTTAAATGTGGAGAAATAAATGAATTTCATTCACGAAATCTCAAAGGTTTAACAATATTCCGTCTATCATTCCTTCGTTCAGACAAAGGATGAACCGAACGTTTAGGCTCAGAAACATCAGTATCAGAAGAAGAAGGTGAAAAAGGAACAACACGAGCACGCAAAGACGAATTGGGTGGAGAAGTAAGATCATGGGGAGGAACATCATGAGAATGCACCTTCACAACTCTTCCCTTATTCCACCATTCGTTCCTGCTGGTCCTCACTGCATTCCTGGTCACAACTTCAATTCTGACAGGAGGTTTAAATTTTGACATCCCCTTAAGGACATGGTTTGGATCTTTCACCCGAACCCAATCTCCTACACACAAGTCTCTCTCAGAAGACTTCACTCTGTGCAAAGTGTCATAGTGATTCTTCATTTTAGCCTGAAATTTTTCCACATTTGGTCTCACAACTTTGTCCACATTTAACATATGTACATTTTTGTTCTGACACTCTCGTAACCAAGCAGGACACAACCTAGACGCAGGAGGACGACCTCGTAGAATTTCGAATGGCGAGAGGCCAGACACAGCATTAGGACATGACCTATGGGACCACAGCATTTCTTCAACAGCTTTGGACACGTCTATCTTGTTTTGAATTGCCCACTGTATACACTCTGCCAGTGTACGGTTCATTTTTTCTACTAGACCGTTTGCTTGAGGGTGATATAAAGCGATACATTTATGTTTTATAGCATTAAAGTCAAGAAAAGTTTTCATTTCTTTCGAAATAAATTGCACACCGTTGTCTGATACAATTTCTTTTGGAAAACCTTCCCTCAAAAATAAACTTTTTAAAAACTTTATAACACTAGTTGTGTTTGCCTCTTCAACAAATTTTACCTCCCACCATTTACTATAGTAGTCAACGACCACAATAGCGAATCTCAACTTTCGAGGAAGGACACCAATAGGACCAATAAAATCTATGGCAAGTTTGGACCACACAAAATCAGGTAATTTTACAGGTTGAAGGGGAACAGCCTCAGTTTTGAGACCTTTATCACTAGTGGCACAAATAACGCATGCACGAACACTAGCAATAATAGCAGAATCCATCCCAGGCCACCAATAACTGTCTCTGATTTTTCTTTTGGTTATGGTTTGGCCTAAGTGTCCCTCATGACCATACACAATGATCCTATCTCTCAAAGAAACTGGTGGAATAAATTTGTCTCCCCGTACTAACATACCATTTTCTTCTATTGACAATTCATCTGAAACTTTAAAATAAGGTTGTAAATCCTGGGATAAAACTTTTTCTTTTGGCCACCCATTCATTACATACTCTCTTACACTATTCAACATCCCCTGAAGATTCCAACGTCCACTCTGTTCAGTAAAAGTAGTGTTGTGGCAAACATCGATACAAGCGATTAAGCATTCTTCGTCATTTTCATCATTATTTTCTGGATACTCAGTAAAGCTTAAGGGTGAACGAGATAAGTAATCCGCCCTTACGTTCTTACCGCCCGGGATGTATTCAACAACAAAATTATACTGTAGAAGTTTTGAACTTAACCTTGCTATTCTTGGTGTGTGGTCTTTAATGGTACAACCACTCAAAATGCTGACTAACGGTTTGTGGTCAGTTTTGAGAACGAATTTCCTCCCCCAAACAAAACATTTAAATCTTTCTACTGCCCAACAACAGGCCAAAAGTACTTTTTCATTAGACCTCAATGACCTAGAAACAAAACCAATGGTCACTTCGATTTTCCCATTCATCTGTGCGATAGTGGCACCCAAACCGTCATTACTTGCATCTACAGTGATAATACATTATTGTGTAGGATCAAAAGGTGCAAGGACACCTGCTGTAACAATTTCTTTTTTTAGATTCTCAAATTCTTCTTGACAATTTTTCTCCCATGCAAAACCTTTCTCTTTTTTTAACAATTCTCTTAACCCAACAGTTTTAGCAGAGAAGTTTTGAATGAATTTGGAGTAAAATTCACATACCCCCAAGAATGAAGCCACATTCTCCTTACTCTTGGGGGTCGGAGATTTGACTATTGCATCGACTAATCCAGGTCTGGGTTCAACTCCCTTCTCAGAAATTACATGGCCTAAATACTCAATAGTATTTTTTGCAAATTCGCACTTCCCACGATTTGCAACAACTCCATATTTTTGTAATCTATCCAAGACTGTACGCATGCGTTTATCATGAATAGACATATTTTCGCCTGCTATTAAAATATCATCTTGGAACGTTACCACACCTTCAATTCCTTCTAGTACATTCTCTAACACACGTTGAAATACGGCTGCTGCCGATGCAAGGCCGAAAGGCATCCTTTTGAACTGATAGGTGCCCATAGGAGAAACAAAAGCCGTTAAATGTCGTGACGACTCCTCCAGTACAACCTGATGATAGGCAGATGCTGTCTATTTTTGAAAAAAACTTAGCACCCGAGAATGTACTTATGATGTCATCTATTCTAGGTAGAGGATGGGAATCAATCCAGATAACTTTGTTTAGACTTCTTAGGTCCACACACACTCTCAGTTGGCCGTTCTTCTTCCTGGCAATAACCAATGGACTTAACCATAAAGATGACTCTATTGGTTCTATCACACCTTCATCACACATTTTTTTAAGAGTCTTAGCTAAGTCTTCACGCACACTGAAAGGCACATTCCTAAACTTATGTTTCACAGGGGTAACATCGTCTCTTACTTTAATTTTGTGCTTGAACCCTCTGATTTTCCCCAGTTTGTCATCAAAAACCGCAGGAAAATTCTCAATCCATTTGCTACTGCTTTCAACCTTTTCAAATGTCTCTTTGTTTCCCTCACACTCAGTTACTAAAGATACTTGCACGTCTCTACCAGGTCTGAGAGTCATCCCAAAAAGACCTTGGTGATACCATCCAAGTATGTTTAGTCCTTTCTTAGCAACATACACTTTCCCAAAGATGCTGCGATCTTTAAACTTGAGTTGGCATTCAAAATATCCAGACAATTCTATTTTCCTACCATCATACGTTACTGGATTCCTGTCTGGCGGCAATAACTCTCGTCTTCCCCAGACTTCAACAAACAATTCATCGGTCACCATTGTCATTCTTGCCCCAGAATCAATAAGGAGTCTCAAATGTTTCCCATCTACTTCAATGTCTTCGTAAGGATCTACACAGTCAGATTCATCATCTTGTAACACTACAATCATATCTCTCATTCCCCTTACACAACTTTCATCTTCATCTGAACTGTCACATAGATCCCCATCAGGAACCGAATTGATCTTGTCTTTGGGCGACTGACAAACTTTTGCAAAATGCCCAATCTTGTTACACAATTTACATTTCACATTTTTAGCAGGGCACGGACGACCATTTGGTCCATGATAAGAATACCCGCACCTAAAACAAATATTTTTCTGTGAGAAAAACCCGCCTTTATACTCTTTCTTTTGGGATTTTGTTTATAACTTTTGTTTTGTCTAGAGACCGTTTTTTCATTAACGACCGATACACCACTAGTGTCTTTGCGAGTGAGTTCTTTTAACGCTTTACGTGACACTTCAATTCCTTTTACTATGTCAATTGTTTCTATTAAATTTGGATTCCTCATGGTAAGGAGTTTTTCTTGTACTTTCTTATCCCAGCAGCGTACTACTATCTGATCACGTATAAGTTGATCTGTGAAGTTCTCAAATTCACATTCTGCAGCTAACATCCGTAACACAGCAACGTAAGTGTCTATAGACTCATCTTGTAATTGTTCTCTAGTAAAAAACTTATGTCTGTTAACTATCAAACTCGGTTGTACATCAAACTGTTTCTCTAATTTTTTTACAGCTAGTTCATATTCATCTAAATCTTCTTGATCATGGGGAATGATATAGGGTGGTAGATGTTCAAAAATAGATTGACCTTCAAAGCCTAAATTGTGTTCTAATAAAAACTTTTTGCGTTCTGGCCGATACCTGTTTCCACCGATTGCTCCTAAATACTTTGTAAAAGCTCTGTACCAATTTCTCCAAGCCACTGGAGGATCTCCAGGAGTTTGAAGAAATGGAGGAGGGGCATTAACATTCTGCATAGTGGCCATGGCACCTCCTATATTAACCGATCTTAAAAACAAATTACTAATACTAGAAAAACAAAAACAAACACTAGCTGATACATAAATTAAGTTGCCATAGGATTGTTACTTCTGTTCACGTGTGCACATCACGGATGTGCATTGTAGATATGTTGTTTTTCCTTATGAATCAATTTTCACTGCATGTGCACATCACGGATATGCAAAGAAGGTATGTAAACCTGTGTCCAGTTACCTTGGTCTGCGTGTGCACATCACGGTTGTGCAAAGTAAATATTTTTTCTTGAGAAGTATTTTCCCTCTCTTAATAGTTAGTATTCTGTCTTCTTAATGCTTCCTTTTGTACCTTGTAACTCCCCTTATTAATTCAGTAGGAGTTCAGACTGTATAAGTGTAATCCTTCACTTCTCTAATCAATAGGGTCGTTTTTTTCTTCTTCTTTTTAACAAAAACAAACAACTTCCTGGTATTGCTATGGTCAGCGTTCTAGTTGTTCTACCAAATGTTTTTTTTTTTATAGAAACCACTTCTTGTAGTCCTTCTTCGAATAGATTCTAACTCCTTTTGTTTCTGCCTCCAGAACTGAGGACGGTGTGATTGGCTTTTAAAACAAAGTAAGTTATAGCTTAGCGCTGGTTTAGTAAAACGATTTTGCTTCAGCTAGATCCATGCGCAGCAGGCTTTGTTTTCTCATGTAGAGATAACATTCGTTAGAGTCTGGCACTTGACTTCACGTGCACACAGCAGTCTTGTAGAATGAATCACAACCTCGCGCTTACCTCGACGCGCACAGCGGGTTATGTTTGTTTGGAATTGGAGTTGACACTCGCCAACAGACTCGCGCTTTCCCTCACGCGCACAGTAGGATGTATTTTCTTTTGAAATGTCATCTGCTTCGTTTGTTCCTTAAAAAAAGAAAATGTCTGCCCTGAGCCGAATAAATTTCACCAGCTCACCGCAGAGTATATTTCCTCAACGCAGCGCTTCCTTTCAATGTCGATCACAGTCTCACGTTTTGATCCAAATACTCTGCGTTAGTGCTCTTCAATTTTCAAACTTTTCCCTGCGCGCACAAAAGGAACATATCTACTTTCAAGCAGTGTTTCTCTTGAATGTTATTTACTGCCTTGCGCCATGTTTCCGACAACCCTTTCAAAATAGGAACCTTTCTTCTTTCGCGCTTATCTTTAAACCAGCTGCTCCAATTATTCCTGTTAATATAAACTGAACTTGCGACAAAGTCCATCAATTCTTTTTTTTTTTTTAAATGGCATATCCTCTTCCGTTTTCTCGACAAATACGATTATCTAAGACTGTGTGTGTGCTCTTTGATTGACCCAGCTAGTTTCTCGTGAGTACTTCACAGCGCGATGCAGCGCGATGACTATTTTCCTCTAGATGAACACTACGATCATCCTTAAACTCTTTCATTTATTTAAACTAATAGTCCAGCGCTAATTCCCAGCATTCAAACCAAATTATACAGGCCTGTATTTTTCCTTGTGATGTATTCCTCTTGGGGATGTGCTCTTCTCACTTCTTTTCTTTAAGAAGGTTTTTCTTGATGCGTGGATCCTTTGCTGTGGCTAAATCGTCGCCAAATTGTAGTGAAGTATTATGCAATAAAGGTCAGCAGACGGAAATACTTCAACTCGTACATTTATTAGCCACAGCTTCAGCAGTGCCAAAGTAACTGACTTACAAGGAATCTCACAGCTCAGAGTCCACAAAGGACATTCTACATTCCAGTGATGTAATGCTGGAATGTAGTTAACATGAGATCACCACACATAGATGCCTGTTTTGTTGGGTTCTGAGCTCTGTTGATTTAGAAACTTACACTTTAAGGGGAATTAGTAAACCAGTTGTCTTCCAGACTCAATAGCGCTAGTAGGTAAAAGACAAAGAGTACATGTGAAAGCTTGAGAGTGTTAGTGATAAGTCAGAAAGTGAGTAAGAGAGACTTAAAATGAGTGAAAGAGTAAGTTTGAGGGAGGGAGTAAATTAGATAGACATGATGCCTGAGAGTGGGTAAGAGCACAGATGTCAACAGTGTAAACAGGAGCAACTCCACCAGTTTTGAAATGTTGGTTTAGCAAGGTAAAACAGCATCCAAGACTCAGTTGGCATGATGGAGACGGCTACCCACCGTGACTTGTTTGGGAGTAGGAGTGCATCCTAACAAGACGGTGGAAGATTGCTCTCTGAAGACGTCTGAGCACCGAGCCAATGGGCAAAGGACAGATTGCAGTGCATGGAGACAGAAACCTGATAACATAGCTTTAGACTCCTTGGATCTTCTCTTGGACTCTCAGTATTAAACATCTGTTGACAGTTACTGGTAATGAGCCAACAATGACCTCAGTCTAACGAGTGCTGCACTGAAGACACTGTGTATGGGACAGGAACACAACAATTAAGATACTGATGGGTGATGTTTAGCATACTTTACTTGCTCAGCGTCTTTAGGAATAGTAACTGAATGGTTGTAATCCTGTGGCAAATGCTCTTTGGCACAGTAGCTCTGTATGGACTGTTTTGTTTTGTAGATATGTATATGTTTATTAGGTAGTTTTTACTGCTAACAGCAAGTTGTTTCTCTTCACTGTTCTATGGTCACTGTAACATTTAAGTACACAGAAATTCCAATGTGCCGGAAATTACTTGGTAGTATTTCTGATGGATGCATTTTCCAACTAAATTAATTCTGATGAACATTTTGTTCGTCATAATACATTTGATAGCCATTACATCTCCAGTCACAACATATGGGATGGGTGATATTTCTCTTGATTTTGGCCATGGCTTAATGTCCCAAAAATGCATGATTTGTCCTATTCCACAAACATGTTCAGCTATACATCTGAGCAACATCTGGCACTCTACAAATAAATAGTCAAAAAAGTATATAATGAAATTTACTGCCTTAGATCACCAATATTTCTGGATGTAGTGGCAGATCTTGAAGTAGGGCATTCTTTTATAAACTCTGCAGTCCTCTACAGACGTTTCTTTAAAACAGATGGCTTGAGCCTATGTAGGTGGAATAATAATATTTAAATATTTACCTTTTTGGCCTAATTATTTAAAAACATGAAATCATTGCTGCCACTTGGCCACCCTTAGAAGAAGTGGCACACACACAGTCGGATTGTTACTACTGATCATTTTCATTTATACACACAGCTTAGAAAAGTATGTACACAGACTCTGCACTGCTGCACACCAAATAAAATAATTAGACTGAGCATTGCGTGTAATGTTCATATTGATTCTAGATGTGCCTTCTAAAGTCTGACATTTACTTTTTATTTTCCTCTGTGTTCTTTATCATCTATCCTCATCAAGCAGAGTTTTCCTCTACTTCCTAGTTTACTTTAACTGCCTTATATTTAGCTTCTGCTTGTGGCCTTTGTTCATTACACATATTTATGCATACCACAGCCTAAGTCCACCAAAGAGAGAAGTTGATGTTATAAGTCTGTGCAACTTCTATACACCAGTCATTATCTATATATTAAACAATGTTTATCTGTGTTTTTTCTCTCCAGAAACATGTGTGTTTGCATTTCTCGGCCTCTCGATTTTTAGCTTTCCCCATAAGTTTGAAATTTCCTTTGTCATCTGGTGCATAGTGAGTATTTTTCTCTCTACTTAAACAAGTTTAAAATAACAAACATTAACATGTAGAATGATAGCTTATAGAAAAGTGTTTCATTACCTTGTTTGGCTTTATTTAGTTGATGAGTTTGGGAAGGACTTAAAGCAAATGGAGTTCTCATTGGAATTGAAAAAATGTCCTATTAATGTTTTTCAGATAGAAAATGTTAATGTTGTTTGCTTAAAACTATGTATGAGACTCTTACTGCAACCACTACTAAATTATTTGCATGAAAACTTTTTAAAGTACCATAGGGTTTAAATGTCTTGACTGTGATCCGCTACCATTATTGCCATTACAACTATATGTAGAAAATTAACAATACATCTGTATATTTTCTCAGTGTTAAAAATAAAACGAACCAAAATCTATTGCTCAGGCACAACTGTGTTACAGTTGTGCCCATAACACGTATAAAAACAAAGGATGTTGCTAACATTGGTGTATATTTTAACAATTAGTAACAATCCAATCTTCCCATGAGAACAGTGGCCTTTTTGAGTGTTAATGTGTGGTTACCATTTCTATCATTTTGAGTAAAGAGTGATTGTCTGAAATACTGGTTTTGTAATTTATTTGAACAAATGATCAATATAAAGCTCTTGTTCTTATGTAAAGTTGCAAACTTATTTTCATAATAATTTTAAACAAGTGCATAAGATATTAGAATATTTTGCAAATAAGATATGAGTATATGGTTGAAAACACTACACACACTTGAGGTTAGAAAGGAGGTTTAGAATTGTAACCTATACTATTCTCTCTGCAATAAGGGAAAATAGGACATTTTATTGTGTTTAAGGTGATTCACTAGTGGCAAAAATGGTAAAAACAAGATGCGAGTGATATTTAGATTGAAATGTTCGATTACCTCACATCTTACAGTGCCTGTTGAACTAGACAGGTACTCATTTTTCTCATATATACTCAATTCAGTCTTAGTTAGATGCTTCAGTCTTTTCAGATGTAGCTTGCAGAGGTGTTTATCAGTACAAAATAAGGCAAAAGGAGTGTAATCTGGGATGTTTGGATTACTGAGCTATAGCACCCAGCATAAGCTCAAATGCCTTGTCCAGTAAAGTATAAAGCAATCCTATCATGTAAATAGGCAACAGGAGCCCTAAGGCTCATGAAGATGATTCTGTTGGTGGAGTAAAAAAAATTCTATTCTAGAGTCCTGCACAGAGTGAAGAAACCCATCAATACTGATAGGAGTACAAATGAATGAGACACCAAATTCAGTACCCTGCCGCTCACAATTGTTGCTTTTGTACTTGCTGTTGGACAGGTCCACGACAGGGTCTATTGCCTTACTATTAAACTTAAACAGGACAAGATGTATACTCAGTGCATCCTTACCACTGTGGTTACAAACTTTCCTGTATGGACATATGCAGAAGTAATCCCAAACTCCACCAAAGTGCTTTGTTCTGCGTTGCCTTGAGATGACTGCCAGTGTAGGGCCAGAACCTCTACCTGAACAAAATGTGCAAAACATTTGTCGCTTTTTGATTCCCGTCTCTGAACGCGTCTGTAGCAATGCACCTGTGCAATGGCAACATTGACATGCATGCGAGGAGACTATACAATGAGTTGATTGTGACTGGTTGTGACAATCTAATATGCCACAGTATTAACATTTGATATAGGCAGCAACAGTTGCAGTTAAAAAGTGGTAAGGGGATGAGGTTTGCCTGTCTGGAACAGAGCTGCCCCCCCCCGGAAATAAAGCAGCAGGGGGCTAGAATGGGTGGGAGAGGGAGGGATGTAAGAGGGAAGCACATTTAAAAGTGCTTGTCTGAGGTGTCTTCTCCTGCACTGCAAAAGATTCTAGGTGAAATTACATGGTGAGCTTGACTTGAAGTTTGCTTCGGTAATTCACCTTAGAGCCATGTTGTACTAAAATGAGGTGTGCATACTTCTCGTACTATTGTTAAATTGTTTTTAGTCATGGTGTGTGCTGCCTTATTCTACTGCTATGAAAATGCTCAGGTGGCATTTTGCTGTCCAGATCCACCTGTGGATTATCAAAGTCGCTTGCACCAGTCATGCACCTTACCTTCTATGGGAGTCCTGTCCTAAATTGTGATTCTCGGTTCTGACAGTGCCTCAGTAATTAATCGGAGAATGTGACAATCACTGGTAACCGCGTATAATCAAAGGATCCTAACAAGGCCTTTGATCACTGAATCCCCACGCTGTCAATATTTTCTTTTTATTAATTTTTACAGTGATTCAGCTGTTGATGAAGTCCTAACTAACGCATCATAATGCCAATACCCATTCACTTGCTGATAAAATATAGGATGAGTGTTATGAATAGTAACTCAGCTGCTGAGAATGTCCAGAGCCACTTTTATTAATGCACAAACCGAAGCCTCTTTATTTAATGTTTAATACTCAGAAGGACTCAGTTTTTGGTTTCGCTGAGTGTCTCTCTGACTTAACAACTAAATTTGCTGTGCTCCTGAAACCTTGCAAGCTTAATTGGATCCCTAGGCATTCGGTACCTCCAGAAAGGCTGGTTCCCTTTTTGATGGCTCCCTATGTGCCAGCCTCAGTAGTCATAATATTCATAGGGTAGTACTGGTACTGTTCACCTTTTTATTTTTCTTTGTCCCTGTTTGTTTGCTGCAGTTTTGCTCAGTTATGGAGATTAGGAATTTCTTTTTATTTCATTCCCCGACTTTTCACAACTCATTTTCATAACTACCCACATTGTATGAATTAATGATAATGGCTAGACTTACGTTTATTAAGGTTAAAGTGACTTCATTCTAGAAAATGCAATTCACTTAAACAATTCTAAGCATAGTGATAATACCCAATTCGGCCAGAATAACTCGGGGCCCTATTACGATGGCGAACAGACTTCAGTCCGTCCACCATTTTATCGGATTTGGGACTGGCCACCTACGAGGCGGCCTACCCACATCCAAATAATGATGCGACCGCCAACACGGCGGTCGGATTACCTATATTTTGCATTGTGGCGGGGATGCGGTCAGCAGCCCCCGCCACAATACAAAAAATAGGGTGCAGACATACTGCACTACGTGGCAGGCACCATGCAGTGCCTGCCAAATGGTGCAGGGATATGTAGGGGGGCACCATAGGTGCCCCCCTGGGTACCTGTCCCTGCCCCAGGGATTAAGGGGGGCCCGCTACGGGCCCCAAATCCGTTTCCGCCAGCCGTTTTGCTGCGTGTTGACCGCAGCAGAACGATTGGGGGAAAGGGATATCAAAATGCAATGCAGGGATTTGCACTTGGTCCGATGGGTGGTTGGATTTGATCCGCCCGTCTGGACCATGGCGGTCGGTCTTTCCGACCGTCTTGCTTCCCCCAGCCATCATAACATGGCGGGGGGAAAACCGCATTGCGATGGCGGAGGGTCCGCCACAACAGCCTATCGGTGGCGGTCCATCGGCCATCGTAATGGGGCCCTCAGTCCGTAATAGCATGCAGACCTTTTTTTATTTTTTAATGCACATAATGATTTTGTTATGAATAAAACCACATTCACTTTTCCTAATGCTTATATTGAGTAATATTTGAATATCTCTCATAGTTATTAATCATGAGACTCCTTAAGTTCTTGATCATTTTCAGACTCAATTTAATGTATGTCCAAAATAGCAAATGCAACAGAAAGAGGGTGCTTTGTTTCTGGACCTCTCCAGCACTGTGACATTTTTTAGAACAGTAAAGTCATATTAGTCGTTAAACTGGCTAAAAGAAGCACATCACAACTAATACTGCAGCTGGGCTGCAAAGGGGGACCTTTTTACATTTTGTGTTGAGGGGCTCAGATGAGAGCACATCTAGAAGCGGGACTCCTGATATTTCATAGGAGATCCTTTAGTTGTATTATGATGATGGTCCAGTACTTAGTAGTAGAAGCTATTACGTTTACAAACACTCCAGTTGCTGGTTGGTGCTGGAACTGAGGTAAGGGGAGTTAGTGATTTTACCTGAAGCACATAATTGGATCCATTTGGAAAGCCATAGTAGGGCCCATCTGTCCTTAACCTACAGGTGACAATTTAGCCACTGGCTAGACCTCACATGCTTAGTCGACTGTGAGCTTAACAACATCACTCCACAATGGTGACCTGAGTCCATTATCAGACCTACAATATCATAGAAACGTCTGAGAAGAAGAGACATAAATATTCAGTATGGGTAATTTTATTGTACATTTATTTATGTCCCATCAAACAGTCAGCAGTATTCAAGATAAGTTGCAAAATAAACAAAACATGTAAGTGGCAACTTAGAAACGGATCCCAGAAACAAGTTTTGGAAGGATTGTAGGTAGGCAATTTGGCAATAGGAAGGCAATTCCAGGACACGGAGTACGACAACTTACCTCATTCTTCGTTCCTACATCCTCATTAAGTGTATCCTAGTCCCTGCATATTCATGCCAACAATTTTCTCACACACTTCACCCAAGTCCTTGTCCCTTTCAACTTAAACGCTTATCAGCATTTTGACCCTACGTATAATTTCTAACCCCGGGCGGGTAACTCCGCTCCGCCAGCGGAGTTTGCAGATTTTTGCCTACTCTGCGCTCCGTTGCAAACGCGGAGTTTAGGCAAGACTCCCCTCCGTGGCGCAAGATGTACAATGTAGGGTTTTTTCTTAGAAGAAGGACGGCGAGGAGCAGGAAGGAGAGGGGCCAGGCAGAGGAGGAGGCAGCCACGCAGGTCAGTGCCTTCTTTTTTAATTTTTAATTAATTTGCGAGGGGGGGAGGGAGCGTAGTTCCACAGAGTTTTTTTCAAACTCTGTGGAACTACGCATAGAGGCACTACGCCAGCTCCGCCCACCCTTAATAATTTCCAAACCTGTAGTGACGGAAGATAGTGATATCTATATCTTTTAATGATCACTTTGAAATGGTGATTCCTCTCAGTCTTTTGCTTTCCAGTATGGAAATTGAAATGTATCTGGTTAATTGTCACAATCTGAAAGAGACAGTTATTTGTAGATTCCTTACCTTAGAATTTCCCCCAGGCGTCAGATTGGATCAGGAGACTTTTTTCTTAGCAGTACCCCTGCGCGTCGGTAGGTGGTGTCGGTCAACTCCGCGTCCGTCTTAGGTGTCATGGTCACCGGGATGACATCGCAGCGCCTACTTAGATGCCGCCCCTGCGCACTGATGTCAGTTCTTTCTTTTTCCGCGTCAGCCTAGCGCAGATCCAGAGAGAGCTACCCCTTAGTCATTTTTTGACTAATCTTTTTTGATGTGTTGTCGACTTCTTTTTTCGAGGCTTCGATCCTGGTGCGCAAAGGATGTCCCAACGCCGGACCGGGTTCAAGCCTTGCGACAAACTGATGCCTGTGACGGATCCACATCTCGTGTGTCTATGGTGTCTGGAGCGTGACCACGACCCGAAGTCGTGCTCCGACTGTCCGGCCATGCATCCAAAGTCTTTGCGGGAGCGGTCCCGAAAGTTATTGGAGGCCCGGTGGTCGGCTCTGCGTCGTTCCAGGTCTCGTTCCAGAGGAAGGTCTCGAGGTGCTGTTCGCCTTCTCCCCGTCGGTCGGCTGACGCGACGCGGGACTCGGAGCGTCGTCGCTCTAAGGCTCCATCTCCGGTGCCTGCTTCTGGGATGACTCCGCGCCTCCCCCTGTTTCCGGGAGCCGGAGCGTCCCATGCCCAACTCCACAAGTTCTACGAGGCCCTCCACCTCGTCTTTGGGCAGCCCGACTCCGTCGATGCACCTCTGGGCCCCTCAGAGCTGGTCGGGGGGGTCCTGGGCCTTTGATGCCGGCGGGCCCCGCGGATCCAAGCCTGGATCTGGATCAACGCCGTTCGATCTCACTCGACCTTCCCCGGCGACAACGCCTCGGCCGTGACCCCGGCCGACGCCGTCCCCATCCACACCCCCGAGAGAACCCGGAGCCGGACCGACGTCGGTCGACGTCAGATCCAACTCCAGAAGGTACTTTGTTCCCCATGTTCATCCCTGGGGTCCCCTACCGCACAGATGGTGGTGATTAGGACTGGGAGTGGTCGCTGGACCCTTTAACAGACCAGCTGAAAGAACCGGACTGGAGAGAGAACCTGGGTGCCGCCAGTGGTCTGTACACTTCTCAAGACCTTGGCATGCTTTCTCCCCCTACCGTGGCTACGAAGGAGGGAGCGTCCTACGCTGTGGTGGTGTGAAGGGCGGCCGAGGTCTTGGGCCTTGAGCTCCCTTCAGTGGCAGTCAGGACTAACCTCCTGACAGAGGTGCTTCAGCTTGCGGCATCCTCTTCTGAACCTCTTCTGCCCTTCAACGAAGCCCTCACTGACGTCCTCCTGGGCACCTGGTCCAAGCCCAGCACAGGGGCTCCTGTGGAAAGGACGATTGCCCGCCGCCATCGCAAGGCCCCGGGCGACCCAGTTTTCCTCACCCAACACCTCGGTGGTCCATGCCTCTTCTTGAAAGGGTGCATTCCCTTCTGCTCCTCCAGATAGGGAATCCAAGAAGCTGGATCACCTTGGGAAGCGCATGTTCTCTTCCTCCAGCTTGGCACTGCGGTCCATGAATACCGCGTGCCTCTTGGGCCGATACTCCCACACCATATGTGATACGGTTGTGCAGGTACTGCCTCAGTGCCCGGAGGAGGCCCGTGCCGTTCTCTGCCAGGCAGTGGCGGATGGGAGAGACGCAGCCAAATTCACAATTAGATGTGGACTGATTATCACCGACTCCCTGGGCAGAACGATTGCCACGTCGGTAGCCTTTAGGCGCTACGCCTGGTTGAGGACATCTGGCTTTTCGGGGGATGTCCAATCAACCTTGATGGACATGCCCTTTGATGGCCGTCGTCTTTTTGGCGACAAAGCAGACTCGGCGTTGGAGCGCTTTAAAGATTCTCGGGCTACAGCCAGATCTTTGGGCCTCGCTGCGCGTCTCAACCTCTCCAGTCTACTTTTCGTGGTTACAGAAGGGGCGCCCAGCCACGACCGGCCCAGCCTAGCCACCGGTTCACGCATGCTGCCCAGCCTCTGTGTGGCCGTGGACATGGGACCCAGCGATCTTGTGAGTCAATGAGCCAGCGGGCGGGTCAGTCCACCCTTTTCCACGCCTGCCGCAGCCTCCAATCCTTCCTAGTCTGACGTTTCAGGCCCATCACCAGCTAGTTGGAGGCAGGATTCACCATCACCTCCCCCACTGGCAATCCATCACGTCGGACAGGTGGGTTTTGCAACTAGTCCGAAGGGGCTACTCCCTCCCCTCATCCTATTCTAGACATCAGGGGCCTCAACCGCTTCCTCCGGAAGGAGAAGTTCAAAATGCTCACGATGGCCCAGGTCCTGTCTGCCCTCGACCCCGGAGACTGGCTGGTAGCGCTGGACTTGCAGGACGCCTATTTCCCTATTCCCGTCCTGCCAGCCCACAGACACTATCTACGGTAGGCCACGAGCACTTTTAGTTTACTGTGCTCCCCTTTGGCCTTACCAGTGCCCCTCAGGTGTTCACGAAAGTGATGGCGGTGGTCACAGCTCATCTGCGCAGATCAGGGGTTCCAGTCTTTCCCTATCTCAACGACTGGCTGTTGAAGTTGTCTCCCACCTCCAGACTACGATGGACCTTCTGCACTCGCTGGGGTTCACTATAAACGTGCCGAAGTCACACCTGACCCCCTCTCAGACGCTCCCTTTCATCTGAGCTGTTCTGGACACAGTGCAGTTTCAGGCCCATCCTCCTGAGCAGTGAGTCCAGGATATTTGGGCTATGATACCGATGTTTCAGCCTCTATCCCGGATTTCGGTGAGAATGACCCAGAGGCTGCTTGCCTTATTGCAACCTGCTGGTGGATCATGCCAGATGGCATATGCGGGCTCTGCAGTGGGACCTGAAGTTCCAGTGAGCGCAGCATCAGGTAAATCTTTCTGACTACGTCCAGATCTTGAGGGAACTGCACAACAACTGCAGTGGTGGTTAATGAATCAAGCTTGGATCAGAGGCAGATCCCTCTCCCTTTTCCAACCAGATCTAACAGTGGTGACAGATGCGTCACTACTGGGATGGGGCGGCCATCTGGGAGAGACAGAGATCATTTCCCTCCTCCGTGCAAATCAATTGCCCACAATCCACTGCCAAATTTAGACCACCTATCATGCTTATTTTTTCCGCTTGCTAGCAACAGACAAAATATGACCTACTACTTGTTGATCCCTTCTCCACAATTATGAGATGTGTGTTTCAGTGTGGTGAAATGATTGAGACTTTGACCAAAGAATGGTCATGAAGATGCAAGTCATACCATATGTTCTTGATGTTCCAGCAGAGCCTATCTGGTCTGGTGTTGTAGCCCTTCCAAATATGTTTTGTTCATCTGCTTGAGTGGCAGGAATTCCTCAAAGGCTGCCCATTGGTCTCGTTGTTTGGGGGCAGTATCTCTATTCCCCCCAACATTGTTGCGCTGTGCCATAAGCATCAGGGGCAGGCTGGTAATCATGAGGGATTGTAGGCTCTGCGACCAGGCGAACGGTAGAACTATGTTCTACCAGTAGCTGAACATAATATGAGGATACCTATCTCAATCCCAATCATCATCATCAAAATTCTTTATTCGGTTACTTAAAACCATAAAAGATACACCCATTTAAAAGAAAATAATTTACAGAATAAGTTAGTACAATATTTCTCATTCCATAGTAACTTAATACCTACCATCCATAATTCATGATAACGCTGCCCCACTGTTGTTGTGCCCGTGTGCCCGTGATTTACCTGCTCTCCCCCCGTTTTTCCTTCTGTGCCCCTCGCTGCCCCACTGTTGTTGTGCCCGTGATTTACCTGCTCTCCCCCCGTTTTTCCTTCTGTGCCCCTCGCTGCCCCACTGTTGTTGTGCCCGTGATTTACCTGCTCTCCCCCCGTTTTTCCTTCTGTGCCCCTCGCTGCCCCACTGTTGTTGTGCCCGTGATTTACCTGCTCTCCCCCCGTTTTTCCTTCTGTGCCCCTCGCTGCCCCACTGTTGTTGTACCCGTGATTTACCTGCTCTCCCCCCGTTTTTCCTTCTGTGCCCCTCGCTGCCCCACTGTTGTTGTGCCCGTGATTTACCTGCTCTCCCCCCGTTTTTCCTTCTGTGCCCCTCGCTGCCCCACTGTTGTTGTGCCCGTGATTTACCTGCTCTCCCCCCGTTTTTTCCTTCTGTGCCCCTCGCTGCCCCACTGTTGTTGTGCCCGTGATTTACCTGCTCTCCCCCCGTTTTTCCTTCTGTGCCCCTCGCTGCCCCACTGTTGTTGTGCCCGTGATTTACCTGCTCTCCCCCCGTTTTTCCTTCTGTGCCCCTCGCTGCCCCACTGTTGTTGTGCCCGTGATTTACCTGCTCTCCCCCCGTTTTTCCTTCTGTGCCCCTCGCTGCCCCACTGTTGTTGTGCCCGTGATTTACCTGCTCTCCCCCCGTTTTTCCTTCTGTGCCCCTCGCTGCCCCACTGTTGTTGTGCCCGTGATTTGCCTGCTCTCCCCCGTTTTTCCTTCTGTGCCCCTCGCTGCCCCACTGTTGTTGTGCCCGTGATTTGCCTGCTCTCCCCCCGTTTTTTCCTTCTGTGCCCCTCGCTGCCCCACTGTTGTTGTGCCCGTGATTTACCTGCTCTCCCCCCGTTTTTCCTTCTGTGCCCCTCGCTGCCCCACTGTTGTTGTGCCCGTGATTTACCTGCTCTCCCCCCGTTTTTCCTTCTGTGCCCCTCGCTGCCCCACTGTTGTTGTGCCCGTGATTTACCTGCTCTCCCCCCGTTTTTCCTTCTGTGCCCCTCGCTGCCCCACTGTTGTTGTGCCCGTGATTTACCTGCTCTCCCCCCCGTTTTTCCTTCTGTGCCCCTCGGTGCCCCACTGTTGTTGTGCCCGTGATTTACCTGCTCTCCCCCCGTTTTTCCTTCTGTGCCCCTCGCTGCCCCACTGTTGTTGTGCCCGTGATTTACCTGCTCTCCCCCCGTTTTTCCTTCTGTGCCCCTCGCTGCCCCACTGTTGTTGTGCCCGTGATTTACCTGCTCTCCCCCCGTTTTCCTTCTGTGCCCCTCGCTGCCCCACTGTTGTTGTGCCCGTGATTTACCTGCTCTCCCCCCGTTTTTCCTTCTGTGCCCCTCGCTGCCCCACTGTTGTTGTGCCCGTGATTTACCTGCTCTCCCCCCGTTTTTTCCTTCTGTGCCCCTCGCTGCCCCACTGTTGTTGTGCCCGTGATTTACCTGCTCTCCCCCCGTTTTTCCTTCTGTGCCCCTCGCTGCCCCACTGTTGTTGTGCCCGTGATTTACCTGCTCTCCCCCCGTTTTTCCTTCTGTGCCCCTCGCTGCCCCACTGTTGTTGTGCCCGTGATTTACCTGCTCTCCCCCCGTTTTTCCTTCTGTGCCCCTCGCTGCCCCACTGTTGTTGTGCCCGTGATTTACCTGCTCTCCCCCCGTTTTTCCTTCTGTGCCCCTCGCTGCCCCACTGTTGTTGTGCCCGTGATTTGCCTGCTCTCCCCCCGTTTTTCCTTCTGTGCCCCTCGCTGCCCCACTGTTGTTGTGCCCGTGATTTGCCTGCTCTCCCCCCGTTTTTTTCCTTCTGTGCCCCTCGCTGCCCCACTGTTGTTGTGCCCGTGATTTACCTGCTCTCCCCCCGTTTTTCCTTCTGTGCCCCTCGCTGCCCCACTGTTGTTGTGCCCGTGATTTACCTGCTCTCCCCCCGTTTTTCCTTCTGTGCCCCTCGCTGCCCCACTGTTGTTGTGCCCGTGATTTGCCTGCTCTCCCCCGTTTTTCCTTCTGTGCCCCTCGCTGCCCCACTGTTGTTGTGCCCGTGATTTGCCTGCTCTCCCCCCGTTTTTCCTTCTGTGCCCCTCGCTGCCCCACTGTTGTTGTGCCCGTGATTTACCTGCTCTCCCCCCCGTTTTTCCTTCTGTGCCCCTCGCTGCCCCACTGTTGTTGTGCCCGTGATTTACCTGCTCTCCCCCCGTTTTTCCTTCTGTGCCCCTCGCTGCCCCACTGTTGTTGTGCCCGTGATTTACCTGCTCTCCCCCGTTTTTTCCTTCTGTGCCCCTCGCTGCCCCACTGTTGTTGTGCCCGTGATTTACCTGCTCTCCCCCCCGTTTTTCCTTCTGTGCCCCTCGCTGCCCCACTGTTGTTGTGCCCGTGATTTACCTGCTCTCCCCCCGTTTTTCCTTCTGTGCCCCTCGCTGCCTATCGCCATTCCCGCCGCTGCGTCCCCTGCGGCCCCGCCCCTGACTGCCCATTCGCTGCCCCTGCCTCCCGCCTCCCAGCTGCTCCTCCCTCCCACCTCCCCATAAATGGCGGCCGCTGCACGGTGAGGAGAGCGACCCTTGACCTTGCCAGGTAGGTCGCTCCCCCACCACACAGCTCCGCCTGTGCTGTCTGCCCGCTGCTCCTGTAGGTAAGATCGCCCTCCGCTTGTGGCCCCGGTGCCAGTTTTGTCTGCTTGTCTCCCCTTTTCCTTTCTGTGCCCCTCGCTGCCCCACTGTTGTTGTGCCCGTGATTTACCTGCTCTCCCCCCGTTTTTCCTTCTGTGCCCCTCGCTGCCCCACTGTTGTTGTGCCCGTGATTTACCTGCTCTCCCCCCGTTTTTCCTTCTGTGCCCCTCGCTGCCCCACTGTTGTTGTGCCCGTGATTTACCTGCTCTCCCCCCGTTTTTCCTTCTGTGCCCCTCGCTGCCCCACTGTTGTTGTGCCCGTGATTTGCCTGCTCTCCCCCGTTTTTCCTTCTGTGCCCCTCGCTGCCCCACTGTTGTTGTGCCCGTGATTTGCCTGCTCTCCCCCGTTTTTTCCTTCTGTGCCCCTCGCTGCCCCACTGTTGTTGTGCCCGTGATTTACCTGCTCTCCCCCCCGTTTTTCCTTCTGTGCCCCTCGCTGCCCCACTGTTGTTGTGCCCGTGATTTACCTGCTCTCCCCCCCGCTTTTCCTTCTGTGCCCCTCGCTGCCCCACTGTTGTTGTGCCCGTGATTTACCTGCTCTCCCCCGTTTTTCCTTCTGTGCCCCTCGCTGCCCCACTGTTGTTGTGCCCGTGATTTACCTGCTCTCCCCCCGTTTTTCCTTCTGTGCCCCTCGCTGCCCCACTGTTGTTGTGCCCGTGATTTACCTGCTCTCCCCCCGTTTTTCCTTCTGTGCCCCTCGCTGCCCCACTGTTGTTGTGCCCGTGATTTACCTGCTCTCCCCCCGTTTTTCCTTCTGTGCCCCTCGCTGCCCCACTGTTGTTGTGCCCGTGATTTACCTGCTCTCCCCCCGTTTTTCCTTCTGTGCCCCTCGCTGCCCCACTGTTGTTGTGCCCGTGATTTACCTGCTCTCCCCCCGTTTTTCCTTCTGTGCCCCTCGCTGCCCCACTGTTGTTGTGCCCGTGATTTACCTGCTCTCCCCCGTTTTTCCTTCTGTGCCCCTCGCTGCCCCACTGTTGTTGTGCCCGTGATTTACCTGCTCTCCCCCCGTTTTTCCTTCTGTGCCCCTCGCTGCCCCACTGTTGTTGTGCCCGTGATTTACCTGCTCTCCCCCCGTTTTTCCTTCTGTGCCCCTCGCTGCCCCACTGTTGTTGTGCCCGTGATTTACCTGCTCTCCCCCCCGTTTTTCCTTCTGTGCCCCTCGCTGCCCCACTGTTGTTGTGCCCGTGATTTACCTGCTCTCCCCCCGTTTTTCCTTCTGTGCCCCTCGCTGCCCCACTGTTGTTGTGCCCGTGATTTACCTGCTCTCCCCCCGTTTTTCCTTCTGTGCCCTCGCTGCCTATCGCCATTCCCGCCGCTGCGTCCCCTGCGGCCCCGCCCCCTGACTGCCCATTCGCTGCCCCTGCCTCCCGCCTCCCAGCTGCTCCTCCCTCCCACCTCCCCATAAATGGCGGCCGCTGCACGGTGAGGAGAGCGACCCTTGACCTTGCCAGGTAGGTCGCTCCCCCACCACACAGCTCCGCCTGTGCTGTCTGCCCGCTGCTCCTGTAGGTAAGATCGCCCTCCGCTTGTGGCCCCGGTGCCAGTTTTGTCTGCTTGTCTCCCTTTTCCTTTCTGTGCCCCTCGCTGCCCCACTGTTGTTGTGCCCGTGATTTACCTGCTCTCCCCCCGTTTTTCCTTCTGTGCCCCTCGCTGCCCCACTGTTGTTGTGCCCGTGATTTACCTGCTCTCCCCCCCGTTTTTCCTTCTGTGCCCCTCGCTGCCCCACTGTTGTTGTGCCCGTGATTTACCTGCTCTCCCCCCGTTTTTCCTTCTGTGCCCCTCGCTGCCCCACTGTTGTTGTGCCCGTGATTTGCCTGCTCTCCCCCCGTTTTTCCTTCTGTGCCCCTCGCTGCCCCACTGTTGTTGTGCCCGTGATTTGCCTGCTCTCCCCCCGTTTTTTCCTTCTGTGCCCCTCGCTGCCCCACTGTTGTTGTGCCCGTGATTTACCTGCTCTCCCCCCGTTTTTCCTTCTGTGCCCCTCGCTGCCTATCGCCATTCCCGCCGCTGCGCCCCTGCGGCCCCGCCCCCTGACTGCCCATTCGCTGCCCCTGCCTCCCGCCTCCCAGCTGCTCCTCCCTCCCACCTCCCCATAAATGGCGGCCGCTGCACGGCCGCGCAGCGGACGTGCGCAGCGGGCGCGCCGCTGGCGCGCCGAAGGCGCGCCTAAGGCAAGCCCGTCTGCGCCCGTCCGCGACTGGACCGCGCCCAGCGCCAGAACCCCTGGATCCCACCGATGCAACACCACTCGACGGACCTACGACGCCGCCACACTCACCGCACTCAATGCCGGCCGGAACCCTGCCTGCTACCGAGCCTCACCGAGACGCACCCACGGACCCTTCACCTGCCAAACCTGCCGATTCACCTGCCCCCGGACGTGCACCACCTCCGCCAAGTCGAGCAACAGCAGCAACCACCTGAAATGCATCCTGCTGAACACCCGCTCCGTCCACAGGCACGCCGTGGAACTCTGGGACCTGCTCGACGCAACAGCACCGGACATCGCCTTCCTCACCGAAACCTGGATGAACGCCTCCTCAGCGCCTGACATCGCCATAGCCATCCCGGATGGATACAAGATCACCCGGAGGGACCGCGTCAACCAGACGGGAGGAGGCATCGCCATCGTACACAAGAACACCATCCGCATCTCGACTAACTCCGACGAGACCTTCACCGCCGCCGAACACCTACACTTCCAGATACACACGGACCCCAAGACCACCCTCCGAGGCACCCTCATCTACAGACCCCCGGGTCCACGCACACTATTCAGCGAAGACATCGCAGACTTCATCAGCCCGCACGCCATGCCCTCCGCCGACTACATCCTCCTAGGGGACCTCAACTTCCACCTGGAGAACAACAACGACAGAAACACCACCGCCCTGCTGGACAACCTCGCCAACCTCGGACTCAAACAACTGGTGAACACGCCCACCCACTACGCCGGCCACACGCTTGACCCCGTCTTCTCGTCCAGCAAGCACATCTCCTTCAGCCACGCCACCGGACTCCACTGGACCGACCACAGCTGCGTCCACTTCAGCTTCAGAAAGACTGCGACCCACCACCACCCGCAACAGGCTCCCCGCCGGAGCTGGAGCAAGATCACCGCCGAGCAGCTCACCGCCTCCTCAGCCAGAACACACCCACCGACACAACGGACCCAAACGAAGCAGCCAGCAACCTCGCCAAGTGGCTGACCGCCTGCGCCGACGACCTCGCACCACTAAAAACCCTCCCAGCAGACCCGGAAGCAAGAAAACCCCTTGGTTCACCAACGAACTCAAGGAATCCAAGAAGAACTGCCGCACTCTCGAGAAAACCTGGCGACTCGTCCAGACCACAGACAACAGGACCGCCCTCAAGCACGCCACCCGCAAACACCACCAGCTGATCCGTGCCACCAAGAAGTCGGCACTCAAAGAACGACTGGACAACAACGCCCATGACAGCAAGGAACTTTTCAGCATCGTCAAAGAGTTCTCCAACCCCAGCGCCGGAAACAACGACATCACCCCCTCGCAAGACCTCTGCAACTCACTCTCCGCGTTCTTCCACCGCAAGATCACCGACATACACAACAGCTTCGACGCACAAACAACGCACCCTACCGCCGAACCAATGCCCGCCACCACCACCCTCTGCAACTGGACCCCGATCAACACCGAAGACACCACCCGCACGATGAACTCCATCCACTCCGGATCACCAACCGACCCCTGCCCACACCACGTCTTCAACAAAGCCGACGCCACCATCGCACCCCATCTCCGGGACATCATCAACTCCTCCTTCCACACCGCCACCTTCCCGGAGAGCTGGAAGCACGCCGAGCTTACCGCCCTCCTGAAGAAACCAACGGCGGACCCCACCGACCTCAAGAACTACCGCCCCATCTCGCTCCTTCCGTTTCCGGCCAAAGTCATCGAGAAGACCGTCAACAGACAGCTTGCCGCCTTCCTCGAGACGAATGGATCCCTCGACCCCTCGCAGTCCGGGTTTCGGGCCAACCACAGCACCGAGACCGCCCTTATCGCAGCCACCGACGACATCAGAACCCTAACCGACAACGGGGAAACAGCTGCCCTCATCCTCCTGGACCTCTCCGCGGCGTTCGACACCGTCTGCCACCGCACCCTAGTGAAGCGCCTCAGCAACATCGGAATCCGAGAGAAAGCACTGGAATGGATCATCTCGTTCCTCGCCGGAAGAACCCAGAGAGTCCGCCTCTCCCCGTTCAGATCCGAAGCCACCGAAGTCATCTGCGGCGTTCCACAAGGATCCTCACTCAGCCCGACCCTCTTCAACGTCTACATGAGCCCCTCGCAGCCATCGCACGCCGACACAACCTCAACATCATCTCCTACGCCGACGACACCCAGCTGATCCTCTCCCTCACCAACGACCCCACCACCGCCAGAGCCAACCTGCACGACGGGATGAGAGACGTCGCCGACTGGATGAGGAACAGCCGCCTTAAACTGAACTCAGACAAGACGGAAGTCCTCATCCTGGGCTCATCACCCTCCGCCTGGGACGACTCCTGGTGGCCCCCGGCCCTGGGCACCGCACCCAAGCCAACGGACCACGCACGCAACCTGGGCTTCATCCTGGACTCCTCCCTATCGATGACCAGACAAGTCAACGCCGTCTCATCTTCATGCTTCAACACCCTGCGCATGCTCCGCAAGATCTTCAGATGGATCCCCACTGAAACCAGGAAGACCGTCACCCAGGCACTCGTCACCAGCCGACTGGACTATGGGAACACCCTCTACGCCGGAACCACAGCCAAACTTCAAAAGAGACTCCAGCGCATCCAGAACGCCTCCGCACGACTCATCCTGGACATCCCCCGACACAGCCACATCACCGTACACCTGAAAGACCTGCACTGGCTCCCCGTCAGCAAGAGAATCACGTTCAGACTCCTCACCCACGCACACAAGGCCCTCCACGACCTGGGCCCAAAGTACCTCAACGACCGCATGTCCTTCTACACGCCCACACGCCATCTACGATCAACCAGCCACGCCCTCGCCACCGTACCACGCATCCGCAGAACCACCGCCGGAGGAAGATCCTTCTCCTACCTGGCGGCCAAGACCTGGAACTCCCTCCCCACTCACCTTCGGCGAACCCAGGACCATCTCGCCTTCAGGAAGCAGCTCAAGACCTGGCTGTTCGAGCAGTAACTTACCCCCTCCCCCAGCGCCTTGAGACCCTCCCGGGTGAGTAGCGCGCTCTATAAATGCCGTGATTGATTGATTGATTGATAAATATACTCAAATAGATCATAATAAAACATTCTTAATTTTTTTTTTAAATCCCTAAAAGTCTCCATTTGCGACAAATAATTCTCTCATTTCGTTGTGGCTATTATTCTCGTTTCTGTCTAAGTTTTACCTCCCCATCTAAGAAATTGACAGCAATAAAACATCTGACAGCATTTGTAAAAAGGTTAGTGCAGGTCTAGCTGTGGATATTTGTTGCCCTCTCAGGATTAGGTATAAGATACTGTTTTCGTAGAGATCGATAGTGTTCACAAAACCCTGAATGGTATCTTGGCCTGAAAAGAGATCACGACTGTATGGGCCTAGATTTTCAACTTTATTCCAGCCCCGAGGCTCTGCCAAGAGCCAGTGCAATAGATTTAAACTGACTCTTGTTAGTAAGAAGGGATGATGAGAATGTGTAACCACTGTAAGATAAGGTTCACTAGGCATGCATGACTTCAAAGTAGCATATGCTCTCACAGAGGCTTTACTCATCTCCCTCCTTTCTCTCTTTACTTGTACTGACGAGATGAATTGTCTCTTGACCCACAATATGTCTCCACTGACAATCTTTTTTTGGCCACCAGTATAAATCAGGGCGACCCAATTCTGCAAATGAGGATTTGATATAGCTAAGCTAAAGGATACTAACCGGCCCTCTCAAGTTTCATACAGCCCTTCATTATGGCCTGGTTCAGTCCCAGCTCTGTATTTAGTCATATCGAGATCCATCTCAGCAAGGCTCGTAATGTTAACAAATCGGAAATGTGTCCTAGCCCTAGTTCTTCATGCAAAATAAGAGGACAAACATTGAGGTACTGAGAGTAAGCGTCTCATAAATTTGTTTTCAACTACTTGTATCTCTGTGGCCTCTTTGTAGCCCCAGATGTGTACCATAGCTCGCAACAGAGATACTATCTCAATCATTCTACCGAAGGCTGAATCCTCATCTGTTGTCTGTGTGTTCTTGGCCTCTAAAAAGGCACGAATTGAAGATCTGTCCCTAGATAATTGTTTGTATTTGTCTAAAGGGCTTTTTATCAGTAAAAATATGTCTTTTTAGTTGAAGAAGCTATCCACTTTATGTATGATGAATAATCACATCCCTTTCTTGTAGACTCGAATGTGTTTCTCTAAGTGTCCTCTATTTCACTAAGTTGTGTCTAATGGTGGCAACTATGAATAAACTTAGAGGTTTGACATTGGCTGGTTTTTGTTTGTGTATTTATATAGCACACTTGTTTATCTCTGATGACAATTCTGTGTCGCCTTGTAGTTTAAGCTTGGTCCTGGGACTCGGGTTGGAGTTTATTGAGAGGTGTCTGCGTGGCTCACTATAAAGGCTTTGGAAAAGTCTTACTTTTGAAATGGAAGCTCTTTGAGATTCAGTATCCTCTGCTCAGCGGCCCTTCTCTGTATGATCAGAATAAGGTTGTTTCGAAAATTAACCAAAACAAGTATGCTTTAATCGCCTTGCCAAAACTGAATAGAACATTAAAAATTAAATAGAACAGAGTTTTTGTGTTGTACAGAAGCATCAGAAAAGAAAAACAAATGTATTTGTTTTCTCTGTCTTGATTTCCATTTAAATAGCATTGATTTTAGGGGATGTGTGCCATCTTTCTGTAGAAGTCTGTTGTCTAGGTATCGTTCTGAAAGCAGTCGTCATTTCTAAACAAACTCTGAGAAGAAGTTTCTAATGATGGTGCAGAATAGTTCACGTTCTATAGGCTTAATTATTTCCAGGCAAATCACGATAAATAAATAGCTTCGCAGATGTTCACTGCGAGCCACATTATCTCCAACAGGAACGCATTTTCTAAAGCTGATTCAGCGTCCCCATTTCAGAAGACTTGATATCATGGCTGCGTTTATTCTGCAGCTCTTTGGCTCCATACTCCCTAATTACACTTTTATGATTTCATTTAACAATTCGAAGAGAGCAGCAGAGCTTCGGATATAAACTGTAGCCAAGGGGAGGGGAGACCCATTGCTTTATATTTGTTAAGGTATTCGGATTGCTGTTTGCAGGTGCTCATATTTCATTCACTAGGCCAAACTGAGGCTCCCGTGCCTTGCATTCTAAAATGTGTTTTTTCACCCTTGCTTAGAAAGAGTCCTTATACATGTACCTAAGAATAAATAGAAAGGGAGATGTAGAGTTTAAAGTGCGAAAAATACAGATATACACGTGGAAAAAAGCACAGTGCTACGTGACATGAGCCAGGGTAACACGAAAGATCCATTACTACTGTGGGTGCTGCCTACTAGAATAGAAGTGGAGTGTGTTGAAATCCACAAGAGAAGCTGCACGCTGTACAAACACACTGAGAGACTGCAGGTCCTCTGTGAGTTCTCTGTTAGATAAAAAGATAAGACTTGTAGTAGTAGATTGATAAGTAGAAGGCAATGTGAAGCCACACCTTGGGCAAGGACACACACTAGCTCTCCTGTCTGTCCTAGCCAGGCACACCGTGGCAACGGGACCCTCCAGATGAAACCATTCTAACACAGTCATGGATGCAGGGAGCTCATTTGAGCATCCACACCCATAGCCTGAATATTACACGCACCACAGACGGGCAGAATGAAACAACCAAGACTGAAGACGACTGACTGAACAATAAACAGGTCTTACCATTGACATTTTTGGTAAAAGATTTATAATATCAGAGTTAAGATGTGCCCAGGCCTGTATTTTGTGTAGTTCAAGGCTCTTCACAGTGGCATTGGAGTCAAGACGGATCCATTTACTGCAGGCGGGTTCCCAGGTTTTATCACCTTTCCACTTTATACTGCTTTCCCTGTATTGGTTATCTGTGATAGCCTACGGGCAGCCCTGTCGCACAGTTTGGAATTCAACAAATCCCTTTCTGGGAAACTTAATTAGGACTTTATAGACTTTGTAGGAAGAACAGCCACCTCAATAATTAGCTGACCAAAGGCTGGACAGTAGACATACGACTTTTGGAAAACGCTTCCACTAACCTATTGCACAGCTGACAAGAATTCAAGTTTAAAGGCTAACATAGAGTTTTTTTTTTTTTAGAAATATGAGGATGACAAAGCAATCACTAGCACAAAATAAAATCTACAACAGTACTATCCTACAGAGAGCTGACAAAAAAGACTAGAGTGTGTCAATAGGGTTGAAATAATTATCATGTGGCAGTCGGTAGATGGGCATGGATGTAAGTACATTATGGCCCTATGGCAGACACATTTTATTTTCTTTACTGCCATCAAACGATGTCGAGAGTGTACAGGGAAAATGTCATGAGTAAGTAAACATCGTATAAGCAGTCCGTCTATTGGATTTCCTAGTTAGACATGAGATACAAAATCCTTCAGTAGCATTCTTTTACAAAACTGGTTGTGAGTATTCTGGGAAAAGCTTTCTTTAAAAAAACAAAATAAGTATGTTGGAAGACGCTTGGAAAAATGATCTACTTTGGATGTATGACAAACACCAGCAAAACTAATGTACCTAGATAAGAATTGTGAATCAGATGCCAAAAGCACACTGGGGATCAGGCAGAGTCCGAGGTTCTTCTTCCATAATGAAATTGAAAGTAGGATAAGACATTACAACGCTGGCTGACATGGCGTGCGGACCTTGCTGTGGTGGGTGTGGTACCAGCTGCTCCTTCAGGTAGATTTAGTGTACCTGTACCCCAGCAGAAATAAATAAGTTGTGGTTACAGTACTGCATGATATGTGGGCCACCCTATGCATAGGTTGGTGTGGGCCTGTGCACTATGTCCAGGTTTGAATCAAAACATTTTACTTAGTTCATGGACATGAAGGGCTGCTGATTCAGAAGTGTAGATCCATGAACAATATATCAAAGTAACAAAACTAATGACTGGTTGTACAAATACGAAGAATACCAGTCAGTTGTAGGTGTAGACCTGTGATTTTTGCAGTCTTCCTTCTTGTCTGTGCCCTCTCAGTCGTACTCTGTGGAATTGGACCAATGTCATAGAATTTTAGGTGCACATCCATTTTCCCTCAACTTATGCATGTGGATTTTCTGAAGGATGGACAATGGGGATTTTTCTAGCTTCACCGAAGAAAAAGTGCAAGCTTTTATTAAAGACGTGTATAAGATGCAGTATCTCTTTATTCTGATCCTGGCAGCAGCAGTACGATGTAATGAAACAAATGTATTATAAGGTCACAGTCCTCTTATAGTTTCTTATAGCAGTAAGGGGCGTTTACTGTGGGGGCTGCTGCTTTACACTGGTAACAAAAGGTGCAGGAAGCAGTTAAACTCGGGAAGAAACAGGCTTCATTCATGCAACAAACAGGACTCAGGGGAGATGCTCTCGAGGCGTCTGCAGGCGGGGAGGATCTTGCGCTAAACCCTTTGTCGAGAAAACATGCAAAAGAAAGAGCGCAATATGGAGCAAGGTACTGAGAAGCTCTGCAATATTAAAAAAAATTATAAAGGCAACCAACCAATATTAAATATATTATAACGTCTTAACACATAAGAAACAGGGATGTTAATCATGGACCGGAGGAAACCCGAGGGACGGGTGGGAGAGTTATTATACAGACTTCATTGTCTTTATTAAAATCTTAGATTTCCTCTTCACTGATGCTAGGAATATCCCCATTTTATAACAAGATAATGAGGCTGTACAATGTGCAAGTATAAGGCCTGAAGAAGGTTCGATCAGACATATTTTCAGCCGGCTTACGATGGAAGGTCCTTAAGGTCGCTGCCAGAGGCTAGTTGGCAGCCCTAAAGCGGTCCTCAGGGATTGAGCCAGCGAGGAAAGCCTTTAAAGCCCTAGCTCCTGAATGAATTCCTAAGGTGGAGTTATTGATGCCCTCGGCAGATGTGGTCAGTTTGACCTAACAGACTAGCCTGTCGGGGGCTCTTATTCGAAAGAAGAAGCTTATCAGAGGAGCGAAGAGAAGAAATATGTGAAATGTAGCCAGGAGACCAAACAAGTTAGGATAGAGGGCGGAATGGGAGGCTATCTTGATACGAGCCGAAATGTAAAATATTGTCCCATCAGGCGAGAAATGGAGGCCAGTAAGGGTGAGGGCCCTAATGTCTGATATTCATCTGCAGCAGATAAGGCACAGCAAAGTCTGAAGGTGAGCCCCTTTATACATTGTAAGGAGTTGGAGGACAAAAAGATCAGAAAATGATGTCCCACATGAAAAAATAATGAGGTAAAGGTGGTCTCCTGAAGTGGATGCACTTCATAAGGTGACAAAAGGGAGTCTTTACCCAAGGAATTACAGATTAAGTGAATCGATCAACATTAATAGTTCCATAATAAGATCCTTTAGAGTAGAGTCAAGAAGTGATTATTTAGAGAGGAATGAGAGGAGGAAAGGGGATCCAGATTCCATCCCAACCACAACGAAAGTCAGGCCTTTCAGGCAGAGATAAAGGCAACTTGAGTATCTGGGTCCCAGGGCTCATCAACCAGGCCTCCAGCCACTTGTGGAAGGTCTGATCAGCTCATTGATCCCCAGAGATTTCCAAAGCTAGAATGTGAGGTTGAACTTGCACCACAAGTCTGAGAGGCAGGGAATCAAAGCAGGGAAGGAGTTTAGGAAAGTATGTGACCTGATCCAGCAGTTGGGAAAACCAGGCCAATGGGAGGTTGCATAGGAAAATCTCATCAAGATGTGGACCCTGGAGATAAGAGCAAATGGACCAAGACACTGAGACCGGTCCTGAAGGAAGGCATCTGTCACCCAAGCTTCTGCGTATAGGCACCAACTTGCAAAGACAGAAAGCAAAGAGGTCTAGACCTGGAGGACTACAGAGGAGGGTTGCGTTGTGGAAGATTTTCGGATCCAGCATCAAATTGTTGGAGGCCTGAAGAATTAGTAAAGTACGGAGTTGAAGAGACCCGAAAAGTACTCTGCCACCCCGAGTGACTTTTGTGACAGAAGTGTTCCTAGAGGTCCTGCGAAAGATCCACCGGAGCTTTGAACTTCACACCGCTGAGCTTTGTTAATATACTTCTTCACTGGCAAGTTGTCCATTCTCAGGAGGATGCAGCAGTGAGATCTGTATTTGGTAAGGCTTTTGATGGCAAAAATAACTGCTGGATACTCTAAGACATTGATTTTAAGCCCTTTGTCGGATGACGACCATAGGCCTTCAGTGAACTGTGCATCGGATTTCACACCCCAGCGAAATCTGCTGGCATCAGAGCTGATGATCAAATCTGAAGGTGAGCCAAAGATGGCTTTGCCATTCCAGGCTTCCATGTTGAGGAGCCACCAACACAACTCTGCATGTGTTATGGCATCTGGCAAGTGTATTCTGTGAAACCTTGGCGAAGGAGGCAAGTATTCCAGCACTAAAGGGCTAAAAAATGAAGAGAGTATTGAAAAATGGCTTGATTTGAGGCAACAGGAGACAAATGAAATGAGCTAGGACCCTCAGAGGTAAGGAGTGGGCCACCAAGGTCGACCCTAACTCCTGCTTTTTGAGGGAATCAACTGGTTGGAAAGTTTCAGAGTGCAAGAGAGTCTGTTACCTGGGCCGGAGCGCAGGATGTCTACTCATGATTGATGAGGAAACCCAGGTCATGAAATAGAGTTACCATCCAGTGCTGCTGAGTCGAATGTTACTGGTGCATTAAAAGGATGTTGAGATGAATAATACGGTGAATACTCTGGCATGCGGGAAATACGGTGAACACTCTGGCATGCGGGAAATACGCTTACCTTGGTTTGAAGGAGGAATGCCTGGTTGCTTGATCTTGTGGGGAGAAGAGAGGCACGCTGGGTAAAACAAGAGGTCACAAAGAATGGATGGCGATTGGAGAACTGACCACTGTGGTGGCTAGATGAGTGCATCCGGAGAACAGGCTGAGGGAAATAGGCAAGTCTTTTGGAAACTTTACGCATGTTGGACTGAGCCCTTGAAATGAGGCAATCTTGGGAATGTCTAAGGGGCCGATCGACGCCCACATGAGGGTCGTGACCATGGCGCTGGAGAAACGTTTCCAGATATGGGTCAGTATAAGGGTGGAATATACCTTGCCTACAATGGATGGCATTTGAAGTGGAGGGTGCCTCTAGCTTACTTCTCTAGCCGGGACAAAATTGACCACATGAGGAGAGGGGGACGGGTTTCAGGTGCTGGGATCTCTTTGCTCACCTTGATCAAAAATAGCCTCCTCTAGTAAATTCAGAATGGAGAATTTAGAAGTGGAAAAGGTGTTGGCAGCCAGTGAAGAAATAGAAGCCTCAAGGGTATTTGGGAAAGCCCCAAAGGCAAAGTCCTCATCAGTGCCACTGGGGAGCAAGGCACAGGAGGAGGACGCGCCCTCATCAAATTCCTCAGTTTGAGCCTCTGGGTGGGCGGGCATGGATATCTTCTGTGATGCAGTGCGGCAGTCTCTTTCAGAGGGTATTCTAGAGTTTAGGCCAGGTTGGGCCATATGCTGGTGTTTCTTTGAAGAGAGCCTTGCAATGTTTCTCAGAGGAAGGCACTGAATTTTCAGTGGGATGGGTGAAGGCAGTACAAAATTAGGAGCGCCAGGTAGATGCTAACTTATCAAGGAAGATTGAAGGTGAGTCTTGGTACCTTTAACTTCTCCCTGCAGTTATTGCTTTGAAATTGATGGTGGGGGCAAAAACTCTCTGTTAGAGGCTGCATCAGATTCAGGCATAGTGGTAGGGTAGTGCCACCTTGATTCTTAGGAATAGGAAAAGCCTGACATTTAAGATCTCTAAACTTTCATCCCTCTTTCTACCCCCTCCATTTTAAATATGTAATGAAAAGGTAAAAGAAGCTCAAGGATGCTAAAACAATTCATCTTCGACAGGGGAAGCCCTTGATGATTAGGGTGTATGGAAAATGGGATTATGTCTAAAGGCCTCTTGATTACAGCAGACCTTGATTTTGTCATCTTTCCTTCAGTTCTCGTTTTAGGTCGAATCCTACAAGACAGCACAGCTGTCAGGTTTGCTAAAGACTTCTTGGGGACATCCTTAAAACTTCCCTGGGAATGCATTTTGCTCATTGCTTACCGTTTGCTTTGTGGTTTATAACTCATTTGCTTGCTTTCTATTTGCTGGCTTTATTTGTTTTAAACTGTCCAGCTTCTTAGTCCCTCCCGTGGAGCATAGCATGTTTATCGCCATGTCTTGTATTCTTTCATGAGTGCTCGCTTTCTGTAAACAAGCCTTTAAATTTTGCTCTTATCTTGTCACATTTGCTTTGCACTCAAAGACAGAAGTCAAATGTCAGCACTTGTCTTTAAGGGATCTTGGTGTTTCTGATGGAAACAAATATTTACTATCAAGACAATCAGTGCACTAGGTTATGCCATTTCTACACATTATCGTTTGTGTGCTGTATAGTTTGATCAGTAAAACTGCATGTCTGTGCAAATTTAATGGTCATTTCAATTGAAAATGTGTTGTCTGTAATGGCAGTGCGCTACCATACCATGCGTACTCTACACTACATCACTCCACTCGACAACACTCCACTTCACTCTTTGCCACTTTATTCCCCTCCACTCTAGGACACTCCACTCCTCGACACGCTACTCCACTCGATGCCACGCCACTCTACGACACGCCACTCCACTCTACGACACGCCACTCCACTCTACGACACGCCACTCCACTCTACGACACGCCACTCCACTCTATGACACGCCACTCCACTCTGACACGCCACTCCACGCCACTCCACTCTATGACACGCCACTCCACGACACACCACTCCTCTCTATGCCATGCCACTCTACGCCTTGCCACGATGCACTACTTCACTCTACAACACGCTACTCCACTCTGTTCAATGCCATCCCACTCTACAACATGCCACTCCACTCTAAGCTATGCCACGCCGCTCTGCCACTCCGCTCTACAATATTCTATGACACGCCACTCTACTCTACAACACGCCCCTCCACACTATGCCCTACCACTCCCCTCCATGCCACTCAACTTCACTCCTCTATATGGTACACCACTCCTCTATACAGCACTCCACTCCTCTATACTGCACTCCTCTATACTGCACTCCACTCCTCTATACTGCACTCCACTCCTCTATACTGCACTACTGCACTCCACTCCTCTATACTGCACTCCACTCCTCTATACTGCACTCGACTCTATGGCACTCCACTATATGCCCCTTCACAATATGCTACTTCACTCTATCCGACTCCACTCTGTTCCACTGTTCGACACTCTACACACCTTTACTCTACGACACTCTTCTCCACTCTATGACACTCCACTCCATGCCACTCCACAAGACTCAACTCCACTCTGACACTCAGCTCCACTCTACAACACTCTACACAACTTTACTACACTCTACAACACACTACTCCACTCTGCTCCACTACTTCACTAAATGCCACTCCACTCTTCGATACTCTACTCCACTCTTCGACACACTGCTCTGACACTCTACAGATCTCTAATACACTCTGTGCCACCTCACGAACCGACTCCATTCTACACCACTCCGATTTACTCCACCCCACCCTGTGAAACTCCACTCTATGCCTCTCCATGACAGTCTAATCCACTCTGTGCTACTCCTCTCTACGACACTCTACTCCACTGTGCTCTAGTCCACTCTACGCTCCTCCACAACTCTCTATTCTTTGCCACTCTACGACACTGTACTCTACGCCACTCCAGGACACCCTACTCCCGTATGTGCCACTCCACTCCACGACACTCTACTCCATAACACTACTTCACGACACTCCACTCTACGACACTCAACTACACTCCACGCCACTCTCCTCAACGCCACTAACCTTTAGCCATGCGGCACAGCAGCCCTGCTGGTGGACAATGTCGCTAGAACACATTGGCAAAGCCAATAGCTCTTGCATAGGCGAGACCTGTTGGCTTTGCCAATACTTGGTTTATTTTAAGCCTGTTAGGCGAGCACATCGCTTCCTGATCCCCATCCGGTGAGCAAGACTGGCTGGTTGCCAAGGCAACTGGCAGCTAAAATGTCAGCCACGTCAAGTATAAAAACTACATATCAGTGGCTGAATGGATGCCGAGGGAAGAGCCTTCAGCATCTCAAACAGGGGCTTGAAGAATAGAGGGTGTTGTCACTAGTGTGTCTGAAGGTGCCTGGTAATCATTGGGGCAGGGAAACTGGAGACATAAGAAAGCGGTACTCATTTTAAATCATAAAATCGAAGTTAGAGAAGCACCTGAAGGAGGTCTTGACTACTCACAGTGGCAAACGTTAAAATATGTTGAAGAACGGCTGATTGAAAAGGAGAGCATGTTAAAAGAGTTCTAACAGGTAAGTGCACAATAAAAACAGCAAAACCCCCTATTAGGCACCAGAGAAAGCATAATCTGAACGACAAGGGGAAAGGAAAAGAAGAAGAAGAGAACAGATAATAGATAATTGATAAGAGGAGAGAACAGAAAATAAGATTATTTAGAGGGCTGGTAAGAGGGCAACCTCGAAGAAAGTAGTAGAGACCAAGAAAGGAGATCAAGGGAGGAACTGAGTCAGCACTTAACTGTTGCCAGAAGCAGCAATAAGAGAGGGTATTTGCTCTGGGGGTTGTTGCTTCATACTGCCAGTGGCGACATATCTTTCTGTCATCATCTTTTATTGATGGTGCCAGGATCAGATTAAAGAGCTATTGCATATTGTATTTATTGCATTTTTGTCTTGTGACAAAGTCTGTTGACGAACGGTGAGGGAAATCTATCCCTGCACATGTTGTCTTTTCGAATACGCGCCTTCAACATTCACATCTTAAAAAATGGTTTGAGTGTCATCCCACACTATACTCCACGTAAGCCTAATTTTTAGACTGTGTGTAGAAGTGCACTTAAAGTGGTAATTGAATTGCAATTTTTTGAGAATACTTCTAAGGTTACGGATTTCTGGATCTTAACAACATTTTCAGTGTGGCCATTCCCTGACTTTCACTTGGGATTACCCGTGTTCAGTGCTTTCAATGGGCCGAAACGGAGTATCAGCACTTTTTTTTATATTCAGTGGAAGAGTACTTGCACTTCTCAAGAGTGACGTAATACTTTTAATTGGAGAGTACCAACACTTTTCAGAAAGAAGCAGGTACTCTGGTACAGGGTACCTGCACTTCTATTTTTCCATTTAAAGCACTGCCCGTGTTCCCGCACCTGGGAGTCAAATAGGGTGGATTTCCCTCTGTGGTAGTTGTAATCTGTCTTCGCAAAATTCTGCAAAGAGTGTTTCAAGGAATCAGTGTCTGCGATTGGTGAGCACAGATTACACTATTTGTATACCTATTTTTCAGTTAATTTTATGGATCTATCCCTAGGTCCTCATGGTACTTTACCAGTTATGGTGGTTTTTCATAGCTTATTTTAGACATTGGTCTTTTAAGGAAGTCAACAACTGTAACCTTTCCACTTTTGTATGGTCAGAGAGTTTCATAATTTGTTTAATACGTAAAAATGATATCAGTTTACGTGATCAAATATTACTTTATTATGAGTTTTTGCTTTTCCTATCATAGTCAACCAAAACGAATTAGATTAATATTTTGGAAGGATGAATTCCATCTTAAGAAATGTGAAATATAGAAATGCAGTGTATTTTTTCTGTTTTAGGTAAAAATGTAAATAACTTGCTGTTTCAGGTACTGGTTCTTTTCGGCAGAGCAGTGAACATTTTTCCACTTTCCTTCCTCATAAACTTTTTCCGTGATCATAAAATAACTCCCAAAATGATGTTCATCATGTGGTTTAGTGGTAAGTAAAGCAAAATACATTGGTGTACAAGATTTACTTGTAAAAGGAATACGTTGTGTTTGTCTACTAGACCACTTCAAACACTCTTTTTTTGTATATGCTTCTTTCCTGAGAATGTTATCCTGTGTGTTTCCTTGTATGTTATGATCTAACTGGTGTCTGGCCATCGGAAGGACAAGTGTTGTATTTGTTCTGAGTGTGAACCTAGATATCCTGTTCAGCTTTGCAGGTATGAAGAAATGTTGGTTATGCCACAGTGTAGCAGAATAGGAGGTCTGCTTCACAGATCTATGTGCCATCTGGATTTGACTGCTTATTACTATTCCACACCAGGATCTTACCGATACAGTGCGAAAAGTTGAGTTGAGCACAGGGGAGGTTTTTGTGTGTGAGATGGGTTTGGGTTCTTGTTGTTATACTCAATGTCTCTAATCTTCTGTGTCTTAGCTTTGGGTGGCTAGATTCACATACCTTCTTGTGCCTGTTAATGGGTTGCATGATACTCTGGTGAGGGATCTATTTACCTTGGTGTATTTTATTTGGGTCACTCTTTACTGACTGGTTCATCTGTAGTGTGGCTTAAATTGCCCTGTGTTTCAAGTCAGTGTGATGTATGTTCCCAGTCAGCATGAGTTTTGGTTCCCATTTGCTGTTTGTGGTGTGTATAGGATTGTAATGTTTTGTCTGTTTTATATGTGTGCACGCAACACAGTGATATATATGTCATCATGTGTGTTTTGTTGCATTTGGTCCCTTCAGGAGGGAGATGTTGTGTTTTATGTCTAACCTTTTAAGCCTTGTTGGTATGATGTAAGAGGAAATGCTGTGAAAGGACTTTCTGTATGGCTCGAGTCTGAGAAGGGAGGTTGCCATGCTTTTGGTATGATGTTCTCTGTTGCTCTGTATGTGTAACTATAAATACATATGGTTCATTTTTAGATTACCTGTTGGTTTTCTCCTCAAGATTACAGAAAACCTCCTTTAGTTCCTGGTCATGATGAAACTCACATTTTGCAGAACTTTGCTTCAGATTTCATAACCAACGTTAGGTTCTCATCGAAACCATATTTGTCAAAACTGTTACATTTTTCACCTTTCCGGAATATTATACGAGTCTTTTCGTTTTCTGTAGAGCTGCGTTTTTCAGAAATATATTAACACTCATAGCTACTAAATGCCCCATGTCATACCTGATCCCAACTTTTACCCCAGCAACTCTTTGCATTTTCAGACTAATGGCCCATACTTCTAAAGGAAAAGCACACTGCACGACTCGGAATGTAAAGTTTTGATAGCTAAAGTTTTAGTACTCTTTTAAGTTATCACTAATGACTTGGAGCCTGGGGGGACACTTGTCAGCTGTCTATTCAATGTGCTTTGGGTATAGTGCCAAATAAATGTAAGGTCATGGATATACTTGCTTATCTAACATCATACTCATGTATCAAAGAAACACATTTGTGTCTCATCTCGATTTGCTCTTGGGGCTCATCTCACATAGTGAAATAAGGTAATTTGTCACTGAATGTATGCAACTAATCTTCATTAATCTGTCAAATTAATCCCTTCAAATGGCGAACATTTGATAGTGATTATACTGTCAGTATTCTCTTTGTCATGCTTCGGTATTGTTGGTACATAGCTCTCCCTGACATCAATAATCTTGGTTCTCATTAGGTTTGCGTGGAGCTATTCCATATGCCTTGAGCCTCCATTTGGGTTTGGAGCCAATAGAAAAACGACAGCTCATTGGGACAACCACAATAATCATTGTGCTGTTCACCATATTGCTTTTGGGAGGAGGAACGATGCCACTCATACGATTGATTGATATTGAAGATTCCAAAGCTCGTCGGCGAAGCAAGAAGGACATTAACCTTAGCAAAACTGAAAAAATGGTTTGTATTTATGGCTTCGTTTTCTTGTATATGCGAGGTGAACATTTCTATAGTATAGATTGTAGAATTGTATCTTTCAAAATGCAGAGCTGCCTGGTGGATGAAGGAAATATAGTGATCCTGTGGAATGTATACCAGCAACTCAATGTCTGCAGTTGCATTTCAAGTAATTATGTATTTGTGCTTATTTTTTTAAAAGTAATTACCCATATCCCATATTCTTTTATTCCTTTCTCACAGAATTGACTTGCCCCTTCAGAATTTAGAGAACTGCTGGAACACAGCATTTCTCTTAAGTTTCACCTGCAGATTTCCCCACACCCAGACTTATCAGTAAGGGATGGGAAAAACCTGGCTCATTTTCCAGGCCACTCAATATGAGGCCCTTTAAGAAATTGGGTTATGAGTTGAGGGGGAGGGGGTGGGGTGGAAGCCCCACTCTGACAACAACCACAATCCGTGTCAGGGTAAACCACAAAAGTCACTAAATTAACCTGTGCTCAACCCTCTGGTAGCTTGGCACAAAATCAGTCAAGCTTAACTTAGAGGCCATGTGTAAAGTATTAATGCAGCAAAAAAACGGTAATAAAGTGTAAACACAACAAAAATCCCAAACAATTTAGAAGACAAGAATACATTTAAATAAATAAAATGGTACCAGAACGACAAAAATCCAATCAGTATAACCGGAGATATTCAATTTTAAAGGTTTAGGTAAATATAGCGCTTAAAAGCAAAAAGCCCTACTTTTAGTTATCTAGTTGCACTATCCCTGGGAAAGTCACAAGTTCAGCCCGACCGTGATGGAGCGTGGGTTGAATACAGGGACCAGGTTAGCGCCGCTGAAAAGTTACCTTCAAAATCCGGTGCAAAGACTTCTATGCGCGTTGTAGGAGGGCTCAAGGAGCAGGGAGAGTGTCACAGGTAGTCATTGCAGTTGCATGAAGAGCCAGTCGGGCGTTACGAGAAGCCCATGCTTCAGGATTTTCACCTTTTCCTGCACAGAAGTACACTCTGAAGGGTCCATGATCTGGGTTGGCACTTCTTGTGGATCAGGGACTCACTCCAGCAGAGGCCAGCAGGGCTCAGGCAGATCCAGTTGCAGCAGATCAGCTGGGTAGTTGCAGGGAGGCCTCTGAAGCTTGTTGTTTCCATGTAGCTCACACAGGTCAGCCAACTGACCCTGGGAGTCACTCTGGGATGAGGGTAAGCAGGTCCAGTCTCCCTTCCCAGATATCAAGGCAGTCTCAGGCATCAGGGCAGTCCTTCTCTGTAACTTCCACGGGTCCGGAGTGTTCTGAAGAGTGGCTCTGGAGGTCCAATATTTCTTCCGGTTGCCAGACTTTGTGTATGTGGGGAGGGGGTGGGAGGGAGACTCCCTGTCATACCCACACATCTTGTTCTGAAGAGTTTTTCCCCTGTCAAGGCTTCAAACTGTCTGGGGTGACAAAGCGCAGGGCAGATCTGGTGTCAGGTTCCTTTGTGTGTGCAGAAGACAAAGCCCTTTGAAGTGTAAGTGGGTCTATGTACAGCCCTTCCCCAGTCATTCTATCAGGATGGCCCATCCTGTCCACGCCTCACCCCCTTTTTGTTACAGTCTGGAAGTAAACCCCAACAGAATAGCTACTTGCAGTCTTGTGACCCAGGACACTGGCAGAAGTCACAGATGGTTTGGACAAAAAATACCAGTGTTCTAAAAGTGGTGTTTTCAAATTGTAACTAAAAATCCGACTTTAACATTAAAGAGGATTTTAAATTATAATTAGAGTGTAATCAGCATTTCTCTACCTGCTCCGAATCCAAGTTAGCACTTATTAAATGTAATAAGGTAACCCAGTATTAGTCAATGGGAGAGATAGGCCTTACTACAGTAAAAAACGATGTTAGGAGTTTTCACTGCCAGGACATGTGAAACTTAAGTACACATGTCCTACTTTCTAAATACAGTGCTCCCTGCCTATGAGCCTTTAGGGTCTACTTTAAGGGTGACTTATAAGTATTAACAAGGAAGGTTTAGGCCTGGCAAAAGATTCTATTAAGTCGTCATGAGGTGGTGGATTCACTGGTGGTACCCGCTGATGTCGGGGAACGCCCCTCAATTAACTCAGGCATGTGGCTCAGGGGAAATCACGTTTTGGGACACCCCCTCCCTTTTTTTCCCAGCCCCCATTTGACAGATCACCCCAAAACTTTCCAGGAAGGAGCTGAAGTGGATGAACTTTTTTTTAAACATTTTGTGAAGATTCATCAAGCCACACCAAAGTTATTAGCAAAACCAAAAAATGCTTAACCTATGTTCTAACTACAACTACCCAGAGGCGACTCAGTCTAGAGTGCTAAAAAAGAAAAGGTGAAAAAAAACATATTGGAGTAGGAGTAGGGTAGGGATTCCCTAGGGCTGGTGGTGGGTATCGCGTGGGTCCAGAATTTTTTTTTTTTAATTTTGCAGCAAATTTACGGATGGTCCACAGTAATATAAAAAAGCGCAGGAAGGCAAGCCTGTTCCCACTTGGCGGGAAATTTTACAAAGCTCCCACTGGTATGCAGCAATAGCTGAGCAATGCCGGCTCCCCTTAAAGGTTGGATTCACCTTGGTTCTTGTGGCTCGGGGAAGGGAGGCACGCGCCCCCCTCTCCTTTGCAAATACCTTTTGGCCCCGGGGGATGGCCATGCACAGAGTGGGGTTGGATGTTGGAAGAGCCCCCCCTTTTTGTCATACATTTGATTTTCGGGTTGTGTAACAGTCTTACATCAGCAGAGCGAAGAGCCCGCAAGGGGCTATAGTGCATAAGCCTATTGGTTAAATAACTTGGACCACAGCCATGAAAGGGTTGGTGTGCCATTACCAGTGTTTTTAAACATAATCCTTTCCTTGAACTGTAGCCAATGAAGAGCAGTCAAGTAGGGAGGGATCAGAGTACGACGAGGGATCTTGAACAGCAACTGTGCAGATGCATTCTGGACTACCTGTAGCCGATTGATCAGGCGACCTTGTAGGCCCAAATAAAGAACGTTGCACAGTCTACTCTAGATGTAAGTAGATCACCATTTTCTGAGTCTGAAGTTGCAGAAGAAACATGAATTCCTGGAGGTAGCGAACCAGCGCAAAACATGAGACCACCACAGAGGCTGCCTGCGGCTCAAAGGACAGTTGCTGGACTATCTTGACAAATTTCTGCCTACGGGAGGGTGGGGCATGAGAGTCGGCCAACAGTCCTCCCACTGCTGAGGAGAGGGGAATCCGAACAGCAAGATCTGTCTTATCTGAATTCCATTGAAGATTGCTGGCCCACATCCACTTAAGCACAGCCCCTGAAGACTTCCTTTGCAGCGAAGACCCCATTCTCAAAGGACAGGGACAACTGCGTGTCATCTACTTAAGAGATTATCTTCACTCCAAAAGACTCCATCAAGAATCCAGAGGGAGCTTTGGAGATGGAAGAGTAGGAAGCCACCCAAACTGCCTGACTCCTATTTTCTAAGAAGTATCGAATCCCGGCCAGCGCCAGACCCCGACTCCAATGTTCTCCAAATGATTTAGGGTGGGACATGGTATCAAATTTTGCTGACAAATCCAATAGAATATTATGCTCCACCTCCATTGGAGTCTGATTGCATCCCCGGCACTGGCACCAAGCCTGTTCTGTATGGGGACTGGAGGGCTGTTTCTGACCATGCTACTAACTCCTCACCTCACTGCGGTCTGCGACAGAGGCTCGTGACTCAGGCAACTCAGCTCGCAAAATCGTCCTCAGTACCTTCCTTGTCTAGATGAGCCCAAGAAATGCTATGCTTGGCTGCTGCCGCTGAACAGAAAACACTGCCCGGATCTACTGTCCTCAGCCTGCACTACACACACAGTATGAGCCAGCCAGAAGCATTCTACACATGGCGAGACCTCGCCTATCCCAGGAGGTGAAGCTTCACATTACTCAAAGGCAGGCCGGCCAAGTGGAGGGATGGGCAAGAGCAGTGACGTCGCCAAGAATGCCTGGCTGCACCAACTGGGTGGCCTGGGAATGGCAGGTAGGGCCGCTTGTAATACATTTTGAAAGCATCCACCGCCTAAGCAATGGACAAAAACAGTCCAGGTCCTCTACAATAAGTATTGGACACTCCCCGGCACAAATTAACCGCTGCTTCTACCCATCACATCCGCTTCTGAAGAGAGTGCTCTGAAGATAAGCAGTCATGTTACTATCAACCGCAATCTAGCCACCTGGTTGTGGTTTGACATGTTTCAACAAAATTCACACTTTGACCTCTGATGGAATCCGACCTTAAAAATATTGAGCTTACACTGATGAAGAGTATTTAGCCTTGATGTTGCTCTCTCTATACACTGTGGGGCCACTTTGTGTTGACTTGAGTCATTGTTCTAATTTGACTGCCCTGATGTATTTTCGTCATAACTCTGGGAGGTTCTGTGAGGGTCCATCACGGCTGGCTATTGCATACCAGATCATCAGGATATCAACAAAAACTAAATGCATATGCATTTATCACATACAATAAATGCACACAAGTAAATCTAGCTGGTCCTTATTTATGTAGTCAGTAAGCACCTGCAAATCTAGCATGGGTCTGGCCAAACTGGGCCTACTTTTTACACTGCAGCCGTACCTGTCACTTAATATTATCAGATGATCACCAGATGTGACCACTTAAACAGAGGACCAGGTTGGTTGTTTGAGAGATCCTACGTGCAGAGCAGTGCTGAATGGGACAGTGATCAACGTGACTGCATGCTCACTATTTGGACTAGGTCACTGTGAGGTCAGTATGTTTTTAACTCGGGTTTTGATAGGGATGGATATTTTTATTCTCTTGGAGTAACCGGTGGTAGAAAATATTAATTCACGATCACAAACGTAACCTCTCAGCACCAAGCTAGACTGCTGATGAAACGGAAATGACAGAAGAACCCAAAGGCAATGCACAGCGCCGCATTTGACGTGATACTTCTGTCTAAAGAATTATTTCTATCTCTCTGCCCTACAAAAACGTACTTGACCAGACCCCGAGGGAACCATAATGCCCTGTTTGGCGTACACATTTTTGTTGTGGGCTCTGAGTCGATTTATGAGTGGATGAAGCTACTGATAATAAATTCATTCATTGTGGATAAAGCTTCCTGGGGGCGTGCTGCGCAAACATGCAAGACGTGACGTATTTGGATAAAGCCACCTAAAGTGTTCTTCATATTTTCACATATTGTTGAACAACTGCAACATAAATTTTGCTAGAACCTTATTATTATAGCCCGCTGCCAATGGCTGATTAAGTGCCCTAAACCGAGTTGTGGACCCAAGCCGCAGGCGAGGGCCCATAACTGGGAGAAGGCCTTTAACAACCACTATAGCCAGAGGTAGAAGGGCTATAAGGCTATTTGAACATTCTACCCACTAACGGTAGAATGTTCTAAATTAAAAAGGGAGAAAAATGTTGACAAATTTTGGAATGTTAGAGTTCTGGCCTTATAACGGCCATTATAAGGCCGAACCAGCACCATGGTCTACAATGGAGAGCTCAACATTCCAATGTTCTAATATAGCCTTAGACCGGCCATTAAAGGCCCGCTCCAGCTCAGCTCGGGCCTTTAACAAGGGAGAGGGCCTTTAATGGCCGGTAGAGCCTGCTACGGAGGACTCTAAGGCTATTAGAACATTCCGCCCCTAGAGGGCAGAATGTTCTAATTTGTAAAACAAAGGCCTCACAGAGCCCAAGGGGGTTGAAATCCCCTCGGCTCATTGAGGCCTTTGTTCACAGCTGTTGCTGTGAACAAACATTGGAATGTTGATGCTCCAGGGCTATACTCGCCACTATTAGCCCGGAGCTACTCCATTGTCTTCAATGGAGCGCTCAACAGTCCAATGTTCTTATATTGTATAAAGAGCATTGACTATATTTCTCAGACTTTCATTTGATAAAACATACCCTTCTGAATGGTAAATACGTAGCACCTTTCATTTAACCATGTAAACTAAAACACCCTAATGTGCTGTTGTTACGTGCCTTGACGGTGTGGTTTAACAGGTTTGGAACCACCTTGGGGATCATTTCACATCTAGGGTGCTCATGTCTTTGGTGACGAATAACCCCTAGCATCTAGTGGCTGACAAGCAGACGATGTGTGCACATTTCTTAACCAGTGTTCACCTGAGAAATAAGAACCTGTACACCGGAGGAAAAGTCAAAATTATGTAATGTTATATTATTTGTTTTATCGTGTGTTGCGGACACAGCACAAAATGCTACATAAAAGTTAGGGACGTAGATGAAATGCACAAGGTACAACTAGAAAAGACCAGCATCTCTAGCTCAGCCTGTAGCTGGATTCTGAGCACTACTCGAAGAACAGCATGATTTTCAGGTATTTCCTCCAGCCAAGTCATATCACTTTCAAATCGCAGATCCACTGATTGTGCCCTCCACAGTCTCAACCAAAGAACACCTAGTGCGATTCCACCAGACTTGCTTTTGCAAAGAGTTGAGGATTGGATAATGGAGCACATTCCCACTTGATACATCAGGCAGGCACATATTCTTTAAAGGTGCTTTTTAAGTTATACAACAGCTGGCTCTGCAGGTCATTCTGGCCGCCTTATATTTCACTCGGCTTCCATTGGAAGCCAGTCAAGACAGGTAAGATCAATAGTGGCCTGGGCTCTTGGCTTATGTTTACAAATAATATAACTTCCTCTTTCTGAGTCCAGTGGAGCTAATTTAGTACATAGGCAGGTTATCAAAACAGTTGTGAATTTGCATAATTTAATTTTAGGAGAATTTTTGGCTTTCACATTGAGAGCCTGGTACCATTGTTTGAGAAGAGCAGAATATTCCTAACTGGGAAAAAACTGATAATTACAGGTCTTCCCTACTTCAAAGACAGGTTCATTTGTAGCTCAGAGCCCATTCAAATGCTCAAACCTTTTACTGCTCTGTCCATTGGGGATCTGGTCCAATGAAGTAGAATGGTCTGATGACGCACCCACCTCTAGTGCTCCTCCCACTAATGTCATCCCAGTCTTGACTCCTAAGTGGGCAAGAAGACATTGCTGCATTAAATATCAAGCTGCCAAGCAGACACCAACTCTTCCCTCCTTTTTTTACCCTGCCAATTTGAACATGAGCTGGGTGCTGTCTCAACAGAGATCATAGTCCACCCTTTGTTTCAGGGACCATTTTTAAATATGGATGGGGTGTGTTGGTGGATTTAAACACTTTAGCGTATGTGTATTGTAGTTTGCCTTGCCGTGTTGTATGGCTGCCTTCATGAAAGGTTACCCCAGTTGGGAGTGTTTTGCAAGGCTTTACAATATGAGTAACTGCTGCACGTTTCCGAACAGTGATAACATTGTGGTTACTAGTATTGCAAGCTTCTGACCACCGCTGAGAAACTAAACTTCTGAGCAATGAACCACACTCTATTCCACAAAGGTAAATAGATTTTAGGAAGGGTGCCCTTTGCTCATCTTCTTCAGCTAGTCCCAAGCGGCAATGAATACCATGGAGTTATGCATGTAGGCACTTTGTATAGCAAACCCACTATTACAGAAATGACTTCATGTCCACATGGCAATTTTAGTTAAAGCTTTATTATTTAATGAGAGAAAAAAAGCAAAAGGGGAAGATACAGATTAGGGGTTCAACATTTAAGGGGATCATAATAGAGAATCAGGAAAATATAGCAACGCGACATTAGTTTCTGTGAGAGAGAAACATTCCTTAACCTGTTTAGATTCAACTGGGTTAAATGGTAAACAGAAAAGTTCAAAAGTCACAAAGAGAGTAATTTTTAAGGTAAAAAATTCCCCAAACCTTACAGAGAAGTTAAAGGAATTGCCTGAAACATCCAATCCAAAGAACTGGTATTATCCAAAACCACTGGAGGACAGTTATGCACCATGAATATGGACCAATAGACCTTAAGTCTAAGGGATTTAATAGGTCAGAAGTGCTGGGGAAATGTTAGACTTAGTGCACTGTTGCTTGTTGATTGTTTTTGGCTGTGGCAATAAAATCAGTCATTGCAGCCATTACATTGTTTTGAACTTACGGTTTTATTTAAGTTTTCAACTTATGGAAGCATACTCCGGCAAATAATTTAGGATGATGGGACACCTAATAAGAGATACAGAGGAAGAACTCAAACTTACTGTGTCATATTTCTGAAGCTTTTTAAAAAGGTTTTCAGATGACTAGTTTAAAGTAAATTGTAACTCAGTAATGTCTGATGTTGCCTCTATGGGAGGGAAATCTGTCTTGCTAACTAATTGTAAGGATGACCGTGCCCGTCAGTGCATCTGTGCCACCCATGTCATTTTTCCCTTGTCCCTGAAAGCTCCCAGGCTTTTTGCATTTTTAGGTCTCGCCTGGCATTAGCAGCACGCATGCGCTGCTCTCGCCATGCGAGGGCTTCTTGGAATCAATACGGTTCCAGAAGTCGTGTCTCTGCTCCGTCTGCAATTTTCATTCGTGTAATGATTGCACCAGAGGCATTTTAATCCCTCCTGGTTGCCACCCTGTCCGCTTTTGGCCCCGCCCACCGGGATTGGATCTTTTACTTGCCGCGGGAGACAGTGTCTCTTTAATTAGCCGCTAAGCACTTTTTTATGTTGGTATTACCGCGTTTATCTTCAACAATCGCTGACACGCCTTTCATTTCTCTTACGCGGCTTGTTCTTATTGTACTGTATGTTTGTTCGGATTGTTTTGGGTTTAAATTGCATTGTGACGATGCAGAGGCAAACATTGCTTTGGGGTTAAATTGCATTGTGACGATGCAGAGGCAAACATTTTTTTTTTTTAAAGTTTACTTTTGTTTGGATGTTAAGTGCTGCGATGTCCCTTTCCTGCAACCCGTTCTTACTTTAAAGTGCAAGCAGTCCGGCACCCCGCGCTTCAGCAGTGGTGGCCGCACACACCACTCGCAGGATGCTGCTATTGAGCAATAACGGCGGCCGCTTCTTGTTTTTATTTTCGGAGCACCATGCATGCTTTCACTTTCACAATGCCAGACCGCGCACACCACTCGCGGGGCCCTGCCCGTGAGCAGTAATGGCGCCCGCTTCATGTTAACATAAGGTGCCATGCCTGCTTTAGTGTGAAACAAGCCTGGTATGCTTGCTTTACCATAGAGCCGTGATGCATTGTGTAGTTGCCCCAAGCATGCCTGCTCTTCATGCACTTTTCCTTTGCGTCTCTTGCCAGCTGGAGCCTGCCCTAAGCACAGGCTTGTGTTACACTCCATTCCCTGAAACGGCAGCCAGACCACTTCCTAATTACAAGTCCAGCATTTGATTAGCAGACACCGTAGCGGGCTACCCTGGACAAGGCGAAGGACCTGCACATGCACGAGGCGCAAACCCAGTCATTAAGCAGCCTCTCTCCTTTCGCATGGTACAAAGGCGAGGCGCCATACTCCCTTGGGCAGGGCAGCGGCCTTGCCTGTAAACTACTCCCTGCCCAGGAACACGCAGACATAGCATTGCAAATGCGTCCTTGTTGCTCCTGACCCGGGCAGCTAATTTCATGCGGCGCATTTCAAATGCAAATGTCATGTTCTCGCCTGGAGATTGGGCCTCCTCACTGCAGCTGTAGGCATCAGTAGGCATTAAAACTGTGTCAAGCGCCGGCTTTCTCACTGCACATGTGATGCAGCTGTATATAGTACCCATCGAAAGCCAGGCTTCGACACTGCAGATGGGTGCCTGCTGCATGCCCGCGTCTGCAAACAGCTAATTTCAGATGGTGGCTCTTTCGTTTCATATGGGCATCTGCTGTAAGTACCCCGCCAGTCTCAAGCTGCACGCTTGCCAACTTTGTGAGACCAAAAATAGGATTTGTCAGGTTTTAAAACTACTAACTAGCATATCGATGAAATCACTGAAAATTACACTTGTCGGTCAGAGGATGACGTAACATGAATTCACTCTGTGTTTTTATTTAACTCAATATCTCTGCCCAAAACTTCCCCAAAAACAGAAACGGGGAGAGACTGTGGCGTAACGGTCAGAGCTGCCGACTTTGAAGCTGGGCATCGACTCAACATCCTGTGATTCTGGGCAAATTACTTAATCTCCCCTTGCCTACCAAACATTAATGTGTTCTTGTTTATTTTAAAACTGCGTCCCAGGACGCAAGAAATCGCCATGGCCTATAAAAAAGCTCGGCGTTACTGGCATTTGAGGACGAGCGGGCGGCAGAGAAGTAAAAGGACTCTGTCTTTTATTCTTGCCCAGAGAAGCTCAAGGACGTCCGCCATCTTCATCAGACACACCCGAAGGTAGGCTCTTAATCTGCAGGTTATGTCACCAGGAACCAATATTCACACTTTGTTTAGTCTGCCATTTAATTTTCATTAAGGCTTGCAGTTGTGTTAAGGTAATTTCATTACCCGGCCCCTGACAGTGCATGAAAGTTTTTCAGTAGGGGAGTCTGTTTGTGGGGCACTCACTGCCCACACATGATTACCTAATGGGAAGTTGGTTTCAACAACGCTGTCGTGGGCCCAGCCAATATGTTTACCTTAACATATTACGGTAATTACATTATGCACACTTCTGCAGTGCTTTTAAAACCAGCTGTGTTAGGCCTCACGCTGCATGTTTCTTTTTCCACAAGAGGAGCAATCCTAGTTCCGTTCCGTAGGTGCAAACATTTGTGAATATTGCCAGTGCTGAAATTCCCCAGAACATTTCCCCACCCTTATCTGTTGCAGTCAGGACTTTCACAATTACACAGGAAGGGACGGGAATAGGGAGATGTTGCTAAGTGCGTGAACGTTTGTTTACAAGTTATATTTTTTTTTAATTCAAAATGTTCTACTTTTAAAATTGCTCAGTTTCTGGTTAGAAGCTTTGTGACACCTGCCTTAGTACAGGGGAATTCAGAAATTGTGTCAAGTAAATGATGACTAAAAGACACAAGTTTAAAACCAGGATGTTAATTTGAGCAGCAGCTCCTACATTTTTGACATCTGTGCCCCCCTCCACTGAGTCAGTACTTAAAGGCGGGACCCCTCAAGCCAGGGACCCTCACCTAAGCAATCTCTTTGATTCAATTATCAAAACAGTACAAAAAATACGGAAACAAGTATACGTCAAACAATTACACAAGTTCCAAAATATTTTATTTTAATAACAAACAATACAAAAATTAGAGCTTTCATTTTTAATGGGAATCTTTGCAATATTTGCTTTCATTTCTAAAAGAAATGATATGGTAGATTTTAGCATATCACGTTGTCTTTTTTGCTCTTAATGCATGCTCATTTTGTCGGAGCTCGCCAGTACTTCATTTAAGGCTACCAAAGCATCCACGTTAGACCGTGTTTGTTGCAATTGTGCTGCTCTGGCAAATCAAGCTAAAGATACCAACTTAACGTTTAGCCTCCGATTTCTAACTCCTTCACATTTACCTAACATTTCCAAATTTTATATGGTAATTATTTTTTAATAGGGTCGTTCAGTTGTACATAATGTCTTCTTGGTTATATATAAGGTGACAAAATTGCTTATAACACTTTTTTATTATAACTTTTCAACATGCTGCACAGCAGCGACACTGCTCTACAACATAGCTTAAAGACATTGGCAGAGCCAATAGCTCTGGCTAAACACTTATAAGGTCCCAAAGGCGCGACCTATTGGCTATGCCAATGCTTGTTTAATAATATTGTTAGGTATGTATTCTGAGAGCCCCCCACCAAACTGTAAATTGGTATTCCTCAGATATGCCAACATGGTGTACCCATAGAGGAGCAATTCCAAATTGGTCTATGCCACCCTGCTGTTTCAGTAGGGTAGTTGACTTGGCCCCACAGCTCATGCCACTGCTGCTGCAGCATATTGATTGTTTGTAAGGTTCATACTGTCTACTGGTCTCCACAAAGTGCAGGGTCTTAGAGCAGGCAGGGCGGTCCCTTTATGTTTATTTTTTGTATGTTTGAGAAGTTGGCAAATATTATATGCCTAGCATAAGAGTTGCAATAACTATTTTATCATTACCTCACAGTCTTTACTTTGTGGGGTGTTACTTCACAGGTAAGTACATTGGGACGGACGTTACACTGCAAGTAGTGCATCAGAAATATTTACACTGCAGGTATGTTTTAATTGTTTTAATTCATGGACCTTACATCTGTAGTTATAGTTAGTGTTCCCAGGTATAGGAATTCCTCTGAATTTTGGTCACTAATAACTTTGCCCCCATTTGAAGAATCTCCATGAAACTTTACAGACTTATTGTCTTTTCTTCACTAGAGACGGATTTAAAGTTTTGTGGTAATTGGTCAAGGGGGTGGAAAGATAAAAGGGTTCTCCCAAAACACATTTTTCCATCAATGTATTTTCTGTACACATTTGTATTGGACGTAGCTCAAAAACGCCTGAATATATTTACATGAAATTTGACAGGATTAGATATTCTGGTGCACAGATGATCTTCTTGAGTACTACAGGTAAGTAGGATAAGTATCTTTTAAGTTATAAGGCATTTTAATTTAGTGATACCTGTTGTTGCAGTATTTTTGCAATATTTCGAGGAAGTGATGCAGTGCATAGTGATAAGTCATATTGCTTTTAGGTACACTTTGCCTGTGTTCTGTGTTTTGTTCATAGATGTAGGTAAGTACAGCGGTGGCTCCTCCATTATAGCAGAGGAGCGTTGCCCCGCCTGCTCTGAGTGCAGCAGGCACACATTAATAAAATGGTAATAAATACCATTTTATTAATGTGTCCCAGGCTCGCACTGTTACAGTGCGATGGCAGGGGGAGGGGCTGATTAGTGCGATTGCACTAGTAATGCAGCCCCCTGCCAGTGCGCTGGTCAGATTGGCCAGCTGCCTATAGCCAACCAATCCTGACCTGCGCACTTCAGAGCCTGCAATCCCAAGGCTGAGAAACAGACGAGGGATTGCAGCCGCAGACCCCCAGCCTCAAAATAAGCACTGGGTTAACCTGCTCCAGCCAATCTGATTGGCTGGTTTTGCGTTGTACTAGGGCAGAAGTCCTTCCCTTTCCGTCCGAGTCAGCCGAGGAGAGCGCCGGGAGGAAGAAGGAGACCGCATTCAGGGCCTGTGCGGCAGCAAGGACACGGAAAAGTGTGTCCGGCAGCAGGTGAGTTCTTTGGGTTTTTTTTAATGTGTATTGTCAGTTTCCCCCCTACCTCCCCGATGTCCCCCCTCCGCCCGCCACTCCGCCCCCACACCAGCCGCTACTGGGTAAGTATTAGGTTTGATATTTTTCCACTACCTATTACCACTTTATTAAAGTGGTAATAGGTTGGAAAAATATTTATAAGTTTCTCTATATTTTAACATAAAAATTAAAATGTTAAAAAATTAACTACTATACTCTACGCTATTCCACTGTGCAACACTCCACTGTACGCCAGTAACACTCAGGGTTATTCCACTCTGCAACACTCCACAGTAGGCTACTGCACTGTATGCTGCTCAATTGTACAACACTCCATTCTACTCCACTCCACTCCACTGTACACTGCTACACTGTAAGCCAATACGTTCTACAGTATTTCACTCTACACAACTCCACTGTACGATATTTCACTCTATGCTATTCCACTCTATGCTACTCCACTCTACCCTGCTCCACTCTACCACTCTGGAAATCCACTGTATGCTATTACACTACTCCATTGTTCTCCACTCCCCTGTATGCCACTTCATTCTACCCTACTACAATCTCCCCTGTCCCACTCTGTGACATTCCATGCCACTCTACTGTACGCTGTTCCACGGAATTCCACTCCACTCTGTCACTATACTGTATGCTAGTAACACTCAACGCTATTCCACTCAGCACCACTCCACTGTATGCTACTCCACTATATGCACTCCACTCTACTATACTCTACGCTATACCACTGTACGCCACTCCGCGTCACTCCACAATACGCTATTACACTGAACGCTACTACAGTCTACCCCACTACACTATACACCACTACACTATACCCCACTACACTCTACCCCGCTTCACTCCACAACACTCCACTCTACAGTATTCCACTCAAGAACACTCCCCTCTACGGTATTCCACTCTACAACAATCCACTCTACGCCACCCACTGTACGCCACTACGCTGTTTCTCACTTCACTCTACGTCACTCCACTCTTCATCACTGTACTGTACACCACGCCACTCTATTCCACTCCACTCTAAAATATTTCACTCTGTCACATCTACGCTATTCCACTGTACACTACTACACTGTACCTCACTCCATTCTACGCCAGTCCACTCTATGCCACTCCACTGTACACCACTCCACTCTGTGCCACTGTACGCCACTCCACTCTATACTGCTCAACTCTACGATACTGTAGCCTAAGCCCCTGCACTGTACACCACTTCGCAGTACACCAATCCACTGTATAATATTCCACTGTACGCAACTCCACTCTGTTATTCCACTCTGTACCACTCTAATATATGGTATTCTACTCCACTCCACGCTACTGCACTCTATGCCACTCCACTCTGCCACTCCAGTCTACCCCACTGCACTGTATGCTAGTTCACTCTACACTACTCCACTCTCACGCTATTCCACTGTACTATACGCTATTCTACTCTATGGTACTACACTCTAAGATACTTCACTGTACGCTATTGTACTGTATGCCACTCTGCTGTACCTCACTCCACTGTATGCCACTCCAATCTACGCCACTGCACTCTATGCTACTCCCTTTACGCCGCTCCCACCCAGTTAATATACTCTAACTATTTTATCAGACACTACTCTACTGTACTCCACTACTGGACTCTATGGCACTCCAATGTACGCTACTCTGTGCCGCTCACTGTACGACAGTCTATCCCACTCCACTCTAACGTACTGTACTGCATTCTACTCTACCCCTCTGCACTGTACAGCACTTTAATCCACTCTGACACTGTACTCTACTCCACTTTACCACACTTTCCAATACTCAGCAGTCCAATCCACTAACCACACACCACACCACGCTACAGCACTTTACTCCATGATATACTACGCCACTCCACTGTATTCGATTCCATGCCACTGTACTCTAGAACACGCTACTCCACTCTACAACGCCACTCGACAAAACGACACTCTACTCCACTGCACGACACTTTACCCACTCTATAGCACTGAACAACACTCCACTCTACACCTCCAATGTACCACACTGTACTCCACTCTATGCAAATCTACTCTGCAAGACTCTACTACACTCTGCCATTATATAACACTGTACTCAACGCCCCTACACTGCACAACCCTCTATTCCACTCTATACTCCAGTGTGAAACACTCTACTCCACTTTGACACTTTCCAACTCTCTCCGACATACCACTCCACTGTACTCTACATAGTGCCACTCCAATTTATAACAATTTGCTCAACTGTAGACTTCGCCACTCTACCATGCACAGTGTTCTCACAAAAGATTTGATTTGCAATGTCATAACTGTTCTTCCTTTGGTTATCATGCCTTTTCCTTCTGACAAGCCTCCCCTTGGTTGCAGGTTGCAGCACAGATTTATTCTGATTAGATTTCCTTTAAATTGAATCCCCCTTATGCTGGGTTTTCCTCCGAGGAAGTTCAGGTGCGACAATCTGTCACCATTCCCTTGCGATCACGGATCCGAGAAGTCTGATCTCCATTTATTTTTCTTCTTTGGGTTTTATGTAAAGGAACGAATTACATTTTTACTCCCAATTTTAAAAAGAATGAATATTAAGCAATGTCGCCCTGCATTATATTTTTTAAAGAAACTTTCTGATCCGTTTACATATTTTTCGATAGCTAGCTTTTTATTGGCGTGTCTAAGGAGGAGGAAAACTGTTGAGTTTAGTCTTGAACAGGGGTGAGGAGGTGTATTTTGTTTAGCAATAGTCGCCTACTCAAAAATATCATGTAATGGTGGCTTGAGGTCGTTTATGGGATAGTTATTACTTTGTATAGGCCTTTGAGACTAGAGAAGAAATTGTTTTTAGCGGATTTATCAAATTTTAATGTAACATGCATAATTGAGGTTGTTTATGGAACAGTTATTATTATTTTGTATATGCCCTTGAGACTAGAGATGAAATTGTTTTTATCAGTTTTATCAAATTTTAATGTAACATGCATAATTCTAACTTGTATCTATGAAATTAATTTTAACACTTTGTATATGGCTGGTGTCATAACCGAAAAGGAAACTGTGTTAATTGACTTGGATTTAAAGATGTTTATGTACTTTTATGATCAGTATTTTAAACGGATTGAATAAAGTTTCTTTGTTGTTGTCTAAGGAGGGTAGCGAATTATGTTTTTGTAATCTGCCTTCCAAACTCTAGCAGTTTTAGGCAGTGTGGGGTATGTTAAAAATAGGCTCAGGGAAACGGAGGGTGTTTCCCTCAAAACACACAGGTGAAAGTGGCAAATGCTTAGAAGTTACCATTTCCAGCTTCTCACAAGGTGAAAGGGGACATGTTTCCCTCTCTTTTGCCCCAAAGGTCCCGGTCAGACACCTGCTTAGAGTAAGCAAAATCCCATAGTCACAACTGCTCTTGGTCAACAAGGAAGAACTCAATGTTAATACTTTCTATGGCTCATCGTCAAGAAGATTGAAATACTTTAGATTGATGTTGAGGCTATGGTCTACCTCCAGAGAGTTCCACTGAAGAGATTAGTCTGTTACCTACATTCGAAGATGACACGGTCATGCTCCTTCAACTAGGTGTCACTCCAGATGACGGGGGTGCTCATCTAATTTTTGCATCCAAATCTTACACTTTTTCCAATTACCTCGAAGGAAGATGCTATGGATCTGAAGATGTGCTCTCACAAGATCTCCAGATGGATAGCTCTCCTAAACATGCTTATAAGAGTCCTAGAGAAGGGTATTAAAGAGAAGAGTACCACCACAAACAAACATCGTCTTGATGATCCACAAGGAATCTCTCTCCTAAACATCCAAGAGAAGGATGAGTACTCAACATATGTGACTCTACCTGAATTGCCTAGTAGGCAAAGTATGTCTTGAGATGGTGGCTTCAGGCTGGCTTGTTCTATCCGTATTGATGGTACAGGTTTTCTTGCATAACTCGTTTGCCTAAGGACTCTCTCGAAACCTTAGGATATGCACCTGTGAGGTTGGCTTAAGCTTTTTATCCTGTTCTACAATTTGAGTTTCAGAGAGAGAGAGAGAGAGAGAGAGAGAGAGACTCCTGTGATGGAGAAGAAAAATATACTTTTAAGTATACTTACCTTCAACAAGGGCTAAATGAATTAATAATAGTATTCACTCTCACCTCCAGGATCTTAGTTTTGAATAGTGGTATTATCACAACCTTTCTGATCCTCTTATTCAAAATTAAACTGCCTGATTGGCTCTTTTCTGAGAGTTATGAGATAGGGCAGCGTCTAGAGTTCTAAAAGTGGTAGGATCAATTCCCACTCTTTTCCAATTTAAATGTACCAGCCCCATATTCTGCTTTGTTTTTAAAAGGCAGTGCTACACTTGTGTCTTCAGTCAGAATTACTTTTGTATGTTTAATTCTTCAGATTGTGGTAAGTAACATTATTTCTTTGTTTACAGTGACACACATCGACATACTGGGATCCTTGTAGGTCACTCCCAGGCCCCCGATGTAGGATTTTTAACAGAAACTTGGCTCAAACCCTTCTCCATTCCGGCCATTGCACTAGCCCTCCCAGATCAGTATCGAATTCTACATCTAAATAGGGACAGTAAGGTAGGTGGAGGTGTTGCGATTGTTTGTTTTTAAATCATCCCTGAAGATTACGATAACGGATACTTTCTTAGACAATTCAATTGAGATTTGTTTTTATAAAATGGAACTTTCACCCCAGGATTGCTGGAAAGGCGCTCTAGTATATCGCCCCCCAGGGCCTCTAAAGGACTTCTCTCTAAAACTAATGGAAAGGAATGCCCCCCACGTCATTTCTTCTAAACATTTTCTCCTATTTAGGGACTTTAACATACACCGTGAAAATAATTAGAACATTGACGTCACTCTCTTCCTGGCAGACATGGCCTCTCTAGGGCTGGAAATAAGTAACTCGGGGCTGACCCATGTAGCAGGACATACATTAGATCTTATTCTTACTAATTCTCCCCATATACACTCCCAGCCCCCGGTGCCAGTGATTTGGTCAGACCATTCTCTAATCAATTTCCAGATAAATAGCTCGCATCAGACTGCTGCCTACATCCCACGCAGCGGGAAGATCACGAGACAATGGCATAAAATCTCAGAAGAAAGCTTCTTGCAGGAGTTCAAACCACCTACTTTTGCCAAGCCCGGAGATATAAACAGCAAACTTAATTAACTCCATCATGCTATAGGGGCTGCCTTAGACACTTTGGCGCCTCTTAAGCCACTACAGTCCAAATCCCAAAGAAAGCAGGCAGTCTGGTTCTCCCCAGAATTACGTAGAGTGAAATCTAAATGTAAAAAGCTGGAAAAGATATTTTTAAAGCGGCGATAACCATTTACCATAAAAACATTAAGCTAACTCGGAAAGGACACATCCATGCACAATTAAGTGAAGCAGGGAATTCCGCAATTATACTGTACACGATTCTTAAATCATTTACATCACGGCCTGCGCTAATCCTATCCCTGCCTCTCAGATTTTATGTGACAATATCTCCAATTTTTTTGATGAAAAAATGTATAAAATCTATGACACTTTTCCCAGGGATGCCAGTATTTCTGACATTCTCATTCCTCCTTCTACAGTGTCCAGCGAGAAAGAGGTTGTGCTGGCTCGCTTCCACCCCTGCAGGACTCTAAAGTAGAAGAGATGTTAAAAGCAGCTAAATCAGGCTCCCCTACAGATATCATGCCAGCTAAACTGTTTGCCTTGCTGGCTCGTCATCTCGCCTCTCCAATATGCTCCTTATTCAACTACTCCTTGTGTGAGGGAAAAGTGCCTTGGGCTTGGAAATCTGTTCAAATCCTCCCGATTTGTAAGAAAATCAACATGCCTCCTACAGAGCTATCTAACTACCGCCCGATTTTGCTCCTTCTGCTCATGAGTAAACTCTTGGAGGGATACATCAACTTGCAGCTCATGGGATACATTGAAGCCCAAATATGTCTTTACCCCTCACAGTCTGTTTTAGACCCAGACACTCTACCGAAACCACCTTGTTAGGTGTGACGGATTTTATTAAACTTTCAATGGATAATAATAAGGCAGTATCATTAGTGGTGCTAGACTTGTCCGCAGCCTTTGATACTGTAGCTCATCATAAGCTATTGCAAAGACTGATGGAAATTGGGGTAGTAGGGCCGGCTCTTCAATGGTTCTCCAGCTTCTTAGATCAGCGCACCCAAACCGTTAATCTGGGTCCCTTTCAATCTGGGGCTAAATCCCTGAGGAAGGGGTTCCTCAGGGCTCGTGCCTCAGCCCTACGTTGTTTAATATATACGTGGCCCCCCTTGCAAGGATCATTAGAGACCATGGCTTTGTTCCTTTCTCATATGCGGACAACACGCAACTTCTGCTTTTGTTTGATAATAATTCGGAGGCAACAAAACCGCTTTTTGCAGAGGGTATGCATGCTATTTCGGACTGGATGACTAAGAACTTTCTCCAGTTGAATGCCAATAAAACGGAAGTTCTCCTGTTCGGCAAAGCACAATTTCTGTGGTCCCCTGATTGGTGACCGTCAGAATTAGGCCCTGCTCCCATCCCCACAATCAAGGCCAAAAAATCTGGGAGTTTATCTGGACCTCTCCTTATCCATGAAAGACCAGGTGGCTGCTGTGTCAGGCACATGCTTTTTCATGCTGAAGCTCCTTCGGAGAGTGTTCTGCCTTCTCCCTTTATCTGTCCGTAAGACCCTGCTCCAAGCTTTAGTAGTCAGTCGTCTTGACTACTGCAATGCACTTTTGGGAGCAGCAAATGAGGTGGTGCTAAACAGGTTGCAAGTAGTTCAGAACACGGCAGCATGGTTGGCTCTTAATCTGCCTTCCAGGACAGCCTCCGTGCCGTTACTGAAATGTATTCACTGGCTCCCCATCCGCGACAGAATGAAGTTTAAAATCAATGATAGCAGGCCCAGGTATCTGGCGGAAAAACGTGTTCCTTACCGACCTAGCAGATCTCTGCGCTCTGGTGGGAAGACTCTGCTAGTAGTCCTCGCCCCCAATCTCTGGAACTCGCTCCCCATAGCCCTACGCAAGTGCCCTAATGTGCTTAAATTCAGGAACTATTGAAAACTGGATTCTTCAAAAACTGGGCGTCCCACTACCCCCTAGCTTTCTATTCGTGGTCAGCGCGGAGATACGCTTGCAGAGGTGATTCCAGCGCTTTACAAATTTTTCATTCATTCCTCTGGTGTGTGCTTTTTCGAAATGTCAGGGGTTGGTACTGCTTCCCTGGTGCCGGTAGACTACCAGGTCAGAATATTGCAGTCATCCCCCATGAACAATGAGAGGGAATTGGTTGCTTTAAGGCATATCTATGATGTTTTCAGGACATTCTGCGTAAAAAAGAAAACTAATTGGGATCCACACAAGCCACACACTCCGAACTCCTCTTGGTCTCCATTTTTCAGAATTGTCTGGGACTGGTAGTGTTTCCTTGGTGACGAATGACCCATGTTCAAATATCACAGTTGGATATATCTGAAGAACCAAATTAAGTTAATAGAAAAGTCCTTGATATATCCTGTATATATTTCTGGAAATTCCATGCCCAGGGTCTTAGGCTCACCCACACAAAGGAATGTGATTCCTTGATGGTAGGAATTTTGTTGTGCCCTACAGATTCCAAATCTTTACCTCACATGAATGCAATACGTTTGCCGTTTGCATGGTGTCCTGGGTAAGAAAAAGTAATGAGATCCATGCAAGCCATACCACCCTGCATTCTACAAGTTATCTAGTTTTCAGAAATGCATCGGGTTAAGTTTTCATGGGTATTGGCCGACTCCATGTCCAAGTACAGCAGCTATACCGATCCCAAGAATAAATGTACGTTTAAAGCAAAATTCTTGATGTTTCCACACTTCTTTTCCTGTCCCAGTCTAAAGACCTTCTTAAACAAGTGGGTTTCAGTTTTGTATCAGGAGAATTTGGTTATTCCTTGCAGGTGTTAGAACTTTTCCTTACATAAATGTGAGACAATAATGTGATTGAAACTAAAGTTTGATTTATGCAAGGCTTGTTTCTTGACGTGCTCATCCTACAGTTTCTAGCTCACATTTGGCCCAGAGTCCAGAAAGCAAACTGCTTATTTTGTTTCTTTGTAACCTGTAATTTCAGAAAAATTTACAGTAATGAAGGTTCTAGTGTATTAGAACTGTTCTTATGTAAAGCACTATGATGCCCATTCAGGTTCAGGCCCGCTATATAGCATTGCAAGTGAATGCATTCTGGATAAAAAGTAATGGGGTCATGCAAGCATCATTTCATCTCTAAACATGGCTTATCCTGTCCCATTCAATAGGCCTGCCCATTCACCTGGGGTTCCATCGTTATTGCATTTCTCTATATTTTTGGTTTTCAATTGTAAGTCAATGTGCACAAAAAACTCATTATGAAAAAATACCATCAAAATAGTATGGCATGATGGATTACCCCGAATCTGAAGTGCAACGGACAACACATATACCCAAGCTTAGACTCTTTCGTGCATTTCGAAAATGAATAGCTTTTTTTCATAGCCATGTTCATTAGGTCTGACCTAGAGACCGCTTTAGCTGTTTTTACAGCCTTTTATTTCTAAAACATTCATATTGAAAATACATATATACAGGAACGTTTGGTTTTCAGCAGTTAGCTACCTTGCACTGTGAGTAATGGCATTTTTCTGATCATATGTGCATAGAAGTCTGAAAAAGAGTGCCCTTTACTACAGCGACTGCTGTGCCTGGACTGTTAGGTCATGCTTGTATTTATATATATTTTTTTAATATATTTGCGATTTTCTTTTTGAATATTGCATATGTACTCAGAAAATCAATAAAAACATTGAATGCTTACATACTTGCCAGGGCCAGACCTCTTGGCTTTACCAATGCTTCTTCATTAATTTTTTTCCCCTGTGTATTGAATGTAGTTGTTGCACAATGAAAAATCATTGTAAGTTGCAGATTAGTTTATGCCTCTGGGTATTGCAGGTTATTTGGACAACTGACAAAAGCTGTATATATCTGTGTCCGGACGACTCAAACAGGTGTAACAGTATATTGCTTTTATCCACCAACCTTCAGTGCAAAACCTCATAAATGAAAATCTTCTCATTTATGTCTATAATTTCCTACTTGTTTTCACTACTGTTTTATTGCAACTATTTGTTTCTTTGTGAAAACCTCACGCAATCTGCGCAAATAACGTTTTACGAAATTCAGATTTGTGTCTAGTTTTCAGAAATTCATAGCTTTCTGGGTTCATCCATGGGTTTCATACTACTTTCCCTCACAAACTGCAAGTAGGTGGAAACCACAAAATTCAAAATATTGACCACCATTTAAACTATTGCAAAAACTGTGGTGAAGAAATTGAAATGTTTTCAACTCAGCCTGTTTCTGAATGTTGGAAAGAGAGCAATCTTTTGCAATAAACCTTTTGTTTGTGCCATTGTTGGAACAATACACTTTCTTGCACCACACTTGGCTATTTTCCCGGGCCTCATCCCTGGCAACGTCAAAGTCAGGGCATCTTTTCCTACATGTTGGTTGCCACAACATATGGGAAAAGAGGACCCAAATCTATTTTGTGGTAAAACTTTATTAAGGCTTAAACACACACTGCTCCAATTAAAAAACAAAAGGCATCCGCACGGGGGTAAACTCTCAGCTCTTAAGACAGTGCATAAACTGTGCAATCCATTTACAACATCCGACCATGCAATTTATATTTGGAGAATGATTAATTAGTGAACAGTGAAGTATTCGCAGGAAAAGAATATTAACAAAAGTATATTCTTTTAATTACTGTCTTGCTCAAGATCCTTTTTCAAACAATCATGAAAAGTGCATGCCACTGTTTGAATCTTTTTCGGTCTGGCATTAGCCAAGACTATTTGATTTTATTAAAAAAATCATACAGCTACTTATACGGTTTCAGCCAGCCCTCTAAATTCATCGATCTTCTCAACTGTAATTCACAATTTGCTTCTGCCCACCAAACCATACAACATTAGGCAATGAGTCAGCCACCTCTGCTATTGGTTTCCTTCTCTGTGAGTGACTGTATTCCACTGAAGCACAAAGTTGTCAGTAACAGAGAAAAAGGTTCCTTTGATTGGCAGGGACTTGTGGTCCTTGTGTACTTTAATTTTTTTTAGTAAGTTTCTTTTTTTTTAATGTTAACTTATTTTAAACTTTGCGAGGTCCAGACAGCTCTCCAGATACTGCTGCTCGCCACTGCTAACCGTTCACTGCTTTCCCACGTGCACTGCTTGTCTCGCCATGTATGTAAATTGACTTTTAACCCATTCCATGTTAGCATGCCCGCGTTTGCTCATGCATGCACATAAGTATATGTGACTAGCTTTGGATGTTTTTTAAAACTTTATTCCAAAATACATTCAAAGATGTCTGCATGTGTGCAGCAATCTTTGAATGTTGTTCTAAAACTTAATTAAGAAAACATTCAAATATGGTTGCCTTTGCGTGTGCATGCCCAGTGACCCATTTAAAAAATATATTTTTGTAGTAAAGATTTACAAAAACATTTTAAAAAACATTGGCAAAGCCAGTAGGTTGACAGGAAACACCAGATATTTTGGATTTCCCCACACTTGTGTTTTAATTACATTTTATGCTTCAAGGTTTACCTCAAGAGAGTCTTTCAATCTATAGATAAGTGCCTATTTTGTGCATTGTTGAATTCTGAGTTTCACACAGGTCTGTATTACAACTGTGAAATTGAGGATTGGTAATGTTCCATAAAGCAGCTCATTGATAAAGTTTGAATATCTTTTAGGGAAATACTATCGAATCCGAACATTTGTCTGAACTCACGGAGGAGGAGTATGAAGCCCAGTTCATCAAGCGACAGGATCTGAAAGGATTTATGTGGTTGGATGCCAGATATCTGAACCCTTTCTTCACACGGCGGCTCACCCAAGAGGTTGGTTCTTCATTTTGCAGAGAAGTATAGAATGTATATCTAAGATTACTTTCCATTCTGTCTAATGCTCCTTATGGTATTCAGATCTCCCAACCATTTAGGTAGATTCCTTTGGTACACAATACTTGAAGAACATGTGCTTCAATATCGAAAGTACTTAAGTGCTCAAAATCCAGCTCAGTTGGTTTTTATATTTGCACACCCATGCACCGCTGTTTTTATTCACATATTTGGCCACAGGCCTATACAAGAATTGTTAGTTGTAAACTTCTGTCCTACCAAAGGTGTCAAGAAATGTGGGCAATCAACTTTTGCCTATGATGTGACAAAAGCAGACTTCAGTAAAGAAGAAAAATAAGTTGAATGCTTCACTAATAACCACCCTTCCTTTCTTACCAGCCACAAGACTGCATTTACTACCTCCTTTGCCGTAAATAGAAGCATATAAGCATGCACACCGCTCTCATTTTTTGGGGATGCCAGCTTTCTAAACATGTCTTCTTTTTGGTTCAGTTATCCATATCGTAACCCTGTTCCTGAACTCAAGTGCCATTGAACTTAACGAAGTGTTTTGCAATCCATGTACCAAAAGCTGTAGGCATATATTTGATAGGAAATTCTCTTATCCTATAGTTTTAGCAATAACCCATGATGTATTCCATGTTTTGACCGACGACTGCTAATCATCAAATTCAGCAACTAACACTCACCCGCTCCTTGAGACTCTCATATGCCAGACTTTACACATTGTTCATATTGTGAAACAGCCATTAAGATGACAGATACTGATACTGCTAGACCTGTCCGCGGCCTTTGATACTGTGCCCCATGACCGGCTCTTGCAGAGCCTACTGGAATGCGGCTTTGGGGGCGCGGTACTCAAGTTGTTCGCCTCTTTTTTGAGTGATCGTCAGCAGGCAATTTGGTCCCCCCCTTTTCGGCCCCCATTCCTCCCATGAAGGTGGGGGTTCCGCAGGGGTTTATCTTGAGCCCATCACTCTTCAATATTTATATGCCCCCTCTTGCACTTTCAGCTGAGTCGCACGGCGCTAAGATAGTATCATATGCAGGTGATACTCAACTGCTGCTAACGTGTGACAAAGGCACCGATTTTAGAGGCAACGCAATTAACATCTGTCTGACGGAGGTCTTCTCCTGGTTACGGCATAACCAATTAAAGTGTAACCCAGAAATGTCGGAGATTATCTTCTTTGGTCGTCCGCCATGCGAATCATGGCACCAATGGTGGCCTCGGGATATGTCCCCTCCCACAGCTCCTGTTAGCACTGTGAAGAACCTAGGGGTTAAGCTAGATGCCACCCTATCAATGAAGGCTCAAATTCAAACTGTCGCTGGCACCTGTTTTGGCATGCTAAAAATTTTAAAAAACTTTCTTCCCCTGCTACCGGTCGAGTATCGGAAGACTGTAGTCCAAGCCCTAATTATATCCAGGCTGGATTACGTTAACATCTTGTACCTGGGCCTACCTGAGTACTTACTGAATCGTCTGCAGGTGGTTCAGAATGCGGCGGCCAGAGCTATTCTCATGGTGGGACCCAGAGCACGTATGACTATCCACCTGAAGGTCTTACACTGGCTACCGGTCCAGAAGAGGATCCAATTTAAAGCTCTGGTTCTGGCTTTTCGGGCCTTTCATGGCACCGGCGCCGTATATCTCAGGAGAAGGGTCCAGCACTATGTGCCGCAACGAGCCTTGAGGTCCTCAGTGCAGTCTCTGATGTCCATTCCTAAGTTTGCCCGCTCTCGTGTGGGCGGTCGCTCCTTTCAAGTGCTGGCTGCCCACTCATGGAACTGTCTGCCTCTTCACCTCAGGCAGGTCCAGGGCCTGCTTACTTTTAGGAGACAGCTAAAAACCTGGCTTTTCCAGCAATAATTCTCTCTGTTCGGTTTGGCCTTTGGGCTCTGGTTTCCTGTCTTTCGGTGGTCCTTCAGCGCCGGGACACTCTGTGGAGTAGCCGCGCTTTATAAGTACCTATTTTCATTTCATTTCATTATCATACCAAGCTACAAATCATATGAGCTCATAGTCAACGTAAATGGATCAATCAACAATTCCAAACTCCTCAAAATATGACTATTTGCTGAGCACTGTTATTTTTTCCCTCTCTCCTTCCAATATTGAAGCGTGGATTAAGTCCAGAGGACATCCTAGTGGCATACACACCCTTTACAAGTTCAAATACTGCTTCTGCTACTGAAAATTAAATGATAAAGTCAGTTGCGCCTTGATTGATTAGAGCGGATATTACTAATCCCACACATTGCTAAGAGAATTTAATGGATTTGCCACGACTAATTATTTCTGTTTAACTGGTGTCATCGATCTGTGTTGCTAACAATGTTCCTTCTTTAATTTTTGTAACTTTCTGCTTTAGGATCTACATCATGGAAGGATCCAAATGAAAAGCCTAACCAATAAGTGGTATGAGGAGGTTCGGCAAGGACCATCAGGATCTGAAGACGACGAGACAGAGCTGTTGTAGCCATGGGCCAAAGTTGTTTTGTGATCGCATGAAGCACTTTTTTTCTTAAATGTTTCAGGAATTTTCTTGTGAAAACAGTTTTTTAAAAACTTGACCCTGGTACCGAAGGCACAAATATCAGAGACAGCTAGTAGCCTTCTGGTGGAGGATACCACACACATGTAAATAGAGACTCAGCCAAAATTCATTTTAAAGCATTATTTATTTTTTATTTTCACAGCCTCTCAAATGAAGCTCCCTCCAGTCTGCTCACAAAACATATCCCTCTTTTTGATAAAATTGCAGATTTAATTTTTAAATGGTCTGCATCACTGCCTGTATGTGTTACACTATGACTGTCGCACCTTTGCACAGTGCAGGTTGAAGAGGCTTTTGTTGGTATAAAATTCAATCTGTTTGTTAAGCGTTTTATTACACCAGCAGCTCAAAGCATTTTCATTATGTTAATTATCTTCATACTTGAAATGAGAGGACACTTTGAATGTGAAATTATTTAACCACCCAATGCTGACGAGCTAAGTGGTCTGGGTGTTAATGCGGGCATATTGGAGAATTGTTGCCTTTTATGAAGTTAAATTATTTTGTTTCGGTGGAAATGAGATATGCAACATATTTTTCAAAGATATTTGTTTACATTGTTTTGCTTGTACTTCTTCCCTGTTGCTACCTAAATGAGAGTGAATAATCAAGCTTTTTAGATCAGTTTATACCAGGAGATAAATTATTCTGATTGTTATTTATATTTCAACTTTGCATATTTACTCTAGACCACCAGATGAGCCATTTCTCTTTTTTTTTATCAGGCATGTTGGCGTTGTTTTTGAGTTTCAGGTTCCTGCAAGCTTCATAACTCTAATAGAACTCAAAACAGTCAACTCTTGGAATACTTATTATTTTTAACTGAGTATTCCGTTTTGGTGTACTGCACAGAGGCCATGTGTACCATTCTGAATACCGATACCAACCTTTTTATTCCTTACTAAGAAGAACTTCATGACTGAGTCTGAAATCTTACTAGGTGATTTCAGAATACATGGCATTCTACAATCCCTGTGTAAAAACTGGTCACTACATTCTTTATGATAAGCAACTTGTAACGCCCCCAGTCACCTGTTATAAAGAAATGACTAGCCGGTGAACTACAATAACTTATCACAGTTAAGTTTGGAAGTCAAAGTGCCTGCTGACAGAGCCAGAATGAGGTCACGGAGGATAATTAAAGCAGCTGTTTAAAAAAGAAGCCTGGCTTTTCTTTCTTTTACTCTGTTTTTCTACCTGCACAGTGACAAGCAAAAAGAAGCTATTCATGGCAACATGTTTTTTTGCACTCCTTAAGTAATTATAGAAAAGTTCAAATTTTCCTTTGTTTCTACATATTCCGAGCTCCTACACCTTTTTTTAGAAACACTGACTTTTATTAAACTTATTCTAATATCTTTTTGCATCAGATATCTAACACTTTTTTTCGTGTCTTTAATTTTGAATGAGAAATTCTATTTTTATTTATCTTTGTAAGTATACTCTCTCATTCATATGCCAGAGCTATGCACCAAGATTTTTAGTGGTTTGTTGGAAAGATTATTACCAAGAATAAAGTACCCCCTGTACATTATAAGGATTTTGCAAGTCACCGAGTAGCTCCATAACCATTTGAAGAAACTCTGCCTTCGGTCATGGAACTCCTCGGTGACTTGCAATATCCGTATCACATATGGCGAGGGGTATTTTACCCCATATATAGTGACACAATCACAGACTGTCACATGCCTGTGCAATATCTACATTGCTTCCAAAAATAAACTAACTAAAGATTTGTGTAAAGTTAAAGTGGATCAATTGTTGATAAGCTAAAGGGACAAGTATACAACATGCTTCCACAGCTTTGTTGGTGGCTCCCTCGCACAAAAGATGCTCATGCAAGTCAAAACATGTGAAAAATAATAGTGCAAACATTAAAATTTAAAAAAAAGACGTGAAGTACAAAACATTTCCCCATATGTAGAAGGCATTCAGAAAATATTGTATTTTCTCATTACGTGGAAAAAATGAGAAACACTGACTTATAACAGAAATTGTGGGACCCACGTAAGAAAATGCTTAAAGACCAGGACCAAAAAGACTTGGTAATCCTTTAAGGCAATAAAGTTAACCAAAAATTAAAGATGTTTCTTGAGTGATCAGTTTAACATGTGTACTCTTCATCTGTGTGCAAAGAAAGCTATGTGCATATATCTGTTTATATTTTAATGGCCACTCCTTCCAGCCGATTCCGTACATTACCTATCCCTGAAGCAGAAGACTAGATGCTGAAATTCTGAAGCACTACCTCCTCACAGGAGCCAGATTGTTATGATCTCTCTCACTGCTAATCTTCCAGGCTCCACAGCTGGAGATATCACAGATTTGATGTAATGCGCCACAAGGATCAGTGATGCCAGTTTCACTTTTTTCCCCACTCCTTTTACCAGAGCTTTCGAGTTTTTCACCTTTTTCGCTTTGTTGGCAAATCTTGGTAGTTACAGAAATTATGCTGCCCTTACAGCTATATTTTCCACGTTGTTAATGCTCAATGGTCCCAATTTTATTAGAGACATAGAGGAAAACATTAAATCTTTCTTGCTTTAATTGAATCAGCATCTAGAGAAACAATGTAATAGAAAAAGGACTGATATCAAAACATCTCATGAATAATGGAAAACATAATTACCCATAAGCATTTGGGTTAAGACTACAATAGAAGGAAATGCTGGGGGACAATTAGCACTAAATAATGTTCGTGAAACAGAGTCCATTTACTTTCTTCGTGCCATAGAAGTCATGTAAAATTTAAAAGAAACTGAGAAATTAAAACATGTGAACAGAGGAAGAAAAAAAACAAAGCCACATAACATACCCCTTCTTCTTTAAGACAACTCATGTAGATTAAGGAACTGAGGTTGTGTTGCTAGGAGAAAAGAACAAGGTTGAGATACAATATGGAGGGCGACCAATATATGCTAATGACCTATGACACTTAAACTCAAGTGGTGTTATAATACTTGCGCCTGTGTTAATATAGACCTTCCAGAATTAATAACTTGGAAAATCCAGGGTATATTATGTGGCTAGGAGGATCGTTTTATGCTATGTTAAAGCGTATTTAAGAACGCAACTGAAGAATGAACAACTGGTTTGTGTTAAAACATTTTGGAAGTTGAAGCCAAAGACCAATCGGCCGCTTTCAGATCATCTTCTAAGCGGGATCCCAGGTCTAAAGCTTTAGAGCTCAAAGCCCCTCTAGAGGATTGAGCTACAAATACAGAAATATAAGTTGCTCTTGTTGTATGGTCCATTTGGCCCATCTGAAATGACGGGGAAAAAATACTGGAAGATGGGTTTTCTGAAAGAGATAAAAAGTTGAGTGACAGACATTTTTAGAACTTATGTTCGATTTTCTTAATATTGAAGGAAACAAACCACACAGAACTTTGGATGATCAGGAATGGCAGGGTATTCCACAGAAGAAGTAATAGTTTTACTTCTTTTGGAGATTAGAAAAATAACTCCGAAATGAGTACACTACCTAGTTGAAATGTCCAAAGCTCTGACATCTACTACCCTTTTGAAAGATAATAAGCTCTATACTATGGTTTAGCTGATAAAAACTTTAGAGAAAGCAATATATTGTTTGGTTAAATATTAAACACATTTATAACTAAATATTCTATAATGGGGGTCATCACCCCATTTTAAACTCCAGCATGACAAGCCGACTTGCAATCCTTTTTTTGTTACCTGGGGCTTAGGAACATTCAACAAGCCTGATAGATTCCACTGAGAGACCTGGGACTGATCGTTCTGGCATGAGACTTTCAAAGCCACCAACTTGATGTTGCTTTAAAGCACTAGTGGTGAAACAAACTGACGGTATTGACTGTGAGCTTCTATGAACATTGAAGAAAGTCCAGAAATCAAATCTAAGAGGGCCAATTATGGGGTAATATGACTAGTTATCTCATCTCCCTTTTGATTTTGGATAGACCACAAGAGATCAATTTAAACCGGGGAAACTTCGAATAAGAGCGGAAGCCCGATTTCAACAATTAATAAATACATCTGTTCCCACTGTAGAACCATTTAAATTAAGTATTCACTCTGGATGCGAACAAATCAACTGAGAAAGGACTGCAAAGGTTTTGAAGGCTTTGGAAAATGGGAAGATGGATCCGCCAATCGTTGGAATCTCCACGATGATTTGAATACCAATCTCCCACCGAATTCATAGTTCCTTGAATGTATTGTGCAGTGACTGAAACATGATGAAGACAATACTTCTAGAGGTGTTCGGCTTACTCTGCTAGAATTTTCGATTGGGCCCCTACTACGAGATTGAAATATTTTATAGCAGTTAGATCATGTTTCCAAAGGAAGAGAGAGCAATGAACCCACTCTTTTGTGAATGTTTGAATTGCAAAGGAGCCGGCAAGCAGCTCTAAAGAATAAATATGCATTGTAGACTCCTTCTGAAACCATGCACCTCCAGTCGAGAATTGACTGCAGCATGCCACTCACCGTCCCAAACTTTTAATCTGTTTCTAATAGCAGATCTTGAACAGAACTGAAAATTGCTCTGCCGTTCCAGGTTTGAAGGTGTTCCAGCCACCAAGAACCTTCCTTCTTTGTTTCTAAATCCAACTGAATCATGTCTGAATAAGATTTTTCTTCAATGACAGATCTTCAGATGATGTAGTTCTTGGTAATGGTGTGGGGCTAGAAAAACAAGACACTAGTAATCCCTCAGTTCTGGTCAAATGTGTCAAAGAAAAATGGGAAAGGGTTGTGAAGTGAGATAATTCCTGTGAATCAGTAACAGTTTTGATATTGGGAGTTGAAGATTGGAAGAAATTGAATTGATTTGAAAGACCAAGAATTCTAAGGATTGAACTGCATAAGTAGACTATTGGAAAACTGGAGATATCTAAGCAGAACTGACTTCTCGTGGTGCCTGATCAAGATGTTGTCTAAATAAATAACATGGCGTACGCCCAGATCTGAGATGAGAAACCACCTGTGTGAGTAGCTTGTGGAACACCAACTTGCTGAAGACAAACCAAATTAAAGAGAGGTAAAACGAAAAGCTTGGTCCTCCCCAATTAATTGGAGAAATGTCCTACGTTGATATTGGAACTGACAAATAAGCTTCTTTCAGGTCCAGATGAATGAACTTGTTGCGATATTGAACTGTTCTGAGATGGATGATAGTTTCCATCTTGAGATAAGGGTAAATAACAAATTGTTGAAATTGCTTAGATTTATGACTGGGCATAGTTTTTCGCACTTCAAATGAAAAAATGTTCAAGACCAGAATGATCCAGAACAGTGGGTTCTATAGTACTGTGTTGCAGAAGATCACCCATTTTTTTTTTATGAATCAGAGAGTGATCTGTTTGTAAAGGAAGAAACGAGTTTGGAAAAAGAGACTGGCTCCGAGTGCTGAATAACTCAATGTAGTACCCCCTTACTGTCTGTAAAACTCTGAGATTTGTTGAAATACAAAGCCAGTTTTCTTGAAATGATGTGTGCCTCCCATTCTGCTGGATACTAACTGGAGCTACAGTTAGCTCTTATTTGTCCTCTGTAGGACCCTTAAATAAATCCTCCACCTCTTTGCGGGAAGAAGGTAAACCTGGTAGACTGATACCTAAACTGTCTCTTGTAGCTACAATTGAACAGGACCCTGTTTTTGAATGTGAAATGACCGACAGAAACAGACTCCTCTTCTACCAGTTCAGGCAAAAGCATGTTGTTTGAACATTTTCCTGAAAGAAATTTGAGCCTCATCAATTGACATAAAGGAATTTACGTATGGGGATATTTCATTGACAAAAACTTCACCAAATAACAGACCTTGTGCTGCAGGGCCTGCATCTGATGACGCCAGCTCCATGAGGGTATGGTCTGTTTTGATGAGTAAGCCCTTATATTGCTCATGACTGACTGCAGCATTGGCATCACTGATGAAACAGATAACTTGTTTAACCAACTGGAAGGTTCTCCCGGATTAGTAGAAATTGACTCCTGTTAAGCTTGTTGGGCAATGCTAAAGATTTCTGAAACTGGCCCATTGACATCCACAAATTTATTCTAACAATAGGACCACACTTGATCTATGCTGTTTTGGGGTATTTTCTATATTTTGATGAATGTTCAGAGTTGACAGTAACTGATATCGATGGTCTGGGGCATTCTCACTTCAACTTGTTCATGACTGGTTACTCTAAAGGAGACCTATTCCTTGCACTTATGTATGCACTAACATGTGGCAAAATGCTCCAGTCTGAGGACAAAGGATGAGATCATAAAGCATAGTCAAACAAAGGTTCTCCAGCCCCACCTAGGATTTCTGAATGAGTCTGTGATATTTTCCGTCGTAATTTCAAAACGTTTAGTTAATTTTTCATGTAGCCGAAACCAATATAATTCCGCACCCTCACCAGTATTGGAGTGAGTATTAAGAGACTACTATATTGTATCTGAATCATCATCAATTTATCTTGTAATGCCATCAAAATGGTTAGTTCTTTTTTAATTAGTTCTTCCTCTTTTAATGAGGGTCTATTTTTTGGCTGACAGCCAGACTCAGCTAGGATGGAACATCCTCTTTCATTGACCCAACACTATTGGACGTCAAGTTGGCAGAGATACCTACCAAAGTCAGAAAAGTATATTTGGACTTGCATTTCCTCTTTGAATATGGGCCCTTTATTGGTTTTGTAGGAACTGACACTTAATATTCATCTGGATAATTTTCTCAAAATTGGTTGGTTCTGTTCTAGATTGGCCTCTTTTACATTCTGGATAATGTCTTGTACTATAGCTGACATAGAAGCAACCATCACTGTTTTAACAGAGACTGCATCAAAATTATCAATAGAAGGGCGCAGACATGTCGAAGAAAAAACAAAATGTTTGTCACCCTCCCCTTCAGACCTTGAAGGAAGGTTGCAATGTGCCCCTTACAGAAACTCCGACACACTGAAGATGGCAGTGTGAGACAGAGCAGAGAGAGAAAACAAGCGTTACTCAGGTACTGAGAAACATGGGTGCATCCTGTTCTAGATCAAGGTAATAACCAAAGAAAGAAATGTAAGACAAAATAAATTGAAGCTTAAATTCAAATGTAAATGAGCAATACTTAACTCCGATGACGCCAACAGTTGTCTGTGACAGACCTCATATTAAGTATTGGTATTGGCGAAGAAGACTAGTGCGACTAATGCGTAGGAGCTAACTTTTGATGCACTGCAGGGTCACCGGGGGCATGAGCCTAAGTTTCTTTTCGTGCTGCCAAATTGAAATAGAGGTCTCTTTCAAAAGGTAGGTTACAAGAGAGCAAAGAAAGGAAGCATCTTCAGCCCTTTCCTCCTCTAAAAGGAACACACAGAAAAGAGAAGACAGACCTTAAAGGAGTACTTCTGATTGCTCTTGAACAGAGAGAAGCTTTATCCGAAGTATGAGGTGATTACCCTCTGCTCCCCACCTCCCCCTTTGTGCTTATGAAGAGGTTGAAGCCGTCAACAGGCAAGACAATCTTTGATTGCCACAATCCAGAGACTTCGACATGGCAAGGTGTTTCCAAGGTGGCACCTCTGGCTTGTCTGAAGTCACAGCAAACGAAAGTCATGAAGCCAAAGTCTTTGACAAAAAGACAGATGGAATACAGTCTGTTGATTAGCTACGAGAGCAAGAGATCCCGCAGATTGGAAATAACATCTAGATGATCTTTTAAGAGATTGGAAGATGCTGTAAAGTTTGAGCAGTCGTGTACTGAGAATGGTGATAGTGCCTTCCTTGAGGTGGAGCATGTACTTGCAGAATGTATGTGGTTTGGATACTGCGAAGGAGCCATAGGGACATCTGTTTGTGAAGTCAGTCTTTTTTTATGCCGTTTTTAAAAGTTGTAGAGACTTTGAACATTGGAAACAACAGAAGAACAGTCTATGAACTGATATTCTCTCACAGAAGCAGTCAATACAGTAAATGTTTATCCTTAATAAAGGTTTAGCTGGCTGTTTGTTAAAGCCTCAATCTATTCCAGCCATATCTAACATGCAGCTTAAAATCATAGACCTACCTTGACTGGACCTTGGGTTCTATCATCTCCAGAGAGTTAAGTGGAACAAGCTGCTTTAACTAAATTCCAACACAGCACTTTACTAATGGTTCTTGAAGGCTAGTAGTCTAGAAAGCGTGATTCCTTCCTTAGCAGGGTATTTGGCACTGGTAGTTTAGCTTTGAGGTCATGTTTATGGCCACTTTTGCCCCACGTCTCATTCTTTGAAAGAAGGCATAAAACAAATGTGCATGTATCTTGTTTTGAATGTTGTGATAATTCTGTAGTATGCAATGTTCATTATGAAATGATGTGAAGAAATTGGCTAAAATGTGTTGTACTCCTATAACACCTGGCTGTTAGACAATTTTTTGGCCTTTCCCCAAAAAGCATGATCTTGGCTTTGCCAGCGTTAGCCGACAGATGGTCCTTTTCATTGTACTTATTGAGCTGTTGCTGAGCTGAGTCTGGTCAATTATGATTGGGTCATCCACATTTGACATGATCTGCATTTAGTTTATGTCTAGTTTTGACGGAATAGTCGGTGTGTTTGATAGTGCTGCTCCAATGTCTGCTGTGTAGAGGCTGAAAAGTGGGGGTGCCATTTACAGCCATGCTTCAGCCCTTTTTAGTAGCTATCATATTAGAAATGTGCTGTCCCCGGACAAGCTTGAATTGTAACCATCTTCCTTCATACAGTTATTGTATTGATTTTAACTGACTGGGTGCGAAGCCCCAAACTGGCACTTTGCCCCTAGCAGTCCTAGATTCATTCCATCAAAGACAGAACTGTAGTCAACAGAACAGGCATAAAGGCATGCCCCACGGTGTGGGCCATATGGTTATTTAGCAGTGATATTGCCATGATAGTGTTCATGGTGCTAAATAGGGCTCCAAACCCGCTTTGATAGAATGGTATTTGTGCTGTGTTCCTCATCCACAACTAAAGTTAACTCAGTAATATTTTCGCGTATACCTTGTCATCAACATTCAAAAGAACATTTAATCTATAATTGATCGTAAAAGACTGGTCACCCTTGTAGAGTGAATGCAATATTGATCCCTTCCATGAGTCTGGGTTCAAGGTGAATTGAAAAGTTTCGTAATAGACCCACATCAAAATCCTTGCCCACCATGTAATATTATATTTGAATGAACCTGTTCTTTATAAACGTTTCCAGATTTGAGTTATGTCCTTGTCAGGCTTAAGTATAGCACTGTTTGCTGGCCTTGCAGGAAGAAATGCACACTCTTCCGGTCTCATGTTGTTCGTGAACAACTGGTTTATATATGCAATCTTTTTGTTTTTTCTAACATTATTTGAATGACCAATGTGATAACTCAACCTAGATTACTAATGAATGTCCAAACACACCTTAGGTCGCGTTTTTTGCTTATTAAGTATACCTTCTTCCATTGTTCCTCTTTGTGATGATTCTATGCTTTCTACACTAGTTTGCGATAAGCCTTTTTTTTGTTTTTTTTATTTTTAAACTTCTATCTGGGGCCAGGTCTCACATGTAAGGGGGGCTTTTGCTAATCATCTGACTTGGGTTCTCATTGCTTTACATTTGCATCTAAGGCCCCATCAATACAGAGGTGATTTTTATTATGAGTCCTGGCCTTATTGAAATGAGGAACTCTGCTATGAGATGAAGTTGGCTGTATAGATGCAACAGTGTTTTACCACTTCACTTCTGGGCAAATTGCAACCCCATCCATCATTTTGCAGGACATGGCAAGGTCTAGTTGCCAACCCCACCATTTAAAATAACCTTCTTCGACCTCCATTTTATGCTTTTTTTTTGGGTCAACCATTACAAATATCCTACAGCTCTTAAGTCGCCTAGTATGTTAGAAATATGGTTGAAAAGGATTACCTGTGGGAAGTGATCACTTTACAGCTTTTTCTCAATGACAAAATCACCAATTCGCTTATATAAAGGCAACAGAATAAAAATATAATCCAAAACCGCCTGCCTATTAATAGAGATGTGCATCTTTTGGCAGAGGGTATCTGAATTGGTGCGTCCATTTAAAGACCTTATGTTATACCCTTTCAAGAGCTCCAATAATCTTTCACCTTCACTGTCAAGGCTTTGAAATGCTGGTAAGCTGTGTGGGATGTTTCATTGCAGATCAATTTTGTTCTAAGTGTCTATCCTCCATTTGAGAGGCCATCGAATTCAAGTTTAAATCTCCGGTGATGATCATGTCCAAATGACAGTTGGTCAACAGAAGAGTCATTTATCAATAAGAACTAAACTGGACAATTTTGGTCAGTTCTCAATCCACGCACGTGATTTGGAGTATTTTGGGTTTGAAAGATGTATTCGTATGAATCAATAGCCCATTACAGGCTGGCCATAATTGCTGAAACGTTTGGTGGGAATTGCAAACTCCAGAAACCCCGTAAATAGCTGGGATTCTAGGATCCAAGTAATTATGGTGACAAAGCAACTCTGCAGTGTTCCATGAAAATATCTTATATTGTTTGCTCCCCACTTTAGCTTTTCTGCTCTCCTGGGCCCCCTCTATTATTCGGCAAAGCTTCTGCTACTCCGGTCCAATCTTTTATCCTGTCTTTGTATCCAAGAGTCATTACTTATTGCTTACCACCAACTAAATCTTTAGAAATGTACATTCCAGAAGCCAGGCAGCTCCTTTGCCTTAAGCACTTGTGTTCTCCGTTCAGAATTGTTGGATAGTTTTTGCTTCTACTCCAGTCTCGTGCTCTTTGATGAAGTAGCCATGTTGAGGGGTATTTCTCCCTCCATGTTTTGTCAATGACAATTCTTCAATCTTAAAAGATTTTGCGACCATTATTTATAACATATCTGCAATTTCTTCTGTGACCCACTCCCTGCAGTTTGCTGTGGGATGTTGCTCTTATCTACTGGTTTAAATTCTCGTGAAACAATATCCTTGCTTGAAAAGTGTGTTGGTTCTCCAACTGATTATATCAGACAAATAAAAGGCCCTCTGTTTATTATATTCCCCGCCTTTTTGAGCTGTACTCGTGTATGGAAAGTAATGTATTCCCCTGTTGCCCCTTTGCAATGCTATCCTCTTCAAAACTGCTTCGCAAAACAGAATACTCTTCTAAGGGCCATCCTTGTTGCTTGCAGTGAGTTGTAATTTGCACTGAATACTACTACACTCCACATTTCTAGGGACTGTTGTATCGCATACTATTGTCTTTGTCTGAAGAGATGGATCACTTTATTCAGCATGTACAGTGCACTGTCCTTGTGAACCCCGGTGTCCTTGTTGACTGCTAAATAAATTGGGATCAGAAGCAGATAGGTTTGAAACAAGGGATGCATTACCCTCCTCAATGCATGCTGCTTTTGGTATCACTTTTTGGGTTGGTGTTTGAACACCGAAAAGGAAATTGTAGAGTGTAGTGTGCTTACTCTATGTGGTTAGTGATAACCTTAGTACTGTTATCATTAAAAGGGGGACATTTAGCAGGCACCTTGTTAAAAATGTGTATCCCCCTGCTGAGGATAAAACCCGGTGATCTTTCTGACTTAGGAAGCTTCTTCAACCAGTGCTTATTTATCCTTTTTTTTGTGGTTTTATACAGCGCGAATTCCAACCGAAAGTATTTTAGCGCTTTACGTGAGCACCAGTTACATTACATAAGGGCACATTAATTTTTGGTAGGCACGGGGAGATTAAGTGATCTGCCCAGAATCACAGGCCACAACTTCCCCCCTACAGCAGTGCAATGGTAGCTCCATTGGTAGTCCCTCATTCTTCCCCTCCAGCTTGGTTATTCTTACTAATATTAGAAATTGACTGAGTCAGCGAGTGATTGCACAAATGTGGGCCTGACGCGACTTTCCCCTATCCTGGAATAGTGGCTGGTTACAGGGCTTTAAGTGGGATGAAAAACTGGGACGTCTTTCAACGGGGCGTGGCCAATGTAATTAAGGGCGTGGCTTAAAATGCGTAAGCGAATAATCTGTACTTAGCATAGTGTGCCCCCGATTGGTATTTTGCTGCTTCTGCCATTGCATCCAGATATATAATACAACAAGCAACATTACAACTACAGCAAGCCAACACTATTGGCTTTGTCAATGGTTGTTAGTTGCATAAGCTACAACTATGACTTTGTTGAATATAATATGACAATCCTTCAGTTGTGAAATGATGAGACTGTGAAAGAACTTTAACGAGTCTCTTAGAAGTTACCCCAAAGGCAGTGAAGGGTGGTACTGCTGCGAAGTTAAGATTTTTTTTCCACTGAGGGTGAGGGCAAAAATGGAGAGCACGATAGAGACCCGCCTCAGCACCTGCTTTTTTGAACTGCTGGTGCTCAGCACCAGCGAGACCCTGCCCACTTAAAGCCCTGGCTGGTTGTGTGTTCTGAAGTACCTGTAAATCTCTCTTGCTGCTCGCAGTCCTTAACAGTGTTTCCCATTTGTTGGCCACTGATTATTAATTTAGGATTCTTCATATCCCCCAACATTATTTTCAGTATTCTGCATAATGGGCATAATTTCGCTACCGTGAGGGAACAGGTACACATATTTATAGTTTGTATTAAAACACTGTCCTAAAATAGTTTAAACAATCTGCCAGTGTTTGAGTCCATCATTGCAACAGAAGAGCAAGAGATTGTAATAAATACAGATTCGCTTCCGGATGCCATGTAAGGGATTTTATTGCTGCAGTTAGTGAATTCATAATTGGCACGTGCGCTGTCTCGGTCTGATTGGAGATGTCTTGTTTGTATCGTCATACTTCGTCCTCCCCCCTGTGTGCTGCTGTTAACCGACTATTACTCTAATATCAAGGAGATTCAGATGTTTTGTCCATTGTTTTATCAATTGAAGCTTGCACTTGCAAATCAGTGATCGAGCTCGGGGGTTTGATGTTGCAGTTAATGCCGAGGTGCAGCTGCCACCTAGTGGTGCATTAATGCAACAGTTGTCAAATGTCATCAGAGGTGATGCCAGCCAAAGTAAGGGTGGTTGATTTTTTTTTTTTTAACAGGCATTTTGCCCTCAACACTTGGCACCACATTCATGACCTAGTATCCGACTTTGTGTGTTTCTGTTTTAATGTCAATTTAAAGGCATTTTGCTGTCGGCACCTGGCATGTGATTCATGGGATGGGAGTCAATCTTGTGTATTATTCCTCTGTTTGTACCAACTACTGGCTGTAAAGAGTGGAAGAATTCAGTCATTTTGGTCATGTCTATTACTGGAGGAGATTTAAACTTGAGCATCCATTGTCTCATTCTCTTTTGCAGCTGCCCTTTTTATCCAGCTGTGGTTTATTCTGATGCAGCTTCTCGTAGAGTCACTATTACTGGCACGCAAGGTCTCATATATTATTGCCACGAATAGCAGTAGGTCACGGATGAGCAGGTAGATAGATCAAGGCTGTAAGGAAAAGGTCTGTACACCTTTAAGATGGAGTATCCGAGCAGATGTCTGCTTATACTACAGCCTCGTCATTCACACACCTTAATCTCATGGCTGCTGCGTAAGTGATGTGAACAAGCTTTGCCGTCAACCTCTCCTCAGCCAATGCCAGTCGCAAGGATAATCTGCAAGGTTAACATCAGTACTTGTAGTTAATAAGAAAGATGTAGTAAGGAGCCTCCGTCTTCCGCCTCTGCTTTCTACTTGAGCAGCTTTGCTAATTATCACCAGTGAAGTATTAATAATGTGTTCCAATGACTTTATTGTTATTTAAAAAGAGTTAATACATTCATAATATAATGCAATACAACCACATAACCTTATGAGACAGATAATAATTTAAGTACGGATAAATACACAAGTGAAACTAGAGTTCATATGAGAGACTATTAAATTTTCAGGAAAGTAGAATATACAAATATATGAAAAGAGTACATTTTGAAATACATTACAAAGCACAGGTAAAAGGGTCATGAAATATCAATGTCTCATAATATTTGAAGACAAAGCGAAGTCGTATTGTTCGAACAAAAATAAGAATACATAGAGAAAAGAAAGAAAAGATAGAGAGATAGTAAAGCAAGAGGAAGGATAGAAGAATGAAGGAAGAAAAAAAAAAAAAGAAAGAACTGGGGACAATTACTTCAATAATGGAAATAAATTAAGTAATAGAATCAAAGGGATACTGGGCTACTAACCCTTTAGAAGACAAATTCATATACTCATCCAATGACCTCCAAACACCACTAGAAATGGAAGGAGTGTAATGCTTCTCTTCAACATATGTATGTGCCCCACGAAGATATGATACCCAAGCCCACCAAGTATGATAAGATAATAGATTAAAATATTTCCATTCTGCTAATATAACTTTAACAGCAATGGAAATAAGTAGATCCAATAACTGCATATCTGTAGTATCAAGGGGTAAAGGAGTTGTTGCAGCCCATGGTCCCAAAAGAATCATAGGTAGAGATAACTCCAATGAAATATTAAAGATTAGTGATAAATGCTTCCGTACCAACTCCCCAAAGGGTTGCAGTAAGGTACATTCGAAAAACATATGCTGGTAAGTGCCTGGAGCCAAATTGCAATTCCAACAAAGATCATTATTGCTAAGCTTCAATTTATGTAAGCGAGCAGGGGTCCAATGCAAGAGATTCAATGCAAAAAAATTGGATTGGATAAGGGATGGAGCAATTTTATTACGTAAAGAAAGCTTCCCAATCAACTGCCAAGTTTCTTGTGAAATATGCTCAAAAGTGTCCTTATGGAAATGATGAGACCATTTATCTTGTGTAATTGTAGACTGTAAAGGAAGTAAAGCAGATAAAAATGTATATATTCTCGAAGCAGTATGACCTGAGCGATACCACATAGAAAGGTGTGAAACAGTAACCGACTGTAGAAAGAGATATTTTGGAAAGAGCAACCTTCAATTTAAAAAAAGCATAGAAATCCATATTATTAAGGTTATAATCTCTAGCTAAAGAAGAAAAGGGAAGAGGGTCATAATTAGAGTCATAAAGATCTTTAACCAATGAAAGACCTTTAATAGCCCAGGAAGAGACTGTCGTAGAGTAAATTTCAGCAACAATTTTAGGATTATACCATAGTGAGGACCATCTCGATTTATTGATGGGTTTGGATACTTTTTTATCAATATATTTTAGTGCAGTAACCGTGTCCGAGATAATACGCTGAGAATGAGCCAGAACAAATTTAGACGCAGTGAGAAAGGAAGGAGTAGAGAGAGGAGCGCATAAATCACGTTCAATATAAATCCACGGAGGAGTATGCTGGGAATCCGGCAAGAACCAGAGAGCGCCCTGAGAAGCTAAAAAGGAAATCTGATATAAGTTCCAGTCTGGAAGATTGCATCCACCTAGAACAGAGGGCTTCCTAAGATGTTTATATGCAATTCTAGCACGTTTATCACTCCACACAAATTTTGAGGTGAGAAGGTCAATCTCATGAAAAAAAGACGAAGAGAGCTTTGTAGGTAGCATGGAAGATAAAAAATTAATAATCGGGGTTATCATCATCTTAAGAGTTTGAAGTCTTCCCCACCAGGAGATATATTTCGAAGACCAGGAGGCCAAAAGGTCTTTAACTTTAGTTATGATATGAGACTCATTGTAAGCAATAGTATCAACAAGGTCTTTACAAAACCATACGCCTAAGTATTTAAGCCGAGTCGATTGCCACTTAAATCCCGAATCGCCCATATGAGAAGGAAAGCACAACGAATTAAGAGGGAACATTTCTGTCTTCTCTTTATTTAAAGTATATCCTGAAACACGTGAGAACTCTTTAATCGTAGTGGAGATAGCCGGAAGTGCAGCAACAATATCTTCTGAAAAAATAAGGACGTCATCCGCATATGCAGCAGTTTTAAGCGTATGTGAACCAAACCTAAAACCTTTAATAGCCTGATTTAAATTAAGTAAACGGAGAAGTGGGTCTATAGACAATAAAAAGAGAAGAGGAGACAACGGGCACCCTTGTCTAGTACCCTGACATAGATTAAAAAAAGAAGACGTAGCCCCATTGACTCTGATATTAGCTTTAGGTTGCGCATAGAGAGACATCACCATATTGATAAAGGAATCCCCTAAATTATGTGATTGAAGCACTGCTTGTAAAAAAGGCCAAGAAACTTTGTCAAAAGCCTTCTCGGCGTCAAGGGCAATCGCCGCCGAAGGAGAAATAGAGAGTTTAGCTTTCTCCAGGATATGACAAAAGTTTCGGATATTATCTCTAGCAAGTCTCCCTTTTACAAAACCAGTCTGGGAAGCATGAATAAGACTAGGGATATGACCTTCTAAACGTTTAGCCAAAATTTTGGCAAACATTTTTGCTTCCATATTTAATAATGAAATTGGACGAAAATTCTTAGGATCAGAATGATCCTTGCCCTCCTTCGGAATTACGACAATAGTAGCCTCAGCAGCCGAACCCGAGACCTTACCATTAAGGACAAAATTATCAAAGACTTCCTTAAGATACTTTATTATTGAGGTTGCAAAAGTTTTATAAAAAGCAATGGGGAACCCATCAAGACCCGGAGCTTTCCCCGACCGAGTGGCCTTAATAGCTTGAATTATCTCTTCAGATTCAATCGGCTTCCCCAGATCAATCATATCAGAATGAGAAATAGTATTCGTAGGAATCGACTTCAAAAACTGCTGACACTCAGATATGTTGCATTGATCTTTGGGAGTGTATAATTTCTCATAAAAATCCCGAAAGACTTCAAGAATATCCTGAGTAAGAAACTTCTTAGCACCACTGCTATTATTAATATAAGAAATCTGGACCGCCTTGACATTAGTATTTTGGTATTTCAAAGTGGCAGCCAACAACTTGCCAGCTCTATTTCGTAACAACAGATGGCGAGATTTTTGAGCATGTACACCAATATAAGCCCTTTTAGTAACTATAGAATTAAAAGAGTATTTCAGATTTTTTATGTCTTGTAGGAGAGTTTTATCATTAGAACGTCTATAGAGCACTTCTTTACGCTTGATCTCATCTCCTAAAGTTTTCTGCGACTTTCCAATATCACTATTCCTCTTGGACATTTTTTTGATAACATGACCCCTAATGGTACATTTAAAAGCATCCCATAAAACTATTGGGGAGTTAACCGAAGACACTATCATTGAAGAAATTGACAATCTCCCTATTGAGCTCTTCGACTTCGTCCTCATCGTCCAAAATTTCCGTATTAAGACGCCAAGAACGAGGGCCTCTCTTGTCAGTAATATTATGAATCGTCAAAGAAACCGCTGCATGATCAGACACAACGATTGGATGAATCATGACATTACTGGTATGTTTTAAAAGAGCAGCATCAACTAGAAGACAGTCGATACGAGAAAGACTAGAATGTGGAGAGGAGAAAAATGTGAAATCACTACCCTTAGAATTATGCACCCTCCATGTGTCAACAAGCTGATGAGAAGAGCACATGTTAAGCAAATGCTTATGTGACCTAGGGGGACGAAACTTGAAAGCAGACTGTCTATCTAAAATAGTATCTAAAGGCAAATTGAAATCCCCACCAACGACAGTTCTAGCATTTTGAGGAATATCAGAGAGTTTTTTATTTATGGAGTCCCAGAAAAGAGGGTCATCAATATTCGGGGCATATATATTCATAACATATAAATCATCAGAACCATTGGACGAGCGAGAAAGTAACCATCTACCATTAGTGTCATGTTCAGCAGTAACAAAAGATAGGCCGGAATTTTCGGAAATCAAAGTCACGACCCCATTTTTTTTTACCAGAGGCTTCAGAACAAGTGACATCAAGAACCCACTCTTTTCGCAAAAGCAAAGCTTCTTTAAAAGCTATCTTAGTCTCCTGAAGTAGAATAACATCACCAGACAAACTTTTACAATAATCAAGAATCTTGGTCCTCTTAACAGGATGGTTCAACCCGCGAACATTGAGAGAGAGAACATTTAAACCATTCATAAAGATACAGAAAATAAGATAGATAAAGACAACAGATACAGAAACAAAATGCAGAAAATCAATAAATCCTCAAATATGAAGGAAGAAGAGCAAAAAAATTGTAAGCCAAACACTAAAGCAAGAGTCCCCAGAGAAGTAGGAGGAGGAAGAAGAGAAGGAAAGACTAGCAAGAAGAAAAGAACTCCAAAGAAGAAAGGAGCGTAAAAAAAGAAGTACCCCCCACCAGGGATGTCTATAACAGACATTTTGCATGGGGGAAATAACATGGAGGAGCAACCACAAAGGCCAGCAAACACAATGCAAACCGCTCAACACTGATAATTTCATTAGTAATAACTTCTTTAAACGGCGGAACAAATATATGGAAGTTTACACCTGCTATACTATTAAAAACTAATCGATCAGAATAAATAAAACAAAATCCAGGCAAAAATACATCTCATATTTGTAAAGCGAACAACCTACATTCCTGACTTGAGTAGAGGCAAGAGAAAATAACATTAGATAAATATAAAATTGAAGTATTATAAATAGCAATATTAGGAAATATACATAACCATGTAAGATATAAACGTATGCAAGTCAATAACAATTGGCATAGTATAAATACTAAAATGAACCATATAAATATACCATATTTGATGGATAAACCAAAAACATCATAATATCCTAATATAAAATTGTATATAAATATCTACTTAAGGAACAATACATATAAGTCAATATAAATATATAAATAACAGTTTAAGGCATTATGGGAACTAAAAGGAGGTGCAATTGATGACAATTTGAGCTAATATAAAAAACAGTATATACCATCTTAAGACTCAATCTAAAAACGTACTCAACATTACAAACTATATATTATCGAAGAGTGAATACTAGAGTATAAATATAATAGGATAAAAAAAATGAATTTATATCTGAAGTCCATAAAGAATAAAAAGCAAAGAATCAAGAGAATGAATAAGTTCATATTAAATAAAAATAAAAGTAACCATGCAGAGTGACAATATAAATATACATAAAAATTAACAGCAATATAAGACTATCACCTAAAATTAGACAAAGAGAGGAAGAGCAAGTCAGACCAAAAGTAGGAAAAGCAAACAAATAGTATGAATACAGAAGAGCAGGTCAGAGAGAAAGAGAATAGAAAATAGAAGGAAAGGTATTCATCTGAAATGAATATCATATATTCATCATCATATAAGAAGAAAAAGAGATTCCATAAAAAGGAGAAATCGCAAGTAAAAACAGGAGCAATGTAAGCAGAGGTCAAAAATCGAAGAGATACGAAAAGAGAGATGGATAGAGCCAACAAGGACATGCAATAGATAATAAGATAACACATAAAAAATACTAACATATTGAAAATAACGACAAGAGGAGCATTCATACAAATAAGATAAGCCATACAACCTGTGAGGAAAAAATCAGTTAAGAAATATTAAACAATACATATTACCAACTTCAATAGTGTGTAATTATGTTATCAAAAGGAGCAATAGACTAGTAATAGTCCTATACTTGTGGCAAAGCGCAGAAACCATGGAGCAAACTTTACTGACATTGAAAGACGTCAGGTATGAGACGTGCCAGAAAGAGACTCAGATTCCATCTTTGATTCAGACTGATTATCCAAAAAAGTGGAAAGGTCTGAAGGTTCATAAAAAATCTGGGTGCGACCTCTGTGAGTTATTCTGAGCCGTGAGGGACCTGCAAAGGAGAATGGAATGTTCATCTCTATAAGCCTTCTGCGCAGATTCAGAAACCCTTTCCGACGAATAACAGTGTCTCTGGCAAAATCTTGTGATATAGCTATTCTATGGCCTTCCCAGTGCAAAGTTTTAATTTTCCTCATCTGAGCTAAAATTTGTTCAGTATGTTGATGACGCAGGGGTTTGAAAATCACTGGTCGCGGAGAAGCCAAGGATTTAGTTTTAAGGGTGGGCACTCTATGAGCACGTTCTATTTCAAAGTCTTTTTGAAATGAGATGTTCAGCACATTAGGAATCCAAGTAAGCAAGAAATCTAACATAGATGGAGCAGCTTTTTCACAGTCTTCCGGTAATCCAAAAATACGCAGGTTACTCCTACGATTCCTGTCTTCCTGTTCCGTGAGGTCTCTCCGTAGTGAAACCAAAGAGCGCTCCGTACTTTGTACACGCTTAGCTTGCTTATTCATAGAATCCTCAACAGAGCTTATTCGAATTTCTGCATTGGAGACACGTAGTGAGAGGTTTTTAAGATCATTCCGAATTGCCACTACCTCAACCTGAAGTAAGTCTGTGTTCGTTTTGGTACTCTGTGCAATATCATGGACTGAATTAAGTCTGAGAAGGATAGTGTCCAAGGTTACAGCGGAATCTTGGTTGCCCTTAGCTGGTATCTCCGGCGTGGGAGAAGTTTGTTTGGACCGCTTCAAATTCCCCTTAGAATCTCTGTCTTTGGAGGTAATGCCCATGCCTTCTGTCATTGGGACAGACACCGTTGATGAACCAGTTCACAAAAGTAGTGTAACTCTGCACAGCCTACCTCAGACCGAAACACACAGCAGCGCTACTCCGCTCCTTGCAATACAGTCAGTTAGATCCGAAGCACTAGTTAGGTATTATGGGTCTAAAAGATTCCTGTCAGCGAACACCACAATGTGCTTAGATCGATATTAGCAGTAGCATTCCAATACACGACATCACCCTTTCAATGAGATGTATAACATGCACCTGGCAATACTACCAACAGCGTCATGAAAATACCTTGCAGCAGCCCATACAGGAAAGGGAGATTATATGTATGCCAACAAGCTCCGAGAAGACGAGGTCGCCGTGGCGACCGCCATTTTGTCAGAGAAATCCCTGGTGAATAAGCGCTGTGCTGACAGACATGCCAAAAAGCTCTAAGATTGTGCACACCAACAATTGTACCTGAACCAGTGCACACACATTGAGGTAGAGCCAAGTAACAATTAGGCCACAGGTTAAATCTTATATTTGCCGAAAGAGTTCAGACAGAGAGCACCTCTCCTTATGTCCAAGACGCGCAGAAACTACATTCCCAGCGAGAGAATCGCACTGCAGAGGAAGATATGCATAGCGCGGCCACAATACCTTGTGTAGAGTAGATAATATGCAAGGAACCAGGGTACACAGATCGAAATTATCAAGCAGTCGGTCCAAGTGTCGACAAATCTTCTGTAATAGCCGCCATTTTGAGTAGTCAGCTTGAGGAGAAAATCGTCACGACACTCGAAGTGGCAGAAATCAGGCAAAATCGTGCGAAAATCACACCAGAGGCTCCTGAGACGTTCCGCCGCTCATTACAGCAGCGTGGTGAGCAAAACGTCACCTGAATAACATATTAATTGAGCGACTGCGTCGGCGGTCTGCCGGAGCTCAAAACGGCGCGGCCATCTTGGATGCGCGCAAAGCCACCCCCGTGAAGTATTAATAATGCACGGAAAGCTCTAAGCGAAGTGCAGGGCACTACCTTACGTCCACGCATTGCTTCCTTTACAAGGCTGCCACTTGCATCCTGGGCACCTTATTGCATGCCTTTATTCCTTGTTCATGGTGCTCACACAACGAGCTCAACCAGTCTCGGTAGCCCCGCCACGTCCAGCAGCACAGGAAGCCACTACCAGAGGCGCCCATACTCCAGCGCCTTAAAGGGGCTGGTCCTCGCTGCCCTGCAGAGAGGCCCGCTGGAAACCCACCGCGGTGGCGTGTCTAGGGACAGTCGGCAGTCAGGCCATCGGCTGGAAAGCGGCAATCCAAGACTCAACGGTTTATGATCAGGGCCACTGGAATTATGCGGCAAGAGAGAGCCCAATTATGCAGCAGGGTCTGAGAAAATTATGCGGCCAGAAGAGACAAATTATGCGGCATAATGTGTCACATTTTGTAATAGTATTACTAAACTATTTCGTCATTTTAAAACTTGGTAACACTGTCTGGGCATTGATTGCACCTCTTTAGTACCAGTTTAGTACTCAAATATAGCAATGAGCAACAGAAAGGTGACCAGTCCAGCTTTGCAAAGGGCCTTCCACTGTGCAGCAACACGTGTCACTGCACCTTTAGTAACTTTTCAACCGTTTGAGCTTGACACAATTTTTATTTTGTTGAAATCTGCACATTATGCGTCAGATAATGGATTATGTGGCAAATGCGGCAAATCTATAATTATGCGGAAATGACCGCAGCTGCACAATCGCATAATTCCAGTGGCCCTGCTTATGATGCACAGTGTCGCACTGATGCATCTGCTGAAGCTATAAAGAGTGGCCTCATCATGCCTGGCCACTTCTAATGATGGACACATTCTTAATTCAGTCGGAGAGGGGGGACATGTTCCTCACAAAACGTGAATTAGACTCACAGTTATCGCTTCCTCCAGAAGTTTTTATTTAGTTATTTATTTGTTAAGAAGTCGCATATCTAGCCATGAAAGTTTCTTTTCGCCAAGTAGTGCTCCTCTGCAGTCTTAAAGTCTTCGTATACTTCACTTTTGCAGCGAGTCAGATTACTAAAATCTCAGTCTGTTACAGATTACTTATCACTTCCATCTGTTTGTTTACTCCCTGCTGGCCAAAGATAGTTCTTTTTTTCCCTCTGGTTCTAAGGCTTCTGAGACGTTTACAGAATACGTTTTCTCTGGTTCACTTTCTGGCGCAACATTGGGATCTTAATCTTTTCTTTGGGGTTATTATGTGCCTTTCATCTGAGCCCCTCACTCCTTTCAGCTACACTTGTTCTTCTTTGAGACAGTGTTTGTGCTCGCCATGATGTCCGAAAGACAAGTGTGATTCGAGCACTATTTCATTCATCACTTTGGATTGATCCATCGAGAACCATTAATCATCTCTTCCAAATGAAAGATGCTCAGATTGATGTTAATCTTTTTGTAGGTTTCAAAAACGCAAAACGTGGACGGTCTATAAGGAATCTCGAGGTGGATATTCTCCATGGTTAAAACTTGACTGCTTCTGACTTCCGGTTCCTGTTTATCGAGGGATGTTCTGGTAGACACTTGGTCATCTTGCTGCCTGGGTATTCTTGTATTCCTTCTTGAAGCCTACTGCTTGGCTGCTCACTAGAAAGAAGGGATCACAGTCAGAAAGCTGTGCTTCCAAGCCTCTTTTTTGTATTTTTTAGCGTCTCACTGAACTTTTCTTCTTTGTTGTCCTTTGGGAGTTGGTCACCGTGGGACTCATTGTGAAAGAGTATCCATTAGAAGAACACTTTATTAGCCTCCAGTGACGTTAGTGGAAAACGTTATTGGAACAATGTCACTGTCACTCATGCCATCTTTTATTTATTTATTATTTATTCACTTATTTCCGGGTTTTGTGATAGCAAACTTTTAACAAAAAGCGTTTTATAGCGAGAATGACAAAGAGTTATATCGAACCATATTAAATCATATTACAATAATACTAATACATGATGTTATTGAATTATTGGGGCAAGCAGCACCACATGGTGCCAGTGAGGAGGTACTGCTTCAAAATGTCCAAATCCAGGCTAGCATTTGGGAGATCATGCATCATATAATGGATGAGGAACAGCCGCCTGAAACTGAACTCAGATAAGACGGAAGTCCTCATCCTAGGATCATCACCCTCCGCCTGGGACGACTCCTGGTGGCCCCCTGCCCTGGGCAACGCACCCAAACCAACGGACCACGCACGCAACCTGGGCTTCATCCTGGACTCCTCCCTCTCAATGACCCGACAAGTCAACGCCGTCTCCTCGTCTTGCTTCAACATCCTACGCATGCTGCGCAAGATCTTCCGGTGGATCCCCACCGAAACCAGGAAGACGGTCACCCAGGCCCTCGTCACCAGCCGACTGGACTACGGCAACTCCCTCTACGCGGGAACCACAGCCAAACTTCAAAAAAGACTCCAACGCATCCAGAACGCCTCAGCTCGACTCATCCTGGACATCCCCCGACACAGCCACATCGCCGGACACCTGAGAGACCTGCACTGGCTCCCCGTCAGCAAGAGAATCACGTTCCGACTCCTCACCCACGCACACAAAGCTCTCCACAACCAAGGCCCCAGATACCTCAACGACCGTCTGACCTTCTACACTCCCACCCGCCAGCTACGATCGACCAACCACGCCCTCGCCGCCGTCCCCCGCATCCGAAGAGCCACAACGGGAGGAAGATCCTTCTCCTACCTGGCTGCCAAGACGTGGAACTCCCTACCCATCCACCTCCGCCTTACCCAGGACCACCTCTCCTTCAGGAAGCAACTCAAGACCTGGCTGTTCGAACAGTAGCGGACCCCCCTCCCCCAAGCGCCTTGAGACCCTCTGGGTGAGTAGCGCGCTATACAAATGATTGATTGATTATAAGGATCCATCGTATTCCTCAAAATGAACTTTACTGAAGGTGAGTAACTTCTTCATATATGCAGAGAGCTCCCCGCTCACCAACACCATCGCAGACTACATCGCACCCCACGTCCTCACCTCCGCGGACTACGTACTGCTCGGAGACCTGAATTTCCACCTTGATAACCTCAGCGACCCCCAACTCCACCGCCCTCCTAGAGAACCTCACCAACATCGGACTGAAGCAACTCGTCACCACCCCCACCCACACGGCAGTACACACTCTCGACCCTATCTACGCCGGAGGAAACAACATTCGCTTCAGTCACATCACGCAAGCTCTCTGGACGGACCACCACTGTGTCCACTTTTCCTTCTCGAAACCCACCGCACACAAGCCTACGCCACGCCTCTCATGCAGAAACTGGAGCAAGATCACCGAAGAGCACCTCACCTCCGCTCCGCGCCGCACTCCTCCCCCCACCACGACTGACACCAACTCTGCAGCCAACGACATCCACCAATGGATCGCCGACTGCGCCAACACGCTTGCCCCCCTCCAGAACTCTGACAGACAACACAACACAAAAGCCACCTGTTTCACCACAAACCTCCGAGAATCCAATCGATTGTGCCGACGACTGGAGAAAGCATGGATGAACAGCAAAACCCTACAAGGCCGCCACCACAGCACACCACCAACTCATCAGATCTACGAAGAGAAACTGCATTCAGGACAGAATCCTCTCCAACTCCCACAACTTCAAGGAACTCTTCACCATCATACAATAATTCACCAGACCCTACAGCGAAACCTCTGATGTCCCTCCCTCCCAGGACCTGTGCAACAAACTTAGCTCCTTCTTCCACCATAAGATCCGGACACTCTACAACAACTTCGACAACCAAGACCAAGGCACCGACCCAACACCATCCATCACCAGGACCTCTGTCACCAGAGAAGACACCGCAAAGACTATGAGCAGCATCCACTCCGGAGAACCCACTGACCCTGTCCTCCGCACATCTTCCACAGGGCCGCCTCCGCTATCACACCAGAACTACGATGGACAATCAACTGCACCCTTGAAACAGGCACGTTCCCCGTCAACGGGAAACGCGCCGAAGTCAAAACCCCTCCTCAAGAAGCCCTCCGCAGACCCGACGGACCTCAAGAACTACAGGCCCATCTCTTTCCTCCCCTTCGCCGCCAAAGTCTCTGAGAAAATCGTCAACACCCAGCTAACACACTTCATAGAATCCAACAATATCCTTGACTCATCTCAATCCGGATACTGCAGCAACTACAGCACTGAGACCGCCCTCCTAGCTCCCACAGACAACCCCACCCTCCTCGATCAAGGTGACACTGCAGCCCTCATTCTACTAGACTTCTCAGCAGCCTTCGACACCGTCTTCCACCGCACACTAGCCGCCAGACTCCACGACGCTGACATAGAGGGAACTGCCTTAGACTGGATCCACCCTTTCCTCACCGGCAGAACACAAAGAATAAGACTCCCGCCCTTCCTCTCCGAACCCACAGAGATCAGATGCGTAGTACCCCAAGGATCCTCCCTCAGCCTCACGTTCTTCAAAATCTACATGGCCCCCCTTGCAACCATTGTCAGAAAGCATGGACTCAGCATAGTATCCTACGCCGACGACACCCAGCTCATCCTCTCCCTCACCAAGGAACCCGACATCACCAGGCACAGTTTCCAGGAAGGAATGAAGGACGTCGCATCCTGGATGGGCAGCAGCTGCCTGAAGCTCAACTCAGAGAAAACAAAAGTCCTCTACCTCAGATTCACCCGCGCCACGTGGGACGACACCTGGTGGACCCCCGCCCTTGGAAATCCTCCAACCTCCATGGACCACTCCCACAACCTCAGCATCATACTCTACTCCTCTCTCACCATGAGCCGACAGATCAACGCTGTATCCTCCACATGCTTCAACACCCTCCGCATACTCCGCAAGACCTTCAACTGGATCCCCCCGAATCCAGGAAGACCGCCACACACGCTCTCATCACAAGCAAGCTGGATTACGGAAACGCTCTCTACACTGGAATCAACAAATCTCCCCTTCACAAACTCCAGACTGTCCAGAATGCCGCAGCCAGGCTCGTCCTCCGCATCCCACGACACAACCACATCACCCAGCACCTCGGAGACCTCCACTGGCTCCCCGTCAAAAAGAGAGTGACCTTCAAGCTGCTCACACACGCCTACAAAGCCCTCCTCAACACCGGACCCCAATACCTCAACGAAAGAATCTCTTTCCACGCTCCACCGACTTATCCCTCTTAGCCCTGCATCCACAGAGCCAGAACGGGGGGCAGATCCTTCTCCTACATCACGGCCAAGACCTGGAACGAACTCCCCCCCCAGCATCAGACAGAGCCCTACACTGCAAGCTTTCAGAAAAAACCTCAAGACTTGGCTCTTCGGATGACCTCAGAGCTGCCTGAACCCCCTCCCCCAGCGCCTTGAGACCCTTGCGGGTGAGTAGTGCGCCCTTAAAATTCCCTGATTGATTGATTGAGAGAGCTGAGTGTGAATGTCGGTGTGTCTCTGGTTCAGTGTATTGTGTTTGCACAGTGAAATATAAATGGCATTAATCCAAAGAAAGAACACATTAGTAACAAGTTCAAGTTTATTCAAGTGTTCAATCTTTTAAAACCATTACACTAAAACAACATACATAAAGGACTTTAGTCACTTATTTCACAATTTCTTTTTTTAAGTGAGCATGTAAACATAGACAAAAAGTGCATTCTTTTTAAAGTGCATAATGTCCCAGGTTTCTCTTACTCCTTCCTGATTCGAGGATCACATTTGCTTAAATAAAACATCATAATAAAATCCATTGATGAACCTGATATAAAAATTTAAAACAGTGAATTGTTTTTGATCATTTGATAGAGACCGATTCAGTTCTATTGTCCATGAAGTGCTTTGTCCTTGAAATAGTGCTTATGCTTTATACGGACTGTTCTCTTAAAAATTTACATTATTTCGGTTTGTTGATCTTTTCTGAAGGGCAAATGATCTTTTAGGGTTCGAAAGAGATCTATTCTCCCTAGGGATCCCATGTTCTAGTGATCCTTTGTTTGTTCTATATCTTTTAGATTCAGTTTTAACAATTTTACCGCCCTGCAGACCAGGGGGATTGAAGAACCACCTAACCAGCTGGTTACTGCTTCTCTGCAGGTTTGAATGTTCATATTTATGAATATTTCTTTCAGTCTGTTTTTCCTTTCTATCTTGAACTTTGGGTATACGCAAAGAATATGTGTTAAAGGTTCTGGTTTATATTTACACAATCGTTAATCTTGGTTTTGAAACTGGTCTTTCTAGTTAGGGATAAGATCCTTCGTTTCCCACAAGCTGAAGCAGAATTGCATAAACTGATGTTTTATGGCCATTGAAAAGTGAGCTGATAAGTATTCCTGAGGCTGCAAGTTTATATATGAATTGATCACTGTGCAGGCGTGGCGTCTTTGCAATAGAGTGTTCACATCTGTGGTATAAGACAGATATTTGATTGTTGACTTGATTGCTTCATTAAATGCCACCTTCCCAATACTGGCTTTCCAAATTTCATGCGCACAGTTCCTAAATAACCTGATTTAGATAGAAACCCCAGGAACCTTTTCTGTTTTCTGTTTTTGTTCCTCAATTTCTTTCCAGCACAGGTTATCGATGGAGCCTCTTTCGGATACACGTAGCCTCCAGCATAGTTTGATGAATGCGCCTTTGCTCTGAAATGTTTAGTTGGTCAGGCCAAACTCTAAACGAACTTGTGCTGGAGAGGCTGATTTCGGGATAGTAGACACGGATTTGTAAACTTTTGTTTAGATTTTATTTGAGGTTAATGCTTAACGACCCCTCAATATTTCAGGTCCATAGGTCACCATTGGCATTAACTGGGCGCGCATAACAGAAAGCAGATGGCCATATGACTGGCAGCTTCGTTTCTTTTTAAATAATTTAAAACCATAGATGAGAGATTGCACTTTAGCCGATATTGCTGCTAGCTGCTGTTTATAACTCGATTTATGCTCAACTTTAAATCCAAGGTATTTATATGTCTGCAACCTCGACTTTTTTACCTTCGAAGTACCAAGATTGTGTCTTTTTAAAATCAACCAACAGAACTACTTTTGTCTTCTTCAGATTTAGTTCTAGCCCTTGTTTATCCATGTATATTTCTAGGGCGCTCATGCTGTGTCGTAATCCTATTGGAGTTTGGCTTAGTAGTACAATATCATCGTCATACTGAACGCATTCAATTTCCTCTTTGGCAAACATTGGTGGGTGACAGTTTACTATCCGGAGTGCAGGTTGGCTAGATATAAGTTGAAATTAGTAACTTAATTAGGCTACTTCAATGTTTGTTCATGTATTCTTAAACAACAGATCACTCTGTAAACATCCTGACTGACGAACTGATCTTTTTCATTTTTTTGGATGGGTGATAAATGGTGTGTGTGGCTGAGTGTATATGGTAAATAAAAATATATATGTGCAAGCTATAGTAGATGCTCTTGCGCCTTGCATAATTATTTCATTTTGACATTATTATGTGCTCTTGAAGCAAAGGACTACTGAGTTGTACAATACATTGCCAAATACAAACACTGATGTGCTAATTGTGCATGGCAGGTAACAACACGGTATAGTCCAATGTTTGTGTGTGTCCAGAGAACATGTTTTGTACTGAGCGACTCTGAAGTCTTGTTTTTTGCAGCATATTACTATTGTGTAGCAGTGATTGCAAATACCACAATGTGACCCTTCTACAACACCCTTGAAAATCCACAGGTATGATTTGTTCTGTGGATGCTGGATTAGGGATTGTTATACAAAAAAGGTGGGGGGAGCCCTTATAACCCTCCAGAGCCTGGGATACACCACAAATTATGTGAAAAAGATAAATAGCTCTAGCAGGATGGATAAACAAAACTAAACAAGAAACCCACTTTTTATTTGTGGTCTCTGGCGGAATTGCTCGCCTGCTGTGATTATTCATTTTTGGAAACAACAACATATGAAATAAATCAATGAAGTTTGTAAAGGTATTGCTGTGCAAGATCAAGGAAAACGCCAACTGCAAAATGACCTTCTTCTTCAAAGATTTTTACTGAATGAGAAAATATTTCTAAGAATCAAGTAGTGAATCACAAAACATAAATTCATATTACAATCAATCAATTTAAAAATAACAAAAAGTAAAGAAAAAAAGCTAAACGTAGGTGCCTTTAAGTGACGGATAATGAGCCCTTCCTTGGGCCACAGTCAATAGAACGCCTGTAGGTACCAACAATCAATTCATAATTGACCAAATAGTGCATTTCACAAATTAATTGGTTGCAACGTTAATTCTGTGTTCTAAACACCAATGAGTTTCTTTCTTTAAGATGAATGGTGTTGGTCCTATGAAGTGAAAGTAGAAGCGTTTCAGCCTCCAAATATGGCGGCCTCAGGACAAAGCGAGACCGAAATCACCCAAGCTACAATGTTTGAAAGTAGAATATGGAATGTTCCAATTGGAAACTCCGAAGACCAGTGCGGGTTCCAGGGTCAAATGCACGCAAGGGAATGTATTAATGAACCCAAGCGCCACACCAAATGTTCGTCCTTCCAAGATTAAAGAGGTAACTATACTGGCAGCTCAGTCTGAACAATAATCTTGCTTTGGGCTTGGAGAGCAACCCTTCTGCAGTGTCGTGCTCCAAGATACCGTGGAATGGTTGTGGATTGCGGACTCGTATGAATGTATGTTCATTCATACATTTAGTGAAAGTGTATGCAGCTGTTCAGGTAGTCTGATCCTGTGTTGTGTAGGGCATTGTATGTGTGCGTGAGAAGTTTGAATTGACTGCGCTTTTGAATGGGAAGCCAGTGAAGCTTCCTGAGGTGTGGTGTGATGTTTGTGTGGCATGGGAGATCGAGTATGAGTCTTGAAGCTCTGTTCTGGATGTTCTGGAGCTATGTAGGAGTTGTTTGGAGATTTCGGCATAGAGAGTATTGCCATAGTCCAGCCTGCTGGTAATGAGTGCTTGCATGATTGTCCGTGTGGTGTTCTGATGGTACCATTTGAAGATCTTTCTCAGCATGCGTAGGATGTGTAATCAGGAGGTGCACACTGCGTTGACTTGAGCCGTCATGTTGAGCTTGTCATCTAGGACGATACCTAGATTTCTTGAGTGGTCTGTGGGTGTGGGCATTGGTGCTAGCTCCAACAGCTAGCAGGTGGAGTCCCATGGGTAGGTCTTGTTGCTGAAGACCAGTAATTCCATCTTGTTGGAATTGAGCTTCAGGAAGTTGGTTGGTGTGTGACTTTTGCTAAGTACATTGTGGTAGATGCTACAGAACAGACACTAATTCCCTGTGTAGATCAGCCTCTTCCCTATGCTACACTAATGAAGGCCATTAGTTAGATTTGCAGCATGCAAGTGGCCATTAACACTTCCACCATTGTGAGGCCCCCACTAAGGAAGGTGTTTACTTTGCAGTGGTTGCATACAGGCTGCAGGGAACTTGGTTTCATGGACTCTAAGGTTAAATTATTGATGGAAATTCTCCAACCTGAGCCATCTATGTCTGAGCCCTTGTTTCCATTTAATGCATTGACTGCCTTTTGCGACATGGTACAAAACCTTGTTCTGGACCCCCAGTGAGCTGCCCAATTACAAGGCGCCATAGGCATGCTTCCGGATGTCCCACTCACCACCTGAGTCAGGAAAGCCTTGTGGCTCAGGCTCCCACTAGCAAGGTTAATCTGAATGCCTTTGCCACCGCTGCTCTGGGCAAGGAGTCCAAATGAATTCATTCTTTGGGAATGCATGTCTTTTCATCTGTCGGTCTGACCCTCTGGTCGCTGAATGCAATGTGCCTCTTGGGTGGTTTACACTCATGCTTTTTGGGACATGGTGAGTGAGATTTTGCCTTTCCTTCCTGAAGATTTCAGGAATTTCTGTGCAAAGATGGTGCACGACATCCAGGATGTGGCTAAATGTACTTCAGGCCAGCATATAAACCACAGGTTGTGTTGTTCGCTCCCTGGGCATTATCATGGTTTTTCATAACCCTATCAGTATGTGTGTCTGTAGATCGCTTTAAAGACAGCATGCCTACGGCACACTCTCTGGTGATGCATTCCTCTTATTGTCAGTCCCCCCAGCAGTACCAGAAGTGCCAGAGCTATTTGAAGGCCCTTGCCTATAGACAGATGCAGCCCCCTCAACTTGTCCAGCCTTTTTGGGGCTTCAAAGGAAGGGTTGGTGGCCAGCGTTCCTCTTTCTCCTCCTCGCCTCTTGTGGCTGCCACCAAGCGGCTTTAGTTCCTCTTCCAGTGTTCATTTGGGACAAGTAGAGGGCAGAAGCAGATTTTGTGTGCCCAACTGGCATGCTCAAACCGGTGGGATCATTCATGTTGTCCAAGATGGTTGCACCCTTCTTTTTGTGTCAGCCCCACCTCACGGTCCTCCGGTTGTTACTCGGGCATCAGTGGTCTGTACTGCCATGCTGTCTAGGGAAGGTCTGTCTCTGCTTCCAAAGGATGCGATTGAGAAGGTTCCCGATGGGGTAGAGGAGCACAGGATGTTACTCTCGGGTACCTCCTGGTTCCCAAGAAGGATTGGGAGTTGGGCTGATCTTGGACGTCTGACTTCTGAACACATTTCCAAGAAAGGTGAGATGGAGCATTACTAGTTCACCATCTGTCATGATTTGGCCTTACTTCAAACTCCTCTCCACTCCACTCTACCTCTGATTTGTGGTCACGTACCCATCTTACCTGATTTGGTATACATGTATTCCTACACTTTGACTGGTTCCTGAAAGCAACATCCCCTCAGGTAATTTCAGATCATTTGCTGACAATGGTTTCATTGCTGTCCACCCCAATTAATTAACTAGCAGATCCCCTTCATTGGGGTCATCCTGGGTATTTTGTCTTTGAAGGACTTTCTGCCTCACAATCAGTCTGTGACATTCAGGCCATGAATCCACAAGCCTTTGATCTGGCCCGCATGCTCATGAGGCTTTAGGTGCCCTGGCATTGTGCATCTTGCTAGTGCCTCGTGTCCTTTGACACATGGGGGCTATGCAGTAGAACACTTTGGCTCCTTGAACCCAATACTGGATTTGCCTGTCGGTCACCATCTGTGTCTCGGATGAGGTGGTCCAAACGTTCAATGGTAAAGGATGGATGCCATTCTGATATGTGTCCTACTGTTCTTACCCAATCCAACGCTTATGGTTGTGTCTGATGCATTGACACTGGGCTGGGTTGGCCACATGGACAACCCGGAAATCAAAGGACTTCGGTGTAACAGTGGCATTGATTATCTTTTGAAGCAGCATGCCATCAAGCTGTTCCTCAAGATCTTCCTGCCTTTCTTCAAAGGAATTTCAGTTCAGGTCCTGATGGACAACAAGATCGTACTGCAGGAAATTGCATGGTGGGGAGTCTCGCTCCCTGTGCCTGGAAGCTCAGTGGCTCCGGTGATGAGTTACCAAGCTGCCTCACTCAAGATAAGGGCAGATGCACTCAGCTGGAGTCAACTTGGGGTCCATGAGTGGCATCTGCCTAGGGTGGTGGCAGGGGGTCTTCATCCATTGGAACAAGCCTGTTGCTTCCTCCGAGAATGTGCAATATCCAACCTTTTCGCACCTTGGAGTTTCCTCCTCAAGGTTCCCCAGGAGGCTACTGTGAAGTTCGGGCCTGCTTTATGAGTTTTCACTACTACTGCTAATCCGGCAGCTCCTGCCGAAGGTCAAGAAGGACTGAGCACCGCTCATCCTGCTCGCTCCAGATTGGGCCATGGGAGACTAGTACTCCGACATGATGAATCTGACCATATGTCCTCCACATTGTTTACCACTTCAAGATGAATTACTCTTGCAACAGCAAGGCACCTGAACCTCCATAATCTCCATGCGTGGAGGTTGAGTGGTGAATTTTATCCTTGCCATCCATCCACAAAAGTCTGTTTATGCTGGCCATTAGGCCAAATTTGTGGCCCTGTGTGAGGGTGGACAGGTGGACCCCTCTTCAAGCGAAATTGTCTGATGTCCTTTTGTTCGTTTTATCTCAAGTCCTACAATGCTTTGGCCAGTGTTAAAGGTTACGTACCGGCCATGTTATCCTTTCTATATTTGCCTGATCAGCTCTCCTCACTCAAATTACCTGTTGTGATACTTTTTTTTTAAAGGGCTAATGTATGTTTTCGCTTTCAACTTTTATCACGTATATTCAGTTTATTATGTATCCACCAGAAAGAGCGTAACCAAAGGTAAGAAACTTGTTTATCAGAACAAATAGGACTTGCTTATATGGTTCCTGAAACCATTTTATGAATTACTACGTGAAACGTACTTTTGCAAATTTCTTTTTGTGTACTTAGGACACAATTAGGTGAACAAAAAAGTGAGTGAATTGGGGCTATAATGTGTTCTTTCACATGTCCTTTGAATGGTACCATCCTGGATAGCTTTAGTTTGGCATTTGTCATCAACCATCATTTTATAGTGATAAACAAATCTCTATCTTATAATGAATCCATGTGATTTACCTTTCCTAACAACAATTCGCCCATAAAATGTGAAAGTCCAGGACTTGCTGAGGCTCCGTTTCACACAGAATGGGTATTTAATGCTATTTCACTGTTTCTGTGGTGTAGCTAGCCGAAGCGTGATTTCACTACCCGTTTGCTATTTCGTGCAGCATGACATTTGCAGAACATATTTTTGTGTAAATTCCCCAGTTTATGCAGTACAAAAAACGTTGTGCTGAGAGGTTCTTGTGTAGACGAACAGTGGCTTCTATTTCTCTGGTAATGTTGTGTTGTTTAGGGTGGTTAGAAAGCTTTCCCTAGAGTGAAAGCCCTTGCCCTCGCCAACATCTCTGATCAATACTTGAGTGGTCATTTGGGGTCTCGTGGGTAAACCATCTTTTCTGTCAATTCTATTAAACCATCTTTTATTTCCATTGTTAAAAACTATGAACCTGATGTGCTTTTATTTGAAGGGTAAAGATTTTTACCCACAAAACTGTGTCCATTTTGAGCACTTGATGCTTGATGTGTACTGCATGTGCAAATAGATGGACCTTGTAGTAGATTTTATGAATTTATTTAGTGCTGGTACCATGTGGCCCAGATATAAGGGTTATGCATTCTTTGTCTCAATTAGACACTTTGTAATCCAGGATACCACTTTTTCTAATTTTTTTAAATTGTACAATTGATAATTCAAAGACAGATGCTACAGGACAATACACATTGAAATGACTGAATAAGAGATTTCTCAAACTTGTAAATATCCAGTATTTTTGGTTCGGATCCATAGCCTTAGGCGCGTTGCTGTAAATAGCGGCAGAGTGGCTGACTACTATTTCAAGATTCAGTGACTGTCTATGCTTGGTACCTGTATACAGTGGCCAAGAGTTGCCGTGATATAATGTCGCAATACCTGCTCTTAGAATGGTAACATTGACAGGGAATTTGTTCTTTTAATGTTGCTTTGTGAGATTTGTTGAAAGTCTCTTTCGTCCCCTGGTCCAAGGCTACAGGGCTTGTTTCCTAAGTAACAATGGCTAGTTATAGTTTAACTTAACTGGACAAGCTTGACCAGGCGTCGTTTTTTCCTAATCAACAACCTAAATCTCGTGTAAAATGTACCTCTTTAGGGTTCTGTCAAACCAAGTGGGAAATGTTGTATTAGGAACCGGTATACTTTTGAAAGATATGAACTCAGAATTGGACTTGTAAAAAACTTGACCACTCTAAAGCCCTATTGTTTTTTCTAGCAGACAAATTTCCTTCAAAATTCAAGAACAATAACTTTATTGATGAGTTAGAAAATCCTACCCTTTGGTTCTGCTATTGTATTCATCTCAACACTGTGAATAATTATTGGGCTCCAAGCTTACCTTGTTTTCTCACTCCTGGTTTTAGGAAGTGCTTAAATTCATGTGTTCTTTTCGTCTCCACAATTTCATCTGGGAAAATGCTTCATGGACCTTTCTCACTTTTAGACTGTAACTTTTTGTAGTGGGGCTGAGCCCGAAGTCCCCATCTCCAAAACTCACTCATGCCTGCGTTCGTATCCTGTTCGGGTGCTTGGGAATAATGTGGATTTCTTTTTAGATCTTGTGATTCAGACAGGCACCGTTTTGAAAGCACATCTCTGATTTTTATCTGTTGTTTTTCATCCTTCTGGATGGTTGGTCTTCTGTACCTAGTGTAATACTTCAGATCTTACCTCATTATTTATTTATTTGAAATGTTTAAGTAGCTTGGTCCAGGTTCATCCAATTATATCAGTGCTGTACATGAAGCAATATGAGATGCAGGGATAACAACATGGATAATTAATGTACACGAGAAAAAATCATTAAAAATAAAGAAACATTTAAATCTGAAAAGTACACACATTCATCACACTGTTTATAATATTTAATTCTTTATCTTCGATAAGCGTATACAGAAGGAAATTCTTTTTTTGCTACTTTTTTCCTCAGCATTGGCAAATTTAGGCTTTAATGTGCTAAACAGCATTGGTGCACGCAACGGATGTATACAGTATTTGTGAATGGCTGTGCTGAGCATCTGTGGACATGTTAAAGCCAAAACTATTGTCTTTGCGAGTGCTTATTTCCACTGTTTACCTTTTAGACTACACGGATAGTTCCTCTCAGCCAGTTGTGCTTTGTTTTTTAGTCACTCTGAGTTTGTGAAATCGATGACAGCAAGCTCAATGGAGAACTGGGCTCAGACTGGTCTTTTTGAAGTAATTTATTTCACACTTTGCAGTTACATATTCTTATAGAGGCTGACAGAAAAGCTCTATTAGGAACAGAGAAACCTCCCTGGTTAGTACAAAATCTTCAAATCCGAAATAAGTTACTGACTTCCTCCTTTTCTCACATTATATTACCTTTACCCCTATTTTCTTCTGCTCATCATTCTACCGTATATGATCTTGCCTGATGGGTCCTCACCCTGTAGATAGCCTTTGTGAGTGAAATGACTTGGAAGGTTTAACTGAAGTCTATTTGGATACCATGCATCTCTCTGCTTTCATCGGTTTCTCCGATCATCCAGCTGAAAAACTCATTTGGACTTGCCAAAAATAAACTGGGTTGAACTGGGACAGAAAATAGGCCCGGGCACCAAAATAAAATTGGCCCAATTAGATAGTAGAAAAGTGGCTCATGTTTGCAAATTGTACCAGTTTTGAACTTGTAAAGACACTCTATTTAAGTGTTTTGCAAGGCATTGAAGACTGTATGGATTTGAGCTGCTGAAGGCAATGTTGGTTTTATTATTAGGGAAATCAACAGTAAAGACCAGCCCAGTAGACCAGAAAGCAGGCCCAAAGCACCCAAAAACCCGCCCCAAACACTGACCTTTCAGATCAGCCGTTCGGGCACTGCGTGATTGCCCCATAGGCCAGACCGACCTTGGAAATAACTTTGGTATTGTGAAATCAAACAGCCTCAGATGCCATTACACGGTAATCTCATGGTACGGAAACATGCTTTCTTTATGAATATTCCATTTGTTTCTCCATGTCTGAGGGATGGTTAACAGGTTTATATTCCCAATCCATCTTCTAACATTCCAATTTCCAAGAGGTAGTAGGCGATGCACTGGAAAGACCTCCATCAATTCTGACATTCTTTAAATCCTCCGCCACCAAGCCTCTTTGTAGAATACTGAACTTTACCGCTCATATATTGTAAGGTTGACTTCTTTGGACATAAATGTTCATGTCCTTAATGGCCCCTGCAGCCTCATCAACACTCAAACCTGAATGAAATCTTGTTTCACATACAGTATACTCAACTATGTTGGTTTCTGTACAGCAGCATCCCTTAAACCTTCTATCTGATGACTGCTGGTCACTTATAGACTGTTTGCTAGTTTACGTCATTGGTTCTATACAATCCACACTTCTGTGGCCTTCACCTTCTATTCTGAGACCACCCTTGCTTCTTAGGATGGATCCAGGACTCTCAGATATGCCTGGACTCGATTAAATTCCAAAACTTTATTCAAATACGAATTGTATCCATAAAAGTACAATACAGTGCAAAAAGTACATTTAATAGAAATAAAATAATTTAAAACACAGTGCATAAAAACAAACGGACAATTAAAAGAACCTGCCTGAACTCACTTTCTACAGTAAAAAATGCACCCCATTCACGTTCCTAAAAGATTCGGCTTGTATTTCTTTCCTACTGTTTCACTTGAGCAGCCCCATGGTGAATGCAGCCTGTGAGGGAGATGAGAGAGCAGGTTCACCCGCATCGGTGCCTCGGTGCACTGAAGAGTTTCTGTCATCGTCCAACAGGACCCGCATTGTTTGCGAGATAAGAAGATTAGCAGGTTACTCAAGAGGGCATTTAAAGTTTCATTTTAGCTGATGAGACCGGGTGCCTAATACAGATATTTATGTCGGTACCTCTACATTTGATTTAATTTCCATGATTAAACAAACGTTGTTGCTGTTATGTAACAGAAAAAGAAAGACAGGAATTGTTTGTGGATGTTTCAGAACCCAAACGTTGGTCCCTTTCTGTTTTCCTTAGATCGCTGTGGTCTCAGAACACTGCACTTTGGGTCTTTTACTCAAGATGTGTAGTGAAATGTTTGGTGATTGCCTTTCCGCATGCTTGTAGCTAAGGAATGTTAGTCTACTGCCTGGACCGGTGGTTCACATTGCAGGGTTTGTTCAAATGATCTAATTGAAATATTTTCAGACATTGCTGCCTTATTCTTGCCGTAGTTGCGTGACACGATGCGCAGTGACAACTGTGTAATTGTGCATGACCGTGAAACACAGGCGGGTGTAGCGAGGGGGGCGGGCTGGTGGGGAGGGGGGGAGCCGTGCTGCGGCCCCTTGCCTGCAGCCACCTCCAGAAATGGCTACAGACACTCTTGAAGACATCTGTCTGTCTGATTATGCAACTGTGCACAAGCCTTATTCACGTTTTTCATCGCATTTCTAACCCTGGCCACAAAACGACAAGCAGCTGAGTTTTTTTAAATCAATTTAATCTTTAATAATGTTGACAAAGCTGACCTTCAGAGGCAAGGGTATGTTTGGTAAGGGCAACTAACCCACAGAAACGCAAACGTTTAATTAAAAGGAACGCTGAACAAATTCTTTGGGACACGAGTTATAAGAGAACACACGACGAAAAAGCAGATTATAAAATGTTTTAAAATAACAACCTGGCATTACAGTGTATAGGTGAATATAAAAAAGAAAAGGAAGTGGTTAATTTTAATGGGAATGACCAGCTGTGTGTATGTAAGTGGCACTTTTATTGTCATCCTGTTTCACTAAAAGTGTAAAAATGTGTTCTGAATAACTTCATTAATAGACTTTTATGCGTTACTGCAAACAACTGAAAAGCATACAATCGCCCATTTTATACTTATGGGAATTTATGCTACTTCAAAAGTGATTTTTCTCCATCAAACATTTTGACCACTGTGGATGTGACTTGGATGTAGCCGGGTGAAGACTCCGAGCCCAGCAGCTGTGCTGATTGACTGCTGACTCGGGTTTTAAACCGCAGACTGCTGTGAAACGAAACCTCAGCAGGAGATGAAGAGCAGAGCGGATGCTCCTAGTAGCCTCCCGAGAATCTCAAGTTTCACCTGTCTTAGGCCCCTCCCGAGAATCTCAAGTTTCACCTGTCTTAGGCCCTGATTACAACTAAAGAGCTAATTCCCTTTTGAGTGCCAACTCCTGTTTTTGCCCAAAATTTGATTCCAAGTTGAGCTGTATTTTCTCATGCGGTCATTGTGCGCATGTTGTTTGCTCATGTGCAAATTGTATCCCCGCGCTGCTCGCCCACATGTTTACAGCAGGTGAAACCTGGTGAGAACCTTATGTCATGGTGAGAACTGAGAAAGGGAGCAGTACTCTAACAAAGCAAAAATGTGAACTGTTACTGTTATGTGCCTTATCCTTTTACTCAGCAGTGCCCAGAATGTTTCAGGATTGAACTGCAAAAGAGTTTAGGGACGAGTGTGATGACCAAGCACCATTGTGTCCACAGTGTGAACTGTGTCTCACGGCCCTTGAAATCCCACCAGTGAATGAAATCAGATTTAAAAAAAATATCAGTAAGACTTTCTGATCCCAAAATAAATATAATATGTGCATTTAATGTAAATTACGATACATTTAAAGAATAACCTATCACACCAATAATATATTTTAGCTAGAAGTAATTCTAAGTGGACACTATTGTGACTTTTATTTTTTGCTGAATAAAATTGTTCTGGTACTGTAGGTATATTTATAAAGCACAATGTTCGCCTGTTGACGCTAGACAAGTGGACAACGTCCATTATTGGTTTAAATCTGTAAGAGGAATACTCCTGTGTGTGTGTGTATGTATATATATATATATATGAGATTTACATATATATATATATATATATACTAGATTTACACATATATATATATATATAGATTTAGATATTCGAGCTTAGCATCCAGGTAACCGAACTGGCCACTGCACTTTCAAAAGCATGAAATTTCACATATCTTTATTTACTGCTTTGTTCTGATATAACACCGCACGGTCACTCGCCAAGTTTCCATAAAAGAAGATTCCAGGTGACACATTAATATAATATCAGTGTTACTGTCAATATTCAGGATCCTTAAAAGGTTGTGTCGAAACGTAGTGCATCATTTTGTGGAGGGTGTTAATGGAACCTGCAACAATCAGTGAAAGTCTTGTTCGCAGCTTCTCCGAACCATTGCCAGGTAAAAAGGGCCGCAGCTTGTGGGTTCACAGTGGCAAAGCTAGCTGCCCATGGATCAGCCATCAGGAACACCCTTACAGAGCACCTAAAGCTGATGAAAGTGACATCAGAAGGGCCACCAAGAGAGGAAAAAAAGCAATTTCTCCTACACACTTGGAAAAAACTCCAAATGTTTACTACAGTAGCACTCACATTTACATTTGCTGTCACAGAGTGTTAGTGGGAGAGAGCTCAGTTTTTCAGTTAGCCATGTAGCGATCTCTTTCCAAGGTGTGGTGTTTCACATGGAGTAGATCTGTATCACTTTTATAGTACACAGAATACATTTATATGTCTAGTAAGGGTGATTGTCTGGTAAGCCATCTAGAAGCAGTCTCAGGAAGTGTTTATACACTAAAAAGGCATTCAAAAATAAGGGTTGCTTGATGGGGCGCCAGTTCAGTGGCTGACAGTTTCATGTCAAGAATAGAACATGCTATATAGTTTTGATGCAGTGTCTTGGCAGACAGATTCATGCAAGATCATTGGAATAGTTTAAGCGAAGCATTATCACCACAACCCAAGGTGATCCAATCTGTTGTAAATGGCAGAGGCAGTATCCCACACATTAAACTTCTACAGTGGATTGGAATTTGTTCTGGAATGTTCAAAGGTGGCACTAAAAGGTTTGGACAGAGTCAAGTGCAATGCCTAACATGCCTTCATTTTATTATCTTCTATTAAGTGCAACCGCTTATGCACTCAGAACAAAAGTGAATTCAAATCAAGGATTCACAAGTCATAATTCATGACCTGTAAAAATATGAAGATGCAGCAAATCATTTTTACTTTTCATCATTGATTTAAGAGTCTGATTAGAAACACTATTTCACAGACACCATCCATTTCCTTTTCCTCTTAAGATCAACAAGACTATTGCAGAGCCTTTATTAGTGATCAGGATACCATGGCTTTTTACTTACTGTAAACAGGATAATCTTAAGATGTACAGTAATTTGGTTTTCTAATTGATGTATTCATGTTTTTTCTTAATTGCTTTGTTGTTGGTCAAATATGCTCAAATCCAACGGGTAGATGACAACTTTGTACACAATAGAAATACTGAATCAGATTTCTAAGCATTAATCTCAACAGGCAAGAACGTTTGAATAAAATCCCTCCACCACCCCAATACCGATCACAATTTAATGAAAAAGCACCCCTCAATGCATTCATATTTCTATCCACTCTATGAACAACAGTTATCCATTGACGAACGAAGCACCACGGAGATTCTGCCAACCAGGCATCTACATTTGCTGTGAATATTCCATTTCAAAACTGGAGTAAACATTTTTTTTTTATGCTTTCAAGGCGCCATAACCACAAAACGTTGCTTATGTTTATTTGTTCAGGAGAGCAGCACATCAAAATGTAGTAATGATGAAGCAGCATGTGCATTTAGATCAGTTGCAGAATTCATCCTCAATTTTACAAATTTATCATAACAATTTTAAGATATCTTCTCAAAGGATCACAGCAAGTGCTCTAAAAAACTTGTAATCTTACTGCAACTCATCAGTGATCCTAGACACAAACTCCAGCTCGTTATCACAGAAGTACAGTGTTTTGCAGTGTCATTCGTAGATCCTGATTCCAAAACTGTTTTGTTAAATAAATTGTTGAACTGAAAAATCCAAAGTACTGGCACATGGATGTATGTGTTGTAAAAGATCCTAGAACCATGCCCTGGCCGAAATAAAAGGTTGACATTTTCCCAGGAATACTGTACATGTCACTACACTTAAAGCTTGTGTGCCTCAACTCTCCTGTGTATGGGCCAACTTTAAACTCCTCGTCTGGCTACCCTCACGGGTGACAAGAGGCGCTCTACAAATCTACTGATTGATTTATTTATTAAATGGTGATGAAATGTCTATCATCCATTCTCTTGTATTCATTAACACCTCTTATGGGCCGCCAACAAATGTGACAGTTGAATAATTGTGATTGAGTATTTCAGGAGCCATGTTCAGGAGGATTTGAGCTTGGATCACCAAGTTATTTGATAAAGAGAGTTTTCCAGGCCCAAAAGCATGCTGATGATGTATTGGGGACGTTCAGGGAAGAATGTGGCCTTTGGGACTCACTGTCTCACAACACTTTGCCTGGAAGAGAAAAGGGGCTGCATCCGATTTCCCTGCACAGCACATTTCAAAAGCGCCCTACCACCTCCCGCGGCGTGGGATGCACCCGGGCGAGCCCTACACGCGACCGTCAGCGCAAGGAAGAGCCAGGGCAGGGCCACTCCCCTTGGTTCCACAGCTGGACACTCCTCACTGTTTGTGGCAAGAGTACGTAATATCATTCAGGGTTATTTCCTACTACTGCACTTGACTGCACCTCTTCTGGTCTGCAAGGAGGGGGCATGCATGTTCGGAATTAAGAGGAGGGACCACGCACCGTTACTGTTGATAGTTGGAGCGAGGACTCCAGCCCACAGATTTCCAGCTGCCAGGAGGCAGGGGCTTGTTAGCATTGCGTTAGTCAGGAGCTTTTCAAAGCCCTTTCACATCCTGCGGTGTGAGGCTCGCATCGTCGCTGTTGACAGTTGGGGCAAAAACCAGCCCGCAGAATTTCTAGCTGCCAGGATACGGGGTTTGCTCTCAATGCACCAGTTGGGCACTATTTAAGGCCTTCTACATCCTGCATTTCGGGATGTGTATTGTTGCTGCTGACAGTCGGTGCGAGGACTTTGGCCCCCAGAATTCCCTGCTGCCAGGATGCGGGGCTTGCTACCAGTGCACCAGTCGAGCGCTACGTAACACTACCTAAGGCCACACCTCCTGGCTCTTTGTTCTTTCTGTTCCTCTTAAGGTACTGTTCACTTATTGACTGGTACTGTTGACACCACTTAACTTTGTGGGATTAACCAATTATTTTTTGTATTACCGAACATCTTTTGGTATGGTCCTCTAGTCCTAATAGAGGCTAAATCGTTGCTGTCTGGCACTTAACTGTTTGTTTTTACAGCTGAATGTGCTCGTGCTGGGTTTATTGCTACATTCTTCTCCTGTTGAAATCTGCTGTTTGTTATTGTATTTAACACTGTTTGGGTGGGAGAACTTTCGAAACCGCTATAATGCCCTGCTTTGGGCACATCCCTTTAGAGTAGTAATACATATTAATTGAGGGCCTCCAGGGATACCTTAGCATCCCAGTTTTGCCATCATGGTAAAACAAAAGGCTATCGACAGATTACCAGAGTTGGGGAAGGCGAAGAAGCAGCCGAGACATTCAGTTGATAATTGCACCCTCAATGAGATACATGTACTGATCTAAGAGGTAGAGGACTTCTTAGCTACATGGGATAAGGGGAGAAAAGGAGGGAAAGGTAGCATGGGAGATATTAAGTCCTTTTTCAATAAGGCGACTACAACTAGAAATACTGCTCACACTAGTGCTGATGTCCATACTATTACACCTTTATCCCCATGACCAGTCAGTATAGCTATGCATTAGAGCAGACAAGGGGCACGGGTACCATTGCACCCACTGTGGGTGTAGAATGCCATATTAGGTTTGACATCTTGAGGACTATTGACAAATTTACACCTGATCATATCCAGCTGCCTGTTACTTCTAACAGTGCTCCTGCTCCAATTAGGGACAACACAAAATTACAGTTAAATGCTTTAAAAGATGAGATAATAAGCTTAAGAGATTGTATTGGTAAGCTGTCCTAAGCCCTTAACGACAAAATGGACAACTTCACAACTTTGTTACAGAACTTAATTCTCAACTTCCACCCAGCTAAGGAGAAGGATGACCTCCCACGCTCTAGTTCAACCAAACATCTGAGAACCATTGCATCTGGTGGGTCAATATCACGTCCAGCATCATGGATTTTTAAACCACAAGAGTCTGCTAGCTGTCGATCATGCAGGGATCTTCTCTTGCCCCCTTCGGACAAGGGCCCTAACCCTAGGGCATCCATAGGGTGTGAATGGAAGTTTCCATTGACATCTACGGATAAAAGACCAATTGTCCATAGTAGTTCAAATGCACCTATGTTTAAGTTCAAAGAGTTAAGACCTAGGCCATCAGCGGATAGCACTAAGCAACACAACATATTCATTATCAATGTCCAAAAACTTGCAATAGGAACCAGGGAATTACAATAATCTTTGATTAACCAAGCCATTCATTAGATCCAAAAAGTTAGAAGGTGTAGATCAATCATCAGGGAGGTCATACTCAATGCTTCTAGCTTCACTGAAAAACACTCAATTTTTGATCATATTGGCCTACGGCTTGTAAGCCATGACCTTTTTGATGACCTTATAGCATTGGAACATAGGGTTAGGCCCAATATGGGGTCGAGAATAAGGCTGAAGATGAACTCCCCACAGCTTACATTTGACATCATCAGTATTTATAGCTCTAGGCCCCTTCACAATTCACACCAAGCCCCAGAACCACCTGCTCGTTCAACATATCTTTCCGAAGTGGATTGACTGCACAATAACCAAAGCAAGGGTGATATACCATCTATACGACAAAAATACTTTCCAGCACTTAAAATGTTTTTGACTGTTTCTACGTGTGCAGTCTATGCCAACAGGGGAAAGGTGCAACTATCCTCAGCTGTCTCGCTATTTCCAGAGGCAGAAGTGACCAGTGTAGTGATTTATCTGTTCGTACCCCCAGGGTAGAATTCCTGCTCAACTGATACCATAAGACTACTATCCTGTAATGTAGATGGGGAAAAAGCTAAATTAACTAACCCTGAATGGGGCTCTTTTATATATATATATCAACATCATATTGTGTTACTTGAGGAGATGTGGCCAATAGAGACATTTTTTAGGTCAGGGTATATATCATTTTTGACAAATGCTGTACCATCAACAGCAGTAAGAGCCTCTGGTGACTTGCTGATCTGGTTAAAAATGGAGATGTTTGCCAAACTTTAACAAATTTCAACTGATTGTAAAGACATACTGGGCAAAGTTATTTCCACAGGTAGTTCATGTGAGTTTAGGCATATTTGCCAATATAAACATATATATGTACTCCTTCCCTGCTAATTCGCAGTCAGATATTTTTGACCGACTTTCTGATATGATTGACCATCTGCAATGTAACTGTCCCAAAATAATCACAGGCGATTGTAACACACCGGTTGGGGTGGAGACTTTGCTCTTAGCCCTGACTGACGAGGGGTGTGAATTCCAGGGGATGTCCTCTGCAGTCGCCAATTCAGGCCACAGGCAAACAAAGGTTGCTGACCATATCGTTGACCTTATAGTTACACATTGGCTTAGTGCATTGAGCGGTTGCACTGCCACTGATTTCCCCCCTGCCTCACCTTTAAAAGAAGCTTGTTTACAAGGAACATTGATTACATCTTTTTAGATATCAAACTTTGGCCTCATTTGGTCGACATGGAGGTAGTCCCTAGAATGAATAGTGACCATGAAGCGCTTTGTGCCCAAATTTAAGCTGGACCCTTCATAAATACACGCTCTAGGCGTAACATTCCTTCTAGCATGGTCACTATTACGAACAACAGAAGTAATGTTAAATGGGCTTCAATCTCAGAAAATGCCAGAAACCTGTTCCAAACCGAACAATCATTAGTGGAAATTCTGGGCCCATATGAGCTAACTGATAAAAAATTGATCAACTTTGTAAGACTTCACTGTGAAGTGATGGACCAACTAAAACATTATTTCACTAAGGAGGGGCCAACTGTCGAGTTATCGGCCTGGGTGGGATTTTGGCGAATGTAGTTCTGCCAAAGCAGTTCTATTGGAAGAGGTCAAGAAAGGAGACTACAGGGAGATAATTGAGGTGAGAAGATGATATAGAGCAATCATGGTCAAGTGTAGAAGCAGATGGGAGGCAGCACAGTGGGATGACCTTACAGTGTATCTCTTCAAAATAAGAAAACAAAGGTTTTCTGGAAAATAATAGCCAATGGGAGCGGACCCATAGATATTCACCCCAATGTGGTTATACAGCCAGAATTATAGGTCGTTCATTTCTCAGAGCTATACATTAAGTGGGCTATTGACCCACTTTCTTGTGATGGTGATTGCACAAAATATCTTTCAGAGTCTAATGATGAAATTGAGGAGGGTGTCATTGTAGAATTTAATTTGGAGGAAACGGCTTTGGCATTACACCGAATGAGGAGGGAGAAAGCACCCGGCCCGATGGCATCCAGGAGATTTGTATCTATCTCAACCTGCAATATGGCTCCCCTACATAAACACCATCGTCCCCATCTTTAAGAAGGGGAGGCGGGATGCCCCTGTCAATTATAGACCAATCAGTTTGATCGATAATAGCCAGAAAACTTTCTGCAAACAGGTTCTGCTAAGACTCCTGTCATGGATAACCGATCACCATATTCTCTCAGACTGCCAAACAGGGAATAGGAGCAAGGCCAGCACCCTGAACCATGAGTTCCGCTTCAAGACGATGTATTGGAAATATATTGCCTTGAAGCGGGACCATTTATAAATGGCCTTCATGGATTTGAGGGCCGCCTTCGACCTGGTCCTAGGGAACCTCTATGGAGGGTGCTAGAATTACAGTATTCTTGGCGACCTTTGAAGAATCTTGAAAATTCTGCATTCAGCGATCTTCGCTCAGGTCAGGTAGAGTATGGGCGGGGACCTTACGCCCAGAATATTGATAAACCGTGGCGTAAGACAGGGGCATGTGCTCACCCCCACACTGTTTACTCTCTATATTAATGGTGTAGTTGAGTGGCTGGCAAATTGCAATCATGATGTGCCGAAATTTGCAGGTATCAGTACTCCTGTCCTCATGTTTGCTGACGACACGTTGCTGCTCTCCAGCACCCCGCTAGGTCTCCAGTCTCTCCTGGACCATTTTACATCTTTTTGTATTCTTAGGGACTTCTAGATAAATCCTGCAAAATCAAAATTTATGGCACTGAATCCCCATCGTTCTTTTAGAGACAGGATGCTGGTGGAGGGGCGCCCTTCGAACAAGTGAAAAATGTTGACTATCTGGGCGTCAGATTAGCTGACAATTTGCCTTGGGCTCCCCAGATAGAAAAAAGCAAAGCCATATTACACCATAGAGCATCCGATTGTAGTCAGGAAACACAAGGCCACTTCTAGCGGAATGGTCTCCCAGTTCTCCAAGTCGATAGGGCCACTGCTTTGGCTGGGGCTACCTATGGAGCAGAGGTATGAGGCTGTGCCGATGTGTCCTCCCTAGTTCTAATTAAAAATAAGTTAATCAGGTCACTGCTTAGTTTGCCCGCGAGTACACCTATACGCCTTGATTTAGCATTGTGGTCCTTTTGAAAACTCCGATGTATTGGATTCGTCTCTGGTCAACATTGGAGTTGGCCCGCTACCGGGATTCCTTAGTCGAACACAGATCAGTACATGCACTCCTTGGCTCAAGAATATAAAACACTTTTGTGCAGCCATTAAAATGGGGAACGTATGGCAATCCCCAGCTTTAATGGGTAAAGATATAGTTATAAAGCTGAAGAAAGCTTTCTGGGAATTTAAACTATTTAGAACATGGAGCAACTAAAAAGAAGGTAGTATCACTGAAAACGTCCTCCAGCATAAATGTATTCCCAGCTTTGAGCCCTATCTGTACTGGATCAGGCCTGTGAAAGCCAAAAGTCTATATATTAAATTCAGAAATGGTAATTTACCACTCAGATCTTTTACAGGCAAATGGAATAAAAGCCCTATGTCATCTACTCACTGCCATTTTTGCCTGATGTCCCCAGAGACAGAAGAACACTTTTTATTTTTTTGTCCAAGTTATGTTCTTCCTCGAAGAAGGTGAATTGTTCCAATTTGTAAACTAATGGGCATAGTACCCTACTGTGAAGCCCATAGGCTCCTTAGATGTGATACAAAGGAGCAAATTGTTTTGCCACCTCCAGGTTTTTACTCTGGGCATGGAGAATTAGATCAGGCAAGCTCACAAAAGAGGCTTGATGGCTCAAACTGGGATTTGTGCCTTTAATACATGTACTTTCCTTCACTTGTTGTATTTGCTCTTTAGAGATCTCACTCTTGTAATTTTAAATCATGTACTTTTATGATTTTGTTTTTAATAATATTTCTTGTAGTACAGATGTTAGACCTGGTATCTTTGGCATGTTTTTCGCCTGTCTATTTTTGCTTCTGACCTCCTGTTTTTGACTGTGTGCTGCATTTAGTTTTTGCTGGTTTTAGAACTCTGGGCTCTTTACCACTGCTGACCAGTGCTAAAGTGCAAGTGCTCCCTGTATAAATTGTATCTGTAATTGGTTATCTATGATTGGCATATTTGATTTACTGGTAAGTTCCTGGTAAAGCGCACTGCGTATGCCCAGGGCCTGTAAATCAAATGCTACTAGTGGGCGTGCAGCACTGATTGTGCCACCCACAGTAGTAACTCTGCAACCATGTCTCAGACCTGCCACTGCACTGTCTGTGTGTGCAGTTTTGAACTACCATGTCGACCTGGCAAGAGCACCCACTTGCCAGGCCCAAATCTTCCACTACATATAAGGCACCCCTAAGGTAGGCCCAAGGTAGCCCCATGGGCAGGAGGGTGCAGTGTATTTAAAAGGTAGGACATGTACTGGTGTGTTTTACCTGTCCTGATAGTGAAATACTGCTAATTTAGTTTTACACTATTTCAAGGGCTATCTCTCCCATAGGTTATCATTGGAGCTGCCCTGTAGCCTCTTACAAGTGTAACTTTGGGGTCCCTGAACTCACAATTTAAAAGTACATCTTTTAGTGAAGTTGGTTTTTAAGTTGCGTGTTTAAAAATGCCACTTTTTTTAGTTACATATTGGTACTATACACCGGCCCGTGTGCATTGCTGGGACAAGACCAAATCAGACCTCTGCTGGCGGGGGTGTGGCTCCACGGGGACTCTAGTTCACTTGCTCTGGCATTGCCCGAAATTGGTGCGCTATTGGAAAGCGGTTCTTGACAATATCGATGCTGCATTCCAGATTACCCTACCCCGCTCCCCAGAATACACACTGCTGGGTCTTTCCCATCCTAAAGCCTTCCCACTGAAATCTCTGAGGGGCAGGCAGATCGCAATGGCGCTGCTGGCGGCGCGACAGGTTATCCTAGTGCATTGGGGGTCATCTTCGGTGCCTGAGCTGATTGACTGGATTCATCGTCTCTGGCAGCTTCTAGCAATGGAGCGCCTATCGCTCAGTGTAGAAGGGAAGGGCAAGGAGTTTGCGAAGTTGTGGGCCCCTTATTTACAAATCCTCACAAAGGTTATGAGAGAGGTGACATGTCCTAAATATTTACAGATCCTCAGGCTTCTGCCGCTGGTTCCGGTCAAAGGCTGCTGAGATGAGCATTGCTTTTGTACTAGGCTGGGCCCGGCGGAGGGGTCTTCGTGGCTATGTTAGATCTGATGCGGAGAAGGGCGGGAGGCGGGGAGGGAGCAGGGAGGGTGGGTTTGTTTCAGGGGTTTTGTTTGCTTTATTATATAAAACTGTGGATGACTTTGCCAAGAGAGCCGATTCAGATGCCAGGTACGAATACTTTTGCGGGGGCCGACCTCTGGGATGTAGGCCTCAACGCTGTGTACTTTCGCTCATATCCCGCTCTGCCGGCCTCGTGATGTAGGCAGTAAGCTGTGTACATGCTTTCTGATGCCCACGTAATAAAAACGATTGATTCTAAAAATGCCACTTTTAGAAAGTGTTGCGTCAAACCCACGTTGAACGCACAGGGATGCAGACAGTGATACCGCAGACTTGAAAAAGGCATTGTTGCCCAATGTTAATACAGTGATTCTTCACCACGTGGCCGCTTACAGTGAAATAATTGGAAAAGAGTACAGTGAGCAACCTGTGCATTATCGAAATCACGATTTTTCATGGCCTCAAAACGCGTGACTCCATTTTTAGCAGCATTCACAGTCCTAGTCAATCCTTTGCTGTTGGGCCTCAGAGAGGGGTCTTTTATCTTCTTGAAATACCCACAGTCCTGAAGATGGTCTCACTGATATGTAACGACCAAGACCGAAATGTTGATGCACAATCCAACTTCCTCTTTATTCGTTGCTAAATATGCTATATAGAGCATAGTATCTTGTGCTCAACAGGCTCAACTTACGTATATAGGAAGTGGACATTAGATACATTGGCATATGGTATATAAATTCACACAGAGTCCATAAATGACCATTGTCAATGTGTTATGAGATTTACTTCTTGAACCCCGGTTACTGTATATATAAAGATTTATTTCCCTCAATATAATAACTATGACTATATACACCTGCTTTTGAGATTTTTTTTCTCTCCAATTCACCTGAAAAGAAGCTTCATTTAAGTTGCATTGTCAAAATATGACATACTGAATGATTTATGAATTTATGTGTATGTGTTTGAAAAAATCCCTTGTTGGCACTCTTACTTGTTGCACTTTTAGAAACCAGGCATTTTTTTGCTTTACCATTCTGTGCCTCTGCCTGCCTGTAGAATCGACGTCTGAGGGAGAGTGACAGTTGGGCTGTTTGTGTATTCACTCTAGACAGTCACACAAAGGGAGCTGAGTTGTGCCCTGCATATCATGATGGCTCATCACCAGGCTGATGGGTCTTCCTGAGCTGAAGTGGTGGGAGGAGTTGCCAATGACACCTGAAAAGGGCTGTGTCTGTCCTCTCACAAAGCTGTACCCAACCCCCTGTAGTGTGCTGGGAGCCAGGTCAGGGAAAGGCAGTCTTGTTCACTAAAAAGACTTTCACTTGAAGTTTGCCTACTTCAAAGGCAGAAACTTGTATAAGTACTGGAGCTGTGACACCATAACTTCAGAATACTTCCGGACTAGGAGGACATTCTGCCAGGAAGAAGAGCTGAATGCTGTAGGAGGAACTGGCACTCTGCTGGTTGCTCTGTTGTACTGGCCTACTGTTTGCTGCTTCTGTCCTGGAAATGAAAGGACTAGACTTTTCTTTCTACATCCTGCTTTCCAAGGTTCTCAGATGGCTTGTACATGCTTGTCTCTTGTTAAAAAGTCTCCGGGCCATCAAAGACTTCATCTGCAGCCCCTGATCTCCTCTGCTGGGACCTGCCAAGTGGTACCAATTCCAGTTCGGGCCATTGGAGGCGGTTTTGCTGCTAAGAACCCAAAAAATCCATGGATTGACTCTCACCACCTGTTTTTCTAACGCAGCACTCTTGTGCGCTTGAAAAACCAACACATCGCCGCTGTATGACCGAAGAATCGACACATCGCCTTCCGTGCAGCTGAAAGATCACCTCAATCCGAGTCCCGAGCACTATGTTACCGACATCCGTGATGCACGCTCTGACTCCGATGCAGACCCTGCTGTGTGGCTGAAGAAATCGTCGCATCACCTGCTTCGCGGCTGGGAAATCGTTGCAGCGCCTGGTTTGCTGCATCAACCCAGCTTATGTGTATTTTCGGCGCATCGTCCCTGTGCCCCAAGTGGTTCATTGACGTTGCCCCGCAGTAAGGTACAGAGGCCGCGTGCCCGGAGATCAATGCATCACCTCCGCTGACAGTAAGGAGCCGACGAATCACCTCCCCTGACAGTAAAGAACTGGCGTATCATCTCCACTGTGCTGCAGTAAGGAACCAACGCATTACTTCCCCTAGCAGCAAGGAACCGACGCATCACCTCCCCTGGGAGTAAGGAACCGATGCATCGCTTTGCCCCCTCCTTGCATCCCCTACGCCTGTTTTCGTCTTTGATTTTGACACATCCCAGGTACTTTGTGATAAAAGTGACGCATCTATAGTTTCCGATGGACTGAACTATTTTGAACCTTTTAAAAGTGATATCTTTACTGGTATGGTGTCCTTTTGTAGTGTTTTCGCTGTGTTTGTGTGTTTTTGTACAAATGCTTTACACATTGTCTCTGAGATTAGCCTGACTTCTCGTGCCAAGCTACCAAGGGGGTGAGCAGGGGTTACCTTAGCTGTGTAATCCCCTTACCCTGACGAGAGTGAGGTTCCCTACTTGGACAGGGTGCAAACCACTGCCAACTAGAGACCTCCATTTCTAACAACTGAGAATTGATTTGTATGTAACAATGTTTTTACTTTTATGGTTTCTATAAGGCAAATAAAGTAAATATTGATTGATTTGTTTCCCTGCCTCAGGTTGTTTATCAAGCGAAAGCCCACATTCTTTGACAAATGGTTGCAGCTTCTATTCCTCCAAACCCCTCCTTTCCTCTTGATGATCTGGTGCGTTATGTGGACAGATTATTTTTCAAACGCATGACTGAAGAAATGACCATAGTGCTTTTGACACTGAGTTCCTGGGAGTTAGTCTGATTGTGCTAAAATGTGCTTCAGTACTTGCAAGATTCATTTGGCACACAGCATGTCAAGCTTACACTGCCTCTATCCTTCCAGTTTACTAATTATATGAATATTTGCACTTCACTCAAAACGTCTTTAACAAATGTGTATTTCGGGCCCTGAAAAATAGTTGAAATTGTTGCTACACAATTACATTTACACTACCAGACATCCTAAAATATTTTTTCAGGGCATTTCAGTGCGCTGACTTACTGCAAGACTTTGTGGTGACAACGTTTAGTGCATAATGTGCAAGTAACCTAACTTGGTCCGACTTGTGCACAACTTTGAGGAAACGATTTAGTCTGTTTTACCTGGGAACTTAAATGGAAATGTACCTGTAATCGTCAAAAGTAAAAGTATGAGGCCGTCAGTGCTTCAGTTTGAGTCACCATTTTATCTCTAATATACATTTGAATTGTAAATTTATATCTAACACACTTTCTCCTTTAAATTTTAATGCAGTATGAATATTACTAAGGTATCCAGGATGTCTGTTTAAATAAAAATGTATTGTATAAATGTAATACAATTATAGTTAAGCATTGAATATTTTGCATGTTGGAAAAGAATCCGTAGTAAAGTACTAGAAATATTTTTAAAACTCTAATACAAGTTCAAGATTTCGAGCAGTGTAATAAATTAAATAAGGTTTCTTGAGTCCCTAGTACACGCAATGTGCAATCAGGTAATCGTTTTCAATAAAGATTTCTATTGTAAATCGTATGAGGCGTTCCATTTCTCAATATATATGACTGCATGCAAAATCAGTGTCAAATAAAGCCAAAATCTATTTATTTCCTGCATCAGAAAATATTTGCTAGATAATTCATATGGTACTTTTCTGCTATTCTCATTGTAACGTAATTTAAAGTATGCAAGTGAGTAGCAGATTGTGGGCTGATGGTGTTAATAATCCTTCCATCTCAAAAGCCTACCTACCAATCTCTGCCAGAAGAACTCTAGTACAAGCCCTGGTAGTGATCCGACTAGATTACGGCAATGCTCTACTGGCGGCAGTAAACGAGACGCTGTAGCTAAACTACAGGTAGTTCAAAACACGGCAGCCAGACTTGTTCTTAATCTTCCACCTGGCACTCCGTTGTCCCCTTCGCTAAAGGCTCTACATTGGTTGACAGTAAGAAAAAGGAGCATTTTTAAGATCTGCTGTCTCACCCACAACGCCTTAAGAGGCAAAGGCCCCAGCTATCTCCAACAGAAATTCAAATTGTATGTACCCATCAGAAGCTTAAGATCCAATGATAAAGGCCTCCTGTGTGTACCCCGCATCTGTTTGACTAGATGTGGGGGGAGAGCCTTCGCTTACCTTGCCCCTTCCTTTTAGAATAAGATCCCACTGCATATTCACACCTGCACGAACTATTGTCAATTTAGGAAATTGTTGAAAGCTCACCTACTTTAAAGTGACCAATCTTTGTGGATACTTGCTTGCAACTGCAGACAGCGCTGAGATACCCAAGGGTGATTTGTGCGCTATATTAAATATAATTAACATGACACAACAAAGCTGGTTTTGATGCACCAGATATGCTGCTAATATTTTCATGGAGAGCAATCCGAGCCTCGCTGGTGGAGCACCAGGTTGTTTCCTGTCTCTGTCTTGGCATGGAGACAGAGCCGCCCTGGGCTTTGTGTTTTTTAGGTCACACATCCGGTCCTGAGCTCCTCCTCAGAGTTGGGCTTCTTTGTGCCCTATACAGGAAGTTCTCCCTGTCGGATTTCTATTCTATAAATATTTCTTGTGGCCCAGAAAGAGGTTAGGCAGACAATAGACACCCACCGTCCAGGAGTAATGACCGTATGCGCCTAAGATGAGACAAATAGGGCGACACCTTCCCTTTAGTTGTGCATTTTTGGTGGAGGACAGAAGTGTTGGATATAATAGCAAGATGCGTGGTCTAGAACTGTCCACCAATGTTAGATTACAAAGTATGTGGTGCAAATGACCAATAAGAGGTCTCTAGCAGTAAACAAACCTGCTCTGTGAGATCAGGTTTCCGAAGGATAAGTGGGCCACAAAGTGATAGTTCCGAGTTGCAGCATTAGTGTTTGTCAATACGGAAACAGAATGCAATTTACAAAATGCCGTGGGTCAAAGTTGAAGATATCAATGGAGGTCATGGGTCACTTTTATCATGGCAATGCTGATCAGAATTCAACCAAAGAGATGGTTCCGAGCCGGCACGGTCCCAAACTCAAGGTATGAATGCACAAGAGGTTGTAGGCACAAGATGGTGACGTTGAGGAATCGCTTGTTGTGCGTGGAAAGATATCACCATGACACGTCATTGGCACAGCACTAGCTGGGGGAGCTGGAAATGTTCCCTGAGGTTCCTTGGTTGCAGTGAGGGCTTCTTGAGTCACCACCACGTTCCAAACAGTAGTCACACAGTGCAAGCCTATGTGCCTTGGCTGTAATAGTAAATATGCTTAAGGAAAAATACTTTTAACTCAGAAATACTCAGGTATTCTCGTGTGTGTGTCTATGCATGCTGCACACTACATCAGTGCATGCACGATTGCTCTGGATAACTAATGACATGACACGAGGTTGCTAAGCGTAAATTGTATCGCTGATACATTTTTGATTTTTAATAAAAATTATTAACAAAATCGAAAAGGTAGTGGAGAAAAATGCCAATTCTATTTCTGCTCCTCACGCTGGTAGTGTCATCCATGTAATGTGTCGGTGTTCTGTCAGACACAGTGCAATCAATTGTTCCTCACAGACATAACCAACTCCTTAAACAAGCTGTACCCTCTATTACAAGGCAAAACACCACCAGCAGCAAAATACGTGAAAAACTCTGGAAATACAGTTCAGGAGCCCAGGCATCCTTATTTTTCGATGTCTGCACTCCCTCTGCAGTTCTGCAGGGTGGGGAGGTGGGGAGACCGAAGTTGGTTGACTTGGATCTGTAAGATAGCACTGTTTTGCATACCCGAAAAGCATAGAACCACTATGGCACACCTCTTTTGACATTTGGGAATAACCTTATGGTAGTGGATCTTTTGGCACTATTTATTTCTAATAGCCGTTCACCTCAAGGGTGAAAATATTGAGGCAGACAGACTTAGCAGGTACCCATCAAACACCACATTAATCACAGACGAATCACGCCCTATCCCACTGGATCCTTAGTTCTTGAAGTCCCCTCAGGTCTGCCTCTTTAACACCAATCACAGCTCCGAATGTGAACTAAATGCATTTTTATGGGCGAAGGATAGGCCCCCTTGGGACATTCTTATCTTGCTGATTAGCTGCATCAATTCACACAAGCATTCTGAGAAAAGGCCAGGCATATTTGCAGAATTTGGCCTCCCCCTACATTCGAATCAGAACCTGTCGTCAGCTGGCTCGCAATTGACTCATCGAGGCTACAAGCAATAAAAGCAAAGTGCCAGTGCCTGCTAGGCATAGCACATGGCCCTTAAAACCTATTAATGAGCAGATAATGCATTATCTCCACTCCCAAAGAGCCACCTACTCATTTTGATAACCCCAGAATGTTTCTGCCAGGTATCCTTCTTAAATTTCCTAACGATGATCAGAGCCAAAATGTTCAATTTTAGATGGAAATTAAAATTTTCTGACAAAGGTTGTCTTAGTTGGTTGACAAACTCTAAAAGGGGCCTGTTCTCCTGCTTACGAAATAAGTGAATATTCTCAATCTTCCCTGTCCATTTATGAGCTTCAGTGCTTGGCTTCTCAGAAAATACTACGGTGACCACTCCTCCTTTCATTGTTTCCAGTCTTGGATGCCTGTGTAGTAGCCTAATGCATTCTGGGAGTTATAGTTTTGTTTTGCGTCCATTGAACTAATCAGACTGACGCACCTGAAATGAATGATTTGTAGGTGAAAAGGTCAGCACCGGAAACAATGCCCATAAGGACATGGAGTGAGGTGGTCACCCTAGATGATACATTCAGAAAACTCAGTATTAAACTGAAGGACGAGACCGAGGATTCTTTTAAAACTGCCCTACACCACACACGGATAACATACAATTACACAAAAGATATGGCAGCTATTTACTTTTTATCCTCGCTCCAAAGAAGACTCTAGCAGTAGGAACACAAAATCCAAAGATTATGGACGGAAATGTCTCACCCATATTTGGTGGTATGCTTCATCATCGGCCAGTCCACCCTGTCTGTTAAGACATTGCCAACATGGTGGTCTCAACCTTGCTACAAGGGAGAACAAGATAAAGTACTTCTGGTTAATCGTGGGGTCTAGATCTATTTCTAAATCTACTTCTGCATGAACCCAGGGTATTCCCTCTATTCAGTGGGCATGCAGGGCAGTGGGTCCCAGTGTAGGACCTGCACCCCAACTGAAAGGTTACTACCTATTGCAGGCTGCGTGATGTGTACCCTCTTCCCAATCTCTCTCCGTGAAGGAGGCAAGGAGGTTCACCCAATAAGTACCAATCGGGTGCCGGTGGAATTCCCTGCTCTCCTCTGCCCCAGCCCAGCGTTCCACCTCAATTCTCCACTTGCAGTGGGGCGGCCTGTTGGAAGACTTCCAATGCATGCCAGGGCTCTCCTGGCCAGCACCAAGTCCAAGTATAGGAAGCATGCGTCAACTTTGGGTAGCTTTGGAGATGGCAGCAGACCTAGGGCGCAGACCTCCAGTCCCCTCTGATCTGCCCAGTTCAGGGCGTGACCCACACTTCCGCCAAAACCTCTTTTCACCCAGGCAGGACCAGGTCATGTGTATAAAGTCAGTGTCTCATTCCTGGGCATCATTGACTGTCAGTGCATTGTTTAACGTTGAGGCGGTGTGGCGTCAGGTACATCATGTACAGGAAGTCGAACTGTGTGTATCGAAAGCGGGTGATCCGTGATGAAGTGTGCACTGGGGAATAGGAGCATGATTGGCTTGTTATCTTAGCAAGCTTCACCCAGCACCATAGTGCGATCTGCAGCAGTTTGGGAGATGGACCCCTGGTGGGGCACGCCCCCAGCATGAGTGGCACTATCCATACGCAGTCCGGTTCTACTCCATAGGTCCCCAGCTCTGCGACCGACTTCCAACCAGCGGGCCAGCCACAGTATTTGTATCACTATATGGAATAGTTCAAGACTGGGGACACCCAGTCCACTCTCCCTCGTTGGGCATTGGATAGTCCGTACCAACACCCTGCTACGACCCCCGTCCTAAATCAGTTCTCGCATTGGGCTGTCCAGGAAGCGAATCCAAGATTGCGGTATCCACGAAATAATACAGTAGGATAATCATTTTCATGAGTGCTACGCATGCCATCAGGGGGATCTCAGTGTGCGCCAGAATGCCACACTCCCCTTTTATCGCCCTGAGCGCGCCCCCAAGGTTGCCCTACAGGTCATCCGCATCTTTATGGAAAACTAGATTCTGAGATATCAGACTGTTCGAGGTTCACACGTCAGCACAGTATCGTGGATGACCTGGGATGGGACCTCAGTGGTGTCGCTAAGTGGGAAGACACAGGATTTCTCCCATCTGGTACATAAAAAACAGTCTGAACATCGAGACCTCCCCAGGGCACTTCAATGCTGGCATCATGGAAAAACAGAAGCATATCATCTGCATATAGTCAGATGTTATGCTCCCTGTTGTGGAAAAGTATACCCAAGCCCCGTCCCTGCCGCTGAACAGCGCCAGCAAATGGTTTTAGGGCCAGTGCAAACATCAGGGGATAGAGGGGGCACCCCTGTCTCGTGCCTGTGTTAATCCCAATGGGATCCGAGATGTTCTGTTCAGTTTTTACCTGGGCTCGAACGCCAGTGTAGAGCAGTGTTATCCAGTTGGCCCATTCTGGGCCCATGTTCATGCGGTTCATGACCGCTTGCATGCATCTCCATGGTAAGGTATTGAAGGCCAAGTGCAAGTTCACCGATAGTAACACTGCCTTCGGGCCGTGTCAACTGGGGTCTCATCCAGAACCCTATATTGGAACCAGATGTTCAAGGAGGTATTGTGAAGTGGAATAGAGCTATTCTGATCTTTCTGGAACAGGAGGGATATATGGGGTGCAGGTGGGTAGCCACGACCTTACCTCAGATTTTGTAATCAAATGTGAGCATTGACAAGGGGCGGTGCGAGGAGGTGTCCTCTGGGTACCTTACCCGGCTTCAGCAGTGAGATCAACAATGCTTTCTGGCAGGTGGGCGGCAGTGCACCCATCTCCCACACCGCTTTATATAGGGCCATCAGTTGGGGCACCAGCAGCGAGCTAAACATCTTGTAGAACTCTGCGGGGAGCCATCTATCCTAGGGGACTTCACCAATGCCAAGTCCTTAATGACCCCCCCTGATCTTGTGTTCCAAACATGGTTGGCCGAGGTCCAGCCGAACTGGTTTCTGAGAGGCGCAGCAGGTTCACCCCAGCCAGAAACCCGTCAAACACATACTCAGTGGCTAGGTCTGTCCCTCATATAAGGCCGTGTAATGGTGCACAAACTCCTGGTGAATGTCGGATTGGGTATGTAGCATCGCGCTGTCCATCGCCCGGAGTTTATTCCTGAGTGGTGATCGGCGGTCCGTGGAGACAAGGCAGGACAACATCCTCCCGAACTTACCTTCTGCCACGTGTGACTGGGCCACATGCTCTTTATAGGAGAAGAGCCCCAATGTGGCGTGTGGTATCTCCATGAGATGCTCACTCTGCTAAGAGTTCAGGAAGATGGGAGGGGTCCGGCAGAGACACAGACTCTAAGGCTCGCATCCTAGTTTCTAGATTATTCAGCTCAGCCTCCAGAGCTTTGGGTACCCCAGCTTGTACACCCATACAGTGGCACCTAATCACTGCCTTAAATGCTTCCCAGACCAGTGCTAAGCCCTGGTTATGTGGAAAATAATCGCCAATCGCTTCTCATAAGGAATCGTGGAATTCCGCATCAGACAGAAGCTCCAGCCGGAGCCTCCATTTATGGATCGGGGCCTGCCGCCTCCCTCAATGCAACCGCAGCAAGAGCGGGTTGTGGTCCTAATAAGTATGGGCCAAGTACTCTGGCTGTGTAAGTCGGTCTCCTGACACTGAGGACACTAATATCCTGCCCAGTCGCACATGTAGGTCATGCACTGGTGAGTAAAAGGAATATTCCCAGCTTTGGTCGTGATGCAGCCGCCAAATGTCCAGGAGTTCACAATCCATCATCCATTGCTGAAAAATGGTGGCCAGCGTCTGGACAGGGGAGTCAAGTAGTAGGGGGGAGAATCTGTCCAACGATATATCCGTAACACAGTTGAAATGGCCTCCCAGTATCTTAGCTGTAAGCAAGGACCTAACCAAATACGGGGACAAGGATTCCAGGAAAGCGGGCTGATTGACATTGGGGATGTAAATGAAACCCAGTCCCAATGGGCTCCTGTCCAGTCCTTCATGTACAGTCCTTCATTGTCAATGTGATGGGAATCGCAAAGAAAGGTCACCCCTGCACGAATCCATATGAGTGCACCCTTGGCAAAGGAGTAGTAGCCTGTGGCGAAGACCTGGCCTCGCCATCTCCTGCACAGATGTGACCGTTCAGGTCCTGACAAGTGAGTTTTCTGGAGGAATGGGATATCCACTCCTCTCCTCACCAGGTAAGTGTGTATCAGGTGTCTTTTGCCGGACTAGTGCATCCCTTTGACCTTCCAGGTGAGGACCATATAACAGGGAGCTTGAGTGGTCAATATATGGGATGCATGAGTTTTGGGAATCCCCCGGATCCCTCAGTGTGACCCGGGTGGGGGCCCTGGAGTGCAGAGGCCCAGCGCAATGCAGATGCAGGGACTGGTCTCTAGTGTAGCACATATGAGGAACTTCATGTGCCCAGTGTGCCGTAATGACCCAACCCCTCTTCCCACCCACCCGGGCATGCCGACAATGGTCAGGCGCAAAAAAACTAACAACTAGAATGTCACCATGTGTCTAGCGCCAAGGCTTGCCTTACATCTGCCCTCAGGGGCTCGTAATCACTGAATAGACTGGAACAGAGGTGTCCTCTGACGGCCGCAGCCACTTTTTTAGAAGTGTAGTAGGCCCTGTCAGCAGAGCCAGGCCAGTGATAATCAGAGGTAGCCGGCCAGTGCATGGGCCTCGCACACTGGGATCCCAAGAAACAGCACATGCTCCGGAGTCAGTTGGTAAGAGTCATAGATCGTTGGCCATGCGGGATGTCAGGAGCAGGCCCCGGAAGGAGCCAGTGAGAGCCAAGTTGGAATCGGAGCCATCACCAGAGGTAATGGATCGACCGTCCCCAGGCCCCAGTTCGGACGTACCGCTAAGTTGGCTGGCTGCCTCTAGTGCACCCTCTCTGGCCAGGTCCATTTGTTGCTTGGTCGGACGCACCTCCAAAGAGTGAGCTACGCATCTCCCTTTGTGGCGTTGGAGGCTAGATGGCAGATCCTGGGTACGAACCTCCCCTGTGAGGTGGGTCTTGATCCAGTCCTACACTTCTTGTGGCAAGTCACAGAAGAATGTGCTGCCATTGGATATAATATTTAGGTGGGCTGGGAACAGCAGCATATATTGGATGTCTCGAAGGGAACGTTTCGCCTCAGAGTTGGAGGCCCTCCGGCGCTGAACTGCCAGGATGATGTCTGGGTAAAGTGTGATTTCAGTGTTCCCCAGTTGCAGGGGGCCTTTTGTGTGGACCACTGTCAGCATGGTTTCTCTGTCTCTGTAGTTGAGTAAGCACGCCACTACTGGGTGGGGTAGTGTTCCACGGGGGCGGTTGCCGTTCCGGTACATGGTGGGCCCTTTCTAGCATGAAGAACTGGGACAGGCCCTGTGGCACCACCGTCGCTCGTATCCATTGTTCGAGAAATGCCACCATGTTGGGCCCCTCTGAGCCCTAGGGAAGGCCAACGAGCTGAATGTTATTCCACTTGCTGCGGCCCTCCGCATCCTCAGCTTGCTGGTCCAACAGTGCGACTTTCATGGTGAGGGACGCCATCTGGTTTTGACGCTCATCCACCAAAGGGTATATCACATGGAGGACAGTCTCATTAGTTTTTACCCTGACCACTAACTTACGGTGGTCAGTTCTCAGGAGATTCATGTTGATCGCCACCCTGTTGATCTTGGTCTCAAGTATCTCTTGTGTGGCTGTTTTGGCCTCCAGGATATGACCCAGCTTGTCGGATGAATTGCGGGGTACTGGAGGAATGTCGCCCTCCAGCTGGGTCTCCTCCATGTAAGGTGGTGCAGTGTCCAGGCCAGATGTGACCACCCCCCTGCCCGGGGTCCTTGGTCGAACGTTTGCAGCCCGTGATATCCTTCAAAGGCTTATCAGCAAGGTGAGGGGTGGAGGCCAGTAAGCAGAGGTGGACAGGGGGCCAACCTCACACCCATGGTCTGGTGGGCAGCATCGTTTGACAGCCTTGCCGCTGAGATCCCCAGGTGTCTGCCAGCTAGGCAGGCACCAATGGAATGGATGCTTCGCGCCACCTGACAGCAAAGTCCCAGAACAATGTACACCCACTATCTGTGCTCTGTGTGTACCCTACTGGAACCCCCAGGAGGAACAGTTTCCAGGGACTCACCAAGTATTGAATAGCCGAGGTGCAAAAGGCCTTGCTGCTGCGCCAGGTGTGGGCCATTTGATATGTCCGCTGGTATCCCTCATAGAGGGCACTACAGATGGGGCCCCAGAAGTGCAGGTCAGGAGTGGGCCTTTGTGTTCCATGTGGTCATCATGACATAGGCCCCCCAATCCAGTTTGTGCCAATTTGTTGGTGTGTTGCTGATGCAGCTGGTTGTACCGGGCATGGAATAGGGGAAGTTGCCTGTACAGTTGGTGGCGCGCAGTGCTCCCCAACAGTAAGGGGCCTGTGCTGCCGCTAGACCTTGCAACGGGCCGGTGAGAGCTGTGGCTCCCACGCTGCATGCCTGAGTGCAGGGTGTCCCAGAGGAACCAGCAGGATCAAGGCTCAAACTTCTCCCCCACTCTGTGCCTCATGTGTGTCTGGTGGAGGGCCCCCAATCAGGCGCGTCCCCCAGGATAAGCACGGCCCAGTGACACACTGCATGTTCATGATTTGGAGGCTCAGGGACCCACAATAACTCCTGGAGTAGGCCTCACGGGATGTTCAGCACCCCCCCATGAAAGGCACTGCAGGCAGGGGCCCAGTAGCTCAGACCAGGGGTAGGCCTCTGCGCCTCTTGTGGCCATCGCAACCCAGGCTCCTCAGGTTCAGTTTGCACCAGTCCACTGTTGTACTGCTGAAATGGTTTGCTGCGCCAACCAGAGCAGGGGAAGTTGCCTCAGTTCCGAGCCGATACTCATCCCCCAGGGGCCGGCTCAGTGTGAAGAAATAGCGTGGTCAATCGTCCCGCTTCGTATCGAGGGCTCAGACCTGCTCACCTGACTGCACCCGCGGCCATTGCAGCGTTTGAGCACTTCTCAGTCTGCTCTATTGCTGCATGTCGTAGAGCGCTCTCTGTCGGGTCCTGGGGGGTTCCACAAGGCATCCAGCCATCAGAGTGCGATCCCCCCATATGCGTTGGGGTGTATTTGCCAGGATTCAGTGCTATTGTAGCGGCGGTGGCCGGAGCTCCCTTAGGGTGCTGCCATCTTTGTGTGCGCCCTGGCCACCCCCTCCCTCTCCCCCCCAAATAGATGATATTTTTATGATTTTTTAGAGTCTAAGATGAACAAAATCCAACGGAGGGTTCTAGAGATACAGATTTTTTAAAGAAAACATAAATCTCAGTTTAACTGCAAACAAGCACTGGTAACCGTAAAGGTATTAACTTTTGAAAAGTTTGGACTACTCCAGCCCGACTTGGGTGACCAAACCTGACAGGGGAAGGGTCTGGTGGGGCCAAAAAGGAGTATTTGGATAGTTACCTGGCCACCAATGCATTTCAATCCATGATCCAAACTTTATAGCATGAACACCATAAATTTCAATTGAGTGGTCCTGATGCTGCGGATGCAGGAGATGGAAGCTACTCAAGGATGCTCTGGATGTTGTGCAGTTGATGGGGGGGCCTTTGTGGTTATTCCTCGGTCCACGGGTCAGGTGGGGTGACTTTGGCAAAAGAGGTTGGGGTCTCTCAAAGTCCTGTTTAAGACAGTAGAAGGCCAGCTGCAGCTGGGCTACCGGTCTCCGTTCACAGCTGTCCCAGTGCTATCCTTTGGTGGAGGCTGGTGTCCCTCTTGGGTGACCAATATGGACTCAGATGACATTCCTGAGTCCTGCTGACTAGGGTGCATCTTTTGGATATCAAGGATCGGTCTCTTGGTCTCCCACCAGCAGTCAGTGGGGATTTGTGCGAAGTGGCTACTGACTTGCCAAGTAGGGCTACTTCAGCTATGTTGGCCCTGTTGTTGGTTCCAGGTGGCCGGATGACTGACTCTTGGAGTCACTTCTTTGGTCTGGGGCTTGGAAGTTACTTTTCTCCAAGCCAGGAGCCACAGGCACAGTCCTTTCTTCACTAGCCCAAGGTGCATCCGGAGCAATCCTGCAGACAGTGCAGCCTCTTTCCAAAGTCCAGGGGTCAGCAGGGCAATCCTTCTTCGGCCCTTTCTCCAGTTCCAATCTGATCTGAGGTTCAGGGTGCTAGGGGTGCCATATTTATCCCAGAAAGTGCCCTGGGTGGATTATGCGGTCACTAGCCAATGAGCTATCAGGTCTCCTCCCTCTTGGTGATGACGTTTCAGCTATGTGTGGCATCTAGCAATACCAGAGTGCACTATTCTGCCCCCTCTCAAGATCTCAGGATCATTCCTCAGGTGTTAGGAGCTTGGTAGCCCACCCTAGAGGTGTGACTACCTGGGGTCTACACGCCCACGGGAAAACCGGTTTGGGCACTGATCTCCCCTCCCTGTTCCCACTGCCAGCCTGTCTACCTGAGCAAGGGGCAGCCCCTCAAGTTTGGTTTCTACACAGATCACTGCTCCTGAAATGTTGCAAGTCATGTGAGCACCGTTGTCAGTGACATAATTGTACTACTATGTGTTTATGATCGGCAGCAGAGATAGGGTTCTCGCTTCAATACCACTGGGCCATGTACTGCATCCAGCACCATACTCCAATGCTGAATAGGTGAACCGGTTCCACTCGTTCGCTCCACGTTCTCTGCTCATAGGCTCTCACACATGCTAGTCACCATTCATATGTGTGAGGAAACCCCCGGGAACACTATCACCGCCTGTGAAACCCCCTCGGTGAAACCCTTATGGGTGCCTTACCGTGAGAGTCAGGAAGAGAAAGACAGCAAAAACCGGGTAGGAACGCCAACAGTAACGAAGGACTTTTGCTTCGTTTCACAGCCCGGAGGAGGTGACCCGGAAGCAGTCGGCCCTTGGAGAGGCGGAGCAGAAAAGTTGGACGCCCAATCAGGGACGCCGGAAGGGAGGCAGCTTCAGCAGGAAAGAGAGGAAGAAGGCGTAACGGGGTCGTCAGCTGCCGGGAGACGAAGCGAGCGGGAGAGCAGAGCGAGCGCTGGTGATACAGAGAAGGACGCGGAGACGAGTGCGGAGACCATCGTGGAGACCCGACTCGAGGACGGGGAACCGGAGAATCCTGAGGACTAGTCCGAAGACTGGTGGATCCCGGAGGAGACGCACGAGCCTCCGCAACTCAGGAGAGCTGCGGCAGAGAGCGGTACGTGCCCTGGGCAGGGGGACGCGGGGTGGGAGCGGGATAGCAAGGGGCTCCTTCCCCAATGATTCCCTGAACTTCCTTTTCTTACAAAGTGCATGCCCCACACCCCGGCCGTCAAGAGCGGACCAGGGTATTTTGGTAGACTACGGTATTTCCGGTCACCCTGCTGAGGGATAACGGACAAAGCGATACCAAAGGGGATGATGGACGGAGCGCTTGAGCTAATCAAACACTCACCCCCAGTCAACTGATCTGGGTTTAATCCATCATCATTCTTTAGCTCACTCCACCACCCCAGTTCAGACATGGCCATATGCAAATCAGTCTGACCCTGTGCCTCATGGGAACAGTCCAGCCCGAACTGCCAAGCCATGTCTTCCCTGGACCGGAAACAAGCATCCTGGGACCGGTTTCTGGCTATTCAGCCGTCATCAGCCAGGCTAGCTTGAATCCAGTGGCAAAGTGAGCAAGGGACCCACGTCTGGGCATACCCTGCCAACTAAGGGCGAACAAAGCGATACCAAAGCGGTTGATGGACGGAGCGCTTGAGCTAATCAAACACTCACCCCCAGTCAACTGATCTGAGTTTAATCCATCATCATTCTTTAGCTCACTCCACCACCCCAGTTCAGACATGGCCATATGCAAATCAGTCTGACCCTGTGCCTCATGGGAACAGTCCAGCCCGAACTGCCAAGCCATGTCTTCCCTGGACCGGAAACAAGCATCCTGGGACGGGTTTCTGGCTATTCAGCCGTCATCAGCCAGGCTAGCTTGAATCCAGTGGCAAAGTGAGCAAGGGACCCACGTCTGGGCATACCCTGCCAACTAAGGGCGAACAAAGCGATACCAAAGGGGATGATGGACGGAGCGCTTGAGCTAATCAAACACTCACCCCCAGTCAACTGATCTGGGTTTAATCCATCATCATTCTTTAGCTCACTCCACCACCCCAGTTCAGACATGGCCATATGCAAATCAGTCTGACCCTGTGCCTCATGGGAACAGTCCAGCCCGAACTGCCAAGCCATGTCTTCCCTGGACCGGAAACAAGCATCCTGGGACCGGTTTCTGGCTATTCAGCCGTCATCAGCCAGGCTAGCTTGAATCCAGTGGCAAAGTGAGCAAGTGACCCACGTCTGGGCATACCCTGCCAACTAAGGGCGAACAAAGCGATACCAAAGGGGATGATGGACGGAGAGCTTGAGCTAATCAAACACTCACCCCCAGTCAACTGATCTGGGTTTAATCCATCATCATTCTTTAGCTCACTCCATCACCCCAGTTCAGACATGGCCATATGCAAATCAGTCTGCCCGTGTGCCTCATGGGAACAGTCCAGCCCGAACTGCCAAGCCATGTCTTCCCTGGACCGGAAACAAGCATCCTGGGACCGGTTACTGGCTATTCAGCCGTCATCAGCCAGGCTAGATTGAATCCAGTGGCAAAGTGAGCAAGGGACCCACGTCTGGGCATACCCTGCCAACTAAGGGCGAACAAAGCGATACCAAAGGGGATGAACTGGGGTGGTGGAGTGAGCTAAAGAATGATGATGGATTAAACCCAGATCAGTTGACTGGGGGTGAGTGTTTGATTTGCTCTAACGCTCCGTCCATCATCCCCTTTGGTATCGCTTTGTTCGCCCTAAGTTGGCAGGGTATGCCCAGACGTGGGTCCCTTGCTCACTTTGCCACTGGATTCAAGCTAGCCTGGCTGATGACGGCTGAATAGCCAGAAAGCGGTCCCAGGATGCTTGTTTCCGGTCCAGGGAAGACATGGCTTGGCAGTTCGGGCTGGACTGTTCCCATGAGGCACAGGGTCAGACTGATTTGCATATGGCCATGTCTGAACTGGGGTGGTGGAGTGAGCTAAAGAATGATGATGGATTAAACCCAGATCACTTGACTGGGGGTGAGTGTTTGAATTGCTCAAGCGCTCCGTCCATCATCCCCTTTGGTATCGCTTTGTTCGCCCTAAGTTGGCAGGGTATGCCCAGACGTGGGTCCCTTGCTCACTTTGCCACTGGATTCAAGATAGCCTGGCTGATGAGGGTTTTGGACCCGAAACCGGTCCCAGGATGCTTGTTTCCGGTCCAGGGAAGACATGGCTTTGCAGTTCGGGCTGGACTGTTCCCATGAGGCACAGGGTCAGACTGATTTGCATATGGGCATGTCTGAACTGGGGTGGTGGAGTGAGCTAAAGAATGATGATGGATTAAACCCAGATCAGTTGACTGGGGGTGAGTGTTTGATTTGCTCTAACGCTCTGTCCATCATCCCCTTTGGTATTGCTTTGTTCGCCCTATGTTGGCAGGGTATGCCCAGACGTGGGTCCCTTGCTCACTTTGCCACTGGATTCAAGATAGCCTGGCTGATGAGGGTTTTGAACCCGAAACCGGTCCCAGGATGCTTGTTTCCGGTCCAGGGAAGACATGGCTTTGCAGTTCGGGCTGGACTGTTCCCATGAGGCACAGGGTCAGACTGATTTGCATATGGCCATGTCTGAACTGGGGTGGTGGAGTGAGCTAAAGAATGATGATGGATTAAACCCAGATCAGTTGACTGGGGGTAAGTGTTTGATTTGCTCTAACGCTCCGTCCATCATCCCCTTTGGCATCGCTTTGTTCGCCCTAAGTTGGCAGGGTATGCCCAGACGTGGGTCCCTTGCTCACTTTGCCACTGGATTCAAGATAGCCTGGCTGATGAGGGTTTTGAACCCGAAACCGGTACCAGGATGCTTGTTTCCGGTCCAGGGAAGACATGGCTTTGCAGTTCGGGCTGGACTGTTCCCATGAGGCCCAGGGTCAGACTGATTTGCATATGGCCATGTCTGAACTGGGGTGGTGGAGTGAGCTAAAGAATGATGATGGATTAAACCCAGATCAGTTGACTGGGGGTGAGTGTTTGATTTGCTCTAACGCTCCGTCCATCATATCCGTTGGTATCGCTTTGTTCGCCCTAAGTTGGGAGGGTATGCCCAGACGTGGGTCCCTTGCTCACTTTGCCACTGGATTCAAGATAGCCTGGCTGATGAGGGTTTTGAACCTGAAACCGGTCCCAGGATGCTTGTTTCCGGTCCAGGGAAGACATGGCTTTGCAGTTCGGGCTGGACTGTTCCCATGAGGCACAGGGTCAGACTGATTTGCATATGGCCATGTCTGAACTGGGGTGGTGGAGTGAGCTAAAGAATGATGATGGATTAAACCAAGATCAGTTGACTGGGGGTGAGTGTTTGATTTGCTCTAACGCTCCGTCCATCATCCCCTTTGGTATCGCTTTGTTCGCCCTAAGTTGGCAGGGTATGCCCAGACGTGGGTCCCTTGCTCACTTTGCCACTGGATTCAAAATAGCCTGGCTGTTGAGGGTTTTGAACCCGAAACCGGTCCCAGGAGGCTTGTTTCCGGTCCAGGGAAGACATGGCTTTGCAGTTCGGGCTGGACTGTTCCCATGAGGCCCAGGGTCAGACTGATTTGCATATGGCCATGTCTGAACTGGGGTGGTGGAGTGAGCTAAAGAATGATGATGGATTAAACCCAGATCAGTTGACTGGGGGTGAGTGTTTGATTTGCTCTAACGCTCCGTCCATCATATCCGTTGGTATCGCTTTGTTCGCCCTAAGTTGGGAGGGTATGCCCAGACGTGGGTCCCTTGCTCACTTTGCCACTGGATTCAAGATAGCCTGGCTGATGAGGGTTTTGAACCCGAAACCGGTCCCAGGATGCTTGTTTCCGGTCCAGGGAAGACATGGCTTTGCAGTTCGGGCTGGACTGTTCCCATGAGGCACAGGGTCAGACTGATTTGCATATGGCCATGTCTGAACTGGGGTGGTGGAGTGAGCTAAAGAATGATGATGGATTAAACCAAGATCAGTTGACTGGGGGTGAGTGTTTGATTTGCTCTAACGCTCCGTCCATCATCCCCTTTGGTATCGCTTTGTTCGCCCTAAGTTGGCAGGGTATGCCCAGACGTGGGTCCCTTGCTCACTTTGCCACTGGATTCAAAATAGCCTGGCTGTTGAGGGTTTTGAACCCGAAACCGGTCCCAGGAGGCTTGTTTCCGGTCCAGGGAAGACATGGCTTTGCAGTTCGGGCTGGACTGTTCCCATGAGGCACAGGGTCAGACAGATTTGCATATGGCCATGTCTGAACTGGGGTGGTGGAGTGAGCTAAAGAATGATGATGGATTAAACCCAGATCAGTTGACTGGGGGTGAGTGTTTGATTTGCTCTAACGCTCCGTCCATCATCCCCTTTGGTATCGCTTTGTTCGCCCTAAGTTGGCAGGGTATGCCCAGACGTGGGTCCCTTGCTCACTTTGCCACTGGATTCAAGATAGACTGGCTGATGAGGGTTTTGAACCTGAAACCGGTCCCAGGATGCTTGTTTCCGGTCCAGGGAAGACATGGCTTTGCAGTTCGGGCTGGACTGTTCCCATGAGGCACAGGGTCAGACTGATTTGCATATGGCCATGTCTGAACTGGGGTGGTGGAGTGAGCTAAAGAATGATGATGGATTAAACCCAGATCAGTTGACTGGGGGTGAGTGTTTGATTTGCTTTAACGCTCCGTCCATCATCTCCTTTGGTATCGCTTTGTTCGCCCTAAGTTGGCAGGGGTATGCCCAGACGTGGGTCCCTTACTCACTTTGCCCCTGGATTCAAGATAGCCTGGCTGATGAGGGTTTTGAACCCGAAACCGGTCCCAGGATGCTTGTTTCCGGTCCAGGGAAGACATGGCTTTGCAGTTCGGGCTGGACTGTTCCCATGAGGCACAGGGTCAGACTGATTTGCATATGGCCATGTCTGAACTGGGGTGGTGGAGTGAGCTAAAGAATGATGATGGATTAAACCCAGATCAGTTGACTGGGGGTGAGTGTTTGATTTGCTCTAACGCTCCGTCCATCATCCCCTTTGGTATCGCTTTGTTTGCCCTAAGTTGGCAGGGTATGCCCAGACGTGGGTCCCTTGCTCACTTTGCCACTGGATTCAAGATAGCCTGGCTGATGAGGGTTTTGAACCCGAAACCGGTCCCAGGATGCTTGTTTCCGGTCCAGGGAAGACATGGCTTTGCAGTTCGGGCTGGACTGTTCCCATGAGGCACAGGGTCAGACTGATTTGCATATGGCCATGTCTGAACTGGGGTGGTGGAGTGAGCTAAAGAATGATGATGGATTAAACCCAGATCAGTTGACGGGGGGTGAGTGTTTGATTTGCTCTAATGCTCCGTCCATCATCCCCTTTGGTATCGCTTTGTTCGCCCTAAGTTGGCAGGGTATGCCCAGACGTGGGTCCCTTGCTCACTTTGCCACTGGATTCAAGATAGCCTGGCTGATGAGGGTTTTGAACCTGAAACCGGTCCCAGGATGCTTGTTTCCGGTCCAGGGAAGACATGGCTTTGCAGTTCGGGCTGGACTGTTCCCATGAGGCACAGGGTCAGACAGATTTGCATATGGCCATGTCTGAACTGGGGTGGTGGAGTGAACTAAAGAATGATGATGGATTAAACCCAGATCAGTTGACTGGGGGTGAGTGTTTGATTTGCTCTAACGCTCCGTCCATCATCCCCTTTGGTATCGCTTTGTTCGCCCTAAGTTGGCAGGGTATGCCCAGACGTGGGTCCCTTGCTCACTTTGCCACTGGATTCAAGATAGCCTGGCTGATGAGGGTTTTGAACCCGAAACCGGTCCTAGGATGCTTGTTTCCGGTCCAGGGAAGACATGGCTTTGCAGTTCGGGCTGAACTGTTCCCATGAGGCACAGGGTCAGACTGATTTGCATATGGCCATGTCTGAACTGGGGTGGGGGAGTGAGCTAAAGAATGATGATGGATTAAACCCAGATCAGTTGACTGGGGGTGTGTGTTTGATTTGCTCTAACGCTCCGTCCATCATCCCCTTTGGTATCGCTTTGTTCGCCCTAAGTTGGCAGGGTATGCCCAGACGTGGGTCCCTTGCTCACTTTGCCACTGGATTCAAGATAGCCTGGCTGATGAGGGTTTTGGACCCGAAACCGGTCCCAGGATGCTTGTTTCTGGTCCAGGGAAGACATGGCTTTGCAGTTCGGGCTGGACTGTTCCCATGAGGCACAGGGTCAGACTGATTTGCATATGGCCATGTCTGAACTGGGGTGGTGGAGTGAGCTAAAGAATGATGATGGATTAAACCCAGATCAGTTGACTGGGGGTGAGTGTTTGATTTGCTCTAACACTCCGTCCATCATCCCCTTTGGTATCGCTTTGTTCGCCCTATGTTGGCAGGGTATGCCCAGACGTGGGTCGCTTGCTCACTTTGCCACTGGATTCAAGATAGCCTGGCTGATGAGGGTTTTGAACCCGAAACCGGTCCCAGGATGCTTGTTTCTGGTCCAGGGAAGACATGGCTTTGCAGTTCGGGCTGGACTGTTCCCATGAGGCACAGGGTCAGACTGATTTGCATATGGCCATGTCTGAACTGGGGTGGTGGAGTGAGCTAAAGAATGATGATGGATTAAACCCAGATCAGTTGACTGGGGGTGAGTGTTTGATTTGCTCTAACGCTCCGTCCATCATCCCCTTTGGTATCGCTTTGTTCGCTCTAAGTTGGCAGGGTATGCCCAGACGTGGGTCCCTTGCTCACTTTGCCACTGGATTCAAGATAGCCTGGCTGATGAGGGTTTTGAACACGAAACCGGTCCCAGGATGCTTGTTTCCGGTCCAGGGAAGACATGGCTTTGGAGTTCGGGCTGGACTGTTCCCATGAGGCACAGGGTCAGACTGATTTGCATATGGCCATGTCTGAACTGGGGTGGTGGAGTGAGCTAAAGAATGATGATGGATTAAACCCAGATCAGTTGACTGGGGGTGAGTGTTTGATTTGCTCTAACGCTCCGTCCATCATCCCCGTTGGTATCGCTTTGTTCGCCCTAAGTTGGCAGGGTATGCCCAGACGTGGGTCCCTTGCTCACTTTGCCACTGGATTCAAGATAGCCTGGCTGATGAGGGTTTTGAACCCGAAACCGGTCCCAGGATGCTTGTTTCCGGTCCAGGGAAGACATGGCTTTGCAGTTCGGGCTGGACTGTTCCCATGAGGCACAGGGTCAGACTGATTTGCATATGGCCATGTCTGAACTGGGGTGGTGGAGTGAGCTAAAGAATGATGATGGATTAAACCAAGATCAGTTGACTGGGGGTGAGTGTTTGATTTGCTCTAACGCTCCGTCCATCATCCCCTTTGGTATCGCTTTGTTCGCTCTAAGTTGGCAGGGTATGCCCAGACGTGGGTCCCTTGCTCACTTTGCCACTGGATTCAAGATAGCCTGGCTGATGAGGGTTTTGAACCCGAAACCGGTCCCAGGATGCTTGTTTCCGGTCCAGGGAAGACATGGCTTTGCAGTTCGGGCTGGACTGTTCCCATGAGGCACAGGGTCAGACTGATTTGCATATGGCCATGTCTGAACTGGGGTGGTGGAGTGAGCTAAAGAATGATGATGGATTAAACCCAGATCAGTTGACTGGGGGTGAGTGTTTGATTTGCTCTAATGCTCCGTCCATCATCCCCTTTGGTTTCGCTTTGTTCGCCCTAAGTTGGCAGTGTATGCCCAGACGTGGGTCCCTTGCTCACTTTGCCACTGGATTCAAAATAGCCTGGCTGATGAGGGTTTTGAACCCGAAACCGGTCCCAGGATGCTTGTTTCCGGTCCAGGGAAGACATGGCTTTGCAGTTCGGGCTGGACTGTTCCCATGAGGCACAGGGTCAGACTGATTTGCATATGGCCATGTCTGAACTGGGGTGGTGGAGTGAGCTAAAGAATGATGATGGATTAAACCCAGATCAGTTGACTGGGGGTGAGTGTTTGATTTGCTCTAACGCTCCGTCCATCATCCCCTTTGGTATCGCTTTGTTCGCCCTAAGTTGGCAGGGTATGCCCAGACGTGGGTCCCTTGCTCACTTTGCCACTGGATTCAAGATAGCCTGGCTGATGAGGGTTTTGAACCCGAAACCGGTCCCAGGATGCTTGTTTCCGGTCCAGGGAAGACATGGCTTTGCAGTTCGGGCTGGACTGTTCCCATGAGGCACAGGGTCAGACTGATTTGCATATGGCCATGTCTGAACTGGGGTGGTGGAGTGAGCTAAAGAATGATGATGGATTAAACCCAGATCAGTTGACTGGGGGTGAGTGTTTGATTTGCTCTAACGCTCCGTCCATCATCCCCGTTGGTATCGCTTTGTTCGCCCTAAGTTGGCAGGGTATGCCCAGACGTGGGTCCCTTGCTCACTTTGCCACTGGATTCAAGATAGCCTGGCTGATGAGGGTTTTGAACCTGAAACCGGTCCCAGGATGCTTGTTTCCGGTCCAGGGAAGACATGGCTTTGCAGTTCGGGCTGGACTGTTCCCATGAGGCACAGGGTCAGACTGATTTGCATATGGCCATGTCTGAACTGGGGTGGTGGAGTGAGCTAAAGAATGATGATGGATTAAACCCAGATCAGTTGACTGGGGGTGAGTGTTTGATTTGCTCTAACGCTCCGTCCATCATCCCCTTTGGTATCGCTTTGTTCGCCCTAAGTTGGCAGGGTATGCCCAGACGTGGGTCCCTTGCTCACTTTTCCACTGGATTCAAGATAGCCTGGCTGATGAGGGTTTTGAACCCGAAACCGGTCCCAGGATGCTTGTTTCCGGTCCAGGGAAGACATGGCTTTGCAGTTCGGGCTGGACTGTTCCCATGAGGCACAGGGTCAGACTGATTTGCATATGGCCATGTCTGAACTGGGGTGGTGGAGTGAGCTAAAGAATGATGATGGATTAAACCCAGATCAGTTGACGGGGGTGAGTGTTTGATTTGCTCTAATGCTCCGTCCATCATCCCCTTTGGTATCGCTTTGTTCGCCCTAAGTTGGCAGGGTATGCCCAGACGTGGGTCCCTTGCTCACTTTGCCACTGGATTCAAGATAGCCTGGCTGATGAGGGTTTTGAACCTGAAACCGGTCCCAGGATGCTTGTTTCCGGTCCAGGGAAGACATGGCTTTGCAGTTCGGGCTGGACTGTTCCCATGAGGCACAGGGTCAGACTGATTTGCATATGGCCATGTCTGAACTGGGGTGGTGGAGTGAGCTAAAGAATGATGATGGATTAAACCCAGATCAGTTGACTGGGGGTGAGTGTTTGATTTGCTCTAACGCTCCGTCCTTCATCCCCTTTGGTATCGCTTTGTTCGCCCTAAGTTGGCAGGGTATGCCCAAACGTGGGTCCCTTGCTCACTTTGCCACTGGATTCAAGATAGCCTGGCTGATGAGGGTTTTGAACCCGAACCCGGTCCTAGGATGCTTGTTTCCGGTCCAGGGAAGACATGGCTTTGCAGTTCGGGCTGTACTGTTCCCATGAGGCACAGGGTCAGACTGATTTGCATATGGCCATGTCTGAACTGGGGTGGTGGAGTGAGCTAAAGAATGATGATGGATTAAACCCAGATCAGTTGACTGGGGGTGTGTGTTTGATTTGCTCTAACGCTCCGTCCATCATCCCCTTTGGTATCGCTTTGTTCGCCCTAAGTTGGCAGGGTATGCCCAGACGTGGGTCCCTTGCTCACTTTGCCACTGGATTCAAGATAGCCTGGCTGATGAGGGTTTTGGACCCGAAACCGGTCCCAGGATGCTTGTTTCTGGTCCAGGGAAGACATGGCTTTGCAGTTCTGGCTGGACTGTTCCCATGAGGCACAGGGTCAGACTGATTTGCATATGGCCATGTCTGAACTGGGGTGGTGGAGTGAGCTAAAGAATGATGATGGATTAAACCAAGATCAGTTGACTGGGGGTGAGTGTTTGATTTGCTCTAACGCTCCGTCCATCATCCCCTTTGGTATCGCTTTGTTCGCCCTAAGTTGGCAGGGTATGCCCAGACGTGGGTCCCTTGCTCACTTTGCCACTGGATTCAAGATAGCCTGGCTGATGAGGGTTTTGAACCCGAAACCGGTCCCAGGATGCTTGTTTCCGGTCCAGGGAAGACATGGCTTTGCAGTTCGGGCTGGACTGTTCCCATGAGGCACAGGGTCAGACTGATTTGCATATGGCCATGTCTGAACTGGGGTGGTGGAGTGAGCTAAAGAATGATGATGGATTAAACCCAGATCAGTTGACTGGGGGTGAGTGTTTGATTTGCTCTAATGCTCCGTCCATCATCCCCTTTGGTATCGCTTTGTTCGCCCTAAGTTGGCAGTGTATGCCCAGACGTGGGTCCCTTGCTCACTTTGCCACTGGATTCAAAATAGCCTGGCTGATGAGGGTTTTGAACCCGAAACCGGTCCCAGGATGCTTGTTTCCGGTCCAGGGAAGACATGGCTTTGCAGTTCGGGCTGGACTGTTCCCATGAGGCACAGGGTCAGACTGATTTGCATATGGCCATGTCTGAACTGGGGTGGTGGAGTGAGCTAAAGAATGATGATGGATTAAACCCAGATCAGTTGACTGGGGGTGATTGTTTGATTTGCTCTAACGCTCCGTCCATCATCCCCTTTGGTATCGCTTTGTTCGCCCTAAGTTGGCAGGGTATGCCCAGACGTGGGTCCCTTGCTCACTTTGCCACTGGATTCAAGATAGCCTGGCTGGTGCGGGTTTTGAACCCGAAACCGGTCCCAGGATGCTTGTTTCCGGTCCAGGGAAGACATGGCTTTGCAGTTCGGGCTGGACTGTTCCCATGAGGCACAGGGTCAGACTGATTTGCATATGGCCATGTCTGAACTGGGGTGGTGGAGTGAGCTAAAGAATGATGATGGATTAAACCCAGATCAGTTGACTGGGGGTGAGTGTTTGATTTGCTCTAACGCTCCGTCCATCATCCCCTTTGGTATCGCTTTGTTCGCCCTAAGTTGGCAGGGTATGCCCAGACGTGGGTCCCTTGCTCACTTTGCCACTGGATTCAAGATAGCCTGGCTGATGAGGGTTTTGAACCTGAAACCGGTCCCAGGATGCTTGTTTCCGGTCCAGGGAAGACATGGCTTTGCAGTTCGGGCTGGACTGTTCCCATGAGGCACAGGGTCAGACTGATTTGCATATGGCCATGTCTGAACTGGGGTGGTGGAGTGAGCTAAAGAATGATGATGGATTAAACCCAGATCAGTTGACTGGGGGTGAGTGTTTGATTTGCTCTAACGCTCCGTCCATCATCCCCTTTGGTATCGCTTTGTTCGCCCTAAGTTGGCAGGGTATGCCCAGACGTGGGTCCCTTGCTCACTTTGCCACTGGATTCAAGATAGCCTGGCTGATGAGGGTTTTGAACCCGAAACCGGTCCCAGGATGCTTGTTTCCGGTCCAGGGAAGACATGGCTTTGCAGTTCGGGCTGGACTGTTCCCATGAGGCACAGGGTCAGACTGATTTGCATATGGCCATGTCTGAACTGGGGTGGTGGAGTGAGCTAAAGAATGATGATGGATTAAACCCAGATCAGTTGACTGGGGGTGAATGTTTGATTTGCTCTAACGCTCCGTCCATCATCCCCTTTGGTATCGCTTTGTTCGCCCTAAGTTGGCAGGGTATGCCCAGACGTGGGTCCCTTGCTCACTTTGCCACTGGATTCAAGATAGCCTGGCTGATGAGGGTTTTGAACCCGAAACCGGTCCCAGGATGCTTGTTTCCGGTCCAGGGAAGACATGGCTTTGAAGTTCGGGCTGGACTGTTCCCATGAGGCACAGGGTCAGACTGATTTGCATATGGCCATGTCTGAACTGGGGTGGTGGAGTGAGCTAAAGAATGATGATGGATTAAACCCAGATCAGTTGACTGGGGGTGAGTGTTTGATTTGCTCTAACGCTCCGTCCATCATCCCCTTTGGTATCGCTTTGTTCGCCCTAAGTTGGCAGGGTATGCCCAGACGTGGGTCCCTTGCTCACTTTGCCACTGGATTCAAGATAGCCTGGCTGATGAGGGTTTTGAACCTGAAACCGGTCCCAGGATGCTTGTTTCCGGTCCAGGGAAGATATTGGTTTGCAGTTCGGGCTGGACTGTTCCCATGAGGCACAGGGTCAGACTGATTTGCATATGGCCATGTCTGAACTGGGGTGGTGGAGTGAGCTAAAGAATGATGATGGATTAAACCCAGATCAGTTGACTGGGGGTGAGTGTTTGATTTGCTCTAACGCTCCGTCCATCATCCCCTTTGGTATCGCTTTGTTCGCCCTAAGTTGGTAGGGTATGCCCAGACGTGGGTCCCTTGCTCACTTTGCCACTGGATTCAAGATAGCCTGGCTGATGAGGGTTTTGAACCTGAAACCGGTCCCAGGATGCTTGTTTCCGGTCCAGGGAAGACATGGCTTTGCAGTTCGGGCTGGACTGTTCCCATGAGGCACAGGGTCAGACTGATTTGCATATGGCCATGTCTGAACTGGGGTGGTGGAGTGAGCTAAAGAATGATGATGGATTAAACCCAGATCAGTTGACTGGGGGTGAGTGTTTGATTTGCTCTAACGCTCCGTCCATCATCCCCTTTGGTATCGCTTTGTTCGCCCTAAGTTGGCAGGGTATGCCCAGACGTGGGTCCCTTGCTCACTTTGCCACTGGATTCAAGATAGCCTGGCTGATGAGGGTTTTGAACCTGAAACCGGTCCCAGGATGCTTGTTTCCGGTCCAGGGAAGACATGGCTTTGCAGTTCGGGCTGTACTGTTCCCATGAGGCACAGGGTCAGACTGATTTGCATATGGCCATGTCTGAACTGGGGTGGTGGAGTGAGCTAAAGAATGATGATGGATTAAACCCAGATCAGTTGACTGGGGGTGAGTGTTTGATTTGCTCTAACGCTCCGTCCATCATCCCCTTTGGTATCGAGGGATAACGGACGGCTGATCTTCTTTTCTTCTGGTTGTTTCCCCTCCACTTCGTTCCCTTTTTCCCCTCACTCCTTTTTGGCCAGTTCCTCACGTGGTGTGGTGGAAGCGGTGGTGGTCGTTTGGAGCCTGAGTACTGACCGCTACTTTTGTTTTCTTTTGTTTCCGAGTTGGAACTCCAGGACCGCCCAGACCCCTTCTGAAGCGCTGAGGACGCCTTTTGACGGGCAGGACTACGAACCCCTGTTGTCACCAGTCAAGACTGTGCTTTACTCCCTTTGTCTGTGCTGAACCAACAGAACTGCTTTCGTTTACCCTCCACCCTGATTTTGCCCTGTTGAAACCTGCCAAGACTGTACATTACTCCTTTCCTTTATTATTTTAGTTTTCTCCCCTTTGTCTGTGCCGAACCAACAGACCTGCTTTTGTTTGACCTCCATCCTGACTTTGCTGTGGCACTTACCCTTAATAAATAGCGCAGTATAGATCCCATACGGCCTCCTCGCTTCTGTTTCCGACCCTCCCTCCGACAGTTGGTGTCAGAAGTGGGATCGGAGGAAATGGAGGCCGTAGTGAAGAAAATGGCGGAAGGGCAGGAGAGACTCGAGAAGATCATGGCCAGGTTTTTGGAGACTGCAGAAACCGAGAGGGAAGCTCTGCACAAGACCCTTACGGGACAGGGCCAAACCCAAGAGCCCACCATGGGGAAACTGGCTGAGGCGCTCGGACAACCCCGGGGGTTCACAGCCCCTCCTTCGGTGGTGGTCCAAAAATATGTGCAGGGTGAGGATCCGGACTTCTTTCTCTCGAATTTCGAGAGAATGGCCCGAGCTGCCCTATGGCCAGAAGATAGGTGGGGACAGTACTTGGGGCCACTACTCACCGGGGACCTCCATTCAGCCTATCTGGCTGCCAATCCCCTGGGAAACACCCCCTATCCGGATATTAAAATGTATTCTCGAACGTATGGGCATCGACGATGAGACCTATCGGATGAGGCTGCGGCATATCCGGGAAGGACCACAAGAAAACCCCAGAGCCCTATGCTATCGCATAAAGGATGTAGCCGACCGATGGCTCAAACCACTAACATCCTCCAAGGAGGCTATACTAGAAAAAATATACCTCAAACAATTCCTCACTTCTCTACACCCCCGATCCAGAGATGGGTTCGGCAGCACGCGGATTTATCATTAGACAATGCCGTCGAGATTGCAGCAGCATTCTTCAGGGCTCAAGAGCTGCAGAAAGGTAAAAAAGAGGGGAACTGGAAGCAACCTGGAAATCACCCCCTGAGAACCCCCAGACCGCCACACTACCCCCGAAAGCCAGAGACAATGACTATAGTACCCAATCTTATACCTCCAACCCCCAGACCCTCTGTTCCCTTAGGGCCCCAATGCTTCCATTGTGGTGAATTTGGGCATATTGCGCGAGCATGTCCCCAAAAGGACGAGCCTATGGAAGTTGGCTACACTCGAGCCTTGTATTGTACCCCAGAGGGAGACCCTCATCATTTCCACCGGCAAGTAGCCATTAATGGAGAACCAAGAAACGCCCTGGTGGACACGGGCTGCCACCAGAGCGTTATGAGACCTCAAGCTGTCCCAGGGGGACCGCCAGTTACCACGGGGTTTGTCAATATTCAGTGTATTCATGGGGACAGCAAGGCCTATCCCATGATTGATGTGGCTGTACAACACCAACCGACCCAAACCCCTGTGAATATGAAAGTAGGCCTCATCCCTCACCTACCTGAACCCGTAGTTTTAGGAACTGATTATCCCCATATACACACCCTGCTTCACGATACCTGGAAGGAAGGGACAGAATGGAGAGAAGAGGCCCCGTTCTCCCAAATTGCAGCCCCTGGTTGGAGCCGGGGAACAGATAGGAAGAGCGAACAACAAAGGAGAAGGGAAAAGAAAAGCTGGAATCCCGCCCTTCTGACCCGTACCAATCCCTCTCTCTGGGAACATGACAGGAGCTTCCACTCGGCACAGCGAGAGGACAACACCCTACAAGAAGCCTGGAGGCAAGCAACCGAGCAGGAAGACCCCCTATAAGTAGGTCCCCAATTTTTTACCCAAAAAGGGTTGTTGTATAGAAAAGGGGAAAAAACCCTACCTACACAGTTACTGGTACCACTTCCGTTCCGGGAGAAGGTTCTATACCTGGCCCATAGTCACCTGTTGGGTGGGCATTTCGGGGGAGAAAAGACAGAGAAAGCCATATTAGAACGGTTTTATTGGCCGGGTATTCACCAGCAAGTCAGGAGGTATTGCCGTGAATGTGCGAACTGCCAAAAAACCAGTCACTACACCCCGCCCCGGGTACCCCTGAGACCCCTACCCGTGATTGACGTCCCCTTCTCTAGGGTTGGAATGGATATCCTTGGCCCCCTTTTACCCTCCCGTAGCGGTTGCCGCTACGTCTTAGTCTTGGTTGACTACTCTACTCGGTTTCTCGAAGCTGTTGCCCTTAGACAGCCCAACATTACTCAAGTGGCCAAAGCTATGATTAACATCTTTTCACGCGTAGGATTCCCAAAGGAAATCCTTACCGACCAGGGTACCCCCTTTACCTCAAAACTCATGAGACAGGTGTGCCAACAGCTGAATATTAAGCAGATCCGCACAGCAGCCTATCACCGTGAGACGGACGGTCTGGTAGAGCGGTATAACGCCACCTTAAAAGTCACCTTAAGGAAATTGCTCAACCTAGAAGTCCGGAAATGGGAAGAGATGCTTCCCTTAGCTTTGTTCGCCATAAGATGCGGACAACAAAAAAGCCTAGGCTATTCCCCTTTCGAATTACTGTACGGGCGGCCACCGCGTACCCTTATGGACATGGCAAGAGAGGAATGGGAGGACGAAACAGACACAGCAAAACCCCTGTTGGAGTATGTAGCCGGCCTTAAGACTCAGCTGAACCAGGTACGAGCCATAGTATGGGCCAACCTAGAACATGCTCAGACCGGCCAAAAGAGGCAATATGATAAGACAGCCAAAGATAGGTCCCTGCAAGTAGGTGACCAGGTATTAATACTACGGCCAACCTCAGAACATAAACTACTGAGCCAATGGCAGGGTCCCTTCAAGGTAATGGGAAAAGTAACCTCAGTCACGTACAAATTAGAAATGGATCCCTCTGGTAATCACACCCAGATCTATCATATTAACCTTTTGAAAAAGTGGGAAGGCCCAGCCCCTGCTCTGATGGCAGTAAAACCGGAGTCACTAGCCGAACAAAGCATAGATGCAGAATTGCCTGATGCCTTGAAACAGGAGCTGGAGGAAGCCTTGCTTCCGGTCCAAGAGGTGTTCTCCCTATTACCGGGCAAAACTACCCTTGTGGAGCACGAGATACACACCACCCCAGGAAAAACAGTTCGCTTGCGACCCTACCATATCCCAGAAGCAAGGCGGAAAGCAATCGACCAAGAGGTCCTTCAGATGCTAAAACTAGGGGTCATAGAACCCTCTAAAAGTGAGTGGTGTTCACCAATAGTAATGGTACCCAAACCCGACGGGTCAATCCGCTTCTGCATCGACTTTAGGGAGGTGAACAAGATATCTCAGTTTGATGCCTATCCCCTCCCTAGAGTCGATGAAATGATAGAAAGACTAGGAAAGGCCCAGTACATTAGTACCTTGGATCTTTGCAAAGGCTACTGGCAGGTGCCCTTGAGAGTCCAGGACAGAGAGAAGACAGCCTTAACTACCCCTAGAGGTTTATTTCACTTCAAAGTTTTGCCTTTTGGACTACACGGGGCACCTGCAACCTTTCAAAGACTCATGAATATAATGTTACAACCCCATAGAGAGTACTCCGCAGCCTACCTAGATGACATAATCATCTACAGTGCCACTTGGGAAGATCACCTCCATCACCTGACACAAGTCATACAAACCCTAGGGGAGGGCGGGTTAACCATCAACCCAGCTAAAAGCCATCTGGCAGCCAGATCAGTGAAATACTTAGGATACCTTTTGGGAGACGGCTGTATCAGACCCCAAGATGAGAAGGTGGCAGCGATTGCCGAAGTCCCCTTTCCCAAAACCCGGAAAGACCTCAGGGCCTTTTTAGGCCTACTTGGTTATTACAGACGCTTCATCCCCTGTTTTTCCCAAGTCGCCGCTCCCCTAACCGATCTGTTGAAGAAACCTATACAAACAGAAAAACATCTAATAAACCCCTCCCCTTCTGCATTACAATCTTTCCGGCGACTAAAACAACTCATCACCTCCAAACCCTTTCTATTAAGTCCTGATTATGAGAAACCTTTCCTGCTACAAACGGATGCCTCCGACAGCGGTATCGGAGCAGTATTGTCCCAAAAAGACAACAACCAACAAGAACGTCCCATCCTCTTATTAGCCGCAAACTGTTCCCTAGAGAAACCCGATACGCGGTAATTGAAAAAGAAGCCCTGGCCATCAAATGGGCTGTTGAGGCCCTCCGCTATTATCTTGATGGAAGGGAATTCCTCCTCTACACCGATCATGCCCCTCTTGAATGGCTGTCCCGAAACAAAGGACACATTCAAATAATTCTACGGTGGTTCCTTGCTCTTCAACCCTTCCGGTATACAGTCTACCACCGAAAAGGAAAAGACCAGGCCAATGTAGACTTTTTGTCCAGATACCCCAGAAGCCCTTTTTTTTGTGTGAACAAAAAAGTTAGGGAAGGGGAATGTGAGGAGACCCCCGGGAACACTACCACCGCCTGTGAAACCCCCTCGGTGAAACCCTTATGGGTGCCTTACCGTGAGAGTCAGGAAGAGGAAGACAGCGAAAACCGGGTAGGAACTCCAACAGTAACGAAGGACTTTTCCTTTGTTTCACAGCCCGGAGGAGGTGACCCGGAAGCAGTCGGCCCTTGGAGAGGTGGAGCAGAAAAGCAGGACGCCCAATCAGGGACGCCAGAAGGGAGGCACCTTCAGCAGAAAAGAGAGGAAGAAGGCGTAACAGGTTCGTCAGCTGCCGGGCGACGAAGAGTGCGGGAGAGTAGAGCGAGCGCTGGTGATACAGAGAAGGACGCGGAGACGAGTGCGGAGACCATTGTGGAGACCCGACTCGAGGACGGGGAACCGGAGAATCCTGAGGACTGGTCCGAAGACTGGTGGATCCCGGAGGAGACGCACAAGCCGCCGCAACTCAGGAGAGTTGCGGCTGAGGGCAGTACGTGCCCTGGGCAGGGGGAGGCGGGGTGGGAGCGAGATAGCAAGGGGCTCCTTCCCCATTGATTCCCTGAACTTCCTTGCCTTACAAAGTGCATGCCCCACACCCCGGCCGTCAAGAGCGGACCAGGGTATTTTGGTAGACTACGGTATTTCCGGTCACCCTGCTGAGGGATAACGGACGGCTGATCTTCTTTTCTTTTGGTTGTTTCCCCTCCACTTCGTTACCTTTTTCCCCTCACTCCTTTTTGGCCAGTCCCTCACGTGGTGTGGTGGAAGCGGTGGTGGTTGTTTGGAGCATGAGTACTGACCGCTACTTTTGTTTTCTTTTGTTTCCGAGTTGGAACTCCGGGACCGCCCAGACCCCTTCTGAAGCGCTGAGGACGCCTTTTAACGGGCAGGACTACGGACCCCTGTTGTCACCAGTCAAGACTGTGCTTTACTCCCTTTGTCTGTGCTGAACCAACAGAACTGCTTTCGTTTACCTCCACCCTGATTTTGCCCTGTTGGAACCTGCCAAGACTGTGCATTACTCCTTTCCTTTATTATTTTTGTTTTCTCCCCTTTGTCTGTGCCGAACCAACAGACCTGCTTTTGTTTGACCTCCATCCCGACTTTGCTGTGGCACTTACCCTCAATAAATAACGCAGTATAGATCCCATATGGCTTCCTCGCTTCTGTTTCCGACCGTCCCTCCGACAATATGACAGTAAGTACTCGCTTGTTCGCAGAATATCCAAATACTGTGACTCTGTGTCACTATTGTTTGGGCCCATTTTCTTCCTTACTGTTGTCTTATTTCCACTCATTGCATGTAGTGTCTTTATTACGACTGGTCATGTTGCACCACTAAACACTTTAATACGCTAGTATGACATGGTAGACCATGCAATAACGCGGAAGACACTGACTAGTGGGCTGGGGTGTCAGAAAGTGCCTCTGAGTCGATTTGATCTTCCAACCATAGCCAGCTAACACTCATTGGGTTTTTTAAATCATCCCAGTGTGCCAAGCGGAGTTGAACAAGGACCATCCCTCTAGTGACTTCTTTTTAGTATCTAAGTATTTTCATAGCACGGGTACACTTCCAACAGTAGGGTGATGACATTCAAATCAAAATCTGCCTGGAGATCAAGAAAGCCCACGAAGTGTTGCCGAATGCCAGACATGGAAGCGGAAACTCTCCTCTGCTTTGTGGATCAAAAAATCCAAATTCCGGGACCTGGGGAGCGTGCGAGTCACTCCTCTATGAATGAACCACGTGCCCGGGACCAACCTATATTGTCTCTTCAAAAGCAAAACAACTTTAAATATCATTTCAGTTCAGTGCCTTAATCTATCAAGAAATGACTGCATGAGGTCATCCCTGTAATCTATGCACTGGCTTCCGTTGGAATCCTGGCTCAAATGTAAAATTATTTGTATCACATGTAAGACATACTTTGTATCTATCACATGTTAGACATGCTAGAGAAAATTAACTGTTTACATTCATATACTAACATCTCACTACATGCCTGAAGACTGCCTTTGGTAGACTTTCTCTCGCCTGCTTCACCAATGAAACTTCAAACTATTGAAACAATAAGTATATTCACTATTTTTGTAAGCCCCTGAGATCTGGAATTCCAAAAAGGGGAGGACCACAATCACTAACCATGCTTCACTCTTGGTTATGAATGAGTCCTTCTCCTCAGATCCTTGTTACAATGGCATAGCATATTCATATTTAATTGGAGATTAATGTAGCCAATGTATTGTTAATAGGTAGGACTGTCATAGCCTTTGACCCAATGACCCAGTAGGGGAAATTCACACCATGGCTAGATTCCAAAGTTGACGGCATACAGCAATCACTGTAGCAATGAGAAAAGAAAACTCACAGGTGGATCTCGTCATACTTCCACCTATATGGAAATATCCATTTGGAACAAGGTATTTGAATACCAGTGTAAGACTTTCAGGCTATTATTCAAGGAACCTCAAACACAGTGACTCTGGAAATAGGTGCATATATGAATAATGATTTAACAAATGAATATTATCAACGTCTCATTAGCGACTGAGGCACTATTTGTGTCATCATTTGATTAAATAGAACCTTAGCAAATATCTTATGACATGTTACCTTGCATTTGTAAACCGCACGGTCACTTCTGGTCTGCAGGTGCTACTCAAAATAGAAGTGCAATCAAAGCAGAAACGCACCCCCTAATGCTTCGGTAAAGGCTAGTTTAAACCACCAAGGATCCAGTTGGGGACGACATTGAATTAAAGATTGTTTCAGAGTGTAAATTAGGAGGGGAGTAGAGAAGCAGCGTTCTACCACCCTAGATATCCAAAATGTAGGAATCACCAGCACGCTGGCTGTTGAGCAGCGAAAAGCTCTCTTTGTCTATAAGATTGAAGGCTCCTTCTGATGAAGACTGGGGCATCACCTGATAACGATTTGAGCCCAAGTCAGACATTTTGAAAGCCTATGTACTGTCTCCTATGGAGCCGGTGAAACTTTTGTAGGATGGATTTGGCATAAAAGCTAAGCACAAATCTACCACAAATCAGCCGCAGTATTTGGAGCAAAGCTGCAGGTAGCTCAAAACAAAGCCAGTTAACATATTCCAGGCATGAGCCTGTCGATGCTACGACTGCCATGTGCATACATGTGACGGACAGACAGGGCACAAGCTTTCTCAAGATTTTGATGTGATGCATTAGAGAAGACACTGCTGCAGAGGCCTGGGCAGCCAATGAAAGTGCAGGTCATCTTCACTCCCAAACTTTTCCAAAAATTGATAGTTCAGGATAAAATTCCTATCCCTGCAGGAAAGAAGGCATCCAGACATAGATCATTTCTACTGATGAAAATCAGTTTGTTGCTACCCATCCATTATCATATGAATCTCATGGTTTGCTGAAAGCCAGGATAGGAAGACGCAAGCAAAAGCTGGGTGTCATCAGCGAACATTATGGATCTGACACCCCTCTTCCTTAGAGCTTTGGCTAGAGGGATCACATGATATTAAACAAGTGAGGAGAGGTTAAGGACACTTGGAGAATCCCACAAGTTACAACTATGTTTTGCGATGTGATATTAACGAGCTTAGCCATCTGGAAACAGATGAATAAGAAAGATTTGAACTACAGGAGAGTCAGTGCCAATGGTTTCAGCAGGGTTCAAGAGGATGGAGGAGTTGACTGTCAAAGGCAGCAGTGAGATCTAATAGAATTAAGGTATTGTTATGACCCTTAGTCTGGTCCCATCTTAGTTCTTCCCTTAGAGGAGCACCGTTTCCATGCTGTGGAATGGCCGGAACCCCGACTGAGTATCAACTGGGCACTTCTTATCTCGGAGGTGGTTGAGAACTTGCATGTACTTTGACAATCTTGGCTGCAAATGGGAGCAAAGATACCAGACAGAAATCTTTCAATAATAAAGTGTATGCCCCTGGTTTAGTGGTGTTTAGTTTAGTAGTGGAATAAGTATGGTTTCTTAGAACACTAACATTTTTCAATCATGTAGTAGTAGGGACATACATCAGGCAACTTCCTGTCATCTGCCCAAGCTGCTTCAAGACTGTCACTAGGCAGGGATCATATGGTGATCATAACCTGGTTGCTTCATGCGATTGCGTGAAATCCTCAGTGATAGACATATTGTCAGGAGATAAGATTGCATTCACACGGTGAACATACAGTGTTTCGATCTCTTGCCAAAAATGTATAATTTTATCCGAAAAAGAAGTGCTGGCCATACAGTTCATGCAAAGGGTTCATTTTAATTTAAATGGGTGGCAGCCAAAATATAATTGCCTTATTGAAATACTGTTTTATGAATTTTCATGGTGAAACATTACATGTTATTGCAGCAATACATGAATCACCAGCAAGTCGATTCCTAGAACTGCGACATGGTAAAAATTATTTTTTGTGGGTGGTCCTTGAGAAATTGATTGCTAACAGTCAACAACATCCATTACATCACCAATTATTTGTGAAGGAACAGAGATGGGTCTACAAATGTCATGGGTGTCTAATTGGTCTCAATGATAACATTCCTTGGACTCAACTTGGGCCTCAGAAAGTGCCCCAGCCATTATCCTATAACCTAATTAACAATTACAAAAATTACAATTACAAAAAAAAATGCTTAACCAAACAATTTCAAACATAAACCATATGTCTAAATCATTGAAATGGAACGGACATGGCACACAAAGCATCTTTAGAATACCTCTCAATTCTTATTATTCTGATGAGAGTATCCATATATATGGTCACTATGATACCCCCTCTCTATTGCAGAATCTGATATATGCCCTTGAATACACATAACGATGGTGATTGAATTCTATGCTCTTTCAATCCTCCCCTTTGACAATGAACCAGTCAAGAAGCCATTCCTTGACAGTGCGTGTAACAACATCTTTTACGCAATGAAGTCACACACCATGCTGATGGCACAGGCATCGGCAAGTAAGATCTTACATGGACTCCATATTTTAGGAGACTTGCTGTAGGGAGCCTTATCTTTGGAGGGAGCAGTGACTGACTAGGTGAAATAGTTGGGAAATCTTCTTGCTGAGGTGAGTTACTCTGCCCACACCACGAGATTAACGCTTTTCCCTGACGTATGACTCTGTTTAAACCTGTGTATTTTATTAACTCATAGAGTCTGACTACAGAGGGTTACCATGGTACCCACTTCATGGGGTACCACCCTCCCTCCCATAATAGGGTAAGAGTTAAATACTGATGATACTTTCAATTAATACTGACCTCTATTTTTAATCTGGTGACTGTGTGCCACAATAGTAATGGTGGATGCATGGTTTGCAGTGGGATGCTCTTTGAGTTTTTGTCACAGACACCAATGAGTGTTGTTTTGAAACTTGCCCAACATTGATGATGAAATCTTAATACATTGCTTTTCCTCAGGTTACTACTCGACTTTGATCAAAGATGAAACTGTAAGTATATAGTGTGTTGTATGTTGTGTGTGACACCTGCATTTTCAGCCTACTCCTTCCCTTTAATATTTTAGATAGCATATTATTAGAGTAAGGGTAGTATAAAGTAGGTGCCAGGTCCTAAAGAAAGACATAAATCCCCATATGGGACCTTACATTGATGGCTGAAGGACTAAGGAAGCAGAGGATCATTGATCATCCTCCATTTAGCCCAACTTTTTTGTTTTTAATTTTACCATAAGCAACCTGAGAAAATGATCAATTAAGTTTACTTGTGGGTCACTTTACTATTTTCTCTGTGGATCCCATTGTCCATCCCAGCAGCAAAAAATAGTAATCCAGGCCTTGATCACCTCTACGTTGGACTATGCCAACTCACTCTACTAGGGTTTGTCTACCTACCTCCTGAGGAGACTGCAACTGGTGCAGAATCCCGCCTCTATGCTCTTGCTATGACTCCCCAGGAGAGCTCACATCCAGCCAGCTCTAAAAGACCTGCAGTGTCTGCCCATTTAAGAAACTCCCTGCTGGTGGTAATCCCGCGATTCAGAAGCAAAAAGTGGGGTGGCAGCTCTTACTCCTACCTGGCTGCCAGGGAGTGGAACGATCTTGCACTAAAGCCCCATGCCACCGGGGACATTCTGATCTTCAAGAAACTTCTCAAGACATGGCTCTTTGCGTCAGCCTTTAGTACCTCTTATTTTTTGGGTTAAGATCTTACTGTAAATTGCCGGAATACTCTTTGAGTAGCTGTTGCGCTAGATAAATCCCCCAAAATAAAAAATCTCTAATGATCTCCAAACATCGGCACCCATCCATATTACGAGCAATGGAGTTCAATGAGGAGTAACCCGATGGTGAAGCATGCATCCTAGATGTGTGTTTGCGTTCTCTAAACAGACATACCTAGGTCGGTACAGACCTGTCTGCTAATGCTGAACATAAAGTGTGTAGTGGAGTAGAGTATCTCTAGCACAAGGCTGTTGAAGTCTGTAATTGCCATCTATCTTGCAGTCCCTGAGCAACACCTCGCTTTGTTTGTAGTTTTGTTTAGGGTAGGGTATCTAGGCGCTGTCCATGGGCATGGGTAGATTAAGTGATTTGCCCAGAATCACAGGCTGTTGCGCCAATGCCGAGACTCGAACCTGGATCCCCGGCTCCCGTGTTGGTAGCTCTGGTCGCTTCGCCACATCCTCTCACTTAATGCCGTTACAAATAAACACAGTGAACAAAGCCTGTTTACCAACCACAGAAGACCGTGAACATTAAACAGAAGTGATATTTTATTGAGTCATTGTGTTTTCTCTCAAATGCATGCATGTGCTTCAGCACAAACTTAACACATATAAAGTGAGCAAAGGGCGTATTCAGAAATTGAACGCCTGCATCTGTTGACATGAATTGAGAGTACATTATTTCATGATCATAATTAAACGTTGCTTTGTTTATCTACAAGAACTATTTAAAGGAGCAGACACACAACTGAAAGATTAATCTAAGAATCTGTTGAAATGTTCATTAGAGATGAACAAGTCCAACTTAATTTCATGCTTCATTGAGAGCCTGCCCAGAACGTTTGCTGATGTGTTTATGCATAGGAACTGAACACATATATTCATGGGCAGTGGAACTTCCAGGAATACAGAATATGTTTTAAAACTACATATATATTTATAAGCGTAAGATTTCCTCGGATTAAAAACAAAAGTTATTTGTTAAGGAGGTTTGTGTAGATATTATTTATTTCAGCCGCCTGAGTATTATTGTATGGATTTATTTACCATACTATCAGAGCATATTCCAAATACATGTTTGTTGTAAGTTACATTTATTTGTGCAACCCAGGGTGAATGCACCATAGTGTCCATATCCACTCATGACAGATTTATTTAGCTTATCTCCTGTGGCATTACTTCTATGTGTATTTGCACAAGGTCATTTTTTTAGGAGAAATAGACCTATCATTACCCATGTTTATAGTTACTAGATGAACTGACAGAATGGAGGCACGATAACAGAGATAGAGACCTTGAATTCTCATGTTTTTGCATTTGTGGATAAAGATATTCAAAAATCAGGTTAACTTAGCTTCGGTAGGACTGTAGCTCTAACGACCTTCGCTCCAGTTTACATACACAGGGCTATGCCAATGTTTAGGTGAACAGAAAGAAGAAATTGTCACACTGGAGCGTGCTAAAGAGATGTACAGTATAGAGTACACCATCACAAGTAGGACAGTAGACATGCATGACATAGGGAAGCCCTTGGTGCATTTGCATCGGGTATGCGAGTATGCATGGAGAATATATAACCCCGGGGTGCATACATTGGTGCGTCATGAATAGAAATACTGTACCTGTGGCTGGTTGGGTACAGTATGGAAGCTCTGAGATGTTTGCATGAGTACAGATGGCCTCAGTGGTGTGTGCATTGAGTAGGAATGTCCCGGGTGATGCTTGGGTGAAATTCTATGGGTGCTGCATGTTCAATGGAAGCAGTGGTGTGCAACAAACAAGTCCGGAAGACCAGGCGTGTAGTTTCCATCGGTGCAGCTGGTGCAGTGGCACTGGGCCCCAGAGGCTTGAGGGGCACACCAAGTCATTGTTGCTGTATTTTAATATTCGAACAGTAGCCAGAGGATCCTTTCCCTTCCTTGCTCTAGGACTCAGGACATACAGTCTACGTCACTGCGGAAGAACTAGGAAAAAGATGGGGGTTATCTGTGATTCGAATATAGATCCACGGGTAGTCCATGCCGATATGGAGGTTGTAAGGCAACTTATTTAGTTAGCCAATTGTCTACAGGCATGAGGTTCGTGCTTTAAAGCACGCACTTGCTGCAGCGATTAACTGATTTTTGAAACCAGAAATCACTACAATCCATAAACAGAGAAGATAGACCAACAAACGTTGGCAACAACCTTGACCATAGAATTTGTTGGCATCAGTCATAAACATAGAAGAAGCACTACAAACCCGCAAGAAATAAAGAAGACAGTTACAATTTGTATAATGGTAAGATCAGAAGTGTAAACAGAGTAGACATATGATCAGTCCCTTTAAGAAACATCTGACCGTATAAGTGCTTCACCATATTGGGACTTATATAAACAAGATGGAAGTTATTTCAAAAGACAATAAAAAGTGCTATAGATGCCACTGTTTAAATGTGACATGCTATGGAAGACATTACATGTTTCAAGTCCTGCTCTATGTTTATAATTGGCAATAGGACAGACAAAGGCTGTTTTCATGTACAAGTGCATCCCGCTGCAATGCAAGTTAAGCATTCTGAAGCTGGTTTGTCCGGCTCTAATAATCTTTCAGCATACAGGTTGGAATATAAGTGCTCTGTGGCTGCCACTTTCATATTTTATGGAAGCAAACCCCAGACGGGCGAGTGCCCTCGAGCTCCCCGGCCGATAATGCACCCCACCTTCCTTTGTGGTAACAAATGAAACAAGCTTTGATGGTGCAAAACGGCCACAGCTTCCCTTTATTCACATATTGACTTAAGAAAACACAGTCCAAGTTTAAACATGCATCACGTCTTCATTGCCCCAAATTGCCTGTAGTACAAGCCCAATGGTCCTTAGTCCATACCAGCACCTTCTGACAGCACCCTGAGTGAATACCCCTTCCCAGCCAGGGTCTAGCACCTCTCCTGCAGCTTCTAGGCTACACCTTGCTGCCAAGTGTTGTGGGTGGCCCTCATGTCTGACCCAGGCTGCAAGTGCTGTGACTACCCTCTGCTGACCCCATGCTGACCCACAGCCTGCTCCCTATGCCCCTGCCGTAGGGCATCCCAAGGGCATGTGCTTGCGCGGCTCCACCATTGGCTAATGCGCTCCTTCTGCTGTCCCTTTGTGCTGTCCCCGCCTTGCCTGAGCCCATCTGTAATCCACGTCTGCGACACCCGCATTATCGGTGTGGGTGGGTGGGCCAGGAGTGAAGGCACATGCCTTTTGGGGGGCCCCCACATCTTTTTATCCTTGAGGCACACCCAGGGGCCTCCTGCCGATTGGTCACTTCAAACCAAGCTGACCAATCAGCGCCCGGTATTTTCCCGGGCTCAGTTGCCGCCTGCTCTCATTTCTGCTCCCGGTAGAGGTTTGTCGCTGGCCCCTCACCGGTCTGGCTGCGCCTCTCCGGCCCGCATGGTTTAGAGCTGATACGCGTGAGCAGGCCCGGCTCCAGGAATTTTTATTTGGGTGGGCCAAGGTTGCATTTGGGTGGGCCACTGCAGGCTCGATTTGTCGCATATATGTCTAGGCAGGCCTGCTTCAGGGCCCTCCTTTATCTCTTCTTAGTCTTACAAGGCCCAGTAAAACGCACTCTTTTCCAAATCTCTTTCTAAATATTATCACTCTCAAAAAGTGTTTTTTCCATGTAATGTTCCTTTGATGGGAAGAGGAGGTTTCTGAGGTGGGTGTATAAGGCAATTGACACATCTCGGGCTCCCTCTGTGCGAGCCTTCAGGGAGAATCCCTCTTCATTACTACCTCCACCTGACCCCGGACTCTGCAACGCACTCCCTTACAGGCTTGATTATCCACTACTCCTCTCCAGTGCACCTTATCTCACAGCTGACCTTGGGCCCCTGCCCCATATCCGGCACCATCTGGCTCCACTTTCATTTTTCCCGGTAAAAACATTAGTAAAATCACCTTCAAACTTAAAACATTGAATATAGCAGTAAATATGATTAGCACGCACTTTAAAGTATGTTCCACAGTAGCCCTTATGACCCGACTGCTAATTAAATAAACAAAAACAGAAAGGCCATGACAGGGTCGGCTTCAGCGCTGATGCAAAGGTCTTTTTTGGTGCCGCACCAATAATCTCTTTCTCCGTAAATACCTTTACTACCACCTTCCAACAGTGCCCCTCATCTCTCCATGTCCCCCCCATTGACCTCCTCCTCGGATTCCCTCACTGCCACACGCCACAAGTGCCCCTCATCTCCCCATAGCCCCGCCCCCTCATGACCTCCTCCTCAGACTCCCTCACTACCACTCTCCACCAGTGCCCCTCATCTCTCCCTAGCTCCCCCCTCCACCCCATGACCTCTTTCTCGGATTCCCTCACTGCCACCCTCCAACAGTGCCCCTCATCGCTCCATAGCCCCTCCCACTACCTCCTCCTCGGATTCCCTCACTGCAACCCTCCAACAGTGCCCCTCATCTTTACGTAGCCCCTCTCTCATATGCATTTCATTTGTTGTATAGCGCTACTCATATCAGTGTAGTGTGTGTCAGTACTTTACACCACGCACACATTATACAGAGACAATGAATCATACAAGTATGTAAATCAGTCTACAGGGAATGTCACATAAGCCAATGAGGATTACAAGGTGTATGAATCACATGTCATCCATACTGGTGGGCAGTATATTTTAAGAGGGTTTGGTCTGGGGAAACACAACCTTAGGATTTAAAGAGTATTCCATGGGGGTCAGCTTTACTGATAAAAATGTATATCTGCCCAAACATACTCATTTTAGCAACATTAGAATAATGAAAGACTGGGGAAGTTCTAACTATATCACAAAACAAAAAAAGCGAAGTTCTAACTATACCAATCAGGTTTGCATGCAGCTCTTTGATGACAGTTCATTGGTCACTGTCCTATGTTAGGATTGTAACTTCTGAACTGCAAGTAACACAAGGATCTCTGTGACAAAGGCAGTAACCCACTGAGCTTCCACATAAAATACAGTTCATCTGCATTTAAAAACTACTAACAGACAAATGATTGCTCTCCAGCAGGATCTTTAATCACCAGCGTTATCTGGGCATTTTGTATTGTCTAATTGTTGTCCTGCATCGGCCATGATAATGATAAAAACTGTTTAAATGAAGCACACACGAAGTATGTGTCCTGCTGGGCCTGTGCAGATTTTAAAAAGAAAAACAAATAGTATCACATTCTCTTACCTACTCCATTAGTCAAACTTTGTGCCACAGCCTGATGTGATGAGGAGCTGCAGGGGTCAGGAAAGGTAGGAATAAACAAACTTCTTTTCGCCTGCACTGCATAGAAAAAGAAATATCCACGCAGCAGAACAGTAGGCAAAGGTTACTGTTGTCAAAGAAAGGATTTGTCGCCTTTCGCAATGTGGAGATGAAGGGGTGAAAAAAATAAACAAAGCCTCCTTAACATGTAAATGGTCTTTTAAAGACCTGTGAAGTACTCGGGTGCTGCTGGGCTGCGAGTGTGTGTGTGTGTGTGTGTGTGTGTGTGTGTGTGTGTGTGTGTGTGTGTGTGTGTGTGTGTGTGTGTGTGTGTGTGTGTGTGTGTGTGTGTGTGTGTGTGTGTGTGTGTGTGTGCGTGCGCGCGCGTGTGTGTGTGTGTGTGTGTGTGTGTGTGTGTGTTCGTGTGTGTGTGTGTGTGTGTGTTCGTGTGTGTGTTCGTGTGTGTGTGTTCGTGTTCGCTCGCGCCGGCCCACAAACACGGGGGGCGCTGTTGAAGCACTTTGAGCCTAATGGCGTTGCGCGCCTGATTCAAGCCCTCACTGCGGGGGCCAAGGCTCCTGTTTGGGTGGGCTAGAACCAGGCCTGCGCGTGAGCAATAGGGATTCTGGACTAAGGGCCTGCACCTGTGAAGAAAGTGCAATGCTTCAGACCATTTTCCCAAGTGAATCATTTCTGTTGTGAAGTTATGTGGGAGAGAGGGGTTGCTGTTGTACATATGCAGCATTTTAACTCCAGTGTGCTTGCTTATCCCATCCTTTTTCTAAAAACTGGGACTTGTTCTTAATTTAATCCAAGTGCCAGGACCTTGAGAAACCAACACCACTGCGGCAGATATTTGATATCTGCTCACCCTACACCGCTGCATGCACGAACGTCAATTCACTAAAATGCCAAGAATAGTGGAAGTGACATCACACACCCTTTAACCTTGAATTCCACTCAAACAGACATGCTTACACATACACGCACCGTCACACACTTTCGCACTTAAACACACACTCACGCACACAACATACATCATACATTTGAAAGCAGTTTTTTACTTATTTCAGCTGACAGGGAAGGCCATATTCCAACTAGTTGTACTACATTTGTATTACGCTAATAGTGAATAATGATACATTATTCACAATTCGTGTAATAAACAAATTGAGAGCAAACAAAGAAAGTGGAGCCCCAACCGACATCCATAAGTACGGGTTGCCAGTGTGTTCCTGGCACTGATTTTGCCACCTCTGAGACCAGGGGTCGCAAATGCAGTGCCAGGGGTCACAAGGGGCAAGCCAGGGGTCGCAACTGCAACCCCCGGTGACCCCTAAATGACATCCGTGACTGCATGTGAGAGCAATGGTAGCCTGTGATGAACTCCGATAGGCAGGGAAATATGCCTTAACTCTGAAACACACACACACACACTCTCTTCCAACCCTGTCCTCTGCCTCTGGCTCCCATACTCATTGTAAAGTGTTGATCCCACCTCCGCTAGGCAAGGTGTTGAGCTTGGCCGCTTTTGTGCGATGCAGTTGGGTGGTAGAGGCACAGGTACTTTAACCCTCACGCTCCACAGCCATACAGTATGCTTTGCAGAGAAGAGCTCTGGGTCTTTGCAACAGAACATCTTTGGGTGGTGGATGTAGAGCTAGGTCACCTCAAGTTTATGTCTGCTGCTGGCCTAAGGAAGCCAAGAACAGCCACTTCTCCTCTCTGGGATCGGACTTCTTGGGACAGGGAATTGGAGGCACCCGTTTCTGCCTCAAGGCTGAATTCAGTATTAGCAAGTTGATGAAATATTTGCTAGAGTAGCCATTTAATATATACCGTAGCCCATGAACATCGATTTTTGTCCTGAGAAGTGCAGCCAGAAGCTACTCAAGATTAAGGGCATTACAGTCAAAAGCGCCTTACCTCTCTTCTGTAGCAAATGAAATAACGTCAAGTATATGACATCATCATCTGAGATGAGACAACAGTGGTAGTGGGCCAGTCAGTGAAAAAACAGGAATCTCTGCCTGGTCTATCGGCAAATTAAAAACTGTGCTAGCTCCCCAGCCAATCCATGACATTAGTTTCCCCTATCCTATCCAATCCAAGGCTAACACCACTTCCCACATCTAACCCTGACTGGTTATGCACATTTGTTTGACACAAGATCTGTCCCGACTCGTTCTAATTACAGACAAGGGATATTCAATCAGGGAGTTATTTCCATCCTAACGTGCGGCTTAAACACCTGGTGACAGTTTTACATACTTGTTCATAAGGATCCTATTCTGTAACAAAACGATATCCAACTAAACGTTTGTGAGAGGAAACTTTACAAGTACCATTATATTGATTACTGCTCTTTATACAAAAAGTTCAAATGTAGACCTTCTGGCATGTGCTTGGCTTCTAATACACCACAAACCAAGGAAATGCACCGTTTCAAGATGGCCCCCACATCACTTTGCATGTAAAGATATCAGTGCGCCATGTTGGCACCCGGGGTAAAGAGGCATGACGCACTCTTTGAATGTAGAAACAAAATATGAAGAGTCCAATGTCCACATCAGCGCAACATGCCACAGTCCTTACTCTGCAGGGAACCAAACCCTGGAAAAGGGAACGTTTAATTAAAATTACATTTCCGCCCTCTTCTACTGGTGACAAATACAAGGCTCCCTCTCAAAATCATCTTCTTTTCAGCTATGTATTTTTTTTAATGGGATCTGGTTGTTTTTCTTTCACAAGTAGCGACCATCCAGCGATTCCCCCATATGTTCTTTGCCTTGCTGGATCTCGAGCATTATGGCAAGATGGGTCCATTACTCTCCATATAGGCGCATCAGAGCAATTTTCTCCACTCCCCACTGTTGATGCCAACCACATGTGGTGGACTCCGACATCTTGGAGCGTGGACATGCATGAGAATCTAATGATGCGGCACTTGAACTGTAGACATCTCACCAGCTCTGCGATAATACTTGCATTGTGTCTTGGAAGTGTCCATGGCTATGGTGGGGAAGGCGAGTCACTGGGGAATGCAGAAGCTGGGAGGACCTGTATTTGCCCTACGTGCTGTACCTTAAACCACCAACACTGTGCCGGTCCCACCTGTGGGATTTCCAGGCCTGCTAACAGTCCTAGAGCTGGACTCTTGTGCACTGGACAATAGAGTGGCAGTTCCAGTTGACATCCAACATTTCCTATAGAATTCTGCAAGACACTACGTTCATCTATGTTTCAGTGATCCACAGGTAGGAGACAATGCTGAATGCTCTTCTCTTCTGGAAGTGGGATTCTCTCAACAGGGTGTTGCCATTTAAAGTCACTTTCCATTATCTGAAACTGTTAGGATCCTGCATAGCAGAGCAGGTCAAAAATACTGCAGACCAGTGGTTCTTTGCCTTTTGAATTCTGTGTACCTTCACTCAATCACTACTGGAAGCCGGGGCTCCCCACCTAAGAAATTTCTATGATTTGAACCTCAAAACAATACATAATAATACAGAAACATGCATACATCAAACAAATGTACAAGTTTTTTTTTTGTGTCCTCATACCACCATTGTTTGCAGAGTCAAGCCCGATATCGGATCTGTACCACCCCAGGCTATTTTCAATTTAACATATAGTCCTGTGATTCAGTCCATCCAGTTCCCTGGATACTGGTCCCACGCAGGTGTAATCATAGGACATGGGAGAGTTGAGATCTTGTTATTTTAAACAAATGTACAAGTTATGGAATTTTTCATTTAATTGACAAAACAAATGTGGAAATCAAAATGTTAATATTAATGGTTGCTTTTCAAAATGCAGTTTTTTTTCTAAAGACGAAGCAATATGTCAGTATATAGACTTTGTCTTTTTAGCTCCTAAAGCACTCTCTTTTTTTTGGTGCATACCAGTGCTACTTTAATTAAGACCACCAATTGTCCATACTAAATTCCATTGGCTGTATTTGCTTCTCCATTAACTTCATAAAACTACAAACAGGGAGACCACAGTGGATGTATGCTATATGTGCAACAAAGTCCTCTAGAGTGCCAGAAAGTCAACCTATTGTTGCTACATTACACCGCTATGTTAATGTATAAACATGACTAAGAGTGAGACTAAAATCTCTGTTGTATCCTAGGTTCCTTTGTTCTGTACATTTACCCTTTTATCTATTCAGTAATGAAATGTTCATTTTCATGGTCTTGAGTTTGCATGCTTTAGATTGGCGATTGAGTTGCATTTTGCATATGGAGTCTGCACCAGACAGCCATGTGTGTGGTTCAAAAAAATGTATTGGTTTAACCCTTCAATGAAGTGTTGGACTTAACATTGGTGACAAGACTGATCAAAGCTCACTGATCTTCAGCCAGTGCATCTTTGCAGTCCCTGGTGATGTTCCTGGGAGACCCGCCTTGGTTTGGTGAGAGTTTTGGAACAATCAGCAGCCACAGAGAACCGGCTAAGAGGAGACTGCAAGGGTTTTTCTGAAGTCAGAAGGTGACGGGTTCTGATCCAGCCCACATGATGAGGTGGCCAGGCACAGTCAGGCTAATGATGCTGATGTGGTTATGCCTACATCTGCAGGGAGTGACGAGGACATCAGACGTTGGATGACGCAGAGGTCAGGGACAGAGAGGTGTGATTGGCCCATCTCGTCTCGGGCATCAGTTTGTTTTTTACATGCTGAACTGCGCATCTCCACTATTTGACAAGTACTCTGGACACCCAGCTGCAGGATACAAGGTGCTGATAAAGATGGTTATCATTTTATAATTGGTAAGTTTGGAAAGTGGCATTGTTCAGATATATTAAAAAATGATACTTTGTGAGGTGTTAAAACAAGAGAAACATTTGCAAAAACTTTTTCACTTGGAGTATTTTTGCTCTACTACTGATTGTAAGTATGTAGCCAAATGGTTGATGGTACCTGTTTTGATTTGGATCCTCACCATTCAGACTGTAAATCCCCGCCCCCCCTATTTCTGGCTGTTTCCTGGCGAAGCACCTACTATGTTAAAGCAATTGTTCAGAGTCTCCAATGTGTATGCAGGAGCTATTGATGTTTTCATATTCATGGCAGACAGAAAAAGAAGTCTGCTCGAGCATTCCTTGGTCATGAATGGGTATTAGAAATGGGGTCTCTGGCTGGCTAGGGTATGCACCTAAGTCAGGCAGAACCCACCACTCTAGTCGGGGCAAGTAAATTACACACCAAAGATAACCTGTACTCACCCCCTGGTAGCTTGGCGCAGACCAGTCTGGATTATCATCAGAGGCAATGTGTAAAGCGTTTGTGCAACACACTCACAAAAGTGGCTCCTCACAGTATTATATAAAAATATATTTCTTATATTGTAAATATGTATTATAGACCTTAAATGACATAAATCATAAATACCATGCATATTATGCCAGCTCTAAAGTAGTACTCGTTATCCTGACAGTGCCATTAGCTAAAACGATCTGCATGATGACTTCAGGGCATGAAATGCAATAGAGTGAGTAGGAACAAAGCACATAAATCACCAGGCATCACTGTGAGTACAAAAATCACCATATATCACTATCAGCGTATCAGTAACAAGAAGCCCACACAGGCATCAGGACCCCTGCCCTCCTACTAGTGGGGTTATGGTACTTGTAGAGCGCCTGAGAAAAAAGTTCGATGTAGACTCAGTTGAGGGCACATAATCTCCTGCTCCTCTACTAGGCGTGATATGGTAATTAGGGCACGTTCCTATATGCTGCAAAGTTACTTCCTGGTGGCAAACGGGGTCTGCGTTAATAACGAGCCACATAGTAGCACCCCATGGTAAGACCCAAACATGGTGGGGGTACACACACCGTAACTTCTCACGTGCAAGGCTTCCAAATGTGCAGCTGCCTGTGAGTGTGCAGAGCAGCTGCCGAAGTCACAGGGTTTCCAAGCCAGATGCAGGCGAGGGTAGGCACAGTGCCTGGTGTCCCACATGTGCAGGGCAACCCCGCTGCACCAGGGTGACCCTTTGTGCCACTGGAGACCCACGGGACGGTGCATGTGACACCTGCAGAACACCAGTGGGTCTCGGGAAAGGGGCCCGCTTCTGTCAGCCCCAGCCTCGCTGGACTGGGCTTGCACAACACCTCCCTCTGGGTGGGGCCGGCCAGTGATCCTCGTGCTCTGGGCCTGCCCTCCGTTACCAGGAAATGCTTCTGACCCCAGGGAGCCCCGCGGGGAAAGGAAATGCAGAGGGGCTTCCCATGGAGCTCCGGTGTTCCTCACTGCTTGCAGAGTGCGGCGCCGGGGGAAGCATACAGTCCCTGATGCCGGCTCCCTCCTTACCAGAGATAAGGAGCTCAACACAGGCTAGGTTGAATCAAGGAGCAACTGGCAGCGCTCACCACGCACTGGTATAGGGAAACAGCAGGGTGCTCTGCACGCGCTGACCTTGGTGATTATGGAGCACTTCAACATGCGCTGATGCAGGAGAAACCAGGAGTGGGACACAGCGCTCTCAAAACGCTGGTGCTCCTCGGAGAACACTTGGGCACAGAGGAGAATAGCAGGCAGCAGGCCAGCACATAGGGCAGATAGCCTAATGGCGGTTTCTCCTGAAGTCCTCTGGCAATGTGCAATAAGAAAAGCCAGCGTCAAGAAGCAGCAGGCAGCAGGGCAACAAGCAGAAAAGCAGTCCAGTTGAGTCCTTTGAGCAGCACAGCAGCCCTTCTGACAGAGGTTCAGTTCTAGATCCAAAGTGCTCTGAAATTGTGGGGTCAGAGCCCCTGTACTTATACCCCAAATTTGTCTTTGATCAAGGGGCAACTTCAAAGGAAACCTTTCAACTCAGTTCTGGCTCCAGACGTCAGTAGGGGGTAAATCAGCCATTTTGTGAGGGCAGGACATAGCCTATACAAATGTAAGTGCACCCGCCTCCCTCTCTCCCAGCCCATGAAGACTAACAGTTTTCAGATGTAACCCTGTCACACCGAACCCATCCTTTTCGATGGCTGTCTGGAAAGTATGCACAAAGTGTAGCTGTCAACCAGGCCCAGACGTGGATTGGAGACAGGCTGCAAAGCACCAAGAGTTATAAGCACAGAGAAATGCCACTTTCTAAACGTGGTATTTCTAAAGTAGTAATGTAAAATCCACCAGCAACAGTAGGCAGAATTTATCACCACTATTCCAAACATACCAAACATGGCAACACTACTCCTTTCAGATCAGGAATTACCACTTAAAGATTTATAAGGGAATTCCCAATGCTAGCCTATGAGAGAAGTTGGCTTCACAGTAGTGAGAAACAAAATAGGCTGTTTGTCACTACCAGGACATGCCACACAATAAAGGCACATGTCCCACCTGTCCACATGTTTACTTACAGAGCACCCTGTCCATAGGGCTACCTAGGGCCTACCTTAGGGGTGACCTATATGTAGTACAAGGGGAGGTTAAGGCTTGGCAAGTAGTTTTAAATGCCAAGTCAATGTGGCAGTAAACTGTGCAAGCAGGCCCTGCAGTGGCAGGCCTGAGACAGGTTTGAAAGGCTTCTTTGGGGGCAGCGCAAGTAGAGCCGCAGGCCCACTAGTAGCATTTAATTTACAGGCCCTGTGTACATGGTATACCACTTTACAAGGGACTTAAAAGTAAATTCAATATGCCAAACAGGTGTAAACCAATCATACCATGTTTTAGAGGAGAGAGCACATGCACCTTAGCACTGATTAGCAGCGGTAACTAGCCCAGAGTCCTAAAACCAACAAAAAGAAGGTAATAAAAATAGGAGGAAGAAGGGAAAACATTTGGGGATAACCCTGCAAAAAGGGCCAGGTCCAACAAGGGGCATGAAGTCTGGAACAGCTTGCTATGGCGGAGCCACAAGAAGGTGAACAGTAAGATGAATTTTAGGAAGTTGTTGCTAGACTAGAAAGATATTTTTGCCAACCAGACAATTTGGTCTTGAGGTTTCATCCGTTCTTTTCAAGGCTGGCAAATGAATCATCTAAAGAATTAAATAAAGTTGGAGACTGTATGTACAGTCAGGGGCAGCAAGGTACTATCATAACAATCTAAAGCTAAACTGAAACAGGATGTTTGTTACATGTGAGGTTCAAGATTAAACTTGGCTTTGTACAAGTCTGTCCTGCTCAAAAGATGGACTGCACCAAGTGCAGCCTTGCACTGTGCATGCATCTGTAAGATAATAGAGAAAAATGGCAAAGAATGATCTTTTGAAGGAAAGTGATTTGCCTGAGAGTATGAGGGGTTTGGTGTTAATGGTTAGAGTAAATGAAAAGGATTTACCAGATTGTAAACCCCCATCACCACTTTTGTAACAGATAGTGTGAGCATTCACTGTTGATGGATTCAGGTTCTATATGCATCATCTTTGCTGAAGAAACTCACATGCAAAAAGGTTTGGGTATGGATTTATCCCCATAGGATGTGAACTCTGGTGATAATACAGGAACCAAATGTGAACTCTGGGGTTACTTTAAAGGGCAGATTGACTATAAAGAACCAAGTAATTTATCTACATTTTATGTTTTAAAGGTGTGTCCACACATGTTCGGATGACATGACCAACAATGTTTGGGCATCATGATACGATCTGGGTATAAACATCAGATTTTTCTGGTTTCTGAGTGTGACAACCTTGAGAAAAATGTTTTGGTGCAAGACATCATCTTCAAACATGAGGAGATTTGTGTAGAGAAATTTTGGAAGTTGATTGAATTTGAAATGAAGATTAAAGTTAAACAGAATGTTTTACCAGTGAAGTACAAATTGCAGGAGTGCCCTTCGGTGTTTGTGGAGAATTGAGGAGCGCCCTTCTTAACAAGCTTTGTTAGCAAAGGGTTTCTGAATGCACTGCTGGTTTATTATGGTTGTCAATGCAAAAGAGAGAGGCCCCGCTACTCCAAGACACAGGGTTCCATGTAAGCCTTAATCGTCACAAATAAATTCTCTTGGAAATCTAAATTCAATCACCTCTGTCGTTCTTAACTTCTTTCAGTATCATACACTCATACACACTAGTCTTCCAAGGGACCTAAAAGACAATCCTTGATTATCAAGTTTAATATCAAAATATATATATATATATATATTCATTAAGTTCATCAAGTAAAATCTGTCTAAAACCTGATAATAAAAATCATATGGAAATACAACAGAAGTACACCGTAACAAGACAGACAACACATAAGACATATACATTTGTCATAAGAAATGTTAATTTGCAGGAATCAATTAGTGTAACACATTGTCTGAAATTTTCTCAACATGTGAAACTTTGTTCCTCAAATTTAACAAAACTAGGCGTCAATGCATTTCGTTGGATAAAACAGGATAAGACCACTTTCTTCAGGACAACAAGAATATATCCCTCCTAGCGAATTATACAGTATTTGCCTATTACACTCTAAAGCGAGGCACGCTCAAACCTGTCAGGACCATGCTTCAAAACTTAGAGATGAACTCTACGTCTTAGCTATTTTCAATACAGATCCGTTTCTTGTAATATATGTTCAGAACATGTAGCAGTAGATAAAATCACTAGTGAGGTGTTCTCTACACTTAATAGCTCTTCCATTGGATAAATTCCTCCTGTGTGGGCATCACGTAGACTCGCATATGTCGTGACAGATCAATGCATCAAGTTAAAACACCTTGCAGTCCCTATGGATGACGATTCCTGTGCTCTACTATGAATTTAAATGGATAGGCTTGAGTTGTGGGAAGTAACAACGGAAGCTAACAAGCCATCCAACCACATCCGTCCTACACCAACAGCACCTCCGAGATGTCTGTCGATATTTCCAGGAGTCGCGTAGCTCTCTGTCAAATGTCCTATCTCCCAGTCACACCGCTGGTACACAAATATACCGATGAATTGGGGATGTGTGTAGATCTACGCAGTGTGGACAAAGCAATCGGGGGGATTGACATCCTTGCCACTGATTTATGAAATGTTGTTACCTTAAATCATGCATTGGTGTTATCTAAGCTTGATCTTCAGTCAGTGTATCACCAACTGGTGCTAACACTGGAGTCGCGACATCTCACAGCATTTTCGCTAACCCGGGCTGTGTATTTCAATTTTGTAGAATACCTTCCTTCCTTTCATCAGCTTCAATTCTATTTCAGGGGTTGATGGATAAAGTCCTGGCAAGTGTAAAAGGTGTTCTTGTGTTCCAGGGCGTTGTGCTTGTTTAAAGGAAAGATGATAGGGAACATGATGAGAGCCTGGAGGATTAATGACAGTGGATTGTGATTGTGAAAAAAAGAATCTGTTTTAGGGGCGAAGGAGGTAGAATACCTTTAGAAAATAATTACGAGTGAGGGGCTTGCTCCAATGTTGGGTTTGCTAAGGCTATTGACAAAGTCACAGCTCAAGTCAACAAACAGCAGTTAGTGTAATTCCCAGGGCTGATAGAATTTTATAGCAAATTTGTGTAATGTTTTGTGTTGGTGCCAGAGCCTCTAATGAAGCTTTTTAAAAAAAAAAAAAAATGGGTGACGTTTAAGTGGGGGCAGTGAGCAACAGGAGGTGTTTGCGAAAATAAAAATTGCATTGGTTCAAGTCCCAGTGATGAGTTAGTTTGTGCTTAGACATGAAATGAATATCAGGGTAGATGCCAGAGAATGTGTATTAGGTGCAGTTTTGACCCAAAAAGTGAATACACTGACATTTGCTTCCTGCAACCTGTGGCCTCTGGAATACCCTTACTCACTCATTCTCAAAGAGATGCTTTCCTCTGACTTAACTGTTGGATGCATTTATGGGGGACAAAGTTTCAGATTTTGATGGATCACAAGCCTTTAGTACTGCAACTCAATGGCACACACATTAGTTCAACAAAGGCTAGAGCCAGGTCAATTAGATTGAGTTCAAAGTTGTTGGGGTATCATTTTTGAAGTGGAATATGTTACCAGGAACAGGAAAGTTGATTATTGCTCAAGGCTACCAGTGTGTGAGGAGGAAGTGTTGGACAAGGTCTAAAGCCAAACTTCCAGCATTAGAACCAACCCATGTTCCAGCCAGAAATCAAAACAACAGTAGAGCTGGTATATGAAGGACAGCTAGCTATGACGTTGAAAATAAAAGGTTGTGGGAGAAGTTTTGGTGGCCGGGCATTGGCTGGGACATTGAGCAGAAGTTTGTGAGTTTGGGGGGGGGGAGGGGTATGCAATAACAGTCAAAAGATTTCAAGAGCTGGGTACAGATCATGATGGAGTTGTTATTTTTGGTACATCGCCCATCTAAATAGTTGGAGGTCCGTTTTGACAGGGATCCTAATACCAAGAAATCAAGAGTATCACAGAATGTCTTGTTGATGTATTCTCTTGTGATAATCTTGTGCCACAGGGAAAGCATAGAGGCAAATTAATAGACTTCTCCATGAAGGACTTTTAGGCATGTCATTAAGCAAAAAAGCTTTCAGGAGAGGTTTTGATGCCGGGTATGAACCACTAAGCAGAAGTTAAGGGGTTGTACTATATACATACAAAAACTTTGAAGAGCAGAGTACAACTCATGGTGAATCAGAGTACCGCTCATGATGGAGGTAGGGATCTCAGAAAGAGTCTGGGAGAGGTTGGGAATCAATTTGTAGGTCCATCCCATGCACTAACTACATCCCAAAAGTATCCAGTTGTTTTGGCATATCACACATCCAAATGTTTGGAAGTCCGTTTTATTAGAGATCTCAAGGCCTAGAGATCAAGAGTGTTCTAGAATTTTTTGTGGAAGTGTTCTACTGTGAGAAACGCCAGGTGAACAATTGTCTGACAATGGGGTGCAGTTCACTACTGTGGACATGCAGGAGTTTTTATCAGAGCTGTTGATAATGCACAAGATGTGTAGTTTGTATCATCCCCAAGGTAATGGCATGGCAGAGAAGGCCAACAGGAAGGTGAGCCAGTGCCTCGTGTTGTCAGTTCTGGCTCTTTTCGATTTAGTGGTGGCTATTTAAGCTATGTTATGGTCCTATCACAGCACTCTGCACAGTACAACAGGGGGGATTACATTCACCGCTAAGACAAGACGTAATGCTCCAGAAGTGGTGTCGCCGGCTTGACTGAATGTTTTCAGGAAACGGTCTTCATCTCCCTTCCATAGAGAGAAAGTGAATGAGAAGGTACAGTAAGTGTAGGGAAAACATAAGCAAAGCTATAACAAGCTGAAGTGTGTCAAAAAGCGTTCTTGTGAAGGTGGCGAGAGGAGCTGATCCATATCAAGAGTCCAGAAAACGTCAGTATGGAGTAATACATGGGAAAAAAAATAGATGATGTGAAAATGTTGAACAATTTGGTTATGTTGGCAAATGGACAGTAGAAATGTGTGGCTAAAGTAAGTGTAAAGATATAAAAGAAAATAAATGTGTATTGCAAGGGAAAAATGGGGACCAAACAGCTAGTGCTTCCAAGTTAGGAGCTGCTGTTCGTGTTTCAAGGTCACTTGGCAGATTGAAAGATGTTCTTTCATGTCTAAGCTTAGTGTTTTGTTGTTTGTTTTACCCTATGTATTGCTGTCCCTTGTCGCTGGTTTTGTTTGTTCATAGTGTTTATTATTGTCATATCACGTTCTAGGAGTTATGTTCTGCTTCTGTTTACGGGAGAGATATGCGTTAAATCCTAGCTTTCTTTATTCTGTACGTTTGTCCTTTCTCTTTCAGTAATGGAATGCACAATTGAATGGGATGGAATTTGCGAGTTTAAATTGCGGATTCAGTTAAACGGCGGCGGCAGCCGGACTCCCCATCTACGGGGTTCTAATAAAATGTCAAGTCTCCGCCGCAGTGTTGGATTTAATAAACTGCTTATTAAAATATGCACAGTATAAAAGCTCACTAAGATGTGTACGGTGATAGGGGGGATTGTCATCAGAGAATAAAACATGGGTAAGTGTCTGATCACACGTGGTCAGACTTGGTTCAAATATATACTTTGAATTTATGAAGGTTGATTAGGGAGCGTTGCACTGAAAAATATATATATATTTTTTTTAAATGTAAAAAAATTAAAAAAAACTTAAACCAGGGTACACCTCAAGGCCGTGTAAGACGGGAAAAAGACATGGTTAAAATTGATTAGCCTGCTGGTCTCGACTCGGCCATATGCGAACTTTCTGCGTATAAAACGATTATGGCATTACCCAGATATTTTAATTTAATTAGCATCCCTGCCATTTAATTTGGTTAGAAAGAAAGATTAAAAATTCATTTCTTGTTTCAGGAAAAGGGAAGGGCTGCATGTCAGAGCGCTAGGATGTCTTCTGCTTTCCAATAATTTTACACATGGCTGCACGCACGCTTCATTCATTTTTGGCTCCAGGCTACAACAGATGGAGGTATTAGAAATGATGGAATTCTGAGTTGAAATTGTTTGGCTTTATGGTGCTTTAGTGCCACCTCGTGGGCATTTTGTGAGTTGCAGGCTCCCAACCTTCCTGGATTTCTGCCCTGCCAGCTACAATGTGCAAAGTCTACTGCTCCTTTTCTATCATGCCTTTGGAAGACCCTCTCGTGCATTCCAAGCACCTTAAGCTCCTACAGAGCTGCAACATTTTCATGGGTGTGACATTTTCATGTTCTCTCAGTGCTCATATGGGAAATTTCAATGCCCCATTTCTAACACCTACAGTGACAATTTATTGTGAGAAGAACAGCTGTGCAATGCTATTATTTTAATTATTTCTTATTATTTCAGTTGCTATTATTTTCAGAAATTAACCCATTGTGGGCAATATAATTGTTTGAAAACGGCCTTAAACATCTCCAGTGCTTAAAAAAGTCATTAACCAATTTCCCTTTTCTCACATAATCATTGTGGGAACATTTGTAATGTTATCATAATCAATATAGAAATAAAGGTAATTTATTGGCAGTACTCCAACTCAGTGCTTTAAATGGGAAATTAGAAGTGCCGGTACTCACTAATTAGACTGGGTAGGTATTTAGGGGCTTGTCTAGGGGCGTGTCTGGGGGCGTGTCTGTGAGCCAGGAATTTAATAATAGCCACATAAGTAAGCTTTAACGCAAATGCTCCGATTGTCATGTAAAGCGCTTAAATGCCCATGGGCCAAATTCGCGCAAAATCAAACTGCCTCCTTACATAAGAGACATGGCAAGCATCAGCATCTATGTCATACGTGCAGAGCCTAATTTTTGCAGTTTAATATTGCGCGAATTTGGGCCATGGGCATTTAAGCGATTTACATGACAATCAGACCATCTGCATTAAAGCTTACTTTTTTAAGACCCCTGGTTAAGGGAGCTGTCCAGAACCACAGGATGATGAGCGGACGTCGGGATTCGACCCTGGTTCTTCAGTTCCACTCTCGGCACCTCTGACCATATCCTCATTCTTGTTGCGATGCCAATGAGAACAGAGCCGCAACTAGAGTCAAATTTCGGGGGGGCGCTAATTCTTTCAGCAATAGGCAGCAGAGATGCAGGGGCTCTAAGAAGGGGTGAGAAACAACAAAACCTCGTTAAAAAGCAATTGGTCTTTTAAAGACCTGTGAAGTACTCGGGTGGGGCTGTGTGCGCGCCCGGTAAGCTGTCTCATCCCGGGCTGCCACACGATGGGGGAGGGGGGTGGGGTGTCTGAAGCCCTTTGATCCCAATGGGCTTGCTCGCCTGATGAGAACCTAACACTGCAGGAGCACCCCAGCGCAGAAATACACAGGCTGTTGCCAGCCAGAGCAGCACCTCAACACGCACCATCTGTTGCACGTACCCGTACTTCAGGGCCTGAGCCCTGCTGCTTCATGGAGTACCGGTACTCTCCTTGCCCGAAAATAAGTTCCGGTACTCAGGGGGAAAACTGAGAAGTGCCGGTACTCAGTACCGGTGAGTACCGGCCCATTTAAAGCACTGCTCCAACTTTTTAAAGAGTTATGATGTAAGCGAGCAAGGCTGACCGACCAGTCCAACGTGGAGTCAACATTCAACTTTCATCCCATTGAAAGATAGCAAAACCCACAAACGCCCCCTTGTGAGGAGCAGTGGTTCAACCCAGATCAACATCATTCAGTAACCAATAGTGACTGGCAGGGACAACACAAAGTTGAAGACAGCCCCAATCAAGGACTTATTTAGGCTGCGACGTGGGTTACAGTTGCAAAAGTCATCCTCATTCCAGGTTTAAAAATACGTGTGATGAAGGGAACTTGCAGTTATGTTCAGTGGAAAAAAACAAATGTGTAGTTTTGCTCAACAAATGAATGTGCGTGGGGGTATATATATATTCATTTATATATATATATATGTATATATATATATATATATATATATATATATATATATATATATATATATATATATATATATATATATATATAATTTTCCTATCCATTGGTCTGACAGTATGCCATTCATGTTTTTGTTTTGTCCACCACAGCAACCGAGAGAAGGCACAGCCCTTTTCAGTCATTGGCTTACATTTCTGGGACTGATGGCATTCTGCTCTTGCACAGTGTGCATTTACACATAAAAAGAAGTCCCCTCGAATAGTTTTACAAAAACCATTCACAAACGTTGGCAAAGCAAAAATGTTGGTGGCAGACAATGGCAAGTCCAGTGGCTTTGCCATTCCGTAATATTTTTGGGTTTTTGAGAACTTACATGATAAATTGTCTTCAGCTTGAAGTAGTACAAGATGAATGAAAAAACAACCTTGAGTATAGTTGAAACTGCCTCCTAATCTATTGTATCAAGATAAACTAGTCAGAAATAGGAATATTCCACTTGTATATTAAACTTCGTGAAATTTGGGAGTGGACCTGCACTTATGAAAACTATCTCCTTGAATTGAGCTCTCGGCCTGTCATCCTATAGAACACTGGGGCCTTGATTATGAGTTAGGCATAGTGGTAATTACCACATACCGTGGTAAATAGCGTATTACTTTAACAAATACGTTGGTTATTATGAGTTATATACCACACGTGATATTTAGCACATGTGCTAAATACCGGATGTAGTCCACATACACTAATTAATGCATGTGCTATTTGCTGCATGTACTATTTACTGCATGTGATATTTACCACAAGGGTTATTTTTACCATTTTAAATTATAAGTTGAGAGATCATTAAAAACCAGTGGAAAATACCACCTTAAAATACCTAAAGTCAAAAGCAGGGGGTAAATATTCCTGAAAGTGTAGGTAATGAAAGCAGGCCTTGAGAAATCTAGTCACCCACTTGCTATGTCGAGTCAGATTTTATCAGAGCAAGCTATTTTTAGAGACCACTGGCCCGTTCTGATGAGCTGACAAAGAACGGGTGTTCTGTTCACTCAGAAAGTGAATGAGCAAGAAAGATGCTTTTAAAACTCGTTTTTATCTTGTCACATTTGCTCTGTTTTCAGGGAGAGGTCATATGTCAGCTTATGTCCTCTTACAATTTGCTGCTTATTTTATTCTGGAGGTTGGTGTTTACTTTTCATTCTTTGACTGCAAAGTTAGAGGATTTTGTAAAGTGAACTGTGCTTTACAACCAGCCTGAAATGGAATGCGGTAGGATGTCAGGTTTTGTTTCTAACACACAATATTTAAATAGCATGTAAATGAACTGTAAACTATTTAAAAAATAAATTTCAGTGGTTAGGAAAGCACATTTTTTTGTAATTCTGTGTGTCGGAAACAAAGATTTTAATAGGATGAAAACAAATCAGAACACTTTACTTGGTGATGTGCAAATGATAAAAATATTTGAGCTCAAACCCAATTTCCACACCTTGTTGTTGAAACGCTATATAGTTTTATCAGTAAAACTGCTTGTTAGTAGCAAGGTTTGTGGCCATTTCAGTGGAAAATGTGCTGTCTGTAAATAACAGTGCAGTATCACATCATTGTTTTGTAATATACTTATTAAAAGTGAGTTTTTAAATATTCCTCCCCCTGCTCTGATAACAATGCTATTAGTGAACTAAGCGACAAGTCAGGGGTCATGTGTACCGTATATATGTGGTCTAGATTATTATTGTGCATGGAGCAAAAGTTTAGTCTATTAAATCAAACAAACAAGTTTTTTGTACAGCAGAAATGCTAAACTCAAGTATAGGAAGATGCGTGATAATGAAGAAAACGGCGACTGTAAAATAAAATATTTGCCTAGGATCACATAATTTGAGACCAGTTTACGGGTCAAGTGCATTACCGTTACACCGAGTAGATTATTAAAGGCATGAGACGTGAAGGTCCGGTAAAAGTTTTATAATGTTTCGAGGCCTGGAAAGAAAAACTGTAAAACAATACCAAAAAACAAGACCAATACAATAATGCAAGAAAACACAGTACATGCACTGTTTGTGATGAACAATTAAAATCTAATACACACCTGCACACAGGGCCAGACCTACATAAACATCCAAGGACAGGCGAAGCTCTCACATGGTGAATGCAGCTGCTCGCACTTTCATTCTGCTTTACACCACCATGGATGCAGCACTGCTAGCAGTGGCCTGGCTAGGCCTTAGACCGCCCATGGTGGTCCCTGCATTTGCCACCCACGGTGGCTGAATCTAAGAGCAGGGGGGGGATTCCGCCCCGCAACAGTCGCAGGTAAGGGAGGGGCCGGCTGCCGCCAACAAAATCATGCCACCTGGGGCAGAACGCCCCCCCCCTTGCTCTGCCACTATACCATGCTATGCCAGATCCATGTTTTGCTATAACAAACCATGCAGCATGATAATGGAAACCATTCCACCAATCAGTGAACACAAATGGTGCAGCAATGCAGGACGAGACAGGATTGACAATAATAAGGCTGAAGCCCATAAGCATGAAGGATTATGGCGGGGGATTATTGAAATCCAGGGTCATGTGCATTACCTACATTGGTTGGAAGCACATTGTGTTTCTTAAATAACCCTCACACACTAAAAGGGCCCTTGGTGTCATGCTTCATCATAGGGGTCTTCGCGCCCCTCTACGGGACGCGGCGTGCTACTACCTGCGAGTACGCGGGAGCACTGATTTTCTACACTATGTGTGGTGTAGAAATGCGTGAGTGGGAGGGTCAGGAGTGAGTGAACAGTGAATGTTAAAAAATACCTAGCTCCTGTGGAGTAGAAACTTTAATATTCCATGGTGCCGGTATTGTTAAAAAGGTGTGGGTCGGAGTTGTGTTGTGTCAATGCACAAAGCCTCCTGTGTGTGTCAACATGTTTCGAAGCGTGCTGCTTATTCTTCAGGACAGGTTAACAGATCTCTACCGTTCTCACATAGCTAGTTTGACAATGTCATCATTAATGTAATGCTACATAAACAGGTAGTAAATGCTATGTGTTAGAGACAAATTGTCTGAATGTAAAATACGATACCAAAAGGAAATTCCTTAAGGATAATCTGAAATAGAAACACAGCATTTAGAAACGTCAGGTATGCAAAGCGTTCCGTGTGCAAAAGTGGTGACCTGCAAATGAGTGATATATACAGTGCTAATTAATCATCATTGACTTAGATGTGATCTATGGTGCAGTGTCCTGTAAAAAGAGACAAATACAAGACGCACAAACATTTAACAGAAAACACACACTCTACATAAAATGCTCCATGGTTGACTTTGTAGGGCCTTGAGAAATATTAAAATCAAAATGTGGGAAGTAAAAAATGATGTCACTCAGGGATAAATACTTGTTGTATGGAAGGCGGGTGCCTCATGAGCCTTAGAAAACGAGGGAGACAAGGTGCTAATTGCACTCTGTAGGTAAACATTTTTTGCATTAGAATGGTCTCATGTCCATTTAAGAAAATAGACACCGTATAAAAAACCAGGATATCGAGGGTCCAATTGTCGACTTCCCTGTAGCGGCTATGCCGTACTTACATGCACCAGGGTACTACCTCGTACAAAGATCTCCTCCTCGTGGCTCCGTGGATAGAAATGAGACCGTGAGGGGCCTCTACTTATATTAGCCTTAATTGGTTTAGATTTCCCGCCAGCAGTGGTCTAATTGCTGCGTACTTTGACCCGGAGGGGAAGTAATGCCTTGCCCGGTTCTCTTTGCCTGCTGGTTGTACCAATCCTACGTTGACCCGGATGTAGACATAGCCTTGCGTCTCTACTTGAGCGCTCGCCTCGAATGGTTGTTGTTTGTAACGGGTATGCCACTGCTCTAAATGACCCGGAGGTAGAAAAAAGCCTGGGAGTTTCCGGTCATGCCCTAGGAGCGCTAACCATAATGGTTAGTGCTCGGGTGAGTCAGTAAATGAATTGGCTCCGTTGATGGTGAAACGGATGAAAACGGAAGGCCAAATTTCTGCAACTTAATGTGCAAAAAATATACAAAAAATACTTGGAAAAAGGCACAAAGTTAAATACATATGAAACGCAGGTGATAACGCGATCGCGTCACCTCTCGTGTTTTGGCTGTAGTTCAGGAGGGTGACTGGGATAACTCTAATGGATGACGGTACAGCAGATAAAAAAATGGAATAAAAGGATAATACATGAAGTATTCCCAGTGTGGGGGTACAGTCTCGTGGTGACTGTTGCTCCCCTTAGTGGGAGGCAAAAAAATCATTCTGCTGGTAATGGAAAAGAAAGTCTAAAAACTGATGGAACAGTCGCGGTTAGGGGCTCCCAAAGAAAAACATGTTCATAGTGGGGCCACGTGGATGCTAGTTCAAGTATATGCATTGTAGGCAGGTCCAGTGTCATACATGTTGCGAAAAAATATAATTGTTACTATGAGTGACCCTTGAGGTTGGTATCCATACGGAAGACCAAATGCTGATTCAGTTCAGGTGAATTGGCTCCATGGTATGTCATCATTAAGGCCCTCTATGTGGGTGCCCAAACGGAACACCCATCGTTGTTCCTTCTCTAGTAAGCCACTCTCGGATTGTATTTGCTCAATGACCGTCCATAGTAGATCGTCCACTGTATGTGCTTCTGACAGTTAGTGTGAAGCCATTTTGGTTGTGCTCTTCTTACATCGGACGTTGCTCCTATGTTCACCAATTCGGATTTTGATTGGTCGTGATGTCATGCCAACGTACTCCAACATGCAGGGGCATGTGATCATGTAAATGACATTTCGGCTATTGCAATTCGTGAATCTTCTCTGTTCCCACTCACTGCCGTTCCTGAATCGGATCCGTCTGCTTTTCCTAGTGAGATGGCAAGTGCTGCAGTTGCCGCACGGATGTTGGCCCTGGATGGGTGGGAGAGTCGGGTTCCCTGTGATTGTAGGTTTTTCTGTGCGAGGTCGTGTATGGACAAGCATGTCTTTCAGGTTCCTCCCTCGCTTGTGTGCGAACAATGGTTTTTCTAGATTCAGCTTGCCACAGTTCAGGATTCTCCAATGTTTATTCACAATCTTTGTTATTTGGTTAGAATGAGTGTTAAACGTTGTCACACAGATTGGTCTGTCCTCTTGATCTTTTTGTACCTTCTCTTCCAGGAGGGCCTCTCTGTTGTTATTGCGCGCCCTTTTCATTGCTTTGTCAATGATCTTGATGGGATATTTCCGATTAGTGAGTTTTGTTTTCCAATCGGAGGCTTGCGTTTTATAGTCTGCCAGTTCTGTACAGTTCCTCCGTAAGCGGAGAAACTGTCCGTAAGGAAGGTTGTCACGGAGGTGACGCGGGTGAAAACTGTCGTATAGTAACAGGCAGTTCTTGGCAGTTGGTTTAAAATGTGTGGTGGTCTTAAGTTTGCCTCTGTTCGGATATATGTTTAGATCTAGAAATACCAGATTGTCACTTGACGTGGTGTTAGTGAACTGAAGGAAAGCATTTTGCTGGTTAAGCCACACCATGAAAGCTTCGGTTGACGGGATATCCCCTTCCCAGATGACCAGCACATCGTCAATATATCGTTTCCAGGTTTTGATGTTGTGCCAGAAAGGGTTGTCATGATGTAGGATCTTGCTGGTCTCAAGATGGTGTACATAGAGACCAGCCAGTCTGGGAGCAAAAGTGCTCCCCATGCTGGTACTGTGCTTCTGTAGGTAGAATGTGTCCTCATACAAGAAGAAATTCTTAGTGAGAGCCAGAGAGATGCACTCCATTACTAGATTCCGTGGTGTTTGGTAATCCCAGGTGGTCGAGAAAAGGATCTCTTCAATTATGTTTAATGTCTCGTCGTGGGGTAGACTCGTGTAGAGACTCTCCACGTCGAGGCCCAAAAGTAGTTGGTTCCCAGGGTCAAAGGTGATGTCTTGTAGCAATTGGAGAACAGCTTTTGTGTCTTTTAGGTAGGTTCCGGTTTTCTGAATGAGGGAGCGAAGGAAAGCGTCAGCAAATGTGGACAAAGGCTCTAGAATAGAGCCTATGCCTGAGACTATTGGGCGGCCTGGTGGTTGTTGCAAGTTTTTGTGTATCTTAGGGATGGTGTAGAAATAGGGTGTCCTAGGAGACTTCTGAATTAAGAATTCTGCCTCCTTTTTAGACACCAAGTTATGTGCCATTGCTTCCTCCACCATCCCTGTTATCCGGATCCGTAAGGATTCTGGAGGGTCATTGTTAAGGATCTCGTAGTTTCTTCTGTCACCCAGAAGCCTCTTACATTCATTGTCATAGGCCGCTGTTGCCTGGATCACTATGGCCCCTCCTTTATCAGCTGGTTTGATTATGATTTCTTTGTTGGTGGACAGCTGTTGTATGGCTTCCTTCTCGACTTTTGAGGTGTTCTGGAAATGGGTGTTGCCTTGCGCGGAGATCTGCCCTAGTTCTTCCATGACCGCTTTCTCAAAAGCCAGTAATTCAACTGGTAATGTGGAGTCTGGTGGGGTGAAGGTGGACTTTTGCCGTAATCCTGTGTCGGATGATTCTTCCGTGGTGCTATCCTTCTCTTTGAAAAATGCCTGTAGTTTCAATTTGCGTATGAATTCCTTCATTTCTCCATGTACTTTGAACTTATCCATCCTGTTGGTTGGTACAAAACCTAGTCCTCTTTCCAGGACTCGTGTTTGAACCTCCGTGAGTTCACACTCCGTTAGGTTGACCACTAGTTGCCCCTTCTGTTGGTGGACGGCTGGTTGTTCAGTGAGCCCGTCATGCTCCTCGTTGAGACACGTGGGTTCTCTTCTTCTTCTGTGGTCCAATGTACATTGTTGCCTCGCCTGTTCCTCCCTCGTCGGGGTCCAGGGCATGACCCTAAAAAAGGCGGCGGTCCGTAGTAGTTGTAGTCATAATCTGGTGCCCATTGTTGGTAAGGGCCCCCCATCGGTGGTGGTCCATAGGGGTATGGAGGCTAGGAGGGTGGTCCTTGATAGTTACCCCATCCTCTCCGTCTGGGATTGTAAGGTCATTGATATTGTGACCCACCTCGTTGGTTCCTATACAAGCTTTTCCTGCTGGAGTTGGAGCTGTTGGTACTCGTGTCAGACCCTTCACTGTCTTGGTCACTGTTGATGTCTTTGGTTGTGTAGTCATCTCGTGTATACGGGTACACTCTTTCATGGCTGAAGCGAGCCGTGTCCTTTTTTAGTTTGTTAAACTTACTCTGTTTGAGTGTGACCTCAAAATCAGTCATCTGCTGGTTCAGTTCCTCCAGCCGTTTCCTCAATACGGTCGGTGATTGATAGCTCTTCAGTTGTACCTCTAACTTCTGAATGTCTATCTTAAGTTCCTGTGCCAGTCGAGTTGCCGTCTTTATTATTAAAACCAACCAAACATGAGTACAGTGCCACGATATAAGCGACCAGTCCTTCTTGAATGCTTTGTCGTTCTGGAAAATAAATGGCTCGTTGTGGACAATCAGGCCCTGAGGTGCCGCATTAGCCCTCAGGTACTCAGTCATTAGAAGGCCATGTAGAGCTGTTTTTATTTGGGGTTCTTCTCAGGTTGGCTAACTTATCCCAGTCTGCATTGCTAGGACCTGGATCAGTACTGCTTAGTCCTTCAAAAGGATTGATAGCTGCCAGTATTCTATCAACTTCTTCATCTCCAAACGTGAGGCCAGTGCCTTCGGCCATCGTTAAGAAATGGGTCTAGTGGTGGGTGTTGAGAGTGTGTGTGTTCACTGTGTAAATGGTGCCTCTGTGTAAGTGTGTAGGTAGAGAAGGGGTTCAATGACCACTTCTGAACTTCGGTACTGAGTCCGGAGTTGTATTGCCAGGACTTCTGGCAGACTCCCACAGCTGTACGCTGTCTTAATACTATTAATAACAAAAGAGGGAGTGGAGAGGTGGTGTTACACACCAAAAGGGCCCTTCATCATAGGGGTGTTCGCGCCCCTCTACGGGACGCGGCGTGCTACTACCTGCATGTTGACACACACAGGAGGCTTTGTGCATTGACACAACACACCTCCGACCCACACCTTTTTAACAATACTGGCACCATGGAATATTAAAGTTTCTACTCCACAGGAGCTAGGTATTTTTTAACATTCACTGTTTACTCACTCCTGACCCTCCCACTCACACATTTCTACACCACACATAGTGTACAAAATCAATGCTCCTGCGTACTCGCAGGTAGTAGCACGCCGCGTCCCGTAGAGGGGCGCAAAGACCCCTATGATGAAGCATGACACCAAGGGCCCTTTTGGTGTGTGAGGGGTATTTAAGAAACACAATGTGCTTCCAACCAATGTAGGTAACGCACATGACCCTGGATTTCAATAATCCCCGGCCATAATCCTTCAAGGGTGGATCCTAGTGTTTATGACAAATTACAAGGGGAGGTCGAATCCACCCCCGGTGTCCGGTTAGGACACCACCTCTCCACTCCCTCTTTTGTTATTAATAGCCCATAAGCATGAGTCAGCTTGTGATTCAGAGGATACACATGCTCGATATGTACCCACCACAAAAAATATTTCCATCTTTACGAATACCCTGGAGACCAACATAGCGGTACACTGCCATCCCCTTCCTGAAAATGCTAGCAGTGCTAGAATTCTTTGCAGCAGGTACCACACACCTCAGAAAGTAGAAATGGTGTGCAGCATTTCTCAGTCAACCTTCAGGAAAATACTGTCCTAACTGATGGATGCTTTGCAAAGAGTTAGTGAGCAGCATACACAGTTATCCTTTGACACTCACACATCTAATGTCAACAAAGAAAACATATGTGCCCGAGCAGGATTTCCTGACATCCTAGGGTCAATTGACTGCACTCATGTACACCTGGTGACCTAAAATAGACAGGATTAAGTGTCCTAAAACTGTAAAATGAAGCACACTATTTGAGAGCATATGCTGTGTGATGTGAGTCACTGTATGCTGAATTGCTGTGTTAGGGGCTTTGGACGGAACCAGAATATCATGATCTCAACAAGAAGCAACATTATTGATACTGTGGTAGCACAACACCCGTAAGGTACTGGGCAGAAAAATCAACCCTTCATCATCAAGATCGAAATGCATTATGATTGTTGTAGTCCAATATCAATACATGTCATCTGTATCATTAGAGAGTTGTTAGCCCTTATGACATCATGTTAGAAATGGGGGTCTCTAGTTGGCAGAGGTAGGTACCTTTGACCAAGTAGGGGCCCTTGCTTCTAGTCAGGGTAAGGGGGCTACACTCCTAAAATAACCCCTGCTCACCCCCTTGGTAGCTTGGCACGAGCAGGCAGGCTTATCTCAGAGGCAGTGTGTAAAGCATTTGTGAACACATACAGTAATACAGTGAAAACACTACAAATGGACACCACACCAGTTTAGAAAAATAAGTAATCTTTATCTAGACTTAAAACAAGACCAAATGACAAAAATCCACAATACTGTATTCAAAAATATGACTTTCAAATGGTAGAAATAGCTTAGTTCAATGTAGATGGTAAATGCGACACTTTACTCTCAAAGTACCTTGGATGCGTAACGCAACATAAACAAAAGGGTCGCAGGGAAGGCGATGCGTCAGTTCCTTGCTTCGGGGGAGGCGGCGCACGTGTTCCTTCCTGCAGCGCAGGGGAGGCGATGCGTCTGTTCCTTACCCGAGAGGAGGCGAAGCGTCTGTTTCTTACTGTGATCCGGTGCGATGTGACAAGATGGCACCTCGATGCGATGCGGCGATCCGGTGCGATGCGACAAAATGGCGTCTTTGATGCGATGCGATAACTTGGATGTGATGCGTGCACGCCCGGTGGCCGTGCGGCGAACTCAATAAACTTTGAAGCTGCAACAGGCCCTGCGACACACTTCTCCGGTGATGCGACGGCGACGGCACGCTTCTCCGGTGATGCGACGCGCTGTGTCGGTGCTGCGACGGCAAACTGCTGCGGCGGCGACACGCTTCTTCGGCGATGCGACAGCAACAGCTGCGGCAGTGACACGCTTCTTCCTCGTTGCGTCGCGCTTCCAGCTCCCAGCGACACGCAGTCTCTAGAGGGCCCAAACCAACAGCAGGCACCTCTCTGCAGGCAGGATTCCCAGCAAGGAAATTCAGGGGGGAGCTGGGGGTGAAGTCTTTGTATCCCTGAGACTTCAGAACAGGAGGCAAGCTCAGCTTCAAGCCCTTGGAGATCTTCCTCAAGATAGTAAAAGTACACACAAAGTTCCTTTTCTCCTTTCCTTGGCAATGAGTAACCACTGCAGGCCAACCCCAAACAGCAAACAGCACAGGGGCAGTCTCCGCCTTCAGCTTCCTTGGTTTCTCTCCTTGGCAAAGGGTTCGTCTTGATTCCCAGAAGTGATCTAAAGTTCTGGGGTCTGGGCCCCAATATTTATACTACTAAATCCTTTGTTCTCTGAAGGCAGAGAGTGTCTGTACCTAGTCAAAACCAGTTCTGTCCTCCCTGGTGCAGCTTCCTGGCAGGAGGTGGAGACAGCATTGTTGAAACAGACCTGGCCCAGGTAGCTGAAAGGAAAACTCCTCCCCCTACTCTCTATTCTATGAAGGCTCAGGCAAGTGAAAGGAAATCTCCTCCCCCTACTCTCTATTCAATGTGGGCTCTATTCAGCCCAGCCCTGACTCATCAGACTGCTGGAGCCAAGGCCCTCTCCAGCCCCCTGTCACTCACAAACCAGACATGGAATACACAAACCTAGCAGAGGCATACTGGATGGTTAGGCAAGAAAATACCTACTTTCTAAAAGTGGTATTTTCAAACACAGAATGTAAAAATCACCCACACCAAAAGATGTATTTTAACATTCTGAGTTCAGGCATACTAAACTTCATTTTCCTATCTTGTTTCCTGGGTCAGTTAAGATTATAAGATGTTATAATCAAACTGCCCATTCTGGCCTATGGGAACAGATAGCCTTGCAATAGTGAAAAACTAAATTGCCACATTTTACAAGCTGCTTCTGTGGGTGGCACAACCAGTGCTGTAAGCCCACCAGCAGCATTTGATTTACAGGCCCTGGGCACACATGGTGCACTGTACTAGGGTCTGACAAGTAAATCAACTGACCAATCATGGAGTCACTAATCCATTACAACAATTTACAATAGGGAGCACTTGCACCTTGGCACTGAATAGCAGTGGCAAAGTGCCCAAAGCATCTAGACCAGCAAAAACACAGCAAAAACATAGGTGGCAACAGCAAAAAATAGAAGGGAGACCCACGCCAATGGTGCCAGGTCTAACACGTGTCCCGTCCAGTTGAAATGCGGGGAGAACTACCCTACCTTTTGGGAGTTCTCTTCACTAAGGCGGAAAAATCTGGACAGACCATCAGCATTGGCGTGTTCTGTACCAGGGCGGTGTTCCACTGTGAAGTCCATCCCCTGTAGGGAAATGGACCACCTCAACAGCTTTGGATTCTCACCCCTCACCCCTCATCTGCATCAACCATCTGAGGGGCCTATGGTCTGTCTGAACCCGGAAGTGAGTCCCGAACAAGTATGGTCTCAACTTCTTCAGTGCACAGACCACAGCAAATGCCTCACGCTCAATTGCACTCCACCTCTGTGCCTGTGGAAGTAACCTCCTACTAATGAAGGCTACAGGTTGGTCTAGGCCCTCCTCATTCATCTGTGAAAGTACAGCCCCCACACCATGCTCTGAAGCGTCTGTCTGCACAATGAATTCTTTGGAGAAGTTGGGCACCAGAAGCACGGGCGCCGTGCACATGGCAGTCTTCAGGGCATCAAAAGCTTTCTGACAGGTGTCAGTCCAGTTCACTTTCTTGGGCTGCTTCCTGGAAGTCAGCTCTGTCAAGGGTGCAACAATGCTGCCATACCCCTTGACAAACCTCCTGTAGTACCCTGAGTCCTAAAAAGGCTCTCACCTCTGTCTGGGTCTTGGGGGGTTCCCAAGCCAGGATGGTATCAATCTTGGGCTGTAGGGGTGCCACCTGGCCGCTCCAAACCTGGTGTCCCAAGTACACCACGGAACCCTGCCCGATCTGGCACTTACTCTCCTTGATCGTGAGGCCTGCCCTCCGCAGTGCCATCAACACTTCCCAGAGGTGGCGCAGATGTTCTTCCCAACTGGCGCTGAACACTGCGTTGTCATCCAGGTAGGCGGCACTGAAATCCTCCAGTCCAGCCAACACCTGGTTGACCAACCTCTGAAAGGTGGCAGGGGCATTCTTCATCCAAAAGGGCATAACCCGGAATTGATAGTGCCCATCTGGTATGGAGAATGCTGACCTCTCTTTTGCCCCATCAGTTAAGGCAATCTGCCAGTACCCAGACGTTAAGTCAAACGTACTGAGGTACCGGGCAGCCCCTAACCGATCAATGAGCTCATCAGCTCTGGGGATGGGGTGCGCGTCAGTCCTGGTGACTGAATTGAGTCCTCGGTAGTCCACACAGAACCGGAGTTCGTGTGTGGCACCAGGCGCGGCAGCCTTTGGGACCAAGACCACTGGGCTGGCCCAAGGGCTGTTAGAGGACTCAATCACCCCTAAAGCAAACATCTTGGAGACCTCCTCCTTGATGCAAGCCCTCACCCTGTCAGTCACTCTGTAAGTTTTGTGTTTTACAGGAGGACTGTCCCCAGTGTACACATCATGGACGCACCACTCAGTGACACCGGGAGTCAGGGAGAACAGATCAGGAAACTGTCCCAACAGTTGGCGACAGTCATCCTGCTGCTCATGGGTCAGGACGGAAGAGAGGCTCACACCGTCCACTGACCCATCTTGCTCTGTTGCAGACAGGAGGTCAGGAAGAGGCTCAGTCTCCTCCTCCATTCCATCATCTGTTGCTAGGAGCATGCCCACTTCGGACCTCTCCAAGTGGGGCTTCAGGCGGTTTACATGCAGGACCCGCAAAGGGTTCCTAGGAGACCGCAAGTCCACCAAGTAGGTGACATCACTCTTGCGCTCCATCACCTCAAATGGTCCGGTCCACTTATCTGGAGCGCACAAGGCTCCACGGGGGCCATGACCCACACTTTCTGTCCAGGCTGAAACTCGATCAGAGTGGCATTCTGATCATACCACCGTTTCATCTCCTCCTGGCTGGCTTCCAGATTCGCCTGAGCGAGTTGTCTGAAACGCCGAGTTTGGTTTCTGAAGGCCAGCATGTAGCTACATACATCCAGGGGAGGTTTACTGGGAGCTTTCTCCCAGCCTTCTTTTACCAAACTCAGAGGTCCTCTTACAGGGTGACCATACAGCAGTTCAAAGGGACTGAACCCTAAGGACTTCTGTGGCACCTCTCTGTAAGCAAACAGAAGGCATGGCAAGAGGACGTCCCACTTACGCCTCATAGGTTCCTCAAGACTCATAATCATGCCTTTTAGGGTTCGGTTGAATCTCTCAACCAGCCCATTACCTTGGGGGTGGTAATGAGTGGTGAACTTGTAGGTTACACCACACTCCTGACACAGGGACTTCATATACTTGGATATGAAGTTGGTACCACGGTCTGACACCACCTCTCTGGGGAACCCCACACAGGAGAAAATCCCCATCAATGCACGTCCCACCACGGGGGCCGTCACAGTCCTGAGAGGGATGGCTTCCGGGTACCGGGTGGCATGGTCCACCAAGACCAGGAGGAACCTGTTGCCCATGGCTGTCTTGGGATCCAGAGGCCCCAAAATGTCAATGCCCACCCTTTCAAAGGGGGTGCTGACCACAGGGAACGGTTGGAGAGGGGCCTTTTGCTTCCTCCCACTCTTACCACTTGCCTGGCAAGTCTGACAGGTCCTGCGATGAGTATCTGAACTCTTGCGCATTTGGGGCCAATAAAAGTGGGTGACAAGCCGTTCAAAGGTCTTGTCTTGCCCCAAATGTTCTGCGAAAGGCACATCATGAGCAAGACCCAGTAGGAAGGCGCTGAAGCGCTGGGGTACCACCAGCACACGGGCTGACCCAGGTCGCAGAACTTTTCCCTGGAGCGTCCTCCTTCCTGCTGCCAATGGGTCAGCTCAGGCAGGTCCCCCAGTTCAGCTACTTGTTCCCCTGTAGGATCCAGGGCATCCCCCTCAAGGTCTGCCTCCTCCTGGACCGTGGGAACTTCGGGGGCTGGTTTCCCACGCCCCCTGCCTCTTCTCTTCAAGGCAGGCACCTGGGCCACTCTTTCAGGCTTCAGGTCCTCTTGAATACCTTTACTGGCTGCCATGGACTGAGTGGTCACACACGCCCACTCAGGCAAACCCAACATCTCCAAATGAGCTCTTCGCTCCACCTTAGCCCAAGGGGAGCTTTCCAAATCATTGCCTAGCAGACAGTCAACAGGCATGGCTGGCCTCACAACTACTTGAAAGGTACCTGAGACCCCCCCCCACTCAAAGGGAACCTGGGCCACCTTACAGTGGCTCTCTGAGTTGTCAGCGACATCTACAGGGTAAAATACATGGGGGATCACCTGCTCTTCAGACACCAGCCGACAACTGATAGCTGTCACACTGGCTCCGGTGTCTCTCAGAGCCTCCACCCTATGCCATTGATGGTCACCCACTGCCTGTATTTCTTAGTGTTATCAGGCAGCTGGGTCCTAGGGACCATCTCACTGTCTCCTAAAGAGACCAGGGACATCTCTGCGGGACCCCACCCACCTTGGGCACCCAATTCCTCCCCCAGGGCTACACTAGCCATCTGCCGGGGCGGTGCACCAGTGGGGGCTGTCTTCTCTTTCAGGGGACACTTAGGATCATAGAAGCAGTGGCCCACTTGACCACACGCATAACATGTCCTGGGCCCCTTTTGAACAGGCTTATCTGTCGGGGCCCCTGACTTCTTCTCAGGGGGAGGCTGGGAATCCTTCCCTTGGTTCCCTTGGGGATTACTTTGGGGCCCTTTCTGGAACTCCCTCTGTTTACCCTTGTCCCCCCCACTCTTCTGCTGGGGACCCTGCCCACCTTTGGCGAAGTCTCCCACATGACCCTTGTGGACCCGGGTACTAACCTAGCGGTCCGCCTCCTCAGCAAGCTTCCTAGGGATAGTCAGCTTAATATCAATAAGGTGCTGGTGTAGCTCTGGAAAACAATTACTAGACAAGTGCTCCCATGCAATTAAATCATAGAGAGCTTCAAAATCATTCACTTTGCTACCCTTCACCCAAGCATCCAATGCTCTGCCAAAAAAAGACACATATTCTACCCACGTACTTGACTCCAGTTTCTTACAATTTCTAAACCTTTGTCTATAAAGCTCTGGGGTCAACCCATACTTGGTCATTAAGGCTTCCTTCATGTGGACATAGGAATTCTGGTCCTCAGAGGGCAAATCTAACAAGGTGTCCCGCCCATCACTGAGAACCGCCCCCACAACCCCGCTCCCCAATCCTTCTCAGGGACCCGGTGGGAGGTCATAGCTACCTCATAAGCCTTAAACCATTGCCCAATATCTTCATTCTTGTGGAACTCCTTAATAACATCTTTGGGGATAAATACTCTTGTTTCTGCAGGCACAGATGGTGTGCTGCCACCAGAGGGAATAATTTCTAAGCTCTTGGCTTTCAATTCCAACTCCCTCAACATTCTCTCATGCTCTGAATGCATCCTCTTTTCTTCCAAGGCTAACTTCTTGCTTTCTAATTCCATTTGACCACCCAGTTTGAGCTTGGCTAGCTCCATCTTATGCATCCTATCCCTCTCCCTGTCCTCCAGCTCTTCTGGAGACAGGCCCTTTGAAGAAACACTGCTGCCTGCCCTGGAAGGTAATTTCTCCCCGGTCAGGCCCAATGGCCCATCCAGCTGCCCATCTGTATTCTCTGCCTCATCCCTAGGCTCTTCAGGCTGCTCAATAGCATTTCTAGATTCCAACCAGGCCCTCAGTGCCTTTTGGAACTCTTCCTTCTTGGTGACGCCTTTCACAGGGATTTTAAATCTTTTACAGAAGGTTTTCAGCTGTGGCACAGTGTAAATATCAACCCTGTCTTCTTCAAATTGTAGATCCATAGATGCGTTGGATGCTGCTTTGCTCATGGCAACAAGGATTGGCAGTTTCTAACAAAATTAGAAGTTCCAAGGAAAAAAAAATTCTACCAAAATGTATGTGGTCGCGTTATGGTCTGCACTCACTAGTAGTGTACAACAATCACTGTATATGAATCACAAATGCAAGTCCAAATCCTCACCGCTGACCACCAATGTTAGAAATGGGGGTCTCTAGTTGGCAGAGGTAGGTACCTTTGACCAAGTAGGGGCCCTTGCTTCTAGTCAGGGTAAGGGGCCTACACTCCTAAAATAACCCCTGCTCACCCCCTTGGTAGCTTGGCACGAGCAGGCAGGCTTATCTCAGAGGCAGTGTGTAAAGCATTTGTGAACACATACAGTAATACAGTGAAAACACTACAAATGGACACCACACCAGTTTAGAAAAATAAGTAATCTTTATCTAGACTTAACACAAGACCAAACGACAAAAATCCACAATACAGTATTGTTAGACCTGGTATCATTGGCGTGAGTCTTCCTTCCATTTTTTACTGATTGCCTCCTCTGTTTTGATATGTTTTTGCTGGTTTTATGCTTTGGGCACTGTGCCACTGCTATTCAGTGCCACAGTGCAAGTGCTCCCTATGTTAAATTGATATATTGATTAGTGACTCCATGATTGGATTATTTGATTTACTTGTCAGACCCTAGTATAGTGCACCATGTGTGCCCAGGGCCTGTAAATCAAATACTGCTGGTGGGCTTGCAGCACTGGTTGTGCCACCCACAGAAGCAGCTTGTAAAGTGTGTCTCAGGCCTGCCATTGCAGAGCCTGTGTGCAGTCTGTGACTGCCATGTCGACTTGGCAAGTGCACCCACTTGCTAGTCCCTAAACCTTCCCTTATCTTCATATCAGACACCTCTAAGGTAGGCCCAAGGGCAGGGTGCATTGTAAGATAAGGTAGGACATGCCCTGGTGTGTGTGGCATGTCCTAATAGTAAATTACAGTCATTTTCGTTTTTCACTATTGCAAGGCTACCTGTTCCCCATAGGCCAGAATGGGCAGTTTGATTATTACATCTTATAATCCTAACTGACCCAGGGAACATGGTAGAAAAACGAATTTAGTATGCCTGAACTCAGAATGATAAAATACATCTTTTAGTGAAGTTAATTTTAACATTCTGTGTTTGAAAATACCACTTTTAGAAAGTGTGTATTTTCTTGCCTAACCTTCCAAACCTGCCTCTGCTAGGTTGTGTATTGTGTGTCTGGCTTTATGAGTGACAGGGGCTGGGGGTGGCTCCAGGAGACAGGGTGAGTCAGCACAGGACTGAATAGAGAGATCTGCATCCAAGTGGTGGGAGGAGTAAGCACCTGGGTCTGAATAGGGCTGTGCCTGCCTTCCACAATGCTGGCTCCGCCTCCTGCTGGGCGATTGAGCACCCTGCCCCACATTCTGAAAGGAAAGAAGGAGTCCTGTAAACAAAGTGCTCCAGGACTGACCAGAACTGGTTTTGAACTAGGCAAAGGCCTCTCTGCCTTCAGAGAACAAAGAGAAAAGGTGTATAAAAAGGGGACCCAGACCCCTAGGAAATTAGATCACTTCTGGAACAACAAGACAACCCTTTTGCCAAGGAGAAGAACCAAGGAAGCTGCAGGAGTTGGACTGCCCCTCTGCCAAGTGTGCTGTTTGCTGGGTTGGCCTGCAGTGGTTTCTTCATTGCCAAGGAAAGGAGAAGGAACTTTTAAAGAACTTTCATCATCTTGCAGAATATTACTCCAAGGGCTTGAATTTGTGCTTGCCTCCTGCTGAAGTCTCAGGGCCAAAAGACTTCACCACCAGCTCTCTTCTGAATTCCCTTGCTGGGGATTCTGTCTGCTGAGACCTGCGTGTCGCTGGGAGCTGGAAGCTGGAAGCTGGAAGCGCGACGCAACGAGAAGAAGCGTGTCGCCATCGTAGCTGTTGCCGTCGCATCGCCGGAGAAGCGTGTCGCCGCCACAGAGGCTGCCGCCGCATCAGCAGAGAAGCGTGTCTTCGTGAACAGCCGCTGAGTGTCGCATCACCGGAGAAGCGTGTCACCACCGCAAGGGTCGCTGTCGCATCACCGGAGAAGCACGTCGCAGGGCCTGTCGCGGCTCCAAAGGTACAGAGTTCGCCGCACGGCCTTCGGGCGTGCACGCATCGTCTTCACATCGTCGCATCAAGGGCGCCATCTTATCGCATCGCACCGGATCATCGCATCGCTGGCGCCATCTTGCGCATCGCAACCGGAACGCAATACGAGAACCTACGCATCACCTCCTCTCCGGTAAGGATCAAGACGCATCCCCTACTCTGCACAAGCATTGAGGCGCGACGCATCGTCTCCCCCAAAGCAAGGAACCGACGCATCTCCATCCCTGCGAACCTTTTGTTTGTTTTGCGTTACGCATCCAGGTACTTTTGTGAGAACTTTGTCGCATTTATCATCAACTTGAACTAAGTAACTTCACCATCTTTTAAGAGTATTTTCATTACAGTTTTGTGGATTTTTGTCGTTTGTGGTCTTGTGATAAGTCTATATAAAGAATACTTATTTTTATAAAACCTGTGTGGGGTCCATCTGTAGTGTTTTCACTGTATTACTGTATGTGTTCACAAATGCTTAACACACTGCCTCTTAGATAAGCCTGCCTGCTCGTGCCAAGCTACCAAGGGGGTGAGCAGGGTTTATCCAGGTGTGTAATCCCCTTTCCCTGACTTAGAAGCAAGGGTCCCTATTTGGACAAAGGTGTATACCATTGCCAACTAGAGACCCCCAGTTCTAACATTGGTGGTCAGCGGTGAGGATTTGGACCTGCATTTGTGACTCATATACAGTGATTGGTGTACACTACTAGTGAGTGCAGACCAAACGCGACCACATACTTTTTGGTAGAATTTTTTTCCTTGGACTGTTATTTTTCTGAGAACTGCCAATTCTTATTGCCATGAGTCCACCAGCATCTGTTGCATCTATGGATCTAGATTTTGAGGAGGAGAGGTTAGAAAGCTACACTTTGAAACAGCTCAAGCATCTCTGCAAGAAATTGAAAGTTGCTACACCAGGCATTTCTAAAAAGGATGACTACCAGAAGGCGCTGAGGGCCTGGGTAGAAGCAAGAAATGACCCTGAGTTGGTGGTGGAGCCAGCTGGGGATGCAGATGGGCAACTGGATAGGCCAGAGTTTCCAGCCAGGGGAGGGGTACCGTCCCCACCTGGCAGTAGCATCTCTTCCAAAGACCTGTCCCCCAGAGAGTTGGAAGACAGGGAGAGAAATAGGGTGCACAAGCTGGAGATGGCAAGGCTCAAAATGGAGGGTCAGAGGGACCTAGAAAATAGCAGGGTGACCTTGGAAAGAGAGAAAATGAGGTTGGAACATGAGAGAATGTTGAGGGAGTTGGAGCTGAAAGCGCAGGGCTTAGGAATCAACCCCTCTGGTGGCAGCACACCATCTGTGCCTGCAGAAGGTAAAGTTTATATTCCCAAAGATATCATCAAAGAGTTTCACAGAAAGGAAGATATTGGGCAGTGGTTTGCAGCCTATGAGATAGCAATGTTGGCCCACCGGGTCCCTGAGAAGGATTGGGGAGCAGGGTTGTGGGGCCGCTTTGTGAGTGATGGGAGGGATACCTTGTTAAACCTGCCCAGTGAGAATAGGATGTCTTATGCCCAAATGAAGGAAGCCCTTATGACAAGGTATGGTTTGACCCCAGAACTCTATAGACAGAGGTTCAGAAATTGTAAGAAACTGGAGGCAACTACCTGGGTGGAGTATCAGTCTTTCTTTTGCAGAGCTATGGATGGTTGGGTGAAGGGTAGCAAAGTAGATACTTTTGAAGCTCTCTATGATTTGTTTGCATGGGAGCACTTGTCTGCTAACTGTTTTCCAGAGCTACGCCAGCACCTTATTGATAGCAAGTTAACTAACCCTAGGAAACTTGCTGAGGAAGCGGACTGCTGGGTAAGCACCCGGGTCCACAAGGGTCATGTGGGAGACTCCGCCAAAGGTGGGCAGGGTCCCCAGCAGAAGAGTGGGGGGGACAAGGGTAAACAGAGGGAGTTCCAAAAATGGCCCCAAAGTAATTCCCAAGGGAACCAAGGGAAGGGTTCCCAGCCTCCCCCTGAGAAGAAGCAAGAGGCACCGACAGGTAAACCTGTTCAGAGGGGCCCCTGTAAATGTTTTACATGTGGTCAATTGGGCCACCGTTGGTATGATCCTCAATGTCCCATGAGAGATCCCAAAGCACCACCCCGTGCACCACCCCGTCAGATTGCCAGTGTAGCCCTGGGGGGAGGAGATGGGTGCCCAAGGTGGGTGGGATCCCGCAGAGATGTCCCTTGTCTCATTAGGAGACTTTGAGATGGTCCCTAAAACTCAGCTGCCTGATAACACTAAAAAGTACAGGCAGTGGGTGACCATCAATGGCCATAGGGTGGAAGCTCTAAGAGACACCGGTGCAAGTGTGACAGCTGTCAGTTGTCGGTTGGTGTCCAAAGAGCAGGTTGTCCCCCATGCATTCTTCCCTGTTGTTGCTGCAGACAACTCACAGAGCCAGTGTGAGGTGGCGCAAGTTCCCTTTGAGTGGGAGGGGGTCTCAGGTACTCTCCAAGTTGCTGTGAGGCCAGCCATGCCTGTTGATTGTCTGTTGGGCAATGATTTAGAGGACTCCCCTTGGGCTAAGGTGGAGAGAAGGTCTCATTTAGAGATGTTGGGTCTGCCTGAGTGGGCGTGTGTAACCACTCGGTCCATGGCGGCCAGTAAGGGTGATCAAGAGGTTCTGGAGCCTGAGAATATGGCCCAGACCCCTGCCTTAAAGAGAAGAGGTAGGGGCGCGGGAAACCAGCCCCCATAGTTCCCACGGTCCAGGAGGAGGCAGACCTTGAGGGGGATGCCCTGGAACCTACAGGGGAACACGTTGCTGAACTGGGAGACCTGCCTGAGCTGACCCATTGGCAGCAAGAAGGAGGTCCCTCCAGGGAGAAATTTTGTGAGGAGCAAAGGAAGTGCCCTTCTCTTGAGGGTTTGAGGCAACAGGCCACAAACCAGGCAGCAGGTGATCAGTCTGGATCACATTGGATCTACTGGGAGAACGACCTCCTGTATAGCGAGCCTAAGGTTGCTGAGCTTGGGTCAGCCCGTGTGCTGGTGGTACCCCAGCACTTCAGAGCCTTCCTACTGGGTTTGGCTCATGACGTTCCTTTAGCTGGACATCTGGGGCAGAACAAGACCTTTGAAAGGCTTGTTTCCCATTTTCATTGGCCCCAGATGCGCAAGAGTTCAGATACTCATTGTAGGACCTGCCAAACTTGCCAGGCAAGTGGGAAAAGTGGAAGGAAGCACAAGGCTCCTCTCCAACCTTTCCCTGTAGTCAGTACCCCCTTTGAACGGGTGGGCATTAACATTGTGGGGCCACTGGACCCCAAGACAGCCATGGGCAACAGGTTTATCCTGGTCTTGGTGGACCATGCTACCCGGAAGCCATCCCTCTCAGGACAGTGACGGCCCCCGTGGTGGGACGCGCACTGATGGTTTTTTTTTCCCGTGTGGGGTTCCCCCGAGAGGTGGTGTCAGACCATGGTACCAACTTCATATCTAACTATATGAAGTCCCTGTGGAAGGAGTGTGGTGTTACCTATAAGTTCACCACTCCTTACCACCCCCAAGGTAATGGGCTGGTTGAGAGATTCAACCGGACCCTTAAGGGCATGATTATGGGTCTTGAGGAACCTATGAGGCGTAAGTGGGACGTCCTCTTGCCATGCCTGTTGTTTGCTTACCGTGAGGTGCCTCAGAAGCCCTTAGGGTTCAGCCCCTTTGAGCTGCTGTATGGTCACCCGGTAAAAGGACCTTTGAGTCTGGTCAAGGAAGGCTGGGAGCAATCTCCCAGGAAACCTCCCCAGGATGTATATAGCTACATGCTGGCCTTCAGGAACCAGACTCGGCGTTTCAGAGAACTCGCTCAGGCGAACCTGGAAGCCAGCCAGGAAGAGATGAAGCAGTGGTACGATCAGAATGCCACTCTGATTGAGCTTCAGCCTGGACAGAAAGTTTGGGTCATGGCCCCTGTGGAGCCCTGTGCGCTCCAGGACAGGTGGACCGGTCCATTTGAGGTGGTGGAGCGCAAGAGTGATGTCACCTATCTGGTGAACTTGCGGTCTCCCAGGAACCCTTTGCGGGTCCTGCATGTTAACCGTCTGAAGCCCCACTTAGAAAGGTCCGAAGTGGGCATGCTCATAGCGACAGATGATGGAATGGAGGAGGAGACTGAGCCTCTTCCTGACCTCCTGTCTGCAGCGGAGCAAGATGGGTCAGTGGATGGTGTTGGCCTCTCTGCCACACTGACCCCTGAACAGCAGCAAGATTGTCGCCAACTGCTGGGGCAATTCCCTGATTTGTTCTCCCTGGTTCCTAGTGTCACTGAGTGGTGCGTCCATGATGTGGACACTGGGGACAGTCCTCCTGTGAAGCACAAGGCTTACAGAGTGACTGACAGGGTCAGAGCTTACATTAAGGAGGAGGTCTCCAAGATGTTTGCCTTAGGGGTGATTGAGTCCTCTAACAGTCCTTGGGCCAGCCCAGTGGTTTTGGTCCCAAAGGCTTCCGCGCCTGGTGCCACACCCGAACTCCGGTTCTGTGTGGCCTACCGAGGACTCAATTCAGTCACCAGGACTGACGCGCACCCCATCCCCAGAGCTGATGAGCTCATTGACCGGTTGGGAGCTGCCCGGTACCTCAGCACGTTTGATTTGACGTCTGGGTACTGGCAGATTGCCTTAACTGATGGGGCCAAGGAGAGGTCAGCATTCTCCACACCAGATGGGCACTACCAATTCCGGCGTTATGCCCTTTGGGATGAAGAATGCCCCTGCCACCTTTCAGAGGTTGGTCAACCAGGTGTTGGACGGACTGGAAGATTTCAGTGCCGCCTACCTGGATGACATTGCGGTGTTTAGTTCCACTTGGGAAGAACATCTGCGCCACCTCTGGGAAGTGTTGATGGCACTGCGGAAGGCAGGCCTCACAATCAAGGTGAGTAAGTGCCAGATTGGGCAGGGTTCTGTGGTGTACTTGGGGCACCAGGTAGGAAGTGGCCAGGTGGCGCCCCTACAGCCCAAGATTGATACCATCCTGGCATGGGAACCCCCAAAGACTCAGACACAGGTGAGAGCCTTTTTAGGACTCACGGGGTACTACAGGAGGTTTGTCAAGGGGTATGGCAACATTGTTGCACCCTTGACTGAGCTGACTTCCAGGAAGCAGCCCAAGAAAGTGAACTGGACTGACACCTGTCAGAAGGCTTTTGACGCCCTGAAGACTGCCATGTGCACAGCACCCATGCTTCAGGCGCCCAACTTCTCAAAAGAATTCATTGTTCAAACAGACGCTTCAGAGCATGGTGTGGGGGCTGTTCTATCAAAGATTAATGAGGAAGGCCTTGACCAACCTGTAGCCTTCATCAGTAGGAGGTTACTTCCACGGGAACAGAGGTGGAGTGCAATTGAGCGTGAGGCATTTGCTGTGGTCTGGGCACTGAAGAAGTTGAGACCATACTTGTTTGGGACTCACTTCCTGGTTCAGACCGACCACAGGCCCCTCAGATGGCTGATGCAGATGAGGGGTGAGAACCCAAAGTTATTGAGGTGGTCCATTTCCCTACAGGGTATGGACTTCACGGTGGAACACCGCCCTGGTACAGAACACGCCAATGCTGATGGTCTGTCCAGATTTTTACGCCTTTGTGAAGAGGACTCCCTAGGGGAAGGGTAGTTCTCCCCACATTTCAGCTGGAGGGGACACGTGTTAGACCTGGTATCATTGGCGTGAGTCTTCCTTCCATTTTTTACTGATTGCCTCCTCTGTTTTGATATGTTTTTGCTGGTTTTATGCTTTGGGCACTGTGCCACTGCTATTCAGTGCCACAGTGCAAGTGCTCCTTATGTTAAATTGATATATTGATTAGTGACTCCATGATTGGGTTATTTGATTTACTTGTCAGACCCTAGTATAGTGCACCATGTGTGCCCAGGGCCTGTAAATCAAATACTGCTGGTGGGCTTGCAGCACTGGTTGTGCCACCCACAGAAGCAGCTTGTAAAGTGTGTCTCAGGCCTGCCATTGCAGAGCCTGTGTGCAGTCTGTGACTGCCATGTCGACTTGGCAAGTTCACCCACTTGCCAGTCCCTAAACCTTCCCTTATCTTCATATCAGACACCCCTAAGGTAGGCCCAAGGGCAGGGTGCATTGTAAGATAAGGTAGGACATGCCCTGATGTGTGTGGCATGTCCTAATAGTGAATTACAGCCATTTTCGTTTTTCACTATTGCAAGGCTACCTGTTCCCCATAGGCCAGAATGGGCAGTTTGATTATTACATCTTATAATCCTAACTGACCCAGGGAACATGGTAGAAAAACGAATTTAGTATGCCTGAACTCAGAATGATAAAATACATCTTTTAGTGAAGTTGATTTTAACATTCTGTGTTTGAAAATACCACTTTTAGAAAGTGTGTATTTTCTTGCCTAACCTTCCAAACCTGCCTCTGCTAGGTTGTGTATTGTGTGTCTGGCTTTATGAGTGACAGGGGCTGGGGGTGGCTCCAGGAGACAGGGTGAGTCAGCACAGGACTGAATAGAGAGATCTGCATCCAAGTGGTGGGAGGAGTAAGCACCTGGGTCTGAATAGGGCTGTGCCTGCCTTCCACAATGCTGGCTCCGCCTCCTGCTGGGCGATTGAGCACCCTGCCCCACATTCTGAAAGGAAAGAAGGAGTCCTGTAAACAAAGTGCTCCAGGACTGACCAGAACTGGTTTTGAACTAGGCAAAGGCCTCTCTGCCTTCAGAGAACAAAGAGAAAAGGTGTATAAAAAGGGACCCAGACCCCTAGGAAATTAGATCACTTCTGGAACAACAAGACAACCCTTTTGCCAAGGAGAAGAACCAAGGAAGCTGCAGGAGTTGGACTGCCCCTCTGCCAAGTGTGCTGTTTGCTGGGTTGGCCTGCAGTGGTTTCTTCATTGCCAAGGAAAGGAGAAGGAACTTTTAAAGAACTTTCATCATCTTGCAGAATATTACTCCAAGGGCTTGAATTTGTGCTTGCCTCCTGCTGAAGTCTCAGGGCCAAAAGACTTCACCACCAGCTCTCTTCTGAATTCCCTTGCTGGGGATTCTGTCTGCTGAGACCTGCGTGTCGCTGGGAGCTGGAAGCGCTACGCAACGAGAAGAAGCGTGTCGCCATCGTAGCTGTTGCCGTCGCATCGCCGGAGAAGCGTGTCGCCGCCACAGAGGCTGCCGCCGCATCAGCAGAGAAGCGTGTCTTCGTGAACAGCCGCTGAGTGTCGCATCACCGGAGAAGCGTGTCACCACCGCAAGGGTCGCTGTCGCATCACCGGAGAAGCACGTCGCAGGGCCTGTCGCGTCTCCAAAGGTACAGAGTTCGCCGCACGGCCTTCGGCGTGCACGCATCGTCTTCACATCGTCGCATCAAGGGCGCCATCTTATCGCATCGCACCGGATCATCGCATCGCGGCGCCATCTTGCGCATCGCAACCGGAACGCAATACGAGAACCTACGCATCACCTCCTCTCCGGTAAGGATCAAGACGCATCCCCTACTCTGCGCAAGCATTGAGGCGCGACGCATCGTCTCCCCCGAAGCAAGGAACCGACGCATCTCCATCCCTGCGAACCTTTTGTTTGTTTTGCGTTACGCATCCAGGTACTTTTGTGAGAACTTTGTCGCATTTATCATCAACTTGAACTAAGTAACTTCACCATCTTTTAAGAGTATTTTCATTACAGTTTTGTGGATTTTTGTCGTTTGTGGTCTTGTGATAAGTCTATATAAAGAATACTTATTTTTATAAAACCTGTGTGGTGTCCATCTGTAGTGTTTTCACTGTATTACTGTATGTGTTCACAAATGCTTAACACACTGCCTCTTAGATAAGCCTGCCTGCTCGTGCCAAGCTACCAAGGGGGTGAGCAGGGTTTATCCAGGTGTGTAATCCCCTTTCCCTGACTTAGAAGCAAGGGTCCCTATTTGGACAAAGGTGTACACCATTGCCAACTAGAGACCCCCAGTTCTAACAAGTATTCAAAAATATGACTTTCAAATAGTAGAAATAGCTTAGTTCAATGTAGATGGTAAATGCGACACTTTACTCTCAAACTACCTTGGATGCGTAACGCAACATAAACAAAAGGGTCGCAGGGAAGGCGATGCGTCAGTTCCTTTCTTCGGGGGAGGCGGCGCACCTGTTCCTTACTGCAGCGCAGGGGTGGTGATGAGTCTGTTCCTTACCGGAGAGGAGGCGAAGCGTCTGTTTCTTACTGCGATCCGGTGTGATGCGACAAGATGGCGCCTCGACGCGACGATCCAGTGCGATGTGACAAAATGGCATCTTTGATGCGATGCGATAACTTGGATGCGATGCGTGCACGCCCGGCGGCCGTGCAGTGAACTCGAACTTTGAAGCAGCGACAGGCCCTGCGACACGCTTCTCGGGTGATGCGACGGCGACCTCTGCGGCGGCACGCTTCTCCGGTGATGCGACGTGCTGCGTCAGTGATGTGACGGCAAACTGCTGCGGCGGCGACACGCTTCTTCAGCGATGTGACGGCAACAGCTGCGGCGGCGACACACTTCTTCATCGTTGCGTCGCGCTTCCAGCTCCCAGCGACACTCAGTCTCTAGAGGGCCCAAACCAACAACAGGCACCTCTCTGCAGGGAGAATTCCCAGCAAGGAAATTCAGGGGGGAACTGGGGGTGAAGTCTTTGTATCCCTGAGACTTCAGAACAGGAGGCAAGCTTAGCTTCAAGCCCTTGGAGATCTTCCTCAAGATAGTAAAAGTACACACAAAGTTCCTTTTCTCCATTCCTTGGTAATGAGTAACCACTGCAGGCCAACCCCAAACAGCAAACAGCACAGGGGCAGTCTCCTCCTTCAGATTCCTTGGTTTCTCTCCTTGGCAAAGGGTTCGTCTTGATTCCCAGAAGTGATCTAAAGTTCTGGGGTCTGGGCCCCAATATTTATACTACTAAATCCTTTGTTCTCTGAAGGCAGAGAGTGTCTGTACATAGTCAAAACCAGTTCTGTCCTCCCTGGTGCAGCTTCCTGGCAGGAGGTGGAGACAGCATTGTTGAAAGCAGACCTGGCCCAGGTAGCTGAAAGGAAAACTCCTCCCCCTACTCTCTATTCTACGAAGGCTCAGGCAAGTGAAAGGAAATCTCCTCCCCCTACTCTCTATTCAATGTGGGCTCTATTCAGCCCAGCCCTGACTCATCAGACTACTGGAGCCAAGGCCCTCTCCAGCCCCCTGTCACTCACAAACCAGACATGGAATACACAAACCTAGCAGAGGCATACTGGATGGTTAGGCAAGAAAATACCTACTTTCTAAAAGTGGTATTTTCAAACACAGAATGTAAAAATCACCCACACCAAAAGATGTATTTTAACATTCTGAGTTCAGGCATACTAAACTTTATTTTCCTATCTTGTTCCCTGGGTCAGTTAAGATTATAAGATGTTATAATCAAACTGCCCATTCTGGCCTATGGGAACAGATAGCCTTGCAATAGTGAAAAACGAAATTGGCTGTAATTCACTATCAGGACATGCCACACACATCAGGGCATGTCCTACCTTTCAAATACAATGCACCCTGCCCACAGGGTTACCTTGGGCCTACCTTAGGGGTGACTAACATGCAGAAAAGGGAAAGTTTAGGGACTGGCAAGTGGGTGCAATTGCCAAGTCGACATGGCAGTCCCAGACTGCACACAGGCTCTGCAATGGCAGGCCTGAGCCACATTTTACAAGCTGCTTCTGTGGGTGGCACAACCAGTGCTGCAAACCCACCAGCAGAATTTGATTTACAGGCCCTGGGCACACATGGTGCACTGTACTAGGGTCTGACAAGTAAATCAAATGACCAATCATGGAGTCTCTAATCCATTACAACAATTTACAATAGGGAGCACTTGCACCTTGGCACTGAATAGCAGTGGCAAAGTGCCCAAAGCATCTAGACCAGCAAAAACATAGGAGATAACAGCAAAAAATGGAAGGGAGACCCACGCCAATGGTGCCAGGTCTAACACATCACATACATTGATCAATGTGAATATGTGTGACACATTTCATTGGTCGCTCTTCAAAATGATGATGCTTCTCAGCCAAGTCAACTTTTTAACAACGACACCAACTTCCATAACAACTCTCATGTCTCTTACCACGATTCTTCCGACCTCGAGACCTTCTTTCATGTCTTCCTCTCCCGGCATGTTGAGGATGCTCATATCTTTTTCTTCCCACAAATTGAGGTATACTACCACCAGTCGCCCTTTCTTTAGTGATTGTGATTGACAACTTGCTTAAGTACCTAGAATTTCAAGGTTTGGAATGTGTTTTTTAATGTTCTCAGCATCATGCGGATATGTAGATTCAGTATTGATTTTGCCTATTATCTCCTCCCACTGTTTTCTTTTGGTAGCATCGTCAGCATGAGATGGCACATTAGACTGTCATGGTGTCTATCCACCTTCCTAGCCAGGACCTCCAGCTCATTGTCCATAAACTTGCATTCCGTTCCCTTCCTGGGTCCATGATGGAAGAGTCTGACATGTTACTGCTTATGATGACTGAGTGATATCAGGGGCAGTGGATTGTTTTAGTGTTGTTTCAAAGTGCTTTGTCCACACAAAATGAATACTTGCACACTCTTACACAGGATGGATTTGCTGGTGTACTTTTGGGGTGCCCTAATGTCCTTTTGAGTGTTGCTCTGGCTGCTTTTCTTTTCTCTAACGATTCATTTTCTCTCTTGAGGAACTTCTAATGTCTGAAAATGGGCACTTCCAGATGTATTTTGCATGTGCTATTTATCGGGTGTGGTATTTACCACGTGCAATATAACATACATTTGGTATTTAAAACATGCAGTAAATAGCAATTCGGAGGTACACGGTAAAAACTACTAATCAGTGTTATTTAACACGTTATTTACTGACCCCGTAAAATCGGTATTTACCCTATGTGCAAGTTTGGCGGTTTCTTCCACCGAACTCATAATCGAGGCCTGGGTGTTTCTGCCTTTTGAAGATAGCATGCAGAGCCTGTCACCAGTGGTGTAACAAAACTGGAGGGGCCCCCCCCTGCAAAGTACATAGAGGGGCCCCCCTGTGTACTCACTCACAAGCGCTCAGCCCAGGGTAGTGTGCTCAGGGCTGGACTGGCCATAGCGGGCACTGGACGTTTCCCCGGTGGGCCGCCAGGGTGGGGACCGGTTATGGACCCCTGGGGGCAGTTTCTGGTACCGCAGGCTGGTTTTGCAGCATAGCTGCAATATCGGCCCCTGTAAAAAAAAAGCTGCTGCAGTTTTTTCCACCTGCGCCCCCACCACCCCTCTCCACCGCGGCCGGTCTGACTCAATTGCCAGGGCCGGTTTGCGTTCCTACTTCGGCCCTGACTGTGCTGAAGGCCCCCCTGAAGCTCAGGGGCTTCCCACACCACTGGGGCTGCGGGGGCCTTTGTTACGCCACTGCCTGTCACCACAGCAGCGCTTTAAGTGGCAGATGCCAGATGTCCAATCTAATTTTTGAGGCAAGTGAAAATTCAGAACACAGCACCTCATTTCAAAACCTGTTAAAGAACAGAATGTGCTTAAGGTTACGTTTTAGACAAAACATTGTCTACACTTTCAAGGCAGGGTGCCATTTTCCAAGTAGTATTTTAAAAACAGCCAAACGAAACTTCCTATTTTGACATAAGAATGTGATATTTTCTGAACAGAAGCCAACCTTCAACAAGTTAAACCTCAGAAGCTCAATTTTACCTCAAACATTATATTACTGCCAGAGCTTCCAAAAACCTTTTGTGGGCCCCTGACACAACTGAAGCAATAATTGGTGTGTTCTTCTCCGAAAATGCAGATAAGTGCCGCACCTTACACTGTACTCAACAGTGTGATTTAACCACAATCACAAGGGTAGCGGAAGTGACATCACACACCTTTCAACTCCGATAAATTCACTGGATAAACCTCACAAGACAGTAGGCCCCAGTGCGTCGGCCATCTTGTTTACACGCTCAAGCCTGCAGCATGATTATCACAAAGCTAAGGCACTTATATGGTAGCAAAGAATTTCAAAGGGATTGTGTGAGTAGCATAATATTTTAAAAATGGTTTCATATATCGCTTCTTACGACACTGCTGTTATCACTCAAAATTATGCGACAGAAATTTTCTGAACGCATAAGGAGGAAACGCTGTCTTGCAGCGATTGAAAATCGTAAAATACAGATTACAACAGATGGCAGTGCAGAAAGTTAACTCGCTGAGCCATCCTTTTAACACGAGTAGAGCTTCCTAGCAGTTAGTTTCCTGAAAGAGCTGACTAGAAATGAAGTTGTCAACACAGAAAGTAAGAAGTGAGGCTATCAGTGGAGGAGCACCTGGGCCCAGAGAGGCCTGGGCCGACAGAGTCCAAATATTGCTGTATTTTGCTTTTCCACTATCAGTCATGGAGACTGGGGGTGGAGTTTCCTTGCTTACTCTGGGGCTCACGGTACCCTTGCTACCCTACTCCTGAAAGAAGTGACTTTTTAACTTCTCTCGGATTGAAGGGCTGCATGAAACATAACTTACAGCAATTTTCGGCTCCACTGAACCCATTAAAGGATTCGGTGAAAAGACCTCTCTACACATCCAAAAATTTAAATGTACACATCTGTAAATATAACTTCCTCTGCCCTACCCTCGAACTGCATCCACTCCCGAAATGCCATGTACTTCTGTAACTTACAAATGTTCCACGTGTTTATACTTTCTGTAAAAGACTCTAACATCCTGGATTATGATTTAAGACCTTATTATACAAAAATCTACATAGAAAGGCAGAGTGATTGAACGAAGCGCGTGCCAGGCCTATGTAGGAGGCAACGCGAGACTTTATACATGTTATTCGAGGTACACACTATACACCGTTTACGGAGATACTACTTTGACTGTTCTGGGATTTCCTTTTGTGAATCATTGCTTTCAGGTGTGCTAGTCTAATATCTATAATTTAGCAGTAAGAAGCCTATGATTTCCAAAGTGCATTGACTAGTTAACTGAAATTCCAGTAGTCGTCTGGTAACTAAGCCCAGGCGAAATTTCCCTTAAATTGTAGTAATCTTGTGCTGTTTTGGTAATCTGGCGTTACACTTGTTATATGAAATTTCTGAAATGACAATAATACACCACACATGCAACCGTTCGCAGCAAAAATTTAGGGGCATATTATCAACGTGATTATCGCCGCTTTAGCGGGACTTTTTCCCGCTAAAGCGGTGATAATTCAATCGCCCTATTAGCAAGCTGTCGCTAACTGCTGTTAGCGACAGCTTCTAGGCGATAGCGACCGGGTTGGGTGCCGCTTTGCATGCCAGCGATATTTATCGCTAATGGCATGCAAAGTAGGCGTTCCCAACCTAAAAGCGACTGTAAACAGTCGCTAAGGTCGCTATACGCCTATTAGCGAGGCAGGGAGGTGATTAACGAACCAGCGCTAAACACTTTTAGCGCTGGTTTGTTAACGCCTGGTCCAAACCTGACTTAGCCATGTAATCCAATGGGAGGTGGATTACATGGCTAAATCCCCTCGCCCTATCGCCAAGCTAACACTGGTCACAGTGCGAATATCGCTTGTTTTCAAGCGATATTCACACTGTTCTCCAGGGTTTCTATCGCTTTGGAGATAAGCGTTGCTGATAGCACGCTATCTCCGCGATAGAAGCTCTGCGATAACCGGCGATAATTATCCAAGCGCTAACTGCGCTTAGCGATAATTATCGCCGGTTATTGCTAATAGGCCCCTTAGTGCGAGCACATGGAACAACGCGCATGACCAGAAGGCGAGCAACTGCTGTTTGGGGCACTTGTGTTTTTGTGCTATATTTTACCAAAATGAATGCATGGACACATTTCGGGCTAAAATACAGCGCCAAATGCCAGTTTTGCATTTTACGTAATTTTCCCTGAAATTTTGTGTAACTGCGCAAATGCATATTTCGCACACCCATACTGGTAACCCTACCTATGGACTGTCTGCGGTTTGTGTTTTTTTTGCTTCTGTAGATGAGGCCTTCAAAACAGGAGGACATCATTCCACAGAAAAGGCATCACCAGTGATGAGTTCTGTCACAAAAAACCCATCAATTTTCTCGTTGCTGTAACACTCTTCATGGCCCAATGAATTCCTGTGATTCTCCAGATGGTCATACACATGAGGTCACTTGTGTTTAGCTCTCACCTCCCACTCTAGTCGGCTATTGGGGATTAATGGGATCACGCTGTTTATTCTTATCTGGCTGCATTGAAGCTTAGTCACCAACTCTCTTTCCACCATTCCTAAGCTCTGGTGAGTCCCCTGCCAGGAGGTGCAGGTGTGCGGTGTTGGAAAACGAAACCCAAGGGGGTGCACCAAAGGGAAGGTGGTCTTTGGGATTACGATGGTGCTTTGGGGCACAGAGATAACGAGAGCCTCAGGGATGTCCCAAGGACTTCCTAGGCCAATAGTAGTAGTATTGGCGGGCCCCATCCTATCCCACAGCATCCTTCAACCCCACCATGTCAGGTAAAATCAGGTGGCAAAAACCTCCACAGCATGATTATATGTTGGGTCTTTGTGAACCGCTGCCTGCGGTGGAGGCATGGCTACCACCATATGTTTGGCGCGATCTCTGCCATCTGGGTGTCAGTAGCACAATGGAAGTAGGCCAAGGCCTCCCTTTGCCAAGGTATAAATCGAGGATTTAGTGCCTTCCTGAACAGGCCCTTCTAAAATAATTTTGACTCATGCATAGCTCTGAAAAGTACCTCGTCTAGATTGGTCGACCCTTATCATGGATTTTTTTTTTAGTCCAAGAGATTGTTGAGACCTTCCTAAGATATGCATCCACTACCACTAATTTATCACAGCATGTTCAATCCAGAGCAACATGTTCAGGGTCAGGGATCCTTAACTACAACTCCGTTGAGAGCTATGCCAGTGACTAGCATTTGCTGACTTTTGCTTTACAACTAGTTGCTGATAGGGGCAAGCAACACTCTGACACCACAAATAGTAAGGGATATCAGCAGTGCTTAATTTGAGCCGGCAGTTTCCTGTGCTCGGCACCAGAAGTTAATTGTCAACACCGGTGCTTGTGATAGTCTGCCACAAGGTGGCGCTGTCTGACTAATTTAAAGAAAACCACAACAGTAAATTATTAATTAAATATACATATCAAAAATTACTATTACCTGCCACCCAAGCCATTCTTATAGCTTTGGGTGCCTGGAATAGTCTGTACTGTCACACTTGTAGGAGTGTGATGGTTAGTAGCTGTGTTTTTACTATCATTGGCAGCATGGCAGAGGCAATGTGTGGTGCAAGCTGCAGTGGCTTCCCGACGAGAGCCCTGGTACTTCTTTTTTTAGAAAACTGGATATCAGAAACCTGTGAAGGGCTATGACCAGGGGGAGTACAGCTGTACTCTTTTAATCCTCACTGCTTCTGCCACTGCATGACATCAAGTGTAGTCACTGGGCCTGCAATCCCTAGTTTAGTTTGAAATGAAATGAAGTAAACTTATAGAAGCGCACGAATACCCAAAGGCGTCAAGGAGCTAAAGACAGTGCTAGACCAGATGATAGGAGCAGACTCTCATCCCATGACCTCCAAGGGCCTTTTATTCAGTGAAGAGCCAAGTTTTCAGGACTTTCCTAAATCCATGTGGCTTCTCAGACACATACTTTGGGATTAATTTACAGTGTACCATAACATGGATAGGTGGGGGCCTTCTTTTGGGGTGCACTTTTATGCTCCCTACAATATACATATGGTCTCCAAATTACAAGCATCTACTCACCGGGTGAACAACTAGGCTTTATTTTACATTGAGTCAAATTAGAAACATGCAACACTGGAGTCTCCAGGACAAGCTCTTTACGCATTCCATGTGCTGCCTGAGGAGGTAGATGGGCTTTACCTCATTTTGGAGAAAATCCATGATGAGGAACACTAGTCTGACAAGCTCTAGCCACTGGAACTCTACTTCGATGAATTTCCAAAATCATAGGAACCCTTTCGATAAAATAAATGTGACTGAATGTGACAACATAACCCCAGGCAAAGTGGACCTGACCTGAGAGACAAGAACTCACAAAGAGAAACAGGTAGGAAGAGAAATGGACAACACTCGTGGAAGGTGGGCATGAAAGAGATATTAGGGTATAGGCAACAGTAGACATAATACGATATACAGGGTGTAGAGATACCAAGCTACAAGTAGAAGTAACCGTGTAGGTGGCATGTTATAGGCAAAGGTGCAAGGATGTAAGTAGGTGCAGAGGTACGCGTGTACAGTCAGGGATTGAGATGCTAGAGTATAGGTAATGGTAGATGTCCTAGGGTATAGACAGTGGCAGAGGAGTCAGCCTGTAGGTATAATAGAAGAATAAAGATACAAGGAGAGGAAGTACAGGGTACAGGTAGTTGTAAAGGTACAGCAGTGTTGGCAAGCAGTGAGATACTCGGGTATAGTTAGTGGAGATATATTTGGTTGGATGGGTATTGAAACAGGATTTATAATCAAAAGCACAATATTATTAGCACACTATGATTAATATGTAGTTGAAACAAAGATATGCTGAGTGAATTGCGCTTATTCTAACATAGGTCAATGTAGGCTTGATTTTAAGATGTTCAGTGCGTCTTTCAGCTAACTTTCAAGAAATTTTCACTTCTGTCTCCCCCCGTGCACAGACAATTCATGCACTCACCTATTGGTTTATATATTAAGTAACAACATTTGTATTAACAGTTTAGGTATCTAAAGGGCACCATGGATGGGAGCAGCACTATGTAAATCTTTGGGATAATGTGAAGCATGTCAGCTCAGAAAATTGTATAGTTGTCCCATTAACGTGACTGGCCAAACCTCGGGACTTGCACAATTGTATTAAATGTATGACTTACATTGCGTCAATCAATCAATCAGGATTTATAAAGCGTGGGTAATCACCCGATAGGGTATCCAGGTGCTTGCAGGTCCCGGAGGCTTATTCAATCAGCCGGTCTCGAGGGCCATTCGGAATTCCAGTACTGAGGTGACGGTCCGGAGTTGCGTAGCAAAGCTGTTCCAGGTCTTTGCTGCGATGTGGGAGAAGGAGCGTCCTCCATTTCTGCTTCGGTAGATGCAGGGAGTATGGGCAAGTGAGAGGGAGGTGAAGCGTAGTCTTCTCAACAGTTGGTGGAAGTTCAGGCAGTGGTTAATGTAGGCAGGTCCTGGGTTGTGTAGAGCCTTGTGTGCGTGGGTCAGCAGCGTGAATTGGCATCTATTCTGGATGGGGAGCCAGTGGAGATGCCCGAAGTGCGGTGTGATGTGGGTTTGTTGGGGAAGGCCAGGATGAGTCTGGCTGTGGCGTTCTGTATGGTCTAAAGTCTCTGTAGGAGGTGTGCGGCGATTCCTACATAGAGGGTGTTGCCATAGACCAGTCGGCTGGTGATGAGGGCCTGTATCACGGTGCCTCTCATGTGTAGGGGTAGCTATTTGAAGATCTTACGTAGCATGCACAGAGTGAGGAAGCAGGCGTAGGAGACGGTGTTGATCTGTGATTTCATGGTGAGCTTTTTGGCAATAATGATTCAGAGGTTTCTGTCATAGTAGGAGGGAGTGGGTGCGGCTCCTAGATCTGATGGCCACCAGGAGTCGTTGCCATGTGTTGCTGCTGTTGCCGAAGATCAGTACTTCTGTCTTGTCTGTGTTCAGCGCAGGCAGTTGTTCTTCATCCAGTTGGTGATGGTTGTCATGCACATTAAAAAAGAAGCTCCTTCTTGGGAGTGTTGGGCTTACCCTTTTTTCCCTGGGCTTATTGAGTCAGCATGACACAAGTCTGACTTCTGAGTTATGATTTATTCACTAGAACTAAACTATATTTGGTTCTCTTTAATTATTTCTTGCATTTTATTCTCAGCTTCATGCTATTTCTTGATATAAATGACTAATTGACTGACTTCTAACCCTTCAATTTGCCTTCTGTAATGATTGTAGCCCTAAATAAACCTTCATGGTTTTATTATACTAAGTGCTCCATTTTCATTGTAAAGCCTAATGTCCTTTATAGCTTGCATTATACATTTTGTTGACTAGATCCAGTTGAGGAGCAAAAAAATGCTTGGGGGATTAACACCACTCCTGGTCCATCAGATACGCTTGAATTTGACATGTAAGAAAAAGCACCATCAGATTTGGTAGCAGAGGTTTGTTTGAAACGTGATCTGAATGGTTTGAGACTGGATCTGGATGGTTAGAAACAAGATAGTTTGAAACTGGATCTTGATACAACAGCTAATTAGATCCAGAGAATAAATTGCATTCCCGAATTCCAGTGGTCCTGTTTGGATTTGTGGCAGTGTTCCAGTGTTCCTGAAGCTGGTGTTTTGAATTAAGAAAAAATTTGAATAAATAGGGTGCTGCTGGTTGTTTGTACCATTGAGAGTGTAATATCATATGTTGAACATTGCATTGTGGGATTTGTAGTTTGGGTTTCCAGTATCATGAAAAATGTATGCAGGTGTGAGCGCTTTGGTTACCTGGCTTTGATTTGTGGAATATTAGAAGTTCTGATTATTTCAATTTTGGTTACTTTCTCTCATTTTAAGTTGAATTGTCGGTGTTTACTGACTGTGTTTTTCGCCGATTTTGTTGTCATTATTCGTGGGTCATTTATGTTTATAAATACACTGTTGAATTGTTGTTTTTAAATGTGTTTTGTTTTAAGGTTTGGTGTTTGGATTTCATCGAAAATTCAAGATCTTGACGTGTAAATTGTCTTTGAAATTTGTCTGCTTAAGTTTGGGTGTGTCTTGTGAGGTGCCACATCCACACCATAATTGTAGCTTACTAAAGGTCGAGTTCTTAATGCATATTAATCCAGATTGGTGATTGTTTATTCTTTGTTGTACAGGAGTAAGCACACTGATCAAGAGTAGGTTACCACTGACAAAAGACCTGCTTCCTCTATTTGTGTCAATTTTTTTAGAAGAGTTTTGATTTCCCCCTTTCTTATTTTAGGGTAAAGCAGACAGGGAAACTGCATTTACAATGCGGGCTGAACCACGCGTGCCAACACAAGTGGAACAACTCTTGCCTGAACCACGCATATGCCTTAACCAAGCATATGCATGGTTAAGGCAGTCAGCAGTCTAGATGTAGAGCGAATGGGCCGTGAGAGGAACAGATAGGATCGGGAGAGGAAGGACCGAGACGCGGCTTGGTAAGTGGGGCTGGGTTTTAGGAAGGGTAGTTTTTAGGACTGGGAGCCGGTTTTAGAGTTCAGGGGTTGGGATAGTTTTTAGGGCTGGGTTTTCAGGCATAGGGCAGGGGAGAAAGGGGCAGTTTTCAGGCCTCGGGTCAGTTTTTGGGCTCAGGACGGGAGGCTGGGGTAGTGGTTTGAGCAGGGGGCCAGGTTTTAGTGCTCAGGGTGGGGAGTCTGGTAGTTTTTAAGGCTGGGGTGTGGTGGATTGCAAGACTGGGGTATCGGGCTTTAGGGCTCAGGGCGGGGGGCTGGGGTGTGAAAATTATCATGCTGATCCCTTTACTAATCATGCCTTTACAATGAAATTCGTTGTAAAGGCATGCGTGGTAAAGGCATGCGTGGTAAAGACACAGTCGTGGTTCAGACCACGTTGTGCAGGCATGCATGGTTAAGACTTGGTGGTTGTGTCATAGAACCAAGCAGACAAGGATTGTTAATTGTTTAATTGTTTTAAGTGTGTTGAACTCAGATCTCACATCGCAATCGCAGTGAGTTGTGCCTCAATTTGTATGTTGTTGTGTGGTGACACATATACAAACGTTAACCCTTGAGCTAGATGTGCTGCTTGTTTGGTTCGATAGAGTGAGTTTTAGTAAAGAAAATGGGATTTTGTTTAAGAAATCTTCAGGTTTCATTTGTAAGGAATAGAAAATGCCACCTGAAGGTACACCTGCCTATGACATGACATTAACAAGGGTTTACACATTTGTCTGTGGATTAAAGCTTGGAAGATGATCACTTCTGATGACAAGAACATGCAATTTCCCCTGAATGGTACCCTTAAAGTGAGAAAAGTTTGAAACGAGTGATGTATGAAATGAGACTCCAACCCATACCTGCCACTTCGAAGCGTTAAATGCATAGGAGCATGGCACACATGAGAAAGAACGCAGGAGGATAAGGACTCAAATTGCATATACTTTCAGTAATTGGTTAGATGCAAGGTGGGATTCGAGATAATAGGCATGGTGCGAAGAAACAATTGAACGTGCAGGCATATTTCCTGTAACTGTGAGGGAGAAGAAGAAAATAGAAGAGGAGAGTCAAATTTAAGATCAGAAACGAAGTAGATACAGGATCTGATGATGAAGTGAATGGGTTTTATATATGATTTATTGAATTCAACACCACCTCCATATTGGGTAGGATCACCATAGGGAATGGAGGCGGGTGGACTTAGAATCAGTGCAACTGAAAGTGTAAGTGTATCCTCTGTACTGAGTGCATCAGAAGAGGGAACACCTCATGTCATATCTGGTACATTCACATATGAACTACCACAGCTACTGTTACTACTGTTGGAGTTGCTGAATCACAGCCTCACGAGGGAGAACCAGTATCCAAAGAAATTAACGTATTGCAATTAAAGATAGAATTCAAAGAGATTTTGCGGTGCATGGTTACGATTGGTATAGAGAACATGAATATATATGATAAGGTTCAGTTGAGATATTTCAGGAATGAGGCTGCTAGGCATGCCTGCGAGGCACTTGAGAAATTGGAAAGATTAGCTAAAGAGTATGAAATTAACTTAAATAAGAAAAAACTTTGTGGATGAATTTCAGAATGGTAATGAGTGTAGAAGAAATAGGTGAAATGATTATATCAAACTTGAGAGTCCAGAATAAGGAATTAGTGAATTGCACAATACAATAGGGAGAATTGAAGACATTTAAGGATAAATGGGCAAAGAATGATGGGTCAATGCAAAAAAGAAATAGCCAGCGAGTGAAAACTGAGAAGAGAGCAAGTGCAAATGAGTCTGAGACTGCAGTGATTAACGAATGCATGCACCTTGGAGTTGATCTAATCTTCTTTCATTCACAAAACAAATTAAAAAACTTAGGGAACAGCCCAACAAGTGGTACACAGAATGTGCTGGTAGGCAACATTTTTGAATGTGCAAAATATTATAGTGACACTTATGAAACAAAACAAAGTAAGATTAAGGAAAGATACATGTTGGCACAAACAAAGCTGGTTCATGGGAGTTGGCAGAGGAGTTCTTCCATGTCGCACTCAGGTTATGATCCTGTTTCGAGTATGGATATGGGGATGCAAGGAGTTGGTGTTCAAGGTGGTGTTCAGTATGTGCCACCAAGGAATGTTTTTCCTTAAGAAGGCAGAGGTTTTATTGACAATTCTAATGTAAATGCGAATATTAGAGCCCTGAAAAGGAGTACACCATGCTATTATTTTAACAAGAAAGGAAATTGGAAATGAGAGTGTAGACTGATTTCTAACAGAATACTGATTAATGATCAGATGACTTGTTAATTTCTGAACATAAATGTGGTGCCTCAGAATGGGGCAATGCAGTCAGCAACCCTGGCCCACCTGACACCCATTCGAAACATGCAGCATCAGAGGCCATGTAATGCAAAAATGTTACAAGCTCCAATCGTGCAGCTAAGTATGCAAAGTGAAGGAATTCATTTTCAACAACATATTAGATTTCAGCAGAATCCTTTAATAATCGATGATAGTTTTTCCCACTATAATTTATGATTGATACAGGTGCTACCCAATCCACGGTTCGTCTAATAGAGGTTCCAGACCTACCACTCTCCAGGAAAAGGAAATCCAAGTTGTAGGCATGTCTAATAATCAAATAACTAAGCAAAAATTATACTGAGGGGTCATTTACTTCACCTTTTACATATGGTCCACTCTGGTCTTCCTATAGGACAGCATCAAGTATACAGTCAGTCAGTCATAATTACTTTATTTGGTTAATTAAAACCATGAAAGCATACTACAAAAATTCATTTTTAAAACAATGATAAAACGTGAGCAACATACATTGTCTTTACAACATGGTAAAGAATCTGATTCAAGGACTTTACGTAATTAAAATTTTCTTGGACTTAGTAATCAACCAGATCAACATACAATTCATTGAGATTAAAAAAAGGTTCAAATATATCATATCATGGAGTTCCTCTTTTTTTTCTTTCTCTAACCGCCGCAACCAAGAAACTAGCAATATTGAGAGTTTCCCAAACATTATTTAACATCTGCAGATATGCTAGAGCAGGCCTCACCTGCATAAAGCCTTTGGCCTTTAAAATGGGTAATATAAAACGTTTACGAATGTGCAAATAATGCTCGCAGAACATAACAAGTGCAAAGTGTCTTGGGTAGAAAAATTATCACAGGAGCAGGGACCCAGATCCCCCACCTTTCTCCATCCCTGGGTTCTGCCAATAAAAAGTGCAAATAGTTAAATCTAAATCTTATTAAAAGGAAACGATGATGGGGCTTAGTTACTACATCTAAATAGGGTTCTATTGCAAGGTTTGTTTTCAGTAGTTGGTGGGATCGTACCGTTGGTTTCATCAGCTCTCTAGCCTCTCTTTCAGTATATATCATCTATAGGTAGGATTTCTTGGCCCAAGATAAATCTTGCTTTAATAACTTATCTGGTGAGTTAAACAGCTCGGTTCGTCCTAATTGCGTTGCTATCCTTTTAACGTAGCTCAACCAGGGGATACTGCTTGCTCTATCCAAGGCTAGGCAATCACGCACGATCTCATGATTAATTTCTAATTCAGGATTGATCCAAGTCGTTATCCATTTAAGTAAGGGGGCCAAAACCAATGCCAGTTTCCTGGTGAATAATGTAGGAAGGTGTTGATTGTGGAACTGATAGCAGATTTCTCAAAAAATTATTTTCCACTATTTCCACTATTTGGAGATCCTTAACTTCCTTATATCCTCAGATTTCTGAGCCGTATTTTGAAATAGCAATACATTTTGCTCTGTATATGTTTAGCATGGCTTGTACTGGCTTCGCCCCTAACCTATGCGCGAAATCGAGGACCGCTATTGTCGATCTTGCCATAGCATTTCTTTTGGCTTTCTTCTGCGGTGCCCATGTACCCCTATCATCGAATAGAACACCTAAGTATGAGAATGTAGTTACCCTAGATATTTCATTTCCTTCACAGTGATGCGTTTTGGATTTTCTAGGTCTAGAGCCCATAATCATTGTGTGTGATTTTGAAAAATTTACATTTAAATCCAGCAATCTCATAAAATCTGCAAAGGAGCTTAGGAGACACTGTAGGCCGACCGCTGTTCATGCTAACAAGGCGGCATCATCTGCATATAAAAGCGCTGGTATCAGCCGCTCCCACACACATGGAATATCTTTGCTGGCTGCACCCAGAACTGAGTCAAATTGTTAATATATAGGGTGAACAATAGGGGAGCTAAAATGCATCCCTGTCTAACTCCTCTGATAATGCGTATTCCCTGCGTGTGGTTGCCCCTTTGATCAAATCTTACTGTGGCAGTAAGGTCCCTATGCAGATCGGACAAAAATTTATGATGTTCTTATCCATGCCCAGGTCAAGTAATAACACCCATAGTTTGGATCTGTTTACTCGGTCAAAAGCCGAGGACAGATCCATAAACGCCAGGTGTAGTGTCCCTTTCTTGGCAAGGGTGTATTTCCTTGCTAACAGATGCAGATTGAGGCACTGGCCCGTGATACCCCTACCTTTCCTGAAACCGTATTGCAGGTTTGAAAGTACATTGCACTCATTAAGCCAGTCTGTCAGTTTACTGAGGATCACTCTTCCTAACACTTTAACTGCTAAATTAATCAGCGATATTGGCCTGTAACATCGTGGGTCTCCTCTCTGCCCTTTTTTAAAAACTGGAACAATAATTGACTGGGACCAGGATCTCGGCAGACCATACCGACAGGCCATATTTAATACATCTGATAGTGTTTTAGACCATAATGTCACGTTTAGCTCAAAAAGGTCAGCCGGAACGCCATCCGGTCCGGGTGCTTTGTTACTTGTCATTTGTGTAATAGCCTCGGCTACTTCCTTTTCCGTGAAAGCTAAACTGTAAGCCTCGACCGTGGGCGGTGTGCCTAAGACTCCCTGATCATCCAGGCCACCATATATATGTTTAAAATCGCTAAATCATTGCCCCTCCGGTATGTTACAGTCCAATGTACTACCCCTAATGCCAGAGAAGAATGGTTTATTAACAATTTCCCAGAACTTGGCACTATTCTTAATGACGTCCACGGACAGTAAATCGTTCCAGGCATCATGTTTGATTTCTGTTTTACGTGTACGTATGGCCTGCTTGTACGTTTTCCTAAGTGCAGCTATTAGAGTTTTATCTTGAGGTTTTTGCTTTAGTGCAGAGAGTAGCTTTTGGTGGGCAACTGTACAATTATGATCAAACCACCTCTCCCCACAATTTAAGAATTCCCTGTTTGGATATGTGAGAGCTCTGGCCACCTGTTTGCAGATCCTATCATAAGCTGTAAGAATTTCTGCTTCCCCTTTCGTGCCATCCAGGCAAAGATCAATCTCATTCCCAATAGTGTCTAATAGATCATTTATAAAATGGTCCGGGATTACCTTACACCATTTAAGTCTGCTGCCTTGATCCTTTGCCTTTAAATGTGGTACAGTAACGATCCTCCCCATCTTGGGGGTGACCCTAATGTCCCCTGCTAATATGAGATGTATAGGATTATGATCACTGAAGTGTGACCATTGGGCTGCGTAGACTATTACCAGGGGTAGCAAGGCTGTATTAACAAAGATGTAATCGGCTGTAGAGTTCGCGCCCCTTCCCTTAAAGGAGGGGATACCAACCTCGTCACTCATGGAGTTAGGGTATGATAGGCCAAATTCCGCTAAGGTGTCCTCTAAAAACCCACCTTGTTGTGTGTGTTCGAAATGTGTCTCTGAATGATGACCAGGGCCAAGATTATCGGTGACATGGCAATTCTTTGTTCACAGGTGTATGTTAAAATCTCCTAAAATAATAACCGAATAAGGTGTAGTTTGCTTTTCCATGTATGAGTCAGAAAGCGATTCAGACTGCATAAATGTTCATTCACAGAGGATCTTTCGAATGAGTTATAAAAGTTAACAACAAGTACTTTAGGCGCATTGATAGGCGTAATCTAAACCACAAGACAATTACCAAAACCAGAATCCAATTTACAATGGTTACCTAAGACCTTTAAGGAAATTAGGGTTGTTAAACCTCCCTTTGGTCTACCAGCTACGGAAGGCTGTGCGGGCTCAAAGTAAGTTGTATAGACACCCATCCAAAGTGTATTCTCAATTTCCCAAGTCTCCGGGCGCAAACAGGAAGTTGCGGTGGCGTTGGTGGCGCACTGCCGCAGGTAGTGCCAGGATTTGGAGCCCCCAGGTGTCCGGTTGCGCTTTCCCACACTGCGGGAGGCCCCAAGCCCTCTTATGCACCTCCGGGCACAAACAGGAAGTTGCGGTGGCGGCGCACTGCTGCAGGTAGTGCCGGGATTTGGAGTCCCCCGGTGTCCGGTTGTGCTCTCCCATGCTGCGTGAGGCCCCAAGCCCTCTTATGCACCTTGGGGCTCAAACAGGAAGTTGCGCTGGTGGCGCACTGCCGCAGGTAGTGCCGGGATTTGGAGTCCCCCAGTGTCCGGTTGTGCTTTCCCACGCTGCGGGAGGCCCCAAGCCCTCTTATGCGCCTCCGGGCGCAAACAGGAAGTTGCGGTGGCGTTGGTAGCGCACTGCCGCAGGTGGTGCCGGGATTTGGAGTCCCCCGTTGTCCGGTTGCGCTTTTCCGCTCTGCGGGAGGCCCCAAGCCCTCTTATGCGCCTCTGGGCACAAACAGGAAGTTGCGGTGGCGTTGGCGGCGCACTGCCGCAAGTAGTGCCGGGATTTGGAGTCCCCCAATATCCGGTTGCGCATCAAGTATATAATCCTCCTCCCCTCTCAGGCATTGCATTTCTATTGGTTAGGGCCAAGCCCAGTGGGACTTTCAAAAGTTTCTTACAACTGTGGAAAACTATAATCAATAATTAAAGGGTCCTGCTGAAATCTAAGATTTTGTTGAAAATTAATTGTGAGTTGTGATAGAGGAGAGGACCGAAGAATGATGTCCTACCTCCTCAGATAAAAATATCATAGGCTATTCTAATTTGTCTTCTCATTGGTTTGTGATACTGTTTGTTGAGATGGTTATAAATAGGAGGATGTATTAGAGAACCTCTACTCTTCCTCTTACTCTCCCCTTTGTAGCTTAGTACTTGAAGAATGCAGCACAACTGTGTATCAACTTAAGAGTTGTTTTGTCACAACAAAAATGTTGTTGCACCTTTATTTGGCACCTATGAAAATCATAAAGCTTTGTTTTTCTGTCAGGTAGAAAGTTCTAAAGATGTAGAATGCAACTCAGCTTAATAGAAGGAAATTCAAGCTTGGTCCTATGATCTAATGTACTTTTGTGGGGCAAGGAATATATATATTAAATGATATCAATAAATGGACTTCTTTAGCATATGATGAAAATCTCTGGCTGTTGTGGGAGATAATGATGGCCAAAACACAATTCCTAAGCACTTAAAATCTTCTTCTATATCAACATCAGATTTGTGGACTCTAGGTATGGCAAATTTATCAATTTTTGACTGAGAGGAGCAGAAGAATGGTTTAATCAAATATGTAAAACATTCCGCATCTATATGAAATGTGAATGCTTTGGAAGGATTGCTTTATATATAGTTATTCTAATTCTGGGTTCTCCACCCTCGTATTGTGGATCTTGAGCACTTTATTTGTACTCTATTTAATGAGTTAGGTCTACAAGAATGGGATTTTGGAGTGATTATTCTACCAGTTACCACAACACTTGTTATTTCATAGAAAAGGCCTACACAAGGCTGTTAATGTTAATATTATTTTATGGAAACGGGACTTGGTAAAATAGTTCTGATATACTCATGAATACTATACAAATGCAAAATACAAGAGGGGCTTAGACAATCCCGCATGGTCTGCTGCCTGTGGACCTCTCCGCCCCCCCCCCCTCGTCTCACGTAATGCCGCTTCCGCTTCTGGAGCACCGTCGCCCTGGGCAGGGACGCTGATGGGAGCTGCGGCCATGGAAAAAACAAGCCGCGCTGGTTTTTTACGGGCGCTGAGAGTCGTCTTTTTGCCGCAACCTAAGGAATGACAAATGCTTGCCAGCAATGCAGAGCTGTGGGGGCACCTTCTGAAGAGGGCGAAAACCAGCGGTGAACGGTACTCGGCAGGCGCTACCATTGCGTCAAAATCTACTGCGATTTCCAGGTACAGGCGTTACTGCTCTTGATGGTGGGCAGCAGCTAATCTCTGGAGGTCATTGGATTAATCTTGGCAGCCTGTTTTTAGGGTGTTTTTTTCTGTCTACTGAATCCTGGCCCTTTTGTCCTCGATAAGTGGTTGAATTTGAAGGCTTACTGAGAAAGCGAAAGAGAAGCATGTATATAACCTTGCATATTTTGATGCTATTGGGACTGCCATCTTTCTTATGAGGAAAATACACTGCAGCCTGTTTTTTTTTTTTTTTTTTTTGCTGCTCCCTCAAATTCAGGTGGACACTGCCAATAGGACTGCTTCCACTTGGCCCTTGTTACAATAGGGAAGCATTTAAAAATCGCGAATGTAATGGCACATGTCGACTCCAATGTGGGCCTTAAATCTAAATCTCGAACAGCTCATATGAAGATAGCTTCAGCGGTAGCAAGAGCCGAGCGTTCTCAAAAATCCGGCTGAGGGTCAGCCTCAATATCAAGCCCCCTGAGTTCAGAAGAGGATGTGGTGGAGCATAGAGTGGGGGTCAAAGCTGGCTTCGGAGATTTCTCAGCAGGGAGGGTCAGCAGAAGAAGTTGGCTCTGAGGGGCAACACCCGGCTCAAATTGGTTTAGCCGGCAAAGTGGACATTTCCAACGAAGACAGCTAGATAACAGAAAATATAGAGGAGAGGCCGAATCAAGAGGTCTCAAAGGAAGACTCTTCTAGCCCATCCCAAGGAAAGTCCAAGGAATATCCATTATTTATGAAATCTAAAATATCCTCATCGTCAGCACAAGTTCAAGAACAAGAGCCCGCCAGTAATATGCAAGCAAGTGTGTCACAAAGCGTTCAATCTCTTACTCTGCCTCAGAGTGCATTGGAAAAAGAAAAAGGAAAAGGGGCTCCTTGACCCCCAGAACATCTAAAAAAGGTTTTAATGGACTTTCAACCTCTATCCCCCATCTTGGGTAAAATCCCAGAGATGGGACAGCAAGATCAGGCTCGGCAAACATCAGACGAACCCTTAGAAAAACAGACGCCAGAAGAAGGGTGCGTCGTCCAATATGATATTAAAACCATGTTAAACCTTATCTTGGATGAGATACGCGAGCTTAGAGTTACGCAAACAAGCGAGACAGCATCACTGCATCATCGCCTTTTGAAGATCGAAGAGGCAGTTGGCAGCTCTCTGGCAAGAATGCAAGAGGCCGAATCTCGGATATCCCAGCTTGAAGATCAGATGAACACAATACAGCATCAGATCACTTTGGACAAGAAACAGAAAATCTTACTCAAAAGTAAGCTGGAAGAGCTGGAAAATCACTCACGATGCTCCAACCTGCGGCTGGTCGCGGTGCCAGAAGGATGTGAAGGATCACAAGTGCATCAATGGGTCGAGCCATTTATCAAGGATAATGCATTGCCCGAGTTTTCAGTAGATCTTACAATCACAAGAGCACATAGGGTCCCAGCCCAGCCATATCTGAACTCAAAGCTGCCTCGAACAATCTTAGTGAACTTTGCAGATTTTCGGGTCAAAGAACAGATACTCACCAGGGCCATCCAAAAGAGACAATTTTCAACTCGTGAAGTACCTAGCTGCCGCATTTTTTTAGACATTAGCAGCAGCTGCTCGGCGTCAGAAGGAATTTGTCAAACTCCTGTACTTGTTTAAGGCACAGGGTGCTCAGGTGGCTGTAGCTCAGAAATCTAAGCTACACCATGGCACCCAGTATAGGTGTAATCCAGGGGAGGGAGGCAAGGGGTATGGTGGGCAATTCCCCAATTGCCAGGGGTTGGGAGGGACACGGGGGTTGGTGAGGGCCAGGGAGGGTGTGATGGCGCATGGGGGGAGGGGGATATGCTTATGAGCATTAATGGAAAAAGAGCAGAATTATAGAGGAAAAAGCAACCATGAAGCTTCAATTAAAAAAAAAAAAAAAAATGCTGTTTACTGTTTTTACTCTTGAGGCGAGATGGCTCTTAAAGTAAGGATAACCTTGGTCATCGTAAATGGAGTGTCCAACAAGCAAAAATATGGTGGAATGATTAGATGGTTAACTTCCCCTTCTCCTCAAATTTTATATCTTCAGGAAACTCATCTAAAAACAAACACACAAAAACGTTTTATTCCCAAATATTATTCTAAGGCCTTTTTTGCCTCTGCTGGGTCGGCAATAAGGGGGGGGTAGCCATTTATTTTGGGCAAGGGATTGATTGGGAGATTTCTCAAGTTTTGAGAGATCCCCAAGGGAGGTGGATCTGGGTTATTGCTGGGGTGAATGGGACGTTCTTTAATTTTGTAAGCTACTACGCCCAATAGAAGATGATCCTAAAGTCCTCATGAAGATTAATGAGTTGGTCAGAGGGGTCGCGGGTCATTTTGATCGTAGGGGGTGATTTTAACTTTATTCAAGATTTGAAAAGGGATACCTCTAATAAAACAAAAAAACAATTTAAGCCTCAGACTAAAAAAGTATTGGATTTTACTAAGCAGGATTATAAATTAATAGATCCATGGCATAGGGCCCATCGAGAAACCTCACAATTTGCTTGCTACTCTCGCCGATTTCAGTCAGCTTCTCGTATTGATTTCTTTCTTATTTCTCGCTATATTAATTGTTTAAATTCAGAAATCGGGGCTAACTCATTCTCAGATCATTCATTGGTTACAATTGAACAGAGGCAAGAAGGATGGAGAAGTCCAGCTGGCAGATGAATCGTCTCCTCCTCTCAAATCCCCAATGGGTTGAGAATACGAAAAAATTGATTAAAACATTCTTTCATGAGAATAAGGGCACAGCAGCACTTTTATCGGTCTGGGAGGGCCTTTAAGGCCACATTGTGGGGGCAGATTTTGGCTTTCTCGGCTCCCAGTCTAAAGCTTGGGGCGCAAATAGCTGAATTACAACAGGCAGTTGATACTACTTTAATGCAGAGAAATAGGGGGTTGGGACAACGTTCTGTAGCTGAGGAACAATTAATCAAAGCCAAGCAGGAGTTAAAAGAATTTTTTTATTCTTGAAGAGATAACTAGTTCACGGATGTTCCAGCAGCGTGTATACGAAGAGAGTCTGATGGTGGGGAAACTGCTCGCTTGGTCAAGCAGAGTTAAGCAGGAGGCCGCAGTAATAACAGAATTGGAGGAACCAGAGACAGGGGTCTTGGTTACCGACAAGGAAAAGATTGCAAACATCTTTTTATACCACTATTATAAGTAATATGCAACAAAATATATGGCTTCAAACGAGGCTCTAAGTCAATATTTTGAAGGCATCAAGCTTCCACAGCTAACACATAATCAGACAGAGGAAATAAGTGCGGAAATTACAATTACAGAAATTAAGCGCGTCCTAGTTTCAATGCCCGGTGGGAAGGCCTCAGGCAATGATGGCCTTCCAATTCAGTTTTATAAAGTATTTTCAGAGGAACTGGTACCTTTTTTGGCTGAGCTTTTTAACTTTGTGAAAGCGGGGGGGGTGAGGTTCCATCTAATTTCAAAGAATCTACCATAGTCAGCTTCGTTAAAAGGATAAGATCCCCAAAAATGTTAACTCATACAGGCCGATTAGCTCGTTGAATGTTGACTATAAAATATTGATCAAAATTTGGGCGACTCGATTTTCTCCAGTAGCACAGCAGGTGATCCACAAAGATCAGACGGGATTTGTGTCTGGAAGATACATTTCATCAAACACTGGGTTTTTAGTTCAAGCACTTGATTTTTTTAACACCAACCAATTTCCTGTTTTAATAATGATGGTCAATGCTGAAAAAGCATTCAATCTAGTTAACTGGGATGCTCTTTTCTATGCCCTTAGAAGGTTGGGGTTCCCAATACAAATAACTAATATGCTATTGAATCTATATCAAGGGGCCCAGGCTCAGGTCTTTATAAATTCCCATTTAGCAGGGAAGGTGGATATAAATCGAGGAACTCGTCCGGCTGTCCCCTATCCCCCGTGTTGTTTACCTTTTTTATAGAACCACTCGCTGCTAGAATTAGGGCTAATCAGGAGATAAAAGCACCATTAGAGGGTATGCCCAAATTAAAACTGTTTGCAGATGATATTATTCTCTATCTTTGACCTGAGGAGCATAATATAAAAATAATGTTGACTGAGTTTGCGCAGTTTGAATCTATTGGGGGATATAAAATAAATCATCATAAAACTGAAATCCTGCTACTCAATACAGGCTGCCAAATACTTCCGAGTAATTTTCAATGGCAAGCCTGCTCCCCAGAGCCGATTCGATACTTGGGGATATATGTAACAAATCGCTACGAGGAACTTTTTCAACTGAATTACGGGGCAATGGTTATCAAGATCAGGTACTTATTAGATAGATGGACACTTCTTCCGCTTACATTAATTGGACGTGTTGCTCTTATAAAAATGTCTTTTTTACCATTATTAATTTTTCTTTTTACAAATGTCCAGATAAAAATTCATATGTCGTATTTTAAAGAATTGGAAGCAATGTTTTGCAAAATTAATTGGAGTAAAAAGATATCAAGGGTAAAATTGTCAGTGCTTCAACTCGACACGAGCCAAGGGGGGATGGCATTCCCCCCAAGTTCGAACTTATTATGAAGCTACTTTTTTGGATATAATGGCTCATTTGTTAGATGGCAAGGCATCGCTGGATAGTTTCTTTGTGGATAAAATAGTGCAGGAAGCAGAATCCCAGATGCTGGTTTTTATCAAGACCGCCAAGCTCCCAAAGACAACTAGATATAAGACACTGCAGGAGTTTGGGGTCAGATTATGGTTATTTTATTCTATGAAGACTCAGACAGCTGGATATGAGTACTTGAAGCTTGCAGAATGTAAAAGTTTAATCCTTCATATCCAGAATAGCCAGATAAGGTTTTGAGAAAGTAATGGCTTTAGGGAACTCGGTCATTTTATAGTAGGGGGGAGGTATTTAAATTGGCAGGACATTCAGGCTAGGTGTGGAGCAAGGTGTAAGCCCTTTTTCTAAGGTATTTCCAGATTATGCAACTGCTGAAAAAAGATTGCTCCCCATCTAGTTCTGCCTCAGTATTCATACTGGCTGCCCTCTATAAAACTAAGCAAAGGGGGGTTGGAAATTGGTACAGACTTTTACGGAGCCAAAGGGAATGCTCTATAGTAATAAGCATTTGAGATAAAATTACCCAAGAAACACAATGCACTTTTTCAGAGCCTGATTGGCAGGGGATTTCTCTGCCTGGCAATAAGGCATTAAGAGCGGCAAATTTTAAAAGAATGTCATTTTATCCCGCTGGACGGCTTACTATACTCCAAGAGCATTACATAAGATGCATTCAGATAGATGCTTTCATTGCCATCAATTGGGACAGGGGGGATGGCTCCATATCTTTTTTACCTGCCCGGTCTTAACCCATTTTTGGGAGAAAGTGTTTTCCGCCCTTAACTATGGCTTACAGAGAAAATTAAAACCAGAGGTGGAGATAACACTCTTTGGGGTAGTAAGGCAGAGCCGAAATGTTCCAATTTCCAAAGGAGAGGAAGCATTCATAGCAATATCTTCTTTATTGGCACGGTGCCTGATTCTTCAGAACTGGAGGACAACTAAAGTGCCAGTTTATCTAAACTGGCATAAAAATGCTTCGAACTAAAATATTTGAGGAAGCCTATGCAAAAAGGATAGGTACTATTAAAAGATTTTCAGGTGTGTGGAAGCATATGGACAAAGTAGAAGGTCAAGTAGTTAAGTTAGATGGTATAATTACGATATTAGTGGATTCGTTGATAGCATTGCACTTTATTTAATACCATTTCTTGGCTATTCATTTTCAGTTATAGTGAGGAGGGAGACCTGAGTGGAAATTGGGTATCGGGGTACTGAAGTATGATTTAGATTAACTTCATTGGGAAACAGTCAAGAAAAGCACTTCATGGGAGTTAAATGTACAGCACTTTAGTATGAAGAGGTATTTTTAAACTTCTGCTTTTCAATAAGGTCTATTGCCTCAGGACAAGAGGTAATAATGATTGTAATATTAAGGAACCGGAGATGTAAATGTTATGAATTAGATTACTACGTATAAAGATGAAATTAATATTTGATCATGTATAAGATGGAATGGACAGTGCTGATGCCTGGGTTTTTTTTATATGCACTTTAGGGTTAGTTATCTGCCTAATAATTTATAATTATTGTATATGTTTCTCCGTGTTGAGTAATTAATATGATCCAATTTCCCAATTAATTAGTTTCTCTATCGAGATGTACCTCATTAATAGATTCTGTATGATGTTTTGGGAATTCTCATATTGTAAGTTGATCTGGTACTTTGCAGGACCGAAAGCACTGCACTTTATTATCTGCACTTTGGTTAGGATGAATTTCTGGCGTGACCCCGTCTTCAAAGGATGAAATTTTAAAATGCTTGATTCACTGGTTTAAGACAAGAAGAAACATTTGATTTTACGAGTTATAAATAGTTATATTCATTGTGATTTTTGATGATGTATGGTTTTTGTTATAATTCTGCTGAATAAAAAAAAAACAAATGCAAAATACAACACAATACAATAGTATTAAAACGTGCAAAACTTTTATATCAGATTAATTCATATTGATTTTATTTTCAATTTATGTAAACTTTCTGGATTGAATAAAATTGTTAAAGTTGAACAGAAATTAACTGCTTTTAATTGCATCCTTTCTAATTATTTATGTGTGGGTTGAGTCATAAGCAGAGGACAAGACATTTTTGATAAAATTGTGTACACTACCTCTGTAGGAAACTGGCAAGTGTTTAAAACATGCTTTAAGCAGTGACTAATTCTGTCCTGTATATTCAGTGTTGGTTAGCATGATAAAACATGCAGGCAGTACAACAATTATTTTTAAGGAAACTATATAGATGACTGGGAGAGAACCAACTTATGGTCTAGATGACTTGGTATGTTTCAATAATAACAGACAGACATCTACTGGTTGTACATGATTCTGAAAAATGCATTCAAGTAACCATTTTCTGGAGAAACTTTCTCCACAAATTCATTTCCTTGCATTTCCCAGACAGATGTGTTTCTCTGATGTTGAATCTATCCTGGTAAATGCCCTTCATGTCTATTTTTATAGGATCATTTGTTTCCATTGTTTAAGAGGAATGCTTCATTCTTGGGTCATCTTCCCCTTCATAATGGGTGTGAGGGGACTCACCAGTATGAGCGCTCTCATCAGAGTCGTCTTGGTTGGGATTAAGGATGTGGTTAAGCATGCTAAAGTTTTGAAGCAATGCTGGTAAAAATACAAAGTAGTGTTAATCACCTGGGAACACAGTACAGATTACCCTTTACAAAGAGAAATGAGACAACATTAACAAAGATTTATCATAGTTTAAGGTGTTCTTGACACACCAAAACTACAAAAAGAGTTGAAAAAATTCTCACCTGATACAACTTATCCATGTGTCACTGATGACCAGTCTAAACAACAAGGACCACAACAACTTAGAAAAGTAAGAATCAACATACATTCACCAAAATTGGTCATCTAGTTCAAATGACTGGAGTAGTGGAGATGAGTCCTATTTTAGAGGCCAAGGTCAAAAGAGGGCTCCTTTCCTTGTATTGTCTCCTTCACCACTAGGCCACTATAATATTTGGCCTAATATGCATTGTCCCCCACTACCCAGGATATCCTTCCCATACAATGCACAGCCTTTTTAATTGAAAGGCAGGGGTTGGAGAAGAGAAAATAAAAAAGAGAAACAAGTTTGAATGAGAAGATACAACCCAGTAAGTAACCAATGGTATGACAAAGGAATCGCAACTGAAAATGAGAAGCACAACATCTTAATTGTTAATCTTATGGCTTTCTTATGCCCAATGGAGTATCTTGAATCATGGCTTAGAATTTACATATGTTTTGTCTACAATGTTATCTGGCTGAGTTCTTCAGTAAAATTAGACTCAGTTTTATTTTTCTGAAAAGGACATTGATCCTCAAACCTCTCATGATTTCATGAATACAGGATTACACAATACATCCTACTTTTAGCCACATCCACGAAAGATTGTTACTTTAACATGTTGGATGCCTGGATTGAATGTATGATTATGTTCCTATGTTTGTGTTTCTTTAGGTAATTCCCACTAATGGGACAACTCAACATAACTCAAGTATGACTCTTACTATCCCCTTACACCTACACTACATCACACATGAAATTAGGGTAAAGTGGAGTTTATAGGGATCGCAGGTCCTAACAACCACTTGGCCTATTAGGGCTTAAATGATGGCTGAAACATGTTGACCACTTGGGTAGAAGAATAATTAGGATTCCAAACATCCTAATTTAATTTGCAATATTATCCTGGGACTCATAAATAAATCCTTGATACCCACAAGATGATTTTACGATATTTTTGTTCCAATTCCAACGAAGGCAAATATGATAAGATCTCCCATTTTGGCGTGCCCCGTCACATCCATTGTGAGTTGTGAGGGAGGAGAGCACCCATTGATGAAGTATGCCACCACCGGTGGATGAAGGTCGTGCTTGCTCAGATAAGAGTATTCCAGACGATTCCAATTTGGGTTCTGGTTTGTTTGTGATACTTATTGTTGGGCACATACTTCAAGTAAACATTCAATGTTAGTAGCAATTAAGTTCAGCTTACCATTCGTGTTCCTTTTTGGTCAACAGTTATAGATTATAAATGCTAGAACTTGACATGTATTAGAACAAACAATCTCTATGCCCATTCTTTTGAAAAATGTATTAAATCTTATACTTCTAGAATCATCATTCACCTTTTGGAGGCTGTTTGCAAGTGCTCAAATATTTCATGGATATTCGTTTGGTAGGCCATACTCAAATTTCAGAACTAAAAATGAGACAAGTGTTGGCGCACAGACTACCTGGTTTATAGAGATCACATTATACTTTATCCACTCATTCAACACACATTTTTCCTAATCAATTTGAAGCTAGCAAAGTTCAATATGCCCATACATAGAGATGCACCAGTTGCCATTTTGGAACGGGTTTTCTCAATCAAAAAGCATTCCAGGATAGCCTCATTTAAGTGTGTATCATCAGGCAGTAGTGGCCAATTTTATTTTGTTTAGCTTTTTTTAACAATGCATTACAAGCAACCACTGGCAAAGGCAATAGCTTGAGACCCGTGGCATAAAGATGGGACTGTGAGCTTTGCCAATGCTAGTTTTTGTTTCCTTATGTAATTCAAAATAATTTGCATTCCCTTTTCTGGAGTGTTAGCTAATCTAATCCCAGATGAAAGATGTTTTTTTTTAACTCACATGAAGTTGCAAATGTAATTTCAATTTATATATCAGTAACTAATTTCTTGACGTTTATAATCTCAAGAGCTACATATTGAAAGATGAAAAATGGATCATTTACATATTGCAGCCACAGTTAAAATTGTTTGTCTTTCTGAAAATCTGAGAACCTGTATTAAAACATGTCAATTAGTAATCTATTTTATTTTACCAATACCATGCACTTTTCAATTGTTGGTATCCACAGTGAAGAATGATGTTAGGGGAAGGAAACAGTAGACTATAAACTGTTAGACATGTGCTTGAATGTTCATATGAAAATATCTAGCCACACATTCTTGTATTACTTTCAGTATTTAATTATTTTGAGGCACTATGCTATCAAAAAGAGGCTTTTGGCCCATGGTTTGGCAGTATCTTAAGTAACTTTCATATATGTTCAATAGCTGTCTCTTAGTCACGCCTTACGCGGTCCTCAATTCTAAACTTTCCATCATGTTTTTAGCCACTGGAAGTTTTGCCTTACAAAATAATTCACTTTCCTTTCTCACCAATTTAGTCCAAAATCTTAGGTTAAAATTTGCAGTTCGTGTCGATATCTACTTATGTATTTCCCTTGCTGTGATTGGAAGGGCATCTGTTCTGGCTCTTGGCTTTGCTGGAGGTCAGCCAGTATTATATCGGTAGAGCTCTGAAGAATGGGACATTTCGAGAAGATTTTCAAGTTTATTTTAAGTTCTTGGTTCCATGGGAGAGAGTTCAATGCCTAGGCTGCTATCCCTGTCACAGATGGCTCCAGAATAACGTGTTGTTAGTTTTCTATGTAATAGGGGAGGGAACGGTGCTGTATATATAGGAATTCTGGGATTTTGGTATTTGTTTTACACAAAGCGGGCTGGGCATGGTATGGCAACTGGATGAAAGGTCCTTTAACATTAGCCACTGCACAATATATTCTGGCTGAAGGAGAGACTTATGTAAGCTAGGCAGTGGTTATAAAGATCACTGCGAAAGTACATTTGCAGTGACTGCAGTTCGAGCTTTTTGATTGGCTGCTGAATAGAAAGCCATAGGAGAATGCTGGAGCTAAGCTACTAAGCAGTCTACTGAAAGATGGAAGCTGACTGGAGAAGAAGCCAGATATAACAATGAGCGTTACTGATGGTGAATTCATTTACTTTACATTTGCTTTGAAGTTTATTCATTGCATACATGGAAAAGGTCCTTAGTCATGGTGCCCTATAGCTGAAGCATGTCTCCACCCTGAAGGGGAAATAGATGTGGATGTGAAGTTGCAAACCATGCCCTTGCAGGCTTAGAGTACTGAATAAACTATGCAAATGAGAAATAGGAAACTTAGGGTAGCTCCCCATTTTTAGGAGAAGAGCTGCTCCTTTATCTGGAGTGCGCCTACAACAACTCTAACTCTAAAATCTGCTCACCTCTGTTTCTCTATCAGCATTTTTAAGCATAGGATATAAACCAGTTGCCATCCATGCCAAGCTAGAAAAGTGACATAGATGCAAAGTTGACTCTGAGGTGTCACGGTCACATTTGGGCTCCATGATTCTTCTTTCTTTTACAGCCATGCATCATGGTTTCAAACTACACTGTCGCTAGATAAAGGAGGACTTTTAAAAGAGTGATGAATGAGTAGATGATGGTTTTAGAAAATCTAGGTTGAGTGCTTGAGAAGGCATGTGGATTCCAGCCATGTGGATTCCATCATGGCTAGCACATGCTAGGCATGTTGTCACATACTTGGCCTCCACCTGCTATGCCACGCACTCTGCTGTGCCATCTATCCATTTCGGATACCAGTCATGTGACCGACTCCCCACTCTACTGGCCTTTCAGAGGTAATATTCAGGGCTTTAAGTGGGCCGGGTCCCTCCAGGTGTAAGTCCTGGTAGTAATTAAACGCAACATTCAAACGTGTCCCTGTCAGGCCCTATGTTTATGCCTTTAACTTTGCAGGCAAATACACTGATCGATTTGGTAAAAAACACCTTAGCTTATGTTAAAACCCCCCAGAAATTCACTGAAAAAACACAGACTAAAGGGACTTTATACTCAGGTGTTGAAGAGAGATAAGAAATAACGTTTGAAACCCAAAAGAATTGTGAAAGTCTCCATTTATAATATAGTGAACTAGCTACAACTTGCGACCTCATCATGCACTGCATATGTCCTCGCACATTACATCACTCAAAACTTATTAAATGACATCATTGATGACATCTCAAATGACTTCATCCTTGTTGCTGCTATTCACACTACTCCATAAGCCCTTACATCATTTAAAAAAAAAAGAAAGTTGTTAGTCAAGCTCCTATAGTAATATACAGCAGTGTTTCCCAAACAGTGTGTCTCGACCCAGTGGTGGATCGCCAGCCGCTTTTTGATGGGTCGCAAAAGTTCAAGGAATAAATAAAGAAGCTTCTAAATTATGTATTTGCCTAGTCACATTTGCTACTCTTCTTTACTGTTTTTCTTATTCCCATTGCATATTTTCTTTATGATAACATGCTCTTTTTGAACTAATATATGATAGTTATTCAATGTTTTCGTATTTTTGAGAACAAACATTTTAATAAAGAAATGTGAGACAAAGACAGGTCAAATGTCAGGCTATGTCTTCTGCTGGCTATTTTTTAACATGAGAATTGGTGTTTACAAATTCCTATCACTTTGCAGTCAGATAAAGAAAAGTAAAAAGTGAATTATGTGACAATCTTGCTGGGGTACAGGAGAGTGAAAGGAAAGGCTTCAAGATGTCGCTTTTTAGTAAAACACAACAAAATATAAATACCTGTAAAATGTGAACTGTACACGCTCAGCAGTTAAGAAAGCAAAAATTAAGCATATTTTTTTGAAATTCTGAAGTGTGATGGAAAAAAAGATTTTAATAGGATCAAAACAAATCAAGATACTTTACTTGATGACGTGCAAATGATAAATCTTCACTGAAATCCGATTTCAACACCTTATTTGTGTGCATTATAGGTTTATCAGTAAAGGTGTATGTCTCTGCAAATATATACGTATGTCTGTAAGGGACAGTGCGCTACTACATGAAGCTTTAGTTAAATTAAAAAATCGCCCGCCTTATGTCCATGAAAGCTAGGTGGGCCGCAAATGTTTGTCGTTCTAAAAATTGGGTTGTGGTTCTAAAAAGTTTGGGAAGCACTGAATTACAGCATGTGGATCCTGTGTGTATACGTGTGGGTGCATAGAATGGAAACAGCGTATGCCTTGGAGGCAGGCACGATTGTGCATGTTGAATCTTATATGGTGCACCATTTACAAACCAGTAAAGTTTGGGGTGCAAGTAATACTCCATGTTAAGCAAGGTAAAGGCTGCAGGCACCAGATGCAGGTTGCAGAGGCATGTTTCAAAGTATGTTGTGGCTTAAAACCAGAGCCCATTGCCAAAAAGCTGTGAGAAAATCCAATGGTTCTGTTGATAATAGATTATCTGTGAGTGAATGCCTGGGTGCGTGCCTATGTTACATAGTTGTACTACAGTGCTATAGACAAATCCTATGAAACAAGGACATTTATAAGGTGTGGATGTTTATTTTCAAAACTTTGCGGAAGATTTTGAGGCATTGCAGACAGTTAAATGAAATAGAATGTAAGGGTGACCCACTTAGAGATGGTTTAACTCACACTGGGGTTGTAAGTCTGGCTCTAAGGTTGTATACCATTGTACTGATCTCAGGAATGTGTGTAGTGTATCTTGCCGAACTGCAGAGGGTTGTCCATATGGCCTGGCAGAAGTTGTTCTAACAGTGGCCAATGTATACCTATCAACCTCGTGACCTAAAATTGCGAATCATGCAAAGTCAAAGTAGTATGAACTCTTTTTTGGAGGGTGGTCAAGGTTTAAAATGGGGGTGACCCCATTAAAGTGTATGTAGGCATTTTGTTTGTTAGGTTGGTGAATACCAGTAAATAAAGTGTAGCATCCACCAAATGTGGGAGATCTGACTAATGAGCCGTGTTCTGCCTGTGATCAAAGGTTATGTCCATTATCACTTGATTGGTGATATAAAAGTGTAGCTTGTTGAATTACTTCAAGCCCACAAACCCTATAGGATGCTGTGAGATTAAATGCATGATGCCATCAGTGATGTCATTGTGTAGTTTGAGATGTCATCAATGTTTTATCAATTATGTAATTTAGCATATCACGAGTGTCGTAATATTTGTGTTCCTAAGCAATGCTTGATGGAGGCGCAAGTTATAGTTAGGTCACTAAACTATGGTGAATTTGAGTGGTTTTTAAACAATAGTTCTTATCTCATTTCAACACCTAACTATAACGTTTCTTTAACCCTTAGTTTTTCTGTGAATATATATATATATATATATACATATATACACACGCACATATATATATATACATATATACACATATCCATATATATATTTTTATTTATTTATTTAACAGAGTTTTATATAGCGCAAACTTGACCCAAAGGTATCGGGTATCAGAGCGCTTTACATAGCACCAGTTGCGTTACATGAGGACACATTCATTTTTGTTAGGCACAGGGAGATTAAGTGATTTGGCCAGAATCACAGGATGTTCAGTGTCATTGCCGAGACTCGAACCGAGTTCCCCAGATTCGAGGTCGACCGCCCTAGCAGTTAGGCCAACTCCTCTATGGCGATCGAAACATGTCTGGGGCGGACACTTGTCTGTCATAATATGCTGGAATACGAATAAAATATTCATCAGCAGAACCCGTGGTGATCCGGATTCTTTTTTGGAAGGTGTCAGAGGTCCGTACCTGTGCTTATTCCCTCTCGGAGCAATAGGAGGGATTGGGACTTTGATTATATATATATATATATATATATATATATATATATATATATATATATATATATATATATATATATATATATATTCCAACCATTACTGCTTTTATGCTTAAAAGCAGACACCGACACGGGGGATGGGATTTCAATACAGTCTCTGCTTTATTCCAAATTACGCTGTAACGCGTTTCGCCATTGCCTGGCTTATATATATATATATACTTGCAAATCCTGAACCAAGTTCCTTTTCCTTATGGACGGAAAATCAGGTACGGACCACTAACCGCTTTCAGTGGAATAAGTGCTTTATTGTACAAAGGATCTCCACTGCATAATACATACATACGCATATATGTATATATATATATATATATATATATATATATATATATATATTAATAGAACAAATGGATATCGCACTCCAAAGATATTAGTTTCAGGGTTTTATTCACCACCACTACCACCAACGCGTTTCGCCACAAGGGCTTGTTCACGGTTGGGGAAGTCTGTCTACCATTGCAATTTATACAGTTCTCCACATTTGCCTATTATGAGGCATTGTGGGATATGTAGTTTCAATGCATACAATAATATACAATTATTTACAATGTTTGCTTTCCATTTTTATGCTCAATTGTGGTTTAGTTGTTTTCCCTTTGTTTGCTTATACATGGGTTTCATTGGATTGTTCAGGATCTGTTTATTATAGTGTCTGTGGAGTCTAAGTGACTGAGTGATTTATTTGTAGTTCATTGATTTCTTGGTTAATAGTTCGCCCAACATTGAACAGTTCAATGATGTTGTATTCCACAGTGTCAATGGTATTAAGATTCTAGAGATAAGTTTCGCCTGAGTGGCTGAGTCGCCTTCTCTGACTGAACTCCTTCCGCCTTTGTGGCGTTGTCAATGCCCAAGCTTATCCTGTTTCTTTGTATGTTTTTTTGTTTTTGTTTCCTGTTCTCGGGGAGACGTTTGGTTCTGTTTTCTCAGTTCTTGCAAGTGTACATGGAGGTCTTCTTCAGCATTGAGGCCAAGAGGTATATATTTATATATATATATATATATATATATATATATATATATATATATATATATATATATATATATATATATATATATATATATATGTATTACCTACTGGCGGTCGCCAGTAGGTAGTTCTAGTTAGAACCTTGTTTCTATTCAAAAAGCATTTTTTCTTTTGCCAATATCTTTGGCACTGGTTGGAAAATCTTCGTGAAATTTTCAAAACTTATGGCCCACTCAGGTCAGTACCTGTCTTGAAAGTTTCGAGGTAATTCGTCAAGCGGGGGCCGAGAAAAAAGCGGGGTCCCTAAACGTGTTTTCTCAATGTTAATTTCCATAGGAAACTTTAGACACGGCTACAGCCCGAAACTGCTGAACGGAATTACACCAAATTTGGCAAAAATGTAGCTTTTGGTCCGGAAAGCATGCTTTGTTTTAAATGGTGTAAATCCGTTCAGTAGTTTTTGAGATATTTAAAGATTTACAGATATCGATATTTGAGAATTGTGAGAGCTGATTGGCTTAACCCTCACAATCACAAGCTTGTTTCTGATTGGCTGCCAAGTCTTCAAACCAGGAAGTGTTGGCAGCCATCTTGTGACTCGGTAGAACCGAGTCACAAGAAAAAAGGTAAAAAACAAGATAAGGGGGCAGGGTAGAAACACCCTGACCCCCTATGCCCAAAAAATCATTTTTGTGAAAAACATTTTGGCGGGATCCGCTAGAAAAAAAAAACGAAGCGCGGTCTCCCGCGCTTCGTTTTAACAAGTCCCTGGGTGGGCCAGGTCCCGGGGGCAATGTGATGAATATTTGCGGGGGCCACGCGGGCCCCCCCAGCCCCGGGGACTGCCACCTCCCCTGGGCTTTATTAATAATTATGCGAGGGGGGCACGCGGCCCCACACCTCCCCAGGGCTTTCGTAAATTATGGGCTGGGGGCCTCGCAGGCCCTCCCAAGCCCCGGGGACTGCCACCTCCCCGGGGCTTTATTAATTATGTGCGGGGGCACGTGGCCCCCACGCTGCCCTAGGGATCGCCACCTCTCCGGGGCATTCAGTTATTGGGGGGGCCTCGCAGGCCCCCCCCAAGTCCCAGGGACTGCCACCTCCCCGGGGCTTCGATTCGTTATATTAAGTGTGGGGGGGCTCCTGCCCCCCACACACTGCCCCGGGTACCACCACCTCCCCGGGGCACACTTTATTTAAATACGGGGGTCCGTTGCAGCCCACCGGCCCCGGGGACCACCACCTCCCCGGGGCTTTAAATAAGTTGGGAGGGGGGCAGCGCAGACCCCCTTCAGGAGCCCTAGATGGCCCTGGGGACCGCCACCCCCCAGGGTCGGCTCCAGCAATGTCCCGGGGTGCCTACCCCCGGGACATTGCAGTTTGCAATGACAGGGCGGGAGCACAGTTCCCACCCTGTCATTGCAAACACTGCTTCGCTTCATGGAAGCGAGAGCAGGAAACCTGCTCTTGCTTCCATGAAGCGAAGCAGAATTGCTTTTGGACAAGGGGAGCTGCATGTCAGCAGCTCCCCTTGTCCAAAAGCAATGCCAGCTCCCGCAGGAGATGGGGAGCAGGCTGGGACTGCGGGTGCATTGGGGCTCCCCCCATGGTCCCCAACATGAGACCAGGCCCCGGAGGATGGGGTCCCCAGGGCCAAAAGTGGCCAAGGGAAGGGGTCCATGCGGCCCCTCTCCCGTAATATTAATTAAAAGAATTTAAAAAAGAGGCAATGCCCCAGGGCCAATAATGGCCTCAGGAGGGGGGCCGCGTGGCCCCTTTCCCGTTTTTTTTTTTTTTTTAAAGTAAAAAACGGCTCAGACCCTGGGGGATGGGGTCCCCAGTGCCCAAAAAATACTAAGAGAAGGGAGGCCACACTGCCCCCCTTCTAAAAATATAAAAAGAAAAGAAAAGCCGGCATCTCGCGAGAGGCCTCGCCCCCTCCCTGCACCACTCTGCAAACACGCCTCCTGGCGCGTTCTGGGTTGGGGGATTAAGTCCGCTTGAATGCTAAGGGTCCTTAGGGGCCAACTAGCCCACCAGGTACCTCCAGTAAGCCCCACACAGTGGGATTGCTGAGAGGTGGTCCGAGGCCACGCCCCTTTTTATACTACTCTGCAAACAAGCCTCTTGGTGCTTTGCTGGGGGGGCGAAGAGGTCCTATTGTGTCCTGAGGACCTCAGGACTAAAGTGGACTTCATCCCCCAAGCAGCAGTGCTTTGGGGATGATATGTATATATATATAGATTCCTTGAGTTGCTACGTGTATGCGCTCAAAAGGAAAGCCTGCACTCCGGATGTTGTGTAAACAGATTAGTTTATTTTAACTTGGCTGACACGTTTCGACCAGAAGGTCTTTGTCAAAGCCCTTCTGGTTGAAATGCGCCAGCCAAGCTAAGGTCCTATGACCAGCCACCATTGAGAAAGGCCAGGCCCTGTGGCGATTCCCAGTATGCATGACCAATGGCCATGCTCATAGGGGTTGGACCTTCCACGGGGTGTGGGATAGAGGCCAGGTGTTCCTGTGACCAACCCTCCCTGCGCATGGACGAAGGCATTGCACAGAGGAGCTTAGTTGCAGAGCCAACCAGTGGACAGGCCCTGTGGCCAATCCATTCTATGTGAGGCAGAAGGCTATGTGCAGTGGAGGTTGACCAGCTGTCAAGGGTTGGGAACAGGGCAACTGTGTGCAGTGAACATTGGCTGCCCCTGGTGGGATATGTACATGGTCTGTCAGAGGTGAGGCTTGGTGGCCAACTCTTGCTGTGAACGGCTCAAGGGCGCTGGCACGGCCTTTGCTAGGGGCAGGCAGCCACAGGACTTGCAAAGAGTGAGTTGGCAGCAGTGGTGGGTTGGATGCAGGGTCTGACTGGAGGAGGCGCTGTGCAGAGTCAAAGGCCATGTGCACTGGAGATGGCCACCTGTGGTGGGTTGAGCACAGGCCCTGAGGCACATACACACTATGCACTGCCAAAGGCTTTCTCACCCACTCTTTGCACCTCTACTTCCAAGTATATCCCTTATCTTCTTCTGCCACACTCCACATTTGAAATCCACATGTCTCCTTTATCTTCTTCTCCCACTCTTTGTATCTTTACGCCATCTTGTTTCCCTTATCTTCTTTGCCCACTCTCCCCATGTTTACTTCCACACATCTCCCTAAGTCCATTGTCTTCTTCTCCCACTGTTTCCATTTTTAGTTTCCAAACATCGCCTTTATCTTCTTCTCCCTTTCTCCCCATCCTCTCCCTGACGGACATGATAAACTCCACCAGAACCAACTTCACCAACTGTGTGACCATGGTAGCAGACTGGATAAGAACCAACTGCCTGAAGCTCAACTCCAACAAGGCGGAAGTACTGGTCTTCTGCAACAAAACCTCCCATGGGAACTCCACCTGGCGGCTGTCGGAGCTAAGACTAACACCCACAACCACAGACCATGCAAGAAATCAAGGGATCATCCTGGGCGACAAGCTCAACATGACGGCTTGAGTTAACGCAGTGTGCACCTCCTGCTTCCACATCCTACGCATGCTGTAAAAGATCTTCAAATGGTTGTCTCAGAACGCCAGACGGATTGTCACACAAGCACTCATCATCAGCAGGCTGGACTACAGCAACACTCTCTACACCGGAATCTCCAAACTCCTACACAGACTCCAGACCATCCAGAGCGCAGCTGCATTACTCATACTCAATCTCACATGCTGCACCCAGATCACAATGCACCTACGGAAGCTTCACTGGCTTCCTATTCACAAGCGCAGCCAATTCAAACTCCTCACACACACATACAAAGCCCTACACAGCACAGGACCAGAATAGCTGCACACACTTTTACCAACCCACCAGAAACCTACGCTCTGCCTCACTCTAACTCGTACACACACATATGCAAAAGTAAAACTGGAGGTCGCTCATTCTCTTACATCGTACCCAAGACATGGAACAACCTCCTTCAACACATCAGAGCCTCCTCCTCACTTATTGAGTTCCGCAAGAAGCTGAAGACCTCACTCTTCACATAAGCACTTTAGGACCACACATCTTCACACCTTGCCCAAGCGCCTGGTACCCTCTCAGGGGATTAGTGCCCTATACAAATCAAAATAACACAACATAACATCTTTACTTTCACACGTCTACCTTATTGTCTTCTTCCACTATTCTCCCATTGCCCACATTTTTACTTCCACATATCTCCATTACCTTCTTCCCCCACTCTCCTCATCTTTGCTACCATGTATCTTTATCTTCCTCTCCTGCTCTTTCCATCTTTACTCCCACAGATCTCCTACTTTTCAGACCTTCACTTTCACAAGCCTTCCTCAATTTATTCCATGGTCCACAATTTTACCTCCACATTTCCTTTACCTTCTTCTTTCACTCTTCCCATCTTTACTTCCACTTGTTTCCCTGATTTTGTGCTCCTATTCTCCACAGTTTCACTTCTACACATCTCCTTTATCTTCTCGCAGACTCTGCATCATTACTTCGACACGTCTCCCATATCTTCTTCTCCTTCTCCCACTCTCGCTGTACACATTTTCACGTGCACATAAATCTGCATATTCTTTTCCAACTCTCCCCATCTTTATTTCCGCTTGTCTCCCTAACTTCTTTTCCCTTTCTCCCCTTCTTCATTTCTATGTATTTCACATCACTTCTTGTCTTGATGTCTGTATCTTTATTTCCACACATCTCCATTTGGTTCGAAACACATTTTGTATTCACCCTTTCAGTGCAATATTTTGAAAACATAATTACATTTACTGAAGCAGAAAATATAAGTGCGAATAAAGCTGAACTTATGTTAGAGAACATCAGTTATTTTTTGATATCATTAATGCAGACGGAGGACAAAAAAGCATGCTGTGTGAACCAGATGAGGAACTTTATTAATTAAAAAATGACAGCCATGGTAATGAGCAATTTCCAAACCACTGCACCTGTAAATTATAATCTGTGGTATTCATCTGCTCTTGCAGTAACTGCTGAATCTTTTACCAGTGGCACATTGACTGCTTTTCAATTAACCTCATTTATGGCTTTATCATATTCCTTAATCCCATTGGTGGTTCATCCCTTAAGAATATTATTACCATCTCTCCCTTGTCATCATGGTCTTTGGTCAACATCTTCGGAATATTGTTTGTCTTGGCCAGAGGGCAATATTGTCTACACCGCACTGTAGGAAGACATCAACGTAAGGTCTTAACCAAGGTGGCTTTCCATTCCCTGTTAGAGTCTTAAACAAAGTCTGGTGGCAGTGAGTTCACAGTAACATTTGCAGTTTCTACTCCAGACCTGGTCTTTGCAGTTACTACTATGAGTTGCAAATGTTTTCTCTGAGCTGGTTGGGAATCTCTATTGATGGGTGTAATAGGAAGGATTTGCTTTGAAGCGTCTTCCGACTCTTGGGCTATATTGCAGCATCGAGGATACCTACTGTAGCATTCAAATGTGTCGGTGCAGTTCCTGCATGACCCATGCCGGTCAACGAAGCTGCCGGAGAGCACTGCAGTGATCCTTACCTCCTTCGGTCTGCATGGCTCCAGTTGCAAGGAAGCCGTGCAGCCCCCGCACATCATGCCGCAGACAGCCTGGAACAAGGATAAGTCTTGTAATAGGACCTGCTGGAAGTTTGGCTTAAAGAGGAGGTATATCAGGGGATTGTACAGTGTAGATGACTTCGCACAAAGCGCACAGATGGCGAATGCAAAAGAGGGAACTTGTTCAGCATCTCCAAGTGCTGCCCACATTGCTACAACAGCATAAGGGGTCCAGGCCACCAGGAATCCAATGCATACTGCAACGCTAAGCTGTAAGAACAGAAAAAAAGAGTCACTGTGTTAGCCATTAGAGCAAGGAGCAGCAAATAGGAAATCAAGTATGGATTATGATGAAGTCTTCTCTAGGCTTGATGCAAAGCGATAGTTTGGGCATCAGGCCATTTGGCCACAAAATTCGCCATTATGAGTTGCCTGGGTGATTGTCCTTTGACCGCAAATGCTTTGCTTTGGAAACATTAAATGTCATATTCACGTACACATTTTTCCCATAGACACAGAGTGGGTAAAACCCTTTGATACATCTGGCCCCAGGCCAAGTTTCACTGGGTACAGATGTACACCTGGGTATCCATGGGCGGCTGCGTAGGGTACAGGCAGAGCCTAGCCCCATCAGCAACACAGGGCAGTTTACAACAGTCTACTCATCATTGCCTGCCTTGCCAAGCCCTTCCGTCACCCCCACCCTCCTGCCACTGATCTGCATAATTCCCCCTGCTGCCATTTACTACCAGCACAATGCAGGTGGTAAACAGCAGTGGGAATGGCCCTTTATCCTGGAAAGGACATATTTCATTTAAAAAAATGGCACTATAGTTTCAGATCTACATGTTATTCCCCATTCTGGGTGGAATAACTTGGACTGCCTCTTATTTGGTGCAGTGACCCTGGTTGGATTCAGAGATTCTGACCTCAATATCCCAGCACCCAATAGCAGGCAGCTCGTAATGAGGTCAAAAGAGTAAGCGTCATGTGTAGTTGGGTACAAGCAGGCAATACTTCCAACATTGCTTAACTGTTGCTAACAACACAGTGCAGATATGAAGCTTTAAACATATCGGGAAACAGAGACATACATCAAACCAAACCTAGATATAACCCAAAGCTCCCGAATAAAATTAATGAACAACCCAGTGGCAGAGTCTGGGATGAAACAGATCAACCCTGCCTGCAGGCCAACCTCCACCTACAGTTTTGGGAAAATAATAATTTTTGTTGGTAAGCAAAGTACAAACAGGCATGAATTCAAGCTCATGCTCCATATTTTCTGATCTGCTGCACAAAGACAAATATTTACAGCATTTTATATCACAGCATCAAGAATTGGAATTCCACACTCTAGAATTAGAATAATGAAGTGGGTGAGGGAGGTGAAGAAGCCACGGCTTGAAGGTTCATGAGGCGAGTAGGGCTTGAAGCTTCCAATGAAGGATGCCCAGGGCTTTCTCGAGGAGTGGTTAGTCGGCCTGCCCGCTCCAGGCCCAACACTTTATGGGAATCAACGCTTCTATTACAACATGTATTTTAATAATGAGTTAAAAAACCTGGTCTGACTTGTTCCGTCATGATCCAGCTAATGCAACAATACCACGGTGGGGGCCTAAGATTGTGTTTTGTCTTTACGCAGTATATAAGTTTTCCATATGTCGAGCTGCTCCTTAGATCAGAAACCAAAGAGAGGTCCCGAGAAAATAGTTGGCCCTTGGCCCCAGAAAAACTTCTCACATGCCTGAAGTTGTCCACCCCATTCCCTTTCCCACCCAAAAGCCTAAAAATGCTTAAAAATTTGACATGCAAGGGGAGTGGCCGGCTGAAGCCCGTCATGGCACCAGCTAAGCCCAGACCCCACTGATGCACAGCAGTGCGGGAACATATTCCACAAACTTATACACCCATCATATGCATCTTACAAAGGATTTAATAACACTTTGGTATACAAGACCTTTGCTTACTTGTACAGAAGTAGTATTAGCAATCAGGTAATGTAGATAATCATATTTATTTTCTCTTGCTCACAAACTTTTGTCACTTGATGAATGTATAGAAACCACTGAAAATAGTTGTCATTTGTTAGCACATGGCATCACATAGGATCTGCACCTTTAATCTGCAAAGTCAATATGGCGACTGTTTTCTCCTTGTTACTTCCACCATTTCGGTTCCATAGATAATATAGTAATGTCACTACACTTTGACCAATGAAGGCTGAATCTATGCCAGACTTTAAGGGTCACCACTCGCTTTATACATGATTCCCATCTAGAATTATTATATGTTACATAATCCTATGTAGATACTCTGAAAACCTTGCAGACATTCGGCCAACATTGGGTGGCCATTGAGAAGGATTTGGCCTCAGTGATGGACATCAAGGAATACCTACTCCTCTAATTTCACCGCCTAATACCAAGGAACAGCTACAGACTTTTCACTTTCTCCTGTGGTGCTGAGGAAAGTGTGTGTCCAGGAAACCCATTAGAATTGGAAAACAGACAATGTAGATAGTCAATAGGTACCAGGAGGTCCGCCTCATTTCGGAGAAAAGAAACAAGATGCACAACATCTGCTTGATGAACTCAGGGTGATGAAAAGCAATTGAGGAAAAATGGCAATATAAACTCCACAAACGGGATATGGACAAACAATAAAACTGCAAAGAAAAAGGCATAAACAGGGGCAGAAGTATTGGAGATGGGAAGACAAATCAATAGCATGGTATAGGTAGAGGTATTACATTATATACGTATTGAGGTAATAAGGTATATCCAGAAGTAAGGGTAGCAGGATATCAGTAGAGGTGGAGGAGTGAAGGCTTAGTTATACAGCTTCAGGGATCTAGGTGGGAATATATGTCCTAGGCTGTAGGTAGAGCTGGTGATGCAAGGGTATATTTAGGGATAGTAGACCTACAAATCCGGTGTGACCGGATAAGGACCTAGCTGGGATGTAGACTTTCACTCAGTACGAGCTTGAAAATCTTAAGGAAGGAAAACTTTCCTTTCTTGAGTCCCCTCACTCACCAGGGTTTCCCGACGGTGACATGCTTCATCATTGGGGCCATCTCAACCCGCTGCGGGCTGAGGCGTGCTACGACTTGCGATGAGACGTAGGAGCACTAATCGTGAGGAGCTATGTGTAGTGCAGTGGTGTGGTGGAGTGTATTAAAAAGTACCTAACTAGTGGGCAGAAAAAACTTTATTCGGGCTCCTAGTTGGACTATTAAAACCGGGGTGAGTCTCTAGTGGGCCTATCCAAATGCGTTAGGGGTCCCTAGTAGACGTCAACATGTTTCGAGCTTCCCACAGCTCTTCTTCAGGACAACACAGGGTCCCGCCCTGTGTGTACCACTCCAAAGTGATCTACAGTGAGATAAGTGAAAAACCTAAACGCTGCAAAATAAAGCAGGTGTTAGTAATACATACGGTACACAATTGTCACGTAGTATAGGTACATAATAGTCCCGTAGTATCTGTAAAAAGAATAAAGAAAGAACAATGGTTAAGGTAACCCAGCCCCCTCTTGGGGTTGGGTGGAATGAGGCGTAATACCCAAGGGCTCCTTGCGATGCGTGCTTTCATTCTGCCAAAATGTGATTAACCATGCAGAGCTGCGAAATGACATGCTAGCCTAAAGTTATGGTGGAATTTAGGCGTGTTAAAGAAAAAAGGATAAAAAATGTTAAAGAATGCACCTGGTAACTACACCGTGGACATGACAAACATATAGACAGAACATGTAACGTAAAACATGAACAACATACTGTATATTAAGCAACAATGTGCCTCATGGTCTCAATCGGGGTGAGAGGGTTCCGTCTGGAACTCTAGAAAAAACGGAGGAGAAACGTTGTCATTTGCCGTTTTTCGATCGAGGATCGTGTTGGGGACGAAAGATGCAAAAGAAAACCAAACGCGCCGAGGGCAGGCCCGCAGTGTGCTCGGTTTCCGTATACAGCCTGTAATGCAAATCCACTTACTTGTGTGATGTCCTCTCGGTCAGCAGACCTAGTGATCCTCCCTCGAGACCGCATATTGGCGTCTCTCGCTGGGGAGCTGGGTTAAAAGGAAGTGTTTCCGTCTAGTCATACTAGGATGACTAGAACGCAAACCTTCCCAAAATGGCCGCCCAGTATCATGCTAATGGCGTAGCCCTGTTGGGAATGAAAAATATGCTTGCTTCATATATGGAGAAGGGGCTAAGATACGTGCTATAAGGTAATACAAATACAGAGACAAAAAACAGTGGTTAGACAAGTGGTGTATTGGTCGTTAGCAGTGTGCAGTCAAACATGCGGTTGTAGATGATCGTGATAGGCTGAGTGCGCTACTCTACACTGCGTGCTTCGTTTTCACGGGGTATACTTCAATGTTGCAGTATTGCTGCCAATGGTGGACGTTGGCTGGCATGTGTAGGAATCAATTAGGGTTAATCCCCTTAGAGGTGCTCAATTAATGGATCGGCCTCTGATGGTGGTGGCTGAGGAATGGTGTGTTGGGCATAACAGTGTGCCGTAAGACATGCGGTTAGCCAAGCGATCCTTTAATGCCTAGGAGGATAGTGTGGTGGTTAATGTGTATTGCGTGTAATAACACGGAGCTGATAGTACCCAATCAAATAATGGTTTTTGACCGGGGGTATATGCCGCACACCCTGCGGTTTGTCAGTAAATCCATGAATGGTATGTGTTATAACACAGGTTAATCTGTTCGGTGTCTCATCATCAGCTAGGGAATTCTGTGTTAGAGTGGATGTATTGGGCAAACACTGAGATCCTAAAGTGTGAGTCATTGGGTGAATTGGCCCCACGGGATATTGTCATTCAAGCCCTGACTGGCTGCCCGTAGTTTGAAAACCCAACGTTGTTCTTTCTCATGGAGTCTATGTTCTTGGTTCTCACTGTGCTTGATGTGTTCTAAGACCACCCACTTCATGTCGTTGGGTGTGTGCTTAGTTTCTATGAAGTGAGATGTCATTTTAGTAGTGGCCCTCTGACACCTTATGTTGCTACAGTGTTCCACTATTCGGGTGCTGACTTTTCTGGTAGTCATCCCAACATAGTGGAGGTTGCAGATGCAGGTGATCAGGTATACGACTCCTGTGGCGTTACAGTTAGTGAAGTTCCGTAGTTCCCAGGTCATTTTGTTGTTGAATTCCACTTTCTTGGTGGCAGTAGTCAGGTGGCAAACGCTGCAATTGCTGCAGGGATAGTGTCCTCCTGGTAATGGTTGAAGCACCCTTTGTGGTCCATCTAGGTTCCCCATATTTCTCGGGCGTGTGTGGACAAAATGGTTTCTCAGGTTTTTGCCTTTTTTGTGGCTGAACATGGGTTTCGGTATGTCTAAATCACCACTATTGAGTGTCCGCCAATGTCTGTTCACTATTTTCGTTACTTTATTGGATGCAACGTTGTAGGTGGTTATGCATATTGGTCGTTTCTCCTTCATTGCTGATTGTCGAGGTTCAAGGAGGGCCTCTCTGTGATTATTCAGGGCTCCTTTTTTGGCTTTGGAAACTAACTGTCTGGGATATTTCCTTGCTATAAGTTTCTCTGCCAGGTCTCTAGCTTGAATATTGTAGTCATCCCTTTCAGTACAGTTACGTCTTAAACGCAAAAATTGTCCGAAGGGAAGATTCTCTTTCAATTGTCTTGGGTGGAAACTGTCGTATATTAGGAGACAGTTTCTAGCTGTAGGTTTGAAGTGAGTGGTGGTTGTTAAGAGACCATTGTGGACTTTGATATTCAGATCAAGGAAAACCATTTGTAGTTTCCACAGCGCGACGCGAGGTCTACCCTTGTTCCATATGAAGTCGCGGAACATGCTTTCCAAGTCTCGGAAGGTTTGGGATGGGACATAAATTGGGAGGTTCGAAAAGTAGTATAATAGCTTGGGAAGGACTATCATGTTTAGTAGAGTGACACGGCTCATGACATTTAGCGGGAGCGTTTTCCAAAACAGCACTTGTGCTCGCACCGCTGTAATCGCTCTCGTCAGATTGCCCTCCAGCAAGTCAGCAGGTGCCCGGTAAATGAACAGTCCGAGATAGCGGAAGGTGGTGGGAAACCACGGAAGTCGCGATTCGTTGATGACCACGTCTGTTTCCTCCACTCGCGCATCGAAGGGATACACCCCGGACTTAGCCCAATTAACCCGAAGGCCCGACATTGTCGCAAAGGTCCTCAACACATCCTCAATGGACGGAGGGACGGCCGTGACGTCTCGGACATACAACAGTAAATCGTCGGCATACAGGGACACGTGTGTGTCCCGTCACCCAGCGGTATGCCCCAATCTTCACTGCTGTCGCGGAGCATCATCGCCAATGGCTCAATGGCTAGGGAGAAAAGCAGCGGGGATAGCGGACAGCCTTGGCGCGTACCCCTTTGCACTCTGATCGAGTCTGAGAGGAGCCTGCCAGTGCGGACACGGACTGTAGGGCGCCGATACAGCAACTGGACCATGCTGAGGTAGTAATCTCCAAGCTCATACTGTTGGAGCACCGCCGCTAGGTAGGGCCATTCCAATGAGTCGAATGCCTTTTCTAAATCAAGTACCAGGCAGCCAGAGCGAGGCCATTTGTGCAACGCGTACTGTTGTATCCGAAAGAACCGACGGAGGTTTAGCGAGGTGTTCCTTGTGGGGACAAATCCGTTCTGATCAGGATGCACCAGTGTCTGCACCGAGGGTGAGAGCCGCCTGGCAAGCAGCGACGCAAAGATTTTATAATCAGTATTAAGAAGTGCCAGAGGCCGATAGGATCCCAGGGTTTCAGGATTTTTGTCTGGTTTCAGAAGAGATACTAACAGGGCCTCGTTTTGCGTGTCGGTGAGCGCGGACACATCTAGGGCAGTCTCATACACCTTCAGCAGCTGCGGCACTAGTAGGTGCGCATACGCTTTGTAAAATTCAGCCGGCAGGCCATCTGGCCCTGGCGATTTCCCGTTAGATAAAGAGGATATACCTTCTTGTATGTCCTCCCCGGTGAGAGGAGCATTTAAATCTTCCTTCTGCGTATGAGTCCCCTCAATCGCCTCGGGCTCCCTATCCGCTAGTCGTTTCTCCAGGGTGGTAAGGTCTTTCTCAAGCTGCACTCTCATACCCGCCTGCGCTCCCAAGCAATGGCCCCTCACCACCACCTTGAGGGCATCCCACTCCACCAGCGGGGACGAAGCAGTGCCTGCATTGTCCTCAAAGTATTGGGCAACACTAGTTGCCAGGGACCCTCGGAACGGTGCATCGAGGAGTACATCCGGCTGTAGTCGCCACACGGGGATTGGCGGCGTCCTATCTTCCCAGTCCAACTCCACTATATGCGGGTTATGGTCAGAGTGCGTCCGCCCCATGTATATGGACCCCGAAGTGCTCGGGAGAAGATCAGCGGACACCATGAAGCAGTCCAGGCGTACATGAAGGTTGTGTGCCCCAGAATAATAAGAATATGCTCTATCAAGTGGATGATGGTGGCGCCAAGCATCCGATAGATGCCAGTGCGCGGCCCAGTGTTTCAATGCCTTCGCCGCAGTGTGTGTAGTCGTGCCTGGCAGTGGAGGGAATGAGCGGTCTAGGGACACATCCAGTACGCTGTTATAATCACCACCCAGCACTAAGGGAATATCGTGCCACCCAGCCAGTTGAAGGGAAATCTGATCAAGGAAAGCTGCCTGCTCCGTGTTAGGTGCATATAGTGAGGCCAGCAGTATCTGTCTGCCATCCAATACTCCCTTTACTATGACGTACCTGCCCTCTGTGTCCACGTGAGAATCCACCACCCGAAAGGGGGTCCCCGGTCTCACCCACACCAACGCCCCGCGGGCATACGCCGAGTACCCCGTTGCATACAACTGCCCCCTCCAACGCCGGTGTAAGCGCTGTATCTCTGACCCCTGCAGATGCGTTTCATGTAGAAGTGCTATCTGTACATGGTGGCGCTTCAAATATGAGTAGATTAGGTAGCGGCGCGACGGGCTATGAATGCCCCGCACATTCCAAGTCATTATCTTAGTAGTTGCCATCCTAATTGTGAATTGGATGTATATGCGCCTGGGCCTAGCCTCTCGGCGGGAGGAGGAGGTATAGTGTTTATGTGTGCAACCCTAGCGCGTGCTCCCTTGCAGACAGCAGTATCGCAGCCGTTCCAACCCAATCCTAAAATCATGGCATGGCAAACCAAAAAATGGGGGAGGTTACAATAATTCTCAATGATGAAAAGATTCATACAATCTTCACATAAACCAATGAACGACAAACGCACGTCCATCATAAAATTAAAATAAAATACCAAAAGGGCGAGTGTGTAACAGACAATCGTCCAAACCATGCGTGATAGCATTAAACTGTCTAACTCTGTGGGGGGTGCGCCGCGCACTACAATCTAGCTTTGCCCATGAAGGGAGAGAATCTCCCCAGGGGGGTGCTCCCCAGTTTCTGACCAGCCTGGTTATACCCAATACCGTGCCCAACTGGGAACATCTCCAATCACCCTCCACATTGTATCTAATGGGGACAATCAATAAACCATTTTTCCAAGCAGACCTCAGAATCACTGCAAGACATATACTAAATACTATTTCGCTAAACAGTGGAATAACCAGCGTTTCTTTTAACAAGAGTTAAATAGTGAGTATACTTATGCATGTGTTGCGATTCTAGCAAGATTGAACATTGCTCATCATACAGCTGTGTACTTACGCACAGGAACGCCAGTCATGAATGAGTTCGATTATCTGGAAACCTCGGCGGACATCAAGCAATGTTATCAGCTGTTTGAGGTGTAACTTCTGGCATGGCGTAGGAGTCTTGCGTTGTGAGCGGATCATCTGATAAATCCTCAGCATCGGCCTCGCTGGCCCGCTCCTGCTGACTCGAGACAGATGCGCTGTCATCCACTTGCATGCCGTTGATACTTGCCACCGCTTGCAGAGCTCCCTGCCGCTCCCGCAGTGTCTGGTCTTGGGCCAGGCTCACTTGTGGAGAGGATGGCGTGCGTTTCGGCTTCTTCCTCCTAGGGCGACACCGGCGTAGCATCTCTCCGGTGGGTTTAATGCTTGCATTGCCAGGCCGGGGCGTAGCTCCCGATGGCGTGGTCCTGTCGAGCCAGTCCTCTGCGTCCTCGGGAGTGTTGAAAAATGAGTGGTCTTGTTTGCCACCACTCGCAGGCGTGCCTGGAACAATAAAGAATATTGCAATCCATTCTGCCGGAGGCGTCTCTTCACAGCCATGTATGAGTACCTCTGCTTTTGCACTTGAATGGTGTAGTCTGGGAAGAACATCACTTTATGGTTGTCCACCTGGATGTCTTGCAACTTTCTTGTTCCCTGCAAAATCATGTTGCGGTCTCTATAATTCAACAGCCGAATCAACAAAGGCCTGGGATTAGATCCTGACAGCAAGGGCCTGGTCGGCACTCTATGCGCCCTTTCCACCACGAAGTGCGGAGAGAGAGTCTCTTCCGGTAGGAGGCCCCGCAGCCAGGATTCAACATAAGCGACAGGATTCCTCCCCTCTGTGCCCTCTGGCAGACCCACCACTCGTACATTGTTGCGGCGGGCCCGCCCTTCCGCATCCTCCGCCTTGTCTTCGAGGAAGTCCACCCTGTTGAGTAGTTGTTGAATGTGCTTATCCACGTCCGCCACACGGGGCGACAGCTCCGCCATCCCGACCTCCAGTTCACCAGTGCGGTCCGCCAGCTTGCGATGGTCTGCGTGCAACAGTGTTAGATCTATCACTGCCTTGTCTATTTTACTTTCCAAGGCAGTGCGGGTGTGTTGTAGGTTTTCACCCAGTTTTTCCACTGCGGCCAGGACCGCGTCCAACTTCCCAGACATATTTGCTGGCGATGCCGCTTCTGCCATTTTGCCTGTCGTTGCTCGCGTCTGCGGGGGTGGGGCCTTTGTACCAGGCACAGTGATTGTAAGTCGCCTGCCCTGCGACATCGATCCAGGAAGACCACTACGCTGAGGCCAGCACCGCTCCGTCTGACGTCTCCTACGGTTTCTACTGTGTGAGGACGACCATTTTCTATAGCTTAGCGACTGCCTCAGGACGGGACCCCCCCAACAGGTATCACTTTGTCGTCGCACGCCCTTCAGGCCGCTGGCCGCTGATAGAGCCTGGCCTCTGACTTGCCACTCAGTCAGGGAGCTTCCAGTGCCCACCTCCAAAGCTGTGCTGCAGGCTCCTCAGTGTCAATACGCTCCCGGGCTTCCCAACCAGCCAGATATGGGGCGATGTCACCTCGGCGGCCTCTTCGGAGGAGGCAGGGGCACTGCTAGTCACACCGTCACCAGGCGGCTCATTCTCCGCCACTGTTGGCCGCCACTCCACTGCTCCACAAATGAAGGCCACAGCTCCTAGCCTCGGGGGCCCGAGTCATCGCCCACATGGAGGTCTCCACTGCTCAGCCAGCACACAGCGCCGCGGCTCCCTGTCTCTCACCTCAAGTGCCTGCACGGTAGGCCCGACCATCGGCGTCACCAGCGGGGCTTGCGGTGGGGTAATCAGTATACGACAGCTGCCCTCCCAGTAGCAGGGCCACTACGGGGTGAACCAGATCAGCTGGCGCAGCTCTGCTCGGCGGGGCCGGACCTCCAGCCCACACAAGCGGCCGCGCCGCTCCAACGTTGTCCACGTCAGGCCTCTAGGAAGCCAGCCAGGCCTCGCACATGGGCCCCGCCTCGATCACCTCTGGGGGTCCCAGGCAGCTCCGTCTTCGGGCAAGGTGTAAGGTCGCTCCAGATGGACAGGGCAGCCGACGCCCAGAGCCGTCGCCAGGACTCGCAGGATCTCCTCTATCGGCCTCCGGGTTCAGCGCGTGGGTAATTCCGCCCTCAGCGCACCACTACCCAGCTGGGCCTCGGTGAATGTCAATAAACACGGGTCATGACTCGGCAGTGGCCCCGGTCGGGCGCTCAATGGGGCTCCAGGCGTCATATGCACACGTCGGCGCGGTTCCCATCCCCCGCAGCAGCGGCTCTATGTGGCTCCTGCGCCACTCGGCGTGGCCTTGTGGGCGGGGCTCAGCCGCGGGCTCGCGTTGGCGCCATCCCCAGCCGTCCGTCAGCCATCCCCGGCGCGCCGCAGGGCCGAGGGTCGCAGCGCGCCGCACAGGCTCCAACCGGCCCCGCGCTCGGCCCGGGGCTGGTATAGGTGTTCAGGCGTTCCGTCTCCCGCCTGCGACCATCGCAGTTCTCTGTGGCCGGAGAATATGGCCAGATCAGGGAGCCCCCGTCGGAGCTCTACCCATCCACGTCCGCCATCGTTGCAGGCTTAGCCACGCCCCCGGGACTATTATGTACCTATACTACGTGACAATTGTGTACCGTATGTACTACTAACACCTGCTTTATTTTGCAGCGTTTAGGTTTTTCACTTATCTCACTGTAGATCACTTTGGAGTGGTACACACAGGGCGGGACCCTGTGTTGTCCTGAAGAAGAGCTGTGGGGAAGCTCGAAACATGTTGACGTCTACTAGGGACCCCTAACGCATTTGGATAGGCCCACTAGAGACTCACCCCGGTTTTAATAGACCAACTAGGAGCCTGAATAAAGTTTTTTCTGCCCACTAGTTAGGTACTTTTTAATACACTCCACTCCACCACACCACTGCACTACACATAGCTCCTCACGATTAGTGCTCCTACGTCTCATCACAAGTCGTAGCACGCCTCAGCCCGTAGCGGGTTGAGATGGCCCCAATGATGAAGCATGTCACCGTGGGGAAACCCTGGTGAGTGAGGGGACTCAAGAAAGGAAAGTTTTCCTTCCTTAAGATTTTCAAGCTCGTACTGAGTGAAAGTCTACATCCCAGCTAGGTCCTTATCCGGTCACACCGTATTTGTAGGTCTACTATTGCATTAGGAGGGTGGACCTAGCCTTGCCCCTCTTCCTCCCCCCTTTTTTCTGACTTATATTTAGGGATAGACAATAGAGGAGGCAGGGGTTTGTTTTTTCAGGGGAGTGAAAATGCTCTGCAAGAGACACCATAATCAGTTGTGGCTGTCAAACTTTCAAGATGGAGGGTGTCAAAAAATAGCTGGACAGAAGACTAGTGAAGTCTGGGGCATAAGTATACAGTGTGAAATGCACAGCGAGTAAAGTGTGCAAGCATTAATCCCTCTGAATTATTTTTGTAAAAATTGGGAAAATAGTGGATTTAGAGTAATTTATTTCCAACGTGGGAGCAAACTGCATCTTAAGGGGTACCTTGATCAGTTGCGGCTGTTGAATTTTCAACACTGGGGTGACAAAGGACAACCATGAAATGTGGGGAAAGATGGCATCCAACAATGGTGAGATGTAAACACCAAGCACAAATTGTACAGGAAGTGAGCGAAAAGAGATATAACTGTTCAAAAGCCTCAAAAAAGCAAATCTTTTTGTCCTGAAATCCACACTTTTATTTTTAGCAACGTGATGCATGTCTATCACCATTATATGGAAAGAATTTCTTACATGCTAAGTATTTCCTAGCCTGCTATATGAAGGATTCGCACTAACATGCCATGGATGCTCTCAATATGCCAACAATAACCATCACTATGGGGCACTATAATGCCAAGTGTGAGCGCCATCTTGCCAGTTGTTGGCCCCATCATGGCAGGGATCGCAGTTTACCAGGTGCGGGGAACATTGTGTCACATTTCATGGACGCCCACAATATGTCCAGAGTTACAAATAAGGTGCCACAGATAGCATGATGCCAGGTGTGTCCACCATAATCCCATGGATTTACAAATATTTCAAGAATGAAACCCATTATGGCATAGGCAGCATTATAACAGGAGTTGGTACCAAAGTGTTTTGGATGCCCACATCATGCCAAGAATTGCCACCATGATGCACAAGACTGCATTGAATCAGGCGTTGACACTTGAAGTGTCATGGTTGCCAACAGTGTGCCAAGAATTATCACCATTATGCCAAGGCAAGCATTATGCTCTTTAGAATCCACCATTAATACAGTCACAAGCAACAGAGAAGCGAGACTCGGCTATGAACTGGTTACTGGAATCCAGGGTAACTGCTCTTTTTTTGATTGATAAAGAACAACCAAATGCAATTGCAACCTCTGAAGTCTCCTTATGTGAGTTTCTGTATGTCGAAGCACAGTAAATGTGGTGCCTTTAGTGTCTGAGTTGATTTGTAGGTGTTGAGGTATTCCTTGTGTGTTTATTGCTATTGAACATAGACACGTGTACCCTGTATGGTCAAAGTCACTGTGTTGGTTGCAGGAGAATGTGGTACTGGTGTGTCAAGGGCTCTGTTGTATTGGATGTGTTGAGATGTTGAGTGCATTACGGTTAAGTCAACTGGTTCATTACATGCCCATATATAAAAGTGATACATTATACTATGGTGATTTAAGACATTAAAGGTTAAACGGTCAGAACATTACAGCAGGTCTTTCCAGAGAGGTCACGCCCTTCCCTGGGTAATTTGTAAATGGAGCTTAAGTATCTGGTGACCATACATAAAACAACAGGCCAACCTGCCTCCTTATAAAGAAGCACTGCAGTATCTGTTCCACGTCAGCTCCGTAGTTCTTACTGGGGCTCCGTGAAATTACTTTTCTCGTTCCGCAGTATGTGGGAGTGGATCGCAGTGCGGATCTGTGAAATTTAGCTTGTCTGCTTCCGTCATGCGCACTTAGCATGTTCTCCACCCGGCCGTATTGCACAGCCTGGGTGGAGAACATGCACAGGCTCCCAGTACCTGTGTGAGCGCGGAACCATGGCGCTCAGAGCAATCACGACGCTACTGTCATGCTGGTGCCCCAGCGTACCAATTGGCTAGGGGAATCTGGGAGCCTGCGTGCTTCCTGCTTCCTGAGTCAGTCGACCGAAGAGGACCGAGAGGCAGCGGCCGGACTGCAGGTAAGTGATTTTTCTTTTTTTAATACCCCCCCAGCCCTGCCACCCCCGTTAAGTAGCCACTGCCACTGACAAAAGGTAGCTGGAAACTGTGAACTGCCTGATTGACAGGGAGTTTGTGGAATTTGTGAAATCTACCAATTCTCGGTTCACCTGTGAAGCAGATATGGTCATATTTTATATTCAATGTCACCCCACAGCAGGAATAAAAAAAAGGTGGAGGGGGAGATCTTACCTGTTTAGAAAGTATGTGAATTTTTCCACCAGTCACCAGTTTATACGCCAGTCACTTGTATGATGTGAAGAAGGGAACCAACCCCCGTGCAGACATTACCCGCATGCAAATATAATAAGCTGAACACGAACTCCTCTTTTAGTACACAATTCATTCATCAGAAGTCTATGTTATTTCCTTTAAACAGGGCTTTACATGGCACAGTTAAACCCAGCCTGTTAGATTAGCGTGCATTGAAAGGGCTGGGGTTCAGGGTCTTGGGAGATGGTTCATCGAGTTAAGCACACAGTCCTGATACCTGTGCGTTGCCTGCAGGTTGAGATCTTTCAATACCAGAGTTACCAAATCAGCCTTTCTGGGGTCAATGCCTGCGCATCATTGAATTAGGTAGAAGCATTGTTTATTTACAGTGTACATATATATATGTATGAATGTGGTATATATATATATATATATATATATGGTGCAAATGTAGCTAAAAGGAAAGGAAGCTCTGTACAAGGCACAGTTGACGTGTGATTGGAGGTGTAAGACTACAATTGGACTGTTACTTCATCATGATGTAGTGTCCTTTAAAAAGGCGTGTCCTCAGTGCTTTTCGAATTTGGATCAGGCCTGGGACAGTCCTGATGGATACGGTTGGTGTCATTCCAGAACCAGGGTGCAAAGATAGAGAAGACATGTTGCCTTGCTTGTCTTTGTTGAACTTCTTCCATTCTTCTTACAAAGCTGTGGCCTAAAACAATAAGTTGTCTTCTGTTTGCAAAATTAGAGTTGAATCAGCGTCGCTAGGAGAGGAGCTACAAGCTGTTGCAACAGCAAACGTTTTACTGGTAGGAATGGCAAGGTAGATTTGTTAATTTGAGTGAAGACTTTAAAAACCCTTAGCTAGCTTTTCATCTCTCTAACACCTTTTAAGAATGCACACCTCCTGGTAGCAGGGGTTTGGGGTGGAGGCTGCTTAAAGTGGACGTCTCACTATAACAGGTCTCGTTGCCACAAAATTCCCAGTTCCTTAAAGCTTCTCATTTCAGTAGCGACTCGTTAGCGTCTATCCACATTTTTAAAGCAACTTAATTATATGAATAACATAATACTTTGCAGTGGCGGCTCGCAAAGGGAGTGCTGCGGGGCAGTGGGGCGGGGAGGGGCAGGGTGGGGGTTAGTAAACTCCGGCAAACGGCAGTACGGAGTTAAGTAAATAAATAAATAAATAACACAATTTACATTGCGCACGCTGCAACGCCAACTCGGCGATGCAGCGCGCGCAATGTAAATAGTTTTATTTATTTATTTATTCACATTACTCCGTACCGCTGTATGCCGGAGTTTACTACCCCCCGCCCCGCAGCACCCCCTCGGTGAGCCGCCACTGATACTTTGGACCGTTTCTACCGACCTGCCAACTTAAAAACAATCACCTTGTGAGGAGGGGCCTTGGAGGGAGTGGGGCTTCTTGCAATGAACTGTCTGAGAGGTACTTCTGCCACGCAGACTCCACCAGCTTTTCCCACTCTAAAAATAAAAATGTTTCCTGAGGCTGACACTGGTGTCCAGAGATAAGTTCATACCCGGTTAGTGAACATGAACTGCTTCAAGCCCTCAAAGCAGCGGCAGCCAACATACACAAAAATTGGTGGGGAGGGTGGAGGAAGCGAGGGGGAGTGTGGTAATAAAAAAAAAAAAATGACTTACCTGAAGCTGCCGGCCACCTCGCGCCTAGGTGTTCTGCTGCTTCCTGGTCCCAGCCTACACTGGGACAGCATTTGAGACTCCCTATAAAATCCCAGCGCTGCTCTCATGCTATTATCAATAGCATGACAGCAGCGCAGGGATTGGCCTGAGCGGGCTGATTTAACGCTCGCTCAGGCACAGGAAGTATGTGCTGTTTCTCCAGCCTGGCTGTGCAATACAGCTGGGTTGGAGAAACCTAATTGCGCATGTCTGTTTGGCCGGCCTAAGATGGCCGGCCAAACAGACATGCACACTTAGAAGTGCACACACCACTTCGTTCCTCCTCTCTTCCGTGGCCCAGCCCCTCCTTACACACCCTGGCTCAGCCAGCAGCTGAAAAATAAAACGATAATTAAATATTGTTTTATTTTTCAGCTGCTAGCTCTGAGCCAGTGAGGCGATGCTCCTCCGCCATTGCAGAGGAGCCGCCACTGCCTCAAAGACGAGCTGGAAACCCACTCAGTGCAAATGGCACCGTGTCATTCGGCAGGTCTGCTTCTATGAAAAGCTGACCTTTTGTGGCCCTTTGTGCTGCAGTAAAAGGAGAGGAGTTTGTGTGGAGTCGGGAGTAGATGAGCAGGTTCTGGCTGTAGATCCCTGGGATGACCGGCCCAGTCTTTCTTTTCACCTCCATCTCGTGAAACATTTTCAACTGTGTCTTGGCAAGCAGCACCTGGTGCCAGGAGCAGGGCGCACGTGCACAAACGCACACAAGCATTAAACACGCTTTGGAGACTCCAACACTAAAAAATACAAAACAACCTTCTAAATGGCAGGGGGTCAAGCATGGGTGCTCTCACCACACACTGCACACATGTTGAAAAAATTGCTTCAAGAAAACAACCTTTCTGAGGAGAAATGTCTCAATGTGGGGTAGATCCTGCAGGTACAGAAACACACCAGGAAAGAAAATGAAGCTGGGGGTGACCACCACCCTGGCTCCCCTATTATCTCCTCTTTTGGGGGTAATAGGGGAGCCTAGGAACTAGTATTATAGAGATATTAAGGTTTATGTGGGGTTAGAGTTGCAACAGTGTATGAAGTGTGAAGGTGTTAGGGTATATGCAAGGGTAGAGGTACAAGTTAGAGATAGGAGTAGAGGTACAGGTCATAAACAGGTGCAGAGGTAGTAGTACACAGAAAAGGGTAAATGTACTAGGGTATAGGTAGGGGCATTAGTTCATAGAACAGGTATGCCAAGAGATGCTACGCCAAATGTAGGTGTGGAGATCAGCCGCGGCTGCTGCAGGTAAGAGCGGTGGGGCGGTGGGGCCAGGTGCGGGGGGGATTTCGAGAGACGACCACGAGGGAAAATTAAATAAATAATTCATTTTCCCTCGAGCTCGTCTCTCGAAATTCCTCCTCACCTGGCCCCACTGCCCCACTGCTCTTACCTGCAGCGGCCGCGGCTGGTGGAGATACAAGGTACAATTAGAGCTAGCGGTACAAGGTTATAGGTAGGGGTAGAAGTACTAGGACATAGGCAGGGAGAGAAATACTAGGGCTGAAATACAAATAGAACGGGGATTGAGGCAAAAAAATAGCACCTATCCTTAGTGGAATAATTTCTATCTAGACATGCAAGGTGCTAAGGACCTGAGATCCAAAACCCCTAGATCTCCTAAGACACAAAGTGTCTCAAATTTCCATAAATAGCACAATGAGTCGAGCACACTAATTTCAATTAGAGTTTACAGAAAGTGATTGATCTAATATGACCATTTATAATTCACATAACAAACACAAGAATAGCAATTCAGCAGAGTTGTTCCTTCAAATTCTTTATTGATGACTTCTTTTTTCGACAAGATAAAAAGACCGTAGCCAACGCGTTTCGTCCTCTCGGATAAGCTTATTCTTTCGTTAGTATCGAGTGAAAACGCACACTAAGATGAGGCTGCTGGTTGTGGCTCCGGAGCTGCTCATGAAACAATATAGAGGACGTTTTTGACTTGGTATTGGTTGACTACCAACCGTGTTAAATCGGTAAAGGAGGATAGACTAACACCTTACAATCTATATGAAAGATAAGCCAATAGATAAGAGTATATTATACCAGATTTTAGAAGGAGAAAACCAAATAAGCGAAACGATACAGTTAGGATTTCCTGACAATGTGTTCTCTGCCCTGAAGAAGTCCGAGAAGACGAAACGCGTTGGCTACGGTCTTTTTATCTTGTCGAAAAAAGAAGTCATCAATAAAGAATTTGAAGGAACAACTCTGCTGAATTGCTATTCTTGTGTTTGTTATGTGAATTATAAATGGTCATATTAGATCAATCACTTTCTGTAAACTCTAATTGAAATTAGTGTGCTGGACCATTGTGCTATTTAGAGAAATACTAGGGCGTAGGTACAAGTAGAAGTACTAGGGTATCAGCAGCAGTACAGCTATTAGGGCATAGGTAGGGACAGTCACTAAAGATAGGTTTGTAGGCTCTAGGTATAGTGTAGCAGCACCAGGGTGTAGTATGGGTAAACATATTAGGGTGTAGGTAGGGTAGAGGTACTAGTGTATTGGTATGCTAGGGGCACACAAGTATAGGTAGATATTTGAAGTGACAGAGGCATTATGGATAGGTGGGGGCAGAGTGTTTGGGCAGAGGCAGAGTACTTTGGTACCTCTAACCCAGTCTATAGTCTGGGGTAGAGGTAGAAGGACATAGACAGGGGTTGAGGTACTGGGCATAGGTATGGATAGAGCTACTAAGGTATTGGGGGAGTAGAGCACTAGGATATTATTGACAATGTAATTCGCAGAAGGTACTTTGATATATGTAGGGACAGAGTGATGGAGTGTAAGTGGGGGCTGAGGCGACAAGCTATAGGAGGGGTATTTATATAGATTTGGGTAGAGGTATTAGGGTATAGACAGAGGTGGAAGTACTGCGCTGCAATTGTGCACAGAAATACTCATGTAGAGACAACGGTAGGGGTACTAAAGTATAGGTCGGAATAGAAATGATAATCTATAGCTAGTGGGCTTAGGGTAGAGAAAGGGGTGGATGTACTAAAGTTTAGGCAGTGGAAAAAGGACTAAAGTAAGGTAGATGCTCTGTTACTAGGGCATAGGTAAGGGCAGAGGTGCTAATGTAAAGGGCTGTGATAAATTAAAAAGAGTTGAGGAAGAAAATGGATGAAACACCTTGGATAAAGTACGGAGAAGGAAAAAGGGGGAGGGTTGTGCCTTCCCTAGGGAGTGACAGGCAAGCCTAAATGAAAGTAGACCATTCAAAGAAAGACAAGGGTAAAAGAGAAACTGTATCTTAGAAAAAAGGACTGCAGAGAATTTTATGGACATTCATTAGGATGGATCTGGCGTTCTGGGAATGGCGTTCATTTGGAAAACGTTGAGGAAACATGTTCGTGCAGGAAGAATGTCCAGAGCAGATTTCTTAAAGTATGTATTTTTCCAGAATCACATATGACAGGTATGAGTAGTTGGGATATGTTGGTACAGAGGCTGGCATAGACCCAGAAGTCCTCACAGGTAGACAATATAAGGATATCCATGGGCCAAAGTAGCAGAAGGCTCGACATTTTTAGTAGTACATTTGGTGGCTGTTCTCTGAAAGAAATGACAAGGGGAAAAATGCAAAATCCATTAGGATTTAGGCTCTTGCTGCATCAACACAGAAAACTGCAGGAAACTGTGAACACTACTCCAGGAAGAAGTGGTAAATAGATAGAGGTGCCGGGGTGTTGAGGGCAAAAGCTTCATGTAAAATGAGGTGGGAATTTGATCGAATTGGAATCAGAGAGTTGGCTTCTGATGAATCCTGTACTGCTTGTAACTTATCACCAGGGAAGATCAGGCACCACTTGGAATGACTCTGTAGGGCACACCCAGTGGCGTAACACAGGCCCCCTGCAGCCCTCGTGGTGTGGGCCCGAGCTGCAGGGGGGCCCCCTCAGCACAGTACTCTGGCCTGAGAGCTCTTGATTAAATCTGGAGCAGTGCCCCTTCATGTACCTTGCAGGGGGGCCCCCTCAAGTTTCGTTATGCCACTGGGCACACCAAATCTTGTGCACCACAGCATACCCCACTGGCTCTAGAGCGGCACTCTAGCATTGACAAGAGTGGGCATGAGAGTGAAATCAACAAGATTGGCAGAATCTGAAAACAACTGCTGAAAAGAAACCACAGAGAGTACTGTAGACTAACGATCTTGGACAGATGGGCCCTCGGAATAGGAGTTCCCATAGAAAACAGGGTAGGCTTTAGCTGCGTGCAGTATTGAGCTACCTTCGCTTATACTGCTGTACATCACTGTGCTGAAATAAGTTAGGAGTACATCACATCATATTGATGGATGTGACAAAGAATTGTGTTTAGAAGACCACAGAATCTCTAAGAGACTGAGCATCATATTGCATGGAGGTAAGAAATGCTTGTCTAAGTACTGCTAAGAAGGTTGCAAATTATTTATTACACCAAGCAAAGGAAACACTGAGGGGCATATTCTCAAGGACTTATCGCCGATTTATCGGCACTTTAGCGCCGCAAAAGTGGCGATAGATTTATCGCCCTATTCTCAAACTGGTGCAAACTGCCGATATCGCCAGTTTTCCAGCGACAGCTGCCGCAAAAAACATCGCCATAGATGAGAGCGACAACTAACACTAATGATATGCAGAGTAGGCGTTCCCGTGCAAAAACACACGAAAACACCACTCCACGATATTCACAACGACCAGCCAGATCTGCGATGCGATCCAAAAACAGGCGATAAGGCGCGTTAGCAGCAGGGATTCAACACCTGCCTTCTACTGGTGTTAAGCAGGACGACAACCTGCAGTATGAAAGGGATCCCAGCCTAGAGCCACATCTGAAGACCAACAGATGCCATGGAGACAACGAACATGCAGCCTGGAGACCCAAGAGGGCCACAACACCCACCGCAACCACCCCCCGGACCCTCCCCCCCAGGTCATGAAGTCCAGTAGTCAACAGTAGTGGAAAAACAGAACTTTATTACAAATACATAAACAACAAGACGAAAAGCTCAGCCAACGCGTTCCATTCCGGGGAACTTCACCTGGGCAACGTGTGGATCCAATAAACTGCAAATGCTGCGGGAACTCCCCAATACCATCCCATATCCCAAAATCAGTAGTCAGAAACCTGTTGGAGAAATGGTGACAATGGTCAAGCGTCCTCATAGTCACGAAAGTAATCTGGTACAGTGTATTGCACTTGGACAAACCGGAATGCATACAGGTATGATGAATCCAGTCCAAATACACTGTAACAGCAGTCCGTGTTCCCGTAACCTCCGCAGGAAAGAAAAGGAAGGTTACGACCACACAAACATCTGTTACGGTCTCATTACGCAGGATTCATCATACCTGTAAACATCACGGGTTGTATCATCCCGATACCCCTGCACCTTCACTTCCCCCACGCTGTGCATGAACAGCTGGAGACCATGCAAGGGAATTACGCCATAGCTGCCTTACCGCACGTGTCGGGTGGCAATTGACTGTACACATGTACCACTTGGGCCCCCTGCCGACCCTGCACACAATTACTGCTACAGAAAGCATACGCATTCCATCAATGTGCAGGCAATAGTGGACCACCCGGGTCAGTTCACCAATGTCGTCGCCAACTTCACAGGCAGCGTGCATGATACATACATCTTCCGACAGTCCATCATCAACCAGCACTTCCAGGATGGCACCTATGGCAATGCACTGCTCATTGGTAAGTACTAACTGAACACACCACACACCTCAACTCCACAATCACACAACACACAACTGTGGAAGAGCACACGTAACATAATCACATACAACATGCCCAACTACCGGACACGACAACACAAGTAACCGTGGTAACAGTGGCCAGACATGTAGACAAACCATCCACAAAGGCGGAGCCCCTCTGCCACACAATTGCAGAATGTGGGGAGAGGCGGGAACCAAGAATGTGCGAAGGAGGCAAGTGACCCAGCAACAAGAAAGGACACAATGCCAAGTGTTGCGGAGATGTGCTGGACAGACTGCAGTATGCAGAGCACAGACATGTCCATGTGGACATCTACTGCTGGTGTTTGCAGTGTAGTGGACAGTGGACGCAAACAGGTTACCCCAGGCAGTGTGGAAGCCCTTGGACATGTAGCCATGTGGTCCCCCCCTGTAAGCCTGAGCGGAGTGGCCTTGGCCGGCGTATGTCGCAAATGAATACCCCGGGCCCTGGGCGTGGTCCAGTTCCGGGATGGCCACCACAGTAACTACTGCGTGTGTCTCTGTGTCCGCCATATCGTGACCATAGGCCTACACCCATGTGCCCGACCACAATCAACGGCCGCATTCACACTGGAGATGAGGTGACTACGTCCCAAGCCAAGCCGCGCACATCTTGTCAGCGCATTCAGGGCCGTGTCTGGCAGGGCGGCGCCCCCCATCCAGCCACGAGTCCGCCGCCGCGACCGGTGGTGCCTGCGCGATCCTGTGCGCCTGCTGCACCCCAGCCCTGGTCCCAATACCGGTCCGCCGCCCAGCGATGACTGCCCGCCCCTGCGCACCCAGGCCTCAATGCTCACCTGCCACCACCGGCGTGTCTCCAAGAGGGCCCTCCACGTGCCGGTGCAACCTCCTCAGCCGATGGCTTGATTCCACGCCACAGGCCCCCAGCGTACCCTGCGGCACCGCACCGCAGAGTCATGTGTGTGCTGACTGCTGCCTGCGCGTACACTGCGGTCCAGCAGGGCTCACAAATCAAATCGAGTCCTGATATGCTGGACGCCGTATCGAGGCCAACGCATCATCGCAGGCTGCACACCCGCTCAGCTCTTCAGGTGGGCCTAACTCAGTGCAACGCAAGTCATTGCCACGTGGTGGTAGGCCCGTGCCGGACCCAGGCCATCGGGTGCCACCAACTCAGTGCAACGCAAGTCATTGCCACGTGGCGGTAGGCCCGTGCCGGACCCAGGCCATCGGGTGCAACCAACTCAGGGCAATGCAAGTCACGGACCCTTTATGATTGTGTTCCGTGGATGCGGACGCCATCATGTCACCTCCGGCAGTGGGGGATGTGCTGTGGTGGGCCCCTTTTATTGGCAGGGTCACATGTCCCGTGACGCCTGTGCTGGATGGGTGTGGTGTGGGTGCAAACCAGCCCTCAGGCTGTGGCATGCTGACGACTAGACCAGTGGCCAGCAGATCACTACAGGGAAGAACTGGGACATGTAGCTGTGTCGTCACCCCCTGTGAGCGTAAGCGGAGTGGGCTGGGCTGGCGTATGCCAGTCCAGCATAGGGGTGTGAACAATGAGCCCGGGGCTCTGGGCGTGGTTCAGTTCTGGCCTGGACAAGGAATTAACCAATGCGTGTGTCTCCGTTGTAGTGGCTGCGCCACCCGGACCGCAATCGGCAATGTTGCACCCTGTGACCCAAGCCCCACAACATGTGCAAATTGGACGTGAGGGGGAATCAGTGACCCTACATTCATCCATACTGTCATACTTGAAGGATCATAGACATGACACATCTGTGTGAATTTGAATGTTTTATTCACATTCAGTGGAGTGTTGCAGCTGGAGCAGTACAGGGCCATGCAAAACCCCACTTTACATTGTTGACCCGTGGAGGGCCAGCCAGAGTCCATTAGGGAAGGACAGATTCATCGGAAGAGGAAGAGTTCAGTCCACAGTCTGATTGCTGTGTCATTGGTAACCAAACAGAATATGGCAGTCCATGTCGAGGTCCAAGGTGAGTGCCGCAGAGTGTATCGGGGGACAGTGGAAGGTGATGATGCAAAGGGCCGAACCAAGCTGTAACAGGCCATATGGCGGAGATGAATGCTACCGCTTCCTCATTACTACAACGGCAGTCTCATCCACATCATCGTCCTCTGATGTGTGATGTGCCTCACCTGTGGGTGGTGGTGTTTCGGCTGCAGCACTGTGGGGCACTGACACATCAGGTGTCAGAGGTGGAACGTCTGCCGCACTGTGGGGCACTGACACATCAGGGGGCGGAGATGTGGATGGTGTAGGAGCAGCAGCATTCATCTGTGCCAGGCCTTGTGGCAGCAATGCCATGATGAGGATCTGCAGGGCATGGAAGATCCCAGATACATGTCGCTGATGTGCAGCCGTGGCAGCCATCCTTTCCGCATCCATCCGCACCATGTCCTCCATGAGCCTCCGCATGTGCCCCAACTCCCGGCTGAGATCGCTGGAGCCACTCTGACTAGACAGGTGTTCTTGTCTCCGAGTCATGACTCCAGGGATGTCAGCCATGGCTTGTTGGAGACCATGGAGTGGACTGTGGGTGTCCGTTAGGGACTGTAAGTGGTCCCTGATGGGACGTAGACACCCACGGATGGCATCTAGTTTGGCTGCCATGAGGTCGCACCGCACTCGCACCTGCTCAGCCATCTCCTTCTGGCCCTCCAACACCTGGCGTTGAAATGCCATGTGTTGGTCGTGGGGATCCTGGGAGACAGCCGGGGTGGTGGGTGCTTCCTGCTGTGTGGTCTGTGCAGGGGGTGGGGTCTCCTCGATGCAGCTGGGCTGCCCTGCTCCTGGGGGTGGGGTGCTGAGGGTGTCCATGAGCTCTTGGAGGGCGTCGGTGTCGAAGGTGTGGAGGTCCTCTTCGTCATCAGTGAAGAGATGTTGGGTCTGCTCTGCAGGAGGTGTTGATTCTCCCTCTGCAATGTAAAGGGGAGGTGCAGTTTAACAGTGTGTTCCATGTATGTTCACGCATTGGCCAAGTTTCCAAACAGACTGCATGACAATGTACATTGTGACTGTTTAGGAGGAGCTGCCTATTTGAAGCGGGACAGTGGAAATTTGTGCACCATCAGGGATGTGGGGTTGTACTTGTCCATTATCATGTCACAGTTTCCTGCTATGCCAAATATGATTGGCCAGTTTCTACACACAAGCGGCAGCAGTTGTGTCCTCTGTTCTGTTGAGAATGTGTTGCAGTTTGTACCACATTGTTGTCAATGTTGATGTGCTCTGATTCTTGTGTGTGCTGCATTGTGGGAGAGTCGCCCCTGCAGCTCAGACTTTGCTTGGCCTTCTCCCTTTCAGGCGGTGTGCCTTTGACTCCTGTGCTTATGCAGTGCTGTGATGTTGCATACTTGGGTAAATTGGGCTCTTGGTGGAAGTTGGGGCTCTTGGGCATGGTTTGTCCGCAGATATCTTGTTGCCGTCAGGGGTTGTTTGTGCATGTGGATGTGTCAGTGTGTGACCTGCTCCTTTCCGGATGTGGACCACACTCAGCCACCTCGGTGTCGTGGGGTGCAACATGTAATGATGAGTGGCCTGCAGACATGCTCATCGTCATGCAGTATCACTTGCATTGTCAGTGGGGCTCACGGATCCGCAGCTTTGCTGGGTTCAGCACATGTGCATGGGTTTGTTGTGAGATTGGTGATGTGTGGGGAGGGCCCCCTCTGGCCACATTGTGGAGGGGGGACTACTTGCTGTTTCTATGTGTGCTGCAGTATGGCAAGGAGATCAGGGACATGATCCAAAGTCATTGTGGTTGTGCATTGTGCTATACTTCATTGTGCATGTGTGCCATTGTGCCCATCTCCCCCTGTCCCCCCAGCCCCTGGTGGTTACTCACCCTGTTGCTGTTGTGTCAGGTCATGTTGAGCAGTGTCCGGTCCCCCGACTCCTGCCACCGTCTCCCCACTGATGACTGTGGACACCATTTCCTCCATCTCATCCAGCTCCTCCTGTGGCGCTGGACTCCCACCTCCAGTCTGCATTGCTGCTTTCCGGTTGTTTGCGAGTTTCAGCTTGGTTTTGCGCTTCACATCATTCCAGCGCCTCTTGAGCTCTTCCATTGTCCTCCTCAGCACTCCGACTGCATTCACCTTGTCCAGGATGGACTGCCATATAGTATTTTTAGTTGCCTATGACACAGTGGTGGTGACGAACAGTTGTTGATGGTGTTCTACCACCTCCGTAATCAGGATCCTGTTTTCCTGCGGACTGAACCGCGTCTTCCTCTTCTTCTTCTCCTTGCCCTTCCCTGACCCCGAGGTCCCAGGCTGGTCCTCCGTGGGGCTTGTGGGGTTCGGGTTGCCCTCTGTACTTGCTCCGGCTACCTCCATTGTGCTTCGCAGTTGTTATGTGTTTTTTTTTTTATTTGCAGCTTTTACGGTGATTTTTCCCGCCTGACGTTGGAATTGCAAGCCTGGCGCTGCTTGTCGCCGATTTTTCTATAGCAGTTGGGCCCATCACAACTTTTTTCACGTTCGGGTTTCCTTTTTTATCGCCGTCGCGGTAGTTGTATCGCGGACATTTGACGCGTTATCGGGAAACTATCGCATGTTACCGCCGTGTTGAGAATGAGACGTTAACACAGAGTTATTTTCCAGCGATGAACGGCGATATGAGAAATTGCGTTAACCTATTTTGGCGATGTTTATCGCACGTTCTTGAGAATATCCCCCTGAGAGGTGAGATTTTTATACATCTTTTGAAGGAATGTGCAGAACATTAGGTTGTATAATTTCAATACGTTCAAAATGCTGCACAATGCATCACGAAATTCATGCCTGCTTTTAATCCTATCAACATTGTCGGCGTAAAAGAATTACCCAAAAGAAGGTTACCCCCAAACCACCAAACTGTCCTTGTTTATCCACCTCTGTGAATATTGCTCCACTTTAACATATCCCTGTGTTGTAAACCAGGAACATTCCCCTTACCTTCGTCAAATATCAATAGTCTCCTGCGCAACAGACTCTTTCCTTCCACAAAACGCTAACCCATTCTCGATCTTCTACTCCCTTTTCAACTATTCAGATGTAATCCCTCCCCTCTCAATCAACCAATCACATTTATCACCCTTCTACTCGTTCCTACAATTCCCATCATCCACTGTTTCAACTGACAGCTGGCTCCGTATGCCTGATACTCCTCGTGGCGTTACATTCACCCCCTTGTCTAGTGCAATACCCTCCCCCGGCAACTCACGCAATTACACCGCCCACCCACAGATGTCATCTATTACGTCAACAATGAGTTATAACATTGTGCATTTGTTTACAACACGGGGATATGTTAAAGTGGAGTAATATTCACAGAGGTGGATAAACAAGGACAGTTTGGTGGTTTGGGGGTAACCTTCTTTTGGGTAATTCTTTTGTTAAACATGAGGGTACGCGGTTAGAGGGAAAACGCCGACAATGTTGATAGGATTAAAAGCAGGCATGAATTGTGCAGCATTTTGAACGTATTGAAATTATACAACCTAACGTTGGTGTTTTATAATTTTTAGAGAACCCCTGACGAAGGGCTATGACAAAGCCCGAAATGCATTGGGTATAATATCGATCTCTGAGGATGATGTATGTATATTTCCTACTCCAGAAAAAGGCCCGGATGGGCATATCTGTTGTATCAGAATCATTTGAATACATGATGTCTCTCATGTGACAGAACAACAAATGGAATCAAAATTGTTTTTTTTTTTTTTTTTTTATGATTATGAATAAAATATGGATTTAAAGTGGAATAATTTCGTTGGATTGGTGTAATGGTGGATCAGAAGCTGTGCGTCCGAGATGGAGCGTCGTTCCGTTCCAATTCCTTGTTGTGATTTTCAGTTGTGGCGTTGGGGCAGACCACAAGCTCGGGCTGCACTAATACAATTTAAACAGAAGAATACTTGATAAAGAAACATTTTTGAAACCGGTGTGCACGGGGTCACTCTCTTGTGAAAAACAAACCTTTTGCCAAGCCTAAAGCTTCTGTTTTAATACATATAAATCACCCCTAAGGTCAGGGTGCATTGCATTTAAAAAGTAGGAATTCTCTGTTTGAGGTTTACATGCCCTAACAGTGAAAAACTCTCAAAGTAGTTTGTCACGGTTGCAATACCTATCTCTCCCATTGACTAACACTGGGTTACCTTATTTCATTTAGTAAGTGCTAACTTTGAATTGGGAGCAGATAGAGATATGTTGTTTATACTCAATGTAACTGTAAAGTCGGGTTTTAGATCACAACTTTGAAAATGCCACTTTTTTGCCCCAGTCATTTGTGACTTTTGCCCATTGTTCCGAGTCACATGACTGTGAATGGCTTTGCTGTTGGGGTTTGTGTATTGCTTCCAGACAGTAACACAAAAGGGGTTTATTTAAGGACAGGATGAACCATCCTGACAGGATGACTAGAGAGGAGCTGTGCCCTGTCGCACTTACATTTCAAAGAGCTTTGGGTCATACACACTGAAAGGATTCTAACACCATGCCTGCCTGCCCTTTGTCACAATTTGGAGCCTTGACAAGGAAAATGAAAGGACGTTCAAGAACCAGATGTAGGGGTAGGACAGGGAGTTCTCCCACACAAAGTCTGGTACCAAGTATAAATATTGGACCTCCAGAGCCATTCTGCAAAACACTCGTGGACCTGTGCAAGTTACAGAAGAAGCACTGCCCTGCTCTGCTGCCAGAGGACTACCATACTGCTTGAGGGCTGTCATGCTGTCTGAGAGGAAGACTGGTCCAGCTTACTTTCTTCATAGGCTACCAAGAGTGACTTCAAGGGGCAGTTGGCTGACCTCCTCTGTGAGCTACAGAGACACAATAAGCTTCAGAGGCCTCCCTTCAGCTGCCCAGCAGACCTGCTGCAACTGGACCTAACATTGGGCCTGCCTAAGCCCTGCTGGCCTCTGCTGGAGTGAGTCTCTGATCCCCAAGCGGTGCCTCCCCAGGTCCTGGACCCTTAGCTGGCGTCAGATTGTACCCCTCCTACAAAAAAAGAAGAAAATGCTGAAGTTTTGAGCTCCTCGCGACTGCAAACAGGTCTGTTCCCAGGTCTGTTCCCACCAAGACTCTGCTGCCCGTGATGACCGCCAACGCTAAGCTCTGGTGAGACTTGCTCTTCATGCTACAGTGACTGCCAGCGACGACCAGCAACACGAGAGCCACACCTCGCGCTACAGCAACGACAGCCCGCAGTGACTGCCAGCGCGAAGCTACAGCACCGTCCGTGACGTCTGACCTGCTCTTCGCACTACAGCAGCAACAGCCTGTGATGCCCGGCCGGCTCTTCGCATTTCAGCATTGACCATCAGTGAAGCTCTACTTGCTCCTCGTGGCTGCTTCCACTGCAAATGGAATTCTTCACACCAGACTCAGAAGGTTACTTTTAAACAGGAGTAACATGGTCCCTATATCCAACTTCGGCTCCATCATGGTTAGCCTGAACTTGTGACTTTCCCTGGTCTAGTGTGACCAGATGACTGAGAGTGTTGCTTTGTACTTTTAGGCGCTATTTTTACATAAAACCTTAAAATCTAATATCTCTGGTTCTTCTGATTGGATTTTATTTATTAAAATGTACTCTATGTTTCTAAATTGGCTTGAGATTTTTCTTCGGTTGTGCTGTCACTTGGTTACTGTTTGTGTGCTGCATAAATGCTTTACACATTGCCTTTAAGTTAAGCCGGATGGCTTTGTGCCAAGCTAACAGAGGGTTAAGAACAGGTTAATTTAGTGAGATTGTGGTTCACCTTGACAAGGAATGTGGTTGTTGCTTTAGTGGGGCTTCCACCCCACTCAACCAGTAACCCAATTTCTAACACTATGGGGTAAGACTTTTCTATTCTTGGCTCATATTCTTTTATTTCTTTTCATAGAAGGTGTGATACTTTCTTCAGATATGCGTAGAAATGTTGTCTGCTCACTGTGTAAGCTGACATGTTGTATTGTTTATAGTTATGCAATTGCGCTGATGCATATGCCGGCATGATGTTTTGTCTCATTGCTCCTTAGGTGTCTCCTAGTCCATTATTGTTTTCAAAATATAAGATAACATCAACGATTAGATATTACATTAACCCAGGTATCCAACCTAAGCTAGAAGTGTACTTCACGCGGGCGATCGAGATCAGGATGGGCATGGCTTTAGATTCCACCTTAACCAAAAAAGGCTCCCGCAAAAATACTGTGAGGGTCTGGCTTCACAAATTGGTGCCAGGGCTGTGTTTATTTTCGAACAGACATGCTGTCCTTGCCCTTGTGCCCAGAATAGCAGGCATGCTATTCCAGGCAGTATTTAGACAAAATATCAGAGAAACATATTGCGTGGCCAAAATATCGTGTCATGAATACTGAGACAAAAATATTGTGAAGGTAAGTTTCTATATGTAAGCAAAGTTTTACTATATATACCTCCACATAAATGTAAGGTATGTAGATGTGGAGTTAAGAATTATAAATCTATACTTACCTATCTGCATTTACCTTCTCGATATTTTGGTCCTCGATATTTTTGACATGATATTCTGTCCACAGGTAATTTTTGGTTCTGATATTCAGTCAGTGAGCCATTCCATGCAACAGACCTTGTTCCCCAAACCAAGTAGGTGCACCACCTTTGAAACATGATGAATAGGCTCATTATTTACTGATTCTGCTAGAAGTAGCATAGCGCCTAGAAATAGCACAGTGAGGGTGTGTGGGCTACAAAATTCAATGACCATGTTACAATTGTTTCCAGTTGTTTTCAATGTTCAAAAACAACTGCTTCACTGCTTCAATTTTTAACTTCTGGCATGTTACCATCCATATTGTGTGCACTAGATTTGGAATTTTAAAATAAATAGTTTAAAATGCATATTTCGTTTCTAGTGGTCCTCAAGCGTGTGATTCATAAACAAAATAGGATTTGGAGTTCTAATGGGTCTCTGAACCGATCCTGTGGGACTGATTGTTACCAGGGAATACTTCCTACGTAATATTGCTCAGTGGGTTGTGTCTGGGTGGCAGTCCAACTGGATTTCTTATTCGTACTGATGCACTAAGGGAGAGGATGTGGCCTTACGGCTAGAGCTGTCGATCTTGACGCTGGGGAACCGGGTTCGAGTCTCGGCAGGGATGCTCAACATCCTGTGATTCTGGGCAAATCACTAAGGGGCCGATTCCGATCTGGGTCGGAAAACTCTCCGACCGAGCCGGATCCGGAGAGATTTCCGATTGAGCCGGACTCCTGCAGTCCGACCGAGCGAGTACGATGCGGCCGCATTCTGCCGGACTCGATTCGGTCGGACTCCCATTGAAGTCAATGGGAGCCGGTCGTACGACGCGTACATGGGCTCCCATTGACTGAATGGGTACGTCGCGAACAAGTGCGCCCCCTACAGTGTCACACCGTACATGCATGTTTAGGGGGGACCCTTGGGTCCCCCCTGTGTTCGCCTCGTAAGGCTACGGGTGGAGGGGGGTCCGGCACGGACCCCCCAAGTCCGGCTCCGGGAGCTTTTTTGAGCCGGACGCACCGACTCGATCCGGCTGTCCGACGCGTCCAACGTACTCGCTCGGTCGGATAACGTCTCCATTGCGTGGTGCGATTCGTTTCCGTACGAGTCGGTCAGAGCGGTTCGGAACCGGAAACGGTTCGGTTGGAACACACGCGTACATTCGCATCGTACTCGCTCGGTCGGACAGCTGTACGAGTCGGTCGGAAAAAACGCGTACAGCTCGTACATTTTCTGGCCGGATCCCGTTCGGAGAGCTTACGACCGAGATCGGAATCGGCCCCTTAATCTCCCTGTGCCTAACAAAAAATGAATGTGTCTGTCTGTAACGCAACTGGTGCTAATGTAAAGCGCCCTGATACCTTTGGGTCAAGTTCGTGCTATATAAAACTCCGGGAAAAAAAAAGCCAGATGTATAAAAAGTAGGAAATGCGATTTCTAAATTGCGATTCTTACTGAATCGCAATCTGGAAATCGCAATTCCTAATGTAAGAAAACTGACAACATGTAAGTAGCGATTCCCAGTGGGTTGCAAATCGACCCATCTCATGAACATTTATGAGGTAGGTTGTAGTTTGCGACCATTAGGAGCGATAGCCATCACAGAGATGATGGCCTGCTGGGGTCAGCAGAGCACCATGTCTGTGACCGCTTTCCAATAAAACAATCTTTTTTTTTTAAATGCATCCCGTTTTCCTCAATGGAAGTTTAATTTTTTTAAGAGTAGGCAGTGGTCTGTGGGACCACTGCCCTCTCTTAAAAATATTTTTGTTTACATTCTCAAAGGAGTAGGTATGCCTTGGGGACCCCTTTCAAATTGCGAATGGGTTACTACCTCCTTCAGTTGTTGGTAAAATATGAATGTTTTGCGACCATAATTCGGTTGCAAAACATTAATACATACCACTGCAAATCGCTATTTGGAAAGGTCGCCCTAAACACGCCCCTTCCAAATACCGATTCTCAAAGTCTAATTGTGATTCAGTAACAAGTTACCGAATCGCAATTTGGCTTTTGTACATTACAAAATGCTTTTTCTGCGATTCAGCTTGTTTGCAACTGCAAAAAAGTTTTGTGCATGTAACCCTAAGTCCGTTGTAGTTTATTGTTCCCAGAAATGCCGGGGGAGGTTTAATTAAAAAAAACTAAAAGACAAGTTACCTTACCTTTCCCAGCTGAGTCCCGCGTCGTCGGCCTGCGTCGTCGGCCTGCGTCGTCCTCTCTACAACAGGAAGCAGCCGCAGGCAGCCTCCCTCCCCTCCCCTAAGCCAATCACAATGCTGCAATGGTAGCGTTGTGATTGGCTGGGACGCCGACCACACAGGCGTCTATGGGGAGGCCATTTTCTCCATGTAGGCTGCATGCAGCCTACATGGAGAAAAGGAAGAGTGCGTATGACTGGTTTGGTCGGCCCTGGGCCCGACCAAACAGTCAGCGCCCACAACAGTGCGCAAGCCACTCCTCCCCTGTCCTGGAGCAGGACCGCCCGCCCCCAACCAAACCCTTCTGCTTTCTCGCAGTGCGAGTAGCAGAAACATAAAATGGTATTTATAATACCATTTTATGTTTCTGCTTCTCGCACTGCGAGAAAGCAGTGGGGCAACGCTCCTCCGCCCACATGGAGGAGTCGCCCCTGTGTCCCACCACTTTTCGTATTTGCCCTGTCTATGCCAGAATACCCTCGCAGGTGATAGTGTGCTTTACAAATACACAAACATAACATATTGTTCCCTCTCAGTTCTACTCCTTTTGCCTGGGCCTACTTTTGTTATTATGTCTGATTTTTTTTATTTTATCCTTCTGGGGGTACGGCTGCTATTCTGGTAAATTCCTACTTCGTGGCGTGTTGGGGACTAGTGCGTGGTATCCTGGTCGATATCATCACATCTCAGCCACTCCCACTTAGTAGCCTACTTCCTCTTTCCTGTTTCGTCCACACCATAAATCTTCTTGCTAATCTGATGGTACCTCAAATTAATCCATTATAATGCATTTTCAAAACTTACCTAGAAGTCCCATTTCAGTACTGCCTGCAAGACATACCTCAGTTCAGCCGGGTTGGAATTACATCCTCTTATGCTTCAAGGTGACTCACTTCTATTCAATTGTTAGCTGCTATTTTGAAAATTCTAAGCCTAGTTATGAACCTCTTGTGAAGACCAAATATACTTGCTAAATCAGTATTTGACCTTCAATGTTGAAAACTCTCAGGGCCTGATTCACAGAACTAACTTACGTCAAAACGTAAAGTTAGTACTTTTGGTATTCACAGAATACACTTACTCATTTTGGTATTCACAGAATGCACTTACTCATTTTGGTATTCACAGAATGCACTTACTCATTTTGTAGTTCACAGAATGCACTTACTCATACTAACTTTATGTCCAGCACTGGGCCGGAGATTCCGGCCCGGTGGTGGAGATTCCGGCCCGGTGGTGGAGATTCCGGCCCGGTGGTGGAGATTCTGCCCGGAGGTGGAGATTCCGGCCGGTTGTGGAGATTCCGGCCGTGGCGGACATTCCGCCACCGGCCGGAATCTCCACAACCGGCTGGAATCTCCACCATCGGGCCGGAATCTCCACCTCCGGGCCGGAATCTCCACCTCCAGGCCGGAATCTCCATCTCCGGGCCGGAATCTCCACCACCGGGCCGGAATCTCCGGCCCGAGTGCGGACATAAAGTTAGTATGAGTAAGTGCATTCTGTGAATACCAAAATGAGTAAGTGCATTCTGTGAATACCAAGATGAGTAAGTGCATTCTGTGAATACCAAAATGAGTAAGTGTATTCTGTGAATACCAAAAAGTACTAACTTTATGTTTTTGACGTAAGTTAGTTCTGTGAATCGGGCCCTCAGTTAATCAGGTTTCGTATTTCTGAATGAATTTGTTGGAAACTTTCTGCGCAGTACCACAAGATGCACGGACACCTGAGCTGCAGTGCTTAATTTGAGCCGGTGCTTTCCGGTGCTGAGCACCGGCACTTAATTGGTTTCCGGTGCTCGGCACCGGCACCTAATTGGCAACACCACGCTTAGGGCAGTCTGCCACATGGTGGCGCTGCTCATGTAATTTAGAGATGAGCAGTATAACCGTTGTTTAGGAAAACAATATACATAAAAAATTGTTAATACCTGCCTCCCCAGCCATTCCTTTAGCTTTGGGGACCTGGCATAATCTGAACTGTCGCATTTACATGTGAGAGAGATTGTTAGTAGTTGTTTTGACAGCGATGACAAGGGCGATGGGTGGTGCAAGCTGCAGTTGCCCCCTGGTCAGAGCCCTGGCACTTAATATTTTACAAATTAAGCACTGCTGAGCTGCTGTTATTCAGTATTTCAGTTTTTCAGGGGTGTAGCTTGGCTAGTGAGGCTGGAGGAGGTGTGAGCTTCAAATTTTTTGACAATCCCAATGCCCCTATCGTGTTAATAATTGTTTGAGAAACAGCGCATGAGGAGGGCTTAAGTGCCAGGGGAAAGGATTGTGGATTGTGAGTGGTACTTAAAACACAGCATTTTGTAAAATACCCACGTTTTAAGATCTTCAAAACAGAGACGAGAGTATATGTGTGTTTTTTGTCTGAGTATTTAAATATCCCAGGTAAAATCCAACAAACACGTTATCATACCCGACTGAAAGCTCCTGTACCCAACTATTTATAAAATAATACATTCACAAGGGGGGTATAACACCCCTTCCCCTCTTCCCCCCCCCCCCCCAAGGTATGTCCCTGCGGTTTTTGTCTTTCTGCGTCACATGAGTAATCTATGTATGTATACTGAGTTCGGAAATATGACAGCACGAAAATAATTTTTGTAAGAGTTGTTATGAGGAACGCACAAAAGCATTTATCACAGCACAATCAATGCAGTGGGTATTTGACCAGAAAGGAATGATACATTTTTTGTAACAGAGACACAAAGCTTGCATTTTCATGCAGTGTCTCTCTTTCTATGAAAGAATGCCCATTATTAGTTCACACCACACTAAATCGACCATTCTTACCAACAATGGTACTAGTCTGTGGAGCATGCAGTAAGAGGGCTCCCACAAATGAAAGACGTCCAGGACGTCCTACAGACTTGAAACAGGGGTGTGACCGACAGCAATTAACTCAGACGTGCTTGCCTCTCAGGAGGACAGACACTGTTTGGAGCTGAGGCATACTGCCTTGGTCTGTGGTGAACAGTGAAATCCCACCCAGTTTATACTGTTGCTGTTTATTTTTTTTCCCACGTGACACCTGCAGTGAGTCACCGTCACACAGACTACTAGTACTCAGTGGTCTCTGCAGAACTTTCGAGAATGCCCTGTGCTTTTGTGTTACAGACACTTTGCGATGACGCACTTTCCCACTGTGCGCCATAACAGGCAAGCAGTCCAAAGTACTCTGCTTGGTAACACGCACGTTCTACTGAACGAAGCCTGCATTTGCCGACTGGTATAATTATTGCAGCAGTTTTATTATTAACTTGTTTTGATGTATTGCCACGTACCAAATGTCTACCATTTTTAAAGCTTTGCAAATAACAGGCTGATAGCGACCTAAGGTATTCGTACTAAAGTTATTATTGACCTTATAAGGGTGGAAGTGTAACCAGGGTGTAGTGGGATTTGAATTCCTAACCTGCTATTGCGAGGTATTTCAGCTCAAGCGTGCCTTTCACTGAGCCAACCTACCACAGTGCAGGTTTACATGGCCGTTTCCTGTGGAAACTGAGGAGGTTATTATTTCAAAGCACCATAGCAAATACGAACAAAAACTCCTCCAATTTTTTTTTACTATATTAGGCTACACTATGTCCATGATGTACAAAATGCCATGCACCCGACCAATGGTTTTTAAAGTTTATTTTATCCAGCGAGACGAAGATTCATTTAATATATATTTTTGTACGTTGTATAAAATAAACTTTAAAAACCATTGGTCGGGTGCATGGCATTTTGTTCATCATGGACATAGTGTAGCCTAATATATTAAAAATGTTTTGGAGAAGTTTTTGTTCGTATTTGCTATTATGATTTCCCTGCTCTCTTCTCCAAACTTATCTAGTTAAGTCAGGGACCCTCTCTGTTCTTCTGAAAGTTATTTCAAAGCACCTTCATCAGTTCACGTCTTACCTTCTTTAATCTTATTGGCAGATGTCAGTCAGCCCAACTGGATACTCTAGTGTCTTCCCCAGCCTGGGTACCTGCCAATGACCACGCCACAAACGGCGGTTAGTATTACACGTCTTTATTCTTCTGCGTGTAACTGTGAACTCAGCATTCTAAATCAGCTTTCATTGCATTCTGCTCTAAAACTTATGTCACTGCACTACGGAGTCCATCAGGAGCCAAAGGGGTTCAATCAATGCTAACTCAGAAGGCACTACGGGCCTCATTTATGAGTCCCTACCTGCACTTTTATGCCACCGGAACGTCACTTTTCTGACGTTTCAGTGGCGCAATGTGCCACATAAAGCAACTTTACGCGGCTTTTCATGGCCTTATAAATATGTGCCCCTTTCACGCAGAAAACTGCGTGAAAGGGGCGTTCCATGGGTGTTGCTGTGGGTGTTTCAACACCACACCCATGGAACCTAACACATTTCCAGATTTACGAGAAATCGTAAACCTGGGAATGTGCCAGAACCTAACGCCACCCCAGGGGTGGTGTTAGGGAGGCGCAACGAGGAGAAATGATTTAATTTCTCCTCGTGCTTTCCTTTTTCTGTGTGCTGCATTTTGCAGCATACATAGAAAAAGGAAATCACCTAAATTGATTGATTTTGTGCAGGAAGGTGTCCCTTCTTGCACAAAATCAATCTGCCCCGCAAGGCATGCACTTTTGCCCCATGGTGCAAGGGTGACTGCGTTGGCGCACAGCAGCCCATTGTGCACTGGCACTGGGGAAAAGGACAGGAATGCGCAATATCACGTAGATATAGTGCAATTCTGCCCTTTTGTTTTGACATAGGGCAGCGCCTCAAGATTCCTTGCGGCGCTGCCCTATGTCAAAAACTCATAAATTAAAATTAAAACTAAAATTTATACAAAATATGTGTATTCAATTATATCTCTTCAATAAAAAGTTTTGTTGGTTTAATTGTTCGACCTGATTTTGTAATTGTAAACTGGGAACTGTCACGATCAATGTTCAGGATCAGCATTGACGGTGGAGAGGCAACAGCAGTCACTGGTGCGCCAGAACCAATTGCTCCTTCAACATGTAGATCTGATGAACTAGGAGTTAAATGCCGAAAGAGAGAAGATTCTCTGGTAATAGAGTTTCTAGGGCACTGGGCAGTCACCATGTGTCCCTTGGTAGACACCACTTGAAAAGGTTCTGCATCAAATGGGGTATCATATTTTTTTGTCCGCGTCTGGCGTGCAAGCACTTGATCGCCTCTCTTAAAAACTATGGTCTTTGCATATTATCTTTTGTCAACAAACTCTTTCATCTTTTGTTTATGAACCAAGTCCTTCTATCGAATTGTATTCTCGTCTTTCCCTCTCTGATTGGTCCACTGAGGTATCTTGGTTGTCATTGCTGTCCCGAACATCAATGTCGGAGGACTTTCACCTGTGGTCGAGTGAGGTATTGAACGATAAGCTCTGAGGTTATAATTTAACGCAGATTTTAGATCGAACTTCTCAAGAGTAGCACGCTGCACTGTTTTCTTTAGCATACTCAAAAAGTGCTCAACAAGTCTGTTGGTCTGCGGCCACAGAGGTGTGCTCTTCTGATGCTTTATTTTCAGATGCTCTGAGAAATCTTTCAACTCTCAATTGATTAAAAGGCACCCCATTGACAGATTTCAATCTGACTGGAACACCCCATGTCACAAAGATGCCATCTAATCTCTCAATTACTCGGTCTTGAGTGGTAGATGAATTATCCTCAATTAATGGAAATCATGAGTATTTGTCCACAATCACCATCAGGTGATGTCCATTGTCAAGTGGACTGAAAAAATCAATGGTTTCTCTCTCCCAGGCATGCTTTGGGAGTTCTGACATGTTTATGGTGCGTTGAGTCACTTTTGTAGAAAGGCAATTACATAGATGACAGGCCTTTACTTCCTTTTCTACCTGCTCATCGAGATACGGAATCCAGATCGGTCTCGTAGAGCTCGTTTTGTGGCAACTTTTGCATGATGTCCTTCGTGGGCCACATCAATGATTTTCTGCCTCAGACTCTCTAGAATCAGGGTTCTCGACCCTTGCCGTATGACTCCTTCCTGAATTATGGACAGTTGATCTTTGACATTTTTACATTTTTCATATTCACCATCACTGGTGAGAGGTCAAGAGTGTTGGTTCCATGACTGATGTGTGATTATATCTTTCAACTTTAGCATATCACTATCATGGCTCGTGGCAGTGAAATGGCAGCTGGTGTGTTTGATTTTACAATGAAATTGATATAGGCTTCAGCCGTCTTGGATGGAGTACAATGACCTTGTATAGGCACTCTGGAATAGTAGTCAGCAGGGTTCTGATCCTTCCATGAATGATGCACAATGTTATAATTGTACTCTTGTAATCGTAGTCCCCATTGTTCAATGCGATGAGGCATCTTGGCCTTTGAATTGCCAAATATAAGTAAAGCTTGATGATCAGTTACCAGCGTAAAAGGCTTTGTGTATAGGAACATAAGGAAATGCTCACAAGCCCATGCCACAACTAAACTTTCTTTTTTAGGTTGTGAATAAGCATGTTCTGTTTGGGACAAACTACTACTTGAATATGCCACAATATGCCTTCGAGCATTGGGTGTCTGCTGTGCTATGCAAGGATAACACCTAACCTGACTGGGCTGCAATCGACCATAACCTCTGTATGAAGCTTCGGATTGAAATAGGCAACTTTAGTAGCATTCTCAATGGCTTGTTTGATTTCCTTAAAACTTTTCTCACATTCATGTACTCAATGAAATGAAACATTCTTTTTCATCAACTCTCTCAATGGAGCACTTACAACTGCAGTCTTGTATATATCACGAACTGTAGCTGGTCATGCCAAGAAATGAAACATCTTGTGGGGATCAGCATTTGACAGTGCTTGTCTTTTGGAGGCTTTGTAGGCTCTGTGGTTGTGTGGCTGTGTGGTGCAGGGCTCGAGACTTGGAGTCCCAGTATTCACCAGGACTCAGCAGGGGAGGAGGAGTCTGCCACCAGCTGCCCCCAGTGCTGTAAAAGCGCTTTTCATCTCCCGCGGGACGTGTTCTTTTCTTTTGGAGGTCTCGGAGGTTCTGTGGTTGTGTGGCCATGTGGTGCGGGACTCGCAGTTCCAGTATTCACCAGGACTCAGCAGCGGAGGAGGAGGTGTCTGCCACCAGCTGTCCAGCACCGCAAAAGCGCTTTTCATCTCCCACGGCGTGGGATGCGTTCTTTTCTTTTGGAGGCTTTGGAGGCTCTGTGGTTGTGTGGCACAGGACTCGAGACTCGGAGTCCCAGTATTCAGCTGGACTCAACAGCGGAGGAGGAGGAGTCTGCCACCAGCTGCCCCGCGCTGTAAAAGCGCTTTTCATCTAGCGCGAGACGCGCACGCCCGGGCCAAGGGCAAGCCTGTTCGCGCCCGCAAGAGACCGGCTGGGCCCCCCCTCTTGGCTCTCTGACTTCGGTGGTTTTGGCTGCGAACTTCCATTATTTCTTAATTAGAAAAAAAAAGGAATAGGAGACCCATGGAACAATCAGAGGAGGCCTACCTGGATCGTCTCCTGAAGGTTTGCGAGGCATCTTCATGTCTTAAGCAGCACCAGAACCTAGGAACCATCGCAGCTGGGTCTAACATAATGACTGATGGAAGGTCAGGTGGGATAAACTTTGTGGCATCCAGTAACTCCAACCAGAGTCCTTGCTGTTACACCTGCCACCTGAGTCAACTCCGCGTGTAGTGGTTTTAGCCAACGTCTCTTGACTTGCCCCGGGTGCAAAGGAAGATCTTAACCAACTGAAGAATAAAGTTGTGCATTGGTTAAACTCCAAAATTGCCATAGGGCTACGGGTAGAAAGTCATAATATTATGCTCCGTAGTACCTCATGGGTGGGAAAAGTTAAGGAAAACTGGGATGGGGACTGTGTTACCATCAATTTTAATAGCCACTACATGGCAAACCGCATCTTAAGCATGGCCGCTCAATCTCACCCTAATGGTTGTAACTCGGCCATTGTAGCCCTCCCACTGGGCTATTTCTATAGACCTTTGACCCACCCACTGTTTCTACCCGGAAGAAACCAGGGGCAGTCATTGGATGTGGGCCAGGGAAACCAGCAGGTAGCTATTTCAGGCATAGCCACATCTAACAGGTTTGCACCCCTTAGCTTATTAGAATGCTGCGATTGACTGAGTGTAGTCTCTCCTAAGGTAGGTGCCCCTTCAATTGGAATGGATGTGTAAAACAGATCTCAAAGGGTGTAATTTTATCTCCTGGAATAAAGCAGGGCTGGCGAGAAAGTTTGATGATCCAGATTGGGTGCGCTTTTTAAGAGGGTTTGATGTAATCTGCCTCCAGGATACATGGACTATTGAAAATAGATATAATCTGGAAGGTTATAAAACCTTCTTTGTGCCAGTCACTCCCTCTACTGCAGGAAGAGCCAAGGGGGCTATGGTCAGTTATGTCTCTCTAACAGTCCTAGGTAGTGCCGCTATGTTACCCCATACCTCCCCCACTTTACAGGTGTTGTCATTATCCAGTGGAACGAGCAAGCTAATGCTTTTAAATTTTTATAATGCGGTAGCTCGCCGGATGCATACAATATCACAAGGTTGGGCTCTTTATTGAGAAATCTGTCCCAGAGAGAGCAGACTTATTCTAACGTTCGCCTTGCAGGAGATTTTTTTTTAACAACAAATTTTATTGATTTTCCATGGCACCAAATGGACGAAGCCCGATGAGCATCAAACACACAATAATCAAATCGTACAAATCCAAGGCACCATATGTCATCCCCTCGATAGGTCTGCAGAACATCAGACCCAATCCCCCCTCCCCCACCCCCGCCCACACACCACACACCCTATATATAATAGCACATGAACAAAATGCAAATATGCCCTTTTCCCTCTGCACATCTCGATTCCCTTTAAACCGGTGAATTGCTCACAACCAATCTATCCAATGGGTCTCTGGATAGTGTGGGCCCAAACAGCGGCAAGTCAATACCTCTGTAGGTGGCCCAGCACGCTCAAATCTTCTTATGTTTCTGCGGGCAGCCACGTGCTTGAAAGACCGCAACCTCGGCCGACATACAGCGGTCCATCGCCCTCTTCCAGACCCCCACACTGGGCGGGGACGTATCTTTCCAGTGTTGAGCAATGTCACGTTTTGCAAGTGTGAGTCCCAGGAACAATAAATGACGCTGTTCCCCCCTATATCGTCGGTGCCGTGCAGAAGGATCAGCCTAGGGTCGGCGGGAATATCCCACGCCAAAACCTGCCCCAAACAAGACCGAACACCTGACCAGAAGTGTTGCAGCGCTACAAAGCTCCACACAGTATGAAGAAAGGATCCCTCCTCCGACTCACAACGGAGGCACACGGGGGATGGAACGGCTCCCATTTTAAACAGGCGTACGCGTGTGTAATACACCCTATGGAGGTACTTAAACTGAATCAATCTGTATCGTGTAGAAACAGCTGAGTACCGAGGACTGGCCAACGCCTCAGCCCAATCATCGTCTGTGAGTGTGGGAACATCCGCCTCCCATGTCGCCCGAGTACGGTGTAAAGTGGTAGTGGAGTGTGTAGTGATCGTTTGGTAAATCTGTCGGATTTTATGCGCACCTAGATCCCCCATAAGTAGTCGACCTTCCAGCGGGTGAAACTCTGGAAGAGTTGTGAGGCCCCGTATGAGAGGGGAGACAGCGTGTCGGAGCTGCAGATATTTGTGGAACTGCGTTTATGGAGGTTAAAATCGTCCTGTAGCCTTTGAAAGGATTTGAGAGTAGACCCCTGCATTATGTCACCCAACGCGGAGATCCCAATATCATCCCATCTACGGAACCCCACCAGTGTTGAGACTGGCCTAAGGTGGGAGCCCTGCCACAGGGGTGTCGCCGCGGTCAGTCTGCCCCACCACCCCATTTGTCTGACCACTCGCCTCCAGATCTGAATGACGAGCCGACAAGCCGGGAAGCTCCGCTAGTGATGAGGAACTGTATAAGAAATGAAGCAGTGGTGTTCCATCCAGGAAAATACGTTCTACCGCATAGGCGGGGTCCGCCTGGGAGCCATACCACCAGTCGTTTATCACGAGAAGATGCGATGCCCAATAATAGGCCTGGACATCGGCCGCGGCGATCCCGCCGCAGTACATAGATTGGATACACGTGGCTAGTGCCACCCGAAACGCACCTTCCCCCCAGAGAAACCTATTCAACAACGCATTGATTTGACGAAACCACGACGGGGGAATCGGAAAGGGGTAGTTTTGCAGCCGATAAAGCAGGCGCGGCAGAGATACCATTTTGAATATGGCGGATCTGCCGTATAACGAGAGGGGGAGTTGAGACCAGACCGTCGTCTCGTCCCGAACTGTAGGAAGCAGTGGGGCAATATTACGGGTCCAAGCTTCAGTAGGGCAGCGCGTAATATGCACCCCGAGATACCGAATACTCGCCTCCGCAATGATCAGCTGCGAGGCCCAGGCCTGAGATCACTGGTCTCCGCAAATAGGAAACAGAGTGGACTTAGATGGATTAGCGTATAGCCCGGAGGTTTCCCCGAAAATCCGTAGGATCTGCAGCACCCGTGGCCCGGATACCCAAGGATACGACATAAAGGACAAGGCATCATCCGCATAGAGCGCGATCCTGTCGGAGCACTCCGGAGACCAGTCCAGACCTCGTAGAACCGAGTCTCGACGGACCCATGCGGCTAATGGCTCTATGGCCAGCACGAACAGGAGCGGGGAGAGCGGGCAGCCCTGCCTGGTGCCTATACGGATACGGAAGGGGGCCGACCGGTGGCCCGCCACACGAACCGATGCCGTGAGGTCGGTGTAAAGTAGCTTAACATACGCCCTAAAGCAGGGACCGAGATTGACCACTTCCAAGAGTTTAAAGAGATATGACCAGCTCAATGTGTCGAACGCCTTGTCGACATCAGCCAGCAGGACCGCCGCGGGACGTTCCAAGCGGTGGGCCTCCGCTACTGCGTTGTGGGCGCGCCGGATATTATGCCTGGTGGACCGCTGTGGCATGAAACCAGACTGATCAGGGTGCACCTGATCTTGTATGCACGTACGGAGGCGGTCTGCCAGAACCTTCCCCAGCAGCTTGGGCTCAAAATTCATCAATGAAATGGGGCGGTAGGGGCCGGGGTCCTCAGGTGGGCGACCTGGTTTAAGGAACACCACGACCTCAGCATGTCTCCAATCCAGAGGGAGAATTTGCTGCTCTACGGCAGCGTGAAGCACCTTGAGCAGATGGGGACCTAAAGTCGTAATGTGAGGCTGCAGAAAATCACATGGGAACCCGTTGGGGCCCGGCGCCCGTCCAGGGTGGGTGTTGGAGAGTGCCGACTGCAGCTCCTCCAAGGAGATGGACTCATCCAAGGCAGCGCTTTGTTGATCTAAAAGGCGACGGGGAGGGATGTCCACAAAGAAGGCATCAATGAGAGGTTCCTGGATTACCTCACGCTCCTCGTATAATATCGCATAGAAATCAGCAAAGGCCTGTACAACAGCCTCAGGGGAAGTGCATGCGGCCCCACCAGGAGACCGCAGGAGGGGTACCTGTGTCGGGGCTGCCCGAGCCTGACAGAGCCTATGCAGCATCTGACTGGATTTGTCACCCCACTGGTAAATCCTGTGCTGGGTGGCTAGCCAGGCGTCTTTGGCGCAGTCGGTATGAACCTGATGGAGCAGCTGCTGCACATGCAGAAGGTTTCGGCGGGACGCGGGGTCCGAGCCCTCCACTACGAGGGATTGAAGATCTGCCTGTCTGGATTCCAGGTCTTGCACCTGAGCTAGGTGGCGGTGCTTTTCCCCGGTGCGATAACTTATGTCGGTCCCCCGGATCACGGGCTTAAATGCCTCCCATAGGATGACCAGAGACGAGCATGTATCTGAATTAAGACTAAAATAGTCAGCAATGGCTTGGCTTAGCATCTCCCTGTAGTCCTCGTCGCGAAGCAGCCAAGGGGACATACGCCACCTATACGGTACCCTGCCTGTCTGTAAACGTATTTTGAGTTGAATCGGCGAATGATCCGACAGTCCGCGAGGCATGAGGAAGGTATGTGCCACCCTGTGCAGATAACTACGTGGGAGAAAAAGATAATCGAGGTGCGATAGAGTAGGGTGTACTGACGACATATAGGAGTACCCAGCGTCGGACGGGTGAAGGGCGCGCCATGTGTCCACCCAGCCCAGTGTGTGTGCTAGCGCAGCAAGTTTGGATGGAGCAGGGGATGCGTCAGGCTGTCGGGCGTGCCACCTATCCAGTGGTCCCATGATGTCATTCCAGTCGCCCCCTAATATCACAAGGCCACCCGGAAGATCCCCCAGAGTTGGGTTAATTTGTCGATAAAGGTCTGGCCAAGCGGTGGGGGGGCGTAGATGCTGCCAATTGTAAGCTGTTCGCCGGCCAATATACCAGAGACCACTGTATAGCGACCCCCCGGGTCCAGCCATTGTCGCATGACCTGAAATGGCACTCTGCGATGTATAAGTATGGCCGTGCCCCACGCCCCGCGAGTAAAGCAGGAGTGTTACACTGCAGCGTAGCCATAGAGGGCTAGGCATGGGGCTTTGGTGCCAAGCAGATGTGTCTCCTGAAGCAAAAGAATATCTGCGGCATAGCGTTTAGCCTATTGTAAAACAGCTCCCCGTTTGACTTTGTTAAGCAATCCACGTACATTCCAGGCAATAATATTCAGCATTCCCGGTGGGGGATCACCTGTCGTGCGGGTCATGTCTTGATCCCCTAAGAATAAAGGACAACCAGTGTGTGCGTGATTGGGCAATAGAGTGTGTGTGTGGTGCGGAAGCAAGGAACAAAAACAAAACTAACTTAAGAACATTTCCCAATCCCCCACCCCCATACTACCAAGAACTCGGAGTAACTGTTGCGGTAGAATCCCTCCCCAGGTCCCCAACATGACGACCCAAGTGGTTTCTCCAATGGATCCCACCCTCCCAACTTACCCAACATCACCCAAAACGTGAGAGGCGTGCCTCGTCCAGCCCCTCTAAGGCCAATAGTGGGATCCCCTCAGTTGTAGCCAGAACACATTCTTATGAGACTAACCCCCATGGATCCCAGCCCATCCCTAGGTGGTGAACTATAGCATACTGATGATCGCCCGCCCAAAAGTGCCTCAGTCATCTAACATCCCCTAAAACATAAAGGGCGTGCCATGTCCAGTTCGCTTCAAGGCTAGTGGTGTCGATTCATCCGAGTGTAGCCAAGACATTCCCATGGAAGACTAACTCCAAGGAACCCAACTCAACCCTGAGAGTCAAACAATAAAATACAGAATCAACTTGCCCAATAGTCTCAGTCATCAGTGCCCGGTGGCCCCTGGGTGCGCCAATTAGAGCAGGACCGGTTGCGTCTCGATGTCGTGGCTCTGCCCTGGCGACCACTCCGATGCGAGCCCTGGGAAGAGTCAGAGTCCAACGGGGGCGGTGAATGAGGCTTGAGAGAACGTCGCTCGTCAGTCCAGGTGAAGACTTCCTCTGGTGTCTCGAAGAAGAACGTTTTCGCCTTGTACATCACCTTCAGCCGAGCTGGGAATAACAGAGCGTAGGACAAATTTAGGTTGCGTAAGCGTCTCTTGGCCGCCACAAAGGACTGTCGTTGTTGCTGCACCATCCTTGTATAATCGGGAAAAACCATGATGGGATGAGAGTCGAAGACCATCTTATCTTTATGTAGCCTAGCGTAGCGAAGGATAGCGTCCCAGTCGGCATAGTTAAGAAGGCGGGCGATCACCGGCCGCGGGCGCTCCCCCGGCGGCGGCTTTCTAGCCAGGGCTTGGTGGGCCCTCTCAACCACAAAGCATGAGGACCTGTTTTCTGGGGGCAGGAGAGCAGTGAGCCAGCCGGAGATGAAAGTATCCATTGATGCCCCCTCACAGCCCTCCGGAAAGCCAATTAGGCGGATATTATTGCGGCGGGTTCGTCCCTCGGCATCTTCGACCCGGGCGGCCAACTCCTGCGATTGTTTGGTTAGTTTGTCTACTTTCAGCTGAAGTGCAGTGACGGAGTCCTCGACAGTAGACACCCTGGTCTCAGCTTCGGTAATGCGGTCAACCGCCTTCCGCAGGTCTTGTCGGAGGAAGGACACCTCCGTGCCCACAGCCCCGATCTGGGCCTCGAGGGCAGTCCGCGACTGATGGATCGCCTCCAGCAGCTTCACCGTTCGGACGACAGACCCTCTGCGGTCTCCCCCCCGGGAGGGTTGGCGGCGGTGGTGTAGCGGTCCATTGTAGGCTGCTTGGGGGCTGATGCCCCTGGCTTGTCTTTGCCCATGGGGACCGATATCAGCCAGTCGCGGTGTCCCACTAGTCGGCCCCCGGTGACCGATGAATTGCGTGGCAGTGGAGGGCAGTAGTTGTCCATAAAAGGCAGCCCCTCGCCGGGCCCAACCGCAGGGCACCACTCCAGAGTCCACGTGGTGTGGTCGCCTCGTCTCTGATAGCCACCCAGGGGTTCCCCAGCCGACACTCCGCCAACAGAGCAGGCCCGCCACCCAGGCGGCCTCAGCGTCACCAGGCCGGACGTCTGCGAGGAGCGAAGGCCCACCTCCGGCAGCACGGCCCAGCCCCGCCAAGTACCAAGGATCCAGCCGCCACAGGGCCACCAGCTATCGGTCCGTCGCGGAGCCCACTCTCCCAGGCACTGCACCACCCAGGCTGGCGGACGGTGGTCTCCTCACCAGCCCAGCGTCAAGGCTCCAGACGTCCCCAGCAGCGTCACCGCAGCACACTCGGCAGCCGGGACGTAGGGCGCCCTCCGCCTCGCCTACGGATAAATTGCCCCACCAGTCGAGAAACACCCAGGTCCTAGCCGGGTGGGCGGGCTGCCCCCGCAGCGCCAGCCAACGATGCGCCGATTCAGAGCCGGCGACTCCAACCCAGGCCGCGCCGGGCCGCGATGAAGGAGATGGGGGAGGGGCACCCCGCGAGAGTGTCACTGCGGGGGGGCCCCGTCGCCTCACCCCCGCCGAATACTCGTGGGGCAGCGCTGAGACGGCGTGACTCACCGCCAACGACACAGGCAACTGCTGCCGAAGTTCTCCGGCCACGAGGCCCGCCGCAGCCGCGGGCTTAAGTGCTCCGCCCGCCGCTGGCAGCGGCGCGGCCTCCGCCGATCAAAGGGCCGGCCGCAGCGGATCCGATCTCCGGTGGTCGGGAAACCCCACCCGGAGGACCGCAGCGGGAGCCCCAGCAAGAGACCCCCTAGAGAGGCGCTGGGGGTCAAGGATATTGCAGGATTACGGGGCCAAAAAGGACGCGTCCGCCATGTTCGGCTCCCAGGCCACGCCCCCCTTGCAGGAGATTTTAATGTCCATATGTGTGGGGATCCCAGACTTGGGGGGATCAAAGATATGGGATGTGCACACCTTTCTGGTTTGCATATGGAACACACCCATCAGGGTTCCTTACTCAACACTTTTTGTCTGATTTTGACCTTATGTCTGCTACGAATAAGTTGCCTCCGGACAAGACAGACGTTGCCCCCACTTTCACCAGGAGAGGGCGTGAGTCCTTTATTGATTTTATTTTTGTTTCCACTCCTTTTTTTGTATTTATTTGGGACTTCACCATTAGGGAAAGCATGTACAGCGATCACAACCCGGTGTGTGTTTTGACCGGATGGCCCCAGGTAGCAAAGCCAATTAAGGACAGAGCAGGGGTGCCCTTGACAGCTGTGGAAGGGGGAGGAGACTCAGGTAGGGTCAGATTATACTGGACCAGTTCTATGAGTCCCTGTTAACTCAGTGTAACAGGGAGTTTGCCACCTGGTTAGACAGTGTAAACCGTCTGACATCTCGGTGGCGTTTGGGAGCATCTCTGGAGTTATAGCCAACTTATTGCGGGCCCCGGGTGGGCGTTCTTCTCATTTAGGCCCGAGATGGTTTGATACCGAGTGCTCTCGCACCTCCAGGAGATTGAAGGAGGTTTTGAGCGCCACACCAAGAAACACCCTGGCCGTCAAGAGATTTCATAGACAATATAAGACCGCCTTGGCAAAGCGCAGGTCGGTCTTGAAGGAGGAGGCCTGGTCAGAGCTGGTAGAGTCTAGCACCCTGTAAAATAGCTCCAAGTTTTGGATCATTATTAATAGCCCCTTCTTGGCAGGAGATTATACCAATGTATTGGACGCCCATATTTCTGAGGATGATTGGGTAAGCCATTTCGTGGGCATGTTTCAGTCAGACTCCATATCAAGGAAAGCCCAGGATGTTGCTGTGGGTAAATCTGAGGCCATATTCTCAGTACAGGAAGTGAGAGCAGGTATTATGGGATTGTCTAAAAACAAGGCCCCTGGCCCTCACAGGATTCCCCCAGATCTCTATATTTCAAACCTGGATATCTGGGCACCTGTACTTACTTCAATCATTAATACCTCAGTAAAGATCGGACACCCGACTACTGGGCTTTATCCACCATTGTCCCTGTCTTCAAAAAGGGAGACCGGGATAGCACTCACTGCTACAGGCCCATCTCCCTCTTGGACTCTGTGGTAAAGGTGGTGGGTCGTATGGTATTAGATAGACTAGCGAGTTGGACAGATGATAACAACATCCTGCCTGAGGTCCAATACGGCTTTCGCCCTGGATGCTCAATGGTGGACCAGTGTTTGAATTTTTACTAGGTTTTGAATAAGTACACCGTTGCCCGCACCAGTTGCATTCAACTAGCTTTTATGGATATGTCCTCCACGTTTGATCCCCTCAACAGATCTAAGCTCTGGCAAATGATGCTTTCAAGTGGCATTGTTAAAGACGTTGTCTTGTTTTTAAGGGATCTCCACAGTGATACTAAAGTCGTAGTCCGTTACTCTAAAGACCTTAACGTGATACGCGAGTTCCCTATCCAGAGGGGTGCGTCAAGGGTGTATTTTGGCCCCCTTTCTTTTGAAATTGTATATTAATAATTTGGAACAGGTCCTCCTGAACTTAAAAGCTGATTGTCCTCACGTGAACAAGCACAGTTTGCCGTTCCTCTTGTTTGCTGATGACGCTGTCCTCATGGCGAGTACAGCGAGGGGCTTACAACTTCTGTTGAACTCCTTTGTACACTTTATGGAGGGCCTGGATTTGGGGGTTAATCACAGCAAATCATTTGTAATGTAGGTGGGTCCTAAACTAGCCAAGTCCTATACCTTCACGATAGGTGCCATGCCGATTCCCAAGGCTGACGTTTTTTCCTATCTGGGGATAGTGTTTGATGTGGCTCTGAATTGGCGCCCTTTGATAAGTCGAAAGAAAGGGGATTTGGCCAGGGCGACCGCCGCTGTTTTTAACTTTGCTACTGGACTAGGAAGCAGACCGACTGGGGCACTCCTGCCGATATACAAAGCTAAAAGCATCTCGAAGGTTAACTATGGGAGTGAGATATGGGGCTATACCGAGCAGGGTGCATTACAACTTGTAGAAAATACTTTCCTGAGACGGATGCTCTGCCTACCGCAGAGCATCCCATCCTTTGTAGTGCACGAAAAACTACGGTTGGCCTTTCTCTCTGATGTGTTGGCTTTTCGTCCCAAAACACTGTGGATGAAAATTTGGATCAAGAAGGAAAATGCCTTTAGTATGGAAATTTGAAGAGACTGTCTTTCCCTTGATCATACTAACCGCATCTGTTGGCTCAAGTACGTCAGAGAATGTTTTATCAGTCTGGGTAGGGCAGACCTATTTGAGCGCCCAGAGGAAATTTGCTGTAGGGATTTGATCTGCGTGAAGGCGAATGTTTTTATAAACCGTACGTGGGCCAGAGAAGAAGTGGAGTTGAGGAAGTGTAGTGTGCATAGGTACCTTTTATTGAAAACTGTGTCATCAACTGAACCTTATCTCGTTTGGTTTAAAAGTATTCATGGCTGTTTTTTATTGATAAGATTTCGATTGGACCTCTTTCACTATCTTTTGGCCCAACCTGGCGGTGCACATAGAGGGCAGTGCTTCCCACCTTGTGGTTTCGATGGAAAATCTCTACAGGACATGATGCACTTTTTAATGTTTTGTAGCTTTTACGAGGCACCTAGAAAGTCTTTTATTATCCCTATTCTTGAAAAAGCAGGTTTAGGCAGGCTAGACTTGCTTTTATCTTTTTACAACAGCTTTCAAGCTATTCAGTATTGCATGTTCTTAGCTTTTTAAGGGTTGCCATAAGGCTCAGGTCTGGCTGTGATTAGCCTTTATGGATAATTACTTGTTACTGTGATACCATGAATTTGGTTTTAACATGATCCGTACCTTGAAGCACATGGATGGGTGCTTGCACCTTCCTTTTCTTGTGTTTCATCATCGCTACAAATGAACCTTGACTTTCTAAAGAAGTAGCTGCAGCCCATGTGAACACTTTGGTTTTCAGTGGCGTAAGTTGCGGTAATGGAGACAATTCATTATATTTCTCCTTAGGCATAATGCTAATGAAAGCACCACTGTTGATGATGAAAGGTATCGAACAATCATTTACTTTCAGTGTATCTTCGGGCAATGTTTGAATGACTTTGGTGCTTTAGCATGTCGATTTTTCTTTGACTAACATTTTTCTTCCCTTGCGGCCAGTGCAACATGCACATGCTTTTTTGCAGTAAACACCGACATGGCAAAACCATCTTCTTCACTTTCACTTCATACTGATATAGAACTGTTTGACGATGATGTAGATGACAATTGACTTCATTTAGTGTTGATTTATCTTAACTGATGTTGTCGCTTGGCCTTGTGGGTACGCATCAAATTTTGCTTCTGGAACGTTCTGGCGGCCATTTTGTCTTCGCGCCTGTATGCACTTGCTTTTTGTTGGCTTTGCAAACCGCCACAAAATGGTTGTCCTTCCCATCACCTTTACATATCCATCCAATGGCGGGACATTTACCTTCGTGTGGAAACAAAAATCCACATCTAAAACATAAATTCTTTTTATGTGTCCTTCAGTCTTGGGCTCTGGCTAACTTTTCACACTCATGACTGCTTCATTCTGGGCACCTCCAGTCTCCATGTCAGCAGCTTGTCTATTGGCACACTCTTCAGCTCTGGCAGCCATTAACACTTGCTCCAGACTAAGAGTTTCTCTTAGCATTTGTTGTCTGAATGAATCTGACAAGCATACATCGATTACTCTGAGATGTATAGCTTCTTCGTCATTAAATTAATTGAATTTACAGTGTTTGATGAGTGTGTTGAGTCTCTCCACAAATTTATTCATGGTTTCACCAACTTTCTGTCATTCTTGACTGAAAATGTGTCTTTCGTAATTTACACTGGGCATTGGATTGTACTTGAGATTCAAAGTTTCTTTACTCTGACGGTATGTGATTTCTTCGTCAGTTTGCTCCATCTTCCTTACGACCTCTTTTACACCATGACCAGCAAGATGTTTGAGGTATTTGACAATATTTTTGTAATCAATCTCTTCAAGGCATCAATAAAATCTTCAAATGTCTCTATCCAACCAATATTTAGCTTTTTGGCGGTATCGAAAGGTGGTGGTGGTTTCAGGAAGGCGGCAGCATAGTAGCTATTTATGGGAGTGGCTGACATTGAGGGTGGAGCTCTGTCCGTGATTGTCGGCAGTCCAATAGGACCTGAGTCATCTGCACCATCTCTGAGGCCCTCATGCTTCTTCTTGGGTCTCCTCGCTTGGTGCTGCAGTCTTAGAACTCCACTTATCGAGGCTCTGGTAAGTACAATGGCATTATGCTTTCTTGTTAATTGATTCAACAGCCCGTGCCTTATGTATTTTGCTCGTATTTGACTGCTGCAGTCTTTAGCACTTCTTTTCTGTATCTATGCATATCCGCCTTTGACAGTAACGCTCTGTACACCGTATGACTTTATCTTGCATGGCAGCGCAGTACCTTTATGTATGGCCTGACCAACAGTTTCTCGATCGACGACGTGTAGATTATCTGCAATACTTTCGTTGTCTTCAACTGCTTCACAACCGCTGGAGCTGTACTTTGACTCCACATGCATTAAGAGTTGATTCGGTACTATGATGATGGCACACATGGCACGCACAAGCAGTTTGCATGGACCATGGCAAACTCTCTGGGAGAGCACTGTCGATCTTTGCATTACTTATCCCCTATCTCGTCGCCAAGCCCAGCCTGTGTACCCGCCAATGACTACAGAATAAGTCTGTGAAACCACTTAGAGAATTCTTTTCCTTGACCATAACACTTGATTTGTACCATTTGGGTGGTTTTGTTGCCCAGGTTATGTTTTTTGGTATAGATTCATGCCCAACAGCAGGAATCAAGGATTTGGACACTAACACACTAGGGAAGTTCCCCTGCCCAGTAGTTTGCTTGGCATAGGGATCTGCGTGCCACAGTGTGATCTAGCATCAGCTTTGGTGTGCCTCGGCCTCTGTCACAGTGTGTCTTGTACTCCAGCAACACTGGATTCATGAGACTGAGCTATCCTCTGGGAGCACTTTGCCAGTCCTGAAGGGTGGAAATTGAATATGGGAGCAAACCACAGCACATTGCAAGAGACGGTAAAGCTTTGATTCACAGGACTCAATAGAAGACCCTTCAAGCACTTCTTAAGGAAGAGTTCACCACCAAACCGGCACCAGATTGCTGTTGGCATGGAAGCAATTCCAATCTATGGCTACATCATTTGGCTGCATCATTTTTAATTCTAGTGGACAAATGCCACCGTACCCTAACCATGTATATTAAATGGCTAGTTGTTGCAGGGCATTCTTCCTAGGGTCCAAGGAATCTGAACTACAAGTATCTTAAAAACCTTAGTAAACTGACAGAAAACAGTTCATAGATTCTTGCCAGAACCACGGTACCGGAGGATCTTCAGCATCCACATAAATCCCCATTGAGAAAACTCAGCTCCCAATAAAATCTCAGTTTCAGCAATTATTCCCGGTTTATTTATTGACAGTTTTGCATTGGACATGTTGTTTCTTAAAATCCATAAAACTCAGCAGAGTCTTCAACTGAACACAGTTACCAAAAGAAGAGGCAAGAGTACATCAGAGAGCCTAGTGACTCACCGGTGTTTGTAAATTGATGAGTTCAAGTGTTGTGCAAACTCGGGAGGGCTCAATGGCACTGATACACAGAGCCACTTGTGCATGTAAGGCTGACTCACATGAGCAAATGTTTCGATATATGAGGGCAAGTCTCTGACAGAAGGCAACCTTATTCTCGTAAAATCTATTGCTACTCACCTTGAATATATGCATCTCAACAAGCTATGTATATGTGGAGTTAAGAATAGTAAACCATTTCTTACTTATATGTAATTACCTTCACAATATTGTACTGGCCGATATTTTGTGCTATGATTTGTTGCACAATTTTTAAATATAATATCCTGATAGGTACCGTCTCAGCACTGCACAAACTAAAGTGTACATACAACACACCTGCAACAAGATTCATTCGTTTAGGGCCCCAAAGCTTACTCCCCACAGAAGCACCATCCATTTGGAATAACACGTCACTTGTTTTTGCTACACCAAACATAGCCAATGGGGCATTGGAAACCAATGCACCTGACCTATGTCGAAACAGCATGCCATAACTTTTTTTTTTCAAGAGCAAATTTTATTGGTAGTACAACACGGCCTAAAAGGCCCACATATACAAATATATCAGACATTGCGCAGTTCTGAGTAATACCAATGTTACATAACTTCAAGAACTAGGCATAGACCGAATACTACTCCCTGAACCCCACATCATAACAGTACACAGTGTTGGAGTGATTAAAGCTGCGGGCTACTGTTGTGTCCAAGTCTAACTGAACGTACCTCCATCTCTGTAAGGGATTCTGAGGGTTGTACAGAGGGCAGGTCAATACCCCTATTTTCTGCCCACCACTTCCAGATTTTGTTATGTTTCTGGGGGCAGCCCCTTACCTGGAAGACTGCCATTTCCATACCCATACATCTGTCCATGGCATGCTTCCACCCACCCACCGAGGGCGGGGAGACCGCTTTCCAATGTTGGGCAATATCCCACTTAGCTAACGTCAATCCCAAAAACAAAAGGTGTTGTTTGTATCTGTTGCCACCTATCGCTTCTGTGCTATGCAGGAGGACTAACTTGGGTTTGAGGGGGATCTGCCAGGACAGCACTTGAGCCAGACAAGAAGTCACCCTGCACCAGAAGGTCAGCAGTGTGGTACAGCTCCATACTGTGTGGAGGAAGGTCCCCTCCTTCCCGCCGCAGTGGAGACATGTGGGGGAGGATATGACCCCCATCCACCATAGGTGGGTCCTTGTGTAGTATGCTCAATGCAGGTATTTAAACTGGATTAGGCAGACGTGACGAAATGGTGGCGCCATGGGCACCCGCCAGGGCCTCTGTCCAATCATCGTCGTTTAAGTCCTCAATGTCTCCCTCCCAGGTTGCCCGCAATGCCCCCAGGGTGGTGTGGCTGTGTGTAATCAGGGTTTGGTATAATTGACTAATCTTAAGAGCGCCTCTGTCCCCCATCAACAACCTGCCTTCTAATGGATTAAACTCCGGTAGATCTGTCAAGTCCATAATAAATGGTGTTAGAGCGTGTCTGAGTTGTAAATACTTATAGAATTGGCCATGATCAAGCTGATACTTGTCCTGCAGCTGTTGGAAGAATTTGATCACTGTCCCCTTCATAAAGTCGCCCAGTGTGGACAAGCCAAAAAGGTCCCATGTGCGGAACCCAGGCAGCGCCGTCACCTGCCGAATGAAGATTCTATGCCCCAGTGGGGTCTCCCAAGTCAACCTCCCCCAACAGCTCAGCCGTCGGACCGTCCGCCGCCATAATTGAATGACCACTTTGGCTGCTGGGGGCAGAAGGTCTATTCTTGTATGACAATAGAGGAAGTCTAACATTGACCGGCAGCCCATCGCTCGTCTTTCTATGGCATATGCCGGATCTGTCTTCTCACCATACCACCATTTGTTGATGTTGAGTAGGTGGGAGGCAGAGTAATAATCATTCACATCTGCAGCGGCTATTCCTCCACAATAGGTGGGCTGGACACAGGTGCAGAGGGCTACTCTAACTGTGACACCCCCCCACGGAAAATGATTGAGTACTGCATTAATTTGCCTGAACCACGATTGTGGAATGCTGTGGGGAAGTTCTGGAGCCGGTATAGTAGTCGTGGCAATGATACCATTTTAAAGATGGTGGACCGTCTGAGTAATGACAGAGGCAGGGGAGACCACGCTCTCACCTACACCCGACATGCAACAGTAAAGGGTTAATGTTATGCGTCCAGGAAATAGTTGGGTTACTGAAAACCATCAATGGCGTGGGTCAATTGAGCTGCTCAAGTTCCTCTGCCTTGGTCACCACAGAAAGAAAATAGTACTGATTTCGACGGGTTCGTATATAACCCGGAGGTCTCCCTTAATACTCGTAGTATCTGCAGGAATTGTGGGCCCGTGAACCCCAGATCCGTAAGGAAGAACAGCACATCGTCTGCATACAGTGCGATCCTGTCAGACATCTCAGTGGACCATTCAAACCCACGCACCAGGGGGTTCTGCCTCACCCATGCAGCCAGTGGCTCGAAAGCAAGTGCAAACAATAGGGGGATAGATGGGCACCCCTATCTAGTGCCTCTAAGTATGGGGAATGGGTCTGACAGCGCCCCAGCTATGCACACGATGCGGGGAGGTCTGTGTAGAGTAGGCAGATGTAAGTCAAAAACCTTGAGCTAAAGTTAAGAGCCTGCAAGAGAATGAATAAATATTCCCAGCTGATCGAATCGAACGCTTTATCTATGTCCGCTACTACGATGGCTGCTGGTCAGCCAAGTTCTGGCACCTTTGCTAGAGCGTTATGAACTCGCCTGATGTTGTTACAGCGCATGGATCGCTGCGGCATAAAACCTGCCTAGTCGGGATGGACGAGGTCCGAGACGTGCGGGAGGAGACGATTAGCTAGGATCTTACCCAACAGTTTGGCGTCTATATTCAATAATGAAATTGGTCGATATGAGGAGGGTTCTTCAGGGGGGCGCCCTGGTTTGTGGAATACCACGATTTCCGTATGTCGCCAGTCTGGTGGGAGGATCTGCAACTCAGAGGCCTCCTGTAGCGCCTTTAATAGATGTGTTCCCAACTGGGGCATATGTATTTTCAGTAACTCACTCGGGAACCCATTAGGTCCTGGTGCTCGACGAGGGCGCAGGCTTGTCAGTGCTTTAGTGAGTTCCTCTTCAGTGATCGGCATGTCGAGCTGTGTGCATGCGCTATCTGAGACCCATTTTGGCGGTATGTTGCTTATAAAGTCTACAATCTGATCACGAGTTACAGCCTCTCGCCTGGCATAAGAGTCCGCGTAATATTCTGCGAAGGCCTGAGCGACTTCGCGGTAATTGGAACGCAATCTGCCACCGGTGTCCCGCAGCACAGGCACCAGTGTTGGTGTCTGCACCACTTGACACAGACATTGTAGCATTCTGCTCGATTTGTCGCCTTACTGATATAACCTACACTGGGCTGCCTGCCATGCTATCTGGGCCTCATTCATAAGTAATTGATACAGTTGTTGTTGTGAGAGAAGCAAACTACATCAGGCCCGCGCTCCCCCGCGTTCTCTAATCTCGGCCTCGAGAGCCCGCTGCTGGGTTTCTAGTTCCACTACCTGCTCAGTGCGGCGGCGCCGATCCCTTTTACAGAAGCTGATGTCTACTCCCGTAGCGTGGGCTTCAGGGCTTTCCACAAAACTACGCCGGAGGGGGCCGTGTCGACATTAAATGCTAGGTATGCCATGATTGCTTGATGGAGCTTAGATTTATAAGATGGATTTTGCAACTGCCAAGGTGACATTCACCACCAAAATAGAGATCTCTGGGACCCAATATGTAACATGAGGGCCACTGGAGAGTGGTGAGATAGCCCTTGTGGCAGGATCGTTACCGTTGAAACCCTATGTACCTGGGGGCCTGGGAGGAAGAGATAGCCTAACCTGGAGAAGGACCCTTGGACCGCAGAAAAGAAGGTATTACCGGGTTCTGCTGGGTGGTATGCTTTCCATACGTCTGACGACCCCAAGGAGGATGCCAGGAAGCACAACTTTGAATCACCCTTGCTATGACCAGGCCCCTCCGCGCGCCATCTGTCCTCTAGCGCCATAGTGTCATTCCAGTCTCCCCCCATCACTGATAGACCATCCGACAATTCCCCCCAGAGGCGTAGAACCCTGTCTACGAAAGCTTGACCCAGGGGAGGGGGGGCACAAAAGCTACCCAACGTCAATAATTACCCATATAGTGTCCCCGTCACTAGAGTGTACCTCCCACCCAAGTCCACCCAAACTCTGGTGGGTCTGTAGGGGACTCTGCGATGAACCAGGATTGCTGTGCCCCTTGAACCGCGGACAAACCCAGAATGGAAGATCTGATCGAACCCATATCGTGCTAAGCACGGTGACCTCGTTCCCATCATGTGGGTTTCTTTTAATAACAATATGTCACTCTCTAGCCTTTTGGCCTGTTTCAGGATCGCCCCCTATTTAATTTTATCGAGGATACCCCTTACATTCCATGTCATGACTCAGATCCCTACAAGCTTGTCTCTGACATATAGGCGGTCATCTATATTCAAGGAGGATACCATTTGTGGTCTGGATGTTCGCAGGTGACAGTACCCCTGTGTCTGTGCAGTAAGAATATTAAAACTTTAACAACAAACTTCAACACTCCGCCCCTCCCCCCACCCCTATACCTCAACAAACATGAAGTATCTGTTGCGATGGGGTTACCCCCCTAACCCTAACGGGAGCTCAGGGAGATCCCACGCCAATGTATCCCCAATCTCCCAACTCCCTTAACCATGAGTCTTTGGAACCTTTAGTTTGGACTCTATGGGGGCCCATCAGGCCTGGGAGCCCCACAAGAGCGGACCGTCCAGGGTCAACATCAGGGCTCAATATGCAAGGTTTGGTCTGGCCGCCCCTGGGACGACACCTCCGCCCAGTCATGAGTCTTCACCCTGTGTCTGGGAGTGCCAGTTGGAGCATGATCTGTGCCGTCGTTTCGACGTGGAGTTCTTTGGACGGTTCCGCCTGTTTCCCTGGGATGAATTGCATTCCAGTGGAGGTGGTGTGTGTGGCCTGAGGTGCACCGCCTCATCAGTCCAGGTGACAGGAACGCTTCCATTAAGGTGCCTTTGCACCCCTCCGGGAATCCCACAAAGCGCAGGTTGTTCAAACGGGCACAGCCCTCCGCATCTTCCACCCGTGTGGCTAGTTCTTGGGTCACCTTGGTCAATTTGTTGACTTTTAGTTGGAGGGATGTCACAGTGTCTTCTACCGTTGGCATTCTGGTTTCCGCTTCTGTGATGCGGTCAACCGCTTTCCTGAGATCCTGTCGGAGAAGTGAGAACTCCGATCCGAACGCACCGATCTTGGCATCTAGCATGTCGCATGACTGTGATGAGGCGAGTAGGGCAGCATTGTCCAGGGTAGACCCAGCACTGTCCAATCTCCCCGCAGCCCCCGCATTTGCGGTAGTGTATTGATCCAGGGTGCTTTGTTCCATTGGAGGGGCCAGGGATTTGTCCTTCGTCATGACTGATTTAGGGGACCCTCCCTATGCTAAGCGGAACCACAGTGCAGTGTATCTCCGTGTGGGGGGGTCCCATGGGTTCTTCGCACTTTTACTTCCAGGCTGCCCCGTGCACTCGTCCGCCAAGTGTGGGTCTGGGCGTCACTGGCTGGGCCTCACGGAGACAGGCAGTACCTGGCTGCAAGCCACACCGGGCCTAGCTCGGCTGCTTCTGCTGCCCAGGGACCAACCGCAATGCAGACCCACTAATGGGATCGCACGTGTCGGACCACCAGCCCGCAATGTCCCACTCAAACAATATCGGGGGCCTCCCCACCGCTGGAACCACTCAAGGCCTGCACCACGCAGTTTGGGCCCTGGGCGTAGTCTATAGCCAGTATATGGCCAGTGTATGGCCCAGTGCGGTGAGGGGGCAAGCCCAGGCCCTGTGTGAATGGGGCCTGGGCTGTTCAAATTGAGGGGGTCCCGCTCCCCCAGCAGCGCATCAACGTGGTCCTGCAAAGCAGGCCTACCTTCACAGGTCAGGTGCAGGGACGCTGGGTGTGTACGGTCTTTGGCGCCCTGGTGTCGGGTTCCACGGAGCGGCACCGGTGCACCACAGGTGCTGCCCACACGGCACTGCGGCACTCAGCTGCCAGGCTGCAGACTCTTCCGAAGTTGTGGGCGATATGGATCGTCGGTGGGCCAGACAGATGCAGAGCTCTGCCCAGCTTGAACATGTATCAGGGCCGTGCGCCCGTTTGATGTCTACACGGCCCCGCGTTGCCGGCGTTTTCTGCAGGCGAGCCCCCACCGGCCCCAGGCTCAGTCAGGTCTGCACTCAGGGGGAATCATCGGATACTATCAGATATTTAGGCCAGATGGTCTGGAGCGCTCTTAGTTAGCATCCACCATGATGGCACGTCATGCCACGCCCCAGCATGCCATAATTTAACCATACCTTACTGAGCTTATCCACATTCCGTGCAGGGCTGAATCCTGCACTATAGGGGATAATTCAAGCAATTGTTCTAACCCTTCAAGTAGGTCCTTGAAATACCATCATCGTTAGTCAATGACGTACTTTTTTTTTTCTCTTCGATGTGAAACATATCTTTACCCATGGTGGAGCAACATTCCTACTAACCCTGGGCGGTGAACTACGCTACGCTCGCGGAGTTTGCGGAGTTTCGGTAACTTCGCGATTCGCGTAGAGCGCGAAGTTACCGAGCACTACGCAATTTGCGGCATAGCGTAGCTGTTTTTCTTCTTCGCGCGCTCAATATGCGTTCTCGCGCGCGCGGTAACGACCTACCGTGATTCTGCGTTCGCCGACGCGATTTCCTATCCGTTCACGGGCGCCACAAGATTTGGAATCCGGCCGCACGATCCCGCGAGAGTGTGCGAACGCGAACACGTCATTCGGACGCGCGATCTGACTTCCGGCGGCAGTGTTGGTAAGATCGCGATCTTGAACACGAAGAAACTACAATCTGGCGAAGAATATCTCTAGAGCATCATAAAACCTTCTCGAAAATGATTATTTTGCTCCAAAAAACTCCTCAGATTGTAATTTGGCTGTAGTTTTTTGTGCAAGGAGTCCTTTTTTAACTTTTTTTTTCAAGAGGAAGGAAGTGCCCCTGAGTCTCAAACTTCCTGTTCCTGTCCAGCAGGCTCCTCCCAGTGCTTTGTCCATGTGCTGTTCACTTTCATTTGGATTTGGAGCTGGAAGGATCACTTTTTGTGTCTGTCTGCTGCATCATATCATTGGATTGGATTTGAGGACTTTTGGATTTGAGATTTTACAAGTAAGTTGGAGAATTGGTGTACTTGTTTGTTTGATTGGGGCTTGTTTGTACCTACATTTTTTGGGGATTTTCATCGTTTTTAAAATTTATTGTTGTGGCCTGTAGTTTCAGTAGGGGCCTAGTTGTTTTTCTTTGATTGGAATTTCAGCCAGTAGGCCCAGAGGTACCCATGGGTGCATGTTTCTGTGGTGTCTGTTGAATTTAAACATCATGTAGGGCATGGATGGCATTGGATTGAATTGGTAAATGTGGTTTTTGGGGTGTATTTCACTTTTTGGGTGTGTGTTAATAAATAAATACCTTTGTTGGATGTGTGTGTGTGCTTGTTGTGTAACTTTCCAACCTTTCGTAGCCCTGTGGATTTTCGTTTTTGCATTTTTGTATTAAAGCTGTGTTGTTTAGCAGGCCTCCTTTGTCTGGTCATATTATAGGCCTGCTTGAGTTCATTGTTTTCCATGGCCTGTTGTGACTGTGAGTGACCATGTGGCTTGGGGCCATTTTGTGGTGGTAGTTTAGTAGTGTGCTGCTTTTTCCATATAGGCCTGCATGTCTTTTCTTTGTTCCCCTTGGCTTATGCTTGTTGTTGTTGTGGCCTGGCCATGTGGGTGGTGGCCATTTTGTGAAGGCAGGCAGTGTGCTTTTGCCATAGGCTTGCATTGTCTGTCTTCCATTTCTTTTTGTTGTGGGTGGCTAGCGGCCATTTTGTGGAGCCATCCAGGCAGTGTGCTTTTGCCATAGGCCTGCATTGATTGTCTGTCTTCACTTTCTTGTTATTATTTGTGGGTGGCCTGGCCATGTGGGTGGCGGCCATTTTGTGGAGCAAGGCAGTGTGCTTGCTTTTGCCATAGGCTTAAGCTTGTGGCCTAGTCTGCCAGTAGGCCCAGAGGTAGTCATCATGGGTGCATAAAAACTGTTTCTGTGTTGTCTGTTGAATTTTAACATCATTTAGGGCATGGATGGCATTGGATTGAATTGCAAAATGTGGTTTTTGGGGTGGTATTTCAGTTTTTTGGTGTGTGTTAAATAAATAGGCCTTTTTAGCCAGTAGGTAACCCTGGGCGTTCAGCTCGCGGACTTTGGGCAACTCCGCACTGCGCGACAACGCGGACTTACACATTTTTTCTTCTTCGCGCGCTCAATATACGTTTTCACGCGCGCGATAACGACTTTTTGTGACGATCGCGATGCCGAACACGCAGAATTTACAATCTGGCGAAGAATATCTCTCGAGCAGCATAAAACCTTCTCGAAAATGATGATTTTGTTCATTTTGCTCAAAAAACTCCTCAGGTTGTCATTTAGATGTAGTTTTGTGAGCAAGGAGTCATTTTTCTTTTTTTACAATTTTTTTAAAGAGGAAGGAAGTTCCCCAGAGTCTCCAACTTCCTGGTCCTGTCCTTTGTCTTCACTTTCTTGTTATTGTGGGTGGCCTGGCCATGTGGGTGGCGGCCATTTTGTGAAGCCAGGCATTGTGCTTTTGCCATAGGCCTGCATTGTCTGTCTTGTCTTCCTTTTCTTGTTGTTGTGGGTGGCCTGGCCATGTGGTGGCGGCCATTTTGTGGGACCAGCCACTGTGCTTTTGCCATAGGCCTCCAAGCTTGCGGCCTAGTCTGCCAGTAGGCCCAGAGGTAGTCATCATGGGTGCATAAAAACTGTTTCTGTGTTGTCTGTTGAATTTTAACATCATTTAGGGCATGGATGGCATTGGATTGAATTGCAAAATGTGGGTTTTTTGGGGGGTCTATTTCACTTTTTGGGTGTGTTAAATAAATGCCTTTTTTGCGTGTGTATATGTTGTTGTTGTGGTTGTTGTGTAACTTTCCAACCTGTTTTTAGCCATGTGGATTTTAGTTTTTGCATTAAAGCTGAGTGTGTTTTATCAGGCATCCTTTGTCTGGCCATATAGGCCTGCTTGCGTTCATTGTTTGCCGTGCCTTGTGCCTGTGAGTGACCATGTGGCTGGGGGCCATTTTGTGGTGGTAGTTAGTAGTGTGCTGTTTTTGCCACATAGGCCTGCGTGTCTTTCCATTGTCACTCTTGTCTTACTGCTTCCAAATCCATCCCCATTGCCAGCTGCAGCTCCCTGATGCTGCATCCATCCCACGTGATGCAGAAATTTAGGCCAAACAGGCTCCACTACATTTTAGTTTTTGTTCTTTGCTATTCTTATTCTTCCTGAGTGTACACACTACAGTACACCAGGAAAGCCCTGGCCTTGTTGTCAAAGTCTCATAAATGGCTACACTGTTGTTGTTCACTGAGTTTCTAAAATGTAATAATTGAGACAACCACACACTAAGTTATATATTATATTAGTTTGATTTGTGCTATCGTTTGACTGATGTTCTTCTGGCTTTGTTGCTTTTAGGTGCACAAAAGACTGAGGAGGAGGTGTGTCATCATTGCCCGTTGTACTGCCAGACAGACATCCTGCTGCTGTACACGACGTGACGTGTGACCTGACCAGACATCTCTGCAACTTGTGCAACTGAGTGCTGCTGACATCTGAAGAAGATGGGCCCAAAGAAAGCAGGTACCAGGTCCTCCAGTACCAAGAAAGTTGCTATTGAGAAGAAGGAACAGAAGAAGGAAGTGACACTTAAGTCTGGTGTGCCGCCCAATACCTTTTTGGGAGAAAAAAAATTACGCCTGCAGCAGCGGTGTCCGGGGGCAAGCTGGGGGCAGCACCTCCGCATCAGTGGGCCCAACCCACCAACCCAGGCCCAAGCACATGAGTGTGGAAGAGGTAGCCAGCCTAATGGTGGAAAGCAGTGATGCTGAGCCTGAGATAAACTTATCGCTATCTCAAAGTAGTACCCAATCAACACAGGAGGAAACACAGCAGATAAGTGGTCAACAACAACAACAGCCGCAACCACCGCCCGCAATAGTAGTTGTTGTTCCTCCCGAAGTAGGGGCAGTTCAGGAAATTGAGCCTCATGCAGAGGTAGAAGAAGAAGCCACTCATTCAGAAGATCCATTGTCTTCCAAATCTCCAGCAAGGAAAAGGAGGGGTAGTCCATCAAGTTCTTCGCCAAGCCCCCTTCTGATGATCTAGATGCCACTTGGAAGCCACAAACTGAGTCTGAGAGGGAGACACGTCCCAAGACCAAGCTAGGGAAAAGGAAGGTTCCAGAAAGCCTTACACTTATGGAGGTCGATGTAGAACAGCAGGATGATGATGATCAGCCAGTCATCACGAACATCACTCCCGGCCCTGAGGAGATGGAGACCAACATTATTACCCTATCCAAAATCGCTGCGAGGGATGTAGCACGCATACCTCCACAGGTAACACCAACACGACCTACAGCTTCCATATTTGCATTAGCAAAGGCCCGGCAGCAACCTACATCCAGCACAACCACCACCTCAGTAGAAGTAGGTAGTGGTACAGCACAGAGTCAAATTCAACACACACCCCCCATGTTCATCCGGCATTGGAAGTGGCACCTCCAGCAGGAGGCAAAAGTTAAGCTCCCCAGTTTGGGACTTCTTTACGGTTAGCGAAAAGGAGGAGAACATTGCTATATGCTCCATTTGTAATACCTCTGTTAGTCGTGGTAAGCTTGGTACAAACTATGGTACCGGAGGCCAAATAACCCATCTGAAAAAACACCACTTGATCAGCTGGGAGGACCACCTTCGCGGCATAAAAACTGCAACCATTGGTGTTGGTGGGGATAAAGGAGTAGAAGATCCGATCACGGTGGAAGAGGAAGGACAGGGAGACATTCTCTCTGGTAGTGGTACACAAAGTCTCCCTGTCCCCAGCAGTGCAGTGTTAACGTCGCCCACATCTTCAGCAACATCTCAGTGGCACAAGAGTAAGAGTCAGCCTGAGACAGCAAGGAGTACCGCAATGAAAAAAAGTGCGTTGTTGAGCCTAAGAGAAAGGAAAACCATGCAGCCTACCATTATCAGCATGTTTGGGGGGAGGGGCAGTACGAACGCAACCACCCAATAGCACGTTTGTACAATGCGAAGCTGGCTAAAATGTTAGCACTGGACCTTCTCCCTTTTTCTTTTGTTGAAGGGGTGGGTTTTCTGGAATTTGTGACAGCCATCTGCCCAAAATGGCATGTTCCCAGCCGCTACTATTTTGCCAGAGTTGCTGTTCCAGCACTACATCACGACGTGCTGGAATTGCTTGGAAAAGCCTTGAAGCAGAGTGCTGTTCACAGTATCCACCTGACAACAGACATGTGGACCAGTTGACAAGCCGCTGATTACATGTGCATCACTGCACACTGGATCTGTTTTGCGGGGGTTAGAGAACAGATATCTGCTGGTGTTGACGCTGCTGTGATTTTTCATGCCACTCGCAAACATGCAACTGTAGCCATGTTTGCCATGGAGAAATCTCATACTGCTGCAAACATTTTGGAAGAGTTTAACAGCAAGGTCTTTGAGTGGCTGCGCCCAAGAGGGCTTAAGATTGGTTTTGTTGCCACGGACAATGGCAGTAATGTAGTTAAGGCCATGGGCGATGGTGGCTATTTCAGGGTCCCGTGTTTGGCACACTGCATTAACATTGTTGTTCAAGACTTTCTGAAAAATGAATACAAAGTCAGCAACTTACTGGCCACCTGCAGAAGAATATGCACACATTTCAGCCATTCTTTTAAAGCCCGGAAGCAGCTGAGGGTCATTCAACGTGAGCATAAAATGCCAGTCAAAGCACTCATCCAGGAGGTGCCAACACGTTGGAACTCAACTTATTACATGCTTGATCGTCTGTTTGACCTATACATACCACTCAATGCTTATGTCATGCAAAGATTAGGGGAACCTACTGTGAGAGGCATGACCGTTGAGATGGGTCATTGGGACCTCATTAAATGCCTGACAGAGATGCTACTTCCTTTTGAGATCTTCACACGTGAAGTCAGCAGGGAGGACTGTACTATGGGCCAAGCTATCCCATTGTTGCACATGCTAGAGCAACAGCTGAAGGAGGTGTCTGAAACGTACGCAGGTGTGGATGACAAACAAGACGCATATCATTTGGCGGAGTCCTTAGCCGCTCGCTTATCTGAAAATACAAGGATTAAAAATAACATTGTGTCACAACAACATTACATTACTGCCACAATTTTGGATCCACGGTACAAAGTATTTCTGAACAGTAAGGCAGTAATTCCTTTTTCGGATTTGGATGTTGCCAACTACAAAACTTTGATAGCTGAGGAAGCCACTAACTTCGAAAATGAACGGCTGGTAATTACAGGCCCCCCGCCCCAGGCCATAACAAGAACTACAGGGCATCCAGAGTCAAGTTCTACTTCGGAGCCTGAGGGCAGTGCGTTTGCCTCCCAGCAGTCACCGACACCAACACTACCAATAACATCAACAACAGCAAGAACAGGATCATCCACAGTACAATCGGCAACTGATTGGTTTCTACGGCAGGGGTATGGTAAGTCCAGTGCTGATGCAAAGGCAAAACAGGCCGAGCACATCGGAGCACCCCTGAACATTGAGCGGACGGTCCAGGCCTATCTGGATGACCCAACAGAGGTCTTCATGGATCGTAACCCATTGGTGTATTGGTATGGGAAAAGAAGCCAATGGACAGTGCTCAGCAGGCTGGCGATAAAGTATCTGGCTTCACCTGTCGCAAGTGTCTCTTCTGAGCGTGTTTTCAGTGCTGCTGGTGCCATTGTAACTTTGAAAAGGACCAGTCTCTCGCCCAAAAGCGTGGAGAGGTTAACCATGATCAAAATGAATCAGCACTTTATACCACCGGATTACAAAATACGTGAATCACAGCAGGAAGAGGAGAGCGACTTCGATGACGTAAGTAGTGGGTTACAGGACCTACTTCTGTCCGAACCACCAGAGTTTGAGGACGAGCTCCTCTTCCCTGACAACTAGGCTTTCAAATTGTTACTTTCTTTCTTCCTTCCTTTATTTGTCTGTGTATCTGTCTTTCTTGTTCAAATCAAATCACAACAAATCCATCACCACCGTCTTCTCTTTTTATTTCCCTATTGGAGTTGCACGTCTGTGCATTTAACTGTCCACTCTTCAGAGTCCTGCTTCATCTTCCTGACTCGCCCTAATTACATTTCCATCAAGCCAGACATTGGAGTACAAGAAATGTTGCCTTTAACAGTCCCTCCATAAGAAGTGAAACGTGACTATAGCTATCCTCCGTTTTGTTTCCGAGCCGAAACTCATCACTGTCCGAAGGCTACCGCCTCTGCAGGCATCCACAACTCTTCACTGTCAGAACTTGGGCAGGCATCCAAAAGTAAACTCATCACTGTCAGAAGGCTACAGCCTCGGCAGGCATCCAAAGCTCATCACTGTCAGGACAGAAGGTACTTGGCAGAGAAAGACAAGACTCTTCGAAGAAACTTGCTGACATTTCTGCAAACTCAATTGACCAGCAATGACCGCTACCCAGGCCGCGGCCCATCACAGCGCTGACCATGTGAACCAACTTAAACTGCGACAAAGTGCCACAGATGAATAAGACGAAAACCGAAACAGCGACTAACAACACTCAAAATGAATGTGGAGTAATAATGAGGCCACTGCCTCGTTAAAAAAACCACACACCTGTCAGAACTAGGCATCTGATGATCTGACAGCCAAAGAGAAGAGCAAGACAGGTAATGATGGCATGCATTGGATGCTTGCTGACTCTGAGCGATTGCTGTTGTTTGTTGTGTTGATGTTGTGCATGAAGTCGAACTCTACTAGTTAATCTACAAAGTGAAAGTGACTCAAGTGACAGTCAATGTTTCCCTTCTTGTTGTTTAATAACCAAATTGTACTCCTACTACTGCAGGTGCAGGCCAATATCTGTTGCAATTTTTTAATATGGAATATGGACTTAATCGGAGTCACTACAGACTGAGTTGGAGTTGGACAACACGTACCACACCATGATGATGACCATACTATCTTTGCACGCAGTCAGTCAGTTGGATCGGAGATGATTGAAGGAATAACTGCGTTTCATGAAGTGGCATAAAAGGTAAACACAACAATTCAACAAGAAAGTAAACACAGCAGACCTACATGTCCATGTAGTGGTGGAGTCGAGTGTAGTCATATGACTGACAGCGGCGCATTGATTTAGTCACTTAATTTTGAAAATGCTAGGTTGCTGTATATGCCTTTTGTCTGGCTCTGTCAAAATTTAAGGTAAATGGAGGTTGGGTCACGGGCTGGTGCTGTGGTGGGCCTGTTCTGTCCTGTTGTTGTTGTAGCTTAATGCTGTAAACAGAATAGACACGATATATCCAAGCCGCCTCAGTCTGAAAGTGTTCTCTCTTCTCTTCTTGGACTCCACCGTAATTGATGCTTTTTTTTATTCATTGATTTTTCAATACCCCTTTTGTTTTTCCATCTACACTTACAGGCCGGCCTTTACCCTGTGCTATACTGGGAGAAACAACTCACACTTACCTTACCAATCCGCATCAGGCAGGCAGTGGCACCCAAGATTGATGTGCGGAGCGTCCATGGAAGATAGGACCAAGAGGAATGACGAGATTCAACTCCACAATTTGACCAGGATAATACAGTAACTTTAGTATCATTCATCATTCGTCTTTTAATTAATTTGATTCCTTTTTTCTCTTCAATCATTACGACTGTGTGTTGTGTTGTTGTTTGTTTGCTAATTGATCCCTACAACTATTTTTTAATTTTCTTTGCTATCTTTAAAAGTAAGCCCGGTACAACATGGAATTTGGGTCTCTCTGAGGGCATACAGGCAAGGCAAATTGCATAGAATATACTGCTGCCCTGTACTGTCTAATTGTCTAGTAGTAGTTAGTAAGTACTACTCATTAACCATCAAGTTATCTTCATCATCATGCATGCATTTCCTTTTTCTCCCTTTATAGATTTATTGGATAAGATCATGGTCGTCTGCCAAGATTGTGCTTTGCTTTTGTTGTGTCCATGCGTACTGTTTTTCTTTGTCAAACCTTTCCCCAAACCCCCTTCCCATCCATTCATCAAACCCTAACCCTCTTCCCCCGGGCTGTGATTTATATTGAGGTGTGATGTGACTACATTAAATGTACACCAATTGATCACACGCTTGCTGGGGCAGATGTGGTGAAAGCAACACTAATTCAATTTCAAGGCAGGGCGAGGATCTTCTTCTGCTTGCCCACCCATGCTCAGTCTATGTGCAAGCCAATTTTTTTTCCAAAGGGACCGTCACCTAATACATCATAATTAATTGCCGGCATTGATTGGATTCATCATCAACATCCTACCACACAGCAGTAAAGGTTACGAATTACGATTGTGTTAAGTTAAGTGACTCACTCGACACAACTACAGTTTGTAACTTCTTGTACTAGGCTGTCCCCGCCACCATTATGTTTTATTTTACTTTAGCAGTTGCAATATTGTTTGTTTGGCAGTCTTCTTCTGTACTGTACTTTACTTCGTTCTACTACTCCTCCCACAGTCGCTCTCAGGCAAGTGACTGTCTCTTTTTTATTTTTTTTGCAAATGCTACTGCCAGTGTCTACTACTACCACCACAACCATGGCATCTTCTCCATTCTCTTGGGAAACCATGCAGCGATCGCTGTGCCGAACTTAATCATCATCAATCACAGGTAAGATAAGTTTGGTGGGAGGTATAATGGACTAGGAGGAGAGACTGACAGTACTAGTAGGACAAATAACTCAGTGAGGGGTACCGCATCTATCTGTTTGTGTTACATAATCGGCAGATTATTTAAATCAAACACTGGCTGCGGCCCTGCAGCAGCAAGGAAACCATGTGACGTAAATTCGTAAAACAGTAACCCCCCACAAAACATTAACATCGTATGTTTAAGTATAAATATAATTTATTACCCTAACAAAAATAAACTATCCCACACCTGACCCACCCCTCTCCCTAACCCCAACCAATGTCCAAAACGAAAAAGTCCAAACAATGTCCATAAACCCCAACGCCCAATTCCCACCCACCAACAAAAGGAATAAAAAAGGGGCAATCCAACGGGGTCCTATAGTTCTTATATTCGGCGGGCTTTCAGGTGTTTGTCCACCAGGATCTTCACCCGCTCCTCTAGTTGCTCCTCTAGGCGTGAAATCCGGAGGAGCATCTGGCGGCGAAATGCCCTGCAGTGGCATCCAGGGTGGGGGGCAGCAGTGCTGGCTGTTAATTAATTGCGGCGGCGGGCGGCTGCCTGACCGCGGCGACGTACCACTGGAGGTGGGGCCTGGCTGGGGCCCGGGGCATCGGAGGAGGCTGCAGCTGCTGCCACCTCCTCCTCCTCCGCCTGAGCCACCAGCCGCCGGTACTCTTCGCAGATGGCCTCCAGTTTCCGGCGCCAGGCCCTGGCTGCCAACTCCTTCCGGGATGGTTTTTCTTGGGAAGGAGGATCTATATCAAGAAAGAAAAATAATATTGTTGTAACCAATACTCTTAGCAAAACAGTAACACAAAATTAATTCAACACATAGTGGCACAGTAGCACTAGCAAGAAGCACAGTACATAACATTTGTGGTAATAATCTATCCTCCCACTTCCTCGGCCTCTAACATTTGTGGGAGTTTCAGGCATTATACTAGCACTATGGACTCCAGTACACAGTACACCAGTCTTCTTCTTATCTCTAGTTTAGCGAAATTACATAACCTGGTTGTAGCCGGCATGCCAGCTCAGTCAGCTATGCTTGCACCCAAGACAAACATACGAGTCATGACGCAGACTCACGTTAGTTTTATTTACTACTGTCTGCAGGTGGGGAAGCTCGTATTTTTCTATTACGGCCAGTGGCACTGGCCATACTCTCTCTGTTACATGAAGGGCAATTGCTCAATTTCACTTTCACAGTGCCCTGGCTACTACAAAAAGGCAGATTATATATCTGATCCAATGATCATTGCTTATATATGGGACGACGACATAAGGTCAGTAGCGGTCGGTGGTGGGAGTGCTGCCGGGCGGTGACGTGGGGAGGGGCAGGGTGGGGGGTAGTAAACTATGGATTACGGCCAATTACAGGTAAGTAAACATATAAATAAATAAAACTAATTTCGTTGCGCGCACTGCATCGCATTTGGCGGTGCAGTGCGCACAATGAAATTCGCTTTATTTATTTTTATGTTTAGTTACCTGTATTTGGCCGTAATCCATTGTTTACTACCCCCACCCTGCCCCTCCCCACATCACCGCCCGGCAGCACTCCCACCACCGACCGCTACTGCATAAGGTACTTTGTTTTGATTGACTGTGTAACCAACAGATAGGCCATCCTTTGCAGGCTGGCTGACACATTCGAAAATAAATTAACATAGGTAGGGAGTGGTCCTCGGAGTCGAAGGAAGGCGCTTGATAACTAACTATACACAATATATATGATGTGTTTGCAAACTACTGTGAGTCAACTGTATTCTGAAAATACAACTTGTATTCCCCTCGGCTTTGCTACACTGGCGCAGTTTCTTTTACATTCCCTTCAAACTAAGACTCTGCATCCCGTGACAGTCTCCACCTATGCTGTCTATGATGAATACATACAGGCATCCATCCATTCTAAGTAAATGTCTATCATTCTTCTTAATCTCTCCACAAACCTTAGTTTGTTTCACCAACAACCACCCATGCGTCCACTCCTTCCTTGCTTGCCTTGGCTTTGAATTTCACCCAAACACCGCTGATGATTCTTGCTATCCCCAGTATCCACCCATACTGTGTCGCCCACCCACCCAGGCAGGCATCCATTCTTCTTTCACCTTCCACCCATCCTTCAACAACACATGCATCTGATTCCTATCAGCCACCTATGCATGCTTCCAACGTATCCTTCTCTGCCAGTCATATTACATCTCGCCCGTCCTTCCTCCTTCCACCCTTCTTTCCCTTTTTGTTCAACACATCCATCAAGGTCATCTGATCTGACTTTTAGTCTTCTCCATAAAACTTTCACAGCTGAGTTGGAGTCAGATAGACGAGGCCATTGGTTACTCAACTCACGCTGCTAATGCTATTGCTAATGCATTGCTAATGCTAAGTAAAGGGTGTCTTCTTCAACCGTTGTATAATGTTCACTACAACTTCATACTTAATAAGTCTCAACAGTACAGTGACTGTGAGTGAAGTGAACACCCTTCCAGCTAGTGCAATGTCAATAAGTAATGAATATAACTTACCACCGCCCTCCACTGCTGCTGGCTCACCCCCTGTAGCTCCTGCAGGTGCCGCATCTCCTGCCCCCTCCGGAAGGGCCGCATCGCCATCGCCGCTGGCCCCGCCGGCACTGGTGGTCGGTAGTACGCCTAGAAAAAAACATGACACATTTTTAGATGCCTGTACACCTCCCCTATTTATTCGTTTTCACTAGCAAGATTGAAAAAAAAGTTAATACATACATATACAACATACATCACTAGTCCAAATCGGGTACTAGAGTAGAGTCAGTAGACATTAGTAGTGTTATGGTCCCTAGGGTCATTATTATAGTCTACTCTACTCTTTGCAAAGTTAGCCTGAGCCATGCAACCATTTTTCGCTTCATGTCTTTTGCGCATGTTACCTCGCAGCTTGTTGTGCAGTAAGACGCCTTTTTGAGCCCACATGAGCTCATACAGCTACTGTCTGAGCGTTGCATGCAATAGGTCGAAAAACAAGCCACTTTGTTATGGAGTGCGGTTAGTCCGTATTGCTTAGCCATAAGTAACATGTTACACTTTTTGGCATGACTGAGAAATGCTTGCATTATACTATCTAACGCGCACCATTTTTCTCATAACAGGCAGAAGATTCCCTTCTACGAACCAGAGATTTGCAGAGCTCATGAATGATGCATATAACCAGTACTTCTACGTTCTACGGTGAGGGGTCTCCCAGAATTCGCACACATCTTTTGTCTTCTATCATGCACTTGTAACAATGTTTATTGTTTTAATCTTATGCATTTTGCTGTTGGAGCTGGCTGTAGTACACTGAATTTTATAGAACAACATACAGAGCTTGTTAGTTGAAAATAAACCTTTTGAACTTACACATAGACTCTGTGGTATTTGGTGTGGTGGTGGTGGTGGACTTACACGAGTGAGTGAGCGAAAGGGTGTTATGTTCTGGGTTGTGTAATCATTGGGTATCTTCGGGTGGGGGTTCGGGGACCTAATGAGACACTATAGCTAGTCGGTCAGGGGATTGGGGGTTCACTTCTGACTGAGGTGTGAGGAAGGTCCAACCTCCAACCTCCCATCACCAACATCCTATTTTCTTGTGCATAGTTCTGTATGTGGCTGTGCAGAATCCCCACAACAGTACTAGTATGTACTACATCCTATCAAAAATAGTCAAATATCTGGTTGGGCATTTTGTTGGTGGTAATTGTCAAAGCCTCAAGATTAAGAAGACTAGAAGAGGACAACCCAAAGGACTGGACTACGTGGCTAGAGCTATTGGTCAATCTGAGTTTTATTCAAAACCGTAAAATAAAGAGTGGCAAACTGGGCAAGCTTAGCTACAGACAGACTAATAGTAGTAGTACAGAGAGTCATAGCAGAGGCAGTTAGAACTTAGAGGCAGGGATAACCAGAATTTAGAAACAGATAGTCAAGTCAAGATCAAAGAAGCTTTTGTAAAAAATAGAATTAGGAAGTGGAACCAGAATTAATAGTTCATAAAAAATAATGTGCAGTAAAAGTTAGGGAAATATAATTGTTAATATTAACCACTGGAGGACTTACTGGGGCCAGCAGCAGGGCCCTCAGTAGAGGAGCGGTCCTCTGGTTGTCCCGCCGACTCGGACCCCGTCTTCTTGCCCCTGGGTGCTGCAGATCAGTGATCATGTAAGATATAATAAAGAAAGAGACAAACATTAATGATTGCTGTGAAACAAATAAATTATCTAAAAAATGCTCAAAAAACGTTTTAGGAAACAATAATTGCAATAAAATTTACCTATCTAATCCGATCGACTACTGGCTTGCGGGATTCACGGACCGTCTACTTATTTATGAACACTAATCCAGTGTTCCATTCTGATTGATTCGAATCCAGAACACTAACTAAGCCTAAGTACCACCTGACCTAGCCCACCTATTCCAGACGGGCCAATTGTTCACTAAGTCTGCATTTCCATTTTTTTTAGCCCTCAAAAATGCATAGATGAGATGGAGGGCACATGCATAAATTTGTGCATACACCAAATTGTTGGTTGGTTGCATCTGATGTTCTGCTACTGACTGACACTGCTAAGCCTACCACTCACTAAACAAACTACAAAAGGTTCTACTAAGGACTGGGGTAAGCAGCACTCAGTGACAGAGGATGCGTCACGCAGACCGCTAAAAAATTATCAACAAATACTAACTAAACCTAGTATCAATCCATCCACCACTATTTGACAGGAGGACAAAGGAAGGACTAGAGTCTCTCTAGCAATAGCATTACCTAACTTAAGTTCTCTAAAGTAAACTCTTACATAATAATCAGCCCAAGTGAGCGCAAAGTTGCAAACAAGTAAGAGTAGCGCCGAGCACCTGTGTCCTACAATCACAGAAGATTTTGAAACGTAATTTACCTGCAATGTAAGCAGCAGTATTCTTGTTATTCGTAAAAAAATTATACACAATACTTATACTACTATATATATTAGCTACTCACCAAGCCCCACGACCTCGACACCTAGCAGGTCCAACAGGTCCTGCTCCCGGTCCAGGATGTCTGACCACCGGTGGGCCAGCTGGTTATGGGTGCGCCGGACCCCTGAGCAGCGAAACACTGCCCGGCGCACCTTCGCCCACCGGCGGTGACGCTCCTGGGTACGGTACCCGGAGCCTAACCTTCTCAAGGGGAGGTGGCGCTGCACAAAAAAAACAAGGGCGGCCACCTCCGACTTGCTAAAAAGCTGCCGGGCTTGCACCCCGGCAGGGCGCAGTCTGCCGCAAGGTAGGCGGCTCTTGGGCGCACGCGCCTTGCCCTTGGAGCCGGTAGTGCTGCTGCTACCCTTCGCCATGGTTCTGGGGTGTGTGGGAGGAGGCGGAAAAGAAAAGTTAGAAGGAAAAAATAAAGTTAGGGGAAGAAGTAGGAGCTTAAAGAAGAAAGTAATATAAAACAGTAGAAAAGTAAAAAAACACAGTAAAAAGTAGAAATAAATGCAAAATATAGACTTAGGCACAGAGAGAGATAGATAATAAATTAAAAAAAATTGAAAAACAGTGTAAAAAACTAAGGATTGCAAAGATTGAGGGAGGATAGAAAAGCAGGCCCAGAACCATAGCATAGAGTGAAAAACAAGATGGCCGCGCCCATAGGCGACCGCATGGGCAAGTTCACGAGATACTACCCCCCGAGCACGCAAACAGCGTCCCGAACACACACACCGCGTTCCCGAAGAAGAAAAACGCATAGCGAACGGGCGCGACAAGCAACTACGCACGCTCGCGTAGCTACGCGTAGCGCTTTAACGTCTTCGCGTAGCTTCGCGTAGCGCGACTACGCGAACTACGCCCAGGGTTAATTCCTACACCACCACATATTCTGGAAAGGGTTTTAATCCAGTCCTTGGCACAATAAAATCACAGAGCATTTCCAGGGTGAGATGGGGTTGTTGGGAAGTTTCAATTCTGGGCGATCTCAGACATTCCAGGGAAATGGAAATTGAAAAGCCCAGTCCACGCCTCTTGAAATGGGTTTTACTCATGTGCTAAAGTACACCATTGTGTGATTGATATTGTGGAAGTCGATATTCTGGCTGCATTATTTTTACAGTAAGGTATTTTTGTAGCACAATATTTTTCTACATGTTATTCTGACAAACAACCGTTGAGGTTGGGTGCATTTTACATTTCTCATAACCTCGCAGCGCGAGACCCCACAAGCAGTCTCCTAGCTTGTCTACTTCTTTCCTGGGACTGGGATCCTATGTCTCAAGATATGCGATCCCCAGTCTCTACGTCTACCTTTAATGTCACCCATTCTGCTTGTTGATGTCTCCTTTCTTACTGAGGCGTCCTGTAGGCCACTTGTGTGTGTCCTCCTGGCCCTGCACCTGAACCACTCTGTCTCTGATGCCAGAAAAGGCAGCTGGCAAGAGTGAAATCATCTGGTTTGCAGCAGCGGGCCATGCAGGTAAGAGCTGTGGGCAGTGTGGCCGGGTTGGTGGGGGGCTTTTCGACAGACGATGACAAAGGAAAATTAATTCTTTATTTAATTTTCACTCATTGTCATCTTTCGAATCCCCCCCATCCAAACCGGCCACACTGCCCCACCGCTCTTACCTGCAGGGGCCACTCCTGCTGGTTTGTCCTAGCAGAGCCACTGCTTCTACAATGTCAAAGTATGAGAGAGAGAGAGAGAGAGAGAGAGAGAGAGAGAGAGAGAGAGAGAGAGAGAGAGCGAGAGACAGAGTTCCTGTCCCAGGGTTGCAAGTACGGGGAGAAAACATGGGACAATGCAAAAGCTTGGGTTTTATTGCTATAGAGCAGTGGTGTAACTCAAATTATTAGCCCACCCTGTAGAATGTGTTGAGGGCCCCTGAGACTCCCATATCTCACAGATGTTCAGATTCATCAGGCCGAATGGAGCCCTCTTGAAGGGTGGAGACCCCAATCACCTCAGGGGCTGCAGGGGTCTGTATAATGCCCAAGCTATGGAGCTTAAGAAAACACTTGTTAAAACTGGGTAGGCCCTACTGAGGGAAGCGTATATCTGAGTTCATAGGTGCCGGTAGTGCAATATATGATTTTTAAAAATGAGAATCACAGAAAATTATCTAGTCTTTAAACCGTTATTCTAACCCATTAATTTGCACAGGTGATCTGATTCTTTAGCATGTTTTTTATTGCAGGGTGTCTATCAGATTCTGCACTTAGTAATGCCCACAAATGTTTCTTTTGGCATAAATAAAGCATTGCAAAACTACTGTATAAGAACATGCCCACACCACTGCTACTCACTATATTAGAGTATGTCCAATGCATTACCAATTATTAAATAAGTGCAAGTCCAGTCCTGAATAACTCACTACATGAGCTCCAAGCTTTGGAAGGTCACTTTTTTAAGCCACTGCAAACCAATATTTGAGCAGTTCCAAGAAAATGGAACAAGAGAAAAAAAGTACATCAGACTCTCTGCTCTAAATACCACAGACGGTACACCTACACCAACGGCAACAAATCTGTTGGGTCGTCGATGTAAGGTCCTACCTCCAAAGCCAGTGGGGGCAAAGTCAGCAGAAACTTGATCATCTGCCTAACTCAACATAGACAGTCAATTTGGAGGACAGCAGTACTCTCTCCGCCAAACTATAAATCAGGTCCATACCAGGAAGAGGGCTGGAGGTGCTGCTTACTGTTAAGTCTGGTCCAAGTGCAAGAAAACAGTACCTTCAAGCCATCCACTCTGAGTGCCTTTCAGTGAAGGAAAGGCATGGAGAACGCACTGCACAGTGGAGCACCAGCAGTGAATTACATTTCCCAATAAGCCACAAGCTCTTACATGTCTGGAGACACTGTGGACATCTTGGATCTTCAGGTATAACTGTCCTTGTGGTGCATGGTGTCGTTGTTAGGCAATCATGCTACAGTGTTGCTGCAGCCAAGGGCTAGTTACATGGATTATATATATTCCACTGCCAAGTGTTGAGTGTGCTCTCCTGACATCAGGCACAACACCAAAACTCAAGGCTAATAGCTTGGCTACTAGCAACAACTTTCTCCAATCCAAGCACTACAGATGAAGTGATCACTAACCTGACAACTCAAAAAAGCACTTTAGGCCATCGAAATGCTACACTACAATGCACTACAAAAGGTACATTCCCAAGAGCATGGGACAAAAGAGAAAAAAATAGTTAACTGGATTCAGAGGTGTAGTGTGACGAAGTTGCAATTGAAGCCTTTTTTATGAAGGCTAAAATATAATAATTTAGACTTGTGTGCTCCAGGATATGATTCTCCCATCTAGTATGTGATCCAGCGCGAAGGTCAATACCTGATCAGGGACCAATACTCAATAATATCGCAGAACAATGGCCCATACACATTCACCCAAATCCCTGATGCGCTGGAGTTTCAATTTATTTCAAGATTAATTTCTCTTCCTTCTAGATTCATCTATGGCATTTTTTCAAATACCTATCTATATTTATATATATCAACTCTTCCTCTACTTGGTCGATGAACCAATTAGTTGAATAGTTGATGATAATGATATGACATTTTTTTAGACTTATTTCCAGTCAATGAAATAATCACAGACCCTCGGTGAAGTTAATAAATGAATTTATCTCAAATAATTAAAGATTATGCTCAACTGCATTTGGTCACAAAATACAAACACTGAATCTCACGAAAGGAGAGATTTACATATGCAGCCCAAATGATATACAAAATTAATCTATACGTATCAATGACTTTATGCAATGAAGGAGTGGATAGAGTAAGAGACAAAAGTTTCAGCAAAAATGTACGCGAAACATCATATACCTAACGGAGGGGATAGATGAAGAGACAATAGTTTCATCTAAATAATATAAATCATTTCGGAGTGGATAGGTGAAGAGACAAAAGTTTCAGGGACAAAATACATCAATAAGTTAAATTCTGAGAGCGAGTTAGACTAAATACAAACCTATTGGTCTGTAGGAAAACCAAACCCCATGGCCTAGGAGTTGGTGGGGGTTCCCCGAAATAGGATCAGGGAACAAAGGATAAAAGGACAGGATCAGGACAGGACAGGACAGGAACAGCTAGGCCTCTCTGTAAACCGACGGACAGCGACGCGTCTCCCCTCTTTCTCTCCTGCCAGCCTAAGCTCCTCTAACCACACCCCTAAAGGCACCCCAATTATACCCTAAAACTAACATGTCCGTCCCACAATTGTTGCAAACTTAATTAAATCTCGCAAAGGGATTGGTGGGCTTGGGAGGTGGCGTTGTCACACCACTGTGACTCCACCCTTATTTTGACTACCTTATTGTTCATTAATCGTTCCCAGGGTATGGCTCTCAGCTTGTTCTCATTTATTTCATGTGATACAATTATTAACAATTTTTATTCATTTTTCAACATCATCCACAGTTTGTGTCTCCGGTCCCACGCCAGGGCACTTCCTTTGGCAGTCGTTTGACACTCTGGCCATCACCCTTCTCATGTCATCTGTGGTGCTCTGTGCGTCTATCTGGCTTCTGACAGAGCTGACTCACTCCTTGCATTCTCCCCCTCCCTCTTTAGCCAAGTTTAGAAAGATGGCTGCTTCATCTAGCACACTAAAGTAAATGAAAATGAACATTTATTAATTATTTGATAATGAAACCTTCACTGTTTACCACCCACTTTGCACTATTCTCCATTAGTGTTACCTAGCATAGGCTTTGTGCAAAAGCAGCATTATTTGTTAGTTCAAAACGTTGTGCAACATGCAAATCACTGAAGCATATGCGGCCTATTCATCCAACACTTCTCATTTTTCTCTAAACACAATGTTATTACAATATTATTTTGTTTTCGTGTTAGTTCAGACATGCGCAAAGCAGTTTCCCTTGTGTTTGTGTTGGGTGTACATTAGTTTTTCAACAACTACTTACTGTTAGTACGTATTATGGGGGTATCAATTCGAGCAGGTTTCAATTTTGCGAAACCCTGCTCCATCACATGCATAGCTTGGTTGATAGACATGCCTTTGTGGTTTGGGGAATTTCCAAATGTAGAGGAGATTTGCTGCTTGTGATCCTTTTACCTCCTGAGGCTTGATGTTTGTCTTTTAGGTAGGAAAAGGAAGTGGGATGGTTCAGAATGCTTTCAGAAGAAGCCTACATGTTTTATGTTTCACGTTTAAACTGAAAACGTCATACTGTTTTCTATGGTGAAATTGATTTGAGGATCAGGATCCTAATTTTCATTTATTTAAAAAAAAAAATTATTGGCTTATTTACATCTTTAACTTTTAATCTATGGTATGTAAATTACAAGATAAATGCTTCAGTAACCCAATGAGATAGTAACTGAATGAGTCATAGATCATGGACAACATCTAGAGCTTGTTCTGTGTGTGTCTGTTCCTCTGGTGACAGGCCACATTAGTGTCAGCCTGAAGAATGACATAACACCATCTGGCACCTTGTGGGGCATTACCAGAAACGTATCTTTGTCCTTTAAGTAAACCCAGTTAAGGAAACTTGCGGGAAACATGTCCTTCGATATTTTCCAGGCAGCTATATTATAGGAATATTACCATTTTTGTCTTGCAGCTTAAGCATGGTGTCATTGCTCCATTTAAAACCTATTTTGCATAAAGTTATTATTGCTCTGTGAAAGCAGTTTCAGTCACTTATGATCTGGGAACATGGCCAGCATTTTTTAGTCAAATAATTCATTTTATAGTACTGCTTTGTTTCGCCAGAAAACTGAGTCAGTCCCCTTTAGTTCAATGTCAAACAGTGCCTATTAAAGATATTACTTCTGTACGTCACCGCTTCTTTTTCTGGACCAGGATACATGGCACCGTCCCAGAACAAGAAGGCCCATTGAAGGACACTGCAGAGAGAAAGCCCTTGAGATGTCTTGGAATCAGCATGTTTAAACATCTTAACTTTTCTGTGGTCACATTTTCAAATGTCATGACTTACTTTCACATCTGAGTCTGTATTCTGATCTTTAGTCCAGCTAATGTAGCCCAATTTATCCAATGTATCTTATGCTTTGGTGGATTGTGCTGAATGTATATTGAAAGAGTTTCATGTTAATCTTACATTTTGTTTTTTTTGAGGTTGTTGGACCTGCCATCCTTGGTGTGGTATTCCCCCAAACATTTTGCCTGTGCCCTCCCTGTTTTAGCTGAATTTGTTTTGTTTCTGTTGACTTTAGGACTCTAGTACCAGTACTAAAGTGCTTGTGCTCTCCCCTTCAAACATGGTAAAACTGGACTATACCGAATTGGTATATTTAATTTACTTGAAAGCCCCTAGAAAATGGGTCTACATGTACCCAGGGCTTGTGAATCTCAATGCTAGGCAGTGAGAGTTTGACAAATGTTGGAAGCACCTTTTGTGTGATTAGCATTGAGTGCATACTCAAGGTGGCCACAAGAATGTGCAACTAGTGTAATGCAGTCAATGTGAAAGGTAATAACAGTCCACCCAAAAGTGTCATGTCCATCCATGGTTACTAGTGAAATATACCACATTGGGTAGACAAGTATTTCTTAGCAAGTGCAAGAGGTTATGTGGCAGCAATCAGTGCATCAGTCCACATACCAACTAGATGTGCAGAAGTCATAGGGCACAACATCCCTCCAAAACATGTTGAATTTGAAGCACACATTGATTTCGTATTTGACTACAAACTGAGCACTCTGTCATCATGCATTGAGAAAAGCCACATACTCTGATCAACAATGTCTGCATGTCAGATCATGTGGACAGTATGACAGATCCATGTCCACAGATCATAAAACCACTCACACATGTTGTCCGACACTACAAGCTAAGACTAGTGTAAGTATACAGTTTCAGCTGACCACAATAGATTACTGATACACAATAAACCATTACATACACATTTATGTATCAAAGTAGGGTATTTATTTTAAATATAAAGTAACTAGATCTATGCCTACCTAACCTATGCTAAAACCTATCCTAACCTTTACTATACTACCTCATTCTATCTACACTTAAGACTACCTTAACTGAGCTTATTTTAACCTACACATTTAACATGGTATTCTAAACATCAACCCTCCCACCCCCCTTAAGACACATCTTAAGACAGGACAAATCTAACTATACCTAAACATAAACTACCTAAACATTTAACCTAAACAAATATACATTTTTGGGGATTACATCGACCACCCACCCCCTGAACAACCCAAAATAATCCCATAAAAGAACAATAAAACCCACCCTTATGAGACCCCTATGTACACTATCTTAACGCTATACCAAACCTACTCTAACCTAACCTATACTACCCACTACATCAATAACAAGGGTGCAGCCAAGCAGGCTGAAATAGATGGATGGAACATGGTGTGTCCTAACGTTTGCCCTGCCCCACTGCATTCTTGATTTCCTGTAGCAGCGACAGGGCCTGGTCCACCTTGTTTTCCACCACTGCCATGCGTAGTTTAATGTCTGATAATTCTTTGTGCATGCCCGCCTCAAAATGTGCATGCCCTCCTGTGGGCTGGTGTGTGGGCACCATTGTGTGCAAAGGTCCACTCTGAGATGGGCTGGGAGTTGGTGCCTGTGATGGTCCTGCAGTCCGTACACATATATGAGAAGCCGGTACACCACAGTACATATGCTAGACTATTGGCCATGTGGCCTATCAGGTCATAAGTGTTCAGATGATACAGTTGACATGCCTGGATGACACACATTGGTTAGGATGTCTGTGTCATACATACATGTGAAACTCTTAGACATGCACCTGTTGCCCATTTTGCACATCCATTTGCAGATCGGCATCACTACCTAGCTACACACATGTAGCTGACTTGGATGATGCTGTGCACCTACACAATTCACATACATACTCAGGGAATGGCTTCTGGAGGCCCTCTGTAAACAAACACCATTAAATAGTTAGCCTACATACAGAGGTACTGGTCCACAAAGTAACTTGTATAGTCTACTGTCAGTGCTGCTGAGTGCATGTCATTGTATAATATTGTTTCCATGCATCCCTAAGCCTAGTACAACAGATACCAAATAGGGATTAGCTAAACAGGGTAAGACATGGCAGACATCAAAGATGCTAGCCAACTCAGAGGATGTATGCCAAGGAGCATCAATGGCACATCACTATGGTACACCTGCACAGCCCCAGGATACCTTGACATGTTGTAATACGGGAAAAGACAGCTGTGTAAGGGCCTTGCACAACAGTCCCTTTATGTACGAAATTGGTACTGTAATGCACAATCAAAACGATAAATGACACATGCCTGCAGCAGAAGTAACTTCTTTGGAGCACATGTGCAGTACCAGCCATGTAATCACATGAAGTTTCAGGACATGCATGGCAATGCATATCAACTCCATGCTTCCCAGGGACGCATTTCTCTCACCCATGGTAATAGTGACAATAGTGATAGTCACACTGCATCGGAGAAACCACTGGTGCTCATATTGTTGCTGCACTATAGGCATAGGTTTTGTCCATTTTGCAAGTGTGCAAAACAATTTTGCACTAAACATCATAGTGACCCATGCTTAATGGATGCTAAATTTTACAATGGTAACATGAGACACATTACAAAGCAAAAACAATATATGTACTTACATGTTGGTCCACCAACTGCAATGCCCAAATACTACAGCAGGTCGGTATCCCTGCCCACAACATCTGCCCAGCGATGTTTAGGTTGTGGGGTCTCTTGGTCCACACCATGCATCCGCAGCATCTGCTCTCATCTTGTGGGCCTTCACAGGATCCCCCTGTATGACTTGTTTCCCATGTTGAAGCATATTTGGCAGGTAGTACGCCACCAGCCAGAGAAAATGCCCAGCTCCTGGGAGTTCATGGGCCTACAACAATTCTTGCCCGGCATTATCCCACCCACTTATCACTAAACGAATCCTAACTAAACCCCAGAAAACACCCTAAAATCCCAAATACAAAACTACCCCAAAAGACAAACACCCAAGACCTAACAGTACAGTTGACAATTAAATACACAATATACAAACACTAATGGACAAAAGACATACAACAGGGACAGCAGACACAACGCACAAACTCCACAAACTCCAAAATACACTCTTATGCTCCAAACACACCACCATTCCCAAGCAAAGACCGATAAACTGTCAGTGATTGTAAAATTTTACAGTTCCTGGTTTCCAGCACGCAATATCCATTGCATCACTTCCCTTGCTCCATTACTTGATTTCCTGGGCGGATACAGGACGTTTTCAGGCTATGCTTGTTTTTTTTTTTACACTAGCGCACATTACCTCTATTTCACTAGAGGCCTTGCTGTGGTTAACACAGAAGATATTGTGCATCTGCGACAGAGCGTAATTTTTTCTGTATGCAGCGTGGAAATATTTCCCGCTGATCATTCTAGCATCATTTTATTAAGCGCAAGAGGAAATACATTTTTTTCATATGATATGCATTTCATGTTCCAATTGACAGTGAATGTTGTTTTCTGTGTGATGTGTGTTGCTGTTCTGTTGCCACTGTTAGCTCATGTGTATAATGTCTGTAAATAATTCTACACATGTGTGGGATCATCCATGTCATGGTTCTAAATGTGAATCATGCACAAACACGATGGTAACACATTGGCGCACTTACCCATGACATTGTATGTGCTTCCACCTATGATGCAAGAGTCAACCTCTGCAATGGGGTCACTGTGATACATGCACAACTACTTTGTGCAAGGGCAAATAGCCCCATGTAGCACAGTGGAGGCCTCTAGTTGTAGACCTGATGTGTAAGTGTGCAACTATTTCCTGCACACACATGCAAGGGGTTATATGGATGGGGTGATGTGAGTCATTGCATGAGTACCAAATGCATCCAAGGCCATATCCCACATGACAGTGACAGTGTTAACATTTGTGTCCACCAGGACCATTATTAATAGTGAATGTGGTATGGTTTCTCACCATGCATGCCTTGGTATGTTTTCAAAATTTTGATGACAGTCTGTCTACGTATGTGACTCCATATCTACAGTATGCAACAAGACAGTGTAGCTTGTGCATTGCAGTGCGAGTACAGATGCAACACGGTGGTACTGGCAACGTTTGATAGTTAGCGTTAGTCTATGTTAATGGAGGTACACTTCTGATTGTGACATGTCGGTATGTTTTCTTCAATGGCATATGTAGTCTGGAGTTGTGGGAGTGTGTTCCCATGCACATCCTATGTGGAATACTGCAATGTATCCTATAACAAGTGGCCTCTACTGGTAACCACAAGTATGAGGCCTAATACATGGCTAGCATCAGGAGAGGCACACACACACACAGTTGGTGCCCACCATCTACGTGACCACACCAAGAGCATAGTGGCTACCAATGGCGACCCATCTGCATCTGGTAGTTGACATGCACAGTATTTATCTTGTACCAGATGATGTTCTAGTATGTTTCATAGACTCTGCTAATTACTAGTCTGTGTGACAGACATCTATGGAACAAATATTGTAGGCCAGAAGTGTGTGAATATAGAATACAAATTCTTACAAGCTGTTAGCGTTTGGAATGTTTATTCATAGACAGAGGCATATTTGTCACTGTATAACATTTTTAAAGATGATTCATGTAAAAATCGGTGAAGAAATGGTTGATAATATTGTCCCTCTGCCTTGTTGCTGCTACTGATGTTCCAGGTTTCAAAGGCTCCTCATCTCCTTTCTCTCCATCATCCGGCATTTCCTGTTCCACATTGTCCTCTGGCAACGCCACATTGGTCCTGACACATATGTTATACAGGATACAGAAGACCAAAATGATCTTGCAGACCATGGGTGGGGAGTATAGTAATCTACTCCCAGATGCATCAAGGCAGCGGAACCGTGAGTTGAAGACTCCAAACGTCCGCTCAACAATAGACCTTGTGTGGCCTAGAACTTGGTTGTATGTCATCTGTGCTTGGCTTTGCGGAAACTTCGCCAGTGTCATGACCCCCGGCATCAGTGCATACCCTTGGCCAGCTGAAAAAAAAATAAGTGTTACATTAGTCAGCACTCATGATGAGGGTGTGTACAACATTTATCTCCATTGTGGCCTGTGCCCAGCTTTCGTCGTTCACCTTGCACACTGTCATGTACATGAAATGACAATATGTCACTTACAAATAAGTTAGTATTGGTAATGGCAGACACAGAACAACATAGACAAGTGTGCTGTCCTCTGTGATGCCTCCATTAGTTTACATTCAGCTGAGTTGTAATGAATTGTAGGTGATGATTAGTCACCAATGACAATAGTTTCTTTGACATTGATTAGGCAATTGTCTGACAAGCTTTTATTGTGTTAATGTATGGCTTCCATGCCAAATCCTAAACCATTATCTTTCTGACTGGATGACAAATGACAGTAGCTGTTAAGGTATCTTCCTTCTGGCACACATCTTTTGTACTTTTTGATTGCATCTACATGTTTCTATGTGCCAGGCAAGGAAATGAAAGTGGATGTATGTGAATATGTGACATGTAAATCTACACATGGTAGTGCACAGAGTCCACTGTGGGGACAGTATACAGAAGTTAGTAGATGTGTTGTGATGTTGCACAGTACAGTTAAACAAGTAGACTGTGCACACTGCTATGCAACACATTTTGGGGGCAGCGTAGGCCATAGATTTGACATGAGTCAGTATCCATTCATTGTGTGTCTGCGCACGCAGAAGCAGTGCAGCTTTTCTCAATGACAGTCATGATATGTCCATGGAAACGTAGTTGTTGGCTGTCATGGGGGGATATAGTTTGTGCATGAGGGGGCACCTTGCTGCACAGTCTTGAACCCTGGATGACAGCTGTAGTGATTTTTACTGAACCCATTCTTGCATGTTGTGCATATTGGGTGTGATGTGTGTCTATGATTTGTGATGTGATGCTGCTTTTTCTATGGTAACCATTGCAGTGTTCATGTATGGCCATGTTTCTCAGTCTCACAGAAGTGTGATATATCTTCTCTCCTCTTGCCCATGTGATTGACTTGTACTGCACAGACTTCACACATGGAATGCCTTGCTTCAGCAATGTTTATGTGATGTGTGCCTAATCATAATGATTTATTCTTATGTGAGTGTCACTGCAAAATTGGATGGGCACATAGGTCCTCATGTTGTTTTTATGCCACTCTACATCGATGAGTGTGGAAAAGGCTGAGCTATCCTGCATCCAAAATGAAGTGGTGGAATGTGCATTTCTTTTTATATACAGCACATCCATGGTGTTCTACGTTCAACTCATGACATAATGGTGTGTAATGGCAAACCCACCCTCCACCCTTGCACCATGGTGCATGTGTCAGCTTGTCGTCCAGACATGACGTAATGTTTTGAGTAACAGATTCCAAAACCATTATCATAGTATCTGGGCTATTCCCTCTTACAATGTGTGGTGCAAATTGTGGGACAAAATCATACTGGAAATGGGAATTAGACGTGTGCTTATGTATCCTCTTTTCTGGTCCCCTAGGGTGGCACACCACTTGCCCTCTGTCACATGGTTCCTGTAAGTAGGATGTGCGTGAGAATGTTGTGATTTACATTGGTTTTCGATGGGAAGGGGCACCACATTGTCCATGGTATACATTCTTGACATAAGAAAAATGAAAGATGTACTTTGTAGTGGCCTGCCTTACTTCATACCTATTAGGCCTTACACTGTTATGCAACATGTTTCCCATTGCCAAATTGACATGATATGGGCATATGCTCCACCATAGCATCATGATAGATGACAGTCCCTCATCCCATTGTACTTGTTTATGTGGGCCACACTGGCTTAGTCAGTATAAACATGTGTGACTTTTTAACTTTGTGTGCACATTTGCCATTTTATATGGGAAAAGTAAATGGGGCCACACCAACAATGTATGCACAGTGGAAATCAACACAAGACTAATTTATCAATGTTTTCCTACATGATTGAGTGCCTTGTGGTCTGTTGTGTGGTTGAGATGTACTTACCAACAAGCAGGCCATTCCCATCAGATCCATTCTGGAAACGCTGATTGATGGAAGATTGCCGGAAGATGTAGAAGTCATGAGCACTGCCAGGGTACTTTGCAAGTACATTTATGAAGAGGCCCAGATGGTCCACGATTGCCTGAACATTCATTGAATAAGTGTGCATCCTGTTGAAATATATGTGTGATGATTCCCCAGGAGGCACAAATCCAGCAATGCCATAACAGCTTTGCTTGTGTTCCTGTTGTTGCTGTGCAGTGTTGGGAAGTAGAGGTACTATGGCGTGAGACTTATGATGGCATCCAGGACGGTGGGGAGAAACCTAGAGAAGATTCCTGAGATACTCCTGCCACTCTGGCTGTGGTGGGTTGAACATTTTCTGACGCTAGAATGTGCAGAACAGCGAGTAGCTTGGCATGTGGAGGGATGTTGGTGTAGCGCTGGGATGTGGGCTGCAGCCTTGGCGCAATCTGTTGCAGGAGGCGGACAATGGAACCCCTCTTGAGCCTGTAATGAGCTATGACCTCCTCTTTCCTGAGGTCTATGAGGGTGATCCTCTGGCAGTATGTCTGCTCGCTTCTCTTGCGCAGCCTCTGTGGTGGTGGTGGTAGTGGTCTCCTTGGTGCTACTGGCTGCAATAGCAATAGATCCATAGCATACTTGTGCTGGCCAAGGTGATTTGGTTCTGTTCTACTTTTATATAAGTGTGTTAGCATCATTTTTAAGACAAGCTTTTCCCTAGCGGTAAATAACTGATGCTAATTGGACCTAGCAGCAGTTTTTTCTTTTTCCAGTAAATCTTTGTCATATGGCGGAGTGTGTTTTGCGGGTGTTTTTCCAAGGGAACTAATACCTTGCATATTATTTTCGGTAAGTCCTGCTATCCGAACTAGCGTAGTTAAAAATAGGTGCTAGCTGTGAAAAAGTGACGCTAGAGGGGTCTAGCGTCACTTTGTAAATAAGGCGATAAAAAACCGCTACGGTGTCAAAATAAATGACGCTACGGCGGCGTTAAATCCTTGTAAATATGCCCCCTAGTGTGTGTGCCTGGCTATGGGATATCTGAACTATGATGATTCTGTGAATCAGTATTTGGAATTTATTACCACTGTTTCATATTGCGTGCAACTTAAGGCGCAAAAATCTTTTTGAATAGAGCTTCGAAGTGGAAGATTCCAGTCTGTCTAAGCACAAATAACTCAGTGTAACGAGCATATACATGTGCACACCCAAAGTGAAAAATGCATTTGCCACATTTAAAAAATGGTTGATATGTTAACATGTGGCAGGTCATGTGAAGAGATTTGACAAGCCGGCTGTGCTTCATCACACCCATAGAGCCCTGATGGGTAGTATTATGCTCCCTGTTCTCTCTGCAAAAAAGGTTATTTTTCCTTTGGTGATATTTCCTGGCAGGGTGGACACCCTGGTGTTGCTTAAAAACTTCATTGTGTTCCAATCTACATGTTCACTTATACATTTTAATTAAATGAGCATCTACACTCTAAGGGTCATCGGTCATACTCAACTTCTAATTAGAAGCTCACAGAATTTAGCCTCAAGGGTAGGATAAAGGAACTTTCTATTCACATTCATTTGTAGTGCAAAAATTAAATATTTGAAAGACAATTGTTGTGCCATCTAAAATCTGCAGCTGACATTTGCATCCTAAATTCTGCCTAACACAAAACGTTTGTGGATATATTTTGTCAAGTAATTTGCGAATCAAAAACAAGGGGAAGAACAACAGGGTTCCTAGCATGGACGTCATTTAGGGGTTGCTTGGGGTAGCTGCTGCGACCCCTGGCATGCACCTTGGGACCCCTGGCTCTGCCTTTGCGACCCCTAGCATCAGCAGTGACAAAAAAAGTGGAAGGAACAGAAGCAGCTCATCCTTATGGACATCGGTGGGGTCTTCACTCACCTCGTTGTTGTCAATTTGTTAATATACTGATAATGAATAATATAACATTATTCGCTATTAGTTTAATTAAAAAAGGAGTACAAATAGCCGGAATATGACTTTCCCTGGCAGCTGAGGTAAATAAAAAAAATGCTTTTAAATGTATGTATGTTGTGTGCGTGCTTGCAGTTTTGAGTGTTTTTATGTAAGAGAGTGTGTGTATGTTTGAATGTGTGTGCATGTGTAGGCAGAGTGTGTGTGCATGTGTGAGTGTGTGTGTGAATGCGTGTGTATGTATAAGCATATGAATGTGTGAGTGAAAGTGAAAGTCAAGGTCAAGGGGCATGTGAAGTTATTTCCACTACCCCAGGCATTTTGGTGAATTGACGTCTATGGTTCATAGAACGGTGTTTTAAGCAGTGTAAAAGATACCATTGAAAAGTGGAATTGGTAAAAATAATAAAACATAAAATGTTTATTCATAAATACATTTTTTCAGTTATTTTCAGATTTACTGGAAGGGTATGCCCAGACGTGGGTCCCGTGCTCACTACGCCACTGGAGTCAAGCTATCCTGGCTGATGAAGGCTGATAGCCTGAAACCGGTCCTAGGATGCTTGATTCCGGTCCAGGGAAGACATGGCTTGGCAGTTCGGTCTGGACTGTTCCCATGAGGCACAGGGTCAAGACTGATTTGCATATGGCTATGTCTGAACTGGGGTGGCGTGGTGAAGCAAAATAACGATGGATTAAACCCAGATCTGTGACTGGGGGTGAATGTTTGCCAATGTGCAGCATTCCGTCCATCATCTTGTGTGTTTTGCATTATGCGACAGCGGAAAACCAAATTATGTGGCAGGGTAGAATAAAATATGCAGTAGGAATAGGCAAAATATGTGTCATAAAAAGCAGCACATTCTGGGGCACTACTGTTTCGCTTTTTTGTCATTTTGACACATATTAATACTACCTGGCCAAATATTGCAATTTATTAATACTGGTTTAATTCCTGAATGGAGCAATCAGCATCTGAAGGATGACAAATTAACCTTTGCAATGGGGCTGCTGCCGTGGAGTACCGGGTGTGGCACTTTTTCATGAACATGGATCCATTTAAGCTGGAAACAGTAGTTTTTTAATTGTAATTTGTAATTGCATTTATATAGCGCTTACTACCCCTGATGAGGCTTCGAAGCGATTTTTCGGTGAGTAGCACGCTACTCCGGAACCCATAAAGGATTAGTGGTGAATAGTGAAATATGAAAGTAATTTTAGTGGTGGATATGTTAGTCAGTTATTTGGATTGAGAAGGATAGTAGAGGGGTAGAAGAGGGAAAAAAGGTTTGAATTTATATAGCGCTTGCTACCCCTAATGGGGTGTTGAAGCGCTTTTTCAGCGAGTAGCACGCTACTCCGGTAATCATAAAGGATTAGTGGTGAATTAGTAAAGTGAAACATGAAAGTAATATGAGTGGTGGATATGTTTTTTTTTTTTAAACACATTTTATTTGCATTTTGGGTAACAGTAATACATTCTCATGGCTTTTCTTGTTCACACACGTTCTTGGTTAGCATTTCAGATTTACATTCACTGTCTAGTCAGCTGTTGTTCACTCCATGTGTCCTGTTTCATGCCATGCTTCACCTAACTATGCTGTTCCCGTTGTAAGGCGCACACATTCCAGTAAGGTGGCCTAACGTTTCCTCCCCAACTTTCCCTCTGTCCCCTCCCCACCCCTCGCTGCTGTCGACTAATCGGTCACTTTGGCTCCCGCCTTGTGTGAGGTCTTGGTCACTCTCCGTATTTCTCTACCGAGGCAGGTCTCACCCAAACCCTCAGGGCTGTAGGCGCTGTGCGGCTGTGGTCGTTTTGTTATGCACATTACTCCCTCTCCTGTTCCTGGTTGTTAGGGCTATCTGGTCGGGACCTAGCCTGTGGGGTGCTGGGAGTGGACTCCCGGTCTGCATTTTTCAGGTCATCTACTAGGGCTCCCCAAGCATGCGCTCTCTCCGGTCTGCCTATGCCGCGCTGTGCATTCCGGAGCAGTATTCTATTTTCGCAGCCCGCCCATTTCTCCAATTCCCGCTTCCAGTTTAGTACACTAGGGCCCGCTGGGGCCTTCCACTTGCTCGTTAATTCGCGCTTTGCTAATATATATGCTAGGTCCTGGAACCTCGCAGTGACTTTGGTCTTGGCGGAGTGGGGGAACAGGTTAAGCAGCACGTGGTTTGGGGTGCATGGTATCTCTTTCCCTGTGACGCGCACTGTTTCCCTAATCACTTCTTGCCAGTACCCTTCAAGCTGTGGACAGCTCCACATCATGTGGATGTAGCTAGCTCCTGCCTCCTGACAACGTGGGCAGCTCGCATCATCTCGGTGGAAATATCGATTGATTCTGTCCGGTGTGATGTATGCTCTATGCAAAGTGTAAAAGCTAATTAACTGGAATTGTGCATTGCGGGATACCCTAGTGGCCCTCAGGAGTGTATTTTCCCAGTCCTTATCTTCTATGGGAGTACCAAGGTCCTCCTCCCACTTAGCCCGTAGCCCCTCCAGTGGCTGCGTGGAATCTCGTTGAATGGCTCGGTAGAGGCACGATACAGCTTTGATGACGCCCCCTGCGAAACTTACATATTCGCATGTGGAGTGTGTAGGCGGCTCGGTTGTCCCCTTTCCCCAGTGTCTGCGCATGGCCCCTGTGACCGCCCCATATAGTAAAAAGTGTCCCTGTGGGATGTCCCAATCTGCTCGGAAGTCCGCGAATGGAAGTAGTTCCCCGTCTTTATAAAGATCCCCTATTTTAGTGACCCCCGCTTGCGCCCATTCTTCTAACCCTCTCCAGTGACCCCCATGCGGGAGCGCCTCTAGTAATGCCACCAACATCTCTGGGGAGTAAGGACGTTTGGTCTTTGTTTTTTGTAGGCACCTAGCCCAGCAGCGCCTCAGAACTCTATGTTCTGAGGAGCTCATCCTTCGCGGTTTAATGGTGCCCATGAACGTGCTCATGACATCTTCCCTATCCGGGGTGAATGGGGGCTTCCTCCGATCTGGATCCAAGCTTCCTGCTACCCACTGCGTGAATCATTGGAGCTGTCCTGCTAGGTAGTAGTTCTCCATGTCCGGGACCGCTAATCCGCCCTCCTCAATGTGGTCAAGGCTACTCTGTTTCTGCCTGACCCCCAGATGAAGGCAGTGATAAGAGAGTCAAGGGATCGGAACCATGCGCTGGAGATCCACACCGGTAATGTGGTGAAGAAGTATAACAGTCGGGGCAGAGCTATCATTCTCAGTAGGGAAATTCGCCCCGCTACCGAAAGGGGTAGAGTTCCCCAGAAGGTCATACAACTCTTCAACGATCGTAGGGCCCCCCCTACATTCCCCTCCTGGACATCAGTAAGGTCGTGGTACACTTTCACGCCCAGATATCTAAAACAGCGCGGCTCCCACTGCAGTCCCTCCAACCCAATAGGAGGTGGGGTATCCCTTGTCGCTGGAAAGAGTCGTGATTTCTGCCAGTTGACGCGTAGCCCCGAGAGGGCTGCGAACTCGTCCATCATGTGCCTGGCCCCCCTCAGATCCATATCAGTGTCTTTTAAAAATAGCAGAAGGTCGTCCGCGTATAATGCAATGTGGTGTGTCTGATCAGCTAGTCGGATACCCTCATAGGGCGTCCCAGAACACGCTCTACATGCAAGCGGCTCTACCGCTAGGGCAAATAAAAGGGGGGAGAGGGGCCATCCCTGTCTCGTGCCCCGTTCCACCCGATATTGTGCTGAGATGGTGCGACCTGTGCGGACCCTCACCACCGGGTCCCTGTATAGCACTTTAACCCACCGTACGAACCCCTGTCCAAGCCTCATTCGCGTGAGCACCGCATATAAAAATTCCCACTCAAGGCTATCGAATGCTTTCTCCATGTCGATGTGTTACAGCAAACAAATGATGGACGGAATGCTGACAATGCAAACATTCTCCCCCAGTCAAAAGATCTGGGTTAAATCCATCGTTCTTTTGCCCACTACGCCACCCCAGTTTGGACCCAGCCATATGCAAATCAGTCTTGACCCTGTGCCCCATGGGAACAGTCCAGACCAAACAGGTCCTCCCTGGACCGGAAACAAGCATCCTGGGACCGGTTTCAGGGTATGTCACCCTTCTTCAGCCAGGCTAGCTTGAATCCAGTGGCACAGTGAGCAAGGGACCCACGTCTGGGCATACCCATCTGGCCTGGCAGTTCGGTCTGGACTGTTCCCATGGGGCACAGAGTCAAGACTGATTTGCATATGGCTGGGTCCAAACTGGGGTGGCGTAGTGGGCAAAAGAACGAGGGATTTAACCCAGATCTTTTAACTGGGGGAGAATGTTTGCATTGTCAGCATTCCGTCCATCATTTGTTTGCTGTAACACTTTTCGCCCTAAGTGGGATGGGTATGCCCAGACGTGGGCCCCTTGTTCACTGCGCCACTGGATTCAAGCTAGCCTGGCTGAAGAAGGGTGACATATCCTGAAACCGGTCCCAGGATGCTTGTTTCCGGTCCAGGGAGGACCTGGCCTGGCAGTTTGGTCTGGACTGTTCCCATGGGGCACAGGGTCAAGACTGATTTGCATAACGCTGGGTCCAAACTGGGGTGGCGTAGTGGGCAAAAGAACGATGGATTTAACCCAGATCTTTTGACTGGGGGAGAATGTTTGCATTGTCAGCATTCCGTCCATCATTTGTTTGCTGTAACACTTTTCGCCCTAAGTGGGATGGGTATGCCCAGACGTGGGTCCCTTGCTCACTGCGCCACTGGATTCAAGCTAGCCTGGCTGAAGAAGGGTGACATACCCTGAAACCGGTCCCAGGATGCTTATTTCCGGTCCAGGGAGGACCTGGCCTGGCAGTTCGGGCTGGACTGTTCCCATGGGGCACAGGGTCAAGACTGATTTGCATATGGCTGGGTCCAAACTGGGGTGGCGTAGTGGGCAAAAGAACGATGGATTTAACCCAGATCTTTTGACTGGGGGAGAATGTTTGCATTGTCAGCATTCTGTCCATCATTTGTTTGCTGTAACACTTTTCGCCCTAAGTGGGATGGGTATGCCCAGACGTGGGTCCCTTGCTCACTGCGCCACTGGATTCAAGCTAGCCTGGCTGAAGAAGGGTGATATACCCTGAAACTGGTCCCAGGATGCTTGTTTCCGGTCCAGGGAGGACCTGGCCTGGCAGTTTGGTCTGGACTGTTCCCATGGGGCACAGGGTCAAGACTGATTTGCATATGGCTGGGTCCAAACTGGGGTGGCGTAGTGGGCAAAAGAACGATGGATTTAACCCAGATTTTTTGACTGGGGGAGAATGTTTGCATTGTCAGCATTCCGTCCATCATTTGTTTGCTGTAACACTTTTCGCCCTAAGTGGGATGGGTATGCCCAGACGTGGGTCCCTTGCTCACTGCGCCACTGGATTCAAGCTAGCCTGGCTGAAGAAGGGTGACATACCCTGAAACCGGTCCCAGGATGCTTGTTTCCGGTCCAGGGAGGACCTGGCCTGGCAGTTCAGTCTGGACTGTTCCCATGGGGCACAGGGTCAAGACTGATTTGCATATGGCTGGGTCCAAACTGGGGTGGCGTAGTGGGCAAAAGAACGATGGATTTAACCCAGATCTTTTGACTGGGGGAGAAAGTTTGCATTGTCAGCATTCCGTCCATCATTTGTTTGCTGTAACACTTTTCGCCCTAAGTGGGATGGGTATGCCCAGACGTGGGTCCCTTGCTCACTGCGCCACTGGATTCAAGCTAGCCTGGCTGAAGAATGGTGACATACCCTGAAACCGGTCCCAGGATGCTTGTTTCCGGTCCAGGGAGGACCTGGCCGGGCAGTTCGTTCTGGACTGTTCCCATGGGGCACAGGGTCAAGACTGATTTGCATATGGCTGGGTCCAAACTGGGGTGGCGTAGTGGGCAAAAGAACGATGGATTTAACCCAGATCTTTTGACTGGGGGAGAATGTTTGCATTGTCAGCATTCCGTCCATCATTTGTTTGCTGTAACACTTTTCGCCCCTAAGTGGGATGGGTATGCCCAGACGTGGGTCCCTTGCTCACTGCGCCACTGGATTCAAGCTAGCCTGGCTGAAGAAGGGTGACATACCCTGAAACCGGTCCCAGGATGCTTATTTCCGGTCCAGGGAGGACCTGGCCTGGCAGTTCGGTCTGGACTGTTCCCATGGGGCACAGGGTCAAGACTGATTTGCATATGGCTGGGTCCAAACTGGGGTGGCGTAGTGGGCAAAAGAACGATGGATTTAACCCAGATCTTTTGACTGGGGGAGAATGTTTGCATTGTCAGCATTCCGTCCATCATTTGTTTGCTGTAACACTTTTCGCCCTAAGTGGGATGGGTATGGCCAGACGTGGGTCCCTTGCTCACTGCGCCACTGGATTCAAGCTAGCCTGGCTGAAGAAGGGTGACATACCCTGAAACCGGTCCCAGGATGCTTGTTTCCGGTTAAGGGAGGACCTGGCCTGGCAGTTCGGTCTGGACTGTTCCCATGGGGCACAGGGTCAAGACTGATTTGCATATGGCTGGGTCCAAACTGGGGTGGCGTAGTGGGCAAAAGAACAATGGATTTAACCCAGATCTTTTGACTGGGGGAGAATGTTTGCATTGTCAGCATTCCGTCCATCATTTGTTTGCTGTAACACTTTTCGCCCTAAGTGGGATGGGTATGCCCAGACATGGGTCCCTTGCTCACTGCGCCACTGTATTCAAGCTAGCCTGGCTGAAGAAGGGTGACATACCCTGAAACCGGTCCCAGGATGCTTGTTTCTGATCCAGGGAGGACCTGGCCTGGCAGTTCGGTCTGGACTGTTCCCATGGGGCGCAGGGTCAAGACTGATTTGCATATGGCTGGGTCCAAACTGGGGTGGCGAAGTGGGCAAAAGAACGATGGATTTAACCCAGATCTTTTGACGGGGGGAGAATGTTTGCATTGTCCGCATTCCGTCCATCATTTGTTTGCTGTAACACTTTTCGCCCTAAGTGGGATGGGTATGCCCAGACGTGGGTCCCTTGCTCACTGCGCCACTGGATTCAAGCTAGCCTGGCTGAAGAAGGGTGACATACCCTGAAACCGGTCCCAGGATGCTTGTTTCCGGTCCAGGGAGGACCTGGCCTGGCAGTTCGGTCTGGACTGTTCCCATGGGGCACAGGGTCAAGACTGATTTGCATATGGCTGGGTCCAAACTGGGGTGGCATAGTGGGCAAAAGAATGATGGATTTAACCCAGATCTTTTGACTGGGGGAGAATGTTTGCATTGTCAGCATTCCGTCCATCATTTGTTTGCTGTAACACTTTTCGCCCTAAGTGGGATGGGTATGCCCAGACGTGGGTCCCTTGCTCACTGCGCCACTGGATTCAAGCTAGCCTGGCTGAAGAAGGGTGACATACCCTGAAACCGGTCCCAGGATGCTTGTTTCCGGTCCAGGGAGGACCTGGCCTGGCAGTTCGGTCTGGACTGTTCCCATGGGGCACAGGGTCAAGACTGATTTGCATATGGCTGGGTCCAAACTGGGGTGGCGTAGTGGGCAAAAGAACGATGGATTTAACCCAGATCTTTTGACTGGGGGAGAATGTTTGCATTGTCAGCATTCCGTCCATCATTTGTTTGCTGTAACACTTCTCTATGTCGATAGCAAATATCGCTCCCCCCGGGGCCTCTTCTACGCTCCGTTCCAGGACGGCGAAAAGACGTCTGATATTGAGAGTTGTATTTCTGCGAGGAATGAATCCTGCTTGGTCTGGATGGACTAAAGAGGTCATATGTGGCACCAGTCTGGTGGCCAATATTTTACTTAGTATTTTAAAATCTAAATTGAGCATCGATAGCGGCCTGTATGCAGTGCACTCCGTCTGGGCCTTGTCGGGCTTGAGCAGGGGGACCACCACTGCCTCCCGTGTAGTCTGCGGTAGACTCCCTCTGTCCCATGTCTCCGCATATAGTTCCACTAATCTAGGCGCTAACTCCGCAAGATATGTGGCATAAAATTCCTGAGGTAGTCCGTCTGTCCCCGGGGTTTTCCCCCGTGCCATGGCTTTAACTGCCCCCCTGATTTCCTGTTCCGTTATCTCGGCCCCTAGTAACTCTGCCTCCTCTGCCTCAAGGGTGTGCAGTGGGAGGGGTGACAGATAGTCAGTGATCCTTTCTACCTCTCGGTGGCCAGAGCTTTTGTATAATTGGGTATAATAGTCACGGAAGCGGTTATTAATCTCCTCCTGTCTATGTAAAGGTCGTCCCGCCTGGTCATGAATTGTTAGTATGGTACTGCCTCGCCTGGACGGATTGGCTAGCCATGCCAATAAGCGCCCCGCCTTGTCTCGTTCAGCGTGTGTCCTATCTGTGTATGTCTGGTAGTCAAAGCAACGCAGTCGCTCTTCCTGCACTGCTACCGCTTCTTTGGCCTCCAGTAGTTCTTGTCGTAGTTCCGGGTGTTCCGGCCACCTACGCTCTAAGTCCCTGAGTGCTGTATCTGCTCTTTCTACGTCTGCTGTAAGTGTCCTATTGATCCCAATAGACGTTGCCATGCACCGTCCTCTGATGACGGCCTTAAAGGCCTCCCATTCCGTGGTTCTAGAGTCCGTGGAGGCGGCATTGTCAGTGAAATATTGCATGATATGTTCCCTAGTCTCTTGCAGGAAGACTTGGTCCTCTAGGGCCTCTGGTTTGAGGCACCACGTAGGGATGGGTTGCAGTAGTGCCCCCCCCCTTAACTTAACCATGAGCGGGTTGTGGTCCGAGACCGTTCTGGTCAGGTATTCAGCCCCCCGAGTTGTGTATAAATGTCCGGTGAGCTCAGGAAAGTATCCAAACGAACATGCAAATCGTGGGTATGGGAGAGGTACGAGTATTCCCTGTCAGCCGGATGTGGACTGCGCCATGTATCTACTAGTCCCCAGTGAGTTTGCCATTCCCGAAAGGGCCACATTGTGCACAGGGGAGTCTCGGAGCGGTGGGTGTGATCTGTCCAGGTCGGGGTCCGCTATGCAATTGAAGTCTCCCCCTATTAAAACCGCCCCTGTCATGTATGGTGCTAAGACTCCTGATAACTGCTCTAGGAAGCGAATGTGGTCCACATTTGGGCCATATATATTGACGAGGGTAATGTCCTGCCCATCAAGTCTCCCAGAGACAATTACATATCGCCCCTCCGGGTCAATTTTGTGCTCGATAGGCTGGAAAGGGACCCCTGCCCGTACCCAGATTAGGACTCCCCGGGCAAATGCTGAATATGATGTGTAAAATGCTTGACCTCTCCAGGGTCTGCGCAGCGCCGCAGCCTCTGGGGCCAATGTGTGGGTCTCCTGAAGCATGGCTATTTGTACTCCCCGCCTATTCAATTGAGAAAATATTTTATACCTTTTGCGCATGGAGTGCATGCCCCTAACATTCCATGATATTATGTTATAGGTGGCCTTTGTCGGTTGCATTAGTGCTCAGATTCTCCTGTGCTCGTGCCCCTGTACCCAGATCAACCTTGAAACTCCCGCAGGTGTCCCATGCGGGATGTCGTGGTGTATTCCTTACCCCTGTCGACAGCAGCTCCCCCCCTTGTAACTTCCAAAACTAGATAAACATCCCAACTCCCCCTCCCCAGGACAAGGGAGAACGTCTCTCCCATCCAAACCTAGCACTCTCGTGCATTAACAGTCGGAGTCCGAAAGTGGTGGCTAGGCCAGTGTTCGCCTGAAGGACAGCCGTCCTCTCCGCCCCCCCGGTTCCCTCCCCAGTGTATAGGTCAGATACAAATATATAAGGACCCCTCTTGGCGTTGTGTAGGGCGACTCTAGCGCCGTTCCCCACTGCCCAACAGTATAGTCCCAGTTGTACTTGCGTGTTCGATCTGCATTACATCAGGTCGTCGGCTGATCTGGGTGTTATGAGCGACAGGGCCTGGTCGGTTTCTCCCATCATGCTCGTGCTGGTCTCAGAGTCCGAGTCTCTTTGTTCCCCCTCAGAATGCAAGGGAGTGTCCCGGGTGCTTGCCGTGCTCAATGAGACCACCGCTGCGATCGCACTTGCTCTGTCCCTGTGTGTCTCCTCCAACGTCGGGTGGCCCTTTGATTTCGCTCCTCTGTCAGGGGAGCGTGCAGGTTTCGGCTCAGCTGGGTCATTGTCTTCTCGTCTCCGGTCTCTGGGGTCTTGCTCCTCTATCCACTCCCAAACCTCCCGAGGCGTAGTGAAGAATGTGGTTCCCCCCGAATGTACTATGCGGAGTCTGGCTGGGAATACCATTGAGTAGAACACCCTCATTTGGCGCAGTTTCCTCTTGGCCGTGACAAAGGACTCTCGTTGACGTTGCACCGCCCGGGAGAAATCAGAGAAAATCCTAACAACGCTGTTGTCCACTTTGAGTTGTCCTTTGAGGCGTGCTTGGCTCAATATATGATCTCTGTCCTTATAGAAGAGGAGGCGGGCCACCACTAGTCGCGGCGGTCGGCCAGGCAGGGATGCTCTAGCGGGGACTCTATGCGCCCGCTCCAGGGCGAAGAACGTCGACAGGCCCTCTTCAGCCACGGTTGTGCGCAGCCAGTGTTCAAGGTATGCCACCATATTGTTCCCCTCGACTTTTTCTGGCAGGCCTGTGACCCTAATGTTATTGCGGCGTGCCGTATTTTCTGCATCCTCCGCACGCTGTTCTAGAACCAGGACTCTTTTTTCTATGTCCGTGACTTTCCGCGCTGTCTCAGTTACTGGTGGCCTCAGGCTTTCCACCTCCTCCTCTGCTGCCGTAACCCGGTCAGTAAGCTTTCTGTGGTCTGCTCTTAGTAGGCCCAGGTCTTCCCGGATTGTGTCGATCTTGGTCTCCACTGCTGTCTGCGATTTCTCTATGGCCTGCAGGATGTCTTGGAGTGTTAGCTCCCCTTGGGGCAATGCCTTGTCGGTTTGGGTCCCCCTGCGTGTGCGTGCCTCTCCGTTATCGTCGCTCGCCGATTCCTGGTGTTCAGTATCTCGTTTCTTGGTGACCCGCCCTATGTTGCTGTCGGAATATGAGATGTCTGAAAGGGCCCCGGCCCAAGTGCGCTCAATTCCAGACTCACCCAACGTCCCCAAGCCAGAAGAGCAGTTGGGTTTGTCGGCTGGTGGTGTGTCTCCCTGTGCTCCGAAAGTGGGCTGTCTCGTAGTGGCCCCTAGGGTATTCCTCGTCCCCCGCTGCCCGTTCCCCTCGTTAGTAGGGCATGTGGACTTGTAGGATGGAAGTGGGTCTCAGTTGGCTCCTAGTTGCCCTACTGTCCGTCCCCGCACTCTCCGGAGTGGGCTGCGTACTGCCCACAGGTATCCCGACGAAGGGGGTCTGGTGGGGCCTCAGGTGGCCGCCCGTTCACTTTGGATGCACTGGTTCTCGTCTCTTGCCGCCCCTGGGTCCTGTTTTGCTGTTGGGTGCTTTGCCGCTATGGACCAGGTGGGGCTCAGCGCGGCTCTTCCGCCTCGTCCGGCAGCGCCCGCCGCATTGGAGGTGCCGCCTCTTTGTTTCCCCCAGGCCTAAAGCAACCTCGGGATAGTGTCGCTCGGGCCCCACTCTTCCTTCAGGGTCTGCTACAGGTGTGGCCAGGTACCTCTCCGTTCTCGGCGGGAGCCCCCGCCCGCCGCTCTGCAGCAGTTCTCGGTCTTGGCTCCGCTGCCTATGTAGTTGACTGCGTGGCCTGTCAGAGGGACTGAGCAACTGGTGGCCGTGACGGTTTGCTGTGGCGTCAGTTATGGGGTCGTGGCCGCCATTTTGGGTCGCCTCTCAGTTCCACGGGCCGATGCTCGACCTAATAGTGCCACAACCCACCTCGACGGGAGGCCCCGGTCGCGCGGCTTTTCGCAAGTGTGCGGCTCAACAAAGGTATCAGCTGCACAGCACGCCTATGCGTCCCAATCTCTTGGCCTCAGAGTCGCGGCGGCGACTCTGTGCTAGGCTCCGTGTTGCTGGATCTGATAGGGTCCCAGGGTTGGCGTGTTTATTGCTCCCTCTTCGATCCTTAAGTGCCGTTAGGATCGGTGCCGCTTCTACATTATTCCCAGCGTGGGGCCCCCCGCATGCCTGGCCTGACGCTCACCTGCTCTCGGCCTCGGGTGTCGGTCTCTGTCCCCTCCGCTCACCTGAGTTCCGCAGTTCGACTCATGAGCGCTGGTCGTTCACTGCCATGTGCAGTTGTCCAGCAGTACCCACAGACTGTCTGCAATCTTCCGCCGCTGCAGGGTGTGCCCAGCGCCGCTATCAATTCGCGGCCGCCATTTTGGGTGGGCTCGCGGTTCCGCCGCCTGCTTCCTTTTCAGAGCATTTAAGTGCGGTGTGCTGTTAGTGCCCAGGCTGCTCTGTTGTCGCAATGATTCCGCCACTACCTATGTCGGTGCCGGTGCCCTGGGTCCGCTTCCAGAGTGGGCCGCTAGTATGTCTGGCCGGGTGCTCACCCGCCCACAGCCCCGGGTGCCGCTCTCCGTCCGCTTAATGCCGCCTCCTTACATGTGAGTTCCGCTGCTCAGTCAGTCGGCATTGTCCTCTCTCTGCCCTGCGTGGCTGTCCGGCAGTACCTTCAGCGATCGTCCGCGGTCCTCAGCCGGTACGGTGCGCGCCCAGGGTTGCTACCACTTCGCAGCCGCCATTTTGTTCAGGCTCGCGGCTCCGCAGTCCGAGTCTCAGTTTATGGCTTTGTTAGGGCGTTTCGCAGCTGGTGTCGCTTTCGCACTTATGCCCCAGTGGTTCCGACGCTACATGCGCCGGTTTCGGTGTCTGGGGTCCCCCTCTATCGGGCGGGATGGTGCTGGAGAGGGGATCACCGGCGGGAGCTCCGATTCAGGCTCCCGTCTCCATCGGCGTCAGGCCACGCCCCCCATGAGTGGTGGATATGTTAGTCAGTTATTTGGAATGAGAATAATAGTGGAGGGAGAGAAGAGGGAAAAAGGTTTGCATTTATATAGCGCTTGCTACCCCTGATAAGGTGTTGAAGTGCTTAACTGGCAAGTAGCGCGCTACTCCGGAAACCATAAATGATTAGTGGTGAATTAGTATATTGAAAATATGAAAGTAATTTGAGTGGGGGATATGTTAGTCTGTTATTTGGATTGAAAAGGATAGTGGAAGGGTAGAAGAGGGAAGGATTTAGAATTTTTTTGGGAGCTCATAGCAGTAGGAGGACGCTTGGGATGAGTAAAAGGGAGGTGGGGGAAGAGTCAGAGGGAAGGGTTTAGAAAGCTTGTTTGGGAGATCTGAATAGTAAAGAGGTATACGATGATGCAAGGAGGGGTTGACTAGGAAAGTGTCTAGAAAGGGTTATTTGGGGTTTACAGAGGTGGTATGGGGTGAATGAGAGAGTGGAGGTAGAGGATATATTGATAGAGGTATAGGGTGAGAAAGAGGGTAGTGCATTGGAAAGAGTAGTAGAATGAGGTTTGAGACTATAGTGAGACCGGTATAGGGTGAGAAATAGGGTAGTGCATTGGATATGCTGAGTTAGAAGAAAAGTAATAAATATATAGATACAGAAGTACATGGAAGGTATATATATGCACAAGGAAGGTAGCATATGTAGATTAAAGATGCATTTAATAAACTCCGGCTTTCAAGTGTTGTTGTACTTTAAATTTCTTTTTTTTTGGCAATTCAATAGTGAAGCAATTGTAGATAAATAGTTATGATAAAAGATGTACTTATTTATGCAGTCACTTATATACATGTTAAAAACATAGACTAATGTAACTATCAGTAATATGTACATTTGTTAAGCAGAACTAATGAATGTCTATATTTTTTAAAACATAGTTATTATACATGTTTATACAAAGCAATACACATATATAAGTACATATCTATAGTGCAAATAAATGCTTATATACAGACGTATATGCTGTATTTTTCTGTTTGTGTATGGTGGTTATGTGGGGAAGAGCCAATTCTTGAGTAGTTTCCTGAAAATTATAAGTGGATTTTATGTTGGGGGGTAAAGAGTTCCATAGTTTGGCTGCTCGAACAGAGAAGGATGTGCCACCCATGGCTTTTTTCTTGTGCATTGGGATTGTGTTGATAGCTGCAAATTATCTGGCAGATGGTGGATTATGTGGCATGTATGAGCAATCCATAATTGTGCAGAAAATGGTGCATCCAAAGAACTGGATAATTCTTTGGCCTCTTGGAATTACTACACAGTTGTCAGTCATTTCTTTATGTGCTTGCATCTAGATTTTTTAGGTCAGGCATTAGCCAACACCTTGTGATATTACTAAAATAATAAATGTTTCTAATATACTTACTGTGAGAAAGTGGATTATTAGTTGGACTAAATGGTAGTCTACAACAAATAATAATGTCACTATTCGTTTAAGGTCCAGTAAAGAACCGGAGATATGACTTTAACATTTTTAAATAAAAATAGTGCCAAAAAGTGTAAAGCTCCAACTGTGGGCAACTGGTCATGCTAGACCGGCACAAGTGTAAGGTTTAAACTGAACGCGATGGAGTGTACTCAGCATGGCAAGGCTGCTGGCTTGATTTGAAGACAGGCTAGTTGATGGGCAAGTTCTTGGTGAGAGTGTCATTGAAGGTGGGGAAAGCTATGGATGGGAAAGGTCTGGAGTTTTCGAACAGAAAGTAGTTAACGTTGATGAGATGTCGCTCAGCGTCAGGCCTAGTGAAGCTCTCCACCTTTGGACTTAGACTCTTTTCTGGAAGTTAGATTTCCTCAGGGGGGCAAAGTCGCAGGCAGTAGCTGAAGAGGGTTTGACGGCATCAGATGACATTCAGTGTTCGGCCCGCTGAATCAGATTTGCTGCTGTGGAGAGGAACATAGCAGGAGCTGTGACAAAGTAAGGCCCACCAGAGATGCACCCTCAGTGGACTGGCTGGCAGGTTGGTCCCACAATGGTTGGCCATGCAAAAGGTTAGCAAAAGTTTCTAAGTACCAAGATTTTTAGGTACAGACCGCAGGAGTGCACTAAGACACTAGACAAAGGTAACAGAATGAATGAATGAATATCAGGATTTCTAGAGAACACAACTACTTCAGCGCTAAGACAGAAAGTGAGAAGCAGAGGCTGAAGGAGTTAGAGGGTGAAAAGCCATGTCTTGAGTTGCTTTCTGAAAGGCTTCTCACTTTCAATTTGACATAGTCGAATGGGAATTCTATTTCAGGCTTGAGGACCCAGAAGAGAGAACGACTTCAAGAACAGCACTTGTGGGTTAGGATTCACTCCAACAGAAGCCACCAGCAGGGCCCAGGGCAGATAGAGTCTAAAAGTATAAGCTGGGGTTTTCCAAGGAAGTGGGCTTTGTATACCTTTTGTGTCCTTGGAGCTTAGTAGATGGTCAGCCAACAGACCCTTGGAGTCCTGGGTCCAAGTGGGAGATGGTCCAGCCCTTGGCATTCTCCTCACAGGTCCCAATGGCAGGTGCAAACCATCTTCTGTCTTCTACAGGTCCAGTAGTATTCTGAAGAGGGTGGCCAGGGTGCCACATTTATGCCTCGCATCAACCTGTGGGTGGGCCTGACTCCTGGCCCCCCTATCCAATTGGGAAAAAGTCCCAGAGGCAACCCTATTCACTTTTGCAGCACTTCCTGTGTGACCTACTGCACACTATCCCATAGTGCCTGTCTGCACCTAAACCCAAGATGGCAGAACCTTTCTTTGCTTGTGCAGAGCTCCCTGTGCCCACCCTCAGGTCACTCTAAACCAGTTCTGGGGCAGCTAGCTACCTATTCCACTGGGTTAAAAGCTAGCTTGACTAGGAAGACAAAAGGGAGGCAGACCCAGGTGTGAGTTACATCTGCCAGTGATATGGCAGTCATCATTTCAAAATATGAAAGGGACTAGGCACAGCCCCCAGGCCATCCTGACAAAGGAAGTTCAATCTCACTCCACACCTAAGGCCCATTGTCTCAGCCCTGGGAGCAAGTTCACACCTCCCAAGGTGTTATTCAGCTTAAGTGGGCTTCTTTGGGGTTTAGGCAGGTTAGAGAAGACTTTTTAAAAGTACCTTTTGTAAAATATTTGGTACAAATCCAACTTTACCAATGAATTGTGTTTGTAATAAATAGTTTAAGAATTCCAAGAAGATTCTTTTTAACTGGTTCTTAGACTGAGATAACTTTATTAACTTTAATAATGTATACCAGTGCTTTCCTATAGAACAGCTAACCCTGCTACAGTGAAATAGCTTTTATGACCTTGTTACTATAATGGCATATTTAACATTACACTTGTACATGTCATGCTTTAAATACCATGTGCCCTGCCTCAGGGGCATGTAAGGCCTACTTAGGGGTGACTTATTCATGTTTAAAACGTGGGTCTAGGCCTGTCAGAGGGAGTTATTTTGACAGGTCAAATTTGTAGTTTACAACTGCAGAGCCAGGTTACTGGTAGTAGGCCTGTAATCGTGTTTTTCATTGGCATTCACTTTACCGTTAGCTCAAAGTGCCCACTGGTGACATTTAACTTACGGGCCCTGGGTACACTTTGTACCATAAACTAGGGACTTATAGGTAGATTAAATATGCCAATTAGGACTCTAGCAAATTTTGACATGTTTTAGCAGTCAGAGTACATGCACTGGGGCCTGGTTAGCAGAGTTTAGTGCACAGAGTCAAAAAACAGCAACATCAGTCCAAAATAATGGTGGTGATCATGCAAAAAGAGACATTCTCTTACACTTATTTATAGGGTCTTTAAGCCTACCCTTTATATCCATTGGTTTGCTGATGTGTCATTCACTGACTTCGTCTGCCCATTTTACTAAAATTATATATCAAACAATTACTTAATGGGACTTTACAGCTACTCCTCTTGCTCCATTGATTTGCTGTTGAGTCATTCACATTTTATTTTCCACCCACTACAGCATACAGCATGGGGAAATGGGCCAGTCCACTTTATTCATTGACTAACTTCACTGTACAGGCTCTGTCACAAGGAGGCCATTCACAAACAAGGTAGTTATTTTCAGTGTCAGGTACCAAAATGGCAAGGTGTATTTTTGGAGACAAAAATATTTTTACTTTTAACTAATGTTTTCTTTTTTATATTAGTGAGAGCTCAGCAGCTCCCTTAACAATCAAGTTTTGCAAAAAACCATGACAAAACAAAACAAGCACTGACAAAGCCAATAAGCTCACAGGCAAATTCAGACTTATTTGCTTTACCAATGGTAATTTGCCTATAAATAACAATATTTTATGTGGAGTTCAATATTTGGTCAGCCTATTGCTCCTATTGTAGGAACGTCAGGGTAAGCATGGTGTGATGGCTGTTTAGTAGACATGTGAAAATTATTAAAATATTTTGATATGCACATATCACTTGAAATTCTGCATTTAATTGCCAGGTATTCACTAGCACAAATAAATCCTCCCTTCATAACTGCCATTCTTGCTACAACTTTGAAAATTTAAGCTCTGCTGTGAGGATTTTCACTGGTCCCTTAGATAAAATCTGATATTTTTCCTTAATTCTCTTCCCCTCGCCCCTTCCTTCTTTCCTTACAATGTGAGAAATAAGAACCAGTCAGGGACAGAAAGGTAAAAAGAACAGTATAGCTAGAGAGATGAAGTAGATGGGGAAAGGAGGTAGAGATATGGATGAGGGAGAGAAACAGGTGAGATAGTGAAAGGCATAAGGTAAAGAGAGAAATGTAACACAGGGAGAAAGAAGAAAGCAGAGAAGTAGAAAGAGGTACGTAGAAAAAGCGATGTATGACGAAAGGCAAGATTTTAAAGTGAAATAGACAGATCTGGAGATGGAGAAGTGAATGTAGAGAGAGGAAGAGGGATAGGGTACACGGGGCGAAGGAGAGAGGTGAGGAAGAGGTAGAGAGAAGCATGGGTAGAGGGAAAAGTATAGGCTGAAGCAAGTTAAAGAGAGAGACGAAGTCGAGAGAGCAATACAATAATACGTGAGGTACAGAAAGACAGGTGAGTTAAAGAGCAGTGAGGCAGAGAGAAGGCAGAGCTAGAGGTGTGCAGGGTTGAAAGAGAAATGAGGTGTAGAGAGAAAAGAGGCAAATTAGGGAGCGGTTGGTGAGGTAGAGAATGACAGGAGCGGTTGATACAGTGGTAGAGAGGACAAGGAATAGAGAGAGGGATTAGATAGAGACAGAAGAGAGGTAGAGTTATGTGTAAAGAGAGAAAGGTAATTTAGGGAGGGTGAGCTGAAATTTGAAGGCTGCACAGAGAGTAATGAGAGAGAGGAGGTAATAATAGAGAAAAGCAGGTAGAAGTGAGGAAGGAATGTGGCAGTGAAGGGGTGCTGTAGAGGAAGAACGAGAGAAGTGAGGTTGCAGACAAATAGTGATATAAATTGAGAGGTTATGCAGTGTGTGAGAGAGAGGATCTAATGATAGAGAAATACAGGATAAAAGGCAGTAAGAAAAGAGTACAGTAGTTACAGAAGTGTTGTAGAGGGAGCAAACGTAGAGAGGCAAAGTGGAGAGGTGATGTTGCAAACAAATGGTGGGATAAACTGAGAGGTTAGGTAGTGAGGGTAGACAGATGAGGTAGGAAGTGGGATGCGAGGTAAACTAAGAAATGAACAGGGAGAGGAGAGGAAGAGATTGAGGAGGTAGATACTGGAGTGAGAGAGGTAGTTAGAGGTAAGATATAGAAAGATAGAGAGAGACGCGAGGTAAAGGGACAAGGCTAAAGGAAGGTGAGGCTAATTGAGGTGAAATACAGGAAGGTGAGATAGAAATAGCACTGAAAAAGGGGGCAGAGAGGTAAAGATTTAGAGGAAGGCACAGAATAGTAGAGAGAGAGAGAGGTGAGGTTGTAATCAGGGGTTGCAGGAGTGTGTGTTTGAGAAAGGTGTAAGGTTGAGAGAGTGGAGCTAGAGAGAAAGGATAAGTTGCATAGAGATGTTGAGATAATAAGAGGGAAAGAGAGGTGACATAGAAGAGGTGGTGGAGAAGGAAGGCAGGAGACATGAGACAAAGATATGAGAAGGAGAGATGATAGAAGTGACATGGATTTAGTCAGAGAGCAAAGTAGAGAGAGAATAGAAGTAGGCAGAAGGGTGGGATTCAGTGATTAGTAAGGTAGATAAAGGTGGGGTAAAAAGAGAAGGCAGGGGTAGAGAGAGGCAATGAATACATAGGGTGGTGAGGTGAATCAATGAATTGGTATTTGTAAAGCGCGGCTAGTGATGGAGCAGGGTAAATATAAAATTTTTAACCTCCTAATATTTTCGTACAATATTAATAAACATGTTCGTTAAGTAAATAACCAACAATGTATGTTATGGGTTAATGGTAACACGCAATTCAGTGTGCAAATTAATTGTTTATGTGTCTAACATAACATAATATTTTGCGTACTAATTAAATTATAAATGCATGATTTGTGCTTTCAAATAAAACGTGTGGTTGCAAAATAAAGCGATGGTAAGTAAGGGACAGCTTTATATGTTGCTTCTGCTAGGTAATACCTAATTGGGGTACGTAGAGAGACGGGAGGGAAACGAAAGGGTTGATATTTCTTTGTTTTAATAACATTTTGTTTATCTTTGAAAATAGTGCGCTTAGGCCTGCCGAGCAGCAATATAAAATGGCCGCTAGTTACTAGAGTGCGCATGAACGGATGAGACCATGTGATAGAGGAGAAAAGCTGTGGAAAAGGGATGATCACGTGCTGATGCCAAGAGGCTAAGATGAAAGTATGGCCAAGGCTGCTGTGACCCTTCTGAGCAGATGTGTGCCAAGATGATCAGCAAGAAGCGTGAGAAGCCTGGTTGAATCAATAGACAGTACCGTATTACACAAAATGTAGCAGAAAAAGATACAATTTGGACTGATCGAAACGGATGAGCAAGTGCATGAACTGTGAGAAACGATGCTTGTATGGACATTCCACACGGAACTGGTTAAGACCAGGAAGTTTGATAAAATGTATATGGACCCGAGAGTTTGACCAATAAGAGTGAATCGCGCCATGAAGAAGAAACATTTTATGTTGTAAGCTAGAATTAGGGTATAAGAAGACCTACTCTTGGTGGGAGGGTTAGAATGCTGTTCCAATGCTGCGGACATGCTGCGGGAGATGCTGAAGAAATTAGATGCTGTAGATGGGAGAGTTTGCGGTTGCTGATGCTGACGAGCTGATGCTGCTGCTGTTATTTTCCTTTTTCAGTTGAGTATAAAGATGCAGCTTTAGGAGACCTTTTAATTGATAGATTTTTATTAGAATTATTAGGCTTTCCTCAGAGAGATAGATAGATTGATCTATAGAGTACTTATTATGATAACCTCATTTTTCCGTCTAATAAAAGTGCCTTGCGATTTTAAAACATTCTTATATTGATGATAAATGCAATAATCTGAATAATAAAACTTAATTTCAATTTCCTGATTTCAAAACTTATATAAACTTTATTATTCTTTAAACAAATGTCTCAGTGAGTTTCTTTAAGCTTAATGATTTATACTGAAATGGTAAAAGAGTTCATTGTGATTGAGCTGGTCTTAATCACCATCAACTGATTCCTACTAGTTGGTCCATCGACCAATGAGCGGAATACCTTAAAAGCAAATGAGAAATATTATGTCATGATGAAAAGGTATCCCGTCTCCTTCCAGCAAATCGTTTTTCTCCTAGGTTCTTTGTCGGAGGATATTCAGGGAACAAATGAGTAAGTGAATGTATATGCGGTGTTATGGGCCCCACCGTCATATGGATATAGTGTGTGTGTTAGAGAAATAATTGCACCTGGATGACCAAAGCATAATAGGAGAAATTATTTTTATTGTCAGCGCTGGATCACTAGTCACCTGTGAGGGTATCCAGGCGCTGTGAGGTGAAGAGTAAATAACGGGAAGGTAAACAGTCGTCATGAGCGACAGGTAGAGAGCGCTGATGTAAAGTTAGGAGAAAGCGAGAGAGATGATACATCAAAGAGTTAAGAGGTAACCAAAGAGAGTTGGACAGGTAACTAGTGGTGCGGTAGCGATAGGTAGCAAGATATAGAGTTAGAGGTAGGCACATAGGCTCAGAGTGGGGTAAAGAATGAGGTAGAGAAAGAGTTAAAGTATAGAAAGAAAGGGTAATGTCACTTTACCAGTTGAGTCCCTTTGAAGGTGGGGGCTCTGAGCAATTGCCCACTTTGTCCATGCCTTAAAATATCTCTTGTCCTTTGCAATTCAAAGATGCTTTTCATTGCAAAACAGCAGTGATTAATGAAAGTAAAGGAAGGGGGGGGGGGGCCACAGCCCACTTTTTAATTGTATCACTTGAAAGGCAGTCAGTGATGCCTTTTGTCAGGTGTGTCAAGGCAGCCATCCCCTCCCACTCTCCCTCCTAACTCACCAGGCCTTAGGACACTGCCAGCAACAATGCTAAAGACAATCTATTCTGAAAGCTTTACACATGCTCTATAGAATACAAAGGACTTCACACGAAAATATATCTAGTGATATTCAAGGTACAGTAGGAGGCAGCAGCAATTGACTTCTGTGAGATATGTGGCTCCTGTCTTCAAAAGAGAAATGGCATGCCTATTCAACACATTCAATGTAATGTCGCATCTGTGTGCAGGGGATTGGGCTTAATTATACTAATGCCAACCGTTTATAAGGCACACAGTAAAGCCAGCAGGATGGCTCAGTGAATTGAGCCCCCTTGGGTATGCGGGAAGCAAATTTGAATCTTGACTAGGCCAACCGAGCCTTTCATCCATCCGAGTTCGCAGAACTGAGTAGCATCAAATTGTATAATCGAATCCCCTATTATTTACAGCTCTTAGACACAGCAGTACTGCAGGATGAAGTGCTGTAAAATATAACACAGAATTGAATTACTTTAGTATGTAATAATAGGTGTGAATTATTATGCACCTCAAATGTACTCATTTTATCAATATCAGAACAATGAACCTTGAAGTCAGTTCTGAAAGGATTCATATTTATGTCTCAATGGTTATAAGCAGCTGCTCACATTAGCACATAAACCATTTTAGGAACTTAAGACCTGCAGGTTATCAGGGGCGTAGCTTAGTCAGTGAGATTCAGGGAATGTGACTCAAATTTCCTAACTAAAACAGTTGGAAATCCCAACACAGACATAGCAGACCTGACTGGCCCTCCAGACCCTACTACCAAGCAAAGAATACATTTATTTGGGTGGGGGTCACACCCCAAACACTGCCCTGAAGCTACGCCCCTGTAGGTTATACAAGGAGCTTGTTAAATTGCTGAAACCCAATGTGGTATTGTATTTGGATCTGAACACTACAGGCTACTTGAGCTGCTTCCGAGCAGGCACACACAACCCTCTGAGATATTCTGTGAGGACTCAGACCTCTAGCAAGTGTTTCACTCTTTGCTACTATTATACAATACTTGCTGGATGCACACACACACATCTCTACAGCGGTGACTTAAACCTCTAACTTATCTCAACAGTAGATATACCTAGTAGGTCAATTGAGTTAGTAAGATACTTCTACCGTCTCTGTTCAAAATGTGGTAAGCTAAAGGTCACAGGTTTGAATCTGTTTGCTGCAACCTTAGCCTTTCTTTTGTCTAGGATGAATTAAAAAAAAACTCCACTGATCTGGGTAATGAAGACTGCTTTGAAAGGCTATTGTAGCAAATGGTATGTGGGTGGAAGTTGGCAATATACTGTATAATTTCCTATTTGTGGTCTGATCTGTACCGTAGTATCATTAGTTCCAGGGCGCCTTTTGTTAAGGTATTTGCGCGCTTTTTAAAGCTACCAAATAAACGTAAGAAGATACGGGGCAAAGCTTAAAGTCCGAGGGCCTCATTTCCCTACTGGCACTACTGCATCGCCGGAACGTCACTTTTTTGAAGTTCTGGTGGCGCAACGTGCCACTGGCATATTTATAAGGCCACGTAAAGCCACGTTATGTGGACTTTTCATGCCTTAAAAATATGTGCCCCTTTCACACAGAAAACTGCGTGAAAGAGGCGTTCCATGGGTGTTGATGGGAGCGTTCCCAGCAACATCCATGGCTTTTAGACACTGCCCCAGATTTACGAGAAATCGTAAGTCTGAGGCAGTGCCAAAAACTTACGCCTCCCAGGGGAGGCGTAAGGGAGGCACAACGAGGAGAAATATCTTTCTTTCTCCTGGTTTTTCCTCTTTCTATGTGTGCTGCATTCTGCAGCACACATAGAAAGAGGAAAAAGCCTCTTGTTATTGTTTTTGAGTAGGAGGGTTTCCCTTCCTGCACAGAAATAATCATCCCGCAACGCAGGCACCCTTGCACCATGGTGCAAAGGTGCCTGCATTGGCGCATGGCAGCCCATTGTGCGCCAGCACAGGGGAAAAGGACAGTAATGCGCCGTATCTAATAGATACAGTGCATTCCTGCCCTTTTCTCTTGCCGTAGGACAGCGCAGCAGCAAGTTCCTGCTGCGCTGCCCCAGGGCAAAAAACCCATAAATGAGGCCCCGAATTGTGCTTGTAAAGGTGGCAAACCTAGCAGCAGTTAATGGAAATCTTGCCTCAATTTCTATAGCTATGTACATATTTACAAATAGTCTGGAAGTTTTTCATCTAAAGCAGATGATGTGCTCCCTCTACTTGTCCTTCTTTGCTCGAGGACACCTATTTCCTCTTCAGAATAAATCGCATTTATGTGAGTGGAAGAAATAACCTGGGTTTTTTCACATGAATATCTTTACAGCATCAGTAGCTGGCAATATTGTAAATCCAGATCATTGATCCAGATGGTCCTTCCTGTGGATCCTTTACTAAACGACAATCAATCAATCAGGATTTATATAAAGCTGCTAATCACCGTATAGCATATCCAGGCGCTATGTCCCACCTAATTAGCATACATTCTGATTCCAAGCGAGTATACAAGGAGTCTTTGATCAGCTGCCAGACTGTAAAAACATTGCAGAGGATTTTGTTGCCTTGCATGCAAATGTGTTGACTGATGTCTGTATCTGAGTCAGGCATTTTTTGTCTATATCCCTCCCCCTTGCTTTGCGTACAATGGCGCACTTTATATATCAAGTCTAAATTTGAAGAACTGTGTTTAGTATTATTGTTGCGCATCTGTTTTCTTCCTTGGGGTGGTCTTAGGCCCTCATTTCTAGTGGCCTGTAAAATCCGATGTGATTGTTAACAGTAATTCCAAGGCAGGGAAAAAACAGCAACCTTTCCAGCGTATTCATAATCGATAAGTTAATATTGCTGAAGGAGTATGTTCTCAAGAACAGGACAGTGTACTGTGCCTTTGGCTCCTGTCCTCTGCTGGGTCATGTTTTGTATAATGAAGACTAGGGGCATATTTATGAGAAAGCCAACCAGCATAGCGCAGCGCAGCAAGTCACCTTGCTGCGCTGCGTGACAGGGAAAGGGCAGGAATGCACCGTATTTAAAAGAATATGGCACATTCCTGCCTTTGTCTCTGTGCTGGTGCCATTTTGGCTGCCTAGCACCAACGCAGGCACCCTTGCGCCATAGTGCAAGGGTGCCACAGTTGCATGCAGGATTGTTTTTGTGCAGGAAGGTGCACCTTCCTGCACAAAACAATCCTGGGAGGCATATTCCTCTTTCTATGTGTGCTACAGAATGCATCATACATAGAAAGAGGAAGTAATGAGGAGAAATAAAGACATTTCTCCTCATTACACCTCACCGGAGAAAGTGTATCTTTTTGGCACATTTCCTGGCCTACCAGCAATGGCAAATCTGGGAGTGTGTCAATATCCAAGGGAGGTGCGTGGGAACACCCACACAATGCCCATGGAACACCTTCCTATGACAAAGTGACGCAATGCAGCAAATTGCGCTGTGTTCCGCTGCTCTGGATTTATTAAGCCACTCAGGGCCGTGCAAGGTGGCCTTGCGTAACTTCATAAATCACATTTTGGGCTTGCAATGTGCAAGTTCCACATTGCGTGGTGCAAGCACGATGCAAGCCCCAGTCATATATATGCCCCTAAATTTATATCATGGCAGTGAAAATAAATGTAGCCTAATAAAAAGTTAATTGGAGCAATTGTACTAAGAATAATACATTCGTACATTCATAACTAAACTGCAAAGGTCAAATTAAAGTTTATTAGCACAGTACAGGAAAAGTGACATGAGAAAACCATTTTATCTCCCTCAAACATCGCATGTACCAATAACCTTTTACAGGTAAACAACTCTTCTAATAGTTACGAAATCTCTTTATTGTGATTGTATTCTGCGGCAAAAATGTAACCCTTTGCATCCTGGTTTTGGTTGAATACATTTGTAAAAACAAATTCAAGTGAAAAAATTCCATGGCATGAAACATACAAGCAGATATGCAGAGAATGTAGGCCTCCTCAGTTCCTATGTCTGCTCCTTCCTGTGCACGTTCTCAGCTATTCCAGGGTCAGGAGAGTCTCCTCTCACCCCAGCTTACAATGTCCAGTGCTCTGAGGTGCTGACACTCAAGCCCTGGCCAGACCCCACTTCTCTCATCCATTCACTTGCATCCTCCTTTCTATGCTTCTTTTTGAGTGCCTCAACCTTATCTACCCTCCTGGTAAACTCTCCCTCTGTAACATCTCAGCCTTTTCCACAGTCTCTCCCTGATCTGCCCCCACCTCTTGGCGCCTCATTCAGGACTGCTTGCATACTCTCCCCTTGTTCAGAGCTAGCCTTTTACCCCCATTTACACATTTGCATTACTCTGGTTCTTCCCTACCTTCCTGGTTTTTAATAGTGTCTTTTCACTATTTACCCCAATGTTAGGACACATATCTTTGTTACATTGCAAGTCTTTTCCTGTTTCTCCTTTCCTGTTTTGCTGCCGACTCCATCTTAACCCATGCTTTCCTGAACTGTGAAGGCCACCATTCTTTTTATCCTCTATTTGCCTTTTCTGTTTCCTTTCAGCCATTTTAGGCATCTCAGTACTCTCTTTACCCTGTGGCCAACTCACCAGTTTAAGCTCTGGCTCCTGATGCTTGTAGGTCTTCTTTGCACACTGAAATGCTCTCCTACTGGGCAGTGCTTCATTTGTAAAACAATAAGTGCCAGGGCCCTCGTCAGAAGGCCACTGTAGTTTGCACCACCCATTGCCGCTACCAGCGCTGCCAAAGATAGTGCCAGCATAACTACTAACCATCATACTCTTACGAGTGTGACAATTCAGACTTTTCTAAGCACTAAAAGTTATAAGACTGGCTTGGGCAGCAGGTATTAGTCAGTTTCAATGTATATTGAATAAATAATCAACTGTTGTTGTCCTCATCTCTAAATTAGATAGACAGCGTCACCATGTGGCAGACTGTCATAAGTGCTGGTGTTCACATCTATGTGCCTGTTCTGAGCACTGGAAAACACCGGCTCAAATTAAGCATTGCTACTTGGACACTATGATACATTAGCCCCATCTCTGCTTCTTCTTACATCCTTTAGTACTCTCCTATGAGCTATTCCTTCCTTGCCCCATGCTGCTCTAACCCTTCCTTCCCCCGTTCTTCCCTCATATAAACTGCATTGCACCCATGCAGGCTTCACTCTTGATTCCTACGATGTTCTGCATTTGCATCTTTGTCGCTAAACCTTGCACCATGTGCTGCTGCCCCTTGCACTCTGCATTGCTTCGCCTTGAACCCTTTGCAGCTTCCCACTTCACCATGAACTTCTGGCCATAGCACACTGGAGCTGATTAATCTTTGCACCCTGTGCTGCATTGTGCACTGCCCACCATCCTCACCGATAGTTGTAGAGGTGTTCACCATTGTTTTAGAAGGATTCAGGAGCAGTGCAATGTTCGCTAACACACAGAACTGATGATACAACACATCAGCAGTGTTCTCTACCACACACAGAACAAGCATATGTGCAGTGCACGATTCCCTATGTGTGAGGCTAAGCGCTAAGTGTCTGCAAGCCATGTGCCACCTCTTCTGTGTATTAGTCAAGTTTGCAAACACCCTTTCAGTACACAAAAGCCATCACGATTGTCATTATCCACATGCTACAGAATAACAGAATATATCTTCACAGTTGAGCATCTATGTCTGGGTACAGGCTGTTGAGTAATCACAAACAGAATTTGTAGCGGAAATTTTCTCTGCCATTTTTGATGTGATGAAATTGAGGAACTCGAGCAAATGAACACAAATGCCTCTCGCAGGAATCAAAAGTAAGGAGACCAGAGCAGCGACAATGTCTGTTGGCGCCCCCCCAATGACCACCTCTGCCATGGATTCCCTCACTAGCACCCTTTAACAGTGCCCCTTAAGTCTGCATAACCACTCTCTCAGATTCATTTAGTTTTATAGCGCCACTCATACCAGTGTAAGGTGTCGCAGCAATTTACATCACACACACATTGCACAGAGACAATCATACATGTGTAAAGCAGTGTATAGGAAATGTTACATCAGACAGGACTACAAGGTGTAGTGTAGGAGTGACATGTCATCTATACTGGAAGGCAATATAGTTTGAGGCCTAATTCTGGAAAACCACAAATTCAGAATTTAAAACGTAACATCATTGTTAGGGGTTCTCTTTAATAATAAGAATTGTTTTCTACCCATATGAACCCTTTTCACAAGATTAAGATTATAAAAGACTGGGCAAAAAAACATGTAGCTCTAATATATACCTTGCAGTTTGCATTCAGCTCTTTGATGACAATTAATAACTCAATGTTCTATATTTGGATTTCGACTTAAAAATGACAAGTCACAAAAGGAGCTCTCTTACAGAAGCAGTAACACACTGATCTATTTACATTATGTGAGCTTTGTTATCTGCATAATACACGTTCTTAGCAGCAGGCATTTTAACCCTCTGCGCTACCTTAGTATGAGTCAAAACTTCCCCAAGACAAACCTCCTCTTTCCAGAAAGACTTGTTATCTTGGCATTTTAATTGATGTCTGAAAATTGATGGAGGCCTGTAACGAGGCAGCAGGTGCTTCTAAAATGATAATCTACATTTTCAAAAATGACGCCCCCACTCCAAGTCAACGCCTGGTGCGGTGGCACCAATCGCACCGCCCTAGAGCCGACCCTGGCAGCAGACATGGGCGTCCGCAAGGGGTGGGGGGTGGGGGGTGGGGGGGGCGGCACTTGCCCCCCCCCTGGATTTTTCACTTGCCCTTTAATGACTTTGCCTCTGCCCTTTGACATTGTCAAAAAGGGCCAGAGGATGGATGACATTAAAATGATGCCCCCCACTGAAAACAATTCTGCGGACACCCTTGGCAGCAGATAACATCCATTCTCTTCATATTTCTTAATTCAGTTTAGGGAAACTCACTTTTGGGCTGCTTTTGGGTTTATTCGGCATTAAGTGAAGGAAAGACGATTTGCAAAATGCTAATCTCTCATTTAGCGCTATATTTTAGAGAGAAATGCATCCTCGTGTCAATTTTTCACATGAGGACCCGTTTCACAGTAAAAAAAAATAGCATGAAAAACACAAGTGGGGCGAGCAACAGCCGCTCAAATTCTGCCAATTTGCGTTATTCTCACGCACTTGCGATAAAATTTGCCACTAATGCCACGTAATTAAGGGGCAATGGTGTAATTGTGAGATTTCGCATAGCAAACATAACATCAAATTCACAAAATTACACAAATTACTCCAGCATAATTAAAATTTTGCCCAGGCCTACTACTTATGTTATGTGTCGCTATTACAACTTAGCAAAACAGGTCCATAAGAAGTGTTAATTGAGGATTTCAATATGCATATGACTCACAAGTAACATATTGAGGTTGCCTGATGTAAAAAATTACAGTATGATAGCACTGCCTTTGTTGCACTGATGTCTGTTACTGACCTACCTTCATGATAAGGGTGTGCACAGTGCTCGCTTTGGTTTGTGGAGAGACGTGTTGCCTCACAGCTCTCCGCGACCCCTTCACAGTCAGAAGGATGAGGGTGTAGGAGATTAGGATAAGGGTGCAGGGAATGATGTAGCAGAACACAAATAGTGCAACGGTGTAGGATATCGCCTTATGCTCTTTGTTGGATGCTTTCCAGTCTATGCAGCAGGCGGTCCCATAGGGCTCAGGTCCATAGCTACCCCAGTCTGCCAATGGAGCGGTGGCAAACACAAAGGCATACGCCCAGACACACAGTAACAGGATCCGTGCATGTGTTGAAGAAAATTTATTTCCTAAGAGAGGATAAAAACAGAGATGTGCACCATTATGGTTTGCTTTTGAAAACATGGTGATACCCTCACATCCTTCACTAAAAAGCCCTTCCTCTCTCATTTTTCACATCTTCTCCAGTGCTACCAAGTACACTATTTGCCAGACAAGTTACAAGTTTCAAGTTTATTTTATTTATGATTACGGAACTCCAAAGAGGTCCACATAAAATCACAAAATTACAAACATGTAAATAAGCCAGATATCTTATTGCAAGATAATCGAACACCTCTTGAGGTTAGGTAAGTTGCATAGGGTAATTCTTGTTTCTCTGGATCTTAACCTTATATTTCATTTCCTGTTTACCACTGTGTTTCCTCTCTTCTCACACTGGGCACTCACCCTATGTGTGGTCCGTATATATGTTTGTGTGTTTGTACATGCATGTGTCTATTTCTGTACATTCATGCATATGTGTGTGTTTCCATGTGTTCGTTTCTAAGAGCCATATCAACCAATAACATATTTACGTACTAGTATCTCCACCTATTTATCTGGGACCATAAACTTTATACACATTATGGAATAAGGGCACTGGTAGTTAGTCCATGTGACATACTCTAGTCTATATTCTCAGACCAACACGAGGCACTGATGCAGGGGGTCAGGTACAAAGCAGCTTACTGCCTGAAAGGAGATATCCAATCTAGGTTGATGAATTTTCAGCAGAAATACTCCACGGTCATTGGGATAGCCAGGTCTGACAGGAATATAACATGAGTACGAGGAAGCAAGCCTTCCCAGCGCATTCTTCTCGGACATTTGTGGCACTCAGTCTCATGAGGATAAGGTTCTTTGGCTGATCAACTATCATTTTGGTACTGGAGCACCTCTATGCTACTAAGGAGATGCCACAAGCCTTTGGCACCTTGGCTAGGGGGCAGACAGTAAGTCAGTTTGACAGTGACTGAGGCCTGTCAGCTGGTGTAAGGGACTAAGGACTCGATTTAGAGTTTGGTGGACAGGGTACTCTGACGCAAATGCGATAGAGTAACCTGTCTGCCAAACCTTCGATCCACCCACCTCATTAAGATATGGGCGGGCCTTAAGTGGCTGTCAGAGGACAGACATTACACCACCTACCCTATTAAGGATGGACAGTATGATGTCTTTTATTTTCAGTCCTTCACAGCCAGGAAAAACTTGCCTGTGAGGGATAAAAAAAACATACCTCCCACAGCCTAAGAGAAAGTCCAGGGTGTGGGGGTCAAAACTCCCATTTTGGGAGTTTGTTTCTGAAAACCAAAATCTTTGGAAACGTTTGGTAAACAGCGGTCAAAATTGAAGGCGGCCATTCACCAAACATTTTGAACGTCGAAAGTATCTGTGGTTCTTTTAGTGTCATTTACTTTACAGCACTTTATTTCAGTTGTAGACCATAAAAGCGACAAAATCATGTATACAAAATATAAACCTATACAAATAGCAGTGCAACAGGTGTTTAAAAACAATACATCAAAGTATGATGTATGAATCTAGGCACAAAACAGCACAACATATTGAAATCGATAAAACCACATGATAAAATGCAATACGGAATTCTGGTAGAATGATAAAACAAATCTACTACAACAATAAAGTGCTTGGTACATATGTTCAACCTATAAAAAAGGCAAAAAAAATTCACGATACTTTAAAAACATCCTCCTGCAATTCTAGTTTCTCATAAGGGGCTAAATCCCTCGTCAGGGATAACTGCTTCCAACCCGCTTGGCCTTCGTTTTTTCCTGAGACTAAACCTGTCTAACCAAGCTCCAAAGGATCAATTTGTTGGCTATTGTCTAGCTCTATGAAGGCAGAATGAGAAATGATCCTAGAACGAATAGGCCAGATACACTCTAGGTATTTAACAATTGAAAAAACAATAAAAGGGGTGGTATATGACCAACAAATTCTCAAAAGAAAAAAGAACAGATGATGGACGGAATGCTGAGCAAATCAAACATTCACCCCCAGTCACAAGGATCTGCGTTTAATCCATCATTATTTTACTCACCATGGCACCCCAGTTTGGACCCAGCCATATGCAAATCCGTCTTGACCCTGCTCCCCATGTGCAAACCCACTGCCTGAAGGTAATTAATAAATGAGCTATACGTCAAGGATAAAAAGGAAGGTAACTACGTAATCCCGTCCCCCAGAGGCAGAGATGCAGTGTGCAACAGCAAAGGCGATAAGACGCTAAACAGCTAATACCACAAGACCATTGTTGTTAGGGAATATATCTCAAATTTATTTCCTCTCGGGGGAGGCTCCCAGGACCATCTCAAATCCGGGGTTTGCTTGAATCCTACTATCGACCCACAAGAGGTGAGTATGTGTGGGTTTGCTCTTTTATCCTACCCGCTATCAGCCCAGCCCATTTGACAAGTTTGCTGTATATCACTACCTTTGGTCTTTATTTAACCTTCTTACCTGGCCTACGCAGCTTTCAAACATCGGGCTCATGTGACCTAGGAGTGTGTTTTTTGGTCATGGGTGGGGCGGGTGGATGGATTTACCTACCCATCTGTCATCCCATTTTTTACCTTAAGCAGTGGGTGTGCTGCGTACAGTTACCCAGGTAGCCAGGACTTAATCTCCTGTGACCCCATATATCCTTCGGCGGGTGTCCGAATAGAAGCACTTGCTACCAAGTGTCTTTGGCTTAACATTTGACAGGTTTCCCTCGTATCCCAGATTCTCCGAGTCAGCATGGGGGCGAGCTATCCGAGTAGAGGCACTGGTTGTCAAGGGTCTTTTGCTTAACACGTGAGAGGTTTCCCTTGTCATTCTGATACTCCATACAGTATAGGGGGAGTTTATGCCTGTTGTTTGTTTACTGTGTCTCCCGCTCCCATGATATCCGCCATATGTATATGCTTGTGTCTCTCTTCTTAGACTGTTGGGGACGATACATTTTTGCCATCTGATCGCTACATTATCGTAGGTGATAGGACATCCTTCTCACCCGGCCCGTGGACAGAAGACCATTACTTCTTATCGGTGCCCCTCTGGCCTCTCAGTGACACTTCCTTTTACTACCCGGTAAGTCAGAGCCCCTTGGACTGGCAATGCCGAACAGATCCCCATGGTCATGGGGATTTCTACCCCAGTATATATATATAATTTTTTATATATATTTTTTCACTAGGGGGCTTTCATTGTCCGAAGACCGACCTATATGTTCAGGTCTCCTGTTGAGTTCTTGCGGAAGTGGCATTAGCTCAGGTATCTTTTACGCACTAATTACACTATGGGTGCTTACCCTTAGGTGTGTGGCTATTCTAGACATTGTCACTTTCATTTATTATTTCATCCTTTGATTACTCACATCCCAGTTGATACTTCTCTTCACTGATTGCGGGTTGTCAGGTTTATCTGCTTCCTCCTATGCACGTCTCCATTTTGCTTATGTACTTTGGGATTCTCTTTTATCCAGCCCCCTTTTTGCGCCAGTGTGCTCTCTTTTATCAGTTGGGGAGACGCTACAGCTGAGGTATTTTTCTATTACAGGTTTCCCATGCACCTGCAGCTCCTTCTGCATTATGTTGTTTGCGCCCTGAAGAAGGTGTGACCCACATCTGGGGTCGTCCACCGAAACGCGCGTCGGCGCTGGTGTCCACTGATCAAAAACTTCTCCTTTAATATTATCATTTTTTTGTCTCTCTTGAGATTTACATGAAGCTTCAAGAAAATATGTAACTTTATTCATTGGACACACATGTCTAAAATGTGACCATTTGACATGATGGAATAATCACGAAGCATTCTGTGTTTTCATCTTATGTATAATACCTTCAATGACCCACTCGTGGATATTATTGTGTTTGATGCAGTGGATTCACATTGAGTAATGTGTGGTGTGAGTGAGTAGTATGATTCAGCTGATAGTTTGTGTTGGTCATGTGTATGTTTGTTGCGCCTGGGCACCACTTATATGTACTATCATCTGTTGATGTGGCATTGCATTTATTGGAGTATTTATTAAATGTCTATTAATTGTATATTTGACATTTTGATACTTTGGGAATTGGGAAAATAAATTTGAGATATATTCCCTAACAACAATGGTCTTGTGGTATTAGCTGTTTAGCGTCTTATCGCCTTTGCTGTTGCACACTGCATCTCTGCCTCTGGGGGACGGGATTACGTAGTTCCCTTCCTTTTTATCCTTGACGTATAGCTCATTTATTAATTACCTTCAGGCAGTGGGTTTGTTCTTGATTGATTATTATGGTTTTTCCCTATTCCCCTGCCTAGGCATCTCTTCAGGGGCCCTCTTCGGTGTGATTGCTCCCGCTCCCCATGGGAACAGTCCAGCCCAAACTGCCAAGCCAGGTCCTCCCTGGACCGAAAACAAGCATCCTGGGACTGGTTTCAGGGTATCACCCCTCATCAGCCAGGCTAGCTTGAATCCAGTGGCACAGTCAGAAAGGGACCCATGTCTGGGCCTTCCCTTCCCACTGAGGGCATCCATCATCTGTTATTTTTGCATTTGTCACCCTAAGTGGGAAGGTAATGCCCTGACATGGGTCCCATGCTTGCTATGCCTCTGGGTTCAGGCTAGCCTGGCTGATGAGGGGTGATACCCCGAAATCGGTCCCAGGATGCTTGTTTCTAGTCCAGGGACTACCTGGCCTGGCAGTTCAGGCTGGACTGTTTCCATGGGAAGCAGGACCAAGACTGACTTGCATATGGCTGGGTCCAAACTGGAATGGCATGGCAAGCAAAAAAATTAATGGTTTAACTCAGATCACTGACTGGGGGTGAATGTTTTATTGGTTCAACATTCTGTCCATCATCTGTCCTTTTTGCATTTGTTACCCTAAGTAGGAAAGGTATGCCCAGACATGGGTCCCATGCTTGCTAAGCTACTGGATTCAGGCTAGCCTGGCTGATGAGGGGTGATACCCCAAAACTGTTCCCAGGATGCTTGTTTCTGGTCCAGGGAGGACCTCGCTTAGCAGTTCTGGTTGGACAGTTCCCATGGGGAGCAGGTTAAAAACTGATTTGCATATGGCTAGATCCAAACTGGAATGTCATGGCAAACAAAATAAATGATGGATTTAACTAACCCTGGGCGTCAAATTCCGCCCCGCTTGCGGAATTTGTGGAATTTAGGCAATTTCGCGTTCCGCGGAGAACGTGGAATTGCCAACAATTCCGCGATCCGCGGCGTAGCAGAATTATTTTCTTGTTCGCGCTTTAAAAATGAGTTCTAGCGCGCGCGATAGCGACTTACCGGGATTCCTGCGTTCGCCGACGGGTTTTCCTATCCGTTCGCGTGCGCCACGAGATTTCGGTAGCCGGCCGCGCGATCCCGCGAGAGTTTGCGATCGCGAACACGTCAGTCGCCGCACCATCGGACAACGCGAGAGTGTGCGAACACGTCATTCGCCGCGCCATCGTGCACCGCGAGAGAGATTGCGATCGCGAACACGTCATTCGGGCGCGCCATCGGACATCCGGCGGAATGTTTGTAAAGCTCGCGATCCCGAACACGCAAAATTTTCAATCTGGAGAAGAATAATATCTCGAGCAACATAAAACCTTCTATAAAATGATGATTTAGATGAAAAAAAAACCTCAGATTGATATTTGGCTGTCCTTTTTTGTCAAATTTTTTGGGGAGTAGAGGGAGGAGTGCCACAGAGTCTCCTACTTCCTGTTCCTGTCCAGCAGGCTCCTCCCAGTGCTTTGTCCATCTCCTGTTCATTTTTCACTTGGATTTGAGCTGGAAGGATCACTCTTTGTGTCTGCTGCATCATTATCATTGGATTTGAGGACTTTTGGATTTGAGATTTTACAAGTAAGTTGGTGTTGTTTGATTGGGGCATTGCAGTTGCTGCAACTACAATTTTGGTACTTTTCATCATTTTTAAAAATAAATAGTTGTGGGTAGCCAGTAGGCCCAGAGCTAGTCATGGGTGGGTGCATGATGAAACATGATGAAACAACTGTTCCTTTGCTGTGTGATGTATTTATTTATTTCAAACATCATTTAGGGCACATGGATGGCATTGGATTGAACTGCAAAATGTGTATTTTTGGGTGTATTTCAGTTTTTTTGGGTGTGTGTTAAATACATGCCTTAGTTGTGTGTGGTGTGTTGCAGGCCTTGTTTAGCCCTGTGGATTTTCGATTTTGCATTTTATTGCATTACAGGCAAAGCAGTGTGGTTTAGCATGCAGCCTTTGCCTGGCTATTATAGGCCTGTTTTCAGTACATTGTTTTCCAGGCCTCCTGCTTGTTGCTTGTGATTTGTGAGTGTCCATGTGGCTGGTAGCCATTTCTGGTGGGAGTTATAAGTGTGCTGCTTTTGCCATATAGGCCTGCATGTGTTTCCTTTGTGGCCTAGGCTTCTTGTTGTGGTCCTGGCCATGAGGCTGGTGGCCATTTTGAAGCCAGGCAGTGTGCTTTTTGCCATAGGCCTGCATTGTCTGTCTTCTGTTTCTTGTTGTTGTGGGCCTGGCCATGTGGCTGCTGGCCATTTTGAAGCCCGGTAGTGTGCTTTTATCCATAGGCCTGCAAGCTTGTGGCCTAGTCTGCCAACAGGCCTTTCATCCAGTAGGCTCAGAGGTAGTCAGGGGTGCATGAAACAACTGTTTCTGTGTGTTCTGTTGAATTTGAACATCATTTAGGGCATGGATGGCATTGGATTGAATTGCAAAATGTGTATTTCAGTTTTTTTGGGTGTGTGTTAAATACATGCCTTAGTTGTGTGTGGTGTGTTGCAGGCCTTGTTTAGCCCTGTGGATTTTCGTTTTTGCATTTTATTGCATTACAGGCAAAGCAGTGTGGTTTAGCATGCAGCCTTTGCCTGGCTATTATAGGCCTGTTTTCAGTACATTGTTTTCCAGGCCTCCTGCTTGTTGCTTGTGATTTGTGAGTGTCCATGTGGCTGGTAGCCATTTCTGGTGGGAGTTATAAGTGTGCTGCTTTTGCCATATAGGCCTGCATATGTTTCCTTTGTGGCCTAGGCTTCTTGTTGTGGTCCTGGCCATGAGGCTGGTGGCCATTTTGAAGCCAGGCAGTGTGCTTTTTGCCATAGGCCTGCATTGTCTGTCTTTAGTTTCTTGTTGTTGTGGGCCTGGCCATGAGGCTGGAGGCCATTTTGAAGCCCGGTAGCGTGCTTTTATCCATAGGCCTGCAAGCTTGTGGCCTAGTCTGCCAACAGGCCTTTCATCCAGTAGGCTCAGAGGTAGTCAGGGGTGCATGAAACAACTGTTTCTGGGTGTTCTGTTGAATTTAAACATCATTTAGGGCATGGATGGCATTGGATTGAATTGCAAAATGTTTATTTTTGGGTGTATTTCAGTTTTTTTGGGTGTGTGTTAAATACATGCCTTAGTTGTGTGTGGTGTGTTGCAGGCCTTGTTTAGCCCTGTGGATTTTCGTTTTTGCATTTTATTGCATTACAGGCAAAGCAGTGTGGTTTAGCATGCAGCCTTTGCCTGGCTATTATAGGCCTGTTTTCAGTACATTGTTTTCCAGGCCTCCTGTTTGTTGCTTGTGATTTGTGAGTGTCCATGTGGCTGGTGGCCATTTCTGGTGGGAGTTATAAGTGTGCTGCTTTTGCCATTTAGGCCTGCATGGTTTTCCTCTTGGCTTACTGCTTCCATCCATCCCCTTTGCCTGCTGCAGCTCCCTGAATGATGTGATGAGCAAATAATTTAATGCCAAACAGGGTCCACTTCCATTACATTTTTGTTGTTGTTCCTCTTCTTTCCCATCCTTCCTGAGAGTGTACACAGTATACCATGAAAGCCCTTGTTGACAGTCTCACAAATGGCTACACTAACTTATATATTTTATTTGTTTATTTGTACTACTAGTAATTGAACCACAACAACAAATGCAACATTTCACTGATGTTCTTCTCCTGGCTTCTTTGCTTTTAGGTGCACAAAAAGACAGAGGAGGAGGTGTCATCATCATCACCCGTTGTACTGCCAGACAGAAGTCCTGCTGCGCACCACGTCACGTCCACGTGTGACCACAGACATCTCTGCAACTTGTGCACCTGCGTCCTGCTGACATCTGAAGAAGATGGCCCCAAAGAAAGGTACCAGGTCCTCCAGTACCAATAAAGTTGCCAGTGAGAAGAAGGAACAGAAGAAGGAAGTGGCACTTGCCAAGACTGGTGTGCCGCCCGATGTGTTTTTTGGTAAAAAAAAAGACTTACGCCTGCAGCAGCGGTGTCTGGCGGGGACCAAGCTGGGAGCAGCACCTCCGCATCAGCGGGCCCACCCCACCAACCTAGGCCCAAGCCCATGAGTGTGGCAGAGGTAGCCAGTCTACTAACGAGCAGTGATGTTGAAATGTCATTATCGCAAAGTAGTACCCAATCCACGCACTCGCAGGCGGAAACTCAGCAGATAAGTGGGAAACCACAGCCGCAACCACAGCTGCAACCACAGCCACAACCACAGCCACAACCGCAGCTGCAGCCGCAACCCCAGCCGCAAACCCATCCGCAGCTGCAACCACAGCCCCAACCGCAGCCCCAACCGCAACCGCAGCCGCAACCACAGCCGCAACCACAGTCGCAACCACAGCTGCAACCACAGCCGCAACCACAGCCCACAATAGTAGTTGTTCCACCTGAAGTAGGGGCAGTTCAGGAAATCGAGCTTTTTGCAGACGAAGAGGAGCAAGCCACTGTTTCAGAAGATCCATTGTCTTCCAGACCCCCAGCAAGGAAAAGGAGGGTTAGTCCATCAACTTCTTCTTCAAGCCCCGCTTCTGATGATCTAGATGCAACTTGGAAGCCACCAGCTCGGTCTGAGAGTGTTGCACGCCACAAGACAAGACTAGTGAAAAGGAAGGTTCCAGGAAGCCTTAGAGTTATGGAGGTAGATGTAGACGAGGGGGGTGATGATGATGAAGAGCCAGTCATCATGAACATCACTCCCGGGCCTGCGGAGATGGAGACCAACATTATTAGACTATCCAAAATCACTGCGAGGGATGTAGCACGGATACCACCAACACAGGTAACATCAACACGACCTCCAGCTTCCATATTTGCCTTTGCAAAGGCCCGGCAGGGACCTACATCCAGCTCAACCACCACCTCAGTAGGTGGTGGTAATGTTAGTGCACAGAGTCAAATTCCAGGCACACCCTCCAGTTCATCTGGTATTGAAAGTGGCACCTCCAGCAGCGCCAGAAAGTTCTCCTCCCCAGTTTGGGACTTCTTTTCGGTTAGCAGCAAGGAGGAGAACATTGCTATATGCTCAATTTGTCGGCAGGCTGTTAGGCGGTTTAAGCTTGGTACAAACTATGGTACCGGAGGACAAACAAGTCATCTCAAAAAACACCACAGTATCAAGTGGGAGGCTCACCTACTTCACTTAGAAAAAAGTAAAACTGGACCCATTGCTGTTGTTGGAGATGAAGAAGTAGGGGAAGATATGATCGCGGTGGAAGGTCAACAAGAGGGAGACATTTCTAGCCCTATCCACAGCAGTGTAGTGGTACCGCCCACATCCTCAGCAACATCTCAGTGGCACCGTAGTAAGAGTCAGCCTGAGACACCAAGGCAACCGAGCACTGCAATGAGCAAAAGTGCGGCGTCGTTGAGCCTAACTGGGTTCAAGAAGAAAGGTGCACCACAAAGGAAAATATTCCAGCCTACCATTGACAGCATGCTTAGGTCGGAGGGGCAGTACCAACGCAACCACCCAACGGCACGGTTGTACAATGCGAAGCTGGCTAAAATGTTAGCGCTGGACCTTCTCCCTTTTTCATTTGTGGAAGGGGTGGGTTTCCTTGAATTTGTGTCAGCCATCTGCCCTAAATGGAAGGTTCCCAGCCGGTCCTATTTCGCCCGAGTTGCTGTTCCAGCACTACATCACGATGTGCTGGAATTGGTTGGACAAGCTTTGCAGCAGAGTGCTGTTCACAAAATCCACCTGACAACAGACATGTGGACCAGTTGCCAAGCCACTGATTACATGTGCATCACTGCACACTGGGTCTCTTTGTGGGGGTTAGAGAAAAGCTATCTGAAGTAGGTGCTGTTGACACAGCTGAGATTTTTAATGCTTCTCGGAAACATGCAACTGTAGCCATGTTCGCCATGGAGAAATCTCATACTGCTGCAAACATTTTGGAAGAGTTTAACAGCAAGGTCTTTGAATGGCTGCGCCCAAGAGGGCTTAACATTGGTTTTGTTGCCACGGATAATGGCAGTAATGTACTTAAGGCCATGGAGGTTGGTGCCTATTTCAGGGTCCCGTGTTTGGCGCACTGCATTAACATTATAGTTCAAGACTTTCTGAAAAAAGAACCCATAGTCAGCAACTTACTGACCACCTGCCACAGAATATGCACTCATTTCAGCCATTCTTTTAAAGCCCAGAAGCAGCTGAGGATCATTCAACGTGACTATAGAATGCCAGTCAAAGCACTCATCCAGGAGGTGGCAACACGTTGGAACTCAACGTATTACATGCTTGACCGTCTGTTTGAGCAGTACAGACCAATCAATGAATATGTCATGCGAAGGGCGGATGCTACTGTGAAAGGCATGACCCTTCAGATGGACCAATGGTGCCTAGTTAAATCTCTTACAGAGATGCTTCTTCCTTTCGAGGTCTTCACACGTGAAGCCAGCAAGGAGGACTGTACTATGGGCCAAGCTATCCCATTGTTGCACATGCTAGAGCAACATCTGAAGGAGGTGTCTGAAGCGTACATAGGTGTGGAGGAAAAAAAAGAAGCATATGAGTTGGTGGAGAGCTTATCATGTCGCTTAACTGAAAATGCAAGGGTGCAAACTAAGATTTTGTCACAAGAACATTACATTTGTGCCACAATTCTGGATCCACGGTACAAATCGGCACTGAACAGTAAGACATTACTCCCTTTTTCAGAAGTGGATGTTGCCCGGTACAAAACTTGGATAGCGGAGGCAGCCAGTAAATTGGAAAATGAACATCTGGTAATTAAAGGCCTCAAACCCACAACAAGTACTGCAGCAGGGCATCCGGCGTCAAGTTCAACTTCAGAGCCTGAGGGAAGTGCATTTGGTTCACAGCTGTCACCAACACCAACACTATCGACAACAGCAAGAACCGGATCATCAGCCCCAGTAAAAACGGCACAGGATTGGTATTTACAGCAAGGACTTGCTAGGTCCAGTGCTGATGCAAAGACAAAAGAGGCCGAACAAAGTGTAGCACCCCTGAACATTGACCGGATGGTCCAGACCTACCTGGATGACCCAACAGAGGTCTACATTGATCAAAACCCATTGCGGTATTGGTATGGCAAAAGGGGCCAATGGCCAGTGCTCAGCAGGCTGGCGATAAACTATCTGGCTTGCCCTGTCGCAAGTGTCTCTTCTGAACGTGTTTTCAGTGCTGCTGGTTCCATTGTAACAGTGAAAAGGACCAGTCTCTCACCAAAAAACGTGGAGAGGTTAACCATGATCAAAATGAATCAGCAATTTATACCACCGAATTACACAATACATGAATCAACGCAGGAAGATGAGGACAGCGGCTCAGGTGACGGAAGTAGCATGTTAGATGCTGATTACCTACTTCTGGTTGAACCCCCAGAGTTTGAGGACGAGCTATACTTCCCTGACAACTAGGCTTCCACTTCTTACTGTCGTCCTCCCTTATTTACTTTTATTTGTGTGTCTGTCTTTCTGGTTGGAAACTTCAAATCACAACTCCTGAATCGACCTAAATCTATTGCCCTCAAGCCAGATGATCATTGGATGTAGCATAATCGAAGAAAAAAGAAAATCTTGCCTCGTTGAGTCTCTCCAAAAGAAGTGGAACATGATGATGACTACTATAGCTATCCTCCTTTCCGAGCCGAGAGAGACTGCCCATTAACTGAAGATGAGAAGGAACAGGTAATGAATGATGACATGCACTGGACGCTGACTGAGTGATTTGTGTTGTTGTTGTTTGTAGTGCATGAAGTTAATTCATTGTGTACTATTATCTAATCTACACACTAAAAGTAACTCAATGCAATGTTTGTTTCCATTCTTGTTTTTTAATAACAAATTTCTACTTCTACTGCAGGCCGATCCATTGCATTTTGAATATGGAAAGGGGACTCAATCTGTACACTGCACACTGAGTTGACAACACACCATGATGATGACCACAGTGACATAATATCTTCGCAGTCACTCAGTACGATCCGAGATGATTGATGGAATAACTCAGGGCGTTTCATGAGTGGCATAAAAGGTAAACAAGTCAACAACAACCACTGCAGACCTACATGTCTGTGTAGTGGTGGAGTCGAGTGTGGTGGTATGACTGACAGCGGGGCATTGATTTAGTCACTTAGGGGCATATTAGCAAGACCCACGTTAAAATTATCGCCGTTTTAGCGGCAGGAAACTGCCGCTAAAACGGCGATAATGGGCTTGCTAATATGCGTTATGGAATTCCAATAGAAGCCCAGGTTAGATGTCCTGCATCCACAGGGGGGGGGGCAGCAGTGCTATTTAATGAAGTACGGTGGCGGGCGGCTGCCAGACGGTGGCGCTGTAACACTGGAGGGGGGTGGCTGGGGCCCGGGGCATTGGAGGAGGCTGCAGCTGCTGCCGCCTCCTCCTCCTCCTCTAGAACCACCAGCCGCCGGTATTCACTTTGTATGGCCTCCAGCTTCCGGCGCCGGGCCTTGGCTGCCAACTCCTTCCTGTCTACTTTCACTTTGGAAGGAGTAGCTATATCAAGAAGAAAAAACAAGACTATTGTAAAATATACTCTTAGCAAAGCAGTAAGACAAATTAATTCTACACATAGTGGCACAGTAGCACTAGCAAGCACAGTACATAACATTTGTGGTATGTATCTATCCTCCCACTACCTCGGCCTCTAACATTTGTGGGAGTTTCAGGCCTTCCTCCACCCATGCATCTGATTCCTATCAGACACCTATGCATGCATCCCACGTATCCTTCTCTGCCAGTCATAAATATTAAATCTTGCCCGTCCTTCCTCCTTCCACCCTTCTTTCCCTTTTCGTTCAACCCATCCATCAAGGTCATCTGATCTGACTTTTAGTCTTCTCCATAAAACTTTCACAGCTGAGTTGAAGTCAGATAGAAGAGGCCATTGGCTACTCAACAGTACACTCCCGCCGCTAATGCTATTGCTAATGCTAAGTAAAGGGTGTCTTCTTCAACCGTTCACAACAACTTCTTACTTAAGTCTCAACAGTACAGTATACATTACACCCTTGCAGCGAGTGTATTGTCAATAAGTAAGGATTAGGAATATAACTTACCACCGCCCGCCACTGCTGCTGGCTCACCCCCTGCAGCTCCTCCTGCAACTGCCGCATCTCCTCCTGCACCCTCAGCGGCCGCGTCACCTTCGCCTCTGGCCCCGGTACTGGTGGTCGGTAGTACGCCTAGAAAAACATTACACATTTTTCAGATGCCATATACACCTCCCCTATTTTTCACTAGCAAGATTGAAAGAAAAGTTAATACATACATAATACATATACAACATACATCACTAGTACAAATCAGGTAGTAGAGTAGACACTAGTAGTGTTATATGGTCCCTAGGGTCATTCTAGTCTTTGCTAAGTTACCCCGAGTCATGCAACCATTTTAGCTTTGTGTCTTTTATTTTTGCGCAAGTTACCTCGCAGCTTGTTGTGTAAGACGCCTTTGAGCCCACATGAGCTCATACTGCTACTGTCTGAGCGCTGCGTACAAGGTTGAAAAACAAGCCACTTTGTTATGGAGTTCTGGTGTTAGTCCATATTGCTTATCCATAAAAATACTACACTTTTTGGTACGACTGAGAAATGCTTGCACTATACTAACGCGCACCATTTTTCTCATAACAGACAGAAGATTCCCTTCTACGAACCAGAGCTTTGCAGAGCTTATGATGTAACCAGTACTAGGTTCTTCTAAGGTGAGGGGTCCCCAGAATTCGCTCAGATCTTCATTTATAATTTTATATAAACTATATTCCTACCAAGGGAGGGTGGTTCTTCCACCACTGTTCAGTTATCATGATTTTGCCTTTTGTCTTCTATGGACTTGTAGTTGTAAGTGTAACTAAGTGTAACAATGTTTAGTGTTTTAATCTTATGCATTTTGCTGTTGCTGCTGCATTATAGAACAACGTACAGAGCTTGTCAGTTGAAAATAAACCTTTTGAACTTACATAGACTCGGTGGTATTTGGTGTGGACTTACACGAGTGAGTGAGCGAAAGGGTGTGAGTTGCTTCCGTGACTGAGAGGTCGGGAGTGTTATGTTCTGGGTTGTCTACTCATTGGGTATCTTGGGGGGGGGTTCGGAGAGCTAATGAGACACTATAACTAGTCGGTCAGGGGATTGTGGTGGCTTCTGATTGAGGTGTGAGGAAGGTCCAACCTCCCATCACCAACATCCTATTTTCTTGTGCAAAGTTCTGTATGTGCAGAATCCCTACAACAGTAGTAGTATGTCCTATCCTATCAAAAATAGTAAAATCTGGTTGGGCATTTTGTTGGTGGGAATTGTCTAAAAGCCTCAAGATTAAGAAGACTAGAAGTAGTAGAAGAGGACAACCCAAAGGACTGGACTCAATGGCTAGAGCTATTGGTGAATCTGAGTTTTATTTAAAACCTTTTAAATAAAGAGTGGCCAACTGGGCAAGCTTAGCTACAGACAGACTAATAGTAGTAGTACAGAGAGTCATAGCAGACGCAGTTAGAGGCAGGGATAACAAGAATTTAGAAACAGATAGTCTAGATCGAAGAAGAATTTGTAAAAAATAGAATTAGGAAACCGAAATAATAGTTCGGAAAAAATAAGGTGCAGGAAAAGTTAGGGAAATATAATTATTAATATTAACCACTGGAGGACTTACTGGGGCCAGCAGCAGAGCCCTCGGTAGAGGAGCGGTCCTGGCCCTGGGAGGCATCTTGATGTTCTTGTCCCGCCGCCTGTGACCCCGTCTTCTTGCCCCTGGGTGCTGATCATGTAAGATTTCATAAAGAAAGAGACAAAAATTAAAGTTTTGTGTGAAACAAATAAAATATTTTAAAATACGCTCCAAAAACATTTTTGTGAACAACAATTGCAATAAAATTGACCTATCTAATCTGATCGACTAGTAGTATTGCGAGATTCACGGACCGTCTAGTAAGCCTAAGTACCACCTGACCTAGCCCACCTATTCCAATCCAGATGGGCCAATTGTTCAGTAAGTCTGCATTTCCATTTATTTTAATCCTCAAAAATGCATAGATGGAGGACACATGCATACATTTTTGCATACACCAAATTGTTGGTTGGTTGCTGCTGATGTTCTGCTAGTGATGATATAAGCCTATTAACACTCACTAAACAAACTACAAAAGGTTCTACTAAGGACTTGGGTAAGCAGCACTCAGCAGCACGTGACGTGACAGAGGATGCGTCACGCACACCACTTAAAAATTACCAACTAATAAGTAACTAAACCTATCAATCCACCACTATCCCTTCTTAGTGGCAGGAGGACAAAGGAAGGACTAGAGTCTCTCTAGCATTACCTAACTTAAGTTCTCTAAAGTAAACTCTTACATAATCATGAGGCCAAGCGAGCGCAAAGTTGCAAACAAGTAAGATTAGTAGTGCCGAGCGCCTGTGTCATAACAATCACAGAAGATTTTTAAACGTAATTTACCTGCAATGTAAGCAGCAGCATTCTTGCTGGTCGGAAAAAAAAAACATTCGCAATATATAACACAGAGCGGAAGAACACAAAGTAGTAATATTAAATAGCTACTCACCAAGCCCCGGGACCTCCACTCCTAGCAGGTCCAGCAGGTCCTGCTCCCGGTCCAGAATATCGGACCACCGGTGCGTCAGCTGGTTATTGGTGCGCCGTACACCAGAGCAGCGAAACACTGCCTGACGCACCTTACCCCATCGCTGCCGACGCTCCCGGAGCCCGTACCCGGACCCAGGCCTGCCGCCTGCTGCCAGGGTTAAGGGGAGGTGGCGCTGCACACAAAAAACAGGTGCGGCCACCTCCGCCTCACCAAATAAGGCCCGTGCCTGCACCTCTTTTTGGCTACGACGAGCCCTCTGGCCCTTTGCCATGGTTCTGGGTAGGCGGGGGGGCGGAAAAGAAAAGGTAGGAATTAAAAAAGTAAGTAAAAGAAATGAAAAAGCAGGTAATAGAAAAAGAGTGAAAAAGTAGTGAAAAACACATAAAAAGTAGAAAAAAACTCAAAATATAGAATCAGGAAAATAGAGAGATAGATAATAAATAAAAAAGATTAAAAAAAAGTTTCCAGAAACAAAGGATTGAAAAGATAGAGGGAGGATTGAAAAGCAGGCCCAGAACCATAGCAATAAAGTGAAAAACAAGATGGCCGCGCCCATTGCGACCGCATGGGCAAGTTTGCGCAATATTTCCCCCCCGAGCACGCAAAAAGCGTCGCGAACACGTAATACGCGTTCCCGAACAGGAAATACTTATTGCGAACGGGCGGGAGCATGCAATACGCGACCCGGAACTGGAAATAAGCATCGCGAGCATGCGGGAGCATGCAATACGCGACCCGGAACAGGAAATAACCATAGCGAGCGGGCGGGACAAGTGAAAAACAAGATGGCCGCGCCCATTAGCGACCGCATGGGCAAGTTAGCGATATATTTCCCCGCGAGCACGCAAAAACACATCGCGAACGGGCGGGACAAGCAATTCCGCGTCTTCGCGGAATTTCTACGTGCCCGTGGAGATTTTTAACAATTTTGCGGAGATTTGCGTAACTCGACTACGCAAATTCCGCCCACCCCTAGATTTAACCCAGATCTGTGACTGGGGGTGAATGTTTGGTTTGTTCAGCATTCTGTCTATCATCTGTTTTTTTTTGCATTTGTCACCCTAAGAGGGAAGGGTATGCCCAGATGTGGGTCCCATGCTCGCTATGTCACTGGATTCAGGCTAGCCTGGCTGATGAGGGCTGATACCCCAAAACCGGTCCCAGGATGCTTGTTTCTTGCCCAGGGAGGACCTGGCCTGGCAGTATGGGCTGGACTGTTCCTATGGGGAGCAGTATCTGGACTGCTTTGCATATGGATGGGTCCAAACTGGAATGGCATGTCAAGAGAAACAAAACAATGGATTTAACCCAGATCTGTGACTGGGGGTGAATGTCTAATTTGTTCAGCATTCCGTCCATCATCTGTTCTTTTTGCATTTGTCTCCCGAAATGGGAAGGGTATGCCCAGACGTGGGTCCCGTGCTCACTGTGCCACTGGATTCTAGCTAGCCTGGCTGATGAGGGGTGATACCCTGGAACCGGTCCCAGGCTGTTTGTTTCTGGTCCAGGGAGGACCTGGTCTGGTAGTTCAGGCTGGACTGTTCCTATGGGGAGCAGTTCCAAGACTGGTTTGCATATAGCTGGGTCTAAACTGGAATGGCATGGCAAGCAACAAAAACGATGGATTTAACACAGATCTGTGACTGGGGTGAATGTTTGATTTTTTCATCATTCCGTCCTTCATCTGTTCTTATTGCATTTTCCGCCCTAAGTGGGAATGGTATGCCCAGCCGTGGGTCCTATGCTCGCTATGCCACTGGATTCAAGCTAGCCTGGATGATGAGGTGTGATACCCCGAACCTTGTCCCTGGATGCTTGTTTCTGGGCCAGGGAGGACATGGCCTGGCAGTGCAGGCTGGACTGTCCCCATAGGGAGCCGGGTCAAGACTGATTTGCATATATGGCTGGATCCAAACTGGTATGACATGGCAAGCAAAAACAAATGATGCATTTAACACAGATCTGTGACTGGGGTGAATATTTGGTTTGTTCAGCATTCTGGCCATCTTCTGATCTTTTTACATATTCTCAAGGCAGCCCTATACTGGCACATTCCTAAAATGCGGGTTGCATTCCTAAAATGAGGGGTGCAATCTATCGCTTACACTGCTTGAAATATTTTGGACAAAAAAGCAGTAGGTGATATCAGTTTCATCACTTCCTCTACAAGTTAGGCAAAGTTTGCTACCCCCAGGGGGGCCTTCCATTAGCAGTAAAGGTAGCAAGTGGAAGGGTGCCCAAATGAACCTTATATAAAGGGCTTTTACAAAAGGGGGACCAATCTTATCCATATAGGGCTTACAGGAAGGGAAAGGCTTTATCTCTAGAAGTCTAGTAGTTAGAGAACACGGGCCTCGTAATTGATTCAACTTCATCTCCTCGTACTCCCAGAAAAGGGACTTTATCTTTTTGATGGAAGAGGACATGATAACGGTTGGATCAGTCCAGTACTCAGGCACACCCAGAATGTCTAGAGCCTGCCTCACATATTTTAGCCAGGGTAAAGTCACCCTACCATTTTGTCTGTTCAAAATATCTATAAGACCTGCCCTAAAAGGTGCCAACTCAGTGGAGTACCAGATCCTCAACCAGTACATGATGGATTTGTAGCTTGCTTTGGGGATAATAGATTAAAAGCCTAAATCCTGTTTAAAGACTAAAGGAGTGCTTTGGAGGAGGTTTAGAGCCGCCCACAAGAAGTTATTTTCTGCAACCCTGAGTGTGTCAATGTTACTGAAGCCCCAAAGTATACCCCATAAACTGCAGCAACCACTGCTTTAGCTTTCCAAAGAAGAGACAGGGTGGGAAAAGTATATTTGCAAATCTTAGGGTTGCAGCTGCCCTGTGGTTCAACAGGAGTGTACTTTTTTAACCTGGCTCACCCATGTGTTGTAGCTGGGTAAACAAATACTCAAATAGTCAAAGTCTAGCACTCTCTCCAGCTCCACACCCTCCAGACCAATGAACCCTCTAAATATCCTATGCGGACGGATCACCATAAATTTCGTTTTACTTGTATTAATGGCCAGGCCATGGTTGGATCAAAAGAGTTTAAACCTTAACAGTAGGGAGTCTATTCCTTTTGGGGTCTTAGATACTAGCAAGGTATCATCTGCAAACAGCAGAGCTAGCATTTTTGTACCCCCAAGTACTATGGAGTCGTTGTTGCAGTCTAAAAGGAAGTTGACGCAGCCATTGATAAATAGGAGGAACAATGTCGGAGCAAGGACGCAGCCTTGCCTAACCCCCTTGTCGACTTTGATGCGATCAGTTATTTCCCCAGTAAATTTGTGCATAGTTGTTACAAAGGAGGCGTATTATGATGTCTAAGAGGAGGCTTGGGAGCCCTAGGTACCTAAGAGTACACCAGAATCTTTCCCTTTCAACCAAATCAAATGCTGCTTTAAGGTCGATGAAAGCAACATAGAGGCTGCCCCTACTGATGTAAACCACTTTCCATCTAAGAAGTTGGAATCAGAAGACCTGGCCAACAGTACTTTTTTCAGAATTGAATCCTGACTAAAACTGGGACAGGATCTTATTGTTATCAATCCAGGATAAGAGACGACGCAGATTTAATTTACAAAATATTTTTGGTGGTGGAATCAATTAGGCTAATTGGGCAGTAATTAGCTGGGTCAGAGTTGAGGCCTTTCTGAAAAATAGGAATAATCTCTGTTTCTTTCCAGGCTGCTGGGATTTCGGCGCCTTCTATGATGGCATTGGGGATGCTATTTAAGTAAGGCGCCAAAATGACAGGTTCTGATATGAATAAGTCCACAAGGATTCAGTCAGGCACCTGGGCCTTACTCGCCTTCTGCGAACAGATAGCACTTTTTGTTTCTGCCACAGTAAAGAAGCCTACAACTTTAACTAATTATGGTTCCTATAGGCTTGGACACAGAGTTGATGGGAATGAATTTCCCAACTCCTCAGGATCCGGGTTAAAGGGTAAGGAAGCTGGTGAGTCCCTATAAAGTGACTGAAAGTGATTTATCCAATCTTGTGGGAGGATATTGGACTCAGGTCTCATTCTGCTGGTCTTGGTACCATGTGTTATCATATGCCAAAAAGCGGCCTGGTTCCCAAATCAGGCGGCATTTCAGAATATTATTCCAGATAACTGTATCCCAAGTTAATTTCGCATTCTTTAGAATGGATTTATAAGTGGCTCTAGCTGACTGGATTTCTTGATAGGAGCCACCTTTAAGGCATTGATTAGATGGCACTTCACTGTCCTACAGACCTTGTCGTACCACATTTGGTATGTGACTGGGGGGCAAGCTCCTTTTAAGGGTGGGTTTAGTGAAAAACCTATTCCTCAGATCCTCGAAGCACTTGACGTGGACGTCCATAATATTATGGGATGAGGATTCTGACTCTGCTAGAGCAAGCAGGGTGGAAACCAAGCCCTGGTACAATTGGGCAAGGAACGCCCTTGTTTTTAACAATGCTTTCCCACCTTATCTTCCTCCGATTGTTAGTAATCATGAAGTCCCACAAGGCTAACGGTGTTGCCAGCCCATTTTGTCAAGGTTGCCCCACAGGGAAAGAAACAGAGGGAAGTAGTCACTCTTGAACCGTGGCAGGACTCCCATATCGATAAGACTTTCCCTGGACTGTAGGTCTGCTAAAACATAATCGATATGTTCTAGTACAAATTCCTTCTGAATTTAGGGTGCCTCTCTACATCAGACAATGTTCTCCTGTTGCAAGCTCTCAAGTGGCAGCTCAAACAAAGATCCAACATCTGCAGAGCGACCTTAGAAAGGGTCGGTAAACAGGGGCCTGAGAATTGTGGAATACTCCAGAGTTGCTCTTCCTCGCTTGCTATCTCCCTTAGGAGGGCTGAAGGCTCAAAACTCACATTAAAATCCCCGCCCACTATGATAGCAACCCCCCTCCAATCTTTGAGATAATATCTCTCACTAGATGGAGAACAGGGGACTCAACAGACTTAGTGACACTCCTACAATAGACATTGAACAAAAATAGTTTTGCCCTGTTCCATGAAGAGACTTCAAGCCCAAGTCAGGGGAAACAATGGTTAGCTGGTTAACATGGCAGCCCAACGTAATATTAAACCATATTGCTAGACCCCCGAGGGTCTACCAGCTTGGTACTTTTGAGCTGGGACAAAGAAGGTTTGTAGGATGGTATGATTTCCCATGTTTCTTGGAACATGATAACGTCACCATTCTCAATGAAAGCCCCCCAATCCTCTTGCATATGCTTGCTCCTAAGCCCGGCAATATTCCAGAACACTAGTGATAGTTTATTATTACTAATACTAGTCATGGATGAAGCCAGATTTCCCTGGGGTAAGATGGTAGGCTCATCTGATGAAAGGTTCAAGAGAATTTTGATGGAGGATGACCCAGCATCTAAACTAGTTGGTTGGTTCTGAGCAAAATATGTCTATGGCTGGGTAGTGGGGATGGTACTGGAGCCGTTGACAGGTCCTTGGAATAAGCAAGGTTTAGTACCTGTCCAGCTGTTTGGTGCAGGATTCCCCATGATCTCCAGTCAGTCAACACAAGATAGCAGTGAACAGGATTGTGATCGTCCCACCCTCCGTGTAGAAGATATATTAGTTTTAAACTGGATCAAGGAGTTAGATGGAGAAAGGGTTGGCGCTTCTATGGACAATAGGCCATTTACGATAGAAGGATGTGAGAATTGCAATTTTAAGCAGTCTGGATTACTGTCTGGGGATGGAAGATGGGTAGCCCTGATGATGTCAGAGTGGATAACGCTATAACCCTTCCTGACTTCCCTGATCCAGTGGATCAATTTATTGGACAGTGAAGTCTCATTTTCCATGACATGAGCCTGGATTTAGAGACACCTGTCATGGAAATTGTCCTCATATGAGAAAAGGTGTCCTGGTTTGCATTAATCTGTGGGTGGTTGTTTGGGTAACCCTGGAGGATATGGGGAGGCAGGAACCTGGGTTGTGACTGAGATAGAGCTTAGATGGGTGTGTGGGTAGTCTAGACTAGGCATTGGTGCTCTCTGTTTTCCCCTCTTCAAGGCTATTCACTTTAAGGCTATTCACAAGGGTATGATGGGGATCCACGCGGGGCCTACGAGGTTTTCGGCACGTGTCAATAAGAGAAGGCAATGGCCATTGCCAACATGAAGCCCAGGGAAAGTGTGATGGGCTTGGTGGAACCTCACTCTATGATCTATAGGATAACATATTAGGTAAAGGATTAATGTGAGGTATGCCTCCTCGTTATGTGGGCGACCTTGTCCCACTTCACAGCTTACTTTCGGGGGCCCAGAAGAATATAATTCCGTCAGTGACTGGACCTTTCCCTTTAGGGCTGTTATTTCAGCCTTTAGAATATTAATAATTTTTCAAAGATCATTTATCTACATTCTGGACTCGTCGGCCACTGCTGACTGAACAATGGAGGACATTTTCGCACTGGGATCGATTGTTTGATGTTTGAGCAAAATATTGTAGGCTCTAATGGAATTGGCAAATTAGATTGAGTACAAAGTTGGGTAATTGCTCCAGAACAATCCACCTGTTCACTTACTTGAAAGGTCGTAACTCGAGGAGGTGAGGATTTGGGTTTGTTACCCTTCTTGTTAAATAAGGGGGCTACTTGTTTTTTTTTAGATTTGGCACCAGGTGGTTTTGCGGCATCAGGACGCAAGATATGCTCCACTTCCTCAATAAGATTATCTACATCTTGCAGAGTGCAGTTCTTGAAGGAAGGATGGGGAGCTTTTTTGCAGGTAGGTTTGCCGGTGTGTTTTTTAAATGCTCTTCCTCTTTCCCATTTCAGCTAGAAAGTTTTCACGAAGCCCCCTAGTTTTTAAAGTGAAACGGATTGACAGGATTATACCATAACTGACAAACAAGACGATTAAACCAAATCAATATAAATAACTGAGCAACCAACTGTTTCAATTCGGATGGGATACAGTGAGACACCTTACACCCTACTGATTAGGGGGAGGCTAGAATGTGTCACTCAAGGCTTTTAAAGGAGCCCGGTCGAAAAGCAAGACGATATTACAAACCACAGCCCCACCAGACCTGCGGATAAAGCATAATCTGTGGACCAGGCATATAACAAGCTAGCGAAACCAATAGTTAATCAGCATTTGACCCAAAAGACTGACAATTGGTTTTCGAACCCCCTAGTGCGATGTCCCAAGAAAAGGATCGACACCCTTCCCACCATAGAAGAATTGCAAAGCATCAACAAGGGAACAGCAACAAGATCCCAGTCTGAGAACAGTCTGGGCTCACACCTTCCTTCCAATTCCAGTCACAGTGAAGGATGGATAAAAAAATTCCAAGGATTTGGGTTTAAAGCACAGGCAGATGTAGGAGACCTCCAGGTGGCAGCAATACAATCATAGGGTCTTACCAGGGTAAAAATCGAAAGGTAAGAAGAAAGTCAAGGGGGGTGGCCCTGCCATGCCTCTTCCTGGTGATGACGAGAACAGGACGCCCTGCGACTTGTGGAAAGAGGCAGAGCTATAAGCGCAGGGACGACCTCCTCCCCCTCACAGCTGCTGGTGAGCGTCTCCTGGTGCGCTGGTCCCTGGGACAACGAGTCCTGCTGTAGGAGTAGGCAAGGTGTGGGCAAAGTGCTTTGAGGGAGACTCGTGCTTCGGGGAGAGAGGCAGTGCTATAAGCACAGTGACGAGCTCCTCCCCCTCACAGCTGCTGGTGAGCGCCTCCTGGCACGTTGGTCCCTGGGACAAGGAGTCCCGCTGTAGGAGCAGGCAAGGTGTGGGCAAAGAGCTTTGAGGGAGACCCATGCCAAGGGGGGAGAATGTCTGCTTTATAAGTGTGGTGACAAGCTCCTCTCTCTCACAGCCGCTAGTGAGCGCCTTCTGACGCACTGGTCATGGGACAATGAGTCCCGCTGTAGGAGCAGGCAAGGTGTGGGCAAAGTGCTTTCAATGTATAGAGATGACTGCTGGGTGGATATTCATCTCTAAATTTGTTGGACAGTAGTCCAAACAGGATGGCAGAGATAATGTCCACCACCCCCTTGATAGATGGAGTTAAATGCTAAATCAGGCCCTAACTCAGCATTCTTCTCCAGTATGCCTTGGGTCAATGTGGGCAGATCTGTGGCTCTGTACCTCACTATGTGCAGAGACTGGGGAAACTCCTAGTACCCAGAAGCCTATCTCAGCCGGTTGGGGTCACCCATTATGCATCACTCACTGAGTGCGTTATTAGGAGTTCGGTGGATCCAGCTTCCAATTGGCTCTTCTCCCTCTCCAGCTCTGTTTCAGACTCACCAATAAAGGCTTGTAGAAATGGCCCCCAGTGCCTAGAATTAGTCTAATCATGGCCTGTCCTGCTCATGGGTCACCAAGAATCTTGTCTAATGTCCTGGGAGGCTTCTTTCAAGACTAAGGCATCACAAGCAGAATGAATAACCTCTTGGTGTACAAGGCCAACACCCAGTACCCCAGATTTGCCTTGCTTTGCATCTCCACATAATTTCCTCAGATTCAGTCTTAGCATTCTCTCATTCAGCATACAAAATACTCTTACACAAGGCACATAACAAAACAGCCATCTAGAGGCACTGCCACTCACACCAGACATGTGCATACTGTGTGTATCCCTCTTGCCACATAAGGAGACAGTGATGATCGCTCCTTCCATCTGGGCCCAAGTTTAGTTTGTTAGACTCAGTCCTCAAGGGTTACTGAAAAACATCTAGCCGGTGTTGCTACTGCTACCCAAATATCACCATAAGGTAATTTTACCATTAAAAAGTATTTCGACCTTCACAAAGAGCCATCAGAGGAATGAAGGAAATCACAGGCACTATTTCGTGAAAGAAAATACGCAATCTCCTAGATTTAAGGAGTGCCTCCTCTTGATCAGAGGATTTTCAAGCTTATCACTCACCTCCTGTAAACTGAAGTTTGGACTTATGGAGCTCTGTCTGGTTTACAGCACTGAGCACTGGGCCAGCAGCACCTATGGCCCTTGCATCCTCCATTGACCATCACAAGGCACCTTCTCTAGGCTGGAACTTTTAACTTTAGATTTTATCTCTTTACCCACAGTTCTTATCCCGATTCCAGCTAGACTGAATTTTGGTCTGTCTCAAAGATTAAGGGTGAAGGAAAAATCTCTGACTGCCAACTTCCCAGCTATATACAATAGTCCCTTGCATCTGTAAACAGGGCACTGTGTTTGATGTTGTTTCATGCTTGGACTTAGGGTCTTTACAAGTGCATTATAGCCTACGGCACTTGTAACATGATGGGCGGGATATCCTCCACATTTTGATAGAGTATCCCATCTGCCAAATTCTAAAGAACTTCTAAGTCCTTTTCTTCTTTGATTTAAATGATTATTTCCATGGATTCCACTGTTACTGTTAACACTTGACCTTGGTTTTTAATATGTTGATGTGTACTTTCCACTTTTCTAGATTTTGTTGGTTTTAATTGGACTGAAATTTACATTTTTCCCCTCAAATTCTATTCTTTTTATTAAGTGTTATTACTTCACACACAGCTTTTGCACCTTTGTGCTCAAAAAAGCTCCCAAATTTTGAGCTTATTGAAACCTTTTATGGAAACACTGGGTTAGTCCGGCATTTAGCATGTTCTGTGTGATCCCAGTCACCGCACGCATGAAGACTGTGATCATTTATGCCCCCAAGCTCCCTCGGCCTTCCAGGCAGGTTTCTTACGATGGGATAACAAAGCTTAACACAATATATTATAACATAATGTAATATAACATCATATATCATACAGTGTATCATTGCACTACATTCAACAACATAAAATAACAATCAGAGCATAACATACATAACACAGCATAGCGCAAAATAATTTAATGAACATGAGGAAATCAGTGCACTCTGTGGTTTCCTAGTACTTAGAAACCTTTCTATCATTTTGATGTTTTTAACTTTAGATTTCAAACTGGTGAAAAATAGAAGTCATTTTAAACAACAATATTTTTTATTGCTCTGATTATCTTCATTGTACTAAATTAGATGTAACTTATCAGGACCTTTTGCCAGTGGCGCCTGGCATCTAAGGGGAGGTGGGAGAGCCGGCGCACAAGCGCAAATAAAATAAAAATAAATAAATAAAACACTTACCGTACTCGACAGGACCGCCTCGCTCCGGACGTCCTTGTCTCTACTGCAGCCCAGCCACCAGGAAAATCCCTTGACCAATCGAAGCGCTGCTCTGACCAGCATGAGAGCAACGCCCTGATTTGAGGGATCGGCCTCACTCGGCACTCCACAGCGCTCTGGAAGCATGCACTTGCTCTAACCCAGCTGTCTTAAGACAGCTGGGTTAGAGATGTTTAAAGTGCGCATGTGTGGCTGGCCGTGGCATGACGGCCGGCCTAAAATACATGTGCACTTTAAACAGTGCATACACAGCCCAATCTCCTACCTGCTGCAGTCACTCAGCAGCGGCCCCGCCCCTGTCCTGATGCTCTGTTCGGGACAGGGGATGAAAAATAAAATGGTAATGAATTACCATTGTATTTTTCATCTCAGGGCATTTAAGTGGGGCGACGCTCCAACTGAGAAGCCGCCCCTGCCTTTTGCCAATGACAATTTACTATCATCATTTGCATCAAGATAAATTCATATACAATTCAATCAGCAATGTTCCTGTAATCAATTCTAAACATGTATATGAATCATTCAAGTCAAAAAGTACTTTATTTCAGTCAAAGACCATAAAAGAAACATATTCGTAAAACATTGTTAAAAGTACAATATTCATTCTTTCTTTCGTAACATCACAATTTAATCTTCGTCGCATAATTCATGTATATCCAAAAACAGTTCTAATAGCATGGTTAATATATATTTACATTAAAACCACGTGTAAGATACAATGTAAAAATAGATTATGATATTCATGATTATAAAAGCAGTACAAAAGAGATACAAAATCTTGAAATCAATAACAATAACAACCCCCTCGGGATGGATAACTGGTGTTATATCACGGCAATAAAGTGCAATAGTATCTTTCAGTAGCTTCTGTAGCACATTCCATCTCCCTTGTTGGGCTAGTTATCAATATACCTAACAACAATCTGCTAGCCAATGATATTCTAGGCTGAATCAGGATTAGATGCTATTTTAATCGTGGTCTTGGTTTTGATATGCCATATAGACTCAAGGTTTTTTGCGACGGAGGAGACTATGCATGACCTTGTGTCAGATGTGCAGATTCTCAAGGCTGTCTTATATTGACAGACTCCTTCTTATCTTAAAAGGGCTAATTGTAGTCAGGCCCACCTGGCACTTATTTACTTACAAATGCTTTCGGGAGATATTGTACTTAATGTTCTTACGGCCAAATGCATGAAGAAACCATTTTGCGATTTTCTAATTGCAAATCTTTGCGATTCTCAATTAGGAAATTGCAAAACGGAATGCATGAAAGTGTGTGGGACACTCTTAGCGATTCCTAGGGGATCGTAAATGACCTACCTCATGAATATAAATGAGGTAGGTCGCAATTTGTGACTCCCAAGGAATTGCAAAAATCACAGGGATGGTGGCCTGCTGGGCTTAGCAGACCACCATGTCTGTGATTGCTTTTAAATAAAGCAATTTTTTTTTTAAATGAAGCCTGTTTTCCTTAAAGGAAAGCGGGATACGTTTCAAAAACAAAAATGAAAAGTTTTCTTTTCATTTTTAAGAGCAGGCAGTGGTCCGTTGGGCCACTGCCTGCTCTTAACAAATGATTTTACAAACATTCACAAAGGGGAAGGGGTCCCTTGAAGTAGGTAGTAAAATACGAATGTTTGGCAGCCGCGTTCACGGTCACAAAACATTCAAGCGCACTGTTAGGATTCGCTATTTGGAAGGGACGCCGTAAACACGCCCCTTCCAAATAGCGAATCGCAAACCCATTTTGCGACTCGGTAACATGTTACCGAATCGTAAAATTGGGCTTGCTGCATCGGAAAAGCATTTTTTGCGGCCGCAAAAGGGCCGATTCTGCGATTCGGCCCGTTTGCGAGGAGAAAAATGCTTGATGCATCTGGCCCTTAGTTTTTTAAAAGCTGCTGTTAGGCTTAGAAATAGCTGTGATTAATTGTCTTGGATGTATAGGTCAAACCCTGTTTCTGTAATGCATTTTTTAGGTATTTTCTTCCTAATTGCATTGCTGGTTTTTAAAAGTGTTTTTTTAATATATTTTTTTATCTATTCCTTAAACAATATTTACTGTAACATTTTGAGGTCGGCTTTTTAACTGATGTATATATAATGATTTGTTGCACTTTTATGTTTTTTATTTCTAAAGCTGAATATAGTTTAGATTGATGCAGTCCATCACCTACGTTGTATAGTGTACACGGGGCAGAAAAGACAAGAGATGTTCCTCTGCTTCATCTGCCTCCCTGCACACAAGGCATAGGGTAAGAGCCTCTGCGAAACACCTCCAATTATTGGTGAAATTTGCCAGCCGTAAAGTTCCTAGCCTAAATCTTAAGTAAAGACACCTTGTAAAGGGGGGTCAATTTAATCAAGAAACATCTCAAACATCGGTGTTGGCTTGATTTCTAAGAACTGATCAATCTTTCCTTGTGTGTTGGCGGAGTTATTTTCCCCCTCTCACAGTGGCGGCTCCTCCGCTATGGGGGAGGAGCATCGCTCCACTGGTTTCAAGCAGTGTGAGATGCAAAATCATAAAATTATAATAACTTTCAGTTATTATAATTTTATGTGTTTTGGGCTGCTTTGCGGGTGGGCGGGGCTGCTGTGTGAGCAGGACAGTGGAGGAGTGATTTGCCCACTCCTGAGTCCACAATGACTGTTTGGTCGGCCCTCTCGGGCCGCCCAAAACAGTCATGGGCACTTTCCCCTTCTCCATGCAGGCTGCATTACAGCCTGCATGGAGAACATGCTCACCCCTCCAGCCCTTGGCTGAGTGCCGTGTCACGGCGCTCAGACCAATCACAAAGCTGTATTGCAGCGTTGTGATTGGCTCAGGGCAGGGACCCAGGCTGTGTGCTTCCTGTTCCTGTGTCAGAAGCAGGAGAGCAGGAGCAGCGAAGACGCGGGACCCGGCGACGTCAAGGTAGGTGATTTATTTTTCTTTCTCCCTTCCCTCAACAATTGCGACCTCCCGCGCAACCTCCTACACCCCCAGTGACTGCCCCCCACCCGCGACCCATGCCGGCCGCGACTACCCTCTCATTTTCTCAGAAAGTCAGCTTCACCAGTTCTATAGAGAAGTTGCTAATAGACGCAGGGTGTTTCCACTAGCCTGGGAGACCCAGATTAGATAGGGTCTGCTTGACATATTTAAATTCATGATAAGTATCTGTTCTTAACAACAGCTTGCATTGGTGCAAATGAAAATGCCCAGAACTTATAAGGAATTTCCTATGAAGATAGGAGGACACATGCATTAAGTCATTTGCAGTCACAAAGCCTTTGACTAGCAAACTTGTGAGTTCTTGCAAGCACAAAACAGCAAGTCATAATGCAAACAAGCATTGGCAAAGCATATAGATCTGGCCTTGCAAGCTGCTGTAAAGCTTACATTTTTTATTACCACCATATGCCACTAAAGTATAAAGAATAAGAAAAACACATGCTGCCACATAAACATGGTGGCCTTATGCTTACAACAAAATGTTAAATAAAAAAAATAATTATCCACTGCATTTAATAAAACACTAAGGGAGCTTCTTATCACGCAGCCACTTACAAAAGGTATAGAAACTCTTTTTAGTTTTATTGTAAATTAAGATGATTCTTATTGGTGAAAAAGTGTTATTGACCTTAAATTACTGTTACCTGAAGACAAAGTGTAAACACATAAGGATGATTAAAAACACACAAAAAAGGATATAGAATGGAAAGAAAAATTATTGTCAAACTAAAATAATGGCCAACCAGCCGACACTTCTTTTTAGGTGAATGAGTGCAGGTGACCCGAGAAATGCCCCCATTCACAGTACACTTGAGCCAGTTGCTGAAGTGGGCCGCTCTGTTGTAGCATGCTGAATAATGTGGTGGGTAGAAGCAAAGTGTGAATGACAGTAGAACTGAAAAATGGATGTAGAAGGTTGTCACAAAGCTCCTCTGTCTATGTAAATATTTTCTATTTATAAACACAATTGTGGTCACATGCCATTGGCAGGTTACCAACCTGTCACCGCTGATGGCATTGATTCATTACGTGTATGCTGCTGTGAATCACAGCTGTGGGCATTGTGGGAAGCAGACAATGGTGCAGAGGACCACTGCACTCTTTCCTTGATGTCATTCGCAGCACCGGGTCTAAAATATGAAAAAGTTAGCATTCTATGAATGCAAAGCCTAGGTTGGAGGTCTGCATTTCCTCACAGGCCCCATCTCTGCACTTTTCACAATTCAATAATTCATAAATGAAATCTCACATATTAATGAAGCAGGACATTGGCATCTCTTTGTGCATGGTGCCTTTGCATTGCAACAGATTTGTACATCAGTCACAGTACAAAACTGGGTCAGTCGCAAAGCAGTCACCGTGCAAAAAACACTGACCACTTTGCGAACCTTTCTTTGTCCAGTGATTAAGCATTATTGCATGTTCTTGTGGTCAGAACTACTGTTAATTATCCGCCCCTGCAGTTAAAAGGCCTGGGACACAGGCAAGGAGCCTTGATGAGTGGGCTAATTACAAGTCTCTGAGTGGCTTCTGTTGTTTGATGACCCTGCCATCTGACTACAACAGTTCTGAATTCCCTTTCCCACTTCCACCCAATGCCATGCTACAGATGTGAAGTGAGACAGAGAAAACCAGTGGAATCTTCCCGCTGGTGGCTCAATACCACCTAGTGTTGGTTTATCTAGCTCAAGGGTCCCTGAGGATCCTGCTTTCTTCCCTAAGTTAACCCTTTTCAGGCTAGGAGAGCACCACTTAGATGAAGTCAGGCTGTCTGCACCTCAAACCCCCTAGGTGATACAGCCTTAGGCCTAACAGCCCTCCTTATGCCTTACCAGTCACTCACTCTCTTCCTGATTGACTGTATCCATGTAAATGCTGGCACTTATTCCACACTCAGCCCATGCAGTGTTTGCCCTCCGGCTCCCTCAGAGAGATACTACGCACAATCGTAGAGACCTAGGGCCAGATTTCTTAAAAGGTTGCACAGTAACCAATGTTGCCAGGTTTTGCTGTGCCAGGGGAAAAATCTTGCAGAGCCCGATCTAGAAAAATCTACTGTTGTCATCACCACTCAACAGGATGGCTAGTGCTACACACACACTTTTTTATCATTCTGCCCAGGTGTGTACTTGACGTCTAGCATAGGTTTTGTCATGACAGTTTCTCTTTCAGTAGGAAATGCTATGCTTAGACTAACTGTAATACTTTTCCCACTTTGTATATGTGCTGTACACTGCAGCACACATGTAAGGTGGGAAAACTCTGGAGAAATGAAAAGATTTCTCCAACTTAATGTCTGCTTCGAGGAGGCATTCATTTTTGGCCATAACCCTGTATACTCTTGTTAGTACACAGGGCTTGAGTCGACAACCACAGGGGCTATAGTGGAATGAAATATCACTATGAGTATCCTACCAACAAGAAAAAATAGGATGGGAAAGAGGAGGGGCCAATCTGGTATCACCACTCAATCGTGGGGAAGGAAGCAATTCCTTTTATTCATGTAACCCTCACACACTCTAATAGTGTCATGCTTCATCATCGGGTTCACCCTGACTCCTAAAGGCCAGGGTGGGCTCGACCGTAATTCAGGGAGCTCTTACAAAATTATGGCCAGGGGGTATAAAGATTAAAACTCCTCCTACAGGTCCAGGTATCCCTTTATTATGGAACTGTAGGGGAAAATAAAATATTAAAAAACAGTAGGGGAAAAGTATACTATTGGGCTTTACAGCTCACCGTGATAAACCAATGGATCCACGCTCTGCAAGAGGAACCGGCGTTACGTATGGACAGATATGTCCTTGGTGCAGAGGGCGTCATGGGAGCACTCTATAATTGGGGTATAATCGGGGTATCGGGGGACTACTCTCATAGGACCAGCAGCACACACTGTATGAATATGGTTCACTGCACTCTGCGCACTTGGCTGGGAGGGGGTTTTAACACAAGCCACACCACTTTGGGAAACCTGACGATTAGGCAAATTACGCAATAGCAAAGGATTTCAACAATGGGACCTAATAGGTATCTCCCGGGTGGGGGATCTGTGGAGTAGGGGCAAGGTCATTGCATTCGCTCAGCTCCAAGAAACATATGGGATGGCATCGAAGGAAACTTTTCACTACATGCAGATTAGACACGCACTTATGAGCACTATCCCACCGGGAACTGAGCTCCCAGAGGCCTCACCATTAGAGGATAGACTATTGACGGACCACATGACAAAAAAAGCGATTTCCCAAACCTATCGCAAAATTATAAATAACCAACCGGACCCCACAAAAATCCTTAGGGACAGATGGCAGACCGACATTGGGGAACTGGACGAGACAGACTGGCAGGAGGCACTTGTGTCCCCGCGAGAGGTTGCAATACCCTCTAAATTAAAGTTAGTGCAACTGAAAATCCTCCATCGAATCTACTACACACGAACAACTATGCACCGAATGGGTCACGCTGACACACCACTCTGTCTGCGACAATGTGGGGGGGCTGGGTACCTTTTTGCCACATACTGTGGGATTGCCCGGAAATCAAACCATACTGGGAAGCTGTCATGCGCACCATTTCACGGGTGGGCGGAGCTACCATTGAACCGGAACCCAAGAGATGTCTTCTAAATATGTGGGAGCCGACTGACCGTAACCAAATGGCCCAAGGCTGGGCGACGTTAGGTATGATGATAGCAAAACGGAACATAGCTCAACACTGGAGAGCGAGGTTAATTCCCACCTATCGTCAGTGGTGCTGTGACATGGATGGTGCAATGATAGCAGAGAAAGTGGTATATGTACATAGAGGGTGCCCCAAGAAATGGACAAGGGTGTGGGAAAATGGAACGATTTTAGGGGTAACATTTGCGATCCGCCTCTAGTTGAGTCGGTGTCAGATATCAGTGACTAAATGTGCAGACCGGGGGCACTGCGACGCTCTCAATACTCTACATAAATACGTCGGAATGATTATGAGGGGAGACTGTGAAGAAGAGCATATTAATGTAATCGATAAATATATGACTAACCAATGTATCATGCTGTATCTATATTTTTCAGTATATAGTAATATGTACCAGTTAATGAAAAATGCTAATAAAAAATGTTTAAAAAAAACCAAAAAACAGTAGGGGTCGTAAGGAGATTAGTGGTCCTATGACCCTTGTGCCAACATGTTTCAGTCCGCTATGATAATCGGCCCAATCGGGTCCCGGACTTTCTTCAGGGCAAAAAAGTGTAGTCCTCCCTGGCTTTCAGTGTCGTAGGATTTACCTATTCCCATATTAATATTTAAGGGGCAGATAGCTGCTCCTAAAATGACGGAAAACAGATACCTTATCTTGTTCACCCGTTGGATAACGGTCACTCCATCTGAAATGAAAACATCACAAAATTTATTTTGTACATGTGCATAACCCAACCGTGACTTGCTCTGTATACCCATACTTATCATTCAGGAGGGGTGTGTGGGAGCTGTCAACGTCCATACCTATTTGATATGTTATCGAGACTCATGACATTTTCTTGAGTTCATTTTTTGTAGTGCAAAGTGGCGATGTATTTCGCATGCTGCCACTAATCCAAATTCAGTGTAGGAGTATGACCTCCAAAAGTGCCAAGGCACCATATCCATCAACATCCACACCAGACATAACACACATACATACATATATACACATATGCACACTGCCACATAAATTGGTATTACTGTTTTGTATTTGTTTTTATGTTACCCCTTTACCCCAATGTGGAGGAGATACATCTTCTCACAGTATCGCAGTACTGTGGGGATAACCCTGTAGTCACACTCTGGACAGGGTCAAAATAGGAAGGTGATTGAAAGAGGAGGGGCGGGAGTAAAACAAACAAAGCACCACTCATTGTTAGAACAGTGGAGAAATTACGTTAGCGCAAGACATACCTCTGTAGTATAGGGTACTCACTACACCAAGGGTCCTGCCCCGTTTATCCACCTACTAGGTCTGCGTCTCCAGGCTTTCGCATCCATCTGCTTTGAGCCCCTGTATTTATCTGGTAGTTTCTCGGCATTCAGTCGGGGTCGGAGCTAATGGCCACGCCCCTAGCGCATACTGATGACGTGCTGCGTCACTTACGTGAATGAACTACTCTATTCTGTCCAGAAAAAAGGGACTTGTCGTTTTTGGTAAAAAAAAGTCTGATTCCCAATGCCAGTTCTTGGAAAGCCGGACTCATTGGTATTACATAGTAGGAAAGGGACCTGTATGTCATGTGTATTAAGAATATGTGGCAGGTCTCAACTCGACTGTCAAACGTATCTCTACACAAAATGTGGGTATACGCTCCCCTGACGACATGTATACGTGAAGACACAAAAGTTTTTCCATTATCGTCGCCCTCCCGATTGACGAAAACATGGCAGATCTCTGCTAAAGTAACATGTCTATCTTTACCGTGTATGTGGATATAAACCCACCTGACAATGTACATAAGTAGAGTCAGAGTGGCGTACTAAATTCATAAGCCGTGAATAACGGTCTATGGCGGGTCGTCACACCTCAGAGGCGTATTAACACCTCACACCTTCGCACTTAGTCCCGTGGTGTTGGTCAGGAACCCCAGTGTAAGGGAATCACTGCAATTATGAGTTTACCGGGTACTTACTCAGTGTCAGTGAGTATCTGGGTATCTAGATGTTGTAGACAGTTGGTGGATATATTTAAAGGCTAGGGCGATTCGTCATACCCCAGGTCCGTGTTAGCATCTTACACCTGCGCACTCAGTCCCATGGTGTTGGACAGGAAACCCCGGGTAAGGGAATCACTACATCTATGAGTATGCCGGGTACCTAATCAGTGTCAGAGAGTACCTAGGTATCTAGATGTTATAGATGATGGGTGGTACTATTTGTTCAGATTGATGCAAACGAACATGTTCACGTCTGCTCATGCTCGTAATGTGATCCCGGAGGGCTTTGAAGCACTATCTATGATTTAGTTGATGCCACGGAATGGAATCGTTCAACCCTTTGATATGGGTCTTAAGTCTGTAGACCCATCGTTGTTCTCATTGAAGAAGTCTCCTGGGTACATTGGTGCCTCCTTTGACCTTCTCTATGATGGTCCACATTAGGTCTTGGTCAGTGTGCCCCTTTTCCAGATAGTGAGCTGTCAGTTTGGTAGCTGTAACAGAACGTCTGATAGTACTACGATGTTCGCATATTCGTACTTTTGCCTTTCTAGTAGTCATCCCGACATACATCAATTGGCAAGCGCATGTGATGAGGTACACTACATTGTCCGTCTTACAATTTGTGTGGTCACGATGTTCCCATGGGTAACCCAGCCCTAGTTCTATCTGTTTTGTCTGTGTGGTGAAGGGACATGGCCCTAATGCATCTGGCCCTTACAGAGAACTTCTTCAAATTTGAAGAACAGTTGTTCCTCCAAGTCCATGGGACTTCCATGGGCAGCACGTTTGCTCCTAGTATAGCGTGTCTATATATGAGCAACTTTGAGGAGGAACATATATGGTCCAATAACCCAAAATCAGACAACATTCTCAAATGGTTCAGGTACATAGACGATATCCTCATCATCTGGAAAGGGGATGAGGATAGCACAGATGAGTTCACAAGGTGGATGAACTTGTTGAACCCATATTTGCGGTTCACTAAGTCAACACACAATGAGACAGTATCTTTCCTAGATGTGAACATCATCGCCAAAGGCGGAAGATTAGAAAGCACTCTGTACACTAAACCTACAGACAGGAACAGCCTGTTGCACTTTGAGAGTGCTCACCCTCGGTCACTGCGGGAGAATTTACCCATCGGACAATATCTCAAGATTCGGAGAAATTGTTCTGACCTAGACAGCTATAAGAAAGAGGCTGACAAACTGACCCTGAAGCTACAACAAAAAGTTTACCCCAAAAGAGTCATTGACCAGGCTCGAAAAAGGTCCCGCAATACTCCCAGAGCTGCCCTACTAGAAACCAATACAAAGGCAGAAGCAAAATCTCTTATCTGTGTTACCAGATACTCCTCAAATGAGATTAAAAAGATTGTAAACAGTAAATGGTCTATTTTGACGTCTAACAAACTTACATTCGAAAAACCAATGTTTTCGTTTAGACTAAACAACAACTTGAGAAACTCACTTGTCCACACAGACATGTACAAGCCAAAACAAGACAACCAACTGACCCTATGGAATAAACCCCCTGTCAAGGGTCACTAACCCTGCGGGTCGTGTGTAGTGTGTCCCTTCACCACACAGACAAAACAGATAGAACTAGGGCTGGGTTACCCATGGGAACAGCGTGACCACACAAATTGTAACACAGACAATGTAGTGTACCTCATCACATGCCCTTGCCAATTGATGTATGTCGGGATGACTACTAGAAAGGCAAAAGCACGAATATGCAAACATCGTAGTACTATCAGACGTTCTGTTATAGCTACCAAACTGACAGCTCACTATCTGGAAAAGGGGCACACTGACCAAGACCTAATGAGGACCATCATAGAGAAGGTCAAAGGAGGCACCAATGTACCCCGGAGACTTCTTGAACGAAAACAACGATGGGTCTACAGACTTAAGACCCATATCAAAGGGTTGACCGATTTCATTCTGTGGCATCAAATAAATCATAGATAGTGCTTCAAAGCCCTCTGGGATCGCATTACGAGCATGAGCAGACGTGAACATGTTCGTTTGCATCAGTCTGAACAAATAGTACCACCCATCATCTATAACATCTAGATACCTAGGTAGTCTCTGACACTGATTAGGTACCCGGCATACTCATAGATGTAGTGATTCCCTTACACGGGGTTTCCTGTCCAACACCATGGGACTGAGTGCGCATGTGTAAGATGCTAACACGCCCCTGGGGTATGACGAATCGCCCTAGCCTTTAAATATATTACCACCCACTGCCTACAACATCTAGATACCCAGATACTCACTGACACTGAGTAAGTACCCGGTAAACTCATAATTGCAGTGATTCCCTTACACTGGGGTTCCTGTCCAACACCACGGGACTAAGTGCGAAGGTGTGAGGTGTTAATACGTCTCTGAGGTGTGACGACCCGCCGTAGCCTGTTATTCACGGCTTATGAGTATAGTACGCCACTCTGAGTCTACTTATGTAAATCGTCAGGTGGGTTTATATTCACATACACGGTAAAGATAGACATGTTACTTTAGCAGAGATCTGCCATGTTTTCCTCAATCGGGAGGGCGACGATAATGGAAAAACTTTTGTTTCTCCACGTATACATGTCGTCAGGGGAGCGTATACCCACATTTTCTGTAGAGATACGTTTGACAGTCGAGTTGAGACCTGCCACATATTTTTAATACACATGACATACAGATCCCTTTCCTACTATGTAATACCAATGAGTCCGGCTTCCCGAGAACTGGCATTGGGAATCAGACTTTGTTACCAAAAGACTACAATTCCCTATTTTCCGGACAGAATAGAGTAGTTCATTCGGTAAGTGACGCGGCACGTCATCAGTATGCGCTAGGGGCGTTGCCATTAGCTCCGACCCCGACTGAATGCCGAGAAACTACCAGATAAATACAGTGGCTCAACGCAGATGGATGCGAAAGCCCGGAGACATAGACCTAGTAGGTGGATAAACAGGGCAGGACCCTTGGTGTAGTGAGTACCCTTTACTAAAGAGGTATGTCTTGCGCTAACGTAATTTCTCCACTGTTCTAACTACGAGTGGTGCTTTGTTTGTTTTACTCCCGCCTCTCCTCTTTCAATCACCTTCCTATTTTGACCCTGTCCAGAGTGTGACTACAGGGCTATCCCCACAGTACTGCGATACCGTGAGAAGATGTATCTCCTCCACATTGGGGTAAGGGGATAACATAAAAAAAATACAAAACAGTAATAGCAATTTATGTGGCGGTGTGCATATGTGTATATATGTATGTATGTGTGTTATGTCTGGTGTGGATGTTGATGGATATGGTGCCTTGGCACTTTTGTAGGTCATACTCCTACACTGAATTTGGATTAGTGGCAGCATGCGAAATACATCGCCACTTTGCACTACAAAAAATGGACTCACGAAAATGACATGAGTCTCGATAACATATCAAATAGGTATGGACGTTGACAGCTCCCACACACCCCTCCTGAATGATAAGTATGGGTATACAGAGCAAGTCACGGTTGGGTTATGCACATGTACAAAATGAATTTTGTGATGTTTTCATTTCAGATGGAGTGACCGTTATCCAACCGGTGAACAAGATAAGGTATCTGTTTTCCGTCATTTTAGGAGGAGCTATCTGCCCCTTAAATATTAATATGTGAATAGGTAAATCCTACGACACTGAAAGCCAGGGAGGACTACACTTTTTTGCCCTGAAGAAAGTCCGGGACCCGATTGGGCCGATTATCATAGTGGACTGAAACATGTTGGCACAAGGGTCATAGGACCACTAATCTCCATACGACCCCTACTGTTTTTTAATATTTTATTTTCCCCTACAGTTCCACAATAAAGGGATACCTGGACCTGTAGGAGGAATTTTAATCTTTATACCCCCTGGCCATATTCTTGTAAGAGCTCCCTGAAATACGGTCAAGCCCACCCTGACCTTTAGGAGTCAGGGTGAACCCGATGATGAATCATGACACTATTAGAGTATGTGAGGGTTACATGAATAAAAGGAATTGCTTCCTTCCCCACGATTGAGTGGTGATACCAGATTGGCCCCTCCTCTTTCCCATCCTATTTTTTCTTGTTGGTAGGATAGTCATAGTGATATTTGGTTTAACTCGGGAGGGTGCATCTCTACCCGGAACCCCTTTCTCTCTCTTTGTGGCTCATGAGAAGTCTCCTCTCAGTGTAGCTACTGTTTTGAGCTATAGTGGAATGCCCATGTTATGACCACGGGACTCCGCCTCGATGCCAAGCAGCACAAAATAGCGCAATGCACTATTTGTGTTACTTTAAGGCTACTATCCAGCAGAAATACATTTTGTGCCAGAAAGTGAGTACTATGTTTACAATTTGCGCCAGTTTTTGTCACTTTTGTTGTCTTTCCACCAATGCAAACTGGTGATAAATCTGCTCCATTGTCTCTAAATGCATGCCATTCTCATACTGGTATGGTAAAGGTTTCTAAAGAACAAATTAATTTCAGAGTAAAGAGCTTAGTACCAAAGACAATCACGTATGTTTTTCAGACATGTGCAAACATACTTGGAAAATAGGCAAATCTTTTGATATAGATTATGATATGAATCAATGTTTATCGAGCCGAACCTAATACATCCACAGGGCCGTTCAATCTTTAATTGTATTTAATTTGCATGGGGTATTAGAAACTCTCCATATTAAAACAATAATGATGTTTATTTTGGTTTGAGGTGCAATAGGCACTATGTTAATTTTTGTTGCATATTTTTTAGACTGTGCACAACATTGGTCTAATCTGAACTCCTCAACTCTGATTCATACAGTAGGCTACGCAATTTAAAAAAAACAGAAAACTGAGTTAAGATTTTTCAACAATAAAAATATTTTGAACAGTTGGATTGGTTGCCAATCATTTTTGAACATCAGACTGATAATTAAAGCAAGCCTGGACAGAACCAAGAGGTCATTCCTTTTTATAGGCGAAAATATTGCATCTTAACTCCTGAGTCAGGCATGAGGTTGTGTGGATGGGTGAGTGGGTGAATGTGAAGCGAGAATAAACTGTTGTAAGAGTAGATCGATCAGTGAGTACGCGGCAGGAACACTGATTGGTGGGTGAATGGCTGATTAGGTGCATTGGATTAAAGGATGAGGGAGTGCCTAGGTTCACAAATTAGTGACAGCATGGATGGATGAGCGGGACTTGTTAGGAACGTGTATATAACCTGGTGCAATGCTTTGATTTCAACAGAGTAAGATACGAAAGGACTTTGCTCCTCAACCCAAAAATTATAATTTCAGCAGCTTTCCCAAGCTTCAACTAAACATAAATGGCAATATATGTGAATGAGTACCCAACAATATGACAGGAGTTGCCACAAATACTGTCGTACCTGTTGCAAATGTAATCATGCTGTCGATGACAACATTATGTTAATGATTACCACCATTATAACAGGCCCAGCACTATGGCATTGGTGGGCACCCCCTTGACACAGATGCTCCTCTTATTATGCCAATAATTTACATCATACCAAACATATTTCCAATGAAGCCTGAATTGGGCCCCTTTATGTCAAAGATCGATCCGGTTTGTAGGATGTACGGATCACCAGCCGCCAGGAACCATGAGCCCCATTGTTATTTGGAGGCCGGAAGTGAGCAGCAAGCTGGCAGATCAGAAAATTGCACCTGAAATGTACCTGTGTCACTAGCCATTGCTGCCCCTTCTGTCACTGCCTTACAAGCTCCCATAAGGAAATGCTTAATGGTCAAAAAGATCTTTTTACATTCCTTGAAGCACTTTTTCCATTTGCCAAATTCTATGGAACCATTTGAATGCCACCAATCAGTCCCTTGGATTACTCAAATAGCCGATTCACAAAGAGCCTCCGCACACGTGGCGGGGGCATGCACTCATGGCAGGGGCCCACACTCAGGGACGACCTCCGCAATGGGTAACTGCAGTACGGCGGTCGCACCACGAGTGCCAGACACATGCCTCGACGTCAGGGCTTCCGCCACGAGTGCGGAGGGCCTTTGTGAATCGTGCCCTCAATCCTTTCACCACACCCTTGAGACCACCTCATACCATAGTAAACAATAGCAAGGCATCATGTCTTGGGACATTGTTGATCTGGTCACTGACAGACGTCTGTCTGTGACTACAACGGTTACCTCAGTAATGAGCTATTTTACTGAGAATCTGGGGGTCCCACCTTTAGATGTGAGGGGTAACACATTAAAAAGCTTCTTGGTAGTGGTAGAGCTCGAAATATTGTCTCAATGAGCTTTATAAGAGCAAAATATGAAAATGCATAAAATCTCTAGTATGCTTGTGCAAAGAATCAAAACAATAATAAGTGCAATGATTGTGTTAGGCAGTTATTGATCTGCGAAAGAAATGTGCTGATGAATGTTTAAGAAATCATATAGTTCTTGCATCCAGTGAAATCTCACAGAAATTTCAACAATCAGCCATCTTGCTGCTAATCCTCGCAATTTGTGGTTTCAAAAAGTTCATATTTGAATTATGCATTTTCTTGACGAACGTGTTTTTTTTATAAGAATTTAGTTTCCAAGAAATGTTTATTTTACATCCATTATGTAAATTTGCCTATCCATTTTAGCGATACAGTGATAAGATCAAAAGAACAGTCAGCACATATTTCACGACCGAAAGTTGCTTCCTCAGGGCTGATGTGCATGTAAAAAACATTTCACTGATTATATTTGAATTCATGTAAATTGATAAATATCAACCAGTGTCCATCAAAAGAACAACTTAAACATCACATCAATAGCTTAACTATGCATTATTTTTGAATTAGCTCTGCAACTCTACAAAAAGTTAAAGGTGCATCGTTGTTTATGGGTGTACATGGATAGAGCATAACTGATCATCAATATTGCCATGATAATTTCAACAATAGTGGGTCCCTAGATATAGCCATCTTGAAAGAATTGAGAATGTTGTAATTTTCTGAATTACTTTGCATTAATTCTACCTGATGCTAATGTAGAGCGAAAAACACTCACTGATGGCTTCAAAGCAGTTGCAGTACTCATACAAAATAAAAACTACTTTAAAATCCATCCACAACAAGCTAAAGAACGTGATTCAATTGCTTTTGAATGATGTTACATAGTCATTCCATGCACTTCATTAATTGTCTGAAAGATTATAACTACAAAAAATACACTCTTTTCCCTGCCCAAACAGATTTTCATGACCTCCTCTACCATTTATCACATGTTCCTAATGTTAATTTTTGTAAAAATTGCATACCGCCCCATTGATTACACTTTATCCGGCCCGAGCAGGAAAATACGGCCCAGGCCGGAGAGTACGGCTCAAGCCAGAGAGTACGGCCCGGGTGAGCAGAGTACAGCCAAAGCCGGAGATTCTGGCCCGACTGCGGATGTGAAGATATGACTCGTAAATGACCTCGGTGAATACCAAAAGTCGTAAAGTTAGACTTTTGTCTCAGATTGCCTTTGTGAATCGGGCCCACCACGTTCAAATGCCACATGCCACCTCTGTATCATCAGTAAAATGCTCTCAAGCTTTCTCTCATGTGGTATGACTTGGAAGCAAAGTGCAACCATTTTTGGTGATGTCTGCTGTGTTTAATATACAGAATGGTGAGATCTCAAAACATTATAGGATGATGTAATGTAAATGGTTTTTAAATGGCCATCCTTTCGAGTATGATTTATCTGGTGTATATTTTATCTCAACAGCCTTGAGGAAGTGGCATTCAAACTCAAAACCTGTGTTGTCTGCTCTTTTCGTCTTATCACTGTATGGCTAAAAGAGATATGCAAATGGATATGATGGATGCAAAATGAATATTTCTTGGGAATTGCCTTCTCATACAAACACTTTCATACATAAAATAAATAATTCAATTATTATGCTTTTTAAATGAAGTGCCTACCTTTTTTAAACTAAAAATGTTGTGCAATTTGCGAATTAGGGTTTGGGGAAAAGTTTTAAAGTGGTCCTCATCAAGCACGGCCTGGTCTCTGTTCCCTTAAAACCTATGTAGGCTAGAGACCATCAAGGCAAGAGTGACGCATGGTATGGCTTTTTATTTTTCAATGGTACATTAAACACAGTCCTTGCTGTAGATTAATATGGTCACTGTTTGTGCATTGAAAGCATTAGAGTATTTGATAAATGCAGAGGGTCCACATTGGAACATTTCCCTTTCTGCAGTCAGCCACAATCTTCTGGCATTTTACTGATCCGTAATTTTGCTGGCTATAGAACTCTTTGTACTTTACCCCTGCTAACCAGAAGGTGCTGTCTGCGACCTGAGAACAGTCTAGAAGACTGGACCTACTCTCCCTCTCATTCTCAGGATAAAGAAGTGGACTCCAAGGGTCATAAGGCTGACCTCCTGCTAAAGCAACAGGGACACAATAAGCTACAAGAGGTGTTTCATGCAAGTGCCCAGCTGACCAGTGGCAACTGGACTTGGACTGGACCCTCCTATTGGCCTCAGCCTGTGAGTCTTTAAGTGCCTCCCCAGAGTTCCTGGGAGCTTTAGAAGTGTATTCCTATTGTGGATTGAGACTTAAAGGGTAAAATCTATGACTTGGACAAACCTGGTTAGTGAATCTGACCCGCGCACCATCACAGTCAGTGTTAAATTGTGGTTAGGTCCTGATGTACCACAACCATTGACTATGATTGGCACTCTGTGTGTCTTCTTTCTACTCAAAACTTTTAAAAAAACAAATCTCCGGTTCCCCTTTTGGATTTTTGTCATTTGTTTATTTCAATTTTACTCTATTTTTCAAATTTTGTTTTAAGGTTTTTATTGATTTGCATTTTGAGCGTATTAATGTTTTAGTACTGCAGAAATACTTTACACATTGCCTCTAAGTTAAGTCTGCCTGCTACATGCCAAAGCTACCAGTGGAGATGAGATCAGGTTAATTTAGTGACTTTGAGGGTTCATCCTTACACTAATTGTGGCTATTACCTGAGGTGGGTACCTACTCCTCTCAACTACTTACCCAGTTTCTTACATTGGATCCAGGGCTTGTGTTTTGAAGTGCCAGTCAGTTATTTGTGCTAAAACCAAAAATAGCTTTTTATAATCTGACATCAAAATCAATTTCTGAGTTTTAAATTCTACTCTTATTTTTAATTTGGACTATTTTGCTTATTCTTAAATTTCACTCCTTTCCTCATATTTTGCAACTGTGTTTTTATCTGAAAAGGTTGTGTAAGTAGGGAGGACTGAAGCTGGTCAAGGGCACCAAGAGACTAAAGTACCAGATAGCCCTCTGAGCCTGGGAGGAGGTCGCATGCTGCAGTCTACAACACAGAAGCAAGAGGATTATGGAGGATGAATTTGAGGGAGGAAAGGAAGATGACCCTGCAGAGGCCCCAGAGCGAGAGTGTGAGATGGATACTCCTGCAGTCGTCCCAGAGCCAGAAGAGGAAGGGGTGGCTCCCAAGAGGGAGGTCACCTGCCCATCCAGAGCTGAGTACAGTGTGTCCTACCACTGTCTGACCCCTGCAGAATTGGAGGACAGGAAGTTGGAGAGGGTCTTTAAGTTAAAGCTGGCTACCCTTGCCCTGGACAAAAAGAAGCCAGGCTTTGCTACTGAGCAGAAATGGGCAAAAGCAGCAACAGAGCTGACATTGGAGGCGAAAAGGTTAACTTTGGCCTTGGAAGAGAAAAAAGTCCTATTAGCCCATGAGATGAGACAGAAAGAGCTGGACTTGAAGGCCAGGAAGAACTCTGGGTCCAGTGAAGATGGTGGTAGTGACAAAAAAGTGCCCAGAGGAGTTAAAAGAGGCCACATTTCCAAAGACCTGGTGCCTAACTTTAGGATGAAGGATGACATTGACAAGTGGTTTGGGGCCTATGAGGTAGCCATATACATGCAGAGATGGCCCAAAGGAAGTCTGGCGGGCTAGTCTGTGGACACATATGGCCACTATGGGGAGGGATACCTTATTAGCCCTTGAGAAAGGTGACAGGATGAGATATGCCCCCATGAAGGAAGCCCTTGTGAATTTTGGTTTGACCCGAGAGAGGTATCGCTTGAGGGTCAGGGATAGACAGAAACAGTCCCATCAGTCTTGGGTTGATCTTGCGAATTACTCTAGTAAGGCACTGGATGGTTGGGTGAAGGGCAGCAAAGTAAAGGATTATGCTGGGCTTTACAATTTGACAATGAGGGACAAATGTTCAGTAATTGTTTTACAGAGTTACACCAACACTTTATTGATTCTAAGGCCACTATCCCCAGAGAGCTTGAAAAGGAAGCTGACTCTGGATCAGTACCAGAGTGTCCAAAAGGTACCTGGGAATGGCTCCAAGAAGGGTGGTTCAGATCCCCTCAGCAGAAGGAGGGGGAGGTCCAGGATAAAAGAGAGAAGTTCTGCGTAGGGCCCCAAAAGAGTTTGGAATAAAAGGATTCCATAACCCTTCTGAGCACAAGCTGGGAGCATCTGGAGGACAGCGGCCCATGGAGCCCCTTTTCCTGATGAGGTTTTATGACTGTTACCAGTCAGGTCACAAGAAGGGGGACTCTAGCTGTCCCACGAAACCACTAACAGGTGAGCACTCCACAGGGGTGTCCAATATGTCCTTCGGGGGAGGCTGTCCACAGGAAGAGAGGATAGGGCATGCCCTAGTCTGTCCCTTAGCTGGGAGGTGGATGCAGAAGGTAAGCTGGTGATCCCTGAGTGTGGGAGTCATCACTTTCACCAGATGAATGGGGTCTCTGTCACAGCTCTCAGGGATACCTGTGACAGCCCGACCATGGTGAAGGAAGCCCATTGACTGCATCTTTGGCAATTAACTTACATCAGTGCGAGAAATCAGTGAGAACATCTTTGTGGGGCCCTGTCGGGCACCACAACCCCTCAAATGTCTGGGGGTACTGTCGCCAGATGAAATGTATGAGAGTAAGGGGTAGGAGGTGGAAGCAATTCACAGTGGGAGGACCAGTGGGTGAGGGGCTACCTATTCCGAGAGAAAATTACCCCAAAGCTGAACCTGGTGAGGCCACTTCTGACAAGGAGGTGCTCCCTGTGCTGTCACAGAGATAGAAGACAAGAGACCTGCACCCAGCAACCCTCTGCATAACACAGGCAGAGTGTGTCACACATCAGGGGGGCAGTGGGTCCACCTTGGAAGTCCTGGACTGTACACACTTCTCCAGTTGCAATGTACAGACCCTGAACTGAGAGGCCCGTCTCAATACCAGCCTGAGGTAGCAGAAAGTAAGAGCGGAAGGAGGATGTCTATCACCTGAGGGTGTAGCCCTCGCTCTGGAGGCAATGGAGACCCCCAGGAACAATTGGGGACTCATTACCAGATCATAGGTTGGAGGTGAGGTGTGCCCAAGATATCAGACTGGAACCTTAACTGGCAGTGGATGGCCAGTGGACTTGATATTGACACTGATAACTTTTGGTGGCCTCTGTTGGTTGCTGTCATTGTGGGCAGAGGTTTTTCTAGATTAGAGACTACCCTATTTGTTTAACTGGGTCGCTGGTTGGAGGCTGTGTTGGACATTTGCCCTTTCTGCAAGCACCTCAAATTTGTTGCTTTTTTTGCTGGGACGTATTCAGGCTATAGAAGTCTGTGCACTTTTCCCCTGCTAACCAGAGTTAAAGTGCTTATGCTCCTCCTTTCAACATAATGACATTGGCTTACCCCTGATAGGCATATTTCAGCTATCTATAAGTTTCTAATATATGGTACCCACAGGGTACCAAGGGGTTATAAGTTAAATGTCACCAGTGGGCTGCAGCACTCATTGAGCCACCCACTACAGTGAGTATTCAAACATGACTGCAGGCGTGCCACCAGTAGCCTGCCTATGCTGGTTTAAACTGAAAATTCAACCTGTCAAAATAATCTCTTTTGACAGTCCTATATCTCTCCTTTTAAGTATATAAGTCACCCCTAAATACGCCTTTATGCACATTAAGGCAGAGTGCATGATATTTCAAAGCAGGACATGTAAAGGTTTCTACTGCTGTCTGAGACCTGAGAAGACTAGACATCCTCTCCGTTTTGTGCCCAGGACAACGAAGTAGACTCCAAGTGTCATAGGCTGTTCTCCTATTAAAGCTACAAGAAGCCAACAAGTTACAAGTTTTTTTCGTGCAACTGCTGAATTGACCAGTGGGATTGGACCCTCCTGTTGGCCTCTGCCTGCCACCCTTTGAGTCTCCAAGTGCCTTGCCTGAGGTCTTGAGGGCTTTAGAAGTGCACTCCTGTGGTGGATTGGGACTTAAAAGACTAAAGTTAGAAGATAAATTCTTTGACCAGAATGAACCTGGTTTATAAATCTGAGCCGCACTACATCACAGTCATCACTAAATTGCACCTGGGCCCTGTTCTACCCTGACCATTGACTATCCTTGGCACTTTGTTCTTTTTTTTGGCACTATTAATACTTTGTCATTTTTGTGTCATTTTGAGTCCGAATAAAATACTCCATTGCCCAGGCAGAGTATCCGTTCTCCAGATCTATTGACGTCCATCGGCAAAGCAGACATCTCTTAAATTGGCAGGAACTGATGTCAAGGCAGTACCTGTCAATGTATTAAAAGTTTGATTGACGGCTCCATCAAAATGATGGTACCGTCCGTCAAACTTTTAAACTGTTTTTTTTATTTTCAAAATCAAAATACCAAAGCATGATTTTGTTTTTCAAAATAAAAAAATCTAATGACTACTGCACTATGGGAGTTATCTCCCAAGCTGTAGGGCCTTTTGCAGATTTCACTATCCCTTACTGCCAGATTTTATCTGACGTTGAAAGACAGTGAAAACTGGCCATCTGGCCCGAGTCTAAATCAGGCAGGCGGTCAAAAAGCCAAACCTATGGGTGTATGTCAGAGACAGAGTAGTCTTTGGCGCTGACATACTAAAGTTCAGGCCGTCTCTAAATGAGGAGGGTAGAACTTCAGTTGGCGAAAAGGGTACCCTCGCTGCCAAACTCTAAACCAGGGTTTTTGTTTATTATATTTTACTCTACTTTTCTAAATTCATTTGGGGAATTTTATTGTTTTGCATTTTGACTTTATTACTGTATAAGCACTACATAAATACTTTACACATTACCTCTAAGTTAAGCCTGTCTTCTCTGTGCTATAGCTACCAGGGGTTTGAGCTCAGGATAATTAAGTGACTTTGAGGTTTCACCCTGACAAGGATTGTGGTTATTACCAGATGTGGGTGCCTACCCTCCAAACTATTAACCCAATTTCCTACAGCCTATAAACCAGACCTGTTTGTTACAACAACAAAAAAAAGCTGTTTTACATATGCAATTACCACAATGTGTGCTTGATTGCCATGTTTTTCTGAGGCTTATGTAAACAGGCAGGAGGAGGAAAATGTTATTCTCCAGTTGCTCTTTTATAAACACAGTAAGTGAGATGTGGATAAAAAAAGATATGACCTTGCAAGTTCTGTCTTGTAGGAAGGAGGGAGAAAAGGAGATGAAAACACCTGTGTACTTCCTATATTTTGAACAAGAAGAATTGCTCAATGACCTGTGTAATGAAACAAGAGCAGAGTGTGAGCTAAGCTATCCTCACTTCATAGAGCACTCTGTATAAGAAAGGTATGTTGGATACAGGTGTTGGGGCGGGACCAGTCCAGTGGCGTAACGAAACTTGAGGGGGCCCCCCTGCAAAGTACATGGAGGTCCCCCCTTTGGAGTCAGTCAGGAGCTCTCAGGCCAGGGCACTGTGCTGAGGTGGCCCCCTGTAGCTCGGGCCCCCCGCACCGCAGGGGCTGCCGGGGCCTATGTTACGCCACTGGACCAGTCACACAGTTTAGTTGCTGAAGAAATTGTGGAAAAAAAGAAATTCTGCTTTCAGGCCTAATGGCAGAATGAGGTATGTGTAGAAACATTACCTGACTTGGCATTTTAGTAACAGCAGACTAATCCAAATATAATGTAAAACAGCTAGTTATAACTGAGGGAGTATTTAGATTAATTGCTTAGGGATGTGTGATGACACATGATTGGGACTAGCTTATTTAACCTTTGCCCTAATGTGTTGTTTGTAATATTTACAATCATTCTAATTCACATAATGTGTCTGTGCATACTGATTTCGTTGATCAGGTTGGGGCCATTTATGCTGCCTGGAGACACAGGATTCTCTGACAGATTTTGTGTAATGCCTCATAATCTGTCTATACGAGCATACCTCAGTAGGGAAAGAGTGAGAAACTGCTGCCAATTTTCTCCAAAAGGGCCATGGCTTCCTTATGGGATTTAAGAAATCTACCAGGTGTTGACCCAACAATTTGGGTGTAACACAATAGAATTTCAGCAATGGAAAGATGTATATCCAATGCTAGAAGCCAATAAACAGAAGTTGCAAATATACATAATCTACACTCTGAAAAAAGTAAGAGCACATGCAAGTTGTTTTGAGACACATGAACTTTTGTAAGCATTCTAGCAACAGCAACAAACTATATCTTAAGGAAATCCTGCAGCAGAGAATTAATAACAACAACCTTGCATTCAGGAAACAAACTAGCAAAGTTATAGCTTAAGGAAACACTACAGGAGAGGAAATACTAGAACATCATCAAAAAACAAAGAAGCAGGGAAGTTGCAACAAGAACAGTTTATAATTAAAGGAAACACAGTAGCAAGGAAACTGCAACAAGAACAGCCATACCTTAGGGAAACATAGTAGCAAGGAAGCTGCAACATAGCTCCAGAGGATAGACACATCTCCATGAAAAAGAAACTTAATGATAATCAGACCAGGTATTAAGATATCTGACCACAAGGAATAGTGACAGGAAGTAAATAAAAATTGCAGGCAGATTAAATAAATGAAAGAACAATAATTAGATGTAATCCAATTGTGATAATAGGTCACCATTACCACAACGTTTGATGAACCATTAGAGGTAATTTCAAAGTATCTAATGTATTCTCTAGAGAATTCAAATTAATTGAACTGTCAACAATTAAACTATCACAGGAAGCTACCTTTCATCACTGTAAACAAATAACTCTTCCTGATCAGGGTCATCAATATACAATATACGCAGCTCACTGGCAACCTGGGCATATATTCCTTATAGTCACAATACTTTGTAAAACCAGGCCGTGGTCTTGGTCAAGAGAGTCCGCTTTCAAAGCAAGTCTCCCTACACCTCTGAAATGCTTATGATCAACATGACTGGCATCCACTTCAACAAGTACTAGCCTTGCTTTAACTCCAAGCATGCCTTCTTGCTTAAGTAGATGTATAACATGAACATATGTTCATCTGCTATTATGCACATCATCAAACAACAAGCAGAGAAATGGCAGAAAAGAGCAACAATTACAATAGGCGAGAGGAAAGGGATTATCACAGTATTTTCACATTTTGCTATTTGCACATGCAATTATGTCCACTGGTCAATGCAATAAGGTATATCATTTCATTTTTACTATAAACAGACAAAACTTTTTTCCCACCTGGGACCTGCCCAAGAAAATTATAACATCTGGGCATACCCATCTCACTTAGGCTATCGTTTTTGTGCTCACTATGCCATTCCAGTTTGGACCCAGCCATATGCAAATCAGTCTTGACCCTGCTTCCCATGGGAACATTCCAGCCTGAACTGCCAAGCCAGGCCCTCGCTGGACCGAAATCAAGCATCCTGGTACCGGTTTTGGTGTATCACCCCTCATCAGCCAAGCTAGCTTTCAGGGGGGCAAAAGAACTCCTGCATGAGCTGGGACGAGTAGCGGGCCTAAAAGTAAACTGGGCCAAATCCTCTATTTTTCCTGTTCGGGCGGGGGGAGGTGGCCCGCAATAAATGGAAGGAGTGCGGTGGGAATCTCGCTGCTTGACATATCTAGGCACCCAAATATATAATTCCCACGAAGACTTATTGAAAGGGGACATAGGGAGAGCCCTGAGAGGGGTTAAGAGTAGTTTCGACTTCTGGGGAACCCTGCCTTTATCTGTGGCGGGCAGAGTGGCCCTCTTAAAGATGGTGACACTCCCAAGACTATTGTATTACTATGGAGTGTTACTGGTTTGGATTCCGCCGCAAATGTTTACCCAACTCAAGTCACTGATGGTGGCGTTCATTTGGGGGAACGGGAGACGGAGGGTAGCACTCACTATTCTCATGAGACCAAGAGTGGGGATTTTCTATTACACACAGCTCTCACAGCAGCCATACGAAAACATTGGAGGGAGGGATTCACAGAACCAGAAACCTCAACGGGATGCCAACATATGGTCTCAGCGGCTGGTACATTTAAAGCAGTCACATGTTTATATCGGCGTCTCACTTATGCAGCACTCCCCCCTCTGGCTAAGGTACATAGCGAATGGGAGGCAGACTTGGGTAAACCCATAGGGGATAAGGATTTGGAAGTACTGATGGAAAGGGCATAGAAAAGGACCAGGAATGCACGGTTCCAGTTAGTGAATTTTTACGTACTGCACAAGGCCTACCTTACCCCGGATAGGATCAATAAGTACTTTAATATGCAAACGGCAGCATGTCTGCGCTGCCACACAATAGGGGCAGACTTTTTGCACATGTTTTGGGGCTGCCCATGTATGGACCTTCTGGAAAGAGGTAGCAACGACCTTAGCGGGAGTGATAGAAAAAGAGATAGCAAATACCCCTGATCATTGCCTTCTGCACTGGTTCCCTCAACCTACCAAGAATAAGGTAACAAGTAAATTCCAGGACCTCGGGTTGACCTTAACCAAAAGGGACATCACCTGCCATTGGAAGGCGAGAGCTGGCCCTGGTGCAACTAGATGGAAAAGAGAGTTTATAAAATGGGCTTAGTGTGACAGCTCTGTTCGACTGCAAATAGCTAGACGAACAGGAAATGAGAAGTCGCTGGAGACAGCTAGAGCATGGGCGGCGCTGCTAGATGTACTAAAGAACCCCAAACATTTGGAAGAGTTGGATCAAGAGGGAGAGGCCCACGACATGAATGCCTGATCCTCCTGGTTTTAAATTGATGTAAGCGGTGAATGCATATATGATGTGTCCCCACTGCTGATACAGATACTCATTGAGACGATACCCGAGATCATAGTCAAAAGTGGTGTTCTGGCATTGCACTAGCTGCACACTGAGGGGGCTAATGTGGCATGCCTAGGTGGTAGGGGAGGGTGGAGGGAACAGTTGGGGATAGTTTGAATAGATATATAAGTAAAGTGGAGTTACAACTAAGAAATGAGTAAACACTGTGACGTGCAGGTAGCCGCGGATGTCCCAGAAGTGAATCATTGAAGTCACACTATTGGATGTCATTGATGAGTGATTTACCACTGTGGGGCGTAACTTTGCGGAACTGTAATAAGACTTAAGCAAATGAACTTAAAGTTGTATTGGTAAATGTGATGATAATTGCCAGAAAACTCAATAAAAATTTGCTTAAAAAAAAAAAAAATCAGCCAGGCTAGCTTGACTCCAGTGGCATGAAGAGCACGTGACCCATGTTTGGGCATCGCCGTCTCACTTAGGGCTGCAAATGGTTGCGTTCCTACTGCCCCTCTGGCCTAAACATAGTGGGAATAATAGCCTGAATTTTTTTCTTTCCTGATTCCACTGATGCAGGTGACTTCTTGAGAGCAGGCGGTGGTAGGCTCAATGTGCTTTTCAGCGGGCAGTCACTGTCCTCAGATGCCTTGGTGTGTCGACCTGAGTCTTGTGCCATTGCGATGTTGCTGATGTGCGTAATACTACTGCACTGCTGGAGAGAGGTCTGCTTTGTGTAATGAGGATGTCTTCCTCTTCTTCACCTTTCACTGTGATCGGATCAGATTCGGATTCCCTGCTCAGACGGCTTTCATCCCCTTCACCAACAACACTTGCAGTTTTTTGGCCGCTAAAGTGCGCCTCCCAACGGATCGTATGGTGTTTTTTCAAATGGGTTGTTTGGCCCCCGGTACCATAGTTTGTACCAAACGTACCCCCGACTAACACTTGCTCTGCAAAGAGAGCATATGGCATTGTTCGCCTCCTTCTGGCTAACCGAAAAGAAGTCCCAAACTGGGGAGCTCAACTTTCTGACGCTGGTGCCACTGCCAATGTCGGATGAAATGTCGGTAGGTGGGCGTTTTGACATTTGACTCTCTGCAGTACCTACTTCTATTGAGGTGGTTGTGGATGTAGGTCGCTGCTGGGACTTTGTAAATATGGCAGCTGGCGGTGGTTGGATCTGTGGTGCCACTGCCACATCCCCCCTGGGAAGTTGGGATGGGATAACATCGGCCTTCACTGGGGCTGGGCTAACATCCATGATGACTGGCTTGTCGTCATCCTCCTCTTCTACATCTGCCTCCTTAACTCTAAGGCTTTTTGGAACCTTTGTTTTCCCTAACCTCATCTGAGTCGTCTCGTGGCATGTCTCACTCTCAGACTGAGGCGGGATCAAAGCGGCTTCTAGATCATCAGAAGGGTGGCATGAAGAAGAAGATGATGCACCACTAACCCCCTTTTCCTAGCTGGAGATCTGGAAGACAATGGATCTTCTGGAGCAGATTGCTCTACTTCCTCAGCATGAAGCTCAATCTCTTGAACTACTCCTACTTCGGGAGGAACTACTATGGCGGGTGTGGCTGTTGTTCTTGTCCACTTCTCTGAGTTTCCTGCAACAAATGGGTACTACTTTGCGATAGAGCTACGTCAATGTCAACATCACTGCTCGTCGGAGTTGCCATGATTAGACTGGCTGCCTCTATGACAGACATGAGCTTGGGCTGAGATTAGGGTGGGTCCACTGATTTGGGGATGCTGCTCCCAGCTTGCTCCCCAGAGGCCAGGGCAGCAGGCACAGTTTTTTGTTTTCCAAAAAGCATCTGGGGCGACATACCAATGGTAAGCTCCTTCTTCTTCTCACTGGCTACTTTCTTGGTAGGAGTTTTAGCACCTTTCTTTGGGGCCATCTTGAAGCTGTCAGTTAGCAGTGGCACTTAGCTTCACAAGTTGAAGAGATGTCTGTGATGTGTGGGTCCCTCACACGTCACGCTGTGCACAGGCCTTCTTTCTGGCAGTACTGTGGGTGATGTAGTCTCTTGTTGTCTTGTCATGCACCTAAAAGAAAAGCAGCAAAAAGGACATCAAGGAAACATGGCATTGTTGCTGTTCAATTAGTAGTACAAACACAATATAATTTAGTGTGGTCACTGGTTACTCCCTTAATTAACAATACAGTGTATATCTATTTGTAAAACGGAAAACCACACCAACATAAAGTTTCATGGTGACTGACTGTACACTCAGGAAGGATAAAAGAGAGCAAAAACAACAACAAAATACAGATGAAGCTGTTTGCTTTATGTGCGTCACGTGATGTCACTCACGTGTGATGTGGCACTCAGGGAGGTGCAACTGATTAATGACAATGGAAGGAATAATCCCTAGACAATGAATGCTGTTGTGCACCTATAGCAGACAATGGGTTGATTGATGCCAGATGTAGTGGAAAATGGTATGAACAATAACAACAAAATTATACATTTAAAAAAAAAAAAAATGAAAAAATATCAAATATAATTTGCCAATTAATAAAAAAATGGAAAAAAAAAAAAACATAGGTGAAGTTATGCTAAAAGATATAATAATAAGTTATTAAACTGCTATCTCATTGCTCCCAATCCATGCAGCCTATGACTAAGGGCCGAATTTGGTTGAACGCACAAAATGGCTGCCAGCCAGTGCCACATTGTCATCAACAACAACACTGAGTAGGAAGGCATTCCTTGGGAACAAAGAGAAGACATGCTGGCCTATAGAGAAAGCACACTGGCTGCCTAGCCTACACCAAAAATGGCCAGGCACCGACCACATGATCACAACAAGAGAACACATGCAGGCCTATGGGGAAAGCACACTGGCTGGCTAGTGGTAAACACAAAATGGCTGCCAGCCACATGGTCATGGTCACAACAACAACACCAACAACAACAAGCAAGAAGGCATGGCCACAACAAAGAGGACATGCAGGCATATGGCCAAAGCACACTGGCTGGATACACAAAATGGCCGCCAGCCACATGGCCACAGACCCACAACAAGAAGCAGGAGGCCTAGAAAAGAAAAAACGCATGCAGGCCTATGGCAAAAGCACACTGGCGGCCTACACAAAATGGCCACCAGTCACATGGTCACAACAACAACAACCAGCAAAAAGGCATGGCCACAACAAAGAAGACATGTAGGCCTTTGGCAAAAGCACACTGACTGGATACACAAAATGGCCACCACCCACATGGTCACTACAAGAAACAGGAGGCCTAGAACAAAAAAAGCATGCAGGCCAATTGAAAAAGCCCACTGGCTGCCTACACAAAATGGCAGCCAGCCACATGGTCACAACAAGAAGCTGGAGGCCTAGAACAAAATACGCATGCAGACCTATGGCAAAAGCACACTGGCTGGATACACAAAATGGCCGCCAGCCACATGGTCACAACAAGAAGCAGGAGGCCTAGAACAAAAAACGCATGCAGGCCTATTGAAAAAGCCCACTGGCTGCCTACACAAAATGGCCGCCAGCCACATGGTCACAACAAGAAGCTGGAGCCCTGGAACAAAGAACGCATGCAGGCCTATGGCAAAAGCACACTGGCTGCCTACACAAAACGGCCGCCAGCCACATTGTTACTCTCAAGTCACAACAAGAGGCAGGAGGCCTGTAAAACAAACAAACAGCACATGCAGGCCTAGGGACTGTCCACTGACTATGCAAAAAGGCTCCTGGCCAGTGGCCACATGGCATCTGGAACAAAGGCAAATGATGGCCTATGGCAAACACACACACACTGGCCAGACAAAGGAGGCATGGTAAAACAGAGAAAACAGCATTAATTCAGCAATGCCAAAATGAAAATTAACAGGGCTAAAAAAAATGTTTACAACAACACACATCCTTCAAAGGCATTACACCACCTAGTCTTATACACTGATTGCATGAAAAAAAATACAAAATAACACAAAAAAATAAATGTTGGATTTCAATCCAAATCCATCCATGGCCTAAATTCTGTAAACACCACAGAAACAGCTGTTTCATGCACCCATGACTAGATATGGAACTACTGGCTAGAAAGGCAATTGGCAGACTAGGCCACTCAGTAAATTAAATCAATATTGCAAATGTATTAAAAAAAAAAACGAGGAGAAAATTTAGTAAACTGCGAAACATTTTTCCTTTACAAAAGAAGAAAAATAAAATGCAAATAAATCAGTGATCACTAGGCCCTTACTAAAAACAACAGGCCACCCATCACAATACATTTTAAAAATCCATTTACAGTACAAATAAATCCAGGTGCATTGTCCCAATCAAACAAACAACACCAGTTTTTCAACTTACTTGTGAAATCTCAAATACAAAAAGTCCTTCAATCCAATGGGATATGCAGCAGACATAAAGAGTGATCCTTCCAGCTCCAAATCCAAATGAAAAGTGACCAGGAGATGGACAAAGCACTGGGAGGAATCTGCTGGAAAGGATCAGCAAGTTGGAGACTTAGGGGCACTTCCTTCCAGTTGAAAAAAAAGTTTAAAAAAAAAAGAAGACTTTTTGCCCAAAAAACCCACAGCAAAATGTCAGTTCGGGAAGATTTTGATGGTTCTCGAGGAGAGAATCTTCCCCAGATTGCAGCCGCAGTAGATCCTGCGCATTCTGGATCGCGTACAGCAGAAAACATCCGCAGGAAGTCGCTAGCACGCCTGAATGACGTGTTGACGACTGCAAAATCTCGCTGGAGCATGCGGCCGGCTAGCAAATCTCATGGGGCCCGCAAACAGGCCAAAAAACCTTGTGGGTAAGTATCTCCCGCGCACGCGAATAGACATTTTGAGCGTGCGGACCACAAAAAAAACTCTGCTCTGCTGCGGAGTGCAACAGTAACTCCACGAATTCCACAAACTCCACGAACAGAGTGGAGTTTTATGCCCGGGCTTATTCAACATGAGGAAACACTGAGCCATCCATTCCTTAATATCTTCAGGGCAGAGCCCCAGATGCTGGATCCTAATTGACAGCATGAAAAATGCAGTATTGATTAGGCCTGGGCAGAGTATGCAGAGTTCCGCATGAACAAAAAACTCTGCTGTGCTACTCGGAGTTCCACAAGCGGCGGAGTGCGCTAGGTCGCACCATTCACGCTGATTTTTAGTGCCAGGTGTTTGTCCCACACTGGAAAATCAGTGCGAATGGCATCTTGCGCAGTGTAAGAGGGCGCTGCTTCTTTCTCCTGCTCAAGTAGATGTTCTACTCGAGTGGCAGCTTCCTCAACATGAACGGAAGGTTTCTCAACGTGAGCAGTCGCGACCATCAATGAACACCCGCATTGAGAAATCTCGCTGTGAGGTGGTCAAGTGTTTGATTTTCCTCTCTCGCCAACTTAACATTGGTGAGAGCAAACAAGGAAGCGTAGCTGAGTTTTTCATATCCGTGCATGCTCCACGGAGTGCGGAAAACTCTGCGAATGGAGCGGAGTTCACTGCCCAGGCCTAGTATTGATGCAGGGAGAACCCTTTCGGTTCATCAAATCCTCAGCAGTTTCAAACTCTGATTAAACAGCACAAGCGCAGTTGTGGAGGCAGAGGTACACCAAAAAGGTGCTTTGTCATAATATTGAATGCAGATGTATTATGCTGCAAGAATATCGTAGCACAAATATCGGCTACAAAAATATCTTGTAGATAAATTTATATATTGGAAAGTATAGATTTATTATACTTATATTATTCTTAACCCCACATTTATCTTTTGAAGATATATGCGGTTGCCAGTAGTTAGTTATAGTTTGGACCAAAGTTTCCACAGGAAAAGCGTTTTTTTGTTTTGCTCATAACTTTGGCAGCAATTGACAAATCTGCATAAAACTTCCTCTTTTTGGTTCAGCTGCTGTGTTGAAAGTTTTGGGGTGATCCGTAAAGCAGGGGCCGAGAAAAAAAGGGTCCCAAAACACGTTTTCCCCATGTTGTGTCTATGGGGATTTTTAAATTTTTGAACACAAACTACAGCCCGGACCGCTGAACGGAGTTACAACAAATTTGGCAGAAAGCAAAATGTTGGTCCAGAAAGTGTACTATTTGTGATTTGGTGTGAATCCAGTCAGTAGTTTCAGAGATATTTAAATTTGAAAATTATAGATATCTGAGGATGCGAGTCCTTGCAGTGGACTCATGGATCCTACTGAAATTTGATTGGCTGCCAACAGTTCATGAAAAAGTGTTGCCAGCCATCTTGGGACTCAGCTTGAAGCCAAGTCCTACAAAAGAGTAAAAAATAAAGGAAAGGGGGCAGGGTAGGAATACCCTGACCCCCCAGATAAGGTAGGGGGGTCCCACAGGGACACTGCTGTGGGTTAAAAGCATTTGTTAATTTTTTTTTTCCCCGGGTGGGCCAAATCCCAGGGGCAGTGTTTATTAGTTATGTGGGGGGTGCCCATGCGGCACCCATGTGCCCTGGGAACCGCCACCTCCACTGGGCTAATGTACTAACAAAGCGGGGGCCTTGGGCTTGAAATTTGAATAATGCGGGGCCGCAGCGACCCCCCCGCAGCCCACCACCTCCCCGGGGCTTTAGCTAAAATAAATGCGGGGGCCGCGTGGCCTCCCTGCAGCCCCGGGGACCACCACCTCCCCAGGGCTTTAACTTTAATTAATAATGGGGGGGCTGAGCGGACCCCCCCAGCCCTGGGGACTGCCACCTTCCAGGGGCAATTAAACAGAGAAATGCGGGAGGCCTGCGCAGTGACCCCCCCACAGTCCCGCTACTTCCCCAGGGCTCAAATAATATAATGAAGGGGTCCATTGTGTACCCTCGGCCCCAGGGACCACCACCTCCCTTAGGCTAAATGAAACAAAGGAGGGGGGTCGTGAGGCCCCTCCTCCTGGAGCCATTGATGGCCATGGGGACCGCCACCCCCCAGGACCGGCTTTACCGCTCCCGCCAAGCTATAGCAAACTGCGCCCCACTTTGAGCAAGGCAGAGCATTCTGCTCTTGCTTGCTCAAAGCTGGGCACAATTGCTTTTACACACAGGGAGCTGCATGTTAGCAGCTCCCTATGTGTAAAAGCAAGGCCGGCTTCTGCAGAAGGTGGAGAGCCGACAGGGACCGTGGTGGCATTGAGGCTCCCCCCGCGGTTCCCAACACCAGAAAATGGGTGCCCTCGGTGGGACCAGGGCAGCCACAACAGAGGCTGGGCCCCGGGGGATGGGGTCCCCAGGGCCCAAATCGGCCTGGAAGAGGGGGCCGCAACAGCACCCTCCCGTTATTATAAAAACTTTTTTTAAAGAAATGGCCGGGCCTCGGAGGATGGTGTCCCTGTGGCATAATTGGCCCATGAGGGGGGGCCGTGCGCCCCTCTTCCATTATTATAATAATTTTTTTAAATAAAAAAACAGAGGTCAGGCCATGGAGGATGGGGTCCCTGGGGCGAAAATTGGCCCAGAAGGTGTGCAGCTCGGCCACCATCACTTTTAGTTTAAATTTTTTTTTTTAAAGGCCTGGCCCTGGGGTCCCCGGGACCAAAATCGGCCTGGGGAGAGGGGGACGCGCGACCCTCCTCCCCAATTGAAAATGGGCCTGGCATCGGGAGATGGGATCCCCTGGGCCAAAATTGTACTAGGGAAGGGGGCCATGCGCCCTCCCCCCCCCCTGAATACACAGAAATGAAAAACATTTTTAAAAAGACTGGCAAGTTGCCGGAGGCCCCGACCCCTTTCTTCACCACTCTGCAAATGCACCTCCTGGCACACTGTTGGTTGGGGGATGAAGTACCATTGGCTGCAGAGGGTCCTTGGGGGCCTGAAACCCCTTCTGTTACCTCCAGTAAGTCCCACACAGCGGAATTGCTCAGAGGTGGTCGGAGGCCATGCCCACTTTCTCCACTATGCTTCAAATGCGCCTCCTTGCGCACTGCTCATTGGGGAATGAAGTTCCCTTGGATCCAGAGGGTCCTTGGCGGCCAACTACCTCTCTTTTTACCTCCAGTAAGTCCCACTCTGCGGGATTGCTTAGAGGTCTTTGGAGGCCACGTCCCCTTTCTCCACCACTCTGCAAATGCGCCTCCTGGCACACTGCTTGTTGGGGATGAAGTCCCCTTGGATGCTAAGAGTCCTTGGGGGGTAGGAACCCCTTCTGTCACCTCCAGTAAGTCCCAGACAGTGGGATTGCGGTGAGCTGGTTGGAGGCCCGCTCACTTTCTCCACCACTCTGCAAACACGGCTACTAGTTAAACAAGCATTGGCAAATGCATTAGGTTTCACCTATGTGATTAATAATAATTTTTTTGCTGTTGTAAGTTTTAGCTTTGTGAGCCTACGTCAGTGTATTTAGGCTGATTGAGACCAAACGAAGTGTCCCAAAGGCAGTTCCAGATATCAAAAAACTTGACCAGAAAGAACTGCAGATCTTTACACGAGCACCAGTTAAATCACGTAAGGTTACATTCATTTTAGGTTTATTTTTAAGAGGAGAATAAGCTCTACAAGTACTTAATAACATAGCTTATACAAGTGAATTTATACACTTACCCACAGGGTACCAAAGTTGCACATTGACATTCTTTGGAAGAGCACACGGCGTAGACTTCACTGTGTAATATAACACCTCCACATGCCACCACCTGGGATTAGCTGTACAGTGCATGCATGCAACACCTATACTGTTGCTTCACATATAAATATACTCTGAACAACCATTACTGAATGTGGTTCTGTCTTTTGGGAGGGGTGAGACGTATGGGAGTTCATGTGAGCGCTTTAGAGCTGCCTATTCTGTATTGGGGGTCTGCATAGAAGCTCCATCATAGCGGAGTTTGTGTCCCCTTGGACGACAGAAGTGCGCCGAGCATACCCAGATATACTATGCAGATAGAAGTGGTAAACAGCTTTCTCCACTACAGGTACTGTGGCGACCAGTGACCATGGATTATTCCCTCAGTCTGAGAAAAGTTTTTATAATCATCATTGGTGAAAGGTGCCAATTTATCAAAGCAAACAGAAGGTACAATACTACTAACAAGGGAGGTGGGGGGTGGAGGTTTGGGCAAGACCACAGACTTTGGGAGGTGGTAGGGAGTCAAGAAATGTTAAGTGAAATTTCAAACCATGACAATCTTAGTTTTTGGGAGAAAAATTAAGACTGGTTGTAAGTCACCTATGGCGCCTGCTTATAGGCACAGTTTTGCTGACAGTTTAATTTGTATGACAGCAGACATTGGACATTAAGTTAGCTGTCTGCAAATGGTATATTGATGAAATGAGAAGCAAACAAGTTATGCCGAGCTGTGTTATGCTGCTCCTCTTTACCCGTATTTAAAAGAGGCGCTATTTTCCTACCTGACTCCTCCTACCTTGCTTCAATAGTATTATATTCGTATTGACAACGAAAAGGGAAACACATTCAAGGTGGTAATTGCCTTAGATTCAAGGAGGCATTGAAGAAGTCAAATTCAGAAAGGCACTGAGGGTGTTAACTGCTGCATTAAAGCAGGTGTAACCAAAGCAGATCCAGGAGGGCCAGACTGGGTTTTAGCCATCTACCTATGGCACCTCCCTATACCATTAATCTTAATAGAAAGCATTCAGGCAGGGGTTATCTTGAAAAAGCTAGAAGCTCTCTTGCCCTCATAAGCCTATGCTGAACACATTTGCACTAACACCCCATGATATGAAGACAGAAGCTTTATTAATGTGGTTGACAAATGCTTATTTTTGTGTTATATTTATTGTTAATTGTTTCTATAAATTATTGGTTTATAAAGCGCTCAGTAACTCAAAGAGCATTACTTTGCTGAGGAGATTCTGTACAGAGCTGAAGGAGAGAGATAGAGAAGGAATAATGTCAACTTAAAAAGGGTCAGATGAATAGAGAGGTGCGAGCTGAGTGGCAACATAACTCCGTTACACGAAAGCTGCTTTCACCCTCTTTGCCCTTTTGGCATAATCTTAATCTCATCAATATGCAACTGGGCTCTCAGTACACACGGTATTGGTGGCCCTAGTGGCTTTCACACTACTCTTTCACTGTTATACGTACGTGAATCAATGCTGAAAAAAGGGAAGGCAATGTTTTGTGTTCGCCATTGTCTTTGTTTAGTGTTATGCTGTTGAAGTGGATTTGGTATCTGGCTTGTTCTATTGTGGGAGCCTGAAAGGACCAATTCTGATAATGCTTTGTTGAAAAATGCCAACATGTTGAGGGGTTGTCTGTTGGACTATTATGGGAACGACATGCACAATGCTCTGTGTTGTCCATGTATTACAATCCAACGTCTCTTTAAGTTACATAGTTACAGGTACCTGCTGCAAAAATGCCCCCTGCAGCAGTATGGACTGTTATTTGACACTGGAGACAGCGCTAACCACAGTCACAGGCATAAACAAGCATTGTAAAACAATCCCTGTGCAGGCAAAATATACGTAGATAAATGAAAGAATGAAGGATGTCTCTGTGGCGGAGCCGCCGCATGCATACCATGGCAATCTTAGTTTTGTTGGATAAAAAATGAAGACTGGCTGTAAGTTACCTATGGTGCCTGCTTAGAGGCACAATTTTGCTTACAGTTTCATTTGTATAGCAGCAGACATTGGAAATGAAGTTAGCTGTCTGCAATTAGTCTATTGACAGGGCGGAGCTCAGGGCTGAAAGCGAGGCTTGGATAACAGTAAGTTTCAAGCCATGTGTGCCACGGAGAGTTGTTTTCTCTGAGTCCTCAAACAAACTGCTAAAAACTAGCATTCTGAAACAAGCACTGTGCAGGCAAAATATAAAAAAGCATTGTGCAGGCAAAATATAAAAAAGAGTTAAGGGGAGAAATTAAAGAGTGATGGATGTCTCTCTGGCGGCACCCCTGCATGCAAAACCCGGGGGCAGGGCATAAAACGAGGCTTGGAGAAGGATGCGTACCAAGCCTTGTGGAAGAAAAATTAAAGTTACAGTGTGCAGTGTCAAAAAGAAGAGAAACGAATGAAAGACACCGGATGGGACCGGACTGCGAATGAAAACTTTTAAGCCTCCTAACTGAAATGCCAACAGTTGAAAAATGTGCAGGCAAAAGCTTAAAAAAAATTCCCACTGCGCACATGAAAACAGTACTTCAGAACCAGGAAACTGATAAGAGAAGCACACCAGGAACACACAGAAAATAGTATGCTACAGCCAATAGAAACAGAACAAAAGTAAGTGGCATGCACATGAACCAATGGAAAGCAAGGGTGGAATGTAGGCCCCCTTTTAAGATTTATATTAATTACAATAGATTTCACAAGCACAGCGCAAGCGTTGTGCAGGCAAAACTTAAAAACCATAGAAATTCAATGAAAAAGCCAAAGGTTACAGGGACGTTATAGTTAGGAATTAGCACTTAAAAACACCTTAGAAATTCACTCAAAAAAACAAAGATTACAGGGACATTATAGTTAGGAAATGAATTAAAAAAACCTTAGAAATTCACTGAAAAAAACCAAAGGTTAGAGGGACGCTATAGTTAGGCTCAGGTTTCAATAATACGAAACCAGTGAAATTCAGCATAACTTCCACCCCCGCAATGCACTGCTTATGACCTAACAAATTACATCACTCATGATGACATGGTCAGTGACATCACTGATGATATCACTGATGACTTCTCAAATGACATCACTGATGACACCACTGATGCCATCATCTAGTGACTGTGAGTGCTTTTAAAAAGTTTGAGTGTTAAATATATATACCAAGGTTTATTGGTGAAATAGTGGGTGTATGAGTGCCTGTATGGATGATTCATTGGGTGTCTGACTGACTGTATGAGTGATTAGGTGTCTCAGTAAATGTATGGGTGAGTGACTGGTTGAGTGTATGTCTGTAACAGTCTGTCAGTTGGTGTCTAAGTGGTTGTATGGGTGTGTGAGTGGGTATGTGAGTAGCTAAATTGAACAGGTTAATCATGAACGACTGTTTAGCATTGGATTGGCCCTTGAAATCCCATGGCTTAGAAATATTAAGACCTTATGTGCTAAGCTAGATAGGCCCTCCTTTTTTGACAACCTGACAACTCAAGCCCGGGTGGGAAGGTCGGAGCTTAATAACTTGTGTCTTCACATGTTTGCAGAGGAAAAATTCATCTCAGTCAAATCAAAGATTATTAATCAGTATTTAAATCAGTCACCATTTAAGGGTTTAGAAGTCTATTTGGCTAACATACCGGACTCGCAACTGAAGTTCCTACTCACCTTATATAGATTAAATATGGTTCATCGACTGGGTACATTCGCTCATTGTAACGACTGGGCCAGAACCTTGTCTTTGTGACAATTCATCAACTCAATGCACTTTGCATCTTATGTTTTTTTGTTGATTTAAGACATACTTGGAATCATTCTATTTAAGGAAACTTCAGTTAGAAATTGTTTTCCTGCACTTACCTTCTTGCAGAAGTTAGTATCAGCTGAGGTTTGTTTTAGAATATCTACATTTATCCACCACGTATTACGTATTAGAAAAAGCTTTGGTAATGCAAATGGATATTCGTAAGATATGATGGAGTATCCTGTGAGGTGGTCTCAAAGTTCTGAAATTTTTATACACAGTGTTTCTTTTATTTTTTTTTGTAAATTGTGTATAGATATATATTACTTTGTTTGTGTCTAGTAATATGTTGCATATGTTTGTGTGTCATACTTTTATGGTTTTAAATAATATAAAAACAAGAAAAGTTTTATTGAATTGAAGCTGTGCATTCAGTCTGACCAATGCAAGAGAAAAACAGCAACCAAGCGACTTGTATAAGTCGTAGGTATTTTCCCTAACGTTTGCCTCCAGTTAACAGGATGATACCAGATACTAGCAAGACGTGCCAGTTTTTGCACATTCTGCCCCCTGTCGGCAGGGTGAGATTATGTCCAACCCTATGCTATATGCCCTGTTGGTCATTGTACAGATAAAACTTTAGGGCCCTAATTCAGTGTTTGTTGGAAGAAAGGTGGTATTTATCATACCCAATAAAGAACAATACCCTGGCGTATGTTATTTATCCGGTGCAATAAACAGCACCTATTAACAGTTTAAAAAGAATAACTTGTGGTTTTTTAGGCTTATCGCACCAAAATCCACATTGTATGTTCAGATATAAATAAACACTTGCATCCCTAAATAGATTTCAATACTTGTTTCTGTTAACGTTGCGCTTGTGTGTTTTACTGATATTATTGTAAATATTGCGTTGTTTATGCGCTTTGGAGCATGCACGCTGTTAAAAGTGCCTAACTAACATCGGAAAGAGTGCGTATCTTTTCATTTAATTTACGTAATTCAATAAATTCAATAGAAATCCACAGAACCTTTCCAATGCTAGTTAAGCACTTTTAACAACGTAAAAAAATGTCCGCTTTTAATCGCGCTTCAAAGCATATAAATAGCGCAATGTTTTAAAAAAGCAAAGCATTAGTAAATCACAAAAGTGCGACGTTAATAACAAGCATGCAAGTTGTGAGATAATGGTGATATAACAGATGTGTTTTGTACTTCTTAGGAGTGAATTCTTAACTTTTCTAAGCATTTTGCAAACACAATATTTCCCACACATAATCTTAAAAATACATCGTAGAGAGTATCCTTGAATCATAGATCCATTTTTTAAAGCTAGTTAAAGCCACCAAATGTATTATTTGTAAGCCTGCCATTTAAGGAATGGCAACAGGTGGGTATATTTGCATTGGTAATATAGCAATATCGCCAGAGAATACTACAAAAACAAAGGTTGAGATCGGGCTTTTGAACCACTAAATAATCTACTTCTGGCAAACAAAGCAGCGCCAGAAAAATACAAGAAGCTTGGGCCTTGCTAAGGGTTGTCTTCACGGATAATTAAAAATGTATATGATGACTGTTGTTGGTTGTTTTTTATTGTAGTAAAACAATTTGGATAAAAGTGATTACAACATCCTATCAGCATTATCAAAGATCACAAAAATAAAAAGTTAAGGATTACTACCAACTACAAAATTACGGCACAGCTGGAAGGGAGTTACAATTTTTAAGCATATCTGTCAACATGTTAACTCGTGTCCCTCTGTAAAGTGTTTCCACTCCAAGCAAGGTCTTGCCTGCTACTGAAGAACAGTGGCGGCTGGTGACATTTGAAAGTGGTGAGCGTAAAACAATTCTGGTACTTCACTGCGGCGAGCGAGCGTAGCGAGCAAGCCTGAACCACCTACAGGGGGTTCGGGGGGGTTCTCCCCCCAAGAAAATTTTGAAAAAAGAGTGGGCAAATGGTGCATTTTCAAGCAAACCAGAAGGTGTGAAGAACAGCTCAGTCAATACTACTGTTTAGAGTTGTGGGAGTTAAGAAACCTTATAGAAGTTTGACACATAATGAGAATGCTCTGGGAATATGGAACTAAAATTAACAACAAAATAAACTGCAATTTACTGGTAGCGCAGTAGCACAACTATTCTTAATCACATTGGATAGAACCACAAGCTAACATGTACCATACCATGATTGACAGGGTGATGAATTTACTTGGACACTAGCGCTTAGGGAATGTAGCTCATCATTTTATCATACAATGACAATTGCTTCCTTAGGATTATAGTATCCCTCAGCAGCTCACTGTGGGTGACTCCTGTGGTGACAGCACAGCAGCAGTCACTAAGAGAGACGTCCTGGAGTAGGTCCCTTTGAGAGACTACAAGCAGCGTCCCACAGCAGCAGCTGTGAGAGGCTCCATGAAGACACGTCAGTGACACTGAGAAACTCCTGCAGTATTCCTCCACAGCTCACTGAGGGAGACTCCATGCCCCCTCCAGCAGCAGTCCCTGTGCGAGGCTCCAGCTGCAGCATGCAGTGTCTGCAGTTCACTAGGGAGACTGCCTACAGCCGGAGCAGGCTCCATCCACCTCCCGCCAGAGGCTCTTTAGGAAACCCTCTAGTCTGCCCCAATATCATGTGGCAGACTCAGCCTCACTGGGAACCACCGTAGTAGTCACAGGCGATCCCAACAGGGAACCTCGTGCAGCCACCCTACAGAATCCTCTGAACCTGTCCCATGCCTGGGACACTGCTTTTAAGAGCTGACTTGTCTGACCGGTATTTCTTGTATATAAATTGAAATGCATGTTATGACGCAGATACGATAAATGCGCTGCTGAATTTATTATTCATGGTGCAATATTGTTTTAATTAGCTTATCCGGATGACCGGAGTTTGTTACTGCATTCCCAACGCTCCTATAGAGAAGTGGGAAACAAGTGTTCTTTTTTCCATCTGCACACAAGTTCAGGTATTTTACTGTGTGTAAATACGTGGGTCAGGCGACCCAAGTTCTTTAATATTCTATCATTTTGAGCATTCTTACATGCATTGTACAGGTATACAACGACAAAAAACGAGCAAACCAACAACACAGGCATTTGTTTCAAAATCGAAACACAATTCGCTTATAAATACAAAACAGTTCATTCAACACTTAAAGTACAGACAAATTATTTAAAATCAGCTCATTACACATACCAAGTCCATTAATATCCAGGTAGATACATAAATCATGCAAATACTAGTCATGACCTGCACCTCTTCCCATTCATGCAATTCTTTCATTTTGTTGTCAGAGTTTCACGTTTCTGTGGCCTCTTTCGTCTGCTCGTTGAACTTGATATGTTAAGTCTCCCGTGGTTGAAAATCCAGTTTATTCAGTGCTTCTCGCTGGGAGAGTGAGAACTTTCTTAGTTCCCCCTTAATGGTGTGGTGTGCTATACTAAAACTGCGAACTCTCAAGTTCCACTGGTGTATTTTTATTGGGAACATCAGTAATAAAAAAAAACTGTTTCTGTTCCAGCAGGATATTGAGGGCCCCATATACACAGCGAGAAAGACTGAAAGTAAAGAGTTTCCCTAATTTATCGTGTATGTAACAGCACTCACATAGCACAAAGCTTGCAGCATTTTACACAGAATGGAGCGTGTGAAATAGGATGCTGAAAGTTATCGGGTGTTCTGTCACACTTGAAGAATAGATACAAAAGGATATTTGTGGAGGGGCAGACTTAGTTAAATAAAAAGACATTCGGGACAAACATATGAGAAGTCGGACGATATCGCGGTAGAGAGGAAAGGAAGAACAAACTCTTAACTAGTACAACAGCTAAAGAGAGAGAAATGACTTGGTGAACTTACTCTCTCAGATGGATGAAAATGCCTAACTTTACCGCTGCCCAGATTGAGATACTGGTAAATATCGCCAGCAAGCTTAAACATTACAGAGAAGCACCATAAATATACGCACGAGAGTGGTAAGGGGAGAACATGAGACATAATTAGGGGTCATCAGAGGGTGTGTCAATCTCTCACGGGGGGTCATTGCTGTATCCCTTTAACACCAGTCATGCAAAGTCATCTACATGTGAGTTGCTATCTTGGGGATCTTACATGTGTTCACATTGCGAACATGCATGGGTCGCTGTAAAAAGACAGGTAATAGGTACATGTTAATGTGGTCCTAGAAATATCGTACAGGATAATTATACACATAGGGCCCGATTCACAGAACTAACTTAAGACAAAATCCTAAACTTACTACCATTTTGGTATTCACAGAAGGCACTTACGCATTTTGGTATTCACAGAAGGCACTTACTTACTCATTTTGAGTAACTTACTCCTTTTGAGTAACTTACTCATTTTGAGTAACTTACTCATTTTGTGTAACTTACTCATTTTGGTATTCACAGAAGGCACTTACTCATTGATGAGTAAGTGCCTTCTGTGAATACTAAAATAAGTAACTTACTCATTTTGAGTAACTTACTCATTTTGGTATTCACAGAAGACACTTACTCATCAATGAGTAAGTGCCTTCTGTGAATACCAAAATGAGTAAGTTACACAAAATGAGTAAGTTACTCAAAATGAGTAAGTTACTCAAAATGAGTAAGTAAGTGCCTTCTGTGAATACCAAATTGAGTAAGTGCCTTCTGTGAATACCAAAATGGTAGTAAGTTTAGGATTTTGTCTTAAGTTAGTTCTGTGAATCGGGCCCATAAACAGTTCTAAACATCTAGGCACTGTACCGGAGTTCGTGCACATATATAAGAGAAAGCAGTTTAAACAACCCCACGCACACGATGCACATGGAGTCGTGTGTACGTTTTCAGCAGAGTCACATGCACCAGCGGCTGAGCATAAATATCTCCTCAGAAGATGTAGTCAATATTTCCACTTGAGGCCAACATCAGGGGAGGGGGAGAAAGTACCCCTTCTATATATAACACGCGCAAGAGCTTCCAGGCACATGTTGAACCCGGAGAGCGCTACCACGGCTCAGACCGCGCTTGGAATCTTGTATTTTTGCGCAAACATTCACACGCGCCTTTTGGTGATAGGTTTTGCACTCCATTCTCACACCAATTGTGTATATTAGTACATATAGCATATGCACATATTGTGAATCACACCCATTAAAGAATGTATTTTTCGCCACGTTCAGTCGCGGCTGGCAAAACGGGCGGGTGGGTTCGCGCGCGGGGGGGAAGAGGGAAGTGGGATGCAGGGACGGTAATCTAATTTATATAAAATAAAAAAGCTTACCTTCCTCCAGTTCCGCGACCGCATCACGCCCCTCAGCTCCTGCTGCTCTGGAGTCCTAGCGCGTTGTAGGCAGCCTCCCTCCTCCTGCTCCCCTAAGCCAATCACAACGCTGCAATGGCAGCGTTGTGATTGGTGAGGCGCAGCGGAGAGCGCCCCTGCCGGGCCATTTTCTCTATGTAGGCTGCATGCAGCAGCCTACATAGAGAAAAAGGGGGAGTGCGTATGACTGCTTTGTTCGGCCCTGGGGCCGACCAAACAGTCAGTACCCACAACAGTGGGCAAGCCACTCCCCCCCTGCCCTCGAGCGGGACCGCCCACCCTCCCTCCCACAACCAGGCACTCCAGGCACTTCTGCTTTCTCGCAATGCGAGAAGCAGAAACAGAAAATGGTAGTTTTACCATTTTATGTTTCTGCCTTCTCGCACTGCGAGAAAGCAGTGGGGCGACGCCCCCATGGTGGAGCCGCCACTGCTGAAGAACATAAAATGTGGCTTGTCTGAAAAAGTCGAGTTGGCGGAAAGTGAAATACAGTTGTTTACGAAGCACCTACGGTTTTATGGAAATGCTCAAGACTCCTTGTGCTGATGTGACGTAGTCAGAGCTCCAGCTGACTGCGCTTACACAGGAGCATAAACACATAGCATCGGAGCAGCTTTGTGGAAATAAATTTACTGCGTAAATAGAGACTTGGTCTCACGCGCCATCCCTACTGTGTTGGGACTTCTGAAGCGAGCACACGTAGAAGAGAGGACACTGTGGGGCAGGAGGGACAGGGACATGCTGTGAGAGGTGAGGTGAGTGCTCAGGCAGTAGTGCTACGTAGCACACCACGTAATGGGCATTAACACACAGCGAGCCTCACTAGGGAGGGGTAGGTAGCTTGCATCGCTGGCAGGCTGCAGGACAGGTACTAGCAAGTAGCTCTAGGACAAGCGAAAAAGTGCTCTCTCATGGGGACAACGGACTCTGTGCACGGGCTAAGGGTAGACCACCCTGTCGCAGCCCAAGCAAGTAGCTGGAGCAAGAGCGAGACACAAGAAGGAGGGGCAAAAACACAGATTACCCACTTAGAAGCAACCTTTTGGGAAGGACACGTGAAGAAACGAATCAAAAACAATGGGCGACAGTGTGGATACAGCATGTCTCGAAGAGACAGCGCATACGTTGCCTAGGCGGGACCTAAAAAGTGGACTTTGAAATGGGTCCCTATCAGTCCCCATAATCATGTACTTAGCTTTACAGGCAAGACACTGACTGATTTTCAAAAATGACTGAGAACTCCTTAAATGCAATCCATGACAGCAATGCAGTCCCTGTTTACTTTTCAACCAAGGCCTGAAATCCCTAAGATTATTTACTTTTCCCAGATGTTTTTCTATAGTTTTTTCATGCAACATATGTCTCTTGTGTAGTGCATGCGTTGAACTGAGTTGCTTCTAGGTGCCATGGTAAATTCAAGTTTTGGTGGGTTTCCTTGATGGGGGTCGATATAGAGCTCTAGAGCTGAGGTCGAAGGCAGTGCAAGTTTCTTACAGTGCCTGCCAATGAGTCATCCAGGTGTGCTGACTACATTCACATCTAATACTTGGCCTCTCTGCAGAACGCACAGAGTGATTGTCACAGATGTATAAATTGTAATTGTGGGAAACAGTGTGAAGGGGTTCCTCGGTGGGTGAAATATGGAAAGCATCAAAGGAAACAAATGCAGTGCTCCTTAGTACCTTTTAATTCAGTCTTCACATTTTCAGAATCGAAACAATTTCAGTTCTGATCATTCACAAAAAACATTGTTGTTTCAGATCCGATCAGATCAAATAAGCTTTATTCAGTTTGTCAACATTGTTGTTTCACATTTATCTTATATTTAGACCAAGGTTTGGCAAAGCGTGTTTTAAGCATAAGTTCGTTGTTGTGTGATATGTTCGGATGCAATTACAGAAATTTACAAAGAAGCACCCAAATACTGTTCAGGTGGCGTGCTATACAAATCACAGGATTTTATTTATATGTTCTAAACCACAACTTTGATTTCATAGGCCACGCCCCTTTTAGTGCCCCACCTCACCTTTCTCATCCCAATTAAAGCACTGAGCAACATCTCTCCTGGAATCTGCTGTGCTCTCCTATCAGCTGCTCTCATGGAGGTAGCTAATATTGGCTTAACCCTGTAGATAGTATTTGACTTCGAATTTGTAAAGCATTCCCAGATTTATAGTTGCACGATGGAAGTATCTGACTGAAACAAATTGTTGCATCATTTACTGCCTGGTCCTTCTCCATGTATCTGCATCCTTGGTCCTGTCTCCCTGGGAGCATAATATAGTCAGTGTGCCATGTCTTGGTGTTATGTTTGTGTCAGTCACTAGTTAGGTAGGTCTATCCTAGTTTCTGGGTAGAATACCTGGGTGGCTTCACCTCTGAACATATGTAACTAGAGTTATGCTTAAATGTGTATCAATGGAAGGAACCTTGCTTAAATGCACAAAGACGTCTCTAGTCACAAAGGTTTACACAAGACTTTCACATCCCTAGGTTTTGGTGGCCTGTGACCTATATGCCTTTTACTTAACAAGTCGTCTCATAGAAGTAGGACCCAATAATTCATTTAAATAAATGCAATTATTATTTTTTTTAAATTAAAGTTACATTTACTTTTCAACTTTAAAAAAGTTATTACAATATTTTATCATAAAATAATATTTATTTGTAACTTATATATAATTCTTTAACATTACATTACATTTATATATACTTTCAAAAGTTGAAAAAATTAAATTTATTTCAACATAATTTTCTATGGGATTTGAAGGTCTAAAAGAATGTTATATTAGGTTTCTGCTTCCACTATTTTCTATGTGAGGGTGTTGTAGTACCAATGGTTGGCCATGTGTGGCACTGAACTCTCTCCAGGTCTGAGCTGGAGTACATTTACTTTTGGGTCTTTTTTGGCTGTAGTAACTTTAGAAAAGCAGTTTGTTAATAGCAATGTGCTTACTCTTTTGTAGGTGGATGTCTGTCCCTCCTTAAACACCTCTTTAGCACTCCCTATACCCCTTCCATTTAGTAGTTAGTATTCCCCATTTTCTAGCCATTCCCCTGCGTCCCTCCCACATTTACTACCAAGGGCCTGATTAAGAGTTTACCTGCTATTTCTTGCACCTGATAAATATAGATACCATGGGGTGTGTACGGTATTTCTCGAATGTGTTAAATAGCACCTATTACGAGTTTCTGGGGAATACATGAGGATTTTAGTATTCAACGCACCAAAATCCTCAAGTTACAGTAAATGCTGTACACATTTCCGCTGTTATATTTCGGCAGGTTTGACCTTCTAAAATGTAATGAATCTTGAGGTATTTAACCTGTCCAATAATTATTGGGTACGTTAAATACTTTCCAACTCATTATTCCATGGGTATACAGGTGTTTAAGCCTGGGTCGCAATTAACTGACCCACTCGTAATCAGGCCCTAAGTGGTAAAATTACATGTGTGAGGGTCTCCCCATAGAAAATATAGAAGAGGTGAAGTGGGAGATTTCTACTCATAGGTTTGCGAATTGCATTTTGTAGTAAGTAGTACTACTGAAGTACAACTTGTGTACTACAAAATGCAGGTTGTGAATCATGTCATGTGTAATCAAAGAGAATACTCAGATTGTGAACTGTAGAACAGGGGTAAGACATGTACTCATAAAGGCAGGCCATAACGCACTATCCCATACATTAGGGGCAATACCACTCAGCAACATTTTTGAGTTGCAAGGGTTTAATTAAAGGTGGTTTTGGGACGTCCAATTCCAGACCATTTCCAAAGATAGAGGTAGTAGAGCTTTTTCATTGTCTTGGATGTTGCCAATATTAAAAAGAACTTGAGAATTTTTCGCATACGAATGGAATTAATGCATACATGCAAATAGGCCCGATTAAGGCAGGAGACTCCTGATTTTTGAAGCAAAAAATTGCTTATTTTAGCTGTCTCCCCCTGAAATTGCCCCTGCTTTAATAGAAGTCTAGGGGAGAAATACATTCTCCTGATTTCTTTGTCAAAATCTCTCACTTTCCTGTTCTGTAATGTTGGCATGGGTGATATATGCCCAATTCCAAAAATAAACTGGTCAAGGGAAAAGGGTAAATACTGCATAAGAATGGACATATATAGAAGCCCCGAGGAGCTCCCAATGGAACACGCCTCACTGATGAAGTAAGCAAGCCGAATTGAGCAACTTGAGATCTATCAGACAACATGGAATGGAGACATTTCAAAACAGAGCCATGAATAGTGAAATCAGAACAGCGCTGGAGAGGAATCTGTTCATCAACATGCCCAAAGCTATTGACAGGAAAGGATCAGGGTTTCAATGCCACTGATATTCATCATCATTCTGAGATCATCTAAATTAGAGGTGGGCGAGTTACCTAAAACCTCTGCGAGATTCAGCGGAGTTCCGTAAGCGGTGGAATTCTGCTCTGCGGTACAACACACCCCTTCACCATTCTAATACAGAACTATAACCTCAGAGCATCACCCTTGCCTGTCACAGTGATGACCATATCACCCAAAAGCCTTCACCCTCTAACAACACAGGGAGCTATGGATGCCAAAATGATGAGCACCCACTTCCTAAAACATGTGGGGGGCTGCTGTGGTCTATCCCCGACATGAGTATTATGTTTGGGGGCTCAGGCTGTTTGGGTGAAAATGCAGAGGGATGGTGGTCAAAAAGGGGCAGGTACACTTCTCACCCATCCATGGCACAGGGAGGCGCAGAGAGGAAGCGAGTGTCAGAGGGAGCGACACAGATGGAGCAGGGTTGGGGCAGGGAGGAGGGGGAGGCTCTGCCTGCTGCCGCTCTGGGCTGTGTGACAGCAGGACACACAAAAGACAGACTTGAGCGCGGCTGTTAAGCCACCCCCAGTAGCCCCAATAGCAATGAACAAAGCAGAGTAGCTGATTACCCTTTTCAACACCAGGATAGGGGAGAAGAGTTGGCCTAACGGCTAGGGCGGTCGACCTCGAATCTGGGGAACTGGGTTCGAGTCTCGGCAATGACGATGAACATCCTATGATTCTGGGCAAATCACTTAATCGCCCCTTGCCTAACAAAAATGAATGTGTCCTCATGTAACGCAACTGGTGCTATGTAAAGCGCTCTGATACCCGATACCTTCGGGTCAAGTTCGCGCTATATAAAACTCCGTAAAATAAACATTAAAAAAAGAAATAAAATAAAAGGATAACCCACTGGACACATGCTTCCCATTATCATGCGCTCACCCATGGCCAGTCACGGGCTGGCGTGGCCTTCCTCATCTCTGGAGAAGTCGCGGATCTTGCCTTTGTTGTGCACCGTTAGATGCTGGCAGTAGAGCTGTACATACACATCCTTGTTGTCCAGCAGCTCGCTCTTAAGCTTGACTTTGGTCAAGCTTGAGAGGGGGTTCCTCCAGGAACTTGGGCATCTTGCACCAGGTCCCTGGTTCCTGCCTGGCTCTGATCAGTCTAGAAGCGGTTACCCATTCTCAGAGCTGCAGGGGGTAAAGAGGCGGAGGCTGCAGTAGACAAGCTAAACCAGACAAATGGAGCCCGCTCTCAGACCGCTGAGAAGGGTAAAGATCACCCCGCAGCAAAGCAAGCTACCATTGGACGGCGCCAGTATGAAGCACAGCGCTTATTAGCTGCCCCCTTGAAGACACCATAACCAGGCTCGTAGCACTGTAACAGAAACCTTCAGTCACACTAGCAAAATGGCATGAAAATGCCCTGTTTGAATAGAGCGGGAGGGCATGGGAGGAAGGGCCTGACTCCATCCTCGGCACTCCTCACTTTATAGTGGCTTATTATTATGCTGCGCAATAGCATTAGAGACCAGACTATTCATGTAACCAGAAAATGCTTCCAGTTTATTATAGGGGTGGGTACTAAACTTTGCCACGCGGCAGTTGTCGTAGTTGGGACGCGCAAAACTCTGCGAACTCTGCCGGCAGGTCGCAGTTTACTACTAATCCAAATCAGAAATCACAGCTACTTCATTACTCAGGCCAGACAGAAACAAATTTGTCTCTGGTCCAGTAGCAAGGTACCTTCCCCTAGCACTGAAGTTGCCAAGTAGTGGTTCTTCTGCTGTGTTTAGCAGCAAAAGGAAGTGAGGACATCAGAAAAAAATAATTGGCAGGTTCTGAGGGGCATACAGATGGCTTCCTAAGAGGAGGTCTGATAACTGCATACTTAACTTACACAAAAAGCACATAGTGAGAAAATTATGATAACTTGAAATATTGGGCTCACAGTAATCAAATTCTTTTTGAGGATTTTCCCTAGTCAGATATCGTCAAAGAAGCCCGAAGAGGAACTAAAATTATAACTCGCAGCTCATGGCTATATTCTACAGAGGAACATTTATCAAGCCCAAGTCTGTCCTTGCTTCTTCAGTTGCAAGGGCTCAAGGCTGGGCTAACACAAGACCCAGTGGCCATCTTGGGTGAGGGTCTGGCTATTGATTATCCATAAGGTAGATAAAGGAATGGAATGAGGGCTTAAAAAAACTGTGATAAATAAAGTCTAGCTCCAACATCAGTGCTGGCATTCATTTTTTACTTATTACCAAGTGAAATGATTCTGTAACATAAACTTCCTCTCTTGGTATATCGTTATGTGTACCGTTCTTATGCAGACTGATTATTTGGTATTGGAACCTGTTACTCTGTAAAGCGCTCGAACACCTATTTATGTTTTGTTCGCACTAAACAAGATTGCAAAAATAAATAAATAAAATAAAAGACTGTACTCATCCTGTGTTTTATCACATAGGTGCAGCACTTTATTTGAGCTTTTTAGTAGCGCCTAAGGTACTTTCTTTTTGTAGTTAGTACTAATATATTGTGCTGATGTAATTACAACTGGCACAGCCTGATACGGAAAATTATCTATGCAAGGCATGTTATTGTTTTAATTAAAACAGACTTTGCATGCTTTTTATTATGTAACATATGTAACATTACTTTGATTTTACCAGGTGACATGTTATTTGTATCATTACACCATATATATCATGTTATACTTGAACTTACGTTAGGTAGAGTGTGTTAGTCAATTAACAGCATCCCAACTAATGAAACCATTGTAAATGATTCATGACTTGGAAGGCCCTCTGTGGGTGAAGCTCCTACCTTATTTTAAAACCCCCTTGCTTGGCGGGAAACTCACTGCCTACCAGTACAGGTGTTGCACTGAAGCCAGAGTAGTTTGCTGAGTGGGCACTATGTTTTTAGGCCCCGCTCAAGAAGCATTTTTGTTTTTCAAAAACTCCTTGTACTCGAAGGCCATCATCAGGTTTTTCTGCTTGGACCTCCATGCCTTGCCTGTCAGTACTGGACAAGGAAATCCAGTGATGGTCGCCTGTCCTAAATAGGATGGTCTGATTGTCACTTTGACCTTGTGACAGCTGCTAAACTGAACATGATATTCCTAGGTATATGTGGGTCAATTTATTAGCCCTCTGTTTTTTTTGCGTTGTTTTTTTTTTAGTGCTGTGAAGTCTTCAAGTTTGTGTGCGCCTAACAAATGAAGATCAAAAGGGGTGTTTCTTTGCTGCTTGTGGCCTTTGTGTTGCCTCCCTGCTACTGCCCTGCTGTCACCGCTACCTAGCACCCGTGGAGATCCCTGGTGGGACGAGGGTCCCAGGGTTAACGCCATCTAAGCCTTCACACTCTGGGGTGGACTGCAACCCCCAGAGTGCACCGCTGTTCTCCGCAGCTGCCGCGAGTGAGTGGGAGGCGGGGCCAACGCGCTCATAGCGCAGCCTCTCCAACCGCTGCGCGGGACGCGCGCGGAGACGCAGCCCGGACGAAGCCCGGACCAAGGGCGGGCCCGTCTGTGCCCGTCCGGGGCCGTCAGAGGCCGGGCTGGGCTACCTCTCTGACATCTTGTATTTGCCGCGCCTTGCAATGGTGAGTGGGGCCTCATATTAACTTTATGTCTACATCCATCATGGGCAAACGCAATATCATTCCAGCATTGCGCAATACTACATCTATAGATAGTATGTTGGAGAGAGCAGTTGATATTGTCAGTACCGAAATTGAGCTAACTGAGAGGCGCTTGTCCCTGGGCTTAATGAACCCTCACTCATCGCTACAAATTGAGAATATTGATAACTGTGACTCTCAATTAATGTTGCCCATACAAGCTGACCATAGTTCACACTCATTAACTCGAGAAAGTGAATTGGGGGCAGAGGGAACCGTGGCCTCCGGACATACTGGGGTAATGGAGGACCCTGCACCTTCGACGCGTTCTAGGGACATTTTGGCATCGGCAATTGTGAATGTATCCCCGATCTCAGAAGTTGCCGGGGCAAAAAGGAAAAAGAAAACAGTTAAGCCGGTCTGTCCCAAACGGAAACAACCCCCACGTCTGAAGACCCAGTGTACTGCGTTAACTACATGGATTCAGGGTCCGTCAGTTCCATCCGATTTAGTGACCACAAGCACCTTGGATGATTTAACACCTTTAGAGACATTAAATCACTCTGTACATACTCAAACTGAATCGTTACCGACACCTTTTCTAATCTCATACTTGGTGACACTGCTATTGATATTATTATTGATACAATGTACGAACGAGTTAAAGTGCTTGTAGATAAGAGTTTTGCTGCTCTATGGAAGCGTTTAGATCGTTTAGAATCTTTAACTAATAAGCTAAATCCGCCCTGTACGGCATCCAAGCAGTTATCTTTACAGGGTAGCACTCAAAAAAAACAGACCTTGAGTGATGGAATTTTTAAAGATCCTAAAGATCAACAGGGGATTACAATTTTTACGCAGCCTCTAGTCTCTTGTGATACCTGTCGTAAAGTTACAGACTGCATCCCTTTTAAACCTTGTACTGACCCTGTTAACACCAAAAACGTAGCCTCTAACTCTACATTCCATTCGCCTACTCAAAGTTTCAATCAAGTGCTCCCAATAGCTCCTGTTAATACTGTTAATATTAATGTTAGTGGGTATGCTGAGTCAAGCAAAGATGTTTTAAGTTTACCTCCAGCAGCCTGCCCGTATGTCCTGATTCTCGCAGGGGTTCCCCCACTAGAGAAGAACAAACCTGAGTCTTGGGACCAATTACGGAATAAAAGTATTGACTGGTTGGCTAAACATAAAGGGTACAGGAGGTATAATATAAATGATATTATAATGGTACGTAGGGTTGGCTGGGTTGGACCAGCAGAAAAAATCATTGAAGGAGACTGTATTGTCATTAACTTTCGACAACCAATACTTGTCAAATCAATTTTGACGGCCAAGGAGACTAACTGCCCCTTACCAACAAATATTCGGGCATTGCCCCTTGGCTTTTTTATAGACCAAATTCTGAGCAGCAACCTTTAATTACCCCTTCATTTCTCTCATCAAATAGGTTCTCCGCCCTCTCTGATCTTGATAGCTTAGATTGACCGTCAATTATACCAAAACTCACTGATGTTACCCCTTTGACATCTATGTTGGCTATCCCAGAAAATGATGGCTTTGAGCCTGTGGCTATTTCAGAGAATGATGGTTCTGAGGCTTATGACCCAATGTTACATGTGTTAAGTTGGAATGTCGCCGGCTTGGCTTCTAAACTAAGTAGCGATGATTGGGTCAAGACGGTAAATAAATATGACATTCTAATGTTTCAAGAGACTTGGGCGACAATAGGGTTATATCTTGAAGGGTATGAATGCTTTAATATTACCACACCCCCGCCTAAACAAGGTAGACCCTCGGGTGGTTTATCTATCTGGGTGAGCATTGCGTCGGGTGGCAGTGTAAAAACAATCCCCACTAAAAATGTTAACATCCAAGCATTGATATATACACGGGGGCTTCGATTTGTTTTATTAATTTTTATAATAATGATTTTTTAAGTTTACCGAATCCAAATTTTGTTAACCTTTTTAACTTTATATCGGATATATCTAATTTTACAGGAAATCAAAAACTTGCTGGGATTTGTCTGGGTGGAGATTTTAATGCAAAGATTGCAGGGGGAAATATTTTAAATTCCCCTTGTCATTCTTTGGTCAACCCATGCAAAAGGGGCTTGAGTTATTGGACCATTTAATAAATAATAGCTTGTTAAGTGTTATGGACATCGCAGCTATAAACAATGTGGATAGCCCCATACCCACTTATAGAGGTCATGGCTGCGCCTCAACAATAGACTACGTTTTTATAACGGGCACACTAGAAGATTACTTAGTTAAAGCCGAGGTTAAACCATCTACTTTTGGGGATCATAACCCAATTTCAGTTTTATTCAGTGTTGCTCCCAGGCCTGATCCTAGAAAAGAGATAGGGGCCGGTAATATAGTATCCTCAACAGATAATTTAAGGGTTAAATGGAAAGGCATTAATAATGATAGTGTGTTTCATAAAATGTTAACAACTCATCGATCACTCTGTGAGACTTGCCTTTCACCTGTTGATCCTAATCCAGAGGCAGTTTCCTCATTTGTTCAATTATGTGCAGGTGTTAAAAAATTGATTTCTGGACCAGTACTCGCATCCAACTCTAACCCTAGGTGGTTTAACAGCATTTGCTCTCGGGCAAATAGAGAGCTTAGAGCTGCTCTCTCAGCTTCCCCTAGGGATGCAAGCCTCATTAGATCATTGAGGCTTGTATACAAGAGAGTGACTAAGCAGAGGAAAGATGAGATCCTAAAAGGACAATGGAACAACTTGGCTTGTGCTGCAAGATTTAATAACTCAAATGGTTTCTGGACAGCGGCCAAGTCACTGAGATCATTGGGCATTACACTTACTCCTTTAAGCTGTAATATATTGAGTGAAGCTTGGGTAGCCCACTTTTCCAACATATATGCAGCTACGCCTCAGTGTAAAGACACCGATGATAATTTTATTGTCACCCGAATTCAAATATCAATATCGGAGGTTGAGGATGCTATCGATCAAAGTTTGGGTAACAAGGCCCCTGGCCCAGATGGGCTCCCTATTGATCTTATAAAATCTAGGCCAGAGTTCTGGGCCCCTCTTTTACTCAATGTTTTTAATAATTTATCAATAACTGAAATCCCTAATACATGGTCCACATCTGTTATTGTTCCAATTTTTAAGAAAGGAGACAGATCCAACCCGAGTTGTTACAGACCAATTTCTTTAATCGATAATACCCTTAAGATATTGGGGAGGATATTATTTAACAAAATTAGAATCTGGGCCGAGGAGGAAAACATTTTAAACAGATGCCAGCTAGGTTTTAGAAGCAATCTTGGAACGGTGGAACAGTGTCTTAACCTTAATTTGATTATAGGTAAATACACCATAGCTCGAAATGGCCCCATCTATCTGGCATTTATGGACCTTACCTCGGCCTTTGATTTTGTTAATAGATCACGGCTTTGGAAATGCCTTTTAAATTACGGGTTGGATGAGGCTATAGTGCATTTTTTAGCATATTTACATAGGGATTTAAAGGCAAGGGTGAGAATAAATACAGAAGGGGCAGTCTCAGAGGATATAGTGGTTGGAAGAGGTGTAAGACAAGGGTGTGTCTTAGCCCCACTCTTGTTCATTTTATATATTAATGAATTACACAATGTGTTGTCTGAACTGACTATAGATGTCCCAATGATTAATGGCAATAAACTGCCCGCTCTTTTATATGCGGATGACGCGGTTTTAATGGGTCGTACACCCAATGCACTGCGAATACTAGTTAGGGGTTTTGTTGATTTTATGAATGGCCTGAACCTTTGTACGAATTTTAAGAAATCCTTTTTAATGTGTTGTGGTCCCAAAAAAGTCTCATTAATGCTATTAATTCTGGTTCTGAAATTTTATTATGCACACGCACTTTTCCATATTTGGGTTTACAATTTTCAGATAACGGATCTTGGGTATCCCACTTGGCTTATGGTCGGAGTAAATTCTTAAAGGCAGTTAATTCGATTTTAAATCTTCCCCAACCAAAAGAATTGAGGTAGTGTTGTCCCTACTCAAAATCTATAGAACACAATGTGTACCCACTGTAACATATGGGGCTGAAATCTGGGGCTTTATAAATTCAAAAAGCGTCCAGGTCGAAGAAAACAGATTTTGTAGGAGAGTTTTGGGGATACCTATCTCTTCTTCGTCTTTTGTTTGCCATAATGAGTTAAAATTATTTTATTTAGAAGATTATATTAGGTCCCGCCCTGCCCTGTTCTGGTTGAAGGTTTGGCAAAACCCGGCAGCTTCGCTAACCAGGGAAATTATAGTCGACTGTTTAAAATGCGATAAGGGTGGAGATATACCGTGGCTTGCAGAAGTGAGGGCAAGTTTAACTAGAGTAAATCTTGGACACATTTTTACAAACCAGATCAATTACAAGGAATTAATAAAAAGATTATTCGTGAGGCTATATATAAATATTATGGGGACATAAGATATGCACAAGAGCTTTCTAAAGTATCCGTCAGACGTTATATATCAATGGTAGACGACGGAGGTCCTTCTTCTTATTTACCAGTTAGTTACCTTTTAAGAGATATTACTCGCTGGGAACGAAGTTTGCTCTTTCGCCTTAGATCTGGTACATTAAAATACCTGTTGTGTTTCCCCTTAGGCTTTCAGCCTAATATTGAGGAAATGTCTTGTCCCTGTGGCAATCAAGGTAAGCAAACCATGCTGCATTTTCTGTTCTTTTGTAATTTTTATCGGAAGTACAGTAAGCAACTCTTGATCCCGTTTTTTAGAGCTAGTGGAATAACTGATTTTAAGGTTGCATACGGGACTATCCTCCAGCTTAATGGGGAAAACTTAACACTTCGTATTTGTACTTTTTAAAAATGGCTATTCGTTCCCGTGCTTCTATGTACCCTTGATAAACGGACTTGATTGTATTATATGCTAAGATATGCTGATTAGATCCTGACTAATATTCAAATATGTGGAGTTTTTCTGCTTGATATTCAATAGTATATCTCCCTCTGCTGCTATTTCCCCTATAACTATTTGCACTTTGCACTTTACTATACGATGCTGCTATATATATAATTTTATATACTTGTGACAATCCTATGATGTTTTATCGAATTTTTATGATTAATTCTGTGAGATTTGTTTGTGCTTTTATGGACATTTTATATCCGAATAAAGATATTATGATGATGATGAAGATCAAAAGATTGAACAAAAGAGGAAATCATCTTATTCTGGTTTGGTCCTGCTGTGGAAGTCTGCTGCGCTCCCTGCTCACCTAGGTTTCATAGAGACTAAAGGATGGTGTATTGAAGATTCAAGGTACCTTTATTTAGTTTTGGGCTTTCATATTTGCTGGTGATAGCCAGTCAACTGAGATCTGGACTGACAAGGAAATTAGGTCTCAGGCTATCTCAGAACTATGAATGAGAACACTGTTTGTTGATCATAGCACATATATTTTGTTGAATGTTGTGTTGTGAGCCATGTTATTGATTATGTAATATACGTGCTGATACAGGGAGAAGATCTTACAAGAGGGTCTGGTTCACAACACCATTGAGCCGCACCTATATAAAGCAGTTGTTTGCCAGAGGGACCCGCTCAGAAACATTGGGTGGTCCTTTACTTTCAGTCTGCCTGTGGCCTTCATAAATACACTAAAAAAGCCAGGTCACTAGAAAATGGAATTAGTATGGGGAGTGCTCCACCTAAATCAGCAAAAGATTTTGGAGATATCGCCTTACCCACAACTTCTCTTGGCATGCTTCATCATAGGCGATTTTCCACACCATGGTAGGTAGGTACCACCATGGCAGACGCAACCATTGCTGGAGTTCTTAAATAAATGATTATTGGATACATGCAGGGATTCAATTTTAAATAAAAATATCTTGAGGTATACCCAGGAGTTTTATCCTTTATTGTGGGCAGGGGCGGCTCCTCCATGTGTGCGGAGGAGCGTCAACCCACTGCTTTCTCACAATGCGAGAAGCAGAAACATAAAATGGTATTATAAATACAATTTTATGTTTCTGCTTCTCGCACTGCGAGAAAGCAGAAGGGTTTGATTGGGGGCGGGCGGGTTGGCGGCCCTGCTCTAGGGCAAGGGAGGAGTTGCTTGCCCACTCTGAGGGCGCTGATTGTTTGGTAGGCCCCAGGGCCGACCAAACCAGTCATACGCACTCTCCCTTTTCTCCATGTAGGCTGCATGCAGCCTACATGGAGAAAATGGCCTCCCCATAGATGCCTGTGTGGTCGGCATCCCAACCAATCACAACGCTGCCATTGCAGAGTTGTGATTGGCTTAGGGGAGGGGAGGGAGGCTGCCTGCTTCCTGTCTAGAGCAGAGAAGCAGTGACGATGCGGGACCGGTGAAAGTAAGTTAACTTTTTTTAAATTTATTTAAAATTAAAACCCCCCTCACACGACCCCCTCCCAGCGCGACCCCCCCCCCCCGCACCCCCACCCGCGAGTCAAGCCGGCAGCGACTGATTGTGGGTACCACAGATATAATGTAAAACACTACAATTTCGGATACAGGATGAGATATAATGACTCATTCAGCTTTATTATTATGCTAACATGTTTCAGCCGTGTATAAAGCCCATTTGGGTCTCCGGCCTTCGTCATTGTAGCTATGATCCCTGCCTAACTACACATTCATTCGATGCGCTGAAATGAGGCCTAATGCACTCACCTTTCCAGATCTCTTCAGTGAGATATAAATCTGTGAAAAAAATCGTTGCAAAACAGGGAGAGTCATGAGAGACTTTTTTTTATTTAGGAATAGAACACTCACACAGTGTGTAGACACTGCAATACATTCTTTTTCTTTAATCGAATACTAGCAGCTGAAAAACCCCATTCAAATCTCTGTTGAACCAATCTTGGTGAAAAAGTGAATCAGGTGCAAGGTCACTGCAAAGACATTCTATAAACACTCTCCACTTGTAGCATGCTTAGGTGTATACATTCATACAAACGTGTGTAGCATACACTTACCCTTAACTCAGGGTGGTTAGAGCTATTACTGATCAGATCATGGAGTTACTCCCTTGTAGGCACACACTGATAAAAACAAGCAGAAATGGGAGCAAGACAGGAGGAGACATGGAATAACCTATGGTTAGGTAAATCGTATCATGGCATGAATAGTGCTGGTGACAGTCTTGATGGCGCCTATACAGAAATATACTGTCACTCACTGTGGATGAAATTTAAGGTTAATTTAAGCTAGTCAATTCTTCGCTTTTTTGTATCTACATAGATGGACCCTCAACCACATAGGCCAGATATACACATCGGTCCACACAATATACTTAACACAATTTATGCAAATGGAGAGGACCCTGTGGCCTTTGACAGCATAATGTGTTTTTGTAATTGCACTAGCTGTGACACATTACTGAGATTGCACTATGTTAAACATACAACAGTACTGCTTCTCTCCCACATGCCCTATTTTATTGCCACCAGACCATGTTATATGATGCTATTACAATTATACCAAGTATGGCAAACAATTGTTATTGCACCTGGTATATGGCATGATTTTACAATGAAAATAGGCATGGCAGGCATGACCTGTTATTTATATAATTATACCACATATGGTTTGTTATTGAAACAGGGCCAAGCAGGAGTCATTACTGCAAGTTTACCAAGCCATGTTATTTTTGTTTGCCATGCTTTGCTTGCACATATTGCATCTAGTTATTGTAATTTTCCTGTCATTGTATTATATTAATTTTCCCAGGCTTTAGAATCAACTCTCATTGTTGTAATTGCACTGCTTTAGAGCATGCAATATTAGTTTCATTTTACCAGGTGTGTAATGGTATAGTATTTTTACCAGATATGATACGCGTAATTTACAAGGCATGAGACTTCCTCCTTGAAGTTACTCCACGTTTGACATGGCATTAGCCTATCAGATATGACAAATTATTGTAATTAGGCCAGCAGTGGCACGTTGCTGTATTATCTGGTCCTGTTTTGGCGAAATGTCATAACTGGTATATGGTATGTTAGTATAACTAGCCCAGAGAAAGAGAAGGGGTCAGCTGTCACCATTTATTCGTGTTATTGTCATTACAATTAATACCGCATTGTCACTGTAATTGTATCAGATATATTACCTTGTTATGAAATCACGTGGTAAGCCATGTTATTATAATCAAGGCTGGTACTGCGCGTCAGTGTAATAACACCCCAGTAACAATGACAAATTGTCTATCAATCTGAGAGGTAAGAAATATATTTTTTTGCAAGAGCTCTTTTTAGATCAAACGCCAGTGCTGTGGCCCCCTGGGAGGAATGAGGCATTGGACGACATGCGAGGTGACAGGCCCATCCTTCACTCTGTAAATTGGGGAGGACTGAAGTAGCAGCCTTGAAGATAAATGAGAAAATGAAAGTTAAAAAAGTAGCCAGAACATTTTGTATATGTACAGAGTACACGTGGAAGCACAATAACACAACCTCAGACTATCGAAGTGAAGAAAAGAAAACTAGGGGCCAATGAATCATGTATATTATTGGGTTGGAAAACTATTTCAGTTGAGTTACAGCAATCACGAAGGAAGGACTGCTCAGCTGTCCTTTCTCTATAGGGATAGGCAAAGAATGATATTTTGATTTTTCTCTAAAATGCTATGAGCCTGATTAATAAACTTTGTGTGCACCTGTTAGACCCGGGATCCCCGGTTGGCTGAGGTAGGTACCTTAGGCCAAATAGGGACCCGCGTTTCCACGTCAGGGAAAGGGAGGGCACCTTCTGAGATAGCCCCCGCTCACCCACTTGGTAGCTTGGCACCAGCAGCCAGGCTTATCTTCAAGGCAAATGTGTAAAGTATTTGTAACCACGCTCACAGCAACCCAATGATGACACCACAAATGGACTCCACACGAGTTTTATAAAAACGAGTATAAAGTTTATATAGAAAGATATACGATAAGACCACACAATATAAATCCAACATATGAGTATGTGTAATATTGCTCCTGGCTGGTGGTTAGGCCAGCCAGCCCTTGTAAGTTCTGACGATATTAATGAGCACTTCCAAACATTCCACTGTAGTCCTAATACAATATTATGCAATTCGTAATGCTAGAATCAGGCACTTTGCAATGGAAAAATAATGCACTGCGTAACGCAACAATCAGGCACCCTGCAATGGAAAAATAATGCAATGCGTAACGCAACAATCAGGCACCCTGCAATGGAAGAATAGTGCAATGCGTAACGCAACAATCAGGTAATTTGTTATGCAGAAACAATGCAATACGTCATACGACAATCAGGTAATTCGTTATGCAGATACAATGCAATACGTCATACGACAATCAGGTAGTTCGTTATGCAGGAATAATGCAATGCATAATACACTAATCAGGTAGTTCGTTATGCAGGAATAATGCAATGCGTAATACACTAATGAGGTAGTTCGTTATGCAGAAATGATGCAATGTGTAATACGACAATCAGGTACTCCATCAACAGTTTCCCCATCACGGGTATGGAATAACAAAAGTGCAGCTCCGCGCTCCAGCCCCGGTACTGCCACTCCCTTGGCCAGTACGGGCCGCGATACGAGCCGAAGCAGAGGCTCGCGCTGCCGAAATGAGAGAGAGGCCAAAAGCGTCTCCCTCCGAGCCCGTACCCGCCCCAGGCGCCGACACACGTTACCTGGGGGGCGCGAACCCACTCTCCTCTCCTCTTCCAGCGACTTCGGCCTCAGATGCAATCTTTGTGAATTGGCAACGGCGGGCTCGGGCCGGGGGCTCAGCTCTTCCGGGGCTGCCGGTCCGGGCCGCTACTGCTACGAAGATCTCAGGCTGCAACAGGGCACACGCACACAGCGTCGCTGAGACTCACTGGAGCTTCGGGTGCACGATCACCGGGCACTCCTCACGAAGGTCTCAGCCCGCACGAAGAAACACGCACACAGCGTCGCTGAGACTCACTTTAACTCCGGGTGCACGATAACAAGGCAATCCTCACGAAGGTCTCACGCTGCACAAAGCACATGCATACAGCGTCGTTGAGACTCACTTGGATTCCGGTGCACGATAACAAGGCAATCCTCACGAAGGTCTCAGGCTGCACAAAGCACACGCACACAGCGTCGCTGAGACCCACTTGGATTCCGGTGCACGATAACAAGGCAATCCTCACGAAGGTCTCATGCTGCACAAAGCACACGCACACAGCGTCGTTGAGACTCACTTGGATTCCGGTGCACACAATTACAGGACGATCCTCATGAAGGGCTCAGGCTGCAAAAAGCACACGCACACAGTGTCGCTGATCCTCGCTTGGACTCCAGGTGCCCACGATCACAGGGCACTTCTTACGAGGGTCTCAGGCTGCAACAAGCACACGCACACAGCGTCGCTGAGACTCTCCTGGAAACTTTTGCGTTCCTGAGTTTCCGCAACAGGGAGCCAGCTCACCTCGGGCCCTTGGGGATAAGTTACTTCAGGACACAGCACAGCAAAGTCCTTTCAAGCAGGGGGACACAGCACACAGCAAAGTCCCTTTAGCCTTTCCTTGGTTCAAACAGCAAACTGCAGGCCAACCCCAGAACACACAGCAAGGGTCAGTCCTTTCCTTCAGTCTCTTCAGTTGTTTCTTCCTTGGCAAAGGTTCCTCTTGACCACGAAGTAGCTCCAGTCTTGTTCAATCTTGATCAAGCCATTCTCCAAAGTTCAGGGGCTTCAGCTCTCATAGTTATACCCCTCAATGGCTTTGAAGTCTTTGTGTTCAGGGGGCACTGACCCCTGTTCAAACCAGTTCTGGGTGCCTCCCTGCCAGTGACACCTTTATTCCTTTGATTAGTGGGGGTCTGGATTCTCAATCACTCAGCAGGAGATGGGACCATTGCTTTATGGCTGCAACCCAGGCCTCTTCACCTCTAAGGGCTACTCCTCCCCCTACACTCCAGATGCAGGTCAGCCTGTTGCTGTCTCACCTCCTCCCCTGGGTCAAGACATTCTCCAGATCCTATCACTTTGAAATCCAGACAGTCAATCCACAACCAGGCAGAGACACACAGAAATGTTAGAGCACAAAAACCCAGCCACTTCTAAAAGAGTGGCTTCTAAACACACAATGCAAAAACCACCTTCATAAAAAGATGTGTTATTACATTGTGAGTTCAGGCATACTAAACTTCACCTCTCCATCTTAAGCCTTTGGGAAGATAGGCTGGAAAACATATTACACAGCCTCCCCATTCTGTCCTATGGGCAAGATGGCCTTTCACCAGTGAAAAACGAAATGGAGATTATTTCACTGTCAGGACATGGTACACACCTTAGTACATGTCCTACCTTTCACATGCACTGCACCCTGCCCAGGGGGAACCTTGGACGTACCATAGGGGTGTCTGATGTGCATAGAAAGGGAAGGGTAAGGTCTGGCAAGTGGGTGCACTTGTCAGAATAACATGGCAGTTTAACAAACTGCGCGCAGACACTGCAATGGCAGGCCTGAGTTCCCTTTTTAAGGCTACTTGTGTGGGTGGCACAATTCGTGCTGCAGGCCCACTAGTAGCATTTGCATTACCAGCCCTGGCACACATAGTGCACTTTACTAGGGACTTTACTAGTAAGGCAAACATACCAATCATGGACAACCAATTACCATTATACTTTACACAGGGAGCACTTGCACTTTGACACTGATCAGCAGTGGCAAAGGCCCAAAGCATCTAAGTTGGCAACACTATGTCAGAAAAGAGGTCTAGGGGAAAAGCAAAATGTTTAGGGAACTTTAGCCAAAAGGGCCAAGTCCAACAGCACCTAAGTTCACTTAGGGGCCTATTACGATGTCGTTCGGAAAGGCTCTGGATGGTATTTGGTATTGCAGAATCCGATTCGGAACCCTTATTTCCGAACGAATCGTGCATAATTCCCAACGACCGCTTACAATACCTGGAAACTGTTTGGACAGCCGGAATCGGTTCCGAAAGGCATTCGGACAGCCCAAGTCTTTTGGAGCCGAATCATACAGCTCTATGGACACAGTTTCCAAACGAGCGATTACGATGACCGATTCAGAGAGCCGCTCCGATTTGGTCTTCCCTACATGAAACAGCTGTCAGAATCTGTCTTTGGGGGCCCGTTGCGGGCACCCCTTCACCCAGAGGTGTCTGATTGGGGCCCATGGGGGTACCCAAGGGACCCCTCTTCCCAACCATGCACAATGTGGCAGGCACCATGGGGTGCCCGCCACTGGGTGCAAGGTTTTCCCCAACCGCCCCCTTTTTTAATCAGAGCCTGTGTTCTCGTTCGGAACACAGGCTCCCATTGAAGTCAATGCGAGTTCGACTGAATGATGTTGGGAAGCATCCTAATCGGTCGGTCGGACTCGCACAACCTGATTTGTTCAGAAACGATTCTGAGACTAATTCGTTCAGAACAGTTTTCGAACGACATCGTAATCGGCCCCTTAGTGTCACCTGCATGTGCAAGTGGCAAGTGTTGATTCTGAGAATCAGGGGACTAATGCCTGGAGATGGAACCTTTAACCCTCGAAAAACCATTGGTGGGAGGACCACGATGCAATGGTATGTGAATTCTGGAAATCAATTATTTATGGTTCGGCACACCAGTGAAAAGTTGCCTAGTTCTGCTAGGCAAACTTTCTCAACTTAATTTGTTTTTTTAAGAACGTTGAAAAATTTACAAAGGTTCTTGTTATGAGTGGTGTGATTATTTTGAATTGGGCACAAATGGGATTTTGACCTCAAATAAACATAAAAAGATGTGTATAATTATACCACAACCAAAGAGGAACCACAGCTGTTCCTCATTCTGAATGGAAATACTCGACATGAGAAAGTGAACCCACACTAGGGAAAAAAACGCAATTTGTGATACTGGTATTTCTCAAGATGTTTTAACGTACCCAATACCATTTTACTCACAATGAGAGCTTAAGAGTTAGCAACTCCAGAAAAAGTTTGTTCTAATTATCCTATGAACAAAAATATTTTGTCGAAAATGTCCCCACTAAAACCTTTAGCCCCCAGGCAAGGTTTCATAAAGAAAACAGCGTTATGTCAAAGAGGCAAATCCTATGAGGGACCAGCCTGATGTCTATGGTCCCTCATATACCAGAATGTGAGGTATTTACTGTGTGTTGTGAATAGCTCCCAGCATGAGTTTGCATAGAGAAAATGGGATATTACATTTGCAATTGGTGTTAAATACTCCAAAATTTGCAGATATAAGATTTTTCATGTCAAATTATGACAGCCGTGCTGAAACCTGTCAGGGGAAAACTGTAGTGGCGTTGCCGTGTTTTCAGCAAAATGAGGGGTTCCATTCGGAATTTTCCCCCACACTCATAGTTGGGGCCAATAAGGCTGATAAAGGGAATTGGGTCTTTGGCTTCACTGTTCCAGTAACAATACACCCTATTTTATATTTTGCATGCATATGTACATTTGACCCGAGGCAGGCTACAAACTAATCAGAATCCTAGCCCTATCAACCAATCAGAACCCAAGCCTTAAGCTTAAGCCCTAGGTCCAATACAAACCCTAGCCCTAGGAGTCAATCAGAACCCTAGCCTTATCAGCCAATCGGAACCCAAACCCTAAACCATAGGTCCAATGAAACCCTAGCCCTGGCAGTCAATCAGAACATGGATGCAACAACCAATAAAAACATTATTTTAAACGCATGTGACCTTAAACGTAAGGGGCTATGCAAGGTCTGAGGGGAGGGGGAAGGCCTGCTCAGGTGGCTGTGGCCCTATCACTTAAGCAGAAACTGGTGTGCAGAGTGGAAGGGAAATGCTCTTCAGCTCACTATCTCCTTGGATACAGACAGGCCCAAAACACACTCTCCAGTTCCTGTTAATCCCTGCAGGTAAGGCCCAAACGTAAAGCCACTAAGTAATGGTTTTCTCGCACCAAAAATAAGTGCTAAATATACTGCCAAGCACAATTTAAACCACAAAGCAGATTAAGCAGTCTCTAAATACACTTAGGGATGCATTTTCGCCTTTTTGAATTCTATTTGGTGGGTGAGGAAGCTGGCTACTGGTAACGTTTGTAGAATTTTAGGGAAAACAAGGAAATAAATGTAAACTATGACGCTTAGGAGAAAACTGCAGTTTTAGAGTTAAAAATTGCACAGCATAAAGTGCCTGCTTTAACTACCATTTCTTTGGCCTTGCTCTCTGGGCAATGACATCACAGAAACTGGGGCTACAAAATGTACACAACACCTATTTTCACATTCAGTCCTATCCTCACAAAGGGGTTCACAGATTTCATTTAGGAATTATGGCTTGTCAGTTCAGTCTTTCAATAAAATTTTCTCCAAGTGCTGATGAGGTCAAACTCTTGTGAAAGAGCAACACATTTGTTGCAGATAGCAACATGTCAAAGGAAGCAGTGCCTGGTCCTGTATTTGTTTCCATAAAAAATATTGATTTTAAAAATTATTATACAAGTTCTTTACAACAATCAACGTCACCAAGTGTATTTGAATAGCATGACTTCTTGATCACAAAAAAAATCAAATCAAGAGAGTAAATGTTAACATTGCCATTGTATGAAACTGGTAGATTTAAACAATTAAGGGAAAAAAGAGAAGGAGGGAAGGGCCCAGTTCGTTCATGCCTGGTCCTGTATAAGAGCTGGGGAAACTTCATGTCTCTTTGCCATAAAGAAGTTATTCTTTCTCCGGACGATTTTCAACACAGGCATGTTTTTCTCCTACAATTAAAAAATATGTTCCTCAGGAGGCAATATCTGACTGTGTGTGGAGTATACAATCTGTTGGCATCCTGAATTCTTGTAAATCTGAATGCACAGCTATGGAACAAACCAACCAGCACACAGCTTTCAATATCCAAGAAAGTTAAGAGCTGACCCGTGAATAGCCTGAGTATTATATAGGAATGTCAATCCATATGTAACCACTCAGCAGTCAGCAGTCAACTATAGCTTAATATCTTACACTCGAGACATATGCTGTGGGTCTTGCACATCACTGAGTTCTGTACCAGCTAATATACCAGCCATCATCTACTGCACTGAAATGTAGATATTCAAAAACTCAAGAAGCAATGGGTGGGAGGAGTTTTATGCTCACCTTCATTTAATGTATATGTTTTTGCAACAATATGATTCCAAAGGCAGATGGTTACTGCTTGATCTCAAGGTTGAGGATTATCCAGTTTGTATTATTAATGTATATGGGCTAATGTGCTAACACAGGGGCATATCATCAAGGCCCGCGATAAAATTATCGCCGCTTTAGTGTCCGTTTTCGGGCGAAAAGCGGCGATAATTTTATCGCACTATCAGCAAAGACACGCTAGCGCATGTTCCCAAGCATCTGCGCCCGTTTTCATAACGCCCAGCCTCGCAACGCTAATCATATGCAAAGTGGGCGTACCTTACTGAAATTACCTGAATAATGTCGCTAACACATCTATCTCCTATCATCAATCGTGTCGCAAACCCGCGTAGCGATATTAAAAGTAGCGCTAACCGCGCTTATCGCTGGAATCTTTACGCCTGCTTACAATCTGACTTAGCCATAATATCCTATGGGAGGTGGATTTTATGGCTAAGTCCACCCTGCCCTATCATCAAGGAATCGCCTATCGCTGTGCGATTATCGCTGGATTTCCAGCGATAATCGCACATTTTGCCGCTATCGCTGGATTTCCTATCGCATTGGAGATAAGCGTTGCTGATAGCGCGCTATCTCTGCGATAAAATCCAGCGATAGCCGGCGTTAGGTTACAACGCGATAATCGCGCTTAGCGATGATTATCGCTTCTTGTTGCTGATATGCCCCACAGTCTTTTGTGACAAATTTTATGCTAAAATGTTGCAAAGATAATGGATAGCATTGTTATCGACTAATGGATCTTTTTTGTACAGGCATTCTAAAGTTAATTGTGCCACAAATGCGGTGCAGAAGACCTTTAGAAGAATTTTTTTGCAGAGATCTTTAATTGATTAATGGAGGCTGCTTGACCCTAATGTAAGAGAATACAAGTTTCACTCTCCAGTTCATAACCCCCAATCTAGAATCCATCCATTTTTTTTTAATGCTAAGGTGGGTGCTATACCGCTCTGATCATCGATGACCTTCATATCATGCCAGGGAGAGCTATGTCACATCAATGGAGGTAAATATAACTTATTGCATAACACTAGTAAGAAGATATCCTAGAGTGTTATATGAGATTCATTTAACACAACAGCCAGGATTTTTTTATTAGTTAAATTTCTACAAAATAGAAAGAGTGATGATAAACTTGGTTCTTGCTATGCACAACAAAGGACCAGCATACATCAACAAACGAATGACCTTCCACCAACCAATCAGACACCTGCCTTTTCCTCACAGACACCCCCCGGATCTGCCGATCCAACAGCAGAGGGTGCTCCTTCTCTCACATGGTGGCCAAAGCCTGGAAAAAACCTTCCCCTGCACCTCAGGAATGCTGCATCACTCCAGTAATTCAGAAAAGGACTCAAGATATGGTTGTTCGATTGAACAGAGCACCACGAAGCAGCTAGCATCTCCAGCACCTTGAAACTCTCACGGGTGATTTGCCGTGCTTTATAAATCCTGATTGATTGATTGCTAATATTGTAAAGCTGGGAAATTCTTTCTACACTTCCCATAATAACAAGGAGTGTCTGAAAAAGCAGCTTAAAGTGAAAATGGATTTATTAAATGATCAGCCGAAAGTGCATGAGTTGTTTTTGTTGAAGGTAAATGTAAGATATTATGGTGGCCAAAAGAGGTCTGGTAAACATTTGGTAATTTTCCCAAAAATTAAAAAAGAAAAATTCCATATTCAACTTTGTAGTAAAATATAAACGAGAGAAATGTTTCAAGACAAAGATATATTGAATTGTTTTGTGAACTAATATGAAGATCTTTTTACTCCTGAAAGGTCCCTTAGCAATATTGTATTGAAGAATTATTTTTCGAAACCAATACCATTACCATTAATTTGATGGCACTAGAAATATTGAGTTAAAAGCAATCTACCCTTCCTTTTATAGGCTTCCCAAGGACAAGGCTCCCAGACCTGATAGTTTCACTATAGAATTCTATTTCTAGTTTTCCAAATTTCTGGTCCCTAAACTATTCTCTCTTTTTAAATATTTTCTATCTATCGGAAGATATGAAGGTACTTTCGCTATGTTATGTATATTCTGAAACAAGACAGAGACCTATCATTTTGTGAAAATTACAGACCTATTTCAATAATTAATACTGACTGTAAATTATGCACTAAAATATTAGCAATTTGTATTGAAAGTTTTTTATATCTGATCTCGTTGGTCATGAATCGGCCCAGGTGAAATCTAAATCACAGCAGTGTAATTCACTTCATTTTGGAAATTTCATGTTACACTTGTTACACAAAATTCCTGAAATGAAGCCATTACACCAGTTTGCATAATTTTGTGCCATTCGTAGTAAAAGTGTAATAATGCAAAATGCACCGTTATTGGTAACTCTTTACCACAAACAACAGAATGCGAGCAGCAGTTTCTTTGGGTGCTTCGTTTGAACGAAGCCTCACACCAAAAATTGATGCAAGGACACATTTCACACTAAAATGTAGTGTGAAGTGATGGATTTGCATTTCACATAATTTTACGTAATTTCGACAGATTTTCGAGAAAGCAAATAATGCAAATTGTGCACACCCCAAGTTGTGAGCAGCCTTGTTTTGTTAAGGGTTGGTTTATATCTGATAATTCTAGAACTTTACTAAATGTGATTTATGAGGCATCACATGCTAAAGACTCAGTGGATAATATTACACTGAATGCTGCAAATGGTTTTGTCCATGTGTTTTGGAGTTTTTTGACAAGGTAATTGAAGTGGAATGTTTTCTGCACTTGTTTTAAAAAATATATAGCAATATATGATGATGTTTTGCATTATATACATAATCCAGAGACATCCAAACTTGCCTTATGGAAGAATTTCTACAGTTTGGCTTTAGCTCTAGTAGCTTTAAAATTGGCTCTTTAGGTGTATGGTATTCTGACTCCACTAATGGTATGCTTAAATATAATCTGGACAAAGTCCAATCTACTGTTTCTGCTATGATAGAAAAATGTTTTTGGGGGGTGAAATTTAGATACAATTAAAATGATGCTTCTTCTTGTTAGAGTTTCTTTCTGACAATGTTACCTATCTAGGAACCCTAAAATATTTGTTAGTAAAATTGATGGATTGCTTACTAGATTTCTATGGAATAAGAGGAGGACAAGGATCTTGTTGGCAAAATCTAAAATCCCTACATAAAAAGGTGGACTCAGTTTTTCCAGATCTAATCTATTATTGTTAGACCTGGCATCCTTGGCGTGGGTCTCCCTTCCATTTTTTATGATGCCTCCTATGTTACCGAACCGTTTTGCTGGCGTTAGATGCTTTGGGCACTGTGCCACTGCTATTCAGTGCCACAGTGCGAGTGCTCCCTATGATAAATTGTGTTATGTATTAGTGACTCCATGATTGGATGATTGGTTTACTTGTCAGTCCCTAGTACAGTGCACTGAGTGTGCCCAGGGCTTGTAAATCCAATGCCGCTGGTGGGCTTGCAAAACTGGTTGTGCCACCCACAGAAGCGGCTTGTAAAATGTGCCTCAGGCCTGCCATTGCAGAGCCTGTGTGCAGCCTAGGGCTGCCATGTCGACTTGGTGAGTACACCCACTTACCAGTCCCTAAACCTTCCCTTTACTGCATGTTGGTCACCCCTAAAGTAGGCCCTAGGGCAGGGTGCATTGTAAGTACAAGGTAGGATATGCCCTGGTGTGTGTGGCATGTCCTAATAGTGAATTACAGCCATTTTCGTTTTTCACTATTGCAAGGCTACCTGCTCCCCATAGGCCAGAATGGGCAGACTGACTATTACACCTTATAGTCAGAACTGACCCAGGGAACATGGTAGAAAAACGAATTTAGTATGCCTGAACTCAGAATGCTAAAATACATCTTTTAGTGAAGTTGGTTTTAACATTCTGTGTTTGAAAATACCCCTTTTAGAAAGTGGGTATTTTCTTGCCTAAACTTCCAAGCCTGCCTCTGCTAGGTTGTGTATTCCTTGTCTGGAGATTGAGTGACAGGGGCTGGGGGTGGCTACAGGAGACAGGGTGAGTCAGCACAGGGCTGAATAGAAAGATCTGCATCCAGAGTGGAGGGAGGAGTTGCACCTGGGTCTGAATAGGGCTGTGCCTGCCTTCCACAATGCTGGCTCCACCTCCTGCCGGGCGGCTGAGCACCCTGCCCCACATTCTGAAAGGAAAGAAGGAGACAGAAAAACAAGGTGCTCCAGGACTGACCAGAACTGGTTTTGGGCTGGGCAGAGGCCTCTCTGCCTTCAGAGAACAAAGGAAAACTGTGTATAAAAAGGGGACCCAGACCCCTAGGAAATTAGATCACTTTGGGAAAACAAGAAGAAACCTTTGCTGAGGAGCGGAACCAAGAAGGAACTGAGGAGAAGACTATCCCTAAGCTAGAGGGATCTGCCTGCAGTGGTTGCCTGACTGCCAAAGGAAGGAGAAAGGACTTTGTGTGCACTTTTATTCAACTTGTAAAGTATCTCCAAGGGCTTGAGAAAAGAGCTTGCCTCCTGCTGAAGTCTCAGGGACAACAGACTTCAACCACCAGCTCCCCAAGAATCCTTTGGAAGTGCCTGCTGCTGTTTTGGGCCTTCTGAAGGGACTGCGTGTCGCAAGGAGCTGGAAGCGCGACTCAAGAGGAAGAAGCGTGTCGCCGTCGCTGCTGCTGCCGTCGCAACTCCGAAGGAGGGTGTCGCCGCTGTAGCTGTCGTATTGCACCGCATCGAGAGAAGCGTCCCGCAACGAAGAGGAAGCGTGTCGCCGTCGCTGCTGCTGCCGTCGCAACTCCGAAGGAGGGTGTCGCCGCTGTAGCTGTCGCATTGCACCGCATCAAGAGAAGAGTCTCGCATCGAGGAAGAAGCGTGTCGCCGTCGCAGCCGCTGCCGTCGCAACTCCGAAGGAGGGTGTCGCCGCTGTAGCTGTCGCATTGCACCGCATCAAGAGAAGCGCCTCGCATCCACGGAGAAGCGTGCCGCCGTCGGAGCTGCTGCCGTCGCATCACGAAACAAGGGTGTCGCCGCTGCAGTTGTCGCATCGAGCGGAAGCGTCTCGCAACGTCGGAGAAGAGGGTCGCCGCCAAAGCCGCTGTCGTCGCATCGCTGAACAAGGGTGTCGCCGCTGTAGCTGACGCATCGAGTCGAGACTTCTCGCAACCTCGGAGAAGCGTGCCGCATCAGGAAGAACTTGACGTCTTTATTTCTTTGCACCAGAACTTTGTCGCATTTCCATCGCTGCAACATTGCTTGTTGTGGAAGCGTCCCGCATCGTAAGGTACATTGACTTAAAGTGTCGCATCTTAAGAACTGAACTGAACTAAGCTAAAACTACCATTTTAAGTACAGTATTGTGGATTTTTGTCGTTTATGGTCTTGTGTTAAAACTATATAAAGAATACTTATTTTTGATATAAACCTTGTGTGGTGTCCATCTGTAGTGTGTCACTAGATTACTGTATGTGTTCACAAATGCTTTACACACTGCCTCTGAGATAAGCCTGTCTGCTCGTGCCAAGCTACCAAGGGGGTGAGCAGGGGTTATTTTAGGAGTGTACCCCTTTACCCTGACTAGAGGCGAGGGTCCCTATTTGTCACAAGTACCTACCTGTGCCAACTAGAGACCCCCAATTCTAAGATTGGTGGTCAGCGGTGGGGATTCTGGACTTGCATTTGTGACTCATGTACAGTGATTGGTGAACACTACTAGTGAGTGCAGACCAAAACGCGACCACATACTGTTGGTAGATTTGTTTTTCTAGGACGTTCCATTTTTGCCAAGTTTAACCATCATGGAAGACACAGCATCCATAGCATCTGTTGGTTCTGAGTGGGAAGAGGAGAAACTGGAATGCTACAAAGTGAGGCAGCTGAAGCACTTCTGCAAAAAATTTAATGTTGCAATTACCGGGCTCACCAGGAGGGAGGAGTTCTACAAGGCGCTAAGGGCCTGGGTAGAAGCAAGGAAAACCCCTGAGATTGAGGAAGGGGAGAATAATGCAGATGTGCAGCTGGAAGGGCCAGTGGGTCCAGGGGAAAGGAAAGCACCTTCCCTAATAGGTAGCAGTGTTTCTGCCAAAGGCCTGTCCCCAGGAGAGCTGGAGGACAGGGAGAGAAATAGGATGCATGAGTTAGAGCTGGCCAAAATGAATGGGCAATTGGAAATTAAGAAACTGGCCCTAGAAGAAAAGAAAATGCAGCTTGAGCATGATAGAAGTTTGAGGGAGTTGGATTTGAAAGCTAGGAGCTTAGAAATTACTCCCTCTGGTGGCAGCACACCGTCAATGCCTGTGGAATCTAGAGTATATATTCCTAAAGATGTGGTCAGGGAATTTTTTAAAAATGATGACATTGGGCAGTGGTTCAAGGCCTATGAGGTAGCCATGTCTTCCCACCGGGTCCCTGAGAAGGATTGGGGAGCGGGGTTGTGGGGACGGTTCCTTAGTGAGGGGCGGGACACACTGCTAGATCTGCCTTCTGATGTCCATAATTCATATCGCCACATGAAGGATGCTTTAATGTCTAGGTATGGTTTAACTCCTGAATTGTATAGGCAGAGGTTCAGGGGTTGCACAAAGATAGAGAACAGTACCTGGGTTGAATATGTCACTTTTTTCTGCAGAGCATTGGATGGTTGGGAGAAGGGTAGCAAAGTTGATGATTTTCAGGGGCTCCTTGATTTGATTGCATGGGAGCACTTGTCAAGTAACTGTTTTCCAGAGCTACGCCAGCACCTGATAGATAGCAAGCTGACTATCCCTAGGAAGCTTGCTGAAGAGGCGGACCGCTGGGTCAGTACCAGGGTCCACAAGGGTCACGTGGGAGACTCAGCCAAGGGTGGGCAGGGTCCCCAGCAGAAGAGTGGGGGGACAAGGGTAAACAGAGGGAGTTCCAAAGAAGGCCCCAAAGTAGTCCCCAAGGGAACCAAGGGAAAGGTTCCCAGCCTCCCCCCCAGAAACCCACAGGGGCCCCGACAGGTCCACCTGTTCAAAGGGGACCCCTGAGATGCTACAAATGTGGGGACCTGGGTCACATAGCGAGTGATCCCAAGTGCCGCCAGTTTGGAAAAACCGCACCCCCTGGTGCAGCCCCCTGGCAGATGGCTAGTGTAGCCCTGGGGGAGGAGATGGATGCCCCAGAGGGGTGGGGCCCCGCACAGATGTCCCTTGTCTCATTAGGAGACTGTGAGATGGTCCCCAAGACCCAGCTGCCTGATAACACTAAAAAATACAGGCAGTGGGTGACCATCAATGGCCATAGGGTGGAGGCTCTTAGAGATACAGGAGCCAGTGTGACAGCTGTCAAGTGTCACCTGGTGTCTCAAGAGCAGGTTGTCCCCCATGCATTCTATCCAGTTGTTGCCGCTGACAACACAGAGAGTCACTGCAAAGTGGCTCAGGTTCCCTTTGAGTGGGGGGGGTCTCTGGTCCTCTTCAGGTAGCTGTGAGGCCCGCCATGCCTGTTGACTGTTTGTTAGGGAACGACTTGGAGAGCTCACCTTGGGCGAAGGTGGAGCGAAGTGCTCATCTAGAGATGTTGGGTTTGCCTGACTGGGCGTGTGTGACCACCCGGTCCATGGCAGCAAGTAAAGGTGCTCAAGAGGACCTGGAGCCTGAGAGGGAGGCCCAGGTACCTGCCGTCACGAGAAGAGGCAGGGGCGCGGGAAACCGGCCCCCGAAGTTCCCACGGTCCAGGAGGAGGCAGACCCTGAGGGGGATGCCCTGGAGCCTACAGGGGAACAGGTAGCTGAACTGGGGGACCTGCCTGAGCTGACCCATTGGCAGCAAGAAGGAGGACCCTCCAGGGAAGAATTCTGCAAGGAGCAGAAAGAATGCCCTTCTCTGGTGGGTCTGCGGCAACAGGCTGCAGACCAGGCAACAGGTGATCAGTCTGGGTCACATTGGGTCTATTGGGAGAATGATCTCCTGTATACTGAGCCTAAGGTTGCTGAGCCTGGGTCAGCCCGTGTGCTGGTGGTACCCCAGTGCTTCAGAGCCTTCCTACTGGGGCTGGCTCATGATGTTCCATTGGCAGGACATTTGGGGCAGGACAAGACCTTTGAGAGGCTTGTCACCCACTTTTATTGGCCCCAAATGCGCAGGAGTTCAGACACTCACTGCAGGACATGTCAGACTTGCCAGGCAAGTGGAAAGAGTGGGAGGAAGCGCAAGGCTCCTCTCCAGCCATTCCCTGTAGTCAGCACCCCCTTTGAACGGGTGGGTATTGACATTGTGGGGCCACTGGACCCCAAGACAGCCATGGGCAACAGGTTCATCCTGGTCTTGGTGGACCATGCCACCCGGTACCCGGAAGCCATACCTCTGAGGACAGTGACGGCCCCCGTGGTGGGACGAGCACTGATGGGAATTTTCTCCCGAGTGGGATTCCCTAGCGAGGTAGTGTCTGACCGGGGGACCAACTTCATTTCCAAGTATATGAAGTCCCTGTGGCAGGAGTGTGGGGTAACCTACAAGTTTACCACTCCTTACCACCCCCAAGGAAATGGATTGGTTGAAAGGTTCAACCGAACCCTCAAAGGCATGATTATGGGTCTTGAGGAACCTATGAGGCGTAAGTGGGACGTCCTCTTACCATGCCTGCTCTTTGCTTACCGTGAGGTGCCACAGAAATCTCTAGGGTTCAGTCCCTTTGAGCTTCTCTATGGGCACCCAGTAAGAGGACCTCTAAGTTTGGTCAAAGAAGGCTGGGAGCAATCTCCCAGGAAACCTCCCCAGGATGTATACAGTTACATGCTGGCCTTTAGGAACCAAACTAGGCGTTTCAGGCAACTCGCTGAGGCGAATCTGGAAGCCAGCCAGGAGGAGATGAAGCGGTGGTACGACCAGAATGCCACTCTGGTAGAGCTTCAGCCTGGTCAGAAAGTGTGGGTCATGGCCCCAGTGGAGCCCTGCGCGCTCCAGGATAAGTGGACCGGACCCTTTGAGGTTGTCGAGCGCAAAAGTCCGGTTACCTACTTGGTGGACTTGCGGTCTCCCAGGAACCCCTTGAGGGTCCTGCATGTCAACCGCCTGAAGCCCCACTTGGAGAGGTCCCAAGTGGGCATGCTCTTAGCGACAGATGCTGGGATGGAGGAGGAGACTGAGCCTCTTCCTGACCTCCTGTCAGCAACAGAGCAAGATGGGTCAGTGGATGGTGTCAACCTCTCTTCCACCCTGACCCCTGAGCAACAGAATGACTGCCGCCAGTTGCTGGGACAGTTTTCTGATCTGTTCTCCCTGGTTCCCGGTGTCACAGATTGGTGCATCCATGATGTGGACACTGGGGACAGTATGCCTGTGAAGCACAAATCTTACAGGGTGACTGACAGGGTGAGAGCTTGCATCAAGGAGGAGGTCTCCAAAATGCTTGCGTTAGGGGTGATTGAGTCCTCTAACAGTCCTTGGGCCAGCCCAGTGGTCTTGGTCCCAAAGGCTGCCGCACCGGGTGCCACACCAGAACTCCGGTTCTGTGTGGACTACCGAGGACTCAATTCAGTCACCAGGACTGACGCGCACCCCATCCCCAGAGCTGATGAGCTCATAGATCGGCTAGGGGCTGCACGGTACCTCAGCACGTTTGACTTAACGTCTGGGTACTGGCAGATCGCCTTGACTGATGGGGCAAGAGAGAGGTCAGCATTCTCCACACCAGATGGGCACTACCAGTTCCGGGTGATGCCCTTTGGGATGAAGAATGCCCCTGCCACCTTCCAGAGGTTGGTCAACCAGGTGTTGGCTGGACTGGACTCGTTCAGTGCCGCCTACCTGGATGACATCGCGGTGTTCAGCGCCAGTTGGGAAGAACACCTGCGCCACCTCTGGGAAGTGTTGATGGCGCTGCGGAGGGCAGGCCTCACGATCAAGGCGAGTAAGTGCCAGATCGGGCAGGGTTCCGTGGTGTACTTGGGACACCAAGTGGGGAGCGGCCAGGTGGCGCCCCTACAACCCAAAATTGAAACCATCCTGAATTGGGAACCCCCAAAACCCAGACAGAGGTGAGGGCCTTCTTAGGACTCACGGGTTACTACAGGAGGTTTGTCAAGGGGTATGGCAGCATTGTTGCGCCCCTGACAGAGCTGACTTCCAAGAAGCAGCCCAGGAAAGTGATTTGGACTGACACCTGTCAGAAGGCTTTTGAGGCCCTGAAAACTGCCATGTGCACGGCGCCCGTGCTCCTGGCCCCCAACTTCTCCAAAGAGTTCGTAGTACAAACAGACGCTTCAGAGCATGGTGTGGGGGCTGTTCTGTCACAGATGAATGAGGAGGGCCTAGATCAACCCGTAGCCTTCATCAGTAGGAGGTTACTACCACGGGAACAGAGGTGGAGTGCTATTGAGCGTGAGGCATTTGCTGTGGTCTGGGCACTGAAGAAGCTGAGACCATACCTGTTTGGGACTCACTTCCGGGTTCAGACAGACCACAGGCCCCTCAGATGGTTGATGCAGATGAGGGGTGAGAATCCAAAGCTGTTGAGGTGGTCCATTTCCCTACAGGGGATGGATTTCACGGTGGAACACCGCCCTGGTACAGAACACGCCAATGCTGATGGTCTGTCCAGATTTTTCCGCCTTAGTGAAGAGAGCTCCCCTGAGGTAGGGTAGTTCTCCCCACATTTCAGCTGGAGGGGACACGTGTTAGACCTGGCATCCTTGGCGTGGGTCTCCCTTCCATTTTTTATGATGCCTCCTATGTTACCGAACCGTTTTGCTGGCGTTAGATGCTTTGGGCACTGTGCCACTGCTATTCAGTGCCACAGTGCGAGTGCTCCCTATGATAAATTGTGTTATGTATTAGTGACTCCATGATTGGATGATTGGTTTACTTGTCAGTCCCTAGTACAGTGCACTGAGTGTGCCCAGGGCTTGTAAATCCAATGCCGCTGGTGGGCTTGCAGCACTGGTTGTGCCACCCACAGAAGCGGCTTGTAAAATGTGCCTCAGGCCTGCCATTGCAGAGCCTGTGTGCAGCCTAGGGCTGCCATGTCGACTTGGTGAGTACACCCACTTACCAGTCCCTAAACCTTCCCTTTACTGCATGTTGGTCACCCCTAAAGTAGGCCCTAGGGCAGGGTGCATTGTAAGTACAAGGTAGGATATGCCCTGGTGTGTGTGGCATGTCCTAATAGTGAATTACAGCCATTTTCGTTTTTCACTATTGCAAGGCTACCTGCTCCCCATAGGCCAGAATGGGCAGACTGACTATTACACCTTATAGTCAGAACTGACCCAGGGAACATGGTAGAAAAACGAATTTAGTATGCCTGAACTCAGAATGCTAAAATACATCTTTTAGTGAAGTTGGTTTTAACATTCTGTGTTTGAAAATACCCCTTTTAGAAAGTGGGTATTTTCTTGCCTAAACTTCCAAGCCTGCCTCTGCTAGGTTGTGTATTCCTTGTCTGGAGATTGAGTGACAGGGGCTGGGGGTGGCTACAGGAGACAGGGTGAGTCAGCACAGGGCTGAATAGAAAGATCTGCATCCAGAGTGGAGGGAGGAGTTGCACCTGGGTCTGAATAGGGCTGTGCCTGCCTTCCACAATGCTGGCTCCACCTCCTGCCGGGCGGCTGAGCACCCTGCCCCACATTCTGAAAGGAAAGAAGGAGACAGAAAAACAAGGTGCTCCAGGACTGACCAGAACTGGTTTTGGGCTGGGCAGAGGCCTCTCTGCCTTCAGAGAACAAAGGAAAACTGTGTATAAAAAGGGGACCCAGACCCCTAGGAAATTAGATCACTTTGGGAAAACAAGAAGAAACCTTTGCTGAGGAGCGGAACCAAGAAGGAACTGAGGAGAAGACTATCCCTAAGCTAGAGGGATCTGCCTGCAGTGGTTGCCTGACTGCCAAAGGAAGGAGAAAGGACTTTGTGTGCACTTTTATTCAACTTGTAAAGTATCTCCAAGGGCTTGAGAAAAGAGCTTGCCTCCTGCTGAAGTCTCAGGGACAACAGACTTCAACCACCAGCTCCCCAAGAATCCTTTGGAAGTGCCTGCTGCTGTTTTGGGCCTTCTGAAGGGACTGCGTGTCGCAAGGAGCTGGAAGCGCGACTCAAGAGGAAGAAGCGTGTCGCCGTCGCTGCTGCTGCCGTCGCAACTCCGAAGGAGGGTGTCGCCGCTGTAGCTGTCGTATTGCACCGCATCGAGAGAAGCGTCCCGCAACGAAGAGGAAGCGTGTCGCCGTCGCTGCTGCTGCCGTCGCAACTCCGAAGGAGGGTGTCGCCGCTGTAGCTGTCGCATTGCACCGCATCAAGAGAAGAGTCTCGCATCGAGGAAGAAGCGTGTCGCCATCGCAGCCGCTGCCGTCGCAACTCCGAAGGAGGGTGTCGCCGCTGTAGCTGTCGCATTGCACCGCATCAAGAGAAGCGCCTCGCATCCACGGAGAAGCGTGCCGCCGTCGGAGCTGCTGCCGTCGCATCACGAAACAAGGGTGTCGCCGCTGCAGTTGTCGCATCGAGCGGAAGCGTCTCGCAACGTCGGAGAAGAGGGTCGCCGCCAAAGCCGCTGTCGTCGCATCGCTGAACAAGGGTGTCGCCGCTGTAGCTGACGCATCGAGTCGAGACTTCTCGCAACCTCGGAGAAGCGTGCCGCATCAGGAAGAACTTGACGTCTTTATTTCTTTGCACCAGAACTTTGTCGCATTTCCATCGCTGCAACATTGCTTGTTGTGGAAGCGTCCCGCATCGTAAGGTACATTGACTTAAAGTGTCGCATCTTAAGAACTGAACTGAACTAAGCTAAAACTACCATTTTAAGTACAGTATTGTGGATTTTTGTCGTTTATGGTCTTGTGTTAAAACTATATAAAGAATACTTATTTTTGATATAAACCTTGTGTGGTGTCCATCTGTAGTGTGTCACTAGATTACTGTATGTGTTCACAAATGCTTTACACACTGCCTCTGAGATAAGCCTGTCTGCTCGTGCCAAGCTACCAAGGGGGTGAGCAGGGGTTATTTTAGGAGTGTACCCCTTTACCCTGACTAGAGGCGAGGGTCCCTATTTGTCACAAGTACCTACCTGTGCCAACTAGAGACCCCGAATTCTAACAATTATCACTTGATTTTTGGGATAAACGAGGTTTGGCATTACTTCTAATTCTTTAATTACTAACGGTATGGTTGTGAAAAATATTGATCAATCTATTTTTTATCCCTTCTAAAAGAAAGTTTTCTACATGGCACAGAGTTCTAAGTCTTGCTCGATCCCTACAGTTAAACATGCCTGCTCCCCAATTAAACCCCTTTTAATAGGGGGCGTGACTGAGCCGACAACCAAGATGGCCGCTCGGCTCTGAAGCTCTGGAGAACACGCTGCAATCTTCCAGCCTGTCGCCACATATCGCAGCTCCACCGTCACGGCAGCTGAGGATGGGGGTGCCCTGAGCTTGGGAAACCTCCTGTTCCGGGACCGCTTGCTCGCCTGGGGGCGAGATAGCCGGTCGGCTGGCAGTCGCAGCCTGACGTGACCCTCGGGGGACCCATGGTGACAGGGGCTGCGTGTGAGCCTGAGGGGCGTGGCCGCGTCTCATCTGGCGATTCCTGCCTGTGCCGCAGCGGGCCCCTCAGGGCTTGCCTGCCTGATGCCTGCGATGCCTGCTGGTGCTACGCTACTACGTGAGCATGCTTGAGTGGCTTTGGGCCTACACCACCACTGGATGCAAGGTGTGGTGAGTAGGCCAAGACTCAAACCTCTCCTGAATGTCAGCGCTTGCCCATGCCGCACTATGCCTCCCCCTGGATGATACATATGGGCTAGTGGAGTCATCCTGATAACAACGCATTAAACTATCCTGTTAGTCTCCTGCAATCTTACCGTGCCCCTGACATAAATAATGGAACTAATGTCCACTGCGGGGTCCACTGTGCTGCGGTGATTGGTGTTGCAGCATGGGGTAGTGGTTAGATTGGCACCCCATGCCAGTGATTAACGCACACCACTCGGACACAGCAGTTGCCTGGCCGCAACCTATCGTGCTTGCCCTCATCAGATCTGGCTGGCACTGATTGTGAGACCGCCTGGCAGTGCTGTCATGGCAGACCGTCCTGGTACTTTCCCTTGGTTAACCGAGACCCCTGACTCTGGCCTTCGCTGAGTCTCGGCGGGCGCTCCTGGCTGGGGTTCTTTCTTGGGTAAGATGGACAGTTGGCGCCTCCTTCCAGCCCTGACTTGTCTCTACTGGGTTTATCCACTACACAGTGGGGCGCAACGATCCTAAACAGCGACAGCTAAGCTTCGACTCGGCAAGGACCCCTCAGTGAGGTGGGGCAGAGGAGTCTGCTGAGGGGGCCTTGGGCACCACCGTGACTGACGCCTCTGCACTAGAGGGCACTGCTGCAATAATAGCCGAACTAAAGGCCGGATTCCAGTCCATGGACTCCTGCTTTGACGCTATATCTACCAGCTTGGATGGCATGCATGAGCGAATGTTTAGAGATGAGACAAGATTAGATGCTGCTGAACAGCAGATATCTAACATCAAAGAAGCCAGCAATGCGGCAAATAAATGTCTTGAGAAGGCTGAGTGGTTCCTCAAGGTGATGGCCACTAAGACAGAGGATTTGGAGGTGAGCTCTTGCCGTAACTATACTCGCATCACGGGGTGGCTGAGTCCACCAACACTGGGAGCATGAACACTTTTGTCGAGAGTCTCTTGCTGGAACTGTTTGGCAAACAGGCGTTTTCAGCCACCTTTACAATTGAGAGAGCACATAGAACCCCTGGTCCAAGACCTATACTGGGGGCACCACAGCTTCTCATTATTGCCAGACTCCTCCACTATCATAACAGGGACACTATCCTTCCTCTGGCCTGCAAGAAGGGGTCGCTACCCTCTATCCCGATTTTCTCCCATTGGTACAAGAGACACGCTGTAAATTTACTGACATCAAGTGCACACTTCAGAGATCAAAAGTGAGATACGCCATGTTGTATCCAGCTTGACTGCGTGTCCAGGCTGATGGCAAGCATCATATCTTCCACTCCCCAGTGGATGCCACTGCTTTTTGCAAACAGCATGGGATTGGGACTAAGGCGCCTGGCGACCGGTCCTCCACTTCATTGCCCATCCACGCTTTGGCAGACATACAGGCCACTTCCTCACTGTGAAATACCAATCAACTGCCTGGAATGATGCACAGTACACAATAGCCCTCCAGATCTCTCAACTTTGGACGCCCGGCGTTGGTGTGCCGTACATTCCTGGTATCACTTGAATATAATGACAGGCTGATGTAATCCCTGCTATAATCATTGTGCATTCGGCGATCTCCTTCAGAGCGTTGCCACACCCCCAGGAGTACTCCGCCTGATTGGTTTATTTTATTTTATTTCATTTTGAAAGTTTTATATAGCGCGAACATGACCACCAAGGGTATCAGAGCGCTTTACAGATTATGCATCATGAAGGGTATAAGCAAACAGAACAGAATAAACAAAGCAACAAATTCAAAGTCTAAAATTGCCCAACATTCTCATAAGGGAAAAACAGACACAACAGAATCGACAGCGCGACAAGATCAAAGTCTAGAATTGTCTGAGATACTCGTGAACCAGGTAACTGGACCAGAGTCAACGGGTATGGACCCAGAACCAGATGAAGGAGCCAGGTTAAGGCAGAAATGTCTTCATCAGGAGCCCTGTGACTTCTTTTTTGAAGAAGACAGTGGAAGGGTTCACCCTGACTTCGGGGGGAAGGGAGTTCCAGATCCTCGGAGCTATCCCTGAGAAGGCTCGATTATAGGCCTTTTTCTTCTTGAATTTTTGTGGTTTTAGAAAAAGGGTGCTGGCGCTTCTGGAGGCTCTAGAACCACAGGAGAGCTCCAGTTTCCGCGCGAGGTACTGCGGGGTCTTGAAGTGGATGGCTTTGTGAGCCATACATGCAATTTGTAACTGTATCTGAGCTTCATATGGAAGCCAATTCAGGTCCCGCAAGTCTGAGAGAGATGTGGTGGTATTTTTTTGTGCCAGTTAAGAGCCTAGCAGCGGAATTGAGGGTAGCACTAAGAGGAGGTCCTCACTCTAGGCAAGCCGCAAAGTGTTGTGCTACCATAGTCCAGCTTTGAGATCACTAATGCTTGTACTGCAACCTTTAGGTCATGCGCAGGGAGAAAGGGTTTGAGTTTCCTAAGTAGGCTGAGTTGGAAGTTCGCTCCTTTGGTGAGGGAACTGATGTGCTTCTGCATGTTCAGGCTTTTGTCAAGAATGATACCCAGAGAAGATGCCGAGTCCACGAGGTGCGGTCTACAGTTAAGAGCAGTCAGCTCATTCAGCCATTGTTCCATGACAAGGGATTGGTTGTGGGATGAGATCAGTAGGAATTCCGTTTAAGAGCATTTAGCTTCAGGTGATTACGTGTCAACCAGCTTTGTGTTTCCAGCAGGACTGAGTTGAGGAACTGAATGTCTTCGGGGGAGGCGATCTTCAGGTATAGTTGGGTATCGTCCGCATACATATGATAATGAATGCTGGATGATTTTAGAATTTCTGTCAGAGGCTCCATGAACAGGTTAAAGAGCGTGGGGGACAGTGCTGAACCTTGGGGAACCCCCAAGGTGACCGGTGCAGGATGGGACAAGGATTGGTTCACCTTCAAGCTTTGGGATCTGTTATGAAGGAACGAAGAGAACCTGTTTAAAACCGGCCCAGCCAGCCCCATCCTATGTTCCAGGAGGTCAATTAGGTGATCATGTTTGACAGTATCAAATGCTGACGAGAGGTCAAGTTTCTTTTTTGAAGTTACTGTGAGATTCACCAAACTTCATTATCCCGAACTTCGGTGTGAGTGGGGGGTGTTTTCTTGTTGGACTGATATATTGTTCTTTCTCTTTCTTTGTAGGGATTATGCTAATATGCATGCCATGATGTGTTTTCTTATGCATACATGTACGCAAACATTCACTTATCGTAGAACCTATGGGGCCCCGGCTAGGAAAGTTGGGGCATTGGCCCTTGACTGTGTGACCTAGAATGTCTGAGGGCTGAATAACCCTTGCAAGGGGAGGCAAGCTCTTTCATATTTGTCTATAAATTACATTAAACTTGCTTTTTTACAGGTAACCCACTGTGCACCTGATTCCTCTAACCCCTATCCATCAACCTTGGGGGGATAATCATTTTTTTGCTAGCTAAAGCTCCTATACCAGAGGTGTATGCATTTTAATCCATAGAAGCATTCCATTTGTCATGCGTGAGGTGATGGCGGATCCCAAAGGTCGCAATCTGCTGGTCTCGGGCATTCTTGCTGCTAGGTCTTTGCTGCTAGTCACATTACCCGCTTACACACTGACTTTATTCTTACGGGCGGCAATTTTAATGTAACATTTGGTCCTCTGCTTGAGTCTACAGACTGGCCACGTGACCAATTCCCATGCACTGCAGGCACTCTCCGATATCTTGCAGTCTTTCCACCTGGCAGATGCCTGGAGGTCCCAGTATCTACAAGGCAGAGATTACACCTTATATTCCGCCCCTCACAGTATTTGGACTCTTATAGACCATTGGTATCTTTCCCCTGAGATACTACTTATGCTCTCCAAAATTGCCCACTACCCCTGCACCTGATCGGATAATTCGCCGGTTCTACTGCCCCTGCAAATCCCCTGTCTGACGTCGCCCATGATGTCCTGACGCTTCCCAACTAATGCTCTACATGACAAAGTGTTTCTCGCCGAAGTTCGCGATGCCATTATTGAATATTTTGTAATAAATGCCGGGACGGTATCGAGACATTCGGTGCTGTGGGAGACGTTTAAGGCATTTATCAGGGGCGTCATTACTGCTAAACATGCGGGTGTACTTGGCTTCATTAGGGGGGAATTTGCTGCTGTAGAGGGGAAGCTACAGGATCTTGATTTACAGACTATGTCATCTAGTTCCAACAAATCATTACATACACACGTCACCCTGCTGCAGGAATTTCAAGATGTGGCGGCCCGCAAGGTTACGTTTTTGAGTAAATATGCTAGAGCATGGGTCTATAAGGAAGGTGAGAGGCCTGGGTGTACCCTGGCCAGGCTTCTCCACCCTGCATACCAGGCCTCGTATGTTACTACCCTGCAACTGGATGAAGGTTCCTTGACCACTGACAATTCTACCATCTTTACTGAGTTCACCACGTATTATACAAGTTTATACATATGGCATGGGAATGTGGCGGAAGAGGCACTTACAGATTATTTGTCAGAGGTGGCCATAGTATGGCTCGATGAAGGTCATCGGCGATTTCTGGCTTCCCCTATCGCCGGCGAGGAAATTTCACAGGTCATAGATGCCCTTAGTGGCACCTGGGCCCCGGGATTGGATGGCTTCACAGGCACATTTTATAAAGCCTACAAGGCAATACTGGTTCTGCATTTGCTTGAAGTATATGCCGAATCTCTCAAACAGGGAACTCACCCCCCACACTACGGGAGGCAGTCATTAACACTTTCTACTTAAGCCAGGCAAATCCCCACACCTTTGCACTTCATACAGGCCCTTGTCATTGTTTAACCATGACAATAAAATTCTGGCTAAGGTTTTCGTCATGAGCCTCTCCCTACTAATGGGAGGCATTATATCTCCCTTGCAGTCAGGGTTTGTCCCGAGCCGTTCTACCTCCATAAACCTACGTACAGTGTTCGCCGTCATCAATCAGATTTCTCTAGACCTTCACGGTGGCCACTGTGCTGCTGGATGCCGAGAAGGCATTTTATTCCCTCGAGTGGTCCTTTCTACATGCCACTTTGCAGAAGCTAGGTATTCCTAAAGGCTTCTGAGACCTGGTCAAGCGCTAAACACAACTCCCTTGGCTCGTCTTAGATTAAATGGTGCCTTGACAGACCAATTCACATTGACCCAGGGCACTTGACAGGTGTAACCATTATCACCTTTTTTATTCATCATTGCGATGGATCCCCTGGTCTGCCACTTAGCCCGAGGACTGTGATTTCATCAAGGTCCTCTTCTTGCTTCTCTGTATGCAGATGACATACTGTTATTTGTTAGAGATCCTGAGACAAATTTTCCCCGTTTGATTTGGGAAATCATCCACTTTGGAGTTTTTTCCGGACTCTTCATTAATTGGGGAAAATCTGAGATCTTCCTGTTGAAGGACACTACAGCCCCTTGTACTATCACATTATTTGCACAGGAGAAGCGCGGAGGTCATTCGCCTTAATTATGGTCCTGCTATTGATAGCCTTTCAACCCAAATCGAGCGCTGGATCAGGCTGCCTTTGTCTATAGCCAGGAGGATAGCTATTTTTAAAATGGGAGTGTTACCCCATTTTTATATCTATTTCTCAATATTCCGATAGCCCTGACAATAAGTTTTTTGACACCTTGTGAGGTATATCTCACCTGACTGATTTAGGCGGGCAAAAACCCTAGAATTAGTTGGCGCAGTTTGACTTTACCCTAAGCACGCGGTGGGTTTGGGTTTCCGGATTTTTATCTCTATTACCTTGTTGCTCAAGCGCATTTGCATATTTTTGGTACCACCTAGACGCCCAATTGCAATATCTTAAACCGGAATGGTCGCAGGCCCTCCCACTAATCCTTTCGATTATTATACCACAGGGCTTACCCAGGATCCCTGCTGAGATACATACACTCCCCACCACTTACTGGGCCTGGACCAAATAATCCCTGGCTTCCATTGACTAGGGAGACATAGGCTCAGCACACATTAACTACATGTCGGCTCCACCCCTTGGGGGACCTCTTTGCAGAAACTGCACTGCGGCCTGACTCATCCTTGGTAGAAGGACAAGCAGTGTCCTATATGGACAGATTTATCTTACACTGCCTGCACAGTATTATTCATACCACACTTCCTTCTTACCCTCAGGAACCTGCTGACTTTCCTCCAATTACTATGATACTTATGGCCCTGGATAGTGCCCATCTTGTCTCCAGTCTATTTTATAGTTCTCTGGGTCTAAGAGCATTCGGGGTGGAAAGGGCGAGGATCGCCTGGGAAAGGGACTTTGGGAGCCCCTGTTAGATAAAACATGGTATTATTGCTGTGTGTAGATGCGACTGATTTCCTATAACCATCGTCTCAAGTTGTTACATTTTAAATATGTACATCGGGCTTATGCTACCCCCCCCCCCCCCAGTTACTGGCTAGAGCCGGCCCTACCAGGTCGCACTGCTGCCCCAGATGCACAGCGGAACATGCTGGCTTTGCCCACTTAGCATGGAGTTGCGTTCCTATCCTTGCTTTTTGGGAAGCAGTCCACTCCACATTGTCACGTATGATAGGACACACACTCACTCCAAGCCCATTGCTGACTCTACTGGGTAATGTGAAACTGCTACCGGCAAATATCTGTCATTATACTGCTCTTGCATTGTTAGTGGCTAAGCATCAGGTATCTCAGCACTGGTGTGGTGCCTCCAGTCCCACTGTGGAGGAGTGAATTCGAGAGCTTTTGTACTGTGGTACTACAAGTGAAATATATGCATCTTTACAACACCCTGCCTCGAGACCAAGGGCCATATGGCAGCCATTAAGAAAATATCTGATGCTTTTAGCCTCGGACGCTGATAAAAATGAGGAAGATGTGTTTGCATCCTGAGGATCAGGTCTGGAAGACTTATATGCACTCGCTACGGCAACCCAAGCAGAACAAATCCTTAAATTCAAAACATGCGTCGACTCGAACGCACATACACGAAGGTTCTCATGCGCCAGGACGTCTCGTGAATGGAGCAATTCAAAAAGACGAGCTGACTCGAGCGCACACACACAAAGGCTCAGACGCGTCAGTCAGCATGCCTCGCGAAGCGAACCAAACACGGTGAGCGTCTCTATAGAAACGTCTCAGCGAGCCAGACCGTTAAAGAAACATCTATGGCTCGCGCAGACGAAACTACAGAGCGATTATTTTACATTACTTCACTTCATTAAAAAATAGCTCACAACTCAAGCGGCATAACCAAAAAACTAAAGATACGCTAAATAAAAATTATCAAAACAACCTAACATTAAGGAATACTCGTAAAAACCTCCCCACAGAAAAACAAATTCTCATAATAAAGACACACAGCATACCATACAAAATAACCTCAAATAAAATACAATGCACAAGCTCTCCAAAGAGTACGAAAACAAAATCATTCACCAAAGATTATTCAAATAATATGAACTGTACTTATCTCTGTGAGCAGCAGCAATAAAAGAAGGAAGTGGACTAGTTGCTGGTGGGTTTTATGTTTTTTGGAATGTTTTGGGTGTTCTAAGTTCTAGTGTTCTAGAAGCTTTGAATATGCTGCTGTGTGTGGTGGCAATAAAGGAATATTGCATAATATTAGCCTCTGTGTCTTTAATAAAATCCAGATTTTCTGCCCATCAAGGCTGTGGAAAATCTACATTCTCCTATTGTGTATAGAGCTGTGATTTGCTCATATGAACTTTTTGTTTCCCTACATGAACAAATGTTTTCCCCTCTGGCTTTTTCCTCCCTGTTATTTTTTTATGAATCTCCTTTTGGAATGTCTTCTTCCTGTGCGATTTAAATGGATGATACATGTTGGCAAGCTTTTATACTGCATATGTGTACATTCTGTGCACCCCTTGACTGCTTGTGTTTTGTTCTTGCAATACTATGACTGGTATAAAATGTCGTAAATAAAGATTTTTTTTTAAAAAACCCTTCAATAGGAACAGTCCCTTAACAAACTCAATTCCGATTATGCAATCTGTGGAATACAAACAAGATTAAAGTACACGGTAATGTGATGTTTTGGAAAACCTGGTGTTTTAGGTTTTGTGACTGGTTTCTCTACTGATACAAGATAAGGAATTCATCTTTTTTTCTAGCTTCATGCAAGAGTATGACCTTCCTAGAAATTGTAAAGGACAATATGATAGTCTTGCCCAGTACCTAAGGCATATTTCTGTCATTGAATACTGTTCAACTGTGCATTCAAGGTCTTTAGAGATCATCTAAATGGAAGTAAAGCCTTGTTTTACTCTCTCCTGTAGCTGTTATTTATAAATCAAACATTGTGTCGATATAGAAAACTGATTTGTATTGTGTTTGGCCAAATTTGACATGGGCTAAACCAGGGGTCTCCAACCTTTTCAGTTATATGAGCTACTTATGTTCAAGGAAAATCATCTCAAGCTACTAATAATATTACTGCCGAAAATCATCCCAAGCTACTAATAATATTACTGCCATACACATAAGAAAAGGTTATATTAGTGGCCACCCTATGCAAGATTACCAGCTGTGATCACCACAGTTCAGGATTACCAACAGTAATTTTAAAAACGCTTTTTAAATTTTAACTGCCTCTAAAAGGGTGATACATGACAGCCACAGCTGCAATGCCCCTGGCACCAAGGTAATAATAGCATTGTAACAATAAGTCTCCCAACGCTGCATAATTTATTATTCAAATATCAGCTTTAAATATAGTACGGGAATTATGGATTTTGAAAATACACACATTTTCATCTTGAATACTCAATTTTCAATTTTGGGATACATATATTAATTCAACCAAGCAAAAAGCTTCTAGTTTAGTAGGCTGAACTTCACACAGGTGAGCTACTCACAGGTAGCTGGAGAGCTACCCGAAGCTCACGAGCTACTCGTTGGAGAAGCCTGGGCTAAACTATTGTCCAAGACCACACTATTTCTCACTCTGCCAGTACTACTCAAACTCTTTTCTTTTTCCACAACAGAATACTTTATACTCTATAAGATTTATATAAAATGAAGACTTTAAACAGTGATCAATGCTGGCCCTGTGGCTTCAAAAAGGTACTGTCATGCACATGTTTTTTATGTCCAAAATTACAAACATTTGGGTCTGATGTGTGGCAGGAAATTACTGAGATCTGTGAAATGCTTGCACCTTTTTAATTTGCCAATATTGTTTTTGGAGATGTTCATGATATGTTGCCTAAATTTCGACTGTAAGGGAAATGTATTGATATTTTACTAGCAGTTCCACTGCAGGTAATAACAACAATCTGGAAGAATTATAATAAAATTTCTTATATTGCAATGTAGAACATGTTTTTTGCACAATAAAAAGGTAGATACAATTAATATGACACCTTTGCTTTTAGCAAAATGTGGTTGCATTTGATTCAATTCTTAACCAAATCACTTTGTCCTTGTTTAAAAAATGCTAGGGTCCTGAAACACCATCTCATGAGATTTGCTTCTTTGCATCTCCGCATTTCCTGTATTAAATGTTATTTTCACTATTTTTAGTTTGCTAAATAAACTCACTATTAGTACATCATTCTTGATGTATTGTCAAGCTTCACCTGAGAACAAACTTTAAAGGTCACGTTTCGGATTGCATGAGGTACATCGTGAAGTGGGAAGGTAACATGGCATCTGGGAGATGGAGGCTGGGGAAATCAATCATGCATGCATGTATTGGTGTCTTAACCATTCCAAGATGGTGGAGGTTCAATGTGTATGGACTACAGGTCACACCTATTTAGCTCTGCCTTTGTCCTATCCAAAATGGTGACCAGGTTCCTCTTCCAGGTCACGGTACTTAGAGCAGACTAATAAGGCTGCAACTAGCAAATGTGTGTGTTGGACAGCTCCCACGCACTTCATTCTAATTCACAGTCAGCTTCCCTTCTATTTCACTTTTATTTATTTTTTCTAGTATTCCTGAGGGTAGTTCCACTTATGGAGGAATTATGTTTGCTGTTGCTACTTACCGCTTGCTTGCCACTCATCTTCATTCAGCTTGGAATCCCTGATTTCACCATATTTGGAAAGCCAACCCACAGCCTTTAGGTGAGGAGCTGCATTCCAAATGCTGTCATTCTAACTTTTCAAGACTAGCTAGATTATTCATACCTGTAGAATATATTTGAATATGAATGCGTGCTGCTTTTTGATTCCAGATGCTGAATAGAACTTGGCACATCACATATTCTAATGTTTTTACATTCTTGTTCACTTCTCTGTTTCCCCCGGGCCCGATTCCAAGTGCTTCTTTTGCAATGTAGGTATTTTCCTAAATTATATTTTACCTTTCCTTATTATTTTCTCTTAAATTATGTATCTCTTTTATGGTATCATAAAAACCGAAATAAAGGTTAATATGATGATGATTACTATTTCCTCTTTTATTTTTCCTTCAACAAAATGCTGTTTTGTTTTTCCCAATTGGTTACTTAATTATGTAATACTTCTTATGAGTTATTCTTGGTCCCTATAATGTAGATGCTTTTGTGGTTCATATTTGTTTTATCAATATTATATTGCAATTAATTATCTTGTAATTGTAACAGATGGTTGTAAAATTATCATTTGACTTAATGAAGCTTTCATCTTACCGAAAATGCAGTCACATAAAACAGGCACACATCTGTACCCTGCGTGAATGCAATTCTTATGAATATGGTGCCTGGTGTTCAAAACAGCTTTTGCCTGTCTTTGTTGGTATATCTATTAAATGCGGACTATTTTAATGAATTATACCGTGACTATATGCAGCATTTGCAATATTATTTTACTGAAAACCTATTCAAGTGGAACAGTGAAAGACTCATCACAGAGTCATTAACCTTTAGTGTATATAATGTGAAAGAAGCATGCATTATCAAAAAGCGATGAACCAAGGAAGAGTTGTGAAAATAGGGTACACAGATAAACAGCAGGGCTCAATATAAAAAGGTCTTTCTTCACAGATATTCTAAAAGTGTCAAGGGTCTGGAAAGCACCAGTGGCAAGGTAGATGAAGAGAAGAAAATATTGGTAACAGAGCTGCACAGGATCACACTGGGAGACACAGGATAATAAAGATCCAGGGGCAGATTTACAAGCCCCTTGCGACACATTTGCGCCGCCGTTGCGTCACTTCTGTGATGCAGCGGCGGCGTAAACCATGTGCCACGTTGCGAATTATTTACAATGTGACGCATCTAGGGAGATGTGTCACGTTGTAAAGCTCTGCGCCACATGAAACCTGCGTCAGGTTTAATGTGGGCGTTCCGTCACAGGGTGGGCGTTCCGTCGTAGGAAAGCCTCGTAAAAGTGACGCAGTGAAATCTACAAGATTTCACTGAGTCAGTTTTATGACGCCGCTGCGTCAAACCCTTACACCTGCTTGAAGCAGGCGTAAGGAGTGACGCACCACGTTAAATATGGGCGGCCCCTGAGCATTGCTGGAGTTGCGTTGCGCTTGCGACACAACTCCAGCAATGCGCCGCCCATACGCCACAAGATGCGACACGCATCTGCCTATCCTTGCGCCACGGTGCGCCGCATTGTAAATGTGACGCATCCGTGGTGGCGCAAGGGGAGAATTGCGTGTCGCAGCTATTCTGGCGCATCCCTGCTGATTTGCAGAGATGCGCCAGTCCTTGTAAATCTGCCCCCAATGTGTAAGCTTTACACAAAGTAATGAAGAAAGTCAGGGCTCACAAAGAAAAAGCAGTTCAGCATTCAGAATAACTAACACCCTATGGGGCATATTTACAAGCCCCTAACGCCACCGGAGCATCACTTTTTCTGACGCTCCGGTGGATTTGCTCTCTACCCCATATTTACAAGGTGGCATTAAGCAACTTAACGTGGCTTAATGCCACTGTGTAAATATGCCCCTAACCGCAATAGGCTGTTGCAGCAAAGGGGCGGGCAATGCGTGTTGCTGTGGGTGTTCCACCGCAACACCCATTGCTTTTTGACGATGCCCCATAATTACAAGGATGGGGCAGTGCCAAAAACTAAGACCAGCTAAACCTGTGTTATATTCCATATAGGTACCCCAATATAGGCTCGGGTAACATCCTAACCTTTCACCTATATTCGTCCTTACATTACATACATAACGGGCTGCTAGGACTGACCCTTTACCTAGTTACGGTACTGCTTACAGAACGTGGGGTTTTCCCAGAACAAAAGCCTCATACATTATGCATGAGGAATCTTGGAAACTCAGCAGGACTACCATCTCCTGCATAATAACTATGTACAAGGTTCATTCCCAACGTCATCCTAAGTCCGACAATGGCACAGCAAGGTAGAACCCCTGGGGATACCTTCGGGTATATAAACACCACATCTTGCTGAGATAGTCAGAGGAGATCAGGACTTCCCTGCCGAAACACTGACGCGAGACGCTGAGATTCCTGCATGCAGATACTCCAGCTCGCAGTGGTCTAACAACCCTTGTGGGGTGTCCAACTCGAGACCAAGAAGGGGTCCCACAGCCTCTCACTTCAGGTAATGGGGTTGTCTTTATCCTAGAGGGATTCTTGGCTTAACACCTACACACATGCTAGCTACACTTAGGTACATCTAGTTAGGGGAGCATCGTAGGAATACACATTTTATTGTTATGTATTTTATATACTTGCCTGTATTCATGGTTATAGCAAAATGGTAGAAATTTACCATCCTTTTACTTTCTTAGTGCTTCTAATCATTTATATCTGTTACAGTCTAGAGGTTGTTTCAGCACACCTATTTTACACTAGAATAACAACTGTTCAATAAATGCTTATTGAAAAACATCCATACCGTTTATTCTGTGTATCTCTCTGAGACTAAGTGAGCATGAGTGACTGAGCAAAAAGTAGTACACTGTTTCCACGGTCCTGAGGGATCAGGATTGTCATGTTCGATAGTTGCCAAGAACTATTCTCCCCTTGGTAAGAGGAGTTTCTAGTGGCACTGTGAGCTAGCTGGTATACAGGCCAACATACCTGGTGGGGGTGTCTAGAATCAGTCTTACACTAATCCTACAGTGTATGTTGTCTAAACACACAGATCCTATATAGGTTTATAGGAACTACACGACATAGCGCCGCTAACGCTGGTCGGGTACTTATTTAACAGTCAAATACGAGTAGTTCAGATGTGCTATTCTCAGAGACCCCTACTCACATTTCCCCAGAGACGTCTGGAGTGGGAGGGAACAAAAATCCGCTGCAGTTGAGTAGGCAAAAATCCTATGTATTGGCTGTTGGTTAATCAAGCTTGAAGGACACATTGTTCCTATTGTGCATAACACCTTATCTCAGTTCCCTTGAAAAAGTTTTCTTACAAAAAACAATGACTGAGCAGGATGAAATAGTACGTGAACTAAATCTCTCAGCTGAAGAAGAAGATGCAGATGCTATACATCTTTCAGAAAATGTTAGAAATGCCATCACCAAAAAAATAGCTTCATATGGTTTGACAGCTAGAGGTGGGCCAGTAACCTTCATGATTGAGGCACACAAATCATTTAGAACCGAGGTATTCTATTTGTGGGTTAAATTCCCAGAGGCAAATGCACGAACAAAGACATTTCATTACTACTCAGAAGATGAAATACCAAATGAATATTGTCCATACAAGGACATTGAAATTCCGCTCCCTTACCAGGAGCATTTATACTGGTTTAAAGGCGCCCTCCCCATACAAGAAATAAAGTAAGACTCGGTCCACTCGGAAGAGATGGAGCAACATGGCCGGTACTAGCGGCCTACACACCACATTCTGATATTGAAACAATGCCAGCAGGAGACTTACTTACACTTCATAAAGAACTAATAAGACTTTACAGAAACATGACACAGTTCGTGATGAGAACACTCACAGTTCAGCCAGCAACGGCTACACCAACAAGTCCGACTCAAACATCAACAAACAAAATTACACCATAAACATTACACGCAGTGATGGGTAAAATGCCCACTAAACGTGAACAAATGCCATTCTGGGTGGCTCAAAAAATAACACAGCTACAGGCGGTATTTCCAAATACCAGCACACATGAAAAACACAGAATGTCAACAATTTGTTTGCCCATGGGGATAACATACCAGATAGAGGATTGTACCTCTTGGGGTACAGTTTTCGCTGCCATATATACCAGGACTCATGGTATACCGTCATTAGCAGTAATACCAGATGTATTAAGACAAATACAGAACGAATATGGAGCAGATCCTGCTCTGAACTTAGGGATGAAATTACTAGGTAATTTTGCCCAGGTATCAGCTATAATATTAGCAAATATTAAAGGAGAGGCAGCATCGGTGGCAATACGCCAACACCTAAGGGAGTTCACTCCTCTACAACAGGAACATGAATTACCTAAAATAATTGAAACCGCTTATGCAGAATTAGGCAGAGACAGCTTGGGGGCGAGAGCAATAAAACCTCAACTGATGGGTAGTCCTAAAAAGGATACTTTTAAGCAAGCACCTGCTTCTTCAAAGAAGAAATGGGATAATAACAAACAACAAAAGAATAAAGAGAACAGATCTCAATCCAGAGGTAGGTCTCCTCAACAGGAGCCCTCCGAAAGGAGGTATAACCTTAGGAATAGGGACAACATTAGAAAACCTGACAGGTATCAGGACACTGATACACGTTCCTCTCGTTCCTTTCAGGGTTCATCGAAAAACTCAGAGAGGGAAGGACGGTCAGAACACAGACAAGAAGAGCATACAAAGTCCAGAGACACACAACGCACTTCAGACTATGCTTCCAAAAAAGAAGAAAAGCCTAAAGCAAAACCTCAATTCAAAAAGAAGAAAATAGCAGGTCTCAAAGTTAGACATGCCCAGAATTCTGAGGACTCAACTACTGAACGGGGAATGGGCTCTGACAATGCTAGACAGCGCAGCAGAAGTAACAATAGCTCGCCAGAACCTGATGGAATTTCTGGTGACAGCGGAGTTGAGTGAACATATCACGGTGGAAACGCCTGATACTAGGGTAAGTGTCCCACATAGGTTACATGAAATAACACTCCAAATGGAAGGGGACAAGCCCAGAAAAATTAAAGGTCTCTTTTGGGAGAACCTGACTTTTGGCTACGACATTCTTTTAGCTGAAAGAGATTTGGCCGCCTACTATTGTTATGGATTACCCATAGGGGGAAACGGTAATTATGCCAGCTTTCTCCGACCTCGTTCCCCAATATCTAAAACACACATATACGCGGGAGTGGGCGGTGGCCCTTGCCCCTGCACTATACCACAACCACGTTGGGTGGGATGAAGATTCAACCCACCACGTGATACCATTAAAATCTACTCCAACTCCACAGAGACAGTATCCAATTAAGCAAGAAGCTAAAAAACATGTCAGGGAGATCTTAGATCAACTTGAATACCAGGGAGTGATTGAAACTTGCACCCCTTCGATGAATAATCCTTTGTTTCCCGTAATGAAACCCGACAATTCCTATCGTCTAGTTTTAGACTATAGACATCTAAACTCATGCACAAAAATATCTGCAGTACAGAACGCACACAGTGCCACATTGATGAATAACATTGTGCGGAAAAAATATAAAACAATACTAGATATCTCGAATGGATTTTTCTGCCAAAATATAGCACCTGAGAGCAGATATTTGACAGCATTCTCAGCGCTGGGGTCCCAGTGTCAATTTTGTTGACTCCCCCAGGGGTATAAGAACAGCCCGGGGTTGTTTTCCGCCAGAGTAACTGAGTTACTTCAGAATATGGATGAAGAGGCATTGTCCTATGTAGATGATATTTATTTGATGGATGATGACCTGGAGGAACACTTGACCAGGGTGAGCACCATAATTTTAGGATTTGCCTCTGAGGGTTACAAGTTCAACTTAAAAAAATCTAAAATAGCCCACCTCAATGTCCTATTTCTGGGATATGAGCTTTCAAGTGAAGGCAACAGCTTGGCAGCTAACTTTTTAGAAACGTGTGCGCTGCTCCACCCTCCAAAATCATAAAAAAATGTACAATCCATACTGAGATTCCTGAATTTCAGTAGAACATACATTTTGGATTACGCAGAAAGGGTTAAACCTTTCTACGACTTAATAAGACCTGATTTTTCAGTTAGGCAATGGACACAGGAACACACAGATATCCTTTGTTCCCAACATGCTGACATGATAGCTTCAAAACACTTGCAGACACGCCTAAACGTACGCAATCTGGTGATCCGCGTTATATCTGGTCAATCTGGGTACACTTACCTGACCTTCAGTGAAGGCGAAACAGTACCCATAGCATACAAATCACACTTATATACAAACGCTGAAATGCATTTTGCATCTACAGAGAAAATCCTGACAGCAGTACAGACTGCTGTAGTGAGAGAAAGCAAAAGACACACAATTGATGGAAGGAATGCAGAACAAATCAAATCATTCACCCCCAGCCAAGAGATCTGGGTTAAATCCATCATTCTTTTGCTCACCATGCCACCCCAGTTTAGACCTGGCCGTATTCAAATCAGTCTTGGTCCTGTGCTTCATGGGAACAGTCCAGCCCGAACTGCCAAGCCAGGTCCTCCCTGGACCGGAAACAAGCATCCTAGGACCGGTTTTGGGGTTTCACCCCTCATCAGCCAGGATAGCTTGAATCCAGTGACACAGTGAGCCCGGGACCCACGTCTGGGCATACCCGGCGCACTTAGGGTGAGAAAGCAAAAGACACACAATTGATGGACGGAATGCAGAACAAATCAAAACATTCACCCCCAGTCAAGAGATCTGGGTTAAATCCATCATTCTTTTACTCACAATGCCACCCCAGTTTAGACCTGGCCATATGCAAATCAGTCTTGACCCTGTGCCTCATGGGAACAGTCCAGCCTGAAATGCCAAGCCAGGTCCTCCTTGTACCGGAAACAAGCATCCGAGGACCGGTTTCGGGGTTTCACCCCTCATCAGCCAGGATAGCTTGAATCCAGTGGCACAGTGAGCCCGGGACCCTCGTCTGGGCATACCCGGCGCACTTAGGGCGAGAAAGCAAAAGACACACAATTAATGGACGGGATGCAGAATAAATCAAAACATTCACCCCCAGTCAAGAGATCTGGGTTAAATCCATCATTCTTTTGCTCACCATGCCACCCCAGTTTAGACCTGGCCATATGCAAATCCGTCTTGACCCTGTGCCTCATGGGAACAGTCCAGCCCGAAAGTTCGGCTGGACTGTTCCCATTGGGCGCAGAGTCAAGACTGATTTGCATATGGCTGGGTCCAAACTGGAATGGCATGGTGAGCAAAAAAACTATGGATTTAGGCCCAGATCTCTGTACTGGGGTGAATGTATGACATTGTTCTGCATTCTGTCCATCAATTGTTCTTTTTGCATTTGTCACCCCGAGTGGGACGAGTATGCTGAGACGTAGGCCCCGTGCTCTCCATGCCACTGGAGTCAAGCTATCCTGGCTGATGAGGGGTGAAACCCCGAATCCGGTCCTAAGATGCTTGCTTCCAGTCCAGGAAGGGCCTGGCCTGGCAGTTCGGGCTGGACTGTTCCCATTGGGCGCAGGGTCAAGACTGATTTGCATATGGCTGGGTCTAAACTGGAATGGCATGGTGAGCAAAAAAATGATGGATTTAGGCCCAGATCTCTGTACTGGGGTGAATGTATGACATTGTTCTGCATTCTGTCCATCAATTGTTCTTTTTGCATTTGTCACCCCGAGTGGGACGGGTATGCCCAGACGTGGGTCCCGTGCTCTCCATGCCACTGGAGTCAACCTATCCTGGCTGATGAGGGGTGAAACCTCGAAACCGGTCCTAGGATGCTTGTTTCCAGTCCAGAGAGGACCTGGCCTGGCAGTTCGGGCTGGACTGTTCCCATTGGGCGCAGGGTCAAGACTGATTTGCATATGGCTGGGTCCAAACTGTAATGGCATGGTGAGCAAAAAAATGATGGCTTTAGGCCCAGATCTCTGTACTGGGGTGAATGTATGACATTGTTCTGCATTCTGTCCATCAATTGTTCTATTTGCATTTGTCACCCGAGTGGGACGGGTATGCCCAGACGTGGGTCCCGTGCTCTCCATGCCACTGGAGTCAAGCTATCCTGGCTGATGAGGGGTGAAACCCCGAAACGGGTCCTAGGATGCTTGTTTCCAGTCCAGGGAGGACCTGGCCTGGCAGTTCGGGCTGGACTGTTCCCATTGGGCGCAGGGTCAAGACTGATTTGCATATGGCTGGGTCCAAACTGGAATGGCATGGTGAGCAAAAAACGATGGATTTAGGCCCAGATCTCTGTACTGGGGTGAATGTATGACATTGTTTTGCAATCTGTCCATCAATTGTTCATTCTGCATTTGTCACCCCGAGTGGGACAGGTATGCCCAGACATGGGTTCCGTGCTCTCCATGCCACTGGAGTCAAGCTATCCTGGCTGATGAGGGGTGAAACCCCGAAACTGGTCCTAGGATGCTTGTTTCCAGTCAAGGGGGGACCTGGCCTGGCAGTTCGGGCTGGACTGTTCTCATTGGGCGCAGGGTCAAGACTGATTTGCATATAGTTGGGTCCAAACAGGAATGGCATGGTGAGCAAAAAAATGATGGCTTTAGGCCCAGATCTCTGTACTGGGGTGAATGTATGACATTGTTCTGCATTCTGTCCGTCAATTGTTCTTTTTGCATTTGCCACCCCGAGTGGGACGGGTATGCCCAGACGTGGGTCCCGTGCTCTCCGTGCCACTGGAGTCAAGCTATCCTGGCTGATGAGGGGTGAAACCCCGAAACCGGTCCTAGGAAGCTTGTTTCCAGTCCAGGGAGGACCTGGCCTGCCAGTACGGGCTGGACTGCTCCCATTGGGCGCAGGGTCAAGACTGATTTGCATATGGCTGGGTCCAAACTGGAATGGCATGGTGAGCAAAACAACAATGGATTTAGGCCCAGATCTCTGTAGTGGGGTGAATGTATGTTTATGTTTATGTTTAGGGAATTTGTTAAGCGCACGTACACCGAAAGGTCTCTTGGCACTAATTGGAGGTTGGAAGCCGTCCCGGGTATGATCTAACTATAGGCTTAGGTGAACAGCCAAGTTTTCAGTTTTTTCCTGAAACCAATGTAGTCCGGTGTTAATCTGATATCAATCGGTAGAGAATTCCAAAGTTTGGGGCCTAGTATAGAAAAACGTGAGCCACCCATTCTCTTGCGCTTGAATCTAGGGGTTGTCAGCATATTCATTGAAGCTGATCTTAGGTTCCTTTTGGGAAGGTACGGTGAGATCTTTGTGGAGATAAATTTTGGGCCCCTATCGTTGAGAGCATTGAAAAGCATGCAGCCTTTCTTGAACATAGACCACTGAGCCACAGGAAGCCAGTGAAGCTGCTTCATCAATGGCTTAGTGTGGCAGTGTCTTGGTTGCTGGTAGATTAATCTGGCCGCTTGGTTCTGAATCAACTGCAGTCTGTGGGTTTGATTGGCTGGGAGACCCAAATAGATAGCATTGGCATAATCCAGCCTGGACATAATCATGGCCAGCATGATCACCGCACTTGCCTCCCTAGTAAAGAATCTCCTGATTTTCTTAAAACTCCTTAGTTGATAGATGCACGATGATGTGACCAGGCTAATCTGTGCGTGCATAGATAGGTTGGCGTCAATTTTGATGCCCAGGCTCTTAACAGAGTTCTTAGGGATAGGTGGAGTGCCTAATATAGCCGGCCAGTGTCCTGGCGTCCAATGATGGAGTCTGTTATTTGAAATGATTATCTCTGTTTTATCAGAGTTCAGTTTGAGATGGTTATGACTCATCCAGTCTTTAATAAATAGCATGGTGTTTCGAAAAGATGCCTTAGAGTCCTCCGTCTCGTCTATTGGGGAAATCAGCTGCATATCGTCTACGTAGTTATATACCTTAACCCTCCTGCATTGGAGGGAGTGGATCAGGGGGCAGATATAAAGGTTGAACAGGTGGGGGGATAGGGACTAGACTTGAGGAACACTGCAGGTGGTATTGACCCTGGCCGAATTAAAGGATGCCAGCCTAACAGACTGGGTGCGATTCCCCAAAAATGAAATCATCCAGTCCAGGGCCGTTCCGCTCAGGCCTGCCGCTGCCATTCTATTCGCTAATATTGTGTGATCTACGGTGTCGAATGCAGCCGACAGGTCGAGCAGGACCAGAGCCTGAGTGCACCCCTTGTCTGCTCCCTCCTTCAGGTCATCCACTACACTTAAGATAACTGATTCGGTCGAGTGTGATGGCCGGAAGCCTGCCTGATGAGAGTCTAGAAATTTAGTCTCTTCAATGAAGGCGCATAGGAGTTTTGCTACATGTGTTTCAAGTAGTTTTGCAGGATATGGGAGGAGCGATATGGGTATATAGTTGCTCAGTTGTTTGGGATCTACTCCGACTTTCTTTTCAAGCGGGACTAGCACTGCCTCTTTGAATGCCAGTGGGACCACGCCTTGCTCCAGAGAAAGATTGAGCAGGGAGAGGAAGGTATCTGGGAATTGGGCAAGAATGTCTTTTTGTATAGTAGAAGGACAGGGGTCTTTGGGGGAGCCAGATTTTACCTTGTAACTTAATTCTGCAAGTCGATCTAGAGTTATGTTCTAAAAGGTAAAAAGTGTCGCTGAGTTGGTAAATTGCTGATGTGTGACATTGCATTCTGTCCATCAATTGTTCTTTTTGTAGTGAGAGAAGGAGCACTGGCTCAGGGGAAACGAATAATTGTCGTGACTCCAGTACCAGCCTTAGAAGCTGCGACAAAGGCAAGCATTCCTAATGCTAAAGCCTTACATCCAAGATGGATACAATGGGCTAATTCTCTCACTGCATCAGACGTAGAATACAGATACGACCCAAGTCTGAAAATACAAGCATTTTTGCAATATGAACAAGAATATCCTCTGCCGAATGAAATAATGCCTCTAGATCAGTATAAATACATAATTTACACTGACGGATCTGCTCAGCCGGCCATTGGAAGTAAACAGCAATACAGCGCCACATGTGTGATCGTAAAAGGTCGTATGCAGGACGTAAAATTCCATCCAAGCTGTACAAAAACACAGTCTCTAGGAGACTGCACGGCTCAGCTGGCAGAATTAAAAGCACTATTACTGGCACCGATAAATATGGATCGAGAATTCCCCACACTAATTGTGTGTGATTCTTTTTACTGTGTCCAGTCATACACCGAATATCTTCAGTATTGGGGACAAAATGGGTTTAAAGACTCAAAAGGTTGCACAATTAAGCATAAAATGCTATGCGAACAGGTAGCGGTTGAAAAACGGTCTACCAAGAGCTTACGTGAGACACACGATGAGTCATCAACGTGATGGCGTTCATGTTGAAGGGAATTTATTGGCTGATGAAGCCGCAAAGGGGGCAGTACAAACTGCGTCCGTAGCTGCAATCACTCGTTCTAAAACGAGAATAGACGGACAGATAATGGTAGCTGTCATTGCTTCACGCAAAGACAATAAGGCATTGCCGAAAGGTTTTCTACTCAAGTACTCCTACAAGTTAGATGCAAATAACGTTCCATTTGCTCAAATTCTGGGAGTGGGGGATAGAGTAATACCAAACATGGATCGCAGATTGGGCTTCATTTTAGCTGCACATGAGGGTCTAGGTTCTGCGCATGCAGGAGTGTCGGCGACAGTTTCTTTACTGAAACAACTCTATTGGTGGCCAGGGTTAACGAAGCAGACCAAAGATTATGTCTTAAAGTATGACATCTGTCAACAGATGAAGGGCTCCACCGTAACACGCCCAGCACAGGCACCATTGCTTATATCAGACAGACCACTCGCTTGTGTATATCTAGACCACTGCAGCCCCCTACATTCTGATGGGGATTATAAATATAACATGGTTGCAGTGGATTCCTGCTCGAGATTCCTATGGGTATGGCCTCAGCGCTGGGCTGACGCTCGAACTGTTATCAAAGATTTTTGAGTCTTTATAGGGACATACGCAGTTGGCACATTACATTCTGACCGTGGCCCCGCGTTTAGATCTAGGGCTTACAAAGAAGCCATGGGAAGTTTGGGTGTTGCATTGCGGTACTCCTCTCCGTACCATCCCAAGGGAAATTTGGTTGTGGAGAGGAAAAACCGGGACTTAAAGCAATCATTAACAGCTAGAGTATTAGGCACGGGTGGTAGTTGGGTCAGTCACTTATATGGGGTACAGAGGGCCTTGAACAACATGCCAAGAAGTTCTCTAGGGGGTGTCACTCCTTACGAGGTCCTTTTTGGAACAGGAATATGGGTACCTGGTCTCAATTGTGAAGGCACAGTGGCGGATGAAAAACCTTTTGACATCAATAAACGTTTGGCTGTTTTACAGGATCTGAATGAATGCAGGGCACTACAAAGCAATGTGCAAGTAAAGCAGACCACCACTGGGGAAGTCAAGTCAGTCACGGCAATACCTGTCTGGGTCCCTAAAATTGGGGATCTGGTCGGAGAAAAGATAGTGGACAAAAAAGAATTTGGGCCATCATACAGAAAGCCTGTACCTGCCCTGGCCGTTGAAGGGACAAGAATTGTACTTCTGCCACCTCTTGCCAGGAAAAAAGAGAAGAGATTTGTTTCCATTGATTTGATAAAACCACACTATGTGGCCGATACTGAGTGGTAGGCCTCGTGGACTCCTGAGTAGCCGACGCCCTCCTCTCGCTACCATACAGGAAGTTAAGACGGAAAGACTCATCACGTTTGAAGAGTCTCCTATACGGAATGATGGACTATGCAACAATGCCATGGAACTAGTTCCTCTTGAAACAGAAATGCAAAATCAAAATGAAAGACAAATTTTAATTCGACCTAACACTGATGTCTACTTAAACATGCCTCAACAAGAGCCATCTACAAGTTCAACAAAACCTGCTGAGCTACCAAAATTAGATCGAACTACATCTGGCTAGTTCATCGACTTCGATACCTTTTCCTTGGATCCAAGTGAACCTGAAACAACGCCAGCCCCAATATCTCGTCAACAACAGGTCAAAGACTTCTTCATTTTTCTTAAAAAGACTTACCTGGTGTCACCTTGGCTAGAACTTTGGATAATCACCGGGATACTTTTTTTCTTTTCTGGATAGGCTTAGTAACTTTCTTCTGCTTACTTGTTAATGGAACTTACCTTCGCCAAAGCTCTGCAGCATCAAAAGTGAACTTGACCCTGAAACCTCATGTTTCATCACATCGTGAACAAAGAGACTTGTCATCAGTGAACATTACAGCAGTTCGTATACCTGATGGTATAGTATGGGACAAGGTTGATGATGATATATTTGGTAGTACCGAACTTTTAAAAATACCTCATTTATTTAAAATTTCCTTAAATGATATCATTACCTCCAGTACATTTTACGATGATTGGGATTTTGAAACTGTAAACAATATGTTGTCTAATTTAGAACAATCTGCCGCATTTTCTAGTAATGAAATGTTAGAAGACACATCAGACTTTAACAACATGTATTATTACCAACATTATGGTCATCATTTTCAACACAAATCCAGTACCCCTAGGAATGTTTTCACATATCACCAATGGGAACATTGCCCTACATCACCGAGAAGTAGTTCGAAAACATTTGCTCAGAAATTTTCATATTTTTCAAGGTTCAATATCTCTAACTCGACCTCATATTACTATAAGGGTGCACCTACATCTGCACAGAAAAATATGCTGACTAACACCAAACAGATTTACTCTGCTTCCTTTATTACCCAACTGTCTGAACAGGGTTTCGACTTATGGAAGGACACTATAGACTTAAAATCTGTCTGGGGTTCTAGAGACTGGCAAGTCCAGGGAACAGAAGCGCTATTTAGAGCATGTCTCATTCCCCAGCAGATGATATTTTTGAATGATACTGTGAAACAGTCTTCCTGCCTTGGAATAGCCAAGAACAAGGATTTGAACACACCTCGGATTCCAACACCATCACAGGCTGAGGGTAATTTTACATCACTAAATGGGGCTACATTAGATGACATTTTACAATACAATAGATCAGACCCCAACTGGAAGGGATGGTTGGTTTGGCCCACAGACACTAATAGATGTCAGGAAAGATTCAGGGGTACCACCGAAGGGTTCAGTATCCATAGGCCAGACCCACGCTATGTACAAAGAGAACATCCAGGGGTGGTGACATCATACAGTGTTGGGAAGTTAAGCCTTGATTGGCTAAAGACCTCAACACTACCACAGGTGAAACAACACTTATTCTTACTTACAGAGGATGTGGACCTACAGGATTTTTTACTTGGTCCCAGAAAGCCACGTCAAAAACGTTTCTACTACGCTGTCTATAATGAAATTTGGAAAATCTCCCAACAAGAAGCAGCGGAGAGACTACGAGAGATAGATAGTATTAACCTAGAAAAGGCATTAGCCGTAGTTGACAATGGTATGACTACGTTAACATCCAGGATTTATTCACTGTGCAACATTGTATCTTCTGCTATAGACGTACTAGAACAAGATTTGTCCATACCACAGCACGGACAATCGCAATTACGTACTATTATGTTATTAAGCTGGACGCTGCAATCACTGCGCCCAGGTTATGTACCTTGGCGTTTTATCAACAGTACATCCTTGTTTTCTGCATACAATCTAACAAAAAAAAGATGAAAATGGCACAGAGTGGAGCAAAATATACAATGCTGCACATTGAAAAACTGGACAGAATACCTTTTACTGTGGCGGAATCACCATCCACAGAGTGGTTAATCCATGGCCATATAACTTTACCGGTCACAACTTTCCAGTTTCAGTATTGCTTAGAACAACAACAGGCATGCAGATATGAAGAGATGGGTAGGGAATTCATCAAGGAATCTTGGGAATTACTGTATAGATTTCGATGCAGGAGTGGGGATCTAGAAGTGCTTCTAAGCGGTACAAACTGCGAGAACGCTTTAAGTGGATCTCTCATATGCCAGGATATCATGCTGCATGGGGCCTGCAATGGTTCAGTAGCAAACCTATCCTGTCACTTGAGGGGTACTCCAGCAGCTGTGATTACTCCAGTTTTCAGGCTACTTTCAAATGGGAGTTACTTGATGCTGAACGATCAAGGTTGTTGTGGGATGCTTCCGGGCATCGCATATCTAGTCACCGTGAGCTCCAGGGTTACTTGCTGTATGCAAGTATTGTTTCCACTGACACACACAGTCAGGGAGGTACCGCTATGGCCTTCGTTGAATGTTTCCTTTATACGGTTTGATACTCTGAGCAGAATGAAAGCCATGCTTCTTCAGCAAACCGTGCCCCTAACCTCCGCCCGGGAGACTTTTTATCTCCAGATCGCAAGGTCCTCGGCTGAGATACAGGCACTCATACGTACGAACTGCTCCTTCCATTTCACAAAAATGGTGAATCGTATCTTTAACATGTCTTATACGATGGGTATAGTCCACCTATTTAAGACCATAGGTTCGGGACTGTTAAGCACCTTTCAGACGGTCCTCGGAGTTATACCAAACTTTATACAATCCGTATTCTGAATCATTTTTGGAGGACTTCCGCTGATCCTGTTTCTAATAGCAGGTATCCTGATTGTAATTTTTCTGCCACGCAATGGACGTCCCAGTCACCAAGGAGATGGAAACAGAGCTCCTGGAACGCAAATACCGTGATCGCACGGTACAACATCTGGGCACACCTCGCCTACTGGAACTAAGCGCCTCTTGGTTCCTGTCATTTAGACCAGTCTAGATAGACTGCATCCTACCTGTTCTCCGATGCCTGTTCTGCTGAGAAGAATGCGTGTTGGATCTCTGTCTGACACTTCCATCAGTTGTGCAACCGGACGTTAATGCTTTACTGGACCCGATAATGGCCCATGTTCTGCAGTGTCCCCAGCGTATTCCTATGTTGATGGTGCCATTCTTAGAGCCTCCACAGGAAGTCTCTGCTCCTGTTGGAATGGATACCGGCTCCTCCACTGACACCCAGGCCTTGGATGGCGCGCAGGGTGCCCAAGCATCAGCTGCAGGCAGAACAGAAGATCATCTGTGCTCAATTGACGTAATCTGCGAGGTGTTACAGGGATCGTCGTCTGCGAAGGCAGGCAACAGCAATGGTGCGTCTACCAGCCAGGACACATAAATATTTGACTCGTCGTGTGCTGGGAAAAAAAATCGTTTTTTTTTTAAACAAACTCAAATTGGAACTCCAAAACAATTGACACTTTTTATGACCTGCATGAGGGACGAGACACTTTAGGGTATAAATACACCACATCTTGCCACGGTAAGCTAGAGGGAACCGAGACTTCCATGCCGACACACTGACGCGAGACGCTGAGATTCCTGCATGCAGATACTCCAGCTCGCAGTGGTCTAACATGCCTTGCGGGGTGTCCAACTCGAGACCAAGATGGGGTCCCACAGTCTCTCACTTCAGGTAATGGGGCTGTCTTTATCCTAGAGGGATTCTTGGCTTAACACCTACACCAATGCTAGGTACGCTTAGGTACATTTAGTTAGGGTAGCATCGTAGGAGTACGCATTTTATTGTCATGTATTTTATATACTTGCCTGTATTCATGGTTATAGCAAAATGGTAGAAATCTACCATCCTTTTACTTTCTTAGTGCTTCTAATCATTTATATATGTTACTGTCTAGTGGTTGTTTCAGCACGAGTGACTGAGCGAAAAGTAGTACACTGTTTCCACGGTCCTGAGGGATCAGGGTTGTCATGTTCTATAGTTGCCAAGAACTATTCTCTCCTTGGTAAGAGGAGTTTCTAGTGGCACTGTGAGCTAGCTGGTATACAGGCCAACACACCCGGTGGGGTGTCTAGAATCAGTCTTACACCAATCCTACAGTGTATGTTGTCTAAACGCGCAGATCCTATATAGGTTTATAGGAACTACACAGCACCTGGTCTTAGGATGGCAATACGGGGAGAACTTATTAATTTCTCCTTATATTTTGCTCTTTCTATGTGTGCTGCATTCTGCAGCACACATAGAAACAGCAAATCGCCTTTAAAGATTGTTTATGTGCAGGAAGGTGTCCCTTCCTGCACATAAACAATTGCCCCTCAGCGCAAGCACAATTGCAACATGGCGCAACGGTACCTGCGCTGGCACTAGGCTGCTTTTCTACCACCAGTTCTAGGGGACATGCAGGCCTGCAAAGTATTATTGTAAATACAGTGCATCCCTGCGTTTAAAATATGTCAGAGCGTCGCGTTACTCATTTTGCAGTAACACCACACTTCGACATTTTATTGTAAATATCCCCCTGAGTGTGCAAGACATACATATAACACCATTTATTGTAAAAATGATGTGGGGTAAAGCACTTGGGATCTCCACATAGGAAGACTGAAACTGAGTAAGTTCCTCATCCATAAATCCTGTTACAGATGCTGACCACACAATAGCCACATATAGGATAACATGCAAATGGGGGATCTGTGGAGCTGATACCTATATAGATGTTATAAGAAGTAACATAAAGACAGTACTCACAGTGGATGAGAAACACAGCCAGTGCTGTCAGCTGTACCCTCAAATCCTTGTGATCACACAGGGTTATGCAAGGCGGTAACAGCAAGGCCCAAGAGCTTAACACACAATCATGAAAGTCAAGGAACTAGAAAAAAATAGTGCTGAACAGGACAGAATGGAAATGCCAATACTTGGCAGAGAGCAAGTAACCATATCACACTGGGGACAAGAGTAGCAGGGATTGGAAGGCTAGAACTGAGTAAAGGCCGGGTAACTACATCAATAGAGGAAGTTCAAGAAACAAGGGGCCACATGTATGACCCTTACAATTTGCGAGTCGCAAAGTGTTATTTACAGCAGTGTCTCAGACACTATTAGCGATTCCTAATGGGGTCGCAAATTGTCTGCCTCATTAATATTCATGAGGCAGGTGCTATTTGCAACCCCATTAGGAATGTCTAGCACTCGCAGGGATGGTGGCCTGCTGGGGTCAGCAGACCACCATGTCTGTGACTGCTTTTTAAATATAGCAGTTTTTTTTTTTTAAATGAAGCCCGTTTTCCTTTAAGGATGCATTTAAAAGGGAAAATGAAACGTTTCTGTTTCTTTTTTTAAGAGTAGGCAGTGGTCCGTGGGACCACTGCCTGCTCTTAAAAATATTTTCGCACACACTCACAAGTCCGTGGGGACCCCTTCCCATTTGTGAGTGGTCAACTGCGAGTGTTTTGCGACCGCAATTGAGGTCGCAAAACAATCTTACATTGCAGTGCGAGTCGCTAGTAGGGAGGGACACCCTTGGCATGCCCGTTCCTAATAGCGAGTCGCAAACCCTATTTTGCGAGTCGGTAAAAAGTTACCGACTCGTAAAATAGGGGTTGTACATGGGGCAGACCAATTTTGCGGACGCAAACGGGCCGATATCCCGTTTGCGACTGCAAAATTTGGTCGTACATCTGGCCCCAAGATATGCTAAAAAGTACTAGCTCAGAAAACAAGGAAGCACAGCAAAATAGTTCAGGTCCAGGAATCAAAGAAGCACTCCAAGAAAGTGCTAGTTCAAGGAGCCAGGTCAAAGTGCAGAACTGTGTTGGTTCTGGAAACCAAGAATGGCTACAGCTCAGGATTCAGGAATATTTGAAAACAGAGAGTCAGCCAAATAGGGGCACTACAATGAACAACTGTGCACTTAAGCAAACAGAGGCTTTAAAATAGCTCACTAATGGTTGCATGCCTCTGGTGTGGTCAAGCTAGGACCTGCCAACCACATGTGTGCTGATTGCTCTGCCCATCCTTGGCCTACAAGGGTGGAGATGAAGCAGTGAGCAGGGAATTCTAAGAATAGAAGTAGTTGGCAGAAAAAGCAAACAGACTGCCACAAAACAAGGTATGGATCTGAATGTGATTCAACTCTAGGACATTTTCCAGGAAGCTGTAAATCAGTATTGGTATATGCCACAAGGTCAAGGCTACTGGGAATTGTAGTATTTGGGAGGAAAACCATCATGGCTGTAATAAAGCCTGGTATGGATCCAAAATGAAGGGCAAGCTCAAAATATTGTACAAGAGGATTTAAGCCAATACACAGCTGTAGCCTTGGGTCAGGCAACTGTAAAGGCCACAAGGTTCTCCTCCCAAGTGATGGGCACAAGAGAGCTGGGAGTGAATCATGGCACATAACAAGTACAAAAATAATAGATTTTTCCAAAATGGCCATTTATTAATAAATATTACATTTAAATCTAAATAAATGAATTCTAATGTTACATAACATAATCAAGATTGTAACAACTTAAATAAAAATGTAAATGAGAATGGGTCATTTCAACTGTAAAATATTGTTAAAAATCTTTAAAAATTAATCTATTTAAATTAGTTTTACAAATTAATATAAAATACATTTTAGAAACTAGTGAGTTATTTAAATAGTTACAGATTAATAATATTAGTTTTAAATAATTTTACGTTTTTCTATTTCACTAAATTATTTTTATTTATTTGCCACAGCTCCATTGTAAGCTAGGTTTTATGATGTCAACAGTCTCATTAAGACAAAGCAGCTGTCTGTCAAAGTACGTAGAGATTATTCTTCATGATTTAGAAGTAATGGCATTGTGAATATAGGCATTCTTAATAGAATAAATGAAAGCCCAATTAAAATATGGCAAAACAACCCACTCCCTCCAAGGACACCATTTAAAGGAACATTTTATATCTTGTCCTCCAGCAGGGACAGGTTGTCTTGCTGTATTTCCATTGGGTCGGCATTAGAACACTGGGCTGTGACATCAGAACATTATGAATTTGAATGAACTCTCAAGATGAGGTTATATTATTACATGGCCCACTTTGTTCTTTGATGACTCTGTTTTAATTGACTATATCACAAGTTCAGCAAAGCATTGCACCGTCTACACTATTTGCACAAACTTTATTTACTGTAATTATTGTGATGGCATTACACTGTGAACTGAAGTTACAACATCAACGGGTCCTCTGTTCTCTCACTTGAGATATCTCTATGAATTAAAAGAAATGTATATTAGAATTGATTGAAGATGTGAGGTGTAATCTGATGATACACTCTGTTTAAATGTATCCTATGAATCATCGAACCTGACATCATGGATGTCAGTTTGAGAGAAAAGATTGAGTGCAGAATTCTGACCTAATGGGATATGGTTATGGCCCTCTCCAGCCCTCTAACCTTATCGGGTGAGACTAAGAGATCTAATGGCGTCAAGGTGGGCTTCCAAAATCCTGTGGCTGAAATCTGTGAAAAACCTTTCAGGTGGATTGGAGAGATTCTGGTTAACACCAGATGATCTTAGTTCAGTCTCTAAAGCCAGCCTGAAGAGGGTTTTCTGGGATGCAATGGCAGTCCAAAGGGTCACTGGATACACGGGTACCCTAACCAGGGACTCTTTGGATTATAAACCCCTCCCCTATTACGAGCCCACAATTGATGATATAGTGCCGTTACTTGTATGTAAACTGTATATGCAGTTTAGGTACAAGTCGTTACCGACAAGGTGTTTTGCAGCAAGTGGAGGGATGCAGCAGTAAAAGATGATCTATATTCAGTCTGTGTCGGAGCAGCTGAATCGCTAACTCATATAATCTTATTTGGTCCCTCATATGTTTCACAAAGAGACAAATGGATAGCTTCTATCTGTAGGTCTTTGGGATCTAGAAGGCACTTGGAGGCTTTTAGAATTCCTAGCATGGATATGAACAGAGCGACGATATTTGCCTTTGATACATTTCTGGATATGGTGCACCAACTGTATCCAAGTTAATAACTAGTCACTATATTTTATGAGAAGGGGTGTGGTAATGTTCCCCTCCTCATTTGCCTTTTCTTGTTGGATGTAATTAATATTGAAATTGACCCATCTATTTTATATAGGATATTTTTATACTGAACATTAGTTTTTATACGGCTTTTTCAAATTCTCCTCCAAATATATAAGTATGCCATGCCGTCATTTTTATGCTTACAAGAACCTGCATCTGTCTGATCTTCGTAGAAGGAATAATGCCGGGTATAAACTTTGCACTTTACAACAATTCCATCTGTATGCGCTGAATCCACCAGAAACCTAAAAAGTGCTTGGTGTGCTTGTTCTTATCTTTGGCTTGTAGTGGTGAATTGTTTTTCTTTGTTTCAATTGTAAAGGGGTGATTGATAGAAATGGGGGTTTCTCGTTGGCAATAGTTTGCACCTTTGTCCAAGTAGGAACCCTTGTTTCTAGTCAGGGTAGCGAGTTACGCCTTAGACAATGCCTGCTCACCCCCTTGGTAGCTTGGCACGAGCAGACAGGCTTATCTCAGAGGCAGTGTGTAAAGCATTTGTGTACACATACAGTAACAAAGTGAAAACACTAAATAAGGACACCACACCAGTTTAGAAAAATAAGTAATCTTTATCTAAACCAAACAAGACCAAACAACAAAAATCCACCATACGTATATCAAGATATCCTCAAAAATTTATTATTCACAAAAATAAAGCTTGTAGCAACAAATAGCTCCACCAGGGGCTATTACGATGTTGTGACAGCTGAAAGTCCCAATGTACAGCGCGGTGTCGGGCCTGGAGTCACACGGACCCCAAAGAACAGAACCTTGGTAAACGATGAAAATAAAGACGGTGCACGGTAACAGGGAGGTGATGCTTCGTTGGCGACGAGAAGCGTTGGTTCCTTACGACCACAGGGGAGGTGAGGTGTCGGTTCCTTACTGTGATGCAGGGGAGGTGAAGTCGTGGTGGCGTCGAGGCGTCGGGTCCTTATGATGATGTGGGGTCGATGGATTCAGAAGGTCACCCACGTCAAGTATCAGCTCGGCGATGATGGAGCACCGGCGTCGGGGAGGTCGGGACTGTGGTGCGAGTCGGGGGGTGCGTCGTGAGCATCACGAGCAGTGCCCTCGGCTCCGGTGCAGGCAGCGGCCTCGGTGACAGCACCAAAGTCGGTACGGTGCGGCGTCGGCAAGTGTCGGGGCTGCAGTGTAAGTCGGAGCGATGCATTGTGCACTTCACAAGCGGTGCCCATGGCTTTGTTGCAGGTCGTGGCATCGCTCGCCGGTGTCGGTGTTGCTATTTCCCTCTGAGGCTGCTGAAACAGCAGTTCCAGGTGCAGGAGGACAGAGGGAATTAAGTTTTTGTGTCCCTGAGAATTCAGAACAGGAGGCACGCTCTACACCAAGCCCATGGAGATCTTCTTCAAGCAGGATACACAGCACAGTTCAGTCTCTGTCCTCTCCTTGGCAGAAATAGCCCTTGCAGGCCAACCCCACACATCACAGGGGCAGTACTTCTTCAGCTTTCCCAGATTTTCTCCTTGGCAGAGGCTCCTCTTGAGTCCAGAAGTAATCTAAAGTTCTGGGGTCTGGGCCCCAATATTTATACCACGTTTTACTTTGTTCTCTTGTGGCAGAGAGTCTCTTAGCTCAGTCCAAACCAGTTCTGTCCTCTCTGGTCCAGCTTCCTGGCAGGAGGTGGAGACAGCATTGTGTAAGGCAGACAGGGCCTATTCAGGTGCAAGGAAATCTCCTCCCACTACTCTAAATACAGCCCAGGTCTATTCAGCCCAGCCCTGACTCATCAAGGAAAGGCAGGACACACCTCAACCCTCCAGTGGCTGTCTACAATGAATGCACATCCCCAGCCCCTGTCACTCCAAAGCCAGACAGTCAATCCGCAACCCAGCAGAGGCACACAGGATGGTTAAGCAAGCAAATGCCTACTTTCTAAAAGTTGTATTCAAAACAAAGCACTCTTCTCGTGCTCATTACTGTTGCACTGCGAGAATCGGGAACTTATCCCGCCAAAGTATCCAATTCATCCTGGTATTCCAAAGTACTTTCTAAAAGTGGCATTTTAAAACACATAATTTAAAAACCATCTTTACTAAAAGATGTGTGATTAAATTCTGAGTTGAGAGAGCCCAAACTCCATTTCTCTATCTGGTCCCAATGGGAAGTTATACTTGTAAGAGGTTACAAAGTATCTCCCATGCTACTCTATGGGACAGATGGCCTTTCAATAGTGAAAAACGAAATGCTCAGTATTTCACTATTAGGACATGTCACACACATCAGTACATGTCTTACCTTTCACCCACACTGCACCCTGCCCACAGGGGTACCTTGGGCCTACCTTAGGGGTGTCTTATATGTGAGAAAAGGAAAGGTTAGGGCTCATGGCAGTGTAAAACTGCGCGCAGAAACTGCAGTGGCAGGTCTGAGAACCCTTTGAAGGGCTGCTTGTGTAGGTGGCACAACCAGTGATGCAGGCCGACAAGCAGCCTTTGATTTACAGGCCTTGGACACACACAGTGCACTCTACTAGGGACTTACTAGTAAACTAAATAGGCCAATCATGGAAACACCAATCCATTAACACAATTTACATAGGGAGCACTTGCACTTTGGCACTGATCAGCAGTGGCAAAGTGCCCAAAGCATCTAGATCAGCAAAAACGAAATTGAGCCCACAACAAAAATACAGGAGGCAGAGGCCAAAAAGACTGGGGAAACCAGGGCAAGGATGCCAGGTCTAACGGTGATTTAATGTTTTTCTATGATTTCTATGATTCTAGTACTGTAACATTTTTTACTAAAAGATTCTTTTATGACCCTGGTGATCGAAATAAACAAAATGGTTGCCAGTTTGGGTCAGCCAAGGGAAACATTGTTAAACATGGCTACATTTTGGTGTCCTGCCCTTGCTCCTCCTGGTCTCAGGTGTCCTGAAGGCTTCAGGGTGATGACTGCAGGCTCTCAGTTTAGTTCTCCAAATCAGACTTATATCCCTTCCCCTAGTGCTGGCTGTGAGTGGGGAAACTTTGTGATGTATTTGGGTGCTCCAAGGGTGCATGAGTTTGCCTATGTTACACCTTGCCTTTTGATGAATCAATGCCCATGTGCACTATTACTCAAATCATATTTTGATCAGAAGCAATGCATAAAAACAATGCAACAAGGAAGAAAATCTTAGAAACACTAAGATGATGTTGTGTGGTTGATACTTAGCAGATTACTTAATGATGAAATATTGTAAATTCGCAATGGATATTAGCCAAGAAAAAATAAGCAGGCATCACAAGGTTGATGATGGGTTAGCCTTGCCATTTTCTAACTTCCTATGCTTAGCATAACCACAATGTAGCATTCCAACTTCCCAACTTTACAGTGGAAGGTTCAACCTCAAATCACTCAGATAACTAATGTAATCAAATGAAATGTATACACTTACCATAGCCTGGATAGCAGACCTTTAGACAACAGACAGAGCTCAGCACTGTTAAATTAGTGAGACTGCATAAGCCAAAAAGGACTCCACAAAATGCATAGTAGTTGCAGACTAATCTATTAAATAACCACCTAAAGACATAAAAGAAAATGGAAGTTGTTAATATGCAAAAGAAAAAGTGCATTAATAGGACATTGATAATCTTTTCCTAATCACAAACACAATGACTTTTTTCATATTTGTCAAGTGCAGTCATCTTAAATCAACTACACAGCTATCTTCACATCAAAGATTAAGGTAATGGTCAAAAATGATACTCATATTATGAACATGTAAATACAAAACTGGAAAGAAATAACCCAATTATTAAAATCGCTCTTAGCATATTATTTGTACAACACTAGCTTAATTGTATTCCAACACTTAGAAACTGGAACATTCTTTGTTATGTTTTTGTGTTTTTTGTTTTATAATATAGTTTGTCAAACTACCACTCCCATAGTGCCTCATAATGGAGGATATGGGAGATAGGTATAAATAATAGAAAGCAATGAGGGACTCACAATACCATGAGCAAGACCCGGTGGGGTTGAAACGCGTTGGTAGTGGTGTAATGGTGATAATTGTACATAGTTAATAAATTAAAGATTAACTATCCTATCAAGAGTGCAGCGTTATTTCTTTGGATAGAGAATGAAGATAATACACGTGGAGCTACTTCTGCACATATGTGTAGACTTTCAAGTCTCCAAACCCTCCAATGAAGGGGTGGGGACTCCTATGAAAGGATGTACAAGTGTAAAGTTACTACAAGCAACTTTTTACAGAGTGGTGGAGTTCTCTGCCATGGCAGTAGTGATCACCCTACGGTAAAGTGTAGGAAATTCCATAGCGTTATATATATATTTTTTTTTAATTAAATATATTTTCATGTAAAACATAAATGTAAAGAAATTTAAAATGATTAATATTAACCTGTAACTATTAAAATAAAATGTTACCGCACATTAACTCCTCAAATTAAAGGGGTATTTATAAAGAAATTAGCTTAAATATAAAATAGATCAATATTATAAATTAAGTCAATTTTTAAACGATAATTTACAAATTTACCACTCTCACTAATGTTTTAATTCCTATTTTCATTAAACGTTATAGATTTATTTAATTCAAATGATTTTATAGTTTTTCAAAATTAGTTAAAAAGTCTAGCTTATTTTTTAAATATATTATTAATATTTTATTTATCTATTTATCTATCTATCTATCATAGTAAATTTGATTATATAAAAAATATTTCTTTACAATAATAATAAACACAATAATACAGCAATTTATTTGGACGTATTAATAGCAGTCAACTTCCAACATTATAGTCGCTGAGAATTTGCAAGACCTAAAATTTTTGTCAGTTTGCCGATAAATCAACAATCCTTTTCTAAAAAAATCCTTTGCTGAAAAACGGAATTTAACGTTCTGTTTGATAGTTCTAATGGTGGCTTAGGAATGTGTCTTTAAGATATTTTCTCCTTGAAAATAAGATCGCAGGGCAGATACAGATTAGATGTTCCATCGAGTCATCTTTGTATCCATAAAGTTCGTAATTTTGTGAGCACTCAACATACCAGGCACTCTCTAATTTAAAATTTGGAATATAAAAGAGACGGAAGCAGCAGACTCCATACTGTAACCCACATGCTTATTGGACTGAATGAGCAAAAGATCCTATAATTACTGTTGGTCCTCAGGCTCTGCTTTATTAGGTCTTTACATTTGAGATGTGGATTAGATAGCATTTCAGCAAGAGGGGGCAAGTTATTAGTTTTGATCAGATCATCGACCTGCCTGAGACTGGAATTATTTGAGCTGCTTTTGAAGTTGGTTATCACACAGTCACAGACAAAATTCATCAAGGCACCTACATAAAGAGCAGATAAAGACGGTAAAGAGAACTCGAGGCGTAATTTACTATGAGGTGTAGATGGCAAACATTTAGTAAGGATCTAATCCTCTTCATAAAAATTCTATTCAGAGCAGTAATTGCATCACTATTGAAGATTATAGATGCAAATAAAATGGATGATATTATTTTGATTTTATAAATATTTAAAGCCAGATCAATTGGTCGGCCATCGTAGATTTTAGAAAACCTTTTTGTAGAATTTACAACAATATTGGCCTGCTTCCCTTTAGTTCTAATATGGTCTGTCCAGCTAGTTTTTGATCCACTGTTATGCCAAGGTAGTCTTCATTGCTTACTTGTTCAATAGTGTTGTTATCGATTTTCCATCTATAGTGACTCTTAGTCTTATCAAACGACATAATTTTTGCCTTTGCAAAATTGACTTTTAAATAATTGACATTGTTAATTTCTTGTCGTTTTTTTAATTGAAACCGCAAACCTACTTGGATTAAAGAGAAAAAGGCAGTGCCATCTGCATATGCTATGTATGAAATGGATTTCCCACCAAGATTATGAGGCATCCCCATTGCATTGTTGAGGTATAAGGACAGGTTGGAAGTATATAGCGAAAAAAGTAAGGACGCCAAAGGGCAGTCTTGCTTACGCCCAATTAAGGTTCCTATCTGTGGTGAAAGGGCTCCCTCTGTAATCTTTACTTGTAACCAAGTGTTGTCATGTTAGGCCACAAAAAGTGAAGCAATGATTGATTAATTCCCCATTTCTTAAGTTTTTCCCAGAGTTTTGGCCAAGTGTCGCCAAGATGAAGAAATGTGGCATGTCTGGAGTAATTTTGATGAATAAAGTCTGCAACTCTTGGCTCTAGAGCTCAGGGTCAGATTTAAAGAAATTCATTGGAATCCCACTGGTCCCAGGCACTCTTGAAGATCTATACTATATGATCAGTGAGCAACTATCATCCCTGGTCACCTCCAAGTGCCCTTGGTTATAGTTTGAGACCATAAATCTGCCACCTGTATGGCTTGAGCATAAAGAGTTGGTATAGGTGAACCATGTTTTAAACAGCATATGGGGCAGCATCAGGGGCAGTACTAAAATATCCCATTCCATGTCCATCTGACCTCCAAGATTATTTTATGTCCATGGGTTGTATGACTAGGAACAGTTGGGACCATTCTGCTTCTTGGTGCATTATCCACAGGTCTTTTATTTTTGTGTGTGACTTTTTCCCCAGATCAATTTGTTGTGTTGTAATGTGTGTGGCATGCTATAGAACTTTCTCAGCTGGTGGCTATGAACCCTTTTTTCTGTGCTTAAAAGCGTGTCTGTGGTTTGCAGATGAAGTCTGATTTTCGAGACAGAATTGGGGGAAATATAGTTAAAAACTGAATTTAGATATTGTTCCCAGTCCTGGCTCTAATTGAATGATGGATGAGCCCTTCACTTTTCAATATTTAGGGGTCGATTCCGATCTCGGCCGGTAGGGCACCGAATCGGATTCGGCTGAACCGGATCCGATTCGGAGCCCTTTTTCCCGACCGATTCGTACGTGCGTCCGGGCGAGCGGGTACGATGCGAGCGCGTGCGAATTCGCCGACCGGCTCGTTCGCGGGTCCCAACCGCTCCGACCGACTCGCACGGATGCGCCTCGCACCGCGCAATGGAGACGTTCCCCGGCCGGGCAAGTACGATGCGCGCCTCGAGCAGTCCGACCGACTCGCGCAGTCCGGCTCCAAAGAGCAGTCGGAGCCACACTTTGGGGGTCCGTGTCGGACCCCCTGTACGCGTAGCCGCGCGAGTCGCACACAGGGGGGACCCATGGGTCCCCCCTACCTGTGCATGTACGGCGCGAGTCGCTTCGATGCATAGCCGCTGTAGGGGGCGCCCTTGTTTGCCTCGCACCCATTGAGTCAATGCGAGCCCGCGTACGCGTTGTACGACCGGCTCCCATTGACTTCAATGGGAGTCCGACCGAATCGAGTCCGATAGCATGCGGACGCATCGTACTCGTTCGGTCGGGCTGCTATGGTCCGATTCAGTCGGAAATCTCTCCGGGTCCGGCTCGGTCGGAGAGATTTCCTGCCCGAATCGGAATCGGCCCCTTAGTAGTGAAGTGACTAATCTTTGATGTTTTAACAGGGAGATTTTTAAGTTCACAGCCATGTCCTACTTAAGTGTTATCTATCTATCTATCTATCTATCTATCTATCTATCTATCTATCTATCTGTCTGTCTGTCTGTCTGTCTGTCTGTCTGTCTGTTTGTCTGTATGCCTATCTATATAGAGAGATAATTTAAATGTTGTGCTAATTTAATTATTTGTGGGTGCTAGTTAAATTTGCCGTCTCCAGTATTTTTTGCAGGAGTCTCTTTGATTGCCAGTGGTTGCCCATGTGCGGTGCTTGACACACTCCAAGACTTCAGAAATATATATTTTTAAATGTTTTATATATTCAAAATAGTTTTGTGTATCATAAATATATATTTACTAATGTTTTCAAGTTTAATAAACATTTTTAATTTTCCCTATACTTTATACCAAGGGAGACTCCGCAGTGAGAGGAAAAGATCTCCTTATGGTAAAGTATAGGGAGAACTTCCTATACTTTATTACATTCACTGAAATGTTTTTAAATTAAAAAATCACACCAAAAGTAAATACACATTTTTTATTATGAATTAATAATTAGTCAAATTAATTAAAACAAATGTAATTACATTTTAATAAATAATAATCTTATATTAGTTTTCACATTCAAAAAAGGTTATGACAATATGTTAAAATAGATTACAAATATATTTTATTCTTACATCATTTTTGGCATATTAAATTATATTTATTTAGATTTTTAACTATTTTAAATAATCTAATTGAAGTGAGCATTATGTCCTATGGGGTTTTATTTTAAGTCCCTAACTCAATTATTTTTTATGGAATGGTGCTACTGTATCAGTGGTTGGCCTTGTGTAGTGTTGGGCTTATTACAGCTCCTTTTGGCAGTAGTAACCTTACACTAATAAATTTGGCTCCTCTACCTTTTTCAGTTAGTTGGGGATATATACATCTAGACTTTGTAGTAACTTTCCACTTATTTTATGTGAATAGCCCAAAGTAGTATATTTTCTAGAAAATGTAATAGTAAACTTACCCAAGTAAATTACTTACAAGTGTAAGTTACCTTTGTGAATAGCCAACTGAGAATGCGCACAACACACATCAGAAATCGTAGTCATCCACCATGTTGTGCTCCAGTTGGGTGTTTTGTTCATGGTTGATGATGACTTATGTGGTGTGTTGTGAACGATTTAAAAAATAACCAGTGGAAAAAAAGATAGATAGATAGATAGATAGTTATGAATATATAGATAGATGTAGATAGGTATAGAGCTATATAGATTGATACCTATGAATATATAGCTAGATATATAGACAGATAACTAGAGACATAAAGGGATATAGATGTATATTAGACAGTCACCACTCAGTAATTATGATTCAGCCCCACTTTGCATTGAAAACACATTTTTGATTTGCAGGGGAAAAAGTGAAAGTGGGGGCCGCCACAATCGGAATGTTTTTCCATTTTATCTTCCATAGTAAAAAATGCTTGTGCCTACAGCAAAACCTCTTAACGGATTTACTCTAAACTCTGCATGAAAATGTAACTTTCTTTGGTTGGCTTAGAGTGAATCTTTTCAGTGGCATTTGAGAGATAAGCTCTTTTTAAGTATGGCATTTAAAGAGTTTACACTCTTGGTCACATTCTTATATATCTTTGCTGTTTAAAAGTGTGATTTGAAAATCGTGAATTCTGTCGATTACATCTGAATTTTTCTCAAATTTTATTGGCTGATAAACAGATTTTTTTATCACGCATCTTGACAAACAAGATTTTGGAAAGAAATGACATTTTTGTGCTGTGGAGAAAAGTTTTCCACAGCATGGTTGGGGTGAGGGGACACCATGAGAGCTGAGCCCAACCTCATGATGGTACTTGGGGGCACTAAAAGGCATGACAAAATGGTGATAAAATATCAAAATATTTTGAGTTTGCAGCTGAAGCAGAAATGTATTTATTTTTTTTAAATCGCAATTCTGCAGCTGCCAGTTTGTTCCTTTTGTAGAAAATCGTGATTTTAGAAAATCATACATTTTAACATGGAAATGAAAAACTATTTTTAAAAATGTAAGAAAAATATAATTGAAAAAAAATTTGCGCCCAGCCCAAGGGCTAGCGCAGTGAAGGTAGGCTGCCTGCAGAGAACTGGGCCCACCCCTCTTGCAAGTAGTAGTACTCCAATGTAGGAACTTGTGGTGTAGAGGCTCTTGTGATGTAATGGTACTCCAATGTGGTGCCTAACAACATAGCGACTGTGACATAGTTTCTGCTAATATAGTCGCTCCTTGCTGACACACAGATCATTCACAGTATCAGATGAGCAAAATTTCAGATGGAGGAAATCTATTAGGTAGATAATTTCCATCACTTTCAATAAACTCAGAACCACCAAGTAACCATTATTTTGTAAAACGCTTTTGCCTCCTCCAAACACCCTTTTACATTCACATTTATGAATTAATATAAATACTCATAATTCCATGCATATTTCTTGCTCAATTTTGCATGGTAGTTGTACTAAGTATATATGGGGCATGCCAGGTATTCATTACCTTTACCATGGCATATGTAAATTTATAACCCCAGAGAACGGGATGGCCCCATTCTTTAAAGTTTTCTACACCTAAGGGGCCGATTACGATGTCGGGCGGAAAGCCTCCTCCCGACAGTCGGAATCTCCTTGACCGTGTCAGAACCCTTCCGACCGACTCGGTTGGGTTACAATCCACCCGACCGATTACGATGTTCTCAGTCGTAATGTAAACCGCGCAGTCATTCTGAATCAGTTCCGACTGGCTCTCGGAGAATTCATGTCGGTCGGTACCGCATCGTACACCTCTATGGACAGCATTTCCGACCTCGCGATTACGATGTGGGTTTCCAACAGCTTTTCCGAGTCGGCATGTTCGACATGAAAAGGCTGTCAGAAAGTGACTTTGGGGGCCCCTAGCAGGGCCCCTTTCATCCTGCGGCCTCCGGTTGGGGTCTGAGAGGGTACCTAAGGGACCCCCCTGTAAAACCCTGCACTGTGTGGCAGGCACAATGGGGTGCCCGTAACAGGGTGCAGGGTTTTCTACACACACCCCATTTCCTCATAGGAGCCTGTGTTGTTGGGCGGAACACGGGCTCCCATAGCAAATAATGGAAATCCGACCAAACAGTGTTCGGCCGCATCGTAATCGTTCGGGCAGAACCACCGAGTTGGTCGGCCCCGAATCTGAGACAGTGTCGGGTGGAAGGTTTTGACCCGAGATCGTAATCGGCCCCTAAGTTTCTCTTTGATGAGAAAAAAAAACTTTGGGTGCGTGAAGTCATATTCCTGATTCTGATAATCAGAAATGGCAAACTTTTACCCTCCAAATTAGGATTTCTAAATATATTAACGATGACAGTATAATGGAACTTCTGCATTTGCGAGTCCATGTGTAGGGAAGGATTCTGTGGAAATTCCTGGGTTGGTTCAGAAGGTAAAGTTGGAGAACATCCATAAACATATAGGTTTGTGAATACTCACCAATCTTATGTTTGTGGTTTCCCACCCTGGAAATGGACACCGATTTACTCCACTAGAAGGAAGGAGTAAATGCATTTTCAAGTAGGGAATGAGGAGAGATCACTCCCACAAATTGATGCAGATGTAGCAGAAGAAATTTCTGCTCAGAGCAAACTATATTTAGGCCTGAGAAAAAAAAAGGAAGTGTTGAATGTGCAAATGTACATTAGCTTTCCTTTTACACACATATGACTTTATGCTGAAATATTTACAATTTTCAGTGCTCATTGACTGTCATAGTTTTTCTAGACTACTCCTAGAATTCTTTTAGAATTTCCAAAGATAGGAGCAAAGATATTGGCGCACATTTCCACTTTCTTATTAGGAACTTTAATAAACTGGACTCATTTAAAAGAATCATTCCCAAATTCAAGGCCACTTCAAAAACAATAACGTGGATCATGTTTGCATTTTTCGCCTGCAGTCACATTTCTCTGGCGGCAGGTATCACAGTATGAGAAGCTATGGACAAATCAGATTTTTGCAACTTTCTATAAAGGAGCTAGGAAGAAACTTGCACAAGAGTTGTTGCTTGAACTTTTCGAAAGGAACATCCCAAAGTGAGCTCGAAAGAACTTCATGAGTCCCTGTTCTATGCATAAGCAGGTCATCCAGTCCAGTAATCTTCTTTGAATTCGAGGACTTGTAGTACTGATTTTGTAATGGGCTAAACAGGACTACCAACCCCAGCATGCAACGAAAATTAAATGTCCTGCATAATCTACTCACATGAGGAACTGGGTAATTAGAGAGCTCTGAATCGAGTTGCAAAATGCATTTTTTTTTTATATAGACACAAAGTGGTACCAGGTGTACAATGAAAGGGAGAATAAACTATTGCAAAGAGCTCAAGAGAACACCGCATATTTACCAAACCACAGTTGCTTAAAAAAACACAACAATAAAGTCACATTATATGACTGCGTTTGTTTGTTCTAAAACTGTGGCACAATGTGCTAAATTAACATTATCAGCAGCACCGAAGCGTGAGAATACAAAACACAGGCTGAAAGCAGAGGACTAGAAGTTATGACTATTACTGGTTAAGTAATTGGTGCATTGCCATGCTTGCGTATGTGATATAGCCTTGATTACTTCTAAATGTTCTCTGCTGCTTCCTTCTCGTAGCCCAATGCACAGAATTCGACAGAATGGCCCAAAGTCCCTTACCAAATTACAGTGGTTTATGTAACATGATTTGCAAGAAATGAGCAGATGACAGATCCCTCTTTGCTAAGATCTTTTCTTGCCCTGGGTGATATAAGGAACTAAAAGATAGAGGAATGCTCTAAACAAAGGAGACAGAGAGCAGGAACAGACATATTTCACAATTTGATTTCAGTCCCGTCAACATCTTCCAGCCGCCCACGGCTGCCTTTTTCAATAGATCAAGAATGGGATGGAACAAAGGAAACTAGCTTCAGATTACCACAAGCCAGGCGGCAACCTGCCACCTCTGGTCGTCATGGAGTGAATTAAGTTATTAAATTAAATTATGCAGACAGAAACCGGAGCTGATAAAAACGGAGATAAACATGAGCGTCCTGAATGACTACACCCTGCTCACGTTTCCTTAAGGTAGTACAAATACCAAAACTGAAAATGCATAGTAAATTGTTTCATGCTCCGGGGGAGCTCAGTCCGTTGAAAAGAAGATGCTAATTAGTTTTCTTTGAAATTTGGGCACATTATAGCCTAGTTCCTTTGAGAATTGCTCTTAAATTTTGAAAAACCATGGCCAACCTTGCATGGACTTGAAAATGATAAACTTTGTTCACCCAAATGCAACATTGGCATAGGTTGACCATATTTTGAAACCCAAAAACCACACATTTTCCACAAACCTGAAAGTAGGACTACAATTTTACATCGACTGACTTGACATTACTCACACGCCAAGAAAACACAGACAAAGAGCAGCTAAGGGGTAACTGTATGTCCTTATAAACCCAGTATCTTCTGTGTTAATTAAACTGCTTTCTGGAAAGGAAAGCCTCTCTGCAGGATCACTCCCAAACTTTTTGCCTTTAACCTCCACTTTTTGCTGAATTCGTTTTCGTTGGCCTTAGTAGTCTGTGCACTGTACCGCTGCTAACCAGTGCTGAAGTGCTTGTGCTCTCTCCTCTAAACATTGTTCAATTGGCTTATACCTAATTGGCATATTTAATACACTTATAAGTTCCTTGTAGAGTAGTATACACTATACCCAGGGCCTGTAAATTAAATGCTACCAGTGGGCCTGCATCCCCTATTGTTCCACCCACTCAAGTAGCACTGGAAACGTGCCCGAAGCCTGCCATTGCATCCTGGATGCAGTTTTAAACTGCCATGTCAACTTGACACAACATCCCCCTTGTCAAGCCTTAAACTCCCCTTTATGACATATAAGTCAAACCTAAGGTAGGCACTAGGTAGCGCATAAAGCAGGGTGCAGTGTAATTACAAAGTTGGACATGTACTTTTACATTTTACATGTCCTGGTAGTGAAAAACTCCTAAATTCACTTTTCACTACTGTGAGGCCACATTTAATAAGCTGTACTATCCAGTTTGGAGAAGGTGGATATGTCATGTTTGGTGTATATGAAATTGTAATGATGAGCATATTTAATGGTAAAGTCAGATTTTTCATTACCATTTTGAAAATGCGACTTATAGAACGTTACATTAAAGAAAAGGGCAACCCAGTAACCCCTTGCGAGCTTGGGTATCAAATACAACAAGGGTAAATGGCTAACAAGGGAATCCTTGATTACATGTATTTTTCATAATCTGATCATTAGGTACGCCTGATTTTTTAGATTTAGTCATATGAAAACCTAATGTATGTTTAAATAATTTGTTTCATTCTATTGGTCATTTTTTGAAAAGCCATTCATTTTAAATTTAAGAATATTGATTTTCAAATGATTCCCTTGTCAACCATTTACCCGTATTGCACTTTTAGAAAGTTGGCATTTTCCTGCGCTTAGCCCTTTTGTGCCTGTAGCCTGTCTTGGGTCACATGACTGGGTATAACTGACAGTTAGACTTTGTGAATTCCTCCCAGACAGTCAAACAATAGAGGGATTAGGTGTGACCTGATGGGCCATCTGCTGACAGAATGGGGCAGAACTGAGTACAGCCCCACTTACAGCCTGTGCTCTGCTTTCACACGAAGGGCCTAACAATCCCACATTGTTACAGCAGCCAGCTTGGAGCCAGGGCAGGGAAGGCTGGGAATTCCATGCACTTCAAAGCCAATGTCTAGAAGCTTCTTCCACATTCCAGAACCAGACCACCAGGGTATAAAAGGGGACCTCAAACACCCACTCTTCAGTACACTTCTGGACCTGTGGATACCCTGCCAGGAAGAAGGACTGCTGTGCTGCTGAAAGGACTGTCACTTTGCTGGACTGCTGATCTGCTGCTGTCTTTCTGCCCTGCTGCCCTCTTGCCTCGGGAAGAAGGACTGGACCTTCAAGCTGCTCACGCACGCATACACGGCCCTCCAAAACATCGGGCCACAATACCTCAACAACTGCCTCTCCTTCCATACCCCCAAGAGAAACCTCCACTCAGCCGACCTTGCCCTAGCCACCTTCCCACGCTTCTACAGGAACAGAGCTAGTGGAAGGTCCTTCTCCTACCTCGCAGCCAAGACCTGGAACGTTCTCCCTCTTCACCTCCGGCGAAGCCCGACACTGCACCAATTCAGGAAAGACCTCAAGACCTGGCTCTTTGAATGACCCCAACGGAGTTGCACACACACCCCCCCCAGCGCCTTGAGACCCTAACGGGTCAGTAGTGCGCTTTACAAACCCCTGATTGATTGATTGACCTGCAACTTTATTTTCAACCCAGGGCCACCAGAGTGACTCCAAGGGCTAGTCTGCTGGCCTCCTTATCTGACCCTAAGGGACATAAAAGGCTCCCCAACATCCTGCACCTGCCATGGATCCAGTTGAATTGGGCTCCTGACCACCAAGAGGTGCCCCTCAGGTCCTGGACCCTTGGTGTGGCTCAGTTAGCTGAAATCAAGCTTTTGGGCTCTTCGCGAAGGTGAACGGGACAGTTTGCAGTGAGACCTTGCCACTCGCACTGTCAGCCCGACTCTGCACCCTACAGCATTGACCACCGTGGGGACCGCCAACACAAAGCTCCAGCAATGTCTGCCTGCGACGCCTGGCCTGCTCTTCTCGCTATACCGGCGGCCTTCCGCAACAATCTCTCTGCTCCTCATGACCCCTCCAATACGAACGAGACTCTTGCCATGGACTTTGAGACGGTAAACTTTAGTGGGCCTATCCTGCTGACTGTGGCCAACCTACCCTCCATCATGGTAGGCCTGAAAGTGTGACTTTTACCTGGTTCAGTGCGACCAGATACCTTGAGTTGGCGCTTGGTACTTTGGCACTATTTTCACTACAATCTTTAAAAAAATCTGAACTCTGGTTCTACTGATTGAATTGTTGCATTTTGGTGTCAAATCATTTATTAAAATTGGCTCAATTTCTCTAAATTGGTTTGGGATTTATCTTGTGTTGGGTTTTCACTTTATTACTGTTTATTTGCTGCATAAATACATTACACATTGCCTCTAAGTTAAGCCTGACTGCTTTTTGTGCCAAGCTACCCAGGGTGTTAAGCACAGGTTAATTTAGTGACTTTTTGTGGTTTACCCTATAAGGGATTGTGGTTGCAACTTGACCAGGGCTCACACAGCAGTTAACCAACAACTCGATTTCACACAGGCTGTTAATTAATACTGCATTGGAACACATGAACCCCAACCCATGTTAATTGTCTTTCTTTGAAAACAAGGATATGTAGTAAATTTACTGAAATTTGCCAGGACAGGTGATGAAAAACCTCTATTGTCCCCAAACGACAGAATGTTTGGTCAACCTACATGATTAGTAGGAGCTATGGCAAAACAAATCAGTAAGCTTCTGATTATGCTATATTTGTTGTATGGGTGGTCTCAGCCATTAGTACACGTGACTAAAAGTACTCAGTATTGAGAGGCATCTATAGGACAAACCGTTCATTATTACCTACACTGCATTACGTGGGAATGTCTCCAAATATTTTACATCCAGAATAGAGTTTTACAAGAACGTTGCATTCAAGTAACAGATCACTATGCTTAACGTAAAAAAAGTGTGAGTGGGTAGCAAAGCCTTTGCGGCCCAGGCAGTCATGGCTTGAAGGGAATGGTCATCCAGAGGCTCTGAGACTGGGGCAGGAGTTATTGCAACTCAGAAGAAGTTTAAAAATGCAGCTTTTCTGATTTGTCCTCATTACCTGGTAGACTGACTCAAGTGGAAACTCCTGGGAATTTGAAGTTACAATGACAATTATGATGATGCCGCAATGGAAGCTGCAATGTAATCGAGAAGGCAATGACACTGAATACTGTACAATCACCAATTCTGTCTTTGAAAAATAAAAACAAACAAAGTGGTAAACACACTAAAATCATAATTAAGATGTCTTAAAACCCAGCAGGTGGTTTTCTGCTGAAGCGAATGACAGGCAAATAGAGACAGTGTGCCTTAACTAGAGTTTGGGGATTTGTTTTTGAAAAACGAACATTTTGGTAAAGTTTAGTGAACAGCCATCAAAACCAATTGTGGCAGTCCACCAAACTTTTTTACCTTGGCATAAACCACCATGATGGAGTTTTCTATCAAGGTACAGAGATCACTACTGGGCCAGTGGTGATCTCTAAATTTGGCGGACGGTAGTCTTTCAGTGTGGTGGACTCTGATGGATAGAGTACCGTCTGTCAAACTTTAAACTTTATATCTGGTTCATAATCCCTTTCGGTTTCAAGGGCTTGTAGCCCATGGGTCCTGTAAAAAAACACATTAAACATTTTTAAACTTTGTTTTAATTATGTGAGGGCCTATTGCCTAGCAGCTAGTCACTGCTACCGGGCCTGCACTGATTATTGCAGTCAATGCTGAATTACAACTTCCAAATACAATAGTCCAATGTTTCACCTATAGTATCCATGGCTCTAAATATTACAAGAGTTTATTTACTTTGGTTTTAATTTCAGATCTTTTTGTTAGACTTAATACAAATTAGACAGGACTCTGTGAAAATGTTGTCAATGATGTTAATTAGAAACTGTGCCGAGGATGGCATTAAATATATGGGACTGCCATATTGATATGTGTACTAAGTATTGAATCTATATCTAGAGCAGAGGTCTTCAAACTTTTTGATGCCGAGACCCCCTTGTCAAACTTTTTTAGGCGTAAGGACCCCCTCCTGACAAAAATTTCTAAAAACTGGCACTCATCATCGACAACTATTGACAACCATAAACGCCCCCAATTACCACAGCAAATCATTTTTAAGGTGGGGAAATAAAATTAAACAGTGTTTAGCAAACCAAAGGTCACTAAGCTTGGGGGTGTAGTCAAAGGTGTAGCTAAAAACAAAGGGCCTCATTTATGAGGAATTGGCGTAGGGCAGTGCTGCAAGTCTTCTTGCTGGACTGTCCTATGCCAATGTGAAAGGGCAAGGATGCACCATATTTATAAAATATGGCACATTCCTGTCCTTTCCCTTTGCGTTGGCGCACAAATTGCTGCCTAGCACCAACAAGGGCAGGATTGTTTTTGGGCAGGGAGGGGCACCTTCCTTCACAAAAACAATCCCCAGAGGTGTTTTCCTCTTTCTATGTGAGCTGCAGAATGTAGCATTGATGGAAAGAGGAAAAAACGAGAAGAAATGAAAACATTTCTCCTCATCACGCCTCCCTTGGCGAGGTGCACTTTTTTGGCACTGCCCCAGGTTTCTGTGATTTTGTAAATATGGGGCAACATCAAAATCCATGGGTGTTGCGTGGGAACCCCACCCGGAGCGGCCGGTGCAGGTAAGAGTGGTGAGGCGGGGTGGGGGTGAGTTGACAGAACACGACGCAGGAAAATAACTTTTTTAGAAAAAGAAACCCACTTACCTTGCGCTTGCCGCATCGCTCACTCGGCGATGCGGTGGGCGCAAGGTAAGTGGTTTTCTTTTTTAATGTTATTTTCCCTCATTGTTGTCTGTTGACTCCCCTCCCAGCCCGCCCACCTCACCGTGCTTACCTGCACCGGCCGCTCCTGAACCCAATGCAACGCCCATGGAACACCTTGACGCAGAGTAAGGCAACGCAGTGACTTGCGCTGCTTTGTCTTACTCCATATCTATGAGGCCATGCAAAGCCATGCAGGGTGACTTTGCGCTGCCTCATAGGTATAGTTGAGATGCTTGCACCACCGGAGCGTCAAAAAAAAGTGATGCTCTGGTGGTGCAAGACTCATAAATAAGCCCCAAAATATTCTGTATGTTTTTTAGGTCTTTCACCATCAGGTATCTACATATAAAATAATGGGCAGCATACATTAATTTTTTTTTTTAAAGGCTGTTACTCAGTGGGAAACGCACTGTAGTACATTATTAAACCTCTATTAGTAAATGCACTGCAGAGGTCTGTGTGTAAGCAGAGAGCACAGAATTAAGGGGCATATTAACAAGGCGGCGTTAATGAATTATCGCCGCTTTAGCGTCCGTTTTCGGACGAAAAGCGGCGATAATTTTATCGCCGAATTATCAAGGACACGCTAGCGCGTGATTCCTGACCTAGCGTCCGTTTTCTGCACGCCTCCCATCGCATCGCTAATGAGATGCAAAGGGGGCGTGCCTGTGAATACAACAGGGGAAATATCGCTAACCCAGGTATCGCCATATTAGCAACGTGGGTTAGCGATATATTAAATTAGCGTTAAGTATGCCTTAACGCAGGAATTTGACGTCTGCTAAATTCCTGACTAAGGCATACCTAACATGGGGGTGGATTGTGTGGCTAAGACCACAGGCCCTATCGCCAAGTATATCGCCGTTTTCCATGGGACATCGCTGGAAAACCAGCGATGTTCCATGGAAAACATCGCTATCACTGGAAAATTATCGCCTTTGCGCTAAGCGTTGTTAATACAGCGCTAACATGGCGATAATTTCCAGCGATAACCGGCGATAGGATTCCTCACGCTAAGCACGGCCAGCGATAATTATCGCTGGCCGTTGTTAATATGCCCCTAAATCTTGTTTGGCGCAGTGGAGAATAGTGATGTGTATTTTTAGTGCTACGAAGTCACAGCCTGTGACAGGAAGCACTGTGAATATGTCATTATTGTACACTTGCATTACACACAATATAAGATAGACTGATACAAAATGTGAAAATAGTTTTAAGATAAAATGGTGCTTCCAAAATGTAGATTTTAGTAATACCAGAGACTATGTAATGCAATTTATTCTTTGCATAACTCTCCCTTCAACACGTCCTTAGGGGTACTAAGGGCTGTGTAAATGCAGTTACAATTAAAAGCACGCACTTTACAGCCCAGTTAACTCTTTGCATTACCACTCAAAAAACTAAATCTTTGTCATCATAAAGCTTGGAATGATTCGATCAATTAAAGCCAGAACCAGTTCCCAAGCACTCTTTACACTTGCAGATTAACTAATAGCGCACATTTGCATTTCATTCAGGCAAGCAGGCATCCTGGCATGAAAGCTTTTAACAGCACAGGAGACTTAATTGATAAAACTTCAGCTGATAACGATCGGTCCCAGGATGGCTGTCTTTTTCTAAAACTAAAGTACAAAAGAAGCTGGGGAATGTGCGACCCCCTTCCCAGGACTCCACGGCCCCCCAGGGGGTCGCGCCCCACAGATTGAAGACCTCTGATCTAGAGTTTGAATACATAACTGTTTCTATTGAAAAACATGAAAACGATTGCATTTTTGGTACTCCAATGTGGTGTCCATATTGGAGTACAGGTATATCTGTATGGGAGATTTATTGACATATGATAGGACATGTGAGAAGAAATGGTTGAAGTGGGAAAAAGAAAGAAAGGCAAAAACGTCTTAAAGGTGGTCTGTTCCTAAACCGAATCTAGGCCTAAACAAGGCCACTGGACAAGACACTGTGTGGCTTATATGATTAAACCTAGAAAATATGTCCTCCAAATAAGAATGCTCACAGAGGGACAATCTATGTAAATGAGCCATCCACGTGGGTTAGTTTTGGGTGTGACACGCACCCATAACACCTACATTTTCTTCAAAGTGCTGTTAGTCACTGACACTTTGAAATCACCTGCCCTGAAATTTTCTTGCTCAACTTTTGTAAAGTCCTAGGGTTTACCAGTGATCAATATACAAAAGCTTTTAGAGATAACACAATGTACTTGGGAAAGTGATTATGCTGATTGATTATTCAGAACCTTAAGTTTTATCAGTGAACAAAAAACAAATATTTTACAGTAAGAAGTGCAGATATTAAAGCTCCCCTGTATGTTCACTCTATGTTTAATTGACTATTCCACTGTATATATGCTCTTTACCCTTTTTTGAAAGGAAATGCATCTATAATTACAATATTGGTGATGTTAGTATTGTCTAATTAACCACAGTATTGTTTATCCCCACCTATAAGTCCAATGGTCTCTCATCTCACAGTTCACATTTAATTTCTAGAGAAAATTCTAATAATAAGGTAAACATTCTCTAAATGAAAAGTGGGATCTGTGATCAAATGATCTTACATAAAAACAAGGTAATCCATTCTCGTTGTAGTGCTACATTATATACAGAGCCAATCCTGAAGCTTGTGTACAAAGAAAGTTGATTTACAAAATGCTGACTTCATACTCATCCTTAAGATTCCCACTTTGTTGGTACTTTAGGGTTGTAGTAACTTGTCATGAGGAATCCATTTGGGACAAAGTCATTCCAACTACTGGATTATTTCTTCTCTGACAAGCAAAGAATGGATTAAGGACGGCACCTGGAAGAAGAGGTTGGATGTGATAATGCAATGCTACAGTGGCGATAGTGTGTGGGATGGGTCAATGTCACAAAGCCCTCATGCGCCCTCTGTGTAGAGAGCCTAGCGCTCAGTGCTCATGTTGCTTTACCCCTGTGGCACTTTATGGTGCTCCATGATACCATGACTGATGTTCCCCAAGACCTATAATTCCTTTGCACTTGAATCCCTGCAAACGTCCCCTACAACCCATGAACCAATAGATTATCTGCACCCAGTCTTACTAGGCCTTGGTGTGGTTTTCCATTGAATCCCTGCAAGCTTTCCCCAGAATCCCATGTGTAGCCTTGCTTCCGCTGTTACCGGGGCCTTGGTGTTTTTCCATTATGCACGTGCGAGCAAAAACAATAAATTTGTTTCCTGTTATATGGTTCCAATCCTCAAGTTACATCTGCCCATTCTGTAAGGTCAAAGCAAGAGTACTAACACGTGTTTTCTCCGAGGTTCAAGAACCTTCCAGACGGCCATATGTGTTCTAGCTACATCAGCTGAGTCTTCGAGAGGGTATATAAACCCCGCCCAACCCAAATCGTGGCTTGGCCTAGCTCCCTCCGGAGCAAGATTAATCCTTCCCACTCGCCTGAAGAATCCTGCCGGAAGTGAGAAGCACACCAGTCTCCTTCAAGTCAATCAGAGCCAGTGGTTCCCGTGGCTCAAGCTCTCTTGACGTCTTCCTCCTCTCTCCCTCCGGCACATCTACTCCGGACCCCCTTGACTCCCTGAGTCAAAGTCTTGAGATCTTCTTCGAACTTCAGTCAAGTGGAAGAACTAGGCAAAGTACTTGATATCAGGTTAGTGCACACTAACTCTCCTACAGTAGTAAGCAGGACCGAATATCCATGTCTTCAAAGACTATAGACTTTTCCTCCATTTTCCTGGCATATTTACCTCAAATGCAACCATAAGCGTTGGTACATAGACCAAAAGTTTATTTTTATCTTAGGACTGAGTGAAATGGAGTGGTGCAGATAAATGCAGGCCACATGGTTAAAAAACAATTGAGTAATCTGGGATTGTGGTGTTGTGAACAGCATTTGCCACCTACCTTTGAAGCTCAACATTACATGTGTGTAGCATTAGATGCTTTGAAGGTCATAGATTCTGGGCTTCAATAAAAAACTGTTTATTCTTTGTTTTTTATTTAAAACATACTTAAAAACTGATATGGGTAATGTTGAATTGATTTTTATTCTGCTAATGGCAGCATGGATAAGTTGAAGCCTTTACTTAATTGAATAAATTATATTTTCTTTCACCATTATTAAAGCTCCCCCATCAGTCCATGCCTCCCAGTAGTTCTGCTATTTGTAGACTTCCCTTAAAACGAAGAGGAGACTGCATAGACGTAACCTCACATATTCCAAGGATTGGACGGTTTGCCATCTAGTTACAGTCCTTGAATACCAGGGGGAATGTGTATTTTTGGAAACCGTGCCATAGAACGATAGGGGAGATTAAAAAAACAATTCTGCCTATGTGCATCGCCCATGTGTGACATGTGTTTGCATGAGCATGGATTGTTGTGTGCCAGTGACAGACAGGTATCATCCAAAGAGGGAACACAGGCACATGGTTTTGTTTTGACAATACTGGTGCCATGGTGAACCTGCAGAAGTTTGGTGTCACCTGGTCATTTTTGGGATGCAATGATAACACGTATTAAATGGCATGGATCTGATTTGGGATGTTGAATTTTTAGGGCAGGTTATGAAAGGTGTAGACTGCAAGTGGTGTGCTAATGAGGCCTTTGCTAGGACAGTAACTGATGACATACTGTTTCATGAAAGCAGGATATCTATATACTCATGCAGCATGAGTTGGAAACGTGTGAATATGTTTCATCAGGCAGCAAAAACAGAAAACTAACATTATTAATTTGGCATAAGATAGCCCACATATAAACTATGGAAAATATTGTCAAATTTGCTGTTGAGAAAATCGGGTGACGCTAGCTCAGAACTCTTAAATTTTCGGTCAGCATGGTTTCAAATATCTGGTCCAAATGCTTCTGTAAGATGTAGCATGGAGAGGATCAAAGGGATCCAGGGAGGCTGTTTAAGATGTTCCAATGAGATGTAATGCTGGAAATTCTGCATGGACTAAATCCAGTTTTGTAGAGTAAACTGTCCCTCTGTGGACTGGATTACTATGGGAGAATACCATTGGAATTTTTCCTTAAGCAGACAGGGTCTCTGAAGCTTTGTATTTAACTATAGGACAAAAGTGCTATATTCCAGGTTGCCTCAGAGTGGTGGCACCATATGGAATGTTATGCTAAGACATGGAGGAAGACTTTCTTTCCATGACACTGTTGCGGGAGGGGGTCTTTCTGAGTGCGCATCTTGTCTTGTCTCTAATAGATCCCTACCCTATAATCAAGGTCCAGTGTTATTGTTGTAAAAGATCTGCCATTTCTCACATGCATGTAAGAGCAATCCTGAAGACAATCAGGGTATGGTTAGTGATACAAGTGGTGTGCAATTAGTGGAATGTATCAGAAGTGAGGATGAGGAGGTACTTGTAGTGAACAGTGTGGGGCAAGATAAAAGAGTGGTCTTTTGAATGACAACATTGTGAGTGTAGGACAACTTTATAATGCACCCAAAGTGTGGAAAGAATACAATGGGTATGGATATTGAGATGTGGTCAGACTCTTGTTCACCTTATATGTTAGCTGATTTGGATACTTTTAAAAAGTGTGAGAATACAATGTTGAAAAAGTCTGATATTTTTATTTATAATGGGTTGTTTTGAAGCCATTCTAAATCTTAAAGCAAGGATGATTACTGAAAGGGTGCATGTTGTGGGGAAGGGCAAATTACTACTTGGTTGGAGAGAAAAGAGGAATATAGGTAACACTTTGGACTCAAATCATCCCGAGCAAGTTGTAGTGTTGAGTGTATCTGATGCTGAAATGTGGAAATCTGAGTTTCCTGATGTGTTACAAGAAAAACTAGGAACAAGAAAAATGTTTAGTATACTTGATGAGAGTATAGTTTTCTCCAGGACAACTTATCCACAGCTTACTACCAGATTGTGTTGCATCCGAATTCTAGGCATTTGACATCATTTGTTGTACCTAAGACTGGCATTCAAGTATCAGAGAATGCCTTTTGGGCGAGCATCTCCTTTAGCAGTGCTTCAGCATCTGATTAATAAAGTGATAGCTGATGTTGACAACGTAGCATTTTTCCAGGACAATATTTTTATCTGAGGTTATGATAAGTTGGATCTTGAAAGGATTTTGAGACAGGTTTTGGAAAGGTAAAGAGATTCTGGTCTGACTACTAGTGTGGAAAAATGCAGCTTTATGGTTCTGCAGGTGGAATACCTGGGGCATGTAGGTGGTGAGAGTATAAAACACAAAATAAAATTGTTAAAAACTATTGGAGGTGCTCCACGTCCATTGAATAGAGAACAACTAAAATCTTTTTTTGGTGGTTAGCCGAATATTATAGCAAGTTTATAGATCATTTTGTAGAAAAGACATGTACCATGAGAGTGTTACTAAAGAAAGGAGAGAGGTTTGTACAGTCCAAGGAGTGTGAAGAATCATTCAAGAAGGTAAAGGAGAGCATAGCTAAGGCTCCCATATTGAAATCATTCAATCCTCAGTTTAAGACAGTAGTAATCACAGATGTTAGTGGGTATGGTTTAAGTTCTGACCTGTTACAAGCTGAAACAAGGTCAAGAAAGGCCCATAGCCTCTGGCATTCACAAAGGAGTTGAGCCTATTTATTCAGTGATTGAAAAAGAGACACTGGCTTGTTGGTGGGACATTAAGAATTTTCAGACATATCTATAGGGCATAAGATTTGAACAGAGGGCAGACCACAAGCCCTTAGTGGATGTTTTTTCTATCACTGGTGCACGTAGAACCACGTCGTGTTTGGCAAGCAGTCGTTTAGGCTACTAGAGTATCCTTTGACACCAGTTTGTACCAGGCCTAAAGAACGTCAGTGCTGACTACGTTTCCAGATTACCGCTGGGAAAACTGGATGAAATTGAGGAAGATGACTGGCTAGTTGCCACTGCTGAATGATCATCTGGAGGAGCTATTACTGAGGAGGAGAGATATGGAAGGTTGAGCTGTCAAAGACTTTGAATTGATGAGTGTCAAAGATGATCTTTCCAAGGTTGGAACACGGAATTTACCAGTGATGTTGTGCTAGGTACATGTAAACTAGTCTGGTCAGAGTTATCTATTTTGGGTGGAGTGATTTTTAGGTCAACAGGTTAGTTTCCCAAAATTATTGCGAGAAAAAGTGACAACTTTATTACAGGAGGATCATGAAGAGATGCTTGCCATAAAAAAAATCATACTAATAAACAAGAGAGGGAGTGAAGAGGTGAAAACAGAAGGTGGATTCGTCCTCCTCTATAAGTCATGGTCGGAGCAACGGAGAGGTAATGTCCAGAGCAAGCGAGCAGCTTTGACGTATGTGTGACTACAAGCGCTCCTCCCCTCCCGTGATAATAGCTCATAGGGCTATAGTGTGGTAATAATAGTATTAATTTAATCAACAATACCTATCAGGGTACAGTATTGAATGCATGTTATGTGTGTGCATTATTCCTGCTTGATTGATATAGCAGTACTCATTATTGTTTTATTCTAAGAGTGGTGTAGGGATCATTCCTTTGGTCCTGATGAGAAGCCAAGGGGATGGCTTCGAAACATGTAGACTAGAGAGGTGGTAGCCCATCACAGCATACAACCTCCACTCCCCTTTTTTAACAATACCAGCTAGAAGGAGTATTAAATATTAGTTTCCACATAGCCAGGTATTTTTTAACTTCACTATTCTCACTCTGACCCTTCCACTCTCATATTACACATAGTATATTCACTCCTAAGTGCTCCCGCGTCTTCGTTGGTCATAGCACGCCCCGTCCCGCAGCGGGCGGGAAGAACCCAATGATGAAGCATGCCACCAAGGGACCTTTTGGTGGGTGAGGGTTATTTTAACAACACATTGTGTTTCCCTATACATTGGTAGGGAACACACATTTCATGAACAGTGGTAATTATACTTTGGAAGGATATTATCATTTGTTGTGTTCAGGGTGGATTCTTTTTGGTTTTTCATAAAGAAAATCACACATGAATTTCCGGTGCCCAGGGATGGATCACAATTTGGAGTGCCTCGTTAGGAATTGTGTAAGCTGTATGCTGTGCGACAAGTCTGAGGTGGTAAGAAAATCTCCTAATGCTACACTGAAGTTTCCTGATGGACCATGGAAAAAGGTTGGTGTTATTTGTGGGCCAGTCAGTTTTGGACGATTAAGGGAAGTGTTATTGAGGATTATTTTTTTAATTGGCCTGCAGTAAGGATAGTGGGAGGTCATTTGCTTTTGGAATATTTTCACTAGAGTAAGCATTCCGGAAGAGACAATAACAGATAGCAGACCACAATTTGTTTCTGTATGTATGTTGAATTTTTTGAAGCAAACATGGCACAGCACATCACAGGGCTACTCTATACCATACCAAAGAGAACAGTCTGATTGAAAGGTTCAATAATGTGCATGAGCAATGTTTGCAGGTGGCTGAAAGATGTAGGTTAGATTGGAAGAATGACTAAAGGAAGGTGCTCTGCAGTTATGGAATCACTCCACATTCTACAGCTGGTAAATCTCCATTTGTGTTGCTCGTGGAAGAGTTCCAGCCACTGTGGCCACTGTGGCATATCCTTTATGGATGAAAAGGTGTGGAAAGAGAGAACAAGGTTTGGAAGGAGTTATAAGGAAATTGAAGGTGAAGCAAGTGATTTACAAAACTAGACAAAATTAGAGGCTGTGTTTTCCCTTACTCACTTTCAAGTAAGGAGATCTAATGTGTATTCAGTCAGAGTTGTTGGGGTGCTAAGGAAGCGGGAATCCAAAGTCTCTGAACCTAGGAGGATTATCTATGTCTTTGGAAACATTGTGTTGTTGGATAGTGAGGAAAATTGGTTCATTGAAGGTAGGACAATGGTATAACTAAAATAATTATTATTGCTGATGATGGTATTGAACCACTAACGTGTTCAGAGAGCTTCAGGAAAGTTCAATGCTCGATGCATGATTATATAACATAAGTGCTATTCATTGCTAGCTTTGCATAGTTAGTACATTTTCATTTTTCCTCATTTTATTTTCTAATTTGTTAATGTCAGAGTTGTTTATTTCTGAGGGGTGTGCAGTCATTGGTTTTGATTTTTTTAAGCCATCCTGGAAGGAAATGTTTTACATTCCAGTTTGCCTTAGAGTGTAGAATCTAAAGGCATCATATGGAATGCTATTCTCAGACATGTAAGAACAATTAAAAACTACTTTGTAATCGAAACCAGTGAAATGTGTTCATTATTATTGAGGAAGCTCATAGTTAGTCCCATCATCAACAAGATAACTCAAATTAAGCATCATGTTACACTTGTATACAAAATGCAATTATAGTGGTACTCCAGAGAAACCTTTTGTCCTAGAATAGGGAAGAGACAGGAGAGACTGATGTGGAGAACAGGGCAGATGTTTCATGCCATCCCTTGCGAGTGTTCATCAGACAATCCATTTGCAATATAAACAAGCAGTGGCAAAACCGATAGGTGCGGCTTGTGTATTGAGTCCTGAGTAAATAATTAACAATAAAAAGCCAGCTGCCATGAAAACACAAAAGAACAAGCATGTGCAAGGCCAATAAGTTTGCCAACCTTTTACCTTTGTCAATTCTTACTTTGTCATGGTTTTTGCTCATCATTATTATTGGGGAAGCTACCAGGCCATCATCAATCTGAAAAATGGCTAAAATCAAAATTCTTTTGGTGTCTCAAAAAGCACACATTGTCATGGACGTCCCTGGCAATGATGATCTACTTTGAGTGTGGATGTGCTCCTTGTGAAATGGTAGAATGATGTCACTCACAGTGAAGTTAGCCAATGGCTGAACTGGGCTGCCCTATTGCCCCATGCTGTATGCTGTAGTGGCTGAAAGGAAAATGTGAATGAAATAGGAACAGACCAATGGAGGAAGAGGACTGGCTGAAAGGTGCTGTTAGTAAGTATATTACACATATAGTTTTAATAAAAACAACAGGTCTTGGCTAAACCTAAAAATCCAAAGACCTAAAAAAACCAAATACCATCAGTATCCAATTCATCTGCAAGGAACAAAATGTAATGTGTGATGATTCAGTGCACATGTAAAATAGTCCCTCATGTATCGCAATAAAATCATACACCTAAGAGTCAATAGTATGAGGCAAGAAAGAAATACTACTGTGGGCGAGCTGAAGCCCACTCATTGTAAATGTTAAAGTACTGGTAGCAATAGGTATAGCTGACAGCTCTGTTGTAAAGCCAAACCTAAAAATAAGAAAGAATACGAAATGTGCATTCTCAGTGCAAACAAGAATGTTCTTCCAACATCTCTTAATGCAGGTTTCCTAGTAACAAAGCAGATGTGTTAAAGCAATGATTGAAATAAACAGAATACAGTGTTCTCTTCTAAAAGACATATTTACCCAGTGATACAGGCAGTCAATTTATTGAAAGAGGAAAGTTTTCAGTTTCCTTTGAAATTCAACAAAGTTAGAGAGACAATGGAGATCTATAAGAAGTGCATTTGATAGTGGGGGTGGGGGCAGGAGGCAATTAATCTGAAGGATCTTCCACCAGTCCTAACATAATTAAAATGTGGCATCTTGAGGAAGTATTGAAGGAGACGGGGTCATGTCCAGTGGAGCAAGGGTGGAAGCAGTAGCCAGACAGGGATCCATGAGTCGACATGCCTTTACCATAATGTCCCACTGAAACAGTTTTCAGTGTGGCAAAATCTCCGAGCAGGACGAACCGGGTTTTCTTACCCTTCTAGGGTGTGACCTTCCCAGGCAAGCCACTGTACCATGTCTCGGTTCTCCAGAAGTGAAAGAAATACTATTTATCTCAGTTTTCTCCAGCTGCTAGAACGGGCTTCCTTCAGGTCAATTTGGCAGCCCATTGCTCCTCATGGCAAGTTCTAGACATTAGGTCTCTCTCCAGCCAGGTATCGTGCAAGGTTGAGTACTCTGTGGTCAGCTCATCCCTTTAGGAGTTAGGATTCCTGCATTTTGTGTGTCTGAGCAGGCAAAGAGGAAGCCAACCACTTGCCCTCTAACAGCAGTTCTAGTCCCCAGATGCTAGCTGGAGGTAGGAATCTTGAATGAGTCCTCTTCTTGTAGCAGGACTTAGGAGTCAGAAGTCAGGATTCATCATCGAGCAGGGATTTCTTCATGAGGTGGAGTCTTCCCATGTCCAGGAATTTTCTGATGAGATGGTAGTTGATGTGCCAGATATATCTTGTGCTCTAGCCAGTAATTAGAGAAAACTTTGTCACCCAATCCTAACTATTTTTTTGCAGTCCCCTACAGCCTCTTTGCCTTACTGTAACATTACCCAGTAGCCCCTGTTTCAACATGGCAAAACCCTTCTACCACAAGGGAGGCCTGTCTTTAGCTCCTTATCCACATCACTATTTAGACAAGCTCTCCTCCCCAGGGACCAAACTGTTTCTCTCCCACACTCGGACAGGGACTGAAGCTGTCTAGGATGGTCAGGGGAATGGGTAGAAGAACCCCCTCCTCTCTCCCGTCCACCTCATCCTAGTGTCCTCAAGTCAAGTGATATAGTACTAAGGCTGCCCTTTGCTCTGCCAACTGTTCCTGTCCACTCCCAGATAGCTAATACATGCTAGGTGGTCCACAGTTAACAATACCAAGTCAGGCCACTGTCTCTGAGTAACTCTTTCAGCTAAGGATGATTATTCCAGCAATAGAGGAGTGATGAGTAGCAGAACATGTTTTAATGCCTAAACATAGGGGAGAATGAGGATTATAGTGATCCAGCATCAGCATGGCCTCCCTACTCGCAAATCAACAAAGACTGACTATCTCTTTTATGTAAAGAATGATTATTTATTTACATTAATTCCTCTGAAATGTATTCCTTTCCAATGATTGTTTTTTTAAAAGGACACAACTCCTCACTCACACTTGGTGGCATGCTTCATCATACGGGGTGCTCCTTATTCAGCACCAGCTGATGACTAGGAAGCCTCATCAAGAGCTCTTAAATAGAAGTTAGAATTTTTTTCGATGTATGGTGGGTCATGAATGTAATCTGATGCAGATTAGAATTTTAATTGTGGTTAAAACCTATTTTATATAGGATTACAAGGAAATGGAGAGTGTGGTGTGTTTGTATGTGGTATACAATAGGATACATGCCTCACATCTAGGCAAATGGTCAACATGTTTATGCCCTTTCTAGTATGTGAATACATCAGTGGACTTTCATCAGGACCTGCAGGACAATTCTCTAAAGCGTACCCTACTTTACGATCTTCTCTCAGTGGTGGAAGAACAAAAATAAGGTGCCCTATCAGTCAACCTAATCCCATTTCTTGATGGTAAACCTAAATGTGGGAAATTACAACCTACATGTGACTTGATGGAGGAGTAATTTGCCTGCAAATTCTAAAATGGTACAGGTTCTGTTCATAGGTGTTTTCACATAGTCGCCACCTATCATAGACCTCTCAATCTCTGCTTCCACCAAATGCATTTAGTTTTAAACCAGTTCTGACTCAGGCAGCCTAAAGTACATTTTTCTAAAGTTCCCTTTTGTTGGGCCTGGCCCTCTCTGCAGGGTCACCTCAAAACCTTTTTCCTTCACCCTTCCTGTTTTGCTGAATTTGTTGTTGTTGGCCTTAGGACTCTGTGCACTTTACTAGTGCTAAAATGCTTGTGGTCACTCCCTAAGCATGGTATCATTGTCTTACATCTGATTGGCATTTCATTTACTTATAAGTCTCTTGTAAAGTGGTACTACATGTACCTAGGGCCTGTAAATTAAATGCTAATAGTGGGCCTGCAGCACTTATTGTGCCACCCATTAAAGTACCCATTTAAAAACATGACTCAGGCCTGCCACTGCACCCTCTAGTGCAATTTTAAACTGCAATTTTGAGCTGGCAAAATAAACCTTCTGCGAGGCTTAAACCCACTTTTTAATACATGTAGGTCACCCTAGGGTAGTCCCTAAGAGCCCTTAGGGCTGGGTGTAGTGTATTTAAACAGTGTAGTTGGACATGTACTTTTTCGTTTTACATTTCCTGGTAGTGATGAACATTTTGTTCCTCTGTTGTGAGGCCTACCTCTCCCACAGAATAGCACTGGGTTACAGTACACCAGACAGGTGTGTAGGATAACTCAGGCCCATGGGCAGGACATCTTCCGCCATATGGCTCTGGTGTCTGTGGAATGGGGTGGGGAAGGGATCCAGAGGGAGGTCATATTTAGTCCCCATATGCCCATCAACTGCATTCTGGGTAATGAATTACCACCAGCTGAGCTGGGAGCAGGAGCGCCCAGGGCACCCTGAAAGCTCAGATTTTTGGGTGTATCACTCATACCAGTAGAGTATGGAGGCCCAGATGGAGGGGCAGAAGAATGAGACAGTTCACAGTGCAAAGGACCAGTGGCTCAGGGGTTGACAGCTCTGAGAACAGTGCACCCAAAGACTGACTCTTATGAAGCCACTTCTGACCAGTAGGTGCTCTCTACACTGTCACAGAGACAGAAGGCTGGAGACCTGCAGCAGGCAGACCCCTGCATGACAAAGACAGAGCGTGTCACCATTGAGGCGGTGGTGGTTCTCCCCGGATGTCCAGGCTTGCCAGGCTCTTTTTCAGTCTCAGGTGACAGACCATGGGCTGAAAGGCCAGAATACCACCCATGAACGAGAGTGAAAAACACCTGTGGCTTCTGCCCTCCACTTTGAGAAACCTCAGCGGTCAGAGAACCCTAGATGGCTTGGGTGGCTCTTGACATTGACTTCTGTTAGTGGCCTCTGTTGGTTGGTGTCCGTATGTGCAAAAGTTTCCTTGGCTAGAAGACAAACGCCTGATCCAAAGGGCGGAACGGGCCACATCACTTTGTTGGCCTTAGTGGTATTGTCTGCCTACTGGGATGCATCTGTAAGCAAATTAAAGTTGGGAGTCTCACGGATGGGTTCCACAGATGAGGAAAAGGGTTCCTCATGGGTCAGTTCAGTGGCTGGAGAACAGTGTTGACAGAGGTATCCAATTAGGTTCAGGAGGGCATAGAACTGACAAGTGTGTCTGCTGTAGATGGCCATTGTCTACGTTCTATTGCCTAAGCAGGGAAGCCCATCAAGTTATTGATTAGTCTACCCTGGCTTAAGCCTGGCTGGTGTCATGTTGGACCCGGTCCTCTCTGCAGGGGCACATCCAAACTTTCTGCCTTCACCCCTCCCATTTTGCTAAATTCATATTTGTTTACCTTAGGACTGCTAATCAGTGCTAAAGTGCTTGTGCCCACTTCCTAAAATATGGTAGCATTGGCTTACACCTGATTGCTATATTTAATGTGCTTATAAGTCCCTAGTAAAGTGATAATGCATGTACCAATGGCCTGTAAATTGAATGCTACTAGTGGGCCTGCAGCACTTATTGTGCCATCCACTTAAGTAGCTTTTTAACACATATCTTTGGCCTGCCATTGCAGCTCGTGTTTGCAGATTTAAAGTGCCATTTTGACCTGGCAAATTAAACATTTTGCCATGCCTAAACCTCCCTTTTTAGTACATATTAGTCACCCCTAGGATAAGAACTAAACAGCCCATAGTGTATTTAAAATGTTGGACATATATTTTTAACCGTTTGGATTCCCCTCACAGGTCTCAACAGGAGGAGCAGTCCTTCTCTGTCTTTCACATGTCCAGTAGTGTTCTGAGGAAGGTACCCAGGGCTGGGGTGCCACATTAATGCCTGGCCCTATCATGTGGGTGAGGGTGACTCCTAGGCCCTTACTAAACAATAGATAAAAAGTTCCTCAGAGTAACCCTACCTACCTTTGCAGCATTTACTTTGTGCCCTACTGAAAACAAACTCAGAGTGTACCTCTCTACCTAAATCTAACATGGCATAACCCTTCTTCCCCTCTGCAGGTCTCCTGTGCCCACCCTAAAGATGTGGCCAGGCAAATGAGCAACCCCTCCTCTGTGGTCACTCAAAATCTGTTCTGGGGACAGCTCCTCTCCCAGTGGGATTGGGGCCTGACTGGCTAGGAAGACAAAAGCGAGACGGGCCCAAGTATGAGCTACAGCTGCCAGTGACAGGGTAGGCATCCTTTTAAGATATGCAAGGGGCTGAGCACAGCCCCAGGCCATTCTGTCAAATGAAGGTCAACTTCTACTCACACACAATGTCTTTTGTCCCAGCTCTTGGAGTCAATTCCCATCTCATTAAGGAGTACTCCTGAGTGACAATTGGAAGCTCAGACAAATGGGCTTCTAGAGGCTTTAGGCAGGTTAAATGTAACTTTTTTAAAGTACCTTTTATAAAATATTTGTTAGAAATTCGACTTTACCGAAGAATTGGATTTGTAATAAATAATTTGAAAAGTTAAAGAATTAACTTTGTATCTGATTCCTTTAGGATATCACATTATTTACTGTTAATAATGTATGCCAGTGCTTTTCTATGGAACAGCTAACCCTACTACAGTGAACATTGCCTTTAGGGCATTGTCATTTTAAGACAATTTTAATATTAAACTTTTAGATGTCTTACTTTTAAATATCATGCACCATGACTTATGAGTATTTAAGTCCTACTTAGGAGTGACTTATTAAGGTTTAAAAAGAGGGTTTAGACCCCTTAAAAGGGATTATTTTGATAGGTCGAATTTGCAGTGTAAACCTGTACAGCCAAGTTACTGGTGGCAGGCCTATAGTCACGTTTTGCATTGCCACTTTAGTTATGGTATACTATGTGCTGCAGTCCACTAGCGCCATTTAACTTACAGGCCCAGGGTAAACTTTGTACCTTATACTATTGACTTATAGATAAGTTAAGAATGCCAATCAGGGATTTAGCCAATTTACACGTTTTAGGTGTCAGAGCACATGCAGTGGGTACTGGACAGCAGTGTCCCATTGTGCAGCTCCAGACACCAACAATAAAGTTTAACAAAAAATGGGGATGACCACGCAAAAGGGGGCATTTTCCTACAACAATCCATAGCAGTATCCTAATGTGCTGCCCTGCATTGAGTGAAGAGGAAAACACAGCGCAGCACCATATCTGCAAACATTGGCCCACTACTAGTGTTATTCTCTGCACAGGTAGACAAACAGGCTTGCACGACACATAGCTTCCCGTGGAAGAGAGCATGCACAATCTTACATAGGATTTTTGCTGGAAGCATATCCTCCCAGTACAAATTCCTATCCGTAGACAACTGCAGAAGGGTCTTGTGCTAACAGGCTTGCATGACACACAGCCTCTCGCTATAGTGCAGAGGAGAGTATAAGCATTGTCTTACGTAGGATTTTTACTGGACGCATACCTTCCAGTATAAATTCTTATGTGTAGACAACCGCAGAAGGGTCTGGTTCGTTGGCTTTTGGTGGAAATCAACCCATTCCCCATTGTTTCGCCTGCTTCCAGTAAGTGTTTTTGTTTGATGCAATGTCCAGTCAGACTAGCTAATGGGGCTTAGAATCTAAATCTATGTGTGATTTTCCAGATCTGCCACAAGTAACTTCTCTTTGACTCAAAAAGCGGCACCACGTGGATTTAGCGCTGTGAAAACGAAACCTGTCCAGTGCAAAACACCTTTTGCACTGGAAAGTAAATCACTGCTGATGCTTTGCATCACACTAGCACTGGTGCACAACCTTAGTAAATCTGGACCACCAAGTGTAAGGTTCAGCATGACTAAATAGGAGTACAAGTGAATTACAAGCTGATCCTATGTCTTTGTGTTGTCGTAAATTTAACACCGGCAAAGGATTCAGCGATGCAAACTTATTCATTATAACCAGGTAATGCCACAGGACCAGCTACCAGCCTGCATCATCTGATTCAAAGGCACATAGCTAACTAGGGAAGTCTATGAAGAAGGCAGGAGATTTCAGCAGGAGCTCTGGAGCACTCATCTGCTTGGCTTCATGATGGTTTCTGGTGCCGCCTTTCTCCCTGATTGCACAACCGCAGGATATGCACTCACAAAAGTGTTGTGATGTGCATGCTGTGAGTGACATGCATGCTTGCCTGATGTCTCTACATCTCTCTTCAACTAAAGAGCAACTGACTTCTTTAGTATATCACAGGGATAAGTCTTTCAGGGGGTCTGATATTGTGATGGAGCAAGCTGGTAGTATTTCATATCTGGACAGTCAGAAGGAGGATAATGTGCAGTTTCAGAATCGATCAAGTGAATATCAGATAGGGGTTTTTATTGAGGTAACCTCTTAAACATCAGACAGTTCGTCAGCCAATGAAAGTTCGCAGGAATCTCCTTTTAGCATAGGAAAGAATCAGCAGTTGCAAGTAAGTGTGTCCTCCTCTCCTCTCTGTATTGATAGATCCAGTCACATTTTCTATTAGGTAGGGCTGTGAAAAAATGAGGGGACATCTTTGTGGGAGAATTTCAAGCGAGCCAGCATCTGGTCCTCTTGAGAGAACCCTGAGGGTTTCAGTTTCCCCTCTGTTCTCCACAAATAGTTTTAGAGAAATGCAAAAACCAGCTTGTTGATAGCGGGATGCTATAAAACAGCCCGAGAGACAGAGAGATGGATAGTTAGATGAAGCAATGGACGGATGAACGGATAAACTAATACACAGACTGGCAGACAGCTAGCCCAGGATAGGACAAGACAGTGCCCAACAGGGCAAGACAGACGAGGGCAGGAAAAGGAGAGAACAAAACAGGAGAACACAAACAATATGGAGAAGAAAGAGAAAACAAATGCAGAAGAGAGCCAGAGGTAGCAAGGGGAGACAGGCAGAGAAAAAAAGAAGATGGTAGAAAGTGAAGACAGACAGATGAAGGGCGTGGATAACATAGGAAGAGAGACAGACATATAGAGAGGTAGCAGGCAGATAGAAAGACATATAGAATGGTAGGTAGGCAGACAGACAAGCAGATATTCAGGCAGGCAGACAGAAAGGCAAACAGACTGGAAAGTAGGCAGATATGTACTGAAGGCAGATAGCAGGCAGGCAGATAGAAGGTAGCTAGGTACAGGGATGGAGAGGTGGATATATAGACATATAATGTAGACATAATCATGCTGTCTCACACTGAGAGGTGGCATTTGATTCATAAACTTGAGTATATTCATAAAAGAAGAGCACACTTCCAGAAACGTGAAACAGATGATTGAATGTTACTAACATGCAGTGCTGGAAAGTAGGGGAATCATGCCGGATCCTGAATCCGGCAGATATTTCTGGGCGGAATCTGGAATACAGCCGACCCAGGAAAATAAGCTGAATATATCCTGGTGTCATTTTCCGACACTAAGATACAATTCAGCAGCACCTTCTCATTGCCCACATCCCGTTCAGTGCAGCAATATGCAGGCAGCGAGGGGGTTTCTTATTTTCACTTCCAGCCATGCAGAAACAAAAGGCTGATTTAAAGGGCCATCAGCACTTCTTTTGGTCAGGTATCACCCTGACTGGGAGCTATCTGAATCCTAACTCCTAGCTGTCAATGCAAGGGAAGGAAACAAGTCATACATCTCATTACTTCACAAGTACTTTAGATAATGATAATCCCCTCAAAATTGCATGGCACCATAAACATCTCTGCAGCAGGTGTGTTAACCCAGGAAGATATTTTAAACTGTAGCCTCTTTGTGACCAATTGAGTAAGCCAGAACAGATTTGCTGTCACATTTGTCCATGTTGCTAATTTCTCTGCGAATTAAAAAAAAATGTATTGGTTTTCTGTCAAGCTCCACCCCTCATGACTCCACCCCCTTTCCTATATCACACAGTGTCGTGTGGTTTGTGGCCTCTTGGCCTAACTTGGCTTGGGCCTGACAGCCATGTTGCCTTTTTTGCACACGTTACTTTGTGACTTTGTTTTCCAGACTCTGCTTGTGCCCGGCTATTTTAGAACTGTCTGCCTTTTTGCCTTTCACCTTTTCTCCTGTTCCCTGTGGGTTTTGTCTGCACAACATGTACAAGGTCGAAAAACAACGTCCCTTGTTCTTGCTGATCTGGTCAGCCCCTCGCACTTTGACATAACACCAGATACAGCTGCAATGGAGAAATTTGTGTGCTTTAATATGGTGAGCTCTCTCGCTCTGGGGCACTTGGAGAAATACCTTTCCAGAGAGAAGAGCTGTGCTTGTCTGATGATGTAAACCTTGCATCTAGATATTGAGGTATGGGGGTCTGCCTGACAATGCCCAGAGGTCTTCTATTTTTATAATAAACTAGTTATTAGCACGGGGAGGGTGGACAGGCCATTTAGCCCTATATCCACTGTCTTTATAAAATGCTGTCCCCGTTTGTATTCTATGGAATTGTAACCATGCTTATTATTTTAGCATTATGCATTATGCTGATAGTACTGGCACGTGTACTGTATCTTAGAGCACGATAGTTGAAATAAACATTTTAAACTATACGGTGTCTCTTATTACGCACGTTGTGGGCAAGTATGAGTGAGTTATGAAAGAGTGTTCTTGCTCCCGCGAGTCCTGAGAGAGACCGTGTTCTGGGTTGTCTAATCATTGGTAGCTGCGCTGCGAATGAGACGCTAAGGCTAGTCGGATTGGGATTGTGTGTACTAAGGGGCATAGTTGGCTCACCACTATACTCTGAGGTCCTATTATCCTGTGCATAGCTCTGTGTATGTGCAGAATCCCCGCAACATGGCGCCACCAACGTGGTGGGCTGCTTATCTGCGAGACGCTTGAGTAGTACTTGTGCTTGTCCACAACACCCTTTGCAGACGCTTCCGGAGGCGTGTGTGAGGGCGATACCTCCTATATTGACATTTTTATAGGTTCTTTCAAGCTTGAAGTTGTTAAAAGGTGTTTAAATACAACCCTATATTGTGCTGCCTCCTACTATTAGGTTGTCGAATATTTTTAGCCTTGAATGGCTGTCCAAATTGCGGCACATAGCCGCGCAGCGCTCAAAGCTCATTTGGCAGCGTATGGAGTGCCTGACGCGGGTGTCGAACTGATCTTTGTGGTACAAGCGGATCCTGCTTACCACTTTGAAGTATTTTACTCTTGGATCACCTTTCCGGCGGTGGATGGAACTGATAATTTGTTCCATGAATATACAGCCACCACTGTTCCGAATCTCTATAGACCTTATAGGAACCTTGAAGTACCGCTTACGGCATGGCAACACCGTGTTTGGTTTGATGGCGCCCTTCCCCAACCGATTACCTCGGTTCGTTTAGGCCCCTTATCGATTGAAGGGGCCACTTGGCCTGTTTTGGCCGGGTATACCCCACATCCGCGTTATATGACGCTTCCGGTCGCTGACCTGCGTAACTTGCATTCGTCTTTGATACATGTGCATAGAGCTTTAGTACAGTATGTTACAGGCATCATCCAGGGAGCCCCTCCTGGAGTTGCGGCACATCCAGCTGGGCCTGGCGGCGTAACCATAAGTCCCGTCATGGTTAATTCGGTGATGGGCATGCGCCCACAAAATAAGGACGATTTACCTTATTGGCTTGCAGAGAAATTTGACCAGCTGGAAGCAGTATTTCCAAATACCTCTCCTGTGGAAAAACACAGGATTTTGACGATTAGTTTACCAAAAGATTTAATTCCCGAGTTGGCAGATTGCAACAACTGGGGTAAGGTATTCGCAGCAGTATATGCGAAGTGTTTCGGCACTCCTTCCATGATAGTACTCCCCTCTGTAATTAAACGAGTGCAGGATGAGCATGGCCCTGAGGCGGCTGTGGAATTAGGGATGAGACTGGTGGGAGTGTTCGATGTAGTGGCTGACCTAATCCTTGCTAACGTCAAGGGTGATGCAGGTAACTTTCAAGTAGCTAATGCTTTGGCTTTGATCCCAAAACCGGACAAGCCACGCGAATTACCGAAAATTATTGCACAAGCTTATAAAACAATAGGCCGCAATAGCCTGGGAGTTAAGCCTTTTGCAAAAACGCAAACTCAATCGCAACCACAACAAAAAACTCAATCTGAGAAAGATGAGAAACCGTTCTTTACTAAAAAGAGCTGGAGGTTGAAGAAACAGGGTAAGCAACAGCAGAAGAAGCCAGGGTCGCGAGGCGCATCCCCGGTTTCCGTATCTTCTGAACGCACATATGATTTGCGCGATAGGGCGAGAATAAAATCTCCAGAGAGATTCCAAATCCCTGATCCGCGTTCTCCACAGGCACCAACGTCGTTACAGACTGGTGGAGGAGATCGCCAGGATAGAGGCAGGGGTCGGGAGGCTCCACAGGGACGAGACCAACCTCGACAACAAGTACGAGGGACACCAGAAGAATTTCAACGTTCTCGCCCACAGTTTCAGAAGAAAAACGTTGCAGCTGTAACAGCGAGGTATGCCACAGACGGTGAGAACGAGACTCCTGAATTGGACGTGGGCAGTAACGCTGCTAGACAGCGCTGCGGAAGTTAGCATAGTGCGGGAGGCACTACGTCCTCATGTGGAGGCGACAGCAACTGAAACATTCATTACTGTCGAGACAGCTGACACCCGAGTGGCACCCCTGACAGACTATTTAATATTGTCATTCAAATTGAGGGTGACATACAGCGTGTTATTAAAGGGATTTTTTGGGAACATCTGACCTCTTCTTACGACATTTTGTTAGCAGAGGCGGATTGGCCGCCCCCATTCGTACTTGCTGCTCGTAGAGGGGAGGAGGTAATCCTTCCGAGCTTTTCTCGTCATGTCCCTAAGGACAAAGCGGAGGCTCTCGCAGCGGAGTGGGCTGTGTCCCTGGCTCCGGCGTTATACCGCAATCACGTGGGCTGGGATGAGGATTCTCCCCTCCATGATATTCCTTTGCGGTCGCTGCCACAGCCACAACCCCAATATCCCATCCGGCGGGAAGCTAAAGGTCCCGTTTCAGACATTCTGACACAGTTAGAATATCAAGGAGTAATAGAAACATGCGTATCACCAATGAATAATCCCCTTTTCGCGGTTTCTAAACCCGATGGATCGTACCGCCTAGTTTTGGATTACCGACATTTGAACTCTCATTGTCGGACCTTTGCGGTACAAAATACCCACAGTTCTGCGCTTGTAGACAGTCTTGTTCGTAAAAAATATAAAACGACACTTGACCTATCCAAAGGATTTTACACGCACAACTTGTCCCCGGAGTGCAGCCAATGGAGCGCTTTCACTTCCGGTGGAAAACAGTTCAAATTCCGGCGTTTACCCATGGGCTACAATAACAGTCCGGGTGTCTTTGCCACCCGTGTTGTCTCGTTGTTGGACAGCATAGACCCAGATGCGTGTTCGTACGTCGACGATATCTATCTGACAGATGACAAATTATGGCCGCATCTTTCCCGAGTGGACCGCATTATTCTTGAGTTTGCGGTCTTGGGATACAAATTTAATTTTGCCAAATCTCACATTGCTGAATTTACCGTTTTGTTTTTGGGCTATGAGCTCAACAATGAAGGTAAGGGCTTAGCACCCCATTTTCTGGAGAAATGCGCGATCTTGTGCCCTCCAACCACACTGAAGAAGCTTCAGTCATTACTGGGTTTTCTAAACTTCGGGCGTACTTACATTCCCGAATATGCCCAGCGTATCAAGCCTCTTTATGCCTTGATACAACCTACCTTTTCGAAGTCATGCTGGCTTCCTGAGCATTCCTCTATACTGCAATCTTTGCAGTCTGATCTCCTTGAATCTAAATTCTTGTTGACACGTGATAACCACACAAACCTGGTGATTAGATTTGTGCCAGGGGCAGTGGGTTTCACGTACTTAACCTTTAACGAAGGTGACACAGTACCTATTGCATACAAGTCACATCTTTACACTTCGGCAGAGTTGCGATTTTCCTCTGTGGAGAAAGTTTTGACAGCAGTGCAAATAGCGATTCTAAAGGAACGCGCACTGGCACAGGGAAAACGCATTTTGGTGGTAACACCATATCCTGCCCTTGAGGCAGTGACGAAAGCAAGTGTACCAAACTCTAAGGCATTGCACCCCCGTTGGATACAACGGGGTACATCTCTGACGTCTCCGGATGTCACGTTTATCTTTGATTCTTCACTTCAGACACAGGAGTTTTTACAGTATGAATTTGTTCATCCTCCTCCTCTGTCTTTGCTACCGCTTGAGGAGTACTATTATTATTATTTCGACACTTATAGAGTGCACTGTCACCCAGCAGGCATCCTGGCGCTAACATATGTGTGCCCAGCTGGGCTCATGCTACGGGGGATCTCATCAGGATAGTAGAGTTATACACTAGGATAGAGCCATGTCTTTAGTCTCTTCCTGAACAGAAGAAGATCTTCCAGCTTTCTCAACTCAAATGGAAGATTATTCCATAGTCGGGCAGCAGAGGTGCTGAAGGCCCTACCTCCTGACTTTGTTTTTTTGAATTTGTATTATCTATACCGATGGTTCGGCACAACCGGCCACGGGTTCCAAGCATGCTTATTCCGCAGCGTGTGCTATCGTTGCAGGTACTATGGTGAACGGAGAGTTCAAATCAACTGTAGTGCATACTCAGGCACTAGGAGACAGTACTGCACAATTGGCCGAGCTGCATGCTTTGGTGCTCGCTCTTGAGTTTGCGAATCCAGACGTGACAACTTTAATTGTGTGCGATTCTTACTACTGTGTTCAGTCTTTTAATGACAACCTCTTCTTTTGGTCGCAAAACGACTATAGAGACGCTAAAGGCAGCACAATCAAGTATAAGATGCTTTGGGTTCGAGTGGCAGAAGTGAAACAACGTCTGCCTCTCACACAGGTAATTCACACACTTGGCCACCAGCGTGTGGGCGCACACGCTGTCGGTAACGGTTTGGCAGATGAAGCTGCCAAGTCAGCAGTAGCCACGTGCACAGTAGCAGCAGTTACAAGATCCATGACTAAACTAGATAATGATATTTTGGCAGCTATTGCTGCAACAAAAGAAGGTGCTCATTACCCAAGGGGTTTCCCTTCCAGGTACTCTTATCACTTAGGTCCCGAACAGGCTCCTTACGTAAGAATTCCAGACGTTGGTGATCGGCTGATTCCCAACGCGGACCGCAGACTTTCCTTGATAACAGCCGCACACGAAGGCATGGCTTCGGCCCATGCTGGAGTGTCAGCGACGGTTTCCATCTTGCAGCAGCGTTACTGGTGGCGTGGTTTATATAAACAAACCCGTACTTATGTGCTTTCTTGTGACGTTTGTCAGCAAATTAAGCCTTCTACGGTTACACGGCCACCACAGACACCGCTCTGCATTTCAAACAGACCTTTTGGGTGTGTTTACCTGGATCACTGTGGTCCATTTTCTTCTGACACTGCAAATAAGTACATCTTGGTTGCAGTGGATTCGTGCACACGTTTCATCTGGGTCTGGCCACAACGGAGTGCTGACGCTCGAAATGTCATCAGGGATTTGCATGTCTTTGTGGGAATTTTCGCCTGCGGCACCTTCCATTCTGACCAAGGTCCAGCGTTCGCCTCTAAGGCCTACAAGGACGCAATGGGTTCACTGGGGGTGCAGGTGAAATTTTCGTCTCCATATCGGCCTGAGGGCAATTCGATTGTTGAACGAATGAACCGTGACTTAAAGCAATCCTTGACAGCTAGAGTCTTAGGTACTGGCAGGAACTGGCTGGCCCACTTGTATACTGTACAACGTGCACTTAATAATCTCCCTAGAAGACCTCTGGGTGGGCGGACCCCATACGAAATGCTCTTTGGCATACGAATGTTTGTGCCCGACCTTGATGGTCTAGACATGGCGGCGCAATCCGCAATCTTTAATGTAGATAAGCATTCTACTATGTTACAGGACCTACAAAAAGCCCAAGACAAACTTGCAATTGAACATTTACCTTCAGCCACAGACACTGCTCTGCAGATTCCGGTTGCCGGCTTGCTTCCGAAAGTTGGAGACCTGGTCCGAGAGAAAGTGGAGAACAAAAAAGAATTTGGCCCCTCTTATCGTGCACCGGTTCCAGTCCTTGGCTTGAAGGGTACTCATACAGTTATTTTACCACCGCTTCCTGGTCGCAAGGACAACAGACACATCTCAGTGGAAAATGTCAAGCTACAACATCTGGCAGATCCTGAATAGTGTAACACCAGTGGTCTCTTGTCCAGTCATTTACAGGACAAATGTTTGTGGCCTTCCAGCCCGAACGGTCACGGATGTTGCTATTGAGATGGTAAATGTTCCTGATTGCCTGCTCGACAGCCCGGATTCCCCATGCAACGAGGAGACCGAGTATACCTACCCCGCCACCGAGTCCGTGGCTCATCTGCCAACGACGCCACTGAGCCCAACACGTTATTCCTTTGACTCGGATTCCACCTCAGCGCTTATCCCGTCCAGATTCAGTATTTTTGTATCCTGGTTCAGAGACAATTTTTTCATTCCACCATGGACATACATCTGGTTGGTACTATTCCTGATTTTTCTGTTCATGTCCATTGGCTTTGTGACAGTTTTTTTCTTGCTCATCAATGGTCACTATTTACCTGAACGCTCTGCTGTAAACAGTGTCACTGGAACTTTGGCTCCGCATTCTTCATCTCACATCATGAAGCGTGACCACACATTTGTGAACATTTCAGCGTTTCCAGTTGCTGATGGCATCGTATGGGATGCAGTAAATTTCCAAATTCATGGCCAAACTGAGATTATTAATGTACCAAATGTCCTCCGTGTTTCAATGGGTGATGTCGTAAAAAGTAATATTCATTCTGACGATTGGGATGTACATGCTGTCGAATCGTTATTTTCTGATTTGAAATATTATGCTGCTTTTAATGCTGAGGATTTGTATTTAAATTCTGCAAGTTATGCCGACTTATATTGTTACCAGCATTGGGGCAACCACTTTCTCCATAAACCAAGTACCCTTCGGGGTCCTTTTAATTACACCCAATGGGAACATTGTCCGACCCCTTTGCCAGGCAGCTCCCAGACTCTTAGAAATAAGTTTACTTATTTTACAGACTTTGATAGATCGAACCCTGGGTCCTATTATTTTAAATTGAACACTTCGTCCACTCAGAAAATTATGTTGACCCACACTAAATTGCTGTATTCAGGTTCCTTTTTGAACGCCTTAGCTGTGGGTGGATATGAACATTGGCGGGATACCATTGACTTGAAATCTATTTGGGGCTCTAGAGCATGGCAGGTGCAAGGCACAGAAGCATTACACCGTGCTTGCCTTATCCCGGCCCAGATTTTATTCTTAAATCAGACTATCTATCAAACAACGTGTTGGGGTTTGGCTACGTCCAAACAATTAAACGCCCCATCCATTCCTGCATTGTCTTCCACTCCCAACTACAGCTTGCAGTTCAATTTGTCCCTTACGGATTTGCAAGTTTTGTTTCAGAACAATTCGTTTAACGTCTCTGAGTTTGTTCAGTCGCCCTGGTTGGCTTGGCCTATGGCATCTAATGCCTGTCAACTACGTTTTCATGACAGAGATCCTGGCTATAAACAGGATAGGCCAGACCCCAGGTTTCCTGACTCTCGTACTGTTACAACGTATTCTGTTGGGAAATTGTGTAAACAGTGGTTGCAGCATTCTTCCTTAGATTCTGTTAAACAACATTTATCCCTCCTGTCAGGAAACATTGATCTGTCCGATTTTGTGCTGGGGCCTCGTGGTCCTCGACCTAAGAGATTCATTTACGAAACTTACAATGAACTCTGGAAGCTTTCACAAATCGAAGCTGCTTCCCGTCTCCGGGAAATAGATCAGGCAAATCTAGAAAAGGTACTTGCTGTTGTTGACAATAGTATTAATACCCTGTCTTCCCGCATTTACACATTGGAGAATATTGTTTCATCTGTTGTTGATATTGTACAAGATGATGTTTCTGTGTTATATCATGGTCAACACCAATTGCGTTCAGTAATGCAGTTTGCATGGACTTTGCAAACACTTAAAATGGGTAAGGTTCCTTGGCACTTTTTAAACACCTCTGCCTTATTCTTACCTTTTAATTTGACTGAAAAACAGCAGTTCATGTCCATGAAGGATGCAACATACACTCTGTTACATATCGAAAAAATAGAACCCTTACCATTCTCTGTGGCGGAATTGGATTCTGCAGTGTGGTTAGTACACGGGGTTATCGCATTGCCTTTTTCTTTATTTGAATTCAGTTCATGCATGAAGCATTATCCTGTGGGCCGCTTTCAGCCTTTAGGAAGTGCTTTCCTGCATGAACTTTGGTCCCTGCCTTTCATGTATAAATGTCTTAGGGACGGGAAGGAAGTTTTTCTCACGGGGGAGTCATGCGCTTCTACTGTGGGTCATTCCCTTGTTTGCAAATACATTAAATTGCACGGAGCTTGTAATGTTTCGGCTCCGAATCTTGCTTGTGTTTTAAAGGGCATTCCTGCTCCTTCTATCTCTCCTACTTTCACTGTGCTTGCAAATGGTAGCTATCTCCTTCTAAATAATCAGGACTGCTGCGGCATGCTAGCCGGCATACCATATATTGTAACAGTTTCCCACAGGGTTGTCTGCTGCAAAAATGTGCTTTTTCCTCCTCCGCACGACATCGTAGATAGTTCTATTTGGCCTTCCAATCCAACTTTGAAAGCAGATTTCAATAAATTGAGCAGAATAAAGGCGCTATTATTGAATCAGGAGGTTATGCTCACATCCGCCCGGGAGACATTCATTCTCCAGGTGGCGAGTACCCACAGTGAGATACAGGCCCTTTTGAACACAAATCTCCCACAGCATTTTGGTGAACTGATTCACCGTATTTTCAATGCATCGCGCACTGAAGGACTTATGCACTTTTTTAAAGTTGTGGGTTCTGGCCTTGTTACCTCCTTTCAAACAATCTTTGGTGTTATACCGGCTTTTATTCATTCAATTTTTTCCAGCGTCTTTGGCGGCTTTCCGTTGATCCTCGCTTTGGTGGCTGGTATATTGCTTTTGGTCTGTTTGCTACGCAATGGCTGCACTTCATGATGCCCTCCTCGACCACGGTCGCCTGCGGGTGCTCATGAGCGCATCCTCGCTGGCTGCGGCGTCCTACCATTGGCAACACTTTGAGTGTCCTATAGACTTTCTTTTCGCTTTGAGTATTTCACTTGCGTGCAACCTGTGATGTCTTGCATCCGATGTCCTTTCTCATGGTCCTTGGATTATTGCCTCTCCAATACGTCTCTGTCTCGCCCGGATTTTGTCCAGTTGATGGGTCCCTTAGTGGCCCATGAGCAGGACTGTTCCGGTGCTGGCTACATGGCGCGTGCGGCTGCACTTGGTATTTTGGCACAATGGGATGTCTGGCCGGCTGCTCAGTCTCTCCTACAACGAAGCTATATTGAGTATCACGCAAGTTGTCCCGCAATGCTGATCGCTGATCCCTATTATGAGGAACATGAATGCAGTTTTGGACTATTGAATTGGATGGCATCTCTTTTTTCTGACCATTCCAACGATGTCCTTTTGGATGGTGTGGCGTTTTTCTGCACTTACACACTGGATTAGTGGGCCTCCAAGTTCGGCGTTCTGCCTCCATGGATTTTATTTTTTGCTTATATGTTTTTCTTTTTTAGATTATTGTCCTTCGTGGGGGACTATTCCAAAACCGACGTTTCCGTTCTGCTCCATCTACTTGAACTCTGTTTTCATCCTATGTCTTCATCAATGGACTGCCCAGGGGAGGGTGTCGTGTGGTTTGTGGCCTCTTGGCCTAACTTGGCTTGGGCCTGGCAGCCATGTTGCCTTTTTTGCACACGTTACTTTGTGACTTTGTTTTCCAGACTCTGCTTGTGCCCGGCTATTTTAGAACTGTCTGCCTTTTTGCCTTTCACCTTTTCTCCTGTTCCCTGTGGGTTTTGTCTGCACAACATGTACAAGGTCGAAAAACAACGTCCCTTGTTCTTGCTGATCTGGTCAGCCCCTCGCACTTAGACATAACACCAGATACAGCTGCAATGGAGAAATTCGTGTGCTTTAATATGGTGAGCTCTCTCGCTCTGGGGCACTTGGAGAAATACCTTTCCAGAGAGAAGAGCTGTGCTTGTCTGATGATGTAAACCTTGCATCTAGATATTGAGGTATGGGGGTCTGCCTGACAATGCCCAGAGGTCTTCTATTTTTATAATAAACTAGTTATTAGCACGGGGAGGGTGGACAGGCCATTTAGCCCTATATCCACTGTCTTTATAAAATGCTGTCCCCGTTTGTATTCTATGGAATTGTAACCATGCTTATTATTTTAGCATTATGCATTATGCTGATAGTACTGGCACGTGTACTGTATCTTAGAGCACGATAGTTGAAATAAACATTTTAAACTATACGGTGTCTCTTATTGCGCACGTTGTGGGCAAGTATGAGTGAGTTATGAAAGAGTGTTCTTGCTCCCGCGAGTCCTGAGAGAGACCATGTTCTGGGTTGTCTAATCATTGGTAGCTGCGCTGCGAATGAGACGCTAAGGCTAGTCGGATTGGGATTGTGGGTACTAAGGGGCATAGTTGGCTCACCACTATACTCTGAGGTCCTATTATCCTGTGCATAGCTCTGTGTATGTGCAGAATCCCCGCAACAACAGAATTTATGGATTCTCGGAGTACATTTTTGTCGAGTCCTGCACTGCTTACCTGTGAGCAAAGAGCGATGGAATAGCCAAAGGGAAGAGCGTCACCGTCATTCCCATGTCACTGACGGACAGATTAACAATGAAGAATTCGGCAGGTTTGAGCATGGATCGTTTGCGGTAGGCTATCAGCAAGAGTACGGAGTTTCCACACATCGAGAGGAGGCCTGAGGAGGGCAAAACAGACTGTTAATATCCACAGGCACATACCAAACCTCACTTCCCTTTCTAAAAGCTCTTTGGCCCCCAACTACGGTAGGCCCGATTCATTGCGGTATGTGCAGTAACTCCAGTTAATGCACATTTCACATTTAGGATATGTGCTGTAAGCACTGTACACCCTGCATATTACCACAGCAAATTTGAAGGTAAAACTTGCTGAAATTTACCTTGTAAAAAAATGCCCAAGAAATATTAGTAAATGTGGAGTTTGGTGCACTAAGCACCAAAATCTGAATGATAGACCCCATTTTCTCTGACAATAATCATAAATGTGTGTCAGTTATCGCACCGATATATCCTGATCCCTGCGTTGTTAGAATATATCAGGCACAATTAATATTGAAAGCCTTTTAATAGCCAACCATAATCACGTCTATAAAATTAAATGCTCAAAAGCAATATTAAAATATCGAAAACAATAAAGAATTGTGATATTCATATCAATCAGCTCACAGTTCAATTACCTAGCGGAAATATTTCAGATTGTACAGTTACAGTTACGCCCCATGAAGTATCCCATTGTAGTGAAATTCCATACTTACCCAATGTGCAAAAACTATCATTTGAAATCTTCTGTTAGACTTTACAAATGTTATACTAGAACCAAATTTCTTTAGTCGATCCTTACCATAACTCTAAAGTTGCAACCCAATGAGAGGGGAGAGCAAGATATCAGAAGGCAGAGGAGTAGTTCAAATATGCATGGTTAGTGGCAGGAGACTAAGAGAACACCTGGTGCCGTATCACAGAAGGTTCCCCAGGAGCGCAATGGGCGAGTGCCAGCACTATCGTGAGAGGGTGTTCTCTCATTTGCATGGGGATGTGGTCCCAAGAAAATGAGAGAATTGCTTTGACTCTGTGCCTGTGCCGTATTACCGACGTGGGCGCAGAGGAAAACATGCCCTTAAGAGGCACATTGAAAGTGCACCCGCAAAAAGATGGCACACTCTCAGTTCACCCCCTTAGGGCAGTCCTCTTGAGAGGTGAAAGGGGCTCCCATGGAACCCCACAGATATCTCCTGCAGGCGGGTGCGGTCACGCTCTGCACCCGCCTGCAAGGGGATCTCTAATCTCTCTCTAAAGTGCAGACGCATTTCAATGCTCTGCCCTGCAGGCAGCACATGTTTGTAGCTGCCCTGGGGGTAGTGCATTCTTCATAACAGTATCAAAACCACAATGGTTCAGGAACCAATTCTTTTACAAACAATATAAACAGTTAAATAAAAAGAAAGAAGGTACTCACAAAAGAAATTTCTTCAAAGGAAAAACGTTTTGTTATTGAAAACAAATTTCACATAAATAACAATACAATACAACAATCAGTACACAAACAGACAATTTGTGCTCACAATGTTACACTAAACAAACATATACCAAAGATATATACAGTGTAGACAAAAAACAATGGCAGAGGGATAATAATACAGTAGGATTTGTCCATATTATGACAGGAAGATAATGCAACAAATGCTTTATTCGATTTGCCCTTTCTTGGGCATAGGCCACTGGATTAAACTTGACATTCAAGGCTGTTTTAACTTGATCGGACATCACTTCACTGTCTTGTGGTATCTTTTTCATGGCTTCTTTCACTCCTTCACCAGCCATGTCCCTCAGATGCTTTATAATCTTGTTATCATAGTTTTCAACTATTGCATCTTCAAAATTCTCTATCCATGCAGTTCATCTATTGTCAATATTGTGTTTTTTTGGCAGTATAAAATGCAGGTGGCGGTTTTACGAATGCAGCAGCCATATATACATTTCTGGACAGTAATGGTCTCTCAGGTGCTTCGTGTGGAACTTGATCAGACAAAGTTTCTCTAGCACCTAGTGACATGCTGGCTTCGGGGTCAGCCTTAATGAATTTTGGGACTTGGATCTTGCCCTGGCTTTCCATTGGAGCTTCTTTACTTGATGGCGGTCTAGGGAGTTGTTCTGAGCCCCTACGCAGCAGCTTTGGTGGTGGGCTGCTTTGTTTGGGAATAACTCCGCTAGCACAACCCGACCCTCTTTCTGCGTTATGACTACTCTCTTTAGCTGTTTCGGTAAGTAGACAAATCTTGTATAGTACTAGTCCATGAAAGCAGATAACATTATTATATTTGGTCGGCTTTGTGCTTTAATGTTTCTTCACAAAAACCTGGTTAATCTCTGCTTCATAGCACATGAATTTCAGTTTGACTTGTACTGATCTATTACTGTGTGCTGCTTTCGTAACCTGGTTACATCCGCCTTTAGCATTCTTACTCCGTATAGCATATGGCATTAATTTGCGTAATGACGCAGTACCTTATATTTGTGGCTTTTTTATTCAGTTCCTGGCCACTGACATTTAGACTTTCAATGTCGCTTTCTTCATCTTCAAGCATTTTATACAGGCTGGCGTTGCGTCGAAACTCCACAGGTGCCAGCGTCGATTCTGCATTTCAACTGCAGCACACGTGGCATGCACGAGCAGTTTGTTGAACAACGACAAACTCTCTGGAAGAACACTTTCAGTGTACAAGCTTCGGGTCCCCTACCTCGTCGCCAGTTGTAGCGTCCTACCAGCCAAGGTGCTCGCCAATAACCACGCCACATATGGAGAGTCATTTTACATGTCTTTATTCCGCTGCGTGTAAGTCAGAACTCAACATTTTAAGCCTTCCTTCAACTCATCCCTCAAACGCTTATGTCACAGGCCTACGATGTACAGTGAGAACCAAAAGAGTTCCAGCGTTCTTTTATTTGCATGACACTACACCTACTTTCTCTTGCAGTAAGAATTTAAAGAGTTTTTTTCATTCTCATACTTTTCATTCCCTGTACCACTGGTTTGAGAGTAAAATGCAACTATAATTGGGGTGTGGTGGGTGCCTCATACTCTTCAGTCCTGGTGCTAGCGCAGCAGCTTCATTATTTATAGCTACTACACTGCCCTGTACTGCTCCTGTGGCCTACCCAGCACAGGAGGATTCTAGTCATGTAGGGTTATTCAGTTCAATGAGTCCTGCTATATCGGTTGTCTCTACCTTCCCATGCTCCTGGGCCTTCCCGCCTCCCACAGCTCCCACCCTGCAGTTGGGCGTTTCTCATCCATTTGTTCACTGAGGCTTTAGGTATGCTGGTGTCGAGATGTGAGTCTACATAGCATGGTCTGATGAAGCGCAGCCTGTGGGAATGGAGGAGGCATGTTCACCTGCTGACCTGGAGCTCCTATGCTTCTGTTCCCCTTACGGCGGGTGTCCTGCTCCCTACTCGGCATTCTCCTAGACTCCGTTATGGCTTTCAGGTACTGGGTGCCCAGGAGAAGGGTGTGAACACCTGGACATTCCTCCAGGCCTGCCTTAATAGTGCTCAGCCAGCTCTGTGTTGTCACAAGTGCTGTCCCAGTACTGGCAACCAAATGTATTCTGAATGTTGTAGTTTTGGTGTGGTTCAATTGAACTAATTAGACTAATACAAAAGTTGGAGATGATTTATGGATTAAATTCTTGTGACTGGGAACTGTGTCCTGGATGGCATGGGGAGGAATGGCCACCCTAGACCTGCCTGCTTCAGTTCAGTACTGTCTGTGTGCTGTGCAGAAATGCATTGTCCTACCTCTACACACAGGGCATTTATTGAGTAATGATGGTACAGGGCTGGAAGTACAGTTGGCCCTATGCTCTCTTGCATGCAGTCAGCTAATTCTATGTTTCACTGGGAGGAGATGTGGCCTCGTAGCCAGAGTTTTTGACTTTGGAACATGGGGAACCAGATTTGAATCCTGCCCCTGGCTCAGCATTAACTGTGGGCAAATCACTTACGTCCCTGTGGACCACAGACCCCTGAAAATTATGTAACATAGCCTGGCTCTTTTGTCAAGTGGTCTAATGCCTATGGGCCAGGCTCACTCGATAAAGAATCTGCAAAGCACAGATGGCCTATTGTTAAAATGAAATGCCATCCTCAGTGTTCTCAGCCTGAATGTTGAAACAAGTCTCTTTAGAAAAAGAGAGAAACAACCTTGTAATTTATTAATAGAAGGTTCTTACATAGTTCTCTACTACAAGTTAGAACAGGGGTAAAAGCAATACATTAGGTTTACTTTTTGGAACATGGTGTTTGCATGCATGTGTGTGGATAAGTTTCCAAACTGCCTGGTCAACTCATGCTGGTCACTGCAGAAAGTATACTTTTGCTCTTTCCTTTGGCTCTACCTTGCTTGCTTATAAGACTGTGGGGTCGATTCCGATTCGGGCCGGAAAAAGCACCGACCGACTCGGATCCGGAAAAAATACCGACCGACACGTACCCGTGGCGCACGACACGCCAAGTACGATGCAAGGCGCGAAAAATCCGACCGACACGTACCGAAACAAAGTCGACCGACCGAGCCGCACGGAAAGCAGCAATCCGGCCGGAAAAACACGCGAATCCAACCGACCGACACGCACCCGGAACAAATCCGACCGAAACGTACACGCGAACTCCAAACCGCAAAGTACGATGCAAGGCGCGAAAACCACGAGCGAGTCGGACGGAGGACAAGCCGTACGACCGACACGCATACAAAACCGAGCCGAAGCAACACAATACACCGCGACCGACGCGTACGCAGCATAGAAAACTGCACAAACACAGCGTGAACGAAACGGAGAACACCGTACGAGACCAATGCAGGGTCCGACTCGGTCACAAGAACGTTTCCAACATACACAAACAGCACAAAGGAAAAATCACACAAAAAAAGGCCAAACAAGCAATTACCAAGCCAATAAATACTGGGGGGGTGGGGACAGAGAACAAAGACACACCCACAACTCCACCTATATAAAGGACACAAATCACTACCATGAGCCTTTGCAAATGCCATTCCACTGCCAGCACCCAAGAGAAAGCAACCACACACCCACAGCTCATCCCTCACACAAGCCACACACCATCAGCACACCAACAAATACCTACCTCACATACACCCAGCAAAACACACACTCACACACCCTCACCTGCACACCAACACACACATCACCCACCATCACCACCCATCACCATGCCCCCAAGAAGAATCCCAAGTTCCTAGATAGTGAATTGGAAGTCATGGTAGACGAGATCCTCAGGGTGGAGCCACAGCTGTTTGGCACACTGGTCCAACAGACCCCCATGTCGCAGAAAACCAAGATGTGGGAGAGGATCATCAACAGGGTGAACGCCCAATCACCATGTCGGCGCACAAAGACCGACATCCAGAACAGGTGGTATGACGTGCGCAGGAGGGTACGGAAAATGCTGACGAAAGACTACATCAACAGCCAACACACCGGCAGTGGCCCTCCTGCCAAGCCAATATACCTCAGGCCCTGGGAGGAGAAGGTGCGGGCCATCCTTCCGCCAGTGAGCGTATATGGACTAGAGGACATCCCAGAGCCTGGTGAGTACACAACAAATGTACACAATATACTGCCACAAAACACACACATCACTGTCAAGGGAGAGTCAAACCATGCACTCATAGCAATTACACAGCAACCAGAACAGAATCATCCCAAAATGTGTATGTCAGTCAGATAAACACAACACATGCCATCAAAAAAGTCACATCCAACTGTGCCAACACATGTACAAACACAATACACAACTACAGCTAGGCAGTGGCACAAATAGAACTAACAAACACATCCACACATGTAGCCACCACAACAACACCAACACACAGTGAAGACCACTCAAAGGAAGGAATTCTGTGTATGCTGGCCAAGTCAGTGTAGCCAATAGCATCATGGGAGTCGCAGCCACACATATTGCCCCCCACAACTGTCCCATCAACACCACCATGAACCATGCGCACATCACAGGGAGTGGAGAAGGACTCACAAGATGGCTGACACTGGCTACTGCTGTGGGGAGCACAAGGCCCTGCTGGCAACTGTGCACCAACAAACAGCAGGACACCACTGACTGACATCCTGAGAGACAACTTACACTCCCTGCAATGCAAGCACGTTCCATGGTGGGATATCTGGCTGGCTGGGTGGGAAGGGGGACTTGCAGCACTGACCATAGTCACAAGCACCTCCCCTCACACCCCCCCAACACAAACTCCACAGTACCCACCTGGTAGAATGCAATGCCCTCCATCCTAACACAAGATCCCACAAAGAACCACCACCCTGGGTTATGTTGTGTGAAGCACAGGGACACTCTTGGGACTCTTAGCCAAACAACTGCCAGGACAACACTCCCAGCCATCCTGTCAGCACAGCCAGCCCACCCCACAGGGAAGCAGAGTCAAAAGGAAGGCAGCATGGGCATGCTGGGAAGGGGGAGGAGGCAATGGCATGATGGGAGTCGTAGTCACAGACATAGCTCACCCCCACAACTGTCCCATCAACACCACCCTGAACCATGCTCACATCACAGGGAGTGGAGAAGGACTCACAAGATGGCTGACACTGGCTACTGCTGTGGGGAGCACAAGGCCCTGCTGGCAACTGTGCACCAACAAACAGCAGGACACCACTGACTGACATCCTGAGAGACAACTTACACTCCCTGCAATGCAAGCACGTTCCATGGTGGGATATCTGGCTGGCTGGGTGGGAAGGGGGACTTGCAGCACTGACTATAGTCACAAGCACCTCCCCTCACACACCCCCAACACAAACTCCACAGTACCCACCTGGTAGAATGCAATGCCCTCCATCCTAACACAAGATCCCACAAAGAACCACCACCCTGGGTTATGTTGTGTGAAGCACAGGGACACTCTTGGGACTCTTAGCCAAACAACTGCCAGGACAACACTCCCAGCCATCCTGTCAGCACAGCCAGCCCACCCCACAGGGAAGCAGAGTCAAAAGGAAGGAAGCATGGGCATGCTGGGAAGGGGGAGGAGGCAATAGCATGATGGGAGTCGTAGTCACAGCTCTACATCCCCCACCACATGGCCCAGCAAGCTCACACTGACGCATGCACATCCCACAGAGAGTGGAAAGGCCCATCAAAGATGTCTGACACTGTTTCTGTGTCGTGGGGAGCACAAGGGCATGCTGGGTACTGCACACCAACCAACAGCAGGACACCACTGTCAGCCATCTTGCCATTGCTCTCACACCCACACACACTGAACTCCACACAAAAGCAAGTAAGTATGGGAATGCTGGGAAGTGGGGTGGAGGCAATGGCATGATGGGAGTCGTAGTCACAGACATAGCTCACCCCACAACTGTCCCATCAACACCACCCTGAACCATGCTCACATCACAGGGAGTGGAGAAGGACTCACAAGATGGCTGACACTGGCTACTGCTGTGGGGAGCACAAGGCCCTGCTGGCAACTGTGCACCAACAAACAGCAGGACACCACTGACTGACATCCTGAGAGACAACTTACACTCCCTGCAATGCAAGCACGTTCCATGGTGGGATATCTGGCTGGCTGGGTGGGAAGGGGGACTTGCAGCACTGACTATAGTCACAAGCACCTCCCCTCACACACCCCCCAACACAAACTCCACAGTACCCACCTGGTAGAATGCAATGCCCTCCATCCTAACACAAGATCCCACAAAGAACCACCACCCTGGGTTATGTTGTGTGAAGCACAGGGACACTCTTGGGACTCTTAGCCAAACAACTGCCAGGACAACACTCCCAGCCATCCTGTCAGCACAGCCAGCCCACCCCACAGGGAAGCAGAGTCAAAAGGAAGGAAGCATGGGCATGCTGGGAAGGGGGAGGAGGCAATAGCATGATGGGAGTCGTAGTCACAGCTCTACATCCCCCACCACATGGCCCAGCAAGCTCACACTGACGCATGCACATCCCACAGAGAGTGGAAAGGCCCATCAAAGATGTCTGACACTGTTGCTGTGTCGTGGGGAGCACAAGGGCATGCTGGGTACTGCACACCAACCAACAGCAGGACACCACTGTCAGCCATCTTGCCATTGCTCTCACACCCACACACACTGAACTCCACACAAAAGCAAGTAAGTATGGGAATGCTGGGAAGTGGGGTGGAGGCAATGGCATGATGGGAGTCGTAGTCACAGACATAGCTCACCCCACAACTGTCCCATCAACACCACCCTGAACCATGCTCACATCACAGGGAGTGGAGAAGGACTCACAAGATGGCTGACACTGGCTACTGCTGTGGGGAGCACAAGGCCCTGCTGGCAACTGTGCACCAACAAACAGCAGGACACCACTGACTGACATCCTGAGAGACAACTTACACTCCCTGCAATGCAAGCACGATCCATGGTGGGATAACTGGCTGGCTGGCTGGGTGGGAAGGAGGACTTGCAGCACTAACCATAGTCACAAGCACCTCCCCTCACACACACCCAACACAAACTCCACAGTACCCACCTGGTAGAATGCAATGCCCCCCATCCTAACACAAGATCCCACAAAGAACCACCACCCTGGGTTATGTCGTGTGAAGCACAGGGACACTCTTGGGACTCTTAGCCAAACAACTGCCAGGACAACACTCCCAGCCATCCTGTCAGCACAGCCAGCCCACCCCACAGGGAAGCAGAATCAAAAGGAAGGAAGCATGGGCATGCTGGGAAGGGGGTGGAGGCAATAGCATGATGGGAGTCGTAGTCACTGATATTGGTCACCCCCACAACTGTCCCATCAACACCACCCTGAACCATGCTCACATCACAGGAAGTGGAGAAGGACTCACAAGATGGCTGACACTGGCTACTGCTGTGGGGAGCACAAGGCCCTGCTGGCAACTGTGCACCAACAAACAGCAGGACACCACTGACTGACATCCTGAGAGACAACTTACACTCCCTGCAACGCAAGCACGTTCCATGGTGGGATAACTGACTGGCTGGGTGGGTGGGAAGGAGGGCCGGCTGTCAACCAAACACAACCAATGCAGACCATGTTCACACCCCAGAAAATACATAGAAATGCCCAAATAATGCAGGACAATGTGCCACACCAATATCAACCCCTGACTGTGACGACTTAGGACAATGCAATGTACAGGCCCGCACCCAGAGGCACAGTCACAACTGTCATGTGTGTCAACCATTGATGCCTGCAGAAACATGACATACATTGTTTGTGTCTCCCAAAAATAGGTGATGATGGGGACACAGCAGCAGACGCTGAGGAGTCCCAGTCCCAGGCTCAAGAGGATGCCGAGCTCACTGGCGTCGTACAGCCTCTGTCCTCCTCGGACGATGAAGAACAACCTGGCACATCCGGTGCAAGTCAACATGCAGCACCAGCAGGACCACCAGCTGCAGCACCAGCAGGACCACCAGCTGCACCCCCTGCACCCACCCCTACAACGACTGTCACCACGAATACCATCCCTGCCGACATGGACAGAATAAGGAGCAACACCAGCACAGTGACCCTGGACCAACCTGGGGCCATGGACACCACCACCACCACCAACCCCCAAGGTGGACCAGGGTTATCTGTGCGTGTCACTGCACACACTGCACATGTCAGCAGGGGTGGTGGGAGGAGTGGGAGACAGAGGTCGCTGCTTGCAGACGTTGCTGGTGTGCATGATGACCCACAACTGGTACGCATAGCTGATGCGTACCAGTCCAGCACCGGAGAGCTCAGCCAGGTAGTGGGGCTCCTCAGAGACATTAAACAGCAGCAGGCTGCCCATCATGCCCGCTTGGACTCCCACATGTCCCACGTGGAGTCACACATGTCCCGTGTGGACTCACACATGTCCCGCGTGGAGTCCAAGTGGGATGCACTGCATGAGATGACGGCGGTGCACAGGGACATTTTACAATGCCTCCGCCAGATGAACAGCAACCAGTCCACACCTCCCTGTGTGCCAACAACATCTGGTGCCGAACAAACTGCAACTGCCACAGGGAGGGAGGAGGACTCTGGCGGAGAGTCCCCTGCACCGCAGCAGCCTGCACTTGAGGGCCCCCCCCCCCAAGAAGAGGGGTCGTCCAAGGAGGGAAAAGTGAGAGGCCGATGGCCAAGCGCAACTCCCAGGAAGCCTGAACCTGTTCTGGATGTTCGCCTTTGTGCACAGACTGTTCACCCGGTTGACGGCAACACTTCTCCCACACATTGCATGGGGAGTACAAGTTGGACCAATGTGTCAGACAACTGTGGCCCCGATACTGGGGATCCTGTCTACCCGGACTTTCAATTCACCTAGGAACTTGGGATTGCAAGATTTATGTACAGCACAACCCATCCTATGCACTATTAACACAAATGTATCACAATAAACACACTAATACACCATACTTGCCTCTGTCGTGATTCCAACGTGGGTGCTGTTATGGGGATGATGAACTGCAAAATTACACTGTGTATGCGAACTGCAACAGCAAGGACAACACAGGCATGTGAGTACAGGCAACGTGACACACATGAGGGAGACACCTCCACCAGGGCTACACAACACATACACACCTAGGCCATCTGACACATTGCCTACACTGATGTTGCCAGGGAAGACGGTGCAATGCACAGACACCACACCCATTCCCAGTTGTAGTCAAGTAGCCCACAGGTGCAGTAAGCAAATGGCAGTCAAATGTGTGACCACAGACAACGCACATCACAAAGTGAAGCACAGGTTTATTACACAGTTGCAACATGCCGTAACCACTACAGATGCAAGGTAACCCCACCTGGCAGCGGGCACACAGTCAACAACTGTAGACGGAAGGAAGTCCATGGGTGTGGCGCACATCACCTGTAGGGACACAACAGCTACCAGCCTGGATGTGCAATCACTTCGTCGGTCGACACAGTTGACCAAACGAATCTGAAAGTACCCTGTGAAGGACAAAAATGACACACAGTCAAAAGCAATGGAGTACAGGACAGAACAGCAAAACTCATGCACAATACATGTTACAAGATACCCACCCAGAACCAAGTTAGCATGTCAACACTGTTGGGGAGTACAGCCCACCTGTCACCACACATCGCAACACACATCCAGTCAAGTAGCCCATGGACACACTCCAACAGCACCAGAGCACCACCCACACATCATGCCAACTCACATCATTGACATGACACCTCAGGATACTCACATTCAGCTAAAGAAGTTGGTGATGAGCTGTGTGCGGACATCACCATCACCATCATCATCATCATCGTCACTGGCATCGTGGTCCAGGCCAGGATCCTCCACAGGTGGCGGATGTTGGTCATTGTCATCCTGGATGAGAGGCAACTCCTTCCGCACTGCCAGGTTGTGGAGCATGCAGCAGACGATGATAATCTTACACACTTTCGCAGGGGCATATGGGAGGGACCCTCCGGTCTTGTCCAGGCAGCGGAAGCAGCTCTTCAGGAGACCAAAGGTCCGCTCAATCACTCTCCTGGTCCGACCATGTGCCTCATTGTAGCGCATCTGGGCAGGTGTCACAGGGTTCCTGAGGGGTGTCAGCAACCACGGCATGTTGGGGTATCCCGAGTCACCTACGGACAGACAAGTGCACATTAGCTGACTTGGAAAAGTGGGCGGAATACTACAGATCAGATCACACACAATGGCACAAAGTCAGTACACACCGACAAGCCAGGCACGCTGGTTCTGCATCTGTGCCATCATCCTGGGGATGCGACTACTCCTCATCACAAAGGCATCGTGTGCTGAACCAGGGAAACGGGCACACACGTGTGTGATGGTCATGTCTGCAAGACACACCACCAGTGCATTGACCGAGTGGTAGTGCTTGCGGTTCCTGTAGGCCTGCTCCTGGGCCTGTGGTGGTACCAAAGCCACATGTGTCCCATCAATGGAGCCAATTACATGCGGCATCCTCCCCAGGGCATAAAAGTCACTCTTCACGTCAGTGAGTCGTCGCAGTCTAGGGAAATAGATGTACCGGTTCAGGAAGAGCAACATTGACGCCAAAACATCGCGGAGCACACGGCTGAACATGGTCTGTGACATCCCACCAGCAGTCGCCACAGTATGTTGGAAGGTATCAGTGGCAAAGAAGTGTAGGGCTGCCATCACCTTCACCTTGGGGGTCAGCGCTGTAGGATACGGCCGGCCAGGCTGCAAATGTGGGGACAACTGCACTGCCAAATCCTCAATCAGCTGCCTGGTGAAGCGGTACCGTCGGATGCTGTCCCGTTCCACCATCGTTGCCAGGTCTGGGAATGGCCGATGGACAGCAGGAGCCCTGCAGTGCAGAGGAGAAGTAAGCAAGATTGTCAGTCACCCCACATATGCGGCATTGAACACACTCAAGATCCCAACATACATCATTATGAGGCACAACTACATGAAGTGTGCAGTACCGGAAGGACATGTATGGTACATACATGGCCAACATCTGTCAACACGGTCCAACAGGTGGCATCAATTTGTCCCAGGTTGGCCCATTGGATATCATGAGGCCGTGTCACAGTTCCCATCTCCTGCTGCCGTGTCACAATAACCCCCCACAGTGACATGTGAGGACAGATGTGCCCCAGGCACCACAGCTCAACGACAGGTACATTCCCAGGGACCCTGTAATGCCACATGGACACTGGCATTACATGGAGTATCATGTATACACCACAGCAAAACAACCATGACACCCACAGGTAGTGGCCCCACTTGCCACGGCAGGACAGACATGGATGTCTGTGACACACACGCACAACATCAGAGTCCATGCACACACAACGTGGATGTGGAGACTGTCTCCCATTGTGCACATGAAATCAGAGACATTGTAAACACTACATGCACAAAGACTGTGGAGGACCATCACTATTGTGCCACTGGGACACCCTGGCTCAAACATACCGTCCCACATGGGACTCACGGGGTATGTGACATGACATACACATACACCACTGTGAAATGTGACCATGGCACATGCACAGATATGAACAGTTGCACATCACAGTGGTCACGTACACGTAACACCCAGGATCCTGTCCCCATGAACACGTGCACAGCCTGGGGGTGGCTGCCCACAGGTGACACCCACAGGACAACATGTACACCAACATACACACAATAGGAAATGCATCCTTACATGCCTTATGATAAGGTTTGGACAGGCTGTCGTGATGTAGGTGTGCCCCTCACTCCCTGGGAGCTATCTGTGGCTGGCATATGTCCATCTGAGACAGGCATGCTGACATATGCCAGTCACATGTACAGTGATGCGTTGTACCGCAATGGACCGATCGGTGCCTCCGGCCGGCCCATTGCATTCAATGTGTGCGGGTACGCGTTGTACCCCTGTGCGCGTTGAACCGCAATGGACCGATCGGTGCCTCCGGCCGGCCCATTGCATTCAATGTGTGCGGGTACGCGTTGTACCCCTGTGCGCGTTGAACCGCAATGGACCGATCGGTGCCTCCGGCCGGCCCATTGCATTCAATGTGTGCGGGTACGCGTTGTACCCCTGTGCGCGTTGTACCGCAATGGACCGATCGGTGCCTCCGGCCGGCCCATTGCATTCAATGTGTGCGGGTACGCGTGTACCCCTGTGCGCGTTGAACCGCAATGGACCGATCGGTGCCTCCGGCCGGCCCATTGCATTCAATGTGTGCGGGTACGTGTTGTACCCCTGTGCGCGTTGAACCGCAATGGACCGATCGGTGCCTCCGGCCGGCCCATTGCATTCAATGTGTGCGGGTACGCGTTGTACCCCTGTGCGCGTTGTACCGCAATGGACCGATCGGTGCCTCCGGCCGGCCCATTGCATTCAATGTGTGCGGGTACGCGTTGTACCCCTGTGCGCGTTGAACCGCAATGGACCGATCGGTGCCTCCGGCCGGCCCATTGCATTCAATGTGTGCGGGTACGCGTTGTACCCCTGTGCGCGTTGTACCGCAATGGACCGATCGGTGCCTCCGGCCGGCCCATTGCATTCAATGTGTGCGGGTACGCGTTGTACCCCTGTGCGCGTTGTACCGCAATGGACCGATCGGTGCGCACCCATTGACAATGGGCTTGCCTGGCAACGGACGCGTTTTCGAATTTCGAACGAGTCGGTTGCTGGAAATTTAGTTGGTCACCCACAACAATGTTGCAAAATCATGTATGCCATGAAGTTGAGGATTTGAAGGATGCTGTGGGCGTGTTTTGGTGCTGCTATTCCATGGATTGGCCAGATTCAGAAGATGCAAACGACTTGGACCTATCACTTTGGACACAAGGGACAGTATCTGCCTCTCCAGCACATATATATTGCTGGCTGTTCCCCTGAGAGCTCACTTGCCTGCACTACATGCTCCAGGACGACATCTGCCACTGCACTGCTGCTGTCTCTGCCCCTCTGGACCCTGCAATGGCACGTACTGTGGAGAGAGCCCCAGCCTTCAGCCTTGAAGAGAACCAGGCCCTGCTGGACAGCCTACTTCCACAGTACAGCAAGCTGTATGGGACACCAGGGGAGCAGGTGAGTGTTCTGTGCACTGCCTTTCTGAATGTGCATTTTGTGTGACTAGCAAGGCTGGAAGTCTGCACGCCACTGGCAAGCAGGCTCACTGAGTAGTTGTCACCCCCCATAGTGTGTAGTGACTTGCACTGGACAGGTATGGTGCAGTGACAGTGCATTTGAACATGGTTTTACTTCCCATGCAATGATACCATGTAGTGACGTCTGGCAAACTGTCCATGGTCAGCTTTGCACTGCCTGTGTCCATCATGTGCCCCTGTGATTGAGACATGTATATACAACTGTGTCATGCACGGATATGTTGCATGTGTGGTAATGGCCTTTTCACTTTGTCATCCTGACAGGTTAATGCCCATCGGAAGCAGGAAATCTGGAAGGACATCGTCCGGGCTGTCCGGTCCGTGGGGGTCTACAAGCGCCGGATCCGCAACTGCCAGAAGAGGTGGCAGGACCTTCGGGGCTGGACCCGGAGGATTGCACGGGTCCAGCTGAAGCTGTCGCCTCCTCGCAGGAGGGGCGGAACACGGACCCTGACCCCCACATGCTCCAGATCCTGGCGGTGGTCTTTCCAGACCTGGATGGGCAGCTGAAGGCCAGACAGCAGCAAGGAGGGGGTGAGTCAAAGACTGCACTGTGAACTCTGTATTACATGCTTTATGCCCTCCTCTGGCCTGGTTCAACTGCCACAGTGCAGCAGTCATGTTGTCCAGGAGCCATGTCCCTCTATTGTGCACTGCCCACTGCTCATCTGATACCCAGGTGTGGCCCTTACATTCAGGGAATTGTGTCACTTGGGACTGTGTCCTTGCAGTTTGCTTCACTAAAGGTGGGGGACAGCATCTGTTTCCCTAACTCTGTTGTGGGAATCATGGGTGGGTCCATTGTTCACACAACGCCTGTGTTTGGACATGTGATCTGCGTGTTGCTTTGATATGCGGTCCACTTGCTGAGCTGAGCCACCACATGTGCCTGGGGTATGTGGCACACGCCCATGCAGCGGGTGGGAACAATGTTTGGGCCCCAGGAGTGTGCAGATTACGTGTGTCACACATACATAGCCAGCTATCCACTGTCCAGGGCACATCCCTCATTCATGTGGAGCAGGACAGTCATGCCTACTCCAGGCCATGCAATGCACTCTGTACTCCCACTCCCGTGTATCAGCTGACACATTGTGCACAGTGATTTGACCCCTCCGGTGTCTGCCTCTGTGTCAGTGTGCTGTGGATTAGTTGCCAGGACTGCTGGGGTGTTTCTTGGTAGGGGCTCAGCATGCCCCTGGAGATGTGACCATAGGAGACGATACTTGTGTGTCACATAGGTGTTTGATCAGCTGCCCGTGCAGACTGGGGTATGCGAATGTGATGTTCAGGCAGCTGTTCCCCATTCACAGCAAATTGTGAGGGGCTCAGGTTCAGAGGGTAGTGTCACAGGTCTCCCATATGTCCAATAGGTGTGACCTGGACAGATGAGGGTTGAGATGATGTGTTGTGTGGGGGATGTACATGTGCACTTGTGCAGCTCCAGGACTTGCATTCCCCATGACCTACTATTGTGACACAGTGCATAGTGTTGTTGTCTGGCTGCCAAGTCATACATCACTGAGACAGTGATGTATGACTTAGCAGTCATGCCTCTGCCATGGCATGTGTCAACTTATTTGTGGTCCTGCAGGGGAGTGACATGTGCTACATGCACACCATAGTGGCGCTGGCTATCAGGACATGGGTGCATCATGGTGTCTGTCGCTGGTATGCATCACATGCATTTCCTATTTGACTCTGGGCATCCCTTTCATCCGGAAACCTGTACTGACTCAGTGGCAAGAGCTGTGATGTGTCCACACCGTGTCCTCTGCACTGTCCAACTACTGTGTACTTGGTGCATGTGTCCACACTGGGGTGTTGCAATCCAACAGACACCAGACAGATGGGTGCAAGGCCATGTGGGATGTGAGTGCCATGCTTGGCATCAGACTGACAATTGGCTTCTCCTGTTCAGTTAGAGCACTTTTAGCAATGTACAACTAATGATGCCAGGGCTTGCTCTGTGATGTGCTGTGCTCACAGTGGTGTGTGCGTTTGGTGCAGGTGACTGATGTCTGTCTGTTTCCCCATTGTTTGCAGATACATCCACGGCCACGGAAGGGGACAGCTCCACGGACCAGGAGGAGCCAGAGAGCCAGACTGGGTCAGCAGCCGAGGAGTGGTCGGAGGGACCCAGTGGCACGGAGGGCGAGGGAGCCACACCGAGGAATCCTCAGCACCATCCACCTCAGCTGAGGACCAGAGCAACTCGGAGGATGACTCCCTTGTGGAGGCGGGTGTCAGCAGCCACCACACCCCAGCTAGTGTTGCTGTCCCCGCCACCACCAGCACCACCACCGCCCTCCCATCGGCTCCCATTCCCAAGGTCCGTGGAGGCTCCCATGTTCGGGAGCGTGTCTCCTTTGGCCCAGGCACTGCACCCCCTGCCCCTGTGTCCCCTGCTGCCCTGAGTGAGGAGTCTGTGTACCTCCTTCGCCAGCTCCATGTAGGGCAGACAGCCATGCTGAGTGTCCTCCATGCGCACACCGCACTGTTGACTCAGCTGGTGTCGTTCATGGAGGGCATCTCATCGGGCATGTCTGACCTACAGAGGGGCAACAGGTCCATGGACTCCTCCCTGACGGCAGCAGTGTCCCTCCTCAGACAGTCCCTCACCCCTCCTGCCTCTGCTCCATCCACACTCCCCAGCACCTTGCCCGTCCCAAGCACACACACACCGGCACAGGCACACACCAGCACACACACATCCAGCACACAGACACACATGCCACAAACTAAACGCACACGCACGCACAGTCAGGGGACTGAAACCAGACTCACAGGGGATGGGGCCCTGGTACACACACACGCATCCACGGGCACTGCACAGTCCTCAGTTGCCTCTTCCTCCAAAGCACCCTCCCTTGCCTCACCTGCAACCCCAAAGACCCAGCGCCTCTTCCTCAGTGACCTCGGCCTCTTCCCCTCCGATCCAGCTGCCCCAGCATCCAGGGGGAAGAGGAAGCCCCCCACACGGAGCAGAGTGCCCCTCGCCCCCGGACACCCTCCCCCAGGCGCAGACAGACTGAGGCCCCCACCCGCAAGTCCCCCGGAGTGGTAAGAGCAAGACCCCGCCGCCGCCCTGCAGCTCAAGCACCAGGTCTCCTTCCTCCATCCCTCAGGCCCCCACTCCACAGGTGCCCCCACCACACCCTGCCCCAGGTTCCCCCACCCACAGATATACCATCCCCAAGAGGCTCCGGCCTTCTCCCCCTGCCACTTGCTCTCCCGGCACCACACCCCCCGCTGCGCTTGTCTGTGCCACTGATGTGGTGAGGGTGTCCTCCCCCTCTGTCCAGCCCACCTTGCCTGTTCCCCATTCTCCTCCCCTGGTGGTAGGCACTGCAGTGGAGTCCACTACCACCCTGTCTGACTTGGGCACTGCAGTGGCGGACCTGTCCACTCCATCTGCAGGGTCCACTGCAGTTGTGCCGGCACCCACAACATCTGAGCCATGCCCCCCAGTTGTGCCGGCACACACCATGTCAGACACCTCCACTGCAGTTGTCAGTGGCTCTCCAGCACCCACCACCCCTTCCCTGCTTCCTCCTGGTGAGCCCTGATCCTGTCCCTGCGGTGCCTGGCCTACCCCCCGGTTGCCCCTCCTAGAGGATTGTCCCTGGTTTTGTGCAGGCATGTGTAGGGTGGCATCTGCCACTGTCACCCACTTGTGACTTTGTTGATGGACTGGCCATTGGCCTTTGTTTATGTTCTACCGGACTTCTACTTTTAAAGCCACATATGCTGAATAAAGCAACTTTCTGTTCTCTAGTGCTTTTGCTTCTGATGTACATGATGTTGATGATGCTAACAATGCCCTTGCTGCAGTGATGGTGATATTTGGTCTCATGATAATGAAGTGTTACTGTGCAGGAACCCATGTGGTCCAGGGGGTATGTGTCCTATCCTGTGGTGTATCCATGTCATCCATAGCAGCATCTGAGGGTGTCATGTGTTCAGTATTTGGCAATGAGATTTCCTACTTAGATTGGCAACTTCACATCTGTGGCTTCCACCCCTGCACATCTGTTGTGCCTGCCATTGTTCTATTCGTCTACTTCCCTGACCGTGTGGCCATCTCCAGTGAACATGCAGGTTTGGGCATCAATGGGGAAGGACTCATCTGTGTTGTCAGTGCAACATTGCTATTCAAGTGTGTTGGATCTGTGCTGATGATTCCGTTGGCACATCCATGACCAGGCTGATGGGACGGGAGCCCTCATTTGGTGCTAATTGTTGATTGTGTGTCCCATTGCTGCCATGGTATGGTATCTGTTCGCCTCACATCTGCAGTCTCCACAGGGTATCTGCATGTGTGTGCCCATTGGTGCAAATATGTGGGTCTGCATTCGGATGGTCACTTCTGTCATTGTGTTATTGATGATTGTTGACGGTGTCAGCCCCCATGGGTGTTGTTTGTCTGCACATGGCCAAAGTTATGTCTTATTTGCACTGCAGGATTTGGCTCCCCCAATTTATGTTGCAATGGGACACATACACTACTTTGCCACTGATGTGTTTGTTGTTCTGTGACCAGGAATCATCCATGCAGTTTGGCAGTTGCACCTCTTACTTTGTCAACACTTGCCTTTTGGTCACTGTGATGATGGGGGTTTGGACCCCATTGCCACAATGTTCAAAATGTGCTGCAGCTATGGACCCCACACTTGCCTTTTGGTCACTGTGATGATGGGGGTTTGGACCCCATTGCCACAATGTTCAAAATGTGCTGCAGCTATGGACCCCACACTTGCCTTTTGGTCACTGTGATGATGGGGGTTTGGACCCCATTGCCACAATGGTCATGGCCTGCTTGCGTTGTGTGTGCCACACACATATTTGTGTGGCACATGTGCTAGGGGGTCACATTGTATGTTAGAAGTCATGTTCGGTGTTGTAGGCATTTGACACAGTCTACACACGCTTGTCATGGTGTTGGGGGATGTCTTCTTCTTGCATTCCCTAGGTTGTGGTGTGCTGGTTGTGTCATGCATTGTCCATCCTATGGGTGGGGGTGGTAGTGGTGGTAGGCATCCTGCCACCCCTGGGTGAGGGTGGTAGTGGTGGTGGGCATCCTGCCCCCCTGGCTAAGGGTGGTAGTAGTGGTAGGCATCCAGCCCCCCTGGGTGAGGGTGGTAGTAGTGGTAGGCATCCTGCCCCCCTGGCTAAAGGTGGTAGTAGTGGTAGGCATCCTGCCCCCTGGCTAAGGGTGGTAGTGGTGGTAGGCATCCTGCCCCCCTGGGTGAGGGTGGTACTAGTGGTAGGCATCCTGCCCCCCTGGCTAAGGGTGGTAGTAGTGGTGGGCATCCTGCCCCCTGGGTGAGGGTGGTAGTAGTGGTAGGCATCCAGCCCCCCTGGGTGAGGGTGGTAGTAGTGGTAGGCATCCTGCCCCCTGGGTGAGGGTGGTACTAGTGGTAGGCATCCTGCCCCCCTGGGTGAGGGTGGTAGTAGTGGTGGGCATCCTGCCCCCCTGGGTGAGGGTGGCAGTAGTGGTGGGCATCCAGCCCCCCTGGGTGAGGGTGGTAGTAGTGGTAGGCATCCTGCCCCCTGGCTAAGGGTGGTAGTAGTGGTGGGCATCCTGCCCCCCTGGGTGAGGGTGGTAGTAGTGGTAGGCATCCAGCCCCCCTGGGTGAGGGTGGTAGTAGTGGTAGGCATCCTGCCCCCCTGGCTAAGGGTGGTAGTAGTGGTAGGCATCCTGCCCCCCTGGGTGAGGGTGGTAGTAGTGGTGGGCATCCTGCCCCCTGGGTGAGGGTGGTAGTAGTGGTAGGCATCCTGCCCCCCTGGGTGAGGGTGGTACTAGTGGTAGGCATCCTGCCCCCCTGGGTGAGGGTGGTAGTAGTGGTGGGCATCCTGCCCCCCTAGGTGAGGGTGGTAGTAGTGGTGGGCATCCAGCCCCCCTGGGTGAGGGTGGTAGTAGTGGTAGGCATCCTGCCCCCCCTGGCTAAGGGTGGTAGTAGTGGTAGGCATCCTGCCCCCCTGGGTGAGGGTGGTTGTAGTGGTGGGCATCCTGCCCCCTGGGTGAGGGTGGTAGTAGTGGTAGGCATCCAGCCCCCCTGGGTGAGGGTGGTAGTAGTGGTAGGCATCCTGCCCCCCTGGCTAAGGGTGGTAGTAGTGGTAGGCATCCTGCCCCCCTGGGTGTGGGTGGTAGTAGTGGTGGGCATCCTGCCCCCTGGGTGAGGGTGGTAGTAGTGGTAGGCATCCAGCCCCCCTGGCTAAGGGTGGTAGTAGTGGTAGGCATCCAGCCCCCCTGGGTGAGGGTGGTAGTAGTGGTAGGCATCCAGCCCCCCTGGGTAAGGGTGGTAGTGGTGGTAGGCATCCTGCCCCCCTGGCTAGGGGTGGTAGTAGTGGTAGGCATCCTGCCCCCCTGGGTGAGGGTGGTAGTAGTGGTAGGCATCCTGCCCCCCTGGGTGAGGGTGGTACTAGTGGTAGGCATCCTGCCCCCCTGGGTGAGGGTGGTAGTAGTGGTGGGCATCCTGCCCCCTGGGTGAGGGTGGTAGTAGTGGTAGGCATCCAGCCCCCCTGGGTGAGGGTGGTAGTAGTGGTAGGCATCCTGCCCCCTGGCTAAGGGTGGTAGTAGTGGTAGGCATCCAGCCCCCCTGGGTAAGGGTGGTAGTGGTGGTAGGCATCCAGCCCCCCTGGGTAGGGGTGGTGGTGCGCATTCAGGCCCCTGTGTGCATATGTGGCATTGGTGATGGGCATCCCGCCCCTATGGTGCTGCTGTTGCTGGTGTAAGTATATTCTGCATCCCTGTGTGTGTGTGTGATGTGTCGTGTACGTGTTGTATGTGTTTTGTGGTTGGTGTCTGGCTTACCTTCTGCGCCGTACGCGTCCGTGCCTGTTCCGGTAGTAAATGTAGAATATTGGTATGATCGGGACGAAGGGATTCATGGTTGGTTCGTGTCGTTCGTCCTTCTCGTTGCTTCGCGTCGTCCTCGTCGCTTCGCCTCGTCCTCGTCGCTTCGCGTCGTCCTCGTCGCTGCTGTGTTCGTCTCGGAGCCGTGGATCGTGTTGTGGCGCGAATCGGAGCTTATGTGCGCCTCTCCCGGATGCTTTGACGTGCCGTGCGTAGCGACGGGTTCGGCGCGTACGGAAAGCGCATCGTACTTGTCCGGCCGGACGGGGCTGCATTTTTCCTTCCGTGCGACTCGATTCGGCGTTTTCGGATTCGCCTCGGTCGGAGAACAGGACCTGGTTTGGGTGAGTACGGCTCGGCCGGATTCTTTGCTGTTGTGTGCATCGTACTTGCTCGTTCGGTGTGCTGTACGGATCGGTCGGGAAACAGGCTTTCGCATGGCTTTTTTCCCGACCGAATGGTATTGGGTGCGCCTCCGACCGAGATCGGAATCGGCCCCTGTATATTCTGAATCTTTCATTAGCCTAGCTAGCACAGGGGTAAAAGCTTCTGTTATATATCTGGAGCTGTATCATACAAGTGCCCGGGGGGCGCAACGGGCTTCTGTGCCCGCTTTGCGCGCTCTTTTAGGTTACTGTTGCGTGAGGGAGGGCTCTTTCATTCATTCATCACGGAGCTCTTCTATTTTCTGGCCTGGTTGGTTTCCCATCCTTCAAAACATTGTTTTATCCCCTCAGTGGGATCAAGTTGGCTTCTGGCAGCATGCACACTGGTTTAGTTCTATGTCTTGCCTTTTAGGTCTGTTGTTTGCGTTGTATTCCCTGTGGGCTTTGAGTACTATGGTCTCCTGGGCATTCACATTCCATTATTTATACCATTCCAGGGGCAGTGGTGAAATCAGAGTGTTATCCCCTTTGGTGAGTCCTTAAATTCTGGCCTCTGAGTGATACAGTCTATGGCCTTAAAAAAACACATATTCAATGGTCCCAACATTAATTTTTGTTTCTGGTGGCATTTTGTATGGCATCTGTGTGATTGACTTTCTCTGCTTTGGTACATACTCCAGATCAAAGGACTAGGATGAGGATGACAGATGAGTAGGTGATGCCACAAATACTTACTGCTAATCTTCATTACTCCGAGTCCTAGAATTCCTCGTCATAGTCCTAGATAATCGTCCTCCCTGCCTGCATGGCGTTGCCCAAAGGGCCACTGAGGTGCTTATTTTTTCAGGAAGTATGGTAGGTGGAGTTCCTACCACTATGCATTATTACTACTGCTACTGTTCCTTCTAGGATAACAGATCAGAAGAAGGAAAGGACAGTTCTTTTTTCATTATGTAAACTGCATCTGTATTTATTCAACGGTACATGGGAGCCTGTAGTCCCAGTATAAAAACCTAACCCAAATTTCCTTATAATACACGGGAATCTGCAATGCCTTTTTGAAAACCTGTTTCTAATTTCCTTATTACAGTTGAGTTGTGACATCTCTGGTGACCAGTAATAAGAAAATGATGCAGGTGCTCAACTGTAATGCCTTAATGCTGTTGAGTTTTGAGATTATTATGCCTGCTGCCATGAGCCCAGGAAAAAGGCAGACCACACAGCAAATTTCAGCTGCCGGTTAAACAACAAAAATGACAACTGCCTTTCATTGTTTTTCTAAAATGAACAGTGATCAGAAGGCAGGAATACTTATGGAAACATGTTGATTTTGTGCATGCTATATATCATTAGAGCAAACAGAGAATATTCCATTCATGTTTCTCCACCACATTCAGATTACCGAAGTTGTTTTGAATTTGACTTGCATTAAACTGATTCTAATCCCTTTTTGTATCAAATTACTAACTGCTTTTTGGTGTGTTTAACTTCACGTTACATATTCTGCTTTTATCCTTTGGTCCTGCAACCATACTATCCATTTCATAAGAAAAAGCTTGATACCAAGGATTTAAGCTATTTTTGGCTAGAGTGATAAAGTGCCCATGTAGTATAAGGATTAAATTACCCTTTTACATGCATTAGAAAGAAATTACCTTGCAGTCCCATGGCCTAATAAAGGAACTTGACCTTGTCCCCCATTCCTTTATAGGGTTACAGAACTTCTCGGTGACTTGCATAATCCTTATGATATATGGCATTGGGTACTTTATTTAAAATATAATGCAATGGACTGCAATCCATGTTTAAAAGCCTGTCTCTAATTTCCCTATTACAGTCAGGCGAATGACGAAGCTGCACAACTGTAAAACTTTGAGTTATGACATTATTATGCCTGCTGCCATAGCCAGCAGCCAGAACGAAAAGCAGGTCATAGATAAAATCAGAGCTGCAGCTTAAACAGCAAAAATGAGCACTGGGTTTTCCTTTTTCCTATTTTCTAAATGAAAAGTGATCAACAGAAAGGAAATGTTTATGACAATGTGTCTATTTTTCCATCCTATAAGTCATTACCTGAAAGATGAAATCCCTGTTCGTGTTTCTACATATCCTTAGCTGCAGTATTTTTATAATCCAATGTATTTTAAACTTATTCTAATATCTTTTGCAACAAATTACTAAGGGGCATATTCACAAGGAGCTATCGCTGAATTAACGGCACTTTATCGCAGCCAAAGTCGTGATAAATTTACCCCCCCATTCACAAGCCGGTGTTAACAGCCCACAGCACCAGTTTACCCGTGATAGCAGCCGCAAAAAACATCGCCACAGAGGACCCCCGCAAATATCGTTAATGAGATGCAGAGTAGGCGTTCCCGTGACAAAAGCCGAGACAACAGCACACCTCAACATTCACAACGATCAGCCACATCCGTGATAAAAACACAAAACAGGCGATAAGGCGCGTTAGCACCAGGAAATCTACACCTGCTCTGACCTGGTGTAAAGTCGGACGGCAGCCAGCACCACAAAAGGGAGCACAGCCCAGGGCCACATCCGAAGGGCAACGGATGCCATGGAGCCACCCATCATGCGGCCCAGACACCCAAGAGGGCCACAACACCCACCGCCACCACCCCAGGACCCCAACCCACACCCTGAACACCCCCCCCCCGCGGACCACCACAGACGCAGCGCAGACAAAGACAGCAGAACCCCAGGAAACGTACCAGCCGCACAGACCCAACATCTGACAATGTCACCGACCACTACAGGCTGAAAGGGACAACCAACCTACGCATCCTGACCATCATCGCCTAACAGGCCTACGGCTACAACACAGCGGACAACCAACATCCCACCCCACACAAAGCTGATGGCGTGGCTGCACCTGTTGGCCCCTGGGACCCCCATCCAACACCCGCCAGAGTCGGAGGAGTCTCACAGCCAGCCACATCCAAGTCCCCCACACCTGTCCTGGACATCACCATCACCCTGGTACCCAAGTGCCCATACGTGCAACACAATGCGTAGGATCCGCTGGAGACCAAGCAAGGACCATACGCCATAGCAGGATGCACGCACGTGTTGGGGGCAATACACACAATCACCGCAACAGGAAGCACACGTCTCACACCAATGTGCAGGCAGCAACAGAACACTGTGGAACACCCAACAATCAACAATGTCGCCTTCAAATACACAGCCAGTGTGCATGATACCTTCATCCTCCGACAGTCCATCATCAACCAGCGTTCCCAGGATGGCAACAAGGGAAATGTACAGCCCCTTGGCAATATACAAATGAACACCCTACACACCTCAACTCCACAACCATGCAACTCACAACTCTGGCAATGCACACGTCACAAAATCACATACAACAGGCACAACAATATGCCCACCCACCAGACACGACAGAACAAATTACAATGTCCACATGGGTAAGCCCTGAAAATGAGCCAGCAATGGCATGGCACCTCAGCCACATAAGAGCCGAATGTGGGGAGAGGTGGCAACCAGGCATGTGTGAAGGATGGAGTAGAACCATGATTGGGAAAGTACACAATGCCAACAGTGCCGGAGATGTGCTGGACACCTCGCAGTATGCAGAACACACCCATATCCATGGCGACATACACCGCTTGCGTATGGAGTGTAATGGACAGTGGACGCCACCATGTCACCCCAGCCAGTGGGGGACCTCGCGGAAATGTTGCCTGTTATGCCCCCCCTAAGCGTCAGCGGAGTGGGATGGCCCGGCGTACGCCACGCTAGCGTAGGGGTGTGAATAAAAACCACGTAGGCCTGGGCGTGGTCCTCTTCCGGGAAGACCCTCGGCTCTGCCAGGGCGGCGCCTCCCACCTCGCCACGAGGCCGACTCCATCCTCGTGAGCGGAGTTGCCTGAGATGCCGTGCGCCTGCCGGACCCCGGCACGCTGGACCACGAACCCGTCAGGCCAGCCCCTGCGCAGCCAGGCCACACTGATCACCTTCCGACACCGGCGTGTGTTAAGGAGGGCCCACCACGTGCCGGCGCAAGCCACAAGCCCGAGGCCCGAGACCTTGGCAGCCACCTCAGACCATCACGGCCTCCACGACACTGGCCCGCTTTATTCCTTTTTCGTTGACGTACTCCACTGCCGCCCCCGGCCTACTCTTCGGACCAGTAGGTCCCATATGTGGAACTGTGTCTTGAGTCATGAATGGCAGTGACCCCATATCCGGGCCAGCGGCCACAGAACCAGAACCCCCCGATCAGTGAGGCATAGTTCCATATGGGCATCTTGCGACACGTGGTGCCACTAACCCTGTTCAACGCCAGCCTGCTACACGTGGTGCCACTAACCCTGTTCAATGCCAGCCTGCTACACGTGGTGCCACTGAACCTGAACAACGCAGGCCGGTGGGGCCATCCAACCTATGCCGGAGACACTCGTGAATGGGCCGTGCTGACCGCTGCCTCAGGCCTACACCACGGTCAGGTAGGTCACACATTTGGAACTGAGTCTTGATTACACCATGGCAGTGAACATTAATTATGGCAGAGAACAATTCACAATACACCCTCCGATGTGGTGGCAACAAGTCTGTGCATGGCATCACAACCACACGTGTCTGTGGGCCTACGCGGACCACTGCCCGGCCTACGCTGCGCACAAGTGGGATCACGGATTTGGAACTGAACATGGGTAATTCAAAAGGAAGAATACAGTTCTGCGCATGCACGGAGGGGCGTAAGAGGATGACACGTTGCAGTCTGGAGGGAACAGGATCAGCGTCATGGAGGTGATTGAACACTACCGACAACTGCCACTGTGTCACTAACTCTGTGCCTCGCGAGCCAACGACCCGTTGCTGTGGGCCACTGCTGACCGCTGCCTCCGGCCTACACTGTGGTCCAGTAGGTCACAGAGTCCTGATTTGGCAATGTTGGAGTTCACATCTGTGTACCGGCATCATCGCATACTGCATCCCCCTCAGCACCTGTACCACTAGGTGTGTTCCCCGACATTCATGGACACTCACTGGTCGTACATTGTTGGCGTCTGAGTCTATGGACTAGGGGCTAGTTTTCATCCTCATGTAGCTGATACAGAATTGTTGGTGAAGACGAGGGTTGCGCTTTCCACTCCTCCATTTGCTGCTTCCAGATAACATCAGACCTTCCGCATCATGCCCTGGAGGACAGCTTCCACTGTCCCCCGCAACCCTCCGCAACATACACCTCGGACATTGATGGGGACCCACTCAGGTCGCATGGCCCAGCTGACTGCCCGCAAGTCACCGTCCCGTGGCTGGGTGCCTGTGCCAGCCGCAGTGCATCCGGTGCCACGAACTCTGTGCTGGTCAGGTCTGGGACCCCTTCTTCTGAGACATTGAATGGCCTCTGTAGCGATGGTCTTGGGGTCATCAACACCATGTGTCTGTGGCCCTGCGCTGTCCGCATCCTCCGGCCTCAACTGCGGGCCACCAGGGCCCACACATAGCATTGAGTCTTGACCGGCCCGGACGTCGCATCACCGCAGGGGGCACACGTCACCACCGCAAGGACCACCTCCAACCGCCATCTGCCAGAGTCGAAAGGGTGGTCCTGACAGACCTACGGAGTTGCTCAGACCTGTCGTGGATGCCATCATCGGCCTGATACCCTGCTCAGCACTCCAGGTGCCAGTGACTCAGTGCACCGCAAGCCATTGTCCGTTACTGATTGCGTTTTGTGCTGTTGTGAGGTTGCGCAGCAATGTCACCTCATGCAGTGGGGTAGACCTTGGACTATGATGAGGAAGATGTGTCAAGTGTGCAGACGGGAGAAGGCACAGACAATGGGAGGGCAGGAGGCAACAGCCCCAAGGCAGGAATGCAGACTGGTGGTGGTAGTCAAGCTACACACCCGGATCTATTACTGGGTATTGCGCTGTGGACTGCGGACGCAACTTTCACCTCAGGCAGTGTGGGAGACCTGGGACGTTGATGAGGAAGTTGATGCAGGTGTAACACGCCCCACTGCATCTGCATCAGGACTGACCAGTAGGGACACAATCCTAGCAATTTCCTCACATGAGCGCGCTCTTCTCTAGTGCCCATACCTCAGTGCACTGCAACTCACGGAACCTCCGGACTGAATATTGGGTAACCTCTGTCCTTACTCCGGATCACTCCATGTTGCTCTGCATTTGACTCTGTTATGCTGGTGTTTTCTGTTTCCATTACACTGGTGTCCACTGTTCAGGTTGTTGCCAGCACCAAGCACTCCGTGCGGGCTGGCTTATACTCACCCCACACACATCTGGCACAGGCGTCACTGTACATGTGGCCCTGCCAATAAAGGGTGCCGGGCGCACGTGCCCGTAGCCAGTTCAACATGATATGTGCATGTGTCTCTGTGGAGGTGTGGGTCTCCTTTGTGGGGTGTGGGGGGTCCCTGAAGGGTATTGGACACCCAAGTATGTGTTCTAGTTCGCATTCCATGGGTTTGGCAACACCCTCACCTGTTGGGCCACCTCCTTTTGGCATTCTGCCACCTGGCATTGGGGTGCCATGTGTGGGTGGGTGAAGTGTTGTGGGGCAGCCGTGATTGCGGGTGCTTCATGCTGTGTGGTCTGTTGCAGGGGCTGGGTTCTCCTCTGAGTAGCTTGTCTGCCCTGATCCTGGTGGTGGGTTGTGTGGGATGTCCATGGGCTGTTGTAGGGCGTCGGTGTCTGGGCTGTGGTGTTCGTCTCGGGCATCACTGATGGGTTGTCTGTTCTGACCTGCTGGAGGTGTTGTTTGTCCCTCTGCATTGTGAAGGGGAGGTGCATGTTGGCATTGTGTTGGCGCCTTGTTCTTGTCGGCATGCAGACTGTGTGACAATGTACATTGTGACTGTTTGGGCGGTGGTGGCTATTTGATTTGGGACAGTGTACATTTGGCCTACATGGCTAATGTGGATTTGTAGGGGTAGATGTGCATCTCACAGTTCCCTGCTCTGTCCGATGTGATTGTTCTGTTTCTGTGCCTGGGTGGACCAAGTTGTGTCCCCTGTTCTGCAGTGTGGGTGTTGCACTTTGTGCCACATTGTCATGGTATGTGCTGTTATTGCTATTTGTGTGTGCTGCAGTGTGCCACGGGGATGGGGGACATGTCCCTGGGTAATTGTGAGTGTGCAGTGTGTTACACCTCATTGTGCATCTGTGGCATTGTGCCCGTCCCCCCAGTCCCTGTTGGATCCTCACCCTGTTGTTATTGTGACGGGTCCTGTCGAGCTGTGTCCGTACTCCCGCCTCCTTGCACCATCTCCACACTGATGACTGTGGCCTGGGTTTCCTCCAGCTCCTCCTGTGGCGCTGGACTGCCACCTCCTGTCGCCGTTGCTGCCTTCCTGTTGGCAGCGGGTTTGTACCTGGTTTAGGTTGTCATGTCCTGCCGGCGCCTCTTGGCCTCCTGGGCACTCCGACTGCGTTCCAGGTGGTCTGCTTGTGGGTCAGTTGCTGGTAGTGTTCTGTCGCCTCCGTGGCCTTGGTCTTGTTTCCCTGCGGTCTGCACCCCGTCTTCCTCTCCCTTTTCTCCTTGGCCTTCCCCGAGCCAGTTGTTCCTTGCTGGTGGTCTGTGGGGGTTGTGGGGTTCGCGTTGCCCTCTGCGCTGGGTCAGGGTGCATCCATGTTGCTTCATGCTTTGGCTTGTTTCTGGTGTGTTGTGTCTGTGGTTTTTATGGTGCAATTTCCCGCCAGACGCGTGGGATTTGCATGCCTGAGGCTTGTTTTCGCTACTTTTTGTACCGCGATTGGCCTCATCGCATGATTTCTCGCGTTCGCGTTTCGCATTATTTCGGCGTGGCGTTGATTTTCACGCTGACATTTGACGCGTTATCTGATGTCTATCGCATGGTACCGCCTTGTTGTGAATTCCACGTTGACACAGGGTTATTTTCCCGCGATGGGCTGCGATAATGAAAGTTGCGTTACGCTACTCTTGCGGTAGTTATCACACGTTCTTGTGAATATACCCCAAAGTGTTTTTGGTGTGTTTAATTTTGCATTAAGAATTCTACTTTTAATCTTCATGTCTGTAAACTTTCTATCTCTTTCATGTGAAAGAGCTAGACATAAAGGATTTAAGTGGGTTGTGGGAATGGTTATGATTTGACCATGTATTATAAAGTCTAAAATACCCTCTGCCATACGTTAAAAGGATACTGCAACTTACTTCGAAGATCTATGACCTTATAAAGGAGCTCGACCTTCAGCCTCATTCCTCTATATGGTCATAGAACTCATGCGTGACTTGCAGTACCAGGGGGGACTTTATCCCATGTATAACGTGATATGAAATATCGTAATATAATGTGAAGTTATGTAACATACCATAACATATCAATTTAACTACTTGCACACATTTTATTTAATATAATGAAATATCAATTTTTGCATTTCATGATGGTAAAACTATGTCTTATATTGAGATGTATTGAACAGACAAAATGAAGTTGGCCAGATCAAAGTTGTTTTATTTTGTTTCAGTGCGTTTACGTCACCTCCATGTCCTTTTGTTTAAGAGCCATCCCCTCTCCAGGACCTCGCTGATGTCGCCTTCTCATGAGCTACTGTAAGGGGTCCAGGTCATAATTGTGAGATCATTCCCCATGGACACATTTCTCTTTATATTGCTGAGGGCCCAAGGAACTTCCAGAGCAGCTTTGTCTGAGATGAACTTTGTAGTCCTCCCCAGATGAGAATGGAAAAAGTTAATTTCTGCAATTCAAGAGGGTAATCCTAAAAATGCACTTTGGAAAAATCGTTTAATCTTTATTTTATGAAAGAACTGTTGGTCACTTTTCCTTTTTCTTCATGCTGCTTTTGGTTTTTCAGGTTACTGGAATAACTCCAGGATTTACATTTCATTCAATAGGACCAATGCTTTCTTTCTAAACCTGAAGGTAATTATTGGGAAACATTTGTGGTAAAAATGGATAGATTTCCAAGTGAGTAACATTAGTTCTTTGGTTGCATTTTGGGTTTCAACTATGCTTGTAACACGGAATTACTGATAAATTAAAATTCATCCGCTCCGCCAGTGGAATTAAAAATTATGCAGTGTTTTTTTAAAGTTGAGAAACCACTGCATACCACTCAGCGCCCTTGTATACTCTGCAGAGATTATAACTTTTAATGTAAGGGCGCTGAGTGGTAAAAAGGCAGTGTATTTTCTGAGGCAAAACGCATCCTCGCATCCATTTTTGGACACAGAGGTGCATTTTGCGCTAAGAATATAGCGTCAAATGACCACTCCATCCCGTTGCAGAATTTGGCAGAATTTTAATGTAATTCCACGTGATTCTACAGAACCAAACTCAGCGAGTTCCGTCCACCCCTAGTTTCAACATGACCGTGAACATACCCAATCCTTAAAGTGAAATATTTATAGTATTTTGCCGTCAATGTTTGCTTTTTGAATGGTATGTTAGGAATTTATTGCTTTGAAGGGGGTGTATTGCCAGTCCTTAAATATCAAAGTATGTTATTTTACATTGAAACAGCATTTTACTTCTCCACATGCTCACTACTACTTTTCAGGGAGAGGATCACAAATTGCTGTTAAGGCACAGGACTAGAGAGTTTAGGCGGTTCTTTTTCTTGATATTTTAAGGACTCAAAAGATAATCTTTACAACAAAATACAAAACAGATTTTCTACAAAGTAAAAACGTTTTTATCAAAATAAACAAATATTTTTGATAGAGTGTTTCACAAATCATTCCTTTAAGAATTACTTCACTTCTAAATTTCACTAATTACCAGGCAGTTGGGAGAGAGGGAAGGTAATGCATGGATGATGGAGAAGCAGAGGAAGGTCTACCCTCTCCATACAGTGCAACCCTAGTTAAAAAGGTTGCCCATCGTTAACATTTGGACACAATGCCTGAGCATGCTAAAGGACAGCATGACAGATGCATGATGTCCAGAAATGCGACAGCGACAACACCCATTTTCATTTGCAGTGGTCCACAGATCTGGTCGGAATATGGAAAATAAAAATAAAGATGACTAGAGGAAAGAAGACCAGAGAAAGGAAGAGTAGTCTTCATCCCTTAGCACATATCACAATATGATGCAGCCTCATTTTGCGGGCCTCCCCAAAAAAAGAGGTCTGATTTTAAATTGTGATTTTGATAGTATAATATTCATTAAAACCATATTAGCCTTATCCGCACACCTGAGCACATCAAGACTTGATAAATGCATCAGACATTGAGTTGATGATTAAAAGCAGTGGTTCTTAACCTTTTGACATCTGTGGACCCCACTTAATCATTACTGGAACGAGGGGACCCCCAACTGTATCATTATTGGACTCCAGGGGGACACACTGAGTCATCACTCAAAGAATTTTCAATGATTTGAACCTCAAAACAATACACAACAAATACAGAAACAGACATTCATCAAAAAAATATACAAATGATGAAATATTTTATTTAATTCACAGACAGAAATAAACAGATCAAAATGTTGATAGAAAGGTTGGAGCTTTTCTAAATTCAATAGAGGCCACTCATTATCCATATTATATTGTGTTTGATGCACTTGCACTATTCCCATTGTTAATATTGATGTTGATGTACACAATGAAGCATGTGTACATAAAAACAAAATCGAATCACTGTTGTCGAAATCACCTGATTAGACCTCTCCCTCAACCCCGAGTCAGAAGTACGAGGTCAGGCAGGCCCTGCAACCTAGGCCTGAGGCAACTGATTGACAGGTCACAGGTGAGGTGGCACGTAAAAAGCAGGACAAACGTGCGGACAAGAAAAACCCAGATTAATCCCACAGATAGGCAGCATCACCACAATGGTCGGGGGAGATTGGCTCCAATAAAATGCACATGGCCGGAGGGACGTGCCTTCCCAAAACATCATAAAGTTATATGCCACATGACGTTAGGGAAACTCGGCCAATCAGGACACAGCACACACATCACACGCAGTGATCACATGCTCCCCATGCCGGACTCCTGGACACGTTACCCACTGGCCCACATTGTGTCCACGCAAGGTCGAGACCCACCTGCATTTGTTATCAGGTGAAATAATTTATGGTTCCATGACTAGGCCCACATTCCTCTTTCTAAAAAGGATCTATGAATTGTTTTATGATGCTCCACAAAATTTATATAATGGGGCTCCTAACAATTGTACTTTGAGACAGTCCTCAGACCCCGACTCTGTAACTGTGCTCTTGGTGGAAGTGCTTGATTAAACCAATTGTTTCTGTTTTGCCAAACGCCTCTTGTCTTTGTTTTTTCAAGGTAAAGTCATATTCAAGCAACACCACGAATCAACCTCCTATGTCCGTGCGAATGGAGTACTCTCATATCGAGATATTCTGCCACAAGAATTGACTGGGATGCTGGTACTTACCTTTAATATTGGACTCAAGACTCTTTCTATTCTGGTTGCTATTACTCTTTTAGGACAAACTGAAGACTTGAGCGTAATGATGGTTTTAGGAGCCATATCGTCGTGCACTGACTATTGATAACACCTATGACTTGTTTAGCCCTAAAGAAGTCTGTGGCTATTCCACGATAGACGAAACACGTGTTGGCAAGTGGCTAGAAGTCGGGCAACTGACTCGAAGTTGTTTTGGCGGCTGTCTGAAAATAATAAAGAAAAGAAGATTTGAAGTACATCACTACTATTCTTGTGGACATTACTTATTTACACGAATATTACTGCTCAGGATATTGACTATTCTTTGGGTTTTGTTTTCTTATTTATATACACTTTATTATTCTGTTAATATTACTTAATTTTCTAAGCAGTCTCGGGCCCCCTGAGTAGGCTTTACTTATCCCCAGGGGGTCCCGGGACCACAGGTTAGAAACCACTACTTTAGGTGAAAAATACTATAGCCTAAATTCATGATAACAAGGATGTACATTTGTGAGTGACTAAATGCCGCTATCAAATGTACCTCCGTATTTCCTTTGGCCGAGGTCTCCATTCCTCAAAAGGACTTGCAGCCAATAGGAGGGCTGGGAAGAGAATGGAGGGCAAGTGCAGAAGCTGTGCTAGAAAATCTTGCCTGGCATTCAATGCCTTTAGAAGCAGTAGGCACACACTGGCTGCTCTGTTAAGCATTGGGTCTTATAAGCCACTTGGGCATGGTGAGAGGGACTCGTAATGTCAGCAAGTTCCCACCCCCATACTTACGTTATCAATTTGAGCAGAATTGACAAATGTGCAATTTAAAAGGCCTTTCAACTCAACATTAAGATTTACATTTTCCTCTCTATATTTGGTAATGGCTTGTTAAGCAGTACTTTACAGTCTATGTATCTCTTACTGTGATGCATGTCCCAGCAGTCCGGATTGGGGCATTTCTATCCAATGCCTCCTTTGTACAGTCCCCAGTGATAGCCATACATGAGGTGCACATTCCAGCACACATCTTTGCGAATTATGAATGCACTGGAATCTGCACCGGTCAAATCCATGGCACACTCCTCAGTGCAAAGTGCTTCTGGGGGGAGGATGTATGGGCACAAAGTCACTTGTGTGCTACAAAAATTCTTTATGTGGTTTCATACTTGCTCAAAATGCATTTGTGACTTTTAGCCCATTTGTACTGCAGAGTTCAGGAAATACCAATGCCCCATTGATACATTTGTTCTCCATTCAAATAAGGATTAGTTGTACTTTAATTCAAATTTCATGTATGTTTTGTTGTTCAAATGAAATCTTTAATATTGATATCTTTCATTATTTATGTATATCTTGTTTCAGTTAATTCAACAATAAGGGATTTATATATGAAAACAGAAATCCACAATATGCATCAATATGATTTGTTTGTTTCTCTTCAGGATGTGTACAATAGCTATGATTAAGATAGTGATCAAAGAGGTAAACATTCAATATTTTATTCAAAGAACAGATTTAGGTATATAAGATATCGTACTATAACTATGCCTTTTCTGAATAGAAAGTGGATGAATTTTGCTGTGCACAATATGTCATTGGTAATTTCCAGTGCATATTTCAAAGTTTGTATGAGATTCTTCATCAGGGGTCAACATCACAGCATGCTTTAAACATTAATGAAATAATTATTACCTGTTTGTAAATACAGTTATTTAAGGACCTATGAATACAAGAATCTTTATTTTCTTTGATAGATTCCAGGAAATAGCAACGTGGTTACGAGGATGGAAGGGTTCACACTGGTTTCACTAGAACACAGTCTGCAAAAAATACAGCCTTGCAAAGACACAGACTGCAAAATATTGATTTCCAAAAAACAACCTTACTTAAATATCTTCCCACACATGACTTTCTGAGATGTATTTATTGCCTAAATCCAACCAAATACACATCCTAAATATTCTAAAACTGGGCCAATTTATCATCTTACTCAAGTGCAAACATATTTAGGGGCAAGTGCATCATAGTGGTATTAGGTATATGTCGACTTATTTATGGGGATATATTTATATAAGGTAGAGTTTTTATCAGATTGCTTTGGATCCTACAGACCGCATTTGGGTGTCGGTGGAGTGGGAACCCCTAAGAAAGGACTACTGCCCCATGAAATCTGCAGATTCCCTGACAAATTTAGAGGAACCAGTAGGTTTCCGATAACAGAATCTCAACTGGTTGCTCCAAAGGGGGGAGTTGTGAAGGATAGGTAAGAATATATTAGAAGGTATGTCCTAACTAGAGTAGGATTTCTGACCCTACGACCTCCACGTGAGGCATGGGAGTTCCAGGCAGGAAAACACAGAAATGTTCCTGACAATTAGCAAGATAACCTACTGCACCTGGTGGGCATGTGTTTTTGTATTTCAGAAGCAATCCCCTATTTTGAGGGTTTGTTTCTGAAATATGAAACAAAGGGGGATATGTACTAGGAAGTGGCAGAGCGTGTCGTTAGCCTCCTTGGCTTGACGACACACTCCGCCACTTCTGAAACGCAAGGCTGCACCATATTTACAAAAATGTGGTGCAGCCTTGCGTTTCCCCCTGCGATGGTGCTAAGTTTAACAACTTAGCGCCAACGCAGGCACCCTAGCACCAGAGTGGAAGGGTGTCTGTGTGCTGGGGAGGATTGTTTATATGTAAGAGGGTGTCCCTTCCTGCACATAAACAAACCTAAAATGCAATTCTGTCACTTTCATGTGTGCCTCTTCATGCAGCACACATGAAAGTGACAAAATTGATTTTTTTTTAAAAGGTTTGTTCTTGTTTTCCTGGTCTTAATTTTGGCGCTGCCTCCTATGTACGCCACCCTTGTACATAGGGTACAACGTCAAATACAATGGGTGTTGGGGTGGAATGCCCACCACAATACCCACTGCACGCCCCTTTCACGCTAACCATAGCGTGAAAGGGGGCCTTTTTTACAAGGCAGCGTTAAGCCACTTTACGTGGCTTAACGCTGCCTGGTAAATAAGGCGCAGCCCCTATCGCCACCACAACGTCTGTAAAAGTGACGTGGTGGCGATAGGGGCTTGTACATATGCCCCAAAATGCTTTAACATGGCGGTCACCTTGCATGCATTTTGTCTAAAGTGATCCTATCCTGTCAAAGGGAGTTGTTTTGTCAAAGATGCTCCATCTTACATGCAGAATACTTTAATTACGGTGGATCAAAATGACACCTGTGTTTTTGCAAAAGGTATTTTTGTACAATTAATTCAAGTCTAAGCCAAATGTTTGCATGAAGTGACTTTCTGGCAGAAAGTCAGAAGATTGCACCAAATGTTAGCTCAGGAATTTTATTGTACCAACTTTTTCAAATGCACATTAGCTTTGAATAACAGGATTTTAGAAAGATGCACTGATCTATTGACTTTTGCAGAGGGTTTTAACAATGCTGTACAGCACCACCAATGCTGTACAGCATGGCTAAAGACGATTAAAAAAAAGTCTATGATGCAGTCGACTGCGTCATTTTGTAGCCACATTTTCCATCCATGCCAAGCTCAACAAAATTACACAGGTGCTTTTTTAAGCTTGTTATTTTCCTGATGTGAAGTTCTTTTTTTTTTTTAAAGCTGGTGAGGGATGCAACACGGAGGTTATAGGGAGTTGTGGAGCTGTGTAAAAATCATGGAAGGCGTGGATGGGCGGAATCAACCCGGAAGGCCGGGAGGACCGGAAGCAAGATGGAGGCCTTGGGAGGAGGTAACAACACAGAGGATGCAGAAAAACTACAAGACACAAAGAAGGAGAAATGTGGAGCGTGTGGGGGGAGAAGAGAAGCACTCGGGTGAGAGAGAGAAATTTGGAGCTGTGGGGAGAAGCATACCGGCAAGAAAGCAACACAAAGGAGAAATACATGAGGGCGAGTGCATCATGGAGGAGGGCAGGAGAGAAGCACAGTGGCGGGTCCTCTGCTTTTTGCAGTGTAAAAAAGTAAAAAGTAAAATGATAAGAACTCGAGGTTATTATCATTATAGTTTTCCCCATTGCAGCGTCTTTGTGTGGCGGGGCTGCTCTCAGAGCAGGGGGAGGAGTGGTTTGCACTCCCTGTGTGAGAACGAGTGCTTGGTCGGCCCTCTTGGGCCGCCCAAAATAGTAATGCGCACATACTGTGTTCTCCATGCAGGCTGCATTACAGCCACAAAAAGCGGTAAAGTGGGAAGAGCTACAGAAGAACTGCAGTGGACTGACTTCAGAACCCCGCTGCGCGCCAAGGGGTTCTCAAACAAATCGCTGAAGGCAAAATGCCAGCTCTGAAGGATGACAAAAGGACGAAATTAATGCCCCGTACCACCACTTCAGTTTCTTTCAGTGCAGTAAAGCAGGTGAGCATAAAATATACATGTTCAGCAAAAGAGGCTGCAGGCAAACACAGGAGGCTGAAATGAAGTGAGCACAGAAGTATTTAAAATCTCTGTACAAACATCTGAAATTCTCGAGTCTGCAATAGGTGCAAAACAATTCAAAGTAGTGTGAGGAGATGCCCAACAGCATAAACAATTGAGCATATATTATTTTTCATAGCATAAGTTGTCTAATTAAGCTAAGCAGGGCATATCCAAATTATACTATCATCTGAATTCTTTTTGAAAAACAGATAGGATTCTGATAATTTAATGGGCACTGAGGCTTACTTGCCAATCTATTACACACCAGGCACTCAAACATCCTTTGAGAAAACTATAGAAATGCCCATTAATCTGTAAAGCTCTGACAGCACCCATAGGCAGAGTCAAGCCAAAGCAGTATCATTGTAGTATTTTACTGCAGTTAAAAAAGGCCAGTGATTTGCCAATAGTAAGCATTGGGTGGGCTTTAAGTTCTTGTAAGTTCTTGGTAAGTCCACAGTTTGGGGCATATTAGCAAGGGCTTTATCGCCGCTTTAGCGGCACTTTTTGCCGCTAAAGCGGCGATTTTTTTATCGCCCTATCAGCAAGCTGTCGCTAACAGGTGTTAGCAACAGCTTTCTGGCGATAGCGGCCGGTTTCCCCATCGCCTTGCATGCCAGCGATAATTATCGCTAATGACATGCAAGGTAGGCATTCCCAACTAAAAGCGACTGAAAACAGTCGCTAACACAACTTCCCCCTATTAGCAACGCAGGCGAAGCGATAAAAAAACTCGCGCTAAGCGCGATTATCGCTAGAATTTAACACCTGCTAAAAACATGACTTACCTGTTTGTTCAATGGGAGGTGGATTGTCAGGCTAAGTCCCCCATGGCGTTAATGTGTGAATATCGCTGGATTTCCAGCGATATTCACGCATTTCGCCGCTATCGCTGGATATTTTATCGCATTGGAGATAAACGTTGCTAATAGCGTGTTATCTCCGCGATAAAATCCAGCGATACGCGGCGGTAAAAAAAAACGCGCTAAGCGCGGTTTGCGATAATTATCGCAAGTTGTTGCTAATATCCCCCTAGGTCTTTTGCAACCAGGGAGCTTGTGCTGTCTGGTAGGCTTGACCTTAAAATAGGAGTGACAAAAAAACCGACCAATGGTAAGCAAGGGCAGGCTCTAAACGCACTATAAACTGAAAATAGGTCTTTTCACAAAAAGGCAACTTGTGCTGTCTGGTATGCGAGACATAAAAAGGCTCTTTTTAATTTTCTTAAGTGGTCAAAGACAAATGTGGGGCTGACATTTCTTAAGAAAGCTTGGATAGGATGTATACGGCATGGCAAACTAATTTCTGTCTCTTGTCTGAATCACCCTTGCCAGATATGAATTACGTCATTCCTTGACAGCAGTACCTCGTGAGCAACGAATCTAGAATGCGTCCAACGCCTCGGTATTCCAATTATTAGAATTGATATCAGAGAGATTTCTTCTTTCAAAAAAGGCTATTGAGTAGAAATTCCATGAGAAAACATGTTTTGATAAAATTGTTATCAGCAGGTTAAATGAGAACTGGATATTTACTGTGATATAAGGAAACAGTAAGGAAACAGATTTGATAATAGTTTGGGATGTCTCTCTCTTTTCTGCTTTCTTATTTGATGTTCAGCATTTACAATAATGCCAACTGGAGGTGTGAGTCTTAGCCGTGTACCAAAAACGGTGTTAATTGTATTACTTCATTTTAGGTTCCTGAATATTCCCAAACAGACCCATGCCTCTCTCTCTGTGTAACATCGATAATAACATTATTTGTTTAATAGTTAGAACAATTACAAGAGATCTCATCATCAAATCAGAAGTGATGTAAAATAAATTTGCATTTATCAAATTAAGCTATTGAATAACAATTGTTCTTCTGTCTTAGTGTCCGGATTTTCTCCATATCGTGGAATCCCTTGGTAACCAATCATGACAAAAATACACACAACTTATTGAGAACACACCCATGAATATTTGTATTGAGACGCAAATCTGTGCGTCTTGCAATAATAGACAATCTACTCCCTTGAATTTTATAGAGATCTTTCTCTTGACTTTGCTTTTCACATTTGTTTTGTTAGGTTTATTGCTTACACTTTTGCCAATAATAGAGGTAGAAACATGTACTGTATACAGTAAAATTTAGCATTTGTAGTTTACCAAAATTATAGATTTTTGCCCTGTAAAGGGTAAAGATTCTCAACTTCACTGTGGGCCAGCATAACTGCACTTCACTTACTCTTGACTTCCGGATATCCCGCTCACCACTATTTGACATCAGGCTGCAGGAAAATGATGTTTCTCTGCTGCCACCTGAGTGGCGTCAGCCTCACACAGTAACTGTCACTCAGCCAGGCAGCCTCTTATCCTCAGTGCAGGAAGTCCCGCCCCTGGACTTCCGGCTGCAGGTAAACCAGTTGAAGCTATCTATGTATTACTAAAATTAACAGATAACAAACAGGCTGATTAGCAACACGCCCCGAGCCTTGCACAGAAGCAGATCGTTCCTTCTACAGAGCAGGTTGCTTTTTTCACCCCAGTTGTGTTTTTTTTAGTGTCACCAACTTTGTGAAGTCCTACACTTCAAAGTTCACCCAGCACCAACAAAAACACGCAGCACTTATGGATGCCTAGAGCAACAAACACACAACACAAATTATGCACTACACCAAAGAGAGAAGGTGTATGTGTAAGGCGCATAGCAACCAATAGTGCAGCAGGTGTAGTGGAACCGGAGAGGATGCCCCTAATGAGCCCTCTGCACTCCAATTGGTCTGGGTTTAGTATCTAACCTTTGCATGGGGGGTGATTTCCTTGCTTGCAGTGGGGCCCACAGTAATATTGCTGTGCCATTTGTATCTATGATTTATGATCAGTTGCCCTGATTTCTTTGAGTACGTATACAGCTGAATGGAGGGCTGAAATTCAATTTACTCCTGAGCTGACCATAACTAACAGTAGACCACAGTTTAAATGTTGGATTGCGAATCTCCAAAATTCTCAGGGAGCTGCAGTTCTTTCCTGATCCTGCAAGATGCACCAAGATGCACGGCTGGCTGAATAAAAGGTTGATTCCTTGTTGCAAGACAAAGATACTTCGATCCTTTTCCCTTTTTGGGGACCCAGAATTGCACAGGTAGATTGGGGTTTATGCACATGCATCTGCAGGGATTAGTCTATTGCAATGTTTTCCAAAAAGTGGCTCGCTAGCTGATTTTTGGTAGGTTCAAGCAATAAATAAAGATGCCTTTAAATTCTGTATTTAACTTGTCACATTTGCTGCACTTCAAAGACAGAGGTCTAATGTCAGTCTATGTATTCTGACAAATTGTAGCTTTTTTTTTTTAACATAGGGACAGTGGCGGCTCTTCCGCAATGGTGGAGGAGCATTGCCCGACTGCATGGCTCAGAGCCACGAAATGTAAAGTAAAACGATGCTCTTGCATCGTTTTATTTTACATTTGCCGGCTCTGCCAGCGGTGTTGGGAGGGGCAGGGCAGGGCTTAGGCATCGGAGGGAGGAGGAGGAGTGCCAAATGCACTCCACTCCCAAAGGCCGACCAAAACACACATGCGCACTTAGGTTTTCTCCAGCCTAGCTGCATTGAGCAGCCGGGCTGGAGAAACCCCACCAACTCCCCTGGTCTGAGCAGGGCATCTTCCCTGCCTGCTCAGACCAATCCCCGCGCTGTTTTGCAGCACGGGGATTGGATGGGAGTCTGGGTCCCAGGGGCTGCTGGGCCCAGGAGGAGAAGAGGCCTCAAACGCGACACTGGAGGCAGCCGGCCACGGTGGCAAAAGGTACGTTTTATATTCTTTTTTATATTGTATTAAACTCCCCTGCGCGATGCCTTCTGCGCGAACCCACCTGGTAGGGATTGGTGTTTATAAACTCTTCTCAATTTGCAGTCAGAGAAAGAAAAGTAAAGTGAATTATGTGACAATCAATGGTGGCCGCCACAAACAAAAAGTGGTGGGGCGTGTGGACAGGGTGCAGGGGGGAGCGCGGGAGGGGGAGCTCTAGGGGCGTTTAATAATAATTTTTAAAAATGGAACTTACCTGAAGCTGCCAGCTGCCTCCCACGTTGCGTTGCGCCTTGGTGTTCTTCCTGGTCCCAGCAGACACTGGGACAGCATTCCCTGTGCAATCCCCGCGCTGCTTTCATGCTATGAGAGCAGCAAGGGTATTGGCCTGAACGGGCTTTTTTGATGTTCCGGGAGTCTCTGCTGGTTCTCAAACCCAGCTGTTCAATACAGCCCGGTTGGAGAAACCTAAGTGTGCATGTGCCTTTGTCCGTCTTAAGACACACATGCACACTTAGAAGTGCACAAACCATTCCTACTCCCCCCTCCCATGACCTCCCATGACCCCGGCTCTGCCCCTCCCTAAGCATGCTGCCTTAGCCAGCAGGTGAAAAATAAAACGATGATAGAATATTGTTTTATTTTTCACCTGATGGCTCAGAGCCAGTGTGGCGACGCTCCTCCGCCATTGCGGAGGAGCTGCCCCTGGTGACAATCTTACTGTGCTACAGAGAGTGTGAAAGGAAAGGCTGTAGGATGTCTTTTTTTTTACACACAATAAAATGTCAATATCTGTAAACAAAGTGTACATATTCAGTAGATAGGAAATCAAAAATGAAGCACAATTTTTGTAATTCTGAAGTGTGACCAAAACAAAGATTTTAATCGGATCAAAACAAATCAAGACACTTGACTGAAACCCGATTTCCACACATTATCATTTGTGTGGAATATAGTTTTATCAGTAAAACTGTATGTCTGTGCTAACTTAGTAGCCATTTCAATTAAAAATGTGGTGTCTTTAAATGATATTAGAACATTGGAATGTGGAACACTCCATTGAAGACAATGGAGTGATCCGAGCTTCTACGGGCCGGTAAAGGCCCGCAGGGCAACATTCCAATGTTTCACAAAGGCCTCTCGGAGCCCAAGGGGATTTAAACCCCCTCGAACTCCAAGTTGCCTTTGTTTTATTTGTTAGAACATTCTGCCCTCTAGTGGCAGAATGTTTTAATAGCCTTATAGCCCTTCATAGCTGGGCTATACCGGCTATTGTTAAAGTCCCTCGCCTTCGGCTCGGGCCTTTAAAGCTGGAGCGGGCCTTTAATAGCCGGTATAACCCGCTACGGCGGGCTATAAGGCTATAGTGTGCTATCACACAATGCTTTAGTTACAATAAAAAATCGCCTGCCTCATGTCCATTAAACCTACGTGGGTTGCGAATATTTGTCATTCTAAAAATTGGGTCATGGTTCTAAAGAGGTTGGGAAGCACTGGCATTAAGACAGTACTCCTTAGAATAACCTCAGAGCTCCAGTGAAAAAGTACTGCTATTTTGTTACTTTTCATAAGCTCACTTCCAAAAATGATCCTCATATGTGACGTTGTGCATAGGTTCTCCAGTGAGCATTCCATTTATTCAAAAGTAGCAGTGCCCTTGGACACAATAATGAAACTGTGGACCGCCCTATATGTTCAGGACAGAACTAAAGCTGCAGTGAAAGATGAGAGAGCCTTTATGGTAACCTGCATAAATGAGGAACCCTGTTGTTGTAATGCTATTTATTGTTGTAGCAACTTGATTTCTTTAATTTTTTTAGTTGTGGTAGCAAGATTATTATTATTAGTAGTAGTAACAGTAGTAATAATAATTATGAGTATTACTTTTACTATTATTATTAATACTACAACTACTACAATTATTACTGCTAATAATAATAATACCAGTAATGTTTAAGTGTGTATTACATTCATCAGTGAAGTGTATTGGTCCAATAAGACTGGTCTAGGATTTGAATACAGCCTTAGCATAGGTTGCATTATATATGACATAAAGTACCCCGTGCTGCACATTATAAGGGTACTTTATGTCACCAAGACATTCCATGACATATAGGAGAAACAAGGCTGAAGGCCGAGTTCTTTACTAAGATCATGGAACTCTGACGTGCCTTGCAATATCTTTTTAAGGTACGGCTGAAGGTATTTTATTCCTTATAATACATGATCACACCCTCACCCTTCCCTCAAACTTCATAAATCCTTGGAGGAATATGTACTCACATTTCCTGCGAATATACGACGTTACATCGCAGTGTTTACACCGCGATACCTTTACAACGCAAGTCGTTACAACGACTTGCGCTGGATGGCGCTAGACTTAGGAATAGTATGATTTACTATTCCAACTCCAGCCTACGTTACAGTAGGGAAGGTGTTGAAATAGTAAATCATACTATTCCTTAGCATAGAGCGCCATCCAGCGCAAGTCATTGTAATGACTTGCGTTGTAATACCCGCGTTGTAAAGGTATTGCGGTGTAAACACCGCGATGTAACCAATGTTTCCCTTTCATGCAATTCAAGGCAGCATTCAAAGTTGCTGTGTTGCGTTGCATGAAAGGGAGTCGGCAGAAATGCGCCATGTCAACTAAGACATGGCACATTTCTGCTCTCTGCTTGCGCTGGTGCACTGTGTGCTGCCTAGCACTACCGCAGGCACCTTTGTGCAAGGGTGCCTGCGTTACAGGCAGGATTGTTTTGTGCAGAAAGAGATACCTTCCTGCACAAAAGCAGTCCATAAAGCATTTTCCTCTTTCTATGTGAGCTGCAGAATGCAGCACACATGGAAAGAGGCAATAGCCCAGGAGAAATTAACATATTTCTCCTCATTACACCGGGTTCAGGGAGGTGTAGCATTTTGGCGTGTTCCCAGGTTTACTAGCTTTAATAAATCTAGTAGAGTGCCAAACTCATGGGTGGATGCACGGGATTGCCCATACTCAAGCAGTGGCTAACAATAGCTCCCGCAGCCCCGTGGGGCGGGGGGCCGTGAGCTCTAGGGGGGACCCCCTTCAGCACTGTGCACAGGTGGCAATGACAGCTCCTGACTGGGTCTAGAGCATAGGGGGTTCCTGCCATGTACTTGCAGCGGGGCCCCTTAAGTTTCTTTACGTGACTGTGCTCCACCCATGCAACACCTCTCTAACGAAAAGTAATGCAATGCACCACATAGTGCAACCTTGCGTTACTTTTTGGGAAAAGTCTGGTTTGTTTGGCTTTGTAAATCACAAATAACATTTTGCATCATGGCTGTGCCAAAACAGTGGTGCATCCACGATCCAAAATGTTAGTAACCCTGCCCCTTGGTGTCTTGCTCTTTAATGTTCATTGCAGACAAGAAGAAAAATTAAACATGCTGAAAAGCAGCTAATAATTTGTGCAAAAAGTTATTAGATTCATTTTAAAAATGTGGACTTTAGAATGTGAGGAAACATGAAGAGACTCTATCTTTCCTGTAATGACCTACAGCGTGATAAAAATAAACATGGTGTAAATATTTCTTTTTTTTGCTGAACACTTAGGGGCATATTTACAAGCCCCTTGCGCCACTTTTGCGCCGCCGTTGCGTCACGCAAGTGCGCTATATTTACAATGTGACGCATCTAGGGAGATGCGTCACGTAGTAAACCCCTGCGCCACGTGAAACCTGCGTCAGGTTTCATGTGGGCGTACCGGCGCAGGGGGGCGTTCCGGCGCAGGTACGCCTCGGAAAAGTGACGTAGTGAAATCTACAAGATTTCACGCAGTCACTTTTCGGCAGCTGGTGCGCCAAATCCTTACGCCTGCTTCAAGCAGGCGTAAGGATTGACGCACCATGTTAGGGATAGGGAAGGTTGGAACAGTGCTGGAGTTGCGTCGCGCTTGCGACACGACTTCAGCACTGCGCCAACCTTCCGCTCGGCAGATGCGTCACGCATCTGCTTATCCTAGCGCCACGATGCGCCGCATTGTAAATGCGGCGCATCGGACGTGGCGCAAGGGTAAACTTGCGTGACGCATTTTCCCTGGCGCATCCCTGCTGATATGCAGGGATGCGCCAGTGAACGTAAATATGCCCCTTATTCTTTTCAGAAAAAGATATCAGAAGAAGAAAAAGCCAGTTCCTGTTTTCCCTGTTTAAACTGCAGTTGTAATTGTGGTCTGTAACCTGGCTCTGGAAGCAGGCAATATGATTTCAGAAGTCAACTGTAATAACTTATTGCAGTCGAGCAGCGATGTTATTTCATTATAATACATGAGAGCTTGTAATCCCCATATAAACTCCTGTCTCTAATTTCCTTACTACAGGCAACTTTTGATGCATCTAGTAACCTGTAATAACAAAATGGGTAACGGCTCAACAGTAATAAGTTATTACAGTTGAGTTCCGATGTTTCAATGCCTGCTGGCAGAGCCAGCAGCCAGAAATAATGGCAGGTCACACAGCTGTGTTTGAAACAAGAAAAATAGAAACTGGCTTTTCCTTTTGCTGAGGTTTTTTCTTAAAAGAAAACATTAGCAGAAAGAAGATATTTTAGGCGATATGCTTATTTTTTCCATGCTAAAAGTCATTACCGGAAAGATAGAATCTCTTTATATTTCTACACACTGTGAGCTACAGCATTTTTAATATAATTTACATTAAACGAGTTATCATATGTTTATGCAAAAATTGTTTTTTTTTGGTGGGTTTAATTTCGGATCTGCTATTATTCATCTAGTCTGGAAGGAACATGAAAGACAATATGGATTTACGCAGTTTATGGAAACAGTGATGGTGTGACTAATTATCGTAGGGTAAATCTAGATTTTGTTTTAATTTCCTACCCTGGAGCACAATCATGTGTAACAGGCAGAAGAACTTTTTTTGTGAATTTTGGTGACTTTACAATTATTCATAGTTGTGCCTAGTTTATAGAATATGTATTAGTTAAACACGCATAAGTGAGAACATTTTGGTAAATCTGACAAAATTAGATTATTATCTATGTATGAAATTGGGTTACTGGTTGAGGGGGGAAACCATATCAGGGTGAAGTCACAAGCAAGCCCTAAATTGATCTATGCTCAACCCTAGGGTATATGGGCGCAGAGCAGTCAGGCTTAACTCAGAGGCAATGTATAACGTATTTCTGTAACACTTCAAAGTAACACAGTACAAAGAGGATCCCACACCAAATTAGAAAAATAGAGTATTTTTTAATAAATAAAACAACATCACAATGACAAAAATCCAATCAGTAGAACCGGAGAAATGCAGGTTTAAAGATTTCAGTGAAAATAGTGCCAAAAAGCAAAAAGCGCCAACTGCTGATAGCTAGTTGCTCTGGACCGCATGGGAGCTGCTTCCTTTGGGCTAAGGTCTCTGCCCACCCAGTTTCCTTTAATTCAACATGCTAATGTTCTAAATACTATTATAATGATTACAACAGTAATTAGAAAATTAGCTCTGCCTTACAGGCTGTCACTCTCTGACTCTTGCTAGAGTGAGGGTCAGGCAGCCAGGCACTTTTCATGGGCACATACAACCGCAAGAGATAAGGGGGTCTGCCTAGGATCACCCAGTCTGGTCACACGTGGAGGTCGCCGTGATTAGACTGTAGATTTCCTGTATTTGTTAAATTTAATGGCATGTCCCATTCATAATCCGCAATTAAACATTTAGTACATTTATTTTTTACAGATGTGGCGGGTGTTCATGGTCGCTTTAAATCTTCTCTAAAAATTTGCAGTTTTTTAATGCAGTGTATGGACTGTGGTTGTTTTATGCATGCTATGGTTGGAATAGTTTTAAAGACAGCATTGTCTAAAGAAACTTGTGATTGAACCTGTTTCACAGAGGAATGTATGTGCTTTTGAGGTAGGGCACAATATTTAATGCAAATTACTGATATGAATCTTAGAGGAATGAAACCAACTGTCACCCCTCCTGAAATTTTAACCTACATGCCCATTTATTGTTCATACACAGTCATCAGCTAATCCTGTGTTGTGGTAGTTACTTTCAGCTTTCTCTAGCTTGTTGGATGACAGCACTAAAGGGAAAGTAAAAGTACAGCCCAGCATGCTCAGTAAAGACATCTCCACATATTGGTGTGGTTGTGGGAATGTAGGAAAGGTAGTTGGACAGCTATGTTTTTGAACCGCAGCTTGACTGTTTCGAAGCACTCCTAAATTTGGGCAGATAAAGGAATCATCACTTTTAAATATTGTCTTCTATGACATGTAGATTTGATGTGATGGTGCTTTATTTAAAGGAATATTTCCCATGTGGTATTTGTTTTTATACCATTGGAAATTGGGTACCGTAACCGCATCATCGTAATTTCTAATCAAAACCAGGAGACTCCAGCGCTGTTAGGGTGGAAGATGCGTAATTTAATATTCCTTAATTTTGTAAGCAGAGGAGTTCTTGACAGCCAGGATATATGTAATTTCAATGCAGAACTGCACCAAAAAAGGGGGATGAACCTATGACATATGTAATGTAAAATGGAACTTCTAGCTATGGCTGTTAAGGTATTGGTTGTAAGTGGTTTTACATAAATGACATTGAGGAACCAGGGCAGGAGAAAGCATTAGAAACTAACCCCCCTATTCACATGCGTGCCAGCACAGGGAGAGCATTTTGTATTGAAATGCAGATCTTCCCAGAAATTGTCTTTATTTCTGCAGCTTGATGGTATGTACTACACACTGAAGTGAGAAAGGCTGGAGACAGGGCTTCCATTAGAAATTCAGTACGGGTCTTGTAAGGAGGGGCTCCAGATATGGAATGATATCAACAAAGTCAACCCCAGCAGATCTCTCAGCCATTTATTCTTTTCATCCTTGCCTGCTCAGGACTATTAACTTTAAACAAAATATCTCAGAATGGACAACCCAGTGCAGTAACCCGCTACGTGGACTATGAGCATAAGAAATACCATAAAGGGTCCTGCAGAGCTGTTCAAAGCTGCCAGTTGAACACCATAAACTGTGCACCTACCTCTCACACTTCTTCTTCCATTACACCGCTAAGCACTGCATCTCACTACACAAAAGACGCACTTAGGTGGGCCTCACACATGACAAGGAAACACTTCCCACACAGGATCAAAACAAAAACAACACCCTACACCAGGTATCTCCAACCAATCAAACGTGAGCTACCAGCAGTTCGCTGACACCTTTAGAGTAACACACAGCCTTAAGTTCATTTTTTTAAAAGCACAGGGTCACATTTTTTTATTATCATCAGGCTGCAGATAGCAGGGCCTGATAATGAGCAGGTCTCTGCCAGATTTATGACCCAGGCTGGGACACAGAGGTGAAGTAGTGAAGCACTGAGTTATTTAACTCTTAAATAAATCCTTGTCATCTTAATGTTGGAGTGTGAGAACAAAATGATGTTTCTAAATGCTTTAAATGTCAGAAAAATCAATTGAAAAGTTACCTTAATAATTAAGTTAACTCTTCATTTTAATTTTATCCCATTTCAAAGTGTCTTACAACCAGCAGGCCTCTTGCTCCCAGTGGCAAGTAGACACTGTAGCATATTTATAACTGAAAAGTACAGTCATCTTTTTTTAAATGGGAGAAATTTAAAGTGAAGAAAAATATTTCTATGAAACATTGTCATAATGTTTTTCTCCACTTTCAATTAAGCCAATTATCTCTTAATGTTTTATAAAGCATGTTTCTTCACTTAAAATTCCTCCCATTTACACAAATGGCTGTATTTTTCTATTATAAATATGGCACCTTGTCTACAGCCACTGGGAGCAAAATGCTTGGTGTTTGAAAATGTGACACTTGGAAATGGGATTTCATTTAAATGATGAGTTTTATGGAATCCATATAAACATAAAGTTAACTTTTCAGTTTAATTTTCTCCCATTTCAAAGTGTCACCTTTTACACACAACAGGTATCCCAGTGACCGGTAGATATATTTATAACTGAAAAATACAGCCATTATTTTAAGTGAGAGAAATTTAAAGTGCAGAAATATGTTCCATATCATAACATTTTTGCTGAATGTTTTCTTCACTTTAAATTTTTTCCATTTAAAAAAATAGTCATGTTTGTATTATACATGTAACAGTGCCACATGTGACGAAAGGTATTCCAATGCCACAAGTACATACAACATATGCTCTCAGTCACTCATACACATTTATCTCATTCATACGCACACATGTTCATACATCCCCATTGACCACACTCTCACTGACACACATGGCAGTCCTGTCATAGTACTCCTAGTCATACCATAGTATCTGGCTCTTAGGACATTAGGCTTAAAGTCGATGAAGATGTATCTGGTAACATTGCGCGAGTGTCTTGGCCTTCATTAGCTCATGATGATTTTCACTGATCAGAAGTAGCTCTCACTACAGAAAGGGTTGGAGACCACTGGCCTAGGCACTATTATGCTTTATACAAATGTATAACTGTCCCATCAGTGAGAGAAGGGACAGTTTGATTTTCGAAATTAGCATTGATGTTTCAACCACCGTGGCTAACTAGGCCAAGGTCATCCTCAGGGCTGTGTCAGGGACGCTTATAAGGTAGCAACCAACTAGGTTCAAGGTTCAACCTTCAAGGTCGATAACTGTAATATGAAAAGACTGGCATAACAATAACATGTCTATGTCAACGTGATTCCACTGGCTTCTCATATGAAAGCAATACAATGAATAATGAGTTCTTAATCCCAACATTTAACTCATTGTGGCAATAAACAAGCAAATAAGTAGAGTTTGTAATCCTAACATATGACTCCTTGTGGAAAAAAGTGCAAAAATTTGGTTTGAGATCCAAAGGAGGAACTCCTTTTGCAGACAACAAAACACAAGTGTGGTATCAGTACAGTACGAAAATACTTCTTGATTCCAATTATGTTTTTTGTCAACTTCTCAGAATAACTGGTTACCAGGATTCTACTCACAAGTACAGACTACAGTATCATTATTCCCTAACAAAGACAACAGGGACCACAAGGAATGTACCCTCTAGGCATTCAAGATGGCTGCCATCATTTGCAAGTCTCATGAGAGTCCTGTGGCTAAATGGGAGACCTTTTTGAGAATACACCAGTGTTCACCGTAACCATAACCCTGAGACACAAAGCTTCCACAGGTGGCACTGACACTCATTGCACCTCCCCAGCCTCCTCTTCTCCTGAAGACATGCATGTTCAGGAGCTTCTGAGTAGCGAATCCCGCAAGTCTGGTGCATAGAGGCAAGCGCATCCCACACTGCATCCTTACAATAGTACCAAAACTTTTCAGCAGTCAAGCAAACATTTTCATGAACAGTATCAAAATCTCGCAACAGGGTTGACATGCATATTTTGGACAATGCCAACACCTCCTAGCAGGGCTGCTATAAGCCAATGAGACAGGCATAGTGTTGGTACTGTTTCTTGCTTTATCAGCCCACGCCCTCTGCTTCACTCCGCTTCTAGCTTCTTGCTCAAGCTTCCTAAGATGCGTGGTCTAGTTGTGAGGATTGGGCATTTACCTAGTATGCTTCTGAATCTGATATCGATAATTGTCTTACTTTGAATATCGTCATTCAACTCAACCATATAACCTATAGGAGCCTGGCTGTTTACTACATCCATTCAGGGCTTTTAACGTTTTCTGCTTTCAACCTACCAGAGCCAAGATACCTTTTAAGGTCACATCTTTGCTCTACAAGAAACTTGTTCATTCCTTCACACATTATGCCTGTTCTAGGTTGTCAGCCTTAGGATGGTCTCCCCCCAAGCTTTTTGCCTTCCTCCTCCATTTTATGCGGCTCTTGTTTTTGCTAGCCTTAGGACTCTGCACATTTTACCACTGCAAACCAGTGCTAAAGTGCATGCGCTCACTCCTTAAAATATGGTAACGTTGGCATATCCCCAATTGCCACATTTAATTTACTTTTAAGTCCCTAATAAAGTGGTTCTACACGTACCCAGGGCCTGTACATTAAATGCTACTAGTAGGCCTGCAGCAGTTGTTGTGCCACCCACTTAAGTAGCCTTGTCAAACAGGTTTCAGGCCTGCCATCACAGCCTGTGTGTGCAGTTATAAACTATCATTCCGAAATAAACAATTTGCCAGGCCTACACCTTCCTTTTAAATACATATAAGTCACCTGTAGACTAGGCACTGGACACAACAGAGGGCAGTGTGCAGTGTGTTTAAAAAGTAGGAAATGTAAATTTAAGTTTTATATGTCCTGGTAGTAAAAAACACTAACTTTGATAGTGATCATTGTGTAATGAGTGAGATAACATATCTGGGTGTTAAATTGAGGACCTGTTTAGATGCATTAGTAGAAGTGAACTGGCGGAATATTTTGAAATCTGTACGTAATCAATTAGATCGCTGTGAATGTTTACATCTGACATTGGTGGGGCGATGTAATGTTTTGAAAATGTTGGTACTACCCAGGGTTATATATTTTTTACGATCGGTTCCGTTAGAAATCTCCCGTGTCCAGCTATCTCTACTTCAATCAATTTGCGCTAGGTTTTTATGGGCTCAGGGGAAGACCCGAAGAGCTATGCGTTTTATGGTCCTCCCGAAGGAGAAAGGCGGTTGGGCTGTCCCCGATTTCACTTTATATTATTATGTGTGCATGCTCCAAAACATGCGTATTTTAATGACCGGGGAAGAGGTGCCCTTTAGAGCAAATTCTCCTTCTATCTATCAGATGCTACTGGGTGACGATGCTAAGAATCGGCTGTTTGTGAGGCTCGAGCCTAGTTATTATAAAAAAACAGGTTTAAGGTTTTAAATGCTGCCTATAAAGTTTGGAAGACTATTAGGAAATGCTATCAATTTGCAAGGGTGTCCTTCTATACGCCTTTGTCAGCAACAGGGTTACTACCACCTATATTCTGGGATAGGATAGTAGATAATTGGAGGATGAAAGGCATCTTATGTGTTGGTGATTTGTACGATAATGGGACTCTGATGTCTTTTGAGATGTTAGCTGAGAAATATAACCTGCCCAGAGCTGAATTTTTTTAATTTTTACAAATTCTGGATTATTTATGTAAGAGTCAATGGAGGATTGAGGCGAATCCCCTCGTAGAAGCTATTAGGAAGAATGCGCGTATAGGCACTCTATATAAGGTATTATTGGATACCCAGGTTGATGACTTAGATAAGCATAAGACTGAGTGGGATGCTAGGCTTGGGTGTTATGGTGCTCGTGTGGAAGACTCTATTGAGCTGGCTGGGAAGCTTTTGATGACGGCTAATCTTCGGTCACAGCACTATAAGACAGTATTCAATTTATATTACACTCCAGCTAGGATGTTAAAACGGGGAGGTGTCAATGATGGGAGGTGTTTTCGATGTGGTACTGAAGAAGCTGACATCGTGCATATTTTTTTCTCATGCGAGCACCTAAACAATTTTTTAAAGCATATAGAGTGCTTTTTAGCTGCAATAACGGGGGGAGCCGTAATATTATCTGCCTCCCATATGTTGTTGGGGGTGGCAGAGAGTGAAGATCGGGATCAGGCGGCTTATAGATTTCGATATCTGATCTTTTTAGCCACAGCTAGACTTTGCATTGCATCAATGTGGCTACAGAAAGATGCCCCGACTTTTGAGCTATGGAAGGCTAGATTCTTTACGATGTTCAATTTAGAGTATGGCTTATACTCTCTAAAGGGCTCTCACAAGAGGAAGCTGGGGATGGAGATATGGGGTCCTGAGTTGGCATATATGGAGAACTGAGTGTTTACTCATTTGTGTTTAAGCACTAGCACTTTAATGTATCCTTAGGGTTTGGATATGGTGGTATTTGAAACATGTACTGTATATCTTTAATTTGTTAAAATCAGCACTTTTGAAGAAATTTGGGTAAAACTATGAAATATGTATTGTATGGAATTTAATGTGTTAATCATTGACTATATGCTCTGCTTTTTTGTGTGATTTAGGATCATGTTCTCTAAGTTTTAAGTATTGTGGTTTTATATATGTAACTGAATCATCATGGATTGAAATAAAAAAAAAAAAAACTTTGTTTTTCGCTACTGCAAGGCCTGCCTCTCCCATTGGATAACATTAGAGTTACATTATTACATTTAATAAGCTGTAATTTCCAAATGAGAACAGGTAACTGTTCATGTTTGGTGTCTTTGGAACTGTAATGAAAATCCTCTCTCATGGTGAAATCAGATTTTAAATCGCAATTTTGAAAATGCCACTTTTAGAAAGTTTGCATTTTCCTGCCTTAGCCATTTAGTGCCTGTAGCCTGTCTTTGGGTCACATGACTGGGTGTAGCTGACAGTCGGGTTTTGTGCATTCCTCCTAGACAGCCACACACTATACTGACAGGGTGGGAGGGCGGAGCTGAGCACAGCCCTACTTACTCTTGAATAGGGTGTGTCCTGTCTCCACAAAAAGGGCAATTAATCACAATACATCTATAACCAGATACAAGCTGTTTTTTAATGTTAGTGTTCTCCATACTTCCTGCAAATGTCAGTTAAATACCAATTATTTAATGGCTTTAAATCATTTCAATGTAACTCAATTATCCTACACTGTTGCATAAGGGTACTTCCTGAGGGAACCACTGTTCTTTCCACCGTGAAGAGTGTAGCAGCTCTGATGGGAATTATTAGTAAAGCCCATTAAAAGATTTGTAGCCCCATTGAACATCATTGCTACTGATTATATGTGTATGGATGTCCTATGGAAAATTGTTGAGACTGTCAAATATATGTATGGCTGACCTGCAGGGAATGCATCCAAGCTGAGAAGGACAGAAGTACATGTGTGAGTTGTCCAATAATTGTGTTGCCGCCCTATTAAGAAATGTTGGAAATGTCCAATAAAAGTGTGGCCGCACAGCTGAGAAGTGTTGCTATTTAGTGACATTGAAAGTAGGGACACTGCCATGTTGGTACTGTTGTTGAAAGTATAGCAGGACCATACAGAAGTGCTGAAACTAATTTAATACTAACATGATAGATACCTGAATACAATTTCAGCTGAGTGTCCCATCAGTTACTAGATATGACGTTGCCCCACCCTTAGAAACCACTACTGTTCCATGCCCGGTAAAATCATGAAATATTAGAGTATATATTTGTGATTTCAGTTACATTGCAGAAAAGGGGCAGTCCAGTTAGGGCCAATCTTTGTCTTTGGACAAGGGGTGTCAGGTAGCTCCATAATGAGCACCACCCTATGGGCATGCAAAGGTGGGGATGTATTTTTGCTTGGATCAGGGATGGCATGTCTGCCCAGTGCATAGAGAGAGAGGAAGAAAAGAGCAGGAGCTCGGCCCCTACCTGTGGAACTACAGGTCGCTCCAGGGTATTGAATAAAGGATGGACATTCTGTCTGGCTATGTCCTGTGTCCTACCTAGCTACTTCCTGTGACTGAAGACAGAGATGGAACTACATCACCACACTAGGCTCACGCCTCAAGTGAGCCCACAAATGCTCAATATTCACCCTGTCTCTGCTCCTCCTCAGCAGAAACCAGCTGAAACCCCTCAGCAGAAACCAGGTGTAACTCTTGTGGCACTGTTTGGCCATAGTTTTTAAGGGGTGCAAGCCAGGGTACCCACGAATTTCTGAGCAGGGTGTGTCTATTAAACAACTGACATTTATTTTCCCAAATTTTATTTGAGGGCGTACTGCATTTTCCTTTTGAAAACAGAAATTTCTAGAGGAATAATCACCAACGCTGTAAAATGTTGTCAATTTTTTTAACATTGTGCCTGGTCCATTTATGTTAAGAATACTAGAATTCCAAGCTGTAGAATGACAATAATAATTTCATAATGCCAAAAAGGCAGTGCATTTTTTAAAAGTCTCACTATAACATTTTTCTCAAAACTGATCGAGGTAGAAGAACACTGAACTCCTCCTCCACCACGAAAAATAAACTTCCTGCCACCCTGCAGTGCAAATATCCCTGAAAAAATACTTCGATATTTTTTTAGCTCCATCCAAAATGCTGCAAAGAATGACTCCAGCAGCATAGGAAAGAAAAAACCTTGCTGACTTCTTCGCTTCTTTCCCTGTCTCGAAGCTATTGCTGCTCTGCGCAAACACTCAACAGCAAGCCCCCGTTATGCTTAGGCAGACTCTTGGAACTCTGTCTATTTTAACTGAGTACATCAGCTTCTTTTGGACCACTGCTTAATTTGTAACAGAATGAGTGCTGGTGCCCAAAGCTCTACTAAGAATCCCACGGCCAGTGCTATTAAATGTCAGCGTAATGAATATCAAGGCTGCGTAGTCTGGCATCACCTGATCAGCTGTGATTTCCTTATTGGGGTGTGGGGGCGTCGGTCCCTGTTTGTTTTGTTTACTCCGGACAGGGGACCTCATAAATATTTACTGTGTCAAATAGTTTTGATTCCTTTTCTTTTTAGGTCTCTGCGAGACATGCTGTATTCAGAATATGGCAATCACAATGAGATGATGGACGGAGCGCTAAAACTTTTCAGACACTCACACTCACCCCCAGTCACAGATCTGGGTTGAATCCATCATCATTCTTTAGCTCATTTCGCCACCCCAGTTCAGACCCAGCTATATGCAAATCAGTCTTGACCCTGTGCCTCATGGGAACAGTCCAGCCCGAACTGCCAAGCCAGTTCTTCCCTGGACCGGAAACAAGCATCCTGGGACCGGTTTCGGGGTAACACCCCTCATCAGCTAGGCTAGCTTGTATCCAGTGACAAAATGAGCAAGGAACCCACATCTGGGCATACCCTGCCAACTTAGGGCGAACAAAGCAAACACAAGGAGATGATGGACGGAGCACTGAAACTTTTCAGACACTCACCGCCAGTCACAGATCTGGGTTGAATCCACCATCGTTCTTTAGCTCACTTCACCACCCCAGTTCAGACCCAGCCATATGCAAATCAGTCTTGACCCTGTTCCTCATGGGAACAGTCCGGCCCGAACTGCCAAGCCAGGTCTTCCCTGAAACTGAAACATGCATCGTGAGACCGGTTTTGGGGTAACACCCCTCATCAGCCAGGCTAGCTTGAATCCAGTAGCAAAGTGAGCAAGAGTCCCATGTTGGGGCATACCCTGCCAACTTAGGGCCAACAAAGCAAACATAAGGAGATGATGGACGGAGCACTGAAACTTTTCAGACACTCACCCCCAGTCTCAGATCTGGGTTGAATTCATCATCGTTCTTTAGTTTCAGCGCTCCGTCTATCATCTCCTTATGTTTGCTCTGTATTCAGAATATGGGCGTTAAAAGCTCCGCCCATTTTCAAGGACTGCCCCTGTTACATGTGTTGTTACTCAGAGCTTGTGAGCACAATTTCTTTCTTTAACTTGGACCACTGGAGACCAGTGCTGGTGGTTTACAGAGTTCTGTTGTAAACAGGGCTGTAAATCTTGCTCTTATCTTGCCGCATTTGCTGTGCATTCAAAGACCGAGGTCTGTCTTGGCTGCAGCTGCCTCCTCCTCCCTCCTGCTTTTGAAATGCATGGCCTGGTGTCACGGTCCCTGCCATCCTGCATTATGTGTGCCTGTGTAGCTATGCACTAAAACTTTGTCTGTTTTCACATCATTAGTGAACTAGTATGTTGTCCTGAAAGGCTCACCTGTCTCCAGCATACTGAAAAATCCAACTATTAGTCTTGCTAAAAGCTTACAAAAATCCCCTCTGTGTCTTTGATAAAAGGAAGACTTTCTTGTGGTGTCATGGGCCCTAGGCCCACATGCTGCTAAATCACTGACACAGACACCATTAGTGGGGTACTACAACTGGCCCAGGGCATGTGCGCCCAGCCCCTTTCATTAGCAGGGTCACCTGACTGGTGACACCTGTGATGGGTGGGTGTTAGTGTGGGTGAAAACACTAGAACGTGTCCAGCCGGACACTACATCCCTCCCAAACTTTAATGAAAAGAAACAAACAAAAGTCCAACCTATAGGGAAACAAAATAAACAATACACAGCACCAAGTGAGTCTCTTCAGGCCATCTGCCAGGCAGCGCTGGAGCTTTGGACCGCATGGTCAGGATGCTTTAGTCCGCCTTGGTGACGTAGTTCAGACTTGCCTGGTCTCGCGGTGTTGGAGTCTATTTACAAAGTTCAAGTATTGGTGCATCTGGAGCGGTGGTGGAGTCCACTCTGGAGATCTCGCAGGCGATCAGGGTCCGGTGGATGACAAACCTACAGCCGTTGGGGATGATCTCGGTGTATGAGGCCTTTCCTTGGAGGCGACCTGCTTGATGGTCTTTCTAGCTCCTGACAGCCGAGCAACTTCTGACTTGCCTCTCTTGCCTTTACTCCTCTCTCACTGGAGCCTCCTGGAGGGCCTTCCTGCCGGGCTGCCATGGGACCGTGTGGACTGTGCGGGCTTCGTGTATGCCGCGCGAAGGCGTCGCTGAGGAACTGCCAACAGGACCCACAGCCAAGTCGCTCATGTAGCCGCAGAGGGTGGTGACTCAGTCTAGATGTTATCGCCGTCAGGACTCAGGTTCTGTGCCTTCATCTGATGGTCTTTGGGTGACCAGTCTTCGACTGTGACCTCCATGCTTCCCGTGCCTGTCGTGGAGCTGCTGCCGACGCATCTCTCCTATTTGGATTCCCCTCTCACAGGAACTCCATCGAGGCCCTTGCCCCTGGATTGCCACGTGACCGCGTGGGCTGTGCGGGCCTTTCGTAGGCCGCGCTGAGGGGTCGCTGCAGAACTCCCAACAGGGCCACAGCCAAGCCTCGTGTAACCCCAAGGGTGGATATTCCAATGGTTGGGTATGCTCTACTTCGGCAGGCTTCAGGTTGACGGGGGCACACAGAAGGTTCCTGGGTGGCTAGCCTCGTTGAACTCCGGTTGTCTGGAGTGTTGGGATCCACTCTGGTGGTGCGATGCTCCTTTGACGTCCTTGGTGATAATGCACCTAAATGATGATGACAAACACCGTGATTTTCCTTCAGTTGGGCAGCAGGCGGCGATCTCTTGCCTTGGGTGACCTTGTGGAGTGAGGAGGGCTAGAGGGACTTCGTGGCCACTTGCAGTTGTCTTCCAGCAGGTGCACTTGCTAGCCGTGGTGCTATCAATACCAACCAACCGGTGACAGGTGAGAGGACGGTCGAACTGAGAATCGTGGGGCCTGGACGCAGATCGCGCTTGCTAGTGGCTTACGGTTGTTCCTCCCCGAAGCTGTCTCCAGTGACGTCTCTGCACCCCGGTGGCTGGCTTGTGCTGATGAACACCTTCTCCAGTGCTGGCACGAGTCCTCTGTCCTGTCGCTCTTCTCCGTTCCATTTTGCGCGCCTGTGGTGGTTGTCTGCCCTGTAGCGTTGTGCCACTGTTCTTTCTTCCTTTGCGGAGTGGCGTCCTGCCACTCTCTCTTCCTCCTTTCGACCAGGTCCTCACTTGAATGTGGCGTCCTGCCACCTGGCTCATGTTTGCGCCACATGGACATCTCGCTGGTCGCGTCCAGTTCTTGGGACGGTCTTCACTTTTCTGCGGACCTGTTGCAGGTCTGTCCTGTCAGTAGGACTTGCTTCTTCCTCTTGGGAACCTTTCACGGGCAGTTAAGAAAACAAATTTCCCCTTAGTATTCGATAAAAGTTGAGAAGTACAATACATTCATCTATCATTCACACCGGTTGTAGAGGAATAGTTAATCTACTTAAAAGAAAATATTTTTTATACTAAATAATATACCACCAAGCCATAAATAAAGCTCAAAGATTATTTATTCTATACCATAAGACCTTAAAGACCTTCTGGCAACAAATTTTAAGTAGAACACAGAGGGGCCTTTGCCCTTATCCACTCAAATATATAAAATTCATATATCGCATACAATTTTTAATCAAGAGATAATATGCAGTCAAGGTTAAAATACAGTGTAAAAATGTCACAATCAGAAAATCAAGAAAATCAAAAAAATCATTTTCCGAAAACCACAATAATACAGTAAACAAAGGAGACCCTATCTACACAGTTACACACTAACTGTTGTGTGTATTGATCCAACACTTAGCATCCAGTTTGAATTCTGGTAGGTGTTATAATGTTGTTCCTTCCCAACAATTCCTGTGGTTGGATTCAAAGTCTTGTTGGCGTCGACACGTTTCGGTGGTACACTTTATAATACAACCACCTTCATCAGGACTCAAATTTAAGGGAACCGTATCTCCTTCCAACATAAAAACCGTAATCTACAGGGGGAAGAAGTATATAGGAACAGGGTTTAAATTTCTAAACTCTCCATCCTACTCCCCCCAACTCAGCCTCTTGTCCCACACCATATGCCAATGAAGAACGACAGGAGGAAATATACTTTTTTTTAAATTAAGGGATCAAAATTGCTTGCCTAGGTCATTTAAGTCAACAGGACCTATAATCCCTTTGTGCTTTAATGTTTGTGCTTGGTGGTTTGTAAAACAGAGTCACCATAATAGTGGCTCATCTATATCTACCAAGATATCTACCAAGCACAGACATTAAAGCACAAAGGGATTATAGGCCACCTCTCTAGTTTCTTACACCAACCTTTCACGGGCACCATCCCCTCCTCAGGGATTTCGCGGTGCTCCTCTTCTCTTCACTCGGGGTTGTCGTGCTTGCGCCTCGCGGCTGCGTCATCGTGGCACTTGATTTTGCCTCCCTTCGGGCATGCTTGGCGGAGTGTGGTTACTTCGAGTGATGTGCTCCCTGCTTGCGTTGCGAACGTGGCGTCCGGCCATGTGTCACCTGACGTCGGAACGTATGTTGTGGTGGCGGCTTGCCACGTGGGGTGTGCGACTCTTCTTGCCTGTCTTGGGTCATTAGCGACTCCGTCTTGAGGCAGTGTGAGGGGGACACACTGTGCTGTCTTCTGCCCACTGCAGGGCTTCGCTGGCATGGTGGAGATGTAGAGAGTCTCCCTTCTGTCTTCAGCAGTGCATCTGTGTGGAGATGTCTCTCTCTTCTGGGCGCTTGTCCGTGTTGTCAGTTTCTGGGTGTCTGCGTCGACGCACCTCGGACTTCGCGCTTTTGGACCTTCTTTAGGGTGCCCTCTTCTGGAGCGGGGCATGCCCATTTCCCTGGCTTGCGGTGACGTCGGGTCACCACTGGGCCGCGTGTAGCAAAAATCCTTGCTTGCAGTGGCGTCGGGCAGCCAATGGGAGTTGCGTCTTCCTAGGGTTTTTGCTGCTTTCGGTCTTGTTGCCTTCTCTGGACCGTGCTTGGCCACTTGATGCTTCTCTGGTGGTAGCATCAGACAACCACTGGGGGCGTGCACGCAGCGCAGAGTCAATTTCGTGCCTTTCGTGGGCTTGCTGCCTTGGGGCTTGGCTCCCTTCTCTTTGCTGGGTCTCAGTCTCTCCCCTCAAGATGAGCAGCGTGGTGTTCCCTTTTGCCAGTCACTCCTCTGGTGTGCATGTAACTCCGAGCAAAGTCATGGGGCAGTGCCCTCGTATTCCTCTTGCGGGTCCCTGGTACTTGGCATTGCGCATGAACAGCTTAACTGCAGTCGTTCACCATGCTGGAGTCTGTGCAGCGTGTCTCTCACTTACAGGGCAGTGGTGCAGTGCCACGAGATGGTCATGCCATTTGCCTTTCAACTGTTTCATGAGGGGAACACTAACTTGGAGGTTCAGGAGCAGGCTGCGTTCACCCGCTGACTATTTACTGGATTTAAGAAAGGGGGGGTTTGGTCCTACTGAGGTCAGGCAGGACCTTGTGAACTTTTTTAAGAAAAATGGGCCTTACCTACTGTTTTAGCAATGCTGTTTCAATTAATAAACAGGCTTAGACCTTTTATCCTTTTTGAAAGGTCTGAGGTAATTTAATTACCAAGATTTTGAAACATATATTTGACAAGTTGTTACAATTTTTCAACATGCCTGTCAAAGAGACGCATCATAACTAATTCCATGTTCAGAAACATATAAAACATATAATGTGTCAAAATAAACCACATGTATTTAACATTACATGGCAGACAAAAAGCCAGTCAAATATTATAACCAATAGCAACAACCACTTTGTCATCTCATAGTACATCACATTGTGTGCATATTACAGAGGTTGTTGCACTCCTGGGTAAACATTTACAAATCCAATGTGCATTTCTATTCAACCAACATGCTACTCTTGGACTGCTATTATTTTAATGACCCAGCAGGAAGGAGAACGCCGACGCGTTTCGAATCCCCAATTTCTTTATGGGATTCTCATCAGGGCTTTGGACTGGACAGGGCGTGTTCTGGAAAAACCAGAAATGATTTAAATTAAAATCCTCGAAAATGCTTCTTTAGCAGCAATGTGAACAGGGAAGGTTAAATTTAAGAAGTTACCTTCGTTTTGAACGTTGGTTCAAGGAGTAACTCTGATGAATCTGGAAATAAACGAATTTGTTTACTTTATGAGCTTGGATAGTTTAGTCGGCACATAACCAACGAGTAGAAAAGAAAACTTACACTTGATTCTTGCGGTGGTTTAGAAAAGGATTTTTGGTGGTTAAAAGAGGTCTGTGGGGGGCTAAGTTCAAGTTTTACTTTCGAAAACCACATGTGCGATGCCTTTATGTGAACTGCCGGCATCAAAACACTTACATTTGTTCATGCGCTTCTAGCAAGAACGTTGTTCAGTTAAATTGCTTCCGAATTCAATACAGTGAAGGCTTTCCTCCAGCTTCAATCAATGAAACATTGTTGCCTGAGGCTCCGAAACTCTGTCGGGCAGAAAGGAAACACGCTGTTAGGCTGACTGGCAATTTTGTTGCAGGTAGAGAAGGCGTCTGATTCTGAAAGTGTTTTACCTTACTCAGGCTCGATTCCATGCGACTTCATCTCGCCGTTTCGAGCAGCTGCCTGGATTTCCGGTTTTTGTTCACAAGTTTCCTGATCTAATGGCGCATGGCATTGTGGTTGAAGTAGTCCTTATTTACACAAATATGATTTATGTGATTACTTGTTAAGTTCTTCCAATCTCTGATAGTTCATTAAGGCCATATGTCGTGCAATTAAACTTGAGAATTAAATATGCCTCTTTTCAAAGAAGTAATTCTTCCACATCGCCACCTCTGGGGCCAGACTTGATTACACTTAATACTGTCCATTTGAAATCACGTTCTGTGTGATTCATTTCCAAGAAGTGGTTCACCATTGGGGCTGTAACTACTTTATTCTTTATCCGGGATCTGTGTTGTGCCAACCTGTGACGTACTTCCTGATTTGTTTTGCCCACGTACAATTTTTGGCAAGGGCAGAGGATTGCGTACACGGCATTTTTAGTTTTACAGTTTGAGAAATCTTTCTGAACCCATTTGATTTTGCGGTGTATAAATTCGGTTCCTTCGATTGTAGTATCGCAAGCCATGCATTGCCCACATTTGTGATGACCAACTATAGGTTTTAGATTCCAGTGGGATAACAGGTCTGCTTTTTTGAAGGGCATAATGTCTGCACGTACAAGCCTGTTTATTAATTGAAACAGCATTGCTAAAACAGTAGGTCAGGACTATTTACTGGAGGCAGTATCTTCAAACCCTTTCCGAATGCCTCTTATCAACTGGACATGCTGGTTGCAGTGCAGGGGAGTTGCCACTAGATGGCACCAAGAGAAGGTGCAGTCTGTCTCCTCCCGTTAGTGTGGTGCTGCTACTAGTCCACAGGCGATATGGGCAGCAGAGTGTCTCCCACCAAGCTGCCTGCCCTTCTTTGTGCACCGCGTGGTAGTCAGATGACTGGGGGGGGGGGCATTACAGGCTCTTTAACACGTGAGGTGGCAGGTCCCTTTTGACAGTCTTCGCCTGATTGGGGCTGCTACGTATGTTCCTGGCTGGGCGCGGTGCATCACGGCGACCGCTAGGTTGCTCGACTGCATGCATGAGGCTAATGCTCTTATTTTACCTCGGGCCATGTAGGGTGTGAGTTGCAGGTGCAGGTGGGGGTATGCACTGCCGGTTCAACGGTCGCGAGCACGTCACTCCGCTCCCACCTCCTGGCTGGAACACTATCTCTGGTGCCTTCTTTTTTTTCTGCTGGCGGGGTCCTCTCGCCGACTGCTGGTGGCAGGGTCGCATAATGGAATTCCTCTCAGACGGCCCCCAACGCGTCTCTCCTCCTGATGCAGTTGCCGGCAAGTGGCCACTAGAGGCGTGCGATGCTGGTCGGGCCTCTCCACGTCGCCTGTCTTGTCACAGTCTACAGCGCCTCTCAGTCTCTAATCGGGGTGCAGGAGGAGCAGCACACAGCGAGAACAAGGTGAGACTGGCTCTCATACTGGCAGCTTGTTATGTATTTTTCTTTTGTCGGGGCTGCCTTGCATATGCAATTAACTAGATGCAGTGCACAGGTACGATCGCTGGGTGGCAGTAGAGTTACTTCAGGAGGCCGCAGCAGCTTTAATGACGCTGCGGGCCTCGCGGTGCACTGAAGATGCTGGTTCAGCTCTGCAGGCTTAGCGTGGCAGGGCCACAGCCATTCTCTTCCTTTTCTGGGGGCAGTGACCACCCGTACCGGGACACGACTCCCGTGTGGGGTTCCTTTATTGCAGGTGCTGCTACTTTCCAATGGGGGCCACGGCAGCCCTCCTACTGCTGTGGGCCATGCCTTTTCCTCGCAGGCTCTTTGTAGATAGCTGCAGGGGTCAGGGGATGACTTTAATTATATAGCAGGGTTGATCCGTGGTCCCCTCACCTTCCGGCACAGCGGCCGTATCAGCATCGGTGCCGCAATTCGCCCACACACTTCGGGGGCAGGGAGTCTGCCTCTTGCGGTCGGTGTCTGCCGGGTAGACGCACCACAAACACGGCGTAGATCTCGCCGTTCCACCCCCTTCTCTGGATCACTGGCCCCCGGCTGGTCACTACAGCAGGGCTGCAGGGCGTGTAGGCGGGCGCTGCAGGACACTCAGTGGGACGCCAGTTGCTTCGTGTTGGCAATAGGTGCGGAGTTGCCGCAGACTCCGGACATTACACCCCCATGATGAATCACGAAATAGCCGACAGCACACACGCGGGGATCGACCTGCTCGTCGCCATTGTGGTGTCGTGGGCCCTAGGCCCACATGCTGCTAAATTACTGACACAGACACCATTAGTGGGGTACTACATCTGGCCCAGGGCACGTGCGCCCAGCCTCTTTTATTAGCAGGGTCACCTGACTGGTGACGCCTGAGATGGGTGGGTGTTAGTGTGGGTGAAAACACTAGAACGTGTCCAGCCGGACACTACATTTGTCTTTATTCATTTGCTTAATCTTAAATATAAACATAAATTACCTGTGAAAATGAAAGCAAATCGGGGTTAACATTTCTTTGCTAATTTCCATATTTGCTGTTTCGAAATAGTAGAGAAAGCTCGTTTGCTCCGTTTTTTTTCTCGTCAGAAAATCAGCAAACAGTATCATTAATGTTGCAGCTACTTTCACCTCTCTATCGCTCATCAAACCATGACTGAGCAAATTAACCCCTTACATTTGTATTCATTTTCTCTGAAATGTATTATTATCCTGTCTTGCCTTGTGCCCTCAAGAGCTAAAAAAAGAAAGCAAGAGTTCTCGCCTGCTTCATGCGCTGTATAACCATGTTAAATAAATGTATAAATAATAAGTCAACACATCAATAAAAAAATTAAAATATCCAGGACTTGTTTCGTAAGCACAAAAATACAGGCATTTGCAATGCAATATGTCTCGCATTTGCGAGAGTTTGAGCTATTGGCATTGCAAATGACAATGCCTTTTATTTATGTGTTTTGAAAACCATTGTCATTTACAATGTAAACACACACTTTGTACTTATAGTCCTTGCTTATGTGAAGCAAGGCTGGTAGTAACTGCACCTCTTTTACTGCCAGCCTTGCTTCTCGTAAGCAAGGACTGGGTGTTTACGCACCGCTAGCAGGTTTTCAAAACACATAAATATAAGGCATTGTCATTTACAATGCCAACAGCTCAAACTCTCGCAAATGCGAGACCAATTGCTTTGCAAATGCTTGTTTTGCTGCAGTGCTCTGCGTGGCCCGGTAAAGTTTTCACTTTTTTACAGGAGACGTCACATGGTGGGTGGTGGGGTTGCAATCAGGATGATTGACAGGTCAGCTGCCGGCCTCCTTGATGTAAAGTGTGCAGGTCGGGTTGGACGGGTGCCTTGCTCTTACCAGCCCGACATGCGCACTTAAACCCTCGTCTACCTACACAATGTGGGAGCCTGGGGGATTACAGCCACAGCTCCAAAATCTCCTAAGAAGCTCTGGCAGTCCCTGACCGAGCCGTTCCTCGTACTGCTCTCATGCTGTTTCCTAACATAAACAGCAAGGTAGCGTCTACATTGGCTCAGGAGTCGCAGGGGTCGGACTGAGGGCTGAGCTGGTGGTCACAAGTTCCATGCACACCTGGGCAAAGTCATGAGTCCGACGAGTGTTCATCCGACAACTGGGACCAGACGGTGTGTCACTCGTGTGCGTTGTGGAAGGTGTCCCTCATTATTAAATAACATTGGCACATTGTTCGGAAGCTGCCTGTCAAGCGGTCCTAAAGAATTCCTTGTCCGTGCACTGCGGCCTCAACGAAGATGTATGTATTGGCTCGCTGTGTGTCGAAGTGGCCCGTGGCCGAGCATGCATGCAGATGATGCCCCTAATTAAGACATATGGCCTGCATTAAGGAAGCCCAGGTACTATAGTTTTAGCAGCAAGCGCGTGCTTCTGCCACATATATCTCCAACTAACGTCCCTTCTCTTCACCTTGTTTGGCTCTATTGACCGGACCTCCAGTCTCTTATTGACCAGATCTCAATCTCTGAGACTCAACCCCATCCCTGCTACAAGCGGATCCTCAAGAGTCTATCCTGTCACTAACACTGTTATAGATCAAAGACTCCGGAAACCAGCTTCAGTAACTCATTGCTTGTTGTGCGGCTGACCCTGCTCAATTGAGATGTATTCCTCATCCTAAATAGGATGCACATTTAAATACTAATTGCAGTGGTGAGGGTTTAAGCTGGCTGCTTTGATGTCGATTTGGGACCTGCAGTGCTTTGAAGCCCTCAATTAGGACTAAATTAAAACAGGAAACGTAGAGGAATCGTAGTACATACACTTCTAAAGCGCCACAGAAGTATTTCAACCTTTCCATGTGTTTTGAACGGAAGCACAGAATAGTGAGAATTGGATTTAGTTGGTTTATACCCTACAATGAGCTTTTGCTATAGCCAGGGCCTCTGGAATTAAGCAATTGTGCGGCCGCAGCTTTTTGTTTAACATAATTGTGGATTTGCCACATAATCAATCATCTGCTGCATAATCTGCAGGTTTTAACAAAAAAAACAATTTTGTTTCTAGCTCAAACGGGTAAAAGGTTATTAAAAAAGCAACAACACGTGTTGCAGTGCAGTGGAAGTCTCTTTGGATACGTTGATTGCTCATCTTTCTGTTGCTTATTGCTGTATTTAGGTGTCAAATTGGTACCAATGAGGTGCAATCTATACCCAGAGAGTGTTCGCAAGTGTAAAAAAGTCAAAATAATGAAATAATACTATCACAAAATGCGCCACATCATGCCGCATAATTTGCCTTTTCCTGCCACATATTTTAGTCAACCCTGCCACATAATTTGGCCCTCCCTTGCCGTATAATTTCAGTGGCCTTGGCTATAGCCGAATACATGGTGAGGAGAGCACACGAGGTTCAATTTGCTTTTCTGGCGACGAGGCACATTGTGTGCATTTGTCAGGATTTGCCTTGACCAACAAGGAAATTAAGACCATCTATTTTACGTTTGTAAATTAGGAAACACATAGACGCTGTGGTAGCCCAGCTTGTTTGATGGCAGTGACCCACAATCAACAGGGTGCATTTTAAAATGTATGACTTAGTCTTAAGAAAGCTTTTAATTGCTCTCATCAAATTTTAGCTTCATGCTTCAATGGTGAACATTTTTTATTGACATTTATATTTATGTATCTCTTTTTAATTATTGTAAGTTAATGAAGACTTGCCTATTTTATTCCAGTTTCTATTTACTTTTCTAGTTATGATTGCAATGGTTTTAATTAATACTGCAATTAAGGTGGATTTGCTACTGTAGCTACTGGCAGTGGTGGCTCCTCCGCAATGGCGGAGGAACGCCCCCCACTGCTTGGCTCAGAGCCAGCAAATGAAAAATAGAACGATGTTCTAGCATCATTTTATTTTTCATTTGCTGGCTCTGAGCCAGCTTGTGCAGGGAAGAGCGGGGCATGGGAGGAGGAGTACTATGTACACTCCCTAAGTGCACATATGTGTTTGGCTGGCCGTCTCAGGCTGGCCAAACACACATTTGCACTTAGGTTTCTCCAGCCCAGCTGAATTGAGCAGCTGGGCTGGAGAAACCTCACAGGCTCCCTGGCCTGAGCGGAGCGTCTTTTCAGCCTGCTCAGGCCAATCCATAGCATGAGAGCAGCGCGGGGATTGCACAGGGAATCTGTCCCAGGGGCTGCTGGGACCAGGAAGAGCACAGGAGGTGTGATGCGACGTGGGAAGCAGCCGGCACCTTAAGGTAAGTTCTTTTTTTATTTGTATTATTATTAACATCCCTGTGCTCCCTCCCCCGCGCTCCCTCCACCCACTTAACCACCCTTTGTTTGTTGTGGCCGCCACTGTCTACTGGTCCTAAACATCTGCCACTGCAGCCACATCACACAACACTTGCGTGAACTCCACTGGCTCCCAGTTGACAGATGAATAACCTTCAAGCTCCTCACCCACTCATAGAAGGCCCTCCACAACACCGGACCAGCATACCTGAACCACCGCCTCTCATTACACGCACCCAACAGACCCCTCCACTCCGCCCTACTGTCACTGGCCACCATCCCACGGTTCCCCAAGACCAGAACTGGAGGAAGATCCTTCTCCTACCTCGCCACCAAGACCTGGAACACCATGCCCCCCCACCTCAGGCAATCCCCATCGCTGACCCAGTTCAGGAAGGACATCAAGACCTGGCTCTTCGAATGAACCCAGAGCTCAGAAGGATCCGAAGCCTCCCCCAGCACCTTGACACCCTCACGGATGAGTAGCTGCGCTTTACAAACCCCTGATTGATTGATTGATTGATTGACTGTATTTGCCTCGCTGCAGCATCAGTGCGGACCTGAACCGGGAGTCCTCTTTTACACACTGCACTATGCAGCGGCCTGTGCACCCTGCGCATCATATATGCCATATCGCAGAAGCTGATCTTTAAATGTGCATGATGTGTGTAAGACTGTGTATACGTACATAAACAACTGCATGGCTTTCCAGGCATTATTGAAGGCCTTAAGAAGTTACCTTAGGCTATTCCAAAGACATTTACAAAACATTGTCAGACTCGTCACATGTAATATTCTAGGGTCAAGGTGCCATGCACCGGGAAGCTCTGGGGCACTTGTCCACGCCCTTCCCTGCTGAGCACCTGAACTCTCCAGGGAGTGGGACACAGTGGCGAGGGGGTCTTACTACCAGTGGTCGAAGTGGGTGGGATCGGAGGGACACAACGTGCCCAAACTTTTTTTAATTTAAGGAAACAGTTCGCCTACTTTCTGTGAACAGATAAAAGTCCCAGGACAGTTAATTCTGAGAAATTAATTTCTTAAGCTGAAGTGTAAGGGAGGGAGTTTCCTGTGCTGTGAAACTGAGGGACGGGCAGACAGCTAAACAAGCCTTCTTGCCAGGGTGCCTGCTTACCTGAAAGAAATGTAAATGTGCACAACGGGTCAATCTGCAAATATAAATGGAATTACTTGACACTTCCTGATGTCATAGATTTATTCTTTTTGAGTGGTATTGGAAAGGAGTTATTAGAAGAGCTGTGAAGTGTGTGCTTTTAAAGGGGCGTAACACACCCCTGTGCTGCAAGGGCCTGTGTTACACTCCTAACTATTCTACACAGCTCCAACCAGGATTCAATTCTTTGGCTCAGAGGTCTGTGTCTGGTTACAGACACAGACCTCTGCAGTGCATTAACTAATAGAGGTTTCATAAAGTTCAATAGCACATTTCCCACTGATTAACTTCACTTGCATTTATTTTACATTTAAGATCTGTGTTATTTTATCTGTGCATACCTGAAGTTGAAAGACCAAAAAAAGTTCAGAATATTTTGTTTTTTTAGCCTTGCCTTTGACCCCTCCTCCATGCTTACTCGCCCTGCACACATCGTGCACAGCATCACAGTTCCCTTACTTTTTTTAATGCACTTTGACCGCTGCTTACTTGCCCAGAAAACCACGCCCATGTTCTGGGTAATTCTCCTCCGTTTTGCCACCCTCCGTCGCTGTCTCTGTGCAAAAGATCGCTGGTGTACGTGACACCAGTGAACTGCGCATCAGGCTGCACTTGTTGTAACAATGGCGCAGGGCCACAAAAAGTAGGCCTGCAAGGGCAGGGTATATAACTTAGGGTCATCAGTGTGCCATTCAAAGGGACTTACTACTTCATACCAATGTTTTCAACAAAGTTCCACCCCTTTATCTTGCATTTCTGTTTTTCCATTGTCCTAGGATTTATACACGTATTTTCACATCTTTTATATGTATACCCTGGTAGAGAAGATGAGGTTTGAATGTGGATAATAAAACCCAATTTTGTACTGCTAATCCTAGCTACAGCAAATCTTTTCATGCCAGCTGGTACCAATGAAATGCATATCGAAAGGAACATGATCAAACCATGGGATCCTCCATTGGGTTTTTGGACAATTTGTCATTATTATTTGTTAAATGATCGATTTTTTTTAGAGCAATGGAATCATTTTCTTTTTACAATAGGAGAGTTTTCTCTGCAGAAAAAGGTTTCTTGATTTTTTTAGTGCAGCTGAATTCTAATCTAACAGTCTGTTTAGGAATACATGTTACTTGATTATTAACCCTAAATGTAGCATGCCCAGCGTGAGGGTTTATATGGCTATTGCTGCAAAACAGGCCCCCAGTAACAAAACCAACCCCCACTGTTGCAAAACTGGCCCCACCCTTCCAGCCTTCCAGGGAAAAGCCAGTGCCCAGCACAGCCATTCATGCCGTGCCTCCAACTTCTCCTTCTCTATGGCATGCTCACACGCCCGCATAACAGCAAGAGTCTCATCAACAATATTTTAGGTAGCATCATACGCTAGAAATGCCCTCTCACTAGAAATACAACCGTAATACAGAACAGGTCCAATTAACACTTTAGTAAAATGCAGCAGTTTGGCCTTTTTTGAGGTCACTCTCTCCTGGTGAGTAGCCTGAATTGGCATGAATGAGAAAAAAAGGGTATATCATAGGGTAAAGCAGAACAAAACTGTAAAGTTCTTGCGATCACTGAATGATCTTCAGCTGGAAGCAGGTCAGATTTAAAAGCAGCATGCACAGTTGAACATGCTGAATTGGGAGCTATCATGTTTTAGGCTTCATCGGTGAAGGGAGTGCAGTCACTAACAACACACATCATTCCAAGAAAGGCCCGGTGCTCTGCAGAAAAGTGTTGTGCCCGCTTAGTAAGTAAAATAAATGTTACTTTCATTTATAAGGTCATGAGTTTCCATGGCCTTTTAAGATTTCACCTAAATAGAACTATTACACCCATTATGAATTTAGAGTTGCCACTGTGCCCACCCAGTGACTTGACAATGGTTTTCTGGTTTATATCAGTTTCTTGATCTTGATTCAATGACTTTCCTTCCCATTCTTCAGTTTGTCCGTACCAAGGAGCATCTCAGTCTCATAAGGTTTAGATTGGTATGAGTTGTACCCAACCACTGCTGATGTCATAACGTTGCACTGCGGTACATGAGAGTATTTTCTTTCCCTTTGCATGTCTGTCCCTGCTTCTCTTATCTTCCTTTAGGGCCTAGCTCTCTTTATTAACTATTAGCCACCCAGAGCCTGCTTGCCTTCCCCATCCTGTTGTGGAATTAAAACCATTTGAAGACGGCCACCAGTGTGTGCACGTGTATACTGCAATTATTTTTCATACAACAAAATAAAACCATACCTCGATTGCTAGGTAGTTCTTCTGCACTAGCCTAGCCTGCATACCCAGGGCCCCTAACACCACACACACAACTGTACCCAGCACGTCACCCCAGGACACAGAATGCAGCCCACCCTGACATGCCTTCTCAACACATGCTTTCTTGTCAAACACACCACTGAGGTCTGTGACTTACTGCACAACCTATCTTCCTCACTGAGACCTAACTGAGCCTGATGTCCACCCAAACATCACAGTAGCCATTCCCCTAGCCTACAAGATCACAAGACAGGACAGAATCCACAAACAAGGAAGAGGGCTCGCCATGTTCTACAAAGAAAATATCAAATACTCCATCACATCTGCAAACTCCAGGGACCACCTTGAGCACTTAGCTTTCAAGCTCAGCACCTCAAGCAACGCCACCCTGGCTGGAGCCCTACTCTACTGACCTCCCAGACCTAGATCCAACTTTAGAACCACCATCACGGACTTCATCACCTACTGGTGCTCACCTCCAGCTCCTTCATCCTCCACTGTGACCTCAACTTCCACCTCGAGGACCACACTGACCCCAACACCACAAACCTCCTGGAAAACCTCAGCATAATCAGACTCAACCAATGAGTGAATGACCCCACCCACTTAGCCAGACACTTCCTTGACCCAGTCCTCACCAACATCTCTGACATCATGGAGGGCAAGCCCATTGCCTTCAGATGGACTGTCCACTCCCTCATCTGATTCCGCCTGGGCTTCCCCAACCAACTCAGAACCACACTCACCAAGAACGCCGACACAACTAGAACAAGACTAGTGAGGGAACCTGAACGACTGAACTTCAAACTCAAAGCCCACCGTGCCAAGACAACCTCACAAGTTCTGGCCTGAATTTAAACACTTGAATCAGCTCCTGTGCACCTTGGCGTGCTCAAACCCAGCTCAACAGCACAGACTAAACCACAAGCAAGGTGTTACACAGCCAACATGCAGCTCTCAAAACCTCATTGCAAACAGCCAGAATGCCAATGGTGACACACAAATGACACAAATGACAGGAACACCTACAGTTCAGCCCTTTGGATCTACTAGCAGTGACTCAGATCCACCAACCACTCAGCTCTTACCGAATGGATCCAAAACAGCTCCAGCAACTGAAAATAAATCTTCATGTCTGTGACTGCCAGCCCCACAACCCTCACAGGAATTCTGCAACTAGCACTCCCAGTACTTCCGCAATAATATTAGTGCCATCTACAACAACTTAGTGGCTCAACTGGACCTCTCCACTCTCACCATCCTCTGATCCTATAAGAAGAACACATCATATAATCCCCTGACCTGCTGGCCTACCATCACCCCTCGGAAAACCGCAACCACCATGGTCTCCATTCACTCAGATTCCCTCTTGGACCCCTGCCATCATTTCACCTTCACCAAAGGACTCAACCCCATCTTCAAGGCCCTCACTCCAGTCCTTAATGACTCTCATTACAGCCACCTTATCAGACATCTGGAAACATGCCATCATCCTACCTGAAAAAGCCTTGAGTTGACCTGAAGACTCTGGTGAACTACAGTCCCATCTCCCTCTTCCTCTACCTGGCAAAAGTTCTGGAAAGACTCATCAACAAGCGACGGGCTGACCACTTCAACACAAACCACCTCCTGGACCCCTCCCAGCCTGGATTCAGACCTAACCACAGTTACGAGACTGTCCTCATCACATCCACTAACAACATCCATCTAATCATGGACAAGGGGGCAGAGCATCACTCATCCTACTCGACCTTCTCACAGGAAACACCCAATCAGTTAGCCTTGCCCCGTATTCTCCCTCTGCCTCCAACCTGATCTGCAACGTCCCCCAGGGCTCCTCGCTCAGCTCCATGCTCTTCAATATCTACAAGGCCTCACTCCCCAAGAGCGTCCGAACCCACGGACTCAGCATCATCTCATACACAGACAACACCCAGCTCATCCTCTCCCTCTCTGAAAACAACTCCACACCGAAACAAACACCTCCACTCGGCCCACCTCCTGCTCGCACCCCTTCACCCATATTCGTAGTTCTAGATCTGGTGGTTGCACCCTTTCTTTCCTGACTCTGAATGCCTGGAATGACCTCCCCCTACACTTCAGGTCGTCCAGCTCAATCTTAGAATTTTGCAAGAAACTCAAAATCCTGATCTTCCGATCAGTGGCGTAACATAGGCCCCCGCAGCAACCATGGTGCTGGGGGGGGCCCGAGCTCCAGGGGGCCCCCTCAGCATAGTACCCTGGTCTGAGAACACCTGATTGAGCCCGGAGCCCAGAGGCCATGGCCCCCGCAAGTTTCGTTACACCACTGCTTCTGATAGGGCCTAGTTAGGGCAGGTACCCCCTTTTTATGACGCCAGGATACCCTCCTGGGTGACAAGCATGCCTTACGAATAAACGTAACATAACAACACATGTAATAAATGTAAAAAGAATCATTGTATAAAAGTAGGGGGGTGCTAAATTGGAGGATCAAATTAGCACCAAAAATGTACATGGCACTTTTAATACAGTACAAGAAGCGAGCAAAACGTCATCCCTGCACAATTCCTATAATGTAGACCCTAGTGGTTTTCTTCCTTCTTTGAAACTGGTCTGTTTTCCAATAAGTGGACTAAAATTTGAAATTTGTAATGTAAAAACACACCGATAGGCATTTTCAGTTTGCCGCAAATGTCATAATTATTTGGATCTAATTCCATTTTAAGAATGAGCGGAAACAAGCACACAGGTCTCTGCTCTTCTGCGCTGAGCTCCATCTGAGCGACACATATATTGAAGGCTAGACGGGTAGCTGTCACTAAGCGGGCTGCTTTTACCAGAGGGTTTTCCAAATTCCTTCGGAGGCAACAAAAGCTTAAATGCTGGATATATATGTGCTGCCTTTTGAAACCCTGCAGTGAAAAATATCTCTTATGTTGAGAGGTACCATCTTCAATTGTATGTTATATTGCCCTCATACATGGTTATTATTAAAACACACTATAGTTTTTGTTATAGGTTAAAAAAAATTGGAAAGGATAGCCTAGTTTTTTGTAAATTAGGATACTTTTATTTGAATTATCATGAATCGCGGCCTTTCACACTTTTTAAATGTGCATTATTTTTATAAGATTTTATTCTAGCAGGTTAAAATGCAGTGATTCTTTGTCAAAATGAAAACTGAAAACAAGTATACTAAACAGTTAATAGCCATCTCCTTAAAGTAATTACACAACTAATCAAACCAGTTGAAACAGACCATCATGGAAGATATTCTAACTGCTTCCTTGTCGTGTTGATCAAAAATATAATAATATAAAAAAATGACATGCTCAGGACTCTTAGGGGCCGATTCCGATGTCGGACGGACTCTTGTCCGTCCGACATCGGTCCGGAGCCGTAACCGAACGACCTGCTGTCGTCGGTTACGGCCCAGGCAGTGTCGATGCGACCGAACCCTGTTCGGTCGCACTCGTATCTCCCACAATGGGAGCATGCATTCCGGACGGAATGCATGCTGGCATTGGATAAAGCAGGGGTGCAGTTCAACCCTGCACCCTGTGGCCGGCACCCCAAGGTGCCTGCCACCGGGTGCAGGGTTCAACAGAGGGGCACCATAGGTGCCTCCAGGCCGCCATTCGGCGACCTTGCACCCATGGGGGTCCCACTGGGGGCCCCCAAAGACAGTGACTGACTGCGCTTTTCGTGCCGGAAAGACCGGCACGAAAAGGCAGTGAAAACTGCCATCGTACTCCCTCGGTCGCAAAGAGGCAGCCGGGGGAGTACAGAGGATTTCCGGATGGCTGACGGGCTCTTCGAACCCGTCGTGAGCTATCCGGAAATCCGAGTCGGATTCTTTCCGACCGAGCCCATCGGAATGGCTCGGTCGGAAAGAATCCGAGCGGCAGCTTCCGAGTCGGTCGGAAGGGCTCCGACCATCGTTCGGTGCCCTTCCGGCCGACATCGGAATCGGCCCCTTTGTTTTTTATGCCAGATCTTATGCTGAAATATCATCTTTTTCACTTTGCTGTGGGCACAGGAAGACTCATTTTGCCTTAAGGAAACAGAAGCCAGTTACAGATTTCTTCCCTTGGAGGGTCTGGGCTGTCACTGCAGTATCAATCCAGCTTGGTTTCTTGCGGCTGTGTAATCAGAGCAGTGAATTTACAGAATTATAGAAGGGTAACAGTGAAGATGTTTTTCTCTGATGGGTTTTGAGTGACATCACATAGAAAACAAGAGCCTTGTCTTTCATGTCCCTTAGCAGGTATTGACACCACTAAAGTAAATAACAGAACATAACACAGCAACATAACATGATTAAAACATAACAGGCACAAGATGTGGATGCAACACAACTGCCACAGTAAATACATCATATTGCAAGAATATTGTACTAAAGCACAGCACATAAACAACAAATCACGAGCACAAAAAAATATGCACAGACATTCTTGTCACATCACATATTAACACCTCCAGAAATCTGTTTTCATAATACAGTGGTAATACAGTGGTAAAGTTTGTTTGAACTGCCTTATTTACCACCAAGGACATGAAATAGCACCAGTCAATAATGCTTTGCTATTTGGCACAAATAAGGGCTACCTGTAAATGTGACCTCCTGTCCTGTGTTGTGGGCTTTTTGGGAGCACATGAGTTGTACGATTAATATCACCACAAAACTTGCTGTATTGCCGGTGCCTGTGCCACATACACATGACACGGACTGCTGGTGCTCCGCTGTAATAAGAACACCCCTGGCAAGTCACTCACATATTGTTTTTTTAAAACATGTTCTTTCAAGGACATTGTGGTTACCTAGAATCAGCTCACTGCCCTGCGACACCACTAGGAACTGTGATACTGAACGGGACTTCTTAAGGTATCGCCTCAGCTGTCCCGGGGAAACACCAGAAGAAACAAGCATTGGCAAAAACCAATAGGTGTGCATCATCTATTGGTTTTGTCAATTTTTTTGAGAAAGGTTGCACAGAACTGCTGGCTGCTCTACAACATTGCTTAGAGAAAAAAGCACTATGACGCAGTGAACACTGGAGGCGATATAGCAATTTCTTTACTTTAAGCTCTGTTGCATAGCAACATGGCCAAGAAACATTGGCAAAGCCAATATATGTCGCATAGACGAAACCTATTGGCTTTGCTTCTCTCAACTGGATGCATGGCACTGCTTTTACAATTTTGTTGCAGAATATTTCAGGAATAACACTCGAGTACAGTGCTATCTCATTTTTAACTATTTGTTTTTTCCAGATTTAAAAACTTTTTTTCAAGTTCACTAAATGTCTGCTAACAAACTTTTGTTTTTCAGTACTCATGTGCAAGTGTCCTAGAAATAAAAATAAAGATTTCTTTAAACTAATTTGCCTGATGCGATCTAAGGATTGTCTATGAAACTGTGCTAGTGTGCGCCTCTTCCCAAAATTGATGTCCCTTTATGAAATTATAGCCAGGCTAATGAGATCTCTTCGTGGTCAAGCCCATAGTAAGCATGGGGTTCGAGCACATCAACCCTGTTCGATGGAACAGCCTGTATGCATCTAGGACACGCATAGCAGTTTTTAGCCGCAGGTTTCACAAATGTTTCGTGGATGCCCAAACTCAGTCTATTAAGTATTCATCATGTTATGAAATATATCTACCTATAATATAAGTTAATATCCAATCATGGATTTTCTGCCATTAACTCCTATGAGGCATTGCTTTTTTACACTATATTTAGGCCTCGATGTTCTAGACCCATAAAATTACTGCACCGCAATTGGAGGTCAGATATATGCTTCTGTTGATGTGATAGTGTTGAGGATTCCAGATCTGAAGGCCAACCCCTGTATCCTCTGGTAGAGCATCCCTCTTTAAGGCCCTGCTGAAACTTACATAAATACTGCCACTATATGGTAGCTATTTTCACTATAAGGCATCTGTTTGCTTCTTTAAACTGTTTAAACGTGAGTTGTCTTTTGAGTTGCGCAACTATACTGCATATAATTGTTTTACACATGTTGCTCTTTATGAGGCAGGGGTCTTGATGGCCAGTATTGAGGCGTGCCTTTTTATTGCACTTACTGTCGAATTATAAAATATTTGCAAGGAGAAAGGAAAGGTTGTGCTGAAGCTATTTAGAGGCAATGTGGGTAAAGAGTTTTAGCGAATGAAAGGTTGCCGGCAGCTGCGGGCAGGCTTACTACATAAAAGTAAAATACTTCAATGGCAGCAGCGGAGAAAGACATGACGGAGCAGGAACAGTGGATGGAGGGCAGGGGGTTTAGGAGAGGGACTGCGGAGAGATAAACTCCAAGAGTGCATGTAAAAAGATGCACTCGTATGGAGTGCATGATAGGAAATTTAAAAAAAGTGGTAGCCAGTGGAAGGTCACTGGCCAGTAGCCAGTGGCCAGTGACCAGAAGCTGTACTTGGGCCTAGCTCCATGCCAATCAATCAATTAATCAATCATGTCACTTATAAAGCGCACTACATACACGCGAGGGTCTCAAGGCGCTGGGGGAAGAGGGGGGTGGTGCTGCTACTGATCGAAGAGATACAAAAGGGGATGATGGACGGAACGTTTGAGCCAATCAAACACTCACCCCCAGTCAACTGATCTGGGTTTAATCCATCATCATTCTTTAGCTCACTCCACCACCCCAGTTCAGACATGGCCATATGCAAATCAGTCTGACCCTGTGCCTCATGGGAACAGTCCAGCCCGAACTGCCAAGCCATGTCTTCCCTGGCGGGTGGGGGTGTAGAAGCTGATTCGTCTGTTGAGGTAGGCTGGTCCGGAGTTGTGGAGTGCTTTGTGTGCGTGGGTGAGGAGCTTGAAGGTTATCCTCTTGTTGACAGGGAGCCAGTGCAGGGCTCTCAGGTGGGGTGTGATGTGGCTGCGTCGGGGGATGTCGAGGATAAGACGTGCAGAGGCGTTCTGGATGCGTTGCAGCCGTCTCCAGGAGCTTAGCCGTCGTTCCTGCGTAGAGGGCGTTTCCGTAGTCCAGCCTGCTGGTGACGAGGGCCTGGGTGACTGTTTTTCTTGTTTCGGTGGGGATCCACTTGAAGATCCTGCGGAGCATTCGGAGGATGTTGAAGCAGGATGAGGAAACGGCGTTGACCTGCTTAGTCATGGAGAGGGTGGGGTCGAGGATGACCCCTAGGTTGCGTACGTGGTCGGTGGGTGGCGGGGCTGTTCCCAGTGATGTTGGCCACCAGGAGTCGTCCCAGGCTGAAGGGTTGGAACCAAGGATGAGGACCTCCGTCTTGTCCGAGTTCAGCTTCAGGCGGCTGGTCCTCATCCATTCGGCGACGGCCTTCATTCCTTCGTGGAGGTGGGCTTTGGCGGTGTGAGGGTCTTTGGTGAGGGAGAGGATCAGCTGGGTGTCGTCGGCGTAGGAGATGATGTTGAGGTTGTGCTGTCGGGCGACGTGGGCGAGGGTGCCATGTAGATGTTGAACAGCGTTGGGCTGAGGGAGGAGCCTTGGGGTACGCCGCAGATGATCTTGGTGGCCTTGGATCGGAAGGGGCGAGGCGGACGCTTTGTGTTCTGCCGGAAAGGAAGGATGTGGTCCAGTCCAGGGCCTTCTCTTGGATCCCGGCGTCATGTAGGCGTGTTCGTAGTGTGTGGTGGCAGACCGTGTCGAGGCGGCTGATAGGTCCAGGAGGATGAGGGCTGCTGTTTCTCCGTTGTCTAGCAGGGTCCTGATGTCATCGGTGGCGGCGATGAGGGCGGTTTCGGTGCTGTGGTTGCTGCGGAAGCCGGACTGGGAAGGGTCCAGGATGTTGTTCTCCTCGAGGTAGCGGGTCAGTTGTTTGTTGACGATTTTCTCGGTGACCTTCGCGGGGAACGGGAGCAGAGAGATGGGTCGGAAGTTCTTGAGGTCCTTGGGGTCTGCCTTGGGTTTCTTGAGTAAGGCGGTGATCTCGGCGTGCTTCCAGCTTTCCGGGAAGGTTGCTGTCTCGAAGGAGATGCCACTGCATGGACCGCAAAGCAGAGTAGGAAGTGAAAGCAGATGATGTGCTGGCCAATCAAAAACATGAAATTAGAACGATGTTGGAATCAACGAATGGTAAGTTCAGGTAAGGATTGGGCGGGTTCTAAGCCCCTTTTCAGATTTTTTTTGTTTGAATAGAAGAGATTTAGCAAGCACAGTGCTTTGCAGGCGAAACCTAATAAATGGCCAGTATGGCCCTTAGGGGCGTGCATGATCAAGTAGCTCCCTATCAGAGCCTATGGCGCTTTGGTCTCCCGCTCGCCATGAGGCACGCCTGTACCTGCCTATTGAAAAGAAGCAGAGGCACGAGGTGCTCAGGGGATGGGCAGTAGAACCTTTCTGAAATCAGGGACGTAGCTACCATTGGTGCAGCGGGTGCAGTGGTACAGGAGCCCAGAGCGGCCATTGAACCCTGACAATTGCTGCATTTTACTACCTCAACAGCAGTCAAAGGGTCTATTTTCCTTGCTTGCACTAAAGCATATGGCATCCTTGCTATGCTACTGCCTGAAATGGGTGTTTCGGTGAGCTTAGAGAAAGGGCCGTGTCCAAGGGTGGGTCAGAGGATTCCAAAATTTGGTAAGTACAAACTTAATGCACAGTGCCATAAGAATCCCTGAAAGTGCTTTTATATGTCATGTAACAGCACATTGGTCCAGGTGAAGGTGGACCCATTGATGGAAGACAGAGGGGCTACTTCTTCCCCATCCTCTGGAGTCCCCACTCTTCAGCGTTGCCTTGCTATGCGCATCTGCCTTTTGAACTCCTGCCTCTGTGCCCTATTTGCTGTACCTTTGTTGAGGAAGAGGGCAAGGCAGGATTGAACAGCTTCTACCAGTGATTTTTTTGTGGGTGATTGAAGCTTGCATAACTGTTGCCTCTTATGCATCTATTTTTTGAGAATGTGAAGCTGGCACTGTTGAAGCCTTTTCTATTCCTTGTGCATGTATAAGCACTAACACACAAATGTGCTATGATTTTATGAGCTTAAACTACTGGGGCCGTATTACAGATGACTGCGCCGGCGCTAATTGTCGCTGTGCGCCAGTGTTTGCGCCCGATGGCATTACACAGGATCGGTCTGTAATGCGCCGTGATGTTGGCTCAGACTTTGAACTCTGTGTTTATGTGCATTTGCGTCTGTGTGCATATTGTATTAGCGCACAGACGCAAACGCACATAAACACAAACATACTCTGGTGCACAGCGACAATTAGCGCCGGCGCAGTCATCTGTAATACGGCCCTGTGCTATAGCCATTCAGTAGAGGTAAAAATTCTGACTGCTGCAGCATTTGCTGTACCTGTACTGTGTCTATAAAAAATGTACACCACTGCTACCTATTTTGTGTGTTGCCTTTGTAGCATCTTTTATGCGAGGAAGAAGTGCCATATTTATACTATACTACGGGCCTTATTTAGATTTTGGAAGATGGATAAAGTACTGTCGCCATGGCGGGGCACTTTACTCCCACCATGGCAATGGTACTTTACCCACCAAATTTAGAGATCGGGGAGAGGATGTGGCCTAACGGCTCGGGTGGTCGATCTCAAATCTGGGGAACCAGGTTCGAGTCTCGGCAGGGACGCTCAACATCTTGTGATTCTGGGCAAATCACTTAAGTTCCCCGTGCCTAACAATAATGAATGTGTCCTTGTGTAATGCAACTGGTGCTCATGTAAAGCGCTCTGATACCTTCGGGTCAAGTTTGCGCTATATAAAACTCTGGAAAAAAAAGAGATGTCTGCTGGCCCAGAGGCATCTCTTTCATTTCCAAGAACCTCCATCTTGGCGGTTATTGTAAATACATTAAAAGTTTGATGGATGGCTTCGTCAACATCTGGCGCCCTACAGCAAACGTACATTTTTTTAAGTTTCAAAAACAAAATCCAAAATGTGAGATTTTGTTTTTTCAATGTAAAAGAAAGCAATGACCCACTTGCCAATGGTCTGGGGTCATTTTTCAGTTTTCACTGCCCCTTACTGCCAGGTTTTCCTGGCGGTGACAGACTGTGAAAACTTGCCATTTGGCCCCCACTCAAAATATGGATGGCAATGTTTGTCGGTGGATTAGACAGAGTAATCTCCACTGTTGAAGTACTGAAGGTCCGCTCAACTCTAAGTGAGTCGGGTGGACCATTAGTTTAGCAGAGAGGACTCCATCTCCCTCTCTGCCAACCTCCACATCAGGCCCATAAATTCCAGACAACTGGACAGGAGTGAAGAAGAGTAGGTCGGATTTCACTCCCATTCAAACTTCAGTCTTTTTTGCAGAGGCCCCTCTATATATCACTATCAGTAATGCTTGTAGTGTCTGCAACCGCCCAATTAAAAGTGTCCCCTTTGCTAAGAAGTGATGGAGCTGTCAAGGTACAAGATAAAGCAGCCCTGATGACCTGCATATATACTGTCCCTTGAAACGCACTATCCCTTTAAACTCTTGAGAGCTACTGGCTTTACTCTTAGTAAGTGTACCAGCCACGCTGAGAAGGGACCACACTTTTTCAGGACAGAATTCCTCTTAGGAAACTCTGGCAGTGCCAGTTTAAAGGTAGAACCATAAGGTTGTGCTGCAATATTGCTGCCCTTTTCTAAATATGACAGTCTTCCCGAATGTTGCTTCTGTCCTATTAAATGTACAGCATGATTTGTGAAAAGCACAGAGGCTTTGTCACACTTCCTTTCTGCATGCACTATACGTGTCCAGGAGTACACAAGGGAACTCAGGGGCATATTAGCAACAACTTGCGATAATTATCGCAAACCGCGCTTAGCGCAGTTTATTTTATCGCCGCCTATCGCTGAATTTTATCGCGGAGATAACACGCTATTAGCAACGTTTATCTCCAAAGCGATAAAATATCTAGCGATAGTGGCGAAATGCGTGAATATCGCTGGAAATCCAGCGATATTCACGCATTAACGCCATGGTGGACTTAGCCTGACAATCCACCTCCCATTGAAGAAACAGGTAAGTCATGTTTTTAGCAGGTGTTAAATTCTAGCGATAATCGCGCTTAGCGTGACTTTTTTTATCGCTTCGCCTGCGTTGCTAATAGGGGGAAGTTGTGTTAGCGACTGTTTCCAGTCGCTTTTAGTTGGGAACGCCTGCCTTGCATGTCATTAGCGATAATTATCGCTGGCATGCAAGGCGATAGGGAAACCGGCCGCTATTGCCAGAAAGCTGTCGCTAACGCCTGTTAGCGACAGCTTGCTGATAGGGCGATAAAAAAATCGCCGCTTTAGCGGCAAAAAGTGCCGCTAAAGCGGCGATAAAGCCCTTGCTAATATGCCCCTCAGTCTCAAAGGTCATTCCCTCTTTGCTGAGACTACCAACAAATGTCAGTGCCCTCTTTGAATACACAACCTCACACAAAACCCACCTGGATTCTCATTTCACCAAAGCTTTTCACTGGAAAAGGCCAGGTGTGTTGGCTTAGTTAAATATGTTAAAGGGAACTTCTGCCTGTCACAACCTTTAATCCGTGCATTGGTTCAAGCTGATCCCGTGCATTTTTTTAAAGTAGAAATGGTCCCCACTGGTAAAGGCCTGTTGACTAGAGCTAAATTTTGAGATATTTGTTCATATCATAGTCACCGGTAGGGTAACTTTCAGCCAGTTATTTAGGGCAGCCTTTGGGGAATGAAGAGATACTTTTAAACAAAGAGAAAAGCATCTTAGGAGAGGTTTGCAATGGTAGGGGGCACCAAATGACATACCTCCTTGAGCACTTTTGAACTGAAGACCGGTTCTACATGGCAATGTGCCCTTTAAACAAGCATCCAATCAGAAATGGGCATACCTTCAAGATGCACTTTAAAGGAAGTGCAGTAGGTAAGCATGGTGTACATAGCCCAGTACATGTAATAATAACTAGTGTTTAATATAGCAAATGCTATCACACCTTAGCTGTTTCTAAGCACTGTAAAATATGTCCCTAATGCTCAACTTAAAGGCACGTAATTTAGTGACATTAGAAATATGAACCTGCCTTGTCCTGACTGTGACCTTCAGATTACTGCAGACGTCAGCTGTGAGAGTTGCATTTCTAATCTTACTATCTATCTAAAGCTCACATTCATGCCATGACCTTTATTTACCCTGTGTGTAAATCATGCCATGCCATTGCATGGCATAACATGTGTTTTACTAGAGGGGCAGTGAAAAATACATAAACTATTGAGGCAATCTGCTTTTTTTACATATATGTTAATATTTATATATGGCAATGCGTTTTACATGCGGGGCTGTCTGGAAACTATCATTGCTTCAAACAGAAACTGCCACGTCAATGCATGCTTTAAATAAAGCACCAATAGGGGAGCTACGTTCACCATTGACAGGCTGACATCATTGACCAAAATCTTGACAAATCCGAACAGCAGTCTTGGCGACGGGCACCTTGGCATCACGGCATTAGTAGCATAATGGTTAGAACTCTAAACTATGTTGAGCAGTTCATCTATTTCTGACCTGCACTTGCACATGATGCCATCAAGTTTGATGGGATTCAGGTGGTGAAGCTGTGAGAGTAAACCAACTGCACAGGTATAGCAAGAGGCATTGTGGGCTGGCACCTTACTGTAAAATGTGTTTTTTTCTCCTGGCAAGGGGTGTTTAACTCTGTGGCCCTGTTTCTCCTGTGGCAGAAATATATTTGCCTGTTATGTATATATTTTATATGGTGTTTTGTTTTGGGCGCACATATTTCTGACATGCATGTCAGACATGCTTTCCTGCTGTGGAGAAATTCAATGCTGCTCTCATGTACCTTCATGGATTCTTCACTTCCAAACTGCCTGCTAGACGTACTGCTTTCTTTTCAATATATTTGAAATATGGGCTATAAAATGCATAACGAGGCCTAAAGTTTTCAGTGTCCTACTCTTTTTTATGGGCAGCTATTCCCCCCCCCCCCCCGAAAAAAAAGAATGCAGAGAGTTGTCCATGTTCGTTCACGTGATGCAATGTGGGGCTGATATATTTTTAGATCAAGCCTGGGCAGCGCATGTGCTGCTCTGCGAGGCATGATGTATTCGAGTAAAGATGTGAAGCTCCACCCATATTTTTCATTGCCTTGTGTCATTGTCCTTTGTAAATACTGGCTTCTGATTCGTTAATAGGCTTGTTAGTCCCTCCTTAGTAACGCCTTTTCTTCATTTGGTACCTCCCATGAGGACTGGCCCTTTTACTTCTGTTGTTACATGGTATGTCTTATTTAGTCCGGAGGCACTATTTTCTTTAATGAGTTTCACCTACTGCAGGCACGACATGCTTTACTGCAACATTCAGCGCGCCACGCGCACTTTCACTTTCCAAGCAGCCCGGGACAATGGCGGCCACTTCTTTGAGATGCAATAGGTCTCATTTTTACAAGAGTTTGAGCTATTGGCATTGTATTTATGTGTTAATTATCAAAACAGATAAATAAAAGGAATCCGAGACCTATTGCATTGCATTGCAAATGCTTGTTTTTGCCAGGGCTGCTTCTGGAGCCCAGTTGGCCCTGGTGAGAACCAGTAGCAGTCCGTGGTAGGAGTGCCGGCCGGGCGGTGACGTGGGGTGGGGAGGAGCAGGGTGGGGGTAGTAAACCACGGATTACGGCCGAATACAGGTAAGTAAACATTTAAATAAATAAAACGAATTTCGTTGTGAGCGCTGCATCGCCAAATGCGATGCAGTGCGCGCAACGAAATTCGTTTTATTTATTTAAATGTTTACTTACCTGTATTCGGCCGTAATCCGTGGTTTACTACCCCCCACCCCATGTCACCGCCCGGCCGGCACTCCTACCACGGACCGCTACTGGTGAGAACGGATGCCATAACGAGCCTGTAGGGCTCATACACTGGGATTTTAAGCCTGCGCTAGTGCAAAAACTGAATCAAATGTTCGTTGCAGAGCCCAGGCATCCAAAACCCAGAAATTGAAAATGGCTGTCCTTAAAATTCCGGCGGCCTTGTTGTGACAGCAACAACAGGATGTGTGTGTTCATCTAATAAACATACAAGTCAGGAGGAAAGAATTAATTTCCATTTGCTAAGCCTACAGTATGTCTTTAAAAACTGAAGAATAATTGGTTCGCTGGAACAAAAATAGAAGAATTTGAATTTTTCCAGCTGAGAGCACATAACTAAGAAATCCTGATGTAATTTTTTCTCATTACCAGAATGTTTCAGTTGGGAAATTAAAGTCGGTGCTTTCTTACCAAACAAAGAATACACAGTTCCCAGGATAATGTCATCTTTCTTTGATATAGTTGAAATAAATTCGGTGTCATCAGAAGCATTTCCCATCTGCAAAATATAAAAGGCATGCACGAATTAACATGGCTTTTAGAGAAATTGGTTAAATAGGGAATTCACATTTTGAAAAGTAAAAAAAAATGAATTCATTTTTCACAGTGAAGTAGTCTTGACTGGTTGGGCTATGAAGTGCTCGGCCATCAGCACTCCACGAAATTAAAAACATGTGAACCTGCTTGTAGAATCTGAGACCACATCATGTCTGTGCTCCTCTCACGTGCCTGGGCAGTCAATGTACTTTTGTAAGGAACTCTTCCTGAATTGTCCAAATAAACTTGTTTTCTACCTACCTACATTCCTGAAGGACACAAAGCTGCCAGTGTGGCATGAAGGACGTATCTACTGACTGAGTGGTCACAAAAGAATAGTAGCAGACAGATATACATAAAATCACCAGGAACAGCAAACTGAGTATTTATGTTAATTTGGTTATGATTGGTGCCTGCATGAATCCTGTTCTTTCCTTTATGCATTTCCAGGTAGGGCCATTCTGCTGATTGCTAGAACAGTCTCACAAAATGTTCAATGCTTAAAGTTGTGTTTGAGTGAAAGCTGGGGGGGGGGGGGCCTGATTTAGACGTTGGTGGACAGCGTCCTCTGCCACCGACATGGTGGACAGACATTGAGGAATACCTTGTCTGCCAAACTGATGGTCCACCCACTCTATTTGGAGTCGAGCAAACGGTCATGTTTCGGACAGTGGAGACCCAGCGGCTGGGGTAAACCCTACAGTAACCGCCCAAGTGAGTTGGGGCCATAGGCGTAGGCACATCAGACCATCCACCCTACCGAGAGCAGATGGTGTGATATGCATTTCTTTTCAGGTCATGTCTGCCAGGGTCCCAAACAAAAAATAAAAATAACCCACCATAGCCTGGCTGAAAACTTCCAGGGTGTTAGTTAGGACCATTAGTTTTTTGTTTTTCAAAAACAAACTCCAACTTTCAGAGTTTGTTTTTGAAAATCAAAAAAGTTTGCCGCGCGGCTGCCTGAAACATGGAGGCTACTCAGCAAACTTTCAGTGCCTTCAGAAAATCCATCGAGGCAGTAACTCCTCTGAATGCACAGATCTGCACAGGGCGGCAGAGATCTCTAAATATGGTGGGCAGAAGTACACCCACGGTAGTGGACGTAATTACCTCTGTCACTCGGCCAAATATTGGTCCACCGGCCATACTCTGAATGAGGCCATATATCTCAAACAATCTACATACAAAACGTGCTAAGTGCGAAGCTGTATGTGATGAAATGCGGTCTTTTGGCCAAACTGAAGACCTGGGGGTTTGAACATCAGTTTCACAATAGACTAGTGTACTCACTACTCCAGTCTTTGTGCCACAGGTACACTGGGCCTGTGTGCGACATTACCAATAGAAATACACCCTCCCAAGCTCACCTAGGAACTCCAGTGTTTGAGTCTGCGCTGGGGAGAGTGGTAGCCTCAAACTTCTTGTTTCAATGGCCACTTCATTTTTCATTACTAACGGACCAAAATGGCCTTACATGCCGTACTACACGCACTTGAGTGAGGTGAAGGGTTCCTGGGACCTTAGGACACTTATGCCCCCCTCCAAAAGCTGCTTTCAGGAGTTGCACCAACTCTCCACCTCTTCCAAGATGGTGCATTGTCCGTGTGCCTCCTGCCAGCCTGTTTAAGGTAGCCTACGCATCAATAATATGGCACAGGTGAAAAGGCAAGAATGCCCCATTGATATCGACCAGGTTCAAAATGTTCACCCGTGGCTTGGGTTTTACAGAAGGGGATGCACAAACATCTGTAGTATGTGTCCAAGGGGCTCAGAAAGGAGGCGCAGATGCCTGTTGTGGTACTGGCACATTTCCCCAATCTAGCCACTGGTGTTCCAAAGCCAAATTTGTCTTCTAGGAAAATCACTTTGTAAACATGTGCGATGGAAGTAAGCATGAATCACCTTTCCGGTATTCTTTCTAATTTCCCAATTACATTTTACCCCATCACCCCACTCTCTATCCTGGTTTCAGTGTCTTGATTCAACCAAACCTACACAATAGGCGCTCCTCCTTTTACATTGAATAGGACAGCTTTTTATTTCTTAGTGAAAGAAGTTGTTTTTGGATGGAAGTGTATATGTGTGCGCTATTTGTTTAGAGGGTAGTGATAGTGTTTATGGATGTCTGAATGGGTTGTTTATTTGGAGTAGAAGAGTTCTTTATTGATGGGAACATTACATGACTGTCGGTGGATGGCGAGTTTATGTCTCTAGTGAATGAACGGTTGGATCGATTTGTGTGGGCGTGAAAATAGGTTAGTGTTTGGATAAGTGTGTATGTGTATAGATTAATGGATGGGTGGGTGAGTGGATATAGAAGGTAAGTAGTATGGATGCACAGGTGGTTGAATGGCACTATGTGTGTGTGATGGGTTGGCAGATTGATGGATAGATGAGTGCGCATGCAAGTGTTTTAGTGGATGCAGTAATGGATCATATATGGATGGATGAGTGGGTTTGGATGGTGGCTATTGATATGAATGGGATGAATTGATCTGGGTACAGTTGTGCAGATGGGTTGGCCGGTGGATGGATGTGTGCATGGCTGTGTGGATGTGTTAATGGCTGGGATTTTGTGTGACTGAGCAGATATTGGTTGATAGCTGGTGGAGTTGGTGATACCACTTAATGAGTTAGTGGATGAATGAATTCATGGGTGAGTGTGTGTGTTTTGCCATGTGGAAGGAGTGGCGTGTGGATTATTGGGTGGATGGATAACTGATTGTGTGTGGCTAGATGGATTGTTGGATTTATGGATATATGACTTGGCATTTCTGTGTGTTTGGTTGTATCGGTGGTTAAACGGGTGGGTGGCTGAAGTTATGGATTAAAAGGAGAGAGCGTTTGTGCATAGAGGGTTAATGTAGTGCAGCAGTGTGCTTGCCCTCATGAACAGACAGAAACAGATACAATAAGACAGCTACAGTGCATGTTTTACTCACCTTTACTATTGACAGCACATGCACCAACATAGCAGGGATAGTCCAACTTTGCTGAAGCCTAATAACCTATTGACGCTTTGTCGCCATATATATATATATATATATATATCACTGAACTTCCGACCCAATCTTCCAAGGAAGGAACGGCACTCCTGAGAGCTGAATTGCAAAATCAGAATTTTATTCCAACAAAGCCAAAATGATAAAAGGGTGTCTATGCGTTTCGGCGCGAAGCCTTTTTCATATATATATATATATACACACCCAGAGTGAATTTATCATCATTGACTAGCGTCTTGGCTGGGACTAATGCCAAAAATGTTACTGATTCCTTGAGACACTTCATGCCACTTGATCAGTCCCTGCTAGATATGGAATGGAACCCCAGATTAATTCTACTGGAATATCGAATTTTAAATAATGTTCGAAAAATATCCTACCCAGAATATCAACCATCACAATATTGTGAAGGCAAGTATACATAGGTAAGTATACCTGTACTATTTGTAACTGCAAGTGTAAGTACATCAACATATATATCTTGATGGTATGTAGATGTGGAGTTAAGAACAGTAAATCTATACTTACTTATATGTACGTACCTTGACGATATTCTGGAAGTCTTTATTTTGTAGAGTAATATTTTGTACTGGATATTCTATATATGGGAACAACCATTTGCCCATACCTTGGTTAGATGTCAGTTCTCAAGTGAGGAGAAAATGAGAAGCTACCCTTCTGTGAAGCAGCAAATTTTCTGTTGTATTTGTACCTTTGTTGGTAATGACCACCATTTGCATTTGAAAGCCCATGTGCACTCTGTGGACACTCCTTCAACACCTTCTCCACCAAATTCCATTCTGCATATGCAAATTGGTTGTTTTCAATGCTCCATCCCTCTCCATGCATACCTTTTCATGCCAAGTCACAATTACATAATCTCAATTTCTCAAATTAAGCATATGAGGCATGGGGTGCACAATACTTAGAATGTCACAATTTCTTTCCTTTGGTTCCAGTGAGAAAGACTAGGAAGGTTGAAACACGTCAGTGTTATTGTTTGTGCCCAAATTAAAAGAACATTATTTTCCAGTTCACGGAGTGCAGTAGAGTTACTTTCTTAATATATTTTATATGTACACACAGACACACACACACACACACACACACATATATCAGTTCATAATCTTTATTTCTATCGTCAAGATCATAAAAGACATTTACATTGTGTATGCAACATTTTTGTTATGAAAATGCGCACCCATTTAACATTAATACTCAGCATATGTACAACTATTTAAGTTTGTTGTAAAATGACGACTAGGTCATGAAGAAAGTTTTTTTTAAAAATTGATTACATGAAAACAGTCCTTAAAACCATTACATTCACATGTATAAAACTTTAAAATAGATTATACAGTTTCATAAAAAATGTCATAAAAAATTATAATTGATTAATTATATATACAAAATGTGCTTGGGCCGGTAATGCTTATAAAGGGCTACAATGATTTTATACTTAGCTAACAATAACTGTCGGGTATACAGTAGCATATACAACACTAAATATCTATGGGCACCCATTTTTACAGCAACTCATGTTCAATGCCAGAATAGTCATCAGACATAGCGCACTTAATAAATACAGTAGCCTAGCAAATTGTGCACCGACATTATTCATTTTGTTGACTACAAATGTGTATGACCGTATCAATCTTTAGCATTTTTTCACAAATTGCCCACATCCAACTCAAAAATTTAGCAATTGCAATGACGCACAGTTCATTTGTATTTTTCTGCAGTATTCTCAACGCGGTAACACTGGACCTGGTACCCATGTTTCTGCATAGTGGTTTTAGCCATTTTTCCCGGAGAGCCTTATAAGCAGGGCAAACAAACAAAATATGTGAATAAGTCTCTGCGTGTTCTACACATACATGGCATCCACTATCATTAGTGTTATGCCATTTGTGGGTAAATGATTTTATCGGTAGTGAGCCCACCCGAAATTGGACAAAGAGTCTTCTATCTCTTGGCTTAAATATAACATCCCAATATGATTCATACTGGGGGCTGGGCTTGAACTCAATAAATTTACCTGTCAGTGTTGAACTCACTGTGGTTTGTGTGCTATTCATTGCGACCATGGACCAGTAGAGTTCCTTCATTATTTTTTTCAAGGGGAACCGTTGGCCCTCTGGGTCTTCCCATAGGTGTCTCAGAATCATGTTGACAAGTGTGCTTTTCACCTTTTTCAGCCAAATGATCTTATATGAGGTGCCAGCTCCCCAAACATCTTTGAGTGCACTAGCATAGTGTGATAGCTCAGGGGTGGTCCATAGTCTCTGCCAGAACGCTATCGGGCGAAATCTTGCTATCTCGTCCAGTCGATTGCAGCCTAGATCATAGTATAAGGGCTTAAGCGGAGTATTAGATGGGACCCTAGTGATGCCTCTCAAAAATTAGTTTTGGGCTAATACTAATGGTACCAGATTATCAAAGCCCCATAGTTCTGCACCGTAGAGTACAGAAGCTGTGACTTTGCTACTGCAGATCTTCAAGTCTGTACTTATAGGCTTAGTGTGTGATGTCTTATGTTCTTTCAACAGCACACCCGCCAATTGGCGGTGTTTCAGGGCCATAGATGCTATCTGCGGTTTCCACTTGAGTTTTCCAGGGTAATCCCTAGATAATTAAACACATCAGTCTGGTCAAGAAACTCATTGTTTAAATGAATACTACCCTTAACTGCCCGGCGCTTGTGAAGAACCATAAATTTGGTTTTGTTCGTATTTATCACAAGGCCGCGGGCTTTACAAAAATCTTCAAAGTGCGTTAATGCCCGTTGCAGGCCGCTCTGTGTTTTCGAGATGACAAGCGTGTCATCTGCAAACATGAGTATGGGTATTTTAATGCCTGCAAGTGTGGGTGCATGTGGCGGGTAGGAAGCAAAAAAATTTACACCACCATTTAAAAACAATGAGAATAGTGTTGGGGCCATAACACACCCTTGGCGGACCCCTCTGGAAACGGGAATCAATTTGTATTGCTGCCCTGTGTGCCCCAGCGCACCTATGCAAAATTCTCTTCATGAAGCCTCATGACTATGGATAGCAAGTCTAGTAGCATCCCAAGGTCTTTTAGGACCATCCAAAGTTTGTTACGTGGGACCAAATCAAATGCGGACTTTAGGTCCACAAATGCAGCATAGATGGTACCTCCTGCAATCACTGCAACGCGCCAATAGATTAATACAAAGCGGAGCCCCTTGTCAATAGTGCTCACATGAGAACGAAAACCGGCCTGAAACAGTGTCAATATATCATTATCTGTAATCCATTCCTGAATTCTATTTAACACCATTCTTGCCATTAACTTTTGTATAGAATCAATTAAACTGATTGGCCTATAGTTGCTGGGGCTGGATCAGTCGCCTTTTTATATATTGGTAAAATCTCGGCACCCTGCCAGGACTCCGGAATAGAAGCTCCACTGGCTATTGCGTTTACAAGCAGCTGTATGTACCTAGGTCCAGATGCCTCTATCATACAGGAATAAATCTGCCGGGATGCTATCGGGGCCCGGCGCTCTTCCTCCGGTAACTGCACCCAGTGCTGCTTCCACCTCCCTTATGTTAAAATGCAGGACTAGATCATGTGGCGGAATTAGAAACGGGTCTTCAGTTTCCCCCATCTCATCAACTACAAATTGTGAAGAGAAGTGTGAAATCAACGTATCGGGGGCTACATGATTTTGTGGTATCCGAGCTTGTCCTCCTCGCCCCCATTTTACCAATTGCCAAAAGTTTTGTAGATTTCTCTCTGTCCTGGCCTGGTAGAGATCTAGCCATCTTTGTTCATCCCAATCTTTTATGGCTTTCAATTGCGTCACTTTGTACCTCTTGCATGTTTGTTTTTTGTTTTTTTTAAAACTTTATTTATTGGCATTTTTATAAAGACACATTCAGCTCACGTTATCAAATCTGAGAATTGAATATGCAGCATTGTTCTAAGTGTGTGAGCAATCGAACAAAAAGCAAAGCAACAATAGAAAAAAAAAGAAAAAACAAAACACACTATTGAAAAACGGACAGGAGGCTTGGTACATATCACATATCATCATGTCAGATAGAAAAGACAGCGGGTCAGACCCCACGGAGGACATGGCACAGCAAGGTTTTCAACTAACACATCTCCGGAACCCACCAATGTATAACCTGCATAATTCAAGGTACATCAGCCAACTAAGAGAGTTGAACTAATCTGAATGTGCTACTGTGTGCGCTTCTAGTGGCTGTGTGGTGTCAGCTGCAACTTGAACGGGGGGTGGACACATCATCCTGCAGTGTTTTTAGCCAGTCTAGGAATGGCTCCCATATATCTTTTGGCCTGGAGGTTGCAGGCATCAGCTCCCAAAAAATTGACAACTGAGTGTGACTAAATGTGACGTCTTTAATTAAAGCCTTTACCGCAGGGGCCCTCTTTTCCCCCCAATGTATGGACACCCTGCGTTTAGCCATCAAGAGTAGTAAAGCATGCAATTTACGGTGCTCAGCCTTAGTGTCTTTGGCATAGCCTAGAAGCCCTATGATCGGATGCGGCTCGTTGGGTGTCCCTAGTATATCATGAATATTATTGAAGATGGCAGTCCAAAAAGCGGCAATGAGTGGGCAGTGCCAGGACATATGTAGAAAGGTGGCAGGGGTATACCTGCATCTCCAGCATCTAGAATCTGGTCTCAACCCCATGCAGAAAAGCTGACCAGGGGTTCTGTAGAACCTATGTAGATATTTGAAGTGTATTAATCTCAATTTATAATTGGGTGAGAGTACCTGGAGTTGGCCGCAGCAGAAAACCCATTTGTCATCCGTCACCTACCCATCAAGCTCTACATTCCAGTCTTGCTGGGCTTTGGGTACGACTAGGTGTGCTGTGGTTTGCATAGACCAGTACATCCGTGTTATAAGTCTGCAGGAGCTTGCCGTGTTTATCAACTGCTCTAGTACTGGTAGCTGTTCAGGGCGTTTGGGAAAGGAGGAATGCATTTGCCTACATGTGGCACTTATCTTGAAATACAGAAAAAGTGCCGAAAATTTCTTTGGGCCCTCCGCACAAAAGTCCGGTGGAGTACAGAACTCGTCTTCTGGGTATAGGTCTGCGAATGTTTCGAGCCCCATTGATTTTGCCAATGCCACGTTTCCATCATCAGTCATGGCCGGGAGTTGTGGATTGTAAGGTAAAGGGACGGATGGGGCGTATAGTATCTCCAGGCCAGCCCTAATGCGTAGCCTTTCCCAGGCCCACCGTAGAGTCTCTACAGTGTCTATTCCATCCCTAGGCCTGCTGTATTTTTTATAGATGGCTACCTGAAGAGGAACAGGGGCTGCTATGTCCGCATCAACAGCCACATGAGGCTGAAATGGGACGGGATGGAACCTAGAAATGCAAAAACTGCGTTTGTGCACAATACGCGTATAGCAGCTTGTCCGGAGCCCCTAGCCCGCCCTGCGCAAGGGGAAGAGTGAGTATCTCCCAGGTAACGCGTGCTTGCCTCTCCGCCCAGACCAAGGAAATCATGAGAGACCGAAGGGTGTTAAAAAACGCCTGGGTCAGTGGAAGTGGTATATTGATAAATAAATATAAAAATTTGGGCAACACGACCATCTTCGCTATGGCTATTCTGCCAGCGAGAGAAATCGGCAGCTTGGCCCACATCCCTATTTTCCCTTCTAGCCAGGCGATAGCACGGCCATAATTCAGATTCCCTAGGTTTTGCACATCACAGCTCAACCAGATGCCTAAATATTTGACCGGGCCAGACGCCCATTTCAGCGGGAATTCCTGATCAAAAGGCTTAGTCGCCATTGTGAGAGGAAACAAGGTCGATTTGGACCAGTTTATAAATATACTTGAGAGGCCACCAAATTTTGTGAGCTCTCTAAGTAGCGGCGCGAGGTTGACCTCCGGGCCATTTATATACAGCATCATATCGTCTGCATATAACGAAATCAGTAGCCCCCTAGAGCTGAACCCCAACCCCCTAGCTGCATGATGTTGGCGGATCCTGGCCGCTATCGGTTCCATTGCTATGGCAAACAGTAGCGGGGATAGGGGGCAACCTTGCCGCGTCCCGCGAGATGTAGAAAAGGGATTTGAGATCATACCGTTCATGCGCAGTCTCACCGATGGTTTTGTGTACAATAGTCGGATCAGAGCTATGAAGTTGGGACTAAGTCCCATCCTCCCCAGTATGGTGAACAAATAGGGCCATTCCAATGCGTCAAACGCTTTCATGGCGTCAAGAAACGCCACGAGCGCCTTGGTGTTAGGGTTTAGGTAATGTAGCACAGTGAAGAAGGTGCGAACATTATGGGCCGTGGATCTGCCGGGAATAAACCCGGATTGATTGGGTCTTGCGATCATGGGGAGCAAGGGCTGCAACCTATTGGCCAGTAACTTCGCGTAAATTTTTGCATCTATATTGATTAAAGATAGCGGCCTGTAAGAGTCCATTTCTTGGCCGGGTTTCCCTGGTTTCAGCAGCGTTAGGATTATCGCCTCACGCATTGATAGTGGGAGCTCGCCAGTATCCTGAGCTTCCTGGAATACCGCTAGTAGATGAGGCGCTAGTAAATCCGCGAAGGCCTTATAGAATTCAGTGGTTAACCCATCGGAGCCAGGGGCCTTGGCTGCTGGTAGACTGCCTATCACCTGCAGTATATCATGAGTAGTGAAGGGCTCGTCCAGATATTCCCTTTGGGCCCTGCTCAGCCATAGCAGCTCTATAGACTCAAGAAATGGCAGCAGCCCCTCCAGCTCCCAGCGATGCGTGGCTGTGTATAATTTGGTGTAGTATTTTGTAAATTCCTCAAGAACCTCACAGGTTCCTCTTATAACAGTGGAATCGCCACCATTGATTTAGGATATATATGCAGTTGTGCGCGGTGTTTGCAGCAGATTGGCTAGGGTTTTCCCCGGTCTGTCACCCTCCCCGTAGCGCCTAGCTTGTGTGTACTTTCCTAGAAATTTTACCTCTTGTTGTGCCTCTTCTTCAAATTCAGAGACTAGCTCCCTAATTCTAGGCAGTATTGTAGGGTCTTCTTCATTATAATAGTCGGACTCCAGCTCCCTGATGCGGGTTTCTAGAGAGGCCAGCGTGCACCTGATGGCCTTAAGTACCCCTGCATGGCGTGATATGCACTTACTCCGCACCACCACCTTAAACGCCTCCCATAATGTCACGTGTGTGGACACAGAACCATTATTCATATAAAAAAATTCTTCGATGTCCTTATGTATCTCCTCTCTAAAGGCCGAGTCAAGTAGGGCATTTAGGGCCAGTCTCCAACTATACATTTGAGGTGGGGTGTTCGGAATCGTCACCTGCAGCAGGCAAGGGGCGTGATCAGATAACATCCTGGGGTAATGTGTGCTAGGTCCAGGCAGCGATGTCGCGCGACACCAGCCAGAAGTCTAACCGCGACCATGCCCTATGATACGCTGACACACACGTACCCTCCAGTAGCTCTGGGTGTCTAGTCCTCCAGATGTCTGTCAATCCTCCATCATGTATCAGTGTTTTCAGGACCTCACTTGCGCTGGGGTGCAAACTGAGAGATGTGCCTTTCCTATCTAGTGTATCATTCAGTACAGCCTTAAAATCCCCACCCCATATTATCGTGTCACATCCCGTAAGCTGAATTTTTGCCCATACATTTCGAAAGAACTCAGGACAGTCTACATTTGACCATAGATTGCTGCTAGCGTCATTTTCACTTCCCCCAATAGCCCACAGAGTATCACAAATCTGCCATCAGGATCTAATTGTGATTCTATCGTTTTCCAATTTAGTCCTTGCCGGATCAGTATTGCTACGCCTCTTGCATAATTAGAATATATAGAGGCGAAGGTGTGTCCCCAGTGCTTGTGATGTAATTTTGCATGCAACGTACTGTTTAGGTGGGTTTCCTGTATCATACATATATCTATGTGATGTCGATTTAGATAGGCATGGACTAGTCTAGTCTTCCTACAATCATTCAGCCCGTGGACATTCCAAGTTAAAAATCTAACATTAGTCATGTCTTCCCAGTGTCCATATGATCGTTACATAGTCCTGACTGCCAATGCTGTATTTGCTCAAGTCGCATTCCCTGTGCTCCCATTTGAAGATCCGGCCGGCCCAACTCTTCTCTGCTATAGTCGACTTGCGTGTGAGTTATAGTAGCATTGTGTATAGAAGTATATATCACTCTCCTGTCCAACTTACCAACTGTAACAACCCCTTCCCACCCCCCACCCACACCAACCCCCCAATTAGGTTGTGCATTAAACCCACCCTCACAAAACTGAAACATCAGTGTGTCCCAGGTCGAGACCTGGTGGTAGAACATGGGAGCTCTCCCCTGGGGCGTGGTGTCACCGGCGTACAGCCCTGCCCGAAGGTGCGGTGGCCGAGAGATATACAATGCACCTGTGGTGTGCGTTTAACATCTGTTGTCCGTGACCCTGACATACTTTGTCTATACCATGTTGGTCCAGCTAATAGCTGGGTGAACCGTGTCGCAGCGCCTATGTGCTCGCAATATCATAAAAGTTGGTAACGGGAAATCAAACATCAACAATAAGCAACATTCAGACATTGTCACTGAGATTCTTCTCTGGGCTCATCTGTCCTTTGGCTCCAGTGTTGCGCCTCTTCCCCCCCACGTGTTTTGCAAACTTCCTCGCTGACTTAGCGTCGGTGAAGAAATGAGGGGTGCCGTGGTGTGTGACCTTTAGTTTTGTGGGGTACAATAGCGCATAGGGGATCTCTGCCTGTTGTAGCAGACGCTTAACTGGGACGAATTCACGCCTCGCCGCCTGGACCGTTGGGGTGAAGTCGGGAAAAAATGAGATTGTGTTGCCCTTGTATTGAATGGACCCCCGCTCCCTGGCCAGGCGGAGCACCACATCTCGGTCCTGGTAGTTCAGCAGTCGGGCCAGGATCGGACGTGCAGTGGCGCCCACAGGTGGTCTAGGGCCCAGGGTACGGTGTGCGCGTTTCACAATAAAAACTGATGAGAGGTCGGCCCCAAACAGGTCACGCATTAACTCCTCCACATATGTCTCCATTTTAGCAATGGCCGTCGTCTCGGGAACTCCCTGTATGCGAACATTGTTACGCCTGGACCTGTCTTCTAAATCGTCATTTTTGGCTCTGATCAGGGTCAGAACCTTGTCCATTTGCAACAACTGTTCTTTGGCCTCCACTTGAAAATCGTGTGTATCTGAGGAGCGGTTCTCTAATTGGTCCAGCCTAGTTTCGTGCGTGTCAACGCGTTTCTTAACCTGATCTAGTTGTGAGGTAAGTACGTCAAGTTTGGTGTCGATTGTCTTAAGGCTGGACCTCATTTCCAGCAGAAGAGCGCGCAGGTCTTCATTGCGGTCGTCAGTATGCCCTGAGGGAGGGTTGTCTCCGTCACCTTCAGTCCCAGAATCTGTTTGTCGTGTGTGCCGTTTGTTATCGAAGGACAACTTGGTCTGTTTGGTATCTGTCTTCCCCATCACTGCGCTGTTCCACAGCTCCAAAGCAGTGTTGCCAATATACTTCTACACCTGCTCAACTCACTACAGGGCGCACAGCCCGGGACAGTTGGCCACCTCAACCGCAGGTAATCCCCTCAACTGTAGCCAAGAGCCCCTACTTATGATGCGGCTTCTGTCCGAGCGCAGCAAATCCATTGGTGTTTGAATGTAGGAAGGGCTCCTGTAATATCTACAGGCCCAGGCTCTATTTCGGTGCGGTAGTCCAGCACACGTACTGTTGCCCACCCCCTTGCCCGTGAGCACCAAATTTCTCATCGGGGGGCCGCGCCTACCCTATAGTAATGCTCTGGGTCGCTGCAATGTTGTTAGGCCTCACGCGTGGGCAGCACCTTCGGCCACTGCCATTTCTTCCTACATCGGCCTTAGTGCACTGTGGGGTGATAGCGCTTGAGCCTCACGGGCCCCACACACTCATCTGGTGCTCAGACCGCTGTTCTTCAATCGGGGCCAGCAGCTCGTCAGCCGTCCGCTCTATGCACGTCACCGAGAAGGGAGGCCCGCACCAGCTCCAGGGTACGGGGCGAGTCGGGACGGTCCCCTCTCCCCCTCGGTTCCCCCCGCTACCTCTTTCCAACGCTTTTCCTCGTAGTGGGCAGCTCCCTCCAGCCGGTGCAGGACGCTGCCTTCGTATCACCTCCCACCTCGCTGGGCTTCCCGGAGACGATTTCAACTACGGTGTCGGGTTTGCTTTTCTTCTCGTTCACGCACCTTAAGATGGCGGCCACTCCGACTACGGGAACTGGAAGCGCGCCGTTGTCTCCGAATCGTTGGCACTGCGCCTGGCCCACTCAGCAGGGAGTTCGCCTGTGTCTCCGCGCCGACACCTCGGTTTCTGGATGGCCCCCACAGATAGTGGCGTGGACTTGTGTCGATGTGTTCACCTACGTGGTTCACAGTCCGCCATGCGCGGTGCTAGGTCGAGCGCGGCGTTCAGCTGCCACGTCACATAGTGATCACAGCGCCCTCAAAGCGGCATCAATCTGTTCCGCTCGTCGTCAGGGGATCGATTTTCGACGTTGTTGTCACCACAGGTGCTGAATGAGGATGGGATCACACAGGATCTTGTCTCGGCCGGCAGAGCTCACTCAAGGAGCGGCCATCATGCTGCTCGGCGAGACCACGCCTCTTGCGTGTTTGTTTAATATTGACCAGGTCTTTTGATTTAATAGCTGGCGCTAATGACTTATATGCATCTCTAAAGGCCTTATTATACCAGTTGGCTTGAGTCTCTTTCTGCTTACTGCGGTGCATAAAAGGTTTTATAAAGTATGGCTTTATTTTCCCGAATAGATCTTCATGTGCCCTGGTTATATTTTTGTTTAAGGTAGGGGCAGATTCTAACTCTATCAGAGTGTTAATTACATCTGCCCTTATTGATGAAAGCACTTGGTTGTTATCCACTATTTTATTCCATTTTACCGGCCTCATGTCATTACAAAGCAGGATGTTGTTGGTTGTACACTGTGTTGCCTGAATTGGAACCATGTTAGGCCCAAAGGCTTTCATTTTTAATACTAAAGTGTTGTGGTCACTTTCTACTCTTTCTTGAACCTCCATATCAATAAGTGAAGGCCACTGTTCCAGGTTAATAAAGATATAATCGATACGACTCGGACTTTGTCCATTATTAAATGTATTTGAGCCTGATCTGTCTGATGGGGTTCTCCCATTTACTGCCCTAATACCCTTTTCCATGCACATTGCTTTAAGTTGTTGTGCTGCCTCCGTCCACCTCTTAATCGGGGGTAGCTCTAAAGACAGGATGCTCCATTGTGCACCTTCCTCTTCCGTGAGTTTGGCATCTTCTTGATCAAGGGGCTCAAAAGTAGGATTCAAATCCCTGCAATTACAAGGTTAGCAGCTCCAGACTTATTTTCCAAGTAGTCCTCTATAAGGGAGACCATATCAGACAGTCTTCCATCTGTAAGTTCTCTTGCATACACTTTAAGAACTATTATTTGGGTAGGAGAGCTAGTCTGTAGACAGATGGCCATAATATCCGGGCTATCAATACTAACTTCCTGGATCCTATATCATGAATCCTGTCTTACCCATATTGTTAGGCCACCTATTGGTCTGCCCCTCTGTCCTTGGGTTGCTGGTTTATAAAAATTAAGATAGCCTAGTCGATAAATAGGGTTTATAGACCATGTTTCCTGGAATATGCAGATATCCTGGGCTTCGATTATTTCCGACCAGTCCAAAGCTTCCAACTTTGGCTGTAAACCTGCAATATTCCATGAAATATATGATATCTGGGCTGTTTCCAGGGGGACTGTCAGCTCTGTAAACCCGTTTGGCTCGCATAGGCTGCCTTCCTTGTTTTCTGAATCAATGAGGGGAATTATATGATCCTTAAAGCTACTAGCCCAGGAAGATCGACGGCAGCCCGGGACCTCACCACCAAGCTCCAATACTTGTTCCGATTGAGGCTGCTGGAGAGGGCACCACCGCCATCAGTCCACCTCGCGTGAGGAAGACTCCTCAATATGATTTACATTATGATTGAAGATTACTCCAAGGTTTCTAGCCACTTGAGATGGTGGGGGGAAGCTGGACCATCATTGGTCCAGTATCCAGTCCAACCCGAACTAGGGTTAGGACCGGAAAGGAGAATTTTGGTCTTATCAGGGTTACATTGAAAGTGGTTGTCTCTGAGCCAGCCCAGGAAGGCCCTCGTACAAGTCCAGGACACCCCCATATGAGAACATTAGCTGCGAATAGGAAATAACATTGATACTGAATGATTCCACAGGGCAGCGAGCAGGGACATATAAATGTTAAACAGTGTGGGACTTAATGCTGTTCACTGTAGTACTCCTCATTTAAGGGTTTTTGCATTGAAAAAATGTGGCTTCATCCACACTGACTGTTCTCTGGCTGTTGGAAAGTACTTTAGTCATTTCTGGGCCAATCCAATACTTGCCAAATGTTGAAGCAGAATATTGTTAGAGACAGTATCAAATGCCGCTTACAGGTCACATCTTAAGGGACTCAGTGATTTCCAACAGGGCGGTTTCAGTGCTATGACATGCATGGAAATCGGATTGGGAAGAATGGAGAAAATCGTGAGTTTCAACAAACAGCAGGGAGATGTCTATTAACAATAGACTTCAGAATTCTAAAATTGGCAGGGAGAAGAGAGATCGGTCTAAAGTTTGACAAACGTTTACTGTCAGCGGTAGGTTTTTTCAAAAAGAGAATGACTCTAGTCTTTTTCCATATGTCAAGAACTATGCCTGTGTGGAGGAAAGAACAAAACACATTGAAATATACTGGACAGATAGTGTCTACAATTTGCCTTAAAATGTGTGTGTGGGGGGATGTGACTTCTTTAAAGATTTTAAAGAAGATGGCACCTGGCCATTTTGAACCAGGCTGAGCCATTAATTTATTTCAATTCCGCTACATGGCAAACCACCAAATTCTCATAGACCAGAGTTGGATTCAGATCAGTGACATGGGGTGAAAGTGTTCTTGAACATGCAGCACATCATTTGCTGATAGAGTTATCACATACAGCTCAGTGAGAGGAGCCAATGTCCACATTTCTGCAGGTGCTGACCGGAGTGTCTATGTCTGTTAAAAATGTACTGGTTGAAAATGGCGGCGTGGCAAGATGGCGCCCGTGAAAAGAATGTTGATGACGCTTTTGCCTGTTTTATTGCCAGATATGAGGGTGCATTTGGTATCTTTGCAGAATGGGACCGCTGTTAGAACCTAACAGCTTCAAATGTTGACATTTTAAAACTATTAACATTTAAAAATGTATGGTATTGCACTGTTTAGTTACCTACAAATATGCAAAACAAAGAGAGAGGAAGGGAAAAATATCGGACACTCCTACTCCCCTCAGGATAAATCAAATAAACAACAAAGGAGTGTGACACTAATACAAGAGGAGCACACAAATATCCTTCTTAAATATAGTGTTAACTAAACAGAATGAAACCACCTTAGGTTTTTCTGAAAGCCCTCACTCACCAACCTGGTTGGTGACATGCTTCATCATCGGGCCCCACCAGGAGTGGCCGAATGCCACCCTAGTGTGCTACGACGCCAGTGTTACTGCGGAGCTGGTTGAAAAATAGGTGAGAAGTGAAATAAGTAAATTTAAAAAGTCCAAAATGTAACAAAAATCTTTTATTTATTTGCCAATTAGACGTGATTAAAAACAAGTGTGAGATAAAGGACCAAATTAAAAGTCCATTTTTATCCCCAAAGTGTAGGTCAACATGTTTCTGCCTTTAAGTGACCGTTCGTCAGGCATTCGTCAGGACCAAAGGTGTGGTAAATCAACCCGGCGGTATGGGCGCACTAAGGCCCACCCTAACCAAGGATTGATAGTGTAAAAAATCAGAACACTAAAAAGATTCCCTCTATTTAAAGCGGAACCGAGTTTATTCTGCAAAAGATGCAAAACAGACAAACAAACAAATAGGAGACAAAAAACAACGAAAAATTATTTCAATATGCCCTAGATGGTTGTTATAACAAGAATAACATATAATGGTGCTCTTCGTGGTGCTAAGATAGCCATAGCTCGAACACAAGTGTCAAGAATAGTGATCTCGTGCACCTACTCATATTACTGCCATAGCTCGAACACAAGTGTCAAGAATAGTGATCTCGTGCACCTACTCATATTACATGAGTGCCGTGAAACATCAGAGGGCCATAGTCCCTCGTCACGCCGAATGGCGTGGATTGTAAAAACCAAAATATGAGCATACAACCATACAAATGCCCCATAAAAAATTTATTTTATCGACTACTACGTGTACTATACCTACATAATCCGATAGACATGGTGCTCGTAGGGCAAGAAAAGTAACGCTAGTTGATAAGTAACAAATCTTACAGTAGGTGCTAACACTCAATGCACCATAGGTCTCGGGAAAGGGGTGATGACGCATTGGCACAACCTAAGGAATGAGCGAAAACAGCGTTAAATGAGAATGCCTAATGCAAACCACTAACATCGGAGCGTACTTATCTTATGAAAAGTGTGACTCACGCCCTGTCCGCCAGGCACCCGTTTGGAACCTAGGAGAAGTCTCTCTAGCCGGACCCCGAAGATCGTCCGTGACCCGAATGGACGTCATTAATAAAGCCCCGGAAGAAGAAGGGCTCAGTACACAACGAGCGCGAAGCTCGGGTGGGCGTGATTACTGCTGTAAACTGCACCAATCATCGGCATTCATGTTAGATTGCCCTGTAGAAAGGAAGCAATCAACGAGAACGCTGTCGTTAAAGAATGGTTGGCTGATAGCCAATCAGAGGAAATGGAGGAAAGCTATTCCTCACTAATCCAATCAGGAGGCAGATAGCAACTCAGACTGACTCGACTAGAACAGGCGTTGTCAAGGTAACAGACAACACGAAAGATTATGTACTTGTAAAACTTTACACATCACCCGGTAACACGATCTCATTAGAATTAATAAGGCAACAACCATGAGTTCATACAGTAAATGGACCACTCGAAGAAGACTCAATCATAAAAATTAATTATTAAATATTACAAAGAGTCTCAAAAATGTTAATTAGTATGCCAAACAGGAAGATGATGTAAAAAGAATGCCACAATTCTCCAAAACGGAGAGGCACGAAGACCCCAAGTGACTAGTTAACATACGAGGGGTCAGGGCAAAGTACGTAAAACCACGGAAGGGATATAAATGTCACCATTGATCTGAATATAGTCAAAACGACCATCATTCACACGTAATGGAATCAGCAAAGTGTTGTCAGGCCAATATACCCCTTCATAATGAACTCAGTCATAAGGACAAATTGTATATACATACAAATCTATATACATACAAAACTAATGTTGGGTTCAAGGAAGGTACAGTCTGTCACTTACAACAAAATTGTTAGCAGAACCTCAAACTTAAAAGGATATTACAAACGAGGGTAAAGAAGCCTAATAATAGGTACTTCAGAAGTCGCCACAACGGATTCAGAACAGAGGAGTCAGAACTCGAAATTCAGAATCCAAAAACATAATATCACAGCAAGATGTACATGTCATGAGAAGGGGGAAGGCCAAAGGACTGTGTATACAAGGGGGTCAAACAACTGATAGAATAGGGCCAAGAGATAACCACATGACCACAGTAGACCTCGTGACCAATTCCAAAATAGCAGATGATTACAAAAATTAGTTCTGCATGACATTTGTCCACGGAATATGGTCATTCAAACCTAATGTATTTGTCCCAAGACGGTACACCCATCTTTGTTCTTTCTCAAAAAGGGCCTTCTTAATATTCCCTTTACTGTTGACCTGTTCAATCACAGTCCACCCCATATCATTAGTAGTGTGATTATACTGCAAAAATGCTCACTCAATTTAGTTGACTCTCGACCGCACCTAATATTGCTGCGATGTTCACATATGCGTATTTTAATTTTTCACAGTAGTCATGCCCACATATTGCAACCCACAAGGGCAGGTTATTAGGTATACCACATTGGTGGAGTTGCAATTAGTGTGTGCTCTTTGTGTCCATACTTTGTTTGGTTCGAGATTTAAGGTTTTTGAATGTCGTGTGAGGTGGCAAATGCTACAGTTGGAACACGGGTAATGACCTGTTACTCTGGGTAAGCCCCAAGCGTCAGTGATAGAAGGAAAGTTTTGCCCTGTGGTTACCCTTGGACGTGTGTTGACCAATGTGTCCCTAAGACTACGGCCTCTTTTGAAAGAAAACAAAGGCTTCTCCCAGCTTCTGTTATTGCTGTTTATGATACGCCAATGTTTATTTATGATTTTCTTGACTGCGTTGGATGCAGAGCTAAAGGTGGTGACACATGTCAAGGGTATTGAACTAGGCTCTTTCGGAAATTCTTCGAGGAGCACCTCCCTGGGCTGATGTCTTGCTCTTTGTAACCCTTGTAAGTATCTTATCAGGGTAACCTCGTTTCTTCAATTTGCTTGTTAGGTCGGTGGCCTGTTGACGAAAATCAGCCAGTTGGCTACAATTCCTCCTTAGACGCAAAAATTGCCCATATGGGAGATTCTCCCGCAAGGCCCTTGGATGGAAGCTAGTAAACTCCAAGAGGTTATTTCTCGCTGTGGGTTACCTACAAAACCATGAGAACAATGGCACTTGTCCAACCTATTTGTTACTATATTTCATTTTCCACGAACTCAGTAAACGTGGAATGACAAAAACCTCACGCATTTCGAGTGGTACTTCTAAAATACCTAAGTTAAAATCTGCTCAGGAACATCTCTGAGCTGAATTTGAACTATATCCAATATGTATGCCTAACATTTATTAAGGAGTTTCGTATAGTGCTGGCATTGCTTTTAAGTAACTTCACAGCCCTCGCAGCTAGGAAATACATCATGATTGTTCGAATGGGAAGTTCGAGTCCGGTCATAGGGGGTTGGTGTCCCAATCCCATATTTTCCGGGCCGCCCTAATTCCTAGTCAATCCCAATAGAAACGTATATTAAAAGGAATGAAAGAAGATGTCAACGAGCACGTGTTATAGAACAACCGACTGCCAAATATGACTTCCTCTTCGATTTTGTGTCACTGTGGGGCATATTAGCAAGATCGGCGATAAAATTATCGCCGCTTTAGCGGCAGGAAACTGCCGCTAAACGGCGATAATGGGCTTGCTAATATGCGCTATAGAATTCCACAGAAGCCCAGGTTAGATGGGCAGGACATCTAACCTGGGCTTCTATTGGAATTCCATAACGCATATTAGCAAGTCCATTATCGCTGCTTTAGCGGCAGTTTCCTGCCGCTAAAACGGCGATAATTTTATCGCCGGTCTTGCTAATATGCCCCTGTATTTTTCCAACCTCACTTTGCTTTTTCACAATGTTGGCATTTATCGATTTTCTGTAAAATGGTGTTTCATAACAAACTGGCGTGTCAGCACGTTATATTGCATTGGGGTGGAATTGTTGCAGAGCAAGCATTTTCCAACGATAGGTCACCTTTAAGAGTGCCTCGTGACGAGTTTTACTGGAGAGCTGTATATTCAACAAAGATCACTCTGTGCGTTGATTTCCACTGAGTGCCGGGATTTGCACCACGGTCATCAGTTTGCCTGCGGCATTGTCGATTGCGCTTTTTTTATGCCCTTGATAAGAATCGCGAATGGCAAAGTCCCAAATCATAAAGGCTTGGGCATGTATTTTGCTTTTTTATTGCTTAAGCTGTGGGGTTGCTGAACATCAAGACTGCCAAGTCTCTTGATGGAACCTCATGCCTCTCTCTTCCAATAGCCTACAATTTCTCTCTCTTGCAGGTACTTTTCCATCCCTAATGTCTCTCTTTATCACTGTTTTCCTGTCTTTCTCTTCCCCTTCCTTTCACTCGTTTTGCCTTTCTCTTTCTTGCTGTGGGTCAAAGTGTTTTGATGAAGAAGAAGTCTCAGCTCGGGGCATGGCTTGGCCGCGGATCATGGTGAGCGCGACCTAGGGAGCTATAGAGTGGGTCTGGACTCCACTGGACATTTCTGTGGCACAGTCAGTGCCAGCCACCATCAATAGCTGCTGAGACACCGTGAATACATAAGGGAGATGGCTAGTCGAATACCTTACATTCTTGACCCACGCATATCCCGCAACTCGCCTCAGCCGCACCATCAAAATGGCAGTGGCTTTCCCTGCTGGGGACGTGTCTTCACCCCATCCCCCGGCCCTGCAGACCAGTGGCGGTGCCTGGAGCCATGGGCGGGACCCAGTGGGGCCACCATCATGATTGAAGACCTCACCTGTGAGCAGACAGGTGGAGGGCAGCGGCATTTGTGACCTCCCCCGGAGCTCCTAGCATCACATCAAGGTATGCAGGAGGATGGGGCCTGGATATTGGCGTCCTGCAAAGCCGGCCTGGCTCTCCTCAGAACAGAGCAGCCCTTACCCCCCCTGGGGGCTTTGCTCTCTGGCTAGCATTAGAGCAAGTGGAGGGGACCCCCTGGGATGCCCGTTTTGAGGAGGAAACACCCAGTGGCCCTTGGAGACGGAGATAACTATAGCCTCCAGCAGCTTTGGTGGACTGGCCCTTTGGCGTTCTACTTCCCTGGTGATTTTTGATGGCTAATGAGTGCCATTTCACCCTCCTATCTGCTGGTCCTCCTGTGCCGCCCCTCTGGGGCCCCGGGGGAAAGCCTGGGTGCCTGATGGAGGATTTAGGGAACCCATAAGGCTTTTATCCATAGGCTGGGACATGGCGAATGGCTGGATACAAGAGGGCGGCAATTTTATCATTGTAATTGCACCTCCTCTCTGCCCTGTTGCAGACGCGGCTACTGACCACTGTGGTGCCCAGTCTCAGTCCACTCACGAGGAGTGGTGCTTCATTCATCACAGCGTGCACTTGTTGCGAGAGGAGACAAGTGTTTGGGCACCCACGAGGAGCAGTGCTGCATTCGCCATTAGGAGGGCGAGAGGTTGCTCTGGCACCAGGTCAGACCTGAAGATCTTGTCAGCCACCCCTTTTGGGCCTCATTCATCTCTACTACGGGCCCTCTCCATCTTTGGCTCCCTTGTTGGATCGGCTGGGACTGATCACCTGACTAGGGGCCATTGGGAAAACCCGCCAGGGCCCTCTATCTTCCTCCTGTACTGAGCCAATGCACAGGTGACTCAACTGATTCTATCTTGAGACTTCAGAACTGGAGAGTATCCCTGACGGGATCTTTGTCCTGGGTAGCTCAGTGTGGACTAGCTGTGATGGGCGCCAATTAGATGCTTACTAACTACCTCTACTCATTACTTCTTTTCTCCAGATCCTTGCTCAGGTCCCTCTTTGGAGGTTAAGGAAGGTGCCTTTATTTGTGCCTTGCTGGGGACACATTCCTGCTACTCGTGCCCCCCAGAAGTTGAGCAAGGTGTGCTGGATCATTCCTTCAGGATGGGGCCTACAAAACCACATGCCCCTTACAGCTCTACTTGCTCTACTCCCTCAAATATTGTCACTCCCCCAACTGACCCTGACCCTTTGGGTGCGACAGAGCCAAGGGTCTGCCCCTGGCAACACTGGAAAAAATTCAGGCAGCCGTCAAGGACACAAAGACCACACTAGAGATGAAGTTGGATAGTGTGGCCTTGCACCTTGATCACCTCAAAGAGGATCAGCGTACATTATAAAGGATGCGGAGTACGGAAACAGCTCTTCAGGAACTTCACCCGCAGGCTTCGGATCTCCAGAAACAGGTTCAAAAGCTCAGCTCTTGAGTTTACTTTCTAGAAGGATGTGTGAAAGACATTGAGAGGAGAGCCAAATGAAACAATGTTTGCATGGGTTGGATTACCTGGGAGCGTGAAGGGAGACAATCCTACTCATTACATAGAGAACTGGCTGTCCAAGACTGTTGGCCGTCATGTGCTCTCAGACTGGTTTACGGTTGAAAGGCCTCATAGCGTTCCTGCCAGACCTTCCCCTACTGGACCCACTCCTCGCAGATAGTGACAGGGATCCTTAACTATAGGGTTAGAGATGTCATTATTCAGCATTCTCACGGGGAAAAGTCTACGGAGTGTATGGACTACCATTCAAACTTCATGCTTCTTTCATAGATCAATTGGCTCCCAAGCTGGGTGAGCTTCATAACGAGGCGGTGAACGGACGCTCCTCCTCCCACAACTCAGAAGCACTTGTTACGGCCCTCCTGAAGTTCAGTAAACTGCTGGAGGAGTTATCATTGTATCACCCCCTCTCAATATTAAATGTGGACTAAAAGATACTGGCTTATGCTCCCAATATAGTACTTTTTGTTATTTGCACAACCGCAGATGAAGGGAAGAGTGAATGAGGCTCGGTAGGAATGTGCTGGCCTTGCCACAGTATGTGTCCTCTTTGAGAAATGGGCATTGATCGATTTTGAAGAGTTACTAAACAGATCTAATCTCCCTCCTGGCAAGTTCCTGACTCATAGGATGCTTTTGGCTCAGATGCACACTCTTTGGCATATCATGAACTCAGAATCACAACTGCACAGCTACATGCAGACTCTTTTCAACATGTACATGGGTCACACATTTATTACATGGTTATATAGACCATTGCTGATTTTATTCACCCCCATTGCCTCAAATCAAACTTTATTGGGAGAGAGATTTAGACCGCCCTCTTAGCAACAAAGATTGGGTTGAATTCCTTGCATACCCTAAGAAAGTCTCTCAGAATGTTGGTGCTCAAGCAAATACAATATATTCAATCACACAGAGCCTACATGACCCCCGTCCCCATCTGGCCACAGACTACAACTTAATACAACGGCATGCTGCCCCCACTGCCATGACATGGAAGAAGACTTTAATCGTATAAAATAGGGTTGCTCCGTTGTAACTAAGTTCTGGCACACGATCCAATATCTCATAAAAACAGTTACTAGCAGAGAATACCACAGTACTCTAGGGGCCTGCCTTTTGGATCTTGTGTCTCGTCCTGAGTGAAGGAAGGCAGGCCCTAAATTTGCTGACCTGTAATTGATATTAATGAAAAGTGCCGTCACCCTGCAATGGAAATCCCCAACAGACCTGCATGTTAAAAAATGGGAGGCAGCACTGTTAGACTGACGTCCTTGGCGTATGATTCCCCCAAATGTTTTGCCTTCTCCCCGCCTGCTGAAATAGTTTTCGATAGCTTTAAGACTCCTACCACTGCAAATCAGTGCTTAAGTGCTTGTGCTCTCTCCTTCAAACCATGGTACTAGTGGACTACACCTAATTGCCACATTTAATTTACTTATAAGTCCCTAGTGAATGGTACTACCAGAACCCAGGGCCTCTAAATTAAATGCTACTACTGAGCAGCAGCGCTCATTGTGCCACCCACTAAAGTAGTACTGTAAAACATGTTATAGGCCTGTCACTGCCACCTGTAGTGCAGTATTAAACTGTCATTTTCACCTGGCAAAATAATTTTTTTTACCAGGCCTAAACCTTTCTTTCTAATACTAATAAGTCACCCCTATGGTAGGGCCTAAAGGCTTGTAGGGCAGGGTGCAGTGTATTTAAAGTAGGACATAGATACATACGTTTACATGTCCTAGCAGTGAAAAACTCCTAAAGTCATTTTTCACTGTTGTATGGCGTTTCTCTCCCACTGACTAACACTGGGTTGCCCTATAGCATTTAATAAGTGCTAACTGAAGAGAGGGAGCAGCTAGAGATATGTTGTTTACACACAAGGCACCTAGCTTGCCACTTGCCAGTGGCCTCCAGTTCCTGCCTGTTTCACCCTGATCCAGTTGCCGCCTTCTAATTAAGTGACACCGCAGCTGCTTGGATTTTCCCACTCAGGTTTTCCCGATCACCGTTCTTCCCACCAATAGAAGCCCTGCCCACCCCAGGACCTACTTAATGCAGGACCATACTGTTGGTGCACTTTCCTGGAACGTGCCCAGTGCCAGGAACTCTGGCCCCAGGACCATCAAACGCAACACCGCAGCCGCCACCGGAGCCAACAAACACCGCCACTACTCCTCCACCATCCTCTGTGACCTCAACAGCACACACTGGCAAACATACTGCTGCCACGTATCCCCTAGCACCACGGTAGGACCTTTCTCCTGCACCATTGCTATTTCATCTGCGACACCTCAGATGCCAACACCACCACCTCCAAAAAACCAACACACGCCGCCCTACCCCACACGCCACCCCACACCAACTGTCCACTATGCTCTGCAACGTCTGATCCCTCGAGAAACACTCCACCAAAATTTGGGACCTCCTCAACAGCAACACACCTGACCATGTCTTGCTGACTGAAACATGACTCAACCCAGCCTCCAACTCGGATATTGCCTCAGCCATCCCGTCTGCCTAGAAAATCATACACCAGTACCGAAACTACTAGTCAGGCGGAGGACTTGCAATCATCTAGAAAAACAAGATTGACTGCACAACCTCCACTGACTTGGACACCAACCTCATGGAACACCTCCACTTCAAAATACAGACTACAACTCCACCCTTGAGGGAACCCTTGTCTACCATCCCCTGCGCCCCACGCGGAATTCTGCAACCACATCGCAGACTTAATTCCTCCCCTCTACATCAGATCAACCAACTGCATCCTCCACAGGGACCTCAATTTCCACCTGGAAGAAACCAGAGACCCTAACTCCACAGCCCTCCTCAACAGCCTCAGCCTGACTCAGCCAGCTCGTCCAAGGACCAACCCACACCGCAGGCCACACCCTCAACCCTATTTTCTCCTCCAACAACAGGATCACCACCACCCATATGACCCGCTCACAAAGTCCAATCACTACATCATACATTTCAAGTCCCACCAAGCCACCCCACAAAAAAAACCTAAAGCACCATCAAGACACAGGGGCAAAATATCAGAATAAAACTGGACCAAGACCCTACAGGAATGACTTCTCTACCACACCAGAAACCTGGATGTTGACACCAAGCTCTTCAATAAATGGCTCACGGACAGCTCCAACCACAGTGCTCCCACCAGGAACAAGACCTACAAAAACAATAAATGACCCACCTGCTCCACAAACGACCTCAGGGAGTCCAAGGGCCTCCGCAAACAACCTGACAGTTTTTTAGAAGAAAACCTGTTCCCTTGCATGAATCTTTGAAATGATTTATGTTTTTCAGAAATTTGCCTAAGGATTATGACTACAGTATGAAGTTCAAAATCGACCGTCAGGGTGACATACATAGACCGAGGATATGGAGAATTGTCATGTCATGAGAAGAAAGGGACAGATGGAAATACACAGGCAAAGTTGTATTGGAGAAATTAGTCAATATCTGTTAATCTCTTACCCTGGGTAATATAGCCAACTGTGGTGTGCCTTAGAGTGATATTAAAGGGGACTCTCTGTATATATAAAAAAAAAGATATTTACCAAGTCCTGCATCACTAACAAACACCAATGACAGGCCCTCCAGAATGTTTCTTTGTTTGATGATGTATACTAGGGTTTTTGGACCTATTGTGACATCATTTTCCGAATGGCCCCTTTAAATGATGCTAGAGGTGGTACTTTCTTGTGATTCAAAGGGAGAGAGTTATGAGTATGAAGGCTGAGTAGTGGCAATAAGCTGGTGAAACAGGGATGGGATTCATTTAGCAGTTTGTGCTAAATCTGTAGCTAACACCTTCTAGTGGAGCTACTGTTGGAAGTGAGTATTTATTCCTGATGTAGCAACCTTTTTTGATCGTGTTCTCACCATCAGATGGGGGTGTAAACACCTAACAATTAAATATTTTGCCTTGAATAATAAAATGTGTAAAATCTGGAATGTGAAAAAATCCCCTAAGTCTAGGGCTACTTTTGAAAACAGGACAGTAAGAAAGCTAGCAAGAAGCAGATGTTCGGGGGTTATATTATTGACTGGCTTGTTTTCATGTGATGTTGTCTCACACAGAGATTTAATTTCCACAAGGCCATGACTTGAGACTTCCTGCTGTCTTTTAAATTCTGTCAAGACTGCACTTGCTAGGAAATCATAAGCACGCAGCATCAATGTCAGCTTCCAGGCCTCTCTGAAATTAAATCCCACAGAGACCAGGAGCATCCATATTCAATCCAAATAGAGATATTATTGTTCACTCTGGTATACTGACTACTCCCTGTGCAATCAAATATTAGCAGTAATGGAGCTGATACTTAACATTCATTGCACACTTTAGTGAAGCTGATCTGAGAAGGGGAAGTGGATTTAGTGGGAGCTAAACAGAACATAATATTGCAAATGGGTAGTTTTTCACCTTATATACTAGTTGACACTCTACACACACAAGCTGTGCTCTCGTCGTCTATTTGATGTCACTTGGAACCCTTCTATTGAAAACAATGATGTTATTGGCAGATACCCATCTAGAATGCCATATAAAACAGAGTGTGGGGTAGTTATGGAGATATTGTCCAGGGCTTGGTGCACCAACAACACCAGTTGCCCCCTGATGTTCTAATCCCACATAATTGAAAGGTATATCGAGCCACCATTAAATGCATCACAGATCTAACTTTCATGGAGAAACATTAATGCATGTCCCAGTATCTTTGTTCCAGCAGTTTGATCACATGCAATCCGTTGCATGCAGGAGTTTCAGTTCATATTGTTCAGCTTGATTCCATGTAGAATCCAGAAGAACGCTACTTACTGTCATAAGCTCCTCTCTAGTACTTGTTATTGTTTGTACAAGAAGTTAGCATTCACTGTTGCCTCTCATTGCTTTTATCTACAAACCTTTTTATCCTTTCCCTATCTCGATGTATCACTTCTCTAAGGGGCATATTAGCAAGAACCTCGTTAAAATTATCGCCGTTTTAGCGGCAGGAAACTGACGCTAAAACGGCGATAATGGGCTTGCTAATATGCGTTATAGAAGTCCATAAGCCCAGGTTAGATGTCCTGCACATCTAACCTGGGCTTCTATTGGAATTCTATAGCGCATATTAGCAAGCCTATTATCGCCGCTTTAGCGGCAGTTTCCTGCCGCTAAAACGGCGATAATTTTAACGATGTTCTTGCTAATATGCCCCTTAGTTTTTTGCATTCTATGAAAATCGCCATTCTACCACTTTTGGTCCACGTTGGGCAACATACATTTCTAAATCAATAAGTTAAACTAACAAATGTGTTTCATGCACATTCATCATATCCATAAAGTGTTATACAAGTACAGCCAACACGTGTTCCACAGTTAACAAACGCTTCTCTGACTTTGGTTCAATAATATATTAGATAAATATATAGGAAATCCCATATCCTGTAGATTTACCAAGTCATTAATTCACCTGGATCTTTAATCATTTTCTGAGACCTCTCAGGACTGGAAACTCTGCTGCTCAGAGAAAAAACATTCTTTCACTTTTCAATAGAGAACCTTATCATAAGCTCAGTCTAGTGTGGGTGTTACCTATCCATTATTTCACTAATAATCCAAAATTGAGATTCAAAACTCATTTTATTTCATTACTGCAAACAATATCTTTAAACTAATTATGCTTATGGCTTCATGAGTGGGACCCCTTCTTGAGTAACTGGAACTATATAAGTCTGTCTCAGGTGTGCTACACTTACATCGCAGTGGTTACATCACAGGTAAGTTACATCACAGTCATTACATTGGAGGTAAGTATAGGTTTTCACTACCTTTACATTGTTGTAGCCCCGTCATGCACTGCTTATGACCTTACATATTACATCCCTCATGACATATTAAATGATATCATTGATGACGTCAATGATGACATTATTAATTGACATCATTGATACCACCATAGTCATATAGAGTTATTGTGTGCATGATGAAAGTTATGTTCTGTACCATTCAGAACTCACTAAAGTTTCAGGTGCAAGTACTACTCCATATTAAACAAGGTAATGGCTGAGCGCACAAGATGTCGCTTGGGTATGTTTCAAAATAGGTTCTGGCTTAGGGAAAAAGCTTATCGCCATATCTATGAGAAAGGCCAAAGCTTCTGTTGACACTAGATTATCCACCACCAGTGGATGTCTGGACATTTGCCCATGTTAGAAAGTTCTAATACATGGCTTTGGAGAAATTGTTTGTAACAAAGACGTTTATAAGGTGTGAATGTATATTTACAGAGCTTTGCTGAAGATTTTGAGGCATTGCAGATTGTTGAATAATGTAAAATGTAGGGGTGAGCCCCTTATAGGCCTTTTAACTCACACTGGTATTGTAAGCATAGCCCTAAGGTTGTAAGCCATTGCGAACATCTCAGGAATGCATATCTATCAACTTTTTTACTTAAAATTGCGGGCCATGTGAAGTTCATTGTGAGGGGGATCACCTTAAGGTGAAAATTGTACGAACTCTTTTTTGGAGGGTGTTCAAGATTTAGAAAGGGGTGACAACATTATACGCTATGGAGGCAACCTGTTTGTCAGGTGGATGAATACAAGTAAAAAGAGGGTTACAGCCACCAAATGTAAGTGACTTGACAGATGTGCTGTGTGTCTAGCATGTTGTCAAACGTTATGTCCACTGTCACGTGATTGGTGATAGAAAAATCAGCCACAGGTGTAGCGTGTTGAATTACTTCAAGTCCACAAATCCTATAGAACCCTGTCACACTGATTGGATGATGTCATCAGGGATGTCATCACTGATGTCACTTGAGATGTCATCAGTGAAGTCATCAAGGATGTCATTGAACATGTCATGAGTGATGTAATAGGTGAGGTCTAAAGCAGTGGCACTGGCTAAGCCCTGCACCTGACCCCACTGCAGGCACCTAAGCTGTGCAAGGCCTTCAGCCATGCAAGCCCAACCCACATTCTCTTCTTCTTTTAAATTAATTTTTTTCTGGTACCTCGGTTAAAAAATGTATTCAACTCAAAAATAAATATGAAAAATATTTTTAACTTCAATATTTATGTCAATTCATTTTATATATAAATTAATTTCATATATTCACTTTAAATGTGGAATAAAATAAAAGAAATGCTACAGCACTATTACATTTATTTTGAATTAAAACTTTAATTAATGGAACAGTATTAAATTATATTAGAGGAATTCTAAAGTTTAAACAAGAAATACATTTCCACCTAAACAAACGTTTTTTAAATGTGCATTCTTAATTGTTAAAAGTAAGGTCTAGAATGAATTACAATGAAGTCAATTCTTTTTTAAATTTGTTGCATCCTTTTTTAATCAAAATAGGTTATTAAAATAGTTAAATAATAAATGTGCACTATTCCTAACATGAAGTTATATTTAGATATATTTTAACTGTTTTAATTAATTTAATTTAATTTAATATTTTCTATGGTGTTTTAGTTTAAGCCCCTACCTCCATTATTTTCTATGGGAGGGTGTTGCAGTACCAATAGTTTACCATGTGTAGTGCTGGACTTGGACAACTGACAGATTATCGGAAACAAAAATATCATGTGGACTTAAAATTGTGTCAAAAATATCAATGACAAAAATATTGAGAAGGTAAGTGCAAATAAGTATAAATTTACTATTCTTAACTTTTTACATCTACGTAACTTGACAAAATATATATAAAGCGCCAAGGTACATATATGTGGAGTTATATATAGTAAAACTTTGCTTAGCTATAGAAACTTACCTTCACAATATTTTTGCCTCTGATATACTTGACATGATATTTTGTCCCACGATATTTCTGTTTCCTATAATCTGTCTTAACACAGCTGGACTTACTACTTTTTAGGCCGAGCCTAGCGCAGCGCACATGCGCTGCTCTATGGGAGGCTTCTTGTGAGGGCTCAAAACTTCTCCGTGTGGGTCGGGCTCCTCCCACACATCTGATTGGCCTTTGCGTGTGTCTTTCAGTAATGAAAGCACGCAAATGGCCAAAGGCGGGTGCATGTCCCACCTCTTCTTAAAATGTTCACTCCCACAGCGTTTTGCTCTCGGGAGCGAGCAGCGGCGCACAGGCTGGCAGCTGCATTCCTTCCACAGCAGGTGCCTTTAACAAAGCTGTTTACGATTATGTGTGCTTCTGGGAGGGGTCAGGGGGCGAGGGCTTGGGCTTTGAAGGTGTCTGTTTACAGCGCAGGGCTCTTGTCTTCCTTACAGCGGCCGCGCTTGTTTAAATGTGTTGTTGAGAACTCGTACGTAAGCGCTATTATTGGGGCTTTGATGTGTCAGCGCCGTGATCCGCTGGAGTTCTTGGTTACCATAACAATATGTGATGAGATTTTACAATCACAGCCGGCAGCTCGCGTTATGCTTAATGGATTAAGGACTAAATAACCCAAACTCGCAGATGATCAACATCTCTGGAGAGTGTGTGCACCGCGAATGAACTTAGTTCAAGGACATGGGGCAGAGCTGGCCAGAGGGACTGCGTCATCCCACGGACAGCTGCTTCTAGGACTAGTACTTATTGCCATTTCATCAAAAAACGACAGGCATTTGTCAGGGTATGAAGCACACGATGGGAAAGAAAGGCAGCTCGCTTTAATGCATGCTTCCATTTACACTTTCTTCAACGCTTAGAATTGGAGAAAGAGTCTTATCCAAATCCCTGCAACCCCAAACGTTGTTATGGTGAACAATGCAGGCCTCGTTCTTTACCTTGCTCCTATTATCAACCCGCTGACGGACAGTTTCATATTTTTTATAACGACGGCGCATCTGCTTGGCGTGCAGAAGGGAGGAGAAGCCAGCATTATTCAAGAGTGGCCGTCGAGTGTTTGTTTGTGGAAATAGTTTGCCAATAACCGAGCCCGTGGAGAGAGAAGACATTGTGCGTTAATGACACAACCAGAGGGGTCGGCTACCTTCTTTTGTCGGAGATGCGGCGAGCCCCCTTCCTGTAGCTGCGCCATTAACATGTCTGTTTCCTGTCAGCCATTTGCAGATAATGCCATTTATCTCGGGCGGCACAAGACCAGTCATTAGCCTCAATAAAGGGCCACAGACAAAGCCTTTATCTGGGGCTCAGATGCTGCAGCCACAAACCTTATTATAAACCTGAGGGCGGCGAGGGTCTGGGGACACACTGTGTGAGGTAAAGGCATCTGAACAGATATGTCGATGTGCGCCAACATACAGCTAGACCGGCCTTAGGGTTGGGATTAATGCTTTAAGAGCCGAAGCAGTAATCATTTATTGTGCCTTTTTCCTTGAACTCTTACCCTGTGCTGTGTGGCACAACTGCAAACAAAGCGAATGGCCACCGCAGATAGGGTTATCTCAAGTATGGGAAGGCAATCACTGTTTACAAGAAGCTGAACTGCAACCCCGGAGTGCAGTCAAAGGCAAAATCAGGAAAAAGGCGGAAACATGAGGGCGATTAAACTGGTTTCAGCTGAACAGGAGGACGCCCCCACAATCGTGTCCATTGTTCCCAATGTGGCCAAGTTAATTGTTTATTGAAGCTGCCAATCCATTATATGTGGAATTTTGAACCAGCTCAGCGTTTGCCAGTCTTCCTCGTGGGGGTCAGGTTACTATCTACTTGTCTTCATTAGCCCCCGCGCCATTTCCCCTCGCGTTTAATCTGATGGCATTCCTCGGCTATCTGTGACACATGCTGCTCGGTGTCTTCCGAGCAACAGGCGGTGCCTGGGCAAGCATTCACATCCGCCTGGCAGCTCGCAGTCATATGCCACATTCCTGGCATTCTCACACTATCTCTCAAAGAGAGAGGGCGGCAGAGCCGGGACAGAGTTTACTTTTGCGTTTAGTCCCCAGTGAACTCTACGTTGCCCCACAGCAGGCCAGTTATTAATAGCTCAGACAACAGGCATTGCATTTACCAACCAGCAGGGTGGATAATATATACCATAGTATCTGTACCATGCGCCTTTGAGGCTGCCAGCAGTTTGTGTAACATCCAGATCAAATGTGCACAGGTGTCACGTGACACATTCAGCCGGCCATTTCCTTTTAGTTCCTAAACAATAGATAGTACTTTTTATTCTGAAGCCCTTACATACTATACGTACCAGAATGGAACAAAAACATAGGACTGGCGAGGGTGACACGCATGGCATCAATGAATTCAGTCGGGAATGGCTGGGGCAGACTTCTTGTTCCAAGTTAAGCAAAAACAAAAGTTTCCAAGTAATCAAGGAGCGGTTCCAATTAATGGAAACTCCAACCTCCTTCCACTACAGATTGCATTCTGGGACTTGCAGTTCCCAGTTTAGGCATGCGAATCCTGGCCTGCAAACTGCTGATGGTTAAAATGCCATGACAGGCTGAAGGTGTCACATGTGACACTGGACCACTAGGCGGTACACGGATTTTGTTGCTGACCTTTTTAATTTGCACCTCATAATCTCTCCAATGTTTGTTCCGTTCCTTATTAAACAAGCAGCATAAATGTTGGCAAATCTGTTTCATTCCCTTTTTCACAAGTTATGCATGGATCAGAATTTGTCTGTGCTAAAATGATATTACACACCAGAGTCGTTTTATAAACAGGTGTGTCATATGTTTGTTGCATTACTTTCTCCATTTTGCCCTAATGGCCGGCAGCATAATCTGATTGCAAAAAAAACACCAATGAGCTATTGCACAACATGCAAAAGTGGTGCAGATAAGCCTGATAATGCTTCAATCCATGGCGGGACAGCACCCAGGATAATGTGCTGCATGACTAACCACTTATAAGGTCCCAAAGGCGAGACCTATTGGCTATGCCAATGCTTGTTTATTTTAGTAGTAACTTACACTCGGAGTTTGTGAATACTGAAAAGTAGTAAAAGTACTCAAAAACGTTACCTTTGTGAATCAGGCCCTTTAACTCCAATTTCAGAAATTGATTGCAATGCTTGCTATGCCCACTCCTCATACAGTGTCTGTTGAGGATATTTAGAAGCATTTATAAGCTAACACAAAATGTTTTGTGTAGGTGTAATGTTTGTAGTATTGAACCTCAAAGGAACATATAACATCAGGACACTCTAATGGAAAAGTCCTTTTCAGTCCTCAACCCTACTGTTCTACTTGTACCAGATGTTCCTCACCACTGAACAATGCCTGCACCAACGACATGACTCTCACTATTTCAGGCATATATGGATCAGACTCCCGAATGCATGCTCACTGCTCCAATGGAAATATAACTTTCTTATAGTAGAAAGCTTGCTGTCTCATATTCTTTACGGCTTCCACCTACAGTTCCATCAGTCTTTTCTCTTCAGACATTCCTTTAAGTTCAATGGCCATCTATTCTTCAGTCCTTCGAAAGTGCAAAGTCTTCTTTGCTTCCTTATGACCAAATGACATTTAAGCGCTTCCATTTTTTGTTCTGGGGCAGTCTCTTCAACTTCAAATCCCTATAAAGGAGTGTCTTAGAGCCCCATTTATTTTTTGTGTAAGGGTTTTGAGATGTCTGGAAGCTTTGGGCCATATGCACATGGGCCATCCTTTTCCTTGAGTTCTTTTTGAGATGATGGGCTTCACTTTTTTGAAGATCTCAGGTGGAGTCTTCTTCCACCTCAGATCTCTTCACCCTGGAGCCAAAAGAGAGACTTTAGTCCTTCTTTGGTCCTCCTTATGAGTTCCCCATTCCCTCTGCAGGAAGATACCAGGACCGGATTCATTGATCCAGTTGGTATCTCCTCAGATTGGCGAATAACATGTGGACCCAGTAACAAAACGTCTAACTGCCCATATTTTTCCAGCTTCTGAAATAACAGGCCAAAATCAACAAGCATTTACCACCTCCTTGGAGTAGGTGATAAATGTTTATAGGATTTTTTTCTCTGACCCTGGGGACTGGGGTGGTCTGGGGACGGGAGAAGTAGGAGGAAAAATATGCTATCCCTTTAGCTGCAGGGAGGGTTTTCTTCTCCCCCACTGTAAAGTAAAGGGTGGTGAGGGTGGGCACCACAGCTGCCCTCAGCACTCATAGCTCCGGGCCTATAGTGATTGAATACTGAGTGTCAGGACCTGATAATTCTGGCCCTGGGGACACCATAAAACTTACTGGGGATACTGCTTCGGGGAACTCGTAATGAGGGCATATATGTACACCTGGTTTTGATGCCTGAATATCAAGTCCAAAATATTCTTTTACCATAATATTGTGGTCATAATATCATGAATGCCAAAATATAGCGAGACATAATACCAAAGGTATGCATATCATTTTAGTCATGCTTGTCAATAATATTGATGTTAAACTATATTAGAACATTGGAATGTTGGGTGCTCCATTGTAGACAATGGAGTGCTCCATGCTTATACGGGCCGATAAAGGCCCGCAGAGCAACATTCCAATGTTTACAATAGTCTCTCGAAGCTCGAGGGGATTTAAATCCCCTCGAGCTTCGAGAGGCCTTTGTTTTATTTGTTAGAACATTCTGCCCTCTAGTGGCAGAATGTTCTAATAGCCTTATAGCCCTTCGTAGCAGGGCTATACCGGCTATTAAAGTCCCGATCCCTTGTTAAAGTCACTCGCCTTCGGCTCGGGCCTTTAACGCGGGAGCGGGCCTTTAATAGCCGGTATAGCCCGCTACGGCGGGCTATAAGGCTATAGTATACTAAAATATTGTGGAATATAATATTGTTTTAAAGTGGTTTGCTATGTGTATACTGTTTTATTCAAATCTGTTTTAAATTATTTTGTATAATGTTTTTCCTTATATTATTTTTTTGGGCTGTAGTGTTTGTTGGGGGATTGGGTAGTTAGTATTTATTTTAATATATATGGATTAATATTAAATATTAAAAATATTTATTTCTTTTAATAATTTGAATTATTTTATTACATTTTCATGTTACATTATTGTTTAATAATACTATAAATACTATAAATATGTTACTATTTTCAGTTTGTGGAGTTTATAGAGGGATTGGGTGGGTAGCATTATATTTTACAGATATATTATCATTGTTTAACAAGGAATTATTGTTTTAATAATTATATTGGTAATTGAAAAAGTTTTTATTATATTTAATGGATTAAAATAATGTTTAGAAATATTTACTAAAGTATTTGAATTCCTTCATTTAATATATTTTGAATTTTTAAATGTAAAAAAAGGGTTTGTATTTTTGGGGCAATTGGGTGTGTAGTTTATTATTATTTTTATGAATATGTTACAAACAAATTGGGGAATCATAGTGATTTTGTATTTTCCTTCTATATTTTAAAGAAAAAAAATTCTAAATGGTGTTCATTGTTGAAATTAATGTATCATTTTGTAAATAGTGCTTTATTCACTAAAAAGAAATATTGCAGTGCAGATGTATCTTTTATTATATATTTGTATATTTGTGGTGTTTAAAAATGTAAAAAAAAAGTAATGTATATATGAACCCCAATAATGATTTATAAAATAAATACAAAATGACTTTAAAACTTTTAATCATTATGTATTTTGAAATTATTTTTATATAATAATATTAATTTTGAAACATTATTAATGATAAATTATGTGATCATTGTAAGAATACCGTTAGCAAAGTGCCACATTCAATATTCCTCTTTTTACTGAATTATGAGCTGTTTTCTCCCATTGAAAGTAGTTCCTGGCTGTGATATTTTCTGAGATTCCTGGCAAGGGAAATCGATCATTGTTGAATTTCTGGTAAGTGAAACACCAACCTCTCCAAGTCTTGGGTTCTCCCAATTTCCATCCACTGTCGACAGTTCAGCCCAGTCAATTAATTCCAGCCTGGATACCAGGGGTGTAGCTATAAATAGGACATCAGCTGCAGTGGTGCCAGGGCATGGGGGTGTTTGGGGCTGGCTGCACTTAAATTATAGCTGCTTTTACTATCGAATTATGAGATAGGATCCAATTTACCTGTACCTTCTGAATAGAATAATATCAAAATGTAAAAAAACCATATTTCAATACTAAAGCTAATATTATTTCTCATTTACGTGTTTCATGACAAGCTACCTGCACATTATCAGTCACTGCCACCAAATTCAGACTAGGAATGTTTAATCAATTATTTGTTTCCTTAGTGGCATTAATAGAAAATCATTGCGTTGGCTTAGGTACATTAGGACATAAGAAACTAATTTCTACACAGTGGTGCTAAAAGTCCTGTATCACAGACCCATTGGCAAAATATATATGTAACTTGTCAGAGATTCTACTGGCCAAATTATGAGTCTGGTGGTCTGAAGACCTCCAAACTCATGGTGTCACACCGACATTCTGACCGTCCTATTACGAGTTGGATGGTCGGACCGTAATTGAACCACTGACTCGGCCAGGGAACCGCCATTCCCTGGTGGTGGCGCCGCAGTCAGGGCCATTGTAAGATGCAGGTGGTGCCGCTGTGGCACCGCCATGCATATTACAAGTTTCAGGACCACCAGCGTTTTCATGGAGGTCTTTCCTCCATGAAAAAGGCTGGCGGTACTGAAACAACCCTCTCAGCCTGGGGATGCATGCAGGGGGGAACAACATGTGCCCCCCAGTGTGCATGCGCCCCAGTTCCTGCATGGCATGGACTTTACAGTCCATGCCGTGCAGGAATCTGTGTGGCATTCCCATTGCGGTGCCTTTTTTAAAGGCACCACCACGGGAACCGCCACGCCGCCCACCCGCCAGACCACAAAATTACTTGTAATCTGGCGGGCGGCAGCGACTCTTGGCGGTGCGGGGCGTGGCTGTTGCTGGCCCTCCACCACCGCACCACCAAAAGTTGTAATCGGGCCCTACGTCTTCAGTTAATTTACAATACTTTAGTTATATTTTAGTCAACCATTCTTACAGTAGCAGGGTCTTAACTAGGAATGAAGCTAAATAATAATTCAGTACAGGATGCACGGACTGAGACTATGCCTGGGCGGAGTTCGCGGAGTTCTGCTACGCGGAACTCCGCGAAGAGCCGGAAAAACTCTGCCATGCTCCGCGGAGTTCCGCAAGCAGCGGAGTAAGGTAAGTCGCACTGCTCATGCTTATTTTTAGTACTGGGCATTTGTCCCATGCTGTAAAATCAGCACGAACGGCACGATGTGCAAGAGGGCACTGCTTCTTTCTGCTGCTCGAGTAGATGTTCTACTCGAGTGGCAGCTTCCTCAACGTGAGCGGCAGGTTTCTCAACGTGAGCGGTAGTGACCTGTCGCGATCGCCCGCATTGAGAAATCTCGCCAGGAGGTGGCCTGGTGTATGATTTTCCTTGCTCACTAACTTAACGTTGGCAAGCTGCGTGAGAGAAAAAACTATGCTCTGTGCCTCTATGCAGAGTTTTTCAGAACTCCGTGCTCTAAGCGGAGAGGGGAGTGGGTAAAACTCTGCAAACTCCACGAGTGGAGCGGAATTTTACACCCAGGCCTAACTGAGACCTCTTTAACATGCCTCAGTCCAACAATCTAGAGAGGAAAACAGCAAACAAATTTAAAAGAATCATGAAAAGACCAAATTTTTTCTGCATCTTTTTTGACAAGTGAAACTTAAATTGTATTGCTTATGTTTGATTTAACTGTGAATGAATGGATGGATGGATGGGTGGATGGATTAAGAGTGTGGTCGTCCCCAATAACCTTGGCATTATTTGTGTCACTGAAGCAAGGGCCATAGGTAACAGGCAAAATTAGATCATGTGCAGTTAATTTAACAATTGGACTCGAGAGAACTATTGCCAGATGGTTCAAATGGCTTTCGTTAAAGAATTAGTGGTGAAAATGATATACGGAAGCATTAATGAACGTTCTCGGGGGCAATATCATTAAATAATAGCCTTTAATCCATGTTAAATGCAAAAACAACAATTGATGCACCCAATGGGAACAGTCCAGCCCGAACTGCCAGGCCAGGTCCTCCCTGGACTGGAAACAAGCATCCTAGGACCGGTTTCGGGCTTTCAGCCCTCATCAGCCAGGATAGCTTGACTCCAGTGGCATGGAGAGCACGGGACCCACTTCTGGGCATACCCTTCCCACTTGGGGTGACAAATGCAAAAACAACAATTGATGGACAGAATGCAGAACAATGTCATACATTCACCCCAGTACAGAGATCTGGGCCTAAATCCATCGTTTTTTTGCTCACCATGCCATTCCAGTTTGGACCCAACCATATGCAAATCAGTCTTGACCCTGCACCCAATGGGAACAGTCCAGCCCGAACTGCCAGGCCAGGTCCTCCCTGGACTGGAAACAAGCATCCTAGGACCGGTTTCGGGCTTTCAGCCCTCATCAGCCAGGATAGCTTGACTCCAGTGGCATGGAGAGCACGGGACCCACGTCTGGGCATACCCTTCCCACTTGGGGTGACAAATGCAAAAACAACAATTGATGGACAGAATGCAGAACAATGTCATACATTCACCCCAGTACAGAGATCTGGGCCTAAATCCATCGTTTTTTTGCTCACCATGCCATTCCAGTTTGGACCCAGCCATATGCAAATCAGTCTTGACCCTGCACCCAATGGGAACAGTCCAGCCCGAACTGCCAGGCCAGGTCCTCCCTGGACTGGGAACAAGCATCCTAGGACCGGTTTCGGGCTTTCAGCCCTCATCAGCCAGGATAGCTTGACTCCAGTGGCATGGAGAGCACGGGACCCACGTCTGGGCATACCCTTCCCACTTGGGGTGACAAATGCAAAAGCAACAATTGATGGACAGAATGCAGAACAATGTCATACATTCACCCCAGTACAGAGATCTGGGCCTAAATCCATCGTTTTTTTGCTCACCATGCCATTCCAGTTTGGACCCAGCCATATGCAAATCAGTCTTGACCCTGCACCCAATGGGACCAGTCCAGCCCGAACTGCCAGGCCAGGTCCTCCCTGGACTGGAAACAAGCATCCTAGGACCGGTCTCGGGCTTTCAGCCCTCATCAGCCAGGATAGCTTGACTCCAGTGGCATGGAGAGCATGGGACCCACGTCTGGGCATACCCTTCCCACTTGGGATGACAAATGCAAAAACAACAATTGATGGACAGAATGCAGAACAATGTCATACATTCACCCCAGTACAGAGATCTGGGCCTAAATGCATCGTTTTTTTGCTCACCATGCCATTCCAGTTTGGACCCAGCCATATGCAAATCAGTCTTGACCCTGCACCCAATGGGAACAGTCCAGCCCGAACTGCCAGGCCAGGTCCTCCCTGGACTGGAAACAAGCATCCTAGGACCGGTTTCGGGCTTTCAGCCCTCATCAGCCAGGATAGCTTGACTCCAGTGGCATGGAGAGCACGGGACCCACGTCTGGGCATACCCTTCCCACTTGGGGTGACAAATGCAAAAACAACAATTGATGGACAGAATGCAGAACAATGTCATACATTCACCCCTGTACAGAGATCTGGGCCTAAATCCATTGTTTTTTTGCTCACCATGCCATTCCAGTTTGGACCCAGCCATATGCAAATCAGTCTTGACCCTGCACCCAATGGGAACAGTCCAGCCCGAACTGCCAGGCCAGGTTCTCCCTGGACTGGAAACAAGCATCCTAGGACCGGTTTCGGGCTTTCAGTCCTCATCAGCCAGGATAGCTTGACTCCAGTGGCATGGAGAGCACAGGACCCACGTCTGGGCATACCCTTCCCACTTGGGGTGACAAATGCAAAAACAACAATTGCTGGACAGAATGCAGAACAATGTCATACATTCACCCCAGTACAGAGATCTGGGCCTAAATCCATCGTTTTTTTGCTCGCCATTCCAGTTTGGACCCAGCCATATGCAAATCAGTCTTGACCCTGCACCCAGTGGTGGAGTGAGCTAAAGAATGATGATGGATTAAACCCAGATCAGTTGACTGGGGGTGAGTGTTTGATTAGCTCAAGCGCTCTGTCCATCATCCCCTTTGGTATCGCTTTGTTCGCCCTAAGTTGGCAGGGTATGCCCAGACGTGGGTCCCTTGCTCACTTTGCCACTGGATTCAAGCTAGCCTGGCTGATGACAGCTGAATAGCCAGAAACCGGTCCCAGGATGCTTGTTTCCGGTCCAGGGAAGACATGGCTTGGCAGTTCGGGCTGGACTGTTCCCATGAGGCACAGGGTCAGACTGATTTGCATATGGCCATGTCTGAACTGGGGTGGTGGAGTGAGCTAAAGAATGATGATGGATTAAACCCAGATCAGTTGATTGGGGGTGAGTGTTTGATTAGCTCAAGCGCTCCGTCCATCATCCCCTTTGGTATCGCTTTTTTTTTCGCCCTAAGTTTGCAGGGTATGCCCAGACGTGGGTCCCTTGCTCACTTTGCCACTGGATTCAAGCTAGCCTGGCTGATGACGGCTGAATAGCCAGAAACCGGTCCCAGGATGCTTGTTTCCGGTCCAGGGAAGACATGGCTTGGCAGTTTGGGCTGGACTGTTCCCATGAGGCACAGGGTCAGACTGATTTGCATATGGCCATATCTGAACTGGGGTGGTGGAGTGAGCTAAAGAATGATGATGGATTAAACCCAGATCAGTTGACTGGGGGTGAGTGTTTGATTAGCTCAAGCGCTCCGTCCATCATCCCCTTTGGTATCGCTTTGTTCGCCCTAAGTTGGCAGGGTATGCCCAGACGTGGGTCCCTTGCTCACTTTGCCACTGGATTCAAGCTAGCCTGGCTGATGACGGCTGAATAGCCAGAAACCGGTCCCAGGATGCTTGTTTCCGGTCCAGGGAAGACATGGCTTGGCAGTTCGGGCTGGACTGTTCCCATGAGTCACAGGGTCAGACTGATTTGCATATGGCCATGTCTGAACTGGGGTGGTGGAGTGAGCTAAAGAATGATGATGGATTAAACCCAGATCAGTTGACTGGGGGTGAGTGTTTGATTAGCTCAAGCGCTCCGTCCATCATCCCCTTTGGTATCGCTTTGTTCGCCCTAAGTTGGCAGGGTATGCCCAGACGTGGGTCCCTTGCTCACTTTGCCACTGGATTCAAGCTAGCCTGGCTGATGACGGCTGATTAGCCAGAAACCGGTCCCAGGATTCTTGTTTCCGGTCCAGGGAAGACATGGCTTGGCAGTTCGGGCTGGACTGTTATCATGAGGCACAGGGTCAGACTGATTTGCATATGGCCATGTCTGAACTGGGTTGGTGGAGTGAGCTAAAGAATGATGATGGATTAAACCCTGATCAGTTGACTGGGGGTGAGTGTTTGATTAGCTCAAGCGCTCCGTCCATCATCCCCTTTGGTATCGCTTTAATCCATGTTAAGCATCCCATAATTGCTGAATAAGAAGGGCACATTGCAGTTAGCTACTATGCTATGTTCATTAGTTATATTTGTACATGCTCAATGTATACAACATGGGTTCAGAAAAGACCCATTGGGGTTTTATTATTTAAAATGGTAATATAAACAATTTTTTGATGTATGGACCTGCTAAGCAATGCTGGTATTCCTGAATTTGTAAGATGTAGAAAAGTCAGGGAATTTAGGGTGTTGTGTACTAACTGATGCAGTACACCACCATGTCTGTGATTGCTTTTAAATAAAGCATTTTTTTTAAACTGGTTTTCCTTAAAGGAAAACGAGATGCATTTAAAGAAAAAAGAAAAGTGTAAGTTTAATTTTTAAAGAGTAGCCAGTGGTCCATTGGTCCACTGCCTACTCTTAAAAATATTTTTGTCAACATTCACAAAGGTGAAGGGATCCCTTCGAGACCCCTTTCTGCTTGCAAATGGCTTACCACCTCCTTTGAGGAGGTTGTAAAATATTAACATTTTGTGCCCGGAATTCGGTTGCAAAGCATTAATGCATACCACCACGAGTCGGTATTTGGAAGAGACGCCCTAAACAAGCCCCTTTCAAATTCTGAATCGCAAACCCATCGCAATTTGGTGTTTGTACATAACAAAAAGCATTTTTGCGGCCCAAACGGCCTGATTCTGTGAATCGGGCCGTTTGTGACCTCAAAAATACTTCGTACATGTGGCCCTTACTTACTTTCGGCTAAGCTTGTATTACCTCCTCACCTGTAAAACATGAGTGTTTAGGCAAACCTACCCATGATTTAAAGAATTCATACACTGTGAATATATCTCAGTTAGGATTTCCCTACAGCATTTATTCAACAGTGCAGCTTCGGCTCATTCCCTAACCAGAACGGGCAATTTGAAACAATGTAGTGCCTTGTCTTAACATAACATGAATTTGTGATTAGTTTTCCTTGAATCATTCTTACATTGGTATCTCTCTAGCCTCGCCGATGGGCTTGTCTTGAATATCTGCCAGCATTTGAGAAAACACAGAAATCCCTGTACTGGAATGGAAATATCGTTTTGTATGGAAGCATTTTTTATATATTCTACAGAGTGGAAAAATCACTTTCAAGTTACAAGATTAATGGATTGTTCCAATTACCATTTACAAAATGTTATTTTGTAATTGCATTTCACTGCAGTGATTAAAAGCTTGATGCACATGATCAGATCATTATCAGCTGGAAATTTCAAACAGAGAGCTGACTATGAAACAGCAGCAATAGCTTTTTGTGAAAAGGCAGCCCATTCCCTGCAAACCTTAAGCCAAATGAGAAAGGGGGGGGGTGAAAAAAAGGGGGGGTCCCACTTCTAAACTGCTGCAAGTTGTCTATTGGCCCCATGGTTTTCTCTGCATTAGGTTTGGGCTCTTTTAATGAACTCTAGTATTTCTTGATTCACCTTGTAATAGAGTCACCTGCTGATCAGGAAGTATAAGTGAGCTAAATTACCACAAGCGAGATTACCGGGTGTGAAACCTGCCAAATGTGGTGAGTGACTGAGTGAATTGGGTACAGAGACAAAAAATTCGTGCAGCAATCCTCCATTTCTTTGGGGTGGCTAAGAGCGCAAGTCATGGTATTACCGCATTTAGGATTACCAATCAAAGTGGTATTGTTAATTCCGGTGCAAATGTACTGCGGTGATATTGCTACACCAGGTATGATGAGGATTTGGTGTTAGTGAAGAGTAACACTGGTATAGTCATGCACCTAACGTGTGAAAAGTTGCTTGAATTGTCAAACGGTTAAGGTCGGGTGGTGATGGAAAACTCTCCATTATCAGTGAGAAGTATTTAATCCAGATGAAAATACACTTGTGGAATTTCCTTGACTAGAAAATTTCCTGGATTGGTTAAATTCCACTAGTAATTTCTCCTCCAGATTTTGTACTTCCTCCATAAAATGCGCAAATTTCCACTACCACATAATTCTAAATCATGCTCTAAAACATTTGTTGACTGCAATTTATTAAAAAATAAATTTTCAGATTTTACAATTTGTAATTTGCATGCATGAATGACCATGACGGTAGTTGTTACTTGTGGGGAAAATCTTCGCTATTTGGCGTGCTTTACTCGTTGATGCACAGGGTAGCACTGGCTTGAACTTCTTTTATCATATCAGTATCAATCACGATATGTATTTGGTTTGTGGGACTTCTCGCCTTTACGCGATCACATGATGTGGGAGTTTGGAACCATAAGGCTTAAAATAACTCAAGCACTGGGTGATTTCGAGCATGGCATCATGTATTATAAGCGAGACTGTATTGCGCCCGTGCCAACAATGCCTGTTGTTCATACCTCAATTACGTACCAGGTAATTGCATTACTCTGAGTGCTACTCCCTCGCTTCAAATCATGCATCCCTCCCTTTACACTTAAGACAACTGAGCCTCAGTTCGGCTGAGCTTGTCTACTGCACAGGAGGAGCACTGGGCAGGAGGGGCTTTTATAACATAAAGTTAAAGGGTGTGGCATCTTTCGAGGCAGGACTGCCTCAATGTGTTATGAATTTAAGCGAGGGAGGTACAAGGGGGTAATGGCGTTGAGTGGCATGTGGAAACAATGGGGCACATGCATCAACCTAAATACCGATCGCAAACGGGCCGATTCGCAGAATCGGCCCCTTTGCCACCGGTATTTAGGCAATTGGGATGCATCAACCCAAAACCCATTCGCAATGTAGGTAATTGCAAATTTTGCGATTACCTAAATTGCGAATGCTTTTAGGGAATCGCAAATTGCGATTCTCTATTTGGGATGCATCAAAGCCTTTCCTAAATGCGACTTTGCATTTAGGAAATGCTAATTACCATCAACTGCAAATTGATGGTAATTTGCAAAAACTTTGAAAAATGCACAAAAGTCCATTTTTCAAAGTGCCATGTGGCGCACACATATGCCCTTGGGGCATATGTGTGCGCCACATGAGCACACATGCCAAATTTGGGGGTGCAGCAGGGTGGCCTTTAAGGCCCCTAGCACCTCTTCAAATTGCATTCGCAATTTCAGAGTACCTATTTGGTACTCGCAAATTGCGAATGAGCTTCCATTCATTCCTATGGGCCTCTAGGCCCATAGGAATGAATGGGAAGGCATTCCTTAATTGCGATTCGCAATTAAGGAATGTGTGGGAATCGCAAATAGTTTTGCAAAACCTACATGCATAGGCAATTGCGATTCCTTAATAACGATTCCTTAATAATCGCAATTATGGAATCGCAATTGCCTACAATGATGCATGTGCCCCAATGTCCTTTTATATCCACAGTGCGCTACCCCTGACGAAGGACCTGTAGGGCCAAAATGCACTGGGGGGGATATCACTTGTACTCACATCATCATGTAATAATATTGCAATGACATGGATGGATTGTTTCAAAGAATTTGGATTTTTTTTTTTAAAGCTGTACATGCTTTCGAAGATTTTTTGAATAATAGTATGATCAATATGCTTATTTGTGAATAAAAGCTGTGGAGGCTTGAAAAATTGGATGTGCACCCTGGGACTTATCTCAAATAGAGAACAGCCGTACTCTACTCAGTTTTGTGTTCTGAGATGGAGAACACGTTGGGGCAGCACCTAGAAGAAATGACAACACATTTCAGTGCACAGAGGAACATACACTATTTAGTTTTCACCCATGGGTTTTCACACCTCTTTCTCCCACAGACGGCAGAAAGATAGAAACCACAAAAATAGGAAATATTTACTACCATTTAGAAAAATTCACAAATTGTCATGAAGTTATTGTATCAAATTTTTTGTTGGCATTTTTAGACAAAAAAGCACACTTACTTGCACAGCACTTTTTGCCATTTTTCAGTTTCCTCCTGGGCAAGCCACAAACCTTGTGTACCTTTAGAATGCCCAATATGTTGGAAAAAGGGTTGCAAATTTGACTTGCATGTCTTTTATGGAAAAAGTTATAAAGTCTTAGGAGCAAACTGCTGCAGACATTTAAAAAGGGCTGAGCATTTGGGATGCTGGGTGGGGACTCAGGGCCTCATTTATGAGTTTTTGCTGTAGGGCGGCGCCGCAGGCCTTCCTGCTGTGCTACCCTACGGCTAAAGAAAAGGGCAGGAATGCGCCGTATCTATCAGATGCGGTGCATTCCTGTCCTTTGCCCCCGCACTGGCGCACAATGGGCTGCCGTGTGCCAATGCAGGTACCTTTGCACTATGGTGCAAGGGTGCCTGCGTTGCGGGGATGATTGTTTTTGTGCAAGAAGGGAAACCTTCCTGCACAAAAACAATCAAAAGAGGCTTTTTCCTCTTTCTATGCCAATAGAATTCTATGCATAGCCAATAGGTCTCGCCTTTGGGACTTTATAAGTGTTTACCCATGCAGCACATTTTCTTGGGGGGTTCAATTATAGCTTAATTTCTGAATATGTATAAGGTTATATTAAGCCCAATTTGGAATGTGTGGAAGCTCACGGCACTGGGAGCACTGTCAGGTAGCTTGCAGTGGTGTAGGGGCAGCCGAGGGAAGCTTGCAGAAGTGAGGAACATGTGGAAGCTTGAGGCATTGGTAGCAGTGTCAGGTAGCTTGCAGTGGTATAGGTGCAGCTGAGGGAAGCTTGCAAAAGTGAGGAAATTATGGAAGCTCGCTGCATTGGGAGCAGTGGCAGGTAGTTTGAAGTGGTCTAGGGACAGCCGAGGGAAGCTTGCAGACACGGAAGTGGTTGCATCTATCATTAACTTAAGCATGGGTTATACCACAAGATCAATCACTGACTGAGCAACTTCGGTGATCTACGAAATAAAATCAGAACATTGACAGTAAGCAATGAATTGAAACACTTAGTCCTTTCATAACTTCAAAGCACAATAGTGAAACAAGAATCAATGTTGTGAGCATGTGGTGTACTCATATTGTGTAAGGCTCACGGTAGACCCACCCGCACCACTACGCCTAGGTTGTAGAATTCAAAATGTGCCTCTTTTTTGCCCTTGTGCTCAAAAGCATATGGGAAGCATGTTGCTGTGAACAGTGCAATTTGGCTGCCAAACAGGTTCAGGGGCAATGAAGCTACCACCGCTGGGTGATTGTGCCGGGCCTCCAGTAACATTACCCACTGCACACAAGATCAGCAGGTTACCAAACTCAAGGAAGAAACGTGCGGCCTATAGCAGCAGTCTGTGCCCTAAAGCCACAGGGTCAACCAGTCGGGGAAGCTGGAGTATCGGGGCCTGGGTCTCCCTCAGTCCCTCCTGTCACTACATGAAGACAGGCTCAGCAACGCCGCCCCCAAGAGGAGGAAGCAGAGGGCACTGGAGGATAAGCCAACAGGCCGCGAGGACGGGACTGCAGCAAGAGTACAGGGCAGAGGGTAGCGCACCAGGCTAAAGTAAACATAACCAGGGTGTCTCAGTGCTCAATCACTGTATCAAAAAGATGAAAAATCAGGGAGGTACTGGAGATCAAGAGCCGTAACTGTCTAGAATAAACACATGTGACTTTTGTGCCAAACAATGTCGCGATCGATGAGCGTTCACAGCCCGGACCCTAGAGAGACCTTGACAAACAATCTACATGTAATCTGCGCTGCAGGGTGGTCCCGGCCACCAAAACAAAAACAATCAGATCGGGCAGCCATTTTACCTCCTTCATCCCCAGACACACACATGCCCCGTCTGGCACCACAACCCTTGGTACCTACACCCACAGAGACAAGAAAGTGGGAGCGGCTACTCCTGCAATCACCCGCTCCCAGGCACCACTCAGAACCTGCTCCACGATACCGGCCCATCAGTTGGAGTAAGCTTATGCTGCATTTGTGGTCAAGAGCAGCTGTCCAGGTGGTTCAGTTCAAAGGGTTCTCTTAAAAGCTGAGACAGACGGAGCCTCCTCCAAGTCAGTCGCCCGCTCTGATCTCAGTATTTTTGCAACACTGGCTGTCAGGCTTTACAGAGGTGGGAATTGTAACACTTTCATTTTCTTATTTTTTTTTCATTAAGGCAAATAATTGTCCAGTAGGCACAGCAATTAATACAGGAAACATCAAAGACGCCGACGACAGGGAAAGAAAAAAACAAGCGCGCGCCTCGCGCGGCAGCAGGGGGAGGGGGCCTGCGCGATTCCTTTGCGGGAGCGTGCAGCAAGGCGCGATGGTTGTGACCATATGGCACCGCGCGCTCCCGCAAAGGAATCGCCAGACGTGCACGCGTTGCCATTGCAAGCAATGCAACGCGTGCACGTTTTTGCCCCCAAAGCTGTGCCGATAGCTAAAGGTCTCTCCTATGCAGCGCATGCGCGCTGCGTAGGCGAGACCTAAAAACGAGGAAAAATAAAGATATTTCTCCTTGTTGTGCCTCCCTTACGCCTCCCCTGGGGAGGCATAAGTTTTTGGCGCTGCCTCAGAGTTACGATTTCTCGTAAATCTGGAGCAGTGTCAAAAAGCCAAGGATGTTTCTGGGAACGCTCCCAGCAACACCCACTGCACGCCCCTTTAACACAGAAAACTGCGTTAAAGGGAACGATATTTACAAGGCAGCATTAAGCCATAAAAAGTGGCTCAGTGCTGCCTGGTAAATATGGAGCAGGCTCCTGCACCACGGAACGTCACAAAAAGTGACACACCAGCGGCGCAAGAGGCTTATAAATAAGCCACTCAGAATTTAAGGGGTTAAAAAAAGACAAGCACTGCACTGCGATGGACATTGAAGTTATTGTGCTATCAGAGGTATGTAGCTTTATGCAAATGTAACTTCAGTACCAGTCCCCTTGAAGTATGCAAGTAAATGTCACTGTGTAGGACCATCAATAAAACTAGCAAAGAGCTATATGTCACAATCTTATTTATTGTGAACAGTCAAGAGGACGGTAGAACAAGTATATTAGCCCCTCCCCCCGCCCCCTCCCCCAACCATTCCCAGGCTTCTGCGTCCAGCCACACTCCCCGCCCCCTTCCCCTCTGTGTTTAGGACACTCATGTCTAGCAGATAAACACGTCAAGCGGCAGGCCAGGAGCCACTTAAGGAATGGGAAAGAAAGCATCTTCTGATAAAAATTCAAGATGCGACGATAGCCAAAGGTCAGGGCCGCTTAAGTAATCAAGCAGTGAGCCCGACCTAGACTTCTCCAGACAGTGAACGAACGCCGATGGAGGCGCCTGATAGCTCAGAATAAATGCAAGAGACAGGTCTCGTGGCATTAGCAGCTTGGAGACAAGAAACGTGAACGCGTCGAGCTGGCCAAACAAGTGGGCACGACAGGGATCGATACATGATTCCATGATGTGCGATCTACGAGTGATCCCCTAATTCCCTTGGATTGAAAAATGCATGAGGAGACAAAATACAAATTAGCAAGACCTCTGTGACTGTGATTCAGGTAAGGGGGGAAGAGTGTCTGCATGCAGAGCGAGTCCCAGTGGGCATTTAAAGAACATTAAAGCTGGCGTGGGTGAGGGCATGTCACTGATGCTATCTTGACACTTACAAGCAGACTTTAAAGACAGTTCAGGAGGCTTCTAAATTACATGTCACTTATTGAGGCGGATCGGATATATCAAGCCTTCGTGCTGGGGCATTATCACAGAAAGTGACACACACTGATGCTAAGTTTCCACAGTAGCGGCTCGTGGAGGGAGTGCTGCGGGGCGGTGGGGCGGGGGAGAAGCAGGGTGGGGGTAGTAAACTACGGCATACGGCCGAACAGAGGTAAGTAAACAAATAAATAAATAAAACAAATTTCGTTTCGCGCGCTGCATCGCATTTGGCAATGCAGTGTGCGCAATGAATAAAAATTAATAACCAATTCATAATTCATTAATAATAAATTAATTATAAATACTAATTAATAAAAATTATTAATTTCTTTATTATAATTAAATTACTTTCCACCCTATTCCCCTATAAACCCACAACCCGCTACAGAACTAAAATACGCAAAATTATTTTACATAAAATAAATAACTTCTAAAAAATTTACACATACATTAAAAAACAGATATACTTCTACAAAAAACATTAAATAACATACTATTAACATACACACTAAAATACACAACACTAATATAAATATCGATATTATTGACAACGATATTTTTGCAAACGATATTACTAACTTCGATATTAAAAAGAACGATATTTCTTACCTTCATGTCGATATTCTGGTCACCGATATTCTTGATGTCGATATTCTGTACCTCCGATATTAACAACTCGATATTTTTGTAGGTCGAAAAAAAAAACTTTATATTTTGTCTGTTTACCGTTTTAAATTACGTGGTAGCACTAAGCACAGTATTTTGTACTGGAAGGTACAATGCACTATGGTGCACCAATGTGTGCGTGACGCAAGGCAACCTAAAAAGCACCATCCATAGCGGACAGAGCAGCAGTGTCCCACTCTCCCCATTTCACGCAACACAGCATAACAACTTAGGTCGCTGCACTGCATTGAGTGACTCCTAAGTAAATTTGCTCCGGAGTGTATATGATCTACTGTGTAACCTCACTCAGGCCCTGCACAACATTAAGGCATTTATAGTTGGGTAAAAGCCACAAGTGAGCACCAAACCACAATTAAAAATACATCAAAAATGTCCCTGGTGCTATGGTGACGTGGTTTTATAAATGCACTGGATACTTGATCTTATTTTTCTCTTTCCAGTCCTATGTTTACCAACCCCTGTGATAGATTTTTTGACACAATTATTACATTGTACAAAGGAAAGTTATTTACTTGGCAACAGGGGCATAGAATGGTCTACTATTTAATTGTGGACTATTCTTTCTTCGTTTTTCTAAAATTGTGGCATATTCCATCCCTAGTGTTTTAAATTTGTACTAGTCGAGTATATTAAATTCCTGTGTTTACATTTTTTGTAATGCTTAATTTAGAGAGAAACTAAGCAGAACTATGAAGTTTGTATAAACTAAGCAAAAAATAATTATTGATTGGGTATTGCACTTTTTTACTTCATTGCAGTTTTACCCCTGCTGCCAGTGGTTGTAATATGAATTCAATGCCAATGAAAATAATGTTGTAAGATCACTCAATGCTCCCACCTCCATCTGCGCTCCCAAAAGTGACCTCTAGATCAAACACTGTTCTTAAGAATTAGAATGTCAAGAGCAGAAGGCCACACCACATAGGTGCCATTGGCGTAACATTAGCCCCCGCAGCCCCTAGGCTCCCAAGCGCCAAGGGGACCCACCGGCACTGTGCACAGGCGGCAGGCCCCTAGCCTGAGAGCTCCTGACTGGGTCCGGAGCATGGGGCATATTTACAAGCCCCAAGCGACCAAGTGTCACCACACGGAGCACCAAACTTTGGAGGGTGCATTCATACATAAAGACAAGGATTCTGAATGCCTCAGGCTGTGTTCTTCACACCGCAAAGCACAAGCGCACAGTCACAGTTCACAACTTTTTGTTAAATTGGACTTTTATTTTCTTTATTGTAACAATGTATATGTTCTTGATGGGATGGGAGGCAGCAAGGCCTGTGAACCACGTGACTCGGTTTGCCTGCCTGTCCAGGGCCGAGTCACTATGCCGTGTTTACTCATTTTTAATTGTTTAGCTCCGGGCAGCAGCGGCCGGTACAGGTAAATGCGGTGGGGTGGGGTGGGGCGGGGCGGGTGGGGGGGGGAGTCGACAGATTACAGAATAGGTATAATTAAATAAATAAATAATACCTATTCCGTCGTCTGTCGGCTTCCCCCCTGCCGCACCCTGCCCCGCCCCACCGTGGCCGCCGCTGGCTTCAGGGGAGATTTACACAGGGTTGGACTGGGACAAAAAAATAGGCCCAGGCACCAAAATAAAATTGGCCCCTAATACTGAATTAGAAAGCTAAAAAAGTGGTCCATGTTTGCAAATTTGGACAGTGTGTACTTGTAAGAACATGCTGTAAGTGTTTTGCCAGGTATTGAAGGCTGCATACATTTAAGCTTGCTGAAGGCAATGTTTGTTTTATTGTTTTAGCATCAGGGGAATTAACAGTAAAACCAGCCCAGCAGGCCATAAAACAAGCCCACAAACAGACAAAAAAACGACCCGCACTCTTACCCAGGGCTTTAAGTTGGTCGGGTCCTGCCGGTGCTCAGCACCGGCAGTTCAAAAACGCACGTGCTGAGACGGGTCCTTGTCGGGCTCTCTATTTTAGCCTTTTCATTTTAGCCCTCATCCTCAGGGTGAAAAATAAATCCATAACTCTGCAGCGGTACCACCCTTCGTTGCCTTTGACGTCAAAGACACTCCTTATAGTTCTTTCACAGTCTCATAATTTCGGAACTGAAGCATTTTCAATATTATATACAACGCTTATTTAGCTTATGCAACTAACAACCATTGACAAAGCCAATAGTCCTGGCTTGTTCTAGGTGGAATGTTACTTGTTGTATTATATATCTGGATGCAATGACAGAAGTTACCAGTCGGGCGGCACACTATGATAAGCACAGGTTTTTTAGCATACATGTTTTTAAGCCACACCCTTAATTACATCGGCCATGCCCCTTTGAGAGACCACCCTAGTTTTTTCATCCCACTTAAAGCCCTGCTCTTACCTGTGAGATCAGCCCATCGGGAACTGCCTGATTGCCTTGTAGGCCAGTCTGACGCAGGTCTTAACATGGCAATTTTATCTCTGGAACCTAAATCTTAACATGGAGGGTTCGGCAGCATGGGAGGTGGCAGGAGTCGAGGCCCCTTCAGTAGAGAGCAACAGTGAGAGGTAAGAACTGTCTGGGGTGAAGAAAGAATAAGACATGGGCGTAACAAAGGGCCCCGCAACCCCCGCAGTGCAGGGGGGGCCCAGGCTTACCCATACTGGAGGGTGCCCCTACTGATTTGAGTGTGAAGGGCTCCTTCAGGATATCTTGCAGGGGGGCCCCCTCACCTTTTGCTACGGCACTGGAATAAGATAGTGGAGACGTTCAATGACAGAGGAAGAGCGCCTACTATCGGAGGCTCTGTGCAGGTGTAAAGTGAGAAGTAAAAGAGCACACCATTTCCAATGTAGATCTGTCACTCAGCGGTGAGCTGTAAAATCGTGCAGTGCCAGGCGCTGCCCTCTCTTCCGGTAATAATGTGACATGTTCGTATTGCAATTTCTGAAAATTGTGGGAAAATCATCAATGCTTTTCTATGCCTGCTGGTCTCTACATAGGCTGCATTTCCGAGCGCACAGAGAAATTTTACAGCATGGGCAAAGTGGGCACTGGTCCAGGGCCCCAGCCTTTCAGGGGGGGTCCCCTGATAGGGCCAGCTCTGCCCTGCAGAGAGTCCTGCCCTGATGACCTCGAATAGTTCTTCAACAAATTGTTTTAAATACCGTTTTCCTTTCATTTATTTTTAGTGTGGGGGTTGTGTGAGAGTCTATTACAGACATTTTGCAGAGAAATGTCGTGTTGATGTTTCATGCAACATCCATATAAAAAATTATTTTAGATCAAAATAGGATCTCAAACGTGGGAGAAATGGGAGGGATATCACAGATATTATTTGCAATAATATTGGTGAGCTGCTGCTGTGTTACAGTATTGAAAACATGTCACTGTCCCTGAATATTAGGTGGTAACACATTTAGAATTTGGGCCAGTGTGTCGGTGCACTGTCAGTGACCTGGCCAAAGAGGGCATGAAAGAGCTCAAATTTGATCACAAATTCAAAGCTGTTCCGAACAGGGGCCCCCAAAATGTGGTTGGGCCTGGACCCCAAAATCCTTCAGATGTCCTTGCCAGCACATACGCATGGGAAAGCATTGGGGTCTAAGTATCAGCCACCTGGAGTCAGCAGGCTGAGGGCAGTGCTGCAGGCTGCACGATTTTACAGCACACTGCTGAGTGATAAATGTAAATTCTGTGCTCTTGTTTTCTATTTTTCATGTCATGAAAACATCAAATGCAGTACTGGGAATCCCTGTACCCATGTCGCATGTCCCCCTCTAGCACATCACGTAACTGCAGAGGCACTTGTGAGAGGCTTCCGCCAGTGTACGTTCTCTGTCACAATCTGTGCACGAATTTTCAATTTTGTTTATTCATTTTAAACATCTGTGTTGATTTGCATAGTTTCTGCTGAACTGATGCACCTGGCCAAACAAACTGGCAGGTTCCACAGGACAGTTGGCTGTCTGGACTAAATAAACTGGTGTACTTTCTGGAGAAACAATGTTTTGTCTTTCATCATAAAACAGCCCAGAGGGTTAATGTGCCTACTGAAAAGCAGAACGTGTAAAATGCAGATCACAAATTTGCATTTTATGTAGATAGCTCAGTCGATCCCTGCTTTTATCACAGAGATCCTTTTGTTATTTGCAGTTTCTACTTTACAATCCTGTTAAAATGGCACAGTAGGCTATTGATTGGCATCAAAAGGTTCCATGCAGCTTCATGGCTTATGTTCAGGTTCTTGTTTTTTTCTCAATCTTTCATTAATTTGAAGTACTTTGAAAGAGTTCCTTGGGTAATAATAAATCCTTATCAGAATAGACAATGGCTTGTAAGGCTGAGAAGTTTTGCGAGTATTCAAATTCTAACTACGCTAGAAAATAAGTTTATTAGATCGCTCCTGGGACTACCAGCAAGAACCCCGATGATTCCAGTAGGTCTAGATTTGGCCCAAAGATGTATCATCCACAAAGTTGAGTGCAGAATGCTTTTATATTGGCATCGATTGTGGTTGACAGCAGCATTAAACTCCTATTGTGTGGGCCTGAATAATGCTATGTCTCCCGCATGTGTACTTAAAATCCCATGGCTGAACCCTATAAGATTGTTACTGGGGAAATTGGAACTGGTGAATCTTTGGGTTTCTCCCGAAGAGGCATGTTCTATTGCGAAAGCTATCCTAAAAGAAATCTATTGGGAATTTGCTATCACTCAAATAACTGCAACCAGTAGAGGTTCTTTGACAAGGGATTTCCTTGAGGTAAAGCCATTTCCAAGCTATGAGCCGGCCATAGACAAAATAACTCTCCCCATGTCACGTAAACTGTATATTCAGTTCAGGTACAGCATGTTTCGACCAAGAATTCTGTAGTAATTGGTCTGGAGCTGTACCTGGGGATGCTCTATGTCCTTTCTGTGGAGAGGATACAGAATCATTAACGCATATTCTGTTTTTTCGCCCAACATATTGGCACCAAACGAGAAAGTGGGTAGCCCCCATTTGTAGGAAGTTGGGCACTGGTCGTTATTTGGAGGCATACAGAATACTCTGCACTGGCACAAGCAGACTGATGTTTTGTCCAATTTCCAGATTGGATCTGGCACAGCAAGTATCTACAAGCAGGAGCAGTCTAGGAAATGGCAAAGCAATCCACCCATGATTTTAATGATTTTTTATTTTTTTAATCATTTTGCGACTATTGAACTGTGAGATTGCATGTCCTATATAGGATGTTTGATTTAGCACCTTATTATCAATTGCACGTCCCCTAACTGGAGGGAATGTAGCCCACAGGTACAAGTTAGACCCTATTTTGGAATGCCAGTGTGGCATTTTCATGGGTACCATGTTTGGCTTTTGTGCTTCGAATTCTTAATTCCATGTTGCGTAACCCTATGTTGCCCAATGCTCGGCACCAAGTCTCACTCCTTTTACCTGGACCATTTTGTTTTTTTACAATGTATTTAATGACACTTGCACTTTTCTGGTCTAAAATTGCACTTTATACCTGTATTAAGTACATTGCTATTATATTTTTTAATATTATGCATATTTAGATTCTGGGCCTCTATGCTAATACACTCCTCATTTATGTATAAATGTTTCTGGTTTCTGGCGATACTCTTTCAATCTTGTAAGGATGTTTTTATGCTTTTTTATGTATGTTGTACTTTTATGATCCTGGAGATCAAACTAAATTTATTCTGATGATGATGATGACAACTCCAATCACTGCACTATGTTTTAAATCCTGAGTTTGTGTTTCACAAAACTAAGAACTTTTAACTTACAATGCTTACCAGTATGAATGGCTTGTGACTCCTACACCTTGTAGCCCCTATTATATGTAACATATATTCTACATTGATTTACACAATTGTATGGTTCGCTGTCTCTGTATAATATATATGTGTGATGTAAAGCACTCTGACACCCTACATTGGGATGAGTAGTGCTTTAAAGGAAATTAAATAAATGTGCGAGGGAGCTAGGGAGAGATATGGAACAACGATGGAGGGTGGTAATGAGGTGACCTGTGGAGAAGGAAGTCGGGGGTGGGGGGGTGCCAACAAAGATTGACGCACAGGGTGTTACTAAAGCTAAAGCTGGCCCTGTGACTTACACAAGGGAGAACAACTAAACCAACCACCAGCAATCAATTAAATCAATATATATATAAAATCATTGTCAAGTGGCAAGGCTCCTAGGGTTGATGCACTAACACTGGAATTAGAGAAAAATGAGTTGATATTCGTACTTCCTGGTTGGCTGCTGGCGGTTTATGAAGCGGCACAAGAGGAGAGCAAACTTCCCTAGCTTCCATAACTGTTCTGAGTAAACCAGGAAAACCTTACACTAAGGGGCCGATTCCGATCTCGGCCGGTAGGGCTCCGAATAGGATTCGGCTTTACCGGATCCGATTCGGAGCCCTGTTTCCCGACCGAACCGTACGCGGGTCCGGCCGAGCGAGTACGATGCGAAATCGCCGACCGACTCGTCCGGGCGTCCCGACAGCTCCGACCGACTCGCTCGGACTCGAACCGCTCCGACCGACTCGCTCGGACTCGACTCGCACCGCGCAATGGAGACGTTTCCCGGCCGGGTAAGTACGATGCGCGCCGCGAGCAGTCCGACCGAGCCGCGCACTCCGGCTCGTAAGAGCTGTCGGAGCCGTACTTTGGGGTCCGTGTCGGACTCCCAGTACGCGTAGCCGCGCGAAGTCGCACACAGGGGGACCCATGGGTCCCCCTACCTGTGCGTGTACGGCGCGACCGCTTCGCCGCGTACCCGCTGTAGGGGCGCCCTTGTCCGACTCGCACCCATTGAGTCAATGGGAGCCCGCGTACGCGTTGTACGACCGGCTCCCATTGACATCAATGGGAGTCCGACCGACTCGAGTCCGATAACATACGGACGCATCGTACTCGTTCGGTCGGACTGCACGGGTCCGATTCGGTCGGAAATCTCTCCGGATCCGGCTCGGTCGGAGAAATTTCCGGCCCGAATCGGAATCGACCCCTAACTGTGTACATATCCTTCTCTCTAATAAATATTGACAGAAAAATACTGTCTGAAATATTTGTCACGTGACTAATACCTTATAGAAAAGGGTTGGTCCTACCAGAACAGGCTGGGTTTATACAAGGTCGCTCTACATTGGATAATCTCCTCACCTTTTCTCTCTTACAGAAGATTGATCCAGACATCCACGCCACTGCCAACTGTTAGGCGCCGAGAAGGCATTTGATTCTCTCGTATGGCCATACATGTTCTCCTCACTGACAGGGTCATATTACAGATTTTGGGGGCACTGCGCAAGACTTATTTGGGGGCCCCTGTACATGGACGTCATTTAGGGGTTGCCAGGGGCCGCAGCTGCGACCCCTGGCTTGCTCCTTGCAACCCCTTGCACTTCTTTTGTGACCCTTGACCTCAGATGTGGCAAAATAAGTGCCTAGGATACAGCAGCAGCTTGTCCTTATGGGTGATGATTGGAGTTCCTTCTCCTTGTTTTCTGTCAATTGTAATTACACTGATAGTGAATAGAATATTCCATTATTCACTATTAATGTAATAAAAATGCAGTACAATTAGCTAGAATATGACTTTCCCTGGCAGCTGTTGTAGGTAAACAAATGTTTTTGAATATATGTTGTGTGCATACTTGCAAGTGACAGTGTGTTTATGTGAGGGTGTGCATGTGTGTATTTATAAAGGTGTGTGTGAGTGAAAGTGAAGATCAAAGGGCATGTGATGTCACTACTCCTGGCATTTTGGTGAATTGACATGCATTTATTTAATTTATTTATTTTAGAGTCTTGTAAAGTGCCCGAATCACCCCCTGAAGGGTATCACCGCGCTGCGAGAATACTATAGAAGGACAAGAGGAGGAGTTCAGAAGAGCTCAGTTTTCAGGAGCTTCCGGAATCGGAGATAGTCGGTACATTTCTGGAGGTGGATGGGAAGTAGATTCCAAAGGGAGGGGGCCAGATGGTAAAAAGCTTTCCCGCCGATGCGGGATTTCTTAACACGGGGCACCAAGAGGAGTGATTTAGAACCTGACCGGAGAGTTCTGGAGGGTTGATATCGGATGAGTCTGTCTTCTAGATAGCTAGGGCCATTACCATGTATCGCCTTATGCACTATGCAGCAGATCTTAAATCGAATTCGCTTGCGGATAGGCAACCAATGTAGACCACGGAGAAGCGGCAAAGAGGCAGTCCTGGCAGGAGAGTTGGAGACTAAGCGGGCCGCCGTGTTTTGGACCACCTGAAGTCTGTTAAGAGAAGATTCATTGGCTGCAATCAGGAGGGCATTACAATAGTCTAAGCGACTTATTACTAATGCCTGAAGGAGAGTTTTACGGAATGTCATGGGGAGAAGAGGGAAAACCCTTCTCAGGAGGCTCAGTGCATGGAAGCAGGAGCCCACAATGGTCGTAACTTGCTCCTTCATCGTTAATTTCTGGTCTAGGTGTACTCCTAAGTTTTTTACCACTGCTTTCGGGACAGGGGCAGCACCCAGGTCAGTGGGCCACCAATCTGGGGACCAAAGTAGGGGTGCTTCTCCAAACGGCATAATCTCTGTTTTGCTAGCATTTAGCTGAAGGATATTGTTCCTCATCCAAGCCGATATGGCTATCATGCCTTCGGAGAAGGTTGACTGGGTTTTGTGAGAGTTTTTATCAAACGCCATTAGGAGCATGCCCCTGTAGGGAACACATTTGAACGTTATTACCCATTTCCTGCTAATTCAAGCCTACTCGATTCCAACTGATACAAAATTATATGTTACATTCCACCAGGAACACAAAAAACCGTTGAAATAAGTCTTGTCCCAGACCCCAAAAATCCTTAAGATTATAATGGGTAGCCAGACAAGAGTCAAATAGAAAGGAGAGTTTACTTTCCCATGGAGTCCCTTGGAAGGTAGGGGCCCTAGGCAATTGCCCACTTTGCCCATGCCTTAAAATGTCTGATCGCTGAGATGACTGGGGCTTGTGGAAGGAATACTAGGCTGGATTTCTCTCCTTTAAAACAGGCCTAGGGTTAAAATTAGAATAAATATCTGTCTTTCCCTGCCATAAAGATAACCAGCGGCACCTGGCAAGGGTAAATCAATTTCTCTCTCTGACATGTGAGCACTATTGCCCGCTTGCTTGGGCGGGAGCATCAGATGACGTTTTTCCATTAACTGTACTTAAGCTTTTATCACTAAGGATTGTTAAGAGTTATAAACCCTCAGGACCCCCATGCTCATCTCTCGCACACATAGATTGCATTAAGAATGACACATAATCAACCTCACCTGCAGCAGTGCCACATTCCCTGAGCTAACCTTGGAGTTTCCTTGCCCCCTAAATGATTGTGAGTGCTGTTCCCTAATGTACACTTTTTCATTACAAATATTTTCCAGTGAATCCATGAGAGTAGTGTCCACGCTTGTTTTATAGGTGTTATTATTATTTAGAACAAGTATATTTTAGACATTTGTATCTAGATCTTTTACCCACATAATGCCTTAGTGTTGTCCTTGGAAGGATCCACCACGAAGCAATTTGTTAAAGAAACCCAAGTTAATCGTCAAACACTATTCTTTTAGATTATGTTGTTGCACTTGTGTAGAAAATACACAGCCCTTTAAAAATCACAAAGGTAACTGACACTTCTGAGTATTTTACACTTTTGAGTAAGTTTGCTACGTTTGGCTATTCATAAACTCTGAGTGTAAATTTACTCCAAAAATGCAACTTGCATGTCTCTCTGGCCCTGTGGGCTATTCACAAACTGCAGAGGCTATTCACAAAAATAACTTACACTTTTGAGTAATTTACACATGCAATTTACTCCTAAACTTTTGAGTAAGTTTACTACTTATGGCTATTCTCAAAATTTGAGTGTAAAGTTACTCAAAAGTGTAAGAGTAAATTGCATGTATATATTACACAAAAGTGTAAGCTACCTTTGTAAATCTGGCCGCATGTACACTGAAACATAATTATCTCAAGGGAATAAAGAGAGAAACTCCCAGCCAAACATGTTTGTTAGGTACAGTGATATGCGACAGTGTTCTTGGTTCAGGGAAAATTCTGGTGGACATTATGTGAAAGCATTGATGTTAAACAGCGGGGCAAATCAATGAATAATCAAGCCCTATCACCAACAGAGGTAAGACATTGGAATCGATTTTCTATACAAAAGTAGATGGGCTGTCTGAAGTTCTAATTGTGAATATGTAAGGAATGTAACATTTGGTTGATGGAGTCGATTGTTCTTGTATTTAATCCCCTGACTCTGTCTCTGGCCATCCCTGGTACAATTCTGATTAGTACAATGTTGGGCATAATTCAATATGCATGGTTTCATTCTTCGGGTCCCACAATATTTAAAGTCTTAACTCTAATTGCTGTTCATATGGTGGTTCATGCATGGTCTTGTTACTTGGGTCTTTTAGACCTGGAACTGTGGGAGGGAGGGATGTAATTTATAGGTACACAAAGTGGGTTTTGATCAGATGAAAAGGTGTTTCCTTATCCTTAAATTATCTTGCTGTTTTATTTTTGCTCCTGTTATTCCCCATCATGCAGTGCCATAATGGAATCGATTAGCTTCTATTAACATATTTTTCTTAACAATAACATCTGTGTGACTCATCTGGCCAAAATGGAAAAGGTTCTGAGGGCCTGAGAATATTAATGCGGATGTCTGTTCTTATATCATAAAGGAAGTTCAACCATAGGCAACCAGGTTGTGGTACACAGCCTCTGAGCCTCCACATTACTAACCGAAGGCCCATAGAGAATTTGCATTACTAAAGAAAAGACTTAAGGTAGACAAATTTAACAAATTTCAACTTCCATACCTTAAGGAAGTGGGCTACTTACTGTAGCTGTAACAATGTAGGGCCATGTCTTCATCTTCACTCTCATCTGCTCTAGGAGTCCAAAGGAGCCTCGCTCTTAGTCCTGGCTAGGCACCGGCCATGCCCACTCAATGCCCCCCACTGGCGTGTTTTGCTTTTCTATGGGCAGTCCTCTTGCTCATCTTAAGTAGTAGCTCAGCAGAACTGCGGGTGCTGGAGTTCTCCTAGAAGCGGCAGCAGCACTCGAGGTGTGGGACGAGGAGACCTGCAAAACATTTATAGAGGACGGGCCCTCACCTGCCTTCTGTGATAATCCAGTAGGATTTTGGGAACAGGAGATGGTCAACAAGTGACACCCGCACCCCAGTGTGTGTGGGTCCTTCCTTGTTCAGTAGTAGTCCACCAACATTGTGAGAAGTGGATGTCCTGGGTAGTGACAACAACTCCTTAGTGAAGCGCACGCAGGCTCAGTAAGATGTTGTAAGAAGAGGTGGCCTAAGCTCCTACTCCTGCGTTATTGGTAGGCGAGGCAGATCTTGGGACTGGAGCAACAGCACCTCTGAGTGATACACGCAAGCCTTCACTTTTTTATATGGGCTGACAACTCCTCCTCCTTCAGCGGTAGAACAGTGGGATTGTGGTCAAAGGACTCTCTTAGTAGCAACAGCAGCTCCCTCAGTTAGTGAAGTGTGATTTTTGGCAATTTGGGAAAGAGAGCCAAACACCGAAAGTCTTTACCTGAATTTGCCCTTTATACAAACTGTGTGCAGAATCTGACAGTGAAGAAAAAAATGCCCTATCCAGCCATTGATCTCTTTCTTTCTTTCTTTCTTTCTTTCTTTCTTTCTTTCTTTCTTTCTTTCTTTCTTTCTTTCTCTCTCTCTCTTTCTTTCTTTTTCTTTCTTTCATTCCCTCCTATGTCAGCTACTATAAACCCAGGGGCTTTGGCGATAAAGGCAATGGCTGTGGATCTTCAAAAACTGATCTCCAATAACTCCTGCCCCCCAGGGAAATGCTCAATGGGATAAATGGCCAATCCAGCCCCAATTGTGCCGGGAAAAGGAAAAGGGGCCCTAATTCTGATCAAACTATCTGCAACTTATGACATCATTGCCCATTTCTTCCTATCCACAGGGCTCCACGTTGTTGGCATTCATGATCTGGATTGTGCTGGATTGGCTAAATCCCATTCTTATGGGCCTAATCCAAATATCATTGGTTGTCCTCATTTACGCCTCCTTTGGTTGAGGTGAAGTAGTGTGTCACTCAGCGGCTCCTCTTTTACTACTATTGTTTAATTTTTAGATGCAGCCTTGGGTATTTAAGAGTACCCTTTTATTTGTATAGAGAGGACACGCAGCCCAAGATCAGTCTGACCTCTTAGAGGAAGATAAGTGCCCTCATGAGTCCTGGTTTCATAGTGTCAAAGTGTAGTTGGCACAGCCCTGGTCGACAACTTAGACCAGTCAACATTGCTTTCCTCCATGAGCCTACAACTGATAAACGGTGCTTGGGAAAGAGAGCTTTCTCTGTGCTGTCTACTAAGCTTTGGACTCTCTCCATGCAAACAGGACCCTCCTTCTTGAAATTTAGAGAGCAATTGAAAAGCAGCTTATTCCCTCAGTAACTTTGAGGTCATGCTCCAGTTGTGCAGATATTGTCTTTCTGGCACTATTTGTTGAGTTAATCACCTCAACAAATAAGCATTGCCATAGCATAACAGCCCTCATATTGGCAATTTCCTGCCAGTAAAACAGAGACTCGTCATTACTCATGTCTTGAAAGGGCGGAAGAAGGTGTTGTTATCCACAATGATTTTGTAAACTCAAAGACAGTCCTCAGGAGTTCTTTAGGGACATTGTCACTTTGTCACCCTGTGTAATCTTACAGCATAATAGCCTTTTTTACCTTCTTGTTGCAGGAAATCTAGGCTGTATGATTTATTTTAGAAGTCTAAAGAACTGTTGGGGAGTAGGCCCTCCTCAAAGCTCTTTAAGCCTTGCGGGCTGCCAGATTATGTATAGCCAGTTAACTGGTGAGCCATTTTCTTGCCTGTGTTAGACCAAGGGAAACAATACTGCTGTAAAAGTCTTAATTTTGCCGGAAGGCCCCCTAGGGCATGAGTCGTCAGTAAGAGCCTATCAGGCACAAATAAGCACATTTTCCCTTTGATTCCACTTCTTAAGCGGTTTAGGAATGGATGACTTACTGGTAGGGGACGGACGGAATCAACTTCATGGAATGGAATGTAAATGTGGTCTGTCCAAATTAGAGTATGAAAAAGGTTACTGGTAGAAAATATTGGATCTAATAAATTACCCGGAGAGCAAGTGTGTTATACATACTTAAGGTTTCCATGCATCTGCTTATCCATCCATTCATGCATCCATCTTCTCCCACTTAAGGTTTCCCTCCATCCATTCCTCTCTCCCATTGGTGATCTAATTTGAAGCTGGTCGTATCTGAGTTACTTATTTTGAACCCCTGACAAGGATCACTTCTCCATCAGCAAGAGCCCTACTCTAAGCTGTGCAAGGATTGTCAACTCAACCCTGTCAACTCAAGCCGGGCACAGATCACAAATGTCTAAGGGGTAAGTAAATCTAATCCTGCTTCGCTGCACCCATTCTTTAATAGTACATTTAAATGCAGAAAGCTGGCCCAAACAACAATCTGCGCCATATTTGTTTTCTGCAGTTGCAACAAATGCACACCAGTAACATTGGTGACATGGCAGAATTGTGTTTTCTATTCGAACAAGTCCAGAGATGAGTCAGAAAGGTGACCCAGTCAGTTAAGCACAGGATGCATAGCATCCGGTGTAATCAGCAGGTCAGGTTTTTGAATTTCAGTGGGTCCAACTTGGCCTGTCATGCTATTGCGGCTGGTAAAATGAGTATCAGAAAACGCAGTGCTAAATCCCTGCACTTCTAAAGAGGCACCACCTGCAGCTTCAGGATGCACAAACACTCATGAAAAAGAATCAGACACCAACTACTTTCGTTCTGCAGCACAATGCCCTTTCTACCAGCGTGGAGGCAGCACTCTACTGATTGGTGTTTCTGAGCGACACCCGTTACCCCATGTTGCAGCCATCTCCATCAAAGGTTTTAAGACGTATGACAGAACCACACCCAACCTTAAAAAAAACCCTATTAGCAACCCTGTACACATGCATCAGATTTAAAACCCGCTACAACATGTGCAAGCAGCAGCGTAGCGTGGGTTGCCACTGCCCTGGGGAAGGCAAGTATCCTTCCACTTTTCTCTTAAAATGTTGCGCCCCTAAGAATACCCCTAAGAATTTGGTGCCCAGGGCAACCGCCCCTCTCGCCTCCCCCCACGCTACGCCACTGTGTTAAAGGCAATACATTTCAGCTTCTCCACCTGGCCAGCAGGATTAAAACTCTGATGTGGCTCCCCCAATTCACTCAGCAGCTGCTTGATGCTCGTGTGCGTGGGGGGGGGGGGGTGTCAGTGGCTTTGTTGAAAGTGGACTAATGCATCCACTCTGGTCCCAGGTTCAAATCCCAGCAGATCCACTCAGCTTTTCACCCTTCTGAGGTTGATAAAATGAGTAAAAATGAGCTGGGTAGCAATATATATCTTTTAGTCAGCATAAAAATATCTCAAGGGACAAATGTGCACTTTTCAAATAATTTCTTATGCAACATTTTCTCTTGTTGGGTGGGGGAGCGGTTCTATCATCAACTCCTGCAGATCGCATTGGAACCCCCTTCGTTAACTCTGGCCTCCTCCACATGCCCCCTCCTTTGTACCTAAGGGGCCCTTTACTATAGCGCAAGGAGTAGGGGGTTCTTGTTTTAGAACCCGCATCTCCCACTGCCCCGCCTCTGCCAGGTCCTATCTTTGTTTCATATCATCATTAGGGGTGGGCGTAACTCGCAGAATTTGCTGTAGCGTAAATATGCAAAATGAGAGCAAAATTATGCAAGATTACATGGAATTGCATGAGGAGCACAACCCAGCATTTAGTGCTATTTTATTATCCACTGCTACTGCCCGTGCCTGTCCATATTATGCGGGTACACCATGATGTTTGTTGGAAAATCTCAGGTTCACACTCAAGCTATGTCCCTGCACAACTATTGTGATTTCCTCACCTTTGATTATGGTAAAACGTTATTACTTATGTCAATGCAGATCAGTTCCTTCAATGGAAAATGTTCTCATACTTCACAGGAAGCGTTGCCTAAGAATGAAAATGTCAAACGTTCATCCCGTCTGGATATAGCGCTCCTGCCAGGAAGCAAATCAATATGTACTTCCTCTTGCTGCTGGTGCCTCGCGCACATTAAAAGCAGCGCTTGATTTTTTTTAACTGTTGGATGCTTGCTACTCATTTCTTATTTTTCATTAGCAGATTGTCATCCTCCCTTATGTGCACCAAAACCATTAAACTGATGAAAGATGAGTTACATTTTTCAATCTTCCGCTGAGAGATTGCGAATCTTGGACCGTACTGTATTTTACATCTAAGAAGTGCTTCTGATTTCTGGCTGGTTGGAGTGATGGACCGTTGAGCAGTCTTTGCAAAGGACCAAGTATGTGTTTTCTTAAAGAGAAATCTTGCATTTATTGTTTATAGTTGAAGAAAGCGTTTCTGGTGTCCTTTCTTGTTGGAGTATGTCACCTTGGCCAGATATTCTGTACCAGGAAATATCAAATGCAACTAGGAAAATCACAGAATACAGCTAGGAGTTTAAGGAGTGGCGTGAGAACAGACAGAATAGGGTTGTGGATGCAGGGCTGCCAAATCATACCTCAGGTGGTGGTAAAGGGGCAGTATGGGATCATCGAATACCCACAAAATGGATGGACCTTGCCAGAGTGAAGGATAGGATTTGAACTGAATAGCAATGTTGCCGATTGCCATTGAACATCAGCAGTCAAGTCTGAAACAGGAACAGTTCCGCACTGCTACAACCTACCACTTAAGCTCTATGAACTTTAATAGATACATTTGCAGGTTTTATATTCCTCTGACCTTTTTATTTTGATACACCCCTACTTAATAACAGTGCCGAGGACACACTCTCCAAAAAGGTCAAGTGAAGGCGCAATCCCTCACGTACTGCGAATAATTATCATCCACTCTTTCAGCTCACACACTTGCAAGCCGGTGCCTCAAAAACTGCTTGCACATCATCCAGACCTTGATGTCCAGCACCTACCTTAAGCTACATTAAGCTCAACCCAACCCAGACAGAATTCCTGTATTTTGCCAAGAAGATACTGTCCAAACCTGGCTCAATTAAATGAACCTTAAAGGCTTTGAAGCCCAACTTTCACCGAATACCAATTCACTTGGATTCACCCTGGACAGCAACCTCACCCTCAAGGAACACATTGTCCAAAAACAAAGACGGCCTGGTCCAGGCTCTCTCTTCTGAAAAAAGTCAAACCATTTCTTTAAGAAAGTGACATCAGAACTTCTATTCAAGCCCTCCCACTAGTATCACCAATAGGAGTTGAAGACTCACACCTTTAAAGAACACCACATCACAATGCATTAACCATCCACATCCAGTGTCCTCTCCTCTTACTCGCTGACTGACTGTATGGCTCCCTTAGACCATGTACAGCACTCTGCTTCCCTTTGGGTAGGGATGGACTGTATAAAAAAGATACACATTCGTGCATTATTATCACTTTTCCTCTGCCACACTTAATATTCCACTGCATCTCCACAAACATTCAAGCAGAGGTGCTGCACATAGCTCTAACATTACCCTGAACATTGGAGATCATACTATTGTGATTCTTGGAAAGGTTTTTCATTTTAATAAAATGAGGCAGAAATCACTCTCTTACTCTTCGTTTAGTTTCCACTCGCTTTTTAAAAATACGAGCGTTCAATTGATGAGGACTGCACCAACCAGTGTCTAGTTCTCTGATAGCATTAAGATGCATTCTCTGTCTTTAGAGATCACAAAAAAACAGGGGCGGCTCCTCCATTTGAGCGGATGAGCCCCACAAGCCCCAGAGCTGAAAAAGAAAATGGGAATAAAGTTTATTTATTACCATTTTATTTTTCAGCAACCCTCCCCGAACTAAGTGTCAGGACGGGGTGGGCCAGTGCTGCCAAGTGGCGACAGCAGGGAGCTGTGTGCTTTAAAATGCGCATGTCTCTTTGGCCGGCCGTCTTGCGATGGCCAGCAAGACATGCTCATTTTAAACTTCTCTAACCTAGCTGTCTTTGACAGCTGGGTTAGAGAAAGCACAGGCCTCCAGTGCTTTTGAGAGTGCTAAGTGAGGCCGCTCCATCCAATCCTGGCGCTGCTCTCACGCTGTGAGAGCAGCGCCAGGAGGAAGACGTTGCGCTGCAAGCAGGAAAGGTGAGTCGATTTTATTTAATATTTTTATTTTTGTGCCTCACCACCCTCGATACATGCCAGCCGCCACTGCAAACAAAGCAGCCTACCTCTTCCAGAAAACTCAGTTCAGTTGGTGATCTGTTACTATTCTTAAAAGGTCTATATCACCTGGCGCACAATGATGCACAACGATGCAAGTTCGCCCTGACACCTTGTATTAGAGAGATTGAACTAATGGGATATTGACATCTGCACCAGTTCGCGGGTGCAAAAGTGACAATTCCACACAATGGCCAGCGTAAAAAGGACAGTTTGCACGGGCCTGTCAGCCCAAATACTGATACACATTAGGATGACCGCCTCTTTATGTCATTACAGACACAGCTTCCAGTCCTCAGCTTTTGTGCCCCAACCCAATGCATTCTGGGTGTTGTAAGGGTCGCTTTGCTTCCACTGAACTAACTAGGCTCATATCCCTGATAGCAACTACTTGTAGCTGAAAAGGTCAAGACTCTGAAACATTGCACAAACACCAGTGAAAACCACAGAATTCCACCGAAAGTGTTTCCAGCTTGTTACTCAATTGGCAATCTGTAGTTTTCATATTAAAAATGGTGTTTATCAATACATTTGAACCATCATGGAGACAATATAGGTGATTAGAGGTCAACCATTCTTCTAGGGCATGGTTAACTAGTTCAACCAAAGTAATCAACTGTACTCAAAGTTTTGGCTATGATTAGCTTAGTGTGGGAAGTAATGGGGGAGCCACAAGAGAGCTTGAAACAGACGCTCAATGGATAGATATCCCGTCTGACGTAACCACTAGAAATTGTTCGCAAAGTATCTAGCTTCCCTTTAATGCTATATTTAACCCAATATTAAAGGAAATAATGACAGACATGATTTTCCATATTAAATGTCTTACCTTTCATTTTCTTCATCAGCTTCTTAATGAATCTTGAATCCTTCATTAAATGTGGACCACTGCTTGGCCTTTTTGCTGCTGGCTCAGAGGAAGGCTTACTAGGAGAGAGATTCTATCTCAGGCTGCTTTCTTGCTCCTTCCCTTCCTTGACTCACATTTGCACAGAGGCATATAGAGTTCACATTTAAGGGAAACGATCCTCCACAGAATTAGCCACCTCCTCTTTGGATCTTTTCCAGACAACTTGAGCTCTCTGCATCTGTTGGCCCGGGTGAGAGTCACCCTACAGCAGTGTATGGCATGCACGCTCACGCGACATTTCATTTTCTTTCCTTTATTTTTCAGACATAACTCCCATATCTATGAAGGTAACAGGGCCCTTCCTAATAAAGAAAACATGTCTTAGCCTGTGCATAACATATAGAATCACAGATGAGTAACTTTGAATAACAGCAATGTTTTTCACAGAGAGGTTCTGAGTCACATCAAATAGACAATGAAAGCAAAGCTCGAATTATCTACAATTTCACTCAGATCCCTGGAGTGAAAATGTTCCTTTTATTCACATTCACCCATTTACAGTTTAATGTTATGTCTGTCCAACTCCTCATATTATCTCCTGCTCTCATCAGCTATGCATTGATAGAAGAGTCATGCGGGAGCTGTACCAAACAAGACCTGACCTGCTTCAGCCCCATGCCTTATTTTAAACCTGGTGTCCTGCCATCAGCTTCCACCACCTTCCTACAATACTTCCACTCCCCCACCCGAATTTCAGGAAACCATTCCTGCCACCCTCCCAAACCAGCCTCAGCTTTGCCCACTACACTACAGGAAGGAAGAGTACCTGAGTTCCTGCCAGACGCGTCACCACCTTCTGCATCATTTACATTGCCACACCCTGCCCAAATTTAAAAAAACCATATTGTAGTGTCGTCCCAACGACACTATCCTCTCTTTAATTAATTCCTCCCTCTATCCGGTCACATTAAACATTAAAAAAAAAATCCTGGCCTCCTCTCAACCACATCAACCACCTTCTGTACCTTCCCTCCTTCTCACGTTCAAAATTGCACTCTCCTGTCCTTCGAGCAGAGCAGACACTGAGCTGATAGGCACTCTGAGCGGCACACTGCCCTGAACATGTGTCCAAGTGCATCTATTAGATTGGCAGTCCATAGCCAAACAAATGCCTGAGGTGTCCCCCATAAGTTGCAATGATGAAACCAGCAAGAGGTATGTATGGATGTCTGTATGTATGTATCTATTTGGATATGTTTATGGTATTTCTATTGTGTGAACCTAGCCAAAAGGCAGCAGAGCACTGTACAGGGTCAAACACAAGCATAAAGTCAACAAGTTAAGCCGGATAGCTCAGTTGTGGACAGTTAATGCACTGTGAGGTAGTGATCTTTAAAGAGTTGAGTTTTCAACTTTTTCCTTAATTGGAACAACATTGGAGAGTCTGATAAATACAGGGTTGCTGTTCTAGGTCCTGGGTGCATTAATGGAAAAGGCTTTTTTTACATTTCTAAATTTGAAGTCTGATGGTGTTCTGGCTGCGGTTGTGATCAAAGCCACCAGAGGTTGTGAGCTTGTCTGCAGGAGAAGCAGAGGTACTGGTTGTTATGGATTTGAAAATGATGAAGCTGGTTTTGAAGACGGTGCGGGCCACAAAGGGGAGCCTATGGTTTACCATTAGGAAGGGGATGATCACTGGCGGATCGCCCACTGCCTTGTGTCTTCCACTAGCTGCTTGGCATGTTACAGCTTTAGCATTCAAAATAAATGGTCTCACAGACCGTATGTTCGCATGCAAAAGTTGTAATATCCCCTTAGCAGCAGAAGAGGGCGCCACTGCTTGCTGTATTGCACATGTGTCAGGTGGGGGTCTTTACAACCCGGCCTAATACAGACACACTACATATCGGACATACTGCACTAGTGCCAGGCAGTGCAGCATGCCAGATAATGGAACTTCAGAGTTTGTAAATCATATGCCTTCTTACCCAATCAGAAGTTAGAATGGAGACAAAAGTCTACCTCAGTACCTTCAACCCTATTCAAGCTTCTGATTGGATGTAATTCAGTCAATCAATCAATCAATTAATCAATTAATGAATCAATCAATCAGAACATTTGTAGAGCGCTGCTAGTCACCTGAGAGGGTATTCAGGCGCTGGCAGGGTCCAGTTGATTAGCTGAATAGACAGGTCTTCAGGGACTTTCAGAACTCTGGAAGAGATGGGAAGGTCCGGTGATGAAATGGTAGCTCATTCCCTGTCTTCGCTGCTAGGTAGGAGAAGGAGCGGCCTCAGCATCTGCTATGTCAGATGCCAGGGTGAGGGTTAGAGAAAGGGAAGTGGAGCAGAGGTGTCTGGTGGGCTGATGGAAGTTCAGGCGGTGGGTCAAGTCGGCAGGTCCGCAGTTGTGTAGGGCCTTGTATGCATGGGTCAGGAGCTTGAACTGGCATCTTTTCTTTACAGGGAGCCAGTAGAGTCCCCTGAGGTAGGGGGTAATGTGGGTTCATCTAGGGAGATCAAGGACAAGTCTGGCTACGGTGTTCTGTATGGCCTGTATTCGTCAGTGGTGAGTTGCGATTCCTGCGTAGAGAGTGTTGCCGTCATCCAGTCGGCTGGAGATGAGGGTCTGGGTGATAGTGCATCTTGAGCTTTGGGGAAGCCATTTGAATATCATACGAAGCATGCAGAGGATGAAGAAGCAGGAGGAGGAGACAGAGTTGACCTGAGTCATCATGGTTAGCTTGTTGTCCAGATTGATGCCTAGGTTCCTAGTGTGGTCAGTAGGGGTGGGAGTAGGTCCGAGTTCCGAGGGCCACCAGGATGCATCCCATGGGGAGCTTTTGTTTCCATAGATCAGTACCTCAGTCTTGTCTGGGTTGAGCTTCAGGCAGTTGTCCTTCATTCATTTGGCGATGTCTGTCATGCAGTTATGGAAGTTGGTCTTGGTGGTGTCTTCGAAGAGGGAGAGGATGAGTTGTGTGTCGTCGGCGTAGGATATGATGTTGAGTCCGTGGCCTTTTACGATGCTGGCCAGAGGTGTCATGTAAGTGTTGAAGAAGGTGGGGCTGAGCAAGGATCCTTGGGGTACTTCACAGATGATTTCCTTGGGTTCGTAGGTGAAGGCAGAGTCTTTGCATTCTTGCATTCCAGTGGGGAAAGAGGCGAACCATCTGAGAACGGCTCCTTGGGGGCCTATGTTGTGTAGCCTTGTGATGAGTGTGTAGTGGGAGACTGTATCAAAGGCTGCCGAAAGGTCTAGAATGATCAGAGCTACAGTCTCTCCTATGTCCAGTAGGGCTTGGATGTGGTAGGTAGCCGAGATGAGGTCTGTCTCCATGCTATGGCTGCTGCAGAATCCGCATTGGAAGGAGTCGAGTAGGAGATTACATTCCAGATGTGAGGAGAGTTGTTGGTTGATGGTTTTTTCTAATACTTTGGCCGGGAGTAGGGAGATTGGTCGGCAGATGGTTTCTTTAGTAGGTCGTTGACTTCTGAGTGTTTCCAGTCCTCGGGGAAGGTGGCCATGGCAATTGAGGTGTTGAACAGGGTGGTGAGTATGTGGCTGATTCTGGCTGTGCCTAGGTTGAAGATATGGTGAGGACAAGGGTTGGTTGAGGCCCCTGAGTGGACTGAGTTCATGATGGAGGTAGTGTCCTGTGGGCAAGCTGATTCCAATTGGTTAGATGTCTGTGGAGGTAGCGGGGTCATTGTGTTGCTTGAAGAAGTCGGTGCTCTTGGGCTGGGGTTTGAAGTTCCTGTAGATGATGGTGATCTGGTCATGGAAGAAGTTTGCAAGGTTGTCACAGAGTTCCTGTGAGGGGGTAATGTGATGATGTTGAAGATTTCTTTGCTGTTATTGGAGCTTAATTCGATGCGTGAGGCTATGGCTTTTTTCTTCGAATCTCTCAGCTGTCTGTGGTGGAGGTTGAGGGCTGTTTTGAAGGTGGTCTTGCTGGTCATGTCCTTGCTGGTGCTCCATCTCCTTTCCAGTTGTTTACAGTGTTGTTTAATGGTTCTGAGGTCTTCGTGTACCAGCTAGCCTGCTTGGTGGACCTTCTGTGGGTGTTGTTGTTGAAGGGAGAGAAGCTGTCAGTGCAGTTGGTGAGCCAAGTGTTGATGTTTCTGACGTTCTGGTCTAAGTTGTTGGAGGAGATGGGGTGGGTGGTATTGCTGGCGTTGAACCATTGCAGCCAGTGCACATGGTATTGGTGTTCTGCTAGCCCAGCTGGAGTAAGGAGACGAAGGTGTCAGGAATCAAACAGCGTGCACGCTCATGTCAAAGAGGAGCAGGAAAGTTTTTTGTTTGAATGAGTGTGTCTTTGCGTGTGTGCCAGGGAGTTTATGTGCATGTCTGTTAAAGTTTGTAGATTTACATAGAGAGGCTTAGCACCCGTGAGGATATTCAGGCACTTTCCATGGGCAAAGGGAGATTAAGTGATTAGCCTAGAATCACAGGATGTTGCGCTGATGCCGAGACTCAAACCCAGATCCCCAGCTCCTGAGTCAGCAGTTCTGGCTGCTGCACCACATCCTCTCCCTGTGTGACTGTCTTTGTGTGTTTTGAGCACGTGTTTAAATATTTAGGTGTGTGTGTTCAATTTCAAAGCCTGTGAGGTGGGAGGTATTGGGTACGGGGGTTGGAAAGCACAGTGAATGACTTTGTGCTCCACCTTTTCACAAGTTTAGGAGCCACCACAGGGGTTGATGTAATTATTTTCTTCAGGCCCTAGATAAGAGAGCCACAGAGTGTAGGATGCCCTTAAGGGGTGCCAGTGTGGATGCTGAGAGGCCATGGAGCAGGGTCTTAAAAACACAATGGCATCTGAAAGAGAAGCAGAACACCCAGCTACGCACCACAAGGGCAGGTAAGCAATAGAGTCTGCAGAACAACAGTATTCACACTGTTTGGTTAAGGTAGAAAATCTGATCATTTGCTTCTTATACACTTAAGCCCTAGAAGCACTTCATGCATAAATTTACATGATTTATTTATAACCTCTTTATGAGGCATGCTCAGTTTAATAGTGCTACTCCTTTACATCTGCTTAGTTTTATTGTAAGCAAAGTTCTGCCCTCAGTGAACTATCCCCAAGCGTGTTCTTCATTCAAATATTTAGCAATACGGTAAAACATAGTGACTGCTTTCTTTAGCCTGTTCTCAAGTGAGCCCCTCTCTTCATATGCACATTGATGACACCACCTGCCAGAGCCACTAGTGGCCTAAAACAAACAGCATACCTCTAGGTAGTCAGCGTTTACCATTCTGGGCACGTGGATGGCAGTCACTCCCTCACTGCCCCCACAGCCCCGTGGGTGCCCCAGTTCACAATCTGGTGTATTGGATCCCTGGCCTGTCTTCGACAGTGATGCCCAGCAATGCAGTCGCACGTTGCACCTCTGTGACAGTATGGCTTTTGTCTCCTAGCTAAAAGGAAAGCCCAAAGGGATGTGTCCACCAGTATCATATGCTAACGTCTTGCAGTTTCCTAGTTATCAGCCGGAATGCCGCACGACATTGTAGAGTTTATTGAGAGACATCTAGGAAGACTGCGTATGAATAGTCCCTAAAGCTCACCTCCCCTGCTTTTCTGGCAGAGTGTCAGACTTTTTCCGTTTCGGAGAAGTAGTGAAATCTAATGAGCACGTCTTTGGTTCGTTGCTGCTGGGACTGTCTACTGGGTCAATCCGTACCTCCTGCTGGTCATCGCCCAGGAGGGAGGTGAACATTCTGACCACAAAGTGCTCTAAATTGCCATCCAGGATCTCCTCACTCAGTCCTCTGAGTCATAGGTTTTCCCTACTTGATCTGTTTTCCCTTCTTGATTGGTTTTCTAGGTCTTTTAAGTTTGTTGATGGCTCTCGGAGTTGATCCTCCAATTTCATGCATTTTTTTTCTGTGGAGGTCTGATCTGCTGTGACTTTCTCCAAATGAGACTCTGTCTCCAGTATCTATTGTCCTACTGAGACCAAATCAGTTCGGAGGTCCGTGATTTTTGTGCAGAAGTCTGATTGGAGTTCTTCAAGGCCTTTGGCAAGGTCTTGCCGTAGCTCATCGCAAAGTTCTGTCTTAAAGGTGTGGAGGCTATCCAGCAGATCAGATTTAGTTAGTGCCATGGCTTCAACTGGTGTACAGTTCTCTGGGATTGGTTGGCTAGCTCTAGTGTTATCCAGATAGGTGAGCAGTCAGCAGTGGGTGGAGCTTTTCTTTTTTGGGGGCATGAAGGGACTCTCCCACCCCCCAAGCCCAATTTCCAGCGAGGGTGTGGCTGTGGCGCCAGCTGTGCAAATGCCCGGGGGGGGGCTCGCTGGCATAATAAGTTGTGTGGGGGGCTTAGTCCTCCGACTCCTCTTTGGCGATTACCTTAGGGCCCCCGGTGCTGCTCAACTTGAAATTGTGGGGGCCTCATGGTCACATGAATGCCAGCTGTGGCCTGATGTGTTCTGGTGCTCCCGGTAGTCATTATAGGTTCAGGGGTCATGGGCAGTGGGACAGCCACCCAGAGAGTGATGGGTGGCTCCCCTGTGCTTTATTTAGTGCTCTTCCTGTCCCCTACTGTGGGCTGGGATGTTTTCCTCTGTGTGTGACCCCCACAGATCCGGCCACATTGCTGTACCTGCTGTCAGTGGAATAGATAGGCCAGAATCCTCTGTGCAGTCCCACGTGGGCGGATGCAGGCCGTCAGCGCTCTGCTCAGTGAGGTCTCTCCAGTGTGCCCCATTGGTCTGCTGCCATCCATGCTGCCCAAGGCTCTCCACAGCATTAGGGGGAGCCAGGAGGCAGGGTCTCCACAGGCCACAGCCGTTCTGGTCTCGGCCATCAGGCCCACCCTCCTCTTGCAGGCGAAGCCCGGCTATTACTTTCCCAGCTGGGCCCATCGGCATCAGCTCTAGAGGGTTAAGGTGGCACCCCCCAATGGCTACATTGCCCTACTGAGGCCCACCCTTATCAACCCCACAAAAGCTGAGCCCAGCACTTCACAAGCGCCGCTGCTCTGGAGTCCTCTCAACATCATGCTTGGTCCCCGGGGCTAGCCACCAGACCCCTGGATCTTAGGCGTATGAATGCGTGGTTATGGATAGATTCGGTAAAGGCTGGTAGTGTAGTTCTCCAGTCGCGGCCGGCATGAATCGCGGGTGGGCGGGGCGGGGGTCACGCAGGGAGGGGGTGGGGGGTTTAATTTAATAAAATGTAATAAATAAATAAAACTTGCCTCTGGTCCTGGACTCCCGGACTCCCGCGTCGGGTCTCCTGCTCTCTGCTCACAGGAAGCAGAAACAGGCAGCCTCCCTCTCTTCAATATGACACAGGACAGAATGGTGGTATGGTTTCTAGGGAAATGGCGCCTGAAAGCGTAGGTTCACTCAATATTAGTTAAACAATCTCAATTAACACAGTGCTGTAAGGAGGAGAGAACCACCTGCCTCCCCTAATCCTGTGGCCTAAGCTACAATCTAACGTAATTTCAGTCCCCAGCACACGTTAAATTTTGACAATACAACAAATGACAGCAGTAGCTATTGTGAGTCACAGACAAATATAGACAGAAATTCAAGTTGTATCTTCGATCTTTATTCCTTTTCACAGATTCTTCGTGAGCCGATCTTAAGCCAACACGTGTTTTGTCGCCTCAGTAATATGTACATGCAACGTTTTCAAGGCTAAGTGGAAACATAGGATACAGTCACCACTCCAGTTTCACCAATAACTGTATGTCCATAATTTATTTCTATAACACCTCCACCGTGACATGTTCACATGTTGTTAATAAATCCTCACTTCTCCTTTATTAGGCATGCAGCATTAGACCAAACTCTAGGTACCCCTGCATTTACACGCTCCCCAAATGATGTCAACGTGGTGAATCTGGCGACGAAATGTTTATCTAATGATGATGTGTCTCTATTGAAAAAAGGACTGGGATTTTGCCCTAAAAATACTGGTAATATTTGTGAGTTAAAAATCGATCTCTACAAGTTTGTGAGACGTATAAAAATTAAAAAACATTTCATGATGCATAATGAAGTGAATAAAGAAACTAGCAAACAATATCGGAGGCACCAGTTGAGTGAACTTTCCATCCAAGATATAATGGATACTAGATTATTGTTATCACTGACAGAATGTGAGGATGAGGTTGTAACTACAGATATTGTTATGAGGGATCTGAACGTGGTGAGTGATGTATTGATATCAAGCGGACTTAAAGAAAAATCCAAATGGACACCAACTTTACACACAGGGAACAATATTGATATCTTTCATAAATTGGTGCTCGCAGATCTAGACAAGTATAATGACAAAAAACAGCGACCCCTGAATGTTACTGACAACTTGACATATGGGGAGAGGCAGTCTTTAAGAAACTTAAGGCGGGACAACAGTATTACCATTAAAGAGGCAGATAAGGGGGGGAACATTGTAATTATGGAGAGCACAGACTACGAAATGGAGATTTTATCCCAATTAAATGACAGCGAATGTTACGAACTACTTCCTTTAAATCCTATTTGGAAATTAACTGACCATATCAATCGACATCTCAAACAGTGGCACGGTATGGGTCTATTAGACGATGAAGAGATGTGTTACTTGAAGGTGGACAGACCTAGGTACCCCTGCATTTACACGCTCCCCAAGATCCACAAAAACCTCCCATTTCCACCTGGGAGGCCCATAATATCGGGCAACGAGGGTCCCACTGAAAGACTGTCTGAATACGTGGACATTTTTTTAAAACCCATGGTGAGCAATCTACCATCGTGTATTCGCGACACCAAACATGTTCTAGGAACCTTGACTGACCTCACGTGGGACGATAACATGAGCTTAGTGACTCTGGACGTGACAGCTCTATACACGAGCATTAAGAGAGATTGTGGACTTAGGGCTATCAGAAAGATTCTGAGTACTAGGTCAGCGAGTGCATGGGAACATACGGAGATGTTAATCAGTATGATAGAACTGATTTTAGACAATGTCTTCCTATTTAAAGAGAAGTGGTACTGACAGAAACAGGGAGTGGCCATGGGCTCCAGATTTTCTCCCTCGTATGCCAACCTTTTCATGTATTGGCTGGAGGAGGTGTGGATCTGGAGTACCATGGGCATGAAATGTAATGATTCAATTCTATTTGGGGGTGGTACATCGATGACTGCCTGATGGTATGGACAGGAGACACTGAAAAACTGGTTGACTTTGTTGAGCATGTGAATAGTAATGATTTTAATATCAGATTCAACCATGAATACAGCAAGGAGAACATAACATTTTTAGATACAGAATTGTACATAAGGGATAATCAGATTCATAGTCGGTTATTCCGCAAGACTACAGCATGTAACTCAGTCTTACACGCGTCCAGCTCGCACCCCTCACACCAGATTAAGGCAATCCCGTATGGGGAGTTAATCAGGGTAAGACGTAACTGTAGTTACGATCCTGAATTTGAAGAATGTGCTGATACCATGATGGCACGCTTCAAAAAGAGGGGATATGACAAACATACCTTAGAGAGAGCCAGATCTAGGATTAGGAAAGTTAAGAGACAGGAGACTTTGAAAGAACGGACCGATAATAAGAAAACTGATGACAAAATAAGGATGGTTATCAATTACAATACTCTATCTAGAGTACTTGTGAAAAGTCTGAACAGACACTGGCACATTCTTAAAGAGGACACATCCTTGAGGGGATCTATCAACACAAGACCGGATATAACGTACAGGAGAGGCACATGTCTCAGAAACATGTTGAGTCCCAGTTACCCTACACCTAGAACTAACACGAATTGGCTAACACCACATACTGTGGGATTTTATGAATGTGGACATTGTGTGGCCTGTAAATGGGCGAGCAACAAAGAAATGGACTTCAGAGGTCCAGGTGACAAACTTTACAAAATTATGACCAATATCAACTGCAACACCAAATATGTGGTCTATATAATTGAATGCAGATGCAGCAAAAAATGTCGGGAGCACAATCAGAACTTTACGGGAGAGTATTGGGGAACACATGAGGGCAGTGAAACAGGGCGACCTCAGATACCCCATTGCCTCACACATTACACAATGTACCTCCCAAGGTAGGAACAAAGATTTCTTATTCTATGGTATTGACCAGACTTTGAGACATCCACGAGGTGGTAACGGAGAATTGATGCTGCGAAGGAATGAGGCCTCTTGGATTCTAAAGTTACGTACGACTGAGCTGGGTCTGAATGTGGATCAGGAGTTGCACTACTTCTTAGGGAGATAATGGATAAAGGCAGCATTGAACCTTGTTGTAACCCAGCACTGAATGAATGAGATTCTCTTTTGCATCATGAATAATAAATATGTTGTCTATATACTCACACTGTATGAAGGAATTGTAGTTATTACGTATTAGATAGGATGCAACATATAGTCACTGATACTTATGATGAGACTTTCAATTGGGTTAAGTGGGGCAATTCGAATTTAAGGTTAAAACTTCAAAACATTACACATTTTTTTTCCCCCACCATTGACTTGCATCCAAGACGATGTAATAGGGGGCTATGGGGTTTCAAGTACCACCACCCCTCACATGATTGAGTTTATCCGTCTAAGACCAGATCTAAGTTGCACAACATGGCTGTTGGTATACACACGTGCACTGTCTTGATTAAGACTGGTGCAATATTTGTGACGTAATGATTGACTACTGTGGTAGAATTTGGACGGAATTGGCATAACAAGGGAATAGGCAAGAAGAGAATATGTGGACGTATTTACAGTACGGTGAGGTTTGTCTTAAATGGTTTGTACTACACTCCAAGATGACGTCTAGAGTTGACAGCGCATTTAACTGGATAACAAGCTATGGTTCGGATACTAGGGAATCATAATGTGTCCTTCGGAATATTCACATTCGTTTAGGGTATTTTGGATCCAGGGGCAGTACCAAGTAGGAACAGTACTCGCTTCCTAGGAATGGATTCAGTGCAATGCGGCAGGTTTATTGGTCATAAGTATTCATAAAATTATTTAAATGGTCTTGGAATATTTCTAATGGTGAGAATTAGGAGGACAGACTATACGAATACGGGCGAAATTTTATTAACATGCCGTTGAACGGGAAATAAGTTATGAGACCTTGGAATAATCTGTAGAGGACCGATTAGTGTATTAGTGTACATTCCAAGATGGCGCTGGTATTTCACTAGAACTTTAAAGCATGTTATGGTGATGGTCAAGTGATGAATGATGGCAGCATAAGAGTGCTGGCATCCGAGGACTCTGTCTCGTACTCGAGAAATCGGCGTGTGGACTTAGGACATTTGCAGTGAAACCTAGACGGTAAGAAGGGGAGATGTGTTTGGATTTGTCCGGAGGAGGCAATTAGAGTGTGGCCTGACTTGCGTGGCGAATGGCATAGATAGGATAATGGCGGGAGATACCTGGCGACTAATAGGCGGGTATTTCTATGTCTTATTTACTGATAGCTCTAAGGATGGGGTGTATTGAGTATTTATTCAAGCAAACTTAAAATCTTAAAAATTTAAGTATCAAAACTCGATAGTTCCTGTACAGGGCCTTTGCAATACATAGTCTTGAATGCAGAGGAATGGTATTAATGGTGACAATAGGGTAACAGAAGTGAGAGCATGTCGCAAGTATCAAGTGCCTATTAGATGTAGGCACCTTCTCAGACGCATATTGTCTGATTTGTTTTTGCAGTGACCTAACCCTAATATTGAAGAGCGAGATTACTTATCTCTGAATCGCATCTCTACTACTTTCCCCACGCCGAAGGACAGTGTGGGATAGAATTATCACCACACTTCAAGTAGGTCTAAAATTGGGGTTTTACTTATGTATAAGTACAAGTGAGTTTTAGACTAAGAAATATGGAGGCCTTTCTGCTCATACTTATATATTGCCATTATTTTTGTCTTTGATTTATAGATATATAAACAGAAAAAAGTGAAGGTCGGTTTGTGTTTTTATACGTCTGCACTTGTGTGTGTGGTGTGGCACTCACAATTTGGTGACGGGGTTTTGGACTTCCTTTATTGACTCATTGGTACGAGGTTTATGGTGAGATAGAGACACATAAGGATATAATCTAGCACATAGAACATTGCGGGTGTTTTTTGTGAAGGGTCCAATAGTTTTGAACATCGGACTTTCTTGTGCATATTCACGTTCATGGTAATGTCAAGACCAGAGTTTGGTGTAATGCTGCATGCCTAATAATGGAGAAGTGAGGATTTATTAACAACATGTGAACATGTCACGGTGGAGGTGTTATAGAAATAAATTATGGACATACAGTTATTGGTGAAACTGGAGTAGTGACTGTATCCTATGTTTCCACTTAGCCTTGAAAAAGTCGCATGTACATATTACTGAGGCGACGAAACACGTGTTGGCTTAAGATCGGCTCACGAAGAATCTGTGAAAAGGAATAAAGATTGAAGATACAACTTGGATTTCTGTCTATATTTGTCTGTGACTCACAATAGCTACTGCTGTCATTTGTTGTATTGTCAAAATTTAACGTGTGCTGGGGACTGAAATTACAGCCTCCCTCTCTTCCCCTAAGCCAATCACAACGCTGCAATGGCAGCGTTGTGATTGGCTAGGACGCCGTCCTTACAGGCGTCTACGGGGAGGCCATTTTCTTCATGCAGGCTGCGCAGCAGCCTACATGAAGAAAACTGAGAGTGCTATAACTGGTTTGGTCGGCCCTTGGGCCGACCAAACAGTCAGCGCCCATAACATTGGACTAACCCCACCTCCCCAACCCAAGCCAACCACCCGCCCCCAACCAGGCATACCCTTCTTCTGCTTTCTCGCAGTACAAGAAGCAGAAACGTAAAATGGTATTTATACCATTTTACGTTTCTGCTTCTCGCACTGCGAGAAATCAGTGGGGTGACGCTCCGACGCCTACGTGGAGGAGCCGCCCCTGTAGTTCTTCCTCGGGAGCAATGGCCACTAATGTTTTACTGCTCTGCCATCATGGCATGGATGTAAATCAGGGAATGCGTCAGAATCAATGGGTGTTGCGTGAGAACAACCAGAGCAACTCTCACGCAGCCCCTTTCACGCAGAGTAATGCGTGAAAAGTGGCCAAATTTTCAAAGCCACGCAGGGTGGCTTTGCATGGCCTTGTAAACATGGCTCAGCATTGTGCATCACCAGAGCATAAAAAAAGAGACGCTCCAGTGGCACAGGGGCCTTGTAAATATGCCCCCAAGTTTTGGGCAACAAATGACCCACAATGACAAAAGAGTCGTCCAATTCATTGTATTTTTTTACCTTTTTCCAACATTAACGACTAAGGTCCTCACTTATGAAAAGTGGTTCATCACTGGTTGAAAACGGCGATGCAACACTTTTCATTGTGCCCTCCTTACAGCACCATGGATGCGTGATATTTAAACTCTGGCGCTCCATGTCGCAAGGATTGAACAGGTACGTCAGGAATCCTGACGGATCTGTTGGCGCAGTAATGACGCATTGCTGGAGTGTGTCAGAAAACAGATGCAACTCCAGAAATGTGTCATTACACATGGGTGAGTCCCATGTGAAAGGCCCTTCGTCAGTCCTTACACCTGCTTGAAGCAGACGTAAGGATTTGACGCCGTGAAGTCATAGAAGTGGCGAAGTGAAATCTCATAGATTTCACTGCGCCACTTCGAGCCTTTTTTACGGGGGAACGCCCACCCTGCATACATTATACCTGCCGCAGGTATAATATAAGACAAATATAAGAGTTAATTTGTTATTTTATGAGGAGAACTCATGCCAGATTAACAAACAAACAAAGCAACAAAGTATCACTTTGTGCTTTTTTCCACTTGAAATGTGTCCATTAACCGCGCACTTTTGAAAGACAGCTTAACCGTTTGATGACCATTCTGATCGGTTTCAGTTTGTTGAGGCTACTTCCTCTGTGTAGAGAATGTTTTTAAAAAGTTTTGCTTACAATAATCAAGAAATATTTTCAATTAAAAAATAATCCTACTAATAAGAAAAGTTAAAAGTTTTTTAATCAGTGAAACAATTCAAATCTTTCTTGATTGCAGGGAGAATGGTGTGGTATCTTGCTTTCTTCTCTACTCTGTCCTTTCTTTGTGTCCTGTACTCTGCTGCTCAGCCAGTCTCAGTGATGTCATGGAATGTTCCTTTTGTGTATGTTTGAGTCTATCTGTCAGTTGCTGTATGTAGGCTGAGCAGCAGTGATGCTGCTCCCGGTGAGGCTAACTATACTGATTCTACTTATTATGCTGTTTATCCTGTATCTACACCTGTAACTTCTTTCCAAGAATAAACCTTCAACTTGGATACAGCTACAACCGAGTTCTCTACTTTTGTTAGATCCCATCCTTGGTTATATAGATTTTGACTTCTATCTTTTTCAGTTCACAAAGTGTACCCTTAAAATAGGGCAATTCTCATTTAATAGTTGTATTTAAGAACTAGTTTAATAATGATGCATATAACATTCGGTAATCTTCCTCAAATTAAAACACCACCTTTGCAGGGGAAAATTGGATTTATTTATTTTTCTTTTTTCTTTTTGTACGGCAGGCAGTACCACTTCAAAATCATCCCAAAGCACTGGATTGAAATAGAATGCCTCATAAAAAGGGCTTTGCGATCTCTTTATCTGATACCTTTTGTTTTGTCAGAGTGCAGCCTTACAGTGCCAGGCTCGAAAAGTATTTCCAGTTCTTATGAGAAGGAGCAATTATTGCATTCTCCTCGCATGCGAGATGACACCAGTGCCCAGCCATTTCTCTGCTCCTCATGGTGCAATCTCCTTTCTGCTCACTCCTGCATATGCACCCTCGTTTCAATTCAGCCTGCGTCTACGGACTCAGACCTTTTCAATCTAAAATCTAGAGAGGGCAAATTTTATTGACGTGTCTCAGCTTGTCTCCATCGTTATTTTTTATTTCAAAATGGACTCCCGGCGCTCTGGCTGCAGACAGTACATTGAACTAGCATCGCGCGTGTCATGTGTTTGCGAGGGTGTACCTCACAAAGTTCACGCAGATGACAGGCCACTTGTAATAAGCATAAAACACAGATCCTTTGGTTTGTAACACTTCTCTCAAAGTTTGAAAGTTCTGGGGTGACTGAAAGCCTTATTAGGTCCAGCAAGGTGCTTGAGAGCATTTCACCTAAGAGTCAGGGGGGCAGATTTACAAGGCACTAACGCATCAGCATAGATGCGTCAGTTTCCTTGCGCTAGTGACAAATGTCCTTGCGCCACCATGGATGTGCTGTATTTACAATACAGTGCTCCATGGCGCAAGGATTAACAGATGCGTCAGAAATACTGACACATCTGTTGGCACAAAAGTGACGCATGGCTGGAGTTGCTCATTAAGGTGACGCAACTCCAGGAATGTGCCACAACAGATAGGTGAGTCCCATACAAAAATCCCTGCGTCATTCTTTACGCCTGGTCTGAGCAGGCGTAGGGATTTTGACGCAGTGAAGGCGTAGAGTGACGCAGGGAAATGTTGCAAATTTCACTGCGTCAGTCCTACATGGCTTTTTGTGTGGGAACGCCTAGCCTGCATACATTATACCTGCCGCAAGTATAATGTGGCGCAGGGCTTTACAACGTGACGCACCTGCCTAGATGCGTCACGTTGTAAATTGGCCGCATTTCTTGCGCCGCCGTTGCGTCAAAAAAAGTGATGCAATGGCGGCGCAAAGGGCTTGCAAATTTGCCCCAAGGTTTCTAAGTTGGTTCTGGTCTATAAGTGACCAACAATCAATACCATCTAAGCCCTAATTCTGAGCATGATGGATTACTGGTTTGGGTGATAATAGAAGTTCCACCCAAACTGTTATTCTGAAATACAAAAGTTTACAAGGAGACATTTTCAAGGAAAATCCGGGCATAATATGTCCGCAGCATAGGGTCATACAGGAAAAACCCATGGAAACCAGTGCAGGAACAGCATCTATACCCAATCCATAGAGATAGAAGTAATCGTGTGGTAATTCCACATTCCGGAATTAATGATCCCTCTAAAATTTCGCATGAGTAATTATCTTAGTGGTATTCCTGAGGTCAATAGCAGAAAATCTCGAAGTGTCCGAGACAGCACAGCTCGGACAGACAGAACATTATCTGCCTCTATGTGGTTCTGAGCTGTGCTGTCTGCAGCTCAAGCATTAATGAAGAGTAGTTCCGAGTTAATGAATGGTCTGTAGACCTGGCAACTTCAGGAGAAAACAAATCCCAGTTTCCATCTGCGTTTGTGCTCCTCACTGAACAGCATTCATCTGGGAACTGGCTCTTTTTGTTGCTTTTAGGAAGCACATGGGGTATAGGAACATAAAACAACAAAATATATAAGATATTGGGATGATACTCTCTCCAAATGCCATCAAGATGGGGGTGCATTGGCTAAAAAGACACACTGAAACATGGCAGCACAATCACAGCACAGACCAGCCAACTTATAGTGTTCTACTGTGTGTCTCACGATATCCGCTTTCTTCACATGGTCACCTGGTGAGGAGCTGATATCACATGGTGGCTCAAAATGTGGGCTGGACACCCCTGAATACAGTGGGATTCCAGCTTGTGTTTGGAGCTTCTGCCCAACCAATGTCCATTAAGGGGTGTGAAAACACCACAGGACATTGGCAGCAGACTGAGAAGCTTTTGTTTTTGTTTGTTTGTGGAGCAGAGGGTATAAATGCCTCACAAGCAGTCCTCTGCACAAAGCCCTCCCCCTTCAAGGCCCTGCCTCCTTCTCTCACACAGTGAAAAATGTTTAGAAGTTGGCATGGCTGACAGTAGTACTCTTCAAATCAGTCTGCATAATTAATAAAGCTTGTAAACCTACCACAACAAGCAATCTAAGAACCAAATAAAAACAAATCTAGGGAAATAATAGCCTTGCTTGGAAATCCCTAGCTGAAATACAAAAATCCACGCTGATTCACTTCTCAGGATTCATGGCAAAGAGCTGGAATAACAGATACACTGACACAAGACAAGTGGCATCCTTTCACACCTTCAAAAAGAACCGGAAAGAGCAAATGCAATGAAGTACCTCTTCACAATATAAATGCTCTTGTTTCCAGAAGACTATGTTGTTACCAGCGGCGGCTCCTCCGCTATGGCAGAGGAGCGTAGCCCCCCCCACCCCTCCTGCCAGCAGCCTTAAACATGAAAAATAAAACAATAATAAACCAGGTTTATTATAGTTTTTTTCTAGCGGACGAGTTTTGGGGGCGAGGGCGAGTGGGAGGCAGGCACGAGAGGATGTGTTTCACACTGGCATCAGTGCGCATGACGGTTTAGTTGGCCGTCTCAGGCTGCATTGCCGGGTTGGAGACAGCAGGCACAGGCTCCCAGTCTAACTGGGAGTGCAAATTCACAGTGCTCAGGCCAGTCCTGACACTGCTTTCATGGTGCCACCAGCAGCATGAGAGCAGTGTCAGGACTGGCCAGTGGAGCCTGTGCCTGTGGAGGAGAGGAGCTTAGAAGAGCGCGATGTGGCGATTCGGTGATGTGGCACGTAAGTTGTTTTTTTTTGTTTATTTGTGTTGTCGGTCAGTCTTCCCCCTGCTGTCTCCCCCACCTCACCACTCTTCAGAAATACTAGCCGCTACTGGTTGTTACACCATCAGGCAAGCTACACATGCATACTATTCAATTAAATATAGCACAACTAAAGCTTTAAACACTTAGGGCCTGATTCACAAGGGCCTCCGCACTCGTGGCGGAGGCCCAGCAGCCATGGGGAGTCTGCGCACTGGGCCGCAATCTCCGCAGTTTGATTGCGGAGATTCCACCCCGAGTACGGACACTTCCCCACGACTGCGGGGCCTCCGCCACGAGTGCGGAGGCCCTTTGTAAATCAGGTTCTTAGTCTCCTGTTCCTACTTCACCGTTAATCATGACATCCCTCAATATTTTTCCCACTTTTTATGTAGAGTATAAACATTACATTGTCTATATCTTTCCACTGGCAGCATTTGCTCTCATGGCATATGCAAGCAAAGGAGTCTTCTCAACCTGCAATGTATTTACAGTAGCAATTCCCTCCGGTAACTATATGACCTCTTACACCAATGGATCCCCTGTACCACTATGTCTTCTGTATCTTGATGTAAACTACTTCACCCATGATTTAAAAACTTCTGAGGTCCCCCCGGAACAAAGGTCACGCTCCATAACAGGAAGTATAATTTAAAAAAATAAAGAGTAGAACTTGAGTACTAGTTCTGCAACCGCCTGTCCTGTTCTTCTATTTGAATATACTTAACATGGCGCAAGCTCATTGTTACGTTCATCCAAAAATTTATATTAGGGACATTTAAGCATTTGGACAAAAAAGGGCATGGATTTAGAGCAAGGTAAGCCTAAAGGTCAGTGTGGTGTATACCGAGAGGTTCCGGTTCACACACAGTGACAGACTCCTACTTCTACAGGGTTGCAGCCAGGCGCGCAACGCCCATAGGGCTGAAAGGACTTCAGCCCCCCTCCCGTCGTATGTCTCAACCCAGGCTGATGCAACTCGAGCTGCTGTGGGCTCGGCTGGGAAGTGTCTGGAGTCTTATCTCCGGCACACCTGAGTTTTTCACAGGTCTTTAAAAGCCCACCATTTGCATGTTTACATACCTTTGTAAACTGGTTACCGAGGCTTAGTTTTTCTTCTGGTTCCAGTACCCCCTGGTCACCCACTCTGCCTATTCCTTACATTTGTATTTAACTTTTACTGCCGTAGTGTGAGAATGCATTTCATGAAAAGGAATATAAAGTAGGGTTGCCAAAATAAAACCATACCAGCCATTTCTAGTTTAAAGAGCCTGCAAAGGCCTCCTCTTGACAACGATAGGGGTATAAACAAAATAGTATGTATTCATTTGTAATGTGACTTTTCTGTCTTTGTTCCCTTTAATTATCAGTCATGGATCATTCAGGCAGCCCTACAACACAATTAAAAATGCTTTCTATTTATATTTGCTGTTCCAAGTATGCACAGATAAGTGCTGAAAATAGGCTTTAGGTGACTGTTTATTTTTGTACAGCCTGGGACATCAATATAATGAGCTGGCAACCCTAATCACAAGGTTGGAAGTTTGTTGCAGGATGAGCACAATATTTATTTCCTCCACCCTCGATCCCTGAACAGGGCCGGACTGGGAACGCAAACCGGCCTTGGCAATTGAGTCGGACCAGCCGCTGGGGGAGAGGGGTGCACGTGGAAAACACTGCAGCAGCTTTTGCTACAGGGGGCCGATTATGCAGCACTGCTGCAAAACTGGCCCCCTGTACCAAAAAACGGCCCCCACCATTCCAAAACCAGCCCCCACCCTTCCGGCCCACCGAGAAAATGTCCGGTGCCCGCTACGGCCAGCCCGGCCTTGACTGAATAATGCCATAATAGCAATAGTTGAACTTATATCTGAAACCCTACGCCAGCCCTCAATAACATGCTGAGTTACTTCAAGTGTCTAGGAATGCACCCTGCATTCAGACAACTCACTCCTCATTCTCGCCCTTCACTTTCACACTCACCATGCCCCCACAGTGATCACAATGCACTCACACTGACCACCATGCACTCACACCATTCACCCTGCACTCACAATGTTCACAATGCACTCACACTGATCACCATGCACTCACATCCTTCACCCTGCACTCACAGTGATCACAATGCACTCACACTGATCACAATGCACTCACACTGATCACCATGCACTCACACTGATCACCATGCACTCACACCATTCACCCTGCACTCACAGTGACCACACTGCACTTATGCCACTCACCAGGAACTCACACTGTTCTCCCTCCACCTACCCTGCGGTCACATGAGCACATCGCTCACTCTGCACTCACAGTGATCACTCTGTACTCACAATGCACTTGCGCTGTTCACCCTGTACCTCACCCTGCAGTCACACGAGCACACTACTCACCCTGCACTCATGCGCCACTTTACTCACTCTGCAATCTCACTCAAACAAGGCCATCACTAACCATACATTAATTCATCCCTCTCTGCACTTACATCTGCACCCAAATCCATATGGTCACCACACTCACCCTGCAGTCACTCCTCTCACCCTACTCTCACACTGTTGCATCGCTCACCATGCACTTACATGGGCACTCCTGTCACCCACACAGTGCAGAGGGTTAATGTGCCTGCTACAAAGAACGTGTACCATGCAGATCACAGAACTGAGTGTGAGCAAACTACAAGTTGCCCTCTAAAAAAATGAAATGTTTGTCAGAAAGGGGCTATAGGGAGATGAGGTGCATTGTTGGCGAGTGGTAGTGAGGGAATTCATGGAGAAGGAGGAAATGGGGGAGGGGCGCCAAAAAAATTAATGTTTCACCGTGCACGACCAGTGCTATGGCCAGCCCTGGCTGGGAGTTTTAGCCCCCCCCCCCGAAGTTCGGGTCTAGTTGCGCCCCTGGTGCAGCGGACCACAGAATATGCAGGAGTCAGGAGCCTGCCTGGCTCATGAATATTCATGATGTGGCAAGCTGCCCGGCATTACACAGGGTAACCAGCTTTCTCACACTTTTTAAATATGTTTTAGTGAACCCATCGCTATCCGTTTACAAGAATATTTAAACGCAAGAGGCTCTTTCCTTCCAGTGCACTATTTTGGCTCTGCTCTTACCATCAAAGCCGAGACACAGGCTGCAAAAATATATATTTAAAAGTCCTTGCAAAGCTCATTCCTTCTCAAATGAAAAATGACCTCAAGGAGTCCTCCTAATATGATGGATCGAGTGAACCTCCCTCGCTGCGTTCACCGTTGCTGTGCTCTTCACAAATTAATGTCTGTCCTTGCAAAAGGGACCCACAAAAATTTGGAGCTAAGCCAAGTCACTGACGTGCTATGATTCCTTTTCCTGCGGATCCGGTGTAACATTCAGGGACTCGCACATGGTCAGTTTTGCCAGTGGAGGGAGGCCCTGCGGGGATCCAGCATCCAGAATAAATTGACTTGATGGAGTGAGTTTTATTACAAAGCACCTCAAGGCTGGAAGATGAATAATTCTTTGAATACAAAAATAGCACATGTCAGCTGAGAAAAGAATGGAAGTTTACTTAGATGATCAATATTGTAGTCATACCTATATAGCCCACAATGCACATATCTGATTACCTTAGCATTTCTCAGAGTTTGTTGCAGCAGTGCCACGGATCCCCCCACACCACCCTTGACTTGATGAGCTCGCTGATGAAATGTAACACTTTCTTCTAATTTACGGCATAATTCATTTAGTGGAAAATTCCTTAAAATTGTATGCAGTTTTACACAAACGAGAATGGAATGTGCATGTTTGTGTTTAGCGTGTGTGTTGTGTGTGGGACGTGTGCAGTTTGTGTGTGTGTATATGTATGATAACGCTAATGCTAGACCCATGGTATATTAAAGGGGAAATAGTTCTCGGCTGTGCGATAACTTCCTATGGGTGTTGAACTATATAGAGTGTATTTTTAATCGATTGACCGGGTGCACACCCTATCAGAGTCATTTCAAGGGTGCCTTGGACCCCAATGGAAGAAAGGAAAATAGATCTCTGAGTGGATAGTAAAACACAGCCATAATTGGGATACAGTGGACCCCTCAATCACGGATGCGTAGCACCAACTGCACTATTTACTGCACATGTGCACTGTGTGAGTGTGTGCCGGCCAACCAAAGCTGTCTTTGCACTGTCAGAGTGTGTTAATTTCATTCACCACACTTGGAGGGGGTGGTGGACAGTGCTTAATTTAAACCTCATTTTGGGGACCATCAATTACTTTTATTCATTAGACTTTGAGCTAGAGCAGTAGAGAGAAAAACACCCATGAGCGATAGAAGGAGGTAGAGAAAGAGAAAAACATGAGAAAGGGAGAACGCAGGGATGAAAAAAAACTCTGCAAGGGTGAGATAAAGGGACAGGCAGTGTGGCGGTGGATTAAAGAGGCATAAGGTAGAATAAGACCATGCAGCCTTGGTGTTTGCCATTCTGACATTTGAGAGCGCTGGCTGCATGAATCTGAGCCAAACTTTGGTCCCAACACTTATTCTTTTACAAATTAAGCAATGGTGGTGGAAGACTTATCAGATGTTGGTGAGAAAACGAGGAAGGTCCAGTCAGGAGATGAACCTGGTGAGACCCGTAGAGCGCTATCTGCCACTGCACTGCATAGATATCCATTTTGCACCCTTTGAAGTTAGAGGCACTGGAAGGAGTATAAAAGGAACCAGTTGTGTGAGGGATAGTGACTTTCTATATATCAATTGTTTGTCCTAATGGTAGTTCAGTCAGTTTATAGAAGGGGTGAATGAATTTTGCCAGAAGCCCATCGTGATGCAGATAGCTTGGATTTGGCTGTCCTAAAACTGGAGTGGACAGTGTATGGTGTCTGTACACAGAAGTCAATCTTATATAGGACAAAAAGCTATAGGGCTTTCACACTGCTGATCTGCAAAACACACAACACACCCTCCACACACAAAACTTTCTCTTTCAAGTAAACAGCAACCCCACATGCAACACAACATAGCGCTCCTCTCCCACATACCCTGAAGTGAGTGTGATGGGTCTTCGCTCCACTGTAGGATGAAGTACCGGAAAAAATATGACATGTGAAGCTCACTTTAATACCTTAATTATATATTATTAATAATAATATTAATACTACTACTAATAATAATGATAATAATACCAATAACAATAATAAATAAATAATAATAATAGACATACAGCACACTCTAGCTGGTTTCTAAGCCATGATAACAGGTGTTAATTATTACCCAACTGAACATTACTAATGCAATTAAATATTTGGCCAAAAGGAGTTGAGAAGCAGTAAGTGTGCACTATTCTATTGTAGGGAAATCAAGGATTCACACTGAGTCTCAGTTTTTTAGGACTGCCTACTTCTAGCCCACTATAGTTCGAAGTTGTTTTGAGATCTGCATCCACACTATAGCTCTCATTACACTTTGACTGGCCTCTGGTGTGTAGGTACAGGGAGGTGGGGGCGGGGGGCAACATTAAAATTAGTGGCTGGAATCTTCACATCAAGCAATTTTCCGTTCTGAGTTTTTCCCCCTGAAATGAGGAATAACTGTTTGAAGCCGGAGTTACTGAGCTCTACAATAGTCATTTTTTCACCATTTCGGCAAAAGGAACTTTGACATTTTCTGCCTGCTCTGAGCAGATGGAAAGTGTCAGAACGAGTGCTGGAGGGATTTTGGGGGTTGTGGTGTGGGAGATCAGGTGTCCTGGACAAGCCTGTGCCTGCCTGGGGCAGGGGGACCGGGAAAGAGTGTAGTGTCTGTTGCCTTCCTGGACTGCTGTAATGAGTGGTGTGGCCTGGAATGATCGAGTCTGGGGTTTTTAGACTCAATAAACCCTGAGTTATCGCGTGAAATAACCCAACTTGTAATAAGGGCCTTAGTGTGAAAATAAGGCACATAGTGAGAGAATGAGAGAGCCCAAATGCATGTTTATTTAAGGCTCCCGGTTTTATGGTATTTATTTTTTTAACATTTCCGTCTGTATTTATCCATATTTATTTTTGGGCCATTTTATCTGTATTTATCCATATTTATTTTGTGTTTTGCGTATAAATGAAGGTGTAAAACTGTACATTTCCATATTTATTTAACTGATAGACGCACACTCATACTTTGATGTCTGACGTGTTTTAGCTATTTAAGCTGCCAAATATTACATAACAATACATCTACTGGTAAATACTAGCATTATACCACAAATGTATATTGACAGTTATTTAAAGAAATTTCATCCTGTTTTTCAATTTCCCTTGCTGCCCAACTGCTCAGCTGTTGGGCTCTAATTCATGAAGGACAGCACGGAGAATCACTCAAAAGAGGCTCAATTTTCTGTATTTATCCACTTTTAAAAATAAATACAGACAGAAAACACATTGTTTTCTGTCTGTATTTATCTGCAAAAATCCGTAAAAACGGAAAACAGGGAGCCTTATTTATGATTCACTGTGTGGAATAACCAAAGGAATCAACAAGTGACAAACATAAAAAGCATTGATCAAAATACAATGCCTATCATGCCTATCTTAGTGCTCACATTTGTAAAAACCATAAGGGCAGATGTAATATATACTTTGTTGTTCTGCTTCATTCATTAATGCTCGTTTATGTTTTCAGATGTTGTAAGGGGGGGTTCTAGGCTTGGAATGTGGTCGGTTTCCAGAGTGTTTCTCCTTGGGATGTCAGTTACAGCTGATCCCTTCAACTGTGTGGATGTCTGTGCTCATGGGTCCTTCTATTGAAGATTAAACAACTCTCATTTATGGGCAGAAGTTTAGTCTGTAGTGTTATTTCTTGGTCAGACTCCTTGGAGATGCTGCAACAGCAGATGCCCAAAGTTTTGGTTAGAATCCCTTCCCTGCCGAATGTCGGGGTGGCAAATACCAAGGCTGCCTTGTCTTGATTCCACCTCATGCCTCTTTTATTCACCACCCGCTACTTCCTGTCTCATCAGATAACTCATGGAGGTTCTTTTCCGCCTCTGTTTTCCTCGTTAGTCACTGTTTTACTATCTTTCTCTTCTTCCATCTCCCTTTTCTGAATGGCCTTCTTGCTCTAAGTCCAAGTCTGATGAGGAAAATCAATCTTGGTCTCCAAAAATGAGTCCAGTGACCACTACCTGCTACCACCAACACCAACCCACTGACGCAAATAAGCAAACAAACAAGAAAATGACGGAAGGAATGTACGAGGATTGACCTGTACAGGCCATCTTGATATTGTGCTTCATTGTGCAGACTTGAGTTGAAAATAATACAATACTTTTACAAAGTCCATAAGCATTACTTTTGCATATTGCACGCAGACACATGATCACAGATATAGGGCATATTCTTAAAATACGTTTTGTGGTAAGTTTAGTAGTACTACAATAGAAAGAAATACTTTATTGTATGTGGTTATTTAAAACCTTTACAACAATGCAAAGTAAGTATCGTTATTGCAAGTCTACAGTTCAAAAATAGCATAAAAACAATTTAAATAAATTGTATACAATTGTGTAGCATTATATAAAAATATCAACTATTCAATAAATACCTCCTGGTCATAGCAACATTCTAAGAATCGTTTACTGGTTCTTCAAAGCTAAATGGTCATTATGTGAACTGTTTGCTTTTCCTAATTAAAATTCACAGTCAAAAATTAAGTGTAAACAGCTCTAAAAACAGATTTTTTTAAAACAATTGATAATTCATATCTCCATGAACTAGCAGCTTTACAATTTTTTTTTCCATCACATCTCTTCGAGTATAAAGCATAAGATAACAGCTATTTATGTCCACTTCTTAAAATGATAAACAGCTGCAGTGAGCCATAGTCCTTATAACCTCTATCCTACTGAGCGTAAAAGGGACTGCTTTCAAGGCCAAGTTGTACTTAGAAGCACAGGGTATGTTAATATTTAAGATACGTATATATGATACCACTAATAAGCAAAGTTCTTAGTCCTTTGTCCTTTTATTAGAAATGTCATTGAATAATTTCATTATGAACTTTACTCCCCTACAAGCAAGGGGGACTGAGCTACCACTTAGCCAGGTGATAACGGCTTGCCTACATGAGCATATTCCAATGTTCTTAAATAGTGATTTCAAGAGAATTTTCCTTTGAGCCAAAGGTACAGGACAGACACATAGAATATGGAGTAATGTCTCTTTTTTGTATCCACAAAGTCTACAGGTGTCTGTTTTTTTCCAGGATGCGATAAAATCTTTAGATTCCATAATACCAAACAGGAATAATATAAATTAGTGCTTTAATGTTAATTGTTGGAAGCCGGAGTCCCCGTCACGCGCCACTGTCACAAATGTGCGACCCGGGACTCCTCCCTCAACGTTAGGCCAAGTAAGGACACCGTTTGAGATAGCCCTGCTCACCCCCTTAGTAGCTTGGCACGAGCAGCCAGGCCTATCTCCAAGGCACGAGTGTACAGTATGTGCAACCACACCCACAGCAACCCCTGGTGACACCACAAATGGACTCCACACGAGTTTGATAAAACGAGTATAAACTTTATATAAAAAGATATACGATCAGACCACACGATACAAAAGCCAACATATAATAAAGGGTAATATTCGTTCCGGCTGGCTGGTAGGTTCAAATCCCAACCACCGCTTTCAAAATGCTATGCTGGTCGTAATGCTAGAATCACACACGTTGCAATGGACAAACAATAGTGCGCTGCGTAACGATACAATCCTGTGCTGGGCAAAGGAGAAATAATACAATGCGTAACGATACACCCCGGTACCTGCAATGGGAGAAATAATGCAATGCGTACCACTACAATCATGTACTGCGCAATGAAGGAATAATGCAATGCGTCACACCCCAATCACGTACTTTGCAATGAAGAAATAATGCAATGCGCCCCGCTACAATCATGTACTTTGCAATCAAGGAATAATGCAATGCGTAGCTACAATCATGTACTTTGCAATGAAGAAATAAAGCAATGCGTAGCGCTACAATCGGGTACTTCGTTATGCAGAAATGTCAGGCGTCATAAGACATTCCGGCAGTTCGTTAGCAGCAATATTGGCAATGTGTATTACGACAGTCAGCCTCTTCGATAACAGTTGCCCCCCACACGTATCAACGATGACATAAAGTACAGCTTCTCACTCTGGCCCCAGTACTGCCACTCCTGAACGCAGTACGGGCCCCAATCTGAGCCGAAGCAAAGGCTCACGTCGCCAGAAAGACTGGGAGGCCGAGAGAGTGTCCCTCCGAGCCCGCACCCCGCCCAGGCAGTGATCCACGTTACCTGGGGGCGTGACCCCACTCTCCTCTCCTCTCCTCCTTCAGCGAACTGGGTCTTCCGTGTAGAACTTTCTCAATGGGCCTCAGCGGCTCGGCCTGGCAGCTCAGCTCCTCCGGGGCTGCCGGTCCGGGCCGCGACTGTTAGGAAGGTCTCAGGCGGCCGCAGGGCACACGTACCCCATGCCCCTGAGATTACATTACTCCGGGTGCACGTTCACCACAGCACCCTCCGGGTCTCCTCTGGCACAAAGCCACACACACAACGCTGATGGGACTTCACGTCGACTCCGAGTGCACGTTCACCAGGCACTCCTTCCTGCGGTCTCAGTTGGCACCAAGACACGCACACCGCGTTGCAGAGACTCACTTTCTTCCGGTGCACACGATGATCAGCCGATCACCTCCACAGTCCCAGGTTGCACCAAAGCACGCACACTGCTTCACTGAGACTTACTCCAACTCCGGTGCTCCGATATCCAGGCGCTCTTCACAAACGCCTTCGGCCGCACACTGACACGCTCACCGTGTCCGAGCCTCACATCTCCTCCAGTGCACCGGATGACCAGGCGCTCTTCACCAGTGCCTCCGGTGCACCCCGACACGCACCCTGCGCGTCCGAGACTCACTCCACTTCCGATGCACACGTTGACCAGGCGCTCCTCACCAACGCCTCCTGTGCACCACGACACGCACCATGCGCGTCCGAGACTCACTTCACCTCCGATGCACCCGCTGACCAGGCGCTCTTCACCAGCACCTGCGGTGCACCACGACACGCTCCCTGCGCATCCGAGTCTCACTTCGCCTTCGGTGCACACGCTGACCAGGCGCTGTTCACCAGCGCCTGCGGTGCACCACGACACGCACCCAGCACGTCCGAGACTCACTTCACCTTCTGTGCACACGTTGACCAGGCGCTCTTCACCAACGCCTCCTGTGCACCACGACACGCACCCAGCGCGTCCGAGTCTCGCTTCTCCTCCGTGTGTCCAAGATCACAGGGCACACCTTCCGAGGGTCTCAAGCTGCCACAACACGCGCCCACCACGTCGCTTGAAACTTCTCCGGAAACTTTTATGTTCCTGTGTTTCCAAACAGGGAGCCAGCTCACCTCGGGCCCCTGGGGTAACAAGACACAGCACAAAGCACAGTCTTCTTCAAGCAGGGGGACCCAGCGCACACAGCACAGTCCCAACAGCCTCTTTCTTAGTTAAAACAGCAAACTGCAGACCAGCCCCAGATCACGAAGCAAGGGTTGGTCCTTCCCAGCAGTCTCTTCAGTTGTTCCTTCCTTAGCAGAGGTTCCTCTTGACCACGAAATGGGTCCAAGCCTTTTCAGTCTCAATTCATTTCTATTCCAACGTTCAGGGGTCTCAGCTCTCATAGTTATACCCCTAAATGTCTTTGAAGTTCGTTGTGCTCAGGGGTCCCTGACCCCTGCCTAAATCAGTTCTGGGTGTCTCCCTCCCAGTGTCACCATTCTCCCTTTGATACTGGGGGTCTGGATCCTTAATCACTCAGCAGGAGATGGGTCAATTGTTTTATAGCTTGCAACCCAGGCCTCTTCACCTCCCGGGGTTTCTCCTCGCATACTCTCCAGATGCAGGTCAGCCTGGTGCCATCTCAACCCCTCCCTGGGTCAAGACCTCCCCCGGCTCCTCTCCCCTCTCAGATCCAGAGAGTCAATCCACATTCAGCAGAGACACACAGAAATGCTTAAAGCACAAAACTCAGCCATTTTCTAAAAGAGTGGTTTCTGAACACACAGTGACAAAACCACTTTCGTAGAAAGATGTGTTATGACGCTGTGAGTTCATACATACTAAACTTCACCTCTCCATTTTAAACTTATGGGAAACTAGGCTAACAAACACAATACCCAGCCTCCACCATTCCGTCCTATGGGCAGAATGGCCTTTCACCAGTGAAAAACAAAATGGAGTGTTTTCCACTGTCAGGACATAACACACACCTCAGTATATGTCCTGCCTTTTACTTACACGGCACCCTGCCCAGGGGTTACCTGGGACCTACCACAGGGGTGCCCACTGTGTACGCAAAAGGGAAAGTAAGGCCTGACAAGTGGTTGCACTTGTTAGGACAACATGCTAACTTAGCAAACTGCGCGCAGGCCCTACACTGCAGGCCTGAGTTCCCTTCTCCGCGCACCTTTGCATTACTAGCCCTGGCACACACAGTGCACATCACTAGGGACTTTACTAGTAAGGCAACATACCAATCATGGCCAACCAATTACCAGAACACTTGTACTTTGACACTGATCAGCAGTGGCAAAGTACCTAAAGCATCTAAAAGCAAAGGAGGTAGAGGCAAAACGTCAGGGGTAATCACGCCAAGATATGCCAGGTCTAACACGCGTCCCCTCCAGCCCAAAAGTGGGGGGAACTACCCACCCTCATGGGAGTTCTCTTCACTACGGCGGAAAAATCTGGACAGACCATCAGCATTGGCGTGTTCTGTTCCTGGGCGGTGTTCCACCGTGAAGTCCATCCCCTGTAGGGAGATGGACCACCTCAACAGCTTTGGGTTCTCACCCCTCATCTGCATCAACCATCTGAGGGGCCGGTGGTCGGTCTGAACCAAGAAGTGGGTCCCAAACAAGTAGGGCCTCAGCTTCTTCAGTGCCCAGACCACAGCAAAAGCCTCCCTTTCAATTGCACTCCACCTCTGTTCCTTGGGAAGTAGCCTTCTGCTAATGAAAGCTACGGGTTGGTCCAAGCCCTCGTTGTTCAATTGTGAGAGTACTGCTCCCACCCCATGCTCTGAAGCATCTGTCTGCACTATAAACTCTCTGGAGAAATCTGGCGCCCGTAACACGGGTGCGGTGCACATGGCAGTTTTCAGGGCATCAAAGGCGATCTGGCAGGCCTCAGTCCAGACCACCTTCTTGGGCTGTTTCTTGGACGTCAGTTCTGTCAAGGGGGCAACGAGGGTGCCATACCCCCTCACGAACCGTCGGTAATACCCAGTGAGTCCTAGAAAGGCCCTCACTCCTGTCTGGGTCTTAGGGGGTTCCCAAGCCAGGATGGTATCAATCTTTGCCTGTAGGGGCGCCACCTGGCCGCTCCCCACCAGGTGTCCCAAGTACACCACGGAACCCTGCCCTATCTGGCACTTACTTGCCTTGATAGTTAGGCCCGCCCTCTGCAAGGCCTTCAATACTTCACAGAGGTGCTGCAAATGTTCCTCCCAACTGGAGCTGAACACTGAAATGTCGTCCAGGTAAGCGGCGCTGAATTTCCAGCCCACTCAGCACCTGGTTAACCAGTCCCTGGAAGGTGGCAGGGGCGTTCTTCAACCCAAAGGGCATAACCCTGAACTGATAGTGCCCCTCTGGCGTTGAGAACGCTGACCTCTCCTTGGCCCCCTCGGTCAAGGCAATCTGCCAGTACCCTGATGTCAAATCAAATGTACTGAGGTACCGGGCAGCTCCCAGCCGATCCACGAGCTCATCAGCTCTGGGGATGGGGTGCGCGTCAGCCTTAGTGACCGCATTGAGTCCACGGTAATCCACACAGAACTGAAGTTCGGGCGTGGCCCCCGGTGCAGCAGCTTTTGGCACAAGGACCACTGGGCTGGCCCAGGGGCTGCTGGATGGCTCAATCACCCCTAGCGCCAGCATCTTGGAAACCTCCTCCTTGATGCTGGCCCTGACCTTATCAGCTACCCTGTAAAATGTTTGTTTTACAGGCAGACTGTCTCCAGTGTGCACATCATGGATGCACCAATGGGTGACTCCTGGGGTCAGGGAGAACAGGGAAGCGAACTGACCCAATACCTGGCGACAGTCCCTCCGCTGTTCCGGGGTCAGGGTAGGCGAGAGGTACACCCCATCCACTGACCCATCCTTCTCCTTGGCTGACAGGAGGTCAGGAAGAGGTTCACTCTCCTCTTCCGCCCCGTCATCTGTAGCCAAGAGCATGGTCACCTCAGACCTCTCAAAGTGTGGCTTGAGGCGGTTCACATGGAGAACCCTCAAAGGATTCCTAGGCGACCGTAAGTCCACCAGATAGGTCACTTCGCTCCTGCACTCCACCACCTCATAAGGCCCAGTCCACTTGTCCTGGAGCGCACAAGGCTCCACTGGCGCCATCACCCACACTTTCTGCCCAGGTTGAAACTCGACCAGAGTGGCATTCTGGTCGTACCACCATTTCATATCCTCCTGGCTGGCTTCGAGGTTCGCCTGAGCGAGCTGCCTGAAACACCTAGTTTGGTTCCTGAAGGCCAGCATGTAGTTGTATACATCCTGGGGGGGGTTTACTAGGAGCCTTCTCCCAGCCCTCCTTCACCAAACTCAAGGGTCCTCTGACCGGGTGCCCATACAGGAGCTCAAAGGGACTGAACCCCAATGACTTCTGTGGCACCTCTCTGTATGCAAACAGCGGGCATGGCAAGAGGACGTCCCACTTACGCCTCATGGGTTCCTCCAGACCCATAATCATGCCCTTCAAGGTCCAGTTAAACCTCTCAACCAGACCATTACCCTGAGGGTGGTAAGGTGTGGTGAACTTATAAGTTACACCGCACTCCTTCCACAGAGATTTCATATACCTCGATATGAAATTAGTACCCCTGTCGGACACCACCTCTATGGGGAACCCCACACAGGAGAAAATCCCCATCAGTGCACGGCCCACCACGGGGGCTGTCACCGTCCGGAGAGGGATGGCTTCCGGGTACCGGGTGGCATGGTCCACCAAGACCAGGATGAACCTGTTGCCCATGGCTGTCTTGGGATCCAGAGGCCCCACAATGTCAATGCCCACCCTCTCAAAGGGTGTGCTGACTACAGGGAAAGGTTAGAGGGGAGCCTTTCGCTTCCTTCCACTCTTACCACTCGCCTGACAAGTCTGACAGGTCCTGCAATGAGTATCAGAACTCTTGCGCATCTGGGGCCAGTAGAAGTGGGTGACAAGCCGCTCAAAGGTCTTGTCCTGCCCCAAATGTCCCGCCAAAGGTACATCATGAACCAACCTCAATAGGAAGGCTCTGAAGCGCTGGGGTACCACCAGCGCCCGGGCTGATCCAGGCTCAGCCACCTTTGGCTCACTATACAGGAGATCGTTCTCCCAGTAAATCAAGTGTGATCCCGACTGATCACCTGCTGCCTGGTTTGCTGCCTGCTGCCGCAAACCTACAAGAGAAGGGCACTTCTTCTGTTCCTCACAGAATTCCTCCCTGGAGGGTCCCCCTTCCTGCTGCCATTCGGTCAGCCCGGGTAGGTCCCTCAGTTCAACCACTTGTTCCCCCGTAGGCTCCAGGGCATCCCCCTCAAAGGGTGCCTCCTCCTGGACCGTGGGAACTGTGGAGGCCGGTTTCCCGCGCCCCCTGCCTCTTCTCTTCCTGGCAGGCACCTGGGCCACTGTTTCAGGCCCCAGGTTCTCTTGAATACCTTTACTGGCTACCATAGACTGAGTGGTCACACACGCCCACTCAGGTAGACCCAACATCTCCAAATGCGCCTGGCGCTCCACCTCCTTCCAGGGGGAACTCTCCAGGTCATTCCCTAGCAGGCAGTCTACAGGCATGGACGGACTTACAACAACCTTCAAGGAACCTGAGACCCCTCCCCATTCAAAGGGAACCAGCGCCACCTTGCAGAGGCGCACTGAATTGTCTGCTGACATTACAGGGTGAAGCACATCGGGAATTACTTGCTCTTCAGACACCCACTGACACCTGACAGATGTCAAACTGGCTCCGGTGTCCCTCAGAGCCTCCACCCTCCGTCCATTGATGGCCACCCACTGCCTGTACTTTTTTGTGTTTTCAGGCAGAGGGATTTCCTGGACCATCTCTCGATCTCCAAAGGAGACCAGGGTCATAACTGCTTGCTCCTCCCCATTCCAAGGACTCAATTCCTCCCCCAACGCTACACTCACTAAACCAGGTGTTGGAGCACCAGTGGGTGCAGATGACTTTTTGGGGCATTTAGGGGAAATATGACCCACTTCTTTACAGAAGTAACAAGTAGGAGGACCTCGGGGCTCCTTCTTGCCCTTGAAGGCCCAGGCCCTCTTGGCCTTGGGGGACTGGGACCCTTTCTTGGGGGAACTACCTTGGGGCCCTTTAGAGGACTCCTTGTGGTTACCCTTGTCCTCCCCCACCTTCGGCGGGGGACCCTGCATACTCTTGGCAGTGGTACTTCCAATCCCCTCGTGGACCCGGGTACTAGTCCAGCGGTCCGCCTCCTCAGCAAGCTTACCCCTAAATGTCTTTGAAGTTCGTTGTGCTCAGGGGTCCCTGACCCCTGCCTAAATCAGTTCTGGGTGTCTCCCTCCCAGTGTCACCTTTCTCCCTTTGATACTGGGGGTCTGGATCCTTAATCACTCAGCAGGAGATGGGTCAATTGTTTTATAGCTTGCAACCCAGGCCTCTTCACCTCCCGGGGTGTCTCCTCGCATACTCTCCAGATGCAGGTCAGCCTGGTGCCATCTCAACCCCTCCCTGGGTCAAGACCTCCCCCGGCTCCTCTCCCCTCTCAGATCCAGACAGTCAATCCACATTCAGCAGAGACACACAGAAATGCTTAAAGCACAAAACTCAGCCACTTTCTAAAAGAGTGGTTTCTGAACACACAGTGACAAAACCACTTTCATAGAAAGATGTGTTATGACGCTGTGAGTTCATACATACTAAACTTCACCTCTCCATTTTAAACTTATGGGAAACTAGGCTAACAAACACAATACCCAGCCTCCCCCATTCTGTCTTATGGGCAGAATGGCCTTTCACCAGTGAAAAACAAAATGGAGTGTTTTCCACTGTCAGGACATAACACACACCTCAGTATATGTCCTGCCTTTTACTTACACGGCACCCTGCCCAGGGGTTACCTGGGACCTACCACAGGGGTGCCCACTGTGTACGTAAAAGGGAAAGTAAGGCCTGACAAGTGGTTGCACTTGTCAGGACAACATGCTAACTTAGCAAACTGCGCGCAGGCCCTACACTGCAGGCCTGAGTTCCCTTCTCCGCGCACCTTTGCATTACTAGCCCTGGCACACACAGTGCACATCACTTGGGACTTTACTAGTAAGGCAACATACCAATCATGGCCAACCAATTACCATTACACTTTACACAGGGAACACTTGTACTTTGACACTGATCAGTAGTGGCAAAGTACCCAAAGCATCTAAAAGCAAATGAGGTAGAGGCAAAGAGTCTGGGGTAATCACGCCAAGATATGCCAGGTCTAACGTTAATGAACTACAATAATACTACTCACGCATGACAAAATGATATTCACTAACCTACGTGATGATCTACATAGCCACGTCTCCTATCTTTTTTGTGCAGGGATTTCTACTCCGACTGTGGAGATCTCTGCACATGTATGCCTATGTTTTAGTAGTAAATTTGGGAGGGACAGAGTTGAGTGGCTCAAAAATGGGGAATATTTACAAGTAAATGGGAAGGGATTAGGTAGGAGTAAGGAGGAGTTAAGGAATTACTCTGAAGAGGTTTAGGGTTTGAGGAACATGCGCCCACCGCTAAAGAGTAATCCCACTGCTGTTCACAAACTACATTTCTACAGTTTTTACACCCAAAAAGAACCCAACAGAGTCATAAATGTACTCCAATTCTTGCACCACCCATGGCCAATCACAGTTACAGCAGCTCATGCCCATAGAAAAGTGGAGTGGCTCAAAAATGGGGAATATTTACAAGTACATGGGAGGGGATTAGGCAGGAGTAAGGAGGAGTTAAGGAAGTACTAGGAAGAGGTTTAAGGTTTGAAGAGCATGCACCCACCCACAAAAGAGTAAGCCCACTGCTGTTCACAAACTACATTTCTACAGTTACTACAGCCAAAAAGGACCCAACAGAGTCATAAATGTACTCCAATTCTTGTACCACCCATGGCCAAACACAGGTACTGCAACTCACTCCCATAGAAAATAATGGAAGCAAGGACTTAAAATAACACCCCTTTAGAAATAATGCTAAAACAAACTACTATATTTCTATTTTTAAAATAATAAATAAATGTAATTAAATGTAAAAAAAATAATTAGCAATAAAATGTTTTATATCAGAAACTATAATAACCATCTTACATTTAAAAATAAATGTAGCTTTATTTATATAAGTAAATACATTAAATAATATAAATTCAATAGATAACTTTTAGTCATTTTCATTACATAATATATAAATATAAACATTTTACCTAAGGTGACGATTGTTTTTTTAAATAAATCTCATAAAAGATCAATTAAATTTAATATATTTAAATTAGTTAAATATTAATTTCCAAATTAAGTAAATAGTGCTCTAGCATTTTTGTTCTACATTTAAAATAAATATATGCAATTTATAAAAAATTTAAAAAAATGAATTAACATTGAACATAAATTTGTTTTATAATTTGTTTTAAAAACGTTAATTAATTTTTTACCTTGTTCCTATACTTTACCATAGAGAGGTCTCTGACTTAACTGCGTAGCTCTATGCCAACTTGTGAAAAGTTACTAGTACTAACTTTACAGTCATAGTAATGTTACTCTCATAAATTAGGCTCCACCTTCTCATTCGGGGGGGAGGTACGCAACTGTATACTTTGTAGTAAATTTACACTTGTAAATGGTGAACAGATAGTAGTAAATTTATTACAAAGTTTAACTCAACAAGTAAATCTCAGCAATACAAGACCTCTTCTTGGTCGGATTAAAAATGAATTTTGTTTCATATTTAATTGAAACTTAATTTCTTTTCTTCTAAATCCAAGTCGCAGGTACTGTGTTGCCCCTGGGCCAAATTTAACCAGGAATTCTGGTATACAATTCTTGGCCTACTCTACCCAGCACAGATCCTGAAGCCAGTTCTAATATGGTCAACCACTGGATAGCCACATCTTTGGACACTCTCATTCCATTACCTTCCATTACGCCTATGCATAGAGTGCCTTCAGCTCCCTGGTACACAGGGACACTCAGGGCCCGATTCCGATCTCGCTCAGAAGGCCTCCGAATCGGATTTGGCTTTATTGGATCCGATTCGTAGCCCTTGTTTATGACCGAATCGTACACAGGTCCGAACGACCAAGTACGATGCGAAGATCGCGTACGCGCCGACCGAATCGTTTCCGGGCCCGAACCGCTCCGTACGTCTCGTTTGTAGACGAATCGTGCCGCACAATGGAGCCGATTTCCGACCGATGCACGATTCGGACAGCCGCTTCGCGTCGGTCTCAGCGAGACGAAATGGCTGTCGGAAGCGTACTTCGGGGGGCCGTACCAGGCCCCCCTTCACCCGGGGACCTCCCAAACTATCACGGGGGTGCCCATGGGTCCCCCCGATCCAAGCATGCACAGGGTGGCGGGCACCATGGGGTGCCCGTCACAGGGTGTACGCTTTTCCCCACTCACCCCTTTTCTGCTATGGGAGCCTGTGTACGCGTCTGTACACAGGCTCCCATCGAGTTCAATGGGAGTCCGAGCGAACCGAGTCCGTGAGCATACGGCTGCATCGTACTCGCTCGTTCGGACTCCCGGAGCACGTCTCGCTCGGAAAGCCCTCCGGATCCGAGTCGTACGGAGGGCTTTCCGAGCGAGATCGGAATCGGGCCCTCAGTGTAGCTAAATTGATGTATAAAAAATTAGAAAGGCAATGGAGAAAGGAATAGAATGCATGTGGTCGCATAGCCTACAAAAAAGAGTTACACTACTACAGAAATCTTGTTAAAAGAGCTAGTGCTGTCTACTTTTAGATTTGTATTATCAGTTCCAAAAACCCGACTAGAGAAGTGTTCATGCTGTACAGAAGCACAGCCTCTCCATCACCCGAAGCTTTGTACATTAAGCTTTCTCAAGAAATCTCTAACAACCTATCTGTCTTTTTTGTTCAAAATATTGCCAATCTGACAAATAGCTTTGTGTATTCAAACACAATTCTTGAGATGCTCATAAATACTATTCCTCACGGGGGCTTCAATTGTCCATCCTACCCTTCATATGAGCCAATGACCATTTAACAGGTTGTGAAGAAACGAAGAAACTGGCTTTTCTTGCTTCTGCTTCTTCTTTTGATTCTTGCCATGTGCGTCAACTGAAAGAAGTTATTAACAATATTACTACTACTTTGACCTCTTAGTCCAATTCCTCACCTCTTTCTGGAAGAGTACCAACTACTTGGAAAGCAGCTTAGTCACCCCTTTACTGAAAAAGACGGGCTTGGCCATTCCATCTTATCAAACTATCTCCTTACTTTATTTCCAAAATGAACAGAATTGGTGGTTAACAATCCAATAATGTGTTATCTTGAAGAACATCGTGTTTTCCACCCTACTCAATCTGGGTTTTGTAAAAACCTTAATACTGAAACTGTTTTGGCAAATGCCACCAATGACATCCACCTAATTATGGATGATGGAGGAGTGGCAATCTTGCTATGGCTTCACATCTCAGCTGCATTTGACACCACCCTCCATGCTATCTTACACGAATGAATAGCAGGTTTTAGTGTCCAGGAGACAGTTTACCACTGGTTCATATCCTTTTTGCAAGATTGTAGCCAAGCAGTTTCCTTGGCCAATTTTCAGTCCACTGCTAATTCCAATCTCACGAAGGTGCAACAGGGAACCACTCTCAGTCCAATGTTATTCAATCTTTACATCTCACCACTGGCAAGACTTGTTGACTCCTTTAGTCTGAAATTGTATTCATATACGGACAACACTCAACTCATCCTTGGGCTAGATGGTGACAATGTAGAGTAAGCTCTAAAGTTTTCTGTCTGCCTCAAGGTGATGGCTTATTTGATGAAACACAAGCCAATGGGATTAAACAGTGACAAAACGGAGGTCCTCATTTTGGGAAACCCTAGAATTGTGACATAAACTCTAACTTTACCATTAAACAGGATTTTAAATTACAACTCACTTGAGTCCAAACATGACATTCCTACCTGCTGCCAATCAAAAGTTACCACTTATTAAATGTAATAAGGTAACCCAATGTTATCCAACGGGAGAGATAGGCCTTACAGTAGTTTAGATGAATTTAGGAGTTTTTCACTACTAGGACATGTAAAACTTCATTCCACATGTCCGACTTTTTAAATGCAATGCACCCTGCCTATGGGATGTTTAGGGCTTACCTTAGGGGTGACTTGTTTGTATTAAAAGGAAGATTTAGGCCTGGCAAAAGGTTTATTTTGGCAACTCAAAAGGGCAGTTTAAAACTACACTGCGGGCTGCAATGGCAGGCCTGAGACATGTTTTAAAGGGCTACTTTGATGGGTGGCACAATCAGTGCTACAGGCCCACTTGTAGCATTTAAGTTACAGGCCCTGGGTACATATACTAGGGACTTATAAGTAAATTAAATTTGCCAATCTGATAATAGCCAATTTTAGCATGTTTTAATCAGAGAGCACAAGCACTTTAGCACTGGTTAGCAGTGGTAAAGTTGTATTTATATTTCACTAGTTAAGCCATGAGCAGCATTTGTTGATAGTGATACACAAAACATAATATTTACAGAAAACCACATATTTAGTATGGCATCCACTTTGAGCTAGGAAAGCCAAGACCTAGGCCATCAAAAAGTGTCTCGGTTTTGTCTCTCTGGCATTCCTATTGTGTTTTTCGTAGCTGGTCCCTGCCATTTCCCACTCTTCTCTCTCCTGCCGTTGTGCTCCCAATCCCGTCCTCCCACTTCCTGGACAGCCCCTCCCACCCCCAGGACTACTTATAGAGGCCACTGTGCGACAGCGCTGCACCAAATGAACACCAAAGGTAAGACCTCTGCACCTGTCTGTGCCTGGACCGTGCCCAGCGCCAGGACCCCTGGCCCTCCCGCTACCTGTTGATACACCACCAGAGAACTCCAGGAGCTGGACCCCAGGCAACTAAGCGAAAGCTATTTCACCTCCACACCATGATCAACTAAAGGACCCTTCACCTGCCGGCACTGCCACTTCTCCTGCAACACATCTGATGAAAGAGCCCACGCCTCTCTTGCCCAGCAGACCACGAACAACCCAGAACTGCTCCAATGTATCCTGCTCAGTGCCCGCTCCCTCTGCAAGTACGCCACGGAACTCTGGGACACCATCACCACCCTATCCACCAATGTTGCCTTCATCACTGAAACATGGCTCAACCCTTCCGCGAACCCCAACATCTCCATCGCCTCACCCGACGGCTGCAAGATGATACAGCGAGACCGCACCAACAAACAAGGCGAGGGCATCGCCATTGTCTTCAAGGAAACCATCAGTTGCACTATCACAAATGATGGCCCCAAGCCTCTCATGGAGCACATCAACTTCCAGCTACAGACAGATCCAAAGACCATGGTAAGAGGTACCCTCGCCTACAGACCCCTGGGCCCGACCAACTTTCTGCGATGCCATCTCAGACTTCATCGCCCCCCTACCCCCCGGCCATCGACTCCCACCACTACATCATACTCGACGACCTCAACTTCCACATCAATCTCCCCAACGGCAGCAACTCCAATGCCACCTGGAGAACCTGAACAACATGGGCCTCATCCAACTGGTCACCGGACCCACATTCAAGTCCGGACACACACTCAACCCCATTTTTACCTTCAGCGACACAATCAAAATGGAGCCACACCACAGAACTCACCTGGACTGACCACACCATCGTACACTTCACCATCTCCGATGCCCAGCACACCATCACTGAGCACCACACCTCTTCCCACCGTAGCTGAAGCAAAGTCACTGCAACCCAGTGGACACAGGCCCTCACCACCACCCAACCCGAAACCTCAGCAGACCTTGACCAGGCCGTCCAGAACTTCTCCTCCTGGATCACCGCCTGTGCCAACAGAGTCACCCCACTAAAACCAATAAAAGCCAACAAAACTTCAAAATTGGAAAGCTGGTACAACCCTGAGCTCAGGACCACCAAGCGCAATCGCTACCAACTGGAGAAGTGATGGCTCATCCCAAGGAACCCCACCGATAGAGCTGCTCAAAAAACAGCCCTCAGCAACTATCACCAACACATCAAGGAATTAAAAAAAGCAGCCATCACCACCCAGATCAACTCCGTTGCCAACCACATGAAAGAATTCTTGAGAATAGTCAAGGAATTCTCCAACCAGACAGCCACAAAAAACACCATCCACCCCTCCCAAGAACTCTGCTTCACCCTCTCAGTCTACTTCCACACCAAGATTACAGCCATCTACAACAACTTCGACCCCCAAACCATCACCCCCAACCTCAACGACTCAACCAACGATCACCACCTGGGCTCCACTCACCTCCCAGACCATCACAGACATCATGTCGTTCATCCACTCAGGGGCGCCCACCGACTCCTGCCCCCACCACCTCTTCAATCTTGGATCGAACACTATCAGCATCCTCAATGCCTCCATCAGCACAGCAACCTTCCTGGACAGATGTAAACACGCAGAAGTCGGAACCCTCCTCAAGAAACCCTCCGCTGACCCCAGCGATCTCAAAAATTATCGACCGATCTCTCTGCTCCCCTAACCAGCTAAGTCCTCGAAAAAGCAATCAACCAACAACTCAACAAATTCCTGGAACTTAATCATCTACTGGATGCCTCACAATCAGGATTCCAAGCAAACCACAGCACTGAGATCGCTCTGATTGCTGCCACAGATGACATCAGAACACTCCTTGACCGTGGAGAAACGGTGGCACTGATCCTCCTCGACCTCTCTGCGGCATTCGACACAGTCTCCCACAACACCCTCATCAACAGACTCCACAACATCAGCATACAGCAAGACGCCCTCATGTAGATCGCCTCCTTCCTTTCAGGATGCACACAGAGTATCTGGCTGCCACCCTTCACCTCTGCATCCAAGGAAATCATATGCGACGTCCCCCAAGGATCATCACTCAGCCGCACCCTATTCAACACCTACATGACCGCCTTGCAGACATCATCAGATCTCACGGCCTCAACATAATCTCCTACACAGACGACACTCAACTTATCCTCTCGCTCACCAAAGACCCCACCAACGCCAAAACCAACTTCTCCAGCCCCATGACCAACATTTCCAACTGGATAAAAAACAACTGCCTCAGATTGAACTCCGAAAAGACAGAAGTACTGATCTTTGGGAACAACACCTCCACCTGGACCACAGCTGGTGGCCGGCTGAACTCGGACTACCCCTACAGACCATGCACGCATCCTAGGAATCATCCTTGACAGCCAACTGACCATGAAACAACAAGTCAACGTGGTCGCCTTCTCCTGCTTCCACACCCTCTGCATGCTCCGCAGAATTTTCAGATGGATCCACATCAATATCAGAAAGACCATCACTCAAGCCCTCGTCACCGGCCACCTCGACTTTGGCTGCGCTATCTAAGCTGGCATTTCCACCCTGCTCCTCATAAGACTCCAGACTATACAGAACACGGCATCCAGACTCATCCTGGACCTTCCCAAATGGTCACACATCACCCCCCCACCTCGGAAACCTCCACTGGCTCCACATCCAGAAAAGATGCCAGTTCAACATCCTCATATACACCTACACAGCCCTCCAAGATCAAGGATCATCCTACATCAACCATCGACTGAAATTCCACCAACCCTCTGGACTTCTGCAATCCTCCTCACACGCCCTCGCCGACATCCCCCGCATCCATGCAATAGGGGCCACCCCTTCTCCTAAATCGCCACCAAGACTGGAACAACCTTCGCCTCCATCTCTGAGCTACACCCTCCCTGGCGGACTTCAGAAAGAAACTCGATACCTGGCTTTTCGACGGAGACAAGGCATCCTCAGCGCCCAGATGCCCCTAGAAGTGACAGTGCTGCACTTTACAAATGCTGACTGATTGATTGATAAAAAGTGATGATATTTCCCCTCCCCTGAACCACTCACCACCGCCCGAGCTTTAACTCGGAGGGTGGGTATAAACTAGTGTCTCCAGCACTGATAATAACAGCCCAGCGACAGTGTCCTCATTTCACCTGGTGTCAATGCGTACCTAGTTAAACTGCAGTAGGCACTGGTGTAGAGTCTACAGAAAGGCGCACAGTCCAGCACCACCCACCCCCTGAGGCAGCCCTACCTACAACACTCATCCCAGCCTAAACCTAGCCTAACCTCACCCACCAATCCTTTACCCCTACCTCCTGACCAATACTGGTTCTCTGGCTGAGATCCACTTACTCTGAGCAAGCAGAAAAGTCCAGTGGACTTGCTCACAGAATCAGGACAAAACCACTTGAAAAGGTCTGCTATTTGTGGATTTGTGCGATTGTTCCCCGTTCTGTGGACAAATCTCATAATTGCCAGATTTGGTTGTGGGAATAATGGCTGGCACACTTTTAATGAGCCCCTAGTGTGACCTGAAGGTGAACAGACACAACACGGTGTCAAGTGGAGCTTAAAACTATACCAACTTGGTGTTCAGAGTGTACAACATAGTGCAAGATGTTGTCAAAGGCTTTTATTTCAGCTAATCGTAATGCTGAAATGGTCGGTACAGTCTAAAACAATATTCGCGATCAATGGTGACTGCATTATGTGTATGCCAACAGCACAGTTTCGATATATATGAGTACTAGTGGATGGTGTGAGATGATAAAAGGTCTTTCAGGGCCTTCAAAAGAATTGTTTAATATGTAAGTATTGGTATCCTGTTGGTTACCTGGAAGGATTGGCCATTTGTAAGATATCATGTGGTATAATTTGTCCACAGAAGTAATGTTATTGACTTTATTAAATGGGATGCCATATGTGATCTAATCGCTCATATCAAATGAGCTGTTATTAGTGACACGTGCTGTGACCTGGGCCAGGGGAAGAGCAAACTACATTCCCAGGAGCCCTGTTTTCATCTCCCGCCAGGAGGCGGCATCGGAAGGCCCACTCGGGGCTTAAAAGCTGGGAGGAACTCCCGCAGCGCGGGACGCGTGCTCTGACTGGGAGCAGGGGAAGGGCGAAGTACATCCCTCAGAAGACTTGTTTTCATCTCCCACCCAGGAGGTGGCATAGGAAGGCCTACTCAGGGCTTAAAAGCTATGAGGAACTCCCACAGCGTGGGACACGTCACGTGCTGTGACCATTGTGCCAATATCGGCAACACACCCCACCGGTAACCACAGCAATACCATAATAAAGAACACACAAGACACATTGGTGCAGGTTTATTTTGCATAAGAAATATGCCAACATGGTGGGTCAACTTACGGGCGATTCAAGGGAAGGCAGCCCCTATGCTGCCCTGCCCACCTGAAGAGCCAAATTGCACCGTGGCCTAACCAATCAGTGCTAACCATTTGGGGGGATTACCCCTTCCATCCTGTGGACCACCAGTCCACCCATTTACTCACGCCCCTTGAGGGGGCGGAGCGTATCCAGGCAAGCCCCCGGTTGCTCAGGTTTACAACCGCCCGAAGGACTAACGGGGCGCTGTCGTTCCTCCAGGGTCCTGCCGTAAGGACTTCCTGGGGTTGTTTGGCAATTGCACCCTTCTTGTGCTCCTGAAAAGGGTACCCCTATGTACCATTCCGCTTCTGGTTCGCCCTGTGGCTCCGCCATAGCTCTGGGTGTGGCACCCGTCACACCGAGGGCCCCCCACCAAGGCAGGCATTCTTACTTACACCCGCTGATTCTAGTGCATCACCCAGGCCCAACAGAAACAGGTCCAGGCCCACTCTAGGCAAATGGACCCCATCCACATTGAAACCCCCCGTGGTCTTGGCATGCAAGAGTCCATGTCTGATAAAGCCAAATCCCTCTGTTCCATGAACTTGCGCATGGCGCTGTTTCCCCTCCTGCGAGAAATTGCAACGGCCTCTCCAGACCTGGCCCCCTGCCAAACTAACCGTGGAGTGATCACAGACCACCATAATTCACATGCGCCTAATTGGTTGCTTAACTTACTCCTTGTGGATTTCCTTGTTTTGTAGCAGAACCTTTCTACCTATGAAAGTCAAGTCATTGCCTCCCAGGCGGATGACCAAGATGTTAGGAGGGGATCAGCCTCCCGCTAGGCTGTGCCGCAGCTTCATTAGTAAGTTGTCCCATCGCATGCCTCGGAACCCCAACCAAACTATCTCAGTGAGGAAAAGACCCATGCTTCCAATTCCTGCTTCCGGCCCATTGCGCCACCCTGGTGATGCAAAAATGGAGGTCACCCACAGCTTTGATCCGGGATCAAGCTCCCTTACTTGAAGGATCCAATTCTCAGGGTTCAGGCCGATTACCAGTGCCGCGCCAGCAAGTGAACGTGTGGGCGAGGATCAAATTTAAGCTGTGTCATGTCCTTACTAGGACGCCCTGTGAGCCTCCTCACCTCAGCCAAGACAAAGGTGGATCTAACCACACCTTCATTCCCCAGTTTTTGGGACAGCAGCACACTTGTTATCTGACAGCTTACACAAACCGCGTGGCTACTTTGGCTATCAGGGCGGGGAGTTTATTTCTTAAATGAAGCAACCTGTAACATGCCCTCAAACCAGAGTGCAGATACTTTGCCGAATTTGACTAGACATTTGCACAGATCTTTTTGATTGCAAAACCCTGGCGAACACATTAATGGTGTCAAATCTGGTTTGAGGGAATGATTGTATGGTGCACCCCATTGCAGTCACCGCACCCTTTATGGAGTGGAATGACAACTTACGCAGCTCCCCAGGCTTGCTTAACTGTAGTCCGATCACAGCTACACACTACTTGCTAGACCTCCTGTAGTGATGAAGGTCCACGCAGGTAGGTTATCTTTAAGATGATTTATTCAAGCAGGTAACAAGTAGTATAACAGGTAGATAAGTTATAAAGGAGAGCCCCACCAGGAGCAGCCTGTGTGCTGCTCAGCCCATGCCTAACTGTCACTTCACCTCTCTGAGTCCCAACATTCCGAGGCTCATCAGACTCCAACATTCTATTGTGATCAGAACACAGGCACTGGCTGAGCAGGTGGAGTAAAATACATTACAATACAAATGCAGGATACTACACCTCCCTTTTAATTGCACCTACACCACACTGTCGAGCGCTATTAAGTGTGCCACTAAGTTAGCCCTGCCTCCTACAGGCAAAAGGACTGCAGAGCTCTTAGGATAGTTAAATGGGGGCTCAATAAACCAGTGTGTGGCAAGTTGGTTAAAACTACGGGTACATCAGTGTGTGAATCTCGGGCTTATGAAAGCCTCAATGGAGTATGGGCAATTCAGGTGTTAGTAGGTCAGCAGCACTACACCTGTCCGAACCTCAGCACTGGTAGTAAGTTAACTCATTTTTCAGTAATAAGATATTGAGTTGTACAATTTAGTTGTGACACAGGGTCAACAATCTCACAATGCGTCGCAGTTATCTGATGCCCAAGCCCTGTTACCTTAAGAAGCTACATGGCTTCAGCCTTGAAAGTAGAAATTTCCTATAGTTCCAATATGTGAGTTAAAACACAGTGCTCAGTGGAAGAGTGCCGAAGTCAATAATCCCTTCTCTCGTACAGGCAAAAGGACTACAGAGTTGGACAGCAAAAGTGGAGCCAAACCATTGGTTGGTGTCATTGCTGTTAACTCCTAGGGGGTACTAAGAAGTGTGTGAAACATGTGCTTAGGAAACCCCAGTGGCGCATGGGTAGCTTGTAACCAGAATGTCCTGGCAAGGCATACCTAATAGCCTGTTCCACGTTGGTGACTATCCTACTATGATGTGCAAAGGCTCAACCATCCGATGAGCTTAGAAATATGTGTCCTCATGTATTTGCCATGTATCCCTCCTTTCTTACAGAAATTTTGCCTGCTCAGATTGATCTGTGGTGTTTGTCCCCAGACTTCCCAGGCTGCTTAACTGCTAGCAATGTAAGCAGTTGCTTACATTCATGGGGGGAATCTCCCGGTTGCAACTTGAAATTTTACACTGCCCAATATGGGCAGTTGCTGACATTAATGAGGGAATCTCCCGGTTGCATCTTGGAATTTTACACTGCCCACCTTAATGTGCTACGTTGTAAGCGATTAAGTACCTAACATATAACTTTCCATTGGAAAGATACAACAAACCGCTTTGGTTTTGAGAACCGTAATAAGCACAAAATTTACCATGAACATACCTCTAAAGAGGTAACAACCCCTCAGCCTTTGAAACTCAAATAAGATCAGCTGGCTGAAGCTGCGACTAAAATGCATCACAATTGTTTGTGCCCAGGCCTGTTGAAAGTAAATGTTATTCCATTATTATTATTGTGCCCAATACCAAACCTATTGGCTCTGCCCCTATTGTTCATATTGTGAAGGCAGTCGATTGTGCTCCATGCCCCAGGGTGTATGTTTGGGTTTTGAGGCCATGCGTACCCTGATAAGTGCCGCCACGAATCCCAGGTTGCAACAAAATGTTTGCATAAAGACTGGTCGTCGAATACCATGACCTGCTGTTGTTTGGGGCTATGTGCTACTTCTATGTGTAACCTCTGTGAACATGGCTTGTTTTGTTATTGTTTCATTTTTAACTTGCTTGGTGGTTTAGTGAGAGATGCCAGTCATGCAATTACCAAGAATGTACTTCTGTGTATGTAGTGGGGACGTGCGTTTGTTTACTGCTGATGCGAATTAGACTGCAGTATCTTAAATTCTTCTTGCAAATGCTGCCCCCGGACACGGTAAGGAAGAGGGGAAGATCTGTTTAAATTAATATCTGTAGAAAATGGACCGTTACCAAATAATGTGTTTTACCTAGCACTTCAGGTGGCGCTTCGCAATCTCAGCGCCGTGTCTGGCATATGCGATCCTCTGCATGTGTTTGTTTCCTGTCCTTACCGCAGAGTGAGGAAAGCTGGCCAACTGTGGTTGACATAGACTATGCCAAACATAACATGAGTGTGCGTGTGCACCTTCACACCGAGAGATATCCTGGCACTAATTAACAGGTGTTTATTGCTACCCAACTTGATGGTACTCATTTTATCGACCTCAGGAGGATGGAAGGCTGAGTGGGCGGGACACTATCTGATGGAATGGGCTTAGTAATAGATGCCCCTATGTAATTCCAATATGCCCAACCTTTCTTAAAGGAATGATTAGTGTGTAGGTTACTCTCCAGTGTCCTGCCCACAATCTTCCCAGGCTGCTTAATTGCTAACAATGTGAGTAGCTTAATGACATAGATGTTTGACATCTAATAGTCGAAGTTTCAAATCTCCCACAACCCACCTTATTGTGATTCTTCTTAGTATAACTTGGAGGACCGGGGAAGTTTGTGGCTGTCTTGGCAGCGCAAGTGGCTATTTTATTCCTATTCTTCACATTTCTGGTTCAGATGTCGGGGTCAGTCAGTCCCCATGTCACTTAGTATGACCACAAACAATGAAAAGAGCAGTTTGTATACCGTAGGATGTGACAATGAGGTGTTGCCACTGCACCTTTAAGACAGCCAAACCGCAGCTTCCATTGAAAAGGCGGTACCAACAGACAGCCAATTCCTCACCACACCAAGACAGCCAATTCCTCACCACACAAGGAGAGGCCCTGAAGAAAAGGCAAGGATGGTGGAACATACACAAGATATAAAGTGGCCTCCTCTGAAGGAAAGGCTCCACCAGCTCTTCCACTTCCCGTCTGTAGTGATCCAGCGCTATCAATAAAATTTCTTCTCCTAGATGCTTTTGGACGTCCAGGTACAAATATCCCTCTTAAACACAACTATATCCATATGACGGTGGGGCCCATAACACCGCATATACATTCACTCTCTCATATATTCCCTGGATTTCATCCGTCCTTACCTAGGAGAAAAACAGTTAAATGATTTGCTGGAAGGAGACGGGATACCTTTTTATAAAAATGACATAATACTTCTCAAGCTCTAAGATATTCCGCTCATTGGTCGATGGATCAACTAGTAGGAATCAGTTGATGGTGATTAAGACCAGCTCAATCACAATAAACCTTTAAACATTTACATTTATCATTGAGCTAAAGAACCACTGACTCATTGGTTTAAAGATAATAAAGTTTATATAAATTTTAGAAGCATGAATAACTTTCAAATTTATTATTCAGGTTATTACATTTAGCATCATTATAAGAATAAATTGAAATTGCAATGCATACCTATTAGATGGAAAAATAAAGTTCGTCACAGCAAGAACTCCCGAAAGATCTATCTATCTGTCCTGGAAAACAGGCCTTCTCGTTCCTTTCCCCTTTAGTATCTTAAGAATAAAAGTCTAATAGCTTAAATGGAAAAATCTATTAGGAGTAAAAAGGTTCTCCAATAGCAGTGTCTCATGCTCAATCAAAAATATAAAATAGCAGCAGCAGCTGCAGCATCAGTTCGTAAAAACGGCAGCGTTGAAAACAACAGCATCAATAGCAGCTAACCCACCAATACAACAACCCCTCCCCTCCAAGAGTAGGTCTTCTTATACCCTAATACTAGCTTACTAAGTGAAAATGTTACATCTTTATGGCGAGATTCTCTCTAATTGGTCCATTCGGGTCAGTATACATCTCATTATGAATATCCTTGTTCCAACCAGTTCTTTGTGGAAAGTTCATACTTCTGTCGTTTCTCACGGTTTCATGACATTACCCATCCGCTCTTACATTTCAAACTGTATCATTTTCTGATACTTTTAAGTTGAACAGTTCTTTGTCCATTCACATATTCACTGTGACTTCTCACGCTTTTCGCTGTCCTTCTTTGGCACACTTTTATATGATAAGGTCATCACAGCCTTGACCACGCTTCCATCCTAGGCTTTGGAACGATCACATGATCCCTCTTGTTCACGGCCTTTCTTTCTTTCGTAACCCCTCTCGCGCCTGATTACTCTAGCTCATGGCGGCCATTTTATATCGCTGCTCAACAGGCCTAAGCGCACTATTATAAAGATAAACAAAACATAGTTAAGAATAAAGAATATAAGCCTTTTCGTTTCCCTCCCGTCATTCTAGGTACCCCAATTAGGTATTACCTAGCAAAAGCGACATATAAAGCCATCCCTTACTTACCAACGCTTTACGTTGCCACCACACTGTTTATTTCCAAGCACGAATCATGCATTTATTATTCTAGTTAGTACGCAAATATTAGACTTATGTTATCCACGTTAACAATTGTAAGTAAATTAGTTTGCACATATATAGCGTGTTACCTTTAACCCTTTACATGTAACATACATGGTTGGTTATTTACTAAGACGAACTTGTGTGTTAATTATTTAACGTAAATATTAGGAGGTTAAAAAAATTTCATTTACCCTGCTCCATCAGTAGGCACGCACCAGCGCCGCTGAATCCTCTCTCGACACAAGCCTACAACAAATTCCAATGCATAATAAATATACCCATGCTCCGTCTGAGCCTCCCAAGCACCAGACTCACACCTCGTCATACACCCTTGGGTTGAACAGGACTGACACAGAAACTGGTAGGTTCAGCTCCAAATTGCTATCATCAGAACTCCGCAGTCCCTTTGCCCGACGAGAAAAGGAGTTATTGACTGCAGCGCTCTTATAATTCGCTCAACATGGTGTTACTTGAAATTAACATGAGTCTGAAACCAGTCCTTCCACATATCCTGATCCCAAGTCATAACCCCAACTGTAAGAAGATTCATACATTCTTGCCGGGCACACCCGGCCACAGCAGATTAAGGCTACACAATTGTTTAACTTGTGCGACACACAATGTAGGTAGTTGCCTTGACCGAATGGATATTAAAACAGTTCCAAGCATCTCATGTACCACGTTTTAACTCAGGCCTCATAATATTAAATCGTTGAAGCAAGAGCAGGTGGACAGCCGACCCATGGGTGGCATTGGTCTGTCATGTTCACCTCTGGCCTAATATTAGTCAAACAGTCAGCGTGGTTGATGAATTATGGGCGTGGCTTAAAACACGTAGCCTGCAAATTTGAGCTTAGCTTGGTGTGCCGCCGACTGGTATTTTGCGGCCTCTATCTCTGCATCCGAAACTATACTACAAAACAACACTGCACCTACAACAAGCCAGTACTATTGGCTTTGTCCATGCCTGTTTGTTGCATAAGATAAATAAGCCACAATTGTGGCTATCAAGCCTAGCATATTGCAAATGCTTCCATTCTGAAATGATGAGACTGTCACCAAACAAACTCTACTAGCTAAACTTAGTAATGTTTTACACTCCCAAGCCCTTTCAGAGTGAGTGCATACACATACCATGTTAGTATCTTCTCCTTGAGTTAATTTGCAACTTGTATATATGTAACTCTAACCACTAGTATCTGTATTAAACTTTTGTGCTTACTACCATTCTTATGTGAATTTTAGAGCTTTTCTGCTTGTATCTTAGATGTAACTCCTGTACTCTGAAGTCTTTATGTAATGTTACTGGCCTGCACCGACACCTTCGGGTAAAGTTTGCGCTATATAAATTCGCATTAAATCAATGAGTAAATAAACCGAATTGGTTGCTCTTTGTACCCCCCCCACCCCTGGAAAAATGGTGCAATGTGTGGTGGACATAGAAATGTCACACATGCCACATGAAAACTTGGCAGCTGCACATTTTCACATGTTAATGTAGTAAGGCTTGAGTTGCCCTGTCTTATGTGGTGCACTATGCAAAGTCCTCTGGTCGGTAGATTCAACAGCCCCCCCTGGTATGCTCTAGCCGTAAGGCCACATCCTCTACCCTAGTCGGCTCCAGCCTGCCCCGTTGTTGACAAACCATGGCCCGAATGAAAAACAAAACATGGGGCAATGCCACCCGGTGGCCTAAACACCCCCAGGGGACAGACCGATAGCCTGCTTGGGTACTTACTGCCAAAATATTCTGCTCAAACCACCAATTAAGGACGAGCCGCCCACCCCCTAGCCGGCTCCCGCCAAGTGTTCCTCTCTTTGCCTTGGAGCCCCCGCAAAAACACCGAGACACGCAACTTGCTTTCCCCACCAACTGAAATCCGGCAGCGCTGGCCGTTACTCCACAACCTCGCCCTCAGAATAACCAGCCGCCGTCGGGACTCACACCCACTCCCCCATTTGGTTACCAGCACCCCTGCTCATGGTACCCTAGGGGCGATATTGCCCTGGAGTCGATTCACATGGGGGGGGGGTGGAAAAGATGGCACCGAGCCCAGCAAGCGCCCGACTACGAGGCAAGCAGCTTTCCCCTGCACACTGCAAAGTGAAACTCATTGGCTACCCGCACCCCGTTCTTGCTACACTGGGGGCAATATTGCCCCGGAGTCGATTCCAATCGGGGCGGGGTGAAAAGATAGCACCGAACCCAGCAGCGCCCGACCACGAGGAAAGTGTCCCCTCCCTCGGGTAACCTGGGTTCCCTGGGCAGGAGGTCGCCTGCCGAACAACAACACAGGCAGGCCGGAGAAATCATTGCCAACCATGAGGTGCAAGGAGAAAACGCAAACGAGGAAGCCCTCCCCTGCCAAGTGAAACTCAACAAATCCCGTCTGTCCCGCACTGGGCTGCCGCCACAAATTCCTGGTTTCTCGCAAGGCGAACTGACGTGCTGTGTGTTGGGGGCAAGAGTAAGACACCTGTCAGCAGCTCCACGTGGGGCAAAGGGGGAGAACTCTCACCCCGCAAGGAGAGTAGACGGCTCGTGTCCGACAAGTAGATACACGGGCATATAAGAAATGCTGACATAGACACAAGCCCCAGCCCCAATACACACCCCTCCGGAGGCACCAGGGGACCAAGTGATCAGCTCCAAATCACGGGATGGAGAGCCAACTCCGGAACCTGCCAGTCTCACTATTTCGACCTTGAAAAACCAGGCCGGGTTATTTGCATGCAGGATGCAGGCCCCACCCCCGAAGCTGGGAGCGCCGCCTGCCTCGAAGACAAAGCAAATTCAACGAATGCAGAACACCCGCCTGGCGGCAACCACAATACGGGCTGCCAGCTCTCTCGTGCCCCCATGACACTCCAGATAAGCCATGACACCAACTCAATGCAAAGAGCGCGGTCACTTCCGGCGCGAACTCCTCTCCAGTGAGCCACACTGACCAGATTCCAGCGAAGCCAGCGCAAACCATGATGGTACTCACTCCCCACACAGTGCCGAGCGCCGCTTCCTCCCCCGGACACTGTGCGTTCAAGACACAAGCCGAGGCCTGTGTCCAGACAGGGCCATGGGCCACCCACCACACCGCACCCTATCCCCCCCGGCAAAACCGACTCAATTGCTCGACCGCACAGGGGACTGGGCAGCCGGGCCGGCCCCCATGACCACCCCGCCTGGACCCACACCACGAACCGCCCAGAGCAACCGGCCCCAAATGGCAGGAGTCAGGGACAGGCCACCCACAAGCTGTGCCTGCGTCAAACCCATCTCCGTGTATCGCAGACACGACACCGTGACAAATCAAAACTGTGCCCGGTCAGTCCTGTATCCCGAACTCCCACCCAGCTCCACCTGCACCCCCAGGTCCCAACCAGGAGGTCGGAGCCACAGCACCACAGGGGAACGACCTCGGGAGGGGGGTCAGGGGCCAGCAATGCCCCTTAACTTACCAACACAACCGATGCCAGACCAGGGACACAACAGCGTATCCAGCGGCAAAACGGTGAGTAGTGGGTCTCTACAGCACATGCTCACACCTGTGAGCCCAGTCTCCTCGCCCCTAGCACCTCCGCCAACATCTGAGGGAGAAGCAGGGACGCCAACTCTCCTCCCCGACTCACCTCAAAAAACCAGACAAACGGAAACGACCACCACTGCGACAACGACCCCGACAAGACTGGACATCGAGACGTCATGATGTCTCGGCCCAAAAGGATCACCAGATGGGCGGGGGAGGTAGATATACCTAGACCCCCGCCTACTGGCACGCCGGAAATGATGCAGGACACGCCGGACTCCCAGAAGGTCCAAACACTGGACCAGTTGGTTACGTGCCTTCATGTGGCACTAAGGTGGCCGCCCTCTTATGGGGGCCCCCTGCGTGGGCCGCAGGCAGCCTCAGAGCCAGGGGGAAGGGTGAACTACAACCCCCAGAAGCCCTGTTTTTATCTCCTACTTAGAGGTGGCATCGAAAGGCCCACTTGGGGCTTCAAAGCAGTGAGGAACTCCTGCAGCGCGGGATGCGTGCTATGACTGTGAGCAGGGGAAGAGCGAACTACATCCCTCAGAAGATTTGTTTTCATCTCCTGCGGGGGAGGGAGGGGGGGTAATTGGTAGGCCCACAGGAGGCTTAAAAGCTGTGAGGAAATCCTGCAGTGTGGGACACGCCCAGGTGAAGCCCAGGCAAAGGTCAGGCCCATCAACGCACATTGGAGCATGGAGGTTGATGGGCTAGACCACCGCCCTAAAACTATTATGACAAAGGTACTGTTATTGTCATTGAAGCCCCTGTTCTAGAGCTTTGCACATAGCTTTGTTTAACCTGATGTATAACCAGTTGGAAGTGCTCTAGTGCAGTTTAATTTTATCTATTTATTATCTGTTATGAGGAAGTTATTGTTTTTGTTGGTTTCATTGTTATTTAAAGGGGTAGTGGCTAATCTGAGCTACACATTAGTTATTGTACTGTTATTTTGTACTTAGCCTTAGTAACTGTAATAGTCCTCTCCACTTTGTTGTGGCACAGGCAGCTCCTTCCACAAATGTGTTAACCTAACCATAATGGGGAAGAGGAAGGCATCTGATGTGGTGGTTGGCTCAACTACAGCTAAAAACTACCTTAAGGCGGCAGGAAAGAACTGCGTAATGACTAGAATCGATCATCTATTAGCGGAAGTTGAGGACATTTTAAACCCCACTACCTTACCCTCAACTGTTGTCCCCTGAATTAATCCCCTCGTCTTGCCCTGAATAAAAGAATGAGGCAGGTTCCAAAAATGTTTGTGGAGCCAAAGGTGCCTTCCCTCTCTCGCATGCAATTCAATTTGGGAACCCTCAGAAGGCAAATACTTTGGAATCGGGCACAGGTGGTCAAGGGACGGTACTTGTTAATCCAGCTGTCCTGTATTATATACACAAGGAGAGGGTGAAGCTGGATGAGGGGAAGATAGGAAGATAGTAGTCCCACTGACCTATCTAGCGAGAAATTGGGTGACCCTCCGATTGTGAAAAAGTTGATGAACAATATATTGGGTTCTGGAAGATGAGGTCCGCAACTTGAGGCTGGCCATAAAAACTTTGGAAGGTAAAATTGATGAGGTGCTGTCCCCAAATAATTCTGGTCAGACTGAGCGGGCAAATAGAGGAAGTAGTGGGGATTTGGCACAAAGGCCTCAAAGTGAACTCGTAGTCCAAGGCCTTGATCGTTGACATCCCATGTCTCAGGCAGAGCCTTCATCCTTTAACTTAAGTGGGCACTGGGAGACACCTTATAAGCAGCTAGTTGTATCTGGAGGGAGGGTTGAGGGATGGAGGAAACCTAGAAGATGGGGCCTAAGATCTGAAACTTCCCAGGGGCTGGCTACCCAGAATGGGGCATCAATTGATACCTGGTTCGTTTGCACTAAGCCCAACCCACATTGCTATTATTCTCATCCACTAGGAGGGATGGTACATAAGGAGATACATCTGCATATGCCAATTCCATTTAACCAAAGGCAGATATTCTTAACACAAGTCACTAAGATTACACAGGGGCAATGGGAAGGTCAAGACTCCCTAAAATAAACTCATTAACTGCTTTTGGAATGTTAAGATGTGTTATTTAATTAGAAGGAGTGATATTCTAAGAGTCGAGAGAATTGAGACTCCTGGAGACCCCTGTGACTCGATGAGAGTGTTTTTTAAGCACCAAGACTTGGTCAATGGTCTTATGTCCATTGACGCACATAAAATCTGTAGTGCTAATACCCAGATTCAGATCAAATATAAAGCACAAGTTGAAGTGCCTTCCCAAGGGGAATTGCAGCATGCAACAAACTCCAACGTTCAGAGGCGATCCAGGACTAGTGGCTGGGTGACATTGACTGACTGCGTGCAAGTAGTGAACCCAGAGGAAACAGGGAAAGGAGTAACACTGGGAGTGAACTGAAGGACACTGAGTCTGGGGATTGGACTAGGACTTTGGTAGTGTATAATGAAAGCAAGTACCCTTTCGATAAAAGTAGAGAGGGTGGAGCCAATTCCTTGGTGGTCAGGGAGGGAGGACACCTCTGATAGATAAAATTGGGCTCACTATTAATTGTGTGTTGGAGGGGGCTTCTGTTCCTAGTGATCGGATTGTACTTAAAGATGGCCCGGCCAATCAGATAAAAATCTTGTCCTGGATTGTGGCTGGGATTACTTCTAAACTGGCTGAAACCAAATGGGAGCAGTTTATAGATGGCCATGCTATTTGTCTCTTCCAGGAGACCTGGATCACACCTCCTATTTTTAGGAATGGGTTTGCAACATTCTGCATTAATACAGCCCAGTCAGTAAGGGGGGCTAGCGATCTGGGTTCAGATAGCACTCCAATGGTCTATCAGATCTATACCCGTTGATTCTCCTGACGTATTGGCAGTTGGGGTGGATCTCCCCACTGGAAATTCTCTGGTAATATTTACTGTGTACAATCGGGTGAGTGGGCGTAAGGAGGAAGCCAAAGTCATAAATATACTTGAGGATTCCCTTTTAGAGCTTACTGGGAAAGGAGATGTAATATTGGCAGGGGATTTAAACTCTACCTTTGAACCATTGGTGGTTGCCCCCTTAGATCTAACAACTGACTAAGAGTGGAGAATTCCCCTGCTAGAGTTGCCCCCAGTAAAATGGACACCAAGGGCATCACAATTACTTGCATTGGTTCTAAAATGTGACCGAGGAGCAGCAAATGGGAGAACTCTGTCTGATAGTGAAGGAAGGCACACCATTATAGACCGGGCCATTCCAGTGGAATTGATTATGTTTTCGTTGATTTGAAGCTATGGCCGTTTGTGTGTGATATGGCTGTAATAGATAGGGGTGATAGTGACCATAATGCCCTGAGTTTGTTGCTACTGGGTAGTATTGCGGGAAGACCCCGAATTCTAGGCAGTACTGGAATAGGGGATGTTTCATATACTAACAATGGAAAAACCATCTGGTGGGATGGGCTGAGAAGCACCCAGAGGCCTTGGGGATGGTAGTCAGTAAAGTTCAGGAGCTGATAGCGAACTTGGATGGCTTTTCCCCTGAGGAAAGAGTTTTGACCCTGGAAGATGATCATGCAGTACTTTTCTCATCAATTAGGGATTTCCTGGTACAAGGTAATACGTGTGTTAACAAAAACCTGTAGGAAGTTCCCTGGTATAATAAAACATGCAGGACATCAAAGGCAGGGTTAATATCTGCAACCAAGACTAAGAGTAGGTATGATTTAATGGTATGTAGGACTGACTATAAAAGAGAATTAGCTAAAGCCAAGCAAGTCTGGAAAAACACGCTTTGGAAAATTCTTGTACTGTGCCATAAGTTGTAAAGAAAATAAAGGATTTTGGAAAACTTTGGCTCAGAGAGAAAGTGGCTCCAGGAAAGAACTGGAATACTTTGTCCATTCCCAGGATTGGGTGGCTCACTTCAGTAATCTTTATTCAAGTGTAGAGGAATCTTTTTGGGATGGTGTAGATTCATCTTTGGCTATTAAGCTAAGAAATCAAAACACTTTGGAATTTGAGATATGCGAATCAGTGAAGGTCATTAGGACTAGCCTAGCTACAAAATCCCCACGGCCTATTAAGATTCCTAATTTCCTTTTTCTGGCCCATCTGGGTGTTTGGTGTCTCTATATCAACCACCTTTCAAACTCAGTACTAGAGAGTATGAAGCTGCAAGCTTCTTGGCATGTTGCAGAGATTATACCTATTTACAAGAAGGGCCAATGTTCCTAGTAACTACAAGCCAATTAGTCTGGTAGATGCGTTGCTGAAGATATTCTGCAAACAGGTATTAGCTCATCTCCAAGAATAAATTAAGGGCAATGATGTATTGTCAGATTTTAAGGCAGGTTTTAGAAGTTGGCGAAACAAAAGGGGATGATGGACGGAACGCTTGAGCCAATCAAACACTCACCCCCAGTCAACTGATCTGGGTTTAATCCATCATCATTCTTTAGCTCACTCCACCACCCCAGTTCAGACATGGCCATATGCAAATCAGTCTGACCCTGTGCCTCATGGGAACAGTCCAGCCCGAACTGCCAAGCCATGTCTTCCCTGGACCGGAAACAAGCATCCTAGGACCGGTTTCTGGCATTCCAGCCGTCATCAGCCAGGCTTGCTTGAATCCAGTGGCAAAGTGAGCAAGAGACCCACGTCTGGGCATACATCCGCCAACTTAGGGCGAACAAAGCGATACAAAAGGGGATGATGGACGGAACGCTTGAGCCAATCAAACACTCACCCCCAGTCAACTGATCTGGGTTTAATCCATCATCATTCTTTAGCTCACTCCACCACCCCAGTTCAGACATGGCCATTTAGAAGTTGATCAGGTCTTTCATTTTAATTGTATCTATTGGAAGACTGTAGCAATCAACAGGATTCGACTTTTGATCGCCTTTATTGATTTGCGTGCAGCCTTTGATCTGGTTCCTAGAGCAACAATGTGGATGGTCCTAGATAGGATGGGCATTCCCTCTAATTTGTTGGCAATCCTTGTGCGGTTACATGCAGAAAATTATGCAAGGGTCAGGGGGGGGGACCATGTCCTCCTAACTGAGCCAATAATGATTAAGCTTGGAATTAGGCAGGGTTGTGTCCTGGCCCCTACTTTGTTTTCCTTGTATATAAATGATGTAGTGGAGTGGTTGGCTAGAGATGGCTGCGGATCTCCGAAAATGGCATGAAGGAGGGTACCAGCTTTGCTGAAGATGATATTTATTGCATTCCAAAACTCTTAATGGCCAGCAGCAGCTTTTAAACAATGTTAACACTTTCTGTGAAGAGCGTAGGTTGAGCTTAATAACTCAAAAACTAAATTTATAATTTTTAATCCTGCAAAGACTAAGAATTATAAATGGCTATGTGTGGGAGAGGATCCTATAGAACAGATCTCTAGCTTTGATTATCTGGGGCTAAGATTAACCCCAAACTTCCACTGGACTCTGCAAGTACAAAAATCACAAGTATCTTTACTGCAGTGTACTGCAAATATATCTAAGGTCCACAAAAAAAACAATCTTCAAGAGAGTTCCCCCGTCACTGGACATTTATAATGTCAAGCTCTGGGAGCAGTCTGAAACAGCTTGGAGATCTGGGGGTATACCCCTCCTCAAGAAGCCCACAGCTGACCCCACCGACCTCAAGAACTATTGGCCCATCTTGCTCCTCCCCTTCGCAGCCAAAGTTGCAGAGAAAACAGTCAACAGAAAACTGACACGATTCATTGAAGAGAACGCCGTCCTCGACCCGTCCCAATCCGGATTCCGAAGCAACCACAGCACAGAGACCGCCCTACTCGCCGCCACAGACGACATCCGCACCCTCCTGGACCAAGGCCACTCTGCAGCCCTCATCCTACTCGACCTATCAGCGGCCTTCGACACCGTCTCCCACCACACACTAGTCGCCAGACTACACGACGCAGGCATACAAGGAAGAGCCCTGGACTGGATCCGATCATTCCTCACCGGAAGAACCCAAAGGATCAGACTCCCACCCTTCCTCTCCGACCCCACGAAAATCACCTGCGGAGTCCCACAGGGTTCATCACTGAGCCCCACCCTCTTCAACATCTACATGGCCCCCCTCGCAGCCATCGTCCGACAACACGGCCTCAACATCGTATCCTACGCCGACGACACCCAGCTCATCCTCTCCCTCACCAAAGACCCCACCACTGCCAAACTCAACTTCCAGAAAGGAATGCAAGACGTCGCAGTCTGGATGACCAACAGCTGCCTGAAGCTCAATGCCGAGAAGACAGAAGTTCTCGTCCTCGGTACCACCCCTTCTGCATGGGACAGCACCTGGTGGCCGACTGCCCTTGGAAGCCCACCTAACCCCTCAGACCACGCCAAGAACCTCGGCATCGTACTCGACTCATCACTCACCATGAACCGACAGGTCAACGCCGTCACCTCCAGCTGCTTCAACACCCTCCGCATCCTCCACAAGACCTTCAAGTGGATCCCCCCTGAGTCAAGGAAGACAGTCACCCACGCACTCATCACCAGCAGACTGGACTATGGAAACGCACTCTACGCCGGCATCAACAAGTCCCTACTCTGCAAACTCCAAACAATACAGAACACCGCCGCCAGACTCGTCCTTGGCATCCCCCGACACGAACACATCAGCCAACACCTACGAAGCCTCCACTGGCTCCCTGTGGAGAAAAGAGTCACTTTCAAAATCCTCACTCACGCCTACAAATGCCTACACAACAACGGACCCAAATACCTCAACGACAGAATCAACTTCCACGTACCCAAAAGAAAACTCCGATCTTCCAACCTCGCACTGGCCGAAACTCCGCGCATCCACAGAGCCAGAGCAGGCAGAAGATCCTTCTCTCACATTGCAGCCAAGACCTGGAACGAGCTACCGGCAGACATCAGACACCCCCTCTCCCTGAACACCTTCAGGAAGACCCTCAAGACCTGGCTCTTCAACTAAACAGATCTGCGGACCCCCCCCCCTCAGCGCCTTGAGACCCTCACGGGTGAGTAGCGCGCTTACAATTCCCTGATTGATTGATTGATTGATTGTAGTATATTGTCAATGGAAGAAAAGAGATATATTAGATCTCTCTTTGCCCTTCCAATGGCTGACCCATGTTAAAACTATATTGGGGAAATTGGGTCTGGAGAGGTTTAGAATGTATCCTGAGGAAATTAGCTCTCTTTCTAAAATGGATATTAAAATATTATATTGGGAGTATCTGTCTGTTGAAACCATTCGCCAATGTAAAGGATCACTAACAGTGGAGTTTACTGATTTTAAGCCTTTCCCGCTCTATGAGAGTATGATCGATTAAATCACACCCCCATTAGCTGGGAAACTGTATTTGTAATTCAGGTACAAATCCCTTCTAGCCAGAGACTTCTGTAATAAGTGGTCTGGTGTACTACCTGCGGGAGATGAGTGTCCAGCATGTGAAGGGGCCGTGGAGTCACTAATACACATTTTATTCTTTTGCCCTGCCTATGGGCACCAAAGAGCAAACTGCATAGAGCCCCTCTGCAGGAAGTTGGGTGTCAGAAGGCATTTGGAGGCCTTCCGGATTCTCAGTACTGATAGTTCCAGGTTGTTGGTATTTTCTATCGCAAGATTCCTTATGTCGGCTTTGATTTGGAGAACTAAATGTATCCAAGCTAAAATTTTGCTAATGACATAAAATCTTGATGTATACGTTTTTAGTTTATTGATCCCTTCTTTATCCTAGGACCTATATGGAAAGCTTGTTTTCGACCTTTTGTTAAACCTGCACTTTAATTGTCAATGAATTATTGCTATTAATATGTGATTGAGAGCTAGAGAGATAGATAGCTTGAGCACTCAATAAAAGTATTAAGAATCTGCACTTTCTTCTTGTTGTGTATATGACATTGCGGTGTAAATGAATCCAAGCGAAAGAGTCCCTGCTAAATATGCACAGAATCTTCTCTTCAGTGTCATCCTGCATTAGACCTGGTGTATCAAATGTTTTTTTTAACTAGATGTTAACAATTTCGGTGATAATGTAAATTGATTATTGATTTTTTAAATATTGTAGGGATCCCAAATGAAGTTATGTTTTAGCTCATATGGAAATTGAACTTTCATTGCCAGCTACTTAGGGCTAATGGTATGTATTATGGGGCTTGGAAGTCAGACATCTTGAGTCCCTGTCTAATGTATGATGAAAATTGCACTTTACTGCTAACTTGCACAAATGTATTTGTACTGTAGTCTGGGAGACTAGTTTTGAGTGATTGTTTGTGACTATTTTGCTTTTATTGATTACTGTGTTACATTTCAAAAATTATTTGATTTGTATGTTTTTTAAGATGAGTGTTGTTTATTTTTTAATTGTTATGTGAACTTTTATGAACTTTTGGTCGAAATAAAGTGAATATGATGGTTATTCAAGTGATGTCATCAATAACCTCATTCCTGAAGTCGATGAACAGTTCACGGCAGGGGCACAAGTTATGGTTTAGATAGCATACCATAAATGGTGAATATCAATTTTTTTAAACATTTTTCTTTGGAACCATGACAACATAATTTCTGTGAAGAATGGACTTAGTCCATTGGGCGATCTAGTCTCAGTCTGTTTTCTTGCCACAGGCTGCTTAATATCTAAGCATGACAGTTCAAGTCAGCAATGCTAAGTTTTATCATTATTCTTTGTCTAATGAGGATCCTCTTCATGAAAGTTAATCAAAACCCGAATTTTCTAATTGCAACCAGAGCTCATTGTTAGTTGTACCTTGACAGAAGCAGCTTCATTAGGCTAACCTTTGCCACTGTCCTTGGTTTAATCAGCAAACTCTTCATGAAAGGTAATAGAGATCTGAACATTCTTATTGCAATAAGGGCCCATTGTTAATTGAACCTTGTGGGCATCAGTTTAAAACAAGCAGTGATACAGCCAATAGGTCTGGCGTTGGCCACCAGCATTTTGGCAATTCTTATTTTGTTTTGCCATGGTTTTTGCAAATCTTTATTATACTGGAAGCTGCCAGGAAATCTAACAAAAAACATTGGCTAAAAGGAAAACTGTTTTTCTGGTCTTAAAAAAGTACACATTACCATGGTACACCCGGGACTGAAGGGAATTACCTTGTGTGTGGATATACTCCTTGTGAAAGGGCAGCATAGCATAACTCATAGTGAAGTCAAGTCAGTGGCTGTAGGGGGCTAATATTGTCCCTTGATGCATGCTGGAGTGGGTGGAAGACAAATGTGAATGACACAATAACAGACTAATGGATAAAGTCTGCCTGAAAATCCCTATAAGTAACTATTTTATACATACTTTTAGAGTGAGACAGGCTTTATTTGAACAATATACAATGATCATAAAAGCAAACAATAAAATATAGTATCATTAAAAAGGCAATCACAATAAAAGATCAAGGTCATATATTTATTTATTTATTTATTTATATAGCGCTACATTCATCCCAACGGGATATCACGGCGCTGAGGAGGCGAGATCTGGTGCTGAAAAGAAGGGCAGGAGGAAGTGAGGATCTGCTTAGGTGGGAAATAAATGTGTTTTTAATTTTTTTCTGAAGGTGTTATAGTCATTGATGAGTCGAAGTTCGACTGGCAGCCCATTCCAATGTAAGGCCGCGAGGTGCGAGAAGGTGCGTCCCCCGGTTTTAGCCTTTTTGATCCTTTTTGATTCTGAAAGCGCAAGATGCTGTGACCGTAAGCATCTGGAAGGGGTGTAGAATCAGATTTTATCTTGGAGAATTTTGGGACCGATGCGGTGTAGTGCCTTAAAGGTATGCCCCAGGAGCTTGAATCGTGCTCTTTGGCGCACCGGCAGCCAATGAAGTTGTTTCAGGCATTCAGTAGCTGAGCTTAGTCTGCCCTTATTGCAGACCAGTTTAGCTGCAGCGTTTTGTACTACCTGGAGACGTTTAAACAGGTAGTCTGGCATGCCCACAAACAGGGCATTACCGTAGTCCATTCTGCTAACAAGCAATGCTTGGGTGACTGTCCTCCTATCTTCCAAAGGGATCCAGGAAAAAGCCTTTTAGGAGTTTTAGTAAGGCGAAACCTTTCCCGCAGAGGGTCCGTACGTGATCCTGCATGGATAGTTTGTCATCCATGAGGACGCCCAAGTTCTTAGCACACCTCTTGGGCTCTGGAGCGTGTCCTAAAGAGTGGGGCCACCATGAAGCGTCCCAAATGTGGTGGGCTCCACCAAAAAGCAGGATCTCAGATTTGTCTGCATTAAGCTTAAGACAGTGATTGGACATCCATGCTGCCATTTCAGTAAGGCAGTCGTTAAGCTTGGTCCTTGTGCTCTCGTGGTCATTACCAATGGCTATTGTTAATTGCGTATCGTCCGCATATGAGCAAATATCGAAGCCCCATTTTGAGCCAATTTTTGCCAGTGGTGAAACATAAGCATTAAAAAGGTGGGGCTAAGAGAAGCTCCCTGGGGGACACCACAGCTCAGAATTTTTGGTTTGGAAGAAAAAGCGCCCAGTTGTACTGTTTGTTTCCTGTTGCTGAGGAATGAATTGAGCCATTGGAGTGCTTTGGCACGTATTCCTTTTCCGTGGAGGTTGCGAAGTAAGAGCTGATGGGAGACCGTGTCGAATGCTGCCGACAGGTCCAATAGGATCAGGGCAACTACCTTGCCCTGATCCAGAAGCGCTCTTATATTGTCAAACACGGCCAGCAGGGTTGTCTCCGTGCTATTTGTGGCCCTGAAGCCTGTTTGAGATGGGTCCAGAAGGCCATTAGATTCCAGATAGGCAGACAGCTGTCTGTTGACCACTTTCTCCATTACTTTGGAGAGAAATGGGAGTAGGGATATTGGCCTATAATTTGCTGGATTTGTCACATCTACACCTGCTTTTTTAAGCAGGGGAGTGACTATTGCATGTTTCCAGGCCTCCGGGAATACTGCTGTCTCAAGTGATCTATTGAAGACCTCCGTAACATAGGGGCAGAGGATGGGGATAATTTGTGAGAAGATGAAGTGTGGGCAGGGGTCGAGGGGAGAGCCAGACTTGACTTCCCCCATAGTTTTGGCTACTTCATCTTGGGAAAAAGGGACGAAACTGCCCAACTGTGCTGTGGTATTAGGAAGAGGATCCGTGTTTACCCAGCTGTTGGAGTACATTCCCAAATGCGTAAAAGTGATAAAATGATGAATCCCACATAATAACACAGTTAAATGCATGTACATCCCCAAATATATAAAAATGATGAATACATATACAATTAAATGGCCAATTCATTTCTGACATATAGGGCAGCTTTAAGAAACATACAAACATTAGCACAAATCACAGGGGTGCTCAACTTCTGTAAATATAATTGGGCCAACTTACACTTATAAAAACCAGATCCGCTCAGGACAGGCATAAGAAAATGCCTGGTAAAATGAGAGTAAACCCCTAATCAAAAAAATAAAGTGAACCAAGCTTTACGAGGGAGCATACTTTTAGTAAAATCAAAAGGTCTTTGCTTACACAGACCTAAAAAAAGCATTGCTCTAGCTTTACTGGTAGGCTCGCCTTTGAGAAAGAAGGCAAGAAACAAAGGAAGAAAGGAAGGAAGGAAGAAAGAAAGGGGAAAAATGGAAGGAAGGCAGACAAAAAAGTAAGGGTGGGTGGTAAACTCGCTCCTCTGGCGGAGTTGATGAAGTTTTGCCAACTCTGCATGGAGTGCGGAGTTCTGCAAAAACTCCTCCAACCGCCATGTGGCAGAGTTAGTCACGCGCGCGGCTCACCCACATTAAATTGGTGAGCAGGAGCAAGAAGAAACGAGCGCTCGACCATCTCCGGATGAGATTTCTCAATGGGGCGGGTCGCAGCAGGTCGCTATCGCTCATGTTCGGGAAGTTGCCATGCACATTGCAAAAACTGCAGCTCCAGTAGAAAATCTACTCGAGCAACAGAAAGAAGCAACGCCCTCTTGCACGCAGCATGGTGCAGTTCGTGCTGATTTTACAACGCGGGACAAGCTCCTGGCGCTAAAAATCAGTCGAGCAGTGCAACAGAGCAGAATTCCGCAGTTAGCGCAAGACTGTGGACTCTCGCAGAGTTTTAGGTAACTCATGGGATTCCGCAGAATAAAACTCCACGAGGTCCACCCACCCCTACAAAATAGAAATTTAAAAAGAAAGGGAGGCAAAAAAGGGAAGGAAGGAAGGCAAAAAGGAAGAAAGGGGGAAGGAGGAAAGAAGAAAGAAAGAAAGAAAGAAAGTAAAACTGATAGAAAGGTAAGAAAAAAGGAAAGAAAGCAAAAAAATACAGAACAATGGAAACAAGGCAAAGAAGAAAGAAAGAAGGAAAGAAGATAAAACGGAAAGAAAGACAAAAAGAAAGTATGAGGGAAAGAAGGCAAAACAGACAGAAAGAAGGAAAAATTTCAAGAAGACAGGAGATAAAGATGCCCAAAAGATATACAGGAGGAAAAAAGAAAAGAAAAAATGCAAAACAGAACGAAAGGAAAGAAAGAAGGAAAGAAAAAATGAAAGGTAAAAAAGAAAGAACAAAGGAAAGAAGGCAAAAAGAAGAAGGAAAGAAAAAAAGGAAAGAAGATAAAAAGAAAGTAAGAAGGAAAGAAAGGAAAAAAGACAGAAAGAAGGAAAAAAAGGAAATAAGGAAAAAAGAAAGAAAATAGAAAGAAAAAGCAAAAAAGGCAAAAAGAAAGAAAGGAAAGAAAAAGTGAAAGAATGTAAGGAATAAGAAAAGTAAGGAAAAAAACAGGAAAGAAGGCAAAGAAGAAAGGAAAGAAAAAAGTAAGAACAAAAAAAGAAGAATGAAAGGAAGAAGGCAAAAAAGATAAGAATGAAAGAAAGAAGGATAGAAAAAAATGAAAGAAGGCAAAATATAAAAAACTGTGGAAAGAAGGCAAAAAAGAAACAAAGGAAAGAAGAAAGGAAAGGAGGCAAAAAACAAAGAAAGGAAAGAAAAAAGAAAAGAAAGTAAAAAAAGAAAGAAAGAAGGCAGAAAGAAAGAAGGCAGAAAGAAAGAAAGAAAGAAAAAAGTAAAGAAGGCAAGAAATAAAGAAATAAAAATGCAAACAGAAAAGAAAAGAGTAGAGAAGGAAAGAAAAAGGAAAGGAGACAAAAAGAAAGAATGGAAAGAAGGAAAGAAAAAGAAAGTAGGCTAGAAAGAAGCAAGGAAAGAAAGAATGAAAGCAGGCCTATAGAAAAAAAAGGAAAAAAGGATGTAAGAAAGAAGGAATGAAGGGAAGAAAGAAAGAAAGAAAGACAGAAAAAAGGGAAAAGGCTATAAAGAAAAGAAGAGAAAGAAAAACAAAGAAGGCAAAAAAGAAAAAGAACAAAAAGGGAAAAAGGAAAAAGAGAAAGAAGGAAAGAAGGAAGGAAAGAAGGTTCACAGTATAAAATATTGGATACTAAAACCCAAATTACACCACACCTATGTTTAAATAAAACTATCATAAGTGTGCTGCAAATTAATCATGATAATATTTGGTTTTCTTCCTGGGCAAAGTTTATTAAGGAACCATGTGTGAAACCAAGTCCAGAAACAGCAGCAGTCCACTTCAAAACAAATTTACAACAGCATTGGAAGGAAAAAGGAATTGATAGAGGTGGAATGTGCCCTGTGTGTTCACTTCAATACGTCCTACTGTCACATCAGGCAACACTAACACTAAAGGGAACTACCTTGTGTTCGGATGTCCACCTTGTGAACGAGCAATATGTAGTCAATCAAAGCGAAGTTAACCAGAGTCTTAAGTAAGGTGACCCATTTTCCTATGCTGTGTGCTGTAGTGGGTGGAAACAAAACGGAAATGACACAACAGACCAATGGGTGAAGAGAGGTGGCTGAAAGCCCCTTTAAGTAAAAATATTATACATATTATTTTAGCAAAATCAAAATGTCTTGGCTAACACCAGACCGAAAAACCACTGACCTCTAGAGAAAGAACATGTTTTCAACAAATTAAAAGTGGCTTTATCTAAAACCATACACATATATTTCAGTCCTTTTCACTACAGTCAATCAGACAGTATAGTTCAGGATTTCCTATAATTGATTAAATAAACATTTCATGGCAGTACCACCCCATTGTACCTTTTCCAACCCTGGTGGCAGAACCACTTTCGGTGACTGGTGGGCTGTTGTGGAACAGGGGTGATTGTGGTGATCGAACACTTTGGTGGTCTATCCACTACACAGTAATTAAGACCATGAGTACCCTATTATGAGTGCCCTGGCTTTCTCTGTGTTATGCTTTCATCACTGAGTGGGGGTGTGGGGGAATTAACAGGAATGAGAACATTAGAATTTTGGGAGCTACATTGAAGACAATGAGGTGGCTTGGGGCAAAATAATGGCTGGTATAAGCCTTCTGCTCAAAGATTCCACAGTTTGTCTTTCTGTTTCTTCCTTTATTAATTTGGAGCATTCTATCCTCAGTGGGTGGAATGTTATATTAGTCTTACAGCCCTTCTGCCTCAGGTTATACCTGTTGTTAAAGGCCCTCTGCCTTGTTATAGACCCTCGCCTGCAGCGTGGACCTTTGACTTGGTTCTGGGTCTTTCACACTGGTATAGCCCTCGGCAGCAGGCTATAAAGCAATATTGCAAGGTGGACTGTAAGAGTCTCCTTAGAAATGAGGAATTACTGGGCAATAGGTACTGCAGAGTCAGATTCCCTCAGGACTTTCTCATTTCTCCTAGAATTTCACCCGGGGATTCAGCTGCTTTCAGTAGCTGATGTCTCTGGATGAAATGTACCTGTTTCTCAGTAACTCCTCTGACCTAACGATTCTGATCAGACAGGTAACAGGATTTACCGACCTATCTGGAATACTGCAAAACATGTAATACTGCCAATAGTGTTGTCAAGATTTGAAATATGGTGGCGTTTGGAACTGCACTCAACTTTCATGTATGATGGAACTATCAGGTCCTTTGGGGTTTAGAATAGGGCTGATTAAGAGCATCTTCTAAAGGCTGTTCACCGAGGGGCCTCTGCATCTCCTGCATCATCTATCATGTAACCAGCCAAAACAATGAATTCGCAGAAGACACATACATTCAATTCCCATGAGCACTGGCAGAATTAGCATAGCGCGTGGCTGCAGGATGGAAACAGTCGCTCAAAGCACATCTTGCCTAAGGATTGACTTTCTAGAGCACGTGGGTAGGGATTTGAGCGTGTTTTCACATCCCATCACACTGAAGGGAATATAGCCCCCTAAAACTGGATTTTGTAATAGTCCTTGAATATAAATTTAACAAAATAAGTCGTTTTTGGTGTTTAATGACGTTAAATATGAATACTTTTCACAATTGGTATTGTCAAATGCTTTACAATATTAAAGGGCACCGATGCCTCAAACAATAGTCTGTGATATTTTTACAACGAATAATGAAAGTGCATCTGTAAAATTGTTGTATTGAATCTAACAGACTCTACTGCATGGTCTTAAGTTTGAATGAAAGGTGATAGGCTGAAGGCACTGGTGATAACATCCACAGTGGCATTGCAAACTGTCCAGGTATGTGTATCTGTGTTTTTGCTAACACCTTTGATGCCATTTGATACATCTGCACAAAGTCTGCTTGCCACTTGGACCCATCAACTGAGGTTGGTTGTCCCAAGTTTTATGCAGATTGGTCAAAAGGTCAAGTAATATGGGGGTGTCTATAAGAAGCATTTCCCATTTAAAGTCCCATAGGAATTTTTGTTCTGTGCCACAACGAAAACATCAAAGTTTGAATAAGGATGCGACTGAAATGATGAGAGAGGAGCACTCCTAAAAGTAATCTCAGTTTAATTAGAATTACCTATTTAACTCAGCGTGCTACAGTGGTGTGCATGCTGCCTTGTCTAATAACCACCTAAACTCAAGTACTTGGACTTGACCACTATGCACTGTAACTTATTGCAACTGCAATGTACATAAAATCAATGTTCTTCACAAAAATACAAAAAACTATTTTTCCAAATATTCACCTGATAATACACAATTTTTCACAACAGAACAGAGATTCATTTGTTATTACATTGTATTTATTCTGTTACTTAAACAAAACATTATTGTTATTCAAATGCTGATGAATATATCCATTTTTCTTTCATGCCCAATGCATTTCAGGCCCTTGGCCCTTCTTCAGGGGCATACATCTACAAAAATAACGAAAATGATTGTCAAATTCTAATAATGCACAAGGAGTCACTCCTCTTTTCACAATTTCATAAAAAGACAATGGGAGAACCATAACTGAAAGGAAAATCAGCCATAAAGGAAAGATACCATCACCAATAGTCAAAGTGCACTCTGTGTCCATGAGCGAAAATGAAAAATCAGTGGGCGAGCCTTAAGTGGCGTATTCAGCACCTACTAGGTAAACCCAGGTTATCCAAAGAAGTAGAAAATGTAACTTACTTTGTTAAAATATGAAAGGACAATTCTAAAACAAAGCATAACCTGTGGCTGCAGGCTGGATACTGTCCCTCAAGGCACACTTCACCACAAAATGTATTTTCTAGAGCAAGCTTATCCAGCTACCTTTGAGGAGCTCTCCTGTGTGCATTCCAGCCTAGTAAATTAGAAGCTTTTACTTCACTAAATTAATATATTTATACCAAAATTGGAAAGTGTTTATTCGAGACGAAAATGTGTGTTTTTTCAGAACTCATGAAATTATGTGTTGAGAAAAATGGTTGAATTTTCAAAATACTTTTAAAGCTGAGTGATAAATCATGCATGGTTCGGGAGACCTATTACTAATATTAATAACTTGATTCAATGAGCATTGCAGGTACGGTTGTTATGTATGACCTATGTAAAAGCATTGCAAAATGACAAAGACGTTGTTACTGCTGGCAACCCTGCCTAAAGCACTGAGGTGATCACTGCCAGTACTCTTACATAGTGTGGCCACTAATATAATCTTATCTGATGTGGTTACTATTACATGGCCAATTATATTAGTAGCTCGGATTAATTTTCATTGAACATACATAGCTCTTGTTACAGAAAAGGTTGGAGACCCCTGTTCTAGAGCAACAGGTTTGGCATTTGAGCTCATTTGCGTACAATCGTGTCTAGGGTCCTAAGAGTGCATCAAACTTAATCAGGGGACAATCCTCCTAAACATATATTTTGTGACAGTAGATAAATAAGAAATAAATGCGAATATAGAAATATTTGTGCTTATTCATTTATTATAAATAATTTTTTAACTAGTGTTTACATGCCATTCAACATTCATAGATGCCCATTTTGACAATAATAGATTGTGATTTGTGTTTACGATATAATTTAGCGCCTTTCCAACATTGTCTCTTTGGGCCTAACCGTTTCTTGACGCATAGGCAATGTGTGCACGAAAGGAAATCGACTGAGGCATCTAGAGGCTAAGATCTTCACTGCAAGCTATCCAGAAGCACATGCGTAACTGGGGTGAGTAAACAACATGCCCAGACAAAGTGTAAATTACGCCGGTGTAATTACTGTATTTTTGGGCATTTTGTGCTATGTTGTTTTTTAGAATTTCAAAATGATGCAATTGCGCCACATCATGTAATTACACCTCTGTTGATGACAAAATATAGGGCCATATTATCAAGAACGGTGATAACATTATCGCCGCTTTAGCGGCAGGAAACTGCCGCTAAAGCGGCGATAAGGGGCTTGATAATATGCCCTATAGAATTCCAATAGAAGCCCAGGTTTGATGTCCTTCACATCAGAACCTGGGCTTCTATTGGAATTCTATAGGGCATATTATCAAGCCCCTTATCGCCGCTTTAGCGGCAGTTTCCTGCCGCTAAAGAGGCGATAATGTTATCGCCGTTCTTGATAATATGGCCCATAGTGTGGGAGTGCATGCACAACCAGAACATGAGCTGCTATTCTCCGCATCAATTGTATTTTTCGCGCTATTGGCACAAGGATGTATTTCCTGCTAAACCATAGCACTAAATGATGGAGCTTTGGGGGGATATTAAGTGGTGCAATGCTCCTCCGCTCCAATGGAGGAGCCACCCCTGCAAATAGGAGTCCGGAGACTTTGCTGGTATTTCAAGTAGGGCGTAGCTTGATTCTACTTAAATCATCACACTAGACATCATTAAACTTGCTTTTATATACAGTGTGATAATAAAACATAACTTGATACATAGTAGTGCATTGAGTATTCAGACATGTTACCGTTTACATCCCCACTCAGGGGTAGGCACAGAAAGCCAACAAATATATGCACAGCAAAGGATTATAAAATCTGAATATGACCTCAAGATATACATGAATCTCAGTTACTAAAGCAGCAGCCAGGGACTCGCTTATGGTACCATCCCTGATCGGGGCGCCCTGACCCAAACTGGTCACATCCCATGAAGTCATAAAAACATGGGCAACCCATGGGTAGGGCTTGAAGGCCTGGGCCACCAGCAGGACAACCCTCCTTCTAACCAGCCCCATACCCACTTGAAACATTAAACCGTGGGCAAACTAAGGCAGGGCTGGAAGGCTTGGGACACCAGTAAGTTAGCCCTCCCTATAACCAGCTCCGTATCCACCTGAAACATAAAACCGTGGGCAATCCCGAGGCGGGGCTAGAAGGCCTGGGACATCAGCAGGTCAGCCCTCCTTCTAACCAGCCCAATACCCACCTGAAACTCTCATGAAGAGAATTGTGATACTTGGCTCTGGGTTATAGTGTTATAATTTTTGAAATTATTTTGGCTGACACCCAACTGAAACAATGACAAATAGGGGATCAGGTTGGGCAGGTTTTCAGCAACCTGGCCGCCGCCGTCCCAGTGGGATCATGAAACAAGGAGGAAGAGCCTCAGAGGGGACCCAGGTTTATAAACACACTGCCGGTTACCTCCTGATGAACACATCCAGGGAAAATACCATGGAGCCCTACCTAGGGTGCAGGGGGGGGGGTTGTACAGGAAGTGGCAAAGACACTAAGATAGGCAACTTCCATCATGATGAGTGACTCACTGCGCACCTTTGCGGGGTGCTTTAATCAATACAATGGCGCCACATTAAGTGCAGTATTAAGACAGTGGTTGTTCTTAGCGCTTCATGGAGCACTGTTTTGACGATTGGCACCACATTGGTTGCTGTTAAATATAGTGGGGGATATGTACAAGAACTGCCGCTAACTAATGCTAGCTAGCGGCAGTTTTCTTAACTGCCGCCCTGTTAGCGATGTATTTACAATACGTCGTTACATGGCGATAGTTCCAGGTAGCTATGGTGAAAACTGCCGTTAACACTAGCGTGAAGGCAATACAAATTCTGGCGTTAGCGGGCAAAAACTGACGAAAGGCCAATTTGTGGGCAAAAAACTCACGTTAGTCAGCCCAACTTGACCTTTTTGCCTCTAGAGGCAAAAATAGCCTATAAGTCCACCCCCAATGAAAAATAGGAAACAAAACCAATGGAATGCAGATTGGAGCAGCCATAGCCAAGTGCAGCACAGATCAACAACCCCACCAAGTCCCCCAACAGCCAGGATGGCCAGCCAGAGTCCCAGGGGAAGAGGAAATCCAGGGCTACAATCATGAAAAGAGGCGCATCGCTTGGCAAAACCAGTGATGCATATCTTATCATTGCACACTCCTTCCAACACCATGGCATCCAAAACCTTGAAAGCACAGACAGTCCTCGGGGCCCAAAGGCCTCACTGGGCCTGGGTCTGGGCCCCGGAGTGGGATGCGGGGGTGATGTGGAGTTGCTGGCACTTGGTGGTAGACATTGAGGCGTTGGCGATCACCCTTACCTGGTGGTGAAGTCTGCCAGGCCGCATGGAGACACGTTGCTGACCTGTGTGAGAAGACCGCCTGATGCCCCATGGAGCTGTGAACGGTAGAGGCGCTCCTGCGCACCAACGTAGGGAGGTCTGCATTGCATACCATGCACCACCACTACACCGGGGTGCACGGAGGAGATTACCAATGGTGGGCCACGCCTCTCTGCATCACAGGCCGGAGGATGTTGCGCTGGCCGGACGCGGTGGAGGGTGAGGCCCCTGAGCTGTGCCGAACTTGTGTGGCGGGAGCGCTGCAACTTCACACCTAAGGGGGCCCTGTTGCATCACCTGCATCCAGAGGTTCCCCAGCAGGCTTGGTATCGACTGCTGTACCCTGGCTTGTGAAATCCCACCTGGCTGAGGCTCCTGCTGGCTGAGTCACAGATCTGGAGAGAGTGCAGCGGATTGCACCACGGTGTCAATGCCACGGTGAGGAGAAGGTGGGACGCGTAACGGAGGAGGCCCGGGGGTCGAGTCGGGCCCAGGCCTAGCACCTGTGGGTGACGCACCCCCAGTGGCGGCTTATCTGCTGTGGCAGAAGAGCGTCGCCCCACTGCTTTCAAGCAGTGCAAGAAGAGGAAACATAACATGATGATAACTTACTGATGTACTCATGCTATGTTTCCTTTGCATCTGCACTACCCACGGAGCAGGGCAGAGTGGTATACCCACTCAAGTGTGCAATGACTGGTCAGCCCTCTCAGGCCGCCCAAAGCAGTGATGCACAAATCCCTGTTCACAATGAAGGCTGCATTACAGCCTGCATGGAGAACATGCCCACCCCTCCAGCCCCTGGCTGAACGCCTTGGCACGGAGCTCCAGAACAATCACAACACCGCATTGCAGCGTTTTGATTGTCTTAGGGGAGGGAGCCTGGCTGCCTGCTTCCTGTTCCTGGAAGCAGACTCAGGAGAGCAGGAGCACAGAAGACGCGGAACCCGGCCTTGAGGTAAGAATTAAAAAAATATATATTTACAATCCCCGCTCCCCCCCGCGTCCCCGCCCCGTCCAGGTCCTTTCCCGCGATTACCGCCTCCCAGCTGTCCAGTCCCCCATGCAGCACTACATAATGGCAGCCGCTGTGCAGCCATGCGCAGCGGGCATACCACTGGTGCGCCAAAGGCAATCAAATCTGCGTCCGTTCCCCCCTGGACTGGGCCCAGCTCCAAGGACCCTTCCTCTCGGATACTCCACCGCTACGACGCCAGCACCCTCCTGGCCATCAACCCTGGACGCCACACCGCCTGCCATCTAACAACACTGTAGAATTCTCTTGCACCCTGCGCCTGTCAAAACTGCAAATGCACCTTCTGCGACATCAGTACACCAGCGCCTCCTGCCGCCCAGCCGACCGGCTCAACTGATTCCTCCTCAACGTGCGGTCCGTCCACAAACACGCAACATAAATCTGGGACCTCCTCGACACCACCTCTTCAGACATTGCCTTCTTCACGAAAACCTGGACCAACCTCTGCTCCGGACCGGACATCGCCATCACCATCCACGACGGCTACAAATTCACTCGCACGGACCACCCGAGGGGCCAGGAGGAGGAATTGCCATTGTCTGGAAAAGGCACACTCCGACTGACCACGCTCTCTAATGACCTGACGGTGACCATGGAACACCTCCACTTCCCAATCCGGACCAACCCCAACACCACCCTCCACGGCACCCTCATCTACAGGCCCCCCGGGCCATGAACCCCCATTCACCGATGCCATTGTAGACCTCATCGCACCCCAGGCTCTCCCATTCACTGACTACATCCTACTCAGAGACCTCAAGTTCCACCTGGACAACCCCAGTGACCAGAACACCACCCCCCTCCTGGGGAACCTCGCCAACATCGGACTCAAGCAGCTAGTCACCACACCAACTCACATAGCCTGACACACGCTCAAGCCCGTCTTCTCCAACAGCGGAAACTTCAACTACAGCCACACCACAGGACTCTCTTTTACCGACCATCCTTGTTTACATCACGCCTTCACCACGCCCACCATACACCATTGCCATCATTGCCCCCCCTGTCGCAGGTCGATCAAGGCCACCGAAGAACTTCCCGTCAACTCCCTCAGCACTACCACTCCGCCAACGCTAACAGACGCCAACACCGCAGCGCGCAACCTCCATCGATGGATCTCCAACTGCGCCAACACCCTGGCACCCCTCAAGAAAAGACCAGGCAAACAACACTCCAAGTAGGCTAACTGGTTCACTCCCGCCCTCCGCTAATCCAGCCCCACCTGCAGACAATTCGAGAAGAGATGGAGCCACAACATTAATCAACTCCGCAACACAGTCACTCTTGCACCATGGCACAAGGGTGCCTGCGTTGGCGCATGGCAGCCATTGTGCGCCAACTTAGGGGAAAAAGACAGGGGGCTTATTCATGAGCCCCTTTGGTGTGTCATTTTCTTGACGTACTTGCAGCATGATTCTTGCAGCACGTTGCGCCGTATTTGCAAAGTGACGCATCTAGGCATATGCGTGACCTTGTGAAGCCCTGTGCCACATTATACCTGCATCAGGTATGATGTATGCAGGGTGGGTGTTCCCACGCAACAAAGCCTCATAGGAGTGGCGCAGTGAAATCCATCAGATTACACTACAACAATCGTAGGACGCCACTGCGTCAGTACCTTACGCCTGCCTCATGGCAGGCGTAAGGGTGACGCAGTGCCACAGGGATAGGCTGGCCCCATGCATTGCTGGAGGTGTGTCATGCTTGTGACACAACTGCAGCAATGCGTGACTTTTGCGCGGACAGATACGTCAGGATTCCAGTAATTAATTGTGACATGGAGCGCTGTCCAGTAAATCCAGTGCATCCATGGTGTTGCAAGAAGGGCGTAGTGAAAAGTGTTGCAACACTGTTTTTTCGCAGCGATGCAACACTTTTTATGAATGAGGCCCAGGAATGCGCCCTATCTTATCGATGGTGCCCATTCCTGCCCTGTAGTTTTGTCGCAGGGCATTGCAGCAACATTCCTTGCAGCGCTGTCCAGCACCAAAACCTTCTGAAATGAGGCCCCAAGAGTTTGCACTATTTTTAAGACCAGCTATTTTCTGGTCTTAAAAAACTGCATCTAACTGGAGTTAAAGGCAGTTTTTTGGGTTTTGCACCATACAAGGAATTCCATGTGAATATCGCGAAGTGGGGTTAGCGGCTGTTTTTGCACGGGAACGACTACCTTGCATTTCATTTTCATTAAGTCCCGCTAACAGAACTGGCGATCCGAAAAACGCACGTTTACGCCGGAAAACTGCAGCTAACTGGTTAGCAGCAACTTGTAAATACGGGGATAAAAAAAAAGCCGCCGTAACGTCAAAAAATTGACACTACGGCAGGGTTAACTCCTTGTACATATGCCCCCGTGTGTGCTGTTGGTGTCGCTGTGACCTGTTTTGTTGAAGATCTAAGCTATGGTGGAGAGGGAATTTTCGGCCTCACGCAGGGCCCGACCTCCTGCTCCTAGACTGATGCATCAGAAAGGACGTATCACCTGGCAATGAACTCGGTGCCCAGATTTTAATTGCTTGTGAATTGTGACTTCCTCTCCCTTAGTAGGCCTTTACAGCAACCCTCTGTGGAGCAGTTCTTTGCTGCAGTGCGCTTTTAAATAATACATGTATGTTTTATGTAAAATAGTACATGGTTCAAAATTTGAATACTACGATTCTTTGCATGAGGATGCTTGCAAATTCTGAACCTATTAGACAGATGTGTATGGGGAGTGCTCAATCCAAATGAGATGTTTCTTAAAAATCCATGTTCGATTACGCTCACTCAATGGTATGATTGTTTTGCTCAGAAACAAATACTGTATACTTGGGTCAAACCCACAACTTTGTATAAAGATCGTTCAGTGTGGCCTGTTTTTTAAAAAGTTTATTTGAAGTCTAAACACGATTTTATGGATAACTGCTAATAACAAATGTTTACTCGTTTTAATGGAGTTATTTTCCAGCGTTTTTACGACCTTGGAATGTTGAAGGGGGGATGGGGCGACCCTGCTAAGACTTAGGCGTGCAGATTTAAACGTGGAACCTGTAATCGTTACAGACTTATGACTACTATACTCAGCAAGTATGCATGTTTCACATGTAAGATAATTTTTCGACATAGTTTGCACAGATACCTATCTGTGCGTGGTCAGACGCCTGCACAAAGTCAGTGTGACTGGGAATCTGTATTGAAATAACAGATATAGTAGAGTAGGCTGATAGGCCCAGGGTTAGCTCAGTGAGCTGAACCATCACAGTGACAAAAACATATATATGTAGTTTTTACATTTGCCACAAATTTACAATGGATCCACAAATCCGCAGCAATTTTCTTTAAAAAAAAGTGCTGGTGCCTGCTCTACAAATAAAAAGTCCCGTGCTGCCACCTTCCCAAGTCTCTCAATAGTTGTGTCCCGGGAGCCCTTCCTCAGACACAGTTTCCCAGCCCGCAAGAGCGTGGGAAGAGAAGAAAATGTGTACCCCCACCCAACGGGAGCTGCAAAATGCTCCCGCCGGGTGGGAGCAGACATTTTTTTCTCTGCCCATGCTCTTGCTGGCAAGGAAACAGAGATTGCTAAAGCCCAGCAGGAGCAGATAAAATGTTTTCCTCCCACTGGGTGGGAGCAAAGCTGCCTCCCCGTGCACCCAGGATAAGTGCATGCAGAGGGTCCGGCAGGGCTGTGGGGGTCCTAGGGCACCCCTCGTAGCCCCCATCATTGTGTATTTTGATTGCCCAGGGTGGGCACCTGGGGCACCCATATTAGGCCCAGGGGAGGGGGTCTCCGGGGCCAGTATTGGCCCCGGAAGGGGGTCTGTGCACTTATACAGTCCTGGGGTTGGTGTCCCCAGGGCCTGAACAAAAGGCTTGGGGAGGAGGGCTGTGCACCCTCCTCCCCTTAAAACTGAAAGCGGCCCTGAGGATGGGGTCCCCGGGGCCAGTATTGGCTCAGTGAGGAGGGCTGCACGCACAAACCTCCTAAAAAGAATTCTGTGTCGGAGGAAGGGGTACCTAGGGCCTGTAAAGTTTCAGGGAGGGGGCCTCATGCCCCACTACCTTTTAAATTAATTTTGGCCTTGGGAGATGAAGTCCCCTGGGGCCAGTTTTGGCTCAGGCAGGGAGTTCACATGCCCCCTTCGTAATATTTTTCTTTAAAAAAAGAATTGTTGCCTCCTGCCGGCACCAGGGATGGGTGCTGGCAGGGGAACCCGATGGGCCACGGGGCGCTGGGGCTCTCCCTTCGGTGGGACCTGGACATCGAAAATATATGCCCTCACCATGCACTGCTCATTACCTCACATATTACATCACTCATGACATGAGATGTTCTGTGACATCATTGATAACGTCACTGCAACATCTGAAATTACATCAATGATGACAACAATGTACATGGCGGGTTTGTGAGCTATAGCTACATATATACATATACATATATAGTGGCAAACATTGCACCTTTGTTTGGAGACGCAGAGGCCAAGTAATTAACTTAGGACTGCGTGCATCAAGCCATGACGTAAGTGACATCAAGCACTTCCGTTTTTTCTTCTATATTAGATGGAATTTGGATAGTTTATGAGAGACTTTAAGAACGAAGAAATTCAGTGAAAAACGAAATGTGCATGGAAGGATAAAGCAAGAAAAACACACACTGTCATGGCAGCCAGTGAAACTGGTATTTAGATCAAGTACTTTGCAAGTCCTTCGTTGCTGGCTATGTCTCTGTGGTGCTCCAATGAAACCAACTTGGAAGCAATTTAAACGAGTGCTATGTTTAATGCCATGAGGAACAGCACTGAAGAAGGCTATGTGCCGAAATGCATTTGCTTGTTCAAGAAATCCAGCAGTTGTCCCGTGAGTGCTCCGCACCTGGTAGCTTTGATATATATATATATATATATATATATATATATATATATATATATATATATATACTTAGGATTGAGTTTCCATAGGAAATGCGTTTATTGTGTTGCTAATAAATTTAGCGCTGTTTGAAGAATCTCCACGGAACTTTCCAAAAAGTGCTCTTTATTGGCTAGTTTGTGCATGGAATGTTTTGTGTGATCCTGTTAAGCGGGGGCTGAGAAAAAAGGGGGTCTCAAAATGCAAATTTCTCATGCAATTTCCATAGACTTCTTTAGGCAGCGCTACTTCAAGAACTGATAAACGGAATTACACCAAATTTGGCAAGACACTAGATCTTTGTTCACAGATTGTGCTTTTTGTGATTTGGTGTGAATCCATTCAGTAGTTTTTTGAGAAATTAAGGTTCAAAGTACTCGTATATCTGGATGGTTGGGCCAGCTAGAGTCTCTTGACAGTCTCGCAGGAGCGCCAATTCAAAAATAGAGTGTTCTGATGATTGGCCCAGTGAGTCAGACTCCAATGGGAGCATGGGCTCTGATTGGCTGCCAACAATATGAGGAACATGTTGCTGGAAGCCATTACAGGACTCGGCGACCGGTCTCCTGTCCTGAAGTTTTAAAATATCTTTTTTTTTAAGGGGGCTGGATAGGGATATCCTGCCCCCTCTAGGGCCTGTGGGGTGGACACAGAGGGACCCCCTCTCCGGGTCAAAATAAACATAATCTGCAGTTTTTGCCATGATCCTGGGCTGATGCAGGCAGGGAAGGCATGTCAGCTCTGGCCGGTGGGAAATTTAAACATGCTCCCACTGGGTGGGAGCAGACTTCTGTTTCTCTGCCCGCACTCCTGTGGGCAGGGAAAACGATATTGCTCCCGCCTGGGGTGAGCAAACATAAATAGCTGCTCCCTCTAGGAGGGAGCAATGCCTGTTCCCGCACTATGCGTGGAGCCAGCTGGGACAGCGGGCTCTGTGGCTTGAACTTTGTGGATGCCTACCTGTGCCCAGGGGGATGGGGTCCCTCGGGCCCAAGAAGGGTCAGAAAGGGGGGAAGCTCAGCCCCTTTCCTTTTTTATTGGTTTTGGCCCCAGGCGATGGGTCTCCCCTGGGCCTAATAAGGCTTGAAGAGGGGTGCTGCGCCCCCTCCCCTTAGAATTCTGCCCTGGGGTCGGGGTCTCTGGGGCCTATTAAGTCTTGGGGAAGGGAGCCACCTGCCACCCTCCTCTCAATAATTGAATTCGGCTCCAAGGGATGGGTCCCTAGGGCCTAATAAGGCTTGGAGAAGGGGACCACACAGCCCCCTCCCCTTTTTTATGACATTTGACCCCAGGGGATGGCATCCCTGGGGCCTTTTTCAGGCTCTGGGAGGGGGGCCAAGACCTCCCTCCCATTTAATTAAAATATGGCCCGGGGAAATGGTGCCCCCAGGGCCCATTTGGGCTTGGGGAAGTGGGCCATGTGCCCCCCTGCCCTATTGTAAAAATATTTGGCCCCGGGAGATGGGGTCTCAGGGGCCTCTTAAGGCACAGGGGTGGAGGCCATGCACCCCCGCCCCTATAATTAAAATATGGCCCGGGTATGGGGTCCCCAGGGCCTCTTAAGGTTCGAGGAGTTGGGGCACTCTCCCCCATCCCCTACAATTAAAATATGGCTCTGGGGGATTGGGTCCCCCCTCCCTTTAATAATAGATTTTGTCCTCAGGAGATGGGTCCCTTGAGCCTAATACGGCTTGGGGAAAGGTATTGTGCACCCCCCTCCCCTTTTTTATAACATTTAACCCTGAGAGATGGAGTCCCTGGGGCCTTTTCAGGCTCGGGGAGGGTGGCCACGTGCCCCCCTCCCATTTAATTAAAATATATCCCCGAGGAGGGGTGTTCCCGAGTCCCATTTTGGCTTGGGGGAGTGGGCCAAGTTCCCCCCTCCCCAATTGTAAAAGTATTTTGACCCGGGGGATGGGGTCCCCAGGGCCACTTAAGGCTCAGGTGTTGGACCTTGCCCCCCTCCCCTACAAATAAAATAAGGGATGGGGGCCTGGAGCCTCTTAAGGTTTGGGAAGGGGGGCACACGTCCCCCTCCCCTATAACTAAAGTGTAGCCCCAGGGAATGGGATCCCCGGGGGCCATTTGGGTTGGGAGAGTGGGGCCAGATACCCCCTTCCCTAAGGTTAATGTATTTTGCCCTTGGAGATGGCACCCCTGCCATGTACAGTTTTCTCATCAATAATTTAATTGCACATGTTGCATGATATTATCAAAAGTGTCATAGAACATGTCATGAGTGAGTGATGTAATATGTGAAGTAATTAGCAGTGCATGGCGAGGGCGCAATTTATAGTTACCTTAGGGCACAAGTTATAGTTACTTGAGATAACTATAACTGGTGAATTTCAGTGGTTGTGTTAGTTTAAAAAGGTATGCTTTAAATGACATTTTCACCTTACTATAACGTGCTTTTGACCGTTCAGTGAACTTCTAGGGTTTTTTCTTATGCTTGGTAAGATATTAGAATCATACCTAACTATAACGTCTCTTTCACCTTTGTATTTGTAGTGGGAAAAAAATTATATGTATGTATATATGTATATATGTGTATATATATATATATATCATGTGATCAAGGCCGAGTGAGGCCGAAACGCGTCATGGCGGTTGTGGTGATGGGCGAATAAACGAAAGAATTCATGCACGAAGTTTTGGGTTCGTCTCCGTTTGTTCCCGGGAGAAGGGAAGTATCGGTGAACGGCTAAAAGGAAATATATATATATATATATATATATATTCATGCTCCTTGTTGTTCCCTTCGGTGAGAAAGCACTCGAACACCCACACTCGACTGAAAGTCTTATTTAATAGGTATAGATGTCGCCAGCAAGCCAAACCCTTTCACAGCAATGCTGCGGTGCCTGACGCGTTTCAAATGTCTTCCTCAGAGGCTGTAGCGGCAAAGAACGTGTAAAGTCCGGTCACACCCTCTCCTAATTATACGTAATCGCACGCCCCCTGATGGGCTGCACCTATATGACTGTGCAAAGTATTCTGGGAGATGAAGTGCCGGTACTCGTAATGTTCTGTTGGAAATTCAAAGCTCCCAGATGAGCCTCAGCAGGCGGGCACATCCTAAATCCTGTATGGATGCTCCAATCACAGGACTGGTAGATACCAATCCTTCTGGCCCCCATTAATCCCAGGGTGGCGCTCTCTCGGCAGCAGGGTTGCCGCCTAAATATTCATGCTCCTTGTTGTTCCCTTCGGTGAGAAAGCACTCGAACACCCACACTCGACTGAATGTCTTATTTAATAGGTATAGATCAATCAATCAATCAATCAGGGAATTGTAAGCGCGCTACTCACCCGTGAGGGTCTCAAGGCGCTGAGGGATGTCGCCAGCAAGCCAAACCCTTTCACAGCAATGCCGCTGTGCCTGACGCGTTTCAAATGTCTTCCTCAGAGGCTGTAGCGGCAAAGAACGTGTAAAGTCTGGTCGACTCTTCACTGCAGATTGTATCGCGATGCCCGTTCCTGTCTCTACCTATTAAAGGTTTTGTTGCCAGCTGCTGTGGAGTGCGTTTTTGTCTTTGGGACACTAGGAGCTTTCACGAATACATGGCGGTCCCTGCCGTGGAGAACGCACCACCCCGGGAACATAGGGGGCCACGCGGTTTCGAATTTTCAAAGCCGCTTATGTGGAACAACAGCTTACAGGATTAAAGACGGACTGGTACTGCGAGGCCCATCTGAGGGCTTTGAATTTTTATGCAGGACAATATTGTGCATCCATTTGGAGGTTAAAGAAACTGACGAACACACTACAATGCCCAGCAATCCATGCGACCCATCTGGGGGCGGGCAATGAACTTAATTATAAAGGGTGTGTCAGAACTAAGCACGAATAAAAGTCGAGCCTCTGAGGAAAGCGAATCAACAGTGAAACGCGGCAGGCTATGTCGACTCTTCACTGCAGATTGTATCGCGAAGCCCGTTCCTGTCTCTACCTATTAAAGGTTTTGTTGCCAGCTGCTGTGGAGTGCGTTTTTGTCTTTGGGACACTAGGAGCTTACATATATATATATATATATCATCAAAGCACACTCTCCGAACCTCCACGCTCCTTGCTGGCGAACAGAGAGAGACGGACCCAGATATATGGCAGGTAAGATCTTTATTTACTCCCTCTGTGACGCGTTTCGAGCACCCTGTGCCCTTGTTCACACATATATATATATATATATATTATCTACTGGCGGTCGCCAGTAGATAGTTATAGTTACAACCTATTATCCATAGGAAATCCGCGACATTCTATTTGAAATAACTCTCTTGCCGGTTGATGTATCTTCGCAAAATTTTCAAACTTTGTGGGGCGCTCCGGTCCGCTCCTACCCTGAAAGTCTCGGGGGATTCGTCAGCGGGGGCCGAGAAAAAGGGGGTCCCAAAACGCGTTTTCCCCATGCAATTTTCCATAGGAAACTTTAGACATGGCTACAGCCCGAACTGCTGAACGGAATTACACCAAATTTGGCAAAGAGGTAGTTCTTGGTTCAGAAAGAACCCTTTTGTTAAATGGTGTAAATCCGTTCAGTAGTTGCTGAAAAATCAAAAGTAAAAAGATAGATATATCTATGGCCGCGTCGGATTCGCGCACCCTCCCGATCACGAGCTGCATGCTAATTGGCTGTCAACACTCCAAATCAGGAAGTGTTGGCAGCCATTTTATCCTCGGTAGAACCGAGGGACAGAAACAAGTGCGCAAAGCGCACAAAGGGGGCAGGGTAGAAACACCCTGACCGCCTAGGTCTGCTCAGGGTTTTTTTTTTTGTTTTTTAAATCGGCAGGATGCGCTCAGGGTGCGCGAATCCTGCAGAAAAAAAAAAATCGAAGCGCGGTCTCCGCGCTTTGATGTAGTTGGCCCCCGGGTGGGCCAAGTCCCGAGGGCATGCTGGGGGGGTTAATTTTATGTGTGGGGGGCCTCTAAGGGCCCCCAAGCCCGGGGACCACCACCCCCGGGGCTTTATGTATAATGGTGCGGGAGGGCTCTGAGCCCTCCCGCAGCCCGAGGACCGCCACCTCCCGGGGCTTCTTTTTTATTTTTGAAAAACCTGTGTGGGGGCTCCAGCCCCCACACGCCCGAGACCACCACCTCCCCGGGGCACTAAGAAAAATTACAATGGGGTTCCGTTTTGGACCCCCAAGCCCCGAGGACCACCACCTCCCGGGGCTTTCAAAATGTAAGGAGGGGGCCGCGCGGCCCCCCTCCTGGAAGCCTGTGGTGGCCCTGGGGACCGCCACCCCCAGGGCCGGCTCCTGCAGTGTCCCGGGGTGCCTACCCCGGGACACTGCTGTTTGCAATGACAGGACGGGAGCCTCGCGGCTCCCGTCCTGTCATTACAAACTGCTTGGATATTGGAAGAGAGGCAGGAAACCTGCTCTCTCTTCCAATATCCAAAGCTGATTGCTTTCCACATGGGGAGCAGCATGTTAGCTGCTCCCCATGTGTACAAGCATGCCGGCTCCCGTAGGACACGGGGAGCTGGCGGGACTGTGGGGGGTTTGGGGACCCCCACAGTCCCCAACGAGAGGCCAGGCCCCGGGGGATGGGGTCCCCGGGGCCATAAGTGGCCACGGAGGGGGCCACGCAGCCCCCTCCCCAAAGGTAAAAAAAAGTAAAAAAAAAAAAAAAAGTGCAAGGCCGGCCCCGGGGATGGGGTCCCCGGGGCCTTAAATGGCCTGAGGAGGGGGACCACGCAGCCCCCTCCAAAAAAAAAAAAAAAAGAGGCCATGCCCCGGGGGATGGGGTCCCCGGGGCCAATACAGGCCCAGGGAAGGGGGGCCATGCGGCCCCCTTCCCGTTTTACTTAAATTTTAATTTAAAAAAAAGGGGTAAGGCCCTGGGGATGGGGTCCCCAGGGCCTAAAAATAGGAAAAAGGAAGGGGGCCACACAGCCCCCTTCAGAGAAAAAAAAAAAAAAAACGATCGGGCCCGCAGGCCCCGCCCCTTCCTTCACCACTCTGCAAACGCGCCCCCTGGTGCGTTTGCAGAGAGAACGAATTCCCCTTGAATACTGGGGGTCCCTGGGGGCCAACTAGCCCACCAGGAACCTCCAGTATGCGCCAGGGAGCTGCCTTGCAGAGAGGTGTACAGAGGCCACGCCCCTTTTTACACCTCTCTGCAACGCAGCTCTGTGGCGCTTTTGGAGGTATATGGTGGGCTAGTTGCACCCCAGGGACCCTCAGGATTCAAGGGAGTTAATCCCCTGACTTAAAACGCGCCACGGGGCGCGTTTGCACAGTGGTGAAGGGAGGGGCGGGGCTTCAGGTGACATGTGTGCAAACAGGCCCCGTGGCGCGTTTTAAGATGGGGAATTAAATCCCCTTCAATCCTGAGGGTCCCTGGGGGCCAACTAGCCCAACAGGTACGTCCAGAAAGCGCCACAGAGCTGCGTTGCAGAGAGGTGTAAAGGGGTGTGGCCTCTGTACATGTCTCTGCAACGCAGCCCCTGGCGCATACTGGAGGTTCCTGGTGGGCTAGTTGGCCCGTAGGGACCCTCATGATTCAAGGGGACTTAATCCCCCAACTTAAAACGCGCCACGGGCGCGTTTGCACGAGATGTCACCTCAGGCCCCGCCCCCTCCCTTCACCATTGTGCAAATATTCCTCTAAAATCAGCCGAAATACGAATTCTGATTTACTCAGCTGTTATCAGGAGAGACCTCAGTGCTGCATCTTTCAGCCCAGTACTAATCCTGAAAAGTAATTTTAACCGTACTTACCAGTAACTTGAATTTCCTTCCATAGGCTAACATTGACTGGTTTCACTTGGAAATTATTCTAAGTGTGGAGTTTTGGAACTTTAAAATATTCCTCTAAAATCAGCCGAAATACGAATTCCGATTTACTCACCTGTTATCAGGAGAGACCTCAGTGCTGTATCTTTCAGCCCAGTACTGGTCCTGAAAAGTAATTTTAACCGTACTTACCAGTAACTTGAATTTCCTTCCATAGGCTAACATTGACTGGTTTCACTTGGAAATTCTTCTAAGTGTGGAGTTTTGGAACTTTAAAATATTCCTCTAAAATCAGCTGAAATACGAATTCCGATTTACTCACCTGTTATCAGGAGAGACTTCAGTGCTGCATCTTTCAGCCCAGTACTGATCCTCAAAAGTAATTTTAACCGTACTTACCAGTAACTTGAATTTCCTTCCATAGGATATAATTGCCTGCTTTTTGCTGAAAAAGTTTCTAAGTGTTGATTTATGAAACATACAAATATTCCTCTAAAATCAGCCGAAATACGAATTCCGATTTACTCACCTGTTATAAGGAGAGACCTCAGTGCTGTATCTTTCAGCCCAGTACTGGTCCTGAAAAGTAATTTTAACCGTACTTACCAGTAACTTGAATTTCCTTCCATAGGCTAACATTGACTGGTTTCACTTGGAAATTCTTCTAAGTGTGGAGTTTTGGAACTTTAAAATATTCCTCTAAAATCAGCCGAAATACGAATTCCGATTTACTCACCTGTTATCAGGAGAGACCTCAGTGCTGCATCTTTCAGCCCAGTACTGATCCTCAAAAGTAATTTTAACAGTACTTACCAGTAACTTGAATTTCCTTCCATAGGATATCATTGCCTGCTTTTTGCTGAAAAAGTTTCTAATTGTTGATTTTGAAACATACAAATATTCCTCTAAAATCAGCCGAAATACGAATTTCGATTTACTCACCTGTTATCAGGAGAGACCTCAGTGCTGCATCTTTCAGCCCAGTACTGGTCCTGAAAAGTAATTTTAACCGTACTTACCAGTAACTTATATTTTCTTCCATAGGAATCCATTGTCTGGTTTTCAGCAGAAAAGTTTCAAAGTGTCGATTTTCACAAACTACAAATATTCCTTAAAAATCGCCTGTATGACTTAAACGCATTCTTTCAACTGTTTACAGGAGATGCACCAGTGCTGGATCCAGGATCCAACACTGAGTAAGAAAAAGTAACGATAACAGTTTTTACCTGCTAAGTGAATTTCCTTCCATAGGATAACATTGGTGATTCTATGAGAAAAAGTTTCTAAGTGTCAACTTTTAAAATACAATAATATTCCTTAAAAATCACGACTGTAACCAAAAACGCTTTTACTCAACTGTTTACAGGAGATGTACCAGGACTGAATCTAGGATCCAGTCCTGTGGTTAGAAAAAGTAATCCATAAAGTAACTAATTGCATTTAACTAGAAATTCACATTGAGCTGAATGTTGCATTGTGTTTGAAAATGTGGTGCCCATTGCAACAACTGTAACTACTGTACTTAAAAGTCTATTGCCTATGTGCAAAGTATTTAAACTAAAGTAATTCATTCTGAGAAAGTATTTTTTGTAATGTAATGTATAATGTAATTACAATGTAATTTAAAAAATAAAATATGTAAAAAAAAATTGTTTCTAAAAATGTAGTAAATCAGTATGAAAAAAATTAATATAACAATTAATACATTTAAAAATTGTCATTTACAAAACCTTTGAAATTCACTGAAAAAACCGTAGGTTTCAGACATGTTATAGTTAGGAATTAGCATTTAAAAAACCTTTGAAATTCACTGAAAAAACCATAGGTTTCAGATATGTTATAGTTAGAAATTTGCATTTAAAAAACCTTTGAAATTCACTGAAAAAACCATAGGTTTTAGGGACAGTTATAGTTAGTTGGACATTTTACTCGTACAAAACCCGTGAAATTCCCCGTTATAGTTAGTTCAGCTAACTATAACTCGCGCCCATAATGCACTGCTGATGACGTCACATATTACATCACTCATGACATGGTCAGTGACATCACTGATGACATCACTGATGACATCTCAAATGACATCACTGATGACATCATCCACGTGATAATCTGATGCACCTCCTCACATCCTAATATAACCTTTGATACACCCAATCTAAATTACAGACTGCCATTCGCAAAACCATAGACACTCCAACACCAATAACTACATACCCACTCACTGATTCTTAGGTCTACACACACACATCCACTCACTCACCCGTACAGTCACTCATACTTATGGTCACTCAGTACAGGACAATCATATGCACTCTTACTCCTATATAGACACTCAAACACCGCCACTCATCCATAGAGGTACTCACACACCTAGTCAGTCATGCAAATAATTAAACACACTGCCATTTACTCACCTATACAGTTATACACACACCAACTCACTTAATCATACAAATACTAGCACATTGTTACGCTCTTATACAATCACTGATACAAGCACACACTCTCGCTTATAGCTATTTATATACTCCAATACACATATATACTGCCTTTCACATATGTAGTTACTCACACATGTACCACTGGGACATACATTCACTCACTAACACACTCTTACACACACTTACCCACCCATACAGTCTATCACAGATGCACTCTTGAAACCATCCACCCAGTGAATCACCCACTCACACATCTATGCACAGTCGCACACACCCCATCCACACAAACACTCAGGCAAACACACATACAGATACTCAGACAACAAATCAATAACTCTTATAGACACTCATGTAGCTATTCACAAACCCATGCAGCCACTTACACAGCAACAGACAGATACAGACATTAACCCAGTTTAGTCACTAACCCATGCATTCAGTAAGATACGTTTAATCACTCACTTATAGAATTAGTCACGCACCTACTAAATCATCCATACACACACTTATACACCCACTCATTCTTCAATACGCCTTTCCCTATATATATTAAAAATATTTAAACTTTACAGAAACACACAGTCACTGGATGATGTCATCAGTGATGTCATTTGAATGTCATCAGTGATGTCATCAGTGATGTCACTGACCATGTCATGAGTGATGTAATATGTGACGTCATCAGCAGTGCATTGCGGGGGTGCGAGTTATAGTTAGCTGAACTAACTATAGCAGGGAATTTCACGGAGTTTTGTACGAGTAAAATGTCCAACTAACTATAACTGTCCCTAAAACCTATGGTTTTTTCAGTGAATATATATATATATATATATATATATATATATATATATATATATATATATATATATATATATATATATATATATAGAGTCATTGTGTGTACAGCTTGTTCATGATGGTCTCTTGAAAATCCGGAATACATCTGGCCCAGTGGAGTATCATTGGCTCAAACCTCAAAGATTAATGCCCTTGGCAACCATATTGCTTTCATATTTTATCCAAAATATAAACACAATTTATGGCGCTTTAAAATCTTGTTGACCAAGGCACAATATTGTTTGATAAATAGTATAATAGCATTGTGGGTTCCTAGACTGCCATACCCGTACAGTTGCAAAATGTTTATTAGAGAGAAAATATCAAAATGCTTGTGGCCCTGGACCTGGTTATTTGGTTTGATTACCGTCTTCAGAACAGCGGTTACAGAATTCAAGATTTTCACAATACGTCCCTTAGACTGTAAACATGTGCAATGTTAATATGTATAATCAAATGTATAATATCCAGTACAAATGACAAGTTATCCTGGCATCTACAGTATGGTCTGGACGGATCCACATCCCCTCCTCATTACTGAATGAAGCACTGTTCGGCACAACCCTGCTACAATAAAAATGATCTCTCAGCCCTAGCCACAAATTCCAAGCCATGCTATGTTATGTTATTACGATTTTTATAGTGTCTAATCACATGTGATGGTATCCCGGTGCCTCGAGGCACCACACTCCAGATCTTCATCTTCTTGTACTATTCAAACAGAGATGAGAAGGCTCTAATGTGGTGTGGGAAGTTGTTCCATGCTTTAGGAGCAATGTAGAAGGCACAACCTGATCTGCTTTTTCAAATGCGAGGGATGTGTGCCAGTGAGAGTCCGGCTGATCGGAGGTTCATGGTGGGTTGTTGGAACCGCACGTGTCTACTCAGGTAGGCAGGACCTGTGTTGAATAGCGCTTTGTATGTGTGGTTAAGGAGCTTGAGCAGTGCACAATAATGTATAGGGAGCCAGTGTCGCTCCCATACCTGTGGGAGGACGTGAGACCGGCGTGGGGGGTTGAGGAACAGTCTGGCTGCTGTGCTCTGAACAGTCTGAAGTCTTTTTTTTAGTTGGTAGGGGATTCTTATATAAAGGGTGTTCCCATAGTCCAATCTGCTTGTGATGAGGGCTTGGGTGACAGTTCTCCTGGTGTTGTTAGGTAGCCACTTGCAAATCTTTTTCAGTATCCTCAGGGTGTGGAAACCAGTGATGGCAAAGACTTTCACCTGGGTGGACATGTCCAGCTTGCTGTTGTTCATGATCCTGAGGTTTCTTGGTTGTGTACTGGAGTGAGGGTGGGTCTGAGGTCTGTAGGCCACTATGTGGAGTCCCATAGCGAGGCATCTTTTCCAAAGATCACCACTTTGGTCTTATTCGCATTGAGTTTGAGGCATTTGGACTTCATCCAGGTGACAAAAATCTGGAAATAGATTTGGTTAAACAAATACTGAAAACAAGCAGTTGTAAGTATATAAAGCTTGGAGTAATATTGGCTTCATTTTGGAGGAGGAAGAGATATTCACTTACCTTAAAAATGAAGAAACAAAGAAAAGCCAGCTGCACTAATGACTACATGCATAGAGAGAAACAAAACAAAGACAGCAGCCCCAGTGCTGCGGCATTCCAGTCTAGGACGGACTCTTTCCTGTTTCAGAAAACTGTATTCAGAAAGATGCGATCCCACTTGTTTATTTTCATAAATGTATTTTATTGGGTTTTCAGTGAATAAGTATGTTAACATGCAGAAATCAGAAGAAGAACAACGTACCACTGTGCACCCCCTCCACGCCTGAGCCACCTGGGAATTAGTTAGGTTGTCAAACACCAGATTATGATTCCGGGTGGGGTAATAGTCCCACCACCTGCCCCACATCCTGTAGAACTTTTGGGGACATCCCCTATATGTGTATATAGGGTCTTCTTGCTTTGCACACCAGGCCATTCTGGATCTCTATTTGGACAATGTTGGAGGGCCCTGGCATTTCCGTTTATGTGCAATGTCTCGTTTGGCCACCATCGTCACCAGGTCCACTCATGTGCAATCCCCCAGGTTCCTCCCACGTCTTCTAGAAGGCCCAGCAGGGCTATTAGGAGACAGTTTAATAGGTCTGTCTAAAGTCCTGGAGAGGGTCTCTGTGATCTGCTTCCAGTAATGTGCCACGCTAGGGCACTGCCACGCCATGTAGAAGAAGTCAGCCTCCGGGGTTGAACATCGGGTACTACAGGGCTCAGGGCGCAGGCCTGTGTGCCAGAGACGCCATGTATAAAGATGTCTTGTGCAGGTAGTGTATCTAGACCAGTCATAGTCATGATGAAATAGGGATCTCATGGGGAAGCCATGCATGCTTCACGCCATTCAGTGTAGTGCCGGACTGGCCATAGCGGGCACCGGGTGTTTTCCCAGTGGCCTGGGCGTGTGCCGGTTTTGTTACTGAGGGCCGGTTTTACAGCAGTGCAGCAATATTGTCCCCCTGTAGCAAAAGCGTTAGACGTGATAAAGCGGCCAATGGCAGCAGTGGTTCACACTAGCAACCCCCCAATCCCCCCCAGGGCCAGTCCAGCTGAATTACCAGGGCTAGTTTGTGTTCCCAGTCCGGCCCTGATTCATTGTCTTCTAAGGCATCAATCCACTGCTCCCACTTTCCCTAAGGCGTTCGAGTGGTTCGGAGGCATTACAGATCAGGGAGCGATATATCCTGAGAAAGCCCCCCACCCTCGGCTAAGGTAGCCCATGAGTAAGTTTTGCTTCAAGGGGGCTGAAGTCCGGTAGATTGGTGATCCCACTTTTTAAAGCCACAATATGTTGAGATTTGTTAATGTTTTGTTGCTTACTGTTCTCTAAAAGAACATGAACTTTAAAGTAAGGCAAAGTCCATTCTGTAAACTTATCTAAAAAGAGTCCCATGTCAAAAAAGTAGAAGACTTTGTAAAGAGGGTTTTCGTTTCGTTGCATAAACTTTTGTTAGGTTAACTTGTACAAATAAACCTTGGAACAGTACAGGAGCCTCAGCATCAACGGACAACCATCTCCTCTCCTCCTCGTCTCACACCCATCATTCTTCCTGTGTCGTGTGTGGAATCCTTATTACATCATAGTATTCTAAGCTCCTATGATATGTAAATGATACCAACATTACACATCTCCCCCCTGTTGTTCAACAATAACAATAATATGCTATTTGAGTTATAATTGGCATTACTTGTCAAGAAAAAGAATACATTGACGTAATACATATAATCAACATTCCACAATAATAAGAATTACTGAAATTCCTAGAGAGCCGTAATATGATTATAATTATTCACATATATAATCCCTTAATTTAGTTGGCCATGTTATTGTTCTTCTAAACCTTCCTTTGCACATAACTTGAGGAACTGGTTATCTGTGAATTCGAATTTTCCTCACTCAAGGGGGCCTGCTCACTCAAATTTGGCTTTTTTTGTTCATCCAATCCACAGTAGTTTATGTTTGAGCTCTATGACATCCAGGGAAGTTTTCTTCTTCCAACAACCAATCGTTTCTAGTTTTATTTTCATAATCCGTATGTGGATGCCGGCAGACTTCAATTTTTATCCTCAAAATGAGTATGCCGAGTGCCATGTGGGGTTCTCCATAGCAGCAAGCGCTGCATACATTCGTCATTATTACTGTTAGCTGTCACTGATATGTCTCGAATGCGTTTTAATGTGGCGCCACGTACAAGCTTTAGAGCCAAATGTACGAAGTTGCATGTTTTTGATTTCCCAATAGCGATTGGCTATTTGGAAATCGCAAACTGCGATGTACAATAGTGTATTTGACACTGTTAGCGATTCGCAGTGGGTCGCAAATGGGCCTGCCTCATCAATAGTCATGAGGCAGGTCGCAAATTTGTGATCCATTGTGAATGGCTACAATCACAGGGCTGGTGGCCTGCTGGGGCCAGCAAACCACCATGTCTGTGATTGCTTTTTAAATAAAGCAATATTTTTTTTGTTGTAAAGCAGCCCGGATGCATTTCAAAAATAAAAATGAAAAACTATCTCTTCATTTTTTAAGAGTAGGCAGTGGTCCGTGGGACCCCTGCCTGCTCTTAAAGAATGTTGGCGCCCACATTCACAAATGGGCAACAGTTGGTGGTAACTGCGAATGTTTTGCGATCGCATTCCCGGTCGCAAAACATTCATACATACCAGTGCTATTCGATATTAGGAAGGGAACGCCCTAAACACATCCCTTCCTAATACCAAATCTCAAAAGCAAATGTGATTTGGTAACAAGTTACAGGTTCGCATTTTGCCCTCTGTACATGTCAAGTACTGGTTGCAAACAGAACAGCCCACCGGTAAAATGCTTCGTACATCTGGTACTTAATTCTTTATGATTCTACAGATACAAAACCACCTCAATGCAGCTTCTGGCACCGGGGGGGGGGGGGGCCCATATTTACTAAAGAAGTGATGGAGCGGGGCGTTGGCCTTCTTGGCTTAACCCCGCGCTCCGCCACTTCTGAAACGCAGGGCTACACCGTATTCACAAAAATACAGTGCAGCCCTGCGTTTCCCCCTGCGCTGGCGCTAATTACAGCTGCCTAGCCCCAATGCAGGCGCCCTTGCACCATAGTGCAAGGGTGCCTGCATTGAGGAGAAGGATTGTTTATGTGCTTTATGCAGCACACATAGAAGTTGCAACTCGTCATTTTTAAATGATTGTTTATGTGCAGGAAGGGACACCTTCCTGCACATAAACAATCAATGGTGTTTTGCTGTTTCTATGTGTGCTGCACAAAGCAGCACACATAGAAACAGCAAAAACTAGGAGAAATAAAGCATTTCTCCTAGTTTTGCCAAGGTAAAACCAGGTTTTCCCTGGTGTTAATTTTGACGCTGCCCCATATTTACGCAATCCTTGTAAATATGGGGCAGCGTCAAAATCAATGGGTGGTGTGGTGGAACGCCCACCACAACACCCATTGCCCGCCCCTTTCACGCTAAGTATAGCGTGAAAGGGTGCCTTATTAACAAGGCAGCGTTGCTGCAACCATTACAGAACTCGGGGACTTAGTCCCCTGTCTTACCATTGTTTAAAAAAAAGATAGAAGAGGGCATGGAAGGGATACCCTGTCCCACTAACCCTTGTGCAGTGGGGGTGGTACGAGAGGGACCCACCCTGGTGCCAAAATAAAATGAAAATTGTTTTTTTATGCCGCGATGCCACGGGACTCCCACCAGATCGCAGCATTAATAAAAGGAAAACACTAGCTGGGCCAGGATGTGGGGGTCTTCATTTTAGAATATATGGTGAGGGCGTCAGGAGTGGGGCCCACCTCCCCAAACCTCTCTTGGACCCCATGGATCCCAACCCCTGGGGCCAAATTCACATTAAAGGGGAGGGTCATGCGGTCCCCCTCCCTGTGCCTCTATAGGGCCCTGGGGACCTCATCCCCGGATCTGATTACTAAAAGGTAGGAAGGGGCATGAAACCCCACTCCCTGACCCACCATTGAGGCCTAGGGACCCCATCCCCTGGGGCCATTTATTCTTTACAAAAGAGGAGGAGGCATTTAGCCCCTCTTCCAGAGTCACTTTTTGGCCCCAGAGACCTCATCCCGCAGGGCCACATTTCTTAAAGAACAGGAGGGAACACCACAACCCTCAACTAAAAATAGACATTTGGGTGCCATGGGTGGGCACCGGGGCCCCCACTCCATAAAAAATATGCCAGCTACTGCCGGCAAACATATGTGTGTTGGCTGGAGAACCGGCTGAGGCTGCGGGGCCCTGGGCTACCCCCACGACCCCCAACTAAAATAAAACATATGGGTGTCCTGGGTGGGCACCAGGATACCTACAAAAATATGCAGAAAATGTAAAAAAGAATAATAACTGAGCAGCAAGAGCTGCATATTTAGTATTCCCTCTCTGTGAAGGAGGGCCCCATAATGCATTGCAAGGGCTATTTACATTTGTTTTTAGATTGGTGGTGTCTGGAGCACCACCAACCATTTTTTTTTATTTTGTGGGAGGCTGCAAGAGGTGTACCAGCCCCCTAGGGATATTAAGAAAAGAATTGTAAGTCTCCTGGGACATTAAATCCATAACCTGAGGAGAACTTACCACAATTTATTTAAGCACCCCTAACTGGAGCGCTTTGTTCTTAATCTTGAGTGCACAGCCCCCTTCTGGTTCTTTTTATGATTGCATTTTGTGGCCTGAAACATTGTTAAAAGAAAAAGTAACATGTTGGTTTATTTAAAAAAAACAAAAAAAAAAAAAAACAATATGCCTCTGGGTCATGTTTCAGCCCACAAAATGCAAAATTAAAACCTATGTTAAAAGAAAGACTCACAGACGTTTTTAATTATAACTTTATTAAACATTTTTATAATAATCCCTATTATTAAACATTGCATGGTGTGAATTACTGAAATATACATTATATTAAAAATATTGATAATTTTGGATAAAGATGATAGATCTGCTTTATATATATTGATATGCTCAACCCTTGAGAAAGGCCAATAGGCTCACTTTTTATATTTTGGTGTTGTGACTCTTTGACAAAGTCAGTAAGTGTGCCTGAGTGTGGCCAGGACCTGCGAGACAAACTGCATGGGGCGCATGCAAGAATGCAAAACACACAAGATGATGGACGGAATGCTGCACATTGGCAAACATTCACCCCCAGTCACAGATCTGGGTTTAATCCATCGTTATTTTGCTTCACCACGCCACCCCAGTTCAGACATAGCCATATGCAAATCAGTCTTGACCCTGTACCTCATGGGAACAGTCCAGACCAAACTGCCAAGCCATGTCTTCCCTGGACCGGAATCAAGCATCCTAGGACCGGTTTCAGGCTATCAGCACTTCATCAGCCAGGATAGCTTGACTCCAGTGGCGTAGTGAGCACGGGACCCACGTCTGGGCATACCCTTCCCACTTAGGCGAAATGCAAAACACACAAGATGATGGACGGAATGCTGCACATTGGCAAACATTCACCCCCAGTCACAGATCTGGGTTTAATCCATCAGTTATTTTTGCTTCTACCACGCCACCCCAGTTCAGACATAGCCATATGCCAAATCAAGTCTTGACCCTGTACCTCATGGGAACAGTCCAGACCAAACTGCCAAGCCATGTCTTCCCTGGACCGGAATCAAGCATCCTAGGACCGGTTTCAGGCTATCAGCCTTCATCAGCCAGGATAGCTTGACTCCAGTGGCGTAGTGAGCACGGGACCCACGTCTGGGCATACCCTTCCCACTTAGGGCGAAATGCAAAACACACAAGATGATGGACGGAATGCTGCACATTGGCAAACATTCACCCCCAGTCACAGATCTGGGTTTAATCCATCGTTATTTTGCTTCACCACGCCACCCCAGTTCAGACATAGCCATATGCAAATCAGTCTTGACCCTGTACCTCATGGGAACAGTCCAGACCAAACTGCCAAGCCATGTCTTCCCTGGACCGGAATCAAGCATCCTAGGACCGGTTTCAGGCTATCAGCCTTCATCAGCCAGGATAGCTTGACTCCAGTGGCGTAGTGAGCACGGGACCCACGTCTGGGCATACCCTTCCCACTTAGGGCGAAATGCAAAACACACAAGATGATGGACGGAATGCTGCACATTGGCAAACATTCACCCCCAGTCACAGATCTGGGTTTAATCCATCGTTATTTTGCTTCACCACGCCACCCCAGTTCCAGACATAGCCATATGCAAATCAGTCTTGACCCTGTACCTCATGGGAACAGTCCAGACCAAACTGCCAAGCCATGTCTTCCCTGGACCGGAATCAAGCATCCTAGGACCGGTTTCAGGCTATCAGCCTTCATCAGCCAGGATAGCCTGGCTCCAGTGGCGTAGTGAGCACGGGACCACGTCTGGGCATACCCTTCCCACTTAGGGCGAAATGCAAAACACACAAGATGATGGACGGAATGCTGCACATTGGCAAACATTCACCCCCAGTCACAGATCTGGGTTTAATCCATCGTTATTTTGCTTCTACACGCCACCCCAGTTCAGACATAGCCATATGCAAATCAGTCTTGACCCTGTACCTCATGGGAACAGTCCAGACCAAACTGCCAAGCCATGTCTTCCCTGGACCGGAATCAAGCATCCTAGGACCGGTTTCAGGCTATCAGCCATGCATTGTGTGCGGTTGCTTGCCTGTGACCAACCCCACACTGCACACGGCCGAAGGTCTTGGGTGACAGGGGTTGGCTGCCCACAAGGGGTTGGATGTCAGGTCCTGGCCACTGGCCAGGCCCTTTAGCCAGCCCCATGCTGCAGGGGCCTGCCCACAGGCCAGGCCCTGCGGCCTACCCCACGCCATGCACGGCTGAGGGCTGTGCATAGCGTGGGGTTGTTTGCCTGTGACGGATTGTATATAGTGCCTGGTCACAGACTAGGCTCTGCAGCCAACGCCACACCGCACATAGCTGAAGGTTGTCTTTACATATGGTAATAAAATATTATTTTAAGTTAGAAAACCCCTATAAATTCACTAAAAAAAACAAAGGGGAAAGTGACGTTATAGTTAGGTGAATATTTCAGTGACAACATAATGTTTTAAACTAAAAAAACATTGACATTTACCAATTATAGTTATCTCAAGTAACTATAACTTGCGCCCTAAAGTAACTATAATTCGCGCCCACGCCATGCACAGCTAATTACCCAACATATTACATCACTCATGAGATGTTCTATAACATCACTTATAGCATTACTTCAACATCTGGAATGACATAATTGATGACAAGACTGTGCATAGTGGGGGCACGAGTCATTCATATATATAGAAGTGGGAGTGGGTGTATGAAAGGTGTATGAAAGGTTCCATGGGGGTGTGAGTGGGTGTATTAGTGATTTTGTGGATGATGTCATCAGGGATGTCATTTGAGATGTCATCAGTGATGTCACTAACCATGTCATGAGTGATGTAATATGTGAGAACATAAGCAGTGCATTGCGGGGCGCGAGTTATAGTTAGCTGAGCTAACTATAACTTCTGAATTACTCTGGTTTTGTACGTGTGAAATGTCAGCCTAACTATAACGTCCCTGTAACCTTTTGTTTTTTGAGTGAATGTATATATATATATAGATATATAGATATATTTTTTTAACTGAAAAAAATAAAAGATGCTATGGTTTGCTTTAGTTATAGCACATTAATATATAGTAAGAAATTGGGTTATTAGTTGGGAGTGGTAAGTTCCCACCTCAATTAATAATCACAATTCTTGTCAGGGTAGCTATGTTATAGAGCACACAGTTTTAAAGAAATGTTGGGAAGGTATGAAATGATGTGTCTACAGGAGCCTTGGCTATGCAAAGCACCCGAACCATTCGATATTTTTTTTTAATGATTTCTAAAGACGCTAGAGAGCATATTATCAACGGCCAGCGATAATTATCGCTGGCCGTGCTGAGCAGACAATTCCCTAACGCAGGCTATCTCTGGTATTTATCGCCCTGGTAGCGCGTTATTAACAACACGTTTCCCCAGAGCGATAAAAATTCCAGAGATAGCAAGGTTATCGCCGTTTGCAGGAACATCGCTGGTTTTCCAGCGATGTTCCCCTACTAAGCGAGCGATAACCTGCTGATCGACATCCTGTGGTCGTATCAGCATAATCCACCCCTATGTCTAACATAGGCAAGTCAGGATTTTAGCAGACGTTAGATTTTGGCAAAAACGGCCGTTTCGCCAAAATCTAACGTCTGCTAAAATCCTGTAGACTGCCTTGTAAATATTGCGATGTGAACATCAGCTATGTTTGCAAGGCAGTCCATCCGAGGGTACGCCCAGTGACGCCCACTTTGCATCTCATTAGAGATGCAAAGGGGGGCGTCGGGAAAAAGGGTGCTAACATGCGATTATGCATGTTAGCACCCTCTTGTTGATAGGGCGATAGTTTTATCTCCATTTTTCTGGCTTTTAAAGCCAGAAAAACGGAGATAAAGCCCTTGTAGATATGCCCCTAGGTGTTTGGGCCCAGGACGGCCTTCGGGCAGTCTGCTCACTTTAGTTTAGACAAAAAAAGCCAATAAAGTAACCACGCTGAAGGTTAAATGCCGATGGTTATTGGTTGGCCAGATAGAGATCTATAGTCCCCCCCAGGTAAAAAGAGATATAATTGCAATTAACATATATATCAAACCGTGGAATGCAGCAGATAATGTGGAGCAGCTGGGCCTGTTGGAAGAAGACCTGGAGACAATCTGTATGGTAAAGGTAACTCAAATGATAATGATTCTAGCGGATTTCAATCATACGTTAGATCCATCTTCCAGTGATAAGATGTATAAAACTTTCCTAGCAGCCACACAAGTATCACCGGCCATTTTCCTAAGATCATGTTGCTCAGCATGAGATGAAGCCCTAGTGAAGTTCCTAGCGTCTATAGGGCCGTTCTTCAAAAATGGATGGGTGGACACAGACCGCACTGCGGTCCAGACTTTCCGGGTAGGCAACCAGCCCTGCCCAATTGATTATGTTTTTATTAACGCTTGGCACTTTTCCTCTGTGAAGGGGCTTGAAGTGCTGCATACCGAGGGGAGTGATCACAGGCCTTTACAGGTATTGGTTGATGTAGGGCAGTGTGAACAAACAGATATAGTCGTCCCCCTGCAAGTAGAATACACGAGACGTATAACAATCCGTATAACTGAGGAAAGCTTAAAGATGCTTAATGACTTGATGATAGATTACACGTTACTTGCTGTGCCAGGCAACCAGAGTGACCCTCTAACATGGCACGACCAAGTGGTAGAGCAGGTTGTAACTGTTTGAGGGAAAGATTCAAATCAGGAGCCCATAATAAGTCACAAGAGTATGAAACAGGGGGCAAGAGAAATGGTTGGTTCAATGAGGATTGTAGGAGATTAAAATTAAGGGTACAAAAATGAGAGAGACAGCTAAGTAAAAAGCATGACCTGGAAATATATGGTAAGCTCTGCCTGGCAACACTCGAATATAAAAATAAGCTGAGGGAAAGAAAAATAGAATCTATAAATAAAAAGTGGCAGACTATGCTTGAATTGATAGGTACAAATAATATCAGGAGGTTCTGGCAGTTGGTCTGCGATGGGCGAGCGCAGGGGAAAATTAGTTGTCTAGTAGAAGAGGATGACTGGGTCAACCACTTGAGTAACTTGTATGGTAGTAACAACGTGGATGAGGGCCCGAAGTTTAAGGTGGAGGTGAGAAGGATATTGGGTCATATTTTTCATTTCAGAAGATAAAAGAAACCATACAGAACCTCAAGCTAACTAAGGCGGTGGGCCCAAAGAACCTAACGGCAATTATATAAAAAATAATGTGGATTGGTGGGCAAGTTTTTTTTATACCACCTTTCAAAAGCCCTTGACCTCTAAGAATTTTCCAGGGAGTTGGAAAGGTGCAATAATTAGGCCTATATACAAGAAGGATGATGCGATGCAGCCCAAGAATTACAGTCTAATCAGCCTACTAGATGTGGGAGAGAAAGTAGTCCCCAAAGTATTGCTAGGTTTAATAAGAATCTGGGTGGAGCAAAACAACTTAATCCCAGTTGAGAAAGGTGGTTTTAAAAAAGGCAACTCAACAATTGAGCACTGCCTTAGTTTATGGTCAAGGCCAAAGAAGTCTATTGCGTTGAGGGGCCAACTATTTTGTTGTTTTGTTGATTTCTGGGTCGCTTTCGACCTGATCAAACGTAAGCTGCTCTGGGATATGCTGAGGCGGTTCAGCATCAACAAGGTGCTACTCACCCTTATTCGGGAGCTACACAGTCACAATTGGGCCCAAGTGCTCTTAGATACCAGAGGGACCCTATAGAAGAGAATTCAGATAAAGAATGCCCTAAAACAGGGCTGTGTCCTGGCTTATTATTCTCTTTATTCTTGATTGATCTGCCAAATAATTTAAAGAAAGTAAACGGCCTTGCCCTAAAATGAATGGGACCCACGTCCCATTCATACTATATGCAGATGACTTGGTGATAGTGGACATGACGGAAGTGGAACTACAAAGAAACTGGATGCCTTCCACAATTATTGCTTAAGCAAAAAACTTACAGTTAACTTGGACAAGACTAAGAAAATGGTATTGGAGAAAAGAAAAGGGGTTTTAATTGGTGCTTGGGCAGGAATAGAGTTGATGGGGTTGACAAATATAAATACCTGGGTATGTGGTTTGATTCCAAGTTAAGTTAGAGAGATCCCGTTCGTTCGCTAAAGTCAACAGCATTGTCCTCGGTATGGTCCCTAAAACAGTTTAGCCAGAAGTATGGAGGGCCCTCTCTATGCCCCATATTGTCTGCCTTTAATGCAATGGTCCGCCTTCAATTTCAATACAGGTAGAAGTACTGACCTTAGGTGGCAAGTTGGATTGGAATCCTGAAGAGGGTAAATGTGTGAAAAAGCTCCTCGCATTGCCGCCCTCATCCATGATCCAAGCCATAAGGATTGAATGCCAGCTTACGGCCTGGAGCTATATGGGGGCACAAGCTACATTGAAAATCTGGCAGAGACTAAGTGGAGAGGAAATTCCAACAATATTGCACCGCTGCAAAGCGGAGCTAGAGAACTGAACTGACCTGGCCCTCTCAAGTAAGACATATGTTAGGTAAGCTCTTCGTCAAACTGTCACTAATGCCAGATTAGTGGAGGAAAGGACAACAGATCCCTAAGCAGGAGCTACGCAGCATTGTAACCAAAAGCGCTAGTGAGGAGAATCTGGTTTACTTGACGGGTAAATCGTCCGTTCAATTTCTGGTTAAAGGCTGGAGTAATGATGACCAATTTCCATACATCGAGGCCCTGCCAAACCCCAAACTTAGGATTGCGGTGTTAAAATTCCGGGTCGGGATAAACCCATGTCACCTAGATAAGTAGACAAAAACAGTAATAAGAGATGAGCAGGGCCTGTGTACATGTGGGTTGAAGGTAAGATGTAATACAACACATATTTTACTGGATTGTTTATGTTTTTTAAGCGAACGGAAAAAAAATGTAAAACCCATTTTTATCACTTTTTAAATTACTAGTCGGGACCAAGCCCTCGACTTGTTGGTAGATATGAGATTTTAAAATGTCGTATGTGCAATTGGGAGATTTTAAATGCTATACAGAAGTTATTAAAAGATCTGTCGGATAATTTGTAAGGAACTTGGTGGGCCAACAGACCCTCCACCAAACTGCTTTTACTCTTTATACTGCTGTACTTATATTGTTGATACGCGTTTTTAACCACTTTTTATCTGTGTATAATTTTAGGATGTATTTTTGGCAATGTTTATAGACTAAGTCCTAAATAAACAACTACTTGACTGACTGACTGAGCACACAGGCTTAACTTAGAGGCAACGTCTAAAGTATTTATGTAGTACTAAACTGTAACAAAGTCGGAATGCAAAGCAATAAAAATCCTAAAATGCATCACAAATTTACAGTAAAATGTAATAAACAAAATGACACCAAAATGACTAAAACCCAATAAGGGGAATTGGAGATATAATTTTTTTAAGCTTTAAGTAGAAATAGCACAAAGAAGCACAAAGTGCCAATGATAGTTAATGGTCGCGGTAGAACAAGACCTAGGCACAATTTGAAGCTGACTGAGATGGAGCTCATGTCATATACACTAACCTGGTTTGTCCTGGTCAAAGTTTTTACCTTCTGCCTTTAGTCTGTTAAATCCCAATTCATCACAGAAGCATACTTCTACAGTACCACGAGTACCTTAGGGGATGCACTTAGAGACTCACAGGGTCAGGCAGAGGCCAACAGGAGGGTCCAGTCCAAGTCCAGACAAAAGTCGGTCGTTTAAAGGACGCTTCTACTGCATGACCCACAAAAGACGGGAGGGTTATTTTTTTTTATTAAAACGGCTATGGTGTTCAGGTGTTAGTAGCATATGTTAGAGGATTGCTAAAGGGCCTCCTAACATTAGCTTAGCCAGTGTGTCATGAGCCCTAGTGCAAGGAAGGAAATGGTTCCCCTGGCTTCTATTTGAATGATAATATACAGCATATAATACCAATAATCAGGGCTCAGTGTGCCCCTCAGGCCTCTGGGCCCCGGTGCCACTGCACCTGCGGCACTAATGGAGCTATGCCCATGACTCCTAGTGCAAAAGGTACTGTTCTCTCACATGGAGGCTGGAGCGACAATCTCGTTGTCTCTGCTATTTATGGAAAGCCTTTGACCAATTATATTCCAAATGAATGACAAGTCGGTCGACCAATGGACGACGCATTAGGTTGTTCTCCAAAGTCAACTCTGTTCATAAAACCACGACATAAACGTGCCACAAGGCGACTTGAAAGGACAAACTCATTCTTTGATTTTTTTATTAAATACTTACATTGGCAGAGAGCAACTGCAATATATGACACCGACAAAATTGCAATAGATTTGCAGGGCCGGATTGGCCATTTATTCTTCTGTCTGTTCACTAGGGGCTAAGCAATCGGAGGCTGGGTTTTAGGTCGAGCCTAGGCAGCGCATGCGTTGTCTGGAAGACCTGATGTAATCACTCTACGGAGTTTAACCTTGGCTGCTTCTTTCCATTGGTTAATTCCTACCATGCTCTTCTTTCCTGTCTCCTTATTGGTTGGTGCTCCCAATACATCATTTCCGGTTTATGTCAGGAGCACCAGTCAACTACAGTTTACTTTCGCTATATATGGTTATTTGTTTCTTTAGGGACTACTTGTTTAATGTCCTGCTAGTAATTCACCATATGGCGCACATAACTTTTTTGTACATGGACACCGCGCTTCATGGTATAGAGCACGGCGCCCGCTTTCATTTTTTTTTTACATTCTACTATGGCAAACACACGTCTTGTTGTGCGCAGCTTGCTCAACTCGTTTTTTTTACAATAAATCATGGCGGCCACGCGTCTTGTGCGCAGTTTGCCCAAATCGCTGTTTTTTTTGTTTTTTTACATCTGAAATAATCTGGCTTAAGCAATCACTAAAGCCGTTTCCTTTGGCCTGGGTAGCGCGGCACAGTTTAAAAAAATATTGCACAGTTTTACATTCAATTATGGCGGCTGCGCGTCTTGTGCGCAGCGCCGGGTTTCTTGATTGGGTGCCACATAAGCTGCAAAGCATGGATGTGGCTGTTCATCCGTCAGAGCAGCTGTCTGCCCGGGGCTGAAAAGCCCTGTACATCGAGACACTACTATAGAAAATGCAGTTGGCATCGAGACAAGTAAGCATTCAGTTTGAAACTGCACGCAAGTTGAAATGCTAGGAAAAAGCTTTGGTTAATGACATTGAGTGAAAGATCAAAGGGACTTATGAATCATCCTTATTGGTGTATGGGAGAGTCTCTGGCTGTCCGGATCAGGGCTTGCTTTGCTACAGACCTGCTGTCTCCCCCTCACAGCCCTCCTTTCCGCAGACGAGGGTGCCACCAAGACAGAATGTGGGTGAAGGCAGCATAGCGTGCCATAAGGTACAGCACTGCTAGGGGGTGCGAGAGTCGTGTTGAAGTTAGTTTTTATGTTCAGGTGATGAGTTGCACATATTTATTTTCATTTTGTTTTCACTACTTAACGATAAAATAACCCACAGCTTTACCTTCACTTTACGTACTCTGAGGTAAACATTTTGAATTTTTTTTCTTGCATGTAACTTTTATTTTACAGTATGACAGCAAAGCATGTCTAATGTAAGCACGGCTAATAAAACACAGTCTGGAGGCAAAGAGGGAACTAGAGAGGTAGTAGTAGTTTTGAAGGGTGATTGTGACTGGGAGTCATTAATGGTGCGAGTTATTATGGGTGAGCGGCACGTGGTCCTACCTCACACCTCACCGTGCAGGCTTGCCTACTGTGTGGTAGTATTACGGTATACTTATCAGGGCTCATGAAACAGGGGCTTGTGTGGATACAGGGGTGAGGAGAGGGGCAGTGTTCACAGCTTCTGTCAAATGCTTTCCTTTGTTCAACGGTGGAGTTTTCTCCTCAGGGTGGTAGCTGAACCCGATTGTTTTGGAATGTGTGTGTGATGAGGCACCATCCCCTTGTCTAGAACAGACTCCGGAAGGACTCACCTCCACCAATGCCTGCCACCGCAGTGCCACCCACCTCCAGTGATGGCTGTAAACTAAACAAGGGGCTCTTTCTTTTCTTTAAATGTGCTCATTATGTCTTGGGAAAAGCGTGCCACGTCGGAGTGCCAGGACATTAATGCTAGGTATACATAACAAGCATTGAAAATGCAATAGGTCTCGCCTTTGATTAAGTTAAAGCCATTTGCTTTGCCAATGGTGTTGTATAGCAAAGCAAATGGCTTTAACTTAATTCGACGGCAGCTTTTCAACAGTATGCAACAGTAAACCTGGAGATCAAATAGCGCCAAGTCGTGTTTCAGGGCGATGTGAAAATGGAAAGTAGGGTCTCATCGCTTACTGTTTTCCCAGTAAAGAGAATCTATTTGAGAATGAATGTGACCAAACACCAGTGCTTCTGTCAAACTATTTACCAAGCTGGTTATGAATGAATCGACTGGGCCCTTTAAATATCTGTTCCCACAGACCTTCAAAGACTTCCCCCACCTACCCCTCCCTCTTAAATGCAAAAACAATAATTGATGGACAGAATGCAGAACAATGTCATACATTCACCCCAGTACAGAGATCTGGGACTAAATCCAACGTGTTTTTTGCTCACCATGCCATTCCAGTTTGGACCCAGCCATATGCAAATCAGTCTTGACCCTGCGCCCAATGGGAACAGTCCAGCCCGAACTGCCAGGCCAGGTCCTCCCTGGACTAGAAACAAGCATCCTAGGACCGGTTTCGGGCTATCAGCCCTCATCAGCCAGGATAGCTTGACTCCAGTGGCATGGAGAGCACGGGACCCACGTCTGGGCATACTCGTCCCACTCGGGGTGACAAATGCAACAAGCATTGGCATAGCCAATAGGTCTTGCCTTTGGGACCTTATAACTGTTTAGCCATGCAACAGTTGATGTTGTTGCACCAAGGATATTGTGCTGGATAACTAAACACTTATAAGGTGCCAAGGCGAGACCATTGGCTATGCCAATGCTTGTTATAAATAGCCTTCAAGTCCTGCCTACAAAATTGGGATATCAAAGTATCCAGAAATAAGGCAATATCCACACACAGGATATAGTGATCTCACTTGAGAGCCTGAATAAGGGACAAATTTGTCATTTGTGTTAGTGATATTGAATAAGGAGAGTGCAAACGTGTATACCTAATAACTCCTCTCCCCTGCTCTTCATTTGGACAGGAATGTGTGTCCTTGGATGGGATACTCCGTCACAGACGTGGCACATGTGTGGCAGATATCCTGGCTACCAAATTGTAAATAAGACTGGTATTAAGTTATTATATTTTACATAAAAGCACAACTGATAAGATGACGCATGACAAGAAGATTAAACTGCACCAATTTTAGCTGCACCAATACAACCTTTGCTTTGGTGGTGGTGATCCACTCAGCAGACGAGGGCCCTGGGCCACGTTGGTGGGGGGCTAGGCTTGAGCGGTTATGAGTAGAGGAGTCATGATTGTATTTTTAAAGGGATCATGGATTAGCCCTTGCTGCACTGTGTCACTGAACAGTGTCACGAAGTGGGGAACATCTTTGGTGTCAAGACTCTAACAACCTGAAGAGATTAAAGGTAACATGAGAGGATGAAGTAGAAAAGATCCAATGCTGGTGTCTGTGGTTTAAGAAGAAAAAAAGGAGGATGTTTGGAACTTACTAACCTGTCAGCAATAGAGCATTTAAAGGTATTTATGTTCAAGTGCTACACAATGATCATCCTGGCCACCAAGAGTGCTGGAGTGCAGCACAACATGAGGGACTTTACCGCCCAAGAAACTTATAATTTACTGCAGAAATTGAGAGAAGGGTGGATTTTATGTAGTTTTTAAACGTAATGGTTATGTTTTTACGTTGTGAGTTTTAATTAACTGAGGAATAAATGATTTTTTTACTGCCCAAGAAAATAATGTGAAATTTTCCCATCATGGTTTCATATAAAACGTTGCAAATCAGTGTTTTAAATAACTTAACAGATGCCGCCAGCGGGCGTTCCCAGTGTTTACCGGATGTGCGCCTTGGGATTCGACCCCATCCCTCATTCATTCTGGAATTCCAGACCCCCTTCCGATCAGTAGGACTGCGCCCAAGGACACCTGGATTTCCGATTTAACCACTTAAAATGCCTTCCTTATCTTTCTCTAAACACCCGTGTGTGCCCTTTTGTTCGTGTGAAAGGCGGGGGTGGGGTCGACGTGTTAATAGATGACAGGCACTCAGGTGGGGGGGGTGGGCACTCTTACAACAGCGGGAAGAACAAGGCACGAAAAAATGAAGTATTTTAGCGATAGCCGGGAGGGTGGACCTAAGAAAATAAAAGGTGGGGGCGGAGCGGTGGAGGCGTTAGGACAGAATGTAAGGAGAAATAAGGCAACGGTCAAGAGAGTCCATATGAAGAGAGAGAGAAAGAGAGAGGCGTATGACTGAAATAGGGGTGAAGGAAATGCTGCAAGATTACTGCACGTCGTAGGGAAAACATTTTCAGTGCTGTGCATTCATTATTTACTACTTAACTTCCAAGCTTAGCGTCGGGCAGCTTGACCTCCTTCTATTTGTACAGAAGTCTGTCCTGTTCACACTTTAAAAAAACACTTTATAAATAAATAACCCTAATAAATTATGGGACTTGTATCCCTGGGTCAAGTCAGCGTATCCAGTTGCACTGCCACTAACATACCTGAAAATATCGATTGTGAGATGGAAGACCCTGGACTCGAACACGGCATACCCTGGTGACAAGATGTCACTTTGGAGACCGGGCAGTAATAGGTGGTGTGGCCATAGGTGAAAGAAAAAACGAGACACAATGGAGCAAGATGCAAGAACTACAGAAGCAGGGAGGGGTCGCGAAAGAGGGAGATGTAAACTAGAGAAAAAGAGCGGGAACAAGGAAAGATCGAATGAAAGATTGAAAGGAGGAGGGCATATTAAGCAAGGTGGAATGTACAACAAGCATTGGCCGCGCGGCCGTGAAACTGACACGGCCGCGCGGCCGTGAAAGTGAAAGTAATCGCGAGCGTCCAGATGGCGAGGAAGCCATATGGCACCTGATCGCGCGTGCACGCTCGCGTGAACGCAAGCTGGTCGCCAGCAAAAGCCACTGCTGTTTGCACTTCCAAAACCCGCTTACTAAAACTCTCGCCGAGAGCAGCGCTAAGCGCTGGCTCAGGCGAGACCTAAAAACAACAATTGATGGGCAGAATGCAGAACAATGTCATACATTCACCCCAGTACAGAGATCTGGGCCTAAATTCATCGGTTTTTTGCTCACCATGCCACTCCAGTTTGGACCCAGCCATATGCAAATCAGTCTTGACCCTGCGCCCAATGGGAACAGTCCAGCCCGAACTGCCAGGCCAGGTCCTCCTGGACTGGAAACAAGCATCCTAGGACCGGTTTCGGGCTTTCAGCCCTCATCAGCCAGGATAGCTTGACTCCAGTGGCATGGAGAGCACGGGACCCACGTCTGGGCATACCCGTCCCACTCGGGGTGACAAATGCAAAAACAACAATTGATGGACAGAATGCAGAACAATGTCATACATTCACCCCAGTACAGAGATCTGGGCCTAAATCCATCGTTTTTTTGCTCACCATGCCATTCCAGTTTGGACCCAGCCATATGCAAATCAGTCTTGACCCTATGCCCAATGGGAACAGTCCAGCCCGAACTGCCAGGCCAGGTCCTCCCTGGACTGGAAACAAGCATCCTAGGACCGGTTTCGGGCTTTCAGCCCTCATCAGCCAGGATAGCTTGACTCCAGTGGCATGGAGAGCACGGGACCCACGTCTGGGCAAACCCGTCCCACTCGGGGTGACAAATGCAAAAACAACAATTGATGGACAGAATGCAGAACAATGTCATACATTCACCCCAGTACAGAGATCTGGGCCTAAATCCATCATTTTTTTGCTCACCATGCCATTCCAGTTTGGACCCAGCCATATGTAAATCAGTCTTGACCCTGCGCCCAATGGGAACAGTCCATCCCGAACTGCCAGGCCAGGTCCTCCCTGGACTGGAAACAAGCATCCTAGGACCGGTTTCGGGCTTTCAGCCCTCTTCAGCCAGGATAGCTTGACTCCAGTGGCCTGGCAGTTCGGTCTGGACTGTTCCCATGGGGCACAGGGTCAAGACTGATTTGCATATGGCTGGGTCCAAACTGGGGTGGCGTAGTGGGCAAAAGAACAATGGATTTAACCCAGATCTTTTGACTGGGGGAGAATGTTTGCATTGTCATCAATCCGTCCATCATTTGTTTGCTGTAACACCTCCCTCTTAAATAACATGGAAAATAAGGACATCCTAGCACAGACAAGGCAAGAGGGAAACGTGCAATCAATTAATATGTGTGGGGAGGGGATGGGGCAGCAAGGGATAAAACATTCCACATTCATGACTGTTCACCCAGACTCTGCTCGACCACCCATCCGGCTGCAACAGGTACAGTTGAGCAAGCTCACCAGTTTACAGTGCTTCAAGCATAAATAAAATGATTATTTTTTAGACTTGATTACATGGTGTACTCAACCACAACAACAAAAATAACATTTAATTTAAATCAGTAGCAATAACAAAGAATAAAGCTTGCTGCGATACTTCCAACATAAACTGGGAAATATTGGCCTGCCTCCGGATTTTTATTCTGTTTTCTGTATGTGGTACCGCTTTACACTGTTTCACACCCTCCCCCATCTCCAGCAGCCCAGCTTCCAAGACCCACTTCGTCTCAGAAGAATGCAATTTCAACAACACGGAAATCCAGGTTAACCCTTGAGCACCCGCACCCTGCTGGTGCCATCAAGGAACAGCTGTGCAGCCTCCACACACGTAAATATACATCGCTTATCCTTCAACAAGAATTATTCTCGTTCGCTGCCAGCCAGGGGGTCGTCTAGTGCAGAAAGGGTCGTAGCTGGGCAGAGGCGCTGCGCTGGGTGATGAGAAGAGGGGCCACGGGAGGGATGCTGACATTGGATTAGGTCGTCCTGCCTTCCTGCCGTGACCATTCGGTGATTGCCGGGAGCTGGGCTGGGGTTTATGGCAGTATTAATGCCCCATCGCGATGTGCGCTACTCCAGCACTCAGTGCCCCCCCCCAAAAAAAACTGGATATGTACAGATATTATTTTTCCTATCAGTATCTGTGCCAATATCTATTACCCCCATCCAGAACGCGTGCCACTTTTTATTTACCCCGCAGGATCTCAATTAGTAATAATTGCACCATTAGCAACCTTGTCGTGATTGTTATTATTATGATTTGCCCTCTCAAGGTCCATGGCAGTGTTAAAAGCTTTTTTAGAACCCATGCCAGTAATAATTGCCCCAACACACTTATGTTATGATAGTATTAATTGCCCATTCCCCGAGTAGGAGCCATACTTGCCCACATCATGATGCGTGGTAGTGTTTATTCCCTCCGTGACCCATGCCAGCATTCACTGTCCTTCCTATGTCCATGCCAGTATGCACTGCCCTAATCAGAATCTCTGACAATATGTATTGCCACCATAGCACTGAATACATTAATCGTTGTTAGTATCGATGGCCCCACTGGGGTATCTACCAGCATTCAGTGGCCCGTCAATATCTGCCGTCATATGTGTTATGCACATCAGAATTCACGCCTGTAGTTATTGCGCCTTGGCGGCCCCCGCATGTATTAATTGCCCGATCCAGACCTGCGTCATTATGTGTACCGTTAGAATCTGAAAGTGCGTCATTCGCCCCCTCGGAATCCGCGTCCACCGTTCGCTTCTTCACGTCTCATACTTGTTTGAATTGCCCATTTGCACGTCTCTGATTCGTTCTCTCGCCACCTGTCTGAAGGGCACATGCCTGTAGAAGGGGAGGGGTCCATGTGCCTGTTTACTTCACATCAAGATGCTTGTTAAGGTTTACTGCCCCTTCTGGATTTACTCCTGTTCCAGTGGGAATGTCCCTGTCAAAGTTCCCGCTCGCCCCACCTCTGCTACACATTTCAGCATGCCCACCTCATGTGCCCAAAAAGTATTGCTTCTTCCCCCGGCCAGTGCAGAGACACCACCCACGCGGTGTGCAGCGCTATGCAAAAATGAACATATGAATACGTCAATAAGTCACGGCGCACCTGCGAGGAAGGCAGATGTGCAATCCATAGGCGAATATGCGTGCGAGTGCTCTGCATTCACCCCTGAAAAATAATTAAATATATGCCAATTTGATTCGGTTGCCTGCAGCCAGATGTCTGTTGCCTGGATGTATAACACGTTTAGCGTATGGCAACCGGAGAAGCTGGTATGAAGGCAGCCTCTTGCTCTGAATGGGCAGGCACCCTTTGCGAATCTATCCATGGGGCAGCTTTTTAATGCCAGGCTTCGGATGAGAGTTTTAGAAGCCCTTTTCTTCCATGGATGGATGCGTGGGGGCCAAGGATGGCTCACAGTATAGCTGCTCGGGCCAGAAGCTTTGTGCAATAAACATTCCATCAAATGGCCAAGCTGCAGTCTCGGCACCGTCGTGGGCATGGCGCGTGTTTTTTCGAGATGGCTGTCAGTGATGCTTGCACACCGTCCCATTTCTGATATTCTAGAGGTAGCGGCTCGCCCCTCTCCCCTCCCCCGTGCAGCTCCTCGCCCCTCCTGCCCCCCAGTGCAGCTGACGAGGGGTGCACCCCTCCGTTGAAGTGTGAAGGGGAGACGTGGACTGGCCTGTGGGAGTTCATCTCAAAATGGCCCTTGAAGGGAGCTCGTTTTTGGCGGGACCTAGGAAGAAGAACGCTGTAATGAGGCAGCCTGGAAGATCACTTGATCCCTAGATTCACCTCAGGGGGGAGCTGGGGGAGAGACCTTGTATGACGGAAACGATGCTCTGTAGTGTAGCTCCTATTTCCCTAATAGGCTCTGCGCATTGGAATAATATATCCTATAGGTTTGACATAGGACTAAGGTCAGTATGTCCCTATCGAGTATATTAAACTTAATTACTTGTGCCAGCTAGCTCAGAGGCCACTAGAAACTTCTTGACAACAAGAAGGGAGTAGTTTCTGGCAGCCGCAAAACATGACCAATATGTTTCCCTTTTAGAATCAGAACGTGTCCCAGAGTCGTGGAAACACTAGATAACTATTTCACTCAGCTCAATCGTGCATGCTTAGTTTTCCTCAGAGTTACACAGAAATAATAGACGGGCGTTTTCAATAAAAGATTTATTGAACAGTCTTGTTTCTGGTGTAAGTATAATGTGCTGTTACGATCACAAGACAGTATGCGAGATAAATAATGTACAGGGTGAGCAGTAGAAATAAATAATACTGCGATAGCATTATCTTTTAGTACAGATGCTGTTACATAAATAACACAGACTAAAAATGCGAGTACTCATACGATGTGGTGCTAAGCTAGTTCTACCCCAATGTACCTAACCTAACCTAGGTGTAGGACGAGGTATGAAGTAGGTGAAGTATTCCTTACTATGGTATACTAAGAGTATGTTTAAGCCTAGTATGCCTAGTATGCCAAGAGTCCCTCTAGGTTCTTATCAGCTCCATACCTGAAGAATGAGAGAGGTTGGAATCTCTTTGCCAGACTCGAACTCCAACACCCCGCAAGGGAAGTCAGATCACTGGAAGCTGGAAGCTGGGCTCTCTGCGTGCAGGGAATGGCAGCGTCTTCTCAGTGCGTCAGGCCGGGATACGGGCTCCTCTGAAGTCGAGGTCTCCTCTGTTTTACAGGGCTAGGGAAGGTATATTTATACCTGAGAGTACCTTAGGAATGTTAGCATTGACGTGAATTGGACAACGAAAGACGTCATGGATGAACCCCTAAGGAATAATGGTTCATGCATAATATATGAGGCCTTGAAGAAATCAATAGTCCTGGGTTAGGGAAACTCCCGCTGCCTAAGGGTTTGTTCTTCATGAACTCGTTGTGACGTTAGGGTGGACGGATGTCAGAGACCATGCCTGTATTTGGAGTGCACGGTTTAATGCCTAAATAAGGCCTGGGAGTCTATGCCTATATAAGGGCAGGGCGAATTGTGCCTATATAAGGACATGATATTGGAAAGCCCGTTATGGACACCCTAAGAGGAATACAACACCCACTCCACTTTCGTGTATACGATAATACATAAATGCTAAACATTTAAAATGCTAAACATAAAAATGGAGTACCGCATATTTCTAAAATATTTCATAAAACCATTTAAAAAGGCATTTTAAAAAAACATATTAGAATGCGAAAAGGTACTGTACATTTGAAGCATTGCTTATCATTTCAGGCATAAAGTTCAAAAATAAATGCAATTGGAATGAAATAAGCAGTAATATTTACATGTGACAGAAAATGATCGATAAGTTTGTTCAAAAATCAAAGTTATTTCATGTCAGGAAAATTAAATGAACTGTTTTTAGACACATAAGATGACTAAATGTCTGTGGAAGGACCGCCTAGTCTGTACTATAAGGCTAGTTCTACTTTAAGCAGATTGAAGTACCATTTTCGTTCGAAAAAATGGGAAAAAGTTCAATTTTGGTAGAGTTCCAAGTTTTTGAAAAATGAAGGCCAAATTGTTGCTGTATTTCTGGAACACTGTATGCTGAATCAGAGTCAGTTTACGGGTCTGGTGTAAACATTAGATCATCTATTTCTATAGACAAAACATCATCCACTGTAGTTGGTGTGAGTTGGAACACCTCGTGAAGCAGGTTAATCGCACAGAGATGTGAAGCATTGCTTTCAATTGTCGCAATGTTCGCGTCCGTTGTTACCTGTGTGCCTGTAGTTCTTTCTCGTACCTCAGCAGCAGCCGGAAGCGTCTGTGAGATCTCAATGAATGCTGTCATCAGGATAGGAAGCCGCTGGGGACAACACATAGCATGGGCCGTTATCTGGTCCAGCAGAGTATCGACGTCCGTTGGCGCATCCGATGGAAATGTTAGACAGGTGTCCAACACGCATTCTACACCGCATAGCAGGCATCGTAGAACAGGTAAGATGCAATCTTGCCAGATTGGTCTGAATAACAGGAACCATGTGGTATTAAGGTCCCGTAGACGATTTATGCCCAAAAGCTGTACTATTTGCTCACGGCACTCTCGTTCAAGGAGAGCGTTCTCCATGTCACTCGGAGTGATGTCGGCGAATTGGCTGGCCATAGCGCAATAGCAGGAAGAGAAATAGAATTCCGGCAACAAGTGCTAGAATTAATGGTATGCCCCAAACACCGAATGTGCAAAGTTCGGGATTATTCAGAGTATTGCCTGGAAAGGTGCTAACAGACCCGAGCAGATGCCCTTAAATACATGTACAATTCCTGTTGTATCAGACATGTTGAAAATTCGTCCTATCATTTCCACGAAATGTATAGGGCAGTTTGTACGTATTAAAGTCTGTATCTCATCCGAAGTCCTTGCAATTTGCAGATCATAGGTTTCTTTGGCCGAGGTCAAAGGCACTGTTTGTTGTAAAAGCATGGCTTTCATTCTGCTTAAAGTATCAAATCTTATAAAAGAGACGTTCAGCGAAGGCCATAGTGGCGACTCCCTGACTGTGTCTATTGGGGCAAACAATACTTGCATACAGCAAGTGACCCTGGAGTTGACCGTTAATAGATATGGGATGCCTGGCAGCATGCCACAGCAACTCTGATCATTCAACATGAGGTAACTCCCATTAGAAAGTTGTCCGAACGTTGGCTTAATCACAGCAGCAGGTGTACCCTGCTGATGGCAAGACAAATTTGCCACAGAACCATTACAAGCCCCGTGCAAGGAAATGTCCTGACATACAAGTGAACCGCTTAGTGCACGTTTACAGTTTTTACCGCTTAAAAACACTTCACGATCCCCGCTCCAACATCTATATGTATACGGCAAAGCCCAAGATGTCTTAATGTATTCCTTACCCAACCTTTCATATTTGCCTGCTTGCATTTGTCTGAGGCAATACTGAAACTGAAAAGTAGTCACAGGTAGTGTGATTTTGCCATGAATAAGCCATTCTGTAGCTGGTTTTTCTGCCACTGTGAATGGTAATTTTTCCAGTTTTTCAATGCTCAGCACTGTATACTTTGCTCCTCTTTGTGCCATTTCTATCTGTTTATCAGTTAGATTGTATTCTGAAAACAGAGCTGTTGTGTTGATGAAACGCCAAGGCACATAGCCCGCTCGCAATGATTGCAGCGTCCAGCTTAATAACATAATAGAACGTAATTGAGATTGGCCTTGTTGTAACATCGCCAAATCTTGTTCTAGTATGTCGATAGCAGAGGATACAATGCCGTCCAGTGAATAAATTCTGGAGGACAAAGTTGTTAACCCATTGTCAACCACAGAGAGTGATTTCTCTAAATTAATACGATCAAGTTCACGTATTCATTCTGCGGCCTCTATCTGTGACACCTTCCATGCTTCATTGTATGTAGCATAGATGCCGGCATATATGAAACGTTTTTGACGCAGTTTTCTTGGTCCAAGCAAGAAATCCCTAAGATCTGCGTCTTTTGCAAGTAAGGATAAGTGTTGTTTCACATCCTGTAGTGTAGATGTATGCAGCCAATTGAGGCATAATTTCCCTACACTGTATGTTGTTACTACCCCGGATGTTGTCTTTGGACGTATCTTCGGTCTGGCCTATGAATGGTAAAACCCTGAGTTTTATTCAGGAATCTTTCCTGACAGTTATTCGTGTCTGTGGGCCAGATCAACCATTTTTTCCAATCAGGATTAGATCTGTTGAGTTGTAGTATATTGTCAACTGTCACCACTGCCTGTGTTTCATAATTTTTTGCAGGTGTTGGTACAGAAGGTGTGTTCATCTCTTTGATCTTGGCTAATCCAAGACAAGATGTTTGTTGGATTGTTTCATTCAAAAACATTATTTGTTCAGGGATGATGCAGGCTCTAAATAAAGCTTCTATCCCTTGTACTTGCCATTCTTTAGTACTCCACAAAGTTTTTGTGTCTATTGTGTCTTTCCAAAAGTCGAAACCCTGTCTAGACAGTTGGGCATTAAATAATGCAGAATAAATCTGTTTTGTATTCGTTAACATAATTTTCATACCTGTCATGTTTACATTTTTATAGTAAAACATTTCTGGATCAGATGTGTTGTAACCTGAAAAATATGGAAACTTACTGGCAAATGTTTTTGAACTACCTTTAGGTGGTGTAGGACAATGTTCCCATTGGTTAAACATAAACACATTTCTTGGATATGCAGATTTATGCAAATAATGATGACCATAGTGGTTATAACAATACAGTTGATCATAGTCTGATGAACCCTCTAAATATTCATTTTTAGAAAATGCAGCAGATTTTTCTAGGTCAAACATAATGTCAATCACAGTCTCAAAGTCCCAATCATCAGAATAGGTACTGGATGAGATTAGATCACTTAGGGCCATATGTAGGTAGCTAAATACCGGTCGGTAACGGCCGAAATTCGGTAAATCTCCCGTTACCGACCGGTATTTAGGCAATTGAGATGTAGGAGGCTAAAAAGAAGGATTCGGTAATTATGAATCGGTAAATACCGATTCATCATTACCGAATTCAAAATTACCGATTCGGAATTACCGATTCCGTATTTACCGAATCGGTAAATAAGAAACGGTAAAAACGAGAAAAGAGATGTAGGTAAATTCGGTAATACCGAATTTCATGAAATTCGGTATTTAAGAGTCGGTAATTAACACTGACTGAAAGCAGGTGGTAATCAGCTACAGTGTATATAAGCAATCCCAAAATGCAACAGTGTGATCACTATGGCGGCTTTCTATGTGATTGCAAGGCGGCTACGTCTACAAGCAGCAGGAGTGAGGATCTGGAGACGGGAGGAGCGCATTTACAGACAGCGCATCACACTCTTCCAACAGACTGAGGCTGAGATCCATGAAAGGTACAGGCTACACCCCACACCATCCTGGACTTGATAAGGGACCTGCACCCACTCCTGGAGCACCCAACACCAAGGGTGCACGCCATACCACCACATGTGCAGGTGCTCTGTAGCCTACATCTACTCGCATCTGGCAGTTACCAGGGGGTGATAGCTGCGGTAGGCGGGGTGTCTCAGAGTTGCCTGTCCCGTTTCTTCAGAAAGTTCCTGGATGCCATGATGCAGAGAATGCATCACTACATTAGCTTCCCAAACACACAGGCGGAACTGCTGAAAACCAAGACAGACTTTTACCAGATAACACAGTTCCCGCATGTCATAGGCTGTATTGATGGCACACACATTCCAATCTGCCCACCAGCAGCCACTGAGTATATCTACAGGAACAGAAAGTCCACCCACTACATAAATGTGCAGGGAATCTGCGATGCTGCCAACATAATCACTGACATCGTGGCCAAATTTCCTGGGAGCACCCACAACTCATATATCTTCCAGAACAGTGGGATCTACACTCGCCTGGCTGCGGGAGAATTTGGAGAAGGATACCTGCTAGGTAAATCACTGTGACACTCACTCATACTTACTGCAGATGAATGTGTATTGGTGTATGTGACTAATGGCACTCTCTTTCTCACCTAGGCGATAGTGCATATGCCGTGCGGTCATTTATCCTCACTCCCTACCTAAACCCATCAACCCTGAGTGAGAGACGATACAATGTGGCACACAAATCAACACGCAACGTTGTGGAGCGCACGTTTGGACTATTGAAAAGCAGGTTCCGCTGCCTCCACAAAAGCGGAGGCGCACGTCAGTACACACCCATCATCTGCTGCAAAATCATTGCAACTTGTGCAATGCTGCACAACCTTGCCACAAAGAAAGGTACAGAAGTGGAATTAACTGATTTTGAGGACAATGATGATGAATTTGCACAGCCAGAGCCCAACGCAGCAGGAGTGCCACCAGCAACAGATGGGAGACAGAGACGGGCAGAGATCACATGCAACTATTTTTAAGTAAGTAAGGAGACACAGCCAGTTGTTGAATGTAATGACATAGTTTTAATTTCTGGGCACTACGCCACAACACAAACGGCCAAACTTGGCATTCCAATTTGTGACATCCATAGTAGGAAGTCATGAGTTACTTCACCCAAGTCTGTCCTGAAAGTGTGGGCTGCATCAGCGTCTGCGGCCACGCACAACAGTACTGGATGCCATTAACTGACTGTCCTCACTGGCTGTGGAACCAGTGGCAGCCCCATGCCGTCTGCTGCTCCTCCGGGTGTCTGTTACAGGGGGGGTAATGCTGCTCCGACTGGTCGTGTCCTCGCTGTCCCCAACTTCCACAGCACCAGTAGTGGCAGACTGACTCGTAAGCAGCACTTCAAGAGCAGTGGTCACCTTTACCAGCCCCCTAGAGACATCAGTGCTGCAGTGCGCCAGCCCCTCCTGCATGGCCACGGAGCGCCTGCAGAGCAGAGAAGTGGCAGTTGCTAGGCGGTTCACTGCCCTCGTATGGTGCTCCATTTTCTGCCTCTCCCTGCGCCGTCTTACTCTGTCCTCATCCATTTTGCTGCACAGCAGCATCACAGGCTGGGACATGTCCTGCATGCCCGCAACCATCTCCTTCATGCCCTCAGCCATTGAGCTAATGCCCTTGTCAATGTTGGTCATGTTATCATTGAGGCGCCTCATTTGTCGCTGGACTGACTGAATTGCCTTGCCTTGTAGGCGCTGCACCTTCACCATGGTTGCCTCCAGCCCTCCGAAGACACCATGGCTCTCACCCTGTGGAGGTGGACTGCTCACACGAGCCCTGCGGTGGCGTCTGGCACCTGTGTGTGCTCCCTCAGAAGTGGAAAGCAAACCAGCATTGCTACCATCCAGTGGCACAGTAGATGTTTCCCCCCCCCTCGAGTCTTCTGAGGAGGACTCAAACTCCTGCAGTCTGGCAACAGCACGCCTCCTAGGTCTAAGCACTGCAGATGGTGTTGATGCTGGTGAGGCTAGCAGTAGTGGCGAGGCTAGCTGTGGTGGCGAGGCTGGCTGTGGTGGTGAGGCTGACTGTGGTGGTGAGGCTGGCTGTGGTGGTGAGGCTGGCTGTGGTGGTGTTGTGTGCCCTGCACTCGTACTGGCCTTCTCTGTGATGTCCTTCCGGGGTGCCCTCTCTCCCTTGTCCTGAGCAGTCCTGCGCGATGTCTCGCCTGTGGACAGAAATTGTACATTAGCTCAGTGTACCTGCAGCCCTGCATTGCAAAAATAAATATACATTTCTGCCACACTATCTCATTGTCCTCTGCCTGCTTATCGCTGATGTGTGTCACATGCCTTGTTGTTCAGTGCGATTCCTGTCATGATAGGGGTTTCACTGACTACATCTTCCATAATGCATTGCTGGTCTGAACAACAACCTGTACTGGAGTGGGATTCACATAGCCCAATTGGGGATTTGGGATAGGGGAAGGGGGGCACAATGCTGTGCATGCTTCTTACCTTGTTTGGAAGCAGCCCTGGCAGAGCTGTCTGCATCCCCGATCCCACAGACACTTTCTGGCTCTATCGTGGACTCCACGAGCCGCTCAAGTTCAGTCAGGGCAGGTGCCCTGTTCCTTCCTCCTCCTGTCAGGCTGGCTTGTTTTTTAAGATCAGCCATCTTCCTCTTGGTGATGCTCCTGATATCATACCACCGCTTCTTGAGCACATCAATGTCCCGGGGGGTCACTCCAATGGCATTCACCTGAGACTGGATTCCAAGCCAGATGTTTCTTTTTACTGACTCTGCAACATGCAGGGACTGCTTTCCAAACAACTTTGCGTGCTGCTTCACTACCTCCTCCACAAGGACCTGCAGTTCCTTCTGACTGATTTTCAGTTTCCTCTTCCTTTCCCCTCCTTCTCTTTTTGTTCCTGGCTGGCCATTGTGCAAGATTTGCAGAACAAGTTCAGGCAGTGGCTCTGTTGCTCTCCTCTGCACTCCCAGCCTCTCCAGAAGGTTCTGATTGTGTGCACCTGCCTGGGTGTGGCCACTTCCTGGTTGGGAGGGGTGGTGGTTGCACAGGATTGGCTGATTCCTCAATTGCTGTGTTTTTGAATTTCCGATTCGGTATTTACCGATTCGGTATTTACCGAATCGGAAAAACCGATCGGTATTGTGGATTCGGTAAATATTTACCGATTTTTACCGATTCGGTAATATTTAACGAATTATTACGTACATCGGAAATACCGATTTCTAAATACCGATTCGGTAAAATTCGGTAATTAGGAATCGGTATTTCCAGATTACCTACATATGGCCCTATGTGAAATTTTAAACAGATGTGGAATGTTCAATTCTTCCGTCGGACCAAATATATCAAAATCTGTTTTGTCCCACACTATACCATCGTGTATAGGAACAGCTGTGATGTTCACTGATGACAAGTCTCTTGCTTCACGATGAGAAGATTTATGAGGTTTCTAAAGCACGTTCACGTCTTTGTTTTCAGTGTTCGCATGGATGTATCTGCCACTAATAAGCACGCTCACAGTTGTAACCAAAGCTAGCCAGAGCAGGAAAACAAAAAGTCCAGATATAATCCAGAGTTCAATCCATGGAGAAACCAAATAAGTCTTTTTCAGAGAGTGAAGAAAGTCTTGTATTTGCTGCTTGAATTTGAATGATGCTGGCGTCGCTTCAGGTTCACTTGGATCTTCTGAGAACGTATCAAAGTTTATGAAATAGCCAGAAGCAGTTCTATCAATTGTTGAAATTGCATCAGGATTTGTAGAAATCACTGGAACCAGTTCATCACGTGCCACATTGGTGTAGACAGGTGTATTTGGACGAACTGTTACTTGTTGTTCAAGAGGAATGATTTCCATAGCATTGTTGCTTAGTCCTTCATCTGTTTCTGCTGAATTCTCGATTGTTATCAGTCTTTCAGTATGAACCTCTTGGATAGTAGCGAGAGGAGTGCGTTTGCTACTAGGTCGGAGTCCACGAGGCCTACTATTTAGTATTGGCCACATATTGTGGTTTGATGAGGTCGATGGACACAAATCTTTTCTCCTTTCTTCCAGCAAGGGGCGGCAGTATTACTGTTCTTGTTCCTTGAACTGCTAGGACAGGTACTGGTTGTCTGTAAGAAGGTCCAAATTCCTTCTTGTCCGCAATTTTTTCTCTGACTAGATCCCCAACTTTTGGAATCCAGACAGGCCTTGCTGGGACAGCCGGTTGATCCCCAGTGGTGGTTGGCTGTAGGAACACGTTGCTTTGTTTCGTTCTTAATTTGTTTAAGTCCTGTAAAACAGCCAAACGATCTTTGATATCAAAGGGTTTATTTTCCACCACTGTGCCTACGTTTTCTAAGTCTGGTACCCACATTCTTGTCCCAAATAGGACCTCATATGGAGTGACCCCCCTAGAGAACTTCTTGGCAGGTTATTTAGTGCACGTTGATACTCCACTAAGGTGTTTGACCCACCCGTCACCCGAGCCTAATACTCTAGCTGTTATAGACTGCTTTATGTCCCGGTTTTTCCTTTCCACAACCGAATTTCCCTCAGGATGGAATGGAGAGGAGTACCGCAATGCAACGCCCAGACTGGCCATGGCTTCTTTGTAAGCCCGAGAGCTAAACGCAGGACCCTGGTCAGAATGTAACGTGCCTATTGCATATATGCCGATAAAGACTCGCAAATCTTTTATAACAGTTCGAGCGTCAGCTGAGCGCTGAGGCCATAACCATAGGAACCTAGAGTCATGTATCTACTGGGACCATGACCTATTGTCCAATTACAGTCCCAGGTGCATAGATAGTCTAATACTGTCAGGTAAACAATGGTGTCTGCACTGGTTTATCTGACATTCACGGCATGGTGTCTGCGTAGGGCGTTTCACTGCTGTAGACTTTACAGTCTGTTAGCAAATTGTTGCATTCTAAATATATGAATTTCTAGTTTATTTCGATTGCCAGGCCACCAGTACATCTCTTGCTTAACGTCAAAGATATGGTTGTTAGAAATCACCTTGCATGTGACAGACGCTATCCCCATAATGTGTTTCATAGGATCAAGGCCTGCTCTACGTTCCAAGTTTGGAATTACCCTATCCCCCACTCCAGGGATTCGAGCAAAAGGAACGTTGTTCGCATCAATTACATAAGAGTACTTGAGTGGAAACTTTTTTGGTAACGCTGCACTGCTGCCTTTGCTTGAAGCCTTGACAGCCAACATTATCTCACCGTCTATTTTTGTTTTTGAACGAGTGATCGCAGCTACGGAAGCCGTTTGCGCAGCCCCCTTTGCGGCTTCGTCAGCCAATGAATTCCCTGCAACGTGAACGCCATCACGTTGATGACTCAGTGTGTGGATCACGTGAGCCTTTGGTAGTTCATTTTTCAACTGAACTACTTGTTCCCAAAGCATTTTATGCTTTATTGTGCCACCTTTCGCATCTTTGAAACCGTTTTCAAGCCAGTTTTGTATATATTCATTATACGACTGCACACAGTAAAAAGAATCGCACACGATTAGTGTGGGGAATTCGCGATCTGTAGTTTCAAGTGCCAGTTTGAATGCTTGTAGTTCAGCTCGCTGAGCTGTACAATCTCCTAGAGACTGCGTTTTTGTGACCATAGGTCTGAAGATGCCATCTCGCATGCGACCTTTAACAATTGCACATGCTGCACTGTAAGCTTGCTTACTCCCTATTGCGGGTTGTGCGGATCCGTCAGTGTAAATTATAAATTCGTACTGATCGAGAGGCAGAATTTCAGTAGGCAGGGGACATTCATGTTCATACTGCAGGAATGCTTGTGTTTTTAAATCTGGATCAAAAACATATTCAACATCTGTTGCAGCAAGAGAATTAACCCATTGTATCCATCTTGGATGCAATCCTTTAGCATTTGTAATGCTTGCTTTTGTAACCGCTTCTAAAGCAGGTACTGGGGTTACGACAATAATGCGTTTCCCTTGGGCTAAGGCTCTTTCTTTTGCTACAGCGGTTTGAACTGCTGTTACAATTTTTTCAGTTGAACTGAAGCGCATTTCCGCTTGTGTGTACAAGTGTGATTTATACGCTATTGGGATTTTCTCACCCTCATTGAAAGTTAAGTAGGTGAATCCGCATTGACCCGAAATTATTCGGATCACCAAATTGCGTTCACTTACCCGTGTTTGTAAGTGATTTGTTGCTAACATGTTAGCTTGTAGTGAACGCAAGATTTCTGTGTGCTCTTGTGTCCAGTTTTTGAATGAAAAATCAGGTTTGATTAATGTGTAGAGAGGTTTAACCCTTTCTGCGTAGTTTAGAATGTATGTTCTTCCAAAATTTTAAAAACCCAGGATGGATTGTAAATTTTTTTGCATTTTTGGAGGTTGGAGCAGCGCACATTTTTCTAAAAAGTTAGCTGCCAAGCTCTTGCCTTCACTTGAAAGCTCATATCCTAGAAATAGGACATTGAGATGGGCAATTCTGGACTTCTTAAAGTTGAATTTGTAGCCCTCAGAGGCGAAACCCAATATAATGGTGCTCAACCTGTTCAAGTGTTTATCCAGGTCATCGTCTGTCAGATAGATGTCATCGACATAGGACAATGCCTCATTGTCATAAATTTGTAGTAACTCCATTACCCTGGTTGAGAATAAGCCGGGGCTATTCTTGAACCCTTGTGGGAGTCGACAAAAGTGACGCTGGGTCCTCATTATGGAGAATGCTGTTAAGTACCTGCTTTCAGGTGCTATGTTTTGACAAAAGAAACCATTTGAGATGTCTAATGTTGTTTTATATTTTTTACGCACAATGTTATTCATTAATGCTGTGCTATGTGCATTTTGCACTGCAAAAGTTTTAGAACAAGTGTTTAGGTGTCTGTAATCCAAAACTAGACGATATGTATTGTCTGGTTTGGAGACAGGAAACAAAGGATTGTTCATCGAGGAGGTGCATGTTTCAATCACCCCTTGATATTCAAGTTGATCTAAGATCTCCCTGACCTGTTTTTTAGCTTCTTGCTTTATAGGGTACTGCCTTTGTGCAGTTGGTTCATGTTTCAGATGTATTTTGTGGTGAGGTGAGTCCTCATCCCATCCTACATGATTTTTATATAATGCTGGGGCCTGGGCTACTGCTCATTTCCTGGCATATGTATATCTTAGATTTATTGGAATGTGGTTGGAGAAGGCAGGCATAATAATGTCCTCGCCATGTGGGCACTCCCTGACAAATTGTGGTGGCCAGTCTTTTTCTGCTAGAAGTATGTCATAGCCCTTTGATAGTCTTTCCCAAAAAAGTGCTTTCACCTGTCTAGGTTTGTCTCCCTCCATCCGGAGTGTTATTTCAAATAACCTTTGTGGTGTACTAACCCTGGTGTCTACAGTCTCTACTTTAATGTATTCATTCAAGTCCACTATCTCCAGAAGTTCCCTCAGGTTCTGGCGAACTATTGTGACTTCTGCTGCACTGTCCAGCATGGTCTGAGCCCATTCTCCGTTCTTGAGTTGTGTTCTCAGTATTCTCGGCATGTCTAATCTTTAGACCTGCTACTTTCCTTTTGGAGAATTGAGGTTTAGCCTTAGTTTTTGGAGCGTGTTTGTCGTCTTTCGATGTCACGCGTTCTTCTCTGTGTTCCGTCCGTCCTCTTCTTTCCGAAGTCTGTGGTGAGATCTGAAAGGGACGAGAGGAACGTGTATCAGTATCATGATACCTGTCAGGTTTTCTCAAATTATCCCTATTCCTGAGGATATACCTCCTTTCAGAGGGCTCCTTTGAGGAGACCTACCTCGGGATTGAGAACGCTTCTCGTTTGAATTTTGTTTATTAGTTTCCCACTTCTTTTTAGAAGATGTAGGAGTTTGTTTAATTGTGTCCTTCTCAGGACTTTCAGATAGCTTCGGCTTCACTGGTCTTCCACCCAAACTATCTCTGCCTAATTCTGCATAGGATTGTTCTATTATTCTGGGTAGCTCTGTTTGATGTTCTGTAACATCGAAATTCCCTCAATTTCTGGCGGATCGCAACTGCTGCTGCCTCTCCTTTAATATTAGATAATATTATTGTTGAGACCTGCTCGAAATTTTTCAGTAATTTCATACCTAAATTTAGAGCAGGCTCTGCCCCGTATTCATTTTGAATTTGTTTGAGGACATCAGGTATTACCGCTATTGACGGAATGCCATGTGTTTTAGTGTAGATAGCAGCAAAGACTGAACCCCAAGTGGTGCAGTCTTCCAGTTGTGGTGTGATCCCCATTGGTAAACTGATTGTTAGGATTCTGTGTTTCTCATGCGGGCTAGTATTTGGAAATACTGCTTCGATTTGAGTAATTTTTTGAGCTATCCAAAACGGAATTTGCTCACGTTTTGTGGGCATTTTACCCATGACTGAGTTGAGAGTTTGTGGTGTAATTTTTAGTGTATTCCCCTGTTGGGGAGTTGGATTTGGATATGTCAATGGTGGTCGGACTGTAAAAGTCTGCATGACATATTGGACCAATTGTCTGTAAATTTTTATTAACTCTTTTATTTGAGTATATAATTCCTCATCTGTCATTATATCCAGTTCAGGATGAGGTGTGTAGCCGGCTAAAATCAGCCATGTTGCTCCTGGTCTACCTAGTGGACCGAGCCTGGTGATGTTTTTGTGATGTTTTAGGGCGCCTTTAAACCAGAGCTGATGCTCCTGGTATGTTAATGGAATTTCAATATCCTCGAAAGGAATGTATTCCTCTGGTAGATCATCTTCTTTGTAGAAGTGAAATGTTTGTGATGTTGGATTGCATTCAGGAAGTAGTACCCATGAATAGAATACCTCTGTCTGAAAGGATCCATGTGCCTCTATCACGAAAACTGCTCTACCTCCTCTTGGCGATAGGCCATGTTTTATAAGTTTTAGAGTTATGGCTCTTCTTATGTTTTGAGGGATGTTTATAACACCCTCCTCGGTTTCATTTAAACCTGTGAAGTTAAAAGCTGTTACGACTGGGTCAGCCGTAGCTCCACCGTTTTCGGTGACATTGTCTCCGTCAGGCATTTTGTTTTTTGAAAAATGTAGAACAAGTTTCAAGGAAACAAAGATAAGGCGCACAATATTTTGGAACACTGTATCCTTCAACGTTGAACAAACCAAACAGCTAATATATAGGGTACTTCCCTATGTAGCCTTGGTGGATACTAAACCCTGCCCACTCCAGACGTCTTTTGGAGTATATGGGTAGGGGTCTCTGAGAGAAAATAGCACGGCTGAGTTACTCAGTATCTAACGTTGAATTACTGCCTAACCAAACCGTTGGGCGCCATGTAGTGTAGCTCCTATTTCCCTAATAGGCTCTGCGCATTGGAATAATATATCCTATAGGTTTGACATAGGACTGAGGTCAGTATGTCCCTATCGAGTATATTAAACTTAATTACTTGTGCCAGCTAGCTCAGAGGCCACTAGAAACTTCTTGACAACAAGAAGGGAGTAGTTTCTGGCAGCCGCAAAACATGACCAATATGTTTCCCTTTTAGAATCAGAACGTGTCCCAGAGTCGTGGAAACACTAGATAACTATTTCACTCAGCTCAATCGTGCATGCTTAGTTTTCCTCAGAGTTACACAGAAATAATAGACGGGCGTTTTCAATAAAAGATTTATTGAACAGTCTTGTTTCTGGTGTAAGTATAATGTGCTGTTATGATCACAAGACAGTATGCGAGATAAATAATGTACAGGGTGAGCAGTAGAAATAAATAATACTGCGATAGCATTATCTTTTAGTACAAATGCTGTTACATAAATAACACAGATTAAAAATGCGAGTACTCATACGATGCGGTGCTAAGCTAGTTCTACCCCAATGTACCTAACCTAACCTAGGTGTAGGACGAGGTATGAAGTAGGTGAAGTATTCCTTACTATGGTATACTAAGAGTATGTTTAAGCTTAGTATGCCTAGTATGCCAAGAGTCCCTCTAGGTTCTTATCAGCTCCATACCTGAAGAATGAGAGAGGTTGGAATCTCTTTGCCAGACTCGAACTCCAACACCCCGCAAGGGAAGTCAGATCACTGGAAGCTGGAAGCTGGGCTCTCTGCGTGCAGGGAATGGCAGCGTCTTCTCAGTGCGTCAGGCCGGGATACGGGCTCCTCTGAAGTCGAGGTCTCCTCTAGTTTTACAGGGGCTAGGGAAGGTATATTTATACCTGAGAGTACCTTAGGAATGTTAGCATTGACGTGAATTGGACAACGAAAGACGTCATGGATGAACCCCTAAGGAATAATGGTTCATGCATAATATATGAGGCAGGCCTTGAAGAAATCAATAGTCCTGGGTTAGGGAAACTCCCGCTGCCTAAGGGTTTGTTCTTCATGAACTCGTTGTGACGTTAGGGTGGACGGATGTCAGAGACCATGCCTGTATTTGGAGTGCACGGTTTAATGCCTAAATAAGGCCTGGGAGTCTATGCCTTTATAAGGTCAGGGCGAATTGTGCCTATATAAGGACATGATATTGGAAAGCCCGTTATGGACACCCTAAGAGGAATACAACAGCTCAGGATGAAGACATGGAAACGACAGAGCTAGGAGGGAGCTCACATTTAAAGGGAACTAGGAAAGAGTCCATTTTAAGAGAGAGGAGTATTTCACCTTAGAAGGGAGTTTGGGAGGTTCTTAGCTTGAAAAAGGGCACATTTGCGACGGGGGCAATAGGCAGAACGGTGTCTTCGAGGGCGACAGTTAAACCCAGGGGTGTTCCTGTAAGGTGAGAGAGGGAACTCGTGGAAGGTAGGAGGGAGCCGGCACAAAAAGGTTGCTAAGCAGGATTTCTCCCTACGTGGGGTTTATAGATTGAACTACTTTATGGAAGGAGCTCCGAGCAGCCTTCTGTCAGGAGGCCCCGGCAGGGGCAAGTTATCCCCTTAGCAGGGAGTTTGGACGCAGGTGAAATAGAAGTAAGTTCAATTTAACTGGCAGCTCACGATCCAGTGACTCCAAGAAGGGAGCTCACATTTGAAGGTAACTCAGGGTCTCTTTAGACGTGTGAGATCACTATCATAATAAGGTAGGAGGGCGCACACTTTCCTGGTCGCTCAACAACTACGTGCTACACTGGAGCCCTCAACTGATTGCCTGTTTAGTCCTAGACTGTGTTTAAATACGCACAGTTAAACAGCCCGAAAAAACTCCCTATGCCAGGCACACATATTCATACTCACCAACGTGCACACACAGACAGCCTGGAAGGCATGCAAGGCACACCTTCAAACACGCTTCAGACAGCAAAACGTCTAAACACTCGCCCCCACACACAGGCAGTCACACTGAAACCGCCTCGCAAGTGACCACTGCGCACAGCCACACGGGTAAACAGAAATCTCCGTACACACACACACAAGACAGAAGGCTGGCACGTGTAAATATGCCGAGGCAAGCGCGGTACCGCAAAGGCAGGCGCGTGTTTATTTTCGCATCGCGCTTTCACTTTAAGTGAAAGCGCGAAAATAAACACGCGGCTGACTTTGCCAAAGCCGAGTGAGAAGAAAAAAGTGCGTGGGGACGAATGAAGGAGAGAGTGTCACGCTGCCAGTAAACGATCCAATCCCGGTGGGCGGGGCCAAAATGAGACAAAACGGCAACAAGGAGGGACTAAGAAGCCTCCTTTACAATCAGAAGCCAGCGTTTTGCATGCAAGATGACGCGAACCAATTAAAAAGATGGGCGGGGCTTCAACTCCGCCTCCGAGAGCTTTGGAATCTGTATTGATTCCAAGAAGCTCTCGTATGACGAGAGCAGCGCATGCGTGCTGCTTTCGCCAGCGGAGACCTAAAAACACAGTGGTCAGGCGATATCAGGATGGCACGCAGTTTCAAATATTTACCTCATTTCGTGTATGTCATTTAGTTCATGAAGGTTTGGTGTAAGCGTGCGGTCTGTTCCTTTCTCGACCTGGGGACTGCTTTCGAAGCCGCAACAATGTGCTCAGTTTGTATTTTGGCATATTTACACCTCCGAACTTGCATTTTTTTTTTGTTACTATTCACTAAAAGCCTGCACGGTGACTTTAGGACTTTCTTGATGCTTGGTATCACTGCCAAAATGTGAACACAACTACAAGCTTTAGAGTTGATTGTGTGTTTCACATCAGGTATGTCCATATGTGTTCTGGCAAACTAACCCCCTTTAAAATGGATCCCCTGGGACCTTTTCAGCAGTGACATAGCTAGCCTTACGGCTGTCCGTGGCGGTCCCTGCTTTTGCCGCCTCGCGGTGGCCCCATTGAAGACCGGGGTGGGGGGGGGCGGTGCTGATTGGCCGAAATGTAGAGCGGGGGGGCGATTGCCGCTTCCGAGACAGCAGGTAGGAGCGGGAGGAGGCCGCAGCCCCCAAAACTCATATTGCCCCCCCTTGCTACGCCACTGCTTTTCAGATGCTGATAAAGTAAAGGGGGCGCAGAGGCGTGTCCTTGGTGCTGATAATCTCCTACATTTGTATTTCATTGTAGTGGTTGCTGTTGCCAGGATACTCTGCAGGTCTAGTTGTGATGAGTCGATGCTTACAGTGGGTTACATTGAGTCTCCTTTAAAGTGCTCATGTCTTTTAATCACTAGAATTTTTATTTTAAATTAGCTAGATATTGGTTCAATGTCTGCTGCCATATTAGCAGCTCAATTAAATAACACATACGCTTCAGGAGAGGGAAAACATACCTCAATACAAGCAGCTTCTGGCATCCCATGCTGCTCACGGCCTGTGGTGGGTTTAATCATAGAAACCTCGCAGTTGTCTTGTTTTTTTAATGTATTTTCTCTTTTTGTCAGCTGTTGCTTGCACTGTTACCCTGAGTATCAGAACTGTAGTCACAAACATCTTTGTAAATTATATTATAAACACGCTCCATTTCAAAATATTATTTTGCAAATGCAGCGAAATTGTTAATATCTGTTGAAATATATATTTAGTTCAGATGATTTGTTTAAAATGTACTTCTCTTTTTAATGTTTTTTCTTTCATTTTCCTCTCTTGCTCCCTGAACCTTAACTCTAATACTAACCCATACCCTAATTTTAACTGTGTCCTGCAGTTTAACTTAACTCAAACCCTCTCCCTAGCCCTAAATCAGTCGGTAACACCGAGCTTATGCCTAACCCTGCTCCTGTCCCTCATCCAGCCCTACCTTTCTCCCTTTACCCAGACCTAACACTCAACTTTCACCCTTAATCCAGACCTTATGCATAACCTTACTTCTACCCCGCACAGTAACCACAGCTTTCACTCTTAAATCGAACTTATCACTCACCCTAACCCTAACTTTCACCCTCAAAAACATCCTGCTCCAATGCCTCACCTAATCCTAGTTTTCACCTTTAGCCCAACCCTAATCCTGCCACTAACTCTAATCCACATCTCTAACACCACACAATTCCACAACTAACAAATCCAATGCAACCCATATAATTCCACTCCATGCCACATACATTCACTACACTCCAAACCAAAACACATAGGTAAAAGACATTATCATTTACAACCCCAATACTGCTAACTCTCCCAAATGCGAGACCTATTACATTGCAAAAGCTTGTTAAAGTTTTACTGTCTCCAACATCCCAGGTTTATGGCAGCAGTCACAATGAGAGTGAGAAGGGAGAGTGAAAGAGAAAAGAGAACAGAACAGAAAGAGACAGGAAGGGAGGAGAGGGCGGTCAGAACATTTTAGTGGGGGCTGGTTTGAGCTCCTCATTTCCGTCCCGCCCTGCACACTGTTCACCTTCCACCTTCTTTGCAAGCCTCCTAACTTTGACAGTATCTGACAGGTGTAAATTGGAACATATTAAGAGGAATAGTTCCCCGGGCTTTTGTTTTCATTAATGTGTTTTATCTTTTTTTGCAGAAGGGCTGTGCCTTGATGAACGATGGGACAAGCTTCAGTATTCCAGGAGGTAGACAAACTGATCACAGGATGGTGTACACCACAAATGCAACTTAAACAAATCTCCTATCTTAAACTTTCCCAAAGTTGGAGCATTATGATGAAGTGCTCGTTGAATTCAACCAGCTTTAGCAATGAGTAATTCTGCATTCTACAGAAAAGGACATATATACGAGTGGCCTGGAAAATGGGCTTGATTTTCCCCATCCCTGGAGTTACTGAAACCGAAGCTTCCAGTAAGGTTGGGGGAGAGGAAGACCAGAACATTATGAGTTGTACCCTGAATAGCCACTAAAAATAGGGAATTACTAGGGAACCTGTAATCCTCTGTACAATTTTCCTGGTAATTCCTCATTCTTCTTAGGACATGCACACATAGAATTCATCTGTTTTCAGCAGCCAAACTCTCTCTGTGAAAGCAAAAAACATAAGCATTTTAATGGGGCCGATAAATGCGGTCATCAGGTCTATGAGAATTAAGAGGCCACGTGTTATGGGGGATTGATAGAGACGCCCTAAATACGAATTTCATCCATTTTCAATAAGTATTCCAACGATGAGAGAGGTATATTTCTCTGATGCACACACTATTGGAACTTGCAACATTAATTTCTGTCCAGTCTTCTGTGAGGAGCCAAGTGGAACTGCTGCTTGAGTGACAGAGAGAGCAGTCGTCATGCTTCAGCAAGCGAGTTTATCCTTTGCACATTGCGTATTGCATTTGCTGCTTTCTTGGGTCTTTTGACAGAAATACAGTTCTTTCTTTACAGACCCCATACCTAAGGCTGAAATAGGGATGACAGGTGTTTAGTTTGAAAGCAGCTTTTCTGTCATCCTTGTCCTATTACAAAGATTTATTACCTGATCCCAGTTTTTGAAAGGGGTTTATAACTTGAGACCAGTTCTTTCAAAAGGATCGCGGAGGACAGCAAAATAAACCAAGAGCTTATGTGAACTGTTCGTTTATGTACTTTGTTGCAAAATACAAAAAACATTTCATTCGGTTTCAAGCAGAAAAACACAATTGTATATCATGTGAACGAAATATTTCTTTCTTTTTCTTTCTTTTTTTTAGGAATTGACAGATTCATGATTGTCATCTACATGCGACCAAGGGTTATTTTATTCTTCGTTGTGCCTGAGGCAAACCTATTTTATTAGATGCTTGTTATGGGCCTGTATCGCATTTGACAACAGATAAGAATCTCTAACTCCCATTTCGACATTCAATTTCCTGCCTGCTCATGGCATAACGCGTTGCATGCCTCAACAGTGGCAGGCTGTGTGCTACATAAATGATAAGTCCCAATAATAAAACAGTTACATCACATAGTCCAGTATTGACATGCGCACAACTCTATTGTCTAGGACACCTGCTTCCCTTCCTGCAAAATGCATGGAACGAACATTGAACACCTAACCCTCCCTAAATATGTGAAACACGCACTACTACGGCACCCAAAGGCACATGCTAGCACTACCTGCCTAACTAACATATATAACTGCTGAGTAATTGGGATGGATACTCAATGAGAAGACATGCAGGTAAACTGGAACAAACCTTTTCCCTCGCCCTTTAAATCCACAAGCTCACTACGTCCGACAAACTCACCTAACAGAAGCAGACACCTTCACTCCACTGACTGCACACCTCCTCAAAACGCATGAGACTACAGTCTATGATGGAAAACACAGAACCATTTGGACAATCATCCTCAGACTATTGAATGTGCTGAATGACGCAATCATTGCAAATGACATACTATATAAGAGATAAAATACAGTAACAATAACAGTAACTACCATAGACTATATATGGTCTTGAGAACCTTACCCTAGCTTTGCCAGTACTACTGTTCTTTATACAGGCACGTTTTTAAACAATATAGTTTAAATACTGCTGGCCACATCTGGCCCACTAAATTCTTCCCTGTTCATGATTCACAGGTTCTATGTAGTCTCAAGGTTTACCTCTGTTTTTCAGGGCTAATGCTTCCATGTTTCATTATAAAAGAATTTTTTTGAAATAAGTTAGCCTATTTCCTACTTTCTTCCACTCCTTCAGGAAGTCAGTATATACATTCACTACCCTTTCCAAGATAACAGTTACTATTCACTCTATTGTGGCTCCCCTCGGATCCCTTTGTGCCATCTAATGTTGAGATAAATAGAGCAAAAATAGTTTCTAATCATGCATGCTAAAAGTCTGGCAGAGTGAGGAATTACTCATAGAAGCACAGATTTGTTAGCACATAGTGCCTCATTTAAAATGTGGCAGGCAACCCACCTTCCTATGACGTCAGGAGAGATGATGGCTTCTGGCCCCCTAGTAAATGACTGCCTCCAACATTTCGAAATCCATGCCTGTCTGTCGGTAATCTTAATGCCTTGTGTGCATCACAAGTGCAGCAGATGCACTGAAGTTGGAGCAGAGAGGCGAGGGGGCGCCATATTTGCTTCGCCCACTAGACATACATTTTTGTCTTACTGAAACAAACTCCCACAGTAGGAGTGTGTTTCAGTTTAGCTAACCAAACACAAAATCAATGGTTCTCACATGGAGGAATATTAATGCTGTGTATCTAGGCCATTTTTATATTTTCCCTTCCCCGGTCTGCCAGGCCTTGCAGGGCCAGTCCTCCCCAAGACAGGGCGAGGTGAGAATCACTGTGACTGGTGGTCCTTTGATGTATTGATCACCGGGTCAAGGGTAACCACCGACAGGGCCAGCAGAAGCCCCACCAGATGCAACATAGGGATTCTCCTTAATCTAAATCAGATGGGGGGAATCTCAGGTTTGGCAGGATGGGAGAACCACCAATTTACGGTGGCTCAACCATTCTGCCAAACTCTAAAGGACCCTCAAATAATGCTATCACCGCCTAGCCCCCTGTGTGTTAACTCTTCGTGATATATTGGTCATTCATTGTCTCAGGCTTTACTGTTGCCTTCTCAGTACTGTTGTTCTCCTTTTTGTTATACAGGCCCAATTGTTTTTTTAAATAATTTGATTAGAAGTATATCTATCCCAATCTGGTCTGCTAATTTCCCACCCCCTGCATGACACATGAACACTACATTGAGATAAATGTTATCCCTTTTCCCAGGTCCATTATGAAAGTATTTCTTTAGATACATTATTTTACTTTTATCTACTCCTCCAGCAGGAAGTCTTTAATATACATGAACTGCCATTTTGTGGAAAGAAATTCTAACATTATTCCTGAGCCTCCATTCTACTGGTCCATATTGTGATGTCTCATTCTATATGTAGACCTCAAGTGATAATGTTGTGCCCCATATTGTGTCAATCACCCCGAACATCACTGTACCTATATCTCATTGCACTGCAGTCCTCTGTAATGTTTCAGATCTGCCACTTATTGCTTTTTATTCGTTAGGAAATTATACAATTTACCACTCATCACCTCATCACTGACTAATCCTCGGGGCATGTTCAAATTTGCCACCCATCACTTAATGATCCTCATAGCATGATCCTATGTAGCAGAGTTCTCCAAAGTCGGTCCTGGACAGTCGGATCCATGCCAGATTTTTAGCACATCCCCATTTAGATAAATGTAGTTATCTTAAAAATCTGGCATGGATCCGACTCTCCAGGACCGACTTTAGAGAACCCTGTGTGCTAAATGAAGATGCAGGGTAGCCAGTAGTATAGGTGAAAACAAGTCACCTCACAGTCACACTGGCTGAGCAGCAAGGGACATATAACTAAGGAGAGAATGCATGGCAAAGACATGAAGACACCACACCCTGCTATATACCACCAGCACTTAGTAACCATCAAGGCATGCTCACAGTTACCACCCATCACACAGCAATCAAGGCATTGAGAGGTTTGCTACTTATCCCTCTCTTATCCCTCTGGGTGGCAGAACAAGTCTCTTCTAAGAGCTGACTGAGTCCTGAAAACAGACAAAGTGACTGTGAGGTACCCATGTCTCTTGCCATGCCCCTGTTTTCTTTTGACACAGCTGCACTCTTGTTTTTTTACCCTTCAGCCACTGTTTGCGCGTGGACACTGAAGTATTCATCACCCATTGGAAGAGATTTCTTCAGGAATTGGTCAAGTATTGTATTGGCATATACACACCACTCCTTTCTCCACCTCAAAACTGATGTTCCTGGCCCGGGGGCTAGAGATATATGAATGGAGACTGCATGCATATGTTTATTTATTAATATTTTGTGTCAATTTATTTAACGTGAACATGGCGAGGGGGTGTTAGAGCACTTTACAACTGAAAAGTAAAATTACATGAGTGAAGGTATTAAGTAACACACTGGCAAAAGAAATTAAGGAACAACTTAAATGAGGAATGAAATGTTAAATAAATAACCACCAGTGGGAATTTCCAAGTTCCTGACAGAGACAGACAGACAGTTCACTGGGATATCTTAGTCTTCATGTTAAATTGATAATGAGAGCAACTTCAGGGCAGGAATGTCAGAGGCAGGAGGGTAAACCATAAAATTAAAAGTTAGGATAGCTTAAGCAGAAGAGAATTAGAGCAGATTTAGAAGGGAGAGGTGGGACAAAATGAAAAAGTATTGGCAAAATCAACACGTCTGGATTGCATTGCCTGTATTACATAGTAATCACTTAGGGCCAGATGTATGACCCACCAATTTGCGACTAGCAAATTGCGTCGCATCAGCGACTCGCAATTTGCGCCTCGCAAATTGGGATGTATAACAGTGTCTCAAACACTGTTTGTGATTCCTAATGTGACCACATTAGGAATGGCTATCACTCCCAGGGATGGTGGCCTGCTGGGGTCAGCAGACCACCATGTCTGGGACTGCTTTTAAATAAAGCAGTTTTAAAAAAAAAAAATTTAAATGCAGCCCGTTTTCCTTAAAGGAAAACAGGATGCATTTAAAAAAGAAAAATGAAACTTTTCAGTTTCATTTTTTTAAGGGCAGGCAGTGTTCTCTGGGACCACTGCCTGCTCTTAAAAATATTTTCTCACATACTCACAAAGGGGAAGGGGTCCCCTGGGGATTCATTCCCGTTTGCGAGTGGTTTACCACGTACTTGAAGTAGGTGGCAAACTGCGAGTGTTTTGCGGCCGCAAATGCGGACGCAAAACAATTGTACATGACATGGTGACTCGCTATTAGGAAGGGACGCCCCTTCCTAATAGCAGGAGTCGGAAATGCTATTTTGCAAGTCAGTAAATTGCAAAATAGCATTTGTACATGCCATTACCCTTTTTTGCGGTCGCAAACGGGAGAATCTCACGTTTGCGGCCGCAAAAAAGGGTCGTACATCTGGCCCATGGTTTGTAAATGAGGCTGACCAATTTTGCGGTCGCAAATGGGCCAAATTCCCGTTTGCGACCGCAAAAAACGGTTGTATATCTGCCCCTTAGTGACTCCATTACTCTATGCATGTGAAATTCTGAAGCAGACAATGGCTCATTCACTTTACCAAAAACAGAATGAAAATCAATGGCATAGTGTACCCATCTATGATGTCTTATGTCCCCTATACAGACCTCACTATTGCTTGCAAAACCAGACACTAAACAAGCATCGGCAAATGCAATATGTATCGCCTATGTGATTAATAAAACATTTTTTTAAAGTGTTAGCTGGGTGAGCAGTTGGGTGTCTGTGTTAAGGATGAGCGGTGTTTGTGTGCAGTGTCAGTGGTGGATGAGTATAAGTGGAGCATTGGGTGAGGGCAGAACTTCATGAGTGCAAGGGACGCAGTGTGTGATTACAGGGTATATAGAGAGTGAGTCATGGGTAAGAGGAGAATAAGGGAAGGAAGCTCAGTTTGTGAGTGTAGGTTGAGAGGCGATTGGTGTGCCTGTGTTATTGCAGGATGAATGAGTGTCAGGGTTAGAGGTGTACCTATGTGAATGCAGAGATAGTGGCAAGCTTTGGTGAGTGCAGGGTGTAGCACATTACATTATTCAGGCCTATTAGCATTGCCAATGCTTGCTTTTAATGCACGTCCACCACCACTCTATTCCTAGTTATATTTCAATCACTGTGAAACAAATAGCCTTGCAATGTGTTATCAGATTTTACGTCAACACACAGGGAGACTTTACTTCGCTTTCAGAGTCGTAATGTGGCAGTTGCTAAGCAACAAGCAACACACATTCAGACTCCACATGTTTACTGAGAAAGATGTCATCAAACTCGTTCCAGGTATAATCTCCGAACACCATGCAATGCCTGTTAAGTAATTTTAAGACCTGGGCTTTCACATCATCTTTCTTGGCAGTGCTACTAGATTTCTGATAAACTTTGATGTGAATCTGCTGAGTGTCGCTTCTCACCGCCCGGACGTATTATTACACCTGCACCCGTTCTGAACACGCCGCCACTGAGCGGTACACAAAGAGGCATGTACTACCAACGCCCCACCAAACCCTTCGACCGCCGGTTCGAATGACCGCACTCATCCATTCCTCATAGACCCCTGCCTATTATCGTGGATCCCTACTTAATATCGTTTAGGTTATCGAGCCATTTAACCCGTTTGGAAATCCGTTTACCGCCCTACTGCAGGCCATCACTCTCTTGCAGTTGGCAATAGCTCAGGCATGTAACCTAATGTCCTGATGATGATCCTCAATTCTATGTATGGATCGAAACGTCGTTGATTCCTCGACACCCTAACACAATCATACTTATTATTTGAAATGTGTAATGGTGTCTTCTTTCATTTGTGCTTTTCGAATTGTTGAAATTATTTCGAGCACTAAGTTTTGCCTGAGACTTTTTCTTCTGTCTGTTTCTTGCTTGACGCAAGACTTTGTTCCCACTTCATTGTTTGTCCTAATTTTTGTTACATTAAAGAGATTCCTGTCCGGCTGGACAGCATAATATAGATCTAATTGTATTTCTATATTTATTCCTTCTCTCTCATTGTCCTTGTGAGGAACCATTGTGTTCATAGCATACATTTGGCAACGCATGTTTCAAACCTTGGCCTGCGTCTTCCATGGTTAGTGCAATATTTGGGTTTGCCGCTGATATAATTTACCAATCACGCTCACTTTGCCTGATTGGAAACACAAAACAATTGCTCAGCAGAGGGAGTGAAACTACCCCATGCGATATATCTAGCGGTGATTGACAGGATCAGGTTGATGGGCCGTTCACCGTATTACCACCTGACACGGCAAGAAAAACCAAAAACAAATAAGCGGACACGTTATGGGACAGTGCACCTTTGCAGTGCGAAGACTGAAGGTGGCATTTTTCATGCACCTTGTTAGTGAAAGATCCTGCATTCCATAGAAGTAAACATGCCTAAATACACCCTCGCATCAGGTACCCAGCAATAACTTCATGTAGGGTGCCTGCCTTCTGTGCTCCAATGCAGATCATTCGGCTATTTCCTCAAATTTAAAAACAAAAGTCTGGAAACTACAGAAAGGGTCCCCAAAGCCCTGAGGAGACACCCAGGGGCCTGCCCTTTCACCAGTTATTCACACCTCTCATATCAATGTAAACTGTGGTATTACCTGGATGCTTTGGTTTGCGTGTGCTATGTGCCACTCTGTGTGGTTGCACTTAAAGAAGCCAATAAAAAACAGTCGGTAAAAAAATCAAAACAAAACAAAAAGCAATAAATAGCACCTCCTAGATCAGCCATAATTTTGAGATTGCCCCGCGAACGCTTGAATCGCTCTGTCCATAACTGTTCTTGACTATAACTGTGCTCAGACTCACAGTGTTAAAGGGCAAATTGCTGGTCTTCACTGCTTTTAAAATCACCAGTATTGTGATGTACGTGGCAAAGTGAAACAAAACAGACATTTACAAAGAAGTACACGCAAATCTCTCAAAAGAGAGGCTTTTTCAGTAATGCTGAGGGGTATATTTATATTTGAAACAACGCGTTGTAGCCTCCGTACCATGGCCACTCCACCCCACGTCCACATATGTGCACACTTTCCTGGTCACCTTACAGGCGGCTCTCCAAGTCATTCCACACGTGCACGAAGCACAAACCCACTCATGTACAGTGAAAGCCATGTACTTAATCCCACCAAAAGCAGATCGAATATGCAGGGGAGCCTTACCGTCCTGCACGGTGCAAGCGCAATTGGCGACTGAAAGAAATGCTGTGCAGCTGCCGCACAAAAGCTTTTACATTTTGGAGAAAGTCTGCAAAAGTCATTTGCTCCAGAAGCGGGTTCCCAATGCCAATACATATCTTGAATAGTAAAATGTTCCTTAGGCATCCAGAACCATGCCAAAATGGCTGTCAGAAGAGAGAAATCGTATAATAGGCTTAGCGGTCTTCGACCCCGCCAACCATGCTCATACAGGGCGGCCATCTTGGAACGGCATTACATCGCCTTTCAGCTCTCGGATACCTTTGCATCGAGATTGCGCTAAAATTGCAAAAACAATTTTAAAAAAAGCTCTGTCTCCCCGGGGGTGAGGAGCTGCTGCCACAGAAGGGTCCCCACCACCAATGGGCATGTGACCTTTAACACAGCTGACAAGCACACTTGAAATGCATGGGGAGATTAGGTAAAGGAAGGAGGCAAAACAAAAAATGAAAACAAGCACACTTGAAATGGTGCAGCCAGGGAGAAAGTCTGTAAACAAGCACAGCACAAGCGCTGTGCAGGCAAAGGCTTTAAAAATAAAGTCCCACAGAACAAATAAAAACAGTACTTGGTCCATGGGAGACTGATAAGAGAAACACATAGAGGGACAACAGGAAATAGTATGCTACAGCCAATAGAAACAGAGAAAAAGTAAGTGGCAAGCACAGGAACCAATGAAAAGCAAGTGTGGGATGTAAGCCCCCTTTAAGATTTATATTGAATACAATAGATTTCACACGCACAGCACAAGCGCTGTGCAGGCGAAACATAAAAAGGGGTTTCCAAGTACCCCATAATAAAAAAAGTGGGAGGACACCAAAAGGTAATGTCGGATGCACCCTGTATAGGTTAGAAAAGATGAAGTGAAAATGGGAGGAAATAGGGTGTTGCAATCAAGTTAGGTAAACTGGGAGTTATATAAAAAAAGAAGAAATCTTGCACGACCATATTTGAAAAGTTTTTTAAAAAGAAGTGTTTCAACTATGTTACTTTATAGCAGATGTAGTGGTGAGCAGATTGAAAGATAGTAAGTTCCGGAGTCTAGTCCAGATCCCCATAAACAATTGGATCATAGTCTGCTCTGGTTTAAAGGCTGGAGTCTTAAGGAGAAGTGTCCATCCTTCCATCCAGCTACCCCACTGTACATCCATGTGTGCCTACTTGTGTGCTAACTAACAATGAATGTTATCTGTAGAACTGTATGTGTGTCCCTATGAGTGTTATATGAATGTTTATGAGCCTCTGTATTAGTTGATTTGCACGGTTGAAAGCATATTGAAATGAAATGAAATTTGTACTTGTAAAGCGCACTGTTACCCTTAGGGTGTCCTGGCGCTGTACGCATACCGCTGTGGAACCCTTCCTGTCTTTTCCCTGTGAAATGTCCACTCCTGGGCACCCCCAAGGTGAAGCCAGGCATCCCAGCGCTGGTGGGGCCGTTGTGGAGATTAAGCAAGCTATTGCCCAGAGTTGCAGAGTGGGACCCATGATTAGAATAGGCACCGAGGCGAGAATTATCAGGTCTGAGGAAATTGAGCTCAAGACCCGCCGAGGCAGGAATTGAACCCTGGTCCCGGGCCAGATCTCTGCATCAGGGTCTGCCACTCTAACCATTGAGCCACACTTCTCCATATTGGGTGTTCTCTTTGCATAGGTGACAGAACGCCTAGTGTTCTCTCTGCATCGATGACTGTATGCTTGTGTGCAAGGCTGCCTGTATGTCTGGTGGTGTGTATGCAGGGGTGCCTGCATTTCAGCTATTCTATGAGTTTGAAATGAGGATAGTAGGTTATGAGCACATTGGTGAAAGTAAACAGCAAGTACAGATAAAGTCAATAAGTCTTGCTTTTGAGACCTATCAGCTGTGCCAATGCCTTTTGGCGATGCTGTACTGCAAAGGCTAGATGCTGTGCAGAATGACCAAACTTTTCTAAAAAATGATTGATGATGCGTTAATAGCAGCCGCATCATTTTCTGGGTGAACACATGCATGATGACGTGTACACACACATGCATCATTATGCATGTGCCCTTACAAAATATCAGTAGAGACATTTTTTGTTTATTTAGCAATCTGAGATGGATTGGTAAATTTAAAAAATGAAAAAATGGTAGCGTGAAAGTGTTTTTTTTAAGGTGGAATGACAGGCAGAAATTTGCTGCCTGGTCCTTCTAAAAATATATATATATATATTTTAAAAAGACGATGGGTGCGGGAGCAACTGATGACAAGGTGGGGTGGAAGTAACGGGAAGTGGCTGGAAAAGCAGAACAGCAGCACACAAGGGAGTGCCACACGGGGTCAGGGGAGAAGCACACAAGTGAGAAAACAACATGGAGCAATGCTGGAGACCAGGAGTTTGGTGGGGGAGAATCACCTGAGATAGAGCTTGGAACAGTGAGGAGACAGTAATACAGAGCGCAAGGAGCAAGTAAATGGCGGTGGAGAATCGCATAAGGGAGATACCTGGAAAACACATGCCCTCTCATGTACTGCTAAAGCAACATGAAAAAAAAAATAGTTCCTTAAAAGTGTGCAGTAGAAACACAAAAGCCAGCTACTAGAGAGGTGATAAAGAGACTATGTTTTAAGGGCGGGACAAACACAAGATGGTCAAGCTGGTACAAGGACAGCCATCAAATAAGAAGCAAGCAATTGAGAGTGACAATAAAGCCAACCAATGGTGAGCAATGGGTGGGCTGTAAGCGCCTGTAAATTCTTGGTAAGCCTATAATAGGTCTTTTACAACCACACAGCGTGTATTGTCTGGTAGGCTCAACCTAAATACAGTTGATTTGATTACCCAACTGTAGCAGTCAATGCATTGCTAGATGAAGAGGGACACAGTGAACCTGGGTGTACATTCCATTGGTGCACAAGGGCCCATAGGTTTGAGGGGCCACTAAAACCTGATTATTGCTGTTTTCTACAGTTCAAACAGCGGCCAGGAGTCCAATTTTCAAAATACAGAAACATGTAACATATTTAAGATTCGTGAGAAACACAAATTTAAAACCATGTTATAGATTAAAAAAGGCAAGAAGCCATCTAAAAGGTTATGGTACATAAGTGTGCAATTGATGGACATATATTAAAAATTTACAAATTCTAGACTTTACACTTATCTCATGGTGCCCCCCATCCCCCCAAACCCCTGATCCCTTAATTTTTGGAACATCACAGCGACCGGGACGCCAACATAAGTCCACAGGGCATAAGATACATGTGTTAAAGGTTTGTCCAACTGGTGGGTGGACACTGGACCATCTAAAAGTGTAAGAAGTGTGGTTAAAGGCATATACTAAGACTAAAATTGGCATTCTCCCGCCTGTTGGGCTTTTCTCCTGATACCCCAAATGTGACCAAAGAATTTGACAACTGCACAGGCGAACAGTGTTTAGTGTCCGATCTTAAAATTTGCAGGACTTCTGTGTGATTGTGACTTCCCAGCTGCTCGTAGATGGGTTTTAGCCAATTTGCTTTAGGGAGCGCATATTCTGGGCAAATGAACATTATGTGGGCAACAGATTCAATTGGTGCTTTACAGCCAAAGCAACGCCAAGATGTTGGTAAGTTGTGCCATCTGCCTGTAAAATCATTCAGGGGAAGAGTGCCGAACCTAAACTGGATGTATAGTTTCCTGTTGTTTGAAACTTGTATGGTGTCTAGATAGTGCTTCAGAGAACTATCCAGTTTATGGTCCATGAATTCAGATGATAACTTCCCCCAAGACATGCTGCTTAGCTCGGCTTGTGTACCCAATCCAAATATCGTATTTGTACTTGGCCTTTTGGGGAAACAAAGAGGGGTAATTATTTTCCCAAATTCACTGTAACCCAATATCAGATAGAAGTCTCCTCACATTGCTCAACCAGCTAATTATGTTAAATTCGTCCAGGCGGTTGTCTTCCATGAGGGCATGAGCATACGGGAGCAATTCAGGAGTGGACCTAATTCTCATCCAGAATAGCAATGGGCAGAGCTTGGCTTTGTCAGCAATTGATTGCCTTACCATATCCAACTTTAGGGGTTGGAGTGGAATGCTCTGGGGCACCGACACCAGACTCCTTAAACATTTATGCTCAGATCTGGTGAGGTCATCCATTCTATCAAATCCCCACAATTCAGACCCATAAAGGGCAGAGCTCACTGCTTTTAGATCATAGATTTGCAAAGCAGCTGCAACCGGTTTGCTAGTTGAAGTGTGATGTTCTTTCCCCAAGGCCCCAACTATCTGCTTGTATTTCAAGGTCATCTTGAACACGTATGGATTCCAGGACATACTTTCGGATAGTTTTATGCCTAGATAGTCAAAAGTACTAATCCTCTCGAGCGACACCCCACCGAGAGTAGGCCTACCCCAGTACAATTTATGGAGGTTCAATGTCATATATTTGGTTTTGGTTGTATTTATCTCTAGGCCTCGCATATCACAAAAATCTTGAAATGGATTAAGGAGCAGCTGAAGCCCCCCCGGTGTTTTAGACACCAACAAAGTGCCATCTGCAAATAGTAGAGTCACTACTTTTTCCCCTCCTATGGTAGGGGTGTCTGCTGAATCCTTGGATAAAAACTGGACTACACTATTCATGTAAAGGGAAAAAAGAGTGGGTGCCAGTACGCACCCTTAGTGTACTCCCCAACTGACGTGGATTGGGTCTGTGAGTAAATTTATAGCTCCTCGTCCTCAGAATGCTACACAACGAGGCACATCGAGCTACATCAAGTTGTGCAAGGTGAAGCAGTGCATCAAGCAGTTGAGCTAGGACCTAAGCTCCGACCTTAAGATTCCAAACTAAAGTGATGACTCAGCTGACCCTTTGTACAATTAAGTTGTGAATTTCCTCTACAGGCTGCAGTGACCTCATGTCTCATGATGTCCAAATGAATACCTTGAAACGCTAATCAGCTGATCGGTAGCTCTTGGTTCCTCACTGTGCACCAGCAAGGATCTCTTTCCTGGCGAAGTACTTCGCTGAATCTCATGCACAATCAGCATTTTTGGTCGCTAACGTGAAATGGTGGGCTGCCTAGTTAACATGGTACTTGCAAAGTCACATGCACAGGCAATGATAGATCAATGTATTCATGAAGGGGGCTTATTGCAAAGGGTGGCACACCCTGTGAGCTTAGGCATTCAGTAGTCTGTGCCATGCTATGCCTCCGTCCACCTCCAGTTCACCTGTTGTAAACATTATTTAGGCATTGGGCTTCTAGGTGTGTTTTTCTAGTCTGACTTTTCGCCACCTCCTCATTGTTTCCCCCTGTTGCTTTTACTTTTTGGTTCCTTCCAATCTCTTGCTTTCTGATGGGACTACGTCTGAAAAAGAAGGATGCTGTGTCTTTTGACCACTCCCAGACACAGGTTTCTGAGGTCTGTCTTCTTGTGGCTGGCGTGGTCCTTTGAGTACTGCGTCTTCCTTCCACGCTCCCATCACCGGGCAGCATGGTTTGTGCACCACAGCGTTCTCTTTCCTACCTCACATTCCCAGGAGACACTGGAATCTTCCACTTTGCTGCAACATGGGCGCAGATGTGTAGAGACCAACTAGGAAAAGACTTCACAGCCAAGCCTCTGAGGACTACCAAACTATCAATCCTGTGTCAAGCTGGTTGCACCTAACAAAGCTGACTTTAAGGCTCATAAATAGCGGAAGAGGACTCACCTTAGGGATAAATGGTACAGCCCTGTTTCAAGAGCAAGAACTGTGTTAAGAGAACATGCAGGCACAGGTTCAAGTAGAGTTTTCTTTAATGCATCCACCACGAAAAGAGTACAGCCACCACGGATCAGGGCTCCACTCTCGTTGCCAGGTTGCCCAGTTTATTACATCAAGCATAAAGAGATATGAACACAAGAAAATGTAATGAACAGGCCATAATAAATTGTCAATCATTAAATAAGTACACAGCATATCTTTAGTCACTGTCTTATCTAGAAGGGGGCTGTTACGGCCATAATTGTGGAACAGTAAAAAACCTGAATCCGGCTAACACTGACACCCCTCACAAAGCACTAGTCACTTATTGCCAGAAGTGCTCTTACACCACTCATGAACTTGAAGTCACATATTACCGGATGCACTCTCACCCCTCACAGTCTAGCAGCAAAGCAATAGGTCTGGTTGTTAACAAAATGCCTCTTTACCAATTAGTGAGTGTGCATTGGGTATTGTGGAGGGACTAGTGGCTGAAAGATAGAAAAAAAATTAATGGATGGGTGAATATATGCATGAGAGCAAGAAGTAGTAAGTGCATAGATGGATAGATAGATGCAAGTATCCAGGCACTGACAGCTGTAAGCCAGACTCATTGGCTTTGCCAATGCTTATCTTGTTTTGGACCCCAGTGCTAAAGTCGCTAGACTTCAGTCACATTTGGGGGAGGTTTGAGGAGGGAAACTAAGGGCCATATGTATCAAAAAAGAGTTTTGCGATTCTCAAATTGTGATTTTTAGCGAATCGCAATTAGAGAATCGCAAAATGCAAAGTATGTAGGATTTGCTAAAAATTCTGCGAATCCTACATATTCCTTATTTGCGAATCGCAAATTGAGATTCGCAAATAAGGAATACCTTCCCATTCATTCCTATGGGCTAGGAGGCCCATAGGAATGAATGGGAAGAATTCTCAATTTGCGATTACCAATTAGAGAATCGCAAATTGAGAATGCAATTTCAAGGTTGCAAGGGTGCCAAAAGGACACCCTGTTGCACCCCTGAAATATGCATGTGTGCACATTTTGCGCACATACATGCCCTAAGGGCATGTATGTGTGCCAAATGGCACTTTGAAAAAAGCAAAAAAGTGCTTTTTTCTAGAAAATCGCAAATTACCACCAACTTGAAGTTGGTGGTAATTTGCGATTCCTTAAGGCCAAATAGCAAATTTCTGGTGCTTCCAGAATTGCATTTAAGGAATCGCAATTTGCAATTCCTTAATTGCATTCGCAAAATAGAGAATCGCAAATTTTGCGATTCTCTATTTTGCGATGGCCTTTTGGGATGATACATCCCAAAAGGCTTTTTCCCATTCGCAAACGGGCAGATTCTGAGAATCGGCCCGTTTGCGAATGGAAAAAGGCTTGATACATATGGCCCTTAGTCCAGAAGCATGGTTCCTCCCACCTTACTTCTGATTATCCTACAACATTACTTCTGCCATGCTTTACGCTGGAGCATGGTGTTGCGATTTGTATGCCAGTGGCAAAACTGAGAATAATGTGCCCCCCCCTTCAGAATGTGATGAGGGGTCTGCACTTATTCTAATTTCTTCACATAATCATAATCCTCCAATCAGAAGTTGCATTGATGACCTCACTGAGGTCTCACCTAATGCACACATCAATTCTAAACCACCATTTAATTAAACTCTCTCCCTGCAAACTCTCTCCACTCTCCCAGAGGGAGGGTGAGGTCTCCCAAGGTCTACTAAAAGCGTTACATTAAGTAAGCCTGATTTCAGTGTTTATATTTTGTGGTATGTATTCCAGTTGAGTGTCAGCAGGGTTTTATTAACTTTTGGACCCGGTCGTTTTTTACAACCATAACTCCAATTTAAAAAAAAAGTTGACTTCACAAATGGTGCTTTTCCAGTGTTAAAACATTTGGGGCCTGATTCACAAAGGTAAACTTACACGTTTGTGTAAATGTACACTTTTTTTTCGCATTCACAAAACTGCATTTTAATAGTAAAGTTACGAGTGCGGGTACTCCCCACTCAGGGTGAAGAACTTTGCACATAAAAAAATAGTCCTGTCCTATCTGATTATGTGTGGAGTTCTCCGCCCCAACTGCGGAGTCTCCGCACTTGGAAACTTACTATTAATATGCAGTTTTGTGTATATGGAAAAAGCATACACTTACACAAACGTGTAAGTTTACCTTTGTGAATAAGGCCCTCAGTTTTTACTGTAATGCATGTACGACATGCATATTCAATCTCCAGGCAGAACGCTGCAGATGATACATATTTATAATCTCAAACACACAATAACCCACCACACAAATCTAATGTATGCAATTACCTTTTTGCTGAGTTGTATGTTATGTAATGCTCTGCCTAACGGAGTCTCAATCGGTGGGCTAATTTTTTCAGGACTATTTTTCACAGGATTACTAATGGCTCACTACTTTGCCATATTTCATTAAAGGTTAAAAAAAAGTCAATGCCTAATCCCTTCTATTATACAAAGTGCTACAGTTGTCACCACCGCCCACAACAACGTACTTTAACGAACTTTTACATTTCCGAGCTGTGAAGGGAGGTAGTGCTGCTATTGTGTGAAAAATCATAATTGTCAAGTCTCACACATTCCGCCAGTTTCAACCTCTTATCAAACATAATATTGCAGGGACACAGCAAATACCACTACCGCCGAATAACGCGTTGTCTTTGCAACACGGGCAGAACAACGAATGTGTCTGAACCACTCATTCCATTTACAACGCAAGTCGTTACAACATGTGTTAGGTTAAGCGGTGTTGGATTTAAAGTCCAATGCTTTCCCTACTGTTGCGGGGACAGGAGTTGGAATAGTAAATTATACTATTCATCAGTCCAGCACCCCCCTAAGGCAAGTTGTTGTAATGACTTGCATTCTAAATGGAATGCGTGTTTCAGACGCATTTGCTGTTCCGCCCTGAGTTAAGGAAAGCGTGGTTGCGTCATTCAACCAACATTGCATGATGGGTCTTTAAAAACAGGTTGACTGTAAGTAGCTAATGAAACAGTAAGATTTACAGTCCTTTTGCATATAGATGGAAATTTAAGTGAACTTTAAAGAGAGGGATGGGAGCTTTAGAGAGAGAGAGAGGGAGCGAGAGAGACAACCATGGAGGAGAGCTATTAACAACTTTTTCCCCAAAATTAGCTATCTAAACAGAATAAATCCTCTTCCATGAATCATTGGACCTTTTGTATGCATGTCAGCATAGTATGCAGTACTGACCTGGGACCATTATAGATGTGTTTGTTGTGTTACTGTTGGAAATGACCATCTTTTGTGTGGTATACCCCCAGATTTTTTGCCTTGACTGTTTTTGCTGGCTGCAGAACTTTATCCTTGCTAACCAGTGGTAAAGTGCCTGTGCTCCCCTTTCAATCGGTAAGTTACTTTTTATTTCAAATAGTTCCTCCTGCTTAAGTGTTAATCCTTTATTTAAAAGCAGATGCAAAGACACACGTCTCGTGTCTTTTGCCAAGCGCAGATTCAATCCTACTTCTTCCGCTCCTATCCTTACGGCTTGAAGCCTCAAATGCAGTGCCGGTGAATCACTGCATCTGCTTTTAAATAAAGGATTAACACTTAAACAGGAGGAACTATTTGAAATAAGAAGTAACTTACCAGATCCGCATCAAAGACACATTGACTTTTGCTCTGACAATGACTCCATCCAGGATGGGAGGAGTATCTTTTTCTAAATCATAACTTGGCTGCCTTCATATCTTTCAGTCGGTGCTGAGGAAGACCCAACGTGATGTACTTCTAATTAATACACATATCCGGTTCGAAATATCAACGCTTAACCAGTTCACATCCTGAGTCACTGTGACCCTAGAAAACAAGCATTGGCATAGCCAATAGGTCTCGCCTTTGGGGCCTTATAAGTGTTTAGCCAGAGCTATTGACTTTGCCAATGTCTTCAAGCTGTGCTGTAGAGAAGTGTGGCTGCTGTGCGGCATGCTGAAAAGTTATAATAAAAAAGTGTCAGAAGCATTTTTGTTACTTTATATATGACCAAGAAGGCATTATGTAAAACTGAACGACCATATTAAAAAAGTATTTACAATAAAAATTTCCTCAGTTTTCTTTTGTTCTTGCAATGCTGGCAACTTGTTTCTGCCTATTGCAATGGTTGTTTGTTAAAGCTTTTTTTTTTGAGGGGGCATAAACAATCGGAGGGTGAAGGTTGGGAACTAGTACCTGTATTATAACACTAGCAGCGGCCAGACGCTAGGGGAGAATCAACAGATGCCAGATTCTGAGAGCAGGCTGAGGTGGTGCTGAGTGATGCTGAGGTGGTAGTGGTGGTGGTGGTGACTGTTGCGGAGACGATGCTGAGGTGATGCTGAATGATACTCAGGTGTTGCTGAGTGATACTGCTGTGGTGCTGAGTGATGCTGTGGTGGTGCTGAGTGATATTGTCTTGGCGCTGAGTGATGCTGTGGTGGTGCTGAGTGATATTGTCTTGGCGCTGAGTGATGCTGTGGCGGCGCTGAGTGATGCTGTGTTGGTGCTGAGTGATGCTGTGCTGGCTCTGATTGATGCTGTGCTGGCTCTGATTGATGCTGTGGCGGCCCTGAGTGATGCCGTGGTGGCGGTGAGTGATGCTGTGGCGGTGCTGAGCGATGCTGTGGCGGTGCTGAGCGATGCTGTGGCAGTGCTGAGCGATGCAGTGGCGGTGCTGAGCGATGCAGTGGCGGTGCTGAGCGATGCAGTGGTGGTGCTGAGCGATGCAGTGGCGGTGCTGAGCGATGCTGTGGCGGCGCTGAGCGATGCTGTGGTGGCGCTGAGCGATGCTGTGGTGGCGCTGAGCGATGCTGTGGTGGCGCTGAGCGATGCTGTGGTGGTGCTGAGTGATGATGTGGTGTCGCTGAGTAAAGCTATGGTGGTGCTGAGTGATGCTGTGGTGGCGCGGAGTGATGTTGTGGTGGCGCTGAGTGATGCTGTTGTGGCGCTAAGTGATGCTGAGTAATGCTGTGGTTGTGCTGAGTGATGCTGTGGTTGCACTGAGTGATGCTGTGGTTACACTGAGTGATGCTGTGATGGCGTTGAGAGATGTTGTGATGGCGTTGAGAGATGTTGTGTTGGTGCTGAGTGATGCTGTGCTGGCTCTGATTGATGCTGTGCTGGCTCTGATTGATGCTGTGGTTGCGCTGAGTGATGCTGTGGTGTTGCCGAGTGAGAGATAGAGTGAAGATATAATGCCCAATTAGAGAGGGTGGTGAGAGAGAAAGAGAGAGAAAGGGTGTACATAGAATAAAGAGTGGAGCGGGATAGAGAGAGAAAGAAGGGGAGAGAGAGTGAATAAAGGAGTTTGAAAGAGAAACAGATAAAGGGGTGAGAGAGAATGAAAGGCTAAAAAAGATAGAGAGGGAGAGTTAATTAAGTAGAGAGAGAATTAGAGAGGGGAGAGAGAGAGAAGGAGAGAGACAATAAGAGTGGGGTGTGGAGTTTAAATAAAGTGAAGAAGTAACGCGGAAAAAGTAACCTTAAATATAGCTTTGTGCTTTGCGCGAATAAATATAAAAAAAAAAACAGTGAGAGACAAAAATACTGGTAATTAGGCTGTGACTCCCAATATAAAACAAATAGCGATATAAGGTGAAATCAACCCACCGAAGCAATATTTCTAACTAGACAAAGAAAAGCTTGCATTTCAATGCTAATCGCTGTTGTTTTTCATGTGATTGTAGTCCAGGGCCCTCAGTTGGTAATGTGAGCTGCTGCTGCGATTGAAACATCAGAGTCCAGAGAGTTAATGAGCCATGACGAGGAAATGAGGAAGAGATAGGAAACCCAGATGCCAGCTGCGCGTGCACGCCATCGTGAACTCAAGCTGGTCGCCAGCCGAAAGCCAGTGTTTGCACTTCCAAAACCCGCTTACTAAAACTCTCGGCCAGACCAGCGCAAGCGCTGGTGCAGGCCGAGACCTAAAAATGACAAGCCTCAAAAAGGGCTGCTGTTGAACTCTATTTACTAAATGAGGACGGAGATTATAATTTCTTTGTGCATGTATTATTTATGTTTTTGTAATTCTGTCTCCTGTAATTTATGTCAGTTTGTAAATGGGTACAAAAGTATGTTGCACTGTATGTCACTTTAGTCACTGATATTTGTCATGTTTTATTGATTCAGTTTGTGTATGACAGCCTTATTCCATAAATGAAATACATATATGTACATATTGGTTGTGCACCCCTTTTTTGGTGTGTCTAGATTTATATGTAGATTGAGTAATACTTCGTATGTGTCGTTGATTAATTATCTTTGTTTCTAAGCAATTGCTTTACCCAACGGAACGCACTGTAGACTATATTGATAAAGAAGCACATCAGTTACAGAAGACTGCTTTAACCAACCTAATGCATCCACTGATCTTTACTTAATTCCACCTCACACTTTACATTTAATAGACAAGCAGTAGCATGTGTGGATGCAGCAATAACTGTATAAAAGTCCCAACTAAAGCATTAGAGACAAAAGTAGCCTTACTTTCTGATGCCCTTCTGTTAAAAATTGGGTTGTTGGTTGGCTGCGGTGTGAGCCCTGGTAAAGCAGAAGCACACAATCTTAGTCAGGGTAAGGCACAAGCAAACCCTAAATTAACCTGTGCTCAATCCCTGGTAGCTTGGCACTGAGCAGTCAGCCTTAACTTAGAGGCAATGTGCAAAGTATTTGTGCAACACTTCAAACTGTAAAACCGTGAACACACCACACAAAAAGATCCCACACCAGGTTAGAAAGATGAAGCTTCATTCAATAGATAAAACAAGACCAAAACTACAAAAATCCAATCCGTAGAACCGGTGATAAGCAATTTTAAGGATTTCAGTGGAAATAGCACATAAAAGCACAAAGCACCAACTGTGGCAATCTGATTGTGCTGGACCAGGGCAAAGTCACAAGTTCAGGCTGACTGTGATGGAGCATGGGCCGGCTACAGGGGCCCACCTAGGTCTGCTAAACACAGTACTGTAAATCCTGGTGCGCGGTCTGTGCTGCGTCGCTTTGCGAGACCTCGCTTTGTCCGGCGTTGGTTCCAAGGAAGCTGTGCAGTGAGGATTTGCGGGGCTTGGAGTCGCTTTGTATTGGTTCTGAGGAGCTGTGCAGTGAGGCTTTGTGGAGCTTGGTGACACTTTGTGTCAGTTCTGATGAGCTGTGCGACAAGGCTTTGCGGGGCTTCGTGCCAGTCAGCGTCGATTCCGATGAGACTAGTAGCTGTGCGGAGTGTCTTGCAGGGCTTCAAGTCACTTTGCATCGGTTCCGATAAAGATCACAGCTGGAATTGGCAGAAGCACCTTCAGACCCACTTCCAAGGGCCCAGGACTGGGTTGGCACCACTTGGGAGGGCAGGTCTCACAGATGTCAGGGTCCAGGTGCTGGGATCAAGGTTGTTAGAAGCCTGTTATGTCCCTGAGGCTTGTGATCAGGAGGTAAGCCAACTAGCCCTTGGAGTCACTCTGGTTCTGGTTCAAGAGATGCAGGTCCTGTCCTTCTCACCCAGGCAAGGAAGCTGCAGGCAGCAGGTCAGCATAGCAGGGCAGCAGTTCCTTCAGATTAGCAGTCCAGCAGAGTGGCAGTCCTTGTAGCAGCACAGCAGTCCTTCTTCCTGGCAGAGTATCCACAGGTCTAGAAGTGTACTGAAGAGTTGGTGTCTGAGGTCCTTCTTTTATTCACAGTTGTGCTTTCGAAGTGGGGAGAAGCTTCTTGAGACATGCCTTTGAAGTGCACAGACGTCCTGACTTCCCTGCCCTGGCTCCAGAGTAACTACAGGGATTATGCAGCCCTTTGTGTGCAGACAGGAAACAGCCTATTCGAGTGTAAGTGGGGCTGTGCCCAGCTCCTCCCTCACAACGTTCCAGTGATGGCCCATCTAGGCGCACCTAAGCTCCCATTGTGTGTGGCTGTCTGGGGGGAATACACATAGCAAAACTGTCACCCACACACAGTCATGTGACCCGGAGACAGGCTGCAGGCACCAAATGGCTAAGGCAACAAAATACCAACTTTCTAAAAGTAGCATTTTCAGAATTGCAATTTAGAATACGACTTCACCATAAGTTAAGATTTTAAATTATGATTCCAAAGACACCAAACATGATTTGGTTATCTCTTCCCATTTGGAAATTACACTTATAAAATGTAATACTGTTCTCCTATGGGAGAGATAGGCTGTGCAGTGTTGAAATATGAATGTAAGAGTTTTTCCCTATTAGGACATGTGAAACTTAAAAGTACATGTCCTACTTTTTAAATACATTGCACACTGCCCTCTGGGCCCTCCAGGGCCTAGCCTAGTGGTGACGTATATGTATTAAAAAAGAAAGTTGGCGCCTGGCAAAAATGTTTTTTTTGCCAGGTCGAAATTGCAGCTTAAACTGGACACACAGGCTCTGCAGTGGCAGGCCTGAGACATGTTTAAAGGGCTACTTAAGTGGGTGACACAATCAGTGCTGCAGGCCCCCTAGTAGCATTTAATTTACAGGCCCTGGGTACATGTAGTACCACTCTACTTTGGACCTCTAAGTAAATTAAATATGCCAATTGGGTATAGGTAATGTTACCATGTTTTAGGGAAAGAGCACAAGCACTTTAGCACTGGTTTGTAGTGGTAAAGTGAGCAGAGTCTTAAGACAAGCAAAAACGAAGTCAGCAAAACAGGAGGTATGAAGGCAAAAGGTTAGGGGGAAACCACGCCAAGGATGCCAGGTCTAACACTTCCCCTCAATTTTGTATGGGAAGATGATGATTATATCTGCCGATAACCACCGACAAAGACCATATCTTCAGCCCAAGTTTCTTGTCTGCCATTTATGTAACTTTCAAAAAGAGAGTACACACACTCTAGATTAGATGTTGGGTGGAAGAAACCCACTATTTTGCGATAGAGTGAAATTGAGTACTTTAACCTCTCACTCACTTTAAGGTTTATAGTTTCATAATATAGATAGATTCAAACTGGTTGAAAATCAATATGGAGAAATCTGAGATCCTGATGATCGGCAGGGGTGTAGCTTAATTAGTGAGATACGGGAGGTGTGAATTTCAAATTTCCAAACTAAAAAGGAAGTGGGCCATATTGTGAATTGGCAATATGACCTTGGTTCAGGATGGGCTGTTCCCATGAGCAACAGGGTCAATACTAATTTGCATTAGGTGGGCCTCTGGGGATGATTTAGAGCTTGGCAGACAGAGTCCGTTGCAACAGTGACCAAGTACCCTGTCCGTGACACTAAAGGTCGATTCTGAGGTGGGCAGACCACAAGTTTTACGAAAATCTACTCCGTCACTGTAAAACTTCCTCCCATGGCCCAAAGGAGTAGGCGCCACTGAAGATAAGCCATCTGAGCATCCGCCTTATTTAGAGTGGATGGTTCGATGTTTTTTTTATTGTCTCTCAGTGCTCGGTATATCCTGGTGATGAGAGACAGTAAAAAAAAAAAAATGATCACCACACCACTGACAGGCGCTTTTTGGCAGGGCGCATTCTTCAATGTACTTCATTGAAGAAGACATTGTGCCGAATTGAAGAAGGTGTCATGCTGAAACGTGTCTGTCAGTGCTTTTTGACTAAATTACTAAAAGCATTTTGTTGAAACTCACCCACGAGTGCACCCATCACTGTCTTCTTTATTGTCGTTGTTGGAGATATATTATATATATATATATATATATATATATATATATATATATATATATATATATTACCTACTGGCGGTTCCCAGTAGGTAGTTATAGTTACAACCTAGTTTCCATAGGAAAAGCATTTTTTGATTTGCTTATAACTTTGGCGTCGTTTGACGAATATTTATGAAATTTTGCAAAAAGTTGCACTTTTTAGGTTAGCTCCTATCTTGAAAGATTGGGGGTGATTTGTCAAGCGGGGGCTGAGAAAAAAGGGGGGTCTCAAAACGCGTTTTCTCCATGTTAATTTCCATAGGAAAATTTGCGACGAGCTACAGCCCGAACTGCTGAACGGAATTACCTCAAATTTGGCAGAAAGGTAGAGCTTGGTTCAGAAAGCGACCTTTTTTTTAAATGGGGTAAATCCGTTCAGTAGTTTTTGAGAAATACAAAAAATAAGAGTCAAAAAATCAATTTCCCATAGGAAGCTTTGTGTAAGGCTACAGCTGAAACTACTGAACGGAATTACCCCAAATTTGGCAAAAAGGTAGTGCTTTGCTCAGAAAGCGACCTTTTGTAAAATGGTGTAAATCCGTTCAGTGGTTGCTGAGAAATAAGAAAAATAAAAGTTTCGATATCTGGGCAGAGCCTAAGTCCCGTGCACGAGCTTCACTGTGATAGGCTGAGAACACTCCAAACCAGGAAGTGTTGGCAGCCATCTTGTGGCTCGGTAGAAGCGAGTCACTAGAAAACAGAGAAACAGAGGTATAAAACAAGAGAAGGGGGCAGGGTAGAAACACCGTGACCCCCTAGGCCTGCTCAGGGGGTCCCAGAAGGACCCCAGGGCCAAAAACACAATTTTTTATTAAAAAAAAAGAAATCGGCGCAATTCGCGCTCTGGTCGCGGGTTCCCGCGTTTTATTTTAATGAGGTCCCCGGGTGGGCTAGGTCCCGCGGGCATTTCTTAAAAAATAATAGCTGGGGGTCGCTGGAGCTGCGGGGGCCCGCTGGGGTCCTCGCAGCCCCGGGCCTTCACTCATGTTGGGAGGGGGGTTGCGCGGCCCCTCTCCTGGAGCCCTCCATGTGCTTATAACTTTGGCGTCGTTTGACGAATCTTTACGAAATTTTCAAAAAGTTTCTATTTTTTGATCAGCTCCTATCTTGAAAGTTTGGGGGTGATTGGTCAAGGGGGGCTGAGAAAAAGGGGAGTCCCAAAATGTGTTTTCTCAATGCATTTTCGATAGGAAACTTTAGACAAGGCTACAGGTCAAACTGCTGAACGGAATTACGCCAAATTTGTGAGGGAGAAAGGTTGTGGTCCAGAAAGCGCGCTTTTGTTGAAATGGTGTAAATCTGTTCAGTAGTTTTTGAGAAATATCAAATTTTACAGATATCGATATTTGAGAATTCTGACATCTGATTGGCTGAGGGTTACGAGCACGAGCTCGCGGCTCATTGGCTGTGAACGGTTGAAACTAGGAAGTGTTGGCAGCCATTTTGTGACTTAGTACATCAGCTCGCATCTCTCTGTGTAGAAGCCATCGGGTGTGTAGTTTTACCTCTGCGAGGCAACACTGGCATCTGTGTCTGTGTAAGATACTCCTTTCACGCTGCCTCTCCCCACATCACAAGGTCGCGGCTATGCCTTTAGAAGCCAGTCCGTTGGCTCGGAGCTCTGTGAGTCAGTCTGTCGGCACGACCCTCTACAGAACCCAAACACCACTGCACTACCTAACTAAACACTAAACCACTACTGCCAGCACGACCCCCTACACTACAGAAACACCACTGCACTACCTTAAACCCTAAAACACTACCCCCAGCATGACCCCCTACACTACAGAAACACCACTGCACTACCCTAAACCCTAAAACACTACCCCAGCACAACCCCCTACACTACCCAAACACCACTGCACTACGTAACTAAACACTAAACCACTACTGCCAGCACGACCCCCTACACTACAGAAACACCACTGCACTACCTTAAACCCTAAAACACTACCCCCAGCATGACCCCCTAAACTGCAGAAACACCACTGCACTACCCTAAACCGTAAAACGCTACCCCCAGCACGACCATCTACACTACCCAAACACCACTGCACTACCCTAAATCCTAAAACACTACTCACAGCAGGACCCCCTACACTACATAAAGACCACTGCCCTACCCTAAACCCTAAATGTACCCACAGCACCACCCTCTACACTACACAAACACCACTGCACTACCGTAAACCCTAAAACACTACCCACAGCAGGACCCCTACAGTACACAAACACCACTGCACTACCCTAAACCATAAAACACTACCAGTCCATTGGCTCACAGCTCTGCGTTTGCGAGCCGACGGCCCGTAGCTCTCTCTGTGCGAGCCGAGCCCACGGGCCGTAGCTCTCCCTTTGCGAGGCTGCCCGACGGCCCGCAGGTCTCCCTGTGCTAGCCGGATCGCAGTTGTCAGTCTGCGAACCGATATTGGGAATATAAGGCGGCTCTAAAAAGAGCCTTTGTGTTTATTAGTTGGAGCTACATATAAGTGCGGATGCACAGCTTCAGGTTATTCAGAAAAACTCGATTTCCCTGATCTGTGAAGTGTACTCCATCACTTCTGTAGATATCAGCCATATCATAAGGTATGTTGTTGTTGTAGATCGACCCCATTCTATGGTCTCTGAGGTATGCAGACACAGCTTTGTTGACATTCTTCCTAGATTTTTCAATCTGAGGACAAAATTTGTTTGACCATTTCCACTTCTGTCTTTGGCATATATTGGAATATACAAAGACAGTTTGAGGCAAAAGCAACATCAATTGTCTAAAGGTGTCCTTCATTAGCATTTCCAAACCTACCCCAGTCAATGTGCCTAGGTCATTTCCACCACAGTGCACAATCATGAGGTCAGGGAGTTGGAGATGCAAACAGGTTTTAACCAAAGGGAGTAATTGGTGCCACTTCAATCCTCTCTGTCCAAACCATTTAATGTCCACATTTTGTAAACCTAGGTCTAAGTCAATACGTCTCTGTTCTGCATACCTCTTGCACCAGAAAACATAGCTATGTCCTACGATCCACACTAGCATTTTGAAGGTGTAGCTGGAAGATATGGATAGATGTCTGTAGCTCATGCAGTCCGTTCGTAGAATAAGAGATATGTTTAAAGATGGGGAACTACTTTTTTTCTCATACAAAACGATAACTGATTGGGAGATGAAAAACATTGTTTACTAAAAAGTAGGGTGCATATTAGTTTGTCGAAAAGCATCTTTGTCATTGGTTAATAAAAAGCAGTTTCAACGTAGAGTTCATATGATAGGATAAAATTTGGTCAGTTCAACCACACCTGCTACTTGCATTTGGAAGGCACTGTTTGAACTTAAAACAATGGTGAACTTTTAACCTGCACGTGCCCTTAAATGTTCAAGAAAATGTTGCAAAAAAATATCGTTAGGTTTGAAAAAATGATGAACTTTTAACCTGCACGTGTCGTAGAATGTTCTAGAAAGTTTGTTGATAGAATACGTTGAACTTCTCACCTGTATGTGTTCTTAAATTTTTTAAAAACTGTTTATATGGAAAGTTCAAAATATAATCAATAGAGAGAAGTTTTGCAATTTGAAAAAATAAAGGAACTATTCTGATTTGTTCTTTACATGTATTTATGTGTGGAGCAACAGGGAAATTGTGCCATTACTGGTTCCATTCTTGATGAGAGCGGTGCATTACATGTACTGTGTGACAAAGAAAGAATTGCAAATTTGGCAGGGAGAAAGGTCTTGGTGCAGAAAGCGCGGTTTTGTGGAAATGGTGTAAATCCGTTCAGTAGTTTTTGAGATATTAAAGGATAAAAAGATATATATGTCTGGACTGTGCCTAACTCCCGAGCACGAGCTTGTCTCTGATTGGCTGCTAACAATTCAAACCAGGAAGTGTTAGCAGCCATCTTGTGCCTCGCATCGAGTGAAAATATAAAAGAAAGGTCCCGGGGGCAATTTAATATACCGGAGCTCTGTCTGTGCGAGATACCGCTTTCACGCTGCGTCTCCCTACATCAGCAGGTAACGCACCCTTTTCCACCATCAACAGCATACCTCCAACAACATACTTGGGCCCGCAAGTCTGCCTCTGCGAACCACTTGTCGGCTCACAGCTCTTCGGGTGCGAGTTCTCGGGCCCGCAGTTGTATCTGTGAAGCCAATACTGGAAATATACCGGAGGTGTCTCTCTGCGAGATACGCTCTTCACGCTCCCTCTCCCCACATCAGTGTTCCGCAGCTATCCCTTTGGAAGCCGATGGCCCGCACCTTTCCCTATACTAGTCGGCCCGCAGGTGTTCCTCTGCGAGCTGGCCCGCAGCTCTTCCTCTGCGAACTGACGGGCCGCGGTTCTCCCTCTATGAGCCTGCTAGTCGGCTCGCAGTTCTTCATCTACGAGCCAGACCGCCGGCTCTTAAGTCTCTGAGAACAGATGTAATGGAGGCAACGATCATGCAGGTCGGACACCCAACACTGCTCCGACATCCCCCAGTAGGAGCTCCTTGTCCGCCATCTCCCCTCACCCCCACCCCCCACAAACAAATGTGACAGTCACGTTAGGTTGGACAAATAAGAATCTTAGTCATGTATGGATTTACATATAAAACATTTTATTAAAACAAAACAACAACAAATAAAACTATGTACAGCCATGTCGTGTCATCGCTGGACCATTTGTGAATCACAGCCTGTAAGACAAAAAGAAAGATAAGATGGTGCGTCATGCGTCCAGCAAAGGAGAAAGAGAAAGAGAGAAAGAGTGAGGGAGAAAGAGAGAAACAAAGAAAGAGTGAGAGAGAGAGGAAGACAAAGAAATAGAGAAAGAGTGAGAGAGAGAAAGAGAGAAATAGTGTGAGAGAGGAAGAGAGAGAGAGAAAGAGTGAGAGAGAGGAAGAGAGAGAGAAAGAGTGAGAGAGAAGAAGAGAGAGAGGAAGAGTGAGAGAGAGGAGAGAAAGAGTGAGAGAGAGGAAGACAGATAAAGACAGAGAAAGAGAAAGAGTGAGAGAGAGAAAGAGTAAGATACAAGGAAAAGAGAGAGAGAGAAACAGTGTGAGAGAGAGGTAGAGAGAAAGAGAGAAAGAGAGAGAGAAAGAGTGAGAGAGAGGAAGAGAGAGAAAGAAAGAATGAGAGAGAGGAACAGACAGAGAAAGAGAGAAAGTGTGAGAGAGAGAGAAAGGAAGAGATGGAGAGGGAGTGTTGACACTGGAGAAAATCTTCGCAGCTTACCTTTGTGCCTCCGGTGTGTCTCCAACCACGTGCCGGGACATAGTGCACCCTTAAGTTTAGTGATCTGAAAGATAGTATAGAATTAGTAATTGCAGAGTACATACAACTGCACACGCCTAATTATCTGTTTCGGCAATGCGCACTCAGGCTACTGCAGTCCATCCACTCCCACTGCTCGGAGGTGTCTGTGCGCTGTTGTGCGCCCAGGCTGCTGCACACTATCCACTCCCACCGCCCAGAGGTGACTGCCCGCTGCTGCGGAAAGAAGTATCTCTGCTCACCTTCCGCCACCGGCGTGTGTGTAAGAGGGTGCACCACGTGCTGAAGCAACTTTGTCAGGCGTTGTCAGGATGGCCACGCATCATCGCAGTTTGTACACGCGTTCAGCTGTGGTGGTGTGGGGGGGGACGTCGATTCGTGAATCACAGCCTGTTAGATAAAAAGCAAGATAGGATTGTGCATCATTCGTCCATCAAAGGAGAGAGAAAGAGAGAGAGAGAGAGAAAGAAAGAGTGAGAGGAAGACAGAGAGAAAAAGAAAGAAGGAGTGAGAGGAAGACAGAGAGAAAGAGAGAAACAGTGGGAGTGACAGGAAGAGAGAGAGAAAAAGAAAGAAAGAGTGAGAGGAAGACAGAGAGAAAGAGTGAGAGAGACGAAGAGAGAGAGAAACAGTGAGAGACAGAAAGAGAGAGAAAGAGTGAGAGAGAGGAAGAGAGAGAGAAAGAGTGAGAGAGAGGAAGAGAGAGAGAGAAAGAGTGAGAGAAAGGAAGAGAGAGAGAGAAAGAGTGAGAGTGAGCAAGAGAGAAAGTGTGAGAGAGAGGAAGACAGAGAAAGAGTGAGATACAAGGAAGAGAGAAAGAGAGAAACAGTGTGAGAGAGAGGAAGAGAGAGAGAAACAGTGTGAGAGAGAGGAAGAGAGAGAGAAAGAGTGAGAGAGGAAGAGAGAGAAAGAAAGAATGAGAGAGAGAGGAAGAGACAGAGAAAGAGAGAAAGAGTGTGAGAGAGAGAAAGGAAGAGATAGAGAGTGAGAGAGAGAGAAAGAGTGTGAGTGACAGAAAGGAAGAGATGGAGAGGGAGAGTGAGTGTTGACACTGTGGAGAAAATCCTCACAGCTCACCTTTCTGTCACCGGTGTGTCTCCAACCACGTGCCGGGATATAGGGCAGCCCTCAAGCTTAGTCATCTGAAACATAAAAATGGAATCAGTAATGGAAGAGTACATACAACTGCGTATGCCTAAATCGCTGTCCCGCCTTTGTGTATCCAGGCTAGTGTACCCCATCCACTTCCACTGCCCAGAGGTGTCTACCCGCTGCTGTACACCCAGGCTGCTGCACTCCATCCACTCCCACTGCCCAGAGGTGTATGACAGCCGTGCACCCAGGCTGCTGCACTCCATACACTCCCACTGCCCGGAGGTGACTGCGTGCCGCTGCTGCACCCCATCCACTCCCACTGCCCGGAGGTGACTGCCCGCCGCTGCGCAAACAAGCCTCTCTGCTCACCTTACACCACCGGCGTGTGTCGAAGAGGGTCCACCACGTGCCGAAGAAACCTCCTCACCCGTTGTGTACACGCGGAGAGCGGAGCTCACAATTCAGGTTGAGTGTTGATTGCAGGATGGCCACGCTTCATCGCAGGCCTGCAAGACAAAAAGCAAGATAAGATTGTGCGTCATGCATCCATCAAAGGAGAGAGAAAGAGAGATAGAGAGAGAGAGAAAGAAAGAGTGAGAGGAAGACAGAGAGAAAAAGAAAGAAAGAGTCAGAGGAATACAGAGAGAAAGAGAGAAACAGTGAGAGTGAGAGGAAGAGAGAGAGAAAAAGAAAGAAAGAGTGAGAGGAAGACAAAGAGAAAGAGAGAAAGAGTGAGAGAAGAAGAGAGAGAGAAAGAGTGTGAAGGAGAGAAAGGAAGAGATGAAGAGGGACAGTGAGTGCTGTGTCTCCAACCACGTGCCGGGACCTAGTGGAGCCCTCAAGCTCCCACATCTAAACATAGTACAGAATTAGTAATGGGAGAGTATATACGACTGCGTACGCCTAAATCGCTGTGCCGCCTTTGTGTATCCACTCCCGCCGCCCAGACGTATTTGCCCACTGCTGCGCACCCAGGCCTCACTGCTCACCTTTTCGCGGACAGGGCACCCTCCGCATCATGCAGTCCCGCTCCGCAGGCCAACAGGTCTGACATTTGGTGCTGCGTCTTGATTTTGCCATGGCAGAGGACATACTAGTGCACCTATCATCATCGCAGGTTGCACACCCGCTCAGTCCTTGCGGTGCCACTAACTCAGTGAACAGTGAGGCCACGCACGTGGTGGTAGGCCTCCCTGTTCGGTGGCTCAGGCCTACACTGCGGTCCAGCAGGGCACACAAAACCTGAGCTGTCCAGACCGCCGGGACGGGCCATCACCGCAGGCTGTACACCCGCTCAGCAGTTACGGTACCCGTACCTCAGTGGACCGAAAGTCACCGTCCCGTGCCGGTGTGCCTGTGCCGGCCGCAGTGCATCCGGTGCGAGCAACTCTGAAATGGCGTCGAGCACGTGCGCCCGGTCTTTTTTATTGGCACGGTCACGTGTCCTGTGACGCCTGTGCTGGATGGGTGTGGTGTGGGTGTATACTAGCCGTGAGGGAGTGGCTGTGGCGTACTGACAACTAGGGTGTGACCAGCAGATCACTGCAATGAAAATCTGGGCCATGTAGCGTTGTTGTCCTTCCCTGTAAGCGTAAGCGGAGTGGGCTGGCCTGGCGTATGCCAGTCCTGCGTGAGGCTGTGAAGAATGACTCCGGAGCTATGGGCGTGGCTCCATCGTGAGCTGTATGAGGAATCAACTGATGCGGCACTGTTGCCAGATTGGGCTAGATCACGCACAATTGGGCTATATTTTTCCCGGTTGTGCGGTAAAATTTTGGTTTGTGCTAGTTGCCAGATTATAAATATATATACAGCGCTCCAGCAAACTAGTATGTTAAAGCGCTTTATTAGACAAATATTTACTTGGCAGCCTGCTGCAACATCAATTCCAATCCATTCACCGCCTGCTTGACGATGTCCCTGCCCCTCCTTCCTTAAAGTAGCAATATTGGGCTAGTTTGGGCTACTTTTTGGTTGTCTTTGGGCTAGAGAATGCTTAAAAAATCTTGCAACACTGGCCCATGTGGGTGTTCTTGTTCTAGTGCTGCTGTCAACCCGGTCGCAAGCATCAATGTGTCACTCTGTGAGCCAAGTCCCTGAACATGGCCAACATGGAAGGTACGGGGAATCACTGACCCTACATTCACCCATAGTTCCACACAAGAAAGATGGTGGACATGACACATCTGTGTGGGTGTGAATGTTTATTGCACATTCAGTGGAGTATTGCAGCTGTAGCAATACTGGGCCATGCAAAATCCAAATTTCAGTTTTTGGGACATGGAGGGCAGCCAATTAGAGACAAGCTCGTTGTCGGAGTTAGGGTGCGCCAACATATGTACTTATACAATCACTCCGCCAATCCCCACGCACTTATAAATTCACTATACACTCTCCTTGCAGTACTCTAATCATCCAGTCTCTACGTACGTACTTGTACAATGACCGAGACAAAGTTACATAACCAAAGTTTTCTCCCACTGTCAAAGGTAAGTTGGTTGCATACGCTGTCCAGAGCACAATGTAATGTGGTAGGGCCCAGGGGCAGCATGTTGCATACATAATGAACACACGGACACAGATAGATAGTGGAACTGGGTACGAGCACGTGCACTCGACTCCTTTTTATTACCAGGGTCACATGTCCAGTGACGTCTGTGCTGGATGCGTGTGGGGTGAGTGTAAGCCAGCCCTCCGGGAATGGTTGGTGCTGGTAACAAGTACAACAGTAATCATCAGATCACACACAGAGATTCAATCATAAAGGGTCCATGACTTGTGCTACAGTAAGTTAGGGGCACCAGATCTGAAATCATACACAAAAGATTCTGTCATAAAGGGTCCATCACTTGTGGTGGACTGAGGTAGGAGCATCAGAAGCATTCCGCATGTGCACAGCTAGCGATGATGCGTGGTCCGGGAGGGCCGCACTGGTAGCAATGTCTGTTGCCTACTGGACTGCGTCATCTGCAATCGCAACTCAATCTGAATTGTGAGCCCTGCTGTCCGCAGTGTAGATCGAAGGCAGTAGTCAGCACAGACATCAAGGAATGCTTTTTGTCACTTCCTCTTGACAAAATTCGAGGACATAGAGTACAATTCTGTCTGCAATTAATAAATCAAGACTGAATTCAAATTGTGAGCTCTGCTGTCCGCAGTGTAGACTGCCATTCAGTGTTCCTTTGGACTTGCAAGATGAAGTTGGTCATTGTACTAAAGCTATAACTGATATAAAACAAGTTCTTGAAGCAAGGATACTAAAAGGATATTATGTAGGTTTTAGGGACGTAATACTTAGTTGCCTACTGGACTCTGCAATTAATGAATCAAGAGTCAATTTTAAATGTGAGCCCTGATGACTGCAGTGTAGGCCGGAGGCAGCGGTCAGCAAGGGCCCACAGCCACGTGGCATTGAGTTGAGCTGTACAGTTAGTGCCACCTGAAGCAACCAGCGCGTGTGGAGCCTGCGATGATGCGTGGTCCGGGCGGGCCGCACTGGTAGCAATGTCTTTTGCCTAATGAATTCTGTCTTAATAAGTCCACGTGGCGTTGACTTGTGGTGCACTGAGTTAGTGGCACCTGAAGCACTCAGCGTGTGCGCAGCCTGCGATGATGCGTGGGCCGGCCGGGCCACACTGGTAGCAATGTCTTTTGTCTAATGAATTCTGCCTTAATAAGGCTACGTGGCGATGACTTGTGGTGCACTGAGTTAGTGGCACCTGAAGCACTCAGCGTGTGCGCATCCTGCGATGATGCGTGGTCCGTGTGGGCCGCACTGGTAGCAATGTGTTTTGTTTAATGAATTCTGCCTTAATAAGGCCACGTGGCGTTTACTTGTGGTGCACTGAGTTAGTGGTACCTCTGGCGCTCAGCGTGTACGCAGCCTGCGATGATGCGTGGTCCGGGCGGGCCGCACTGGGAGCAATGTGTCTTGCCTACTGGACTGTGTCATCTGCAATCGCGACTCAATCTGAATTGTGAGCCCTGCTGTCCGCAGTGTAGATCGAAGGCAGTAGTCTGTACAGACATAACTGTGCAGTGCTGGCCGCTGTGTTCACAGGGGGCTTGTGTCGAGGAGGCCCGCGGTCTTGGCGGCAGCCACGTGGCAGGGTGAGGGTCGCCGCTCTGGCAGAAGCGTTGGCTTTCACACAAGTGAACCACGCCCAGAACCCCGGCCTATTTATTCACACTTCTACGCTGGAGTGGCGTACGTTGGACCAGCCCACTGCGCTTCCGCTTACAGGGGGTGACGACACAGGTTCATGACCGAGATCTTCCCCACTGCCTGAGGTAACATGGTTGCGTCCGCTGTCCACAACACTACAAGCACCAGCTTGTTTTTGGATCGCACAGCAGATAGGTTTAATGAACATTATAATTAGAAATTAGCATTTAAAAAACCTTTGAAATTCACTGAAAGAACCATAGGTTTCAGGGACGTTATAGTTACAAATTATCATGTTAAAAACCATAGAAATTCACTGAAAAAACCATAGGTTTCAGGGACGTTATAGTTAGTTGGACATTTCACTCATACAAAACCATAGAAATTCCGCCGTTATAGTTAGTTGAGCTAACTATAACTCGCGCCCCGCAATGCACTGCTGATGACGTCACATATTACATCATTCATGACATGGTCAGTGACATCACTGATGACATCACTGATGACATCTCAAATGACATCACTGATGACATCATCTAGTGACTGTGTGTTTCTGTAAAGTTTAAATATGTTTTATATATATACCAAGCTGTATTGAAGAATGAGTGGTTGTATAAGTGTCTGGATGGAGGATTTAGTAGGTGTGTAACTGACTGTTTAAGTGAGTGATTAAATGTCTCTTACTGAATACATGGGTTAGTGACTAAACTGTGTGAATGTCTGTATGAGTCTGTTTGTTGTTGTATAACCTGCTGCATCTGGTTGGTCAGTAGCTACATGAGTGTCTATATGGGTTATTGATTAGTTGCCTGAGTATTTGTATGAGAGACTGACTATGTGTGTGGTTGGGTGGTGGGTGTGTGACTCTGTGCATAGATGTTTGAGTGGTTGATTCACTGGGTGTATGAGTTTAACAGTGCATGTGGAAACAGTTGTATGGGTGAGTGAGTGTGTGTATGGATGTGTTGGTGAGTGAATGGATGTGTCAGTGGTAGATGTCCAACTAAGTACAAAAGTTAAAGGCAGTGTATGTGAGAGTTGGTGTATAAAAATAACTATACGTGAGAGTGAGTGATTGTGAGAGTGGCTGTATGGATAAGTGTGTACTTGTATTAGTGATTATATAAGAGAGTAAGTATGCGTTAGTATCTGTATGAATAAATGAGGTGGTGTGTGTATAACTGTGTAGGTGAGTAAATGGAACTGTGATTGATTTTTTGCATGACTGACTAGGATGAGTGCATGACTGACTAGGATGAGTGGTGGTGTGTGAGTGTCTGTATAGGTGTATGAGTGCATATGATAGTGTTGTATTGATCAGTGACTACATGTATGAATGGTTGTATGGGTGAATGAGTGGATGTGTGTGTAGACCTAGGAATCAGTGCGTGCGTACGTAGTAACTGGTATTGGTGTGTCGATGGTTTTTAAAATGGTAGTCTGTATTTTACAGTGGGTGTATCAAAGGTTATATTAGGGTGTGAGGAGGTGCATCAGATTTTTCACGTGGATGATGTCATCAGTGATGTCATCAGTGATGTCATTTGAGATGTCATCAGTGATGTCATCAGTGATGTCACTGACCATGTCATGAATGATGTAATATGTGACGTCATCAGCAGTGCATTATGGGGCGCGAGTTATAGTTAGCTCAACTAACTATAACGGCGGAATTTCTATGGTTTTGTATGAATGAAATGTCCAACTAACTATAACGTCCCTGAAACCTATGGTTTTTTCAGTGAATTTCTATGGTTTTTAACATGATAATTTGTATCTATAACGTCCCTGAAACCTATGGTTTTTCAGTGAATATATATATATATATAACTTACAAAGGTTGCCCCTCGGTGGAACTGCACTCCCAGGAGGTCATCGCTATTTGCCAAAGCGATCCCCTTGGACACACTCCTCATGTCACACTGTTGACGCGTTTCGGGCCAACGCCCTTCTTCCTGGACAGATTGTGGAGATAAAAGGCAAGCGTGAGATACCAAAAAGCCCCTTATTTATTTCATTTAATCAAATACGCTCAGGTGAGTGACAAAATAGCATTCTGGGATTGGTAGTCCAAGTAAAAACCATGTGGGTCGCTGCCGATTAAAACCTTAAAATAAAGTTTCTCAAAGAGGCACACAATGTCCTGGAGGCTCGCTCGTGCTGTTTGAAAACGCCTCCTGTTCCGCATTACAGCTGCTCCAGTGCGCAGCGGCGGACCCGCTCAGGTCTCAAGGTGGTGCTGTTCCGTGGCCGTGCTGGGCCACATTATACTTGACTTGCAAAGGTTGCCCCTCGGTGGAACTGCACACCAAGGAGGTCATCGCCATTTGCCAAAGCGATCCCCTTGGACACACTCCTCATGTCACACTGTCGACGCATTTCGGGCCAACGCCCTTCTTCCTGGGCAGATTGTGGAGATAAAAGGTAAGCGTGAGATACCAGAAAGTCCCTTATTTATTTCATTTAATCAAATACGCTCAGGTGAGCGACAAAATAGCATTCTGGGATTGGTAGTCCAAGTAAAACCCATGTGAGTCGCTACCGATTAAAACCTTAAAGTTTCTCAAAGAGGCACACAATGTCCTGGAGGCTCGCTCGTGCTGTTTGACAGTGTGACATGAGGAGTGTGTCCAAGGGGATCGCTTTGGCAAATGGCGATGACCTCCTGGGAGTGCAGTTCCACCGAGGGGCAACCTTTGCAAGTCAAGTATAATGTGGCCTAGCCCGGCCACGGAACAGCACCGCCGTGAGACCCGAGCGGGTCCACCTCTGCGCACTGGAGCAGCTGTAAGGCGGAGCAGGAGGCGCTTTCAAACAGCACGAGCTAGCCTCCAGGACATTGTGTGCCTCTTTGAGAAACTTTATTTTAAGGTTTTAATCGGCAGCGACCCACATGGGTTTTACTTGGACTACCAATCCCAGAATGCTATTTTGTTGCTCACCTGAGCGTATTTGATGAAATGAAATAAATAAGGGACTTTCTGGTATCTCACGCTTGCCTTTTATCTCCACAATCTGTCCAGGAAGAAGGGCGTTGGCCCGAAACGTGTTGACAGTGTGACATGAGGAGTGTGTCCAAGGGGTTCGCTTTGGCAAATGGCGATGACCTCCTGGGAGTGCAGTTCCACCGAGGGGCAACCTTTGCAAGTCAAGTGTAATGTGGCCTAGCCTGGCCAGGGAACAGCACCACCGTGAGACCCGAGCGGGTCCGCCGCTGCGCACTGGAGCAGCTGTAATGCGGAGCAGGAGGCGCTTTCAAACAGCACGAGCGAGCATCCAGGACATTGTGTGCCTCTTTGAGAAACTTTATTTTAAGGTTTTAATCGGCAGCGACCCACATGGGTTTTACTTGGACTACCAATCCCAGAATGCTATTTTGTCGCTCACCTGAGCGTATTTGATGAAATGAAATAAATAAGGGACTTTCTGGTATCTCACGCTTGCCTTTTATCTCCACAATCTGTCCAGGAAGAAGGGCGTTGGCCCGAAACGCGTCGACAGTGTGACATGAGGAGTGTGTCCAAGTGGATCGCTTTTGCAAATGGCGATGACCTCCTGGGAGTGCAGTTCCACCGAGGGGCAACCTTTGCAAGTCAAGTATAATGTGGCCTAGCCCGGCCATGGAACAGCACCACCGTGAGACCCGAGCGGGTCCACCGCTGCGCACTGGAGCAGCTGTAATGCGGAGCAGGAGGCGCTTTCAAACAGCACGAGCAAGCCTCCAGGACATTGTGTGCCTCTTTGAGAAACTTTATTTTTAGGTTTTAATCGGCAGCGACCCACATGGGTTTTACTTGGACTACCAATCCCAGAATGCTATTTTGTCGCTCACCTGAGTGTATTTGATTAAATGAAATAAATAAGGGACTTTCTGGTATCTTACGCTTGCCTTTTATCTCCACAATCTGTCCAAGAAGAAGGGTGTTGGCCCGAAACGCGTTGACAGTGTGACATGAGGAGTGTGTCCAAGGGGATCGCTTTGGCAAATGGCGATGACCTCCTGGGAGTGCAGTTCCACCGAGGAGCAACCTTTGCAAGTCAAGTATAATGTTGCCTAGCCCGGCCACCGAGCAGCACCACCGTGAGCCCTGAGCGGGTCCGCCTCTGCGCACTGGAGCAGCTGTAATGCTGAGCAGGAGGCGCTTTCAAACAGCACGAGCGAGCCTCCAGGACATTGTGGGCCTCTTTGAGAAACTTTATTTTAAGGTTTTAATCGGCAGCGACCCACATGGGTTTTACTTGGACTACCAATCCAGAATGCTATTTTGTCGCTCACCTGAGCGTATTTGATTAAATGAAATAAATAAGGGACTTTCTGGTATCTCACGCTTGCCTTTTATCTCCACAATCTGTCCAGGAAGAAGGGCGTTGGCCCGAAACGAGTTGACAGTGTGACATGAGGAGTGTGTCCAAGGGGATCGCTTTGGCAAATGGCGATGACCCCCTGGGAGTGCAGTTCCACCGAGGGGCAACCTTTGAAAGTCATATATATATATATATATATATATATCAAAGCTCCAAGAGTACCCAACGTACAAGGAGCACTCGGACAGCAGCCACAAGGAACAAGCCTTAGATGGTATGCGCACATCCAGCATACCGATTCCATGAGCAGCTCGACCGCCGTTAATGCCTGACACGTTTCTGGAATATCTCAACTCCTCCTCAGAGGCTTCGGCAGTTCGAAAAAGCACGGGACACCACCCCGTCATTCAAATACTGAATAGTACGCCCTGGATGGGCTGCTCCGTCGTGTCTCAAACGGAATAGTCTGGGATTTGTAGTGTCCATAATAATTCCACAGATGGTTAGCGCTATTAATCACTGCTGGCAAAAGTAGCAAGCCCTCGATGGGCCTCGGCATGCTAGTGCGCGCTAAATCCTAAGCTGCTATCCCACTCTTATGACTCGGTAAATACCAAACCACGTGGCCCCCTTCAATCTCGGGATGGTGTTCCTCCGCGGCAGGGTGGCCGCATTTAATGTCAAAGCTCCAAGAGTACCCAACGTACAAGGAGCACTCGGACAGCAGCCACAAGCAACAAGCCTTAGATGGTTTGCACACATCCAGCATACCGATTCCATGAGCAGCTCGACCGCCGTTAATGCCTGACGCATTTCTCGAGTATCTCAACTCCTCCTCAGACATTGTATGAAATACAAACGCGGAGCCCCCCCCAGCATATATGTATATCCATATCCTACTGGCGGTTGCCAGTAGGTAGTTATAGTTAGAACCTAGTTTTGGTAGGAAAAGCGTTTTTTGATTTGCCAATAGCTTTGGCGCCGTTCGACGAATCTTTGTGAAATTTTCAAAACTAATGGGGCGGTCATGTCAGCTGCTGTCTTGAAAATTTGGGAGTGATCCATCAAGCGGGGGCCGAGAAACAGGAAGGGTCCCAAAATGCTTTTTCTCCATTTTAATTTCCGTAGGAAACTGTTGACGCAGCAACAGCCCGAACTGCTGAACGGAATTACACCAAATTTGGCAGAAAGGTAGCTCTTGGTCCAGAGAGCACTCTTTTTGTTAAATGGTGTAAATCCGTTTAGTAGTTCCCAAAAAATGTGAAGATTTCTCAGATATACAACTGTGGCCGCGGTGGATCCGCTAACCCTCCCGATCTCGTGCCTGAGATCTGATTGGCTGCCAACACTTCATACCAGGAAGTGTTGGCAGCCATCTTGTGACTCAGTTGAACTGAGTCACAAGAAAAAACATTAAAAAACAAGAAAAGGGGGCAAGGTAGAAACACCCTGACCCCCTAGGTCTGTTCAGGGGGTCCCACAGAGTCCCCCCAGGGCAAAAAAATGTATTTTCTTTTTTTACATTTTCAGCAGGATTTGCGGTGGATCCCCGAATCCGGCTGAAAATGTTTAAAAAATGAAGCGCGGGCCCCTCGAAGCCCCGGAGACCACCACCTCCCCGGGGATAATAGTTTGAAATGCAGGGGGGCATGCGCAAGACGCACAACGTAGTGTTTTTTCATAGGAGAAGGATGGCAAGGACGGCGAGGAGCAGGAAGGAGAGCGGCCAGGCAGAGGAGGAGGCAGCCACACAGCTAAGTGCCTTCTTTTTTATTTTTTTTATTAATTTGGGAGGGGGGAGGGAGCATATTTCCACTGAGTTTTTTTCAAGCTCCGTGGAAATACGCGTAGAGGCACTATGCCTGCTACGCCCACCCTTACTCCTCACCCACACAGACACCCAGACAACCATAGAGATAGTCAATCAATCAATCACCCATATAGCCATTCACGTACCCACTAACACATCAACTGACAGACAGATACATTCACACAACCGGACACTCATCCATACATTCACTGAGACACCTAATCACTCACTTATGCAGTCAGTCACACACCCACTCAGTCATCCAAACAGTCACTCATAGACCCGCTGATTCACCAATTCACCTAGGTATATATATATTTAACACTCATAAACTTTTTTTTTAAACTCACTATCACTGGATGATGTCATCACTGACGTCCCTGTAATCTTTGTTTTTTTTGTGAATTTCTAAGGTTTTTTAAATTCTATTTGGTAACTATAACGTCCCTGTAACCTTTGTTTTTTTTAGTGAATATATATATATATATATATATATATACCTATATATATATATGTATATATATATATACATATTTTTACTGAAAAAAACAAAGGTTACAGGGACGTTATAGTTAGGCTCAGATTTCACTCCTACAAAAACAGTGAAATTCAGCAGTAATAGTTACCTGAGCTAACTATAACTTACACCCTTGCAATGCACTGATTTTGACCTCACATATTACATCACTCATGACAACCTTATTTACATTTTAAAAAACTTAGAAATTCACAGAAAAAAATAAAGGTTAAAGGGACATTATAGATAGGTGAAAATGCCAGCTAATTCATACCATTTTAAGCAAACAAAACCTCTGAAATTCCCCATTTATATTAATCAGAAGTAACTATAACTCGTGTCCTAAAGTAACTATAACTTGCGGACTTGCCATGCACTGCTAATTACCTCCGATATTACATCATTCATGACATGCTCTAAGATATCATTGATAACATGACTGCAACATCTGAAATGACATCAATGAGGAGACTATGCGGGAGCCAAGCCCCACACTACACATGGCCTTTGGCTGTGTGAGGCAAGGGGTTGGGTGCAAGGACTGGTCTGTGGCCAGCTCCATCACTCAACCACACACAGGCGTGCACAGCTAGGTCACGTAACAATATATAGTGTGTCATTTTAAGTAAGCCAGACCTACTGGCTTTGTCAAAGGGTCAAAAAACTAAATATAAAAAGCAGGTGGCCTGTAGGCTTTATCAAGAGGTTAGCACATCAACATACATAAAGGAGAAATACTGGCTTGCCTGGCTGAAAACCTCTTTTTAAATGATATTTTAGAAAACAGATGCGAACAGCTATACCAACTCTCTTGTTGTAACCAGCAGGGATCCATGCCCCTAGGCTTTCTGCATCCTGCCAGCTCAACAGTGACGCACCAGGCGCACTTTAAGCACAATACCTGGGCCACCTGAGCATCTGCATCACCATCAAGAATCCGCTTCCCATTGGTTAGTCTGTTGTCTTTGAAAGAAATGCTGCAAGTGCCCAGAATCATTCAGCAAAGGTAGTGTTTTTATACGACTGGTTCCTTGATCAGCATTGCATTCTTTGGTTGCCCTTGCTTGGAAACCATTGAGTCCACATCCTACAATCCATGACATTGAAATGGTAACACATGAGGATTCAGTAACTTTCCTGTCCTCTGTTGGTCTACGCCTGCAGCTGTAACATGTACCGACTCAACAATAGTTGAAGATTACAAACGAGGATCCAGAGGCATAGCTACAGCTTGTGATGCCCGGGGCTATCCCTCAGATTGCCTCCCATGGCATCCGCAGTCCTGTGATTGTGTGAGGTTAAGTCTCGGACTCGAATTTTGAATCTCACCTCACTGTCAAATTTCGGGCACAAATATTTCTCACATGTATCATTGGAATGCTAGTTTTACATTGGTCTATTAACTAGTGCAAGTAAGTGTTAACTATCTGAACTCGCAGTTATCTGAACTGCGCACAGCACCCCGGGGCCACTCGCTTAATTATACTGGTGTGATTTTTTAAAATACTTTTAAACATATTTGTCAGCCTGCCTGACTGTGACCGCTATGTGTGTCTCACAGGCTCTCCCGAGGCTTGCCCAGCAATCATGCTATCAGGCACATGCTCACTGCGGTGGCCGGAGTCCGTGAGTCAGCTGACTCTAATGAATTTATGGTATAGGCCTGAGGCACCCTGTTATAGTCTGGGCCCATGTGGGACAGAGAGAGCAGCATGGAGTTTAGTGATTCTTCTCTCCTGGTTTATTATTTGAGCTCTCTCCAAAGAAGCCGCAATGCACATGTTCACAGACAGGTACTCTCATCAGCGTGCGTCGTGACTGTCACTCGAGACAGACTACTTTTGCACTTACCTGCGTGTATCTGGCTCTGAAGGTGGGGTGTTGGATTTAGGGGTCTTTCGACACTTGCTGTGCTGCAGGCATTAAACAGCAATGCAGGGTGGACTGACTACCCGACTGAAGACCAAGCTGCTTCTGTGCCATGGGCAGAAAAAAAAATGTCAACCTTTGCCTGAAGTGTCGTCTGGTGTATTTACACTTGGTGTGTAACTTGTCACTCGCTGTGTGACACTAGAGATATTTATGCCAGGACATCAGGGCAGGCTCTGGTGATGCTCATGCCACTACAACTCTGAATGCCTCATGTGCACCAAGCAATACCCCTTCTACATTGGTTGGGTCCAGTAAAGATCTGTGTTCTCTACTAAACTGTTGTCTTGTATCGTCAGTGGCTCTTATTGCACAGCTTCACTCCAGTGGTTCTACAGCCTAACCGCAGGTCCTTGCTCTTTTTGGTGTTAATTCTTAGCGGAGCCATGTGACCTGCTTTCTAGATGTCCATAGCTGTCATTTTAATTATAGTCAGCTGCAGCAGGCGTTTGCAGCAGTTTTAGATCTTCTAAGAGTTTCTCCTTGCTCAAATGGGTCTAATTTCTGATATTTATGTTTCCTCATCTTCATTGCTTGATTTTTGCTCGCAAGAAAGTGTCAAATGTCACTCATAACCACACTGAAATTATGAACATGTCACACATAGCAATCTGAAACCTTGGCAGCTATGGATGGCACGTATCATGATGTCATTTGCTGACTGCCTAACTTGGTTAGTCCCCCCACTTCTTTTTATAGGACTTGTGCCCACTGCCCTGCCACTCACCAAAGATCCTTTCCTCCCCTCGTGACAACCGTTTAGCTCTTACCGTCCTCAGGCTCCAGTACTCCACACTGTGGCAGGGTCTCTACCGTAGGGGTTGGTTCTGCTGCAGCCTGCAGCAAATCGCCCAGCACATAGCTGCCAAGGTTTCAGATTCCTTAAGTGTGACATTTTCAAATTTTTAGTGCAATTATGAGTGACCTTCAATGACAATGAGTGACACTTTCTCACGAGCAAAAATCAAGTAATGAAGACGCGGGAAACATATAAATATCAGAAATTACAGCCATTCCAGCAACAAGAAACTCTATGAAGATCTTAAAAACTATTGCAAAGCACCAAAAATGGAAAGACACTATCCGACATGAAACACAGACTGCATAGTTGCCACATTTTAAGAGTGCTTAGGTGAGCCAGTTTCAAGGTTTCAGAGTACTTACGAATGACATTCAACTACTAATGGTATGACACTAAAAGTGACGCTTTTTTAAGAGCAAAATCAAGAAATTAAGTACATGGAAACAGATAATACATAAGAAATGACACTCATATGAGCAAGGACAAACTATAAAAAGAACTGCTGCAAAGCACCTGATCCTACTGTAAAATGATTGTATGCCCACAATCTACTCACATTCTACATGATTTTACACTTGTGCTCACTACAACTGCTTCAAAACCACAGACAAATTGCATGAACACAGTGACAGGAAACTAGTCCAGTATTTCATATAATTTAGCCTGGGCCCTGCCAGTGTAGCAGCAATGTCTTACTGGGGGCCCAGCAGGATTTGTTAAAAAACCTTATCCTGTCTGGTGCTAGTCATGCGCTGACCAGTGACAGAGTCAGGCAGGCTACTGAAGCATGAGTACAATAAAAGAGGCCTTGCCATGCCAATGAACAAGTATTTCTATCCTAACAGTTACCGCATATTTAATTGTGATTTCAAACCGTGTGCGGTGCCTAAGCCTTTTTTTCATAATCATCAATGTTATTGTTCATGTTGAGTGTGCAAATAGAAAACAAACCCGGAGAATTCCTCAGTCCACCTACTCTTTTCTGCAAGGCTGGCAAGCGCGGCAATTCGGAAATGGGCCGCTCGCGGCTGCAGTCAGCAGTATGAGTTGGATTCTTCCGTGCACTGCAGAACACCGGGCTGGCTGCATTCATGGCGCCTCAGCTGTGCACAGATCAAACGGTGGTGTGCTGCACTGGTCACCACTGCCACTGCCCCAGACTCGACTCCTCACGACAGGCCAGCGCGTGGTGGTGGAGCTTGTGACGCGTCACTGCTGCGTTACTTTTCAGCGCGAGGGCTGGCCAAACATTATGCCCAGGGCCGTCATTGGTAGCGCTTTCGCGCGCTACAAGATTGACGGCCCTGGGACAGGACCCACAACCACAAACGTGGTACGTCGTGCACCGCACAACCACGGTGGAGGTGCGTGCACTGCAGGCAGCATTTACAAGCAGGTGCGCTTGTACTTCACACGGGGGCCGCGCGGCACTGGCGGACCGTTGCGGCGGCCTTTATAATTTATTTGGGGACACTGACACTACTGTAGTGACTGACAGTAGTGTCAGTGAGTGTCCCCAAATAAATTATAAAGGCCGCCGCCACGGCCTTGCCACCAGTGCCGCACGACCGCCACCCCCAAAATAATGCCGCCTGGGGCGGACCGCCCCCACCGCCCCCCCCAGCTACGCCGCTGCGAGGATCCCTATTTTAGATCATTTACTTCCCTACTGTGTATTACATTCCTCAACTGTCTTATGAGTGCTCTGTGCTTACATCTAATTAAAATTTACACGCATGACTTTTTATCTTCTTTCAACAACTTTTTTCAATTTTTTATGATTTTGTCGTGATGAGGTCGGATACTCAACAACAAAAAGATTCTTCGCCAAACCGCTTGTAATTCTTAATGGTAAAAAGACTTTATTGAATTCAGTATGTACTACATATCAAACGATTACAAGAACAATATTGATAAACAATAAATAAAAAAATAAATATGTAGCAATAAATATCTATAAGAACCATAAAAAGTATTTATAAATTTTGAGATGGGGAGAGAAAAGGGAGAGAAGGGAGGGGAGGCAGGGAGGACATAGGGAAGATCATAACATAAGTCATCCATATTGGGAATAATAACAACAAGTTGCCTCAGGAACAATTCATATAATTAACAATATACATCTTAACACATCCAATGAAATAACTAAGGTATAAAAGAAAGACAGAGATAAAATTTCATGGAGGACGAAAATTCTCAGAAGATACGGGTAATCGCTTGTAATTCTTAATTTACTGACCACTACTCCATCCACGGTGGCCACTAAATTGCCATCAGCAGCAATTATTAACTGGATCACACTGTCCGGTGATGTTGTAACCCTTCTACTGACTACACCATCCAACCCATCCTATTTACTAATATTAGTTTCCCTGGGCACCAGTGTGTTTTTGGCCATGCAAGACCTTATTGAACCTACTGACAATGTGTATGCTTAAAATCAACGCCCAATCATTGCATAAGGTCCTCAACATGGCCGGTAGGGTCATTAGCTTTTCTATTATCGGGCCAGTGTGGATACATATATTGCAAGTGTGTGTTGGACATCCACTTGAATGTGTAATTTACCAGATTGCTATGACACTGCCTGTACTTAAGCTGCTGGTGAGTTATGCAGTGTGACAATTAAGAAAGGGTTTGCAAAAAGTGATGTCAAACTGAATGATCGTCTATTAACGGGAGATTCATATTCTGGCGTTCAGCTGAAATTGCAATTGGAGAGCTTGAATCGGGAAAACTGGGAGGAGGGAATGAGGTCAGGAGATCAATTTAGAGACTTGAGTGATTATGCCAGGAAAGTAAAACGGTTTATGGACTTCATGCTGTCATTCACTTAGCTTTAAGTGCAAAATTTAATTAGCGAAAACGGTGGACTGCATCTGCATGAACTTGGACGCTAGTCAATAAAGTCTGGCGCAAATGCTTGAAGCGACAGAGGTTAAACACTCTCCCTCTGTGTTTGAGTGTAAAGGTAACAACTTAATAAAAGAGAAAATAATATTTTGTTGCGTTTTGTTGCCCTCTTTGAGCTTAGTCTTTCGACCCCATCACCAGTACATGAAACCTTGTTTTCAGTCCTTTACTATTATCCTTGGTTTGCCTGGCTGAAATTCTCTTTTTAAATTATATTTTAGAAAATAGATACCAATATCTATACCAACTCTCTTGTAACCAACAGAGATATTTTTCCCTTGTCTTTCTGCGTCCTGACAGCACAACCGTGATGCACCAGGCGCACTTTAAGCACAATACCTGTGTTGCCGTCAAGCTGCTGCCGCGCCATTCCGACATGAGCTCTGAGTTTTAAAAAAAATACTGCACCAATCAGATCCCTGTCATTCGGGTTGCCTCAACTCCGCACACACATCTTCACCACATTGCAAATGCCTCCAAGAGTCCTCACCTCCGCGCGCACACATCTTCACCACATTGCAAATGCCTCCAAGAAGACTCCTCACCTCCGGGCACACACATCTTCACCACGTTGCAAATGCCACCAAGAAGACTCCTCACCTCGGCGCACACACATCTTCACCACATTGCAAATGCCTCCAAGGAGAGTCCTCACCTCTGCGCATGCACATCTTCACCACATGGCAAATGCCTCCAAGAAGAGTCCTCCCCTCCGCGCACACCCATCTTCACCACATTGCTAACCCTGGGCGTAGTTCGCGTAGTAGCGCTACGCGTAGCTACGCGAAGTGCACTTCGCACTACGCGAGCTACGCGTAGCACTACGCAAACTGCGTAGTGCTGTAGGAAATGCTGTTCGCAATGATTGCACAGTGCCGGGTCCGCACTGTGCAATCATTGCAAATGACATCTTGCACAGTGCAAGCCGTCGTTTTCTGCCGCTCGAGTAGATTTGTACTCGAGCAGCAGTTTTCTTAACGCGGACTAGTAGTTTCTCATCGCGAGCGGTCGCGAGCATACGCGACCACTTGCAATGAGAAACCTGACCTCCCCGCGTTGAGAATCTCGCCGGGAGGTTTATTTTCCACGCTAGCGATCGGCAACTTGATGTTGCTGATCACGAACGAGGAAAAAGTCTTGCCGGGATGTCATTTTGCTCGCTCGCGGTCGCCAACTTGACGTTGAGGACCGCGAGCAAGCAAAAAATGCCCGTTACGCTACGCGTTTTTGCACTGTGCTACGTGCAATTCGCGTAGCGCGTAGTTGCGCAAACTACGCAAACTACGCGAGCGTAGCTTAGTTTTCCGCCCAGGCCTACACATTGCAAATGCCTCCAAGAAGAGTCCTCCCCTCCGCGCACACCCATCTTCACCACTTTGCAAACGCCTCCAAGAAGAGTCCTCACCTCCGCGCACACCCATCTTCACCACATTGCAAACGCCTCCAAGAAGCGTCCTCACCTCCGCGCACACACATCTTCACCACATTGCAAATGCCTCCAAGAAGAGTCCTCACCTCTGCACACGCCCATCTTCACCACATTGCAAATGCCTCCAAGAAGAGGCCTCACCTCCGCGCACGCACATCTTCACCACATTGCAAATGCCTCCAAGAAGAGTCCTCACCTCCGCGCACACACATCTTCACCACATTACAAATGCCACCAAGGAGAGTCCTCACCTCCGCGCACACAAATCTTCACCACATTACAAATGCCACCAAGAAGAGTCCTCACCTCTGCGCACACACATCTTCACTACATTGCAAATGCCGCCAAGGAGAGTCCTCACCTCCGTGCACACCCTTCTTCACCACATTGCAAATGCCTCCAAGGAGAGTCCTCACCTCCGCGCACACACATCTTCACCACATTACAAAAGCCACCAAGGAGAGTCCTCACCTCCGCGCACACATATCTTCACCACATTACAAATGCCACCAAGAAGAGTCCTCAACTCTGCGCACACACATCTTCACTACATTGCAAATGCCTCCAAGAAGAGTACTCCCCTCCGCGCACACACATCTTCACCACATTGCAATTGACTCCAAGAAGAGTGGTTGCGGACTTTGGGTGTCGCAGAGAGTAGGGGATAACGCATTCAGTACAAGGTAAGCAGCAGACTAGACAACAGTATCTTAGAGCTAGAGTAAAGAGCACACATGCTGACACGAAGCACCTCAAACAATAACATACCATATGATATACCATCGTTGAACTGTTCAAAGAAGAGTGATCCATGAAACAACATTAATTTAGGGAAGACTCCACAGGCATTGAGCTGGATTAATATTTGTACGAAATATCTCGGCTTTATTCAAAAATCCTACTGAAAGATAATGTAAACTTTTAGGGTTTTCAGAACACGATCTAACCACATTTGGTGCAAAAATTGAAAGAGGCACAGCATTCTTGGTAACCGAGTCATCTGCTCAGGTAGCTGCAATATTAATGCACCATACTGGGATACTGACTTTCAATACATCCATTGGGATTGGCAGTTCAGTGTGTGAGGTATCAGCGGGGCAATGGTGACAGCTACATCAAAATGCTATATTCGAATATTTGACCACATCATTTTAGGCAGATATTATCCAACTGGTGGAAACCCCTGACAGAGCAATAGCTTTGTTTCATTTTAGTAAGAGCACAAGCACATGAGTAGGTGATCAGATATGTATACATTCTCTATTATTGTGTTGTATTGCTTTAGTGTGCTCGTCCTGTCGGGTAGCCCATAATGGGGTTTAAGATAAAACACTGATAAGACGGAGACAAAGCCCTGCCTGAAACCCTCTTTCCAATCCACCCTTTGCCAATGGCAATGGTACTTGCTTTCTTCAGACCATATATCTATTTATCACCCGGCACACCCTGCCGACCTTATCTACATAGTACACCTTTCAGGTATTTCCAACTCACCACTCAAAACAATTTATCTTTGGCAACGGACTGAGCAAACGCTGAGTCTAAATGATCTATTCATAGGATCTGGTGATGAACAAACACCTAATGGCATTCAAGCTTTGCCTGCCCTTAATGAAACCTAGCCTGACTTTGCTTAGTATCTGGAGTAATGTAGTCGAAGCAGTGTGACACCACTCCTCTCCCGCTCCACACTCCCCCTGGCTGATTTTATCCGATTCCTGAGATCACACATAAATTCTCCCAAAGATGTAGCTCTGCGATACAGGAATATAGTCTTTATAAATTCATATGCATTGCGTAATTCTTGTGTATACCTCAAAGGCACATACTCTATGCATGCATAATATAGGTCTTCACCTCAAGGCAAATACTCTATGCAGATGGCTGCTGTGAATGGAAGTGAGGTTCCTCTCGCGGAAATGTTCCACGACATTGAGCCATGGTCCAATGCCAAGACACATATACAATGCCGCATCTTTCAAGTAAGCTGCTATCAAGATTCAATTACGTGTATCACGCTGACCTCCAACTGTTCTTTCCTTCTCAAGAACTCTACGGCTAAGTGAATGTCTCCTCAACCAGAAGTCAGATATAAATTCCTGTTTCTGGACTCAATGTAAAAACTCCAGAGCAGTGGCCTAGCAAGGAAGCTAATGCAAGCGATGACTGTGCCCTTCTACTCCAAGGTGGAGTAGTAAAATACAACCATGATTGGGTACAGAGGAACCACATGGACTATGGTGCCACTAGAGACGCTGCCGCGACTGTAATGCTGACATTCCACCCCTGACCCAGAGTAATTTCTTTCTGATAATAAGGCACAATACTTGATCCAGTTATTGTCACCTTTAGGCACCTATTAAATGATTATAGATGCAGTTGAAAATGCCACTGTAAAATTATTTATCAGGTAAGGAGTGTCCAGAGGGAGGGGTGGGGGATGGGGAAAGGAGACTAGGGTAGCTGTATTCACTCTAACAAACTGAATTGCATTTTCCTCTCTTCATGCAATGTTATGTGAAGTTAAAGCATTTTTGGTGGATTGCACACTATCCTACGCCCGCCAGTGCATTCATGAGCAACGGCTCTCTGATTACCGTGGACATAGGCAAGCTAATATCACAGAGGGCGGATGCATTTTCTGTAAAAAACATGTGGAAGGTTAAAAATAATAATTCCCTTTGGAGGTTTTGCACATCTAAATCACTAACATGTTAACCACACGCGACATTCACACAGTATTAGATTAAAATTCCACTCGGGATGCTAAAGCACTTATTCGAAAAATATATATTTTTATTCCAAAATCACACAATATGTTAAAAACATGTGCAAATGAACAATTAATATAAAAGAATATTTCAAAACATATTAAAATTCATCACTATTACATAGGTAGGACAATCAAACAAACTCATTACACTACAAAGGTTCCTGGAAAGGAATATGGTGAGACAATTGTATTTGTCTTGACACTGTTAATCCTGGAGTAATAAACAGCACAACCCAGAAGTATAAAGTGTTTGTATTGCCTCTGTCTTTCCACAGATCTAACACAGTTTTTTAAGCGTCGACGCGTTTCAGTGGCAAAACATCATTAAAGCCACCTTCTTCAGGACAACACATAGGTAGAGTCAATGGAATTATGTGATTCTGCAACTGCTGTGTTTTATACAGTATTAGGAATTTACTGCATTTGCTCCTGTCCACCATCTGCTTCCCAGATTGCAGATTAACAACAACAAAATCGTTTCTGGATCAAACTGGTCAAACTTTACTAAAAAAGGCGCCTCGTGTTTGGAATGTCAAAGGCACAAGTGGGTGACAGTCAGTCCTGCTGCCCTAAGCTGCTAAGGAAGGAATGCAGAATGAGGCACCTTCTATAAAAACAGTTTTGTCAGCTACAAAGCAACTTGCACCAGTTGCTTCTTCTGATTGGTTATTTGCTAAATACGTTTATTTTTAAATATCAGACTAACTGACGGATATTTTGAGTACCTGATGTTTGTTTCTCCAAAAATGTTTATTTGTTTATTTAGTTATTCATAAAGTGCAGCTTAACTTGCAGGTTTGGGAGTGCTGTACCAGACCTCTCAACTCACCCTTATTGTGACTCATTGCACCAACCCAATGATGGAACTGACCTCTAAGGGATTACCCTCTCTGCAAAGGCAGTTAACCTTAACAATATATATTTAATCGATGTTGATATAAATGGAGTCACCTTCCAGAACCTCTCCCACTCACCCTTCTTGGAGATCTGAAAGTTTAATAGGTATGTTGTGCAGCCACCAATCATCAACTAAACAAAGAACGGTAGAAACCATATCAGGAGGCAGGCCGGGTTTGACGCGCCTGGTTGGAAGAGAGGGAGCATTTTGGAAAGTGGTGGAAGGAGAAATCTGATCTGATGTAATATGCATGCGTCCAAGTATCCATCTTATAAGAGAACATTGAGCAACATTTTTGCTGGGGCATTTATGCCAATTTCCAAAATGTAAATGCTAGGCTTGTCCTCACCACCACCTACGCTCAGCACTTTCTATTAATTTGGTGGCATAATTTGCTCACCAGGGGCCATACTGTAGCAGGGGAACATTGAAATTGGGGTGTGTGCTCATCAGTATGAAAGAATCCCTTTTGCCCACACTCCCACTAACCGGTGCTTAATTTGAGCCAGTGGTTGCAAGTGATGAGCACTGGCACTCATTCTTGGGGATTGGGACTTAATTTTAATCATCAGACTTTGACCCTGACCAAGAGAAGCAAAAGGCTGAAGGGGGGAATAAGAGGAAGATAACTATAGAAAGCAGCCATGAGTTGGGAGAAAGAGATCAAAAAGAACATGGACGAGTGAGATAAAGAGACATTAAGTGTAGGTTGGAAGAAAGGGGTGTGAGGTGGAAACAAGACTGGACAGCTGAGGTATTCAACAACCCTGGCATTTGGCAGTGGTTTATCGGAAAATTTGGGACTCTGAGCATATTTCTTTTTTTACAAATGTATCATGGCCATGCAAGAAGTTTGCAAACAAGCATCCATGCATCTGAGACATGTGGTGAATGTCAAACATGCAACTAATCCACAGAGGGGACTCTGGACAGGAGGCATGAATGTCTCGATGTTTTTTCAGTGCCTGGATACCCTCGTGGGTGACAAGCAGCGATCTACAAATCCACATTACATTACATTGCATTACATGAAGGCTCGCATTGACCCACTGGACTTTACCCCATAGGAGAGGCATGGTGTCCTTCTAAAGGGTGGCTACAAATGCATGTGCCCAGTGAATGTGGCCAGACCCAGGCTAACTGGGTGCCCTCATGCATACCCTGCACCCCAGCCATTAAGAGTGGCTTAAGAACATGTGCCTGGACAGTGAAGCGAGCATCTCCTTACAGCTGGGAATGCGATTACCAGCATGTGGTCTGCACCGGTCATGTGCCACACATCTGAATGCACCACATACCTCCATTTATAATGCACTCCATGGGACACTCGATTTACCCTTTTCAGTATTACAAAGAAACATACAAATTAAAGTTCTATTCTATGCGCTGCTAGCATGAAAGGGAAAGAAGCGGAAGCAGTGGCGTCACTAGAAGGGAATATTAGGGAGCACACATTGGGCCACAGATAAAAGCTGATCGGGACACCTACATAGGTCAATTGAAACGAGTGAATGTTCGTCTTTGTGGATGGATGGAGGGAGGGACGGAGGGATGGATGGATGGATGGATGGGGTGAATGGGTGGGTGGACGGATGGATGGATAGGTGGGTGGGTGGGTGGGTGGATGGATGGATGGATAGGTGGGTGGGTGGATGGATGGATGGATGGATGGATAGGTGGGTGGGTGGATGGATCGTTGGATGGATGGGGTGGGTGGGTGGACGGATGGATGGATGGATGGATAGGTGGGTGGGTGGGTGAATGGATGGATGGGCGGGGTGGATAGATTTATTTAAGCATTACTTACAAAAAATGCTGCTTTACAGTGAAAGGTAGGTGACAAATGAATGTGTCCTGCAAGGCTGCAAGGTGCAGTTCTGTGCTGCTTCCTGGTACATTCAACAGGTGTGATGGTGGGGCGCAAGGTGGGCCAGATAACCAGAGCTGGGCACGCCTCCCACCTGTCCGTCCCCTCCCCCAGCACCGGGAGATGTCAGTAAGCAGAGCATACTCCCACAAAAGTAGATGTATTTAACGGATTTGATTAGCGGAGAATCGTGTATTTTCTCCAGATGTCATTATGACAGAAAACAGGTTCAAACCAGTTTGCTCCGCAACAAATCTTTAGTTAACAGCAAATTCTACAAAATAAAGTACATAAAACTCTTTACCTTACAAGTATATGAGTTCCTCTTGAGGGGGGGTCACTCACTTGCAGAAGTTTAACTCCCTGGACACAGCTCTCTCTTCTCCCCAAGGCACCCGGAGCTGCATCCTAAAAATGTTACTGGACAATATATCTCGCTTTTGACCCCAGGATGTCGCGTGTCGTGCATGACGGCTCGGGCACTCCTAGTTTGCATCACTTCGGCACCCGTAGTTCAGAGGCGCAAAAGCATGGTAATTTTACCTCCGAACGCTAATTAAAGGGCTTGGAAATGTGCTGTTAGCAGGCGAGGCGGGTAGGCGGTGTCCTCTCCTAGCGCCTGAAGGGTGCGACGTAATGGCTCTCTAGGCGCTCTGCTGCGGGACCTGCCGCCTTTGAGACATTCCTCCCGGTCCCCGCGTGTGTCCAGGATCGTGGCGCTGCCTTATTCAGGGAGCAGCCGGGAGCAGCGCGTAGAGCTGTCCAGTCTTGCTACAGTGGTCTGCATTGCACCTCACACTGCACACTGTACCGAGGGCTGCAGCAGCACTGGCGGCTCTGCTCATCTCACAGCGCGCGCTTTATTCCTGTTCCTGGGGTGAGCTCACACTCTCCTCTGAGAAGTTTATGCAGTGCGACTCTGTAAGTCTGTATCAATCATGTGAGCAATGGGGTGGGGGGGGGCATCATGTATGTATACAAGGGCGGCAATACAACGTTAACACGGGCAGCACCTATATAATACATGCACCAAAAGATCAGAGTGGGGGGGAGGGGGGCGGCAAGGGGTAGGGACCCAGGTCATACATGCACCAAAGGCTTAATGTGCAGGGAGGAGCACCCAGGTCTCACGTGCATCAAAAGCTTAGTGTGCAGGGAGGAGCACCCAGGTCTCACGTGCATCAAAAGCTTAGTGTGCAAGGGGGAGCAACCAGGTCTCACGTGCATCAAAAGCTTAGTGTGCAAGGGGGAGCACCCAGGTCCCATGTGCATCAAAAGCTTAGTGTGCAAGGGGGAGCACCCAGGTCCCACGTGCATCAAAAGCTTAGTGTGCAAGGGGGAGCACCCAGGTCTCACGTGCATCAAAAGCTTAATGTGCAGGGAGGAGCACCCAGGTCTCACGTGCATCAAAAGCTTAGTGTGCAGGGAGGAGCACCCAGGTCTCACATGCACCAAAGGCTTAATGTGCAGGGAGGAGCACCCAGGTCTCACGTGCATCAAAAGCTCAGTGTGCAGGGAGGAGCACCCAGGTCTCACGTGCATCAAAAGCTTAGTGTGCAGGGAGGAGCACCCAGGTCTCACGTGCATCAAAAGCTTTGTGTGCAGGGAGGAGCACCCAGGTCTCACGTGCATCAAAAGCTTAGTGTGCAAGGGGGAGCACCCAGGTCTCACGTCCTTCAAAAGCTTAGTGTGCAAGGGGGAGCACCCAGGTCTCACGTGTATCAAAAGCTTAGTGTGCAGGGAGGAGCACCCAGGTCTCACGTGCATCAAAAGATTAGTGTGCAAGGGGGAGCACCCAGGTCTCACGTTCATCAAAAGCTTAGTGTGCAGGGAGGAGCACCCAGGTCTCACGTGCATCAAAATCTTAGTGTGCAAGGGGGAGCACCCAGGTCTCACGTGCATCAAAAGCTTAGTGTGCAAGGGGGAGCACCCAGGTCTCACGTGCATCAAAAGCTTAGTGTGCAGGGGGGAGCACCCAGGACTCACGTGCATCAAAAGCTTAATGTGCAGGGAGTGGCACCCAGGTCTCACGTGCATCAAAAGCTTAATGTGCAGGGGGGAGCACCCAGGTCTCACGTGCATCAAAAGCTTAGTGTGCAAGGGGAGCACCCAGGTCTCACGTGCATCAAAAGCTTAATGTGCAGGGGGGAGCACCCAGGTCTCACGTGCATCAAAAGCTTAGTGTGCAAGGGAGGAGCACCCAGGTCTCACGTGCATCAAAATATTAGTGTGCAAGGGGGAGCACCCAGGTCTCACGTGCATCAAAAGCTTAGTGTGCAAGGTGAGGAGCACCCAGGTCTCACTTGCATCAAAAGCTTAGTGTGCAAGGGGGAGCACCCAGGTCTCACGTGCATCAAAAGCTTAATGTGCAGGGAGGAGCACCCAGGTCTCACGTGCATCAAAAGCTTAGTGTGCAAGGGGGAGCACCCAGGTCTCACGTGCATCAAAAGCTTAATGTGCAGGGGGGAGCACCCAGGTCTCACGTGCATCAAAAGCTTAGTGTGCAAGGGAGGAGCACCCAGGTCTCATGTGCATCAAAAGATTAGTGTGCAAGGGGGAGCACCCAGGTCTCACGTGCATCAAAAGCTTAGTGTGCAAGGTGAGGAGCACCCTGGTCTCACGTGCATCAAAAGCTTGGTGTGCAAGGGGGAGCACCCAGGTCTCACGTGCATCAAAAGCTTAATGTGCAGGGAGGAGCACCCAGGTCTCACGTGCATCAAAAGCTTAGTGTGCAAGGGGGAGAACCCAGGTCTCACGTGTATCAAAAGCTTAGTGTGCAAGGGGGAGCACCCAGGTCTCACATGCATCGAAAGCTTGGAGCACCCAGGTCTCACATGCATCGAAAGCTTAGTGTGCAAGGGGGAGCACCCAGGTCACACATGCACCAGAGGCTTAGGGGCATATTTACAATGAAATGTCAGAGCGCAGAGCTGCACCAAATTTGGCAGCGCCGTGCTCCAACATTTTCAAAACGCAGGGATGCGCCATATTCATAAGAATACAGCGCACCCCTATGTTTCCCCTATTGCTGGCGCAAAAAAGCTGCCTAGCACCAGCGCAGGCACCCAATGGCCATGTTGCAAGGGTGTCTGCGCTGCAGGGACGATTTATTATGTGCAGGAAGGGAAACCTTCCTGCACATAAACAATCAATATTGGCAATTTGCACCTTCTATGTGTGCTGCAGAATGCAGCACACATGGAAAGAGCAAAAACGAGGAAAAATGTATAATTTCTCCTCGTTATGCCATTCTAACGCCTGGTATTCCATGGCATTAGTTTTTGGCGCTGCCTCAGCCTTGTAAATCTGGGGCAACGTCAAAAAGCAATGGGTGTTGCCGTGGAACACCAACAACAACACCCATTGCACTTCCCTTTGCCGCAGAGGACTGTGGCGAAAGGGGGCACATTTATATGGTGACATTAAGTCACGCACAGTGGCTTAGTGCCACCTTGTAAATATGGAAAATGGTGCTGTGCCACCAGAACGTCAAAAAAAGTGATGCTCCGGTGGCGGTGAGGGCTTGTAAATATGCCCTAGTGTGGAAAGGGAGCACCCAGGTCACACATTCACCAAAGTTGTAGTGTGCAAGGGGGAATAAGAAGGTCATACATGCACCAAACGCTTAGCGTGCTAGGGGCGGCTCTCAAGTAACGAATGCACCAAAGAAGCAGCATGCAAGGGGCTGCACCTAGGTCACGCATGCACCAAAGACTTAGGGGCTTATTTACAAGCCCCTTGCATCACTGAGACGCCACTTTTTCCCATAATAAAAGTGACGCACTGGCGGCACAAGGGGCTTGTAAATAAGCCCCTTAGCATGCAAAGGGGAGCACCCAGGTCATGCATGCACCAAAGGATCAGTGTACAAGGGGGAGCACCCAGGTCATGCATGTGCCAGAGGCTTAGTTTGCCTGAAGGAGCACCCAGGCCATGCATGCCCCGGAGGCTTAGTGTGGAAAGGAGCACCCAGGTCATGCAGTCACCAAAGCCGTGGTGTGCAGAGGGAATAAGAAGGTCATACATGCACCAAAGACTTAGGAGCTTATTTACAAGCCCCTTGCACCAGTGGTGCACCACTTTCTCCCATAATAAAAGTGAAGCACCGGCGGCGCAAGGGGCTTGTAAATAAGCCCCTTAGCGTGCAAGGGGAGCACCCAGGTCATGCATCCATCAAAGCTGTAGTGTGCATGGGGGAATAAGAAAGTCGTACATGCACCATAGCATTAGCATGCTAGGATTGGCTCCCAAGTAATAAATGCACCAAAGAAGCAGCATGCAAGGGGCTGCACCTAGGTCACGCATGCACCAAAGACTTAGGGGCTTATTTACAAGCCCCTTGCACCACTGATACGCCACTTATTCCCATATTAAAAGTGAACCACTGGCGGCGCAAGGGGCTTGTAAATAAGCCCCTTAGCATGCAAAGGGGAGCACCCAGGTCATGCATGCACCAAAGGATCAGTGTACAAGGGGGAGCACCCAGGTCATGCATGTGCCAGAGGCTTAGTTTGCCTGAAGGAGCACCCAGGCCATGCATGCCCCGGAGGCTTAGTGTGGAAAGGGAGCACCCAGGTCATGCAGTCACCAAAGCCGTGGTGTGCAAGAGGGAATAAGAAGGTCATACATGCACCAAAGACTTAGGAGCTTATTTACAAGCCCCTTGCACCAGTGGTGCACCACTTTCTCCCATAATAAAAGTGAAGCACCGGCGGCGCAAGGGGCTTGTAAATAAGCCCCTTAGCGTGCAAGGGGGAGCACCCAGGTCATGCATCCATCAAAGCTGTAGTGTGCATGGGGGAATAAGAAAGTCGTACATGCACCATAGCATTAGCATGCTAGGATTGGCTCCCAAGTAATAAATGCACCAAAGAAGCAGCATGCAAGGGGCTGCACCTAGGTCACGCATGCACCAAAGACTTAGGGGCTTATTTACAAGCCCCTTGCACCACTGATACGCCACTTATTCCCATATTAAAAGTGAACCACTGGCGGCGCAAGGGGCTTGTAAATAAGCCCCTTAGCATGCAAGGGGGAGCACCCAGGTCATGCATGCACCAAATGCTTAGTGTGCAAGAGGGAGCACCCAGGTCATGCATGCGCCAGAGGCTTAGTGTGGAAAGGGAGCACCCAGGTCATGCATGCACCAAAGCCGTGGTGTGCAAGGGGGGAATAAGAAGGTCATACATGCACCAAAGGATTAGTGTGCAAGAGGGAGCACCCAGGTCATGCATGCGCCAGAGGCTTAGTGTGGAAAGGGAGCACCCAGGTCAGGCATTCACCAAAGCCGTGGTGTGCAAGGAGGAGTATGAAGGTCATACATGCACCAAAGGATTAGTGTGTTAGGGGCAGCCCCCAAGTAATAAATGCACCAAAGGATCAGTGTGCAAGGGAGAGTACTCAGGGCATGCGTGCACAAACGCTTAGCATGCAAGGAGAAGCACCCTGGTCACGCATTCACCAAAGGCTTAGTATGCAAGGGGGAGTATGAAGGTCACACATGCACCAAAGGCTTAGCCTGCAATGTCAGCACCCAGTTCACACATGCATCATAAATTGAGTGTGCAGTGGGCAGCACTCAGGTCACGTATGCACCAAAGACTTAGCATACAAGGGGCTGCATATATAGCGGTTATCTAGTACACTTTCATGTCATGCACTGGTATATTTTGTTATGTGGTTACAATGTTCAGTCACTCATGGGCTGCTATCTTGCGTACTCACATGGTATGATAAACACATCTTTATTATTTTTCTTTATGTGAACAAACAAGCATAGGCAATGTGCTACTGTGAGGTGCTGACATGTGGAGTTATTTCTTGTTGTGTTTATTCAGAGTAAGTTAGCAAGTTTGTAGATTTATATAGCGCTGCTTATCACCCGTGAAAGTTTCCAGGTGCTGTCCATGGGCACAGGAATATTAAGGGATTTAACCAGGATCACAGGATGTTGCACTGATGCCGGATGGTTTAACACTGTGTCAAGGGTCCACATTGCAAGGGCTAAATAAGCAGGGGCGTAGCTTGGTCAGTAAGATTGGGGGGTGTAAGCTTCAGATTTCCCAACAATCACATTGGCTTATCTTGTTAAAATACATTATGAGAAGCAGCGCACAAGGGGGGCTTAAGAGGCAGTGAAAAGAGAGAGGAGTGCGGATTATTAGGGGTACTGAAAACACAATAGTTTTCAAACTAACCAAGTTTTAAGGCAGACACCAGCAAGAGAGAATGTGTGTGTATGTGTGTTTTTGCCTCTGTGTGCATGCAAAAATCCAGGGTGAAATCCGACAGACACCCCACCATACCCGATTGAAAGCACCTAAACCCAACTATTCCCTACAGAATACATTTGTAGGGGTGTGTGTAACATCCCAAGCACCCCCAGGGACGTTAAGGATTTTTGGGGCCCTGGGCCAAATGTGTTTTGGGGGCCCATGTTAGGAGCAGCTTTGATTTTATGATCCAGTTTCAGCTCTTTCATGCCCTCCTTGGTCTAATTCTAAATGTGTGTACATCTGATATTCAGGGATTGTAATGTGTGTTTTCAGTATTGTAACACAGCAGCAGCTCACTAATATTACTGCAAATAATCTCTGTGACACCCTCCCATTTCTCATATGTGAGGTCCTGCATTGATTTAAAAGACACTTTTTATATGGATGCTGTATGAAACATGAACACATTTTTTCAGCAAAATGTCTGTAATAGACTCACACATTAAAAATAAATGATAGAAAAATGGCATTTACAACAATCTGTTTAAAAATCATTCAAGGTCATCAGGGCAAGACTCTCTGCAGAACATAGCTGGCTCCATCAGGGGCCCCCTGAAAGGCTGGGGCTCTGGGCTAGAGCCCACTTTGCCCATGCCTTAAAACGTCTCTGAACACCCCCCTGAAGCTACACCCCTGTAAATAAGAAATAGTGAAAAAATCCTATCAAACATAGCCAGGTACAGAGTTAATAGGAGCACGTACTATGGAGGGGAAAATTACAAGTACACTTGCATTTTTCTTCCACAGGACCAAAAAAGAGCCCATTCATATACCAACAGGAAATTTACTGAATTTACATAGGCCAGGATCTGAGGTATGGAATTAAGGCATGTCCAGAATCTTCGGACATGCTACATATGCCCTAGCTCATGCATGCCCAACTCAACTTGAAACCAAGAGGTAATGTCTCTCCACACAAGGCATGGTGTGAGTGGCAGCTGTAATCATTTGCAAAGGTGAATATGTGGTGAGGAACTAGCCTGTCCTTCAGGATTTCGACTTCCACAGTATGAGAGAAGGGAAGATGAAAGTCCTTGATACATCATTGTTATTTTGTTGAAAAGTATTGCGAAAAGGAGACACTGTTGAATGGTATTATGGAAGCCTCTGTACTGCAGAGGTGAGTTCTGAAGAACAGAATAAACTAATGTGGATAGGTTGGAAGAAAGCAAACTCCAATGGTCTCTACTGGAACTAATTTATTTATTTAGAGAGTTTTATATAGTACAAACATGACCCATGTGTGTCAGAGCGCTGTACAACATATCATGTTTCACCAACATTGCACAAAAGCTTCAAGGTGCTCGCATAACATCGCAATTAAAATTGTGCAACATAAAGAAAAAGAAAAACAAACACGTGAGGATAATATGTTCACTTCCGTATCCTACTAAGGAGAAATGATAGAGCAGGCTCTGATTGGGAGTGTGCCTTCTATGCTCTGTGGAGCCTAACCCAGAGATCTTAGTCCAGGAATCTGTTTAAAAAAATCCTTATAACCTCCTTCTTGAATGTGTATGTTCATGGGTTTGACCTAATAACCGGAGGCCGGAAGTTCCATATTATCGGTGCAGTTCCAGAGAAGGTGTGAGCATAGGTCTTCTTTTTGCTGAATCCGGGATGTTCTAGTAGGACGGAGTGTGCTTTCCGTAAGGCGCGGCAGCCTCCTAATATAGTGAGCTTATTAACTAGCTAACTGGGTGTTTCATGGTGAAGGGCCTTGTGTGTCAGGCATGCTATTTTCATTTGGATCCTGCCTTCTAATTGGAGACAGTGGAGAGACTCTAGAGAGGGGGCGATGTGGTCGAAAGACCTCTTTCCAATCATCAATCTAGCTAAAGTATTAATGGTTGCTTTTAGCGGTGCTAATACAAAAGCAATAGTTCTCTGGGATTAATTTGTACTCTAATGCACCAATGAAATAAAATTAAATGAAATGGGTCATTTATAAAGCGCACAATCACTCCCAGAGGGGCATCCTGGCTCTAGGTCTGCAGAAAGTTCTACTGAGCCTCACTGCTGAAGATTCAGACACTTAGGGGCTGATTACGATACCCGGCGGTAAAAAATCCGCCATCTACTATAGTCTGAAAAAACCGCCCGCCTGCACCATGGGAATACCGACCGAGCAATCATGATGTCGCGAAGCAACCACCGCCCGCGGCGGCAAAAACACACAAAAGACCGCCCGTCCATGTCAGAGTAGAAGATTATCCGTCCGCCACAGACGCAATCCCGCCCGACAACTCAAATCCGCCCGCTCTGACGACCGAGACACCGGCCGTGAAATTATGATCTCCCCGACATGAGGGCGGAATATCAACATAGTTCCCGCCCGCCACGCTCAACAACAGAGATGAATAACTGACACGGCGGAAGGACTGGCGGCCACGTCCGTGCACGGAAATCATCGGCGGACCAAAGAAATACACACAACATGGCCAACAAGTCCATACAGCAAACTACGCCAAAATACCCAAACACAGAACAAATCCCAAAGACACATTCCCCCTGGCAAAACAAAAAAACTACAAATCCCAGGACACCAGGCACAACACACCTGAAAACGACAGCCCATCATGACACACCCACATAGGTCAGTACAAAAGCAGCCCCCTCACAGACCACAATCCTTTGCACCACTACAAAGTGAAGACGACAGCAGAGAACCCAGAGAGCCACAAAGGAAAGCATCATACCACACGCACGCACACATCACCAACAACACCACCACCATCACCACTCAAACACCGGCACCACTAACCCCCTGCACATCACACACCACACACCACACACCCACCACACCAGCACTACAAATACCAAACCACACACCATGGCAACACAAAGAATGCCGAAGTACACTGCCACAGAGTTGACGGTCATGGCCGACGAGATCATCAAGGTGCACCCACAAATCTATGGGAACCAGGTCCAACAGACACCAGTAGCCTCCAGAAACAGGATGTGGAGCAGGATCGTAGACCAGGTGAATGCAGTTGGGAACGTGCCACGCAACCGGTGTGAAATTACAAAGAGGTGGCACGACCTGAAAAGCGTAGTCAGGAAGAAGGAGGCCAAGAATCGTGAGCTGGCTGACAGGACTGGCGGCGGAAATCCCGCGCCATTCAAGACCTTCAAGGTGTGGGAGGAGAAGGTGCGAGGCATTCTACATCCGGAGAGTCTCACCGGAATACCAGGGGGAGAGGAGGCTGGTAAGTACAAACAAATGTATACCAGCACACCGCAATGTACTGTCATGCACCACCAGAATGCCATAGCTCCGAGGGCAAACACCCCCATGTCCAGTACACAATCCACAAGACATCTCTCACACATGCAACAGACACTCCCACACACTCAGCCCAAAGGTGCCAACAAACAAAACCATGGGGGCATGTGTACAGTCAGCCAGCACCACAATTCCCACCAGGTCCCCTTGTACCCCAGATGCGCCGGAAGGAGCACTCCCCACACCCACACTCATGTGTCAGCCATAGCTGCACTAACCAACAAGTAACAGGTAAGTAGCTGCATCACAAAGTCCGTGTATCGGAGGGGGGACTGCAGAAGTACAACCCCCACCAGGCCCCTAGTCCCACAGCGCAGCAAGATGGAGCACACCCCACACCCATGTGTCAGCCATTGCAGTGCACACCTTCACCCGACAGGTAGATATGTTTCCCTACATGGAGGGGTGTCTGTGGCTGGTAAGCCATCACCACAACCCACAACACGGCCCCCACTCCCACAGACCAGCAAGATGGAGCACCCCTCCCTCTCATAACCATGTGGCAGCCATAGCATTGCTCCCTCCAAATCAACAAGTAGGTAGACTACTGTACAGGGCGGGGTGTCTGTAGGTATGAGGACTGTACTACGACTAACATTTGGGACATGTCACGTAGCAGAGGAACAGGTAGCACTGCTCCCTGTCATAATCATGTGACTAATGTGCACACGGACATGAATCACAGAGTCATAGCCCACATGAGCCATCTCAAATACAGTAACAGGTAAGGAGTCACGTCTGCATGCACAAGTCTCACTGGAGTACTGACCCACATGGCGTACACTGTGCCAGTCATCACACACATCAGCAACACCATCGAAGTCTTGTCCATGTAGTCGTGTCTGCTTGTTCCGTCGACATTGTACAACACCACCCATGTAAGTCTATCTTGTCTCAATGTAACAGAGTGGAACCCCAGTAATGTCACATACACCACTGGACCCATGAACCACAAAGCTACACAATGCACATTCAAAATCCCATCCATCTCATCTTTCAGCCCCAGTGTCATGAAAGGTATATCATCTAAACAGTTGTCCCATATACAGTAGTTCAGCAAAGATTCCTGCCCGTGACCAAAAATGTGTCTGCAGTGTCTGAAGCGCACGTCACACTGTGATTTACAACATACCTATTATAGTCAACACCCCAAGAGCACTGCATTGCTGCACATGGCTGAGGGTAGCACGCACACCAAGGAATTGCCCCATCTGCAATACGTTGTGTGGCACACAACCATTACTCACTCACTACATTGCTTGCAGTGTAATGTCCCTAAATGACAACAGTGAGCAGATATGCTGGGTATGTCAGACATACACACACCTTTGTCTCTGTAGTGTCGTGTGGCCAAAACACATGTCCCCTTCTGCACCCATATGTCACAGTATGTACCACATAACCATTTTACATATCAAAAGCGTCCATGGGGCTGTACCCCTTTTGCCATCTGCGTTGCAAAGCGTTTCATTTGACCCCCAAAACCATATTTCATCTCAAAAGCGTTCATGGGGCTGTACCCCGTTTCCACCAAAGCCACAAAATGTAGGGGCACTGCAACACACACCGATTGGCATTCCAAATCCGTCCCATGCCAAATGCACCCATCACACAATTCCATGGCCTTGAACATGCACACATATTGTAGAGCCATACACACGCATCTGGGAAATCAGTGCACAACTGTGCACAAACTGTGCATGTCAGACATCTAACACACACCTTGCAAGGTGCAACACAATAACCTTTTGTCTCCGCCCCACAGGTGACGAACAGCATGATGCTGGAGAGGGAGACAGCAGCCATCACAGCCAGTCCACAAGCCCTCCACCCGGACTCACGGATGTGGAAGACCTGGACACCTCTTCGGACGAGGACTCCCGACCAGGCACATCAGCTGTGGCAGGGCGCAACCGCTCCCCAGGACCCCTCCTACCCACCAACCCATCTCCCAGGGCTGGTGACCAGTCCCAGGCCCCTACTGCCACGGTCATTGCGGCAACCACCACCGCCGCAACAACCACCACCAGGGCCTCCCTGACCACTCACCCTGCGCAAGGGGTGGTACGCACGTCGACATCGACCCTGGGAGCCAGAATGAGGACCCGGGTGACCAATGTGGCGAGTGGGCAGGTCGGTGGCAGCAGTTCAGGTGGGAGGAGCAGGGTCAGGCCAACGCCATCAGAGCCTGGGAGCCAAGCCCTGCCGCAAATCGCCAGTCCTTGGGGCCTATGAAGAGGCACAGGGAAAATGGGCCCGGTCAGCTGCCGATACGCGGGAAGTCCTTGGAGTGTTGAGGTCCATGGACGCCCATATGGGCCAACACGTGACCCGTATGGGCCAACTCGTCGGCCTCATGGACCAACTAGTGGTGGCGGTGAGGGCCCAATCAAGGGCAACCACACCACCTCCGCCACCACCTGCTGGGGTGCAGGGTCGTGCAACATCCAGTTCCCCTGCATCCACAGCGAGTGGGCAATCCTCAGCCACCACCAGCAGCCCACAAACACCCCCCCTCTCAAACGTGGAAGGGGACGTCCGAAGAGGAAACAGGTGTCCAGAGAAGACTTCACACGCTCCAAACGCCAGTGAGTCAGCCAGCCACGGTGGCCATCTACTGCATTCACTTGGACTACTATCCTACCCCACACTGCCATGTGAATGGCATGTGTCTGTCGGACCGTGGACCCAGAACAACATGGGTACACCTTGACTATCACGCGGACATGACCGTCAACTCATTGTTTCAGCATGCACCATCTTTGTGATCACCTTGCCCACAATCACATGTCCCTGCTCAAAATAAATACACCTGGATCACATCCTGTTTCATCTGCTCTGTGTTTAATCAAGGATGTGCAACCGTTACCATGATCAGAAATGCATCTGGAGTGTGGTATGTCGATAGGCCAGGAGAGGCTGTAGGGACCTAGGGGTGAAAAACAGAACAAGAGTCCATTGAATGTGTGTGTCACACACTCATCACACAGTACGTGTCATCAAGTTTAAGCAATGTACACACATCTCACAGAGCAACAGGGCACAATGCTACAGCCACTGTCATTGGCATACTACCCTGGACATGGCCCATTGCCACACAGCACTCAGTGAACAATAGGCCGCCGTGACAATGCACACATACACCTACACAACTACAGCAACATCAGCCGTCGTACATGGTCACTCACCGTCAAGTGAAGTAGCGGGCGATGAGCTGCTGACGCTCATTCACTGCTTCCTCCTCTCCACTGTCCTCGTCACTGGACACGGCTTGGTCTGCAGGCGGGGGCCCTGGCTGATCATCGTCATCCAGTATCAGGGGGATCTGCCTGCGAATCGCCAGATTGTGCAGCATGCAGCATGCCACAACTATCTGGCACACCTTCTGTGGGGAGTATGCCAGTGCACCCCCGGTGCGGTCCAGGCATCTGAATCTGGACTTCAGGAGTCCAAATGTCCGCTCCACCACACGTCTGGTCCTCCCATGTGCCTCATTGTACCTGACATCAGCTGGTGTCCTCGGATTACGGAGTGGGCTCAGCAGCCAAGATCCGTTAGGATATGCAGAGTCACCTGGGTGTGAGAAACACAGAGAATCGTTGCATTTCCAACAGGATACAAGACAGCATGTCACACCCAGCACGCTACACGAGTATGCATACTCACCAACAATCCATGCACGGTCCGGTTGTAGATTGGTCATCAAACGTGGGAGGATGCTGTGGCGCATGATGTGCGAGTCATGCGCGGATCCGGGAAACTTCGCACACACGTGTGTGATGATCATGTCCGCCAGGCACACCACTTGCACATTCAGGGAGTGGAAATGTTTCCTGTTGCGATAGATGTGCTCCATGGCCTGTGGTGCAACAAGGCCAACATGGGTGCAATCAATTGCACCAACAACGTGTGGGATCCGTCCAAGGGCATAGAAAGCACCCTTCACTGCCGCCAGATCACGAGCCCTGGGGAATCGGATGTACCGGTTCCTGTACAGCATCATAGTTGACAGGACATCCCGTAGCACCATGCTGAACATGGGCTGGGACATCCCACCTCCACTGCCCACCGTGTGTTGGAAGGATCCGGTTGCGAAGAAATGCAGGGCAGCCATCACCTAGCCGTGGGGGTGAATGCTGTTGGATACACCCTGCGAGGACGAAGGTGGGGTTCCAACATGGCACATAGGTGATGCAGGGTGGGTCGGTCCAGACGGAACTTCCGGATAACCTCCACATCCTCCATGTCTGCCAGCAATTGGTAGGGGCGATGTATGTTTGGTCTCCTCCTAGGACGGATGGAAGTGGACACATGTCAATGCAACACACCACATGGCATTTACACATACACAGAACTAAGATTACTGACAAAGCAATAGAAACACAGAACAGCTGCAAGTAGGGACAGCACAGCTACAATACCCCTACACAGGTCCCCTTACCAATAGCAATGACCACTGACACCAACCATTGCTATGAGCATGCACATGGGGATTTAGGCCATAATAGCCTGACAGGCATGATGAACATCTCAGACTGCATATGTGGGAAGCGGCAACACCACGGCAATATACCTAGCTGCTGTGCCTGACACAGCTTCCGAGGCTGGGTGAGTATGGCACACACCAACAACACAATGGACGCAGGCTGAGCGGCCCAAACAGGTGGGTCCTGTTGCACAACGGGACATGAGACAGTCAATGATGTCACTAGTTCACCCAATGTACAGCACTGTACGTATCACACCTCCAACACACATTGACAGGTGTACACATTGACAACTCCACGACAACACAGCTGTGTGAATGCAAATACACATCACAAGTGACACGTAACGTTGCACGTGCCAAGTGGGAGATGTACATTGAGAAATATGGCATGTGTGTGCATATGCACATCCCATGCTCCCATGCCAATGTGTACATGATGATGTGCCAACAGACATGTGGAGGCTGAGCACTGTCCGTCAATGCCTATGCACACAGCATGAAGTGGCCCTGGCTAGTGTGGACATGCTCCCACACACGAATCATGGCCACACCTGCAAATGCATGGCGCACATTAAACTGTGGATTCCACATGGCACCAGCGGACTGTACCCGCCATGGTCCAGGCCCTTGAGGCCAACTCTAATGGCCCTCGCGGTTGCATCCTGCGTGTTCGACTATAGAGGTAAGCGTACCGGGACAGCTCGGAGCAGGCCACTGTGTGCATCTGAAAATGGCAGACATGGTACACCAATCGCAGCCGCTTGGACCCACTGAAACTGCCCCAGGGGGCTATATGAGTGTGGGAGGGAGACCGGCATTACCACAGCTACCAGGGACTGCTACTTGGCATCCCTCAACAACACCTGCTGCCACCTGTCCACCTTCATGTCGACGACTCTGAAGATATGTCCAGGTCCATTAACCAGCGAGGAGCTGGAGATCCTGGATTCCGAGCACCACGCACACTGCCCAAGGCTATTTCCTGCAATAGTTGTGTGTGTAAGACAACTGCAGTGTGTGTGGGAGTGCATGTAGGGGACACACATGTCGTTTATTCGCAGCACTATGAGTCGGAGCCTGTGGGGTTCCAACATGCACTGCTTACCATGCTTACTACAGGTGGAAGGGGTATGTAGGCTCTCTGGCGCTTTCCCATGCATGTTCCTCCCGAGTGGTGGTACATGGCATTTACATGTCAGACATCCAGTGACGCAGCCACTTGGCAATGCAGGACTCAGGGCAGTTATTGCTTGTGTGAATGGCTGGCTGGGTCCCTGCTGGCCTTCTCAGTCTCAGCAGACCTGGGCTGCACACCGACCACCCAACAGTAGTTGTGCTCGTGCGAACGACAGGTGGATGGCATGGGCTCATGACCATTGTGGACTGTCATGTTGCAGTCTGTGTGTGTGGTGTCCCATCCTGCTCCATGCAGGTATGTCCTTGGCCTAATTGCGTAGTGGTCATCCTTGCCACCATCAGGGCAGTGGTTGTGCACACAGCGATGTGTGGCTATGGTCGCAGGGTGACACAGGCCAGGTGTTGTGCTATGTGCACAACACATGTGCCACTTATTAGCGGCTTCATTGTCTGTTCGCCAGCCATTACGTGTTGATTGTGGTGGCTGTATACAATTGCACAGGTATCGTGCAACATGTGGATTTGGCGATGTTCTGTGCTGCTTCCCTTGCACATGTCTGTTTAACTGATGCCAGATGAGTGAGGCCACCTCGCTCTCTCTCATGGGTGTTGTGGGACAGGGGACGGTCAACAGTGGTGAGGCATCGGATGAAGCAGCTGCACGGGTGCTGAGTGAGACAGTTGTGACCAGCGCCTCGGAGGGGCCAGACGTGTGCTGGATGAATCACAGTCCGAGACGGCAATTACTGCATCAACTGAGGACGGAGGTGATGCATCCATTTGTGCTAGCACAGGGGACGTGGACTCTGGCTCCTCTTCAGCCACGGGGAGGCCAATGCCCGCCCTCCCATCACCTTCCACTGGTGCAACACGTGTCGGCACAAGGATGAAGGATTGAGTATCCTTCGCACCAGGCACAGCTGCCCCTGCACATGTGACCCCTGCTGCCCTCAGCGCTGGGTCTGTTGAGCTTGTGCGGCATCACTGCGTGGGGCAGACAGCTCTCTTCAATAACTTCATTGCCCATGACATCACCTTGCCGCAGGTGACATAGTTCATGGAGGGCCTACATGTACGCGTGGGTGGGCTACACCAGACTGTCCAATGGTTGTCCTCCCCAGTCAAGGTGGGCTTTCAACTGGGCCACTCTCAGGCTGACATTCCTGACCCTTTCTCCACCCCCCTGGAAAGTGGCACATCTGACAACAGCAGAGCACGAGTCCTATCAAAAGAGGTGGGGGGACGCTGACGTCACGACAGGAAGTGACATCACGTAAGGCGGCTTGCACCGTCAGACTCATTGCCTCCCCTCGCTCACCCCTTATATGTGCGATTGCATCAGAGAAGCCTGCGCGTGCACCAGCGGCTCCGATCTCGCCCCAGAGAGGCCAAAGAGTGAATGTGTGGCTCCATTTGCTCCAGTTATCGAGCACGCGGTGACATAAACGGGGGGACGCCGTCCACCTGCGTGGTACCCCGACTCGAGTCCTGGAACAGTGACAATGCATGACAGCCTCCGGAGTCCGGATACACCACATGCAACACACAGAAGCTGTAGCTGCCCTGGCGGGCCAGGCCGCAAACACCGTCCCAGACGAAAGGTAGACCCACCCCGGTGCGCATAGTCATTACATCCGCTGCCATTGACGAGGTACCCATAGAGTGAGATATGGGCCTCAGGGTGAGGGGCCTCGGAGCCATCCCCCGCCAACGAGTGTCATGCAACTCACACATATCGCAAAGCCAAAAGGACACTTTGCCTGCACACCAGGGCTCGAGTCTGGGTACCACGCGGGTGGACGGCGTCCCCCCTCTTATTGTACCGTGAGCTAGATAACTGGAGCAATTGGAGCCACACATTCACTCTTTGGCCTCTCTGGGGCGAGATCGGAGCTGCTGCTCACGCGCTGGCTTTCCTGATGCAATCGCATCTGAGGGGTGAGCGAGGGGCGGCAATGAGTCTGATGGTGCAAGCCACCTTTCGTGACGTCACTTCCTGTTGTGACATCAGCGTCCCCCACTTCCTATTTAGGACTTGTGCCCTGCTGCACACTGAGAATGTGTTGCCTGCGAGATGTGACCAGGAGAAGGGCGCCATGACCTCCCACCCACCAAGCTTCACTGCCATCCCGTGCCCTGGGTAGCCTGTGCAGGTGGACAATGTAGGGGGTACACCTGGAGGACAGGGGATGTAAGTGCCTTGGCAAGGGCCTGGCAGACGCACAGCAGTATCCAGCATGTCCCCAGAGGGAGGGCTAATGTCTACACCTGATGCAGCATTGATCGTGTGCCCGCCTGTTGTGCCCACACGAGTTCACATTCATCCCCAGACAGATAGGCTTTCCAAATACCCAACACAGTGGAACTCTACCCCTCCGGGATCCTCCCCACACAGTCTGTTTCAACACTGCATGAGTGCACCTACCCGTGCCGCCCACCCACCTAGGCCAAGCAGCCCTCCCGCTTCACATGCCACGTGTGTCTTCCACAGTTGTGCTTCTCTCTCAGGGGCGGACCTCGAACTGTCCCGTAGCACACAGACTGCACCGAGTCGGACTGGCATCCTGTTGGAATGGTAGGCACCCTCACACAACTACCTGTGACACAGTGGTGGCTGTAATGGCCATTGTGACCGCCATGGCAGTGTTGCTGGCCATGGCAGGGTACACTCACACACAATGCATACGCAGCTTTTCGTATCACTACTCTGCACATCGGACTGGCCACTGTCCCTGGTGTTGGACAATATTGCCACCTGTCTATGTAATCTGTGACTGGATGCTGTTGTTCCTGTAGTCGGTTGTGTCTGTGTATTTGCTGATTGCAGTTGTTACTGTGTGTGCATAGTTAAGTGAGGCACATGCCGTGTATGGTACCTCAACAATTGCAATGTCTGGTCTCACATTCCAATGTGTTTTACACGTGGCTGGGACTTCACTTCTTTCAGACTCTGCTACTTGTGTGTGCGATGAAGAAGTATTTTTGTGACACGGATTGTCTGCATGTATTTGGTGGTATTTCTGGGAGAATGTATACGTGTCATGTTTGCGTGCAGGCAAAGCACAGGGTGTGAGTCTAGCCACAAGTTGACAGGTAGCATGTGCAGAGTGTGCGGGTATGTGTGAGCTTACTTTCTGGGTGGCCAGCAGTGTAGGTGTATGTTAATCTTGTGATGAACATTGAGCCTGGGCACATGGCTTACTTTTAATGTGTGCATTTGGGAGGTGTAGGTGTGTGTGGTGTGAAGGGTGTGACTTTGGGGGAGTGTTGGTGTGTGTGTGTGCGCTCTGGCAATGTCGACTACACACATGTGTTACCCAGGGGCATGGTGGGTGTTTGTATCCGTGTACAGGTCTGTGAATGTGAGCACATGTGTGTATTGTATGTTCCACAGTGTGCAGTGTGTGGGTGTATCCTTGCAGTGCAGGATGACTCCTACTTGATATGTTTTGGCCATTGTGGGTCTGCAGGGTGTGTGACTGTCAAGATTGTGCCTTGTTTAATTAAGCATGTATGTGAGTTTCTGCAGTTCGTACTCACTGTGCAGACCTGCCCACCCCCACTGATATTGTGTGTGTGTTTTGTCATGCATTGCTGTAGCATGCTTCTTGCGTGGCTCCTAATTTTGCTTGATGAGTGTGATGTCAGACTGTGAAGGTAATTGTACACATATGTAGGACTGTGCTTTGTAGTGACCAGGCCGTCAGTGTTAATGTGATGATCTGTTGGGCCACGTCAGAGTCTGACAAGCCAAGGCCCACAACCTCTGGTATTTCACTAGGTCCACTGTGGCGGCAACTCATATGCATTGACATCCAATGACACTAGACTACATGATCATCTCACGACTCTCTTGTACTTCACACACTCTCATCCTCTCTCATTCGTACTTGTCTTCGATAAATAATTCTACAGAGTCACATAATTGCTTCAAGGCATGTATTTGAACTTACTTCCTCTGTGATGCAGTATAGTGGACACTACTGGCAGCGAAATGCATGTGGAGGATATACTTAGCATGATTACACATACAAAAGGGGGTACAGGTAGATGTGATTAGTTGTTGATTGTGGAATAAAGGCTTCAGAGTTACAACTGCCTTGCCCTTGCTATGCTAAAGTACATTTGCTCATTACTGAAGAGCTCTAGACTTTGACACAGACAGTATTCATTTTGCCTACCAGACAGCTTGACATCATAGGCACAGTACATCTCAGTTCCATGGTACAGGATTACTACAATAGTGACTCCGACACACCTGCGTCAGAGGTGACATCAGAGCATGAGCCTACATGCATGCAGCAGCGTCTCACAAGTTGTTGCAATGTGGTGGCTACTGAACATGACACAATAACTAGGGCCATGTTGTAGGGGTTTGCACTTGTTGTCCATGCAAAGGTCCTGGCACGGAAGTACAGACAAAGGTGAGGTGACAGTTCTCACGTAATACAGCAGACAGATAAGTGTGCACTGACAGGTGCATGTGTTCAGGTGCGCAGATTACATATTATAGCATAGTTGTTCGTGCAGTATTGGCCATGTGGTTACTGTACCCAAGTTCCATACCTCTGCCTCCCCCTGTTCATGCAGAGGCACAGGATATGGTGAGGAACAGAGTGCATGTCCCGAAAATGTCAAATGTCATGGCAGTGGAGTTGATGGTAAGGTGTTTGTTGCAGATTGTATGGTATAGTTGTTGTACAGCTAACTGCCCACTCCGTGCGAAAGCCAAGCATAGGTACGGTGTTGAACATCAATGTTCAATTGGGGGTATTGAGTCGGGGACCCATGAATTGACAAGTTGTCAGGTATCCGATACCTTCCAGCAGAGCAACCCTCGCATTGGTGTTAAACATGGATGACATCCAATGAAGCGGATGGTGGGTAGCAACGTGTTCATCGTAAGTTGTCCCTTGTAGAAGCCTGATGGGACATGTTGGATGACATTCGATGAAACTGTGATCCAGAAGACGTTGTGTGGAGGCACCCTGGTCCCATTGCAGTGTGTGTCCGACTGCAGCCACAAACGCCATGCCCACATACACTGAACAGATCCTGTCGTGGGCATCCAGGGGTGCAAACAAGTGTACCAAGTCCGCCTTTGGACATGCCGGGTTGGAGAGACATAAATCCACAGGCCAGTGGAACGGACACCTCCGACAGTAGAAAACGGGGATGACGCAGCTGAACATTGCAATGCGGTAAGTTAGTCGGTAACTCACATTCAGCATAGCCAGATTTTCACAGCCCACTATCTGTAGCAAGCTGTTACTGTACAGCTGCATCTGTCCGGCGTAGTTGAAAACCACTGGTGCAACAGCCATTTTGCTACAGGGTGATGTGATGGCGTGCTCCGGCTGCCTGAGCAGTCAGCAGAGTGCAACCTCCGACAATGCTGGGAATTCTGGAATGGATGTACGGCGGCAGGACTTGGGATATAGCTTGGGCGGAGGACACAGGCCCTCATCCCACATGCTTCGATGAATGGTCAAGGCCAGTGGTGTCTGACTCTTTCCTGATTACTTGCATTTGACCCACATGGAGGAGTGGTATAATTGTATTTTGTCGTATTATCTTTCTTTCATGTTAGGCGCTATCTGCCAGTGGAAGGTTTACTCTGCATGGCTATGTTTGGCTTCTTGTTGGTACAATGGCTCCATTCTCCTGCAGAATTTGTTGCAATGTGATTTCAGAGTAGGAATGGAAGGCCATTCAGTGCTATCTGCTCTCCCGTGTGTGGGCGGGACACTCCGTTGCCGCTGTTCATTGAAGCTCCTGTGTGGGTGTAGTAATTGTGGACACCTGTTCTCAGGCAGCAGGGTTTTTCTATTTTGTACATTGCATGGCTTGATATTGCGAGCAGGATGGTATAGGTATTTTTGGATGGGACTGGCGTGCCTTTTGCGGACAATGTCCATATTCTGCGCTGTTATGTAGCAGCCGCTGTGTGCTTCGCCATGTTCTGCACACAAGGGTGTGTCCTATTTGGCCTTCACATTGCTCCCCTGTTCTGGACACTTGTGCGACATCCAGTTGGCAACTGTGGGTTGTCGATTGGGGACATGATTGATGCAGGAGGGCCATGTGACTTGTACCTTCAGGGTGGGGCTGGTGTGTGGAGTGTGTAGTTGTGAGCCTGTGGTGTTTGTGTGCAGCCCATGCGTGGCGCTGTCGTTGGCCTCTGCGTTGTGCGCATGTGTATGTGCGTCATCGCCGCTGCGCTGCGGTGCCGTGTTGGGGTCGTCACCTCCTGGTCCCGGGTAGTGGGTGCCCAGGATGTTGCGAGTTGTTTTATTTTAACAGGTGGGACATGTGTGGGTACAGTGGTGGATGTGTCCTGTCCACACAGGGGTGTCTGGGGGGGCCAGGTACAGTTTTTCCACCCTTGCATTGTGTGCAGTGTTTGTGTGCCCTTGTTGTGTGTCTGCCTACCTGCGTCGTCGTTGCGCGTTCACTCCTAGGTGGTGCATCAGGTACAGCATGTGGATGGCCTGGAGAGCAGGATTCATTTCGGGGTGGGCCGCCTTTTTGGTCTCCGTACTCGTCAGTCGGGTTTCCGCCTTGGTATCTCGTGCGGTGTCTCTTTGCCGGTGAGGCTGTTTGGTTGTGGCATCGTAATTTGTACGCCGGGCGGTACGTCATATCGTCGGATGGTGTGTCTCCATTGGCTCGCGCCGCTACGTAGATGGGCGCACTTTGATGGCGGGCGGCGTCGCAGGCTTACGGGCGGTGTTTGGCTGACTTTTCACATCCTAATTTGGCGGGCGTGTGGGCCGTTGCTGGCGGACGGTAACTAGCGGTTTTTGCCTCCGACAGCACGGCGGTAGTGCTTCCGCCCGACATCGTAATGGGCCCCTTAGTGCTTTATTTAGATCTTAGTGGATGGCATACTCCTTCACAAACGTGACGGATATCCCGTCTGCTTTATTATGATCTCCATAGGATACAATGAGATTGTAATACGGCAGATGGGATATCGGTCACCTTTGTGACAGAGTATATTCCCCTCCGCCAAGATCTAAATCAGGCCCTCAGACTGGGAGAAACGCCAGGTCTTGAGAAGCTTTCTGAAGGTAGCATCATTTGTAACTTGCAAGTATTCACATTTTTTTTATTCAAATGTATTGTCATGGAGGAAAAATCGGTTAATAACCTGGCCCAATGTTTTGCACAATTATCAATTGTTCACATTTGCACATTGAGAAAGCAGATAAGCTGCTGAATTTTTTAGCAGATGCATAAAACCGGTTATGACACATTTGAAAGAAAAATGACAACCGCGCACCAATATTTCCTGATAGGGGCAGTACGAGCACATAAAAGAGGCGGCAATCGAGAAAAAACTTTACGACAGTTAGAGTCCAAATTTATTTTGGAACTCGATACCAAGTCACCTAATGGTCTCAATACCCGTGATGACTTTACACATTTTTTTGTAAATTCTGCAACGATCTGGCTTTGGTGGCTGACCATTATGAAACTAATAAATTTTGATATCTTCAGCCATTATTCTTAAATCAGTTCCTCTAATGCTATTTCTCTCTATATATTTTTTTTTATCATCCATCACTTAGCACTTTAGATGGTTAGGCATTTTGGCACTACAGCACTTTATTTAGCGTATTAGTACGTTGACATCAATGTCTGCATGAATTGTCACTATGTAGTTGTGTTCTGGTATACACTCATTGTATATGATACCTTTTTGATCTCTGCACGTTGCACTTTATATTAGTATGTACTATCAATCCAAAGTATGATACTTGTTTTCTTAGAATATGAGATGCCTTTAGATAAGTGCATTTTGCACTTTAATATGTTTCTTTTGAAGAAATATTGGTAAAATTGATGTTATTGCGATTTCACGATAGCACTTTTTGAACATCCTTACCTACTTATTTTAATGAACTATCGCCATTGTTTCCTCAATTTCACTCTATCATTAGATTTATGCATTGGTATTTTTGTATCAGTACAGCAATATGTCTAATAGAGTTTCAGAGGGTACCTCATGCACTTGCATACATGCTATAATGTCAGTACAATGTCAGTCCATTCATTCAATGAAGGATAGTACTTGGGAATGGCAAAAAGAACTTTCTCTAACATTTATATTTTGTGTTTTAGATAAATTATGAGCATTCATGTTCTGTATATCTTTTGTAGCAATCAATTTTATCATATATTTTTCAAAATGTTTTTATGGCATCATCTATTTATGTTTTATAAGTGCATGTGTGAATAATTGTTTATTTTGCATCATATCTGGTACCTCACATTTATCAAAATGGTCTCATGCAGTCTTTTGTCAGTGACTATCACAGGGTGGTGAGTCACGTGGTTTTATGTTTATAAATCAGAAATTGTCGTAGCGCGATCATGTGATCAAGGCCACTGGGCGTGGCAGAAACGCGTCATGGACAGCACTTGCAATGCAATAAACAAATAATACTGCACCGCATCATATTGGAGTACGTGCCCGCCTTTGTTAAGGAGTCTTTTGTAGCATCAAGGGATTTTTTTTCATTTTTTTTTCGCCTGAGGTCGAAAGGCGTCCTTTTGTTTGCCAAATAAACCCGTAAATATTTTCAACTCAAAACCGGAGTGGCTCGCTTTTTCCTGCCAGGACTGCAGGGATCCTCGTATGCATATATATATATTTATATATATATACATATATATATATATATATATATATAACTGCCACAGTCCTGAAATGATCACACTCCTGATCAAGAAAGCAGGTACGGACCACAAATGCGGAGAAAGTTTCTTCTTTATTTAGTGCAGATTATCAAAGTGCCAGTGCAAAGTTCGTCAGAAAGCAAGTGCCCAGCATGACGCGTTTGGCGTTTCGACTGCCCAACGGCAGTCTTGATCATATCACAGGTAATATATATATATATATATATATATAAAGAACGAATCGATCCTCCGCTGGCAAGTAGTACGTTCGGCACTAACCCTCGCTGCCAAAGAATTACGAACCACCGGAATGAGGCAAAAATCTTCAGTTTATTGTTTTCCCCAAGTGACGCGTTTCGGGTACCACTTGCCCTTGATCACACAAACATGGAGATACAAATGCCTAGTTTTTAAATACATAACCACGTGATAATCCACTACCACTAAACATAGAAAAAATACACTAAGTGCCCCAGGTACATAGTCTTTCTTTTTTGCTCTTTTTTATATCTCTTGTGGATGAATCCTTTTCTTTTCTTTTTTTCTATTTTCATCACCTTTCAAGATTTCTCCAAATTGTGTTCCCGTTGTAGAATAATATAGAAATGTTCTGCAATGGTTTCAATAAATACTGTGCGTAAAAATATATCAAAAAGTATCATCTAAAAGATGGGGAAAAAGAAAAATATACATAATACAATATACACCTTCATATAAATATAAAAATCTATTTAAAATCCCCAAACACATGACCTTAATGAATAAATATCACCACAATAGTCACTAACACATCAGTATGATGCGAAACCTCTAAAATTCCTGCTTAAATGCTAAGATCAGAACTATTACTAAAACCAATTTATATGGGACACAAAAAAAAAAAAAAAAAAAGGGAGACCACATAATCTAAATGTACCTATAAAAATCAAATGGACAACGCACTATGTGCAAAACAGTGCAATGTATTATACAAATTGACGTATCTTACTAAAGTGCAAGTGCTACTAGTGCTATATCACATCTTTGATCCCTAAATTTAAAAACATTTATTCATGGTCGGGTACAAATCCTAATACATACTACCACAACAGATCAATATACCGATGGGCTAATGTCTCTTAACATGTATGGTCATAGTAAGTTCAACACATCTATACCTACATTCATAACCCCGACAAGCCCAAGGAGAAAAAGCCAAAAGTGTAATAGAAATGGAAACAGCAAAAAGACCAAAAAGGAGCAATAAACATGGAACCCTCAGAAAATAATGTCATAAAAGACAGTTACTCCCAACCGACTCATAAAAAATTGTGCAAATCCTCTGTATTGTTTAAACCGTGTGGGAATTTACTATCAAGATTAAGAATCATTTTAGTCTCAAGTTGCCTGAGAGCCTTTTCTCGATCCCCACCTCTACGCATTTTGGGAATTGATGCAGCCACAAAATAACTTAAACAGCTAAGATCATTGTTGTGTGTTTGTTTGAAATGGCGGGCCACCGGATAAGACGAATCATTATATACACATATATATATATATACACTCTGTTTTAGTGCCTGTTCTGTTTTAGTCCCTCGAGACGGAGTAAGCGCTTTTCATATGGGTGGTGCGTTTTCCCCGGCAGGGCCAAGCCGGTAATTATTACCTCCTTCTCGCACCAAGTACGAAAGAATAGGTACGCACTCACAAGAAATCTGCTGCAGTTGCTTTATTGTGCAAAAAGGCAGTTACAATGCCCAATGCGTTTCGGTCCTCTCCTCGGACCTTGATCACGGGATCAAGGTCCGAGGAGAGGACCGAAATGCGTTGGGCATAAAATCAACTGCAGCAGATTACCTGTGAGTGTGTACCTATTCTTTCGTACTTGGTGTGAGGAGGAGTGAATATATGTATATATATATATATATATATATATATATATATATATATATATATATATATTCGCTGAAAAAACCATAGGTTTCAGGCACGTTATAGTTAGAAATTAGCATTTAAAAAACCTTTGAAATTCACTGAAAAAAACATAGGTTTCAATGGACGTTATAGTTAGTTGGACATTTCACTCGTACAAAACCAGTGAAATTCGGCCGTTATAGTTAGTTGAGCTAACCATAACTCGCGCCCCGCAATGTACTGCTGATGACGTCACATATTACATCATTCATGACATGGTCAGTGGCATCACTGATGACATCACTGATCAGTGAATTTCTAAGGTTTTTTAAATGCTAATTTCTAACTATGCCTACAGAGGTAGGACATGTGCAGAAAGAGGAAGAAATGCGCAGAAAGAAGCAAGAGAAATGCAGAAAGAGGCAACAGAGGTCCAGAAAGACAAAGAAAGGTGCAGAAAGAAGCAAGAGATATGCAGAAAGAACCAACAGAGGTGCAGAAAGAGGCCTTGTTGCAAAGTCATCCTGTGCCGCCAACGTTTTGCTGACGGGTACTGGTGGTAACTGACTCTGCCTAACCAGGCCTAGAGCCAGTGCTATGCTAAAAGACACTTAGAATACAGTGAAAACACCTACATACACTAGGGTACACTATGGGTTGGGGTACCCCTGTGATTGGCATGACCTCCCTGTAAGGCCCTATTACATAATAGGGCAGGGGGATTAAAACTACCTCTAAGTCAGAGGTGCAGAAACATGCTTCTTTAACTAGTAGTCGCGTTTGCAGAGTGGTAGAGAAAGGGTGCTCGGCCTCCGACCAGCGCTCAGGAATTCCACTGCGTAGGACTTACAGGAGGTACCAGGAGGGCTTCTTGGCCCCCAAAGTCCCTCAGGAGTAAAGTGGACTTCATCCCCCATCCCGTAGTCTGCCAGGAGCGTGTTTGCAGAGTGGTGGAGAAAGGGGGCATGCCTCCGAAGACGTCTTAGCAATCCTACTGTGTGGGACTTACTGGAGGTAACAAGAGGGGCAGTTGGCCCCCAAGGACAGCCTTTGGGGCCAACTATCCCTCTTATTACCTCCAGTAAGTACCACACAGCAGGATTGCTAAGTTCGCATAACAGGCCACGCCCCCTTTGCCCACCACTCTGCAAACGCGCTCCCTGGCACGCTCCTCGATGGGGATTGAAGTCCCCTTCACTGCTGGGGGTCCTTAGGGGCCAACTAGCCTACCTATTACCTCCAGTAAGCCCCACACAGTGGGATTGCTGAGAGGTGAACACAGACCACGCCCCCTTTCTCCACCACTCTGCAAACGCGCCTCCTGGCGCACTCTTGGTTGGGGGATGAAGTCCCCTCTCCTCATGAGGGTCCCTGGGGGCCAACTAGCCCACCAGGTACCTCCAGTAAGCCCCACACAGCTGAATTGATGAGAGTGGTCAGAGGCCACGCCCCCTTTTTACACCACTCTGCAAACGCGGCTCCTGGCGCACTGCTGCTTGGGGGATGAAGTCCACTTGTGTCCTGAGGTCCTCAGGACACAAGAGGACCTCATCGCTCCACCAGCAGCGCGCCAAGAGGCGCGTTTGCAGAGTGGTGTAAAAAGGGGCATGGCCTCGGACCACCTCTCTGCAATCCAGCTCTGTGGCGCTTACTGGAGGTACCTGGTGGGCTAGTTGGCCCCCAGGGACCCTCAGTATTCAAGGGGACTTAATTCCCCAACTTAGAACGCACCAGGGGGCGCGTTTGCAGAGTGGTGCAGAGAGGGGGCGGGGCCTCTGGCGAGATGCCGGCTTTTTTTAAAAATATTTTTTTAGAAGGGGGGCTGTGTGGCCCCACTTCTTTTAGTATTTTTGGGGCCCTGGGGACCCCATCCCCCAGGGCCTGACCCCTATTTTTTTTTTTTTAGGTAAAAAAACGGGAAGGGGGCCGCGCGGCCCCCCTCCCGAGGCCAATTTCGGCCTTGGGGATCCCATCCCCCGGGGCATGGCCTCCTTTTTAAAATTTATTTATAGGGAAGGGGGGCCGCGTGGCCCCCCTTCCCTGGGCCACTTTTGGCCCCGGGGACCCCATCCCCCGGGGCATGGCCTCTTTTTTTAAAAAAAATTATGGGAAGGGGGGATGCGTGGCCCCCCTTCCCTAGGCCACTATTGGCTCCAGGGACCCCATCCCCCGGGGCCGGCCTGCCGTTTAAATTTTTTTTTTTTAAATTAAATGGCAGGGGGGGCGCGTGGCCCCCCTCCCGTGCCACTTTTGGCCCCGGGGACCCAATCCCCCGGGGCTGGCCCTTAGCATTGGGGACCGTGGGGGGAGCCCCAATGCCCCCACGGTCCCTGCCCGCTCCCCGCCTCCTGCGGGAGCTGGCATTGCTTTTGGGCAAAGGGAGCTGCTGACATGCAGCTCCCCTTGCCCAAAAGCAATCCTGCTTTGCTTCGTTGAAGGGAGAGCAGGTTTCCTGCTCTCGCTTCAACGAAGCAAAGCAGGAGTTTGCTATGGCAAACGGCAATGACCCGGGGGTGGGCACCCCGGGACATTGCAGGAGCCGGCACTGGGGGGTGGCGGTCCCCAGGGCCATGAAGGGCTCCAGGAGGGGGCCGCGCGTTCCCCCTCCCAACGTTTGTAAAGCCCCATGGAGGTGGTGGTCCCCGGGGCCCGGGGGTCCGCAACGGACCCCCATATGTAAATAAAGTTTGCCCCGGGGAGGTGGTGGTCCCCGGGGCAGTGTGGGGAGGGGCAGGAGCCCCCCCACACTTTTTTTATATTTAAGCCCCGGGGACCGCCACCTCCCCGAGGCTTTACAAACGTTGGGAGGGGACCCTGCAAGGCCCCCCCCACACATTAATCAGGATTGCCCCGGGGTGGTGGCGGTCCCCGGGGCAGCGTGGGAGGGCAAGAGCCCCCACATGCATTTTTGTATCAAAGCTCCGGGTGGGGGCGGACCCCGGGGCTGCCGGGGGCCACGTGCCCCCGTGCATAAATTATGAAGCCCAGGGAGGTGGTGGTCCCCGGGGCTGCAGGGACCCCCACGGGCCCCCACTACATAAATGAGGATTGCCCCCGGGACCTGGTCCACCCGGGGGCCTTCAAAAACGGAGCGCGAGAGTCCGCGCTTCATTTAAAAAAAAAAAAAATTGGACCGGATTCACGCACCCAGCGCGAATTCGGCCGAAATTATGAAAAAAAATGCTTTTTTGGGCCTGGGGGTCCCTGTGGGACCCCCTGAGCAGGCCTAGGGGGTCAGGGTGTTTCTACCCTGCCCTCTTTCCTTCTTTTTCATCTTTTTTCTTCCTTTTTCTTGTGACTCGGTTACCAAGTCACAAGATGGCTGCCAACACTTCCTGGTTTGGAGTGTTGGCAGCCAATCAGAATTAAGCTCGTGCTCGGGAGGGTTCGCGAATCCTCCCCGGTGCTCAGATATCGATATTTTTATTTTTTGAATTTCTCAGCAACTACTGAACGGATTTACACCATGTAAAAAAAGCACGCTTTCTAGACCAAGACCTACCTTTTTGCCAAATTTGGTGTAATTCCGTTCAGCAGTTCGAGCTGTAGCCTATTTCAAAATTCCTATGGAAATTAACATGGAGAAAGCGCGTTTTGGGACCTCCTTTTTTCTCGACCCCCACTTGACAAATCACCCCAAAACTTTCACGACAGGAGCTGACCTGAGTGAACCATTAGTTTTGAAAATTTCGCGAAGATTCGTCAAACGGCGCCAAAGATATTGGCAAATCAAAAAACGCTTTTCCTATGGATAATAAGTCCTAACTATAACTACCTACTGGCGACTGCCAGTAGGTAATATATATATATATATATATATATATATATATATATATTCCAACAATTGCCACCTGTGCTGCCGAACTCCTTACGTGACGGGTGCTTCCTTCGTGCAAGTGGCATGCACGTTGTAAATAAACCATCAACAAGGTCCCGCTTCAAGGAACACACATGGAGCACTCGTGGGTCTGGGAAGCCTTTATTCCACCCAGCATGACGCGTTTCGTCATTCCGACATTTTCAAATGCTTTTCGGTGTAAAAGGATCTCTGGCCTTTCAGTATCTTTAAAGGCCACATTCGGCTCCTCCTGCACAGTTTCAGCGAGGAAGAACTGCATTTGCAAGCAGTCCCTCCTAATTATTCATAGCCGCCATCTTTGAGTGTATACACCTCAGTTAAAAATACCCTCGTGGTGTTCTCTTTACGATGGTTATCCTTTGTTGTAAACTTCCATTCAGTGATGGGATAAAGGGGGTGCATGCCTCAATGATCGCGCTTTACCACCGTGCTTTTCATTTGGAGGCTCCAAAGTTCGTTACACCAACCCATTCATCAGCCGCTTAGCTGTCATTCGAAATTCTGTACCTGAGGGCGCATATTTTAGTAAATTGCACTCTTTCATGTTGTCATGAACCAACTGGTTGTTGGCAGTTACGTCAGTTTCTTGGTCGCGGCGGTTCTGGCAGCGCACATTTATAGATTCCAACAATTGCCACCTGTGCTGCCGAACTCCTTACGTGACGGGTGCTTCCTTCGTGCAAGTGGCATGCACGTTGTAAATAATCCATCAACAAGGTCCCGCTTCAAGGAACACACATGGAGCACTCGTGGGTCTGGGAAGCCTTTATTCCACCCAGCATGACGCGTTTCGTCATTCCGACTTTTCAAATGCTTTTCGGTGTAAAAGGATCTCTGGCCTTTCAGTATCTTTAAAGGCCACATTCGGCTCCTCCTGCACAGTTTCAGCGAGGAAGGACTGCATTTGCAAGCAGTCCCTCCAAAGATGGCGGCTATGAATAATTAGGAGGGACTGCTTGCAAATGCAGTCCTTCATCGCTGAAACTGTGCAGGAGGAGCCGAATGTGGCCTTTAAAGATACTGAAAGGCCAGAGATCCTTTTACACCGAAAAGCATTTGAAAAAGTCGGAATGACGAAACGCGTCATGCTGGGTGGAATAAAGGCTTCCCAGACCCACGAGTGCTCCATGTGTGTTCCTTGAAGCGGGACCTTGTTGATGGATTATATATATATATATATATATATATATATATATATATATATATATATATATATATATATATATATATTTGCACAGTCCTGGCCCACCTCATTCGCTCTATGGGACCATCCAGGTACGGACCACAAAAAGCCAACACTATGAAGTTGCTTGTTCACAAAAGTGTTTTAATTTGTTCCATCACCTCAAAATTGAAACAGACAAGTGTCTGCCATGACGTGTTTCAATCGCTGGGACACGATCTTGATCACATGACACGCCGCTGACGAATCAACCATTAAATAAAGTGCATGTCCAATCGGTTTTAAAAGACTTCTAGGGCATGTTAATAAATACAGAAATATATATGTACATATCAAGTGTTTTTCTTTTGGATATTATTTGCGCTGGCCAGTAGCGCGAAGAGAGGACCCGCCCTAAAAGTGGCCGGGGCACTGCTGGCAACAAACCTCGCACTGTCTTCCAAGGTATTGGAATGCCTCGGCCCGCCACGGAAGCATGTTCAAGCAAAGGGCCGCTGTCAAGTACAGTCCGTGACTGCACGGGGTGGCGCAATCACTGAATCAGCAGTGCACGGCTCGGCTGACTCGTGCTATTGCGGCTGGGGCATCTGGGTACCCAAGGAAGTTCCTCAAACAACAACAGTAGCGGGACTGACCACCTACACACAGCCCCCCCCCTTTGCAGTTACATCTACGCTCACTTGGGCTTCATCGGTTCCCGTCGGGGATATGATCCCAGCAATGATGCATGCTGGGAGCTGTAGTTGTGCCATCGAAGATTACAGCAAAACCCGAAAACATCAAACAGGGACCAGCTGATTTCCCACCAATGGGAACGTTGCAGCAAGTTCAAAGGAGGGGTGTGGCTATCTCCCGGTAACAGCGGCATCAGATGAAGGCAAACACCGCCGAAACGCGTTATGCCACAAGCTGTCTATTAAAGTGGACTTCCTTAACTCCCCGCTGTGTCCTCTCAAGTACTTGCAAATCAAGTGTTTTTCTTTTGGATATTATTCGCGCGGGCCAGTAGCGCGAAGAGAGGACCCGCCCTACAAGTGGCCGGGGCACTGCTGGCAACAAACCTCGCACTGTCTTCCAAGGTATTGGAATGCCTCGGCCCGCCACGGAAGCATGTTCAAGCAAAGGGCCGCTGTCAAGTACAGTCCGTGACTGCACGGGGTGGCGCGATCACTGAATCAGCGTCGCACGGCCCGGCTGACTCATGCTATTGCGGCTGGGGCATCTGGGGACCCAAGGAAGTTCCTCAACCAACAACAGTAGCGGGACTGACCACCTACACACAGCCCCCCCCCCCTTTGCAGTTACATCTACGCTCACTTGGGCTTCATCGGTTCCTGTCGGGGATATGATCCCAGCAATGATGCATGCTGGGAGCTGTAGTTGTGCCATCGAAGATTACAGCAAAACCCGAAAACATCAAACAGGGACCAGCTGATTTCCCATCAATGGGAATGTTGCAGCAAGTTCAAAGGAGGGGTGTGGCTATCTCCCGGTAACAGCGGCATCAGATGAAGGCAAACCCCGCCGAAATGCGTCATGCCACAAGCTGTCTATTAAAGTGGACTTCCTTAACTCCCCGCTGTGTCCTCTCAATTACTTGCAAATCAAGTGTTTTCTTTTGGATATTATTCGCGCTGGCCAGCAGCGCGAAGAGAGGACCCGCCCTACAAGTGGCCGGGGCACTGCTGGCAACAAACTTCGCACTGTCCTCCAAGGTATTGGAATGCCTCGGCCCGCCACGGAAGCATGTTCAAGGAAAGGGCTGCTGTCAAGTACAGTCCGTGACTGCACGGGGTGGCGCAATCACTGAATCAGCAGTGCACGGCACGGCTGACTCGTGCTATTGCGGCTGGGGCGTCTGGGGACCCAAGGAAGTTCCTCAACCAACAACAGTAGCGGGACTGACCACCTACACACAGCACGGCGGTAGTGCTTCCGCCCGACATCGTAATGGGCCCCTTAGTGCTTTATTTAGATCTTAGTGGATGGCATACTCCTTCACAAACGTGACGGATATCCCGTCTGCTTTATTATGATCTCCATAGGATACAATGAGATTGTAATACGGCAGATGGGATATCGGTCACCTTTGTGACAGAGTATATTCCCCTCCGCCAAGATCTAAATCAGGCCCTCAGACTGGGAGAAACGCCAGGTCTTGAGAAGCTTTCTGAAGGTAGCATCATTTGTAACTTGCAAGTATTCACATTTTTTTTATTCAAATGTATTGTCATGGAGGAAAAATCGGTTAATAACCTGGCCCAATGTTTTGCACAATTATCAATTGTTCACATTTGCACATTGAGAAAGCAGATAAGCTGCTGAATTTTTTAGCAGATGCATAAAACCGGTTATGACACATTTGAAAGAAAAATGACAACCGCGCACCAATATTTCCTGATAGGGGCAGTACGAGCACATAAAAGAGGCGGCAATCGAGAAAAAACTTTACGACAGTTAGAGTCCAAATTTATTTTGGAACTCGATACCAAGTCACCTAATGGTCTCAATACCCGTGATGACTTTACACATTTTTTTGTAAATTCTGCAACGATCTGGCTTTGGTGGCTGACCATTATGAAACTAATAAATTTTGATATCTTCAGCCATTATTCTTAAATCAGTTCCTCTAATGCTATTTCTCTCTATATATTTTTTTTTATCATCCATCACTTAGCACTTTAGATGGTTAGGCATTTTGGCACTACAGCACTTTATTTAGCGTATTAGTACGTTGACATCAATGTCTGCATGAATTGTCACTATGTAGTTGTGTACTGGTATACACTCATTGTATATGATACCTTTTTGATCTCTGCACGTTGCACTTTATATTAGTATGTACTATCAATCCAAAGTATGATACTTGTTTTCTTAGAATATGAGATGCCTTTAGATAAGTGCATTTTGCACTTTAATATGTTTCTTTTGAAGAAATATTGGTAAAATTGATGTTATTGCGATTTCACGATAGCACTTTTTGAACATCCTTACCTACTTATTTTAATGAACTATCGCCATTGTTTCCTCAATTTCACTCTATCATTAGATTTATGCATTGGTATTTTTGTATCAGTACAGCAATATGTCTAATAGAGTTTCAGAGGGTACCTCATGCACTTGCATACATGCTATAATGTCAGTACAATGTCAGTCCATTCATTCAATGAAGGATAGTACTTGGGAATGGCAAAAAGAACTTTCTCTAACATTTATATTTTGTGTTTTAGATAAATTATGAGCATTCATGTTCTGTATATCTTTTGTAGCAATCAATTTTATCATATATTTTTCAAAATGTTTTTATGGCATCATCTATTTATGTTTTATAAGTGCATGTGTGAATAATTGTTTATTTTGCATCATATCTGGTACCTCACATTTATCAAAATGGTCTCATGCAGTCTTTTGTCAGTGACTATCACAGGGTGGTGAGTCACGTGGTTTTATGTTTATAAATCAGAAATTGTCGTAGCGCGATCATGTGATCAAGGCCACTGGGCGTGGCAGAAACGCGTCATGGACAGCACTTGCAATGCAATAAACAAATAATACTGCACCGCATCATATTGGAGTACGTGCCCGCCTTTGTTAAGGAGTCTTTTGTAGCATCAAGGGATTTTTTTTCATTTTTTTTTCGCCTGAGGTCGAAAGGCGTCCTTTTGTTTGCCAAATAAACCCGTAAATATTTTCAACTCAAAACCGGAGTGGCTCGCTTTTTCCTGCCAGGACTGCAGGGATCCTCGTATGCATATATATATATTTATATATATATACATATATATATATATATATATATATAACTGCCACAGTCCTGAAATGATCACACTCCTGATCAAGAAAGCAGGTACGGACCACAAATGCGGAGAAAGTTTCTTCTTTATTTAGTGCAGATTATCAAAGTGCCAGTGCAAAGTTCGTCAGAAAGCAAGTGCCCAGCATGACGCGTTTCGCGTTTCGACTGCCCAACGGCAGTCTTGATCATATCACAGGTAATATATATATATATATAAAGAACGAATCGATCCTCCGCTGGCAAGTAGTACGTTCGGCACTAACCCTCGCTGCCAAAGAATTACGAACCACCGGAATGAGGCAAAAATCTTCAGTTTATTGTTTTCCCCAAGTGACGCGTTTCGGGTACCACTTGCCCTTGATCACACAAACATGGAGATACAAATGCCTAGTTTTTAAATACATAACCACGTGATAATCCACTACCACTAAACATAGAAAAAATACACTAAGTGCCCCAGGTACATAGTCTTTCTTTTTTGCTCTTTTTTATATCTCTTGTGGATGAATCCTTTTCTTTTCTTTTTTCTATTTTCATCACCTTTCAAGATTTCTCCAAATTGTGTTCCCGTTGTAGAATAATATAGAAATGTTCTGCAATGGTTTCAATAAATACTGTGCGTAAAAATATATCAAAAAGTATCATCTAAAAGATGGGGAAAAAGAAAAATATACATAATACAATATACACCTTCATATAAATATAAAAATCTATTTAAAATCCCCAAACACATGACCTTAATGAATAAATATCACCACAATAGTCACTAACACATCAGTATGATGCGAAACCTCTAAAATTCCTGCTTAAATGCTAAGATCAGAACTATTACTAAAACCAATTTATATGGGACACAAAAAAAAAAAAAAAAAAAAGGGAGACCACATAATCTAAATGTACCTATAAAAATCAAATGGACAACGCACTATGTGCAAAACAGTGCAATGTATTATACAAATTGACGTATCTTACTAAAGTGCAAGTGCTACTAGTGCTATATCACATCTTTGATCCCTAAATTTAAAAACATTTATTCATGGTCGGGTACAAATCCTAATACATACTACCACAACAGATCAATATACCGTTGGGCTAATGTCTCTTAACATGTATGGTCATAGTAAGTTCAACACATCTATACCTACATTCATAACCCCGACAAGCCCAAGGAGAAAAAGCCAAAAGTGTAATAGAAATGGAAACAGCAAAAAGACCAAAAAGGAGCAATAAACATGGAACCCTCAGAAAATAATGTCATAAAAGACAGTTACTCCCAACCGACTCATAAAAAATTGTGCAAATCCTCTGTATTGTTTAAACCGTGTGGGAATTTACTATCAAGATTAAGAATCATTTTAGTCTCAAGTTGCCTGAGAGCCTTTTCTCGATCCCCACCTCTACGCATTTTGGGAATTGATGCAGCCACAAAATAACTTAAACAGCTAAGATCATTGTTGTGTGTTTGTTTGAAATGGCGGGCCACCGGATAAGACGAATCATTATATACACATATATATATATATACACTCTGTTTTAGTGCCTGTTCTGTTTTAGTCCCTCGAGACGGAGTAAGCGCTTTTCATATGGGTGGTGCGTTTTCCCCGGCAGGGCCAAGCCGGTAATTATTACCTCCTTCTCGCACCAAGTACGAAAGAATAGGTACGCACTCACAAGAAATCTGCTGCAGTTGCTTTATTGTGCAAAAAGGCAGTTACAATGCCCAATGCGTTTCGGTCCTCTCCTCGGACCTTGATCACGGGATCAAGGTCCGAGGAGAGGACCGAAATGCGTTGGGCATAAAATCAACTGCAGCAGATTACCTGTGAGTGTGTACCTATTCTTTCGTACTTGGTGTGAGGAGGAGTGAATATATGTATATATATATATATATATATATATATATATTCGCTGAAAAAACCATAGGTTTCAGGCACGTTATAGTTAGAAATTAGCATTTAAAAAACCTTTGAAATTCACTGAAAAAAACATAGGTTTCAATGGACGTTATAGTTAGTTGGACATTTCACTCGTACAAAACCAGTGAAATTCGGCCGTTATAGTTAGTTGAGCTAACCATAACTCGCGCCCCCGCAATGTACTGCTGATGACGTCACATATTACATCATTCATGACATGGTCAGTGGCATCACTGATGACATCACTGATCAGTGAATTTCTAAGGTTTTTAAATGCTAATTTCTAACTATGCCTACAGAGGTAGGACATGTGCAGAAAGAGGAAGAAATGCGCAGAAAGAAGCAAGAGAAATGCAGAAAGAGGCAACAGAGGTCCAGAAAGACAAAGAAAGGTGCAGAAAGAAGCAAGAGATATGCAGAAAGAACCAACAGAGGTGCAGAAAGAGGCCTTGTTGCAAAGTCATCCTGTGCCGCCAACGTTTTGCTGACGGGTACTGGTGGTAACTGACTCTGCCTAACCAGGCCTAGAGCCAGTGCTATGCTAAAAGACACTTAGAATACAGTGAAAACACCTACATACACTAGGGTACACTATGGGTTGGGGTACCCCTGTGATTGGCATGACCTCCCCTGTAAGGCCCTATTACATAATAGGGCAGGGGGATTAAAACTACCTCTAAGTCAGAGGTGCAGAAACATGCTTCTTTAACTAGTAGTCGCGTTTGCAGAGTGGTAGAGAAAGGGTGCTCGGCCTCCGACCAGCGCTCAGGAATTCCACTGCGTAGGACTTACAGGAGGTACCAGGAGGGCTTCTTGGCCCCCAAAGTCCCTCAGGAGTAAAGTGGACTTCATCCCCCATCCCGTAGTCTGCCAGGAGCATGTTTGCAGAGTGGTGGAGAAAGGGGGCATGCCTCCGAAGACGTCTTAGCAATCCTACTGTGTGGGACTTACTGGAGGTAACAAGAGGGCAGTTGGCCCCCAAGGACAGCCTTTGGGGCCAACTATCCCTCTTATTACCTCCAGTAAGTACCACACAGCAGGATTGCTAAGTTCGCATAACAGGCCACGCCCCCTTTGCCCACCACTCTGCAAACGCGCTCCCTGGCACGCTCCTCGATGGGGATTGAAGTCCCCTTCACTGCTGGGGGTCCTTAGGGGCCAACTAGCCTACCTATTACCTCCAGTAAGCCCCACACAGTGGGATTGCTGAGAGGTGAACACAGACCACGCCCCCTTTCTCCACCACTCTGCAAACGCGCCTCCTGGCGCACTCTTGGTTGGGGGATGAAGTCCCCTCTCCTCATGAGGGTCCCTGGGGGCCAACTAGCCCACCAGGTAACTCCAGTAAGCCCCACACAGCTGAATTGATGAGAGTGGTCAGAGGCCACGCCCCCTTTTTACACCACTCTGCAAACGCGGCTCCTGGCGCACTGCTGCTTGGGGGATGAAGTCCACTTGTGTCCTGAGGTCCTCAGGACACAAGAGGACCTCATCGCTCCACCAGCAGCGCGCCAAGAGGCGCGTTTGCAGAGTGGTGTAAAAAGGGGCATGGCCTCGGACCACCTCTCTGCAATCCAGCTCTGTGGCGCTTACTGGAGGTACCTGGTGGGCTAGTTGGCCCCCAGGGACCCTCAGTATTCAAGGGGACTTAATTCCCCAACTTAGAACGCACCAGGGGGCGCGTTTGCAGAGTGGTGCAGAGAGGGGGCGGGGCCTCTGGCGAGATGCCGGCTTTTTTTTAAAATATTTTTTTAGAAGGGGGGCTGTGTGGCCCCACTTCTTTTAGTATTTTTGGGGCCCTGGGGACCCCATCCCCCAGGGCCTGACCCCTATTTTTTTTTTTTTAGGTAAAAAAACGGGAAGGGGGCCGCGCGGCCCCCCTCCCGAGGCCAATTTCGGCCCCGGGGATCCCATCCCCCGGGGCATGGCCTCCTTTTTTCAAATTTATTTATAGGGAAGGGGGCCGCGTGGCCCCCTTCCCTGGGCCACTTTTGGCCCCGGGGACCCCATCCCCGGGGCATGGCCTCTTTTTTTTAAAAAAATTATGGGAAGGGGGGATGCGTGGCCCCCCTTCCCTAGGCCACTATTGGCTCCGGGGACCCCATCCCCCGGGGCCGGCCTGCCGTTTAAATTTTTTTTTTTAAATTAAATGGCAGGGGGGGGCGCGTGGCCCCCCTCCCGTGCCACTTTTGGCCCCGGGGACCCAATCCCCCGGGGCTGGCCCTTAGCATTGGGGACCGTGGGGGGAGCCCCAATGCCCCCACGGTCCCTGCCCGCTCCCCGCCTCCTGCGGGAGCCGGCATTGCTTTTGGGCAAGGGGAGCTGCTGACATGCAGCTCCCCTTGCCCAAAAGCAATCCTGCTTTGCTTCGTTGAAGCGAGAGCAGGTTTCCTGCTCTCGCTTCAACGAAGCAAAGCAGGAGTTTGCTATGGCAAACGGCAATGACCCGGGGGTGGGCACCCCGGGACATTGCAGGAGCCGGCACTGGGGGTGGCGGTCCCCAGGGCCATGAAGGGCTCCAGGAGGGGGCCGCGCGTTCCCCTCCCAACGTTTGTAAATCCCCAGGGAGGTGGTGGTCCTCGGGGCCCGGGGGTCCGCAACGGACCCCCATATGTAAATAAAGTTTGCCCCGGGGAGGTGGTGGTCCCCGGGGCAGTGTGGGGAGGGCAGGAGCCCCCCACTTTTTATATTTAAGCCCGGGGACCGCCACCTCCCGAGGCTTTACAAACGTTGGGAGGGGACCCTGCAAGGCCCCCCCCACACATTAATCAGGATTGCCCCGGGGTGGTGGCGGTCCCCGGGGCAGCGTGGGAGGGCAAGAGCCCCCACATGCATTTTTGTATCAAAGCTCCGGGTGGGGGCGGACCCGGGGCTGCCGGGGGCCACGTGCCCCCGTGCATAAATTATGAAGCCCAGGGAGGTGGTGGTCCCCGGGGCTGCAGGGACCCCCACGGGCCCCCACTACATAAATGAGGATTGCCCCCGGGACCTGGTCCACCCGGGGGCCTTCAAAAACGGAGCGCGAGAGTCCGCGCTTCATTTAAAAAAAAAAAAAATTGGACCGGATTCACGCACCCAGCGCGAATTCGGCCGAAATTATGAAAAAATGCTTTTTGGGCCTGGGGGTCCCTGTGGGACCCCTAGAGCAGGCCTAGGGGGTCAGGGTGTTTCTACCCTGCCCTCTTTCCTTCTTTTTCATCTTTTTTCTTCCTTTTTCTTGTGACTCGGTTACCAAGTCACAAGATGGCTGCCAACACTTCCTGGTTTGGAGTGTTGGCAGCCAATCAGAATTAAGCTCGTGCTCGGGAGGGTTCGCGAATCCTCCCGGTGCTCAGATATCGATATTTTTATTTTTTGAATTTCTCAGCAACTACTGAACGGATTTACACCATGTAAAAAAGCACGCTTTCTAGACCAAGACCTACCTTTTTGCCAAATTTGGTGTAATTCCGTTCAGCAGTTCGAGCTGTAGCCTATTTCAAAATTCCTATGGAAATTAACATGGAGAAAGCGCGTTTTGGGACCTCCTTTTTCTCGACCCCCACTTGACAAATCACCCCAAAACTTTCACGACAGGAGCTGACCTGAGTGAACCATTAGTTTTGAAAATTTCGCGAAGATTCGTCAAACGGCGCCAAAGATATTGGCAAATCAAAAACGCTTTTCCTATGGATAATAAGTCCTAACTATAACTACCTACTGGCGACTGCCAGTAGGTAATATATATATATATATATATATATATATATATATATATATATATATATATATATATATATATATATATATATATATATATATATTCCAACAATTGCCACCTGTGCTGCCGAACTCCTTACGTGACGGGTGCTTCCTTCGTGCAAGTGGCATGCACGTTGTAAATAAACCATCAACAAGGTCCCGCTTCAAGGAACACACATGGAGCACTCGTGGGTCTGGGAAGCCTTTATTCCACCCAGCATGACGCGTTTCGTCATTCCGACATTTTCAAATGCTTTTCGGTGTAAAAGGATCTCTGGCCTTTCAGTATCTTTAAAGGCCACATTCGGCTCCTCCTGCACAGTTTCAGCGAGGAAGGACTGCATTTGCAAGCAGTCCCTCCTAATTATTCATAGCCGCCATCTTTGAGTGTATACACCTCAGTTAAAAATACCCTCGTGGTGTTCTCTTTACGATGGTTATCCTTTGTTGTAAACTTCCATACAATGATGGGATAAAGGGGGTGAATGCCTCAATGATCGCGCTTTACCACCGTGCTTTTCATTTGGAGGCTCCAAAGTTCGTTACACCAACCCATTCATCAGCCGCTTAGCTGTCATTCGAAATTCTGTACCTGAGGGCGCATATTTTAGTAAATTGCACTCTTTCATGTTGTCATGAACCAACTGGTTGTTGGCAGTTACATCAGTTTCTTGGTCGCGGCGGTTCTGGCAGCGCACATTTATAGATTCCAACAATTGCCACCTGTGCTGCCGAACTCCTTACGTGACGGGTGCTTCCTTCGTGCAAGTGGTATGCACGTTGTAAATAATCCATCAACAAGGTCCCGCTTCAAGGAACACACATGGAGCACTCGTGGGTCTGGGAAGCCTTTATTCCACCCAGCATGACGCGTTTCGTCATTCCGACTTTTTCAAATGCTTTTCGGTGTAAAAGGATCTCTGGCCTTTCAGTATCTTTAAAGGCCACATTCGGCTCCTCCTGCACAGTTTCAGCGAGGAAGGACTGCATTTGCAAGCAGTCCCTCCAAAACATACAAATTGCAACACACCACGCTGCATCTACCTACTGACATGCCCCTGTGGGAAAAAGTATATAGGCATGACCATGAGAACCATCAAAACTAGAATAACAGAACACAAAAGCAATATCCGCTGTCTAAAGACCAACACGAAGCTCTACACTCACTTCACGGAACATCAACATTCTCCTGAAAGTATAAACTGGGTGGTACTGGAGGCACATCAACAGATTACACAAGTAGATCTCTTCAGGATAGAACAAAGATGGGTCTACCGTCTGGACTTGACTCACTGTGGTCTTAATGACGAAATTCCCTGGTGCACTTTAAACCATTGTTAGCCAAGTTGATAATAAGATACTAAGTGTACTAATGGGCTTCTTACCCACCATACACCAGGACCCCTTTCTAGGGGTTCGGACATCACCTATTAAATACTTTCTTTATTATTCCACTTGACGATGTCCGTTAACAGCGTGTTTGGGGCCCTCATCTTGTTTTTATCTACCTTATGTACACACCTCTCTTTAAATCTTTGTGAAATAGTTAGGACTCAAGACTGGCTAATGTGCAATCTGTTCTACATACCTATCCTTTCTAGATTTGATTAGAAATGAAGACTGGTTGGTGGGGTACATTAGCCGTGGTGCATTAGAATACACACTTATTTTATAGCATTAATTAACTCCTGAGTATTATTGACCCTATTGTATAATGACAAAATCTGAATGGCCATTTTGACCGCTATTTCTCAATACCAACTCCAAGATGGCCGCCATATTCACGTGGTAGCAGTAGCATTGTAAACCTACTCCAAGATGGCCGCCTTTTTCACCTTGTAGCGTTAGCACGTGATACTATCACATGACCCTTACAATACACCAGCTGGAATTGATCGGCTCTCCCGCGCTTTCGACTCCCTCTCCAGGGAAGGTATTTAAACGGCTGGTTTCGAGGAAAGGATACCTTCCTGGATGTAGCGAAGTGGGGTAGGTCGTCCGTTTGACTCCGAATGGGAGTAGGTAAGTCGGCACGCATGATTGTAGCCCCTCTGTCACGATGATTGGAAGCCTCGTTGTCATCAGCAGTATGTTGAGGTGAAGGAAACTAGTGCCAGAGTCTTTAATATACCTTCCGGTGGGGACTCGTGGTGCCTTCTCGCCAACTTTCTGGTAATGGCGTCATACACAACCAGGGCTCGGGGGTATATGGATGCAAGCATAACCTTTGCCTTTGCAACACCGACGATGGTGTGCCCCTCTGGCTGTCCATGGATTGTGTGGATGGTTATTTGTTGTTGATGAGGTGAGGAGGGGTCACGATGGCTCCCACCCTGGTGACACTCGGACCGACCGGGACCCTGTGCCTTGTTAACCGCTACTCATCAGCTGGCAATGACATGATGCAGAAAATCATTATACTTATACCTGGTTTTTATACATCTTGTTTTCATCAGTCTAGAGACACCACTTATTGTGTCTTTCCTTCGCTACAACCGATGAGGCAATATCTGATACCTAATTAGGTGAGTTTATTAAACACACTCACCATCACGGGTTTCTTCACATGTGCACATTATGTTTTTATGGGGTTTTCTATGAAGTCACTCAACGCCTTGAATTATAAGAGCATGTCAATCTGTATTCACTGCAGTATCATTGACTTATGTGATACTTACAAGATATAACGGTTTTTGTTGTTCTTGTTTATACTACAGGTTATTCCATTTCCCATAGGAAATGTCCTAGAGGGACTACTAGTGGTAGGTAGCGTTGCGCCTTGCCACCTATGTGTAGATAGTTTGTTTTAATTTACACGGTCCTGAAGAATCGCTAATGATCACTCCTTGACAACAAATAGCGAGAAACATGTCGACCATTTGGGAGTTGAGTATAATTTTTGTTGCATAAAAACAAAAAGAATCATCCCTCCCTATTCTTTTTAATCAGGTTGGGTCCCTCGCGGAATAAATTCATCACAGAGGAGTCCCATACCTGTTTTATCATCACTTTATACATCTACACTCATTCTGGCCCCATACACCCACGGCACCCATACGGCGTGGAACAGAAGATCTCCGAAAAAGAGCCCCTTTAAGGGTGCCCGTCGGGCATTGCAGCGCCGGCCCGACGAGGAGCAGGCTCAAATGATGAAGCATGACACCTAGCTTGCTGGGTGTGTGAGGGCCCTAGTTCCAACAGGAGGAATTCCCCCTATCCTCCTCTTTACCTGTAGTATATATATTTTTCAATATTCTTACTCTTTGAGTGATTAATATATCATATAGGAACTACGTACTCTCTTTTTTGTAAACTGGTTGTAGGGCATGTACGTTGGACCTCCCCAAGCCCTCTCTGTCCCTCTTATTTTGTTAGTGCTCCCTAAAATTCCCTTCTAGTGACGCCACTGCTTCCGCTTCTTTCCCTTTCATGCTAGCAGCACATAGAATAGAACTTTAATTTGTCTGTTTCTTTGTAATACTGAAAAGGTTAAATCAAGTGTCCCATGGAGTGCATTATAAATGGAGGTATGTGGTGCATTCAGATGTGTGGCACATGACCGGTGCAGACCATATGCTGGTAATCGCATTCCCAGCTGTAAGGAGATGCTCGCTTCGCTGTCCAGGCACATGTTCTTAAGTCACTCTTAATGGCTGGGGTGCAGGGTATGCATGAGGGCACCCAGTTAGCCTGGGTCTGGCCACATTCACTGGGCGCATGCATTTGTAGCCACCCTTTAGAAGGACACCATGCCTCTCCTATGGGGTAAAGTCCAGTGGGTCAATGCGAGCCTTCATGTAATGCAATGTAATGTAATGTGGATTTGTAGAGCGCTGCTTGTCACCCACGAGGGTATCCAGGCATTGAAAAAACATTGAGTGTAACTAGGTCTGTAAGTGCCTCCCTGACTGTGTGAGGGTGTGCAAATATAAGCTAGCATAATAAAATTAATATACATTCAGTAAAGCAATTCCTCTTTTTCCTTTTCTGCTCACTGTATTTTTAGTTAATATCCTCATCTAAGCAGCCTTCTATTTTTCCTTCTAGTATACTGTCTAGAAGCTACACATTTTCTTTCACCTTACATACAATCACTATTTTTGTCTAAATATACTTTTATGTACTACAACCTAATTAACATACCTGTAAAAGCTCTTTGCTGTACTCTCAGTTTTATTTCTATGTCTGGTAACATATGTTTTCATTTGAAATCTCCAGTCAGAACTCCTGAAAACTACCTCCTGTCTCAGTAGAAAAGCAGGTAAAAGGGCTACCCTTTTGATGTGCTTTTACTTATGCTGCTCTAGTTAACAAATTACAGGTTTCCTTTCATGTTTCTTTTTGTTATACCACTTCTAAATGGTCAGTATTTCTTTAACTCTTTCCATGTTTCCTGTGAAGAAGCCCAATTTGGTTGTTTTTTTCTACCAATCCATGGATCCACCGCGATGCTCACTGCGGCCCCCTGTGTAACTTTGCTGTGAGGTTCGCGGGTCCACATGAGGGTCTGTGCTGAGCCCCGCAATGGCTCCACGGATCTCGCGAGTGACCAAAAAACGTTTTGGGGCATTTTACTGCCCATTAAACATGCCTTCACCTTAATTCATAACATATGCAAGGGGTCGGGAAAGCTCTCACCTGACACCTTCAATTAGTATGCAAGCAACTTTTCAGTCTCAGGGACCGTTTCCCGAGATATGAAATGGCGGCTGCAACGTTTCTCTCAGGTTGCAGCCAGCCAATCAGGCCCTTGCTATGGCACTTGGATCCGCCGATTCACCATGGGTGGATCCGCGGAGGGTCAGTGTCCCTAGATATAAAAATTTGGTTTTCAGTTAATATCTCTAAAACTACTGAATAGATTTACACCAAATTACAAAAAGCACACTTTCTGGACCAAGAGATAGCTTTCTGCCAAATTTGGTGTAATTCCATTCAGCGGTTCGACTGTAGTCGTGTTAAAAATCCCTATTGGATTTTGGGGCAACCCCTTTTCTCTGCCCCCCCCCTTGACAGATCACCCCAAAACTTTTAACACAGCAGCTGAACTAAGCGTCGTACTAATTTTGAAAATTTCATGAAGATTCATCAAACAGAGCCATAGTTATTGGCAAAATATAAAATGCTTTTCCTAAGGAAACTAGGGCCTAACCATACCTAATGGTAGCCACCAGTAGGTAACATATTATATATCTATATATATATATATATATATATATATATATATATATATATATATATATATATATATACAAAAGTAAAACACTTGATTTGCAAGTACTTGAGAGGACACAGCGGGGAGTTAAGGAATTCCACTTTAATAGACAGCTTGTGGCATGACGCGTTTCGGCGGGGTTTGCCTTCATCTGATGCCGCTGTTACCGGGAGATAGCCACACCCCTCCTTTGAACTTGCTGCAACGTTCCCATTGGTGGGAAATCAGCTGGTCCCTGTTTGATGTTTTCGGGTTGTGCTGTAATCTTCGATGGCACAACTACAGCTCCCAGCATGCATCATTGCTGGGATCATATCCCGACAGGAACCGATGAAGCCCAAGTGAGCGTAGATGTAACTGCAAAGGGGGGGCTGTGTGTAGGTGGTCAGTCCCGCTACTGTTGTTGGTTGAGGAACTTCCTTGGGTCCCCAGACGCCCCAGCCGCAATAGCACGAGTCAGCCGGGCCATGCGATGCTGATTCAGTGATTGCGCCACCCCGTGCACTCACGGACTGTACTTGACAGCAGCCCTTTCCTTGAACATGCTTCCGTGGCGGGCCGAGGCATTCCAATACCTTGGAAGACAGTGCGAGGTTTGTTGCCAGCAGTGCCCCGGCCACTTGTAGGGCGGGTCCTCTCTTCGCGCTACTGGCCAGTATTCACGTGGTAGCAGTAGCATTGTAAACCTACTCCAAGATGGCCGCCTTTTTCACCTTGTAGCGTTAGCACGTGATACTATCACATGACCCTTACAATACACCAGCTGGAATTGATCGGCTCTCCCGCGCTTTCGACTCCCTCTCCAGGGAAGGTATTTAAACGGCTGGTTTCGAGGAAAGGATACCTTCCTGGATGTAGCGAAGTGGGGTAGGTCGTCCGTTTGACTCCGAATGGGAGTAGGTAAGTCGGCACGCATGATTGTAGCCCCTCTGTCACGATGATTGGAAGCCTCGTTGTCATCAGCAGTATGTTGAGGTGAAGGAAACTAGTGCCAGAGTCTTTAATATACCTTCCGGTGGGGACTCGTGGTGCCTTCTCGCCAACTTTCTGGTAATGGCGTCATACACAACCAGGGCTCGGGGGTATATGGATGCAAGCATAACCTTTGCCTTTGCAACACCGACGATGGTGTGCCCCTCTGGCTGTCCATGGATTGTGTGGATGGTTATTTGTTGTTGATGAGGTGAGGAGGGGTCACGATGGCTCCCACCCTGGTGACACTCGGACCGACCGGGACCCTGTGCCTTGTTAACCGCTACTCATCAGCTGGCAATGACATGATGCAGAAAATCATTATACTTATACCTGGTTTTTATACATCTTGTTTTCATCAGTCTAGAGACACCACTTATTGTGTCTTTCCTTCGCTACAACCGATGAGGCAATATCTGATACCTAATTAGGTGAGTTTATTAAACACACTCACCATCACGGGTTTCTTCACATGTGCACATTATGTTTTTATGGGGTTTTCTATGAAGTCACTCAACGCCTTGAATTATAAGAGCATGTCAATCTGTATTCACTGCAGTATCATTGACTTATGTGATACTTACAAGATATAACGGTTTTTGTTGTTCTTGTTTATACTACAGGTTATTCCATTTCCCATAGGAAATGTCCTAGAGGGACTACTAGTGGTAGGTAGCGTTGCGCCTTGCCACCTATGTGTAGATAGTTTGTTTTAATTTACACGGTCCTGAAGAATCGCTAATGATCACTCCTTGACAACAAATAGCGAGAAACATGTCGACCATTTGGGAGTTGAGTATAATTTTTGTTGCATAAAAACAAAAAGAATCATCCCTCCCTATTCTTTTTAATCAGGTTGGGTCCCTCGCGGAATAAATTCATCACAGAGGAGTCCCATACCTGTTTTATCATCACTTTATACATCTACACTCATTCTGGCCCCATACACCCACGGCACCCATACGGCGTGGAACAGAAGATCTCCGAAAAGAGCCCCTTTAAGGGTGCCCGTCGGGCATTGCAGCGCCGGCCCGACGAGGAGCAGGCTCAAATGATGAAGCATGACACCTAGCTTGCTGGGTGTGTGAGGGCCCTAGTTCCAACAGGAGGAATTCCCCCTATCCTCCTCTTTACCTGTAGTATATATATTTTTCAATATTCTTACTCTTTGAGTGATTAATATATCATATAGGAACTACGTACTCTCTTTTTGTAATTTTAGGGAGCACACATTGGGCCACAGATAAAAGCTGATCGGGACACCTACATAGGTCAATTGAAACGAGTGAATGTTCGTCTTTGTGGATGGATGGAGGGAGGGACGGAGGGATGGATGGATGGGGTGAGTGGGTGGGTGGACGGATGGATGGATGGATAGGTGGGTGGGTAAGTGGGTGGGTGAATGGATGGATGGATGGGTGGGTGGGATGGATAGATTTATTTAAGCATTACTTACAAAAAATGCTGCTTTACAGTGAACGGTAGGTGGACAAATGAATGTGTCCTGCAAGGTGCAGTTCTGTGCTGCTTCCTGGTACATTCAACAGGTGTGATGGTGGGGCGCAAGGTGGGCCAGATAACCAGAGCTGGGCACGTCTCCCACCTGTCCGTCCCCTCCCCCAGCACCGGGAGATGTCAGTAAGCAGAGCATACTCCCACAAAAGTAGATGTATTTAACGGATTTGAATAGCGGAGAATCGTGTATTTTCTCCATATCTCATTATGACAGAAAACAACAGGTTCAAACCAGTTTGCTCCGCAACAAATCTTTAGTTAACAGCAAATTCTACAAAATAAAGTACATAAAACTCTTTACCTTACAAGTATATGAGTTCCTCTTGAGGGGGGCCACTCACTTGCAGAAGTTTAACTCCCTGGACACAGCTCTCTCTTCTCCCCAAGGCACCCGGAACTGCATCCTAAAAATGTTACTGGACAATATATCTCGCCTTTGACCCCAGGATGTCGCGTGTCGTGCATGACGGCTCGGGCACTCCTAGTTTGCATCACTTCGGCACCCGTAGTTCAGAGGCGCAAAAGCATGGTAATTTTACCTCCGAACGCTTATTAACGGGCTTGGAAATGTGCTGTTTTGGCACTGCAGGCGAGGCGGGTAGACGGTGTCCTCTCCTAGCGCCTGAAGGGTGCCACGTAATGGCTCTCTAGGCGCTCTGCTGCGGGATCTGCCGCCTTTGAGACATTCCTCCCGGTCCCCGCGTGTGTCCAGGATCGCAGCGCTAAATAAGGAGCAGCGCGTAGAGCTGTCCAGTCTTGCTACAGTGGTCTGCACTGCACCTCACACTGCACACTGTACCGAGGGCTGCAGCAGCACTGGCGGCTCTGCTCATCTCACAGCGCGCGCTTCATTCCTGTTCCTGGGGTGAGCTCACGCACTCTCCTCTGAGAAGTTTATGCAGTGCCGACTCTGTCTCAACCATGTGAGCAAGGGGGGGCATCAACTATGTATACAAGGGCGGCACTACAACGTAAACACGGGCAGCACCTATGGAATACATGCACCAAAAGATCTGTGGGGGGGCGGAGGGGGGGGGGGTCGTGGCGGTAGGGCAAGGGGTAGGGACCCAGGTCATACATGCATCGAAAGCTTAGTGTGCAGGGAGGAGCACCCAGGTCTCACGTGCATCAAAAGCTTAGTGTGCAAGGGGGAGCACCCAGGTCTCACGTGCATCAAAAGCTTAGTGTGCAAGGGGGAGCACCCAGGTCTCACATGCATCGAAAGCTTAGTGTGCAAGGGGGAGCACCCAGGTCACGCATGCGCCAGAGGCTTAGGGGCATATTTACAATAAAATGTCAGAGCGCGGAGTTGCGCCAAATTTGGCAGTGCTGCGCTCCAACATTTTAAAAATTCAGGGCTGCGCCGTATTCACAAGAATACGGCGCACCCCTGTGTTTCCCCTAGCGCTGGTGCCAAAAAAGCTGCCTAGCGCCAGCGCAGGCACCCTACCGCCATGTTGCAAGGGTGTCTGCGCTGCAGGGACAAATTATTAGGTGCACGAAGGGACACCTTCCTGCACATAAACAATCAATGGTGGCGATTTGCACCTTCTATGTGTGCTGCAGAATGCAGCTCACATGGAAAGAGCAAAAAACGAGGAAAAACTAATAATGTCTCCTCGTTGTGCCATTCTAACGCCTGGTATTCCATGGCATTCGTTTTTGGCGCTGCCTCAGCCTTCTAAATCTGGGGCAGCGTCAGAAAGCAATGGGTGTTTTGGTGGAACACCGACAACCACTGGCGTAGCAAGGGGGGGGCGGAGGGGGCGGTACGCAAGGAGCAGCACTCAGGTCACTCATTCACCAAAGGCTTAGTGTGCAAGGAGGAGTATGAAGGTCATACATGCACCAAACGCTTAGCGTGCTAGGGGCAGCTCCCAAGTAACAAATGCACCAAAGGCGCAGCATGCAAGGGGCTGCACCTAGGTCACGCATGCACCAAAGACTTAGGGGCTTATTTACAAGCCCTTTGCACCACTGAGACGCCACTTTTTCCCATATTAAAAGTGACGCACTGGCGGCGCAAGGGGCTTGTAAATAAGCCCCTTAGCGTGCAAGGGGGAGCACCCAGGTCATGCATGCACCAAAGGATCAGTGTGCAAGGGTTGAGTAGCCAGTTCATGCATGCACCAAATGCTTAGTGTGCAAGAGGGAGCACCTTGCGCCAGAGGCTTAGTGTGGAAAGGGAGCACCCAGGGCACGCATTCACCAAAGCTGTAGTGTGCAAGGAGGAGTATGAAGGTCATACATGCACCAAAGGATTAGCGTGCTAGGGGTGGCTCCCAAGTAACAAATGCACCAAAGACACAGCATGCAAGGGGCTGCACCTAGGTCACGCATGCACCAAAGACTTAGGGGCTTATTTACAAGCCCCTTGCACCAGTGAGACGCCACTTTTTCCCATATTAAAAGTGACGCACCAGCGGCGCAAGGGGCTTGTAAATAAGCCCCTTAGCATGCAAGGGGGAGCACGCAGGTCATGTTATATTCCATATAGGTACCTTATATAGGCGCAGGTAACATCGCAACCTTTCACCTACATCCGTCCCTACATTACATACATAACGGTTCTTAGGCACTGACCTTTTACCTAGATATGACACTGCATTCAGAACGCGTGTTTTTCCCTGGTTCGATTCTCATACATTATGCATGAGGCTTCTTGGAAGCACAGCAGGACTAACAGTAGGATTACCATCTCCTGCATAATATCTCTGTATAGAGTTCAGGCCCTACGTCATCCTTTAGGCCGACACAGTAATACAGCAAGGTAGGACCCCTGAGGAGACCTATGGGTATATATACAACACATCTTGCTTAGGAAGATAGAGGAGACCGTGACTTCCGGGCTGACACACTGACCAGAGACGCTGAGGTTCCTGCATGCAGACGCTCCAGCTAGCAGTGGTCTAACATCCCTCACGGGGTGTCCAACTCGAGACCAGGACGGGGTCCCATATTCTCTAAACTCTCAGGTAATGGGGTGGACTAGATCCTAGAGGGAATCTTGGCATAACACCTACACAGATGCTAGGTACATTTAGATACATCTAGTTAGGGAGACATCGTAGGAGTACGCACTTTTTATCATGTGTTTTATGTACATGTATACATTTATGATTTCTGCAAGATGGTAGAACTATACCATCCCTTTACTTTCATAGTATTGCTAATCATATATCTCTGCTACTGTCTAATGGTTGTTGCAGCTCATCTATTATACACTGGAATAATAACTGTTCAATAAATACTTATTGAAACGCCCAGACTGTTTATTCTGTGTATATATCTGAGACAAACTAAGTGAGCACGAGTGACTGAGCGAAGGGTAGTATATTGTTTCCATGATTCTGAGGGATCAGGGTTGTCATGTTCTGAGGTTGCCAGAAACTATTCTCTCCGTGATAAGAGGAGATTATAGTGGCACTGTGAGCTAGCTAATACAGACAGGCTAACGATCTGGTGGGGGTGCACGGAATCCGTCCACCACCAATCCCACAGTTTATGTTATCCAAACGCGCAGATCCTGTATAGGTAATATAGGAACTACACGACAGTCATGCATGCACCAAAGGATCAGTGTGCAGTAAGGAGTACCTAGTTCATGAATGCACCAAACGCTTATTGAGCAAGAAGGAGCACCCAGGTCATGCATGCACCAGAGGCTTAGGGCCAGATGTACGACCATGCCAATTTGCGACTCGCCTATTGAACTCAATTGCGAGTTGTAATTTGCGAGTCGCAAACTGCCATGTACAACAGTGTCTGAGACACTGTTTGCGATTCCCAATGGGGTCGCAAATTGCATGCCTCATGACTATTCATGAGGCACTCGCAATTTGCGACCCCATTGGGAATGGCCGGCCCTCCCAGGGATGGTGGCCTGCTGGGCTCAGCAGACCTCCATTTCTGGGACTGCTTTTAAATAAAGCAGTTTTTAAAAAAAAATGCAGCCCGTTTTCCTTAAAGGAAAACAGGCTGCATTTAAAAAAAGAAAATGAAACGTTTTTGTTTCATTTTTTAAGGGTAGGTAGTGGTCCCTGGGACCACTGCCTGCCCCTAAAAAATATTTTCCCCTGCATTTGCAAAGGGGAAGGGGTCCCCTAGGGTCCCTTTCCCATTTGCGAGTGCATTACCACCCTCTTGAAGAGGGCGGTAAATTGCAATTACATGGGGTAGAGAGTCGCTATTAGGAAGGGACGCCCTTGAAACGCCCCTTCCTAATAGCGAGTCGCAATTCCTATTTAGCGAGTCACAAATAAATTGCGACTCGCTAAATAAGAATTGTACATGGCCCTATTCGTCTCTGCATGCGCAAACGGGTTGCTAACCGGTTTGCGCATGCAATTTAGGGTTGTGCATCTGGCCCTTAGTGTGGAAAGGGAGCACTCAGGTCACGCATTCACCAAAGCTGAGGTGTGCAAGGGGGAATAAGAAGGTCAAAGCAAACACAAAGAGATGATGGACAGAGAAACTTTTTCAGACACTTACTCCCAGTCACAGATCTGGGTTCAATCCATCATCGTTCTTTAGCTCACTTTGCTACCCCAGTTCAAAGCCAGCCATATGCAAATCAGTCTTGACCCTGTCCCTCATGGGAACAGTCCAGCCAGAACTGCCAAGCCAGGCCTTCCATGGACTGGAAACAAGCATCCTGGGACCGATTTTGGGGTAATACCCCTCATCAGCCAGGCTAGCTTGAATCCAGTGATAAAGCGAGCAAGAGACCATCGTCTGGGCATACCCTGCCAACTTTGGTGAACAAAGCAAACACAAAGAGATGATGGCCGGAGCGCTGAAACTTTTCAGACACTCACCCCCAGTCACAGATCTTGGTTGAATTCATCATCGTTCTTTAGCTCACTTTGCCACCCCAGTTCAAACCCAGCCATATGCAAATCAGTCTTGACCCTGTCCCTCATGGGAACAGTCCGGCGTGAACTGCCAAGCCAGGTCTTCCCTGGACCGGAAACAAGCATCCTGGGACCAGTTTCGTGGTAACACCCCTCATATGCCATGTTAGCTTGAATCCAGTGGCAAAGTGAGCAAGGGACCCACGTCTGGGGCATACCCTGCCAACTTAAGGCAAACAAAGCAAACACAAAAAGATGATGGACGGAGCGCCCAGCCATATGCAAATCAGTCTTGACCCTGTCCCCGAAACCAGTCCCAAGATGCTTGTTTCCAGTCCCAGGATGCGTGCTAGGGGCAGTGCCCAAGTAATGAATGCACCAAAGGATCAGTGCGCAAGGGGGAGTACTCAGGTTGTGCATGCAAGAACACCAAAGGCTTAGTGTGCAAGGAGGAGTATGAAGTTCACACATGCACCAAAGGCTTAGCGTGCAATGTCAGCATCCAGTTCACGCATGCATCATAAATTGAGTGTGCAAGGGGCAGCACTCAGGTCACGTATGCACCAAAGACTTAGCATACAAGGGGCTGCATATATAGCTGTTATCGAGTACTCTTTGATACCATGCACTGGTATATTGTGTTATGTGGTTATAATGTTTAGTCACTCATTGACTGTTATCTTGCATGCTCGCATGGTATGGTAAACACTGCTTTATTTTTGTTTTCAATGTAAACCAATGAGCATTGGCTATGTGCTACTGTGAGGTGCCGCCCTGTGGGGTTATTTCTTGTTGTGTTTATTTATAGTACGTTTGTAGATTTATATAGCGCGGCTTATCACTCGTGAGGGTATCGAGGCGCAGTCCATGGGTACGGGAGATTAAGTGATTTGCCCAGAATCACAGGAGGTTTCACAGTGTCGAGGGTCCACATTGGAAGGGCTAAATATGAAAGAGCGAAAAAATCCCATCAAACATAGCCAGGTACAGAGAGTTAATAGAAGCGGGTACTTTGGAGGGGAAAACTACAAGCATGCTTGCATTTTTCTTCCACAGGACCTGAAAGAGCCCATTCATATACCAACAGGACATTTACTGAATTTTTATAGGCCAGGATCCGGGGTTATGGAATTAAGGCATGTCTGGAATCTTCAGACATGCTACATACGCCTTGGCTCATGCATGCTCAACTCAACTTGAAACCAAGAGGTAATGTCTCGGCATGGCATAAGTGGTAGCGGTAAGCGTTTACAAAGGTGGATGTGTGGTGAGAAACCACCTTCTCCTTCAGGATGTAGACTTCCGCAGTATGAGAGAAGGGAAGAAGTAAGGCCCCCATCATTCTTATTTTGTGCAAAGTTGAAAAATATTACGAAAAGGAGACACTGTTGAATGGTATTGTGGAAGCCTCTGTACTGCACAGAGTTGAGGCATGAAGAATAGAATAAACTAATGGGGTTAGGTTGTAAGAAAGCAGATTCCGTTGGTCTCTACTGGAACTAATTTATTTAGAGAGTTTTATATAATACAAACATGACCCAAGGGTATCAGAGTGCTGTACAACATGTCACGTTTTACCGACATTGCACATGAACTTCAAGATGCTCGCATAACATAGCAAGTAAAATTGTTCAACATAAAGAAAAACAAAAACGAACACATGAAGATAATATGTTCACTTCCGTATCCCACTAAGGAGAAATGATAGAACAGGCTCTGATTGGGATGTGCCCTATATGCTCTGTGGAGTCTAACCCAGAGATCTTAGTCCAGGAATCTGTTTAAAAAAATCCTTATAACCTCTTTCTTGAAGGTGTATGTCAATGGGTGTGACCTTATAACTGGAGGCCGGAAGTCCCATATTATCGGTGCAGATCCAGAGAAGGTGTGAGCATAGGTCTTCTTTTTCCTGAATCCGGGATGTTCTAGTAGGACGGAGTGTGCGTTCCGTAAGACACGGCAGCCTCCTAATATAGGGGCTCATTACGATGGCGGTCGGACTTTCGTCCAACCACCATCATTGCGGGGATCGGGGCGGGCCGCCATGCATGCGTGCTCCCACACTCCAAATTAGGATGCGACCGCCACCATGGCGGCCGCATCTTGCAATTTAACATTGCAGCGGGCACTGCTGACTGCAGCACCCGCCGCGATGTTAAAAATGCATGTAGTGCCTTTCCCTGCACTACGTGGCAGGCACCACGCGATGCCTGCCACTCAGTGCAGGGAAATGCAGGGGGGTACCATGGGTACCCCCCAGTGCAAAGCCATCTCCCCCCAACATGGGGGGGCCCACAACGGGCCCCCAAAACCAATCCCCGCCAGCCTTTCAATGGCGGTTTACCCGCCATGGAAAGGCTGGCTGCGGCCAGCATCCTAATCTGGCGGACGGTGCCTGCTAGGCACCGCCACCATTTTACTGATGCGGATCCGTGGCTGGCGGTCTTTGTGCCCGCCACGGTTGCGGTCAGATTCCCCCCGCCATCGTAATGTGGTGGGGGGAAAATTGCTTTCCGATGGCGGAAGGCCCGCCACCGCACTGCTGGCGGTGGCCAGCCTTCCGCCATAGTAATGACCCCCATAGTGAGCTTATTCACAAGCTAACTGGGTGTTTCATGGTGAAGGGCTTTGTGTGTCAGGCATGCTATTTTAATTTGGATCCTGCCTTCTAATTGGAGACAGTGGAGAGACTTTAGAGAGGGGGCGATGTGGTCGAAAGACCTCTTTCCAATTATCAATCTAGCTGAAGTATTAATGGTTGCTTTTAGCGGTGCTAATACAGAAGCAATGGTTCTCTGGGATTCATTTGTACTCAAATGCACCAATGAAATAAAATTAAATGAAATGGGTCATTTATAAAGCGCACAATCACTTCCAGAGGGGCATCCTGGCTCTAGATCTGCAGAAAGTTCTACTGAGCCTCACTGCTGAAGAATCAGACACTTAGTGCTTTATTTAGATATTAGTAGATGGCATACTCCTTCACAAACGTGACGGATATCCCGTCTGCTGTATTATGATCTCCATAGGATATAATGAGATTGTAATACGGCAGATGGGATATCGGTCACCTTTGTGACAGAGTATATTCCCCTCCGCCAATATCTAAATCAGGTCCTCAGACAGGGAGAAATGCCAGGTCTTGAGAAGCTTTCTGAAAGTAGCATCATTTGTAACTTGCAAGTATTCACATTTTTTTAATTCAAATGTATTGTCATGGAGGAAACATCTGTTAATAACCTGGCCCAATGTTTTGCACAATTATCAATTGTTCACATTTGCACATTGGGAAAGCAGATAAGCTGCTGGATTTTTTAGCAGATGCATAAAACCGGTTATGACACATTTGAAAGAAAAATGACAACCGCGCACCAATATTTCCTGATAGGGGCAGTACGAGCACATAAAAGAGGCGGCAACTGAGAAGAAACTTTACGCCAGTTAGAGTGCAAATTTATTTTGGAACTCGATACCAAGTCACCTAATGGTCTCAATACCAGTGATGACTTTACACATTTTTTTGTAATTTCTGCAACGATCTGGCTTTGGTGGTTGACCATTATGAAACTAATAAATTTTGATATCTTCAGCCATTATACTTAAATCAGTTCCTCTAATGCTATTTCTCTCTATATATTTCTTTGTAATTTTTTTTATCATCCATCACTTAGCACTTTAGATGGTTAGGCATTTTGGCACTACAGCACTTTATTTAGCGTAATAGTACGTTGACATCAATGTCTGCATGAATTGTCACTATGTAGTTGTGTACTGGTATACACTCATTGTATACAATGACTTTTTGATCTCTGCACGTTGCACTTTATACAAAAAAGAAGCTACTAACAGCACACCATTAAGACATATGTATTATCCAGAAATAGTACTGGTCCAAAATCAAGTCAACTGATAACGGAATTACTCATGTACAATGTGGACGATAAGAGAATATCCAATGTAAGCAAATCAATCCAGTGAGATTGTCAGTCGAGATTTCATATCCTTTATTATTGTCCAAAGGTTAAAAATTCCCAGCACACGATAGCCGACACGTGTTTCGTCTTTACTCAGACTTTTTCAAGACAAAATTTGGGAATCTTGACAATTTGAAGTCAGAGAACGAATCCGTCCCTCCAACACATCCACTGTAAGAAGTAGGTATCCAAGTGAAGATGTCACAACAAATACTAAGGAAGACACAAAAATACGTATCTTTACCACACTTGAAATCCGTCTGTGTGAGGGATCCCAAGGAAACGAAGCTGTAAAGAGCACTGATATATCCGTAGGGTGAGCTCCAATAAATAAAGTAGAAACGTCGAAGACCATGTGATATTGGTACACACTGCAAAACGTAACAAACGCTAGTGGAGTGTAGCTGAAATCCAAAGTACCTCCATAGATCATGGATACCATGGGGTACAACCCTGATAAGTTGCCCCTTCAAGGGCGAGAAACCCGTCCGTACACACACGTGTAGGTGGTCCACATTGTACATGAGTAATTCCGTTATCAGTTGACTTGATTTTGGACCAGTACTATTTCTGGATAATACATATGTCTTAATGGTGTGCTGTTAGTAGCTTCTTTTTTTGTGTTGAGTTATATGCATGTTAAGTCTTAATGTGCAGTTGACACCTCTAGGTGGTAGGTGTGTGAAGCTGATTTAGCACCTGGTTGCCAATTTAGCAACATTTATAGAATATTTCATGCCAATTATTGATGCTTTGAAATACGTGTACTTATTGGATGTGCAGTTCTTTCCCTCAAAGGGAACACTACTACCTGTTTTTTTCGTTGAATACGTTGCACTTTATATTAGTATGTACTATCAATCCAAAGTATGATACTTGTTTTCTTAGAATATGAGATGCCTTTAGATAAGTGCATTTTGCACCTTAATATGTTTCTTTTGAAGAAATATTGGTAAAATTGATGTAATTGCGATTTCACAATAGCACTTTTTGAACATCCTTACCTACTTATTTTAATGAACTATCGCCATTATTTCCTCAATTTCACTCTATCATTAGATTTATGCATTGGTATTTTTGTATCAGTACAGCAATATGTCTAATAGAGTTTCAGAGGGTACCTCATGCACTTGCATACATGCTATAATGTCAGTACAATGTCAGTCCATTCATTCAATGAAGGATAGTACTTGGGAATGGCAAAAAGAACTTTCTCTAACATTTATATTTTGTGTTATAGATAAATTATGAGCATTCATGTTCAGTATATCTTTTGTAGCAATCAATTTTATCATATATTTTTCAAAATGTTTTTAAGGTATCATCTATTTATGTTTTATAAGTGCATGTGTGAATAATTGTTTATTTTGCATCATATCTGGTACCTCACGTTTATCCAAATAGTTTCATGCAGTCTTTTGTCAGTGACTATCACAGGGTGGTGAGTCACGTGGTTTTATGTTTATAAATCGGAAATTGTCATAGCGCGATCATGTGATCAAGGCCACTGGGCGTGGCAGAAACGCGTCATGGACAGCACTTGCAATGCAATAAAAAAATAATACTGCACCGCATCATATTGGAGTCCGTGCCCGCCTTTGTTAAGGAGTCTTTTGTAGCATCAAGGGATTTTTTTCCATATATATATATATATGGCACTTTAGTTGAGCACTTGCAGTTTCAGAAGACACACTATTTGTTTACTCATGCAATGAGATTCTGCTTTTAATGTTGGCCCACTTGGGCGTAATAAGTAATGAGATGGGAGTTGTAATAGAATACCTAATCTAAGCTGCGATGTGTACATATAGTTGCGTTATGAGAAATTGCCATTAGGCTTCATTATGGTTAAGTTGAGTTTGCTCTAGTAATTGGGCACTTGCCCTCAATCGTGAGTTTGATACTTTTTGTTTTTTTAATTAATTATAAAAGTACTAACTTTTAAGCAACTGGTATGGTTAAAAGCAGAAAAATGCATTGAATTAATGTAACATTAAGTTTTTATAGGGGAACTACTAGTCTGTTTTCTGATACACTGTGAAAGTAGTTTTGTGCACGTGACACGCCATTCATGGCATTTAAAATGGCTGAAAACTTTACTGTAAACTGTTGGTGAACAAGCCTGCAGGACAGGCGAAACGCGTCCAGCAGCTGATGATTAAATTATCATTTCAGCAAGACATGGCGTCGTCATCCTTTACCTTCGGGAAATGGGAACTTTTCTAAATATATATATATATATATATATACATATATATATATATATATATATATATGCACTCTGTTTTAGTCCCTCAAGACGGAGTAAGCGCTCTTCATATGGATGGTGCGTTTTCCCCGGCAGGACCAAGCCGGTAACTAACTGCGAAAGAGAGGGACTCGAGCACTGGATCTTCTTATTTTCAAGAATACAGGCTCATCAGGGAAAATCGCCAAAGACCGGCACTGCGTACTCATCCCCCAGTACATCACAAAAAAGAAACGAAAAACAAGAAGGGGCCAGAAAAGAAGGAGAAAGTATGCCTTCCCCCAGAGTCACCCGCAGCAAGGGGAAGCGAGGCAGATGGTAACCCCCAAAACTGTCATTAATCTTTCAGAGAGAGCACTTACGGACGCCGAAATGCAGGTACTACAATTAGGATTGACCTTTTGCCCCACCTCTGATTTTGACTTTGTCGAAACAAGAATTGATTTATTTAAATACACCAGAAAGCTGAAGCTCCAAAAATTACATCTATTACATCCACAAAGAGTATCTGGTGATAATACTGGGATCAGTAATGACACAGATGTACTCGTTGGCACCGATCTGGACACTCTTTTAACCTTACAGCTCCTGGAATCTTCGGAGCATAGCTCTGTTGATTGTCAACAGTTGGACAATGAAAGTTCTTTGGAAATACCCAGAATCACACAGACAAGTGGCAAAAGTGGACTCAGAAGAAAGTCAAGGACGATACCTCAGTCAGCCTTTGATGCTATAGATGTCTTTAATGATGCAGTCATAGCAGACTTAAAGAACCTAAGGAAAAGTACTAATAGCAACAAAAAGAGAAAAATTATAACATCCCATCCGAACAGTGGCAGGCTATTCTTTCATTAAAAAAAGATGACTCTATAACAATAAAACCCTCCGATAAAGGAGGTAATATTGTTATTTTTTCACAAGATCATTATTGTGCAGAAGCCCTAAGCCAGCTCAAGGATAGGGAATGTTATTTGCCAACTAATAAAGTGGTTTATGCAGACCGTATCAAGACTTTCCATCAATTGTTAACATCTTGGAGGGAGGAGGGCATGATATATAGAAGAGTTCAAATTCCTATTTTGCGAATATCCAACCATCCCTACATTCTATCACCTCCCTAAAATCCATAAAAATGCCAGCAGACCACCAGGGAGACCTATTGTTGCGTCCATTAATAGCCTGCTTGAGGACTGCTCGACCTATATTGACTTCTTTTTGGCCCCATGGGTTAAGAACCTCAGCTCCTATGTAAAGGATACTGGTGATCTTTTGAGGCTCATTGAGGGGGTTGGCTGGGAGGACGATATGCTTCTTGTCACATTAGACATCACCAGCCTCTACACATGTATTAATCACAAAGACGGTGTGGAGGCTGTTAAGTGGTTCCTCAACAAGCGCCCCCTAAAATTCAGAAAACATAATGACATGCTGGTAACTATGTTGACCTTTTGTCTTGAAAATAATATTTTTATCTTCAAGGGTCAACTCTACAAACAACAACGCGGGACGGCGATGGGCACATGCTTCGCCCCCAGCTATGCGAATCTTTTCGTAGGCTGGTGGGAGAAGCATGTGGCCTGGAGTGATGCGCCGGAACAATGGGTGGACAACATCGTATTATGGGCCCGCTACATTGATGATTTGTTCATCGTGTGGAAGGGAAGCCGTCTCGCAGCTGAAAAGTATGTCACCTTTTTGAATTGTAACAACCTTAATCAAAAATTTAGTGGGACCATCAGCAACACTAGTGTCTTTTACCTGGACCTAGAAGTCTATATTGAGGAGTCTAAAATTCTTACCCGCTTGTATAGAAAGCCAACAGAGGGTAATGCTGTCCTCCACGCCCAAAGCTTTCACCCAAGAAGTACGACTAACAACATCCCCTATGGGGAACTTCTTCGGTTAAAAAGAAACTGTTCGACAACCAAAGAATATGACATAGCCAGGGAGGACGCCTTCAATAGGTTCAAGAACAGAGGATATTCTTCCAATGTCCTGAAACAGGCAAAGACGAAAGCAGACAGAATAGATAGGTTGCAGCTCCTAATGCCAAAGATCTTTGATCCAGCCCTGGTATCCAATGCTGCCCCTGCCAGAATGATCACCCGTTATAATACCAAGTCCTCAGAAATAGTACGAATATTTAAGAGGAATTGGCATATTCTCCAAACTGACAACATCATGAAAAAAGTGATTCCTATATATCCACTTATAACATATAGGCGCAGCAAGTCTATTGGGGATCACTTAGTGCACAGCCATCTTAGGTCACACCCATATCAACCACAAAGTGTAAGAGGCTTTTTCCCTTGCCTTAAATGTAAGGCGTGTAAATATAGCCACAAGGTTTTAGATTGCAACATCTTGGAAAGTGTCAGGGAAAAAAGCAACATCAAAACCATCAACCGATTACTTAATTGTAATTCGGAGTACGTAGTTTACATTTTGGCGTGTCCCTGCCCTAAGAGATATGTGGGTTCAACCATCCATCAAGCGAAAAGCGCATTTTGGAACATATGCGCGCAATCACTAAAAAGGACCCTACCTATCCAGTGGCTCGTCACTTTGAGAAAATGCACAATAGTAATCGGGATCTATTGAAATTTTTCTGTATTGACCAAGTTGCCAAAAATGAGCGAGGTGGGGATAGAACTAGATCATTACGAGCACTTGAATCTAAATATATTATTGAGCTACAAACAAAGGCTCCATTGGGTTTCAATAACGATGAGGAGCTCTGGACCCACCTGGATTCATTTTATTGAAACCAGGTATATTCATCTTTGCCTATAGCCATAACTGACCCCTTTTCCTTTCCTTTAATCGACATGGGTGCAATATGTGTTGTTATCTAGGTATTGTATCCATATCTGTGATGTGTTGAGCTTTGTTCACGTTCCTTAGTCTACGGGTTTGCCCATTCAGGGCGCAATTTTGTTAACCCTTGTGTTCTCCATACATTTAATGTTTGAGTTCAGTGTTTCTGATGGAATTTTCTTAAATGACTGGTACTTTCTATTTAGATAGTTCAGACATGTAATCCATTTAGCAGAAATGACAAATTGAAATTTTTAGTCTGTTCATATCTGCTATTATACTGAACCACCTTTAACACAGTAATCAACTGTTTATAATATGGAGTACACTCTAAATCATTAACATTGGTTTGATTGGAACATGTTTTAAGATGGCCGCCATGAATTTTACATTTTGTACAACAACTTCTAGCCGTCTTCTATGTCAATGTTTTTAATTCACGTCATGCACTTGCACTTTAAAATGGTGTTTTTTACTTGGCATCACCAACATCGAAAAAGGCAGAGTGCCGAAACACGTCTGTCGGTGCGGGGGGCGTCCCAGCACAATAAACTACACTTTACGCAAATTCCTGTGAGTGCGCTCCTTATATGCCGACTGGATTGTTCATGCGAGTGGAGATATATATATATATATATATATATATATATATACGTATATATATATATATGCACTCTGTTTTAGTCCCTCAAGACGGAGTGAGCGCTCTTCATATGGGTGGTGCGTTTTCCCCAGCAGGACCAAGCCGGTAATTATTACCTCCTCCTCGCACCAAGTACGAAAGAATAGGTACGCACTCACAAGAAATCTGCTGCAGTTGCTTTATTGTGCAAAAAGGCAGTTACAATGCCCAACGCATTTCGGTCCTCTCCTTGGACCTTGATCACGGGATCAAGGTCCGAGGAGAGGACCGAAACGCGTTGGGCATAAAATCAACTGCAACAGATTACCTGTGAGTGTCTACCTATTCTTTCGTACTTGGTGTAAGGAGGAGTGAATATATATATATATATATAAATATATATATATATATATATATATATATATATATATATATATATATATATATCTTTAAAACAGAACTGGCTGTGTGTTTTTGCCATGAAAGAAGAAAATAAAAATGAACTTCTAAAAAACGGAAAATGAAGCAGTAATTGTCTGTTTACCTGGTGCCGCCAGATTTGTGTTCGAGAGAAGAACGCTAAAAGGAGAAATATATATATATATGTATATATATATATATATATATATGTATGTGAGCGGAAACGCGGTCGAAATGCGTCAGGCTGGACACTCGTCTATGCATTCTATGATGCTGATTGATTTTATCTACATTATGCAATAATGCACTGCTTATCAAACTGAATACGTCGTGGTCCGTACCTGTTATCCTGTCGACATTCCAGGAGTGTGGATTTTTTGGAATATATATATATATATATATATATATTTCCAAAAGTTGCCCAAAAGCTTCAGAACGCACTCAACAGCAGCTATTCAGAAGAATCTTTATTTGAGGGGAACCGGCTTTTCAGTCCTGACTCAATGCCCCTGACCGGTTTCGGAGCCCCCTGCTCCTTAATCATAGGCATGGCATAGCTGGTCTCCCCAGGTAACTCCAAGCATTTAAAGCCACATGCTGAATTCTATTAGTTATTGCCCCCAGTGGGCCGTTCAGGTGCAGGTTCTTGCAAAGCATGCTGGACTTTGTAGTCTGCTTGGAGATAATCATTACCCCTCGGTGGGTCCTGCAAGAAAAACTGTTTTTTAGCATATTTATATTCCTTTGGTGGGCATCAGAACAACAAAGGCACGGTTCAATTTCACAAGAGCTGCTGTTCCGCTCATAGGCTTGCACAGTTCAAGCCCCGCGGTCCTTAACATCAGTATGATCGGCGGAGCAGTTCTCCACGGCTTGGACTGCCGCGGTAAGCGTTTCCAAAAGTTGCCCAAAAGCTTGAGAACGCACTCAACAGCAGCTATTCAGAAGAATAAGTCTTGGAGTTACCTGCGGAGACCAGCTATGCCATGCCTATGATTAAGGAGCAGGGGGCTCCGAAACTGGTCATGCGCATTGAGTCAGGACTGAAAAGCCGGTTGCCCTCAAATAAAGATTCTTCTGAATAGCTGCTGTTGAGTGCGTTCTCAAGCTTTTGGGCAACTTTTGGAAATACTTATCGAGGCAGTCCAAGAAAGGAGAAAGAGGAATTGCTATACTGAATGTATATTAATTTTATTATGCTAGCTTATATTTGCACACCCTCACACAGTCAGGGAGGCATTTACAGGCCTAGTTACACTCTCACAAAAGCTGCTTTGTACCTATCTCTGATAAAGCCAGGCAGTAACTGCCACACTCACTCTCACACCCATAAGAGTATTCACTTACCCATTAACTCAAGTGTGAGTACTAGCTCGCCTTTAGAGCATGGGGGGACATCCACATGCAATCTGCACCTCAAGAAGAGTTTGAAGAGGACTACTTCAGCAATCTTGAAAAGGGGGAATCCTGATTGTAGTCGACCTCAGAATCAGGGCCCCAAAGGGTAGTGGGTTTCAGAAGGAGGGAGAGGAATGGAGAAATGAGTGGGTAAAGTCTCCAGCGGAGAGAGGGGATTCCCCCAGAGAGAGGCTTCTCTATTGGATACGGTGCAGGAAGTACTGTCTCCTCTCAACCTCAGTTCCCTGAGGACCTCAAGGACAGACAGTCTGAGTGGGACCTGAGGCTGTAGCTGGCCAAGCTGGCTGCAGAGGAGAGAAAATCTGAGGCTAAGAAAGCCTAGGAGGAGAAAAGGGTCTTGCTGGCTGGAATGTCAAGAAGGTGCACTTGAAGGCCAAATAGCTGTTAGAGTCTAGCAAAAATGGTGTGACCACCACCACTGTGTCCAGTGCAGAAGAAAGATGTCATAAAGTCAGAGACTTAGTGCCTGACTTTAAGGAGGGGTTTGATATAGATAGGTTATTTCTGGCATCAGAAGTAGCTGTAGAGGTACAGAGGATGTCTGAGGAGGATTGAGGAGGTGCCTTTGGAATCATATTCATGGTGATGGGAGGGTCAAGAGCAAGGGAAGAGGTTGAGGTATCCCACTATAAAGGAGGGCCTTGTCAGTAAGTATGAATTAACCCCAGAGGAGTGCATGTTGAAGTTCAGGGTTAGTCAGAAACTGTGTCACTCTGCTGGGAGGATTTTGTGGGGTAGTTTTGAAATGTTTGTGAAAAGTACTGTTTTAACCTCTTTTGAATGTAGTAGATGGATACTGTAATGCTCATATATTTCTTCAGATCTACTTCTATCCACTATTTCAAAATGTCTACTTGAAGGCAATATTTGCTCCTCCATGCAACATCCATGTTAGACAACATCTACATCCTTATAGTACACATTATTGTCTTTAAGATATAAAGTAGCTTTCTTCACCTTATTTACATCCACTAGTTCCTGCCAGAGTTTTTTGTTTTTTGTGGGCAAGCAATTCACTAGAATAACAAGCAGTTCTTCCAAATCTCTCTCTACACCCACCGTTTCAATATTGTGTTTGACATCTAAAGGAAAATGCCCTTTTTGAAGCTCAGTGGATGATACCTTTAATGTCAGAGTTTGCCTCTCTCAGAAAGTAATGTAAGTGATCCCATTGATATTCTGCACAACTCAGGGTTAGAAACCAAGTTTGTGTTCCCAAATTTTACAACATGCACTTAAGACTAACATGATGGCGATACCAGTACTTATTCGTCCCAATATTTGCAGAGGTAAAGTAAATAGACAGCAGCACTGCAAGTACATGGGTGTGGTCCTACTGTATCAGTTTATTCCTGGCAAGAAATATAAATACTACTGCACTCCCATTTATACACAGGAGCATGTCTATGCCTTCCTTGTACCTCTTCACCTATCTCTTCCTGTACATCTCTAGGAATCATCTCTTCTTTTGCAATGGTACTGCTGTCTTTTACTTCATAACATTGGCCAGTTGTTTCAACTGCATACACTAATTAATTCTCTTGTAATTAGCTTTCTTCATGAAAGTAAGGGTCAGTAGTAGACGGACACTTCCATTTTCCCTTGAAAATGTTGCAAAAGTTACTTTTATTAATACACCTTTTTTTCTTCATAGACAAAATTGTTTTATCCAGTGTTTTCATTCAGTTTAGTATAAAAATAAATAGTTTGCGCTTCCGAGGAAACGCTTTATTAGCCACCCTCTTAATATATTATTTTAGTTTGAGTGCTCCTCTTCTCGTCTTAGTGTCCCTCATTTTACATACCAAATCCTGTATTACTCTATTTCTAAACATTCTTATTCGTATTTCTTTTTGTTTCCGACTCTTTGTCAAATTACGTTTTTTATTAAAAAAAAAATACTTTTAATCTGGCTTACTCCTGCTCCGTTATAAATTTGTAGAGGTAAAGTAGACAACAGCAGTGTAAGTATATGGGAGAGTTCCAACAGTAGTTATTCAAAAGTTTAAGTTTCAGTGTGTTTCTGTATTTGTAATAGTTAAATAGGCTATGTTATGTTTGTTTATTAACTTTTTTGGTTTAGATTGTATTCTAATATGTTAATAAAATGTACTTGCAAAGTTATAAATAAATGTATTATTAATTTAAGTTAAGGGTCATATGCACACCCATACAGGTACTCATACATGTATGTGACACACCCACTCAAAGACCCATACAGTCAAATACGTGACATTTTGCACAGTGAGTAACCATCTCACTCATATCTTCACAGACTGCTGGTATTATGATACAAACAAAAGGAGATGATGGACGGAGCACTGAAACTTTTCAGACACTCACCCCCAGTCACAGATCTGGGTTCAATTCATCATCATTCTTTAGCTCACTTCGCCACCCCAGTTCAGACCCAGCTATAAGCAAATCAGTCTTGACCCAGTGCCTCATTGGAACAGTCCAGCCCAAACTGCCAAGCCAGGTCTTCCCTGAACTGGAAACAAGCATCCTGGGACCGGTTTCAGGGTAACACCCCTCATCAGCCAGGCTAGCTTGAATCCAGTGGCAAAGTGAGCAAGGGACCCATGTCTGGGCATACCCTGCCAACTTAGGGCGAACAAAGCAAACACAAGGAGATGATGGACAGAGCACTGAAACTTTTCAGACACTCACCCTCAGTCACAGATCTGGGTTGAATCCATCATCATTCTTTAGCTCACTTCGCCACGCCAGTTCAGACCCAGCTATATGCAAATCAGTCTTGACCCAGTGCCTCATTGGAACAGTCCAGCCCAAACTGCCAAGCCAGGTCTTCCTTAGACCGGAAACAAGCATCCTGGGACCGGTATTGGGGTAACACCCCTCATCAGCCAGGCTAGCTTGAATCCAGTAGCAAAGTGAGCAAGGGACCTACGTCTGGGCAAACCCTGCCAATTAGGGGCAAACAAAGCAAAGATAAGAAGATGAAGAACGGAATGCTGAAACGTTTCAGACACTCACCCCCAGTCACAGATCTGGGTTGAATTCATCATCATTCTTTAGCTCACTTCGCCACTCCAGTTCAGACCCAGCTGTATGCAAATCAGTCTTGACCCGGTGCCTCATGGATTCAAGCTGAGTTTTCAATACATTCTACCAGTAGAAATGCATATTGTGGCCCTTGTTATTGAGAGGAAGTGTCTAAGACATTAATACTGTGATGAGTAGAAGGTTAATTCTTTCTAAATGTTACGATCTCGAGAGACTCTTGCAGGACCATGAAAAATAGGACGGAGTAGGTGATCTTTCTGTACACAGTATTATGCACACTTGTTACTATAGGAAGGAGTCTTACTGAAGATGATCTTTATCAGAGTCTACTGCTTAGGTCCATCGACTTGGGAAGAGTTGTGAGTATAGTAAAGGCTCATCAAACAGAGGGGTGTTAGTGGGGAGGACAGTCCCTGGACACAGCACACTAATCACACCCATTATCCAAGAGAGAGGTCTTAGCAGAGGGGTCAGTTTCCAAACACCCTACTACGCACACCCATCATCTGAGAGAGAGGTCTGAAAGGAGAAGCTACTACAGACACACACTCTATTGCAGACACTCATCATCACAGAGGAGAGGCCAGTCCCTCTACAAACCCTACTACGCACACCCGTCATCTAAGAGAGGGGTCTAAAAGGAGAGGCGAGTCCCTCTCCACACTGAACTATGCGCACCCGTCATCTGAAAGAGGGGTCTGAAAGGAGAGCCCAGTCCATCCCCACACCCTACTATTCACACCCGTCATCTGAGAGATGGGTATGTAAGGAGAGGCCAGCCCCTGCCCACTCCCTACTATGCACACCCATCATAGAGAGCAAGGTCTGAAAGGAGAGGCTAGTGCCTCCCACAATCTGCAGGCCAGGCCCTGCAGTCAACCCCCCCATTCAAGGATGGGGGTTGCATTTACATATGGTAATTAAGTATTGCCTTAAGTTAAATAAACTCTAAAAATTTATTGGAAAAAACAAAGTTAAAGTAACGTTATAGTTAGGTGTGATGAAAAGATCTGTTTTTGTTTTGAGAAAAACCTTAGAAATTCACTGAAAAACACAAAGGTAACTTTGCCAATGACACCATTAAGGTTTTTAACTAACAAAACACAGAAATTCACCAATTATAGTTAGCAGCACTAACTATAACTTGCCCCCCGCCACCCACTGCTTATGATCTCACATATGACATCACTCATGTCATGTTCTATGGCATCATTATTAACATCACTGATGACATCTCAAATGACATAATTGATGACATCCCTGATGACATCATTCAATAATCGTTTCCCTGCATATTGCTCTATAAAGTACTATGGCATTAGAGGTCTGGCAATAAATACAAAATAGCTCCTGAGAATATCAAGCATCATTAGTGCCATCACAGATACAACTCCCTTAGTGGTCTACAGTGCCCTACAGTGTCTGTAGGGGCCTAAACAGGTGCTCTGTAAGCGTTTAGGAGCCTGATGTACTAAGAATTCGCAAAAAGTTGTTGCAATTTTAGCATCAACTTTATGTGAATCCTATGGTATTTTGTGAACCGGCCTATCCACTAATAGGTCAGTTCACACAATAATGAATCACAGTAGTACGTAAATTGCCCAAACTCATGAAGATTTATAGATATGTTGCAAATTGTGACCCACTATGATTCGCTGCTATCACATGGATGGATGTCTATGATTGCTTTTAAATAAAGCAATCATTTTTTTAAATGAAGCCTGTTTCCTTAAGCGGGAAACGGATGTGCTTAAAAAGACTGAAACGTTTGTAAATCTATTTTATAGGAGTAGGCAGTAGTCTCCTGGACCACTGCCTTCTCCAAAACAATGTTTTTTTGATCATTCACAAAGGGAAAGGGGCCTCTTGCGGCCTACTTCCCATTTGTGAACAGGTTACTACTACCTTTCAGTAATTGGTAAAATATTAATGTTTTGTGAGTGGATTTCGATCAGAAAACATTAACACATAGCATAAGGAATTGCCATTTGGAATCCGTGTCCTAAACACACTCCTTCCAAATAGCAATTCCTAATGGTTTCCTAAACCCATTTAGCAAATCAGTAACATGTTACCTCAACACTAAATGGGTTTAGTACATTTGAAAAACACATTTTCTTATTTAAAACCTGGGACTTACCAAATCTCAGGACTTGCGACCAGAGAGTGCGTTCATACATCTGGCCCTCAGTACCAGCATAGGTGTTAAGGGAGCTTTGTAGGTGTCTCAGTACTGGTATGGGGAGGTTGACCATCTCATGTCTCATTACTCTTGGAAGCAAGCCTTTTAATATCCAGGAGGACGTGGGTAGAGGGGCAGAGGACTTTTCAGCCAAGATCTCCTTAATCCGTTCTTCATCCCTGCGTTCCAGATGTTAAGGACAAGTAGCTAAGCAAGCAAGATAGCTGAAATAAAATCCAGTCATCACAGTAAAATGATAAAAGCTGTGCTGGTTAGTGATGAGGGAGTGCAAAATTTGTGTAATTTGTTTTTGTGTTATTATATGAAATTTTAGCAAAATCACATGAAATTATGTGTAATTACACAAAATGCAAATTCATCATTTAGCACTAAAATATTAGTGCAAAATGTGTCATTGCGTCAATTTTTGATACAAAAGCACATTGTGTTCTTTAAAAAAAAGTGCAAAAAAAAGCACCACTAACAATATCCACTCGTGTTCTCTTGTTCCTGTGCGTTCGTAGTAAATATTTAGCATGAATGGCTCGTAATTACTCAAAGTGGCGTAATGACTTAATTTCAGATATTTCACACACAAGCATAACATGAAATTCCCAAAATTACATAAATTGTGGCGGCGTAATTTAAATTTCGCCCAGGCCTAGTTAGTGCTTTGGAAATGCCTTTGATAATAAGAATCAAGGAATGCAATAGACAACATGACAGCTATAGGATGCTTAGTACCCAGCAGATTCTTTCATGCACCCAGACCAAGGAAATTGCAACTACGGCTTTCCACGTATCACCCCTAGGTTGGTGCTAAAAAAAGAAAAACCCTGACCTGGAATATGGTACATATGTTTTAGCAAGAGAATCAATATTCTGGCCTTTGTAGGGTTCCAGTGATTCGATTTATTCAAGCAACCTGAAAGCTTCTGTCTTAGACTCGGATAAGCCTACTAAACTGAAACCTCCTTTAGGCTGAGCTTGAAAAAGCACTAAGAAATTCCCTGCGCCACCACCTTCCCAAATACAAATCAGTAAAATAGTCATGGGAAACTATTCTGCAGAAATCAATGTCTATTAAAACACACAAACTGTACAGGCTGCTACATTTGAGCTGTTGAAGGATAGAGCTGATTCCCTTATTGAAAAAATCGAAATGTTTACAGAAGAATGCTGAGGTGCAGAGGAAAGGCTAATTATGAAAAATGATTATGATGGGATGGATAATAGGAAATTTGCTTAGTTAAAATCGATCTGACTCCCATAACTTTGTTTCCTATTATCTCCTTTTATGGCCCTGTCATTGTAAAATATATTAAAAAAATTACAAAATAGCTTTGACTTGCTACACCATCCATTTTGTAATATGTGGAGATTTTAATTTAACATTATAGATTGTAGAGCAGACAGTTCCAAGAAAACAACAGAATGGGTTGAAAAATCCAGAGTTAGAGTTAATGAGTAAGGGGCTGATTACGAACGCGGTGAACCCGCCACTTGCAGGCTGCCAGTGGCGGGTTCACCGCGATCTTGTGGCCATTTCCCGCCTGCCATATTATGATGGCGGGCGGGATCATGGTGGTCGGGAATTCCGACCGCCAGAAATCCGACAGGCTCATACAGCCCGCCAGCGCGGTGCAGGCCCTCAGCACGTAATGCATGCTGGCGGTGCCTAGCAGGCACCACCGGTCAGATTACGATGCTGGCTCCACACCATCCTTTCCATGTCGGTTCACCTGCCATGGAAAGGCTGGCGGGGATGGCCTTTGGGGGCCCGTTGCGGTCCCCCCTCGTGCAGGGGCAGTTGGTTTGTGCACTTGGGGGGCACCTATGGTGCCCCCCTACATTTCCCTGCACCATGTGGCAGGCACCGCGTGGTGACTGCCACGTAGTGCATGGAAATGCAAAACCTGCATTTTTTCCATTGCGGTGGGTGCTGCAGCCAGCAGCACCCTTACAATGGAAACATGGCAGTTGCAACCGCTGTGGTGTCGGCCGCATCGTAATGCCATATGTGGGACCGCCGCCTTATAGGCGGGCGGTCCCCATCCCCCGGACGATGGCGAATGGATAGAAGTCCGTCCGCCATCGTAATCAGCCCCTAAGTTCTGGAATTGATACATGAGTACCGACTGAGAAATGATTAATATAAGTAGTATCTACAGAAATTACAGTATGCTTATGGAATTAAACTATTCTTGAGTCAGACTCGGTTTGATTGTTTTCTTATATTCCACTGAGTTGACTCTGAACACAGCAGATATTTATCCTGTGGTATTCTCCAAGCACTTTCCTAATCCTATCACCATCATACTGCAGCTTGGCCACAACCTTTCTGCTCAGATACCTTGATGTTGGAAACTCAGTAGCTTTGCACTTCAATAAATCACCTTCAAAGATAAGATGGGTTGCTGTATCTACTTAAAAAAAAATACAGAGTCCACCAATTTTATAATGTATGGGATTGCTCTAAAACAGTGGTTTGGTGAATTTGTATAGCTAGGGAAGTACATTAAAAAAACATAAAAAATTAGAATTGGAGGACCTAGGGCCAGATGTACGACCCGTTTTTGCATCTGCAAACGGGTCAGCGACCCGTTTGTGCATGCAAAAACCCTACAGGGCCATGTACTAATGCTATTTAGCGAATCGCAATTTATTTGCGACTCGCTAAATAGCGTTTGCGACTCGCAATTAGGAAGGGGCGTTTCAAGGGCGTCCCTTCCTAATTGCAACACTGAGCCCTATGCATGACTGTTTTGCAATTGCAGTCTCAAAACAGTCGCAATTTACCACCTACTTCAAGTAGGTGGTAATGCAGTCGCAAAAGGAAAGGGGTCCCCAGGGGACCCCTTCCCCTTTGCAAATGCATGGAATTTTTTTTTTTAAGGGCAGGCAGTGGTCCCAGGGACCACTGCCTGCCCTTAAAAAATGAAACGAAAACGTTTCATTTTTTTAAAAATGCATCCCGTTTTCCTTTAAGGAAAACGGCTGCGCTTAAAAAAGAAAGCTGCTTTATTTAAAAGCAGTTCCAGACATGGTGGTCTGTTGAGCCCATCTAGCCACCATCCCTGGGAGGGCCAGCCATTCTCAATGGGGTCGCAAAATGCGAGTGCCTCAAGAATATTGATGAGCCTCGCATTTTGCGACCCCATTGGGAATCGCTAACAGTGTCTCTGACACTGTTGTACATTTGGAATTGCGACTCGCAAATTGCGACTCGCTGTTTTTCGCAATTTGCAAGTCGCAATTCCAAATGGTCGTACATCTGGCCCCTAATGGCTAAAGTACGAAATGCAATGTATTCAGAAGAGCTTAGAAGAGCGCTGGAAAAAGGAAATCAAGATACTCTATGCAAAGGATCAAATCCAGACTTTAACCAAATATCGGAAAAAAAGTTAGCCAGAAAATAATAAGATGGGTAAATTATTTGCATCAAGTCGGATATTGAAAAGCCAAAAAAGAAATCTTGTCAATCATCATACCGGAATCGGGCTCTGATATCAAAAGGACCTATAGAATCTCTATTGATTTTACTAAATTCCATCCATGCAATATAGAGAAACTCTGCCTCTAAGTGAAACCTATCTGGAGAAATTCTTTCACAATTTAGTCCTTTCTACCCTGAATGTTGATCTCATTGCTATGTTAGATATCCTATAAAACAGAATATGCTTCCCTTCCCTGTCAAAGTCCTCGAGAAGGCCATCAACCACCAACTCACCGAACACCTGGAGAGAAACCACCTGCTGGACGGTGTGCAGACAAAATATCGAGTTTTAAATGTCGACTTACAGAAATATCGAGTCCTAAATATCGTGAGTGAGAAATATCGACAGCAAGAATATCGTGGTCAAGAATATCGATTTAAGGTAAGAAATTTCGATTTTAAAAATATAGAAGTGTTTAATATCGTTTGCAAAAATAAAGTTGTTTAAAAATATTGATTGTTCAATTAGTGTTATATATTTTAGTATATATTTTAAATGTATGTAATGTATTATTTTTGTATAAGAATTGTTTATATTTTTAATATGTGTTAAATTTTTAGTAGTTATTAATTTTATTTTAATTAAATTTTGCGATTTTAGTTCCATAGCAGGTTGTGGGTTTATAGAGAAATAGGGTGGGAAGTAATTTATTTATATTAAATAATGATTCTTTTTTATTTATTAATATTTATTTAATTGAGATTTTATAGTGTTAATTGTGAAAAGTAATTTATTATAAATTAATTAATAATTGGTTGTTAATTAACATTAATTAATTAATTGGTAATTAATTATGGTAATTGTGTAATTAATTTTAGGTGCACATTTTGGGGTTTATAGAGGTAAAGGGTGGGAAGTAATTTATTTTTGATTAATTAATAAATAGTTGTTAATTGATATTGATTAATTTATTTATAATTAATTATGGCAATTGTGTAATTAATTTTAGGTGCGGGTTGTGGGGTTTATAGGGGTAAAGGGTGGGAAGTAAATTATGTTTAATTAATTAATAATTAAATGTTAATTAATAATAATTAATTGATTAATTGTAAATTAAATATGGAAATTGTGTAATTACTTTTAGGTGTTTGTTGTGGGGTTTTTAGTGGTAAAGGTTGCGAAGTAATTTGTGTTCAATTAATTAATAATTAGTTATTAATTAATATTAATTAATTAATTGATATTTATTTAGGGTAATTGTTTATTTTTTTGTGTGTTGTTTGTACTTTTGAAGGGGTAAAGGGTGGGTATTAAATACATTTTACTTACTTTATAATTAGTTGTTTAATAATACTTTTTTAAAACATAAGTTTTAATTGTGTAATTAATTTTTTACAGTTTAATTTTAGCTGTGTTTTGTGGGGATTATAGGGTTCAACTGTGGGAAGTTAATTAATTTTTATTACTTTTATTTATTTTTAATTAATAATCATTCTTTAATTGGTAATTAATTATGTTATTTATGGAAGTAATTTAAAAAAAATGTAAATGTTAGCTGTGATTTGTGTGGTGTTACAGGGTAGGAATTCAAGAAATAAATTTATGTACTAATTAATGTTTTTGTTTGTAAATATTTTCTAGTTTAAAATATTTATTTGTTTGAAGTTTATTTTTTATTTTATTTTATATAATATTTGTAGGTATTTGTCATATGTAATTAACATTATAATATGTTTTTTTATATAAAAGATATTTGTATTTTAATATTTTTTTTAGAAAAAATCTTTTTAGTGAATAAAACAAAAACAAGAGCAGCAAAGAGAAAAAAAAAAGTAGTGCAGTCTCATTAATTTCCAACATCCCCAGTGCATTAGTGCAATACAGCCATTACGGTACACAGGACCAATAATTCAGTCTCGTGTCTTGATGAATCCATTGTGATCTGCATTTAGTCGTCCGTGTGGTCCACCAATAGTGGAGAGGCGTCCTAAATGGTGTACATATCATCCCTCTACTTTCGTTCCACGCACCGCAGATTTTGGTCCATTTTTGTGGGCACCCTCTGCTTTCATATATTATCCTCTACGCTTGCATGCACCAGTCCATATCAGTCTCCCAGTCCCCGATTTTGGGCTTAGTTACCCCCTTCCATGTTCTAGCTATGTTGCGTTTCGCAACCATGCATCCGAGGGAAACCCACACTCTCCCAGTTCTCGTTAGGTCAGTTGCATCCCATATATTAAGAAGGCACCAGCGGGGCGAGACCTCCAAAGATTTGTGACAGATTGAAAACAGTGCCGATGTGACCTTCCCCCAATATTTCTGAAGAATCGGGCATTCCCACCACTGGTGCAGATATGTGCCTACTTGACCACACCCCCTAGGACAGGCCGAGGAGTTCAGGGCACCCATCTTAACCAGTATTGAACTGGTGTAGTATGAGCTGTGTAGGAGTTTGAGTTGAATAAACTTAAATCGGGATCGGATCCCCACCTTCCGGGGGGACGCCAAGGCCTCCTGCCAGTCCTCGTCGCTAATGTCTCCAACGTCCTCCACCCATTTTGCACGGATTCTCCCCAGTGTGTCCGGTGTATTGTTTAATATTTTTCTATATGTGAGGGAAATAGCCTTTTCCTGGAGGTAATTGTCTAAAAGTCTGTCCTCTAGGGGCGAGTAAACCGGCAGCTCAGCTCCCTTGGGTATCGCCCTTTGTAATGCATTACGAGCTTGAAGGTATCTAAAAGTTTCACCACTATTTAATTCGTAGTCCCGTTGGAGATTGCTAAAAGGGACCACCTTGCCCCTTGCCCACATGTCGCCCACTCTCGAGAGGCCAATCAGGTTCCACTTATCAAATCCTGGGTATTTCGATAACACCCCCAACCGGTCCGAGTCTAACAATGGGGTGACTTGTGTGATTCTGTTTTTCCACCCCAACGCGGCCGTCGCCGTGTGCCATAGGTTAATTGTGGTGGATGTTGGAGTGTATTTTGGAGCGTATTTCACCCCTCCATAGATTGCTCTGGGATAATTAATGGGGGACATGTTGTACCTATCCATCCTGTAGCCTGGGTCCGTTCCTGGCCGGTGAACCCAGTGATTAGTTACTGTCAATTGGGAGGCCCAGTAATAGCTTTTAATTGCTGGCAGGGCTATTCCTACGTCGTACCAGCTTTTCATAAGTTTAGCTAATGCTATACGGGGAGTACCATTGTTCCAAAGTAGAGTGCGTACCTCCGATTCAATTGCATCGAAGTATTTTGCTGGGACCAAATAGGGTGTGTATTGTAGGGCGTAGACAAAACGGGGAAGCGCCATCATCTTATATAGCGCGGCCCTGCCTAATAGTGTAAGGGGCAGGGTCTTCAAGTGGTGCACGTCATCATGAAAGCGACGCAGGGTGTGGGCCAAGTTGTGGTCATAAAATGCTGTTGGGTTAATCGTGGCGTATATTCCTAAATATAGAAAACCGTCAGTGACTATCTTGGCCCCACAGCCTCTAGGCAGGGCGGGGCATTCCCCACTCAGAATGTACACCAGTGACTTGTCCCAGTTGATGGTGTAGCCAGAATACTTTCGGAAAAGAGTGAATATGTGTAAGACGCGATGAATAGAAAAATAAGGTCTAGCCAGATAAAGCAAAATGTCATCAGCGTAGAGGGAGATTCTGTCCTCCCAGTCCGCCATCCATTTTAGGCCTCTAATAAGGGGGTCGCTCCTGATCCATATCGCCAGTGGTTCAGGAGCCATGGCAAAAAGTAAGGGGGAAAGAGGACAGCCCTGCCTCGTCCCCTTATGCAACGTGAATGCTGTGGATCCCCCCCCATTAACTGTTATTCTGGCCAGCAGTTCCGAATAGAGGAGACGTACCCAGGATAGAAATCTGTCCCCGAACCCGAATCTTTCAAGTGTGGCAAATAAGAAGGGCCATTCGATCATGTCGAATGCCATCTTCGCATCTAGAGACATGATCACTGCCTCTTCCTGAATTGTAGCTGCCCTACCCAAGACACCATGAAGGCGGCGTAGGTTCAGAGCGTTGTTTCTACCAGGCATGAAACCGGACTGATCCGGGTGAATCAGTTTATGGAGTAGGGGTGACAGACGCAATGCCAAAACCTTGGCCAGTATTTTGACTTCGGGGTCTAGGAGAGAGATAGGCCTATACGAACCACAGTGCTCGGGGGGTTTCCCTTCTTGTGTATTACAACAATATTGGCCAATCTCTGCGCTTCGGGTAGGATGCCCTTACTCACACTCTCTTCTTCATACATTCCTATGAGATACGGGACAATTGTGGATGCATTCGATTTGTAAAGTTCAATTGGAAGGCCACTAGGGCCCATGGCCTTCCCGGACTGTAGGGTACCAATCGCCTTAGTCACTTCCTCGTTCGTCAAGGCAGAATCCAGGTCCTTAACATCTTGGGGCTCCAGAACAGGCAGCCGGAGGGTGGCCAGCAGCTCTTTCGCCTCCATGTAGGTGGAGGCCCGAGTGGACGCATAGACTTGTTTAAAATGGCGCGCGAACGCCTCTGCAATCCCCGATCTATCTTGTACCCGCGTACCATCCTGGCGCACAATCTCAGACACCCATCTATTAGCTGTTTCTCGTTTGTCTATCCAAGCTAATAATTTACTTGCCTTATCCCCAATATCATATATGCGATGTTGAGTGGCCTGGTACTGTGCTTTAGCCGCCTCCTCGGTGATGTTCCTATATTCACTTTGCTTCATGAGCAATTTATGTTTAGCGCCTAGAGTATATGTCGTTATTAAGCTAGATTTGAGAAGAGCAATCTCGCCTTCTATCTCTGGTAGCTGCTTCACTTTCTCCTTCCTGCGTCCCGCTATCGCTGCGACCCCGCTACCCCTCACCACCGTCTTGTATGCTTCCCACAATACTATGTCTGAGTCTACCGATCCGTCATTTTCTGCAAAGTAATTGTGGTCGTCTCTGTGAGCTTTTCCCTAATTGACGGCACCTTAAGGTACCAGGGGTTGATAGTCATCTCATGACGCGTAGGGGAGTGGGCGCCGCCATAACGTGTTGCCAGCGGAGAGTGATCAGAGATGCCCCTAGGGAGAAGGGAAACCTCCCCAAACAAGGGGAGTTGGCTGGCTTTGCAGAAAATATAATCAATTCGGGGCAAGCTTCCGTGCACACCAGAAAGGAAGGTATACTGCCTGGACGAGGGGTTGCCTGCTCTCCAGACATCTATCAGCCCCATAGCCCTAAGGAAGTCTGCAAGCATCTTTCCGGGCGATTCACCCTGTCTAGGAGGCTTCCTATCCAGGTCCCCGTTGAGGGCCGCGTTACAATCCCCTCCCAACAGCAATTCACCCTCAGGTAAATTTAATAAGTGTGATCCTAAATCAGTCAATGTCGTAGAGTGCAGTCTGGGGGGCACATAGAGCGATGTTACATTGAGGGGCCGACCCTCCCAAGAGCCCGACACCATGATGAACCTTCCCAGCGGGTCATGCGTGACCGTTTGGACCTGGAAGGGGAAAGAGTTACACATGAGGATACTTACTCCTCTCGACCCCTTTGCATAGCCAGCGTGAGCCACTAATTTATACCCCCATCTGTTGAGTGCGCAATAAGAGGTCCCTTGTATATGAGTTTCTTGGCGTAGTGATTCAACACACGAAATCCTCGGGTCTGAGAACACACATATATATGCCTGAAGAAGAGACAGCAAAGATGATCTCAACGTGCTATTAAGGGGATCCCTTAATTAGGACGTAATCCCATCACCCACCGAGGTGGCATGCTTCATCATCTGGGATTCTCCTCTTGACGGGGCACCGTAGCCCCGCCAAGGGCTACCACCCCCTCACTGTGAGGGAGGAGCTCAGGGATGTTTTGCATTCCTACACTATTTAAGATATAATAAATCCTTCAGACGAGAAGACAACTGAATGGGTTGGGTGACAGGCGCAGTGCGAAACTTAAAGACAGAAAAAATGTGAGTGAGTGAAATTAAAACTAACTAACAGGAGCAATATGGACTTTATTGGTTTGCTCCTGGTGTCAGGATTAAAAACAGAGCACCTGCAGTTTAAAATAATAACTGCGTATGGTGGACGTGAACAGGTCTACATGTTTCAGCCTCAAGGACCCTGTAAGGTGTCGCGGCTTTCGTCAGGACCAAAAGATATTATGTGCTACTGTGATTGAAAAGTGTTAGACAAATCAAAGTGCGACAACAATTGCAAAATAGTATTGTTTCAATACAGAACCAGTAATGCCACGTTTGGTGTGTTCGATTTACTGGTCGTACCTGTAAAATGACATAAGACAACAGAAGAGATCAAACAATGCAACCGTCTCTTAATTCAGAACAAACAGATTATTACAGTAACCAGGTGGGACATCGTTCTCATCCTTGGTCAGAGCACATTGGAAAGACAACAATAAAATAAAATGGTAGCTTACCCGGTGTGTACGGATAAGTCGCCTCATCTCAACCTGGCGACAGCTCAGGGGAGGGGCACCGCTCTGTAAATAGGGGGATTGAGCACTGTGTCAAAGGCATAGGTAATAATGAAAAATTGCGACACAGGTTCCCATAGCATAAGTTAAAAACTGTTCACAGATCAAGCAAAAGCATGCGTTAAAGAAGTTGAATGACTAGTGTCACTGAATAGGGTCAGAGACACCGCCATTTAGAGAATATAAGTAAAATTCAGGAACATCATAACTTTGTAGATACATTGCCCTGATGCTTATAGACACCCCATCTCTTTGTGTAGTATAGTATTACACTATCTGGTATGCTCATGAAAACATCTATGTAAGCTGTTACCACATATCTTGGGCTAATCCTCAACCATGTCATCTATGTGTTCAGTCAAGGCGTGTGATAAAATTAGGCATGCGACAATAAAAATAACTTGTCTAGGGTTAAGGAAGGCTGCTGGTTATTTCAAACAGTTATATTGGCCAGCATACAAAAACTTCTTAAATAAGTCATGCCGTGCAATATATTCAGCCTAATGAGCCTGTTGCCAGTTGATGTGCAAGCCATTATTGTTATTACGTGCACTACACCGTCAACACTTTTTAAAGTATTATTACTAGTTAGTTAAACATGGAGCAACATTTATGCGCTACTGCCCACATAGCCACAAACCAAAATGTAAAGAACATCTACAGATGGCTGGCTCTAGCATCTATCAGAGCTTATTGTTTAGAGCTCAAGCTGGAACCCAAAAATGATTGTGTTCATGACGAAAAAGGCACTCTGAGGTGGTATCCTTAAGAGTACACCACAAGCTGTGCGATGTCTGTCGCCCGAAATGCGCATGCCACCCTTATTAAGCGCCATAATATCTAGGCGTTTGAAAGCACTTTTACAACGTTTAGCCAGTTTGAACGCTATGGGGAAATATTGATGGCATTGCGCTGTCCTTAAATAAAGTGTTGTGGCATTTAAAAGCACGTGTGCAATGTTTAGCCAGTTTAAATGCTATGGGGCAACAATGATGGCATCGCGCTGTCCTTAAATAAAGTGATGTGGTTGACAATGCATATATATTTCAAAAACGTTCTATTGACAAGTTTAACAATGCCGGGCATCTAACCGTCAGCGTAGCTGACTCCAGAGCCTGTTGCTCTGCGGGCGTGTAAGTTAACTAACAACAAAGGGGCCGATTCCGATCTGGGTCGGAAAACACTCCGACCGAGCCGGATCCGGAGAGATTTCCGACCGAGCCGGACTCCTACAGTCCGACCGAGCGAGTACGATGCGGCCGCATGCTGCCGGACTCGATTCGGTCGGACTCCCATTGAAGTCAATGGGAGCCGATCGTACAACGCGTACGTGGGCTCCCATTGACTCAATGGGTACGACGCAAACAAGTGCGCCCCCTAAAGTGTGTACGCGTCGGTGCGACTCGCACCTTACATGTATGTTTAGGGGGGACCCTTGGGTCCCCCCTGTGTTCGCCTCGTACGGCTACGGGTGCAGGGGGGTCCGGCACGGACCCCCCAAGTCCGGCTCCGGGAGCTTTTTGAGCCGGACGCTCCGACTCGATCCGGCTGTCCGACGCATCCATCGTACTCGCTCGGTCGGAGAACGTCTCCATTGCGTGGTGCGATTCGTGTCCGTACGAGTCGGTCGGTGCGGTTGGGATCCGGAAACGAGTCGGTCAGAAACAACGCATACGCTCGCATCGTACTAGCTCGTTCGGACAGCTGTACGAGTCGGTCGGAGAAAACGCGCACGGCTCCTATTTTTCCCGGGCGAATCCCGTTCGGTGAGCTACCGGCCAAGATCGTAATCGGCCCCAAAGTATTAAATGCCGGGCGTCTAACCGTCAGCGAGGCAGACTCCAGAGCCTGTCGCTCGGCGCGCGTTAGTTGACTAACACCAAAGTTATGAATAGCATGTTTTGCAGAATGCGGGCCCCTTACCGCTCGAGACCCCGGGCTTTCAATGAGCTGGAACCGGAGGTACTCGACGGGCGCAACTATGTGATTTAAATAGAAATCCACTGTATCATGTGACGCAGACACATCACGTTCCTGTTTAGACAGCTGGGAACACAAGAGCATGCTGGGATATGTAGTCCCCCGAATAAATGGTGATCTACATGTCAAATCTCAATAAAGTTTGCCTTGTATATGTTTATATTCAGTGCGTGAATATATATATTCAGCTCCATACATAGTTTATTAGTGATTTCAAGCATAAGAGATAGCTTATAGTGTCGTGCATAGTTTGATGTCCTCTCATGGTGGGCAGGCTATGTTCTCAAGTGAGTGGGAGCCCATCGTTCTTGGCTAATTTCCGTTTCCGTAGCCCCATGGAAGGAGCTAATGTTACAGCTACATATGATTTTTGCTTTTATATTTTAAAGGTCCCTGATCGTACATGAAATACAGCGCCCCAATGTAGAGAGGTATAGTGAAATCATTTGTATCAAGGTGGTATACTACATCGACAACATAGACCATCACTAGTCTTCCCTGGAGCCTCAATGTGAATAAATGGATTAAAATGTTTTTGCCCTTAATGGTAACCAGCAGGATCTTACTGATGGAGAACCCAATGTGGCATAATTAAGCCAATTAGTCAAGGAAGCATTAATAATTGTGTCTCTCCACTGCTGTACATGGAAACACGTGGCAGACTGTGCTCGGATCACAAGGCAGTCCACGGGATATCATCGTTAAGACCCCTCCTGTCACTCTGCAGTCTGTGTACCCACCGTTGCTCTTTTGTAAACAGATAACTGGTTACATTGGATATATGTGCAGGAATGAAAGGTTGTTCAAGTACTGTCCACGACAATTCTTCTGCTTTATGATTGTGCTCAAGAAAATTGTTGGTGAGCTTCGTGGCTTGTTTTCTGCAACGGATCGTACTCTTATGCTCCATGATTCTTGTTTTAATCTTACGTGTGGTCATGCCCACGTATTGGAGACTGCACGGGCATGTCACGAGATAGATGAGGCGTTCGCTATTGCAATTTGTGTGGCCAGATAGTGTCCAGGGTCTCTCAGTACCTATATCTATTGAGGTTGTGTGTTTGGTTTGTGGGCAGACGCTACAAGAGCCGCATGGAAAATCCCCCTTGATTGCTGGCAAGCCCCACAAAGTCTCTTGGTCGGGCTTTTTCTTGGTTCTTGGTCTAGTATGAACCAATTTGTCTCTGAGGTTGGTGCTCCTCTTGAAAGCAAAAAGTGGTTCTGGGATCTCATTGTTGCCAATATTCAGAAGCTTCCAATTTTTCTTGATACTCCTCTGAATTCCATTGGAGAGAGTGCAAGATGTGTGTACGCAGGTAATCCTTGCGCAGCCTTCTTTAGGCGGGTTATTCTCGATCAAAGCCTCTCTGTTGTTATTCAGAGCCCTCTTCAAGGACCGTCGGACCAGTTTAGCTGGGTACTGTCTGTCCTTCAGTTGAGTCGTGATCAATCTTAGCACTCATCTGTTTTTTCTCACTCTTGTCATTATGACAGAAATAACAGGCTTGGCCTTTGACGAGGCCACAGTTCAGGCAATTTTGACAACACCAAGCATAATAGACACTATCCAAGTTGGGTCCTCCGCACAAGGAGACGATTGGGGGAAACTCCTCATATTGAAGAGATCTCACTCACGCACACAGATACATGGCGCAATCATGACCGAATATCTGCGTGGGAATTGCGCCCCCACAGGGTTATTAGTAACAAATACACCGAGGCTGTTTCTTGATGACAAAACTTTCATGAAGGACTGATCCTTGATAGCCTGGCGGTGCACAAGAGACTTGCTGATTTTAATAATCAGCACGGCTAAACGCATCGCCGATAACATTTTGATTGAAATCCAGACTCTTGAAGCACACATAAAAACGATAATTTCAGCGACCGTATATAAGAAACAGTCCGAAGAAACTAATAAAACCAACAAAGAATTTAAAGACTCCATCCTCACAGTGAAAAACACTAAATTGAAGAAGGATTTAGCACGATTTTCCTTTGAGAGAGTGTATCCGTACACTAGCGATAACTACTCCCCACCAGAATACAACCAGAAAGGGAGGAGGTACGGATCAAACTATTCTAGTTCAGGGAGTGATGACTGGTCCAGTGACTCCGACTCTACCCCCAACACTGATCAACAGCGACGAGGGAGGGGGCGCAACACCAGGACAAACTGGAGAGGTGGCCCAATGGGCCCTAATCAGGCACAGTGGTGGCCTCCTACACCGTGGGGTTACCCGAACCTTTCTTTCCAGCCTCCTAATTTACCTTACCAGCAACCGCCACACTTTTTTCCTAATCAGTCTCAACCGCACTTCTTTTCTAACCAGCCTTTTTAGGGTCTGGCCGGGGATGCTCGAGAGGCCGGAGAAGGAGCCAGTAAGCTCAAGTACATTGGAGCCCACCTCTCTCCCCGAGATCCACACGGAGCAAGAAGAAACTGATGCCACAACCAGGGACCAGCAACGAGACAGCCTCATAGTGAATCTGAGTGACCGGACCCTGGCTCCAGCTGAAGTAGCTCTATTAAACAGAGGATTAGGTTTTGTCCCCACCCACACTGGGGACCCTTTCCAAGTCCAACAGGAACTTGCGCAATTTTTCCGAAAGATTAGGCTCCACTTCTTCTTCAAAGACAAAACCATTGATAGGATCAACGAAGGATCTACCAAGCTATCCTGGCTGATGTAGGGTGAAACCCCGAAACCGGACCTAGGATGCTTGTTTCCAGTCCAGGGAGGACCTGGCCTGGCAGTTTGGGCTGGACTGTTCCCATTGGGCGCAGGGTCGAGACTGATTTGCATATGGCTGCGTCCAAACTGGAATGGCATGGTGAGCAAAAATCGATGAATTTAGGCCCAGATCTCTGTACTGGGGTGCATGTATGACATTGTTCTGCATTCTGTCCATCAATTGTTCTTTTTGCACGAAGGTAAAAATGACATTGGTTTTTTATGCTTTGGAACTTTGAATATCGCAAGAACTGTAAAAGGAGAGCAGATGGTTTTAATGATACTTTTCCACAGGCGACTATTAAATGAGAAATGCAGAGACATTTAACATTGGAAAGAACTATGAGGATGAGAGTGACTCTTCTATGTTCATGTAAATGATTACATCTGTGGAGAGTATTTGAAGCGAAAAACAGTTGTTGCACACTTAGGTTGACAAAGGCTGCAACAACAGCCAAAACGCGTTCTGTCCTGTGCGCAAGTACTGTCCGTGAATAAATGGAATTATCCCTGAGAATCGAGTGCGGGACTTCTCTGGATGTGGGGAAATGTCTTTGATGTCTAAGAGGCGTTAGTGGTATCACCTCATTCCTGCACCACAAGCGATTAGGAAGCACGCCACAACTCCACAAACCCAGAGTACATATATACTCACCACCAACTAATATTTGGCAATGATAGGTCAACTTCAGCATCTAAAACACTTTCAGCCAGTATCAGAGGCGCAACTAGAGCCAAATTTGGGTGGGGGCTAATAAAAATTTGGGGGGGGGGCTAATTCTTCCAGCAATAGGCAGAGTGGAGATGCAGGGGCTCTAAGAAGGGGTGAAAAAAACAACAAAGCCTCGTTAAAAAGTAAATGGTCTTTTAAAGACCTGTGAAATACTCTGGTGCAGCTGCAATAAGACGGGCGCCAGACCAGCAAGCCTACAGCAGCTCAAAAACTGTCTGTGTGTAGCCCGGGAAGCTGCCTTAGCCCGGGTTGACACACACGACGTGGGGGGGGACAAGGGGGGGGGCGGAAGCCCTTTGAGCCCTATGGGCGTTGCGCGCCTGGCCAGTATCACCAGCCACGATCAAGCCTTGAATGGATTCATAAGTCAGTTTCCACATGAGTTGAAGTTCTTCATCCCAAGGTTTCCTTTAGAAATACGTTGTATAATTCTGCATTTTAAACCACATTGGGCCAAATTGAAACATATCAAGGAGGTTCATGTTTTAAAAGATTCTTTCACTTCAGTGTTTGGGATTCTTATTTTGCAGATAAATCTGAAATCTTCACATGCCTCCGAAGAAGTAATGTCGATTTCCATAACCTCTGCGACAGGTAGTGACAACCTCTACGTGCCAGTCTGTGCATTCCAAAAACCAAACAAATTATCATCCGTGTACACATGCCAGCATCATGTATGTTCAACCTCTGCACATCAAGCCTCAGTTCGGCTATCTTTTACAACCTCAGCCACATATATGCCTAGTATGTAGATGTCAGACAACATATATGCACAACCACAACCTGACCAGCAACACGCTTAGACAGCCTCCCCAAGTCCATCAGCGTGAAGGACATTCTAAACATGGAGTGAAACTGTTAATGCCAGCGCTCACATGACCATCAATTTAACTTTTCCAACAACATATGCAGCTAGAGCCCATTATTAAGAATTATGTTTCATCTTTATATCCAGACACTCAATCCTCCTCTATCTCTTGCTCTATTTTTCCAACTCTTTGCCTTTTTATTTCCAGTTCATTTCTCTGTCAGTCTCACTGTCTCTCTTTCTCACTCTCTGTCTTGTGCTATCTCACTGACTGTTATTCTCTCCATAGTCCTGTTCTCTTTCACTGCCAGTCACTAACTATTTGTCTTTGCCTACCTCGGATTTTCCTCTGTTTCCTTCTATCAGCGCCTTGAGACCCTCATGGGTGAGTAGCCGTGCTTTCTAAACTTCTAATTGATTGATTGATCAGCCACACTCTCAATCTCGCTCTATCTCTCTCTCCCTCATCTCTCTCTACATCTTTCAGTATTTCACTCGTGATTCCTTTCTTTCTCTGTCTCTGTCTTCCTTACTCAGTCTGTCTGTCTGTCTAACTGGCTGTCTATCTTTATCTAACTTTGACTCTCTCTTTCTCACTCAGAGTTTCTCCGTTCGCAGCCTCGAGTACCCGGTGTAAAATAGATAACTGAAAACTTCTTCGCTGAGGGCCAAAAGGGCGAGAAGGAACACGGGCTGCGAAGGCGAAGCCGGACCTCGTAGGGGCCTGTGCGGAACGCCTCTAGAAGGCGGGAGCACCCGGAAAAGCCTGCGATAGGGGTGGGGTGCACTGGATTGGTAGCCCCCATCAGACCGCTAGCCACCCAATCACAGCAGAGGGGGGCAAGCAGTCAAGGAGGTCAAAAAGGGGACGAGGGACCCCCTTTTGGCCATACGAAGACCCATCGCCTCGGAATCCAACCCACCCACGCCAAAGGAAGCAGTCATCGCAGCCACAGAGTCGATGGGAAGGGGGGAAGGCAGAGGCAACCTAGAGAAGTACCCGAAGGGGAAAGTAACATAGGTAGAAGAGCTGCTCACACAGTGTCCTTGGGATGCCTCACGGCAGGGACACAGGGTGAGCAAATGACAGCACACAACCACAGACAGAGTTTAAGAGCTGCTCGCACAGTGTCCTTGGGATGCCACAAGGCAGGGGCACTAAGGAGCAGGCGAGTGGCCAGCAAGGGTCCAGGGCCAGCGGAACCGCACTTGTAGCCCGGGCTGGACCTAACGGATACCCACAGAGTCAGTTGCAAGGGAAGCCTAGACCCGCAAACACTGAGACCCTTGCATAAAGGGGGCCATCAAGCAGGGTAGTGCTGTCATCCAAGGACAGAGCCAAACATTGGGAGGACAATGTGTGATGTAAAGTAACATGGGTTGCAAATGACCAACCAGTAAGTTGCAAGATGAATAATCCATGTTCTAAAATAAACTGCGGCCTTTCTATGCACCATAATATGTTGTCCCTGGAATGATTTACGGGGGAAAGGGATGCAGGATGACAAAGCGCCAAAGAAGGGGGAGCGAACTCGCCGCCTGCGAGGAGTTGCAGTTTTACTTATCAAAGGGTTCTCTTAATCAGATCATGAAAGTCATTAGATCCCAACACAGCCTTATAATTGTCTTTGTTCATCCATGCCAAATGGTGAGTGGGAGGAAGATGGAGGAGCTGATCTGCACAAGTTATTCAGAGGACAAGAGGTTCATGTGCCAGTACAGTGAGCATTTTTAAGCCCAGTGGAAACCCAACTCAGATACTGCCCAACCTAACTCAGAACCCCGTGACTCAACTAAGAACTGGAAATGGGAAGTGACGTCCTAAACACCTCCCTGAAGCTATGTCCCTGATCTCCCTCTTAATCCCTGTCTTTCTTGGTCTCTTTCTCTTGTACTCTTTGTCTATCAGTCATGTTTCTTTTCCTTTCTCCTCCATCCTATTTCCCAATCACCTGCCGCTTCCGCTTAGCTGGCACGTGATTGGCGGGTTCCTCTGGGGTAGGAAGAGGACTGGAAGACATGTTTTGCATTTGTGGCCCAGCCTCTTCTCATGATGGATGAGGGTGAGGTGTTCGGCATGTCACAGGACTAGACTACAGCTCAAGAGAGAAAGGGTCACCCAGCAGGGCAGGCCACCTCCAGAGGGCCTCAGCAGGAGGTTTGTCAGGCCCACCAGGCTGTGTAAGGAGTACCACTGGTGTAGAACAGTTTGTACTGATTGCAGGACTTGAAAATGATGGTTATCTCTTAGTGCTTGCTGATGCTTGCCCCATAAGCATCTCCAGGCAACCTGGAGGAAACCAGGATGGCCACTGAGAGTTTGGGAGATTGGATTAATGCTCACTCATGGAAGATAACATGATGAATCTGTCAAAATTAAGGAATTACCAATGAGACTGGGGCATTAATCTGTAAATCTGTGGTGGTGTTTACCCATCCCTGCCAACCTGAAGTACAATCTCACTGTGTGAGGAGGGGGCGGGGCCTTGGAGGGGGCGGGGCCTCGTCCCGAGAAGTACCTATGTGGCACTTTTGAACCCCACCCCCAAACCCCCTCGTCCCCCCAAAAGATTTTTTTTAAAAGCTTTCTGCGACTGGTGCTGATGTCCTGGAGTATTTTCACACCCCTTAATGGATGTCAGCAGTTCAAAGCCTAGGAAAACACTATTTGCAGTGGCTTTCAGCTTGTTTTCGCTGCCACCGTGTAATATTGGCTCCTCACCGTGAGACTGTGTGATGGGAGCCGATATCAAGTATGTTTACCTCATTGGTGAAGAGATGTGTCATTCATTCACTTTTAGCGTCTGAAATTCTTTTTCTGTTTTCTTCACATTGACTTGATACCAAGAACATGTGAAACAAACCTCTCTAGTTCCATCAACTTCTTACTGTAAAATTAAATTTCATGATTTTTAACGAGCAACTCCCTGCATCATTTATTTCACAGTTCTCTTGCAAACTCCTCAAAACACCCAACACACAAAAATAGCTTGCTTTTTTTCTAAAATATAAAAAATATCTTGTCTAATTAGTGGCAACAGTGTTACATTTTCCTTGTTTATGAATTCTGCAGGCACCAGCTCTCTCCTACCTCCCTGCTGTCCTGGGAAATCTACCTGCCCTTGTAATTAAAAAATGGATGAAAGGAATTACTGCATGTTCCTCGAAGTGTATTCGTAGCATGCGCTCACAGCGGAGCACCTTTGCATACATATTAATGCACAGGCAACCAGAGGAAGTGTCAGCAAAAGTCGTACTACACTGCACAGCAGCAGGTAACAAGCTCCCTGGTTGCCCGTTGAAATCCACAATTTAAGACTCAAGGTACTACTTGACCGCATGAGAATCGAGTCAATACACCCTGATACATAGAGACCCATACAAAATAAGGTCTCCACCACTTTTCCTTTTTAGGTCCTGAAGAAAGCCCACTTGACCCACAAGGGCAATCACTGGGGCTGAAACATGTCGACCTTTTATGGACACTCACAGTGCGTTAGACCACTAACTAGTCTTCCCACGCACGACACAGATTTTAATATATCTCGAACCCAGATTGATTAAATTTTACAAATTGGGGTCTACGAGTTTTTAACATTTTGAGATTCACTTCACTAAAAACACTTTCACCTTTCTTTGATCACTACTGCAATAACCGGTGGTTTTCCTCCGGATGGAGGAAGCATACAAAAACTAACCCTATGATGATGCTGTCACGTTTTTAAGAGCAGGGCGGATAATCAAGATATACCGCCTTTCCGACTTCTGTACATGAATGAGGGTTTTTATCGGTACACTGCACGAATTTCATAAAACCCTGGTTACTCAGGTCAAGTGATCCATTCTCATTTTGATATCTAATTTACGAATAAGGAAGCTGAATGGATCACAGTTCCTTCTTTCTCCCTCCCCCTTGATTTAACATAATAACATAAATTACATTCTGTTTGCAGCAAAAACCTATTGCAAGTGCACGAGGCCAGGCCGAACAGCCAGAACGTGAGCAGCTGCTGTTTGTAGCGCTTGTGTATTGTATTGTTTTACTGCAAAATATGTCCTTGTATCCAAAATGGGTGCAAGGACACATTTTGAGGTAAAACATTGCACCATATGCTAGTTTTGCATTTCACGTAATTACATGTAATTTTGTGAAATTTTCCCACAACTTCGCATATTTCCAGAAATGCAAATTACACAAATTTCGCACACCCCTAGTTACCATTAGTCAATGAGGTCTTTGGTATGGTAGACTTTGAAACAGAAAACTGAAAGTCATTCATTTTAGGGAGAGATCCTCTCATAATATTGATTAGTGTGAGATTCGATTAAAACGAACAATTCTTGTAAAGTAATCAGTAACTCAGTACTTATGGAGCTGACACAGGTGGAGAACCCAACACGATTTGTGCAAGACCTTGAATCACTCTCTGATCTCTCTGAGAACATAAAGAGAATTCAAGAGGTTTTCCCAATAATTTCTAAGAACATCTACTTTCGCTGAGAGAAAATGTAGTTTGCCAGGGGAAATAGACCATCTAGGCCTCACTAATAGTATTGAAGAATTCGATTCAGGGATACCAGGGTGAAAGAGAGCCAGAATTTCCCATCCCACCAGTATCTTTGCACAAAATTCCAATTTTGATTTTTCTCTTTGGAACAGGAGTAACCACATGGACCTTTAGCTACTGTCTCCTTTAATATAGGCCTTATTACGAGCTCGGCGGTCTAACTGCCAAAGAACTGCAACCACTTGGAGACCACAGAGCTGGCAGTCTTCCGACCGCAGTATTGCGAGGATTCCAGCAGGGCCGGCGGTGTGGCTATGTAGGTGTTGTGGCGGTGGGCAATGTATTTCCATATATATTGATGCATGTGTGTACATTTCGACTGCATATGTGTTGAATGCACACATATGCATGATACATATGGAAAAATATAACCTACTCATTGCCTGAGTCTGACCCAAATGTGGGCAGTCCAGGTAATGGGTATATGGTACAAAAAGCACTTACCTGTGTATCGCCGCAGACTGGGTCAAATTCCTCAGGGGGAAGATGCTCCTGTGTAAGGGGGACCTGGAGAAAGGGATCCACATCCAAATCTGCTGTGAAGAACAGGAAAGGAGTGAGTATGCACCCCAAATCTTTAGTTTCCACCGACCTTTAGGTGACAGTTTGACCGCTGCAGTTAGCTCGTGGAAAAGCCAACTCGTAATATGGACGGCAGTGTTGCTCCTCTGTACCACCCTATGAAGGCTGCCGTCCCCCGACAGCGGTCCTGGCAGTGTGCTTGCAGTACCTGCGGTTCTGCTGTGATCTTCGCAAAGCTAATACACCCACCTCATAATACAGCGGTCGGACCACTGAGCTCACCACGGTCGGACCTCCACCGCCAGTACAGCAGTCCATGGACCGACAAACTTGTAATAAGGCCCAATGTGATTTTTTACGATTCTGGAGCAAAAATCCATTTGCATTTTTTTTGCTTGTTCTAAGCAAGCAGAAAGTGTCAGTGGAAGTGTCGGTGTGTAGGGGGGGCAAGCGTGCAGGGCAGACATGTGCCTGTTGAGGAAGTCTATTATCTGCTCCCTCCAGCCTGTTGCTATATTCAGAAGAGGGTAGAGCACAGCTACTGCCCACAGCCTCAGCCCCAGAAGAATTGTAAAGGCTCCAGAGTCTCTGGGCCAACAATTATCAGGCTCGAAGTTTGCAGACCAGATCATTCCACATCTGAACACATGGAATTGCAAGATGTGGAAAAAGATCTAACTTGTAAAACAAAATCGAACAAAGTAAAATTGAAAACTTATCAAGGTATGGTGCTTCAACCAGTTTAGAGCCTGAATCACAGTAACAGAAAAAGATTTTCCAGTGAGAAGTCAGGTGCCTCTTGCCATGGGGTAAGGGCTGTTTTTTATTGATTAGATTTAAAGCAGTGATGTGATTTGCTGTCTGCCAGGACAGTATATATCATCTTAAAGGACGGTCTGTGATCAGGATAAGTGTCAAAGTGGTAATCCTACGAGATGCGATATGAACAGCGCTTAATTTGAGCTGGTGGTTTCCAGTCGGGTCCACCTGCACTCATTTTTAGGAACTGTCACTTATTTTTCCCTATCAGACATTTTATGAGAGCTAAAGAGAAAAAAACTGACAAAGGGTAAAGAAAGATGGGAAAACCACCACAAAGGGAGAAAGCATGAACCTGCGAGAGTGAGATAAAGGGGCAAGGAGTGTCTGATAGTGTATAGAAGAGCCATGAGGTCGATACAAGACCACACAGCCCTAGTATTCGGTATGCCAATGTAGGCTTCTGAGCCAAGTTTTGGGCACTGGTCAAGGCCGGACTGGCTGTGGCGGGCATGGGACATTTCCAGAGGAGGCTGGAAAGGTGGGGGCCGATTTTACTGTGGTGCTGCAATATTGGTCCCCAGTAACAAAAGCAGCAGTGCTTCACACTTTCAACCCCGTCCCCCCGGATTGGTCTGACAAAATTGCCAGGGCTGCTTTGGGTTCCATGTCCAGCCCTGGCACTGGTACTCATTCTTCTACAAATTAAGCACTGGGTATGAAGCTTTGAATATTGGGTGAGAGGCAAAGTGTGGTTATATAGACAGTAGATTTGCGTCTGTCCCTCAGAGTTCCTAGAGCTGAACTCCATTAAGAGAGCCAGCCACGAGAACAGTCACTCAGAACTGGTTCCTGCTGACTTGAGTCATCAGCATTCTAGGCTGGAGGTATAAATATAAATAACCCAGCTGTCAGTCACAGTTTACAACCCATGAGCATAAATTACTGACAAAACAGGCCATTTGTTTCCATGAATAATAAACATTTTCTAACTTGCATCCATTAAATCTCAAGGAATGCCTGACTGACCTCTGCATCTGAATAAACAGTTCTACATTTACATGGGCTGCTCACTGTTTTCTAAATAAAATGCGTGATCGGTTTATTATGGCTGAAAAACAATTTAATGCCGGTGTAAAACGTACAAACAATGTCCAGGCTAGGTAAAAGTGATCTACTGCAGTGCAATTTCGCACCAAGATTTCATTGAACAACCTCCACAAAATATGCATTTGCATTGCCTAACAAGTGCAAACGTGATATTTGAACCCACTATTTCGTGGAAACTTTGCACTGACCAACCAGTGCAAACTAACTTTTACACAAATTGACCAGCAAACAATTTTTTCACTTCAGTTAATTGCGTTTTCTCACATGGTGGTCAACACCAATATCTGTGCAAACGTGCACTTTATGGTCCAAAATCTAAGTAATCTGCCACCTTGCTGAAAGCATTGAGCAAAACATGGCATTTTCTAAACCTCGGTTAAGAGAATTTTTTTACAAATATAGTGATTAAATAAAATTCCTGAATTTCACATTACATGAAATTTTCCAATTTTCTTGACATTTTCCGTTACGAAATGTTGTTAATTTCTGGTCATAAGAGACACGTTTGCCCAGAAAATGACTCACCAAGCAACATTTTCTGCCTGAACATGTCTCCTGCGGTTATCTCGTGTGACTTTTTTTAATGAGAAATACGTTAGCATGAAAAAAAGGTCACGTGAGATACAGGCAAATCACATTTTACTCTAAGAGCGTAATTTTACAAAACCTTTATGGAATTTCATGGAATTTCTCAACAATTCACACGATTTTGTACACCCCTAAAAATGAGCTAGATCGTGTTCAGAAGTCTTGTTTATGAACAAAACACGAGATTTTTTTTATCACCCAATGACCTTAATAAAGTTATCCAGATACAAGAAATCCTTTAGCTTTAAAGGAAGCTGAGTAAAGACACAGGTTATAGGAAGTATGAGTAAGACCTGAAAACACGAGCAATATTTACAAGTTGGATCACAGGGGCAGTTGTGTTATAAAATGTACAATTTACAGATATTTTCAAGCTTAATGGGAGCAACAGAAAATAATTGATTAAGCTCCCTGTGTTGAAAACTTAGAAAATATGATACCGAGGGTAACAGGGAACAAAAAATATTGCTTGAATTTACATTTTTTTGTGGTTATGCATGCTCACTAACGCACAACATTCTCAAGTTTCATTTGAATAAATGATACAATTGTTAACTGCAGTTCTAGGTGAAATCCGAGTCTTCTACAGCTGTGTGGAGTAGTTTTTCTGACATATCCCAGACTACATCGACGCTTGAGACTACATGGCTTTTGCCTCACCACGAGATACAATTTTTTGGCATGCTTTGACCCTCACCTTTTATCACCAAACAGGCTTTGAACTATGAAAACTGTCACACAAGGCAGGAACACAGACTCAATCAGATACTACAGTGATTATCAGTACTTGGAGACTTGAGCTTGTTAATTCTTTAGCCTTGAAAAAGGCCCAGGTCTGTGCGCTGCTTAAGGGGCGCAACACGTGTCGACTGGCCGAAACGTTCATATATAAAAGCCACTATGTTAAGAAAGTAAATTATGGGCCTAACTAAGTTATTGAAATTTGGAGACATCCTATTTTGAAAAAATGTGTAACATGTACACAATACACTGCCCACCCTCCTTCTCCTTTAACTGGCTTTGTATCTGTGGGTATAGGGCTATTGCCCATTTCCTAACTCTCTCCTATATATGAAAATGGCCTAAAGGCAGTAAAGTTTAATACATTTGAGATAAGTCTTCCAGCTGAGAGCTGTTAAGGGGGCTCGAGAGTTCTCCACTCGCCAAAACCCAAATCAGTGTCCATTTACAGTATGTCAATGTGAGAAATGTCTATAGTTGACCAGATTCTCGAACCACTCATCAATAAATGCACAGGATATACAGGAAATTAACCAGTTGTAATTTGAATAAACTCAAAGCAACATTGAGAATTCAAGACTTGTTCTTAGAAAGGGGTGGGGTCACAACGCATTAGATTAAGAGCCCGGTTCAGATTTCAATGGACAAGTTACTCCATCACAACAGTGACGGAGATTCATTCCCCGAAATGTAAATCCCATAATATCCTATTGGATTTATATTTCAGCGGATGGGATATCCATCACCATTGTGACAGAGTAAATGATCCGCCAAAATCTAAATCAGTGTTACAGCAAACAAATGATGGACGGAATGCTGACAATGCAAACATTCTCCCCCAGTCAAAAGATCTGGGTTAAATCCATCGTTTTTTTGCCCACTATGCCACCCCAGTTTGGACCCAGCCATATGCAAATCAGTCTTGACCCTGTGCCCCATGGGAACAGTCCAGACCGAACTGCCAGGCCAGGTCCTCCCTGGACCAGAAACAAGCATCCTGGGACCGGTTTCAGGGTATGTCACCCTTCTTCAGCCAGGCTAGCTTGAATCCAGTGGCACAGTGAGCAAGGGACCCACGTCTGGGCATACCCATCCCACTTAGGGCGAAAAGTGTTACAGCAAACAAATGATGGACGGAATGCTGACAATGCAAACATTCTCCCCCAGTCAAAAGATCTGGGTTAAATCCATCGGTTTTTTGCCCACTTTGCCACCCCAGTTTGGACCCAGCCATAAGCAACTCAGTCTTGACCCTGTGCCCCATGGGAACAGTCCAGACCGAACTGCCAGGCCAGGTCCTCCCTGGACCGGAAACAAGCATCCTGGGACCGGTTTCAGGGTATGTCACCCTTCTTCAGCCAGGCTAGCTTGAATCCAGTGGCACAGTGAGCAAGGGACCCACGTCTGGGCATACCCATCCCACTTAGGGCGAAAAGTGTTACAGCAAACAAATGATGGATGGAATGCTGACAATGCAAACATTCTCCCCCAGTCAAAAGATCTGGGTTAAATCCATCGTTTTTTTTTGTTGTTTTTTTTTTGGCATGGTGAGCAAAAAAACGATGGATTTAGGCCATCTGGGGTGAATGTATGACATTGTTCTGCATTCTGTCCATCAACTGTTGTTTTTGCATTTGTCACCCCGAGTGGGACGGGTATGCCCAGACGTGGGTCCCGTGCTCTCCATGCCACTGGAATCAAGCTATCCTGGCTGAAGAGGGTGAAACCCGAAACCGGTCCTAGGATGCTTGTTTCCAGTCCAGGGAGGACCTGGCTTGGCAGTTCGGGCTGGACTGTTCCCATGAGGCACAGGGTCAAGACTGATTTGCATATGGCTGGGTTCAAACTGGAATGGCATGGTGAGCAAAAAACGATGGATTTAGGCCCAGATCTCTGTACTGGGGTGAATGTATGACATTGTTCTGCATTCTGCCCATCAACTGTTGTTTTTTAAAATCTAAATCAGGCCCTAAGTCTCACACTTCCATAGGGAAAGCTTTTGGCTGAATGTATCAGATCGTTCCAAGAACATGAACTTCCCATGGAGGGTGTTTGGGGCAACGTTTAACATTTTGAACTGTTTCACATTTTTTGTCTTTCTAATGGCATTGTTGAGTACTAATTTTATAATGATTTTTGTGTTTTTGTTCTTGTGCTATAGGGGTAGACATGTGTCAAAAAATAAATACATTTAATAGCACTAGTGGTTGTTATTTTGGAAAAAAGTTGGTTCTCTTGTGTTGGAACGAAAAAGTCCTTTGCATGGTTAAAGACGTACCCATGCTCTGAGTGCCCAACTGTACTGTTGTCTGTATTCATAATGCTGATTGTTGTTGTCATGGCAAGCACAGATCATGTGTGTGCACCATTACATAGACCTGTCTCATAGATTGCAATCTTGTTGGACCGGGGTGTGGCTCCCAAAGCGCTACCCTCATAGTGGTGGAAAGCTACCTCCTTCACCAAGAGTTACGCATCACGAGCACCATGGTGGCAGTATACCATGTAGTGATCAGTAGAAGTGGGCAGGACCTTTACACCTTGTGTCACTGGAGTAAGGCCTACAAGCTCACTCTCCTTTTTCAAGTTCCGCGGCTGTCTGTATAACTCACCCTTGCCCTGTATCAGTTAGATGTAGATTGTAGCGCAGGAGTAGTGACTCTGCGCTGGATGTATGTGTACCTGGGAAGGGTACAGTACATGGATAGAGCAGTACTGTGGAGTACATGTATCATGAGTGCATAGTATAGAGTGTATGTATGCCTGCAAGGATTACATTACATGATAGATATAGTGCTGTGCAGTGCCTGCACAATGAAAAGCATGTGCTGGACGTACGTGTGCTTGCGAGAAGTACAAAACATGAAGGTTGAATTGTTGTGCAAAACGCACATACGGAGTGTGCAAATAGCACACCCTGTTACAATACAGAAAGGCTACCAAATACTGAACATTGTGTGCAGATTGAATGTATTGGCCAAATGAATGGGTGTCTGTGGTGGCACAATTCTAGGGATGGGCGGAACTCTGGGAGTTTCACTCCGTGGAATTCTGCGGTGTTACATGAAAACTTTGCGAGTTTCCACAGAGTTCTGCAAACGGGGAAATAATCACATCACGCTGCTTGCGTTGATGTTTAGCACCGGGAGCTTGTTCCGCGCTGCAAAATCTATGTGATCGGCACCTTGTGGTGTGCCAGAGAGCGCTGCTTCTTTGCTGCCACTCGAGTATATTTTCTACACAAGCTGCAGCTTTCTCACTGCGAACGGTCGCTACTGCCCATGTTGAGAAAATCTCGCCTGTTGCCCTCCTAGTGCCCAAAAATTGCGATAGGGGGCGCCATTTCTCAGTCGCGCTCGCCAACTTACCGTTGGTAAGCAGCATGTGAGAATAAACTCCACCACGCTGCGGTAGTTGGAGTTTTGCACAAACTCCATGTGGCAAGCTTAATGTGGAGTGGGTACAACTCTGCAAACTCTGCCGGCAGAGCGAAATGTTTCACCCACCCCTACACAATACATGTAGGTAACAGTGCTTGACATTAATTGTGCTGTGTATGTACTTTGTGTGAAAGTGTGCCTGCAATGGTACCTTACATGGAGGGCTCTGGGTTCCATTTTGGGAAGCCCAGGGCCTACCTGGTGAAGACATGAGGAGTAGAGGAATCACCCCTGACAGATTTGTGAAGTACTGCATTCATTTGGTATGGTAGACTTTGAAAAAGAAAACTGAAAGACATTCATTTTAGGGAGAGATCCTCTCATAATATTGATTAGTGTGAGATTCGATTAAAACGAACAATTCTTGTAAAGTAATCAGTAACTCAGTACTTATGGAGCTGACACAGGTGGAGAACCCAACACGATTTGTGCAAGACCTTGAATCACTCTCTGATCTCTCTGAGAACATAAAGAGAAATCAAGAGGTTTGCCCAATAATTTCTAAGAACATCTACTTTCGCTGAGAGAAAATGTAATTTGTCTGGGGAAATAGACCATCTAGGCCTCATTAATAGTATTGAAGAATTCGATACAGGGATACCAGGGTGAAAGAGAGCCAGAATTTCCCAACCCACCAGTATCTTTGCACAAAATTCCAATTTTGATTTTTCTCTTTGGAACAGGAGTAACCACATGGACCTTTAGCTACCGTCTCCTTTACTATAGCTCTTATTACGAGCTCAGTGGTCTAACTGCCGAAGAACTGCGACCACTTGGAGACCACAGCGCTGGCGTTCTTCCGACCGCAGTATTACGAGGTTTCCAGCAGGGCCTCCGGTGTGGCTACGTCGGTCTTGCGGCGGTGGGCAATGTATTTCCATATATATTGATGCATGTGTGTACATTTCGACTGCATATGTGTCGAATGCACACATATGCATGATACATATGGAAAAATACCACCTACTCATTGCCGGAGTCTGACCCAAATGTAGGCAGTCCAGGTAATGGGTATATGGTACAAAAGCACTTACCTGTGTATCGCCGCAGACTGGGTCAAATTCCTCAGGGGGAAGATGCTCCTGTGTAAGGGGGACCTGGAGAAAGGGATCCACATCCAAATCTGCTGTGAAGAACAGGAAAGGAGTGCGTATGCACCCCAAATCCTTAGTTTCCACCGACCTTTAGGTGACAGTCTGACCGCTGCAGTCAGCTCGTGGAAAAGCCAACTCGTAATATGGACGGCAGTGTTGCTCCTCTGTACCACCCTATGAAGGCTGCCTTCCCCCGACCGCGGTCCCGGCAGTGTGCTTGCAGTGCCTGCGGTTCTGCTGTGATCTTCGCAAAGCTAATCCACCCAACTCATAATACAGCGGTCGGACCACTGAGCTCACCGCGGTCGGACCTCCACTGCCAGCACAGCAGTCCATGGACCGACAAACTCGTAATAAGGCCCAATGTGTTTTTTTACGATTCTGGAGCAAAAATCCACTTGCATTTTTTTTGCTTGTTCTAAGCAAGCAGAAAGTGTCAGTGGAAGTGTCGGTGTGTAGGGGGGGGCAAGCGTGCAGGGCAGACATGTGCCTGTTGAGGAAGTCCATTAACTGCTCCCTCCAGCCTGCTGCTATATTCAGAAGAGGGTCGAGCAAAGCTACTGCCCACAGCCTCTGCCCCAGAACAATTGTAAAGGCTCCAGAGTCTCTGGGCCAAGAATTATCAGGCCCGAAGTTTGCAGACCAGATCATTCCACATCTGAACACGTGGAATTGCAAGATGTGGAAAAAGATCTAACTTGTAAAACAAAATCGAACAAAGTAAAAATGAAAACTTATCAAGGTATGGTGCTTCAACCAGTTTAGAGCCTGAATCACTGTAACAGAAAAAGATTTTCCAGTGAGAAGTCAGGTGCCTCTTGCCATGGGGTAAGGGCTGTTTTTTATTGATTAGATTTAAAGCGGTGATGTGATTTACTGTCTGCCAGGACAGTAGATATCATCTTAAAGGACGGTCTGTGATCAGGATAAGTGTCAAAGTGGTAATCCTACGAGATGCGATATGAACAGCGCTTAATTTGAGCTGGTGGTTTCCAGTCGGGTCCACCTGCACTCATTTTTAGGAACTGTCACTTATTTTTCCCTATCAGACATTTTATGAGAGCTAAAGAGAAAAAAACTGACAAAGGGTAAAGAAAGATGGGAAAACCACCAAAAAGGGAGAAAGCATGAACCTGCGAGAATGAGATAAAGGGGCAAGGAGTGTCTGATAGTGGATAGAAGAGACTTGAGGTCGATACAAGACCACACAGCCCTAGTATTCGGTATGCCAAAGTAGGCTTCTGAGCCAAGTTTTGGGCACTGGTCAAGGCCGGACTGGCTGTGGCGGGCATGGGACATATCCAGAGGAGGCTGGAAAGGTGGGGGCCGGTTTTACTGTGGTGCTGCAATATTGGTCCCCAGTAACAAAAGCAGCAGTGCTTCACACTTTCAACCCCCTCCCCCCGGATTGGTCTGACAAAATCGCCAGGGCTGCTTTGGGTTCCATGTCCAGCCCTGGCACTGGTACTCATTCTTCTACAAATTAAGCACTGGGTATGAAGCCTTGAATATTGGGTGAGAGGCAAAGTGTGGATATATAGACATTAGATTTGCTTCTGTCCCTCAGAGTTCCTAGAGCTGAACTCCATTAAGAGAGCCAGCCACGAGAACAGTCACGTAGAACTGGTTCCTGCTGACTTGAGTCATCAGCATTCTAGGCTGGAGGTATAAATATAAATAACCCAGCTGTCAGTCACAGTTTACAACCCATGAGCATAAATTACTGACAAAACAGGCCATTTGTTTCCATGAATAATAAACATTTTCTAACTTGCATCCATTAAATCTCAACGAATGCCTGACTGACCTCTGCATCTGATTAAACATGGGCTGCTCACTGTTTTCTAAATAAAATGCGTGATCGGTTTATTACGGCTGGAAAACAATTTAATGCCAGTGTAAAACGTACAAACAATGTCCAGGCTAGGTAAAAGTGATCTACTGCAGTGCAATTTCGCACCAAGATTTCATTGAACAACCTCCACAAAATATGCATTTGCATTGCCTAACAAGTGCAAACGTGATATTTGAACCCACTATTTCGTGGAAACTTTGCACTGACCAACCAGTGCAAACTAACTTTACACAAATTGACCAGCAAACAATTTTTTCACTTCAGTTAATTGCGTTTTCTCACATGGTGGTCAACACCAATATCTGTGCAAACGTGCACTTTATGGTGCAAAATCTAAGTAATCTGCCACTTTGCTGAAAGCATTGAGCAAAACATGGCATTTTCTAACCCACGGTTAAGAGAATTTTTTTTACAAATATAGGGGCATATCATCAAGCCGGCGATAAGAAATTATCGCCGCTTTAGCGTCTGTTTTCAGACGAAAAGCGGCGATAATTTTATCGCTGTATTAGCAAGGCCACGCTATCGCGTGAATCCTTGCCCTATCGCCCTTTTCCATAACGCCACCTTTGCATCTCTAATGAGATGCAAAGTGGGCGTTCCGTCCCAAAATAACTGGAGAAATGTCGTTAACCGACATTTCTCCAATTATCAAGGGAATCCCCAACAAGCATAGCGATGAGAAAAGTAGCGCTAACCTTGGTTAACGCTACTTTCCTTACGCATGCATTTAGCTTGACTTAGCCATGATATCCAATGGAAGGTGGATATCATGGTTAAGTATGCCCAGCCCTATCAACAAGCTATCGCCAAATGTCGTGCGATTATCGCTGGATTTCCAGCGATAATCGGACATTTGGCGGCTTGCGCCAGGAATTTTATTGATTCTGAGATAAGCGTTGCTAATAGCACGCTATCTCAGCGATAAAATTCATCGATCGCCGGCGATAAATATCCTAGCGCTAAGTGCGCTTAGCGATATTTATCGCCGGTTGTTGATAATATGCCCCATAGTGATTAAATAAAATTCCTGAATTTCACATTACATGAAATTTTCCAATTTTCTTGACATTTTCCGTAACGAAATGTTGTTAATTTCTGGTCATAAGAGACACGTTTGCCCAGAAAATGACTCACCAAGCAACATTTTCTGCCTGAACATGTCTCCTGCGGTTATCTCGTGTGACTTTTTTTTAATGAGAAATACGTTAGCGTGAAAAAAAGGTCACGTGAGATACAGGCAAATCACATTTTACTCTAAGAGCGTAATTTTACAAAACCTTTATGGAATTTCATGGAATTTCTCAACAATTCACACGATTTTGTACACCCCTAAAAATGAGCTAGATCGTGTTCAGAAGTCTTGTTTATGAACAAAACACGAGATTTGTTTTATCACCCAATGACCTTAATAAAGTTATCCAGATACAAGAAATCTTTAGCTTTAAAGGAAGCTGAGTAAAGACACAGGTTATAGGAAGTATGAGTAAGACCTGAAAACACGAGCAATATTTACAAGTTGGATCACAGGGGCAGTTGTGTTATAAAATGTACAATTAACAGATATTTTCAAGCTTAATGGGAGCAACAGAAAATAATTGATTAAGCTCCCTGTGTTGAAAACTTAGAAAATATGATACCGAGGGCAACAGGGAACAAAAAATATTGCTTGAATTTACATTTTTTTGTGGTTATGCATGCTCACTAACACACAACATTCTCAAGTTTCATTTGAATAAATGATACAATTGTTAACTGCAGTTCTAGGTGAAATCCGAGTCTTCTACAGCTGTGTGGAGTAGTTTTTCTGACATATCCCAGACTACATCGACGCTTGAGACTACATGGCTTTTGCCTCACCACGAGATACAATTTTTTGGCATGCTTTGACCCTCACCTTTTATCACCAAACAGGCTTTGAACTATGAAAACTGTCACACGATGCAGGAACACAGACTCAATAAGATACTACAGTGATTATCAGTACTTGGAGACTTGAGCTTGTTGATTCTTTAGCCTTGAAAAAGGCCCAGGCCTGTGCGCTGCTTAAGGGGCGCAACACGTGTCGACTGGCTGAAACGTTCATATATAAAAGCCACTATGTTAAGAAAGTAAATTATGAGCCTAACTGTGTTATTGAAATTTGGAGACATCCTATTTTGCAAAAATGTGTAACATGTCCACAATACACTGCCCACCCTCCTTCTCCTTTAACTGGCTTTGTATCTGTGGGTATAGGGCTATTGCCCATTTCCTAACTCTCTCCTATATATGAAAATGGCCTAAAGGCAGTAAAGTTTAATACATTTGAGATAAGTCTTCCAGCTGAGAGCTGTTAAGGGGGCTCGAGAGTTCTTCACTCGCAAAACCCAAATCAGTGTCCATTTACAGTATGTCAAGGTGAGAAACGTCTATAGTTGACCAGATTCCCGAACCACTCCTCAATAAATACACAGGTTATACCGGAAATTAACCAGTTGTAATTTGAATAAACTCAAAGCAACATTGAGAATTCAAGACTTGTTCTTAGAAAGGGGTGGGGTCACAACGCATTAGATTAAGAGCCTGGTTTAGATTTCAATGGACAAGTTACTCCATCACAACGGTGATGGAGATTCATTCCCCGAAATGTAAATCCCATAATATCCTATTGGATTTATATTTCAGCGGATGGGATATCCATCACCATTGTGACGGAGTAAATCATCCGCCAAAATCTAAATCAGGCCCTAAGTCTCACACTTCCATAGGGAAAGCTTTTGGCTGAATGTATCAGATCGTTCCAAGAACATGAACTTCCCATGGAGGGTGTTTGGGGCAACGTTTAACATTTTGAACTGTTTCACATTTTTGTCTTTCTAATGGCATTGTTGAGTACTAATTTTATAATGATTTTTGTGTTATTGTTCTTGTGCTATATGGGTAGACGTGTCAAAAAATAAATACATTTAATAGCACTAGTGGTTGTTATTTTGGAAAAAGTTGGTTCTCTTGTGTTGAAACGAAAAAGTCCTTTGCATGGTTAAAGACGTACCCATGATCTGAGTGCCCAACTGTACTGTTGTCTGTATCCCTAATGCTGATTGTTGTTGTCATGGCAAGCACAGATCATGTGTGTGCACCATTACATTGACCTGTCTCATAGATTGCAATCTTGTTGGACCGGGGTGTGGCTCCCAAAGCGTTACCCTCATAGTGGTGGAAAGCTACCTCCTTCACCAAGAGTTACGCATCACGAGCGCCATGGTGGCAGTATACCATGTAGTGATCAGTAGAAGTGGGCAGGACCTTTTCACCTTGTGTCACTGGAGTAAGGCCTACAAGCTCACTCTCCTTTTTCAAATTCCGCGGCTGTCTGTATAACTCACCCTTGCCCTGCATCAGTTAGATGTAGATTGTAGCGCAGGAGTAGTGACTCTGCGCTGGATGTATGTGTACCTGGGAAGGGTACAGTACATGGATAGAGCAGTACTGTGGAGTACATGTATCATGAGTGCATAGTATGGAGTGTATGTATGCCTGCAAGGATTACATTACATGATAGATATAGTGCTGTGCAGTGCCTGCACAATGAAATGCATGTGCTGGACGTACGTGTGCTTGCGAGAAGTACAAAACCTTGTAGGTTGAATTGTTGTGCAAAACGCACATGCTGAGTGTGCAAATAGCACACCCTGTTACAATACAGAAAGGCTATCAAATACTGAACATTGTGTGCAGATTTAATGTATTGGCCAAATGAATGGGTGTCTGTGGTGGCACAATTCTAGGGATGGGCGAAACTTGCGGAGTTTCACTCCGTGGAATTCTGCGGAGTTACATGAAAACTTTGCGAGTTTCCACAGAGTTCTGCAAACGGGGAAATCAGCACATCGCGCTGCTTGCGCTGATGTTTAGCACCGGGAGCTTATTCCGCGCTGCAAAATCTATGTGATCGGCACCTTGTGGTGTGCCAGAGAGCGCTGCTTCTTTGCTGCCACTCGAGTATATTTTCTACACGAGCTGCAGCTTTCTCACTGCGAATGGTCGCTACTGCCCATGTTGAGAAACTCTCACCGGTTGCCCTCCTAGCACCCAAAAATTGCGATAGGGGGCGCCATTTCTCAGTCGCGCTCGCCAACTTACCGTTGATAAGCAGCGTGTGAGAATAAACTCCACCACGCTGCGGTTGTTGGAGTTTTGCACAAACTCCATGTTACAAGCTTAATGTGGAGTGGGTACAACTCTGAAAACTCTGCCGGCGGAGCGAAATGTTTCACCCACCCCTACACAATACATATAGGTAACAGTGCTGGACATTAATTGTGCTGTGTATGTACTCTGTGTGAAAGTGTACCTGCAATGGTACCTTACATGGAGGGCTCTGGGCTCCATTTTGGGAAGCCCAGGGCCTACCTGGTAAAGATATGAGGAGTAGAGGATTCACCCCAGACAGATTTGTGAAGTACTGCATTCCTTTGAGCTGGGTGGGACACACTGGAGGAAGGGAGAAAGAGACTTCCCCTTTACACTTCAAAAGGATGCTCTTTGAGTGATAGATCACAAGGAAAGGGACTGGACAAATCTCAGGAAGAAGATGGGGCTGATAAGGGAATCATAAAGAGTGGGGCTGGAAGCCCGGGATTAACCTTTTGATGCACATATCACTGTGGTGACATCCAGGTGTGAGCTCTGGTCACTACCATGGCCTGTGTTGTGGGACTGTCATCTTCAGAGTCTCTCCTGCTGTGATAGAGACACTCTTTCAAAGGAAAGAAGAGAAAAAGAGTGTTCATTTCAAAAGTAGCAGAACCCCAACATAAAACTTCAAAGACTCAGACCCTAAATCACATTTGGTGTCTGGAACTGGACTATAAGAAGGGGAGGTTGAGACCCCAACATTTGTCATCTGCCAAGCAGCCACATGGGCTTTGTGAGAAGGGAAGCTCTGCAAGACTTCTGCCTGTGACCAGGACTGGGGGCCAAGGCCTGCTAGTCTGCCTACATGGTGAGGCAACATCACCCAGGGAAACCAAGACCACCTGCCCTGGAGCCTAGAGCACTAGAGCCTGCCTGCTTTCCAAGAGCAGTGTGCCCTGTGAGGAAGAAGAGAGCGTTGAAGGGAGCAAGGTCTGGTGGAGAGTCCTGGTGAGAGGACTCCCTGTGTGAGGTGTGAGGATACAACTGTGCAGTGATCAGGTTATTGCCAGTGTGCAGGATTGTTTCGGTGACCCCGGTATGCCAGGAGAGGGCCACTGTTGACTGAGCCAAGTATTGAGCACCCCACAGGGAGCGCCAAGCCTGTGCCACATCTCTGGGGCGACCACGGAACGCCCGAGTGGGCCACCGTTGAACTGATTGAGCGACAAGCGCACTGAAGACTTGTGTCCGCCTAAGCAGCAACCCCTTATGCCAGGAGGGACTGCCATGGTGTGGGGGTTGCACTAGATGTGTCTGCGCTTTGCCCTTAAGTGCTGCAACAACCACCTTTGCCAGAAGGAGCTGCCAGTACTAGCTTTGCCAAGAGTTCAGGATGTTACCATGAACAGGTAGAGACTGTGACCAATAGGTCAGGCCCATGCATCAAGATCTGCCCCAGACTGACCCCCGAGGACTTCGGAGGACCCCAAGGAAGATGGTGCACCATGGCTGGGCTCTGGTCAGAAGCTGGAAGATCAATTCCCCCTCTCCATCCCGTGTGGGGAATACTGACTTATAGTGTCTTTGCAGACTGGGAGTATCTCTGATCATTGGGGAAAGTCGGCAGCACCACTCGGGAGAGAGTCTGCACTTGCCGGGTGCTTCCGTGTGTACCGCAAGTAGCCTGACTTCGCCGAACAGGACCAGAGCTTGCGAGTGCCCGCGGTTAGGACACCTGTTGAAACGCTAAGCACTTCCGTGCTGCAGGAGCAGGTAATACTTGAATCGGGCCTATTGGATCTCGGGGGACTTGCTGCTGAAAGTGCTGTACCATTGACGATTTTGACTAATTCTTAACGAGTCAAAGCGGAACTCTTGAATATGGCCTACTCATAAGCATTCCCAGGATACGGCTACCAGTTTATGGGGAATAATCCCAACCACATTGCACGTAAGAGGATGGGATAGGGAATTGCCAGATAAACACTAGAGCCCTGACCTCAAGGGGATTGTGTTGTTGCTTGCGAAAGTCATTATTTCTTTGAATGTGTAGAGTTAGAAATAAAAGGCTTCTTTCTCATATAAAAACAAGTATTTGACTAGACATTGATTTATTGACATTGATGAGTGCCCTTTGAGTTATGAGGTGTGTTCACTAACCTGAATCTACACACCCCCTCGAGGGAGCTGTTGACTGCTCATCCACAGCTACCACTGAGAGTCAAGTGCAGAAGGGGTACTTGGCCCAGTTGCTGGAGATCCATAGTAGGCCAGGCTCCTGGACATCAGGAATAAATGGCCTCAACCACCACAGCTAGGCCGAGTACTCCATGAGTGACTCATGGGCCTCTGAAAGGGGTTCTGGGATCTTGGTTCCTGGGCTTGACCTCGTCTCTTGGTTATTACATAGAACTGTGGAAAAAAATTGGTTTTGGTGGTACTAAATTGTTTTTTTATTCTATATTTTGAATTCTTGGAATCAGCTGACACATTTCACTCAGGATTGTTACAATCTCGACCTTTCAAGGCTGTAACACGATAAATAGGAAAATGGGCTTTGGGATGTCTTCAAACAAAGGTATCTCTAAAAGGGAAAGAAAGCACCCAAATGATAGACGCTTCTAGCACCCTAAGGGAGTTATGGCCTGTACAATATCATGGGCTCATATAAATAACTTCCTGTTGGCAGAAAGACAAAAGTGGCATTGTGAGAGGGGATCAGAGAAATAGCCTTTATATATATATATATATATATATATATATATATATATATATATATATACATATATATGGTCATTATATGACCTCTGCAGATTTACAGCAATTTCAGATTTTTGATAGGTATCCTAATAGAACTGCTGTGGGTATATTCTCTCCATATTTTCAATAAGTACATGTTACTGTTGAATTTAGCTGTACATTAGAATGTAATTACCTGAAGGATGTAATGGTCTGTGTCTGTGGAGCTGAGATGTGGAAGTATCTCAGTGTGTTTCTTTGTATGATTAAAAGCTTTCTTTTTATAAGCTTGATAATAGCTTCGTCTCTTCAATGTTTGCATGGCATTCTCTAAGTTAAAACACTAATTTGTATGCATTGTAAGTTAGTTCAAGTGAAATTAATGCTTTAATCATAGTGTCGCAGCATCAACCGTGTTCCTGGCTGAGAATTGCCTATCAGTTCATGTAGTTCAAGTTTCAAATATAAGATATTGAAATTCAGACTTTGACAACCCACCAGTCATATGTCCATCTTACGTTATCTAAAGATGATATTTTGACCATTTCTTTGTTGTGAGATCTCAGAGAGAAAAACTAGGCTTTTAATAACAGAAAATCAAGGATTTTAATATTGACTTGCCAACAAACTGTGGCAAAAATATTGACTAACAATATATTGTGATGGTAAGTATGAGTAGCCATATAGGCACTATGACCATATCTATCTATCTATCTATCTATCTATCTATCTATCTATCTATCTATCTATCTATCTATCTGTCTGTCTGTCTATCTATCTATCTATCTATCTATCTATCTATCTACATGTCTGTCTGTTTGTCTATCATTCTATCTATTTATTCTCTGAAAGAAACAATGGTTAAAGTGGCGTTATAGTTAGGTCTTGAAATGAGACATGAGCTAAAGTTAAAAATAAATCAATGAAAAAACTCCAGGTACAGTTTAGTGAACTAACTATAGCTTGCATACCCATCATGCACTTTTGATGACCTCACATATAACATCACTCGCTACATATTAAAATGACATCACCTAACTATAGCATTGCTTCATTTGTTGTTTTTCCAGTGGATTTCAGCTTTTTTCTTAATCAAAGTTAAGGTCTTAGCATCTAATCTAAATATACCATCTCTTTAACCTTTAGTTTTTCAGTGAATATATATATATATATATATATATATATATATATATATATATATATATATATATATATATATATATATATACATATATAACCTACTGGCAGTCGCCAGTAGGTAGTTATAGTTAGGACCTTGTTTCTATTCAAAAAGCATTTTTTCTTTTGCCAATATCTTTGGCGCCGTTTGACGAATCTTCGCAAAATTTTCCAAAGTAAGGACCTGCTCAGGTCAGCTTCTGTCTTGAAAGTTTGGGGGTGATTTGTGAAGCAGGGGCCGAGAAAAAAAGGGAGTCCCAAAACGCGTTTTTCCCATGTTAATTTCCATAGGAACTTTAGACTAAGCTACAGCCCGAACTGCTGAACGGAATTACACCAAATTTGGCAAAAAGGTAGGTCTTGGTCCAGAAAGCGTGCTTTTTTTTAAATGGTGTAAATCCGTTCAGTAGTTGCTTTGAAATTCAAAAAATAAAAATATCGATATCTGAGCACCGAGGAGGATTCGCGAACCCTTCCGAGCACGAGTTTCATTTTGATTGGCTGTCAACACTCTAAACCAGGAAGTGTTGGCAGCCATCTTGTGACTCGGTACTGAGTCACAAGAAAAAGGTAAAAATAAGGTTAAAAATGAAGAAAAGGGGGCAGGGTAGAAACACCCTGACCCCCTAGGCCTGCACAGGGGGTCCCACTAGGACCCCCAGGGCCAAAAAATTGATTTTTTTAAAAAAGAATCAGCCGAATTTGCACTGGGTGCGCAAATCCGGCTGAATTTTTTTTTAAAAATGAAGCACGGGCTCCCGCCCTTCGTTTTCTATAAGACCCCGGGTGGGCCAGGTCCCGGGGGCAATGCCCAATTAATTAGCAGGGACCAGCGTGGGCCTCTGCAGCCCCGGGGACCGCTACCTCCCTGGGGTTTAGATAATGATATGTGGGGGACACGCGGCCCCCTGCAGCCTCGGGGACCGCCACCTCCCAGGGCTTTTTATTTTAAATGCGTGGGGGGGGGCAGGAGCCCCGGGGACCGCCACCTCCCCAGGGCATTTGCATTTTTGTGTGGGGGGCCTCATGGGCCCCCCAAGCCCCGGGGACTGCCACCTCTGTGGGGCATTTAATATTTTAGGGCGGGGGGCCTTGCGGGCCCCCCAAGCTCCGGGGACCACCACCACCCCGGGGCTATATGCTTTGAATTCTGGGGGCCACGCGGCCCCCCACAGCCCCGGGGACCGCCACCTCCCCGGGGCTACAATTAAATACTCTGTGTGGGGGGGACCACCACCTCCCCGGGGCACTTATTATTGAAATACGGGGGTCCGTTGCGGACCCCCGGCCCCGGGGACCACCACCTCCCCGGGGCTGTGCAAATGTAGGGAGGGGGGCCGTGCAGCCCCCTCGTGGAGCCCTTGATGGCCCTGGGGACCGCCACCCTGCAGGGCTGGCTCCTGCAATGTCCCGGGGTGCCCACCCCGAGACATTGCCGTTTGCTATGGCAGGGCGGGAGCTCGGCTCTCGCCCTGCCATAGCAAACACTGCTTTGCTTCTTGGAAGTGAGAGCAGGAAACCTGCTCTCGCTTCCAAGAAGCAAGCAGAATAGCTTTGGACAAGGGGAGCTGCATGTTAGCAACTCCCCTTGCCCAAAGCAATGCCGGCTCCCGCAGGAGGCGGGGAGCCGGCAGGGACCGTGGGGGCATTGGGGCTCCCCCCATGGTCCCCAACAGTGAGGCCAGGCCCCGGGGGATGGGGTCCCCGGGGCCAAAAGTGGCCCGGGAGGGGGGCCACTCGGCCCATACCCTTTTGATGTTATTTAAAAAAAATAAAAAATAAGGCCGGGCCCCGGGGATGGGGTCCATAATAGGCCTCAGGAGGGGGGCCACGTGGCCCCTCTCCCCCCAAAAAAACCAGGCTGGCCAGGCCCCGGGGAATGGGTCCCTGAGGCCATAAGTGGCCCAGGGGAGGGGGGCCACGCGGCCCCCCTCCCTGGAAAAAAACAAAAACGAGGCCAGGCCCCAGGGGAGGGGGGCCACGTGGCCCCCCTCCCGGGAAAAATATAAAAAAAAAAAAATAGAAACGAGGCCAGGCCCCAGGGAATGGGGTCCCCGGGTCCAATAGCAGCCCAGGGAAGGGAGGCCACGCAGCCCCCTTCCCGTTTAAAAAAAAAAGAGAAACCAATGCTCAGGCCCTGGGGGATGGAGTCCCCAGGGCCCAAAAAATACTAAAATAAGGGGGGCCACACAGCCCCCCCTTCTGAAAATATTAAAAAAAAGAAAAGCCGGCATCTCGCCGGAGGCCCGCCCCCTCCCTGCACCACTCTGCAAACACACCCCCTTGTGCGTTCTAAGTTGGGGGATTAAGTCCACTTCATTCCTGAGGGTCCCATTGTGGGGCGATGAGGTCCTCTTGTGTCCTGAGGACCTCAGGATACAAGTGGACTTCATCCCCCAAGCAGCAGTGCGCCAGGAGGCGCGTTTGCAGAGTGGTGTAAAAAGAGGGCATGGCCTCAGACCACTCTCAGCAATCCAGCTGTGTGGGGCTTACTGGAGTACATGGTGGGCTAGTTGGCCCCCAGGGACCCTCAGGAGGCAAGGGGACTTCATCCCCCAACCAAGAGCGCGCCAGGAGGCACGTTTGCAGAGTGGTGGACAAAGGGGGCGTGGCCTCTGTCCACCTATCAGCAATCCCACTATCTGGGGCATACTGGAGGTATCAGGTAGGCAAGTTGGCCCCTAAGGACCCACAGCAGCGAAGGGGACTTTAATCCCCATCCAAGAGTGCGCTAGGGAGTGCGTTTGCAGAGTGGTGGGGAAATGGAACGTGGCCTGCTATGACAACTTAGCAATCCCGCTGTGTGGGACTAACTGGAGGTAATGGGAGGGGTAGTTGGCCCCCAAGGTTGCCCTTGGGGGCCATCTACCTCTCCTATTACCTCCACTAAGTCCCAGATTGTGGGATTGCTAAGAGGTCTTCGTAGGCCATGCCCCCCCTTTCTCCACCACTCTGCAAACGTGCCTCCTGGCACAGTACTGATTGGGGGATGAAGTCCACTTTACTCCTGAGGGACTTTGGGGGCCAAGAAGCCCTCTTGGTACCTCCTCTAAGTCTTAGGCAGCGGAATTCCTGAGCGCTGGTCAGAGGCCCAGCCCCTTTCTGCACCACTCTGCAAGCGCGACTACCAGTTCAAGAAGCATTTGTGATGTAATAGGTCTCGGATTTGCGAGAGTTAGAGCTATTGGCGTTGTAAATGTAAAAGATTTTTACTAATGTTTTTTGGTGTAGAGTGGATGTACGTTGTGTGTAGTGGAATTATGTGGTATGTTGTGCAGTGAAATTATGTGAATAGAAAGTATGTGGTATTTAGTGTATAGGAATTATGTGGAGTGGGATTATGTGTTTTGGAGAGTAATTATGTGGTATTGTAGTCTGTGTTGTGGAGTGGTAACCTCAGGTTTAGTCTTCCTCGTTTCCATAGAAGCTAAACTATAAACTCAATGAGACACAAAAAAGAAGGAACCACCGAGGAGCACTTCTGGACCTAGTCGGAGGTATGAGCAGGGCCACTGGAATTATGTGACTGTTCGGCTGCACCAATCTGCACATAATTAAACATTTTCTGCACTTGCCAAATATTCCATCATCTGCTGCCTAATCTGCAGATTTGAACAAAAAAAGCCTTGTTTCTAGCTCAAACGGCTCATAAGAGGCATTCCGTGGTGAAAGTGACAAAGTACTAACGGATGAAGTCCCCTCTTTTATTTTCATTCTCAGGTGAGATTCGGGATTCGTTGTATTGGAAGGTGCTTTGTTGGAAGACTTCAGCTGTATTATCAATTTTTAGTTATAGTGGTGGTGACAGCCCACATCGGGATTATTTTGCACTACGGATCCCAGAAATCGCAGCACCTGCTGTTTTGAACTCACCTGAGAATGAAAATAAAAGAGGGGACTTCATCCGTTAGTACTTTGTCACTTTCACCACGGAATGTTGTTATTTGGTATTTATAAAGCGCGCGGCTACTCCCAAGAGTGTCCCGGCGCTAAGAGAAAAACCACGTAACAGCTAACAGAGAAACACCCAAAGCAGAAACTGGCTAGGACCTAAAGTTGAAAAAGCCATGTTTTTAATTTCCTTCTAAAAGTGAGGAGGTCCTGTACCTGTCTAAGAGAGAGAGGTAGGCTATTCCACAGACGAGAGGCCACCACTTGAAAGGATCTTCCCCCTACCCGGGAAAGCAGGACCTTGGGGGTAGAGGTCAAAAGCTGAGCAGAGGACCTCAAGGTATGTTGAGGGGTGTAGTGTTGAAATCTTTCCCTGAGGTAAGGGGCTCCTATCTGGTGAAAGACTTTAAAGACCAAAACTAACGCTTTGAAATGGATTCTTTTCCGAACAGGAAGCCAGTGCAAGGAAGACAGAAGATGGGTCGTGCGTGTCCTAGGACCTGCCATAAAGATGGCCCTGGCCGCCACATTCTGGACCACCTGCAATCGGCCTAGTAAGTAGTCCGGGAGTCCCAGGTACAGGGAGTTTACATAGTCCAGTCTCGAGACCACCAAGGCCTGGACTATCGTTTTCCTGTGAGAGACTGGGAGCAGGGGGAGAAAGTTCCTCAGCATTCTCAAAACCCCAAAACAGGTCCTGGCCGCCGATTGGATCTGAACCTTCATAGAGAGGGCAGCATCCAATCTGACCCCAAGATTTTTCACGGTGGTAACAGAAGATGTGGGGGGAGACATATCCTGCGGCCACCATTTGTGCCATGCTTCGCAAGGACGTGAGCCGAAAAAGATAATCTCTGACTTTTCAGAGTTGCACTTCAGTTGGTTTTGTCTAAGCCAAGAGAAAACCTCTGAAAGACAAGTGTTAATCACATTGCCCTTGAACTCAGCCCCCTTCTCGCAAGTGAACAACAATTGCGTGTCATCCGCATACGATACTATTTTGGCCCCATATTTCTCGGCGAGAAGTGCAAGAGGGGCCATATACAAGTTGAACAGTGTTGGGCTCAATATTGAGCCCTGTGGGACCCCGACATTCATGGGAGGGATTACAGCAGCGAAAGGAGGGGACCAGATAGTTTGTAAATGGTTGTTTAAGAATGAAGTGAACCATCTCAATACCGTGCCTCCGATACCGCCCTCCACAAGTCTTTGCAGCAGTCTATTGTGGGGCACGGTATCGAAGGCCGCGGAAAGGTCCAACAACACCAAAACCGCATTGCGTCCCCTATCCAGGGTAGCTTTTATAGTTTCCGCAACTTCTAAAAAGGCCGTTTCCGTGCTGAAATTAGCTCTGAAGCCCGACTGACTCGGGTGCAGAAGATGGTTGGCCTCCACGTAGTCCGTGGTGACTGTGTTGACATATTTCTCCAAAACATTGGAGAAAAAAGGCAGCAGGGATGTAGGCCTGTAGTTGCCGGCGACCTCTGGGTCAGCCGTGGGTTTCTTTAAAAGCGGGAGAATTTTTGCATGTTTCCAGGTTTGTGGCATGTGCCCCTCACGCAGGGCGGTGTTCAAAATCAAATTCACAGCAGGGTTTATCACTTCTGCAATGGATGACAGCACTTTTGCTGGACAGGGGTCAGATGGTGAGCCGGACTTAAGAGCCTTCATGAGAGCAAGGGATTTCTCCAAAGTGATGTCAGGAAACTCCGTAAGGGAGAAATCAGTGTTATGGCCAGCAACAGGGGACAGACCAGAGACTGCTTCTAGTGCTGGCGACTGAGCTTCAAAGGAATCCTGAATGTTTTTAATTTTATCATGGAAGAAACAGGCCATAAGATTGGTCCATCACTCGTGGGAACAAACGGGCAACCGATTGCTGAAGGAGATGAGAAATTCTTTACACTATTAGAAAGTTCTCTGCTTTTATTACCATCCTGAACGATTTTAGTGGAAAAGAAAAGTTTCTTTCCCTCGCGGACTTTCCTATAATGGTCTTTCAAGGTCCGTTTATAAATGGATTTATCAGTGGGTTTGTAATTCGCCCGCCACTCTCTTTCAAGGCGTTTGCACGCACTTTTGCTTTTCCTAAGGGCCTCCGTAAACCAAGGGGCAGAAGCTCGGTTTGTTTTAGCTGCCCTCATGGTGGGCGGGGCAAGTTCTAAGGTACAGAGTTGAAGCCAATGCTCTAAGGAGTGCACATCCCTCTCAAGAATCCCACTAAGGGGAATAGGGTGACGACTCAGTGCACTCTGCATAGCCTCAGGGGAAATCAGATGGAAGGGCCTAAAACTGCTGGCGCGGGCTTTTCCCTGTGGTTGGGGCCTGTCTAGCTCCCTACAGACTCTAAAACCTATCAGGCAATGGTCAGACCAGGCTAAGGGGAGGGGGGCATCCATTTCGATCCGATTTGATGAAAAAATCTGGTCCAACGTATGCCCCTTTTCATGGGTGGGGAATGCTTCTGATGAGGGCATTGGCCCGAAACGTGTCAGGCATGACTTGCTGGAAAGAGGAACCCAATAAATTGCTTTCTCTACGAATGTAACCGGCTGAGAGTGCATTTCTCCAGGGGGTAACTTCTTTTTTGAGCATATATATATATATATATATGCACAATTTTCCCAAATATGAAAAGATCCTCAATCTGGAACTCGCAAGAAGGAAACGGACTCCTGTTTCTAAGTGCAATGCAGATTTATTTGGTGCAAATGTCGCCATGACGCGTTTCGGGCTATGCAGCCCTTGATCACATGACATGACTACGAGATTCTCTCCCCCTTTAAAGTGCTAGTGCATCAAACGACCATGAAGACAGACTATCGTCCTGTCTTTACATTTCACCTGTCATACAACACCGTTCATGGTACTTTTGTGGCAATACCAAATTGAAACATAATGTTACATTGTCCATTGATTAATTGTATCTATATAAATACATGTTGTTAGCAAATTCATATTGAAAATCCGTTGTTTTTAAAATCAAACACAACAGGAATTACAAAAAAGAGGGCAAGTACAAATATATAGATATAAATATGGTATGTACAATTAAAAAATACTGGGTATACTACGCAAATTAGAACTTGACCATGTGTTAAAATATAGTGGCTGGGATCCTAACAGTCATACACTTTACACTTATGTCATCATTAGCTTAAATCCCTATATTGTACATATTTAAAGTACCACAAAATAACATAGCCCGAGTGGGCCAAGTCTGTTGTTCCATGTTGAGGGCATATGTTAAAACAACTCGGTCGTGTGAACAGTTGAATATAAAAAAGTGCTTAGCTGTGCCTAAGTGCTAGAACTGTTTAAAAATAACAGTGTAAAGTGTACTAAAAGAAGTTTAAAGTAGTAGAAAAGTTATAAAAGCAGGGATATAAAGAGGTTTAATTAAAATTACCATCTTATTTTTGGAAGTTGTTAGTTTTGCGATGCATCTGTTCAAAACGTATCTAGGTGCCTTGTATGGCTTCATATTAGTGTTATCTGATTAAAGCCATGTATACAAATCCTCAGTCGTGTTAAGACCCCTAGGACTCTTGCTATCAAACTCTAAAATATATTTAGTTTCAAGTTTCCTAAGGTTAGCCTCCCTGTTGCCCCCACGTCTGAGTGGGGGTACCGAGTCCACCACAAAATACTTCAATTCCTATATTTGATTGCTATGGACCTCTTTGAAATGGCGTGCTACTGGGTAGCTTGGATCTGAATTGGTGATGGCTCTAATGTGTTGGAGAATTCTCTTGTGGACCTGCAGTTTCGTACTGCCTATATAGCAAAGTCCACAAGAGCACTCCAACACATAGAGAGCAAATTCAGTTTTACAAGTCAAAAGTTTAGAAATCTTGGTGGGTTCAGATTTGAAGGGTGTGACGTAAGATGTTTTATTCACGCCCAGTTTGCAGGCCTTACACGTTGAGCATCTTAAAAAACCTTTTTGTCCCGATAGCCAATTTTTGTTAGAAATGATTTCGGGGCTGCTGCTCACCAAAAAATCACTAGTTGATGGAGCTCTTCTGTACGTTATAGTTGGTTTATTAGGGAACATCTCACATATAACGGGGTCGCAACGGATAATATGCCAGCTTTTCCTAACGACCCGACTTATATCTTCTCTCTGTGCGTTGTATGTTAGTATAAGTCTAGGGTTGTTTGATTCAGTCATTGGTTTGTTTTTATATTCAATTTACGAGGGGGTTTGAATAGTAAATCCTCCCTGCAGAGTTCTCTTGTTTTTCTTATTGCTGCATCAACTGTTTGATTGGAGTAACCCCCAGCTAAAAAATGCATTTTGCATTCCTGCTGAGCTATGTTAAGGTCTTGTTCTCTGCTGCATAATCTGCGCACCCGAAGCATTTCCCCATAGGGGATGCTATGTATTGTGTGTTTTGGGTGGCAACTGGATGCATGCAGTAGTGTATTGCCTGCCGTGGGTTTACGGTATAATCTTGTTTCAAGATTATTATTAGTCACAAATACTTCCACATCAAGGAAGTAGACAGAGTGTTCACTGATGTTGTGCGTGAGATGCAGATTAATATCGTTAGTGTTGAGGTTAGTGATGAAATTTACTGCACTTTCTTTGTTTCCTCGCCAGATTAAAAACAAATCGTCAATATATCTGACCCACTTAATCACATGGTTAGAGAGTATGTCGCCATATAAACCCTTTACAATCATTTCCTCCCACCACCCCATATGGAGGCAAGCATAACTTGGAGAGAAGCTTGCCCCCATAGCCACTCCTCTTATTTGCTGGTAAATTTGGGTTTGGAAGAGAAAATAGTTATTGTTCAGGCAAAATTCAGTTAAGTTAATGATCATTTTGTTATGGTTGTAAAACTGAATTGCTCGTTTGTCTAAGAAATGTTTGAGCGCCCTCATGCCGTCCCTGTGGTGTATACTGGTGTACAAATTTATTACATCTATAGTTATCAACAGATAATCATGACACCATTGACACTCATGTATCTGTTTAAAAAAATCTGTAGTGTCTTGTATGAAGGAAGGTAGGGCTCTCACATATTCTTGTAAGAAAAAGTCAATATATATGGATACATTTTCTAACAGACTCTTTTTCGCGGAAATGATTGGTCTTCCCGGAGGTTTATTGATGTTTTTGTGTATTTTGGGAATAAAATAAATTACGGGCGTGATCGGAAAATCATTTTTTAAAAATGTATATATATATGTATATATTCACTGAAAAAACCAAAGGTTACAGGGCTGTTATAGTTAGGAAATAGAATTAATAAAACATTAGCTATTCACTGAAAAAACCAAAGGTTACAGGGACGTTATAGTTAGACTGACATTTCACTCTTACAAAACCAGAGAAATTCAGCAGTTATAGTTAGCTGAGCTAACTATAACTCGCGCCCCCGCAATGCACTGCTTATGACTTCACATATTACATCACTCATGACATGGTCAGTGACATCACTGATAACATCTCAAATGACATCACTGATGACATCACTGATGACATCATCCTCGGAATCTCTGACGCAGCCACTCACACCCCATGTAACCATTCATACACCCACTCCAACTTTCACACTACCATTCTCGAAACCATTGACAAACCTACACCAGTACTTACATACCG